>OU744794.1:5150377-10150377 GCA_916614155.1 Mesoligia furuncula
CATTTTCGTAATGCCAGATAAAAACAATGTTATCTATCTCCCTTTAGTATAAGCAAGCACACAGAAAATCTTAATAATGAATATTTATGATGACATTAAAAAAAAACAAAGGTTGTTTTTATCATCTACAGGATTATTGGTGAAACATTAACAACCTCTTAAGAGGTCATTGTCCATTGTACTCATCATTATGAACGACTTTTACTATGGGACCAAACCTGAAATAGCGAAAAAAAATCAGCTGTTCCCTACATTTTGACGAGTTATACGAACATAAATGTAGGGAACAGCTGCCTTTTTTCTTTGCGATGTCAGGTTTGGTCCCATAGTAAAAGTTGTTCATAATGATGAGTACAATGACCTCTTAAGAGGTTGTTAATGTTTTACCAATAACCCTGTATACTTATTGACAAAACGTCATGTACTTAATGATTTGGTATAACAGTTAGTTTAAGGAACGTAAATATAATTCGAATACGTGAATTAAAGTTAAGACTCTTTATTTCGGGATTTTACGTGAAAATCCCGAAAAATTGGAAAAGCAAGTTTACTTAAAAATAGCCTTTATCCATCTTAAATAAAGCTTATTTTCAACTAAGATTTTTCCCGAATTCCGGGGAAAAAAAATGTCGTAAGGAAGTCTCCACTTTCTGTCTCCATTCTCCGAAGTTTAGGTAAATATAGTCAGCCTATTCCGACCACTGTTTACAAAATTACAAAACTGTATATTATTCCACAAAGATTTTTTTAAGTCTGACTAAAACTATTTATGCAAAGGTGGGTCAGCTAATTGCTACTGACTAATTATGTCCTAACCCTGCGGGCCAATTGCGTATCACATTATCAATCGGAAACGGTTTCATTTTGACAGTCCAACAACATTCATTGCGATAGTTACGTGATGAGCAGCGAAATATTTCGAACTTATGAAGCAATGGATTAGCAATTTGCTTCAAAATGATTCAGTATCCGATTGATCGTGCTTTACGCAATTAGGGTGCTGGTGGTTGTGGTCTACCCATGAGCCAAATTTCATCCAAACCCATTCAGCCGTTTTAAGGCCTACGCAGATCGGACGGCATGGCAAGGGATTTTGCCGTCAGTCAGCGCACACTAGTCGCTTAGATACCGCGGCATTCCAGCGGCTTCCCCGCTTCTCTGCCCCCGCCGCCTCACCCCGCGGTAAGTTACAACGAGCACCGGAGTCCTTGGCATGCCGTTGCCTACCGCAGGACGCCACGGCATCCCGCCGCGGGAGCCCGTGGCGCGTCTTTCAATGCCGTGCAATGAAATCCCTTTCGATGCCGCGGCATCATTTTAAAGCATAGCAATTTATGTCGTATTTCTATATCGATACGTTTGAACGTCCATTAGTAAAAATTTAAATCCCTTGCCATGCCGTCCCGGTCTGCGTAGGCCTTTAGCGTGAAAACGTAACAAACAAACTTTCGCATTTATATTATAAGTGAACTTTAAACTGCAGCAGATACTAAATAATATTGTGTGTAAATAAAACGAAAAATTATGTCTACCTAATAGGTATCCAGCAACCATTAATTTTATTACCAGTACCTAACTCATAATAAATGAGTTGTAGTTTGGTTGTCATAGAGTTGTGTGATTTGTGTGAACCAAGAAGAGGTCATTGATATCACCTGGACAAGCTACTGTAAAATATAAGAGACTAGCAGCGCCCCGCGGTTTCACCCTTGTAAGTTTCGATCCCGTGGAAATATCGGGATAAAATCTATCCTATGTCCTCTCCCGGGACTCAAACTATCTCTATACCAAACATCTAAATCTGTTCAACGGTTTACGCGTGAGTAACAAACATCCAAACATCTTCACAAACTTTCACATTTATAATATTTATATTCATAGCATAATCAGCCTATAATGTTGCCACTGCTGGGACGCAGGCCTCCTCTCGGTGAGAGGGAGTGGGCCATCATCCACCATGCGGGCCCAGTGCGGGTTGGTAACGTCACATGTCTTCGAATTTTTATTTTAATGACATGCCGGTTTCCTCATGATGTTTTCCTTCAGCGTTATAGGTGCAGTGGTGATGAAATAATTTACATAAAGTAAAGCGCCTGTCTGGGTTCGAACCTACGGCCTACATGTTGTAAGTCGCGGCCGTTACCACTGGGCCACCACTTCTTCAACATAATTTAAATTTGTAGAAACTATAAAATACTATGAATATTTAAGATTATTTTATTACTATTAGGTTTCTCTCAAATAGTACTATCTAAAATTATCAATAATTAATTATTGATATTTTCAATGATAAACGGATCAAAATTTTAGTTAATCTAATCAAGTTTTGTTTCATTTATAATCTTTCTGTCACATACCCCATTAATTAAGTACTAATTCTGTAGTAGATGTACCAAGACAGGATACCTAGCTAGATAGAATTGCTTGTTCAGACCAAAACTATACAAATAAATAAAATTGAAATGTAAATAGTTTATCACGGGTTTTTTTTTAAATGTAACTAAAAATTTACGGTTTTAGGATTTTTTCCTTCACTTCTGCTACATGACCTTGCTTCTTGCCAATTTCATGATTCTAGGTCAACGGGAAGTACCCTATACATTTTGATTCCCTTGAGAGTGTCAAAATATATGTATGTTTTGTACCTTTTTTTTTACGTCAACTTAGAAGTTTGATTTTTTCACAGCTTCAAGAGACCGCAGACCTGAGTATATGATTTTAATTCCAACTCGATACCTCCACGCTTTCCCGAGATAAAGGGTATTGACAGACAGACAGACGGACAACAAAGTGATCATATAAGGGTTATGTTTTTTCCTTTTGAGGTACAGAACCCTAAAAATGGAAGAATTATCAAGTTGCCTATAATAACCTACAACAGGCAGCCGAAATAGTAAAGGTGAAACCTACCTAGGATACTACTTCCCCGGACAAACTCCTTCACCAAATAAGCTCTACTCACTACTCTTTCTTCCTTGACTGCGCATGTGTAAGCGCATCAGTTAAAAACCCCCACCTTCGTTCGGAGAGCGGCGGTACGTAGGCTGAATGCCAAAAACCGCCCCAGGACCCGACGGCTTACCTGGAAAAGCCTGGGTTCTGGGCCTTGGGTGGAGGCTCTCGGGCCTCGCCTAAGGGGGCTCCTAAGCGCATGCTTGGAGAAGGGCCAGTTCCCTCTTCGTTTGAAGACGGGGAAACTGGTCCTCATTAAGAAGCTGGGGCGCCCTGCGAACTCTCCGTCCGCTTACCGGCCCATCGTGTTGATCGACGAGGTGGACAATCTCTTTGTAAGAGTCATTGCAGACGGCCTCGTCGGGCGGCTGGTGCAGGTGGGGCCGGATCTGGCGGGGGGCCAGTTTGGTTTTCCCAGGGTGGCGCCGTCTTGGCGGTGTCTCTAGACATCGCCAACGCCTTCAATACCCTGCCCTGGAATTGCATCAGGGAGGCACTCCGGTATCACTGGATGCCGATCTACCTCTGTCGCGTGGTCGAGGCCTATCTGACGGACAGGGCCGTCATCTACCCCGGTCATCAGGGAAAGTGGAACCGGCAAGAGATGTCGTGCGGTGTCCCACAGGGATCGGTCCTGGGGCCGTATCTGTCGGATATCGAGTACGACTGGGTGCTGCGCGCCGGCCTCCCTAGCGGCGTCAGCGTAGTTTGCTAAGCTGAGGACACGCTGGTCCTGGCGCAGGGGAGGTCGCATCAGGCGGCGGCTAAATTAGCGACACGCGGGGTTGCGACAGTCGTTGAAAGGATCCGGCAACTGCGACTCGAGGTGGCCTTGCACAAGTCCGAGGCTATATGTTTTCATGGTCCTCGGGACGCGCCACCGTCGGGTTCCCAAATAACGGGTTCACATCGGCGTCGAGTCGATGAAGTACCTGGGACTTGTCCTCGACAGCCGGTGGAACTTCGTGGAGCATTTCCGACGTTTGGCTGCCAGACTGGAGCAGGCCGCGGCTGCCTTGAAGCGGCTTCTGCCCAATCTAAACGCCTCCTGCCGGACGCTCTACGCGGGGTCGTGAGGTCCATGGCCCTTTACGGGGCACCGGTGTGGGCCGCGTTCATTGAGGCGGCGAGCAACCCGGCAGTTGAACGCGTCCCAGAGGGTCATAGCCGCATCCGGCCCTAGTCCAGGCCATGGTACGGAGCGAGAGTGCGTGGGAGGCCGTTGCCTCTTTCTGGGAAGCAGTAATGCTCGCGAAAGAGGAGGCGAAGCGCGTGAGGGAAAGGCAATCTTTGCTCCCTCACGCCCCTAGTCGCTGCAGGAGACGCCCTGGGCGTCGGGAATCGACAGCCGATTCCCGGCCACCGTAGGCGCGGGCTTGCGGGCAATGGGCAGCGCGCCGTCCGGTAAGGACCGGTAAGGACCAGGCCGGGTCGACGGCGCGTTGTGTTCCACGCGCGCCTCAAAGAGATGTGAGCACTAACTGACGGGGTCCGTTCTAGGGCCGATGCCTGCCAGGGTCGCGGGTTGTTCGAAAGAGTTACGGTGGCCCCTGGTACAGGCAACTGAAGGAACACGGGTAGGTTTTAGTCAGTAAAAGTCTGACACACCACAAGTTATTTGATAATTTCCCACCCAAAAAAAAAGGGTTCCGTTTTTTTTTTTGAGGTACTGAACCCTAAAAATGACCAATTTTAGACTTATACAAGAGACAGACAAACCTGTGGTCTTTGGTAAATACATGTATCTACCAAAGACTCGAGGTTTGCAAGCTAACATTCAGTTTGAATCTAATATGAAATATTGACATCTGTTGAAGAGAAGAATTCATTAGCAAGCTCGCAGTAACTACTATTGTAAAATTTCACAGTAACTTCAATACCACATAAAAGTACTAATTAATTTATACAAGTGATGTTATTGTTTATGTAAAGGAACACAGTATGTTTAGATAACAAAGGTTGCAACCGATATCAAACTTTAGACTTGCAGTATCATTGTCCCAATAACAATGATACAAATGGAAGGTATTGGCTTTAAAAGTTATTACTTAGGGCTGATTTTACCCAAGTCTTTTAACCGTGGAATAAAATTGACATCACAGTTCTAGTATGGAAAAACTGTCAAAAAATTAACATTTTTTCTTAGGATAAAACTTATTCTAGGTATAAAAGTTTGGTGAAATTCGCCCTTATAAGTTTAATAAAAGAGGGAGAAACCATACACAGATATTTGAAGTTATATGAAATTAAGTTCATAGGAACATCTAAAGCTTTATAAAATCTAGGTCTAAATTATGTTGAAATACATAGCCAGGGTCATTGACAAATCACATTATTTTCGTAAATGAATTATTACATGATACATGTTTCACATTATCTATGACCAATTACCAAGTATCTAAGTATTGCTAAATTACACAATCACTGACAAAGAAAATGTTAGCTTAATAAGAAATGTGTAAACATTTTACAAGATTTTCCTGTGAGTCTCAAGCTCAACTAGGTTGAGATTCTAAAGTATAATGTCCAAAGTTTAAGTTAATGCAATAGGCTATGTTGCTTAACAAAAACAAAATGCCCATACGTAATATTTACCAGTGAGTAAATACAGTGATTAAAAAAATCAAAGACTAATTACCTCGTCTCTTCCTCTCCTCTGTCATCTGAGGGCCTCCATCCAAAAGATTTGTAAGTTCTGTTATATTGAAAGAGCATTTCTCCCTTTCTCTTTGTAAATCCGGGTTAATATTCGCGGATTTGTTCATTTTGTGTCGTTAGCTAACGCACAGAAAATAAGCACGATGTCCCCGATTAACGGTGCACAGACAACTGACGAAACGGCGATGAATTCGTCGACGTCGATTCGAGATCCACATCCACTACACTTGCCGCGGTCAACGTAATCGCTAGTACAAGTAGTACAGGTTGGCGTGACGCAAATTTTGCTTTGTTGAGCTATGTATTTGCTCAACAAACACCTCAAATTGAGGGAAACTGGTTTAGATTCAACTGCCTATATAAAAAAAGTACTATAAGGATTCAACGTTATCACCCTTATGTATTATTTGAATTTATCTTAGCGTAAAACTAAAATGTTATAATTTCAGGTTTTTTGTTTTCATGCAGGTCTTTGTTCGCATTGTATTGTTATCCCGTTGTAATATGTTTAAGCAGTAAACATAGATAAATCTGTCAGGTACCCCAAGTATAAAGATATTCTGTAATTGATTAAGAAAGCTTATTCATGTGCAAATTACGCTGATTAAGAACTTTCACTTCGCATTTTTGAATAGTGGTGTTGTGTTGATTTCATTTTTGATTACGTCAAAATTGATTGTGTCTATCAAATCAAAAGTCAAACTTTGACAACAGCAAGTGCCAATGTCAATTTATGTCAAGATTGTCAAGTGGGATTTTTTTTTTTCTTTAATGTGATTCGTATGCACAGATTACTAATATGTAGCAAGCTATTCGTGATAGTGTTTGTAAAGCGTTCCTTACATTTAGGGGCTAGGGCGTATCACAAATATAATCATCTTCCTAGCCTTTTCCCAACTTTGTTGGGGTCAGGTTCCAGTCTAGCTGGATGAAGCATGCAGCAGAAAGTAATCATACTTATAATAGGTAACTGAAAATAAAAATAGCGAAACGTAACGTAAGATCACCCACGCACGGCATAATGATGTGATGACCAAAGAGTAAAGTAACTATAGAGGCAGTGATGACTGTGGTCGTAGACCACAGAATATAGTGTTGTTGTAGAGACGTACTGTGACGTTTCGTGACATTGAGATAGTCAATGTTTCGCATTGAGATAGGAAAAACATGGAGAGGCCGCGTTATTCTATACATACATTTGCTTATACAAATATGAGTGAAATATGATTCAGAATACGAAATATCGTTTTGTCTCGTTCTTTCTAATAAGATAATCGTATTTGATAAAAGAGACAACAATATTTTAAGTTGTTGCTCATTTTGGCAACACTTTGACGTGACGTAGTACAATTGTAGGTAAGGTGCCGTATCAGCCATCTTTTGCGACAAGTTTCGTGGTAGTTTTGCTGTCAAATGGTTGTTTACTTTTTGTATTATTGAGATTTGCGAGAAATATACAAGGATTTTACCTTTTAAAACTGTATGCAAATGTTGGAAAACAACAATTCAACATGTCTGTGTGTTGTATTGTGAAGTGTGGTGCAAGAAAGAATGAAAATCAACCTCTAATGTCTTTGGAGAGGTTAATAGCCGGTTTTCATGCAAAAATACATTTAATAATACACATTCGATGATACAGTTGTGATGCGATCATGAATTTATGGCTAAAGTATTGATATTTGGGTTAATTTCCGTATAATAGACCTTTTTAGTATATTTTGTTAATTCATTTGTTTGTTTACAATAATATGTCAAATGGAATAGGGTTGTACCGTTGCCGTAATAGTTTTCTCCGTTGAAACGTCATCGACATATTCTGCGATGTGAACATAAATAATTCTGTGTCTTATTCGGTCCGAGTGACCTTGCCAGGTCCGTCCTCTGGTTCACAGCACCGAAATTAAAATATTTTATTTCACATAAACCTACATGGCCACTTAGGAAACGTCAGTAGCTAGGTCATCATCATCATTTCGGCCGAAAGACGTCCACTGCTGGACATAGGCCTCTCCCAAAGGGGGGGGGGTTTGCCATAATCGCCACGCTTGGCAGGCGGTTTGGTGATTGCAGTATAGTTTGGTGGTGAAATGCATAGAGAACGCTGCTGCCCATTCTCCGGTACGACCCTTAGTCGCCTTTTACGACACCCACGGGAAGTATGGGGTAGTGCTATTCTTTAAGTCCGGCACCACACAGACTGTGGAGTTTCTTGCCAGTGCAGTAGCTAGGTGCACGGTTCCAATTGGTTGCTCCTATGGGGAAGAACTGGCAAGAAACTCCACAATTTTTACAATGTTTTCTAATTTGTTAAGTACCTGGTACTGATTTTAATAAATAAATAACTCGTTTTTTATTAAATTTATGGACTATCTGTTTCTCTCTTCTCGCCACTGCAGATTTATTACCGAAAAAACTCAGTGAAAGCTGAAGTGACGGTAACAGAGAGTTAGTTCAGTAATTAACCGATAAATAGTTCAGTAATTAACCATGAGTCTTTCGTTTCACGCATCACAAAAGATTATAAATAAAGTATTTTTGCACACTTTATTTTTATGCAAAACTATAAAGTTACCGAAAATAAAGTGACAAACGTTATTATAAAGTATGGTTGGCAACCGTAATTACAACTGACTTTAATTTAGTAAGTTATTATGATCAAAACGTAATAACTAGTAAGACTCATATTTAGTATCGATACTCGATAATAGTAACACCTATGTTCCTTGATTGACACAACCCTAGCAGTGGCAGCCATTTTATGCGACAAAACGAGTTGTAGGTATGCACCCTTTTTTTGTAGGTATTTCCAGTCCATACTTTTTTATGTCAATGATGTTTCGTGATGAGTCCTTTTGTCAGACAAGTCGGTAGCGGTTTCAAAATGCTTTTTTTTGCATTTGGCAACATAGGAACTTTGATAAGACACAATAATATCGACTAAACTTCTAGATAAAAAAAAAAATACGTTGCTAACTAATTTTTAGGTGTTTAGAAACAATAGATAAACTTTACTAACAAATCAGAAATAATAATACATTTTTTTAAGCATGCAGAATTGCAGATACAGTTTCTCAATTCGTTAATTATTAAAATAACGCCCAGATCATGTTTGACAAATAACTAATTTATTTATTTAATTAAAGTCATCATGAACAAGATGTAACTCCATCAAAAACTTCCTTCCAAACATGATCATCTAATAATTAGATGGCAACCCATCTAATTATTAGATGGTAACAATCGCAAGGAGTCCAGGAGGAATAGGTAAGAGGGTTTTCTATACAGGAATTTACAGGATACAGGGCAACCCGCTACTCCCTGAAAATTGCGTATTTTGTGCCATTGTTGAGTTCCGCTTTTTATGAGAACCAATGATGAGAATTTTGTTGCCATTATTAGATTCCCAGCAAGTCGCTGCCATAACCTACTAGTCTGGGCCTATAACTCGTTAGTAGGGCTACACAAGTCCCACTTAGCGTGCAGAGAAAAGCAAAATTTGGAATGTAGGAGATGATGAAAAATAAAAGCTAATACTCGTAGACAACTCGTCGACGACTTAGAGGAAAAAGTAGAAAAATAAATTTACATAGAACAAAAAGGATCGACATGAAAATAAAACATACTCTTTCTATTCAAAGAGCTGTTAAATACGGTAATTTTGTAAATGCAAAATGCATTATTTTGTTATGGAACAAATCGACTAAATACTAAATGGCTAGCTTAATTTTAGTAACCTTTACCCACCACTGAGAAAGTCGGCCATATTTCTTTCTTGTATGCGTTGGAGCTCACCTAGTCAAGATGAGGTTAGTTTTGATAAATAATTAAAATATTTAGTGATAAATGCCTTGATTACTGTTATTTAAAGTTTAAAAGCACTTTGGAATCATGTTAGACGTATTTTTTGTGTCGCGGAAAGCCGCCTTTCATCAAGTGTTACGTCCTATCGGTCCGCCTTGAAGCCATGTGGTCATACAAGATTTTGGTTTTTCAGTTCCCTCAAGCTGCAGAAGAGGCTTGCAGCCTCTGTGATGCGATGTGGTAAAAAGAAGGTGTGGTTGGATCCCAATGAGATCAATGAAATCGCTAACACCAACTCCCGTAAGTACCCACACGTATATTTTTGCGGTGCGGCGTGATCTTGATGGACATGCCGTGGTGCAGATAGTAAACAAAGTGTTTCAGGAAATTCTATACGATCTTTCTTATTCCTATGCCTGCAATGATCAATCAGTGTAGTGAATAGTGAAAAAAATCGACAAAATGCTAACTGGATATTTTTTTTTGTGTGGATTGTCGTCATTGTCTAAAAAAAGTAGCATTGCTTCACGTTTTGCTGTTTTAGTAGATAGCCCTAGGCTTTTATTTGTGCGTTCAGTTTTTGCAGTATTTATTTTACCAAGTGAAAAACATAACCTATCAAAAATATCAATGAAGGATATCACTCTCCCAAATGGATTACTTTTTAGTTTACAATATTATTCATTTATCATGGCGCTCCTTTGGTGATTTCTATCTCTACCACAAGGTTTTCCTCATTTTTAGACAGACACATTTTGGGAAATATTGTAAGATGCTGGTCAAAGTTTGATGACATTCTCATCATTATCATTGACGACATTCTCATGTTTCCCGTGTCAACTAAAGATGCAATAAAGGCTAAATAGATTAACATGGCACTGTAACTTCCAGGACAGAACATCCGTAAGATGATCAAGGATGGTCTCGTCATCAAGAAGCCTGTAGCTGTACACTCACGTGCTCGTGTCCGCAAGAACACAGAGGCCCGCAGAAAGGGACGTCACTGTGGCTTCGGTAAGAGAAGAGGTACTGCTAATGCTAGGATGCCACAGAAGGTGAGTTCAATACATTAAAATATTCTTGATTATTTGTTGTATAATTTTATAGGTCAGCATTTGGAATTGCTGAGTGAGATAAGATGTTTGTTGATTGTATAGATTGCAAATTCAATTTTTCTGTGGGACTTTATGTGATTTTGCATTACATGTGGAATGTGCATAGAGAAACGGTACTGCTGTACATTTCAAATCAAACCAAATACTAAACACAAATTAGTATAAGACGTAGTGATCCTCATCTTAATTTTTATCAAATCAGTCCATTGTAATCATCTGTCTAGCCTATTCCCTATGTTGGAGTCGGCTTCCAGCCTAACCCAATGCAGGGTCACTAGGTCGTCTTAGGGGCCAGTATTGTACATGGAGCGACTGCCTATCTGACCTCTGCAACCCAGTTACTGGGTAATATGATACCCCTTGGTAAGACTGGTTGTCAGAATTTCGGGCTACCGACTACCCATAACGACTATCAAAGATCCACAAATGACAGCTGGGACCACCATACCAGTATTTTACATGGTGCGACTGCCTATCTGACCTCCACAACCCAGTGACTGGGTAATACAATACCCCTTGGTAAGACATTGTCAGAATTTCAGGTTACCAACTATCCATAACGGTGTAATATGACTTAGTTTACCCCTTGAAGGACACTGAACAAGACACAATAGAAGTTTTATTGTTATCAAGTCAAAAGGTATTTGGTGTCCCTCAAAGGTTTATTATCTAGAGTTTGTAAATGGTTCATCTTTGCATAAATAATATTATTATCATTTTTCTGCCCTTTATTTGTTTTTACAATTATTCTAACAATATTTTCTTCTTTCTATCAGGAACTTTGGGTACAAAGACAAAGGGTCCTTCGTAAGCTGCTGCTCAAGTACAGAACCGCAAAGAAGATCGACAGGCATCTATACCACGCCCTGTACATGAAGGCAAAGGGTAATGTCTTCAAGAACAAGCGCGTACTCATGGAGTACATTCACAGGAAGAAGGCTGAGAAGGCTAGGACTAAGATGCTTAGGTAAGGGAATCTTTTGTATTTGGAACAAAGGAAGTTTCTCGAAAGTCGAATGAAGCTGTTTTATGCCAGGTTTTGTGAGCATCAGATGGACTTCGGAGATATTGTAGTAGATCATGCAATAATTTTTATATAAAAAGAAACTTGAGCACATTTAAATCCTAATATCATTGTATGAGGGCACTCAAAAACTTAAACACTTCAACTTTTTTTTTTACTTGTTTCTAAAATCATATTTTTCACTCTCATGTTCTTAATCTGTAACTCCCAAGCTGTAACCATTAAAAAAAAAAACTAACCAACTTTTTTCAAATTAATTTTCCAGTGACCAGGCTGAGGCCCGCCGTAACAAGGTCAAGGAGGCACGTAAGCGTCGTGAAGAGCGTATCGCCGCTAAGAAGGAAGAGCTGCTGCAGACATTCGCGCGGGAGGACGAGGCCGCGGTCACCGCCAAGAAGTGATCGACACTTTGTAATTAATCTAAAAAAATATGATCCAATAAATATTTTGGGTCCATTTGCGTGTTTTATTGAAGTGTTCCATGTTCGTTCGCGATTTAAGTCCACTTGTACCACACATCACTAATGCTTTTGACGTCATTCATCATCATCTGTCCACTTCACCAAATCGTGCTTTCCGAGAGCAAATGAACACGTTCCTGTAAAAAATACCGAAATCGCTATAGGTGTGCCTATAAAATTCGAGGGTTTCCCTCGATTTCCATGGGATTCCTTCATCAGATTCCGAGTTGGTGACAATGGGACTACCTTGAGAACATACCTTTTCAAACAAAAGAATTTTTAAGATAAATCTACATTTGACGAAGAAATCGGTGAACATGAACACACACAAAAAAAACCGGGCAAGAGCGAGTCGGACTCGCGCACCGAGGATTCCGTACCATCATGTTTTTAAATTTTCATCGGCGAGGCCTATATTCGTTGGAGAATTTTAAGACCGATAGTGGAAGTGGAACTAATGTAACTTTTGTTGATGATGTCTGAAAAGTGTGCTATTTAGACTTCGTTTTATTCTTTCTGTAATCTTTACATAAACTTCTATCTCATAGAATAATTTCAGATTTTTTTCTTTGCAAACTTCGGAGTTAAGCGGGAACGGTATTTTTTTTAAATTTTTCATCAAAAGTCGAAAACGATGCGGCCTAAAAAAAAAAAAAGAAAACATGTTTGAGAATGTGCAAACTGCACTCTTTCATGTGATACCCCATATGCCCTACTAGCCCCACTTTGAATTTTTCCAGACCCCCTTTCACTCCTTGTTGCAAAAAATATACACATTTTTATTTCTTTCTTATTTGCAAAATAGTTGGGCAAACGTATTCTAAAACTATTCCAAATTTCAAATTGATAGCATAATGTAGTTCTTGAGATATCCAGCTGTGACAGACGAGACTGAGTCTCACCATAAGGGTTCCGTTCGATTTTTGCTCCCCGTCGCGTGGCGTGTTCGGTGTTGAGTGTGTGATCCGCCTTAGAATCTACGTAAAGCGTCCCTAATGTTACAATATAAAGACGCTGCCAAAGTAATTTTACTCATTGTTACTAGGTATAGACGTGCGCTTTGCGGTGCGGTTGACTACCCTGCAGGGGCGTGCACAGAATTTTCAAAGAAGGTAGGCAAAAAAAAAACCTCCTTTTTACCCGACTGCGTCAGAAGGAGGGTTATGTTTTTCGAGTGTATGTATGTATGTATGTATGTATGTATATTTCTTTGGCACGCTCTGTAGCCTAAACGGCTTGATCGATTTCAGCTTGAGAGGTGCCGTTAGATTCGTCTTAATTGTGAGAGTGACACTGGGTATATCAAAATTGAAAAAAAAATTAAATGGCCGATTTTTGGCGCAATATGTCTTTCAAAAAAATTTTTTTTTTTCTCGATACCTGTCGAGTGGGGTATCAAAATAAAGGGTTTTAAAAGGTGATTACAAATATATATATAACTTATATGGTTAAAAGTAATTCGAAGTGACAAATAGTAAAAAACACGTACCAAGAACTAAATCGTTTGCGAAATCTTTCACATTTGTAAACTAAAAAGCTGGAAATAAAAAAAGTAATTTAAAAAATAAAAAAACCCGACTGCGAAACTAAAAAGCTACAAACAAGCCCATTTTAAATTAAATAAAAGTTGGAAGCAGGCGGGACTCATATTTATTATATTTTCAAATTCAAATGGGTCCCGCCTGCTTCCAACTTTTATTTAATTTAAAATGGGCTTGTTTGTAGCTTTTTAGTTTCGCAGTCGGGTTTTTTTATTTTTTAAATTACTTTTTTTTTTGAAGTCGGTTAAAAAGGATATTATACGACAAATAAAAACTTTTTACAAAAAATAACTTTAATTTCGGAAGTCGGTGTCAATAAACGAAAATGCGGAACCAAAGATACCGACTTCCGAAATTAAAGTTATTTTTCAATTTGTAGTGTTTTTTTTTTAGTCGGTTTTCACTTTTTAGTGGGTCCGTTTGTAATTTATCTAAGTTACAATAGCCTAATGTCAACTGCTCATCACTTGTTACAAAATATTGCTTTTCCCGATGTTGGGACGTTAATTGTTGAGGAGTTCTCCTGGTAAGAACCAGGAGAACTCCTCAACAACCACTCACTATACGCTTTGTGACGAGCATAAATTGCTTAGCAACCTTAATAAAGTAATCGAATCGCAACCCGTGAAATATTTGTCATTGAGTAGTTCCAATGGCCATCTGTGGTCTTCTTCATCAGCTCCACTTTACCAAATGATGATTTCCGAGAGCAAATACTCAAGTTATTTAAAAAAATACCTAAATCGTTATAGCTAGGCTTATAAAATTTGAGGGTTTCCCTCGATTTCCATGGGATCCTCTCATCAGATTCCAACTTGATGATAATGGGACCACCTCGAGAGTATACCCTTTCAAACAAAAAAAGAATTTTGAAAATCGGTCCACAATTGGCGGAGTAATTGCGTAACAAACAAACAAAACAAAAAAAAAAGAGAACCTCCTCCTTTTTTGACGTCGGTTAAAAATAATGGTCGTCTAATTAGGTTTATTGAAATGAAGTAATGCTTCTTTCTAAAATAGGTACTTGCATTGCATAGCCAACTTCCGTTCGGGCAAGTTCGGAGCGCGTTCGCCTGCTCCTCGGCAGTTTTCGTGTTCTGCTCTAAGAAACTACAGTAAAAAGACACTGTCCATTATCGCAGTTGTGTGCGTTATTTTTTTCATTGTGTGCCACGTAGTTATAGGCGCGCACACACTCATAAAATCGTATGAGCACGACTGATCGCGAGAGCACACATCTAAACATTTAGTGACGAATAGTTTGTGTCTTCGCCGTTGAGATTGTGAGGCGCTAGTGCAGCGCGAATCAAGAAATCTTAATGATACTACGGACGCTCGGTAGGTGGAGCTGATTTATGATTTAAGAATTTTTATGTTTTGTTAAGTTTTGTTTATTGACTTACTTATGCAATATTATATCAGTTCTCCAAGGTAGACACTGTCTTTATCACTCTATGGAATGCCCGCCCCTGCTACCCTGATAGCCTCACTGTGCCTGTTTCATATACCTAA
The DNA here is from genome assembly GCA_916614155.1 of Mesoligia furuncula. Taxonomy (NCBI): domain Eukaryota; kingdom Metazoa; phylum Arthropoda; class Insecta; order Lepidoptera; family Noctuidae; genus Mesoligia; species Mesoligia furuncula. The sequence goes on from OU744794.1 coordinate 5,165,442, forward strand.
TACCTATTCCCGTTAAGTTCTTTGGTATTGTTCGTCGAGTCGTTGAGCTCCTCAAGTTAAGAGTTGAGCAGGTTGAGCTACACCATTACTGACAATTGCTTGCACTGACTGGACTGGTCCACTCAAATCTGCGTGGTACTTTCCTCAAAAGACCATTTCAGACATCAATCTTTGTAGATTGATGTCACATATAGGTTAGGTAGATTATGTCTGGATTTTAAAAGAGACCTCTGAGTTTGTTTCGGCCTTTCTTGTCAGAGTAGTCAGATAGGAAACGCCGACCTCATCTAGCTTATTTTTATAATATGACGTGTAGTAAAAGTGATTCCGATATACAGGGTTATTGGTAATACATTAAAAACTTTTACCTTAACCTGAAATCGCGAAAAAAAAAATCAGCTGTTCCCTACATTTTGTCGAATTACACGAACATAAATGTAGGGAACAACAGATTTTTTTTTCGCGATTTCAGGTTTGGTCCCATAGTAAAAGTTGTTCATGATGATGAGTACAATGACCTCTTAAGAGGTTGTTAATGTTTTACCAATAACCCTGTATATCCTATTTACAAAATAAACAGTTTCATTTCATTTCCCTTCCAACGCTGATTAAGATTGTGCTAGGGTATGAGCGAGGTCACAATCACAAAAAGCCATTGGGTATATAATTATTAACGAATGACTTGGATTAAATTATCATTCTGCCAAACAGAGGTCACATGAAGTCGTAAACCATCAACGTTATTCAATGCAATGTAAATTTGGTATATTAGCTGTTGCCCGCGACTTGTGCGTGCATTTTGTACTAGCTTCTGCCCGCGACTTCGTCCGCGTGGAATTTTGACCCCCCCCGACCCATTGCATCGCATCTCATCGCTCACACGCGTGCTACGGTAAAAACAAAATAAAATAAATATTTAAGGGGGACTCCCATACAAAAACAGTGTTTTTTTCGGCGTTTTTGCCTCGTGGTACGGAACCCTTCGTGTGCGAGTCCGACTCGCACTTGGCCAGTTTTTAATACAAAATATATCGTCAATTTAGGTACCTATATGTCATGCAAACCTAACATAAAGAAAGTCATTTAAACCCTAGGCTCTAGGCGGGCATTAATATTGTCCTGAATTTCATTATGACCCGCTGGTCATTATAAATGTAAGTTGAATTTGGAACGTCAACTAAAAAAATCGTATGAAAATATTAACAAAAAAAAAAACAGTTTCGACCAAAGAGTTCTCTGTTCTCACTACATCAACTTTCGATTCAACTTCATTTTTACTACTAAAGACTTCGCTGGCTGTCTGTTTGTCACCAGGCTTGAGATACAGCCTGGTGAACCGCGATAGCTAGACTGTTGAAATTTTCACAAAGTAGGTATGTATTTCTGTTACCGCTATAACAAAAAATACTAAAAACAAAATATAATAAATATTTAAGGAAGCCCCCCTTACTTGAGTTGATACAAAACACTAAAATGTGTCAAATCTAATAAAACATTACATTATAAGTAATCAAATAATACAAGAATAATTGTAGTAACTAAACAATGGAGATTTAACAAAGTCAATCATTTTAAAATCAAAATAACGTGTCATCAATTGTTTTGAACAAAAACATCGGTTACAATTATATGTTACAATTTATTAGTCAATAATTGATAGTAAAAATCACTTAAGTTCATAATAAAAACAAAAAATCATAACAAATTAAGTTGACTACCCACAATTATTGTAATAATTGAAGCCAACTCCGACACGGCCAGAACTGACGTTCTACACGGCCTCGTGTCATTCTGGGAAAAAAATATCTTGGTGAATATCGATCGGCCTTTCTGACAAACAAAAGCCTTAACAAATGGTATGTTGAAAAGAAAAATCCTGAATTAGTCAAATAAAATTAATATCAAAAGCTGTTGCATCGCAACCATTCAAAATTACCATACTGTTACTGACAATACATAGCTCAATTAAAGTAGAGACAGTCTCCCAGCCGAAATGACACCATGGGATTCGACAAGTAACTTGGAGTCGATTAGACAACCCGCATAGGCGTCAACATAGACAACCCGCTTATGCGTCAAAGATCAACGTCCAAACCCAGGAGTCAACATAGACATCCGATTAAGCATCAAGCTATACATTACAAACAAGAGTCAACATAGACAACTTGTCAATCCAGCTTTAGCATGTCAGCAGCAGATGAATTATAATCAGTGATCACCATATTTGTAATTTCTATTGGTAGTCATAGATTTTAACAAATCCAATAGTTCTAAAATTCTATAGGGACTTGTACAAAGTCTCCAACTTGAAACTTTTTCAAAATATCTTTAGTCTTATCATATCGGCACTTTTAGTTATACCCAGAGAAGTATACCCGAGTCAAAACAAAATGAAATCGACTCACCAGATTCAGTAGACAATAGATCTTAGCTAACTTAATGGTACAGACACGGATGGTACAGACATCCTCTTGCTGTCCCCGTTTCCTTGGCAGAAGTCGTGAAACTTCATGCACGAAAAGCACCGTCCTTGATCAGCGATTATCCGTACAGGGAGATCCAAAGAGTGCATCGCTGTCCGACACTGCCATCCTGCTTGTACACGTCCTTTGTGTATGTTAACCTGTAACCAAAAAGTCAACAGCAGTGCATGTTCCACTCGGCCAATTCTGACTACATTAATAAAAACAATAACAATCATTGATAACAAAAGATTCCTATAAGCCTTTAATAATAATTGGTTAGAAACTGTATCAATTTACTAGTAGACAATACTTATAAGTACGGTTAGAATTTAAAGCTTTTAACGTATGGGTAGGTGATCCCCAATCCAAAACATCAACTAACTTAAGTGGACCTCTGGACTTCCGATCTAACTTAGTCTTTATAATAATGTTGTTATAGCTGCCTTTGTCCTATCAAATCTAGCCTTTTTTTTGTTGTTGATCGTCAAAACTGGATTTATTACAAGAGTTTATGCAACGAAAACTCTGTCGCAGACATGTTAATCGAAAATCCTAGGTTCAATATTTAACGTACTATCATAATATTACTTTTCAGGTAATTGTCGGGTAGAAATGTAATAAAACCTCAAGTTGTTGCTCGCTAATCGCAACGCTACATATGATTTGTTTTGTGCTGAATACACGAGTTTGACCAATACTAGTTAACACAACAACATTATTAACTTGTTTGCCACTTCATTTGGCTACACATCTCGCTTTTACTAACGAGCATTCAGCAACAGAATCGTAAACAAAACAATACAGCTCACCTTTATGTTCTAACGTGCCTGAGGGTAGCTGTATGGCGCAAATGTCCACTCGCCGCTGCTGCTTGCAGCTCGCGCTCCACCTCCACCATCTGCCTGGCTGCCACTGCTCGTGCACCGGGCTGCGACATGTCCTGGATTCCCTCAATTGCAGCACACGAAGGGCTTCACCGACGGCTGCAGGGCTGCTTGGCTCGATTCTTGAAATCACTCCTCGTCACTGGTAGCTCCACGCTACGTCCTTGGTATGCTATCTACGATAGCCACGTTAATGCTGCTTCTTTGTGCACCTTACTGAAGGCCACAACAAGTTGACCATCTTGCAGTGAATTTTCTGCAAAACTCAAATCAGCATTTGTGCAATGTTACTGTTATGTTTGCACTTTGTTTTTAAATGTCAACGGTCACTTTCACTTTAAGCGTTCTCATTTTTGCGCATGAACCAACACAGATATCCCAACACGGATTTATCCCGCTTCTGATATCGGATCAGGTAGGATTTAAGGTCCGTCTCGATATCATCAGGCATATTTTAACTACTGCTGTGGGCGTACTGTGGGTAGTGTTGGTTATTGCGCAACAGAAAAACGGTTTGCAGTTCAAATCAGATTATAATTTCATGAACAATTAATCACACTAGCAAATCACACACTGTAGGTACATAACACAACTAGATACACAGTCAAATAATGATGTACAGTAACAAAGTAATTGCGAACAAATCGTAGGATCGATTACTGTTCGTATAGTGACAGAGCCACCCAAATATAGCGTATTTAGTATACAGGTATAAGGCTAAACTTTAGTAAACCGACAGGTTTGTCGGGAGCTAGTGCTCTGTCAGGAGTCGAGTCCGAAGACCGACTGACTCTAGCACAAACGAATGCGCTCAGTTATAAGGGGTTTGTCCCCACTACGCATTCGCCCCACAACAACTCTGTCCGATGACGCACGGAAGTACGTCAACGTGTTTACTTGGTTTGATACAAAACACTAAAATGTGTCAAATCTAATAAAACATTACACTATAAGTAATCAAATAATACAAGAATAATTGTAGTAACTAAACAATGGAGATTTAACAAAGTCAATCATTTTAAAATCAAAATAACATATTGTCATCAATTGTTTTGAACAAAAACATCGGTTACAATTATCGAGATAAGATGCGTACATCGAGTACTCAATCAATTACTTATGTTACAATTTATTAGACAATAATTGATAGTAAAAATCACTTAAGTTCATAATAAAAACAACAAATCATAACAAATTAAGTTGACTACCCACAATTATTGTAATAATTGAAGCCAACTCCGACATACATTATATCATATATTTTTATTTCTTTCTTCTTTTCGTCTTTCTCCCCTTAAAAACCACTTTTTGCTCCGTCAGGGTTCTATTTACGAAAGACCCATGAACAGACGCCAGCACATCAAGCTACTACAATCTGTCAAATTTCTTTTCAACTTTATCGCTAAAGCACAAGGTTCAAATTAGATTGGGAAAATTTTACATTTTCGGGTAGCTTGATGTGCTAGCGTCTGTACTTATTATTGTTTTTTTTTCTGTCAAAAGTATTAATTCTGAGTTTCGAGTTAATCGGATCGCGCGTTAAAATTTTTCCACACATACTTTAACACCCCTACCCCTACCCCTTTGAGGGGTAGTTTAAAAAAATAATAAGTAATGGTAATCTTTAGATTTAGATATTACTTATTTAGGAAAGTAGACATATTCTTGCCAAGTTTTAAGCTTATTAATGAAATTAATAACATTTTTCATATAAACCCCGCTTTTCACCCCCACAGGGGTGGAATTTTGAAAAAAGGTTGGGATGTGTCCCTAACTTAACTCAAAGATTCATTATACCAATTTTTGAGCCAATCAAGCCACCCAGTGAAATCCTGCCCTGTAAAATTAACTACCCTTTTTCATGCAGTTAGGGGTAGATTTTCGAAACACCCTGATAAGACACTTTTACACGTCAATCATACACTCACTCAGTGTCGAGTTAATCGGACAGCGCATTAAAATTCTTCCATACGAATTTCGACACACCACAATCCCTCTCTAAGGGGTAGTTTTGAAAAACAAATTAGCCAAACTTCATAATTTACTTAGGTAGATAGTGTTCGTGCCAAATTTCAAACTTATTAACCCAAGCAATAAGATTTTTCATACAAAAAAAAATCCCCCATTTACAACCCCTTAAAGGTTGAATTTCCAAAAACCCCTTCTTAGTGCTCCCCCTACATTATGAAAGGAAGACGTGTGTAAAATTTCACATTCCTAGGTGCGTTGATATGTCCGTCAGTCAGTCAATCAGTCAGTCAGTTTCTCCTTTTATATGTATAATACTAGCTTCTGCCCGGGACTTCGTCCGCGTGAAATTTCACCCTCCCTCATTCATCCTCTTATTTTGTGGTTGGAATTTCGAAAAACCCTTTCTTAGTGGAACGAGTCGATAGAAACCTCTTAAATTAAAATCCATCCGGCCGTTAGGACGCTTCGAGGTTAAAAGGAGTTCCACATACCAAGATACATAATTATGTAGTTAAGTTTGCATAAAAACATAACCCTGTCCTGCCACGTAGTTGGGTAAATAGTGTATGACACTGCACATAACTACTTGTAGGTATTCCCCGGGTAGATAACAGTTTCATAAACTACTAATTCGATAATCGAATTGGTTTTTATTACCTCGCAGTAGGTGCGTGGGCGAGTTTGAATCCCTCAGTGCACACAGGATTCTAGTCTTAACTCCCTCGCTTTGCTCAGGAGCTGCTTTATCCACTTAGTAACTAATCTAAAAAAAGGTTAGGTACTAAAAATAATATGACTGCAAATCAAGTTTAAAGTGCGAGTTTTGAATTTATTCTTGTGACTTTTGAACATGCTCCTACGAAAATATTGTAAAAACTGGTCGACTGTTTGTTTGCCGGAACTCGACTAAGCTCAAATCACCAGTCTAGCGAATAAGCTCTATAAAGGTGAACGTGTCGTGGTAAATAATATAAATAAATTAATATGCGCAAAGTGAACGAGGATTTAATCAGAGAGAGGGCGAAGTGCACTTTTAATGTAGAGGAGCTGACGTATTTTCTGGATGGTGGCATAGACAAGACTTTGGAAAGGAAGGAGAGAGGTAAATGAACTTTGATGAGCGAGTGTGCGTAACTATTTTTGGGTCTGTTTTTATGTTGATCTCTAGAACGCGAGATAAATATTGTCGAATATTTTCTCGAGCACTTGTGTATATTATGTACCTATGGGTATTTACCTATTCATACGCAGATAACCTTATAGAGTTATAGGGTAACTCCAGGAGAGATGGAACAGTCCGATTTCTTCCAAATTATATTGATGTGACATGTTGTGTACGATAGAGCAATATTTTCATTTTCTATAGGACTAATATTTCTCTAGATGTCTATTTAGTCACGATGCGAATGTGTCTAAACTGAGATAACTGTCGTGTTTAATAGATAAAGAAACCGTGAAAAAAAAAGTGTATAATACCTACTGTTTACGAGATTGAAGGTCAAAGTTCTAACTCTTGATGTGCTGGCGTCTGCTTTAACCTGTCAAATTTCTTAGATTTTCAACTTTATCTCTAAAGCATAGGGTTCAAGATTGATTGGTAAAATTTGACAGTTTCCGGTAGCTTGATGTGCTGGTGTCTGTACTTTCTGAGTTTATCTAGGACACTAGGTACTGACATCCATGAGGAAAAACAGCGAGAGGCAAGGAAACCGTACTTCCTGGTTATTATCAATTTGAAATCGCGTGTGGTGGTCAATATTCGTGCCTGCTCTGTATTAGAAGAGGCCATTGCCCTGCAATGAGTTGGCAGAAATAGCGATAAGAAACCAGATTTAAATTGAAAAAACAACCGACAGAAGTAAAAACAAAACACAAACAGAATACTTTGCCATCACTCACTGACATATCGGATATACTTACATTAAAACCGAGTGCATCCCGAGGACAGCCGAACACACCCGAAGCGGGCGGTAACAGTGGCGCGAGTTCAATCTGGGGGCACGGGAGTGCCCACGCCAAGACGAGCCAAGCGAAGCGCAAGGGCACTCACTACCTACCTTTTCTCGAAGCACTTCGTCGTAATTTTGAACCTTCTTAACTTGGGTTTGAATTATACCAGATAAACAAAATTTTCGGGATATGATGTCAGTGGTTGACTTATTAAACCTATAAAGTATCAATTGCATAGCTCTTATACTTTAGATTTTATTGATATCTAAAATACCCCGATTTCGTCACTGATTCACTGACTCACTGATGATCATCCATATTCTTAAGGTTCTTCCTGAAGTCATAGAAAGCTGAAATTTGGTATGTAAGCTAGTAATAGGCTTGGCCATTTCGCTACATTCACATGAGCGTAAGGTGAAAAACTCTCATACTGATAAACAATAGTTCTTGTAGTAACGAAACGGCCAAGCCACATATTTTGACTAAGGTGTAGAGTTTGCGAAGTTAGGCCTTGTAGAGTTAGGGCGTGTAGAGTTAGAAGCTTGGCTCTACATGAGATCTGATTACTTTTTGACAGTGCGAGCTATATGGTCTCGTCTTGGCAACATTTAACATGAAATGTTTTTGTGGGATGGATTTTTCCCATCTCAAAAAATTTCACTTAAAAAAAGCTGTTTTCGGATAGTGGTGTTTGAGAAGCGTAATCGCGGTTTGTGTAGGTTCTATTCTAAGTACTACGAGACGTACTTGGTAGGTACAGCTTATTGTTAGAACTTTAGAAGTGTCATGGTATCCAAAAACGAGGAGATGGTTACAAAATAAAATCATATAAGAATACATTAGGTACAAGATTTATTACTTAGAGTACCTATCTAATAATTTAATTGCATTCAAACTACAGACCTTCCTAACAATGCACACCTCATGTATGTTTGTAAGGTTTGTAAGGTCGCCACATAACTCATATACAGTTCGATCATAGCATGTTCCGAGTGACTTAACAAATATCATGGCTCTATTGAAGAAAACTTAAACACAACAACAGTTTACAAATACACATATTCGCCATTTAAATATCGCAGTATCGTGTCCAAAATAGCGTCGATCGTCTTTTGTCTTCATGACTTCTGCTGGCAGATGATGAATCTTTCAGCTTCGTTTTGAATCAGCTTGAAAATCGTAGCGACTGCTTCTTCGTTCTTGCATGAGACGGGAGCAACGCCCCCGCGCTTCCCGCCCCAGCTAGAGGTGAACGTCAGCTGGGCTTCGGCGTACAAACAGAAGCAGGCCACGAAGACAATGAGGAAATAGATCTTGTTCATCTTGGAGTGTTTGTTTGTAGAACTGTTGACTGATGGAAGCTTGGTGGATGTGTGATGTCTTTGCAACAATTCTGGGGCCTTTTATAGTCAAAAGTGGTAATCACATAGGGTGAAAGAAGCCGTAACAATTTCAATTTGTATGTAATTTGTGATGGGCAATGACGGCAGTTGATTAATTGGAGATTCTCAATTGAACCGAATACTAGTTTTCATTAATTGAAGACTTACAGGGTAGTCCATCGATACATTTAGATCCCTTCCTGTTTCAGAAAAGGCAATACTGACCAAGAGGGAGGAGCTGTTTGGCGGAGTGCCAGACGAATATCTAAGTCATAAGGAGAAGTATGAGAGCTCAGTGCGCAAGGCAGTCACCTTGTTCAGTTTGCTTCGGAAAATTCAACAGGAAAACAACACTGACCTTACCAACTACAGGTAGGTATTACATTATAATTGATTCAGACGACCCTACTTAGTTACTTATTTCCATTCGTGTAATGAAAATCAATGAAAGGGTATGGTAGGATGATGACGTTTTTCAAGCAAAAGTGTTTTTGGTTGAGTTTCTATCGTCATATTAGTCAATTAATTATCGTCATAAAAAATCCCAATGATTTATTATCATGTTTGGAGTTTGCCAATTTGATACACCTGGATTGGCGATCACAAAGCGTCGTCATCTTAATAGTTTCCTTAGAGAAGATTTTTTGAAGCTCACATCGTTTTTCCAGGAATCTTCTGAGCGGTGTCCTTGGGTCTTCCATATCACAGGATGGCTCTCCCTTTGGGCTGCATTACATTATGTTCATGCCGGTGTTCATGAGCCAGGCAGATGAGGAGCAGCAAGAGAAGTGGCTACATCGTGCGTTGAATTGCAGTATTATTGGAAGTTATGCTCAGGTAGTTAAAGAACTACTTGTTTGTTCCACATAGCAGTGAGACCATAGTGTGATGACCACATCCACCACTAACCCGTGGTGGGTTGTGAAGGTCAGATAGGCATCAACCTCGTCATCTGCCTAGCCGTTTGCCAACTTTGTATGTTGGGGTCGGCTTCCAGTCTAACCGGATGCAGTTGAACAACAGTTGAACACCATGGTGCGACTGCCTATCTGACCTCCACAACCCAGTTATTGGGTAATACGAGACCTCATTTTACCATTTTAAAACATTATATGTTATATAACTTAGTAAGACTGGTTGTCGGACTTTCGGGCTTCTGACGACCCGTAACGACTATCAAAGATCCACGAATGACCAGACCAACTAACGTGCTTTCCGAGCCACGGAGGGTTCTCGTTCCCGATGTATAAAGATGTTCACCCATCCATGGACAAACCGTGGCAAGCGTAACTTAACCTGATCGATGGACTCACGAGCCCCTCCACACGCACAGCCTTTATGATACGTAACAAACATATGCTTATTTTATTGTTCTAGACGGAGCTCGGTCACGGCACGTACATCCGTGGTCTGGAGACGACGGCCACATACGACCCTTCCACTGAGGAGTTTGTATTGCACAGTCCTGCTCTCACTTCGTACAAATGGTGGCCCGGAGGATGTAAGTAGAGTTTAGCATAGCAGAATATAAATTGTGTCACGGCTCTTAGGTTAACAAAACAAAAATTAATGCCTTAAATGTGTTTGCCTGGCTAGCTTCCACTTTCTAGTTTATTAGGGCTACGGCTGATGAAAAATTTATAATGAATTCGTAACTGTGCCTTATGAGAAAAACTCCTGAGTTCATATGGAAGTTCTCAGTCTACCACCTTGTTGACAGTGGGGAACACAGTGAACTACTGCATCGTGATAGCTCAGCTGTACTCCAAGGGTGAGTGCCACGGCATCCACTCTTTCATAGTCCAAGTGAGGGACGAAGACACCCACATGCCGCTACCAGGGATCAAGGTTGGAGATATCGGAGTCAAGATGGGCCTTAACTCTGTTAATAACGGCTTTCTAGGATTTGAGAATGTGAGGATACCCAGGACCCATATGCTGATGAAACACGCTAAGATTTTGAAGGTAAGAATTTGTTTCTACACAGTAAAACATTTCACCCAGATACTGCAACGGGCCTTTTAAAAGACCCAAATACGCATGCTTATGACATGCATGCGCCCCCTATAATATTAAGACGGGGCTTTTAAAACGCCACCTTTTGCTGGTTTTCCTGGATAAAATAGTTTCAGTAACATCTGGATAAAAGAAGAAGTGTTCATTGTTTCTCTTTCCACTCTGAATCTATGGGCTGTTATTTCGTCTGATCTTAAACCACTCAGGAACCATATGGCATCCAGGTCTTAGATTCTTAGTGGAATTTTTAAATGCTTATTTATCTTCCGTTTCAGGACGGCACTTACGTAAAATCTAAGAATAGCAAGCTCATATACGGAGCCATGGTGTTCGTGAGGGTGGTCATAGTGTTCGATTCCGTCAACTACTTGGCCAAGGCTATCACCGTCGGCGCTCGGTACTCTGCGGTTAGGAGACAGTCACAGCTCAAAGCGGGGTAGGTAGACCTTTCTTTATGTTGTAACTGTAACTAACTTATGCGACTTTAGGTAGGTACTAGTCGACAGCGATGCGGACCACGATGCGGACGAATTTTTCGACTCCATATTTTAGTTTGTTATTTAATTTATTTAAATCTTAGTGTAAGAAATTTAAGTGTATCTAATTTGTCCTCTTTAATAAATGAATACGAAAGTATGCGTAGATGTTACACATTTTTTGTTAACAAAGTTGTATATACGACTAGGTACTTACCAATAATTCTAATATGTCGTTCTGCTTTCGTTTTACACACGTTCATGGTCACTGGACCATCGAGATCCAAATGTAAACAAGTTTTACGCAACATAAAGTTTAACATAAATAGTTGTTTTACCGTCAAGACCTCACATTTTTTGTACAATTGTAGCACTATAACGATAGTGTTTAAACCAAATATTTTATCTTTCAGTGAACCAGAGCGTCAGATATTGGACTACGTGACGCAGCAGGACAAGATATTATCTGCGATAGCCGGATGTTATGCCATGAAGTTGAACGCGTGGAGATTGTGGGACACCTTCAATCTTATCAACGACCAGCTGCATCAGGGAAACATGGAGAGACTAGGAGAGGTGAGTTCCAATTAGAGAAAAAATTAAGATACAGACCACCGCCAGTTCAGACCAGACCAGTTTCCGGTGAGACATTTACTAGTTTGCCACTAATGAGTACGTAATTATGGTTACTACAGAAGCTGATCCTTCCTCTTGTGAAGTTCCAGTGGATAACCCGTGACAATTAGTCATTATATTCCGATCACCAATTTGAGTATGAATGTCCATGGCTATATTGTTACGAGCTTCGGGTTCGTGACAATAAAAACTGCCGATTTAATAACCAAAAATTGACACTTTAATTATCAACACTAATTACAACTCAAACACACTAATTACAAAACACAATTGCACTACTGATCGCTCTAAGTCGCACTTGAATATCGCTTCGATGTTGTCGCTCGTAACGCTGTATCCAAACTGTCCCGGTCGTTTTTTTTTTTTTTTTGGGACATGGCATCTCGTAGTTGACCTTGAGAGGTCGTTATTACTTAACCGGACTTTCCTGTGGATGCCACAATAAATTGAGGCCTCCAGCCAGGGCTTAAAAACTAAAAACTAAGCGACTACACGCTAAGGGCACCCCCCGGTGGGGTTCGGACCTCGGCTTAGGGCGTCGCTGGGAGAGGACAGCAAGGGACAGGCTGGATCGGAATTATTTTGGGACTGATTTAGAACTACAGGCTCAGCGGCGCGGGCTGGCTCGAGCAAGGGTCGGGGAGTCCCGGTCGTGGCGCGTCTCGGCCTTATATAACGCCGAAGAGAGTTCTAGAACCTTCCATTGTAGAAACATCTAGAATGTTCGAGTACATACAGGCCCCGATCGACCAGCAGGGTAATTGCGTAACACACTATCAGTAGCAATGGGTTTCATTTTGACAGTTCAACAACATTCATTGCGTTATTTGCGTTGTTGAGCAGACACATCTTTTGAACATATGAAGCAATGGATTAGAAATATGCTTCAAAATGATTCAAATTGATAGTAATAGTGTGTTACGCAATTAGGGTGCTGATGTCGATAGTTCGGGAATGTTCTAGAAAGTTCTCGCATCGAAATTTCTAGAAGGGTCTTGACTACTAGTTCCGCTACTCGATACTAGATGGCGCTAGTGGCAACTACTGTCGCCCTGTACTAGGCATTAATTGTGGCGCGCAACAATATTTTAATTTGTAACATGGAGTAGGGGAAGACCAATGAAGCGTTGGATGGATTACCTTTGTGAATGATGATATGGTTAGAAAGGGGGTGACCACCGAGATGACGACTAATACGTTACGCCGACCACAAATAAATTGGGATAAGATCAGGGAAAATGATGATAAGTAGTGATTCCAACCTCCAATTATGTAGTCTCTCAAAAGCAGTGTAGAGTCTCCTAAAAATACCTATTTCAGAAATAGAGTTTTCATCTCTCATACTCGGAAAGTAGTGTTTGTTTGATCCGAATAGCGGGTGGAAAACGCTGCTTCCCACCCTTGGGCGGGAAAGTCTCATAGTAATTGCTTCCCTCCCTAGGGCGGGAATGAAATTTAAAAATAGAACTAAATTTAGTTAGGTAGTCAGACTTACGACACCCTTAATTGATTATGTAAATATTTATTATGCTACCCATCAAATCTTATGAATGTGCGTTAATTAGGAGAGTTGCATAAAAAGCTCATTATGTTAACGCCATTAAATCTTTCATATTTAGCGCACAAGTTAATAATTTACCTTGAATAAATTCAACATACATAGGTACGATAATCACCATTTTGATGTCAGTTGTGGTCGAGGCTAAAAAACATAAAAATTGGGGATTTCGAACATCCTGACCTTACCATATGGGGCTGTGAATATACATCATCTAATTATTTGAAGAATTTATCCATAGTTTAAGGTAAATAAGTAGTGGTAATGAAGTTTTTTTGATATCTAATGTCGAAGTTTCGCGCCAATCGTGTGTGTTTACATTTTTACTTTTCACAAATTTCACACACACAGATGTAGATAAGATTTAAAATGTGACAAATGTTATTGATAATATTATAAACAACACGAAAATGCCCAGCTTTTAACGTAATATTCAAACACAGGTTCAATAATACGTATTAATCATTACCACTACCTACTCAATTTGTGTTCAAAATCGCCGACCATTATTGCTTTTTTTTTATTGCAATGATGTGTGAAAGCGATTATTCCAAACATTTTTTTTTTTAATTTCGATTGACTCGAGTAATTAATATGACGAAGGTAATCGATATTTGAAAATAAAATAAAATTATTTTAAGCAATAAATACAACAAGCATTGTTTATAATAATGATTTATGCTTTTCTAATATCATTTCAATCTCTTCTAATATCATGACAATAATAGACAGGCGGACATAGGTACCTCATTTACTGAATTTCGCGCCGAAATGCTTCTATAATTGAATTTATATTCGGAATGCGCTCGCTGTTTAAAATTATTTTAATTTATTGGACAATTATTTATTGTGGATTTTATTTTTGATACTTTCTAATAGTTTACTACAGAATTCCCAGTAAATATTTTTTAGGTAGGCTTTCCAAAAGTTTTTTGAGAATGATGATAATTAATTAATTCTTTAGATTGGATATTCTGCAAACACTTTACATTTCAATACATTTTGTTAGTTTAAAGAGTTTTTATTCAGTTTCTACAATTTTTTTTTTTTTTTTTTTTTGTTGCGAGTATCGATTAGGCTGTATGCAAGTTTTGAATCGAAATAAAAAAGTGTCACGTCGCAACACAATTTTGAGTCATTTTTATCAAGATTATCGTGTTCTCTAAGTAATTTATGAAAAATGGTAAAAGTAAGAATGCAGACAGAATGATAATAATACGGGCCCTAGTAAGCGGGACGGCCCGCGGTGGTGACACAGAATCTACTCATGTGGCAGTGACGTCGTGTGTTCCATACTTCAGATTTAAAAATGACTAATAAATAGGTACCTGTTATTCATGTAATTATTATCAATAAATATTTTAGAAAAACTACTATTTTTTACTTTCCTTAAATTCGAAATGAAAAGTAGAGTGTTTAACGCGGGTGAAAGTCATCAATTCCCACTCGGACTATAGCCGCCCTCGCTGCGCTCGGGCGTCTAAATGCCTCGTATGGGAATTGATTCCTTCCGACCCTTGTATAACAATCTACTATTTCAGATTTGGTTGATCTTTGATCTCATTTTGATATTACTTGTTAATACTCGTATTTCTTTACGATATCCTTTATTCCAGTTGCACGCTCTAGCCTGCTGTCTGAAGGCCATCAGCACGACAGATTCCTCCATGTTCACGTCGCTCTGTCGGCTTGCGTGCGGCGGTCACGGCTACATGACGTCATCAAACCTGCCGCCCACGTATGCGCTGACCACCGCCTCCTGCACCTATGAGGGAGACAACACTGTACTGCTGCTGCAGACGGCTAGGTTTGTGACTTTTTTGGTGATTGTCAGCATGTCAGCCTTTACCTGATCTCTTGTTGTCATTTGTTTTTCATTAAAAGCACAAGAATTTCTTGTGCAGAGCTGACAATTTTCCTACTATTTGAATTTCTTTTCCAGAATCTATCGTTACGTAAGATTCTAAAGCGAGATTTAGCAGATTAATTCCGGGCCAAAACGCAGTTTGGTGAATCGTTTCCATTCCATATTACAGAAGTAGAAGATTTGGCTCTAATATGGTGTTACATTTCGCAGGTTCTTACTAAAAACTTGGCGTCAGGTCGACACAGGCCCCCTGACACCTACAGTAGCCTACTTGAAGACAGTCTCAGCTCCAGGATTCTCAGACAAATGGGAAAGTTCTGTGGAGGGCATCATACGAGGATTCCAAGTAGTCGCTATGAAGTAGGTTTACATCACTTAGAGATATCTTGTTACCACTTTCCTTGATTTTGTGATAAGCAGTGATTTCCTTATGTATTTTTTTAATTACAGGAAAATATCATCATGTGTTGATAATATGACAAGTAAAATAATGTCTGGGATGTCCCAGGAAGACGCGTGGAACATAATATCGATACAATTAGTTTCGGCTGCTGAGGTAAGTCAAACTAAGCGCGTACCACGCTTTCCATCACAATCTGAATAATTTTTAAGGCTATTGCGAAACCATTGTTGCATATGTTCGAAAGATTTGTCTGCTCAACAACGTAGACAACGCAATGAATGTTGTTGAACTGTCAAAATGAAAGTGTTACACAATAACCTCGCTGTACCTAGTACCTACTCTCGTTTCTATGATATCTGGGGGCACGGGAGTGCCCCCACCAAGTCGAGCAAAAAGGGGCACGGCCGTACCCTCCTTTTCTCGAAGCAGTTCAGGCCATTTTCGACACCCTATAACTTCGTTGTGGATAAAACTAGAGGCCTGAATTTTCATTGGTATATCTATCTGTAGGTAGGTACGGTCAGCAACAAAAGTCGATTAACACTTCAGTTTTTTTAATCTCGGATGTTGAGCAAAATATTTGTTCAAAATTGCAGCAGAAGTACAATGCTATTTTGAACAAATATTTTGCTCAATAACTGAGATTAAAAAAAAAACTGAAGTTTTAATATTTTGCTCAATAACTGAGATTAAAACAAGAGCGAGTCGGACTCGCCGCACCGAGGGTTCCGCGTAACATCCGGATTTATAAGGGATAAGGTTTATGTTTATGAAATTAAATGTTTTTTTTTTAAATTTTATATTTGAGTTGATTGAATAAATGGTAAATTGCGGTTTACGATTTATGACGTATTAAAAAAAAACTACTTACTAGATCTCGTTTAAACCAATTGTCGGTGGAAGTTTACATGGTAATGTACTTACATCATATATTTTTTTAAGTTTTATCATTCTCTTATTTTAGAAGTTACAGGGGGGGGACACACATTTTACCGCTTTGGAAGTGTCTCTCGTGCAAACTATTCAGTTTAGAAACAAATGATATTAGAAACCTCAATATCATTTTTGAAGACCTATCCATAGGTACCTACCCCACACGTATGGGTTTAATGAACATTTTTTTTTTGAGTTTCAGTTCTAAGTATGGGGATGGGGACCCTCAAAATTTATTGTTTTTTTTCTATTTTTATGTGAAAATCTTAATGCGGTTCACAGAATACATCTACTTACCAAGTTTCAACAGTATAGTTCTTATAGTTTCGGAAAAAAGTGGCTGTGACATACGGACGGACAGACGGACAGACAGACATGACGAATCTATAAGGGTTCCGTTTTTTGCGATTTGGCTACAGAACCCTTAAAACTGAAGTGTTAATATTTTGCTCAATAACTGATATTAAAAAAAACTGAAGCGTTTATTGGATTTTTTTGCTGACTGTACCCATTCTTATTTTTTTGTGAATAATATTTAAAGTGTGGTAGAGTTTACTAGCACCGTGTAAAAGCATTGTTTTGCTTCAATTGAAGGAGTTAAGGTCACAGCTCATTAGAGCCACCCGGCACCCACTCCGCACCGCCTCGCCTTCTGCGGCTAGTATTCTTTACATGGACTTGTATGGGTATGCGCTCACTACATCAACTCCGTAGCGTCACCAGATCGCCTCGGTCGTAAGCCCTCCATGCGCGGACGGCGGGTAGACCACTCGGTGACAACTCGCTGCTCGCATGCTTGCCTTGCGTTGACTGCGCATTGTAAACCCGATAATGTTATACGCGACGCGAGGTCCATTGGTTGACCGCGCGACGTTTATTGGTGATAACGCGGCGTCCACCCGTGGACCACCTGTCGACAACGAGTGCACGCCGTGTGACGAGGCGGTGCGGGGTGGGTGCCGAGTGGCTCTAATGAGCATAGGATTCTTGCATAAATTCCGTTTAAGTCTTTAATAAAAGAACTGTTCCTTTCCTTCCAGTCTCACAGTCGAATGATCGTCATATCCACATTCTACGAGGACATGTCCAAAGCTATGAAGACCATGTCTGCACCACTGGCAGTGGTGATGGGCCAGCTTGTGGAGTTATATTCTGTGTACTGGACGCTGGAGAGATTGGGAGATTTGTTACAGGTTTGAGAATTGTTGTAGCTACATATATTCGTCTTAAAAGCTATGTTACAATGCACACTAGTTCAAGAAATTCACCTAGTATTTATTAACTAAAATGATTCTCAATGTCGTTACCGTTAGACATAAGTATAATAGCCACATTTGTGGCTTCGGCTACGTTCAAAAACAAACGGTAATCTTGGTGATTATGATTTATGCCTTTGAATGATAGACACTCTTGAAGAAATCCTACTATTTTTAATAGACTGACTTTTGCCAGCGGGTTCGCCCGCGTGGAGTTCGAAAAAAGGGAACATACTGCTGGGATGAAAAGTATCATATGTTAACACATATTAATCCAGGATAAAAACTATCTGTGTGCCAAATTCATCATTCATCCAAATCTGTTCAGTGGTTTTCTGAAAGACAATCCTACTAAGGATTGTCTTTCAGACAGCATTTAAGATGCTGGCTGTTGCTAATTTATAAATGATAAATGATTTTATTTTGTAAGTAGGTTTGCACAAACACTTTTACACGTCAATCATATTTTTTTGAAACTAGATGAGGTCGGCGTTTCCTATCTGACTACTCTGAGAAGAAAAGCCGAAACAAACTCAGAGGTCACAGTCTCTTTTAAATTCCAGACATAATCTTGGTCAATTGTAAAACTACATAAATACTTTAATTTGTTTTGAAAATCGATTGAGTAGAATACATGTTTTTCTGTTTTCTTCAGTACACGTCAATTTCGAACACCGATGTGGTGCACTTGAGATCTTGGTACGAGGAGTTGCTGAGGAAAATTAGACCTAACACCATCGGACTTGTGGACGCATTTGATATAATCGACGAGGTAAGTGAACATTATGTGTCACCTGTATTTAAACAGCATTCAACTACTGGATGTTTTTATATTTACAAACTGTCGTTAATTTTTGTAATTGTTATACAGGGTCATTGGTAAAACATTAACAACCTCTTAAGAGGTCATTGTACTCATCATTATGAACAACTTTTACTATGGGATCAAACCTGAAATCGCGAAAAAAAATCAGCTGTTCCTTACATTTTGACGAGTTATACGAACTGGGTTTGGTCACAATGACCTCTTAAGCGGTTGTTAATGTTTTACCAATAACCCTGTATACCGTTTTAATTTAAATAAATAAATAGTTTAAACGATTTCGTTGTAGTGCCAGCTGTAGCAGTAGACATTATTGTATTAGGTATCATAGAGTAATTTAGCTAGCAAAACTCTGCAGGTACTATCGAATTCGATATTTAAATATGACTTGAAATATCAGTTTAAAAAATCTGTTTTTTTTTTGTGTAAACTTCACAGACGTGATTTATCGTGTATCGTGGTGTCGTTTAATTAAATACGATATATTTTTTAAACCCCCCCTTTTGGGGGAGGCCTATGTCCAGCAGTGGACGTCTTTCGGCTGAAATGATGATGATGATGATGATAACTTGATTTGTAATAACTTGATTTAAAAGAGTGTCCATGGAGTTTCTTGCCCGTTCTTCTCCATAGAGATCTACGTTTTGGAATGGGCAACTAGCTTCAACTTTCTGACTAACTGACAGACTATTTAATTTTGACAATTCAAAAGTGCCTGTAAAAGGTTTAATTGAAATAAATGCTTTGAGTTTGAGTTTGAGTTTGAGTATATTTTCAAGAACGGATAATAGTGGCCACTATATTCCGTTTTAGTGATTATAATAAAACTAAATAATGTAAAACTACCGTTTGTAACGTATAAATTTATAAACTTGTGTACAACTTATCGTGCTTATTTTCTGCATTTTTATTCGAAACAAACGATGAGGGCGCCACTAGGCGGTCGGCGTAGCCTTAAGTAACAAAACTATCAGCGGCCGTTGTCCCCTTAATTGTTTTTTATTTTTTAAATGTAAATAAGAAATATTTGTTATCGTGTTTAGATTAGATAATATCGATACCCATTGCCTCTGCAGCGTTTTGCTAGCTACTTTAATTTGAACTTGTATAATTATATCTAAGGTTGCAAATCTTGAGCAACTTTTTGACAGTTTCTATACTTAATCGTGTTTGTTATGCGATAATATTATGTATATCTTTGCCGTACCGACTATGTATACATATACGATATTGTTTTATTCTTCAGTTACTACAATCAACCCTCGGCGCATACGACGGTCGCGTGTACGAGCGTCTGATGGAGGAAGCGCTCAAGAGTCCGCTCAACGCGGAGCCCGTCAACCAGAGCTTCCACAAATATCTTAAACCCTTCATGCAGGGGAAACTGTGATACCAAATTATACAAAAACGCATCTTGTGGTAATAGATTTAGAATACTTTTTGTTTTGATAAAGAATCTTTTTATATCATTGTTTATACGGGTTTTTCTTGTAAGTACCTAAGTGTTTATTATGTAAGTAGATCATTCTGTGATGGGGTTGCTCAATTCTGTATTTGCATTTTTATTGTAAACTTTTATTTATATTAAATATCTAAATATTTAAAGTTTAAATTTTTTATTGCTGAATGGGCCAGCTCTTGAGTTCTTGACCTCAATCACGCCTGATGTAAAGCGATGAATGAGGTCTATGATGGAACGAGCGTGCCCAGAAGATGCCTCTCTTGCTTGCTTATCACTCTTGCTTTGATGGCAGTCGAGTTAAATGTGGAAGGGGATTAGGTCACACAGGGCTAATTTCACGCTGTGCATGGACCACTTAAAGGTGAAAGGGAGTTTCATACAAATAATACTGAATGGCTCGAGTTGATACGGTGCCGATCCCTTTCCGATTTGATACGTGTGCAATGACCTTAAGTCACACGTATAGTAATGTATTATAATTATTCAACCGAACATAGGTATGTAGAACCCATACATAAATATCTAGTAAGCTTTTTTTTTTGATTATGGGAATTCATCAAATGACCCCTCCCGCTCTGGGTGGAGCGGAAGGGAGGGTCAGACTCTTACTGACTAAAGCCAACCGTGTTCCTTGCTTAGCCCTTTATGTTTCGAGGCAGAACAGAACCCTTTCGGACAATCCCGTTGCCCTTTCGGACAATCCCGCTGCCCATCTAGTAAGCTTTGTGCCTTCATTATTACAAAATCAACAGCAAACAATTAATAACAATTTATAGTTTGTTATTAATACTTATTCATCATCATCATCATTTCAGCCGAAAGACGTCCACTGCTGGACATAAGCCTCCCTCAATTTTGGGGGGGGGTTTGCCATAATCGCCACGCTTGGCATGCGGGTTGGCGATCGCAGTATGGTATGATGGTGTAATGCATAGAGAACCCTGCTGCCCATTGTCCGGTCTCCCTTAGTCGCCTTTTACGACACCCACGGGAAGTATGGTGTGGTGCTATTCTTTAAGTCCGGCACCACACAGACAATACTATATAATTAATAGTAAAGTATTCCGAATGAAACCTAAAATGTTATTATTTATTAAATCACTCAACTGTATTTATTTATACTAGACCGATGGTCATTCATGGTCAGCACACTATCAATCTCCATCTGCATCATTTTAAAGGATATTGCTTCATCCATTGCTTTATATGTTCGTTGAATTTGTCTGCATAACAACGTAAATACCGCAATGAATGTTGTCTTCTTGTGAACTGTCAAAATGAAACCCAATTGCTACTGATAGTGTGTTCCGTAATTGGAGGGGCTCGTGGCTAAATAATAACAGCCGCACAGGTCGATCGATCAGGTTGAGCTTCGCTTGCCGCGGTTGGTATGTGGATGGTTGACCATTTTTACATACCGTGACCCCTCCGTGCCTCGGAAAGCACGTTAAGCCGTTGGTCCCGGCTGTCATTCGTGGATCTTTGACAGTCGTTACGGGTAGTCAGAAGCCCGAAAGTCTGACAACCAGTCTTACCAAGGGGTATCGTACTACCCAGTAACTGGGTTGTGGAGGTCAGATAGGCAGTCGCTCCATGTAAAATACTGGTATTCAGCTGCATCCGGTTAGACTGGAAGCTGACCCCAACATAGTTGGGAAAAGGCAGGCAGATGATGAGTGTCCAACTGCATACATTAGTGATATATCAATTTCATAATATGTATTTTAGTGAAGTAACTAAATGGAAATAAGCATTAATGTAATTTACTTCATTATTGCGCTTTAAAACCAATTACAATAATTAACCTTTTCACCGCCACGCCATATCGGTATTCCTATGCCCTGTACGCCAAGCCCGAAAATCTTAATTTCAAGGTGTATCAATAAAATACATAAAAGTAATGATTTAATAGGTTTATTTTGTATTTTTCTGCGACCTGTTTTTTGTCGAGTATAGCCGTCGTTGGCGCACAGGGCACGCTTGCTCATGTCGGCTATAGCCGACATTGGCGTTCAAAAGGTTAAAGACACATAAAAGAGAAAATTATAAACCTGTTAAAGTTGAAATAGCTATTTCCATGCCTACGGTACTCAGGTATAAATAAGTACCTAAGCAATCAACAGCATAACAATGGTATAAATTACAATATATTGAACTTTGCCTCTCTACCGATGACACAACATTGTCTATAATTGAGTTTACAAATTGTTGTAATTATTTTTGATCAATTCTTTTGGCTATTTACCAACAAATAGGTACTTGTATTGAGTTTTCGTGAAAAATAGAAGCCATTAACCTCTTGTCTGCAAAAAACAGTTCGTTTTTAACCGACTTCAAAGAGGAGGAGGTTCTCAATTCGTCGGAACCTTTTTTTTATGTATGTTCCCCGATTACTCGGAGATGGCTGGACCGATTCCAAAAATTCTTTTTTTGTTTGAGAGGGTATACTCTCCAGATGGTCCCATTATCATCAAGTTGGAATCTGATGAGAGGATCCCATGGAAATCGAGGGAAACCCTCAAATTTTATAGGCAAACCTATGGCGATTTGGGTTTTTAAAGTAACTTGAGCATTTGCTCTCGAAAATCATCATTTGGTAAAGTGGAGCTGATGATGAAGACCACAGATGGTCATCGGAACTACTCAATGACAAATATTTCACGGGTTACGATTCGATTAAGTACTTTACTATGGTTGCTAAGCAATTTATGCTCGTTACAATGCGTATGGTGAAGTGGAGCTGATGGTGACTTCTCAGTCAGCTCCAGTTCTCTTGGTTCTTACTAGGAGAACTCCTCAACAATTAACGTCCCTGCATCGGGAAAAGCAATATTTTGTAAAAGGAGATGAGCAATTCACATTAGGCTAATGCAACTTAGATAAATTACAAACTGACTCACTAAAAAGTGAAAAATAATTTTTTTTTACAAAAAAAACCGACTTCCAAAAAACACTAAGTATAGTGGAAAATAACTTTAATTTCGGAAGTCAGTGGCAAAAAACTAAAATACAAATCCGAAACACCGGACTTCCGAAATTAAAGTTATTTTTCACTTTATAGTGTTTTTGGAAGTCGGTTGTTTTTTTTTGTAAAAAATTTTTTGGTGAAACAGGAACCCATTCCTATTTTAAAAAACAAACCGTTTGCCTCAGACCGTTATTACTAACCGTAGCTTGTAGTAATGCTTGGTATGGAAATTTTAACAGTTAGGAGCTTGTACTGGGCAGCGGGATTGTCCGAAAGGGTTACCGCTGGCCCGTAACATAAAGGGCTAAGGAAGGAACACGGGTGGGTTTTTGTAAGTAAGAGTCTGATACTCCCTTCCGCTCCACCCGGAGCGGGATCATTTGATGATTTTCCACCCTCAAAGCTATTGGTAAAACATTAACAACCTCTTAAGAGGAACAACTAAACTCAACTCAACTCAGTATTACTTTTACTGAGGGACCAAACTTGAAATCGCGAAATAAAAATCAACTGTTCCCTACATTTTGACGAGTTATGAAATGAAAATATTTATTTCAGACTTATAAAGTCCATAATTATGTTGTTAGTAGATATACTTAAAGCTATGTTAGTAGAATTTAAAATTATTATTATTAGTTTGGACATGAATGGACGACCAATGCCTCAGAATTTGGCCGTCCACTCCGTCCGACACCACGTGCAAAAGCGTGTTGGTGCTCCGCTTTACCCTAAACCACAGGGAGGCCGATCTTTTGCGAAGCACCGCTTGAAAGCCGTCCGTACCGTGGTCGGCGAACATGCCGGAGGCACTGCACCGCCACGGAAGCTTCAACAAACTCCTGAACGCGTTGTTATACTGGACGCGCAAGGCATTGTAGGCCTTTCTAGTGTAATTGCTCCACAGGTTGCACGTGTATAACGTTTGGCAGTAGCTTTTAAATAGTGTGACTTTAACGTCACTTGAGCATCGTGCAAACCTGCGAGAAAGCATATTACCCCTTACCGACAATGCCCTGCGCTCCCTGTCCATGTCCATGTCATCATTTAGGTTCTCATTGACCCAGTGACCCAAGTACTTAAATTTGCTCACTTGCTGTAGGACGGTTCCATTTAGTGTGATTGGAGGAACAGGGTAGGTTTTCGTCCCAGCCTTAAAAACTAGCAACTCGCTCTTTTGAACATTGTACTTGAGCCCATGGGCCATTGCATAGCGTTCACAAATTGTCAATAGTGACCTCACAGAACTAATTGAGGGGCCCAGCAGTACCATGTCATCAGCATAGCTAATATTATTCATAAAAAACCCCCCCACTGAACAACCGACACCGGCACTGCTGAGCTCCTCAATCAGTCCGTTTACATATAAATTAAATAGAGTCGGAGAAGTCAAACCCCCTTGTCTTACTCCGCACTCCATTTTATATTCATCAGAGCATACGCCCATCCACCTGACATAATTGCTTTGGTTATCATACCAGTATTTAAACAACCTAGTGATTTCTGGGGGCAAGCTGGATTCAAGTGTCATCTTCCTCCACAGGACGTTGTATGACACCATGTCAAACGCCTTTGACAGGTCTAGGAAGCAGGCGAATACGGGTGTTCTTCTATCAGTATAATAATGGACAGTATGCTTAAGACACAGTACAGCCGATTCTGTGGACAGCCCAGGTCGGAATCCGAACTGAGCGTCGTGCACAGGGACGTGCTGGTTTAAATGTCTGTTAAGCACACCATCCAGTACCTTGCCCAGAGTCGTGGCCAAAGAAATAGGTCGATAATTACCCTTGTCTGATGCGTCACCAGTCTTATTTTTCACTATAGGTACTACTATGGTCTTCATGAGATCATCTGGTAGGTAGTTATGACGCATACAGAAGGTAAATAACATGGACAGGACCCTAGGCAGATGAACACCTGCATGTTGGAGATGCTCAATGATGATACCTACGTAGGGAACAGCTGATTTTTTTTCGCGATTTCAGGTGTGGTCCCATAGTAAAAGTTGTTCATAATGATGAGTACAATGACCTCTTAAGAGGTTGTTAATGTTTTACCAATAACCCTGTATAAAACATTATTGGTCAGGCAGGGTCCTTTACTTTAGCCACCGAACCCATAATCCAATATCTTCGTTTCCTTAACCTGCAATAGTTCTACACAAACCGGGGGTTGTCCTTAGGTGCACTTGCATAATGCGTACAGAGATAATCATATCATTGCATTAAAAACGTCTAGTGCGGGTTGCAAACGAGCTAAAGCTAAGTTAGTTTTGCTTAGCTTTCATAACTGACGCAGTTTTTCATACTTGTTTGCAGACCGCAAACTATGAGTCTTTGGTCAACTGGACCCACTCGAACTGGACCCGCGGGTCCAGTTGACGTAATCACATTTTGAATACGTCGACTGGACCCACTGTCAAATTTCATCATTAGTACAGTCACGGAGTAAAGCCGAATCTTTTAGTTTTATTTCTATGTATGAAAAACTGGCTCAACTATGCGAGCTAAACTAAACTAACTATTAACTAACTGCAAACCAAGAGCTAAGCACTCTTGGTTTGCAACCCGCATACTGAGCCTCTGCAAGTTGGCTTCAGCCCCTCTTACGCCTTCCAAAGGTCCGCGATCCTGGGGTCCTGACTTCCTGAGAAATATCAAGCGAAGTAAAAATAATATATAATCGCCTTTGTTAACAATATAACAAGTTACATTATTAATTTTCATCTTATTTCTACTTATTACTACAAGAATGTTTCGATTATAAAAAAAAACCGAATGAGTCGACAAATAATATAAAATTCAACATAGAGGCATTCTCTATAAAAAAAAATATCGTTGATTCGTATTCGTAAAAAAAGGCATTTATTGTATGTGAAAAAAAAAAAAAGAAAAATTTCTGTGCCATAATATGCTTCAACTCCGTTTACCCTGGTTTTGTCCAGACTGTCAGCCGGTTTATATATTTTTTAATTTGACATCGGTTCCTTGATTGTCTTGCTTTCCTAGCATAGGCCCTCCCAAGTGTTCTCCACAAGCATCGATCTCTTGCTTTCCTCATCCAAGTCGACGCTGCCACTCTTATGAAAAATACCTACCTTCTTGATAAAAAAAAACTCAAACAATCAACAATCAATATTATTTTACCTTAATTAAAGTAGGTAAGTACAATTCAAATAGGGTAGTTAAGTTTGTTTACCACATTAAAGATAATTAATTGAAAATTGAAATTGAAAGATTTAAATGTAATTTACAATGCTGCCAGTCTTTTGGGCATGTTTCCTGTTGACAGCGATGCGGATGAATTTTTTGATGCCCTTTGATTATTTCCCCTCCTTTTATATACCTACTTGTAGGTACATATTATTATTATTTTAATATGTTAGCTTTTAAAATTATGTTTCCATAGTTTTGTTCATAAAAATTAAAATATACAGTACATATTGCCCGTCGCTTTAGCTTTAACTAGCTTCTGCCCGCGACTTCGTCCGCGTGAAATTTCACCCTCCCCCCATTCACCCTCTGTTACGGATGAAATGACGTACTGTTTTACCTTATGACAATCTGATTTATTGTGAGACTTTACAATGAAAATGAATTGATTGCGCGCGGAGCGCGTACAAAATGTTGCGAGACGCGTGTGCGCAGTAACGTGTGTGCTGGTCGACACCGGCGCGGCGACGGCGCTGGCGCCTGCTCCTCTCGCCCCGCTCACCCCCGCGCGATGGAGCGTTTGAATGATTGATGCTGCGTTCACGATACTGGCGTGAACATCCTCCGCGGCATTGAAAGGCTCAGCTGCCTTTCAAATCTTCTATGGTGTAGACGACCGCAATAGGCACAACTTGTTCACAGCTCGTCTGATTGTGCCCTTGGTAGTGTAGATGTCGGCCACTCTGCTGACACCGTCGGGGCCCGGGTAAAGTTTGAACACCCGGCCCATTCGCCAGTGAAGTGGCATCAGGTTGTCCTCCTTGAGGATGACGAGGTCACCAACTTGAAGCGGCGTCTGATGCCTTCGCCATTTGGTGCGATTTTGTAGCTCTGCCATGTATTCAAGGCGCCATCTTTTCCAGAATTGCTGCCGCGCCTGTTCTATTTGCTGGTATCTGTTGGGCCTGGTTGACTGGACAGGCAATGACGGCGTTGATAACAATGGACGACCAATGAGAAAGTGCCCAGGTGTTAGAGGATTTAGGTCAGAAGGATCGGAACTAAAGGGGGAAATAGGACGGGAGTTGAGAATGGCCTCGATTTGTGAGAAGAGTGTCGCTAGCTCCTCAAACGTGAGGGAGGAATTGCCAGCTACGCGTTTCAATAAAGACTTGGCGGACTTGACACCGGCTTCCCATATTCCACCAAAGTGTGGAGAATAGGCGGGACTAAATATAAACCTAATTTCTTCAGTCGCTGCGTAGTCTGAGACTGATTGACGGCTCAACCGTATAACCCTTCCCAACTCATTGTTGGCTCCCACAAAGTTCTTTCCATTGTCACAGTAGATTGTATTCGGTTTACCGCGCCGCGATATGAACCTGCGTAGGCATAATATGAAGGCTTCCGTTGTAAGGTCACTAACGACTTCTAAATGTAAAGCCTTAGTTGCAAGGCATACAAATATGCACAAGTAGGCTTTAGTGACTCGGTTACCTCTACCTTTTTTGGATGAAATCATGAAAGGACCTGCAAAGTCGATTCCACATGAATTAAAAGGAAAATCAGTGCTGACCCTAACACCCGGTAAATCACCCATAATGGGTTGAACAGTCTGTCCTCTAAAGCGAGTACAGACAATACATTTTTTTGTTATTGAGCGAGCCAAGTTTCTGCCTCCAAGTGGCCAGAACTTCTCTCGAATTGCCGCTAATAGTAATTGGGGCCCAGAATGGAATAAGCGGAGATGTTCCTGCACCATAATTAACTCAGTTAAATGATGCTTGGCATCCAACACAATTGGATATTTCTTGTCATACTGTGATTCAGATTGACTTAGTCTACCTCCTACCCTTATCAAACCATCTGAATCAATAAACGGGTTAAGAGGTAACAACTTGCTTCTATGATTTAAATCTTTACCGCTTTTAATACTAATAACTTCCTTAGGGAATGACTCAGCTTGACTAAACTTCAGCAATAATTTTAAAGACTGACTAAGCTCATCAGCACTTAACGGACCTGTAATCTTAGGATTATTTTTATTACTATTATTAAGAAAGCGTAAAACATAAGAGTATATTCTTTTTAATTTTAAATAGTTGGAATGATTTCCAAATGGAACAAACGAAACAATACTATCTAACTTATCATTTACAGATAGCAATAACTTAACTTCAGGTAAGTTTTCCATTGTGGCAGGTGTGGTATCAGTAGGCCATTCTTTAGAATCCTTTTTTAGAAACAAAGGTCCCTCCCACCACAAAGAACATGACCTCAACTGCCTCGGGTCGATGCCCCTAGAGGCCAAATCTGCCGGGTTTTCCTTTGTGGGAACATGGTTCCACTGAAACCCTTGAGTTAGGTCATTGATTTTATTAACTCTGTTTTTTACAAAAACTTGTAAAACCTTGGTTTGTGTCCTCAACCAACCCAGTACAACTGTGGAATCCGTCCACATATATTTATTATTTACACTACATGGAATAGATTGTAATACCTTATCACACAACTGAGCTCCAGTCAACGCAGCACATAATTCCAGACGAGGAATAGTAAGCGTTTTTATAGGTGCAACTCGAGTTTTTGCACAAAGTAACCTTACTGTAACATTCTGCTTATCATCTACTGTACGCATATACACACAAGCCCCATAAGCTTGCTGGGACGCGTCCACAAAACAATGAAGCTCAGCATACTTCATGTCTGAGCAGTTTCCTAAAACATAACGAGGTAATGTAATATCAGATAAAAGATGAATGTTTTGAATGAAATCTAGCCATCTTTTAACATAAGACTCTGGCACTGGATCGTCCCAGTCCAGTTTAGCATTCCATAAATCCTGGAGGAGGATTTTAGCCTTTATAATGCAACAACCCACTAAACCTAATGGGTCAAAAAGTTTACAGGTGGTAGAAATAATTATTCTTTTGGTTATATTGGAATCAGCATTTATACTAATTGGAAAGTGTAAGTTGTCTGTTCCAGGTGACCAGTTTAACCCTAGCACAGTAGCTTCTTCATGAAATTCTAAACAATTTGAGGATTCTGAGTCATCGCTAAGAATCTCAGGACAATTGGTACGAAATTTTCGTAATGGAAAACAAGCAGAGTTTAACGTCCTAGTGACTCCTACATAAATATGTTTAAGCTCATCCTCTGTTGAGGCACCTGTATTTAGATCATCAATATAAAGTCGTTCTTGATGACATTAGCGATAACCTTATCTTCACATTGACTAGCTAGCTCAGCAAGACACCTAGTGCTCAAAAATGGAGCAGAAGCCATTCCATAAGTCAATGTGTTAAGTTGTAAAATTTTTATATGCTGATCAACCTTTGTATCAACTTGATCCCTCCACAACACAAGCTGTAAGTGGCGCTGCGATTCATCAAGGGCGATTTGTCGATACATTTTCTCTACATCTGCTGTTAAAACAAATTTTCGCATTCGAAAACGTATAAGAATGGAGAGTAAGTCGCTTTGTACAACAGGACCGACTGCCTGAATATCGTTAAGTGATTTTCCTGAACTACTCTTAGCTGAAGCATCAAAAACTACTCTTAACTTAGTTGTTTCATGTCCCTCTCTTATTACGCAATGGTGAGGCAAGTAGCAGCCGAAAGGTGGCGCTTCAATTTCAATTAAATGACCTAGATTGGCATATTCGTTTATAAAGTTTGAATATTGATGACTAACCTTCTCGTCTTTATTTAGCCTTTTTTCTAGGTTTAAAAAACGCCTCATGGCAATAGGAAATGAGTTGCCAAGTGCCTGCTCAGGATCTTCCTTCAGCGGCATCATGACAGAAAATCGACCATCAGGTAAGCGATGAGTATTTTCTCTGAAATGAGATTCACACAACTGTTCATCTATGTTCTATGTTCTATGTTATGGGTTTGGTTTCCGCACTTAGTCCTTCAGTGGACCATTGTGCGTGGGCCATGGCGGCCGTCGGTGGTTATTCCAACCAGCCCACCTCCCTCCAGAAGCTGATCAAGTCTCCTGGTCTGCTTAGAACATCTGTGTACGATCTGGGTGTCCCGAGGGTTTCTGATCTTATCTGGGTGACGCCTGTGCACTCAAAGAGCACATGCGCAATGGTTTCGTCAGCCTCCATGCAAGCTCTGCACAGGGGACTGTCTGTTATGCCCAGTGTGTGAAAGTGTTTATTTAGCGAGCAGTGTCCCGTGATGGTCCCCGTCATCAGGCGCAGGCCTTTCCTGTCCAGTCGTAAGAGGCGCCTGGTTAGCCTGCCGTCCAGTGACGGCATGGCTTCTTTGGACTGCCTGCAGCCTGGTGACGACGACCACCAGCTTTCTGCTTGTGTGTGGGTGTGCTCCTGTAGCCACCTGCGTAGTTGGTTGAAGGGGATGGGCACGATAGGTTCCGGTCCACAAACTGACATGCTGGAAGCCCTTCTGGCCAGCTCGTCAGCTGCGTCGTTGCCTAGCGATCCACTGT
Organism: Mesoligia furuncula; assembly: GCA_916614155.1. NCBI lineage: Eukaryota > Metazoa > Arthropoda > Insecta > Lepidoptera > Noctuidae > Mesoligia > Mesoligia furuncula. The sequence continues at coordinate 5,196,108 of OU744794.1, forward strand.
GTCCTTTTATCCATTGTAGTGTCACTGAATTGCGGTTCGATACAGTTACCCGCTCAAGCGCATTGTGACATTCTAGTATTAAGTTCGATGTGATGTTCATCTATTGAATAGTTATTACATCCTGAAGGCAATTCTTCGACCTCCCAGAATTTCTTAAGCGAGTCATTGATGTCTTGAAGTGACGTCGCCTCATTTTTTATTAAGTTGCAATGTAAATTTACATTGCATAAAGTTGAATACCCAATAGGGCCAGCTATCAGCCAGCCAAATTTACTATCAAGTAAAATAGGCATATTTTGACCTAAACTTATTTTATCATTGCCTATGATGTTAAAGAAATGATCTGCCCCTAGCAGAATATCTACCTCCGAAGGTTCATAGAACAAAGGATCAGCCAGAGCAATGTTATCTGGCAGCCCTAAACCTTCAATATTAATTCGAACATTTGGTAAGTAGCCTGTAATTTTTGGTAGTACTAAACAACTGACCTGCACATTAAACAAGCCAACTCGAGATTTTATCATAATACTACATTGCTCTTTTATCTTACATGTTATGCTGTTAATGCCTGAAACCTTTAAAGTATTTATTTGGTTACATTGTAAATTAAGTTTCTGTTTAAGATTTTCAGTAATGAAAGACGTCTGGCTGCCAGTATCCAGTAATGCTCGTGCAAGGTAAGTGCTATTAGTTTGTGCATTCACAACTTCAATTTGTGCAGTACATAAGAGAACTTGCCCTGAAGAAACTGCTGATAATGATACTGGCATGTTATTACTATTAGATGACTCCGGTGAGTCAGATGCCTTTTCTGTGTTTGTTGCAGTGTCATTTCTATTCTTTTTGTGCAACATTGTGTGGTGCTTGTCCTTACACATGCGGCATGAACCTTTTAAATTACAGGCTGTGTTATTGTGACCAGTCCTAAGGCAGTTTGTACACAATTTGTGTTTTAAAACTTCTGACCACTTATCATTAAGACTCATTGCCTTAAATTTATAGCATTGATGCACATAATGTCCTTTATTGCAAACTAAACATGGTTTAATGTTAGAACTATCAACTGAACTTGCCAAAGATTTAACCGATTTGTGATGAAAGTTACTATCCTTATTTGAATTAGAGAATTTATGATCACCATTACTACGGCTATAATTAGCTGTTTCTAAAACGTTGGCTCTATTTTCAATGAACTCACTAAATTCCTTAAGGGTAGGTCGATGTGAAAGGCGACCCTTATACTCCTCCCACTTACTGCTAGTTCTGGGATCCAGCTTTGCAGCGATTAAAAATAATACTAATGGATCCCAGCCTACTGTAGGAATATCTAAATTGTTTAATGCATTAAGGTTTTTATGAACTTGATCAATTAAATATCTTAAAGCCTTATAGGATTCCCTTTGAATCGGGTTGATGGAAACTAGTGCATTTAGGTGATTATTTAATAAAATGTTTTCATTATTATACCTGTCACACAAAGCCTTCCAGGCAAACTCATAATTGTTAGCAGTAAATTCTATACCTCGTGTTGCCATGGTAGCGCTCCCAGATAAAGAATTTCTAAGGTAATGGAATTTATTAATTGGTGCAATAGACTTGTTTTGGTTGACCAGCGAGTCAAATGTATCCCTGAACTCAAGCCATTTATTGTGATTCCCGTCAAATGTGGGTAAGTTAATGGTAGGAAATTTTATTGAATTTAAATTATTATTATTGCAACAACTTGACTGCGAAGACTCATGCACACTCTGTGTGTCGACCTTGTGAGTTGGCACTGAGTCTATTACTTCTTGGGCAAGAGCTATTTGAGCATAGAAGTCGCTCTCTGTGCTATCTCTTTCCAACATTTGTTCTTCAAGATTGGATGAAAGCTCTTCAATTTCCGTTTGCACCGAATCAAATTTGGACATTAATTCTTGTAATTGAGATAATCTTAATGTGATTTCCCTTATTTCTAAACTAGAAGGTGTTTTAGATTGAAAACTTTGTATGTAGTTTTTAAATACAGTTAACCTACTGCGTATACCACCACGCCTTCGAATAAGAAGTGACCTTTCAACGTCAGCCTCAGTATTGGCCTTCTTTGAACTTTCCATTTCACCGTCCGACATAATTTTTCGGTAATAGATTGGAGCAAATTACGTACCTAACCAACAATGAGCAAGGTAAGACTATAATAAATTGTTCACTCCCACCGGTAAGTATACAATCCAGCCGCCAACCGCACAGACCACGCAGCAGCCGCCGAGCTCACCAACAGCGCGAGCAGCGTCCAAGGGACACAGCTACGCACCGCCGCCGAACCCGCCAACCGCACTGAAGAGAAGTCTGCATGCGTGCGGTCACGAGCAGGATGCTGAAATCGTCGGCATAAGCGTTTAAGCACGTGGCATAAAATTAGGCGTCAAGGCAAGGTGCAAAAACAAAATGGCGTTTTCGTGTAGGTATGTGAATATTCACGACAATAATAAGAACTCGAATAAAATAATCAGGCAAACAATATTAAAATGCACTCGTTTTATATGCAAGCGTTAGATGAGTACTAGGTATTAAAGGATACCTAGATTTGGCCTTGGTATTCTCGAAGTCTAAGATAGTGTTAGATGAGTACCTAGGTATTAAAGCATACCTATATTTGGCCTTGTTATGAGCCGAAAGCCAGCAAGTCCCACACAAAAGCACAAAAAGGCGTGCTTCAACACAAAGAAAGATGCATAAGTATTCTGTGCGGATAAAATCGTTTAGGGAAATAAGTAGGTACGCGTAACAGCAAGATACCTTTCCCCACAGCTTAAAGCAGCCAGGCACCCACACAGCAAACAGAGGTCATTCAGACAGAATAAGTTTAGGGAATAAAAGTAGGTAATGGAATTAGGAACTATGATTAGGAACGGGCTTACTTCCTTTATGATCTCCACGTTGCAGACGTTGCAGTGCGGATGGTATGCAGGACTCGAAACAAGAAGTTGCCTCGCTAGCCCGTTGCCCGTTGCCCGTCGCAGCTCGCAGGCCCGTAGAATATTCTAGTTTCCACGAAAAGGCGGCGAGATGACGCGATGCAACCGACGCTATTCCCAATCGTCGTTCGAAGTTCGAAGATTTAGTCACGGTCGCCACTTGTTACGGATGAAATGACGTACTGTTTTACCTTATGACAATCTGATTTATTGTGAGACTTTACAATGAAAATGAATTGATTGCGCGCGGAGCGCGTACAAAATGTTGCGAGACGCGTGTGCGCAGTAACGTGTGTGCTGGTCGACACCGGCGCGGCGACGGCGCTGGCGCCTGCTCCTCTCGCCCCGCTCACCCCCGCGCGATGGAGCGTTTGAATGATTGATGCTGCGTTCACGATACTGGCGTGAACACCCTCTTAGGGGTGGAATTTTTTTAATGGATACCTACTCTTCACAAAGAACACACCCTCCAAATTTCATGTCTCTAGGACCAGTGGTTTAGGCTGTGCGTTGATATATCAGTCAGTCAGTCAGGACTTTGAATTTTATATGTATAGATAAGTTAAGTACCTACCTAGTAGGTAGCTAACCTACAATAGGTAAGTACATCTGTACAATTACCAAATAACCGCGAGTTAGCAATTTAGCAGATACCAGTGTAGACAATTCAAGATTAGGTATAGTATAGCAATATAACCTGCTATAGAGGTACCTATATGTTTGTTAGTCTGTGGTGTTGTGTACTGCATTAGAGTACATTATACATTATTGGTGTAGTGTAGAAACATCAGTGGTAATGACCGCACGTACTTATCTAGTAGTCAGCCTTGTTACGAAAATATCGCGTGAAACTAGTTTTTCCTTCTAAAAAGTTATATTTTGGTGATAAACAGGTAATGTCAGTGTTATAATACGCATTTTGAACAATTAAAAGTAAGTTCTCATCGCTATTTAATGAGATAAATTGTTATCTATGTTTATTTACCTCTATTTGCTCCGGATCTGACAGATCATGACTGTCCTCATAATTCGTTTATAAATGGATCAATAGATGTCATTCTAGTCAATATAAACTAGCGCCATCTAGTGTCGAGGAGCGTAGGCAGAAAAGGCGGGACTGCTTAATTTTTTTAAGCCATAACTGTGTTTTAAACTTAAGTGACCCAGGATGGCCCTTGGTTTTAGCTGGACCATATCGAGCAGCAGCAGATAAAAAGTATATCCATGGTAGTATCAGCCTGACTAACTAAAGACTACAAATTTGTTTCAAATTGATGATATTTCAAGTTAAACAAATATCATCTTTAAGAACTATTAAAAAAGTTATAAAAACGTGTAAAGTTGTAGCGTAAACTAAACTTTCTTGTGTAGGAGTTAAAGTTATTTTTCCATAAACTCATATTTGTTTATATTTTTGGCAAATAAATCGCGAATGCAGATTACTAGTGTTATTATAAGCTGGCAGAATCACCACAACGTTTTACGTTAATGTTTTTATAATCATTTGATATGTCATTATTTAAGGTCTTTTAAGAGCGTTTACGCCGTACGGCATTTCATACAAACTTTCAAGCCCTTGTTTTTCGAAATTAATGAACCGATAGTGTCAGACTCTTACTGACTAAAACCCACCCGTGTTCCTTCCTTAGCCCTTTATGTTCCGGGCCAGCGGTAACCCTTTCGGACAATCCCGCTGACCCGGCAGGCTTCGGCCCTAAGGGGCCCCTCCTCGATGCTGACATCTCTTTGAGGCGCGCGTGGAACACGTACGCGCCGTCCGGCACGGGCCTGGTCCTGATCGGGCGGTGAGCTACCCATTACTCTCCGCCCGCAGGCCCGCGCCTACGGTGGCCGGGCCACCGCAGGCCCGCGCCTACGGTGGCCGGGAGTCGTCACGCGGCTCCCGACGCCCGGAGCGTCTCCCGCGGCGGCTGGGACGGGAGGCTCTCTCCCTGAGCCGTTCCGCCACCTCCTTCGCTAGCATGACTGCTTCGCAGAAGGAGGTGACTGCCTCCCACTGACTGACTGACTGACTCCCTCCCTTCCGCTCCACCCAGAGCGGGAGGAGTCATTTGATGATTGGGAATCCACAAAAAAAAAAAAAAAAAAAAAAAAAAGGATACAAAGGTCTAAAAAGTTAGTAGAAAACATTTTCGAAATGTCTTATTTAAATAAAGATAACTGGAAATCTCTGTTTCTATGGAAAGTTTAAAATCGGTCTAATTTGGCTGTAACATTATTTTTCGAATATGTTTTCTACTAACTTTTTAGACCTACAAAGGAAAGTTAGTAAAGTTAGTAGTTAGTCCTGCTTATGCGTATGAAGTTTCATTAAAATCGGTTCATTCACTTCGAAAAACAAGGACTTGAAAGTTTGTATGAAATGCCGTTCGGCGTAAACGCTCTTAAGTTTTGTCAATGATCATTATGACATGTGGTGCGCAAATATTAGGTAGGTAAGTAGGTACAGACGCCAGCACATCAAGCTACCCGAAACTCAAATTTTCCCAAGCCACTTGGAACCTTATGCTTTAACGTTAAAGTTGAAAATCTATTAAAGAAATTTGACAGATTGTAGTAACTTGATGTACTGGCGTCTGTACATATTATATTTATTAGAGATTATTAGGTCAGTATTAACATTATTGCTTGTCCATTGTTTGTCCTATTTGTTTTAGTATATTCATATAAATAGGTATCATAAATAACAAGTCATCCTGTATAAATAAATGCACAAATAATTACACATAGATGATTAATTATGTGTAATTGTTTATTTATTTTTGACTTGTGATTTGATGTATTCCTTCAAGGACGTGATAGTGAGACCCATTTGTAACAATTAAGCACCCCATAAAGCCTATACTTCAATTCTTAATCTCAGATTGTTTACATTCCATCGCCACTTAATCAATTATCTACTTTAGCGTTATGTATTCTAAGTTGATTTTTGAATGACCATTTGTAACAAAAAGGTCCTAATACGTTTTTGGTTGCAATGGAATTTGAACTTTGTTATGTATGACATTCAGTTTTTTGTTCCATATCTTGATAGTTATCTCAAATTCCGAATTCAAATATAGGCGAAAATTAACTCAAATAGAATGGCTTTTCATTCCATTGGGTACCTACCTAATACTAAAACATCAAACAGTATCTATAAAGGTTAAAGGAAGAAGTTTACTTACCATTTTCAAGAATCATCCATGTACAGACGCCAACACATCTAGCTACTACAATCTGTCAAATTTATTTAATAGATTTTCAACTTTATCGCTAAAGCTTATGCTTTAGCGATAAATAACCTTATGGTTCAAAGTTGATTGGGAAAATTTGACATTGATGCCGATTCTGTTGTTCACAAACTAAACTAAATTTAAGTTCAGGCATCTTTTTCTTTCTATTTCATTAAGAAAAGGACAGAAGAGAAATATTAGTTTAGTCCTGTCAAATTAGTCAGCGCCTGACGTAAATTAACGTATTTTTAATAGCCAATTTTTTAATCTCGTCTAAAGTTGTCTATGGAGTATTTTAATTTGACAGGACTAAACTAATATTTATCTTCTGTCATTTTCTTAATGAAATAGAAAGAAAAAGATGCATGAACTTAAATTTAGTTTAGTTTGTGAACAACAGAATCGGCGCCAGTTTCGGGTAGCTTGATATGCTGGCGTCTGTACATGAACTTTGACACCAGTTAACTCAAAATTTTACTAACGCATTAAGCGCACAAATTACGGGGAAACACCTTCATTTAATTAGCTATCTAATGGAATACAAAAGTTTAAAAAAATATATTTAGAGGTGCCTATGAAACAACAAAACCAGAAATTGCAAATTGTTGTTATATTTAAAAATTAATAAAATTGTTAATCGAATAATTTAAAAAATTGTTATAAGTACCGTACAATTAATACTTTCATAATTATGCAATAAAAAGCTGTCTCTGCGTAAAACGGGTCCAAAGGCTGAACGTGTAGAAAGACTGACAGGAAGCTTTGAGAAGATTGACTTTAAATTGATTTGCATAACGTGCAAATCTTCGAACAAGCATGTTACATCAAACAGCCAACGACTTGCGCTCCCTCTCTATATCCATATTGTCCATAAGATCATCAGTGACCCAATGACCCAAGTACTTTCATATGCATTGACCCATATATTCATAAACGTTGCTTAATAAGTTAAGTATTGATTAGCGACTGTAACCATACTTTTTTGACGGTGAAAGTCAATCAACTGCATGTCGATTCTGTAAAAATCTCACGGTGAAAACTTGCGTGGAGTGAGCTGTCAGTGTCATCCCACTAATGCTAGGGATTGACCAAGCAAACATTTACAATCATAATCGATATTTTAATCATATTTTATATGCTGATTCTACTTATAGATCATTTTATATTATAAACTAGTATTTTAGTTGTCAAACATTACTTTTTTAGGGGGGTTTTAAATAAAATAGCAAAACAGAAACTTAGTCAGAAACTCAATGTTGTTTTTTTTTATTTTTTCCCTAAACTAGTCCTATTATAGCCTCCTAAGGCGCGAGCGCGTCACGCACGAACAGTAAATAAAATAAAACATTCACGTATAGGACAGCTAGACAGATGAAAATACGCATCGACATTGTTTGTTTGTTATTATGAGCGATTGTAGATCGAGTCTAGTAAAGACTGCGACGATGTTCAGCGTTGTTTTTAACCCAAATCTATTCAATTCTAAGAGGTAACCGAGTGTGTCAAGTAATCGAGTGCTAACGGTGTGCCTGGCTGACGGACCATAGAATTTAATCCCACGTAGATAGTTTGTGTCGAGTGATCACGCAATCTCCAATGTGATAATGACAGTGACTAACGCGCTTGCGCGGCGTGCTCACTTCACGCGAATCACAACATTAAAATGTCGTGGTTCGGTGAAGTGCTCACTTCGCCAATGTGATAATGACAGTGACTAACGCGCTTGCGCGGCGTGCTCACTTCACGCGAATTACAACATTAAAATGTCGTGGTTCGGGTGAAGTGCTCACTTCGCCAATGTGATAATGACAGTGACTAACGCGCTTGCGCGGCGGGCTCACCTCACGCGAATCACGACATTAAAATGTCGTGGTTCGGGTGAAGTGCTCACTTCACGCAGTTTTCATGATGGGTGTCAATTTCGTGGTTTTCGAGGGTGCTGAAACAAATGGTGAAGTCAAAATGAAAAACCAAGATGGCGGATGTGAAAAATGTTTCATTTTTCATGATGGGTGTCAATTTCGTGGTTTTCGAGGGTGCTGAAACCGATGGTAGTGTCAAAATGAAAATCCAAGATGGCGGAAGTGAAAAATGTCACAAATTTTCATGATGGGTGTCAATTTCGAGGTTTTCTAGGGTGCTGAAACCGACGGTGGGGTCAAAATGAAAATCCAAGATGGCGGATGTGAAAAATGTTACATTTTTCATGATGGGTCTCAATTTCGTGGTTTTCGAGGGTGCTGAAACAGATGGTGAAGTCAAAATGAAAATCCAAGATGGCGGATGTGAAAAATGTTACATTTTTCATGATGGGTGTCAATTTCGTAGTTTTCTAGGGTGCTCAAACAGATGGTGAGGTCAAAATAAAAATCCAAGATGGCCGATGTGAAAAATGTTACAATTTTTCATGATGGGTGTCAATTTCGTGGTTTTCGAGGGTACTGAAACAGATGGTGAAGTCAAAATGAAAATCCAAGATGGCGGATGTGAAAAATGTCACAAATTTTCATGATGGGTGTCAATTTTGAGGTTTTCTAGGGTGCTGAAACAGATGGTGAAGTCAAAATAAAAAAATGTAATATTTCAAATGTAGGGACCAGCTGTTTTTTTTTTTTTCGCGATTTCAGGTTTTTTTTTTTTCGGGTGGTAAGTCATCAAATGACCCCTCCCGCTCTGGTTGGAGCGGAAGGGAGTGTCAGACTCTTACTGACTAAAACCCAATGTTCCTTCCTTAGCCTTTTTTTTTTTTTGAACCTTGCTCCACCCTAGGAATTTCTCCTGTATCGTGGGTGCATTTACAAACATTTAAACTCACATACACAACACATTTGTTCCGTGCGGGAATCGAACCCGCGACACGCAGCGCAGCAGTCAATCGATTAACCACTGCGCCAACCGTGCCGTGTTATATACATTCTCAACCTTTCTATATCTAATTTGGGTATTAACATTCTTATCTATATTTTAATATACAAGGTGTAAATACAATAGCCTACTTGTAACATTAAAATTGTAACATTTTTAATTAAAATTGTAACATTTTTCACATCGGCCATCTTGGATTTTTATTTAGACCTCACCATCTGTTTCAGCACCCTCGAAAACCACGAAATTGACGCCCATCATGAAAAATTGTAACATTTTTCACACCGGCCATCTTGGATTTTTATTTTGACCTCACCATCTGTTTCAGCACCCTCGAAAACCACGAAATTGACACCCATCATGAAAAATTTTAACATTTTTCACATCCCCCATCTTGGATTTTCATTATGACTGATGGTGAAGTCATAATGATGTCATAATGAAGTCATAATGGTTTCAGCTCCCTCGAAAACCACGAAATTGACACCCATCATGAAAGATTGTAACATTTTTCACATCCGCCATCTGTAAAATTATTAAAAAGGGTTCAAACCGGGTGCGGTGACTTGAGAAAGACGAAAATGTGAAGTCGTTGTTCCTCAATACTAACATACATGTATCTGTTGTAATAAGAAATTACGAACTTATGTATTTCAATAAACCCTGTACTTATTTTTGTTGCTGACGATCCTTTAGGATCAAAAACAAAAGAAAAAGCGGTTCAAACCGGTATGAGAAAGTTTTTAGTGGATAAGACAGAGATTAAAACAGAAGACTATCTAGGAGGGGATCGAGGTGGGGGCGTGGGGGGGTGGAGGGGGGTTCAGGGGATCAGAACGGAATAATTCGAATAGATTTGGGTTAAAAACAACGCTGAACATCGTCGCAGTCTTTACTAGACTCGATCTACAATCGCTCATAATAACAAACAAACAATCGATGCGTATTTTCATCAGTCTAGCTGTCATATACATGAATGTTTTATTTTATTTACTGTTCGTGCGCGACGCGCTCGCGCCTTAGGCTATAATAGGACTAGTTTAGGGAAAAAAGAAAAAAAACAACATTGAGTTTCTAAGTTTCTGTTTTGCTATTTTATTTAAAATCTCCCTAAAATAGTAATGTTTTGGCAACTAAAATACTTGTTTATAATATAAAATAATAATAATAATAATAATAATAATATAAAATGATCTATTAGTAGAATTAGCATATAAAATATGATTAAAATCTCGATTATGATTGTAAATGTATGCTTGGTCAATCCCTAGTATCAGGTGTCATGAGACTGACAGCTCACTCCACGCTCACTTCACCTAAGTTTTCACGGTGAGATGGTTACAGAATCGCACTGCTGTAATTGTTTATAAATAAACCTCTTGTAGACTCAAGTTGAAATTAGTGCCCGAGCGTAATTTCACGCCGTGCAAATGTGCAATAATGTACTACTTATGGCACACGTATCGTAACGAAATATACATATCCCACAAAAACATTTCATGTTAAATGTTGCCAAGACGAGACCATGTAGCTCGCACTGTCAAAAAGTAATCAGATCTCATGTAGAGCCAAGCTTCTAACTCTACACGCCCTAACTCTACAAGGCCTGACTTCGCAAACTCTACACCTTAGTCAAAATATCTGGTTTGTCCGTTTCGTTACTACAAGAACCATTAACAGTATGAGAGTTTTTCACCTTACGCTCATGTGAATGTAGCGAAATGGCCAAGCCATATTATTTTGACTAAGGTGTAGAGTTTGCGAAGTCAGGCCTTGTAGAGTTAGGGCGTGTAGAGTTAGAAGCTTGGCTCTACATGAGATCTGATTACTTTTTGACAGTGCGAGCTACATGGTCTCGTCTTGGCAACATTTAACATGAAATGTTTTTGTGGGATTTCATTTCTTTTTGTAAGTTGCTTATGATATTTATACGAGTATTTTTGCTGTTGTTCATTTTTTCTTTCTTTTTTTGGGGTTTATTTATAACAAGGACCCCCTATATAAATTTTCAGACCTCTAGCATCAAAATTTACGGAAAATTTTTTTTTTTTTTGGGGGGTAAAAGTTTCAAGTTTTAATATTTTTTTGTTGTTTGTGTACTATTACTAGCTTACATACCAAATTTCAGCTTTCTAGGACTTCAGGAAGTACCTTAAGAATTTTGATGATCATCAGTCAGTGAGTCAGTGACGAAATCGTTTTATTTTAGATATCAATAAAATCTAAAGTATAAGAGCTATGCAATTGAAACTTTATAGGTTCAATAAGTCAACCACTGGCATCATATTCCGAAAATTTTGTTTATCTGGTATAATCCAAACCCAAGTTAAGAGGGTTCAAAAATACGACGAAGTGCTTCGAGAAAAGGTAGGTGGTGCCCTTGCGCTTCGCTTGGCTGGTCTTGGCGGGGGCACTCCCGTGCCCCCAGATTTTGACACTTAAGTAGTACATTATCTGCACAGCGTGAAATCACTGCCCGAGTGTAATTTCACGCCGTGCAAATGTGCAATAATGTACTACTTATGGCACACGTATCGTAACGAAACATAGTTTGACATTTAAGTAGTACATTATTGCACAGCGTGAAATTAATGCCCGAGCGTAATTACATGCCGTGCAGTAATGGACTACTTAAGCCCCTTCGCACATGGCGTCGTATCGTAAGCGTATCGTTGAACGCGCGTAGTACGAGAGCAATACGAGCAGGAACATGTTCAAACAAGTCCGCACACGAGGCGGTGTTGCAGCGTATCGTATGAGGTGTTCATTGTCATTACGATAGTCGTAGCGTACTGGCGTAAAACGTAAGAAAGTTCACGTGCAGCAACAAACGATCTTTTCTTGTAATTATTTGCGATGTATGGATGGATCCAATGAGCACGTCGCTTTCTACTTCTAACGAAATCAAATAACAAGAAATCCTCTTCGTCTGAAGAGAAGGTAAGGTCATCAATAAATTCCCCAAACACATCTGGTACGCTTGACGCCATGATTTCAACTGAGATATTACAAAACGATACGTCTACGCGACGATTCGTTTGTAGAACACTCCGCGTCTCGTGCGCGTATCGTAATTATTACGATACGCGCACGAGACAACTACGCCTACGACCCATGTGCGAAAAGCCTTAGTCACACGTATCGTAATGTACTATTATATTTTGACATTACAAACAGACACTTCAATTTTTCATTTCATTTATTTGTATTATTATAGATGTATAGATTATGTAAAGAGCTATTTTTATACAAAAATAAAATCTCCAAATGAAATGATGATGACTTCATTTTTGTATACAATAGGGGACTTTGGAATTTAAGTACATGTTTACTTAATTATCGTCACTATGGACCTTCTGACCTTGGTTCAGTATTATTATACTCATAGGTATTAATGTTTATCTACGTCTGTCTGTAGTGGTATGATACACAAAGTATATCAATGTAAGTACTAAACAGATAAAGGTGGGATTTAAGGAAATTAATACAGAATTCATTCGCAAACCAAGTTTCACAAGAAAGGGCCTGTTTGGTCTGTCCATGTCTCTATGCAGGTAACCTACACCAATATCCCCAGTAACAATGATCTGCATTTACGATTTATTTGCCAAAAATGTAAACAAATACGAGTTTACGGAAAAATAACTTTAAATCCTACAAAATAAAGTTCAGTTTACGCTATAACTTCAAACATTTTTCTAACTTTTTCAAAAGTGCTAGTCACTCTGAAATCAACTTAATTGTCATTAAAATAAAGTTGATATTTGTTTAACATGAAATAGTAATCATTTTTGAAACATAATTTTGAATAGACTTTAGAAAAAGTAATTGTGTCTGATTAGTAATAATAATAATAATAAAAGTTTATTTGGAACAAGTATCAGGACACAAATTTACAAAAGGAAACGAAGATAGCTACAAAAGTTAAAACTGTGGCGCAGCTATCAACGCCCAGGTCGAAAATATGGTTCATTAGTTCCAGACTAGTAATTAAAAAAAGAAAGAAAATTATTAATATAAAGGTACTAACTATTGTGTGTGTGTGTGTGTGTGAGTGAGGGTGTGTTTGAGTGAGGGTGTGATAGTGAGGGTGTGTGTGAGTGAGGGTGTGTGTGTGTATTGCGGGGTATGCGAATATTGAACGTGGATGAGGGGGATAGTGTTTATGTAATGAAATTGTTGTTACAGGAATGTAAGTGTTATGTTACCACAAGTTTTTCTGTTTCTTCGTAGGAGTATGATTTTAACAATTCTGACAGTTTTTTTCTAACTAAAGTTCTTGTTAAAGGATAAATTTGAATGTTTCTAATTATGTTATTGTAGAGTTTAGGGCTAAAGTAGTTAAAGTGGCGTCTTACTAGAGTCAATCTGGAGAATTGTATCTTGCAAACTATGTCGGAACGTCGCTTTTTAGAGAGGTGTTGTGGGTCGTACTTCGTGAGGTCGTGCTTCTTGATAACAGTTTGAAGTATAAATAACTGCCTAACAGTGAGGACGTTACAGAGCGAAAAAAGTTCTGACGTTGGGAATCGGGCAGGTTTCTTGGCCAATACTTTTAGCACTGCTCTTTGTGCTCTCTCCAATCGCAGAATAGTAGTCTTGTGAGTACCTCCCCATACTGTAATGCAGTAACCAAGGACTGACTGGGCGAGGATTAGTGACAGTTGAGCTCTTAAAGGCCAACCTTTAATCATCTTGTTCGCACGTTCTTTCCTGGGAAGTTGTGTGTATAGTTGAGTGGTCTTGAAGACTCTTTACTTAGCCCTAACCCGAGGGCCACGAAATGCGACGCTCCAAGCGAATTCACCTTGCGCTGCAAGCGTCAGCGTCGAGCGTCAAAAACAAATGTATGTCTAATAACTACGAGGCCACAAAGTAGCGCTGCAAGCAGCAGCGAAGTTTGCTACGAGCGAAGTTGCACGAGCGTCGGATGATCCGACGCGCGTTTTTTATGAGCGTTGAAAACAATTGTATGAGAACATTCCACAGTGTGCATACAAACGGGCGACACGCGTCGAAGCTTTATGCCTCGGCCACGAAAATAACGCCACGCTTGAGGCGTCAATTCGCTACAAGCGTTATTTCTAAGCGTCAAAAGCAAGGCCACGAACTTCAAATATTCGTCTGTAGCGTGTACTTACGTCGGTGGGAGAATGAATCAGTTCAGTACAGAAAAAGGTAACATGCTCTGTGAGTACAGAGTGAGCTCGCGTCGACATTACACGTGAAAATGTCGCTGTCAAAAATACCTATAATAATATTGTTAATAAATCTTAAAAAAGAATTATAATTTCTTCCCACAATTTTTTTACAACATTCCTAAACTTATGTTGCGGATGTGAACTCATCCATAACGCAGGTCGATTTTGGATTGCAGTGATAAATTCTTCAATATTCATATTGGATTAGTTACTGTAAACGCGACAAAACAAAACAATTTGTTTTAGACGCAGACGCGCGGAGCGACCGCTTCTATCGGAGCGCGTGGAGCGTCCGTTTCGTGTACAATGTGGTACGTTCTCATACAATTGTTTTCGACGCTCTTAAAAAACGCGCGTCGGATCATCCAACGCTCGTGCAAATTCGCTCGTAGCAAATTTCGCTGCTGCTTGCAGCGCTACTTTGTGGCCTTGTCCATAATAGACAATACATTTGTTTTTGACGCTCGACGCTGATGCTTGCAGCGCAAGGCGAATTCGCTTGCAGCGTCGCATTCCGTGGCCCTCGGGTTAGACATACATTTGTTGACGCTCGACGCTGACGCTTGCAGCGCAAGGCGAATTCGCTTGGAGCTTCGCATTTCGTGGCCCTCGGGTTATGGTGCTACTAGTCGATATTTTTTCCATACAAATTTCGGGAGGGTATTACTCCACTATTTTACATTGTGCATCCAAAGTTAAACATGATATCGTTTTGAGTTATTATTAATTTTTTCTGTACGGAAACAGAATAATAAATAAAATAGAAAGCTATTAAAAAGTTATGAGCTAACACAGCTTCGTTTTTAGGGTTCCGTAGTCAACTAGGAACCCTTATAGTTTCGCCATGTCTGTCTGTCCGTCCGTCTGTCTGTCTGTCCGTCCTCGCTTAATCTCTGTGACCGTTAGCACTAGAAAGCTGAAATTTTGTAGGAGTACGTATATCAGTTACGCCGACAAAGTGGTAAAATAAAATTTTCGAAAATATTTTTTTTTAGGGTAGCTCCCCTACATGTGAAGTGGGGATGAATATTTTTTTCATCACCTACCCCGTCGTGTGGGGTATCGTTGAATAGGTCTTCTAAAATGGCTTAGGGGTTGCTAAAATTATTTTTCGATTGAATGCTCCATTTACGAAATATTAAAGTTTAAAGTGCAAATTTTTGTTCCAGTAGGGCGTCCCCCCCCTCTAAAAGCTAAACTACTGGTTTGAAAAATCTGGAAAAATTCTCGATGATAGTGCATTTCATGAACTTTAAAGGAAAAGTATAGCGGTTAAGATATCTTTATTAGTTTAGCAGTAATAGTCGTTGAACTTGGGTGTTGGATAATTTTGTACCAAATACAAAATCCTTAGCATTAATCCTTTAAAGTGACTAAGATGAAGTAGTTGCTTGTTTATAATGGGTAAAGACTTGCATTGCAAACCAAAATATGTTTTTTTTTTACCTATTCAGAATAAAGAACAACAGAATCGTACTACATTGTGATAACGGGCTACTACGGAACCCTACACTGTGCGTGGCCCGACACGCACTTGGCCGGTTTTATTCTTGCTATTTTTAACGGGTGTAAATAAGTAATAAAATAACTGTAAAATCTTCAAAACCAACCGACAAAGCTCAATAAACTTTATTTCAAAGAAGAGAAGAGTTCAATAAACTTTATTTGTAATTGATTTATGCAGTGGTTTTTTCATAAAACTCGATTTTCCAAAGCACTTTTCGAATTTTTTTACGCGCCTATCAGTTTGGAACGGTGTTTGTGTGCGTGAGAACTAGATGTGATGCGTGTAGACTAGCGTCTAACTGTAACTGCTCATCACTGGTACTAGCTCTGTCAGGCACGAAGCCAGGTGAGACAGCGTGCTTTTTGGCCATGACCACCAGTGAATTCGAGCTTGCGACTAGTTTGCTCTTAAGTAGCCTATGTCGTCAACGCGTGTCGCTCGTGCGTATGCACGCTAACTTCTTGTTTTGGAGTTAGACTAGCAAGACGGTAAAAAACAACATTCTATTAAAAAGTCAGTTGATAAATTGACACATAGAACAAATTCAAATGGATCACAAATTCAAAATTCATTCGAAGACGGTGCCACGGTACTGACGTCAAGAATCACCAGGTTTTCCAATAACTTCATGATAACTATAGGTAAACGAAGAACAACCTTTGTAGGAAGAGTTGCTAGTTTTGGCCTCTGTAAGCGCGTGCATAAAATATGTATATAAATATTATAAGTGTTATATTATAACATTTATAACCTTCCATTAATCATGCACACTTTTTTCCTTCAAATACGCGGAAAATTTTGAAAAATAATGCCTTGTCACCGCTTCTTTCATTCGATGATGTTTTACCAGAACACGGGTGGGTTTTAGTCAGTAAGAATCTGACACTCCCTTCCGCTCCACCCAGAGCGGGACCCGGAGGACCCCTCATTTGATGACGTCCCATACTAAAAAAAAAGGGGTGGGTATACATATACCCAGGGCCTCAAGTCTGCTATTACAATAGTGTCAGAATGGTCTATCATTGATTTCATAATTGTTGATTTTGACAAGTTTGGTAATCTACTAATATAATGGCGTCATTATGACTTTCCAATGGTCAACCACTGACACTCCATTGAAAGAAATGGCATAGAATGGTAATCTCGTACATAATGAAAAATGAATTACTGACTTACGCGGTAATCTGCAAAAATTTTGACAGTTCCTTTGACCAGTGACCTGCCATTAGAACGTTATTGTGCAGTCATTGCTTTTATTTCGTTACGAGTATCGTATAATTTCTGTGCCATTGACCGACCAATGATCAACCATTATGAATTTAGCAGATTACGAACTCTTAGCAAAATGACAATGGGATGGTGGTGGAATCGTGTTGGAATGACGAATTTATAAAAATAGCAGACTAGGGCCCCAGTACGGTAACTGAGTTGTCGAAGTCAGATAGGCAGTCGCTCCATTTAAAATACTGGTATTCAGCTGCATCCGGTTAGACTGGAAGCCAACCCCATAGTTGGGCTAAGACTAGGTAGTTTGATTGACCTACTTGTCTTGGTCTTTTTGAGGGCCAGGTAAGAAGAATATGGAAACAAAATAGTTATATCTGAGGTTTGTGTCCAGAGTTTAGATTAAAATATAAAGACAGCAAAAAAAAAAACAGTGGCACTCCGGGAGTGCCGACAGAAGTGAAAACAAAACACAAACAGAATACTTTGCCATCACTCACTGACATATCGGATGTACATTAAAACCGAGTACATCCCGAGGACAGCCGAACACATCCGAAGCGGGTATTTTTTGAATCGTCTTATAAACAAAACACGTGCGGTGTCGCATACAGAAACAGCGCCAGTTCAATGGTTTTTTCCCATCTCTAAAAATGCCCAACCCGTCTAAAGAAGTTTTCACTTCAAAATACTTTTTGGTCGAGAAAGCTACTACCACAGCTTGTTAGCCCTCAAACGAATACTACGTTAGTGCATCGACCATTCGATGTATCATCATCCTGCACCTACCTACTCCTTTTTTTATCGGCGTACCATGTTTTTTCTTTCATCCATCTTTTTTAGCCGTCATCACAGTTCACCCTTCCAGCCAAACCCTTTTACTTAAACCCTTGATCTTCCTATATTCTTATCACCTTCAATCGAACACCATCTTCAGCCTACACTACAGCAGTCCACTGCTGGCCATAGGTCTCACCAATTGCACGCCATTCAGCTCGATTCTCAGCAACTCTCAGTCTCTCATCCAGTCGCTACCAGCCATTGATCGTCGCTCCAGTTAGCCTGAGGGCGTCCTACCTTACGTTTCCCGGTTCACGGTCTCCACTCAAGAACACGTCTCCCCCAACAGTCATCGGTTCTAGCTAATATGGCTGGCCCATTGCCATTTCAGCTTTCTTATTCTGTGAGCTATGTTGACAACTTTGGTTCTTTGTCGGATCCGGCACAATGGTCAATACCAATTTATAGGTATTTAATATTTTACTTGAAGCCCCCCTCATAAACTAATCAGCCATTATCAAATATTAACATCATAGGAGCGAACGCATAAGATAATTGGCGAGTGTCGATATAATCGCGGAGCCAGTACAAAGGTCGTCCGACGTCAACAAACATGGCTGAAACGAAAGTTTGCGACGACCTCATCAAGGAGAGGAACAAATGTACCTTCGACGTTCAGGAGCTGACACATCTTATTGATGGAGGAGCAGAAGAGACTAAGGGGAGGAAAGAAGTTGGTGAGTTGATTATTTTTAAATCAATAAAGGCACCTACAAAATATTACGAAGGGATTAAAAAAAAATGTGTTCCAGCTGGAACTCGTATTTATTGCCAAATCGTGTTTTCATATTACAAGACGAAATATGAATGATTAAATAATTACTTCGTTTACCGCAAATTATAAGCAGTGCGGATTGTACATACTTTGCCGCTTGTAGTTTTAATAAAATAATGTTTGTTTTAATTTTCAATATCTCGATAAAACAAATAGATATTCGTTCGAGTAACAATTTGTACCTATACTTCGGATCATTCCTTTCCGATTAGTTTTACTGTTATTGTATATATTTTTATAAAAACTTTAAAACACCTATAAGTAGGTAATTATACGTAAGAACAAAAGAAAAATGTAGTAGATGTTTGTTTAAAATAATTCTAATTAACATTGCTTCTTTCAGAAAACTTGGTGCTCAGTGCGCCAGGCTACAGTATAAAGAATGATGTGCCAGAAGAATACTTGAGCCATAAGGAAAGATATGAGAACGCTGTCAGGAGGGCCTGCATATTGTCCGAAGTTGTAAGAGAGTATGCACAACGGCATAACACAATGGACGCTTTTAGGTAAGTAACATTACTGAAGAGAGAGACAAGTTCAAAGTAGGTACCTACCTCTAAGTTACATCTGGAATTCTTCTTCAAAATCTTGATTCAGTACCAAATTCAAGCACTTTGCATTAGAGTTTAGACAAACATTCAAGTTCTTTGATTTCCAATTTCTGAAATATTCTTAACTACAGATTATCTATTCGATAGTGCTATTGGATCATTATCTTCAACCCGTTACGAACTTCTCCTAAATACGTAATATGGTAAAATTAATAGTTGAGAGCCATCAGAAATTGGGCATGAATAAAGCCATAACGAAAGTTGGATGTTGTATCATTCGAACCATATAAAATCATGATCAATAGAGGAGCACTACACACACGCATATTATCCCATACTTCGGCTTCTAAAATGAAATCTATTTAAACTATCAACAGGCCTACGAACAAGTACCGTGTTACATTCGCTGTGGTGAAAGACATATCGCCGTTCCTGTTACACTTGGGAATGTTCGTGCCGACGATACTGAGCCAGTCAGACCCTGAGCAAATGGCAGAGTGGCTGCCAAAGGCGATGTCCATGGAATACTTAGGGACTTACGCACAGGTGAGAAGACACAAAGAGAGATAGACCATGGCGCCGATTCTGTTGTTCACAAACTAAACAAAATTTAAGTTTAGTCATCTTTTTCTTTCCATTTCATTATGAAAAGGACAGAAGATAAAAATTAGTTTAGTCCTGTCAAATTAGTCAGCGTCTGACGTAAATTGACGTATTTTTAATAGCCAATTTTTTAATCTCGTCTAAATTGTCTATGGAGTATCTTAATTTGACAGGACTAAACTAATATTTATCTTCTGTCCTTTTCTTAATGAAATAGAAAGAAAAAGATGCATGAACTTAAATTTAGTTTAGTTCGTGATCAACAGAATCGGCGCCAATGACGGTTTGGATAGAGCCATGCTAAAATTTGAAAAGTAGAACATAATTTGAAACGCATGTCGCACGTCTGAAGAAGAAGACGCAACCATAGTGACTAGAACTAAGATTTTGGCTTAGATCTAGATAGATGCAATTTACTAGTAAGGATGATTCTTTAACAGAATGGGAATTTGTTTCCGTATATGTATACATAGGTAGATCTACCTCAAGCAACCTTATATCTCATTGTCGAATAGTAGTCTAGGTTCGGAGTTCAATTAAGAACTATACTCTTTGGTAACAGATGAAATAATGTTATCATAAACTTTCTTGCAGACTGAACTCGGCCACGGATCATTCCTGAGAGGATTAGAAACAACAGCAACTTACGATCCTAGCACAGAAGAGTTTATTGTCCACAGTCCTAATCTCACTTCGTATAAGTGGTGGCCTGGAGGATGTAAGTGCACCTACTTTACAAGGATATCAGTACTCTAGATAGCTTAATTGCGAATATTAGGATTATGAAGCAAGAACTGGGGGCCTAAAAAGGCCACTTTGGCAGAATCATAAAAGGATAACATATTGGACAGTTAAGTTAATCGTAACAAATCCCATTGTTGAAGGCTTTTTCAGTTATTTTTTTTTCTGTTCTAAAATACCAATCAATCCAATCCCATTGCTCTTTGATTATACATACGTAGTGCTTCGAAAAACAGAAAAACACGGACTGTCTTCGCCTTAGTATGATTCATAATGTTATCCTTTTATGACTCTGCCAAAGTGGCCTTTTTAGGCCCCCTGTTCTTTTCATACTTGGATGTTGACTTTTTGTCCAATATTACTATAAATATAACCCAATAGTGTTATAGTTCCAGCGAAGATTTCCCAATTTCAATGAATGTTGCAGGGATCAACGGTTCTCCACTTATGTATCATTTATTATTTTATCCATCTCTAATGTCTCTATTTTCAGTGGGACACACATCAAATCATTGCATCGTAGTCGCTCAACTTTACACGAAGGGACAATGCTATGGGGTCCATCCTTTCTTCGTACAAATTCGTGACACAGAAACCCATAAGCCCCTCCCTGGTGTCAAAGTTGGAGAGATTGGGCCCAAGATGGGCTTTCAGACGGCGAATAATGGGTTCTTAGGATTTGATCATTACAGGATTCCAAGGAGGAATATGTTGATGAAGAATGCTCAAGTGTTGAAGGTACTAAGCTGTTAAGAATATTTCAAAACTTACTTTGATTACCCCCTTTTTATTTTTGCCTTTAAGTGCTGAGTTTGTGGTGTGTTTCGAGTGGTGAACTCTACAACAGTCAAGTTCTTATGAAAGACTGAAAAGTGAAGAGATTCTCTTATAGAAATAAGACAAACAGAACGTCCGTATACTGTAGTGATATAATTTAACGTTTTAAGGATGGAACCTACATAAAGTCTAAGAATGAGAAGCTTACGTACGGCACCATGGTATTCATCAGGGTACTCATCGTAACTGACGTGGCGTATGAACTATCAAGGGCTGCTACTATCGCCGTGAGATATTCTGCAGTACGGCATCAGTCACAACCGAAACCTGGGTGAGAATCGTACTAAAGTATTTTCATTTACACCTAAATATCCTTTGAAGACTGCTGACTCAATTAAGACTGCTATATTATCATTTGAACATTTATCATTTGGGTTCGACAAGTCTTAGGCGGATCGCGAAAAGCTACGCAAAAGTAATGTGTTACGAATACAAATCACCAATGAGTAGCCAAAATGTCCCAGACTCACAGTTCTTGTATTATAATGGCGGTCCGTGCACGACGTACCTAACCAATAACAAACTCGCGTTAGTAAGTGTTGCTTCATTGGCGATTTGAGTTTGTAACTGGTTATTATTTTTAAGTAGCTTCGTGAATGCTGGGTCTTAGAGGTGCTGCCACGTAAATTATTCAGGGTGTTTGTTTACAACCTAGACAACCTGGACACCATACAAGTTACACTTTTAAAACAAAGCCTTACTACCCATATCATCAATTTACAGAGAGCCAGAGCCCCAGATCCTGGACTACGTCACACAACAGCACAAGCTGTTCATTGGCATAGCCACCAGCCACATCTTCCGTGTCACCGGCCACTGGCTGTGGGACAGCTACTCGCAGACCATCAATGATGTTAACAAGGGCAATATAGATCAACTGCCTGAGGTTAGTTCAATCACATAATTTGTCCTTGTCTTGTCAATTGGCCAAGTTGGTTTAGCTATTTATAAATACAACAATATAATAAAAATTATGTATGTTTAGGTTGAGATATTAATCTCATCATCATCATCACTTCAGCCCGAAATCACCCACTGCTGGCCCAGCAGTAGGAAAAAAGGTAGACCTTTACCCAGCAGTGCTGGGTATAGGTCTTCCCTTCATTTTTCCCACCATTCGGTCCCAGCTTTACTCAACCGGCCATCTCCTCGTCCTCCAGATATGTCTTTCTCGAGTGTAAATCATAATCGCGAAGTTCATTATCGCGATGTACGTTACCGCGAAAGTTTACTATCGCGACGTTCGTTGTTGCGAAAGTTCTTTACTGCGATGTATGTTACTGCGAAAGTTTACCATTGCGACATACGTTATCGCGAAAGTTCTTTACTGCAATGTATGTTACTGCGAAAGTTTACCATTGCGACGTACGTTACCGCGAAAATTTCGATAATACGCTATTCCGATGTAGGTCATGTAGGAGGGTTGCTGATACTGGTGATAGTGGAAATATTATATTGTTGGACATGACTAATATGAACAAAAATTGAAAGCAAATTTAATTATAATTGAACCAAAAGGTAATAATAATAAAATAAAAAAACAATCAACATTCGAACTTTCAGTCAAGCTTAGAACGGAGTGTCAAATATTTTATTAGGTTTTTTTGTTGAGATAAGTCAATGCTAGTTTAGTCGGGAATTTGTGAAGACATACTGTAAAAAAAATGTTGACTACGCTGAAAAAACCCAATAAAGTCATGCGCAAAACCGTCGTCTACGCGTAAGAATTTATTGAAAATAACAAAAAGTGTTAAATATTTTAAAATTTGAAATGCTTATCTACCAAACTCAATTTTTATATTTTTGTTTTGACTACTAATTTAATTGTAGTAAAATATCTAAATAATGCCTTATAAATAAATTTATATTATGTAGTTATCAAAACTTAAAATTCGTAGACTTACTAGATAGATAGGTGATAAATACTTGTGTATTAAAAAAAAAAACTAGAGAACTTAAGGATATTGAGAAATTGGCGCTGAAAAAAACTAATTTTTCTGTTTTTAGTCCGCGAAATTGATAGGGACTCTTAAACACCGGTAAGATTTCTTTGAATTTGTATTGACAGAATGTCTTCACAAATTCCCGACTGATAGATATATATATATATATATACATATATACTATATATAAATATATACAAATAGCATTGACTTATCTCAACAAAAAAACCTAATACAATACAAATTTGACACTCCGTTCTAAGCTTGACTGAAAGTTCGAATGTTGATTGTTTTTTTATTTTATTATTATTACCTTTTGGTTCAATTATAATTAAATTTGCTTTCAATTTTTGTTCATATTAGTCATGTCCAACAATATAATATTTCCACTATCACCAGTATCAGCAACCCTCCTACATGACCTACATCGGAATAGCGTATTATCGAAATTTTCGCGGTAACGTACGTCGCAATGGTAAACTTTCGCAGTAACATACATTGCATTAAAGAACTTTCGCGATAACGTATGTCGCAATGGTAAACTTTCGCAGTAACATACATCGCAGTAAAGAACTTTCGCAACAACGAACGTCGCGATAGTAAACTTTCGCGGTAACGTACATCGCGATAATGAACTTCGCGATTATGATTTACACTCGTCTTTCTCGCCTGAATTTGGATTATTATTGAAACGAAGTTGCTTAACGCGGCTTGCGATAGGGGTTGACTGGTAGAAACCGTCTCGTTTGGAAAAAACGTTATGCACCCTCCATGTGACGTTCTTTCTCTCTCTGTCTCTTTCTATTATATACGAGTGCGTGCGAGTATCGCGTAAGGACGTTTGTTCCTGACGGGGATCCCCGACCGCACACGTTTTTATTAGGGTTCCGTTGCCAAATGGCAAAAAACGGAACCCTTATAGATTCGTCATGTCTGTCTGTCTGTCTGTCTGTCTGTCTGTCTGTCTGTCTGTCCGTCTGTCTGTCTGTCCGTCCGTATGTCACAGCCACTTTTCTCCGAAACTATAAGAACTATACTGTTGAAACTTGGTAAGTAGATGTATTCTGTGAACCGCATTAAGATTTTCACACAAAAACAGAAAAAAAACAATAAATTTTAGGGTTCCCCATACTTAGAACCGAAACTCAAATTTTTTTTTTCATCAAACCCATACGTGTGGGGTATCTATGGGTAGGTCTTCAAAAATGATATTGAGGTTTCTAATATCATTTTTTTCTAAACTGAATAGTTTGCGCGAGAGACACTTCCAAAGTGGTAAAATGTGTGTCCCCCCCCCTGTAACTTCTAAAATAAGAGAATGATAAAACTAAAAAAAATATATGATGTACATTACCATGTAAACTACCACCGAAAATTGGTTTGAACGAGATCTAGTAAGTAGTTTTTTTTTAATACGTCATAAATCGCAAACCACAATTTACCATTCATTCAATCAACTCAAAAATAAAAAAAACATTTAATTTCATAAACATAAACCTTATGCATAAACCCGGATGTTACGGAACCCTCGGTGCGCGAGTCCGACTCGCTCTTGCCCGGTTTTTTATAAATGACACAATCATCCAATTCGATTTATGTAGTCAAGAAACGATCCAGGCTCACCACATAACCATAGACCATTGAGTAACTTTGAAACTCTTGGCATTTCTGTCATTAAGTACTGTCTTCGACAAGCCACAGACTTCGATCAGCTATCACCCTCGTATGTGACGTTACAAATGTCCTTATTTTCCAGCTCCATGCCCTAGCCTGCTGTTTGAAAGCAGTATGCAGTCGCGACGCGACAGCCAGGATCGAGGAGTTCAGACTGGCGTGCGGTGGTCACGGCTACATGACCTCGTCCAACCTGCCCATCATTAACGGCATTGTGTCCGCCACCATCACTTACGAAGGAGAATACACTGTTCTGATGCTACAGACTGCCAGGTAAACTACAAGCATTTTACAAAGTGTTAAAAAGGAGCAACATAATTTTTGAGGTTCTTGTCGCTTATCGGTGGTAGTAGAATAATATCTTGGAGTAAATTCCAACTTAATCTTATCCAGTTCACTAGTCTCGACTCATGCAGACAACCAAGTTGTAAACGTATGTTAGTCATCACAGTTTAAATCCCAACACTTAAAGCATATAGAAACAAGAGTCAGGATTGAAATGTACCGCCTTAAATCTAGACTATACATATTTCCACTGATAAGACCTACCTACAGATCTCATTTATATGTATGTCTTTCCAGATTCCTGGTAAAAGCGTGGAAGCAAGCGATATTGGGCAACGCGATGACACCGACCGTGTCATACTTGGTGCAGTTCTTCAACAACGACCGAGTTCATTGGGAGAACACTCCTTCTGGCATCATCAGCGGTTTCCAAGCGATCGCTGCAGGGTAAGAGCATTTTAAAAATAAGCTGCAATATTATATTCATAGCATTCTCATCTGGATCGTTTTATTGGTCTATAGTATCATCACGTAATACGAAGGATTTTATTTTAGGTTACCCCCATCGCCTTAACCCTTAGTATGTCGGAACGTAGATCTACGCGAGACACAATGGCTTTTTTATTGTCTTTGTAATTCCGACATACGAAATTTATGTCATCACCATTGCTTTCAAAAATTAATATCGTGAGAAAACCGGCATGTGACATCTACCAACCCGCACTGAGCCCGGGTGGTGGATTACGGCTCATTCCCTCTCACAGATAGGAGATGAGAGCCTGTGTTCCAGCAGTGGGAACGTTATAGGTCGATTATCGCCCAATCACACATCCCAAGTCACCTCATGACACGTTTTTATCTATCTTAGTGGATATGTTTCCATGGATCCCAAGGTTTTCTTGCCCACTGTTATTAAATAGGGCCTGAATTCCAAGTCTCATAATTTTCATTGTTGCACAGGAAAACGAGAGCTGCCTATGACAGTCTTCACAACTATGAGAAAACTGGTATGGACTTCGAAGATGCGTGGAACAATGCGTCAGTGCAGCTTGTTAATGCAAGTGAGGTGAGATAACATTCCTTAGGTTTCTAGTCTGGTTTAAAATCAAAGTATTTAAATTATTTGTCGTAGGTATTTGCGTCAAAAGTTATTATTTGGTCTTTATTTCTTCTTCTGTAAAGGAGAAACCCGTTTCTGGGCCTAACCGTTACACGAATAAGATATGTACCAAAAAAATCGTCTATTTTGCTAAATTAACCCATTTCAATCTTAGCCTCATTTACAATGGCCAAGTGTAGAAAATAATTAGATTTCTATTTTTTTGTTTTAAACCACCTTTGTAAACCGTTACAACACTTATTTTGTTATACGTCACTAACTTCACAAATGCTGGTATTCTATCAATAGAGCGTACCCTAAGAATATGATCGATTTAGTGGAAATCGATGCTGATACAAATAATTAAATAACACTCCATTGTTTTAGTATAAATGACTTTTTAGGTATTAAAATCAATGTAAAACAATTAAATCTGGAAACTAATTGATATTTAACGTAATCGCCATTAAAAAACATTAAAAGAAATAAATAATCGATAAAATCGACTGCACCATGGATTGCACTAGTAAACGGCAAATGTCAATGTCAACGTCTGTCAATTGTCATGGTTGTAATGTCATGTCATTATTGTCATTCGATTTTCGGATTATTGCGCAAGTCAATGTGTTGTTTTTCTGTATTTCTGGGGATTTATTTTTTTGATAAGACCTCTAATCGAATACTGGACTCCGAAATTGATTGCATTCTGACTGACCCTCGCTTGAACAATGGACACCGTTACATAACCTGCCACCTGTGCTGACTTTCGCTGGAAAACCGGATCTGATTATTGCTCTTTTTGACTACTGGCACGACATCATAAACCTGTGCATTAATTGCGGAATAGCAACGGCCCACTGCCATACAATAGGAAGGCGGAGATTGGAAGATGAAAATTATTCTTTCAATTGTACAGGAATGGGTCGCGCGCGCCTCAAACGGTTAGTATACGATATTCCTATATTGTAACATTTTTGTACAATGTATGTACTTAATAATTTAATATAGTCGAACTAAATAGTGTTATCGCATTTGTTCAGTTGTTTGTTGATATACCAGAATGTGCAGATGTGATGCTTCATATTCGAAGACATGACTGTGACATCGCCAATCCGGACTGAACCTGCATGGTTATTGGTTAATTATATCCCCTCTCAGAGAGGAGACCTGTGTCCCTGCAGTGGGAATGTAATAAGGCCGCTTATGTTTACCCAAATGTGCCACTCGGATGTTTATTGCTAAATGCTAATGCTAGACCTAATAGTCAAATGATAAATGTTTGCTTCAGGTAAATGAAAATTACTTTAATCTGCCAAGCTTGCTGGAATCATGCCAATGCTGTATCTCTTGATGGAAATATACCAGAAGGAAGTGAACGGACACCAACGAGTGTGTATTCACTGTGGACGTTCTCTTCTGAGAAGAGTTCGTTGCCATCAACTTACGACTACTGGTACAGTGCAAGAACACAGAATACACGAAGTTATAAGAGGATGGATCCTACCACGCATGGTTAATATAATAGTTTTTTTCAGACTTTTTTAATAGGTAACATTTTTTATAGTTTAGTTTTGATAACAAGGGCATTCAAAAGTTTTATTTGGTATGCTAAAATATTTAAGTGAATTAGAACAGTGTGATAATGGTTAAGCTAACTCAGGCTTACTACCCTACATCAGGATTTCTTTAGGTAATTCTTTTTCAAAGTGGGCATTAACACACCACACATCTCTGGTGTAAAGGTACCCTTTAATGTTTTCAGGTGGGTGCTCCAAGTGTTGTCTGTCACTCTTGTTGGGTGCAAGCAAATAGAGCATCCCGGCATTTCCATGATCTACAGCAAGAGCTGTCAACATCGGACTCAAACTTAAGAGGAAGAATAAAGTCGAGGCATATTAGTAACACCATGAGCATAATATGGTATGTTGGTTAGGCAAAGTCAATTGCCTCCTGCACCAATTTCTGGATACCTACTGTGTTATTATATTATGATAATCCTAATGAAGAAAGTAATTAATAAAACCATCACAATTACCTGTGTTTTATTTTATTTTAATATATTATTGCAATCTCAGATTACTTACTTACTGTAATCTGAGATTGCATCAAATCCCTAGGTACAATATTAACAAATGCAAGCCAGTAGTGATGTAAGTGGGCCTTGTATAATAAACATAGTTTTCTGCTGAGGTTTTCAGTACCGCTACAAGAACAATCAGATAAATCGGAAGTCATCCCCTAAGCGCTTTTTATATAAATACCTAAAACCTCATCGTGATAGGCGGCAGGTGCTGAAGCACAGCACATGTGCGTTCCAGATTTACGTAGGAAACGAATGTCGCAAAAATATCATTGTTCAACTAGGTAAGTACTAAAAATTGAACATTGTTGTCTGATTTTACCAATTTGGCCATTGCTGGGAGACGTGAAAATTGGGCTCGTGAAACCTTCCTAGATGCTCTAATTTATGGCCAAATTCCAGCCCTGTAACGCCAGGCCCAAGTTTCTATGGAGTTTGGGTTTCTCCTTTCTCACTTCTAAGTCGTATCTATTTTCAATATGTCTTAAGCTTACGGTATATTTTCTGTCAATAAACAGGCTCACTGCCGCGCCATCCTATGCGCAGTGTCCTGGAAGGAGATGGTGCGTCACGCCACGAACTCATCTCCGAACTTGGCTAAAGTGCTGCTGCAGATGGCTGAACTGTACCTGATATACTGGGCTTTGGAGAAACGAGGAGATCTTCTGATGGTAAATATGGCATTACCTACTGGTAGACAGAACTAAAATACCTTACAACAATAGTGCAAAAACTTAAACAAAATGAATCCCCTGCATGTAATCCTGCCAAGTGCTTACACTAGTAGTCCGAAATTGCATTAATTTCTTCAACTCTCGGTATGAACCATATTGAATTATATCGTCATTAAATTATAAAGGTGGTTTACAATCGCAATTGAGTACAAAACATCTTGATTTGTTCTACTAGATAGCCGATTGTTGATCGATGGTTTCCTATCAGTTACAAAACAAAACTAGAAATTTTGCATATTAATTTTTAGCCAACTCTATATATTATTCATGTGCGACTTTTTGTTTCAGTATTCGACTATAACCAGAGATGATATCGCCAAGCTTCAGGCCAGATATGAGGAATTGTTGGCGTTACTGCGACCTAACGCTGTCGGCATCGTTGACGCATTCGATGTCAGAGATGAGGTACCTTCATTGAGCTAAATTCTTCATAAAAGGTTGAGCTGAACGATGCGGCGTGTGCGGCGTGTCCGTGTGTGGCGCTGCCAGTAGGGACTTGTCATCTCTTAGCTGCCACGGTTTATTTTAATTATTATTGCATTGTTTATTATTGACACTCTTAACATGCACGTCTTTCAACATCGTTCTCATATGTATCATTTCAACATGAATGATGTAACCAATATTTTTTTAAACAATAATTTGATTTTAAAGAGCGCCCATGGAGTTTTTGCCCTTTCTTTTCCATAGGAACCTACTACGCTTTTAAATAGGCAAGTAGCTTCATCTTTCTGACTGACCTCTTCTTGACAATTCAATAGTGTCTGGTGAAACAAATGATAAAAAAAAAACAGAACGAATATTATTCTGATAATGAGCATCATTATCAGAATAATATTCGTTCAGTTTTTTTTTATCATTTAGGTTGGAGATTGAAGATTATCAGTAAGACCGTCGTTAATTCTGTCTTGTACTCCGCAGATCTTGAGCTCCACTCTGGGTGCATACGACGGTCGCGTGTACGAGCGTCTGATGGAGGAAGCGCTTAAGAGTCCACTCAACGCGGAACCCGTCAACCAGAGCTTCCACAAATATATTAAACCTCTGATGTTGAAGGCTAAACTGTGATATTTTTAATAATAAGGAATTTTAAGTACCATTCTGTTGAATAATAATACATTACGAAACGTGTAAAAAAAAAAGTTTATTTGGAACAACATAAGTTTACAATTTACGAAGGAAAACAAAGATAGCCACAAAAGTAAGATACTGTGGCGCAGCTATCAACGCCCAACTCAAAATAATATACAAAGACATTGTTCCAGACTTCCCAAAGAAAGCTAATTAATAATTAAAAGAATTAATTGAAAACATTTAAAAAAGGAATAAAAATGGAATAGACTATGTGGAGGTTCCTATGTAGTATAAATGTAGAGTGGAGGTGGGGTGAAGTGTGTATGGGTGTGTGTGTGATTACCGTGTTTATGAAACAATAAGTTGCTCATAAGACAAGGATTTAAGCCAATCAGTTACTTTCTCTTAAGTAGACTTTTAGTCATAGAGTAAATATTAGTTTTTATATTATGGTTGAAGTGGCGACGAACCAACGCTAACCTGCAGCGCTCAGTCCTACAAACTCTGTCGGCCCGCCGCTTCTTTGTTAAGGGCTGGGGCTCGTAGGGCAGAAGCAGGTGTTTCCTAAAGACTGTTTGCAGGACGAACAACTGTCTCACTGTGAGGTCCTCACAAAGTGAGTACAGTTCAGAGGTCGGAAATCTAAGAGGTTTTATTGCCAGTACTTTTAAAACTGCTCTCTGAGCCCTCTCTAGCCGCAACAAGGTTGTCTTGTGGGTTCCCCCCCATGTGTGACTTAAGTAGTTCATTATAGCACGGCGTGAAATCGCTAACGCTGTGCATTAATATACTTTCTTTTAAGTCACACGTATCTTATACTATTTTATAGCTCGTGTGATCTAAACCCGCACTTATGTCAGGTTTTCTGTTTAAGTTAGGCTTTTCTGTGTAAAAATGGACCACATAAGTCATAGAAAGCGTGACTTAAATGCGGGTTTAGCTCATACTTTAGGGTTTTGGATTAAGGGCCACATGAAATGTAGCAAGAGTTCTGTGCATCTGAATGCTATGAAGGAAAGCTGATTGATATTTACCACTGTGTTACACACAATGTTTTATGTACGTAGACAATTCCAATTATTTTGTATCTATAATTTTATTTATATTTTTTGAAATAAATATTATATTTTCTGGATAACATTTGTATTTCTTTTATACTCCAGACCTTAGTAAAAGAAAAGGCTCATCCATGATCTTCTCTAATGATTTTATCGAATACACGTTTCCTTTCATCAAGGCAAGTTGACCAGTTGTTGGATTCATGGGAACATATCCACTTACATCTATGGTCCTCAGTTCACTCTTCGAGAAGATTTTACCAGTCGAGATTCTTGGCTGGCAAAATGTGTTCAAAAAGTATACTCAAAAAAACATGTTTATCGTTACCTACATACCTACGTCAATATCTGAAGCCGTGATTAGCACAGCAATAGTGCAGACTATAGCGAAATAAAAATACGAATTCATTACTAATGTTATAATATATTTAAAATTTAATTTTATATAATTATATAGATTGCATCAAGATACAAAATATAAGTCAGTATTGATAAAAAATAGTGTAGCTATAACACGTAATTTGGTTTAAATAGAAATAGAATACAAGAAAACTTTGTTAGGTATTTGTTTTCCAAACCTGTAAATCGATTGCAATCGGTTTTACATATATGTATTATTATTATTATGTTCGTGATCACTAAATTACCCAAACTTTCGAATGAACATCTTGTAGGTTTAACTTGCCTAATTAATTAAATAAAAATAATTTACAATACTAAACTAAAACTTAGGTACATATTTACAACACTGGTTTACAATTACTCACACAAAAGTATATTTACATTGTTAATTATTTATATTTATTTATTATTATTCTATAATATGCATATACATAACACCAGTCGGTCGATGACGATACACAATAATAAGTGCGAAAAACTATCGACTCGCTGGACATCACTAATCTAACGGTTACGATACACGGCGCGGCGCTTGCGCAAAATGGCGCAGCGGTCACCGCACAATGTCAAACCCATTAGGGTATTTATGTTCTCTGGTCAAACCAGTCCTCCGCTAGGAGTAATAGTGTTCTGTGAACCAGTTATAGTTACTTTACTCTTTGGAACCAGTCGAGACTTACCTACGGCGCGGGCGCGGTGCGCATGCTTTTCGCTCGCATATTTATTTTGTACTGCCGCGAACTACATGACCTCTCAAGCTCCGCTAATGAGACACAACTGATTTTCTATTGTATCGTATAACATAGGGTAGGTAATCGCGGAGCTGGACTTGCTTGTGTGATTCATAGTTGTTATCTCCATCTTTTCATCTGAATTATGTCTTATCTTCCTAATTCACTGACTATTGCTATTGTGCTTACGCTTGTGCTTGCGCTTATTCCCATTGTGCCTTCTGAATCATATAGTATGTGTGTGAGGATTGTTGGAGAAATTATACACTATAAATCGTGAGTTGGATTTAAATTACATACCACTGAAAACACGTTATACAATCTTATAAATATGAAACTTAGTTATCCTGCTAGGAACAGTCCTGGTTGCCAGTAATAGTTTCTAACGGTTTAAAGTAACAAGTTGATCCTGATGAACCACAGTCCCAAAGCGTAGCAGGCCTAGTCGATCCTGACGAACCGCACGCCTCGACAGAATTGCAGGTGATACGACGATAATGTGTCGCGGGCCAAAACGGATTCGCTGATCTCGAACTCCACTCGTTCTATGCGGCTGGTCTAAGCGACCCAAGAGTGCGCAAAACCTTTTGGATAGTCCGATACCCGGAAAAAGGGCCGGAAGCAGACCCTTTTTACTGGTTCTACACCTACGACAAATAAAATAAGGTATTACACTAGAAGAAAGGTTAAGATTTCCGCTGAAGCAGCGAATCAGGAAAAATACATACCAAATTCGAAGAGTATCGTATACCAGAATATATAC
The DNA here is from genome assembly GCA_916614155.1 of Mesoligia furuncula. Taxonomy (NCBI): domain Eukaryota; kingdom Metazoa; phylum Arthropoda; class Insecta; order Lepidoptera; family Noctuidae; genus Mesoligia; species Mesoligia furuncula. The sequence goes on from OU744794.1 coordinate 5,229,288, forward strand.
TATGGAGATGTATTTATTTTATTTATATATACTAAATTGTACATCAGAAAATACATAGCAAAAAATACGATTATTAATACAAAACATACAATGGGCGCGGGCGGCCTTATCGCTTTCTGCGATCTCTTCCAGGCAACCTTGGAATGGACAGCGATTGCGTGGATATAAAAAAACGGGGTTGTTAGTGGTGCAAAATAATATACTATAATAGATACAAAGATACTTCTATATATAATGCTGTACACATAAATAAATAGGTACATACTAAATATAAACAATGAAAATAAACGATGACTACAGATTATTGCAGCTACGAAAACAAGATCACAACAACAAGAGTAATGTTCCTTCACGAGTCTCTTAAATACAGCTAACGGTTGCGCGCGTTTTGTTTGAATTGGCAATGCATTCCATAAACGAGCAGCCTGAACAGAAAAGGATTTGTCGAAAAATGTATTGGAATGCATTGCATTTTAATTATCATTTTGATTAGCTTTAAATTATCCGATGATCTCAAAAACTTCGCGTGGGAGTCGCAAAGATACTGAAAACTTTTTTAAGATAGAAAGGGGTGGAAGGGGACAAGAGCACATTATACAATAGGGAAAGAATATGAGCATTTCGGTGAAGGCGAATTGGTAACCACTTGAGCGTCACACGAAATTCATAAACATGGTCATATTTGCGCAAACCGAATATGAACGTTATAGATATTTTGAGCTCAAGTTTATCGAGTTGGTTTTGGGTAAGGTAACTGGCATCAGCATTATCGAGAATGGGTAGAAGAAGTGATTGTGCAAGTGTAATCTGGGTGGCAGTTGGTAGAAAATTACGCAGTCTCTTCAAAGATGCAGCGGTTGCAAATAGCTTGCGGCTAACTTCCTGTATCTAGGCAGTCCAAGAGAAGTTCTTGCCAATGAATATCCCCAAGTTTTAACTTTTTCGCTGAAATAATAGGAAAAGAAACTTGGGGAGGAGTCGCCCAGTCAATCCTTGAGACCGTCCTAGAACTGCTAACCTGCGACTTTATGGGATTGACCATAAGTCCATAGGTACATCTTGCTCCAGTCGCATATAGGGCCAGATCGCGATTAACCACTAAGATAGCCTCAGACAGATTTCCAAGAGGAGCTCGGGCGTAGATTTGTAAATCATCTGCATAAAAGTGGTAGGAAGAAATTAGTTCGTCGGAGATCGAGTTAATAAAAACTGCGAAAAGTAAAGGGGAAAGAACGCCACCCTGTGGTACACCGGCAGAAGTATTACTCCAGGAAGACAATGTCTCTCCGATGCAAATACGTTGCCGGCGACCGAACAGGTAACTACGAAACCAGTCAATTACCGATGGAGATATATTAAGAGAGCATAAAGAATGCCAAGCAAAACATCGAAACTATTACTCGAAGCATTATTGAAATCTAGTAAAGCTAAGACCGTTAGATTACCGTTTTCCATCGCTGACTTTATATCATCCGTAATATTCAGAAGCGCTGTGTTGTTAATATGACGGACGGAACCTAGACTGGAAAGGGTTTAAGGAGATTATTTTTTGACAGGAAAGTGTTTATTTGATCGTGGATTAATCGTTGAAGGACTTTGGAAATAAAGGGTAAGACGCATATTGGACGGTATTCAGAAAAGGATGACGGATTCGATTTTTTAGGTAATGGAATTATTTGAGCATCTTTTCATGAACACGGAAAGGCACGACTAGATGCAGAAAAATTGAGGATATAACAAATGACGGGAAGGATTACATTCAGCACAGGGACTAACATATTACGGCTGATACAGTCACTTCCTACTGTATTGGAAGTAATCGATAGTATGCTCTTCTAAACATCACATGCGGAGAATTGACCAAAAACAAATGGAGAATAATTGGGAGTCGGAAGAGATGAAAGATAGAAGTGTATAAATTTTATTGTCCTATCAAAGTCGGACAAAACAGTAAAATTATTATTATCCCCTTCCCTCCGGACCTCTGAGCTGTTCAGACGTGTTTTAAGCCTACTGCTTACTGCTACAGTGATATTTTTATTTAAATAATAGTCGAATTTAAAGAAAATAAAATCAAATAATTAGCCGTACAATACTAGGCTCGCATTAAAACGAGGAGGTCTGTTCATCGCTCCGCACGGTCATCGGCCATTTGTCAGAGTCGTTCACGCCCACAACTGTTATCTCGCCTTTCTGTGAGACGGGGTCAACGACCTACCAATAACGGCGCGCGCGCACACGACGCTGTCAACCATCCTGCGGTTACGCGTACAAGAAGCTTCTGTGTGTGTTAACGAGGCGCTCGCTCTGCTCTAATATCTGGTGCGTATTGTTGTGTTTATTTACCGTAACCGAAGTTTAGACTTGCGTTATAATGTCACTGCCAAGAACTCCCTCAAAGTCTGATACTAACCAAAGTTCAGCGCCCGTCACGGACACCGACAATGAGAGTTCCAGTAATGTCACCAGCAGACCCCGCACAAGTAACACAATCGCGTCTAAAAACGGACTATTATCTAATAGAATTTAATTTTATTGTTTACTTTAAGAGTAAAATATCTCCCAAGTTATATCTAGATCGCTTATAGACACAGTTTAGTAAAAGTGGGCACAACCTTATCCCTTCCCATAAGAATGAGTTAAGAAAACATGAATAGATAGAGATAAGAGTTGTAAATTTTCAAATTGTCTGTAGAGATTTTTCTAGTGTTTCACCAAACTGTTTAAAGACCACAAATTTTACTAGTAGGTGGTTTTTACTAGTAGATAATTGAGACCTTTAAAGAAGTATTTACTTGTTAAGTTTTTTAAACCAAAATTAACTCAAGACTAACAACTTTAAGTTACATTTGATTTGTAGTAGACAACGACACGTAATGGCGCACAACTTCCAAGAGTTATTTAAACTTATTATTGTATTGCATCATGGCGTAACAAATTTCTTAATTCTTACATTACTTGTGTTTTAGCTAGTTATTAATAGGTAAACAAGCAAAACTATATGCGATTGAAATTCTATCGTCGAATATAATGTGAAACTCTCTTAAAATAAGAGCGCTCGCTGTAAATGTAAGATTTAATATTTTTTTTGCCAATTAAGAATATTATTTATTATAAGCAAATTTTTAAAATTGCATTTTAATGTTTAAAATACTTATTTTATTTAAAACATAGTGATTTAAAACATATTACTTACATGTTTAATTTGACATAATTTAATGATAAAAACATAAAAATAAGCATTAAAATATGTAATGAAAATCATTTGAAACAAAAATAGGCAATAAAAATGGCGTCAAGATAAAATTTACTAGAGAAACGAATTTAATAGAACAAACACTCTAGAGAATTTTCTGTAGTATGCTCTATGACAAGAATAATTTTTCTTGCTACATACTAAACTATCTATAGTGAAAGAACAAACAATTTATGAGTGGTTTAAGATTACCTAGTAACTGTCATCTCTGTATTCCTTTTTATCTTCTCACAGTATTTCTAGACGTTCATCAGTGAACAGGTAATTTGATGTGTTGTGAACGGAAGACCATTTTATGCAGTACAGAGCAATTTAATAAATCAATTCAAGAGGGTAAAAGATATTTCTGTTTTATTTATAGACAATGTGAAAAATAGTAGGTATAATAGTAGGTAGGTATGTATACGCCGGCGGCGGTGCCAAAGACGCAGTGTTAACATAAGTTTGGTAGGTTTTCATCCGAATCGGATTGCTCACTAAGATAATTTTGTGATGTTGTAGGGAACACTGCAAATTCTGTTGTATCTTCTGTCTTCGAACAATTTCCCACGTTTTGGAGGAAGTTATCAGAAAGTTTCGATTCTGAATCTGAATTATTTTGTAACTCTTCCTCATTTTTCTTCCTTTTTAAATGTTTGCCGTTTTTTCGACGAAAGCCACCAGACCTTTTAATTTTTTTCACCGTCTCCATTGCATAAAATCATCCAATTCAAATATTTAATACAAATGCACTTTATTAAGCCATTTTTAGGAAAAAAACCACTAAAACACCTTTTCACTATCATTTTTTTTTGACAAACTGAAAAATATGATCTGTTAAAGTATTTTATCTAGATATAAGTCTCTTTATAAACAAAGATAAGAGTACCAACAGCTAAAATAGAATGTTTAGTCTTAAAATATATCATCTTATCTATAAAATTACTTCAAGTTAGTTACCTTCAGGCTTTATTAACTATTTGTAGAGCATTTTATCTTAAAACATTCAATATACTTATAAACGTACTTAAAATAAGTGTGCTATAGAATAAATGCTCTAAAATTAATCGAGCTTGAGAAAAAAAACTCTATAAGAATACATTTTCTTTATTGAAACCATCTTTAGATAGCCCCTTTCTAAAGATTAACCATGAACAGACTGTCAATAGACAGATTTGTTTTAAACCTCCAAGACTGTGTTACTTGGGCGCCAGTCATCATCATCTGCCTAGCCTTTTCCCAACTATGTTGGGGTCGGCTTCCAGTCTAACCGGATGCAGCTGAATACCAGTATTTTACATGGAGCGACTGCCTATCTGACCTCCACAACCCAGTTACTGGGTTAATACGATACCCCTTGGTAAGACTGGTTGTCAGACTTGGGCGCCAGTATGATGATGAAATATCTGTTGTCATGTCAGAAATGAAGCTTTCCCTTGAAGTTTTCAAATTGCAACAGAACACTATACAGGCATCTATAAATGGCATTCTGCAGCAGAATTGCGAAATTAAAAAATCCATGGAGTTCATGGAGAAACACTATGAGGAAATGAAAGATAAATTAATCGCAATGGAGACCGAAAGACGAACACACTTAGCCTACATACAAGGACTAGAAGCAAAAGTGGAGAATCTTGAGAGAGCTCAAAAACAAGCCACCAAGAACCGTTCCGCTCCAAAAAAGTGAGACAAAAGACGATTTACTGAAGATAGTGACAAAAGTGGGGCTAACAGCGAATGTTAGTGTTAACCCTTTGACCGCCAAGGGCGCAACATTAGCATAGTTTTATTTGTTATTAAAAATTGAAGTGTTATGTACGCTAAGACGTCATTGGCGTCTCGATCAAGTTATTGAATGACGCTTTTATGCGTCCTTGGCGGTCAAAGGGTTAATGAAACCCAAAGAAGAGATGTTTTCCGCCTGAGTTCGGACAAGGGAGGGTCTGGACTTATTATTGTAGATTTTTCCTCGGTTCTACTGAAAGAGAAAATTCTAACGTCGGTGAAGAATCACAATCGGGCAAACCAAAAAAATAAATTAAATCAACCTCAATCAATTTACATTGCCAAATGCCTAACTCAAAAAACAAGAAAATTGTTCTATGTAGCTCGTGAGTTCGGTAAAAAAAACGGCTATGAGTTCTGCTGGATGGCTCATGGTAAGATTTTCCTTCGTCAACGAGCAGGTGCACCGTCACATCGAATAGATAAAGACAGTGATTTGCACACACTGCGCCCTCAAGCTGAGCCGTGACTAGGCATTGTTGTATGGCTTTTCTGTTTTATTTTATTTTTACATTTTTATTATATGTTGTTAGTTTTGCTTAGTTTCAATTCCACTTACTACCACATTTTCGAGTACCTTATTCTAATTGTCTCTCAATTGCTTACACTTTACATAATTTAAACACACACAGAAAAGTTATAAAAAAAACAAATACAAACATATCTACATACATATAACACATCTCATATCTTTCTCTATTGTTAAACATGTACTAATTATTATTATACTTAGCCTAATTATTAGAAATAATCTTTTGCATAAATATCAGATACGCGTTTTAGAATCCTCACGTAAAACATTTATTTTTGGATAATATTTCAAGCGATATTGACTCAGCTCAGGTATCTGAGTCTGGGATCTGCTCTCCTGAAAGCCTAGTATACAATATTGATTTGTCTCGGACAGCCTTAACTTTAATGCACACTAACATCCGTAGCGTAGCTTGTAACTATGATAATCTTATCATTTTACTGGAAAGAATTTGCATTCAATGTGACATTCTCGTGCTCACAGAGTGTTGGCTGAGTAAATGTACCGCTGTGCCTGAAATTGACGGCTACACGTCATACACTTCAGACCACCTCAGTCAGAATGACGGCGTTATTTTATATATTAAATCTGAAATAAAACACCGCGTAACAAAATCATCCATGTTAGATGCCAACTGTCTTATTCTACAACCGGAAAACGAGTATGCTGTCGTGGCTGTGTACCGCTCACCATCTAACCGAAATATTAATAACTTCTGTGACAGCCTTGATTTGTGTCTTTCATCATTAGAGTCAGTGAAGTCGGTGGTCCTGATAGGTGACATTAATATAAATATATCCCCAGATGGTAATGATCCAAATTGTAGTATTTACTTAGATCAAATGGCTTATCATGGTCTTCTACCTGCTCGTGTCTTCCCTGCTCGTAAAACCAGTTGTTTAGACCACCTTATGTTAAGATTTGATAAATACTCAGCTACATATGTACTTGACTCGTTTATAACTGCCGCTGGTTTTTGTCTTGATTGTAAAATAAAAAGACACACTTCTAAGACCACTTTTCTTAAAATTGATTATCCTTCTTTAGTCCAAAAACTTTCAGGTACAGATTTTAGTCCTGATTATGATACCGCCGATGCGCATGTTTCCGCTGTCAACTTAATTTCTCAAGCAATTACTGTGCACTCAATATCTGTAACTATCCCTCATCGTAGGCGAACCATTATGCCATGGTCAACTCCGGGCTTAGTACGGTCTTCTTCTTAGCGTGTCGATAGCAATCTAAATGTACTCGCGCCTTCATCACCGTCCATCAGTTCCTGTAACGTGCAGCTGAGAGGACACGCAGGACACGATATTAAGTGTCCCATCGTTTGTGGGACAGCACCACATTTACACTCCAAGGCGGAGTCGTCTATGAATCTCCACCTGAACAGGTTATCCTTGCTTCGGCCTACCTGGGTCCGGAGTCTGTTTAAAGACTTCCAGATTACCCAAGGTAACTCATGTCCAGTCGGGAGATCTTCAGCGGGTGGGACGAACGGTTTGGGTAAGGTAGCACTGTCTCGCCACAGCTTCAGTTTCTCTTGTGATGGTCCGCCAGAGAGTGGAACGACACACTTTAAAAAACTGTTTCGGCTTTTCAGCCTTTGTGGCACAAGGATGTTGTCGTGCAAAGGGTGTCGTGTGTCGGAGACCATTTTGGCTCTTTCGCTGGAGCTTGCCACCGCTCTGCGAACCACTGGTGGCGCTATTCCTGCTAGCGGATACAGCATTTGTACCGGGGTTGGTTTTAGGCAGCCAGTGATGATCCGGCACGTTTCATTCAAAGCTGTATCCACCAGCTTTGCATGGGCAGAACGGCTCCACACGGGGCACGCGAATTCTCCCGCAGAAAAAGATAGCGCCAGTCCAGTAGTCCGCACAACGTCAGGCGAAGCACCCCATTTCGATGAGACCAGTCGACGAAGAAGACTGTTGCGAGTGTGCACCTTCTGCTTGATATTCATGCAGTTTTTGCTGAAGGTTAGAGACCTGTCCAGGGTAACACCAAGATACTTAGGGGAGTTACTGTGTTCGATGGGCACCCCACCCCAAACGATGTTAAGTTTGCGGCCCGCCTCTCTATTGCGGAGATGAAATACGCAAGACTGGGTTTTGCTCGGATTGGGCTTAAGTGAGTTAGCGGAGTAATATGTGACTAAGTCACCAAGAGCATCTGACAAGTGGGCCTCAACCTCCTCAAAGGTGGTAGCTTGGGACGTGAGGGCAAGGTCGTCTGCATACAGGAAGCGGGACGTGTTAGGGCTGGATGGTTGGTCGTTGGTGTAGATATTAAAAAGAAGCGGTGCCAGTACACTACCCTGAGGTAGGCCGTTTTTCTGCGCTCTCCAACGACTTCTTTCCGAGAGAAGGTGGACCTGAAACCGACGATTGTGGAGGAGTTCTCGGAGTATTCGGACAAAGTTCTGATCGTTTATCAATGTCTCCACCTTCCATAGCAACCGTTTGAGGTTGACTGTATCATAGGCAGCTGACAGATCCACAAAAACAGCGCCTGTAACCATTCCTATCTCGAAACCATCCTCAATGTGTTGAACAAGTTTGAGGGTCTGATTGCAGCAAGACTTGACGGGTCTGAAACCAGCTTGCTCCGGGATTAACTTCGGGTCAATAACACTCGTTAGTCGGTTCAGCAGCTTTCTCTCAAACAATTTGTACGTATGGTACAGTACGGTGGTATACGGTATGGTATAGTACGGTGCATTAGGCATAGAGACGAATTGCACAGAAAAGCAACGCTTGATCCAGACAATGCCATCCCACAAAAACATTTCATGTTAAATGTTGCCAAGACGAGACCATGTAGCTCGCACTATCAAAAAGTAATCAGATCTCATGTAGAGCCAAGCTTCTAACTCTACACGCCCTAACTCTACAAGGCCTAACTTCGCAAACTCTACACCTTAGTCAAAATATATGGCTTGGCCGTTTCGTTACTACAAGAACAATTAACAGTATGAGAGTTTTTCACCTTACGCTCATGTGAATGTAGCGAAATGGCCAGTGAGTCAGTGACGAAATCGGGGTATTTTAGATATCAATAAAATCTAAAGTATAAGAGCTATGCAATTGAAACTTTATAGGTTTAATAAGTCAACCACTGACATCATATCCCGAAAATTTTGTTTATCTGGTATAATCCAAACCGAAGTTAAGAAGGTTCAAAAATACGACGAAGTGCTTCGAGAAAAGGTAGGTAGTGCCCTTGCGCTTCGCTTGGCTCGTCTTGGCGGGGGCACTCCCGTGCCCCCAGATTATTCGAGTCACTTATAAACGAGCTTCAGAAGAATAAAAATAATCCAAAGGGTATGTGGAATACCATCAATAAAATTGCTAGCCTTACGAAAATTTCACCTCCTCCCAGTGAGTTACTTACTCTCGCTCAAGAACCATGCGAATCAGTTAGTGTAGTTGGTGATTATTTTGCAGGTATCGGGGAAATACTTGCAAATAAAATATTAAATAATCAGAGTGCCAATCGATCGATATATGAGTTAAATAAATGTAACTTATCGCAGTCATCTAGAGATTCTATGGTATTACTTGACACTGACTTTGTAGAGATGAAGTCCATCATCCTTAACTTAAAAAGTGACTCATCAATTGGTATTGACAACATTCCCACACTAGCGATTAAAAGTGCAAAGTGCAGTCTTATTTTCTCCCTTACACACATGTGTAACCTTCCCGAAAATTTTGAAAATTTTGAAGAGGGCGTTAGTGCATCCTATGTATAAGAGTGGTGACAGAGACATTGTCGGAAACTACCGACCCATATCTGTGACAGTTATTTCTAAAATCTTGGAGAAACTCTTCAATTCTAGATTAACAAACTTCCTTCGATACAATAATGTTATTGCTGATAACCAAATTTGGCTTCATGAAGGGTCGGTCTACAGAAGATGCAACAGTAGAGTTGCATCTGCTAAGAACCTAGATGCCAAAAAGAAAGTTGTAGGTGTGTTTCTGGTTTTCTGCAATGTCTCTGTTCCCTTGTTACTTTCGAAGATGGAATCGCTTGGCATTCGTGGGATTGCACTAGAGATTTTTCGATCTTACCTCTCCAGGCGAACCCAATACGTTAGAATAGGAAGCTACACGAGCTCAGAAACGTCTCTCTCATTAGGTGTTCCGCAAGGGAGTGTTCTTGCACCCACCCTCTTTCTTTTTTACATTAACAGCTTCTGTATAAAAGTTCTTCCAAACTGTAATATTATTACGTATGCCGATGACACGGCTTTAATTGTGCAAGGTAATGACTGGAAAGAGGCTCAGCATTACACAGAGCATGCGATTAGGGAAACTATGACCTGGCTTAATGATAACCTTTTGACACTGAAGGTTGACAAGACCAGATATATCACTTTTACTCACCGTGACAATACCCAGTCTCCACCAGAATTTTATGTTAAGGTACATTCTTGTGACTTAAAAGAAAATTGTGATTGCCCTAAACTAACTCGTACTACCAATATAAAATATCTTGGTCTCATTATAGACAAGTTTGAGTTTGATGTCATACAAGACTGGCTCCTACCATTAAACTATAATAAAACTGAAGAAAAGTACTAAAAGTTAAACATGTTTAAAGAAAGACACCAACTTCTTTACACCTACTTTACATGCATACCCTCACACCCTCACACTCATTACACACCCTCACTCCTTATCACACTACACACACATTCTTCACTCATCATTGTGGTAACGTACTTATTCTGAATAGTTTGTTTTCCCTGTAAATTTTATTTTATTTTATTAGTTTCATTTTACAATCGTTCTATTTCATCAATATTACGGATATTATGCTTAAAACAATGAATTGTGGTTGTAATAAATAAGTGTGGAAGACGCTGACGACTGTGACACAGTTTATGCTATAATCTAATAATCTCTTAGTAATCTCTTATAAATATGTATTCATTGCTATGGTTTTGTACATAGATTAAGAGAAATTTGTAATTTCAGGAGTGATAATCTATTATTATTATTCATTGTATCAATGTCTAAATCTTTTAGGATTATCTCTTGTCGGTATATTCATTTCAATTTACACGATTCGACTGGAATCAATACATTTTTTCAGGACCTCACTTTTCTTCCAATAATCAAATGAGTTGCTTGTTTATTTTTAAAATTATAATCAAAATTGATGGGTATTATTGAAATAGCTCGTAACCGCAGAGGTCACGCTGCAAGACGTAGAGGTCAGTTGCATTTGCACGATTTATCATTCAAGGCCACATACACAACGCACTTGCAGCTCAATCAGCTTTTTACTTAAACCCTTGGTCTTCCCATATTCTTACCGCTTTCATTCGAACAACATCATCTTCATCATCAGCCATCAGTCCACTGCTGGACATAAGCCTCTCCAACTGCACGCCATTCAGCTCGATTCTCGTATTTAATATTTTACTTGAAGCCCCCCCCCTCGTAATCTAATCAGCAATAGCTGATTAGATTACGAGGGGGGGTTTCAAGTCCTCTATTAACATTTATCTATTAATAATCAAATGTTAACAGCATAGGAGCGCACGCATTAGATAATTTGCGAGTGTCGATATTATCGCGGAGCCAGTACAAAGGTGTTCGTCAACAAACATGGCTGAACCAAAAGTTTGCGAAGACCTTGTGAAGGAGAGGAGGAAATGTACCTTCGATGTTCAGGAGTTGATATATCTTATTGATGGAGGGGCAGAAGAGACTAAGGGGAGGAAAGAAGTTGGTGAGTTGATTATTTTTAAATTAATAAATATACAAGCTGTTGATTTGCATCCTCGTCAAATTTCAGGCGGTTGTCATAAAAGACAAAAATAATCATTTGAAGTACGGTAGGGGGCAATAACTAGTAAGCGCTGCTTTTTTTTTTGTTGTAGAAATTTAACAGTATTTCAGAATTAAACCCTTAATTCAATACAAATAAAACAGAATCACCCGACTATGCACACAGCGACAATGCATGCAGCTGCCATGTAATTCCCCGCACCCGGCCGTCGCGTCACAGTGCAATGACCGGTAGCAATAATTTTACCTAATTTTATTTCGAAAATCACCTACATTATTGTCATAAATTTCGCTTGATAATTAACTCATTTTTGAGCATCATTGGAATACGGAAATCTTACTAATGACAGTAATACTAGTGCGCCAAAGAAAAGTTCACTGACCTGTTATCAGATGATTAATAATATCCTTCAAGCTAAAGTTTTCGTAGTGATTTTATTTTTATTTGTGGATTAAATTGGTTGATTTGAAACTTTCCTTCCTACTTAACGGGCTTAGGACCGGCAATAATTCTACCTTTGTTGGATCCACTAAGTCTAAAAATGTTTTCTACGTTTGATGGAAATGGAAAGACGTTCTAGTTAAGTGTAAGTACGTGGTATACTTTCGACTCTTAGGTATTATTGGCGTAGGTAGTTAAAAATTTGAAATAACTTATTTACCCTTATGAAATTGATTAAGCTAACAACGTATTTACAAACTGTACAAATAAATAAATTACGTACTTATGTTACCGGAGGTAAAGTGGCCACGTACTTAGGTAGTACGTACTGGTTTTCCTTCAGCTTAACAACACTAACACATTCGTTTTTAGTGTCGAAAACGACAAAATGTAGGTAATCCGCACGGCATTATCACCTGGGTGAATGTCTTTAGCCTTGGGGTAGTGGAACAGGTGTTGCAGTTCACGCTTCAGTATGCGCAACACTGGTGTGGTGCATAGCAGCCACCAAGACGCTTTGTGACGCTTTGTGGTTCCCGATCGGGAAACATCCGGATGACTCCACGTAGGCTGTCTCCACTGATGGCATACCCACCTGGGCCACCTGACCATCTCCACCAGCACGACATTTGAATTGAACGTCTCAACGATGTACCGAGAAGCGGAATTCGCAAAGCGCACGAACGCGGCGGCGATTTCAATTACACTGTTAGTTCCGAGGCCGCGGGGGCGTGGCTTAGGGTGCGCGGGAGACTAAGTACCCGTTTTGCCGCATCGTGATTGGGGGATGGGATTGATTACCTACGAATTTATCGAATGATAGATTCTCATGCGCATTTGAATGTGTGTGTTCATGAAAGCGCGGTTATAGGGCTAGTAACAGACGGGCCGCGTTTAAATACGTCTGGTTCACACTTACGGATTTCCGTAAATAAGAAAAAAAATAAAAAAAATACCTACCCATTTTATTGTTGGTTTGGGTCGAGAATCATTAGCATAATTACGTCCTTGAATTTGACTAGGATGCAAATCAACAGCCTGTATATTACCAACGGATTTAAAAAAAAAACTTTGTATAAAAGTTTTTATTTTCACTTTTTAGTTGTACCTACCTACACAAATTCATATAACACTACTTGCTATGTGAATATCAGTGACAGGAACCTATTAAAACATCATCAATATAAACTAAGTGGAAAAAAATCGTATTATCGAAGCTAATTAAAAAACTACAGTTCATAAAATTTATATGGGACCACCCCTGAAGAACCGTCCGTGATCCGAATGAGAGAATTTTTAGATTAGAGGTACCGCAATAACAATTTTGACAGAAATGAGGGGTGTACCGTGGTATATTTCACACATCTGCGTACCCCTTCAGAGGGTACAAGCCTGATTTTGTGTTGTGTGATTGCTTAAACAATGCATAGGTACCTACATATGCGATAGCAGCAATCGCGGTTGCTTTCCTGGCATCTATTGAAGAGTTCCGTTGTATGTCTCCGAAACTCATCATCAGATCTTTACGAAATTTAAATGAGATCATTTTGGAATAAACTTTTTTAAACGTCTACGTACGCACAGGTAAGAAGACACGAAGAGAGATAGTCAATGACGGTTTAGATAGAGCCATGCTAAAATTTTAAAAGATGAATAAAAGTTTTTGACCAGTGCGTGTTGCCAGTAATGACATATGGCACTGAAACGTGGGCAATGGAGAGGGCTATGCTTGGAGTTTCCCTGCGTGATCGAATCAGAAATGAGACGATCCTCAGGAGAACCAAAGAATTGCCAAACTTAAGTGGCAGTGGGCAGGGCACATTGCTCGCGGAACAGATGGCCGTTGGGGCCGAAAGGTTCTGGAGTGGCGACCGCGTACCGGAAGACGTAGCGTTGGAACGCCTCCCACAAGGTGGTCCGATGACCTTGTGAAGGCCGCAGGAACCCATTGGATGCCAGAAGCACAGAACGGGTCGAAGTGGAGGTGCGTGGGGAGGCCTATGTCCAGCAGTCGTCGGACGTCTTTCGGCTGAAATGATGATGATGAAGAAAAAAAAAATACTTCACTAGGGATGTGTACCTACGTTAGAATGAAACATAATAACATAATAAGCAATGTAGTAGATGTTTGTTTAAAAGAATTCTGATTAACATCGCATCTTTCAGAAAATTTGGTGCTCCGTGCGCCAGGCTATAGTACAAAGAATGACGTGCCAGAAGAATACTTAAGTCATAAGGAACGATATGAGAATGCTATCAGGAAGTCCTGTATATTGTCCGAAGTTATAAAAGAGTATGCACAACGACATAACACAATGGACGCTTTTAAGTAAGTAACAAATGGAAGAGTGAGACAAATTCAAAGTAAGGTACCTATAAGTTACATCTGGAATTCTTCTTCGAGATCTTGATTGAGTACCAAATTCTAGCACCTATTTGCATAAGACCAATAATCAAGTTCTTAAATATCTAGTTTCTGAGATATTCTTAACTAGAGTTTATCTATTCGATAGTGCTATTGAATCAATATCTCGACCCACTAAGAGCTTCACTTAAATAGGTATTATGGTTGAATTAATTGTTGAGAGCCATCAGGAATCGGACATGAATAATGCCATAACAGAAGTTAGATGATGTATAATTCAAGCAATATAAAATTATGCAAGAGCTATACAAGCACAACACACGCATATTTTCCTATACGTCTGGTTTCTATTATGAAATCTATTTAAACTATCAACAGGCCTACGAACAAGTACCGTGTAACATGCGGAGGGGTGAAAGACATATCGCCCTTCATGTTACACATGGGAATGTTCGTGCCGACGATAATAAACCAGTCAGACCCTGAGCAGACGGCAGAATGGTTGCCAAAGGCGATGTCCATGGAATACTTAGGAACGTACGCACAGGTAAGAAGACACAAAGAGAGATAGTCAATGATGGTTTAGATAGAGCCATGCAAAAATTTTAAAAGTAGAACATAATATGAAACGCATGACGCACGTCTGAAGAAGAAGACGCAACCATAGTGGCTAGAACTAAGATTTTGGCTTAGATCTAGATATGTGTAATTTACTAGTATGGATGATTTTTTAACAGAATGGGAATTTTGTTTCCGTATGTATATACATAGGTCAACCCCAAGTTCTACCTCAAACAACCTTATATCTCATTGTTGGATAGAAGTCTGGGGTCAAAGTACAATTACGAGCTCCTCTTTGCTAACATAATATAGGAAATAATGTTATTTTACTTTCTTGCAGACTGAACTCGGCCACGGGACGTTCTTGAGAGGATTAGAAACAACAGCAACTTATGATCCTAGCACAGAAGAGTTCATTATTCACAGTCCTAAACTCACTTCGTATAAGTGGTGGCCTGGAGGATGTAAGCGCACCAACTATAATGGGATATAACATATTTTGAAGGATGATTTAATGGAGGATCCATCAAAGGATTTCCTGTGCCTTCGGGTTTTCATTAAATCGTTTCTGCACTTATGTATCATTTATTATTTCATCCATCTCTAATGTCTCTATTTTCAGTGGGACACACATCAAACCACTGCATCGTAGTCGCTCAACTTTACACGAAGGGACAATGCTATGGGGTCCATCCTTTCTTCGTTCAAATTCGTGACACAGAAACCCACATGCCCCTCCCTGGTGTCAAAGTTGGAGAGATTGGGCCCAAGATGGGCTTCCAGACGGCGAATAACGGGTTCTTAGGATTTGATCATTACAGGATTCCAAGGAGGAATATGTTGATGAAGAATGCTCAAGTGTTGAAGGTACTTAAGTTGTTAATAATATTTCAAAACTTTCTTTGATTACCCCCTTTTTATTTTTGCCTTTGAAGTGGTGAGTTTGTGGTGTGTTTAGAGTGGTGAACTCTACAAGAGTCAAGTTCTTCTGTAAGACTGAAAAGTGAAGATATTCTCTCATACAAATAAGATAAAAGAACATCTGAATACACTAATATAATTTAACGTTTTCAGGATGGAACCTTCATAAAGTCTAAGAATGAGAAGCTAACGTATGGCACCATGGTATATGTCAGGGTTTTCATCGTAAATGACGTGGCGTATGAATTATCAAGGGCTGCTACCATCGCAGTGAGATATTCTGCGGTCAGGCATCAGTCACAACCGAAACCTGGGTGAGAACTTCACTAAAGTATTTTTATTAACCCTTAAATATTCTTTGAAGACTGCTATAATTATCAACATTTATCATCTGGGTTCGACAAGTCCTAAGCCGATCGCGAAAAGCTACTCAAAAGTGACGTGTTACGAACTCAAATCACCAATGAGTAGCCAAACATGTCACAGTTCTAGTATTTCAATGTAGGTCCGTATACGACGCAACCAATTACAAACTCGCGTTAGTACAGTCGGTGGCCAACATTATCTGACCCACTTGAGTGATAGCGAATTTGAACCTTATCGTGAACATTTGGAATACTCCGTGCAAGCATAATCATGTTGTTTAGCGATTTTAATCATTATATTGTTGTTGTTAAGGTAGAAAGGCTAATGAGTTTTACGACTACAAAAAAAAAACCAAGGCGAGGGTAAATTAATAACAAAAAAATATCGCGCACATCGCGCATAAGTAACATTTTAAAGTTGTCTACGGTTAATAGCTAAATTCCGTGATTCATTTTAATAGCTGGTTGTGACTGTGCGATAATGGAGTTTATGAAAATATACGATATGGTTCAAATTTTTTAGAATATTGCGTCTATTATCACAACTAAGGTGAAATTTCAATGCATATTACAAGGGTTGAGTTGGTCTCATGGTCACTAAGGCAGCTCGATATTCATCGTTGTCTGCGTTCGAAACCAGAAGAAACCTAAATACAGCTGTTTGTTAGCAATGTTTTGTTTTTAATTATTATCTTTTTTTTAACGAATGAAGTCAGGAAATATCTTTTTAAATGGGCAGTTTGTATAGAAATGAAACAAAATCATTGCAAGTAATAAAAATGTTTATTATTTCATTAAAATATACATAAGTAAGTTTATGCTCATAATTCAAAATTAATACATTTTATGCTATCATATTCAAACCTAACCATTTATAAACATTTAAAAAAGTCATGCTAATGCTTGGAAGTTTTGTTATCGAGAAAACATTGATGTATAAATGCGAGAAAATGAATGAATTTGTGAAAAGTTTTACATATTTGTAGCTAAGCATATGTAGTGAATCAACATGTTCTTTAAATAGAAAAATGCATTTCCATTTATAACAATAACATCACCACAGAATCTGCAACATTTTAATGGTTTAGCATTAATTCAATTGAGCATTTACTTACACAGTGTGTTTCAAAATATTTATAAGTAGATTAGTTAGTAGCGGAGTGGCGCACCGTCTCCTTTTCTATAACTTGCTGTAAGCGGCTACGCATACCGCACACATATTCCAACACAAATCTTTTCCGCTCATGTGCTCCCATGTCGATGACACGATCTCAGCCAAATTGTGCTTATTTCGCACTACGGATGTGTCCCAATTTAAAACCATTTGACCCCATAGGTTTTCTATAGGGTTCAAATCGGGAGTTTTAGATGGCCAGTAAATAACAGTTACACCTTCTTGAGCAGCTAACCAATTCTTCATATGCCTGCACGGTGGATGGAGCAGTTATCTTGCACGAAGTAAATATCTGTATTTGGATAGGCAATACGCACAGTCGGCAGTAGGAAGTCACGCAGAATCTCCAAATGCTAATAGCTGCTGCTGGCTATTACTTAAATCGATCACCAACTTCTACCAATTCATCAGGTTCCATAGACGACATCCAGCCAGCAATGTTTTATATAGTCTTAAGTTACGACATGACGCTTTGATTACACCAAATTCATTAAAAATACTTTTCACGATTTACGTCAAACGTTTTAGAAATATTTGTGCGCAGTCACTGTTTAGGCGTAGATAGACTGACTTTTGTCACTTAGATCAATTTAGTATCCATCTACCCCACGAAGTAAACTTTTACTTCGTCCTACTCATTTGAGGACTTATAGTTTTATTTATTTACCCACTTGTTTTCCAGAAAAGTTGTTAAGCGAAAATCATATGTATTGGTCGTTCTTTAATAATGCAAGAAATATTGTAGAAATCATAAATAAAAACAAATGAAAAAAGAAATTGATAAAAGGTGGATTGTGTTTTCGAACCCACATGTTGTTCGTCGCCAATCCAATAACCAAACCGCGAAGCCACAATGACTGGTTGAGAATATGCGAAATTAAAGATTAGGTAGTAAGTATTGCCGTGTTACTTAAAAGCTTTTCAACTTTAACGACAAGAAGATAATGATTAAAATGGCTTAATAAGATATTTGCCGGTGGGTCGGGGAATGTTGGGTGGGTCAGTCAATGTTGGTCACCGACTGTACGTGGTGCTTCATTGGTGATTTGAGTTTGTAACTGGTTATTTTTAAGTAGCTTCGTGAATGATGGGTCTTAGAGGTGCGGCCATGTAAATTATTCAGGGTGTTTATTTACAACCTAGATAACCTGGACATCAATACCTTGAATGATGTCCACCTGGACAAAGGTAGGTGTCTAGGTTGTAAAAACAAAGCTTCTTCTTAAAACAAAGCTTCATTTACCCAAATCATCAATTTACAGAGAGCCTGAGCCTCAGATCCTGGATTACGTCACACAACAGCACAAGCTGTTCATTGGCATGGCCACCAGCCACATCTTCCGTGTCACCGGCCTCTGGCTGTGGGACAGCTACTCGCAGACTATCAATGATGTTAGCAAGGGCAATATGGATCAACTGCCCGAGGTTAGTTGAATCACATAATTTCTCCTTGTCTTGGTTATGTTCAATTGGCCAAGTTGCTTTGGCTATTTATAAATACAACAATATAATAAAAATATATATATTTAGGTTTAAATATCTATCTCATCATCATGTTAGCCCGGAATCACCCACTGCTGTGTGCCTTGCCCCAGCAAAACAATGTCGAAAATAGTCATTTAAATGTTATAGATAATTAGATGCCCAACTTCTGTAATTGTTGCGCACATTTTTTAAAGTTTTTTATTTATTGCACAAAAACATTTCCTGTTAGGGTAACGTTTATAACGTTTCCGTATTGTAATTGTTCTTTTTTCGGCTGCGAAGTTATTCGAGATCCTGCTGGAGTAACGTTTGTGGTTTTGGTGGATCTCTGAAACGGTTAAGCGGATTCTTATCATCTTTTGTACATTCATCATCATCATCATTTCAGCCGAAAGACGTCCACTGCTGGACATAGGCCTCCCCCAAAGGAGGGGGGGGGGGTTTGCCATAATCGCCACGCTTGGCAGGGGGGTTGGCGATCGCAGTATGGTATGGTGGTGGAATGCATAGAGAACGCTGCTGCCCATTCTTCGGTACGCCCCTTAGTCGCCTTTTACGACACCCACGGGAAGTATGGGGTGGTGCTATTCTTTAAGTGCGGCACCACACAGACCTTTTGTACATTACTTCTTGGGAATTAGTTGTGCAATAAAAAAATCTGAATAATGCATGGTGCATTATTTAGATTTCTATTAGATTATATAGCTAATGTTTGTTTCAATATTCCCATTAAAAAAAATGTCTGGCTGCGGTAACGTGTTACCCCAACAGGAAATGTTTTTTGTGAAATAACTAAAAAACTATAAGTGCAACAAATTTAAAAATTTGCGCAACAATTACAGAAGCTGGGCAACTAATTATCTATCAGATTTAAATGACTATATTAGACATTATTTTGCTGAGTAACGCGCACTACACTTCTGGGTATCGGCCTCCCCTTTATCTGCTATAATTTCCGGTTCTGTGCGTCCCTCAAGTCTTCAAGTTGCAGGAAACACCCATAACGGAGGTTTCCTGCGACTTTGACGATATCATCAACCCAACTCGCTTTTGGACGACCCTGGATCCAATTCGTTTTGTTTAGTCAAGAAACGATTTAAATGCTCATTTCATTTCTCATTTCTCAGTCCATTATTTAATCTTAATATTTTTTCTTTGAAGACCAGTGAGCAACTTTGGAAGTCTTGGCGTTTGTGTCATTAAGTACTGCCTTAGACAAGCCACAGACTTTATGAGCTATCACCACTGACCTCTATCAGCGTACCTACTTGTATAATACAGGTCAGTGGCTATAAGTGACGTATCAAATGTCCTTTTTTCCAGCTCCATGCCCTAGCCTGCTGTTTGAAGGCAGTATGCAGTCGCGACGCGACCGCCAGGATCGAGGAGTTCAGACTGGCGTGCGGCGGTCACGGCTACATGACCTCGTCTAACCTGCCCATCATTAACGGCATTGTGTCCGCCACCATCACTTACGAAGGAGAATACACTGTTCTGATGCTACAGACTGCCAGGTAAACTACAAGCATTTTAATATGTTAAAAAATAGAGTAGTACCTTGGAGTAATTTTCAGCATACTCTTATTCGGTTCACTAGTCTCGACTCATGCAGACAAACAACTTGTAAAAGTATATCAGTCATCACAGCTTAAATTAAAACACTAAAGGCATATTGAAACAAGAGCTGGGATTGAAATGTGGGCCTAAATGTAGACTATAAATTATTCCACTGATAAGATCTACCTACAGACCTTCATTCAACTGTATGTCTTTCCAGATTCCTGGTAAAAGCGTGGAAGCAAGCGACATTGGGCAATGCGATGACACCGACCGTGTCATACTTGGTGCAGTTCTTCAACAACGACCGAGTTTATTGGGAGAACACTCCTTCTGGCATCATCAGCGGTTTCCAAGCGACCGCTGCAGGGTAAGAGCGCCTTGAGAAATAAGCTGCAATATTAAATGATAAATGATTTTATTTCTGTAAGTAGGTTTGCACAAACACTTTTACACGTCAATCATATAAAAAAACTAGATGAGGCCAGCGCACAGAGGAAAAATTTTAATAGGGAAAATTGGTCGGCGTTTCCTATCTGTCTGCTCTGAGAAGAAAGGCCGAAACAAACAATCTCTGTTTGTTTCGGCCTTTCTTCTCAGAGCTCTTTTAAAGCCCGGACATAATCTTGGTCAGATCATGTGAAGACCATGAAGGTGTTAATATTAATAACATTCTCATCTGGATCATTTCGTTGGTCTATTATCACGATAACGTAATATGAAGGATTTATTTTAGGTTACCCCATCGCCTTAATATGCATATGTCATCACCATTGTTTTTAAAAATGTCGTGAGGAAACGGCATGTGACATCTACCAACCCGCACTGTGCTCGGGTGGTGGATTACGGCTCATTCCCTCTCACAGATAAGAGATGAGAGCCTGTGTCAAAGCTGTGGGACCGTTATCGGTAGATTAACACCTAAAGTTTAATAATATTTACACATCCTAAGTCACGCTATCACACGTTTTTACCGTTCCAGTGTTTCATTATATATTACCTATTTAACTTAGTGGATAGGTTTCGATAGATCCCAAGGTTTTTCCTGAATTCTAAATCTAATAATCATTGTACCTACATACAGGAAAACGAGAGCTGCCTATGAAAGTCTTCACAATTACGAGAAAACTGGTATGGACTTTGAAGATGCGTGGAACAATGCGTCAGTGCAGCTTGTTAATGCTAGTGAGGTGAGATAACGTTCCTTAGGTTTTTGTCGGGATTAACCCTTAGTCTGCCGGAACGTAGATCTACGCGAGACATAATGGCTTTTTAATTGTGTCTGTAATTACGGCACACAAGCGGTTAAAATCAAAACATATAAATTAATTGTCTTAGGTAGGTAAGTACTTGCGTCAAAAGTTATTATTTGGTCTTTATTTCTACTCCTGAAATTTTTCGCGCATGTAAGTCATGTCTATTTTCAATATGACTTAAGGTATATTTTCTATCAATAAACAGGCTCACTGCCGCGCCATCCTATGCGCAGTGTCCTGGAAGGAGATGGTGCGTCACGCTACGAACGCATCTCCGAACTTGGCTAAGGTGCTGCTGCAGATGGCTGAACTGTACCTGACATACTGGGCTTTGGAGAAACGAGGAGATCTTCTGATGGTAAACCTTTTATGCATTTAAAATGTAAATTATGACATTACCAGTGGTGTAAATTAATATATTATAGAAACTAAATCCAGAAGCATTCGGACTAGACCATTCAATTTGAGTAAAAATAAGGATTTTTGTTGCTAAAATCAAGAATTTAAGGGATCCCCGAAATAAAGAGGGTCAGGCCAGTCCAATTAATGATGACTGGCCTTCCTATTGTATCACTGGATAACCCGAGAGGGTAGTTAACTCTATTTATATTAAAGAGCGACTTCTTGTTTTAGTATTCGACTATAACCAGAGACGATATCACCAAGCTTCAGGCCCGATATGAGGAGTTGTTGGCTTTGCTACGACCGAACGCCGTCGGCATCGTCGACGCATTCGATGTCAGAGATGAGGTAGCATTCATTTGTCTGTTGTGTTTTTATGCTGAAAAACGTAAAAAAAAAAATAGTATAAGCAGCTTATCCCTGTCGATTTATCGGAAACATTCCGAGAAAAGGGTATTTATAAGACTTCATTGCCAGACACGGCACGCTGGATGGCGAGAATCCGCTAAATGCGGTCAGTTGTGGTAATTCTTGGGAAAGTTTATGCCCAGCAGTACTTTCGACTAACATTATGATTATAATGAAAGCTTGTCCGTCGTTAATTCTGTCTTATATTTCGTAGATTTTGAACTCAACCCTGGGAGCATACGACGGTCGCGTGTACGAGCGTCTGATGGAGGAAGCGCTTAAGAGTCCGCTCAACGCGGAACCCGTCAACCAGAGTTTCCACAAATATATTAAACCCCTGATGTTGAAGGCTAAACTGTGATTTTTTATAATAAGGATTTTTTTACTACCATATTGTTTAATAATAGTACGTTACGTGTGACTTAACCAGTCCATTATTACGCGGCGTGAACTTGAATAGACTTACGTTTGAGTCACACGTATCTTATACACCAGGGGTGGCCAACTTGGTTAGACCCAAGATCTACTGTTCACTGACGACATCCTGTGCGATCTATAGCAGGGGTGGCCAACTTGGTTAGACCCAAGATCTACTGTTCACTGACGACATCCTGTGCGATCTATAGCAGGGGTGGCCAACTTAGTTAGACCCAAGATCTACTGTTCACTGACGACATCCTGTGCGATCTATAGCAGGGGTGGCCAACTTGGTTAGACCCAAGATCTACTGTTCACTGACGACATCCTGTGCGATCTATAGCAGGGGTGGCCAACTTAGTTAGACCCAAGATCTACTGTTCACTGACGACATCCTGTGCGATCTATAGCAGGGATGGCCAACTTGGTTAGACCCAAGATCTACTGTTCACTGACGACACCCTGTGCGATCTATAGCAGCGGTGGCCAACTTGGTTAGAACCAAGATCTACTGTTCACTGACGACAGCCTGTGCGAGCTATAGCAGAGGTGGCCAACTTGGTTAGACCCAAGATCTACTGTTCACTGACGACACCCTGTGCGAGC
Source organism: Mesoligia furuncula (assembly GCA_916614155.1). Classification (NCBI taxonomy): domain Eukaryota; kingdom Metazoa; phylum Arthropoda; class Insecta; order Lepidoptera; family Noctuidae; genus Mesoligia; species Mesoligia furuncula. Next base: position 5,252,609 of record OU744794.1, read on the forward strand.
TATAGCAGAGGTGGCCAACTTGGTTAGACCCGTGTAAAAATGGACCTCGTGTAAAAATGGACTTCTTAAGTCACAGAAAAGCGTGACATAAGAGCGGGTTTAGGTCAGATAGTGCTATAAAAGGTTTTGGATTAAGGGCTCGACCAAACGAATTGTAGCAAGAGTTCTGTGCGAATGGGCAATGTAAAAATATTGTACGAATTTCATGAACCCAGTGCATTTTCATTTTTGTATTATACGTTACTAGCTTCTGCCCGCGACTTCGTCCGCGTTAAATTTCTTGTTCCCCAGACCCTCCCCGTCGAATCTCATCGCCTGCCCGCGCTAATACTTCGTTTTTGCTTAGCGTTCTTTCTGACTTTTATTCTTTTTGCTCGGCTCCTAAGGGTCATAGCTTGATGTTAAATAGCCTATAGCCTTCCTCAAGAATTGGGCTATCAAATACAAAAATATTTTTTCAAATCCGACTGGTAGTTCCCGAGATCACCCCCTACATACAAACTTTACGTCTTTATGATTCAATATATAAGTATAGATAAGGTGCTGCTATCTATAAATGATAAATGATTTATTTTCTGTAAGTAGGTTTTTACAAACACTTTTACACGTCATCATATTTTTTAAAACTAGATGTGGTCGGCGTTTCCTATCTGACTACTCTGAGAAGAAAGGCCGAAACAAACTCAGAGGTCACAGTCTCTTTTAAAGTCCAGACAAAATCTTGGTCAGATCGTGTGAAGACCATGTATATGCATATGCTCCTGCTTTAAGTACCTATGTATATGAAGGAACGCTAATTGATATTTACCACTGTGTTACACACGTAATCTATCTAAATATATAAAACTCAAAGGAGACTGACTGACATAGTGATCTATCAACGCACAGCCCAAACCACTGGAGGGAACGGGCTGAAATTTGGCATGCAGGTAGATGTTATGACGTAGGCATCCGCTAAGAAAGGATTTTGATAAATTCCACCCCCAAGGGGATAAAATAGGGGATGAAAGTTTGTATGACACTTTGTCAATTTTAAACCGATCGGGCTGAGACTTTGCATGCATATAGCTACCGTGACGTAGGCATCCCCTAAGAAAGGATTTTGATAAGTTCTACCCCCAAGGGGATAAAATAGGGGATGAAAGTTTGTATGAAACTTTGTCAATTTTAAACTGATCGGGCTGAGACTTTGCATGCATATAGCTACTATGACGTAGGCATCCCCTAAGAAAGGATTTTGATAAATTCAACCCCCATGGGGATAAAATAAGGGATGATGGCGGATGTAAATGTATTAGTTTTTTTAAAAATAATACTTAACGCGAGCGAAGCCGCGGGCAAAAGCTAGTGTTTTATATAATTAGACAATTCCAATTATTTTAAGTTTCATTTTATTTTACTACCTACTACTATTATTAATTAACTACTACTCTACATATGAGTTATGGTTTGGTTGCTCGAAATAAATGTATTTTATTTTTATAGATTTTTAAAATAAATATTATATATTTATGGATAACATTTGTATTTCTTTTATACTTCAGATCTTAGCAAAAGTCTCACACATGATCTTCTGTCCAGGATTAAAACTAATAAATAAATAAATATGAAATAAAATAAAATTTATTTATTTCAGGTCTAAAGACTCATATTCAATACAAAAAACCGGCCAAGTGCGAGTCGGACTCGCACACGAAGGGTTCCGTACCACAAGGCAAAAACGCCGATAAAAACACGTTTGTTGTATCTTGTATGGGAGCCCCCTTAAACATTTATTTTATTTTGTTTTTAGTATTTGTTGTTATAGCGGCAACAGAAATACGTAATTTGTGAAAATTTCAACTGTCTAGCTATCGCGGTTCTTGAGATACAGCCTGGTGACAGACAGACGGACGGACGGACAGACGGACGGACAGACAGCGACGTCTTAGTAATAGGGTCCCGTTTTTACCCGTTGGGTACGGAACCCTAAAAAAGAACATGAATTATCAATTTGTTATCTTAATTTCTAAATAAGTTTATTGATGATAATGATTGTATCGAATACATGTTTCCTTTCATCACGACAAGTTGACCTAGTTCTGGATTCAGGGGAACACATCTAGCAGATGCACATACATCTATGGTCCTTAGTTCACTCTTCGGGTTGAGTTTATCAGTCGAGATTCTCGGCTGACAAAATATGTTCAAAAGTATTCTCGAAAAACATGTATAACGTTACATAACTACCTACGCCAATGTCTGTATTATTTAAGCACTTAGTCAAGATATAAATAGTGCAACAGTGCAGGCGCAGAGGTCATTGGCATTTGCAAGACATTATCATTCAAGGGCACATGACAAACGCACTTGCAACTCTCAAATATTGTGTTCTGCATTGTTGTGTTAAATTTTGTGTGTAGCTAGTTTAATCAGTGAAAACTCTTCCTTAAATGTGTTCTTGACCTGTGTTATGTACACCTGTGTGTTGTGTTATGTGTTGACTGTAGTTTGAGTAAGATCAAAGACATTAAAATATTAAATCTCTTTGAGTAAGATACAATTTATAACGGAAACAGTGCCTGAGGCATTTCTAAATGCAGTGATAAAATTCGGCAGTGATAAGTTTATCTTTGTGCGTGTGTTGACCTAACAAATCTAATAATTTAAAACATAATGCACTGCAAATTTGCTGTTAGCAATGCCAAATTGCTGTAATGTAGATGACATGGTGATCTGAAAATCTTTACCAAATAAATCGACAGTCGTCAATCAACGAATTAATGCTAACTACAAACATTATATGGATATGAGGTGAATACAATGCTGATGAGGTCCGACATCGGCGACTCACGGTTCGCTACGATGTTTACAGTTTCAGTTGCTTTCGAATAACTTAACGAATTAACGTGTACCGCGCTGTGGTTCTGAATTAAGGAACAGTTCTGATGTTCTGAAAGATGAGTCAGATAGAAACAACCATGGAGGTCAACCCAGATCTGGCGATGGAACGAAAGAAATGCAACTTTAATATCTTAGAAGTAACGCATATCATTGATGGCGGGGAACAGAATACTTTACAGAGGAAGAAAATAGGTGAGTGATGACTATGTAGATAGGTAAAATATTGTGATCCTAAGAAAGCAAGTTGTAACTAAATCAAGGAAACCCATAATCAGAAACTCATTGTTAATACCGGGTTCCTGATGAAGTGATGATAGACGAAAAGTGTAGAATAAATTTAATAGTAGGAATAAATACACGAATCGCAATGCTGTGTCTCATTACTTTACCCGATATTCTATGTTCTATGCTATGGGTTTGGTTTCCGCACTTAGTCCTTCAAATGGACCATTGTGCGTGGGTATTTTAACCCGATTGTAAACTTTTAATTTAAATTTTCCGGAAAGAAAAGAACCCTATTATCCTTCACTTACCTAGGTGTCTCTGTTCGGAAATCTGACAAAATTGGTTCTGTACTTTAGCAGTCTCACTGTAGATAAAAATGAGATAGAGGCTCATATTTGAATGGATATATCTGGGTTGTTGAAAAACACTGTCTTTACCCTTGGGTGCAATTACTGCATAAATAATAAAAATGAATGTTTAAGCGGACATTGGTACAAGCTGCATAGGCAGGTTAAATTACCATAATTCAAGTAATAATGAATATTAATTTACGTAAATAGCCACAATTTAATATGGACAAAACATCGAAGTCTGCGCAAATGCAAATCACGAATTTGGACAAAGAACAAGTAGTCGAAAAATACATTTAAATAAAAAAATTGTGAATAAACGTGGATAATTCTTGATGTTAAATATTATTAGTTAAGGGTTGTCAAGGTTGACAAAAACCAGTCAAACTTTTCTAGACGTTGGATGCATTTTGTGATCCTAAGAAAGCAAGTTGTAACCAAATCAAGAAAACCCATAATCGCAAACTCTTTGTTAATACCGAGTTCCTGATGACAGACGAAAAGAGTAGAAGTAGGAATAAATACACGAATCTATTCGAATAATCGAATCGATGCATCTTTGTGGATTTAGATTTTAAAATTAGTACTTATACAGTATGGGAAGGACATGACGCACAACCTGTTATCACGGATTCAGTACATGGTTTTAAAATCCCTGCGTTGAAATTTTTGGTCGGTTATTTTAAAAAATCAGCCATTTCATAGAATAGTGCAATACTTACGCGAGTACGCGGGCAAAATGTGTGGAAAAGCAAATTTTTTTAAAATAACCGATGATTTCGATGTCCCTGCCATTCTTCTGACAGTTTGGCATATTTCTGACAGTTTAAACGACAAGGTTGATGTCGACTGTCGAACGAAGATGTTGGACGTCATCGGAAGTTGGATTGTTACTTCAAACACGGCTTATAACATTATACTTACCACAAACGATGTAGACTCAGTTGTCATTTTGATAAGTGGGCATTCTGCGCCTAAATCATGGGTACCTATGGGATATACATATATCTAAGTTTCCTCTGTTTTACCGAAAAGAAGATTATGATTCTCAGTTACAATGATTTCGAATACACCTATCAAGGCGACTTCACTGTTATAACAATATCAAAGTCAAAGTCAAAGTCAAAACATTTATTTCAAGTAGGCACTTAAAAGGCACTTTTGAACGTCAAAAATTGCGAAAAATAGAATTGATTCTAGTCGCCCATTCCAAAAGGTAGTTTTCGTATGGAGAAGAATGGGCAAGAAACTCCACCGTTACTCTTTTAAAATGTTTTACAATATTTTGTATACATTAATTATATAATATGTGAAGACGATGCACCTTAAATAAAATAAAATTACTATACCAAAATAGGTAAAAGAATTAAAAATGAAAACATGACATAAATTAATTATCTAATAGATACATGGTGCTCACATATTTACAAACATGGTAAAAATAAACGATTTTCATTTAAATAAAAAATTACAAGTAATAAGTCAGTGTGTGAGTTTAAGTAGTTACAGAATATAAATCAACGTCAAAAAAAGAAGAAAGAATCAATTTTACAATTAAATTAGCAACCAGTTTGATTTTGTCTAGACTCTAGATTGTCCTATGGAGCAGGACCAGCATGTTTCCAAGCGTTCTTATCTTGGATATAATCTTCTAATTTATAGTATGCTTGTTTACAAAGTGTACGTTTAATGTGAGTTTTAAATTTTCTTTCATTTAATTGCAATATATCACAAGGTATTTTATTGTAACATTTAACACAGTACCCCATAAAAGAATCGTATCGTTTTTTAACTCTTTCCGTTAATTCATTCTACCTATCTGCTATTGGTAATCGCTGCTTGCCACACTCTAAAATTACATCGCCACCATCGTTCTTCTTTAAACCCACCTGTGGCAAAGCAAGGCATATGTCCAGCAGTGTTAGATATGGTGATGATAATGGCAAAGCTCTAAGTTTTTAGCTCAAGTAGATTATTGGTTGCTTTTACAGAAGACATAGCTTTAAACAATGGAGCAGCAAAAGACAGTATTGGGGAGGAACATATGAGTCCCAAGGAGAAATACGAGAACGCTGTGAGGAAGTCTTGCCTTTACGCTAGCATTGTGAAGAACGAACTTGCTGATCTCAGTGGATTGGAGTCTTTTGGGTAAATATAGCTTAAATAACATATACATAAGAGTCTGCAACTTTCATCATAGGCAACGGTTAGACGACGATCATCAAACTTATAATCATGTAGGCCGATAATATCGGGTCTGACCATTTTGTTTATTGAGAATCAGCATCAGGTAGAGTAGTTAGTCATAAAGACATCAAGCGAAACTTAAATTTCTTTAATTATGAGGGACACATAACATGACCCTTAAAAGAAAAGGTCAAGCACGTAAATCTCTATCAGGTATTGTAAATTCTTGAAGTAAGTATGTACGCATTACGTGTTGATGTATTTAAATTGAATTCAAATGTATTCGGTGAGTTTGGTAATATTGTGGGGCATTGTCGGTTGACACTGCCGATGTTAGTATTAATGGATCGAGTTAATGACGAGTATGAGGACGAAAAGCGTGAAGAATTGGAAGGAACTACATTTATATAACTGTATTTAATTACAAAAGAAATGCAGGTTGACTGGTAGAAAATGCCTATGGCATTAAGTCCGCCTCTGTACATTTATGTGCTTGAAGTATTAAATAAATAATAAATAAATAAATAAACGCAGTGATAAGTTAGTAACGATAGTTTCTTGGAATATTGTATTGTTTATTTACAGTTGTTTGATTTGAGATATTATGTGAAGTAGGTATAGTTTGTTAACCTTTGTGAAGTATTTCTTCAAGTTCACTGAAGCACTTCACACATGTATACTACATACTTTACTAAAAAGAATGCGGCATATTCTGTATTATTTTGCCCATAATTATGAGCAATCTTCGACATATCTACTTAAATTTTTATTCACCCTTATTTTGATTACTAAAGTTTCATTCATATTTAGCATCAACTCACCCGTCATCCGTCGGACTGCCGATGCATTTTTCAAAGAAGTGTCTCCGTTCCTCCTGCACTTGGGCATGTTTGTGCCCACCATCATGGGCCAGTGTACGCCAGACCAGCAGTCTTACTGGCTACCCAGAGCGCTGGACCTGCAAATCCTCGGTACCTATGCCCAGGTGAGGTCTTGTACCTATTCCATTACGTGGGTATTATAATATGCGGTCATTGCACTAATTCTGATTGTCCTTGAGTATCAATATAAAAATATAATATGCTTGTTAAAATGTAGGTTATGAAATTATGATGGGTTGATTATTTGAAGTACCTACTGGGTTATGTGGAAATTGATATATTGTCCTACTGCACATCATTGACAGAGCGCATGAAAGTACAATTGATGCCAATGGACGATAAAGGCCAAGATGTAGATAACTACATCTATAAAGAAATGAAAGGAATAAGTCAACAATGGTTTTATTACAGACGGAGCTCGGTCACGGGACCTTTATAAGAGGCTTGGAGACGACTGCTACGTATGATCCTGAGACGGAGGAGTTTATTCTGCACAGTCCCACGTTGTCATCTTACAAGTGGTGGGCTGGTGGCCGTAAGTATTACACAGATGATAAAAAGATTCCGTGCCAGGATATGGTCTGAATATTTACTAACGCTTCCTAGGGTCGCGTTATTTGCGACAGACGCGGTCGATACGACAGCGGATGCGACGATGGGGAACGCTTTTGTAAGTGTTTATGCTGTAAGTGTTATCGCATCGACTGCGATGACACGACCCACGGAAGACTATCTGCCACAATAAATTACCAAATCAAGAAATAAACTAAAGACTTATCCTTTTAGTTGGCAAAACAGTCAACTACTGCATCGTAGTGGCTCAGCTGTACACCAAGGGTGAATGCCACGGCACCCACCCGTTCATCGTTCAGATCCGTGATGAGGACACTCACATGCCTCTCCCAGGCATCAAGGTTGGAGACATCGGCCCGAAGATGGGCTTCAACACAGCTGACAATGGGTTCCTAGGGTTTAATAATTATAGGATACCTAGAGAACACATGATGATGAAGAATGCTCAAGTTTTGAAGGTGAGAAGTTTAAAAAGTTTGTTGACATATAGATTTTTTTACCTTTGTTTTAGTTAAATGCGTGAACCGTGACTGTTTTTTTTTGTTAGCTTGAGGCATGAACATCCTTCTTACACTCAAGATAAGCCTCAAGGCTTAAGAAAATATTAAAGTTCTATGTTTACGTAGGTTTTATTAAGAACTTTTTACTTCATTAAAAACATGTTTAAAAAAACTTTATTTACTATATTTTTTTAAATAAATTCCTGACCGTAGTATTTTCAAGTAGACGAAGAACTTTACAAAAAAATTGACATGGATCGTATTCTATTTTAAGTTTTCAGACTGGCAGAAGCGACAACACCATTTTACATCGTGACATTATTGTAACATTCCAGGACAGCACTTACGTGAAAGTGGCACGTCACGGTAAACTGACGTACGGCACGATGGTGTTCGTCCGCGTCATGTTGGTCAATGAGGCTGCCTTCAACCTGGCAAAAGCCTGCACCATCGCTGTACGGTACTCTGCTATACGCCGGCAGTCGCGACCGAAGCCTGAGTAAGTAGATATTTTTTACATGTAGTTGGTCTACATGTGCTGCATAGGTCTTCATTTTAACAACTGATCATGGAAAATGACTACATAGGCCATAGTCAACTTCCATAATCATTACTTTGTTCATTGCAGAATGACAGAAATACTTCTCTCAGATGTAACTAAAAGCTTCCATGGTTTTTAAGGCCTCTCAATTCACCTGATAAAGGCCTAGAACTAAAAAAAAGAAAGAAAATACCTTTTTCATTCATAATTTTGCATACGTTTTTTTACAAATTAGTCGTTTGATGATAACAAATGCTGTCAGTTTTCAGAACGATCTTCTTCATATTAAAAAATTGCCTTTTTTCATTTCCAGTGAAGGAGAGCCCCAGATCCTAGACTACGCGACGCAGCAGCACAAGCTGTTCATCGCCATCGCGACTGCGCACGCGCTGCAGCTGTCTAGCAACTGGCTGTGGAAGAGCTTCAGCGCTGTGCTCGCTGAAATAAAGGATGGCAACACAGACACTTTGCCTGAGGTAAGGATTTTCTTTGATATCTTGGTTCCTGTGTGGTACAGTGCATTCTGTCGGTGCTGCTTACGCAAACTAGGTGATGTTGCTAAGAGCGCTGGACTAGCGAGAACTAGCCAAGTCAGAACTTAGGCTTCAATATATTATCCTAAGTTATAAGAAGAAATGATATTTTAAGTTGATACAATATTTTATGTTGTTATAAATACATTTCAGGACTGACCATTGAACGTGGCACCCATTTAGATATCACTTCTTTTGTCGTTAAAGTCAACAACCAAGGCATATAATATCATAATATTGAACTTGGCTCTCATTTCACACATAAATGTTTTTGATAGGATTTATATAAAAAGATTATGAATTTATTATTTCCAGTTCCACGCCCTATCTAGCTGCCTGAAGGCCATCAGCACGTCAGACTCTGCGTACCTCATCGAGCAGTGCCGGCACGCGTGCGGCGGCCATGGCTACATGCTGTCCTCCGGCATCCCGAACCTCTACAACTTTGTATCGGCCACCAGGACTTATGAGGGAGATTATACCGTGTTGCTACTGCAGACAGCCAGGTTAGTAACATACCGTTTCGTCTGCGGTCCCTAAAGGGACAGGCAGGGGTTAACACTTCACACGTATTTCGCTAGTTATGTATGCATGCTATGGAGGCGAACCCATTGCCATTATCTTGACTCTGGGCTGAGAAATTCGTAATGGAAAAACTCAATCACACTTTCCACATAACAAGGATCAAATAAACAAACTAACTAACCCAACGGTCCACAGCCACGCTTCTGACCTTGGACTAACGATTTGTAGATCTTTTTTCCTCATGGCTACCCTCCGTCTGCGGAGAACGGAGGGTTATGTCGGACTCCCAACGACTAAAACCTCACTGTTCCTTCTATTACCAAAAGTCGAGGGCCGTTTTCTCAAGCACTTTATTTTATCAGATGTTACTTTGTTAAATATTTCTTAGGAATGAGGTCGACAGAGTTATATCTAATTCAAGAAGTGTTAAATACTAATGCTTAAATACATTGCTATTTCCAGATTCTTGGTGAAAGCTTACGAGCAAGCAGAGGCAAACCAGCCCGTGACACCGACCGTGTCGTATTTGACGCGCGCTTTCTCTGGCAGTAAAGAAAAGTGGGACAACAGTCCTGATGGCCTCATCCGGGCGTTTCAAGCTCTTGCAGCAGGGTAAGATAATACTAATTTAAATTGATTGAGCAATGAAATTACCCGTACGACTGATAAATATTGGTGGTACTAAAAATGACATCCGACGCACCCTGGGCGACGATCACGCTAACGCCTTGCTGACTGGCAAATATTTTTTTACTCAGCATGAGGTTCTTTTTTTAATGTAAATATGATGAGAGAATAGAAGATCTTAAGGATTTTCTGAAATCTCTAAAATTCTTTTTTTTTATACTTAAGGACTCTTTTTATTTCAGAAAGTTAGCTGCATGTGTAAGAAATATGAGGAAGCGCATGCGAGCAGGTCTATCGAAAGTAGACGCCTGGGAAGTGTCCACTATCCAATTGGTTGCTGCAGCAGAGGTAAATTGTAACACACTTCATTTTGAACAGGAGCTTCCAACAGGCCATCGACACTTTGAGTAGTTACAACTCAAGGTCTTTTTACGCTCCCATATCCCTTCGACAGAGTTCAACTTATTTGACCATTTTCTGTGTAACAAGTTGAAAGTTTGTGAGGATAGATGGATGTTTGTTACTCTTTCACGCAAAGACTACTGAACGGATTTGTATGGGCACACAGATAATCAGGATTAACACATTATCATCCTTTTTATCTCGATATTCCCACGGGATCGTCCCATAATGCGGGTGAAACCACGGGATGCTGCTAGTTTAAAATAATTTAAACTCTCTTTTTTTTAATTAACCCTTTTTTCGACAGGCTCATTGCCGAGCTGTGATAGCAGATACGTATAGAAAAGAGATCGTGAGACTGACTGCCAATTCGAGTCCAAATGTCAAGTTAGTCATGGACCAGCTAACAACTCTTTACCTGTATTACTGGGCCCTGGAGAGGACTGGAGATCTTCTGATGGTGAGGAACAGCTACAATATAAATAATTATCATCCTCTCACTGTCTTATTCTTTAATGTTTAGAGGTATGAGGAACAGGATGTATAGTTCACTCATACTTCATAGAAAACAGGATCCTCCGACCAGACGGGTGTTGTCTCTGGTGCGCAACTGCCCGGCGATTGATGTCGGGACGTTGAGTAAATGCTAGTCGCGCGGTAAACTCTGCTTGCGCGATGCAGGATTTGGCGTGACGTCATTGTGATGCGTAGTTCTCATGTCGCGATGTAGATGACGCGCCGCCACAAATGCTTGTCAAATATTTAAGGATTTTCCGCACGATCATTCATCAATGATCGTCCCTTCTCTGTGCCAAGAATACCAAGAATACTCATTACAGATTGAGTAAATTATAGCGAATTAGCAATATGTTATGGTACTAAGATAATATTGATTTGCAGTACACGTCGATATCAGAGAAGGATCTGGTGGACCTACAGCTGAATTACGAGGAGCAGATGTTGAAAATAAGACCAAATGCTGTAGGGCTTGTTGATGCCTTCGATCTAAGGGATGAAGTAAGTACCTAACTGAAATTATTTATGGATATGGCTTGTGCTAGATTGTCTCACTTAGTTAAAGTTGTCATCTAGACACACAATATTGATTAAGATTTGTAACGTATATCTGCCAAACTTGGGCGTAGAACTACACTGTTATCACTAAACGCGAACACAAAAAGACGGTGGTCGTTTTTTTCTGAAGTGTTCGGGTAAAAAGTAAAGTAGTAACATCGTGGCAGTATTGCTTTCCAATCCATACTAATATTATAAATTTCTTTCTGTCTGTATGTTATCTTTTCACATATAAACCGCTGAACGGATTTCGATAAAATTTCGCAGAGAGATACATTGCATCCCGGGGAAGGACATAGGATAGTTTTTATCCCGATATTCCCACGGGATCGACACTTATGCGGGTAAAACCTCAGGGCGCAGCTATTAAGAAATATTACACAAGGAGCTAGTACTGCTAAATTTGACCAAAAATTAACTTTTAGGCAGTATATAAGGCAGTATTTATAAAAGAAGAACTCTGTTTTCTTACCATTCCTACTAGGTAACGACCCTTATGCTCCACTTTTGTGTTCCAGCTTCTCCACTCAGCCCTGGGCTCATTCGATGGTCGCGTCTACGAGCGTCTGATGGAGGAAGCCCTGAACAGCCCGATGAACAAGGAGCCCGTCAACGAGACCTACCGAAAGTACTTGAGACCAATGATGAAAGCCAACCTGTGATGAACGTGCTGCTGATGTCATTAAGTCGACGGGTCCTGGCATTTTATCGTTGGGAGATGTCAGATTATAGGAGTGAGGAATATGACAAAAGTATATCCAAATGAGTGAATGCAAGTTAATATAATAATATAATATAAATACATATATTATGCAATGGAAGCAATGGAGAGGGCTATGCTTGGAGTTTCCCTGCGTGATCGAATCAGGAATGAGGAGATTCGCAGGAGAACCAAGGTAACCGACATAGCCCGAAGAATTGCCAAACTTAAGTGGCAGTGGGCACATTGCTCGCAGAATAGATGGTCGATGGGGCCGAAAGGTTCTGGAGTGGCGACCGCGTACCGGAAGACGTAGCGTTGGAAGGCCTCCCACGAGGTGGACCGACGACCTTGTGAAGGCCGCAGGAACCCGTTGGAAGCGGGAAGCACAGAACCGGTCGAAGTGGAGGTGCTTGGGGGAGGCCTATGTCCAGCAGTGGACGTCTTTCGGCTGAAATGATGATGATGACATATTTTATATATTTAATTGTTAAATTGTTTTAATTTATAAACGTGATCTTTAGCTCCTACTTCGTTGCATTTGTATACTTTAAATATATTATTTAATAATATATTAATAACAAAAATATGATCTTGTAAAAACTAAGGATCAGGATTAGGTACCATTAAATTATTTTATTACATTTTGGTTTTTATTTCTCTTTATTTTTTTTGTCTGTGTTGGGATTCCTCATTTCATGCCTCCAAAGCAAGAGTGAACTGGCATCTTCTGAGCACGCTCTTTCCATCATAGACCTTGTCCATCGCTTTCCATCAGGCGTGATCGAGATCAGGAGCAGGTCCATTCATCAATTTAAAAAATTAAAATAAAATGTAGCTATCTATTCTGGTAAATACAATCCGTCTTAATCATAATACTAAAATTATTAAAAAGAGCTAGTACTAGAGTTATTTTTATAATTTAATATGACATAACACGTAAATTTTCCTTATACTATGACAAACACAAGCTTCTCTGACGTTAGATGCACGATCTACGATCTTATGTATTTAAGTAGCTAGTTCAAAGTACAAAGATCGCTCCCAGTACAAGACAGCAGACGTGTGAAATATGTGCTTTACGAAGAAGCAAACACAAATTTAAAGTAGAAGATACATTATCCAAAAAAATATTAGGTAGTATTATATTTCATAATCTACATAATACCCCACAAAATAGTTTATTAGCACTAGATAAGAATAAAAACAACAAATATTATCATTATATTTGCTTCTTGATAGCGCGCCACTCCGTTGAACTAAGGACACAACACAGAATTACACAATCGTTTCCCCACTACAGACAAACGTAATTTTTACAATTAACTCGTTAACAAACATGAGCGCGAAAGTGAACCAGGATTTGGTCGAAGAGAGAAAAAAATGTGAATTTAAAGTGGAAGAGTTGACTAATTACCTAGATGGAAGCGTTCAGGCTACTGAGGACAGGAGAAAGTTGGGTAAGGCGACGTTCATTTGTTTATTTACTTACCGTTATGGACCGGTGTAACTGATACGTACCTATATGTCATGAAGTGAGTAGGTAATCTATATGTGCCTTAGAGTAAGAAAGCTATAGAGTATCGGGTAGCGTGGCCACACATGAGACAAAAAACTAACTTAACTAACATAGGCTACATAAGTAGCTGCCTTGAAAAAACTGGCACGCACTGAGAGACGGAAATAGTATAGCTTTATCCTTTTCTGTTACTTACAATAACTCAATACTTTATCCTTTTCTTGTGGAAATGAAATGGAGCTACCCGCCGTCTATACTTTTCTTTGTCTAAGATATGTGCTAATAACGTCACGTCAGAATTGTTTGCCTTGGAGGATACAAAGCGTTAACAACTTCAGAGCGTAAACACATTTCCTGTTGCTGACCTCCTATTCTTATGAAAGTCTATGCAAAGCGAGGTCAGCATATGTATACCAGAAATCTGTAGCTGGATTTATGTCGTAGTGACGACTAAGTAGGTACAGTCCGTTCACAGTGATTTTACCTCTGACAGTGGCAACCCAACAGCAACCATAATGTAACGAGAATAAAGATCACTGTGACTTTGACAGACTTGTCAGTGGCAGCAACCGAAAAGCAACCTTATTGTAACAAGAATAAAGGTAACTGTGATTTAGACAGTGTTGCAAAATCAGAGGTAAATACACTGAGTACGGGCTGCATATGTTTTTGAACAACTTTTACTATGGGAACAAACCTGAAATTGCGAAAAAAAAAATCAGCTGTTCCCTACATTTTGACGAGTTATACGAATATAAATGTAGGGAACAGCTGATTTTTTTTCGCGATTTCAGGTTTGGTCCCATAGTAAAAGTTATTCATAATGATGAGTACAATGACCTTTTAAGAGGTTGTTAATGTTTTACCAATAACACTGTTTAGGTTCTGTGTTGAAAGATAAAGCATGTGTGCCCTGATAACATTATCTTTATTATGACCAACAATCAAACTATCAACTGTACCTAGTGTAGTAGATAATATAAATGACATTACCTACGTTCAAAGTACGAAATGATGAGATCCACCTTGATCTACCGGTTTATATGTACCTGATAGTAATCGCACATAATATTAAGTAGGTAGTTCATAGTTCTGAGATTGAGCGTCATCTACCGGTCTGAGATGATGATCAAAAATATTATATACCGAAGATGTCGGTTTGTAATAATTTTGGTCTGAGTTAGTTCTATACAGATAGCAAAGTTTTGTTTGTAACTATAAGAATTGCTGATTACGAGTATTTGACCAGGCGTTCGTTTATGCTTTTAAAACAGCATCATTCACAAATCAAAGGCAAGTGATGAGTTTTTGGTGATTATATTATTATATAAGGTGTGTCTATTCATACCCGAAATATTTTAAGAGTAAAGAAATCATAGAAACGAAAAAAAAAATAAGTAAGTACTTATATTTTTTAAAAACATTAAGGGCTGATTTTCCATCGCCATATAACTTTTATTCGAGGACTAAAATTGACGTTTGACAGTTTTTGTATGAAACAACTGTCAAAATTTCAAAATTATTTTTCGAATAAAGTTATCAGATGATTGAAAAATCAGCCCTAAGGGCTGCTTTCTCAATAGGCAGATAACTTTTATCCGAGGAATAGATATTGAGGTTTGACAGCTTTTGTACAGAGAATATGTCAAACTGTCAGATTTATTCTTTAGATAAAAGTTATCTGAGTATTAAAAAATCAGCCCTTAATCATTTAAAATTACTTGACAAACATAATAAATGCTGGCTCCTTCTTATTTTTTCACATCTTTTATGCTAGTTTCTACGTAGCGAAGTAAAGGTTGTATGGAAAATTATTTCTAATAGTTATGTATAAAAAACACAGATGAAAAAAAAATTCGTTGGTATGGCGTCTTTACTATAGATGTTTCTCTCAAAATATTTCGTGTATGACCAGAACAACAAGAGTGGTTCCTTTCATAAATCTTAATACTTAAGACAATCAAAGAAAGCAATAGAAGCGATTGTAGACTAAAGCAATATTCAAATTGGTTGTATTATTACAGAGACTAAAGTGCTCAGCACTAAAGGCCTCATAGACGAGGTGCCAGAAGAGTACCTCAGTCATAAAGAGAAGTATGAGAACGCAATTCGCAAAGCAGTTCTATTATACAAAGCGTTTAAAGATGCTGAAGATCCTAACCAGACAGAACAGGAGAAGGCTAAGTATGTTTAATTTCTCGAATTATATATACTTTATTATCTCCTTTATTTCAATAAATACATATAAATTACATTTTTATTTATTACAATATAAAATATATAAAAAAATAAAAATATAAAAACGTAGCCCACCGGTATCGGGAACAGGATCCAAGTTATGGCGGTCCCCTCCTGAGAGAGGAACCTCATCATCTGCTAAGTCTTTTCCCACCTATGTTGTAGTCGGCTTCCAGTCTAAACCAAAAGAGAGAGAAACCTCTAGAGAGGAACCTCTATATTATTATTATACTTTATTATAATTTTTTTACGATCATTTTGTTAAGGGAAGCAAAGGTTGTTACTTAGTTGAATGTAATTATGCTCAAAGTCAGCCTCAACCCCAAACTGAGAAGTTGAATAAAGCTGAACAGATGAGATTTTAATAAACTTTCATGGCGAAAATGACCCGGTGTAGACTAGCCTAATTCCAGGTTCATAGTTTCGTACATCTTTTCATAATCAGCCAGTTCAGTTTCCCACTGCTGGGACACAGACCTCCTCTCTTGGACAGGGAGTGGGCTGTGATCAACTACGCGGGCATAGTGCGGGTTGGTAGATGTCACATATCTTTGAATTTTTGGTTTTAGGACATGCCTGGTGTCCTCACAATGTTTTCCTTCACCGTTTCGAGAGCTGTGGTGATTAAATAATTTACACAAAGTAAAGCGCACGTCTGGGTTCGAACCTACGACCTACAACTCGTAAGTCGCGGCCGTTACCACTGGGCCATCACTGCTCTATGTACATCTTTCATTATTACTGACGTTGAGGCACTATTCTCTCTAAAACAAAAAATAAAGATCAAATAAAACGTGTAAAGAACACGTTTTGTTTGATCTTTATTTTTTGTTTTTATCTGATGTATGTATTGGGTGTATTTTAGTATGTGCTAAATAAAAGTATTTTCTTTCTTTCTTTCTTTTCTTGGTTTACACTGTTTCAGTGCCCAGTTGTTAAATTGTTTGTGATAAAGTTCTGAATGAGTTATGAATGATTTAATGATCACTGATGATCTAAACAGTATACTTACTTTCCATGAAGTTTCACTTAAAATTATGTTTAAGTTCATCCTATGATTTCATGTATTTCAGCGCTACTTACCGCAGCCTCATAAGTTCAGCGGTGTTCAAAGATAACTCCCCGTTCTCGCTTCACGTTGCTATGTTTATACCAGCCATATTGGGCCTCGCTGACGAAGAGCAGAAGAAGTACTGGATGAAGAGGGCCAGCAAGATGGAGATTATTGGCACTTATGCGCAGGTAGGTTGATTGGTACGAGTACGAGGCACTCATGGCTTATGATAGCATCATTCATGAAGCCGAAAGACTTGACTTTGACAATGAAAATCAATTTTGGATAAATGATGTAGGTGTCGCAGATGGGTTGCAGAATCCGCTGTTTTACAAAACAGCTCCGTTATGTAAAACAACTGAACAACAAACAAACAAAAACAAACAAATAACAACAAATTGGGATAAGGGCAGGAGAATGATGATCCGAAACCAAAAAAGAAATAATTTAAAATTTTCAGACGGAGCTCGGCCACGGGACTTTCATTCGTGGCTTAGAAACGACAGCAACTTACGATCCGAAAACTGAAGAGTTTGTGCTGCACAGTCCTACATTAACCGCATACAAATGGTGGCCTGGAAGTTGTAAGTTACATATATTTATTTAAAAAGCTATAAGTTTCTATCTCTTATCGCTTTATTGTCTAACATAGTAATTTCATAAAATCCCATGGGACATTAAAGAAAAACATTACTTGGAATGTCTTCTTTTTACGGCTACGCTATGATTATATCCTGAAATCCTTTACTGAATTCTTCATATTCTTATGTTTTTTCTGTTTTCAGTGGCACACACCGCTAACTACTGTGTGGTGATGGCACATCTTTACTCCCAGGGCAAGAGCTGCGGCATCCAGCCCTTCCTTATCCAGCTGCGAGACGAAGATACTCACATGCCTCTCCCGGGGCTTAAACTTGGCGAGATCGGGGCCAAGCTTGGCTTCAACACCGTTAATAATGGGTTCCTTGGCTTCGAACACCATAGGATAAAGAGGGATAGAATGCTTATGAAGAATGCACAAGTTTTGAAGGTACGAAAGATATTTTAAGTCCATGATGAAATTACCATTGTATATATTTTGTTGTAAGAAATTAACAAGTACTGCTCCATTGCTAGATCTTGATTTCTTAAAATGGTAATGATTAATTTCTAAAGCTAAACTTTAGGAGGCAGTTAAAGGCGTTAACGACGTATGGCATTTCCGCATTTCATACAAACTTTCAAGCACATGTTTTTCGAAATAAATGAACCGATTTTAATGAAACTTCATACGCATAAGCAGGATACAAAGGTCTAAAAGAGTAAGAATCTGACAAACCTCAATCTGAATCTGTCTGTAGTAAGAGTCTGACACTTCCTTCCGCTCCACCCAGAGCGGGAGGAGTCATTTGATGATTTCCCATCCGCAAAAAAAAAAAAGGTCTAAAAAGTTATTTAAGGACATTTTCGGAAAATAGTGTTACAGCCAAATTAGACTGATTTTAAATTTTCCATAGAAACAGAGATTTCCAGTTATGTTTTTTTAAATAAGATTTTTCGAAAATGTTGTTCGAAAACTTTTTAGACCTTTTTATCCTGCCTATGTGTATGAAGATTCATTAAAATCGGCTCATTCATTTCGAAAAACAAGGGCGTGAAAGTTTGTATGAAATGCCGTACGTCGTAAACGCTCTTAAGGATGCTTTCTCCTTATATGCCGAAGACTGAAGTTTAAATAAAATAGTTACTTACGGTATTTTTATATTTTCAGGACGGTACCTTCAGAAGGTCACCGAACAGTAAGCTGACATACGGTACTATGGTGTACGTTAGGGTGATTATTGTCAACGCCATGGCCAACCAGCTTGCCCGGGCGGTCACCATCGCTGTAAGATACTCCGCGGTTAGGAGGCAGTCGGAGCTGAAACCTGCGTAAGTGATCGCTGGAAAAAACAAAAAGACACTTTATAAAGGTGCAAGAAGGTTTTATGGAAAGTTAGGAGAAGAAAATAATAAGCAATTTTTTCCCAAATTTAAAATCATTTATTTGCTTGATTATAAGTGAGGGGCTCGTTGTCGATCGAAGGTTAAGGTACGCTTGCCCTGCCCAGGTCAGTCCGTGGATGGGTGGATGGGATCCATTACGTATCGAGACCCTCCGTGCCTCACCGTTGTCATTTGTAGTTCTTTGACAGTTGTTACATGTAGTTACCCAGTAACTGGGTTGTGCAGGTCAGATAAGCAGTCGCTCCATGTAAAATACTGATATTCAGTTGCAACCGGTTAGACTGGAAACCAACCCCAACATAGTTGGGAAAAGGCTAGGCAGATTGATTTTCTTAAATATGGGTACGGTTCATAGATATCCAGTACGGTTGCTTACTGGGCATGGTTACCTTGTACAGTAATTTAGTAAAACAGTCAAAATTCCAAGATACAAGGTCAAACTTTTAACATATTTCTGCTCTTTCTAGTGCTGGCGAGCCTCAGATCCTGGATTACGTGACGCAGCAGCACAAACTGTTCAGCGCTATAGCTTCGGCCCACGCCTTCAGTCTGACTGAGAAGTGGCTCACCAGGATGTACCAGAAAGTTACCGCTGATCTGGAGAAGGGCAACATGGATGAATTGCCCGAGGTAAGTTTATATATATACATGTCGCAGATGGATCGTAGAATCCGCTGTTTTACAAAACCGTTAGTGGTTTTACAAAACAGCTCCGTTAAGTAACTGAACAACGTTAGATTAATACGCGATTTCTAGCTGAACCAGATAGAAATCGCGTATTACTTAGTCTTGGCTGGAAAACAGAATTGCCACAACAATGATTACTTTTTTATGGTTTCTTAAACCAGTCTCTGTACAGTCACGAGCATAAGTATATATACACTTGGCTTTATTCGAAGGCGATTTTCTCCTTTAATTTTGAATGAAATTTGATGTTATTACGAACATAGTATTTTCGAACCCATAGGTTTATGTAAAGTGTCGTATTTCAAGGTTGCATTCGTTATTTCACGAAAGAATCACAATTGAAAGTTGGCAATTGTTGACATATTAGTGCTCGTGACTGTACATATTGTATTCTTTCTAGCTGCACGCCATAGCCTGCTGCTTGAAGGCAGTGACTTCATGGGACACGTCGGCCATGACAGAACGCTGTCGCACATCCTGCGGCGGTCACGGCTACATGCTGTCCTCCAACTTTCCTCAGATATACGGTCTGGTGACCGCTGCGGTCACTTATGAGGGAGAGAACACTGTGCTCATGTTGCAGACTGCTAGGTAACATAGTTTGTATAATTGGAGCTCATTTATTGATATTTATTCAAACTAACTAACGGACATAATGCCTGACGCATTTTCTACCAGTCAACCTTAGGGCGACGCAGTCACAAAGCATGGCAGGTGAAACATACCGGATATATAGTTCGGAAATGACTATAAAATACAACAATACATACAAAATAAACTTTGTCAGTCTGTGTGTTGTTTCCGCCTGCCAAGCGTGGCGATTATGGCAAAGCCCCCCCCCCCAACTTGTGGGAGGCCTATGTCCAGCAGTGGACGTCTTTCGGCTGAAATGATGATGATGAAACTTTGTCAGGAGAAATAATGATCGATAGAGGAGAAAACCAATTCAGCAAATCAGCGCTGGGATATTTCGGTCAACTTCTGACGGATATGTTTACGTGCCTTCACCTTATAATATATCTTCTAAAGATAGCTTATCTTGTTCTCCTTCGTCGTTCCTCGTCGTTTCTTGTCGTGTAACCTTCTCCATGCTATGTGGTCTTCCGAGCTTACTAGCAACATGGTAACATTTCATCAATCATAATTAGAGATAGGAATTTAAAGGGTAAAGACAAGTAAACTTGATAGAAATGAAAAAGAAAGAATGGCTCGAAAAGGAACTGATATAGCTAAATTATTCATAAAATTACATAACATCACGCATATTTTATCCCAAAGGTTGTGCAGAGGCACAACCTTTGGGATAAACTATGCATATATGTGATATATGTATACTGGTACCAACGTTTCTAGAAGATTCATTTGAAACTAATGAACCGTGCAGTGAGTTGTCAAATACTAAAATACTGCAGTTTATTTATTTAGACTTTTTGTACAAAAGATACAAAGGCGGACTTAATGCCTTAGGCATTCTCTACCAATCAACCAAGGGTGGTGAAGTGATTAGATGGCAGGTGCTTTGGCTGAGAGGAACAATGATAAAAAATTTAAGTTTAATAAACTCATTAAAGCGCCTGACATCATAATATTTTGACAAAAACTTATGCAAAATATAGATAAGCTACAAAACTAAATAATATAATAAATTGCTTTAGGAAGATGATTCACCTGAAGCTCTTGAGGTTTTTTGTGTAGCAGATGCTCTCGAATAAATTGCCGTCATTTAAAATTATGGTTTTTTAAAGTAACTTATTATAACTAAGCTGAATCTAACGGGATCATAACACTTCAAATGGTGACTTTGATTAAGTGTTGTATCAGTAAAAAAATATGTCGAATTGATTTATTTTTTATTTATTGACAAATTGAAATACGCAATAAATGTTTTTTGATATAGTTTTCTTAATAAATCACGCGGCTTGAATAATAATTATTATTGGTTCTATTTCGTGGGAACTTTGTATTTCCGCATGATTATCATAACACAATCATAGATTTGTCATTAAATTAGGTTTAAATTAAGGTCTAAAATTAGGCTGGAATGAAAAACGATGTAGCAAAAAGAGGGGTAGCAAGTCTTAGGTTATTCCACTTAACCTCATTGACAATCTCCATCAATTCTTCTTACGAGTATGTGTCGGCACTCGGCAAGAGCTCCTACAACAAAATAAACACTACAATCTCCTCTTTACCTTTGCTCAACCCTTCTGGGAAATAAGGCGTTGTTTATTATACCTATGTGGTATAAGGATCAGCCACTCAGCCTTGGTAGTATGTCTTCATTGTTGTTTCAGGTCTCTACTAAAGGCATGGGAGCAGGCATTGGCTGGCAGACCATTGAGTCCAATAATGTCTTATCTGTCAGAGAAGAGTAGCAGCAAACAGAAATGGGACAACTCCGTCGATGGAATTATCAAAGGCTTTCAACGAGTCGCCACTGGGTAAGCAGGCTTTTTTAATAAATTGAGCAAACGTGATATCGTTAAATACGGATTTACAAGGAGCTTCTGATTTCCAAAAGTTAAAAAAATCTAGTTTTCAAAGATACCCTGACTTCTGTAAGATAACAACTAACACTACAACCATAGCTGTAGGTACAAGGATTCTTTGTCGCGTGGCCAAAATTGGAACTATCGCCGCCATCTTGTTTTTCAATAATTTCACAGAATAATTGCACAAGTGTTTTCCAACAGCGCCCCCTATTAACGTCATTAGAGCACCAAAAGATTGTTATATACATTTTTTTTAATAATAATTCTACAGAAAAGTGGCATCAGCAGTAGCCAGTATTAAAAAGTATACCAAACGAGGACTCGCTCCCGAAGACGCGTGGAACATGACGTCAGTTCAACTGGTTGCTGCCTCTGAGGTACATATACTTTTCTTTAAATACCTTGATATGTTACTTGTGTGACGTTACTTTTTTTGGTTACAATAGTCCTCATCATCATCTACAGCCCGACTTCACCCACAGCTGGGCATTATACTCTCTTTTCTGGTGCCAATCCCCACGGTCCTGTGCTATTCTCATCCGGGTTCTACCCGCGATGGTAACGATGGCGTCTGCCCATCTCGCCGTCATACGACCAATACTTCGTCTTCCAGTCCCTGGACGCCATACCATCACGGCCTTAGAAGAAGGAAAGGCGCATGGAGTATTCCATGCGCCTTTCCAGGTGTCCTGCCAAATCTGTTTGAATTCCAAAATTTGTTTTTATCAATACCTAGTTGTTAACTGTATACTTACTTTTTTTGCTTTTGAAAGATTTTTTACAACGTGATATCAAATTTGTTACTTTTCTTGGAAATTAATTTCCATAGACTTCAAAACTTTATTTTATGATGCATTCTCAATTTATTCTTAGTAAAGGAGAAATTCGATAGTGAGTTTTTTCCCTAAATCTTGAAAAATAACAGTTGTTTGAAGATTTTCTTTTTTGTGTTCATTTTTACTGCCAATCCAACTAATATTAATTAATTACTTAACATATAAAATTGTTTGGCGGCTGCCTACATTTCCGAATAGTGAACAAATAATTAAATGAGTCAAATCATAAAATCATGATCGTAAAATCAGTAAATCCCATTATATTGGACTTAGAGTCACTTAAAAATCAAGTAACAAAAAATATATTTGGAGGCTATGAGGTATATGGGTATACATAACTTTTTATTAATAAATAATTCAAATATAATAAACGGCTTCCTTGGTATTATTAATGTTCATTATAAAATCACACGAAGTCCAAAGAAGGGCACAATTCAATTTATCTTCTAGCTTGAGCGATGGAAGTTATAATAATACTAGCTGCGACCCGCGGTTTCACCCGCGTAAATGTCGATCCCGTGGGAATATCGGGGTAAAAATTACCTATATGTTAATCCAGGGTGTCAGCTACCTCAATACAAAATTTTATTAAAATAAACATACAAACACTCACAAACTTTCGCCTTTGTAATATTAGTGTGATTTTACCCATTAGTGAAGTTTCTAAAATATTAGGTTATATAAGACTTCAGATTAATTTGAAACGATGGCTTCCAGAAAACCATGACAACAATATGGATTTTTGTCGATACCGTTGAGCCCAAAATGGTGTTGTAGGGAAACAGCACGCCGAGTAGCCGAGGATCGAGTGGTGTGCTGTTGGCGAATGTCCCGCAGTAGATTTTTATAGGCTGATGATGATGACAGCATAAATAAACACACAATTTAAAGAGTACCGAGTCTGAGGAACCCAGAAATGAAAAGGACGTACCGACGTTCTCTTAATTTTTGGGTTTTTGGGTTTAACGTTAAGTAACGTTAAACGTAAAACCGAAAAAAGCCCTCTTGAGGATAGCATTATAAGATTTTGGAAAAGGCCTTTGCCCAGCTGTGGGACCGTACCTATAGACTAACGGAAAATAATCTCCCTCAAGCCTCCTCTACACGTCGTCAGATTCATCAGCAGATGGCCATCTGCGTTCGCAGATGGCCATCTGCCTGTTAATGAATCTGACGAGGCATTCGCCTCCGCCGACGTGCAGACGGGGTAATTTGCTAGTCTGTGGTAGGTATTTAGCATCTGCCGACGTCAAATACCTACCACAGACTAGCAAATTACCCCGTCTACACGTCGGCGGAGGCATTCGCTGATGGCCATCTGCGGATGAATCTGATGACGTAGAGGAGGCTTTAGAATATACCTAGTCTGTTAAGCTAAATTAATTCTACAAAACTGACATAAGTTTTATCGAGTCACTTTGTAGTTTATTAGTGCGGCTAAAATGATAGAGCTACCGATTCGAGTTTTGCTGATTCTGAACCCCAAAGTATAATATTTACGATCTGTATACAAAACCATGTCAACAACCTAAAGCAGGAAGCTAAGGAAATCAATTCAACTAATTAACACTAATAATGTTTGACAACAAAGTAATAAAATTCTATTTTTATAATTCAATTACTCTACTTTACTATTACTGCGACGCTGCTAATGGTTTTTCTTAGTTTATAGGCTCGTTTTATGATTATGTGCCTAACGGTTTTAAAATTAAGAATGTGATTAAAAAAAACAACACTAAAAAGCAACCGACTTCGACTGTTTTCTTTTCAGTTTTTCATTGTTATATCTACCTTACGCCTTTTTGTAATGTACGACTACTTGCTAAGTAAACAATAGCGATAGAAAATTTTAAAACATCAATATACGCCAAGTGGTATGAATACCTATTATTGAAGCTAACTCAAAAACCCGAGGAAAGTACAGACGCCAGCACATCAAGCTACCCGAAACTGTCAAATTTTCCCAATCAACCTTGAACCTAATGCTTTAGTGATAAAGTTGAAAATCTATTAAAAAAAATTGACAGATTGTAGTAGCTTATTTGGTACCACACCGCGCCAGCTTCTATTACCAAACGAAAAAGAATTTTCAAAATCTATCCACATTTGATGAAAATATCGATGAAAATACATTAAAAAAAACTTTTTTACAAAAAAAAAACAACCGACTTCAAAAAAAAACACTACCAAGTGATAACTTTAATTTCGGAAGTCGGTGTCGTTGGTTCTGCATTTCCTTTTTTTGACACCGACTTCCGAAATTAAAGTTATTTATCACTTTGTAGGTAGTGCTTTTTTTTGAAGTCGGTTGTTTTTTTTTTGTAAAAACGTTTTTTTTTTAACACGGTAGGAATGAAACTAAAGAAACGGATACATTCGCAAGCGACGGTACGGAGCCGATCGTATCCGTCGACATGCTGCCGGACGCGATCGGCTGTACCCGCATCTGTTCATAAGTTCGTATCCTTTCCGATCCGATGCGGTGCGAGCCGTTTGGTGAAAGGTCCAAAATCTTAGAAATAATTAAAAAGTAAAGAAAGTGGTTTCGTCCAAATTAATGCATTTGCACAACATCATGTCACGCTCATGAGCCTAATGCTTGTCCATTCGGACCTCGATATGTATCAAATATGCCAAGGCTCTTGCTAACTCTTACTTCGATGTTTGTCCCTAGGCCCACTGCCGAGCATTCCTCTTGTCAACGTACAAGTCGGAGGTGGAGAGAACGACCTCATCCCTGTCAGAGCCTTTGAGGAAAGTGCTGAACCAGCTGGTGGAGCTGTATGTGGTCTACTGGGCTCTGGAGAAACTTGGAGATCTGCTGCTGGTAAGTTAAAACAAAAGACAAGGAGAATAGTGAGACAACTGGATTTAGCGTTTGACGTGAGACACAAAATAGTACAAAGTAGTATATATCATGGATGAAAGACTTTGGAACATACTTAGAAACACACGTAGATTAAAATACCACTTCAAATGCCTATATTGGACGTAGGGTTTCATAAAATCACTGTAGCGGTAAATCAGCTGCTTCACTAAGATGTATAAAAGCCCCTATAGGCATAGACAATACAGCAGATATCCCGTACCTACTACACTACTTTCTTACATCGTCATAAAAAGGAAACAATGAAAAAGTACACAGTATGTACGGCGATTTTATCTCCGATCAATAGTCTACTGATCCCATTCAATATCTTCTCATCTCCACTTGACACAGATATCTCTAGAAGAACAAAATAGCAATTATTCCGTACTGTTAGATAATATCGATAACATCTAAAATAACTGGATCACGCGAAAATAATGGCGTCCCACAATAGCTTTGATTATCTGCACAGGTACAGTTAAATAATACGTTGTAAAAACTCACTACATGGGTATGGTTTAGACAGGGGTGTCAAACTCAATTTTGCAGAGGGCCATATATTAGATTTAGAATGTGTAGGCGGGCCAGGTTCAAATTAATAGTACATTATGATACATGTGTGCTATGTTGATCATTATACTCGAGGCGATATTATTCGCGCGAGCCGCAGGCGAGTGCGATAAGGAAGCCGAGCGTATAATGATCAATGCACACGCGTTTCATACGACGTTTTTCAACACACTTGCGAGGAAAAAAACAGACTTGTATTGTTAAATATTAACTTGTATGGAAAATGGCGCGCTGGTTTTGTCTTTCGGGTCGTTCCGCATAGCCAGCACTAGCAATGCGCGCGCAAGTGTAAATAAAAGCACTGACCACAGAGCATGTAGGCACTGACAACAGACCACTATATAAAAAAAAAAAAACAATTGTAGTTTAGTTAGTATGGAATTAGAAAGTACTATTGGCATAGAGAAATATACATTAGTTCAGTGAGAATCCGCAATAATAGAACGCCCACAGATATAGATATACCTAGATAACGCAAGAGTAACTACTTCGCGTGCCAAAAATTGCACCAACTTATGATTACAAATCGTAAGCCGCCCCTTTCGCGCTGTCCTTTGTACTGCTGGCTGGGTAAGTGTGAGTGAGAGCGCGAGCTTGTGACGTCATAGTAGGTAGTCAAAAATATGGCACGCTTGGTTTTCATACAGTTCGTGATACTTGCGTTATCTAGGTATATCTATATCTGTGAGAACGCCAGTCAGGGTCTTTTCCGTTTGGTTTCGGAAGGGACCACGGACAATTTTTTTTTATTTGGATGGATAATTAAAATTTTCTTACGTTTTTTGTAATTTGCAGGTCAGTGTCAGGTTGTATCTTGATCAAATATGATTCGCGACTATAATTTAGATGTATTTACAGAATTGTCATTTAAATAGAATCTTTAAGTTAGATTTTTTCCCTAAGAACTTTTCCATAAGAAAGATGTATTAATGTTTCGAATGTTTATAATTCTATAAAGACGTACCTGTTATAGTCGCAAATCATATTTTGATCAAGATACAACCTGACACTGATCTGAAAATTGCAAAAGAAAATTTGAATTTCGCGGTCTACCAGCGCATTCACCTTAAATTGTCCGTAGTCCCTGCGCATTCACCTTAAGGTAAATAAATATTAGTTCATTTTGGGACCAAGGACAATACAGACTATTTAAAAAAAAAGTGAATTGATGAGATTAAAAAGCGCGAATCTCCGACTAGTTAATAGTTATCTGTGGAAATAAAGCTCTAGTGGATTAAAGTAAAGAAAAAGCACGCGTTTTTAATACACTGCATTATGGACCTAAAAGCGGTTCAATAAGAGCCACTTTACGAGCAAGTGTGTTGAAAAATACTAAAACATACTAAATTATTTTAACATCTTTATTTATTTAGTTATATAGGTATAGGTAGTTGTTACAAATCATACCAAAAGTAAGAAAGAAGGTGAGGGAGGGGCGCAGTATGCGTTAGCTGCACGGACGAAATAGAAGACGACTTCGCGCGCGCACGAGAGAGAGAGAAAAGCATAACTAACACTCTCTCACTCGTCTTGTCAGGCGCTACTCTTGAAATTACTTTTAAGTAAAGCGCGCGTATTTTTAAATCTGCGTAGAGGCATTGAGTGCAGTCTAAAATCTCTTAAACAAGTAATTAAAAAAACTAAAAAACCCGACTGCGGTAAAAAAGTTAAGTTAAAAAAACTGAAAAACTAAAAACAAGGCCATTTTAAATTAAATAAAAGTTGGAAGCAGGCGGGACCCATTTGAGTTTGAAAATATAATAAGAAAATGGTATGGGTCCCGCCTGCTTCCAACTTTTATTTAATTTAAAATGGCCTTGTTTTTAGCTTTTCAGTTTTTTTAACTTAATTTTTTTACCGCAGTCGGGTTTTTTAGTTTTTTTAATTACTTGTTTTTTATTTCCAGCTTTTTAGTTTACAAATTCGTAAGATTTCGCAGACGATTTAGTTTTTGGTAGGTACGTGTTTTTTTACGTTTTGTCACTTCGTATTACTTTTAACCTTATAAGTTGTATATATTTTTGTAATCACCTTTAAAAACCCTTTATTTTGATACCCCACTCGATATGTTTCGAGAAAAATAAATTTTTTTGAAGACATAATTTGCGCCAAAAATTGGCCATTTTATATTTTTTTTTCAATTTTTATATACCCAGTGACACTCGCGCTACCAAGACAAATCTAAAGACGTATAACTTATCCAAATCCGTTCATTCGTTTAGAAGTTACGAGGGAACAAAGAAACGGACATACATACATACATGCATACATACAGGTCAAACACATAACCCTCCTTTTGGGCTTCGCCGCAGTCGGGTAACAAACACATAACCCTCCTTTTGGGCTTCGCCGCAGTCGTGTAAAAAATATTAATTTATCTGTGATATATTGTGATCGCGGGCCGTATCGAAATGGCCCGAGGGCCGGATTCGGCCCGCGGGCCGTAACTATCTTTGACATGACTGGTTTAGAGTCATATACGCGCATGTCTGCGAGACAGCCATTTTGCATTTTTATTTTTTATTGTAAATGACCCGTAATTTTAGGTGCAGGCATGCATCGCCCATTCTTTTTCAATAAACGGTTATTATTTTAGAAATTTTCTGTTTTATATGACACCTTTTTCAAAGGAAGACTTTAGTGCATTTCCCAGAGTGCCCAGCACGTATTTTTTTAGTGTTTCTGGTAAAGTTGCCGGGTTGAAAACTTGAAACACACCGATCGGTCTGGTTATCATAAAGTTGACACATTACAGCTATGTGCAGTTTTACTGGTGCTGAATTTAGTGTTGTTACCGTTTGCGGTTTACCAAAAAAGGAAAAAAGATCTGAAGATATAATAAGTACGTCATAATTATGAGGCGTGACTTGTGGGAATTTTGATGCATTTCCGCGTAGTCATGATGACAGTTATGTTTATCTTTATTAGCGTTCCGTTGTATTTTGACATTGACGGCTGGATTAGACTTCGTATTTTAAAGTTGTGGTATATGCTCTATAGAATGAGATTTGTGTTTTGTTTATTTTTTTTGGAACAACACGATTGGAGTACTTGACGTGACGAATAATTGACGTGTAAAACTGTTTGTACAAACCTACATACAGAAAATAAATCATTTATCATTATCATTTATCAGTATTATGATTAGAAACGTCAGTTTTTGCAACAAGGTATAATATTATTATAATTAATTTAACTTTAAGTATAATTAATTTAATTTGTCTGTGTGGTGCCGGACTTAAAGAATACCACCACCCCATACTTCCCGTGGGTGTCGTAAAAGGCGACTAAGGGGCGTACCGGAGAATGGGCAGCAGCGTTCTCTTTGCATTCCACCACCATACCATACTGCGATCGCCAACCCGCCTGCCAAGCGTCGTGATTATGGCAAACCCCCCGTTTTAGGGGAGGCCTATGTCCAGCAGTGGACGTCTTTCGGCTGAAATGATGATGATGATGATGATGAATTAATTTAACTGCCCAAGTAATAAATTATCGTAAAGATCGGCTTCATGCAATACAAAAGCTGTATCTAGTTATTAAATAGATTGAAAACCTTAAATTGAGATTTGAAAGAAACTGAAAAAAACTCCCTTAGATTATCTGTCATTGTTGAATTATAACATTCAGAGAAAAGCTAAAGAAGAAACGATACTTAAATATCGTTTCTTCTTTAGCTTTTGCAAAAAAATCGTACATTTCTGAATAAACTTTATTAGACAGATGCATAGAATAGATCCACGTAATCGAATAGATTGTCATAATGACTGCGACTGGCAGGTAATTTAACAAAAATGATGCACTGTGCTTATTCTAAGGTATGCAGTATCAGTTATCAAGTTTTTGTATAATATACAGGGTTATGGGTAAAACATTAACACCTCTTAAGAGGTCATTGTACTTACTCATCATTATGAACAACTTTTACTATGGGATCAAACCTTAAATCACAAAAAAAACTTTTTCACACCACCTGCTCGAAAATGTCAAATTATATGTCAAGCAACCTTAACCTAAAGTAAGTCATTGGTGGCCGGGGGCACAGCCGGTCAATAATGTTGTACTGGATTTCATTATGACCCGCTGGTCAATAATGTGATTTGAATTTGGAATCTCACATGCTCAGCTAAATTGGCAGTATAGTACTAACAAACACCCTTTGGTGCCAGAAAGAGGAAAGCTATTCTCGAAACCCTTACTACGCGTGGATGATATTCTCGATTTCCTACAAAATCATAACGACTGCTTCTTCATATCGTTGCCATGTTTCCGAAGACATAATATTGTAAGGATAATTAGATAACTACGAACCATTTTTTAAAAGGAATGGAATAACATTAAAACTGGCATTAAATAACAAATACCATACCGCGCCGTAATACCGTAATAGTACCTAATTGGCTGTAACATTAGTTAATTTATTTTAAGTAAACTGCGCTAAGATTGCTGTGGATTTTGTGAATAAATAAATAAATAATAAAACCTATCTATACTACAGTCGATTTATCACATTTTATCAAAAATACTCTATTTTCACGAGCGTCTCCAATGACGTTCTAAATTCAAAATGCATACAGCCAATCATCCAAAACCATTCTACCAGCCCTGTATAAAGCTTAGTTTACACAAACGCCACTTCCATGAGAGTGTTATCAATAGACACACACGACGAAACCACAGTATAAAGATCATACAGTATTGTAACTCGGCCGTTACCTTGAAATAAATGCCTACAGCCGCGCGGTACGTAAACATGCGATAGGGCTGGCGCCTCCAGCATTTTAATTACATTTGCCTACTTTGTGTTTCCATTTAGTTTTGTTATTGTATTTTACTGTGTGTACATAAATAATAAAATAAATAAATAAATATACTTACTTTTTTTATATAAACAAATAAAATACTTTGTGAATTGAATAGGAAGTGTTTAATAAAAATGCGTGTTGTTTTATGTTTGGTAGATTTAATTAAAAAACCATGTCTATGTTTGAATAACAAATCTTATAAAGGACATGGCTAAACTGAAGTATGGACGACTGATCCCGCAATGAAAATGCATGTATAGACATGGTTCCTAGCAATATATAATGCTGAATAGCTGAAAATTAGTATTTTGTAATTAAAAAGGTTCAGGAACTTTTCATATCTGCACATTCCTGAAAATAAAATCGCGTAACTCCTACGACAAAGGTACAAAAACTTCAAACAATGACATTGCTATTAACTTTTATCTAGGCGTTTTAACGTGTCTGCGACGATTTTCATTGATTAATGTGTTTTTCATTGGCGATTTTGAACTAAGGTACTTGAAGTAAATATCTACAAAGGAGTAATTGCACCAAAAAAACTTGATAAAACGGACTTACGATAGATAATCTCCACTAAAATCATAATAATATAAGTAATCTGTTGTAAAACCTAAACTACATTTCCAAATGAGTTAAAATAAAGACAGTATTCACAGACAATGTAAATAACATTATGGTTGAAATGATGAACGTATTTGAAAAAGATCTTAAAGATTAACTGAGCTAAATATTTGTAATTTCTGTATTGAGGTAGGTAGGTTAAAAAAAAAGGTAGTAAGATTAAACAAAGAAGCATATTCCGAAGCTTTCAGTTATTTTTATTTGATTTTGATTAAGTAGAAAAAAGTGGAATTGAGTATAGTCGATTCAAAACCCTGTGACAAGCAACTAAACAGGACACCGAACTGACCGCCATCGATTCCCGTCGACAACTCTGATTGCCACTTCTTATTTTCAAAAAATAAATCGTTTTGATACCTGTTATCAAAAATCGAGTTTCGATATGACATTCTGGAACAGCGATATGACTCCTCCCTAGCTTGCAGTACTGTATTATTTCCCCTTGAACGTGTCATGTCAATCATAAAAAGCAACTAAGATACTTTTTTAATTATGTTTAATAATTCACGAAAGTTCTTGGAAATTATTAAACATTAAATAATTCATGAATGAATATTTAAATATTACTAGTTAATGTGAGATTACTTACATGCTTGGGGCAGTCGTTTAGCCATCTCCTTTGCGACCGAAAAATATTTAATTTGCGCCTCGACTGAGACGTACGAAATGCTTTATTATTAAATTTTAAAGTATAAAAAATCCGCATTCTAATATAAAGCTTAACTAAAAATTGTTTTGGGAAACATGGACAAGGTGGAGAAAAAGGAGTATCTTTTACTTGGTTATAGATACCTGCAGCTACTTTACAATTTATATGTCTGGTTTTAAATGAAGTTCGGAATATTTCCTCCATTTTAGTATATATTCCACAAAATCTTCGCTGGGTACAATCAAAAAAGTTTGCGAATTAATTTTATTGTAGTCCGTATATCTTAATCATAGTATAATCTTATTGTAGTCTTATTGTAGCACAATATAGCCTACTCGTCATATTAAATATGTACTTGAACTTATTTTTAGTGAAAAAATCGCGCGGTTATTGTTAAAAAAACAACACACCGTCCGTTCGTCACTGCGGCACAGTCGCGACTGTCTGCATGCCGAGCGCATGCCGAGGTCGAGGCGCGTAGGTATAGCTCGCGTTTCGTCCGTTTGTATGAAGTCGAAATACTGTATGATCTTTATACTGTGACGAAACCGTAGAAGAGACTTTTTTTTTAAAAATCGAATTGATCGTGTCTGGGCTACTTATTGGTAGACGCAATAAAGGCGCGAATTTTCGTACTATGGCTATTATTTTCTCACAGTGGGTGTAAAAAGTAGAGTATCCTCCTCTGGGCTAAAGGTGTCTTTGCCTTGGGCTAGCTTGAATCCCTCGCTGCATTCAGGATTCTTGTATTAACTCCCTCGCTTCGCTCGTGAGTTAAATCCCGAATCCTTCATTGCGCTCGAGATTCAATATGACGCCCGTGACATAAGACACAACTTTAGCCCCTCGGTGCATAATCTACTATTATGTTCGTATAACTCGTCAAAATGTAGGGAACAGCTGATTTTTTTCGTGATTTTAGATTTGGTCCCACAGTAAAAGTTGTTTATAATGATGAGTACAATGACCTCTTAAGAGGCTGTTAATGTTTTACCAATAACCCTGTATACAATAACGGTTATTTGAATCAGTACGTTATAAATGAAGGATTCTAACTGCGCAATACTTTTAGACAGCTGAATCTAATCTATTAAAATTTTTACTATGGATAATTTATTTCCTGTTATTTTGAATGAAATTTGGATAATTTTGAATGGGTGTCGAGTGCGATCGCTTATTTACGAACAACGGCTGTAAATCTAACCAAAGTTTTCTGTGCATGGTTTGTGATAGTTTTTTCTATGTCTGCGTCGTCTTGATTTATAGCTACTCTTGAAATAACTCCAATTACATTTCGAAAACATAATGATGTCTTTAAACATCTGAGCTACATTTAATCTAAAAACAGCTTTGAATTTCTGCATTTCTATAAAAAATTAATTGATATTTCGTTTCAAGAATGTAGGTAATACAATTTGTTAAACTGATCTCTATATTCTAGCCTAGCAACAGTTGAAAGCCAGGAAGTCACCTGCTTTCAACTTTTGAATAGTCTAAATTTTAAAAACAAGTTTTTAGAAATTTATGGATATCGGAGATAGTGAAACATAGTGGTAAATAAAATCAGTACCTACGAATTATTAACGATAACATTTTGATGCAGTTTTGTTTTTATTTGCTGAATGGTATTTATTTAATAATTATATCAGTGTTTTTAAAATTTATTTGTACTTCACAGGCTTTGCTCAGTTTGAGTTGTAGGATTATTCTTTATTTTGACGCGTTAAGACCGTTTACGACGTACGGCATTTTATACAAACTTTCAAGCCCTTGTTTATCGAAATGAATGAACCGATTTTAATAAAACTTCATACGCATAAGCAAGATACAAAGGTCTAAAAAGTTACATAAGAACATTTTCGAAATATCTTATTTAAAATAAGATAACTGGAAATCTCTGTTTCTTTGGAAAATTTGAAATCGTTCTAATTTGGCTAAAACACTATCTTTCCAAAATGTTCTTAAGTAACTTTTTAGACCTTTGTATCCTGCCTAGGCGTCTGAAGTTTCATTAAAATCGGTTCATTAATTTCGAAAAACAAGAGCTTGAAAGTTTGTATGAAATGCCGTACGTCGTCGAAGCTTTAGTTTCAAACAGGGAAATCTATTCTTAATCAAATCCCTTTTGGAACTCATCCATAGATACTTATCTCACCATCTGTCTAGCCATTTCCCAACTATGTTGGAATCGGCATTCAGTCTCACAGGATGCAGCTGAATATCAATATTTTACGTCAGGCGACTGCCCATCTAACCTCCACCACAACCCAATTACGGGGTAATACGATACCCCTGTATTGTGTCTGTTGTCTGTGTGGTGCCGGACTTAAAGAATTGCACCACTCCTTTACTTCCCGTGGGTGTCGTAAAAGGCGACTAAGGGTAAGACCCGGAGAATGGGCAGCAGCGTTCTCTATTTATTCCACCATCATACTATACTGCGATCGCCAACCCGCCTGCCAAGCGTGGCGATTATGGCAAACCCCCCCCAAAATTGGGGGAGGCCTATGTCCAGCAGTGGACGTCTATCGGCTGAAACGACGACGATACCCCTTAGTAAAACTGGTTGTCAGAATATCGGGTTTCTGACGACCCGTAACGACTGTCATAGATCCAAGAATGACAGCCAACGGCTTTCTGAGGCACGGTACGATCTAGTATTATATTATATTCGAAAGTAACTTGACTTTTATTATTACTGTGAGGCTAGCCAGAGCAAAAGGGAAATAAAAGTATTTACTTGAATAAATAAGCATGATTTATTTACTGGGTTTAAACACTGGGTAAAATAAAAGCACAAATATTACGGCAATAGCTTTATAGTTACATTAATACAATTCTCAGTACTTACATGGGTTTCACAAGATCCTTACACTTTCGCAGTTCAACCACAACTCACTTGCTAAAATGGCGCTACCACCTAAGTTTTTAAATCCCTCCACTTTATCAAACTCAAATAGTCTATAGACAGAATCGACCGAGAGGGCGCTAGTGCTGCCACGATCACTTCGAGTCCGTGTTTAAAATAATTTAAAATTATAAATTGAGCTCTGTTTATAATCGATGTTACTTAAAAATGTGTTTAAACATCTAAAGCTCCAGTGACATTATTAGTGAGTAAACTGTGACACGTTAAATCATAATAAAACGTCTCGAAAACTTTCATCGTAAACTTCACTAACAAGCTGTCAAAAACTTAAAATTGTAAGTAAAAACAACAAATAAAGACAAGTAATGAACATAAAAGTGACCAGTGACAGTGACAAAACAACCATAATTAAATAAAACTATCAATACAAAAACAAAAGTGAAGTGTCGTAGTGTGGCAAAAATTTTTTCTTAATGACTCATAATAACGCACTTTCTTGATTCAAATTTTGTACGAAGAAGTAAGCAGTGGACAATTTCAACACCAGTACGTAAGAACCAAGTGGCTAATTAGCTACAGTAAGGATACATTATCTGACACCGCCGCCGTGCGACTCCGGGTTCAAACCTAAGCAAGTGCAAATATTTTTGGAAACTTTAAAATTTCTAATATGAATTTCTTAGATAACATCACCTTTCGTCGCAACCGTACTAAGTCTGACTCAAACACTACTGGTATTGAGAATGTAAGTATAACTTCAACTGAATCGCCCGTAGATGGCACCACAACAAGCTTACCTGACATTTCCGATGACGAAGACAACCAAACTATTCAACTAAAAAAACAACTCGAACGATTAACAACAGAACTAAACAGCGCTCATAATAAAATAGAATTATTATCTCTAGAAAACACTAACCTCAAGCGTGTTAATCAGGAGTTGCTTAAGCAAAATAAACATTATAAAGACATGACATATAGTTCCTCAAAATTAATAACACAAGTAAACCAAGACTTAGACGAAAACAGCAAATCAATAGTTTTAAGTGAACCAGAAATGAACACCACGACTGCAGTGCAACACAATCAGAGCAAACAAAATAAAATTTGTATTATCAGTACCAACAAATCTAATAAAGTATTATCAATCGCAGATGAAAAATTAGACAATTACAATATCTATCATTACCTAAAAACAAATTGCGGAATTCAACAACTACTCAAAGGAATAAAAAACATGCTTAAAGACTATACTAAGGAAGATTTTTGTATAATATTAATTGGAGAAGACGACTTCAAAACAACAAATAACTACTTTGACTTGATCTATGACATAAGAAATACCTTGAAAGAAATTGACAATACAAATATTATCCTATGCCTACCTACATTTAAATTTAATAGCAGCTCAAATATGTTCAACTGGCGTGTAGAAAATTTTGCCAACTTACTGTATCTAGATATAATGACACATTTACATGCATACCTATTGGACTCGAACCTACATCTTACGTATGACAGTAGAATGTTTAGCAATTTGACAGGAAGACTGAATAACAATGGAATGCGCACCATATTTGACGATATAAAACGGCAAATGGAAGATATAATTGCTGTAAACCTTATGAAAAACGATAACTACGACCTTGAACAAGAGGGTCAATCAAGGACAAAAGGAAAACTAGATGATGGCTCTCAGTTTTTTCTCTAACATCGAATTGCATCAACGAAACAGCGTACAAGGAAATAAAATAGGCCAACTGACTAAGTTTACAATGATTTTCCAAAATATTCAAAGCATCGGAAACAAAGTAGAATTAATAGAACAATTACTTTTAGATTCTGAAATTGATTTTATCTCACTATCCGAATTGTGGAAAAATGAATATTATTGTCAATCAATCTTGCCCCAGGGATACATAATAGCGTCCATTTTTTGTCGCAAAACCCGCGAAGGCGGAGGAGTTTGTATTATTGTTAAAGACTCATTAGATTTTATTGAACGAATAGACATTGTAAATCATTCAAAGGAGTATGTTATAGAATTTAGTGCTATTGATGTTCCCAAATTAAACTGTACTTTTATAGGACTTTATAGAGCAGATCGTCATAATGATATTTTTCTTCAACAATTGGGAAAAGTTTTACACAAATTAAATATTAAAAAATCACATAAACACTTAATA
Organism: Mesoligia furuncula; assembly: GCA_916614155.1. NCBI lineage: Eukaryota > Metazoa > Arthropoda > Insecta > Lepidoptera > Noctuidae > Mesoligia > Mesoligia furuncula. The sequence continues at coordinate 5,289,994 of OU744794.1, forward strand.
ATAGGAGGAGACTTTAACATAAACGTGTACAATAAAAATAAACAGACTCTGGAGTTCTTGAACTTTATGAAAACATATAACCTGCAACAAATAATCCGCGAACCAACACGAGTAACCAAGACAACATCCACTTGCATTGACCTACTTTTTACAAACTACCCACCGCTCATAAACAAAACAACTGTCAAAGATTATGGACTGTCGGACCATAAGGCAATAAATGTTCAGTTAAACGTAGACTATTTGTCAAATAACAATAGTAAAACTTGGTTTACAAAAAAAAGATTATTTACAAAAAATAACATCGAATGTTTTAAAAACTCACTAAAATCAGAAAATTGGGAAAATATACTAAATAAAAATAATAGTGTACACACAAATTACGAATCCTTCATTACAATAATAAAACACAATCTAAATAAATATATTCCATTGCAAAAAATAAGAATAAAATGCAAACCAAAAAAAGGATGGCTTACTAAAGGTCTCAAAAAATCATGCGTACATAAAAGAGTGTTAAGAACTATTTTTAATGAAACTAAAAGTTGTGTTATAAAAGAACACTATAAATTATTTAGTAAAATATTAAAATTGACTATTAAAAAATCAAAGAAACTAACATATATTAAACAAATGCAAAAATCTGAAAATAAGGTAAAGACAATGTGGAATATAATTAACACAAAAACAGGAAAGGAAAAAATAAATAGACGTGAAAATATATCACTGAAGATAGACTCTGAAGAAGTAAAATGCCCGTTAAATGTATCCAACAGATTTAACGAATTTTTCGCGACGGTAGGGCAAAATCAAACACCTAACTCGACCCATAACATTGGTAAACCTGTGGTCAACCCCTCTACTTGTTCAATGTATGTACGCCCGGTAGACCAAAAAGAAATAGTTAATATAATAAAGTCAACTAAAAATAAACATAGCTGTGGTATCGATGATATTCCACCAATTTTATTAAAGCAATGCGCAATAGAACTTTCCATTCCTTTAATGTTTTTAATAAATCAAAGCTTCCAAGACGGCCAATTTCCAGACGCACTTAAAGTAGCTTTAGTAAAACCAGTACATAAAAAAGGCGACAAGCATATCCCAAGCAATTATAGACCCATAGCACTGCTACCAACGTTTTCCAAAATATTTGAAAAAGCTATGTACAATCAGCTATATAAGTTCTTAGAAAAGTTTAATATTCTTGACGATGCACAAAATGGATTTAGAAAGTGTAGATCAACAACATTAGCAGTGTATAAATATGTTCAACAAGCGCTACAACATATAAACGACAAGCAAAATGTAATTGGGCTACTATTAGACATGACGAAAGCGTACGACAAGGTCCTTTATGACATCTTACTCACTAAACTATATGGTTGCGGCATACGAGGACCAGCTTATTCGTGGTTCAAATCATATTTACACAATAGGACACAAATAGTATAAATTGAAAATTACGATCATGATAAAAATGAGATCAAAACCATTCGATCACAAGAAAAACAAATTACTTGCTCAATCCCACAAGGAAGTGTGTTAGGATGCCCACTATTTTTAATCTATATTAATGACCTTCCTAAAATATTAGATAAAGAAATCGCTTTACCAGTATTATTTGCTGATGATATCTCAATACTAATCAAGTGTGTAAATGTAAATAACCCTAGTCTACAAATACAAGATACCCTCCAAACTGTAGATACTTGGCTCCAGATCCACAACTTGGAAATTAATAGTAATAAAACTAAAATAATACAATTTAGATCACACAAAAAACCACCTCTCAGTCTAAAAATAACATTCAGAAACACGCAAATAGAAGAAGTTGATACATTTAGCCTACTTGGCATAAATATTGACACACACATTAACTGGAAGTCACACATAGAACATATAAAAACAAAACTCTCCAGATTTTCTTACGCTCTTTTTCAAATCAAACAAAGCACTGACACAAAAACAGCTATGGCTGCTTATTACGCATACGCTTACTCATGGCTGCGATATGGTGTCATGCTATGGGGAAATAGTGTAAACGTAAATGAACTATTCATATTGCAAAAGAAGTGTGTAAGAATTCTAGCCCAAATTGATAATACGGAGAGCTGCAAACCATTTTTTATAAAATACCAAATTCTAAGTCTGCCGTCAATATACATACTTGACGTTTGCGTATTTGTTTTTAAAAATATTGACAATTTCACTAAAGTAGAAGATACGCACAACGTCAACACTCGCCATAAAAAGAGGTTATGCGCTCCCTTCTCAAGAATTAAAATGTTAAGTGATAGCCCATATTACATGGCAATAAAAATATATAATAAATTGCCCAACATATTCAAAACTGAAAAATCAGTATCGATATTCCAAAAAAGGCTAAAACTATACCTAATCCAAAAATGTTTCTACTCAGTAAAAGAATATTTAGAGTCTAGCTTAAAATAGCGATTTTCTTTCATTTAAGTACAAAATTGGCGATCTGTCCTATACAAACAATGAGATTAAGTCTAACCTATTTAACTTCATATAAAATTATAATTATAATTTGTACTACCTACCTGAAAAGGATGACATTAATATTGCTGAATAATTGTATTAAATTAATTATTATTGACATTCAATTTTGACATAACTATAATTTCTCAATTTAATTGTACTAATATAGAGGAAAATATTAATAATGTTTAATGCATGCTAATTTGTGATAAGGGCAGGCGAATAATAATTGCAATGCTTGTAAAAGGCTGCTAAGTCATAAGTACTAACAAAACATAACACCAACATTGTACACTTAGTTCGCAATAAACGTTTTGACTTTGACTTTGACTTTGAATAGTCAATTGACAGTTAATATCCGGTGGCGCCACTTTAGCATTTCAAACAAATCAACTAACTTGTCAAATTACATATAACCAAAAACAAAATACAATATTGTGTTATTTCAAAATATCTTAAATATCATAAAAATACCTAAATATTTATTATAAATAGCTAACATTCGGCCATCCGAAATCTCGTACGTCCTCGTACGATAAAAAAAAATACTACTAAAAATAACATTAGGTTAATAATTAATTATTTCTTGTACACATTATACAATGCTTTAGTATAATACTCAATAATTTTAACTTATATATAAATTTTATCTTCTATAAAAATAATAATATCAACTTGTTAACATTATTTTAATGAATTACTAATTCAGCAATAAAATCAATAATACCAGTATTCATCATTGCTTTAGCTTTAAACATCTAAATTATCACAAGTTCCCCTACAAAAGAACCTATGATAACTCAAATATTCACATTTACTTAAACATAACATAATTATTTAGTATTCTTCTCCTACGTAATAGGTACAAACTTTACAATAATATTGATAATTAGAAGTAACTAAATCTCACATATGTTCTTATTATTTTATAATGCATGTTTATCAAATCAATGTCCTGACTACAACAGGCTTCATTACATCCTTAATACTAATAGCAATAGCTCTAATATGTCCTGAATACCCCTGGCAACAGGCCCCACTACGTCCTGAATACCAGTGGCAACAGGCCCCATCATGTCCTGAATACCAGTGGCAACAGGCCCCACTATGTCCTGAATACCAGTGGCAACAGGCCCCAGTATGTCCTGAATACCAGTGGCAACAGGCCCCACTATGTCCTGAATACCAGTGGCAACAGGCCCCAGTATGTCCTGAATACCCCTGGTAACAGGCCCCACCAAGTCCTGAATACCAGTGGCAACAGGCCCCATTATGTCCTGAATACCCCTGGTAACAGGCCCCAGTATGCCCTGAATACCCCTGGTAACAGGCCCCATCAAGTCCTGAATACCAGTGGCAACAGGCCCCATTATGTCCTGAATACCCCTGGTAACAGGCCCCACCAAGTCCTGAATACCAGTGGTAACAGACCCCACAAAATTATTCTTACTTATCCATATCAACAAAAGAAAAATGACCTGCAATATCAATAAAAGTTAATAAAACAAATATTATCAATCCTTAGTTTCATTTACCAACATTACCATCGTATTAACGTCATTAATATTGTAACAAATATTATCAACTATCATTAATTAACACCACATAGCACATCTTCTACTAGATAGACATATTACCACCTCATAGCACATCTACTACAAGATAGACATAAATAAATTATTCTGGGTCAGTACCGTCACTTTCCTCACTTAGAGAGACTCATCGTGGGGTCTACTAAAATTCAACCAGGGTTTTATTTTGTCCACCGCCACTACAGCAGAGTATAATTTATTGCCTTTTCTGGTCAAAGGGGTGTCTTCTATTTGAAACCTATTACAATCGTAAACCTTTGTTATCCTGTACGGGCCCTGATATTTAGGTACAAGTTTTTTACTCTGTCCTGTAGCAGGTACTTGCCTTTCTACACTAACTAAGTCACCTATTGAATACTCATGAGGCTTACAACGTTTCTTATCATATAGTTCTTTGGCCTTTTGTTGAGACAATCTTATATGGGAATTAATATTTTCCCTAATTTCAGTAATATTCTGCCCGTCAGTAATATCTGTTACATCGTCGCCTAATTCCGAGACTATTTTATTGTCACTTGATCCGGACAGCCTTGTTCCGAAAAGAGCCTCAGAAGGAGTACGATTAATGCCTTTATTAAAAGTATTGTTCACACCCCATTGCACATCCAACAAGTGTTCGTCCCATTTATTGTCAGCCGTGCCTACACACTTTGCAGTGAGAGCGTCTATTATTGTTTTGTTGTAGCGCTCTACCTGCCCGTTGGCTCTAGGAGTGGCTACAGCATTCAATATATGTTTCACACCCTTATCGGTCATAAATTTCCTAAAAATATCACTAGTAAATGAAGTACCGCGGTCAGATATAAGCCGCCTTGGGACTCCAAAAATGCCAAAGTACTCGCGGAGTACTTTTATTGACGTAGAAGACTTCGTATTCCTAACGGGTTTTAAATAGATATATCGACTGTAAGCATCAACAATTACAAGTATGTACATGTTTCCTTTACTACTTCGTATAAACGGTCCTACATGGTCCACGTGGATTGTATCAAAAGGAGTAGCGACTTTATCAATCGGATGCAAATACCCAGGTTTTTTTCCACCCATAGATTTTGAGTAACTACATTCTAAACACGAATTAACGTATTTTTTTACAAAATTTCGCATTTTCTTGAACCAATAATGTGACTTAATTTTATCTAATGTCTTGTCAATAGCAAAATGACCAATGTCATCGTGGTTCTGCTTAACTATTTGCCAGCGAACTCCTTTCGGTACAACCCATTTATCCCCAGATGCCGTTATTCTAAACAACTTATCATTTTTTAATTTGTAATTAGTTTTAATATCTATAACATTATCTAAATTAGGGTCTTTTAATATTCCTACAATTCTTTGTATTTCGCCATCCGAACGTTGGACAGTGGCTAACCAATTATCATCATTTACAATCATTACATTGAATTTTATTTGTACGTCGTTTATAGGATTACGGCTTAGAGCGTCCACGTGAGACATTGATTTTCCTGGTCGGTATTCAATACTAAAGTTAAACTCCTGCATTTGCTCCCACCATCGAGCTACCCGAGAAATCATGTCCCTTTTCTGGAAAGTGGCTCTTAAAGAATTGCAGTCAGAGACGATCTTAAATGGGATCCCAATTAAATAAACTCTAAATTTATGTAAAGATGATACAACTGCTAAGGTTTCAAGATCATAAGAGGAATAATTCTGCTCCTCTGGAGTCGTTTGCCGACTAAAATATGCAACAGGTCTAAGAACACTATCATATTTTTGAAGGAGGATACCAGCAACGCCTAATTTATAAGCGTCAGTGTGCAGTTCTGTGGTTAACTTTGGATCGTATAAAGCCAATGTAGGCTTACGCATTAGTTCAGCTTGCAACTTTCTAAATGAATTTTCTTGATCTGGGCCCCAAACCCATTTAATATCCTTCCTCAACAAATATGTCAGTGGTTTTGCTATAACTGAGAAATTTGGCACAAATCTTCTAAAGAAACTGGCTAAACCAAGGAACTGTCGAACGTTATGTTGACTAATAGGAGTTGGAAACTTCTCTATTGCTTCTACCTTCTTTGATCCAGGCCGGATACCATCAGCAGATATCTCAAACCCCAAGTATTCTACTTTAGGACTAAAGAACGTACATTTGGATAAATTCAATGTGAGACCAGCCTGACTAAATAACTGTAATATCGATTCTAACCGTAAAATGCCCTCATTAAATGTTTTAGACGGTATAATAACGTCATCTAAATACGCCAACGCCTCCTTATGTCGCGCTTTACCTAATATTTGGTTCATAAGACGTTGAAAGGTTGCTGGAGCATTTGCAAGACCAAACGGCATTCTGTTGAATTCAAAATGGCCGTCTGGTGTTACAAACGCAGTTTTGTGTTTATCTTCTTCTCTAATCTGTATTTGATAATAGCCTGATTTTAAATCAAGTGTAGTATAAAGCTTATGGCCTGCAAGTACATCTAACTGATCATCGATCAACGGCATAGGATATTTTTCTTTAATAGTCTTCTTATTTAACGCCCTATAATCTATGCAAAGTCTAACCTCGCCATTCTTCTTCCTGACAAACACGATTGGACTAGCATATGCCGATGTTGATGGACGAACTATACCGTTGTCCAATAGTTCCGAAATCATATTTCTAACCTCCGCTTTCTCTTTAATAGCTAACCTATATGGTCGGTAAACTACAGGTTCATTGTTATCAAGATTTATTGCCATTTCTCCTACTGAGCTACAGCCTAACTCATTTAAATTGAATGCGAAACAACCTCTAAACCGGTTTAATAAAGTTAGTAACTGTTCCCGTTCGGCAGTAGATAAATTTGAACCAGTGTCAACATTTAACTCACTAATAGGATCTAAGCACGAAACTGAATGAACTTTAAATTGATTTTCTTCACGTGCGACCCTGCCCCTAGCAATAAGCTTGTTCTTATGTAACGTAATAGGAACAACACCCCATGAATTTAGCACTATTTCCCCTGTTCCGTCTTGAATACGAAATAATCCTGATAAAACTGAAAACATAGAATCAGCTTTAATTCTAAAACCTCCATCAACAAATATTGCTCCATCATATCTAGGCTCTGTATAAACGTCAACTGTTGTTATTCCAGAAACGGTGGTGTCACTTTTACAGTACAAATCTACCTTGTTATTTTCGGTAATGGTATGACTTAACTCCTTAATTTCTAAATGTTCTTTAGTCTTAAGAATCTCAATGTGTGGCTGCTCTGTAAAAGTGTGACCAATCATCACTGGTACTTGCATGACACTATCTGGTACTATCACCAACTCTACGTTGGCGACTACATCATCAATAGAAATACAAACAGATCGTTTGCCCAAAGAAAGAACGGTTGTATTTCCAAATCCTACTAGCACTGAATTGTCTACTTCATAATCTACACCTAGCTTTTTAAATTCAGTTAACTTCATCATAGAACACTCACTACCTAGATCTACATACGACTCAAACGGAACATTATTAATTATTGCGACCTTAAAATATTTATCATTAGTTTTCCTCAAACTAGAGACACGCATAACATTCTTTTCAGCCACTGGAAGTTTAGTAAAACAATTATTTGTTTCATGCCCAAATCTGTTGCATCTAGTACATTTTTTGATAGGTTGTGAGCATTGTTGTATATGATGGCCCTCTTGCTTACAGTTAAAACAACGTTGAGGCTTATTTGGGGCACGCGGTAGAAAATCCTGTTTACCGACATTTTTACTGGTGGCGGTAATAGTTTTACGGTCACTAGGTTTTACGTTTTTAGAATTTCGTAAATATGTAAGTAGTTTATCGGGGTCATCGAATTGTACTGCCTCTGCCCCTAATCGTACCGAACGGTCGTCAATCCCATGCAAGATACAGTCTACTGCTCTCCTACCTACTATACCGCACCTATTGATCAACGCTATTTTATCATAGTAATAATTTTCTAAAGAGTCTCCGAAACGAGCTCGTTTGAAAAGCATATCGCTAAGCATCTGTCCGTAATTTTCATCGGAAGGGAAAGCTGACCGTAGTTTATCCTGCCACTCTCCCCATGTGAAAAGTACGGATGGTAAACCCTCGTACCAACGCTGAGCTACCCCACGCAATTTCGGAAGAGCAAAATGAACGGTTTGCTTTCCGGACCACCCATAAATAGAAGCGCACTCATTAACTTTATGTAGCCACATCGACATAGTTTGTTCTTTCTTTGCCGGGTCAAATTCTGGTACAGCATTATTGAGATTCCCTAGTTTATGCATAGGATCTTCTCCTTTCAAAGACGTTAAAACTTGTAGAAGTTGTGACATGTTAACATTATTAGTAGTACACTCACCGACATCATGCGGTTGCTGATTGTCGTTCTCAACCCGGTGCGTGGCTGCATTCGGTCTCGAGCTGCGTGTTCCATTCCTGGAACGGCGGCTGCAGGATCGGCTCCTGGGCCGGCGGCAAGCACCGTGGCGCCTATCGCAGCACCGCGAGTCGCGCCTGCCTAGTACCACGGAACGTTGGCTGCACTCGCTCACCGGTGACAGCGACTGGCTGGTGCGCTGATGTGAGCGGCGACAGCTCCGACTTCTGTACCGCTGTCTTCGAAGAACTTTTCTGGCATCCGTACGACTCCGGGAGCGGGGCGAACGGCTGAAGCCATGACCCCTTTCCCGACTGCATGAGCGCCTCTCTGATCTTCGTTGAGGTGTCCTCACAGCACGGCTCCCCGAAGGTAACACCCGGCTCCGCGATCTTCGCGCACTCTTGTCACGTTCTACGGCGTGAGATTGCTCACACGGCGGCAAATGGTGTACGTTTTCCATGATTAAACTGAAACAAAATATCAACGGACAAAAAGTTGCATTTGAAGTAAATTAAACATGGCTTAGAAGCAGACTACAAACAATTAAAAAAAAAACTGGATTAAATAATGATCAAATAATGATAACTTCAAACGATATATTCAAATGTAACGAAAAATAGAAAAAAAAAAATTAGAATGAAACAAGAAAAGCTGTTTAGAAATAAAAATAACAGTAATAGAAGTTAGGTACAAACAATCCCACTTCTGAAATGTGAGGCTAGCCAGAGCAAAAGGGAAATAAAAGTATTTACTTGAATAAATAAGCATGATTTATTTACTGGGTTTAAACACTGGGTAAAATAAAAGCACAAATATTACGGCAATAGCTTTATAGTTACATTAATACAATTCTCAGTACTTACATGGGTTTCACAAGATCCTTACACTTTCGCAGTTCAACCACAACTCACTTGCTAAAATGGCGCTACCACCTAAGTTTTTAAATCCCTCCACTTTATCAAACTCAAATAGTCAATTGACAGTTAATATCCGGTGGCGCCACTTTAGCATTTCAAACAAATCAACTAACTTGTCAAATTACATATAACCAAAAACAAAATACAATATTGTGTTATTTCAAAATATCTTAAATATCATAAAAATACCTAAATATTTATTATAAATAGCTAACATTACTTACATCTATTCATGCCTCAAGGGTTGACCAGATTTCGAGGAATGGCATAACAAGATAGACTATAACCTGACCTGACCTGTTAGGACATAGGATAGGTACTTTAATCCCGATCGTACGCTCCCGTAGGATACCTACCGCCCCTACCGGCCTCCACGCAGGCGAATCCGCGGGCAAATGCTAGTAATGAGTAAAGCTCTTTATTGAAAACTTGTTACCATAATTTAAATTTTTAACCGACCTGACACTAGACGCAAGAATTTGGAACCTTAACGACTTATTATTAATTACTTACGTCGATTGCCAAAAGCCTAACGGTTATCGGTTCGATCTAATTATGTATGTAGGTACTTTTGTTCATTTATTCATATAATTTCTGTCTTCCTTTTATGGCACTTAATAAAATCATGATACACATTCTATTATAGGATGCAGTTATCATAAATTTCTGGTTTTATTGGTCCAACCTATCAATATAAATGTACCTCATTCAAAATCTTTTTGTCCAAGCTCTTTATTATTGTCATTAAATCTGATTCGATTTTGAATAAAACTCGATTAACTTTGATACAAAATGTTGTAAATTATACATATTAAACTACGTTAGAAATGTTTCGAATTCATTAATCTAATATTCCTAATTTTTTATGTCTTTTAGATTTTGTAAACAAAAGATATACTTATTTATAAAAAATGTTTTATTGATAGACAATGTGATTCAATTAGAATTAATTATGCAAAATGCTTATTTTACTCATTTAGATATTTTAGATGGTATCATTGTTAACTTTTACGTTATTCTTCTAATGAATTGCTTAATGTTATTTCAGTTTCACACGAAAATGATAAACAAAAAACTGCATGTTTTAAAAATTAAACAATCAGCTTTTGGGAAACTTTAAAAGTAAATAAGGAGATTTCGTTAAAGATCTACGAGTTTCTGTTTTAATATTAATAAATGATGGATTCATAGAAATTGCTTTTATAAGTTGATAAAAGCAATTTAAAGAAGTTGTAGGCAAACTTAGTTACGTTTACCTACAATTTATTAACCAATTTCTTTTTGTAATAGTGGAAAGACGAAATAAAGGCCATATCAGGAAAAGCATGTACTAGGAAAGCGATAACAGAGTGGAAATAAATTTAGGATGCCTTTGCCAAAGTTGGGCAAACAGACCAAGTTGTCGGTGTTATCGACTCAACAGAGTCACCAAGTAAAAGAGTTAAATAATTGTATAATAAATAAATAAACAATAAAATAAATAAAGACTGGCCTGCAAAACTAAGTATCACACTTTTAAAAGTGGAATAACTTTTTAATATAAGTAAGAGAGAATAATTCTAAAACAATCACAAGCGTCAAATAAAAAAAAAACTGTTTTTTATTTTAACACATAGAATTTATTGAGCACTAAAAAACATATCTATTTAATGCTCTACGGGAGAGCAGTTAGACGATCAAGAAAACGATTTAAAAAAACAGTTTTATAATACTACACTCATTTGAATATCACACTAATATTATAAAGGCGACAGTTTGTGAGAGGGTATGTGTGTGTGTTTATATGTTTGTTACTTCTTCACGCTCAAACGGCTGGACCGATTTTGATAAAATATGGTATGGAGATATGTGACACCCTGGATTAACATATAGGCTACTTTTTATCCCGATATTCCCACAGGATCGAAACTTATGCGGGTGAAACCGCGAGGCGCAGCTATAGTTGAATATAATAAGCACTTTAGCACATAAAAGTTCTCGCAACTGACAGAGAAGTGCGAATTTTAGCGAACACCGGTAAATGGCATGCTTAATTAACAATGGTGACCACAGATTAGACGTTGACATTGATTACCCATTTATGATGGCTTAGTGGCACATGTTCTGTGACGCGACGTTGCTCGAGGATTTGCTCTTCTATTTATCCTTATGTAAGAGTAAATTGATAGGAGGAGCTGGAATCCTTAAAGAATTGGCCTACAATCGCTACTGCGATTGTAGGCCACTTCCCGGTCTACTGACCGGGAAGTGGAAAGAGGGAAGGGAGATCTTTGTCCTGCAGTAGAACAACACAGGCTTATCGTCATGTGACGCTATGACGGCACGGTGGCGCAGTGGTTAAGCGATTGACTGCCGCGCTGCGTGTCGCGGGTTCGATTCCTGCACGGAACAAATATTTGTATGACCTGTGGTATGACCTACAAGTAGTTGTTCCGGGTCTGGCTGTTCGTGTATGTGTGTTTAAATGTTTGTAAACGCACCCACGATACAGGAGAAATTCCTAGTGTGGGGCAACGTTATGCGAAAGTAAGTTTGTTTGTCTGTTTGTTACCTTTTCACGCCTAAACCGCTGAACCGATCATCCTGAAATTCTGCATATACGTTGTCAGGTGTACAGAAACGGACATAGGGCCTTTCATCCTGAAAAAAAGTGCTGTTCCCGACGAAAACAACAATAACGTTATTATGATAATAGATGGCGCCACGTGTCTTTCGAATAAAAAACAGGACAACGTCTGTTGGGTCAGCTAGTATAATATTATAAAGGCGAAAGTTTGTGAGTTTGTTTGTATGTTTGTTACTTCTTCACGTAAAAACTACTGAACGGATTTGGATAAAATTTGGCACACAGATAGTTTATAACCAGGATGAACCCATACATACTTTCTATCTCGATATTCCCACGGGATCAACACTTATGCGGGTGAAACCGCGGGGCAATAAACAATAACAATAGGTGCAAATTGGAACTTCAGAAGAGAGTTATTTACCATTTATTTTCGTCTTATCTTTTTCTTCCGGGCTTTGCCTTAAGCCTATAGTCGAACTTTTAATTAGTTGCAGTAAAATGACAGCTTATGTGTTTCTTAAAGTGACTGATATAGGCGTCTTTTTGTTTTTTCGCGGCCATCAACCAATTCTTGTTTTTCTAGTACATAATAGTGCAACAAACGAATCTTATTTGACATGCATATCTCTAAACTCAGTCCGAAATGAGTTATTAAGAAATTAAGAAGTGTCATTTTACTGCTAATTAAAAGTCGGACTATAGTTCTGCCGTCATAAAGAAAAAGGGCACAACTAACATTTTTTCCAAAATTGAATAAAAAAAACTGGCATACACGCCTTTCTTTACCCGACTGCTCGACGCAAAGGAGTGGTAATGTGTTCATCAGCCTATGTATGTATGTTTGTATGTTTCTTTGAAGCACTATACAGACCAAACGCCTGGGCCGATTTTTATGATTCACACGTTAATCGATTCCGCTTAGTCCGGCGAGTGTCACTAAAGACATGACGTAGTAAAAATTCAATATGGCGACTACTGGACGCCATATTAAATATCAATTTTTTTTTTTTTTTCAAAGCCTATAGAGTGGGGTATCAAAATAAAGGGTTTTAAAAGGTGATTACAAAAATATATACAACATATATAACTACTTAAAAGCAATTCGAAGTGACAAATTGTAAAAAACAGGTACCAAGAACTAAATAGTCTGCGAAATCTTTCACATTTGTAAACTAAAAAGCTGGAAATAAAACAGTTATTTAAAAAAATAAAAAACCCGACTGCGGTAAAAAACTTAAGATAAAAAAAAAACTAAAAGCTAAAAACAAGCCGCAGTCGGGTTTTTTATTTTTTTTAAATAAATTTTTTGTGATTGCAAATATGTATATAAGTCAATTTTGAAAAAAATTTTAGTTGTGCCCTTTTTCTTTATGACGGCAGAGTTACTTTAGTCAGCTTTACTACAACTTCGTCTGAAAATCGGTCTATCAGATACAGTATAAGAAGGCTTAGCCATACTATGCATTCTCCTCTTAATGTGTAATATTCTTCGGATTTACAGTGCGACTTTTTTGTAAGGTTTGGTTTAAAATATCTTTGTGTCCCGATAGCTTTTGATCATCATCCTTCTGTCCTTGTCCCATGTTACTTGGAGTCGGCGCAACCCGTTTTCTTCTTCCATTCTCCCTGTCAACCGTCACGTTATCATTCACTCCATTCTCTTTCATTCCTCATACAATCCTTACATCTTTTCTCAGGCCTTTCCCTCTCCATCCATCGACATTTATATTTATCGCTAATCAAATAGTACAGATTTCTTTTATATACATGCACATATTATTATTTAAAGTATGTTAGCTTATATTATGTAAATATTATCTTAATGGAAATAAAAATCATCCCATTTAAATATGTTAATACATATGTGATTTTATTTATGGTAACACAAACACACCACAGATTTTATAAATACGAATAACTTTAACATAAAGCCTGGCGAACAGTTATATCTAAAATACGGGGTCAACACACGGACACGCAACTAATGGTTCAACTGACCGGATGTCAAAAGATCAATATCGATCATTTTGATAAACTAGTTCTGTTCAAATATACAGTTGTTAAACTATGGACTTACGAGTAGTTTTAAAGCAAAACATTATTAGAGAAAGTAATCCCTTATAAGATTTTGCGGGTGACACAGTTCGATAAAAAATTGTCTGGTAATTATTTAGTGGTCGGATTATCCCCATGAGTAATCTCCTTAATCTTTTGAGACCTACTTGATTAAACAATTGATTAATCACTGTGTTATGGGAGTCGGCGGGTCTCGAATGGTTCTAGTATGCGGTGATCACAAAACCGTTAGCCATACCTACTTTACCAAATGTTTCTTAACAATGAAGGATTGCATAGCTCGTTCATTACTTTCATTACTACATCTTATCTCTTTCTTCTTCTTTATCATTACCGGTTGTTCTTTAGCTTTGCAAATCTCGCTCTGTCCTCTATTTATCGTCTTTTTATAGAGGTCCTCTTATTAGCAGTCGATCTTAATAGGCTGAGAACAGAAGGCGATGTTTCTACTATATGCTTTCCAAAAATACCACATAAGAAAAACTAAAATGAGAAAAGACTTCTAGTACAGCTATGAGAGGGAGTGGACCGTAATCCACCACGCGGGCCCAGTGAGGGTCGGTAGATGTCACATGTCCTGTTTTTTTTTTATTCTAGGACATGCTGGTTTCCTCACGATGTTTTACTTCACCGTATTGAGAGCAGTGGTGATGAAATAATTTACACAAAGGAAAGCGCCTGTCAGGGTTCGAACCTACGACCTACAGTAAATCGCAGCCGTTACCACTTGCCACCACTGCTCTCCTAGGTAATCGTCATAAAAACATTTGCAGGCTTTATGATGAGAGGCCTTGAATAAAGCTTGATTATATCTTTGAAAGCTGGAAATTATTATTGTTAGATCTAGAATTTTATTATTATTTTTTCGACAGTGGGAAGGCTATTCATGTAGCTTTTCTCAGTTCGTATTCAACGAGTTAGGTACAGTTAGCCATGACGCCAGAATGACTTGATGCTGACCTCACGTCAATGTCACGTCATATTACCATGTTTATTAGGTCAGGAGTTCATGACATCATAAAACTTTTTGTTGAGATCAACGATCTCAGTTTTTTGTAGAGGAAATTATAAACAAGCCGCTAACTAGGATTTTTTTACTGAATCTGTATTTGGAAAGATTGAAGCAGATGTTTTACAAGAACACCAATGAGAATTGTGGATATAACTATTGTATGAAACTAAATAACTTATCGAATTAAGTTCTGTTAAGTTTTTTTGAAATACTTTCTGTTCGTCTTTTAAATTAAGGACAGTCGGTAGGTATATTAAAAGGTGTTAGGTATCTACTGATTGATTGAAATACCTACTACTGTAACGTATCGTGTATCATCGTATCTTGTATAGGTATCGTATCGTGTATCATACTAATTACAACCATTATTTAAAGGCAAGTAGTAACTAACGTTGTCATTCTGTTTTCCAGTACACGTCAATATCTGAAAGTGACGTGCGACAGCTGCAGGGCATCTACGAGGAACTCCTCGGGAAGATCAGAACTAACGCGGTGGGACTGGTGGATGCTTTCGACTTTAGAGATGAGGTACGATACCAGTCTGTTCTTAATATTTGGTACTAAAGTGTACATCTAAACTCTTTGAATGATGTTGTCAGTGATACTTCTTCGAATTCTGAGGTGTTTTGTGTACATTTCAAAAATATACCTAGTTTTCATATTTCTCAGATCTTGAACTCAGCCCTCGGCGCATACGACGGTCGCGTGTACGAGCGTCTGATGGAGGAAGCGCTCAAGAGTCCACTCAACGCGGAGCCCGTCAACCAGAGCTTTCACAAATATCTTAAACCCTTCATGCAAGGCAAACTGTGATCACTGAACTTGAAATTATAATGTTGATGCTTTTACTCATTGTTTGTTATGCCTTTTTGATAAGTAAGTATAGGTTGCGTGTAAATTGGTGTTGTATTGGTTGGCGTTGTAAATAAATATTTCATTACATAACTTTTGAAGTCGTTTATTTATTATGCAGTCACATCGTTTCTCAATTTGTTCCAAACATTGTTTTGGACACATTCAATAAATAAGTAATTTAAAATAAATTAATGCGGTTCGAGCTCTTCGCAAATACATCAAGACAAGTTTTCGGTATGTCCGGAAGTCGTCGTGATGTGGTTGCTTACTTGTGCAGGAGAACCGAACTGACTGTTTAGACAGACAGAGCGTTGGCGTGCGCGGAGCCGAGGCCAAAGGAGTTCGCCTGAGAATTGGCCACCCTCAAGGCGGAGCCCTGAGTCCTGGCGGAGGACGCGGCGCTGCCGGAGCCGTGAGTTTGAACGTTAGCAGAGCTCCTGGAGCCGCCGTAATACTGGCCGTGCACGTCGGCGGTGGACCGGGCGCCGCCGTATCCGGCAGAGTTCACGTTAGCGTTGGCGTTAGCGGAGCCGGCGCCGTGGGAGTTAGCGGACGACTGAGCGACACCTTGGCCGGCGTAGTGATTGTCGGCGACGGACTTGGCGGCGCCGTAGCCGTTGACACCAGCGTTGGCGTTGGCGGAGCCGTAGCCTTGGGTGTGGGCGGCGGACTTGGCAGCGCCGTAACCTGCGTTAGTGTTGGCCTGAGCGTTGGCGGAGGCGGGAGCGTCGTACAAAGTGCCGAAGCGCCAAGAGATGGTCCTGCCCTGGGCGTGACCGACCTTAGCGGAGGAGGCAGCGTGTCCGGCGCCGACCACGTTCGCGTTGGAAGAGGCGACTCCCTGGGCGGGAACAGCTGGGACGTACGATGTGTAGTAGATGGGAGTCCTGGCGTCGACGATGGCGGGCGCCGGCTGGTCGGCGAGCACAACGGGGGCATCGGAGTATACGACGCCGACTACTCCATTGTTCTGCGCGGAGGACGCGGCGGAACCTTCACCGTGAGTCTTGGCGGAGGAGCTGGTGGAGCCGAAGCCGGAGTTGGCGTTGGAGTCGGCGGAGCCGGAGCCGCGAGTGTTAGCGTTGGACGCGGTCGCGCCGTAACCGCCGATGCCGCCCTGAGTGTTGGCGGAGGATTGCGCGATGCCGGCACCTTGCGAGGCAGCGTGTGACACGGTGGACGCGGCGGGTGCGAAGTTTTGCTCGTAAGTGATGACAGTGGCTGGCACCGCGACGGGGTAGTATTCGCCGTTCTGTGCCTGAGCGACGGCCTTGGCTGCGCCGTAAGCGCTTTCAGGGAAGGGCGGGGCGTCGTATGTCTGAGCCTGCGCGATGGCCTGTCCAGGGTAGTAGTACCCGTCGCGAGCCAGCTGCCCGCCACCGTTGGCGCTGCCGAACGCCTGCGCCGCGTCGCCGTTCACGTTCGCTTGTGCTATGCTCGCTCCGCCACCGTAGCTGGACGCCTGGCCCACGGAGTAGGCACGTCCATCACGGTATACAATACCTGGGGAAATGGAAAAATCAATATAACTTTACTTTGAAGGTAAAAACTTGATTGTTTGACAAAAACCTTTGTGTTATATTTATTGAAATCTTTAAAAGTGAAAATCTTTAAAAATATGTTTAATTAGCCTTCCAAACATATTCAATAAATTTTTATTTTTATTCTCTAGGATATTTAATATTATTTATTCGCACTCACCGTTTATAAGGACGGGGTTGGCCTGGCACAACGCCAACAACGCTACAACTGCTACAAACTTGAATGCCATGTTTACTAATGTTCAGATCACTGCTGAGTGGATGCAGTGAGAGCATTTCTTCGCGCTTATATACTATGAAACGAGTACCACCACTCCTGCGCAACTGAGCTATACCTACAAACTTCACCTACAAACTGACAATCGTAAATTATGAGATGGCTAGCGATTGATGTGACGCGCGGATTTCGACTGCGATTTTTATTAATTATAGAACATTTTATTAGTTCATGAGCGTCATTATATTAAAAATAAAAATTAATAGCAAACTTAATATCTATGTACCTATAAATTAAATTATTTTGTTGTAAAAAAATATAAATTTACTAACCATCGTTTATGCACACCCAGAAGATCTACTTGTTGTCTACAAACAGAACCGATGACATGCTATATTACTTTCATTTATCTAAGTTTTAATTTAGTTTTTTTACTTTATACTAATTGTTAATTTAACATTAAATATTTACGTACAAACGCCAGCTCATCAAGCTTTTCCCAATCATTTTTTAACCATAAGATTAAGCGATAAAGTTGAAAATCTATTAAAGAGATTTGACAGATTGTAGTAGATTGATGTGCTGGCGTCTGTACTTCCTAGCCTGAGGCTGAGCTTTATTTTAATTAGTTAAGTTACTAGCTTCCGCCCGCGGCTTCGCCCGTGAGGTATGTCGATAAAAACTATCCTATGTCCTTCCCCGGGATGCAATCTATCCCTCTGCCAAATTTTATCGAAATCCGTTCAGTGGTTTAGGTGTGAAAAGGTAACATACAGACAGACACGAGTTACTTTCGAATTTATAATATATTATTAGTATGGATTTATTGTAAATGTGCCTCTTTATAAAAACGATTATAATTATTAGTATATTATTACTTAGCGTACATTCTACACAGTGCAACGACCTCATAGCGAGCGCTTTAACTGGACACAATATGCACGCGGTGCTTTTTATCAATGAAACTAAGAATGTGTATTGAATAAACTCTTTATCTATTATTTTATTTTTTGTGTTCTTTTTTATAGGTATACCAGAAACTCATGGCAAAAAAAAAAACAAAAAAAACTTTGTGGTTTTCATACATTTGACAACATTGGCAATGTCAAGTGTACGAAAATCACAAAGTTTTTTGTTTTTTTTTGCCATGAGATTCTGGTAGACCTATACTTTCCTCCTCGCCACCTTATGACATAGGACTTAACTGGCAAACTTATCTGGCAAAATGTGGATGTACTGAAGGTTTATCTCTGCTTTACTCTTCGAGAAAAGTAGTCGTGATATTATGTTATGTTTATTCTTTATTTTACTGTTAAGAGGAAATGCGGGTGGTCGATTCTCCATAGAAACGCTCACGCCCGTTTTCTTTCTGGTTAGTGACCATAAAGCAATGTTTTTTTACAGAATAATAAATATTTACTACTTGTGTCCCTATGTTTTCCTTTTTGATGATACATTATTTATAAGCACTAAAACCCTCAAAAAAGTGTTCAAAATTGCCGATTTAAACCGCTGTCAACAGAGCCTAGTGTCTAAATTTGAAAACTATTAATAAAACATACATACATACACTCGAAAAAAGAAAAACATTGGGACATAGTATATATCCTTGTTATTCAGTTTATGAAATATCTTTTAATGTGGTCCAATATTGGAGGAGGAAATAGGCGAGAGCGAAATATCGAATTATGACTTTTTACTTAGGTTTTTTCAAAAGTCTCTCCTACCGCATTTCCTCTTAAAGACTATATTGAGGACAAAACGGCTTGGGATTGAACTGCTCCAATAAAATTCACACATTGAATTTTTTATTTTTTTTGCTAACAATTTTTTATAACTATAGGTGCCATTTTATACAAGGTTATTGGTAAAACATTAACAACCTCATATGCGGTCATTGTACTCTTCATTATGAACAACTTTTACTATGGGACCAAACCTGAAATCGCGAAAAAAAAAAATCTGCTGTTCCCTACATTTTGAAGAGTTAGACGAACATAAATGTACAGCAGATTTTTTTTTCGCGATTTCAGAAGGGCAATTCTCGTAATTTTAAACGTTCAAAATCTAGTCGCAGTCTCATCTCAGAGACAAACAAATGAGGAGGTGAAGAAAAATGCCTCACTATTCCCTAAAAAAATGATTTTTTAGTCTATGTGCAAAAAAATGTTAAATTGATTAAAGCAAATAATCAAAACCTTACCAAAAATACCTCTCTTCTTATACATTTTTTTCCAAAACCACACATTTCCAAAAATGTTTAAGCAAAAGCTCACTTTTTCAAATTTCATTTCAAAATATTAGCTAAGATTTTTATCAGCCATTTGGTACATCAGATTGACTGAAACACTAGTTTAAATGACACAACTCAAGAAAACCAAAGTAATGCATTTCCACCAAACAATTGAAGCTCCAAAAATTTGTGTCAATTACAATGGCACCGAAATAGAAGAAGTAAAAGTAAGTGTGTTTTTAGGTATCCATATTGACAATAACCTTAATTGGAAAGCTCATATAGAACAGCTATGTAAAAAAATTAATAAACCTGCCTATGCACTTTTTCAATTAGCTAGAAAAGTAAATATAGACGCGTTACTTGTTACGTCTAGTAGCCTCACTTCTACGATACGGAATTATTTTTTGGGGTAATTCCCCAGATAAGGGATTACTATTCAAGGCACAAAAAAGGTGCATTAGAGCCATGTGTGGTCTGAAAACAGATGACAGCTGTGCATCGTACTTTAAATCATTAAAAACACTGACGTTACCGGCGTACATATTAGAAATTAGTATCTTCGTCAAAACAAATCCCAACCTTTTTGAAAAAATGACAACAGTACGAAATGTTCCAATTCGTAGTCAGTACAAAAATGCTTTGAGTAATTACAAATGTAAAACTGCATTAGTAAAAAAAAGTGTCCTGGGTATGGCACCACGTATCTATAATAAAATTCCAGATACCATAAAATAATTAAATTTTACACAATTTAAGAAAAAAATGAAATTGTTCTTGGTTGATAAATGCTATTACACTATTGACGAATACTTAAATGACAAATTAATTTAGAATTACAATTATTAACGTTGACATTGAATAATTTGACATTTTAATTATTTTTGACATAGATTTCTGACATTTTTAATAATTCCTCATTTAGTTTTGACATAATCGGAGTATGAAATAATATGTAATCGTTCAATTTATTTTCTAATTTCATACCATAATTATGCATGATTTTCTAGTAAATTTTTATTTGTAATCCTTCTAGACTTGCTCACCATATTTGTACGCCTCCTGGCATAACATAGCGCTCTGTTTCATCAAACATAACATCTGTATTTCTTTACCTATGTTAACAAATAAATAAATTATTATTATTACAACTAAAACCAAATGCAGATGTTTTAGTCAGTTAGTTATTTACATTTTACTGTTTTCTCCAAAATTAGAAAAAGTGGAAAAGTGAGTATTTGTTCTTCACCTCCTCAAATGTCAAAAGCTTGACAAAATGTAGGGGAATCATAGGTATTTCTGACAGATTGAGACTGAGATCAGACTGTGAACGTCCTTAAAATTACGAGAATTGCCCTTCTGATTGATGTGTTTAAAAAGTCATGCTAAAGGAGCTTTTCTTGACCACTGCTGAAGCGATAAAGCTGAATGCATTACAAGAAGACGATTTACAACGCCGTAGGCACGTATACGTGCTACGTATATGCGTGCTACGCGCTTTCGTAGCGATTTCATCATCATCATTTCAGCCGAAAGACGTCCACTGCTGGACATAGACCTCCCCCAAAGGGGGGGTTTGCCATAATCGCCACGCTTGGCAGGCGGGTTGGCGATCGCAGTATGGTATCGTAGCGATTTACCTTATTTGAATTAAATGAGCCTCTAATGTAAAGACAGGTTGATGCTTTATATTGTATGCCTAATTGTCTACCAACTCACCTTGTAATTTTCAATGAGTTTAATTATTATGATTTAAACATTTTGTAACACATGTCCTAGACCCAAAATTTCGAAGACATGTGACATCTACCAACCCGCACTGAGTCGGTGGTTGATTACGGCCCACTCCCTCACGCAGGAAGGAGGCTCGTGTTCCAGTAGTGGGAACATTATAGGATGATTATGTAAACATTTTCACTTGCTAACGATTTTAATTTCTACAGAGATATTCTGATTCCAGTTATTTTATATCAATTAAATTATGCCCAAAAACGGAGTGTGTTTTTGTTTATCTTCAAAAAGCGAATATAATTTAATCAATCAGTCAGGACCACGTCAGGACCTTTCTCTTTAGGTGTACCTTAGTGTAATGTAGTGACTAGCACTTCGCCCGCGACTTCGTCCGCGTGGACTTTGGATTTTCCTCTCATGTCAATGACTCTACAGCTACACTTTAGCAACTCATTACATTTGCATTGTTCATGGATCAGCTTTATGGGAGTTCTCTACGCGATGTTCGGTTTCTACGTTATGCCTTCTAGGGTTCCGTACCCAAAGGGTAAAAACGGGACCCTATTACTAAGACTTCGCTGTCTGTCCGTCCGTCTAGGTCTGTCCGTCCGTCTGTCTGTCACCAGGTTGTACCTATCTCAAGAACCGCGACAGCTAAACAGTTGAAATTTTCACAAATTATGTATTTCTGTTGCCGCTATAACAACAAATACAAAAAACAGAATAAAATGAATATATAAGGGGGATCCCATACAACAAACGTGTTTTTTTTCGGCGTTTTTGCTTTGTGGTACGGAAACCCTTCGTGTGCAAGTCCGACTCGCACTTGGCCAGTTTTATATTTCTTTTTAACATACTTACCTACTCAGATAACTGCCAAATGAAGGCATGCAATGTGTTGTTTGTTTCTTAAATTTACATCTAAAAGATCGGTTAATTTATTTAGGTACCGTCGGTCTCAAACTTTTCCGTTTTACAGGCGGCCTTACCTAAACGAAACTTAAAAAACTTTGTGTAAATAATTTAACCACCGCTGCTCTCAAAACGGTGAAGGAAAACATCGTGAGGAAACCGGCATGTCCTAGAACATAAAATTTCATGATATGTGACATCTACCAACCTGCACTGGGCCCGCGTGGTGGATTACAGCCCACTCCCTCTCGAAGAGACCTGTATCCCAGCAGTGGGAACATTATCTGATTATGAGCTCGATTTCGCAGAAGACTAAAACTGCTTTTGGGTGAATATAAGATTTCGTGTTTTGCACTTGTCCACCCATGTTAACTTAATATACTTATCTATTGCGGTCATGTTTTTTTTTGGTTGAAGTTCATTCTAAAAACCAGTATTGCCGTTAATAAAAATGACAGTTTTTCGAATAGAATATATATTTTTTTAAATATCAAGATCAGAAATCTAAGCACTTTGGCGCGTCCTTCACTGTGTTCTGTTTTTGAAACGCCTAATTTTTATTTTATTTTTTTCAAAATTCTGCTATTGTGTTCAATAGGAGAATTTTGAAAAAAATAAAATAAAAATTAGGCAGGTTTTCCTATATTTAGGAATATTGAACTATATGTAGCTTTAACAACATTTATTTGATCATCTAATCAAAAGTTATTGTTAATTAAATCTTTCACTTCAGTAGCTCAAACATGTAGGTTTTGCTGCCTGACATCAGTGAGCAAAATCGCATTTTGCTTACTGAGTGAGACCAAGTAACTTTTTAATTTTGAAGTGAAAACTTCTTTATCGGCCGGTTGTACACTTTTTTTGTAACGGGTAAAAATTGTTAAACTCGCGTCAGGACACGTGACCCTGATCGTAAGATTCCAGGACACGTGACCCTGATCGAAAATTCGTAAGATTCCAGTACACTTTTTTGTGAAGGGTAAAAAATGTTAAACTCGCGTAAGGACACGTGTCCCTGATCGAAAATTCGTAAGATTCCAAAATATCAAAAATTGAAAACAAGTATACAGGATCAAATTAAATTAGCTAGCCAAACTTAGCCACAAGTATACAGGATCAAATTAAATTAGCTAGCGAAACTTAGCCATAAGTATACAGGATCAAATTAAATTAGCTAGCGAAACTTAGCCACAACTATACAGGATCAAATTAAGTTAGCTAGCGAAACTTAGCCACAAGCATACAGGATCAAATTAAATTAGCTAGCGAAACATAGCCATAAGTATACAGGATCAAATTAAAATAGCTAGCGAAACTTAGCCACAAGTATACAGGATCAAATTAAATTAGCTAGCGAAACTTAGCCACAAGCATACAGGATCAAATTAAATTAGCTAGCGAAACATAGCCATAAGTATACAGGATCAAATTAAAATAGCTAGCGAAACTTAGCCACAAGTATACAGGATCAAATTAAATTAGCTAGCGAAATTTAGCCACAAGTATACAGGATCAAATTAAATTAGCTAGCGAAACTTAGCCACAAGTATACGGGACCAAATTAAATTAGCTAGCGAAACTCTGCAGACGTTATGGGTATTGATATTTGAACACGTTAAAATAAAATAAAAAAATTAAAGGAGATTGACCCAAAGTCGTACCAAAAAGTCGCATGCATCAAGATCAAAATATTGTAGTACCTAATTATTTTCATATTTTTTACTACATTACGCGTCGGGAATTTAATTTTTGAAGTGAAAACTTCTTTAGCGGCGTTGTACACTTTTTTTTGTAATGGGTAATGGGTAAAAAATGTTAAACTGGCGTCAGGACACGTGACCTGATCGAAAATTCGTAAGATTCCAAAATATCAAATACTGAAAACTTCTTTAGCGGCGTTGTACACTTTTTTTTGTAATGGGTAAAAAATGTTAAACTCGCGTCAGGACACGTGACCTGATCGAAAATTCGTAAGATTCTCGGCACTCCCGGAGTGCAATCCGTCGTTTTTTTTTTCTTTTTTTTCAGAAAGCCGCGAGTATCTTATTCAGCTTTGAGTTAATCATACAATTCGAAACATTCACACTCTATCTCTTTCCCGCCATTAGAAAGAGAGAGAGACAAAGACCAGCCCTTTCGAAGTTCCGATTTTGAATTCGACCTCAAAGACAAACACGTTCCTAATTTCGTACTAACTAAAGAAATTTTGCAAAAAGATAATTATGTTTTTTAATGTAATTTATTGAATTTTTAACTTATTGTGGTATTTAAACGAAAATAAGTATTTACTGTAAATAAAACAGATATTTAACCTGTAATAATTTATTTCTAGTTTCAATAATGTTACGTAATATATGTTAAGTTGAATAATAAAATATCATGGGTGCTATTTCCGAACACGCCTTAATTTAAATAAAAGAGCGGGAATAAAATTTCGTGGCTGACGTAAAGAGTTGAATAAGTTAAAAAATATTAAAATAATCGTAATCATCATCATCATCATCATCATCATTTCAGCCGGACGACGTCCACTGCTGGACATAGGCCTCCCCCAATTTTCGGGGGGTTTGCCATAAACGCCACGCTTGGCAGGCGGGTTGGCGATCGCAGTATGGTATGATGGTGTAATGCACAGAGAACGCTGCTGCCCATTCTCCGGTCTCCCTTAAGGTCATAGCCCACTTACACGACTCTGCTCCCACCCAGCAAAAAGAATATAATTGAAATATGGGCTTTAAATATTGCTTTTTAGATATATTTTACATTGGCATGATAAATTAGCAGACACCTCGCTGTCATCGAGCTTACTGCCGTCAGACTGCTCGGTAGTTGACGCCACGCTGGCCGCACGTTATAGACGAGCAGTGAGCGCGCGGACACCGCGCCGCCGCCGGTCGGCGCGGTGTCCGCGCGCTCACTGCTAGCAGTCGCCGCGCCGTCGCCGCTCAGTAGGTCAGTATCTACCAAGCAATCCGCACGCTCGATCTCTTTCCCAGTGTTTTCGCAGGTATTGAACATCCATTATGCACAAAGAAAAACTTATAGAAGAAGTGCGAAGATATCCCTATCTGTATGATGCCAGTCTAGCTGTCGCCGCGTGGACTGCTGAGTGCCTGCTAGCTGTCGCCGCGTGGACTGCTGGGTGCCTGCTAGCTGTCGCCGCGTGGACCGCTGGGTGCCTGCTAGCTGTCGCCGAGTGGACTGCGAGCAGTCGTCTTAGTTTAGGGCGGTGTTGGGTGGGAGCGGTGTTGGAGCAGAGTCGTTTAAGTGTGCTATGACCTTTAGTCGCCTTTTACGACACCTACGGGAAGTATGGGGTGGTGCTATTCTTTAAGTCCGGCACCGCACAGACAATAATCGTAAAATATGTGTGAAACTAGCGACGAGAACAGTATTTTAACACCGGAAGAGTTAAAACAACAAGTTATTAATGCAGAATTAAGTTTCCTACCTGAGAAGTCTCGCGAGAAATAACCGAAAGCATACCATGTCTTCAATGAATGGAGACTTACAAAGGGCGCAAGCAGTTTTTCGGAGACGGTGTTGCTATCTTATTTTTTAGATTTATCACAGACGAGGCGATCATCTACAATGTGGAGTATTTACTCAATGTTGAAAGCTACTTTAAAAACAAAGCTTATATATATAGGTATATATTGAAACATACGTAAAACTCGTATTATTTAATTGAATTGGTACCTCTACCTACAATGTAAATTATTTTGATTCATAATAAATAGTTATTTCAATCTATTCCTGTTTTTTATTTTATCTCCTAAAGTGTTCTCGCTGCTGAAGTGAAAAGTTATGTGTGTTACACGAGAGCAAAGTTTTTTGCATCTCGTGCCTTTGAATCCCTCGCCACACTCAGGATTCAACTTTACAATTACTCGCTACGCTCGTGATTCAATCGTTGCTCAGGATTCAAAATCAGCACTCGCAGCTAAAAACGACTTTGCTCTCTTGTTGCACAAATAACTATTGACCACTCCTAAAACACCTAATTTCTTTGGCGTATTTGTGCAGTCTCGCACAATGTCATCATGTTACGTGGGGAATCCCTTCCTCCCGCCCCCGCTCCGTTTAGTTGAGATTTGAGATTTAACGCCCGACAAGTGCAGACCTGGGGGCCTAAAAGGGCCACTTTGGCAGAATCATAAAAGGATAACATAATGGACAGTTAACTGTTAAGTAAATCGTATCAATCAAATCCCGTTGGTGAAGCATTTTTCAGTTAGCTATTTGTTTTGTCTGTGCTAAAATACCAATCAATCCAATCAAAATCCAATGCCAATCTTTTTGATTATACCTACGTAAAAACACGGACTGTCTTCGCCGTGGCCTTTTTAGGCACCCTGTGCAAAGTTCAACGTGTTTTGGAAGAATATTTTTTTTATCGGTGTGCGCAAGTTTTTTTTTCGATGAGGACTTAATTTCTTCTGTAATCGATTTTATACTTTTTACGAGTTGTAAATTTTTATGCTTTTTTAGCTCGCTTGCATAATAGGCGTGACGACAATATCAAATAATCAAAAATTTAATGATGTTAGGGGAAAATACATATTAAAAGGATTTAAAACAGTGATTTAGTTTAATTTAAAAACTTGAGATTAATCGGATTTTCACAAAAATAAAAGATTAAAATACTGCAGTCGGCCATTTTGACTGAAACACCAATCACAGCGCATGACGTCACGGGTATGTAAACATCACTGTGGTTCACAGAGTACACTATAGATAGTATGCTGACAACATTTGATTTTTACCTAGGCGTGACATCAGATCCGACGCCATGACACTGTGAGCTGTTTTCGCGCCCTATTGAAAAAATATTAGAAAAATGGCTTCAAACTTCGTTAAACTTTAGTTTATTACCGAAATATAGGTGTTTTCGTAAATAGTAAATGTGTACGTACATTACGGAAGAGGATTTGAAAATCATTCGTCATGCCTATTGTAAGAATAAAACAATTCGTTAAATACCTACTCACAGATTTAAAAAAATGTAGGTGCTATTCTAATTTCTTTGGTGCTAATTTCTTCGGATTTCTTTGGCATTGGGTTCCAAAGAAATTAGGATTGCTTATATCTTTGTTTCATCATATAGGTATATAACGTAAAATAAGATTGGCACTTAGTACGTACCTACTAGAGATTAAATAAAACAGAGAAATTATTTAATAAATTTAATACAAGTCAGATTCAGGTCTTAGATCTAAAAAAATTGTCGTACCTCATTTTTAATAAACACTGATCGAAATACATGCCGTTTTATTTAATCATAACTGATTTATATAAAATAAATAAACAAAATCAAATTAAACCTGAACATACGTAATTTGTATGACGCATCATTCTAATATCTTTGGCGCGAAATTCGCATTTTTCTAATTTCATTGGCGTATTTTCTAATTTCTCTGGACATGTCCTAATTTTTTTGGCAATGTAATTTTCAAAATGTTAAAACTTAAATACATCTGATTTTATTTAAGGCAGAATAACGTATTTATGCAAGTAATTAAGTCGTTTACAAGGTATGTTATCTCATTTATTGAAAACATTAAAAAAAAATGCGCCATAGAAATTAGAAAATTTTAGATGAAATTATATATTCCAGTTTATTGACCTATAGTTATTTTTAACTATTACCTAAATCCAATATAGTATGTACATACTACTTCCATGCCTACCTCCTTAGAGTAGAGTAACAAAAAAGGTTACAGCTTTTAAATGTCATACTTAGTTAAACCTACTAAGAAGTTTCCATATTTGAAAACTTTTTGCACCACTGGCGTAGATACGAAAAAAAAAGAACGACACATTATTTTTAAAGAAAAAATAAATAAAAAAGAAAACATAAATGGCGTTACTAGGTTTTTTTAACGTGAGGTGGCCTGGCATGTTTGGAGATGCGTTGCCAGCCTTTTTTTGCAGGTCTGTTTAAAGAACCAGGGTGCATTCAGAAAGTTGGCAAGGTCTCAAATACTTTCAAATATTATCTGAATCAGCATTTGAAATATTGCTCTATAACCAAATAAAATTATATTAGATTATGAAAATAGGAACAAACAAATGAACTCTTCAGCTTTATTATTAGTAACCTTTATATTAATAATAGTATCCATACGTATGAAATTGTCGCTATAAGCTCGACTTGGCGAAGATCACACTTGATTGTTCATAAACTAGTAGCTTTTCGGGAGTTCTCGACATGGCGTTCAATTTCTACGTAAGTATGCTTTTTATTAGGGTTCCGTAATTCCTACAAGGAACCCTTATAGTTTCGTCATGTCCGTCTGTCTGTCTGTCTGTCTGTCCGTCCGAGGTTTTGCTAAGAGACCGTTAGTACTACAAAGCTGTAATTTTGTAGGAGTGAGTATATCAATTACGCCGACAAAGTGGTAAAATAAAATTTTGGAAAATATTTTTTTTAGGGTAGTTCCCCTACATGTGAAGTGGGGATGAATATTTTTTTCGTTGTCTACCCCATCGTGTGGGGTATCGTTGAATAGGTCTTCTAAAATGACTTGGGGGTTGCTAAAATTATTTTTCGATTTAATGCTCCATTTACGAAATATTAAACTTTAAAGTGCAAATTTTTGTTCCAGTAGGGCGCCCCCCCCCCCTGTAAAACCTAAACAGCTGGCATAAAAAATTTGGAAAAATTCACGATGATAGTGCATTTCATGAACTTTAAAGGAAAAGTATAGCGGTTAAGATAACTTTATTAGTTTAGCAGTAATATTCGTTGGACTTGGGTGTTGGATAATTTTGTACCAAATACAAAATCCTTAGCATTAATCCTTTAAAGTGACTAAGATGAAGTAGTTGCTTGTTTATAACGGGTAAAGACTTGCATTGAAAAACCTTTTTTTTTTGTATTTAGAATAAAGGACAACAGAGTCGTACTACATTGTGATAACGGGCTACTACGGAACCCTACACTGTGCGTGGCCCGACACGCACTTGGCCGGTTTTTTTTTTATTTACTAGCTGACCCGGCGAACTTCGTAACGCCCCGCCAGCCGCTCTGTCCCCGCTTTTTAAATCTCTGATATCTTCTAAGATATTCATTTTAATGATATGCCGTAAAGGGAAATTTTGATCTCCATGAAATGCACCACGTATTTAATGTATTTAATTGGATAAGGAACAATACAGTATTACTGTATTGTTTACAATAGCTTGGTAAATAACCCATATTTTTTTTGTAATATGTAAAAGATAAAAATAGTTACTGTGGGTTATCCTTAGGAGATAAACTTTACCATGCTGGACTTTTTTATTGATATTTTTAAGATATACAATTCCGTAGTACATTAATTTGATCTATCTCGTAAGGTTTAGCCAGAGTTTGCAATGCAAGCGCACAAAAATATGTTTATTACGACATCACATTACAAATCTTTGATTTTTTCGGCTTTTCTCTACTACAATATGAATGTTTTATACATATAAACCTTCCTCTTAAATCACTCTATCCATTAAAAAAAACCGCATCAAAATCCGTTGCGCAGTTTAAAAGATCTAAGCATACATAGGGACAGACAGACAGCGGCAAGCGACTTTGTTTTATACTATGTAGTGAAGTGATGCTCAACATACATAATTATTGGAAGGAGCAGTGGTGGTCCAGTTGTAACTGCCGCGACTTATGAGTTGTTTGCTGTGGGTTCGAACCCATAAGCAGGCACTTTACTTTGTGTAAATTATATCTTCACCACTGCTCTCAAAACGGTGAATGAAAACATCGTGAGGAAACCGGCATGTCCTAAAACCAATAATTTGAAGACATGTGACATCCGCCAACCCGCACTGGGCCCGCGTGGCCCACTCCCTCTCATAGAGGGGAGGCCTGTGTCCCAGTGTTCCCACATTAGGCTGATTATGCTTAAGCTAATATAGTTACTAAGATAACTGCTAAATGAAACCATGCAATTTATAGGTTGCTCCTTACTTAAAAATCTGGAAGATTTTTTAGATTCTCCGTCCGTCTCAAACGGACGTTGTTTTTTCAAAACTAGTAAAGTTAACTACTTAGTTACAATAATAACCTAACTAGGCGTAACTATTCTTTCTAAGCGGCCATACCTAAATGAAAGTTATTAACATAACAAAATAAATCTTTAAAAGGCAGTCCGATCTGCGTGTGGTATGGTGAGTTTTGAGATGACTAATCATAGTGGTCAAAGGCCATGAAGCCTGCTTTTGCAGTTTTTTTTACTAAAAGCTTCAAGAAATTTAACTAAATTGTTTTTGAAAAAAAAAAGAACATTCTGTAATATAATTGCAATACATTATAGTTTTACTAAAAATTATCTAAATATTGCTGAATAAAATCTAAGGAAATGCTAATTTATTTACCTAAAATTCTTTTTAACGATGACATCCTTAGCGTAGAGTAACCAAAAAGGTTTTATCATTATTTATTTAGTCTGAGTTGCATCATCTGACTTTAACCGTAACTTTAACCATAACCGGTGATTTTTGTATGCAGTTTGACAGACTTTTGACGTTTGTTAAAGTTAAAGTAAGATGATGCAACCCAGGCTTACTTAATCTCAAACCAAAGGAGTTTCCATATTTGGAAACTTTTTTACATCAGGCTGTTAGGTAAGTAAAAAAGGACGACCATTAGTTATTAAGAAAAAATAAATGATAAATAAAATATAAATGGCGATACTTATATGAAAATTGAAGTGGCCAGGAATAAGTACCTAAATTGTTAAAAAGAAATCAAGGAAAGTTCGCGATTCGTCGCCATCCTTTTTATTGGGCCTCAAGTCTGCTATTACAATAGTGTCAGAATGGTCTATCATTGATTTCATAATTGTTGATTTTGACAAGTTTTATAATCTACTAATATAATGGCGTCATTATGACTTTCCAATGGTCAACAACTGACACTCCATTGAAAGAAATGGCATAGAATGGTAATCTCGTACATAATGAAAAATGAATTACTGACTTAGGCGGTAATCTGCTAAAATTTTGACAGTCCGTTTGATCTGTGACCTACCATTAGAACGTCATTGTGCAGTCATTGCTTTTAATTCGTTACGAGTATCGTATATGTTCTGTGCCATTGACCGACCAATGATCAACCCATTACGAATTTAGCAGATTATGAACTTTTAGCAAAATGACAATGGAATGGTGGTGGGATCGTGTTGGAATGACGAATTTATAAAAATAGCAGACTTGGGCCCCAGGTCTAACTAGCACTTTCAAACTACAAAAGGAAATTAATAATACATTGCTTCAAAGGTTTAAAAAAATCAACTGCTTAACAATTACGTCCCGTCTGCCTTCAAAGCAACAGTGAACAGACATCTTTTGGGCACGCTCGTTCTATCATAGACCTCATCCATCACTTTTCAATAGGCGTGACCGAGGTCAAGAACGCGCCCATTTAACAATAATAATAAAACAAAACGTAAATATCGCAATGAATGTTGTTGAACTGTCAAAATGGAAGGCATTGTCATTGTTGTGTTATGTTAGGCAATAACCTCGCAGGGTGAATTCAGAAACCTCATTCCACCGGCCCCATTCTACCTTCGGTCATCCAGACGCACTGCAAGTTACCATCCCTGCCTAGCTGCTATTCCACCAATTCGCACTAAGCGTTTACAAATGCCTTTTATAATGCGCACAGCAAAAGAGTGGAACTCTTTACCTGCGTCTGTGTTTCCGAGCGCATACAACCCGAATCTCTTCAAAGTAAGAGTGAACAGGCTTCTTCTGGGTAAGCTCACTCCATCGTCGACTTTGTCTGTCACCTCTGACCTAGATTAGAGTCAAGAGCAAACCCATTTCAAATAAAAATAAAAAAGAACCCGTTGTGTTGTTGAGCACAATATTCCCGCGTAAGAAATTGAAAATATGGGTTCCTAGTGTTAGTGCTAAGTAATAAGTGTTCGGTGACAAGTGATGGTGAAAAATTGTGTGGTTGCTACGGGGCTGTCTGAAGCTGGAAGCATAGGACAAGTACGTAATTCTTACCCCTTGATTAACCTCAAACTGTATCTATTTCTATTAGGTATAAACAAAGACATTAAAGTATTTACCTATCTTAAATCTCTTTGGGTATAAACATTTATTGAACATCCTCCCAAGGGAATCTTTACCGGCTAAAGTGGGCAAACACACACCATTACTGCTGAAGTAGATTATTGAACGGCCGCAAGGCACATACCTACTGTGTTTTTAAAGAATTTGACTCCTTATTTTGCATTTCGTGGTTATGTATTATTTCTTTGTTTCATTACCGTATGTGACGATCCTGCTGTTGTTATAAAATTGTTGTAAGTTTACTTTCTTTGATACTTAAATTCTTAAAGAATTTTCAGCGAAACCTTTCTAGTATATCTAATAGTATCTTTAATGGATAGCTTGTCAGTTGGTGCCGTTAGACCGTCAAAGTTATTTTAAACTCCACATGTCACAGTGGCAGATGTGTGTGAGTGGCACATGTGGCAGAATAAATGCGGTTCATAATTTGATAATTTTCATAAGGAGGTGTTGAGGTACATATCGATCAACTATATATATTAACCTCTTTACTAATAAACGTATTATATCAGATGAATAGTTAGAGTTCTGCCAGAAAAAAAAAAACTTTGTGGTTTTCATACATTTGACATTGCCAATGTTGTCAAATGTATGAACACCACAAAGTTTTTCTTT
This sequence comes from Mesoligia furuncula, assembly GCA_916614155.1. NCBI lineage: Eukaryota > Metazoa > Arthropoda > Insecta > Lepidoptera > Noctuidae > Mesoligia > Mesoligia furuncula. The sequence goes on from OU744794.1 coordinate 5,323,186, forward strand.
TTTTTTTGCCATGGGATTCTGGTAGACCTATACACACCGATTTCTCTCTTTCAGTCGTCAGTAATTTGACATTCGAAAGAAGAAGACAAAGCTTTCTGTAACTAGACAGACGCTATACCCTACAACGTTTATTAGTAAGGGGGTTACTATAAGGTGCGTGGTAAATAAATAAATCAGTGAGTAAATTGTATAGTACTATAGGTATTTATTTATGGCATTCAATTTTCTGAGTCATTTTTTCGATGGCATTCTAAACTGATCGGTTAAATAAATAAGTTTAAATAAATTACTTAAGACAGTCGTGCACTTCGCAAATACATCAAGACAAGTTTTCAGCATGTCCGGAAGTCGTCGTGATGTGGTTGCTTACTGGTGCAGGAGAACCGAACTGACTGTTTAGACAGACAGAGCGTTGGCGTGCGCGGAGCCGAGGCCAAAGGAGTTCGCCTGAGAATTGGCCACCCTCAAGGCGGAGCCCTGAGTCCTGGCGGAGGACGCGGCGCTTCCGGAGCCGTGAGTTTGAACGTTAGCAGAGCTCCTGGAACCGCCGTAATACTGACCGGCGGTGGACCGGGCGCCGCCGTATCCGGCAGAGTTCACGTTAGCGTTGGCGTTAGCGGAGCCGGCACCGTGGGAGTTAGCGGACGACTGAGCGATGCCTTGGCCGGCGTAGTGATTGTCGGCGACGGACTTGGCGGCGCCGTAGCCGTTGACACCAGCGTTGGCGTTGGCGGAGCCGTAACCTTGGGTCTGGGCGGCGGACTTGGCAGCGCCGTAACCAGCGTTAGTGTTGGCTTGAGCGTTGGCGGAGGCGGGAGCGTCGTACAAAGTGCCGAAGCGCCAAGAGATGGTCCTGCCCTGGCCGTGACCGACCTTAGCGGAGGAGGCAGCGTGTCCGGCGCCGACCACGTTCGCGTTGGAAGAGGCGACTCCCTGGGCGGGAACAGCTGGGACGTACGATGTGTAGTAGATGGGTGTCCTGGCGTCGACGATGGCGGGCGCCGGCTGGTCGGCGAGCACAACGGGGGCATCGGAGTATACGACGCCGACTACTCCATTGTTCTGCGCGGAGGACGCGGCGGAACCTTCACCGTGAGTCTTGGCGGAGGAGCTGGTGGAGCCGAAGCCGGAGTTGGCGTTGGATTGCGCGATGCCGGCACCTTGCGAGGCAGCGTGTGACACGGTGGACGCGGCGGGTGCGAAGTTTTGCTCGTAAGTGATGACAGTGGCTGGCACCGCGACGGGGTAGTATTCGCCGTTCTGTGCCTGAGCGACGGCCTTGGCTGCGCCGTAAGCGCTTTCAGGGAAGGGCGGGGCGTCGTATGTCTGAGCCTGCGCGATGGCCTGTCCAGGGTAGTAGTACCCGTCGCGAGCCAGCTGCCCGCCGCCGTTGGCGCTGCCGAACGCCTGCGCCGCGTCGCCGTTCACGTTGGCTTGTGCTGTGCTCGCTCCGCCACCGTAGCTGGACGCCTGGCCCACGGAGTAGGCACGTCCATCACGGTATACAATACCTGGGGAAATGGAAAAATCAATATAACTTTACTTTGAAGGCAAAAACTTGGTTGTTTGACAAAAAGTTTTGTGTTCTATTTATTGAAATCTTTAAAAGAAAAAAATATTAAAAATATTTTTAATTAGCTTTCCAAACTTATTCAATAAATATATTTTTTGTTTTTATTTCTCTGTATTTAATATTATTTATTCGCACTCACCGTTTATAAGGACGGGGTTGGCCTGGCACAACGCCAACAATGCCACAACTGCTACAAACTTGAATGCCATGTTCACTAATGTTCAGATCACTGCTTAGTGGATGTAGTAAGAGCATTTCTCCGCGCTTATATACTATGAAACAGCTACCACCACTCCTGCGCAACTGAGCCATACCTACGAACTTCACCTACAAACCGACACTCGTAAATTATGAGATGGCTAGCGATCGATGTGACGCGCGGATATCGACTTTGATTTTATTAATTAAGCGTCTTTTGGCTCAGCGCAACGACCTCATCCTTGTTGGACGTATTAGGTTTAAGATGTAGCTTTTTATTATTTTTGGAGATTGAAAATTGAACAAGTTCTTTTGTTACTAGATAATAAACAGATCGTGAAACCAAAATGGTAGTCTTGGATCATAAATATGAAATATATACCTTTAAGAAGCGGATATTCTGTGTGAAGTTATAAAACTTGAGATTTTTCGCATAGTTTTTATTCTGTCGGCGAATTTCTGAATATAAAATCTTGTCAGTCCTACCACTTCAGAAATGCATTGTAATATTTTTTAATTATTTATCTTTCTTTGTTAATTTAATTAACTGTACGTTATTAGTATGTTACTGTATGTTGTTAATACATACCTACTTCATCTATTAAATATTTGCACGCCATCATTACATGGCGGAATGTGTCTTTGCACTACAATTTTACATTATCATCTTTTGTACCTACCTCATTTTATGCAAATAAACGATTTTGATTTGATTTGGTTTAAAAAGGGTTTTCCAGTATATCGTGCAAATGAGTAATTTGCTTGCTCTATTGAAAATCCTAGAAGGGAAATATATTTTTTTTTTATAATAAGTAGGTACTAACCACGATAAGTGAGATGACGATGAATAGAGATGTTTTGAATTAAGACATTCTGTTCCGACACCAAATAAATTGCGAAAAGGACAGGAGGATACTTAAAGACGATGAAAAACCTTGTTTCGTAACTTGGATATATAAATAAATAATCACAGAAAGTAAACAGAAAGATCTTAATATGAGTAAATCAAAGTCGTAGGCATGACAAAACTTCGTCGAAGTTTTTTTTAGTTTTAACTTAGATTTAGATAATATAAGTTATTGTTCTACTTTTGTATGATATTTTATTGTTGGTTAACTGAGTTTTGTTGAGTAGTTTGTTATTTAAACTTCGATTTAAACTTCGTTTAGATATTAGCTATTTTTAATTTTGAGCATCAAATCTGAGGAACATAATAATTTGGTTATTACACATAGGTACTTAGTGGACGAGTTTGCTGCTTCATTTTCTCATTAAAAAGTATTTATTAATTTTCTCTGCCTAAAACGCTTTTCTTCATTTCGTAATTTAATGAAGTTGTTAGCAGTCAACAAGTTTGAATCCGTTTTAGAGACAACATTCAAGTCTTTGCAGCTGCTCTTGAAACGTTTTTCCTAAAAATTAATGGTCGTTATTTTCAGTTTCTGAAACCGATTCTCGCAAACATCGGTTTTAGGCGTAATCACGTCGTTGTTGTAGAAAAGCATCGAACAGTTTATATCACCCGAAAATAGATTGATGACACATAATTTTCCTCCGTCACCTATCTAAGCAGGTATTAGTAAAACAATTTGCCGCTCTTGATCTATTAAAATCACAGACAGCAGATGTCAGTATCAGGTAAAAAAAAGGCAAACCATAAATTCATTGCATTACGAAATCTATCGACAATAATCAGTAATGATGTGGTCCCATCAATTGCCAAGGTCGAACTAACTAACACCCATGACGATGGGAATCAAAATACAATTTAAATTAATAGTTGCTTCACAATCAGTCTAGACGAATGACTGATTTCAATTAATAAGCCGATAAAAATTGTATCGTTGATAAAAACATTATTCTCGATTCAGTTCGTTTTGTTGTTTCGTTTATAATTAATGTTACTTTTTGTAACATCCGATAGTCGTAAATAAAACTCGTGTGACCAGCTGAACAGGATCTCATACTGATTGCTGTCATCAAGTGTCACTTTCTAGCGTTAGGTTTTATCTACAGTAAATTGGCAGAGGCAATAATTTAACTTTATGCCTGAGGGTAATATGTTAAAAACCGTTTTATTAGATTTAAACCTCTTTAGAGTTACTTTGAATCTTCAAAGCATCGCATTTTTAGAAATAAGGATGCGTTGCTTTGCGCTTACAAGCTCCGCTAATGTGGTCGTGTTATATAAATTTAGGTACGAATTTTGAGTTCCCTGTTTCGAAAAGGCCCATATTTGGTATTGGTCGTCTGGTAGCCAAATCTACAGTCTACAGTTAATTAAGATAGTATTTAATTCCTTAACGTATCAAGTATAGCACTGTACACGTCTTCGCTCTTTTGTTGTATCTTCAGAAAGGTCGACTGAAGGAGATGGCTGCATGCTTGTTGCAACACAATCCGTATCTTAGGATAGACTTCAGAGACAAGAGAGGGAGACAGGGAAGTATTTAGGAGGCTTCGCTAATGCATATATGTCGTGACCAGATCTTAGAATTTACCATTTCATGAAATGGTTGTATTTGGCTGGTCACATCATGACGTGTTCTGGCCAGATCATTGAATGCTCAACGTTTGACGATATGAATAGTTAAACGCACGACTACTTCACGATGTAGCCAAACATTAGTGATCATATCGTAAAATTGTTACATTATCCACCGGTAGAGCCGTTGATGTCGCTTTGTTTTTGTTGTGCATCACGGCGGCGGACAACAATCCCATTGGAAAAGCAATTATAAATATGCAAATGGAAGATAAAAGTGCAGTGACGTATCGTTATTATATCTAACATTTGTGCAGTTTATCATAGACTTAAACAAATTTGAAGTGTTATTTTTGTAATATTTATGTATTTAGAATAATACTTTTCTAACATTATTATTTTATTTTGAAGCTATTGTTTATTTATTTATTTATTTGTTCTTACAAGAGCAATACAAAAGCTCTTTCTTTAATTAGAATGTTTACTACATCGTTAGCCATAGATACGCATCTACGTATCATCATACGTATCTATGGCTAATTTATTTAAGTCTATGATAAACAGCACAAATGTTAAAATAACGATACGTCACTGCACTTTTATCTTCCATTTGCATATTTATAATTGCTTTTCCAATGGAATCGTTGTCCGCCGCCATGATGCACAACAAAAACAAAGCGACGTTGCAACGTCGACTGACATATCATTAGACGTTGATGTTTTTTTAAGCGATACATTATGGTCAGTAATAGCACAAAATACAGATAGTACAGAAGGCAATCACATGTATGTTTGTATGTACTTCACTTTTCATACCTACGCTCGGCGGTCGCGCTAGGGTTGTCAACTTTGGCTTATGCACAAAAAACTATCGTGGTAGTGGCACTCGTATCTAGTTGTTTGATTTATTGTTGAGCTTATTCCACAATATTAAAACAAAACAATAAACATAGTAGTTATAATTGCAATACAAACAAAAACATACAAAATTTTACATTTGTCAATTTTCACTATCGAAAATCCCTAATAACTTCAAAACGGATTACCCTATTTACACAATTTATTTTGCCCTATCCGTTTTAGACCTAAACCTATCAAATGACACTAAAAACAACACAATATCTACACAAACAAAAAATCATGTTTTCAACTTACGTAGGTTGGTGGCGTGAATTTACCTTTCAAAAAAGTTACCTAGTTCGTTTATACCACAGATATAGATATACCTAGATAACGCAAGAGTAACTACTTCGCGTGCCAAAAATTGCACCAACTTATGATTACAAATCATAAGCCGCCCCTTTCGCGCTCAGTCCTTTGTACTGCTGGCTGGGTAAGTGTGAGCGAGAGCGCGAGCTTGTGACGTCATAGTAGGTAGTCAAAAATATGGCACGCTTGGTTTTCATACAGTTCGTGATACTTGCGTTATCTAGATATATCTATATCTGTGGTTTATACTGATTCAAAATAGGAAAGTGTTATATAAATCGAGCTTAGATATGCATTTTTTGTTGCTCCATTTTTGCACTTCACAGACGCGTGTCTCAAGCGGACGGCACCCGCGCTCGCACTACTCCCAACCACTCCGAGATAACGTGTCCGTGAGCGGTGTCTATGTGTGCGTTGCTCGAGCGCACTTTGTATGTAGATTGCCTTCTGTACTATCTGTATTTTGTTGTTCTAGCTGGTCATTTCATGAAATACATCCATTTCATGAATGAACCGAGTACTACATGAAATATACATACCTATAAGTCAATGGAAATTATCAATTCTAAGATCTGGTCACGACACATATACACAACAAGCTTATTGTACGAGTATTACCAGACACGGTGGCGACAACTACCTACTTAATTCGTTCATTAGCATTACTCATGATATCGAGACTCGATAAGGAAAATTTCAATCTGTTTGAACAAATTAGGTAGAAATGTTTCTCTAACATTTCCAACTTGGCATAGAAGCTAGCCCATGTTTGTTCACATTAATGAGTGTTGTAAAAACTTAAGCGGTTTATGATCTATGCATAATTATTATAAACTAGAACTGCTTTACTTTGATTTCGGTTTACGACTTTAGTATAACTGCATAGGTATTTATGTTTGTGGATCTTTAATCAATTATAATAATTTATTTATTCTCGTTAACCAAAAAGACACAGCGACCTTTAAAAGTTGTTAAGTAGAAGTCACTCACACAGACCGGTACTCTACTTTTTGTTGTTTTGTGACTTCTACTTAACAAGTTTACTATATTTATTCTACTTTTTAGGGTTCCGTACCTAAAGGGTAAAAACGGGTCCCTAATTTGTTTTTTTTATGCTATTACTAAGACTCCACTGTCGGTCTGTCTGTCTGTATCTCATGAACCGTGATAGCTAGACAGTTGAAATTTTTACAGATGATGTATTTCTGTTGCCGCTACAAATAATAAATATAAAATAAAGTTAAAATTTAAAGGTGTATCAAAGAAACGTCTTATTCGGCGTTTTATGCCTTGTGTTACGGAATCCTTCGTGTGCAAGTCCGACTCGCACTTGGCCGGTTTTTATTTAGTCGGGTCATTTTATTCCGCCAATATCACAGGACTACCCCTGTGATAATGGCGTAGGTAACTAGTAAAATAACCTGCAAATATCTATCTTTATACGTTAGAATAATATATTTATATTTGTACCCACCATGTTATGGTAGAAGGAACAGAATTCTGATTCTGAGAAGAGATGTATTTATTTACTAAGAATTTAGTTACAACAATCAGTTGTTACTGTTGTGAGGAATCCACATATGGCACGCGCGCATTGCGCAGGTCAGCAATTTTCCGTCAGCGTAATCAGCGTTTTTAAGGCTTACGCAGACCGGGACAGTCAGCGGACACTAGCCGCTTAGATACTGCGGCATTCCAGCGGCTTCCCCGCTTCTCTACCCCCGCCGCCTCACCCCGCGGTATGTTACAACGAGCGCCGGAGTCCTTGGCATGCCGGTGCCTACCGCAGGACGCCACGGCATCCCGCCGCGGGAGCCCGTGGTGCGTCTTTCAATGCCGTGCAATGAAATCCCTTTCGAGCCATCATTTTAAAGCATAGCAATTTATGTTGTATTTCTAAATCGATACGTTTGAATGTCCATTAGTAAAAATTTAAATCCCTTGTCATGCCGTCCCGGTCTGCGTAGGCCTTTAGTCAGCTGTACTCATTCACACCACATTCATATATTATTAGTTACGAGGTATCTAGAACTATTCAAGAAATCATCTTCGTATATCCATGACTTATCATTTCAAGCTAACATCCAAGGTGTGTGCGACCCTGTAAGGAACCCAGTTAGCACGCATTATATACTAGTTAGTATAGCATGCAAGTAGGTATCTATATTAAAACAATTACAATCAATAATCGACATAGGTTTTGTAGTCCAATATTCTGACAACCAGTCTTACCAAGGGGTGGATTCGATCCAGCCGGTCTATTGATGCCCTCCCCAGCGACGACCTAAGCCGAAGTCCCTACACCCACGGGCGGTTGGGACCCCCTCAGAGTGTAGTCGTTTAGTTTATAAGTTTTATGCCCTGGCTGGAGGTCTTAATTTATTTAGGCACCCACAGGATAGTCCGGATAAGCAGCCGACAACTATGTAGGTTGATATGCGAGATGCCATTATAAAAAAATTATAAAATGTACCAAAGGGGTATCGTATTACCCAATCTAGGTCGTGTACATCAGATAGGCAGTCACTCCATGTCAAATACTGGTATTCAGCTGTATACGGTTAGATTGGAAGCCGACCCCAACATATCCACTCAAATGTCCGGTGGACAAGAGTTGGGAAAACGCTAGATTTGCAATAGACCTACTATTAATTTAATGCCAAGGGCAAGGTTTGGCAGCATCCTCATACGCAGTACTTGCGAATAAAATTCCAAAATAACCGAAGTTTCTCTGAATAAAATAAAACCAAATGACGGTCAATGTTTATTGATATAATACTAGGGCAGGAGTGAAAGGAAGGCGTAGCTTGATGCTAGCTAACCCACTCATCTTAGAATACCTGTACTTCCGATAATTAATTGAGATTAAAGTCATGACTATGGCGTTCAATTTTTCATGGCTTTAGAAGGCAGAGATAACTGTAAATCCAATGGTACACGGAATCTCCTTTATCTAGTCCGTGGGTGGGCTGAATGGTGCCTTTTGAAGTAGTCGATAAAAATGGCAATTATATTAGTTTACAACAAGGAACAGGAACTGCTGTTAGAGCGAGGTGAAAGAATAGAATAGAATACACGTTATATATAATGTACAGTCAACAATGGAGATAAGTATACAGGAGCGTCGGATATAGTTGAAGTTTACTAAGAAACCGATAGATGTTCTGGACTGAAATTTAATTTAATAAATGAGCTGTTTGTTTTCTATTAATAAAATTAAATTTTATTCGAGAACATCCATCGGTTTCTTAGTAAACTTCGACTATATCCGACGCTCCCGTATACTTATCTCCTTTGTTGATTGTACACCATAATTAAAAAACTGTATAGTCTATAATTATGGTGGTAAAATTTCTACATTCAAGTATAAACTTAAATGTAGAAATTTTTACAATGGGCGGTCTTATCGCTAAAAACGATCTTTTAAAGACAACCTTAGAAGAAGAAAAAGAAAGAAGAAAAGAGGTGTTACTCTTTTGTAACGTTCGGTTGTACAAATGTTTGTTTGTATTTTTCATTGACCTGGCAGAGAAAGTTGAAGAAGCAACCATTGTCAAATTCTATTGACGAAGTCATTGCAGGAATATTGCTTGTCAGGTCCAAAAACCTAAAATTTAAACGACATATTAATTCAAACAGTTTCAATCTCAATAACTGGTGAAATGAAATGACAATGATAAAGCTAAACAAAATCAGAGCAGTAAATAAGTAAGGCCGTATCTCGGTCACTGCCAATGCCACTAGATCAGTTCTGACGCAGACATATAACATCCATGAGATCGAATCAAAGAATCAGATCGGATAAAATTATACCCGAATTTGCATTATTTTACAATTTGTTTAATAGGCTCATTGATCTGAATTCTAGCATCCACATTCTACAATTCAAGTGATTCTTTATGAGCGAGCTTTTGTATTTCTTTATTTTAACAAAAAACGGCCAAGGCTGTTAATGATGTAAATACACAAACACATAAGTACAATAACTAAAATAATACAACTATTCGATACTCATACGCTCATCTCACAATATTCCAGACAACTAACAAGATGTTCTTCCATTCATTCGCGAACACATCACAGTCAGAACTCAGGCCTAGCGTCCAAGCGAGCGTTGATCCCAGAGAGTGTGCCAGGGAAAGAAGGCTTGACCTAAGATTTGGACCTATTCGTAGATGACTAGGTATACTTGAGGACGAAAAACTACGTTCCTTATTTTGTAACCAAGCGAAAAGAATATTACCACCCTTTAAATTCGTAGTACTGATGCATTTCTTTCGGTAGCAAGTGATTGGTGTTGATTAAAAGATAGGATATTAGCTTTACACGTAGTCTATAATTCATTTTATACAAAGGTATTTATATCAGCGAGTTAGATGAACCTAGATAAAAAAAGATATAACATCGCCTACACGCATTAAAAAAAGTCATCTTTTGGGATTTCCAGATCTATAGAAAGTCTATCGCTAATGATAATTTGAACGACGTCGATGTGGTCTTACTGTTAACCTAATAAATAATTTGATGAGTTTATTGAGTTAATAAAATAACGAAGTCCATTAATTGCGGGAGAGAAGTAGACATTTAATGGTATAGTGCTACTCAGTAGATATATCAGGATTCCGTTAGAACTTTTGATGATAGATATTATTTAAATGGTATGATTTTTGGTGCTAAATTGTGGTATCGAAATAAAGCTTCTTTGCCTGTTTGTTTTTTAATATAATCATTTGAAATATAAGCAACCACGTGTTCATTAAATAATAATATTAAAATAATCCCAATAGTAGACAAGAGCTAGTGCTCATAAAAAACTGAAATTATTTTTTTGTTTCTTGCATAAATATTTAAGCAAGAAAAATTTTGTTCATACGAAAGAAATGTGAAGACTGTAAAAAATCTTTCATCTGCTCCGCGGCTCTACGATTCTCATTTGCAATTCATTTGCACCGCACATGATGCATTTCACTCACAATCACAGATAAGCAGTTAAGTGTAGCAATTTTATTGCTAAATTATTGTATGTTTTTCATTTGTTTAATTTTCTTATCCTAAGGAGCCTATATATTTTAAGTTTTCACTCTTTTGTAACTCTATGGGTCACAGCAATGAGGAATACACCACTGTAATACAGTATCAACTAGTACGGGGGGCTATTGTTACTGGCGGCTTTACTTATATTATTGTAATGTCAACATTAGACTTAACTCGCTAATTAGTTCACTTTTTGTCTATTTTGTTGTCTGTTAATTTTTGCTGACCGGTTTACTATGGTGGCTATTACTTGTAGGAGGTCATTTACTTCCTGTAATTGTATGTTGGCACACTTTAATAGTATCATAACTCTTATATATTGCTGTAACGCTACCGAGCTCAGTTACATTAAAGCGATGTCTATTAATTTTTGGATCACACTGGTTTTACAGTTATGAACCATGTATTTTAACTCCGTGTTATTAACTAGTTTTAGAGTATGAGTTTGCACAGGTAAACTTCTCAACTGTGGGAAAATCAAAATTTTATTTACAACAATAGAAAAAGTAATTGTGTCTCATTAGTCACAGCGTTGAGCTCTTAAATCGCTCACTTGAAGTACCTTAGCGGAAAAGGGAATCAGGAAGTCAAATTTTCTTGAATGTAGGTATCAACTTCTTTTAACTTGCTATAGATTGCGTTACAGGTTTTTTCACCTAAACTGTAAAGACCTTCTTTTCTTTGGATGGGAAATGGATGACAATGAGATAACTTAATATTAATTTATACTACTGGCATCCTGAAATAATTATTTCATCGCCTTTCGCTCCTATTCTTTCAACATAAATTCAAAGGCGGGCTTTCCAATTCTGCAAGAACCACACCTACCTCGCTTAATTTGCCATGTTCGTCCTTTAGATCCATCAGATCATTATCCTGTGGCTGTCGTCAACCGGCAGTGTTTTGTTATGACATCACCTCACTCCCAGGTGCAATGTACCACCATTAAGTAACTGTTCTTGAGAGAATTATTGCAATCTGCTTTCAAACTTGAACTTGACCGCCGACTTGTTTAGTTGTTGCGTTATGTTGTGGCCTTAGGCGGTAAAAGCCGTTTAAATGTTGTTTTTGTTAGTCATTCTTGGCAGTTGCTCTTTGAACTCTTAATGATTTTAGTCTGTGTATCAAGTCCACTGGTGGATAAGTTGCGATACTACTCTTAAAGTGATATTCTATCAGCGATAAAGATGATAGAAAATTCAAAAATGTATTAATTTATTTAATCGTCTCGTCTCGTTTAAGCTTTATTATGTACAGCAATACAGGAATTAAGACCGGCTTTGCATCTACAAAGGCGGACTTAATGCTCGCATTGCTGTATCCTTGTATGTATTTGGCTGAAATAAGCTACGAAAAAGCTTATGTCAATCCTTTTGAAAGTAGTAGCAATTAGAAATGTTTTGAAAGCCATTGCCACTTGTCTAGGCTCTCTGGTTCATCAGTTTCCGCATCTAATTGGTCCCACGTCCCAGATACCTTTTGAAGGTTGTCGGTTTATTTAGCTAGGTTAACTCTAGCTAGATTTGTCTCCTCTCCACTCAGTCTCCTCTTCTAAATGATAATTGGTCCTTCCACAGATATACAGAGTCCATATATTATGTTAGTTAGTAAATTAATAATTAATTATGTATTTACCTGACTGCGTCAGAAGGAGGGTTATGTTTTTCGAGTGTACGTATGTATATATCTTTGGCACGCTCTGTAGCCTCAACGGCTTGATCGATTTCAGCTTGAGAGGTGCCGTTAGATTCGTCTTATACCATTTTTATTATTCTTTCAAATTCAAATGGGTAGCCTGCTTCCAACTTTTATTGAATGTAAAATGGGCTTGTTTTTAGCTTTTCAGAATTTTTTTTATTATCTTAAGTTTTTTACCGCACTCGGGTTTTTTAGTTTTTTTAATTTCCGGCTTTTTAGCAGACGATTTAGTTTTTGGTACGTGTTTTGTTACGATTTGTCACTTTGAATTACTTTTAACCTTAAAAGTTGTATATATTTTTGTGATCACCTTTTAAAACCGTTTATTTTGATACCCCAGTCAATCGGTTTGAGAAAAAAAAAATTTTTTGCAGACAATATGGCGCCAAAAATCGGCCATTTTAATTTTTTTCAATTTGATATACCTACCCAATGTCACTCTCATAATTAAGACGTATCTAACGGCACCTCTCAAGCTGAAATCGATCAAGCTTCAACGCCTGAGTTCGTTTCCTGGGTCGAACAAAGTGCTATTGGGACTTTCCATCTGGCATCACTCAGTAGCAGCCCGGACTCTTCATTTGTACCCGGTGTATGCAGCGGCGGTCCTAGATTTTTTTTTAGGTGGTGTAAAATCTTAACGTGGCGCCTCTCTATATACCATGTTCCTATGATATATGCATATGCAGTTGCTTGGTTGCTTTTGCTGGCTTGTAGACGATCGGCTTTATAGTAAGTGACTGTCTTCAATGACTGGTGCCTGGTGGACTGTCCACCAGGCACCAGTCATTGATGGTAGTAACTTACTATAAAGCCGATCGTCGAGGCGCTGAAATCAACCGAAGTGCGACCACAACTGCTGGTCGCATTTCGGTTGATTTCAGCGCCTCTCCCATGACGGCGCCCGGTGCCGACGCACCACTCGCACCGCCCTAGCGCCGCTACTGGGTGTATGGCAATAGGCTCGCCCGTGTTAAGGCTCCTTCGAACAGGTGCGACACGACACGCGACACAATGGCACCGCAAGTCGCGAAACGAGCGGTGCCTTTGTGTCGCGCGCGATTATATCGCGTGTCGTGCCTGTTTGTAGGAGCCTTTACATGGGGCTTATACCTACCTGGCGAAATGTGGATGTACTACAGTTAGGCTAGGTACAGACGCCAGCACATCAAGCTACCCGAAACCGTCAAATTTTCCCAGTCAACTTTGTTCCTTATGCTTTAGCAAAAAAGTTGAAAATCTATTAAAGAAATGTGACAGATTGTAGTAGCTTCATGTGCTGGCGTCTGTACACTTCTGACACTTCCAGGAATACAAGCTTGATGTTATGTTACTATACATTTACCTACCTTTAAGCTATAGACTCTCCCTTGCGCTCCGCGTCTCAAATACTTACTGCTACGGAACCTATAAGAAAATTTAACGGTACTGCTATGCTAGTTAAAGCAATTTATTCGATTTGGGTTTGAGTCTGCTGAAACGAGACTGTGTGTGAGGAACTACACTGAAGCACAGTGCAGTTTGGTGATGTCTTATCTGTCTTACAGAGCCAGCCATTGAACTTCCGTCATAAAGAAAAAGGGCACAACTAACATTTATTCCAAAATTGAGTAAAAAAACTGGCATATGCGCCTTTTTTTCTGATTCCAATTTTGAAAAAAAGAATGTTAGTTGTGCCCTTTTGCTCTATGACGGCAGAATAGCCATTTCGATTCCATTGAAAACGAATTGAAGGATGCTCAAGAATTTGAAACAGTCACTTGTAACACTCACTTTTGATTGACATGTCTAGTGGGCTACTTACTTGAAATGATAGTTTGTTTGGATGTCAAGTAAGTAAGGACACTTCGTAGGTACTTATAATCTCAATAGCTTGTTTGTCACAATCTTCCTTCTTCTTCTTTCTTTCTTTCTTCTTCTTCTAGCTAACATGGCTTAACCGTAACAACAAGAAAACATCTGAGGAGTAATTCTCCTAATTTTAAGAACGGTCAAAGTCTGATCTCAGTCAATCTGTCACAGATACCTCTAATTTCCCTACATTATTGACAAGTTTTTGTTTTGGGGGTGTAAGGGGGAGCACATAACAACCGGACTCCCCAAACGTCAACCTCACCTGCGCGCGGTACACCCTGCCACTAACAGACGAGGCGCTGGCGACCGACCGATGGCGGTATAACCATCCCATAAGCCAACCTAAATCCTTCAGAACGATGACGGGCAGCACCGTCGTCGCTGCGAAAGGTTTGGCTCTGCGGTCACCAACCCGCATGCCCAGCGTGGTGACTACGGGCATTAAACCTCCCACATGATTAAAGTGCCAAAACAACGGCCCCCAGTTCCCGGTGGTCCCGCAATTCCTGGTCAAGGTAGCGGTCACGGTAACGGCGGGACGGGGGGTGCGAAGAATCCCCGGGTTACGGCAGGCTACCAACGACGACTATATATGGCTACATATAATGGACGTTCGATGAGGCTGGACCATCACCTTGCCGAACTTGAGGTAGAGTTAGGCCGCATTAACTGGCATATACTGGGGTTATCTGAAGTCCGAAGACAGGGGGAGGACACGATAACCCTGGAGTCAGGCCACCTATTCTACTTCCGCGAAGGTGATCGCCTGTCCCAAGGCGGGGTCGGCTTTCTAGTTGTGAGGTACGCATCGCTACGTCATCCTCAAGCCACGCATCGCATAGAAATGAAGACCGCGCGCGCTGCAAACGCGTTATATTTACGTTAGTGCTATCTCGCTCGCGCGCGCATCTGTCTCGTTTCTTTTAGGTACTCACAGAGTATTGTAGGCGCGTTCTTATTGGACGATCGCGCGACGCCTTCATGGTAGCACTGGCACTACTTGAGCCCATGAGATTTTCCACTTAAGCTCGTTGTGTATACAGAAAAATATACGTTCCTATTTCTACACTATTATTCTTGTTTTATTTCATCGTTACCTACATCGCTGCTACATTTTGGTGACCCCGAGAAGAAAATGGAACACAAGCAAGAAATTAGTGAGCCTACAGACCTCGCTGCCATCTCCGTGCAGTCACGTCTCCTTCCCTTCTGGCGCGAATATCCACGCATGTGGTTTATTCAATTTGAAGCCGTCGTCGAACCTCAGAAGACCAGTGACGAAAACAAATATCGTTACGTCCTCGGCCAACTACAACCGACAGACCTTCAACATATCACAGACATCGTGATCAAGCCACCAGAAACTAAGAAGTACGAAGCCATCAAACAACGCCTTCTCTCCGTGTACGAACAGTCCGAGGTGAAAAATTTCAAGAACCTCATTAGCGGATTGGAGCTGGGCAACCAAAAACCGTCTCAGTTGCTACGGCGCATGCGCGAACTCGGCGGCAACATGATCACCGAAGATGGCATCAAGATAGAGTGGATGAACCACCTTCCGGCGCAAGTTCGAGTTGTGCTGTCAGTGAACACAGACTCGTCACTCGACATGCTCGCGGCAATGGCAGACAAGATGATGGAGTATTCCGAGTCGAGCAATATTGCAGCTGTCTCCTCGTCACAACCAGATTCTGCAGCTGTCAACCAACAAATCATGTCCGCGCAAATACAAGTTCTTTCAAAACAACTTGAGAAGCTGACACTCGAAATCTCCGAACTTCGCAGCCGTGGAAGACCACACCATCGCCGTCACCAGCGCTCCCGCTCAAGATCGAAGTCTACCGCAAAATATCAAAACGATCCCAATCGAGTTTGCTACTATCACTACCGATTTGGGGATCAAGCGAGACGCTGCGTGTCACCGTGCGCGAGGCGAAATCAAAACAAGTCGGAAAACTAAAAGAAGCACCGACCGTGGCGGACGTCGGTGTAACTACGGCAAGTAACCGCCTATGTGTCTTCGATCGCAACACTAATCACCGTTTCCTCGTTGACACCGGTGCGGACATCTCCGTCCTAGCCGCCACCCCGATACATAAGAAGAAATGTTCACCAACTTCGTACAAACTATACGCCGCGAACAGTTCACCAATCAATACCTACGGCGAGAAAGACCTGCAAATCGACCTAGGCCTCAGAAGACGATTTCGTTGGACGTTTGTAGTCGCAGACGTCAAAACATCTATACTCGGAGCTGACTTCCTTCGCCACTTCAAACTCCTCGTCGACCTGCATCAAAAGAAGCTAATCGACAAGGTGACAGAACTCTCAATCAACGCCTTAGAAATCTCGTCAATGCAACAAGCCGTCTACGTACTCAGCAACAAGCAGACATATCAAGACATACTCAAACAGTATCCAGATCTACTCCGACCTATGTCCTTGAAAACTCCCGCTAAACACAACGTCGTCCATCACATCGAGACAACGGGACCACCTCTCTTCGCACGTGCTCGCCCCCTACCGCCCGACAAATACAAAGCGGCTAAAGAAGAGTTTGAACGGATGATGGAAATGGGAATCTGTCAACCTTCCAAGAGCCCGTGGGCCAGCCCACTCCATGTGGTAAAGAAAAAAGATGGCAGTCTACGAGTGTGCGGCGACTACAGGCGTCTAAATTCAGTCACGCTACCCGATAAGTACCCGATTCCGCGCATACAAGATTTCACCTATCAACTACATAATAAGAAGATCTTTTCAAAACTCGACATGAAAATGGCCTACTACAGAATACCTATAAACAAAGAAGATGCACAGAAAACTGCAATCATCACACCCTTTGGGTTATTTGAATTCAACTGCATGACGTTTGGTCTACGAAATGCAAGTCAAACCTTCCAACGTTTCATGCACGAGGTACTGCGCGGCATCGAAGGCTGTTTTTCATTCATCGACGATATCTTGTTATACTCAGAAAATGAACAAGAACACAAGATATTACTACAGCAAGTTCTCGAGCGCCTGAACAAATACGGCGTAACACTCAACGTCGACAAATGTGAATTTGCACAGGCAAAAATCAACTTTCTCGGCTACGAAGTAACAGCGAACGGCATAAAACCAACTGAAGAACGAATAAAAGTCATATCCAGTTACCCTCAACCAAAAACTATCATCGAGCTTCGTCGTTTCCTGGGCATGTTGAACTTCTACAGAGATTGTTTACCAAATCAAGCCGACATGCAGAGCGAACTCAACAAATATCTGCACAATGGTAAAAAGAATGACAAGACGCCTATCGCGTGGACGCCGACCGCCGAACAAGCATTTCAAAAATGCCGCCAAAGCATATTGGAATGTGTGACGCTAACGCACCCTATCGCCGGCACCCCACTCTGCATCATGACGGACGCCTCAGACCACGGCATCGGCGCGGTGCTACAACAACGCGACAACGGAGCTTGGAAACCGCTAGCATTCTTTTCTAAAACAATGAGTGCTACACAATCTCGATACAGCACGTATGATCGCGAACTATTAGCGATCTACATGTCTGTGAAGCATTTTAGAAGACTCATCGAGGGCTGTGACGTCACCGTCTATACAGATCACAAACCGCTGTCCTACGCACTCTCAAGGCCGCAAAGTAGCAGCGACACCCCGCGACGCGAACGGCAACTACACTTTATCAGTCAATTCTGCAATAACATCGCGTACGTAAAGGGAGACGAAAACTCAGTCGCTGACGCCTTATCTCGCATTGAGGAAATACACTGTCCCTCAAACATTGACTACGACAAGTTATCACGTGATCAAGAACAAGACGAAGAACTGAGACAATTAAAACTACAGCCAAACTTAAAATTCATCACCGTTACTATGCCCGGCACGCAGCGACCAATCACGTGCGAGATATCAACATCTACGCTCCGCCCATATCTACCACCGGCACATCGTTTTGCAGCATTCAAAGCGCAACATGATCTCTGCCACTCTGGTATCAAGGCGACTAGAAAGCAAGTAACATCAAAGTTCTTCTGGTCATCTATGAACAAAGATGTAACAACGTGGACAAGAAACTGCGTCGGCTGTCAGCGAGCAAAAGTGCATCGTCACGTCGTCACGCCGCTAGGAAGTTTCCCGCCATCGCAACGCTTCGAACACATACATATCGATATAGTCGGCCCACTTCGACTATCTTACGATTATCGATATTGTGTTACTATCATGGACAGATTCACAAAATGGCCTGAAGCCGTACCAGTGCGTGAGATAACAGCTGAGATCGTCGCAAAAGCACTGTATGAAAACTGGATTGCTAGATTCGGCTGCCCACTACGTATATCGACCGATCAAGGCAGGCAGTTTGAATCGTCGGTGTTCAACGCGCTAATGAAAAAATTCGGCATTACACGCATACGTACGACCGCATACCATCCACAATCAAATGGGCAAATAGAACGCTGGCATCGTACGCTTAAAGCTGCGTTAATGGCTAGAGGCGCAACTACCAACTGGAGCGACGAACTTCCCACCGTACTGCTTGGTCTCCGAACAGCGCTGCGTGAAGACAACAACCTAAGTCCCGCGCTAATGACCTACGGTGCTACACTACGTGTGCCATCGGATTTCTTCGCACCGGCTACTACGACTAACATGTCGGACGAAGATTACGTACGCCGCCTCACACAAACGATGACGTCACTCTCACCTTCGTGTACTACCGCTAGAACAACAGCCAGTCCCTTCATACACAAGGACCTCGGTACGTGCACACACGTCTTTGTGAGGAACGATACCGTGAAACCGCCGCTGACGCCACCCTACGATGGACCGTATCCAGTGCTACAGAGACACGAAAAATACTACAAAATTCAGCTACCGCATCGTGAGACAGTTGTATCGCTGGATAGACTGAAACCGGCATACATCTGCAATGAAACACCAAACACTACAAGTCCTACAAACACAGCAAGCACGCCGAGCATCGTGAATCCTGTACCTTCACACCAACCATACATTACCCGGACCGGCAGAGTATGCAAGCCAAACGTACGCTTCGCTAAGGAGGGGGTACTGTGAGGTACGCATCGCTACGTCATCCTCAAGCCACGCATCGCATAGAAATGAAGACCGCGCGCGCTGCAAACGCGTTATATTTACGTTAGTGCTATCTCGCTCGCGCGCGCATCTGTCTCGTTTCTATGCGATGCGTGGCTTGAGGATGACGTAGCGATGCGTACCTCACATAGTCAACAAGGAACTCACTAGCAACGTTGTGGAAATCAGCTGTGTTTCGACACGGGTAGCGTACCTTGTACTGAAACTCACTGACAGGTACTACCTGAAAGTGATACAGGTATATGCGCCGACTTCGACATGCTCTGACGAGACAGCCGAGGCCATGTACGAGGATATTGCCAAGGCAATGCACAGTACGACAAAGGCCCACTACAACGTTGTTATGGGGGACTTCAATGCCAAAGTGGGATTACAAGAACGCGGTGAATCGAAAGTCGGACCGTTCGGTTTGGGGCGCAGGAATCACAGGGGGCAAATGCTGGTCAACTTTTTGGAGTCGCAGGGGCTCTTCTTAATGAATTCGTTTTTCGAAAAGAAACCCCAAAGGAAGTGGACCTGGCAAAGCCCCCATAACGTGACAAGGAACGAGATAGACTTCATCATGACGGATAGGAAGCATATATTTAGAGATGTCACCGTGATTAGTAGGTTTAATACCGGAAGCGATCACAGACTTGTCCGAGGCACTTTAAATATCAATTTCAGAGCTGAGAGACTCCGCATGATGAGGCCTACACTCCGACCTACGCAGCTCCAAGCCGCTCTAGGATCCGAAAAGTTCCAACTGGAACTTCAAAATCGATTCACCCTGTTGGAAACCATAGGTAATATTGACGAGAAAGCTGACGAGGTGGTCAAAGCACTACGCGACGTGTCCCGCAGACTTTTCCCGTCACGGCGAAAAAGTAAGGTGTCCAAACTTTCCCCGGAAACTCTCGGACTTATGAGGGAAAGGCGAGAGTTGCCATCTATGCAACCGTCTTCGTCAGATAAGAGGGCCTTAAACCTAAAAATTAGGAAGCTGATGCGACGCGACCTTCGGTGCTCCAACACCCGCGACATTAAAGACGCGATTGAGCAAAACCGAGGGTCGAAAGTGTTTGCTCAGCAATTAGGGAGGTCCCATCTGACGAAATTAAAAACTGCGGATGGCAGAATCGTGACTTCGAAGTCCGAGATTCTCGAGGAAGTCGAGGATTTTTATGGACACCTGTACTCAACACGGACGAGGAAACCAGCGGGGCATAGTGCAGACGACCATCGAGCCGAATTAACACGCCACTACACGGAGGATATCCCGGATATCGACCAATGCGAGATTAGGGCGGCTCTCGAGCAGCTAAGGAACAACAAGGCACCTGGGGATGACGGAATAACGACAGAGCTCCTTAAAGCAGGCGGGGCTCCAGTCCTGAAAGAGCTAGCGAGTCTCTTTAATTCCGTCATCCAAGAGGGTACAACGCCCAAGGCGTGGAGCAGTGGTGCGGTGGTTTTGTTCTTCAAAAAAGGTGATAAATCCTTGCTGAAGAACTATAGACCCATCTCACTTCTGAGCCACGTATACAAGCTGTTCTCGAGGGTCGTCACGAACCGTCTCGCTAGGAGACTTGACGAGTTCCAGCCGCCAGAACAAGCCGGTTTTCGAAAAGGCTTCAGTACCGTAGACGACATTCATACTGTTCGACAAATTGTACAGAAGACCGAGGAGTACAATCAGCCGCTGTGTATGGCATTTGTGGACTACGAGAAAGCCTTCGACTCCATCGAAATATGGGCAGTTCTGGCCTCTCTGCAACGATGTCGAATTGACTGGCGCTACATCGAAGTGTTGAGATGTTTGTATGACGCTGCAACGATGACTGTCCAGATCCAGGATCAAAAAACCAGACCCATCCAACTGCTCAGGGGGTGAGACAGGGGGATGTAATATCCCCTAAATTGTTCACCAACGCTTTGGAAGACGTCTTCAAGACGCTGGACTGGACTGGACAGGGTATTAACGTGACCGGCGAGTATATCTCACATCTTCGGTTTGCCGATGACATCGTCATAATGGCAGAGTCGCTGGAACAGCTAGACCAAATGTTGCACAGCCTAAATGGAGCCTCCCGGCGGGTTGGCCTCGGCATGAATTTGGACAAGACAAAAGTCATGTACAATTCGCACGTCTTGCCGAGTCCAATCCACATCGAAGGGTCGCTTCTCGAAGTTGTGAAGGATTACGTCTACTTAGGGCAAGTCATCCAGCTCGGTAGACACAACTTTGAGAAAGAGGCCGACAGAAGGATCCAGTTGGGTTGGGCAGCATTTGGAAAACTCCGTCAAGTCTTCTCGTCGCCTATCCCGCAGTGTTTGAAGACTAAGGTCTTCAACCAGTGCGTCCTGCCCGTCATGACATACGGTGCTGAAACGTGGACACTGACGGTCGGGCTGGTACACAAATTCAAGGTCGCTCAGCGCGCTATGGAGCGAGCTATGCTCGAAGTCTCTTTAAAGGATAAAATCAGGAATGAAATTATCCGGAAAAGAACCGGAGTTACCGACATAGCTTGCAGAGTAAGCAAACTGAAGTGGCAGTGGGCTGGCCATGTCTGTCGAAGGACCGATGGCCGGTGGAGCAGACGAGTCCTGGAGTGGAGACCGCGTATCGGCAAGCGTAGTGTGGGACGCCCCCCAGCTAGATGGACGGACGACCTAAAGAAGGTGGCTGGGGTAGACTGGATGCGGAAGGCGGAGGACAGGGTGCTGTGGCGCAGTCTGGGAGAGGCCTATGTCCAGCAGTGGACTGCGATAGGCTGAGTTGATTGATTGATTGACAAGTTTTTAACATTGATTGCCGCTGAGAAGAGATTGCGAACGTTTTTAATAACGGGAATTGGCTTTTTGATTTACTCTTGATAAAGCTTTCGCTAAGGCATTAGTAATTAAGGCGAATGGATAGTGGTAGACCGCGAGATTCAAATTTTCTTACGTTTTTTGCAATTTGCAGGTCACCATTAACACTTTTTCATAAGAGATTGGTGGCTGGTGGTAGAAATCTAACTTAGAAAGATGTATTAATGATTCTAATGGTTATAATTCTCTAAATATGTACATGTTACTGTCGCAAATCATATTTTGATCAAGATACAATCTGACACTGACCTGCAAATTGCAAAAAACGTAAGAAAATTTGAATTTCGCGGTCTCAACTACCCATTCACCTTAATATAACGTCAAATCTAGTTCCCTGTCATCCTAATCACAACTTTCGCTGTCACCAACCGCAAGTCTACTTATTTATTTTGATTATGCTAATTTTTCTCTATCTATAAACAATTGCGAAAAAATTATGGCAAAAAAACCACAGAGCAATGAACGGAATCAGATGCTGTTGTTGATGGATGACCTCCGTTACGCGAAGCTTTTATTATGTAGGTACCTACTGATGTATTAAACGGTTTTGCTTATAATTACAAATTAGTCATGTTAAATGCTTACTTATTTGAAATGATTGTTACCTATGGTTTTTTAATCTTTAGTATCGTTTTGATACCTGTTTTGGTGGGTTTAATAATAGTAATATATTCTTTACTAGCTTCCGCCCGCGGCTTCTCCCGCGAGGTATGTCGATAATAACTATCCTATGTCCTTCCCCGGGATGCAATCTACCTCTCTGCCAAATTTTATCGAAATCCGTTCAGTGGTTTAGGCGTGAAATGTAACATACAGACATACAGACAGACAGGCAGACAGACAGAGTTACTTTCGAATTTATAATATTAGTTTAGTATGGAAGTATGGATTTATGTTCAGGTATACATAAATCCATACTTCCATTCTAATCAGTGAACTCTCAAAATGTAGGGAACAGCTGAGTTTTTTCCTCGCGATTTCAGGTTTGGTCCCATAGTACAAGTTGTTCATAATGATGAGTACAATGACCTCTTAAGAGGTTGTTGATGTTTTACCGATAACCCTGTAAAAAAAAAAGGGTAAAAAAATTAAATTGAGATTCTTTTTAGATTATTTTTAAACGATAGCCTGCAGCCTTCTAGGATTTGACTTGCGTTTAATTGTGTTAGAGCTTCAGGCTTTTATTTAGATGTGGACCTCCAGGTAGCTGAATGTTCAGAGGGCCAATTATCGTAATTTTAAGAACTTTCCCTGTCTGATCTCAGACTAAGGGCTGATTTTTCAATTATCTGATAACTTTATTCGAAGAATAATTTTGAAATTTTGACAATTGTTTCATACAAAAATTGACAAACGTCAATTTTATTCTTCGAATAAAAGTTATTTGGCGATGGAAAAATCGGGCCTTTGTCAAAAATACCTCTAATTTGTTATTACGTGCTATAAATTATGCGGCTTAGGAGAAGAAATCAGGCACAGCATATATATTTAACGAAACATTAAAAAGTATTAGGTAAATAGGTACAGCAAATAAGAAAAATCAGAGAGCATGGCCTTTTAGGAAAAATAGGTGCTCTTACCAGGGCGCCATTTTGTCAAGAGGAAGTATAAATATAAAATATTGTCTATGTGTAGAGTGATATCCATAACTATAATGGCAAGCGGATGTTTTTCATCATAATTTACCTACATTTTTGACAAGTTTTTAACATTGTTTGTCCGTCAGATTTTGAACGTTTTAAATTACGAGAATCGATCTTCTGTTCTTCCAGCCTCTGCTATCAACTACACTGTAAATATGTAAATAATGTGCGCAGGATCTCCAAATTCATGTACGTCGTGACATCGATTAATTACAGTCTCTGGCCGGCTCTAGTATCGAGATCGGATATCGAGTCCAAATACCGGTAACACCGCACCACTTCGCCTTGAACTTGATTTATCGCTGCAATCGATTTGGCAATTATTTTAATTCGTAGGTAATCGCGAAAGCAGGCGATTGGAAGTTTTTAGAGTTTAGTTATTTATGGCGCGAAATTTGAAATTTAGTGTGGGTTATAAATTATACATGCCTTTTGGCTATAGACGACAGTTGTCAATTTCTTATACCTAGGTGTGGTAGGTAAGTCACGAATCATTTTATTAGCTAGCGTAGGTCAAGTTGTTTTTTAAACTTACGATTAAATTCGTACCTCTTATCAGGACGCTAACTAAAGCCCCGGTTTCCACCGCGAGCGAAACGGACCCATTAATGACTTCGTTCGTTCGTCCGATCCGTCTGGCGACTGCTCCAGACGGATCGGACGTTTTTAGGTTATCCCGGTATGTACGCTGGCGTAGACTGGCTAATAGAACGAACGAACGAAGTCATTAATGGGTCCGTTCCGCTCGCGGTGCAAACCGGGCTACACCTTTCAATAACTTGTGTTTGTAACCTTTTATTTTAGGTACGCACCTACCTACTTTATTTTACCGTTGGCATCGGTCGTCGGCAAGTGACCCATACCAATAGCACAGTATAAAGATCATACAGTATTTCGACTTCATACAAACGGACGAAACGCGAGCTATACCTACGCGCCTCGACCTCGGCATGCGCTCGGCATGCAGACAGTTGCGACTGTGCTGCAGTGACGAACGGACGGTGTGTTGTTTTTTTTAACAATAACCTCGCGATCACTTAAAATAAGTTCAAGTACATATTTAATATGACGAGTAGGCTATATTGTGCTGTTTTTGGTTGCATGAATTCGTCAATAACGCATCCAGAGACAACTTTTTTTAGATTACCTGGAAACTCTGAAAGGTAAGACTATAAAATAATTTTACTTACTAGTAGGTAGGTACATAATGTGTCTTTTTAATGGATAAGTATTTCCTTTTATCTCCCGAAAAAAAAGATGTCTGGATTAATAAATAAAGTGAATAGAGTAAAGGAAAGTGTTGTTATACACGAGTGAAATAGGTAGTTATAGGTGGTAATATTTTTACCGGTCGCAAATTTATGAGATTTGTTAAAACATAAGTACCTACCATGGTTTTTTAGGTAGGTACATGGTTTTTTAATTAAATCTACCAATCAAAAAACAACACGCATTTTTATTAAACACTTCCTATTAAATTCACAAAGTATTTTATTTGTTTATATAAAAGAAGTATATTTATTTATTTATTTTATTATTTATGTACACACAGCAAAATACAATAACAAAACTAAATGGAAACACAAAGTAGGCAAATGTAATTAAAATGCTGGAGGCGGGCAGCCCTATCGCATGTTTATGTACCGCGCGGCTGTAGGCATTTATTTCAAGGTTACGGCCGAGATACAATACTGTATGATCTTTATACTGTGCCAATAGGTTAAATTACAGAATAGATACCTTATGCTTTGTCTCGAGGGGTGTACAGTTGGATTGTTCCTAGATATTCCTACTTTGTTTCAAATGCAAGGAAATAAATATTAAAGTAATGGCGATAGGAGCTTCCAAAAGAATCGCTAAATTCTTAGAACACAGTGACTGATGACTTGACCGTTTGAAAGTATATTAGCTAGATCGCTAAATCACTAGATTTTATCGACACCCAAGTAGGTATCCTACAAGGTAGGTCATGAATGAATCCACATAAAAATAAATATTAAAAAAAAACAAATCGCTGCAGATACATAAGCGTGTTTCCGGTAACCCGGCCCTTGAACAGACAAGATTTTCAAATTTTTTTTTATTCGCACCTTTATTTTTGTACCGCCCTGTAGGTATGTAGCAATATGAAGTAATATGAGGTTCCTACTGCATTCCACCTTCTATCCTCCCCTTTGTGTCCCAAAATATGCAGCTAAGGTGACCTCTGCGCTGCCACCGATAACGCCGTTGAAGTGGCGAAGTTTTGGGCCCACAAAATATAAATAACTGTCGTGCTAGAGCGACACGAAGAAGGAGAAGAAGACTGCGTTGACCTTTATAGACTTAAGACATACTTGCGTTTTATGAAAACCTTTTTCTTCACGCGTACCTATTTTATTATCGTACCTTCCTACTTCCCAGTACACGCGGCTACATATCAAACTATAGTACGCTTCCAGTTTATGCTGACCTCGGATTGATTAGGCTCGCCGTACAAGTTCAGCTTGTAATAGCTTGATGTATCACCGTGTGTACCTACCTTTTTAGGGTTCCGTACCCAAAGGGTAAAAACTGGCCAAGTGCGAGTCGGACTCGCACACGAAGGGTTCCGTACCACAAGGCAAAAACGCCGAAAAAAACATGTTTGTTGTATGGGAGCCCCCTTATATATTTATTTTATTTTAATTTTATTATTTCTTATTAAAGTTAAAATACAACTGAGTATTTTGTGAATATTTCAAGTGCCTACCTGTTGCCATTTTTGATATCGAGCAAAAAAGGGCAAAAAAATCGCGCTTGTTGTATGGGAGCCCCCCTTAAATATTTATTTTATTTTAATTTTATTATTTATTGTTAAAGTTAAAATACAACTGAGTATTTTGTGATGTTTTTCGGCGTTTTTGCCTTGTGGTACGGAACCCTTCATGTGCGAGTCCCACTCGCACTTGGCCAGTTTTTTCTTTTGTCGGGGCAACCTTCAAAACACCCGACTTTCGGAGAGGGAGGTCAGGGAGTGTGAGATATACCTCACTAAAACCACCCCGGTGGTTCCTCCCAACCTCCTCTTTGTCATAGGAGTAACTGACAGACCGCTGTGCAGGGCCTGCATGGAAGACAACGAGACAGCGGCACATGTGCTTCTAAACTGACCGGTGGTCGCCTACAGGGCAAAGTACTTCGGTAACCCAGGTAACCTACGTGAGACGGTCAGTAACATCAAGGCGTTGCTGGCCTTCCTTGAGGAGCTGGGGTGCATCGAATAATCGATTTTACCACCCATACGCAATATACGCGCATTGATGTGGAGTTGCGGACACCAGCCCGTAGTACCTATTATAACCCGGTTCATTAAAGAAAGGAATCTAAAATGGCGGTGCTTATCATGTTTTCTCGCTTGCACACTAGTGCCGTCTATACTCACTCTCGCGCGTACCGTAGGCAGAAAAATAATCAGTCTTGATTTGCTTTCACGCTGTCTTGACGCTCTCAGTAATCCTTTTTACAAAGTCCTTGTTATAGGTTTCTGTTATTTTTCCGTTGTTACCTGTTTGTTATTTTTGACCTTTCATCGAAAAAAAGTACCTACTGTTTCCGATGAAATCAACAATAACGATCTTATAATAATATAAAGCGCCACGTGTCTTTCAAATTTTCAACTTAAACGCGCGCGAAGCCGCTGGCAGAAGCTAGTTTGAAATAAATACGGCTCGGTCATGGTTTTATTATTTTTAATTTGAAAAAAAATTCGAGTTAAAATTTTATATGCTAACTGTACTATCTGTCATCGCAAGTACAAGCCGCCATTTAAGATTCCTTTCTTTAATGCATCGGCTTATACCTATTTTATTATTAACCACCCCGGTGATCACCATCAGCACATAGAGGTGGTCCTGGTTCCTCTAGTTTTATCTGAGGCCTTAGTGTGAGTTTTTTCGACTCACGTACGATTGCGAGCGCGTTATAATGTTGTATGGGAAATTAGGTTTCTCTTAGTGACCACCAGGTGGCGCTATAACTTTTTTCCTCATTAAATTCTAACGCGCTCGCAATCAAACGTGAGTAAAAAAACTCACACTTAAGCCTCGACTCTTACGATTTTTTCATCGTGGATTTTAATCATCGTGGTTTCTAAGCACACTGTTTGTGTAGCTAATTAGATACCTAAAAATAAAAAACCGGGCAAGAGCGAGTCGGACTCGCGCACCGAGGGTTCCGTAACATCCGGGTTTATGCATAAGGTTTATGTTTATGAAATTAATTTTTATTTTTATTTTTATATTTGAGTTGATTCAATGAAAGGTAAATTGCGGTTTACGATTTATGACGTATTAAAAAAAAACTACTTACTAGATCTCGTTCAAACCAATTTTCGGTGGAAGTTTACATGATAATGTACATCATATATTTTTTTTAGTTTTATCATTCTCTTATTTTAGAAGTTACAGGGGGGACACATTTTACCACTTTGGTAGTGTCTCTCGCGCAAACTATTCAGTTTAGAAAAAAATGATATTAGAAACCTCAATATCATTTTTGAAGACCTATCCATAGATACCCCACACGTATGGGTTTGATGAAAAAAAATTCAAAATTTATTGTTTTTTTTTCTATTTTTGTGTGAAAATCCTAATGCGGTTCATATAATACATCTACTTACCAAGTTTCAACAGTATAGTTCTTGACATGACGAATCTATAAGGGTTCCGTTTTTTGCCATTTGGCTACGGAACCCTAAAAACGAGTCTACAATTTCCATGTTTGTTTTGAGCAATTTATTTCTCTTATATGACAAGATATGGAAGATTTTTTACAAAAACTTGTCTCAATTATGTTTTTGCAAACAGCTGTTATTTACAACGTCTTGGAGTTTAGTCATTAATGAGAGGATGTGGATAGTGTTATGTTTTACGGTTCATTAGTAAGGTAGGTATAGCGATCTCGCTCTCGTTTTAATAACTCGACTATCTGGATAGTGATAAATTATCTGGATCGTGAACAGTTTAAGTAGGTATTTATATATTTTTCTTTGTTCCACTTTCTTTTCTCCTTTATAAAACAATTTGGTAAGGTACAAGAAGTAACATCAATTGTTATTTTTTTAATGTCCAATGAGCTGTTTCCCGTTTTAGGGTTTCGTACTCAAAGTGTGCCAACGGAACCCTATAACTAAGCCTCCGCTGTCCGTCTGTCCGCCTGTCCGGCCGTCTGTCTGTCAGCGAACTGTGTCTCATGAACCGTAGTCCATAATAGGTAGACAGTTGAAATTTTCACAGAGTGTGTATTTTTATTGCCGCTATAACAAAATAATAAAAATTAAATAAATTAAATAACAAATGCGAGTTGGACTCGCGCACCGAGGGTTAAGTAATTACAAATTTACGGCTTTCGGATTTTTTTCCTTTACTTGTGGTACATGCCATTGCTTCTTGCCAAATTTCATAATTCTAGGTCAACGGGAAGTACCCTATATTTTGATTCCCTTGCGAGTGTCAAAATATGCGGCATAAACGGAACATAAACGCCCGTATCTTTTGATTGCGTTGACTTAGAAGTTTCATTTTTTCACTGCTTTAAGGGATTGCAACCCTGAGTATTTGATATTAATTTCTACTTCATAACTCCACGCGTTCTTGAGAAAAAGTGTCTTGACAGACAGACAGACGGACAATAAAGTGATCCTATAAAGGTTCCGTTTTTTCCTTTGGAGGTACGAAGCCCTGAAATTGCTAAAAATAACAATAAACTATGAAATTCTCCAACAAAATAATTAAAATGTTCTTTACAAAATTATCTAGAATATTAAAAAAGCAAAAAGGTTTTTGACAGCGGTGGGATTCGAACCCACGCCCTTTCGGACTGGTGCCTAAAACCAGCGCCTTAGACCACTCGGCCACGCTGCCTTATGACTGAGTGACGAAATTATGGATATTTATCTAAAGCGTAGCTGAAGTGACGTTAATGACCTTGAATACTTTAGTGACGCATTATTCCCGTTGTGAATAAAGATTGAATACAGACTTGAGGCCAAAAGGTTATCTTTAGTAGCTACTTATTCAAGTATAAGAAAGTTTTATAATTTATAATAGATTTGCGTGTTAAAATACAGTATTTCTTTGACGTGTGTAGTTTTTATTTGATTTAAAATATTATCGTCATCCAAGTCATAATATAGGTATATTTTTTTTTATTAAAAAATGGTCATTGCATAATATTGTGAAAGTGGCGCAACCACCCGGTTAAAAAAATTGTAAAGATGTGGGCCCTCTGGCCACGCACTGAAGTTAACCAACCAATTACTACCAACCAGATAATTTGTGGGTTAACTTTAAAAAAATCAGCTGTTCCCTACATTTTGACGAGTTATACGAACATAAATGTAGGGAACAGTTGATTTTATTTTCGCGATTTCAGGTTAGGTCCCTTACTAAAAGTTGTTCTTATTGATGACTATAAAATATAATGACCACGAATGGTTGGTTGAGGTTGTTAATGTTTTACCATAACCCTGTATAATAATAAAAAAAAAACAACTTTGCTACTTTATCCGACGAATATGTAAATGTTTTTGTCTTACCGATTATGTACAAGTTCTTGCTTTTATGTTGCTATACGAAAACGTGTATGTCAAATGCATCAATTCTGTCCTCATAAAAATGTCATGTGCAGTGCCAAAATCTATTTATAGGATGCTGTACTGCATTACATGACGTCAGATTTTTGGGAAGCGTAGGATTATTTTCGTTCTAGTACCTACTACTCGGTACCTATATTTATTACGGGCATAGCTGTCTCTCTACTTTGGAATATTATAGAAAAACCGCTTCCGTTTCTGTCGTAAATAATTAATTACATTTACATAAAGAAAAAACTCTGCAAACTTGTTCGAGATATTTATAATCTCCTGTGAGCGAGGTTACTAGCGCCATCTTGTATGTAATCAACGAACTGTTTAACTGTATTGCAACGGAGTTACTTCATCATTACTCGAATAGTAGTTATATTATTCATTTTACCAAACTCTTGTTCATTTATAGATGATAGATCTCGCTTGTGTATAAATTATAACAAGTATGACGATTTATCAGCGCACATGGCTAAATGATGTACATTTCCATCTAAAAATACCCATGGTTTTTTTGAAGGAATTCCTTCAGGACATAACGATGACTTGGACACATGGCGTCTCTAGACAGTATTGAAGAGAACCTCTTCACTGACTGGCAAGCAACTTCTTTGTGACATTGCTTGTCACTTGCCAGTCATTTAAGACCTGGGGCCATATTACGAAGTATTAATGCCATCATGATTCCAGTCCAAAAAAGGGATGGTGCTATCGGTCATGTGTAGCTCCGTCTCTCTCTTACACGGGGATCATGATGGCAGTAAACCGTCATAATACGGCACCAGGGCAGGCTATTATCCCAATTTATTTGGGGTCAGCCCTACTACTAGTACTTCTGCGCCACACCGTATGGTTGTGGGTTCTCTTTTGTTGTGTTGCTCGATATCATGTCATTTTTAATTCTTCGTAGCCAAGTCATTGGTGGTCATCCATCGCATCTTTTTCATCTTCTATATTCAAGAATCTTTTATAGTCATATGGTCATCATCTCGCCTCATCACATGTCACTTATTCTTATTCCATATTTCGTGAACACCTACACTGACAACCAACAAGGAAAATATGGCACAGGAAAGACAGGGAAAACCATAAGCTAATAAAATCAGGTAAATAAAACACAATAATTGTTCATAATATCCTGTATATTTACCTAAGTGTAAAGGAGAATTATTTACAAGGTGGACATCGATAGTTATGTATATGCTTACCCTAGCCTACCTCCTTCCTTACAAGTTACGAAAACATGAGATTTTAAAATAAGAAAAACAAAAGATTTAAAAGCATAAATTGGATTATATACTGCCTTAGACAATAGTTTCTTAAAATTAGCCTTTTTTTTTAAAACCGAAATGTTATGAAACAAAACGAACATAAAAACTTTTTGAATGAAAGATATATTTTTTTTAAAGACTAGTAAATATATATTATCGGCCAGTAGTAAATGCCATTAAAGTTGGAAATAGGCAACTTTTAATTTAGAATATTTTATTTGCTGTAATTTTTATTGTTAAAACTGGCAACTTTAAAAATAATTTTAACGCTTATCTAGCGTACTTTTATCTATTGAATAATGAACTAAATAATTAATTAACAAATTAATTAATGTATTTTCATAAACAGCTTAGGATTACAGTGTACATTTCAGCACCTTTTATTTATACGGATTACATGTAACAGCAACTTGCTATTTACTTTATTTAGGCGTTTGAAAACAAAAATAATAGAATCACGTAATCGAAAATAAGAACGGACATAAGACTCACAACTAAACGAATGATTGATAAAAGACAATTATAAATGAATACACAAAATATCCACCAAGGATCCAAATAATTAGTTCTCAAAAGTCAGAAAAAATACATAAATCAATAGTAATTACAAATAAAAATCGATATTTTAACATTAAAATAATTGCATTTCAATCGTTCAACGCTTTCGTTGTCAAAACAGCGGCTAGCGCCCATGTATACGATCAGATATGTAGGTATTTAAGCAGAATATAAGCTTATTTTATATATTGCGTTCATATCAATAAAACATGTTAACCCTACAATATATTTGTAATAATAAATTAATAAAGAAAATATGTCGTTTTATGGTGTCGTTTTGACGACAAAAAAAAAATTGTTTAAAAAAAATGTTGATATATATATATATCTGACGTAGCCATAATTCATTGACAAGAACGCATTATGGTAAACAACGCATTATGTGTTTATGTATCTAGGAATAGAAGAATCTTGTTGCAAGGCGTAGGTATGGTGTTTTTTTTTTTTGTTGTTTTGAAAGCGATTGCACTGTGATTATAAATTAATCAACTTTAACGGCTTCATACATTAATAAAGTAATGCTCGATCCCTATAAACAAAAACGAATCGTTTTGCTAGCACTTTTTATTGCAAAACTGGGCATATAAATACATTCGTATGCTAACTTCACCTGTGATAGCTACTTCCTTAAGGGAGGGTCTACTATGCAAAGCTATGAGGTATTTGCTTCTTTATTGGTAAAGATAGAAGAGTTCATTTTAACCAATAGCGGTCCGTAAATTATAGGAATCGGCCATTAGGTTGCGAACCGTCTACAGCCATACAGTAAGAGGGCCTAATCTGCATTCGCAATTTATTTGCCAAAAATTTAAACAAATATGAATTAATGGAAAAATAACTTTAATTCCTACACAATAAAGTTCAGTTTACGCTACAACTTCAAACATTTTTATAACTTTTTCAATAGTGCTGAAATCATCTTAATTGTCATTTAAATAAAGTTGACATTTGTTTAACTTGAAATAGGGTGGGGGTGTCAGCACTGCGCACTTTTGCTATTTATTAGACAAGTTGCAATCAAAGCGTTTCGTATTTCTTCTACAGTAACTTTCAACAGGATTGATATAAGCTTTTCGGTACAACAATTTTTGACGTTCAAAAGTGCCTTCTATGTGCCTATTTGAAATAAATGCTTTGACTTTGACTTTGGTAGCTTATGTCAGTCCAATACATTTTTGACATTTCCATCATCGTTATCGCTGTTAGAATGTCACTTCCTCCAGGTCTTAATTTACGTGCGTTGTTTACTTAGATCATACTATTATCTGTTAATTTTTTTGTTAAACGCGTGATATAATTTATTGAATGCATCAAAAGCAACCAATGTTTATTCTATGTTAGAGCGGCAACAGAACACGTAGTATAAACTAGTTATATTTGGTTACACAATATTAATTACCGTATAAATTACTCAGTTTTAACTTCTAAAAGAATTTACAATTACAATGTACAAATTTCTTATACTAACGAGCGGTGAGCTCTCTACAGCTTAAAATGTACCAATCCGACAGGAATGTATTTGGATATTATTTCTTAGATTTTTCTAGAAATGAACTGCGTTTGAGTATAAAAATTTAGAGCCGTACTGGAAGCACCGATGTTATTTGATAGTAAAGTATTTTTTTCAACAAGCATTCTAACGTTTTTTTTTTATATTTAGATATTGGGTGCCGATTCCTTTGTTCACAAACTAAACTAAATTTAAGTTCAGTGCATCTTTTTCTTCCAATTTCATTAAGAAAAGGACAGAGGATAAATTTCAGTTTAGTCCTGTCAAATTAATCAGCGCCTGAAACTACTCCATACAAGTTTAGATGTGATTAAAAACTTGTCTACTAAAAGTTCGTCAATTTACGTCAGGCGCTGATTAATTTGCATAGATCGGAATAGGTAGAGCTGTTTTATTTACTTGCCATAGGTTAGAATAATATGGATATTCCCTTTTAGTTACGAAGTTAAGTTTAGTTTCGAAGTTACTGTTGGTAAAGAATTGAATTCTAGTGGCGCAGAAAGAGACAAAAACAGGTGCGTCACTCTAGCGACAATAAAATCCCGTAAAAATCCCGTAGTATCAGTCGGAATCCCGTGGAATATCCATATTATCATCAATGTTTGCGGTCAATGAACCTAAATAGCTCTACCTATTCCGATCACTGTTAATTTGACAGGAAAATTTATCTACTGTCCTTTTCTTAATGAAGTTGGAAGAAAAAGATGCACTGAAGTTAAATTCAGTTTAGTTTGTGAACAACAGAGTCGGCACCATTAGCATACTTATTTTGTATTTAGTATTACGTTCGAATATAATTGAGAGCGTTTTGTGTCCAAAAGTTACGGCGATCTTAATAGATGTTTATCTACATCGTAGCATGTACATACTCCAGCACATCAAGCTACTTCAATCTGTCAAATTTCTTTAATAGATTTTCAACTTTATCGCTAAAGCAAAAGGTTCAAAGTTGATTGGGAAAACTTGACAGTTTCGGGTAGCTTGCTGTACTTGCTACTTAGATATTAGCCTCAAGTCATCAATTTACTGGTTTCCGATATCCATACATGACCACGAGGCCACGATAACTACAAAAAGTGTTGCTTAGATGCTGTTGAAAGCAATAGGTACCTACTAGAATTAGAACCATAGATTTGTACCCAGACCGTTATGAAAACGTCTACTACGCGAGCTGTTATTTCTAGAAAAATCTACAACAGGAGTGTTTCCCAATAACTAAGTTACTAATGAAATGTTTAAATTTCGACTTCCTTTCATATATTTATACACCCAATGGCTTCAGTACCGTAGCTACACATATATGTAAAATATTTCAGTAAACTAATAAAGAAAATTACAGTTTGCTTAACAATCTTGTTAATTACAGTGATCAATTTTATTTTAGTTTCTATTTTAATAAATTAATTGACACAATGTGTTACTTAAATTAAATTAATTAATTAAATAACACTGGTTGCGTTTTGACATTAGTATATTTTGCGTTGGAGTTACCAGGGACTTGACCAAATGAAAGTTTTTTTTGACTTCTTGTCTTTTGGCTTCGTCGAAACATGTTTGTTACGCGTATTTACGTGTGCCTACATAGTATGTACCTTCTTGTACATCCCTATGTACAGACACCAAAAGAGATACGTAAACAGAGACGTCGGATATAGTTGAAATCTAGTAAGAAACCGCTGGAGATTTTTGAATGAAATTTAACTTGATAGATGTACTGTTTGTTTCCTAACAATTAAGTTAAATTTTATTCAAAAACATCCAGCGGTTTCTTACAAAATTTTAACTATATCCGGCGACCTTGGTTACTTATCTCCTTTGGTGACTGTACACACTCGACATAACATCAACTTAAAAACGGCAGTGGCGCAGTGTACGCAGAATTTACTAATGTCGATGAATTTACAGAAGAATAATTGGAAAATTGAAGATGGCACACAAGCAATTACAAAGTTAAAAAAAAAATCGTTGCACAACCTATTTCCAGAAATTACAATCAAATAAAATGAGATTAAAATATTTAAAACTAGATCTTAAAAACAATCTAAATAATAGAGATACGTCAATTCCTAAAATTATAAACCCCAAGGTGACAACAAAAAAAACTTAGATTAAATTAGTGTCTTAAAATTAAAAATAAAACCCAATTGTTACTGTTATGTAGTAAATTATGTTATTTTATATAATCGCTGACAAAGGTAATGAACATTCATAGATACAACATTTTGTTCAGTAAAAAAATAAAAATTTCGATGACAACTGGAAGCAAAATATTACAAAATCTACTTATTTTTTAGAGAGTTCGATCTAAATACATACACACATACATAATTATATTACACATAATAGTCGAAGTGATGGACGTGTCCACAAATTATTATCGAGACGACTTCGTAGTCTACGCGAAGAGAGTTGGCAATTATACAGTTGAAGAAAGCGGATGGCACAAAATTCATTTTTTACAGAAACCATACAAGATCGATCATTCAGAACATGCGAACCACATTGGTCTTTCAATAGAGACATCAAAACATCTTAACCTCTGATAAACACCATTTAAAATCATTACACAAATGATTAAAAAACTTGGTCTCAAAGATGATAATTTATTAACATTTTAATTTTACCCATACTGCCTTCTCGTACAGACAGTATGCTGCATCTTTTGTACCTGGCTTGTACATTACTGTACAATCCGTACATTAAAATTGTATCCATGTCAAACATTTATAGAACAATAAATAATTTCATCGATCGTAGTTTTAAAAATAAATCACAGAACAATTCTAGCCACGTTCATAAATGAATAAATTACTTTTTTTTGTTATCCCGCGCATTTCGCGTGGTATGGTGTGTAACTGTCAAAATTTAAAAATGGAATGGCTGGTCCGGAGACTGTTGACCGGTCAGTCAGGGCGCGACCGCCGACTAGTAAATACGTGGCGTTGGTTGCTCTGTGTCGTCTCACGCGTAGAACTCGCGGTTGTTGTGGCCCTTCCCATAAGATGCTGCGGCAGGGCTTCTCTTGGGCTCGTCGAGCGCGTAAGAACCTTCGTCCTTCTTGCGCATGCGATATACTATGAACATCACCACCAGGATTGCACATAAGAGGCCTACTACTGCGCCGCCGATCACGGCTGAAAAATGATAAAATAAAATAATTAGTGACGAAGTCATAAAACAAACAAAAAAATATCAATATGAACAAAACTAGAAAGCCATCGGATTATCCTAGCTTGAAGAGTGGTATTATTTGTAGCAAGAATTTTAATTGGCAGTTCGAAAAGCTTCAGCAGAAGCAGAAGGTAATAGTCTCGTCATCATTTGTCATCATTTTTCCCTGCCAATTTATTTGGGGTCGCCCTTTCTAGTCATGTCATCTTTCATGCAGTTCATCCATCGTTTCTTTGGTCTTCCCCTACTCTTATAACCCTCCACATTCATATTCAAAACTTTCCTCACGGCATTTTCCTCACTCCTCCGCATTACATGCCCTTACCATAACAACCGATTTCCACACAAGTTTTCAGTAACCGGTGCCACTTTCAGACTTCCTCGTATATGCTCATTTCTAATCGGTCTGAAGGTGGCTATAAACCCAGCTAACTAGACAAATTTTTCCCTAATAGAAGGGTGGGCTCCTTGAATGAGTATTCAAACTTTTGAAGCTAGGCAGATACACACATCACGCAAAATCTTCAAGCAAACCTTAAACTGTTGTTGGATGCATCAATGTTACTCTTCAAGACGAGTACAAAAGTCCAATAAGATAATACATACCGGCAAGGATGCCTGGCTGTGCGAAGAAGCTGGTGGCACGGTCTTCGGGCTTGGCGTTCATGATGACGACTTTGTCGGGCGCACGCGACTCCTGGTTCACGTTGCTGCCTGAGGGCTCCTGGTCCTGAAACGTTATAGCACTTCTTTATACAGTTTGAATGGGAAATTAGTCTATACCGAGAGTTCTTTTATGGTCTCTGAATTGTGATCACAAGTACCAACTAGTATTTCGCCCTGAGTTCACGTCTTCGCTACCCACAGCGAATATCACTAATATCTAAATAGGTCTAATCTTCAGTTGTCTTAAGGCCTGTTAAATTTCAGCGAATTTCGCGAAAATACTTGCCAAGCAATACGTGTCCTACCAACGAAAGGTCTAATCTTCCTGCAAACTAGTTCTGTTTGGCAAATAATTTCGAAGTCAATAGCCTTGACGTATTTTGTTTTCCATCTCTATTTTTAGAGCTATATATTTTCGTGGCAAAACAGAGAATACTACGCTAGTTTTATTTTTAGCGAAGCGGTGTGTTTCGCCAGTTTTGTTTAGCAGCAATATTTTAATTGAATATTACATTCAATTAGATTCTTGATTAGATTATTGAATTCTAAAGATCCTAGATTCGATTATTGAAAGTTGAACTTTATCAAAAATCACTGCGCGTACTTATCACATCTTCGTACTAAATGAATCATAAAAGCTCATAATCCCCTGGGCGATAAAGACCGGGATATTAACACAATCACAATACCCGCAGCTTGCCAAAAATAAAATAAATTAGGTCATCTCTCGATATTCACCATATCAGAGACAGTTCCGGCGCTACATATGACCGGGATTCTTTTTTATCACAAAATCCCAATAAAATTCTTATTCAACTGACCAACATTAAATATGTCGGGGTTTATTTATAAACGATGATTAAAGTTAAGTGACGTTTAAACGTAAAAAAATTGTTGTTAAACAATCGCTACTTTAAGCAAGGTTTAAGAATAAAGCGGATCGTCGTCTATATGTTGCAAAGTTTCTTGTCTGTGGCATAGAATAGAATTGAAGCAACAAATGTCTTGCATCGTCGAAACACGATTTAGACGGTGCAACTCATATTCTTGCTTCAATTGATGGTATGCCACAAGCAACTGAACCGCACCGTGTGACAACACTTGGTTACAAAGCCTGTTGTAACTCCCCAATAGAAGTTATACTTTGGTTACCTTTGCATGGCTATCGGCCAGTTGTTATTTCGTTATTGATAGAGACACAGGCTACATCATAATCAACCTATACTTAATGTTCCAAATGCCGGGACACATGCCTCCTCTCTATGAGAGGGAGTTGGCCGTAAACCACCCCAGCCCAGCCCAGTGCGGGTTGGTAGATGTCACATGTCTTCGAATTTTTGGTTCTAGGACATGCCGGTTTCCTCACGTTGTTTTCCTTTTTTAGTTTTGAGAGCAGTACTGATGAAATAATTTACAGGAAGTAAAGCGCCTGTCTGAGTTCGAACCTACGACCAACAACTCGTAAGTCGCGGCCATTACCCCTGAGCCTCCACTGCTCTACATTCACTGCGTATAGTTAAAATTTACGTTCCATCATCATCATCATTTCAGCCGAAAGACGTCCACTGCTGGACATAGGCCTCTCCCAAAAGGGGTAGGGTTTGCCATAATCGCCACGCTTGGCAGGCGGGTTGGCGATCGCAGTACGGTATGGTGGTGGAATGCATAGAGAACGCTGCTGCCCATTCTCCGGTTAGACCCTTAGTCGCCTTTTACGACACCCACGGGAAGTATGGGGTGGTGCTATTCTTTAAGTCCGGCACCACACAGACGAATTTACGTTTAGCTAAGGTATAATCTGTTCCAAAAGTATGTGATGGAATTGTAAACAAATGTATCAGCAAACGTACCTGTCAATGCTATTTTGTAGTGCCGCTAAAAAATTAAGTGCTTTAATTTGATTGCTTGAATTAAAATAATTCACTTAAAACCTTAACGATATTTTCCATCTGACTAGCCTTTTCCCAACTATGTTGGGGTTGGCTTCATCTAGCCAGATGCAGCTGAATACCAGTATTTTACATGGATCGACTGCCTATCTGACCTCCATAACCCAGTTACTGGGTAATACGATACCCTTTGGTACGACTGGTTGTCTGACTTTCGGGCTTCTGACGACCCGTAACGACTGTCACACGAATGACAGCCGGGACCAACGGCTTAACGTGCTTTCCGAGGCACGAAGGAGTCTTGAGTCTTGATATGTAAAGATGGTCTCCCGTCCACGGCCCAACCGCGGCAAGCGTAGCTTAACTTGATCGATCGACCCGCGCATAAATGAGTGATTGCGTAAGAATTTAACCAGCCGGTCGATTCTGTAAAAATCCCACCGTGAAAACCATTGACAGCTCACTCCACGCTCACTTCACCTAAGTTTTCACGGTGAGATTTTTACAGAATAGCACCGCTGAACAGGGTTTGTTTCCACTTTCATCCGATACTTTTGGATTAGACTATAAACGGCTATATTTTAGTAGTAAAACAATAAAACCGTATACGTACGACTGAAGGCACGATGTCTTCTGAGGAGATGCTGATGTCCGTCTGGTCTGGGCGCGAGGGTTGCTCCTCCCCCGCGCCTCGCCCCTCTTCCGAGGTACCTTCACCGGGCCTGTTCCTTGTCTTGGCTGAAAAGTCACGTTATTGAAAATTAGTTTATACATCGATGTTAATATAGGGAAAATGTTTTTAACCGTAAAAACCGCGTCAGAATTATTTCCAGCAAAATGTATGTTCTTTTGTTTTAGTCATAGTTACCTACAATGACTGGATCATGTATTGCACTATTTCGTTGTGGTTATTTGGTATAGTATTAATATATGCTCTGACATTCCTTTATGTTTCCTTTTTAACGAAACAGTTTGTTGAAGTACGATTAAAAACATCACTTACAAAGAAATAACAATATCAACGCAATTCTTTCTTTCGTATCTACAACATGAATTGTGTTAGACTGATCAAGAATGACAGTTAGCAAACACATGATTCTGATTTCCGTAGAACTGTGAAATTCGTTACTGTAGCTGTTAAGTATAAGTATTAACGGTGTTGATGATAAATTAGTAAGACATAAAATTATTTCATAGATATTTACAAAATCTATCAATGACGAAGACTATTAGACGGTTAGTATCCTATCTTTCAGACATACTCTTTATTTGAAGGAGATAGATATAAAGAGGAATTACGACGTCGAGGTTTACACCAAAGGATCACTAGACAAAAGCTAAAGAAGTGAAGAGATTCAGTAAATCCCAAAGTTATAGAATTAAACACATTCACCAGAAATGGAGGGATTTGGATCAAGCCAGAGACGGCTAACATCGCTTATACAAAAAGCGAAATACAGGAACAATATCAAAAGACAAGGGATTGGAAGGGGATCATACATGATACGGCATGAACAAAAGCAGAGGAAGAATCAAAAGTAAACTTCTAATAAAACATCAAAATT
This sequence comes from Mesoligia furuncula, assembly GCA_916614155.1. NCBI lineage: Eukaryota > Metazoa > Arthropoda > Insecta > Lepidoptera > Noctuidae > Mesoligia > Mesoligia furuncula. The sequence continues at coordinate 5,364,091 of OU744794.1, forward strand.
ACCAATGATATGGACAATATCGCTAAGCTAATGGTTCCATGAGATGAAATACTTTCAGGGCTATATTACCTTCCACATGCTAACTAGTACTATTGAAGGAACGCTATTAAATGGTTTCTAATGGCTGCATGATAGAATCGAAGTCATGCGATAGTTAAGTAAAAAATAATGGGCAACAATTTTCATAAAATTTAAAAAATACTACGAAAGACTTACCGAAATCCTGAGATGGTTACAAGTGATTGGCATATATCATGGATTAATAATTAAAATAATTGAAATAAGTATAATTATACACGCGTACGATAGTTTGTCTGTTTCAACAGTAACTGGCGTGCGGTTCAAACAACAATTAGAAATAACTGCAGATAACAATAAAACTGTTAATTCAAGGTTACGTTATTGTAAAGAGATGAATCCGCTTATGATGAGCGCCGTTGAGTTAGTGACAATTATATTTGTTGTGATAATATTAACTATGTAGTTATCCTGTTAATTGTCATGTAAATGTGTTATATATAGAATATACGATAGAGCTATAATAATACATCTAAAATGGTAGTACGAGAAATCGTCACACATTCATTGGATTCTTATTCATGAATATGCATAGTTAGTTAGTTGAATATGCATTCTTATTCTTGAATATGCTAGTCCTCTAGACAGATAATAAAAAAATTTAGGACAACACTGACAATAGAGTTTGTGTCGAGCACAAACATTGATATTTACTAACAAATGCCAATTTCTCGCACAAAAACAAAAAAATAAAACAACGCAAATAAAAACTGGCATGCTTCAGCCACTACTCACGAATGAGCACATCGATCGGCCTGGGATCTGATGGTATTTGGAGCGGGGTGTCCACTTTGGGTACGATGGGAGTCTCCGGTTGTTCGGGGATATCTATGTCGTCTGGTTCCGGAATTTCGGGTGTAATGGGAGTATCGATAATAATGCGTTCGGTCTCGTCTCTGCCGGTGGTTGTGGAGCCATAGTCTTCGTCATCGGGAGGTGCGTTGGACTCGTCACCTGATCCTCGTCCGTCCTCGTCGTCGGGGCCAGGGCCGGGTCCCCAGCCGGAGCCCGAGCTCTCGTCTATGTCTAGGCCCGAGCCATCATCAGCAGCGTCGGGGTCGACGAACAGATCTTGTTCGGGAGGGGAATGGACGTCGTTTTGTATTTGTATTACTGTGTCTTCTGTCGGTTTTTGTGCGGCAGCGTCCTGGAATTGTAAAAAATGTTTCGTATTAGAATTATATACAGTAATCATAGACCACCTACCTACTTAGTTAAATAAATAACAAATAGTTCTATAGATAATTGGGAATGTGTTGTTTTACCCTTTTTGTTTTAACCTTTACAGCTGATATGGCCCATATCAGCATTACAAAAGAAAGCTGTAATGGGCACCATGTTTTACGAAATAACTATTAAAATGATATTATTATAATAATCCCAATTATGGAACAGTTTCATAATCTACTATTTTTGTTATGCGAAACAATCAAAAAGCAATCGTCACGGTGTTAAAGTAAGAAACTACGAAATGAAATCTGTTGCGTCGTATCCTAATGGGGAACACCGCAAAACATCGTAAAAAAAATATGTCATGTCATTCTGACGAAATAACAGCAGAGGGTAAGATTTTACGCCTTTTTAACACTTACTTTAAAGATATTATCAAGATGCGTTAGTAAAAAGTACGTTAAAGCTAAACACTACATCATATTGATCAAGTTGCACGGCTATCAGATGACGTGACCAGCGACCTATTTTCAGAAAAACCTTCCCTTGACGTACAGTTTTCGATTCTGACCTAATTAACAACATCATCAGTCCTTGATAACCACAAAAACTATGAAAACACAGAACCTTACATTATTATGGACTAAAAAACTTGTATAAAGGTCCGTGACGATAAGATTTTGCACAATAACAAAAAATCACTGCGTTTTGTCTACGTCACGACCGACGATTTAATGGTGTATTTTGATAACACGAAAACAAACACTCACTTACCTGAAAAGATTCCTACAGGAGCAACAAAATCAAAATTTAGGCCTGATTACGATTTTATTGATAATTTTGATAGCAGATTGTCTGCTTTGCACTGCTAGCGTAAATTGTGGCTGCAGGGAGGGCGATCGATAGGCTTTTTAGGGGGTGCAGGGAGGGAGGGGTAGTCGGGAACATTCGGGTTCCCCCGGCAGCCGGTAGATGGTTCATGAGGCTTGCGTTCAGGGGTTAATTTAGAACGCTTTCAGGATAGCCGAGCAATAAGTTTCGGTTTTGTACGCTAGATGTCATAGCTTCGTGTTTTCGTAGATAAGGAAAGGCAGGAGAAATTGTTTGTATTTATCTATTGTTATTTTAATTTTCTCCTAATATTGGTCTGGATAAACTTTTCTACAAAATTGTTTCTATTAGGTACTTTACAAGACAAGGTTTTATTTTTAAAATTTCTATGTAATTTACCAATATCAGAGGGGAAATTCTCGTAATTTTAAGAACGTTCACAGTCTGATCTCAGTCTGAATCTGTCAAAAGTAGGTACGTAGACGCCAGCACATCAAGCTACTAAAATCTGTCAAATTTCTTTATTAGATTTTCAAACTTTATCGCTATTAGCATTAGGTTCAAAGTTGATCGGGTTAATTTGACAGTTTAGGGTAGCTTGATGTGCTGGCGTCTGTACATATACCACTAAATATCCTTACAATGTTGACGTTGGTTATCGCTGAGCCGAGATTGCGACGAGAATTTGAACGTTTTTAGGGTTCCGTACCCAAAGAGTAAAAACGGAACCCTGTTACTAAGACTTCGCTGTCTGTCCGTCTGTCTCTCACCAGGCTGTATCTCAAGAACCGCGATAGCTAGACTGTTGAAATTTTCACAAAGTATGTATTTCTGTTGCCGCTATAACAACAAATACTAAAAACAAAATAAAATAAATATTAAAGGGGGGCTCCCATACAACAAACGTGATTTTTTTGCCCTTTTTTGCTCGATATCAAAAATGGCAACAGGTAGGCACTTGAAATATTCACAAAATACTCAGTTGTATTTTAACATTAATAATAAATAATAAAATTAAAATAAAATAAATATTTAAGGGGGGCTCCCATACAAGAAACATGTTTTTTCGGCGTTTTTGCCGTGTGGTACGGAACCCTTCATGTGCGAGTCCGACTCGCACTTAGCCAGGTTTTTTAATTACGGGTATTGGCCTTCAGAACGGGAGCATGTAAAGATCGTAGAAAAAAAAACTAAGTATAGAAAGCCTCCTTTCTATAATTTCAGCCCATGGGAAAAAGGCATGTATGTTTCTAATATTATTCCAGAAAAAAAATCCATTATTAAAATTAAACTACCCGTACTAGAGCGATACCACAGATATAGATATACCTAGATAACGCAAGTATCACGAACTGTATGAAAAACAAGCGTGCCATTTTTTGACTACCTACTATAACGTCACAAGCTCGCGCTCTCGCTCACACTTACCCAGCCAGCAGTACAAAGGACTGAGCGCGAAAGGGGCGGCTTACGATTTGTAATCATAAGTTGGTGCAATTTTTGGCACGCGAAGTAGTTACTCTTGCGTTATCTAGGTATATCTATATCTGTGAGCGATACAAACATATGAGTGACGCTCAAAGATACATCAAAGTGATTGTTCCGGGCCACAAGCGCCTCAAGAACCGTGGGCTGTCAAAATAAATACCTTTGCTCCTTCATGTGATGCACGTTATGTCGTAGATGACAGAAGTAATTTGTCTTTTTGACAACCTTGAAACAACTTGGGAGTCTGTACTTAAGGGTGACGTGTTGTTTGATACGTTGTGTTTTATACAAGGTGTCGTATGTGTAAGAAAATGGATGCCAAGGCAAGCGAGCTTAGTTTTAAACGAAAGACAAATAGAAGGCGTGTTCTCATTAACAAAAATGATCCCACAATTTTGCATTCACATTAAAATTGTAATAAGGAAATTGCTTAAAGTTGAATCAATCTACCTAATAGCCTTTTCCCAAATATCTTGGGGACGGTTTCCTTTCTAACCGGATGTTACAATACCAGTATTTTACATGGAGCGACTGCCTATCAGACCTCCAGAACCCAGTTAATGGGTAACAAAATACTCCTTGGTAAGACTGGTTGTCAGACTTTCGGGCTTCTGACGACCCGTAACAACTGTCAAAGATCTACGTTTGACAGCCGGCACCCGAGGCACGGAGGGGTCTCCATATATAATGGGCGGTCACCCATCCTAGAACCGACCACAGCAAGTGTAGCTTAACTTTCGATCGACCCGTGCGGCTGTTATCATTTAGCGAAAAGCCCTCTATGCGTAAATTTATACCGGCAGAAAATCTGGTAAAAGGGGTTTTCCTTTTTATACAACATTATTTTTAGTATATGCGAAACCCGAAACACGTGTCTAGTACTTTTATGTAAAGAATCTATGTACAAAATTTCAAAACTGTATCATGAAAAATCACAAAGTTATGTTACCTGTTTGTCCGTACAAAAACATGCTCACCCGCGCCGCGCCCGTCTTGCGCTCATTGATAATAATAGTACCTAGGTACCTAACCGTTCGGCGCGGAGATTGGATAACCTACTTAGTGCCGCTCGGTGTCCAACTTTTAACCTTTTTTAGGGTTCCGTACCCAAAGGGTAAAAACGGGACCCTATTACTAAGACTTCGCTGTCTGTCCGTCTGTCCGTCTGTCTGTCTGTCTGTCACCAGGCTGTATCTCAAGAACCGCGATAGCTAGACAGTTGAAATTTTCACAGATGATGTATTTCTGTTGCCGCTATAACAACAAATACTAAAAACAAAATAAAATAAATATTTAAGGGGGGCTCCCATACAACAAACGCGATTTTTTTGCCCTTTTTTGCTCGATATCAAAAATGGCAACAGGTAGGCACTTGAAATATTCACAAAATACTCAGTTGTATTTTAACTTTAATAAGAAATAATAAAATTAAAATAAAATAAATATTTAAGGGGGGCTCCCATACAACAAACATGTTTTTTTCGGCTTTTTTGCCTTGTGGTACGGAACCCTTCGTGTGCGAGTCCGACTCGCACTTGGCCAGTTTTTAAATATTTTTGGGACAACATATTGGGGTCGATTCAGTTACTTATTCTGAACAAACTATATTCAGGTTTCGTATAAACCTACCATCTTATATTAAAACATTGCTTCCCAACTTGACCTCCATACGCGCTCCCTACAGAAAGAAACCATCATTACTATTAAAAATAAACGACTATCCCATATTCAAGTATTCTGTGTGATTACCGGAGTTTTATCGTAAATCCCATCCGGGTATTATGAGAAATATTATTTATTGTTTGGCTGTAGGGCTGGCAGCCGGATATGTTTGGAGTTTCCACCTTTGTTCGGTCGAAATTAACTACGTTTGGAGTTTTGTAAGGCTTTTTCATGGCATAATGATGGCCGCATAAAAAGTACTGAATTATATTTTTATGAAAATGTATATACTTTTCATGAGCTACTGTGCTTTGTTTATAATATGAATGACACAGCTCGGTTGTTGCTGTTTTATAGTCCACTCTTGGACGTAGAAAGGACAAGTCATCTGAAGGCCCATTCCCACTGCTCAAAATCTAGTCTCAATCTCATCACATCGACACCAAGGTCAAAAATGTACGTAAATTAGAGACATTTTTGACATATTGAGATCGAGATCAGACTAACCGTTCTTAAAAAAAACTGGCCAAGTGCGAGTCGGACTCGCACACGAAGGGTTCCGTACCACAAGGCGAAAACGCCGAAAAAAACACGTTTGTTGTATGGGAGCCCCCCTTAAATATTCATTTTATTTAGTTTTTAGGGTTCCGTATAAAAACGGAACCCTATTACTAAGACTTCGCTGTCTGTCCGTCTGTCCGTCACCAGGCTGTATCTCAAGAACCGCGATAGCTAGACAGTTGAAATTTTCACAGATGATGTATTTCTGTTGCCGCTATAACAACAAATACTAAAAACAAAATAAAATAAATATTTAAGGGGGGCTCCCATACAACAAACGCGATTTTTTTGCCCTTTTTTGCTCGATATCAAAAATGGCAACAGGTAGGCACTTGAAATATTCACAAAATACTCAGTTGTATTTTAACTTTAATAAGAAATAATAAAATTAAAATAAAATAAATATTTAAGGGGGGCTCCCATACAACAAACATGTTTTTTTCGGCTTTTTTGCCTTGTGGTACGGAACCCTTCGTGTGCGAGTCCGACTCGCACTTGGCCAGTTTTTAAATATTTTTGGGACAACATATTGGGGTCGATTCAGTTACTTATTCTGAACAAACTATATTCAGGTTTCGTATAAACCTACCATCTTATATTAAAACATTGCTTCCCAACTTGACCTCCATACGCGCTCCCTACAGAAAGAAACCATCATTACTATTAAAAATAAACGACTATCCCATATTCAAGTATTCTGTGTGATTACCGGAGTTTTATCGTAAATCCCATCCGGGTATTATGAGAAATATTATTTATTGTTTGGCTGTAGGGCTGGCAGCCGGATATGTTTGGAGTTTCCACCTTTGTTCGGTCGAAATTAACTACGTTTGGAGTTTTGTAAGGCTTTTTCATGGCATAATGATGGCCGCATAAAAAGTACTGAATTATATTTTTATGAAAATGTATATACTTTTCATGAGCTACTGTGCTTTGTTTATAATATGAATGACACAGCTCGGTTGTTGCTGTTTTATAGTCCACTCTTGGACGTAGAAAGGACAAGTCATCTGAAGGCCCATTCCCACTGCTCAAAATCTAGTCTCAATCTCATCACATCGACACCAAGGTCAAAAATGTACGTAAATTAGAGACATTTTTGACATATTGAGATCGAGATCAGACTAACCGTTCTTAAAAAAAACTGGCCAAGTGCGAGTCGGACTCGCACACGAAGGGTTCCGTACCACAAGGCGAAAACGCCGAAAAAAACACGTTTGTTGTATGGGAGCCCCCCTTAAATATTCATTTTATTTAGTTTTTAGGGTTCCGTATAAAAACGGAACCCTATTACTAAGACTTCGCTGTCTGTCCGTCTGTCCGTCTGTCCGTCTGTCCGTCTGTCCGTCTGTCCGTCTGTCTGTCACCAGGCTGTATCTCAAGATCCGCGATAGCTAGACAGTTGAAATTTTCACAAATTATGTATTTCTGTTGCCGCTATAACAACAAATACTAAAAACAAAATAAATTCAATATTTAAGGGGGGCTCCCATACAACAAACGCGATTTTTTTGCCCTTTTTTGCTCGATATCAAAAATGGCAACAGGTAGGCACTTGAAATATTCACAAAATATTCAGTTGTATTTTAACTTTAATAATAAATAATAAAATTAAAATAAAATAAATATTTGAGGGGGGCTCCCATACAACAAACATGTTTTTTTCGGCGTTTTTGCCTTGTGGTACGGAACCCTTCGTGTGCGAGTCCGACTCGCACTTGGCCAGTTTTTAGTATTTGTTGTTACAGCGGCAACAGAAATACATAATTTGTGAGAATTTCAACTGTCTAGCTATCGCGGTTTTTGAGATACAGCCTGGTGACAGACAGACGGACAGACGGACAGAAGGACAGACGGACAGACAGCGAAGTCTTAGTAATACGTACGGAACCCTAATTACGAGAATTGCCCTCTGATATCTTGATAAAGGCGACCGCTACATATTGTTTTGGACACATCACCAACTTAGGTTTGAACATGATAGGTAGATGCTATGTTCCATTGGGTTGTTTAGCAACGGCAGGGCGGCAGGCATATCTGCGAAAAATTAAGCACTCCTGAAGCCCAATTTCCTTAATTAAAAAACTTTCAAAATATAGTCGTAATCTCATCTCTGCGACAATCAATGTCACAAATGTATGAAAATTAGAAGTATTTTTGACAGATTGAGACAGATCTAAGTGTGCGATTACAGTGGCGCGGGGCGGGCAGCGGGAGCGGGTGGCGGGTCAAGTGGAAAACGCACATTTTTAACCGACTTCAAAAAAGGAGGAGGTTCTCAATTCGACGGTATGTTTTTTTTTGTGTGTTTGTTACGCGATTACTCCGCCAATTGTGGACCGATTTTCAAAATTCTTTTTTTGTTTGAAAGGGTATACTCTCGAGGTGGTCCCATTATCATCAAGTTGGAATCTGATGAGAGGATCCCACGGAAATCGAGGGAAACCCTCAAATTTTATAGGCAAAGCTATAAAGATTTGGGTATTTTTTAAAATAACTTGAGCATTTGCTCTCGGAAATTTTCATTTGGTAAAGTGGAGCTGATGAAGAAGACCACAGATGGCCATTGGAACTACTCAATGACAAATATTTCACGGGTTGCGATTCGATTACTTTAATATGGTTGCTAAGCAATTTATGCTAGTCACAATGCGTATGGTGAGTGGAAAAGCAATATTTTGTAACAAGTGATGAGCAGTTGACATTAGGCTATTGTAACTTAGATAAATTACAAGCGGACCCACTAAAATGTGAAAAATGAAAACTTTTTACAAAAAAAAAAAACAACAGACTTCCAAAAAAAACACTACAAATTGAAAAATAACTTTAATTTCGGAAGTCGGTGTCAATAAACGAAAATGCGGAACCGAAGACACCGACTTCCGAAATTAAAGTTATTTTTCAATTTGTAGTGTTTTTTTTTTGGAAGTCGGTTGTTTTTTTTTTTTGTAAAAATGTTTTTTAATTAAATGAATTAATTAGTCTGTGTGGTGCCGGACTTAAAGAATAGCACCACCACCCACTATTACTTTACTTTTTATACTAATATTACTTTAATAATTATAACAATGAACATAACTAATAAAAGTTAATTACCACGCTTATTATTTTTATTTCTTCTCGTAGTTTTTTAATTACTTGCCAATTCGAATGATTTGAATCACTAGAATAGGCGTGACGACAGTATCAAATAATCAAAAATTTAATGATATTAGGGGAAAATACCTACATATTAATAGGATTTAAAACAGTGATTTAGTTTAATTTAAAAACTTGAGATTAATCGGATTTTCACAAAAATAAAAGATTAAAATACTGCAGTCGGCCATTTTGACTTGTAGCGGTATCTACAACGCCACATGCGAACAACGCGTCATACTGACGTCACGCGGATCCTGCATCGCGCAAGCAGAGTTTACCGCGCAACTAGCATAGATACAACGACCCGACATGAATCATCGGGCAGTTGCCCGCCAGACACAACACCCGTCTGGTCGGAGGATCCTCCCTTTTCTATGGAGGTTGAGTGAACTTTACATCCTGTTCCTCATACCTCTATACTGGTGACCCCGAACATGAACGTCAGCGCAGCCTTCGTGCACCTACTCCAGTGTGACGTCATCATCATCACTCCCGCAAGCTTTAGAGCGGCGAGTCACCCAGCCAGCCAGCACCCACGGCTTCAACGGGTATCCTGACCACCAGCATGCAGCGACCGCGCATACCTGGTCATCACCCTCAGCCTCATCAGCAACCTCGGCACAGCATACTGCATTTTCGGCCGGTACACAAGCAGAGTCATAGAAACCCTCTCCTGGTCGACGCCAGCCTCAACCCGGCGCTGTACCACATCCGACGCACTGGAGCATAACGCAGCGCCACCCCGACTCACTGGGGATATCTTCGCAGACAGTTCCGACTCACCGTGAACTATGCGGCAACCGGTTCCGACTCACTGGAACCTCAGCTGGCCTGGCAATCATCGCAAGATACAAGACTCAGCCCACTATCGACCTCCGGTCTCCGGGGGGGAGTGATGTAGCGGTATCTACAACGCCACATGCGAACAACGCGTCATACTGACGTCACGCGAATCCTGCATCGCGCAAGCAGAGTTTACCGCGCAACTAGCATAGATACAACGACCCGACATGAATCATCGGGCAGTTGCCCGCCAGACACAACACCCGTCTGGTCGGAGGATCCTCCCTTTTCTATGGAGGTTGAGTGAACTTTACATCCTGTTCCTCATACCTCTATAGACTGAAACACCAATCACAGCGCATGACGTCACGGGTATGTAAACATCACTGTGGTTCACAGAGTACACTATAGATAGTATGCTGAAAACATTTGATGTTTACCTAGGCGTGACATCAGATCCGACGCCATGACACTGTGAGCTGTTTTCGCGCCCTATTGAAAAAATATTAGAAAAATGGCTTCAAACTTCGTTAAACTTTAGTTTATTACCGAAATATAGGTGTTTTCGTAAATAGTAAATGTGTACGTACATTACGGAAGAGGATTTGAAAATCATTCGTCATGCCTATTCTCGTAATTTTAAGAAGGTTCACACTCAAACTGTCAAATATACCTTTGATTTCCCTACATTTATGACAAGTTTTTGACATTAATTGTCTCCGAGATGCGATTGCGAGATTGATTTTTAATGTTTTTTTTTTAATTATGGGAATTGGTCTCCAGAATGCGAACGTTCTTTTTCTGAATTGCCGCTCTGAAAGCTGTTGATTGGTGTGCAAATACTATCACTTTACACCAACCCTTTGGCAGCCCTATTCCTGTATAATGTGGGTCCTGACCTGCCGTATTTTGCCAAGGTTTAGTTCCGCGATACCCTGGCACCCGCTAATGTACCCGTTGCGCGTTGGTTTGCAGGCTTCATAATTCAAAGGGAAGGGTTAGGAAAATTTTGTTTATGATATTGTTACGAGCTTCGGGTTCGTGACAATAAAAACTGCCGATTTAATAACCAAAAAAATGACACACTTTAATAATCAACACTAATTACAAGTCAAACACACTAATTACAAAACACAATTGCACTACTGATCGCTTTAAGTCGCACTTGAATATCGCTTCGATGCTTTCACTTCGATCGCTTTATCCAAACTGTGTCGGTCGTGGCGCGTCTCGGCCTTATATAGCGCCAAAGAGAGTTCTAGAACCTTCCATTGTAGAAACATCTAGAATGTTCGAGTACATACAGGCCCCGATCGACCAGATGTCGAAAGTTCGAGAATGTTCTAGAAAGTTCTCGCATCGAAATTTCTAGAAGGGTCTTGACTATTAGTTCCGCTACTCGATACTAGATGGCGCTAGTGGTCACTACTGTCGCCATGTACTAGACATTAATTGTGGCGCGCAACACTGCCCCCTCCTAAGACATGCTCGTCCCGAGCATTATCGGCCCCATAATAACGCGCCAGTCGATCCACGTGGACGATCTTAGGAGTACCTCTTGCACCTTTCTGTATCCGGTAGGTTACGTCATTGATCTTTGTCACAATCCGGTACGGTCCGTCCCATTTAGCTTGAAGCTTAGGAGATTTCCCTTTGCTGCGGACTGGATTGTGCAACCACACTAGTGAACCTTCGTCGAACCCCTTATTGTTCATTTTACGGTCATAACGGGTTTTCATCTTTTCAGACATTTGCTGGCCCGATTGTCTGACGTGCTCATAAATGTCATTCATTTTATTCCGCAAGTCATTCGCATACTCGGTTATACTGCGTGGGGCATCAGGTGGTATTCCGGTGATCAGGTCTGCAGGCAGCCGTAATTCTCTTCCAAAGTTTGCGAAAGCTGGTGTCACCGATGTACTTTCGTGAACAGCGCTTCGATATGACAACAAAAACGGTTGTATGTGCTTGTCCCAATCTCGTTGCCGATTTTCCACAACTTTGGCTAGGTACCTCTCCAGTGTCTGATTAAATCGTTCCACCATTCCATCCGATTGTGGGTGGTAAGAAGTCGTTCTCGTTTTATGAGTACCCATTACTCGGCAAGTTTCCTGAAATATTTGGGACTCAAAATTCCTTCCCTGATCGCTGTGAATCTCCAAGGGTACTCCAAAACGGCAGAAGACTTCATGAACTAGTTTATCTGCAACTGTTGAAGCTTCTTGGTTTGGAATGGCGAAGACTTCCGGCCACTTAGTGAAGTAATCCATCACAACCATGAAATACTTGTTACCACTTTCACTTACCGGAAACGGCCCTGCAACGTCAAGGGCTATCCTTTCCCATGGTGCACCAACGTTGTACAATTTCAATGCACCTCTACTACGAGTCTGAGGTCCCTTTACAGCTGCACAACTTGTACATTTGCGACACCAGTCCTCGACATCGTCCCGACAGTGGACCCAGTAAAACCGTTCTCGTATCTTTAATAGAGTCCGTTTTACTCCCAGATGGCCTCCTGAACAACCATTATGGTACAGCTGTAGAACGTCCGGTACTTGAGCTTTAGGGACAACCATTTGCAAATGACAGCTGTCTCCCCGAGCGTTTTCCCATTTACGGCACAGGACTCCATCCTGAATCACCAAACTGTCCCATTGGGCCCAATAGCTCTTTGTGGTCGAACTCATTGCTGAGACGTCGCTCCACCTGGGCTTAGGAGCTCTGGCCTTCATCCACTCCAGAATCGGCTTGACGTCCGAATCTTCCTGCTGTGCACGTTGTAGGCTTTCCTTCCACTCGTTACTGAGGTCTGTCTTGAGCATCCTCACAGGTACGACTTCTTTACTTTCTTGCCTAGTACAATGCTTGCAGTTTTCAGGACAAGGTCTTCTTGACAATGCATCTGCATTGCCATGAGATTTCCCGCTGCGATGTTCGACCTCGAAGTCGTATTCCTGCAGTAGTTCAATCCATCTCGCAACTTGTCCTTCTGGATTTTTGAACTGCAATAGCCATTTAAGTGCAGCATGGTCAGTTCGTAGGTGGAATTTCCGTCCCAGAAGATATTTGCTAAAGTGCTGCAATGACTTTACCACAGCAAGCAGTTCCCGTCTCGTAACACAATAGTTCCTTTCAGGTTTTGACAATGACTTGCTGAAGTACGCTATCACAACCTCTTGATCACCATTACGTTGAGACAATACACCGCCAAGTCCTATGTCACTTGCGTCTGTGTCAACTATAAATTCCTTGCCCGCATCAGGGTACCCTAAAATAGGTGTTTTGCACAGACGGTCCTTTAGCTCCTTGAACGCGATGTCGCAACTTTCGTTCCAGCAGAAATGTCGCTTCTCCTCGGTTAGCTTATGCAGGGGTTTGGCTATATCTGCAAAGTTCTTGACAAATCGCCGATAATAGGAGCACAAACCCAGAAATGCTCTGACCTGCGTCTTGTCTTTTGGAATTGGCCAATCCTTGACAGCGGCGATTTTCTCTGGATCCGTGCGGATACCTTCTTCAGACACTACATATCCCAAAAAGCTAACTTGTCGTTTGAATAGTGAACACTTCTTCGGACTTAACTTGAGGTTGGCACTCTGGATCTTCATGAGCACGCGTTCCAGGTTTTGAAGGTGTTCTTCAAACGTGCGGCCTACGATGATGATGTCATCCAAGTAGACCAAGCAGGCATCGCCAATTAGTCCGGTAAGTACAAGTTCCATCAACCTCTCAAATGTTGCCGGAGCATTGCACAATCCAAATGGCATAACTTTAAATTGCCACAGACCCTTTCCTGTCGAGAATGCAGTTTTCTCCTTGTCGTTAGGATCAATTTCAACTTGCCAGTAGCCACTTTTCAGGTCCAGCGTGCTAAACCACTTTACTCCAGTAAGCATGTCCAGCGTGTCATCAATTCTTGGCAAAGGATAGCTGTCCTTCTTTGTAACGTCATTCAGACGACGATAGTCAACACAAAACCGCATGCTGCCGTCCTTCTTTCTTACCAGCACTACAGGTGAACACCATGGACTAGATGAAGGTTCAATAACACCATCCTTCACCATTCCCTCAATCATGGTTTCCACTTCTTTTTCACGTGCTACCGGCAATCTCCTTGGCCGCTGACGGATAGGCAATTCTTCTCCTGTATTTATTTTGTGTTGAACTATGCCAGTCTTCCCGATGTCAGCCTCGTTTGACGAGAAAACATCGGCGAACTTGAATAACATCTTCTTCGCCTTGACCATTTCATTTTGGGACAAAGCGCTGCGGCAGTCTTCTAAAAGTGTGGTCACTTTTGTTTGTGCATCCTTGCTGAGGGTCCCAGTCGATAGATGTTGGCATCGACGCAACCAATCCACATCCTCGCAAGTACCAACAAGTGTGCCTTTTTCTATTATCTGTTCCTGATCACAAAGGTTCAGCACACGTACCCCTGAGATGTCAGTGGCTCTGACCAAAGTCCGTGCCACTTTCCATGGAAGGTCATTGTCTACCCTTTCCACGAGTACACAACGATGAGTTTGCCCAGGATTCCGAGGAAGACTAACCGGCACAATCGTTTCCGATCTCGGCGGAAGAACAATCTTCTTAAGGCTGTACACATTCCCAGGTAACGCCCCTTCCATGAAAATTTCCTCTTCTCCACATTTCAAAACACCTTGCTTGACGTCAATCTCGCAACAATTCTTCCTCATAAAGTCAAGGCCCAGGATGCAATCGTCCATTATATCAGCCACGATGACATTATGCAGGTAGATTCTGTTGCCTAGCGTCAATTCCATTTTCTTCTCTCCATGGACGGGTATGCGCTGACCGGTGGCTGTTACCAAATTAATGTGTTCCCTGTTGTATGCGGAGTCCCCAAGGGACCGACTTGTAAGTTGGGAACTGACAACCGTGCGAGAGGCTCCAGTGTCTATAGTCAGCTTACACGGCGTTCCGTTGACCTCGCCCTTGATGATTAGGCTGTTCCCGTCATGGGTTTGTGTGATCGAAACCCTTGGGGCTCTTTGAACATCAGCCAGCACCCGCCCCGCAGTCCTGGCTATTACTCGTTTCCCTGCTGCTGATGCTGGGCGGTGCTGTTAACCGCACTGCCCTCTGGAGATCGGTCGACTTCTCTTTCTGCAGTTCGCTTAGGGCAACTGGATCGAAGGTGGCCCTTTTCCCCACAGCCGTAGCACCTAGGGCTGTATCCTTTATTGCGTTCGCGAACTGTAGCTGCTGCAACCTCCCTGACGCGATGGGAACGATGATCCTGCCGCACAGCTTCCACCTCCAGTGCATGGGCCAAGGCGTTCTTAAGCGTCTCGTGGTGCCCGAGCCTCACAGCAGCTCTAACTTCAAGGTCGCGGATGCCATCGATGAATGCCTGCACCAGGTTCCCATCAATAAGCGCAGGTACGGACTGGTAAGCTTTGCGAACCAGCTTCTCCACTTCAAGGGCCCACTGCTGCAGGTTTTCGCTACTGCGTTGCACGCGATCCTTGAGCTGCGCACGAAACACGTGTTCCAAGTGAGCGTCGCCATACCGAGCCTCCAATGCCTCGAGGAGCTGCTCGTAAGTCACTTCCTTACCGAGAGCTTCCAGGACAGTTAAGGCCTGGTCGCGCAGGCCTAGGGTGAGAGCAGTCATGGCCTGGCTTTTATTCCACCCGTTCGCCTTCATGACAGCCTCAAACTGGATTTTGTAGGCTGACCATGAAGAAGTTCCGTCGAACGGTGGCACTTTGAATCCACGTAGCGAAGGTGTTGTAGCTACGGGAGCTGCGATTCCATCTCCAAGTTTGAGGTAATCCAGCGTTTTCTTCACGTCAGCCATCACGGTTAGCTTCACGTCAGCCATCACATTGTCAACCCGATTGTTTACTTGGTCAATTCGGGTTTCAGCTTCCGACAGGCGGTTGTCATGTTGAGCAACCTTATCCTTCACCTCCTTCATGTCTTTCCCGAAGGTAGCGTGAAGGTCCTTCATAAGGAGCATCTGCTCTTCCTGACGGCGCGCCTGCTCCTCCTTATCACGTTGGAGCTGTTCTTCCAACCGACGAGCCTGTTCCTCCTGTCGACGAGCCTGTTCCTCCCTGTCACGCAGCAGCTGTTCTTCCAACCGACGGGACTGCTCCTGCAGCATCATCATCAGAGCAGCAAAATCTGGTGCTGATGATGCTGGATCAGCTGTGGACGGCCCGGCTTCCGCGGTCGGTAGCTGGCCTTCCGACCCCATTGGCGTTGTTCCACCGAATCGCCTTTGGTCCGTCTCCTGCTGGCGTTGACTCCGGGTACGGATACCCTCCGTGTCGTCTTTGGGTAAAACCGGCATTTTAATCCCACTTCTGACACCAATTGTTACGAGCTTCGGGTTCGTGACAATAAAAACTGCCGATTTAATAACCAAAAAAATGACACACTTTAATAATCAACACTAATTACAAGTCAAACACACTAATTACAAAACACAATTGCACTACTGATCGCTTTAAGTCGCACTTGAATATCGCTTCGATGCTTTCACTTCGATCGCTTTATCCAAACTGTGTCGGTCGTGGCGCGTCTCGGCCTTATATAGCGCCAAAGAGAGTTCTAGAACCTTCCATTGTAGAAACATCTAGAATGTTCGAGTACATACAGGCCCCGATCGACCAGATGTCGAAAGTTCGAGAATGTTCTAGAAAGTTCTCGCATCGAAATTTCTAGAAGGGTCTTGACTATTAGTTCCGCTACTCGATACTAGATGGCGCTAGTGGTCACTACTGTCGCCATGTACTAGACATTAATTGTGGCGCGCAACAATATTTTAGATTTAGTTGAGGCTTTTAGTTTCTTGTGTAACGGAAATTATTTTGTGATTTATCGAAAAAGGAAAAGTTACTGGCTGGTTAGACAATGGAAGGTTATTCCCAACATCATTTCGAAATTAGGATACGGTAGAGGACTGTTATGAAAAAAAACCGGCCAAGTGCGAGTCGGACTCGCGCACCGAGGGTTCCGTACAAATTTAAGGTTTTCAGATTTTTTCCTTTACTTTTGCTACATGACATTGCTTCTTGCCGAATTTCATGATTCTAGGTCAACGGGAAGTACCCTGTAAAATTTGATTCCCTTGAGAGTATAATGTACATTTAATACGTTAACTTAGAAGTTTGATTTTTTTCACAGCTTCACGGTACTGTAGACCTGAGTATATGGTTTATATGGTAATTTCAACGTAGATGTAGCGTATAACCTACGGCACACATCAAGCTATACATTTCCAGTATCTGCTTAACTATGTGAGTTGTAACTGAAACCTTGAGGGAATCTGTTGTTCTAAGGTTGAGGAAGACTGTCCGCTCGTGATACAGTTTTATAATAGTACGAGGAGCTAGGGCGAATCAGTCCAAAGACAACCAAACCATTTTCATGATCTACCATTTCACAGTCTCCAACTGGTGACCTGCCTTATTGTCAAAATAACTTAATAAACGATATTTGTCTTTACTAGGTATTATTAAGTTACTCTGTACGGTTGTCTCATATTCATCAATAAAGATTATTATTATTAGTATATGCTGACTTCACATTGTACCAAAAACCTATACAATGCGGGCTAGCTAAAACTGGACATGTATAGCTTAGCTTGTTGTGTCGTCGTGTGTACAGAACAACACTACATACATGAAAGGCGCGGTTCAATGAATAGTTCACCCCTTTTTCCGTGTCATAATAGGTGACTAAGGGATTTATATCAAAAGGTTGGAGATAATATCCTCCTGTGTTCGGATAATAACATACTGCGACCACTAATCCCTCGGCGCTTGAGTGAGGTTCGTACGTTATTAGTAGCACTGACGTTTACTAGCTTACGTGACAAAATAAGCTAAGTAGGTATAGGTCTACCTCATGGCAAAAAAAAAAAACTTTGTGGTTTTCATACATTTGACATTGCCAATGTTGTCAAATGTATGAAAACCATAAAGTTTTTTTGTTTTTTTTTTTGTCATGAGATTCTACCTACCTATAGATATGTACCTACTTAGCTTATTTTGTTTGTTTTTTTTGTGTTATTTTGTTTGTGAGAAATCTTTCGTAGTAGTCTACTACTACGAAAGATTTCTTATCCATTTCGCCCATAAGAAAATCTGTTTACGCTTATCTAAAAACGAAGTTACATTGTAAGTACATGAACCGCTATCAAACCCTTTTGAAGTAAGGATTACATACATACCTTTGTAACATCAAATGTTAGTATTACATGATATGTTACAGGTATATTTGTACAGTCAACCGTTTGACAGCATTTGGATTTGGCAACATTTGGATTTTAATTAGGATAATTACTCATACCTACTGCTACAAAATTAAGTAGATGTTAAACTGTTACACAGATAATATTAGGAAAATATTTAACTGACAAGTGACAACTCTTTATTCATTGTTGTAATGGCAATCTTATCACTTGGTTTTAATAGGTTTTTATATTTAATTTTTTATCTATCCTTTTGATAAATTCTTTTATATTTTGCAAATGTAAGGACTTTGTAGGCCTTGTAGACTTTAGATCTGTAAACCATTTTTAGTCACACAGTCAGGCCTTCACAGCTTCCCCACATAAAAAACTCCTCAGCAAATTACAGTATCAAACCAGGAATAACACTGCAACATTACGCGGTACATAAAAATGATAACAGCCTGTACTTCCTACAGATAACCCATACCTCCCGCTCTAGTACATTACCATTTATATATCTCCATCTTTGTCCCACATCAGGGTTCTGATCGCAGAATGACGATAAGGAATATGAATGTAAATGAGTTTAAAAGGTGTACTTGAGCGCGGTAAGTTGGGTGTTATCTCTGGCTGAACTCCAAAATGGGTAGGAAGCGTTTAGACTTGCTTAGAATTAACTTTTGGAAAGGCACTTGGTATGCGGTGGAGGAGGCATTGATCGGGAACCTCCTTTCTATTGGGTGAGTGACGTTGCTGGTTCGATTTATTTATTACTAGTTGCGCCCCGCGGTTACACCCGCGTAAATGTCGATCCCGTGGAAATATCGGGATAAAAAGTAGCCTATATGTTAATCCAGGGTATCAGCTACCTCCACACAAATTTTTATCAAAATTGGTCCAGCCGTTTGAGCGTGAAGAAGTAAGAAACAAAGCAGGATACAAAGATTTAAAAAGATACATGAACACAAGGAAAATAGAGCCTATCTGACCTCCTAAAAAAAAGAGATTAAAATAAATAATTATGGTTGACGTGTAAAAGTGTTTGTGCAAACCTACCTACTTACAAAAATAAAATCATTTATCATCATTTATCCACCCACAACCCAGTTACTTTGTAATATGACACCACTTGGTAAGACTGGTTGTCAAACTTTCAGGCTTCTGACTATATCGGGTATCTGGCTTGTCAAGTAATAAACCAACACCATGACTTTTACTCTAGCACAAACTTAGACATGAGGAAACAAACAATATAAAAATAATTACAATACATTGGCGCTCATAGTATACCTAAAGCTCAATTTACACCACCGCGGAATGGAGTGGAATCGAGTTTTCGTAATAGCAAAATGAACTTTATTTCAATTGCCTAACGTACAAACTAGATACGAGCTTGTTAACTCAAACTCAAAGCATTTATTTCAATTAAACCTTTAACAGGCACTTTTGAATTGTCAAGAAGTCGGTCAGTCAGAAAATATGAAGCTACTTAGTTACTGCGGGAATTCCCGAGAATGCGTGATAATTCTCCAGAAGATGCGCGACTTGTGCGTATGGGTGTATCTAATTTGTACGTTTACACTATTGACATAAAGTTAATAATATTTTGTACAAAAAAAAAAAATCGCTTCCGTTCCGTTCCGCGGCCGCCGGCGGTGTAAATGGAGTCTAATCCTGCACTCATTTCTTGCTACACGCACATGTTAAAATAATCTTTTCTTTAACACCCATGATAACAAAGCTGCCCATACACAAAGTTCAGAACCCCATTAATTCTTTTACTTATAAAATACCACAAATAAATAACCCTAATCTAAAACTTGACGCCAACAATCCTCAACTCAGCTGTATAGATTAATGACATGAATAAAGGGTGACATTTTATAAAGACACCCCTTCACCCCCTTCGTACCTGGTCCGGCAGGGGCGTAGGGATCAGTCGGAAATCCCGCGACCCGACATTAGGTACATCCCTAATGACAGGCAATTTTGCGTTATCCAGTCATTCTGGGATCGACGCAATAACACGACACGTAGGGATGTACCTACAAGGTTTTTAGACAGTCATGGGGGGTTAAGAATTTGTGTTAGCAGTTGTTTTTGGTTTTCTACAACTTGTATTCAATGTTATGTCTGTGTGGTGCGCCGGACTTAAAGAATAGCACCACCCCATACTTCGCGTGGGTGTCGTAAAAGGCGACTAAGGGGCGTACCGGAGAATGGGCAGCAGCGTTCTCTATGCATTCCACCACCATACCATACTGCGATCGCCAACCCGCCTGCCAAGCGTGGCGATTATGGCAAACCCCCCCTTTTGGGGGAGGCCTATGTCCAACAGTGGACGTCTTTCGGCTGAAATGATGGTTTAATGTTCTGTGTCCTGTAATGTTAATTACTTTGCTTAGCTTGTATTGTATACATTCAAGTATTTTCTAACTGAACAGACAGCTGTGCTGCTGGGGAGATTGTTGCGCCACTTCTTCTCCCCAGCGAAAGCACTAAGAAGTGGTGAAGGGCGGGCGTTTTGGGGGACTGTCTTTTGTAATTTTTACGTTCGAAAAGTGCTGATTCTCAGCCTAGTTTGAATAAATGACTTTTGATTTTGATTTTTTGATTTTATTGGTCCCGAGTTTGTAGATCGTGAGTTCGGATCCAGGCAGGCAGAGTATTTAATTTCATTACTACTCTCAAAACAGCCAAGGAAAACATCGTGATTATGGCCCCGTCCCTCTAACAGAGAGGAGGCCTATGTCCCAGCAATGGGAACATTATAGGCTGATCATGATGATGAGGTGTTTTTGGATCTTATGAGTCTGAAATAGTCTAGAAGGTAGTCTACACCAGGGGTGGCCAACTTGGTTAGACCCAAGATCTACTGTTCACTGACGACACCCTGTGCGATCTACCAATTACATACTTCTTGAAATCTTATATGAAACGGCATAGTTCAGTACACAATTATGTAATATTTTTTATTTTATTAAGAGGGAAAATATAAAACTGAAAATTATTCTTAGTAACTACTTATTTATATTAATGTGAGCATTGCGTTTGAGCATCTTTCGCTAGATTAGCAAAATCAGGTTTATTGGAAATATTTTTTGCCATGCCACGATTGACTGGACTAATAGTCGCGATCGACCGGTTGGCCACCTCTGGTCTACACAAAGCGACGTTCTATCAGTGATAACGATGATGGAAAAGTCAAAATTGTATAAGGTCTTCGGCTGTTGAAAGCCGTTGTACGAATACGAAACGCTTCGAAAGCGATTGCCACTTGACTAGGACCTCGGGTTTCTCAAAGCAATACAGTGACTAAGTGGGAGACGAGCGATCAATGCTTGATTCACGTCTGTATGAGAAGGACCTGCAATGTGCAGTGGGGCAGTTAAGGAGCTGACATGACCTAAAGCGCGGTTACTGTCGGACTGCATAGAAAAGAAAGAGAAGCGCGATGACACAACTCTGGTAATTTATTGCAAAATATGAAGCAATTATTTAATTACAAAAAATCTATTGTTTGGACTAAAAAATAAAACACTAATGTTTTAGTATGTTGCTTGTAGAATAATCTGACAAAAAATCAGAATGATTGTATGTATACACCCTTACATTTTGATCGTTTTAATCCTTAAAAGAGGTCATTGTACTCATCATTATGAACAACTTTTACTATGGGACCTACCCTGAAATAGTGAAAAAAAAAAACAGCTGTTCCCTACATATTGACGAGTTATACGAACATAAATGTAGGGAACTGCTGATTTTTTGGGAAAACGATCAAAATATAAGGGTATATTAGTATGGTTTTTATTGTAAGAAGAAAGTTTTTAGAGGTATCTTCATGATATTTTTCTATCGTATCAAATTAGTTGTATTATGTTTTTAACACACTATTTACCTAGCATACTAATATATCCTGAAGACTATCATATATTTTTCTGATTTTGTGTACTGTAGTCCATCATAATTATACTTTTATTGTTTCTAAAACTTGCGTTTTTTGCGTTTAGGTCCTGGAAGCCCCTTAAAGGCAGATATCTACTATACTTACTAATAATAAAGCTGAAGAGTTTGTTTGTCTGTTTGTTTGAACACGCTAATCTCTAGAACATAGATTTGTTTTTTTTATTTTTTATTTGTTAGCTCAATTCTTGAGCAAGGCTGTGGGTCATTTAGCTAGGCTAGGCCAGGACTCTTAGGAACTGAGCAAAAAGAAAAAAGTAAGAAAGAACGCTAAGCGAAAACGAAGTAATAGCGCGGGCAGTCTTGTTGTCTGTGTGGTGCCGGACTTAAAGAATAGCATCACCCCATACTTCCAGTGGGTGTCGTAAAAGGCGACTAAGGGACGTACCGGAGAATGGGCAGCAGCGTTCTCTATGCATTCCACCACCATACCATACTGCGATCGCCAACCCGCCTGCCAAGCGTGGCGATTATGGCAAACCCCCCCCTTTTGGGGGAGGCCTATGTCCAGCAGTGGACGTTCTTTGGCTGAAATGATGATGATGATGATGAGCGCGGGCAGAAGATGCGATGCGACGAGATGGGTCAGGGGAACAAGTAACACACCGACGAAGTCGCGGGTAGAATCTAGTTGATAATATAATTTCAGTTTTTGAAGTAAAACTTCTTTAGGCGCCTTGGGCATTATTTGAGATGGGAAAAAACCATTGAACTCGCGGCCCTGTTACCGTAACCGACGACACATCTGTTTTGGGTTTTGGCTATTGTAAAGACATCAACGCGGGGTCGGTGTGGAACCTAAGATAGAAACACGCTTGTACGATACAACTACGTACAGAAAGCAAAGCTCATAGAAATCTCTATTCCTAGACAGTGGTTTCTATGAATAAAGTTTACGGCAAGAAGTGCTATCTATGAACAGAGATCTCTGTCAACAGTGCTTCCTATGGACCGAGATATCTACGAACAATGTTATCTATCAACATAGTTTTCGGCGAAACGTGCTGTCTAGGAATAGAGATTTCTATGAGCTTTGCTTTCTGTATGTAGTTGTATCGTACAAGCGTGTTTCTGTCTTAGGTTCCACACTCACGCGGGGTACATTTTCTTTGGGAAGAATGACCTTCAAACATATTTATAAAATTACTATGCTTTTTCAAGTTTTCACTTCTGTTGGCAATCCTGGAGTGACACTTTTTTATGTTAATGCTTACTAAGTAAAGCAGCAAATATAGTCTTTGGTTATTATCACACTAATTTTATAATACAGGCGAAAGTTTGTGAGTGTGTGTTTACATGTTTGTTACTTCTTCACGCTCAAACGGCTGGACCAATTTCGATAAAATTTGGTATAGAGGTAGCTGACACCCTGGATTAACATATAGGCTATACTTTTTATGCCGATATTCCCACGGCATCGAAATTTATGCGTGTGAAACTGCGGGGCGTAGCTAGTCATAATAATAATGATAAGATCATTTCACCTCGCTGAATTCGTGTCTAAACGCAATTGTGTTAAATCAATTAACACAGTAGGGTATGGAAGCTGTACACAAGGTTAGCAATAAGGCTGTAGTACTAATAATTGCTAACGCTCGCTGCCAGGCTGTGGCCGTCTCGAATTGGCTACTCAGACTGTTATGAAATACACACCCAGTGCGTAAGGTTATTGCTAATCCACCACACTATCACTCTAATATTATAAAGGCGAAAGTTTGTGAGTGTGTGTGTGTGTGTTTATATGTTTGTTACTTCTTCACGCTCAAACGGCTGGACCAATTTTGATAAAATTTGGTATGGAGGTAGGTGACACCCTAGATTAATATACAGGCTACTTTTTATCCCGATATTCTAACGGGATCGAAACTTATGCGGGTGAAACCGCGAGGCGTAGCTAGTTGATTAATATTGTTACGAGCTTCGAGTTCGTGACAATAAAAACTGCCGATTTAATTACCAAAAAAATTACACTTTAATCAACAACACTAATAACAACACAAACACACTAATTATAAAATACAATAAATTGCACTACTGATCGCTCTAAGTCGCACTTGAAGATCGCTTCGATGTGTTCGCTCGTATCGCTGTATCCAAACTGTCCCGGTCGCGCCGCATCTCGGCACGACAAACCTTCCATTGTAGAAACATCTAGAATGTTCGAGTACATACAGGCCCCGACCAACCAGATGTCGATAGTTCGAGAAAGTTCTAGAAAGTTCTCGCATTGAAATTTCTAGAAGGATCTTGACTAAGTTCCGCTACTCGATACTAGATGGCGCTAGTGGTAACTAATGTCACCATGTACCAGGAATTAATTGTGGCGCGCAACAATAATTATGTTCGAAAAATTTGTCTGCTCAACAACGTAATTTATAACGCAATGAATGTTGTTGATCTGTCAAAATGAAAGCTACTACTACTGTGAGTGAGTTACGCAATTACCCCCCGCTGTGTTACCTAGTATTGGATGACAGAAATTTATTTCTGAAACTAAAAAAAAACAGTTTTGAGGCTAGTAATAGTAGTTGTAAGTATGGTTATTTGGGTTCTTAATATCGCCGCCATCTTGTTTTTTCAATACATATCACAAAACAATTGCAAAAAAAACTGGCCAAGTGCGAGTAGGACTCGCACACGAAGGGTTCCGTACCACAAGGCAAAAACGCCGAAAAAAACATGTTTGTTGTATGGGAGCCCCCCCTAAAATATTAATTTTATTTTAATTTTATTATTTATTATTAAAGGTAAAATACAACTGAGTATTTTGTGAATATTTCAAGTGCCTATCTGTTGCCATTTTTGATATCGAGCAAAAAAGGGCAAAAAAATCGCGTTTGTTGTATGGGAGCCCCCCTTAAATATTTATTTTATTTTGTTTTTAGTATTTGTTGTTATAGCGGCAACAGAAATACATAATTTGTGAAAATTTCAACTGTCTAGCTATCGTGGTTCTTGAGATACAGCCTGGTGACAGACAGACAGCGAAGTCTTAGTAATAGGGTTCCGTTTTTACCCTTTGGGTAGGGAACCCTAAAAATATTATTAACATGGCTCCCGCTGTCAACGTCATTCGAGCGATAAAAGATCCTTGTAGCGTACAGTCCTTTCACAGTTATGTTATCATCTATCAAATCAAAATATTTTATTTCATATGAACCTACATGGGCGCTTATGACACGTCAGAAGCTAGGTGCACGGTTCCAATTAGTCGTTTCCCATTGAGAAGAGCCGGCCAGAAAGTCCACGGTTTCTTAAAAAAAAAAAAAAGGTTTAAAAACTAAAACCCGACTACTGAAAAGGATGAATGAAACAAGAAAGTACCTTCCTGTGGTGGCATGCCGCTGTACTAAAAACATACAAAATTATTATAAGCTATGGTAGCATGCGAGACGAGTTTTAGTTTTTAATTATTTTGGGGCTTATTTCAGTAATATTTATATATTTTTGAAATGTGCTAATTAAGCGCTTTCATTCGATACCCCATAAGGCACCATCGCAATATACTTATTTTTAAATTAGTTACTTTCTAACCGCCAGAGGGCGCCATATTGAATTTAGTGTGACGTCACATAGCCTATAACCAGCGGACGGTCAAGATGCTTCTAACGATACCTCATTTGTCAAATTATTATAAGGACTTTTGAATTTATGAAGGAACAGATGACCATACATACACGCCGTTCAAAATCATAACCCTCCTTTTTGCTTCACCGTAGTCGGGTAAAAATAATGCAGCAACCCAACAGCAACCTTATTGCAACGGAAATAAAGATCAATGTAATTTTGACAACGTTGCAAACTCAAAGGTAAAATAACTGTAAACGGACTGGTAGTTGAAACGTTTCATACATTCATAGTGGTATGAGGAAGAGGGTGTAAAGTTCACTCATACTCTATAGAAAAGGGAGGATCCTCCGACCAGACGGGTGTTGTGTCTGGCGGGCAACTGCTCCATGATTCATGTCGGGCCGTTGTATCTATGCTAGTTGCTCGGTAAACTCTGCTTGCGAGATGCAGGATTTTGAGTGACGTCAGTATGTCGCGTTGTTCGTATGTGGCGTTGTAGACACCGCTACACATTGAGTGTTCTGAAGACTTCATCAACAATCGAAATAAATTTTAGGAAAATTCAGTAATTATTACAAGGACAGAGCAGCAGAGGACAGGTAAAGAAAGTAAAATAAAGTAATTACACGCACGTGTTCACATCACAAACTCGGTAAAGTTCACATTGAATACATAAGGTACCAGAAAGTCTCTACAGCTTAAAACTTTGCTCTTACGTCATTCCGTATGACTGCTGACACTGTGATTCTGGATGGGTTCACTCACTTTTAACCAATTAATGCTAACATACATAATAATACCGTAAGAGATCAATCGTCGAATCCGACTTGGCTAGGCAGCGTTCGGGAAGCTACGCAATATCATCTCGTCCCACATACCGCAGTGTCTCAAGACGAAAGTTTTTGACCAGTGCGTGTTGCCAGTAATGACTTAAATCCCGTTTATTGAGCAAAGTCCAGACCCTGGATTTGGAGAAGAGCTCTTAATTGTACTCACACATTGAAAGTAACGGTGAAGGGCCATCAGAGCCCATTAAACCCATCACAACTACTTACACGCGCTACTGAAGTGTAAAACTGTCACTCCTCCATTCATTAACCACGCTTCGATATGCCAACGACGCCTAAAACCAGCTTAAAAAGTTAAACAACACCACTTCGAGAGAGGCCTTTAAATATGCGCTGAATTTGAAAGTGGGCGCAAAAGCCAACTGTTTAGAATGTACGAAGTTTAATGGAAAACCGTTGCGCCAAGGGAATATTAAGGGGATAATGGGTTGGTTGACGTCAAGGCCCCTTATCTAGGGATGTTGGGGCTAATCGGTGAAGTTCCTGTTCCTAGGACCGTAGATTATCCTTGTTTATATGACCGTAAAGTTGGTCATGTACACGCAAAGGTGTGCTTGGGGCTGGCAGTTTCACCACGTTCAGACGTAGTTCTGACACTACATAGGTAATCAAGGTAGGTAATTGTATGCTTTTATTACCACTGAATATTTCCAAAGGGGGGCTTCTGAAATCTGACTTGGACCATCTCTAAAATTCTTAACATCAATCTATTCATTTACTTCAAGGTTATCTTAAGAACTGTGGCGCAGGAGACAGACCGGAAACCTGTTCAGTCATAACCCAAAATTAGCCCCACATAGATCTTTAAAAAAATGGTTACCTGGGAGAGGGGTTTCATCACATTTATAACCAGTGATCGGAGTAGGTAGATTGATTTGGGGTCATTGACCGGAAACGTATATACAATTAATATGGACATTCCTCCGGATTTTCGCGATTGGAATTGTCGTGAAAACAGATAAATAATAAATATAAATACAGATAAATTTTGAATCCGGAAACCAACAATAATTAATAATAATTAACAACAACAACTAATTAACAATAATTAATTGGACCCGGAAATACCGGAATTACTTTCCTGGAAAATGGCTTATCCACGTTCTTCTTTCTGTGGGCATTTATGATACAAGTACCAAAAATCAATCTACCTACTCCGTCACATTTAAAACAGGCGTCATGAAAATCTATAATTTTCACCAGTTTTTGACATCAAGGGGCTTAAATGACCTAAAGCGCGGTCACTGTCGGACTGCATAGAAAAGAAAGAGAAGCGCGATGACACAACGCTGGTAATTTATTACAAAATATGAAGCAATTATTTTATTACAAAAACCTATTTTTGGACAAAAAAATTAAAACACTAGTATTTTAGTGTGTTGTTTGTAGAATAATCTGACAAAAATCAGAATGATTGTATGTATATTAGTATGGTTTTTATTGTAAAAATAAAGTTTTTAGAGGTATCTTCATGATTTTTTTCTATCGAATCAAATTAGTTGTATTATGTTTTCAACACACTATATTCCTAGCATATTTCCTGAAGAATATCATATAATTTTCTGATTTTGTTTACTGTTGTCGATATATACTTTTATTGTTTCTAAATCTTGCGTTTTTTTGTGTTTAGGTCCTGTAAGACGCTTAATATGTCAAAAAATGCTCTCTATTTAGACGTAACGGCCGCATGTGGCGGTCACAGCTCTTCTAGCAAACCTTACCGTAAGTTTACAGAAATAAATAAAGTGCTCACTAACATGTGAGTTGAGAATCGATCGTCTGGAAATAACTAGTTCACACCAGTTAGTACCAGGGTGTCAGGAAACTCACAGAACTCTCTACTAACGAGAACAGAGCTAATTTTATTCCAGAAAGTTATAGTTCAGTTACACGAGAAGAGTTTCGCTCCGAATAGACGATTTTCGAAATACAATTTACATTTCAATTATGAGGGATATGGCTAATCCATTGCTTGGTATGTTCGAAAAATTTGTCTGCTGAACAACGTGAATGACGCAATGAATGTTGTTGAACCTTCAAAATGAAAGCCTAGAAAGATAGTGTGTTTACGCAATCACCCCGCAGGTCTAACAAGCTCGATTTTGTTGTCACAAAATCTGAAAAAGTCGTTTTATGTGATGAAAAAAATCCACATCATAGTTACAATTTTCTGCAAGAAACAAACTGCTAGGTTATAAGGCACTTCAAACGTGTCAGTAAAGAATCGATAGTCCGGAATAAACTAGTTCACACCAGTTTATAGGGTTGTCAAGAAACTTAGCAGGGAACAATTCTTTGTCTCCATTTTTCTTCAGAACTCCAATATGTCAAATGTGAAAGTTCTATAAGACTTT
This sequence comes from Mesoligia furuncula, assembly GCA_916614155.1. Lineage (NCBI taxonomy): Eukaryota > Metazoa > Arthropoda > Insecta > Lepidoptera > Noctuidae > Mesoligia > Mesoligia furuncula. The sequence continues at coordinate 5,392,755 of OU744794.1, forward strand.
ATTGAGGATTTGCTTGACTTCAGTCTATTATTCATACTGTACTACTCATAAAAAGTAAGTTTTAAGTGAGTTATTTATTGAAGCGTTCAGTGTGATAGATTTATTCGTTGAATTTCGTAATAAATATGGATATTGATATGTGTACCTTCTATCTGTTGCTTGAGTTTCGTTGAATAAACTTTCTTCTTAGGAGTAACATTACAAGTTACAACACTAGCTGTGTCACGCGGTTTCACCCACCTCGCTCGGCTCCTAAGCGAGATGTTAAATAGCCTATAGGTATCCTTCCTAAATAATTGGGCTATTCATAGCCCAATTCCCGTCTGGTAGTTCCAGAGATTTGCGCGTTCAAACAAACAAAAACTCTTCAGCTTCTATTAGTATAAAGATATTCAGGAAAATATTTAGGAGGAGGCTTTAAGCCTTTAAGAGCGTTTACGCCGTACGGCATTTCATACAAACTTTCAAGCCCTCGTTTTTCGAAATGAATGAACCGATTTTAATGAAACTTCATACGCATAAGCAGGATACAAAGGTCTAAAAAGTTACTTAAGCACATTTTCGAAATGTCTTATTTAAAAAAAGATAACTGTAAAACTCTGTTTCTATGGAAAAATTAAAATCGGTCTAATTTTTCTGTAACACTATTTTTCGAAAATGTTCTTAAGTAACTTTTTAGACCTTTGTATCCTGCAGCGTTAAGTTTCTATAAAATCGGTTCATTCATTTCGAAAAATAAGGGCTTGAAAGTTTGTATGAAATGCCGTACGGTGTAAACGCTCTTAAAGAAATTTTACAGATTTTAGTAGCTTGATGTGCTGGCCTCTATACAAAAACGAAGTAGCTTGATAAACTGACCACCACGAGGACTCCACTTTATTCTTTGCCCATTCGACTTTTACAGCCGTGTTACTCTTTTATCGAAGCACAAATGGTTATCTGTCCTATCAGAATGTTCTGCAGTCCAATTTAAATCCCCAACGTGATCAAATGAAAACGTTTCGAGCGTCATTCGATTGGTTCCAGTGAGGGGGCACCGTGGAGACCAGGCAGACTTGACCTACCACAATGGACAACGTTTCCTTACTGTGGTGCATCTGTGCAAGCCAGTGGGGAGAGCGGAAAGGTCAGGGAATGCTGGTAGTTATAATGGGTCAGCCGCTGTGTTACGTGCATGTAACTATGGTGTGGTTTAAGTTATAGGAGGCATAGACACAGACCCCCATTAGTTTGGTGACATAGTGATTGTTAGGCCTTACTTTGATACCTAGACTATCATGAACACTGAAGTAGATTGTGGCACATTTAATTTTTTTTTTATAGTCACTAGCTTCGTTTTTAGCCCTCGTGTAATTTCTTGGCCCACCCCGTCGTGTTAGTCTGTGTGGTGCCGGACTTAAAGAATAGCACCACCTCATACTTCCCGTGGGTGTCGTAAAAGGCGACTAAGGGACGTACTGGAGAACGGGCAGCAGCGTTCTCTATGCATTCCACCACCATACCATACTGCGATCGCCAACCCGCCTGCCGTGCGTGGCGATTATGGCAACCCCCCCTTTTGGGGGAGGCCTATGTCCAACAGTGGACGTCTTTCGACTGAAATGATGATGATAATGTCGCATATCGTATATCCGCGCTATTACTTCGTTTTCGCTGTTTTTTTTTCTTTTTGCTCGTCTACTAAGAATTTTAGCGTGATGTTAAATAGTATATAACCTTCCTCACGAAATGGGCTATCAAATGCAAAAAGAACTTTTCAAATCCGACTGATAGTTCCTGAGATTAGCGCGTCCAAACAAACAAATGAACTCTTCAGTTTTATTATAAGTAGATATAAGTAGATTCGGTCTCCATCGGATCAGGTATGTATTCTTTTCAGTGTATTATAAAACAAGTATAATAACACGAATTCACTTTAGCTAAAAAATTAGGGATAAATTAACTATAGGTACTCCATTTGTTTAGGTAATTAACTAAAGGTAAACAAAAAAATCACGTGACTTAGTTAACCGACTAAACATAATACCAGTCACTTCAGTTGTCATGCTACTTCACAGCTGGGGGCCTAAAAAGGCCACTTTAAGCAATTCCTCAAAAAACGAGTAATTTCCTGAATTCCCAGTGGATCAGTAGCAATTCCTCTATTTTTCGTAAAATGGTGACACATAATAGCCGAATCCTATAGAATTCAATTTCAAACAGAATCATATTTGGTGTAAATATTACCACATGAAAAAAATAAAGACCGTAATTTTATCGGTAAAGTTTCGTTTACAGTTTTTATTTATCAAATTAGTTTTTTATTTTTTATTTCTACAGTTTAAATGTTATTACGTTATAATATACTCATAACTGTTAAAAAGTCCGCAGATAAGCCCTGAAAAGGGAAGTTAGAAACAATAAACTGGCAACACGTATTTTTAGGCCGCATTCCGAATTAAGCGTTAAGTACACTATTTGTAGGAAACCGAAAGATGTAATTGAAGTTAGAACAGTTAGATTCCGATTTAGTGCGATTGGAAGGTCCCGACCGCACTAATTTCTAAATTGTTTACGATTTAGGTGAGTTTAATCGCATCGCTACGATTTAAAGCGACTTGTTAGTCTTTAGTTTTTAAGCCCGCTCAAATGGATTACATCCCAACTCGGAACGCACCCTTCGTTTCTCCCGCCTCAACGTCAAACTGAATCAAACATCAACATAAACAATCATAATGTGTGTAGTTTAAAACTAGTATTTCGTGCGAGTAAGATCGTTTTTAATACAAAGTAAGTGTATAATTGTTTGACTTAAATCATTACTTAAATAAAATGCTGTGCAAATGTATTCAAATGTACGTAATTTTTTGTAGGAATGGAAAGACGTGCAGCTAGTGTCTGAGACACAATGGAACAATCTGCTCGATTTTCTACAGTCAAAGTGGAAGCGCTGTCGGTCAGTGGGTCGTCTTAGGCGGTGTTGAGCCCCTTTTCGAGATCACTGCAGCCCCGTGTTTTGTCCAGACTCGTGCGTCAGCACCAAACCCTAGCCCTGCTGATGCTACAACAGTGCCTCTGCCTCGTCGAACTCGGCAAGCAAGATACCGCAGTGAGTGGATTTTTCTAACCCTACAGCTATTCATATTGCGACTAAGACATGATGACTATTGATAATGATTATATGGTATTTTTATTACGTTTTTAGGTCGCCCTCTGGCTGCACTAGATGAAGCTCGGAGAGTTTTACCTGAGGTGGAGATGCAACATGCTACAGCGGATATAGTAAATTAATAGTGCAGCTTGCTGGTGCAGTCGAAAGACTATTTTTTATTGGTATCCCATAGAGGTAAAGTATGAATATTTTGTACATGCAATAAAAAATTAACTCATTCATATATTATAATTATAAAGAAATATAAAAGTATAACATAAGTATGATATTTTAACATTTAAATAACACAAAAACTTTGCATAAAGGGAAAAAGGTATCGGGCTCTGTGTCCACTTGTGGTGTCTTCAATGTTGATTTTAAGGCATAGCCTGCGTCACCTGAAACATAATTATTTTATTATTATAATAGTACTCAAATTAAACAATGACGGGGTAGTCAGAAGCCCTAAAGTCTGACAACCAGTCTTACCAAGGGGTATTGTATTACCCAGTAACTAACTGGGTTGTGGAGGTCAGACAGGCAGTAGCTCCATGTAAAATACTGGTATTCAGCTGCATCCGGTTAGACTGGAAGCAAACCCCAACATAGTACATAGTTGAGAAAAGGCTACACAGATGATGATGATGATTATTTGACTTACTAAAAACCACAAATTTTCCTTTTCAGCCTGGCAGAGTTGTTCCAAGTGGGTCTTAAGTGGATGGTGATTCCATAAAAAGGAGACATAGTGTGCCCCTCCGCAGCTAGCATCAACACTAATCAGAGTCGCTAACCTAAATGAATGAAAAAAAGCCTAATTAATTATTATGTTTGTATTAGTTTTTTAATAATTTAAGATGAGAATTGTTAATAATTTTATAAAATATTTTTCATATCACTGTTTTATTTTAGTAAAAGGTATAATATGGTATACTCTTCTAAGGGTCCTCTACTTAACTAAATTACTACTTAATTAAATTGAAGTAAAGTATGATACTATAACAATATCACACATATATATCCCTGAAGGGTTAGGCAGAGGTGTACCTATTGTACACCTAAAATGTGAATAGAAGATTGTATGCATTTCACGGATGGGGTACTGAGTAAGTACCTGAACCTCTATAATAATAGATGAGTGTCTATCTGGAACTACTTAGTTAAAAGTGTTGAAAAACACCCTACTTACTTTTATCACAAAACAATGCTTTTACTTGCCTTGGGGATAGTAGGTACTTATGCCATCGCGGCGGGTACATTATTTACGCCTCCAGCTCATGGATGAGGTCGCAACACACACTTATTTAGCCTGTCTATGCCAACAAATTCGAGATCCGGCATTTCGAACGCTATGTCCATTTTCCGAAGAGCTGCATTTTGTCGGCGATCTAGAAGGGTCGTCGTAACCCGCGCGTGCTCCAGAAAGTTTTCATATAGGGCTAAATCTGCTATTATAACATTATTTCTTCACAAAACCTCCAATCCGATTTGTGAAATGTTGCTTTTGACTAACTTCTTACGATTCCATTATTTGACATTAAAGCAATTCCTATTTTGTGGACCATTTTACGGATCTCCATACAAAATTGTCAAATAGATGAATTGCGTGTTACGAATTGTACACAAACAATATTATGAATTGTCAGATTGTGACCATTTTACGACTTTTAATATCATTCATAATGAATTCCTTTTATGATTCTCCCAAAGTGGCCTTTTTAGGGCCCCTGTACTCTTCAATTTAGCAATATTATTAACGAATTATAACGTTGATAAATTGAAGAGTACAACTGTGTCGTAGCATGACAACTGAATAGACTGGTATTACGTTTAGTCGGTTAACCACGTCACGTGGTTTTTTTGTTTACCTTTAGTTAATGGAGTATAGTACCTACTAATTTTGGCTCAGAATTCATAGAACAAACTGAACCGAACAGAATAGCTAGTTACTGAGAAGCGTTCTTTATTCACAGCGACGGGATAAAGACTAAAATATTAATGAAGATAAGCACGTAAAACTTGAAGTAGAAGCTAAAGCTACTGTCATTGACGCCACTCAAGATACCGCTCATAATTAATTAACAAAACTTAAGGGGCTGGCGTAGCATGCGCAGTTCATACAAACGTAATACCAAAATAATTTGTAAATCAAACAAATTCTTAAGTTAGTGTGTATTTATTCCGATTGGATTATAAAATATCTAGGTTCCCAAATACATAATTATTTTGAAAGGAGGAGGAGGATTTATAGACGAGATATGAGGAATTTCCAAATTTTTATAGAAAGCTTATTTTTCTCATTACTCGTCTTTAAATCGGTTTCCATTCAAAATATTGCTATTCCATTCAAAATGTTGGAATAAATACATACTACCTTAAGAATATGTTTGATTTACAAATTATTTTGGTATTACGTTTATATGAAGTACGCATGCTCCGCCGGTCCCTTAATATTCTAAGACTACAGTACATTGTAGAATGGAACAGAGTAATTAGAAAAAACCTATAAATAACTCAAGAAATGGAAAGTTGGACAATAATAATGGGTGGCAGAGATAAATGAAGACAAATCGTGGAAAAAGTGCAAAGTTAAGGAACTACTGAAGACTGTTGTCAACTTTTCGGTGTGAAATAATATGCAAATTAAAGAAATATCAACAAGATTGTCGGTATGAAAGTATCATTTGCCATAAGATTTAAAAAATCGAAGATAAATGCAATCCGAGCGCTGATAAATGCTCCTTCATCGACGGCTGTCGCTGACACGCATTGTCGTCGACACGTGTCGTTCGTGTATATGCACACTAAGACACCGTTTGACCGATTACCATGAAAGTTGGCAAATACATGTATTTTGTTCCTGGACAAGGTTTTTTTTGGACCTTCAAGCCGTTGGCAAAAGCTACCCTTTCACCTTAGCCACCTTTTGAGAAACGGGTAACTATCCGCTATCGAATTAGGTTGACCCGATACGTTTCGAACTATTTTTAGTTTATGTTGTGTATGGGTTTAACAGTTTTCATGTCCCTAAAGGTACACGTGATTATAGATAAGATTAGCACCGTTTGTCTGGAATTGTAACTAAGAGACAATCATAATAGATTATAGACGTTCTTAGAAAGTCCACCTCACTGAGGAGACCTAGGTTACCATTGCCACTGAAGGTACACACGATATTTGGGTCTAATGACTGAAGCTTTTTTGGGCCATAATGGCCACATATACAAGAACTTCCCGCTTATCGGTCCTAGCCTATACCCAGGTCTGCTTTCCGTCTATATTGTTGTGGTCCCTCGTTAGTACTGACCTACATGTGTATAAATGTAAACAGAATCGGAATATGCTATTGAATCAGGTCGCCTCGGCCAACTAGTGTTTCGTATTTATTTGCTACAAACAATTGACAAGTTGCCGACGCAAGACCCTTAGAAACCCTAACTTAGCTAAATTGAAATCTATCGCTTCCAGGGTAAGGTATTGTTTGCACTGATCTGGTTTTCCTCGGCGAATGTTTGCAGACCACTGGGCTACTCCCTAAAGTTTGCGTTGCTATTTTCGTTTGTGGATAGCATTGACAATAATAAAATTGTTTGTTTAAGCATGCATAATTGAGTAGTAGGGTTAGGCTTGTACAAATGCTCATTACCTTTGAGCCCTCGGGGTGATTTCGGTCAAAAGCCATCAAATTACATCAGTACTATACTAAGTACACATCCACCTGCACAGGACAAAGCCTATACCTACTAATGGTGAGAAGGAACGATATTTGGACAGGCTTATATTATGTACTAGCTTCCGCCCGCGACTCCGTCCGCGCGGATGTCGGTCTTCGCGTGGATGGTTTATTTCTCCATTTTGAGTAACTCTGACAATGACATCTTATAAATATCTATTGGACCCAAATACGGCTAAGCCTATAATAATTAAGGAGATCCCTCTATTGAGCTACTGCTGTTGAGCTCGCGTTCTGTAGTAAGTATTTTTTTCATAGTAATTCCGACCTTGATAAGTAGCATGTAGCAGAAAATTACTGACAATGACGAAAAGTTTGCAATAATAAAAAAGTGATCGTGACAATGCGACAGAAAGTTAATTGAGAGCTTCAGCATACACAACATTGTTAGTGAGCTCGTCCGGAATATGAACATGAAGATTTCTTGGACTGCTCACATGGGAAAGAGCTACGTAAAGTTGCCCGTGTGAAAAACAACTCGCGGTAAGATCTACGCCAGCAACTCCTAGGGTCTGACCTTGAGCCTTATTTATTGTCATGGCGTAACACAAAGCTACAGGAAACTGTATTCTCTTAAATTGAAATGGAAAATTATCGACTACGGGTAATGCAACGTGTGTTCGCGGTTCTACAGAACAACGTCTATGAATAAAACCGAAAAATACGATTTTTTTTTCTACGTATTTTTCCAGGATAAAAAGTATCCTATTTTATGCCCAGGATAATAAGGTATAATTATACCAAGTTTCATCGAAATCGAACCGTTAGTTTTCACGTGATGCCTGCATATACAGACAGACAGACAGACAGACAGACAGACAGACAAAAATTTTTTTAATCACATATTTGGGTTTGGTATCGATCCAGCAACACCCCCCGCTATTTATTTTTTCAATATTTTCAATGTACAGAATTGACCCTTCTACAGATTTATTATATGTATAGATATATTTTACTCAATCATAAGTCGAAGTCTTTATAAGTGTAAAATTTTCTGTTATTTGTCAAGAAAATCTATGTCTAATTGAATCTTTAGCTATGTCTAAAATTGCAAATAAAGAAAATACTATAGAACCTTATGATATATAACCTATTTTATCCTTTGAGGGTATCATGACGAGTAACAAATGAGGAAAAGCCTTTCTCGTACGCCTTGAGGCACTTCAACCAAGTTTAGGAGTAACCTAACTTTCGGCACTTACATCTTTTTGTTTCGTGTACTCGTAAATACTTTATGAACTAAAGTTATAGTGGAATGGCTTTGGGAACTTGATCTAGTTAATGCCTGACTGATTCTGAAGGGCTGATTGTTGTTTTTTGAAGGACTTATCTTAAGTGGTTTGAATTCTGTTTTAATTAATAACTGAGATATTTCCTGTTAAATTAACAACTTCTAGGTTCTTTTTCTCTTATATTTCTCCCCCTTGTAGCCTTCATCCTTGCACCAGCATCTTCCAATACTTCCTTATATTCATCTTATAGAGGTATGAGGAACAGAGTGTAAAGTTCACTCATACTCCATAGAAAAAGGAGGATCCTCCAGACCAGACGGGTGTTGTGTCTGGCGGGCAACTGCCCGATGATTCATGTCGGGCCTTTGTATCTAAGCTAGTTGCGCGGTGAACTCTACTTGCGAGATGCAGGATTTTGCGAGACGTCAGAATGACGCGTTGTTCGTATGTAGCGTTGTAGATACCGATACTACAAACTTTTATAACAATCAATTCTTGTTTGCCGTGGCATGTTTTATTTTGCATGTCCCGGATCCCGTAGGTCAGGCTCACCGATTGGCTGAGGGATCTACATTACTCAGTACATATACTGTGCCTCCGATATCTTCATGGTCGGCTGAACTTGTTCAAAATACACTTTTATTCAGTAAAAGCTTTGTACGAATATTTTATATACAGTGCAGCGTTTTAATTGGCTTAAAAGCTGGACTGTGCGTTTGGGGGTGCTTGTCGATATGTTTTTGATCAAAGAGTTTTCGTTAATTTGTTATGCGTCAGTTGCAAAAGTGTTGTGAGAGAGGGTAATTTAGGGTCGCAGGTAAGTAGACAAACAGAACTTGTAGATGATTCCCAAAAATCAACAACTATCCAGCAAATTATGTCATCGAAATGGCGCGATTTTTCTATTTTTTACTTTAATCGAGGGGGTTGGCGATACTTTACCCGACAAATTATTGCTGAATGTCCCTATATAATTATGGTTCAGAATAACATTAAAAATAAACGAGTCAAAAAACGAAACTCATTTCCCTAAACAGATAAAAACAAATTTGAGCAGTTTGTACCGAACATCCCGACATCCAGACATTTACACCATACGGTACGAAAAGTAACGACAACAACCATAAAATCGTTAGCTAATAACCGCTTAAAGCAGAAAAACAAAGCGCTGTTCATTAGGCACAAAGGTGTCCGAATATAAAAAATCCCGCTGTTGGTCGTTCAAACAAAATAGCGAGCGTTCGGGCCCGCAGTTAGGCTTGGTAATTGCCCCCTCACGACAATTAGCCCTCGTAACGTCTTCGTGACGGCTCAAAAATACATTTTTAGCGTTATCAGAGACTATTCCGACTTGTTTATGGTAGCATAACCGGTCCTGACTGATGTGTTGAGTGTGGGGAGAGAGATTTATAGCTGGACTCAGTTGGAGTGGCGTTTAACTTTCGTATGAATTTTGAAGGACATACTGTTGGTGTGTGAGGGATATATAGTAGTTGAACGGTGTGTTGTGTTGGATAACAATAGCAGTTGACATGAGGGCTAGATTTACGATTAATTTAAGGAGTCAATCAATTCTATTGGTTTTAAATGATGGATTTGTTCATGACAATCAAATATACGGGAATATGTTATATTCCCAGTACAACTCACGATAATCTTTTAAGACCTCATGCCTATATTCCCTGAAGGCTCAGGCAGAGGTGTACCTATAGTCCAGTCCAGACAGTAATAGGGGGGCGAGCGAGGACGGTGTCATCAACCGCGCCCAAATGTAGTGGGTAGCTCACCGTTCGATCAGGACCATGCCGGACGGCGCGTACGTGTTCCACGCGCAAAGGGGCCCTTTAGGGCCGAAGCCTGCCGGGTCAGCGGGATTGTCCGAAAGGGTTACCGCAGGCCCGGAACATAAAGGGCTAAGGAAGGAACACGGGTGGGTTTTAGTCAGTAAGAGTCTGACACTCTCTTCCGCTCCACCCAGAGCGGGATGGTTTATTTGATGATTTCCCATCCGCAAAAAAAAAAGGCTCGCTAAGTAATTCATATGTTATCCATTTCATGTCAATCAAAAGCTTCGTTACTAAAAAAATATAAATTCCCATCGACAAAAGCTACCAGAATTGATTCACAATTCATGTAAACCTAAAATCTGCATTTAAAATAAATGTTAAAGGATGATTTGCATTTTTCCAGATGATATTCAGTTGAACTGCAAATCGCGGATGATCGGTTGGTATCGGATAATCATTTGCTTCAGGCGTCGAAAATTGTGCAGCGTCGGTTGTGAACGAATGAACTATTCCTGTCGGTTTGATGGCGTTTGATGGGATTTTGATGTCCGATATTTGCTGTGTTTTGTTGGAAAATTATTGTGGCGAACTTAGAGTTTATAGTTAATGCTTTGTGTGACAATAGATGATAATTAAGCGAGGGAAAACTAGATTAGCTTCGAATTGATTCCTAGGTTAGGCTCCTCAATGTACTGAACAACTTAGGTATATCTAGTGGTTAATACTTGTTTATTAGTTGGTAACGATTTAACATGTTTCGTAGAATGTGAACAGCAACTAGCTTACCGATAAATTCGCATCATAGCATACCTCTTAATATGTGGAAAATGTTGTGGTTATTACATTGATTTTGTTTTATATAAGTACCTTACTGATAAGTGTTATAATTATTTAATGTAATATCGTTTATTTCTCAATTTTTTTTTTTAAGTAAATCGGTTTTGTTTCTTTTAAAATGTTTAGCGCCAGACAAAGCTTTAAAATTTTCTAAAACAGCTATTAAATCGTGTCAGCGTGCTATTAAAGATCACATCGCGACTTAGAAATATAACAGTCCTTATTTCGACCAGACCGTATTTCGGCAACGGCGGCCAATCTCAATCTCTAACATCTCATCTCTCTTAGGGACGGGAGATATTATGATGCACAAGTGTGTGCGCTGACACAGGTGCACTGTGTCAGCGCACACACAGATTGCGTGCCGTCCCTTCGGACTAAGTGAGGGTTCACTTAGTCCGAAGGGACGGCACGCAATCTGACACAAGAGAGATCAGGCGTAGGACCAACGGCTTAACGCGCCTTTCGAGGCACAGGGGTACCACACCGCCTACTTCCAAACTCCGGGCTGTTAGCAAGAATTTCCTAATGAAAACTCAGTAACACTGACCTTACAAATCAAGAGATCGCTAAGTTACATTTACAATAAATAGGTATTTTACAACTACCCTCGTCCGACCCGTTTTCAACACGTTTTACGTGTCACAAACGTTGGAACGCAAAATGATTTATTTATAATTTACGACGCTCAATTTAATAGTACACCGATACCGTTTATGAAACAAAGGGCACGTGGTTCCGACAGCCGTTCCAAGGTATTAAATTAATTTCCAAAGTGATTTACGAATGAATATTGGCAATTAATTCAGTGTCCAGGAATTTTCAATTAATAAGTTTAGATTATATTTTTAACCTTGTTCCCAGTTTGTTAGCTCTGATTTGACACAGATCATATACTAATAAACGGGGAACAAGTTCTTAAAAGGTACACTGAATTGTGGATTTTAGAATATTGTTTGGAACTTTATAATGTTTGACTTAAAATCGTTTTCGTGTGCTCTTAATATTGTATTCTGCAAAATTCCTCCAAGGTTCGCTGATTCTTTGAAAGACGGCAGAAAAGTACATGAAAACAATTCTATTCAGCTCGCTGTCGGGACGTCCGAGCAAGAAAAGACTAACAGAAGAGTCACAATAACAATAAACGCGTCGAAGCTCCGAGCTGTTCCGGTCGGACTGGCGCCCAGCGTGGGGCACTTTATTTGTATTCCCGACATTAGATAAAAGTTATCATTAGTCATTTCAAAGTGAAATGGCAAAAGTTAAAAGTTTAAAAAGTCGTTATAAACTGTCCCTTTCAAAATTGTTTGAATTGGGTGCTAAGTGAGTTATAATCACGACCTGCGTAAACATGCAGGACTATTTGAGAGATCACTAACAAGGGATCACGGTTCATTAAACAACTCGACTCCATACTCATCGATGCATGATGTGTGCTTGATTTCACGTGCCCTTTGGCAATACGATAATGGGTCACGTAACTCTTTTTTAAAACATATCAAAATGTAGCAGCGTAGTTTGTTCACAGAATTTCTGAAGAAGGAGGCAGAATTATTGTGAAGAAGAAAAGCAGAGAATTATTGTAAAGGCCATAAAATTCCCCTTTTTGTCAGCGGAATTAGATGTCGTAAGCCGTTGCGGAATATAGCTAGGCTCGGGGTAGCATTTGGGCCCAATAGCCCGGGAAATGGCCGGTCGGCCTCTGGCTAACACGACCCAAATTAGGTCAAGACGCGGCGTTGCGACGCGTTTACAAAATTATGCCTTTTAACTCTGACAATTTAATTGTCGGGACATCGATTGGTTCGAAAAATGTTGGCTTCAAATGCTAATTAGGTTTGACTACCAAGGGCTGGTACATTATGAAATAACATTAAAAGATACGGCAACGCAATAAAATGTTATTAACAGCGTCGTTATAGGATAAAATTCTATTTGGAAACCCGTCTCTGGAGGACGCCGAGCGACCGGAAAAATAATTTATTCTACCTTTCGAGGAGAAAATTAAAATTGAAGAATTTCTTGTTCTGTAATCTTTCTGTAATGTTTGTTTGTAATGACTTTGATGTAGACTATTGCAGTACTTAAGGTGTTGATAAGTAATTAACGTTTTTCTAATATGAATTAGATTTATCTTATTCATTTTCTGTTTAATTCCCTTGACAGAATTATTAATATTTGATTCTAATGTTTTTGAATGTTTTATTGAAATTCTCGTACATTCTAGATTGTTCTGGAATATTTGGAAGTAGGTATTTGTGCAATCGCCTGCTATTATAAATTGGGCACTTTCATACACAGAAATTGGAAAGAGTCCAGATGCGGTTAAAATATGAAAGAACCAAACTAGCCTAGTTGAGAAAAAACATTTGAAAATATTCGCTAAAATACTGTACAAATAATACAAGTTTTAGTATAACTGTACTGGTTGAGTAAGTAATTAATGGATAAGTATATATTTCCCACAATTTGCAGGAGCACTTCAACTTGTCAGGACTTTTATAATAAATGAAAAAAACTAGTCGTAGAGATTTCTATATTGGAAAACTACAAGTAAGTAGTTCACAAACTAATCACCCAAGAGCGCCTGTAACCCACTGGCGAGGCTTGAAGAAACCACGACACTTAATATTTTCTTTTGAACTTGTTCAAAAAGTATTTCAATTTTTAATTTTAGCAAGTCCTTCACTGACGTAATTAGCGATATAGCAATTCCAACTCTCCAAAACAGAATGGGAAATGAATTAGACACGCCCTTTTGAAGGAAACTTTTCCTTTAAATATATTTTCATTGTATGGATTAATTAATAACGTGTTCTTTCTTAAATGTCTGTTTTGAAAGCGTTTAATTTTTTCTCCTATAATTTTTCCGACGGTAGCCGTCATGGCGGGTGTATACTATGATTTATGATGCAATCTTTTAGTCGTAAATCAGAAACGGTACGCTTCCACTGCATGGCTGGGAACAAACGTAACTTTGAAACAATTGCGTGGTTTTGTTTGGGTTGTTTTTTCAGTATTTCGTATTATGGTTAGCTTCAAGGAAAAGTGTTTCTTTATTAAATTTATTTTAGAAGACATGTTTTATAAGAGGTTTATTGAACATGCAGAGGTCTTCATCAATATAAATCATTCGATTAGAGTTATAATCCCTAACATCCCCTTAGCCTCATTAAGGTCGGTAATAATAGAAAAAGTAATTGCCTCATTAGTAATAGTTGAGCTCTTATGATTATGAGGCCCAAAGAGAATTAAAAGTTATTTGAAAAAGTTAACAAAACGAATTAAGAAATGAAAGTATTTCTAGTCAACTCTCAAAATAATAAGCACAAATATTTTATCAACAAGCAGAATTATCACACTAATGCGACAAAACAGTAGTTAAACGATTGACGATATCGAGAAGCATAATCCATGAAACTATTACTCATAATTACTGCACATTAATCTTATAGATTTGGGGCTAAACCACGCTATCTATCAACCAGAACTTATGTATTGCGGCGATGGCATTAGTCTGTAATGGCATCTATTTTGACACATTGCATAAATTATTGCAACACTATGACTTGTCGGTAATACGTCACATGTATTGTCAGAGATATATAGGAGCTGGATTGAATTTGCATTATTTACACGCTATTTCTCTGTTTGATAAACAATAGGGATTTGATTAAGTTTGATTTAAACCACACCCTAATGTGATCTGTAATTTATTATTAAAGGAGAGTAGACATCACTCTTGGATTCTACCAAATGTATGTGTATCATCACAACTCGTTTGATGAAAGTCATAATGCGCTTTATACCTCTAGTTGCTCGATATGGTAATCAAGACAGTTCTTGAATCATCATCATCTGCCTAGCCTTTTCCCAACAATGTTGGGGTCGGCTTCCAGTCTAACCGGATGCAGCTGAATACCAGTATTTTACATGGAGCGACTTCCTATCTGACTTCCACAACCCAATTACTGGGATTGCCCAGTAATTGGGTTGTGGAAGTCAGATAGGTTGTCAGGCCTGAAACTGCGTTAAGCGGGCGCCCGCGACGGGCAACCGTCGCGTGTCTATGCGCGTGGACACGCGGGTGGGCTCCGTTGGAACGCGACGGTCCCCGTAGTGGGTACCCGTCGCGGAGACCGGATTATTTTATTTACGCAGTGTCGCTAGTTCAATTTTAACCCCGTTTCTTAGCCCCGTTGCGTGGGTGCGGGGCGCGCCTCCCCGTGACGGACGCCCGCGCGGGTCCCCGCGCGGGTCCCCGCGACGGAGCACTTTTGTATGAAACCGCGCGGGCGCCCGCTTAACGCAGTTTCAGGCCTCAGACTTTCGGGCCACGAATGACAGCCGGGCTTAACGTGCTTTCCGAGGCACGGAGGGGTCACGGTATGTAAAGATGGCCACTCATGCACAAACCAACCGCGGAAATCGTAGCTTATCCTGATCGATCGACCTGTGCGGTTGTTATTATTTAGCCAATATACATAGATTTTGTTTATATTGACGATCCAATAGGCGCAGTATTTTTCAAGGGTTGGTTTTCCCTAACCACCTAGGTTGACGCATTTGTGATTTGTATTTTGTAATCCCTAGTCAATTCATGAGAAATGCTTGTGTACCAAAATTTGAAAAAACATTTTCCCTATACCATACATCTTCCATCCATTTCATCTTCTTCTTCCTGAAAGAATCCCAAATATAAAATAACACGTACAATCTTTAGACATCGAGCGAGGATTTATTTTATCAAAAAGGATTTCAAATTACAAATCCAAAGCACATTGAATTAGTTTGAATAAGGCGCTGACTGATTCCCTAAGATATATCCTAATACCTATTAAAGGCAGCCTCGTGCCTCGACCATCTCCCAAGAGATTTTAAAGCTTGAGTGAAACGAATTTGACTGAGTAAAAAAAGCCTTCAATTTTATCACGTAATTGTAAGATTGTGAGGGAGGCAGTCGGTAAAGAAGATTCCGGATTTAGGAGTCCTCTTTATGTGCAGTCGGTGTATTTGATTTTTTTAAATGACATATTTGAAGGTACTGTAGCATTGATGTGGAGTCGGTTCTTTTGAAAAAGGAAATAAAATTAATTCGAAAAAAAACGTTACGTCCTATTTTCTTTTACCTATATACAACATACAGGTAACAAATGCTGTTGAGAATTTGAAAGGCCTTTACGGTTAGGGGTAAACTTCCATCGATAACGATGTCCAAGGGAACAATGAATGGTACAACTGCGAAATAAGCTTCGTAGGCTTTTATTAAACTGGCCACCTTCGAGACAACCTAATTTTGTACACGTTTCTGCCAACATTTTCCTTAAGGAAAAAACCAGTTCCAATTCATTCGTTAAAAAAATAGATGTAACACCTAATTAAGTTATTCAAATGAAAGCTCCTGGTAAAATACTACTTAAAAAACATTCTGTGGTGGTCTTGATATTTAAAGATTTTAATTACTCCATTCCTTTGAAAAAAATCGTTTGATCGAAGTAGAACGTTGAGTTACCTGAAACAAATCAGAATTACGAAATTAGTTTAATTGAAACAGAAAACGTAATAAATAAACTTAAGGATTTAGAAGATGTTGCTTTCACAATTGAAGGCTTTGATTAGTTGGTAATTAACAATAAAATATGCAAAAAAGAGAGTGAAAAATCAATATCTGAATCATTTAAAATTATTGATTACAAACAGCTGATGATCATGATCATAAAACGGTACTTAAATTGGTATTGTTAACCAACAAAACAATAATTGAAATGATAAGACTATTTATTAAGGCTCTTTAGTAATTATTTCCCATGAATCTACATCGCCACGCCTCGACATTTCACATGACATTCCTAATTCCAACTCCGTCGTCCAATTTTAGTGCCATTACTGAAATAGATGCTCGTCATAACTGTCAAGCGAGATGCTTACCAAGAGAAACAAATTACGCCTAATGAGAATAATCTTGGAACGCGTTAAACGAACCAGAAAAGGACGCCATAGCAAAACGAGAGGAATCTTGTCTTCGCAATGACAATCATTCTTCAGATGCAGGTAATTGAATGCGAAACGGAGAGGTTCGTGCGAATGCAAATGAGGTATTGTTTGAGGAATTAGCGGATTTGAGGATTTGGTCCAAGGTAAGGAACTGTTTTTGGGTGAACAATTGGCTGTGGAATAAAAATAGGGCAGATTAAAAGCGTTTTATTTAATACAATGTAGACACAAAGTTGCGTTCAACTCACATGAAACGATGACAGGCGTTTCAACGGAAGGGCAAACAACTAAGAAATAGGGAAAGATTTTTAAAGAAAACCGGCCCACGTTGGCCGCCATAAAAACTACTTTGAATCGACTATGCTTCCTCGCCTTTCCATTCCGACTTCCAACTTTACAAACAATAAAAGAGACGCCAAAAACTTCGGAACACAATTCCCGTCGGAATTTACTTTCGGACTTTTATAAAGATGATTTTTTTAACGGCCCAAGCTTTCAGGTGATCTGGAAATTTGTTGTTTCAAACATATTTTCCAGATAAGAACAAAACTTCATATTTCTTTGTTTTTTTGTTCAAATTCTTGTATAATGGTGTTCTGCTTTGTAGGAATGTAAGAGGCAAATAACCAATAACACGATGATTTCATACCCTTTTTGGAACGAAGCTTTTCCCGCTAGCATTTTCTACATTTTTAAAAGCTCCAATTTCACCGTATCTTCCTACCTTCCGTCTAAAACCACTCGAATTGTATTCGTAATTCCACAAATTGATTTTTTTAAATAAATGACAGTGGAGCGTACGAAATCCCTTGGAATTTTATTTACACGAGTTCACGTACTCTCGCGTTGGATATGCTCCGTATAAGCAATAAAGGGATTCCTTGCCTTGCCAATAGGAATCGTGTCACTGGGTCAAATGTATTTGTTCGTTGTAGTGCACTGGGAATATTTTTTGACATCTTAGGACGGTTTGGCTTGTGTCTCTGAAGAGATTTGCGGTGGAACATAAGAAATTTATGCGGTAGGGACGGATTTAAGATAATGAAATATAGAGCATATTTCATTATCTTAAATTCCACTTTCTTTAACAAAATTCTTCCAACAAATGGTGGTTCCGCCGCCGTTGGCAAAACGAAACAGGTTGCTTGATCACAAACAATCATTAATCCTGGTCTAAGCGTGCTCAAAAACATTTGATTGGAGTAATTTTTCTGTTATGCCATCTGGGGTCCAGCTTAATTCCCTTTTATAAACAGAAGACATAGCTCATGGCGCCCCATGGGGGTCGTAAGAAGCGACTAAGTTATTATACCAGGGGAGGGCCAGTGGAATCCCCTTATTAGTACATATTTATAACATTATACCGCTATTATGGGCAGCCCTTCATGAGAATGTTTATGGCAATATCATCTAAAATGTTATTGGGCATTCTAGCAGAGTATGATTGAGATTTTGATTGAGTCACAAGATTATGGTCGGTATGTATGCGCTTACTGATAAAGGAAAAAAAGAAAAACTTGCTTCCAAGTTAGTCATAAATAAATAAAGTCCTCCAGACCGAATTTCGGCCATTGGCGACCAATCTCAGCGGAGACTAGCCTTCGGCACGGGAGCAAGGTAGTCATACAACGTACTTACATTAAATTAAAATATATTTTTAATGAAACACAAAGCTTTTTTCCATTAGAAAGAACTCTTAGCGTAACAGCTAAATGAAGTCCTCTCCAAATAAAGTGTACTCCGTGTCAACAATTTCTCGTATAAATCGAAAAAGAAAGGAAGCAAAGCCACGCATGCAGAGAAGCAAAGAGAAATTGCTATTCATTATTTTGCGAAACTGCCAGAGATACGGCAAAGGGTACAATTAGCATCACGTTTATGTGACTTTTCGCCGTATTTCATGCGAATTTTCAAACAAGAACACTTTTCGCTTTTACGTATTAGAATTCCGATGTAAGATGAGATGACAATATAGTGGATTAATGGGGAAATTGCGATTAATGATTCTGTAGTCTTTGATTAAGTCTGTTCATCGAAAACTTTGATTAAAAGTGAAAAATGTATAAATTGCTACTGCTGTTTTATCATTTAACCTAATCAGTTTATTTACCCTTTACAGCACAGGCATACAATAAAGTTCCTGCCACATTTGTTTTACACTGTCAACCCCTATACCACAACTCTCAAACTTCTGAACTCATGAGCAATACAAGCAAACAAGCAGACAGACACCTTTGGTCAAATACCGAACATACTGGTACTCTCACACACTACCCGACATGTTTGTCCCTATTAGGGAGGTATTTACAATTTGGTGCCCGTTGACGCAAAGCTTGGCACACCTTGGACAGGGTGACAAACTCTGTGCTTATGGTACAAGCTCCTTAATTTACGGTCTTCAGCGACGGTATTAAGGGCGGGATCAGTGACCAGCGCTAATGCTGTGAAAATGCAAAATATTTTTTGATATTGCTGTAGGATTTTTTAAGGTAAAGTGTATTACGCAAAGATTACGTGATTACTTTAAAGATAAATAAGTCGAGTTAGGATGTCACGTGTTATATAGACGTGGGTCTGTGACAATTAACCAATTTTTCTTTCTTAAAAGAAAAGTTATTAAAGAATTCCAATAGATTTAAAGCTATGCGCATTTGGTAATATAACTCCATCGATAAAGAATTCCGAATTTTGGCAGGCAATCCCGTTGCACTTTTCGTGTTTTTTTTTACTTTCTGTATAGACAGAATCGATAAGCTCTTTGATTTGTCTCACCCTATGTTTAGCGTAATCCATGGCTTCACAAAAATATGCGGTGTCAAAAATTCAAAGGACACACTTTTTCCAAAAGTTTAAAAAATCACCCGGAGATTACGCAAATTACCCTTGTGGTGGGCAAAGCGGAATAATAATGGGGCTTGGATTTAAGGGAATTCGGCGACATTCTGTAGATGTCTTTGTTGATAAATTGCTGTGTTTTTTGGTAATGGCCTCCTTAGAAGTATTAAAATGGAGGCAGTATAAATGGGGGTAGGTAGTGACGTAGCTAAAGCGTTAATCTGTCCTGAGTTATGTCTCGTGACTGTGACGCGCTTATTACAGCATTATAACGCGCGTTCGGCCTTTGCCATAGTCTCGACATTGCGACCGTTATGATTACTTTTAATTCCTGTTTTTTACCGACTTCAAAAAAAAAAGGAGGTTATCAATTCGACACGTATGTATGTAATATTATTGGAATTGCATTATATTCACATATGACAATCTATTAGGGCTTCCAAACAAATATACCAAATTTTATAGACGTATGTATGTTTGTATGTATGTATGTTTGTCCACGCATTTCTCCGCAACTATTAATCGGATCGTGACCATTTTTTTTATTGGCTTCCATTTGCTTCAACTTAGGGAACAGTGCAAGTTTCATCAAAATCGATTCAGTCATTTTCAAGATATGGACTAATACGTGTAAGTGTGACGGCCTGGCTTATTGATACGAGCTACGGGTGAGGGAAAAAATCTCAAAACCTTGGTCCAATTCTAGTGCAAAAACTAAAAATTACGAAATAAAGAAGTAACCTAAAAAAATCAAACCGACTTCAAAAATACACGGTTTAATTTTTTTAAATTACTTTTTTATTTACTTGGATCGATCAATGACGTATTAAAAAGTATATGAGGGTATTTCTAGTAGTTAGACTAGACTAGATTGAGCTTGAACGGATTGAAACAAGTGTAACGTCATGTGTTTTGGTGTAGTTTTGGATAGGTTCCACGTAAAATGTAGTCAGCCAACAGCTAAGTTACAATTTAGACATTATCTACTGCGTCATTCTATATTAGGTAGATACCTACAACTAAAGTATATATACAAACTATTACTTACGTGAATTTTCAATAGATTACATTGCGATATAAACTTAATTACTGCAGACACATACACAAACATACAGACCTCGTAAAATGTATATTGCTATATGCAAATCAAGGCGGGGTAAAATAATTTATTAAATGACAATATATCAAGTTTATTATACGAACCTACCTACTGGATATACATTTGTGTTTAATTAACTCTATATTGGACGCGGTAATTGAATTTCCTCCCACATTATCTAGGTGTTAAAATAACGTCAGAATATATAAAGCTGGCTAGATTACTCGACGGTTCCAGATAATTATAGCTCTGTGAGTGGGGCAATTAAAAACATTTTATTAATAGGTAATTAAGTAGCGACATTTTAATTAAGTGTACCTACAGGTAAACAATACCTTTATTTATTCTGTTATTAATAAAGTCCGGCATAGCCCGAAGAATTGCCAAACTTAAGTGGCACGGGGCAGGGCAGATTGCTCGCAGGACAGATGGCCGATGAAGCTGAGAGGTTCTGGAGTGGCTACCGCGTACCAGAAGACCCACACACAGGTGGAACCATGATCTGGTGAAGACTGCAGGGATGCCTGCAGTCTTCACCAGGCAGAAGCCAGGCTGCAGATCGTTCAGCGGATGCACTGGATACAAGAAGCACGGAACCGGTCGAAATGGCGATAATTGGGGGAGGCCTATGTCCAGCAGTGGACGTCTTTTGGCTGAAATGATGATGATGATAAATAAATCCCATTAAAAGATGAGTGTCATCGTTTTTTGGTAACCAAGTGAAATGGAAAAGAAGATTTTTGTGATTCGCAGTGAATGGAAAATAAAAATACATGCAATCAACCTAAACGCAACCAAGCGTTATCTTTTGTTTTCATGAAATATGTCATTATAAAAGGAAAAAATACCAACAGATTTTATTCAAATAATTACAGTACCTATGAGATATACAGAGAGAGTTGTTGGGGTTGGCAGAGTTTAATTTAAATGGCGTCAAATAGCCAGATTTTGCTAAAATATGGAAAAAGGAAAATCAAAACGTTTCACCAATCGTGGATTCGGTCAACTTAAAAGGCTCAGAATTCAAAATTAGAAAAATTCAAATTTTTCAACACTTCCAAAGTGTGACTTCCGACTTCTGTTCGCGAAACCGTTAAAAAGGCGAAAAAGATTAAAAATAAGCGGATAAAGTAAGAATACTAATCCTTTGAGAGCCGCCGCCAAATCGGATTGTCGGACAAACCCGGACACAGTTCTGAATAGGATAGCCACGCAGTTCAATAGCGGGAAGATAGAAACTAGGGCTGTTTTAGACGTCACCGAAGCGGTGTCACCCTGATGCTGGATAAATGTCAGAGTCCATTGGTGCGTTTGTAACATCTTTGATACACGTCTTGCACGGGAATAAAGCAATGGATTTAATTCTCTTGAGTAGTCGAAGATATCGAAAGAGTTTTAGTTTTGAGGTTCTATATTGAGTAATGGACGTAGGCACTGACCTCTATCATACGTACTTGTATAATACAGGTCAGTGGACGTAGGCCTATTTTTTTTTAAATATTTAAGCTGGTATTTTTTTTTCAAATTTTTTTTGCCTGTAGGTTTTTATTTAGGTATTAAGTTTTGTTTACATTTTGAATTTTAAGTAATTATTTTTTGCTTGAGTGTCTCTTAATGTTAATTACTTTGCAGACCTGAATGAAGTATTTTCTAACTGAACAGACAGTTGTGCTGCTCCTGCTGGGGAGTTTGTTACGCCATTTTGGAGGACTGTCTTTTGTAATTTTGACGTTTTAAATAAAAAGTGCTGATTCTCAGCCAAATTTGGATATTTTTTTTTCAGTTAAGGTTGGTATGTTATTTTTGACTAAATGTTTGTACTTAAAAAATATTTAAAAAAATACTTCGTCTGTGTTCGTCTTCGTGTGTTCGTTCGTATGGCTCAAAATGCTGGAAATGGTGTCAACTATCAATTCCTTAAAGCTTTGCACTCAGCTGCCAAACACTCTGTATAACGTAGGTAATCTCAAGTTTGCAACATTTCCTTTATTGGAAAGCCGTCCATCAGGGCAGCATGGTGATTATCTCGATCTCCCTTCAGCTCCCTGTGGGACCTTTGTGGCGATTTATTGACTAGCCGACGTTCTGATATGGATTCCGGATTTTGTGCCCCCGAACCCTGTAGTTAAAGTAAGAATTTTTTTCATGTGGCTTCAAGGGGGAGAATTTTATTTTATTCCTAAGATTTTTTCCCATAGTTATGAGCGGTTTGGACCATGGACGGGGAGAACTTAGCCAACTAAATAAATAAAAAATCTTCTCTTTTATTAACAGACGCCAGCACATCAAGCTGCTACAATCTGTCAAATTTCTTTAATAGATTTTCAACTTTATCGCCTAAGCATAAGGTTCAAAGTTGATTGGGAAAATTTCAGAGTTTCGGGTAGCTTGATGTGCTGGCCGTCTGTACACTTGCAAATTGCATAGGAGCTTCCATGTATGAGGGTTTTTAGTTTGATCCCAAATCTAGCAGTAGGTACTCAGCTTTTTAATTACTCTCAGCACTAGCCGAAGTATTTGTATCATTTGTACATTACTACCCACTCATTAAGTGTATATATCATCGGAATTTAGCTACAGAACACATTTGCCTTCAAAGACGTCACACGTGCCAAACCTTCGTACACATCATTTTCTCTAACACAGTACATTTCTACATACAATATTACCTAAATATCGATATTCACACAATTTATACCTCTAACTACCTCATGTCAGAGGCCTCTGGGCCGCCTAAAACCATCGTCGGGAAAGGACAGGCCTCGGAGGAATATCCCCGATTCCCCCTCCCTCCCCTTTTGCTCACGTGTTACATTTTCTAACCTTCATTTATTATTCATCGTAGGTGGGTGTATTGAACTTTATTTTTAGGCTTTTTTTTATTTATGACGAAGAAGTTGGATTACGGAAGGATCAAAGTGAATTTTGATGCGATTTGGAGTTAATGTAATTTTCGTGTTTTCTATGGTGCTTATAAATAAATTATTACCGGTTATCACAAGCACATAAAGTGTTTTATATTTTCAATTAAAGTGGTTCTAAAAACGGCAATGTAAGTTAGCAAGATTCTAATTTATTTGTTTTTATGACTACTCAACTGTCACTGGAATGAGCAATTTTTCCTGTTTTGAGAACAGGAATTGACGCATCAATAAACCAGACACTTATCGTAATGAACAACGTTCAAAATCTAGTCGCAATCTCATCTCCGACAAGCAAAGTCAATCTCAAAAACTGGTCAAAAATGTAAATCTCCTTCAAACAGGCGCGACACGCGATAAAATCGCGCGCGACACAAAGGCACCGCAAGTCGCGCAACGAGCGTCGAGCGGCGCGGCGGTGCCTTTATGTCGTGCGCGATTATATCGCGTGTCGCGCCTGTTTTTAGGAGCCTTTAGAGATTTTAGAGGTATTTTTGACAGATTGAGACTAAGATCAGGCTGTGAACGTTTTTAAAATTACGAGAATTGCGAATTGAACTTCGAAGGTACGAGAATTTAATAGAATCGAAAATAAATAAATCCAAACCTTAGCATTCAAAATCCTCAACAGACGTTACAAGATCCTGAACATAAAAAAGGATATTTTCTTTGCATTACTTTTCCATTTCCAGAAAGTTTTTGTAAGCATAAATTGGTCGTGTAAAAGGGAGAGGGTTATATTGTCATCTCGCTTCCTCTGCCGTTTCATGGCGCAACCGTTTTTGGTGACAATAGAGCGAATTTGAATAAAATAATAGTTGGAAACTGTCCGGTATATGGCATAAGAGGGGGAGGGTGAAAGTGGTTCGCTCAATGGGGTTTTAAAGCTAAGTTGAGCTATTACGGCTAAAGGGTTCCGTATGGATATAGCCTTGAAGGCTGCAGTGTAATTTGGAGTTAAATCTGGGTTTAATATTCTTCGCAGATGTGGCTGTTTCATTGCTGCTCCAGTAATTAGGCAATGTAAAATAGATTAGGGGATGAGTACCTACCTGAGTGGAGATGATGAAATGGATCCTCATCTTATACTAAGAATAAAGCTGAAGGGTTTCTTTGTTTAAACGTGCTAATCTCTGGAACTACCTAACAGTCGGTTTTCTTTTTCTTTTCATAGCCCAATTCTGAAGGAAGGCTATACAGGGTTATTGGTGTCCCCTAAACCAAACCTGAAATCGCGAAAAAAAAACAGCTGTTCCCTACATTTTCACGAGTTATACGAACATAAATGTAGGGAACAGCTGACTTTTTTTCGCGATTTCTGGTTTGGTCCCATAGTGAAAGTTGTTCATAATGATAAGTACAATGACCTCTTAAGAGTAAACAAGTCGCGAACTCGAACTCACTGGTGGTCATGGTCAAAAAGCACGCTGTCTCACCTGGCTTCGTGTCCGACAGAGCTAGTGTCAGTGATGAGCAGTTGCCCGCTAGTCTACACGAACTACGTCTACTTCTCACGCATAGAAACACCATTCCGAACTGATAGGCGCGTAAAAAAATTCGAAAAGTGCTCCGGAAGATCGAGTTTTATGAAAAAACCACTGCATAAATCAATTACAAATAAAGTTTATTGAAATCTTCGGTAACTGAGCTTTATCGGTACGGACTTGGTTTTCAAGATTTTGCAGTTCTTTTATTACTTATTCACACCCAAAGTTACGTTAAAAATAGCAAGAAAAACGAATCTTTGTTGGTTCATAACTTTTTAATGGCTTTTTATTTTACTATTCTGTTTCCGTACAGACAACATTAATAATAATACAAAACGATATCATGTTTAACTTTGGTTGCACAATGTCAAACAGTGGAGTAATACTCTCCTGAAATTTGTATGGAAAAAATATCGACTAGTGGCACCTTAAGAGGTTGTTAATGTTTTACTAATCACCCTGTATAGGCTACTACTCACACTAGGACCCGAGCGAAAACAAAAGAAGTCAGCAAGAACGCTGAGCGAAAAGGAAGTATAGCGTAGCCACCAGGCGATGCGATGCGACGGGGTGGGTCGGGGGTACAAGAAATTTCACGCGGACGAAGTCGCGGGCAGAAGCTAGTAATCTCCTAAAAGCCATTTGGTTACGGAACCCTAAAATGTCATAACGTAGAGTACCATCTTCTAATGTATTAGGTACAGATGCCAGCACATCGAGCTACTACAATCTGTTTAATTTCTTTAATAGATTTTCAACTTTATCGCTAAAGCGCAAGGTTCAAAGTTGATTGAGAAAATTTGACAGTTTTGGGTAGCTTGATGTGCTGGCGTCAGTACATCTTTATGTAATAACAGCTTTTCGTTAAACATACAAATTTGTTCAATTCCATGTAACTCCCATGATCTCATTAAATTAAACAAGATTTTAATTTCACGATTCGTTATATCCACGTAAGCCATAACTTACAATAAAGCTTCTACATAAGACGGAAAGTAAATTACCGGGATAACTTGCTTTTGGTCCAAGTTGAAAGATCCAGACATCCAGATGTATGAACGTCACCATCTGCCTAGCCTTTTCCCAACTATGTTGGGGTCGGCTTCCAGTCTAACCGGATGCAGCTGACTACCAGTATTTTACATGGAGCGACTGCCTATCTGACCTC
The DNA here is from genome assembly GCA_916614155.1 of Mesoligia furuncula. Lineage (NCBI taxonomy): Eukaryota > Metazoa > Arthropoda > Insecta > Lepidoptera > Noctuidae > Mesoligia > Mesoligia furuncula. The sequence goes on from OU744794.1 coordinate 5,418,978, forward strand.
CACAAACCTGTTACTAGGTAATACGATACCCCTTGGTAAGACTGGTTGTCAGACTTTCCGGCTTCTGACTACCCGTAACGACTATCAAAGTTCCACGAATGACAGCCGGGACCGAGGCACGGAGGGGTCACGGTATGTAAAGATGGTCACCCATCCACAGACCAACCGCGGCAAGCGTAGCTTAACCTGATCGAATGATGATTTTGAGTTGATTGAATGAATGGTAAATTGCGGTTTACGATTTATGACGTATTAAAAAAAACTACTTACTAGATCTCGTTCAAACCAATTTTCGGTGGTAGTTTACATGGTACTGTACATCATATTTTTTTTTTTGTTTTATCATTCTCTTATTTTAGAAGTTACAGGGGGGGGGACACACATTTTACCACTTTGGAAGTGTCTCTCGCGCAAATTATTCAGTTTAGAATAAAATGATATTAGAAACCTCATTATCATTTTTGAAGACCTACCCATAGATACCCCACACATATGGGTTTGATGAAAAAAAAAATTTGGGTTTCGGTTCTAAGTATGGGGAACCCTAAAATTTATTGTTTTTTTCTATTTTTGTGTGAAAATCTTAATGCGGTTCACAGAATACATCTACTTACCAAGTTTCAACAGTATAGTTCTTATAGTTTCGGAGAAAAGTGGCTGTGACATACGGACGGACAGACAGACAGACAGACAGACGGACAGACAGACAGACAGACATGACGAATCTATAAGGGTTCCGTTTTTGCCATTTGGCTACGGAACCCTAAAAATGGAACATTCGATTCTTAGCATGCCTTTCGTTTATATCTTTATGCAATAGAAGCCATTCAGGCCAAGAAGTTGCGAATGCAAAGGCTAGGCTATTGTGGTTGACTTGTAGCCTCTTTACGGTGCCTTTTTAATCTTTGTTTTCCTAGAAAAGCGTTCCGTCATATTATAACGGCTGTCATGGAAATCTGTCATTTAAACCCCGCAGCCCAAAGATTTAAATCGCTACATTTGCGCTCACCGTACTTAGTCGCACGTGGAAAAAAAGTGTCCATACTAAGAAGAGTGAGTTCACACATTATTAAAAAGCGTTTCCATGACAATCAAGTCACTGCGTCATTATGTGTCAGAGGTGTCAAAACGAAAAAGAAACGCGACTAGAGTGCGCGCAAGAAAAGTCTGCTTGCGAAGTTTAACTTCAAGATTATATCCCTGCCAGTATTTTTAATCACTTACGGCGTAATGATGGCAATTATTTACTTTAGAAAACACGGCACACAGCACACTCTCTTGACACCTGAAATAAACGTCCAGATAGCGGCAAATGATTATTTCTGATTTCGAACGCACGCAGACTTAATTTGCGCGCGCTCTATTTTTTGACGTGGTAAAGCGAATCTAACGATTTAAATCTTTGTCGCTGTCATCATTTTGTCACTAGGAAATCGGTAATTTCTACCCGTCGCGGTCGCTTATCACCTGTCCCGTACCAAGAGGCTAGCACCAGTAATCACGGGAACAAATGATACACACCTGTGCTCCGCTAACAAATACGCGGCGGAGCAGAGACGTGTTAATTAATATACACGATAATTGTTTACACAAGCTTCACTGACGGATGGCTGGGCAGCGAGGAACTGGGGCTAGTGTGAGGCTAGCGGTTCCTAGACCTAGACCACTGCGAATAGTTTGTGGGTAGGTGAAGTTGAGTTCTCTTAAGGGGCCGGCGAACTACGCCATGCTAATGCGTAGTTCATACAAACGTAATACCAAAATAATTTGTAAATTAAACATATTCTTAAAATCATCTCGTCTTTAAATCAGTGTCCATTCAAAATATATATTTGGGAACCTAGATATTCTGCAATCCAATCGGAACAAATACACACTACATTAAGAATATGTTTGATTTACAAATTATTTTGGTGTTACGTTTGTATGAACTACGCATGCTCCGCCGGCCCCTTAAGGCGAAAGCGGTAGGGTAGTCCGCAACATTCAAATTTTGTTATTTTCTTTTGACTGTACTTGCCTGTCAAAAAGAGTAAACTTACATAATGTGGATAAGACAGAGATTAAAACAGAAGACGAACTTGCAGGGGATCGAGGAGGCGGGGGTGGAGGGGGGGTTCAGGGGATCAGACCGGAATAAATCAAATTTTGTTACGTTTTTTGCGATTTGCAGGTAAGTGTCAGGTTGTATGTTGATTTAAATATGTTTAGCGACCGCAACAAATATGACTTTACAAAATTATAATCATTAGAATCAGCAATACAACTCCTTGAGTTAGAATTGACCTCAAATGTCATGATTTAATGATAGTCATTCAGCAGGGTAATATGAACTTAGAGAGTTGTATTGATGATTTTTATTGTTAAAATTTTATAAATAAATATTTGTTACGGTCGTGAATCATATTTTAATCAACATGCAACCTGACACTGACCCGCAAATTGCAAAAAAAAAACATAAGAAAAAAACAATTTTGCGGGTTACCTTAGCGCATCCCCCTTAAGGCGACTACATGACCTAAAGCGCGGTCTTTGTCGGACTGCATAGAAAAGAAAGAGAAGAGCAATGACACAATGCTAGTAATTTATTGCAAAATTTGAAGCAATTATCTATTTACAAAAAATCTATTGTTTGGACTAAAAAATTAAAACACTAGTTCTTTAGTATGTTGCTTGTAGAATAATCTGACAAAAAATCATAATGATTGTATGTACATATATCAGTATGGTTTTTATTGTAAAAAGAAAGTTTTTAAAGGTATCTTCATGATTTTATTCTATTGTATCAACTTAGGTGTATTAAGTTTTCAACATACTATCTACCTAGCATGTATCCTGAAGAATATCATACTTATATTTTACTGATTTTGTTTACTGCAACGATCATATACTTATATTGTTTCTAAAACTTGCGTTTTTTTTGCGTTTAGGTCCTGTAAGTCCCTTAAGAAAACTCAAGTTAAATGTTGTGATAGATAATTATATACTTGAGGTAAAATGGAACTTGTTTTAATTAGTTCCTTAAAATAAGATGCTCTGTTGGTTTACGAAATTAATTAGATATGACACGTCGTTCGTATGTATCTGGTTGGTGTATTGTGTGTGTTTTAGTCTGAGCTAAATAAATGTACCTATTTTCTTTCATTCTTTCTTCTTCTTTCTTAGGTATACAGGGTGTCCTGTAATTAATGGAGAACCTCTTCTGGGGTCATTGAACTTATCATTATGAGCAACTGTTACTATGGAAACAAACCTGAAATCGCGGAAAAAGAATCAGCAGCTTCCTACATTTTGACGAGTTTTGCGAAAATAAATGTAGGGAACAGCTGAATAATAAGTACAATGACCCCTTAAGAGGTTATCTATTAATTACCGGATACCCTGTATATTAATTGACAGGAATGTGTTGATTAACACATCTATGAAAGTATTGATAGACGTCAGGGTATTTTAGGGTTCCGCACTGAAATGGGCGAATGCCACATCAGAGAAAAAATGACCCCTTAAGAGGTTATCTATTAATTACCGGATACCCTGTATATTAATTGACAGGAATGTGTTGATTAACACATCTATGAAAGTATTGATAGACGTCAGGGTATTTTAGGGTTCCGCACTGAAATGGGCGAATGCCACATCAGAGAAAATAGAAGCTGTGTCTAAAAATTTATGTCCTCATTTCAGCCGTCCACTGCTCGACATAGGCCTCCCGCTACTTCGACCGATTCTGTGCTTCTCGCATCCAGCAGATTCCTGCGGCCTTCACCAGGTCATCGGTCCACCTTGTGGATACCTTCCAATGCTACGACTTCCGGTGCGCGGTCGCCACTCCAGAACCTTTCGGCCCATACTTCGGTCGTAAAGTTTGTGTAAAAAAAAAAATATTCAAATAGAAAGTACAAAAGCGAATACAGTTCGTTTTCTAGCTAGACACAATTCACAGACAGACATAATCAGAAAAAAAGCTAATTTACCGACTAGACGAGATAAACTAAGTTTCTAAAGTATTGTGTAATCTAAAGACGAAATTTAAAATTAAAATTTTAACATAGGTAATGTTTCGATTTCAAACTAGATAATAGAACTCTATTTTGTAGACCAAACAAAAACCTCTAAAACATAAAAGCGAGAGATGTGTTCATTTGAGTACTTGATTTGAATAACAAAATGGCTGACTTGACGCCGGGCCTATCACGTCTACGCCGTCGGGCATAGAACGCCGCACTCGAAAGGTTAACAGATTTATAGAAGCCAGAATAATACAGACATAATGTTAAAACTACAATAGCAGCTGGAATGAAGAACGTGTTTTTTCAAGAAACTCACTGAACTGAATTGTATAACCTCTAAGTACAGAAATTGAAGTCAAACGTAGCGAAGGTACGGTCTGAAGAAATACAATTCAGAATACGTCAGATAAAATAACAAGCGAAAGAAATTCTTTTTCGAATCTGTCCCAAACTGTACACAATCCTCTTTCGTCTTAAAACTTCAAAAGGGCCTCCGATATGGCCATATTTGAATAATATAATAGTTTAGGCTATGTCCACACTGCTGGGCTGCGTGGACCGAATAGCAAAGGAGTCGTTACTAGATAACAATGTACCGTTTGGTACATTCGACCTGAGTGGGACATAAAGACTGAAATTCATGCAATATAATATTGATGTGACTGGGGTACTAAGTGGAGGTAGACTTTGATTGCCAGGATTTTTATGCCGAAGGCCGAATGGTCCGGCAGTAAGGACAATGGGCAATTCGCAAGTATTTATGCGGGGGATGCGACGAGATTATTTGCTCTCACCCTTGTTGCAGATGAAAGTTTTATTTTTATTTGTAACATAAGATTGTAGCGTGAATTGGAGTGACCTTTAGCCTTTATGTAGGCACATTGCGTTTACTATACCGCAGGGAGTCATCCGTTGAACATAATTCATGAACTAGGTATGCCTGATAGCAGTGTATTAGGGGTTTAACATTCTACGCTAGTTGAATATTAACTAGCTAAAATTATCTACAGGCGAATAAATTCACGTTTACTTAATAAAGCTATTATTGGGACATTCTTAGCAAATGTAAACATGGTTATTGGTAAAAAGTTAACAACCTCTTAAGAAGTCATTGTACTCATCATTATGAACAACTTTAACCATGGGACCAAAACCTGAAATCGCGAAAAAAAATCAACTGTTCCCTGCATTTTGACGAGTTGTACATGTAGGGAACAGCTGATTTTTTTTCCCGTTCCCTATTGGTCTTCTACGAAATTTTCATCATCTGCCTAGCCTTTTCCCAATTGTGTTGGGGTCGGCTTCCAGTCTAACCGGATGCAGCTGAATACCAGTGTTTTACATGGAGCGACTGCCTATCTGACCTCCACAACCCAGTTCAGCTACACAGCTCCACTCCACAGCGCTGTGACATTTATTTTTTAAATGTCGCAGCATTATGCTGAAATAGGAGCCTTTTGGCCTCGTATAGGACTTTCTGTTTCATTTTCCTTTTGTTACTTTTTTTTAATATAACTCGGATTTTTAATTTACTGTGTTGTTTGTGATCTTCCTGTACGAGTCGCAATAAATACTTTTTCTTTCTTTTCTTTATTTCAGTTACTGGGTAGTACGATAACCCTTGGTAAGACTGGTTGTCAGACTTTCGGGCTACTGACGACCCGTAACGACTTCTACGTAATTTTCTGCACCTCACTTGCGGAACTCACTTTCATTATAGAAAGTGAGTTACGCAAGTGACAGTAGCAATTTTCTTCAAAATCTTTCGGATTGTTATCAATCCGAAAGATTTTGAAGAAAATTGCTAACCCATTGCTTCTTATGGTTAAACAATACGTCTGCTCGGCAACGTTAATAACGCAATGAATATAGTTGAACTGCCAAAATGAAAGGCATTGCCACTATAAGTATGTTACGCAATTACCCCCTTGAAATAGTAAACTTTATATCTAAGGGGCCATTCAAGTATTACGTAAGCACTACAGGGGGCCGGGGGGGTATTTGCTTTGCTTATTTTTGATGACATGGGGGATGGGGGGGTCTGGATGGTGATTACGTCAGCAGTATTTATTTTTTTACATTTTCTGATCTTCTACAAAATTTTGTCGATTTTGGTTTGAACGCATATGGCAACCCTACTTGTCCTATGCTTGAAAAAGAAAAGGATTTTCAGGGGTTCCCGAAAATAATGGATACGATAACTCGCTTAGAACCGAGTAAAAGAAATAAAATGCATGTACCAATGTTTACGTAAGGGAGGGGGGGTAAGAGCTATGCTTACTTTTGCTGACGAGGGGGAGGCGGAGGTTAATAATTGCAAAAAATCTGCTTACGTAATACTTGAACGCCCCCCCCCCCCCTAACGCATAAAATTTCCAATCACATGAATTTATTCAGCGTCTCTCTCAGCACAACGATACTACGCTCAAATAATTTTAGTCTGAAACCATTGCTGCCTCACTTAGGGGATTTAAATTAAAAGCTTGTAGATATACGTCGGTCGTTTCCGCGCACGTGTCGCGTTTCAGGTGTTATTTAAGCGCGGCATTACAGGGTTGACGTGTGGGGGCGACGTGACGACTTGCGTGCGTGATTGTACCAAGTGTCACGTGTCACGTTTGTTGGCGACTGTACTTTTTAGGTGCTTGTTGTACGGTTATGGTTTTATTCGTGTGTAATGTAACGAGTTGAAAAAATGATTTGGTTTTGTTGTTGTTTTTACCTATTCGTTAACAAGGCTACTTTAGTATTCAATGTCGCTTATCTCTTCTACTCTTAAGGGGGTTGATAGTCCGCGAAATTGTGACTATTTCATGAAATATCAATCAATAGGATTATATATATACTAGCTTCCGCCCGCGGCTTCGCCCGTGAGGTATGTCGATAAAAACTATCCTATGTCCTTCTCCGGGATGCAGTCTATCTCTCTGCCAAATTTTATCGAAATCTGATCAGTGGTTTAGACGTGAAAAGGTAACATACAGACAGACAGACAGAGTTGATTTCGATTTTTACCGACTTCACAAAAAGGAGGAGGTACTGTTCGGATGTTTGTATGTTTTTTTTTTTTTTTGTATGTTTGTTCATCGAATACTCCGCCAATTGTCGATGGATTTTCAAAATTCTTTTTTTGTTCGAAAGTAGATAGTTCTGAGGTGGTCCCACTGTCACGAAATTAGGATCTGATGGTGGGATCTTAGAGAAATCGAGGGCAACCCTCAAATTTTATAGGCTAACTTATTGTTTTTCGCATATTTTATGAAGTATCTTGTGTATTTGCGTATGGTTGTCACCATCTCAGGTAGCTGGGCTGATGATGGAAGGTAAAACTCCTTAACAGTCAGAAGTTACTCGAACAGGCAAGGACTGTTTTAGTAAATTGTTTTGATGTTTGATAGGGCATTTGCCACATTTGGTGTTATGATCATCGAAATTAAAGTTATTTTTCACTTTATAGTGTTTTTGGAAGTCGGTTGTTTTTTTTTGTAAAAAAGTTTTATATAATATTATAATGGATGAATTTAGAGGGTTGAATTGATAATTTTAATGAATAAAATTCTGTATATACATACATATACTTGTTACGGTCGCGAATCATATTTTGTTCAACTTACAACCTGACAACTGACCTGCAAATTGCAAAAATCGTAAGATAATTCGAATTTCAAATATATTTTAATTTTTGAATTTTCAGAGCATCTGATCTGGAAGTCAGGCTTAGAAGATAATAAAAAGTTATTCTCGATTTTAGGTATTCCAATTTTTTAAGTGACTGCACCTCTGCTTAACCTCTCGGTGATTATAGGCGTGACGAAATAAAATATCATCAAAGCAAGAACAGTAACCTACCTATTTAGAATTAAGTACCTAAGTACTTACTTTACCAAACAGCTTGGGAGCCTAAAATATTAAGGGCCACTTTCATTTTAGCTCAATTAAGTTTTGGTTAAGTATTTACGAGACTTTTACTTCAAATACCTTCTGAACTGACGACTTTAACGCTTTTGATCTAAGAGCAACTTGAACCACAAATCACTTATTGTTAAATGAATTTAAGACAGCGTTCTACTTCTGTCAATCGTTTGAAGATGAAAGAGACAGAATTATATTTTAAACATATTTTGCGTTAAATGCATTTAGTGATTTGTGGTGCAAGTGGGCCAGAGATACTAAGATATCAATCAAATATGTACCCACATAATTATATATATCGCAGCATGCGGTATCATAATTGTGGGGCGTGGGGTATCAAAGTGAACTCAGCAGTTTCGGTGCGCGCCGCGTGTATTGACCGAGAGGGTCACAGATTCAATCTCCGGGCGGCCGCGATCGACTCTGCTCACGAGTGATGTGCGATGCCAGCGCCACCACAGGGTGTTCACAGTATTAACAGTTTGACCAATCAGGAACCTTATTTCTATAAACAATAACTGAAGCTTAATATCTAGGTATCGCCTATCGCTAAGAATTCGCTTGCGACGACACGGCCAGACTGACAGGTCACACGTCCTCGTGTGTCCCTGAAACAATGTCATAGGTACTTGGAGTAAACGGTAGCGCTCGGCTTAACCTGACTACAAGAGTAAGGGTAAACAGATAACAAAGCAGAGTAAAAAAAGGAAAATGAATGCTTCATCCTTCTTCTTAAATTTCAGAGCTTCGCTCCTGGCGTAGGTGGGTTATCTAACCGTCATCCAGTAAATGCCTCATAGTAAACTCAAATTTGATTTAATCAAGTGTAGCTTTTAACAAATCACAAAGACGCTCACGCATAAACATAGCTCAGGTGGTCACACAGACCCAGTCAGCGGTCACACAGACCCAGTCAGCGGTCACACAGACCCAGTCAGCGGTCACACAGACCCAGTCAGCGGTCACACAGACCCAGTCAGCGGTCACACAGACCCAGTCAGCGGTCACACAGACCCAGTCAGCGGTCACACAGACCTAGTCAGCGGTCACACAGACCCAGTCAGCGGTCACATAGACCCAGTCAGCGGTCACATAGACCCAGTCAGCGGTCACATAGACCCAGTCAGCGGTCACATAGACCCAGTAAGCGGTCACATAGACCCAGTAAGCGGTCACATAGACCCAGTAAGCGGTCACATAGACCCAGTAAGCGGTCACATAGACCCGGTAGCGGTCACATAGACCCAGTAAGCGGTCACATAGACCCAGTAACAGCCTCATGACACCCCACATCTCCAGTTTGCAATTCATGAATTGCAGTTACGACTACGACTGAAGCATGTGTGTGACAGAGACAAAGTCGCCGTGCTATGTGTGTAACGTCATCAAGCTTTAGATGAAGTGCCTTCACTAGGTCTTTCTTCGGATTCTAATTCAGGTGGTAAGTTACTCTGAGGCATTTTTTCGAAGACGATCGTGTGCGTACTTGTAAGTTCTTTTGCTTGACAATGATTTCAAAGTATAACGATCGCCATCGAGTACTTCGATTACTTTAAAAGGTCCTTTGTATTTAGGATCTAACTTAGTTTGGTTTCTCTCTTCATTTTGAAGGAGGACAAGATCTCCAACACCAAACTTCACTAATTTAGCCTTATTTTTATCAAAACGTGACTTTTCGTAACTGGCATTTCGTTCGATATTATGGGCTGCTTGTTCTCTCGTCTGAATTAAGTCTACTTCTATTTCAGTATTATTTATAGTCAAAAGATTAAGAGGCCTTGCTACACGTCCGATCATAAGCTCTAAAGGGCTTGCTTTTGTTACTCGGTTTTTTTTTGTCTCCGAATTAACATTTGCTACCGTAGATAAGCATTGTAGGCTTCAGTATGATCAATACACATACTTGATTACGCTTATTTGGTCGTTATTTCCGCAGTCATACCTCATAGCCAAAGAACTCTATAAACACTTTTAGAACAAGGGCAATTTATTTGATTTATAACTAGTAAGTGCATCTAGCGCAATGTTTAGGTTTAAGCCTTGCTCTATCGATGCCGACAGCATCGCTGCGTTTTCGACGTAAACAATGACGTCGTCAACTTGTCAAGTACGACTCTGCACAAACCGCTAACAATCGCTCTCTGAAATTGGTGATCGCATTACACAGTCCCGAATGTTATATTTTGGTACTCGTGTTGCTTATTCGATGTTATAAAAGCTACGCGCCAACGCCTCTAAGACTAAACGCCGCTATAACAAACAATCAAGCTTCGTAAAACTTTGTTAATATTAGGCATCGAGTTCTCAATGGTTCAATTATTCACAATCTTAATAAACAAAGTACATTGATTATTTTCATGACCCAATTATGATACCCATAATTTCATAAATGACCACTTTAGTCATACTATCACAGTAATTTCAGTTCTATGGATTTTACATGTCTTTCTTCGTCATCAGTTAAGGAAACAACGTCATAATAAAGCTTTTTGTGAAAGTACTTAACTACATTGTCCTTAATTAATAACCATCTAGGTACTTAGCACCTGAGTCTGCGAAATTGATAAGACTCACCACGACGTAGAAGATGTAAAGCTAAACCACAAACATCTCAGCCTGATGCAGGGATTGCACGCCGAAACTCAACTCGTCACCATGGACATCCATCCTAGAGGTGCATCGGCTCGCCAAATACTCCACACTTGAAGCAACTCATGGGGCGGTATTGTTTGCTAGTTGCGAAGCTGTAGCCTTTACCAATGGTGTGGTATTCTTCAGCCTGTAGTATTTGTCTTTAAGTCAGCACTCAGATTGTCTAATCATTATTCTTCATCCGAAGCACTTTAATTTCATTGTTAGCTTGCAATCTAGCACTGACTTCGCGTTTACATTAAGAAGCCTTTCGGTTTAGAATTTGGAAAAGCTCGTGAATTAAATTAGAACACAACATCACGATCGCAAAACCCAAAGGGGCAGGCAGAAGTGCATAGCACATCTACACTTCGCTAAAACTAGGTAACCTGTAACCGTGAATTTAGTATCAAAATACGCGCATTACTTCTGTAATAATCGAGTGACTCCCACAGTAAAGAGATTCTTAATTTCGGTCCAAGCTTGTTCTGATTACGCTTATGGGTCCGTACTTAAAACACAAAAATGTCTTAAAATTTGGATAAGTCAACCATATTGAACCGCGAAAACATAAAAGTGAATCATTCTATGTGAATACCTGAAAATTCTGGCTCTCACAACCGACATCGATCAATTCGACAAAACCAAGCAACAGTACAATCGCAATAAAACATCATCAAAACAACAAAATCAAGTAGCATGACTTCAAAATGCAAAACAACACTTCTCAAAACCATGAAACAAATGTTTCACCAGAGAAACTCATTCATGGGTACGGGTAGGTTATAAAATGGTAACGACTCACCGGATTTATAACACCTTTACTCGTTCTCACTCACTGTTTCACATCTTGGTCAGACAGAGTATCGGGCAAAGACCCTCATCATAATTGTGCAACGTGCACGTCTGTCTGAAGGGAATCGAACCCAAGTACGATGAGCTACTGGCTCGGGCCAGTTATTTGACGCGCGAATAGGTATCAACGCAACCATGTTGCAGCTCTGTTTTTCGAACAGTTTACGCTATTGTCTATTCGCACTGTTTTCACTATCAAGAGATTTCTCAGTCCGCTCGTATCCCGCTTCTGATATCGCAGCATGCGGTATCATAATTGTGGGGCGTGGGGTATCAAAGTGAACTCAGCAGTTTCGGTGCGCGCCGCGTGTATTGACCGAGAGGGTCACAGATTCAATCTCCGGGCGGCCGCGATCGACTCTGCTCACGAGTGATGTGCGATGCCAGCGCCACCACAGGGTGTTCACAGTATTAACAGTTTGACCAATCAGGAACCTTATTTCTATAAACAATAACTGAAGCTTAATATCTAGGTATCGCCTATCGCTAAGAATTCGCTTGCGACGACATATAGATAGACCTAGATAACGCAAGTATCACGATCTGTATGAAAACCAAGCATGCCATACGTTGACTGCCTACTATGACGTCACAAGCACTATTTAATGATGGGCAAATCAAAAACGATTGAAAGTCGCCGCCGCGTGCGGCACCCGTCACGACCCACCCCCGGGGCCTAGCGCCAGCGCTCACGCTCATCCAGCCAGCGGTACTACAGGACTGAGCGCGAAAGTGGCGGCTTACGATTTTTGTACGCAAGCTGGTGCGATTTTTAGCATGCGAAGTAGTTGCTCTTGCGTTATCTAGGTGTATCTATATATGTGTACGTACCATTTTCAAATGCACATCTATAAAATTGAGTTTTGAAATGAAAAGTAGCCTATGTTCTTCTCCATGACGCCAGCTATCTCCTTGTCAAATATAGAAATCCGTTCTCTGTAAAGGTAACATACAGACAGAGTTACTTTCGAATTTATAATATTATACTTATATTATCCATGCTAATATTATAAATGCGAAAGTGTGTCCGTCTGTTACCTTTTCACGCTTAAGCCGCTGAACCGATTTAAATGAAATTTGGTATAGAAATAGTTAGTCCCGGAAAAGGACGTAGGATAGTTTTTATGCCGATATTCCCACGGGGTCGACACTTATGCTGGTGAAACCTCAGGGCGCTACCAGTTATAAATAAATAAGGTCCTCCAGACCATTTTACGGCCATGGCGACCAGTTACAGCGGAGACTAGCCATCGTCGCGGAAGATCAAGTGCACAAGAGGTGTCGAAGTGTGGGTGAAATCGGCGGTGTTTTACCCCCGTGCATCCGGGATGGTCCTGCGCCTGATCTCTCTCCGGTCGTGACGGATTCCCGTGCCATCGGACAATGAGAGTGAGATCTTTTTGAGGCTGACTATACTTTATTATTATTATTATCAGCCATTTCTGTCCCACTGCAGAGCAAAGGCCTCCCTTCCCTCTTAAAATATAATACTTTAAACTCATATAAGATCTTCACAGCAACATAATATTCCCAGCATCAAAAGATTACTCGCGAACCTTTCCTTTTGTTATAGCCGTTTCCTCCGATGCCTAGTCCAGGGACCTTACAAATAGCAGTATTATTAAGGGTACAGTGAACTTGTAGATTAATCCCGGAATTCAGGAGATTTCAGGAGGTTACGTAACTATTACCTGCTCCAGTTAACTTTGTTGATAGCACTGTGTCGGTTATAATTTGTGTAAAGGTCGCGTCTGCTGTGTGATAGATTGATAGAGGTATGAGGAACAAGGTGTAAAGTTCACTCATCCTCCATAGAAAAGGGAGGATCCTCCGAGCAGACGGGTGTCGTATCTGGTGGGCTAACTGCTCAACGACTGATGACTGAAAAATCTGTTGATCCATAGGTACATTACGGCGAGATATGCTAACATAAATGTATGGATCAGCTGATTTTTTTTCACGATTCCAGGATTGGTCCCATAGTAAAAGTCGTTCATAATGATGAGTACAATTACCCCTTAAAAGGATTAAAACGATCAAAATGTAACAGTGTATAGTTAGTTAGTCTTCTATCAATACTAATAATGATTATTTTACTAATAATAAAGCTGAAGAGTTTGCTACAGATAGCATTAACAATTGAACTTCTAACTGACTATTTATTTATGTAGACACCAAACCATTAAGGCTCCTACAAACAAAACGAAGAAGAAAAAAAAAGTAAGTTTGAAGGAGCCTAAAATCCACTCTATGATATCCACAAATCAAACTAACACACGACCGACCAGCCAACCAAAGCTTCCTATGTAAATATTAAGGAGGCATTAGCTAACAGGATCCTCTCTAGATTAATCAAACGCCGTCTCAGAGGTGTAGACTCGCAGACCACAGAGTCGGGACGAAGATATTTGAACTGGCATCTAGGGCATCGAGTTAAACATACCCTTTACCTGCTGCTAATGAATTGAGATCATTAGATTTACCTCGATTCTAGAACCATTTGGATTTCCGATGCAGTTTAGTATGGTACGAGTTATACAAGGTGTAACAGAATTAACGCAAGTGCTGAAAATTGTTCATAATAATTGACGACTGAATCGATTTCAGTAAGTTTTGTTATAGGTATATTTTTTTTTAAATATGTATTTTGCCATACTGACCGGCCGGTTGAGCCAAAGAAAGTTAAATCTTATTTCAGGCAAGACTGATTATTATTTATTGATTTATTGATTTATTTTATTTATTTTTAAGACTCAATTCTAAATGCATAAAGTAATGCTGGGATCAACACGATTTTCTTTATAATAATACGAGTAGGTAGTTAGCTTTTTTTAACAAGTTTTGGTCATTCTATTATGCTTTTAACTCAATACTCTACCTAATTAGGGTGTATGAGGTCTTGCGTTAATTATGTTACATTTTGTGTATATTCAGAGGGCCGGAATCTCTTATCAGTTTTACATTAGTTAGTCCACACAGTCCCGGTCCAGTGTGATACAAAGAGGAACTTCCTACCTACATCATCATCTGCCTAGCGTTTTACCAACTATGATGGGGTCGGCTTCCAGTCTAACCGGATGCAGCTGGATCCACGTATTTACATGAAGCGACTGCCTATTTGACCTCGATAACCCACTTAGTGGGTAACACGATACCAAAGACTGGTTGTCAGACTTTCGGGCTTCTGACGAACTAAAACGGCTGGCAAGATCCCCGAATGAGAGCCGGGACCAACGGCTTAACATGGTTTCCTAGGCATGGAATCTTCATCATTCTCCTGCCCTTATCCTAATTTATTTGGGGTCGGCGCAACATGTCTTTTTCTTCCATACTTCTCTATTAGTCGTCATCTCGGTAGTCACCCTCTTTCTAACCATATCATCATTCACACATTCCATTCTTCCCCTACTCTTATAGCCATCGACATCCATACTCAAAACTCTCCCCACGACATTTTCCTCATTTCTACGTATACCATGACAACCGATTCCCACGCAACTTTTCAGTTACCGGCGCCACTTTCAAACTTCCTCTTATGTAGGTACTCATTTCTTATTCTATCCATTCGTGTAACACCACACATCCCTCTTAGCATTCTCATCTCTGCTGCATGCAATTGCCTTTCATTCATCCCTTTTGTGGCCCAACATTCTGATCCATACAAGACAGCAGGTCTAATCATGGTTTTCTACTTCGCCAGCGCTTTGCACGAGTGAACCGAGATACCGAAAGGCATGGAATCTTGATAATTATGTAAAAATGGTCACCCCTCCACAAGCCCCTCTCGTAGGTAGGTATAGATGTTTGTAATAATTGAAACTTTCATATCGAATGACCAATATTCGACTCTTTTATATGGCGGCACCAGCCGCCCGACAGGCGGTCTGCAATGACTCTTACAAAGAGCTTGCCCACCTCGTCGAGCAGCACGATGGGCCGGTGAGAGGACGGAGAGTCCGCAGGGCGCCCCGGCTTCTTAATGAGGACCAGTTTCACCGTTTTTCAACGAAGTGGGAACTGGCCCCTCTCCAAGCATGCGCTTAGGAACCCCCTGAGTCGAGGCCCGAGAGCCTCCAAGACCAGAACCCAGGCTTTTCCAGGTAAGCATTCGGGTTCTGGGGCGGTATTTTTGGCAATCAACCTACGTACCGCCGCTCTCCGAACGAAGGTGGGGGTTTTTAACTGTTGCGCTTACACATGCGCAGTCAAGGAAGAAAGAGTAGTGAGTAGAGCTTAGACACTAAACAAAACCCCCTTTAATTTTTTACTTTATTTTATTTTTATTATTTGTTGTTATAGCGGCAATAGAAATTACACACTGTGAAAATTTCAACTGTCTACCTATTACGGTTCATGAGATAAAGCCCACTGACGGACGGAACGTTATTTATTCTAGGAACGTTTATTTGAAGCCAAATCAATTATTTAGGTACTATTCGCAGATTGATTTCATTGGTGTCCGGTTTGTATACCACAAATTGTTAGTGCAACGGGCATAAGTAGACCACATGCATTTAGCTAACAATTACGTGACCTATGCTCCCAAAACGATCGCTATAATTAGTGTTCTGCCCTAATTATGACAGCGAAATTATGTAACCATTTTCATAATATTACAAATTATAATTAAACTTGAACCCGGAAATAATTGCGTCGATTTCGAGAAATAGGTAGTGAAATGAGAGAGATATTATCGCGAACAATGAATGAACTGGTTGACACAACAATTATGTTCTAAAGCTGTTAATAGAACCGGGACAAAGCCGTTTTACATGCAACTATAAATAAAACTGTTTTCAGCTTTATTACTGGAACTGACTGCAACATAACTCTCATAATATAGTGTGACCATATACTCCAAAACTGCATCCAGGAATAACTTGTTTCACTCATAAAATGTGCCTGAACACTCGTGAATTAAACGAAGATTGTTTTGAAACTGAACTTTTGAATTTTGTGCATTCTCAAAGCTATAAAAGCACTGATGCGAGGGTACATTTGCAATTGGTAGCGGAGCCCCACGTTGGGCGCCAACAAACTTCCCTCGATATTTTACATTTCAACTTTATTCCTTTACACACACATACGTTTTACATAAAGTAACGAGGTCGAGTGCTAATAAGCATACCGTTTGTTAATTGGAATATGAGAAACTACGTTTTATAGTTGTAATATTTTTTTGGTGTAGATGGTTTTAAGTGGCTGGGTCGAGTAGCGCGTTCGGGTTTCGCGAGCGCACTTTTAGAACGTGAAAAGTATTTCGAGGAGCCGACAAGAAGGACTCGAAAATGTTTAATATAATTTCTTACAGCTTTAGTCTTCTTCCTTATGTAACGTAAGACCCTTTAGTGTGTTTGTTAACACAGTAATGGGATAGGAAAATAAATCCACTATTACTTCGGCGTCGCTATCCGATGTTATCCGATCTTGCGTGGCCAAAGCCTTATCTATATCAGGGGCCTCCCACAAAGAGCCGTGGATGAGACTATCTTACGAAGTCTTTTATGTTGGATCTATTAACTAATGTTGTAGTGAGGTATCTGATTTTTTGGCCTCAATTTTTTTTTAAACCAAAAGACTTTTATTTATTGTTTACTTCGTTAAAACCAACTCTCGCATCAGAAAATATTCATTATTCTTTTCACTGTATCATGCTATATTGTAGTAGACCAAAGTTGATAAATTTACTTATTAGGAGTGTGTGATAATAAGGCTATGGCTGTTTAGTTACCTACTTAAAAATAAAGTTACAGTTACACTAATATTATAAACCACACTTTACAGGCTAGGATCACCTTTATAAGTATATAATAGTGATGGTTATAACTATGAAAATATTGTGATAATTTAATTTTTTCTACCGCGCCTCCAACGCGCTGATCTGTCTATGGTGAGCGTGGGAAAGCGCTGGCGCATCGTACGGGCCCAGCTACGACGCGTTATCACTGTTATCAGTATTGTGCGCGAACAACACGTAGTGATGGGGAAGCTTATATGTACCATATCCGTCGATATGTTGCAGGTCTTTGAACTCAATTTGACCAATATTAGCAATCAATGTGCTTTGATGACATTTAATTTTGTTGTAAAATATACGTGTATGCTGGGTAATTTTATATTAGTATATGCTTTAAGGTTAGTTAGTTAGGCTATGGCTGTAAACTTTTCACAACTACCCACATCTACACCCGTTAGTTTCTGTCTAATCTCCGGTCACAATCGGTCCTTCACCCCACTACAGCTCAGGACTCTAACTGATAGGCCTGTGGTTGCTAAGGATAAGGCGACTAATCTTTTCGTACACCGATCGCAACCCTTATTTATGACACCGGGCGCCTTATGTTTTATACGGACAGTCGTTTAATCGGACATTATGGAGCCCTGTTGCCTATTGCACAGCTTGCTAATATTTATAGAAGTATTTATTTTTTTGTTATAATGGTGGTTAGAACGAAACTGATCGCTCTGGTTTCGCCTGGTTTTACCTCAAGGGTTTAAACCGGCCTATTCTGTCTTCCGTGGACACATGGTTACGCACGATGACATGCAGAAATATAAATTAAAAGATTGGTAATTTTTACAATCCAGCATTATCTGAATGGATCTATCTGGTAATGCTCTGTTAATTGATTGATTGGTCTTAGTTTTTCTCTGTTTTTCAAATAATTAGAATCCTAGAAAACCATGAAAACGAATCCCATGGCGAAAAAGTGAAAATTGTCACAGCTGCATCACACGGATTTTAATTTTGACCTCAATATTGGCTTCAACACCCTCGAAAACCATGAAAACTGTCTCTCTCACTCTCTCTCAGACTCTTTCTATTATATGTATGGTAGAAAGTCGCATGGACGAGGGCATAATGCTTTTTTGTGACGTGACGATTTCTTCCAATATAAATGAAATGATTCATTAAATAATGTTACGATGCTGTCATAATGGTATAGATCGAGCTGGAAATTGATGGTCCTAGGTGTTTTCAGTATTTTAATAACAACCGTTATAAATATAACGCCATATCTCAGCTTCTCGATATAATTGATGACCAACAAGTATCTTGTTTAGCTCACTAGACAAACTTATAACAGAGTTTTCTAACAAAGTATCTAGAATATGTACTAGACAGCGAAACTTATTAAAACCACGCCATGTACCTACATGGCGTTGTTTTGATAAGTTTCGATGTCTAGTAGTGAGTTGGAAGAGTAGGAACCTACCTAGTTTCCTACCTAGGTTTCTACCTAGGTTCCTACCTAGGTTCCTACTCTTGCAACTTTGTATCCCACTGGACCGGGATTGTGTGGGCTAATTAATGTAAAACTGATAAGAGATTCCGGCCCTCTGAAAATAGAATTAACACATCAAAGGGAAATCTGAAGGCTTTTCGGATTTCGATTTACATTTCAAAAAGAGCTCCCATGGGCGACTGGTATGGGAGTCTGGCGGGAACGTTATATTAAGTTCCTGTGTTCGTTATTGCTGCCATGTAGACGAAAAAAACTGAAACAGTGGGGGATTGTGTGGGAGATAATCTATATATCGACGGCGAAGTGCCAATACCTCCTAACTGATAAAGTCAAAAATTTACACAAACTGAAAAAGACGTTCAAAAATACACGTTGCGTTGGTTTAGGTGGGAGGTACATCTTTCTACATTTTAATTGAATGCTGTTGCAACTAAAAATAAACTAAGGCGATTCACTAAAACATGCGAATAACGCTTTTAAATTCAAAACGATAAAAGTGAATTTCTCAAAAATCCGCCGTCGATATATGTATATAAGAAAGTCGTGTTAGTTACACTATTTATTACTCAAGAATTACGGCTGAACCGATTTGGCTGAAAATTGGTGGGGAGGTAGCTTAGAACCAGGAGACGGACATAGGATACTTTATATCCGGTTTTTTTAAATACTTTTATTTACTTATAGGAGTAGGGTAGGAGTAGTGTAGGAGTAGGTTAGGAGTAGGGTAGGAGTAGGGTAGGTGTAGGGGTAGGGAAGGGGTAGGATACCACGCGAACAAAGTAGCGCCAGGCAGCTAGAAATAATTTATATGGCAAAACAACGTTTGCCGGGTCAGCTAGTATAGTATAGAAAACTTAGTACTCAGCGCTTCTCCTCCACTTTTATTTTGCGCACAGCCTAACTGTGGAACTCTCTGACAGCGTCTGTGTGTCCAGATGTCACATGTCTTCAAATTTTTGATTCTAGGACATGCCGGTTTCCTCACGATGTTTTCTTTTACCGTTTTGAGAGCAATGGTAGGAACAGACGCCAGCACATCAAGCTACTAGAATCTGTCAAATTTCTTTAATAGATTTTCAACTTTATCGTAAAAGCATAAGGTTTAAAGTTGATTGGCAAACTTTTGAGAGTTTCGGGTACCTTAATGTGCTGGCGTCTGTACATACCTATGCCTACCCCCGCCCCCTTGAGAGTTTTCATATTACTTCCAAATGAATTGTTAACAGGGTAATTTGCCTAGTCGAGGTCAACGAACCGTGGAGGAATTAAATAACTGAACAGTTTACTGTAAACAAGTATCTACGTTTTATGAGATACTAGCAGCGCCCCGCGGTTTCACCCGCGTAAATTTGGATTCCGTGGGAATATCGGGATAAAAACTATCATATGTCCTTCCCCGGGATGCAGTCTATCTCTCTGCCAAATTTTATCGAAATCCGTTTAGTGGTTTAGGCGTGAAAAGGTAACCTACAGAGAGACATACAGAGTTACTTTCGAATTTATAATATTAGTATGGATTTTTTTGTTGGTTTTAAGAATTTTACCACTACAATAAATCATTAATCACCTGCCTAGCCTTATCCCAACTATGTTGAGGTCAGCTTCCAGTCTAACCGGATGCAGTTGAAATACAGCTACAATAAATAATTGTAGATTGACAATATTGTCATTAGATTCTGCATAACTAAAGGAACATTATTAATGTTATCTATACAAATAAATAAAATTGAAGACGGTGTCTGTTTGTAATGTCAAAATAATAATAAATTATTAATACTTACATTTTTTTTTAAAAAGAACAAAAAAACTATTTTTAAAATTTTTGTCTATCTGTCTGTTTGTTTCGGCGGACTTTCACTTCACTAGCCATCAGCTAGTGAAAGCGGACTTTCACTAGCTGATGTTACAAGGAGTAACTTAGGCTAGTTTTATTTTCGGAAAATAATTAAGGTTCCGCGCAAAAAAATTAAAACCCATGAAATTCTTTTTTTCCGACAATCACGCAAACGAAATCGCGGGGATATGCTAGTATTTACATTTTTTTTTTAAATCATGCAATAATCGCTGCCTGGCAATGAAGAAATGACTGCCAGAAATGACTGGGGCAAGCAAACTTAGGTTTTATTTTGTAATAATACAAGGTGAAGAGGAGCCCGTGGCTAAATAATAACAGCCGCACAGGTCGAACGATCAGGTTAAGCTACGCTTGCCGCGGTTGGTCTGTGGATGGGTGACCATCTTTACATACCGTGACCCCTCCGTGCCTCGGAAAGCACGTTAAGCCGTTGGCCCGGCTGTCATTCATGGATCTTTGACAGTCGTTACGGGTAGTCAGAAGCCAGAAAGTCTGACAACCAGTTTTACCAAGGGGTATCGTATTACCCAGTAACTGGGTTGTGGAGGTCAGATAGGCAGTCGCTCCATGTAAAATACTGGTATTCAGCTGAATCCGGTTAGACTGGAAGCCGACCCCAACTTAGTTGGGAAAAGGCGAAAAAGAAAATTATGCGAAATATAATCATACCGTATTATCAAAGGCTTCCACTTTGCCCTAAAAAGTTTGTCTTATTTTGAATTTAACTGGCCTTTGAAATCTTAGCGCTTCTCGTCTGAATACAAGAAAATACAGCAGTACACGTTTAATAAAAGGTCGGTGACATTGTCGCTTTTAAGCTCCAGGGTTTAATTTCAAAGAAAAATGCTAGAAAAAAGAACTCATTCCTTAGATTTTTCTTCGGGCAGTCTGAATTTAAATGAGAATTATGTAGTGTTTAGTTTAAAGTAAGAACAAACTTAGCTGTGGGTTTTTTTTAATAATTTAATGGAATTATAAATAATAATCAGTCTATAATGTTCCCACTGCTGAGGCACAGGCCTCCTCTCTGTGAGAAGGAGTGGGCCGTAATCCACCACGCGGGCCCAGTGCGGGTTGGCAGATGTCACATGTCTTCGAATTTTTGCTTATAGGACATGCCGGTTTCCACACGATGTTTTCCTTCACCGTTTTGAGAGCAGTGGTGATGAAATAATTTACACAAAGTAAAGCGCCTGTCTGGTTTCGAACCTACGACCTACAATTCGTAAGTCGCGGCCGTTACCACTTGGCCACCACTGCTCTCTGAATTATAAATACTGGTTGTAAAATAGCACAAATGGAGTTTTAGACAAAGCTCGGCTTTGCAGAGCGACGACTCAGACGGTCATACATACAAAAAGATACAAAGAAAGTTAATTTAAAGTTTATTTACACACTAGCTGCGCCCCGCGGTTTCACCCACATAAGTTTCGATCCCGTAGGAATATCGGGATAAAAAGTAGCCTATATGTTAATCCAGGGTGTCAGCTACCTCCATACCAAATTTTATCAAAATTGGTCCAGCCGTTTGAGCGTGAAGAAGTAACAAACATATAAACACACACACACACTCACAAACTTTCGCCTTTATAATATTAGTGTAATAGCTTATGCCCGCAAGCCTTCGCCCGCGTGGAGGTTGACAATTATCCCACGGGAACGTACTACCGAGATAAAAAGTATCCTATTTCCTAAACCCGGTCATGGTCTACCCATGTGCTAAATTTCATCCAAATCCATTCAGCCGTTTTAGCGTAACAAAGGTGACGCGCACTCGGGCCCCATGACCCGAGAGTTTCCACCCCAAACGGCTCAAGAAATACATAAATCCATGTTATTCATTTTATATAAAACCAATATATTATTACAACCACAAAAAATAACGACTAACAACAGTCTGCAAACATTCTTCGGTTTCCCTTCCCAAGTCCAACGATCCATAAGTTTTCCTTAAAGCCGGGGCTTCCCCGGGGAAACCATATTTGTTTCTCATTATTATTCTCTGGTACCGCAGCGGTCACCAGGTGGCGTGCAAACACTCCTGCGAATAAACAACAAGGGTCTTATTGTACTCAAATTACTTTCTTTCGAATATCTTTATTCTTAGAGAAACGTGCCCGTACTTAAATTAATGGAAAATGTTTTAATAACTTTTTGAAACGGCACGTGTAGGATTTGTAATGGTTTCGTCAATCATAATAATAAAAAGTTAGCTGTAAATAATTAACTCTACGTTTAAGGTATGAAGGACCAATACCTACTTAGAATCATCATCTGCCTAACCTTTTCCCAACTATGTTGGAGTCGGCTTCCAGACTAATTCGATGCAGCTGAATACCAGTATTTTACACAACCCACTTAATGAGTAAAACATACCGAATGCAGTATCAATACATAGAATGTCCTTATACAGGGTTATTGGTAAAACATTAACGACCTCTTAAGAGGTCATTGTACTCATCATTATGAACAACTTTTACTATGGGACCAAAAATGAAATCGCGAAAAAAATCAGCAGTTCTCTACATTTTGACGAGATAGACGAACATAAATGTAGGGAATAGCCGATTTTTTTTTCGCGACGTCAGGTTTGATCCCATAGTAAAAGTTATTAATAATGATGAGTACAATGACCTCTTAAGAGGTCGTTAATGTTTTACCAATAACCCTGTATAGTTAAGCCGTCGTCGTCGTTTCAACCGATAGACGTTCACTGCTGGACATAGGCCTCCCCCAATTTTGGGGGGGTTTGCCATAATCGCCACGCTTAGCAGGCGGGTTGGCGATCGCAGTATGGTATGATGGTGGAATAAATAGAGAACGCTGCTGCCCATTCTCCGGTAAGACCCTTAGTCGCCTTTTACGACACCCACGGGAAGTAAGGGGTAGGTAAGTATAGTTAAGCAATCGTGAATTATTTAATTTGAGTAAAAGCTCATACACTCGGCAATTATTAAACAACAAAAAAACGCTTTCAAATCCCATTCCTATCGCTAAACCATCGATACAGTCAGTAAAAAAACACATAAACTGAAACACAGGATCCCAATAAAACAGGCTCAAAGTACTATAATCAAATAATAGAAGGAATAACCTTCATAAAGCAATGAATGAAAATTCAATTTCGTTAACAAAGAAAGATGGCCGATCGGAAAAAAATATCCGATAAACTTGAAAAAATGCGGCCGAGTGCGAGTCGGACTCGTACACGAAGGATTCCGTACCACTGTACTATATTTAGCACTACATAATATTTAACAAAATGCTTTTTTTTAAACATGAGAGGTGCTATTAGCATGAGGCGGGGCGGGGCGGGTGTGTTCCCAGATCGGTGGGATTCCCCGATGTTGCGGAGGTGGATGCAGCTCCACACCGGACTTTAATGGTGTCTGTAACGTACTAACATTAGTGTGACACATGTACTGCTGTATGTTTGAAACAAAAGTTTTCTATTCTATAGCAACATCTATGCGATTATTCATAAAGATTTTAAAAACACGTTTCTTGTATGGGGTCCCCGTAATTTTTAACTTTATTTTATTTTTATTATTTGTACTTATAGCGGCCAAAAAAATACGGTCGTGCCAGCGACACGAAGAAGAAGATAGCGGCCATAACACACACTCTGTGAAAATTTCAAGTGTCTACCTATTACGGTTTAAAAGAACCAGCAGACGGCCGGACGGAGGAGCCCCAGTAATAGGGTCCTGAACCTACATGGGCACTTAGGAAACGTCAGAAGGTAGGTCGCACGGTTCCAATTGGTCGTTTCCCTATGGAGAAGAGCCGGCAAGAAAGGCCACGGTTTTTTTTTGGTTTTAACTAGCCTACGCTGTTCCTCTCCGCTCTCTCTCTCTCTCTCTGCCAGGAGAGGGACAGCATTCCTTCCATCTTTCGCAAACCCGCACGTCCTCCTTCCAGTTTTGATGGAACCAATCCAGCTCGTCCTACCATCTCCTACGTGGTTTGCCGCGACCCCGCCTCACTGTCTCAGGGCACCAATTTTGTCCCTAGTTACTCTTTTTAAAACAAATATTTTGCTTTTATAATGTTTCCAAATTCCAGTGTTAACAGGTATGGGAGGTCAGTGCACGTTGGCTCCCCTTTCGGTACGCAACCCTAAAACACGTCGTAACTCCGAGAATTTGCGTTGAATAAATATTTTCCGGAGTGGTACTCTAGAGACGAGAATGCGAGGAAACCTTAACAAAGGCAAGCTTACGATTTTTGGGAATCGATTTTTTTTACAAGTACCCGAGTATGTTGGATAGAGGGTTCTCACGCTTGACTGCTAATGAAAAGTTTCACTTCCTGGAGTTTTTCTATTGTTTAATTTTATTGGCTTTTCATATTGTTGCGCGCCACAATTAATGCCTAATACATGGCGACAGTAGTTACCACTAGCGCCATCTAGTATCGAGTAGCGGAACTAGTAGTCAAGACCCTTCTAGAAATTTCGATGCGAGAACTTTCTAGAACATTCCCGAACTATCGACATCTGGTCGATCGGGGCCTGTATGTACTCGAACATTCTAGATGTTTCTACAATGGAAGGTTCTAGAACTCTTTTCGGCGCTATATAAGGCCGAGACGCGCCACGACCGAGACAGTGTTAAATGAGCGATCGAAGTGAAAACATCCGAAGCGATCTTCAAGTGCGACTTAAAGCGATCAGTAGAGCAATTGTGTTTTGTAATTAGTGTGTTTGAGTTGTAATTAGTGTTGTTAATTAAAGTGTCAATTTTCGGTTATTAAATCGGCAGTTTCAATCGTCACGAACCCGAAGCTCGTAACAATATTCTGCTGGTTTTATATTTTACTGGCGACATGGTCCGCGTGAAATTTCTTGTACCCCGACCCATCCCATCGCATCGCATCGTCTGCCATCGCTTTTACTGTGTTCTTTCTGACTATTTTTGTCTTTGCTCAGTTCCTAAATGTCTTAGCGTGATGGTTAGCAGCTTATAGCCTTTCTCACGAATGAGAGGTTTTTTTTTGGAATATTAAAAAAAAACATAGTTTTCAAGAACTCTGTAGATGGCGTTGAACTAACTACGTTACTAGGTGCCAAAGCCAAAACGCTTGGAAAAAAAACATTGCGTCACGTCACATACGCTCATTGACTGACACTTTCGTTTGCTTTCGTTGGCTTTCGTTTTACGATCTCAAAATTACATCCAAGTGAAATAATCAAAAAATGATGTGACGTTCCGTTCCCTGCAGTAACTTACCGAGTTCAGCGCCACCTATCCAGCGACTAGGGAAGAGTTTAAAAAACAGATAAAGAAAATCCCTCATTGGATTACCAAATGCAAAAAGGATTTTTATAAATCCGACTGGTAGCTCCAGTCATAAGCCCGTTCAAACAAACAAATAATCTCTTCAGCTTTATTATTTGTATACACAGCCGCAAAAGTCGTGAAGGCCAGGTCATGAAGCCATAGCAAGCCCACACTCAGTCTCACTGTCGTATCTAAGAACACCGTGACACGGGATTATAACTACCTTTAAAACGAACTACAAGTTGCATGAAAAATATAACGCTTTAACTAAAAAAAAATCCATTAAATACATCCCTTAAAATAATCATCTTTTCATAACCATACGATCTAAATAAAAAAAGAAAATCCCCATTAAACATGAAAAGTATTTGTAACACAGCCTCGGGGCTCATTCCCATCCAATCTGCGATCGGGAAGCACAATGGTCTGGAAGAAAACAATCTTTGGGCCGAAACAACGCATCCTCTCGCATTGTTCTGTCCACCACTCGAAAAAACGCCCATTTATTGTTTTTTATTTAGAACACGGAAAAGTATTCGTAATAAAATATTTGCGCGTGCCCCAGAAAGAGAAGCAGGGAAATGAAGGAATTTTCCGACTTTTATTAACTTACGTTCTGTATCTAGGGCGCTTCAGGTATATTGGAAAGCTACTGCTCGCCATCTAGTTTTTTTTCGTGTGAATTTAATTTCTAACACATTTTGTTTCACGACTCGAAAATAAGATCAGCATTTGTAACCGTATTTCGCTACAACTAGACAGTTCTACGAGACAGCTACGAAAAATTGTAGCATGCGTAGACCCGCTACGATTTAGCTACGAATAACGCCCAATACTGCAGATAAGGCTCGAATTCACCAATTCGGACCATTTTGTTTGGTCCTGATATCCGAATTTACCAATTGGTCCTTTTATGGCCATTGTACAACAATGTGCGTTGTACTGCGGTCTCGTAAATTCTTCGTGAGTCTGATAGAAGGCCAAAATATTGTTCTGTAAATAGTAACAATTTAAATTAGGATTTAACGTGCAATGAACAGGATAAAATGTTGAAATGTAATTGAAATGTTTGAAACTTCAATAGTAAATGTTCTCGAAACAATATTAGAAATTGTTTGAATAGGTTCGCACGAGGTATTTTATAACGTCAGAAATAGCCACATTCCGAATCCGGTCTAACTATACATAAACACATTATTCGGATCTCCGGGCTTATAAAAGCCACTTTTGCAGAATCATATAAGGATAACATAATGGACAGTTAACTGTTAAGTTAATCGTATCAAATCCCATTGGTGAAGAATTTTTCAGTTATTTTTTTTTGTCTGTGCTAAAATACCAATCAATCCAATCCAATCCCAATCTCTTTGATTGTATCTACATAGTGCAGCGAAAAAAATAAAAACATGGACTGTCTTCGCCATATGTTATAATGTTATCCTTTTATGATTCTCCAAAGTGGCGTTTTTAGGCCCCCTGTTTTATATTAAATAGGGAGGGAAATTTTCGATTATAGTGCTAGAAAAACAAGAAACATACAAAAATCACTCACAACTACAGAAGCATTGTCACAGACTATTTTTCTAATCAACTTCTCACACATCTAAACAATACTGCTCTCCCCACACCAAAACCTCTGTCGGCAGTCAGTACACAACACAGTACACAAGAGGAGTACACAGTACACAAATACACAGGACGGTGGGGTCGGGCACAGTTTGCAGGAAGCGATTAAATGCGGGTCCATTGTAAACATCTTCTAGTTAATGTTTACATAACGACAGTCTTCTAGATTTGAGTACGAGCTGAGATTGAGGGCCAATTGGATTAGTTTTAGTTAAGGCATTGTTAGGTCAGAACTGACGATAAGTTTTTGGTCCTTGTGGAACTAGTTTTTGAAATAGAATAGAATACTCTTTATTATGTACACCATATAAATTACAGACATAAAAATAGGAACTGGATTTAAAGAGAGAGAGAGAGAGACTGGACACTGGACTGACTTTTGGTCCTTGTGGACTGGAGTTTTTCGACTCGTTTTTTTTTTAAAATTTAAATCCATAGCCTGAATATTAATATGATGAGCGTTTGCAATAACATCAGGAGAAGTTATTACAGTAAATATTTGAGTATGAATGTCGGTGGCTATTAGAGTAGGGGAAGACCAAAGAAATTATGGATGACTGTGTGAATGATATGGTTAGAAAGGGGGTGACTACCGAGATGACGACTAATAGAGAAGTATGGAAGAAAAGGACATGTTGCGTCGACCTTGGGGTCGACGCAACATGTCCTTTTCTTCCATATTCCATATAAATTGGAATAAAAGTAAGAGAATGAAGATGAAGTTATTATAGTCAATTAATATAGTAATCGAATGTTTAACTTAAAATCAAGTAACGCACATTCTTATTACAAATAACTACCTACAGCTTCCATAAACATATACTAGAATCAAAATAAACTAAGCACTGAAGAATTACAAGATGACAAAGTTTCTATTCAATTAAACGAATTGCAAAATTAATTAAACAGACTTTTCTTAAGATGGAACTAAACATTTTGCGTTTTAAATTAACCGAGTTTTCCAGTTTTTTATTAATTTAACATTGTTTCAACCGACTTCCTAATTATTATGTAGGAACTTTATCTAGTTTTAGGATTAACTAGCTGCGCCCCGCGGTTTCACCCGCGCAAATGTCGATCCTGTGGCAATATCGGATTAAAAAGTAGCATATATGTTGATCCAGGATGTCAGCTACCTCCATAGAAAATTTTATAAAAATTGGTCGGTGAAGTAACAAACAAACATACATACACACACACACACACACACACCCACTCACAAACTTTCGCCTGTATAATATTAGTGTCATTAGAACAATCACAAAAATGGTCCACTGGTATCAGACGCTCAGATTCCCCAAGACGTCTCGAAATACGTGCAAACTTCGAAGTTTACGTGAACTTGCTTACTGTCAACTAGTTTGCGTCTCTTCAGCGCCTGAATAATTGGACTCCTGATTGCAGACTAACACATGTTTGTTGTCATAATTGTTTCCTGTTTACTTGTGCTGTTAATTAGATACGTGAGAATGTCAGGTGTGACACAGTTTAAAGATGTGATGAAAAGTTTTTGCGAAGGGATTTTGGCAAACAAAGCAGGTTACTGACTTTTCAGTAGCTTATCCTTACTTTATTATGAAATACTTTTCGGGCGGAAAAGATGATCAGGTTTAAATCTTTATTCTTAGGTGTTGTAAAATGTTTATAATAATTACGAAGGACAATAATGGTTGTCCAGTCTAGATTAAAATAGTTACGTAATGGCGAGTTCATCTTTTATTGAAAACAGATGAACTGGGGGCCTAAAAAGGCCACTTTGTAAAATCATAAAAGGAATTATAAAATGGCGAAAACAGTCCGTGTTTTTATTTTTTTTCGCTGCACTACGTAGGTACAAACAAAGAGATTGGGATTGGATTTGGATTGGATTGATTGGTATTTTAGCACAGACAAAAAAAAAATAACTGAAAAATACTTCACCAATGGGATTTGATACGATTAACTTAACAGTTAACTGTCCATTCTGTTATCCTTTTATGATTCTGCCAAAGTGGCCTTTTTAGGCCCCCTGAAAACTTTTGCCTCTTTTTCCGTCCATTACACATATCCATCACCTCAAAAACCCGTTACTTCTACCACACTCGACAAATTCCTGACGGTTTCACCAACAAAATTGTACAACCATAAACACTTTTCCAGATATTTCTCTGTGCGAAATCGACCGCGTCGAGGGCGCAACATCAAAGGGCGCAGGAAACCTTTCACATCCTTCGTAACTTAGTCAGATTTGGATACCGATATACAGTTGACACAAAAAAGAGAGACATACAGAAGGCCGGCTTCATAAAACGAACAAAAAAGGAGCACGCACACTTAGACGCGTACGTTTGGCGAGTTCAAACGAATGCCAGGGGTGTACTCTGCCCTGCCAGGCATGTCCTGCAGGAATGTCAGGGGTGTCTGGGCCGAAGCCTGCCAGGCCAGCGGCATTGTCCGAAAGGGTTACCGCTGGCCCGGAACATAAAGGGCTAAGGAAGGAACACGGGTGGGTTTTAGTCAGCAAGACTCTAACACTCCCTTCTTCTTCCCCACCCAGAGCGGGTGGAG
Source organism: Mesoligia furuncula (assembly GCA_916614155.1). Classification (NCBI taxonomy): domain Eukaryota; kingdom Metazoa; phylum Arthropoda; class Insecta; order Lepidoptera; family Noctuidae; genus Mesoligia; species Mesoligia furuncula. Next base: position 5,448,943 of record OU744794.1, read on the forward strand.
TCATTTGAAGATTTGCCATCCGCAAAAACAAAAAAAAGGGGTGTACTCTGCCGCCGCGGGGGACGCTCCGGGCGTCGGGAGCCGCGTGACGTCTCCCGGCCACCGTAGGCGCGGGCCTGCGGACGGTGAGTAATGGGTAACTCTCCGTCCGATCAGGACCAGGCCCGTGCCGGACGGCGCGTACGTGTTCCACGCGCGCCTCAAAGAGATGTCAGCATGAATTGAGGGGCCCCTTAGGGCCGAAGCCTGCCGGGTCAGCGGGTTTGTCCGAAAGGGTTAACGCTGGCTGGGAACATAAAGGGCTAAGGAAGTAACAAGGGTGCGTTTTGTTCAGTAAGAGTCTGACACTCCATTCCGCTCCACCCATAGTCTTTATCACCTTCGGTCATAAGATTAGTTTGGGGCCCGAACTATGCATAACAGCACGATTTGACAGCAGTCCTTACTCCCGATGTATTTTTGCTCGTCCACTACTACTCGGTACTTTCAGATGGACTTGTATCTTCGTCTATGGACGAAGAGTAAGCCCCCAGTCCCGAGTGCGCTTGCACTCGCTGTACGTAGACGCGTGTCTATGTGTGCGTACGTTTCCGCTCGTTGTATAAGCTGGCCTTCTGTACCTCTCTATTTGGTGCAGTTGAAGCCAGCGATGCAGACGTCTGATCGGAAAATATTTTGTTTATCAGACTAACGAGTTTCCATTGACGGGTGTACGTGGTCTTTAGATACGTTGATGGTTTTTGGGAATTGTGGGTGTTAAAGTGAGAGTTTAGGTTTGTTTTTGAGGACTTTTTGCGGTCGTGTGGTGTTAAGTAAGAGTGTAGGAGTAGTTAGTATCTTTGTACTTTATTAGGTACTAGCAGCGCCCCGCGGTTTCACCCGCATAAGTGTCGATCCCGTGAGAATATGGGGATACTCACTATCCTATGTCCCTTCCCGGGACTGAAACTATCTTTATACCAAATTTCATCTAAAGTGGTTCAGCGGTTTAAGCGTGAAGAGGTAACAGACAGACAGACAGACACACTTTCTCATGTATGGATATGGATTTAAGCACTCGCGTCCACACTCACAAGTACAAAGTCACGACATTCACGTTGACATTATCACCTTATAATGCTCCACGTTTGGGGACTGACTCCCAAAATACAAGCACTGCCTTAGTTTGGGTATCAGTTTCAGTACCTTATGTAAAAAAAAAACAAATATTGTACCTATATCCAAATTTCTGTGAATGCTTCCTGTGACAAATATTGTTTTTACTTTTTATTTGTTTGGGTTATTTATTTATTTAGTAGTGTATTTTGAGAGCCTACAGGGTTAGGTACAAACGGGGTGAATAGGGATGCAGGGGTGAATTGGGACGAAACTTTAAAATGGATTTTAACGTTGAAATAATATAGTTGGTTACCAATAAGGACACGTAATCGTTAATTAAATAAGAGTAAACACAGTAACCCGGTCCTTTTTGGCAACAAACTAATCTTAATGTTAAAATCCCTTTTAAAATTTTGTCCTTATTCACCCCTGCAACCCTATTCACCCCGTTTGACGGTACAGACGCCAGCCAATCAAGCTACCCGAAACTGTCAATTTTTCCCAATCAACTTTGAACCTTATGCTTTAGCGATAAAGTTGAAAATCTATTAAAGAATTTTTGACAGATTGTAGCAGCTTGATGTGCTGGCTCTGTTCATTGGTTGCAGCAGTAAACCAAAGTGCCACCCATGCCCCTGGTACGTTCTTTGTTCTGGATGGTCTCTTCTAAAGCCGTCAGTATGGCTTTTCCGTTAATAGATTTAATTAAATGCTTTCGTACTAAATTGCCAGTGTAGTGTTTAAACAATGCAAAAATTACTACACAAATTGCCATAAAGCTTAATTAATCTGCTGATTAATTTTATAATTCGATAGCACCGGAATAATCCTGTGAAACGCTTATAAACATTAATTCATGGCTGAACAGTGGTATCTGTGCTACGAGAGTGCTATTTAAACAAAGGATCATCATCATCATCATCATTTCAGCCGAGAGACGTCCACTGCTGGACATAGGCCTCCCCCAAGCACCTGTTACTATTTTGTACCCACGGCTATACATCATTTTTGTGCTTGTCATTCTTGGGGGGGTTTTGCCATAATCGCCACGCTTGGCAGGCGGGTTGGCGATCGCAGTATAGTATGGTGGTGGAATGCATAGAGAACGCTGCTGCCCATTCTCCGGTACGACCCTTAGTCGCCTTTTACGACACCCACGGGAAGTATGGGGTGGTGCAATTCTTTAAGTCCGACACCACACGGACAACAAAGGATACACAAACACTTTTACACGTCAATGATATTTTTAGGGTTCCGTAGCCAAATGGCAAAAACGGAACCCTTATAGATTCGTCATGTCTGTCTGTCTGTCCGTCTGTCTGTCTGTCTGTCCGTCGGTATGTCACAGCCACTTTTCTCCGAAACTATAAGAACTATACTGTTGAACCTATCATCATTATCATTAGAACTTGTATTGTGTATTTATTTTTCTTATGTCACACAATGGGTCCCAAACAACAGCAAACGACAACGCGGCAGGCCCAGAATGAGATGGTGGGACGAGCTCGACTCTTTCCACAAGGATTGGCGTATAACAGCACTGGATAAGGATAAGTGGAAGGAGGGAAGGGAGGATTTAGCCCTGCAGCCCCATCAGAAATGGCTGATAAAAAAAAAAATAATAATAATAGGAGGCTCTCATTGGGTAGCTGGATCAAGGGCTTGTTTCAGAAAGCGGTACTTCTGGACACGGCCCGCATTGTTAGGAGGTTCCTTTCTCTAGAGCCCTGACCGCCGGTAGCTTGGACCCTGTTCCCGATACCGGTGGGCTACTATTTTTTATATTTTTAAATGTTTTTTATATTTTTTTATACTAATATTTATAAATATAATTTATATGATAATACCTAATGAAATAAAGGAGATAATAATAAAAAAATTATATCTCATTTTATGCTGCACCGGTTGACGTCATCACATTACGCCGGCTGTCGCTGAAAACCAGCGCTGTGGCTCTGTCTCGTATAGCATTGTGCTGAACGATGCCCGTTTTGCGTGGGTTTGATGCATTTACCGCCAATTTATTATTTTTAGTGTTTGTGTTTTTTCTTTGCCGCAAATAAACTATTTTTTTTTCTTTCTTTTCTTTACTAAGTAATTTTACTTCATGATTTCCTACGTTATTCAGGATGAATATTCCTCTCACTCTTTTACAGCATAAAATTACACCAATTTAACACCAATTCCACGAAGTATAGTTACCTCGCGATCTTTTTGCACACGATTTACTCCTTTTAACTCCTTAAAAAAAAAAAAACATAAAAACAACACACTCTACGAAGGAGATGTTAAACGAGGAAATAAAGTATTTAGACCATTTTCATGACAAACAGTCGTATAAAAAGTTACGATTCGCGGCGAGCATTTGAGCCGTAAGAGAGAAAAACATCCTGTAAATCAGACAAGAGAAAATATTAAAAATTCTTTGCTTAGCATAAACGTGATCTTCGCTTAAAGACTTGGTTCCTCCGTTTACGAGCAGCGTTTAGTTTTGTTAAACAGAAGCTATAGCAGTGTTCATAATCTCAGATAATTTACATTCCATAATGTATTCAAAGTTGACTTTTGAGTGATCATTTGCAACAAAAAGGTCGTGATAAATTTTTGGCTGTAATGGAATTTGTACTTTGTTTAGTATGACATTCAGTTTGTTGTTCCATTACTTGAAAATTATCTCAAATTCCTGGCTTATATATAATATTATATCTACTAAGTTGTGAAGTAGGTAAGTTAGCCGAGAATATCTCGGCAAAGAATAACGCTTTTATATTGATTAAAACTCGTCAAGGTAATACTATCCTTGCTTTTATGTCAAAGAAGTAAGAGAGAGGGGGGAGGCGGGGTATTAAGGTTGTATAATTATCTTTTCACTTCAGTAGCTCAAACATGTAGGTTTTGCTGCCTGAAATCAGTGAGCAAAATGCGATTTTGCTCACTGAGTGAGACCAAGTAACTTTTTTTTTTTCAGAAAGCCGCGAGTATCTTATTCAGTTTTGGGTTGATCATACAATTCGAAACATTCACACTCTATCTCTTCCCGCCATTAGAAAGAGAGAGAGACAAAGACCAGCCCTTTCGAAGTTCCGATTTTGAATTCGACCTCAAAGACAAACACGTTCGGAATTTCGTACTAACTAAAGAAATATTGCAAAAATATAATTATATTTTTTAATGTAATTTATTGAATTTTTAACTTATTTTTGTATTTAAACGAAAATAATTATTTACTGTAAATAAAACTGATATTTAACCTGTAAATATTTATTTCTAGTTTCAATAATGTTACGTAATATATTTTAAGTTGAATAATAAAATATCATGGGTGCTATTTCCGACCACGCCTTAATTTAAATAAAAGAGCGGGAATAAAATTTCGTGGCTGACGTAAAGAGACTTACAAAGGGCGCAAGCAGTTTTTCGGAGACGGTGTTGCTATCTTATTTTTTAGATTTATCAGCGACGAGGCGATCATCTACAATGTGGAGTACTTACTCAATGTTGAAAGCTACTTTAAAAACAAAACAACAACGTGCATATTTAATTGAATTGGTACCTCTACCTACAATGTAAATTATTTTGATTCACAATAAATAGTTATTTCAATCTATTCCTGTTTATTATTTTATCTTCAAAAGTGTTCTCGCTGCTGAAGTGAAAAGTTATGCGCGTTACACGAGAGCAAAGTTTTTTTGCATCTCGTGCCTTTGAATCCCTCGCCACACTCAGGATTCAAAATCAGCACTCGCAGCACAAAACGACTTTGCTCTCTTGTTGCACAAATAACTATTATGTGCGAGTCACAATAAAAAATTTTTTTTCTTTCTTTAGGAGTGTGTGAAAAACAAAATCATATTTTTGTCGCCTGTGAGGTTTACGTAATTTTGTATCCTAGTAACCCCAGGAAAAACTTTCTACGGTCGTCAAAAAAAAACTACTGTCACCAATTTTATTTACATGCTTTTTAAGAAATCACAATATACAATCATGTATTATGTACAAGTTTAGAAAGAAAAGAAACAAGTTAAATAAAAGCTTGTAAAAAAAGGTAAGAACTCATACCTAAAAATTCGTCCACATTGCTAAAGTGCCCAAAAGGCTGGCAGCGTTGCCACGTTGGATGACAATGCTGATTCTAATAGATTCATCTGTAAAGCATATTGATTCTGGCAAAATTATCCACCTCGATAGGTGCACTTATCATGTTCAGCTAGAATGTCCTCTACATTCGAGGGTAGACGAGAGAAGAAACTAGCTGTATTTTCATTTCCATTTTTAAGTATTCAAAAAAAAAAAAGCATGCAGAAAAAAAAAGCGAAGGCAGAGGAATTAATAGTGAAGTGCCTTACGTATTCAAGTGGACGATAATATTAATTAAAACGATTGCTGCTATTTTTATTGCAAAAACCGGCCAACTGCGAGTCGGGACTCGCACACGAAGGATACCGTGCTAAAAGGCAAAAACCGAAAAAAAAAAAATGAGCATTGAGAATCCCTTTAATTTTTATTACTTATAATTATTTTATTTTTGTTATTTTGTTGTTATAGCCGCAAAAGAAATACACACTCCGTGAAAATTTCTACTGTCTACCAATTAAGGTTCATGAGATACAGCCCGCTGACAGTCAGACGGACGAACGAACGGACGGATAGCGGAGGCTGAGTAATAGGATTCCGTTGGCACTTCTTGGGTACGGAACCCTAAAAAGGCAAAAGATAGCAATGTAGTTAAGACTTATTGAGCTCTGGGAGTGGGTTCAAGTTTTTAATTAATAAAGGTCGGTTCATGCTCCTTTTCGAATTGTTGCGCAGTAATAGGCACTTTAGTAAAGCAGGGCTAAGGGGCTAAGGGGCTAAGGGACTAGGGGCTAGGGGGCTAGGGGGTAGGGGGTAGGGGGCTATGGGATAGTGGGCTTGGGGGTTAGGGCGCTAGGAGGCTAGGGTCTAGGAGGCTAGGGCTAGGGGCTAGGGGCTAGGGGACTAGGGGGCTAGGAGGCTACGAGGCTAGGGGGCTAGGGGATAGGGGCTTTGGTAAGTTAAACTAAAGGGGGCCCATAGCACAGCATCATGCTGAGTCGAAGCTTTCTTGTTACAGTCATGACGTGCAGCTGCCAACTATTTCTGTTTTGTGCTCGTGATTACCTATAGATTTAATTATCTTTTTAATCGACTTCAAAATAAGGAGGAAGTTCTCAATTTGGTGGTTTTTTTTTATGTTTGTTACTTCAGTACGCCGTCATTTATAAACCGAGTTCACGGGTTGCGATTCGCTTACTTTAATATGGTTGCTAAGCAATTTATGCTCGTCACAATGCGAATGGTGAAATAGAGTCGATGGTGAAATACCAGGAGAACTCCTCAACAATTAACGTCCCTGCATCGGGAAAAGCCTTATTTTGTAAAAGGCGGTAGGCAAGTTGACATTAGGCTATTGTAACTTAGATACATTATAAACAGACCCACTAAAAAGCTTGAAATAAAAACTTTTTAACAAAACAAACCCGACTTCCAAAAAAAACACTACAAAGTGAAAAATAACTTTAATTTCGGAAGTCGGTGGCAAAAACTAAAATACATATCCAAAGACACCATAGATATAAGCACCGGCTTCCGAAATTAAAGTTATTTTTCACTTTGTAGTGTTTTTTTTTTTTTGTAAAAAGTTTTTATTTGTATGCACGTGTTTCTGTGAATGATAAACCTATTTTTCTTTTTTTTAAAGTTAGGTATTTTTTAAACTTAACATAACAAAATTGGTAAGTATTTGTATTATAGTTCGAAATGATTCTAGCGTTATTTTGTCACTCTCTCACCTGAATATTATAAGGTAGGTTATCACGCCGCACCGTACACCGCTCCGGTATGCGGTGCTGCGGTTTTCAACTTTGAGCGTAGACCGCACGGAGATGCGGTTTTTGTATAAGTACAAATCAAGTTTCTAGAGTCAAAGTTAAAAACCGCAACACCGCACACCGGAGCGGTGAACGGTGCAGTGTGATAACCACCTAATTCATTGCAGAATAAAAGAACATAGGTAACTTTTACCTACGGCAACACGCAAAAGGTAAACAAAGGTGGGGCCACGAAGTCCGTCGTGTTACAGGAAAAGACTACGTGTATTACCAACACACAAGAGGCTAAGGAAACAAAGAGTACAGAGATAGAGGATAAAGAATCGGGCTGGACGACGGTTCGGAATAGAAAACCTAACAGGCAACCTAAAAATGTGAGAGTAGGTACGAATGTGGAGTTAAAGGCTATTCAAGCAACGGAACGAAAAAAACACCTGCATGTTTGGCGGTTACATACAGAAACCACTCCGGAAGCCATAACCGAGCATGTAAAAAATGTATGCGGCTCAGATATAATAATTAAAGTAGATAAAATCAAACATAAAACGGAGCGAGATTACTCGTCGTTTATTGTAGGGGTGCCTGAACAATATTTTGATAAGTTAAATCAAGCAGAAATCTGGCCCATGAACGCGGAATTTAATGAGTGGATTTGGTTTCGCAAGTCAACCAAAAACACACCAAACTAATACTATCGATATTTTCTACCAAAACGTCAGAGGTCTTCGAACGAAATTAGACGAGTTCAGAAGAAATATAGATACGTTAAATTCAGACTTATACGCAATCACAGAATCAGGTTGCAATGATTCCATAAAAGATTCTGAAATTATACCACCAGGGTATCAAATACTTCGTTGTGATCGAACGGATGGTCGGAAACAGGGAGGCGCGTTTCTAGTGGCCACACACCGGTATGAGTTGCGAGAAGTATCTATCGCCGACGCGTCGATAGATACCTGCATTTTCGAAATGGTTTGTGCAACGGTTTATTTAAATAATAGATTTTTGTTTTTGTGTTGTGTAATTTATATCCCACCAGGTAGTTCGGAGAATGAGTACATGACTTTGTTTAGAATAATAGAAAACCTATGTGATAGATATAGAGAAGTAATAGTGATTGGAGATTTTAATTTATATTCGTGTCCTTTAAATGTTAATAATTATTATGAATGTTTTGTATCTTATTGCGAGTTCACTCAAAGTAATATAGTACCCAATAGTTTAGGTCGGCAGCTGGATTTGGTCCTGAGTACAGGTTTTAGCGGAGAGGTGTCAGTAGAAGCGGCCGACGAGCCGCTGGTGCCCGTCGACGTGCAACACCCGCCGCTCGCGGTGAGCGTGCGCCTCGCGCGGCCCGCAGGCGTCCCTGTCCCCGACCCCGCCCCCGCCGTCGCCGTAGACTCGCGCGCGCCCGGTACATGCGCACGTAATATTAGACCTCAGTGGAACTTTTACAAGGCGAATTATCAATTGCTTTATTCGAGGTTAGTTTCAATCGATTGGAGTAATATGTATGAAATGAGCGATTTAGAAGCAATATTGGATTTATTTTATAGTAATATTTATGACATTTTGGATGAATGTGTTCCCAGGAAAAAACCAAGTACAAAGTCGCGGTACATTTATCCGGAATGGTACACGAGCGAAATAATTAAAGATTTGAGAACTAAAGCCAGACTTCACAAGATATTTAAAACAACTAAACTAAGTAGGGATTATGAAGAATATTCTAAATACAGAGCGCTTATTAAAAAATCTATAGATACTGCTCACAAACTGCATCAACATAAAATCCAGTGTCAGTTTGCTAAAGATCCTAAGTCATTCTGGCAATACATACGATCAAAGAAAAATTCAGTAGGCAAGAAAACTATTGTAAAAGATGGTGAGCATTTATCGGATAAAGAGTGTGCTAAACAGTTCGCAAAATTTTTCGAATCTGTTTACAGCGATCAGCCGCCGCGGTTAGACGCTCAAGCGGCGGAGGCGGCGGCGGGAGCAGCGAGCAGTGCGCGGGTACAACTTGACGCACTGAGTCTGGAGGACGTCAGAGGTGCACTTGAGCGCCTGAAACCGAAGCGTTCAGCAGGCCCGGACGGTATACCGGCATTTCTTTTTAAAGATTGTGGTAGGGTGCTCACGGAACCGCTACTGTATATTTTTAATATGTGTCTTCATTCGATGACATTCCCCACTCAATGGAAGATGACGCGGGTCATTCCTGTACCCAAAGGTAAGGCGGGATCGGACATAACTGGTTATAGACCGGTGGCCGTGCTGTCGACGCCGGCCAAGGTGTTCGAGTCTGCTATCCAGCGCGGCATGCTGGGGCAGGTGCGTGGACAACTGGCTGATGCACAGCATGGTTTCCGGCCGGCGCGCAGCACTGCCACCAATCTGTTGAACTTTATGGCGCAGGTGGTGCCGGCGGTAGATGCTGGTGTGCAGGTTGATGCTGCTTATTTTGATTTTAAAAAAGCTTTTGACACCGTTGACAATGACATCTTACTAACGAAGCTCGCAAAAGTCGGCTGTACACCACATCTACTACAGTTCTTCGCCAGTTATTTCCAAGATAGACAGCAGTACGTAGATTATAATGGGTGTGAATCCGACCCATATTACACCTGGTCAGGTGTGAGTCAAGGAAGCAATTTGGGGCCTCTCGAATTCATCTTAATGATAAACGATTTGCCGGAAGTCGTTAAACATGGCTCCTGTTTGTTATTTGCGGATGACCTCAAGTTGCTGCTCGAGGTTAATAATGAATCCGATTGCGAACTATTGCAGGAGGATATACATAGGGTAGTGGAATGGAGTCAGAACAACAGGCTTTTCTTTAACGCGTCAAAGTGCTCGGTGATGAGTTTTACGCGCGCGCGTGCTCCTCTAGTTCACCAGTACGTGGTGGGCGCCGCGCCTATGCAACGAGTTTCTGAGGTGCGGGATTTAGGGGTTATCGTCACTCCCGAACTATCGTTTCGCGATCATATTACGGGGATCTGTAAAAGGGCGTTTAGAAACTTAGGATTTGTTCTGCGACAGACAAGGCACTTCACTAACATCGCAACAGTCAGAGTCCTGTATGACGCACTTGTCAGGAGTCATCTGGAGCATAGTGCTGTCATATGGGCTCCGCATGAGGCCAAGTACTCAGTAATGCTGGAACGCGTCCAGAACAAGTTCACGCGCCACTTGTACAAGAAATTATATGGGGTATATCCATTTTACCCGTTGATGTACCCCACTCTGTTTGTGCTCGGAATGGTCGGGTACAACCAACTGAGGGTACGACGGGAATTCACGCTTGTAGCGTATCTGGTTAGGTTACTTCGTGGCATGGAGCATAACCCAGGAGTACTGCAGCGCCTGAGTGTGTGTGTACCAGACCGCTATGTGTGGAGGCGGCGCCGCCCGCCACTGTTGGCCGTGCCGGTTGCCAGGACCAACCTTCTCGCCAAAACACCATTGACTCGCGCTATTCGGGTTATTAACGAGCTTCACGAGAAGATCGATGTATTTACATGCCATTTGAGTGAACTCGCAAAAATACTGCTGTTCCTTTTATGTTATAATGTAGATTAGAGTAGGCTATATGTTGTTGTTTTTATTTTATTTTGTTTTCTTTTATTTAGGTTTGAGGCATGTATTACTTGTACGTTTGTGTGTTTTTACGGTATTCATAGTTTTAAGTTGTATGTTAATTTTAAGACCACGCTATCGCATTAGGTATACACCTGTAATGATAGTGATAGGGAGATTATAATAAATAAATAAATAAATAAATAAATTTTAACATACTGTAGCGGTATCTACAACGCCACATGAGAACAACACGACATGACGCGACGCAAAATCCTGCATCTCGCAAGCAGAGTTTACCGCGCAACTCTGCCGTGGTATAACTAAAATGCCGTTGTCCGACATCTGGACAATTTTTTACTTTTGATGCTATTATTATAAGAAAAAAATATGTATCGATCTGTTTCCGCTATTTCAATAGACTCACAAATTATAATTTCCAAAATTATTCAAGGTATTGAAATATCGGAAACACAAATCGATATTTTTTCTTTCTGATAATAATAGCACCAAAATTTAAAAATTGACCAGATGTCGGATAACGGCATTTTAGTTATACCACGGCAGAACTAGCATAGATACAATGGCCCGACATGAATCATCGGGCAGTTGCCGATAAAATAAACAATTTTCTTTATGATTTCAAATCATAATGTAAATAGAACACCCATTACCATGGTAGATGAGGTAATAAGGAAATTTTTATAAGGGAATATTTCTTCCAGATTTATATTCAGAGCTTATATACGACAGTTTGACATTGATTAAATAAACTGTCAAGCCAAATGTCACCGAAACTTGTGGAACTGTTTTTTGATCTGACGTCTTGACTTGTATTGTTGTACCGTTAACAAAAGATATAATTGTATTCAGGTAGTCTGAACTATCCTTAACCCTTGTCATGTTGTGTCTGTGATTCAAGATATTAGAGCTCATGCACACGGCGTTTTTAGGGTTCCGTACCCAAAAGGTAAAAACGGGACCCTATTGTTAAGACTCCGCTGTCCGTCTGTCCGTCTGTTACCAGGCTGTATCTTATGAACCGTGATAGCTAGACAGTTGAAATTTTCACAGATGATGTATTTCTGTTGCCGCTATAACCACAAATAAAAAAACAGAGTAAATACAACAAACGTGTTTTTTTTTCGGCCTTTTTGCTTTGTGGTACGGAACCCTTCGTGTGCGAGTCCGACTTGCAATTGGTTCCGTTACGCGCATCGCCAAAGCGTCGATAAATAAACAAAAACCTCATAGTACATAGTTTAGCTAAGCTCCAGTCTAGTCTACATAGTTATCGTCTAGACGAGTATCAGACAGTTCAAATAAGCTAGGTACAGTCAAGACTATAAATATCTTACAGTTACTTAAATCTCAAAAGCGTTTTTCCTCGTGAAATAAAAACTGCAACTTAGAAAAAAGACCTATTCTAAAATAGTGAAGGCGCAGAACCCGGTGATGGGCCAGTGGCCAGTGGTGGCCCAGTGATCACGGCCACGACTTACGAGTTGTTGGTCGTAGGTTCGATTCCAGGGGCCTTTTACTTTTCGTAAATTATTGCATCACCACTGCTCTCAAAACGATGAATGAAAACATCGTGAGCAAACTGGCATGTCCAAGAACCAAACATTCAAAGACATGTGACATCTACCAACCCGCACTGAGCCCGCGTGGTGGATTTCGGCCCACTCCGTCTCACAGAGAAGAGGCCTGTGTCCCAGCAGTGGGAACATTATAGGCTAATTATGCCATGGTTTTGATAACACTGTCTTCGTAGCACCATAAAATATCTACCTGACTTTAGGAGAAAATCGCTTCTGAATCTTGGGAAAGTCTAAGTGTTGTATATTCATACTTATTTAGGCGTGTTACAAAAAGTTATAGTTTTGTACTCTTTTCTCTATTCTTGTCACTTCATTACTTCTTGATATAAAAGCCTGTGATAAAAGCTTTGGTTCAAATTAAAATTCAGTACTTTTCTTTTTATTAAGAGTGTTTACGCCATACGGCATTTCATACAAACTGTCAAGCCCTTATTTTTCGAAATGAATGAACCGATTTTAATGAAACTTCATACGCATAATCAGGACACAAAGGTCTAAAAAGTAGAGTAGTAGAAAACCTTTTCGAAAAATAGTGTTACAGCCAAATTAGACCGATTTTAAATTTTCCATAGAAACAGATTTTCAGTAAAACATTTCGAAAATGTTCTCTACTAACTTTTTAGACCTTTGTATCCTGCTTATACGTTTGAAGTTCCATTAAAATCGGTTCATTCATTTCAAAAATAAGGGCTTGAAAGTTTGTATGAAATGCCGTACCCACGGCGTAAACGCTCTTAATTTAAGCTTATTCTTGCTTATTTTTTCAACAGTAAGTTTAAGGTGTGTTCGTGACTGTACAGTCTCGTCGCAACGATATTATGTATAAGCTGAGTTTTAATAACGCTTACACCTAGCTTGGTAACCGGCTTAAACGTATTAAGTATAGTATTTACTAATTATGGTTATTTTGTTGTGGAGAGGAGATAAGTCGGTAGATAGTAGCTAGAGAGAACGATGCATTAAAGGGATTCTTTTACTTTTTGGCAAATTATTTATCATCATCATCATTTCATCCGAAAGACGCCCACTGCTGGGCATAGGCCTCCCCCAAGCACCTCCACTTCGCCCGGTTCTGTGCTTCTCGCGTCCAACGGGTTCCTTCGGCCTTCACAAGGTCGTCGGACCACCTTGTGGGGCCTTCCAACGCTACGTTTTCTGGTACGCGGTCGCCACTCCAGAATCTTTCGGCCCCATCGGCCATTTGTTCTGCGAGCAATGTGCCCTGCCCACTGCCACTTAAGTTTGGCAATTCTTCGGGCTATGTCGGTTACCTTGGTTCTCCTGCGGATCTCCTTATTCCTGATTCGATCATGCAGGGAAACTCCAAGCATAGCCCTCTCCATTGCCCTTTAGGTGACTTTTAGACTTCTTATAAGGCCCATTGTGAGCGACCACGTTTCAGTGCCATAAGTCATCACTGGCAACACGCGCTGGTCAGACTTTCGTCTTGAGACAGTGCGGTATGTGAGATACAGTAGCAATATACTTGGCAATGTTGTGCAGGTAGGTATTAATAGTGAAAGAATAATGCTGCGGTTACATTGTCGCGATAACGAGACAACTCTTTGCGCGCTCTCTCTCGCTAACCGCTCCGCTAGACGTCTCGCTGTATAACAGAGAGCGCGCGAAGTGTAGTTCGCGTTATCGCGACATTCGCGACACTGTAGCTGTAGCATAAGGGAAACGCAAATAAAGGAAAGATCGAAATTTAGTATTAATTTGAGTCAGTGTCTCCTAAAAATCTATATTCTTAGCGAAACCTCCCTCTCCAAGACCTGGCTCAAGCGGTGCGCTATAAAGGACGGCGCGCGCTTAGCAACGGGTTCATTCGGTTATCGGTCGGCAACGGTTGAACATCGCTTGTACTTTTATATTTGGTTGTGATATTGTTATTTCGGTATTTAATTTATATGATTTGCAGTAATTAGAGTTTCTGATGTCATAGTTTTAAATTATCATTTGTTGTAATTTCGTGTATTAAATTTTGATTGTTGATTAAATAATTTTAGGAAATACTTGTGCGTTATTTTTTAAAAAAACTATCCTCACTTCTGGTTTCTAAGATCAGAAGTGGGATAAACCACGTGCTTAGTGCTGTTTGTGCCATCTATTTTAAGTTAAGTAAATGTCCGTTAGTGTTTGAATTTGACCTAATTACTGCAAGTTTTGTTGTTTGTGGTTTCGCGTGTATCGGTGAGTGTTAAATTTTATTCCTGATCATTTAATTTCTGAGACATGCCGGGACGTTCGACAAGTGTTGAAAAACTAGACGATTCGCGTCGACCGCGTCGTAATCGTTCTCGAACGTTGCGAAGTAGATCGCGTGATCGTAGCCATGGTTCCGGAAGGAGCAATCACACTCCTTCACCGCGTAGATACCGTGAGCATTCTCGTGATCGCGAACGTACCTCTTCGAGATATCGTAATGTGTCCCGTAGTCCACGTATTGCTCATAGACGTCGTGATACCTCATATAGCCGCCGTGGTTCTCCGCGTGATCAAGCCTTAGGTCAAATATTAGCTCGCTTGAATTCTATTGAGAGCCGTCTGCCGACTTCGACAACGTGTCGCGTGTCTACGCCTGTTGAGGAGCATAACCCACGGGGGCAGGAAACTTTCACTAGGCAGAAGTCGCGAACGCTCGACCGGGATAATGACGTGACAGATAAGCTCGTTGGCGCATTGTCTTGCTTAGTTCAAGAGAGATCGCATAATTTTTATATTTCTCCCTTTGATCCTAACCTGCACGACTTTGATGTTTGGTGTTCAGAAGTAGACCGCGCTCGTAATTTAAATAAATGGGACGATCGCGAGTGTCTAGGGCGCATAGGAAGTTGTTTGCGTGGTGACGCTAAGTCATGGCTCAACGATTGGATAACAAATGATCGTTCGTGGAGCAACTTCAAGTTAGAGTTTCGTTCACTATGCCCACGTAATGTAGATGTTGCTACAATTTTATTTGAGGTTATGTGCAACGATTCAAATAAATTCCCGACATACGCCGAATATGCTCGCAAGTCTCTTTTGCGTCTTAATATTGTAAAGGGCTTGTCTGATGAGCTGAAAGTTGCAATAATTGTGCGAGGTATTACTGATGCTCAGATAAAGGCTGCGGCAACGAATGCGAAACTTAAAATAAAAGATTTAGTCGAATTTTTGTCGGTATATATCAAACCAAAAACCGAGACGCGCAGTTTAAACAATCCTTCCCACTCAAATAATGTAGGACCGTCATCATCGCGTAAACGCGAAGCAACCAAATCGGGAGATAGTAAAATAGTGTGTCATTATTGTCGTAAAGCGGGTCATATGAAATATGACTGCAGGAAAAGACCTAAAGTTGATACTAATGCGCCATCATCAGCAGATACCGTAACGTCAACGCCTTCAACTTCGGGTGATAAATCAGTCAAGTTTTGCACATATTGTAAACATAACGGTCACGTGATTGATACATGCTTTTCGAAACAAAAGTCTGAGACTGAACGTAATCAAAAGAAATCGGCTAAGATAAATTTTTGCTCAAGTGTCAATCGAAACGAGACAACATAATGTCTGCTGTTATTCAAAAGGTGCCTATAGATACTTTGATTGATAGTGGGTCTGATATCTCGTTAATTTTAGAGTCGGTTCTTAAGTATTTTAATTTAAATCGAATCCCAACGTATCGTTTGTTGAGAGGTATAGGCAGCCAGGAGATTGAATCAACATCATATGTTACGACGATGATTGAATTTCCTGAAGTGTCTTTGGAAGTTGATTTGTATGTGGTCCCAGTTGGGTGCATTACGGCGCCTATTTTGATTGGCACAGATGTTTTAGACAGAGAGGGAATTACCTACACGCGTAGTAATAACTTACACCGGCTCACGAGATTAGGCAGTGTGCCCTCCGTACTGCACGTATCCACCGTTGAGTATGAAAACATTAAAACGCCGTTAGTTGGCAATGACAGGAATCTTTTGCTTGATATCATCCGCGAGTTTTCGAGTTCTTTTATTACGGGGACTGCTACATCAACGGTGAATACGGGTAGTATGGAAATAAGATTAACATCGAGTGCCCCGGTAGTTCATAGGCCTTATAAGCTTTCTTGTGACGAAAAAAATAGAGTTCGGGATATTATTAATGATCTACTCTCAAAGGGAATCATTCGTGAGTCTCAGTCCGACTACGCCAGTCCTATCATCCTCGTCAAAAAGAAGGACGGGAGTGATAGGATGTGCGTTGATTATCGCGCACTTAATGCTATAACGGTCAAAGAACGATTTCCTTTGCCCTTGATCGATGACCACATCGATAGGCTTGGTTGTTTCAAGTTCTTCACCAGTTTAGACATGACAACTGGATTTCACCAGGTGCCATTAAAGGATGATGATTCGATTTCTAAAACCGCCTTTGTAACGCCCGAAGGGCATTTTGAATATTTGAAAATGCCCTATGGGTTAGCTAACGCTCCCATAGTATATCAAAGAATCATATCGAAAACCGTAAAACCCTATATTGAAAGTGGGAGAGTGTTGACGTATATCGACGATGTGCTTCTTATGTCAAACGGAATTCCTGAAGGACTCGACTTGCTGCGTCAAGTTTTGAGTACTCTCACGAATGCCGGTTTTTCGGTTAATTTAAAAAAATGTACCTTCTTAGATACCGAAATAGAATACTTAGGACGGGTAATTGGTAATGGTCAGGTGCGGCCGAGCCCAAGAAAAATAGAGGCGCTGGTAAATTCTCCAAAACCTACTAATGTTAAGGGGGTTCGCCAATTTTTGGGTCTGGCCGGGTATTTTAGGCGTTATGTCGCGGGTTACGCTTCTAAAACAGCCTGCATTGCTAGATTATTAAGAAAGGGAGAACCTTTTAAATGGGGTTCAGAACAAGATGTGGCTCGTGACTATATTATTCATTGTTTAACCCATGAACCAGTTTTAGCGATCTTTGACCCAAGTTTGCCTACGGAGCTTCATACCGATGCCAGCTCAATCGGTGTCGGCGCGGTGTTGCTTCAGGAGCATGCCGGTAAACGAAAGAGAGTAGTCAGTTACTATAGTAGGTCCACACAGGGCGCAGAGAGTCGCTATCACAGCTACGAGCTGGAAACCCTAGCCATTGTACGCGCACTACAGAACTTCCGTCATTATTTAATTGGCATCAATTTCAAAATAGTGACGGATTGTAATTCGTTGAAGTTAACAGAAACAAAAAAAGATTTGTTGCCTCGTGTCGCGCGTTGGTGGGTCTACCTCCAAGACTTTACCTTTACCTTGGAATATAGAAAAGGGTCCATGATGCAGCACGCTGATTTTCTAAGCCGGCATCCTCCTGAAACTGTAAACGTGTCACACATTCGGAATTCTAATAATTGGGCAAAGGTCGCTCAGACTGCGGATGAGGAAACCCAAAATTTAATTGTTAAGTTAAGAGAGGGTCAATTAGATTCTTCAAGGTATTTAATTAAAAATGAACTCTTGTATTACAAATATACACCAACCGGGGAGGAGCCACGCTTGTTGTGTTATATACCTAAAGGTTACCGGCTTAGCCTTTTAAGAGCTTTCCATGATGAACATGATCATGTTGGAGCTGACAGAACGACGGATCTCATATTACGTCACTTTTGGTTTCCGAGTGTTAGGCAATTTGTTAGAAAATATGTTAGCCATTGCCTTGTATGTTTAGCTCATAAAAAAGTACCTAAAGCACCCCCACAACCGATTCAATCTTGGTCGAAGCCTGATGACCCCTTCCGTGTTATTCATGCCGACATATTGGGCCCGCTTCCAGAATCTAACGGGTTTAAGTACGTTTTGATAGTAGTTGACAGCTTTTCAAAATTTTGTCTGCTGTACTCCATGTATCGTCAAGACTCAGGCGAATTAAAACGGGTGTTCACTAATGTGATAGCTTTGTTCGGGTCTCCAAGTACTATAATATGCGACAGAGGGAGAATGTTCGAAAGCGTAGCCTTCCGAGACTGGGTTAGTAGCTTGGGTTGCTCCATTCATTTCATCACACCTGGAATGCATCGAGAAAACGGACAAGCGGAGAGGTACTGCAGAACTGTCTTAAACATGTTACGGGTAGAGGTGGGACATAAAGGTTCTCAGTGGGCTGATGCTTTATGGAAGGTGCAGCTCAATTTAAACGTCACCAGACAGGCTACTACACAAGCCTCGCCGTTACAACTCCTTGTTGGGATTGATGCAGCTACCCCAGTAATAAGATCTCTAGTGCGTGACGTCGCACTTGAGAATCGTAACCCTAATCGAGAAGCACTTATGACGCTCAGGCGACAGCGTGCCTCAGACTTACTTACAGCTAATCAGCGGCGTCAAGATGAATACACCAATCAGAACCGGCGGCAACCACGAGCCTACGCTGTTGGGGACTATGTCTTTGTCAACAAGGCATCGCAGAGCACAGGAAAGCTCGATTCTGGCATGCGGGGGCCCTATAAGGTCCTGCGTGTACTGCCACATCATCGCTACGAGCTGGAACTACTGGCTGGTTCGTATGGCAAAAAAACCCAGGCAGCTGCAGAACATATGGTGCTCTGGCGCGGCGAGTGGACGCCTGACGCATGCTCCGCTTTCTTCGAGGCTGGTAAGCAACCGGAAGACTTCTGTTTGGCTTGAACCCCTGGTTCATAGCTTCTGTTTGGTCTGAGCCTCTGGCTTATGACTTCTGTTTGGCCTGAACACTTGGTTCATGGCTTCTGTTTGGTCTGAGCCTCTGGCTTATGACTTCTGTTCGGCCTGAACCCCTGGTTCAAGGCTTCTGTTAGGTCTGAGCCCCTGGCTTATGACTTCCGTAAGGTCTGAGCTCCTGGCTTATGACTTCTGTTTGGCCTGAACCTATGGTTCATGGCTTCTGTTCTGGTTAAGTATATTAGGTTCACCACTGTTTATTTATCTTGACTAGTATTCTACCCAATGGAAGTCCGGAATTCCATTGCTTGGAATGCTATTTAGTTTCATTTACGTTTTAATGCTTAAAACACTGTTTTTGCTTTGTAACACTTTTCTTTTTCTTAGTCTGAAGCATTTAAATTTACATTTCAATTACCTAAGAAACCTTCCTGTTTAGTTGGGTGCCTGATGGTGGGAGTGCACGCTCACTATCGCGTACTTAACAACATTAATTTAAGTGCCTACTATTTTTTTTGGCTTCAGACACATAAGTAACGCAAGAAAACAAATGTACAGTATGTGTTATTTTGCAGATGATTATGGCCAGTCTGAGGATGACGGCCACTCTGGTGATGGTGGACCTAGTGATGGCGCAAGGCAAGATGCGGTCGAGGACGCCTCGCTGTCAGGAACGGCCGTCTTAGCGAAACCTCCCTCTCCAAGACCTGGCTCAAGCGGTGCGCTATAAAGGACGGCGCGCGCTTAGCAACGGGTTCATTCGGTTATCGGTCGGCAACGGTTGAACATCGCTTGTACTTTTATATTTGGTTGTGATATTGTTATTTCGGTATTTAATTTATATGATTTGCAGTAATTAGAGTTTCTGATGTCATAGTTTTAAATTATCATTTGTTGTAATTTCGTGTATTAAATTTTGATTGTTGATTAAATAATTTTTTTTTGAGGGGCCCGTGGCTAAATAATAACAGCCGCACAGTTCGATTGATCAGGTTAAGCTACGCTTGCCGCGGTTGGTCTGTGGATGGGTGACCATCTTTACATACCGAGACCCCTCCGTGCCTCGGAAAGCACGTTAAGCCGTTGGTCCCGGCTGTCATTCGTGGATCTTTGACAGTCGTTACGGGTAGTCAGAAGCCCGAAAGTCTGACAACCAGTCTTACCTAGGGTATCGTATTACCCAGTAACTGGGTTGTGGAGGTCAGATAGGCAGTCGCTCCATGTAAAATACTGGTATTCAGCTGCATCCGGTTAGACTGGAAGCCGACCCCAACATAGTTGGGAAAAGGCTAGGCAGATGATGATGATTAAATAATTTTAGGAAATACTTGTGCGTTATTTTTTAAAAAAACTATCCTCACTTCTGGTTTCTAAGAATATATTATATACTAGCAGCGCCCCGCGGTTTCACCCGCGTAAGTTTCGATCCCGTGGGAATATCGGGATAAAAACTGTCCTATGTCCTTTCCCGGGACTCAACTATCTCTGTGCCAAATTTCAACTCAATCAGTTCAGCTGTTTACGCGTGAAGAGGTAACATACAGACAGACAGACAGACACACTTTCGTATTTATAATATTATAAGTATATTAGTATGGATAATTCAAAGTCCTGACTGACTGATATATCAACGCACAGCTTAAACCGCTGGTCCTAGAGACATGAAATTTGGAGGGCGTGTTCTTTGTGAAGAGAAGGTATCCACTAAGAGGCACGGAGGGGTCTTGGTATGTAAAGATGGTCACCCATCCATGGACCAACCGCGGCAAGCATAGCTTAACCTGATCGATCGACCCGTGCGGTTGTTTTCTCTTAGCCACAAGCCTCTCAATAAACATTAACAGGAACATCATCAACACTATCACATAAATAAATATCACTTCAAAAATATCTACTTACAAATTCTTACTCAAAATGATATCTCATTCAAATGACGAGATCCTACTAATTTAAGAGGCAAAACTAAGAGGGAATCTTAAGAAAAAATGTCCCCGATTTCCCGGGTACCCTTGCGAAGTAAATCGTAGGGCGGGGTGTAGGGCGGGCCTGTGACAAATGATTATTTTTATTGCCCTTTTAATATGGCCAACTGGAAAATTAATTAAATAGACTTAGAAAGTGGGAGTTATTTTCTTAATCAAAGTTTTGGTAAGTATTCTATTCTCTATGTTAAAGGGTTAGGTTTTTGCACAGATATAATACACCTAGATAACGCAAGAGCAACTACTTCGCGTGCCCAGCTTACGTACAAAAATCGTAAGCCGCCACTTTAGCGCTCAGTCCTGTAGTACTGCTGGCTGGGTGAGCGTGAGCGCTGGCGCTAGGCCCCGGGGGTGGGGCGGGACGAGTGCTGCACGCGGCGGCGACTTTGAATCGATTTGATTTTCCCATCACTAAATAGTGCTTGTGACGTCATAGTAGGTAGTCAAAAAACGGCACGCTTGGTTTTCTTACAGATCGTGATACTTGCGTTATCTAGGTTTATCTATATCTGTGGGTTTATGTTTATTATTAGACCATTTTCCTCAGAAGTTCGTTGATCTTGTCCTCGCGGTTTCAGAAGTCACCTCCGTCGACGTAGTGGATGGTGTTCTTCCGCCAACCTCCGGTGGGGTTGTTAAGCTTGAATGGCCAGACGAAGTTGCTGGCGTACTTGAACCCCTCTCCGACGCTGAAGATCTCGTGGATAAGATCCTCAACACAGATGATGATGGTAATGTTCTGTTTACCGAGCTTCTGCTCGACGATTGTGTTGGACGCGATCGGCACGCGCTGTCCGTTGACCTTCCGCACTTAGTCCTTCTTGATAAGTATTAGATTGTTATGTACTGCCTAAGTCAACGGGGAAAAGACATAACTTAATTATTAAGGTCACTTTTAAGACCAGCTCCATGTAAAACACTGGTACTCAGCTGCATCCGATTAGACTGAAAGCTGACCCCAATGTAGTTGGGAAAAGTCTAGGCAGATGATGACTTTTATTTATAAACAGCCCCTAATTGTGTAACACACTTTCAATCACAATCTGAAGGATATTGCTAATACATTGCTTCATATGTTCGGAAAATTTTTCTGCTCAACAACATAAACTATACAATGAATGTTGTTAAACTGTCAAAATGAAAGCCGTTGTTAGTGTGTTACGCAATTACCCCACTGGCTGGCTGGTGAATTGAATTGAATTGGTTTTTTATTCGTTCTGAATTACTGACTCATTTTTTAACCGATTTAAAAAAAGGAGGTGAGCAATGCGGATGTTTATAATAGGTACCTACATTTTTTATGTATGTTCGGGCATAACACCATCATTTATAGACGGACTAGCTGCGCCCCGCGGTTTCACCCGCGTAAATGTCGATCCCGTGGGAATATCGGGATAAAAAGTAGCCTATATGTTAATCCAGATTCTCAGCTACCTCCATACCAAATTTCATCCAAATTGGTCCAGCCGTTTGAGCGTGAAGAAGTAACAAACATATAAACACACACACACACTCACACACACACTCACACACACACTCACACACACACTCACAAACTTTCGCCTTTATAATATTAGTGTGATTTACAAAAAAAAATTAATGGATAAGATATGCCAGGGGTGATCCCATATTTACATTTGATTAACTTTGCTTGGGTAGTTTTTGAGTTAGCTTCAATAACACGATTTGTTTCCACTTAGTTCATGTTGATGATGTTTTAATAACTTCCTGTCACTGATATTTACATAGCAAGTAGTGTTAAATGAATTTGTGCCCCATCCCTTGAATTTGCAACGGGCCCTAAACGGTATCTAGTTACGCCACTGGTAACAAATGAACTGCGGTGTTATTCTGTAAAAATCTCACCGTGAAAACTTAGGTGAAGTGAGCGTGGAGTGAGCTGTCAATAGTGTCAATTCCTAGCAAAAACAAATTCACTTCACCTAAGTTTTCACGGTGAGATTTTTACAGAATCGACCGGCTGGAAGCAATTGCGTGAAAAAAGTTGAGGAGGCTACATAGACTCCTCAACTTTTAAACTATTGACATAATTCCAAATGTCTTCACAGCTTCCAAACTCAGTGAAAAAGTAAAAACAGTAATAAAACCTGAAATACAGTCTCAATACCATTTCCACGTAGTCTATGCGGAACCCTAATAAAATAAGACGGCCTAAATATCGAGGGGAATTCGTTAGGACAATATTGAGCCCTCCCTTTGTTCGGAAGAATGCCTTCAAAGCAAATTACTTCTGTACGGAACCCGGAACTTTTAAAATATGCCTAATATATTCTACGGTAGTAATGTGAGAATCTGCTGGTTGGAGGGTAGATAGAAATAAAAATGGAAAGAGATTTGTAAGCTTTATGTAGCTTTGCCACTTAAGTTTGGCAATTCTTCGGGCTATGTCGGTTATGCAATGGCTTATATTTTGACAATTTAACATTAATTGCGTAATTTAAGGGGGAGATTTGGGGGAAGCCTATGTTCAGCAATGGACGTCTTTCGGCTGAAATGATGATGATGATGAAGCTATTGCTACTGTTATGTGTGTTTCGCAATAACCCGCAGAACTTCGTCTTGTTTTCTTCATACTATTATTACAAAACATGGATATACTAGTAATAAACTATCCCAACTTGCCCCAGTATGGTCAGTCGGGACTCGTATTAACACGCTTTCCAAAGTGGGCCAGGAGTCATACATATTTGAACAGCTGCATCTCCAACCAAATGCATTAGCTGCGAACTGTATCACAACTTGAGGATTATGCCCACAATGTAAGACGAGTTAAGGCTCCTTCAAACAGGCGCGACACGCGATAATAAAATCGCGGTGCCGTTGCCGGTGTCAAACTTGCGGTGCCTTTGTGTCGCGCGCGATTTTATCGCGTGTCGCGCCTGTTTGAAGGAGCCTTTATTTATGAACAGTTGATATCTAAGAACTCGTAAGGCAAGTAATTTAGTAGTACTTACCTACCTACCATTGTAGCACGAATATCTAGGAAAATAGATATCGTTTTGGAGTCGCCATTGAAACATTAGGAATTGAAATTACTATAATAAGCTTATGGGAAACTAAAAGTAGCATTATCAGCCAATAATGTTCCCACTGCTGGGACACTGGCCTTCTCTCTTCGAGGCGAGTGGGCTGATTTACCACGTGGGCCCAGCTCGGGTTGGTAGATCCCACGTCTTAGAATTTTTGATTCTAGGAGATGTCGGTTTCCTCACGATGTTTTCCTTTGCCATTTTGAGAGCAGCGGTGATGAAATAATTTATACAAAATAAAACGCCTGTCTGGGTTCGTACCCACGAACACTTATCACTCTTAAGTTGGGGCCGATACCACTATACTGCTACTGCCATAGAAATGTATCTATGGCTACTGCTAACATCTGTGATACTCGTAACAAGGGAAACAGGAAACCGTTACCCATGCCTAGTGATTTTATTAACCTTTTGAACGCCACGGTCGGGTATAGACGACAAACGAAAACGTGCCCAACACGCCACGGTCAAGCCGGCAAGTAACAACAGCCGGCAAGTAACAAAATTTTTTACCTTTTGAACGCCACGGTCGGGTATAGACGACAAACGAAAACGTGCCCAACACGCCACGGTCGTCTACAGCCGGCAAGAAACGAAATTTTTTACCTTTTGAACACCACGGTCGGGTATAGACGACAAACGAAAACGTGCCCAACACGCCACGGTCGTCTACAGCCGGCAAGAAAACGAAATTTTTTACCTTTTGAACGCCACGGTCGGGTATAGACGACAAACGAAAACGTGCCCAACACGCCACGGTCGTCTACAGCCGACAAGAAAACGCGTGTTGGGCACGTTTTCGTTTGTCGTCTATACCCGACCGTGGCGTTCAAAAGGTTAATCTTTATCGGTAAATATAATAAGTTCATGCCATGCAGCACCTCATATCGTGCCGTCTGTGTCCCAAAACATACAGTCATAGTGACGACGACGACGCCGTGGAAGTGGCGAAGTTTTGGGCCAACAAGACTAGAAATTCTGTCGTGCCAGCGATACGAAGAAGAAAAATAGCATAAGTTTTCTTTGTGAGACGTAATCTACAAATCAGATTTCCACAATCCCTTTAGTGACACAGGTACCTAAAGAAGAGCACCTTATATCTCAAAGGCAAGACATCAAAAAAAATTAAGACTCCATGTTACGAAATCTAAAATTTTTACCTTGAGTATGATTACAGATTTTATCAAGCATACTTAACTTTATGATGTCTAGGTAGAAAGTTAAACTTCAGAGCTTCGCCTGAGGTTAACGTTACATTAAAGTAAAATATAAATTGGGATTACGATGAGCAGGAGTTGGATATCTACCGTCAGAACAAAGTTAATTTACACGTCCATCATTTTGAAATATTGTTATCATACGCAGTATGTTTGATTTATTCCGGTCTGAATCCCTGAACCCCCCTCTGCCCCCCCTCCTTTTGTTTTAGATAGTCAGAATGGGATTTTGGTTAGCAACGGTAAGCCTTTGTGCTGATATTCGGTAGCAGGACACTTGCGCGAAAGACATTTCCGCGAAAGACACTTGCGCGAACCCACTTGCGCGAAAAGACATTTTCGCGAATGGACTTTTGCGCGACCGGATTTTTTCGCGAACGGACACTGCGAAAAGACATTTCCGCGCAAGGAATTTTGCGCGACTGGATTTTAAGAGATACTTGCGCGAAAAGACACTTCCGCGAATGGACTTTTGCGCGAACGGACTTTTGCGCGACTGGACTTTTCCGCGACTGGGCTTTTGCGCGACTGGACTTTTTGCGTAAAGACACTTGTGCGAGGGACACTTGCTGAAATATCTTTATAATATAAAACTTAAATATAATTTGGGATTACGATGAGCAGCAGTTTGATAATTATCTACCGCCAAATCAAAGTTAATTTACACGTCCATCTTTTTGAAATGTTGTTATCGTAGGTAGCGTATGTTTTAAACCGTTATGTTTTAGGTACTGATAGTGGGATTTTGGTAAGCAACGGTAAGCCTTCGTGCTGATATTCAAGGCGAGGCGTATGTAAATAATCATAATTAATATCGGTCCAGCCGTTCTAGAGGTACCTATAACTGTTGTAACTAACCCGGCTTTGTTTTATTTATATGGAAGATAAATTTCACATTTCATAAGTAGAGTTTCCTCATAATTATATATGTTTTTTTTGTTATTTCGAAATCAGAGGACCAGTAGACCAAAATACGTAAAAAAACGTAACGTAATAAACGTATGTTCTTTCTATCTTTTCTTTCCTTTCAAACTCGAACAACTTACCAATTAGCAGTAAACAATAATGAGCCTGATGTTTCATATTTGTAAAGCCTTACCTGAAAAAAAAAAAAAAAATAAGTATGACATAACCATTTTTTTTAACAACCTTCTTAATCTGACATTCTAATCAAACCAAAAAAATTCCCGTTAAACGAAATAGAGGGGTTTCAGTCGGTTACACAAAAGTTTTGCCCAAACCTACAAAGAAATTGAATTGATTACCCACAAAATTCAATCAAGTCAATTAATTAGTCAGGCAAACACTGAAAAATAGGCTACGTACGCACTGGCTTAACATCCTTCGATACACGCTAGACAACTAGCGAAGGCGCCAAGCGCGCAGAGCGTTCGCGAATTCTAGAATTCTAGAGCATTCGTGATAATTCTAGAGCGTTCGCGAAAATTCTAGAGCGTTCGCAAAAATTCTAGAGCGTTCGTTTCACTTCGCTACTCGCAAGGTGAGTCACTAGGCTCTAAGCGCTAAGCAAGCCACCTGTCAGTGCGTACATAGCCTAAGGTAGGTACCAGGATGACACTTCTGTGTTCCAATATCTATCCCAAATATTGGGTGCTTCAGGTTCCAATTTCATACATAATATCCCGAAGCACTTTTCTTACGCAAAAAGCATAAGCAAGCAGTTTTTAAGTTGCTCAGTAGAACGGTTATACGTTCCATTGCACCGGATATTGTTTCCAATATTCCAAAATTGGGTGCATCGTACTGAGGATGCAAGTAGGCCAGATAGGGTTACCTACTGCACGGGAAAATGGCTGAATATTGCGCGAAATATATTGGAGATGCAAATTGATTTGAAAAATGAATAGAGCGTTATATCGTGTTCACAATCGACGACATCGACATTCGATCGTGAACATTTGATGTAGATTTTTTTGGCTTAAGTGCTTCTCTTATTTTATTCACAAAGTTTTGAAGTGGTTTAAAACATACGACTACTACTACGACCTTGCACCCTTATTGCGAAATACACTCTCAATCTGAATCATATTGAAGAATATTGCCAATCCATTGCTTCATATGTTCGAAAAATTTGTCTGCTTAGTAACGTAAATAAAGCAATGAATGTTGTTGAACTGTCAAAGTAGTGTGTTAGTGTGAGGTGTGTTTCTTATGTATGTTGTGTAAAGACTCCCGCATACAGGCGCGACGCGACTCCGGTAGAAGTAAAATTTCATTATTTTTTTATAGAAATTGTTTCACCAGAGTCGCGTCGCGCCTGTCTGCGAGTGGCCGGGAGCCATGACTCATGTATCAATTTCTATAGTGCTTGGCCAGACTAGCAGCGCGGGCGGGGATCGGCGCGGGTACGGGAATGCGCGCGGTCTGCCTGTCCGCAGTCCAGTACGGCTTCGTTCTGAGTGTTGTTGTGCCCAATGATTTTCAAAATATAATATGGATGAAGAAGACTTATTTTTACTAGAAAAAAGCTCATACTAATTTGACAAGCCCCGGTCCCCGCGCGCGCCACCCGCGTACGCACTGAGGCCAAGTGGCCACAAGTGTATGAACGAGCTATGAGTTGCTCGCGCTCCCCGCGCCCGCGTGCTCACTATGACGCTCAAATGAAGTTCTTATGTTCGAGAACGCCGCGCCGCGCCCGCCCCGCGCCCGCGTTTACAGTCTGGCCAAGCACGTAGAGTTTTCCTTAACGTCTTGAAACCAAATAGAAAGTTACTCTTATTTAATTTTGTGAGGTTTTCTCGTTACAATAGATACTATACTACACGTGCGTACCTTCGAAGGTCAGTGGATTTGCACGAAATGTTTTCTTGGATGTAATAATAGATTTTTCTTCCGTGTGTACCCTAACCCGCTACAGTACGGAACCATTGAATTTTACTGCTTCTGAAAATGTCTTTTAAAAATCATATACTTAAGAAAAAAAAAATAGAATATACCGAAAATGTTTTGCACAGCAGTTCTAGATTAGTTCACTGGAGTCACATGCGAAGAAAATGTGCTAAAAGAGTTGAATTAAGTTAAAATTGCTTCAAATTTATATGTCAAAGTACTCCGTTCCCCCATTTTGTAGCATTCTGTTATAGTTGCCAGCAAAAGCTCTTAGACGATGAAAGAATAACCATCTAGTTTGTTGTTGCCTTTAAAAGAATCTTTCATCTTTTTCAAAAGAACTTACAGTTACCCTTTTAGAGAGATTCTGGGTCGGTTTTGTTCAAGTATAAAAGGAAGAATTCAATGTATCGTTGACGGGTTTCCCCGAGGAATGAACTGAATTGCGTTTTTTCATACGGTTAAGTTAACCGGATTACTTCATTCGCTGAAAACATATCAGATAGGCATTTAACGTGATTGTAGAAAAGTGCTGATAAAGTTGAACAATGTTCTCTTTTTCTAGAAGTTTTACAGCCGAAAGACCTCCACTGCTGGACATAGGCCTCCCTCAAGCTCCGCGACTTCGACCGGTCCTGTGTTTCCCGCATCCAGCAATTCCTTCGACCTTCACAAGGTCATCAGTCTACCCTGTGGGGAGAACTACTAACGCTAGGCCTTCCGGGACGCGGTCGCCACTCGAGAACCTTTCGGTCCCATCGGCCATCTGTTCTGCGAGCAATGTGCCCTGACGTTTGCCACTTAAGTTTGGCAATTCGTCGGGCCATGTCGGTAGCCTTGGGGAGAACCGAGGCTTCCGACATGGTGTGTGTGTGGATCTCTTCATTTCTGTTGTTGTTTTACTCTGAACAGGTAATTTCAGGAAGATTTTGGAAGATTTCAGGGATGCGGTGAGGTGCCTGGGAAACGAATGTCCACATCATAAGTTTTTCGTCATTTGATAATTTCGTTTAATGAGGAAAATGTCGTGAGGATAGTTTTGAGTTTTAATGTGGATGGCTATAAGAGCAGGGGAAGACCAAAGAAACGATGGACGGACTGTGTGAAAGATGATATGGTTAGAAAGGGGGTGACTACCTAGAGGACTATACAGGGTTATTGGTAAAACATTAACAACCTCTTAAGAGGTATGTACTCATCATTATGAACAACTTTTACTATGGGACCAAACCTGAAATCGCGAAAGAAAATCAGCTGTTCCCTACGTTTATGTTCGTATAACTCTTTAAAATGTAGGAAACAGCTGATATTTTTTCGCGATATCAGGTTTGTTCCCATAGTAAAATTTGTTCATAATGATAACTACAATGACCACTTAAGAGGTTGTTAATGTTGTACCAATAACCCTGTATAAATAAGTAAGTATGAAAGAAAAAGACATGTTGCGCCGACCCCAAATAAATTGAAGTTGATTATTAGTTAAATTGAAGTTGGAGTATGAAGCTTTTCGTCGTTTGTTATGACGTCATAGTCTGAAAAACGAACCATGGCAAAATGGAAGTCGCAGTAAAATTCAGATATTTATTAGTCTTTGTTTTATACGAAACACGAATGAGACAACGCAATTCTTATTTTAACACCCCAATTGTGGAACAGAGTGCAATAAAACATAAAAATAAAAATATACAGCTACTCTACAAAAACAGTTGCTTTTCGTTTCCCCAATTTTTTCCCTATAAAATTTCGCAATAAATTGTATGTGGGTACATTCACGAGCTGTAGTTTCATGTTTTATTCATCGTACGTGAGTTTCAATGTGTAAATCAGGTCTGTTTCGCAGTTAATTCGCGTTAGTCCAGGCGTTATGACGGAAATTGCGAAAATTAAGGACTATGCGGTGTGCGAAAACTACTCGATTTATGTGATGTATAGATGTTATATACAAAATTATTTTTAGTATATGCGAAACCCGAAATACGTGTCTAGTATTTTTATGTAAAGAATCTATGTGCAAAATTTCAAAACTGTATCATGAAAAATCACAAAGTTATAAGCTTGTTAAGTTACCTGTTTGTCCGTACAAAAACATTCTCACCCGCGCCGCGCCGTCCTGCGTTCATTGATAATAGTACCTAGGTACCTGACCGTTCGGCGCGGAGATTGGATAACTTACTTAGTGTCGCTCGGCGTCCAACTTTAAACCTTTTTTAAATATTTTTGGGACAAAATTTTATTCAGTTTGAATATTTTACTTTTGACTTCGACTTAACAAAAAGATTTGTTAAAATAATTTAAGTAACCGAAAGTGTTTGGCTTAGAATCCTAATCAGCCTATAAGGTCCCCATTGCTGGAACACCTCCTCTCTTCAAGAGCGAGTGGTCTCTAATCTAGCACGCGGAGCCAGTGCTGGTTGGTGCAGACACCAGCACATCAAGCTACCCGAAACTGTCAAATTTTCCCAATCAATTTTGAACCTTATACTTCAGTGAAGTTGAAAATCTATTAAAGAAATTTGACAGATTGTAGTAGCTTGATGTGTTGGCGTCTGTACATGATACATGTCTTTGAATTTTTAATTCTAGGACATGCCGGTTTCCTCACGACGTTTTCCTTCACCGTTTTGAGAGCAGTGGTGATGAAATTATTTACACAAAGCGCCTGCTTATGTTCGAACCCAGAACCTACAATTCGTAAGTTGGGCCGTTACCAATGCTTGATGCACAATTTTCATGTGGGCAAAATTGGGATAGGAAGAGGAGGCCTGTGTCCCAGCAGTGGGATCATTAACTGCTAATTATGTCATTATCCTATATGCTACGGAAATTGTGCTCCATAACTAATCAGCGACGGGTTACCTCATCCTAACCCAAGTTTAATCACCCGTCTCCCAAGCCTTGTTTATCATGGAATTTCTTCCGTCACAATCTCACAATAGCATCGAGTTACGAAGATTAAACTATAGTTAGCAAGTAGTTTCATCGGGCCAGCTGCGACGCGATGACGAAAGTTCTTCCAGCGTTATCTAAATTAATCTTACGCTACCGAGCTTGGGACTCTTGTGTCACTTGCTGGCTGAAGATGGGGGAGTTCCCAATGAAATGTGTTTCTGGGTAACGTGTGAGATTCTTAGGGATAAAAGTGTTAAATATGGTATTATACAGAGTTATTGGTAAAACATTATAAGAGGTGATTGTACTCATCAACAACTTTTACTATGGGACCAAACCAGAAATTACGAAAAAAAATCAGCTGTTCCCTACATTTATTTACAACTCGTCAAAATGTAGGGAACAGCTGATTATTTTTCGCGATTTCAGGTTTGGTCCCATAGTAAAAGTTGTACATAATGATGATTACAATGACCTCTTAAGAGGTTGTTAATGTTTTACCAATAACCCTGTATATAAGGTGTAAAAAAATTAACCTTACAAACTTTAAGAGGTGCTTTAGACCATTGGACTGAACAACTTTCACTATAAGACCAACTCTGAAATCACGAAAAAAAATCCACTGTTTAATACAAAAGTTCATTACCTATTTGATCAAAATGTATGAAAATGTCTTATTTAAAAAAAGATAACTGGAAATCTCCGTTTCTATGGAAAAATTAAAATCGGTGTAATTTGGCTGTACCACTATTTTTCGAAAATGTTCTCTACTAACTTTTTAGACCTTTGTATCCTGCTTATGTGTATGAAGTTTCATTAAAATCGGTTCATTCATTTCGATAAATAAGGGCTTGAAAGTTTGTATGAAATGCCGTACGGCGTAAACGCTCTTAATGAGGCTGACTTACTGAAGAAGAAGAACTTCTATTTCAGTCACCTGAAGTATGACTGATGTTCCCTACAAACTAGTTGAGCTGGATGGTGCTGATCCACGCGTCATGTTCGTGAACGGGCGCCGTCGGTTGAGACTGGTCATCTCTTAACTGCCAATGCT
The DNA here is from genome assembly GCA_916614155.1 of Mesoligia furuncula. Taxonomy (NCBI): domain Eukaryota; kingdom Metazoa; phylum Arthropoda; class Insecta; order Lepidoptera; family Noctuidae; genus Mesoligia; species Mesoligia furuncula. The sequence continues at coordinate 5,480,771 of OU744794.1, forward strand.
TATTTTTAATCTTATATTTTGAATTGTTTCTTCATTTGTGTCTTTTTTTTACATTGTTCTCACATATAGAAGCAACAAGAATAATGCACCCAGGATTTTCTAATATCTTGATTTAAAAGAGTGTCCATGGAGTTTCTTGCCCGTTCTTTTCCATAGAGATCTACGTTTTGGAATGGGCAACTAGCTTCAACTTTCGGACTAACTGACAGACTATTTAATTTTGACAATTCAAAAGTGCCTGTACAAGGTCTAATTGAAATAAATGTTTTGAATTTGAATTCGAATATGCCTAGCATCTTTACTTACGAATCCGTCTCCTAGTGGTTTGGGATCATCCACTATAGAAAAACATCTCAATCACCGCTTACATCTCATACGCTGTACCACACACCGAACAGCGTTATAGCAGTAGGTAGGTACAGTCAGCGGCAGCTGCGCGCCGACAGAAACTCTCACCCGTTCCCAACACTTGCACTGCTATTACTGAACCCTGTGACTTTGTTCTTTGTAAGCCCGGGGCAATTTTTGGAAGTATTTGGCTATTTTTTTTTTTATTATTTCAAAGTTGGGTCGAGTTGTTGAAGGTCACGGGAGGCGACATTGTAGATGGTAGATGCTATGTGGATGATATGAAATACATATACATGCTGTTGATTTGCATCCTCGTCAAATTTCAGGAGGTTGTCATAAAAGACATAAATAATCATTTGAAGTACGGTAGGGGGCAATAACTAGTAAGCGCTGCTTTTTTTTTGTTGTAGAAATTTAACAGTATTTCAGAATTAAACCCTTAATTCGATACAAATAAAACAGAATCACCCGACTATGCACACAGCGACAATGCATGCAGCTGCCATGTAATTCCCCGGCCGGCCGGCGGCCGTCGGGCCGCCGAGCGATGACCGGTAGCAATAATTTTACCTAATTTTATTTCGAAAATCACCTACATTATTGTCATAAATTTCACTTGATAATTAACTCATTTTTGAGCATCATTGGAATACGGAAATCTTACTAATGACAGTAATACTAGTGCGCCAAAGAAAAGTTCACTGACCTGTTATCAGATGATTAATAATATCCTTCAAGCTAAAGTTTTCGTAGTGTTTTTGTTTTTATTTGTGGATTAAATTGGTTGATTTGAAACTTTCCTTCCTACTTAACGGGCTTAGGACAGGCAATAATCCTACCTTTGTTGGTGATCGATCTACTAAGTCTAAAAATGTTTTCTACGTTTGATGGAAATGGAAAGACGTTCTAGTTAAGTGTAAGGACGTGGTATACTTTCGACTCTTAGGTATTATTGGCGTAGGTAGTTAAAAATTTGAAATAACTTATTTACACTAATGAAATTGATTAAGCTAACAACGTATTTACAAAATGTACAAATAAATAAATTACCTACCTATGTTACCGGAGGTAAAGTTGCCACGTACTTAGGTAGTACGTACTGGTTTTCCTTCAGCTTAACAACACTAACACATTCGTTTTTAAAGTGTCGAAAACGACAAAATGTAATCCGCACGGCATTATCACCTGGGTGAATGTCTTGTGCCTTGGGGTGTTGCAGTTCACGCTTCAGTATGCGCAACACTGGTGTGGTGCATAGCAGCCAGCATGACGCTGTGAAGGGGGTTCCCGATCGGGAAACATTTCCCGACGGACATCTCCACCGCGGACCATCTCCACCAGCTCGACATTTGAATTGAACACTTTGAACCTACGTCTCAACGATGTACCGAGAAGCGGAATTCGCAAAGCGCACGAACGCTGCGGCGATTTCAATTACACTGTTAGTTCCGGGGCAGCGGGGGCGTGGCTTAGGGTGCGCGGGAGACTAAGTACCCGGATCGCCTCACTGTGATTGGAGGATGGGATTGATTACCTACGAATTTATCGAATGATAGATTCTCATCCGCATTTGAATGTGTGTGTACGTGAAAGCGCGGTTATAGGGCTAGTAACAGACGGGCCGCGTTTAAATACGGCTGGTTCACACTTACGGATTTCCGTAAATAAGAAAAAAAAATAAAAAAAATACCTACCCATTTTATTGTTGATTTGGGTCGAGAATCATTAGCATAATGACGTCCTTGAATTTGACTAGGATGCAAATCAACAGCCTGTATTACTCATCAGAAAGCATTGATATTTCTTTGACGCATAATTATCTTTGTTTACTAATCTTCTTATTTTTAACCCCCGACCCAAAAAGAGGGGTGTTATAAGTTTTTCTTTGAAGCTTCTGTTTCTAATGTTAAAATAACAGCTTTTTGCTAAATGCATAATTATTTAACTTCGGTACTTAAAAACCTACGTCCACCATCAGTGTTTTTTATGCGTTTTTGTTTTTATGCGTTTTTGTTGTCTGTCTGTTTGTTCCGGCTGATCTCCGAAATGACTGGACCGCACTGGCAGATAGCTGATGTTATAAGGAATAATATAGAGTACTTTTTGTACCGGTAGCATGTTCCTGTGGGATAACTTCCGACATCCGGGATACTTTCAGAAGCTATTATTATAAAGGCTCCTACATACAGGCGCGACTCGCGATATAATCGCGCGCAAAGTCACCGCTTGTTGCGCGACTTGCGGTGCCTTAGGTCGCGCGCGATTTTATCGCGTGTCGCGCCTGTTTGATGGAGCCTTAAATTAACGCTGAAGAGTTTGTTTGTTTGAACGCGCTAAGTCGGATTTAATTTTTTTTTTTTTGCATTTGATAACCCTATTCTTGTGTAAGGTAGGCCATTTAACATCACGCTATGAAACTTAGGAGCCGAGCAAAAAGGAAAAGTCAAAAAAACTGGCCAAGTGCGAGTCGGACTCGCACACGAAGGGTTCCGTACCACAAGGCAAAAACGCCGAAAAAAACATGTTTGTTGTATGGCAGCCCCCTTAAATATTTATTTTATTTTAATTTTATTATTTATTATTAAAGTAAATATACAATTAAGTATTTTGTGAATATTTCAAGTGCCTACCTGTTGCCATTTTTGATATCGAGCAAAAAAGGGTAAAAAAATCGCGTTTGTTGTATGGGAGCCCCCCTTAAATATTTATTTTATTTTGTTTTTAGTATTTGTTGTTATAGCGGCAACAGAAATACATAATTTGTGAAAATTTCAACTGTCTAGCTGTCGCGGTTCTTGAGATACAGCCTGGTGACAGACAGACAGACAGACGGACAGACGGACAGACAGCGAAGTCTTAGTAATAGGGTCCCGTTTTGACCCTTTGGGTACGGAACCCTAAAAAGAGCGCTAAGCGGAAATAAAGTAATAACGCGGGCGGGCGAGGGAGTTTTATAAAAATAAAACTGTTATTTTATTAAATTATGTAGGTAACTTACCATTTCCACGCGAACGCAGTCGCGGCCAGAAGCTAGTAGACTATAAGTAAAATCGAAGGAACAGAACCCTAATTGCGTAACACACTGGCGCCGATTCCCTTCCTTGTTCACAAACTAAACTAAATTTAAGTTCAGTGCATCTTTCTCTTTCTATTTCATTAAGAAAAGGACAGAAGATAAATATTAGTTTAGTCCTGTTAAATTAAGATACTCCATAGACAGGTTTAGACGAGATAAAAAAATTCGCTACTAAAAATACGTCAATTTACGTCAGGCGCTGACTAATTTGACAGGACTAAACTAATATTTATCATCTGTCCTTTTCATAATGAAACAGAAAGAAAAAGATGCATTGAACTTAAATTTAGTTCAGTTTGTGAACAAAAGAATCGGCGCCAGTATCTGAATTATTTTGAAGGATATTGATAATCCATTGCTTGATACGTTCGATAAAATTGTCTGCTGAACAAGGTGAATAACGCAATGAATGTTGTTTAACTGTCAAAACGACAGCCTTTGCTATAGTTGCCGGCACGTAACTTGGCAAGAGTTTTTGTAGTGGGGGAAGTTTGCGCACGCACAATTTCATACATTTTTATATGCGCGAACTTCCCCCACTACGAAAATCTCTTGCCAAGTTACGTGCCGGTAACTGTACTGTTAGTGAGCTTTGAGTTACGTAACTACCCCGCAGTTGTATAGGTAGCTACTCATTAGTCACGGTCTGTTAACTGTTTATCGAGACTACGTAAATTAATCACGATTTTCTGTCACTCTCAATCCTCTAGGTCAGGGGTGGCCAACTTGGTTAGACCCAAGATCTACTGTTCACTGACGACACCCTGTACGCACGGCTACACATCAAGCTGTACATAACCAATATAAGCTGACTTCTGGTTGTACGAAATATCTATAAAATGCGAGGTCAGTTAAAACTGGAAATGTCTATCTTGATGTGTCGCCGTGTGTACGATCTACCAATTACATACTTCTTGAAATCTTATATGATACAGCATAGCTCAGTACACAATTTATGTACGTAGTATTTTTTATTTTATTATGAGGGAAAATATGAAACTGAAAATTATTCTTAGTAGGTAACTACTTATTTATATTAATGTGAGCATTGCGTCTGAGCATCTTTCGCTAGATTAGCAAAATCAGGTTTGTAATTGGAAATATTTTTTGCCTTGCCACGATCGACTGGACTAATAGTCGCGATCAACCAGCAGGGTAATTGCGTAACACACTATCAGTAGCAATGGGTTTCATTTTGACAGTTCAACAACATTCATTGCGATATTTGCGTTGTTGAGCAGACACATCTTTTGAACATATGAAGCAATGGATTAGAAATATGCTTCAAAATGATTCAAATTGATAGTAATAGTGTGTTACGCAATTAGGGTGCAGGTTATCTACCAAAACGAATAGGGACAACTCATAAAAATAAGTATAATATTAAGTACCTAACTGTTCATTACTCATTGTTTAGTTTTAAGGTGTTGAATGTTGTCTGTTACGGGGGTGACATTATCACTAAGTGATAAAACCCTTTCAAATAAATAAAGATTAAAAAAAAAAAAAAAACCAGTCGATCTCGATCGACCGGTTGGCCACCCCTGTTATAGGTTAACAACAACTGAGAAACTTTTCCTCGCAGATCATATAGATCTGCCTAGCCTTGTCCCAACTATATTTTGGTCGGCTTCCAGTCTAACCAGATGAAGTTGAATACCAGTATTCTACATAGAGCGACTGCGTATCTGAACTCCACAATCCAGTTACTGGGTAATACGATACCCTGGGTAAGACTAGATGTCAGATTTTTTTGAATTTTACACGCATACCTACCTATACAGGGTTATTGGTAAAACAAAATCAAAAATCAGCTGTTCCCTACATTTTGACGAGTTATACGAACATAAAGGTAGGGAACAGCTGATTTTTTTTTCGCGATTTCAGGTTTGGTCCCATAGTAAAAGTTGTTCATAATGATGTGTACAATGACCTCTTAAGAGGTTGTTAATGTTTTACCAATAACCATGTATAATATGGAAATTAGTATTATTATTTTCTCTCCCCAAACAACCAGAACAAAAACAAAGTACCCACACTGCCCACACATTGTCAACTAAATTACAAAAACTTGACGAAGAATTAGTTTGGCAACATTAAAACTTGCTAATATTCAAGTTGCAAACAGTATACTACTATACGGAACATTTAGGCGCTCGGCTCCTGAAAACGAAACAATTCATTTTGCGTGAGCCTCACGGTTGAATAATTCGCTAACACTGAGAGAAATAAGTAGCTCTGTGCTGAAAAATTAATTGGGTGCTAAACGACTCTGAAACTGGATGTACCTGCATACAATCTATCTGCCTAGCCTTTTTCCAACCATGTTGGGGTCAGCTTCCAGTCTAACCGGATGCAGCAGAATACCAGTGTTTTGGAGCCGACCCCAACAAAGGGCTAGGCAAATGGTAAGATATTGTTGAGGTAACATTTAATTTGCAACTTAAATGTTTAAATTACGACAAAAATATTTTTCATGCTACATTCGAGTTTCCCTCTCTAATCATACACTATGCAACTACTACAATAATTCAAAATGGCCGACACGTCACAGCTGTCGCCTGCTCGGGGCAGTAAAGCGAGTAAATCCACGGCTGAAAGCTGGCGTGTCAACAAACCGTGACAGTAGCACATGAGCCAACGAGTGTCACGCTGTTATGTCAGAAATGAAGTGTCATGGCGGACCTGGCTAGATTACAATATTATGCAGTCCCCTAAACTTTAACGTTCAAAAGTGCCTATTTGAAATAATTGATTTGACTTTGACTTTAAACTAATCCAAGTGCTTTATATTTTTTTAAATGACAATTATATGGAAATGTAGTTTGGTGTGTAATAATAATTCTACCTTTGTAAATATCTGTGTCGTTTTATAGTAGAGTAATATTATATATTTTTTTTACATTTTAACTCACAAATCTTGTCTTGTCCTTTCAGCTACTAACATTAACAACAACAACCACATAGTCCAAAATTCGACGGCTCATGCTGCTGTGCTGCCGTCACTACATGACGTTCTGGTAGAATAGTCGACATCGGCTTAGTCGCCAAAAAGAAAAACTGGCAAAGTACCCCAAGGCAATAACGCCGAACAAAAAAACACGTTTTTTGTATGGGAGCCCGCCCCCCTTAAATATTAATTTTATTCTATACAGGAAAAGTTTTTAACCAGTGCGCAAATTTTTTTTGGTGGCTCAGTGTAAGCAATAGAACACATTTCCATTTTTAGTTTATGACTTTTTTTTTTCATTTTTCCACTTTGTCCCAATTTGAAATAAGCAAGACATGGATATAATTTAATAGTAATACTATGAATGAGCATGAATGAAAACGCGAAGGCCGCCCGCCGGCCGCAGGACCACGGGGGCGCGGGACGGGGGTGCGGGGGCATGCGGCGCCGCGCCGGCGTTTGATAAACAAAACGCATGCACATGCAGTACGTCACTTGCGGAAGCGGAGGTCGGATGTCCGTTCGCCGTCCCTGCGCGCGTGCCGCGTACTAGACTAGCGTAGTGACAATGTCTCATTTTACTCACCGCGAGTATTATGAAATGGTGCGAGTGTATTTGTTAAGCAATGAAAATTTACGAGCAGCACGAAGAAGATACGAAAGGGAGAGCGTACCTCGTATGCGAGCCCGAAGGATCCTCAATCCCACGGTCCCTAATGAGAGGACAATTTTAGCAGCAAACCAAGGTGTATGAAACAAGTGAAAGAGCCTAGATGACTTGAAAGAAAAAATAATTAACGCTTTCAATGAAGTAAAAAGTGGTGTTAGTGTCCTAAACAAACTAAATGCTTACTTATTTTAACGTGCACGTTTATGCCTTGAAAAAGGAGGAGGTCACTTCGAACAATACCTAAAATTATTGTGATTAATAAAATGTAGAGGTAAGAAGAAATTATAAACAATCTTAGTGTCTTAGGTTCTCTTTGATTAGACATTGACGCAAATTGTATCATGTCTAAGTACCTATCATACCTAAATGTTTTATTTTGAATGGACTAAAACGTATTACTTTCTTACTTATTATGATTTATTTTCTGCATTTTGATGGTCCTAAGCCCATGAAAGTATGAAGGATAATTTGGAATTTACGAAAAATTACGTTTACAAATAACTTTACACAGTCTAAACTTAAAAAATTGTAGCGCTAAACTGGGGTCAATAATCCGCGAGCGCGCGTGAGTACTTCTGATAGCAGCTGGCGCGTCAGGCGACCGGTCGACGCGCGGCGTGAATCGGGCGACCGGTCGACGGACTGGCAAGCGACGTCCATAAAATAAATTTCTGAGTAAACAAGTCTCGTAAGCGTTAACTTAATTTTTTACTATTGAAACATATCAAAACAAAAAATACGTGTTTATTAAAATATATTCAAGTTTATTATGTCAAAATTTGCGCACTGGTTAAAAACTTTTCCTGTATTTAGTATTTGTTGTTATAGCGGCAGCAGAAATACATTATCTGTGAAAATTTCAACTGTCTAGATATCACGGTTCATGAGATACAGCCTGGTGACAGACAAACGGACAGTGGAGTCTTAGTAATAGGGTCCCGTATTTACCCTTTGGGTACGGAACCCTAAAAAAATGGGTTCTAAATTGTTTTAGTTCGACTGTTACTGTATTACTGGGAGAGACCAATTCTCGTCTTTTGCGTAGGAGGAACCAGTTTTTATCACTTAGCCCGTAAATTACTTACAAGAAGCCAAGATGCGCAAGAGACGCGTGCACACAGTGATCTGAACTGTGTGTTGGTGATCTCTGGCCATCATGTCCAGCAGCCTAATTGCGTAACACACTTACAATGGTAATGCCTTTAGTTTTGACAATTCAACAACATTCATTGCGTTACTTACGTTGTCGAGCAGACGAATATTTTCACACATACAGCAATGGATTATGAAATGCCTTCAAAATCCTTCGGATTGTAAAAGTGTTACGCAATTGGGGACAGGTTTCCTCGTCGCAACCCAGTCTTCTTGGAAACCTCTAGGACACCTTACCGAAAGTAATGTTTATTATAAGAACTTCCTCATTATGCTTCTCCGAAAATGTATGTACAATATTAATTCGGAACGCATCATAATTTTAAGAAATAAAAATAAATAGAAGTATGAATGCAGCGATGAGTGAATGAGAGAGTATGTATGGGAGAAACGAGAAAGAAAGAAAAAGATGGCGAACGAGGTATTAGACAAATAAAATGATTCCTATGCTATCTATGGGTGTTTTCAAGAAGTGAAGATTATTTATTTCGGTCATTCACACAACTCTACATGTATTTCAATCCTTAATAACAGTATTTTATTCAATGTAGCTATGTATGCTACATTGAATAAAATACTTACCAATGGAAAGTTAGTGTAGACAGGGACTCTCATTAATTACTAAGTTAATGGCTCAGATATTAATTGATTTTAAACTTTTTTAATTATGCGTCTGAACTGGCATTTAATTAAAACATCCTTTTACTTAGTTAAATATTATTGAAATGTAATGTATTGAGTTTTGAAATCAATAAATCTTTCAATTAAGTAAGTAAATGAAATTGCAAGTTAGGTTAGGTTTGACTATTTAAATTCAAGATTTAAATAACTTAGTTTGAAAGTAACATTAGAAAATATAGGTAATTTATTAGAAAGTTAAGTTAAAAAGTTGACTGAAGTGCTGTTTATTATATAGCCTTTGATTCAAAGTAAACTTTAACGTAGATTAAATTATGGAAAATCGTTTAAATTTTCAGTAAATATTATCATGCGAAAAGAAGCTTAAGGCGATTCTCACACTGCACCGCATCACGCAGCGGTGTGCGGGAAACGGAGCCAAATTCCACGCGCGTGAGTGCGTTTTTATTGAATTTGTATGTAAAAAATCACGCGCGTGTGTGCGTTACCTGCGCCCCGCTGCATGATGCGATGCAGTATGAGAATCGCCTAATTCAAAAGTCTATTCGCAAATACTTTTATTCACTTATGATGGGGCTAAGGTCTTTTTGGAAGAGATGTGTGAAAAGCCATCCCCTAGCAATGGTGCAGTTTTTATTAAGTATAATAAAACCCTTACAGAGACAGGTTTGGAAGAAAAAGAGGATGCATTTGCCCAGCAGTGCTAAATACCGGCTAGCAAAAAAAAAATATAACCCTCTTAAACCAAAAGTAACTTGATGTTTTGAACAAGAATTCCATCGTAAACGTGGGTTTCTCATCAAACACAAAACAAGTAGGTACCTACAAGCTTACTTAAATAAGTTTCACTAACCCCAGTCCAAATCGTCTTAGCGACAACTAGGTATCGGAGATTTTCTTAAAACTCTTTGGGTACGTCCAAAGAGTTTGCATTAAGATAGAGGTTATGGGGTTACGTTAAGCCGGATTTTCTGCCTTCGGATAAACCGATGAACTGATTCCCGATACCAATTCATCCCCCGATCCTGATTCTGATACCGGGTATTGACCCCAACAGAATGATTCATCTATAGGTAATCCGTCAATTCTGCTGCTCCTGTTTGACATATTCAATCTGTGTTGCAGATCTTTGATAGTTTTTTGTTTTTGCATCATCTGCCTAGCCTTTTCCCAACTATGTTGGGGTCGGCTTCCAGTCTAACCGGATGCAGCTGAATACCAGTATTTTACATGGAGCGACTGCCTATCTGACCTCCACAACCCAGTTAAGGGGTAATACGATACCCCTTGGTAATACTGGTTGTCAGACTTTCAGGCTTCTGACTACCCGTAACGACTGTCAAAGATCCACAAATGACAGCCGGGACCAACGGCTTAACGTGCTTTCCGAGGCACGGACGAGTCACGGTATGTTTATGTACGGTTTTGTTTTAAAACGATAAACAATTCTTTAGACAAAATGTTGACTTATAAAGGTCTGATATATGGCGAATAATTTAATTTAATGTACTGTTTCTCGTAATGTAAATACCATACCTAACTTAATTTATTAATTGCATACGTACTTTGTACAGAATCAAGTTTTTCTAATTGAACAGACAGCTGTGCTGCTGGGGAGTTTGTTGCGCCACTTCTTCTCCCCAGCGAAAGCACTAGGAAGTGGTGAAGGGCGTTATGGAGGACTGTCTTATGTAATTTTGACGTTCAATCAATCAACAAATCAACTGAGCCTATGGCAGTCCACTTCTGGACATAGGCCTCTCCCAGACTGCGCCACAGCACCCTGTCCTCCGCATTCCGCATCAAGTCTACCCCAGCCACCTTCTTTAGGTCGTCCGTCGATCTAGCTGGGGGACTATGAATTTGACGATCTTGACGTTCGAAAAGAGCTGATTTTCAGCATAATTTGAATAAATAGCTTTTGTTTTTAATTTTTTTTATCAACCTGTTCAGTTATTCTCTGTGTAGAAGGAGATTTAAAAAGTTTTTTAAACCGAATGAAACGTGTGTATGTTTAAATTATTGTTAGACACTTTATGAATTTGTTTTTGCCATGTTCAGATTGGTTTCATCATGCTGAAATGATGATGCATTTCAGCCGAAAGACGTCCACTGCTGGACATAGGCCTCCCCCAAAAGGGGGGGGTTTGTCATAATCGCCACGCTTGGCAGGCGGGTTGGCGATCGCAGTATGGTATGGTGGTGGAATGCATAGAGAACGCTGCTGCCCATTCTCCGGTACGCCCCTTAGTCGCCTTTTACGACACCCACGGGAAGTATGGGGAGATTGGTTTAATTAATTATAATTATTTTGTTAATGAACGTTTGGTTTGTAGCTGAAAGTACTTAAGAATAACTGCCATCACACGCAGAAATGAAACAAGCATTTAAATAAAAAGTACAAAATAAAACGTATTTGAAAGCGTTTCGTGCGCTAAACTGTCGCACGAACGAAACCCGAGCGTTGTGACAATGTGTTATCAAATTACTTAGAGCCATGTACAAAATCTAAACCTAGATTTACTGGATGCGGTTTCAGTGTAGTGTTTTTTAATCTCGAAAAGGTTTCACTAGCCTAGTGACCATCGGACATGGGGTTAAATGTTTCATAGACTTAGGTCAGATTTCACTAATGAAACTTAACGTGATCAGCACATCTAAACTGCGTTCACGAGCTGTCAGTGTCAATATTTCACGACAGTGACAGCTCTTGAACGCAGTTTAGATGTGCTAATCGCGTTCAGTTTCAGTTTGATGAAATTAGCACTTACATGAAGTTTGGACTAGGGTTGTTCAAGGTTATTCGAGAAGTTTGTTCCATGATAATGGTAGAAAAGTCCATGTCAGTATTATGCTGGACTACACCAAGGAAACTAATAACAATATCAAAGACTCCAGCGCTCACAGATTTAGCAGCTTTATTAAAATACTAGCTGCCCCGCGGTTTCACCCGCATAAGTTTCGATCACGTGGGAATATCGGGATAAAAAGTAGCCTATGTATGTTAATCCAGGGTGTCAGCTACCTCCACACCAAATTTTATCACAATTGGTCCAGCCGTTTGAGCGTGAAGAAGTAACAAACATATAAACACATATACATACACACTCACTAACTTTCGCCGTGATTACCTACGTAAATCTAAATAGGTACTTACCTATTTTAACTGTAAAAATATCACTGAAAATATTTTGGGTTTTCCTGATAATTCATGATTATTAATCATTAATATTTAACTCATGAATATATTTCAACGCGCATAATCTGATATTTTTTACACTCATAGGTACAATGAGCTTTCGAAATATTGATTTCGAAAGCTGATTGTACCTTTGAGATAACAGTTCGCTTTTCATCATTTTTATTGATGCCAGTTTTTTTTTTTTTTGATATAAGAAAATAAAAATGGGGGTGTAGGCGTAGGCAGATGATGATGATGCAATGTAAATTATTTGAAATTATGAAAACTAGTATAGGTGATTGCAACTATTTCAAGTTCTAAAATGAGGAACAATTTTAACTACGCCATAAACATATCCAGTAAATCTTATTCGTGTAACTCATTCAATTTGAGTGTTACGCTAGAGTGCGCCACGAGCGCTGTACCTACCTGTACTTGTAGTTTCTACACCAAAATGAATCCACTTTAGAGTTATAAAGATATATTTTTCTAATTCCAACGTTGCAAAAAAGTAGTGTTTTAAAATAAGCATAAACTACATTTGTATTAATACCATCATTATTCCACTGCAAAAAGGGATGGTGGTGCTATCGGCCTTCTATAGCTCCGTCTCTCTCTTACACTAGAAAAATGATGGCATTGGACCCAGGACTGGTTTGTGAGGTTACCTTTTCTATGTCACGTCTACGTGTGCGTATACGTCATCAAATAAGGATTGCCAAAGTTTATATCACAAAAGTTGTAGATTTAGAAACTGGACATCAGTGATGCCACCAAGCTGTTACGTCCCAGAGACGATTTGGAGGTAGTCACCATCAAAAATGCACTACTTACTTACCTAAAGCAAAAATTTTATAAATCTATAAATACTTGCAGATCGCGTCTGCGGAATTTAGCAGGCCAATTTAAAAAAAAAACGTGCCTAAAACAATAATTTACAAATATAAAAAAGAGATAATATTACTGTAACACAAACTCTAAAGTTGGTTATACCTAGTTACATTCATATAAACATCCGAATTGGGAACCTCTTCCTTTTTAGGGTTCCGTACCAAAATGGTAAAAAGGAACCCTTAAGGTGCGACTCAGTCTGATTTTTTTTTTTTGCTACAGTGACTGAAAGGGGGTCTGAAAAATTCGAAGTTGGGCTACTAGGGCATGTGGGGTAGGGTATATGAAAGAGCGCAGTTTGCACATTCTCAAACATTTTTTCTTTTTTTATAGGCCGCATAGTTTTCGACTTTTGATGAAAAATGTAAAAAAGAATATCAACCCCGCCCCCCTCGCCCTTATCTCCGAAGTTTGCTTAGAGAAAAATCCGAAATTATTCTATGTGAAAGAAGTTTATGTAAACATTACAGGAAAAATAAAACGATGTCTCTAAATAGCACACTTTTTCAGAAATCAGCAACACAAGTTACAATAGTTCCACTATCGGTCAAGAGATGGCGCTGACCTAAAAGTGCAATATTTTACACCGCAGCGTGCAGTGTTAAAATTCTCTGACGAATATAGGCCTCGCCGATGAAAATTTAAAAACATGATGGTACGGTACTCTCGGCCTCGGTGCGCAAGTCCGACTCGCTCTTGACCGGGTTTTTGAGGTTAGAAACAGCGGACATTCTCGTATCATAATAATATGTTTAAAGTCTACCTAAATTCCTTAACTGAAGGACCCTTTTACAGTTGCTTATCTAAATCGGAGCCATAAAGGTGGCATTACACACTTTGTACACAAGTTGAAGTCGACTTAATTGTTGTATCAGAACTTAGTTCGGCGTTTGAAGTTAGTGCACGCCACTTGGCTCGTTCTAAGATAATCAAGCACCTACTTGAGTTTACTTGAAAACCGCCTTCATTTTGAGCTTGTGTTACTAACAATGTAAAGTTTTGTGTAGGCTTCTTACAGAGTAAGGCGGAGATAGAAGTACGGAAAGTATATTTTTTATTATAGTTTCAATTTGATTAGTTATGCTATTTATAAGTTTCCGTAGGACTAACTAAACGACGATCAAAATTGTTATACATATTTATGGGGTGTTCGGTAGACTTTTAATTTTGAAATGGGAAATGCAGTGAGTCTAACAACCCTTTACTAATTTCGACTACTTTCAAGATATTTACAAGTTACCCTATTTAAATATTGTAAAATGTCGTGCGGAAAGCTTTGGGTATGACGGACAGTAAAGTCTTAGTAATAGGGTCCCGTTTTTATCATTTGGGTACGGAACCTTAAAAACGATGGATGGACTGTGTGAAAGATGATATGGCTAGAAAGGGAGTGTTTACCGAGATGACTAATAGAGAAGTACGGAAGTATTGCCCCGAGCCCAAATAACGGCGGGATAAGGACAAGAGAATCAAGATTTTCTTTAAATATTTAAAGAGAACCTACCAAGTTTTTCTTGACCGCAAACTACCAAAAACCCTATATAAGGTGTTTCAAAATTAACCCAACAAATTTGTACTTTTGTGCAACAAATTTGTGCTTTAGAATATCGAACTGAACAACTTTCACTATGGGATTGGTCCCATAGTGAAAGTTGTTCAGTTCAGCTGATTCTTTTTCGTGATTTCAGAGCCAACTCTGAAATCACGAAAAAGAAAATAAATAAATAAATAAGTAGGTATTGAACTTTTGTATTAAACGACAGATTTTTTTTTCGTGATTTCAGAGTTGGTCCCATAGTGAAAGTCGTTCAATTCGATGGTCTAAAGCACGTCCTAAAGTTTGTTGGGTTAATTTTGAAACACCATGTATATTTACCTACAAAAATACAGCAAAACAAATACAACCAAACAAAGCCACATTAAATTAATAACTACGGGAAGAAAAACAAGGGAAAAAACATAAAATAAGAAAGGAACATTTATTAAATGAGGGAGGTATGTTCTCACATAAAAAAGTTAGTCGCGTCATTGCTCGCATAGGTACTTATATCGTGTTTGTCCTCGTAAAATATTTACTTAGGCCGAATGGCTTAGCTTGGGGTCCGACCAGAGCTTAGCTTGCTACACCGAGTATACTTACATTTTGGATGTAGGTACTTATGTAAATATTACGAATGAATGGATTATTCTAAAAGTTATGGCGAAATGTGAAATGTCATTTTTGTTTTCATGTTTTCAGTAAATATCTAGAATAAACTGCATTCGGTTAGACTGGATCTGGTAGTCGACCCCAATATATCTAGTTGGAAAATTAAGAAAGAAAATACATTTATTTAGCATAGACTAAAAGACACACAATACGCCAGATACATATGTAGCGGTATCTACAACACCACATGCGAACAACGCGTCAAACTGACGTCACGCAAAATCCTGCATCTCGCAAGCAGAGTTTACCGCGCTCGCGCTACTATCATAGACACAACGGCCCGACATGAATCATCGGGCATTTGCCCGCCAGACACAACACCCGTCTGGTCGGAGGATCCTCTCTTTTCTATAGAGTATGAGTGAACTTTACACCCTGTTCCTCATACATACATAAAATACTGTATACATACAACAGATAAAAACAAATTTAAAAAACTGGCCAAGTGCGAGTCGGACTCGCACACGAAGGGTTCCGTACCACAAGGCAAAAACGCCGAAAAAAACATGTTTCTTGTATGGGAGCCCCCTTTAAATATTTATTTTATTTTAATTTTATTATTTATTATTAAAGTTAAAATACAACTGAGTATTTTGTGAATATTTCAAGTGCCTACCTGTTGCCATTTTTGATGTCGAGCAAAAAAGGGCAAAAAAATCGCGTTTGTTGTATGGGAGATCCCCTTAAATATTTATTTTATTTTGTTTTTAGTATTTTTTGTTATAGCGGCAACAGAAATACATAATTTGTGAAAATTTCAACAGTGTAGCTATCGCGGTTCTTGAGATACAGCCTGGTGACAGACAGACGGACAGACGGCGAAGTCTTAGTAATAGGGTTCCGGTTTTACCCTTTGGGTACGGAACCCTAAAAAGTGTTAAGTTCGATGATAGAAATTAGCTGGAAAGTGTCCCTCCCTCACGGCTGCGCCAAAAAGGCCCAGTTCAGCAAAAATGCCATACAACTAGTTGTAGTAGTAGTACTAGAAAAAGGCTGGGCAGATGATGATGACCTAGAATTCATTTCTAGACCAAATTCCAGGTAGAGCCGATCCTTTATGGTAACATCAATTACAAACGATAAACTGACTTGGACTAAAAACAGAGACAAAGGATTAAAGATTGATAGAACTAAAAATAGTAAACGACCCTGTTATAGGTTTGTTGACAATGTTAGGATTTCTTTGAAATAAATTAAATTTTGAATAATAACATGTACAGACGCCAGCACATCAAGCTTCCCGAAACTGTCAAATTTTCCCAATCAACTTTGAACCTTATGCTTTGGCGATAAAGTTGAAAAACGATTAAATAAATTTTACAGATTGTAGTAGCTTGATGTGCTGGCGTCTATACATTATAAGCAAAAAGAAGCAAAAGAATCATATCGCATCAAAAAATTCTTCCGCATCGCTGTCAACAGGAACAGTGCTAAAGGCTGGTAGCATTGCCACGTTGTATGGCGATGCTAAATGCTTGGATAAGAAATAGGCCAGGTGTTTAAAATAAATAAAAAAAACACGCACAGTAATCATATAAAAAATCATACCCGTAAGCTAATAAATCCACGAAATGTTAACACAAATCCTCAAAAAAAAAACCGGGCAAGAGCCAGTCGGACTCGCACACGCAGGGTTCCGTACCATCATGTTTTTAACTTTTCATAGGCGAGGCCTATATTCGTCAGAGAATTTTAACACTGCACGTTTCGGCGTAGAATATTGCAGTTTTAGGTCAGCGCCATCTCTTGACCGATTGTGGAACTAATGTAACTTTTGTTGATGATTTCTGAAAAGTGTGCTATTTTGAAACATCGTTTTACTTTTTCCTGTAATCTTTACATAAACCTCTATCACAGAATAATTTCAGATTTTTGCAAAAAAAAAAAAAATATTTCTTTCTTATTTGCAAAATAGTTGAGCAAACGTCATCTAAAACTAGTCTAAATTTCAAGTTGATAGCATTAGTAGTTCTTGAGATATCCAGCTGCGACAGACGGACAGACAGACAGACAGGCATTAGCAGTTCTTGAGATATCCAGCTGTGACAGACGGACAGACAGACAGACAGACTGAGTCACACCATAAGGGAACCCTAAACACAGCTTTCAATAAAAACTTTGCACAAATAACAAAATAGACTGTGCAAATTATAACCAAACTGATATCCAGTGCAGAAACAACCGGTCTCGTTGCTTCCGCGTAATTAAATTTCAGCGTTTCAGTTTACTGAAATTCCATCGCAGCCGCTGTGTTGAGATTCCCGACGGCCAGCTATTGTTTCTGAGAGGAGCTAAATAGAGCTAAAAATGGCGATGGGCTTTGTGCTTAAGACTCGTTTTGTGAAGGATACCCTTTATTAGCTGGTTGGATTGTTGATATTAGCTGGGTTGGAGAAGCTTTTCAGGTAAGCTAAGATGTCTTCGTTGTTGAGGTTATTAATTTCTGGGCTTGTTCTCAGGGTTAGGTCGTATGGGGTGTCAAAAAGCTTGTTAGAGTTGTATATAGCAGGCCTGTCCGGTAGTTAAAACTGGCCAAGTGCGAGTCGGACTCGCACACGAAGGGTTCCGTACCACAAGGAAAAAACGCCGTAAAAAACACGTTTGTTGTATGGGAGCCCCCCTTAAATATTTATTTTATTTTGTTTTTAGTATTTGTTGTTATAGCGGCAACAGAAATACCTACATAATTTGTGAAAATTTCAACCGTTAAGCTATCGCGGTTCTTGATATACAGCCTGGTGACAGACAGACGGACGAACAGACAGTGACAGTGGTACGGAACCCTAAAAACGTTCAAAATTTAGTCGCAATTTCATCTCAGCGCCAATAAATAGGGGGAAATAGTAGTAGGGAATTTAGAGATATTTTTGAAACATTGAGACTGAGATCAGACCACAGGATCAGACTGTGAACGTTCTTAAAATAACGAGAATTGCCCTTCAGATTGCCCTTCAGATTGCTTTTATTTTTTCTATTAATTTCACGTCATTCACGCGTTAGGTCCGATCGTGCAACATTTTAGAATGTCAAATTAGCGAATTAAGTAAGAAAACAACAAACAAAACGACGAAATAGTAGATTGTTATACAAGGGTCGGAAGGAATCAATTCCCATACGAGGCATTTAGACGCCCGAGCGCAGCGAGGGCGGCTATAGTCCGAGTGGGAATTGATGACTTTCACCCGCGTTAAACACTCTACTTTTCATTTCGAATTTAAGGAAAGTAAAAACTAGTAGTTTTTTTTAAATATTTATTGATAATAATTACATGAATAATAGGTTCCTATTTATTAGTCTTTTTTAAATTTGAAGTATGGAACACACCACGTCACCGCCACATGAGTAGATTCTGTGTCACCACCGCGGGCCGTCCCGCTTACTAGGGCCCGTATTATTATTATTCTGTCTGCATTCTTACTTTTACCATTTTTCATAAATTACTTAGAAAACACGATAATCTTGATAAAAATTACTAAAAATTGTCTTGCGACGTGACACTTTTTAGTGCTGACCGTCCACCCGACTTTCTTATTTCGATTCAAAACTTGCATACAGCCTAATCGATACTTGCAATAAAAAAAATGAAAAAAAATTGTAGAAACTGAATAAAAACTCTCTAAATTAACAAAATGTAATGAAATGTAAAGTGTTTGCAGAATATCCAATCTATAGAATTAATTAATTATGATCATTCTCAAAAAAAAACTTCTGGAAAGCCTACCTAAAAAATGTTTACTGGGAATTCTGTAGTAAACTATTAGAAAGTATCAAAAATAAAATCCACATTAGATAATTGTCCAATAAATTAAAATAATTTTAAAAAGCGAGCGCATTCCGAATATAAATTCAATTATAGAAGCATTTCGGCGCGAAATTCAGTAAATGAGGTACCTATGTCCGCCTGTCTGTGTATAATATCTGCATGTACTAACATGATATTAGAAGAGATTGAAATGATATTAGAAAAGCATAAATCATTATTATAAACAATGCTTGTTGTATTTATTGCTTAAAATAATTTTATTTTATTTTCAAATATCGATTACATTCGTCATATTAATTACTCGAGTCAATCGAAATTAAAAAAAAAAATTGTTTCGAATAATCGCTTTCACACATCATTGCAATAAAAAAAAAACAATAATGGTCGGCGATTCTGAACACAAATTGAGTAGTGGTAATGATTAATACGTATTATTGAACCTGTGTTTAAATAATACGTTAAAACCTGGGCATTTTCGTGTTGTTTATAATATTATCAATAACATTTGTCACATTTTAAATCTTATCTACATCTGTGTGTGTGAAATTTGTGAAAAGTAAAAATGTAAACACACACGATTGGCGCGAAACTTCGACATTAGATAACAAAAAAACTTCATTACCACTACTTATTTATCTTAAACTATGGATAAATTCGTCAAATAATTAAATGATGTATATTCACAGCCCCATATGGTAAAGTCAGGATGTTCGAAATCTTCAATTTTTATGTTTTTTAGCCTCGACCACAACTGACATCAAAATGGTGATTATCGTACTTAAGTATGTTGAATTTATTCAAGGTAAATTATTAACTTGTGCGCTAAATATGAAAGATTTAATGGCGTTAACATAATGAGTTTTTTATCCAACTCTCCTAGTTAACTCATATTCATAAGATTTGATGGGTAGCATAATAAATATTTACATAATCAATTAAGGGTGTCGTATGGTCTGACTGAGCTGACTACCTAACTAAATTTAGTTCTATTTTCAAATTTCATTCCCGCCCTAGGGAGGGAAGCAATTACTATGAGTATTTCCCGCCCAAGGGTGGGAAGCAGCGTTTTCCACCCGCTATTCGGATCAAACAAACACTACTTTCCGAGTATGAGAGATGAAAAATATTTTTTTCATATCGTATTTTTGCTTCAATAACGTGATAAGTCCGACAATTTTAATTTTCAAAATAACACATTGTTGAAGCAAAGAGGCGAATTATGACATCAGCGAAATTAATTGTTAAACAAACTGACTACTGACATAAATCGTCCATATATTCAAATCACAACTATCATTCTACAGTCAGACAGTTGTATATTGTTATTGTGGTTGTTATTGTTGTTGTTGTGGCAAAGAGATGTAAGATATCAAAAACTTTGCTTTAATACAGAGCGTTAGGTTAAACGAGGGACATACTTTGAGGGGAGTTAGTACTCATGAAAATGAACAACTTTTAATATGGGAATAACCCTGAAAACGCGAAAAAAAATTTGTCGTTTCCTACATTTATGTTCGCATAGCTCGTCAAAATGTACTGAACAGCTGATTTTTTTTTTGCGATTTCAGGTTCGGCCCCATAGTAAAAGTTGCTCATTTTCATGAGTACTAACTCCCCTCAAAGTGTGCCCCTCGTTTAATATAACAACCTGTATATTCAGAGACGTTCAAACGTCAAAAAAATTATGTTTAAGGAGATGACCATCATTACTTAACTTTAAGCAACATTTATAAATACCTAAGGGTTTAAATTTTCATGACTGTACAAAGCAGTATAAAAGACTAGAAAACAATAAAGGTACCACAAACTAACTTCTAAAACAGAAGACAGTCGAAATAAGGTATAACACGAACTGCAGTAGATAACAACAAGAACTAAGTACCAAACTCACAATGACATAATATTCATAGTTACGACAGGAATTCTAGCCGAATACTTAGGAATTGCCTTCTGGCTAACTCGGGCCTGAATACCGGCAGACTGAGCGTCTCTGTAATCCTCTTAGCTGGAGTATTTCAGTTAAATGTACTGCTTTATGAATTGTAAGTCGGAGATGTCACTTTAGCTATATTTTTGGTGAATTTTATGCTTGTTTGTCATCCCGAAAGAGACTGATGTAAAAGTAGGCAAGTTTTCATGGAGCCCCAATTTCAGTTTAATTTTATTCTGAATATGTTGAATTATCTGTTACTTTACAGGGATCCGTACCCAAAAGATACCAACGGGAACCTTTATTACTAAGCCTCCACTGCCTGTCCGTCCGTCTGTCAGCGGGCTGTATGTCACGAACCGTAATAGGCAGTTGAAATTTTCCCAGAGTTTGTTTCTATTGCCGCCTACAACAATAAATGATAAATAAAAATAAAATAAAGTAATCAATTAATACAAGTAACGTGTTTTTTCGGCCTGTTTTGCCTTGTACGGATCCCTTCGAGTGCGAGTCCGACTCGCACTCGGTCGTTTTTTTTTTATAAAATCAAACAAAAAGTAAAGTGAAACCTAAAGTCTTATTTTTTTTTTTATTTAGAAATGTTTTATTTGAATGGAAGGTCTTGATTTAATTTTTCTTTGAGTAATTTTCCTAAGAGATGTTCTGAGAAAACCTAAAACATGATTTATGAGAATTCAAAACCATAATTTTAGATTAATGAAAAGATATGGTTCGCCTAGCCGTAGATTATAAGTTGATCTATGTAGCGGTATTCTTAAAGAAATTTAATAAAGGAAACTTCGTGATGCAAAGAATTCCTTTCGTCGTAGCTCCATTTAAAAATTCCACAAGTTTTTGAAGGTAGATAATAAGAAAGTCCAAGGAAAAAGTCTGAAAAAGATACCTTGATAAAACGAGTAATTTGCGGCAGGTATTTTTTTTGTTATAATCTTACAGTATAAAATTGTAAGACATGTCATTAAAGTAATAAATTCTAAGATTTTTGTCTTTGAGAAAAATGTTAAGTTATTACTCTTTTTTAATATTCATAATAATGGGATAAGGGCAGGAGAATGATGAATCCCTAATGTTTTTCGGTCATTGGGTCACTTTAGGGGCGGAATTGTAGGCGTTGGAGTATACGCTTCGGCGCACTATGAGCAGCAAAGAAAACAAAACTTGTAGGCGTTGGAGTATACGCTTAGGTGCACTATGAGCAGCAAAGAAAACAAAACTTGTAGGTGTTGGAGTATACGCTTAGGTGCACTATGAGCAGCAAAGAAAACAAAACTTGTAGGCGTTGGAGTATACGCTTAGGTGCACTATGAGCAGCAAAGAAAACAAACTTGTAGGCGTTGGAGTATACGCTTAGATGCACTATGAGCAGCAAAGAAAACAAAACTTGTAGGCGTTGGAGTATACGCTTAGGTGCACTATGAGCAGCAAAGAAAACAAACTTGTAGGCGTTGGAGTATACGCTTAGATGCACTATGAGCAGCAAAGAAAACAAACTTGTAGGCGTTGGAGTATACGCTTAGGTGCACTATGAGCAGCAAAGAAAACAAACTTGTAGGCGTTGGAGTATACGCTTAGGTGCACTATGAGCAGCAAAGAAAACAAAACTTGTAGGTGTTGGAGTATACGCTTAGGTGCACTATGAGCAGCAAAGAAAACAAACTTGTAGGCGTTGGAGTATACGCTTAGATGCACTATGAGCAGCAAAGAAAACAAACTTGTAGGCGTTGGAGTATACGCTTAGGTGCACTATGAGCAGCAAAGAAAACAAACTTGTAGGCGTTGGAGTATACGCTTAGGTGCACTATGAGCAGCAAAGAAAACAAAACTTGTAGGTGTTGGAGTATACGCTTAGGTGCACTATGAGCAGCAAAGAAAACAAACTTGTAGGCGTTGGAGTATACGCTTAGATGCACTATGAGCAGCAAAGAAAACAAACTTGTAGGCGTTGGAGTATACGCTTAGGTGCACTATGAGCAGCAAAGAAAACAAACTTGTAGGCGTTGGAGTATACGCTTAGGTGCACTATGAGCAGCAAAGAAAACAAAACTTGTAGGTGTTGGAGTATACGCTTAGGTGTACTATGAGCAGCAAAGAAAACAAACTTGTAGGCGTTGGAGTATACGCTTAGATGCACTATGAGCAGCAAAGAAAACAAACTTGTAGGCGTTGGAGTATACGCTTAGGTGCACTATGAGCAGCAAAGAAAACAAACTTGTAGGCGTTGGAGTATACGCTTAGGTGCACTATGAGCAGCAAAGAAAACAAAACTTGTAGGTGTTGGAGTATACGCTTAGGTGCACTATGAGCAGCAAAGAAAACAAACTTGTAGGCGTTGGAGTATACGCTTAGATGCACTATGAGCAGCAAAGAAAACAAACTTGTAGGCGTTGGAGTATACGCTTAGGTGCACTATGAGCAGCAAAGAAAACAAACTTGTAGGCGTTGGAGTATACGCTTAGGTGCACTATGAGCAGCAAAGAAAACAAAACTTGTAGGTGTTGGAGTATACGCTTAGGTGCACTATGAGCAGCAAAGAAAACAAACTTGTAGGCGTTGGAGTATACGCTTAGATGCACTAAGACAGGAAAGAAAACAAACTTGTAGGCGTTGGAGTATACGCTTAGGTGCACTATGAGCAGCAAAGAAAATAAAACTTGTAGGCGTTGGAGTTTACGCTTAGGCGCACTATGAGCAACAAAGTAAACAAGCTAGGCGCACTATGAGCAACAAAGAAAACAAAAATTGTAGGCGTTGGAGTATACGCTTAGGCGCACTATGAGCAACAAAGAAAACAAATAAAAAGAAAATAACAATTATTGGTAAAAAAAATAGACAATATTTTTGGACTAAATCAAATATCGGCCAATTGTATTGCAGTATCGTGTACCCTTGACCATAGAGACCATTTACGATCTGAGAAGCACAGCCCTACGACGCACGACCGTTTCCGAGTTAGGAGCTTTCAATTTTTTTTTTAAGTATAAAACGCTCTATATTTCTTACATATTCTACTATTAGTGCACCTCGTACAGACGCCAGCACATCAAGCTACTACAATCTGTCAAATTTCGTTAATAGATTTTAAACTTTATCACTAAACCATAAGGTTGAAGATTGATTGGGAAAATTTGTCAGTTTTGGGTACAAGCAGGTAAGCACTATGTATCATCACCTACACAGAAACTCAACCAAACCTTACTATAGGCCGACCGCCTAACTGAGACGTTGCCTGAGGTAGCAGCGCCGTGCGGGACTGTGGCGACGTGATGCGAGAGCTCAGTGATTCGTCAACTTGTGACAACTATCACCCCTCCCGCACCGCGCAGTTACCTCAGGCAATGTAAAGCCCATCCCAAGCACTACAAATAACTATACTGTATGTATTAAAAGACAAAGTTTGAAACAACTGCCATCTTGTTAATTGCGGGATAAATCACGAGCCCCATCTATTACAGACATCGGGACAATAAAACAGTACAATTTATCTCCATCTATGTAACATTTAACGACTGGCACTGGAACATTTGAACTGTCTTAAGCAAATGCATTGTAATTATTAGAACTCTTCATCTTAAGGGGAATGGGTACTTGGGTAGTGGTAAACCGCAACATTCAAATTTTCTTGAGTTTTTGCAATTTGCAGGTCAGTGTCAAGTTGTATCTTGATCAAATTATGATTCGCGACAATAACAGGTACATATTTAGAGAATTATAATCATTAATACATTTTTCTTAGTTAGATTTGTACCATAAGAACCAATGGAAAAGTGCTTATGGTAGAAATCTAACTTAGAAAGATGTACGAGTAATAATTATTCGCGGTCTACCACTACTTATTCACCTTAAGGATCTTGGAGTGGGTTTGTGTAACCAATAAAATGTACTTATTTGGAAGTTTTTAACTAATATAACATCATGCCTGGAATCCCGGAAGGGTTAGGCAGAAGTGTAAATTTGTATAATTATAAACAACCATACGCCAGTGCTGTTTAGCTAGTAGCGGTGAACTACGCGTCATATTGACGTCACGCAAAATCCTGCATCTCGCAAGCAGAGTTTACCGCACAACTAGCATAAATATACAACGGCCTGACATGAATTATCGGACACAGCACCCGCTGCTGGCAGCTGGCCGCAGGAACCTCCATTTTCTATGGAGGATGAGTGAACTTCCTCTTCACAATACTTCTATACTGGCCACCAGGCACAAATCCAGACTCCGGGCTGCTACTGAGAAGTTCTTAACAAAAAAAATCAACAACACGCTCGGCTTGGCAATCCAACCCTCATGGAGGACCTCATGCTCAGCAGTTCGCGACCACTAGACCAAGGAGACAGTTTTAACTTCGTCAGAAGTGTTTTTGACGAGCTTAATGATAAGATGCACTCATCATCATAGAAATGAATCAGGGTAAGTAATGCAAACCAAAGTCTTTTCAATACCTATATAATCAGCCTATAATGTTCACACTGCTGGGACACAGACCTCCTCTCTGTGAGAGGGAGTGGACCGTAATCCACCACGCGGGCCCAGTGCGGGTTGGTAGATGTCACATCTCATCGAATTTTTGTTTCCTCACGCGATAATTTCCTTCACCGTTTTGAGAGCATTGCTGATGAAACAATTTACACAAAGTAAAGCGCCTGTCTGGGTTCGAACCTACGACCTACAACTAGTAAGTCGCGGCCGATACCACTGGGCCACCACTGCTCTCCAATAACAAATGAAGAAATTTTATTGACCGACACTAACATACAAAAAGCCTGAAAATTATTTTGAAAAATTCACAATACCCAGCAAAACACAAACGAAAACAATTTATATTTCAAAAAGAATGCAAAGAGAACCTTTACATTTCCCAAAAACGATTTTCGCCGTTTGATTTCAATATTCTGTAAATTGAAACAATAAAACTGTCTAATATATCGCCATCAAGACGCCACTTAACCGGTAAAGCTGCGTCCGTGATTTACACCCCCGCACTACAGAGGGCGCCACGCTCCGCTCTAATGTCGCTATCGAAGCGCAAACGCTGTTTAGTGACGTCACAAATCATATGCCGCCATTTTGGAAGCTCCGCCATTTTGACGTGCGGTTTAGACGCAACTGTCAAAATTGTTATGATAAATGATAAATGATTTATTTTCTGTAAGTAGGTTTTTACAAACACTTTTACACGTCATCATATTTTTTAAACTAGATGTGGTCGGCGTTTCCTATCTGACTACTCTGAGAAGAAAGGCCGAAACAAACTCAGAGGTCACAGTCTCTTTTAAAGTCCAGACAAAATCTTGGTCAGATCGTGTGAAGACCGTGTAGATTGATGTCTGAAATGGTCTTTTGAGGAAAGAACCACACAGATTGAGCGGACCTGTCCAATCAGTGCACGCATTTGTCAAAAATCGTGCAGCTCGACTCAGAAATTGAGGAGCTCAACGATTCGACGAACAATACCAAAGAAAGGACATTTGGGTAGGCCGCGTAAATTACTCAAACTGCCAGATCATGATTAAAACTAAGAAGGAAAACAGAAAAAAAAATGACCCACATAGTCCTCACATTCACAATAATTAAATGAAAAGAAAAAAAAAAAACTTTACAAAGTAAATATTCATGTCATCTATACATATAATAAAATTGTAGAAAAGTGGTGTCTGTACAATGGAAATATGTATATTAAAAAAAAGTAGCACGGGTTGTTATTATATCGATGCCGAACCCGAAAATGTAATTAAATTTTTTTTTGTGTGTTTATCTGTTTGTCTGCTGTGTTTGTGCACGCTAATATCAGAAACGGCTTATTCGATTTAGATGCGGTTTTCACTAATATATTGTAGTAAGCTTCACTTAACATTTAGTGTTTATTTCATGTCAATCGGTTCATAAATAAAAAAGTTATGTCAATTTAAAAAATCACGGCGAACATTTGTTAAGGTATTCTATCAGAGTACGTAAACGCGTCGCGCCTGCGCGTCCGTGGCTATATATACAAGGTGTAACGGAAAGGGGGTATCAACCCTGAAGGAGGTGAATGAAGATGAAAAAAAAAATGTGGTCCTCCCATAGTAATAGCACATCAATGATTTACTATTACTATGGGAGGTCCAAATTTTTTTTCATATTTCGACCTATGTTCTTTGGGGAAATTTGTTCAGTTTCATGAGCACATTCACCTCCTTCAGGGTTGATACCCCCTTTCCGTTACACCTTGTATAAAGCGCGCTGAGAGCCGCGCCGCTGTCATAATTCCGATCCAGCCTGTCCCTTGCTGCCCTCTCCCAGCGACGCCCTAAGCTGAGGTCCGTACCCCACAGGGGGTGCCCTTAGCGTGTAGTCGCTTAGTTTTTAAGTTTATATTGTGTAGTTAAGTTGTGTATTATGCCCTGGCTGGAGGCCTTAATTTATTGAGGCATCCACAGGAAAGCCAGGTTAAGCAGTCGACAACCCCTCAGGTTGAACTGCGAGATGACCATTTCAAAAGAAAACGCGCCGCTGCCATAAGGATTCAGTTATTCGTAGCGAACGCACGTATCCTGGAGAGTATAAGCGAATAGTTGGATTCGATTATTGCGATTCACTTGAATACTGACTGTTTGCATATTTCATTTATTTATATTTTAGGGTTTGTAGGTTAGGTTCTTTTTCTTAATTTTCTTTAAAATTTTGTAAGTATTTGGTATAGGTTAGGCGGTTCTTTCCTTGATTATTGGGTATTTACTTATCTTAAATCTTAGGTTTTGTAAATAAATATTGTAAGCATTTATTATTGGTTAGGCATTTCTTTCCCTGATTTTCGGTATACTTATCTTAATTTGTATTTAGGGTTTGTATATAAATATTATAAGTATTTGGTATAGGTTGGCATTTCTTTTCTTGATTTTCTTTATTAATTATAAGTTCATTAGCTTAGGTTAGTAATTATTTTTTCTAGCAATTCTTTTGTTTTATAAAGTTAGTACGTTTGTCTGTGTAGAAGAATAGCACCACACCTTACTTCCCGTGGGTGTCGTAAAAGGCGACTAAGGGTCTCACCGGAGAATGGGCAGCAGCGTTCTCTATGCATTCCACCACCATACCATACTGCGATCGCCAACCCGCTGCCAAGCGTTACGATTATGGCAAACCCCCCCAAAATTGGGGGAGACCTATGTCCAGCAGTGGACGTCTATCGGCTGAAATGATGATGATAATGATGTTTGGTTTACACGTCTTAACACTTATTACTTAAACTGTGATAATTTTAGACTGTATAATAATCTGTAAGTATTTATAATTTAATTGTTTACGATAGTACGTGTTTACTAAATAACTGTGTGTTAAGTAGTAAGTACTATTTTATTGTAAGAATGCCTCGAAGAAGATCCAACCTCTCCCAATGTAGCAGAAATGCTAAACGGATGAGATTAGTTCGATCACAGGAATCTGAGGAAGGTTGTGAGGCAAAAGGCTCTCTGCACCAGGCTAGATTTCGTGCTGCAGAAACTTCGACTCAGCGAGAATCTCGACTGAGTTCAAATCGTTCTCGAATGATGACAACTCGAAATAGGGAAAACGGGGAACAACGAAAGGCACGTTTATCTGTCGATCGCGAAGCTCACGCGCTATCGCGTGAGTCTGAGACTTTTGCTGTCAGGGAAATCCGCCTGAGCTCCCAGAGAGTACGGACAACAAATGCTCGATTCCAGGAGACACAGGACGAACGGGAAATACGTCTCACTGCCGATCGTGAAGCTCATACACTATCGCGTGAGTCTGAGACTTTCACTGATAGGGAAATTCGTCTGAGTTCTCAGAGGGTTCGGACAGCAAATGTTCGGTCTCAGGAAACACAGGAAGAACGAGAAATACGTCTCACTGCCGATCGTGAAGCTCAAGCACTAGAGTCTGAGACTTTCACTGAAATTCGCCTGAGTTCTCAGAGGGTTCGGACAGCAAATGCCCGGTCTGTAGACGGTATATGTAATTCAAAATATGCTGCCCGAAAAGTCACTATTCCACGCGGACGAAGTCGCGGGCACAGCTAGTTGTCTAAATAAAATTCATCAATGTCAATGTGTATATAAAAATCCGGACATAATCTTTGAGAACCATGTAGATTAGTGTCTGAAATGATCTTTTGAGGAAAGAACCACACAGATTGAGTGGACCTGTCCAGTCAGTGCACGCATTTGTCAGTAACTGTGCAGCTCAACTCAGAACTTAAGGAGCTCAACGATTCGACGAACAATACCAAAGACAGGACATTTGGGTAGGCCGCATAAACTACTCAAACTGCCAGACCAAGATTAAAATGTAAACAATGACCCACATAGTCCTCACATTCACAATAATTAAAATAATATAATACTTTATACAGTAAATGTACATGTCATTGTTTAAGTAAATAGATACTTAAAAAAAAAGAAAATATTAAAGTGTAAAAATTGCAAAATAACATTCACTGTCTAAACCTATTGGAGCAGCTCAATCCCAAGCCTTTTTGTCCTCAATATAGTCTTTTACAGTATAATAGGCTTTCTGGCATAGTTTTCGCTTTATAAAAGCTTTGAATTTATTAAGGCTTAGTTCTTGAATGTGGCTAGGAAGTTTATTATAAAAACGTATACATTGGCATCTAAACGAGCCACCTATTTTCTTGAGCCTTGTTGTAGGAACAACAAATTTGTGTTTGTTCCTAGTATTTATGTTATGGATATCACTGTATTTTTTAAACAGATTAATATTTTTATGTGCATAAAAATATTAATCTGTTTAAAAATTGTTTGTTTGTTTGTTTATGTGTTTTGTATAGCGAATAGGGATTATACAAATTTATTATTTACAGCCTCCAGTTTTTTTATATGTATAAAGGCTGGTTGCGAAGTTATAAAAGATTGGTTAAAAATATCGCCGATTAATAATATTCAGTGTGGCTGTGAAATTTATATCCTTTAAAAAAGAATAAAGTGGGAATTGGTATTCGGTAAATTCGTTTTCCACAATAAAAAAAGAAAGAAAATAGATAACGAGGTGAGTTGGCAGGCACGTGACAGGGTTACTTGAATAACAACGCAAAGTGGAAGCAGTTGTAGAGCTAACCTTTCAAAAAGTAGTTTCGTTTTGAATATTACGAAATGAGTTGGGCAATGGGTTGAAAACTTAAAAAATACCTCACTTACTTATACCGGACTTATATCGGAATGATGGCCAAGGGATGCCCTTGCCCAACCATAATGGATACCTGAATATTATATGACATGCAGCACAGCGAGACGGACGGACAGGGGAGAATGGAAAAAGAAAACGTGTCGCGCCGATCCCGAGTAACATTTGACACGGGCAGGAAGATGATGAATGGATACCTGTAAACAAAGGTGATATTGCCTTAATCAACACGCATGAAAATCGTTTTTTTTTGGCATCGATTAGGAGATTATTACAATAGTTGTATGATAGCAATAAATATGGAACACCCACAGCTTGAATATAATAAATAAAGATAAAGATATCGGAATTGGTACTTTATTGATAAAACAACATTTATTGTAGGCTAATAAAAAAACCGGGCAAGAGCGAGTCGGACTCGCGCACCGAGGGTTCCGTAACATCTGGGCTTATGAATAAGGTTTATGTTTATGAAATTAAATGTTTTTTTTTATTATTTTTATATTTGAGTTGATTGAATAAAATGTAAATTGCGGTTTACGATTTATGACGTATTAAAAAAACTACTTACTAGATCTCGTTCAAACCAATTTTCGGTGGAAGTTCACATGGTATTGTACATCATATATTTTTTTGAGTTTTATCATTCTCTTATTTTAGAAGTTACGGGGGGGGGGGGACACACATTTTACCACTTTGGAAGTGTCTCTCGCGCAAACTCAATATCATTTTTGAAGACCTATCCATAGGATACCCAAAACGTATGGGTTTGACGAAAAAAAAAATTTTTTAGTTTCAGTTCTAAGTATGGGGAACCCCAAAATTTATTGTTTTTTTTCTATTTTTGTGTGAAAATCTTAATGCGGTTCACAGAATACATCTACTTACCAAGTTTCAACAGTATAGTTCTTATAGTTTCGGAGAAAAGTGGCTGTGACATACGGACGGACAGACAGACAGACATGACGAATCTGTAAGGGTTCCGTTTTTTGCCATTTGGCAACGGAACCCTAAAAACGAGGTATAATTAAAAACTTAGTAGAAGTTAGTGTCTGATAGTGCTCCTCAATTTCAAAGCCAAGTACATAGTTTCCGTGGTGTAGCGGTTATCACATCTGCCTAACACGCAGAAGGCCCCCGGTTCGATCCCGGGCGGAAACATACCTTTTTGTCAAGTCACAATTTTTCCCACCAACATCGCTTTAATTCTGCACTTACTTTTTTATTTTTCGCTTTTTTTTTAGGGTTAAACCAACATTTTACTTAAGTATCACACTAATATTATGAAAGCGAAAGTTTGTGAGTGTGTGTGTGTGTGAGTGTGTGTGTGTGAGTGTGTGTGTGTGTTTATATGTTTGTTACTTCTTCACGCTCAAACGGCTGGACCAATTTGAATAAAATTTGGTATGGAGGTAGCTGGCAACCTGGATTAACATATAGGCTACTTTTTATCCCGATATTCCCACGGGATCGACACTTACGCGGGTGAGACCGCGGGGCGCAGCTAGTTTATAAATAAACATAGCATGAACTCAGCCATTCACATCACCCTTGTGCCTATCAATTTCCTCTTCATACTCCACGATCACGCACTTACAAGGCGCTGACACACTGCTGTTTAAAAATGTTTACGAAAACCTTTCTGATTTCTGAAGAGCTTGTTGATTAAATGTATTAGATCACAATAGACATTTTGTAACAGCAGTGTGGCAGCACCTTTACGTTTCTAGTTCTAAGAACTGCGCCAGTATCACTTGAAGCCTTATTTATATTCAGTAAGGGATATCGATGTCTAAGATACACATTTGTAACGCTAAATGTGCACGTAACACGGTATACAGAGACGTGTAAAATGTATACCGTGTCGATGGGTGATGGATTTACCGTATCTGTTAGAGGTGAACTGTTTTGTGGGGAAACAAAATGTATTTTTGGTCGGAAAACTGCATAGACTTTTGCTTCCATATGTGCTGTGAAACTATGGATGGACTGTGTGAAAGATGACATGGCTAGTATGAAGGAAAAGACATGAGTTTCGTCAACTAAAAATAAATTGGAATGTAGGAGAACGATCTGAATCTGCCGCGCCGCTCTTTTGCGATTTTTCCTCTTCTCTTGTTTCATCAGAAACGACGAATATAGATGCCCAGAAGGCTAATTTCCGTAATTTAAAACGTTCAAAATCTAGTCGCAATCTTATCTCAGCGGCGATCAATGTCAAAAACTTGTCAGAACTTGGAAAAGATTGAGACTGAGATCAGACTGAATATAACTAAAAGAAACAAACAAGAACATAGTTAAAATTACGAGAATTGCCCTTCTGGTATAAACATTAGTCAATCAGCAATGTGGTACCGTGCCTACCCAGGATCTGCCAGATGCACATTTAAGTAATGCTACTTACTAGTGGAGGCTCTTTTAACATCTACCTTCCTCCAAAAGCTACTACAAGTAAGAATGTACTCTCGTAACGTCACTAACACACAAAAAGATGTAGCCAATACCTATCTAATCTACACAACGTGACAATATCTAATAATGTAATAAGCAAAATATCGTCAAACACAATAGTGTTGCTACGTAATTATCGAACAGCTAATCCTCTAACTCCATTACACCACTAATTCCCGGCATTAGTTCCCAATTACGTCACTATTATATTAACTACATCAACACATACAAATCCCATTGCTGATGCCGAACGGGCATTGAATAAATTATTATCATTGAATGCGAATACAGTCGGGGAATACAAATAATTAGCTGGCTAGTATCTTTATTGAATTACTAACGTACGCATGTCTTCTTCTGGGCAAATTTATTAAACCTTGTGCAAAAAGGTATCTTAAGTAACATTTGCCCCGTCTGTCTGTGGAGGTTTTTGAGAAAGTAAATATTTTTCTTTGTAATTTTCAATTTAATTATCTGCATATCAAAGATCCTTGCGGCCTGCCAGTGTTATTTGAAGCTACCATAGAACACGCTGTTTTATTCAAAGTGTTAAACCGTATATTTCGTCACGTCACTCGTCACATGCAAATGAACAAAAAAATCCACCTTTTCCGTTAGAATCCATGCAAAATCTCCCGCAAAAATTCTTTCACAAGACACAGTCAGCTTTTAGCATTCCAAAAATTCCATCCTACACGAGAAACACGGTTTTAGTTAGACATCACGCTGGACAGAATGCACTCGACGTCGCACCGTTGCACGTTGTTCGGAGTGTTCCAAGAAAAATCAACACAAGAGGCGGCCGATTTGAAAATAGACCGTCCGAGTCACGTCCGTTGAAAAAGCGAAGCACGCTCGTGTCTGCTGCGCTCTGGGCGGCGTGTTCGTGTCACGCGTTTTGTGGTACAAATGTGTATTGTTCAGTTTATTACGTTTTCAGGCCTTGGGATTAGATGGGTTGTGGGTGTGATTTTTTTATGAAATATCTGATTATACATATTAAAATATTATAATGTAATGAGTGACATTATATTTATTGTACGGAAGAGTAAAATTAAAGTTCATATTACTATAAAAATAATTAACAATGAGCAATGCAAAAGAACGAAAAAACAAAAAGCTATGTTTCCGCCCGGGATCGAACCGGGGGCCTTCTGCGTGTTAGGCAGATGTGATAACCGCTACACCGCGGAAACTATGTTTCGTGTGCTCAAATTAGAGATTGTAATTAGCACTGACGAGTGTGTGAGTGTGGTTATATACCTAGTGTGCAACAATTATTATTCTACCAAGCATGAGTGTGATTTGATAATGGGTTGATTCTATCTTCGCACTAGCAGTCATTAGCAGGTTCATAATGTTGATATTACTTACATATGACGACATTAAATAACCTGTGGCATGTAGGTATAGTCGACCAAATAATTACCTTATCACCCTAGGGTTCAAACGTCATTAAACAACAAGATGTGTTGTGACAGAGATAGTTTCAACCTTACCGAAGTTTCAATTTACTGGGAATTGCTGTCAAAAGTGGTAAAGCAATTATGAGTCCGACCATACCTACTTGGTTACTGTAAAAACTTTATAAGCGAGAGAATATAAATAATACAAGCTAAATGAAATTAGATAAAAGTTGATTAACGTATCAAAAATGGTAGTATTGTAATACTTTAATTAACTTTTTTAGTTTCACATTTTATTTTGGTTTTGAACCATAAAAGTCCACAAAACATTTTAATTTTGTAGCCAAGACTAAAAGCTACTCAGTTGCTCTGTAACTTGTTAAAGCAAATTACTTAGAAACTAAAAACAAATTAACAAAAGGTAGGTACGTCTAGACGGGTAACGAACTTTTCGACAAGAGTTTTTTAATGAAAGTATTTACATTTCGTTACTTTTTTCTAACAAAGCGGTTAAATATGGTAATTTCATTTATTTGTTAATTAGTCAAACCTGAAATATACATCCTGGAATTTCGATCAAGATTTTGTCTTTTTAACCGACTTCAAAAAAGGAGGAAGTTCTCAATTCGGATTTTTATATAAAATATATATATTTTTTTATGAATGTTTGGGCATAATATTAGATATGGATACCAGACAACATCTTGATATCTGGGGGCACGGTAGTGCCCCCGCCAAGACGAGCCAAGCGAAGCGCAAGGGCACTACCTACCTTTTCTCGAAGTACTTCGTCGTATACAAGTACATTCTTCTTATAAATTAAAGCATAATTAAAAAAAAAACATCCCTCAAACCCTTGCATTACAGCATAAAAGTGTATAATATGGTTTCAGAATATTCTTCACTACATTATTATCATTATTAAGAGCGTTTACACCGTACGGCATTTCATACAAACTTTCAAGCCCTTATTTTTCGAAATAAATGAACCGATTTTAATGAAACTTCATACGCATAAGCAGGATACAAAGATCTAAAAAGTTAATAGAGAACATTTTCGAAAAATAGTGTTATATCCAAATTAGACCGATTTAAAATTTTCCATAGAAACAGATTTTCAGTTATCCTTTTATATAAGATATTTCGAAAATGTTCTCTACTAACGTTTTAGACCTATGTACATATTTTGACTAAGGTTTAGAGTTTGCGAAGTTAGGCCTTGTAGAGTTAGGGCGTGTAGAGTTAGAAGCTTGGCTCTACATGAGATCTGATTACTTTTTGACGGTGCGAGCTACATGGTCTCGTCTTGGCAACATTTAACATGAAATGTTTTTGTGGAATTATAGTAGTTAGCTGCCTAATGACTTATGGGTGACTTTTGGGTGTACTTTTGGGTGACTCTACCTAAGTTTTAAAAACAAATTGCATTAAATGTTTTCTCTGAAACCCAACTCCATAAACAAAATATTTCGCACTTTATTCTAAGAATTGAACACAGTGACTGTGTACTCAACCATACTGTACTCGGTGTTCTCCTATGTGCAAGTTAACTAGATTTAATTAAACTTGCCTTTGTTAACTAACTTGTGGGTAGCGGTTTATATTTTAATGTTAAGACTATTGTGTCGTTTGTGACATTGTGCCCTAACTTCATATCACACAGTTTGGTAAAGGACTTTCGTATTTGTTAAGTGGCAAATATTTTGGCAGTGTTAAGAGTACAAAGACTCTCAGGGAATTTTGGTAGGAGTGTTGTCTTTAGTTCTCACGAAAGTCAAATTAAAAACTCATTAAAATTTACACATGTTCACAAATATACAAGTATAAGCATGCAGTTCTAACCAAAAGAAAACTTAGACCGATTCAATAGCGGGGTCCCAAAATAATGTACAGGGTTATTGGTAAAACATTAACAACCTCTTAAGAGGTCATTGTTCTCATCATTATGAACAACTTTTACAATGGGACCAAACCGGAAATCGCGAAAAAAAATCAGCTGTTACCTACATTTATGTTCGTATAACTCGTCAAAATGTAGGGAACAGCTGATTTTTTTTTCACGATTTCAGATTTGGTCCCATAGTAAAAGTTGTTCACAATGATGAGTACAATGACCTCTAGTTACTAATTGAATCAGTTCTGAAAGTGGCAAATATAGGCCGTTTCGTAAAATAAAAACACTTGTCAAAGTATACATGAAAGATTTACTGCTGCACTTCGTTGCGTAAAGCTGTAGCGGTAACTGGGTCACCATCGAGTGCATCAAATATCAACACGCGTCGCGGAGCGTGCCTCAATTTATCGGGGGCAAGTTTCGCGTCAGCTGTTATGTCTTCGCCGTCACCGAACAATGCTGAGTGTGCAGAGCGTGCGTCATGCGCGCCCCGTAACCTTGCACACGTCCCTGCGGCTGCTCCTCGTGTCGCCGCTCGAGTTACCCGACCCGCTGACACAATGTCCGTGTCTAAGGCGCCTGTGGGAGTTAATGACCTCCCTAACGCTCCCGCAAAGAAGCCCGTGCCTGAAAAGGCATCGAACCGGGCTGATGATGATGGTTTTGTGACGGTGCAGAGGAAGAAGCGCCGTCAAAGAACCAACAAGAACCGCTGCGGCACAGCTCCTATCAAGCCCGACATCCCAGTACGAGCCGCCCAGCCGAACACGCCCGTGTATATTTCGCGCCTTCATTATACCACTAAGGCCGAGGACATCGTGGAGTACGTGTGCCAAAGAACCAAGTACAGGCCGAGAGTGCAGTTGCTTGAATCGCGCCGCAACGTCAACTTTAAGGCGTTCGTGGTGCGAGTACCTACATGTTACCTGCACCTCGTCATGGCAGAGGACTTTTGGCCGCAAGGTGTAATGTTCCGTCGCTTCCGCGGACAAGTGCCACACGAACGCACAAAGACAGTGCTCGAGTGAAGTGTTTTACTAACATAGTTTTAAGTTTATACACTAACACACAATGTATTCTTATAATATATATGTTAGTCTGTAAGGTATTTATCTATGGGCCAAAGTAGCCTGAAAATAAAGGTGTTATTATTGTTATTATTATTATTATTATTATTATTGCGTAACACTCTCTCAATCACAATCTGAATCACTTTGCAGGATAGGTATTGATTATCCATTGCTTCATAATATGTTAAAAAAAATGTCTGCTCAATAACGTAAATAACGCAATGAATGCTGTTGAACTGTCAAAATGAAAGCCATTG
Organism: Mesoligia furuncula; assembly: GCA_916614155.1. Lineage (NCBI taxonomy): Eukaryota > Metazoa > Arthropoda > Insecta > Lepidoptera > Noctuidae > Mesoligia > Mesoligia furuncula. Next base: position 5,517,824 of record OU744794.1, read on the forward strand.
CTACTGTTAGTGTTACGCAATTACCCCACTGGAGAAGGTTTTATGGTTATTTGTGCGTTTTTAAATGTACAGACGCCAGCACATCAAGCTACTACAATCTGTCAAATTTCTTTAATGGATTTTCAACTTTATCGCTAAAGTATAAGGTTCAAAGTTAATTGGGAACAGTTTCGGGTAGCTTGATGTACTGTCAACAGAGACACAATTTTTTTATACCATCTCATTTGCAACATCAAACCCACACAAAACGAGCTCATCAAACTAGGAGTTAATCACAGTAAAAGTAAAAAAAATGTCCCTCATTTGTCATACGTATGCAAAGGACTTACAAACCACCTGTGTACTACTTATAATCAACAGGTCCCAAAAACACACCAAAAAGACATAAAGCCATATCAAACCAGCACTAAAGGACAGATTAAAAACATTCCATCTGCATTTAACCCTGACTCCAACGAAACAGAGAAGTTCTCAAAAGCCTAATTTATCTCCAGTGAGAAAACAAGAGGGAAAATGTTCGTACGGCTGCACAAAGAGGAACTATCGGGCACCTGCGAAGGCTTTATTCCAGTTCAATTAATCGCGGCAGCAAATGAAGTTGGTCGCCACCTCCTTCGTAGGTATTTTTAATTAAAGCAAGCCTCGGCGCCCACTAAGCGCTTTAGGGTTAAGTTTAAGTTGGGCGAAGTAGCGGAATCTTGTGAAAAAACCAAGCATTTCTTCGGTAGAACAGAATTTTCGGTGTGAAAAGTTTAACTAGCGGCTAGGAAGCTCACCAAAGTCATCTGATGTTATTTAGCACAAATACCACAAGAAGTGATTCCGCTATATGCCTTCGAAATATGACAAGAATATCCTAAAGACAACGCCGACCGCGTAGTGGCGCCCTCATCGTTTGTTTGGTTATTTCTGTTATTTTAGAATGAAAATGCAGAAAATAAGCACGTTAAGTTGTGCTCCAGAAGATTATACGTTATTATTAAATATTATTACCAATGGTAGTTTTAATTGTTTAGTTTTATTATAATCTTAGGTAGGTATTGTTCGTCGAATCGTTGAGCTCCTTAAGTTTTGAGTTGAGCTGCACGATTCTCTGACAAATGCGTGCACTGACAGGACAGGTCCTCTCAATCTGTGTGGTTCTTTCCTCAAAAGACCATCTCAGACATCGATCTACATGGTCTTCATATAACCTGACCAAGATTATGTCTGGACTTTGAAAGAGACTGTGACCTCTGAGTTTGTTTTGGCCTTTCTTCTCAGAGTAGTCAGATAGGAAACGCCTACCTCATCTAGTTTTAAAAAACATGATTGACGTGTAAAAGTGTTTGTACAAACCTACTTACAAAAATAAAATAATTTATTATTTAATCATTAAAATGGAAAATAGTATAAAATAGTATTAAAAAACATCACAAATCATGGAAAGCCATATGCAAAAAATACTTCAATACAATGACAGTGCCATCAACACGAAACGAAACTACAAACGAATGTGATGATGAATCTGATATTAACAAATTCGCACGAAAGTATGAAAAGAAGAAACACATCTCACAGTTTGAAGAGGGTGTGAGCCTGGAGACTCCGGCTCTCACAAACGTTACTTATGAACTTAAAATTGTACCATAGTGAGAGAAATAATTGAACTATACTTAGATACCATTATCTCAAGATCAAGTATTCATTACTGCGCATGGCTCACCGCCTCCGCTCCGCTATCTTCACTCCTACCTCCCTTAACTTAACCCATTCTTACCTGCTCTAATGGGATAAAGTTTTATGGGTGGAAAAACTCCTTCAATGGAGCGTACGGCGATCATATGCAGGTCTAATGGAATGCTGCGAAATGCCAGCGCTGAACTCCGCTCAACTATTTGGATTAAAAATGATTAATTAATGCCTTTGAAGAGAATTCAGAAGTTTAAAGTTCTGAAGTTTTTAAAAGGTATTTTCTTGAGAAGAGAAGGTTTGACGTGTCTGCGATTATAATTCATAAGCTTAGGCGTTTCATCATATCAGGAATACCTACATTATGATAAATTTAATGCATACCCATCAACACTGAAGAATTCTTTTTGAACCAGTTTTCTGGGCCTTTTGTAAATGTTCAAAGGGCAGATTTATCTAGCCCAAAAGGATAGATAAAGGAAAACATCATGACGAAGCCTAGGCATATCTATCAATACTAATAATAAAGCTGAAGATTTTGTTCGTTTGAACGCCTTAACCGCTGGAACTACCAGTCGGATTAAAATAAGTCCTATTGCTCAAAAAAGAAAAAGTCAGAAAGACCGCTAAGCAAAAACTAAGTAAGATGCAGGCGATAAGATGCGACAGGGTGGGTCGAGGAAAGAAGAAATTTTAGGCAGAAAAATTCGCGGACAGAAGCTAGTGATTGATATAAATCTGAACTTGCCAATCCATCTTGAGCAAGCGTGGTGATCAATGCTCGTGCCTTCTCTGTAAGAGAAGACGCCTTTGCTCTGCAGTGGGATAATAATAGGCTGGTATCATTATTATTTTAAAGCAAAAAGAACTCTATTTCCCATCCCGCAAGATATAACAGTCTTCACACGTTCTAATCTCAAACAAAATCCCTCCCGCGCAACCCATAATTCAAAAATCCACATCACCAATTGCCACACAGTATATTACTCTCGAAAATGCATTCAAAGAAATCCAGCACTCAATCTCGGCTACCAGCTACCACAGCACGTGTATAATTTAGCAATTGAGCGAGTAAAAAGTCACGAGCTCTGAAACCCACGCCGCGGCCTAACGAACTGACTGCCGAGTAGATCGAACTTCATGGACTATTCAATAGTTTCTGTACGCCCGTGTATTGCCTTTTTTGAGTATGCATTTTACGATTTTTCTGTATTTTTGGAGGTTTTGAGTTGTTTATTTAAGCGTATGTGGGCACTTTATTTGTAAGCAAAATGTTGTGTCAAAAAATGTAGAAACCAAGCCAAGCTTTTAAATGCATGACAAGGAGTGGCGATGTGCGTGCACATTGCTAATTTGTATAAAACGGTAGTACCTATGCACATGAAATAAGCATAGCATTACCTACCTTATTCCGTGCATGTTGCACCACATTTTACACGTACAGCCTTTGGGTAGATTACACTCAAAAATTGTACAGCGCCCTTCGCATTCAATATAATAATTCGTTCCGGGTGTTGATGGGGCTGTTCCGCTTCTTTAGCGCATCAGGGATGTTTGCTGAAGCTCGTGTTGGTTGCTTCTACGATCATCATCGGCCTAGCCTTTTCCCAACTATGTTGGGGTCGGCTTCCAGTCTAACTGGATGCAGCTGAATACCAGTATTTTACATGGAGCGACTGCCTATCTGACTACCACAACCAAATTACTGGGTAATACGATACCCCTTGATAAGACTGGTTGTCAGACTTTCGGGCTTCTGACCCGTAAGGATTGTCAAAGATCGGTCGGTTGTTTCCGCGCTACGATGCCAAAAGATGCGCCTCTCTGGTGCGCCGGGTGCGGCCAGCCCCAAGCCCCAACATTATACTGCGGTATATCGCGAGCAGACTGGACTGCTTGTGCAAGCTTTCCACATCGTCGGTGTTGAGCTTATAGCAGGGTTTCTCATAACTGTATGGCAGTGTTAGGTTAAGTTTACTGACAAAGTTATTAGTTGTTAAGAAATATTATTACTTAGATATTTGAGTCCATTGTTAGAGGGGCCCGTGGCTAAATAATAACAACCGCACAGGTCGATCGATCAGGTCAAGCTGCGCTTGCCGCGGTTGCTCTGTGGATGGGTGACCATCTTTGCTTACCGAGGCCCCTTCCGTGCCTCGGAAAGCACGTTAAGTCGTTGGTCCCGGCTGTCATTCGTGGATCTTTGACAGTTGTTACGGGTAGTCAGTAAGCCCGAAAGTCTTGACAACCAGTCTTACCAAAAGGCGTATCATATTACCCAGTTACTGGGTTGTGGAGGTCAGATAGGCAGTCGCTCCGTGTAAAATACTGCTATTCAGCTGCATCCGGTTAGACTGGAAGCCGACCCCAACATAGTTGGGAAAAGGCTAGGCCGATGATGTTACTCGTATCACACTAATATTATAAAGGCGAAAGTTTGTGAGTGTGTGTGTGTGTTTATATGTTTGTTACTTCTTCACGCTTAAACGGCTGGACCAATTTTGATAAAATTTTGTATGGAGGTAGTCGACACCCTGGATTAACATAAAGGCTACTTTTTAAACCGATATTCCCACGGGGTCGACATTTACGCGGGTGAAACCAGCAGCAGCTAGTTGAATGAATGAATGAATTGCACCGATCCCAGCGTGGTTAAACCAGACTCGATTAATCGAATGAACCCCAAGATTCGCACTAGCTCCTGTAGCCTCATGTTCATGGTGCTACAGCGACCATTGCATATCAAGGAATAGACCGGGGGGCGCGGTAATGGTAGGGAAGACGTGCCCGCAGGATAGGTAAGGATTTAAGAGCCTACCGGATATGCATCCTAGAGCAAGCATTGGACTAGTGGAGAGATGGGTAATTATTGTCTGTGGATGGGCATCTTTTATCGACCTTGCCGCCAGGTTGGTTCAGGTCGAGCTTCCTCAGTGCGTCTTTTGGCGGGCTTCTCCTGCTTTCTCGGTTCTTTTGTATGTCATTGCTCTGCTGTGTTGTGTTAGATGTTGCTGTTTTCAATGTCTTCGTCTGAAGTTTCGCTACTATCCGTTTCCAGTTTTTTGTAAATCTCACTGGCAGCTATCTTGATCTTACTTCTATCTTCCGCTATATCCATCGAAAAATTGATTCCCTTGTCGAAGTACTTCATGTCCTGTTTTAGATTGTCGTTCCATGTGTAAATAGGTCGGCCGACCTTCTTGGATTTGGCCTTGTACTGCATTGCTGCATGCAGTAGGTGTGGTTTGCGGCGCCTGTAGACATGTGCGAGGTAGCACATCCTGTGGTTCTTGATGCGTTTGGTTACTGTTTTTCCGTCTAAGATTTCATGCATTTTCTTTTGTCTTGGTTTATTCCTAGAGTGGCTAATCAAGTCTCTCATGGTAACTCGCTCATATCTTCTGAGTCTTGACCTGTTAGCTTTGGTAAATGCCGATACTTTCAGACCATTGTATCATGCACGGTACGATCACCATTCGGAACATGAGTCTGGCTAATTTCCAGTCCATATTTCAGTTATCTATGAATGGTAGTAACGATTTGGCGTTTTTCATGGCCTGTTTGCACCTTTTTTTTTTTATAGTACTTTTTCTGCTTAATGTAGATGTAATGTATGTACCTAGGTATTTAATTTCATCACTTGTCGGTATACTTATTCCATTAAGGGTCACGTGGGCCGTTGTCTGTGTAGCTATGGGGTCCCTAATTAGTTTTTTTTTTGTTTCATTTATTTGGAGGCCTAAACTATCTAGTAGGGGTTTGATATGGTATAGGATACCTTCTAACCTTTCTAGGTCATCTGAAATAAAGATAAGGTCATCCGCAAATGATAGTACTAGGGGGAGTGAGATTTCACGATCCTGGTCGAGTTTTATTAAGTGGGTTTCCTCGTCGAGGGTTCTAAGGACTTCGTCGATGACCAGTGTAAACAGGCGAGGGGACAGAGGCCAACCTTGTTTGACTCCCTTACCTTTAATAATCCAACTGCTTTGCTGGCCACACCATTTGATGCATGTTCGTTCATTCAAGCATACCTTAATTATCTTGTTGGTCAGCGATTTGTTGGTTCGTTGTAATAGGATATCCCTCAGTGCATTGAGGTCGACGTTGTCTTTGTGTTTGCCTTTTTTACGTCAAGAACGAGTACATAAGTTCTTTTACCTGCTCGCCATTCTTCGTCCAAGACCCTTTTAAGCGTAAATATATGGTCGTCTGTTGATCTATTGTTTAAAAAGGCCGCTTGATAGCTTCCCAGTTCCGTTATTGTTTCGTCTAGTTTTTTTTAGTACGTAGGAGGCGTAAATTCTGTAACCCGTGTTGCAAATGGATATGCGGCGATATTCCTTCGCTGGAATTGGTACTTGTACGGTCTCCAGCCACGTGTCGGGTGCTTCGTTCTGTGTCCAAGCTTTGTTCATGTGTTTGGTGACGGCTTCTTGTAATATTTCTGGCATTGCTTTGTAAAGCTCGATTACCACTTGGTCAGTTCCGGGGGCTGCCCCATTCCGCATTTTATTAATGATTCCCATTACGTCATCCGCAATGAGTCCATCACACTGTGCTTCGGTTATCGGATTTTTTATATTAACTGTTGGTATAAGATGGCCCTCGGATTTTTTAATATTTACTCCCATTTGGTCATCGGTATATAGGTAGATCTTTTTCGACGTTTTGCTTGAAGTTTGTTTCTACTGTAAAAAAGTATAGCATCGTCATGCGTTTTGTAGGGTGGTTTTTCCCCAATCCATTGAACAGGCTCTGCACTCTTTTTGCTCTTCCTGATATTTGACCTTTTGAAGTGTTGCCTGACATTCTTTTACTAAGTTGTGCCTATTTGGATTATCAGGTTGCCTACTTTGGAGGAACTTAGCTTTTTGTAGTTTAGCAAGAGCCAGTCGATGATTTCTGGATAGAACTGGCTGAAGAATCAGAGTTTCCTGGGCAGCCGCTTTTAATACTTCCGTTATGGTATTCCAAGGTATTTCGATGTTTTTGTCCGCTGAGTTGATTCCGAAATCTTTTAGTTTTTTTGTTATGCAATCTTGGTATTTTGTTTTCGTGAATTTACTATTGAGGGCGGCATAATAGCACTGTTTATGGTTGAAATCCTTGGCTGCAATTGTTGGTTCCTTCGCGGCTTGCTGTTGTCTTTGTGCATTAATGTGTTTGGTGTTTTCATTTTTGTTTGAAGTTCGGTTTATTTAAGAATAAACCGAACTTATTAGACCCAGACTATTATTTGCAGACCCCAGATTATTTTATGGTCGGATGTGCCCCTAGCAGCCCATTCGCCTTTTATACGTTTGAACAGCTTTTCTGTTGCGTGTGGCGTTATAATGTGATCCAATTGGGATTTCTGAGTGCCCTTTGACCATGTTATCCTGCATGATGATCTCGCTTTTGTCGTTTCTATTTGCAGTTTTTCCCTGTTGGCTATATCCATTAACATTTCCCCGTTGTAGTTAGAGAAGTCATAGTGTAGGTTTTGTTGGATCAGTCCTTTGCGTTGCGAACTTTTTGTGTCATGTCGACCAATATGAGCGTTGAAGTCGCCAAGAATTATTAAGGTATATTTCCTTGGTTTTGTCTGATCAAGTTTAATAAGCCTGTGAAGGATCTGTTTGCTATAGATGTACAACTGTTGATGTGAGAATTGATTATATACTGATGTGCAGGCTTATCGTTTCCCCTGTTAACTTTAAGAGTAGCTGACTTCGCATCTGTATCCTTTTTCTGTTAACTAATTCAATCTTTTCTGATTAGAATTGCAAGTCCCCGGTGTGTTTTACCTGAGGTTCCATAGAGGTGCCATTCGTAGTGTGTAGAGTTGTATGCTCCAGTGTTCATACCTGTTTCATGCAGGCTGCATGAACGCCCCTAATTGAGAGTTCAGCGTCAATTTTATCTTTTTTGGCCGGTTTTGAGGCCCCACAGACGTTCCAGGTTGCAATACGCAAGTCTGGGCAAGTATATTTTATTGCGCTAGACGGCTGGTTTCTAAGTATTGTGAACCCAGTGGCATCTGCGACTACATCTGATACCTGTGTATACATTGATGTTTGTTGTTCATACTGTGTTAATGGGCTAGCTAATTAGGGGCTGTTCGTTTGGGACTGAGGTTTTATGGTTGACTCTTCACGTGTGTTGAACTGGTTAGTTAAGGCTTATAGTGCTGGTCCTTGTAGCGGATGTGTATGTTGCCGGGTACTGGTTCGTCGGTAGGTGAATACACTAGTGTGTGTCTTGTATCCGTGTGCACGTGCAGATTTACAAGATAGAACTCGGACGCGGCGATTAGGATATCCTCTCCTCCCCATAACGTCTTGTTAAACTGCATGGTTATGTATTTTGCTATCCTTTGTTCCTGGGAGAGATTGCTGTTAGGGAGAAATTCTTGTATATTATTAAAAGTGCTAGGCGAATTCTGTCGTTATTTCGATTCTCCATTACATAATATGAAGCTAATTCCCGGCGTACTACACGTGATCGAAGGTTAAACCCATTAAATTATTTATTTGATGGGCTATAGCCCTAAATAAGCAATTGCCGTCTTTTGTCATACGCACAATTATACCCATTTTTAAAGAAAAAAGCCTTTTGTTTTTATGGTATTACAAGACCTTCTCAGCAAAACATGTGCTGTGTGGGTTTTTGAGAAACAATAAAGCTGACAGGGGACGCCTCAAATTTATGAGCTATTTTTGTTACTTAACCTTTTTTTTTCCCTTCGAGCCCAATTTTGCACACGTGTTCAGGACTTGACTTACAGGCTGGGAATTAGAAGTTTTGCTCAAGGCAGTTTTGGTAATTTAGTACTATGTTAAATAAGGAAAAGCGTGGAGAACGAATTCTAGAGCGATTTTGTATTTTAGGCTAGTGTAATAGAGTGTACTAGTTTATCCCTCGCTCCTAGATATAATATGAAAACATTTCCCTCAAGCCTATTTATAACTTGCTATGATGTTAAATTCACGCGTGTGGCTTCAAAAATACAAATTAAGAAAACAAAGCGCAGCCGGATACAGCTTCTAATGGAGATCCCTGAAATAAACGGAAAGATCTCACCAAATTGGCTCGCTGAGGACTTGTCGTCACCAATGTCTTCGGCTGGAAGGCCTAGGCCTCGGGCTTGTATATCAGGAACACACGTATGCCACTTCACTAACGTTTTAATACCCACAAATACAACACACGATACACCGTTCGAATTTCGAATTTGAGTTTCAAGCTGAGAGTTACGCCCGTTTAGTTAGAGCCACGTGCAACGCACGTTGCATCAAGTATAAACAAAGGCTGGACAGGACACGTCTGTCCCCTTCGGCGTTCACTATCCGACCGGGTGAAACCAGCAGCAGCTAGTTATTTATATATTTGAGCCCATTGTTACTCGTAAGTATATTAAATAAAAATAGCAAGAACACCTCGCTATGCTTAGTCCCATTACCGACTCGTAGTCACACCAGATTGTCACACCAGTATGACAAACAGGAATTTTTTTCTCGTTTGTCACACCACTGATTTTTCGACACCATGTATACGATAATTGCTAGTGAAGTACCTACATATTCTAATAAAGTCGATCTGCTGATCGGCGTTTGCCGACTTTCGTTCAAAAAGTGTTACTATCCGATATAAGAGAAGAAGATTTACATATAGCGAAAATACATATACCTAGCGTTATCTTATAAAATTCAATTTTATAAGAATAAAATTGAATTTTATAACCCAATCCATAAGCTAAGGCAACGACCTCATTTCTCATCGAATTTCGGATGGGTCCATTTCAGCTGCAGGGGTTCTAATCAAAACAATATCCACTCTACTGAACATCCCTCACTAATCCATAATAATTATGCACCAATTAATAGTTGTGTGCTCAGATGAATTACATACCTCAGCAGTTAAATAATAGCGGTATAATTATCGTATTAATTAGAGGGTATTCAGTATTGTTTTGTGTTTTGACGTATAAAGTACATACTTACCTTTTTTTTTTCAATCAATTAAGTACCTTTTATAATGCTTCGCTATATATTTTTTCCGTCTGTGTGGTGCCGGACTTAAAGAATAGCACCACCCCATACTTCCCGTGAGTGTCGTAAAAGGCGACTAAGGGTCTAATCGGAGAATGGGCAGCAGCATTCTCTATGCATTCCACCACCATATCATACGCCAACCCGCCTGCCAAGCGTGGCGATTATGGCAAACCCTCCCCCTTTTGGGAGAGGCCTATGTCCAGCAGTGGACGTCTTTCGGCTGAAATGATGATGATGATGATGATATATTTTTTATTTAAGTACACAAAAGTAATCTGTCTTCCTTTAAGGAACTAATCCATATTAAGCACATGAAAAAACACTTATTTATTAAAAAAGTATTTTAAGTTTTTTTACGTTTAGCACTATCAGTTTTGTTTATTGACTAGTCATAAAACCAAATTTTTTTTTGGATTGTTATAGGTAATGTACGCGTATTTTATTTGTCACACTAATATTATAAAGGCGAAAGTTTGTGATTGTGCGTTTGTGTGTTTATATGTTTGTTACTTCTTCACGCTCAAACGGCTGGACCAATTTTGATAAAATTTTGTATGGAGGTAGCTGACACCTTGGATTAGGCTAAATAGGCTACTTTTTATTCCGATATTCCCACGGGATCGACACTCATGCGGGCGGAGCTAGTCATCCATAAAATAAAATCACAACCATTCTATTTTTAGGCTCACACACATATTTTATTAATCCTGCCCAAAATGGCCGCCGATAGACAAATACGTTCCCGCTAAAACATTCGCAAGTCATAACCAGTAGCCGATGAACCAACACACGTCTATCTGCAAACATACACCGATATATCCCCCTCCCCTATCCCCTTGACCTATCACACAAAAAGTCAATACTTCAAAATTGAAAGCCAGTCGTGGTCGACAACGTATTAAACTTTCAATCAAATTGTTCCCAACGATTGGTGCTATACGTAACTATACCACGCTAGCTATAGCACCTAAACCAGCGAGCTCCGCGGGCGTTTTGTGAAAATATTCATTTTAATTAATCCCCCTTTTATAACCGGGATGAATTGTTTTGATAACCTACCGTAAGTCCGAAACGTATTAGATGTGTTTTTGTTTTAGTGCATGGGCGGAAAATGGACAGGTGCAGTGTGGAAAATTGGTGTATAAAATGGATGAATAGTTTCGGGCACGTATTGATCGACTACTACTGCTTCAATTTGCCAGATTCCAGATTATTCTCCGAAATTCCGAATATACAATACATGGTATTATTGTATATCTGTGAAATAATGTAACAACTGTTTCATAAGATGTGCTATAAAAAAATAATGTGCTGACTAGATCGCTAGTTATAGAAAACTATTTCTTTGTTATACTTTTCTGAAAAGGGCTTGACTAATAAATAAATAATAAGTCGTAACCTAATAAAATTGCAAACAAACGCTAACTCAGTTTGTTCGATCAGAAAAATCCAGTTAAAGAACTTATTCACTTTCAATCAAAATAAATTCGACGAATTCCAACAAGGTATCATTATAAATATTACTTTGTTTTTTTAAGTAAATAAAATGGAGTTTTAAAAATAACGTCACTGATTGTATTAAATACAAACTTACTTGCCCCAATACCATTCCAGACAACTAAAAACCTTGCTATAAATATTGGATTTTCAGCTGAATCTAGACCAGACTTCGGAGAATTTTGTCTAACATTTTAAACGAACTGTCTACTACATCCAACACTTTTACTACTTCTCACCTTGAAGTTTTATTTCAAGATCCCAGACAGACAGACTTTTCCAGAAAATAGGTAAGTTTCTGGCCGTCTACGTATAAGTTTTGTACACAATTTCTACAGAAAACATACAAACTTAAGAAAGTATGGACCTAAATTAGTTATATTGCTGATACAAGTCATATAAAAGTTTTTGATGTGTCCTAGTAAGTAACTACGCATATTTTTGGAACCCTTGAGGGGAGAATTTAGCGCACCCCATGCCAGACCAAATAAGGGGTCACCCTAATTGATCACTTTTATTACTACTTAAGGCTTATAGGTAGGTAGGTAGACGTAATAGCATATACCTACAGAAATCCATTAAATATAGGTTGTTCATAATGAAATGACGAAAGACTTACATGACCTAAAGCGCGGTCTCTGTCGGACTGCATAGAAAAGTAAGAGAAGCGCGATGACACAACGCTGGTAATTTATTGCAAAATATGAAGCAATTATTTAATTACAAAATCTATTGTTTGGACCAAAAAATTAAAACATTTTAGTATGTTGCTTGTAGAATAGTCTGACAAAAAATCAGAATGATTGTATGTATATATGTGGTTTTTATTGTAAAAAGAAAGTTTTAGAGGTATCTTCGTGATTTTTTTCTTTCGTATCAAATTCGTTGTATTATGTTTTCAACACACTACCTACCTAGCATATTATTATATCCTGAAGAATATCATATATTTTTCCGATTTTGTTTACTGTACGATCATATACTTTTATTGTTTCTCAAACTTGCGTTTTTTGCGTTTAGATCCTGTAAGCCCCTTAAGTCAGTGGCGACTGGCGACTTTGTGCTCTTATACACGAACGGCACGTGTCTACGACAGAGGCTACTGCAGCCGCCGACAGGCGTGCCGCTCGTGCATTTGAGAACGTGCCGGCTGCAGTTACCTCTGCCGCTGCGCTTTTATGCTAAAATGTGCTGTACTATCCAGGAGAGTCCAGCATTACACTGTAATAGTCCAAAGTAGCTAGTATCAAATCAAAATATTTTATTTCACATAAACCTACATGGGCACTTATGAAACGTCAGATGCTAGGTGGACTGTAACCAATGAGCCCTATCGCGTATGAATTCGTCGATACAGTCTGATAGAGTGAGGTCTCCGAAATGACAAATTTTGAGGCGCTAGTGTAGCGTGAGGTCTCCGAAATGTCAAATATCGAGGCGCTAGTATAGCGTGAGGTCTCCGAAATGTCAAATGTCGAGGCGCTAGTGTAGCGCGAGGTCTCCGAAATGTCAAATGTTGAGGCGTTAGTATAGCGTGAGGTCTCCGAAATGTCAAATGTCGAGGCGCTAGTGTAGCGTGAGGTCTCCGAAATGTCAAATGTCAATGTTTGTGGGTGGGCTACGCGGGTTTATTTCTAATTAGAATAATGTTGTGAACATTTTGCAATACCTGAGATTAAGGCAAATATGAGTTACGGGACAATTAATTATAGTGCTTTAAATGCGGAGCTAAGAAAAAGAGGTTCAAAATTAAGCGGGTTGAAAGAACAGCTAATTCAGAGGTTAGTTTGTTTACTGTTTACAAACACTGTTTTTGTTTGTTTGCTTAAATATGATTTAAATGTAAACTTTACACAACACTCCCGTAATAACAAACGTTGAGAGTGTAGCGGCATCTAAAACGCTACATGCAAACAACGCGTCATACTGACGTCACGCAGAATCCTGCATCTCGCAAGCAGAGTTTACCGCGCAACTAACATAGATACAGCGGCCCGATATGAATCATCGGGCAGTTGCCCGTCAGACACAACACCCTTCTGATCGGAGGGTCCTCCCTTTTCTATAGAGTATGAGTGAGGCGCACCCTGTTCCTCATACCTCTATTAGAGCTTAGTGAACGTACAGGACCGACAGTGGCGACAACTGTTGAGCACAAAAACGTTAGCCCTCATTGGTCGTTTCCTATGAAGAAGAGCCGGTAAGGAATTCCATGGTTACTCTTTTAAAAATATGTATGTATATCAATTCTAAAATCATGATTGTAATTGATCATCACCACATATATTACAACATCAACAAACACATTTTTGCATCGTCAGCCTAAACCCTTTAGAAAAACAAAAGCGTGCAACGGTTAATCCTACAAATAAATCCCTTTTAAGCTCGGTATAAAATACCCGCGAGCCGACATAATATTATCGAAAGCCAGAACACTGGCAGCTGATCGGCTGTCGCACTTTTAAACGGTAAGTATTTTAACTGAAAATTTTTCATTAAGTAAAACCTCGAAAATATTCTATAGGTAACATTTGGATAAGAGTCAATCGGAATTTCTGAGATTAATATTGATACTGCGAAAATTAACCTTTCTGTCTGTGTTTGTTAAGTGTTAATGACTGGTTTTCATGTGAAAATAACGTGGAATCAATTTCATTATGATGAAATTGATGATTAAATTGGGAGAAATTGCTACCCTGTGTCCTAACCGAAAGCAATTGTCGCGCGATTATTCGTATACGCGATCGTTTATATGAATTTATGACGTACAAACGTGACTCGATTGATCGTGCGGGTTCGTACGTCATATTCATATAGACAGTGGCTTCCAGTTAGGACACGGCCTTAGTGTTTGAAAATTTGAAATGAAATTAACATTCTTATGACGACATTTTCTATCATAAAATATCACGAAACGCTTAAAGAAAGGAATCAAAAGGCCCTGAACTAAAAACTACAAAACCTAAAATTGTTTTAAATTTAAATAGATTATGAGAGGTTTATTAAGCACCCAATTACTGTTAAGACCTCACCTAGCTCTTAAGGGCTAAACATTTAATAAGTAAACACTTTAGCTACAAAGAATAATCCTGAATGATTCCATTTTCTATTAAAATCTTTGATAAAGCTGCTAAGCCGCTCCCAAGAGTTAAATGCTATTTCCTTTTTTGCGAATTTTACTTCAGTATTTTCCTTTTATAGTCCATATTAAATGATCCATATTTATGTAGGTACAGTCGAAAAAAAAAACGAGAGGAGAGTTTTGAGTATGGATGTCGATGGCTATAAGAGTAGGGGAAGACCAAAGAAACGATGGATGGAATGTGTGAATGATGATATGGTTAGAAAGGGGGTGACTACCGAGATGACGACTAATAGAGAAGTATGGAAGAAAAAGACATGTTGCGCCGACCCCAAATAAATTGGGATAAGGGCAGGAGAATGATGATTTATGTAGGTACAGTAAAAGCGTTTCGGGAACGTAAGTATTGACATTCAAAATTTAAATAAAGTAGTAAAAAAATAATTAACTGTAGCATTGTGCTGGTTTGATATATTTTTCCTTTGATGTAGGGAATAAGGAAAAAAACTCATTTTATTATACATATAGGCTGCTTGTTAATCATTGCCAATCCTACAGGGAACGAAATCGGCCTATAATATAGTCGTTGTTGGATTGTGAAAGAGCACAGCTGTGCGATTAAAAAGTATTAGCAAGAAAAGAGTGTTTTCCTTATATTCGGAATGAACCATAGCGTGGAATGAACCCTACTCCCGATTAATAAACTTTATCGGACGGACAATAACACATGTAAAGGATAACTGTCAAATCGTGTTGTCATTCATTCTTAGGTCTGGCCCCGAACTAATAATGTGTCCGTAAGTGATGCGGAGACGTAACTTCGGTCGAAAACAACGGATTTCATGCTTAGAGAGTTCAACACACAACAGAAACACTTAGCACCGACAGCTGAAAAACCAACTGTGATTTTTTTTGACGCGCTGGGATGCACTCGGTTGGATCGTCAAAGCTCGGCTCAAAACCGAGAGTTGAAATTCAGTGCGTAAAAAAAACCGCCCGTGTGTTATTACTTAGAACACACCTTTTTTTTTTTTTTTTATTCTATTCGGGAAACTTACAGCTAATTTAAACAATGCTCTTAAACAATATGAGTTATTCCGTTCTGATCCCCTGAACCCCCCTCCACCCCCAAGATCCCCTCCTGGATCGTCTTCTGTTTTAATCTTTGTCTTATCCACTAAAAACTTTCTCATACCGGTTTGATCCGCTTTTTCTTTTGTTTTTGATCCTGAAGGATCGTCAGCAACAAAAATAAGTACAGGGTTTATTGAGAAGGCCATTAACAAGTTTCCACTAATAAACACTCAGACTTGACTTATGTTACCAATTATATTTTAGCAACTCGTTTCATAACAGAAGCCTGTAGTTGAATACTTTACCTTTCCTAGTATTTGTGGAGGTGTAAAATATATTATAAGTCCTAGTACGTATATTTCGTAATAGAATAAAATTGTTTTGCTAATAAATAAAATGTTTAAATATTGGTGTATTCTTTTGTATTCCGAGTTGAGTTTAACACGTGTGATTCATATACCTACAATAAATAAAGTCTTACGGTTGTACCCTGAAGAGGCAGGTCTTAGACAAAGAAAAGTATAGACGGCGGGTAGCTCCATTTCATTTCCACAAGAAAGGGATAAAGTATTGAGTTATTATAAGTAACAGAAAAGGATAAAGCTATACTATTTCCGTCTCTCAGTGCGTGCCCGTTTTTTCAAGGCAGCTACTTATGTAGCCTATGTTAGTTAAGTTAGTTTTTTGTCTCATGTGCGGCCACGCTACCCGATGCTCTATAGCTTTCTTACTCTAAGCGGCAGGTAGAGTTGTAGATACTCCGAACACCCACATGTCACCATTAAATGTTTTTAAGTGTCCCTACCCGTAAGGCCGTAAAACGACTGTCAAAGATCTACAAATGACAGCCGGGACCAACGGTTTAACGCGTTTTTCTAGAAATAGATGGTCACCCATCCATGAAACGACCTCGGCAAGCGTAGCTTAACCTTCGAACGCCCCGTGCGACTGTTATTATTTAGCCACTAGCCGATTGTGCTTGAATTTTTTAGTCCCCATAAAACCCCCAACAAAAAGTATGATACAATAATAAGTATAAATAAAATTGCATTTTTTCAACCAAAAAGTTAGATAAGCGTTGCACTGTCGACAGAGGGATCTTTGCGTTGCATCGTTACGTTCATTGCATATTCATGCCGCGTGTTTTGTACAACAAAATGGCCGACGTTGCTATTGTACACGATTTGTGATTCGTTAGCGATAGCCTTGGCTTTTAGTTTTTTATGTATATGCTATGACACTGAGAGGTCAATGTTGTTATGTTAGATGAGGTCGGTTGGTCAGAAAGATCAGCCGAGGTATTCTGTATAAATCTCACCGTGAAAACTTAGGTGAAGTGAGCTGTCATGAATGTCAGCTGTCATCTAGCATCGTGGAATGTCAAGTCACTTCACGCTCACATCACCTACATTTTCACTGTGAGATTTTTACAGAATAGACCGGCTGGTGCGTATGACCTGCACCCTCACTGCGTAACACACTATCAATCTCAATCTGAATATTTTTGAAGGATATTGCTAATCCCAAGCTTCATGAATGTTCGAAAAAGTCTGCTCAACAACGTAAATACCGCAATGAATGTTGTTGAAATGTCAAAATGAAAAAGCCATTCCTACTATTAGTACACGCAACCCACGTGCTTGTATGAACGTAAACGAAGCAAAAGGAGAATATACGTAAGGATCCGATATCGGATGAGAAGGGAGGATCGTAAGCAGGTGGCATTCTGTACTTTCTGCCTACCGCCATGGGTAGACAGGCGTAAGTTTATGTATGTATGTAGATAAGGTAAAGTCTATTAAAACTTATGTTTCAAATTAATGTTATTTCAAGTTAAACAAAATAATATCAACTTTAGTTTAATGGTAAGTAAGTTGATTTCAGAGTGACTAGCACTATTGAAAAAGTTATAAAAATGTTTGAAGTTGTACTGTAAACTGAACTTTAATGTGTAGGATTTAAAGTTATTTTTCCATAAACTCATAATTATTTGTTTACATTTTTAGCAAATAAATCGCGAATGCATATTAGTACTTATTGCGGTTTCAGAGGTTAACAGCTGATGGTCAAACTTTGCATATCTGTAAAATTGCATTAAAATCGGTCCGGTATTTCAGATTGTTTAGCGGTTAAACTTTAGCCGTTAGCACGTACAGAACTGGCTCGCAAACAACACAAACAAACTTGTCAACACAAAAATTAACTAACATGCAGTTCAATTTCTGCTATGGTTGGTTGACTGAAATAGCAACAAGCAACAACCAATCAAATCGCTTGAAGCGAGATTTGACAACCGATTAATTTCAAAATGGGCTTTCGGAAAAAGGGTTTAAATGCTCAGTTTCCATTTAAGATAAGTAAGGTTTACATTATTTGACTACTTAGAAATTTCCAATCAATCAGTCATTTTTTTTCTAGTTGGTCGTCACAGACAGAAATAATAAGGAGGAGCTCGTGGCTAAGTAATAACGGCCGCACGGATCGATCAATAAGGTTAAGCTTCGCTTGCCGAGGTCGGTCCGTAGATGGGTGACCTACATACCGAGACCCCTCCGTGCCTCGGAAAGCACGTTAAGCCTTTGGTCCCGGCTGTCATTCCTGGATATGTGACAGTCGTTACGGGTCGTCAAAAGCCCGAAAGTCTGACAACCAGTAGTAGGCAGGGGGTTATCGTATTACATACATAGTAACTGGGTTGTGGAGGTCAGATAAGCAGTCGCTCCATGTAAAATACTGGTATTCTAGCTGCATCTGGTTAGACTGGAAGCCGACCCCTGCATAGTTGGAAAAAGGCTAGACAGATTGCAGGTAGGTACTAAGATACAATTATTTTATCGATAAAAGTGTTGTTTCATATTTCCTTTATTTGAAACGAAGTGCATCTTAAATATTTAAACTGCATTTACTTAGCTGGAAATGGAAATTTCTATTTGTATTTTCGAAATGGAAATATATTTGTAGAGAGAATTTGTAAGCAATGCAATTTGGCGCGAGCATAAATTAGGTAAATGCTCGCAAAACGTTATCATGTTTTGAAATGTATTCCGTTGTAGTTATTTATATTATAACACTTATAACTTGAGAGCAGTGCTGATTATGCTTATGCTATACTCATAACAGTCATAATTTACAAAGTAGACACTATTAAGCGATAAAATAAGGGGGCAGGTACCTTAAGGCGCTACCTCGAAAATAAATCGCAGCGACTGATCTACTAAGCGAGCGAAAGTAATGCAATTACTTTTGAAACGCAAAAGAAGAGAGATGGCTATAATGTGCGTGCGCTCGGAATAAAACGAATTTACTCCTTTTTTTAACAAAATAAATGAATTAAATTTAAAACTACTTTGAGTAAACTTTGATAAGATAATTCTCTATGTTTTAAAGTAAATTCCGTTGAATAACTCTTAAGCGTAACGCCGTGATGTCAAAAAAAGTAAAAAAATAAGAAATAACACTGCAATTTTTTCTATAGAGAAAAAATTATTGAATCGTGTATTCCTTTTACATGATAATCGACCAAAGAGCCAAAAAACATATACCAAAATGTTAAATCCATATTCCACATACTTAACAAGTTACCAAATAGAAAAACCACATTTTTTTCAATATACTTATCACCTTGAGTATTGATAATCCGCCATAATTTAATTTGGCTATATATTTTCTTTAGAAAAGTGTTACTTTGTAGATTATTAGTAATGTTAACATAAGGCAAGTTTTTTTTTATCTTGGAAATATAGCAATGGAAATCTCGATTAGCACAAGCATAACCAGCATATAGTGAGTCATAGTCTACCTCGTGGGCCCAGTGCGGGTTGGCACTGGTAGATGTCACATGTCTTCGAATATTTGGTTCGAAGACATGCGACAAATCTCGATTATTTTCAACCAAACCATATAAGTAATTAAAATATTTTTTTTTTACTTTCAAATAAGTTGCGAATCAAACATATTATAAAAACATGTGACATGTGACATCTACCAGTGCCATCCCGCACTGGGCCCACGAGGTAGACTAACTCACTATATGCTGGTTATGCTTGTGCTAATCGAGATTTCCATTGCTATATTTCCAAGATAAAAAAAACTTGCCTTATGTTAACATTACTAATAATCTACAAAGTAACACTTTTCTAAAGAAAATATATAGCCGAATTAGCTTATATAGCCAAATATATAGCTAAATTAGCCAGGTTAAGGGGCCGGCGCGTAGAGTCATCTCAACACCTCTCTCCCTTGAATTTGTATGTATATATACATATATGTCGGCGCGTGAAGCGGTTAGCGCTGTTTGTTTCGAAGTTTCGAGCTGTCAGAACACGATGACCAATGCACTCGGTTTTGACGTTTAAGTCGGTTTAAGCAATAGAGCTTAGTTCGGAAATCGCCTCATTCGGATACGAAGCGAATCGCTTGAGTGAGCTCGCGACTGGGCTGGCAACACTGGTTTTGGTATTAATGAGTTTGGCAACACTGGTTTTGGAGGGAACTGAGAAAAGTCAGATTACAGAACGACAAAACGAGACACACATGCTTCCCTGGAGTTTTCCGGGATGGGAGGAGTTTTATGATGGAAATTGAAAAAGAGGAGCAGTGAGAACTCCGCTAGAACAGAGAGGTTCCTTGAGGGACAGTTAACGGAGGTCAATTTGGTTAGCCAGCCCGGTAACGATCTCGCTGCGTATCTGGATGTGTCGTGTACCTACAGTGTGTGATGATTAGCGAGTGTGATTCAATTGTTCGTAAACTGTAATCTGATTTGAAGTGCAAACGGTTATTCTGTTGCGCAATAACCAACTCTACCCATAGTGCGCCCACGGTATTTGAAATATGGCTGATGATGACGAGACACACTATACCTTCTTCGTCATATATATATTATAAGTATATATTATAGTCAATAGTATGTATGAGTAACTAACTTAACTTAAACTGTAACTTATTTATGTATTTGTGTACCTAGTTTTATTTTTTTATCATTGTTCCTCTCAACCAAAGCACCTGCCATCCAATCACTTCACCACCCTTGGTTGATTGGTAGAGAATGCCTAAGGCATTAAGTCCGCCTTTGTACCTTTTTTGTGCGAAAAGTTTAAATATTAATTAATTAATTAAGTATCGATCGAAACAATCAGACAAATAAACCTTTTGTAAGCATCAACGGTTATCATCGAACGTTTTCTAACAAAAGTTAATTGAAATAAGTAGACGTTAAGAAAACTTGCATTGTTTGCTTTTAATTAAACTTTGCCCGCCATCTTGTTCACGCCCACGTACCTGAAACAATAGAAAATTTATAAGTACATGTATATAAGCAGGTATCTACTGATGTAACGTAGTTATGACTAGACTTTCAGCCTTTTTAGACATGTAAACGGAATTAGTGACAGGACTTAATACTTTAACCGCTTATCTATAAATGTTGCTCTCAAAAAACTATTAATTAATTACTATTATAAATAAATTAATATACTAAACAAAAAAAGAATTAACGACCGTGTATAGGCCCGTTAATTCTTTTTTTATGACATTGATTTACATTCTGCAATTACTTTAAGTCACACTGACTTATTACTTGTTAAAATCTTATAATATAATTAATCTATCATATAATTAATTTATCTTAATAATTTAGTTTAATTTTTTATTATTTTTACCCTATTGTGGTATTAGTAATTTTATTGTAGGTGCATCCTTTTTTCACATAAATAATTATATAGTTAATGTAGGTATACAAAATATTGTAAAACATTTTAAAAGAGTAACGGTGGAGTTTCTTTCCCATTCCTCTCCATACGGAACGACCTTTTGGAAGGGGCGGTTAGAATCAATTCTATTTATTGTAAATTTGGGACGTTCGAAAGTGCCTTTAATGTGCCTATTTGAAATAAATGCCTTGACATCAAAGGTAAAATAACTGTAAAGGACTGCAAATGCTGAATACAAAAGAATTCGTGTTTTACGAATGTAAACTTTATTAGATCCTTATCGTGTCCAACTGACAGCTGTCACACCTATTACCAAGTTTCATTTTTCACCACACTTTCTATTGTAAACACATTTAAAATTTATATAAATAAAACAAAGTCGTAGTTACACCATTTATAATTCAATAACGGCTGAAACGATTTTATGATCTTTGATTTGTTGGATATTTTTCCGCCCCGCGGGCCGGAAAACGCTACTGCTACTCGTAGCAGAATAACTATATTAAAACATGGGAAAATTTCATGAAAAAAATTAATGAAGAGAATTCATTTTCTCATACATTTTGTATATAACGGCTTTTTTATGATATCTCGAGAACGGATTGACTGATTTCAATAATGATTCTGAGGCGGTACGTACTTCGCCGGGTCAGCTGCAGTTGCATATAAAGTAGGATTCCCACCATGTTTTCAGAACACAGTTTACGTAATAAACTTATAAGACAAGCCAGTAAAAATCTCAAAGATGCTTCAGAGTTTATTCTCGACTTATAAGCATCAGTCAGTTGTTTCTCCAACTGTCTTCCACTGTCAAACGAAGTTACTGGAACCCAAAACCTCCAAATTGCTCGTTGTATTAACAATCCCAGCGTGGAATCACGTGCAGCTGCAGAAAACATGAAGCGAGTGGCACTAGGCGAATTCATTTACAGTCAGCAAGACCTGTAAATCTTCTTGGCGGAGCGCTGCTGTCGTCGTCACTTACCGCACTAGTGAACGGACCATAGAACCAGCGGATAAGTGAGAACCAGCAGGTAAGCAAGAACCAGCGGATAAACGAAACATGTCACGAGATACTTTCATGTAAAAGAAAGGTTTGAAGAAATGACAAGAGTAAAGTTACAATATGAAAAACTTTATTTCAAGTGGGTGGCAAATTAATCAAACGTAAGGAATGCCTGAACAAAAAGGAAAGTGAGCAGTTTTGGATATTTCTTACGAAGAGTAGCCAATCAGTTTAAGCCGTTTGAAATTTGGCTGCAGATCTTTTTTTTTTTTGTTTTGGAATTTTTTGGCACTACAATCGGCTACTTGCCAATTTGCAACTTTAACAACAAAACTATAGGTGCTCTCAACTTAATTTATTTATTTATTTGTAAGGTTACCACTACATACTAGTGATTCACCAAAAGTGAAATCCACAAACATTAATGCATTTTATGTAATAGAGCTAATAAAAAGAGGTTAACCGCATCAATTATAGGTACAGTTAATTAAATGTCATTATTAATTACACAAACCATAATTGGAAAAAACATTGTTCGTGTTTATTAAATTTGTTCATTTCTTGGATACAGTGAGTCAGATGAATGCAATATGAAATTACACTCTGATGTAAAAATATAATAATACTGATTAATTAACTCTATAGTAAATTATTGGAATAAGTAGGAACAGATTCTACCTATATTTACGCCGTTTTTAAAGCAGTTCATTATAATTTAAAATCACTTAATTTATTATTTTTAGTAATAAAATTTTTGTTCAGTCGCTTCCTTCGTGGCCCCATTAAAATTGTTTATATCCTTGCCGCTGCCAGTTCTTGCGATCCCAAATTTATGTGCGACGAAAGTCCCTATTTCAACGTCTTAAGACCTACAATCGTATGTCACCTGCAGTCCTGCAGCTTTGTTTACTAATGTCTGCAGTGAATTAGCACAGAGTTCAGTTGGCGAATTTCTGAGTGGTTATTCATGAATGTTGCAGTAAGCGGAAAAGCGTGGTAAATCGTGGGGAACGCACCAAATAATGAGGAAAGTTTGGAGCCATTGTTAATGCTTATAAGTGCTCGAAATGTGCAATGTTCGAGCGGAGTGATTAACGAAATACTGACGGTGTTTGAATGTTGCACGTTTATGAAGCTTGTTGTTTTACTGAGAGGAGGGCAGTGGGTATTGCTTTACATTTATATTAATTTGTTGTACACATCAAGCTACTACAAGCTGTCAAATTTCTTTAATAGATTTTGAACTTTATCGCTAAAGTATAAGGTTGAATGTTGATTGGGAAAATTTGACAGTTTCGGGAGCTTGATGTGCTGGCGTCTGTACACAGCTGCAGAAACAAAAGTACTATCTATTTTTATATATTTTACAGATAAGAGAGACCAATTTATTGTTCACGAGTTTCAATGATAACGCAATACAGTCTCTGATGGGTGCGAGCCAGTTCCAACAGCATCCTGAGAGTTATTGCTGATAGGCTGGACTGCTGTGTTTTATGTCGCTGCTCCAGTATCTCAGCTGGAATGCGGAAGCAGTGAATGTTTTGTTGTGTTTGTATGTGTAATTGTATCACTAACATAGTTGTAAGTTTATTTTATTGTTACTAACACTGTATGAGTCTCATTGTTACTCGAAATAAAGAATTTAATAATAATAATTTGCAGTTTCCGAGGCCGCGCGTCCTCCTTCGAGTTTTGGCGAAATCCGTCCAGTTCATCCCGAAAATTTGACAGTTTCGGGTCGTTTGATGTGCTGGCGTCTGTACACAGCTGCAGAAACAAAAGTACTACCTATCTATTTTTATGTATTTTACAGATAAGAGAGACCAATTTATTGTTCACGAGTTTCAATGATAACGCAAGACAGTTTTTGCAGTTCCCGAGGCCGCGCGTCCTCCTTCGAGTTTTGGCGAAATCCGTCCAGTTCATCCCGAAAATTTGACAGTTTCGGGTCGTTTGATGTGCTGGCGTCTGTACACAGCTGCAGAAACAAAAGTACTACCTATCTATTTTTATGTATTTTACAGATAAGAGAGACCAATTTATTGTTCACGAGTTTCAATGATAACGCAAGACAGTTTTTGCAGTTCCCGAGGCCGCGCGTCCTCCTTCGAGTTTTGGCGAAATCCGTCCAGTTCATCCCGAAAATTTGACAGTTTCGGGTCGTTTGATGTGCTGGCGTCTGTACACAGCTGCAGAAACAAAAGTACTACCTATCTATTTTTATGTATTTTACAGATAAGAGAGACCAATTTATTGTTCACGAGTTTCAATGATAACGCAAGACAGTTTTTGCAGTTCCCGAGGCCGCGCGTCCTCCTTCGAGTTTTGGCGAAATCTGTCCAGTTCATCCCATCTGCTACGTGGCCTGCCGCGACACCGCCTCACTGTCTCGGTCTTTGCTCAGGAGTGGGACAGCCCAGGCTAACAAAAAAAAAGACGTCTTTGCAGCACCAATACAGCGCAGACATTAAACAAAACCTAATACCATTTCCAATCACAAGCTCAAAACAAAATTAATCAGTAGAACAAAAAAAAAATTGTTTAATTAATCATCTCACAACAAAGGCTCTAATAACTACAATAACCCACAAATATTTCATCAGTAACTTCAGGATAACCAGCTTATTACGAGTTGAATCACGTTTCCTTTATCTAATCAAGTCGACCCTTAATTGAAACTTTTTAATTAAACCAATGCAACGACGACACGCTAAGGGTGGATTTCACCATTGAAACGATCAAGAGCTGTCAGTGTCATAATTTTTGTGGAATATTGACAGCTCCTCAAGTTCTGAGTTGAGCTACACGATTATTGACAAATGCTTGCACTAACTGGACTGGTCCACTCACATGGTCTTCACATGATTTGACCAAGAGTCTGGACATTAAAGGAGATTGTGACCTCTGTGTGTGTGTTTCGTTCGGCCTTCCTTCTAAGCAGGGACCGGACAACACCGCTTAAGAGTTAAGCCTTTGGACAGGGTAACCCGTACATGGGGTAACTCATATCGCAGTGTTACCTTTTGTTCGAGTTACATCCTCGAAACCCAGTGAAACGGTTAACACCTTTATTAAGGTAACCACGTGAAGGGGTTAACCCCTTCAATGACTTAAGCCTACCTATGAGGTTACCTTCTCGAAAAGCTTTTTTTCGTGTTACCCTGGATCAGGGACCGGCCGGATAGTCGTTGAAAGGGTTTTTGAAGGGGTTTATTTAAGCGCTTCAAAAAAAAACCCTATGATTCATGTTACACCTTCGAACGGGTGAAGTTAACCCGTTACGAACGGGTTACCCTTTCAACACTCTGTAACACTGTAACAGGGTAAGCCATTCCAACTCAAGACATTGTAATATGCACTGTTTACAATCGATATTAGTTTGAAAATTGCATAACCACGACCGCACGTGACATCGTACCGTGCCCGGCGGTCCGCCAATCTTGCGTGTGCCGACTTGCCGAGCGACTTGTAAACATGGAAAAATAACTATTGTCTATTATGATCTTATAGTTCAATTTTGCTCGTCACACATGCTAAACATTGTAATAATATTTATTTTTTCGTGTCTATACTTGTTTATTTTCATCATTCGTTATTTGATTCGGAACTCGGACGGAACTACGGAAGTAAAAGCAATTTAGCAGTGTTTACGTTTAAGTGTGCGTTGTAGCTGCCCTATTATACCTATTACAACAAGAATTGTCTTTCTTTGAAAATGCCACAGCCGAGGCGAGATGCTATGCATCGTTACTACTCGTAAGTGTTTGTGTTTTAACACAAGCAAATGTAATTTATGTGGAAATGCCATTAAGGTAAGATTTTATATTTGTTACTACGCCTGATCTTATATAGAAAATAGCAAAGAGATTTAAGATATACTTTAATGTCTTTGGAAAATAGCATTACCTTAGTGTTAATCTAATAATTATCATAGATATTAATCCCTACTGACTTACTAAAATAGTTAGCAAATTAGGTATAAACATGGGCATTAAATGAACGTGGCCCGACCACTTCACGTAGGTCTTGATTTATTCAATATTTTTATTAAACTAGTAAGTGAACAAGTTTATAATTAATTACTCGTTTTGTTCTAGGGCAAGCATACGACCAATTTAAAAAATCATATTTCATCGAAACATGTGCAAGAATATCTACTTATAACTAATATAAATAAGGAAAATCAACAGCACCAACCAAGTACATCTCGACATTTTACAACGTCAGACCAAGTTATAAACAATTGTGTGAAATCCCCATTCTTACTCGCCTCGGCTGTGGCATTTTCACAGAAAGACAATTCTTGTTGTAATAGGTATAATAAGGAAGCTACAACACACACCTAAACATAAACACTGCTAAATTGCTTTTACTTCCGTAATTCCGTCCGAGTTCCGAATCAAATGACAAATGATGAAAATAAACAAATATAGACACGAAAAAATAAATACTATTACAATGTTTAGCATGTGTGACGAGCAAAATTGAACTATAAGATCATATAGACATTAGCTTATATTAACAAATATAATTACATGTCATTGTCATAATATTGACATTAATTTAACTCAGTACTTTAAATAATAATCACTTTTTATACAGATGTTATACCGACCCACAAAGAAATTATTAACCTAATAGACTCGGATCATTGCGGACAATTGATCAGAATTCCAAATCACAACAAAAAAGTTACTAAAAAAGATATCACTGTTAACCCAAAAACAACTAATCGCTTGGAAACATTTAAAACTAAACTCTTGGGTAAACTACCACTTTTGTTCACTAATGATAATCAACAATATAATGATTTTTTTAATATGTATTGCACACAATTTGATAACACTTTTATTCCCAAAACATTATCGATTAATAGTAACGCTTCCTTCAGTGACTGGGCCACCATTGGTATACATAAAAGTAGAAAGCGACTTTATGAATTATATGAAGAACGGATTTATATAAACACTGCTGAATTTAATTTATATGTTAAGAATTATTCTAAAATATTTAAAAAAGTTTGTAGTATTGCCAAGTCACGTTATTTGAGTTCAAAAATTAAAAATAGTAGTAACATTCTTAAAACGACTTGGAATGTCATTAATAGCGAAACGGGAAGGTCATGCACCAGAAGTAGTGACTACAGCCTTGCTATTGATGACAATATAATTAAATCAGATTCTCAAGTCGCCGCGGCCTTTGAAAATTTCTTTGCAGAGATTCCAGTATCAACTACTAAATCTCTTAACTCATCACCCGCTGCCGCAGAGTCTTTACTTAAAGAAAACGTTTCAGTTTGTGATTCTGAATTTCACTTTGAATATGTAACCTGTAACGATATACTTAAAACCTTTCACACGTTAAATGTTAAAAAGACCGCAGATCTCTGGGGTAATTCTGTGGATGTTGCTAAGTCGATTATAAACATTGTAGCACCTACTTTAGCTGTTATTTTTAATACCGTAAAATGCTGTAACTTTGCCTGGATTTTGACGTTTTTTGTTCGTATCTCAGAACCTATTTACTATTACGGCTTCTAAAGACTTGCAGATGGAAAACAGACCTTATGCCTTGCCAGGTAGAACCCAAATCTATTTAAATCATGCCGTCATTCAGAATTACAAGCACTCAAAGTCGTAGGCAAAGTTGTAGGTAAAAGACACAACTTTGCCTAGAAGGATATCTCAATAAATATATTGTTGATCTTTTTAGTATTTTTTTTCCGTGTACATGAGACACCGTGCTTGTCCCCAGCAGTTAGATTATTGCCATGACGGTAATATATATTTTTTTACAGCTAATAGGCAATGTTGTAGCAGGTACCAGAAACTTTTCATACAAAAATGTCGTTGACTCTAGGGTTGTCCCAAAAAAATACGGACTATTTTCTTAAGCTTTTATTCACTTTGTAAAAATATAAAACAAATTGCTACTTATGAGTAAAAATCACAAATGTATTGCTTTTTAGCAATGCTGGCTTTTACGATGTGGGCTTCTTCCTCAGTTGTCAACTCTGTAGGTCGACCAAATGGTTTGCTATGCATGTTTTTTGATTTATTAAAAATGGTCTGACGCGGGATCCCAAATTTCTTTTCCGCTTCGTATGACGAAATGATTTTTTTTCGTACGAGATCTGCAGCAACTTCTGATATTTCTACAGAGTAATCGGCATAACTACGAGCTCCTGATTTTCTCCTGCTTCGTTGTGTATTATTCGGCATTTTTGCATATAACTGCAACAAAGTTAAAACTTACTTAAATACAAAATCATGCCTGTAATCACTGAAGGGTCAGGCAGAGATACACCTCTGCCTCACCCTTACAGGCGATTGAAAACATAACTGTCGAAATAAAAATAAGAATGTTCTATTGACATAAAAAAATGTAACATTTTCAATTGAAGCTCTAACTCCTAGGTGATACCTGTGTCTCACCCGATTTCGGAACATTAACAATGTATGCAGTAAAATTAAAATATCGTAAAACGAAGGAAATTTAGTGTATGCAAGCTCTTGAATCTCGATATAACCGGGTTCCAAGCTGTGGAAATTTCATGCAAATATGACATTTATATAGTAAAAATATATCAATATTAAAAGATCAACAATATATTTAATCCGCCTAGTGACAACCCTAGACCCAGGCAAAGTTGTGTCACTCAAATTTCCAAAACAGTGCACAACATTGCCTACTAAGTTATTTTAATGAAATCGTGTCCTTTTAATAAAAATATCAAGCAATATGGAAAGTAGATAGTATGTTCTTACCCTGGGATGTTATAGCTGCACGAAAACACCTTTTCTTTAGCTAAAACTTCAAAAGTTACACGACACTAAACATTTTCACCTGCGCGCACCGGTGTTTGTCGCACAACTGACAGAGTAACAATGAAGCTACCATTACAAAAAATGAAAAATCTGTTGCCCTAATAATGTAAAATCACTACCAAATGGTAGAAAATAAGAAAAAACTAAGCAAACGCGAAATATCGTAATTGAAACGAAATAGGCAAACTTGGGCTTAGTTGGCAAAGTTGCAGCGTTTTACGGTAATTGTATTGACTGTGGTGAGTTTCCTGATCTTATGAAAAACAGTAAAATAATACCGTTGTTTAAATCGGGTAGTACATAAGACCCTACTAATTATAGACCTATTTCAGTACTACCTACCATTAGTAAAATTTTTGAAAAACTTATTATGAATCAATTGCAAAGATTTTTTAATAAAAATAAATTAATCAGGAAACTGCACCACTACGGAATCCGGAACGCCTCTCTGGATATTCTTACTTCTTACTTGAGTGATAGGATTCAGAGAGTTGATGTTAACCGGAAAAGGTCACCCGGATCTGTAGTAAGAATGGGGGTCCCCCAGGGCTCAATTCTTGGTCCTTTCTTGTTCCTTATTTATATCAATGACTTGCCGTACCTCATAAAGGATAATCGTGATATAGTGTTGTTTGCAGATGACACTTCTCTTTTGTTTAAAATCAAACGTCAGCAGCTGGTTACTGACAATGTAAATAACGCCCTTGCAAAAGTAGTTAACTGGTTTAATGTCAATAACCTACTTCTTAACGGAAAAAAAACGAAATGTATTAAGTTTACGATACCCCACGTTAGACAAGTAGAAACTAGTGTTCTCATTAAGGATGAAGAGTTAAAACCCGAAGATACCACAGTATTCTTAGGCATAACGTTGGATGCCAAGCTTCAATGGGGCCCCCATATAGATAAATTGACAAAAAAGCTTAGCTCTGCAGCATACGCCGTTAGGAAAATTCGTGATTTGACTGATTTAGAGACAGCCCGTTTAGTTTACTTTAGTTATTTTCATAGTGTGATGTCGTACGGTATTCTGTTGTGGGGAAATGCCGCCGATATTCAGACAATTTTTATTTTACAAAAAAGGGCAATTCGTTCTATTTATAAATTAAGTCCCAGACACCCCCTCAGAGACAAATTTAAAGAGATTAATATAATGACTGTGCCTTCTCAGTACATTTATGATAATCTTTTGTATGCACATAAAAATATTAATCTGTTTAAAAAATGATATCATAACATACAGTGATATCCATAACATAAATACTAGGAACAAACACAAATTTGTTGTTCCTACAACAAGGCTCAAGAAAATATGTGGCTCGTTTAGATGCCAATGTATACGTTTTTATAATAAACTTCCTAGCCACATTCAAGAACTAAGCCTTAATAAATTCAAAGCTTTTATAAAGCGAAAACTATGCCAGAAAGCCTATTATACTGTAAAAGACTATATTGAGGACAAAAAGGCTTGGGATTGAGCTGCTCCTATTGGAGCAGCTCCTATTGGGGTTAGACAGTGAATGTTATTTTGCAATTTTACACTTTAATATTTTCTTTTTTTTTTTCTATTTACTTAAACAATGACATGTACATCTACTGTATAAAGTATTATATTATTTTAATTATTGTGAATGTGAGGACTGTGGGTCAATCATGGTCGGCAGTTTGAGTAGTTTATGCGGCCTACCCAAATGTCCTATCTTTGGTATTGTTCGTCGAATCGTTGAGCTCCTTAAGTTCTGAGTTGAGCTGCACGGTTACTGACAAATGCGTGCACTGACTGGACAGGTCCACTCAATCCGTGTGGTTCTTTCCTGAAAAGATCATTTCAGACACTACTCTACATGATCCTCAAAGATTATGTTCGGATTTTTTATATACACATTGACATTGATGAATTTTATTTAGACAATGACATGAATATTTACTTTGTTAGGTTTTTTTTTTTCATTGACTTATTGTGAATGTGAGGACTATGTGGGTCATTTTTTTTTCTGTTTTCCTTCTTAGTTTTAATCATGATCTGGCAGTTTAAGTAATTTACGCGGCCTATCCAAATGTCCTTTCTTTGGTATTGTTCGTCGAATCGTTGAGCTCCTCAATTTCTGAGTTGAGCTGCACGATTTTTGACAAATGCGTGCACTGATTGGACAGATCCGCTCAATCTGTGTGGTTCTTTCCTCAAAAGACCATTTCAGACATCAATCTACATGGTCTTCACATGATCTGACCAAGATTTTGTCTGGACTTTAAAAGAGACTGTGACCTCTGAGTTTGTTTCGGCCTTTCTTCTTAGAGTAGTCAGATAGGAAACGCCGACCACATCTAGTTTAAAAAATATGATGACGTATAAAAGTGTTTGTAAAAACCTACTTACAGAAAATAAATCATTTATCACTTACCTGTCTTACTCATCTTAATGTTAGCTCGCTTAAATGTCACGCGTCACTTGTTGTCAAATTCGTAAATCGTAATAACTAAATAAACATAGTAAGGCAATATGGCGCCGCACGGGTGCAAGTATCCCCCCACCTACATGCAGCTCAAGTTTATTAGGTAATCCAGGGTAACACGAAAAAAAGCTTTTCGAGAAGGTAACCTCATAGGTAGGCTTAAGTCATTGAAGGGGTTAACCCCTTCACGTGGTTACCTTAATAAAGGTGTTAACCGTTTCACTGGGTTTCGAGGATGTAACTCGAACAAAAGGTAACACTGCGATATGAGTTACCCCATGTACGGGTTACCCTGTCCAAAGGCTTAACTCTTAAGCGGGGTTGTCCGGTCCCTGCCCTGGATTACCTAATAAACTTGAGCTGCATGTAGGTGGGGGGATACTTGCACCCGTGCGGCGCCATATTGCCTTACTATGTTTATTTAGTTATTACGATTTACGAATTTGACAAGTGACGCGTGACATTTAAGCGAACTAACATTAAGATGAGTAAGACAGGTAAGTGATAAATGATTTATTTTCTGTAAGTAGGTTTTTACAAACTCTTTTACACGTCATCATATTTTTTAAACTAGATGTGATCGGCGTTTCCTATCTGACTACTCTGAGAAGAAAGGCCGACACAAACTCAGAGGTCACAGTCTCTTTTAAAGTCCAGACAAAATCTTGGTCAGATTATGTGAAGACCATGTAGATTGATGTCTGAAATGGTCTTTTGAGGAAAGAACCACACAGATTGAGCGGACCTGTCCACGCAGTGCACGCATTTGTCAAAAATCGTGCAGCTCAACTCAGAAATTGAGGAGCTCAACGATTCGACGAACAATACCAAAGAAAGGACATTTGGGTAGGCCGCGTAAATTACTCAAACTGCCAGATCATGATTAAAACTAAGAAGGAAAACAGAAAAAAAAATGACCCACATAGTCCTCACATTCACAATAATTCAATGAAAAAAAAAAAACTTATTCATGTCATTGTCTAAATAAAATTCATCAATGTCATCAATGTGTGTATATAAAAAATCCGAACATAATCTTTGAAGATCATGTAGAGTAGTGTCTGAAATGATCTTTTCAGGAAAGAACCACACGGATTGAGTGGACCTGTCCAGTCAGTGCACGCATTTGTCAGTAACCGTGCAGCTCAACTCAGAACTTAAGGAGCTCAACGATTCGACGAACAATACCAAAGATAGGACATTTGGGTAGGCCGCATAAACTACTCAAACTGCCGACCATGATTGACCCACATAGTCCTCACATACAAAATAATTAAAATAATATAATACTTTATACAGTAGATGTACATGTCATTGTTTAAGTAAATAGATACAAAAAAAAAAAGAAAATATTAAAGTGTAAAATTGCAAAATAACATTCACTGTCTAACCCCAATAGGAGCTGCTCCAATAGGAGCTGCTCCAATAGGAGCAGCTCAATCCCAAGCCTTTTTGTCATCAATATAGTCTTTTACAGTATAATAGGCTTTCTGGCATAGTTTTCGCTTTATAAAAGCTTTGAATTTATTAAGGCTTAGTTCTTGAATGTGGCTAGGAAGTTTATTATAAAAACGTATACATTGGCATCTAAACGAGCCACCTATTTTCTTGAGCCTTGTTGTAGGAACAACCAATTTGTGTTTGTTCCTAGTATTTATGTTATGGATATCACTGTATTTTTTAAACAGATTAATATTTTTATGTGCATACAAAAGATTATCATAAATGTACTGAGAAGGCACAGTCATTATATTAATCTCTTTAAATTTGTCTCTGGGACTTAATTTATAAATAGAACGAATTGCCCTTTTTTGTAAAATAAAAATTGTCTGAATATCGGCGGCATTTCCCCACAACAGAATACCGTACGATATCACATTATGAAAATAACTAAAGTAAACTAAACGGGCTGTCTCTAAATCAGTCAAATCACGAATTTTCCTAACGGCGTATGCTCCAGAGCTAAGCTTTTTTGTCAATTTATCTATATGGGGGCCCCATTGAAGCTTGGCATCCAACGTTATGCCTAAGAATACTGTGGTATCTTCGGGTTTTAACTCTTCATCCTTAATGAGAACACTAGTTTCTACTTGTCTAACGTGGGGTATCGTAAACTTAATACATTTCGTTTTTTTTCCGTTAAGAGTAGGTTATTGACATTAAACCAGTTAACTACTTTTGCAAGGGCGTTATTTACATTGTCAGTAACCAGCTGCTGACGTTTGATTTTAAACAAAAGAGAAGTGTCATCTGCAAACAACACTATATCACGATTATCCTTTATGAGGTACGGCAAGTCATTGATATAAATAAGGAACAAGAAAGGACCAAGAATTGAGCCCTGGGGGACCCCCATTCTTACTACAGATCCGGGTGACCTTTTTCGGTTAACATCAACTCTCTGAATCCTATCACTCAAGTAAGAAGTAAGAATATCCAGAGAGGCGTTCCGGATTCCGTAGTGGTGCAGTTTCCTGATTAATTTATTTTTATTAAAAAATCTTTGCAATTGATTCATAATAAGTTTTTCAAAAATTTTACTAATGGTAGGTAGTACTGAAATAGGTCTATAATTAGTTGGGTCTGATGTACTACCCGATTTAAACAACGGTATTATTTTACTGTTTTTCATAAGATCAGGAAACTCACCACGGTCAATACAATTATTAAAAATAACAGCTAAAGTAGGTGCTACAATGTTTATAATCGACTTAGCAACATCCACAGAATTACCCCAGAGATCTGCGGTCTTTTTAACATTTAACGTGTGAAAGGTTTTAAGTATATCGTTACAGGTTACATATTCAAAGTGAAATTCAGAATCACAAACTGAAACGTTTTCTTTAAGTAAAGACTCTGCGGCAGCGGGTGATGAGTTAAGAGATTTAGTAGTTGATACTGGAATCTCTGCAAAGAAATTTTCAAAGGCCGCGGCGACTTGAGAATCTGATTTAATTATATTGTCATCAATAGCAAGGCTGTAGTCACTACTTCTGGTGCATGACTTTCCCGTTTCGCTATTAATGACATTCCAAGTCGTTTTAAGAATGTTACTAGTATTTTTAATTTTTGAACTCAAATAACGTGACTTGGCAATACTACAAACTTTTTTAAATATTTTAGAATAATTCTTAACATATAAATTAAATTCAGCAGTGTTTAAATCCGTTCTTCATATAATTCATAAAGTCGCTTTCTACTTTTATGTATACCAATGGTGGCCCAGTCACTGAAGGAAGCGTTACTATTAATGGATAATGTTTTGGGAATAAAAGTGTTATCAAATTGTGTGCAATACATATTAAAAAAATCATTATATTGTTGATTATCATTAGTGAACAAAAGTGGTAATTTACCCAAGAGTTTAGTTTTAAATGTTTCCAAGCGATTAGTTGTTTTTGGGTTAACAGTGATATCTTTTTTAGTAACTTTTTTGTTGTGATTTGGAATTCTGATCAATTGTCCGCAATGATCCGAGTCTATTAGGTTAATAATTTCTTTGTGCGTCGGTATAACATCTGTATAAAAAGTGATTATTATTTAAAGTACTGATTTAAATTAATGTCAATATTATGACAATGACATGTAATTATATTTGTTAATATAAGCTAATGTCTATATGATCTTATAGTTCAATATTGCTCTTCACACATGCTAAACATTGTAATAGTATTTATTTTTTCGTGTCTATATTTGTTTATTTTCATCATTTGTCATTTGATTCGGAACTCGGACGGAATTACGGAAGTAAAAGCAATTTAGCAGTGTTTATGTTTAGGTGTGTGTTGTAGCTTCCTTATTATACCTATTACAACAAGAATTGTCTTTCTGTGAAAATGCCACAGCCGAGGCGAGATGCTGTGCATCGTTATTATGTGTTTGATGCATCAAATAACACAAGCAATTAATGTAATTTATGTGGAAATGCCATTAAGGTAAGATTTTATATTTGTTTCTACGCCTGATCTTATATAAAAAATAGCATTACCATAGTGTTAATCTAATAATTATCGTAGATATTAATACCTACTGTCTTACTAAAGTAGGTAGCAAATTAGGTATATACATGGGTATAAATGAACGTAGCCCGACCACTTAAAGTAGGTCTTGATTTATTCAATATTTTTATTAAACTAGTAAGTAAAATTGTTTATAATTAATTACTCGTTTTGTTCTAGGGCAAGCCCTAGAACAACAACAAAACATTTATTAAATTGGTCGATTGATTTTTTAAATTGGTCGTATGCTTAAAAAATCATATTTCATCGAAACATGTGCAAGAATACCTACTTATAACTAATATAAATAAGGAAAATCAACAGCACCAACCAAGTACATCTCGACATTCTACAACATCAGACCAAGTTATAAACAATTGTGTGAAATTAGTTACAGTACATGGGCGACCTCTTGCATTGATACAAGATAAAGCATTTCAATATACAATTAACATAGCTGTTCCTTCTAATATTCAAACTGAACACATAAATATAAAAGTAATAAAGGGAATGGTACCGGAAAAAGCATACCAAATAAAATCAAAAATCAAGTCAGAAATTAGAAATAATTTAATAAGCCTTAAACTTGATTCAGCTTCATATTTGGAAAAAAAAAATCTTAGGCATTAATTTACAGTATATAAAAGAAGGCCAGATAAAAGTTAGAAATTTAGCTGTTTTGGAAATTTTAGAACGACAAACTGGCGAATTCCTAAAAGAAAAGGTTTGATATATTCAATTACTACTGATAGTACTGATAGGCTTAAGGCACGCGAGAACTTTTGTAATATGTGTCCAGAAGTCGTCTGAGAAAATGTCCGATAGCTCAGACTAGCTGTCGCATATATCTTTTAGTGAAACCAATGGCACTAACATTTGGTAAGTGGAGGACCATCTAGTAGGACTCAACGATAGGTTTGTTTAAATATTTAGATTTTATAAAGTTTTTCATAGTTGGGCGTCGTAAAACTTTTACCGCCTTTCTTGCAAGTCCAATACAAAGTTTTAAGTCCAATGTTATCATTGTCATCATCACCATCATTTTCATCGTCAATCTCACAATCGCTATTCATGTCGGTATTAATATCTCCTGTTATTGTAGAGCAATGAGCTGTTAACAATCTTGACATTCTTTTAAAATTACTGCCGTTCTCAGTAGTAATTGAATATATTTGAGCCGTCGGTATCATAAAATAATTTATGACCTCTAAAACTAACTTGCACATGTTTTCTTTTAGGAATTCGCCAGTTTGTCGTTCTAAAATTTCCAAAACAGCTAAATTTCTAACTTTATCTGGCCTTCTTTTATACATATATTGTAAATTAATGCCTAAGAATTTTTTTTCCAAATATGAAGCTGAATAAAGTTTAAGGCTTATTAAATTATTTCTAATTTCTGACTTGATTTTTGATTTTATTTGGTATGCTTTTTCCGGTATCATTCCCTTTATTACTTTTATATTTATGTGTTTAGTTTGAATATTAGAAGGAACAGCTATGTTAATTATGTCTTGAAATGCATCTTGTATCAATGCAAGAGGTCGCCCATGTACTGTAACTAATTTCACACAATTGTTTATAACTTGGTCTGACGTTGTAAAATGTCGAGATGTACTTGGTTGGTGCTGTTGATTTTCCTTATTTATATTAGTTATAAGTAGATATTCTTGCACATGTTTCGATGAAATATGATTTTTTAAATTGGTCGTATGCTTGCCCTAGAACAAAACGAGTAATTAATTATAAACATGTTCACTTACTAGTTTAATAAAAATATTGAATAAATCAAGACCTACGTGAAGTGGTCGGGCCACGTTCATTTAATGCCCATGTTTATACCTAATTTGCTAACTATTTTAGTAAGTCAGTAGGGATTAATATCTATGATAATTATTAGATTAACACTAAGGTAATGCTATTTTCCAAAGACATTAAAGTATATCTTAAATCTCTTTGCTATTTTCTATATAAGATCAGGCGTAGTAACAAATATAAAACATAAATTACATTTGCTTGTGTTAAAACACAAACACTTACGAGTAGTAACGATGCATAGCATCTCGCCTCGGCTTTTTCACAGAAAGACAATTCTTGTTGTAATAGGTATAATAGGGAAGCTACAACGCACACTTAAACATAAACACTGCTAAATTGCTTTTACTTCCGTAGTTCCGTCCGAGTTCCGAATCAAATAACGAACGATGAAAATA
This sequence comes from Mesoligia furuncula, assembly GCA_916614155.1. Lineage (NCBI taxonomy): Eukaryota > Metazoa > Arthropoda > Insecta > Lepidoptera > Noctuidae > Mesoligia > Mesoligia furuncula. The sequence continues at coordinate 5,555,389 of OU744794.1, forward strand.
AACAAGTATAGACACGAAAAAATAAATATTATTACAATGTTTAACATGTGTGACGAGCAAAATTGAACTATAAGATCATAATAGACAATAGTTATTTTTCCATGTTTACAAGTCGCTCGGCAAGTCGGCACACGCAAGATTGGCGGACCGCCGGGCGCGGTACGATGTCACGTGCGGTCGTGGTTATGCAATTTTCAAACTAATATCGATTGTAAACAGTGCATATTACAATGTATTGAGTTGGAATGGCTTACCCTGTTACAGTGTTACAGAGTGTTGAAAGGGTAACCCGTTCGTAACGGGTTAACTTCACCCGTTCGAAGGTGTAACATGAATCATAGGGTTTTTTTTTGAAGCGCTTAAATAAACCCCTTCAAAAACCCTTTCAACGACTATCCGGCCGGTCCCTGCTTCTAAGAGTAGTCAGTTAGGAAACGCCGGCTTCATCTAGCTTATTTATAATATGACGTGTAAAAGTGAATCCGATAACCTATTTCCAGAATAAAAAATGTAATTTCATTACAGCTCTTGAACGCAGTTTCAAAGTGCTGATCGCGATGTTTCATTCATTGGTGCAATTGGCACTAAGATGGCGGGTTTTTCTTTCACGTTGTCCCACACAAAGGCTTCGTACATGCATATTAATATATAATGTTGGTTTAAGGGGCTTATAGGACCTAAACGCAAAAAATGCAAGTTTTAGAAACAATAAAAGTATATGATTGACTACAATAAACAAAATTAGAAAAATATATGATAAGTTTCAGAATATATGCTAGGTAGTAGCTAGTGTGTTGAAAGCACAATACAAATAATTTGATACGATAGAAAAAAACATGAAGATACCTCTAAAAACTTTCTTTTTACAATAAAAACCATACTAATATACATACAATCATTCTGATTTTTTGTCAGATTATTCTACAAGCAACATACTAAAGCACTAGTGTTTTAATTTTTTAATCCTAACAATAGATTTTTTGCAATTAAATAATTGCTTCATATTTTGCAATAAATTACCAGCGTTGTGTATGCAGTTATATATGTAGTTATATATTGTGTATGCGTTATACATATATGCAGTCCGACATTGACCGCGCTTTAGGTCATGTAAGCCCCTAAAGACGAAGATAAGGGTTTACAGAAACGTGAAATCTTATTTTCTTGAATATTTTACATAACCTATTAAAACTTTGTGTGATAATATGTATATTGTAGGCATAACCTAACCTAACTCAAGATTTTGTAACAGCGGGTTATAAGTGCCAAGAAGATCTGAGGGGCAATTCTCGTAATTTTAAGAACGTTCACAGTCTGATCTCAGTCTCAATCTGTCAAAAATACCTCTAAAATCCCTACATTTTTGACACGTTTTTGACATTGATTGTCGCCGAGATGAGATTACGACTGCATTTTTAAAGTTTTTAATCACGGGATTTGGCCCAGTTTGCAGCGTCTTCCTGTAATCCAACTTGTATATTGACTGCGATTACCGACCTATCTGCCCCTGGGGAACCAGATCAAAAAATGTATACAGGGTTACTTTTCAAAGACCATCCAAATTTTTACAGGGTGTTCCACCCATGAATATAAACAACTTTCACTATGGGTCCAACTCTGAAATCACGAAAAAAAAAAAACTGCTGTTTCATACAAAACTTCAATACCTCCTTGACCAAAATGTATGAAACAGCTGTTTTTTTTTTCGTGATTTCAGAGTTGGTCCCATAGTGAAAGTTGTTTATATTCATGGGTAGAACACCATGTAAAAATTTGGATGGTCTTTGAAAAGTAACCCTGTATTTACCTTGTTAATCGTAGCAGTAGTTGAGAGGCTAACTCGGAGAACACGAAAAATTATTCGTAGGCAAAATAGGTCAGATACGGGTTGCATTAACATTGCTTTTTAAAAGGTTCATTGGACCTTGAGTCCTTATACTGTAAGGAATAAATTAATCATACTTTTCCTTCAGAATTCTTGATCAGTTTTTTGCAGAGATTTAATAAACAGAATATTTTTTCTTTTTTTCTCATACGCCCGGCTAGCTGGCCGCAGTATTTTTTAAATTTTATTTTAGTTTAGATTTGGTTCCTTTTGCTACTTCAAGCGCTGTGAAGGATTCCAGATAAAAATTGAAACATGAACGTATTAGTTTTTATGCACTTTGGTTACACAATAGGGAGGCAAACTTTTCCTAGCCATGTCTTTTTTTTTTTTTGCCTGAATGCCATGTCTTTTTTTTTTTTTTGAATGACTCCTCCCGCTCTGGGTGGAGCGGAAGGGAGTGTCAGACTTTTACTGACTAAAACCCACCCGTGTTCCTTCCTTAGCCCTTTATGTTCCGGGCCAGCGGTAACCCTTTCGGACAATAAACATTTTTATGTTTAACTATCTGCGACCTGCGGTTTCACCCGCATAAGTTTCGATCCCGTGGGAATATCGGGATAAAAAGTAGCCTATATTTTAATCCAGGGTGTCAGCTACCTCTATACCAAATTTTATCAAAATTGGTATAGCCGTTTGAGCGTGAAACACACACACACAAACTTTCGCTTTTATAATATTAGTTTAGTTAGTGTAATTACTCCTGCTAAAGAATTTTTTTACGGAAGCGATTACAAAAGCTACCTATTGAAAAAGTTTTTAACTTTAATTACCAAGTGAGTAATTACTTTTTTATCTAGCTGCATAATGAAGTCGTAATTGGTAAAAAAATAATAAAATAACAATTTTCAAGCTTAATTTAAAAACATAAGAAGTAATTACTTCGTAATTGAAAAGACCTTCTTAAGTAAAAACTTAGAAAATGTTAATATTCAAGAGATAATTCTTTGGTTTTAGATAAAGCTACAGTTAACAACCAAGAGAACTTGAACCTAAGTGGTAACTACAAACCGAAAACAAAATACAGCGCGACAGAAATTAGATATTACAGCAACACTTGAAGAAAAGTCGACATATTCCTACGGATAAACAGACAGAAAGACAGACGGACATGACGAAACTATAAGGGTTCCTTGTCAGAACTTTCCGTAGTTCTGACAAGGAACCCTTATAGTTTCGCCTTAAAAAACACCTACAAAGTACGGTAAGTTTTACTTATGTTTATAAGATGCTAAAACTTTTGAAAGACAACAGGTTTTGAATAACAAGAGAACCGAATTTATCTCCCACGAAAAATATTCGAGTAAATTACCACACAAAAAATAATAAACTCTAGACCTATCTTTGTTACCGTAAGTATATTTTCTTAAAACGAAAAAAAGTAAATTGGTGTCTGAAAAGTTGACATCTGTCACTTTGACTGTCAGATAGGAAATAAGAATTGGGGAGAAGGGGGCAAAGTGTCAGTTTCATTTCTACAGACTTTTATTATTACGCTCTCATAATATCGGCCAAGTTGGGGAGGCATAACTTTTGACACCACGCTTGGCGGGCACTGTTTCATGGCTAACGGCATCCGAAATATGAAAAGTTTCGGAGTGATTGCGGTGTGATTGGACAGAGGACGACTGTTACATTACATTCGTTGTTACACGCGGTGGCTCGAGTTAGGAGTCCGGTTCCTAAATAAATCGAGCCACTGTGCCTATTTACAGATCTAAAACAAAAAACAAAAAAAATATATGTAGTTATGAAACCGACTTAATGGCCATAATTTTGGTGCCATCATTGTTCAAAATTGGAATTCAGGACCATTTAAAAAATTACAGACCGACGACTCAGGTATCCGGAAGTGTATTTTTAGAATTGATTTTAGGATGTGCTGTGTGTGTGCAACCAGTCTTACCAAGGGGTATCGTATTACCAAGTAACTGGGTTGTAGAGGTCAGATTGGCAGTTGCTCCATGTAAAATACTGGTATAAAGCTGCATCCGGTTAGACTGGAAGCCGACCCCAACACAGTTGGGAAAAGGCTAGGCAGATAATGATGATGTGCTGTGTGTGTGCAGTAAGATTTAATTTCATGCGACAAAGTGCTTTGTCCATCTCTTTGTTTAAATGTTAAGTAGACGTACGAAATGCGTTTCGGTTAATATTACTTTGCCTTGAAGCTAAATTCGTAATATCATAAAATCACATTTATGGGCCGTAACTTGTTGCCGCTGGTGTCGACAAACTTGCAGACGGTAATTTTATAAGTTAACTAATTTAAAATTAATGCAAAAGCAACAAGCTTATTAATACTGTGCTAAGAATAAGTGCTAAATGCGACATGTACACATGAATGCAATAAAGTGAGTGAGTTTGAGTTTAAGAAAAAGGGTTTGTGGCTACCTATATGAATATAGCCACATGCCCATGCCACATCCATGACATATCGAGGCCCTCCGAGCCACGGAAAGCACGTTAAGCAGTTGGTCCTGTCTGTCATTCGTAGATCATTGACAGTCGTTATGGGTAGTCAGAAGCCCAAAAGGTCGTGGAGGTCAGATAGGCAGTCACTCCATGTAAAATACTAGCTTCTGCCCGCGACTTCGTCGGCGTGAAATTTCACCCTCCCCCCATTCACCCTCTTAGGGGTGGAATTTCGAAAAACACTTTCTTAGCGGATACATAAAGAACAAAGAACACACCCTCCAAATTTTATGTCTCTAGGACCAGTGGTTTAGGCTGTGCGTTGATATATCAGTCAGTCAGTCAGGACTTTGAATTTTGTATGTATAGATTGGTATTCAGTTGCATTCCGTTACACTGGAAGCTGCCACAACAAAGTTGGGAAAAGGCTAGGCAGATTCAACGATATGAATGAATGAATTGCACCGATCCCAGCGTGGTTAAACCAGACTCGATTAATCGAATGAACCCCAAGATTCGCACTAGCTCCTTAGCCTCATGTTCATGGTGCAACAGCGACCATTGCATATCAAGGAATAGACCGGGGGGCGCGGTAATGGTAGGGAAGACGTGCCCGTAGGATAGGTAAGGATTTAAGAGCCTACCGGATATACATCCTAGAGTAAGCATTGGACTAGTTGAGAGATGGGTAATTATTATCTATGGATGGGCATCTTTTATCGACCTTGCCGCCAGGTTGGTTCAGGTCGAGCTTCATCGATGCGTCTTTTGGCGGGCTTCTACTGCTTTCTCGGTTCTTTTGCCACAACAAAGTTGGGAAAAGGCTAGGCAGATTCAATGATAACAATAAAATTCTGTATGTTATGAAAGTCAATCAACAAAAAGCCTGCAAAGTGAACAGTTATGAGCAAATAGAAAATGATATTCATACCAAGGGAAACAAATTAACACGCACAACCTTGGCTTTAGGTATTCAGTTTGTTTCTGAAGGGACACGGCTTAATTATAACCAACTAGTTAATAGCTTCCCTGTACCGCTTATTTTCCCCGGGGCCAAGTTTTCCTTTAACTTTAGATTAAGGCCAAGAAATTTCAAATCTGTGTTATTATTGCCCGAGTCTACTCGCAATGATTTAAAAAAAAATCTGTTTAAACTGAAGGTCAAAATGTCTTCAAAATTGGAGGCAAATGGCTAATATTCTCAGTGAGGAATCAGCCATGCTCATCACGTAAGCAACAATAGAAACAAAGCAGTCTAAACGGTTCATTGTAGTTTAGAGTTGAGCATTACTTGGCGCCGAAGGCGGGACTCGGTCTAATCTAGACTGAACCGGTCTGAACCGGATTTTAGAAGTTATTACCAGTAGGTACGTTATTAGTGCACGTGTACTTTGTAACTAATGAAAGTTTGGACTAGTTCTAGAGTATTTTGGGGAATAGAGGGTAAGTCCAAACGGATTATCTTATGTAAAGCCTCATGTTAAATACGCAAAATCAAAAATTGAATTTGAGTGGATTGATGGTGAAAGCATATTGTTCTTAGAATTCGGTGAGATTCCACGTAAGCATGCAGCGTTATCCAAATAGAATAATATGATCCACACGCGAGCAAAATGGGTACCAAGTTAATGCTATCTAGCGAAGTTTGTAAATTATTTACAGGATCCCCCCTAAAATGAAGCTCTACTACAAGCAAACAGTAGTTAACAAAAACAATACTGCTGGCGAAGAACGGACCAAACTAAACAAAACTCCTTGCAATCCGAACTCAGCTCTAAAAGTACACTTTTCCTTGGCCTGGGGAGTTGATAATAATTTTTAATTTATCACAAAGTGGTTTCTCTAACCAATTAGTGTTGTGTCACAGTTAGTGGGGGTGGTCCAAGTTTTAATGGCCTCGGAGCCGGCACCGAGATAAGAGCCCCTAGGAAACTCAAGGAGCACTGTTTAATTTAATAAGTTCTGTTTTGAGAGGGGACACAGTTAACGTACTATAATCATGCTATATGTTGGTAGTGTGTGTGTTAGTAAAGTAGCCTGTGGCTAAATAATAACAGCCGCAATGGTCGATCGATCAGGTTAAGCTACGTTTGCCGCGATTGGTCTGTGGATGGGTGACCATTTTTATATACGTACCGAGATCCCTCCGTGCCTCGGAAAGCACGTTAAGCCGTTGGTCCCGGCTGGCATTCGTCGATCTTTGACAGTCGTTACAAGTAGTCAGAAGCACGAAAGTCTGACAACCAGTCTTACCCAGTGTTACCCAGTAACTGGGTTGTGGAGGTCCGATAGGCAATCGCTCCATGTGGTATTTCAGCTGCATCCGGTCAGACTAAAAGCCGAGCCCAACATAGTTGGGAAAAGGCTAGGCAGATGACGATGTTGGTAGTGTGTGCTGTTATGGAATTTTGGCCTGTTTGCCTGTATGGGAGAATATTGAGAGCTGTTTGAAGTTTGTACGGGTTGTGTTGGGCAGTGTCTTGCTCTCAAGTGTTTGCGTCGTAGGAACTTAGACTTGAACAAGGATGGTGAACGATAAAAAAGTTTTTAGCGATGCTAATAGAGGTGCGGTTAACTTAAGCAACTAGAACTAGGGATGTAACTTTTTAGTTAGTTCCCATAGAATATTTTTACTTTCCCATCGTTACCTATAGTTCGAGTTATAGTATTTTGATCTCAGGAAGTGACGCGCGCTTTACTTAGATAGATAAAACGTTTATTCAGTGCAACAAAAGACATAATACAGGTATTAAAAAACGTTAAAAACAGGTGAAAGAAAAAAAAAACAACTTGACAACCAACCAACTTGTGGTCCAACTTGTGGTTACCAAGTGTATAAACACGCTGTGAATGTGTGTGTAAGCGCAGGAGTTCTCAGTACCGTCCGAGACAATGATGGCGAAGTCGGAACGAGTGTGTGTGTTATGTGCTAAGGCTACTCGTCTACACGGACACCTTTAAAACGTGTATGTACATTTGGTAACCACAAGTAAAGCGCACCCTCGCTTCGTGAGATAAAAACACTATAACTCAAACTATAACGATGAGCAACTTAACATTACGATAACTGAAGTTGTAAAACACGGCATTATTAAAGCGATAGAAGGAGATAATGTTACATGTTTGAAAATACAATGGTTACCACAATGTTTAAAAAATCTCCGAAACTAAATTCCAACAAAAAATATAAATCAAAACAACAAACATTGATTGCACTCGTGTGAAAAACAAATTTCATATACCTACCTTAAAAATGTAAATTAACCGTCAAAGTTTAGATGAAAAATCAACGAGAGGATAGAATGACAAACATAAATATGCAGTTGGAAAGCGCGGTTTTAGTTTATTTTGTTTGAGAAGCGACCGCAAACGTGGCTTGGTACACAACACACTCCATTTTGTATAATTATCCACTGTCAGTTGCATCTTCACCGGTTTCTTGTCTCTGTTTGTGTTTAAATGTCAGAATGGATGGGGTGCCGAAATGCGGTTGAGCCATATAGTTGTGAGGAGGAGTGTAAAGGCTCCGCGGGCTAGATAGACGCGACGCGACGCCGACGACGGTGTTATGCGATTCTGGTAGAACAATTTCCATGAAGATTTCATAGAAATTGTTCTACTAGAGTCGCGTCGCGCTTGTCTGAGCTTTTTAAACATGAGTGGAGCAATACTGAATTTATAAAGTTTTTATTTAGGTACCTTTTGTTTCCGAAAATACTGAGGCAATAAGCGAAGGCGTGGAAGTATCTCTGTATCTACTTGGAGTGGCATATCAGCTTATAATGTTCTCACTGTTGGGGCACTGGCCTCCTGTGAGGCCACATGTGAGGACTTTGTAGGCCTTATAGACTGTAGATCTGTAGACTATTTTCTATTTTATCAAGTACTTGGTACTTGTTGACAGGCCTGCGCTGTCCTCCCATACCTACTGTAATCTGGAAACATTGTAAAAGCCAATTATTTTTAAAAAGAGTAACCGTGGAGTTTCTTGCCGGTTCTTCTCGATAGGAAACGACCAATTGGAACCGTGCACCTAACTTCTGACGTTTCATAAGTGCCCATGTAGGTTTATGTGAAATAAAACATTATGATTTTGATCCTCTCTGTGAGAGGGAGCCCCAGGACCCGGGCCCAGTGCGTGTTGGTAGATGTCACATGTCCAAACTTGAAGTTGCCTCCTTCTGTGAGACCGTGATGGTCCAGAAGGAGGCTGCCGAGCGGGATCGTGAGAAAGCCAATCCCGCTCGGAGAAGAAGGCGTCGAGGAGGCAACCGCCTCGACGCCTAACACGCCGAAACCCCACCTGCATCATTGAATGCAGGCGGGACTTTGGAATCGCGGGCGCTAGGAGTGGGGACTCTGACTGCCCACCAAGTGATTTCAGGGAATACGGTGGCACTATGGTCATGTGCATAGTGAGGCTCAGGGGATACCCCTTTATAGTCTCCCCAGAGACGTGCCCTAACAGGCGTTGCACTGAGAGGGTTCCGGATTGGTCTATTAAGAGGTAACGGGCCTCCATGTGCTGATGGTGATCAACGGGGTGGTTTTAGTGAGGTAAGAATGCCAAACTAGCTGGTCTTCTTCCCCAAAGTCCAGGTGCCTTTTGAAGGTTTCCCCCGAAAACAAAAAAAAAAGATGTCACAATATATGTCTTCGAATTTTTGGCTCTAGGACATACCGGTTTCCTCACGATTGTTTCTTTCGCCGTTATGAGAGCAGTGGTGATGAAATTAAATACACCAAGTAAAGTGCCTGCCTGGGTTCGATCTCACGACCCACAACTCGTCAGTCGGGGCTGATGAGTGGCATCAGCCCACCACTGCTCCCTACTTGGAGTAGCAATTTTCTGAATTATGAATTTCATAATAATCACCAACGTCTCGCCAAGGAATTGGCGATCGCAGTCACGAAAAGGTATAGCTACTGCCATTTTTTTTTTTTAATAAATGTAGATACTTATTGTTACTGAACAATTGTACACAATTGTTTTTGACGAATCCATACTTATACGAGTAGGTATCCATACTAATATTATAAATGCGAAAGTGTGTCTGTCTGTCTGTTTGTCTGTTATATCTTCACGCTTAAACCGCTGATCCGATTTAGATGAAATTTAGTAGAAACCGCAAGGCGCTGCTAGTCTAAAATAAACGAGACATCAAAATGTTCATGAATATTTATCAACTTTAAGCAAGCTTTGATGAATTGTTGGCAGCCATGTTTTTTTCTCATTTCTCTGCTAATAAAAGGACAATGGGCTAATTTGAATGGAATGGGTACCTAAACACACATAATCATACATAACAGCGTGTACTCTCCACATTTCAGTGCAACATTTCGCCAGTTATGTTTCACGTCATGATGTAACCCGCTGTACATGTAAGCATATTGCCATCAACCGGAATCCAGACTCCGGGCTGCTACTGAGAAATTCCAGATGGAAGAACCCAATAAAGCCACCTTCAAACAGGCGCGACACGCGATAAAATCGCGCGCGACACAAACACACAAAGCGACACAAAGGCACTGCTCGTTGCGCGACTTGCGGTGCCTTCGTGTCGCGCACGATTTTATCGTGTGTCGCGCCTGTTTGCAGGAGCCTTTAGGCCGTAATAATATGAAAAGGTCGACATAGTATGGATATCGTTTTGACGTGGAAACAGTTTTTGGGGCCTTCGTCAAAATGAATACAAAGTTTAATAAAAATTGGATAGGCTCGTTACATAAATTCTGGCCTTCCTGAAACTAATGTGTAGCAGATTTGTCTGATTTATTAACGCCTACACACCGTTCATTTTAAAAAGTTCGTTACTTGTAGCATTTCTTGATGCAGATGATGATAGACTTTACCTGTGTAAAGTCTATCATCATTTTTTTTTATCAGCTTTTCCTAACTATGTAGCGGTCGGCTTCAGCTCGGATGCAACTGAATACCTGTGATTTATATGGTACACATGCTACGGCCTATCTGACCTGCACAACCCAATTACTGGGTAGTACGATACCAATTGGTAAGACTGGTTGTCGGACTTTCGGGCTTCTGGCTACCCGTAACAACTTATATGCTTTCCATACAGGTAAAGTCTATGTGGATGGATTATTCTTGAAGACAGTAAAATTCATCATTATCATTCACAAGAGATAAGTCTTGATTGCGGAGATAAGTCTTGTGTGGCATAGTTTTCAGTTTCATACCTTGTTATTTTAAAGTATGACAATTACCTTGGTTCTATTTTCACAGAAAACTGTTACTACATCTAGCCATGCAACAATCCCATAACCAGATATTTCACACAGAATGAGGTCAGCTACTCAGCTTGAGTAGGCACATGCTAAATACAATTATACATACATATAATGAATGAATGAGGAAAATTTTGCGATTGAATGTGGCTATAAGAGTAGGGGAAAGACAGAAAAGAAAAAAAGAAAGAAAAATTGTTTATTCTGCACAAACAAAACGCACATCTATACATATAATAAATCTGTAGAAGGGTCAATTCTGTACATTGAAAATATTGAAAAAATAAATAGCGGGGGGTGTTGCTGGATCGATACCAAACCCAAATATGTGTTTAAAAAAATTTTTGTCTGTCTGTCTGTCTGTCTGTCTGTATATGCAGGCATCACGTGAAAACTAACGGTTCGATTTCGATGAAACTTGGTATAATTATACCTTATTATCCTGGGCATAAAATGGGATACTTTTTGTCCTGGAAAAATACGTAGAAAAAAAAATCTTATTTTTCAGTTTTATTCATAGACGACTTCTGTAGAACCGCGAACACACGTTGCATTACCCGCAGTGGATAATTTTCCATTTCAATTTAAGAGAATACGGTTTCCTGTAGCTTTGTGTTACGCCATGACAATAAATAAGGCTCAAGGTCAGACCCTAGGAGTTGCTGGCGTAGATCTTACCGCGAGTTGTTTGTCACACGGGCAACTTTACGTAGCTCTTTCCCGTGTGAGCAGTCCAAGAAATCTTCATGTTCATATTCCGGACGAGCTCACTAACAATGTTGTGTATGCTGAAGCTCTCAATTAACTTTCTGTCGCATTGTCACGATCACTTTTTTATTATTGCATACTTTTCGTCACTGTCAGTAATTTACTGCTACATGCTACTTATCAAGGTCGGAATTACTATGAAAAAAATACTTACTACAGAACGCGAGCTCAACAGCAGTAGCTCAATAGAGGGATCTCCTTAATTATTATAGGCTTAGCCGTATTTGGGTCCAATACATATTTATAAGATGTCATTGTCAGAGTTACTCAAAATGGAGAAATAACCCATCCACGCGAAGACCGACATCCGCGCGGACGGAGTCGCGGGCGGAAGCTAGTTACAAATAAAAATAAAAGACATAAAATATACACATACAACGTAGTCAAAAGCCTCGTACTCAAGCATATAAAATGTTGTCAATTTTGTCCATTGCTTGATGTCAGGGCCAGAGACCAAAGACAATACAAATTAATTGACATTGACAAATTAATCCGTGATGCGCCCCGATGCGCCCGCGACACTGGCATATCGATGACAACAAAACAACAACAATCAAAACAAAAACAAAATGCCAGTTGCAGAGTGGAAAAATAATTAAGTACTTTGGCGAAGGACAAAGAAACGATGGATGGACTGTGTGTTAGATATATAGGAAGCGATGACTCCCGACTAATAGAGAATGAAAGAAAAAGACATGTTTCGCCGACCCCAAATGAATGAACATAAAGGCAGGAGAATGGCGACTCAGCTGTCTTATTAAAACCAAAAATTCCACCTCCCCTCCCAGAAACCACGAAAACTGCCAGAACAAAACTGCCACCTACAATTTTTACCAGCCATCGTAATGTCGGGGTAATGTGCACAAAAGTATGGAATTGAGCCAATGTAAAGGTCACCGCGGGTCAGCGTATGCGACCGACGGTTAATGCTGCCAACTTAACTATTCGTTAACAGTTACCAATTGTTGCCCGAAGCAGTAACCAAGCCAAATGTCGCCGAATATTTTAATGTTATATTTTTTTTTGGTTGTTGTGGTATCAAAATGGTAATGTTGGTACTGGAAAATCATTTTCGGATATTTCTTGGTTGGATAAATTGGCAAGTCATGTTATGCTGGTTGATCAAGTTAGTGGCTGATAGAATATTTTCGCGGATAGCATCGCAAATGTAAGCTGAAAAGCAATACGACACCACTAGCCGTTCTTCTGACTGAGTTTAGAGATATGCATGTCAAATAAGTTTCGTTTGTTACACTATTCTGCACTAGAAAAACAAGATTTGGTTGATGGCCGCGAAAAAACAAAAAGACGCCAATTTCAGTCATTTAAGTAACACATAAGGTGGCCTTTTTCTGCAGCTAATTAAAAGTCCGACTATAGCTTCAACTTTCTGATTAACTGACAGACTATTTGACAATTCAAAAGTTGTTAATGGTTTCATTAAAAAAATGCTTTGAGTTTGGTGAGCATAAACAATTACTTAGTCAAAATTAAAGTACCATAAAAATACTAGAAACAAACACAAATTTGTTGTACCTACAACAAGGCTCAAAAAAATAGGTGGCTCGTTCAGATGCCAATGTTATACGCTTTTATAATAAGCTACCAAGCCACGTTCAAGATCTAAGCCTCAATAAATTCAAATCATTCATTAAACGTAAGTTGTGCCAGAAAGCCTTTTATACAGTTAAAGATTATATTGAGGACAAAAAGGCTTGGGATTGAGCTGCTTCACATTTCTGCATTTTGAACGTCCTTTTTTTAGGGTTCCGTACCCAAAGGGTAAAAACGGGACCCTATTACTAAGACTTCGCTGTCTGTCCGTCTGTCCGTCTGTCCGTCTGTCCGTCTGTCCGTCTGTCCGTCTGTCCGTCTGTCCGTCTGTCTGTCACCAGGCTGTATCTCAAGAACCGCGATAGCTAGACAGTTGAAATTTTCACAGATGATGTATTTCTGTTGCCGCTATAACAACAAATACTAAAAACAAAATAAAATAAATATTTAAGGGGGGCTCCCATACAACAAACGCGATTTTTTAGCTCTTTTTTGCTCGATATCAAAAATGGCAACAGGTAGGCACTTGAAATATTCACAAAATACTCAATTGTATTTTAACTTTAATAATAAATAATAAAATTAAAATAAAATAAATATTTAAGGGGGGCTACCATACAACAAACATGTTTTTTTCGGCGTTTTTGCCTTGTGGTACGGAACCCTTCGTGTGCGAGTCCGACTCGCACTTGGCCAGTTTTTTTTTTATATACACATTGACATTAATGATTTTTTTTATAAACAATGACATTTGCTTACTTTGTAAAGTATTACATTATTTTATTTATTGTGATTTGTGAATGTGAAGACGATGTGGGTCATTTTGTTAATTTTATATATATTTTTTTATTATTCTTTCAGTTCTGTTTTTTTTTTCTCTTGGTCTGGCAGTTTGAGTAATTTATGTGGCCTACCCAAATGTCCTTTCTTTGGTATTGTTCGTCGAATCGTTGAGCTCCTTAAGTCTTGAGTTGAGCTGCACGATTTCTGACAAATGCGTGCACTGACTGGACAGGTCCTCTCAATCTGTGTGGTTCTTTCTTCAAAAGACCGTCTCAGACATCGATCTACATGGTTTTCATATAACCTGACCAAGATTATGTCTGGACTTTAAAAGAGACTGTGACCTCTGAGTTTGTTTCGGCCTTTCTTCTCAGAGTAGTCAGATAGGAAACGCCGACCTCATCTAGTTTTAAAAAACCATGATTGACGTGTAAAAGTATTTGTACAAACCTACTTACAAAAATAAAATCATTTATCATTATCATTTATCATTAAAGCAAAATGAATCCTCCAGTTAAATTAGAAGTGCTTTCGTAAGTGGCTCACTCTTGCTCCAGAGACATAAAACCATGTAACTATATGAGTGAGGAAATCTCAAAAGGCACAGAGGTTTGCGCTTCCAATTAAATTAACTTGGTCCTACCGCGATGTGCATGTTGACATAATTGGATTTCAAGTACGACTGATGCCTCTAGATGTGTTGCTAATTGTGTGGTTAAGTAAACGTTTTCCTACTTACGCCTGCAAATTTTCACTTTCTTAGTGGATAACAAAATCTTAATGGAATTGTCTTCGTTGATCATACTACCAAGTTCTTTGAGTATTGGAATCGTGGCGCCGATACCTATATATTAATAGGACAATATCCATTGTTTTCAATAACAGCAACCATGGTTATGTTTAATTAACCGTTTTGCAGCAGCGAGGCACACACTATTGTTGTTACATAAAACATTATTTTCACTTTTTATTTTGTTATTTGTATTTTGTGTATCATGAACTGAGTCCAAATAAACGCTATTCTTTCTTTTTTTCTTTTAATTGTAACATGCCACAGATCCGCCTCGACACATTGGATCATGCCTTGACACATCTTGAAGGGACTCACCCTCAAACAAAATAGGTAGGTACTTAAGTGAGTTTGTGTTTGTTTTGTACTCAATCACATTCCTTCGAAAAACATCCATTATTTTGCCAGACATCCCTTCTGTAGACCAATTCGGCCCATAACGAAACATTAGTTACTCGACAAAGGCCCAACTTTAGCGACCCGTCCATTAGATTTAGCAATAAAATCAGTCACACTGTTTGTCATACTGAGTGCTTATAAAAAGCATATGGAGCAAGCGTTCGGAGTGGTTCAAAAGCGAATAATTTTCACGTTTCCAAAGTTCTAATGGGAAAACTTTCATGTCAACGGTGGAGTGTTCAATACGTATTGGCAATGGAGTACGTTCAAACTTTTTGTTTACCACTAAAGTTGCTGAGACATTTTAAACAAACGAAAGAGTGGAACCTTTGAGTGCTCAGCGGTGTGGCGACGGTTTTGTTGATATAAATAGAGTGAAGTGCCTTTCATGGCAGCAGGACAAAGGAGTCGGTGCTGTCAGAATTTAGAGGGCGGCTGGGAAATGAAACCGTGAGTTATGTTTTTGAGGCGTTTATGGGTTTAGGCTTTTTGATTTTTTCTATCGGCCAAACCTTTTCTTTTTTGAAGTGAAAACTTGTTTATTTTTGAGATGGGAAAAAACCATTGAACTGGCGCCACTGTTACCGTAAGCGGCACCGCGTGTGTTTTGTTTATAAGACGATTACAAAAATACCCGCTTCGGATGTGTTCGCCTGTCCTCGGGATGTACTCGGTTTTAATGTGTATCCGTTATGTCAGTGAGTGATGGCACAGTATTCTGTTTGTGTTTTGTTTTCACTTCTGTCGGCACTCCCTGAGTGCCACTGTTTTTTTTTTTGTTAGCCTATATTGTGACTCACTGCTGGACAAAGACCTCCCCTTTTTCCTTCCAAACCTCCCTGTTCTGTGCGACTTTTTAATAACAAGAATGTTTCTACCACATATCGTGTAAGTAACATTATTCCAAAAAATGATGCCCAGAACGCAATTTTAATGACACTAGATAAGCATGTAAGCGGCTTTATCTATGATCTTCCTTTATCTCCATTCAATCATCCTCATATCAATCAACCAACGCATTCATAGATCACAATATTTCATCCAAAAAGTTTGTTCATTCAGATCGCGAAACTCGAAGGCATCCCGAAGTTCGGGTCGCGTTCGGATGCACCTCGCGTCTCAGGTATTCCTCGCTTTCAACTGTTTATTGGGAGTTCGGGAATTCTCATTTCGAACGAAAAGTTTCCAGCAATCATTTGTTGATGTAATAATGCAGAGGATTTATATTGGCTTTAATAATAATTTATGAGTGTGAATAATTTTTATTGGAATTTTTGATAGCTTTTTTTATTCGGATATCTCTTGGCAGAAATAAATGCCTCATAGATTAGAGAGAGCTGTAAAAGACAAATTTGAAGTAGATTTTACGTAAATTACAGTCAAGACCCATAAACGTGTGCGACAGTGTCCGTGCACAGATTTGTAATCATACTAATATTATAAAGGCGAAAGTTTGTGAGTGTGTGTGTGTGTGGGGGTGTGTTTATATGTTTGTTACTTCTTTACACTCAAAGGGCTGGACCAATTTTGATAAAGTTTTGTATGGAGGTAGCTGACACTCTGGATTAACATATAGGCTACTTTTTATACCGATATCCCAACGGGATAGACATTTACGCGGGTGAATCCGCGGGGCGCAGCTAGTGTGATCATAATTTTCACCCAGAATCAGTATACCAAACTAAATTAGTAAATAAACAATGTTTTTGCATAGTAGAAAAAAATCAGTTTATGTATTATGATTATAAACATATTCTAATTGTTAATTCCGGGACATGTTGTAACGTTAACATGTATGTAAGTACCACGTATGTACCACCCCATATTTCCATCCGCACATAATTTATCGCACTTGTCGACTTAAAATTCTCCCGACAGAACTTCCGAAATCAATTTTATAAACAATCAACGAACTTTTTCAGAAAAAGAACAATTCCAGCAATAAGCCATAACAGTTATAACGCCGCATATTGCGACGAGGACTTTTACAAGTTGGCGAACAAAATTAAAAAGTTGACGATGACCAATAAAACAAGAGTATGGAACACGTGGGTTTATGGAAGAATGATTTTATGATATGATTGGTGATACTCATGAACCAGTACGTTTTTTAAACAATAAACATGCACTCAAGTTTATAGTTTAAAAAACGTACTGGTTCATGTTCATCACACCAAGACTCATTTTGGCATTTTCATAATGACGATTTAGAATTCCTCAAGAGCGAGCCCATTGACATTGATCTGCACAATTAAAGATCTTGTTTTAAATTAAAAATAAAAAGGAGCCTTCTTAAATTTTCTGCTTTATCGTGAAAGTTACTGAGTTTAAAATAAGTTTGTTTTATATTAGCACCTTAGCATCGTCTGGTTTTCGGGCAAAGAATAACGCAAAGGCAGGTCACCAACACAGCCTTAGGTCAAATAAAAATAAAACAGTCCGACCTCTTTAGTCTTCACCTACATAAAGCTTTATTTTCAGAACATTTTGACGATAAAGCAACATGTCCTTTGTTGCTTGCATTATGTTATAGAATTTCTCATTTGTTAATCAAATTTTATCAGCGGCTGTACACGCGCTCTCGTCGTGATTGTAATTTACATTCACAAAGCAAAGGCAAATTGGATTGTTAGCTGCTAGCTGTTGGCTCGTCGACCTCCACATTTCATTGCGAATGCCCTTCGCTGGGCTGTGCAGATTTCGGAACGAAACCGCGAAAAATGATTGAATTATTAGGATTTGGTGAAACAGATGGGTGAATTGAGTGAGGGATGATATGAAAGAAACAAGTAATTAAAAAAACTAAAAAACCCGACTGCGGTAAAAAATTTAAGTTAAAAAAACTGAAAAGCTAAAAACAAGGCCATTTTAAATTAAATAAAAGTTGGAAGCAGGCGGGACCCATTTGAGTAATAAAAAAATGGTATGGGTCCCGCCTGCTTGTCACTTCGAATTACTTTTAACCATATAAGTTGTATATATTTTTGTAATCACCTTTAAAAACCCTTTATTTTGATACCCCACTCGATAGGTTTCGACAAAAAAATTTTTTTTTGAACACATAATATTGCGCCAAAAATCGGCCATTTTATATTTTTTCAATTTTGATATATCCAGTGACACTCGCGCTACCAAGACAAATCTAAAGACGTAAAATTTATCAAAATCCGTTCATTCGTTTAGAAGTTACGAGGGAACAAAGAAACGGATATACATACATACATACATACATACAGGTCAAACACATAACCCTCCTTTTGGGCTTCGCCGCATTCGGGTAATAAAAACCAAACAGTCCATGGTAAGTGCTGAAAATATTCTCCTTATTTTTGACTTTGCCGAAGTCGGGTAGAAAAGAGCGAAGGATACAGTGCCAGCTAACAGGAACGACAATGAGAATAGGATTAAGGGGCTTAAAGCGCGGTCACTGTCGGACTGCATAGAAAATAAAGAGAAGCGCGATGACACAACGCTTGTAATTTATTGCAAAATATGAAGCAATTATTTAATTACAAAAAATCTATTATTTGGACTAAAAAAATAAAACAGTAGTGTTTTAGTATGTTGCTTGTAGAATAATCTGACAAAAAATCAGAATGATTATCATGAGTATATTACTATTGTAAAAAGAAAGTTTTCAGAGGTATCTTCATGTTTTTTTTTCTATGGTATGAAATTAGTTGTATTATGTTTTCAACACAGTATCTACCTAGCATATATCCTGAAGAATATCATATATTTTTTCTGATTTTGTTTACTGTAGTCGATCATATACGTCTTTTATTGTTTCTAAAACTTGCGTTTTTTGCGTTAGGTAATTATGTAGATGGAGCAGTTTGAGAATTGATAACGAATAATCGGTGGAGTACTTTGAGAATCATTCCAGATACCTGTGGAGCAGAATGAGAACAAAATAATAAGTATTTATAAATAATAATAATTCCTTGGAGTAACTTGGGAATTAATGTATGAGATTCTTATCTTTTTAGAACAAAGGAATGGAGTACTTTGGGAATAACCCCCTGTAAGCTCCTTAAAAAATCGACGCCAAATAACATGGGACAAGGGCGAAGAAGATAATTAGGATTGGGTGAAATACCATTTTTGACCAAGTTAGTCGAAGCCATGAAGGGAGATATATTTATCACTGTATAATGATCGGCACGTATGAAACGTCAGAATTCAGATGCTAGGTGCACGGTACCAACTGATCGTTTTCTATGGAGAAGAGCCGGCAAGACAACACGGTTACTCTTTTAGAAATACATTCACTTTCATTAGCACATTCATAAGTAATCTTTGTAAGTCCGATGTAGTCAACTATTTACGGCATGAATTTTTCTCATATACCCGCCAATATGACAAAAGAAGATATCCATGTTCAAAATTTAAACATTTACGAATGAATTTTTTATGGAAGAATGATTCTATGATATGATTGGTGTTAATCATGAACCAGTACGTTTTTTAAACAATAAACATGACTGACACCAAGACTCATTTTGGCATTTTCATAATGACGATTTCCAATTCTTCAAGAGCGAGCCCATTGACATTGATCTGCACAATTAAAGATCTTGTTTTAAATATAAAAAAACGTACACGGTACCAACTGGTCGTTTTCTATGGAGAAGAGCCGGCAAGACAACACGGTTACTCTTTTAGAAATACATTCACTTTCATTAGCACATTCATAAGTAATCTTTGTAAGTCCGATGTAGCCAACTATTTACGGCATGAATTTTTCTCATATACCCGCCAATATGACAAAAGAAGTTATCCATGTTCAAAATTTAAACATTTACGAATGAATTTGCGTGTGTCTGTCCAAAGCTGGAGTGTTTTCATATGCCACAGAGATTACTGCCTCCATGACAGTAGCAAAGCAAGTCCAGTTAACTGAATGTGTGACTGGACGTAAGTGCTCGAGACTAACCGATAACCTACCTGCCAATATTGGAACACTTGCGATTATTCCCCCGTCAGTCACAGAACAACTCAGTTTAATAGTCGCAGGAGTTCGTGTTACTAAATGTGTGGAGGTAATTGTTTCGTATATGATTGTATAGGTCGGTACAGAAGAATTTCTATTATATGCTAAAGCTGAATGATCCTGTTGGAGAGATACGTATGCTCCTTTGAAATTTTAAACTTTCTATTAACCCTTCGTAGTCGCAGGTGGCTCCGCGCGAGATACAATAGCTTTTTAATTGTTTCTGTAATTACGGCATGCAACGGGTTTATGTGTATGTGGCTCAGATATTTTTGAAATCATCATGCCTTTAACTGAGATTGGAAATAGGTCAATATTGATATAACTTTAAAAACACTGATGCACATGATTTCTTTGGGCCCAGTGCAAGTTTTAACCTACTCGACTGCGTTAAAGTTGTAATTTTGAATTGAATAATTGTGTTTTTATCATTTTTGTCACCGGACGGCGCTAGTTCAGATTCAGTACTATATGAAGTTTACGTTAACACGATTGAATAGTAAAGAAAATCAAAAAAATATTTATCACAAGCTTCTGCCCGCGAATTCGCGTGAAGTTTCTTGAGCCCCAACCCACCCCGTCGCATCGCATTACCTGCCCGCAGTGTCACACACACACACACACACACACACACACACACATGCACACTATTGTACTTTTTTATTTTTTGTAAATTTTGTATTTTGTGTTTCACGAACTGTGTCCAAATAAACTTTTTTCTTTCTTTCTTTTCTTTTCTTCAAAAAAAAAAAAAATCAAATCTGACTGGTAGTTTCAGAGATTAGCGCGTTCAAACAATCTCTTCAGCTTTAATTTTAGTATAGATTAAATAATTTCATTTTCTAATAGAAACATAACCAACTAAGATTCCATCAAAAGATTCTATCAATTCACATTTACATTCCATCCTAAACTCAAAAATCCGTTACTAAAAATTCAGACAACTCGGCCATCGAATTCAAATATAAAGCCTTGCAGAACACTTAGACCTCACAAGAGCCTTTGATTACAGTCCGTAAGTAAAACGACGCTTCCTCGCTTTTTACTTCACTTGTCATTTCTGTCTCTCAAAGAAAAGAAGAATCTTGGAATAAGGCAAGATTTTAAAGGTGCACTCCAGGAGTCGATCTGAAGCTTCATTTTTGGTTGATTGGTTTAATATCTTGTGTTTTTAGGATTACGGTTAAATGCTTTCTGTCTCTTTGTCTGTCATTATCGTGTAAAGTGAGTAAAGCGTCTCAGTTTTTTTGATAACAGCTGGTCGATTCCGTAAAAAAATCTCACCGTGAAAACTTAGGTGAAGTGAGTTTGTTTTTGCTAGGAATTGACACTATTGACAGCTCACTCCACGCTCACTTCACCTAAGTTTTCACGGTGAGATTTTTACAGAATAGCACCGCAGTCGATATATTCTGTAATTAAGTTACCGTGAAAACTTAGGTGACGTGATCTCGAAGTGAGCTGTCATTCCACCTGATGCTACGGGTTTGGTAGTGTTGACAGCACTTCACGCTGACTTCACCTCAGATTTCATGGTGAGTTTTCTACAGGATAGGTACCACTACAGTTTTCGAAGTGAACGTTGCCCATTTACATAGTCCATACGTAGGTAATTTGTCTGTTTCTTAATCCGTCTAGGCAGACGTACAGGTTCTTAGATTCACTTGCACCCCAAATCACTAAATACGTTTAGCACTAAACTAATTTAAAACGTCGTCCTATTTCTGTCAATTGTTTGAAATTGACTTCACTGATACCTTAGCTTTTAAGGCCTGGGGCCTTATTACGAACTCTTATTTCCAGACAGTTTACGGCGTAAACAGAACTGCATGGCAATTTCGTAATATGAACTAGTCAAACAAGCCAGTCAGCGGTCATGTGACATCCTGGCCGACTTCTGCCCGAATATTGCCGAGCAATACCGTATTATGAACGTTCGTTTGACATTTCTTTTCCTATTACAACTGCCAAAAAGTAACCTCACAATCCATTCTGTTTACGCTGCGTCAGAGGAGCTTTTATTGAATTGTTTTGTGTTTATTTAGCGAAATTGTTCGAGTGCTATCTAGATATCAAAATAAAATATAATGTGTGATGAGTATGAACTGTTTGAGTTCTTGGAAAATGACTTTTCTTACGAAAATAGTGCATCAAGGAACAACAACCTGCTGATTTGTATCAGTGTACGCCGGGTCGCCTCTTGACTGACGTGACCTTCTCTGTGGCAGCGTTGACGTGTACGACGTGAACTACCAGGTTCACGTATGTTGCTGTTTGAAACCTGTGGCTGTGATGCCTCCTGTGGCTGCGATGCCTCCTGTGTTTCATGAGACTGTTGTTCCTCATCCACCACTGGTGGTTGCTCTGGTAAATGAGGATCTATTGCCTCACTGCCACTAGGAAGAAGAATACCAGCGTCAATTTCACCAGTGCTTGAGGTCTGTGATGTCTGAGACAATAATACATTAGACATAATAATAATAAATAAATTTTGATTTTAATTGTATTAGTTTGCGATTTTATTTTGATTTGATTTATATGGATATTTATCTGTAGTAAATGATTTGATTTGATAAATGCCTACATTATTTATCTATACGTTTATTTATACTTAAAAAATACTCACAGCTAGGAATGGTATAGAAACTTGAGTATGAGGCATGCCAGTCCCATAACCACTTCCGAGTAGACTTAGAATTTTAGACTTAGAATGGGGGGAACATCCGAAGGTCCTACGGTTTAGGGATACTCGTACTGCTGCCGCTCTTCCCTTTAATTTTGCTTTTATAGTCAACCCAATACTGCAACAGCATTAGGTTTTCTAAATGAGATGCATAGAATGAATAACTTAGATAATCATAAAAGCTTGTGAAAAAATACCATCGACCACCCTTTGCAATTTTTTAAAGCACCTTCTCCTTGGGAATTGAGGGCCTCGGTGACAGATTTCCACATCCGCCTTGAATACTCTCTTCCTTGCGCAGATTTGTTGTACCCCATGGCCACTTCTTTGTTAGAATACAAGAACTCCCACAATGTTTCTAACTGAACATAGGTTACACGCCGACGCTGACGAGAACTCTCATCGACTGAACTTTATTAATTACACTAATGGTTAATGATAATAATGGTTATATCATGCTTAAACTGAATATTCATTAAAAGCACTCAATAACACTTACGCCATATTTTTGAATAAACTCTGAAAACAATGAAAAAATACTTCCTTCATGAAAGTTGTGTGAGTGGAAATTTGGATATCGCCGCTGAACTTGTGGAGTGCGTTCGGAAATTTAGTCTCGCGTTACAGTTTACAAACACGAAAATTATATTATGAATCAATTTTATTATAATTATATTGCACAATATACATTTCATTGGGTTCATTAAAACCAACTTTTATACTAGAGCAACTAGATTATTATATATTAATACAATTTGTATAATAAAATACGTGACTTAAATGTAACCGTAATTTACCGATAAATATTTAATTGTGTTTCGGAACGTTACGGCGGAGAAGTACAGGCCAGCTATAGACAATCTACCCAGCGACAAGTCGCTCAGAATTAGGAATGTCATAATACGAAATTAAACCAGCCAGTGAAATAAACTGCCTGGAACTTGTCTGGTTTTTTAAAAGTTCGTAATAAGCCCCCAGGACGTAATGCGAAGTATTAAAGCCATCGTGATTCCAGTGCGAAAAAGGGATGGTGCTATCGCGGTCAAGTACAGCTCCGTCTCTCTCTTACCCTAGAATCATGATGGCATTAAACCGTCATAATACGGAACCTGAACAGTAAATATTCTGTTCAATCTCTGTAGCGTGGTTTGTTTGGTTTACCAACATAACAGCAAATAAACTTCAAGTAAGTTATAATCCAAGCTGCCAAGAGATACCTACAACAGGAGTTAAACTTCTAGACACTGCATGTCAAAACAACTCAAAACCCAAACAAATAAAAACTCACTGTATCTTAAACATTGTAATAAAATATCTCCCAAGTTCAAGCACGTTAGCGTCCCTAGATGCAGTTAAACTCGGAATTGGTCGTTGGAGAACACTAGACTCCTTTTAAGGTGCACTAAAGAGTTAGCCGAAGTTCGGAGTGCCTTAAAACCTTCATGGTACATTTGAAACATTTGAGGAAGCTAAGTTCGGGATAGTTGTGCTCGTGTTTAGGTGTTAAGCGGTAAATAGAATGAGTGAGAGTTTGTTGTCTGAGAATAGAAAGAACGTTTCTTCTTCTTTTGCTTTGTGTAGAAGTTGTAAGTGTCACAACTTCACAAGACAACTACAAGTTGTATGTATCTATCCGAGGGAAGTTGTTACCACAGATTCAGTAGGTACATGATTTTGAACCTAATCTAGAATCACGTACTGAATCCAATAACAATTGTGACGCACACTGTATATTATGTAAATGTCATCTTGATTGAAAACAAAATACAAAAGACTTCACGATATAAGTTTCTAGAGAAAGAAGTATGGACACGAGAACCGATGGTTAGAGACTGCACGTCGGCGTCGATGCCACCCTGTTGGTTAGCTATTTATAGCACAATAAAGGTAAAAAAAATCTCTGTGGCTAAATAATAATAAAAACAGCCGCACAGGTCGATCGATCAGGTTAAGCTGCGTTTGCCATCTTTAGATACCGAGACCCCTCCGTGCCTCGGGAAGCACGTTAGGCCGTTGGTCCCGGCTGTCATTCGTGGATCTTTGACAGTCGTTACGTGTAGTCAGAAGCCTGAAAGTCTGACAACCAGTCTTTCCAAGGGCAGGGGATATCGTATGACCCAGTAACTGGGTTGTGGAGGTCAGATAGGCAGATCGCTCCATGTAAAATACTGGTATTCAGGTGCATCCGGTTAGACTGAAAGCCGACCCCAACATAGTTGGGAAAAAGATAGGCAGATGAGTCTGATACAAATATTCAATTAAACCTTTCAGTCTAGCTATCATCAATCATGAACACTAATTACTCACATAATTTCTTCAAATACTTGTTCATTCAGTCAAATTTTCATTTAATCTTGAAAGATGATTAATATATTCTAATTAATCATTCGCTCAACCGGGTTAAACAAACATTGGCACGCACAAGTGGTATTTAACCGACGCACCGCTCAAACAGAAGTCGGAAATGAGTTTAGCCAAGTAATTAACAGCTGGGGCGCGTGTGTGAGTTTCATTAGTAAATACAATACCCGGCCCTAAATATAGAACATCGAGTTATTGAATAACTTCGGCTTTGTCTAGCGCCATATCTGTCATTCATACCTAACGTGACAATTAGGTATGAGTAACAATGTGACCATTATTGTATTTTAAACTTTATTCCGACAAACGTAAAGTTCTTAATGCAAAATTGTCAACTTAGACTTGGGTTTAACGTCAGTTTTTGTAATAAGAACTTTAACTTAGTCGGATTATATGTAGTTCGAAATTTAAAAATCGCTCGATAGTTTAAACCTGAGTCTAAAGATAAACCTTGTTTTGTAATAAGACCCTTTGCGCTAATCCAGGTTATATACGATCTGTGTGCCAAATTTCATCCAAATCTGTTTAGCCGGTTTTGCACCAATCCAGAACAGAGTTCCACTGACAAACAACGGAGAAATGGATTAATCCATTCTAAAAACGATATCTGCGGCATCAGACTCGTTTCTACACCTCGTAGCAATTACTTTTTTTTGAGTTCGTTACTATTTTATTACTTATAACAATAATTGTTCAGAGTAATTAAACTGCATACTATAAAAGTGGTGACAGTAATAAAAGCAAGACCTTCGATTCTTGTCCCATCATCATTCACAACCATTTTCAACCCACAGAATCAAAATCAACATTCATTTATTAAAATTAGGCTGAGAATCAGCACTTTTCGAACGTAAAAATTTCTCCAAAGGTTACGCTCTCTCTCTCTCTCTCCTCTCTTCTCCACTGCTTTAGCTGAGAGAAGTGGCGCAACAAACTCCCCAGCAGTAAGCAGAAGCATCACACCTCGACGCCATTCCCCCCCAAAACGCCCGCTCTCCAAAGGTTACGCTCTCTCTCTCTCTCTCCTGATCTCTCTGTCTCTCTCCTCTCTTCTCCACTGCTTTAGCTGAGAGAAGTGGCGCAACAAACTCCCCAGCAGTAAGCAGAAGCATCACACCTCGACGCCATTCCCCCCCAAAACGCCCGCTCTCCAAAGGTTACGCTCTCTCTCTCTCTCTCTCTCTCCTGATCTCTCTGTCTCTCTCCTCTCTTCTCCACTGCTTTAGCTGAGAAAAGTGGCGCAACAAACTCCCCAGCAGTAAGCAGAAGCATCACACCTAGACGCCATTATTCCCTGATTTGCTTCAACGCAATTTACCCCATACACATTCAGACACAATGGTGCAGATTCCCTTGTTCACAAACTAAACTAGATAGTTCAGTGCATCTTTTTCTTTCTAATTCATTAAGAGCGTTTACGCCATACGGCATTTCATACAAACTTTCAAGCCCTTATTATTCGAAATGAATGAACCAATTTTAATGAAACTTCATACGCATTAGCGGGATACAAAGGTCTAAAAAGTTAGTAGAGAAAATTTTCGAAATGTCTTATTTAAAAAAAGATAACTGGAAATCTGTTTCTATGGAAAATTTTAAATCGGTCTAATTTGGCTGTAACACTATTTTCCGAAAATGTTCTCTACTAACTTTTTAGTCCTTTGTATTCTGCATAATTATGCGTATGAAGTTTCATTAAAATCGGTTCATTCATTTCGAAAAATAAGGGCTTGAAAATTTGTATGAAATGCCGTACGGAGTAAACGCTCTTAAGAAAAGGACAGAAGATAAATTTTAGTTTAGTCCTGTCAAATTAATCAGCGCCTGACACTACTCCATACTAGTTTAAACGTGATTAAAAACTTGCCTACTAAAATTACGTCAATTCACGTCAGGAGCTGATTAATTTGACTAAACTAAAATGTATCTACTGTTCTTTTCTTAATGAAATAGAAAGAAAAAGATGCACTGAACTTAAATTAAGTTTAGTTTGTGAACAACAGAATTGGCACCATAACCTCCCAAAATAACTCAAAAAAGTTTCTTACGTCAGACGTCTTCACAATTTTTCTCAACGGCAAACCTCAAACATGAATCCGGTTGATTATCAACCAACAAACACAACGACACGCCGCGTCTTTACTTGTTTGCAAGTCAGAAATTGAGTTGTGAAGTTTTTGAATGCCCTTTAAATGAGACGGAGAAAGTTGGAAGCACAATTATGTCCTGAGGAAATCCATTTGCATAACATAGAGGTCGTAATCTGACTGTCAGAGTTGGTAACGAGTTGGTCTTGTGTGATGTACAGAAGCCAGCACATCAAGCTACTACAATCTGTCAAATTTCTTTAATAGATTTTCAACTTTATGGCTACAGGATAAAGTTCAAAGTTGATTGGGAAAATTTGACAGTTTCGGGTAGCTTGATGTGCTAGCGTCTGTACTGTGGAACAAGTGGTCGAGTGATTTGGAAGTGCTGCTTATTACCTACTGATTTGTTGGCTTTCGGATCAAAAGATACGTCTTTTCTATACTGGACTCCGGATTCTAGATGAACCCTAAAAAGGATTTGTGTTTGAAATTATTAGCCTGGTTAGTTAAGTGTTATTAATTTTATTCTGTGTTTAGTATTTGTTGTTATAGCGGCAACAGAAATACATCATGTGTGAAATTTCAACTGTCTAGCTATCACGGTTCATGAGATACAGCCTGGTGACAGACGGACAGACGGACAGTGGAGTCTTAGTAATAGGGTCTCGTTTTTACCCTTTGAGTACGGAACCCTAACAAACAAATATTATACACATTTTGATCATTTTAATCCTTAAAGGGGGTCATTAAACTCATCGTTTTGAACAAATTTTACTATGGGACCAAACCTGAAATCGAGAAAAAACTCAGCTGTTCCATACTTTAATTTATGTTCGCAGGACTCGGCATAATCTATGGATCAGCAGATTTTTTTTTTCAAGTATTCAGGGTTGTTCCCACAGTAAAAGAAAACTTGTTACTGAGTTAAAAGATCAGAAAGGAATTCCTTCATCATTTCCCCCCATTCTTTGATACTTTTAGAAAGCGACTGATCTTATTATATTCGCACACAATAATTTCTCGTCTATTTCACTCCAGAAAACTTTTCATTTCAACATCTTTGTCTCCAAGCCTCACTAAGCGAAAAAATGAAGTCCCGCAAACACTGCAATGCAAAACTCGTTTCTCATAAACCATATTAAAAGATATCCGGGCGATATTAAAGTGTATTCGTAGTAGAATCGAGCAACAACGCACACTTACGTCTAAGGCGGATCACACAGTACAACGCGCCACGCGACGGGACGCAGATAATGTGCGCGTGATTTTTTTCATACAAATTCAATAAAAACGCGCTTCAGTGCGGGGGGAAGGAGAAACCCGTTTCTGGGCCTAACCGTTACACGAATAACATATGTACCAAAAAAATCGTCTATTTTGCTAAATTAACCCATTTAAATCTTAGCCTCATTTACAATGGCCAAGTGTAGAAAATAATTAGATTTCTATGTTTTTGTTTTAAACCACCTTTGTAAACCGTTACAACACTTATTTTGTTATACGTCACTTACTTCACAAATGCTGGTATTCTATCAATAGAGCGTACCCTAAGAATATGATCGATTTAGTGGAAATCGATGCTGATACAAATAATTAAATAACACTCCATTGTTTGACTTTTTAGGTATTAAAATCAATGTAAAACAATTAAATCTGGAAACTAATTGATATTTAACGTAATCGCCATTAAAAAACATTAAAAGAAATAAATAATCGATAAAATCGACTGCACCACGGATTGCACTAGTGAACGGCAAATGTCAATGTCTACGTCTATCAATTGTCATGGTTGTAATGTCATGTCATTAATGTCATTCGCTTTTCGGATTTTTGCGCAAGTCAATGTGTTGTTTTTCTGTATTTCTGGGGATTTATTTTTTCATAAGACCTCTAATCGAATACTGGACTCCGAAATTGATTGCATTCTGACTGACCCTCGCTTGAACAATGGACACCGTTACATAACCTGCCACCTGTGCTGACTTTTGCTGGAAAACCGGATCTGATTATTGCTCTTTTTGACGACTGGCACGACGTCATGAACCTGTGCATTGATTGCGGAATAGCAATGGCCCACTGCCATACAATAGGAAGGCGAAGATTGGAAGATGAAAATGATTCTTTCGATTTTACAGGAATGGGTCGCGCGCGCCTCAAACGGTTAGTATCCGATATTTCTATATTGTAACATTTTTGTACAATGTATGTAATAATTTAATGTAGTCGAACTAAATAGTGTTATCGCATTTGTTCAGTTGTTTGTTGAGTGTTGTACTTTATATAATGATACCAGAATGTGCAGATGTGATGCTTCATATTCGAAGACATGACTGTGACATCACCAATCCGGACTGAACCTGCATGGTTATTGGTTAATTATATTCCCTCTCAGAGAGGAGACCTGTGTCCCTGCAGTGGGAATGTAATAAGGCCGCTTATGTTTACCCAAATGTGCCACTCGGATGTTTATTGCTAAATGCTAATGCTAGACCTAATAGTCAAATGATAAATGTTTGCTTCAGGTAAATGAAAATGACTTTAATCTGCCAAGCTTGCTGGAATCATGCCAACGCTGTATCTCTTGATTGAAATATACCAGAAAGGAGTGAACAGACACCTACAGGACACCAACGCGTGTGTGAACTGTGGACGTTCTCTTCTGAGAAGAGTTCGTTGCCATCAACTTATGACTACTGATACAGTGCAAGAACACAGAATACACGAAGTTATAAAAGGATGGATCCTACCACGCACGGTTAATATAATAGTTTTTTTCATGCTTTTTTAATAACATTTTTTTAGTTTAGTTTTGATAACAAGGGCGTTCAAAAGTTTTATTTGATATGTTAAAACATTTAACTAAGTGATAATGGTTAAGCTAACTCAGGCGTACTAACCTACATCAGGATTTCTTTAGATCATTCTTTTTCAAAGTGGGCAATAACACACCACACATCTCTGGTGTAAAGGCACCCTTTAATGTAGATATATTATTTTCAGATGGGTGCTTCAAGTGTTGTCTGTCACTCTTGTTGGGTGCGAGCAAATAGAGCATCCCGGCATTTCCATGATCTACAACAAGAGCTGTCAACATCGGACTCAAACTTAAGAGGAAGAATAAGGTCGAGGCATCCGAACCTGTATCGTTAGCAAAAGAACGGTTGGATGCTGTACCCACACCATGAGCATAATATGGTATCTTGGTTAGGCACGGCACCAGAGTAGTCAATTGCCTCCTGCACAATTTCTGGATACCTACTGTGTTATTATATTATGATAATCATAATGAAGAAAGTAATTAATAAAACCCTCACAATTATCTTTTTTTTTATCTTAATATATTATTGCAATCTCAGAGTACATAATTACTGTAATCTGAGATTGCATCAAAACCCTAGGTACAATATTAACAAATGCAAGCCAGTAGTGATGTAAGTGGGCCTTGTATAATAAACATAGTTTTCTGCTGAGGTTTTCAGTACCGCTACAAGAACATTCAGATAAATCGGAAGTCATCCCCTTAGTGCTTTTTATATAAGTACCTATAACCTCATCGTGATAGGCGGCAGGTGCTGCAGCACAGCACATGTGCGTTCCAGATTTACGTAGGAAACGAAAGTCTCAAAAATATCATTGTTCAACTAGGTACTTACTAAAAATAACCTAAAAAGTGAACATTGTTGTCTGATTTTACCAATTTGGCCATTGCTGGGAGACGTGAAAATTGGGCTCGTGAAACCTTCCTAAATGCTCTAATTTATGGCCAAATTCCAGCCCTGTAACGCCAGGCCCAAGTTTCTATGGAGTTTGGGTTTCTCCTTTGGCTCCATTTCCCGCGCCCCGTCGCGTGGAACGTTGCAGTGTGTGATCCGCCTAATGGCACTTAGCGGCAACTTGCGTTCAAAACCCAGCACTTTTGTAGCGAAAAATATAAATTCCCTTAATGACTTTTGTAGGAGAATCATTTTCATATTTACCCCTCGCAGCTTGGTGCTTATTGAGTTTTTATTATACCGCCGCAGAGGAAGACTTTTCTTAATAAAGTTTGAAGTTGAGCGGAGGTTTTTATTGCTAGAACTTTTAGTAATGTAGGTAGTGTTGACGCTTTGTGGAAACTAAAAACGAGTCAAGTGTTTGTTAATACGTCTATTAAAAAGTTCCTGTGTCAATACTTAAAGAGAAGCTGCCAAGCGTCTAGGACACGTCACCTTAACATAAATACCTTTGTATGTATGTACTATGAGTGACTATTTCTGAGATGGATAACTAGGTTTTTTTGCAAGTTGGCCAGGCACCGCAGGCATAGGTAAATACTTCGATGCCACACAAAATGCATAATAGGAGTACTATTTATTTCAGGCATCAAGGCCCATAATTATACGCACATACAATACAATATTAATATAACTTAAAAATTATATAAATACATACACACAACACTCATATATACTCCCAAAACTTTGATGACAGAACGCACACAGACCATCACACTTTTCAACTCAACAAAACAAAACCACAGATTTCAAAACCTAAATAACTACACCACAAAATGCAGTAAGGTATTCAAAAAGTAGACAAACGGATTTCCCACCAACATGTCATTGAATTGAACAACAAAACCCAGTGTCGGACTACGGGTGAACATATTCCACAAAGGCTAGCCGATGTTCCGACAAAGATCAAAAACATTCCCTCTGAACCCAAGTTTGGAAAAAACAAAGTTTTAATTAAATATCCGGGAAGCATTCGCATTGAACCGTTCCGTTTGATTTGTTTAGAGAAATATTTTGATCTAATTCGCACATTCTTTCACGATTCGTACCTATCTCTCTGTATATAAAAGTAGTATATACTATACTAATATTATAAAGAGAGAGCGAATTGGAACCACTGTACTAGTTCACCCAGCGATTTTTTATAGTAAGTATTTTTTTTTTGGATAGAATAGACCCTTTTAAGTGTAAATTTGAAATAGCAGATTTAGGAAAACCATAGAGGCCGAGAAAAAAAATCCTAGTTTTTTTTTTTTTTGAAACCCTGCGGTTTTTTATATTAGGTATTTTTTTTGGATAGAATAGACCCTTTTAAGTGTAAATTTGAAAACCGCACAGTTCGCAAAACCATAGGGGCCGAGAAAAAAAATCCCAAAGTTTTTTTTTTTAATCTTCCAAAAAATAAATGTGGTTAGGCGAAGTCGACGGAACCCCGCTTCGCGGGGCCCCTATTTCTGTCTACAGGGTTTAAAGTAACCTAACACGAAGGGGATGACGGGGGCTCATTCGCTCGCTTTGCTCGCTCACTTGAGCCCCCGTAATCCCCTTCGAACCTAACCTGTCCGTGTCGGGGTGCCCCAAGTCCCGACTCCCGAGCTCGCTTCGCTCGCTCTTGCATCCTAAGTTGTCATCACAAATATGTTATTTTTGTATATTATGTTGGTTTAGGGTGTAGTGTAATCGGGAACGTAAAAAACGTACAGTATTCATAATAAAAAAACACTAAAAGCCGCTGTCACTTTGTCTAAACGTAAAACGGAACGACCTAAAAGTGAAATTCGTACATTATCTATGCTAAAATGTCAATTTTATAATGTAAATTATGTCGAATTTTCTATACTTTAATCATTTTTTTCTCAAAAATTACGCGTTTCCTAAGTGCGGGATTTTGTGAAAGCGTTTAACATAACGACATGTATAACTATTAGAATAGTGAAGCTTCGGACGAGCCGCAGGGTTTCAAAAAAAAAAAAAAAACTTTAGGATTTTTTTTCTCGGCCTCTATGGTTTTCCTAAATTTGCTATTTCAAATTTACACTTAAAAGGGTCTATTCTATCCAAAAAAAAATACTTACTATAAAAAATCGCAGAGTGAACTAGTACAGTGGAGCCAGCGAATTTTGTGAGCTAGTGTATATGCAGAGGTCCGGAACCACAAGTTCTATTTGAAAAATATTTTCATCATTTCAAAGGTACATAACTCCAGATGTACAAAGGCATATTATGTAAATAATAGGGTGTTTGGAAGCTGGATGCCTGGAAGCCTTTAGGGGATGATAGTTGACACCATTTAGAGCATTTTGAGCCATGCACGTCTTAGACGAAGTATGTTTTTTTATTTTTTTCCCAGTTAAAGTTGGTGTTATTTTTGACTAAAAGATTGTAGTTAAAAAAACAAGTAATTAAAAAAACTAAAAAACCCGACTGCGGTAAAAAAAAAACTTAAAAGCTAAAAACAAGGCCATTTTAAATTAAATAAAATTTGGAAGCAGGCGGGACCCATTTGAGTTTGAAAATATAATTTAAAAAAAATGGTATGGGTCCCGCCTGCTTCCAACTTTTATTTAATTTAAAATGGCCTTGTTTTTAGCTTTTAAGTTTTTTTTTTACCGCAGTCGGGTTTTTTAGTTTTTTTAATTACTTGTTTTTTATTTCCAGCTTTTTAGTTTACAAATTTGAAAGATTTCGCAGACGATTTAGTTCTTGGTACGTGTTTTTTACGATTTGTCACTTCGAATTACTTTTAACCACATAAGTTGTATATATTTTTGTAATCACCTTTAAAAACCCTTTATTTTGATACCCCACTCGATATGTTTCGAGAAAAATAAATTTTTTTGAAGACATAATTTGCGCCAAAAATCGGCCATTGTATTTTTTTTTTTCAATTTTAATATACCCAGTGACACTCGCGCTACCAAGACAAATCTAAAGACGTATAATTTATCAAAATCCGTTCATTCGTTTAGAAGTTACGAGGGAACAAAGAAACGGACATACATACATACATACATACTTACATACATACATACATACAGGTCAAACACATAACCCTCCTTTTGGGCTTCGCCGCAGTCGGGTAAAAATAAAGAAAAACATACTTCGTCTAAGACGTGCATGGCTCAAAATGCTCTAAATGGTGTCAACTATCACTCCCTTAAAGCTTTGCACTCAACTTCTAAACACCCTGTATACAAAAGAGCAGAGCAGTGGTGGCCCCGTGGTAGCAGCCGCGACTTACAAGTTGTAGGTCGTAGGTTCGAACCCAGACAGGAACTTTACTAGATGTGTAAATTATTCATCACCACTACTCTTAAAACGGTGAAGGGAAACATCGTGAGGAAACCGACATGTTCTAGACTTAAACATTCGAAGACATGTGACATCTACCAACACGCACTGGGCGCGCGTGGTACGTTACGGCTCACTCCCTCTTACAGAGAGGAGGCCTCTGTCCCAGCAGTGGGAACATTAGTATATAGGCCGATTGTGCTATGGTTGATAGCTACAAAACATCTGTCAAATATCTTTCAATAGATTTTCAACTTTATCGCTACAGAATAAGGTTTAAAGTAGATTGGGAAAATTTAAAAGTTTAAGGTAGCTTGATGTGCTGGCGTCTGTAATTTACTAATGAAATACAATCTTGAATTTATGCAAGCCTAGTACTTTTTGTTAGGTTACTGCTCAGAATGTGTCGTGAACAAAACATTTTCTTTTCATGTAAATTACACCCGTGCAAAGACGGGAAGAGTCGCTAGTCTGTTTCAAAGGAATGGACATCAGAATATCCATTGTATGCTGGATGATCGATCGGGTGCTCCGGTCCAATTGGGGACTACTTCACCCAGTAGTGGACTGCGATGAAACGGGTTAATTGATTCCTAAATTTATATAAAGAACAAATCAATTTTGGCTTTTATATGGATCATCAAAGTGTATATCCAAAGCTAAAACTTCCTGTTTATACAATGTGTCCGGTCATGGACTAGCGATATTCTAGGTACTTATATAACAACTATTCTAGTACACAAATACACTATACACTAGGGTCCAATCCACTAAAATATTAATGTTAATTTAATGTTGTATTGTAACTTAGCTCAAAATCTGGCGATCTAGGAAAAAAAGAAAAAGGCTCATAGGGGTTGTTTTTGCAGTAATTTACAAAAAATTGCTGATTGGCATAATTTTTTGAAATTTATTTTTGAGTTTTTTTTTTTTTTTTAAAGTTACGAGAATGTGAACCCATTGGACCGTAATGGAAACGATAGACAGTATTGTTACCCTCCGAATAAGCCTACTTTTATCTCAGTAGGAACAAAACTTTGAGAGATATGTTTTCTTTGTACACACGTAGAGAATATCTCGACAAAATGACTGCCAAATAGCGGGGAAGCAGATTGGACCCTAGTGTGTAGTGAATTTGTGTACTAGAATAGTTGCTATATAAGTACCTAGAATATCGCTAGTCCATGACCGGACACATTGTATATAATCCACTAGAAAACTGAAACACGATAATTGCCTGTGCTTGTGCTTACCTTAAAGGCTCCTACAAACAGGCGTGACACGCGATAAAATCGCGCGCGACACAAAGGCACCGCAAGTCGCGCAACGAGCGGTGCCTTTGTGTCGCACGCGATTCTATCGCGTGTCGCGCCTGTTTGTAGGAGCCTTTATTGCGTAACACACTATCAATCATAATCTAAGTTATTTTAAAGGATATAGCTAATACATTGTTTCTACTCTAATTAATGATGTTCCAACAAAAATCCAATCGGAAATAACAAACAGTAATTATAAAAATAAATACAAAAAAAAATCTTTGATTCTCTTTGAGAATGCATCATGCTGTGTACCTAAATTTCATTAGCATCTTCGTCGTTTTTGTACATTATGGTTGTTATTTACAAGCTATGTTTTATGACAAACACATAATGTGTGGCATAACTAAGTTTTAAGTTAGTTTTTATAATTGCTTAAAGTGTGTCAACATCCGGACAAACCTATTGAGGTTTTTGTGACGTTTATGTTTGTATCTTGTTTAGTTCCTTAATTATTAAAAAACTAGCTTCCGCCCGCGACTCCGTCCGCGCGGATGTCGGTCTTCGCGTGGATGGTTTATTTCTCCATTTTGAGTAACTCTGACAATGACATCTTATAAATATCTATTGGACCCAAATACGGCTAAGCCTATAATAATTAAGGAGATCCCTCTATTGAACTACTGCTGTTGAGCTCGCGTTCTGTAGTAAGTATTTTTTTTCATAGTAATATCGACCTTGATAAGTAGCATGTAGCAGTAAATTACTGACAGTGACGAAAAGTTTGCAATAATAAAAACTGGCCAAGTGCGAGTCGGACTCGCACACGAAGGGTTCCGTACCACAAGGCAAAAACGCCGAAAAAAACATGTTTGTTGTATGGGAGCCCCCCTTAAATATTTATTTTATTTTGTTTTTAGTATTTGTTGTTATAGCGGCAACAGAAATACATAACTTGTGAAAATTTCAACTGTCTAGCTATCGCGGTTCTTGAGATACAGCCTGGTGACAGACAGACAGACAGACGGACAGACAGCGAAGTCTTAGTAATAGGGTTCCGTTTTTACCCTTTAGGTACGGAACCCTAAAAAGTGATCGTGACAATGCGACAGAAAGTTAATTGAGAGCTTCAGCATACACAACATTGTTAGTGAGCTCGTCCGGAATATGAACATGAAGATTTCTTGGACTGCTCACACGGGAAAGAGCTACGTAAAGTTGCCCGTGTGAAAAACAACTCGCGGTAAGATCTTCGCCAGCAACTCCTAGGGTCTGACCTTGAGCCTTATTTATTGTCATGGTGTAACACAAAGCTACAGGAAACTGTATTCTCTTAAATTGAAATGGAAAATTATCCACTGCGGGTAATGCAACGTGTGTTCGCGGTTCTACAGAACAACGTCTATGAATAAAACTGAAAAATAAGATTTTTTTTTTCTACGTATTTTTCCAGGATAAAAAGTATCCCATTTTATGCCCAGGATAATAAGGTATAATTATACCAAGTTTCATCGAAATCGAACCGTTAGTTTTCACGTGATGCCTGCATATACAGACAGACAGACAGACAGACAGACAGACAGACAGACAGACAGACAAAAATTTTTTTAATCACATATTTGGGTTTGGTATCGATCCAGCAACACCCCCTGCTATTTATTTTTTCAATATTTTCAATGTACAGAATTGACCCTTCTACAGATTTATTATATGTATAGATATAAAAAAATACAAATGTTCGAAAAACTTGTCTGCTCAAGAACGTAAATAAGGAACATAATGTATGTTGTTGAACTGGCAAAATGAAAGCCATTCCTACTGTTAGCGTGTTACGCAATAACCACACACGCCCTTTTGTCTTCGACACACACCGTAATTTAACACTAGTCTCCACCTACTCATCGTCCCAAAAGAAAGTGCCAGATGCAAACACACTTACCCTATATCGTAGCTATGTAAGCGCTATATGTACATAAACTAGCTAAAATGAATGACAGGGGCACAGGAGTACCCATATACCGCGTATCTAAGCCTTTCCAGATGACAAAAAAGGGCCCCGAACCCTGAAACACTTATTAAAGTAATATAGGGCTTTTGGGAGACAGAGGCTGGCTTAAAGCGATGTAATAAAGTTTTGGGACTAAGTACAGTTACTTTTGTCCTTGATACATGTACGGTGTTACTGGCTTAATACATAGTTTGGCTGATTACTCTTTCAAGCACTAAGTTTTTAGCAATTTCGCCTTTTTTCAAAGAGCTATACCGAAATCAGAATAGATAGTTGTAATACTTATCTTTTGTTTGTACAAACGCCAGCACATCAAGCTACCCGAAACTGTCAAATTTTCCCAATCTACTTTGAACCTTATATTGTGGCGATAAAGTTGAAAATCTATTAAAGAAATTTGACAGATTGTAGTAGCTTGATGTGCTGGCGTCTGTACATCTTGTAAAATACAGATATAAGGGGCTAGTGGCTAAGTAATAACAGCTGCACGGGTCGATTGATGAGTTTAAGCTACTCTTGCCGCGGTTGATCCGGGAATGGGTGACCATCTTTACATACCAAGACCCTTCCGTACTTCGGAAAGCACGTAAAGCCGTTGGTCTCGGGTGTCATTCGTGGATCTTTGACAGTGGTTAGATACGTGTAGTCACAAGCCCGAAAGTCTGACAAACAGTCTTACCGTCAATGGGTATCGTATTACCTAAATAACTGGATTATAGAGGTCAGATAGGCAGTCGCTCCATGTAAAGTACTGGTACTCAGCTGCATCCGGTTAGACTGGAAGCCGACCCCAACATAGTTGGGAAAAGGCTAGACGATATAAAATACAGATATAAATGTTATTTAAACCTGTCATATTTTTCTAAAGCATATATGTACCCGAATATTTTTTTTCGAACGATGAGATCTTATTTTCCAAGTCTGCTTCAACAAAAAAATATTCCAGGAGCAAAGAACATTTACTTAAATGGACTTATCTCACCATCCGTCTCGGTTGTAACGTTTCTGAACCAATTTCAATAATGGCGGACCCCTGCCTTCCATCGGATTTCATTGATTAAGACACGTCTGTCTGTCTACGTTAATAATCTAGCTAAAGAATTCCTTAGTCTCTGTGCGAGTAATGTTCTTTGATACTATAAAAAGGGCTTTTTAGTTCTTTCCTAGATCGAGAATTTTGTTTTATTGCAGCACTTACTTAGTCAGTCTACATCTAGGGTTAGCTCGTAAAAGATTTGGGCTCTCTAGCCGAAAAAGGTTGTTCTAGAATTCCAGAGATAATAAAAGTCTATTACAAAAAAGACACAGACAAAAGGACCAATTTCGGGTTCAATCACGAAACCCTTTCAACTTGTCTCATGTAGTGGTTTAAGTTATAGCATTATCATCATTATAAGCACGGGTTGTGAAATCTTTATTTTTCTGGATATCTGTTACAAAAGGGTGAGACAGAAACTGGGCTCCACTGTACTAGTTCACCCAGCGATTTTTATAGTAAGTATTTTTTTTGGATAGAATAGACCCTTTTAAGTGTAAAATTGAAATAGCAAATTTAGGAAAACCATAGAGGCCGAGAAAAAAAATCCTAAAGTTTTTTTTTTTTTTTTTTTGAAACCCTGCGGCTGTTCCGAAGCTTCACTATTCTAATAGTTATACATGTCGTTATGTTAAACGCTTTCACAAAATCCCGCACTTAGGAAACGCGTAATTTTTGAGAAAAAAATGATTAAAGTATAGAAAATTCGACATAATTTACATTATAAAATTGACATTTTAGCATAGATAATGTACGAATTTCACTTTTAGGTCGTTCCGTTTTACGTTTAGACAAAGTGACAGCGGCTTTTAGTGTTTTTTTTATTATGAATACTGTACGTTTTTTACGTTCCCGATTACACTACACACTAAACCAACATAATATACAAAAATAACATATTTGTGATGACAACTTAGGATGCAAGAGCGAGCGAAGCGAGCTCGGGACTTGGGGCACCCCGACACGGACAGGTTAGGTTCGAAGGGGATGACGGGGGCTCAAGTGAGCGAGCAAAGCGAGCGAATGAGCCCCCGTCATCCCCTTCGTGTTAGGTTACTTTAAACCCTGTAGACAGAAATAGGGGCCCCGCGAAGCGGGGTTCCGTCGACTTCGCCTAACCACATTTATTTTTTGAAAGATTAAAAAAAAAAACTTTGGGATTTATTTTCTCGGCCCCTATGGTTTTGCGAACTGTGCGGTTTTCAAATTTACACTTAAAAGGGCCTATTCTATCCAAAAAAAATACCTAATATAAAAAACCGCAGGGTTTCAAAAAAAAAAACTTTTGGATTTTTTTTCTCGGCCTCTATGGTTTTCCTAAATTTGCTATTTCAAATTTACACTTAAAAGGGTCTATTATATCAAAAAAAAAAAAATACTATAAAAAATCGCTGGGTGAACTAGTACAGTGGTTCCAGAAACTGAAAGCACGTATAGTGAGTGAACTATACTGTCTTATTTGTAATGTTATACCTGTTATTGTGGCTAAGTACCTAATAATAGCCGCACGGGTCGATCGATCAGGTTAAGCCAAGCTTGCCGCGGTCTGTCTGTGGATGGGTGACTATCTTTACGTTCCGAGACTCCTCCGTGCCTAGGAAAGTACGTTAAGCCGTTGGTGCCGGCTATCATTCTTCGATCTTTGACAGTCGTTACGAGGCGACAGAAGCCCGAAAGTATGGCCACCTGATCGATCGACCTGTGCCTCTGTTATTATTT
The DNA here is from genome assembly GCA_916614155.1 of Mesoligia furuncula. Taxonomy (NCBI): domain Eukaryota; kingdom Metazoa; phylum Arthropoda; class Insecta; order Lepidoptera; family Noctuidae; genus Mesoligia; species Mesoligia furuncula. The sequence continues at coordinate 5,595,439 of OU744794.1, forward strand.
TGCCACGGGCCCCTTAAATACCTGTCCCTTGAGTGTTTTCTATTAAACAAGTTTTCTGAATACAGCTTTAGTTGAAAACATACCTGAAACAAAGAAAATATTTCATTAGTATTATATTGATACGTGAACAATATGCTAGTTTCAAAGACTATTAGCTATCAATCCGACCTTTTAAATACATTGGTATCATGATCATCATCTTCCTGCATTTGTCCCATGTTACTTGGGATCGGCGCAACATGTTTTCTTTTCTTTCATATCATTCCTCACACAATCCATCATCATCTTCTTCATCATCATAATAATTAACATGATTGTTGGTTGATTCATGTTCTTCATTCACCGACTCAATCCATTAACATTTGTATCCGTTCAACTGTCAAGAAAGATCCTAGAGATCGGTAACAATATAAAAAGTAATTGTGTCTCATTGGTGACAGTCTGAATACGTCAGTAATGTACCCAATCAGTTCGATAACCGATAGGAATAGAACCCCATTGCCCTGAAATCAATCTGCTTTTACATATTCAGATCACGTATTGTTATAAAGCATAGACCTTCGATTAGGAACCGAACGTGACGCAAGTAAATTGGATCCCATTACTGGTCCCTAATACCGGCAGAGATAACCGAGGATGTGGCTTTTTAGGAGCAGTTACTATGTTCAAATGCTGTTCCAAAAATGAGTAGAGTTACTATTGATCGATAGAGAGATATGTAGAATAGTGAATAGTAGAATAGTGTAAAGCAAAATAGTGTTCTCATTCAAGACTTCATATTGCTTAATGAGCCACGTCGTTTAAAAAATACTTTTAGATCTAAACTTAACTTAGCCTATGCAATCATCAAGTAATATTCATTTGCCTAGCCTTTTCCCAACTATTTTTGGGTTGGCTTTCAGTCTAACCCGATGCAGCTGAATACTAGGTAGTATTTTACATGGACCGACTGCCTATCTGACCTCCACAACCTATCTACTGGGGAACACGATATCCCTTATCCGTAACGATTGTCAATTATGAATGACAGTCGTTACGGGTATTCGGAAAGGCTCCTACAAACAGGCGCGACATGCGATATAATCGCGCGCGACAAAATGGCACCGCTTGATGCTCGACTTGCGGTGCTTTTGTGTCGCGTGTCGTGTCGCGCCTGTTTGAAGGAACCTGAACCCAAAAGTCTGACAACTAGTCTCACCAACAGATATCCCTAGATATTACCCATCGCAAGATTCCCGGCAGATTTATTCCAAGAAGCAACGAGTCCATCTCTGGCAATTGTCCTATCTTTTTACATCTATGTCGTGTCCGATTCAACTCAGCATTACCATTCTTGCGACATTGTCAGCAATTTCGTGAAGCTTTAGGCCAAACCGCAAATCAACGTACACATCTAATTCTTTATCTAGTTTCTCTTGCTTGTCGCCAAATCGGCAAAACCTCCGAAAGGCTATCGATAAACTTCATAGTCCAGTAGACAACATTTTTACGACGCCCAAGTTTTGTCGTAAATGGTCAGAAACTATTGCGAGATTGTTTAGTGCTGCTGGTAGTTTTCACGCCAGTTACGTTTTAACGGTAAAACTGGTGTCTCGTAAAACATTAATAAAGTTTCTAGGTACGCCTTTGATCGCCTGTCGGTTGGTTGGTGGTTATGTGAACGATTTAGATTGGCTTGCAGTCTGAGGTGGGTTAATATTGTTTATTGTGATCGATTCTGGAATGTTCTGTTCTACATATTTTAACTGGTCCTTAGCTGAATTATGCCCATTTTCACTAACACCAGGTAACCCCTGAATGAATGCCTAAATATAAGCGCTTTGTTTTTTTTTTTCAACGTTCAGCTTAGCATCGAAAAAAAATACAACAGCGCACTTTATTTAGAGTACGACACGCTAGTTCATTCGATTCGTTACGAAAATTTGTATATTAGGCCTTATCACAGTTAGGATAAAACCGCATGATCATTTTTGGCACAAGAAAAGATCTAAAGCGCGGTCACTGTCGGACTGCATAGAAAAGAAAGTGAAGCGCGATGACACAAAACTGGTAATTTATTGCAAAATATGAAGCAATTATCTATTTACAAAAACTATTTAATAATAAATAATCCGTCACTGAATGCAGTTTGGCATTAGAAAATTAATGGCATATTTTTAAATATATTTAAAATTTTTAATGAAGGGATAAACTGCTTTTAAAGCCAATCAAGAGGTGCATTTGAAGATTTTTTTGATGCATTAATGTATGTTTAATTATGATTTGAGTTCCATCACTCTATTAAAATAAGATTTGGACTTATCTTTTTTTTTGGTCAAAATTATTTACGGTTTAAGAGATACACTGCTTTAAAAAAAAAACAACTTTTTTGACCGTTTTCAAGAAATCTCCGCCTTAAGTTATTTAGATAGTATCGATGGCCATGAGCAGAACCAAGCAAAAACGAATTCTGCTCATTAGGATCTCCAAACGATCACTAACGAACTTTTTTTAAGAATCGATGTCCTTTTCGAATCTTGAGAATTAAGTAGGTACCTACGGCGTCTCTTTTAATAATACAGTAGATCCAGTAGCGTTAATAAACTCTTAAGGCTACGCCGACCGCCTAGTGGCGCCCTCATCGTTTGTTTGGTTCTTTCTTTTATGTTAGGATGAAAATGCAGAAAATAAGCACGTTAAGTTGTGCTCCACAAGATTATACGTTAATATTATTATAAACGGTAGTTTACATTCGTCGTTTCAGCCGATAGACGTCCACTGCTGGACATAGGCCTCTCCCTATTTTGGGGGGGGTTTGCCATAATCGCCACGCTTGGCAGGCGGGTTGGCGATCGCAGTATGGTATGATGTTGGAATAAATAGAGAACGCTGCTGCCCATTCTCCGGTAACACCCTTAGTCGCCTTTTACGACACCCACGGGAAGTAAGGGGTGGTGCAATTCTTTAAGTCCGGCACCACACAGACAAGTTGTTTACATTGTTACAGTAGTTTACATTGTTTAGTTTTATTATAATGTCTAAAACGGATAATAGTGGCCACTATTTTCCAATGTCTGTGTGGTGCCGGACTACTACTAAAGAATAGCACCACCCCTTACTTCCCGAGGGTGTCGTAAAAGGCGACTAAGGGTCGTACCGGAGAATGGGCAGCAGCGTTCTCTATGCATTCCACCATCATACCATACTACGATCTCCTACCCGCCTGCCAAGCGTGGCGATTATAGCAAACCCCCCCAAAATTGGGGGAGGCCTATGTCCAGCAGTGGACGTCCATCGGCTGAAACGACGACGATTTTCCGTTTTACCGTAAATAAAAGAAATAACCAAGTCGGCGTTTGGTCGGCGCCCTCTTAAATGAAGAGTGTCAAAAGACTTCCCACAAAATAAATCCGTTAATTTACTCGAACAGCTTTCATAATAAAAGCTATTATGGCGCTACGAGCTCGGCAAATATAATTTCCAAATTAAATTATTTCACAGATTGACATTGTTATTTAAACAGCGGGTATGGCGGGTATTCTCATTTTATTATTTTAAGCGTTACAAAATATTTTACTGTTAAAATACAAATTATAACTTGACAAAGATAAGAATCCCCCCATATTACATGGAACACTGGCTAAGTGTATACCATAATATAGGTAGTCTATAATATGTCTCTGCATCACCTTAAGGTAGACTGGTAGAAAATGTCTAAGGCATTAAGTTCGCCTTTGTACAGTTTATACTTGTACCTACTTAAAGTTTTAATATATAAATAAATATAGGTTCTCAACCTTATTTTGCCCACCGCACCCTTCCCTTTTTATTTTGAAAGTCTCAAACGCCCAAAAGGGAACCTATGGTGCAGTGCAGACTATACTATTAAAATATACCATATACAACTCTTGCCTAACCTATCGGCGATTACAGACACAACCATAGATATATTTTTTACATTTCTATGGGCGCTATGTTACATATAACCTAAAAAAAAACGACCTCTTCCGTAGATACCGTCCGAAATCCAGCAACAACCATAATTCGGAATTTCACTGTTCGTTCCCGAATCAATTTCGAGTTGGGCACACTGCAGTCCACAGTAACCGCCTCGATTCAGCGGAATCGAGGAGCAGAATCGATTACAATACATCGTAACACCGCGGTCGCCCTGTCCAATACAACCAACCGCTCGATTTATTAAGACGCAATTGAAATCGGTATGTAGTTTTCAGTTGCGATTTTCGAGTTTTGCTGTCAGTCTAGTCGTATCTATGCTATGTCGTGTTGCAAACTATAGTTTTGTATAATTTAGAAGCATTTTTTTTTTTGTAAATGTAAGAACCATGTATCCGTTTATTATGATTTTTTGATGTTGACTTGAAAGAGCATGGCAGTTGAGAACGTGTCATGCTCACTTAAATGTCTCAGCGATGGTGACGCGTGTGTTGGATCATTCGGTTCCCTACAAAATGGTTGAGCTGGATGGTGCTGATGCACGCGTCATGTTCGTCAACGGGCGCCGTCGGTTGAGACTGGTCATCTCTTAACTGCCAAGGCTTATTTTTAATCTTATATTTTGAATTGTTTCTTCATTTGTCTTTTTAGGGTTCCGTACCCAAAGGGTAAAAACGGAACCCTATTACTAAGACTTCGCTGTCTGACTGTCTGTCACCAGGCTGTATCTCAAGAACCGCGATAGCTAGACAGTTGAAATTTTCACAAATTATGTATTTCTGTTGCCGCTGTAACAACAAATACTAAAAACAAAATAAAATAAATATTTAAGGGGGGCTCCCATACAACAAACGCGGTTTTTTTTGCCGTTTTTTGCTCGATATCAAAAATGGCAACAGGTAGGCACTTGAAATATTTACAAAATACTCAGTTGTATTTTAACTTTAATGATAAATAATAAAATTAAAATAAAATAAATATTTACCGGCGTTTTTGCCTTGTGGTACGGAACCCTTCGTGTGCGAGTCCGACTCGCACTTGGCCAGTTTTTTTACATTGTTCTCACATATTAGAAGCAACAAGAATAATGTACCCATGATTTTGTAATATCTTGATTTAAAAGAGTGTCCATGGAGTTTCTTGCCCGTTCTTCTCCATAGAGATCTACGTTTTGGAATGGGCAATTAGCTTCAACTTTCTGGACTAACTGACAGACTGTTTAATTTTGACAATTCAAAAGTGCCTGTACCAGGTTTAATTGAAATAAATGCTTTGAGTTTGATTTGTGCATAATCAGCATAATTATAATGTTCCCACTGCTGGGACACAGGCCTTCTCTCTTCGAGAGGGAGACGGCCATTATCTCCCACGCGGGCCCAGTGCGGGTTGGTAGATGTCACATGTCTTTGAATTTTGGTTCTAGGACATACCGGTTTCCTCACGATGTTTTCCTTCACCGTATTGAGAGCACCGTGTTGTGGCTGTGATGTAAATCACGAACTAGTGTTTAAAAGCAATTTACCTACTTGCTGCACAAAATAACATTTCTAATTTTCTAATAAGATATTTACATAATATAAGCTAACAGACTTAACATAATATTATTAATATGTACATGTATATAAAAAGAAGGAAAATAACCTTAGATCATCAAAAAATTCGTCCGTATCGCTGTCAACAGGAAAATTGCCCAAAAAGCTGGCAGCATTGCCATGATTCTCTGCATCAAATATTTGTGCTTATCCGAATATTGATAAAAAGCTGAACAAGTTGGTAACGTTTTTCAACAAAGTTTCATTGTTTTCTCAAGTCTGATATTTATCTTGTTTCAAGGGGCAGATCGAATTAATTAATTCAACAAACCCATTAGAATGTCTGGTATTTGTGAAAGTTGAGAAGAATTTCACATTTTTGTTTCGCATTTAGGATGAAACGTTGCGAATTCTTGGCGACGACGACGTTACTGAAATAATTCCTTTCTAAATTATTCTGTTAAATTCTATAAAATATTTAGAATTGGGACGGCATTCTTAGAGCTGAACGTAAATTCTTGGCCCTATACTTGTTTAGAAATATTTCATTTATTGACATCCCTACAGTCGGCAGCAATGAATCAATCATTATTTGTTTCCAAACTGAGGGACATTCAATTGACAGCTGCTAAATTAAAAACGAAACGATACTGTAGGTACTATTTTGTTTTTGTGTTGTTCAGTAACTGGGGTTTGGAGGTCGGATAGGCAATCGCTCTATGTAAAATACTAGTATTCAGCTGCATCCCGTTAGACTGGAAGCCGACCCCAACATACTCGTAGTTGGGAAAAGCCTTGGCATTTTGACCGTAGGCATTCTTTAAATAATACTACCTACTCATAAAAATGTTCGGGAAGCTACGCAATATCTTCTCGTCCCACATACCGCAGTGTCTCAAGACGAAAGTTTTTGACCAGTGCGTGTTGCCAGTGATGACATATGGCATTGAAACGTGGTCGCTCACAATGGGCCTTATAAGAAGGCTAAAAGTCACCCAAAGAGCAATGGAGAGGGCTATGCTTGGAGTTTCCCTGCGTGATCGAATCAGAAATGAGGAGGTCCGCCGGAGAACCAAGGTAACCGACATAGCCCGAAGAATTGCCAAACTTAAGTGGCAGTGGGCAGGGATTATGATGGGACCGAAGAGTTCTGGAGTGGCGACCGCGTACCGGAAGACATAGCGTTGGAAGGCCTCCCACAAGGTAGTCCGACGACCTTGGGAAGGCCGCAGGGACCCGTTGGTTGCGAGAAGCACAGAACCGGTTGAAGTGGAGGTGCTTGTGGGAGGCCTATGTCTAGCAGTGGACATCTTTCGGCTGAAATGATGATGATGATGACGATGACTCATAAAAACTAGAAACGTTAATTTATTTATTTCAAAACACGTTTACCGGTAAATGTCGTATGAGCCAGCGAATGTTCATTAGAAAAACACACTCGATAAGACATACTATTATGATCGTGAGAACCGTTCAGCGCTTACATACAAGGCGACGCGACGTATACAATCTAGTTGACGATAATTTGACGAGTTATAAAGTTTCCTAGAATCCCTTACCTACACAAGGACAGAAAGATTTACCCACAACTTTTCTTATCTACAACATTTTAAAATTCAAAGAACCGTCTTGAACTTCTGAATAACAACACCAAAGAGTGCCGAACAACTAACTTTCTCGTAGACTCGTAGACACGACGTTATTTTCATAAGAAACCAACTTCTACATACGATTTCTTTTGTAAGAGATTACTTGCAATGTTTTTTTTTGCATGACAAGTATGTTTAAACGAACTTTGGTATCAATAGTCTGCGCTTTTGATTCGTTTGTACAAAAAAGGGTTGTTTTGTGTGATCTTTGAAGTTATTATGAGAAAAGACAAAGAAGGAAGAGTCTCGAGTGATGATATCTTGTTTTCCAGAATAGCTTGCCATGGTCTACAAGGCGTTATCGATGAGTTGAATTTCGAATTTCGAGATAATTGAGACCTCTATTTAAAGACACTCACGAGATGAAAATTTTGAAGAATCACTTTGATACAATGATACTAATTTCAAAATATACGCAAATATGCGTAGGCTTGTCCTTAAACAAAATATTGTATTTTAAAAGAATTAAGTCAGAAATTGACTTTTAAAGGGTAATTTTGGAGCAACAACCAGAAAACGGGGAACCCAAAATAGTTTTAAAACCATAACAGTTAAAGCTGAATTCTATTCCCGTTCCAAGGGTTCGGCATCGGTACCCTGCCCTTACCTACTTAAACTACCATACAGACTCCAATCGACCCAGCTGAACAAATAATTAAAACGCATAATTGACAGCCCTACCACAAAATAGGAAGTTACAGAAGGTGGGTTCCAAATAGGCTCACACCCTAATAATTGGGACTTAAAAACTTAACTGGTGAAATGTGGGTGTGTAATAGATACAATCAATCAATCAACTCAGCCTATCGCAGTCCACTGCTGGACATACCACCACACCCTGTTCTCCGTCTACCGCATCCAGTCTAACCCAGCCACCTTCTTTAGGTCGTCCATCCATCTAGCTAGGGGGCGTCCCACACTACGCTTGCGATATGCTATATGCGGTCTTCACTCAAGAACTCGTCTGCTCTACGGGCTATCGGTCCTTCGACAGACATGGCCAGCCAAGTTTGCTTATTCTGCAAGCTATGTCGGTAATTCCGGTTCTTTTCCGGATAATTTCATTCCTGATTTTATCCTTCAAAGAGGAATTTGTGGACGTGAATTTATGGACCAGCCCGAACATCAGTGTCCACGTTTCGGCACCGCACGTCATGGCGGGCAGGACGTACTGGTTGAAGAGCTTAGCCTTCAAACACTGCGGGATAGGCGACGAGAACACTTGACGAAGTTTTCCAAATGCTGCCAGACCCCAACTGGATCCTTATTTCGGCTTCTTTCTCAAAGTTGTGTCTACCGAGCTGGATGACTTGCCCTAGGTAGACATAATCCTTCATAACTTCGAGAAGCGACCCTTCGATGTGGATTACCAATAGATACACTTCTGCCGAACCCTTTGGGAAGAAGAGGCGTTATGTTATGATGCATAATCAGCCTGTAATGTCTTCTAGGACAGGCCTCCTCTCTTCGACAAGGAGTGGGCTATAATCTACCACGCAGGCCCAGTGCGGGTTGGTAGATGTCACATGTCTTCGATAATTTGGTTCCAGGACATGCCAGTATCCTCACGATGTTCCATGTTTGGTTCCGCAGTTAGTCCTTCAAGTGGGCCATGGAGGCCGTCGGTGATTAGTCCCGCGCCGGATACTAAATGTTACAAAGACAAAAAATGAATGGGCAACATAGTCCTAGTGTCAAAATGTACAAAAGTCTTAATGTATTATGAATGTGCGAACGACAAAAAATAATTGTGATATAATGCGTAAGGGTCTAATTGTTAGATTGTCAAAATGTACAAAAGATAAAACATAATTGTGCCAAAATGCATTGTGGTCCAATTGTAATACAGTCAGGATTCGAACCAGCCAAAAAAAAAAAAAATTAAAGATTTATAAAATTTTGTTACAATTATTCAAACAAATAGCTCAGTCTGACAATCCGTGCATTAATAAATACACTATGGAACCCTGTCATATTAAACAAATTTACCACCACCCAGTACAATTTTGAATGAAATCTTACTAACTTATTAACAAGGTCCCAAAGTGCAGGCGAGATGTGCATATACATATATTTATGCACGTGACTGTACGTATGACCTTTTTACCTTATATCAATTTTATTGTTCATTACAGCTTTAATGTATTCTATCATAGCGGCGTTTGGGCAAAATGACATTTTGGCACTAGGCAATTTGTACAATAGAACATTACAGCTTTAATGTATTCTATCATAGCGGCATTTGGACAAGATGACATTTTGGCACTAGGCAATTTGTACATTTTGACACTAGGACTATGTTGCCCATTGGTTTTTTGTCTTTGTAACATTTAAGTAGTATCCGGATTAGTCCAACCAACCCACCTCGCCCAGAAGTTGAGTTTCTCACGATGTTTTCACCATTTTGAGAGCAGTGGTGACGAAATGACTTACACAAATTTAAGAGCCTGCCTGGGTTCAAACCCACGACCTACAACTAGTAAGCCGGGCCGTTACCACTGGGCCACCACAGCTCTCCGATGTTATGATGATGATGAACGAAATTGCACGCACATATACTGTGTGTTCGCGATTTAATTTCCAAACATGTAGACAAATACCTATGGGTTTACGGTAACGTAAAATTCAGTTTGCGCTAGAATTGCAAACATTTTACGACTTTTCAATAGTTGTAGTAATTCAGAATTTTACTTAATTAGCACTGGTAGAAAGTTGATTTTTGTTAAAGAGGAAGTAGCATCAATTGGAAACAAGGATTTGAATAGACTAGACTTAAAAAGTACTCTGTGCTGTAGAAACGCTTCATCTACAGCGAGTGCGAGCGCACTCGCGACTGGCATTCGTGTGAGACCTCCGTACGCTCCGCGACTATGTGATGACCTTCTGTCTCTTTTCCTTTGTGACCCTCCGGTACGTAATTCCGTATCCGACACCCAAAAGTAATTAAATTCAATCGTCCTTACGCAACATTAACTACAGTGGAGTTCGGTGTACGGTCAACGACAATTACCACACATACCACACAGTTCTGACCCTTAAACTAAGGACGTAATGGCCAAAATGGCCTGCAGAGTTTCGGCAAGGATTATGGAGCTGTGTTCAAAGAATCACTAGTCCGCTGTTGGATAATTTATTAGGTTTTGTAGACATCTTGGTACATTAACACTGTTCGTTGCAGGGTTGTTGGGAACTGCTTCAGTAGTTGAAGGAATTCCAGCGTTATTTTCAACTTCAGCTTCGGTTTCAGTATTGTATTGAGCGATGCTGAAATGTTATGCTGATATTTTATCGTGAGCTCATAAAAGTTCGGCGCGGTGCTGATGCGATGCGGTGTGGTTGATTCTAATCAGTGATATATCAGTGGATAAAATTATACTTATCATCCGATATATCGGATAGCAAATATCGAATATTTTGATATCACATCACAGTATCACACTAATATTATAAAGGCGAAAGTTTGTGAGAGTGTGTGTGTGTGCGTGTGTGTGTGTGTTTATATGTTTGTTACTTCTTCACGTTTAAACGGCTCGACCAATTTTGATAAAATTTTGTATGGAGGTAGCTGACACCCTGGATTAACATATAGGCTACTTTTTATCCCGATATTCCCACGGAATCGACATTTACGCGGGTGAAACCGCGGGGCGCAGCTAGTTTATTATAAATATCGGATTTTTACGAACCCTGATTCTAATGATTTGTTTACTATGATCGAGGGTAGTATTTTTGTCCAAAAAACTTCATGGAAAATTGCTAATGAGTCTCAGGCAAGTATTACAACATAACATAGCAATAGAATAAGCTGATTTCCTATAATGTTACTCTGGTCCTGTAAATGCGACGTAAATTCGGTCGATTTTTGAATTTAAAATACGACAATCCTGTAGCATCATCATCATCAGCCTGCAGCAGTCCACTGCTGGACATAGGCCGCTCCTATTGCAACCCTCAACTCGTCTCATCCAGCTGCTACCAGCCATCCTGCGAATATCCTCGCTCCACCTTGCCTGTTGTCCTTCCTACCTTACGTTTGCCGATTCGCGGTCTCCACTCAAGAACACGTCTACCCCAACGGTCATCGGTTCTTCGGCTAATATGGCCGGCCCATTGCCAATTCAACTTGCTTATTCTGTGAGCTATCTCGACAATTTTGGTTCTCTGCCGGATCACCTCGTCACGAATCCTATAGCATTTTGGTTTAAACTTATGCGACAAGAACATGTATCACTCATAGCTAGGTATGGGCGATACGAGTATTTCCAATACAAAAACCGTTTCGATTTACGTAACGTGAATAACTTCGCGCATTCGAGTTAGGGCCCCGTCTTTAAAGCAATCCTGAACCATTGTCCTGTATCGGATTCCTTGAACTCAAGTAGGTATACAGGACTGTAAGGGCAACATTTGTTATGTACTACGACAATAACAAGGGCTTCGGGGGCCTAAATCTATTTTATTTGAAAAGGTCAGTCCTTCTTAGGAAATGGATGGAGAAGGGTGTTTTTAACTGCTTGATTTTGCTATGTATAGGAATATGACCATCCGTTCCATCACAAAGGTAACTGATGTCACTTGGAAAGCTGCCACGCTAAAATGGAACTTGGCTGGACACATCTGCCGCATGTCAGACGAACAATGGGTCAAACTTACGACCCAATGGGTCCCTCTTAATGGCAAACGACATCGTGGCAGGCCCAGACGGAGATGGCGGGATGAGCTGGACTCCTTCAACAAGAACTGGTCCTTCGGCTATCATCGCAAGGAAGAATAAATAAAGGCTTCAGGCAAAGAATCACAGGACTAACACAGACTCGATAATTATGTGTGTAAATTGAAGTTTAGTAGTCATGGCGAGACCCAGCTAGGGCCTGGCTAGCCCATCTCAAACTTACTGAAAAGACAATGATTTTGTGTTCGCCACTTTATAGCTGTTACCGGCCAAACCCGATTTTAGGATAAACTAGTTTCGCCTATGCCAAACTAGTTCTCCGTACACGGGTTGCATGGTTGCGGTCGGTCGAAAGGCGACGCAGGATGCAAGAGCGAGCGAAGGGCACCCCGAGGTTAGGTTTTGTTAGGTTACTTTAAACCCTTTACACAGAAATAGGAGCCCCGCGAAGCAGGGCTCCGTCGACATAGGATGCAAGAGCGAGCGAATGAAAGCTGGTTTGGCCTAGGCGAAACTAGTTCATTCTAAAATCGGGTTTGGCCGGTAACATAGCCAAAACCAAGATGATTCTATAGTCTCGGTGTACTTTAGTGATTATAATAATGCCTATAACCTTGTGATGGGCTGATGGGTAAGTTAAAACAGCTGCACGGGTCAATCGATCAGGTAAGGCTACTCTTGCCGCTGTTGGTCCGTGGATGGGGTGACCATCTTTACGAGTACATACCAAGACCCCTCTGTGCCTCGGAAAGCACGTTAAGAGCGTTTACGCCGTATACGGCATTTCATACAAATTTTCAAGCCTTTATTTTTCGAAATGAATGAACCGATTTTAATGGAACTTCATACGCATAAGCAGGATACAAAGGTCTAAAAAGTTAGTAGAGAACATTTTCGAAAAATAGTGTTACAGCCAAATTAGACCGATTTTAAATGTAACAATATCAAAGATCTCGGCTAAATTACGCTCCATATATTTGTATCCACAATTCAGTTTCTTAACAAAACAAGGTTTGTATATTAATGTCCTGGTAGTCTTGTCGATTTCGCTCGGGAAATCATTCATTGGTATTCACATGTGATCAAAGGGTTTGAGGGATTGTGTCATTATTATTCAACGCTTACCCGCGATAGGATAACACCTTCCATTGATTACATTTAGGTAGAATATTTTGAACGATTTGGAACCTCGCTTTCATGAAACTAGCGACCCAAGCTTCGCACGGTTTTTAAAAAATTTCGAGATTTGGTTATTATTATATGAAAGTTTAATATGAATGTAGTATACACATAAACCATCCGGAATAAATTTTCTAAATTATGGTGAAAACCGCAGCAAAATCCGTTGCGTCTACTGTAATTTATAATGTATGTACGGACATATAGATACAGCACCCAAGTTGGGTAATACACTTTCAATTACAATATGAATGATTTTTAAGGATATTGCTAATCCATTGCTTCATATGTTCGAAAAATTTGTCTGCTCAACAATGTAAATAACGCAATGAATGTTGTTGAACTCTCAAAATTAAAGCCATTGTTACTGTTAGTGTGTTACGCAGGTTTATTTCAATAGATTGCTTCAGACTGACTTCATTCAGAAGTCTTTGTTTTTTTTTTTTTAAATAACTATTGTTTTATTTTTAAGTCACTAGTGGAACTGGCAGCTTCTGATTCTTTCCTGGTCTGAAAGTATTCTGTGTAAAACGTCATAGCGTCTTATGTGTCTGTATCGCCCTTGGCAAATTTTCGATGCTTTTAGAATATTCCATCCTTTTAATTGTTTCTGGATTATTTCATTCTTCTAAAAGGAAGCTATTCTAATGACTATAAGCCTATAAGGGAATCATAGGTAATGTTTTATTTTTAAAAGTATATATAATGTAATACATAAAAAACTCCACCAATTTATTTCTCCTACTTAAAAAACGTGTGATAATCTGGAAGAACACTTCGCAGTAAGTGTGCAAGATTCGTAAAATCCCTAATTCGGCAGTACCATTGGGTTTCACGTAATTTCTGTAATCTCTGTCTAAGATCCGAGTGTGCGCGGATTTTATCTTAATGCCTTTCTCGAGGAGAAGTAGGTTCGTACCTGTAATCTGTGATTTTGTTGTAAGTGGTGGAGGTACTGTTTTAAAGGATTTATTGGGGTAGGATGTGCTTAGGGTAGTAATTTATTAATCGTTCTTCTTGGCTGTTTATGGACGAAGTTCATGGCTTCTTACTTAAAGGCTCCTACAAACAGGCGCGACATGCGATAAAATCGCACCGCAAGTCGCGCAACGAGCGGTGCCTTTGTGTCGCGCGCGATTATATCGCGTGTCGCGCCTGTTTGTAGGAGCCTTAACAAATGCAATTTTCAGTTTAGTCTTTTTAGAAATTGATTGTATCTTTGAACCTGAATAGAATAGCAAGTACGGCAGTCCTTACACAAGGAATGTAAATAACAGCAAAAACAAAAGTATGTTTTTGAATTACTGTATACAGGATGGAATTGATCCTATTAATATGTTGTTTACTGACATTTAAATATTTGTACGCCACTAAGGCCAAACATGACTGATCTAATATTGTATTGTGATAACTTGCATGCTCTATATGTAAACTCATGTTTCCACAAATAAATAATCTTGAATTAACGCGCAAACTGTAACCATAAATTCAGCACATTTTTTCAGGTTGGGTAATCATCAAATGACTCCTCCCGCTCTGGGTGGAGAGGAAAGGAGTGTCAGACTCTTACTGACTAAAACCCACCCGTGTTCCTTCCTTAGCCCATTATGTTCCGGGCCAGCGGTAACCCTTTCGGACAATCCCGCTGACCCGGCAGGCTTCGGCCCTAACGGGCCCCTTCGTTTGATGCTGACATCTCTTTGAGGCGCATGTGGAACAACATACGCGCCGTCCGGCACGGGCCTGGTACTTACCGGACGGCGAGCTTCCCATTGCTAGACCCCCTAGCGTAGACATTATTCGACGGTAAACTAAAGAAATATCACTTTTCCATACAAAAGTGCAATACCTGCGCGGTCAAAATGTACGGAGCAGGTTCAGAATCATGTGCTGAATCCTTTGTAATAGGTGGCGCATCGGTGTGCCTGTCTAAAGAAAGAAAGAAAAAGTATTTATTGCGACTCGTACAGGAAGATCACAAACTAAATTAAACACAGTCAAAAATTAATCTGCCTAGCCTTTTTCCAACTATGTTGGGGTCGGCGTCCAGTCTAACCGAATGATGCTGAATACCTGTATTTTACATGGCGCGACTGCCTCTCCACTATCCAGTTACTGGGTAATAAGTTATTTGGTAAGAGTGCTGGTTTCTGACGACCCGTAACGCCTGTCAAAGATCTACGAATGACAGCCGGGACCAACGGCTTAACGTGCTTTCTGAGGCACGGAGGGTCTTGGTATGTAAAGATGGTCACTCATCCACGGACCAACCACGGCAAGCGCAGCTTAATTAAGTAAAAAGTAACAAAGAAAAATGAAACAGAAAGTCCTATTATAGGTACGAGGCTAAAAGGCAGGTTTTATGAAGAATTTTTGTCTTTTAGTTCATTTCGCCAAATCAGATTTTCTTCGGGACCTAACAAAATAAGGACCCTTAAATGAGAACAGTACGTCCATTTATCTTTTGACGCCTGTATTTTGCCCGAACACATAACAGCTTACAGTAATACTATTAGATGCTCAATTATCTTACGGAAAAAACCAGCACTTACTCCGGATTACGTGTGTATACTGCCTTAATCAAGACGCGCGAAAAATACTTTTCATCTCTCATACTCGGAAAGTTGTGTTTGTTTGATCCGATTAGCGGGTGGAAAACGCTGCTTCCCACCCTTGGGCGGGAAAGTCTCATAGTAATTGCTTCCCTCCCTAGGGCGGGAATGAAATTTAAAAATAGAACTAAATTTAGTTAGGTAGTCAGCTTAGTCAGACATACGACACCCTTAATTGATTATGTAAATATTTATTATGCTACCCATCAAATCTTATGAATGTGCGTTAATTAGGAAAGTTGGATAAAAAGCTCATATGTTAACGCCATTAAATCTTTCAGATAATTCTTTAATAATTTACCTTGAATAAATTCAACATACATAGGTACGATAATCACCATTTTGATGTCAGTTGTGGTTGAGGCTAAAAAACATAAAAATTGGGGATTTCGAACATCCTGACTTTACCATAATGGGGCTGTGAATATACATAATTTAATTATTTGACGAATTTATCCATAGTTTAAGGTAAATAAGTAGTGGTAATGAACTTTTTTTGATATCTAATGTCGAAGTTTCGCGCCAATCGTATGTGTTTACATTTTTACTTTTCACAAATTTCACACACACAGATGTAGATAAGATTTAAAATGTGACAAATGTTATTGATAATATTATAAACAACACGAAAATGCCCAGGTTTTAACGTAATATTCAAACACAGGTTCAATAATACGTATTAATTACCACTACTCAATTTGTGTTCAAAATCGCCGACCATTATTGTTTTTTTTTTATTGCAGTGATGTGTGAAAGCGATTATTCCAAACAATTTTTTTTTTTGGTTTACTCGAGTAATTAATATGACGAATGTAATCGATATTTTAAAATAAAATAAAATTATTTTAAGCAATAAATACAATAAGCATTGTATATAATAATGATTTATGCTTTTCTAATATCATTTTAATCTCTTCTAATATCATGTCAATAACAGACAGGCCAATAGGTACCTCATTTACTGAATTTCGCGCCGAAATGCTTCTATAATTGAATTTATATTCGGAATGCGATCGCTGTTTAAAATTATTTTAATTTATTGGACAATTATTTAGTGTGGATTTTATTTTTGATACTTTCTAATAGTTTACTACAGAATTCCCAGTAAACATTTTTTAGGTAGGCTTACCAGAAGTTTTTTTGGGAATGATGATAATTAATTAATTCTATAGATTGGTTATTCTGCAAACACTTTACATTTCAATACATTTTGTTAGTTTAAGGAGTTTTTATTCAGTTTCTACAATTTTTTTTTCATTTTTTTTATTGCGAGTATCGATTAGGCTGTATGCAAGTTTTGAATCGAAATAAGAAAGTTGGGTGGACTGTCAGCACTAAAAAGTGTCAAAAAAAAAAAAAAAAAAAGGAGTTTTTATTCAGTTTCTACAATTTTTTTTTCATTTTTTTATTGCGAGTATCGATTAGGCTGTATGCAAGTTTTCGTCGAAATAAGAAAGTTGGGTCAGCACTAAAAAGTGTCACGTCGCAACACAATTTTTAGTAATTTTTATCAAGATTATCATGTTTTCTAAGTAATTTATGAAAAATGGTAAAAGTAAGAATGCAGACAGAATTATAATAATACGGGCCCTAGTAAGAGGAACGGCCTGCGGTGGTGACACAGAATCTACTCATGTGGCGGTGACGTGGTGTGTTCCATACTTCAAATTTAAAAAAGACTAATGAATAGGTACCTATTATTCATGTAATTATTATCAATAAATATTTTAGAAAAACTACTATTTTTTAGTTTCCTTAAATTCGAAATGAAAAGTAGAGTGTTTAACGCGGGTGAAGTCATCAATTCCCACTCGGACTATAGCCGTCTAAATGCCTCGTATGGGAATTGATTCCTTCCGACCCTTGTATAACAATCTACTATACCTTACTTTCAGGCTTTTATACAAAATCTGTAATAGTAAAGAAGGTTTATTCGCCAAAAAAACTATGTTTAATTCCTGTTTCTTCCTTAGAAAATACTGGATAAATCCATCAAATACCATTGTCGAAACGTTGGTCAGGTTTAGCCTCCAAATATGATAGAAGATTCCTGTAGAACCTGTTATTTATTTTATTCAATAAAAATAAAAGTAAACACAAACGAGCATCGCATCATCTACCTAGCTTTTTCCCAGCTATGTCGGGGTCGGCTTCCAGCCTAACAGGATGCAGCTGAATACCAATATTTTACATGGAGAAGTCGCTCCATCCACAACCCAGTTACTGGGTAACACGATACACCTCGGTAACACTGGTTGTCAGACTTTCGGATTTCTGACGATTGTCAAAGATCTACGAATAACAGCTGGAACCAACCGCTTAACGTGTTTTTCGAAGCACGGAGGGGTCTCGGTGTGCAATGGGCAGGGATTGAAAAGGTTCCTAAAATACCGATAAAATACCGGTATTTAGTGGTTCCGGTTACTAGAACCCGAACCGGAACCGGAACCTAAATTAGAACCTTTAAGAACCTTTATTTTACCGGTTCTTCTTTAAAACGAGTCCGAACGAGTTCATAGTTGCGATGCCGCTCAGCGCAGGACGATCTAGCGGCAAGGTACCTACGGGCGGCCGGCGCCGCGCCGGCGCACGGTGGGATCAAAATCGCCTTTCATAGACTTAGAGACTTGAATTTTGAAAGGACCTTATTTTGCTACAAATGGATTTTGCTGATCATTACTTTGCTATAAAATTTCGTATGAGGCAATTGCGTCTACAAATGAAAGAGTTATAATTTTTTAAAGAAAAAATTGTGTGGCGCTGACCTGAAAAATGAGGCTATCTCTGGAATCATAAGGTTTGCCATTATATCCTTACACACAGATACACTACTATTTATTTGTAATTTTTTGACATACTTACTTCGTATTGCGGTACCATGTGCTATTTTTTTTCAAAATCCTTAAAGTTGCTTTAAATATGAGTATGCCAAGTCTAATTTACAATATTTTTTTTATACTATAGGTCAAAATAGTCTATGAAATCACAAAAGTTCGTTTTACAAAATTGGTAATTATAAATTACCTTTTGAATGTAATCTCCTCTAATGGTCAAGTCCTTAAGGCGAAAGCGCCAGGGTAGCCCGCGAAATTCAATTTTTTTTACGTTTTTTGCAATTTGCTGGTCAGTATTAAGTTGTACATTGATTGAAATATGATTCGCGGCCGTAACAAATATGTACTTACAGATTTATAATCATTAAAGTCGTCAACACAACTCTCTAAGACCAAGTAATCCCCAAGAATGACTATTTCATGAAATCTTGACATTTGGGGATTATACTAACTTAACAAGTTGTATTACTGATTGAATTGATTATAATTGCGTAAATACACATTTGGTACGACCGCGAATCATATTGTAATCAAGGTACTACTTAATACTGACCAGCAAATTGCAAAAAACGTAAGAAAATTTGAATTTCGCGGGCTACCTTAGCGCTTTCCCCTTAAGTCCTTATTAGCTAACGACCTCATAGAGGTCATAGACCTCATAGAGGACCTCATATCACTAAATACTTATGTACCTGATGAATTAACTAGTTGTAAGGATACACTCGAAAAATAATTAGAGTATACGTTAATTTAACAATGAGTGCAGGATCAGATACCCTCATTAGTCAATAACAATAAATAGTCAAAAATCAGGTTCGTAACTTCAGTTCATTTTGAGCATTTCTACTGCTAACATCTGATAGCACCGTGCGTCTCAGTGATAGTGAATAATGGAAAGCATAATTACAAACTTGGATTTGTTTGTTATTCTGAGGGACCAGGATACTTCTTCCTTCGATCATGAAATATTGTTCAATTCAATTGTTATTCGACTGGGTTCTAGCCTTTCTGATGAAGACAGTGTTACCCTGAAGGAATTTTGTCGAAGGTTCACAAGGGCAGTTCAAAAGAGATGGATACGATCCCACCGCAAAAGTGAAATTTTTAGACGTGATTACAGTAATTGGCTTCAGGCAAATATTGACTGGCCGTTTGGCCAGTCAATATTTGCGTGCAAACCGATTTGCTCATTCAAGAACCAATAAGTGAAAATATTTGTGCTGAACCTGTACCATCAACGTCACTGATGACATCGACTTCAACGATGACCAAAAGATCTCGAAAGAAGTTTCAAGATCTAGGTAACAAGCAGAAGAAGAGACGATCTGAGGAACATAAAGGCGATGAACCTCTTGAACTAGCGTATTCAGCTACAGCACTTTTTAGACAAGATGGTCATGAGGATATTGCATCTGTTATTGAATTTAAACTCAAAAATCCAGAGCAGCGGCAAAAATTAAGGAAATGATTAAGGAACCCGTTTCTTCATCATTATTTTCACCAGAGAAAGCACTAGGTTTGCTACTTTCATTAAAACTATCGAAATGGCAATACATCACTTTGAGGGAAACCACAATTCGAGAAGGTTCAAAGGATATACAGGGTGTTTGGTGCATCGTTTGCCAAATGGAATTGGCCGAAAGGAGAGGTCATTTGCTATCTCTTAAGGCCCAGTAACTCATTCCTTGTATCACTGTTTTTTTTAAAATGACTTTTTAATTTTTATTTGGAGAAATACAAGAACTCTGCATTTAAGCTTATTTTTTTTTTAAAGTTTTGAGTATAGCCTTCAAATTTTATTTTAATTCTTATGTTTACTCTTGTATGGTTCTATGAAATTAAAAATTTACTTGCTAATAACATCTAGTTCCTTTTTAATAACTCCCAAAGTTTTTGAAAAAAGGAAAAATACACTTAACACTCAACTTTAAATTGCTGTAAAAAAAAACTAAAAGCGATTGGGATCTTCGAATTATTTTATAAGGTTCTCTAGTTTGTCCCCTTTCCAACGGTGTGCAATATGCCAAAAAAAAATGTTTAATAACTTCAGTAATTCGCTAAATGTGTAATCGAGACACATCAGGCTGATATTCGATATTACGGTAAGAACACTAGTTTTCACATAAATAACATACTTTAAGTAGGTGGATAGTGTTATCTCACTCTTACGCAGTCTTTTATCTCTTTCTAGGGTTCTAACTTTCCTCGAACTTGAAATAAAAAATAAACTTTTATTTAATAAGTACCTAATTATAAATTTTGTTCAAATTGTCCTCCACTATTACGTACACACGGGCGACATTTTCGTCTTATCTCGACTGTAGTGGTGTGTAAACGTATTTCTGCTTTGATAGTGACGAAAGCCGCCTCAATGCGTTGGATTAAATCATCCCTAGTCTCAACTTCCGTGGAGTAAACAAGTTCTTTATGCCATCCCCAGATGTAAAAATCTAACGGAGTCAGGTCTGGGGAATGGAGGCCAAGGAATAGGGCCATCCCTCCCAATCCATGATTCTGGGAATGCAACATTTGGATGTTGTACTCCCTGGCGGTTAATCTCCAGTGAGCGGGATAATCGTTTTGATGAACAACAAAAGACAGGTCTTCACTGAAAATTGGTAGCTGACCGTAAGTCTGTTTGTAGAAATTATTTAAAAAAAGTTCGGATCATCCACGTCCGAGTGTAATAAGAAGATGTCGCGCGTGTGTAGTAAATAGTGGAGGACAATTTGAACAAAATTTATAATTAAGTACTTATTAAATAAAAGTTTATTTTTTATTTCAAGTTCGAGGAAAGTTAGAACTCTAGAAATAGATAAGAGACTGCATAAGAGTGAGATAACACTATCCACCTACTCAAAGAATGTTATTTATGTGAAAACTAGTGTTCTTACAGTAATATCGAATATCAGCCTGATGTGTCTCGATTACACATTTAGCGAATTACTGAAGTTATTAAACATTTTTTTGGTATATTGCACACCGTTGGAAAGGGGACAAACTAGAGAACCTTATAGAAGAATTCGAAGATCCCGATCGCTTTTAGTTTTTTGTTTACAGCAATTTAAAGTTGAGTGTTAAGTGTATTTTTCCTTTTTTCAAAACTTTGGGAGTTATTAAAAAGGAACTAGATGTTATTAGCAAGTAAATTTTTAATTTCATAGAACCATACAAGAGTAAACATAAGAATTAAAATAAAATTTGAAGGCTATACTCATAACTTAAAAAAAAATTAAGCTTAAATGCAGAGTTCTTGTATTTCTCAAAATAAAAATTAAAAAGTCATTTTAAAAAAAACCAGTGAAACAAGGAATGAGTTACTGGGCCTTAAGAGAGAGCAAATGACCTCTCCTTTCGGCCAATTCCATTTGGCAAACGATGCACCAAACACCCTGTATATCCATCTTACTATAAAGTATAAAAGGCTAAGCTGCAGTGCTACCCTCCGAAGACATTTGTGACTGTAACGGATTCCTCAGCTAAGATTGCACTACAAGCATTACTAGATTTAACATTGAATAAGATTCTTGAAAGTCTTCTTAGTACTAATGTCATACATGGCAAACAATTGATGTTAATATCAAAGTGAAGATTTGACGATGCATCCCACAAAAGTAGATATAAGCAAAAAATGGTAAGTGAGCAAGATGATTCAAGCATATTTATGACCTCTTTGGTTCTATTAAAGTTGATAGCTGGAGATGATACCATATGGACTAATCCAAAACCCTCATCTTCGTGTGTCGTCCAGTGCAATGTAGTTTTTTGAAGGAGAGCAAAAAAGTTGTCATGGATGAAAAAAACTAGAATGGATAACGAAATCAAGGCTCAGTTTCCTCAAAATACCAAGGAAATGAGGTTAGTCATCAATTAATGATGACGATGATTGACGGCAAAAGTACGTATCTTTCTGAAGCTAAATCAAATGCGGCCTGCTACCTGTGTTTGGCTAAGCCTACGGAAATCAATAAGTTAAATACCGTTGCGTCAAAAACCGTTTCTCCTGGTGTATATGAGTTTGGGTTATCGTCACTACACGCCCGCATTAATGTGATGGAATGTCTTCTACAGATAGCTTATCGTCTCGATTTTATGACTTGGTCTGCGAGAAAAGAAGATCACAAAGAGTTGTTACAGTCAAGGAAAAAACTAATCCAAGATCGATTTAAAGACGAGCTCAATCTTTTGATCGACATTGTTAAGCAAGGACCAGGCACAACTAACGATGGTAACACAGCGAGAATGTTTTTTGAGTTTCCTGATAAAACTGCAGCGATCACTGGACTAGATGAAGACCTGATCCGCAGGTTTGCTGTGATCCTGCAAGGTATCACATCTGGAGAGGTTATAGAAGTACCTAAATTTTAAAAATACTTTAAAATACGTGGAACTATATAATGGGTACTACATGACATCGACCGTACACAAATGATTAATTCATGGAGGGGACATAATCGCAGAAAATGCTATTGTGACAATTAGGAGTCTTTCGGAAGAAGCTTCATAGGCCCGAAACAAAGATTTTAGGAGGTTCAGAGAACACCATTCGAGGAAGAAGAGCAGACAAGCATCAAACGAGGATGTCCTCAATATGCTTATCGTCTCTTCTGATCATCTTATTACTACAATAAGACCAAAACTGGATGCCCATAAGATGCAGACATACTTTAAGAAAGACCAATTTAAAAAAAAAAAAATTAAATTTAAATTTTTAGACCAATTTAAACTTCAGGATCAGGAAGCTCCGATGGAGTTCTTAGATGTAATGGCAGTTGTAGAGCCTGATTCTGAAGTGGATTCTGATGGCGACAAAGAAGTTTAGAATAAGTTAACTTTTATAGTTTATGGTAGCTAGATTCATAAATATTGTATTTTTTTTCTTTTGGTTGACATTTATTTATAACATTTTTTTTAAATATATCAATACTAATTCAGTTACAATTTTATTGTTTTTATAAATAATTTGTTATTTAGTTTAATTTAGTTACCTACTGATTTTATTGTCGATGATGATTTTTTTTATACAATACACATTTTAAAACTGTTTTTTAATCATACAATCCAATACAATTAAATTACTAGATGCCTACCATGAATAGCAGATATCCCACATAGGTATAAAACGAACTTTTGTGATTTCTTAGACTGTTTTGGCCTATAGTATAAAAAAATATTGTAAATTATATTCAAGCATTAAAATGAATCATCATCAGTAAGCATATAAGCATTAAAATGAATCATAAAACATAAAAAGAAAGGATTTTTATGTCAAAAAATTACAAATAAATAGTACTATATCTGTGTGTGTGTAAGGATAATTATAATGGCCAACCTTAAGATTCCAGAGATAGCCTCATTTTTCATGTCAGCGCCATACAAATGTTTCTTTAAAAAATGACAACTCCTTCATTTGTACACGCAATTGACTCATACGAAATTTTATAGTAAAGTAATGATCAGTAGAATCCATTTCAAGCCAAAAAAGGTCCTTTTAATATTAAAGCTCTATGAAAGGCGATTTTCAGCCCACCGTGCGGCGCGCGGTGGGTGGGTGGTAAATTTTATGAGGGGAGAGGGGTACATTGTATTTGTAGATCATTCGCATCATTCGTTGCATAACCAAAGCGTGCGCCACTATATTTGTTTCATTGTTTGATTTATATAAGCCACTAATAATAATTACTGACAATATTTGCTGACACTGTACAGACTACAGATAGACTACAGACTACAGACTTCTACATGCCAATAATTCGAACGCGAACTGAAAGAAAAGGTACGCCAGCCAGGCGTCAAACATTATCCGGATCCCTTCTTTCTTAGAGAACCTTTAAATCGGATGATACGGAACCGGTATATTGGAACCTTTATTTGGAACCGGTACTTTGGAACCAGAACCGAACCGGAACCTGAACCGGAACCGTACCGAAAAGAAGAACCTTTTTAAGAACCGAAATGAAGAACCGGAACCCAAATTCGTACCGGTTTTCAATCCCTGGCAATGGGTTGTCACCCATCCACCGACCGATCTCGGCAAGCGTTGCCTTAACCTTGCGACTCAGTCACTGTTATTGTGTAATTGTCCTCAATACCCCATTTTTTGACAGTCCAGTTTGTGACCCACGGTCCCCACGGCAGCACAAAGGGTCCACCCGGATCGTTACACACCAATTCTCCCTACACAAGTTTTATTTGCATAAACAGGACCTTCTATACAACTTTATTATGTGGCTGCGATCCGGACATTACCAGGGGAAAGGTCCTAAATAAACCAAAACATGTAAGTGTCGACGAATCTCGTTCGTTATTTGGTCTTCGCAATCAGATGCTGTGATCTGGATTTAATTCAGGGAGATATGGACCCTTAGTTACGGATTATGGGCCATTAATTTTTAGGTATACGACAATTGCGCATCGCGGCAACAAATAAGGTTCAAAATGGCGATACCTTTGATATAAGTAGAATCGAATGATACCAAAATAAAAGTAATTTTGCAATTTTAATTAAATCTACACTAATATTATAAAGAGGAAAGATTTGTTTGTTTGAATTGAATAGGCTCCGAAACTCATGGACCGATTTGAAAAATTCTTTTACCATTAGAATCCTACATTATACCTGTTGAACATAAGCGATAGAATATTTTCAAAAAAGTTAGGGATGCCTATGAAAACTTCGATAATGTAACCCAAGGTGTGAAAAAATATCAAAAAAATTCCTTATATCGCGTACGCTGCGGAAACTATTGACAATGCAATAGAGCAAAGTGATGTACTACAGTTTTATAGAGGACATCGATATCTACAAAAAGTCCGCGATACCATAAATATCGTAACTATTACAGTTATGTCACATCTCACAATAACTACTTTTCCATGTTAAAATATGCAAGTAACGCCGAAAAAACGTGTGAATCCAGGGCGGGCCGCTAGTTTAAAATAAATGCACGGTTCAGTGGAATATTTTTTAGGAATTTCTTCAGTTGATTGAATTCTCTTTATTATCACACTAATATTATAAAGGCGAAAGTTTGTGTGTGTGTGTTTGTTTATATGTTTGTTACTTCTT
Organism: Mesoligia furuncula; assembly: GCA_916614155.1. Classification (NCBI taxonomy): domain Eukaryota; kingdom Metazoa; phylum Arthropoda; class Insecta; order Lepidoptera; family Noctuidae; genus Mesoligia; species Mesoligia furuncula. The sequence continues at coordinate 5,620,922 of OU744794.1, forward strand.
CACGCTCAAACAGCTGGACCAAATTATGTATGGAGGTAGCTGACACCCTGGATTAACATATAGGCTACTTTTTATCCCGATATTACGACGGGATCGACATTCATCATCATCATCATCATTTCAGCCGAAAGACGTCCACTGCTAGACATAGGCCTCTCCAAAAGGGGGAGGGATTGCCATAATCGCCACGTTGGCAGGCGGGTTGGCGATCGCAGTTATGGTGGCGGAATGCATAGAGAACGCTGCTGCCCATTCTCCGGTTAGACCCTTAGTCGCCTTTTACGACACCCACGGGAAGTATGGGGTGGTGCTATTCTTTAAGTCCGGCACCACACAGACGACATTTACGCGGGTGTAACCGCGGAACGCAGCTAGTAATTACATAAAACATGATAGTTTATGCTCAACATTTTGAGAATTATGCCGCGAACTGTTTTACGATTGTTTTATCATGAATTCATGATACTACACTCAGGGGCACAATTAACCGTCCACTCATATCGAATTCCATATCGTATGTTTATGATAATTTAAGCTTTGACTACTAGGCGTAACTTCATAAGTGGGTATGTCTGCAATAAACAAAACAATCATACCCGCGTTTTGTTTACTTTTGTGGTTTTTATTCAATAATAATGAGTTAAGTCGAAATTTGACAGTCTCGCCCCTGGTTTTGTGTGAAGGATACATTTGTTTTAAATCGTTTTGTTACCATTTTTTCGAATAAATCCGAGGTGTTGGAGTGCTGTGACCTCATTTACACCAGAAAAATGCCATTGGACGCAGCTGGAGCAGCCAGGGCTGTGGCACTCGCAGACGCTGGGTTCAGCCAGCGTCGGATTGGACGAATGCTTGGATACTCACGAACCACTATTCAAGATGCTATCCGGCGTTACAGAGAGACTGGTTCCTACACGAGGAGGCCAGGGCAAGGTCGTAGAAGGTGTACATCAGAGAGAGATGATCGTTACATCGTCTCGAACGTTCTTCGAAATCGTTTCACAACCGCTTCTGAGGTTCGTAACCGTTTGTTTGAGGTACGAAATGTAAGTGTGAGCCTAAGAACAATAAGAAGAAGGTTAGCAGAGAGGGATCTGGGATCATTTCGACCAGCTCGAGAACTGACCGCAACTCACAGAAGAGCAAGACTTGCATTTGCTCGAGAACATTTAAATTGGACTATGGAACAATGGAAGGCAGTTCTCTTCTCTGATGAATCAAGAATCGCTTTACGAGGTCCAGATGGACGTCAGCGCGTGTATAGACGCCGTGGTGAAAGGTTTGCTGAATGTGCTGTGGTTGAAACAGTGGGCTACGAGGGAGGCTCGATAATGGTGTGGGGTGGCATTTGTTACGACGCCCGTACAGCGTTGGTCGTCTTCGATAGAGGCAGCGTTAATGCTCACAGGTACGTGACAGAAGTCTTAGAACCACATGTGATGCCGTTTGCGCCATTCATTGGCGACCATTTTGTTTTAATGCACGACAACGCACGTGCACACACCGCGAGAATTGTCACGGATTACCTGGACGCCGTCGATATTCAGCGATTACCATGGCCAGCTCGGAGTCCAGACCTAAACCCGATAGAGCATGTATGGAATAACCTAAAAAGACGGATTCGAAGTCGTACACCAGCTCCTACGACCATCACTGAGCTAAAAACTGCTGCTGTTGAGGAGTGGGAGAACATTCCACAGAGCGACATTCAAGACATAATGGACAGGCTTTCAAATCGGTTACAAGAGGTCATTACGGCCAGAGGAGGAAATACACATTATTAATGCGATCATTTTAGAGTATACTTTTTTTTTAATTAAAATTTTTCTAACTTTTATTTTGTAAGAAAACTGCAAATTCTCAATTTTTATTTTTTATTTGTTTCAATTACAACAACTTACGCATATTTCATTTGTTTTCGTAAAGGTTCACCCAATGTATCTTATTAACAAAATTAATATAACGAAAGAATTTTGAAGAAATTGACAAAATATAGGTGGACGGTTAAATGTGCCCCTGAGTGTATTTTATTTTTATAAAACATTTTTGAATAAGTCTTTTCTTTGAACATTTGACCATAAACTAATTTTTTTCTGGTTTGTAATAGGTACCAATACGCCTAACTGTGCGACAAAAACTGACCGTTTTACGGTGTCCCACGTTTAGGCAGAGCCTTAAAGACTACGTGAAGTTGGAAATGGATAAATACTTAGAATTAGATGATACGTGAAGGATGGTGGAGGTCGATACTTAGATAAAGGGGATAAGGTTTCAATGACTTTCAAAAAACCATCAGCCTTATCTGAATATTATTATGATTACTGTGATCGGCTTGCAATCTAATCAACCACCGCTCCGCATGTCAAATGACTTTATTAAACAGGATTATTGGTAAAACATTAACAACCTCTTAAGAGGTCATTGTACTCATCGCGAAAAAAATAAATAGCTGTTCCCTACATTTTGTTGGTCTATGAGTTATACGAACATAAATGTAGGGAACAGCTGATTTTTTTTTCGCGATTTTACGTTTGGTCCCACAGTAAAAGTTGTTCATAATGATGAGTACAATGACCTCTTAAGAGGTTGTTAATGTTTTACCAATAACCCTGTTTTGAATGGAAACTTGTTTACTTTTGTATCAAGCGAACTTTTAGTTGTTTTTAGGGTTCCGTACCCAAAGGGTAAAAAGGTAAAAAGGTAAGGGTAGGGTCCCGCCCTATTACTAAGACTCCACTGCCCGTCTGTCAGTCTGTCTGTCTGTCACTAGGCTGTATTTCATGAACCGTGATAGCTAGACAGTTGGAATTTTCACAGATGATGAATTTCTGTTGCCGCTCTACCAACAAAAAATAAAATAAAGTTAGAATTTAAAAGGGTATAAAAGAAAGGTTTTTTTCGGCGTTTTACGCCTTGTGGTACGGAACCCTTCGTGTGCGAGTCCGACTCGCAATTGGCCGGTTTTTTTTATCTACCCACAAAATTATTACTGTACTACAAATGTCTAGTTTTTGCAAAACCTCCAACAATACTGACTCATGTTATAGTTTTAATATTCTCATGTAAGTGAGGGCATCCTTCAGCATTCTTATGAGAACAAAGTTATCTCAAAGCTAACATTTATAACGTCCCCTTTTACTCACAACGACATGTCCCAGTCATTGTCAACTTCAAACGGTTCATGAAAAACTTTACCCCCATCTGCACAATTGCCTTCCGAAGCAGAAAACTAAAAACTGGCCAAGTGCGAGTCGGACTCGCACACGAAGGGTTCCGTACCACAAGGCAAAAACGCCGAAAAGACAGGTTTGTTGTATGGGAGCCCCCCTTAAATATTTATTTTATTTTAATTTTATTATTTATTATTAAAGTTAAAATACAACTGAGTATTTTGTGAATATTTCAAGTGCCTACCTGTTGCCATTTTTGATATCGAGCAAAAAAGGGCAAAAAAATCGCATTTGTTGTATGGGAGCCCCCCTTAAATATTTATTTTATTTTGTTTTTAGTATTTGTTGTTATAGCGGCAACAGATATACATAACTTGTGAAAATTTCAACTGTCTAGCTATCGCGGTTCTTGAGATACAGCCTGGTGACAGACAGACGGACAGACGGACAGACGGACAGACGGACAGACGGACAGACGGACAGACGGACAGACGGACAGACGGCCAGACGGACAGACGGACAGACAGCGAAGTCTTAGTAATAGGGTCCCGTTTTTACCCTTTGGGTACGGAACCCTAAAAACAAGACGATCGCCACACAATAAACCCGGATACACAACCGCGCATCGATTACAATAAGCAGTTCGGAAAACTGTCCAACTTGTGTGAACTTCCACAATGAGCTTATAAAGAAACCACTCCGGATAGTTCTTCTTTACTTCAGTGTGTCCCACGGCTTAATCGAAGTTAAATTGACGGGGCGTTACGGAGTGAATTGATTTCGAACAGACTGGCTTCGCGAAAAGTGAGTGCATTGGAGGGAAATGAATGGCGGTATAATTTTGGGGAGGCTGTGAGCTCAAGGTGTTTGAGGTAGTCGTGAAAACAATTAGGAATCGTAGTTATGATTTATTTTTATTTTGGTAGTTATGTTTTTTTTGCAAGGCCGTTTGGCAGTCCTGGGTTTTACACACCATCCGAAAATGGGCATTACAATCAATTAACGATATGATGAACATTTCAACTATTCACAATCACTCGACAAGTTGTCGAATCGAAAATTACACAATTTCAATTATTAGAAATTGTAGAATGAAGAATGGCAGTCGTATACTTGATTTAAAGTGACAAAATTGGGTTCTGGATTTGTGAACAGCCTTTAGTGCTTGGCCAGACTGGCAGCGAGGGGCGGGGAGCGGCGCAGGTGCGGGAACGCGCGCGGTCTGCCTGTCCGCAGTCGAGCGCGGCTTCGTTCTGAGTGTTGTCGTGTCCAGTGTTTGTCAATATGTAATATGGATGAAAGAGACTTATTAATACTAGAAAAAAGCTCGAACTAGTTTAAGAACCCCGGTAACCGAATGAGCTATGGCGTGAGTTGCCCGCGCGCTCCCCGCGCCAAGCAGCCCGCGCCGCTCACCGCGCCCGCGTGCCCACTATAGATGGACGCTCAAATGAAGTTCTTATGTTTGAGTACGCCACGCGGCGACCGCCCTGCGCCCGCGTTTGTAGTCTGGCCAAGCACTTAGGGGGACTCTTTTGATAGCATTAATTGACGTTCAATTCGGCACGGAAGCATAACGAACGTTTATGAATAGCTAAAGTCGCCAGTCCAGCTTCAGACGGGATACTTTAGTTTAGCTTTGCTTAGAGACTAGCTTTTGACTTTTGTTTTTGGACTGGAAGACAACATGACGGTCGTTCGGCGCGGGGACAAGATAGGCGGACGACATTGTTGCTATCGTGGGCAAACCCTGGATGAGGCTGGCACAGGGGATTGGCACAAGAAAAGAGAGCTTGTATGCAGTAGCGGACGAAGTCGGGCTGTTGATGATGGTGACGAGAGGAGATCGGAACACATCCCACGAGAACTTCCTACCGAGATAAAAAGTATACTATGACGTAGTATCCAAGGGTATAAACTACATCCAAATCCGTTCAGTCGTTTTCGCGTGATTGAGTAACAAACATCCAAACATACAAACTTTTACGTTTTATAATATTAGCAGAAAGTAGGATTTATAACATCCTCGAAAAGATTTAAAACAGTTTTTCTTCGCTGGCGAAAGATGCAAATAGGGACGACATAATTTCACACATTTCTGTCCTTACATAAATAAATTGCCATTTATTTCCTCCACCCTTACCAACATCTACATCAGAAATTGCCATTAAAACCAGCAGCTCTGATATTACCTATCATTGAATAGAATGTTCGATAAGGCAGTCTACACACGTTTTTACAACGCGGCAAGTTAATTGGTCGCACCGCCATCTACCGTTACCGTTGGTACGGTCATTTGTGGCGCGTGTGCAGCATGCCTAATGGCGGTGATTCCGACAACTTTCGGCGTGAAAATGGTTCGCCCTTTCTCACTCCTTTTAGGATTAATTCTTTTCGGGGACATTTTTTAGCGGGTCCTGGTATTGGTGGACTTCAAAGGACGGAATTTGGTAAGGGTGAAAAGTTTAATACAATACAATTATATATTGGACATGAATGTGGACTGTCTTTTTTTTTTTTTTGCCGATGGGAAATCATCAAATGACTCCTCCCGCTCTTGGTGGGGCGGAAGGGACTGTCAGACTCTTACTGACTAAAACCCACCCGTGTTCCTTCCTTAGCCCTTTATGTTCCGAACCAGCGGTAACCCTTTCGGACAATCCCGCTGGCCCAATGTGGACTGTTTATTAATGATTTTAGGATTTGTGGTTTCCAGCATTTGACAATTAAAAACTGAGTGAGGTCAAGAAAAGACTAATTGGTGTCTAGTAAATTATTTGATCTACAAAACTGTCCGTGCTTTTCTACGAAACTGTTTCAATATGACTTAGTATTTTTCCAGCTAACGTCGAATTCAACACAAAGCCACGCAATAAGAAAGAGAAGCCTTACTGAGCCATACATATTCGAAATTGATTCACGTCCCCACGTTCCCCTCTAGTAACACGATATTGCGATCAAAATCTTCCAGCTTCGGATTACCAGTTGATTCTTCAATACGTACAATCCCGGAGCCAAGTGGAAACCTTGCCGCCAGCCAATTACCTGACTGATTCGAGGAGGATACAGTAGTTCCGGACGTACAGACACTCAATTTGTCAGAAACTTAATTCGGTGGAGTTCGGCTGTTGCATCGGGCGAGCTCGGCCGTTCTGATTTTGACTACATCGTAGGTTGGCACTTATTGCATTGCAGTGTGAATTTAGCTGTGTAAAATTTTGACGATGCATGGATAAAAGGAGAATATATAGCTTTTATTATTTTTGATGAATTCATAGCTGCCGGTCGATTCTGTAGAAATCTCACCGTGAAAACTTAGGTGAAGTGAGTTTGATTTTGCTAGGAATTGACACTATTGACAGCTCACTCAACGCTCACTTCACCAAAGTTTTCACGGTGAGATGGTTACAGAATCGCACTGCAAGTGCTAATTTGTCATTACGACAAGCAACAAGCATGAGTTTGGGTGCTTTTACAATGAGAATAGGAGCAAAAGGGTGACATTAACATTAGCTGTTGACATGCTAACATTTCTTTTTCTTTGAAAACAAGGTGGCCCAGTGGTAACGGTTGTAAGTCGTGGGTTCGAACCCAGTAAGGCTCTTTATTTTGTGTAATTTATTTCATCACCATTGCCCTCAAAAACGATGTAAGTAAACATCGTGAGGAACCGACATGTCCTAGAACCAAACATTCGAAGACGTGTGACATCTACCAACCAGCACTTGGCTTCGTGGTGGATTACGGTCCACACCCTCTCAGAGAGAGGAGACCTGTGTCCCAGCAGTGGGAATGTTATAGGCTTTGACTGCCTTTGACTGTTTGCTTCAAAGCCACCAAGGGACAAAATCATTGAGGCTCACACACTGACATTTACCAACCCATACACCACATTCAGGCTATCAAAACTCGTTACCCAAAATCAATAATATTTGGAGTCCTGTACAGTGGACTGTAAATCCAGAGTTATGTACACAACTGCCTTTAACGAAGTTACTATGGAACGTTAACACAATTACGGCAACAGTATAGTCCATCGTTCGTATGAATATTCATTACGAGTAGATTTTGTGCTGCAAAAATAATTTTGCTGCCAGTAGCTGAAAGGCAAAGCCGTTGGATTCGATAAGGCTTTTGATAGTAAATTGGTGTTGCTTGCTGTTTTGTTTGGATAGTCTTGAATGTTCATTTTTTGGGTTTGTTGTCCCTTTTTAGGGTTCCGTACCCAAAGGGTAAAAACGGGACCCTATTACTAAGACTTCGCTGTCTGTCCGTCTGTCCGTCTGTCCGTCTGTCCGTCTGTCCGTCTGTCCGTCTGTCTGTCACCAGGCTGTATCTCAAGAACCGCGATAGCTAGACAGTTGAAATTTTCACAGATGATGTATTTCTGTTGCCGCTATAACAACAAATACTAAAAACAAAATAAAATAAATATTTAAGGGGGGCTCCCATACAACAAACGCGATTTTTTTGCTCTTTTTTGCTCGATATCAAAAATGGCAACAGGTAGGCACTTGAAATATTCACAAAATACTCAATTGTATTTTAACTTTAATAATAAATAATAAAATTAAAATAAAATAAATATTTAAGGGGGGCTACCATACAACAAACATGTTTTTTTCGGCGTTTTTGCCTTGTGGTACGGAACCCTTCGTGTGCGAGTCCGACTCGCACTTGGCCAGTTTTTTTATGTATTTTGGACTGCCAGGTATTATATTCTTTAAGATTGCCAGTGGTCGAAAGAGGAGGCGGAGCGCGTGAGGGAGAGGCAATCTTTCCATCCTCACGTCCCTAGTCACCGCAGGAGACGCCCTGGGCGTCGGGAATCGACAGCCTAACGGCGAATAATGGGTAGCTCGCCGTCCGGTAAGGACCAGGCCCGGGTCGACGGCGCGTTGTGTTCCACGCGCGCCTTAAAGAGATGTCAGCTCTAACTGACGGGTCCGCTAGGACCGATGCCTGCCAGGGTCGCGGGTTGTTCGAAAGAGATTCCGTTGCCCCTGGCACAGGCAACTGAAGGAACACGGGTGGGTTTTAGTCAGTAAAAGTCTGACACGAAAGAGCGGGAGAAGTACTTTGAAAATTCCCCACCAAACAAAAAAAAAAGACTGCCAGTTGTAGCAGAAAGGATTATGTATATATACTGTGTACCTAGTCCCCTGTCCCTCGCATACTCTCTGCGCTCAACTTTCTCTTGAACGCTAAGCCTGACTGTGATGTGTTCGCGGATGAATGGAAGAAGATCTTGTCAGTATGTTTGGAGTATTGTGAGATGAGCGTATGACTATCGATTAGTTGTTTATGTACTTTTTGTTATTGAACTTAACTTATGAATGTGTTCGTGTCTTTAACTAATGTTTGGCCTTGGCGATTTTACGCTAAAATAAACCTATGTACTTGTAGCGGTATCTATATCTAACGCCACATGCGAACAATGCGTCATACTGACGTCTCGCGAAGTCCTGCATCGCGCAAGCAGATTTTACCGCGCAACTAGCATAGTTACTACAGCCCGACATGAATCATTGGGCAGTTGCCCGCCAGACACAACACCCGTCTGGTCGGAGGATCCTCCCTTTTATATAGAGTATGAGTGAACTTTACACACTGTTTCTCATACCTCTATACATACTAATAATAAAGCTGAAGAGTTTGTTTGTTGGTTTGAATGCGCTAATCTCTGGAACTACCAGCCGGAGTTGATAGTCTAGCCTTAAATTCTTGCGGAAGGCTATAAGCTGTTTAACATCACGCTCGAGCTCATAGGAGCTGAGGAAAAGGAAAAAAGTAAGAAAGAACGCGAAAAAGTTATAGCAAGGGCAGGCGATGCGATGCGATGGGGTAGGTCGGTGGAACCAGAAATTTTACGCAGACGAAGTCGCGGGCAGAGGCTCATCATCTGCCTAACCTTTTCCCGACTATGTTGGGGTCGGCTTCCAGTCTAACCGGATGCAGCTAAGTACCAGTATTTTACATGGAGCGACTGCCTATAAACCTCCACAACCCAGTTACTGGGTAATACGATATCCCTTGGTAAGACTGGTTGTCAGACTTTCGGGCTTCTGACTACCCGTAACGACTGTTAAAGATCCACGAATGACAGCCGGGACCAACGGCTTAACGTGCTTTCCGAGGCACGGAGGGGTACGGTATGTAAAGATGGTCACCCATCCACAGACCGCCCGCGGCAAGCGTAGCTTAACGTGATCGATCGACCTGTGCGGCTGTTATTATTTAGTCGCGGGCAGAAGCTATAAATAAATATACGATGCAACTGTATTTTTAATTGATCAATGGTTAATTTTAGTGAGATACGGATGGCAAAATAAAACACGGCTCTGTAGGTATGAGATGGGTACTGAAAATATCCTACAATTCTGTTTGTGGCATAAATAATTTACCGCAGAAAAGAAAAACAGAACTTGGGAGATAATGCTTTAATAGAGAATATTTTCGAACCTCTTTTTCCATATTATTCACGACTGACCTGTTCCTTTCAAGTAGGTAAAGTTACCCTTTGATGAAAAGAAGTAGTTCCTAAGTAGGTACGTAAGCACTTTTCCATAAGAGATTTGTTCTTACGAAACAAATCTAACTATGATTAGGTATATAGTTCTGTAAATACGTACTAGTCGCGAATCATATTTTTATCAAGATACAACCTGACACTGACCTGAAAATTGCAAAAAACGTAAGAAAAATTGAATTTCGCGGGCAACAGCTGCGCATTCACGATACTTTATCCGCTATAATAAGGCAATTTGTGCGAAGACTGATTCCTAGATTTCTTTCCTTGTCTAGTTGTTGGGTGGTATTTCCCATGAATCCGTCTTTAGTTTAAGTTACTAACAATAGTTAAAAGTGCAAACCTGTTTACTAACAATTTATGGATCTTTTAGCTGTACGAAATAAAATTATTTTATTTACCCATTTATTTAAAAGAAGTAATCATGGTGAGGGACAAAGTTCCTAAAAAGGAAAATTCCAAGTGTGAGGCAATCCTAAGCTCGGAGATTCTTTGAAGGATAAAATCAGAAACGAAACACCGACATGGCTTGCACCCATGGCCGGTGGAGCAGATGAGTCCTGGAGTAGAGGCCGCGTATCGGCAAGCGTAGTGTGGGACGCCCCCCAGCTAGATGGACCGGCAACCTCAAAAAAGTGGCAGGGACAAACGATGCGGAAGGCAGAGGACAGCCAGTCGGGAGCCGCGCGACGACTCTCGGCCTGCGGACGGGGAGTAAGGGTAGCTCACGGTCCGATCAGGACCAGGCCCGTGCCGGACGGCACGTACGTGTTCCACACGCGCATCAAAGAGATGTCAGCATCAGCGAAGGGGCCCGTTAGGGCCGAAGCCTGCCGGGTCAGTGGGATTGTCCGAAAGGGTTACCAATGCCTCGGAACATAAAGGGCTAAGGAAGGAACACGGGTGGTTTTAGTCAGTAGGAGTCTGAAGTGTCTGACACTCACTTCCGCTCCACCCAGAGCGGGAGGAGTCATTTGATGATTTTCCATTCTCAAAAAAAAGGGTGCTGTGTCGCAGTCTGGGAGAGGCCTAAGTACAGCAGTGGACTGCGATAGGCTGAGTTGATTCAAGTGAAGAGCATTATAAAAAAGGATAGGTATATGAAGTAACGAACACGTAACTGTTCCCAATGAAGAAACATTTATTTTCACAAAATATACCAAGCACCCAACTGGATGATATGAAAACATGACACCACTCGTGTTTAAACGAGCGTTAATTTGAGTTTCATTCAAAATAAGACGACTCAACTGAACGCATTCTACGAATCCGGCACGAGAGAGAAGAAATATGAAATATTGAAAAGGCCTTTCAGCATATTATAATTATTATGTAAATATTTGCGTATAGAAGGGAAACGAGTATCCAGAATTCTTAGAATTCTTGGATGGATACAATACGAAAGACAGTACCACCACCATACCACCTGGTTTTCCCTTGGAGGTACCATTGAGGTACCTACTCGGTAGCTAACTGAGATTTTAGGAAATCGAATGCTAACAAAGGTTTGTTTGGGTTTCCAAAAGGTGCTGAACGAATAACATTCAAGTTTTTACCGATGTTCCTCATAGAAGGTTTATCCATTTAACCTTATTAATTTATTCTATTAATTAGAAAGATGTATTAATGATTCTTATGATTATAATTTTGTAAATACGTGCCTGTTATACATAGTTGCAAATCATATTTTGATTAAGATACAACCTGACACTGACTTGGAAAATTGCAAAAAACGTAAGAAAAATTGAATTTCGCGGGCAACAGCTGCGCATTCACCTTAAAAACGAAAGCGGTTGCGATACTTCATCCGCTATAATAAGGCAATTTGTGCGAAAACTGATTCCTAGATTTCTTTCCTTGTGTCTAGTTGTTGGGTGGTATTTCCCATGAATGCGTCTTTAGTTTAAGTTAAAAGTTAGTTTAAGTATAAAAAAATAAAGTCCTCCAGACCGTATTTCGGCCACGGCGGCCAATCAAAACGGAGACTAGCCATCGGCGCGGGAGATATTATAGTGCACAAGTGTGCGCGCAGACACAGGTGCACTCCCTCATCCCTTACTCTCATAGTCCGATGGGACGGCAATCCGACACGACCGGAGAGAGATCAGGCGGAGGACCAACGGCTTAACGTGCTTTCCGAGGCACGGGGGTATCACACCGCCAGCTTCCTAACTCCGGGCTGTTACTAAGAAATTCCTAATGCAAAAACTCTTTGCCCGACCCGGGAACCGATCCAGGACCCCACGTTCAGCAGCCGCGCTAGCGACAACGAGACCAACGGGGCAGTTGGTTAAATTAATACCTGGATGAGGGACGCACGGTACCGGGAAGTACTTATGGCAAAAAAGGGGAAGCCTAAACCAGCAGTGGGTGATCATGATTATGATGACGATGAATTAATAAATACGAGTGAGAGGACATATTTTATATCAATAACTAGGTACAAAGTTACTGCGAAATACTCAAATAGACAAATTGAAGGATAACAAGTCGAGCCTTTACCGCCGTTTAGCCCAACCGACAAAAAACCAATTTTACAGGAGAAGGTTTTTTTTAAATATTTTTAAAAAGAAATGTGCTAGTAAATTGAAATTTTACATATATTAATGATTTTCAGACATTTACATATAATTATATATGTAAAATTTCAATTTACTAGCACATTTCTTTTTAAAAATATTTAAAAAAAACCTTCTCCTGTAAAATTTGTTTTTTGTCGGTTGCGCTAAAACGGCGGTAAAGGCTCGAAGTCTCCGCTTTTAAAAGCCATGTATTAAATACCATCTCCATTATATTCCGAGCCCCCATCTTGAAACGTTAGTATGTAAATACATAATGTGTCAGCTCGTATATCATGCTAAGTGCTCCAACTGAATTGTGTCACTTTTGCGTCCACAATCATCTATCAGGGGAACACGATTAATGGCACTACTAATGTGGAGTAATTAGAATTTATTATTCACTAGACACATAATTATATTCGTGATTCTGCTTATTTTACATGGGGGAGGCCCCCAGTGAAATTCCCCTTTCTTACCTAGCTCTCCGAAAAATCATCAAAACAGGACTAGTCGTTTTAGGAAGTAATAAACAGACAGACAGACTTAATTAGCTGCGTTCTGATTATTATAAAATTTGAAATTTGAGACAGGCACAAAAAGCTACTTTAATTTATAAATGTAAAGATATAGCCTATATATACCTAGATTATTTTTATTCTATTCTGTTTACAGGAGTAAGTGTCTAGAACCAATTTAGCTTAGTACTTTTGTAGTAATAACACGTAGTAAACACCTGAACTTTGACAGTTATAATATTATTGCGGTGTTTTAATGACGTGTGATTCCCTGTTACTGATAACAGCTCGACCCCATGGGTGCCATAAAACGCGATGTTCTGTCGCAGCCCCCATGTTTCTGTGAATTAATCACATAAAAAACATCACACTGTAATCATCTTTCTCTTTTCGAGTTATAGTAGCCTATGGGGGAAGGTTATGTTAAAAAGCACGCGAATGAAAGACACAATAAGAAGGGTTCTTAATGAAATTCACCCGTTAAACCTTAGATTATTAAGAAATACCCAAAGTGTAGCGGCATAAGTTTTAGAAACAATAAAAGTATATGATCGACTGCAATAAACAAAACCAGAAAAATATGATATTCTTCAGGATATAAATATTATGCTAGGTAAATAGTGTCTTGAAAACATAATACAACTAATTTGGTACCATAGAAAAAAATCTAGGTACTATTCTGATTTTTTTTTGCGATTTCAGGTTTGGTCCTATAGTAAAAGTTGTTCATAATAATGAGTACAATGACCTCTTAAGAGGTTGTTAATGTTTTACCAATAACCCTCTAATAATATAATAGGTATAATGATAATATAGTATTTTTTTTTTTTGCGGATGGGAATTCATCAAATGTCTCCTCTCGCTCTGGGTGGAGCGGAAAGGAGCGTCAGACTCTTACTGACTAAAACCCACCCGTGTTCCTTCCTTAGCCCTTTATGTTCCGGGCCAGCGGTAACCCTTTTGGACAATCCCGCTGGATGATAATATTCCTTCAAAATGATTCAGATTGAGATTGATAGTGTGTTACACAATTAGGGGTGCTGATTGCCTCTAACGGGATCAACGTCGTTGCAATCACTGAAATAAAACAAACCCGATTCAGCATACAATTCATCAAAACAGCCAGCAGAAGTTTTAGACCAGAAAGCATAAAAAACGCTATAAAGCGCACAGTCCCTCAAAGTTGACCGAAGCAGATTTCACAAATTGTAACTCAGTATTTACCTTCATTACTCGGCAATATTTTTGACGCCGCCTTTTATTTACACTTCAGAATCCACGAGCTGTTCCATAAAAAATAAAGTCGAAAAACCGCTGTACCAGAACATAATTTGATGAGAAAAGGTTAAAAAGTTAGCCCAATTTGTTCGCTGAGCTCTTTGTAAACTTACGGATTTTATTATCTGGTACCGGTTTTTAGGATTCCGTACCAAAATGGTAAAACGGAACCCTTATGGTGAGACTCACTCTGTCTATCTGACTGTCTGTCTGTCACAGCTGGATATCTCAAGAACTAGATACTAATGTTATGAAATTGAAATTTAGAATATTTTAGATGAAGTTTGCCCAACTATTTTGCAAATAAGAAACAAATAAAAATATATGTCTATTTTTTTGCAACAGGAAGTGAAACGGGGTCTGAAAATTTCGAAGTGGGGTTACTAGGGCATGTGGGGTATCATATGAAAGAGCGCAGTTTGCACATTCTCAAGCATTTTTTCTTTTTTTAGGCCGTTTTCGACTTTTGATGAAAAATGTAAAACAAATACCCCCCCCCCCCCCTTATCTCCGAAGTTTGCAAAGAGAAAAATCTGAAATTATTCTATGTGATAGAAGTTTATGTAAAGATTACAGGAAAAATAAAACGAAGTCTCTAAATAGCACACTTTTCAGAAATCATCAACAAAAGTTACATTAGTTCCACTATGGGTCAAGAGATGGCGCTGACGTAAAACTGCAATATTCTACACCGCAGTGCACAATGTTAAATTTCTCTGACGAATATAGGCCTCGCCGATGAAAATTTAAAAACATGATGGTACGGAATCCTCGGTGCGCGAGTCCGACTCGCTCTTGCTCGGTTTTTATTTTATCTGGTACCGGTTTTTTTACAAACTCTCTTTTCTCAGCTCTAGTTGTGGGAATAACTTTCAGTTTGGTAGAACAACAACTTATCTGCCCCTCGACGACTTTAGAATGTATTAAATGAATGAGTTTGTGTGTTTAGAGGTGTTGTATCTGCGTTGAGGGGGCTGTTCGCTTTATAGCAAAGTTCTTTTAGATTTTAAGGGTCTGTGAGCAAAGTTTAAAGTGGATTTTAAAACGATTTGAAAGCGATGTTAGGTCTTAATATTAAGGGTTAAACTTAGCTATCGAATATTCCTCTTCTTATACGAACAAACGCAAGTCCTGAAAGTACTACTGTTCATAATTGACTACTGAATCGATTTCACTAACTTTTAGTAGGTAAGGCTGATTTTAGAGTCGCGCTGACCGCACGCTGACCGTCGGCGCTGATAGCCTGAAACGTATGAACTTCTAGGGAGCGTTTTAGAATAACGCGTAGCTATCAGCGCGTGCGTTTCATACGTTTCGGCTGTCAGCGCCGACGGTCAGCGTGCAGTCAGCGCGACTCTAAAATCAGCCTAAGTATAGTATTTTTTTCCCATACAGACCGCCGATTGAGCCACAGAAAATGAAACCTTATTTCAAGGCAATAAGACTAAATTTTAAATGCATAATGATAGGGTCAACACGATATTCTTAATAAAATAGTGAGCTTTTAAATAAAATTATTTTGGCCATTGTATTATGCTTTGAACTCTATACTTACTCTTATTGGAGTGTATGAGGTCTTGCGTTAATTATGTTAGGTACGTATTGTATATCTTCTTTTCGGGTTAGACTGGAAGCTGACCCCTGACATGGTTGGGAAAAGGCTAGGCAGATGGTGGTTGTATTTCTTCTTTTAAAGCTGATGACGTCACTGATTTCAGAACAGAAATGAACAAGAAAATCAAGGGAATTCGGTCCTAATTGACACGCCGAAGCTTACATAAAGGCTGATACAATAGTAAAGTTTATGCAAATTCATAAAGTTTATGTGAAGTTGGAAGATGTAAATCCGATTATGACGTGGCCCGCCTTGGAATCTCAGAAATTGGGGACTTGGGGCGGCCCACAAACGCCCGAATTAACTTTCAGACGAAATAGGTTCCTACATATTTTAATTACTTCGTCAATATGCAGATTTATTTCCCTTTGTATTTTTCGCACAATCGTGTCGATTTGCTGATGTTGTGATTCGATTTGGGATTCGGAACTTTTGGGTCTGGCTGCGAAGATAGCTTTGAAATAAACTTTATGCGCTTCCGTCACAGACAGTAATAATGTTTCCAGGATTTTGAGATAACTGAGAACAGGGGGCCTAAAAAGGCCACTTTGGAGAATCATAAAAGGATAACATTATGAATCGTAATATGGCGAAGACAGACAAGACAGACAAAAGAAGACATTGGGATTGGATTTGGATCGGATTGTTTGGTATTTAAGCACAGACAAAATAAAACTGAAAAATGCTTTACCAATGGGATTTGATAGGTACGAGTCACTTAACGGTTAACTGTCAATTATGTTATCCTTTTATGATTCTAACAAAGTGGCCTTTTTAGGACCCCTGCTGAGAATACAATAATACATTTTTTTTATCTGGAACTTGCGGGGTAATTGCGTAACAGACTTACAGTAGCAATGGCTACCATTTTGACAGTTCAACAACATTCATTCCGTTATTTACATTGTTGAGCAGACAAATTTTTCGAACATATGAAGCAATGGATTAGCAATAGCCTTTAAAATCGTTTAGATTATGATTGAAAGTAGATTACGCAATTAGGGTCTATATCAATGGCTCTACAATCTAGACAGTTATTATTCTCAAAGATTTTTAATTTATACATAACATCTGTTTAGATTTTAATTAAATAATCTAGTAAACAACTACGTTATTTTAAATTTACCCCTAGATAAGACTTACAAACAAAAATAATGAATATTAACACAAAATAATAGTAACTTTAAGGATCCCTTGGATGAAGTTTAAAGAAGTACCTCTTTTAGTGTACGAAATACTAAGCAGCTGAATAATAAACTTGTAGCTATTAAATAAGTTAGACTCAAGTTACCTACTGGCTAGAGGTATTCTTTAGCTAAGTCTGTACGACTTAGCAAAAATGCTTTGAGATTCGGGAACCGAGTCTGGTTTACCGGTTCTGGGGGCCTAAAAAGGCCACTTTGGCAGAATCATAATAGGATAACATTATGAATCATAATGGACAGTTTACTGTTAAGTTAATCGTATCAAATCCCATTGGTGAAGGATTTTTCAGTTTTTTTTTTTATCTGTGCTAAAATACCCAATTCAATCCAATCTCTTTGATTATACCTACGTAGTGCAGCGAAAAAAAGAAAAACACGGACTGTCTTCGCTATATTATAATTCATAATGTTATCCTTTTATGATTCTGCCAAAGTGGCCTTTTTAGGCCCCCTGGGATACGGATATCAGCGTCACCAAAACAGGTCAGTTTAAAATACTGATGATATACTTATTTGGTTTCAGTAAAAGTTATTATGATTCAAGTAACATAACATAATCAGTCTATAATATTCCCACTGCTGGGAAACAGGCCTCCTCTCTGTGAGAGGGAGTGGGCCGTAAGCCGTAATTCAGCACGCGGGCCCGGTACGGGTTGGTAGCAATGAGAGCAGTTGTGATGAAATAATTTACACAAAGTAAATCGCCTGTCTGGGTTCGAATAAAAAAGGTAACGCACTGGGCCACCGCTGCTTTTCAATTGATTCGAGTGATGATATGAAAATACTTAGAAAATGAGTGAATTAACCATTTCCTTTCCGCGGATGTGTCAGAGGTTACTCGAGTATATCGTAGGGAAAGAGTCGGGCTTCAGTACTGATCTTCACAAAATCAGTAAGTATTCTTGGTGTATGTATTGTTAATAACGTATTGACCAACTAGTTGAGTGATTGAAATCACTAAAACCTCACAATTAACCTTTCTTTGTAGAGGGTATACAGTACCAAGAATTCTTCGAGCTGACAGGCCGGTGAGAGGTCTATTTTAGTATTCATTGAATTCTTAGTTAAGCCCAGATTATTCTCAAGCTAATAACAACACTTTTCTAAACCGATTTCGGTAACCCAAACTAAAAGACCCATTACTTCAGTGGCTACAGTGTGCCTTCGACAACAATACCGACAACTCACCAACTTACACTAAACACGATTATGACCTAATCCCCTTCTTATCAGACTTACTGAAAAGCCACCTAAACTCATTTAAACTTCGCCAAATTCACAAACAATCTTAAGACATTAGGAGTGCCATTTATTAAGTTTTCAAAAGCATTTTCAAATCACCTCAATAAGCTCTTCTTAAAGTGGTCCAGACATTCTTGTTCGCCTTCATAAAATTATATAAATTATAAAAGTAAAAGACACCACCGAAAAATACTAATCCGGAAGTGACGTAGCCGTTGTTGACGACAGTCATGACGAAGCTGGAGATGAGGAACAGAACCATGATGGCTATGTGGAAGAAGAAGTACCAGTAGTGGTACTTGAGAGGCAACGGTTGATTCCTCTTCATGAAGCTGATAAGGACTGACGTAGCAACGAATAGTTGCACAAACAAGAGCCCAAATACAAACTCCACGATGAGACTTGTAGCGAATTCTACTTGAGGGTCCATCTCTCCGGTCACTGTCACGAGGAGAAGGGAAGCAAACAGCACCATCGGGAGAACAGATGTTAATGCTATCAATATAAACGTCTGTCGAAGCTTGTCGCAGTATGAACATGGTATCTCCTCCGAATCTTCGATGATTATCGTCATTGTGTCTTGCTGAATCTGGATTTACTATTTAAAGGTGAATGTTGTAATAATATATTTAAAGATTTAAAGAAGGCTATAAAATAACTATGATTGATAATAATAAAAACTGACGTTTATTAGTGACAGATGGCATAGGGAAGAAACAGGTAGGTACAATAAAAAGAATATTATTGCGAAGTTTGATAGCCACCATAAATATCTATGATTTAGAACAATTTTAGGATTTTTTCTGCGTGATTCAAAAGCTGAAATAAACCTTATCATATTTGATGTTGTTCTTATTGAATCAATCGTTGTTCAATATTATGCTCTATTTGTATCCTGGGTATTTCGTTCTTATTATCAAGACCTTTGTGAAAATATAGGAGAGCTTTGCCCTGGCCCATAGTTGACCAAGACTTGGCATACTTATAATATAATATTTATTTAATATATATTTTTTATAAAATATTACATTATATTTATAAAATCCCTAGTTGTAACCGTTTCACAAAAGTTAATTCCTCATCCAATAAAACTCGAATTACGCTCTTTGCAAAAGGATACGCCTTTAGCCAGCATACTGGCTGTTCAGACGATCCATCAGCGTATGCAGCATTGGGGCCGTCTGACAGGGCATTTATAACGCTGCATCAGAGACTATCAATTCTGCCAGCATATGGCACAGATATGCCAGAACAGACTGTACCTATCTACTTGTGTGTGTGTGGCGTTTAGGTGTTTGCAGTAGGTAGTGCTGTTTTAAAACGCTTTTGTTTAGATTATTGTATTATTCCAATTTTATGACCCGCTGCCCGCGGCTCCCCCCGCAAGAATGTCAGAAATTACCCGATGGTAAAGTGCTACCGGACAAAATTCGTCCAGCCTTTTCGGAGATTAGCCGGAAAATATAGACATACAAAAATAAAAGTTATTTGTTATAAGTACTTACCGCATATACTTTCATATGCATTTAGTATAAAGCTACTTTGACATTACAAACAGACACTTCAATTTTATTTATTTGTGGTATATAATATGTGTGACTGTGTGTGTTGGACAGAAGACAACATTGAATTTTGAAAGAACACACATTCACTCTTTCATGACCAAACCCTTTACAAAAACATCTAGGCATATTTTGAGATATTTGGAATGATATGTACGAGTATATGAGGTGACAGTGTATACGTATACGTATATATTTTTAGTTCACGTCGGCGTCGTTCGGTCGCGGTCTGTTTGGCCCAGCGGTGTTATTCTGTAAAAATCTCACCGTGAAAACTTAGGTGAAGTGAGCGTGGAGTGAGCTGTCAATAGTGTTTTCAATAGTGACAATAGTGTTCAATTCCTTGCAAAACCAAACTCACTTCACCTAAGTTTTCACGGTGAGATTTTTACAGAATCGACCGGCAGGTCCGCACGGGCGATTTTATCTCGCGGCGAATTTTTTCACACACTGGATTTTCAACGCTCTGCTCAGCACCTAGAGTTGAAAATCCAACAGTGTGTTTTTTCGAAGCATTGGGAGGCACTGTGTTAGATTCTCAACGCCTGGCTCAACATCGAGAGTTAAAAATCCAGTGCGCGATAAAACGCCGCCACGATACTTTTACGTTCGTGTGAACGTGGGCTTAGGAGGAATAATAAACCCTCTTGGGTTTTCTAATGATAGAGAATAGAAGAATCATAAATGAAACCAAAACTGGTGAAGAAGTGGACGGACTGAATGCAATGAAAATGGATTGAGGCCTTGAGGCTGAATGTGTGGGCGACCTTCTTATGTCCAGCAATAGACTACCTATTTTACCGCTGATAGCAGCAACCCAATAGCAACCTTATTGTAACGAGGATAGAGGTCACTGTGATTTTTATAGACTTGTCAATGGCAGCAGCCGAACAGCAACCTTATTTCAATGATTATAGAGATCACAGTGATGAAAAATCATAGGTAACATATTATTGTAGAAGGACTTCATTTGAAGGCACATCGCAACTTAAAAATATACGTTTGCACTTTCCGACATAATGAAACATTCTCATTAAAAAAGAAAAGTATAAACAAACTAAATAAAAACTCTATGACCCGTTTAAATTAATGCAACCACCATAAATAGCGGACGCGAAATTAAAACTTTTTCATATAACGCAACTTCTGAAAGTATAACATTATATTTTATCTTTTTTAGGGACATTTATAAAAAAATACTTTACTAATCTAAAATATAGTAGGTAATCTTAAGCGGTATAAAGATTACCTACCATCCCTAATATTACAGCCGACCCTAATGGCTTAAATATACGGTTATTGGCCGAAGAAAATATTGATCAGGATTTTGATAAATTATAGGTAGGAGCTAGTTGGATTTATCTGTGGACGATAAAGAATTACTTTTTTTTTATGAAATACTAGCAGCGCCCCGCGGTTTCACCCGCATAAGTATCGATCCCGTGGGACATCGGAATAAAAACTATCCTATGTCCTTCCCCGGGATGCAATCTATCTCTCTGCCAACTTTTATCGAAATCCGTCCAGTGGTTTAGGCGTGAAAAGGTAACATACAGACAGACAGTCAGACAGACTTTCGAATTTATAATATTAAAGTATGGATTAATCAATTCACAACTAAATTAATAAACGAAGAGGGTTGTATTGATGATTCTACTGACTATCATTCTGTAAAGTCATATTCGTTACGGTCGCAAATCATATTTTAATAAACATACCACCAGACGCTGACCTGCAAATTGCAAAAAACGTAAGAAAAATAGAATTTCGCTGGCTACCTTGTTGCATCCCCTTTAAGAAAATATGAGTAGTCCTTCAACTCTACGGTTGCTTGGTTCGTTGGTATATTGGTTTTTGTGCATGAAACAAATACAGGGTCACATTAAATTAGTTAGAGAAACTCTGCAGACGTGATGGGTGTCAAATCAAAGATATATCAATATAAAAAAAAAATAGTTTTACAAGACTTTTCTAACAAATCCAAAACAGCTATGATACGATTTTCCATCATGAAGTTCCACTTCATATTTTCCGGCTCCACCATCAGATCAGTTCGACAGTACCATATTATTGTATTGTCATCAGAACTACATACAGCTGCCAATTTTCATTACGCTACGACCCGTGGAAGATGGTTAAATTAGTTACCTTAGATTCCATTACATAGTTACATACAGGTCGACCTAATAAAAGTGTGTTAATATGTATTTTTTTATTGTGGTCAACGACCGCTCGTTGTGTAGTTACAACATAAAAACATATTTTTACCCGTCACGGTTGCGGAGTTTCGCTAATTAATTTAATTTGACCCTGTAGATTTGCTATGGAACGGACGCCTTCGTGAATTTCTTACATCTTTTTCTGAGGTTAAATGAGTGTTGACGGGGTAAATTAAGACAATGTGCTGTGCTAATAAATACAGAACCTCCTTTTTTGAAGTCGGTTAAAAATAAGTAGAAGTGGCCTGATATTACTTGTAAAATCAAACATAAATGAGATATTAAGATGATTAAGTACCTATAACAAACATTCGTTTACAGTTTATTTCACACCAAGTACCCACTTAAATTTATTCAGCGTAGTACCAAAAACGAGTCATTATTACATTTTGTCGGAGTTTATTATTGTTTAGGTGCCTGCTGTGTTGGGCATAATTGAAATTCCAATCAAGTATTTGAAAATATTTATGATTTCGGACTTAGAACTCGAAAGCGAGCTTTTATTACTTAGCCTTTAAATTTTACAACTCCCAATAGGCGTGATATCGTAAAATAAGGGAGAAAGGGTTGAAGCAAGGACGTGACTGCTTTCTCCTTGACGAGTAAGATTAGCATCTCGCGTCGGTTTAACTTATTGCTCATGTATTTTTGTCAGGCGCTGTGATTTATTTTTTTTATCTTAGCAATTTATATACACTGAGATGGTATTGAATGGAGATTTAAAGGAGTGTCCATGGAGTTTATTGCCCGTTCTTCTCCATAGGTACCTACGCTTTGGAATGGGCAACCAGCTTCATTTTTCTGACTTACCGACCCCTTGACAATTCAAAAGTGCCTGTAATTGGTTTAATTGAAATAAATGCGTTTGAGTTTGAGATGTATCTTTGAAAGGACTGAGGGGTAAAACTAAAACACTTTTTTAAAGAAATTTTAAAGCCCAATCTAATATATGTGACCAAAATTCTTGCTCTTTTTCCACGATGAGGTAGGCGTACGGTTTTCGACGTAAGTATTATGTTTCACAGCTTCATTCGAAGCGATTTATTGTTTACGTATTGTAGCAGCGCCTTCATGTACCAGCCTTGCACGGATTTTTAGAGGTAAGTAAAAGATTTTTTTTTTTTTTTAATTTTACTGGCAACACTGTATCCGTTTACCCCTACTTTGCTCCCACTACACTATTTCTCTACAACGGTCCGCAGCCATTTTAATATCATTCCGCGTTTCCGTGCTCAAGCCTTCGCACGTCTCCGCTCCTACAAATAGATCCAGCTCCTCAAAAATGGGCAAGAAAAGGAAGATAGAAAAACTGAAGAAGAAATACTGCGAAAAATACAAAAATTGCAAAATAAATTGCAGGCAACGACTAATCGCCGTATTAATTCTTCATCCGAAGAAGACTTACACAGTAAGTTACAGAATTATTATGAAACTGTTATAAACGATGCGAGGTTACCAGATTTGGGTCTCCTCTGTCATTATACCTATTATAAAGTGATGCGTACTGCCATACTGGGGCTGATACTGTCACATAATACTTACTTACCTAAGTGATGCGAGGCTACCAAGCTTGGGTTTCCTCTGTCACGTTAAAAGGTGATAAATATTGCAATTATTACCGAACGTATTCTAAAAGGAATCGTTTTTCGCGGATTTTTCACACCATCAACTACAGGTGGACTGTGATATGTCGCAAAATGAAGAAGCCGGCTTGTTTCAAGCCTCACCGCTTCGTGCCTCGCCACGCGGCTCGCCATGCTCTTCGCAACGTAACTCGCCACGTGCCTCGCCACATGTGTCGCCACGTGCTTGTTCTCCGTGCCCTGCTTCGCCACCACCAGCTCCACCACCGCTATGCACTGCGCCTCTGTCGCCTACACCCGGCACCTCAGCAGAAGCACAGCCGGAAGTGATGGAAGACCAAGACTTGGATGAAGACATACTGCTGTTACTCGGCGATGCTCCAAAGACGGACATAACCATGGGTCCGTCTGTTCATAAGGACATTGCGAATCGTTGGCAAGACATCCTTACTAAGGGCTTGGTTAAGGATGTAAAAGAAAAACTTTTAAAAAGTTATTCCGTCCCTAACAATTGTGACCTACTGCTAGCGCCAGCTCTCAACCCGGAAGTAAAAGCAGCTCTGCAGGATACTCTAGTCAAAAGAGATTCGGCCCTCATGTACAAGCAAAATCAGCTTGGTATAGCATTGTCAGCCTTAGCGTCCGCTACTGACATGATTATTTCAAATGAAACGTCCAAACAAAAACTTTTAAAACCTATCAGTGACGCTTGTCGTATATTATGCGACAGTCATTTTTGGGAGACAAAAACAAGACGTAACTTTGTAATTTCATCTATTAATATAAATTTAAAGGACGCTTTGCTTGAAACAAAAAGGGGCAGTTTCTTATTTGGGGAAAATGTTACCGACAAGGTTAAAGCCGCCAAGACAATACAGCAATCAGGAGATGCCTTGAAACACGCGCTAAGACCAAAATATAACAAGCCTAAAGGTATCCCAAAAGGTCCAAATAAGGGTCATTTAAACTACAACCCTCAGCACCGCAAGACGGACAACAAGCCGAACAATACGAGGCGAGCTGCTCGCCCTGTGTTTCGGCCGCCGCCACCGCCGCAAACCAGCGGCAGTTCGCGCCGCTACACGTCCCCGACGAGGCCGCATCGAAAGTAACTGATCAGGTACTAATCGCTGGCAGGCTCCAGCATTTTTTCAAAAAGTGGTCAATTATCACTACTGACAAAACAATTCTTTCCTGGATCAAAGGGTACAAAATACCTTTTAAATGTTCACCATATCGTACTGATTCTCCTAATGTTTTCCCTAAGAATATTCAAGAAGCCCGTGATTTCGATAAATCGATCAAAAACCTACTAGATATTAATGCAATATCTCATTGTCATTCTGTTAAAGGAGAATTTATATCGAGTGTGTTTTTAGAGCCAAAACCAAACGGCGACAAGAAGTTCATATTGAACCTTAAATGTTTAAACAAATTCGTAGAAACCAAACATTTCAAGATGGAGGATTATCGTACAGCCTCAAAGCTTATAACAAATAACTGTCATATGGCATCAGTAGATCTAAAAGATGCTTACTTCTTAATTTCTGTACATAAGTCTCACCGTAAATACCTCCGTTTTAAATATAAAAATACCCTGTATGAATTTAACTGTCTACCGTTTGGTTTATGCACTGCTCCATATGTCTTCACAAAATTATTAAAGCCAGTTATGGAATATCTAAGAACCCATGGTATGATATCAGTTATATATATAGATGATATTTTTTGCATTGGAACAACTTTTCTTGATTGTCAAAATAACGTTGACTTAACAATAACATTACTTAAAAACTTGGGTTTCATAATAAATACAGAAAAAAGTTGCTTGGAACCGAAAACACTATGCAAGTTTTTAGGTTTCGAATTCGACTCGAAAAATATGTTATTAAAATTACCTGATACAAAAAAGTCAAAAATAAAAGAATACATTTCTAGCTTCTTGAAAAAGCGTAAATGTAAACTTCGTGAATTCGCTCGGTTCATAGGTTTATTAATTTCAGCTTGTCCTGCAATTCAATATGCATGGCTTTACACTAAAGTTTTTGAACAATTTAAATATTCCTGTTTACTTACCAACCCTAGCTACGAACAGTTAGTTCGGCTCCCCAACAGCTTACAAAGTGACATGTTGTGGTGGTTAGATCATATTGATAATGGTTCATTTTCTTTAACTTGTGATCAATATGATTTAGAAATCTTTTCCGACGCGTCATGTACGGGTTGGGGAGCTTATTGCAGCACAGACAAATGTTTTGGCTATTGGAAGGATAGTGAAAGAACCGTACATATTAACGAATTAGAGTTAAAAGCAGCTTTTCTCGCACTTAAATGTTTTGCCCACGAACTGTATAACTCAAAAATACTATTACGGATTGATAATGTAACTGCCATATCTTGTATAAATCGCATGGGCAGCATACAGTTTGAACATTTGCATAATATCACCAAAGAAATATGGCAATGGTGCGAAAGGCGTAGAATAACTATTTTTGCATCTTACATAAACACAAAAGATAACTATGAAGCAGATCAATTATCGCGCATGAAATTTCAGGACACTAAATGGGAACTCAATGACGATGCATTCAGCCAAATAACACATTATTTTGGAGACCCTGAAATAGACCTCTTCGCGAGTAGGTGTAATGCTAAGTGTCCCAGGTACATAACATGGAAAAACGACCCTGACGCTTATGCAATCGATGCTTTCACCATTCCATGGAATAATAAACTATTCTACGCATTTCCACCATTTTCTCTTATCACAAAAACAATGCAAAAAATAATTAATGGTAAAGCAAATGGTATAGTAGTTGTACCATATTGGCCAACACAACCCTGGTTCCCTGTTTTCCAAAAATTAATTTGTTGCAAACCAATCTATTTTGAACCAAACGTAAATTTGTTAACTTCTCCTTTCAGAACGCCTCACAATCTGCACCGCACCCTGAAATTGGTTGCCGCGAAGCTTTCAGGCAAACATTATTGAAAAGACATTTATCTATTAAGTCCATTGAAATTATGTTATCATCATTATCCGATTCCACGTACAAACAATATGATGTTTGTATAAAATCTTGGTTAAATTATTGTAATAAACATAGTTATGATTATTCCTCGGTTTCAGTTCCAATAGTGATTCATTTTCTTACCACAATTTTTGAAAAAGGGGCAAAATATGGTACTATCAATTCATATAAATCCGCATTAACCCTGTTGTTAAGTAATGTGGCTAACGATGATAGAATTAAGCGATTTATGAAAGGAGTTTACAGATTAAGGCCTAGTAATCCAAAATATAATTTGACGTGGGATCCAACCACTGTTCTAAATTATTTAACACAAAAATGGCCTAACATAGACCTTGATTTGGAAACTCTTTCCAAAAAGACTATAACTCTATTGGCTTTGGTGACTGCGCATCGCGTTCAAACATTTTCATTAATAAAATTAGACAACATTCAAGTAAATTCTGCTATCGACATAACTATAACAATATCTGAATTGATAAAAACTTCTAAACCTACTTCTTCACAACCAGTTTTAAGATTACCTTTTTTCAACGTTCGTCCTCAGATCTGTCCCGCTAAATGCTTAGAGGTTTATATAAATAAGACTCAACCGCTTCGCAAAACTGATTATTTATTTGTAAGCTATAAAAAACCACACTCAAAAGTTTCATCACAAACACTTAGTCACTGGATAAAAGATACACTTTACAGTAGCGGTATAGATACGTCCATATTTAGTGCACACAGCACTTGTCATGCAGCCACATCCTCTGCCAATAGACTTGGAGTCAATATTGACCTAATAAGAAAAACTGCCGGATGGAGTGAATCATCTTCTGTCTTCGCAAAACATTATAATAGGCAGGTTGTAACTGATCCTCATCTCTTTGCCACTACAGTACTGGCTGGTAGTCATGATCTGTAACAATTACAAGTAACATTAGATTAAGAATATAAATCAATGTAAAATAAAGTTAAGTCAATGATAACCAGTTATAATAAAAAGCACTTGTGATTACTCACCTGTCTTGTTTTATTTCACATTTTTGTCTCTGAACATCTACAATACGTAAACAATAAATCGCTTCGAATGAAGCTGTGAAACATAATTAAAAATCAAACGAACTTACTAAGTGAAGTTCGATGATAATTATGTGAACAGCTTCATTCGAAGCGATTTATACCCTCCCTAGAAAAGTTACCTACCCTACCCTAGATAAATAAAAATGTGAAATATTTATTAGCTTTCAACAAAATGATATTAAAATGGCTGCGGACCGTTGTAGAGAAATAGTGTAGTGGGAGCAAAGTAGGGGTAAACGGATACAGTGTTGCCAGTAAAATTAAAAAAAAAAAAAAATCTTTTACTTACCTCTAAAAATCCGTGCAAGGCTGGTACATGGAGGCGCTGCTACAATACGTAAACAATAAATCGCTTCGAATGAAGCTGTTCACATAATTATCATCGAACTTCACTTAGTAAGTTCGTTTGATTTTTAATTTTATCTTATATTTTTCCTGTCTGACTTCATCCTCGTATCATTCTAGCCCTTCGTTGATATTCTCTGAGAGCATTTTCTTAGCTTGCGACTTACAAGGCAAGCGCCTGTATCGACATCCTGTCACGTCGAGTGTTTAACAAAATAAATGAGGTAATATACAGTGACGTCACATGTGAGGAGGGACTTATGTGCACCGGTTAGGAGATCGACCTTAATAAATGTTTTGCATGAAGACTTAAATATTGATTGGGGAAAAGTGCTGCTGCCGTAATAAGACGGTTTAATGCCATCGTGATTCCAGTGTAAGAGAGAGACGGAGATATACACGACCGATAGCACCATCCCTTTTTCGCACTGGAATCATGATGGCATGAAACTGAAGCTCTTTTTAGACGATCTCATTTCCGAAAATGTTTTTTTGATACGTAAAGATTCAAAATGTAGTTTTCAATAAGCCCAGTAATTGCGTTACACTGTTTCAATCACAATCCGAGGGTTTTGAAAGAGAATTTAAAATGTATATCTAATCCATTGTTTCATAGGTTTAATAAGTTCGTCTGCTCAACAACTTTAATACCGCAATGAACGTCACTGAACTGTCAAAATTTAAGAAAATACTATTTCAATGAAGATATAAGATACTAGATACAAGAAGATACAAGGTCAATTGTCATTTTATGTGTGTTACGGATTTACTTCGCTGAACATTATGCACACATTTCAAGATTTTCGTAAAGGAACATTCAATTTATACATACCTTACCTTTATATATATATATTTGAAATTTGTAATTTTGTACGCAAAAATCCCGAACTATACACAAAGAGAGAAGACATACAGAATAGATTCACTCTAAGACACAAAAACAGACTAAACATTCCTACATCACGACTTAAAATGCATTCATCAAGTACATAATATGTAATGTCAATAAAAATATATAATAAATTACCGGAACATCTTAAGAATATAAATAAATATAATATGTTTAGTAATAAATTAAAACTATTTCTAATAAACAAAAGCTACTATAATATAACTGAATATATGAATGATAAACTATGACTGGAATTGCAATAATTAATTTTAAATATTTAATTGAGATTACATATTACATTATTATTATTAAATTCACGCGTATAAAATAAACAATAAATATTGTATAATTGTTATAATTTATTTTTCATGTTATAAATGCTAATTTAATTTAATCTAATTTCTAATTTTAATGTTTAATTTTAATTGAATAGTTTATCCCTGTTACTTATGTTGCTGTGCCCTTACAGGGTCCATAACTGTATCTTAGCTTTAAGCCTACTTGTAACATCTTAATTCACATTATGGCATGCAAATAAATGAATATGAATATGAACATGAATACTGAAATATCAGATTGATAAGAATTTGATGTCTCCGTAGTGAACAATTCTACAAAATACCCTTATATCTACTTTATCTACATGTATTTTCAGTATACTCATTTCAATCTTTCCATTATTACAGGTTCATGAAAAATTTCAAGTGGACACAGTGAAAAGCTCAAGGGGCTACATTTCTCAAGCGGTCGAGAGCTAAACAGACGCGGTCACAATCCTGCCAAGGTTTAAGTGTTGGCCCGTGGCTAAAGAATAACAGCCGCACAGGTCGATCGATCAGGTTAAGCTACGCTTGCCGCAGTTTGTCTGTGGATGGGTGACCATCTTTACATACCGTGACCCCTCCGTGCCTCGGAAAGCACATTAAGCCGTTGGTCCCGGCTGTCATTCGTGGATCTTTGACAGTCGTTACGGGTAGTCAGAAGCTCGAAAGTCTGACAACCAGTCTTTCCAAGGGGTATCGTATTACCCAGTAACTGGGTTGTGGAGGTCAGATAGGCGACTGCCTAAACTGAATACCTAGCTGAATACCAGTATTTTACATGGAGCGACTGCTCCATGTAAAATACTGGTATTCAGCTGCATCCGGTTAGACTGGAAGCCGACCTCAACGTAGTTGGGAAAAGGCTAGGCAGATGATGATTAAGACGATCCGACGTGTCGGATCGTCTAATGTGTGACCGCGTTATCGTGATGACTGCGACATCAAAACGTGGATATATGCTAGGTATTATTATTATTCGACCCGATGGCCGATGGCGAGACGAGGCCTGGAGTGGAGGCTGCGTATCGGCAAGCACAGCGTGGGACGGCCCCCAGCTAGATGGATCGTCGACGACCATAAGAAGGTGGCTGGGTCAGACTGGATGCGGAAGACGGAGGACAGGGTCTTGTGGCGCGGCCTGGGAGAGGCCTATGTCCAGCAGTGGACTGTGATAAGCTGAGGTGATTGTTATTCTAACCAAAGAGCATGAGATTAATGATCAGATACTTACTTAACATTTCAAAAACTAGTAGTGAAAAGCTAGCACCAGCTAACTGCAAGTTTAACGGTTACTGTTTATGCAAGTCATCTTGAGATACTATTACTTGGCATGTTGTTTCAAGTCTTCACCCGTGTCAATGCTGTTCAGCAACGCTTACCTGAAACAAAAGAGATAATACTATAAGTACTTAGTTATAGTACAACAAACAAACGTTCAACGGTACTTAATATTTAATACTAATATCTGCCCGCGACTTCGTCCGCGTGAAATTTCTTGTTCCCCGACCCACCCCATCGCATCGCATCGCCACACACTGGTCCCGGTTTAATAAAAAATTGACATTGATCCTAGAGCGCTGATATTTTTT
This sequence comes from Mesoligia furuncula, assembly GCA_916614155.1. Lineage (NCBI taxonomy): Eukaryota > Metazoa > Arthropoda > Insecta > Lepidoptera > Noctuidae > Mesoligia > Mesoligia furuncula. The sequence continues at coordinate 5,651,647 of OU744794.1, forward strand.
TTTCTAATGTTGTGGCAGTGATAACAAATAAGACAAAAAAATATAATAAGAATAATAATTTAATAATATAATATTGTCAAAGACGGCGCGGTTGACATAGTCTGTCGGGCATGCCACCGGCCGAGAGAATCTATCAGACATTATTATCTACGGGTGTTCTCGTCTGGCTAACGGAGAGTACTTGCATAGACACAACCTTGTAGCCAGGATAATCCATCAGCAGCTTGCTTTGAAATACAACCTTGTGGAATCGGAGGTGCCTTGTGGAATCTCGAAAATGGTAATATCACATTGTACTGGGATCGACCATCATCACTGACAGGACTATTGTTGCCAATAAGCCTGATATAGTGGTGGTGGACCGATCAGAGCGGCGCGCAATGATTGTTGACATAACCGTCTCGCATGATGAGAACCTCGTGAAAGCCGAGAAACAGATCAAGTATCTTGACATGGCTCGCGAGTTTGTCGACATGTGGGATGTGGACACGGCGATCATTGTGCCGATAGTCGTGACAGCCAATGGGTTAATAGCCAAGAGCCTTTTTTTTTTTTTTTTTTTTTTTTTTTTAACGTGGAGAAATGGTCATGCATTCTGCACTACCACGGGGAGGTAGTGCAGTTATGTGGGACTCTAACCCACTAAAACTCCACGGTGTCCTCCTCTGCCGCTTACGGCGGGAACACGGGCACGCGTTAGCACTCATCCGTGAACCCGCCGCGGCTGTCCGTTACCGGACCCTCCTCTGGGGAGTACTCCCCATCACCGGCGCACCAGAACACATAGCACGCCGTGACCACCCCAGGGACCAAACCAGCACATGGGCGCCAGACGACCCCGTGTCTGGGCACCCTTGGTCCCCCTGCGACGGGTCAGGACATTGGCCCCGCCGCCTGCCAATTTTCGGCCGCAGAGGATAGGGAGAGCGGCCAACGTCATACCGACACTCCTCCTCCCCTGCGGCCCCACCGCGTCCGCCATCGAACGGTGGCGACCCCGTCAAGGCCGCGGAAGGTAGGGAGAGCGGCGCACCGCAATACCGGCACTCCTCTCCCGCCGCGGCCTTCAACCCTCAGCCGCGATGCCTCCGTTACAACGACATCGCGGCCCGCCTCAGTTGCGATGTCGCCGAAGCGGCACCGCAACCTACTTGGTGGCCGCTACGTCGTCGGCTTACAGGCAAAAGCCCTGACGAGCGGCCCCTCCTCGGGTTCCTCTTCGCTTCACCGTGGGTGTCCAAGCCACGGCTACTGAGCCCCCCCGCCTCGACAATGCGGGAACCCACCGGGGGGGAATAGCCAAGAGCCTCGACCAACATCTAAGGAGGCTCTCGTTGGGCAGCTGGATAAGGGCTTGATTCAGAGAGCGGTACTTCTGGACACGGCCCACATTGTATGGAGGTTCCTCTCTCTGGAGCCCTGACCGCCGTTACCTTGGACCCTGTTCCCGATACCGGTGGGCTACTATTTTTTATATTTTTAAATGTTTTTATATTTTTTATACTAATATTTAAAAATATAATTTATATGTATTTAGTGAAATAAAAGAAATAATAATAATAATTTATTCACAAAAACATAAACTTTGACAATAGTAACAGAGAGGTATGCAGACAAAAGTAGATTTAAGGATATTTTTTTAGGATTTTTTTTTTTTGTTTTTTTTTTAATATTATTGTCGTACCTCAAATAATGTTTCGTAATATATTTTTTTATAGGGCGATTATTACATTTTATTTAATTTCTCAAAAACGTTAAACGATTTCGAGATGGCAATCATATATGTTATAAAACTAATCATTCTAAGTACTTCGCTCGAAGAAACTATTTTGCTTATCTCTGCGTACTTTGGAGATAATGAGTATCTTATACAGTGTATTTTTTACTACTCAAACCGTATTTTGGTACGAATTGAACGTTAAAAATAGGATCTCTGTTGTTAATTAACAACGTAGATAACAACTCACACTTATTATCAAGTTATTTAGATTATATTATATACAGGGTTACTTTTCAAAGACCATCCAAATTTTTACATGGTGTCCTACCCATGAATATGAACACTATTTCACTATGAGATTTTATACATTTTGGTCAAGTAGGTATTGAAGTTTTGTATGAAACAGCTGATTTTTTTTCGTGATTTCAGAGTTGGTCCCATTGTGAAAGTTGTTTATATTCATGGGTAGAACACATAGATATCCGAGTAGAACACCATGTAAAAATTTGGATGGTCTTTGAAAAGTAACCCTGTATTAGATTTAATACAGTTTTTACCTAGTACTTAGTAAAAAAAAAAATTAAATTTTTCACCACAATTCATGAAAATTAAGTGGTGGCGCTCGTGGACGAATAACTTCCTATCAAAATCGGGACCAATGTGCGCCTGCCCACGTTATTACTTCGTTTTCGCTCAGTTTTCCTTCTGACTTTTGTTCAGTTTGCTCGCCTCCAAAGGGGTCCTAGCGTGATGTAAAAGTGAGCCTAAAAGCCTTTCTCAAGAATTGAGCTATGAAATGCAAAAATGTTTTTTTTTTATTTGACCGGTAGTTCCAGAGATTAACGCGTTCAAACAAACACAAAAGTAAACAAACTCTTCAGCTTTATATTAAATTAAGAATTAAATTAACATAATTAAATTAATTTTCTTATTTTTTTTTGTTCTTTAGCTTTATTTGATTCGATAGATAGATTTGAATCGCTAGAATAGAATGAGCTTGCTATGTAGGTACTTTCTTAAGCACTAAATTCAGTAATGAGACAATGTTCTACTCTTTTTAGGGTTCCGTACCCAAAAGGTAAAAACGGGACCCTATTACTAAGACTCCACTGTCCGTCTGTCTGTCTGTCTGTCACCAGGCTGTATCTTATGATCCGTGATAACTAGACAGTTGAAATTTTCACAGATGTTGTATTTCTGTTGCCGTTATAACAACAAATACTGAAAACAGAATAAAATAAATATTTAAGGGGCTCCCATACAACAAACGTGTTTTATTCGGCGTTTTCGTGCCTTGTGGTACGGAGCCCTTCTTTGTTTTCGTATCGTCATCGTGTCGGAATCGTGTCGTGTAAACTAAATCGCTCGGGAAACGGTTGCGATGGCAAACGGATGGCGTACGAATGTCAGGAGTCGTCGACACGACCATCCATCACTGTAAGTATTTGTAACAGCTTACGTTCCACAGTATGTTATGGAAAAACTGCTTTGCATGCAGTTTTGTGGGGCTTCAGTTGTTTCAATAAAATGTTAGAACAAAAAACTTTGTTACAAAAAAAAACCGACATCAAAAAAAAAAAACACTACATTAAATACTTCACTTTTTAGTTGTACGTATTCACTTTTTAGTTGTACGGTCGAACAAGCTATTTGGTATACAGGCAAAAATATTCATCTTTCCACTACACTGCCAATATTTAGTTTTATTTTGTGCGTCATAACTTTTTCAGCTTATGGCATCCTTAATAGACTGATGTAAAATAATTGACTACTCAGCACACCCACATCATTGTTTAAAAGTAGTTGCATGTTAGCTGCCTGTATACCAAATAGCTTGTTCGACCGTACATACCCCACACAAATACAATTAAAACATTGAAGAATTGAAGACACCAACTAGAAGAATCATCTAAATTTGCATAGAAATGCCAGAGATTCAGAACATTTATGCATATAACTTCGTACATAAGAATAATTACCTAATGTATTATTTAGTAAAACCTTCCTGAAAGTATATAGGTCACATTAATAATTATCAAAATTGGTTCATTATTTATTGAGATAATCATCGGGTCGAATACAGAACCTCCTATTTTGAAGTCGGTTAAATATATTAATTCCGTAGCATCGATATGATATCTTCATTAATATTTTTCCTAAACACACTTATAACATCGCGATCCTTTATAAATATTTTTTTTTTAAATAGGCACACTATTTCATCGTATATTCTGTGTGTTGGCAACCCTATGTCTCACTTGTTTTAGAGATCATAGGATAACTTAGAGTAAGAAAGCTATGGAGCATCGGGTAGCGTGGCCACACATGCGACAAAAACTAACTTAACTAACATAGGCTACATAAGTAGCTGCCTTGAAAAAACTGGCACGCACTAAGAGACGGAAATAGTATAGCTTTATCCTTTTCTGTTACTTATAATAACTCAATACTTTATCCCTTTCTTGTGGAAATGAAATGGAGCTACCCGCCGTCTATACTTTTCTTTGTCTAAGTAGGATAAGGAACGGCGCCGGCGCGGCAATTGCGTAACACGTTATCAATCGGTTTCAAATTGTCAGTCAAAAACATTCATTGCGTTATTTGCGTGTTGGGCAGACAAATTTGTCGAACTTATAAAGCAATGGATTAGCAATTTGCTTCAAAATGAATCTGATTCGGATGATAGTGTGTTACGCAACTAGGGTCCAGCTCTGTTTCCTATACAGAGTAGTTCCACATACTTAATTTCACTAGGGTTATCTGAAAGGATAAGTGAATTGAAAGAAAGAAAAGAAGAAAGAAGAAGAAGAAAGAAGAAGAAGAACGAAGAAGAAGAAAGAAGAAGAAGATTTAGGTAGACTAATTATTGCAGCTTTGGGGCTGTTATCTAGTCTGTAGCCTTCTCTTCCTCTCTTCATTCTAAAATTACTGGTCATATCACATCACTTTCTTCATTTCCTACTGCCGTAGTGGCGTTTTACATCTACAAGTGAGTAAATTATGCAATGCATATGCATTCCTTAAGGGGCTTACAGGACCTAAACGCAAGAAACGCAAGTTTTAGAAACAATAAAATTATATGATCAACTACAGTAAACAAAATCAGAAAAATATATGATATTCTTCAGGATATATGCTAGGTAGATAGTGTGTTGAAAACATAATACATACAAGTAATTTGATACGATAGAAAAAAATCATGAAGATACCTCTAAAAACTTTATTTTTACAATAAAAAGCATACTAATATAAATACAATCATTCTGATTTTTTGTCAGATTATTCTTTATGCAATATACTAAAACACTAGTGTTTTAATTTTTTAGTCCAAACTATAGATTTTTTGTAATTAAATAATTGCTTCACATTTTGCAATAAATTACCAAGCATTGTGCCTTCCCGCTTCTCTTTCTTTTCTATGCAGTCCGACAGTGACCGCGCTTTAGGTCATGTAAGCCAATTAAAAGAAGCACAAACGCATTTCGCACCTAATCTCACTCCAAAATTCACAAAGCACACTTAAACCAACATTGACTAACAATAATGGTCCGTGATGAACATAGGAACATACATACTTAACACATAGGTGCATACGGCACAGGTAGGGCCGCCACTCGCCGGGACAGCTGGCAATTACCGCGGGATGTCCGGGCTTTCGGTCACGCCCGCTCGCATTGTGCACGGGACGTAGAATCCCGCATTTTCAATGCAGTTTAACGGCAGATTGCTTTGATCCCAATCTCTAATCGGCGCGCGGCGTTATTAAACTTTTAAATTTTGTTCAGCGAAATTCAAATTATTCTGGAAAGCTATTAAGCTGAAATGTTCGGGCTTAGGTACTTATACTCGCCTGTGGAGAATGTAGGAAACATATTTTTAATGGAAATTTATGAGAGATTTAGGATAAATACGGTGAATCAACATATGGTGGCTAAGTACCTAATACTAGCGGCACGGGTCGATCGATCAGGTCAAGCTACGCTTGCCGCGGTTGGTCGGTGGATGGGTGACCATCTTTACATATCGAGACACATTCTGAGGACACAGCACGGAGGGGCCGTGCTGTGTCCTCAGAAAGCACGTTAAGCCGTTTGTCACGGCTGTCATTCGTGGAACTCTGACAGTCGTTACGGGTCGTCAGAAGCCCGAAAGTCTGACAACCAGTCTTTTTAAGGTATCGTATTACCCAGTAACTGGGTTGTGGAGGTCAGATAGGCAGTCACACCATGTAAAATACTGGTATTCAGCTCCATCCGGTTAGACTGGAAGCCGACCCCGACATACTTGGGAAAAAAGGCTAGGCAAATTGAATCATCATAAATTGGCTCGTTTGGTAGTTGAAATATTTTCAAAAACACCGGTCTGTATTGTCGTACATTTACTAAGAACATTAAATTTATTTTTTCAGTTTATTGCAACACATTTTTTTTCTAACAAACATAAAATTCTTATTTTTAAGTCCCGTGCCTGGTAAGTAAATAAAAATTTTACGTCGTTAGCATCCCATTGAAGTGAGCTTGAAAAGAAAAACGAAGCACGCCTGGCTTGCCTCGTGTTTGTCATTTACTTATTTCGCTGTGGAGTAAAAAAGGTAAAAATTTAAACATAAAAACGACCTTGTAATGATTTTAAAAAGAAAATGTTAAAATACGTGCAACAATACTAAATATTTATACACAAACAGCAATTTTTAAACTGTAAGCTGTAATGCATTCGATTTTAATCACAAAATATACATCGAACATTTATCGCCGAAGCTTACATATTTCACGTTGCAATATTTCAATATCCGAAAATAAATCCAGGTCGCGGACGTATCATAGCGCAGCACTATTCGTAGTAGGTACTTAATTATTAAAGTGTAATCCCCGATACAGCGAACTGAACTGTCAGGCTTAAAGCCAAGGATTTGCGACAAAGGAATGGCGGCCGAACTGTACCTACTCGTCTGTCACCGTTTCATAATTTATTAGTGACAATAAATTCTTTAGTTGCAACGTGAACAAGTAATTTATTTTCTCATCTTAGACCTTTAGAACTTGGTCCCAAGATCATCATCATTTCACCCGAAAGACGTCCACTGTTGGACATATGCCTCCCCCAAGCACCTCCACTTCGAAGCCTTCCAACGCTACGTCTTCGGGTACGCGGTCGCCACTCCAGAACCTTTCGGCCCCATCGGCCATCTGTTCTGCAAGCAATGTGCCCTGCCCACTGCCACTTAAGTTTGGCAATTCTTCGGGCTATGTCGGTCGATACTAAATGGAGAAAAAAAATCAATTTAGGGCAAGTTATTTAGGATATTTTGTTCCGAAATGTAGTTGGTTTGATCTGTTTAATCAAGCTTAGAATTTGGTTCTTATCAAGTTTGATAGACCTGAAAAATTGAACCTTTTTGTATAAACGTCGGATTTTATGAGTTAAAAGATCGACCGTCCATAGGCAACGTTTTTGAGTATTTTTTGCTTGACTGAACATGACCCTTTAACCAATGACACTGTGGCCTATTATGTAGTTTTACCTTGTAAGAGAATTAACTAGCAAGAGACCAAAGGTTTAATTAAAACTTCTTTTGTTTTGAAGAAGTATCTTCTAAGACCGCAGTGTTATCAGCCCGTGGCTTAATACCTATTTACTTCACCCTGGGTGTTTGTGCATGTGAGATTTGTATTTGTAAATGCACCCACGATACAGGCGAAATCCTAGTGTCCAATGTTCAAAGAAAAAATTGTGTAGTTAGTAGGTACTAATTATGTGTTTTTATGTCAATATTTGTGTTCCTTATTTTGTTAAATATGCTGTAAGTTGCCCATATAATAATAAAATAAATGAAAAGGTTGTTTAAGTAAAAGGTATTTTATTTAAATTTAAGTTAATATTCATTACAGAAAGCCTCCTAGGTAGCTGCGTAATGCCCCGCCCATTGGTAAGCCAGAATTTCATTTTCCCGTAATTTTGGTTTGAAATTCACGTTGTTTACGTCGTTGGTCTTCAAATTCAGCGGCCGCTAACATATTCCATGCTGAATAAGCTCTTCCAGACATTATTATGACTCAAAATACTCAAAAACGTATATAATTTCAATGTAAACATATGTTACACGTCAAAATACTAACTAGTTACGTAACTACTATCGTAAGCGTATTTTTCGATAGCGTCTGTCAAATTAGTGACTCATGGTGCCGTTTTGTATGGCGACAGCTGAAAAACGTTAGTGACTATCGAATAGATTACGTTAGGTTTCTTACCTATCGAAATCTATAGTGCTCATGGTACGAATTCTTTCTGTGACCGCTAGGGGCGCTGTACAATATTTCATACATATTATTTACGGAGACGCTAGCGAGTTTTGGCTGTGCAATCTCATGGTAGAGGTACTGACCTGTATACAGAATACTTTTGCATTGTTCTCTTGTCATTTTTTTTATAGGTTAGTCCACGATATAGCCTTATGGGGGATGGGCTAGGTAGCCCGCGAAATTCAAATTTTCTTACGTTTTTTGAATTTGCAGGTGTCTTGTGTTGATTAAAATATGATTCGCGACCGTAACAAATATGACTTCACAGAATAATAATCATTAAAAGAGGGTGTTTTATGCAAAAAATGTAAGAAACATACTTAAGTACCCTGGCGCTTTCCCCCTTAAGATATGTAATATACACTTTTAACCAACTAATGGCCGGCCATTCAAATGTTTCGCTTCTCAATAAAAAAAAACTGGCCAAGTGCGAGTCGGACTCGCACACGAAGGGTTCCGTACCACAAGAAAACAAAACGCCGAAAAAACATGTTTGTTGTATGGGAGCCCCCTTAAATATTTATTTTATTTTAATTTTATTATTTATTATTAAAGTTAAAATACAACTGAGTATTTTGTGAATATTTCAAGTGCCTACCTGTTGCCATTTTTGATATCAAGCAAAAAAGGGCAAAAAAATCGCATTTGTTGTATGGGAGCCCCCCTTAAATATTTATTTTATTTTGTTTTTAGTATTTGTTGTTATAGCGGCAACAGAAATACATCATCTGTGAAAATTTCAACTGTCTAGCTATCGCGGTTCTTGAGATACAGCCTGGTGACAGACAGACAGACAGACGGACAGACGGACAGACGGACAGACAGCGAAGTCTTAGTAATAGGGTCCCGTTTTTACCCTTTGGGTACGGAACCCTAAAAACAAAATATGCAAAGCCAAACCAATCTATGCAAACCTATCTTCACTAGTAGGAAAGGCACCACAGGAAGAAGATAAAACAATTTAAAAAAAACCGGGCAAGAGCGAGTCAGACTCGCGCACCGAGGGTTCCGTAACATCATATGTTTTTAAATTTTCATCGGCGAGGCCTATATTCTTCAGAGAATTTTAACACTGCACGCTGCGGTGTAGAACACTGCAGTTTTAGGTCAGCGCCATCTCTTGACCGATACTGGAACTAATGTAACTTTTGTTGATGATTTCTGAAAAAGTGTGCTTTTTGGAGACTTCATTTTTTTTCCTGTAATCTTTACATAAACTTCTGTCACATAAAATAATTTCAGATTTTTCTCTTTGCAAACTTCGGAGATAAGGGGGGAGAACGGAATTTTGTTTTACTATTTTCATCAAAAGTCGAAAACTAAGCGGCCTAAAAAGAAAAGAAAAAATGTTTGAGAATGTAAAAACTGCGTTCTTTCATATGATACCCCACATGCCCTAGTGGTTGAAAGGGAGTCTGAAAAATACGAAGTGGGGCTCACTTCGAATTTTTCAGACTCCCTTTCAGCCCCTGTTGCAAAAAATATAAATATATTTTTATTTCTTTCTTATTTGCAAAATAGTTGGGTAAACGTCATCTAAAACTATTCCAAATTTCAAGTTGATAGCATTAGTAGTTCTTGAGATATCCAGCTATGACAGACAGACAGACAAACAGACAGACAGACAGACAGACCAACAGACAGACAGACTGAGTCTCACCATAAGGGTTCCGTTTTACCAGTTTGGTACGGAACCCTAAAAATCAGAACCTACCAACGAAACCTCACCTGAATTCATTCTAACTTGGAAAACCAACCCTTTAGATTTTTAAATGGAACTTTCCGATCGGTTGAAATGAGCGGTACGTGCTGAGAGTGCAGTTTGGTTGGGGTTGGACGTGACACTACATACCTGTACCTGGCTGTATCGGCGACCTGCGTCCGGTAACTAAGCAATAGTGGACTTTTTTATTGTTTGCTACGATTTTATTTATTGATTTTGGCTATAGGGGAGTTGTATAGGAAAACTTTTCATGTTCGTCAGTTTTTGACCAAGTTTAAACGTAATATTCCAATGATATTTAACATTGATTCGCTCTAAAAAACACACACTATTATAGTGAGTGTTTTTTGTTGTGACACTCACTATTATGGTGAGTGTTTTTTAGATATAGAATATATGTATAATACAGGGTTATTGGTAAAACATTAACAACCTCTTAAGAGGTCATTGTACTCATCATTATGAACAACTTTTGAAAGTAATAAGTAGTAGTAATAAAATAGTGAAAGTTGTTCATAATACAATGTACAATGTATAACATGTCCTAGAATTAACGCACAACCTCTTAAGGGTGAACAACTTTTACTATGGGACTAAACCTGAAATCGCGTAAAAAAAAATCAGCTGTTCCCTACATTTATGTTCGCTAACTTGCCAAAATATAATAAATAATAATATAAATAATAATAATAAATAATAAAATTTTTATTCAAGTATAAAGTAAACTAAAAATAGGATTTACATTAATTACAATCGAGGAAAATTAAATTCTAACTGTAATATAGACCTGCCTGATCTAGGTTTATGAAAAACCTGTGTTTCAGGCCATCAATTTACACCAAATATTTAAAAAGAAGACAACAATAAATGTATTAGACGCTAAATTGAAAAGAAGGTATAGTATTTTCAATGTCTTATAGAGTATATTATTATAAAACTAGATTATACAAGATATATTTATGTTTAAATAAATTAACGAATAATATTAAAGCAGATAAAGTGGAGACTATTATTAATTAGGTAAATGAAGAGACATATTATTAGATTAGGTAGAAAGATTTTATTTTAAAATTTCTAGTAGTTTTTCCGTGTCTGCATAATTGAGTTTTGCCAAATATTCCTGTGCTAATAAATTACACCTATTATAACTTAAACTATAAATCTTTAGCACTCTGTTAAACTGGTTATACAAGTAGGGTCCTAAAAATAAATAAAATCGGTTAGCAAAAGCATGTTTAGTATGCGAGTTAGCACAAACCAAATCTTTTCTTCTCTTATCTGAAGGTACTGGGTTAAAATAAATTTCAGTGTGTTGCAATAAAACTACATTCAAAATAAATAATTGACGTACTGTTAGCACCTTACATGCCATATAAAGCTGATCTGTAGGAAATCGAAATGGACGAAAAGTAGCAACCTTTAAAACTGCTCTTTGGGCCCGTTCTAGGTGCAGTAAAATTGATTTAGCGGCACCACCCCAGGAGGTTATACAGTAGGTAATAATAGATTGACACAAAGCCAAATAAACCTGTCTAATTAATTTAAAGTCGGCAATGTTACGTAAGTTTTTAAAAATGTATATTAGTTTGCGCACTCTGGTGCATAATAAATCGATGTGTTTGCGGAAGTTCAGATTTGTGTCAATCGTGACGCCTAGATATTTAATATGGTCGGTTTTAGCTAAAGTGGGGCAAGTGCACGCAATGTCAGCATAATGTAAATTGCAATTGTTATGAGCTTGGATGATTAGGTTAGTAAGCGTTGGATTAGTGTTTCTCATTGTAAATAAAAGGTACTTGGTTTTATCTGTATTTAATGTTAAGAGATTTTTATGAAGCCAATTAGACACAGTATTAAAACCATTCTGTGCTACCTCATAGACTTCAGCCTTTGATTTAGCTGCGAATAGTAGAGCTGTGTCATCCGCATATGAGATAATTACACCTTTTTGGAGTGTCAAATTGCACAGGTCATTTATATAGATCAAGAACAATGTAGGTCCCAAAATACTGCCTTGTGGGATTCCGTAACTGCTATTCTTAAGTTCGGAACTCATGCACGTACCTATTTTTACACACTGATGGCGGTCGGTAAGGTAATCAGATAATAGTTGCAATTGTACCCCCCGTATTCCCAGCATTTCCAGCTTGTTCAAAAGCAAAGTACAAGAAATTGTGTCAAACGCCTTGGCAAGGTCTAAAAATATCCCTATGGTGTACATGCCGTTATCCAGGTTTGTGCTTATAAAATTTGTCAGTTGGTGAACAGCTTGACTTGTTGATCTTTTTGGCCTAAAACCAAATTGCTGATCAGAGAGTGATTTATTACTTTCAAGATATTTTACTAATCTATTGTTTATAATTTTTTCCAAAATCTTTGAGATGCCTGTTAAAACTGAAATTGGCCTGTAGTTATTAACACAATTTTTGTCTCCAGCCTTAAACACAGGGGTGACTATGGCTTTTTTAAGCAATTTAGGAAATATTCCTTTTGTTAAACATAACTGAAAAATGTGAGTCAGGGGAGGGGCAATGATATATTTAAATCTTTTGAGTATGCTATTAGGTATGTCGTCACATCCTACGGCACAGGTTTCCTTTAATCCATCTATTATACTTATTACCTCATTAACATCTGTATCTAATAAGACAAAAGAGTTTCGTGCTACATATGACTTAGTTTGGCTTTGAATGGAAAAAGCTTTATTAGATATTAAGGTTTTTTCTGCTAAGCTTTTTCCTACATTAATGAAGAAGTTGTTAGCTTTATTTGCTGCTTCGGTAGGGCTTTGCTCCGAAGATAAAAGATCTAGCGCCGGTTCGGGATTTTTTGACCTAATAGTGTTGGTTTTTATGAATTTCCATATAAGTTTACTGTTTTTACCTGCTTTCTGTAATTGGCTATGATCATATTGGTTTTTTAGCTTTTTCAACAGATTATTACAGAAATTCCTATATCGTTTGTAAATACTCGATAATAGTTCATTATCCGGTGCTTTTTTAGATTTTTGGTGTAGTTTATCTCTATGTCTGATACAGCGAACAAGTCCGGGCGTAATCCAAGGTTTAATATTACTATACTTTCTAGGTATTACTTTAGTAAATGTATTTTTGATTATCGTAGATCGTAATAAATCGACAAAATATTGTAGAGAAACATTTGGATCGTGTGAATTGTAAACGGGGTCAAAATTAATGCCGCGTAAGTCAATCTCAAGACTCGTCATATTGAGTTTAGTATAGCTGCGCATGCAGTTATTTCTGGGTGACGAAATTAGTAATGTTAGTAAAACAGCTTGATGATCGGTAAGTGACGAATTAGTAACCAATGTTTTGGATGGACTTTTCGATTTTATAAGGATATGGTCCAGACAAGAGCCGCTCTGGTGGGTTGGGTGATAATGAGCTGGTAATAGTCCATGAAATGAGCAAATATTCAGGTAATTATGTGAATGAGTATCGATTTTTCCGGCAGCAATGTTTATGTTGATATCACCTACCAGTACGATATTTTTAAACGAAGATAATTTTTCTAAATTACTGTTAAGCGAATCCAAAAACCCATGAATACTTTGGGATGGAGGCCTATAAATAGCTATAATTACTGTTTCGGGAATAATTTTAATTACTAAGCAGTTGCAGTCTAGAAAATGGGGTTCATCTACTAAAGTTTTTAAATTATTTTTAATATAAACCACTATGCCATCATTCTGGTTGAATGTTCTATCGCTTTTGTGAAGATTAAATCCATCGATAGATGGTATATTTGCTGTTTGTTTGGATAACCAACATTCTGTTAGAACGATAATGTCGCAGCTTATATCAAGATTTTGTAACAAAACTTGAAAACCGTTAAAATTTCGAGTTATACTGCGTATGTTTTGTGTAAGTAAAGTCAATGTTTTATCCCCAGTATAGACTATGTTTTTGCACTCCTCAATATTACAGATTTTAGCTTCAGACACGGAAAACCCATCTAGATCACATATTAGCTGATTAGCCATAATAAAAATTATAAATGTAGAAGTTAAACTACTATCTATGTGCTTAATTGATAAGTTAGTCGGCGGCGCTCCTAGGCGCCTTCATAGTCAATGGAATTAATGTAATTGTCTTCTGCATATTTACGTGCTGGGCAAATTACATCACCAGTTGGATGATCGTTTTTCCTCTTGAATCGTCGGCAGGTCGCACATTGGGGCGGAGAACCTTTATTATTACATTCCTTGAAAGAATGTCCTGTTTCGCCACAGAGGTTGCAGGTAGGGCTCGTTTCTCTGCAAAATTTGGCTGCGTGTCCGAACTGCTGACAGTTGAAACACCTGGTCACAATAGTGAAATCTCTCACTGGACATGATGTCCAGTTTATGAAAATTCGGCCTTGGTCCATCATAATTTTCCTGATATTGGCAGGAACTTCCAATATATAATTGCAGGTAGGACGATCTTTCTTCCCTGACTTATGGCTCAATTTTATACTTTCTAAGAAGGACTCAAGAGTAATGTTCGGCAATTTATCTGTCAAGTTTTGGACGTAAATGCAATCAAATACCTCTTTTTCAGTCAGGGCTACGGGGACACCAATTACAGCAATCCTAGGACGGCGTTTAGATGGTTCTTCAACTGTAAGGCCTGAGGAAACTAGCTTCTGGGATGTTTTTAATTTATTAATGTCGTCTTTGTTATCCGTCCTAATGATGACGCCTCCGTTTCTAATTTTCCTTAGGCCGCGGACATGGAGTTTTAATTCCTCAGGCGAAATAATTTTTTGTAACAAGGACTTAGTATCGTCACTGGTTTTGGTTTTATCGCTGGGATATATAGCGACCGAACTGAGATTTGCTGGGCGAATAAATTTATCAGAGCCTTTCTTTACCATGTTAGCGTAGGAAGTACTTTCTGGTTCGGTTCGGCTCATCTTCGTTTCCACGACTTCCTTAAACTGGCAAAGGGATTCCGCAACATTCTGCTGCACCTGAAGGTGCTGGATGGTTGTGTGCGCCTGGATGGACTTCTGCTTCAGGGATTGGTACAGCACGGCCATCTGAGACGTCCCATGGTTTACTTTGCGACAGAGATTGGTGACACGGAGTTTTTGGTCTGAATTCATTTTTCCTTCCGCCACAATCGAGCAAACTTCGGTCAAAATTGTGTCGATGGACCCAAGCCATCTCTGAATCTCCGACGTAGAGACGACTTCAGTCGGTAATTCGTTCTCCGTGGCTACTGGCGGCGCCGGTTCTCTTATCTGGTTTTGTTCGGCAGGCGATGGCGTCGGTGGAGGACTTCGTCCTACCAATTTGCTGCGGCCGAAGGGGCTATCTCCTGGGTTAGACATACTACTAACACCGAAAACGCTGATTGTCTATAAAAACTATTTAGCACATCTTTCACGATCAAAAAAGATGTTAGTCACATTCGTCACTTACACAATAAACTGACTCTGCAAATTATTGCAATAACATTATTCGTAATTACATAAATCAATATCGTTAGAATCAACACAAAAAACACGTCCGCTTAGTCTCGCGTCGGACTGCTCCAAAAAAAATATAGGCAACAGGTGATTTTTTTTTTTCGCGGTTTCAGGTTGGGTTCATAATGATGAGTACAGTGTCCCCTTGAGAGGCTGTGCGTTAATTCAGGAACACGATGTATACATTCAGCAGTGGTGGCCGAGTGGTATCGGCCTCAACTTACGAGTTCTACAGGTCGTGGGTTCAAACCCAAGCAGGCGCTTTACGTTGTGTAATTTATTTCATCACCACTGGGCACAACGCGGTGAAGGAAACATCGTGAGGAAACCGGCATGTCCTAGAGTCAAAAATTCGAAGACACGTCACATCCACCAACCCGCACTGGGCCCGCCTGGCCCACTCCCTCTCACAGAGAGAAGGACTGTGTCCCAGCAGTTCCCAACACATACATTAATTCTTTCTCGATAGTTTTGTCATCTTCTTCTCCGCCACGAACTTATCTGAGAATAGCCTATACCGCGATGAAAACACAAAGATAGTCAGCAAGGTAGTATCATAAATCTACTAATACGAGAATGAAATCCATCAAAAGTAAAATTTTACATCTTACCGCAGCAGAAATCCAAAACGTAACTCCATACAACTCCGTCTTCAAGGGTACGACAGATTAATAGGCCTATAAATTCTAGAAGTGGTCCAAATAGTCCCCAACCTTGTCTTTGAGTGTCGTCATCAAAAACTTTACTCGTTATTCATTCGTACAGTTTATTTGTTTCAACTGGTCCCAGTCTCAAGTTCTTTTCCTACGCCATTAAAAGTTTTGATTCATTTAGAAGTGTTACGGTCTACGGATGCCTTGATCTGAGTTATCTTGCTCCAATTAAAGGGTTTTTGATGTTGTTATACTTTGTGGAGTTTTGGCTATAATGTGGTGGGCGGTTTCTGAATTTCTAACTCTTCGGTGTTTGAGTTGGAATTGATTTTCGTTGAGTTTGTTTAGGGGGTATCGACTGAAGATTGTTTAGATAAATATGCAGAATGTTCTCATATAGGGTGCCTAGTTATCCAAAGGATATATAGCGAAGGGAAGAAAGGTAACCATCAATTATGATAAACTAGTCAGTTCGCAATAAATGCAAAGTAATGCGCAGACCGAAGTGGAGAAAGAAGAACTGGTTCGATCACTGTTTAGAACTACTACGACAAAGAGAAGAGAAGAAGAGCAACGCCGACAAAGAGATCGACATATAGAGCCTACTTCTTCTCCAAAGAAATCTATGTTTTGGAATGGGCAACTAGCTTCAACTTTCTGACAATGCCAAAGTGCCTGAAATAATTGCTTTGAGTTTGCAAAAGCCATATAGGCTAGCCAGATGATGATAACTAAGACGAGTTAAAATATTTCAACGAAAACACTTATGTCACTACTACTGAAATAAGTATCATTAAAGGGTTAAAACCACTTATAAAAGGTTTAAACCTAAATGAAGGCTTCGTTTATCGAAACAATTACACAAATTACAAGGTTAAAGGTTAAATTAAGAGTTAATTAGGGGATAAATAAACAAAATGGAGTAACAAACGGTTACACCCACAATGTCGGCGTGGGTAATGATGTGAACACAGCCTCCCTAATGATCTTATACGTCGCTATCCATATAATAATCTCTATTAATATGCAGGGTTGGCATTTTGGAAAATGGTCTTTTGAATTGACCGTTTTGGGTTTTTATGGGGAAAAAAGGCATGGCTGGACATGGATACAGGAAATCACTAAATATTTAACAGATAATTGTTTTTATTTGGTTTTTCTTTGCTTACAAGCATAAGCATAATTAGCGTATAACGTTCCCACTGATGGGACACAGACCTCCTCTCTGTGAAAGGGAATGGACCGTAATCCACCACGCGTGCCCAGTGCGGGTTGGTAGATGTTACATGTCTTCCAATTTTTGGTTCTAGGACATGCCGGTGTCCTCACAATGTTTTCCTTCACGGTTTTGAGAGCAGTAGCGATGAAATATTTTTGTCTTTGCTCATAATTTGTATTTAAGCACATTTCCTATCGACTTGTTGGCTTAAGTTAATTGGTTTCTACAAGTTCTACTTATTAAAGGGTAACTTCTACTACGTAAAAGAAAAACAAAAGTTACCAAAAAAACTCTTAAACTTATGATCAACTTACTGAAGCACTTAATCTCTATCAACATAACGAAGTCAGCACATGGAAAGTACTAAAACATTATACTACCCAGGTTTAAGCCGTTACTCCAAATGAGACAGCCCTATTCCGAGATAACGATACCTTTTAAAACAACGAGTGCGAAGTAAAGTTCTTGACGACTGTACTATGGAAGTCACGAGTTACCGGAATATGGCTATAAACGATTGTCCCTTGTGATCAGACCCAGATTATGGTGAGAGTCAAAATGGCGGGTGTACCTTAACAAATCGAATCCTTCCATTTACCAAAAAAATGTACCTAAATTGTACTATTAAGTACCTCGGTTTAAAAAAATTGTACCTTCTTCAGAACGAAATTATTTCGAAATTAAGGTACACCCGCCATATTAACGTTAAGATGGCGGGTGTACTATAGTATTTTATTATTTAACCATTACTGTTTAACCATTACTACTAACCATTACTACTAAATGTACTATTTAGCCATTATTATTTAACCATTACTACTAAATGTACTATTTAGTATCTAGGTTAAAAATAATTATACCTTCTTCAGACCGAATTTGTATTAAAATTAAGGTACACCTGCCATATTGATGTACATCAGAACGTTCGGCCTACTGAGGCGAGGTAGGGAGCTGGCTGCTACTCCCGTTTTTAGTGGCGATTTTGTGACGCATAAAGATGCCAGTCAAACAATTTGTGATGTTCTGTCACAAATTGGCGGATGGCGACTGAAATAAATTGTATTCGAATAATTGATAAATGGGTACTTGTTGGAATAAAACGAGTATTTATCGAGTACCTAGGTACTTAATGAAACAAAACACGTTGAAATAAGGTGACCATGTAGATATTCCAACGAAATAAGTATTATTTTATCCAATAGGTCTTAATGAAACAAAAAACCTCGAAATTGTTAATTTATATTATTATATTAGGCACAAGCAACGTTACCATTAGGTACTCGTAAAATATAATTACACCAAAAAGTTGTACCTAAAATGTACTAATTAGTACCTAGGCTTAAAAAAAAATGTACCTTCTTCAGAACGAAATTGTATCTAAATTTAGGTACACCCGCTAACGTTCTGATGTACAGTGGGCTGCATCAATTGGGTACCCCAATTGTATTAAAATTTTCATACAACTGGGGTACCCAATTGATGCAGCCCACTGTACATCAATACATCAGAACGTTCGGCCAATCGAGGTAGGGAGCTGGCTGCTACTTCAGTTTTCTTGATGATTTTGTGACGCATAAAGATTCCAGCCAAATAATTTGTGACGGAACAGTTCCAAAGTTAAAAGCATTTTATTTCCGGCCGATATCAGGCCGTTCGTGGCCTGATAACAGAACATTTGGACAATTGAATCTCCATAACTGAGGACCTTAGATAAACTGTTACTGAATAGAGAGTTAGTGACGACACTAAAACGAATTTTCATTGCTTTAGTTTTTTTCGTGACGGCCCCATTAAATGGTAAATTGACAATTAAACTTTTAACCTCAAAATATTGAGATTATCGATTCTCTACAACGAAGAAGCCTAGAAGACTCGTAAAAACCCGCGATGTGTTGCAGTCGTCGAGAATAAGTAACTGCTCTGCAGGTTTTCAGTGCAATGGTGTGAGCATTTTTATTGATTCAAGATCATAATTATTCTACTATGGCGGATGGCGACTGAAATAGGGTGACCATGCATTGGAATTCTCGATATATAGGTACTTGTTCCGTTGGAATAAAACAAGTATTTACTCATTCCGTCTAACCACTAGAGACCCATGGCATGTGAACTGACAGACATCAGATTGACAGGGTACTGAACCCCAAAAACTACACGAGTGGACTGATATGCAAGTATCAGCTCAACGTTGCTTGTGCCTAATATAATAATATAAATAAACAATTTCGAGGTATTTTGTTTCATTAAGACCTACTGGATAAAATAATACTTATTTCGTTGGAATATCTACATGGTCACCTTATTTCAACAATTTCAACGTGTTTTGTTTCATTAAGTACCTAGGTACTCGATAAATACTCGTTTTATTCCAACGGAACAAGTACCCATTTATCAATTAAACGAATACATTTTATTTCAGTCGCCATCCGCCAATTTGTGACAGACCGTCACAAATTATTTGGCTGGCATCTTTATGCGTCACAAAATCGTCACTAAAAACGGGAGTAGCAGCCAGCTCCCTACCTCGCCTCAGTAGGCCAAACGTTCTGATGTACATCAATATGGCAGGTGTACCTTAATTTTAATACAATTTCGTTCTGAAGAAGGTATAATTATTTTTAACCTAGATACTAAATAGTACATTTTAGGTACATTTTTTTGGTCTAATTATATTTTATGAGTAATGGTTAAATAATAAAATACTATAGTACACCCGCCATCTTAACGTTAATATGGCGGGTGTACCTTAATTTCGAAATAATTTCGTTCTGAAGAAGGTACAATTTTTTTAAACCGAGGTACTAAATAGTACAATTTAGGTACATTTTTTTGGTAAATGGAAGGATTCGATTTGTTAACCTTTTCGTCGCCAACGTACACAAAACGCAATGCCTCGCCGAGCGCCAAGCTATAAATGTATAACTAAATATACAGTAAACAGTAGTGATGGGGATATCGTCATATCGATGAATAAGATTTGTACGCGTAAAGTTAAGATTTAAAGTTGATTTTACGAATATAAATAAAAACTGATGAAATATTTCCAGATTTGTTTTATTTCACAGTATCCTTAATAAGAAAAAACAGTATAAATTATGAGTATCAAAGAAACTAATACATAACTCAATTAGAACTATAAGGAATGGGGTACATCTCTATTTGTTTCATGATCTCATTCTTTAACTTCATATCAAGTTATTGGCACTGAGGGCACGTTGAATTCGATTCTGATCAGGGATGGGGTCTATGGTCTTTCTTTCTTCTATTTTTGTTTATTCCTGTGTTTTTTTAATAACTTCAGTCAACGTTTTTTACCGTAGGTATCTAAGTGGCAGAATTTTTAATTGTTTTTAGATGATTTTTATACGAATTGCAATTAGGTTTCCTTTTTTTTCTTTGAAAAGAATTTCTAAAAAAGTTAAAATTACAGTGCTTTCATACACTGTATTTACCATAATAGTGTATAGAGTACAAAAACAGTACCTAAATCTACTGTAATTACAGTGCATCTGGAGATACAGGGCTCACCGAACATTTTACACACTTATTGAATTCCTACTCTTTGATGAATAAACATTATTATTATCATCCAGTTAGACATATGTACCTCAGAATTATATTCTGGTTCAATGTTCTCCACAAAATACTCCGAGTCCGATTCCACACCTTGCAAAATTTTAAGAAGTTCGTCCGAATCAAGTTCTTCACTCATTTTTCTATTTGTCATCAAGTGAAAGAAAGAAAGATGCGTGCGCGCGAATCCGATTTTGTGCTGCACTATGCCAAAGTGACCTTGACAGCCGCACGCCTATGACGTCACTGACCAACTTCTATAGTAGTTCGTGGCACTCGGTGGCGCACAGGGGCATAGACGACCAATTGGTTTGTAGAGATGGGAAAATAACTATCGACAAGAATTGGTAACAACTTTATAATTACGTATCGGCATCTACGATGAAGGTCGAAATTCATCTACTATCCTTTGTAATGAAGTAGATAACTAAGTTCATATTTTATTGACCTCAAATTGTTTTCGATATTCGTAACTTTCTGTATTTATAAATATTTCAATGGTGAAATCAACCTTTCACGGCATATCACTGGCCAACTTGATATGAAGTGATTGGCGTTCTGAGGAAAGAAACAAAATTCGGAGTTTCTGTTTTTGCCGATTTTAGGACAAACTAGGGCTTATTTTGTGTAGAAAAATAAAAAACAGGGTAGTAGACAGTGCTATCTTACATAATAAAATGAAACAAAGCTTTTAATCACAGTAAATTTATTTTAATAAGATAGTTAAAATGAACAACTTCTATAGAAGTTGTGGCGCTGGTGGCACGAAAATCCCGAACTTCTATAGAAGTGCTTGGCGGTGAAAAGGTTAAGGTACACCCGCCATTTTGACTCTCACATATTATGCTATCAGTGTGTAACAGGACAAAGTGGACTACCCACTAAGGCTGGATTTAGTACTCGACCGACGCGCTGATTATCGTGACCGAGCGTTTAGTGCTTAGCTGACGGTAAACTGAATACTCACAAGAGATATAGCCTATAGGTATCTCTTGTGAGCCGACCGAGCGACCGACCGTACGCGTGTACCCTATATCATATCGGGTCCTCGTCAGCAGGACTTAGCTGTACGCGCGTAGCGATTCATAAGCCATGCACTGTGGTTGTTCAAAAGTTTTCATTGATATAGCTACGTTCGATCGATGTCAGCGCTGACCGTCAGTCGAGCACTAAATCCAGCGAAAATATGATCGCTGAAAGGTGGGTAGTTCCACCCTACCAACAGCTGTGAAAATGGGACTTCTGCTACTAGATGTGTATATTTTTTAAATGACATTGCTCTTTGATTGATATTATAACAACAATCCCAATATTCTCAATGCTCTATTACCAAGTTTAGCAAATATTTAAACAATTGCATTTGGGGAGGCCATGTGTCATTGTAGATTATAATTTCGGTGCAGCTACAGTAGTAAATTTTAGTTATATTTCGATCTCTATCGCCAATAGTCGCTCATTACATCTCAAAACATCGCCAGATGTGCCAGTAGCAACCGTTTCGATAATATTTACAACCTTTTCCAAGTTGCCTAGTGAAATTAGTAGCTTAATCCTTGGCTCGAGCTAATGCTCCCAAGCTCACCCCTGTTGTGATGTCCTGATAACATCAACCGGTAACAAGATTACCTCGCGGCTGATTATCGGCACGTATTATGTTAATAACTTGGTCTTATAGCGGAGCTGGTTAAATTCAAGTTAAGGTTGTTTTTTATATAATATCATCATTCTCCTGCTCTTATCCCAATTTATTTGTGGTCGGCGCAACATGTCTTTTTCTTCCATACTTCTCTATTAGTCGTCATCTCGGTAGTCACCCCCTTTCTAACCATATCATCATTCACACATTCCATTCACCGTTTCTTTTGTCTTCCCCTACTCTTATAGCCTTATACATTCATACTCAAAACCTTCCTCTTTAATTTTTTTATATAATATACCAATCACACTAATATTAATATAAAGGCGAAAGTTTGCTAGTGTGTGTGTGTTTATGTTTGTTACTTCTTTACGCTCAAACGGCTGGACCAATTTTGATAAAAAAGTTATGGAGGTAGCTGACATCCTGAATTAACATATAGGTTACTTTTTATCCCGATATTCCCATAGGATCGACATTTACGCGAGTGAAACCGCGGAGCGCAGCTAGTACCTACTATATAAAAACAACTACTTATTTTCTTTTTTTTTCGGGTGGGAAATCATCAAATGACTCATCGTTCCTTCCTGAGCCCTTTTTGTTCCGGGGTAGCGGTGACCCTTTCGGACAATCCCGCTGCCCCGGCAGGCTTCGGCCCTATCGGGCCCCTTCTCTGTTGCTGACATCTCTTTGAGGCGCGCGTGGAACACGCGTACGCGCCGTACGGGCCTGGTCCTGATCGGACGGTGAGCTACCTATTGCTGTCCGCCCGCAGGCCCGCGCCTACGGTGGCCGGGAGTCGTCACGCGGCTCCCGACACCTGGGTCGTCCCTCACGGCGGCTGAGACGGGAGGCTCTCTCCCTGAACCGTCCCGCCACCTCCTTCGCTAGCATGACTCCTTCGCAGAAGGAGGTGACTGCCTCCCACTCCCTCTCGCCTCGGACCATGGCTTGCACCAGGGCCGGACGCGAGAGGTCGCCGCCCTGCCGATCGCCTCTACGAGGACACGGCGGTGCTCCGCCCAAGCGGGGAAAATAACAACCTTAGCTTCTAACTTCTGACGTTACTGTATTCAAACATCAATTTTGATATATTCACGTCTGTTACGTTTAAAGCTATCACGACAGCGTAAATCTGCGATTTAGGAAGCCACTGAGGTTTAACGATGAGGTTTAATACAAAACGCAGTACAAACGAGTTAACAGTGTGGCGGCAACTACATCGCCACGTGCGAACTACGCATCACACTGACGTCACGCAAATCCTACGTCGCGCAAGCTGAGTTTACCGCGTTATCTAGCTTATAAACAACGTCCCGACATTAATCCACGGGCCGTAGCCCACCAGACACAACATCTACGCTATAAATAATATATAACTTCACAAAGACAGACCAGTTCAAAAACACAGCAAAGTGTTTGGACACGATGGGTGACCGACGAACCACCAGGATCTTCCACTCAACCTGACTCAACAAATATAGGTATTTATTACTTGCCTTAAATATGTATATCGTTATATAAACCGATAGGCAAATCTACCACCATAAAGGTAGATACAACTCGTAGTGATAAAATAGTACTGTAGGCAAACTGATAAAGGCTAGGGTATAAGTAAGACAGAACAATTGTCATTTTCCAGTAGTTACAGTTACAATGGTGCAGGGACGATTGATTATAGGAAGTGTTTTGTGTTTGGTGTGGGTGACTTCAAGTAGTGGCCAAACTTTTTCAATATACCAAACTGTGAGTAAATATGGCAGTATATCAGTGACAAAGTGTTATCATTAGCTTATTAGAAACAGCAATGTTTACTGCTGAAGATGGGCTACCTCCAATGTCTGTAGCCTTGACAATGAGATAATTGATAGCAATATATTTTTAACATTGCGAATAAGGAACTGACAATTCAACGACAGAAAGTGTAGAATTGGCTAATCTTTGCTAGATATAACAACCGACTTCTAACGTACTTAGATTGTCATCACCATTCCAATCCCGGAAGACGCAGCGTTGGAAGGCCTCCCATAAGGTTGACCGACGACCTTGTGAAAGCGGCACGAACACGCTGGATGCGGAAAGCACAGAACCGATCGAAGTGGAGGTGCTTGGAGGAGGCCTATGTCCAGCAGTGGACGTCTCTCGGCTAAAATGATGATGACTATGATTCCACTCCCTGTCAGAAGCCAACCACGGTCTGCTGTTATGGCAGCCTAACAAAGTTTGCCGACCAATAATGGGCGTATAAATCTTTCGGTAGATGTCGATATCGTTTCCGGTCTACGTCTGTCGTCCATCCACTCTTTAACCCTTCGAACGTGGATCCACGCGAGACACAAATTGTTTCACATTCAACCGGTTAAGAGAGAATTTCACCAATAATACTGATCTCTATCTACACATCTAAACCGCATTCAAGAGCCGTCAGTGTCATCATTGTATATTAACACTGACAGCTCTTGGACGTAGTTTTAGAGAAAAAATTCCTTGGAGAGATTTACCGCATTTAGTTTCCTTGGAGAGATTCACCCTTAGAATCCCACTCAAAGGAGGTTCTTTTCAAATTCTTAATCCATTTGCCAATATCCTTAACTTTAGTTCTCGTTTCATTATGTTACCTAAATTAACGATAGTACTTAGATATCTTAACTCGGATTGTAAAGGAAATTACGTCCTAGAATCTAGATGAATAAATTAAAGTCTCCCTAGAAATCCGGTGGCAAAAACGGTTGAGTGAAGAAGTTATGTCGGTGTTTTCTTAACTTACCTACTCCACAATGTCGTTCCACATTTCCAAATGTCTTGTATTTCCAACTTACGATTAAATATATATGGTAGGTATGTTAGAAACGTAGGAGTGATTTATAAGACTTAAATTAAGACTTATTTTCGCGTTGATTCTATTTCAAGCGCCTGACTCTTCGTTTACACCACAGATTGAAAAGATAGCAGCAGATGGCTTCCAAGCAGAAAGCCACAAAGTCACCACTTCCGATGGCTACATCCTGGAGATGCACAGGATTCCACAAGGAAGAACAGTGACGGAGACGTCAGAAGACAGGCCGGTGGTGTTCCTGATGCATGGACTCCTATCTTCCTCGCAGTCCTACATTCCGCTTGGACCGGAGTATAGTTTCGGTAAGAATTGAAAGACCAATAATTTCTTTCTAAGCTTCTAAAGGCGCACAGGTTGCCATGTACAGACGCCAGCACATCAAGCTACCCGAAACTGTTAAATTTTCCCAATCAACTTTGAACCTTATGCTTAAGCGATAAAGTTGAAAATCTATTAAAGAAATTTGACAGTATCTGTAGATACACGCTAACTGTAACTATAAATTCAGCACATGATTCCGAACCCCCCTCCGTTGAAATTAAAAGCAGGATAGCAAAAAAAATATTTGCTGTTCCATGCATTTTGACCGCGTAGATATTCCACTTTTCTATGAAACAGATGTTTCTTTGCTTGTAACAGGTCCAGGTGTCGCGTCGATGTCTTTGCGAACATGTATAGACTTCGTTTAACTTCTAACTTACAATATCAGCATTGGTGACTAGAAAATATGCTTCATGAAACGGTTTAGATCCAAATCTTTCAGGGAAAAGTTAAATTAAAACAGAAAAAATAGGGTCCTCCCTAACTTTTTTCGCGAGCTCTTTCCTATCCCAATCGATTTGTAGTCGCATGATTATCTTTTTCTACCATATCTCTAACAATATTTTGTCAGTATACGCTACTTTTCTAGACAATCATCTTTCACTTGTTTATCTTTTGTTTGAAGAACCACCTAATTTAAAGTAAATGGCAATAAGATCTTCGACTCTTTTCCAGCTTACAATCTAGCAGACGCTGGCTTTGATGTCTGGATGGGCAATGCTCGAGGCACCAAGAACTCTCGATTCCACACCACCTTGAACCCTGATGATGAACAGCAGAAGTTCCAATTCTTCGACTTTAGCTTCGAAGAGATCGGAATGTATGACTTGCCAGCTATGATCGACTACATTCTGGAATTTACTAAGAGGGACAAACTGCATTATATTGGGCATTCTCAGGTATTAATGGAATTTATATTTAGAAAACTTCAAAACATACTTACCCTTACACATTGAAGGACACTGAACGAGACACAAAAGAAGTTTTATTGTTATTACGTCAAGGGGCGTTAAGTACCTATAATAATAATATGTACAAGTATACAATGAAAAGGAAAGAATATAAGAAAAAAAATCCGCATCGTTGTCAACATGAAAAGTGCTAAAAAGGCCGGTAGCATTGCCACCTTGTATGGCAATGCTGATTCTTTGTCTGAAAATTAGGCCAGCCCTCTGGTCACGTGAAGAGACGACCAACCACTTAGCAATATCTCTGGAATTTATTGATTCTGTAGACTGCTCTTGGGATATACCAAGTTTTTTTTTTCTTATTCTAAATAAGTAATCGACTTCTGTTTTAATAATGAAGGTACTTATGCGGAACGTAGAATCCTATGATGAATATTTAATGCCAACTTTCGACAAACATTGTACAGTTTTTGTCGAGGATTGTCATAAACATACTATTATTTCT
Organism: Mesoligia furuncula; assembly: GCA_916614155.1. NCBI lineage: Eukaryota > Metazoa > Arthropoda > Insecta > Lepidoptera > Noctuidae > Mesoligia > Mesoligia furuncula. Next base: position 5,678,515 of record OU744794.1, read on the forward strand.
TTTTAGGGTGGAACAGTGTTCTTGATCATGGCTTCAATGTTGCCGGAATACAATCAGAAACTGATTTCAGCACACCTCTTAGCAGGAGTTGGCTATCAAGCATATTTCTCCAACGCCGAGACATTGGAATCTGCAGTTATGACTGATTATATTTATGTAAGTACTAGCTGATCCGACAGACGTTGTCCTGTTTTTGATTCGAAAGACACGTGGCGCCATCTATTATCATAATAACGTTATTGTTATTTTCCTCGGGAACAGCACTTTTTTTCGGGATGAAAGGTGTATGTCCGTTTCTGTACACCTGACAACGTATATGCAAAACTTCAGGATGATCGGTTCAGTGGTTTAGGCGTAAAAAGGTGACAAACAAACAAACTCACTTTCGCATTTATAATATTACTATCAGCGCCCCGCGGTTTCACCCGCATATGTTTCAATACCGTGGAAATATCGGGATAAAAACTACCATATCAAAACGGGACTCAAACTATGTCTATACCAAATTTCATCTAAATCGGTTCAGAGTTTTAAGCGTGAAGATGTGACATACAGACAGACAGACACACCCTCGCAATTCGCATTTACAATATTTGTATTATACTATGAGTCCGTAATCGCCAACCCGTCTGCGGTGATCAATGCTTTCTCTGTATGAGAAGAGGTTTTTGCCCAGCAGTGGGTCATTAATAGGCTGGTACTTTTGTTATTATTGAAGTGAAAACTTCTATAGGGGCTTTGGCATTTTTTGAGATGGGAAAAAATCATTGAACTCGCGCCACTGTTACCGTAAGCGCTCGCACGTGTTTTGTTTATAAGACGATTAAAAAGATACCCGCTTCGGATGTGTTCGGCTGTCCTCGGGATGTACTCGGTTTTAATGTATATCCGATATGTCAGTGAGTGACGGCAAAGTATTCTGTTTGTGGTCCCAAGAAACATTCCTAAAATAAATCTAAAAAAACGGTATATTAAATATAGTACCGCGCCTGCGTGGGCCCTAACCATAACCCTAATGAGAACAGACATTATCATTAACCTGCCTTGCTATATACAAAGCATATTCGCACCAGAATATAATAATAGTACATTATGATACATGTGTGCTATGTTGATCATTATGCTCGAGGCGGTATTATTCGCGCGAGCCGCAGGCGAGTGCGATAAGAAAGCCGAGAGTCTAATGATCGATGCACACGCGTTTCATACGACGTTTTTCAACACACTTGCGAGGAAAAAAACAGACTTGTATTGTTAAATATTAACTTGTATGGGAAATGGCGCGCTGGTTTCGTCTTTCCGCATAGCCAGCACTAGCAATGCGCGCGCAAGTGTAAATAAAAGCACTGACCACAGAGCATGTAAAAGCAATTGTAAAAAAAAAAACAATTGTAGTTTAGTTAGTATGGAATTAGAAAGTACTATTGGCATAGAGAAATATACCTACATTAGTTCAGTGAGAATCCGCAATGATAGAACGCCAGTCAGGGTCTTTTCCGTTTGGTTTCGGGTAGGGACCACGGAAAATTTTAGGTTGATAATTAAAATTTTCTTACGTTTTTTGCAATTTGCAGGTCAGTGTCAGATTGTATCTTGATCAAAATATGATTCGCGACAATAACAGATACATGTTTAGAAAATTATAATCATTAATATATCTTTCTAAGTTAGATTTCTACCACCAACCACCAATCTCTTATGGAAAAGTGTTAGTGTGTGTTTCCACCTTAAGAGGGGCCCGTGGCTAAATAATAACAGCCGCACAGGTCGATCGATCAGGTTAAGCTACGCTTGCCGCGGTTGGTCTGTGGATGGGTGACCATCTTTACATACCGAGACCCCTCCGTGCCTCGGAAAGCACGTTAAGCCGTTGGTCCCGGCTGTCATTTGTGGATCTTTGACAGCCGTTACGGGTAGTCAGAAGCCCGAAAGTCTGACAACCAGTCTTACCAAGGGGTATCGTATTACCCAGTAACTGGGTTGTGGAGGTCAGATAGGCAGTCGCTCCATGTAAAATACTGGTATTCAGCTGCATCCGGTTAGACTGGAAGCCGACCCCAACATAGTTGGGAAAAGGCTAGGCAGATGATGATGTGTGTTTCCACCTTAAGGTGGATAATTAAAATTTTCTTACGTTTTTTTGTAATTTGCAGGTCAGTATCAGGTTGTATCTTGATCAAATATGATTCGCGACTATAATATATATGTATTTACAGAATTTTAGTCATTAGAATAGAATCTTTAAGTTAGATTTTTTCCCTAAGAACTTTTCCATAAGAAAGATGTATTAATGATTCGAATGATTATAATTCTGCAAAGACATACCTGATAGAGTCGCAAATAATATTATGATCAAGATACAACCTGACACTGACCTGGAAATTGCAAAAAATCTAAGGAAATTTGAATTTCGCGGTCTACCACTGCGCATTCACCTTAAATTTCCGTGGTCCCTGCGCATTTACCTTAAGGTAAATAAATATTAGTTAATTTTGGGACCAAGGACAATACAGACTATTTAAAAAAAAGTGAATTTATGAGATTAAAAAAACGCGCATCTCCGACTACTCGACTAGTAAATAGTTATCTGTGGAAATAAAGCACATGTGGATTAAAGTAAAGAAAAAGCACGCGTTTTTAATACACTGCATTATGGACCTAAAAGCGGTTCAATAAGAGCCACTTTACGAGCAAGTGTGTTGAAAATCACATTATAGGATCGTCCTTTCACATTGGATATTACAAAACTGTATTAACATTAACATAATAACGTGAAAATGTTTTTAATAAAAATAATATGTTGAGATGGATGTTTGCCTCGTAAAGTAGATTTTTACCGGGTTAGACTCCACGCTGCCAACTTAGTGTTAGAGCTAGAAACTATAGCAGATGATGAAAATATAATAAATAGACACGAATAAGAACAATCAATCAGCCTTTGACAGGGGAGATATGAAAGTCCTCATCATGTAGGTACAGTCGCCTCAAAAACAGGTTTAAGTACCTTTAAAAGTACATTTTTTACTTGCACCGTGCATAATGTCTCCCATATTCCAGGAGTGTACAAACGCCAGCACATCAAGCTACTACAAGCTGTCAAATTTCTTTAATAGATTTTCAATTTTACGCTAAAGCGTAAGGTTCACAGTTGATTGGGAAAATTTTACAATTTTTGATGTGATGGCGTCTGTATATTATTATATTAATTTTACAGTTTTCAGCTATACAATTGTTCGTTTTTTCCAGGATGCACTCGTGGAAATGGGAGCAGTAGAGCTGTACCCACCAGGCTCCACACAGATGCTTCCTGACGGTATAGACCTATTACCGACGCCAGACCTCTGCCTCGGTAACGTACAGTTGAGGTACATGTGTCATCTATTCGGCATACGTCATATTTCACCTAAGTTGGTAAGTATCTTTAATTATACATTTTATTTTGTGGACGGCAAACAAGCAGGTGGGATTTTAAGACACGTTGCCATTGAAATGTACGTTGTGCCTGTTATTAACCAAAATATTAATAATAAATATTAAATAATAATAAATATTAATAATAAATGTTAAATAATAATAATTATCAAGCCAATGCACAGCACAAATGTACAGAAGCGGACTTAATGCCATAGGCATTTTCTACAAGTAAACCTTTCGGTGATGCAGGGGCAAAACTTTGTAAGTGCAATTTCGAAAATGATGCAATAAATATTTATTTAAATTCAAATAATTTACTTCAAGAAAGGCACTTTTGAATGTCAAAATTTACTAGAACCTAGAACTGACTCTAGTTGCCCCATCCAAAAGATAGTTTCATAAGAAGATGAATGGGCAAGAAACTCTATAGTTACTCTTGTTGTGAATAATAATAAATAAAAATCTTTTAAAATGGTTTACAACAAAGAAAGATAAGGACATAGACTGCATTCTCATTTAAAAAAATTACCACGAATTCCGTACTATCAAACATACAACTACTTACATAAAAAAGCAATAACATAAAACACAAGAATGTGAGAGTGCACGGACTAGTTATAGCAAACAAACAATTTTGTTTGAGGGAGCACAACTGTTTAATGATTTAAAGAAGTGTGATAGTATAAATATATTTAAGGCGTAATTTAAGAAACATGTATGTGGGCTGTAACGTCGCTAACGCCCCATGAGCAAATATGATATTATTTATTATTTAGATGTAAGCACGTTGTATCTCATTTTAAGTGAACTGTGTTATTTAAGTTATTATGAGAAATAAAATATCTTTATACAGTCAGTTAGTTGATATATACAGGGTTATTGGTAAAACATTAGCAACCTCTTAAGAGGTCATTGTACTCGTCATTATGAACAACTTTTACTATGAGACCAAACCTAAAATCGCGAAAAACAATCAGCTGTTCCCTACATTTATGTTCGTATAACTCGTCAAAATGTAGGGAACAGCTGTTTTTTTTTCGCGATTTCAGGTTTGGTCCCATAGTAAAAGTTGTTCATAATGATGAGTACAATGACCTCTTAAGAGGTTGATAATGTTTTACCAATAACCCTGTACATGTCATAATTAAACATAAGGAAGAACCCACAGATAAAAACCTAGTTAACAAAAAAAAAACCCGAAATATGCCATAAATTCAAAGTCAAATCATTTATTTCAAATAGGCACAATAAAGGCACTTTTGAACGTCAAAATTATAAAGATCTCATCATTTGCACCGCAATTAGCAGGATTTAGTATACAACGTGTAACGTTAAATGCGCAAAACCTCTTATATCAACGACACAGTAACGCTGAAATAGGTATTGTGGTGGTAATGTTTCGGAAGAATTAATTTACAAAGGCCACCTATTTCAATAACAAAATTATCTTCTGTTTTAATCGCTGTTTGATTTCGCAGTGACTATGGGATTACGATAAAATTATTTCCATCGTCAAATTTTTATGTTCCTTTTTATCTATGCCGGAATCTTTATTGTGATTGTTACCAAAAATAATACTTAATACTTTTATTATCGCATTAAATTATTTCACGGTTCCTTCAAGCGCGCGTGATTACAAAAACACGGAAATACGAGTATAATAGGGGAAATATAATAGGTAAAAAAAAGAAAATATTGTATACAGCGTGAATCAGAAATGTGTGATCATATTTAAGGGGACTGCGCACAAACAACAAACGCAACAAACGCAAGTTTTATAATGCCTAAAAGTATATGATCGACTACAGTAAACAAAATCAGAAAAATATTTGATATTCTTCAGGATATATGCTAGTTAGATAGTGTGTTATAATAATAATAAAATAATAATAATAATAAAATAATAATAATACAACTAATTTGATACGATAGAAAAAAATCATGAAGATACCTCTAAAAACTTCCTTTTTATAATAAAAACCATACTAATATACATACAAACATTCTGATTTTTTGTCAGATTATTCTACAACCAACATCCTAAAGCGCTAGTGTTTCAATTTTTTAGTCCAAACAATAGATTTATTGTAAATAGATAATTGCTTCATATTTTGCAATAAATTACCAGCGTTGTGCCATCGGCTTCTCTTTCTTTTCTATGCAGTCTGATAGTGACCGCGCTTTAGGTCATGTAGTCCTCTTAAGGGTGGTACAGGCCATCGAACTAAACAACTTTTTCCATGGGACCAACATCGTAGTCGTGAAAAAATAGTTAGCTGTTCCATACATTTAGGTCGGTTAGGTGTTAAAGTTTTGTATGGAATAGCTGATTATTTTCTTGCGCATACGATTTCGGTACAATAGAGACATTTGTATTAGTTTGAGTTTGGTACACCTGCTTAAATTTGCCAGTATCGGCCTTTCATTTAATCACGCCTTCCTGATATAAGCTACTTCAGGGATATAAAGCATGTTCTATCTATTATTAAATTAATGTCCCTTTTATAAACTTGGATGTCTATTAAAACAGTAACTTTAAAAAAAAGACATCCCGTTGCAGTCATAAAAACAGATTGTTGGCATAGATAAGTAGGAGGCAAAGCCATAATATATTTTTATGTTAAATGAGGTTTTAATAAAAAAAATCCTAGTGAAGAAAGTTAGGTAAATTATTAATACAATATTCTACATGTTTTAGGGCTGATTTTACAATAGTTAGATAATTTTTATCATAAGAATAAATATGTCAAACTGTCTGACATATTTTCTATACAAAAGCTGTGAAACCACAAATACGTATTCCTCAAATAAAAGTTACCTGACCATTGAAAAATCAGCCCTTAGCTTAAAATATGGATAATATCACAATTATACATACTCCAGCTGATTCATTAATTTTGTACAAATACAAGAGAAATCTATATTTCATCTGATTACCATGGAAACAGTTCAACGAGTTATTTAAATGCGATGTGATTGAATAAACATTAACAACATACATATGTAGGTAGGAACAATGACATTTAAAAAATACATAATTTATATTTATGCCATACATTCATTCATAGAATATTAATCTACGAGTGAATTATTAATGTCCGCACTTTTTCGCGTGACTGTACACGCTTTGGGTTTTTATTGGCTCAGCTGTGACCGCGATTAACCAATCAATTGTTCATATTAGTTATTGTGTCGGAGAAATATTTCTTGTGAGGGAAAACAATACTTTTATGTAACGTTTCGGTATTCCGCTCAAGGCTCAGTACAAGAAACATTGCAACTTCCCTTTCGTTATTGCATCTAGGTAGGTTAGTCTGTGCATCACCCAAAGATTGACGGAAGAAAATGGCCCGCCTCTGAACATTTGTGTGCTTAAAGTATATAATAAATTAATAAAAAACAGAGAAACAGAGTAGCAGTTTTGTATAACTTGTCTGAAACCCGAAAGTTATATGACAAAAATAATATTATTATTATTTTAATAGAAGTATTAGTTGTTCGGTGTTTTCACCGAACACCTTGGTTAGCAATATCGGCGCAAAGCGTTGACCTAATTTTATTACTTATTATTTTATATTAGATTCTGTGCACTTTTGTCTATCGCGTTAGCCGGGTGTATTCAAACATTCCATGAACATTTTATCACTAAGAACAGTTTGAGAGTAAGTCAATAAATAGTGTTCAACATAAACATTTGTTTCTCCTCAAAAACACCGTCACCTCGCTCGTATCCCGACAATAGTAGCAGCTAATGCAGTTAGTGTAGTAGCAGTAGCTTTCGTAGCAGGTGGCGTTCTGTAATTTCTGCCTTCCCCTTAAAAAGGCGTGAGATTATGTGTGTGTATAGTGTAGTGGTCCCGACAGAGGATATTATAGATTAGATTAAAAATTGTCGTAATCATCCACAACCCATTGCTAGATATCATCCTTCCAAATTAAGACGGCTGGTAATTGTATAGTCCTCTCTCGGAATCAACTTTGTACACACACTTCCTTCTTAGAGTAAAACAAAATATAGCTAAAAAAATCATCAACTTCTTTTTACAGAGCAACTACAACGTGGCAACAGACCAAGCAGGAGCAGCACTAAAACAAATGGCTCACTACGGCCAAAACATTAGAGACAAACTCTTCCGTAGATTCCACTATGGTGCTGAGGCAAATCTGGCCAAATATGGAATGGAGGAACCCCCACTATACGACCTTAGTCTCATCAGTACTTTCGTCACAATGCACTACACCCTGGGTGACAATCTACTGGATGAAAAAGATGTGCTAGATATGGTAGCTGATATACCAAAGGCTATTGCTCGTCAGGTGGCAAGGACCAATTTTGAGCATGAAGATTTCGTTGCAGCAATAGATGCTAAGGAGTTGGTGACAGATTATATTATTGAAGCTATTCAAAATGCAGGGTGAGTATTGATACAGTTTGGCAGGTTTATGAAATGTGTACAAGTATTTGGTCCTAAATCAATTATTTACTTATTTATTTTATTTAATAAGTAACAATCTGTATATTGCTGCGACCAATCATAACTAATATTATAAATGCGAAAGTAAGTTTTTTTTGTTCAAAGCGTTCGTTTGAGCAAAAGCTAGTGTTATGGGTTACCTTAAACTCAATAGTTCACAGAAAGCAGATCTATCTGCCTAGCCTTTCCCAACTGTGTCAGGGTCGTCTTCCAGCCTAAACGGATGCAGCTGAATAACGGGTGCTATTATTTAGCCAGGAGCCCCGGGGCCCAAATTGCAATATTTGATAAAAAGGCAGTGTTATGTAATAATATAATATTTCATAAAAAGCTACTGTCAACTTGACCTGCCCTTACATGAACTTTCATGATAACAGTACCCACTTTAAAGACTATGAACAAAACAGTTACAATTTTGATTTCAGTCAAGAAGACCACTTCACTGAGAATGATGGAGTAATCGTAATCGATGGCACGACTGCTGCACCAAGTGAAGAAAATACTTCTACTGATGCACCAGGTGATGTTGTTACTATCACTGATGCACCAAATACTGATATTACCACTGCTGCCCCAAGTGAGGACATTACCACTGCTGCCCCAAGTGTCGATGCCACCACCGGCACCACCACCACTCCAGTTCCTGATGGAGCAGCCACGATAGTGATCAATATGTACTTGATGGCACTGAGTCTGTATGTTATGCTGAAGTAACAGTTTAAAGACGGAGAGTTTTTGTCAATATTAATTTATTATGGTATTTAAGCTTTACTTATGATTGAATTTTGTGAGCTTTAAACGCCATATTGTAAAAATTCAATTAGTTATACTATTTAAGACATGAATTGCCATTTAATCAATACACTTGACGAACTTTATGACTTTCATCATAAAGAATGACATTAATGTAGTAAATATTATTAGCAATATTCAAATACACACATAATTCTTCAGCAGTCGTTTTTCAGTAAATAACCCAGAAACAGAGAAAGCAAAAACAAATCATATGAAACGAGCATCGCAGAGAATAGATGACGTCACAAAGGAAAGTGTTGCTATAACAACATTAACCATAACAGTAAACAGTGAACGAGTAAACAAGACTGTAAAAGGAAAATGTACAGAGTCATTTGTAGCATTTTCTTTATGTTCATAGATGTGACAGAATTTATAGAAAACTAAGTATATAAAGCATATCAGAATATTCTTCCGCGTCTGTTAAAACTGGGAGTCGAGTTAGGAAAAGGGCTAATGATGAATAGGCATCATAATATGATCCTTCATTTAAATTCTGGAAAACATTTACTGTACAAATTCTAGGCATCGAGCCAATCATACTAACCCAGGTAGCACAAACGCTGTGTATGATTTGTCGTATATAGCATTGAATCATAAAAAGGTTGTGTAGCCGCAATTTATAAAATACGTAGCCGAATAGAGACATAATATATGGTTCTTTATCTTTTTTCATCGTAAGCTTAATAAAATAGCGATGTAAACGTTTAAATAGCGTTTTTAAATTGCTGCCATTTAACAGCGTTCGAAATAAGCCATGTAAACGTTCTTATGTCAATGTTAAAAAGCAATCGTAAAAGAGCTTCTTACGCAGGCATTAAGTTATTATTTTCTGGATAAACGTTGAGTAATTTACTTTTATAAAGCTTTAAGTACATATAACAGTGTTAATAATCACGGATACTTAGCTTCATACAATTATCATAAAAATGCACCTTAAATTTCATTTATATAGCTTTTCGCAACGTGGAATCGGTTAAAAGTTGTTAATATTGTCACTAATTTGCGGGCAGCTATAAAAATGACAAATTTGTTACTTCTAGAGCAATAAAACACTCTTAAAATGCTTTACCTAGATAATATTTTATAAAGCGTCAAGTGTTTGCGTTCACGTGAGACGCAACTGCGCGATTACTGTTGTCGAAAATATTTTTTAAATGAACACCAATCAATGGAACAGTTTTAAAAAAGTGGTGGCTACCGGAGAAAGGTGCAGAATGAAATGAGTAATATTTTAAAGAATCATGGAGACACAACATCTGAAAATAATGAAGAGCTAACGAAAAAGCAAAAAGAGCTAATGAAAGATAACAGCAATTTAGTAGCTTCTTTTCTTGCTAACAGCAACATAAATGCAAATATTGTGGCTAAGAGAAATGTAAGTGCTCTGATTTAGCATCCTTCATTGCAATAAACAGTATAAAACACTTTTTTGTAATATAAACATCAACGCCATGTTTTTTGTAATGTCTATTTGCAGCGTAAATCATTGAACAATATTAAAATGTATTTTCCCTGGTAATTACTACTAAAAAAGTTGTGTTTTGTTAACCCATAGTTTTGTATAGCTGTTACAAAACATTTGTTTACGCCTTTACTGATAAATAATATAATTACTGCTTTTATCAATTTTTATTTTTTTATATATATTTCATAAAATAGCACAATATTAACAGCGCATTAAAAATTTACATAAAACATGAGTATAAATTATCAGTAAAATTTGATTTGCATATGAAATTACGCTTGTTATTAGTGTAATCACCTTCAACATTTTAATAAATATTCGCCATTAAAGTTGACAAGTATTACAATTGTGAATTAGTTGACAGTAGTATATTTAGATTCATTTTGTTTTAGCATTAATTAAATTACTTCAAGTTGCAAAAACTAACATCTATATAATTTGGAGTCAAATAAAAGTTGCGTATAAAGCAATTATATGACAATTGAAGAGCCGATTAATTAGCTACTTTACAGCTTGTCATGCAGCAGAGAAAGGCTATATAAAGTGCGCCCAAACCGGCTGTATAGAAGCTGTATAGAAGCTTACATATACCATTATGTGATTATCACTGCAGACAAAAGTTGTAATAAATACGTTTTCATGGCTTTTATAACAACTAGTTGTGCCACCTGGGAAATAAATCAGTACAATATGAGATACCAGTAATGATCTAGATATCAGTTTCTCATACTTGTATTTCAAATTTAAAGTTCCTTAAACTTTCACACTTAAACGATGAAGGCAAACATCGTGAGAAGACCGACATGGCCTAGAACCAACATTTCGAAGAGAAGTGACATCTACCAAACCGCAGACGGCCCACTCCGTCTCATAGAGAGGAGGTCTGCTGCGTCCTAGTATTGGTAAGAACATAGGCATTAGGCTGATTATGGTTTTGGAAACTTTGATGCAGAGAAAATGCTAGACGCCAGAATAATAATTATCACTATTGGATTCCCCCATCATCATCTGCCTAGCCTTTTCCCAACTATGTTGGGGTCGGCTTCCAGTCTAACCGGATGCAGCTGAATACCAGTATTTTACATGGAGCGACTGTCCATCTGACCTCCACAACCCAGTTTCTGGGTAATACGATACCTAAGACTGGTTGTCAGACTTTCGGGCTTCTGACTACCCGTAACGGCTGTCAAGGATCCACGAATGACAGCCGGGACCAACGGCTTAACGTGCTTTCCGAGGCACGGAGGGGTCTCGGTATGTAAAGATGGTCACCCATCCACAGACCAACCGCGGCAAGCGTCGCTCAACCTGATCGATTGACCTGTGCGGCTGTTATTATTCAGCCACGGGCCCCTCTCATATTTTCTATATTTGATTGGATTCCCCCAAACAAATATAGAAAATATGTAGATTATTTAGACCAACATTAAGTTTAACATACACGTGTACGTTACATTTATGTTTCATAACACTTTTTCAAAACACTCCCTATAATATTTCAGATTTGAGATAACAAAATAATGGTGGAGGGGGAAGATGGTGAAAGGAAATTAGTCTCCGCCCCGTATAGTGATAAGGAGCAAGCAAGGGGTGGTATACACGTAAATATTTACTTATCGAAGTCTAGGAGTAAATAGACGGTTACACCACCGATGTGTTCCGGCGCTGGAAGAAATATTGGAGATTGGAAATGACGGTTGATGTGATCGAGATATGTAGCATAAGATGGAAGACGGCTTGATGCTATACCTGTGCCGCTGTTTACGGAAGTAGCGTTAGGCCCTTAGTACACGGCATGGTTTCTTTAATCATGGTTTTACAGTACGGCGAATAAACCACGCCGTAGAAAAAAAAACAAAACACAAACAGAATACTTTGCCTTCACTCACTGACATATCGGATATACATTAAAACCGAGTACATCCCGAGGACAGCCGAACACATACGAAGCGGGTATTTTTTGAATCGTCTTATAAAAAAAACACGCGCGGTGTCGCTTACGGTAATAGTGGCCGAGTTCAATGGTTTTTCCCATCTCAAAAAATTACCAACGCGTCTAAAGAAATTTTCACTTCAAAAACGTGTCTGTCAACGAGCTACCAAAGTACTAGTCTATACAATACTGACGACCAAGACATGACCATGAAACGCGGGCAATAAACCGTAGTTTTTCAACGCAAGTAAAACGTGTGTGTACTAAGGCCTTATGTTTTCTCTCGGCAAATGTAAACTCTTTTATAAGGTCAATGATAGCGATATAGAAGATTTATTTCGGAGTTTTGACGATTAATGAACAACATATCGCACCTCCGACAAAATAGGGTTACAACTCGAAATACCTGGATTTTTAGAAAAGCGAAATCAAACTCACGGATTTGTTAATCAGTCTTTATTCTTACACTATTATTAATATGTGATCAAATTTATACATACTTGAAAAGCTTACAAATAAATATGTTTTAATGGCATACGCTGTTTTTCAATTTTCCTGAAAAACAACCTGAAAATTCCTATTTCGAGTTGTAACCCTATTTTATCAGAGGTGCGATATATATAAGTAGACGTTTGGAGCAGTGTTGACAAAAATCATCACTATTATGAGAGGATATTTTGCAATAGTATGCTTTAGTAAACTGTGCTTAACTTATAGTCTACCAAAGTACAGATGCCAGCAGATCAAGCTACTACAATCTGTCAAATTCCTTTAACCGCTTGTGTGCCGTAATTACAGAGACAATTAAAAAGCCATTGTGTCTCGCGTAGATCTACGTTCCGGCAGACTAAGGGTTAATAGATTTCAGCTTTATCGCTAAAGTATAAGGTTCAAAGTTGATTGAGAAAATTTTACAGTTTCGGGTACATTGATGTGCTGGCGTCTGTACATTATCAAAACCATGGAAAGGCAATATTACGACGACCGCGTCTCGTAGCATTCCATAATAAGTCTAATGTTAAGTACAAGTTGATCAGGCAGTACATATAATATAATTAGTCACAACTACCACCAACTAATATTAACCGCAAATCAAAATCGACCAGATAACTGTCCCCACTAAATCTAAATTCCTTAGAAATCCTCGCCGTCATCGCGACGCGTACAAACCGCATGAACACGATGCACTTGGCATTACCGCCTAGTTTTGAGGTTAAATAACGATCCGTAGTTAGTAAGCAATATTATCGTGATATCGTTAGCAAGCAATACACTGTGATATCGCTCACACTTGATACTTCGCTGGTTTCAGTAATTAATGCTATCCGTGACAGTCAGTGCAGTGACTTTAGTTGGATATGCTTGTTAGTGGATAGTTGTGTACTCTTGATTGCTTTTACTGGATTCTTAGAATTATATTAACTTGATCAGATGTATTTACTTGTGAGTTGTGAGTAGAATGTGGATGGTGCAAAGATATTTGTGGCAACAATATGTTACATATGGTCACAGTTTTCTACAAAAATAAAGTTTCTCTTATAAAAATTTCTACTAATGCACAGATTGGTTGGCCGATTAAAACACAACGTTAATCTGACCATTTCATTCGACTGTCCAAGAATGATAGTTAATTTGAATTGACAAAGAGTTTTGGTAAACAGCATTTTTCCAACTTTATTTACTCCCGATTAGCAGTTCGAGATATTCAGATATCATTCTCTCCATTCCCTCGACCAAAAACATAAGTAGGTAACCAAAAACCTTATTCCCAAGTTACAACACGCGAATCAAAAACATTACATTAACAACGACCACCAGAAACGCCAACCCTTTCGTGACAAAGCTAATGACAGTCGCCGTATTGAAGACCAGTATTTTACAACCAGTGTTAGGTATCAAAGAGGACTCCGGAATAAATCACTGAGGTCCTGTGACGGACCCTTGTCAGGTCAAATTAATGATGGTCGGCCCAGAACCGTTCGCAAACATTTGTCAGAATTTTGCGTTGATATTGTTATTTGTTCTGATGTATGCATGGTCGAATTTGACCTTGTGACTGTTGTGGATATGTCTTGAGTTATGGACTTCAGAGTATCCACATATTTGTGGAGGATTGATGAGGGATCTGTGAGGGATAGATCTGAAAGTCAGGGTGGCCCAGTGGTAACGGGCGCGACTTACGAGTTGCAGGTCGTAGGTTCGAACCCAGACAGGCGCTTTACTTTGTGAAAATTATTTCATCACCACTGCTCTCAAAACGGTGAAGGAAAACATCGTGAGGAAGCCGCCATGTCCTAGAACTAAAAATTCAAAAACGTGACATCCAACCAACCAGCACTGGGCCCGCGTGGTGTTTTATGACCTTACTCCCTTTCGCCGAGAGGCTGTGTCCCAGCAGTGGGAACGTCTGAAAGAATCTAAGGATTGGGCTTCCCACGTGGATATGAATAATCTGAAGGTACCCACATCAATTGTGTGGGAGATCAGCCTCCAACTGGACTATTGCTGTTTTTCATTGGTTTGCTTATTTCCTTTAGAAGCAAACCAACACAAAAATGACACCATTCATCAGAATAATTCAATCGCTTAGATCCATCAACTAGAACAGCGCCCTCCGGCCGTTTTCGCAACCGGGGTTCGCAACCAGTTGCGAATTAAGAATTTTTATTCTTTGTTCGCAACTGGTTGCGAATCAAGAAAGCTTTTTCCTTAACCGCAACTAGGCATCCTGATGATTAATTTTCGTTACCAGTTACGCCAAAATATATTTTTTTCCTTATTCGCAACCTTCATGTTGATACTCTATTTTATGAATTTGCATAAAACAATGGGTCAAAAAGCAAGAAATACGGAATTATTGCTGCTGAAAATATAATGAAAGAATAAGAACTTCGCAAAATTACATAGTTGCGATGTGAGAAAAGCATTTCTTAGTTTGCAACCAATAGCTAAGATAATGAATAAAAAAATTGAATTAAAACGAAAAATCGCAATGTTAATTAAGTAGATACTTATATACATTTTCACTTAACAAAAACATAAAAACTTAATAAACGAAAATGAAACTTATAAAACGAAATATTCTTCTTTCTTACTTGCAAAATTAAACTATGTTTTTCGAAGGAAAAATTAAACTATTTTTCGAAAGGCCTTTTCCACCCTTCTTTGGGCAAATAATTTCAACGCAGTGCCCCACGCTAATTATTCCGGATTTCAGGTCGTTTATTGCCGAATCGATTTTCGCATCTATTTCTTCGTATTCTTTATATTGCTTACTTTTCTTAAAAGATTTGGTTTTATGCAACCTATGTCTTTATTTATTTTTGTATGCCATCCTTCTTTATGGTTGTTTGTTTTTATTTTTTCATTTTCACAGCAGCAATAATTCCGTATTTCTTGCTTTTTGACCCATTGTTTGTATGCAAATCCACAAAATCGGGTATCAACACGAAGGTTGCGAATAAGGAAAAAAATATATTTTGGCGTAACTGGCTACGAAAATTAATCATCAAGATGCCATCAAGATGCGGTTAAGGAAAAAGCTTTCTTGATTCGCAACTAGTTGCGAACAAAGAATAAAAATTCTTAATTCGCAACTGGTTGCGAACTCCAGTTGCGAAAACGGCCGGAGGGAACAGCGGGCCAATTGCGTAACACATTATCAATCGGAATCGGTTTAATTTTGACAGTTCAATTGTGACATTCATTGCGTTATTTACGTGTTGAGCAGACAAATTTTGCGAACTTATATGAAGCAATGGATTGCTTCAAAATTATTCAGGTTCCGATTGATAGTGTGTTATGTAATTATATAGGGTTCAGGCCTACATTCCAGAGTATATTTCAACCGAAAACCCAAATAGGTACGTCAACATTTCAGCAAATAACAGTGATGTAATTAAACTGAAATATTTTAAGGGTGAACGCACCAGTAATTTCCCACAACGAGTGGATTCTTTCGCAATCCTCGAGTAGGATTACCATCTCGTAAGATAAACTGACACAACATACAACCAACATACTCGTCGAGTTGAGAACCACATTATGGTTTCACAGCAGCAAAATTGGCAGCAGTAATGCAAAACTTGTCTTGCATAGCAATCACAATATTTAGTTTTGATGTCCTCTAAACAGACTCCTGGGGCCCAAAAAGGTCACATTGACAGAATCATAAAAGGAAAACATTATGAATCATAATATGGCGAAGACAGTCCGTGTTTTTCGTTTTTTTTCGCTGCACTACGTAGGTATAATCAAAGAGATTGGGATTGGATTTGGATTGCATTAATTGGTATTTCAGCACAGACAAAAAAAAAATACCTGAAAATCCTTCACCAAAGGGATTTGATACGATTAACTTAACAGTTAACTGTCTATTATGATTTATAATGTTATCCTTTTAAGATTCTGCCAAAGTGGCCTTTTTAGGCCCCCTGAAAGAAACACGGGGACACTTATTTGTAAGTGTGTTACTTATGCCCGGTTCTTATAAAATAAACAAAAACGAATCGTTTTGCTTCCTAATGGTAGCATTTTTCATTGCCAAACTGGGTGTATAAATAGACTAGCTTCCGCCCGCGGCTTCGCCCGCGAGGTATGTCGATAAAAACTATCCTATGTCCTTTCCCGGGATGCAATCTATCTCTCTGCCAAATTTTAGCGAAATCCGTTCTGTGGTTTAGGCGTGAAAAGGTAACATACAGACAGACAGACAGACAGAGTTACTTGCGAATTTATAATATTAGTATGGATTCGTAAGCTAATATCACCTGTGATAACTACTTCCTTAAGGGAGGGTCTATTATGCAAACCTCTGAAGGCTTTGCTTCATTATTCGTAAAGATACCTACAAGTCTTAATTTTAACCAATATTGGTCCGTAATTGGACTGGCTTTTGGCTAAGAAATAACAGCCGCACGGTTCGATCGATCAGGTTAAGCTACGCTTGCCGCGGTTGGTCCGTGGGTGGGTGACCATATTTGCATACCAGAGACCCCTCCGTTCCTCGGAAAGCACGTTAAGCCATTCTTCCCGGTTGTCATTCATGGATCTTTGACAGTCGTTACGGATCGTCAGAAGCCCGAAAGTCTGACAACCAGTCTTACCACGGGTTATCGTATTACACAATAACTGGATTGTGGAGGTCAGATAGGCAGTCCCTCCGTGTGAAATACTGGTATTCAGCTTCATCCGGTTAGACTGGAAGCCGACCCCAACATATTTGGGAAAAGGCTAGGCAGATGATGAAATAAAATTCAGGAAGTGTCCGTGAAATCCGCAACAAACGGCCACCCTACATTAGTACAACTCATAAACCTAGTTATTTGGGTCACAACACATTTGTTATCGGGTCATGATCGCTGCTGTTGACGGCTTAATATATAGCGTAGTTAAACCTTTAAATTAGCATTCATTTTGTTCGTGGTTAGTTGATAAGGAGTGATTTTGTTAATTTAGAAGTTTTTATTACTACTTTGGCTATATTAAGAAGTCTGAATAGAAAACTTGAAGAAAAGGATAAGTTGTTCTGTTACTCATTAAAAAAAATTAAAATCGTAGTTACAGTCCTTTCAAAGTTTTTTTACCAGTGACAGCACCAACCCTATAGCAACCTTATTGCAACGAGAACAAGGATCATTGTGATTTTAACAGACTTATCAGTAGCAGCAACATAACAGCAACCTTATTACAAGGAGTATAAAGGTGAAAATTCTGAGGTAAAATAACTGTGAATGGACTGTACTGACAAGACAGGTGGAGTTTCTTGCCCATTCTTCTCCATACGATATGGCGTTTTGGACAGGACGACTAGAATCAAACACGAAATACACGGTTTAAAACCAGTCTACAAACCAAGGTTACCTTGAAGTTTTTGTTGTTGCAAGATGCCTGCTACACGGTTTAAAACCAACATTTTCTTCTGCCACTGGTTTGCAACGCAAGCGTTTCTACCAAGGACGTTTAAAGGTCATACGAAATCGGTTTCAAACCACTGTCTACACTGATTTAAACTTAGGTTTAAAACCAAAGTTTTAAACCGTGTATTTCGTGCTTCAAATCTATTTTTTGTAAATTTTGACGTTCAAAAGTGACTTTGACTTAGTAAAGGTGACAGCTTGATTCAAAACTGACCGCTGTTCAGAAGAGGTAAAAAGAGAGAAGAGTGTAAACAACTATCTTCGCCCATTTTAGGGTTCCGTACCTAAAGGGTATAAACGGGACCCAAGACTCCACTGTCCGTCTGTCTGTCTGTCACCAGGCTGTATCTCATGAACCGTGATAGCTAGACAGTTGAAATTTTCAAAGATGATGTATTTCTATTGCCGCTATAACAACAAAAACTAAAAACAGAATAAAATAAATATTTAAGGAGGGCTCCCATACAACAAACGTGTTTTTTTCGGCGTTTTTGCCTTGTGGTACGGAACCCTTTGTGTGCGAGTGCGACTCGCACTTGGCCAATTCTGAAACGTAGTTTTAATCTAGAGTCAAGCTTTAGCATTATTCTAGATCAGTCATGTCAAAGATACGGCCCGCGATCACAATATATCACAGATAAAAATGAATCTTTTTTTTAGAGATTTTAGACTGCACTCAATGCCTCTACGCAGATTTAAAAATACGCGCGCTTTACTTAAAAGTAATTTCAAGAGTAGCGTCTGACAAGACGAGTGAGAGAGTGTTAGTTATGCTTTTCTCTCTCTCTCGTGCGCGCGCGAAGTCGTCTTCTATTTCGTCCGTGCAGCTAACGCATACTGCGCCCCTCCCTCACCCTCTTTCTTACTTTTGGTATGATTTGTAACAACTATATATACTTAACGAAATAAATAAAGATGTTAAAATAATTTAGTATGTTTTAGTATTTAAATTTGAACCTGGCCCGCCTACACATTCTAAATCTAATATAAGGCCCTCTGCAAAATAGAGTTTGACACCCCTGTTCTAGATCATTGCTATAGAAATATTTCATTCACCAATATTCAAAAATCTAAAATCGCTGAACCGTAAACATTTCAGACAGCTTTGTTATAAAATCATAGTAAAATCCTTTGAAGTCACTTAAACTGCGATAAAACTCGGATACTTGATAGAAGAGTCACATCGTAACTCCGACTTCCGTACCACGCCCGAATTTTATGGCATTTAGGAAATTTTCGCTTTAAAGCGTCCCATTCACAAGCTAACGCTTCCACGTTTCTCAAAGGACAATATTATGTCAATTCTCGCCTTCTCGAAGCCATATATCTCCTTCAGACTCAAAGCAGCTTCGTTCAAATGGAAATTTTGCTTTCACAGCCAATAAACACCGTATCGCTACGCAGTAAAGTTTAGTTTCGCTTAACACGTTGTATAAACAAATCAGTATGGAATATCAAGGTGAAAAAATGAAATGTCTCAGCAAGAATGGATCCATTCATTCGTTTTGAAGGGAAATCAAAATAACAAAATGTTTCTTTTTTCTTTTCATTTCAGTGCAGGTGATTTTTCACTCGGTATTCAATCAATTTCGTTTACATTTGTGTTGATGATTTTCTAAAGAATATTGGGTGCTTTACGGATTCCATATTTTATCGGCGTTAACGATTCTAAGAAAAATAATACTCAGAAGTTTATTTTAGAATTTTTCTTTTCTGATGAATGCCATGCAATAGAGGCTGATAGTGTTTGGATGCTGGATACAAACCCTTAAGGGGGTGATAGTTGACACCATTTAGAGCATTTTGAGCCATACATGTCTTAGACGAAGTATTTTTTTTTCGCGGTTAAAGTTGGTAGGTATGTTATTTTTACCCGACTGCGGCGAAGCCCAAAAGGAGGGTTATGTGTTTGACCTGTATGTATGTAGGTATGTATGTCCGTTTCGTTTTTCCTCGTAACTCCTAAACGAATGAACGGATTTGGATAAATTATACGTCTTTAGATTTGTCTTTGTAAGAATCGCGAATGTCACTGGCTACATTAAAATAAAAAACAAAGTAAAATGGCGGATTTGGAGTTCTGTATTGTGGAGTTCGAATTTTTTTTTTCTTGTAATACCATCGAGTGTGATATCAAAATGTAATTAAAAAAAAACAAAAAAACCCGACTGCGGCAAAAAAAAACTGAAAAGCTAAAAACAAGCCCATTTTTAAATGAAATAAAAGTTGGAAGCAGGCGGGACCCATTCTATTTTTTTTATTTTATTTAAAAACTCAAATGCGTCTCCTTTTTAGGGTTCTCACCAGCTGGTTGTCACTTCACGTGACCAGAGGGCTGGGTCGGTCTTTGGCTAAACAATTAGCATTGCCATCCAACGTGGCAATGCTGCCAGTTTTCTGGGCACGTTACTGGACGACAGCGATGAGGACGAGTACTTCGACGCCTAAATGTCCTGCGTTTTTGTATTTATTGTATAGTAAATTAGTTAATTTAGTGTCTAGTGTAAATAGTTAGTTACATTTTCTCTAAACAAAATGTTAAACCAGCTACAACGATTTGACAGCTAGATGTGGGTAGCACTTATCAGAAATTAGGTAAAGCTTTTACGTACGAAAAAGTTATATAAACTAAAGTATTACCTGGAGAGTTCGCAACTCATGATGTTTATAAATGTAAAACGAGGTATCCAATTTAACTAGAAATATATTCTAGATACTTACTAGGTATTTTTTAAAATACTACAAGTAAGAAACATACTTAAAGAAACATACTTAACTTAAACATACTTTACTTTTAAACATACTTAAAGCACAGTATACAAGCTTAGAAGTAGTTCAACATTCGTCCATTTATTACTCGATTTACATACCTGAAACAAACAAAAAAATAATATGAAGACACAGTCATTTTCTTCCAATTTGGTTAATATTAAAGTTTTCACATCACGGTAAGACATCATCATCTGCCTAGCCTTTTCCCAACTATGTTGGGGTCGGCTTCCAGTCTAACCGGATGCAGCTGAATACCAGTATTTTACATGGAGCGACTGCCTATCTGACCTCCACAACCCAGTTACTGGGTAATACGATACCCCTTGGTAAGACTGGTTGTCAGATTTTCGGGCTTCTGACTACCCGTAACGACTGTCACAGATCCACGAATGACAGCCGGGACCAACGGCTTAACGTGCTTTCCGAGGCAAAGTAAATAAATATAGTCTTTATATGTATTTTGAAAAAGATAAAGACTGAAACGTCCTTTCTGGGTTTGTCTTGGACATTGCTGCCATTGGTGAAGGAAAACATCGTGAGGAAACCTCGACTTCAAAAACTAATATTATAAAAATAAATTATTTGATTTTTGTGTTTATTTGTTACGCTTTCACGCTAAAACGGCTGAACCGATAGGGATGTTTGGCACAAAAGGGTAGACCATAGCCTGGATTAGGACATAGGATACTTTTTATCCCAATATTCCCACGGGATCGAGTAAGTCTCGATCCCGTGGGAATATTGGGATAAAAAGTGGGTAAAACAAGACTTATGTGGGTGGTGTGGATAAGTATATTTTTTGTTTTTATTTAATAATTTGTTCCGATTAATTACTTCAATACATTTTCTATTTTGATCTCCTCATGACTAACATAGTTTTAAATCAATGTAATACTAACAAAGTCTGAATTAAATACTTTTTTTTTATTTCTTTTTTTTAAACCGCGGGACGCAGTTTGTACCTAGTTAATATAAATCTGAAATCATCAACCCGCCCTGATCAAGCGGGGTGATCAATAGTCATACCTTCTGTGTATGAGAAGAGGACTTTGCCCTGCAGTGAGACAGTGTAAGGCTGGTGTGAAAAAAAAACAGTGGCACTCCGGGAGTGCCAGCAGAAGAAGTGAAAACAAAACACACAAACAAAATTATTTGCCATCACTCACTGACATATCGGATATACATTAAAACCGAGTACATCCCCGAGGACAGCCGAACACATCCGAAGCAGGTATTTTTTTAATCGTCTTGTAAACAAAACGCGCGGTGTCGCTTATGGTAACAGTGGCGCGAGTTCAATGGTTTTTTCCCATCTCAAAAAATCCCCAACGCGCGTAAAGTTTTCACTTCAAATAAGTGAAAAAACTGGGGGGAAAATATGCAAGTCAATATAAAACCAAGGTCCTTCTGCAAGTATTCGCAAGCACTCACGGTAAAGTCAACAGTATACCCACTCGCTTGGAACACCAAGCGAGAGTGACTTCAGTGGCGCCACTGTCCATAGCTGCATCATCATCAACATCATCATTTCAGCCGAAAGACGTCCACTGCTGGACATAGGCCTCCCCCAAAAGGGGGGGGTTTGCCATAATCGCCACGCTTGGCAGGCGGGTTGGCGATCGCAGTATGGTATGGTGGTGGAATGCATAGAAAACGCTGCTGCGCATTCTCCGGTACGCCCCTTAGTCGCCTTTTACGACACCCACGGGAAGTATGGGGTGGTGCTATTCTTTAAGTCCGGCACCACACAGACCGTCCGGCACCACACAGACCATAGCTGCATAGTGATCCCAAAAACTTTAGTTAATATTATTATTTTTTTCAATTAAAATTTGTTTTCAACTGTACAAAATCTGTTATTTTGTGTTTCTGGTATTTTGCATATCTGGTTTATGGCGAATCCGGTGTTTTGCGAGTCCTGGTATTTAGCGATTCTGTTATCAAGCTTCGGAGCCGGTCAAACGCATTCCTTAGCTAGCCTCGTCTCGAAAATTATACCAGTAATGAAAACGCTCTTTTCTCCTATCATTCTCCGGCTGTCTAATTACGGACCAGTACTAATGTAGACAGAGGATTTTACATGGTATAACTACTTTATTATCTTATGAAATTTTTAATCCGATTTTAAGTAACACTAGCTGCGCGCCGAAGTTTCACCCGCGTTAATGTCGATTCCGTGGAAATATCGGGATAAAAAGTAGCCTATATGTTAATCCAGGGTTTCAGCTACCTCCATACAAAATTTGATCAAAATTAGTCCAGCCGTTTGAGCGTGAAGAAGTAACAAACATATAAACACACACACACTCACAAACCGTCGCCTTTAAAATATTAGTGTGATGTGATTGTAGACAAACTTTAAGACATAAAACGCTTCTGTTTTGTAGTATTAGCACATTGTAGCAGCACATTGTCAAGCACTCGCGGTAATGCAAACAGTATTGTTCCGAGCAAGTGGACACACTAGTGACTCCTGTAGCATCGCCTGTCCAAAGCGATCCCATTACTAGAGGATGGCGGTCAAACGCAGCGCATTCCCCACGCTCCACAGACACAACTAGCCTCCAATTTAACGATAGTAATGGAAAAGCTCTTTTCTCGAATCTTTATTGTGTTACAGTTCGTGTGGCCGATGGGATTTGCCATGACGATCTTCCATTCAAACCGCCATCCCCTACTGAATGTCCTCGAGTGCTCACTTTCGTTAAATAAGGTACTCTTGTGCAAAATTACATGCTTCTACACAATAGGTTCCCAACGTGGGCGATAACGCCCCCTCGTGGGTGTTTGAGACTTTCAGGGGGGCAGTAGAACTCCCAGAGGTAATATATATTAGGTATATGTATTACGACTACAACATTATTTTTAGTGTATGCGAAACCCGAAACACGTGTCTAGTATTTTTATGTAAAGAATCTATGTACAAAATTTCAAAACTGTATCGTGAATAATCACAAAGTTATAAGCTTACTTGTTTGTCCGTACAAAAACATGCTCACCCGCAACACTCTCGCCGCGCCGCCGCCGTCTTGCGCTCATTGATAATAGTACCTAGGTGCCTAACCGTTCGGCGCGGAGATTGGATAACCTACTCGCTCGGTGTCCAACTTTTAACCTTTTTTAAATATTTTTGGGACAAAATACAACATGGGGTAAAAATTATTGAAATCGATTCAGTTACTTATTCTGAACAAACTATATTCAGGTTTCCCATATAATAAAAGTAACGTTGTTATAATATTACACGTTTAAATATAATCGTGGCAATAGCTTTTTCAGAATCGCGACAAATGGTAAGTAATAAAAAACATTGGGAACTTTAGAAGAAAAAAAACTCAGTGGGCTGTGGGCAAAATAAGATTGAGAAACTATGCTCTAGACCCAGTGGGTACGCGTTGTGAGTGAGTTAATGAAATGAATTCAAGATTTTTAATTAAGAAGCTGTTTTAACGGTTTTAGATGTATGTAGGTCTGGCACAAATAGGGTAATTCAGGTCTAAAGATGAATAAGAAAGAAGCCGAGAGCAGTGGTGGTGGCGGTGGTGGTCGTGGCCCCGACTTACGAGTTGTAGTTCGTGAGTTCCAAGCTAGGTATGCAGGCAGTCCCTCTCACAAAGAGGAGGCCAGCAGTAGAAACATTATAGGTTGATTATGTTATGTTAGCTTTTTCTTTTTTTTTTGCGCATGGGTAATCATCAAATGACCTCTCCCGCTTTGGGCGGAGCGGAGGGAGTGTCAGACTCATACGGCCTTATTACAAAACAAGATTTATCTTTAGCCACAGGTTTAAACCATCCAGCCATTATTAAATTTCGAACTATAATCCAACGAAGCTAAAGTTCTTATTACAAAAACTGACGTTAAATCCGAGTCTAAGTTGTCAATTTTGCATTAAGAACTTTGTCGGAATCGTTTGTCGGAATAAAGTTCAAAATAGAGTAACTGGCTCGAAGGTTTAGGCTAGGTCTAAAATTAGATCTCGTTTTGTAATAAGACGGTTACTGACTAAAACCCACCCGTGTTCCTTCCTTAGCCCTTTATGTTCCGGGGCAGCGGTAACCCTATTGGACAATCCCGCTGACCCGGCAGAATGGTGTTCTTATATCAAGTTTATGTAGGTCATATTGTTTGGACTGACATAGTTTTTACTTTTTTGTATCTACAAAACTCATTTATACAATCACGAAAAGTATAGTCACTGGGCCCGCGTTGTAGATAGTAAAAGTAAAGTAAAAAAAATTCAGTATTCAAAATTACAATATCGTTGGTCCCAAACTAGGCACAGCCTGTATCTTGGACACTATGCTGTGTCTTGGTTATGTAAGCCTAAAGATCTATGATGGTGGAAATTCAAAACGGTAAACGGAACACACTAAGGTGTTTAAATTGTGACAAATGGTATCTACTTGTCTCAAGCACATAACGCAGGTCGCCCTGCCAGATTCCTCACATTCTAGAGTCTAGAGCAGATGAATGTGGTTTATGTTCACTTAGGCAAATTAGACAATATTGATTGTCTTGCCGACATAATAGGTGTCTGGGTGCAGTACTACACAGATTAGCGATACTACAATGTGTGGTTGTCCTTTATAACTAGTATCCATACTCCATACTAGTATTATAAATTCTAAAGTAACTCTGTCTGTCTGTCTGTATGTTACCTTTTCACGCCTAAAACACTGATCGGATTTCGATAAATTTTGGCAGAGAGATAGATTGCATCCCAGGGAAGGACATAGGATAGTTTTTATCGCGGCGGAAGCTAGTCTATACATACAGTCAAAACGGTCTTAGGAGACTAACCTTAACTTTTTGAGAAATTTTAATCTGAATTCACAGATTTTGAAAGCAATGTGCAGACACCAAGAAAATGGGCAATTTTCTCAAAAACCTTTTTTGATGTCATACGATCCTATTTCTTATAAGGATCAAAAAATCTGTATAAGACCAAACTGAGGTTAATACCTACTAGAAACGTCATAAATCGTAAAAAAATCTTATCCCATTCATTTTGTAGAAAATGAGAATACATATTATTTTTTTATGATGATAGACTGACTGCTGCAACGAAAACTGGCCGAAAATAAACAAATACAAATTATAAATTAAAGTAGCTTTTCGTGTCTGTCTCTATGACCGCATTTTTCGTCTAAACTTCGCAACGGATTTTGATGCGGTTTTCACCATCACTTGAGAGAATTTATTACGAAAAGTTTAAGCGTAATACATTAATATTAATCTTCCAAAAAAGAAAAAAGTAATGATGTTTAGTCGAACCGTAAAAACCGAGCGAATCAGGGGCGGGTTACTAGTACACAATAAAGAATACTAGATAATTATTTCCAACTATGTAAGGAGCAAATGATGGTAAGTGGAAGGAGGGCAAATCAAATCAATTTATTTGCCATAAGTGTTAGCACGAAAACTTACGACCCAGTGGGTCTCGTTTAATGGAAAACGACATCGCGTCAGGTTCAGACGGAGATGGCGGGATGAGCTGGACTCCTTTAATAAAGATTGGTTCTTGGCAGCTCTGGACAGTGAGAGGTGGAAGGAGAGTACGGAGGCCTTTGCCCAGCAGTGGGACAAATAAAAAAAACAGTGGCACTCCGGGACCGCCGACAGAAGTGAAAACACACACAATACTTTATACACAGAATACTTTACCATCACTCACTGACATATTGGATTTATAACAGAGTACATCCAGGACTTTGTCTGTGTGGTGCCGGACTTAAAGAATAGCACCACCCCATACTTCCCGTGGGTGTCGTAAAAAGCGACTAAGGGGCGTACCGGAGAATGGGCAGCAGCGTTCTCTATGCATTCCACCACCATACCATACTGCGATCGCCAACCCGCCTGCCAACCGTGGCGATTATGGCAACCCCCCCCCCCCCCCCCCTTTTTAGGGAGGCCTATGTCCAGCAGTGGACGTCTTTCGGCTGAAATGATGATGATGACATCCAGGACAGCCGAACACATCCGAATGTAGCGCGGTGTCGGTAACAGTGTCGCGAGTTCAATTGTTTTTCCCCATCTCAAAAAATGCCCGACGCGCCTAAAGACGTTTTCACTTCGATAAAAATAAAAATGTTGGTACAGACGCCAGCACATCAAGCTACCCGAAACTGTCAAATTTTTCCAATCAACTTTGAACCTTATGCTTTTGCGATAAAGTTGAAAATCTGTTAAAGAAATTTGACAGATTGTAGTAGGTTGATGTGCTTGGCGTCTGTACAATATCGGTCACAGATCCATAACAGTTAGTCGTGATATTTATAGCAGGTTGCTAATTATAGAACAAAGAATACTGTTTCCAACTACATATTTAGGGAGTAAATGATATGGTCAAATAAGTGAAAGCACGTAGGTATTCAAAGCCTTCCTTTGTCCCAACTAAAAAGATTCTACTTCTATTGATCCAATCCAAGACATTAACACTAAAAGCGAGAAGGTATTCGCTGTAAGGCAAACAGTATTGTTCCAAGTGAATAGACAAACGAGTGTGCCACGGTTGAGTACGGCCTGGTATCCCGCCGGACGGCCGGATGCCTCGAGGATGGACGGTGACCGCATCTGTGATTGCATTCGCAACGCTCCGCCGGACGGCTTTAGCGTCAAACGTAATGACCGGAATGGGAGCTCTCTTTTATCCGTGTATTTTATGAGGCGGTTAGCGTTTTAATTTGCAAAAATGTACTATACTTTCTATTTTCATACATACTAAGGTCTGAGTATGTAGATTTGTTGTCATTCTTCAAGTTTTGCTCCGTTTTGTAATGATCTTCTTCATCAATCGAAGGGGTTTTAGCTTTTTCAGAAAGTTATTCTGTTAAAAATTGAATTCTATCGTTTCTTTTAGCTTTGTCACAGAGTGTTCTGTTAAAAAATTCACTTTGGTAGCCGCAATACCAGTTTCAGAGTCCAAATTCTGTTTTAAACGATTCTATGACTTTTACGGAATAAAACAGCACCTATTTATTTTTGTTTTAGTAGCATAATCAGCCTCTAATATTCCCGCTGCCGGGACACAGGCCCCCCTCTTGGTGAGAGGGATGGTAATCGGGATCGTTTTAATAATTGCGTCATTTTCCGCAGTCAACTCAGAAGTTACTAAATTTTCAATTAAAATTAACATCCCTACCAACAAAATAAAGATAAACAAACACAACAACATCCCTCAAGACACTCTCAAAATTGACAGACTCAAAGAATTGCAAGTCAAACAAAATTCCGTGAGCCAAGCCGAGGTGCAAATATTGGGAGGATCGGAGAGCGTTAGTCCATCGGATCCGCGGCAGCGTCATAATAGAGCCTTAAAGAGTGTCAACAGAAGTTACCTAACCAGTATACAAAGACCTACCAGACCTTTAGAAATTCCTGGAGCCTCCAAATCCACGGAGGTCTTCTTTCCTGGTCGTGTTAAAATGTTAGTAGCTATCGTGGACATTAAGCAGATAAACAGCGACTGTTATGGTACCACAACCTAATGAAGGAAATGCTTTCAGTCGTTTAATGTGTAATTTTTATCATAATAATTCTTCTGGATAATGTAGTTTTTATCCCATTTATGTTCGTGTCTCCCTTTGTCCTTTGTAATAAATGTTACGTGTATCTCTTTGGTTATGATGTGGTCTTTAATTTTCCGTTCCTTTGACTGTGAAATTATACTGTTACGTTCTTCGAAAATTCCTTGTTGGTCTATCACACTAATATTATAAAGGCGAAACTTTGTGACTGTGTGTGTGTTTATATGTTTGTTACTTCTTCACGCTCAAACGACTGGACCAATTTTGATAAAATTTTGTATGTAGATAGCTATCACCCTGCTTTAAAATATATCTACTCTTTATCCAGATATTCCCACGGGATCGACATTTACGCGGGTGAAACCTCGGCGCGCAGCTTGTGTTACTTAAAATCGGATTAAAAATTTAATAAGATAATAAAGTAATAATACCATGCAAAATCCTCTGTCAACATTTAGTACTCTCCGAACTTAGACAGCCAGAGAATGCGTTTGACCGGCACCGAAGCTTAATACCAGAATCGCTAAATACCAGATTCGCAAATTACCAGACTCGCAGAACACCGGATTCGCCATAAACCAGATATGCGAAATACCAGAAACGCAAAATAACAGATTTTGTGACCGCGGGGCACAGCTAGTTGGTTATAAGCATTACTGTTGGGTTCGAGTTCCGGGTAAAGTGTTATTGGGTTTTTCCATCTGGAATGTCCCAGTGGCAGCTTGATTTGTGCCCACTTGATGGCAATAGGCTCGCCCCATATTACATAAGACTTAAACAAAACTGTCGAAATGAGGGTACACTTCTGCCTAAACCTTCTTGGTATACAGACGTGATAATGGTAATACGGGCTGGTGTCCGCAACTCCACGTCAATGCGCGTATTTTGCGTACAGGCGTGATTTTGTGTTATGTTAGAAAATGCGAATGTACTTCATGTCTTGTCTTTGAGCTTTCGTATCGTAAGTAATACAGCGGTATAATTGCGTAACACACTGGCAGTAGGAATTGCTTGCATTTCGACAGTTCAGCACTATTCATTGCGTTATTTACGTAGTCAGGCAGACAAATTTTGCGAACATATGAAGCAATGGATTAGCAATATCCTTCAAAATGATTTAGACTGTGATTGAAAGTGTGTTTCGCTAAGGCTTAAGAAGAAACACGGGTGGGTTTTAGTCAGAAACCGTCTCATTACAAAACGACATCTAATTTTAGACCTAGCCTAAACCTTCCAGCCAGTTATTCTATTTTTTGAACTTTATTCCGGCAAACGTAATCTTAATGCAAAATTGACAACTTAGACTCGGGTTTAACGTCTGTTTTTGTAATAAGAACTTTAGCTTCGTCGGATTATAGTTCGAAATTTAAAAATGGCTGGATGGTTTAAACCTGGGCCTAAAGATAAATCTTGTTTTGTAATAAGGCCGTAAGAGTCTGACGCTCCTTTCCGCTCCACCCAGAGCGAGAGGGGGGTCATCTGATACCATCCTCAAAAAAAAAAGGGTGTTTCGCGATTAGGATACTGGTTACATTTATCGAGGTAAAGTAGTTGTTTAGTAGTACCTAAGTAACACATTGACATCCGTGTAACATTCGTGCGTGCACGCATGATCCGTCGTGCGTGCTTGGGTGGTCTTTGGACGTGCGGATGCTCACATAATATACTGCATAAGTGCATAAATATCGTGAGTGCATGATTGAACAGGACGTTAAAATTACCTGACTAACTACATATATTTTTATTTTTCCTATATTTACAACGACAGAACGTCTAAGGACTGATTTTTCCAACGCCAGATAATTTTATCCGAGGAATAATTTTAAAATTTTGACAGTTCTTCCATTCAATATCTGTCAGACGTCAATTTTATTCTACGAATTTTATCTGTCGATTGAAAAATCAGCCCTTAGAAAAATATGAACAAAGGAAATAAATCGTTTACACTTGTTTCATCACGGAAATTAAAAACAGGAAATCAAATCACTTGACATGAGATTTGGCAACCTATTAATTTTTGTAGGCTTGCTTTACAGAAATAAGTAGCTTATTTATTTCGGTACTTTAATCCAGAATTAACTTTGTATTTCAAACTAACTGACCTGATGTTGACCTGTCCAAATTTCAATAATTCATACAATAATAATGCACTTAAAATGTTCCCGAATTATCCAATTCTCCCGGCAAAAAAATCTGATATGGACTATTACGAACATTTACACAGACGTCACAGTATCTTTTAAAGGGCAGACATCACCATCATCATTTCAGCCGAAAGACGTCCACTGCTGGACACAGGCCTCCTGCAAGCACCTCCACTTCGACCGGATCTGTGCTTCTCGCATTCCTGCGGCCTTCACAAGGTCGTCGGACCACCTTGTGGAAGGACTTCCAACGCTACGTCTTCCGGTACGCGGTTGCCACTCCAGAACCTTTCGGCCCCATCGGTCAGACATCATTATGTCAAATCATCATTATGTCTGGTCGATCAAACTATTTCCTTATGCAGCAGCTTAACCCACTAGCCAGGCAAACAGCATCGAGTAGAAGTCTCCAATTTGCAGTATACAGTTTAACGTTTGTAACAAGATCTGAAAGTTTTATAGTTCCTATCTATGTATGTTTAAACCTGTTTCCCCTCAACTTCAGCTGGACCGATACCACGCTCGTTGTGCAGTAAGTGAATGACCAAAGTTTGATTCTATTGACTTTGGATAAGGATACAAGTTAGATTTTTGTATCGCTTGTATGAGTTTGAAACTAGTGCAAGTTCTGTACGATGTAGCTTTTTGATCCTAGTTTAGAACGATCCAAGTTTTAACTTTATTTTCTAACTATGGAAGAAGAAGATCATATGCTGTGCCGACCCAAAATAAATTGGCAATAGGACAAGAGAATGATGATGGAGCACAAAGCCAAGCCTTGCAAAGTGACCATATAGACCCCAACTGACCTAAGAATAATATATGGTCAACTAACAGCGTCCCGCGGTTTTACCCGCATAAGGGTCGATCCCGTGGGAATATCGGGATAAAACGATCCTATGTCCTTTCCCGGGACTCAAACTATGTCTATATCAAATTTCATCTAAATTGGTTTAGCGGTTTAAGCCTGAAGAGGTAACAGACAGACATGCAGACACACTTTCGCATTTAAAATACTCGTAATTCTTATAATTCTGTAACCTTTATGAAGGTGTTTTTAAGTCCTTGCTTGTAGCACCTTCTAAGGTGTATGATGTTTCAATCGACAGATAATTTTATTCGTGGAATAAAATTGACGTCTGACAGATTTTGTATGGAAGAACTATCAAAAATTCAAAATTATTCCTCCGATAAATTATCTTAAATTATCTCCGATTTAAATCAACTAAAGTTATCTCCCATAAAATTATCTAAAATTATCTGCGACAAAATTTGGAAAAACCAGCCCTAAGTATAATAAAGTGTCAAAGAAGAATAAACAATGAATATTTTTCAGCAGCTGACGCTTTCCGCGCCTCGAAGCGGGTTACGTCACACGTTGCAGGATACAATGACGTCACGCCGGAGTTTCCGCTTTGTTACACGGTAACTCGATTTATTATACGGTAACACTTTCCTCTAACTGCATTTTAAAAGTCAGTATAGGAAAATCATGAAGCTTTGTTTAAAGTGACGATGTTGGTTTTGGCAAACTTGTATTCGCCGAAGTTGCTCCGAAGTTTGAAAAATATCGCAAGATTATGATAAGCTTTTTTCTATACTAATATATTATAAAGAGATAAAAGAGGAGGGAGGTTTGTTTGTGTGTAAGTTTGTATGCAGGGGGTAATCTCCGGAACTACCAGTCAGATTTGAAAACAATCTTTTTGCCTTTGATAGCTTAATTCTTGAGAAAAGTTATGGGCTATTTACCCGACTGCGCGACGCAAAGGAGTGGTAATGTGTTCATCAGCCTATGTATGTATGTATGTATGTTTATATGTTCCTTTGAAGCACTATACAGACCAAACGCCTGGGCCGATTTTTATGATTCACACGTTAATCGATTCCTCTTAGTCCGGCGAGTGTCACTAAAGACATGACGTTAGTGAAAATTCAATATGGCGACTACTGGACGCCATATTAAATTTTTTTTAAATTTATTTTTTTCAAAACATATCGAGTGGGGTATCAAAATAAAGGGTTTAAAAAGGTGATTACAAAAATATATACAACATATATACTTAAAAGCAATTCGAAGTGACATATCGCAAAAAAACACCTACCAAGAACTAAATCGTCTGCAAAATCTTTCAAATTTGGAAACTAAAAAGCTGGAAATAAAAAAAGTTATTTAAAAAATTCAAAAAACCCGACTGCGGTAAAAAACTTAAGTTAAAAGAAACTGAAAAGCTAAAAACAAGCCCATTTTAAATTAAATAAAAGTTGGAAGCAGGCGGGACCCATTTGAATTTTGAAAATACAATAAAAATGCTGTGGGTCCCGCCTGCTTCCAACTTTTATTTAATTTAAAATGGGCTTGTTTTTAGCTTTTCGGTTTCTTTTAACTTAAGTTTTTTACCGCAGTCGGGTTTTTTGAATTTTTTAAATAACTTTATTTAACATACAGTTTTGGGCTACGACCCTTAGGAGCTGAGCAAAAGGAATAATGTCAGAAAGACCGCTAAGTGAAAGCGTAGTTTTTAATGTCAAAGTAACAGTTTTTTACTCAATGTATATAACTAACTTCCGTAACGGCTGGACCGATTTTGACGGGACTTTCTCTGGTATATAGCTAATGTTATAAGAAGTAACTTAGGCTACTTTTATTTTAGAAAAAGAAGTACGGTTCCGTGCAAAAAAATAAAACCCATATGTTTTCAGACATGCA
Organism: Mesoligia furuncula; assembly: GCA_916614155.1. NCBI lineage: Eukaryota > Metazoa > Arthropoda > Insecta > Lepidoptera > Noctuidae > Mesoligia > Mesoligia furuncula. The sequence continues at coordinate 5,711,676 of OU744794.1, forward strand.
CGCGAACAACGTCGCGGACACTGCTGTAAATAAAATCAGCAGCAGTAAATAAAATTTAAGTAAGACAAAAAATAAAAACAGAATTGAAAAATGAAAGCTGCAGTGACACGAGGCCTTGTACGGCCTGACGCGCCAGGAGGAAGGACGTGTTCGCACGTGAGTCCATCCTCACACATCCGTCGACGGCTCGCGTATCTGATTTAACATTGTTGCAGTTTCAGAGAGTTTCAAGGTGCAACCGAATGGTTTAATTTGTTTCGGGAAATGGCAGCTTTTTGTAGTGCTTCCGTTAATTTTGTACCGTTTTTGTTGTTTTTAAGCTTAATTTTGCGTTGATTATTATTTATTTATTTATTTATTTAAACTTTCCGCACAAAAAGGTACAAAGGCGGACTTAATGCCTTAGGCATTCTCTACCAGTCAACCAAGAGTGGTGAAGAGATTGGATGGCAGGTGCTTTGGTTGAGAGGAACAATGATAAAATTTTAAAAATCTATTAAAACTCGGTAAACAAATACATAAATAGATTATATACACATACATACTATTTACTATAATATATACTTATAACATATATATATATACATACAAATTCAAATTATTTATTATATCTTTTTTTTATAGGAAATATTGCAGATTTTTTTGTCACCACCACCGAAGAAGGGGTACATTTACTTGCCATTTTATAGAAGTGAGCTAGAAGCGAAGCGGGAATTCCACTAGATGCTAAAGATTGACACTATTGATAGCTTACTTCACCTAAGTTTTCATGGTGAGATTTTGACAGAATATGGTTGAAGTCACAGGCAAACACCACAGACATTTTGATGCCTTACATCTTATACGATTATCCAGAACCGCTAGTAACATTAGAAGGCACACATTAGTGATTAGACACACTTCAACATTAGCATAATTAGCATATACTTAATGTTTCCACTGCAGCTGCTGGGACACAGACTCTGTGAGAGGGAGTGGGCCGTAATCTACCACGCCTGCCCAGTGCGGGCTGGTAGACGCCATGTCTTTGAATTTTTGGTTCCAGGACATGGCGTTTCCTCACGATGTTTTCCTTCACCGTTTTGAGAGCAGATGGTGACTTCAATATTAATCAGTCCCATTGGACACAGACAGGAGGCTTACCGGAAAATAAAAATAAAAACTGGCCAAGTGCGAGTCGGACTCGCACACGAAGGGTTCCGTACCACAAGGCAAAAACGCCGAAAAAAACATGTTTGTTGTATGGGAGCCCCCCTTAAATATTTATTTTATTTTAATTTTATTATTTATTATTAAAGTTAAAATACAACTGAGTATTTTGTGAATATTTCAAGTGCCTACCTGTTGCCATTTTTGATATCGAGCAAAAAAGGGCAAAAAAATCGCGTTTGTTGTATGGGAGCCCCCCTTAAATATTTATTTTATTTTGTTTTTAGTATTTGTTGTTATAGCGGCAACAGAAATACATCATGTGTGAAAATTTCAACTGTCTAGCTATCGCGGTTCTTGAGATACAGCCTGGTGACAGACAGACAGACAGACGGACAGACGGACAGACAGCGAAGTCTTAGTAATAGGGTCCCGTTTTTACCCTTTGGGTACGGAACCCTAAAAAGTATTATAATAGTATTGTTATAGTATTACTAGCTTCTGCCCGCGGCTTCGCCTGCGAGGAATGTCGATAAAAACTATCCTATGTCCTTCCCCGGGATGCAATCTATCTCTCTGCCATTTTATCGAAATCCGTTCAGTGGTTGAGGCGTGAAAAGGCAACATACAAACAGACAGACAGAGTTACTTTCGAATTTATAATATTAGTATGGATTTTTAAAGTGATATAGGCACAGACAATCCATCGATAGACAGGAAATTGAGTGCACTGCAGGAAATTAATAAAAACATACGTTCTATTGAATGCGTAGTGCCGGATTTTGATGACAAAATAAAATTGATAGCTTTCAGTACTGTGCGAGTTATTTAAAGTAGAATAAAACTTTTAAAAAAAACCTACAATTTTAAACTGGAAAATGGCCTGACTGGAAATTTTTATTTTATGAAAAACTGTCCCGGCGAAATTCGTACCTACTGCCTCAGAATATGAATTAAATTAATTTTTTTTCGTGAATTTTTCCCTTGTTTTAATGGTTATTCTGCTATTCGGGGCGCAGACAAATCCAACAAATCAAAGATAATAAAAATCGGTCGAGCCGTTCTTAAGTTACAAAGTTACAAATTAACCCGACTTTTATAGCTTTAAAAGTGACTGACTGTCTGCTCATGAACGTAAATAACGCAATGAATATTGATAGTGTGCTGATAGTGTATTACGCTATTACCCCGATGTTCAATTTTGACGGTATACGTGTGAACCTTTGGCTAAAGAGGGGCCCGTGGCTGAATAATAACAGCCGCACAGGTCGATCGATCAGGTTGAGCTACGCTTGCCGCGGTTGGTCTGTGGATGGGTGACCATCTTTACATACCGAGACCCCTCCGCGCCTCGGAAAGCACGTTAAGCCGTTGGTTCCGGCTGTCATTCGTGGATCTTTGACAGTCGTAACGGGTACCCACAAGCCAGAAAGTCTGACAACCAGTCCGTCAGTTCTAGGGGTATCGTATTATCAAGTAACTGGGTTGTGGAGGTCAGATAGGCAGTCGCTCCATGTAAAATACTGATATTCAGCTGCATCCGGTTAGACTGGAAGCCGACCCCAACATAGTTGGGAAAAGGCTAGGCAGATGATGACGTGTGGACCTTACAACACCTTTCTATGACAAACCATAAAACAATATAACAGAAAATGTATTAAAAAAAAGTATAAAAATATTAAGTTATCCATCGGTAAAAGCCTGTAAACCCACAGGTCTGCAATGCAATCTACGAAAGGTAAAAAAAAGTACAAAGCAGACGTTCCGCCATTCAATTTTATTTCAAAGCGCCGGTGACTTCAAACCACTGGAAGAAAAAGAACTAGTATTGCTTTAGAAATATCCAATGTTACTTTACTGAACTTGGACAATCTGACTTAAGGGGCTTACAGGACCTAAACACAAAAAACGCAAGTTTTAAAAACAATAAAAGACTATAGTAAACAAAATCAGAAAAATATATGATATTCTTCAGGATATATGCTAGGTAGATAGTGTGTTGAAACATAATAATACAACTAATTTGATACGATAGGAAAAAAACGGGGAAGATACCTCTAAAAACTAAACCTAAATCGAGATGAGTGGGTTCATGTCAATGCTGGAACGCGTAGTATTTAGACATGTATAATATCTTGATATTAGATAGTCTGTTATTTTCTCTAGGACTAGACCATTTTTTTTTTATCGTGTGGAAATCCTCATGCATGTCCACTACCCTGAGGTGGCTGGAGGGTTCTGTCAGACTCTTCCTGACTAAAACCACATGGTGTCCTGCTGCTACCTTTAGCCAGGGTGCTGGAGTGCTTGCGCATTCCGTCACGCTCCCCCGGCCAGGTGTTGGCCCGCATGAATCCATGCGGACCCCGTCACCCTCAGCAGCCGCATGCGAGATATAGTGGATAAGACAGAGATGAAAACAGAATAATAACTAGCAGGGGATCAGACCGGAATAAATCTTTGTTTCCTTATGAGCCCTTATACTTTAAAAGTATATAAATCAATGTAACAATTTATAGAATTACTAGACTTTGTCCGCGGTTTCGTCGTGTGGAGGTCGGAAATTATCCCACCGGAACGTAGGTACCTACTACCGGGATAAAAAAGATACAAAGATACGTATAAAAAAGCAACCCTTTTTTGCTATCACGCAGTCGGGTCAAAAGTATCCTAAGTACCAGCCCAGGTCATGGTCTATCCGTGTACCTAATCCGTTTAGCCGTTATGACCTGAAACGGTAACAAATACACAATTACTTTCATCATATTTACAATATTAGTATGGATTACTTAAGACAGAAATCCGCGCTCAGTTTGGAAACTGTCTCTCTTTCCGTATTGAAGCCAAAACTCTTCGCCAATACTCCACAAGAGCCTACGAATAATAAAATGTCAGGAAGCGTAACTATGAACAAAATCAACGAGAAATTCGGCTCCAAACTTCACTACATTGACAAAATACCTCAAGTATTCGGACGAAAGAACACACATGCAAATAAGCCAATCAGCTGCGCTCGCGTAAAGCGTTGTGTTCCGGCAAGCGCCGTGATTGGTTCTGGTGCGCGGTGGCCTTTTCGGCAACGCCCACCGCGGTAAACATTTGCGTGGTGCCATTTTTGAGCTGGAGTTACATTTCTTGACTTTTATTATTCGTAGTTATGAGCCTAATTTTGAAATAAATATATTTATAGTACTATGTTTGACCAAAACACGATTCCATAAAATTTTCTCGATAGAAAAAATATCCAAATAGAACAATATACCGCTGGTATTCAAAAATTACTTCAAATTAGATCATGAAACTTTGCATACCAACTGAACTAAAGCAGGTCTTATGTTTTTTATTTTTTTTAATTACCATTATTTTCACCGTAAAAAACAAATACCTAAACTATTGGCGCTGCCTGCCGCCCAGCACCGCAGTCTGTCTCGCTCTCACTCAGTCCTCGAGCAGTATCGTGCGAGCGAGATAAAGAGTAAATTTTAGCTGAGGTAGTGGTATAGGCTCTCAACAGCACATAATTTCAGCAATAAAACAATCCTAACAGCACCTAACACAATCACACCAAATGAACACTTTCGTCCTCGATTGTACTCATTTCCCTTTATTCAGCTCACGTCGTACCTAACAGAGTACAGTTAAGGTCAACTACTCCCCCGGGATTCGATTCCCGCCTAACGAACTCTTCGCGGTAAGGCCTGGGCTACACTTGACGCGAACGCCTCTCAGGGTTGAGCACTCGAGCTTCACCTCGAGAGACAAACCCTCATTATGGAGGTACTGTTGCCAAAAAAGTCTTAGTTTTTTGTAGAGTTTTTTATTGAGGGAAAATCCGTTTTGATTAATGTTCTGCCTATGTCATGTCATATCAAAAGACAACAAGAAAAAAAGCTCATGTCACCATATTTTTTTTTTTCACTCACCCTTGTCCTATCTATGCGATACCTACCAGGCAACGTCTGAACACTGCCTCTTTTTTCCGAGAACCCATTTCAGCAGATAACTGCGATGTACCTAATTTAAAATACACATATCAATATATAAATTGAATTCTAAATATTTTGTAAAGATTTTATTTCTTTATTAAAAAAAAAAACTTTGTAAAGATTTGAAAAAAAAACTTTTTTTTTCTATAGGTAATTTCTTTATTTTTTTCCCCTCTTTTTTTCTAATTTCAAAGAGCTGTGGATTTTGTGATTAATAAATAATAAATAAGTACCTATTTCATTATTAAATTAAACTTTTGAAGCAAGAGCTACATAATCATTACTATACACAGTAGCCATAATTAATATGAATGTGTTTGGAAAGACACAAATAAAAGAGGGTTTGTGCTTACGACCACACGATAGTAATGAAACTTAAAATTAGCAGACTATACGCGATATAGTGTCACCGACAAACTACAGACGAGTATACCCGATTCAGCGTCACCGACCAACGACCGGCTGTATGGTCGTTGTCACCGACCGGCTGTATGGTCGTTGTCACCGACCGACTACAGACGAGTATACCCGATTCAGGGTCACCGACCGACTACAGCCGAGTATAGGTACCTGATTCAGCGTCACCGACTGCTGCAAACGAGTAAACCCGATTCAGCGTCACCGACCGACTATAGACGAGTATACCTACCCGATTTAGCGTCACTGACCCGAGCGTGAGGGTTCAGTTTCGTTCACTGTGCAGATAGAACGCAAAGTGCGCCGAAAAAAGTATTCACTTCAATAACTTGGCTTTAAACTCAGATCCAAAACGAATCCTTCTCTCTCCTACTACACCGATCCCATAATTGTTTCAATAATTTTAAGCCTTCCAATTACCAACCAACAACAAACCAACATTACCAACATTTACCAACATTATGGAATGCAATAAAAAATTGAGAATTGTACTTTGGATCCGATTCTACAGAGTCACCATTTACTATTAGCTAGCTGAGCCCCGCGGTTTCACCCGCGTTATTGTCGATCCCGTAGGAATATCGGGATAAAAAGTAGCCTATATGTTAGTCCAGGGTGTCAGCTACCTCCATACAAAATTTTATCAAAATCGGTCCAGCCGTTTGAGCGTGAAGAAGTAACAAACATATAAACACACACACACTCACAAACTTTCGCCTTTATAATATTAGTGTGATTTACAAAAGTCCAGTACAGACGCCAGCACATCAAGCTACACAATCTGTCAAATTTCTTTAATAGATATTCAACTTCATCGCTAAAGCATAAAGTTTAAAGTTGATCCGGAAATTTTGACAGTTTCGGGTAGCTAGATGTGCTGGCGTCTGTACAATGTCTACTATCGATTTATTATCTATTTCCAACCACAAGAGGACACAAATATACAGACCATTTTCAGATCCCAGAGGTCTGGTTCATAAACTATTCCTGAACTTTCAGCCTGACATAGCAACACTTTACATAATTGATGACATTGGAAACTTAGCTTTCAAGAGTTTCCAAACGTAGCAGACATGCTTTGTTTTCTAACAATAAAATATAATTTTACAGACGCCGAATTTTGTCTGGGTCTTTGTCTTGCTCTGTAGCCATGAAAATATCTAATTCTTAGACAATCCTTCAATTTGTTATTATAGCACAGAACGTATACTTCTCGTATTATAATGATGATAGGCTTATTTTACACAGCGTGAGAGTTCTGACCTTCATAGTCAGAAATTCTGAAGTGTGTCTGCGGGACTAATTTGCCTTAAACGACTTTGTACTATTTAATTTGTGTACACATCTACTCCACTACTATCCAGCTCTCCCACTCTACTATAGGTACATACATAGCTACTATACATAGCTACTATATCACTCAAGCTATCTGACACAACGCTAGATACAGTCACAATTCTCTTCAGAATTCAGAAGACTAGCACCACAGATATATATATACCTAGATAACGCAAGTATCACGAACTGTATGAAAACCAAGCGTGCCATTTTTTGACTACCTACTATGACGTCACAAGCTCGCGCTCTCGCTCACACTTACCCAGCCAGCAGTACAAAGGACTGAGCGCGAAAGGGGCGGCTTACTATTTGTAATCATAAGTTGGTACAGTTTTTGGCACGCGAAGTAGTTACTCTTGCGTTATCTAGGTATATCTATATCTGTGACTAGCACTTTTTGATGGTAATGTTACAAAAGACAGCTCGAAAAACGTTCCACCTTTTAATCTCGTGTAGATATACCTAGTATTTTTATCTCACGAAGCGAAGCGCGCTTTACTTGTGCTTAACAAGTGTAGAAACACGCTGTGAATGTGTGTGTAAGCGCAGGAGCTCTTGGTACCGTCCGCGATAATGCCGAAGTGTGCGTGTATGTGTACGTGTGTATGTTATATGCTCACGCTACTCATCTTCATGCCCACATTCACAGGGTACACTTGGTTAAAACAAGTAAAGCGCGCGTAGCTTCGCCAGATAAAAATAGTGTAACGTGTAATAGTTTAGATATAATATTGCTAAATCAGCACATTTAAGGCTGCCCTACCTCAACTAAAATTCACTCTTTATCTCGCTCGCACGATACTGCTCGCGGAGTGAGTGAGAGCGAGACAGAGTGCGGTGCTGGGCGGTAGGCAGCGCCAATAGTTTAGGTATTTGCTTTTTACGGTGAAAATAATGGTAATTAAAAAAAAAAAAAAACATAAGACCTGCTTTATAGTTAGTTCAGTTAGTATGCAAAGTTTCATGACTGATTTGAAGTATTTTTTTAATACCAGGGGTTTATTGTTCGGTTTGGATGTAACTTTGGAATTGTTTCTATCGAGAAAATTTTATGGAATCGTGTTTTCATCAAACATAGTACTTAACATTAATCCTCAACTTTACCATATACAGGGTTATTGGTAAAAGATTAACAACCTCTTAAGGGGTCATTGTACTCATCATCATGAACAACTTTTTATGGGACAAAACCTGAATTCGCGAAAAAAAAAACAGCTGTTCCCTAGATTTTGACGAGTTATACGAACATAAATGTAGAGAACAAGTGATTTTTTTTTTTGCGATTTCAGGTTTGGTCCCATATTAAAAGTTGTTCATAATAATGAGTACAATAACCTTTTAATAGGTTGTTAATGTTATACCAATAACCCTGTATTTATATCAAAATTAATGCTGCGGTATTGTCGACATAACGAAGGATCATGCTAAGCCATTTGAGGTAGTATAGGCTCTTAACTTAGGTACAGGGTTAAGTGTAGCCCCAGCTTAACTCGAGCGGGAACCGATCGCGTGATGTGCGTATATATTGCTAGTTAATTTTGGGAAGCTGATGGGAGCTATAATTTTGGGGAAAGAGATGGGTGCGCCTACAGAACCCAGCCATGTGAAATGTTTGAATTTATGGCTTTTATGGGATACTGTGTTATTTCGGTTTGATTATCTCGTACATACATGTTTAGGGGAGTTTTGTGAGGTTATAATGGTAATGTATTGGTTGATTATACAGGGTGTGTTACTCGTTAGTACAGGGCAACAAATTACGAAGTTTTAGCGTAGGGAGTTTACCGTACCTCGTATAGAAAGGTATGAAGAATTCTCTCTAATCATAGATAAAATTATGCTGAAGGAGTCCAGACGCAATCAAGTTGTGCAGTTTATAAAAAGCTTATTTGATTTTTAAATCAAATAAGGTTTTTATAAACTGCACGTTGCATTATGTTGACAACCTTGTGAAGTCCGACGACCCTGTGAAGGCCGCAGGAACCCGTTGGATGAGAGAAGCACAGAACCGGTCGAAGTGGAGGTGCTTGGGGAGGCCTATGTCCAGCAGTGGACGGTTTTCGGCTGAAATGATGATGTTGACAATTGACCTTGATGATTTTTATCAAAGCGCACCTATTACACGTTAAGAGCGTTTACGACGTACGGCATTTCATACAAACCTTCAAGCCCTTGTTTTTCGAAATGAAAAAAACCGATTTTAATGAAACTTCATACGCATAAGCAGGATACAAAGGTCTAAAAAGTTACTTAAGAACATTTTCGAAATATCCTATTTAAAAAAGATAACTGGAAATCTCTGTTTCTATGGAAAATTAAAAATCGGTCTAATTTGGCTGTAACTCTATTTTTCGAAAATGTTCTTAAGTAACTTTTTGACCTTTGTATCCTACTTAATATGCGCATGAAGTTTCATTAAAATCCGTTCATTCATTTCGACAAGCAAGGGCTTGAAAGTTTGTATGAAATGCCGTACGTTATAAACGCTCTTCGATATCAAAACCCAATCACCAATTATTACAAATCCAGACAAAATTAATAAACCGGCGCAATCATCACAAAATCAAAGCGAAACGTTAAACCACATAATCTTCGTAGTCGAACAACAATTAATAACCATTAATAACAGGCTTATCGATTCAAACCAGACTATTCGATTCCATCGTATGTATCGATACAGAACACTCAGTTGCGACCACAGCCGCGGCGGGCGTCGCGTAATCGGAATCGGTACTCACTTAACTCGAATATCGATTTGGCGAATGAATGTCGCTTTTAATTGATCTCGTTAAGTGCACTTTAATTCGAATGATGAGGTTCGCGATTTCGCGAATTAATCGATTTTAAGTTGGATGATGTCAATGAATAGGAGTTTCTTTTTAATTCAATTTGCGAAGGCTTGGGTTGCACTGGACTCAATCAAACCTATGGCACAGATGACGGTGCGTTATGGAGATAATATTCTCAGCTTGTGTAATGTATGCATACATCATGTCCTAAAGCTACATCAATCCTGCGCTATGGAAGACCTGTGCGCGGCCAACGATAACGCTGCTGTCGAAGTGCCCAAATTCTGGTCGAAGCTTATTTAATTCCAGGGACTTGAAGCGTTACGCAAAATAACGTTACGCGTAGTTCCAGTACCGATAATTTGTACAGTTCCACCAGGATCGTAACAAAATTAATTCCTTGGCTATAACGATACTGACAAACGGAACGAAATCTTAAACTGTTCACTAACGATATGACCAATATATCGTTATTGGTACGTAACGGTAACGATATAATAACGTTATTCATTTTGTCTGTGTGGTGCCGGACTTAAAGAATAGCACCACCCCATACTTCCCGTGGGTGTCGTAAAAGGCGACTAGGGGCGTACCGGAGAATGGGCAGCAGCGTTCTCTATGCATTCCACCACCATACTATACTGCGATCGCCAACCCGCCTGCTAAGCGTGGCGGTTATGGCAAACCCCCCCCCCCCTTTTGGGGGAGGCCTATGTCCAGCAGTGGACGTCTTACGGCTGAAATGATGATGATGATTCATTTCGATGCTCAACTTTGCTTCGATGCTAGGTTCGTGACGTAAAAGATGACGATAAAGACGAAAAAGTATGAAGAATAACGTTATAAATGAATCTGTAACGTTTCACCTGTAACGTTATACTGCATTATAATAATTTAATGCATTTCTCCACGATAAAAAAAAAAACCTTGAACTTGACTAGACTAATAAAATTGTCCAGAATACTCCCATAATTTCGTGGTATTTCGCAATACAGTTGCCACCACGTGGTGTGTATTAGGTACTCTTAGTTGATAGTCGTGCCATACGTGCGAATAGTCGCGTAACCGCAGGCTAGTCGGGACAAAGCTGTACACTGTTCTATGTACAATATACATATAAGCAGCCGTACTGCACGCGCCACGTTATGTATATAAAGGATAACGCGCGTTTGTGAGCGTAATTGTACCAAAATAGACGGATTTATAAGAGCGTTAAAGTTTTCTGTGATGGTTCTAGATTTAATTGTAGACGTTCTTTCACACTTACATTTAAAAACACAGTGTATATCCTTAGAGTGAGGGGCCCGTGGCTAAATAATAACAGCCGCACAGGTCGATTGATCAGGTTAAGCTACGCTTGCCGCGGTTGGTCTGTGGATGGGTGACCATCTTTACATACCGTGACCCCTCCGTGCCTCGGAAAGCACGTTAAGCCGTTGGTCCCGGCTGTCATTCGTGGATCTTTGACAGTCGTTACGGGTAGTCAGAAGCCCGAAAGTCTGACAACCAGTCTTACCAAGGGGTATCGTATTACCCAATAACTGGGTTGTGGAGGTCAGATAGGCAGTCGCTCCATGTAAAATACTGGTATTCAGCTGCATCCGGTTAGACTGGAAGCCGACCCCAACATAGTTAGGAAAAGGCTAGGCAGATGGTGATGACCCAGTAGGTATAAGTCAGTACCTACACTCGAAATACATTGAATAATTTCATGTAACATCCAAATCATGCCACACTCATATTTTCCTGCAAATTCTTAAAAATAAGTCCGAAAAGGTAACCAACTCAACAATTTCAAAGGAACGCTACGATTTAAAAGGTCTGAAACGAAGTCAAAAGGTGCTAAAAATAAGTTATCGGGTTCCTTCCAATAGTGCCTGAACTTTTAGACGTAGTATTAATGTATCCAATGGTGTGAAGTGTTGCCGGACTTAAAAATTATTATTTCCTGAAACGGCAACCATAAAACGCTTCGAAATCCATAACAAAGAGCCGTGATTTCTGGGGGATTAAAAAAAAACACTTTTTTTTTAAATCACGGCTCTTTTCATAAAAGTTATCTCGAACTTTCAGCCTTAATTCTCAAATCTATCTTAATTAATACGAAATAACCTAGACAAACTTCGTTTACACAAACTTTCACCAACATATTTCCAAAGAAAATACCCCCCTTTAGCTCGCGAAAATTCCTGAAATTAAAACACAAACGCTCTTAATATGGCAACACCACCACGCAATATCTCGGATCCCGCTACGTGACAAGAATCTCGATACAGCCCGTAAATAGTTTATGAATCCGATACAGTAAATTGGTTTCGTTTGCTAGCAGATGTACGGAGGTAAATCTATATCGAAAAGATCAAAAACTATATTCTTGGGATTGATATTAATAAATAATTTGGAGGAGGGCAGGCTGTTGACTATTTTCGTGCCATCAATCTTAGAATGTGAGTGAATACATATTGCTAGGTAATTCGATTTACATAATTGTACGAATTGCGAGGCGAGTGTGTGATTGCCATTCAGGGGGCCTAAAAAGGCCACATAGGCAGAATCATAAAAGCATAACATCATGAATTACAATAGACCAGTTAACTGTTAAGTTAATCGTATAACATCTCATTGGTGAAGGATTTTTCAGTTATTTTTTTTGTCTGTGCTTAAAATACCAATCAATCCAATCCAATTCCAATGTCTTTGATTATACCTACGTAGTACAGCGAAAAAAAGAAAAACACGCATTGTCTTCACCATATAATTCATAATGTTATCCTTTTATGATTCTGCCTAAGTGGCCTTCTTAGGCCCCCAGCTCGCAGTTCGCCGGTTTTTCTACACGAGTACGAGTCTTATGTATCTAGATTTGGAACTCGCTTTCCACACACAGATTTTGTCATCGCTAGCGAAAAATAGGCTGTCAAAATCTGTGTGTACAAGACGCCAGCACATCAAGCTACCCGAAACTGTCAAATTTTCCCAATCAACTTTGAACCTTATGCTTTAGCGATAAAGTTGAAAATCTATTAAATAAATTTGGCAGATTGTAGTAGCTTGATGTGCTGGCGTCTGTACAAGAGATTTGGAAATCGCCGGCGGCGAAAGTCGCTGCGTGTGTACCTAGCATTAGTTGACCGTCCGGCAGTCAGTGGAAACAAAAAAGCATCAAAGTATATCCCTTTCCACGTGCCAACGATGGCAACGGCTCCAATTCATACATTCAGCCTCAATCTTCATCTGCCTAGCAGTCGTGTCGGCCAGGTCAGTGTCTGCGCACGGCACTGGAAAAACGCACAGTGGCGCCGATTCTGTTGTTCACAAACTAAACTAAATTTAAGTTCAGGCATCTTTTTCTTTCTATTTCATTAAGACAAGGACAGAAGATAAATATTAGTTTAGTCCTGTCAAATTAGTCAGCGCCTGGCGTAAATTGACGTATTTTTAGTAGCCAATTTTTTATTCTCGTCTGAAGTTGTCCATGGAGTATCTTAATTTGACAGGACTAAACTGATAGTTATCTTCTGTCTTTTAGAAAGAAAAAGATAAAACAACAATGAAGTGCTGAATGAAGAAAAAGATGAAACAAATGTGAACAACAGAATCGACACCAATGACGACACAAAATCAATGTTACACATTGGTGTGCTAATCTATGAATTAATTATCTCTGTCTACTCACGTTCCCTATTAGATAATAGCTTGGTTCATTCGTTCCTTTGAACCCAAAATAACATCTAAATCCTGTTCAGCAGTTGTTCTTTTCACGATGACTATAAAGAATAATTTGTGAATGTCTGTAGGTCGTCTACGCCGAAACATTTACCTGAACGTTTCGTCGAATGATGAGTCGTGAGCCCGATGGTATAAATCCAGTTTCACAGTAGATCACTGGTGAGTTCTTTGTCCATTAATCTGTCGTAGCGACATTTCAAAGCGAGCGTAAATAGTCGCTGACACTCTTTTGATTGCTTGCAATAGGTTAGTGGAACTTGCTTTAGTGCTAAATTCGGAACAAGCGACCGAAATGAGTACATATCCTTGTTTATCTACTTATTTCATTCTTGAAATCATTCATTCATTCACTGATACACAACGCAAGGCATAAACCCTTTCCGTCTTATTACAACGAAAACTCACTTTAGTTCTAGCCTAAACATTTGAGCTAGTGATCTGTATTTCGAAAAATAACAACTTAGTACCCAACTAAGCTGCCATTTTTGTATAAAGAACTGCATTTCTATAACAGTTACATAATAACTGGCACGGTGGTTTAAACCTGATCTAAAGAAAAACCTTATTTTGTAATAAGGGGGTTGGATCAAAAAGTCTAAAAGGGTTAAACAGGCGATAAAAGTTGGTATAGAAGTTCGTAATTTTTAGGGTTCCGTAGTCAACTAGGAACCCTTATAGTTTCGCCATGTCTGTCTGTCCGTCCGTCTGTCTGTCTGTCCGTCCTCGCTTAATCTCTGTGACCGTTAGCACTAGAAAGCTGAAATTTTGTAGGAGTACGTATATCAGTTACGCCAACAGAGTGGTAAAATAAAATTTTGGAAATAAATAAATAAATAAATTATTAAATTTATTTTTTATTTTTTTTAGGGTAGCTCCCCTACATGTGAAGTGGGGATGAATATTTTTTTCATCATCTAGCCTATCGTGTGGAGTATCGTTGAATAGGTCTTCTAAAATGGCTTTGGGGTTGCTAAAATTATTTTTCGATTTAATGCTCCATTTACGAAATATTAAAGTTTAAAGTGCAAATTTTTGTTCCAGTAGGGCGTCCCCCCCCCCCTCTAAAAGCTAAACTACTAGCTTGAAAAATCTGGAAAAATTCTCGATGAAAGTGCATTTCATGAACTTTAAAGGAAAAGTATAGCGGTTAAGATAACTTTATTAGTTTAGCAGTAATAGTCGTTGAACTTGGGTGTTGGATAATTTTGTACCAAATACAAAATCCTTAGCATTAATCCTTTAAAGTGACTAAGATGAAGTAGTTGCTTGTTTATAATGGGTAAAGACTTGCATTGAAAACCAAAATATGTTTTTTTTTTTTACCTATTCAGAATAAAGAACAACAGAATCGTACTACATTGTGATAACGGGCTACTACGGAACCCTACACTGTGCGTGGCCCGACACGCACTTGGCCGGTTTTTTTGAAGTTAGCAAGTGGAAGTTGGTACTACTAATTAGGTTTCCGTTTTCAAGTTAAAGTACTTAATTCGTATTATCGTTTTTTGGATACTCGTCTCCTAAAGCAATTGAGAAGTTGCTGATAGGAAAAACTGTGAACGAAAACATCGTGAGAAATCTGGCATGTCCTAGGACCAAAAATTCGACGACGTGACATCTACCAGCCCACATTGGGCCTGCGTGGATAAAGTATGTTCTACTCCCTCTCACCGAGAGGAGAGCTGTGTCCCAGCATTGGGAACATTATAGACTGATTATGTGTGATGGCAAAACCCCATCACGGCTTGTGCTTTAAAAAAGTAATTTAAAAAATAAAAAACCCGACTGCAAAACTGAAAAGCTAAAAACAAGCCCATTTTAAATGGAAGCAGGCGGAACCCATTTGAATTTGAAAATATAATAAAAATGGTATGGGTCCCGCTTGCTTCAAACTTTTATTTAATTTAAAATGGACTTGTTTTTAGCTTTTCAGTTTCGCAGTCGGGTTTTTTATTTTTTAAATTACTTTTTTTATTTCCAGCTTTTTAGTTTACAAATGTGAAAAATTTTGCCAACGATTTAGCTCTTAGTATCTGTTTTTTACGATTTGTCACTTCGAATTACTTTTAACCATATACGTTATATACATTTTTGTAATCTCCTTTTAAAATCCTTTATTTTGATACCCCACTCGATAGGTAGTAAAAAAAAAATTTTTTTTGAATACATTGCGCCATTAATCATTTTAATTTTTTTTCAATTTTGATATACCCAGTGTCACTCTCACAATTAAGACGAATCTAACGGCACCTCTCAAGCTGAAATCGATCAAGCCGTTTAGGCTACAGAGCGTGCCAAAGAAATATACATACATTAATGTATATTTTACCCTCCTTCTGACGCAGTCGGGTAAAAAAATACCTACTATGATTTTTTTTGTCCACTATCAACTTGCTAATAAAAATATATAACCATATTTACGGTCAAAAAGTAAAAACCTTGGAAATCCTCACTATTCACGCGAAATCGGATGTTTTATTGTGAATAATCTTTCTGACGGGTTTTATCCGACCTCTGTATGGTAATTTATAGAGGATCATCTATTTTATTGCGTCCGCTATGGCCAATCGGAGCTATTTGGATTTGTTTATCTTTTACAACAATGTGAGTTTGCAATAGTTACGGCCTTCTCTCTGTGAGAGGAAATGGGCCGTAATCCAACCACGCGGACCCTGTGGGGGTTGGTAGATGTCACATATCTTCGAATTTTTGTTTCTAGGACATGCCGGTTTCCTCACGATGTTTTCCTTAAGCGTTTTTGAGAGCTGAGGTAATGAAATGGCCTCGACTTCGAGTTGCACGTTGTAGGTTCGAACTCAGACAAGCTGTTTACTTTGTGTAAATTATTTTTTATCTATACTAATATACAGGGTTACTGGTAAAAAATTAACAACCTCTTAAGAGGTCGTTGTACTCATCATTATGAACAAGTTTTACTATGGGACCTAACCTGGAATCGCGAAAAAAAATCAGCTGTTCCCTACGTTTTGACGAGTTACGCGAACATAAATGTAGGGCACAGCTGATTTTTTTTTTCGTGATTTCAGGTTTGGTCCCATAGTAAAAGTTGTTCATAATGATGAGTACAATGACCCCTTAAGAGGTTGTTAATGTTTTACCAATAACCCTGTATAAAGAGGTAAAGTTTGTGAGGTTGTAGGGGGTAATCTTCGGAACTACTGATTCGACCCAGAAAATTGTTTCACTAATGAGAAACTGCATTATCCCTGAATGTCATAGGCTATGTGTTATGTTAAAACGAGAAACTTCACGCGAACGAAGTCGCGAGCAGAAGCTAGTACATGATATGCAGGGTAGTCCAATTTTTGGAAAGTTCAAAATGCGCTCGATTTAATTTCAAAAAGCAGAATACTATCTTCGTCAGTCAACTATAAGTATAGCAGTAAATGATAAATGATTTATTTTCTGTAAGTAGGTTTTTACAAACACTTTTACACGTCATCATATTTTTTTAAACTAGATGTGGTCGGCGTTTCCTATCTGACTACTCAGTGAGAGGGGAGCTCCCAGTTGAAACATTTCTGACACCTGAACGCGTCACACAAGAATCCTTTTAGGTACGTGCAAAATCCGGCTCTCTGACAATTGACACCATGCCACTTCCATTGCAACTTCGGATAGGCACTGACTACGAAATTCAGCGTCTAAAAATACACCTTCTCTATATCTTTACATATTTACTAATATTATAAATTCGAAAGTAACTCTGTCTGACTGTATGGTACCTTTTCACGCCTAAACCACTCAACGGATTTCGATAAAATTTGGCAGAGAGATAGAATACATCCCGGGGAAGGACATGGATGGATTTTGATGGGTTTTCACCATCATTTAGAGAATTTATTCAGGAAAGTTTCAAGTTCTGTCTAAGCTTTTTTCAACTATGTTGTGGTCGGCTTCCAGTCTAACCGGATGCAGCTGAATACCAGTTTATGAAGTTTATGTGCATTAATATTTAGCACAACAATGTCATTGTTTTGACTTGTCGCCGTCACACCCGTGCGAGTGTGCAGAGGAGTGTCTCTGCTGGATCGGCGCGTGTTTATTAAATCTTACTCTTACGTCAATATCTCTACGTAAAAGTCGTATTAAACAGTTGTTTAGCTTAAACAACTGATAAATACGGTTTTATGGTAATAAGAACCTCGTAACCACAAAGCAAAAAACTGTTGAGAAACGTGAGACTGAATAAGAAGCCAAAAAGATATTGCGTATGTAAGTAAGCCGAAAACGCGAGCGATCTCACAGATAAAGATAAACATAATATTATGCGAGTACATTTCTCTTTGTCACAACACGTTCTCCAAACCGTTACTCACTAAACCAGCCATGAACATCAGGCTTCCGTCAATGTACATCCGATAACAATGTGAGAATTGAGAACATAGTACTTTTGATTTACGTCTTAGTTGATACTGAAGCCTACAAGTTGGTAGTTGTGTTGATCTATTCGAAGGTTAAAGGCTCCTTCAAACAGGCGCGACATAATCACGCGCGACACAAAGGCACGGCCAGTTGCGCGACTATAAATTGTTGCTATACAGACAAGTCCTGATGCCAGTTTGGACTTATGGTATTCAGCTATGGGGCTGCACCAAACAGACCAATATATTAATTATACAACGATTCCAGAACAAAGTGCTAAGGGAAATTGTAAATGCACCTTGGTACATACGAAATGATGACCTCCACCGGGACCTAAAAGTTGAGTTCATTGAAAAAGTGATCCAGAAACTTGCAGAGGCTCACGAAAAGAGACTTCATCAGCATGTGAACGTCGAGGCAATCCTGCTTCTCGACCACACAAACATAGAAGACTTAAAAGAACAAAACCGTTCGAGCTAGTGTTTAGTGTTAGTTAATAGTGTAAAGTACAAAAGTGCCAAACAAACACAAGAACGAAGTGTATTCGCCTTAATAGAGACAATAAGAAAAGTGCTATTGGACACATTCTTACTAAAGACAATTTTTAATAGTTTAGGTTATAATTAAATTACTTATTAGTCTATCTAAAAGGCTAGATTGTAATTAGATTAGGGTCCATCCTATTGTTGAACCCTAGGACAAGGAAAAAAAAAAAAAAGAAGTTGCGCGACTTGCGGTGCCTTTATGTCGCGCGCGATTTTATCGCGTGTCGCGCCTGTCCGAAGGAGCCTTAAAGGGTAAGGTCGAGTTCTGCACTGCCTTTTGTTACAGATTGCGATACCTCAATGTATGTCCGCCCTACCCTATACATCTTAAAATTTACAGTGTTTGATTATTTCCATTTCTATTTATTAGTTGATATAATCATAATAGACACCACTCTCTCTCAGGAAATCCGGCCGACGCCCTTTGCAAACTTTGGCAGGATACGCTTCCCCTCTTACTTAGTACCTACCACCAAAGGAGCCTCTCCCTGCAGGGTGTAACCTTCCGTGGCCCACTTGGAAGTCCCTGAACCGTCTCCAGACTCAAGTGGGAAGATGTAAGTCCAACCTGGTAAAGTGGGGTTGCCTTGACGGAACGGCAGTATCACCTCCTATCCTGCCGTCTGTGACCCAAAACATGCAGTCAAAGTGACCTCTGCCACTGACGACGCCGTGGATGTGGCCAACAAGCTATAAAATTCAGTCGTACTTATACGACGAAGAAGAGTAGACACCACAACATCAAAAAAATTCAAACCAGTTAATAATACTTTATCATCATCATTTCAGCCACTGACATAGTTGGACATAGGCCTCCCACCAAGCACCTCCACTTCGACCGGTTCTGTGCATCCAACGGGTTCCTGTGGTCTCCACAAAGTCGTCGGACCACCTTGTGGGAGACCTTCCAACGCTACGTCTTACGCTACGCGGTCGCCACTCCAGAACTTTTCGGCCCCATCGGCTATCTGTTCGGTGCCCTGCCCACTGCCACTTAAGTTTGGCAAATTCTTCGGGCTATGTCGGTTACCCTGGTTCTCCTGCGGATCTCCTCATTCCTGATTCGATCACGCAGGGAAACTCCAAGCATATATACCTACCCAAGTAATAATAGGTGCTCCATATTTCACTAAAAATTCGCAGGAAATAAGCCAACCCTGACACAGAGCCTTCTAGATGGAAGTGCTTAGTAAAAATCTCCCCAAATGACTCTTCCAGCGGATTATTCTGCAAGTTATTAAGTTAGACGAAATATGCTCTGTGGATATTTAAGATCGTCTCAGATACTTTGGCGGATTTTTATGAGGCATGTTCTGAAATGGTGTTCTTGTATGAAGTTTACGAGTATGTAGGTCATATTTTTGGACTGATATAGTTTTTACTTTTTTGTACCTACAAAACCTACTTATAAAATTACGGAAAGTATAGTCACTAGGCCCGCGTGGTAGATAGTAAAAGTAAAGTAAAAATCGTTTATTTCCACATTCAAAATAACAATATGGTTGGTCCCACACTAGGCACAGCCTGAATCATGGGCACCATTAAATAGGTAATTTTAAACAAAATAAAGTAAATTAAAGTTGAAATTGGCTAGATCACAGCCCACTCCCTCTCAAAGAGTGGATGCCTGTGACCGCGGCAGTGGGAACATTATATACAGGGTCCCATTAAAATAGATGGACAAATTTTAACACAGCGCTCAGTTCGTCTAACCAAAGATTTTTTTTTTGTTTAGCCTGTTCTGTCCCACTGCTGGGCAAAGGCCTCCCCCATTTCCTTCCACATTTCCTTATACTGTGCCTTCTCCGTCCAGTCGGTCAGGAACGAGTCTAAATCGTCACGCCAGCGTTTCTTAGGCCTGCCTCGGTGGCGACGCCCGTCTTCAGGCACCCACTGTGTGACGATCTTAGCCCATCTGTCTGGATGCATCCTATAAGTGTGACCCGCCCAGCCCCACTTCAGCCTCGCAGACTTGCCGCCAACATCGGCGATACCTGTCTTGGAGCGTATTGTGTAACCAAAGATATCCAAGCAAAAAAAAAAACACTGATTAAGGTGATTTTATTTTGACCTAAAATAATACATTGCTGGCACATTAGTGTATTTTCGTTAGCTGATTATTTTTCTTGTAAGTAAGTATCTATGCGTTTTTCTTATATATTTTTTTGCCATCGTCCTTATTCTGGTGGTCAGAATGATTTCTAAAAGTTTGTACATCTATTTTAATTGGACCCTAGATAGGTGGAATAAGCTTATAGCCACTGAAAGAGGCTGCCAATAGTAGACCGTTGACAGTTTTTACAGGTAGTCAAAAGTCCAAAAGTTTGACAACCAGTCTTACCAAGGGGTATCGTGTTACCCAGTAACTGGTTTGTGGAGGTCAGATAGGCAGTCGCTCCATGTAAAATACTGGTATTCAGCTGCCTCCGGTAAGACTGGAAGCCGGCCCCAACAAAGTTGGGAAGACTCTTACCGGCTAAAACCACCGCGCTGTTCCACCTCTACCTATGGCCGGGGGTGCGGGATTCGCATAAGCATTCACCGCTCCCCCGACAGGCTTCGACCCGCTGTTCCTCAGCGGGTCCAATCTCCCCGTGCGGCTATACCCATAATGGCCGCACCTACTCTCGAGTGGCGCGCGTGGAATACTGCTGCGCCAACTGCGGCTTGTCTGGTCGGACGAACATCAACATAAGCCTACCTACAAATAAAATTTACGCCAAGTGTACTTGCTTCGGCAGTACATATACTAAAATTGGAACGAAAATTTACGCCAAGTATTAACCCCGGATTGCCTTCAAAAAGATAATTTTATATCGGATCGATAGCTCATACGGTTGTCTGCTCAGCCAAGTGGAAGTTCGATAAAAACGGCAGAATAAAACGTGCCGTGTGAAAATGGCTTGGCTTGATGTGTCTCCAGGGACAATGCGAGACAGGTGTTAGGGACACATTGGTGGATTCGATGAAGGAGAAGGGAAAAGAGTGCAGTAAGATAAGACTGATGCGATTGTTATAGATGTTGACTCAGTTTGTCTAACGGACTAATTTCAGCCTGTGGGTCGACTTCACTCAGAGGGCATACAGCGACCTACGCGTTCAATATAATAATGCACTGAGAGTGCTGCTGCGGCTGCCGTGGCGATGTAGTGCGTCGGGGATGTTTGCAGATAATAATATTGATGGTTTTGCCGCTATTATTAGGAACAGATGTGCATCCCTGATGTCTCGTGTTCGCGGCAGCACCAACAGTATTCTCAGTGTATTCGTGGATCGGTGGGATTCCCCGATGTTGCGGAGGTGGATGCGGCTCCATGCCGAAATTTAATTGTATATTTTATGTGTCTATAACCTACTAACACTAGAATTTAAGTTAAAATTGTTACTAACCCTATGGACTCCGGTCTGAAATAAAAATATTCTATTCTATTCTATTGAAACAATACCCACCTTTTGAAACAAAAGGTAAAATCTTGACGAACATTTATATGGGTTATGGGTACATTCAATATAACAGGAATTATGATTCATACAATATTGAATGTACCCATTCTATTACGGCCAAGGTTTAATACGAACAAAAATTGTTTATATTTAGTTAGTTATAAAAGGTGCAGTCACAGTCAGCAATGTGACTGATCTTCAAAAACTACAGAAAGACATAAAGAATTGTAACTGAATGAGTTATGAAGGTATACCTATCTATGGATTAGTTGGGTTATGTATTATGTTTCTAAACAAAACATCATATAGGTATCATATCACACTAATAGTATAAAGGCGAACGTTTGTGAAAGTGTGTGTTTATATGTTTGTTACTTCTTCCCGCTCAAACGGTTCTACCAATTTTGATAAAATTTTGTATGGAGGTAGCTGACACCCTGGATTAACAAATAGGTCAGTTTTATCCCAATATTCCCACGGGGCTACTATCATCACTATCAAACAAACAAACTACTATCTAAATACAAAAGACATCAAACTTGCCAATGCACAAAACTTTTAAATTACACAAAATGGTGTCCATAAATTATGATAAACGCTACACAAAACGATCATTAATCTGTATTATCGCGGTTGAACACAATTAAGTGTAGGGCGACAATCAACCGCTTGTTTTACAGGATTTTTCCTCATTCATTAGTTTTTTTCCCGTCACTATACAGAGTGATTTATTGTGGTCTCATGATTGATTAAAATTGTAGTCGTCATGGTTACGTTTTTAATTTCACTGACGGGTTTCACTGTTTTGATTTTGTTGGTTTATTTTGATTTATTGTGTGCTTTGTGTTTTTGACGTAAAGCTCACTTTGATATATTGTCTATTCTTAGTTTTACATTGAATTTATAGTAGAGGGTCTCATGGCGTTATGATTTAGGCGCAATGCCTTAACACTTTGAAATCTCACACAGCAATAATATATTTTTGTTACAAAAGCGGTTACAAACATAAATCTCACATACACTAACAGCCAGATCTGGTACAACTATTTCAAAATAAAAATCAAAAGCCATTTAATCAAAATAGGCTGAGAATCAGCCCTTTCCGAATGACAAAATGACATAAGACATATCCTCAAAACCCACCACATCTTAATGCTTTAGATTTGTTGTTTATAAAAACATTTGACCCCGTACCCGGTACATACATCACACTGCACCATCTCTAGCACACACAGTGGTCACGAGACACAAGAACCATGAGCTATACGCTCAAGCGATGCTTGTCTCGCGACAGCGACTACGGAAAAAACAAATGAAAGAAGTTGTTTAGACCATGCATCGAGTGACCACGATACACGGGCGAAAACAAGTGACATGCGCCCGTGTCTCTTGACGCAAGTCGCATCGCTCGAGACCTTGAACAGCACTGCTAAGTGCTATTCTGTAAAAATCACACCGTAAAAACTTAGGTGAAGTGAGGTGCCAATAGTGTCACTCCCTAGTATCAGTGCAATCACTTTCATAAGCCGGACACTCGCATCTGATGCTAGAGATTGACACTATTGATAACTCGCTTCACCTAAGTTTTCACGGTGAGATTTTGACTGAGTAGCACTACAGTATATCCTGTAAAATTCTCACCGAGAACTTAGGTGAAGTGAACTGTCAATCACTATCATAAGCTGGGCACTCTATCTGATGCGAGAGCACTGTAGCGATATCTACAAACGCCACAATATGCGAACTACACGTCATACTGACGTCACACAAAATCCTGCATCTCGCAAGCAGAGTTTACCGCGCAACTAGCATGTACCTATATACAACGGCCCGACATAAATCATCGGACAGTTGCCCGCCAGACACGACACCCGTCTGGTCGGGGGATCCTCCCTTTTCTATGGAAGATGAATGAAATTTACACCCCGTTCCTCATACTTCTCCTAAGTTTTCACGGTGAGATTTTTCAGAATAGATCGTCAGGGCCTGACTACGCTAAACAAACGGCACTTGCTTTGCTTTTCCAATCCACAGACAACATATGCACTAAACTACATACTCCAGTACCACGTGCCACCACATTGTGGTCACCACCACACAACGTTAACGACTGCGGTCAACGGACACTCTTAATGGATAACGCTTCATCGAACTACCCGCAACTTGCCATCAGCATTAAATACCTGAAACAATGAAACAAATAGGTAAATGTTTGTTAATTAAAACAATTAATACTGGTACTGTTTGTGGATGAGGTGGAGTCACAGGGTGTTGTAATGAATTCTGATTGATATGGACGTTATTTAATTTGTGGTATTGCATGTTTGAGGTTTGGAAATTAAAATGATAGTGAGAATACTTTGTTTATTTCAGAGCAATATGTAGCTTTATAAGCATAGTAGCAGTATGATGGTAGAAGCTTTATTGGGACTCTCTTTTAACTACAAGGTATAATCATGTATCTGAAGCGAATTCTCGTATTTAAAAACGTTCAAAATCTAGTCATCTCAATGACAACAATGTCATTTATTTTTATTCTTTGAGACTGAGATCAGACTGTGAACGATCTTAAAATTACGAGAACTGCCCCTCTGAAGTTCTATCTCAATATTGTACAGACACTAGCACATCAAGCTACCCGAAACTGTCAAATTTTCCCAATCAACTTTGAACCTAATGCTGTAGCGATATAGTTCAAAATCTGTTAAAGAAATTTGACATGTAGTAGCTTGATGTGCTAGCGTCTCTACAAGGCTAGAAGACAACATAGCTTCAAAATTGTCACAGCGCTTTCTCAACCATGATAGCTTAAAATTTGCCGAAAGCTTGTGAATTCAAGCTAAAGAGACAAGGCGATATCAAACTACAATATTAATATGACAAAACAGTTAAAAAGATCTGTTGTGCCTGTTCAAGTCATTACAAAATTAAGTAAGGACACACTGATAGCAGAAAGAACACGCGAACAGTGTCCAATACATTTGGAGTAAAGTGAGCAGAGTGGGGCGTGCCCCGTCAAACGCACGCGCCCATTATCCTCCGCCCTTAGTAATAGTAGGATGTAAGTTAGGAGAGATTAGCGAGTGAAAGAATGTCTAGACTTTATCTTTGTAAAAAGGTATTGTTTCCTTATTCATATTACCTAAGTTTTTTAGTGATTAAATACGAAAAAGGTTACTCTGTTTGACAGATGTAAATACTACTATACAGATAATATACTACTATACAGATAATATACAGATAATATACTCTGTTTGATATAAATGAATAAATAGGATTTAAACGCTTGTAGCGTCTGTAATTGTCTGTTGAGTTGCGCAACTGTCGAGAAGCGCATCTGTCAAATTCCGGATTTGTCGAGCTGCGTCTTTGACGTGGTGCGAGTCTGACGAGATGCGTTTCTGTCAACATGCGTTTTCTGGCGAAATCAGTATTTGACCACTTGCGTTTCTGACGACATGCTAGTAATCCGTAGTTTCATTGCCAAGATTATGTTATAAAATATCTTGTCAGTAAGTTTCCTAGCATGATTAACTCGAATCTACGCTATGGTAAAATACTGATTGCACTTACACTGAAAAAAATAATTTCTTACTACACCACATTAAAGCGATTTCATTAAGACTTACTGGCTTTATACAGTGAGAAGAAATGTTTGTAAAACAGTAAAAGACACAGTAGCTTTTAATGATTGAACATACTATTTACTGAAAAAAAAAAAGAAAAAAAAGGAAAACCACCATTACTGTAAAGTAAGTTAATTTCAATAGTTGCAACGATATCACCAAGTGAATAAAACAATTAATTTCGTGACCAAAAGGTCACGAAATTAATTGTTTAATAATTAAGTAGCTAAAAAGCTACTTAAAGTTTACTGTCATGGCGGTAATATTTTGCCTCAAGCTTTAACTGTTTTCGGATCAGTAAAAAATACTGTTTTGAACGTTAGGCTCATATGGAACTGTTTAAAGCAGTTCAGATCAATGTTTTTTATTTACTGCTTATTTCTTTCAGTGTATTCTTGCTTATAAAATTAATTATTCTGCTGGGACTCAGGCCTCCTCTCTGTGAGAGGGAGTGGGTCATAAATCACGACGCGGGCCCAGTGTGGGTTGGTAGATGTCACATTATCTTCGATTTTTTTGGTTCTAGGACATGCCGGTTTTTTTTTACGATGTCGGCCAAGAGTGAGTCAAACTTTCCACTATGCCTATGATCCATAGGTTTAGGAAGTTAAATATAGGTAAAAAAAAATCACGTGACTTAGTTAACCGACTAAACGTAATACCAGTCTATTCAGTTGTCATGCTACGTCACAGTTGTACTCTTCAATTTAGCAACGTTATATTAATAACGTGGTTTTTTTGTTTACCTTTATTTAATTACCTAAACATATGGAGTAAGGAAAAATGTCTTTCGAAGTATTTGCCACTCATCGCTCACAACTTACACCTCGGTCGAAGTAATGCTTTACTAATGACTATGTCGAGATTTTTCCCCCATTCATAAATATGCATTAACGATACCTTTACAATGTTACCTACAGTGTAATTTAAAATTCAGCCACACAGGGTTATAATGGGATTTATGATAATCATGAACAAACTGACTGAAATTAAATAAGGATTCCCCACTAATAAATTTAACGGTGAACACCGCGATAAGTTAATTTTAAAGTAGATTGAAATATTAAAGCTTTTCCTTGTATTCTTTTGCTGAAAAATAACGTAGGTTGTAATAGTGAATGTGGTACTTTTAGTTTTAAAGTTTTATATCGAAATTACGTTGTACTTTTTGAGTTAGTACACTAGCGACTAATGTTGAATAGTTTTAAGTTATGTTGCTCATTAAAACATTCGACTACATTGTAGTGTGCGATTGTAGTCACTACATGTACGGTGATGATTGTAGTCACTACAATCATCACCGTCGAATTTTCTCATAAACATGCACTGATACCACAGGATAAATCTCTATAGACATCATGAACGAATAAATTTAAATTACACTATTCGCCGTACGGCATTACATACAAACTTTCAAGCCCTTATTTTTCGAAATGAATGAACCGATTTTAATTAAACTTCATTCATACGCATAAGCAGGATACAAAGGTCTAAAAAGTTAGTTTTCCATAGAAACAGAGATTTCCAGTTATCTTTTTTCAAATAAGACATTTCGAAAATGTCTGTGTGTATTTTTTGTAATTTGCGTCTTGTTTAGGCAGTATAAACAAAAACTCTTTCTTTCTTTTTTAAAACGTAATAATCTCCAATCTCAAGACGGAAAAAACCACAGCACACTGGACATACGTCAGAACAAGCCGAAGCCATAACAAATGGCCGACGGCAAGGTTACATAGAAGCCTATTACAGCCACGAGTTCATTTGCGGAGTGATTTGTTACCCAATAGATTTGTACGCAGAAGTATTCGCAAGTTTCTGTACCGAAGTTTTGGACTGATGGGTAAACTGCTTGACAAGTGTGTGGCTATTGTTGGTTTGTTGAGGGCTTTTGAACACATTTATCAGTGCGAAGATTCTTCTTTGAAGACGGCTTGAAAGAACGATATTTTAGGATTCCGTACCCAAAGGGTAAAAACGGGACCCTATTACGAAGACTTCGCTGTCTGTCCGTCTGTCTGTCTGGCTGTCTGTCCGTCTGTCTGTCCGTCCGTCTGTCTGTTACCAGGCTGTATCTCAAGAACCGCGATAGCTAGACAGTTGAAATTTTCACAAATTATGTATTTCTGTTGCCGCTATAACAACAAATACTAAAAACAAAATAAAATAAATATTTTCTCCCATACAGCAAACGTGTTTTTTTTTGCCCTTTTTTGCTCTATATCAATAATGGCAACAATTTTGTGAATATTTCAAGTGCCAACCGCACTTGAAATATTCACAAAATACTCAGTTGTATTTTTACTTTAAAAATAAATAATAAAATTAAATCAATAAGTACTTATTTATTTACCCATACTTTTTTTTTTTTTTGCGTTTTTGCCTTGTGGTACGGAACCCTTCGTGTGCGAGTCCGACTCGGACTTGGCAAATTTTTTTTTGTTAGCCTGTCTTTGTGTCCCACAACAGTGCAAAGGCCTCCCCTTTCTCTTTCCAAATTTCCCGGGATGACTTATGGCACATTTCAATCGCCGAAAATTAATGGTAAAAAAACAAGTAAACAGAAAAGAAGATTACTTCAAAAAAGGCAAACATAATAAAGTAAAATTAATAAACACCCGTTACAGCCAACGTAAACAGGTCAGACGTGCTACACCGGCCTTTAAAGGTATTACATTTATTGACCATACCGTTTGATAGCTTCCAGAGCTCGGAATTAAAATGTCCAATAATCCAATTACGGTTTTAAATAAAATACTGGACATGGCACATTTACGTAAAGTATCGTTTCATTTTAATACTGAGATACTGTTGATACTGTTGATGGCTACTTCATTAAGAATATTATTATTATTAATAAAATATGTAAACAACACGATTTGGATCTCTTTACGGTTGTACGGTTTAGCGTGACCTCAGCTAGAAGGTGCTTAAGCCTCAATTTTTTTAAATAGCTGCAGTGCTTTTTGTTTTATTTTTAGGGTTCCGTACCCAAAGGGTAAAAACGGAACCCTATTACTAAGACTTCGCTGTCTGTCCGTCTGTCCGTCTGGCCGTCTGTCCGTCTGTCCGTCTGTCCGTCTGTCCGTCTGTCTGTCACCAGGCTGTATCTCAAGAATCACGATAGCTAGACTGTTGAAATTTTCACAAAGTATGTATTTCTGTTGCCGCTATAACAACAAATACTAAAAACAAAATAAAATAAATATTTAAGGGGGGCTCCCATACAACAAACGCGATTTTTTTGCTCGATATCATAAATGGCAACAGGTAGGCACTTGAAATATTCACAAAATACTCAGTTGTATTTTAACTTTAATAATATAAAATAAAATTAAAATAAAATAAATATTTTAGGGGGGCTTCCATACAATAAACATGTTTTTTTCGGCGTTTTTGCCTTGTGGTACGGAACCCTTCGTGTGCGAGTCCGACTCGCACTTGGCCAGTTTTTTCTTTTTCTCTCTCACTTTTTAATTGCAAACACAAGTAGTTATTTCAATAGTTCTGACTATTAAATAGAGCATAAAGTGTTATGTTACTGCTTGTATGTTCACAACACAAATTCTATTATAAGTCTAAACGTGAAGACTTGAAATGGCTTTCTGTCGACTATTGTTTTCCTTTTTTTTTGTTATCTTTTAGCTGTAAGTCTTCCATGATGTAATAAATAAATAAATAAATATTGGTCGTTGCGTCGGGTTTAAGTGGAAAAATAAGTTGGACTGCCGCTTTGGTGTAGCGTGGGTCTTGTCTTCGATGTCGAGGTCAGAGGTGCAGTGTTATTTGGTTTGTCAATTAAGTAGCATTTTTTTCTAGAGGAATCACGAATTCTGGATTTTGTTCTCGGTCGTTGTAATGACAATAGAGTCGCCCTAATATATGGCACTTAATCATAACTGGACAAAAGTGGGTGACTTCTACCCACCCTTTCGGAGTATGTATACAGGCGTGGTGTTATGTCATACAAAGTAGTACTCACTTTTTATTGTATGTGTGTGACGTCATAAAGCCTTGACGCCTTGACGTAAAAACTGTTTAATGATTAAAGTTACATTGTAATAAAAAGTTGTAGCCATATTAACGTAGATGGACTCTTAGTTGCTACGTAAGTGCTACGAGTGGCGTAGCACATCTGCTACGAACACTGCTACGCCGCTACAGCCTTTTTCATCAAGGGCTACGCGTTACGTTTTCTTTTATTTCAATTATTTATTCGATTATTAACCAACTCTGAAATTGGACCAGCATTTAGCATGTTTTTTTATGGCTGAGGCCCTTTTAGCAATAGAAGCATTGCTTTCTTTCTGTTTTTATAGTTTAAAGGTGTTTTTTATATTGAGCGACGCTGACTGCACGGAGGATCACTTTTATTTAAAAAAAAAACTTTTAAACAAAAAAAAAAACAACCGACTTTAAATTAAAAACAAAACACAAAAATAACTTCAATTTCGGAAGTCGGTTTCGTTGGTTCCGCATTTTCGTTTTTGACACCGACTTCCGAAATTAAAGTTATTTGTCACTTTGTAGTGTTTTTTTTTTTGGATGCAGGTATTTTTTTTTGTAAAAAAGTTTTTATTTTTCACTTTTAAGTTGTACCTAATAACCTACCCCACACAAATTCATTTAACACTACTTGATATGTAAATATGAATGGCAGGAAGTTATTAACATAAACTAAGTCAGAAACTGTCAACATAAACTAAGTCGAAAAAAATCGTACTATTGAAGCTAACTCAAAAACTACCCAAGTAAAGTTATTCAAAATATGGGACCACCTCTGAGGCATACCTTATCCATTAAAAAAAGAAGTTTGCCAATCCGTCTATACATGATGGAGTTATTATGCCCGAACAAACAAAAAAAAAAAACAGGCCAAGTGCGAGTCGGACTCGCACACGAAGGATTCCGTACCACTAGGCAAAAACGCCGAAAAAAACACGTTTGTTGTATGGGAGCCCCCCTCAAATATTTACTTTACTCTGTTTTTAGTATTTGTTGTTATAGCGGCAACAGAAATACATCATCTGTGAAAATTTTAACTGTCTAGCTATCACGGTTCATGAGATACCGGTGACCGACAGACAGACAGACGGACAGTGGAATCTTAGTAATAGGGTCCCGTTTTTACCCTTTGGGTACGGAATCCAAGAACATCTGAATTGAGAACCTCCTCCTTATTTGAATTCGGTTAAAAATACACCGTATAATTATTTACCGCAGCGTCAAGGTGTTTCGAAAAGATTACTACGTAAACCAGCCCAAAGATATTACAATTCTATAGTCACAAAGCGTTCTTAGATAAAGTTTTTCCTTTATAAACTAATTTCTAAATTACCATCACAAAGGCTGCTTATCTTTCTATTCAACCCTCTCAATTAATTCAGAACCACAGAAGTATTCTTCTTAATTGTAAAGAATAAATTACTTTTCTTCATAATTATCACCCTTTGTTTGGTATATTCTCGGTATTTGTTTGGTCAGATAGGCAGTCGCTCCATGTAAAATACTGGTATTCAGCTGCATCCGGTTAGACTGGAAGCCGACCCCAACATAGTTGGGAAAAGGCTAGGCAGATGATGATGATGATGTTTGGTATATTCTCGCGAATAGAGTTCAATTTAGCATAATCAGCCAAAAATGTTCCCACTGCTGGGACATCGTCGTTTCAGCCGATAGACGTCCACTGCTGGACATAGGCCTCCCCCAATTTTTAGGGGGGGGGTTTGCCATAATCGCCACGCTTGGCAGGCGGGTTGGCGATCGCAGTATGGTATGATGGTGGAATAAATAGAGAACGCTGCTGCCCATTCTCCGGTAAGACCCTTAGTCGCCTTTTACGACACCCACGGGAAGTAAGGGGTGGTGCAATTCTTTAAGTCCGGCACCACACAGACAATGCTGGGACATAGGTGACAAGGAATGGGCCGTAATCCACCACGCGGGCCCAGTGCGGATTGATAGCTGTCACATGTCTTCGAATTTTAAGGTTCTAGGACATGCTGGTTTCCTCACCTTTTCCTTCACCGTTTTGAGAGCAGTGGTGATGAAATAATTTACACAAAGTAAAGCGCCTGTCGGGCTTCGAGTTCGCACCTACAACTCGTAAGTCTGGGTCGGTAATACTGGGCCACCACCGCTCAATGATAAATGATAAATGAATTTGCTCTCTAATAAAAACAATACAAC
The DNA here is from genome assembly GCA_916614155.1 of Mesoligia furuncula. Taxonomy (NCBI): domain Eukaryota; kingdom Metazoa; phylum Arthropoda; class Insecta; order Lepidoptera; family Noctuidae; genus Mesoligia; species Mesoligia furuncula. The sequence goes on from OU744794.1 coordinate 5,743,271, forward strand.
TAAACAGAATAATAAAATAAAACGTACATCAAACAAAGAAAGTCGTCTGAGTCGCAACGCTTGACGTATTCCAACCCTTATACTGAGTGTTGTCACTGGAGGGCGAGTAGTGTGTGCTCCCCCTGTATGTCCGCATTCAGTAGGTACAGTTAAACAAAGAGATTAGTATACTGGCTGCAAACTATACAATATATAACTGAATTATTGCACACTATGAATGTAGTTTGTTCAGAATCGTTTACTGAATCGATTGCTGTCATTTTTAATATAGGTAATATTTTATTCTAAAAATAATGAAAACTATGTAAATTACAGTAAAAACAAACCAAAATGGACCGGAAATCCAGGCTATATTTTTTTTTTGTTGCGACTGTATGCTTTCGTAGATTTCTAATGTGACCAAAATTTTCTCCCACAATCAGTATCACTAATTTAATATATAAACAATGTCATCATCTGCCGAGCCTTTTCCCAACTATGGATGCAGCTGAATACTAGTATTTTACATGGAGCGACTGCCTATCTGACCTCCACAACCCAGTTACGTACTGGGTAATACGATACCCCTTGGTAAGACTGGTTGTCAGACTTTCGGGCTTCTGACTAAGTACCCGTAACGACTGTCAAAGATCCACGAATAACAGCCGGGACCAACGGCTTAACGTGCTTTCCGAGGCACGGAGGGGTCACGGTATGTAAAGATGGTCACCCATCCACAGACCAACCGCGGCAAGCGTTGCTTAACCTGATCGATCGACCTGTGCGGCTGTTATTATTTAGCCACGGGCCTCCTCCTCCTATATAAACAATGTTTTATACATAAAAAATTTAATTAAAAAAAAATAAAAAAATTAATTTAATTAATTAATTTTTTTTTTTTTTAAGTTAACTGGTTTAATTAGCCGTTTATTTAACCGCCTAGTCTTTTAACTAAACGGCGGCCGTTCAACTAACGGCCTGAATGAAATTCAATTATAATTTACATAGGTTGGAACTGTAATCAATCACGCGCTCGCTGAATTTGGTCGCAGTAACTAAGCCAGGGCACCCCGACCAAATGGGTTAGGGTAGGTTAGAATTGTGATCAACTGCGTGCGAGCCGAGAGAGCGAAGCGAGATGAGCACTACTTCCAATGGCCAGGCGGTTAACTAAACGGCTAAATTAACCTGTTGGCAGCGACATATGTACAGACGCCAGCACATCAAGCTACCCGAAACTGTCAAATTGTCCCCAATCAACTTTGAACCTTATACAGTTGAAAACCTATTAAAGAAATTTGACAGATTGTAGTAGCTTGATTTGCTGGCGTCTGTACTACGATTACAATATAATATCGTAATGAATGATGGTGTAACGTTTGGTGGTGTGCGTTAATTCCGGGAGATGCTACTATTGTAACTATTGTGGTTGTGGTGATAAGTAAATTATTTTTCATCACACTTTTAAGTTTATCATAAGGTGCAACCACAATGCGATCGATCGACGTAGATCGATGACATTGACCAATAAAGCCAACCGATGACATCGACTAATCAAGCCAACCGATGACATCGTCCAATCGAGCCAACATTGGTGCATGACAACGATTGACCGCGACGTCAACTGTTTTCATTCGACATAAACCTATAGTAAGGATCGACAATCGATGCAATATCGAATATGTTTTGAGGCGAACTAAGTATATTGAAAAGATATGAAGTGCGCAACAAAAATGTATATTTACAGTCTAGTGGACAGATTAATAAATACTAAGCCTGTAACCCTAAAGCCTTTGTTGACTGTACTTAACCCGAGGGTAGGTGTGTTTGTAGCCCCACCTTTATTGTTTTACGAGGTTGTGTGACGTGTAAACCGTGCCTTCAGTGTTGTTTTGTTACCTTTTTTATTTGTCTACGTACCTAGTTGGGATATTGTATTTTTTTACAGTGGAACGTGACGCTTAGATCAATGGAGTGTTAAATGAGGGTAGGAGTGTATTGTAGGTCAATATGAAGTATTTTTTGTGTCCCTATTGGGTTCGCAATATTTAGTATCTAATTCTGTTTTGAATAATTATTTGATTTAACTACGAATTAAGCTCAGGCTCATCTTCATACTTTAAATAACGATGGAAATGGGGATTATTGTTTGCCTTACTTAACCTGGATCAAATAAACTTATTTTCTTTCTGTCTTTATCTTTAAGCCTTTGAAACCCTTTTCTAGAAGAATCGTTTCAAATAGCTTCTAAAGGGGCTTACAGGACCTAAACACACAAAACGCAAGTTTTAGAAACAATAAAAGTATATGATCGACTACAGTAAACAATATCAGAAAAATATATGATATTCTTCAGGATATATGCTAGGTAGATAGTGTGTTGAAAAACATACCTAATACAACTAAGATACGATAGAAAAAACCATGAAGATACCTCTAAAAACTTTCTTTTAACAATAAAAACCATACTAATATACAAGACAATCATTCTGTTTTTTTTTGCCAATTATTTTACAAGCAACATACTAAAATACTAAGAGTGGGTTGCATCAATAGCTCCGTTATAGTTTGTGTCAAAGTTAAATTTAACCGTAACCATAACAATGACCATAGAATCTACTATCCGTTGTTGCACCATCATGTATTTCGTGTATTTCACAGTTAAAGTTAAAAGGGTGACAAGTGACAAGACGTCATATTTCCCCAAAATGTACGTGGGTAATTTTTTGACAAGGGCAACACTTCAAGCTTGTTGTCATCACGCTTTGTTTATTTGACACTAGTGATGTTAATCAGTCATTAATGGTCAGGACTCGATTGTCTCGATTATTTAATTCAAAAACTCAATTTAAGTTGATCTAAGGACTAGAGGGAGGTTCCCAGCAGCTTCGTACGTTTGAAACGCACACAAAAATAAACTTCAAGAAAAGAATCATAGCAAGATCCAAAATACAGTTACCGTTCTATATTGGTAATGTACCAAGGTATTTAAGTCAGTGACATTCGGCTCAGATTGGCTTTGTTCGACTTTGTAAAGAGCGTATTAATACGAATAATAATAATAATTCCTACGCATATTCCACTGATTGTCAGATTGATCTGATAAAATCAATGACGATTTAATGACAAATTACACTTTATTATCTGACAGCACTAACCCACAGAATATGTATTTTCTGTTATTAAAACTCTGTGACTGTACAATTGTACATCACAGTATTATGACGGTTTATTACAAGAATATATTTATTACCTGGTTTTTTAACCAAGAATGACAGTTAACTAGTGTGGCAGTGTTGGTGATATTTATCTAATCGTGAGTACATCGAGTGGCACCTCGAGAGAAAATGGACTCAGCTTTTGAGTAACGAGTTAAATAAAATCGAGCCGCATCACTATCTGACACTGTCAGAAAGACAAGTGTCAAGTGACTATAACATTCATTTTATTTTTCCGTTTCTTTCGAATTGCATGAAATTGATATTTCTGTTTTCCTGTATGTAATTGAAGGATTATATTATTGGAAGATGTATTACAGCATTTACTCCAGAAGGATGTTGTGTTAATTGTTCAATAAGATTTTAACGCAATGTGCGAACACATTGCCCGAGACTGCTGCAAATGTACGGTAACTTGTGAACGCAAGGATTCACGAACGCTAGTCAAACCATCTTTAGTGCAGTTTAACGAAAATGCGTATAGACGATGCAAGAAAGTATTGAAACTGTTTATACATTATGGAGATTTGAATACAGGAATATTTACATTATATGTCGATTTTCACAGCAAACGCATACTGTGCCTGATGAATGCGGGAAAGAACATTGTTTTGCAGTGGCATCCAGCACACCAAAAAGAACAAGAATAATATTAGTTAGAATACGCTTATTTTCTAACATAAATCATCTATTTATTTTCAGGTGCATTATTTAGGTAGGTACCTACCTACCTAAAAAATTCCTTTCTAACACCCAGCTGCTCTTGCTGGATGCTATTGCAACTGTTTGGTGGACAGACGTTGGTATTGTTAGCTGTTGTGCACATGTACTGTTGAGCGTGCGGTAATGAAGTATTTTCATCGGTGGAGTGACCTGCATATTTTTCAGATGAAATATTACCTACTTCTAAGTCGTCTGACATTGAAATTAATATAAGTAGTTACATTAATAAAAATGCTCTGCTATGTACAATTTGTTATTATTATTTTTTTTTTTGACCGTTCAATACACTCCTACTATTTATCGCTGAGCAGTGGTGGGTCCGTCGTAACAGCTGCGACTTACAGCATAAAGGTCGTAGGTTCGAACCCAGACAGGCGCTTTACTTTGTGTAAATTATTTCATCACCACTGCTCTCAAAACGAAAACATCGTGAGGAAGTCCTATATCCATACTAATATTATAAATGCGAAAGAGTGTCTGTCTGTTACCTCTTCACGCTTAAGCCGCTGAACTGATTTAGATGAAATTTTGTATAGAGATAGTTTGAGTCCCGGGAAAGGACATAGGATAGTTTTTATCCCGATATTCCCACGGGATCGTAACTAATGTGTGTGAAATCGCGGGGCGCTGCTAGTATATACTAAATTAATTTTGATAAGCATTGACTTTCATAAAATAAGGAAGAAAAAAAACAAGTACAATTTTAAAAACATAATATGACCAAACAAAAACAACCTGTCTTCAAAGAACTTAATGAAATTGAAATGGATCAAATCAGATAAAGTATTTGGAATCAAGATGAACTTCATCGGCACAATGAAGAGAAGTATAAGCTAGGAACTAAAAAAACTGAAATTAGTAATCGATATTCACAATACACTTGCTACAGTTTACATAATAACATTTTACATAAGAATATCGATTTCAAATTTCAGTTTTTCTAGTTCTAGCTTATACTTCTCTTCACTGTGTTGCTTTAATTGCCGAAGAAGCTCAAGCTCTCGCGTATTCTTCTGAATTTTTGGTTCTAGGACATGCCGGTTTCCTCATGATGTTTCCCTTCACCGTTTTGAGAGCAGTGGTGATGATATAATTTACGCAAAGTAAATCGCCTGCCTGGGTTCTACTCAAATCGTAAGTCGGGGCCATTAGGTAATTATTTATATAATATGTAGAGTTCTCAGGGGTTCTTGTTTTCAGCAAGGGAGGACCCTTGCTGAGAACTAAGACCTTAGCAAGGGCTCTGGCTTCTAACTAGGAAAGTTAGAAGCTCTTGCTAAGGTCTTAGAACCCGGAATCTGTCCAAAAATTAATTCTCATCCTACTTACGAAATCGATCAATGCGAGGGTGAATTTTTTTCTCTTCCTAACTGGCAAATCCTGACACTATCATCGCTAGAAGAGCTTTATTTCCACAATATATCGCGGAGTAAAGACATACCTAATTTGTTTTAGTAGGTACTTTATTCAATAACACAATATTTTTATAGGTTACAATGCAAAGCAGATGACATTATACAATGACACAAACCGTAACTATAGCCCTTTACCGCCCGAAGTTGGGCGATTAAAGTTATAGTTATCTGTGACGTCATTTTAACTATTTTGTCAAAATTACAATTGCGGAGTATTCGATGAACAAACATACAAAAAAAAAAAAAAAAAAAAAAAAAACATACAAACACCCGAACATAGTACCTCCTCCTTTTTGTGAAGTCGGTAAAAATGATGCAACCCGAATTTCGCTTAACCGGAGATTTGACGTCTGTCAAAGCTTTGATTATAGTTAGAAATGACTTGTTATAGTTATTTATGACGTCATTTTAACAATTCTCAAAATGATGCAACCCGAATTTCGCTTAACCGGAGATTTTGACGGCTGTCATGGGATTGGTTATCGTTATAGTTAGCTGATGCAACTCACTCTAAGTGCTTTAATTTTTTCGTCCAAACAAAAGATTTTTGTAATTAAATGATAGCTTCATATTTTGCAATAAATTACCAGCGTTGTGTCATCGCGCTTCTCTTTCTTTTCTATGCAGTCCGACAGTGACCGCGCTTTAGGTCATGTAAGCCCATTAAGAGGCCTCTTACAGTCCACTAACGCCGCCAATCGAAAAAATGTCATAACTCGTAAATAGAATCAAAAATACAAAATATGTTCTATTATTACTGTGGAAAAGGCAATAACGTAATTGTATAACACCTTATCAACACTTGAAATATAGCTGTTTAGCTAAATCGTGCATTCAAAACATAAACGGCCGTTTTTGTTACAAATGCACGATTTAGCTAAACAGCTATATTTCAAGTGTTGACAATGTGTTATAAAATTACGTTATTGCCTTTTCTACAGTAATAATAGACCACATTTTGTATTTTTGATTCTATTTACGAGTTATGACATTTTTTCTGTAAAACGCCCCTTAAATAAAACATAACACCAAAACATCTATCCTTATCGGAGTACTAGGCTCACATAACCATTCAAGAGCTTCACATAACCTACCACCCGTACCAAAGCCATAAACAAGGCAAGATTAAACGAATGTTCCCACGTTCCTCTATCCTTGTTGACAACGCTACCCACAACTTCGCAAGCAATCACGCGAATTCCAAGTGAATGTGTTTGTTACTCATTAGGGAGTTGTCTGCCTATCCTCGGATGATGGAGGGACGATCATTAACCTTCCTGTGTTGGTCGGTAGAGGTCGTTTTATGTTGATAGCCTTGAACTTGCGTTGTTAGTTTATGGGTTTGGCGATCTTTTAGGACCTCTCAAGCTCCGCTAATGAGACACAATTGATTTTCTATTGTATCGTATTACATAGGATACTCGCGGACGGGTTAAAAGGGGCATTGTGAAAAGGTGTGGCTGTTGTTTGTGTGGGAAATCAGGGGGCCTAAAAAGGTCACTTTGGCAGAATCTTAAAAGGATAACATTATGAATTATAATATGGCGAAGACAGTCCGTGTTTTTCTTTTTTTCGCTGCACTACTTAGGTACAATCAAAGAGATTGGGATTGGATTGATTGGTATTTTAGCACAGACAAAAAAAAATGACTGAAAAATCCTTCACCAATGGGATTTGAACTGTCCCTTATGATTCCTAACGTTATCCTTTTATGATTCTACCAAAGTGGCCTTCTTAGGCCCCCTGATCACAGTCTCAATCTGTCAAAAATACCTCGTAATTTCCCTACATTTTGACAAGTTTTTTGTCATTTTTTTGGCGCTGAGATGAGACTGCGACTAGATCTTGAATGTTTTAAATTACGAGAATTGGCCTTCAGACTGTGAACGTTCTTAAAATTACTAGAATTGCTCCTCAGATGTATGAACGTAAACAAGGCAAAAGGCGAACTTAGGTATCTTAGCAGGTGGCGTTCTGTAGTTTCTGCCTACCCCTATGGGAAGGAGGCGTGAGTTTATGTATGTACGTAATCTGCATTCGCGGTTTATTTGCCAAAAATGTAAACAAGTATGAGTTTATGGAAAAATAATTTTAAGTCCTACACAATATTTTTATAACTTTTTCAATAGCGCTAGTCACTCTGAATTCAACTTAATTACTATTAAAATAAAGTTTATATTTGTTTAACTTGAAATAATATTAATTTGAAACATAAGTTTGAATAGACGATAAAATATATAAACATATAATTACACCACATGCTGTAATGTTTTCATCCATACTCTAATTAATTAAAGTGATGTTCTGGTATTCAATGGACATGGTGATCAATATTAATTACCTTTCACTTGATAACCGAGGTACCGATGTTATCAAGGTCTCCACAATGTTACATTAATAAAACTGATAAAATTGTTATTGCAGCCGACTTATGTGCACACTTAATTTTACAACTAGCTTCAGCCCGCGACTTCGCCCGCGTTGTACCAACTCAATTACACTATAGAACATACCCTATGGCACTCGGCAGTAGTGTAGCTTTCGGCCGGTGAAAGAATTTTCGAAATCGGATCAGGCCGTGCTATTCTGTAAAAACGATTTATTCCAGTCTGATCCCCTGCTAGTTCGTCTTCTTTTTTAATCTCCGTCTTATCCACTTTATCTAGGTTACTCTTTTTGACAGGTAAGTACAGTCAAGAGAAAATAACTTCAGCTAAGTTTTCACGGTGAGATTTTTACAGAATAGCATTACAGTACTTAAAGAGATTACCTTCTATATCCAATATTACAAACTTTACCTCTGTATAATATTAGCGAAGGTCGGCTGTGCAATTATTTTACAAAACCTAGCAACTGATATCACACTAATTATAAAAGCGAAAGTTTGTGAGTGTGCGAGTGTGTGTGTGTGTGTGTTTATATATTTGTTACTTCTTCACGCTCAAACGGCTGTACCAATTTTGATAAAAAAAATTGTATGGAGGTAGCTGACACCCTGGATAAAGGCTACTTTTTATCCCGATATTCCCACGGGATCGACATTTACGCGAGTGGAACCGCGGGGCGCAGCTAGTAAAAAAATTAAATCGGTGTTTTTCAATGTTTGACTTGCTAAATTGAGGTAAGTGTAAAACAACGAAGAAGAGTACCATCTTCATCTGCCTAGCCTTTTCCCAAATATATTGCAGATTTGCAGTCGACTTCCAGTCTAATCGGATGTAGCGGAATACCAGTATCTTACATGGAGCGGCTGCCTATCTGCCCTCCACAACCCATTTACTGGGTAATACGATACCACTTGGTAAGACTGGTCTGGACGGGCCAAGATTCCAAGACATAATTTTCGTCTGTACTTTGCACGGGCTGTCGACATTTCTATTGCTGTGAAAATTTAAAACAAACAAAAACAAACGATCAAGCAGTTGCTTGGGAAGCAGTCTGTCTGACTCGACTTTGAATTGGGCCAAGATCTGCCTCGAACGATAATAACTAGTGTGGTAATAAAATCTGGTCACGTAAGCACTAATGTTTGTAACCGACTTGTGATAGCAAATGTCACTGTTGATAATTTTTGAATCAAAATATTTTCGTAAGAGCATTACGATTATCCTCTCATGACACAAACAATCTTTCGACGACGTAACAGCTTTATTATCTTTTAAAAGATACTGCTAAAAACATTTCTGTTTCCGCAAGGACAGTTAAAATATTTTCGCAAAAGGTTCAATGAAGTTCGATAATGAGAAGGAAAGAAAGCAAACGATGACCAGATTATCTATTCTGTAAAATCTCAGCGTGGAACTTAAGGGGCTTACAGGACCTAAACGCTAAAAAACGCAAGTTTTAGAAACAATAAAAGTATATGATCGACTACAGTAAAAACAGTGTTGACAACATAATATTTGGTACATCGTGCAAATTATGTATCCGTGTTTAGGTAATGTTTGCCTTGGGCCTTCATGAGCCCCGAGGACTGTGCAGGAGGAAGCCGATATTAGGAATCAGTAATTTGACCACTACACTGAGTCGGAAAGGACAACCCAAGAGGCAAGAGGGGAGGGTTTAGAACAGTATATTATTTCGCAGTGAAAATACTATGAGACAGAAAAGGTATGAAGTATATGTAAAAAACCCTTCAAGTCTGCGAGTCGGACTCGCACACGAACGGTTCTATACTACAAGGCAAAACACGACGAAAAAATCATGTTTCTTGTATGGACACCTCGCTTTAATTTTGATTAACTTTATTTAATTTTTATTAGGTATGTGTTGTTATAGCGGCAATAGAAATACACACTCTGTGCATGTTCATGAGATACAGCCCGCTGACAGTCAGACGGACGTACGGACGGACGGATAGCGGAGGCGAAGGCGATTCGCACACTGCACCGCATTACGCAGCGGGGTACGTGAAACGGAGCCAAACTCCCCCGCACATAGGCGCGATTTTATTGAATTTGTATGTAAAAAATCACGCGCGGGGGGCACGTTATCTGCGTCCCGTCGCGTGGCGCGTTGTGGTGTGTGATTCACCTTAGTAATACTTTCGTTCTCTTTGGGCACGGAACCCTAAAAATGCTGAAAGTAGAACCGTCCTTGTCTTTTTAATGTTAATTAGGTTAGAGAGCAAATACAACACCAAGACGTCTCTGAAAATCAACTTTTAAGCTATTTTTAAAGGCTACAATTAGTATCAAAAAGCTTATTTCCATTTTTTTGCAAACCATACAAAAACTTATAATATCTAAAGATTTTATTGATGTTTCAATCTATCATCCCGTTTCTGGCTTGAGAATTTTAGTTGAGAACTAGTCGAACTCTACTCAAGCATTACAGCAATGTTAAATTAATAATACCCTATAATGTTCCCACTGCTGGGACACAGGCCTCCTCTCGGTGAGAGGGAGTGGGCCGTAATCCACCACGTGGGCCCAGTGCGGGTTGGTAGATGTCACATGGCTGTAAATTTTTGGTTCTAGGACAAACCGGTTTCCTCACGATGTTTTCCTTCACCGTTTTGAGAGCAGTGGTGATCAAATAATTTACACAAAGTAAAGCGCCTGTCTGGGTTCGAACATACGATCTACAACTCGTAAGTAGCGGCCGTTACCGCTGGACCATAACTGCTCTATACCAATATCTATATACTTTAGCATTTGTCCGTGAAATTATTTATCTTCTTCCTTATAACAAAACAAGGTTTTTCTTTAGATCAGGTCTAACTCGTCAAGCCATATGTAGTACTTTAGAATGAAAAATCAATAGTGTCTCATTAGCGGAACTTGAGAGGTCATACGAACCTAACTGTTATAGAAATGCAGTTCTCTATACAAAAATGACAGCTTCGTTCAGAGCTAAGTTATCATTTTAGTATTAAGAACTTTGCCTAAATCGAAATAAAGTTCGAAATACAAATATTGACTCAAAGGTTTCATTTTATATTATGACTGTTTTATTTTGCAAAGGATTTATGAATTTCAAATTCTCAATTTAGAAACCGGATGTTGGAAAGAAAACGGATCCCTAATTAAGGTTAAGTAATTAAAACAAGCTGCCACAAAATGTTGTTAACATAAATTATATACAACATAACATATGCCTTGCTCCCTCGAAGGGTTTGGGCAATGGTATTATAGCCTGTAGATTATAGCCTACTAGCTTCCTCCGTCGATAAAAACGATCCTATGTAAGGACATAGAATAGAGATCTGGCAGAGAGATAGATTGCATCCCGGAGAAGGTCCCCGGGATGCAATCTATCTCTCTGCCAAAGGAGAAACCCGTTTCTGGGCCTAGCCGTTACACGAATAAGATATGTACCAAAAAAATCGTCTATTTTTCTAAATTAACCCATTTAAATCTTAGCCTCATTTACAATGGCCAAGTGTAGAAAATAATTAGATTTCTATTTTTTGTTTTAAGCCACCTTTGTAAACCGTTACAACACTTATTTTGTTATACGTCACTAACTTCACAAATGCTGGTATTCTATCAATAGAGCGTACCCTAAGAATATGATCGATTTAGTAGAAATCGATGCTGATACAAATAATTAAATAACACTCCATTGTTTTAGTATAAATGACTTTTTAGGTATTAAAATCAATGTAAAGCAATTAAATCTGGAAACTAATTGATATTTAACGTAATCGCCATTAAAAAACATTAAAAGAAATACATAATCGATAAAATCGACTGCACCATGGATTGCACTAGTAAACGGCAAATGTCAATGTCAACGTCTGTCAATTCTCATGGTTGTAATGTCATGTCATTAATGTCATTCGCTTTTCGGATTTTTGCGTAAGTCAATGTATTGTTTTTCTGTATTTCCGGGGATTTATTTTTTCATAAGACCTCTAATCGAATACTGGACTCCGAAATTGATTGTATTCTGACTGACCCTCGCTTGAACAATGGACACCGTTACATAACCTGCCACCTGTGCTGACTTTTGCTGGAAAACCGGATCTGATTATTGCTCTTTTCGACGACTGGCACGACATCATGAACCTGTGCATTAATTGCGGAATAGCAACGGCCCACTGCCATACTATAGGAAGGCGAAGATTGCAAGATGAAAATGATTCTTTCAATTGTACAGGAATGGGTCGCGCGCGCCTCAAACGGTTAGTATCCGATATTTCTATATTGTAACATTTTTGTACAATGTATGTAATAATTTAATGTAGTCGAACTAAATAGTGTTATCGCATTTGTTCAGTTGTTTGTTTGTTGATAGTTGTACTTTATATAATGATACCAGAATGAGCAGATGTGATGGTTCATATTTGAAGACATGACTGTGACATCACCAATCCGGACTGAACCTGCATGGTTATTGGTTAATTATATTCCCTCTCAGAGAGGAGACCTGTGTCCCTGCAGTGGGAATGTAATAAGGCCGCTTAAGTATGTTTACCCAAATGTGCCACTCGGATGTTTATTGCTAAATGCTAATGCTAGACCTAATAGTTAAATGATAAATGTTTGCTTCAGGTAAATGAAAATGACTTTAATCTGCCAAGCTTGCTGGAATCATGCCAATGCTGTATCTCTTGATGGAAATATACCAGAAGGGAGTGAACAGACACCTACAGGACACCAACGAGTGTGTATTCACTGTGGACTTTCTCTACTGAGAAGAGTTCGTTGCCATCAACTTACGACTACTGGTACAGTGCAAGAACACAGAATACACGAAGTTAAAAGAGGATTGATCCTACCACGCACGGTTAATATAATAGTTTTTTTTCATGCTTTTTTAATAACATTTTTTTAGTTTAGTTTTGATAACAAGGGCATTCAAAAGTTTTAGTTGGTATGCTAAAACATTTAAGTGAATTAGAACAGTGTGATAATGGTTAAGCTAACTCAGGCTTACTAACCTACATCAGGATTCATCATCATCTTTAGATCATTCTTTTTCAAAGTGGGCAATAACACACCACACATCTCTGGTATAAAGGCACCCTTTAATGTAGATATATTATTTTCAGGTGGGTGCTTCAAGTGTTGTCTGTCACTCTTGTTGGTTGCGAGCAAATAGAGCATCCCGACATTTCCATGATCTACAGCAAGAGCTGTCAACATCGGACTCAAACTTAAAAGGAAGAATAAAGTCGAGGCAAATTAGTAATAGGATTTAGTCGACAGCTCTCTAAGTGGAAGGGATGCTATAACCGAACCTGTATCGTTAGCAAAAGAACGGTTGGATGCTGTACCCACACCATGAGCATAATATGGTATCTTGGTTGGGCACGGCACCAGGGTAGTCAATTTTGCCTCCTGCACAATTTCTGGATACCTACTGTGTTATTATATTATGATAATCCTAATGAAGAAAGTAATTAATAAAACCATCACAATTACCTGTGTTTTTTTTATTTTAATATATTATTGCAATCTCAGATTACTTACTTACTGTAATAATCTGAGATTGCATCAAATCCCTAGGTACATACAATATTAACAAATGCAAGCCAGTATGATGTAAGTGGACCTTGTATAATAAACATAGTTTTCTGCTGAGGTTGTCAGTACCTACCGCTACAAGAACAATCAGATAAATCGGAAGTCATCCCCTGAGCGCTTTTTATATAAGTACCTAAAACCTCATCGTGATAGGCGGCAGGTGCTGCAGCACAGCACATGTGCGTTCCAGATTTACGTAGGAAACGAAAGTCTCAAAAATATCATTGTTAAACTAGGTACTAAAAATAACCTAGAAAGTGAACATTGTTGTCTGATTTTACCAATTTGGCCATTGCTGGGAGACGTGAAAATTGGGCTCGTGAAACCTTCCTACATGCTCTAATTTATGGCCAAATTCCAGCCCTGTAACGTCAGGCCCAAGTTTCTATGGACTTTGGGTTTCTCCTTTTATCGAAATCCGGTCAGTGGTTTAGGCGTGAAAAGGCAAAAGGTATACAGACAGACAGACAGAGTACTTTGGAATTTATAATATTAGTATGGATTTGGTGCTTACATACAAATACAACCTCCGCGAGTCCGTTATAAATAGATGGCACAATTACGAGACAAACGTTAATTTGGAAGAATAGAATATAAAACAAATAGGTGACAAGGGGGGAAATTCTGTTATCCTGCTTTTGTCTAGCTGACAAGCAAGAACACAGAAGATGAAAACATATATGGTACGGCCGTGCCCCCAGATAAATGTAAAAACGTATATTCATTTTAGGAATAATTATGGATGTTAGATAACAGAGGTGGCCAACTTGGTTAGAACCAAGATCTACTGTTCACTGACGACACCCTGTGAGATCTACCAATTACATAATTCTTGAAATCTTTTAAGAAACAGCATAGTTCAGTACACAAATACCTATGTAGTATTTTTTATTTTATTAAGAGAGAAAATATAAAACCGAAAATTATTCTTAGTAACTACTTATTTATATTAATGTGAGCATTGCGTTTGAGCTAGATTAGCAAAATCAGGTTTGTAGGTGGAAATATTTTTTGCCTTGCTACGATCGACTGGACTAATAGTCGCGATCGATTGGTTGGCCACCCCTGTTATATAACAAACTGATTATTTAATTTACTCATCCCGGTACGGAGAGCTACCAACAGCTCTCATAGTACCTACACCACCCACATAAACATAAATAACTCATGTTTCAAAGATGTAACTGCCATTCAATGAACATAACAAGACAAAATCACAATCATATTTATAGCCCACAATCTGAATGAACCAACGTCTCATTAAAATACCTAATTACAGCTATTTCTATCAAATTCCCGGTATAGTGTTGTACCAGGAGGTCATAGGATCGAGAGACAAGGAAGTGACGCAGCCGTCACCGCGATAAGTGAGACACGTTTAGATCTTAACAACGTGTATGACATAAACATGTTTCTTAGAAATGTTATATTTTAATCACTGTTTTGACTAATCTGTTAGATAAGACCAATTATTCTCGAAATTGCAATCTCGTCTCAGCGATAAACAAATGTCAAATACTTGTCAAAATGTAGGGAAATTAGATATTTTTGACAGTTTAAAAACTGAACCGATATAAATTAAATCACATTTTAATTTACTCGGCAAGTCAAGTCAGCACACATTTTAGTTAGCGAAATTGACACTATTGAACTCTACAGACAACAAGGGTATCGCGAAAAACAAAAAAAAAGAGATTTTTTTGGGGTCAACGACCGCAGTTAGTTCCGTTTCTTGAAATATCAGTGTTTTTTTTTTGTAAACTTCACATACGTAATGGGCACATCCATTACGAAAAAGAAACTGATTTAATACTTGGTTAACTACACAATCGGACATGCTGACCCCAAAAAAAAAACTTTCTGTTCTCCGGAGTTTCGCTAACTAATTTAATTCGACCCTGTATTATTAATTTGCATAGTCCGACTGACAGAGCTTGTAAAATCGAACAGTGCGTGGCGCCGCAGGGCACAACAACTAGTACAAAATGAATCCCAAAACATTTCCTAATTTAGGCAAGCATTGTTATTAAATATTGTGCTAGAACAATGACATGAACATTACTGAACCATCACCACATTTTGTGCAACGCACAATTTGTTTCATTCACAATACATAAATGAGAATTAAATTTCACAGAGTTAATAGCTAGAAAATAGGCATTAATTTTATTCATATTACCACCGCGCAACGTCCAAAAATTTGGAATCGTGGCAAAATAATAACAGCCGCACGGGTCTACGCTTGCCGCGGTCGCTTCGAGGATGGGGACCATCCATTATACAGGGTTATTGGAAAAACACCAACAACCTCTTAAGAGGTCATTGTACTCATCATTATGAACAACTTTTACTATGGATCCAAACCTGACATTTATGTTCGTTTAACTCGTCAAAATATAGGGAACAGCTGATTCTTTTTCGCGATTTCAGGTTTGGTTCCATAGTAAAAGTTGTTCATAATGATGAGTACAATGACCTCTTAAAAGGTTGTTAATGGTTTACCAATAACCCTGTATATCGAGACCCCTCCTTGCCTCGTGGTCCCGGTGTGCTCGTAGATCGTTATTACGGGTAGTCAGAAGCCCGAAAGACTGACAACTAGTCTTACCAAGGGGTATCGTGTTACCTAGAAACTGGGTTGTGGAGGTCAGATAGGCAGTCGCTCCTTGTAAAATACTGGAATATTCAGCTGCATCAGGTTAGACTGGAAGCCGAATCCAATATAGTTGGTAGAAGGCTAGACTGATTGATATTTTTACCAACATCCAAATGAAGGTTGGGACTTGAGAGCACCCACCATATTGTGCATATTACTAAGACTGATGATTGAGATTCTGTAAAAATCTCACCGTGAAAACTTAGGTAAAGTGAGCGTGGAGTGAGCTGTCAATAGTGTCAATTCCTAGCAAAAATAAACTCACTTCACCTAAGTTTTCACGGTGAGATTTTAACAGAATCGACCGGCTGGTTCGACTCCTTATTCAGTGCATTCCGAATCCGATTACCATTAGTCCTGTCCAAAAATGCATAGACACGAAGCTTATTCAGCGCAGTTAGTCGTCGTCGTTTCTAAAAAGTCTAAGTTTCCTATATTGAGAAGCCTAATAATTATTTTAGCACTAACCTTATTATACATTCATTCACTCACTGTTACACAACGCACAGACTAAACCACGAGGTCTTGATTGAAGCATGAGCACAAGACTTCGATACAAACTTCAATGGGTTGAATAGGGAATGTTTATATTATGGAAGATCGACATTTTTGTCGTGGAGCAATCCCATCGGACACAAGTATAGATGGGCAATCCACCTGGGTTTAAACCCGGTGCTTTTAAAACATCCAATTTTCTGGGTGTTTATGGGTGTTTACAGATGTTTATCGGGTGTTTATCAAAAGCACCGGGTTTAAACACGGTAGATTGACACAAGGCTGGTTTATGCATAAATTCCGGGAACATCGCGGAAATCCCCGTTATCGAATAAATATTTACCCACCTGCAGACTGAGAAAATATCGATACTATTGCGTACATTGATAAATATGTATTGACGTGACGTCAGGGATGGCCGAGAAAGGATAATATATACTGACCTTATTGATGACGTCACCAAAAAGGCTGAAGATGATCTTCGATCAATAATACTTACTGACCTTATTGATGACGTCACCAAAAAGGCTGAAGATGATCTTGCAAAATCCGAAAGCTATGAATAGGCGTAACTGTAAAATTCATCTTAGAAACAAAAAAAAATTAAGTTTCTAATGCTTTGGGAAGAGCCTTGTCCAGCGATGGCTAGAAAACGGATCGTGATTATGAAGATGATTAAAGGCCTCATTGAATCAGTTATTAGGAATTAGCAGTAAAACTTATATCACGGAATAGACGAAACAATCACATAATTTGCCTGTGAATTTTTTAGCGAAAAATGGTATGTTTTATATGCATTCATGCTGCATGCATGCATGCCGCTGTTGTACGAGTATCACAAGATAGGAGAGGTCTGTGTCCAGCAGTGAACTGCGATAGGCTTGGGTGAGAAAGTGAAATACTTTGTGTGTTGCATCATCTTGTCAATATACAGGGTCAAATAAAATTTGCTAGTGAAACTCTGGACGTTATGGGTCGATCGATATCTGAACATGATAATATAAAATTATTTAATGTTTTTTTTTTTTGGGAAACCCCCGGGTAGTTCTGTTATTTGAAGTTTGAGTTGAGAAAATCTGTTTCGTTTTGTTTCATCGTGGTTAGATATCGAAAGTCATCACGTCTGTAAGGTTTAAACAAAAAAAAAAACGGATCTTTTAAACTGATAATTCAAGTCATCATCTGTCTAGCCTTTTCCCAACTAACCGGGTCGGCTTACAGTCTAACCGGGTGCAGCTCAATACCAGTATTTTACACGGAGTCACTGCCTATCTGACCTCCACAACCCAGTTACTGGGTAATACGATACCCCTTGGTAAGACTGGTTGTCAGACTTTCGGGCTTCTGACTAGGTACCCGTAACGATAGATCCACGAATAACAGCCGGAACCAACGGCTTAACGTGCTTTCCGAGGCACGGAGAGGTCATGATATGTAAAGATAGTCACCCATCCTCAGACCAACCGCGGCAAGCGTAGCTTAACCTGATCGATCAACCTGTGCGGCTGTTATTTTTTAGCCACGGGCCCCTCAACTGATAATCCAAGGTACCATCACCTCTACAGAGTTTCGCTAACTAATTTAATTTGACCCTGAATACTCAGAAGTCTTAGAACACTTCTCAGTCAATCTTAAAGGGTAGATATTATAAATTTGATTGAATAAATGACAATGAAATAACAAATATTGGTTCATCTCCGCGCTGTTGTTGTTTACTCCGGTTATATCAATAGCAGTATTAAATTAGATCAATATTCCGAGTATCCATAACATTTACTTTTGTTTAACTTTGTGATATTCCTTTCTTCCGCAAATATTTTCGAGTAATTTGATACTAATTGGTTTTGGGATATTAAAGCTATAGTATAGGTAGGTGGTACAATGGGTTCGGAAATGGACTAGCTATATTCTAGGCATAGTCATAAATAATGTTTCTGTTATTCACTTGATTGCATTTTGTAATTACATTGTGTTTTGTTTGTTAATTTTGTTATTTTCTAAAGTATATTTTTTTTAAATTTTATTTTACCTTACCTACTTAAGTGTATTATGTATCAATCACTTTTTAGTTTGTAATTTGCTGTATTCAACGCCTTGGGATTCTATAATTTTGTGCATGTAAACTTAAATAAATAAACCGCTAATTTAGTCTCATTTTACTCTGTCGCCCAATACCCACTTAGTTACACATACATGACCTAAAAGCGCGGTCTTTGTCGGACTGCATAGAAAACAAAGAGAAGCGCGATGACACAACACTGGTAATATATTGCAAAATATGAAGCAATTATCTATTTACAAAAAATCTATTGTTTGGACAAAAAAATTAAAACACTAGTATTTTATTATGTTGCTTGTAGAATAATCTGACAAAAAATCATAATGATTATATGTATATTAGTACGGTTTTTATTGTAAAAAGCAAGTTTTTAGAGGTATCTTCATGATTTTTTTCTATAGTATGAAATTAGTATGTTTTCAACACACTATCTACCTAGCACATATCCTAAAGAATATCATATATTTTTCTGATTTTGTTTACTATAGTCGATCATACACTTTTATTGTTTCTAAAACTTGCGTTTTTTGCCTTTTGTAAGCCCCTTAAATACACTAGATTTTATTTTAATCTCAACAGATGTGATCTTCTTGTTGCCCTTTACCTTCACGTCACTTATGAGGACATATGTATATGGGTGGTGCATAATTATCTCCACGGCTTCTTTGATCGATGTAAACAAATATGTCATCTTCTATCTTCGTCTTCCCAAGAATGAATTGACGACGTTATTCATTCAAAAGTAAACAATTGCCAATTTATCAGTTGTTATTCCGCACTAAACTGTTGTTATCGTCATGACCTTAATGAATGTAGATTCAAATTGTTTCATTTTATATTCTACTTCAGCTCTGAAAACTCATCATGACTAACCTGCCTGCCTAGCCGTTACATGGAGCGACTGCCTATCTGAACCCAGTTACTGGGTAATATGATATCCCTTGGTAAGACTGGTTGTGCGAATTTCGGGCTTCAGATGACCCGTAACTACTGTCAAAGTTCCAAGAATGACAGCCGGGACCAACGGCTTAACGTGCTTTCCGAGGCATGGAGCGGTCTTGGTATAATGGTCATCCATACACGGAGTACGGTCCAGCAGGGTCAAGCGTAGCCTAACCAGATCGAACGATCCGTGCAGCTGTTTTTATTTAGCCACAAAGTTTAAGCTTTAAAAACTCCGCTAAGTAAAAAAATATGCAAACATATGACGAGTTGTCGCAAAAGTTTAAAAGAGTTGAAACTGGCCAAGACATTTAATATCTGAGAGGAGTCAGAATAAAAAGGCTATA
Source organism: Mesoligia furuncula (assembly GCA_916614155.1). Taxonomy (NCBI): domain Eukaryota; kingdom Metazoa; phylum Arthropoda; class Insecta; order Lepidoptera; family Noctuidae; genus Mesoligia; species Mesoligia furuncula. The sequence continues at coordinate 5,763,078 of OU744794.1, forward strand.
TTTTAAACAAGACCAACGACGACCATAACAACGACGGTCATAAAATAAAACATCTCTAAACACACATACGTCACAGCATAGTCTGCACTGTGCAAAACGTTGGAACGCCAGTGTAATCGTCCGTCGTCTAACAGTGCACAGGAGATTTAGCGACTTGTCAGCACAAATTACAAGTCGTGCAACTAACATTATACCAGCTAAAATAAGTACTAAAGTAGCTACGAGATACAGCGCCGAGCGTGAAATTGCATTTTCGACTTCTTTATTTTAACCGGCCAGTAAAGTATACAAAATTTAAGTCCTAAATAAAACCTTGAAAATAACATTTGAAGTGGATTACTTTTATCATGAACATTTTTATACCTAGTGAAGTAAAAAAGGAGAAGAAAGTAGATTAGGACCAGAAAAAAGGTACAGTAAACTCTTTTGAACACTGAAACAGTTTTATTGAGAATAAAAGTTGATCAAATTGTGTCACGCGGAAAAAAGGCTCTAAAAGAGCAGGATCTCTTATATTTATTGTCGATAAAGATATATGAATAAGACACTATCAAGAACACACTATTCTCGTGAACTAATATAAGCTAAGTAAGCTTAAATTGGCAGTAAGGGTATGGCGAGTTGTTGCAAAAATTTAAAAGAGTTAACCAAGACAATATATCTGAGGGATTTACCTTAGATGAACGTGGCGTTTATTGAATTTTCAGGTGCTCTTGTATTTACTGTCGATAAAGATATGGAGGTGACCAAGAATACCGTTCTTGTAAACGAATACACGACTTATTAAACCAGATAGTAAGCTTGCGCTGCACCTGTCAATCTGCTCCCGAAAATTCAATAAACGCCGCGTTCAACTAAGGTAAACGAGAGAAGTGCTTTGGGAATTTCTCAATGAAACTGCATCCAGCTTCGCAGCACTGAATCACAATAAAGTCAGGGTAGTTATGGCACCCTGGGGCGGGATCAACACATTCCCGTTCGTAACGCCGAACAAATTGGAATATTCTCATTTCACACGGAACGAATTTGTGCAATTACGTTTTTAGGCGTGTCGTTTAAAAGGACTGTTTTGGTGATTTTTTTTTCCGTAGGTGTAAACAATTTTCAACTTTATGACGAGATAAACATTCAAGCAATTTAGATTCAAGTTTTGAGTTGGAATAAGGTTGAAAGTTTCAAAGCAATTTTTTAAAATAAATACTTTATTAGTTCCGTTCTGTATCAGTAATTAAATACAGAGAATACGGCTCTCATTTATTTCTTGCTTAATGAAACACATTGTTTGAAGCACCGTGTGTCGGAATTCAGTTTGCTCCACAATGTTTTTTGTAATAAATTGTTACCAGACATGCTGCTAGTTTTGTTTTAGCATTTAAAATGGTGTTTATTATTATTATTTTTACTAAACTATTTATAAAACTCATCGTTATTGCACGACTCATAATGCGAAGCATTAGAGTGCATTACGATCGAAAAAAATGTTTGCATCCTTTCTGCAACTTTTTCTATTGTTATACTCCTGCACAAGATTCTGTGTATCTAGTATCTACTTAATTTATATACCATTGTATAACAAATTTTCAAAAATTGATTTAATGCAGTAGTAACGAAAAAATGATCAAAATATTTCTAAAACAAAATCCCGTCAATCAAGTGTAAAACCTAATAAAAACATTTTAGCTTGCGAAAAAATCAATTCATTGTGTACATTTTTTTTATTGATTCGTTTCACCCATAGGAGGAACCCAGTTGAAAATGGCTCTTTTATTCAAAGTAGTTTAATTATAATTAATAAAAAAACTAACTAATATAATATCTATACTATATCTCTGGTTTATTATACGATCAAATGAGCATTATGATTCGTGCTCTTTTGGTTTATCCAAATTTTTACTTTTTCGGAACGACTCTGTACCTATTCTTTTCTACATCACATCTTTGCACAATTGCCTCAATGCCCGAGCCTATGTCATTATATCTACTACTTCCAATCTTCCTCTATAATTCCACCATCCCAAAACGTTCAATGTTGCTTCTCCCAACTCTTCCCAAATCCCGAGTGCCTTCGCAAATTGTTCTCGAATCCGTCAAATCATAATCTTTTCTATATCGCAACATACTGGTACACATGTGCTGGATTTTCCGGTTCGTATATCAATCAGTACCGTACCGACAGCTGACGACTTTTTGAACGAGATCCGATACGACCCCTCTGCTCCCTATATCTTTTGCCGTAAAATTTCGGTAGTTGAAAATGCATTTTGTGAGCGGTAGAGGAGTGAGCACTGATTTTACGAGGCTTGTCCCGTCTCTCGTGATGTACAGGAATTGAGTGACAGTATCGGTGTTATCACTATCAGTAATGTTTGGTATAAAATCTTTAGCAGCATCATGTGAGTCGTGTTTAGTGTTGGACATAAACTTATACTGTTGTGAATGATATTGGGCATTATTTTATTGGGCCACATTTGCTGAGTTTATGAACACGTGTGCGTGGGATTCGATTTTAATAAATCAGTGAAAAGTTGGATACTGATACTCTTCTCTTTCTGGCCATAAATATATATAGTGATGCTGCAAATAACAGTCTCCTAACCAAAAACGATTTACTAACTGAAAGAGCAACTGATGAAGTTAACAAGGTAACTTGGCTCTAGCCAAGAGCCAAGAAAATAAATTGAACAGTTCAAAACAATGATTAAGGAGAAAACCTCCCGAAGGGCCAGATTATCATCACGATTTGGACCCCGGAGAACTGAGCCGTAAACATTTTAGTCCCTTCCGGCCCATAATAAATGACGGAGCCAATACGGTCAAACTACGCAAACTTCTACTTACTCCTTAAGGAATATATATGGCAACCCCAACTAAAACTATTATTCTCAGTGTTACTAACTACAAATATTGAATCTTATCGATATTGGTTTTCTTGGCCAAGTTGTAGCGGCAGCATGAAAATTCATTTCAAATGTCTTTGGAAAGTTTATATCAGTTTCATATCTAGTACAGTTGGGATTATTGTTGGGACTGTCTGTTTGTGCGCGGTATTTTGAAAAGGGGTAATCGACTGCGATTTTGATCAGTGAAAGTTTTTTGTTATTATAATTGTTGGTGTGAAATTATTTTAGAGTCGTTGAGACAGGAGCGGGGCTGGTACGTACTTGATCATCTTGATCCGAATAAGGTTTATATGTAAAAAAACATTGGAAAAGATTCCCATTGTTATTTTTCAAATTCGGGTTAAAGTAAACATCCATTTTTCTATGGGATTATTGTATGATCTATTTGGATAGGACAACGTCTGTTGTGTCAGTTAGTAGATAAACAAAAGAGGTCGAAAATCAGCTCTGTGGCGTGTAAATGGAGGGTTATGTGCATTTCCATTCTCCTTCATAGAAAATTATAGAGTACCTACTGGGCAATGTACACATTGTAACTAAAAGTTATAAAATCAACAGATCCACATTAAGTTTATCAGTAAAGAGGAACACCAAGGGAAAGACCGTTTTAATGATTTCAATAATACGCTTGTTAATCCTTATATTTACATATTGGAAGGTGTGAGACAAAAAAAAAATTACCGTCTCGATTTAAAATAAAAACTTAACGAAGAATTGTGAATAAGTAGGTGACCTACACTGAAAGTAGGTACTGATAGTGAATAAATCAGTTAATTATAATTATTGTATTTTACGTAAAAAAATGTTTTTTCGAGCCATTAGCGAGCTCTGTGATAACTAAGATGGATACCCATTTTATTTTAAGGTACCTATTCGCATCTAGACGAAACTTTAATCTCTTCAAAAACAACTTTATCAAAACTGGTTTCGTAGTATTATAATTTGCTTTTTTTCTACTTCTTTTGATAAGAAATGATGTGCTTAGTGATTTACGTGGTTAAGCTTCGAACTCGCGACCTCTCTCTCCCAAATTCCCCATACAATGCTGGGGCCATTGGGTTGATAACTAAACAATGCTTTCAATTAAAATTTGCACACTTGGTACAGATAGTGCCATCCACGAAGACGCGCCCACTCTTCTTCCTAATGCTTACAGTACAAGCACTACAAGTGTGCAACATTCAACAACAATACAACTAGCGATAACCACTAGCGCTTAGGAAGAAAAGTGGGGCGCGTCTTCGTGGATGGCACTATCTATAGAATCAGACAGAAACCTTACTATGAATATGTCCGAGACATCATTATTACGGGAGCTGACTTGACAACCAGGCGGAAGCCCTGTGACGACAAGCTTCGACGGAGTCATTCGTGTGACCATTCGGAACGCCAGCGCCATCTGGTGGCGCTTGACAGAGTCTAGCCTGAGTTCGTGGATGGTCGACACACGACGGCAGCTCGACAGAACGATGTGGAGCTCTCTTGGAAATTGGAGATCGTACGAACAACATGTGCTCAGAAACTGTCCCGCGTTCCGTATCTGGTTGTGTCGTGTACCTACTGTGTGTAATTTGCTAGTGTGATTAAATTGTTCGTTAAATTATAATCTAATTTGAACTGCAAACTGTTTTTCTATTGCGCAATAACCAACACAATTCCCACTGTACGCCCACAGTAGTTAAAATATGGCTGATAACAACGAGACACACTATACCTTCTCCGTCATATATTTGTCAACTCATAATCAGCTTCTAATGTTCCCACTGCTGGGACGCAAGCCTCCTCTGGTGAGAGGGAGTGGGCCGTAATCCACCACGCGGGCCCAGAGCGGGTTGGTAGATGTCACATGTCTTCGAAATTTTGGTTCTTGGACATATCGGGTATTCTCACGATTTCCTCCATCGTCTTGAGAGCAGAGGTGATGAAAATTAAATACAAAAAATTGCATAAACTTCATTTCCACCCTCCGGTGGGAGGGTGGTCGCAAACCAGGCGGGCGTTAGCCCTACCACCGCAAGGGAAGAATTGGCTAGTCAAATAAGGTGTTTGGTGTGACTGTCCAGGCTGCGCCGAGAGCTCGGTTCAGTTGAGTAACTAGCGGAACAAACTGCGCTACTCGAGGAGGCTTCTTCACGCATCCCGAATTTATAATATTAGTTAGGGTTTGACAGCAGCATTTTGACTCGCCCACGGCACAAAACCGATTGGCGATCGTGTTGTGATTCTATTAGCGCCGTAATACCGCTGTCTAAATTCCTGGTATTATTTAATCCTTGCTGAACTCTATGGGTACCTACCTATCCATTTTAATAAAGAGCAATAACATTGCTTGCTTGAAGGTAGTGGATCGTTGTTTACTGGTATCGGAAATGATTAAATCTGCAAGTACATTCACAGATAAAACCTTGATTAGGATTTTTTGGATTTTCACAACCAAAATTGATTTACAAAACCTGAAAGCAACGGAAATGAGTAACAAGCAGCTCACAACAACATACATAATGAGTAACAAGCAGCTCACAACAACATACATAATGAGTAACAAGCAGCTCACAACAACATACATAATGAGTAACAAGCAGCTCACAACAACATACATAATGAGTAACAAGCAGCTCACAACAACATACATAATGAGTAACAAGCAGCTCACAACAACATACATAATGAGTAACAAGCAGCTCACAACAACATACATAATGAGTAACAAGCAGCTCACAACAACATACATAATGAGTAACAAGCAGCTCACAACAACATACATAATGAGTAACAAGCAGCTCACAACAACATACATAATGAGTAACAAGCAGCTCACAACAACATACATAATGAGTAACAAGCAGCTCACAACAACATACATAATGAGTAACAAGCAGCTCACAACAACATACATAATGAGTAACAAGCAGCTCACAACAACATACATAATGAGTAACAAGCAGCTCACAACAACATACATAGTGAGTAACAAACAGCTCACAACAACATACATAATCAGCCTATAGTGTTCCCACTGCTGGGACACAGGTTCCTCTCCGTGAGAGGGAGTGGGCTATAATCCACCACGCGGGCCCAGTGCGGGTTGGTAGATGTCACATGTCTTTGAATTTTTGGTTCTAGGACATGCCGGTTTCCTCACGATGTTTTGCTCCACTTTTTTGAGAGCAATGGTGATGAAATAATTTACACAAAGTAAAGCGTCTGTCTGGGTTCGAACTCACAACAACATATTTCATGCTAAATTCGTTTTTTATTCATAAATGGGTTCAAAAACTTTGTGATACATATATGGGCTTTATAAAAGTTGTATTTGATCAGGGCATACACACACGGATTAAATGTGGGAATTTATGCTATTGTCGTTTCGTTGTTATATTTGCTATGTAAAAAGCTATCTTGGATATGAAAATAGCTTGTTGAAAAAAATTTGTTGCAAGGTGTATGTTTAAATATTCGTATCTACATGTTTTTATTTTTGAGAAGATTTATCACACACACTTTTTGTATTCTTGTACGTACAGACGCCAGCACATCAAGCTACCCGAAACTGTCAAATTTTCCCAATCAACATTGAACCTTATGCTTTAGATATAAAGCTGAAAATCTATTAACTGAATTTGACAGATTGTAGTAGCTTGATGTGCTGACGTCTGTACAATCTCTAAATCAGACCAATTAGTGTGATGATTTGTCCCGTTCCTATATTTTCTACATACATATCTAAAGGCAAATTCTCGTAATTTAATAGTTCAAAATCTAGTCGCAATCTCATCTCAGCGACAATCAATATCAAAAATTTGTCAAAAATTTAGGGAAATTAAAGGTGTTTTTGACAGATTGAGACTGAAAGTACGTGTGAAGCGCTCTCTAATTAATATTTTAAATAATTATAATATACTGAAACACTACTGCCGATTACTCGCATTTTTCCGACGCATTGCCGTGTATCCAAGTTTCGCGGCACTATATAACTTATAAGCTTTCGGGAGCTTCCGACCGCTTTCCTCAATGTAAACGCTACCTTACAGGTCGCTACTGGCTAGTCCATGGCATAGAAGTGTTAACAATGGCCCAGTCATTACCATAAGTCGGCTGCGACAACTCGCTGGATGATAAGCGACCAGTCCACGGTACATAAGCGGCTTGGAGATCGCGTTGTGATGCTAATAGTGCCTTAAACCGCTTTCACATTTAGGCAAGTTTAGCAGCGCGACAGTCGCGCAGCAAACGCGCGACCGTCGCCCAGTCAGAATGTCACCAATGTGTGGATCGCCCGGAGGACACGGTGGAGCATACGGTGCCCGGCTTGGGCAGAGCACCGCCGCGTCCTCACGGCGGAGATCGGCAGCGGCGATCTCTCACATCTGACCCTGGGGGTCTACTCCCTAAGCACAAAGTCCGTCGCTTCGGCCTTCGTTACGGGCGTTTCCTACTCCCTATGACCAACGGACGGATGATTCGCTCGGGGTCCGAGCGAAGAATGAATTTCAACGCGATTTGACAATTGTCCCTACTCCCTATGTGTTTTTGCCCGTCCGAACAGTTGAACTTGACATTGGTTTCGACGGATAGTTACGTCAGTTGATACGACATCAAAATAGTTCTCGTGCTGTAGACGAAAGTTAAGAATTTGAACTATGGCTGCTTTTTTAATTATTAAAGAAGCTTTACAGGAAGAGCGGAGGCAACGTCGATATAATTTTCGCCAAAACTTTAGGTTGACGAGTATTCCCGACGTTGTTCATAAGGAACTATAGGCTCACTCGGGAATAATTCGAGGACTTATGTGCGGATTTAATTCCTCTTTTGAAGATATACATACATAAGTACATAAATATAGACTGATAAACATATTACCCTCCTTTGCGCCGCGCAGTCGGGTAAAAAGAGACAATGTTTCGGGATTTTACCATTAGAGTTTAGTACATGCTAAGTTTTGCCAATTTTGGATTTTTTTTGGAATAAAACAAGAATTAACTTTAATCGTTTATTTCATTTATTTTCATTATGCACCATCAAGAGTTGGTAGGTACATCTTAGGTTTTCCTCAGTGGATGTAGAGAGTTGCTCCTAGGAGAGTGGGTCGGCACGTGTAGGAGCATGAGTGGGTGAGGTAGCTACTGGCTCTGGATCTCTTACAGGTGGAAGCTGTACAACAAAAACTGAATATCATTGACAGATACATCAAAACATATATAATTGTGTAGTTATCTGTAATTTATTATTATTTAATAAAAAAAGTCACGGGAAAGACTCATAATTATAAATACAATACTTATTGCTTTTAGTTTTTTTACCATTAAACAGACTTACTATCATAAATTATAAATGTAATTCTTACCAATGGAAAAGCTGGCACTCTTGCTCCGGTTTCCAGCTCTCTAAAACCCTCTCCCATTATCGATAGTATCTTTAATTCCACTTGGGAGAGGGTTCAGAGGGGCCTCCACTTGCTGACCTTCTGGCAGCTCCAGCAACCTTTTTGGCAAGGCGTTTTTTGTCAGACCACACCTAAAATTTGAATATTTAGTTAATTTTATGAAGCTATATAAAAACCACTATACTCGTAAGTACTCCTACAGATAAGTATTTGGAGGATGACTGATTATTATCATTGTATTCACTTTACTGATGACAAGACCTTAAAATCATATTAATATTGACGAGTAATGTATAAAACTCACCCTTTGCCACTGCTAGGCGGACTTAGTGCAACTTCCCATTGAGTTATAGAAGTTGCACAGGTTTTCCTACAGCCGTTTGGAGCGAACTCTCCCGTCGGCACCCCTCAATAACCCGCGAGCTAATTCATGGTTCTCACCCATAAAATCGAGAAGGGCCTCAATTTGCCCGTGTGTTGCTGCAGCGGTTGGGGCCATATAAACAAAATTAACTAGTAAGCATAATAAAATATTGGAAATTTTAAAACTTCCCGGTTGACAATTTGACATTTCATTTGAAAGTGTCAAAAGTAGTCTGTGGAAAATGTCCTTCAAAAAGGCAAAGGTATCAACAGGATGATTCCGGTTTCCGGACAAAAATGGCAAAAATAATTCAATTCTATATTTAAAGACATAATAAAAAGGATATTTTTTTAAATGTGGTAATTTTCTAACGACAAAAGTATTAATTTTTGTTTAATAAGCTAGAAAACTACAAAATAAGTAAACCGGTAATCGACCGGTAAAATAGGGCAACTCTATCGCCATGCGTCGTTCGTTCACGAATATTGTCTATGATTCCGTTTGAAACTGATGAATCCGAAATCGTTAGGGAGTAGGGTTCATTCCGACGTATCGGACTACTATCGGACGGGCTCATTACTTCGTTAACGGAGTTAGGGAGTAGACCCCCTGGTCCGGACCATGGTACGGAGCGAGAGTGCCTGGGAGGTCGTCACCTCCTTCTGCGAAGCGGTAATGCTTGCGAAGGAGGGGGCGGAACGTATGAGGGAGAGGCAACCTTCGCGCCCTCACGTCCCTAGTCGCCGCAGGAGACGCCATGGGCGTCGGGAGTCGAAAGCTGATTCCCGGCCTCCGTAGGCGCGGGCTTGCGGACGGCGAGCAATGGGCAGCTCACCGTCTGGTAAGGACAAGGCTTGAGTCGACGGCGTGTTCGACGGGTTCCGCTAGGGCCAATGCCTGGCAGGGTCGCGGGTTGTTCGAAAGAGATACCGTGGCCCCTGGCACAGGCAACTGAAGGAACACGGGTGGGTTTTAGTCGGTAAAATTCTGACACGCCCTCGGGAGCTCCGCCCAGAGCGGGAGAAGCTATTTGATAATATCCCACCCAAAAAAAAAAAAGCGCCACCGCCACTTGGGACTCAGTCGGCGATGAGCAAGTCGGAACCATTTTTTTTTTAATGAATTGCGCCACACTGATCTTAACTGCGGCGCGGCAAATGTGAAGGCATCTGCTTCTGCCGCGCTACTCTCGCGCTCCTACCGTCCTAATGTGAAAGCAGCCTTAATACTGCTGTCTAAATTCCTGGTATTATTTAATCCTTTGGTCAACCTTTTGCGGATGTAGGTCAGCTCCTAAACTAGCCTAATGCTGCAGCATTAATATTGCAAGAAGCAAGTTGCTGAGTTCAGTAACTATAGAGGTAAGTTGCCTACTAATAGGTAGACGACTTACAAGTTGTATATCGCAGGTTCGAGCCCAGCCAGGCACTTTACTTTGTGTAGTTAATTTCATCACGACTATGCTCTCAAAACGGTGAAAGAAAACATCGTGAGGAAATCGACATGTCCTAGAACCAAACATTCTAAGACATGACATCTTCCAACCCGCACTGGGCCCTTGTGGTAGATTATAGCCCACTCCCTCTCACAGAGAGGAGGCCTGTGTCCCAGCAGTGGGATGGGAACATTATAATTAGGCTGATTATGATCAGGCGTGGCAACATTGCGACTGCTGTGTGCTGTGTCTATAGAACTCGTGCATATAGTAAGTAGTAGGTACTGCGCTGAAAACACCATGTAGTGTTGCCAGTGCTAGTTGCTAGTAGTAAGAATCAACTGTCGGAACGAATGACTGCCGTGTTGCAGTGTTGCCAGGCAATGGGCCGGCAAACTGTCCTGCTTGTGCACCATTACGATACCTAAGCGACACATTGGTACTCGTTTTAAAATTGCAGTCTGCTTTGTGTTGACGTTTCAAGCTTTGCGTACTTAGTGGCATTTTAGGGTTAATGCGAATGGTTGCTCCACTGAGCCATTACTCAATTGAGGTACTTTGCACGGTCCACGTTGTAAAATACAAATTCAATCAAATATACTTGTTGACAGGCCTCCACTGTCTCCAGAACCTGTTAACACTGTAATTTGAAAACACTGTAAGCCAATTATTTTCAAAAAGTAACCCGTAGAGTTTTGGCCGGCTCTTCTTTATAGGAAACGACCAATTAGAACCCTGCACCTAGCTTCTGACGTTTCATAAGTGCCCATGTAGGTAACTTTGGTAACTGAGGGTTGTCTGGTCCCGCCAAAAATAGACTCCATGTGTCATTAGGTACACAAGGAAAAACCTTAACATGTCAAAAACTGGTAAGTTTGTGTGCATATCAACTACTTAATCCACCAAAACAAAAATCCCTAGTATTTCGTACATTTACGAAAAATCCGGCGAACTGCCTGATATCTTATTTACTAAGTAAAGGTTTATCCTTCAACACTGCGATGCCCTTTTGTTTAACTTTCCAAGATACACTTGAAGGGGTCGTATCGTAAATCAATCCATCTGACGTGGTGGGAATTGCTTTTTTACGAGCTTCCCCTGTAACGAGGAACCGCTGGGAAACCGGGCTATCGTCAAAAACTAGAATGTGTGCATTTTGGTGGAATACTGGAAAAAAACAATACTAGAGTCAGGAAGATCAGCAGAAGGGTTGAAGGAGAATTGCTCATGCACCTGTTTTTTTTTTGTTAGCCTATACTTTCCCATGGCTGGGCAAAGGCCTCCCCGAAATCCTTCGACGTAATGCGACTCATAACGTGGTAAAATATTAGACCGTCAGAAAAATCAGTAGTGAGGCTGAATGCCCATGCAGGTTGCAGCAGTCACTCTAGAAGGATCCTAATGCGATAAAGGGTTGGGGAACAATCATATCAAAATTAGTATATTTGGCTGAAGAATTGCTAATATTCACTGTTATAAGGAATATACTGGGCCTCATCATCTTGATTAAAGCCTCTTCATAAAACTCCTTTCTATTATTATACTGTTCCTTTCGGAAGTCTCAGTCTATCAGTCTTGTCGCAAAGCGTTTCAGTTTGTATATTTCCCCTCTTTCATCACCAAACTCTCAAAACTAAAAAATCCTATGTCCTTTCCATGAAATCTACTCTCAAAAATGCTAACCGATCTTTTTAGCCACCATTTTCGTGGTACAGGCAGAGGTCGCAGCCACACTATTCTTGCCAGTGTCATATGTTGGTGCTCTCAATATTCGAATGAGATTCGAGCGTGGGGGGCAATTCCGCGCATATACGAGTTCGTAGGAGCTATTCTGTACCAGAACTTTTCTATTATATTCTGTTTGCTGTTGTAATAAAAAGTGTTGCGTACTATGTTTTGGGAACAGGTTTATTGGGTAGTATTTGCATTATGCTAAGCTTGGAATATGAAAGAACATTCCGTGTGTTTTTAGCACAGAATATGTAAGGACTGCTCGACTAGCTGTCGTTAAAAGGGAAAGGGATTTGAAACAATGGACAGTATTGTTTTATTGCGCGTTAATCACTATACTAAGATCACCAGTCATAGTGATCGTGTCACATACAGTATTAAGTTGTTTTGTTTGTCAGACATTTTTGTCACATCCATCACACTTTTAGGGCCCATCCACACGTACCACAACCACACCAGATCGCAGCGACAAAACGGTCAAGCTGTACGTGTGAATAGTGTCGCTGCGGCTTCTTGCGGTTGTGTTGTGGTACCTACAAAACGTTGTGTTTACGATGTGGCCGGCCGCTAGTTCGCGGTGTCGGTGGTTGTTGCGTGAAGGTGCGTCTACGCTAGACGAGCCGAGCACGAGCAGAGCACGAGCCGAGCATCGTATTTGCAGCGTCAAGTGTGGATGTACAACGAACCTACATCGATCACTGTCCTCGAACGAAATAAATTGCTTTGCGTTCTTCGAAAAACCGACAATTGGCGGAGCATAGTCGAGCACGAACCAAATGCTCGAATCGCGCTCGTTCGAGGCTCGTAAGTCGGTCCACGCTACACGAATTTCTGCTCGGCTCGTGCTCCGCTCGTGCTCGACTCGTCTAGCGTAGACGCACCTTTATGGTTGCGACGTGGCTGCGATGTGGTCGGTAGGTATTAGGTATCACCTACGCGGTCGATAATGGCGGCAAAATGTGGTCCGTGTGAATTTAACTAACTATTAATTTTCATACAAATTGCTACTGCACTTGCGACTACTAGACCAACATGGCAGTCATTATTAGACATTCGTCTTCTCATTAGACAATACAAGAAAGTGTACAACTTCCTATATAAGGTCTATCTATTCACACACGAAATCTCTTAAGGGGTGCTCATTGTATTCATCATTACGAACAACTTTTATATGGGACCAAACCTGAAATCGCGAAACAAAAATCAGGTGCTCCCTTCATTTATGTTCGCATAACTCATCAAAGTGCAACAGCTTTTTTTTTGCGATTTCACGTTTTGTCCTATAGTAAAAGTTGTTCATAATGATGAGTACAATGTCCCTTTCAGATATTTCGTGTATGAATACCTTATATAAAAACTTCAAACAAGCTATTTCCATACCGCCACGTCTAGAGCTGTACACTAAAGTTGTTGGATCGGCTATGTTAATCGGTGGCCACAACTTCACCCGTCATAAAGATCAAACTGTGGTCCGAAGGCATTTTGCAGATGGAGCAACTATTGCAGCAACTGGCAACTAGAGATGGGTTTCTACCCGGTAAATACCGGGTAAATACCCAAAATACCCAAATGCAGGGTTTTTACCCAGGTAAATACCCAAATGGTGGGTATTTACTTTTTCATTATTGTTTTAAGTCTTTTATACACTTTAAGCAATAAAAAATGTTTATCAAATGTGTTTTATGCATGAAATGTAAATGGTGTCAGCAAAGAATAGTTTTCTACTAACAAATCATATAAAAATTGTACGTCTGTATTTTTTACATATTATATTAGGTGGTTTATATTACATTTGATTATAGTAGTTTTAAATTAAAGACTATTTGAATATCACAGCATGTCGTAACAAATATTTATTGATAAAATACATTAAATAAACGTGAATCATCAAACTCTTGAGTATGTAAGATGAAGAAAATTACTTTTTTATTTTGTAACATAACTTAATATCATTTTTACTCCAAACGTAAGGGTTTGATGAAAAAAAAAAGTTCTAAGTATGGGGAACTCCCAAAATTTATTGTTTTTTTTTGGTATTTTTGTGTGAAAATCCTAATGCTGTTCACAAAATACATCTACTTACCAAGTTTCAACAGTATAGTTCTTATAGTTTCGGAAAAAACTGGCTGTGACCTATGGACGAACGGACAGACAGACATGACGAATCCATAAGGGTTCCGTTCTTTGCCATTTGGCTACGGAACCCTAAAAAGGGAGTTCCGATTCCAAATTAAATGAAAGGACATTATATAAAGAGGAAAATCAGCCAAGTTCAGTACATTTTGATCAGTTAGGCGAACACAAATGTACTGACCAGCAGATTTTTTTTTTCGCGATTTCAGGTTTGGTCCCATAGTAAAAGTTGTTTGTTTTCATGACTACAATCACGTGTTTAAGTGTCGTTCACTAATTACCAGTCACCCTATATATGTCATTTACTATATAGAAACTTCATCAAATCAGTTAAAGAAATTTTACATTTATGCTAAAATTACAGTTATTATCTGTTAATAAAGCAATTTAATCAGGCTTTGAGACGAAAAACATATGAAAGTAGCCGAATTTATAACATGGATGTGTTAAAAAAAACGGGCTAAAATTCACCTAAACTTTATTAAATAAAACGTTCCATAAAGTGTTTATAGTTTATACCCATGCTTTTGGGTATTTACCGGGTAAAAACCCTGTTTATACCCAAATTGGGTATTTACCCGGTAAATACCCGATGGGTATTTACCCACCGCCCATCTCTACTGGCAACTAGCTGTTTGCATATATATCAAAATCAAAATCGTTTATTTGCATAAAATGTGGTAGGTACAAAAGATGATAATGTAAAATTGTAGTGCAAAGACACATTCCGCCATGTAATGATGGCGTGCAAATATTTAATACATGAATTAGGTATGTATTAACAACATGCAGTAACATGCAATAATAGTAACGTACAGTTAATTAAATTAACAAAGGTGGATAAATGATTTAAAAAAATATTACAATGCATTTCTGAAGTGGTAGGACTGACAAGATTTATTGTTCAGAAATTCTGGCTACTTGGTTGTAGCAACTGGCGACTTTTAAGGGCACTACATGACCTAAAGCGCGGTCACTGTCGGACTGCACTGGTACTGGTAATTTATTGCAAAATATGAAGCAATTATTTAATTACAAAAAATCTATTGTTTGGACTAAAAAATTAAAACACTAGTGCTTTAATATGTTGCTTGTAGAATAATCAGACAATAAATCAGAATGATTGTATGTATATTAGTAGATACGGTTTTTATTGTAAAAAGAACGTTTTTAGAGGTATCTTCATGATTTTTTTCTATCGTATCAAATTAGTACCTAGTATTATGTTTTGAATACACTATCTACCTAGTATATATCCTGAAGAATATCATATATTTTTCTGATTTTGTTTACTCTAGTCGATCATCTACTTTTATTGTTTCTAAAACTTGCGTTTTTTGTGTTTAGATCCTGTAAGCCCCTTAGAGGAAAATTTCAAAAAGTTGATAGTTGCCTCAACTGCAGTTGCTGGGCATCCCCGCAAAGCGCCTAAGTTGTTCGCCGCGGAACTAGGAATTTGGATAAAGGAATATATTGAGTTAACTTTTAGTTAACGAGATGAAATACTTATTGGTGGAATGTGACACGTCCAACCACTGTACCTACCTATGTATCACAAATAAAATATTTCTGATTTCTGAAAAAAAAAAATGTGTGGTACTTGTTTTGTTTGACATACCTATTCCCAAAAATAAATTAATGATAAGTTTAATACTTAGATTTTTTTAAATTGAAATCAACAAACACTTCTAGAAACACATCAAAAAAATACACGTTAAAACTATCTAGTTAATTACGAGACAACGTATACGTATCGTACCTACGTACGTACTTGTTCTTATTAGTAAAACCAGACATCTCCATCCATCTTCTAAAAAATCTTTACAGAAACAGATGTTTCTATAAAGATTTTTTAAAAGAATTGTCTCGTTTTTAGGTATTTTTTTAAAATAGTCTTATACCATGAAGAACAGGAGCACAAGCAGCCGTTTTGATTAATTATTTACCTGAAACAAACAAAGAATGACTTATTAATTTAAACGTTCAACACACCTGAAAAGTATATTAATAATTATAAATAGATACAGTAGACTGCACGTCTGTTGGTGGTAACACTTTGACCTTGAGTTGGCCTAGCGTAGAACGGACTAGAGGCCAGCTTAATCTGGTTATGTTACCAGTGACATGCCTCCTAGGGCCCTAGTCTGCTATTTTTATAAATTCGTCATTCCAACACGATCCCACCACCATCCCATTGTCATTTTGCTAAAAGTTCGTAATCTGCTAAATTCATAATGGTTGATCATTGGTCGGTCAATGGCACAGAAATTATACGATACTCGTAACGAATTAAAAGCAATGACTGCACAATGACGTTTTAATGGTAGATCACTATTCAAAGGAACTGTCAAATTTTTTGCAGATTATCGCATAAGTCAGTAATTCATTTTTCATTATGTACGAGATTACCATTCTATGCCATTTCTTTCAATGGAGTGTCAGTGGTTGACCATTGGAAAGTCATAATGACGCCATTATATTAGTAGATTACCAAACTTGCCAAAATCAACAATTATGAAATCAATGATAAACCATTCTGACACTATTGTAATAGCAGACTTGAGGCCCTGTACATATAGTCCTCCAGAGAGTATGTCGACCATAGCGGCCAATCTCAACGGAGACTACCCTTTGGCGCGGGAGATATTATACTTTGAGTATTAAACCAACCGGAGACGCCACGAGTACTAATATAAATAAGTCTGTCACTTTCATCGCGGGGGACGAGGGAACGCACACAAGTAGTAATAATACACTAATGCAATTCGATCGCGTTGTTACGCACGCATACAAAACAAAAAACAAATACAAGCATAAACTATACGCACACATGTACAACGCGCGGCAACTAG
The DNA here is from genome assembly GCA_916614155.1 of Mesoligia furuncula. Classification (NCBI taxonomy): domain Eukaryota; kingdom Metazoa; phylum Arthropoda; class Insecta; order Lepidoptera; family Noctuidae; genus Mesoligia; species Mesoligia furuncula. The sequence continues at coordinate 5,779,876 of OU744794.1, forward strand.
TTATATATAACCGCTATGACCGGCGGTCTCGTACCTTTGGCAGCGGGGATCGCCTGGCAATGGCGCCTCCAGTTGGTTTAATACTCAAAGATATTATAGTGTGTGTGCGCGCACACAGGTAGGTACACTCTCTCTTTCCTAACTATCATAGTCCGATGGGACTGCACGTAATCCGACACGACTGAGATCAGGCGAAGGACCAACCCGCCATTTTCTGCTACTGCTACTAAGAAATTCCTAATGGAAAAACAAGCGATCAAGGAATCGAACCCAGGACTTCACGCTCAGCAGTCACGAGACAAAAATAAAATGTATCTATAATACAACTCGGTTAGTTAATATTAACAGCTGTTTCATACACCACACTACATATTTCAGTTCGAACTGAATTTACCTTTTGTTAATGCCACATTATTGGGTTCCCATTGATTCAAAATCATCAGTTCACGAATGAATAATTATGAACTGGTCTATTATTAAATAATAATATAGTGATGTTAAATAATAATTATACTTCATTGCAGCATCCTAGGAGATTTAATAAACCATGTAGTCCGTTTTCTGTTATGCTGCATCATCACACGAATTTTAGATCTTTAATAAAATCAAAAAGTAGTAGTGTCTGTGACTGGCTTCACTCCGTAGTGTCACCATCTGCCAGGAGATGGCGCCATACTCATTCGTTTTCCGTGTGTTGCATCATCCACGCGAGCTCCGTTAATATTTTGATTTTTTAGGTGAAACTTTTGAGTTTTAGTGAATTTCGAAGGTGAAATGGGAAAAAGGACAAAGGAAAAAACTAACGATGAGATTAGAAGAAAAATTAAACGTTTGGAAAAGGAATTAACGTTTCGACAAAGACCGCCAGCGGCATATTATCAAAGTGAAGGTACCTAGTGTTTCTTTATTTTACAGTTTAAAAGTGTTAAAATTGGCTATATTATGAGGCGAGCACATGAATTAACGTTAATTATAGCATGTACCTACTAAATGCCAAATATGTAACATGGGTTTATTTCAATATTTCCTCAGTGGTGGCACGCGATGTCATCCGGAAATGATTTGCCTAATTTCTTAAAGTGGTGGTACGTGATGCTACCCAGAAAGTTAGGAATATTATCAGAACTGATACTAAGATGACCAATTGACCCAACAATCAGTTAAATAACCTAAAATACCATTATTTTCTTAGTGGTGTCACGCGATGTCATCCGAAAATAAATACTTACCTACCTACCTACCTTCCTTCCATAATGTGATGGCACGAGATGTCACCCAGGAAGTAAATACCTTGCTAATTAGCTTTGTATCTCATAACAGATCCTGAATACAACTCCTACGATGAACATGAGGAGCCCGAGTTCGAACCTCTTGATAAAGGTATGGATAGTGATGACGCCAGCAAGCATGGAAGCAGTACTGAGGAGTGTATGCCCATATCAGTGGTCAAGGTACCTGCAACTACAACCGGCCCAAATATTCCTGAGATCTCTTCCCCGGAAAAATCGTCAGAAGTACCTCAAGAAAAAAATCAAGGTGAGGAAAACCCTATTCCTGTTGAAGTTTTGGCCATCCTCGGAGAAGCCAAACACTCAGAGGAAGCCTTTGGGAAAAACATACCTACGGAGATCTCTGAACGTTGGGGTAAAATCCTACTCGAAGGTCTAACAAAGGACCAAAAGGAAAACCTGTTGACTAAAACGCTGATACCGGGAAACTTTCAGCTGGCTAAAGCACCAAAGCTGAATGCCGAAGTGGCATCAGTTCTTAATGAACCAACAAAAAATAGAGATAAGCGCTTAGAAAAAATGCAAAACCAATTAGGTTATGGTATCGCTGGCCTAGCTAATTTGACAGCAGAGGTAATATGTGAAGATCTCAGTAAAATTGATATTATTAAACAAATAGCACAGGTAAACCAGATCCTGCTGGACCTTCATTACGAGGAAACAATGAACCGCAGGAGACTTATTATTCCAATGCTGGATAAAAGCTTTATTACAATAATTCAAGGTGTAAAACGTGGAAAATTCCTCTTTGGAGATAATTTGAGTGAAAATATCCAAACAACAAAATCATTGGAAAAGTCTAGTTTGCAGATCAAGAAATCGAACCCGTTCCAGCAACCTACACCACGTAGACCTAATACTACGGCTGCTCAGGGAAACGCGCGGGCGCCTCCCCGCCAAGCGAGCGGGCAGGGGGTGGCGCGAGCGCCAGCTCGATATTACCCACCACCTCCCCCACCGGCCGGCCGCAGAGCGCCGCCAGCGGCACGTCGCGGGCCGCCGCAGCCGAACCGCGCGCAGGACCGTCGCAACCGTCGATAGAGGTACCACACGCTGGTCGTATTCAGCATTTCTTACACAGTTGGTTGAATAAAACTACTGATCCCCAAATATTGGAGATAGTAAAGGGTTATAAATTAACATTTATTCAAACACCCACACAACAGGTGGAACCATGCAATCCACCTTGCTCAAGGACTGAAATGTTAAATTCTATCAAGCAACTTAAAGATTTAGGATCTATTGTTCCATGTACTGATTGTGATAATCAATTTATTTCCCCTATTTTTCAAATTCCGAAAAGTAATGGAACATACCGATTTATTCTTAATTTAAAGGCATTAAATAAATATATAATATATAAACACTTTAAAATGGAAGATATTCGCACAGCATCACAACTAATATCTAAGGATGTGTACATGGCAACAATAGATCTTAAAGAGGCATATTTTTTTGTACCTATGCATAAGTCTTGTAGAAAATTTTTACGATTCCGGTTTGATGGAAAGTTATACGAATTTACCTGTCTTCCGTTCGGATTGTGTTCCGCTCCACTCATCTTTACAAAACTAATGAAGCCAGTACTGACGTACTTACGCAGCGAGGGTCATAGTTTAGTGGCGTATTTAGATGACCTGTGGTGTGTGGCAGACAATTATGTTTCATGCCAAAATACTTTAACAGCTACGGTTAATACTCTAGAATGTTTGGGTTTCATAATAAATTATGAAAAGAGTGTTCTCATACCTAGCAAGAGGTGCAAATTTCTAGGAATTCAGTTGAATTCCCAGGATATGACGTTAGAATTACCAATGGAAAAACGTTGTAAAATATATGAAATGGTACGAAAAATATCTACTAAATCATCAATTAAGATAAGAGAATTTGCTCAGTTTCTAGGTAGTTTAACAGCTGCTTGTCCAGCAGTAGAGTATGGCTGGATATATACCAAGCGCTTTGAGAGACAAAAATACCTCGCCTTGTTGAAAAACCAAGATTATGATGCAAATATGAAAATCAACCCATCGCTTAAAGATGATTTTTTATGGTGGGAAACAAAAATAAATTATGTAGTTAATCCCATTAGAACCGGTCACTTCCAATTGCAAATTTTTTCAGATGCCTCCTTGTCGGGGTGGGGAGCATTTTGCAATGGGGAAAAAGTTAGTGGTTATTGGTCACAGGAAGAAAGGGATAATAAGCACATAAATGAATTAGAATTATTAGCTGCTTTTATGGGACTGAAATGCTTTTGTAAAACCGTCAATAATTCGGAACTGTTGTTAAGAATTGACAACACCACCGCCATATCTTATATTAATAGGATGGGGGGGATACAGTTCCCACACTTGAATAATATAACTCGAGAGATATGGCAGTGGTGCGAACGAAGGAAGCTTTTCATATTTGCGTCTTACATAAGATCATGTGAAAATACTGAGGCTGATAAAGCCTCAAGGTTCTCGAACATTGATACAGAGTGGGAATTACACGAATCTTGTTTCCGAGATATGGTAAGCGAGTTCGGTCAACCAAAAATAGATCTATTTGCCTCTCGAATTAATAAAAAATGTTCAAAATTTGTATCTTGGAAACGAGATCCGGATGCCTATGATATAGATGCGTTTACCCTAAGATGGGACAATTTTCTTTTTTATGCCTTCCCTCCCTTTTCAATTATATTGAAATGCATTAGGAAAATAATTAATGACGAAGCAACCGGAATATTAGTAGCACCCTATTGGCCGAGTCAACCATGGTTCCCACTGTATATGTCCTTGACCATTTCTAAAGTATTATATTTTGGACCAGATGAAAACCTATTATTATCTCCTTCCAGAACGGCGCACCCTTTATGGCCAAGCCTTATCCTGGTGTGCGCAGTGTTATCCGGGAAGCGTTCGTCAGACAGTCACTAGAATATGATACCGTAGATATAATGATTCAGTCGTTATCAAATAGTACTTTGCAACAGTATAATACAGCGTATAAATTGTGGTTTATTTTTTGTAAAGATAATAATTTAGATTTTTATAAAGTATCAATACAGGAATTGCTAAGATTTCTTACTATACAGTTTAGAAATGGCGCCAAATATGGCACATTAAATTCATTTAGATCAGCATTATCGCTTATCTTAGGTAAAGAAACGTGTGTAAATGACTATGTTCGTCGATTTTTAATGGGTGTGTTTAGGTTCAGGCCTAATTTGCCTAAGTAGCAACATACTTGGGATCCTAGTGTGGTTTTATCTTATCTATCTGATAAAACCCCTAATGAATCGCTAACTCTAGATATAATCTCCAAAAAAGTCGCAACTCTGCTCGCGTTGTCAACTGGACAACGTGTTCAGACGTTGACACTTATCAAAGTCAACAACATATCGTTCTATGAAGCAGGTGTTCAGATAGTCATAGACGAAATTATTAAGACGTCGGCACCCAATAGGGCAAACCCTAAATTAATAATTCCCTTTTTATCATGAACAACCAAATATCTGTCCAGCGAAAGCTCTCTCTGTTTACTTAAATAGGACGAAGGAATTTCGAAATGAATCGGAAACAGAAAGACTAATGTTAACTACTAAAAAACCTATCCGAAACGCCAGTTCACAGACCATAAGCCGCTGGATCAAACAAGTTCTTAAGGATAGTGGAATCGATGTCAGTGTTTACTCGTCGCACAGTACACGACACGCATCGACCTCAGCGGCGAAGCGGGCAGGCGTCTCTGTAGATGTCATCAAGCGTGCGGCGGGCTGGACTGGCACATCCCTTTGTTTCGCTAAGTTTTATAACTTACCTTTGATAAATATACAGCAAGACAGAGCTTTCGCTGACGCTGTACTTCTTATGAACAAGTGACTTGTTAATTTTACTTCATAATTAAGTATACATAATTAAAATAAAAGTGTAATAGACAGTACACATCTAATTATTATTTTTTTTTGGGACTTGTAAACCCTGTTATTTTTTTTTTTTTATTAAATAAACTTGATTCTCAATACAACGAGTTGGTGTTTCAAAACCTACGTATTTGTCATTCTGCAATTAGGCGCTAAACATCTACATGGTTTATTAAATCTCCTAGGATGCTGCAATGAAGTATAATTTATGGTTAATTGAACTTACCTAAAGTGAACTTCAACCAAAATTATACGAGTTGCTGCATCCGTAGAGATTTAAGAACCCGACCCTCCCTAAATTAAAACTCCCCAAGTAATTGCGAAATGACAAATCGGATTTAACTCTAAAACGAATGAGTATGGCGCCATCTCCTGGCAGATGGTGACACTACGGAGTGAAGCCAGTCACAGACACTACTACTTTTTGATTTTATTAAAGATCTAAAATTCGTGTGATGATGCAGCATAACAGAAAACGGACTACATGGTTTATTAAATCTCTACGGATGCAGCAACTCGTATAATTTTGGTTGAAGTTCACTTTAGGTAAGTTCAATTAACCATAAATTTGAAGTATCGCATCAATAGGCAATCGCTTTGTTAACAACCATTTGAATGTATGTAAACAAGTATTTTGTTATGCATAGAATCGGTAATATTAGATTACTATGCAGATAAATAATAATACTAAGATAGAATTACTGTTGATACATAAAAATAAAGTATAAATAAAATATAAATTTAATATAATAATAATTTTATTTGTATAATGGCCGTTTTGCGTAGATGTGACGCATACTTTCTCCCAAATTGTTATTTTTTTTTTTTTATGTTTGTATTTTTTTATGCGTCATACTTGCCGCAAATTAACGCATTTTCTTTCTTTCTTTCTTACATGACAAAAGTACTATGATAGTACATACATAATCAGACTATAATGTTCCGATTGATTGGACACAGGCCTCCTGTCTTCGAGAGGGAATGGGCTGTGGCCCGTGCTAGCCTCCACGCGAGCCCAGTGGGGGTTGGTAGATGTCACATATCTTCGAATTATAGACTACTAACTTTCGCCCGCGGCTTCGCCCGCGAGGTATGTCGATAAAAACTATCCTATGTCCTTCCCCGGGATGCAATCTATCTCTCTGCCAAATTTTAGCGAAAGCTGTTCAGTGGTTTAGGCGTGAAAAGGTAACATACAGACAGTCGAATTTATAATATGTATTAGTATGGATGAACTCGACTCGACTATGATAGTATTTATAGCTATTCCGGAAAGTGAAAAAAGTTACATACAAAACGGGATTTTTTCAATTAGAAAGAAGTTAGCAAAAGGCATAATTATGACATTTTTAATTAAAGAGAGAATCGCTTCATGGACTTTATAGCGGTGTACCTACAAGGGAAACATCATGACGCAGGCAAATGAAGGTACATTTGCACAGGACAGGTAATCCTTGGTTGTACAGTCACGAGCACAAATATGTCAACACTTGGCAACTTCCAATTGCGATTTTTTCACGAAATAACGAATGCAACGTTGAAATACGACACTTTACGCAAACCTATGGGTTCGAGAATACGTTGTTCGTAATAACATAAAATATCATTCAAAACTAAAGGAGAAAATCGTCTTTGAATAAAGCCAAGTGTATAGATACTTATGCTCGTGACTGTACATGTTTCTGCAATAAACTTTTGAATTTTGTTGTGTGTTTCCAAAAATTATTTTGTTAATGGGAAGCTACAGTGTTAGAATATGAATATCATATTGTATGTCAAAACAAGAAATTTCACACGCACGCACGAAGTCGCAGGACGAAGCTTGCAGCTTATATGATGTCTTAGATGCATACATTCCCCTTTAACACCGTACAAGAGTGTCTACAAGATTTCCCCCTTTGTGTGCCTTTGTCTTTCCTTCTTTACATTCCGCCACTCCTCCTTACCCATCTGAAAGCCAAAGTACATAAAACGTAAACAAGTCAACCCCCGATTGATTTATGCGCCCTGGCCCGCAGTAAAACGGCGTCGCCAATGTTCTTCCACATAAAGACCAACTCGTAAAATAGATAAAACACATATGTGCCGATGTTTGGTCCAAGTCCCAGACCAAGGTTGGCCAAAAGCATTCAAAAATGTATCGTACTTTACAAATTTTATTGGCCTGAATCGATTGAAGCCATTGGCACAGTAAAGATATGTACTGTGCCATTGGTGTGGATTCTGGCTATAATGAAGTGTCCTATTTCATGTTTATTCTTTTGATTGACAGTAAACGCGTATTCCAGGCCAGACAGCCATTAGCGGCCGCTATAAGTTACAAGTTTGTTCAGGCCAAGGACAAGTTCAAACGCTGCCAGACAATATTCTTCGAAACTTGTGAGTGTTCCAAGTAGACAAAAGTAACTTGCTGTTTTAAGTCCTATAAAAAAACCATGGTTTGGGTTTTAAAAACGTGCCGTCTCGTTAGAAAGAATGTGAGTTGAGGGTTATAGAGAGTTCTGAACCCTCCACATAATTTTTTTCCGGAGACACGTATTTAAAAAAAAAAAGTTTTGTATAAAAGTTTACAGTAGGAGTCCAGCTCGTCCCGCCATCTTCGTCTTGGCCTGTCGCGATGGCGTCGTGCGTTTAGTGCGACCCAATCGGTGGTTCTCTTAGTGACTCCTACCGTAAGGACTGGCCGGCACTCGCAAAAGACAGAATTGTATGGAAAAAGGAGAGGGAGACCGTTAATCAGTAGGACAATACAGGCTAGTTAGATTAGATAAAACTTTAAAATAAGTACAAAAGAAAAAAAGTATAAAATAAACCCCCTTACTAATCAACGTAATAAATCAGATGAATCCTAATCAGCCTATAGGTAATGTTCCCACTGCTGGGACACAGGCCTCCTCTCAGTGAGAGGGAGTGGGCCGTAATCCACCACGCGGGCCCAGTGCGGGTTGGTGGATGCCACATGTCTTCGATTTTTTGGTTCTAGGACATGCCGTTTTCCTCACGATTTTTTCCTTCACCGTTTTGAGAGCAGTGGTGATGAAATAATTTACACAAAGTAAAGCGCCTGTCTGGGTTCAAACCTACGACCTACATCTCGTAAGTCGTGTCCGTGACCACTGGGCGACCACTGCTCTCAATCAGATGAATAGTTACACCGATTTCTCTATTTCAGTCGTCAGAAATTTGACTTTCGAAAGAAGAAGTCAAACGGTTATGTAACTGTACAGACGCTATATATACAACGTTTATTATTAGTAAGGGGGGAAAAGGTTTTTTAGGTTAGGTAGCAAATCTCACCGTGAAAACTTAGGAGACATGGAGTTTGCTGTCATTCCGCCAGATGTTGACACTAATGACAGCTCATTTCAAGTTCAGTTAACCTTTTAACCGCTTGTGTCGCACTTATGCGACACATATTTCCGTGCTCCTACCGCTCGTGTCGTATTTCAGCGACAGAGTACATGCATGATTTTTTCGTTCTATTCAACGATTGCTCCTCCTTATTTGTTGTAGGTATTATTTTATCGATTTAGGTATTGAGCTGCATTCGGTTTGACTGGAAGCCGACCCCAACATGGTTGGGAAAAGGCAGATGATGATGATGATTATTTTATCGATTTGTAGCCGCACGCTAGGGACACGCTAATTTATATTTAGCCAAGCGCTTAAGGGGAATGCTCCAACCAGCCCGCGAAATTCAAAATTTCTTGCGTTTTTTGCAATTTGTAGGCCAGTGCTAGGTTGTATGTTGATTAAAATATTATTCGCGGCTGTAAGACGTATGTAGTTATAGAATTATAATCATCAAAATCACAAATACAACTTCATAAAGGTGTAAGAACAAAAAAAAAACAGAAAAAGTAATTCTTACAGCTTTGTCAACTTAGAGCGTTTTATTGATGATTTTGATGATTATAATTCTGTAACTACATATGTCTTACAGCCGCGAATCATATTTTAATCAACATACAACCTAGCACTGACCTGCAAATTGCAAAAAAACGTAAGAAAATTTGAATTTCGCGGGCTGGTTGGAGCATTCACCTTAAAGGCTTAAGCTCAGTAAGTTAAGTTTTCACGGTGAATTGTTTACAAAACAGACCGGCAGAATTTAGACCCGATGTAGTTCCTAGTGACTTAGTAACACATGGTATTGGCGAGTCAGTTACAAATGGGACAGCGCCATCTTTTCCCATGGCATTCGGCCAAGGGCCACTAAAGGATTATGCCGGAGATACGGACAGCGTCCACCTGAATACGTGATGCTAAAATTCTGCTTACACTGCGTTAGATATTAGCGCGTAAAAATGTAAAAATTTGGAAAATCCAAAAGTGCACGAATCGTAATGCTCATTTGATCGTATAAAAAACCATAGATTAGATATTATATTAGTTAGTTTATTATTAATTATAAATAAACTACTTTGAATAAAAGAGCCATTTTCAATAGGGTTCCTCCAATGAGTGAAAGGAATCTATTTAAAAAAAAACTCAATTAATTGATTTTTTCGCAAACTACAGTGTTTTCAGGTTTCACACTTGATTGACGGGATTTTTTTAGAAATCTCCATTAAATTATCTATACAATGGTATATAAATTAAGTACGTTATGTGTACTAGAAGGAGTATACGTAACAATAGAAACAGTTGCAGAAAGGAGGCAAAACATTATTTTCGGTCGTAAAGCATTTACTTCGTTTTTGCTTAGCGTTCTTTCTGATTTCTTTTTATTTTTGTTCGGCTCTTAATGGTTATAGCGTGATGTTAAATAGCCTATAGCTTTCCTCAAGAATTGGGCTATTAAATACAAAAAAAAAAATTCAAATCCGACTGGTAATTCCAGAGATTACCCCCTACATACAAACATTACCTCTATAATATTAGTATAGATGTTACTTAAACTTAAGTGCCTAAGCCTAACCATTAGGGGATACAGGCGAGATGTTATGTTGTGATAAAGTTAAGTTATAACCATTGACATTTTTAAACCTTTAATAAAGGACAAAGTGTTTAGCATATAATTACTGTTGATATAAACCCTAACTAATAAACATATTATATCAGATGAATAGTTACACACCGATTTCTCTATTTCAGTCGTCAGTAATTTGACTTTCGAAGGAAGAAGACAAAGCGTTGTGTAACTACTTATACAGACGCTATACAACGTTAATTAGTAAGGGGATAAATATACCAAAGGATTTGATTTCATTGGAAGAGAAATATTATAAAGATCGAATTACACGGAGCCCCTCAAAGGTTCCGTGTAATTCCGTAATTGTGTGTAAGAAGAGTAATTTGTCGGCTTGACATAATGAGTTTATCCGAAGTCGTTTAATTATGGCATAATTGCACTCCATCGTTACCTGCCTCCGCGAAACTGCCAATCAACATCAAGCCTTCTTCGCTAGCGAACATATTGTCTCCACACCTACCTTCCGTGGAGAAAATTTCATGATTTATTCAGGATGGAAAGTAGCCTATGTCCTTTTCCAGGTCTCAGGCTACCTAGGTGAAAAGGTAACAGACGTGAGACGATAGAGATACTTTTACATGTGTGACCCTAATATACTAGCGACCCGCCCCTGTTTCACACGGGGTGCGACCTTTCGGGTCCAAAACAATTCTATCATTCAAGCTGGAACCAACCATACACGTTCAAAAAATTTCATTGAAATCGGTTGGCTGGTTTCGGAGAATAGCGTCTACGAACATAGTGACAAGTTATTAAATTAACATAAAAAAACGTGTTGGGTCGGGGGACCTCCGGCAGGTAGGAAGTTGCGGCGAAAATTTAAAAATGACGAAAAACAAATCGCACCCGCCATCTTGGTTTTTCATTTTTACTTCACTACGGGCTGCAGCTCCCCAAAAAATTATAAAAACTATCTCTCCCTCTCTGTCTCTTTCTATTATTTATAGTAAAAAGTCACATGGAGGGGGCATATTCATATTCATTTATTCATCAAATATAAGCTAACAGTTTACACCAAATCGCTTATATCTATGCCAATCCTACAAAATTACATTAAAATTTAACGCATAACGCTTCTTTCGATACGTGACTATTTCTACCAGTTTACTCCTACTCTTAGCTAGGTTAAAGAACTTCATTCGAAAAAATAAAAAATATGGAAATATGGACTATCAACAAAAACAAACATCGCCACGATACGAGGATCTGTAACGTATATATCTCACGGTAGAAAACACAAAGCACCGATGCAGACCGTTTAAGACACTGTTTGTATTTGTGACGTCATATGCGGCACATACAAACTGGCACACATATTTGCATTTCATTCCACTAGGGTATGTTTAAGGAAGGTGATGGCGACATATGTTTGGAAATCATTTGTGTGTGATCGGAGGAATACGTCGGCAGCCTGTGTTTTCTTTGGATGAGTAATGGGATATTTGGACGAAGTAAACGATTTGTAGAACTAGTGATGGTTTTGTAAGTAGCTTCTTCTTCTTCGAGTCGCTTGCACGACATCATTTCTGATCTTGTTGGCCCAAAACTTCGCCATTTCATCGCAGAGGTCCCTTTGACTGCTGCTTGTTTTGAGACACAGGGGTGGAGCATAGCTTACGACATAGCCCCAACCTGCTGCCGTTCCGCCGTGGTAGCCCCACCTTACCAAGTAGGAGTTACATCTTCCCACTTGGGTCCGGAGACGGTACAGGGACTTCCTAATGGACCACGAAAGGAAATAAATCTAACTAGCACAAAAGTAGCTGATAACCCCAGTTTCTAAACGTTGGTACACTTCTACAGATCCAAGTGAAGATAAAAGTTGTCCCTCACTAGGATCCTGTATAGGAATGCTTTAGGGACCTATCCTAGGTCTTTGAACTCAGAGAAGTCACTTATGCCTAATGAATTACGAGATGCATTCGTAACAGACTAATTAAATTATGAAACTCACCCTAATGTTCATCATCTAGAATGCACAAACACTCCGCATATAATATTCAAAGCACTCTGGATATAATTTCTAAGAAATTCAGTAAAATGGCCCGTGGTGCTTAGTTCAAGGTTATTGGGAAGGTCGGGGCAATAAAGGAAATTGCATTCCAAGAACTGGAAATTGCACTTAATAATTCATAATAATTTCTCCAATACCAAGGTTGACATCGCATTGACGCACACGCTTGTCCAATTCTGGACGATTTTGAGATGAAAGCGTATTATAAGGGGACAACCTCGACATCGTGATATTTTGATATGCATATGCCTAATAAAAGCAAACAATCTTTTGGGATTTTGAAAATACTTTGACCTACTTGATACCTAAAGATAGAATTCGTCACCGAAACAGACCAGAGAAATGCGGTTTGCTATGGATGGTATGCTCAATGACTAAGTAAATGACGGAATATGAGACATTATAGCAGTTGCATAGCTACGGAGAAGACAACAAAAAGAACAGAACTCAACAAAGAGCCTCACATGTCCTAGTCCCGAAATCCGATACATGCAGACAAAAGTGCAATGTTCAAGATCGGGAGGCACACTGAACACGTGCCTCTAAAACAGAGAACGTGAGCTTAATGATCTGAGCTCATGTTCATCATCATCTGCCTAGCCTTTTCCCCATTATGTTGGGGTCAGCTTCAAGTCTAACCGGATGCAGCTTAGTACCAGTATTATACATGGAGCTACTGCCTATCTGACCTCCACAACCCAGTTACTGGGTAATACAATATCCCTTGGTAAGACTAGTCGTCCACGTAAAATTTTCGGGCTTCTGACCACCTGTAACGACTGTTAAAGATCCACGAATGACAGCCGGGATCAACGGCTTAGCGTGCTATCCAAAGCACGGAGGCGTCTTGGTATATATAGATGGTCACGCATCCACGGACTAACCGCGGCAAGCGTTGCTTAACCCGATCGATCAACCCGTGCGGCTTTTGTTACTTAGCCACAAGCCTCTGCCTAAGCTCATGTTCAATAATGTATATTGACAGGGTGTTCTACATAATATGGTTTTTGCAGTATCTACAACGCCACATGCGAACAACGCGTCATACTGACGTCACGCAAAATCCTGCGTCGCGCAAGCAGAGTTTACCGCGCAACTAGCATAGATACAACGACCCGACATGAATCATCGGGCAGTTGCCCGCCAGTCACAACACCCGTCTGGTCGGAGGATCCTCCCTTTTCTATAGATTATGAGTGAACTTTACACCCTGTTCCTCATACCTCCATATGGTAAATAATACACACACGATCACTCCACCATTTCCAATCATCCGTTTGATCGAGCGATTCCAACGAATCCTCCACCAAACTTTATTCATTCCCAACTATGTGCTGCTGCGATCTTCATTTCCATACCGATACCGCGTTAGCTTGGTGTATTTCGAACAAAAGACAAACATTGGCGTGCACATAAAACTTATTCAGTGGTTCGGGTTAGCGGATATAACTTATGTATAGAGTTGAACGATAGTGGGTGATGTGATAGGAATACACCAAAATAAGTGCAGACAGATTTGGCATGACCGCCATTTCAGAATAGAATTATCATTATAATGTACACCATAAATATTACAGACTAGCTTCCGCCCGCGGCTTCGCCTTCGAGGTATGTCGATAAAAACTATCCTATGTCCTTCCCCGGGATGCAATCTATCTCTCTGGCAAATTTTATCGAAATCCGTTTAGTGCCCAACTAGCAAAATAATCCTGGAATGCGATTTTATAATGCTACGTGGACTTATAAAACTCCGATGATGGTTTTGGTGGTTGCTACTACGAGCATAAATACATGCTGTTTTTACTCCAGTACGTTGTATCCTATAATTTGTACTTATATCCGTATATAGGATCATATTTCCTGACAAATATAGGATCAAGACTCCTATAAAAGCATGAAATAAGAGTAATTACACTCAAGAGTAATTACTCTGGTAAGTCAGACTTAAATGCGCCTATAAGATAACATCTGCGGGCCATTTAAATCTTAATACTCCTGTAAGAGCATGTACCAGGAAGACATGCACTGAGGAGCAATTACTCTTGTTATTTTTACTTATAGCCTCATATAGGCTAATATTTTGTGGCCAATATAAGTAAATTAAAGTTAAATTACTGTAAGTCATTTATGAATCTGGTTTGGTTTAACAAAAGCTTAGAAGTAACTGTTAAATGAATTTCATATCCACGTTTTAAAAATAATAAATCACCAAGATTATAACAGCACTCGGTAGGATAAAATGTTCTCTATATTTATTTTTCTAGATTTATCGTATGCCGTTTTAAACCTAGACATATTTATATAGGCATTCCACAGTAGTGTTATTGTCTAAGTAATCTCAATCAATCCTGGTTAAAACTCTTAAGAAGCCACTTTTGCTTGTAACAACCCGTACAGTAATCGGTAACAATGGCGAATCTTCTTCGGTTTTGAGATAACCCAATATAGAACCAATATACTTATATTGGTACTATGTCACACTTGGAAATGCTAAAAATACTTATTTTAGCATTATGTCACACTTGGAAATGCTTACTAAGAAAATGTCAGCTGCCTTCATAATATTAATTTAATATTAATTAATACTAAAATGTAAATAAGCAAATTTCAAGAGGCGCTTTAAAATTGTAATCAAAACCATGATAGATTTCACAGAAAATTCATGATCCCCTACGAATAAGCTATAAGACTAACAATTTGACAACAATAACATTTTGTTTTTCTACTATGGTTGACATTAACAAATTCTGATTCATATATCTATTACTTGCCCTCAAGATGTTAAAAATATTTTTTTACAGAGCACAATAATGTCCGATCCACTCACTTCGACTGTTCACAATATATGAGCTTAAGGAAGCATTTCTAGGCGCGTATTAATCGAATTTTTTACTATAACTTACTTATATTAAGATTAACAGGAGTATTTGCATTGACGTAATTCAATTACAGGAGCAATATAGGCGTATTTATGGCATTTCAGCGGTCTAATATAAATACGTTATAAGCAAAAGTAGACTTATAAAGTGGGCCCTTTTCGCGACTTATATGTGGATATAAGTCTCATATAGTCCTCGATAGATGATGGTTCTAGGACAGTATAAAAACCACTTTTTGCTAGTTGGGTGGTTTAGGCGTGAAAAGGTAACATACAGACAGACAGAGTTACTTTCGAATTTATAATATTAGTATGGATATAAATGTAGAAATTTTGCAAGAGGTGACACAATGGGCGGTCTTATCGTTAAAGGCGATCTTATAAATGATAAATGATTTTATTTTTGTAAGTAGGTTTGTACAAACACTTTTACACGTCAATCATGGTTTTTTAAAACTAGATGAGGTCGGCGTTTCCTATCTGACTACTCTGAGAAGAAAGGCCGAAACAAACTCAGAGGTCACAGTCTCTTTTAAAGTCCAGACATAATCTTGGTCAGGTTATATGAAGACCAAGTAGATCGATGTCTGAGGCGGTCTTTTGAAGAAAGAACCACACAGATTGAGAGGTCCTGTCCAGTCAGTGCACGCATTTGTCAGAAATCGTGCAGCTCAACTCAAGACTTAAGGAGCTCAACGATTCGACGAACAATACCAAAGAAAGGATATTTGGGTAGGCCACATAAATTACTCAAACTGCCAGACCAAGAGAAAAAAGAAATAGAACAGAAAGAATAATAAAAAAATATATATAAAAGTAACAAAACATTTTTACAAAAAAAAAAACCACCGACTTCCAAAAAAAACACTACAAATTGAAAAATAACTTTAATTTCGGAAGTCGGTGTCTTTGGTTCCGCATTTTCGTTTATTGACACCGACTTCAATTATTCAATTTGTAGTGTTTTTTTTGGAAGTCGGTGGTTTTTTTTTTGTAAAAATGTTTTTATTTTTCACTTTTTAGTGGGTCACTTTGTAATTTATCTAAATTACAATAGCCTAATGCCAACTGTTCATCACCTTTTACAAAATATTGCTTTTCCCGATCCTGGGACGTTAATTGTTGAGGAGTTCTCCCGGTAAGAACCAGGAGAACTCCTCAACAATCACTCATCATACGCATTGTGACGAGCATAAATTGCTTAGCAACCATATTAAAGTACCTAATCGAATCGCAACCCGTGAAATATTTGTCATTGAGTTGTTCCGATGGCCATCTGTGGTCTTCATTATCAACTCCACTTTACCAAATGATGATTTCCGAGAGCAAATGCTCAAGTTACTTTAAAAAATACCCAAATCGCTATAGGTATGCCTATAAAATTTGAGGGTTTCCCTCGATTTCCATGGGATCCTCTCATGAGATTCCAACTTGATGATGATGAGACCACCTCGAGAGTATACCCTTTCAAATAAAAAAAGAACTTTTGGAATCGGTCCAGCCGTCTTCGAGTAATCGGTGAACATACACAAGGTAGCTACTGTGTTGAGTAGTTCCCTTAACTGTCCTTCGTCTTCATCATCAGACCCTTAATGACAGTCACAACCTATCTAGGTGTAAAGTTCAGATCAATACAAATTAATCAAGCCCAAACACAAGGTAACTGCTGTAAATCGTTGAGGAGTCCCCTCGACTGTCTTTCGGCTCCATCATCAGATCGACTCCAGACCTTCATTAAATTGTAGTGCTTTAAAATACTTAATGAAAAACATAACAAACGCACTAGTCGCTCCTACGATTTTCGAATGTTCCCCTCGATTTCACTGGGATGCCATCATCAGATCCTGGTTTCCTTATCATGGGACCACCCTTGGCATATCTCCTTTCCAACAAAAAAAGAATAATCAAAATCGGTTCATAAACGACGAAGTTATCCGCGAACACACATAAAAAAAAAAAAATATATATACAATACGGTCGAATTGAGAAACCTCCTCCTTTTTTAGAAGTCGGTTAAAAATGACCCACATCGTCTTCACATTCACAAATCACAATAAATAAAATAATGTAATACTTTACAAAGTAAGCAAATGTCATTGTTTATAAAAAATCATTAATGTCAATGTGTATATAAAAACAACCATTGTGGATTAAGGGAGAAAGCAGAGACAAGAGAGAGAGAGAGATCAGATTCTAAAGTGCTTATTGATGTCAGTTTGTAAGAGTGTGAACAAAGAGTCACGCGATAATACCACGTTTGACAAATGGACTTGTGATGGTTTAACCGTTTTTTTGCCAATATATCGAGATCTGGTGCTTATTCTATTGAAGTAATAACCACGCAATAAGAAGAGGCTTATTTTTCATGTCAGCTAAAAATGCTTTAGCAAATATTTAATTCATTCAGCGTCGCTTTTAAAGTAGATAATGTGGGCATAGCTATTATCTGTACATTTACTGTTTGTAGCACTAATGTTTAGTGCACAGAATTCCCAAGAAGCGAAAGACTAGGATTAAAGTGGTTAAACGGTACTAAAATACAGGTCTATGTCAAAGACTCGATTTTTCGCAGAATACGTATACAGTCGGAACAGCTGTTCTGATACGTATTTTGCGAAAAAACATAGATTCTTTTACTGGCACTAGCGTTCTGTAAACATTGGACTTTT
The DNA here is from genome assembly GCA_916614155.1 of Mesoligia furuncula. Taxonomy (NCBI): domain Eukaryota; kingdom Metazoa; phylum Arthropoda; class Insecta; order Lepidoptera; family Noctuidae; genus Mesoligia; species Mesoligia furuncula. The sequence goes on from OU744794.1 coordinate 5,797,608, forward strand.
TATATTCTGAAGATTTTTTGGTTATTACTTTGGTGAGTTTAATATCGCTCATAAAAACATTAACGGTTGCTGAAAATTGTTTTCTTATTTTCCGCAAAAACAATGCGAAGAAAACAATGGAAAGTTACTTGTTTTTAAACCAAAGTTTTTAAACAAATATTATCTACTTTTTTACTGTTTCTTTCTTCTTTTCTTCTTACAAAAAAACAAGGTCAAGTTGAAAACAAATAATATATACTTGTATACCGTAAACGAACATTTGTTCATGTTCTCACGCTGGTAAATTAATCAGAAAGGGGTGAGTGAAATCAAAGGCAGAATTACATACATACATGACATACATACATCTCTCTGTGAGAGGGAGTGGGCCGTAATCCACCACGTGGGCCCAGTGCGGGTTGGCAGATGTCACATATCTTCGAATTTTTGGTTCTAGGACATGCCGGTTTCTTCACGATGGTTTTCCTTCACCGTTTTGAGAGCAGTGGTGATGAAATAATTTACACAAAGTAAAGCGCCAGCCTGGGTTCGAACCTACGAAACCTACAGTATAGAATCTCTGAATTACATACAGTATAGAGGCATGTTCCAACTATTTATTTGTTTAAAATAAGCACACCAATACCTCTGTCATTTACAATTTTAAATTATCTAACATCTAAAATTGGCATTTCAGTAACCAATGTATGACATTGGGCATATGATAGAGCAGTGGTAGCCTAGTGGTAACGGCCGCGACTTACGAGTTGTAGGTCACCTACCCCTTACTTCCCGTGGGTGTCGTAAAAGGCGACTAAGGATCGTATGGGCAGCAGCGTTCTCTATGTATTCCACCATCATACCATACTGCGATCGCCAACCCGCCTGTCAAGCGTGGCGATTATGGCAAACCCTCCCAAAATTGGGGGAGGCATAGGCCTCCCCCAATTTTGAGGGGTTTTGGACATAGGTCCAGCAGTGGACGTCTATCGGCTGAAACGACGACGACGACGACCAGTATTACATGGAGCGACTGCCTATCGGACCTCCACAACCCAGTTATAGGTAACTTGATGCCACTTGGTAAGGCTGGTTCAGACTTTCAGGTTTTCAGTATTTAGATGACGAACCAAAAATATAAATTACTAGCTGGGCCTGCTGTTTCACCCGCATAAATTTCGATCCCGTGGAGATATCGGGATGAAAAGTAGCCTATCTGTTAATCCAGGGTGGCAGCTACCTCTATACAAAATTTTATCAAAATTGGTCCAGCCGTTTGAGCGTGAAGAAGTAACAAACATAAACACACACACACACACACCCCCACACACACACCCTCACACACACACCCTCACACACACACCCTCACACACACACCCTCACAAACTTTCGCCTTTATAACATTAGTGTGATAATCTTTATATTCAGAATAATTGACTTACAGATCGTCGTCAAAATGGGCTACAGTTTTCATTAGCATTCTTTGTATTTTTTATTCGTTTTCAAACCGCAATAAAACGTTAAAAAAAGCAACGTAAGCGCGACTTAAATAAACGACGGAACGTAAACGTAACCCATAACTAAGAGAGAACGCAAACCATAAAGATTTTTGTTGTATAGGGTTGTTACGAACGCAAGGAATCTACATTCTAGAATGAGTTATCGGTCACTGGACATCGCAAGAATATTTGTTCATCGACTTCGATATTGAATCTGTCTGAAAGTTTATTAAAAGACAGCTATTTAGGTTTTTCTAAACTTTTAAACTTATATAAAATTCAAAGTCCTGCCTGACTGATATATCAACGCACAGAAAGTCCTGTCTGACTAATATATCAACGCACAGCCTAAACCGCCGGGCCCTAGAGATATGAAATTTGGAGGGTGTGTTCTTTGTGAAGAGTAGGTCCACTAAGAAAGGGTTTTTCGAAATTCCACCCCTAAGAGGGTGAAGCCCCCTTCACCTTAGGAATAAACTACAAACTAAAATATGGCAACGAAATTATTCCTCCGCATCGCTGTCGACTGGTTTGGTATGGAATTGAATTTAAGTTTCACTTGACAGCTAGAATCCAACATTTAATAAACTCTTGCACATTTTGCCAGCCCTAGTATCGCACGTAAACATCTTTACAGCCAGCGGCCATACAAAAGACGGAAAGATAAATAAAAAAAAAACTCGTATTTTCATAAATATGCGGGTAACACAGAGTAATGAAGTATCAGGTGTTACCGACCGAGATGCATGATTAATGCTCGAGTATGCTCATAGATGCTCGGCATAATGCTCGCTTTTAACACGTGCGCTCCGTAATATTTTAATTAATCTTATCTGCAAGTTTGATAGAAAGCTTTGTGGCACATCTGTATTTACGTTACTCTGTCCTCGCATGTTTTATTAATTACATAGTATGTTAGTCAGTGTTAGTGCTGATAAGTTTTAATTAAAGGGGAGTTGTCTAATAACTGATTGTTTTTAAAGTGAAAACTGCTTCAGGCGCGTTGGGCTTTTTTTGAGATGGAAAACCACTGAACTCGCGCCACTGTTACCGTAACCGATACCGCTTCGGATGTGTTCGGCTGTCCTCGGGATGTACTCGGGTTTAATGTATATCCGATATGTCAGTGAGTGATGGCAAAGTTTGTGTTTGGTTTTCACTTAGTTTTATCGGCACTCCCGGAGTGCCACTGTTTTTTTTTCCAGTATTTACTTAGGTGTTACATACAGGGACATCGACGCGCAAACTGTAACCATGAATTCAGTACATGATTCTTAACTCGGATATCTATGATTCTTAAGCACTAGCGTAGAAATTTAACGTGGGTTATCAATAAAAATCTGCTATTTCATAGAAAAGGGCAAGACCTACGCGGTCAAAATGTACAGAACAGCTAATTTTAAGGGATCAGAATCATGTACAGACGCCAGCACATCAAGCTACACGAAACTGTCAAATTTTCCCAGTCAACTTTGAACCTTATGCTTTAGGGATAAAGTTGATAATCTATTAAAGAAATTTGACAGATTGTAGTAGCATGATTTGCTGGCGTCTGTACCTGCCATCCTTTATAGGACACACCTTTTATATCATCATCATCATCTGCCTAGCCTTTTCCCAACTATGTTGGGGTGGGCTTCCAGTCTAACCGGATTCAGCTGAATACCAGTATTTTACATGGAGCGACTGCCTATCTGACCTCCACAACCCAGTTACTGGGTAAGACTGGTTGTCAGACTTTCGGGCTTCTGACTACCCGTAACGACTGTCAAAGATCCACAAATGACAGCCGGGACCAACGGCTTAACGTGCTTTCTGAGGCACGGAGGGGTCACGGTATGTAAAGATGGTCACCCATCCACAGACCAACCGCGGCAAGCGTAGCTTAACCTGATCGATCGACCTGTGCGGCTGTTATTATTTAGCCACGGGCCCCACCTTTTATAGGACAGGACCCCAGGACACACCTTTTATAATAATCTGAAAATGATTTTAGTAGAATAAGACATTAAATAAGTTATTGTATTTTCATTCAACTGTTACTATAAGCCAGTTTGAGAAAATGTTTCTCCGGAAAAGAGCCGCTCCGATTCCCATGAAGGGTCAACGACAAAAAAGGGGTCAAAAGTTCGTGTTTTTATGAAGCTCAAGGACATTTTGGTAAATTATTATATACCAAAAGCAGACAAAGCCAAGGTCGACGCGCACGTACTATAGTATTTAACTTTTTCTGACACTCATGTTAAACGAACGTTCAAATGACAATAAAAAGTTCTTTAATGTTTCTGCGTTTTCACAATATTAAGAAATGGTTTATTGCACTGTGTGACTTAATCCCGCACTTAAGGCACGATTTTCTGTGACTTAAGTAGTCTTTTCTATGTAATTTTTACACAGAAAAGCGACTTAAGTACCTACGGGTTTAAGTCACACCAGCTACAAAATAGTACTTATATGATACGTGTGACTAAAAGGTTACATGCTCTGTGCGTGTGACTAAGGGCTCATTTTTCAATCATCTGATAACTTTATTCGCTTTTTATTTGGTCTGAGATTCGAGGAATAATTTCGAAATTTTAACAGAACTATTTCATACAAAAACTGTCAAACATCAATTTTATTCCTCGAATAAAAGTTATCTGGCGATGGAAAAATCATACCTTAGTAGTATATTCACACTGAAAAAAATAATTTCTCACTACAGCACATTAAAGCGATTTCATCAAGACTTACTGTCTTTATACAGTAAAAGAAGAAATTTTTGTAAAACTGTAAAAGACAAAACAGTAACTTTTAATGTTGTGTTGTGTGTGTTGTGAATAGTGTTGCCAGGTGTCCCGATTTGCGCGGGACGTCCTGATTTTCAGGGGGCTGGGGACGCGTCCCGATTTGTACCTGATCGGGACGCTAAATGTCCCGATTAATCAAAAAATGAAAAAAAAAATCATAAAAAATGTATATTTACGCTACGTAATTTTTTTAACACGGAACGCCATCTATTGGCTTTGGATATATTCAAATATTGAGAATTTGGACTGGTCTGTGTGGTGCCGGACTTAAAGAATACCACCACCCCTTACTTCTCGTGGGTGTCGTAAAAGGCGACTAAGGATCGTACCGGAGAATGGGCAGCAGCGTTCTCTATGTATTCCACCACCATACCATACTGCGATCGCCAACCCGCCTGCCAAGCGTGGCGATTATGGCAAACCCTCCCAAAATTGGGGGAGGCCTATGTCCAGCAGTGGACGTCTATCGGCTGAAACGACGATTGAGAATTTCGAAACTGTGCAAAAAGACTTAAAACCCCTTGTTTTTTTTTTGTTTACTGTCCCGATTTGCAACCCTAAATCCCGAATTTTTTGACCTCATGTACCGATTTACAACAAATCGGACCTGGCACCACTAGTTGTAAACAAAAAAAAAAGGAAAACCACTGTTATTATAATGTAAGTAAATTTCAATGGTTTGAACGATATCATATCACAAATGAATAAAACAGTTAATTTTGTGACCTTTTAGCTACTAAAAATGTTAAAGTTTACTGTCATGACGGTAACATTTTGCCTCAAGCATTAACTGTTTTCGGATCAATAAAACATACTGTTTTGAACGTTAGGCTCACTAACTGTTCAGATTAATGTTTTTCATTTTTATTTACAGCTTATTTCTTTCAGTGAATGCACGGCGTTTAGCACCCGTGCAATAACGGACTATTATATTATGTGCAAAAATACCGGCACCTTTTTAGAACATGAAAATGTTTGCTGATTTGCGATTTCACATACCACTCACAAACTCATTACAAATCTGGCTGGTAACAAATCCTAAGGAACGGGATCCAATAATCCGACAGCGAACGGAAAGGAACCTGTTTTCACCGTTAAAAGCCAAGCCTTTTCCCCTGGGTTTGTTTGGAATCAGATAAAGATGTACACGTGGCGACTATTAAAGTATGGGAAACGACATTTGGTAAGCTTTTTAAGGAGTTCTCATGTAATTGTTTCTTTTTATTTCTGATGTTTTTCTATAAGTACTTACATCCACTAATATTATAAATTCGAAAGTAACTCTGTCTGTCTGTCTAGCTATCTGTCTGTGCATCTGTCTGTCTGTCTGTATGTTACCTTTCCACGCCTAAACCACTGAACGGATTTCGATAAAATTTGGCAGGGAGATAGATTGCATCCCGGGGCCTTCCCCGGGAAATACTATCCTATGCCCTGACATAGGATAGTTTTTATCGACATACCTCGCGGGCAAAGCCGCGGGCGGAAGCTAGTAATTCTTATTAATTAAAGTAGCTTTTCTTGTCTGTCTGTATGACCGCGTTGTTTTTCTAAACTGCGCAACGGATTGATGCGTTTTGAGAATTAATTCCGGAAGGTTTATACGTAAAATACAATAATATTCAAATTACATCATCATCTGCCTAGCCTTTTCCAACTAAGTTGGGGTCGATTTCCAGTCTAACCGGAATGATGCATGACGGATGATGAATACCAGTATTTCACATGGAGCGACTGCCTACCTATCTGACCTCTACAACCCCGTTACTGGATAATACGATACTCTTTGGTAAGACTGGTTGTCAGACGTCCTGACGGCCCGTAACCGACTGTCAAAGATCCTCGAATGTCAACCGCGGCAAGCGTAGCTTAATCTGATCGATCGACTATATAGTGCCTAGTGTTAGTTATTACTTAGCCACAAGTCCATTAAGTTACATATACTATAGAAATCTCGATATTTTTCAAGTCTTTAAAATTGTGAGAAGGCCCTGCCCATTAATCACGTGATGCTCGAAAGGGGGGGAGGGGTTCATAAAAATCACGAAATATCACAAGGGGAGGGTGGAGTAATATCACACCTTGAAAACAAAAGTGGCGTTATACAAAAAATTACATTTTTCAGTATTACCATTTATTTTGGTCAATGTCTTAGCAAATAACTGGAATAAAAGAATGCAATTAATTTCATTTATCAGTTTGACTATCTTATTTAAGTTATGTACTGAAAACAAGCCAGTAAATTATGAAGTCATCGTTGTAACACAATATTGCCATCTTCGGTATAGTGCCACTTTTGTTTTCAAGGTGCGATATATCACGTGTATTTATTTTTTCAGCAAACGCGGTATACTCAACCGAAAAGCGACGTTACGTGTATTTACTTTTTCGTCAAACGCGTACAAAATCGAAAGCGGCTTGTAGTGTGACTTTGATTCGCCGTTGCCAGGCAACCAACGAAGTGAAGTTCGCGCGATGATTTTCTATAATAAAATTAGATGATAAGTACTTATACCTGTATTATATAAAAAAATTCAAAATATATAGATTCTTTGTAGGTAATAAAAATACACGTGATATTGGGGGAGGGGGGGGGGGGGTTAGTCTTAAACCTCACCATGTATCACCAAGGGGGAGGGGGTTAAAAATGCCAAAAAAAAACATCACGTGATTAATGGACGGCCCCGAAGCAGGTCAGTTCGCAAAAAAGCTCTCTACATTCCAAAACTAGTGACTTTTAGAATATAAAGAGCTTTTTTTGATTAATTGTAATAATTTATTGAATGTTCTCAGAATTAGTTCATAGATCTACTTAATTTAATTTGAATAACGAAGTTGCACAGCCCGTTAATTATGATCTGACGTCTAATTAACTAATAAATTAGGACACGCAAAAGTCAGACGCTTTAAAATCGAGGTTTGAAACTAAAATTCTAATAATTAGTTCGCATCAGTCACGTCGAAATTGGAAACTGTTGATACTTTTCGAAAGGAGAAGGATAACGCTCCTATACAAGTATGGTCCAGCACGGACATTAATAAAACAATATTTAACATGAAGGAATATTTGTGTCCTGTTTATATTTTATTACTCCAGAAGTCGGTGGTGACGAGATATAAGACACTTCAGGTGAACATTCTGGTATGATATTTTGACGTTTAAATACAGTAGACACATTGTCGTGATGGTCCAGTGGTTAATGCCTCGCTTCTCATGCACGAGGTTGTGGGTTCAATTCCGGGCAAGTACCAGTGTCACTTTTTTAAATTCTTATGTAGTTTCCGAGATTATCTTGGACATTACTGACATCGGTGAAGAAAAAACATCGTGAGGAAACCTGGACTTCTAGTTAAAGTAGATATCGCCAACCCGGTCTTGAGCAAACGTGCAATGCTCGTGTCTCTTCGGTACGAGATGAGATAATAATAGGCTGGTATTATTATTATTTACTTTTAATCATATTTAACTACGTGTGTACAATAATGTATAGGTAGACCGGTCCCTGCTTCTCGCGAATTCCTGCGACTTCTACCAGGTCATATGTTCAGCATGTGAGGCTTAGGTACCTATGAGCAGCAGAGCCTTCTTTGGCTGAATGATGAAGATAACTATTATTTTAAAGAACTCTTTAGTTCGTTTGTAAGAACGTAATATATGAATAAGCGTAGTGATCAATGCTCGTTATTTCTCTGTATGAGGAAATCAAATCAAAAGTCATTTATTCAAACTAGGCTGAGAATCAGCACTTTATGAACGTCAAAATTACATAAGACAGTCCCCCAAGACGCACGACATAAGACATTTTTGTAATATCTATGTTCTGGCATCCTAAAACAAAGCAATGTCTTTCTGTACTATTAGCTCTAGAGAATCTGGCAATGTGACAAATATTTCAACATGTGGAACTTCAGGGACTGGTGGAACTTCAGGGAACGGTAGAACCTCGGGGACTGGTGGCACATTTATATTTTCTTGTTGCTGACCGTCGTCGTTGACGCTGTTGGGCCGCCAAGGTACTGGAGATTGCGCTCTGTAAGCTCGTTGGCGGCATGGCTGGCAAATAGAGGTTGTCGGTCTACGAAAAAGTTCATAATGTATCATTTCATAACATAATAATTGTATAAACATATTGAAGCGCAAACATTTTTCATACTAACTTGTTGAGGAAAAATCCTTTCAGATATAACATCATGAATATGTCTATTGCTCTCAGAGTTCCGTGTCAGTGTGTGAAAACGAACACGCATCAGGGATCTTCCACAGTTTACACACACATTACGATGGCAAACACTAGGGTTTGGTCTTCCACTTGTACCAGACTGTGATAATGTCTGCCTAGCCAGTAACTAGCAAGAATGGCACACATTATCAGACGCAGTGACCTAAAATAAACAACTTACATAAGTATAAACAAATAGCTACACCCTTAAAAGACGTGCTGAAGACGTTACTGAAAACTCACGCGTGTTAAAACTCACCAATCGCGGAATAATCCACTGTCTTATAACAGATTGTATTTCATCCGAATCCCACAAATGTCTCCTTATGCGAAACGTTGCTATACCACAGTTAGTGCAGCGCTGGTTCTCGCATTAGAAATAGGACAAAATCAGTTGTCCAAAGTGCAAGTAGCCAAGGTACAACAACAGATATCCAGAAACAAAGCCAAAGGTCATCGTAAAACACCACAAGAAATCATTTAATATGCGAGCCACAAGAACCTGCACAGGAATGACTTAAATTGTCAAATTATAAATGTCATGACTTTGTCATGACAATCGACATAAAACCCATATCACACGTACCTAGCTGCAATATGTATACAAACATAGATAAACTACCTGCTTATGCCATGCGGGAAGGCAGAAACTATAAAACGCCCTCTACTAAGTATTATGACCCTTACCTACTTACTCGTTTTGGTTTGTCCACGTTCATACATCTAGTCATTTAGGCGCGTCACAATAATAAAACTGATATATTGTGTTGTATACATAAAGTGCAGTCAAATATATAATTATTAGGTTTAGCTGTGCATGTGTTTAATATAACAGAAACTATAATATCGTAAATGTCACAAATTATGTCAAAATATATTTTAAATCACCTTACTATAATAATACAATAATGTGTCCTGCACTAAATAAATATCTCTTAGACACTATCTGTTAATTTCTATGTAATTATGTTATGTTGTATTGAGTTTCTCAGTAGCAGCGCGGAGTCTGGATATTGTCCCGGTTGATGGCAATAGGCTCGCCCTCTATGTCATGGGACTTGAATATAACTTTAGAAATGGGGGGTAGGTACTGTAGTGTCTTGTGTGTTCCGGCCTTTAGCAGAAAGATCTGGCTAGATGTAATATTCCATTCTAGCATTCAAATTGTGATGACAGCAACGTTAACATTGTGTTTTTTTTATATAGAGTCATTCATATATTTTCTGTAAAGCTGCGAGGTCCCTTTGATCAATACAAGAATTTCAAGTCTACGGTGTTTTAATTATAAAGTAGAAACCGTAGAGGTCTGCACTGGACCTCTACGGTTTCTACTTTATAATTAAAACACCGTAGACCGGAAGAGAATATCGGACGCGGCCGGGAGTGTGAGGTGCATTACCTCTCAACTCTCAGAGGTCTGTGAGGCGCAATGCCTCCACCTCTAAGCGGCCGGGAGTGTGAGGTGCCTTGCCTCTCAACTCCAAGAGGCCTGAGGGAGTGAACATATCGTCGTCGTCAATGTTTTCCAAATTCGAATAGGCCGGGATAGAATGAACATGCTCCAGATAATTATGATGCGAGTTATGGGAGGATAATGGTTTAGTAAACTGTGGTCACTCCTACAGGGGGGGTGACAGACACTCAGCTTAAGTTGAAACCAACTTTGCTAACGGGGCATAGCCTTTGCAAAGTGTGTTGAGTTGACACAATTGGTTCAGCTTATGTTTGAGCACCCACAGTTTTGTTGTTAATGTTTCATTGAGTTGTTATTAGATGATGATGGAGTGAATTTTGAATTTTCCCTCTGGAGTATGGGCATGTGTTAGACTTTTTAAATGAACCCTGGCCTCTTAAACTTTTCCCTCCCTCTGGCTCATACCGTCCGATGGGGTAAAAGAGTTTGAAGTTAAGATCTTTTAATTTTTTTTTTAAGCCTCATCTAGGCTGATGTGAATTTTCACATCAATTGTTTTCCTAGGAGGCCAGTCGCATCTTTTCCGTCGGTTTTGGTGTGATGAGGTTCAGGCATGACGACGTTAGTTTGTGTTAGTGCACATTGGCACTTATAAATTGTCCTGAACGCGGTTCGTTCGTCCTGACTTTAACCTTTCTCTTGCAGGAGATGGTCCTCATCCTGTCAATCTCCGGCGTTAGGTCATTTTTCTGTATAGGGATAGGTAGGAAGAGTTTGAATGTTCGAATGGTATGAATAAAAGTCTTGTTCGGTGTTTGAATTATGCGGACACTTTTATTCAAGGGTGGGCGTAGCTCATGTAGTGTCTTGTGTGTTCCGGCCTTTAGCAGAAAGATCTGGCTAGATGTAATATTCCATTCTAGCATTCAAATTGTGATGACAGCAACGTTAACATTGTGTTTTTTTTATATAGAGTCATTCATATATTTTCTGTAAAGCTGTAAAGTACTTTTCCAATACAATAATTCCAAGTCTAACGTGTTCTTATTTGAGTATCTTCGAGAAGTACTATAGAGGACCCCTCAGGACCTCTACAGTACTATAGGTAGGTATACCTCTGCCTAACCCTTCGAGGATTACAGGCGTGATGTTATGTGAATATTGGGTCAAACACTATATCGAATTAAGATTTATTTTAAAAACATCTATTGCTTCGTCTGTAACTGCCTTAACAGAAGAATACAGTGTTTCCATTACTTTGAAGAAAACTACTACCACCTACTTGATTTATTGATTTTTAATTAAAGATAAATAAAATGTGTCTTTTTAGGGTTCCGTAGCCAAATGGCAAAAACGGAACCCTTATAGATTCGTCATGTCTGTCTGTCTGTCTGTCTGTCTGTCCGTCTGTCTGTCTGTCTGTCTGTCCGTCCGTATGTCACAGCCACTTTTCTCTGAAACTATAAGAACTATACTGTTGAAACTTGGTAAGTAGATGTATTCTGTGAACCGCATTAAGATTTTCACACAAAAATAGAAAAGAAACAATAAATTTTAGGGTTCCCCATACTTAGAACCGAAACTCAAATTTTTTTTTTTCATCAAACCCGTACGTGTGGGGTATCTATGGGTAGGTTTTCAAAAATGATATTGAGGTTTCTAATATCTTTTTTTTCTAAACTGAATAGTTTGCGCGAGAGACACTTCCAAAGTGGTAAAATGTGTGTCCCCCCCCCTGTAACTTCTAAAATAAGAGAATGATAAAACTAAAAAAAATATATGATGTACATTACCATGTAAACTACCACCGAAAATTGGTTTGAACGAGATCTAGTAAGTAGTTTTTTTTTAATACGTCATAAATCGTAAACCGCAATTTACCATTCATTCAATCAACTCAAAAATAAAAATAAAACATTTAATTATGAAACATAAACCTTATGCATAAACCCGGATGTTACGGAACCCTCGGTGCGCGAGTCCGACTCGCTCTTGTCCGGTTTTTTACTTTTACTTCCGTTATCACTAAACGCGCATAAAAATATATATTTTTCTTACTCTATTATCTAAAATACAGGTAAATACATGTTGTTTCGAACGATAAACATGTACTAATTACCATCTTATTTCAAATAATTGCAACATTTGAAACTCGCGAACGGAAATCAAAATAAAACAAACAAAATAATACTCTTTTAAATTGATATTTTCCCACACACATGTGCGGAGAAATGAAAGTCATGATAGAAATTCAAGTAAAATAAGTTTTTTTTTTAATTTTATTAAGTGTTTGTCCGTGCAGGGCCACACTTTATCCATGTCCTTTACGAAACAACGCAAATTAAAAGGGAAAACAAATTTTGACGTGAAAAAAAAACACTACAAACGCTTTATCTATGAAGTTTTTCCAGCTACAGAAAAACATTTCCCACTAACACATTACCACTTTACAACAACAAAAAACGATAGCAATCGCGACTAAAATAATAACAAATCACGCGCCGCATATTTACAAGCAACAACCATCATATAAATCACCCATAATATTACCGCGAGACTTTCCCGCCATCGCTAGTGGCTCCACCTAGTTCCCTGTATGCAAACCATTTTGTTTACACGAAGATGGGACGCGGAATAACTTTTCCTATTTTCTTTTCTTCCCATTGTTTATAGTTTAGCTTGGGTTGGAGTTGAATTTATAATGTTTTTCGAGCTCGAAAAGATGGAGCTTGATAATCCAGCAGTAACGGCTACGGGGTGGTTTTCAGGGGGTCCATTAGAAGAATAATGATAATACTTAAGTAAGGCTCGCGCTCTATAGGAGGGAGTCAGTCTCGCTGCCGACCTTTCTGGCAAATAAGTAATCCATTTCACCATGGTAGCCGTACTAATATTATAAATGCGAAAGTAACTTTGTCTGTGTCCGTCTAATACCTTTTCACGCCTCAACGGCTGTACGAATTTGGATAAAATTTGCACCACGTATAGGCTTCACAAGGTCGTCGGACCACATTGTGGGAGGCCTTCCAACGTTACGTCTTGCGGTACGAGGAGAGGGTGGAGGTGCTTGGAGGAGGCCTATGTCCAGCAGTGGACGTCTTTCGGCTGAAATGATGATGATGATGATGATAGGCCATGATCTAGGTTAGGACTTCACGGTAGTCTCCCGGTAGTCCGTTAAGGGTTACCGTGGGATAATTTCTGCCCTCCACGCGAGCGAAGTCTCGGGTAAAAGCTAGTGTTTATATTATAATGTAATCAGCTTATTTTTATAAAATGATATGATGATATTGCGCAGTTTTCCGAGCAGAACATATTCACAATGTTACAGCGGCGAAAACACAAGGTGTTCCGATTTCCTTGGAGCATCTTTAAGGGTACAATTTTATCTTTAATCTGATATCTTTGAAGGAGAGATTGGGCTTTTTGATTGGCAGAAAATTCAGGCTTTCCTAGGTAGATTGGTACTTATGGAAAACTGTTCTCTTTCACAAAAGGAATTTATCTAAGACTAGCTGTGCCGCGCGGTTTCATCCGCCTTTTACTTTGTTTTCGATTAGCGTTCTTTCTGACTTTTTTTCTCATTGCTCAGGTCCTAAGAATCGTAGCGTGATGTTAAATAGCCTATAAACCTTCCTTGAGAATTGAACTATCAAATGCAAAAATAATTTTGTTCCAGATATTAGCGCGTCCAAACAAAAAACCGGGCAAGAGCGAGTCGGACTCGTGCACCGAGGGTTCCGTACCATCAATGTTTTTAAATTTTCATCGGCGAGGCTATATTCGTCAGACAATTTTAACACTGCACTGCGGTATAGAATATCGCAGTTTTATGTGAGCGCCATCTCTTGACCGATAGTGGAACTAATGTAACTTTTGTTGATGATTTCTGAAAAAGTGTGCTATTTAGAGACTTAGTTTTATTTTTCCTGTAATCTTTACATAGAGTTCTATCACATAGAATAATTTCAGATTTTTCTCTTTGCAAACTTCGGAGATAAGGGGGGAACGGTATTTTTTACATTTTTCATCAAAAGTCGAAACTATGCGGCCTAAAAAAAAAGAAAAAATGCTTGAGAATGTGCAAACTGCGCTGTTTCATATTATGATACTCCACATGCCCTAGCAGCCCCACTTCAAATTTTTCAGACCCTCTTTCAGTCCCTGTTGCACAAAATATACATATATTTTTATTTCTTTTTTGTTTGCAAAATAGTTGGGCAAACGTCATCTAAAACTATTCCAAATTTCAAGTTGATAGCATTAGTAGTTCTTGAGATATCTAGCTGTGACAGACAGACAGACAGACTGAGTCTCACCTTATGGGTTCCGTTTTACCATTTTGGTACGGAACCCTAAAAACAAACTCTTCAGGTTTATTATTAGTACAGATAGTAGATTTACTTAGAAATTGAAGCGAAAGTGTTCTGAATAGGATTGTCAAATCTCTGTACTGTTAGTAATTTTATTTCCTTTCCACAAGTAGACAATAAAATATAATATTACAGGCATTATATGAAAACTGAAGCGTCTCAACAATTTCCCCGCACGTAACAAACAGCAAATAACGTTTACGTCTCAAATTTCCGACGTCATATATATAGGAACCTTCCATATCCTTTTCCGTTTGTACTGATAACTTGTTAGACAGGTACTTCGGTTTTCAATATACCTACATTAAAAAATCATAATTTTCCTGGATGATAAATCATTTTGGGAGTCTACTTTATCCAAGGAATTTTTTCATTTCTTTTTTCTAGAGCAAAATGCTGCGGAGAGTATCAATATGGATAATGGATTTCTTGCTGAATCTTCCCGTACGGTAATATTATACGACGTTATTTTTAGTATATTCGAAACCTGAATATAGTTTGTTCAAAATAAGTAGGTAACTGAATCGATTTCAATAATTTTTACCCCATGTTATATTTTGTCCCAAAAATATTTTGAAAAGGTTAAAAGTTGGACACCGAGCGACACTAAGTAGGTTATCCAATCTCCACGTCGAACGGTTAGGTACCTAGGTACTATTATCAATGAGCGCAAGACGGCGCGGCGCGGGTGAGCATGTTTTTGTACGGACAAACAGGTAACTTAACAAGCTTATAACTTTGTGATTTTTCGTGATACAGCTTTGAAATTTTGTACAGACGCCAGCACATCAAGCTACTACAATCTGTCAAATTTCTTTAATAGATTTTCAACTTTATAGGTAAAGCATAAGGCTCAAAGTTGATTGGTAAAATTTGACAGTTTCGGGTAGCTTGATGTGCTGGCGTCCGTACATAGATTCTTTACATAAAAATACTGGACACGTGTTTCGGGTTTCGCATAGCTAAAATTACCTTTGTATCATACTTCGATCGACGGCCAATTTTGCTAAGAAATGGTGAATTTTTCTATAGTATTTCAGAAAAATTCAATTAAATTCGTTCAAAGGCAGATTTTTAAAATCTTTTACCAGTTAATGTGCGTTAGGCAGATGCTTGATCAAAACTAGTCTGAATAGCTGAATGAAAATTAGGCATACTTACAAGCAAACTTCCGAAGATATGTTCAGGAAATGTTCCACATAACATACTTTCAGTATTAAAAGTCGAAGGCACAATAAATGGGCTTGGAAAGTGCTCGGGCGCACACCGTTAGGTAGTGAAGTAGAAAATGAACCGCCATAACAGTTAGCTTTAAGTCCCAGGTCCCCCCGACATCTGCAGGGTTACGGGGCGCATAAATCTACGGAACCCTAATTTAATACTATGGTGCAAGTGAAGGGTGACTGGAAACGAATGACCGAGGTAGATACGAGTCTGGGGAGCACAGCATAGGTATGCACAACCATTCGACAGGCTTCCGAGTAGAAAATTACACATTTCCGGTTACCAGGAGGCTTAAAAAAGCAACTTTGGAGAATCATAGAAGGATAACATTATGAATAATAATAAGGCGAAGACAGTCCGTGTTTTTCTTTTTTTCGCTGCACTACGTAGGTATAATCAAAGAGATTGGGATTGTATTTGGATTGGATTGATTGGAATTTTAGCACAGACAAAAAAAAATAACTGAAAAATGCTTCACCAATGGGATTTGATACGATTAACTTAACAGCTAAACTATCCATTATGTGAAGAACTGCCAAAGTGGCCTTTTTGGAGGAGGACCGTGGGGCCCCCCACGGACCTCCTAAAAGACAGAAACAGGAAAACAAAACCAGGTAAGTATAGAAATACCTATGCAGTTAACAAGCAAGAAATCCATCAAAGTTGTCGGCAATAATCTATTAAAGGACGTCAAAGTGGCAACACCGCACAATATCACTAAAATTGAAAGTCCTGATAGCCCCCGGCATGCTTTCGCTAAGTTTGATCCTATAAAAGGAAATTAGTGCCAATCTATTGAGCACTACAGAGGTGTTAAAGCGGGTTTACGACACGATACTATAGATTATAGGGCACCTGTATATCAGTCTGGTGTGTCCATTAGAATAGCTGTGTAAACGGCTTTTGTAAACGTTCGTTTGGACGGTCGGTCTTTGATTTGTTTGAGTGTAAATTTGTGATGGATGGCTGTAATAAATCATATTGCTGAAGATTGAACTTAGTTTTGAATAGTGAAACTGTAGTGTTAAATATAGTCTTTAGTAAGTAGAAAATAATAACAGGAGTATTGTGTATGTTGAACAGTATACAATGTGTAACGTTAAATACGCAAAACCTCTTAAGGGGTCATTGTACTCATCATTATGAACAACTTTTAATATGGGAAACAAGCTGAAATCGCGAAAAAAAATCTGTTGTTCCCTACATTTATGCTCGCATAACTCGTCAAAATGAACTAAACAGCAGATTTTTTTTTTGGCGATTTCAAGTTTGGTCCCGTAGTAAAAGTTGTTCATAATGATGAGTACAACGACCTCTTAAGAGGTTTTGCGCATTTAACGTTACACGTTGTATACTGTGTTTTAAAGTAGGTTCAACAGGTAACATAGAATAGGTACTATTTTAATGTACACCATCTAGATTTCAAGAGAAGAGAGAGATGCAGATGGATAGTAATAATAATTCGTTAGTCTAAAATTGAAAGGGGAAAGTCAACATGACTTTCCCCTTTCAATTTTAGACTAACGAATATATGACTTAGACATTGCTACAAATACAATCCTAATTAATATTATAAAGGGAAAGTAAGCATGTTTGTTTGTTTGTTACCTTTTCACGCCTAAACCACTGAACCGATCATCCTGAAATAATGCATGTACAGAAACCGATATAACCTTTCATCCCGAAAAAACCGGGCAAGAGCGAGTCGGACTCGCGCACCGAGGGTTCTTCCGTAACATCCGGGTTTATGCATAAGGTTTATGTTTATAAAATTAAATGTTTTTTTTTTATATTTGAGTTGATTGAATGAAAGGTAAATTGCGGTTTACGATTTATGACTTATTAAAAAAAAACTACTTACTAGATCTCGTTCAAACCAATTTTACGGTGGATGTTTACATGGTAATGTACATCATAATTTGTTTTTAGTTTTAATATTCTCTTATTTTAGAAGTTATAGGGGGGACACACATTTTACCACTTTGGAAGTGTCTCTCGCGCAAACAATTCAGTTTAGAAAAAAATGATGTTAGACACCTCAATATCATTTTTGAAGACCTATCCATAGATACCCCACACGTACGGGTTTGATAAAATAAAAAAATTCTAGTTTCAGTTCTAAGTATGGGGAACCCCCAAGATGTATTGTTTTTTTTTCTATTTTTGTGTGAAAATCTTAATGCGGTTTACAGAATACATCTACTTACCAAGTTTCAACAGTATAGTTCTTATAGTTTCGGAAAAAAGTGGCTGTGACATACGGACAGACAGACAGACAGACAGACATAACGAATCCATAAGGGTTCCGTTTTTTGCCATTTGGCTACGGAACCGTAGAAAGTGCTGTTCTCAAGGAAAATAACAATAAAGTTATTATGATAATAGTCATAATAGATGGCGCCACGTGTCTTTCCAACGGGATCGACACTTATGCGGGTGAAACCGCGGGGAGCCGCTAGTAAAATATATTTGTATATCCACACTAATATTATAAATTCGAAACTAACTCTGTCTGTCTGTATGTTACCTTTTCACGCCTAAACCACTGAACGGATTTCGATAAAATTTGGCGTAGAGATAGATTGCATCCCGGGAAAGGACATAGGATAGTTTTGGTCCCGATATTCCCACGGGATCGACACATAAGCGGGTGGAACCGCGGGGCGCTGCTAATATTATATAATTAAGGTATATGCAGAACTTGATGGTGTACCTTTAAAAATAAATAAATAGAAGTCTTATCATATACATAGAATATATTAATTATTATACCGTAGCTATAGTAAAGGAAACTAGACTCCATTTCATGGAATACAATATAGGTAGCGTAGCATCTTTTGAAACTGTACGAAAATTCTGGTAAAAACTCCGTTAAAATCTTCTGACTTACGCCCCACCAGGGAAGCATTTCACCTTAAGAGTAATTGCAGAAAAAAGGCTGAAACAAAGATGGGACAAAAAATAAACGGGAGCCAGAGGGGACCGTATGTAAATCGACTAAAGCGAACTGTGTATTTGTAAGTAAATTATACTATGTTAATAAACGATATTTATTATTCAGCGAATTGAAAGATCTCGTCTCACGGGCCACTTAATTTCATCTCGCTACGAGTATGTTAATTTGCAAATAGATACGAGTCTTTTGTGGTGATTTTTCTTTATTTTTATTTACGTTCTTCTAATTTTAGAGTTTTCATGACTTCCGCACGAGCTTCTAAGCATATGTAGGTACGTTATTATTCTGGTATTTGCAGAGGTCAAAGAAACACCAACAACAAACCAACTTAAACGTATTCTGATTCTTCCTTTCCATCACATTATTTTAACAGAAAAATGTCCTCTGCTGGACATAGGCACCACCGCGAGCTTCAAACATTTTTTTTTTTTAACGTTGCCCCACACTAGGAATTTCTCCTGTACTGTGGGTGCGTTTACAGACATTTAAACTCACATACACAAACAGCCAGACCCAGAACAACTACTTGTTGATCATACAAATATTTGTTCCGTGCGGGAATCGAACCCGCGACACGCAGCGCAGCAGTCAAGCGTTTAACCACTGCACCAACCGTGCCGTCAAAGTTCTGTGCTTCTCGCATTCAGCGGATTCCTGGGCGGATTCCTGGCATTTACCAGGTCATGTGGCCACTGAGGTCAAAGAGACGATGCTGGCTAAATGTTTTCAAACAAAAGTTTATTCTGAATTAAATTACTAAAGTTTATTCTTGGCTTTATCTATTCTTAGATACCAAAAGAACCAAATACAGCGTGTATTATAGTCCCACCGCTTAACTGAGACGTTGCCTGAGGTAGCAGCGCGGTGCGGGAGGGGTGTGGTGACGTGATACGAGAGGTCAGTGATTCGTCAATTTGTGACAAGTATCACCCCTCCCGCACCGCGCAAATTTGTGGTCATATTTTAAGTGTGTGGTACGCACGGCCACACATCAAGCTACGATTATTCTGATTTGTACGAAAAACCTATACAATGTAAGGTCAGCTAGTGTGTACAGACCATCAAACTGAACAACTTTCTCCGTGGGACCAACATCGGTTGGTCCCACGGAGGAAAGTTGTTCAGTTTCTTTTTAATCGCGAAAAATTTATCAGCTGTCCCATACAAAACTTCAATACCTACTCGACCCAAATATATCTCGTATTAAAGATGGTCACCCATCCACGGACCACCTGCGGCAATCGTAGCTTAACCAGATCGATCGGCGTATGCGGCTGTTATTTAGCCACGGGCCCTCTATTTATCTGCCTGTCTGTCTTTTGTCTTTTTTTTTCTTTTTTAGTGTTCCGTACCCAAAGGGTAAAAACGGAACCCTATTACTAAGACTTCGCTGTCTGTCCGTCTGTCTGTCACCAGGCTGTATCTCAAGAATCGCGATAGCTAGACAGTTGAAAATTTTCACAAATTATGTATTTCTGTTGCCGCTCCGCGCTCTAACAACAAATACTAAAAACAAAATAAAATAAATATTTAAGGGGGCTCCCATACAACAAGCGCGATTTTTTGCCCTTTTTTGCTCGATATCAAAAATGGTAACAGGTAGGCACTTGATATATTCACAAAATACTCAGTTGTATTTTAACTTTCATAATAAATAATAAAATTAAAATAAAATAAATATTTAAGGGGGGCTCCCGTACAACAAACAAGTTTTTTTCGGCGTTTTTACCTTGTGGTACGGAACCCTTCGTGTGCGTGTCCGACTCGCACTTGGCCAGTTTTTTTACAAATGTCGGCCTCGCACACGAAGGGTTCCGTACCACAGTACGGAACCCTTCGTGTGCGAGTCCGACTCGCACTTGGCCAGTTTTTTACCGTTTTTAGGGTTCCGTACCCAAAGGGTAAAAACGGGACCCTATTACTAAGACTTCGCTGTCTGTCCGTCTGTCTGTCTGTCTGTCACCAGGCTGTATCTCATGAACCGTGATAGCTAGACAGTTGAAATTTTCACAGATGATGTATTTCTGTTGCCGCTATAACAACAAATACTAAAAACTGAATAAAATAAATATTTAAGGGGGGCTCCCATACAACAAACGCAATTTTTTTGCCCTTTTTTGCTCGATATCAAAAATGGCAACAGGTAGGCACTTGAAATATTCACAAAACACTCAGTTGTACTTTAACTTTAATAATAAATAATAAAATTAAAATAAAATAAATATTTAAGGGGGGCTCCCATACAACAAACATGTTTTTTTCGGCGTTTTTGCCTTGTGGTACGGAACCCTTCGTGTGCGAGTCCGACTCGCACTTGGCCAGTTTTTGAATCGTTATTTTAACTAGTTGTTCTATGTGTCTTTGCACACATTTCCTAGTTATACCATTATCTGGACAACTAACATCGCCTGCTGAATTGAAAAGACCCGAGTTTTTCTAAAGAGCCACTCTAAGTAAGTGGCTGTTTACGGATAGCCACCCATGGCGTCAATATCTTAAAATGTTTGTTTCTCGCACGTTTTTTCGTACAGTCACTCCCAATTACGGGATTAATATAGCGAATATTTTTAGTAAGGAAATGTTTCTACCTTATTCAAAATATCAGTTAAGTAATTTTATCAATTTAAAATTCCTCAAACTTCATTTTGTAAAGAGAAACTAGTCAGGAAGATGGTCAATATTTGATATAAGAATCTCTTGTCGCCTTAGATTACCAGAATTTCGATCAAAAGACCATATCTCGAACCAAATTGGATTGACCTTTTACAGACGCCAAGCACATCAAGCTACCCGAAACTGTAAAATTTTCCCAATCAACCTTGAACCTTATGCTTTAGGGATAAAGTTGAAAGAATTTTGACAGATTGTAGTAGCTTGATAATATGCTGGCGTCTGTACGTCTACGGGGAAGACACCATCCATAAACCAATCGTATCCTTAAACTTTTCATTATATGATAAATACTATCTATGTTCTATGTTATAGGTTTGGTTTCCGCACTTAGTCCTTCAAATGGACCATTGTACGTGGGCTATGGCGGCCGTCGGTGGTAATTCCAACCAGCCCAACTCCCTCCAAAAGCTTTAGCTTCCTCCTAAAGCTGATTAAGTCTCCTGGTCTGTTGAGAATATCTGTGTACGATCTGGGTGACGCCTATGCATTCAAAGAGCACACGCGCAACGGTCTCATCAGCCTCCATGCAAGCCCTGCACAGGGGACTGTCCGGTATGCCTATTGTTGTATGATCCTTTCTCACAGACTAACCGTGATACCGGCGAACAACAGGCGCCGGCGGTTTGCGGGACATAGTTTTACCCAAACGTATAGTTGCCGGCACGTAACTTGGCAAGAGTTTTTGTAGTGGGGGAAGTTTGCGCACGCACAATTTCATACATTCCCCCACTACGAAAATCTCTTGCCAAGTTACGTGCCGGTAACTGTAGGACACCGTAAAACGCTCAGTTTTTTGTCCAGTTAGGGCGTTATTGGTACAATTTGCTAGCCAGAAAAAATGTCAAAGAAAAGTCAAAAATATTTTATAAAAACAAAGTGCTATCATGATAAACCAATCGTAAAAAAGAGCTCAAAATATTTTTTTAAATTCTACCTTGTATTTATTTTTAAATCTAATTTAAACTGCAAAATTACTTTCATTTTGGTAGTCATTCGATTCAACTAACATCAAACGCATCGCTGTTATGAAGTTGCTTCTTACCACGACCACAGAATAACTAATACCACGACTTAAATACAATACTACTGTAAACAAACTCTTTACAAATTTTAAATAGTAATTACAGCACAAGCCTTCCAGCTTCTTAATCAGTCTTTGTCGAGAGTTTTTAACCGTGCCTACAACGGCATAAGTGCCACAAAAAAAAATCGCCCACACATCAAAAACACACTAACCACTTCATTTTACCAGTAAACACGGCAGCAACGTTATCAGTGTCAAGTTGACTTTGACACGAGGGTAGATAGCGCATTTAGGCCAGATACGCACGGGCGGAGGTTATCAATCAGCCGCGGTGGCATGCCAGGGTCGTAGGATCAGTGTGTAGCTCGCCTTATTCGATCAGGAGGTTTAAAAGAAGTTCGGCAGATTTGTGTTTGAAAGGAAAAGTTGGACTAACTGATGCTCTGTGTAAGTGATGGGAAGAGGAAGGGCGGATTTTCACTTCATTGGCGTGTAATGTTTTGTGGTGAGCACGGTTGGCGGTCTGACGTCTGACAATCTGTAATCGATTAATGTCGGATTTCACCAACGAAACTGTACGCGATCAGCACATCTAAATCACGTCAGTGTCATCATTGTTGAGGAAAAAAAACTGATAATTTATTAATAAAATCGTTAGTATAGAAAAGACAAAAGATGTAAGATCTCCTTCCCTCGTGTTAGAACGAGTTACACAAGAATAAAGCTATGGCATTATGTAATGGGATTACGTTAAGTCTCCTGCAAACAGGCGCGACACGCGACGCGAATCGCGCGCGACACAAAGGCACCGCTCGTTGCGCGATTTGCGGTGCCTTTGTGTCGCTTTGTGTCGATTTTATCGCGTGTTGCGCCTGTTTGTAGGTGCCTTTAGCCTATAGGGAGGACCTCAGGGTCTTGGTAGGTTATAATGCAGGGTTTTTCAATAGGGACCGGGTATATTTGAATGATTGATTACAATTAGATTAGATTTCCTTTTTTTTAACTAGATAAATGCCGTAAATTTAATGACACATCTTTTCAAAATTTCGCGCCAATAGACAACCTAATATGGCCGCCATCGGCTGTCAAAGATACCTTGTCCCTATTGAAAGTACCTATACCTACTTAAACATAAGAATTCTAATAATTAGCATTCGTAATCTAAGTAAGTTCCGAATACCTAAAAGATAATTATGTACCCACCACCACGAAGTAGTTTTGCCGTGATGTTTATTCAGTATCAAATTATTAGTTCCAACAACTAACAGATAAATACTTATTAACCCTTCATGATAAATTAGATGCGTAATAAACAGCGATGGTAAACAGACCTTAATTAGAATTGATTAGAATTACTAATGTGTATTTTGTGGACTGCTGGTAAATAATAACAGCCGCACTGGTCGATCGAAGGTTAAGCTACACTTGCCGCGGTTGGTTCCTGGATGGGTGACCATCCGTCTGTTCCATGCCTCGGAAAGCCCGTTAAGCCGTTGGTACCGGTTGTCATTTGTGGATCTTTGACAGTCGTTACGGGTCGTCAGAAGCCCGAAAGTATGACAACCAGTAATGGGTATCGTATTAGGTATTCAGCTGCATCCGGTTAGACTGGAAGCCGACTCCAAATAGTTGGGACAAGGCTTGGCAGATGATGACGTGGACTGTTGTGTTGTGTGTGGAGGTAGTCATGGTAAAGCGATAGAATACTTAGATTATACATACATGCATAAACTAACGACTTGTTTATGGCAGAAAAATACTAAATAGCCAAGTAAATACTACCGACTTGGAAGTAGCGCTCGCCGGCCGCTACCGCGGCACCACTCGCTTCGCTCGCTCGGCTCGCGCGCGGGTTGGTCACAGTTCAAACCTAACTGAAACCAATTAGTCAGGGTGCCCTAGCTCAGTTGCGACCTATTTATTGGGCATTAGAAGCCACACGAAACACCGCAGATAAGCCGTTCTGCATTACGTCTTAACTTGGGTAGCAGTTTTGTTAAACGTAGCGCAATGGCAATCCAATACATAACGGAGCTGTTTTGTAAAACAACCAACGGTTTTGTAAAACAGCGGATTCGACAATCCATTTGCGACATTATCATAAACAAAGTTTATTAGAGGGATTTCCAGATACAATAAGTAATTCTAAGTGGCAACAATCTGAAGGCCGCAGGAATCAGATGGATTCGGGAAGCACAGAACCGGTCGAAGAGGCGGTGCTTGTGGAAGGCATATGACCAGCAGTGGACGTCTTTCGACTAAAATAATAATGAATATGTGGAAACAATTCATCTTGTTTTCTTAACAGATGAAGAAGCAATTTATTCCAACAAGATGCACTCAAAACAACTGAACATCGTTCGTCAAATAACTCTTAACATAGTTATGCAAAACATGAAAAGGACATCAGCATCTGACCCACATCCAAAGCAAGCTGGTCGATTGTAACACCAGATTTATTTACATATATTAAACGAAAACGTATGATAACGTCCCTGAGCGTTGGCTATCATCCAACTGGGAATTAGACACTGACATAACGTAAAAAACCGGACTACCGATTCCCAATGGTTATTGATGCTTCCTTTAATATAACTGGGCCATAATTCTTCGCGGTTTACGTTATCTGAATGGAGGCTTATTTTTGCTTGAGAGTTAATTTTTTTATGCCGTTGTTTTGGCAACTTGTCTCGATGTTAGCGGAAGTTTGCGTTATAAGTGCCACGATGAATTGACTGTTTGATATTTTTGCTTTTAACAAATTGAGTTTGGGAGTGAATGTTGCGAGTTGTTGTTGAGTTATCGTTGTTCATTTGTTCTGGATTTAAGGTTTCATCATAGTCATAATCAGCCTATAATGTTCCCGAATAGATTTTCTACGTACGTTCATACGTACAGATTTATAGCGTAGCGTGTTGGACGCATTATCAGCCTAATATAATGCTCCCACTGCTGGGATACAGAGCTCCTCTGTGAGGGCAGTAATCCACTACCCAGTGCGGGTTGGTAGATGTCACATGTCTTAAATTTTTTCGCTCTGGGACATGCTGGTGTCCTCACGATGTTTTTTTGGTTGGTTGTGACGAACTTATTGTCTTATACCGACAAAGGCAATAGAGTATTGCAATTGATGTTTCGATCTTGTAAACATGTCTTGCTTGTTGTGTCTTGGTCTGGATTTACGACTGTAAACTTATACTCAGAATATGTCCAGTTTCCAACTGAAGCCCCATTTACACGATGCAAGTTTCTCGCCTGTGGCATGTAATAAAATTGAAGTAACAAATTATTTGCATCGTATAAACACTATTTAGACGGTGCCATTTGTTTTTTTATTTATTTATTTATTTATTGACACACCAACGACTTATTCACTAAATCATTACATTAAATATATTCTATATCAACAGCTTTGCGGTGAATTTGTCACTTATAGGTGTGCACAGCACTTAAACTTTCTTCAACTTATGGTATGTACATGCCACCGGCAATTAAAACGCAAGGTGTAAAACAGACTTTCATCATCCTACAGCAGTCCACTGCTGGACATAGACCTCTCCAATTGCACGCCATTTAGCTTGATTCTCGGCAACTCTCATCCAGCTACTACCAGATACCCTGCGAAGATCTCCACTCAAGAACAAACAGGCTTTACAGATGATAAAATCCATAACATAACAAAATTCAAATGTTTCAACAACCATTACAAAACCTTTATGCATATAGAAGGATATACTCATGCCTTTTACGAATATAAGAGCAAAGACGGACCTAATATTACATGCTCCGTGCAGTCCTAATGTAAGTCAAAACCTCTTTATCCATTCTCTCCGATACTCTCGACTCAAACCTGATCTAATAAATTCTACTCGACATTGAAAGAATTCGCAATGTTTCTTTTGATGCAAATATACTAGCAGTGAGCGCATTAAGGTGCAAACTGTAATAGGATGCAGCTCATTAAATCGATCTCTAAATTCAATAAATTTTCCTATTCATGGATTCAAACGGTGTATCATCCGTTACTTGGGTCCCGTTTAGAAGTCTGTAACTCTGAAGGAAAAAACGTGGGCGACATACATTAAGACGAGATCTATGAAGATTGTATGGAGGATGGATGCTCTTAGATGACTTTGTCCGGTGAAGCTGTAAAAGCCTTCCGCGGCTAATCAACATTCTGAAGGCTGGATTTGATAAGAAGTTATGACTTAAAATACTGTTCTGTTACTGGTTACTTTAACTATTCTGACGCCTTGAAACCTAAGATCACTAAATTAATGTTAAAATTAAATAGGTGCTGAGGTATTAGGTTTGTTTAATGAGTTTTCCGCAGTCGGTTTTCATGCTAGTTTTGAAATGCATGTGCATTTTTGAGATAATTGTTTTAACATAAATCTCAAAAATGTTAAAAAATATGATTTTCCAAAAATTAAACTTAAACCAAAAGTTCAGTAACAAGAAAATACAAAAGATGAAACCGCACAAAAGTTTCGCCGTACGAAATGAGCGGAACAGTAAGAATTATGAGGACAGGACGGCCGACTTCGGGCTAATTAGGAGCGACGAAGCCTGAAAACTTATCATTTTAAGATATTAATAACGTTTAATTAAGAAACAGAATTTACGGAAAATGAGTTTTAATATAAAACGGGACATCGTATCTGCAGTCTTGCGAGAGGACAGATGTTGCAGGACTGGATGAAATAAATATAATTAAAATTCGGAGATGTTGGATCAAGACGTTGTTTTGATTCATGAAGACTCTGAGGCAGAGATCTACAAACTTGGCACGTACTTGGTTAGCCTTAGCGTTGTTCATGTCACTGTCGCACAACTTTCAAACTACAAGTGCAAGACAGAGACAGGATCATGTCTATTTGTCTAAGTCAAAGTACGAGCTTAGTAACGTTTTGATAGATTTCGACCCGAGGAGGAATAATGATTCTAAGAATGTAAATAAGTAAATATGTATCAAGCAACAAACACCAGTGGAATTAGACGCCAACCCTCGTAATTTTAATGCAAATGATGGCGACATTCCAAAAACTTGTGACACTCCCCCAACAGCCAGAAAAAATCTAATTTCCTTCCACGAAAAATCCCTAAAGTACTTATTCCAAGTATATAGGATCAAATTCCCCTAGCAACACGCGGCTGCTACATCAACGAAGGCGAAATTGCATTAAGTAAAATGTGAGAAATGAAGATAATATACGGAAAAAGAAAGAAAAAAGGCTACAGACGTAGCTCGTGTTTTAGCTAAGAAGCGTAATATGGACCTCTTTAGATCGAGTGTCAAGCATAAATATAGGATTGAAGATCAAGGACTAGTTGAACGTGGAATGTCAGACTTAAAGGCAAAGATAGTATTTTAACTGAATGTTCTATAATGAAACAAATGAGGAGAAAGCCAGTTCCAATGCCGACTGGAATTAGTTTGACTAACAATTTTGAGGTGGCGTGGGAAAAGAGTTCCTGGATATACACTTGGTCCAGCATTGGGGCAGTATGGGCATTGGGGCAGTAGTAAATCAAAATGCAAACCTAAGAATAAAGGGGACGGACGCAAGCTATTAGCAAAAGGTATAAGATAGAAAGCCATAATTCTCTGCTTTTGAATTACCTTTTGAAAAGCATGTCCTTGAAACCAAAGCAAATCGAGGTACACAAAAATAAACACCAAAACACGACGATATACGAAATATAAGAACCAGTTATACCATCTCTGTAGATTTATTCTCCTTATGAATATTAACGTCTGTCTTTATTGAGGGCGCTCACAAATCTCCTGCCACTTTGTTACTCCTTCTGCAAGCGACTACAGACTTATAATAATGAACTCTCTGCTGCTCAGCTATAGTTGTTTCTGCAGAATAAATTAAAATAAATATCACTTGAGCTTCGTCGAATCGCAGAAATAGCTGCGAATGGAAACGGGTAGTTGATTGAGCGAATAAAATAAAAGGGTAGTTTCGAGTTGGGTTTCACAGAGAGAGAATCTAAATGGACTGTAGTTTTTTAGTGAAATTGATGTAGATAGTATATTTCAATTTCGGAGGGGCTCGTGGCTACATAATAACAGCCGCTAGGGTCGGTCGAAGGTTAAGCTACGCTTGCCGCGGTCGGTTTGTGGATGGGTGATCATTTTTACATGTCGAGGCCGGAAAAGCACGTTAAGTCATTGGTCCAGGCTGTCATTCGTAGATCTTTGACAGTCGTTACGGGTAGTCAGAAACCCAAAAGTCTGACAACCAGTCTTACGAAGGGGTATCCTGTACCCAGTAACTGGGTTGTGTGGAGGTCTGATAGACAGTCGCTCCATGTAAAATACTGGTATTCACTTGTATCCGGTTAGACTGGAAGCCGACCCCAACATAGTTGGGAAAATACAGATTGAGTATATTTAAATTCCAGCCAATGAGCGTCGATCGATGAACATGGCGTCCAATCAAATCGATTCAATTAGCATTTGTAAGGAAATTGATTTGATGGAAAACGGTTTTTTATCGCAGTAGGTAGTCTGCTGATCTTGACATGACATTTTCATGGCGATAACGAGAACATTAATTTACAAGCAATAAATAATAATATAGATTTATGAATGTAAAATGCGTGTTGTAATTAGTAAGTTGTTACAAACAACAAGATAACTTTAACTATGACATCTTTGATCATAATAATAACGTGCTAAAAATTAGAGGTCGTACAGAGGTCACCGATATGTGATATCATTCGATAATGATGGAAAGAACTGCGCGACGAAAACACAATGTTTCAAGACCAGTAGGTCATCTTTATCTTCTTCGTTAAACACTTTATTAGATGTTGAAATAGGTCAGGTATGGCTGAGTAAAAATCAGATACTTACAGCAAACTATGCATATCTGTACCACAAGTCCTATATTATTTCGATTAAAAAACTGGCCAAGTGCGAGCCGGACTCCCACACAAAGGGTTCCGTACCACGAGGCAAAAACGCCGAAAAAACATGTTTGCTGTATGAGAGGCCCCTGTATGAGTGGGTATTTTTTTTTTTGTTATATCGGCAACAGAAATACATCATCTGTGAAAACTTAAACTGTCCAGCTATCACGGTTCATGAGATACAGCCTGGTGATTGACGGACAGATGGACAGTGAAGTCTTAGTAATAGGGTCCGGTTCTTACCCTTTGGGTACGGAACTTTAAAAAATGAAGCTGGGACTTATTGAAAGAGTCTACCCCATTTTCTATGATTACGAGTGTGAAGCATTCAAAAATGCTTTATTAGATAAACAATTCCAAAACCAAAGCTAAACACACGACTAAGCCAATTACCTTTCATCACATTCTGAGTGTGCGTCCACACTGCAAGCCTAGCGCGGTTGCGATGACGGGCGCGAAATATCAAACAAATTAAACGCGCCTTTGTGTCCATAGTGCAGTGACTAAGGCGGTAGCCTAGCGCGACGGGCCTGAGCGAGTTAGCGTGCGTATTTTTCCAACGTTCCTACGGGCGCGCTACGGGCCTAGTCAAAAAGCGACCTAATGCGCGGGTAGCGGGGATATCAAATCAGTTCTGTCTTGTTGCTCGGCGTTAGGGCGTTTGCATTAAAAGGTTTGTATCATTTTTGGTGGGTTTAAGTGATATTTTACTTAGGATGTAGTCAAATGTTGACACGGACATTCGAGTGTACTCAAAAAATTTTGTAGGGTACAATTTCAATTATTCGTATAAATAGGTTAAAAAATTCACCACTTATTTCTCTATTTTTATTTATTTCGTGCACACTATCTCGAGTGTTCAACACCTCCCATCTCAGGATCGGACTGTCTAGTATCCTCGTCCGTGGTCTGTTACCCCTGAATCATGTCCAAATGCTACAACAGCTCGCGCGTCAATGTGGCCACCGCACCGCACCGCTTGTCGCGCCCGCCACAGCCCCAGCCACCGCGCATTCACTGTGGACGCACACTAAGGCTTTCTCAACACCGTATTTACCTAATATTACTATGCGTGAGAAAAATACAGTACTACCAAGTACGAGGAACTTATCGTTCTGCCCATGAACTGTCATCATTCATCATTAGTACATACTTAAGTATGCCTCTAGAAAGGTAAATAAGCATAATACTTGCATCGTATCAGTCTCATATTTTTCTGTGAACTGTGGGAGTATTGTAACAATGCCTTTGGGCAACTCTATGATGAAATATTGGTAACAGAAAATTGAAGTATATTGGGTAAAGTTTTGAATGAATGGGGTAATTTTTAAAGGGAATTTCTGATTCTTGGCGTAAAAGTACCAATATACATATAAGTAACTGATGCACTGTCATTTTACTTTAAAAACCGGCCAAGTGCGTGTCGGACTCGCACACGAAGGGTTCCGTACCACAAGGCATACAACGCCGAAAAAAACGTTTCTTTTATGGCCTTTAAATTTTAACTTTATTTTATTTTTTGTTGTTATAGCGGCAACAGAAATACATCATCTGTGAAAATTTCAACTGTCTAGCTATCACGGTCCCTGAGATACAGCCTGGTGACAGACAGACAGACAGACGGACAGTGGAGTCTTAGTAATAGGGCCCCGTTTTTACCCTTTGGGTACGGAACCCTAAAAAATGTATATAATATTGTGTTTGTATCAGTGTTATCAATTGTCGGTGAACCTAATAAAGTCAAATAACTTTGCCGCTCTGAAGTTGGCAACAAATTACTGCGCAGTAGTTGAATAAAACACCAGCGCGCATGTGCGGCTAGCGAAAAGCCTAGCTTCAGAGAGGCAAAGTTATACAAAATACCATTCATCATCATCTGCCTAACCTTTTCTCAATTATGCCGACGATGCTGGAAGCCGACTCCAAGTCGGCTTTCCGTCTAACCGGATGTAGCTGAATACCAATACCTTACATCAGTCATGTCAAAGATACGGCCCGCGGGCCGAATCCGGCCCTCGGGCCATTTCGATACGGCCCGCGATCACAATATATCACAGATAAAAATGAATCTTTTTTTAGAGATTTTAGACTGCACTCAATGCCTCTACGCAGATTTAAAAATACGCGCGCTTTACTTAAAAGTAATTTCAAGAGTAGCGCCTGACAAGACGAGTGAGAGAGTGTTAGTTATGCTTTTCTCTCTCTCTCATGCGCGCGCGAAGTCGTCTTCTATTTCGTCCGTGCGGCTAACGCATACTGCGCCCCTCCCTCACCCTCTTTCTTACTTTTGGTATGATTTGTAACAACTGTATATAACTAAATAAATAAAGATGTTAAAATAATTTAGTAGGTATGTTTTAGTATTTTAATTTGAACCTGGCCCGCCTACACATTCTAAATCTAATATATGGCCCTCTGCACAATTGAGTTTGACACCCCTGCCTTACATGGAGCTACTCCTTATCTGTCCTCCACAACCCTCCCAACCCAAGTTTCTGGGTAATACGATACCCCTTGGTAAGACTGGTTGCATACTGCAAAAACTAGATTTTTTGACGAGAACAGTCCTGACAATGATAGATGAACTACAAACCCTTGGTTGATCAGTCAAGGTTGTACAGCATGTTTTGCAATACAAACTAAACATAGAAATTCCAAGCTAGCAAAATATACAAAACTATTTGAATAAACCGCAAACAAATATTCCCCGAAACGTATTATTTTATTATTAGTTCATTCCTAGAATCTCAAGTTAGAGCCAGCAAGGGAATTCAAAATAGCATATTTATAAATTCAACATGAATTCTCTATAAAAGGAAGATGGAGGAAAAATAATTCCGTTGTGAGACATCATTCAAAGCCAGAGCCAAGGTAAACAGAGAATCTCATATTTGTTTTTAAGAATTCAACACTTTATTAGGAAGACGTCAGATGGTACGAGAGAAGCGTGAACGATAATTCAATGTGATGAGACCTTTTCATAAAATTAGAGGAAAAAGGACATAGGATAGTTTTTATCTCCATATTCCCACGGGATCGACACTTATGCGGGTGAAACCGCGGGGCGCTACTAAAGTATAAAAGAAACAGACATCTAAATTCTACTAAGACCTGATTTTTCCAAGTTTCCAAAGCCAGATAATTTTATCACAGGAATCATTTTAAATTGTTGACAGTTCTTCCATACAAAAACTGTCAGACGACAATCGTATTTCACGAATAAAAAATACCGGTCACCTACACTTTATTTACTAAAGGCTGATTTTGCAAGCACCTGATAAATTTATTCGAGGAATAATTTTGAAATTTTGACAGTTGTTTCACACAAAAACTGTCAAACGTCAATTTTATTCCTCGGTTAAAAGTTATCTGGAGATGGAAAATTCAGCCTTAAGACATTACAATTGAATTAAAATATCGTTCTACGTGAAACTTCGGACAGCAGCAATAAAACCTCGTCTAGCATCAATAAACTTAACACAAAATGCGTGTCGTAATAAAACCAAAACGACAATGGTATTCCCACTCAAAACACAAAACATATGTAAATTAGAATAAAGACCCAACCCCGCATTGACCTAAACAATAAATCTCCCTGTTCGGCTGACTTCGGATGTAGTCGGAAGTATTCGGGCCAGCATTTGAACCCGCTACGAATTTTATCAGTGGAATAGAAGGCAAACAAACAATGGAAGAACAAAACTCAATAGGAATAAACCACGAACAAACCCACTATTGTAGTCGAAATAATGAAGAGGCGCAGAAACAAATGTGAAAGGAATATCGAAGGATTCCGTCATTCGACCTTTTGGTGTGTCAAGAACTGCGACTAATAACGTCGATCAAGATGGTTTAGGTCCGTTTCGTGCGGGAATGTCAGTGAATTTATTTAGACAAGTTTTTGTGGGCGATGCACAACGAGTCGATGTTTTCCCATGGTCGGATTGTCGCGTACTTTCAATGCAGCTATGCATACCACGTCCATTTACTGATGAGGACCAGATCATCATCATCATTTCAGCCGAAAGACGTCCACTGCTGGACATAGGCGTACGCCAAGCACTGCTACTGCGACCGGTTCTATGCTTCCCGCATCTAGTGAAGAGGACCAAATAACTGTCGAATATTTTCGGCTTCTAGTGGGCATGCCGCGTATCACTAAGTTTTGCAAGATGATTTGCAATATCGGTATGCAGTTCGTTCGAGAGGAAGACTCAAGATCCTCTTGAGTCATAAACGACACCTTTGGTTGACTACGTTGCTCATATCTTTGGTGGTCATGGAGACGTCTAAGCTATCTGTGAAAGAATAATTTAATTATTAGAACACCCCGCTTTCCGCTCACCACAGAACCCTCGCTACCCAAAACCTCAACCCGCAAGAGACACGAAGCTAGCGTAACGCCTTACCTCCACGTAATATTCATCAAACATGCATGGGTTCTGCACAAATAAATCGCATTATACGTAGCGTGAACCGACCCGTACACCTATGAATAAATGAGGGCCCTTAAATTCAAGTTAACATGTCCCACCTTCGCATAATACGTCGGAGCGTAATATTCAGTATACTATGCGAGGAGCCTTTGTCTTGTACTGAGTCATGGTGAACAAGTAATATTTCTTCATATAATAATGTGTGCTAGCATAGAATAGTTAGTCATTACCACGTGTGGGTTTTCCCATACAAAGTTCGTAATTTCAAGGTCTAAGCGTTTATTTTTGACAGAAAGGCAAGAATTGGAGATAAAGAGAAAGCTGTAAAAGTACGGGAAGATCAATGAAACGATCGGTGGAGTATGTGAAAGATTAATTATTAGTTTATTATTGATTATTTTGGGAAGCATGAAGAAGCCTCCTCGTGTACCGCAGTTTGTTCCGCCAGCTACTCAACCAAACCGAGCGCTCGGCGCCTCCTGGACAGTCTCACACAACACCTTATTTGACAGGCCAATTCTTCCCTTACGTTGGTAGGGCTAACGCCTGGTTTGCGACCTCCCTCCCACCGGAGTCCGGCGTCAAGCAGCCTGCTGTGGTTCATCGATGCGTGGAAGTTCTAGTGCCGTAGGCATCTTCTGGGCACGCTCGTTCCATCATAGACCTCATCCATCGCTTTCCATCAGGTGTGATCGAGGTCAAGGACTAATAGAGAAGTATGGATAAGGAAGACATGTTGCGCCGAACCCAAATAAATTGGGATGACTAAGAGCAAAAGAATGGTGATAACAAAAACTTTAGATAAGGATTTCAAATGTCAATGAAGAACTATCGGCAAAAAACGGCATTCTACATTATGAATATGATGTAAACTTGACTAGTGACTGACATAATAACTTTTTTTTTGTTAGCCTATATTACCCACTGCTGGGCAAAGGCAATTCCTTGCAGATGCTCTTTTCTCGCGCCACCTTTAATGAGCCATCCCGGTACGCATCCAGGCCATCGCCATCATTATTTAGCCACTGCTGGACATAGGCCTCCCCCAAGCACCTCCACTTCAACCGGTTTTGTGATTCTCGCATCCAACGGGTTCCTGCGGCCTTCACAAGGTCGTCGGCCCATTTTGTGGGAGGCCTTCCAACGCTACCTCTTTCGGTACGCGGTCGCCACTCCAGAACCTTACGGCCCCATCGGCCTTCTGTTCTGCGAGCAATGTGCCTACTGCCACGTAAGTTTGGCAATTCTTCGGGCTATGTCGGTTACCTTGGTTTTCCTGCGGATCTCAGCCATCGCCTCGCCTTCTGCAGCCATCGCCATAAGAATAGCTATTAAATTGGTAAAAATGGCAATTTAAGTTTAAGTCCCAATTAGTGGCACTAGTTTACTAGCTTGACTGTCTGTGTTCAACTTGACATATCTGTGGGAGTTGGGGCGACTAAGAATAGTCTGTCTAGGTGAGAGCAACTAACGAAGGGTCAACATAAGAGAACAGGGGGCGAGTGGGATATGTCAGGTGGATGAGAAACATCTGTCTGTTCTTAAACTTTCTTTAATATGTATTATTGGGAACCAACAACTCTACTTCATTCCAGAAAAACCGGTCAAGGGCGAGTCAGACTCGCGCACTGAGGGTTCCGTAGAAATTTTACGGGTTTTTTTTTAAATGGAACTACAATTTTTCGGTTTTTTTTTATTTTTCCTTTACTTGTGCTACAGGACCTTGCTTCTTGGCAAATTTCATGATTCTAGGTCAACGGGAAGTACCCTATAAATA
Source organism: Mesoligia furuncula (assembly GCA_916614155.1). Lineage (NCBI taxonomy): Eukaryota > Metazoa > Arthropoda > Insecta > Lepidoptera > Noctuidae > Mesoligia > Mesoligia furuncula. The sequence goes on from OU744794.1 coordinate 5,832,896, forward strand.
TTGATTCCCTTGAGAATGTCGAAATATACGTTTTTTGCGTCATAAACGCTTCACTAGACAAGAGAAAAACCGATACATCAGATGTTTTCAAGAACAAATTACGTCGTTTTTCTCTACATAACTTTACATAAGATACAAACACGACAGACAAGGCTGACAGACAATTATATAAATGTTAACAATCGTCTAGCGCAACGGACATCACGACACTTCACAAGACGACGACACGGCACGACACGATGCATTGTTTTTAATTGGAAGAAGAAAAATATTTCGCAGAGAAAATTGGGACTTCGATTAAAAGAAAAATCCGTGAAAATTCTTGGATCAATTTTGGACGAAGACAGGAATCAAATATCAGCGTGTCAACAAGAACAGATTGGAGTGTAGTTGTTATTAAGGGTCCCTATCAATTTCGCGGACAAAAATCATGTAGGATTTTTTTTCAGATCGTTATTTGCTACCAGTTAGCTAAGAAAGCAATCGAAAAACTTGGTGGTTCGTGATTACGTAAAAACGTGTGTTAGTTTTTTTTTTGGAATTTATATTAAGTAGTTATCAAAACTTAAATTCGTAGACTTACTAGATAGATAGGTGATAAATACTTATGTATTTAAAAAAAAACTAGATAACTTAAGGATATTGAGAAATTTGCGCTGAAATAAAATGATTTTTTTAGTCCGCGAAATTGATAGGGATAAGTACATAATCTTCCTTCTATACCTATGCCAATTTATTTGGTTTCGGCACAACATGTTTTTGAAGTGAAAAGTTCTTTCGGCGCTTTGGTCATTTTTTGAGATGGGAAAAAACCATTGAACTCGCGCCAATGTTACCGCAAGTGACACCGCGCTTGTTTTGTTTATTAGACGATTAAAAAAATACCCGCTTCGGATGTGTTCAGCTGTCATCGGGATGTACTCGGTTTTAATGTATATCTGATATGTCAGTGGGTGATGGCAAAGTATTCTGTTTGTGTTTTGTTTTCACTTCTGTCGGCACTCCCGGAGTGACGCTGTTTTTAGGGTTCCGTGCCAAAATGGTAAAAACGGAACCCTTATGGTGAGACTGTCTGTTTGTCTATCGGTCACAGCTGGATATCTCAAGAACTACTAATGCTATCAACTTGAAATTTAGAATAGTTTTAGATGACGTTTGCCCAACTATTTTGCAAATAAGAAACAAATAAACATATATGTATATTTTTTGCAACAGGGACTGAAAAGGGGTCCGAAAAATTCGAAGTAAGGCCACTACGGCATGTGGAGGATCATTTATGAAAGAGCGCAGTTTGCACATTCTCAAACATATTTTTTCTTTTATTTTAGGCCGCATAGTTTTCGTACTTTTGATGAAATTTGTAAAAAATAAAATACCGTTCCGTTCCCTTGTCTCCGAAGTTTGCAAAGAGAAATATCTGAAATTATTCTATGCGATAGAAGTTTATGTAAAGATTACAGGAAAAATAAAATAAAGTCTCTAAATAGCACACTTTTTCAGAAATCATCAACACAAGTTACATCAGTTCCACTATCGGTCAAGAGATGGCGCTGACATAAAACTGCAATATTCTACACCGCAGTAGACAGTGTTAAAATTCTCTGATTGATATAGGCCTCGCCGATAAAAATTTAAAAACATATGATGGTACGGAGCCCTCGGTGCGCGAGTCCGACTCGCTCTTGCCCGGTTTTATTATATTTTTCATACTTCTCTATTAGACGTCAACTCGTTAGTCACTCCCTTTCTAGATATATCACCTTTCACGCAGTCCATTTATATTTTCTTTGTGTACAAAGGGGAGAGGCAGGGAACCTTTGCCTTGCAGAGGAACAATACAGGCTAGTTAGTTAGTTTTGGTCTTCCCCTTTTCGTACAGCCATCCACATCCATACTAATACTATAAATTCGAAAGTAACTCTGTCTGTCTGTCTGTATGTATGTTGCCTTTTCACGCCTAAACCACTGAAAGGATTTCGATAAAATTTGGCAGATATAGATTGCGTCCCGGGGAAGGACATAGGATAGTATTTATACGGAAGCTAGTTCGTATATAAAACTTTCCTGACGATATTTTCCATTTTCCAGTAGGACCTCGTTGTAATAACGATGGTCAAATTACATTGAACAACAGTGTCACTAGTAAAAAAGAGTGGCACTTTACGTCTTATTTTATTTTCGTCACTATTATGCTAACTTTTTTTATTTTCAGACTAGCCTCCGCCCGCGGCTTTGCCCGCTAGGTATGTCGATAAAAACTACCCTACGTCCTTCCCCGGGATGCAATCTATCTCTCTGCCAAATTTTATCGAAATCCGTTCAGTTGTTAGGCGTGAAAAGGCAACATACAGACAGACAGCCAGAGTTACATGTACGCGGTTTTCCAATAACGACAATGCACACATTTGGTTCCGCTATTAGTCTACAGCTAAAAAACTAATTACAACTCATAACCACAACTCAAAAACACCAACAGCAATAAACAACACAAAACATAGTGATGCGACACCACACACCGCCAATTTACCCGTCGGCTTACGACGCAAACATTCCATTGAATCGATTCTAATGACAGTTGCATCGTTATCGATTATACACTGGTCAGTCATTCGTAATGGCTCTCGTGCTGCACGAGACGTTGATGCTTACACTCGAGTGGGTTTTATTCGTCACATATTAACGGTTCCACGACGTGAAAAGTGATTTCACGAGCGCTTGGGTACGTCGAGTCATGGATTATGTAGTCGATAGGACGAAAGTGAAAACTGTTCAGTTTATGACGTTTGTGATAAGGGGGCCTAAAAAGGCCACTTTGGCAGAATCATAAAAGGATAACAGAATTGACAGTTAACTGTTAAGTTAATCGTATCAAATCCCATTGGTGAAGCATTTTTCAGATATTTTTTTTGTCTGTGCTAAAATACCAATCAATCCAATCTCAATCTCTTTGATTGTACCTACGTAGTGCAGCGAAAAAAGAAAAACACGGACTGTCTTCGCCATATTATAATTCATAATGTTATCCTTTTATGATTCTCCAAAGTGGACTTTTTAGGCCCCAAGGTTATCAGGCGGATTTGCTGGTGATTTTCCGCTGGGAAAAACACTGGCAATTTTCCCGGGATAATTACCTTTCCAGAATTGATAAGACTATCTGAATCATACTACAAAGTTGATCGAAGATAAAGTCACGTAGTCTAACAGTTGTTTAGTCTAAACCAGATTAAACAAATTGTTTACGTCTCAAAAGTGACGCAAGACGCGGATTTTTCCAATGTCAACAAATACAAGAAATACACACACAACGTGTCTTACCATTTCTTTCTACAAAACTGTACCTAATCTGCATTCGCAATTTATTTGCCAAAAATGTAAACAAATATGAGTTTATGGAAAAATAACTTTAAATCCTGCACAATAAAGTTCAGTTTACGCTACAACTTCTAGCATTTTTAAAACTTTTTCAATAGTGCTAGTCACTCTGAAATTAACTTAATTATCATTAAAATAAAGTTGGTATTTGTTTAACTTGAATAATATTAATAAGATATATAAGTTTGAATAATAGAATCTATGTTAGAATGAACTCATATGCACTCCGCGAGATCATAAAAACTACAGATCTTAAAACTGCACTGGTCACGTATTACGCGTACGCTTATTCATGGCTGAAATATGGTGTCATCTTATGGGGTAATAGTACTGACGCGCCCACATTATTTACCATACAGAAAAAGCTTTTGAGAATTCTAGTTAACATAGATGAAACTGACAGGGGCCCGTGGCTAAATAATAACAGCCGCACAGGTCGATCGATCAGGTTAAGCTACGCTTGCCGCGGTTGGTCTGTGGATGGGTGACCATCTTTACATACCGTGACCCCTCCGTGCCTCGGAAAGCACGTTATGCCGTTGGTCCCGGCTGTCATTTGTGGATCTTTGACAGTCGTTACGGGTAGTCAGAAGCCCGAAAGTCTGACAACCAGTCTTACCAAGGGATATCGTATTACCCAGTAACTGGGTTGTGGAGGTCAGATAGGCAGTCGCTCCATGTAAAATACTGGTATTCAGCTGAATCCGGTTAGACTGAAAGCCGACCCCAACATAGTTGGGAAAAGGCTAGGCAGATGATGATAGATGAAACTGACAGTTGTAAGCCTCACTTTAGGGAACTGAAGATTTTGACCTTGCCTTGCCTTTATATATTTGAAATTTGTAATTTTGTACGCAAAAATCCCGAACTATACACAAAGAGAGAAGACATACAGAATAGATTCACTCTAAGACACAAAACAGACTAAACATTCCAACATCACGACTTAAAATGCATTCATCAAGTACATATGTAATGTCAATAAAAATTTATAATAAACTACCGGAACATCTTAAGAATATAAATAAATATAATATGTTTAGTAATAAATTAAAACTATTTCTAATAATCAAAAGCTACTATAATATAACTGAATATATGAATGATAAACTATGACTGGAATTGCAATAATTAATTTTAAATATTTAATTGAGATTACATAATAATATTACATTATTATTATTACATTCACGCGTATAAAATAAACAATAAATATTGTATAATTATTATAATTTATTTTTCATGTTATAAATGCTAATTTAATTTAATCTAATTTCTAATTTTAATGTTTAATTTTAATTGAATAGTTTATCCCTGTTACTTATGTTGCTGTGCCCTTACAGGGTCCATAACTGTATCTTAGCTTTAAGCCTACTTGTAACATCTTAATTCACATTATGGCATGCAAATAAATGAATATGAATATGAACTCACGCCTTTCCCCATAGGAATAGTTAGAACGCCATGCCACTTCGATCATCCTAACATTCCTTTAAATCAAGTCTTTTCAAATAAAGGAAAACTGCATACCTACGTACCATATGCAAACCAGCCACAATTCCTTATCCAAACGAGATCTACTGACTATACACCATACAGACACAGTACACACGACGACATTTATCAAGCTACATGTTTCCACTTTTAGCTGACCTCGCATTGTATAGGCTTTTCGTACAATGAGAAGTCAGCTTATACTGGAAATGTATTCCTTGATATGACGTCGTGCGTACACTCGGGACTAGGAAGCTGATTAGGTTGACGTGCGAAGTCGTCAGGATGTCGCCCCACTTCCGTCATCTCGACATCACAGGATTACTGTTTTTTCTATCCCCCTTTTTCCCCCCTTCTAACCCCCAACGCATATCCGCACTGCCTAACTATCGGAGCGGATGATAGATGTGTTAAAAGTAACGAGCGTTTTTTGTAAGACGTTGAGTATGGCTGATGTCTGAAGCGACTTAAGGGGCTTACAGGACCTAAACGCAAAAAAAACGCAAGTTTCAGAAACAATAAAAGTATATGATCGACTGCTCTAAACAAAATCAGAAAAATATATGGTATTCTTCAGAATATATGCTAAGTAGATAGCGTGTTAAAAACATAATACAACTAATTTGATACGATAGAAAAAAATCATGAAGATACCTCTACAAACTTAATTTTTTACAATAAAAACCACATTAATACACATACAATCATTCTGATTTTTTGTCAGATTATTCTACATGCAACATACTAAAACACTAGGGTTTTAATTTTTTAGTCCAAACAATAGATTTTTTGTAGTGAAATAATTGCTTCATATTTTGCAATAAATTACCAGCGTTGTGTCATCGCGGTTCTCTTTCTTTTCTATGCAGTCCGACAGTGACCGCAGTTTAGGTCATGGAAGCCACTTAAGAAAAGTTAACGTCGAAAATTGGGTGAAAATAAGTAGCCGACGTTTTTTGTCATTGTTGATGGATTCTCGTCTATCACACGGGTTTTTTGGGCTCTGGGTTACTAAGACATCTGAAATTCTAAAAGACAGCAAAAACAATTAATGAAATCTAGATTCTTTCTTCTTCTTTTCGAGTCGATGGGAAAGGTAAAAAATTATATTATTTATTTATAAATTAATACACATACAATCATTCTGATTTTTTGTCAGATTATTCTACATGCAACATACTAAAACACTAGGGTTTTCATTTTTTAGTCCAAACAATAGATTTTTTGTAGTGAAATAATTGCTTCATATTTTGCAATAAATTCCCAGCGTTGTGTCATCGCGCTTCCCTTTCTTTGCTATGCAGTCCGACAGTGACCGCAGTTTAGGTCATGTAAGCCCCTTAAGAAAAGTTGACGTCGAAAATTGGGTGAAAATAAGTAGCCGATGCTTTTTGTCATTGTTGATGGATTCTCGTCTATCACACGAGTTTTTTGGCTGTGGGTTACTAAGACATCTGAAATTCTGAATGACAACAAAAACAATTAATGAAATCTAGATTCTTTCTTCTTCTATTCGAGTCGATGGGAAAGGTAAAAAATTATATTATTTATTTATAACTAGCAGCGCGTCGAGGTTTCACCAGCATAAGTCGATCCCGCGGGTATATCGGGATAAACACTATCCTATGTCTTTTCCCGGGACTCAAACTATCTCTATACCAAATTTCATTTAAATCGGTTCAGCGGTTTAAGCGTGAAGAGGTAACCAGACAGACAGACACTCTTTTGCATTTATAATATTAGTATGGATTATATTTATTATGTTAGCTGAGTAGAAGAGTGCACTGCTCTCAAAACGGTGAAGGAAACATCGATCGTGACGAAACCGGCATGTCCTGCAATCACAAATTCGATGACATGTGACATCCTTCAATCCGCACTGCGCCCGCGTGGTGGATTATGGCCCATTCCCAGCAGTTGGAACGTTATAGGCTGATTATGCTCTGTTAGATAAGATAGTCCCCTTAGATGGCCACGCCAACCGCGGCTTCAGTGGCGTTTTTTAGTTCCTCAGAAGTGCAGGTGTATGGACACTTTGGACAATGAAACATGAGATATGGCTCGGTGAGGAGCAACGCATTCGCACTGGGAGTCGGTTATTTAGCTAATTCAATGAGACCACTGTAGCAGGAAAAAAACAAATACATAATCACAACTGCACATGGGCATCCAAAAAAAGTTGAGATCGTTGGCAAATTTGAAGAATTATTGATTTGAAGAATGGTCAAGGCGCAGTAGAATAAAATACTAACTCGTATCGTAGGTACACATAATTTATAGATTTTCGAAATATGGGTAACAAGAACCACAGGCATAACTGTTGAAATGTGGGTGTATCTACTACAGGTACACCCACACATACCCTACAGGTGTGGGTTTACCTTTGCCTAAGTAAGCGGAGATTACAGGCGTAGTGTTATATTATTTTTAAATACGAGAGTTGTGACAAAACAGGAAAGGTGCAGATATCGACCTTTTCTTCGGATTTCTCAGCTCAGATCAATTGCTTGAAAACATATAGGGTTCACCTTCGGACAATCTCCTTTTTTTGGCATTTAAATGCCGCAAAACAACTAGATAATACCGAATAAAAAACGTGATCAAAGTAATAACCGAAAATAAAATGCTGCAATATTATTGCTCGAGACTTGCTCAGAAACCTTGACATTTCAATTAAATACACTTGTAGCTAAAGAAGTTTCTATTCTTACCAATTCAAGATATACATGTGAAGTAGGCAATAAGCCAACACACTAACAATCACAATATGAATCATTTTGAAGGAAATTGCTAATCCATTGCTTCATATCTTAGAGTAAGAAAGCTATAGAGCATCGGATAGCGTGGCCACACATGAGACAAAAAACTAACTTAACTAACATAGGCTACATGAGTAGCTGCCTTGAAAAAACTGGCACGCACTGAGAGACGGAAATAGTATAGCTTTATCCTTTTCTGTTACTTATAATAACTCAATACTTTATCCCTTTCTTGTGGAAATGAAATGGAGATACCCGCCGTCTATACTTTTCTTTGTCTAAGCTTCACATGTTCGAAAAAAGTGTCAGCTCAACAACGTAAAAAACGCAATGAATGTTGTTGAACTGTCAAAATTAAAACCATTCCTACTGTTAGTTGTTTTACGCAATTTCCCCGCTGATCATTTTATCTGGTTTCTATACCATACTAATAATCCACTAATATGGTCGTAAGTGCTAATGTTTCTGTGCCATAATTATGTATGTACCTTTTCAATAGAAATTTTAATTAAGTCTAGCACTAGTAGCTACATTATTATACAAGTGAGTTCTCTGGTAAACAAATACATAGAATTCTAACACGGTTACCCTGTGATTACTCTATGGTTGTCACAGCAAAGATATGACCGACGAATCTAAATGTTACGCTTCATAAACAGCTGCAACTGTTCTACAAATCGGCTGTAAACCACATTTTGCCAATTAGGAAGAACAGTCTTAACCCTAATAATCATCCTATAATGTTCCCACTGCTGGGACTCAGGCCTCCTGTCTATGAGACGGAGTGGTCTGTAACCACGCGGGCCCAGTGCGGGTTTGTGGATGTCACATGTCTTCGAACGTTTGGTCCTAAGACATGCCGGTTTCTTCACGATGTTTTCCTTCACCGTTTTGAGAGCAGTGGTGATGAAATTAAAGTGCCTGCCTGGGTACGAACTTACGACTTGTAAAAAGGTCGTAGCACACATATCAACTCGGAAAGGGATCGTCACGGTATCGCCTTTCGCCTAGGCGTCAAACAGGCGTCAACCTAACCAAAGCACGTAACCAAAGCGGATCAGAAGCTCCGATACGTCGACTTGGCTACGGGCCACGGCTAGGCGACGACGCCGCGCTTACGCTCACGCCGCGCCGACCGCTGGTTGATGCTGCTGAAGGCAGGCCGCGGGAGGGGTGAGGGGCAAGGGTGGACGAAGAGACATAAGCGTAGGGTCGTGAGCTTGTCCCGAGGCGAGGCGATTACGTTACGATTAGTGTGCATTGTAGTAGGGAGTTTCATACAAAGAATACCTACTGAATGGCTCGAGTTGATACGGTAACGTTCCCTTTCCGTTGATCAGAACGGAATAACTCGATACTTGGGTCGCCTCTTTTAACGCCAATGCATTACTGAGAATAACTTCTATTAAAAAGTCAAGATTTTTCACTTTTAGATTCTGTACTTTTATACCAAAAGAAATACAAACTGAAATTACAAATTGAGATTGATTATTTGATTGTTTGATTATTTGAGGGAATACAAATTGCGTAAATCAATGGGCGTAAATGAAATATCGTTCAAAGAAGAAATTAATGGTCAACAAGCCAGCAATTAGTCATCGAGAACGAATACTAACTTTTATAAATCCAGAAATATGAGTGATTAATTGACACTTGACGTGGACTGAAGTAAATTAGATTATGTTCGTGTTTTTACATTTGCTTTTAAAGTGAATGGGTAGTTGAGACCGCGAAATTCAATTTTCTTACGTTTTTTGCAATTTTCCATAAGACTTTTCATTACATAACACTTTTCCATAAGAGATTGGTGGTAGAAATCTAACTTGGAAAGATATATTAATGAGTCTAATGATTATAATTCTCTAAATATGTAAGTACCTGTTATTGTCGCGAATCATATTTTGATCAAGATACAATCTGGCACTGACCTGAAAATTGCAAAAACGTAAGAAAATTTGAATTTCGCTGTCTGCCACTGTCCATTCTCCTTCTGATTTTTCAATCGATAGATTTTTTTTTAGTGGAATAAAATTGACGTCTGACAGTTTTTGTATGGAAGAATTGTCAAAACTTCAAAATTATTCCTCGGATAAAATTATCTGGAATAATCAGCCTTAAAATAAATAGTGCATAAAAATATCGTGAATTTTCATTCATTATTGCTGCCACTTCCGTCATTCGGTCAGTGTGTAACTGAGTATCCTATTTTGGTTTATTTTTTACGACTGATCTACTGAACCGATTTTGAATGAATTAGTTGTAAAATGAATCAGGTGGATTAAGAAGTGAAATTAAATAAATGTAACTCTCAATTTATTATATAATAGTTGCATGTCCAGCAAGTCCTTTCACTTGTACACAATTAAAATGAAACAAAACCAATGAAAATCATTATTCCGGGCCAATCTCCTAATTAAAACATCAAAACGTAACAATATGACACACGCAATCGTATTCGTCTTAAAAAACGGCTCTAAAGACGTAAGAGTGACGAACCGTTGACGTTAATTGAAACAAGATGAGAATTGCAGTTGTATCATAATTGTGTTGCATGTACAGGTTTAGCGAACTACACTTTCAGTTTTATTGTCATTGGTTAATTGCACGTGTTGCTTGAGAATTGATTTTAAATTCTTTATTGCGAAAAAATGAGACATGAACTTACAATTTCGTCATTGGCAGTCTTATTCCACTCACTGAGTATCGACCTCCTCCCTTTTGCGCTATGCTTCCCTGGTCTGTGCGATTCTCATCCAGGTCTTCCCTGCGGTCTTCTGTATATCGTCCACCCACCCACCTGGCTATTTGTCTGCCAACGCTCCTTCTACCGTTTCTCCATTCCGTTAGGGCTCGCCATCTATTGATTTCGGGAGGAAACCTTCAAAAGGCACCCGGGTTTTCCGGAGGTCACCATCTGCACCGTTACGTTTCAAAAGACCTATCCGAAACCCCTTCTGTGCAACGCCTGTTAGGGCATATCCCTGGAGAGACTGCTGCCATCACCAAGTCTACCACGCTAATTAATAGTACGAGGATAAATCTTTTTAGTGATAATGTCAGCTTCAATCAAGCTGCAATCCTTTAAACCTTGAAATTTCTGATTACAGCTGAGATTTTGGAAAACGAGCGTGCATAAATTAAACGTTCATTTCAATTAGAAAATCATATTAAACTGAATTAATGTATTAATCTCTTGTGCGCTAAAACAGTTACAAATTGATAACTAGGATAATCTTAAGTAACACCGATTATTATCGTAATTATTAGCATCTGCGTGTGAAGATACGCTATTTATTATTCGAGCAAAAAAACGATTATCATCGCAAAAATCTGTTACCCATGTTGGTATTGCATTACCTAAGTTTTATATAGAGGTGTTGCATTAAGAGTGTTTATTTTGAACCCAGCTGATCCGACAGACGTTGTCCAGCCGGTCGATTCGTTTTTACAGAATCGAACTCTAACACTAAAATTTTATTATAAAAGCGAAAGTTTGTGAGTGTGTGTAAGTGTGGGTGTGTTTATATGTTTGTTACTTCTTCACGCTCAAACGGCTGGACTAATTTTGATAAAATTTTGTATGGAAGTAGCTGACGCCCTGGATTAACATATATATAGGCTACTTTTTATCCCGATATTCCAAAGGGTAAAACCGCGGGGCGCAGATAGTTCAACATAATTCTATAAACCTATTCGTCTGGTTTCGTCATGAATTCACGATACAAAAATCAATGATGGCCGCCGGTGTAGGTGTCAGACTCACGATGCGATATCCGATATGATTTTGAATGTACCCGAACTACCGACCGCCCGATATTGCATTCCGCGGATGTCGAAGCGATCGGCCGCAAATTATTGAAACCTGGTTAAAGACCCCTCACATTGCAAGCATTCCGAAGTGTTTAACTAATCCTAGAATTATACATATATAGGGCTTTGTCTGAGCTTTATGTTAGTAGATTATACTGACAGAATCGTATTCATTACAATCGATTACAATAAATAATTTTATTTCGGAATAAATGGCGGAATCCACTTCATTGTGGTGCTGAACTGTTTTTTGAGACTTAAATCCTCGTAAACCTTTATTCCACATTCTTACAAAACATGAATAAACTAAACTAAAATAAGTCATCATCTGACTAGCCTTTTCCCAACTATGTTGGGTACGGCTTCCAGTCTAACCGAATGCAGCTGTATTTTACATGGAGCCACTGCCTATCTGACCTCCACAACACAGTTACTGGGTAATACGATACCCCTTGGTAAGACTGGTTGTCAGATTTTCGGGCTTCTGACTACCCGTAACGACTGTCAAAGATCCACGAATGACAGCGGGGACCAACGGCTTAACGTGCTTTCCGAGGTTTGGAGGAGTAAAGAATGTAAAAACATCATAATAAACTTAAATATAGAATTTTCAAAACTTACACGTCAAATATCGGCTCAGGAAAGAAAATAAAGATAAAAGCGAGAGCCTGCAGTCGCATAAATTATTGGATCCTTATGAAAATCTCAAGTAGGAAAATGTGAAAAGAGAATGTTGTCAATTCGACTATTTACCCGCTTTTTAGTACGACACAGGATAGAGCCATATATTTTTTTAGCATGTATTTAATCCATGCCCCCCCCCACACTCCCCTTTCCATGCACTCCCCTTTTGATTTTCTAAAAATACTAAAGAAGATCATTGAGTAATAAAGTCGATAATCATTAGAAGTTCAAAAAGGAGGAATTACATATTCCCCATGTTCCATTTTGATTTTCTAAAAAAACAAACAAAAAATCATTAGTAAAAAATATATATAGGTACGGTCGAATTGAGAAACCTCCTTCTTTTTTGAAGTCGGTTAAAAAAGTCGATAATCATTAGAAGTTCAAAAAGGAGGAATTACATATTCCCCATGTTTCCACGCATTTCATCCAAACAGGGACTGACTTCAACGTGCTAAGAGTAAAACCATCTTGTTGGTACGAAGCCAATACCAAGAACTGTGGAAGCCGTTACGTGCCGTGCCAATATTGCCATCAGTGCTGTTCATTTGCATGTAAGGTGTTGTTCTTTTAAATGGCAGGAACTGTGAATGTGAACGAGTGAACGAATGAACCGTTACAAAATACGCAGAAGAATGTGTGTCCAGTTTTAAGAACACAAGTAATAGAATTCCGATTAGCAAGACATGCTATGGTCCCGAACAAGATTGCTTGATGTTCAATCTTCATTCAAATCAATCAACTCAGCTTATCGCAGTCCAGTGCTGGACATAGGCCTCTCCCATGCTGCGCCACATCACCCTGTCCTCCGCCTTCAACATCTAGTCAGTCATAGCCACTTTTTTGAAGTCTTCGGTCCATCTAGTTGGGGGTACGCGGGTATACACGGTTTCCACTGCAGGAGTCGTCTGCTCTACCACCCATCAGTCCTTCCACAAACATGGCCATCCCACTTCCACTTCAGCTTGCTTCATTGACTACAACACTATTCAAGTACAAGATAAATCCAGTCGGAAGTACCTACCTACTGCAAAATATCTTCATTTCAAGTAAAAGACAGATTATCACGGAAAGTTTAACTGCCTCGTATATTCTATGTACTGTCAGAAACTGAAAATATAAATCATATAATCGATAAAAAAAGCTTTTTATGATCTTAAACAATTTTAAACTCGTAAAACATAAGTTTTATATCTTCTGCATACATAAGTAATATTTAATCATCTAAATTACACTGTCATAATAAAATAAATTTGATTTAAGTTTGAAGCTTGCATGAATAGTCGCAATTCTGAATCTATTACCGATCTAATCAATATTCCGAACGAACTAAAGTTTACTTACAATCTAACTTTAAATGTATTTGATGTTTACGTTCCCATATTTATCGAAGTATATTTATTGGTTTTGCAAGCTACGCTTGCCGCGGTTGGTCTGTGGATGTGTGACCATCTTTTCACACCGAGACCCCTCCGTGCCTCGGAAAGCACGGTAAACCGTTGGTCCCGGCTGTCATTCGTGGAACTTTGACATTTGTTATGGGTAGTCAGAAGCCCGAAAGTCTGACAACCAGTCTTACCAAGGGGTATAAGTATTACCCAGTAACTGAGTTGTGGAGGTCAGATAGGCAGTCGCTTCATGTAAAATACTAGTTCTAAGATGCATCCGGTAAGACTGGAAGCCGACCCCAACATAGTTGGGAAAAAGCTAGGCAGATGATGACGATGAACAGCGCATGCTTAAACCAAACCAATAAGTAGCGAAGCCTGCAAGGCTTTTGATAAAGTTGAGCTGTACCAAACTTTTGGTTCTAAAATTAAGAAATAAGATACCTAACAGAGGTCAAAACTCCTACATTAAATCACACTAATATTATGCGGGCGAAAGTTTGTGTGTGTATGTTTATATGTTTATTACTTCTTCACGCTCAAACGGCTGGACCAATTTTGATATAATTTTGTATGTAGGTAGCTGACACCCTGGATTAACCGTATAGGCTACTTTTTATCCCGATATTTCCACGGGATCGGCATTTACGCGGGTGAAACCGCTAGACGCAGCTAGTACTAAAATAATTGAGGCTGTGCAGTTTGAGCTAGCTCTAAGAGGAAAGTCGTCGTGCAGAATATATATTAATAATTTATCAATATTTATTTTCTGATTTTCAACGACTGACAATGAAACCTACTCCATTAACAAGCAAGCGCCAAAGCATTGTAACACTCAATTTACATCTCGATCGATCGGTAAGGTAATTTACATCTCGATCGATCGGTAAGGTAATTTACATATCGATCGATCGGTAAGGTAATTTACATCTCGATCGATCGGTAAGGTAATTTACATCTCGATCGATCGGTAAGGTAATTTACATCTCGATCGATCGGTAAGGTAATTTACATCTCGATCGATCGGTAAGGTAATTTACATCTCGATCGATCGGTAAGGTAATTGGTAACGTCAGCATTATGATTGACGAAGACCGCTCCCGTTGGTCCAATGTTGCGTTGGCTACTTTTTATCCCGATATTCCCACGGGATCGACATTTCCGCGGGTGAAACCGCGTGGCGCAGCTAGTTGAATATAATTTGACGCGTGCTACACAAAATTCAAAGCATTTATTTCAATTAAACCATTTACAAGCACTTTTGAATTGTCAAGGAGTCGGACAGTTAGTCAGAAAGTTGAAGCTGATGATAGATGATGATATCATCATGATAGATCTCACAATATGAAAAATATAATATGATAATTTCGCCAAAACTGACCAACGGACAAGCACGCAACAAAACCACGCCAAAAAAGAAAGGTATGAAACGAAAAAAGTTTGAACCAAAAAGGCTTCGTTTGACTACATAACTCGAAAAAGTCTGCAGCAGCACTCTAACTTCGTCAAAACTGTGTCAGGACACTAGTTTGTAAAATTTCATAGGATTTATATCGCGTGACGTTTCGTAAGTGGAGCGTTGACCTAATAAATTGGCTTCGTACACCGCTTGCTCGGGGCGACTTGTCAAAACGCCAATACACCAAGGAGGTTTTCGCTTACAGAAAATTAAAGGAAGGATGTGGAAACTTGGCTTGATCAAATAGAACGCTTTTGAAAATCAACCGGCCTTTTATGAACGTTAAGTAACGAAATTTATTACATCCAGTTGGTAGCTGTGATGTTTCGAGAAGAAATTAGCGTTAGTTTGAGAGTAGCGTACGGTAGTGAATGCTTGAAACATGTTCTCTATTGAATAAAAATCGTTTCGATTTAGATTCCTTGTGCCTTTCCTTGAAATTATCTAAACCTAAAATACTTAAATATTAGATAAAGTGACTGATTTATGTTATTTAATTTCAATATAATTAAACATATTTTAAAAAGCTAACAAGTCTTATAATAATAATATGTACCTACAAGTATATAAAAAGGAGGGGAAATAATCAAAGGGCATCAAAAAATTCGTGTCAACAGGAAACATACCCAAAAAGCTGGCAGCATTGATTTATTGATAAATCAGAAGCCAATCCTCAAATTCGTAACCAAGATGCATTAGGCGTCAACTTCATGATATTTTAATAAATCCAGCCATCTGAACGCAACCCTTATAGATTTCAGTCAGCAATTTATTTACCCCACGTAACCAATATTCTTCACCTCCAACAGTAAAGAAACTTCTCCTATACACAAGTGTGTACATGTAGTTCTTAGGTAAAGTTTACTGTAGTTCAGAACAGTTGTGTTCCTCCCAGAGGAAAACCTCTCGTCGCTTTGCAGAATTTATCTATCCCTGTTTGCTTTTAATACATCATAGGTAACTAGCTTCTGCCCGCGACTTCGTCCGCGTGAAATTTCTTGTTCCTCAGAAGCCACCCCGTCGCATCGCATCGCCTGCTCGTGCTATTTTTATTTATTTATTTATATCAGACAACAATAGTCCATTTTGTTAGTACATCTTATAACTAGTGTTAGTAGTACATAAACAAGGATACGAATAGCAGTAGGTGACTGAGGCAGGATGTGCAGAGAACGATAACGCATGGGACAAGCTACCTGACCATTCTCCCCACATAATGCCTCAGAAAAGGGGAGTAAGGACTCTCCACCACTGTTTTCAGAATGCTATTGTCGCTGACCCGCAATCTACGCATCAGTGATGCGACTTTCTTGCGAATCACTACATGGAAGCCTTCAGTTCGGTTCTGAGCAAACATCTCTGATGCGCTACAGAAACGGGGCAGTTTCAACAGCATCCTAAAAACATTGTTGTATTGGACGCGCAGGACATCTAGCGATCTTTTGGTGTAGCTGACCCATAGACCCCCCGCGTACAGACCTTGACAAAACGCCTTGAACAGGGTGATTTTGACTTGGTCCGCACAACGAGAGAATCTACGGGCCAACATGTTCCCTCGGACCGCCAATGCCCTGCGTTCCCTTTCGATGTCTACATTATCCTTAAGGTCGTCGGTAAGTATGTGCCCTAAGTACTTAAATTGGTGGACTTTATTTATGCTCATACCATTTAGTGAAAAACTGGGTTCATGATTAGGGCACTTACCGGCGGCCTTAAAGACCATGTATTCACATTTACGGACATTGTACACAAGGCCGTGCAAGGCAGCATGCTCCTCGCAGACCTTCAACATTTCTCTGATAGATCCCTCAGTCGGGCCCAGCAGTACCTTGTCGTCCGCGTAGCTGATGCTATTAATACTAACACCACCAACCCGGCAGCCGACACGTATTCGTTTTCGCTTAGCGTTCTTTCTGTCTTTTTTTCTTTATGCTCGGCTCCTAAAGGTCCTAGCGTGATGTTAGCCTATAGCCTTCCTCAAAAATTTGGCTATCAAATTCAAAAATATTTTTATCAAATCCGACTGGTAGTTCCGGAGATTACCGCGTTGGAACAAACAAACAAAAAACAAACTCTTCAGCTTTATTATTAGTATAGATATACAGGGTTATTGGTAAAGCATTTACAACCTCTTAAGAGGTCATTGTACTCATCATTATGAACTATGGGACCAAACCTGAAATCGCGAAAAAAAAATCAGCTGTTCCCTACATTTTGACGAGCTATACGAACATAAATGTAGGAAACAGTCCCATAGTAAAAGTTGTTCATAATTACAATGACCTCTTCTGATTTTGTTAATGTTTTACCAATAATCCTGAATACATTTTACCTACGAGTTCTGTACGGATTTTATGAAAAAACCGGTGACTGAATTTGTAGGTCAAATGGATCTAAAAATAATTACACTACATCGGTTTCCATTGAGAAATATACAATATTTTCTGGAAAAACTTAATATTATGATTTAATTCATTTTTTCAGATCGAGAGAAAATGGGAGAAGCAATCGGAATCGGATAGCTTAATTTTTATTTCAAGTTAAATATTTTATAATTATAAAGCATTAAGTGCAGCAGCGGACTTGAAAAGGCGTATATATTAACTGATAGTTTTTTGGAAGCTTATAGTAAACTCTACTCGAGATAATAATAAAATCGCATAGCAGACTTGCTGATACTGTAAATCCACGTAAAACATACCTGTACTGTGTACCATAGTATCTTGGCAGACTTCTGGGGGCCTAAAAAGGCCACTTTGGAGCATCATAAAAGGAATTATAAAATGGCGAAGACAGTCCGTGTTTTTCCTTTTTTTCGCTGCACTACGTAGGTACAATCAAAGAGATTGGGATTGGATTTGGATTGGATAGATTGGTATTTTAGCACAGACAAAAAAAATAACTGAAAAATGCTTCACCAAAGTGATTTGATACGATTAACTTAACAGTTAACTGTCCATTCTATTATCCTTTTATGATTCTGCCAAAGTGGCCTTTTTAGGCCTCCTGGACGACGGTAATGTCAATGTCACGAAATGAATGGTTTAACGTACCTGAAACAAAATAAAAAGAGTCGTTAGCATATTTTTTTTTCATGTCTCCCTCCACGGGGCTGGATATTTTTTTTTAAGAAACAAGCAGTACTTAAATGTTATAAGTCGTATCTCTATGAATTTTTCTGTGTGTATAAATAAATAAATTCAGTCATAGAGAATAAATAACAGTCATAGAGAGCGGAAAAATAACTAAGTGACTACTTATTTTAATGATTAAAATTGCCAAAAATCTTGAATATTATCTTGAATATTATTATCATTGTCCAAGTCATTATAAGATGAACGCAGAGAACCATTAAAAATATGCATTCACAGGATGACGTCACACGAGTTTTAATTCGGGATCCCTGTCATCATCAATCTCTTGCCCTTATCCCAATATGCAGGGTTATTGGTAAAACATTAACAACCTCTGAAGAGGTCATTGTACACATCATTATGAACAACTTTTACTATGGGATCAAACCTGGTATCGCGAAAAAAATCAGCTGTTCTCTACATTTAATGTATCCCAACAGTAGATTTTTTTTTAAAGTAAAAGTAAACCCTGTATATGAGATCAGTGCAACATGTCTTTTTCTTCCATACTTCTCTATTAGTCGCCATCTCGGTGGTCACCCTCTTCCTGACCGTATCTTCTTTCATGCAGTCCATCCATCGTCTCTTCGGTCTTCCTCTACTCTTATAGCCATCTACATTCATACTCAAAACTTTCCTCACGAAATTCGATAAGAAGTGCTATCATCATCTGCCTAGCCTTTTCCCAACTATGTATTTTACATGGAGCGACTGCCTATCTGACCTCCACAACCCAATTACTAGGTAATACGATACCCCTTGGTAAGACTGGTTGTCAGACTCTCGGGCTTTTGAAGACCCGTAACGACTGTCAAAGATTCACGAATGACAACCGGGACCAACGGCTCAACGTGCTTTCCGAGGCACAGAGAGGTCTTGATATGTAAAGATGGTCACCCATCCTCGGACCAACCGCGGCAAGCGTAGCTTAACCTGATCAATCGACCCGTGCAGCTGTTATTACTTAGCTACAAGCCTCTCGCTACTATATGTCTACAATTTACATCATCATGACTACCGACATGCATCACCCATATTGGACCACCCATCCGTCACTAGAATTCATCCATTGTTTACGAGATACGACCCCTGTACGCCCAATTAGCTACCCAGTTCAACCCGAGGGAAAGAGATGGAACGGTCTCGACTCCAGATCAGACAGAGACGTGTAATTAAAAACAGCACCGTCCCTGATCGATGGACGTATTAACTGGTAGTGTCAGAGTCTTTGCAATTTAATAAACATTCTTTTTTATTGCTGATAGGACTATTTTACTGAAAACAGTGCGGGTATTTCGTTGGCATTACGACTGAAGATTTATAAAGGTTTAATTTATTTATTAATTCAATACTTCACGCTCATTTTCTTCTGTGAAATGATCGGAACTCCTTGCAGTAGCCGCGTTTAATGAGTCGGCACCACTGTGTCAACTTATTTATATATTGGTTGATATTTAATTCAATAAATCTCGGCTCACACAGGAATTAGTTAATGCAATTAATTAATTCACCTAGCTGGAATCTTGGTAAAAAATTTGGAATTTCTTAGAATACAATGACGTTTTTCGAAGAAAGCGGTCAATCATTCAATTTTTTTTCCGCTTTGCTATAAGCATATACCGGGTGTCAATCCGTATAACCTTATTGGATCGGCGCCTCACATTGGATTATGATTTCGGTCCAAGCTTGGCTACGAATTGAATGGCCAATCATTGTACCCAATTATTGTTCCGTTTATGTCCAATATCTGTCCAAGACCGATATACACGTTGGTGTATTGGATCCAAGACTACAACTTGTAGCCAATATACCCAATGGGAGGCGCCACAATTATGGAAATGAGGGAAAATGTGTCACCTGTGTACGTCGTTTTTAGGGTTCCGTACCCAAAGGGTAAAAACGGGACCCTATTACTAAGACTTCGCTGTCTGTCCGTCTGTCCGTCTGTCTGTCTGTCTGTCACCAGGCTGTATCTCAAGAACCGCGATAGCTAGACAGTTGAAATTTTCACAGGTGATGTATTTCTGTTGCCGCTATAACAACAAATACTAAAAACAAAATAAAATAAATATTTAAGGGGGGCTCCCATACAACAAACGCGATTTTTTTGCCCTTTTTTGCTCGATATCAAAAATGGCAACAAGTAGGCACTTGAAATATTCACAAAATACTCAGTTGTATTTTAACTTTAATAATAAAATTAAAATAAAATAAATATTTAAGGGGGGCTCCCATACAACAAACATGTTTTTTTCGGCGTTTTTGCCTTGTGGTACGGAACCCTTCGTGTGCGAGTCCGACTCGCACTTGGCCAGTTTTTATTTATGTGTAACATTTTGATATTTCATTATCACATCTACAACTTCTGTGACTGCCAAGACGTCAACAACCATTCTATATAAATGTAAAAAAAATAACCCAACAAACTCTAAGAGGCGCTTTAGACCATCGAACTGAACAACTTTCACTATAGGACCAACTCTGAAATCCACGAAAAAAAATCTGCTGTTTAATACAAAACTTCAATACCTACTTGACCAAAATGCATGAAACAACGGATTTTTTTTCCGTGGTTTGTTGTGTAGTTTGTCGGGATAATTTTTTAACACTTTGTATAGATAATTATGCAACTATTTGATCCCACAGTGCAATAAACAATACAGAAATGACCGTTCACATTACGCCCGCCCGTCTCTGCTCTCAGTAGCACGCAAATCTTACTCCAGCCCTTACAATAAATACATCTATCCAATTTACATGAAGAAAGTCTATCAAAGTAAAGAGTAGCAAATTCAGTCGTTGTAAATGTAAGTCGTAAAACTGTATTGCGTATAAACAGTTGTTTTATGGTATCGTGAGCATTATTAGAGAATTATTGAGGAAATAAATAGCAGTTTGTTTCCTTCACGATCGCGATACGGCGATTAATGCTACTTGATACTTCCGTGTCGTACGATTTTAACACTCGGCTATTGTGTTGTTCAAAGCTCATGACTTAATACTACTTAATGTCGTTTTCTGGGCATGATTATCGACTTGAATTCAAGTGTGAAATGCAGGGCTGGCTGAGTGGTGAGAGAAGGTAATGCTGCCGCAGCAGTGCACAACGAAAAATTAGTATTGAAGTGAGACTTTGTTTCTACTTATTGTACCGATAGTCAGACGTATAGTTCTCTGCAATGAGATGACATCCACTCTCTTGCCCAAGAAGTGACATCAAACGCCAAGGGGCGAAATAAGTTAAACCTACCTACGATCTCCCAAACCGTGTACCAGCACGCGAAGCATGATCAGTATTCGTAGAGCAGAGATGGGCTACTTCTACGAATACTAAAAAAGTGAGCATACAATGTTTGTATTCGCACCGTAGAATTATTTCTACAATCAGTAATTTTGTCTTTTGTTTCCAAAGTGGTCTTGCTAGCAGGACTGGCAAAAAAAATCCCCAGAACCGTTAACCGGAGCCCTCATTTCAAAGGCTCATGCTTACCACTGCACACTAACATCCCATATAAACCCTAGACCACATACCTGAGGATCCTTAGACGCAGACTAAGCAGGCATTCAACTAAGACGTTCGGTTCCATTGCATCTATAACTCCTGGCTAACGTGACAGATGGCGTCGTTTATCGCCATATATTGAACGTAACGCATTCAAGAGCAGTGAGCACTGACACTGGATTAAGTGCTCTTTAGACTAGCTAGAATGGAGGTAGGATAGACTGGGAGTGGGTGCAGTATTTTCTGGGAGAATTTGTGGTCCTCGCTACGGATTTTTAAGTCAGCGATCGCCATGCGGGATCGTGAATATTAGATTTTCTATTCTGGGCTGTATTATGTTCAACGTATTTTTGCTTCCGATGGTTTTATAGAGGTATGAGGAAAAGTAAAGTCTACTCTTACTCAATAGAAAAGGTAGGACCCTCCGACCAGACGGGTGTCGTGTCTGGAGGGCAACTGCCCAACGATTGATGTCGGGATTTTGTATGTGCTAGTCGCGCGGTAAACTCTGCTTGCGCGATGCAGGATTTTATGTGGCATCACCCAGCCGATTCTGTAAAAATCTTACCGTGAAAACTTAGGTGAAATGAGTTTGTTTTTGCTAGGACACAATTGACAGCTCACTCCACGCTCATTTCACCTAAGTTTCCACGGTGACATTTTTTCAGAATAGCACCCTGGGGTGCTACGATGCGTAGTTCGCATATGGCTAAGTAGATGTCGCCACAGTTTATATCGGCTGAAAGAAGAGGGACTACTGGGGTTGCTAGTTCTCACTTAGTCTATCTAAGTAACTTATGATCTGAATACCACAGATAGACAAAGGCCTTGAAGCTCAAATTTATAGTTCAATCAACTCAGCCTATCGCAGTCCGCTGCTGCACATAGGCCCCTCCCCAGGCTACGCCACATCTGCCTTCCAGTCTGTCCCTGAGTGTGTGTGTTGGACTGAATGCGAAAGGATCATAAGATACTTAAAAGTGGCCTAAAAATAAATCTTTTTCTTTCTTTCTTTTTTACCCATACCTGCTGCGTTATTACGTAAAACAATACAGTTTGTAAGTAGCATGTAAGGATCGTAGCAGGTGGCGTTCTGTAGTTACTACCTACCCCCATGGGGAGAAGGTGTGACATTTGGTACGTATGTGTTACAGTCTTCAGTATCAAGCAGTAATTTTAAACTACAGACATAACATAATGAACGCTAATTGCCCCCGCCAGTCATCATCTGCCTAGCCTTTTGCCAGTTATGTAGGTATGTTGAGGTCGGCTTCAAGTCTAACAAAAAAAAAGAAAGAAAATACTTTTATTTGCGACAAATATGACGCATCAAAAGAAAACAAACACACAAAAAAAATAGGAGAAAACGTGCGTCACATGTAACCGGATGCAACTTCCTACATGCATTGCATTCGCCGTGTCTTATGTAATAATCTAGCTATCAATTAATAATTATATTTCGTCGTTTCAGCCGATAGACGTCCACCGCTGGACATAGGCCTCCCCCAATTTTGAGGGGGGTTTGCCATAATCGCCACGCTTGGCAGGCGGGTTGGCGATCGCAGTATGGTATGATGGTGGAATAAATAGAGAACGCTGCTGCCCATTCTCCGGTAAGACCCTTAGTCGCCTTTTACGACACCCACGAGAAGTAAGAGGCAATTCTTTAAGTCCGGCACCACACAGACAATTATATTTACATTAGCTTATTTCTAACAACCAAACAAACAACTCCGTCCAACCTATAAATAAATAAGTTTGACTGACACTTAAACAAACGCCTCGGTTCCATTCGAGTTCTTATCGATCGCCAGCTCAATCGTTATTCGGAACGAAGTAATTTGTAAAGCAATACGATACGATACGATATTGCTGCTTTCCCTAATTCAGTTAGATTATATCGTTTTGTTTTTTTTTTTTTATGTGATCATTTTTCTTTCGGTACGTGTTTGGGTACTTAAACTTTGTGACGGACGTCAGTAACGATGTTGCTGTTTCTCAATTTGAAAGAAAAAGTATTTATTGCGACTCCTACAGGAAGATCACAAACTAAACTAAATAAACACAGTAAAATTAAAATCCAAGTTATATATAAAAAAAACTGGCCAAGTGCGAGTCGGACTCGCACATGAAGGGTTCCGTACACAGATATAGATATACCTAGATAACGCAAGTATCACGAACTGTATGAAAACCAAGCGTGCCATTTTTTGACTACCTACTATGACGTCACAAACTCGCGCTCTCGCTCACACTTACCCAGCCAGCAGTACAAAGGACTGAGCGCGAAAGGGGCGGCTTACGATTTGTAATCATAAGTTGGTGCAATTTTTGGCACGCGAAGTAGTTACTCTTGCGTTATCTAGGTATATCTATATCTGTGGTTCCGTACAACAAGGCAAAAACGGCGAAAAAAAACACGTTTGTTGTATGGGAGCCCCCTTAAATATTTATTTTAATGTTATTATTAAAGTAAAAATACAACTGAGTATTTTGTGAATATTTCAAGTGCCTACCTGTTGCCATTATTGATTATTAAGCAAAAAAGGCAAAAAAATCGCGTTTGTTGTATGAGAGCCCCCCTTAAATATTTATTTTATTCTGTTTTTAGTATTTGTTGTTATAGCGGCAATAGAAATACATAATTTGTCAAAATGTCAACTGTCTAGCTGTTGCGGTTCTTGAGATACAGCCTGGTGATAGACAGACGGACGGACAGACAGCGAAGTCTTAGTAATAGGGTCCCGTTTTTACCCTTTGGGTACGGAACCCTAAAAAGTAACAAAAGGAAAATGAAATAGAAAGTCCTGAACGAGGCCAAAAGGCTCCTATCTCAGCATGATGGGACATAGAACCACTGCTCTCAAAACGGTGAAGGAAAACATCGTGAGGAAATCGTCATGTCCTAGAACCAATCATTCGGAGACATGTAACATCTACCAACCCGCACTGGGTCTGCGTGGTGGATTACGGCCCACTCCCTCTCACAAAGAGAAGGCCTGTGTCCCAGCAGTGGGAACATTTTGGGTTAATTTGATTGTGCTATGAAAAATAGAAGTCACTATAGAATTGTAAAATCTTTACCCACACACGAGGGTCTACACCCCCGTGTGTGGTTAAAGATTCAAGGTTTTTTAAACTTGAACCTTTGCTGTCTACACAGCAAAGGTCAAAGTTTAAAAAACCTTCATGACCGCGTAGGTTGTACACTATTTAATTATTAATAACAGTTTTCTTTATACAAGATATTAAATACTTCAGCGAGAATTTCAAATAGCTGGTTGTAAAGAATCAGCATATTGCCATACAACGTGGCAATGCCGTCAGTCTTTTGGGCGCTTTTCCTGTTGACAGCGATGCGGACGAATTGTTTGATGTTCAGGGTTCCTCGCCTTTTTTAAGTGCTTTCACATATAATTATTTTTAGACTGTAAGCTTATTTACTGACTGTAAGCTTATTTACTATTTATGTAAAAGTACTATTGTTCACGTTATGTTACAAACAATGATTTTTGTTTTTAATGATGTGTGCGTGACTTGGCTATCGCATTAGGTTTAGACCTGTAATGATAGTTTTAAGGCATTTAAATAAATAAATAAATGTAAATAATATCATGTTTGATAATACGAAGAGCTGAGTTATAATTAAAACAGTTTCTTAATTTTTACTTGAAGACACAAAACTCTATGTAGCCCTGGCTCCTAAATATTAGGAGTTCATGTATCACAAGAGCCAGGTATTTGTTTTAATTCTAATTCTGCACGAAAAATTCTGCACCGACCAATAATATCAATATTTATTTACTATCCTTCAACGACTAACATTGAAACCTTCTTCCATTCACGTAGCTCAAGCGCCAAAGCATTGAAACACTCAATTTACATCTCTATCGATCGGTAAGGTAATTGGTAACGTCAGCATTACAATTGACGTCGACCGCTCCCATTGGTCCAAAGTTGCGTTGCTCTAAATTCAAACCTATTGATTTATTTCCATTGACACGACGAGTCGATGAATCTGTTGTCCATTTTTAAAGAGAATCATTGCAAGGTTCGTCGAAGTTAACAAAACATTTTAATCACAATGAAAATCTAGTTTTAGAGTCTTCGGTCAGCTGGACCCGGTCGCTTCTGGCCCGCGGGTCATTGACCACATGCTCCTTCAAACAGGCGCGACACGCGACGCGAATCGCGAGCGGTGCCTTTGAGTCGAGGGTCGCGCCTGTTTGCTTTTATGTGGTTGAAAAATAACATCATCATCATCATCATCCTACAGCCGTCCACTGCTGGACATAGGCCTCTCCAATTGCACGCCATTTAGCTCGACTCTCGGCAACTCTCATCCAGCTGATACCAGCCACCCTGCGAAGACCGTCACTCCACCTATCCTGAGGGATCCTACAGTACGTTTGCCGATTCGCGGTCTCCACTCAAGAACACGTCTACCCCATCGGTCATCAGTTCTACGTCTAATATGGCCGGCCCATTGCCACTTCAGCTTGCTTGTTCTGTGAGCTATTAAGGTATGTATGAAAAATAACGCGGGAATAAATTCTCTTGAAACCAACAATATCCGTACGTATATTACGAACATTGAATTATGAAAGTCGGCAATAATTTTAAATTTATCTACCGGAAATCGTTCTTAATCAATTAGTTTTTCATTCACTGAAGCAGTATTTTCAATTAGTAATAAAATTAGTATCGTAGTAATAGTTTCTAGACTTTGTTTTCTGGTATCAATAAGAGGAATCTACAATTGACCTACATTGCTTCAATTAAGATAGCAATAGTCGTTTATTCTGCTGAATACCTAGAAAAGTGGAAATAAAATTACCATTTGTTTTGTTTATAAATTGATGCTTGTTGCATTACTTCACTTGTCTGAATCAGGGGCCCTAAAAAGATCACTTTGGAGAATCATAAAATGATAACATTATGAATCGTAATATGGCGAAGACAGTCCGTGTTTTTCTTTTTTTCGCTGCACTACGTAACGTAGGTAAGTACAATCAAAGAAATTGGGACTGGATTCGGATCGGATTGATTGGTATTTAAGCACAGGGAAAAAAAAAATAACTGAAAAATGCTTCACCAATGATACGATTAACTTAACGGTTACTGTCCATTATGTTATACTTTTATGATTCTGCCAAAGTGGCCTTTTTAGGCCCCCAGTTCAGTTTTTAGGGTTCCGTAGCCAAATGGCAAAAACGGAACCCTTATAGATTCGTCATGTCTGTCTGTCTGTCTGTCTGTCCGTCTGTCTGTCTGTCCGTCCGTATGTCACAGCCACTTTTCTCCGAAACTATAAGAACTATACTGTTGAAACTTGGTAAGTACATGTATTCTGTGAACCGCATTAAGATTTTCACACAAAAATAGAAAAAAAGCAATAAATTTTAGGGTTCCCATACTTAAAACCAAAACTCAAATTTTTTTTTTTCATGGAACCCATACGTGTGGGGTATCTATGGGTAGGTCTTCAAAAATGATATTGAGGTTTCTAATATCATTTTTTTCTAAACTGAATAGTTTGCGCGAGAGACACTTCCAAAGTGGTAAAATGTGTGTCCCCCCCCCCTGTAACTTCTAAAATAAGAGAATGATAAAACTAAAAAAAATATATGATGTACATTACCATGTAAACTACCACCGAAAATTGGTTTGAACGAAATCTAGTAAGTAGTTTTTTTTAATACGTCATAAATCGTAAACCACAATTTACCATTCATTCAATCAACTCAAAAATAAAAAACCATTTAATTTCATAAACGTAAACCTTATGCATAAACTCGGATGTTACGGAACCCTCGGTGCGCGAGTCCGACTCGCTCTTGCCCGGTTTTTTAATCATATTGGAATTAATCTGCACGATATCATTGTTATGAGTATTCGACCTAATTGCTTTAAGGGGCTTATATGTAATAAAGCGCGGTCACATTCGGACTGCATAGAAAATAAAGAGAAGCGCGATGACACAACGCTGGTAATTTATTGCAAAATATGAAGCAATTATTTAATTACCAAAAATATATTGTTTGAACTAAAAAATTAAAACACTAGTATTTCAGTATGTTGCTTGTAGAATAATCTGAGCTCATAATACCAAAAACCACAACAGATGAACCCACTACTGCAACAACAAGACACTGAAAGAAATAAGCAGTAAATAAAAAAAAACATTAATCTCAACTGCTTTAAACAGTTTCATATGAGCCTAACGTTTAAAACAGTATTTTTTACTGATCCGAAAACAGTTCAAGCTTGAGGCAAAATGTTACTGTCAAAAAAGTAAACTTTAACGTTTTAAGTAGCTAAAAGATCACAAAATTTACTGTTTTATTCAATGGTGACATCGTTCAAACCATTGAAAACTTACATTACATTAATGGTGGTTTTCCTCTTTTTTGGTTGTGTTTTTCAGTAAATAGTATGTTCAATCA
Source organism: Mesoligia furuncula (assembly GCA_916614155.1). Classification (NCBI taxonomy): domain Eukaryota; kingdom Metazoa; phylum Arthropoda; class Insecta; order Lepidoptera; family Noctuidae; genus Mesoligia; species Mesoligia furuncula. The sequence goes on from OU744794.1 coordinate 5,860,944, forward strand.
TTACAAGTTACTGTTCTGTTTTTTACTGTTTTACAAACATTTCTTCTTACTGTATAAAGCCAGTAAAGGTTCCTACAAACAGGCACAACACGCGATATAATCGCGCGCGACACAAAGGCACCGCTCGTTGCGCGACTTTTTTTTTTTTTGCTGGTGGAATCATCAAATGACTCCTCCCGCTCTGGGTGGAGCGGAAGGGAGTGTCAGACTCTTACTGACTAAAACCCACCCGTGTTCCTTCCTTAGCCCTTTATGTTCCGGGCCAGCGGTAACCCTTTCGGACAATCCCGCTGACCCAGCAGGCTTCGGCCCTAAGGGGCCCCTCCTCGATGCTGACATCTCTTTGAGGCGCGCGTGGAACACGTACGCGCCGTCCGGCACGGGCCTGATCCTGATCGGACGGTGAGCTACCCATTACTCCCTGAGCCGTCCCGCCACCTCCTTCGCAAGCATGACTGCTTCGCAGAAGGAGGTGACTGCCTCCCACTCCCTCTCGCCCCGGACCATGGCTTGCACCAGGGCCGGACGCGAGAGGTCGCCGCCGCTGCCGATCGCCTCTACGAGGACACGGCGGTGCTCCGTCCATGCGGGGCAGACCTCCACCGTGTCCTCTGGGCGATCCTGGCAATGGTGACACCCGGGCGTTTCCTCCCGCCTGATGATGTGCAGGAACCTCCCGAAACTTCCGTGTCCGGTGAGGACCTGCGTCAGGCGGTAGGTGAGGGCGCCGTGGCGCCTCTCTAGCCACTCCTCAAAGAGCGGTCTTATCGCCGCTGTCGCGGCGTGCCCTGCGCTGGGTTGCGACAGTCGCTCTTTCCATGCTGCCATGAGATCGCGCCGGAGATCCGTCCGCTCCGCAGCGATTTGCCGCGGAAGTGGATCCTCCCCCCGGCGTAGTGCCTCCGCGCGCCACTCATACAGGCGCGCGAGGACTATCGCCTCCAGATCCCATGGCGGCAAGGAGGCTTGCCGCCTCGCCGGAGATCGTGCGGTATCGTATCGCGACTGTTTGAAGGAGTCTTAAGTCTTAATAAAATCGCTTTAATGTGCTTAAGATTTTTTTTTTGAAGTGCAACATCAGAGGAACCCTCTATCGCCGCAACAATAACTGAGATACCTACTTAATTCTAAAATTACTCAACATAAATGATCGACATAGATAACTTATTTGAATAAGCAACGAGTCACCTTAAAGTTCGCAGAAGCAGCACCAGGTAAATTCATTCCACATCCGACTTCTGTGTCCTTCTCGGAAATTAGCAGCCAAATGCACGTATACGCGAGATGTAAGCAGAAATATTAATATTGCTAAAATTCTGAGATACAAGCGTTGACAGAATTTATATTAGTGAAGCTTATAAAATGAGCATTATTCTGGAAAAATCTGACCGGAGGCAGCTGAATACCAGTGTATTTTATATGGAGCCGAATGATATGATGGAATTTCCATTCAAAAATTTAATGTTTGTTTTTATATTAAGTATAATAATATTTTTTTATGTTTTATATTATCTTTTGCATTCTATCGGGGAGATAGAATGCAAAAAATAATATACTTAACATAACATACCTACTCTACCAAATTATATTTGTGTAAACAGGCATTGAGCATTCTTTCGTTAGTCTATCCATACTAAAATGTCGAGAATATCAAGAGAAGAATGCTCTGGTTCTGGTTCTAAGATCATTCTAAGGCCCACCTTCACTCATCATCTGCCTAGCCTTTTCCCAACTATGTTGGGGTCGTCTTCCAGTCTAACCGGATGCAGCTGAGTGCCAGTATTTTACATGGAGCGACTGCCTATCTGTCCCTCACAACCCACTGGGTAATACGAAACTTCTTGGTAAGACTGGTTGTCACACTTTCGGGCTTCTGACGACCCGTAAAGACTGTCAAAGATCCACGAATGAAAGCCGAGACCAACGGCTTAACGTGCTTTCCGAGGCACGGAGGAGTCTTGGTACGTAAAGATGGTCACCCATCCACGGACCAACCGCGGCAAGCCCGTTTTTATTTAGCCACAAGCCCCTCTAGGCACCTTCACTGTAAGATTATTACCAAACAACACAGGAGCCAGTTGATGGCCAATTTTCATTCCAGGAATTTTCATTGCAGGCGTCATGTCCCGCAGTACGTTCACGGCTCGAATAAATAAACAATAAATAAAGACTACACTGACATCCACGCCAGGATTCCACGTATTGTATGTAACGTTACATAGGTGCAATACAAACGGCAAAATATATTTAAGGTCTTTCAAAATACATACTGTTTAAAAGCGATTGCAGAATGAACAAGCAAATCATGGAGGATGATTATTTCTGGTAAAAGCAAATACCTAAATTTTAGTATACCTACTAGCTTTTGTCTAATATTTTTGGATCACACGGAAACGTAGGGGAGGTAAGCCTAAAACGGGTAGCCCGCCTAAAACGGGTATGCTTTTTAAATTGCGCACCGTTATTGCTAATAAGAATGTGTGCGTGCAGTGCGCGGCGCCTGCCGCTCACCAATAACAGGGAGTTAGCGCGCTTCTCTGGCGGACACGAGTTCACGGTAAGATAAGAAATAATTTTTTTGCTATTTCCACTAAAAAAAATTGAGTTACATTACTTTTGAATACTCGAAAATGGTTTACAATATGTTCTTACTAGTTTTGTGTTATGATTTTGCAATAAATAGACGTTTTATTTGTGTAATAAGCTGGCGTTTATTATTTCGGTTTTAAGGATATGAGTCGATTGAAAAAAATACATGCTTGTGGGCAAAAAGGGTAGGGGTAAAGCGGGTGCCCGTTTTGCCCATACCCGATTTGCCCTGTATAATTTCATTGACTGCTTATTAGTTCTTTTATTTTTGCAGATGTCTAATAAATACAAAAGAAAGACTGCAAATGCATCGTGGGATGAGGGAGCTATGAAGCTTGCGGTAGAAGAAGCTCTCAAAACTTCCGTCAATGGTGCAGCAAAAAAATATGGCATCACTTTACAGATACATGTAAAGAAAGGATGTCAAAAAAAAAACTAGGAAGATTCACAACAGTTTTTACAGCAGCTCAAGAATTAGAGCTAGTTGAGTATCTATTTCACATGGACAATCTGTTTACGTTGCCAAATCATTACGTTGTCTACAAAGTGCCGCAACCATTCCAAGAATACTGGTCCATTGATCCAAGCATTGTCACTGCAAGTAGCTGATGATCCTGGTGGAGCTCCATCTGAGTTATGATTGTTATGAAACAGTTCTAGTCATTGATTGACGTTAATTTCATGTAATTCAGTCCCTACCCGCTTTGCCCAAAAGCCCTACCTGCTTTAGGCCCCCCCTACGGGTAAAACGGGTAATTCGAATGGTAAAGATTCTTGTTATTTTTTCATTCTTAATGTACAAAACTACTAAATATGTCATTTATTTTATAGTCCTTGATAACTAAACATTTCAAAATATACAAATAAATGTTCAATTTTTATCTATAAGTTGTTTTTTTTTAACATCATCCTTAGCTTACCCGTTTTGGGCTACTCTCCCCTACCTACTACTTACCGAGTTTAAAAAGTATGCACCCTATGTGTTAATCCGGGTTATAAACTGTCTGTGTGCCAAATTTCATCTAAATCCGTTCAGCCGTTTTTACGCTAACCCAGAACATACACCCAGACAAACGGACAAACATTTTATAAACTATATTTTCGGCATCAGACTCGTTCCCACCTCGTAGTAATTACTTTTTTAACCGACTTCTAAAAAAGGAGGAGGTTCTCAATTCGGATGTTTGTATTTTTTTTTTTTTATGTTTGTTCGCGCATAACTCCGTCGCTTGCCAACCGATTTGAAAAATTCTTTTTTTGTTGGAAAGGGTATTCTTTCCAAATGGTCCCATAAAAATTATATTGAAATCGGACAAGCGGTTTTTTAAAAACCAACAAAAATAAAAAAAAATATCTACATTGTCAAATATTTCACGGTTTGCGATTCGATTACTTTAGTATGGTTGCTAAGCAATTTATGCTCGTTACAATGCGTATGGTTAAATGGAGCTGATGGTGACTTCTCAATCAGCTCCAGTTCTCCTGGTTCTTATTAGGGGAACTCCTCAACAATTAACGTCTCTGCATCGGGTAAAGCAATATTTTGTAAAAGGTGATGAGCAGTTGACATTAGGCTATTGTAACTTAGATAAATTAAAAAAATTGACCCACTAAAAAGTGAAAAATAAAAACTTTTTTACAAAAAAAAAACAACCGACTTCCAAAAAATACTATAAAGTGAAAAATAACTTTAATTTCGGAAGTCGGTGGCAAAAAACTAAAATACAAATCCAAAGACACCGACTTCCGAAATTAAAGTTATTTTTCACTTTATAGTGTTTTTTTGGAAGTCGGTTGTTTTTTTTTTGTAAAAAAGTTTTTTTTCAAAAATATTCAATGTACAGTTTTTACTTCGTTACTTTTTATTCTATGTATAAATAATTGTATGCGACAATAGTGATCAAATAACATACATAATCTACATTCGCGATTTACTTGCCAAAAATGTAAACAAATACGAGTTTATGGATAAATAACTTTGAATCCTACACAATAAAGTTCAGTTTACGCTACAACTTTAAGCATTTTTATAAATTTTTCAATAGTGCTAGTGTCACTCTGAAATCAACTTAATTACCATTGAAATAAAGTTGATATTGGTTTAACTCGAAATAATATTAATTTGAAACATTGACTTTACATACGTATATTACATACACTCACACACTTTTCCCATGCAGGTAAGCAGAAAAAACAGAACGCCATCTGCTACGATCCCTACAAGATCCCTACCTTTTGCTTCGCTAACGATCATACATCTGGTGGAAAACATTTTTTTTCTTAGAAATATTATATCTTGCTTTCTTTGTAACTTCGTTTGTACAGACGCCAGCACATCAAGCTACCCGAAACCGTCAAATTTTCCCAATCAACCTTGAACCTCTATCTAATTTATTAAGGAAATTGTAGTAGCTTCATGTGCTGACGTCTGTACTACGAGTTATTTTTTTTAAGTGGCTGCCTTAAACATCCCTATTGGTACTCGCTGTTGAGAAGAATCGATTTACATCTAATTAATACACCCACACAAAACAATGCGACACAACGCGTTCAGCAGACACCAGACGAAGCGCGATGCAATTACTCAAATATCCACTGCAGAACGTAGGCCTCCGCAAACCGCACAACGGCCACCAACAGCCCTATAGAACCCTATACGACCCTATAGGGTTGGCGTCACACCGCCACACCGCACCTGCCGCGTAGATGGATGGCTGCAGTGTGCACTGTGATTTTATTAGGGCACAGGTGGATAATATAAAGACCAAACTTCTGGTACAATTTTCCCAATGGAACAATAAAGGTTGGGTCATGTGTATGTGTGAAAGTAGTGAAACCTATAAAATATCGCGTCATGTGTACGATTTTTTATCGCGAGGTGTGTACGATTTTTTATCGCCGCTGTAAAATCTGGTTACTTTTGTCAAATATTCAAGCATTTTATGTTCTGGCAGGTATTTGCTTTGTCCTGGATTTATTGTTTAGTAAATAAATCCTTTGAACTGTCAACTGATAGATTGGCAGTTCAATTTTGTCGTAATACTACCTACAGACTGGTTCGTTTTCACGGGAAGAAATCAATTACACTGTCTGGCCTGGGAATCTAAAACAGGAACAGGAAAAACGGCTAAGTGCGAGTCGGACTCGCACGTGAAGGGTTCCGTACCACAAGGCAAAAAACGCCGAAATAAACACGTTTCTTGTATGGAAACCGGCTTTGATTTTTAACTTTATTTTATTTTTATTATTTGTTGTTATAGCGGCAATAGAAATGCACACTCTTGTGAAAAATTTAACTGTTACCTATTCCTGTCCCCTAGTTAATAACGGTTCATGAGATACAGCCCCCTTGCAGACAGACGGACGGACGGACAGACGGACATCAGAGGCTTAGAAATAGAGTCCCGTTAGCGCCCTTTGTGTTCGGAATCCTAGTAACCAGGTTGCTGGCGAAAAGTTGGTAAAATATTGTCTTCGTCATTATTTTCATATTTACCATAATATTTACCTAGAAGACGTCCATTGGATGGACTGTGTGAAAGATGATAGGGATATGAGTGACTACCAAAATGACGACCAGTAGAGAAGTATGGAAGAAAAAAAAATGGGCGCCGTCGCCAAAAAGATTTTGGCAGGAGAATAATGATGATATCACCAGATGACTCTCCCAAGATTTAGGTAAATTTGGCAGATTTAGGTAAATTGATGGACAAAATTAAATTTTGGACGATGCGGATTGTTTCCATTTTCCTTTCCAAATATACAATTTTAAATGACTGTTGTTCAAGATGTTGGGTTTATCATGGCAAATTTTAAATTTATGGCATAAATTAAATTTTAAACTTATGGCATAAATTAAATTTTAAATTTATGGCAAAATTAAATTTCAAATTTATAAAATATTTTAAATTTATGGATGTAATATATGGCAAAGAATAATGATGATATCACCACACATGACTGCCAAGATTTAGGTAAATCAATAAAAGTGGGTACGTATTTGAATATCGAAGATTAAAATACCTACGCTTAAAATACCAATGTTCAAAACATCGAAAATTTAAATATCGATTATATCAAAATGTCGAAAATTGTTATACCTACGCTTTAAAGGTCGAAGATTGAAATGCCGAGTGATTAAAATTTCGAATGATTCAAAATATCGAATGACATTATGCCTAAGTTCAAAATATCAACATTTAATACATCTAAGTTCATAATATCTACGTTAAAAATACCTACTAGTTAAAATACCGAAAAAAATTATATAGGCAGTATAAGTGATACGTACAATTGCGTACAAATGTGTTTTATTTTGGGTTTTTATTATGTAAAAATAATTAAAGTACATTACATGAGGTTTTCCTTGTTTTTTTTTTAACCCACCTAGTAATTGATTACCATCTAGCAAACAATTAGCATGCAGCAATCATGCAACATGCAAGCAAGCATGGTTTCTGTCACGGCTCCGGCGCTGCAGGGCTCCGGCAGTCCCACGCGAGCTTAACGTAGCAGATGGTCTAAAGTTCTAAACACTCACCACCGCAGCTTCGGCTTGTTGGCCGGCTTCGCCGGCCAGCCTCAGCTACGGCGGCGGGTGTTAAAACCACCTGCTCCTCAGCTCGCGGGCTGCCTCGCCCCTCCGCGCCTACGCGATTCTAAATTACACTCTAGGGGTAGGGCAGACAAGACTACGTGGAGTCGGTTTTGCAACGATACGTTTCTGTCACTAACTTTAGTAGCACAACATATTGACTTTCAAGAAAATATTTTAATTTAAAGACCTAAATAATACCTTCACGATTGACCTATGCTTGTACACTGGACACTGATTTTCATGGATAAAATAGATTGAAATTGTTCCAAAACCGAATTGGGGCACCCCGAATTTACGTAGTCTTTTGGCTGTTACCCCTAGAGTGTATATAAAAATCCGGAGGCGCGAAGGGAGGGCAACCCCCGCCCGCTGTAACAAAGCATAGGCACCCGTGGGAGCCGTAGCGGCTGAGCCGAAGCTGCGGAGGTGAACATGGGTGCCTGTCCTTTGTTACGCAAGGGCGAAGAGGTTGCACTTCTCGTAGCGCCGGAGACGTTGTAGAAGCAACCTTTTTTCACTCATACTACTCACGAGTATATCAAAATTTGTTCGATATTTTAACTTGTACGTAGGGTGAATTAATGAATGTATTTAATGTTGAAAATTAACTCATTTTTACACGTAGGTATATTAATTTTCGATGTTCAAATAATATATGTACCCATCGATATTTAGGACGTTCGATAGTTTGTACTTCGATATTTAGGACATTCGATAATCTGTATTTCGATATTTGGACTTTTCGATGTAACTTTTGTAGATATTTGGATTTTAGATATATTAGACGTAGGTTATTTAACCATTCGATAGTATAAACTTTCGATATTTTAATTTTCGGTTTTATGGTCGTTCGATATTTAAATTTTCGATGTTTTGAACATCGATATTTTAACAGTAGGTACTTTAATCTTCGATATTCAAATACGTACCCATAATAGTAAGTATCGGATAGGTTAAAGCTTTTTCGTATTTGTTTTGCCCTTAAAGTTGCCAGTAACTTAAAGGAAGTGATTGATAAGGGGCTAAGATCCCTACTTAAACTGTCCATCATCATTTAAATACGATTTCCAAAAGATAATCGCAGGAAATAGATTTTGACAAGCAGCTGTTTGTTTCAATAAACTTCTAGAAACTACAACAATATACAACGTTATTTTTAGTATATGCGAAACCTGAATATAGTTTAATCAGAATTAAAAAAGGTTAAAAGTTGGACACCCAGCGACACTAAGTAGGTTATCCAATGTCCGCGCCGAACGGTTAGGTACCTAGGTACTATTATCAATGAGCGCAATACAGCGCGGCGCGAGCGGTGCGGGTGAGCATGTTTTTGTACGGACAAACAGGTAACTTAACAAGCTTATAGCTTTGTGACTTTTCATGATATAGGTTTGAAATTTAGTACATAGATTCTTTACACGTGTTTCGAGTTTCGCATACACTAAAAAATAATGTTGTATAAAAGCATTGTTACAAAATTAAATACGCCACAATTATTTCGGACGAATAAATTAATTAGTTAAAAGTTATTTTTTTACACGTCACGGTTTAATTAAAATTCCGTAGTGGATAACCATCTCCTTGAAAGCCTTTTATTATTTTATACTAGCTTCTATACGCAACCACTTCAGCATTAAATTTGTTGTTCCCCGACCACAGATATATGTAGATATACCTAGATAACGCAAGAGTAACTACTTCGCGTGCCAAAAATTGCACCAACTTATGATTACAAATCGTAAGCCGCCCCTTTCGCGCTCAGTCCTTTGTACTGCTGGCTGGGTAAGTGTGAGCGAGAGCGCGAGCTTGTGACGTCATAGTAGGTTGTCAAAAAATGGCACGCTTGGTTTTCATACAGTTCGTGATACTTGCGTTATCTAGGTTTATCTATATCTGTGTCCCCGACCCACCCCGTCGCATCGCATCGCCTACCCGCGCTTGTTGGTACTTACTTCGTTTTCGCTTAGCGTTCTTTCAACTGTTTTTTTCTTTTTGCTCCGCTCCTTGAATTCTTAGCGTGATGTTCTATAGCCTATAGCCTTCCTCAAAAATTTAGCTAGCAAATGCAAAAAGATTTTTTTCAATTCCGACTGGTAGTTCCGGAAATTACCCCCTACATACAAACATGCAAATAAACAAATTTTACCTCAATAATTTCTCTTCTTTTTATTTCTTGTTATTTTTTATTTTTATGTAACGTGTTTTTATGTGTACTATGGATCTATGGTCTGAAAATAAAGATTTATTATTATTTCTTTATTTAACTAAATACATATAAAACATATTTTTAAATATTAGTACAAAAATATTTAAAAATTATTATTAGTATAGATTTTTTTTTAAATGTGTTAGCCACCATTTTTTGTAACCTTAAAATATTCTATCAAGTTAATGACAGGTTTCACTAGAAATGCTAATAAGTTAATACCTGATAATAACAGTGTACAGCAGGTAATACGATAATTACAAAACGCCCGAAATAAATTCATTTAATTAAAATAATAGAGCCTTAAACTATTCCGCCACAAAACTGTCAGTTAATTGCCGATCGATCGCGCTATATCAGGGTTCCGTACCTGTGTTATTTAAAAATTCTGTAAATACGTATTTGTTACGGTCGCGAATCATATTTAAATCAACGTATAACTTAATACTGACCTTAATATTGCAAAAAACGTAAAAAAAAATTGAATTTCGCGGGCTACCCTAGCGCTTTCGCCTTAAATGCTAATGAAAAGGTGTATTAAATTAGTTATTGAAATTGTGTTACATAGTTATTGAAATTGTGTTACAATTTATCAAAACTTGAAAATTCGTCTGAGCACAAACTGCTTGGCACAGATTATTGCTTCAACAACTCAAATTCAGAACATCGTAATGACTAGATCCACCACAAAAGACGAAAACAAAGATACAAAAAAAAAACCCAACAAAATCATACTAGAAACAACAATAAAAAGCAACAAAACCGATGCGGGCACGTTCATTCATAGTAAAAAGGTCATGATAAAAAGTTTTTTAATTCCCGCATGCAACTCGAAGCGAAACAACAACGAAAAAATAAACAAATTCGCGCTCTGGCGTGACACTATCTAACCATTTACTGGATAAACTGTTGAAGTCCATCGGAATACGAACCACAAAGGAAACGGTTACGGAAAAGATAATTAATTCTGTGTGCATACTGCGGCGACACATCTATTGAACAGCTTTTAAGGCCCGTTTACACGTACCACAACCACCACTGCTGGAGAGTTTGTTGCGCCACTTATTCTTTCCAGCGAAAGCACTACGAAGTGGTGAAGGGCCGGTGTTTTATGTAATACTGACGTTCGAAAAGTGCTGATTCTCAGCTCAATTTGAATAAATTACTTTTGATTTTGACACCACATCGTAGCGACAAAATGTGGGCAAGGCAAGCTGTGGTTACGTGTGAATAGTGTCGCTGCAACTTCTTGCAGTTGCGTTGTTGTTAGTAGTTGCGATGTGGTTACGTTGTGGCTAGTGTTTGCAGACAGAGTGGTGGCCGGCCGCTAGTGCGCGGTCTCGATGTGGATTCCTCGGTATCGCCCACACGGTCGATTTCGACGATCAAATGTGGTCCGTGTGAATAAACAATTCATTTTCATACAAATTAGCGCCCGTCCACGTGTAGTCATTTTGGTTTTGGTTATGGTGTGGTTGTGGTAAGTGTGACCAGGCCCTTATGGACAAGGACACGTGGACTTGTTGTGGTCGGAATAACCCACATGGTTGATTTTGAAGGTCAAATGCGGTTCGTGTGAATAAAATATTCATTTTCATAGAAATTTGCACCCGTTCACGTGTTGTTGTCGTGGCAGGGTTGCGGTGTGGCAGTGTCCCAGGGTTGTGGTGTGGCACGTGTGATCATTCCCTTATGGACAACGAGCTCTTTGTTTTTCTCTTTTCAATATCGAAGCGAGCCTCTTTGTTTTTTTCATTGTATTACGCACGATTTCTTCTTCATGTTTTTTTCCGTGAAGACCGTTTTGAGCTTATGAATAATGGATTCTGTATCACATTGATAATTAGATGAGCTTTGTCCTTAATTAATTATTATAAGTGGAGGCGCTACGTTGTGAATGATTAATTAGGGAAGTTGCTATTTACAATATAGTAATTAGTGTTGTCTGTGTGGTGCCGGACTTAAAGAATACCACCACCCCTTACTTCCTGTGGGTGTCGTAAAAGGCGACTAAGGATCGTACCGGAGAATGGGCAGCAGCGTTCTCTATGTATTCCACCATCATACCATACTGCGATCGCCAACCCGCCTGCCAAGCGTGGCGATTATGGCAAACCCTCCCAAAATTGGGGGAGGCCTATGTCCAGCAGTGGACGTCTATCGGCTGAAACGACGAATTAGTGTTGATGACAGATTGTGTAGAGATTTTGTGAGGATTGCAGATAAGTGAATTAATAAGGGGGGACGCTTGTTGGGTTGGACACTTAATAATAATCAGCCTATAATGTTCCCACTGCTGGGACTCAGACCTCTTCTGTTCGAGAGGGAGTGGGACGTAATCAAAGTCAAAGTCAAATCATTTATTTCAAATTCCAATTTTCATTTTAACGTCAAAAATTACAACTAAATAGAATTGATTCTAGTCGCCTATTCCAAAGGGTAGTTTTCGTATGGAGAAGAATGGGCAAGAAAATCCACCGTTACTCTTTTAAAATGTTTTACAAGGTCTTGTATACATAATATAATAAAATTAGTCTACCACAAAATGTAAAAAGAATTAAAAATGAAGCAATAAATCCCAGGTAAATCAATTATGAAAAATCTACCACGCGGCCCCAGTGCTGGTTGGTAGATGTCACATGTCTTGGAATTTTTGGTTCTAGGACATGACGGTTTCCTCACGATGTTGTCTTTCGCCGTTGTGAGAGCAGGGGAACACTTGGACTGTTGATTTTCTTGTTTTTCGTAAAAATATTGTCATTGCTATTTTTACATTAAATTTTTTTGTGACTACATAACACACGAGATAACGTGTTTTCCTCCTTTTGCATTTATTATTTAGCAGCGACATTAAGCCTTCCACTCAACAAACTCCAACTATTTTAAAACCCGTTATTTCACACAAAAACAAATTAATGGCTTTACGTCACGACTCCAAACCGTTTGATTGTAACAATAAAACACCACGAGCCATAAAAAAGTAAAAAAAAAAAAAACAAAATAAAATCTATTGTGACCATTAAAACGGATTTAACCTTTAACTATGGACGTTCTTTTTTTGTCACACTACCATGGACGCGCGGTCTCACAGACCGCTATATTTCATGGTAAAATTAATGATTAGATGCTTGTATTTTTATTAGTTTTTTATTATTATTATCAACTAGAGGTTTCAAACTTAAAGACTTTACATGTATTTAACCAAAACTTATTTTATTTTTTATGAATTTTAACAAATTATCATTTTAAGGCACTTTCAGTCTAAATTTTACCTGAGATCACTTAAAGGAAGAAAAGAATTAAACTTTAAAGTATTTTGAACAATCATCTAAAATATCTTTAAATCTAAGGTTTAACGAATATAAAAAACAAAAAATGTACTTCTCAAAATAAAACGAAAAAAATCTGACAATGGTCCAACATTGGTAACATTATTGGCAGTCTTTGCATAAGGGCTTGGAACACTGCAGGCAAATCGCTTGTTTACAACTTACACAAGCGTAGTTAGTCTTTCGTTTTAATTTTGACGGACACAACCTGCACGTCTTTCGCTTAGAATCATTCATTTCCGGTGTAGAGGACTCTCCAACAGGCATTTCTGCACCTTCTGGTCCGACTCCAAAAGTAGTTCGTTTACTTCATTTTCGAAATTAGGATCATCAACTCGCAATATTTTGCTTGGCCTCTGTTGCAGTGGCGATTTTTGTGGTTGTTTTGATCTATTAGTATTTGACGGATTCTTTTCTGACATTTTGAACCAACCTAACCTAAAACAAACATAGTATTGATAAAAAATAAAATATATTGCAAATATGGACCCGAGGTCTCACAGACCGCGATCAAAGTTTAAAGTCAAATTACTCACCCGATTCGCAGCCAACGACGCAACCTCCCGCTTCAACAGTCGTTTCGTTACTAAAACCGAAGCTACTGAGCGTGAGCGCGTCAGTAGTTAGGGGAGCGGGGAAGTGCGTGAACACGAAAATTAAAAACTGCGAGCGGTCTATCAGACCGCGCGTCCATAGTTAAAGGTTAACGATACATTTCGTGAAACATGACATAACTGGAAACTAGTGACGTGGCCGATCGATACGAATCTCATCAATTTGGTAACAATGCCTTCGACCTTGGCATAGCCGCGCCTTACGATAAACAACGTTCTGTAGGGAAATCGATATTTTAGTGAGGTGAAACTTTCAATTTATGATGAGCTGGGACGATGTTTATTTTGTAGGTATCGTCGTTTCAGCCGATAGACGCCCACTGCTGGACATAGGCCTCCCCCAATTTTGGGAGGGTTTGCCATAATCGCCACGCTTGGCAGGCGGGTTGGCAATCGCAGTATGGTATGATGGTGGAATACATAGAGAACGCTGCTGCCCATTCTCCGGTACGATCCTTAGTCGCCTTTTACGACACCCACGGGAAGTAAGGGGTGGTGGTATTCTTTAAGTCCGGCACCACACAGACTACATATATATTGTAGGTATATCTGTACATATACCTACAATATAAATCACAATAATAAAAAGCTATTTTATGTGTGCTATTTCAATTAAGTACAGGATACTACAGCAAGCACATATAATTAAGTGTAAACATGATAAAAATAGAGAAAATAAATGATGAATGATGAAAATAAATATGAAATTTTAGAAAAAAATAATAATAACATGTCAAGATTGAGCATTCATATTACAATGGTGTAAGCAGGATAAAAACAAAAATAGTGAAAATAAATGATCTAATTTGAGAAAATAAAAACATGTCACCTAAAAGTATAAAAATAATTATATTATCAAAAAGTCAAAAGTCATTTATTTGCATAAATAAGGTACAGAAGGTTGGTAAAATATACAGAATTGTTCTCTTATTCTGCCTTTAATTTCGGCGTGCAAATATAAAATAAGGCTACATATTTTATTGAAATTAGTTATTGATCATGCAGTCAGTAAACAGATAATCCCATTAAATTTGTGTCATTGAATTAAATAAATGTCACTTTAAAATTAAAAAACAAAAAAAAAAATAATAAGTAATAAAAAGAATAATCATAAATGTCAATAATAATCATGTCAATAATGGGAGGGATTCGGCACACAATAATAATAACCATAATAAATTAAAATGACCCTGCAATTTACAAAACTTACAATTTATAATCCAAAAATTCATGTACACTATAAAAGCATTTTTCAATTAAAAACCTCGTCAAATGATTTTTAAATCTAGACAATGGTAGCGTTTTTATAGAATTTGGTATTTTGTTATACAACTTTATGCACATAATATAGCTGTTGTTGCCTGTAAATGTGAGATTCGTCCTCGGTTGAAATAACTTATTAGTATACATAGATCGTGGGGCATAGTAGCTTGTAGCTTGTTGAAAAAGTCTCTTATGTTTGAAAACAAATATACACGATTCTAATATATAAATACATGGTAGAGTCAGTATTTTATATTTCCTAAAAAATGGACGACATGATTCTATTTGCTTCAGCCCAAATATAGCTCTTAGACACTTTTTTTGCATTACGAATGCTTGATCAATCTCCACACAACGACCCCACAGGATAATACCATACCTTAGAGTGGAGGTTATATAGCCATGGAAAGCCGTTATTGCAGCATTTCTAGATACCTCGCAGCTTATACGCCTCAAAGGGTATATAAAATTATTTATTTTAGCACAAATGTCATTTATATGATTTTTCCATGAACAAAATTTATCCAGATTTATTCCAAGAAACTTAACAGAGTCAGTTTCTGCCAGGGCGACCCCTTTATAAGATATATTTAAGGCCAGCGGTTTTGATCGACAGGTATGAAATTGCATAAACTTTGTTTTATTAATATTAACTTTTAAATTATTAGCCTCTAGCCACTCTATAGTTTTTTGAAGAGCAATATTTATTTCTTGTTCGTACGAACTTTTATCTTGTCCTTTAATTATAATTGTAGTATCGTCGGCAAATAGTACACATTTATGATTTATAACTTCTGGGAAATCATTTATGTAAAGCAAAAACATTGGCGGCCCTAAAATACTGCCCTGTGGCACGCCATATCTATTAAACATAAACGAAGATTGAAGTGATTCTAACGTTTTAGTTTGGTCATTATACTTCGTCACTTCCACTGATTGTACTCTATCGGACAAATAAGATTCCAGCCAGTTATATGCCATTCCTCTGATTCCATACCTGGAAACCTTTTCTAATAATCGTTCATGAGAGACATGGTCAAATGCTTTACTCATATCCATGAATAAAACTGTAACAGGTATTTTTTTGTCAATACAGTCTGTTATTTCTTTTATTAATTGAAAAGCTGCTAAAGATGTACTTCTATTTTTACGAAACCCATTTTGTTCATCCTTAATAATCTTGTGCTTTTCAATGAAGTTTGTTAATTTGTTATGAAACGCTTTTTCAAAAATTTTAGAAAATATCGGTATTAAAGTCACGGGTCTGTAATTGTCCATTTGAGTGCTATCCCCTTTTTTAAATATTGGTTTCACTACTGATCTCTTTAATAACTCGGGAAATATTCCTTGTTCTAGAGAGAGGTTAATAACATGTAGAAGTGGCTCTAGAATTATATTTACTGACAGTTTTATGATGTCAGTGCGAATATTATTATATATATATATATATATTATTATATATATATATTATTATACTACATACAGTCAAACCGCGAGAGTTCAAGGGAGCACAATCTCATTCTCGCTTATAGAGGTTTCTCACTAACCCGAGTTTCTCGCTAATGCAGGTACATGGGTAGCGTTTCTCTCTTATAGAGGTACGCAGCAATAACAAGTCACAGCAAGTACGAATGTGGTACACAGGCACACGTGTCCATTCGAAAAGAATGCAAAAATAACAACGTTATAGAATAGGTACAGTATTGACGAGAAAACAATAGGTACAGAAATTGGTAGGAAGTTCCACGAAAGTTAAGAATGAGTAATAAAATAGCAGATGTTAAATTTGTAATTTGTTTTGTCATTTGTTCCTCCTAAATAAATAAAGCTCGACTGTTGCTTATAGAGGTTTAGATAAGTAGCAGTTTCACTTACGGAGGTCCATGATGGAAAAACGACTCTCTCTTACAAAGGTTTCTGTTTCTCGCTAATAGAGGTTTTGGGAGCTTAAAATGACGGGTCCTGGCTATTACTCTCACTTATAGAGTTTTCTCACTTATCCAGTTCTCACTTACCAAGGTTTGACTGTATATTGTGACTACCATAATTATTCCGCACCATTCATATGACCTCTAAATATTTTATTTTAGTATGACTGTTTGAATTTAAACTTAAATTAAACCAACATTACATTTACAAGGAAACTATAATCTAAGTATCTGAATGTATAACAATAATATAATTTAATATCTTTTTCATATTTTCATATTTAATTACTTAGTTTAATTACTTACTTTTACTTGTAATTGGCCTTATTTTGTATAAATTATTACTTACTGTATTTGTTTAGCTGTAAGTTTTCCTAAAATAAATAAATAAAATAAATAAATAATTTTATAATACTATGGGTGTTTGTGTAAAAAACTTGCCTGAAATAAATGAATTTTATTTTATTTATTTTTTATTATATATTTTATTACAATTATTATACATTTGTTGATTATGTTAGGCCTCTATGAGTAGGTACTGACAAGCTAATATTTTTCAATATTCAATGTACAGACGCCAACACATCAAGCTACTACAATCTTTGAAATTTCTTTAACAGATTTTCAACTTTATCTCTAAAGAATAAAGTCCAAAGTTAATTTTTAATAAAGTACCCAATATAATTAAAATTGACACAATAAAAATATTTAAAAAGAGACTGACATTATTATTGATTGAAAAATGCTATTATTCAGTAAATGACTTTTTAAATGACTTGGACTTAGGTATTGTCTTGCGGATGTGCTATGCCGACTAATGTTTTAATGTTGTAATTTCATTTTATTTACCTACATTATTTAATTTTATTTTCAATTTAGTGAACAATTTAATTAATGTTTGCGTGCCTTAAATAAGGTAGATTGTATAAGGCTGACCCATCTTATTGTAACATCTTATTTTATCTACCTGCAATCTATACAAATCAAATTTACTTTACTTACTTTACTAAATATACACTGGGGTTAGTACAGACGCCAGCACATCAAGCTAATACAATCTGTCAAAGAACAATGCTCAAAAATGTATGGGCACCGTCCCCACCCTTGTAGCACTTTAAAACCAAAGTTAATCGAAGGGCCTTATACATCTGATCATTTTATTGTATGACAGCGAAACTGAAATGTCCGTCCGAAAAAAGTTATATCACCATGCAGAAACCGGAATAAGTCACAATTACGCTGCCGTTTAATGTTCTTTTTCGACATGATGCAACCTAAAAACACCTAAAAATTCACCATTATGATTCCAAAGAGTTGTTTGAAAACTCCGAACGAAGGTATTTAATCAACCCACAGTAATGTTTCTTGGTATAAAAGAAGAAAAGCATCGCGAGCAACATCATCATCATCTGCCTAGCCTTTTCCCAACTATGTTGGGGTCGGCTTCCAGTCTAACCGGTTGCAGTTGAATACCAGTATTTTAGGTGAAGCGACTGTCTGTCTGATCTCCACAACCCAGTTACTAGGTTATACGATACCCTTGGTAAGACTGGTTGTCAGACTTTCGAGCTTCCGACAACCCGTAACGACTGCCGAAGATCCAAGGATGACAGCCGGGACCAACGGCTTAACGTGATTTCCGAGGCACTGAGAGTTCTTGGTATGTAAAGATGGTCACCCATCCACGGACCAACCGCGGCAAGCTTAGCTTAACCTGAACGATCGACCTGTGCAGCTGTTATTACTTAGCCAGCAACATATCTGCGATTATTTTGTCATGGTTTTAATAACAAAGAACATTAAACGGCAACATAATTGTGACTTATTCCGGCTTCTGCATGGTGATATAACTTTTTTTGGATGGACATTTCAGTTTCGCTGTCATACAATAAAATGATCAGATGGAAAAGGCCCTTCGATTAACATAGGATTTAAAATGCTACAAGGGTGGGGACGTTTTGAGCATTGTTCTTTCTTTAATAGATATTCAACTTTATCGCTAAAGCATAAGGTTCAAACTTGATTGGGAAAATTTGACAGTTTCGGGAGCTTCATGTGCTGGCGTCTGTACAGTTTTGACTTCGTTACTATTTTATGATATGTATAGAAGTGACCCAGTTTTTTTAACGATCAAGCCACCCCTTTATTTTTCCCGTGTGATGCATATCCTGATAAAATATCTATAATAATTAGGTATTATGTTGTTTGTGCATGTTCAATTACATTTCCCCACAGCAATAACACTGGGATTTTTCTAGTATCGTAGGCAAAGTTATTAACTAAAATAAGTATCAGAAGGCATGAAACTATGTTGGGGTCGGCTTCCAGTCTAACCGGATGCAGCTGAATACCAGTATTTTACATGGAGCAACTGCCTATCTGACCTCCACAACCCAGTAACTTGCAATACAAGCAAAATCGTGAAAATTAACAAACAAAACCTCTTTGAAACAATGACTCCGAAGTTCTAAACATTGGCATCGGACATCGTCTTATTCCTACAAACATTGTTAAAGGAAGATCGAAATTTCAGTAGTTAACAAGTTCGTAAACTTTTGCCACAAATATCATCTCCATCCTCGAGGGAGATTCACAAAGGTCAAACCAGATATTACAGAATTAACAGACCATCATAACCTTGAAATGCCTATCAGGCGAAATTTCTTGAAAATTATAAAAAAAATACTCTTTGGGAACAATGACTCCGTAGTTCTAAACCTTGGCATCGTACAATGTCTTGTTCCTACAAACATTTCAGTAGTTAACGAGTTCGTAAACTTTTGCCACGAAATATCATCTATGTATATCCTCGAGGGGGATTACAAAGGTCAAACCAGATTTACCAGACCATTATAAGACAGAACTTGTTACTAGTAAATCTTAAGGTGCCACTAGTCGCTATTTTTTCCATACAAATCTCGGGAGGGTATTACTCCACTGACATTGTGCATCCAAATTTAAACATGATATCGTTTTGACTTATTATTAACTAGCTGACCCGGCAAACGTTGTTTTGCCATATAAATTATTTCTAGCTGCCCGGCGGTACATCGTTCGCATGGTGTCCTACCCCTTACCCTACCCTACTCCTACCCCACTCCTACACTACTCCTACCTTACTCCTACACTACTCCTACCCTACTTCTACCCTACTCCTAAAATACTCCTACCCTACTTCTACACTACTCCTACCCTACTCCTACACTCCTACTCCTACCGTACTTCCACCCTACTCCTAACCTACTCTTACCCTACTCCTACCCTTTGTCCACCCTACTCCTAACCTACTCCTACCCTACTCCTATCCTACTCCTACCCTACTCCTAACCTACTCCTACATTACTCCTACCCTACTCCTACCTTACTTCTACCCTACTCCTACACTACTCCTACCCTACTCCTACCCTACTCCTAACCTACTCCTACACTACTCCTACCCTACTCCTACATTACTCCTACCCTACTCCTACCTTACTTCTACCCTACTCCTACCCTACTCCTAACCTACTCCTACACTACTCCTACCCTACTCCTACATTACTCCTACCCTACTCCTACCTTACTTCTACCCTACTCCTACTCTACTCCTACACTACTCCTACCCTACCCCTAACCTACTCCTACACTACTCCTACCCTACTCCTATAAGTAAATAAAAGTATTTTAAAAAAAAAGTATCCTATGTCCTTCTCCTGGCTCTCAACTACCTCCCTGCCAATTTTCAGCTAAATCGGTTCAGCCGTTATTGAGTTATAAGTGGAGTAACTAACACGACTTTCTTTTATATATATAGATTTTGTCTGTACGGAAACAAAATATGAAAATAAAAAGCCCTTAAAAAGTTATGAGCCAACAAAGATTCGTATTTCTTGCTATTTTTAACGTAACTTTGGGTGTAAATATGTAATAAAAGAACTGTAAAATCTTCAAAACCAAACTCAGTTATAGAAGAGTTCAATAAACTTTATTAATTGATTTATGCAGTGGTTTTTTCATAAAACGCGATTTTCCGAAACACTTTTAGAATTATTTTACTCATCTATCAGTTCGGAACGGTTTTTCTGTGCGTGAGAACTAGACGTTGTTCGTGTAGACTAACATCTAACTGCTCATCACTGATTAGCTCTGTCGGACACGAAGTCAGGTGAGACAGCGTGCTTTTTGGCCATGACCACCAGTGAGTTCGAGCTCGCGACTAGTTTACTCTTAATATACCGGTCTACCTGATGATGAAGACTTCTCCTTCTTCTCGTGTCGATGACTCATGTTTTGTCCGACCAGCGGAGTAATTGTGTAACACACTAACAGTAACAATGGCTTTCATTTTGACAAATCAAAAAACATTAATTGCGTTATTTACGTTGTTGAGCAGACAAATTTTCTACGTAGTGACCTGAAGGTCTAGACAAGTGGCAATCGCTTGCAAAGTGTTTCGTATTTCTACGACGACTTGCAAAAAGACTGACATAAGTTTTAGGCTGCGTTTCCACCAGAGATGAGCGAGGATGCGTAGCGAGGGATGTGAGTGAAACCAATCAATAAAATCGCTTCATTTTTATAGCTTGAACTAAGTTAGCGTTGTTATTGGTTAGTTTTACACTTATCCCTCGCTACGCATCCTCGCTCATCTCTAGTGGAAACGCAGCCTAACGGTGGCTTAATATGTCAATTTAACACTTTATTGACTTTTCAGTCATCGTTGTCGCTGCTAGAATGTCACTTAGTCTCTGGACCGCACAGTCGTTTGCCTCTGTTTAAGTTTTCTTTCGTATATATTGAGAATAATGCAATCATGGTAAAAAATATGAGCCATACAGCAACTTGGTAGGTGGAGTGCGCCAGCGGTTGAGGTCTCGAAGAAAACAAATGACTATCTAGTATCTACCTCTTTGAAGATTTCCTTTGTATCGGAGCAACCAATATTAACAATAACTTCGGCATAAGTTAAAAATATTAAAATTTTCTTACGGTTTATGCAATTTGCAGGTCAGTATAAGTATTGATCTGAATAATATGAAGAATTACAATCATCCCCCTTAATAACTAGGTAACCTTCCATTATAGCAGATACATTTTTAAAACACCTTTTCTCTTTCGACTAACACAACGGAACAATAGGGGGAGTGGTCCGGTCTTTAGTAACCGATACCAGACAGAAAACGTTAACAGTATCAACAAATAAATTAAAAAGACCCTCGTCTATTAGGTACCTATGTAACGGAACTTCGTGACCTTGACAGCAATGTCGCTGCTAATTAGATAAACAAGGTTGAGTAAATAGGGCACGCCGTTGTTGTTGACAAGCGCACGACAAGGGAACTTCCTTTGATTAAGGTATGTACAGCTACAATGTGGCCGACGAGAGAATTCGTTCTAGACAGACACCAGCAGTGCGATTCTGTAACCATCTCACCGTGAAAACTTAGGTGAAGTGAGCGTAGAGCGAGCTGTCAACAGTGTCAATTCCTAGCAAAAAAAAAAGTAATTTAAAAAATAAAAAAACCCGACTGCGAAACTGAAAAGCTACAAACAAGCCCATTTTAAATTAATTAAAAGTTGGAAGCAGGCGGGACCCATTTGAAAACGATTTAGTTCTTGGTACGTGTTTTTTACGATTTGTCACTTCGAATTACTTTTGACCATATAAGGTATATATATTTTTGTAATCACCTTTTAAAACCCTTTATTTTGATACCCCACTCGATAGGTTTCGAGAATTTTTTTTTTTTAAACATATTGCGCCAAAAATCGGCCATTTTATTTTTTTTTTTCAATTTTAATATACCCAGTGTCACTCTCACAATTAAGACGAATCTAACGGCACCTCTCAAGCTGAAATCGATCAAGCCGTTTAGGCTGCAGAGCGTGCCAAAGAAATATACATACATACATACAGACACTCGAAAAACATAACCCTCCTTCTGACGCAGTCGGGTAAAAACAAACTCACTTCACCTAAGTTTTCACGGTGAGATTTTTAATGAATCGATCAGCAGATTCTGTAACCATCTCACCGAGTGTCAATCTCTGGCATCACGAGGAACGGCACCTCACCTAAGTTTTCACGGTGAGATTCTTAAACAGAATATACCGGCTGTACCATACAAACGAATACGTGTTTTGCGAATTTGATCTTTATTAGGTACTCTGACAGCTGTCAAAGTCGCATTCTCACGACGGACTGACTGATATAAAGATATATCATCAACAAGGATCTTCATATCGAAAGATCACATTTATACACATTTATTATTTCCCTAATTTTGGCCAAGGAGTCGGCTAATATAATTATCATTAATCTGTAGGGAATTTTGCACGACGACGACGACAATCGACGATCGGTCGTCGTCGTCGGGATCGGCGGTCGTCGGTCGACGACTTTGCGAAGTATTAGAGAGTTCTTTACGATCAATTTACGATCGAAACATTTTTTTTTTGCCTCCTTTCTGCAACTGTTTCTATTGTTATACTCTTGCTAGAACACAGAACCTACTTAATTTATATACCATTGTATAAATAATTTAATGGAGATTAATTCTGTACTATTTAAAAATTGATATATGCAGTAGAAAAAAACATCAAAATATTTCTAAAAAAAAATCCGTCAATCAAGTGTAAACCTGAAAACATTGTAGCTTGGGAAAAAATCAATGAATGGGGATCCACACGCAAAGCACATCGCAGATGTCGCCAGCGGCGCGATAGCTGCTGTCAAATCATTTTCGCTTTGTTTACATCAGTTTACTCGCTATTTTTTGTGTTTAAACCGATCCACCATCGTTATCGATAACATGTATTGTAGGTACCTGGAAGCTTAAAGAATTGAAAAACGAATAAAAAAAAATATTTTGCGACGTAGCCCTTTCCCACTTTTTTTTTGAGTTATATTTTTGGGAAATAAATGTACACCGGGGTTAGTACATTCTGGTACAGCACACAGAGGCAATAGCGAGAAAATTAAAAATAACTGAATAACAGGTTACAAAATGTATGTAAGTGACAGCTTTCAATGGCCATGTCGACGATGCGCCACCTATCTTGAAAAAATGGCAGTAAAGATCCTCATTGAGTCAAATTTTTTTTACCCATAGAAGGAACTGTATTGAAAATGGCTCTTTTATTCAAAGTAGTTTAATTATAATTAATAAAAAACTAACTAATAGAATTTTTTCCATACAAATTTCGGGAGAATATTCTCCACTGTTTGACATTGTGCATCCAAAGTTAAACATGATATCGTTTTGTCTTATTATTAATGTTGTCTGCACGGAAACAGAATAGTAAAAAAAAAGCCATTAAAAAGTTATGAGCTAACAAATATTCGTTTTTCTTGCTATTTTTAACGTAACTTTGGGTGTGAATAAGTAATAAAAGAAATGTAAAATCTTCAAAACCAAGTCCGTACCGGCAAAGCTACGTTACCGAAGAGTTCAATTAACTTTATTTGTCAGTGATTTGTGCAGTGGTTTTTTTATAAAACTTGATTTTCCGAAGCACTTTTCGAATTTTTTTACGCGCCTATCAATTCGGAATGTTTCTGTGCGTGAGAACTAGACGTTGTTCGTGTAGACTAGCGTCTAACTGCTCATCACTGATACTAGCTCTGTCGGACACGAAGCCAGGTGAGACAGCGTACTTTTTGGCCATGACCACCAGTGAGTTCGAGCTCGCGACTAGTTTACTCTTAAATTGCCTAACCCTGCAGATAACGCGGATAGCGCTGCTGGTAAGCAATGTAGCAGCAATTCGAGCCAGAGAAACCTCCGTTTCAACCCTCCCAATGTACAAGAAGCAGTAAACACAACAAACAATTAAGCCAAACATCCATATAATTTAATATTACACTTTGGCAACAAGCCTAAAACATTAAGTCGAAACGACGCTGCTCAAACCGATTGATTAGATTAAGTACCCCGATGTATGTCCATCGGCCATTTCAATAAATCGATTCGGTTCCGAATCTAGTCACGTCCAAGTGACAAGCACGAGGTGGGGAAAGGGGGGTGGGGTAAAGGGTAAAAGGGGGGGAGGAAATGTGGGATATTCCGTTTGGTGCTTGTAATCAGAATAATGTATGTACCCGTTGGTATAATCTTACCACTTGGGTAATCCGTTGCATGAATATGGGAGCTCGTTTTAAAGCTAACTTGAGGGGAAATGGGTGTACTGCATGTGGAGGTGTTCGTAAAGTGGATAAATGAATAAATTGGCTTTTTGAATCTGAAGGCCAATTATCGTACTTAAAAAAACTGGCCAAGGCGAGTCGGACTCGCACACGAAGGGTTCCGTACTACAAGGCAAATGCGCCAAAAAAAAAACATGTTAGTTGTATGGTAGCCCCCCTTAAATATTAAAATACAACTGAGTATTTTGTGAATATTTCAAGTGTCTACCTGTTGCCATTTTTGATATCGAGCAAAAAAGGGCACAAAAATCGCGTTGGTTGTATGGGAGCCCCCCTTAAATATTTAATTTGTTTTGTTTTTAGTATTTGTTGTTATAGCGGCAAGAGAAATACATAATTTGTGAAAATTTCAACTGTCTAGCTATCGCGGTTCTTGAGATATAGCCTGGTGACAGACAGACGGACAGACGGACAGACGGCCAGACAGACAGACGGACAGACAGCGAAGTCTTAGTAATAGGGTTCCGTTTTTACCCTTTGGGTACGGAACCCTAAAAACGTTCAAATTCAAGTCGCAATCATGTCAAAAATGGGTGAAAATTAAAGGTATTTTTGACAGGCTTAGACTGAGATAGGTGGAGGACAGGCTGTTCTGGCGCAGTCTGGGAGAGGCCTATGTCCAGCAGTGGACTGCGATAGGATGAATTGAGAAACTGAGGTTAGAATGCAAACGTTCTTAAAATACGGGAACAGTCTCAATTCAATATTTTACGGGTTTCATCAATTCATAGAATATCATTATTTTGTAAAGACAGGTTCGCAAGAGTTCTTAGATTCCCTTTATTAAATTCAGAAGAGTTCTTATAATAGAATGCATACTGAAATTATAATTTAATGACTTAATACCATTCACCTTATAAAATCCCACTGAACAATATCAGTAAGTGACAGAAATAAAAAATCTAAACACAAACGAGCTCACAATAATCTGTTATATCAAAGAGATCGTTGAATTTCAATTGGCAAATCATATTTCATTTTCCCCTAACCCGGCACATCGGGAAATATCGTAGCATTTAGCAAAAAAAAAAAACAAATGAAAAAAAAATTGAGAGCCATTCAGACGTGCATCTCTATGAAAAACAGACGAAAATGTGCGTTCCTCACATCTACTTGGCTCGGAGCCCAGAGTGTGATTAGAAGTTTCCAGGACTTCAAATCCTATTTCAATACCTTAAAGTTTACTTTCGACTGACCAAAATCTCCCCTGCAAACATGCCTTAGTATTCTCATGGCGGTTTTTTTTGGCCTTTCCCGGCCAGTCCTTATCAAGAACGACGCGTTTCTAGAAATTTCGTAGCTTTTTGTTGCTTTGTTAATTATTTTCATTTTACATTCTTACATTACCTGCTCGTAAAATGGTTTGCTTTTTGGAGTTTTTAGCTACGTTTCTGTGGCAAAAATCTTTTGTTAAGGTAGAAAACCAAATGTTTTTAAACCATCAAAACTATTAAGTTTTTGCTTGCCTTACATTTTTTAAATACCTTTTATTAAAAAGTTTTTGCTTGTTCTCTTACCTATCTATCTAACAACATAACTGTGATAATTTAATTATATACATACCTACATACTAGAGATGCGCCGAGTATTCGTTTTATATTCGGTATTCGGCAGAATTTTGAGGTAGGTATTCGTATTCGGCCGAATCATTCGGTTGAAATGCCACAACACAGCTAGTTTATAATCTGGATTAACACATAGGGTACTTTTAATTCCGATAGAACTTTCCCGTGGGATAATTTCCGAGCTCAATGCGAGCGATGCCGCGGTCTAAAGCTATTGCAACATAAAGTGAACGTGGGTGCAAAGTGACCATCGAGTCCAAACTAAATACGGCTAAAACCACACTAAACATACGCCCACTTCAATTCGTACAACAAACTAAATAATTGTATCTGTACACAGGTCCGATATAATTTAAACAATAATAAGCTAAATATCGTTAAAACCTGTTATACGAGTATTGCCCGTAGGTTGTTCATTTGCTGCACTTAATTCGCTACGAAACTTGAATTTCTATCCTTTGACGCAATTAATTACGTCATTATCATCAGCCTTTGTCTCCTTATTGTTCACCGAAAGCCTCCCACTGTGCAATTACTTTGGAACCTCGAAATCTTCTGAATCTGAGCTTAAATTGGGAGATTTCATTACCATTTGAAGAAGCATTTTCATTTCATTAATAAAACACCTATAAAAGCATCGTCTTAATCTTGAGCCAGGCAAATGCAATTAAACGAAGAATGAGTTGCAATTAATCGAATGATCCGATTATGAATCGAATGGACCGATTATTATTCGATGTTATCGGATCGGCGATCTCTTCCAGCCTATTCAGATCCGAAGATATGACAGCTGGTTCTGATTGGCCGCTTTCTACATTTTGATTATGAACTTCATTATTCAATCCAGGTACATATTTTTAGATGCCGATGCCGTTTGTTCCCTGAATCCGTCTCGTTTATACAAACTCCAGTCGCTTATTAAAATGGTAATGAAGATGCTCCAGAAACGGAATACTTAATACTTCTGGGAAACAAAAAGGAAAACTTGAGAAGGCGTTTAGAAGCCAGTATTTTTATGTTTAGAAAGTATTTAGGATTGAATAATCAAGGATTAATTTACATTTTCACACCTACAACAAACCTTTAGGGCTATATTTCAATGTATACAACTCCATAGAGAGTATCTAACCTGGTGTCCGCTTGGTGAAGTATACATACATACATTATGTTGGCAGTGCGACCTGGCTGCGCGGCCTTGGGGTGCCAGTGAGATACGGCCCTAAGAGTAGGTACTTATTGTTATCTATACTACTTTCATTATTTTATTGCAATAGAATATTTACTTCCTTGACCAATATTCTTCATAAATTATGAAGTAATCCATAATAAAAATCCAATTCAATTCAATAGATATCAAAGGAGCCTGTGTAATCTTAAAAAAAAATAACAGACAGATCGGTTAGGTAAGCTTAGCTTATTAAAATCGACCCGTTCCACCTGAACAGTTCCCGGAGCTCACAGAAAGAGTTCGCGGAAAGTATTAAAATTCTTAATTAAATTAACGTCAAGCTACCTTTTTATGACAGCAGGGAAGAATTCGAATAAGCATGACCTGAATAAATGCGTCCCCAGACAGGACAATTTATTCTGTTTTCTGTCAAAGGTAATGTTTCAAGAGACGGAATATCTTAATTCTGTTTAGGAAAGAAGTTTTGGAGAGTTTATGTATAATTAAATACTTAGTTGTCTTTTTGTTCAAGGCATTAAAGCAGTGGTGTGGCAATTGGAAGCATGTATATTGTTGAGATGCATGATCATCGCTTAGAGATAAGGAACATTATAGGTAGTGTAGGTACTAAAAGTTAAAATGGTAGAACATCTTATCCCTTTAAAATCGTTTCCTGCCCGCTTTTTAATACTTCAAAAAAGGAGGTTAAATGTTCATTTGTAGGTATTTAAAAAAAAATATCGTTATTTTTATCAGTTGTGGTCCGATTTTCAAAATTCTTTTTTGTTTGAAAGGTATGCTCTTGAGATGGTCCCCCATATAAAGTTGGTCAAGTTCTGATGAGTGGTTTTCACGACTTCCAAAAAATCACTATAAAGTGAAAACTACTTTAATTTCGGAAGTCGATTTTTTTTTTTGTAGAAATATTTTTTTTAACCTTCTAATCAATGGTCAGTTATTTTTTCATTTGATTTATCATTGCTCTATTTAGTGTTTCCAAATCTTCATTAGCATTGACACAAGCCTTTTCTTTGCAAGAGGAAGTATATCATGCATAGTCATTGCCACTCATAAACTCTTTATTAAGTACTTAATTCTTTATCAACCCCTACACCACAGTGCAATATTTAAGTGTATATAGCAACCCTGTCCTATACATATAACAACTAATCGTAGTACAGGCAGTAATCCTCTATGACACATGACGGTCGCCTGTCTATGCCAGATAAAGTAAACGAACATAAGTCAGTCGCAGTTTAATAGCAGTGCCGTTCCTGATAGTTCCAAATAGAGAGTTCGGATTTTTTCTGCTTTTGTACGCTTTTTTGTAAAGGCTGGATCAAGAACTATATGGCTATTATTACCCGGTTTCTGAACTGAAAATTTGGAATTGAGGACTTATGAGGACTTGTAGTGTCAGAAGTTCTTGTTGTGTTTAGCATTAGGACTTAAGGTGAAAGCAGAAATTAAACTTTTCTTCCGTTTTTTGCAAAGAAAGGGCTCGCATCGCTTTTTTGATCGCGTCTGTGTGCAATACGAACATAGCGCCACAAAATACAGATAGTACAGAAGGCAATCACATGTACGTACTTCACTTGTACTGCACCGATGGCGCTCCCGCCATGCTTGGAAACACATCTGGTTTTGCAGCTTTGGTCAAGAAAGAGATCCCTCATGTCATTGTCTCTCATTGTTTTTACATCGACAAGCTTTGGCTTCACGGACTTTGCCTACTTTCTTGAAGGAGGTTATGTTCACTTGTGTGAAAATAATTAACTTCATCAGAGCAAGAGCCTTAAACCACCGCCTGTTTAAAAACTTTGTCAAGAAATGGGATCAGAACATGAAGTACTGCTTTACTACACAGAAGTTCGCTGGCTGTCAAGGGGAAAAGTCTTGAAGCGCTTGTTTGAATTACGAGTAGAAGTGTCACTATTTCTGAAAAATAAAGGAAATTCGCTTTAAGAATCTTTTGACAGCGAAGATTTTGTACAAGGGCTAGCGTACTTAGCAGATATATTCAGCCATTTACACGAGATTAACCAATCTCTTCAGGGACCTGCAGTGACCATCGTGGAAGCGACTGAACGTCTGAAAGGTTTTTTAGGTAAACTGCCACTTTGGAAAAGAAGGGTTGAAGCTGATAACTTCGCAAATTTTTCCATGTTGGAAGAGTTACTGACACAAGGTGACGGCACTATGAAAAGTACATCAAAAGAGGAAACAAAAGGAGGTGTCAGAGCATCTGGAAGCATTGCAGAAATCATTTCAAGACTACTTTAGCCCAGAACAGCTTGTTAAAGAAACATGGGTATTGGTACGTAGCCCATTTTTAATTGATATGGATAATATCAGCGATGAAGATCTTATTAAAGATGATTTAATTGACATGAGATCTAAAGAAGTGTTGAGAGCTGAATTTCATGCCAAGCTCTTGGTGAGTTTTGGTGTTCTTTGAGTCAAGCTTACCCAATTCTGGTCAAACGAGCTATGTCCGTTCTGATACCATTTGCTACTACATATCTTTGTGAGGTAGGATTCTCGGTTCCAGTGTCAATAAAAACAATAAATCGCAATTGATTGATCGTTAAAGATGACATGCGCCTTGCCTTGTCGAAGACAAGTCCACAATTTAACGTACCTACTTATTGAGGCCAAACAAGAGCATCCTTCTCACTAATTTAGTTTTGTTTTACCTAATTAAGTATTAGTGCCTAAGTGTTAGTAAACTACCAACAAAAGTCTTTTTTGTGCAATAAAACTACATATTAAAAGGCATAAAATGTTTGTTTTTTTTTCCTAAAATATTCTTTGACAGGGGTCCGTAGAGGTTTTCGAATTCGGTTAGTGGTTCGTGACTGCAAAAAGTTTAAGAAACCCTGGCTTTGAGGATCCATTGCATACCTACCTGTCACGTGGCCGCCATTTTGAAAAAAATCAAAATGGCGGCCACGCATGAAACCTTTATAAATCGACTAGCTTCCGCCTTCCCCGGGATGCAGTCTATCTCTCTGCCAAATTTTATCGAAATCCGTTCAGTGGTTAAGGCGGGAAAAGGTAACATACAGACAGACACAGTTACTTTCGAATTTATAATATTAGTAAAAATAGCTGACATCAATGCAAACAGAAAACATAATAAGACCAAATTCCATAAAGTTTCATGTTTCCGAGATATTAAATAAAATGGCGGACAGGTAGGTATGCCTAGCTTCATACAAAAATTTTCAATTCCCTTTGACTTTCCGTGAAAGTCATAATTAAGAAAAAAGTAAGATTCGCGGGCAACATTGAAGAAACCACTTTGAGTACCTTATATAATGAGTTCTCACACAAAACCGGGGTATGTTTTTACCCGACTACGGCGAAGCAAAAAGGAGGGTTATGATTTTAACCGATATGTATGTATGTATCTCTGTTGTGTTGTTGATCTGTTCCCTCATAACTTCTAAACTACTTGTCATAATTGAAAAAATGAGGTATCGTTGGAAGCGTCTTGATCGTCCGCTGCGGCTACGTGACGTCACAATAAATTGAATATGGTGCCCTCTAGCGGGCAAAAAGTCACGACCTAAAAGATTTTTTTTAATCATGCCGTGTTGGGTATCAAATGAAAGGGCTTAATTAGCACATTTCAAAAATATAATTAATATTACTGAAATAAGCCCCAAAATAAATAAAATATAAGTTTAAAAACTAAAACCTAACTATTGAAAAGTATGAAACAAGAAAGTACCTTCCCGTGGTCGCATGCCGCTGTACTAACATACAAAGCTATGGTAGCATGCGACCACGGGAAGGTACTTTCTTGTTTCATCATTTTCAGTAGTCGGGTTTTAGTTTTTAAACTTATTTTTTATGTGATTATGTAATTGGTCTAAAATGTTTTTAATACAGTAAAATAAATTAAACGCTATCTTTAAGGCTTCGTTTACCAAAATAGCAACCGCTAATCAAATAACTTGGCCCAAGATTTGGCGACAGATTAAATTAAGTAGGTTTTAAGAAGTCTGTCAGTCTGAAAGACATTGTCATAAGCGATAAGACGAGACATTAATAAAAAGGTATACTTTTACCGGCTTCAAAAAAAGAAGGTTATCAATTCGACACGTATACCTACGTACGTAATATTATTGGAATTGCATTATATTCACATAAAACAATCTATTAGGGCTTCCAAACAAATATACAAAATTTTATAGACGTATGTATGTTTGTCCACGCTTTTCTCCGCAACTATTAATCGGATCGTAACCATTTTTTTTAATTGGCTTACATTTATTGTAACTTAGGGAACAGTGCAAGTTTAAAAATTACCAAATAAATAGTACAGCGTCATCGTCGTCGTACCAGCGTCAGGCACTAGTTGTCTGGCATTTTTTGCTGAACTGGTCCTTTTTGGCGCAGCCGTGAGGCACACATTCCTGCTAATTTCTAACATCGGACTTTGCACCTTTGATTTTTATCTTTTTTTTTTAATTTTTGTTTTTATCTGATGTACGATTATTACCTATCTGGTGTATTGTGTGTCTTTTAGTCTGTGCTAAATAAATGTATTTCTTTCTATTTTCTTCTTTCTTTCTAGTACCTACCTAATTCAAAAAAAAAAAAAAACGACTTCAAAAAGAAATTAACTCAAAATTATGAAATAACTTTAATTTCGGAAGTCGGTGGCAAAAAACTAAAACTAAAAAATACAGATCCCAAGACACCGACTTCCGAAATTAAAGTTATTTCATAATTTTGAGTTAATTTTTTTTTGAAGTCGGTTTTTTTTTTAAATTACTTTTTTAGTATTTAAATTAAGTTGCTGTCTTACGAGTACTTCATAAGTACAGTAAGCCTCAAAAAGATTTATATATCGCAGCAAACTAGCTTAATTAGCCTTTCAGTTAACTGCCTAGCCTTTTAACTAAACGGCGCCGTTCAACCAGCTGTCTGGATGATATTTAGCCTATTGGTTCATCACAACATTTAATGAACTGCTGCCTGATGCTTAGGCCATTTATAAAACAGGGTGACCATCATCATCTGCCTAGCCTTTTCTCAACTATGTTGGGGTTGGCTTCCAGTCTAACCGGATGCAGCTGAATACCAGTATTTTGCATGGAGCGACTGCCTATCTGACCTCCACAACACACTTATTGAGTAATACGATACCCCTTGGTAAGGCTGGATGTCTGACTTTCTGGCTTCTGACTACCCGTAACGATTGTCAAAGATCCACGAATGACAGCCGGGTACAACAGCACGTGCTTTCCGAGGCACGGAGGTGTCACGGTATGTAAAGATCACCCATCCAAAGACCAACCGCGGCAAGCGTAGCTTAACCTGATCGATCGACCTGCTGTTATTGTTTAGCCACGGGCCCCTCCATACAGTAGGGTGACCATGTGACGAAAAGACGAACCCATTTGGTCAGGGTGGCCCAGCCCTGCCCTGGCTTCCGCCATATACATAGATTTCGACAAGAATCTATTGGATTGACTTCAATCTTTGTTCCATAATATTCTATCAATGTATTGCTGCTATTTCTACAATTAAAAAGGGAATTTGAAAAATAGGTATTTGAAGAAACTATTGCCGTCGCCTTACCTCAAGTCTGCCCCCGTAGTGTATGACAGGGACAGCTGCAGCTCAGACCGAAATTATCACAAAGATTTTGACGAGATCGGCGTTTCGTATTTCCCTTTTTTCTCCTCGAAAACTGAGCCGATTCAATTATTTTTTACATCCTATAATTTTTTTTTTATGTTAAAAACTTTTCTAATTTGCCTGGTAGTCACAGCGGTAAAAATAGGGCATTTCTTGTAATTTTTAGATGGTCATATTTTCTTTGTACAGAGACGTCAAATTTCTTTAATAGATTTTCAACTTTATCGCTAAAGCACAAGGTTCAAAGTTGATTGAGAAAATTTGACTGTTTCGGGAAACTTGACGTGCTGGCGTCTCTACATACAGTCCAACAATATTCTTCAACTATAATACCCCCATACTTCCCGTGGGTGTCGCAAAAGGCGACTAAGGGTCGTACCGGAGAATGGGCAGCAGCGTTCTCTATGCATTCCACCACCATACTATACTGCGATCAACAACTGCGACAACCCCCCTCCCCCCCCCCCCCCCCTAGGCCTATGTCCAGCAGTGGACGTCTTTCGGCTGAAATGATGATGATGATGATGAAGCTCTTAGATAAACTTTTCAGTTTATTTAAGGTTTAACTTAAACTTTATTAAGCTGAAGAGTGTTTGTTTTTGTTTGAACGCGCTGATCACTGGAACTACCAGTCAGATTTGAAAAAACATTGTTGTCCAATTCTTCAGGAAGGCTATTTAATATCACCCTGCGACCCCTTAGGAGCCGAGAAAAAAAGTAAAAAAGTCAGAAAGATCGCTAAGCGAAAACGAAATAATAGCGCGGACGGGCGATGAGATGCGACTCACGAAGAGGATTCACGCGGACGAAGTCGCGGGCAGAAGCTAGTCCGTAATAAACCAAAAACAACATCCTCAAACCAATACATACAAAAATAGATCAATATTTATACAATGTAAGTATCGACGCCATATTTCGTCGCGCTGCCAAACCACGTTCGGCAAACAATACCTAATAGCTAATAGCTTCTCATAGAATAAAATAATTAACCAAGCATAGACGGTCACAATTATTATATTATTCTAGGCACGTTGTTTTATACCTAACATCCTCAGAGATGCAATCAAACGCATCGCAGGATGCACGTGCGATGAATTCTTAAATTTATTGATGGACTTTGTAATGAGTAATTTTAAGTATGATATCGAAATAGAATTCGCTAGGATGGTTGTTGTATTTACTCAAACCTACCTGACAAATGCGTGCACTGACTGGACAGTTCCACCTTTTTCTCAAAGACGATTTCAGACACCAATCTAAATGGTCCTCACATCATCATAAGATCTGACCATGATTATGTCTGTCTTTAAAAGAGACTGTGCTACCGGGTCAAAAAGTAGCCTCTGTCCTTCCCTAGGATGCCATCTACGCTCCTTGTCAAAATCCGTTCAGTGGTTTAGGCGTGAATAAAGGTAACAAACGACAAGGTAGAGTTACTTTCGAATTTATAATATAAGTATGGATCATTCCTCATTCCACACATAAAATCATTACTTCATATACAACTTTATAAAGGAAGGTAAGGTTTTATGGAAGCATCCACAACTTTTAGAAAAAGTAGACCAAATTATTAGAAACACACTAACTCCCATCCTAAATGTGGCCCTGGACGACCGCGCGTGGCAGCAAGCCACACTGCCCATTCGCCTTTCAATTTAGTATCTAATATAAACGGAAAAAAAAATCCAAACAAAAATGTCCTCAATAACTTATCAACGGCTGCAGAAAATCCCGAGTAATTTTCCTCAAGTGATAATTTGAGCCTTTCGATACAGCACTTAGGCACAATTTAGCTACAATACAGGCTCGCTCACCTATAAGCCGAGGTCTTACCTTCACAATGGCAGAGTGACTAACACGGCCATTACGCTTTCATCGTGAGGTATCGCTTCCCCGTCTATCGGAGCTCTGGAGATCACGATATTTTCACACCTACTACTATTGGTTGCGATGTCAATATATTTTGAGAGTGAGAAACCGATTTGGGGAAATCTCTTTAGATAAAGGTGTAGCAAATCACTAGACACAACTGAATCTTGAATCTTTTGAGATCGCATGGTCCTTTAGGCGAGTTTGTTATTGTGAGTTTGCAGTTCAAATACTTCGTCCGAGATCCTATGAGTTCTGGTATGACTGTAGAAAAGCCTTTTAATTAAAAACATCCTCCACAAAATCTTAAAATACTGACATTTATTGAGTCTTCCGGGACGACCTTCAAGTACAAACAATGAAATGGAATTGTTTAGGTTTATCTAATCTAAACCATTAACAAACGAACAGACATGCAGAGTTTGCATAGAGGATTGGAGGAAACCGTTGGGCATGTGCTCTGAATGCAAAGGCGTCACCCAAATTAGGACAGAAACCCTCGGGGCACCCAGATCTTACACAGATGCTATTAATAAAGTAGTAGATGTAAACAACTTCCGGGGGAGATGGGCTGGTTGAAATAACCACCGACGCTCTCCATGGCCCACGCACAATGGTCTACCTGAAGGACTAAGCGCGGAAACCAAATCCTCTAACATAGAAAATAGAACAACCATTAACAAACAGTGTCCCTGAAGAATATCGAAGACCTAGCACAAAACCAATCGTGACTCTAAACATGCATGCAGTCAAATTGACCTTTGCGCTGCCATCAACGACGCCGTAGAAGTAGCATAGTTTTGGAGCAGGAAAAATTGAGACACTGTCGTGCCATCGGTACAATGCCGGATTAGCCGTCTGGGGGCACCATAAGGCAGAAACAGCACCGAAACAGTATTTGTTAGCACATGAAAGGCAAGGCTATTTATCAGCAAGATATTACAAGACCCAAAAGTCACTCTAGCTAGAGATGTGCGCCAATCTTTACAAATCGCTCATAGATGTTTTGGAAAAATACGAGGACACTAGTCGATAGGAGGGCCTTCAGGCGTGGATTGCTTAGGGCATCAAGTAGTCTTAATCCGGCACTGCATCGACAGTCGACACGGAAAGAAGAAGAAAACTGTAAACAGTCCTGCAATTGAAGATTCTAGAACATTGACAAAGTGATCACATACCACTGCCAAATGCAATAACAATTTTTACAACCATATCTCACATTCTGTCAGTCTTACGTTTCGCTCACACTTTTTTGTTCCAAATATTGCTACTGTGAGTTTCAACACCTAACACACGCAACACGAGATGTAATAATGAATATACATGAAGGAGTAATGCAATGACACTTTGTTTGGCTTTAGCTTTTAATTAGAGTGGTTTCTGTTTGCTTGCGATGAGAGACACGAAAGTAGCCTTACGAATACTGTCGCTTTTAGCGAAAAAACTGGCCAAGTGCGAGTCGGACTCGCACACGAAGGGTTCCGTACCACAAGGCAAAAACCCCGAAAAAAACATGTTTGTTGTATGGGAGCCCCCCTTAAATATTTATTTTATTATTAAAGTTAAAACACAACTGAGTATTTTGTGAATATTTTAAGTGCCTACCTGTTGCGCGATACGCGATTTTTTTGCCCTTTTTTGCTCGATATCAAAAATGGCAATTTTTGATATCGAGCAAAAAAGGGCAAAAAAATCGCGTTTGCCCTTTTTTGCTCGATATCAAAAATGGCAATTTTTGATATCGAGCAAAAAAGGGCAAAAAAATCGCGTATCGCGCAACAGGTAGGCACTTGAAATATTCACAAAATACTCAGTTGTGTTTTAACTTTTTTTTGTTTGATTTTTTTGCCCTTTTTTGCTCGATATCAAAAATTGCCATTTTTGATATCGAGCAAAAAAGGGCAAAAAAATCGCGTTTGTTGTATGGGAGCCCCCCTTAATTATTTATTTTATTTTGTTTTTAGTATGTGTTGTTATAGCGGCAACAGAAATACATCATCTGTGAAAATTTCAAATGTCTAGCTATCGCGGTTCTTGAGATACAGCCTGGTGACAGACAGATAGACAGACGGACAGACGGACAGAGCGAAGTCTTAGTAATATGGTTCCGTTTTGTACCCTTTGGGTACGGAACCCTAATAAGACCGCCCATTGTGTCACCCTTTGTACAGATTCTATCATTATGTCTGTAATTAATATGGTGTACAAAATAAAGAGTATTCTATTGTCACTCAATGGCGTCGATTCTGTTGTTCACAAACTTAACTAAATTTAAGTTCAGGCATCTTTTTCTTTCTATTTCATTAAGACAAGGACAGAAGATAAATATTAGTTTAGTCCTGTCAAATTAATCAGCGCCTGGCGTAAATTGACGTATTTTTAGTAGCCAATTTTTTAATCTCGTCTAAGGTTGTCTATGGAGTATCTTAATTTGAAAGGACTAAACTAATATTTATGTTCTGTCCTTTTCTTAATGAAATAGAAAGAAAAAGACGCATTAACTTAAATTTAGTTTAGTTTGTGAACAACTTAATCGGCGCCATTGGTTGTTATATTAACTAATATTATAAAGAGAAAACTGGAAAGAGAGTAAGGAGGCCTTTGCCCAGCAGTGGGACATCAATGACTAATAATCACAATAATATTATCAAGGCAAAAGTTTGTGAGTGTGTGTGTGTGTGTTTGTTTATGTTTGTTACTTCTTCACGTTCAAACGGCTGGAACAATTTTGATAAAATTTTGTATGGAGGTTCCTGACACCCTGGATTGACATATAGGCTACTTTTTATCCCGATATTCCCACGGGATCAACACTTATGCGGGTGAAAACGCGGGGCGCAGGTAGTAATAAATAAAGAGAAAAGATTAGACCTTTTGTATGTTTTTTTGTTAGGTACGTTTTAACGCTGAAAGGGCTGAACGGATTTGGATGAAACTTAGCACATGGCTAGATTAGGATACCTTTCATCCCGAAATTCTCACTAGAACGCGTCTTATGCTGGTGAAACCGAGTGGCGCAGTTAGTCTTTCAATAAGGCAGAGATTGCTTTTCTGCTTGTAATTTTGGCATAGATCACACTCTTTCATTGTCATCAAAGTCTTTGCCATAGACTACCATTATCACTATGTTATATATGACTCACGATAACTCTTATCTATCAAACGTTATCGCTCACGATAACTCTTACTTCGGTAGATATGAACACTAGTCAGCTTTTACATGAAAAAAAAATCTCTTCACAAAAAACGTGAAAGCTAAGCGACTTTCCTTCGAGTTCTCCCTCACATAGTAAGAACGCAGTCACAACGAAATTGCGGTGATTTTTCTTCTTAATTACAGTCCTGAAGACTATTTTGATGGAATCGGGCCTTTGCCAATTATCGCGTCCTTTGGATAAATGTTGTTTGTTTTCCTTTGTTCCAGGGTTAGGGTAATGTTTGATACTGTGATAATAATAAAAATAAAATAAACCTACAACTGTTTGTCTCTGCATCACCCAAAGGTTGACTGGTAGAAAATGCCTATGGCATTAGTTCGCCTCTGTACATTTATTTTATTTTATTTTTTTGGTTCACCAACAATTGCTTACACAGGTTCTATGCTAAAGATAACATGCGAATGTATGTATGCAATAGTGCAACAATCACTTACAGGCAAACTCCGCATACATAATGAAGTTGTACAAAAATTAAATATTAATCTATTTTTAAAATTACTTAGAAAGAGAAAGAAAGAAAGAAAAAGTATTTATTGCGACTCGTACAGGAAGATCACAAACTAAACTAAACACATTAAAATAAAAAATAAAAACCAAGTTATATAAAAATAAAAAATAAAATGAAAATGAAACATGAAGTCCTATACGAGGCCAAAAGGCTCCTATCTCAGCATGATGCTGCGACATTTAAAAAAAAAAAAATGTCTCAGCGCTGGTATTCTGATAGGGCCCGCTGTGATGTCACGGGCAATTACAGAAACATAAATAAATAACTACTTATGTAAAATATTAGCAAATAATAAAATAAATTAATTTTATAATCTGCGCCAGACGTAACCTTATTACTTGTCTATGCCTTGAACGCTAGAGGCACTCTGGTGTGTCTGTGGCATAGCTATGACAAGTAAATGGACGCAGGCGCCGACCATAGAGCAAGATTATGTAAATACAAAGCATTATACAAAGTGAAGTAAATTTTAATACATTTCATATATATTAAACATAAAGTTACGGCTATCTAGTGGAACAGAATTAAAGAGAATATACAATAAAAGTGGAAGGTGGTAGTCAAATAACGGCATGGGTGAAAAGGAAAATAGAAATAAACTAATGTTATGTGTTAGCGAGTGACAAATTTTTCATGAAACAAGTGACAACGAAACAAAACATTGTGTAGGCTAGCATTAACAATTCGTGTGATACTGCCAGTAAAAGTGTGGAATAAACAATAAAATTAATCAAATATCGAACATGTACGTAATGAACACAAAACAAAAACAAGATACGAAACAACTGCTGTGCCTGTCCAGTGAATAAACGCTGCCAAACGCTCGGACTCGGACCACCATTACTAGCTGCGTGCAGATCAAGGGTAGGTTCAGAGTTTACCATCTTTTTGAAGCTGCAGTAAATACTGTTTAAATTTTAACCTAAAAGTACTAACTGTCTTTATAGCACGAAAAGGAGGTGGCAGGTCATTCCAGCAACGGGAGGCAGCGAATTTGAAACTACCACGGAACGCAGCAGTTCTATGCGATGAGGCTAACATGAGGTAGGAAGATGCTCTAGTTTTAATTTTGTTAACATCACGTGACCACGACAGTTTATTATATAAATATTCTGGTTTCTTTGTGAGAATTGTGCCAAAGAGTAGGGTAGCCAGGTGAAGCTTTCTGCGTGCTGACATTCTCATCAAATTACCGTTATTTAAAAAAGGAG
Organism: Mesoligia furuncula; assembly: GCA_916614155.1. Lineage (NCBI taxonomy): Eukaryota > Metazoa > Arthropoda > Insecta > Lepidoptera > Noctuidae > Mesoligia > Mesoligia furuncula. Next base: position 5,900,849 of record OU744794.1, read on the forward strand.
TGATGTGGGACCGTGGTGGGACATTGTAGCAGAATCTTGCACAAGCATTCTGCACCCGCTGAATCAGTCTTTCGCTTCTACCGAGAATACATGCCCCATACACAGTGTCAGCGTAATTCAGCTTGGATAGAACAAGTGACTCGCACAGCATGACACGCATATCCACACTTATGTAGGGACGGATACGATACAAGACCTTGAGTCGGTAGAAGCAGTTGCGCACGGCCTCCAGTATGTGTGCTTCAAAATGAAGCTGTCCATCAAATACTACACCTAGATTACGAGCCTCCAGAACCCTTTCCACACCACATCCATCAATCCTGAGGTCCAGGTTGCAAGTAAGCATTTTGTTCAGGAAATCCCTAGATCCCATCACAATATACTTAGACTTACTAGGATTCAGGACCAGGGAGTTTCTTCTGGACCAAGCTGAGATCCTCTCCAAATCTTCATTAATTTTGCTAACAGTTTCAACTATATCCTGGGACCGGAAGGAGAGGTACAACTGCAGATCGTCAGCATAGAGGTGGAACTTGGTGTTGATCAGACAGTTAATGATGTCAGCACTGTACAGGATGAAGAGAAGAGGGCCCAGGATCGATCCCTGAGGTACGCCCCTGTCCACGCGCTTCGGACCAGAGGACACAGTATCTCCGCTGTCACTGGTCACTTGGACAAACTGCGAGCGATTGCTGAGGTAACTCTCAAACCATTTGACAGTTTCCACTTCACACCCATAGTAAGACAGCTTGGAAAGTAGAAGTGACGTGTTAATTGAATCGAAAGCACGCGAAAAGTCTAGTAGGACGAGCAGGGTTCCCATTCCCTGGTCTCTGGCTTCAAGAATGTTACCAACAACATCCAGGAGCGCTGTTGCTGTGCTATGGGCCCTGCGAAAACCGGATTGAGCGAGTGGCAAGATACTGTGCTGCTCAAGATATGCCCTAAGTTGGTCAGAGACAACCCTTTCTAAAACCTTGGACAGACATGGAAGTAAGCTGATTGGACGGAGGTCTTTCACGCTAGTGGGGTTAGATACTTTTGGGATTGGTCTAACTATTGCCATTTTCCACAGATCCGGGAAAGAAGAATCGACTATGGATTTGTTGATGATAGCTGTGATCACTGCGAGTGTTCGGGGAAGTGTCAACATCAGCATCTCCAGAGAAATTTGGTCCGAGCCCTGCGCATTGGACTTAAGACTGCGCAAGATCCTCAGCACTACATCCTGCTGGACCGGTTCAAGCTGGAAATGACTGTCACTGTATCTGTGATACTCAAAATAACTTAAATCTGCAGTAGTGACCTTCCCACTGCCTGGCACATCCAAAAAGTGTTCGTTGATAGATTCAGGGTTGCTACAGAAATGAGGCAGACTATGCTCTGGTTTTTTTGAGGTGGCTACAGTTGTTTTGATATGACTCCATAACTTCTTAGGTTGTTTAATATTCTTATTGATATATGTTTTAAAATATGCGCACTTCTCACTATCAAAAGCAGCTCTAACAAGGTATTTAAACTCCTTGTACGATTTGATATGATGCTCGGATTTTGTCGATTTCGACTTCAGATGGCACTTATCACGCAGCCTCATCATTTCCTTGACCGTGTCTGTTATCCAGGGATAAGATTTCTCTTTAATTCGGACTTTTTTGAGGGGAGCATGCAAATCAAAAAGTGTAAGGATGTATTGATTAAACTTGGATACCATTAAGTTCACATCTTCCAGACTTTCAATATGTTCCCAGTCCATTTTATTTAAATCTTCATTAAAAAGTTCAGGGATAATGTCTCTGAGTGGCCTGTAGGTAATCCATTGTGGAGAAGGCTTCTCTAATTTGAAGTTTAGTTCCACAGATATAATGGCATGGTGACCAAGCTCCGGTATGTGTGATACAGAGACCCCACACACACGGGCATCAGTGCACACAACATCAATCAGAGTTTCACTATGATCTGTGAAATGGGTCGGCTCAGTAATAATCTGTGTGAGCTTGCAGCAACGTAAGAAATTGTTTAGAAGTATAGATTTGTTGTCACTTTGGTTTAAGACATTAATATTAAAGTCCCCAAGCAGGATAACCCTATCCGCGTTAGCAAAGGAGGAGAGAGAAGTATACTTAGGTATCTAAAAGTGTAAATAATTAACACATCGATCCAATGAAATGCAATATTATAGGGTACTTATTATATGTAAACACATTTATGTGCTTGAAGTATTAAATAAATAAATAATTTATCTTGTAATAAGGTGCAATTTGTAAATACAAATCTAACAAATACAATGGTGTTAAAGATTGGAAATGAAAATTGTCCAATATCTTAATTTATGAGATCAGAAAAACTGAATTCAATGAACAGATCATCTGCGTAGCCTTTGCCCAATTATGTTGGGGTTGGCTTCTAGTCTAACCGGATGCAGCTGAATACCAGTATTTTACATGGAGCAACTACCAGTTCCTGGGTAACACGATACCCCTTGGTAAGACTGGTTGTCAGACATTCTGGCTTCTGACTACCCGTAAAGACTGTCAAAGATCTACAAATTTAATGACAGCTGGGACCAACGGCTTAACAGCTTTCAGAGGCACGGAGCGTTCTCAATAAGTACCTTAAGGATGGTCACCCATCCACGAGCCAACCGCGGCAAGCGTAGCTTACCTTCAATCGACCTGTGCGGGTGTTAAAGAACAGAATAATCTTTACTCCATTTCTTTTTCCATCGATAACTTATTGTTCCTTTGTTCAGTAAAGGAAAATAGGGTGCCAAGAAATTGTGCAAGAAATCGACCTACTTTCCGACCGTAAACCTGCCGCTAATTAAACCTTTCTTCAATTAATTTTCAGCTCCATGAGCTACTGTGTCCAATATACAACATTATTTTTAGTATATGTGAAACCCGAAACACGTGTCTAGTATTTTTTGTAAAGAATCTACGTACAAAATTTCAAAACTGTGTCATGAAAAATCACAAAGTTATAAGCTTGTTAGGTTACCTGTTTGTCCGTACAAAAACATGCTCACCCGCGCCGCTCACGCCGCGCGCGCCATCTTACGCTCATTGGTAATAGTACTTAGGTACCTAACCGTTCGGCGCGGAGATTGGATAACCTACTTAGTGTCGCTCGGTGTCCAACTTTTAACCTTTTTTAAATATTTTTGGGACAAATTTATAACATGGGGTAAAAATTATTGGAATCGATTCAGTTACTTATTCTGAACAAACTATATTCAGGTTTCGCTTATACTAAAAATAACGTTGTATTACCAACTTTTTCCCACAAGCGTCGTATTCACAACATTATAATCCTGTCCTCGGTATGCACAAAAGAAACGTAGCCATTTGTCTTTGTAAATTGATTAATTTAGTTTAAAAAAAATTACGATCGTCGACTTATTACGACAACGATGTGGTTTTTAAAACAATTAGTTACAGCACGAGATCCGCATGTTTTGTTTTTCTGGTCTTCTGCGAATGAAAACTGCTGGTTTCTATTCCTTATTATTTGTACTACTGGTTACCTATTATAAAGTCATCGATTTATTGATGTGACTGTTGTGTTATGTCCACGGCTAACGGCTACGGCGGTATTGTGACCGTGGCTAAATAATAACAGCCGCACAGGTCGATCGATCAGGTTAAGCTACGCTTGAAGCGGTTGTCTGTGGATGGGTGACCATCTTGACATACCGAGACCCATCCGTGTCTCGGAAAGATTAGTGGATCTTTGACAGTCGTTACGGGTAGTCAGAAGACCGAAAATCTCACAGTCTTACCAAGGGGTATCGTATTACCCAGTAACTGGGTTGTGGAGGTCAGATAGGCAGTCACTCCATGTAAAATACTGGTATTCAGCTGCATCCGGTTAGACTGGAAGCCGACCCCAACACAGTTGGGAAAAGGCTAGGCAGATGATGACTATTGTGTTATTTCTGCAACAACTATACATATACTGGTTCTATTAATTGATGGTTAGAACAAACACAGCTCGTACAAAGAAATAACATGCAAATGAGCTTGCAATGGTATGACAAAACACCATTAATTAAACGAATAATACCTTGTTGTAACCGTAAGTAAACCCTGCCGATGTTCGTTTCACAGAAATACTCGTTACTGATAGAATCTTTACCCGAAATACCATTCCTCGAAGGTAAACGCACGTCTACGTAGAAGTACGAGACGTTACTTTAGAATTTGACACCATAGCAACCTTCAAGCTACAAAAGTGCCCCAAGAACTACAAATGAGCTTGTTATTTGTCTCTTTACCTTTTTAACCGACTTCAAAAAAGGAGGAGGTTTCTCAATTCGACCGTATATATTTTTTTTTTTTTTTTATGTGTGTTCGCGGATAACTTCGTCGTTTATGAACCGATTTTGATTATTATTTTTTTGTTGGAAAGGGGATATGCCAAGGGTGGTCCCATGATAAGGAAACCAGGATCTGATGATGGCATCCCAGTGAAATCGAGGGGAACTTTCGAAAATCGTAGGAGCGACTAGTGCGTTTGTTAATTTTTTTATTAAGTATTTTAAAGCACTACAATTTGATGAAGGTCTGGAGTCGATCTGATGATGGAGCCGAAAGACAGTCGAGGGGACTCCTCAACGATTTACAGCAGTTACCTTGTGTTTGGGCTTGATAAATTTGTATTGATGTGAACTTTACACCTAGATGGGTTGCGACTGTCATCAGGGGTCTGATGATGAAGACGAAGGACAGTTATTGAAAGGGTATACTCTCGAGGTGGTCCCATTATCATCAAGTTGGAATCTGATGAGAGGATTCCATGGAAATCGAGGGAAACCCTCAAATTTTATAGGCAAAGCTAAAGCGATTTGGATATTTTTTAAAGTAACTTGAGCATTTGCTCTCGGAAATCATCATTTGGTAAAGTGGAGCTGATGATGAAGATCACAGATGGCCATCGGAACTACTCACTGACAAATATTTCACGGGTTGCGATTCGATTACTTTAATATGGTTGCTAAGCAATTTATGCTCGTCACAATTACGTATTGCGAGTGATTGTTGAGGATCTCCTGGTTCTTACCGGGAGAACTCCTCAAAAATTAACGTCCCAGCATCGGGAAAAGCAATATTTTGTAAAAGGTGATGAACAGTTGGCATTAGGCTTTTGTAACTTAGATTAATTACAAAGTGACCCACTAAAAAGTGAAAAATAAAAACATTTTTACAAAAAAAAAACAACCGACTTCCAAAAAAAACACTACAAATTGAAAAATAACTTTAATTTCGGAAGTCGGTGTCAATAAACGAAAACGCGGAACCAAAGACACCGACTTCCGAAATTAAAGTTATTTTTCAATTTGTAGTGTTTTTTTTGGAAGTCGGTTGGTTTTTTTTTGTAAAAATGTTTTGTGAAAGAAAAGAAGGAGTGAGGACCGTTTGCACAAACTCTAGATGACACCTAAATTAATCCCTATACAAGGTTATTGGTTAAACATTAACAACCTCCTACGAGGTCCTTGTACTCATCATTATGAACAACTTTTACTATGGGACCAAACCTGAAATCGCGGAAAAAAAAAATTAGGTAAGAGGTTGTTAATGTTTTACCAATAACCCTGTATAAAAACGCGATGTCGGATTTGCAACTTTCGGCGCTGAACCGAGCGTTACTGAAAACGGATATAATTAAAGACTTCTTATAATTGAGCATCAGACCATTCAAATCTTTGTGTCTAAACACACTATGCCGAAGGTACGCGACCGAAGTTCGGCATGATTACGCCTGCAATGCTATTTGAATGACTGACGACACATTATGTCGAAATTACGTTGCGTTGTAAATCAATCAAATCAAATCAGCCGCGGAACTTCGGTCGCGTTCCTTCGGCATAGTGTGTTTGGACACTTTCTCACACGTTTTGTAATATTTGACAAAGATGCGCGTGCAACTAATCCGACACCCAAACGTCATGCTAATTAATTGACTCCAGAAAATGAAGACGTATTCACAAGAGAAGTCAAACCAGCGAACGATAACAACAAATCAGTTGAAACGGCTGAAACAAATGCCCCTAATTCAAATACAAATATAATATATGGACATCAAAGGATCGCGTGACCAAACTGCGATGTAAGTTTAAAAAAAAACAGACGTGACAAACGTCTCGCAGACACGTCAAGAAACATGTACAATGTCCAAAACATTAGAAAAAATATTAAAAATTCCGGAAAGCGAGATTCCGAGCGTGAAAGTGAATTTTCATGAGTTACACCTGAATGATCCGCAGCTTGGATTTTGTTAATGATATGTGATAGTGTGAACGTACTGTTAGTGTAATCACCCGTGCTTGTGTATTGTAGCGAAAATAGACGGAAACAAACACTTTTCGCTAATTATTACGTTTAATTTGTTTTTTAATAATCCAAATATTGATTATAAAAAAGAAAATAAAATAATATAGGTACAGGTAAAAAAATGATGACAAAATAATTTGGGAATCTGTAACGTGAAAATTGGAAGGAATACCTAGGGATTGTACCAAAAAAAAAAAAAAAATTAAAATTTGATAACGCGACGAATTTAAAACGTGATTGCAATCAATTTCAATCCGTACGCGTGCTTAAAAAGGTCCGCAAAAATAGCTAAGGTATCACACCCGCCGTATTACAGTTAAAATAAAAAATCAAACTATCTACAACATACAACGTAATACAAGAATAGGGGAGAAATAAAAATATCTGTATAAAGCAGGCTCCTGTCCTTTGGCGATCACGACCGGCGAAAATGGCTCAGCACGGCTCAGTTCTTGCGTATTCGGTACCTACGAATAGGCTGATGCTCCGGGGAATTTCAGAATGGAAAACTTATTGGCAAGCGACTGGGTGCCGGGGTGGAGCCGAGTGTATCGGCTTGCTCTTGAGTTCGGGCCTTAATCTGGAGTAAAATTTATCCATAAGAACCCGTGAAGCAAGCAGAATCTCATATACCCAAAAGAAGGATCATAGAACCAAAATTATTACGTACCAATGAATAAGGAAAAGAACTTATTTTCCGTCAGCAGTGGAGACTCTTTTAAGAAACGTCTTCTAGCGAGGAACCTTTAGTAAAGAACGAAAGCGATTAAAAATATTGCGACATGAAAAAAATAAAACAATGAATAACCCAAAAAATAGTAAATACGCACCAAGATAATACAAAAACACTTCCAGATAAATAAATATCACGAGATTTAGGCGTTCAGATCGAGAAGAAAAAAATATAATCTTTCACGTCAACAGATTTCTTTCAAGTGAAGTTTTGCACCATAAAAAATGCCATCTGAGGAATCAACGATTCGTAATATGAAAAAAACTAAGTAATACATGGCCTGTATTAAAAACGAGGTTGAATATCAACTCCAAGAAGGCTTGATGACCAAAAAAAATAATGCAGGATTTGTTAATGCTGCAGTACCCCCTTTCCAAAAAAAAAAAAAAATTAGTTGAGGAAGAGAAAAAAAAAATATTCAGAGGTATAAAAACCCTGTAAGAAATAAACTAACTCAGCCTAAATATCAAAACGATAAGATAAGAAATCGAAATTAAACCTAAATAAACGACATCGAAGTGCAGCAGATACTGAATAAATACGAAATCCGGACTTCAATCTAAACGTTATCAGTACAAGCTCCAGACGCGTTGCCTAAATCTAGAAAGAAAGTAAGAAAACTAAAAACTAATAAGACTAGCCTAACTTAAAAGCTAAAGACTTAAGACCTAAGTAAAAAAGATCCCAATGAAATATAACTCAAGGGCAAAAGTAACGACAAAAGTTAAATTAACGACTAAGTCGAAGAAAGGACTAATGAAAGAGACTACATAAAACAACCAAAGAACTTAAGTCAAACAAAAGACTTGAAATCAAAAAAAGAACCTTAAATCTAATATAGAACTAAAGCCGAACAAAGGACTGTTAGTCAAAGAACTTCGAAGAAATAAGAAGCTTATGCTAGCTTCTTATAAATAGAAAGAGGGTAATCAATAATAGCAATGATAAACAAAAGAAGGGAAAAAGAAAATTGTTAACCGTATAATTATTGTGATTTATCGATAAGAGTACATCGACAATGTCTCAGCACTAAACTAAATTATCGATACGTGTTAATCGTCCGTATCCCAACACTAAGCGCTGTCATTATGTCATTATGAGTATGACAGTCGTAACGACATCTGCGGGAAAAAACGGAACTTATAAGCATTGACATTACAGAGAAGTTATAAACAAGTAGTTTCAATTAGAAACAACTAGATGACGCAGTTAATGTTTTTATTAAATAGACATTTATGAATGAGCTTTTTTATTTTATTAAATATTAAGGGAATTAAAAGGGGTGAAAAGCATAACAATAATTGGAATGGAACATTCCGAATGGAAAAAATTAATAGGATTAGGAGTTTTGAAATTACAGAGGAATTATTTAAGAATATCTTTGATATGATATCTACCAGAATGGGGGGAATCAAAATCATGAAGTTCATAAGTGGTTCTAGAAATAACTCTAGTCACACGGCATTTAATAAAACGAGGAGCTAACTTCCCGGAAAAATAATCATCACCAGAAGATCTGGAAAAATTCTTTCTCCATACAATGTCACCAACATTCAACGTGACGTCTGAACGATGCGAGTTATAAGCTCGTGAATTACGGAGAAAAGCCATAGAAAGATTATCAGCGACTTTCGCATAAACCTCTGCTAATGATGATAAGTTCGAAGCGTACCGAGTCCGACTTTCAGCTAAATTTACACCTTGAGTCTGACTATTAGTACGTGTAGGAACTATGATAACTTCTCTACCAAACATCAGGAAGTTTGGTGAGAAACCTGTGGCTAAATTAATACATGAGTTGAGGTAAAGTTTAACTTTATGCAACATTCTTGACCAATTTCTTTGATTCTCACCAACCAAGATACCTAAACATGTAACCACGCTTTGATTATAACGCTCGACAGTATTCGCCTGAGGCGTATAATAGGGAGTATAGGTCGGAGACTCTATGTGAAATGATCTTAGAAAGTTTAAAAACTGATTACTGCGGAAAACTGTTGCGTTATCGCAGAGAATACTACGCGGAACTCCGAAATTAAAAAATATTTCTGACTCCAGGGCTTTAATAACAGAACAAGCGTTGACCTTTTTTAGAGGTACAAGCCAAATGTACTTTGAAAAAACGTCAACCATAGATAAAATATACTTATAACCATAGTAAGCAACGGGCAACGGACCAATGACATCAATAGAGATTGACTGTAGAGGCATGGAAACGTCCTTCGGATAGCTCATCTGGCCACGAGGTTGAGTATTTGCTATTTTATAAGCTTTACAAACCTCACATTGCCTTAAGGTCTCGGCAACGTCACGAAACATGTTCGGCCAGTAAAAGGTCTCTTTTATCTTAAGATATGACTTTGTAACGCCAGGATGTATAGATGGGAAGCTATTGTGTACCTCCCAAATAGCGAGTGGAATCTTCTCTACCGGTAAAACTACGCGCCATGGATCAGAAGATAAGGGACTGGTGATAGGCATGCGTCTTAAAAGTACGCCGTTCTGTATGGCGTAAGCAGGAAACATTTGGGGTGAATCGCGTGCCCCTAAATAAACCTTTTTATACCATCTATCGGTGGTATGCTCGGGACCTTGATCGAAAGAAATAGGACTTGCATAAATCCTAGAAAGTGCATCTGGAACGACGTGCTGCGAACCTTTGCGGTGAACGATGTCAAAGGTATATTGAGAAATAACAGTAGCCCATCTAGCTAAACGGCCAGAGGGATTGTTTAAAGTAAGAAGCCATTTTAAAGCCATATGATCTGTTATAACAGTAAACTTGATTCCATCTAAATAACAACGAAAATGCTTTATGGAATCAAGAACAGCCAAAAGTTCCCGTTCGGTTGTACTATAATTGCGTTCTGCTTTGGAAAAAAGCCGCGAGTAATAAGCAATAGGATGCTCAATATTATCAATCTTTTGTGAAAGAACTGAACCAAGACCAACAGCTGAAGCATCACACTGTAAAATGAATGGCTTAGAAAAGTCAGGACAAGCCATCACAGGTGTGTTCATTAAAGCCTCCTTTAGTTTCATAAATGCATGTTCGGCATCGTCATCCCAACTGATAGGATCACGACCCTTCCTTTTTCCTATAAGGGAAGTGAGAGGAGCAATTATAGAAGAAAAACCTTCAACGAAACGTCTATAATAGGAACACATACCGATGAAGCCGCGCAAAGACTTTGCGGTGGTAGGAGTAGGATAATCCCTAATAGCATCGAGTTTACTAGAATCAGTCTGTAAACCCTTTTCGTTAACAATGTACCCCAAATACTTTAATTCACTCTTACAGAACTCACATTTATTAAGGTTAATCGACAAACCAGCTTCCTTGAGACGGTTCCGTACCTTTCTGAGGAGAGCGAGATGACTATTAAAGTCTTTAGAAATCAAAATTAAATCATCAACATATCCAAAGACGCAGTCATCGCTAGTTGAGGTAAATTCGAAATTAACAATCATATCTGTAAGACGTTGCATCTCTGAAGCTGCATTTGTGAGTCCAAATGGCATCCTAACGAATTCAAATAAACCTCGTTGAGGAACTATGAAAGCGGTCTTCTCACAACTCTCCTTATCCGCAAGAGGAATCTGCCAAAAAGCACTCCTAAAATCGAGCGAACTAATGTATCTAGCACCACGAAGATTATCAAGAATATCCTGTATGCGAGGGAGAGGATAAGAATCCCTAATGGTAACGCTGTTCAATTTCCTGCTATCGACGCAGAAGCGAACAGAACCATCTTTCTTGGTGACCATTACCACCGGACTAGCCCACGGAGAACGAGAAGGACGAATTACTCCGACTTCTAACATCTTATCTATTTCTTCGTTAAGAATCTTTAATTTAACAGGAGAGAGAGGGTAAAACCTCTGTCTAATTGGCTGTCCAGTTGTAATTATTTTGTGAGAGAGCCAAGTAGTCCTACCAAGACCAATATTGTCTGACGAGATTTCCTCAAACTCATCGATCACCTGTTGTAAACCTTTCTCTTGGTCAGGTGTTAGAACATTGCGAGGATGTATATAACGTACCTCACTTAAATAGGAAGGTTGGGAAGGGGAATGCTTTACAGAAGAAAGGTACATGTTACCTTTAATATTTTTATTGAAAGCCCTACTAAAAACTGATGTTAAACCAAATTTGTTCCAAAATTCAATACCTAAAATAACAGAAGAAGACATACAACGAGCTACTAAAAACTCATGGTCAAAGGTCGTTCCATTGAACTTAACCGGAAGATAAACAGTACCAAGAATATCGATAGGCGAGTTATCAGCAGAAATAACACGAGAATGTGAATTATCTGACTTCAACGGGACACCAAAATCCTGAATCAGACTATCACTAATAAGAGACATTTGAGCGCCTGAGTCAAGAAGTGCCTTAACCAAACGATCACGCAATATTATTTCAATAAAAGGTCGATTATCTGTTGAATTAGATTTAATCACCGGTGACACTGTACGGAGAGAGACGTGCCGCCGGCAAGTTATACATTTTTTGGGTTACACTTAGGGCAATCACGAGTAATAAAACCAGGAGTACGGCATTTGAAACACACTATACCGGCGAAATCTGGGCAAAAACGATGAGAATGACCGGTTTTATTGCATTTCCAACATTGTTGAGTTTGTTCACAATTTGAACAAAGTTGGATTCCGTTAGGACTAGTGCTTTGTTGGGATGGTTTATTTATGCTCGAAACTGTTTTTACAGATTTTTCTAAGTAACTTTCAAAATGAGTTACCGTTTCGATTAGTGTATTTAAATCGGTAAATCTATGTATAGACAAACAAGGGAAATAACGAGGATGCATGTTATGGGTTATAATATCCAGCAGATTTGATTCATCAATAGGCTTGTGTAGAGTTTGGTTTAAATAAGTAACGCGGATAACAAATTCTCTTACTGATTGGTCCGATTTTTGTTTGAGATTTCTGACTTCATGTTCCGTTTTGAATTCAAAGTCTACGGATCCAAACGTACCAAAAAAAGCCTGCTTAACCTCGAGATAGGTTAATTCAGGTCGACGAACTGACCTAAAATATTGCAAAGCAATTCCAGATAGCACTTCATGGAACCGTTTTAGGAGGTAACAATCAGAAATATCATCAGCTTCTTTATGTTCTTCGAGGCTTGTGAAAAATTCACGTACACACGAATCGCCAGAATAACTAAGCCTCCATTTTAAAAGGGAAAATTGTTTTTTAAACGATTGATGTCCATCTTCGGATCTTTTCGGGGAAGGGATCATTGACGGAGAAGAGGAACAAGATGGCCTAGGAGGTATAGGAGGAGGTATTGGGGGAGGTCTAGAGATAATGGGACTCGTATGTCGCGGCGTCTCGCGAATAGAATATTCTTCTTCTGCCATGGTAGTACACCACTAGATCAAACAAAATTGGAACACGCAAATTTGCTAAAATGATGAAAGAACTTAATTAGAAAAAGTCAGTCAACCTCAAAAAATAACCCTCAACTGCCTCTGTAAAGACAAAACTAACAAATATACAGGCCAGATTCCATGTAGCATGAAAGTGTTAGTTAACGAGTAATATGGCTGATACGACGACGTGACATTACAGGAACAGCTGGGCTAAGAATTCAAAGAAAAACAAATTGAAACTAGTAAACCATCTGCACCAAAAAAACAAATACGTACAGGTGGGCTAGAATCACAAAAAAGACAAATATAATCTAGCAGACAACCGTGCAAAATCAACGCTTACCTTAGCCACGAAGCCTAAATCATTCGCACATCAAACACACACTACAAGACACTAACTACTTCTAACTAAGGAGAGGAATAAAACCCAGAATAAAGATGTATTTAAAGGGAAGAAATAAAAGCGTTTTATATGTTTTATGGTTCTACAAAATTATTATTTATATTGCATCACAACATAGCACATTATAATAAAGAACACCATCAGCAATAGAAGGGTTAACCGAACTTGTCAATCACAGCATATCTCTGGTAACCATAGCAACGATCTTGTTTGACAGGCGAAAAATTCCTGTATTTCTGTTCTAGATGAACCTGTAAACATACAGAAAAATGAAATATTATTTGCTCGGAAGGAGCAACCACCCCCTCCCGACAAAAAAAAAGGTTAATTCAGTAATTAGAATCAATAAAATTACTTACTTTTACTTCGGGCGCCATTTTGTAGCGAAAATAGACGGAAACAAACACTTTTCGCTAATTATTACGTTTAATTTGTTTTTTAATAATCCAAATATTGATTATAAAAAAGAAAATAAAATAATATAGGTACAGGTAAAAAAATGATGACAAAATAATTTGGGAATCTGTAACGTGAAAATTGGAAGGAATACCTAGGGATTGTACCAAAAAAAAAAAAAAAATTAAAATTTGATAACGCGACGAATTTAAAACGTGATTGCAATCAATTTCAATCCGTACGCGTGCTTAAAAAGGTCCGCAAAAATAGCTAAGGTATCACACCCGCCGTATTACAGTTAAAATAAAAAAATCAAACTATCTACAACATACAACGTAATACAAGAATAGGGGAGAAATAAAAATATCTGTATAAAGCAGGCTCCTGTCCTTTGGCGATCACGACCGGCGAAAATGGCTCAGCACGGCTCAGTTCTTGCGTATTCGGTACCTACGAATAGGCTGATGCTCCGGGGAATTTCAGAATGGAAAACTTATTGGCAAGCGACTGGGTGCCGGGGTGGAGCCGAGTGTATCGGCTTGCTCTTGAGTTCGGGCCTTAATCTGGAGTAAAATTTATCCATAAGAACCCGTGAAGCAAGCAGAATCTCATATACCCAAAAGAAGGATCATAGAACCAAAATTATTACGTACCAATGAATAAGGAAAAGAACTTATTTTCCGTCAGCAGTGGAGACTCTTTTAAGAAACGTCTTCTAGCGAGGAACCTTTAGTAAAGAACGAAAGCGATTAAAAATATTGCGACATGAAAAAAATAAAACAATGAATAACCCAAAAAATAGTAAATACGCACCAAGATAATACAAAAACACTTCCAGATAAATAAATATCACGAGATTTAGGCGTTCAGATCGAGAAGAAAAAAATATAATCTTTCACGTCAACAGATTTCTTTCAAGTGAAGTTTTGCACCATAAAAAATGCCATCTGAGGAATCAACGATTCGTAATATGAAAAAAACTAAGTAATACATGGCCTGTATTAAAAACGAGGTTGAATATCAACTCCAAGAAGGCTTGATGACCAAAAAAAATAATGCAGGATTTGTTAATGCTGCAGTATGTACATAGTTGATGTGTTTTTTCGGTGGTATTCTTGTCTTCGTCGTCGTTTCAGCCTATAGACGTCCACTGCTGGACATAGGCCTCCCCCAATTTTGGGGGGGGGTTTGCCATAATCGCCACGCTTGGCAGGCGGGTTGGCGATCGCAGTATGGTATGATGGTGGAATAAATAGAGAACGCTGCTGCTCATTCTCCGGTAAGACCCTTAGTCGCCTTTTACGACACCCACGGGAAGTAAGGGGTGGTGCAATTCTTCAAGTCCGGCACCACACAGACAATTGGTAATCTTTGTAAATTAATTAAACGTCTCTACTGGTATCACTATTAACGCTTCTAATTATGTATCCTATAGCCGAGGGGTGGCCAACCGGTCGATCGCGATCGACTGGTCGACCGCGACTAGTCCAGTCGATCGTGGCAAGGCCAAAAATATTTCCAACTACATACCTGATTTTGCTAATCTAGCGAAAGATGCTCAAACGCAATGCTCACATTAATATAAATAAGAAGTTACTAAGAATAATTTTCAGTTTTATATATTCCCTCTTAATAAAATAAAAAATTCTAGGTACTACTAGGTATAATCGTGTACTGAACTATGCTGTTTCATTTAAGATGAATGTAATTGGTAGATCGCACAGGGTGTCGTCAGTGAACAGTAGATCTTGGTTCTAACGAAGTTGGCCACCTCTGCTATAGATCGCACAGGCTGTCGTCAGTGAACAGCAGATCTTGGTTCTAACGAAGTTGGCCACCCCTGCTATAGATCGCACAGGGTGTCGTCAGTGAACAGCAGATCTTTGTTCTAACCAAGTTGGCCACCCCTGCTATAGATCGCACAGGGTGTCGTCTGTGAACAGCAGATCTTTGTTCTAACCAAGTTGGCCACCCCTGCTATAAATCGCACAGGGTGTCGTCAGTGAACAGCAGATCTTTGTTCTAACCAAGTTGGCCACCCCTGCTATAGATCGCACAGGGTGTCGTCAGTGAACAGCAGATCTTGGTTCTAACGAAGTTGGCCACCCCTGTTATAGATCGCACAGGCTGTCGTCAGTGAACAGTAGATCTTGGTTCTAACCAAGTTGGCAACCCCTGCTATAGATCGCACAGGGTGTCGTCAGTGAACAAGTAGATCTTGGTTCTAACCAAGTTGGCCTCCCTTGCTATAGATCGAACAGGGTGTCGTCAGTGAACAGTAGATATTGGTTCTAACCAAGTTGGCCTCCCCTGCTGTAGATCGCACAGGGTGTCGTCAGTGAACAGTAGATCTTGGTTCTAACCAAGTTGGCTACCCCTGCTATAGATCGCACAGGGTGTCGTCAGTGAACAGTAGATCTTGGTTCTAACCAAGTTGGCCACTCCTGCTATATTCAGCAATCTAATTGCGTAACACACACTATCAATCTTAATCTGAATAATTTTGAAGGATATTGCTAATCCATTGCTTCATATGTTCGAAAAATTTTACTGCTCAGCAACGTAAACAACGCAATGAATGCTGTTGAACTATCAAAATGAAACCATTGCTACTGATAGTGTCTTACGCAATTACTCCGATGGGGTTCTTTGGTTTAAGCGCGCCTCAAAGAGATGTCAGCAATTACTGACGGGGTCCGCTAGGGCCGATGCCTGTCAGGGTCGCGGGTTGTTCG
Source organism: Mesoligia furuncula (assembly GCA_916614155.1). Lineage (NCBI taxonomy): Eukaryota > Metazoa > Arthropoda > Insecta > Lepidoptera > Noctuidae > Mesoligia > Mesoligia furuncula. Next base: position 5,916,847 of record OU744794.1, read on the forward strand.
AAAGAGATACCGTGGCACAGGCAACTGAAGGAACACGGGTGAGTTTTATTCAGTAAAAGTCTGACACGCCCTCCCGCTCCGTCCAGAGCGGGAGAAGTTATTGGATAATTTCCCTTCCAAAAATAAAAAAAAACCGGGCAAGAGCGAGTCGGACTCGCGCACCGAGGGTTCCGTAACATCCGGGTTTATGCATAAGGTTAATGTTTATGAAATTAAATGTTTATTTTTTATTTTTGAGTTGATAGAATGAATGGTAAATTTCTGTTTACGATTTATGACGTATTAAAAAAAAACTACTAACTAGATCTCGTTCAAACCAATTTTCGGTGGTAGTTTACATGGTAATGTACATCATATATTTTTTTTAGTTTTATCATTCTCTTATTTTAGAAGTTACAGGGGGGGGGGACACACATTTTACCACTTTGGAAGTGTCTCTCGCGCAAACTATTCAGTTTAGAAAAAAAAACCGGGCAAGAGCGAGTCGGACTCGCGCACCGAGGGTTCCGTAACATCCGGGTTTATGAATAAAGTTTATGTTTATGAAATTTAATGTTTTTTTTATTATTTTTATATTTGAGTTGATTGAATAAAATGTAAATTGCGGTTTACGATTTATGACGTATTAAAAAAAAAACTACTTACTAGATCTCGTTCAAACCAATTTTCGGTGGAAGTTTACATGATATTGTACATCATATATTTTTTTTAGTTTTATCATTCTCTTATTTTAGAAGTTACGGGGGGGGTTACACATTTTACCACTTTGGAAGAGTCTCTCGCGCAAACTATTCAGTTTAGAAAAAAATGATATTAGAAACCTCAATATCATTTTTGAAGACCTATCCATAGATACCCCACACGTATGGGTTTGACGAAAAAAATTTTTTTTAGTTTCAGTTCTAAGTATGGGGAACCCCAAAATTTATTGTTTTTTTTCTATTTTTGTGTGAAAATCTTAATGCGGTTCACAGAATACATCTACTTACCAAGTTTCAACAGTATAGTTCTTATAGTGTCGGAGAAAAGTGGCTGTGACATACGGACGGACAGACAGACGGACAGACAGACAGACAGACAGACAGACAGACATGACGAATCTATAAGGGTTCCGTTTTTTGCCATTTGGCAACGGAACCCTAAAAAATTATATTAGAAACCTCAATATCATTTTTGAAGATCTACCCATAGATACCCCACACGTATGGGTTGATGAAAAAAAAAATTTGAGTTTCGGTTCTAAGTATTATGGGGAACCCTAAAATTTATTGTTTTTTTTTTCTATTTTTGTGTGAAAATCTTAATGCGGTTCACAGAATACATCTACTTACCAAGTTTCAACAGTATAGTTCTTATAGTTTCGGAGAAAAGTGGCTGTGACATACGGACGGACAGACAGACATGACGAATCTATGAGGGTTCCGTTTTTGCCATTTGGCTACGGAACCCTAATAAGGCGTTCTTTGGGTAAGGATTCTGTTAATCTTCCTAAGCGATAGGTATAATACCTTTCATTTCTTACTACATTTATTAATTTCGGCTCCCTCGCAAATCATCCATTTTATTTCGTTTCTCAAACGAATGATTAGGGAATAAATAAGCCATCGGCGTCGCAGTCAACTAAATATAGACCAAGACAGTCTTCTCAAAAAAATCCTACTGTATTATTAATCTCATAATGTTCCCGTTCACTGCTAAGCGTTTTTATTTCACGAAGATCAGTGAAAGCTTCCATTTTAATCTGAGCACTCAGCTATTGAGTAATCTGAGCGCACTTATTGTAAGATATTATCTGGATTTCCACTCGCTCGGAGAAAGAGCATAAAATCTGTATTAATTAACGTTATTGCTAACTGAATCCATACTAATATTATAAATGCTGTCAGCCTTTTGGCTTTTCCTATTGACAGTGATACAGGGGCCTAAAAAGGCCACTTTGGAGAATCATAAAAGGATAATATTATGAATTATAATATGGCGAACACAGTCCGTGTTTTTCTTTTTTTCGTTGCACTACGTAGGTACAATCAAAGAGATTTGGATTGGATTGATTGGTATTTTAGCACAGACAAAAAAAAACTGAAAAATGCTTCAACCTGTGGGATTTGATACGATTTTTTTTTTTTTTTTTTTTGCGGATGGGAAATCATCAAATGCAATTAACTGTCCATTATGATTCTGCCAAAGTGGCCTTTTTAGACAGACGATTTTTTTAATATCCTATGATTCTTTTCCTTTTTTTTATTAATATTATACATGAGTATATTATTCATATTAAGTCTGTTAGCTTATATATTATGAAAATACAAAACAATAAAAAGATAGTTGTGAATTAAACAAAAATATTATAAATGCGAAAGTAACTCCTGGTGTCTGTTACATTATCACGCCTTTTTTAATAGGAAATTTAGCACATGGACCAAGGTTAGGACATGGGATATATAAATATTGTTATCCCGGTATGCGGTAGTAGGATCCTGTGGAATAATCTCAGACCTCCACGCGGGTGAAGCCCAAGGCAAAAGCTAGTATACAATATGGATTTAAATTGTTACTATGCATGTTGTCACACTATATAATATTATATTAACTATTATTATAAAGGCGAAAGTTTGTGAATGTGTGTGTGAGTGTGTGTGTGTGTTTATATGTTTGTTACTTCTTCACGCTCAAACGGCTGGACCAATTTTGATAAAATTTGGTATGGGGGTAGCTGACACCGTGGATTAACATATAGGCTACTTTTTATCCCGATATTCCCACGGGATCGACATTTACGCGGGTGCAACCGCGGGGCGCAGCTAGTAATATTATAAAGGCGAAAGTTTGTGAGTGTGTTTATATGTTTGTTACTTCTTCACGCTCAAACTATAAAAATATATAATATATAAAAATTTGGCACACAGATAGTTTATAACCAGGATTAACTTATAGGCTACTTTTTATCCCGATATTCTCACGGGATCGACACTTAAGCGGGTGAAACCGCGGGGCGCAGCTAGTATTTCATAAAAGCCAGAACCGAGGTTTTACCTTTTGGATTAAAAATACCAAACGTTGTTTTTGTCAGGTACAGGACCAAAAAAAAAACATAAAAATAAAAGCTCGTTAAAAAAGTGCAAAAACTACTTTTTACTCAGCTTCTACGTAATTTTAATACAAATTCAGTTTTGCCTCTGCATGTCGAATGCCGAATTGACGACTGACAGCTGTACAGTCCTTCAAAAAACAACACAAAATTTAAAATCCTCAACTTCATTTTAAATAATTTTAATCAATTGTTACCACTAGATTTATTAAAAAGTCCTTTTGTTGGGATGTCAAATCTGGGAAAACTATTGCTTCGTAAATAAAATATCGACTTCAATCTGTAAATTCAAATCACATCTCTCATTCTTTGTTGGCTTGACAACACGGAGAATTGGCTAGGGTGTCAATCTACTCAACAATTTACTTCCCTGACTGGACATTTCTTAACTATACCTACCTGTTAAGAGTCGTAATTAATTTTGGACTGGCCTGTATCAATTCCAAGCAAAACCTCTTTTAAAGTTTCTCAGCTTAAGTTACGTTCCAATTTAAAACTTCCTTTCATGTTTTTGCTGAATATTTTCCCAGACAGAAGGTGGGGTAGGGTCGCCATGATTACTTTTGAGTGCCGAGGACTTTCATGGATAATATGGGTCGGGGATAATATTAGGAATGTAGGGGTTCGTGGATAAATGTTAACAGTCGCACAGGTCGATCGAAGGTACGCGGTAGCTACGCTTGCCACGGAAGGTCCGCGGATGCGTGACCATCCATTACAAATCGAGACCCCCTCCTGTCAAACTCAAAGCATTTATTTCAATTAAACCATTAACAGGCACTTTTAAATTGTCAAGAAGTCGGTCAGTCAGAAAATATGAAGCTAGTTGCCCATTCCAAAGCATAGGTACCTATGGAGAAGAACGGTCAAGAAACTCCATGGACACTTTTAAATTATATTTTTGCAGAAATATTAGTTACATAATTAATGTTGAATTTGCCTCGAAAAACATGTTGAAAGAAAGAAGAAAGAAAAATGCGTTTATTGGCATTACAGCAAAATAAATACACCTTAAAACTATAAAAACAGAAAACAAAAATTATAATGCCAAAAGGGCCTCAGCTCAGCATAATGTCAGATGACAACACAAGGTGTACCACCGGACGCTCATTTTCAGCTGCAACCCACGAGTGCCATACGCTGGAATAACAAACACATAGAGACGTGCTGTTAAGCAGTTGGCAGTCATTCGTAGACCTTTGACGGTCGTTACGGGTCAGAAGCCAAAAGTCTGACAACCAGTCTTAACAAGGGATATCGTGTTACCCAATAACTGTGTTGTGGAGGTCAGTTGCTCCATGTAAAATACTGGTATTCAGCTGCATCCGGTCCGGGCCCAACTTAGTTGGCATAAAGGCTAGGGAGATTGATTGGGTCGGGAATAATATAGGTGCATATAGGGCCATATTGGCATTATGGAGTGGTGTTCCGGTTATTATTAGTTAAGTAACTATTTTTGGTTATAAGTGGATTGGTTATCGCAATATGATATTGTGAGTAATTCTTTTGTTCTGATTTCTGTACAAGTAACTGTTGCCAGATTTTCCTACATGTTTAGATTTTATAAATGATCTAAATTCTAACTGACGACAGCGTACCACAAAATTTTCAACCGAATGATTACCGGAGTGATCTTTAGATACTTCAAAGTGTTTTCAAATTATATTTAGCCTACGCTGTGGCGACATCTACATCGCCTCATGCGAACTAAGCATCACACCGACGTCAGCCAAAATCCTGCATATATTCGACATCAATCGTCGGGCAGCCCACCAAACAAAACACCCGTCTGGTCGAAGGATTCTCCCTTTTCTATGGAGTAGGTATGAGAGAACTATTCACCCTGTTCCTCATACCTCTACACTCGTCTACGTCCGACTGCAGGGGGCTCCCTTTTCGACACACTTGTGTCCATTGCCAAAGTAGGCGAGTCTTTTCGGTAAACATTAAGCTCGTTCCACCATCGTTGTAAATTTCTCACCTTCCCTCTGCCACAAAGTCGACCTGCATGCAATACACTCGGTTGTCTTTTTAGTAGGTACAGACGCCAGCAAATCAAGCTACCAGATACTGTAAAATTTTCCCAATCAACTTTGAACCATATGCTTTAGCGATAAAGTTGAAAATATATTAAAGAAATTTCACAGATTGTAGTGCTGTGCTTGATGTGCTGGCACACAACATTGGCAGAGGGCTTTGGTATGTCTGGCCGAACCCCACTTAAGCTTAGCAGGCTTATTTTTTTTTCTTTTTCCGTCTGTTTTTCTCCAAAGGTATCTTCCCTGTGTGTTGCCTTCTCCGACTAATCTAAATATATAAAACTCAAAGGTGACTGACTGACTGGCTGACATAGTGATCTATCAACGCACAGCCCAAACCACTGGAGGGATCGGGCTGAAATTTGGCATGCAGGTAGATGTTATGACGTAGGCATCCGCTAAGAAAGGATTTTGATAAATTCTACCCCCAAGGGGATAAAATAGGGGATGAAAGTTTGTATGAAACTTCGCATGCATATAGCTACTATGACGTAGGCATCCCCTAAGAAAGGATTTTGATAAATTCAACCCCCATGGGGATAAAATAAGGGATGATGGAGGATGTAAATGTATTAGTTTTTTTTAAATAATACTTAACGCGAGCGAAGCCGCGGGCAAAAGCTAGTCTCCTATAAACGCCAGCGTGTCCTAGACCCTCCTCTGCGTCGCAGCTTTAAGAATTAAAAATTTGAAAATGTCCAAATCTTGTTGACATCACTATGAAGTCAGGTTTCTTTCCTGTGTGTTGACTTCTTCGGCCAATCACCCGTAAACGCCTTTAACCTTTTAACCGTTTGTGTCGCATTTATGCGACACATATTTTCGTGCCCCCTACCGCTCGTGTCGTATTTCTGCGACAGAGTACATGCATGATTTTTTCGTTCTATTCAACGATTGCTCCTTATTTATTGTAGGTATTATTTTATCGATTAAGGTATTCAGCTGCATCCGGTTTGACTGGAAGCCGAACCCAATATGGTTGGGAAAAGGCTAGGCAGATGATGATGATTATTTTATCGATTTGTAGCCGCTAGGGGCACGGCAATTGATATTTAGCCAAGCGCTTATAAGGTTAAATCATCACGCCAGCGTTCTCTAGGCCTTCTTCGTCGATGCAGCTTTAATCACTTGAAAATCTGGAAGTGTCCCTACCTTGTGGACACCGCTATAAAGTCTCTCCACAATTCGCAGGGCCACTGATACACTGCTACGGCTATCGAAGGGTTATTGAAGCACAAAAACTTACACAACTTTTTAATTGGAACCTTAATTAAAATGAGGCTTCGGATATTTGAAATATGGATTTAAATAAAGGCTATTTTTAGTTAATTACCTTTTCGGCTGAGGAAAAAAATGTTGCTTTGCGTAATTGGGTTCAAATCGATTTGGCGAGATTTTTAATTAATTTTGTTGAGTAGGTAAGTACAAGATTGGTTTTGCAACCGACTTTTTTTGTTTCCGTGTGTTGGTAAAGATTATTTAATTAATAATCTTTTGCATAAGTCATCAGGCTAAGCTACGCTTGCCGCGGTTGCTCCATCGATGGGTGACCATCTTTACTCGGATATCAATGATCTTTACATACCAAGAGTCAAGACCCCTCCGTGCCTCGGAAAGCACGTTAAGCCGTTGGTCCCGCTTGTCATCTTTGACAGTCGTTACGGGTCGTCACAAGCCCGAAAATCTGACAGTCTTATCAAGGGGTATCGTATTACCCAGTAACTGGGCTGTAGAGGTCAGGTACGCAGTCGCTCCATGTAAAATACTGGTATTCAGCTGCATCCGGTTAGACTGGAAGCCGACCCCAACATAGTTGGGAAAAGGCAGGCAGATAGTGAATCTTTTGCATACGTGATAATGTTTCATCATCATCATTCTCTTGTCCTTATCCCAATTTATTTGGAACCGGCTTAACGTCTTTCTCTTCCTTATAAGTGATAATATTTATTTATATTTATTATTTATTACTTTTAAGAAGGCTTACAGACTAATTACCAATAACAGGTAACAAAAGCACATTATCAAGTTGTAGCCTCCACAGCACTTGCTAATAAAGCCGAACAATTAAAGTACATTGTGTACATAAGTAAGTAGGTTAGGTTAGTTTTATTTATTTAAGTAAGTGCTTTAAAAGTCACCCAAAGGGCAATGGGGAGGGCTATGCTTGGAGTTTCCCTGCGTGATCGAATCAGAAATGAGGAGAACCAAGGTAACCGACATAGCCCGAAGAATTGCCAAAATTAAGTGGCAGCGGGCAGCAAAACAGATAGCCGATGGGGCCGAAGGGTTCTGGAGTGGCGATCGCGTACCGGAAGACGTAGTGTTGGAAGGCATCCCACAAGGTAGACCGACGACCTTGTGAAGGCTGCAGGAACCCGTTGGATTGCGAGAAGCACAGAACCGGTCGAAGTGGAGGTGCTTAGGGGAGGCCTATAGCCTGAATGATGATGATGATGATTTCAGTAAGTATTTATGTTGCTACATATGAGTTCAAGAACCACTAGCCGGCGCATCATTCACAAAAAAATTATTTGGTTAAGAGCGCCCTTGCTGCGCTTATCTAAGTGCAAAAATAAGTCAACATCATGTTCAGAAGATACATCAATGAAGCTTCGAGCGCTTCTTATAAGAAAAGCATTACGCCTGTAATTAGTAGTGGCAGAAGGCACACCTAGAAGCGGCCCTTTACGTAATCCAATAGTATTAGTGCGTAATGCTAACTTTGCCAATAGTTCAGGGCAGTCGACCAAAACATTCGCAATGTTAATCAAAAACACACATCATTAATGAGTCGCCTATGATCCATTGGAAGAAAATGTACTCTATAGAATAATAATTATAGAATAAAATAGAATAGAATACTCTTTATTGTGTACACCATATTAATTACAGACTTATAGAAACTGTACAAACGGTGACACAATGGGTGGTCTTGTCGCTAAAAGCGATCTTTTAAAGACATTCTTTGGATGGATTAAAAAGGGGAAGGACAGACAAATACTGCAGGTAGTCTGTGGTGTAGTATTTAGATAATACAATAAGTACAGTCACGAGCATAAGTATGTATACACTTGGCTTTATTCAAAGACGATTTTCTCCTTTAGTTTTTAATGAAATTTTATGTTATTACGAACAAAGTTTTGTCGAACCCATAGGTTTGTGTAAAGTGGCGACTTTCAACGTTTCATTCGTTATTTCACGAAAAAATCGCACTTGAAACTTGCCAAGTGTTGACACGTTAGTGCTCGTGACTGTACATAAAGTATATTATACTAATCTAAATAAATGTATACATATAACAATAAACATGAAACAGGAGCAAAGAAAATATAATGATGATGTTTTAAGGAGAGAGGAAGTGATTTTTTACCCGACTGCGCGACGCAAAGGAGTGGTAATGTGTTCATCAGCCTATGTATGTATGTATGTTTGTATGTTCCTTTGAAGCACTATACAGACCAAACGCCTGGGCCGATTTTTATGATTCACACGTTAATCGATTCATCTTAGTCCGGCGAGTGTCACTAAAGACATGACGTTAGTGAAAATTCAATATGGCGACTACTGGACGCCATATTAAATATTTTTTTTATTTTTTTTTTTTCAAAACCTATCGAGTGGGGTATCAAAATAAAGAGTTTTAAAAGGTGATTACAAAAATATATACAACATATATACTTAAAAGCAATTCGAAGTGACAAATTGTAAAAAACCTACTAAGAACTAAATCGTCTGCGAAATCTTTCACATTAATTGTAAACTAAAAAGCTGGAAATAAAAAAGTTATTTAAAAAAATTAAAAAACCCGACTGCGGTAAAAAACTTAAGTTAAAAAAAAAACTGAAAAGCTAAAAACAAGCCCATTTTGAATTAAATAAAAGTTGGAAGCAGGCGGGACCCATTTGAATTTGAAAATATAATAAAAATGGTTTGGGTCCCGCCTGCTTCCAACTTTTATTTAATTTAAAATGGGCTTGTTTTTAGCTTTTCAGTTTTTTTTTTAACTTAAGTTTTTTACCGCAGTCGGGTTTTTTAATTTTTTTAAATAACTTTTTTATCATAATTTTAAAAGTGGACAAAGATTGAGCACGCCTTACCGATACGATGATTATGATTCGTACTTGCCGCTTACGCAGACCTCACCGGTATTGATACTTAGGGCCTGTGCAAACCACGTTTTTTAAACGCTTGACGCGCGTTTGTAGCGATTCAGACGCAGCCTATAGACCTTCTGAAGGATAAAAGCGCGCAGTCGACGCACGTTTCTAAAACGCGCATCAACGGCGCGTTTGAAAAACGTGGTGTGCACAAGCCCTTACCTATAAACTTTGATCACCAATTGCGAAATTAAATAACTTAAGTACTCCAAAAACCCAAAGGTATGGCAGGTTTTAAAATACCCTCTCACAGTTTTGTAAGTCATTGAACACCTCCTACAATCGAGAGGTCTTTTTAATCGATTTCTGCCGATCCCCGTAACCCTATTGTGGCTCCGGTCTTTACGAAGGAAAAGTGCTTAATCTGCACTTTGTCGCCCTCCATTGTGGAGGAGGCACTCGCTTGCCTATGTATTAGTAAGCCGGTAGGGGTGGCAATATTTATTTTTACAACAGCTTCTGCTTGCGACTTGTCTGGGATGTCTTTTTAGGGTTCCGTACCTCAAAAGGAAAAACTGGCCAAGTGCGAGTCGGACTTGCACACGAAGGGTTCCGTACCACAAGGCGAAAACGCCGGATAAAACACGTTTGTTGTATGGGAGCCGCCCTTAAATATTCATTTTATTTCGTTTTTAGTATTTGTTGTTATAGCGGCAACAGAAATACATAATTTGTGAAAATTTCAACTGTCTAGCTATCGCGGTTCTTGAGATACCTGGTGACAGACAGACGGACAGACAGCGAAGTCTTAGTAATAGGGTCCTGTTTTTACCCTTTGGGTACGGAACCCTAAAAACGGAACTCTTATAGGATCACTCGTGTCTGTCTGTCCGTCCGTCTGTCACAGCCAATTTGCTATGAATGTAATGGACCGATTAAGTTGAAATTTGGTACACATATGAATCTTTGTGACCCCAAACACAGACGTGTAACGTAAATAAATAAATTTTGAATATAGGGGTCATTTTACGGGGCATACCATAAAATATATCCTATGTCATCCGACAGTACTAAAGCTTCCCATTTGTGACGGATTTTCGAAATAGGATCAGTAGTTCCTCCTCATTACCTCTTTATAATATTACTAGCTTCCGCCCGCGGCTTCGCCCGCGAGGTATGTCCATAAAAACTATCCTATGTCCTTCCCCAGGATGCAACCTATCTCTCTGCCTTTTATGGAAATCCGTTCAGTGGTTTAGGCGTGAACAGGTAACATACAGACAGCCAGACAGAGTTACTTTTGAATTTATAATATTAGTTTAGATAACCTGTTGTTTAGAGAGACTGCGAGAGAGATCTTAAAGCTCAAGCTTGGCTTAGTTGGCTTGGGAGAGAGCAGAAAAAAAGCTTTCTTGAGATTAAGTGTTACGTATAGTTTAATTTCTTTGTAAAATAGAAAGCAATTCATTTCCCCTATCGTGGTCGTCCCCCGTGATGTCTTTTGATTATAATTATGATTTTCAGTCCTAAAGGACATTTAAATTTTTCGCAACATTTATTTTTCATATAAAAGGACAATCAACGTATTTTCTTAATTTATAAATGAAAGTTCACTTCTTAATACTATTATGGAACAAACAGTGGTTACCTACAACTACAAACAGAAAAACTCTTTTTTTTTTTTAATGTGTATTGTTGTAAAAGAGTTGTATTGTTGGCAGCCCTAATCTAAAGCAGACGCTATCTATGTAGGTAATGGAAATGGAGTGTTTATCACCTGTGTACATACATATGTATGTGTATTAAGATATATAAGGTGATTATGTTTATGTGTTACGAGCACGAAGAGAATTTAGATTTAGAAGAAAACGAGGTTAGTTTGTCTTTTAAATGTTTGTTTTTTTAATAAGACAATAGCATACCTAATCAGCCTATAATGTTCCCTCTGTCTGTGTGGTGCCGGACTTAAAGAATAGCACCACCCCATACTTCCCGTGGGTGTCGTAAAAGGCGACTAAGAGGCATACCGGAGAATGGGCAGCAGCGTTCTCTATGAATTCCACCACCATACCATACTGCGATCGCCAACCCGCCTGCCAAGCGTGGCGATTATAGCAAACCCCCCCTTTTGGGGGAGGCCTATGTCCAGCAGTGGACGTCTTTCGGCTGAAATGATGATGATGATGATGAATGTTCCCTCCCTCTGCTGGGAGTCTGGGACACAGGCCTCCTCTCGGTGAGAGGGAGTGGGCCGTACTAATAAGTATAGTCCGCGCGGAACTAGTTGGCCGCGCCTTTGTGAGCGGTGGGACGGAGGGGCGGGGGCGCCTTGTCATTACTCAGTACGTGTGTTGCGAACTCTGACCTCTATCATACATGTATAATACGGGTCAGTCGTTGCGAACAATGGGCAACCCCGCCGCCCTCACCCTCGTCTCCACCCAAGGCGCGGCCAACTAGTTCCGCGCAGACTATAGTAATAGTCAATGGTCGGAGTAGGTAGATTGATTTTTGGTACTTGTATCATAAATGCCCACAGAAAGAATAACATGGATAAGCCATTTTCCCGGAAAGTAATTCCGGTATTTCCGGATCCAATTAAGTATTGTTAATGTTGGTAGTGATTATTATTACTACTCAATTCAAAATTTAAAGGAAGGTATTGAAACTAAATTAAATTATTATTTATCTGTTTTCACGTAACGTTTCAATCCCGAAATTCCGAATATATACGTTTCGGATCAATGACCCCAATTCAATCTACCTACTCCGACCACTGGTAATAGTATCCAATTATCCACCAATAACACAACAAAAACTATTAGTTGTTTCTGATTAACTTTTAGAAACACCAGTATTTATAACTGCTACACTTTTCTAAGCTCTTAAATTTTATACAAAGGTACAATTAGGCTTGCTCAAAAACTTCGCTGTTTGTGAAGCTTTAAGAAAAGCAAAACTAACTACTTCTATGTGGATAGTTACATACGTCAAGTAACCCACAACTCTTCAAAACAAACCTGTCTTTATCAACCACTTTGACCATTGCTACAGCCCCATTCAAACTTTAGGGTGGTTCGGAACATGCGGCGAGTTGCTGCACAGCAACAAATTCACGTGTCAGCTGGGGTGAGAGGTGAGGGACTGCGCAACGAGTAGTACAATTCAAGCCAGCATAAAATTTGAATCGGGCTATCAATGGTATCAGACTGTCTTCAAGAAACCAAAGCACTCTCTGACCACCACTGGTACATACCTGAAACAAACAAAAAGTATTTATTAGAAAAATAATCCAATACATCAAAAACAGTTCTTATTTACTAGCAAAGTAAAACAATACATCAAATAGATCGACGATTACGTCAGTTACGTAACGACCATGTACAATGTCAATGTGTTGACGAAAGACAGAGCGTTTTTCTAATGAGTCACTGTTACCTAAACTGACTCATTATTTAAATAACTTTTGTCCACGAATACGTCGATAATTGTCTAACGAAATAAAAAACTTCAACAATACTGTAAGCTGCACCACTTTAGACCTTCTTTTTGCACTCCCCTTGCCCTTTAAGACCCCTGGGTCTTAGCAAGCCGTAGAAAGCGTTTTCAAATGTCCTTTATAATGCGCACAGCAAAAGAGTGGAACTCTCTACCTGCGTCTGTGTTTCCGAGCGCATACAACCCGAATCTCTTCAAAGTGAGAATGAACAGGCTTCTTCTGGGTAAGCTCACTCCATCGTCGACTTCTCTGTCATCTCTGACCTAGACTAGAGTCAAGGCTAAACTCATTTCAAATAAAAAAAAAGAAACAAAATCACGTCCAGCCAGAAGTTTTAAATATCTTTCTTAGGGTTACACAATGGGTGTCAACGGGACCTTATTGCTAAGGCTCCGCTGTCCGTCCGTCCGTCTGCCACTTCATAGAGAGTATATACTCCTATAGCCGCTATAACAACAAATAATAAAAATAAAGTTAAAAATTAAAGGGCTCTTTAAAAAAATATTTGGTGTTAAATATTGTGCGGTGGTGTACTTTGTTAAACTAACCACAAAATGACCAGTAGTCCTAATTAAATAAGAATCAATAAAGTAGCCCAAATTACCACACAATCGTCCATATAATTTGAAAACACATGTTCATTGTTAACGGACGTGACCCGCCAGCTGTATTGATAATATTGATATACATAATAGGTATTTCTAAAATCAATATTATTCTAATACGGGTCATAAAACGCCGTTCTTTTTGCCCTGATCAATAAAACATTCTATATCTGTGTCGCCTACTCGTTTCTCCCAAAGAATTAGTGCTAATTACGTCATTCGCAGTAACGTTGAAATCGATAAAATTTTGTAATCACCCATAAAATCAAGGTTAATGTTAACTATAAAATGGTGAATCTTTTGTTTTGCTGTTCTTTTTTTAACGTATCTGTGGTTCTAGGTTGATTCTGCGAAACCACAAAAAAAGATCATTCATTCATTATTTCATTAAGGCTCCTTCAAACAGACGCGACACGCGATAAAAAAGCGCGCCTTTATTCTTGAGGTCGTTATATTTGAATGAAAAACGTGAGCCGGCCCGTGAGTTGTTTGCGTTACCGTTATCGTAGATATACCTACTTGGACTATCACTGCACATAGATTCCAGATTCTCAATCTTAATTCTTAATTGGATCAACACAGCGAGATGGGTGACTACATTGTAACAATCGCGGTTAGAATCTCCCGCAGATTCTAACCGCGAAGGTAAAAAGAAATATTATTTTGATGATCATTTAAAATTGCCAAAATTGGTGACCTGCGGGTTACTAACAATATCCGTTCCAAATTCGAATCACTTTTAAAAGTCCCTAGAAATTAAAGAATTATTCCGTTCTGATCCCCTGAACCCCCCCGCCTCGATCCCCTCCTAGATCGTCTTCTGTTTTAATCTCTGTCTTATCCACTAAAAACTTTCTCATACCGGTTTGAACCGCTTTTTCTTTTGTTTTTGATCCTGAAGGATCGTCAGCAACGAGAGCTATTTTAGTCCCTGTTTACGAGGAATACACTATACTCCATTTGTTTAGGTAATTAAATAAAGGCAAACAAAAAAACCATGTGACGTGGTTAACCAACTAAACGTAATACTAGTCTATTCCGTTGTCATGCTACGTCACAGTTGTACTCTTCAATTTAGCAACGTTATAATTCGTTAACAATATTGCTAAATTGAAGAGTACAGCTGTGACGTAGCATGACAACTGAAGTGATTGGTATTGCGTTCAGTCGGTTAACTAAGTCACGTGATTTTTTTGTTTACCTTTATTTAATTACCTAAACAAATGGAGTATAGCTCTTTTTGAATAGCTGTGATAAAAAAACAATTTCTATTTTTCACCACATTTATAGTCACTCTCACGTCGCCAATATGTCGAGAACCATGGCAGCACTTAATTTGTCACTGTCTGCAATATTAAATGTAATTTTTCCAACTGAGTGCAATTTGCCACTTAATTTCTGTTATCCAGATTAATGGTGCTGTCCACTAAGCCGACATGAACTGTCTCCAGTAATTGAGCCAATGTTCTAAAACTTCAATTTATTTATAAACTAGCTGACCCGGCAAACGTTGTTTTGACATATAAATTATTTCTAGCTGTCCGTTATTTCATGTGTCCTACCCCTTACCCTACCCTACTGCTACCATACTCCTACCCTACTCCTAACCTACTCCTACACTACTCCTACCCTACTCCGATAAGTAAAAAAAAAAGATAAAAAGTCCTATGTCCGTCTCCTGGTTCTAAGCTATCTCCCCACCAATTTTCAGCCAAATCGGTTCAGCCGTCCTTGAGTTATAAATAGTATAACTAACACGACTTTCTTTTATATATATATAGATTACGATTCTTTTTAGCTGTTTTAGCGATAACTTAAGGGGAAACTTGACTTATATGTACATCAACAGTATTCCATATAAATACCATGTGGTGACGACAATACGAAAATAAATGAAAATACTGGTTGTCATTCGTGTCAACCAGTCTCATCAAGGGGTATCGTATTACCCAGTAACTGGGTTGTGGAGGTCAGATAGGCAGTCGCTCCATGTAAAATACTGGTATTCAGCTGCATCCGGTTAGACTAGAAGCCGACCCCAACATATTTGGGTAAAGGCTAGGCAGATGATGACTGGCAATACTAATCAACCTGCAACCTGTGGTCCACTTTAGCCCTAGATCGAAAGAGCTGGAAGTCATGGGGAGAGGGTTTTGCCCAGCAGTGGGATGATGCAGGCTAACAGCAACAGTAACTAATGCATAGGAGTATTCAAATACTTACTCAAACAACATCGAAATAGTTTTTTTCGAACAAAGTAAATAGTAGTGACAGGCCGACAATGGGTTTTGCCAATCTTTGACTAGCTTGTGACTCAACCCACTGATAGTGACTAAACTATTTGATATACAATTTGGATGAATTTTTGTATGCAGAC
Organism: Mesoligia furuncula; assembly: GCA_916614155.1. Classification (NCBI taxonomy): domain Eukaryota; kingdom Metazoa; phylum Arthropoda; class Insecta; order Lepidoptera; family Noctuidae; genus Mesoligia; species Mesoligia furuncula. Next base: position 5,932,552 of record OU744794.1, read on the forward strand.
TGAGAAAATCATTAGATATACAAAGTTTAATTTATTGTCATTCTAGCTGCCGCCCGCGGCTTCGCCCGCGAGGTATGTCGATAAAAACTTCTATATTCTTCCCCGGGATGCAATATATCTCTCTGCCAAATTTTATCAAAATCCGTTCAGTGGTTTAGGCGTCAAAAGGTAACATACAGACATAGGATTTTTTATACCGATATTCCCACTAATTATATTATATTTCGATTAGTAGATACTAAGCGTGAATCGTGCAATACCGAGTGCACGATTCATTCTTTGGAATTTAATGTCTATTGTTAATTATAAAGATGTTTTTGGGTACAGCATTGCCAAAACATTTGCTGGCTCAATTTTTTTGTCCTTATAAGAATTTTCAGATACGAAAAAAAAACCAGATTCTGTAAAAATCTCACCGTGGAAACTTAGGTGAAGTGAGTTTGTTTTTGCTAGGAATTGACACTATTGACAGCTCACTCCACGCTCACTTCACCTAAGTTTTCACGGTGAGGTTTTTACAGAATCGACCAGCAGCATAGCTATTCACAACCATTCGATACGCTTCCGTTCCGTATCGAAAGTCAATCAATGTTATCGTAGGAGCCCTCTAAACGCTGTTAACAAGTCTAAAACCCGAAAATTTTGTCAGCTTATATCAAATAGACGACCGCTATTCTTCCGACAGTCTTCTTCTGTACGGAAGCGTATCGAATGGTTGTGAATTACAGCTATGCAGGAGTTGTCATAGACATTGCCAACTTTACGTCAACAGTCTTGCCTCTGACACCTATACGACTTTCAGAGTGAACACTTCTCTTCCCACCTCATCGCGATGTATATCTATGTATTTATGTATTCCTGGTAGCGTAATATTAGTTTCTTGTTGAAACAGCGTGTGGGATAAAAACTGAAACTACGCTATGTGTTAATCTGTCACTCGAATTACACGCACGCGTTGCTTTGATAACAATTTGTTAGCTTTTTGTCGAGTGTATTCAGTGCATGTTTGATAAACTTTCATAATAGTGAAGCAGAATATGAATTCAAAATACATGTACCTACAGACGCCGCCAGCACATCAAGCTACCTAAAATTGTCAAATTTTCCCCGTCAACTTTGAACCTCATGCTTTAGTGATAAAGTCGAAAACCTATTAAGAAATTTGACAAATTGACTACAATCAGTTAAATTATTATTTTTGTCAAGCTTGATGTTCTGTCGTCTGCATATAACAAGTTGTTGTGCCACTTCTTCTTCAGAGTTAAAACTCTAGGGAGACCACTTCCCACTGTTTAAGTGTGTGTGAGTGGTTTAATAAAACACCGGAACAGTCTTATGTAATTATGACACTCAAAAGTGCTGATTCTCTAGGCTGAGAATTTGAAAAAAATTACATTTGATTTTTTGAAGCGAAGTACAATAGCGGAGGAAATTATTAAAAGAATATTAAAACCGTGTCACAGCGTAAATTCCATTTTTATCGACATAATCGCAATGATACCACTTCACTAAAAATACAGGCGTGAACGTCTTTTATTCATCGAACTCATAAATCTAGTTAGCACGCACGTTAACTTGACATCGACATAACGAAAAACGTGATCACATAACAGTCCTTTTATACACCCACAGCAACCATAAACCATAAACCACACCACTATTAATAAAATTAACCTATTACGATAACATTTCCATAAGAATATGGTGGAGGAAATATAAATTAGATCGGAAACAACATCCTCCCACGAGTAATATTTAACTGACTGAAGGAAATTGCACATTACCTTATTAGTGTTTCTAGGCAAGAGATTGGTAAGCTCATCGACAAATTAGCTGTTCTCTCAGACCAACAAAAAAAGATAGACAGCGCGCCACGAACATTAAAACTGAAGCCACCTTTTTATCTATGTGTGTATCGAAGGCTTGCCATTTGTTAAATGTTTTCCCTATAATTTGGGGATATTTGTGTGAGTAGGAACTAGTATAATATTGTACGAGTAAGATATTGTTGAGTATGGTATTGGTATTAATTGGAAACCCAAAATATTCAATACATAAAAAATAAAATAGGAATATAACTCGAAGTAACAAATCATATTCATATGTATGTATTAATCGAATGGGGAAAATTAAAATCGTATTATGGCAACCCCCGCACCTTATGTCACTACCTTCGTTCGTTGAGGTTTTTTGTTCCAAGTAATCTAAAATTTAATATCATAGAAACGATATTATTTCAAGTACTTACAAGTGAAAAGTGATTCCGTGAGACTTTTTATGTGATTTGCTGTTGTTTTTGCAACTTTTCACTGCACAGGTCAGGAAGACATAATTATATTTTTTTAATCTATGTTAACTTGACGACGACTCGTGACGTACTAAGAACGATGAGCATGGTTTTAGTGTAGATGTGTGCGTGAGCGTGTATGTTTACTTGCAGGAGCACGGTTTTACGGCTTCACTTTTGATGTTCGCGGCGCGCCGTCTTTCTTTTTTTGTTGGTCTGAGGCTGTTCTGCTTCATAGCGTTGCAGTTGTGCTATCAAAACGGCGAAGAAAAACATCGCGAAGAAACCGGCATGACCTACAGCCAAAAATTCGAAGACATGTGACATCTACCAACCCGCATTGGGTTCGCTTGTGTCCCAGATTATGCTATGTTTCAACATCTTCCTGCTCTTGTCCCATGTCATGTCATTCTCCCCTGTCAACTGTCAAGCTATCATTCACTCCCTTCTCTTTCATATCATTCCTCAACACAGTCCATCCATCCATCTTTTCTTTCACATTCATTTCCCTCTTCATCCACTCCTAAAATTTGGTACGCATTTCACGATCATGATAACATATTTTCGCCAGCATTTTTTTTGTCAATTGCCAAAATACACTCATTATTAAACACAACAAAATAGATCCCTACAACGACGCTGGATTTTACTTGAATGGCACAATACTAATTGGTCTTTGAGTATTAAACCAACTGGAGGCGCCATTGTCAGGCGATCCCCGCTGCCAAAGGTACGAGACCGCCGGTCATAGCGGTTATATACATGTGTGCGTATAGTTTATGCTTGTGTTTGTTTTGTGTGCGTGCGTAACAACGCGATCGAATTGCAGTAGTGTATTATTGCGTTCCCTCGTCCCCCGCGATGAAAGTAACAGACTTATTTGCATAGATATTAGTACTCGTGGCGTCTCCGGTTGGTTTAATACTCAAAGTAATTGGTTATGTGTAAACGTTTCCTGTGTTAATCATCTGTTACTCCATTATGCTCACAGAAATTGATCTAGTGTCTTCAACACGATAGCCCGTGTGACTATCGCCTTGCTGCTTAGTTTATTATCCTTGTGGCTTGACCCGTGTAACCCTAGGGTAAACTGGGTATTACATTATTATATCCAAGTTCTACAGCGTCCAATATTTATCATCTTAGAAGTTAAGACCCAAGGTAGAAACACGATAGCTTAGGCCTAGCCAAATATTTATTTTCCTTTGAGCCGGTCTTATTAATCTTGTAATAGAAATCTGTTATTTCTTGACACTTTCTAGTTTTTCGTTTCACGACCTTAAAGGATATCATCATCATCATCTGCCTAGCCTTTTCCCAACTATGTTGGGGTCATCGGCTTCCAGTCTAACCGGATGCAGCTGAATACCAGTATTTTACATGGAGCGACTGCCTATCTGACCTCCACAACCCAGTTACTGGGTAATACGGTATGACAAGATATATGGATGTAAATGAAGCAAAAGGAGTCGTAAAGGTCGTAGTAGATGGCGTTCTGCAGTTTCTGCATGTAATAAAGGCGTAAGTTTATGTTTGCATATACTTTCTTGATAAGTCTTCTTCACAACCTCTCTCACCTCCTTCAAGGGTTTGACCACACGTTTCATTTCTTTCACTCTCATCAAATAATTTCCACTCATATTGTAAACTATATTTGGCCGACAGCCTAAACCTGGCCTCATAAAAAAAGTAATTGGCCAACATCTCTCTATTACCGAGGCAGTTATATTTGATGACTGTCTATTCATTTTTATGTTATCAAATAGAAACTGCCCTTATGGAGCCAAGCTTTTATTTGCCCCAAATAGCAACGTTAAGTTTTATTGTCAAATGCTTATGGACGAAACTGATATTATTTTCGGCTAGGAAGTTCACTAAATGACCAACCCCTCCTTTACGAGGAAGAAACTTAACCCCTGAAAGGTAACTGAAAACATACTGACTAAAGTATGTTTTTTTTAATAGTTAACAAAAAGCCTTAACATAAGCTCCTCATCATCATTCTCCTCTCCTTATAAGAACAAAAGAAAGAAAAAACGTTTATTGGCGGCAAACATTCGCATAAAACAAAACAATTTGGGAGAAAACATGCGTCACATTTACGCAAAACGGCCATGGCTCAGCATAATGCTAAGACACTATACGAGACAGAGCCCCAGCGCTGGTTTTCAGCGACAGCCGGCGTTGACGTGATGACGTCATCCGGTGCAGCATGCCCCAATCAATCAAGCTTATCCTAATTTATTTGGAATCGGCGCATAATGTCTTTTTCTTCCGTACTCTCTATTAGAATATACAAGCTAACACATCATTTCAGCCGAAAGACGTCCACTGCTGGACATGGACATAGGCCTCCCCCAAGCACCTCGACTTCGACCGGTTCTGTGCTTCTCGCATCCAACGCGTTCCCGCGGCCTTTACAAGGTCGTCGGACCACCTTGTGGGAGGCCTGCCAACGCTACGTCTTCCGGTACGCGGTCGCCATTTCAGAACCTTTCGGCCCCATCGGCCATCTGTTCTGCGAGCAATGTGCCCTGCCCACTGCCACTATACAAAATATGTATTTGTATTATTAAAATAATTCATAATACTAAAGACTATAACAAAAATCACTTAATACTCTCATACCCTGGCAAACCGACGCCAAAATCTCGGTAAACCGATTTTAAAATTTTGGCATGAAAAAGTATTGTGGCGAAATTACAACAATGACCTGACCTTTTCAAATGACTCATATGCGCACATAACATGTTAATGAAGTCATTATGTTCCCAAATATTGTAGCTACACGTTAATGGATGTCTGCCTCAAAAGGATTGAAAAGGACAACAAGAAAGTATGTTACCAAAGGATTTAATCATCTATTCGAAAAACCGGTTTCTTCAAGGAAAAAACTGCAGATAAGTATATTTATTTAGACAGGTAAAAATAACAAAATTAGCTATACAGAAACTAGAAATTAGCGTCGAAAAACTCATATGCATCGCTGTCGACTGGTAATGTACCCAAGAGACTGGCGGCATTACCACGTTGTATGGCGATGCTTAGCCTCTGGCCAAGGTAAAAACCAGCCCTTGGGTCACGGGAAGTGTCAACCAGCCGTTTCGAAATTTCTTTAAAAAGACCATGAGCACTCGGTCCCCACGGACGTTACTTACTTGTTACCAAAGTAAGTAACCATTGTTCTTTTATAGGTAACAAAGTCTACATAAACTATTTTGGTCTTTAGGAGCGATAGCCTAGACAGGACGAAAACTAAGGCCGAAGTATTAGGTGCCACGTGCTAAATCTCCTTTGTTAGTAGCATATTGCTAAATTGCAGTATTGCGCACCAACCTTTGTCTTGCTATAATTAGCATCAGTGAAACGCAAAAACGTGATCGCGTTTCGCTTTCCTATGTAGGGCGCGTCAGCAGTGGGCGTTTAAAAGAACCATAGTTATCCCCACATTCAGAGGGATTGTCCGAAAGGGTTACCGCTGGCCCGGAACATAAAGGGCTAAGGAAGGAACACGGGTGGGTTTTAGTCAGAAAGAGTCTGACACTCCCTTCGGGCGAGCGGGAGGGGTCATTTGATGAAAAAAAAAAACATGTTATCCTGTTCTGCCGACCTAGGTAAAACTGTCGTCGTACAAAGATCTTATCTGAAATCTTTGGCCTTGAAGCGTTTTGGGATTCCATCGAGTCAATACTCTTCTGTTGTTCTGAAATTGTGTCCAAGGTCTTTTACAAACCGTAATATTTATAGAAATATAGCTGCGCCCCGCAGTCTCACCCGTATAGGTTTTGATCCCGTGGGAATATCGGGATAGAAAGAAGCCTGTATGGTAATCCAAGGCGTCAGCTACCTCCGTACCAAATTTTATCAAAATTGGTCCAGCCGTTTGTGCGCGAAGAAGTATCAAACATACAAACATACACAACCTTTCGCCTTCATAATATTAGTGTGATGACTCATATCATCTTTTCTTATGCAGAGTTCGTTTCCAGGTAGACAGCCAGCTAGACATTGGTGTTTCAGGGTACATAACTTAGTATTAAGGCTCCTTCAAACGGCGCGACACGCGATAAAATCTCGCGCGACACAAGCTGGTGCCTGTGTGTCGCGCGCCTTTACTCAGTTTTTATAAAGGACCCTGCGGTTTGGCAATAACCTGGTATGTTTTGAGGTAACTATGAAGGGCTCTGGTTCGTGGCTTGACCGTCCACCAACTTTACTCTAGTCATAATTAGCGTCGGTTACACTGCTTATCCCTGATCAACCTTGTGGCTTATTTGGGATTTCGATAGTATCAATGCAATCCGTTCCAAAAACAATACCAGAGAGAGACTTCTTTAAAACTACTACAGACTGTACTATTCTTCTTGTTTGATCATAATGTGTGTACATAAATGGCTAATAAATAAATAAGTACCAGAGCCAAGGTCTTCATCTTCATTCCCAAAAGTGAGCCCCTTATGAAAAGGTTTATATTCGAATCGGTGATATTCGAATATGAACCTTTTCATAAGGGGCTCTCCCGTATGACACACTATAAGTAAGGATAGGAGATAGGCACTTTTGAAGGATCCTGGTCTCCGTAGGTATATGGTACACTCATCCTATAGGTACCAAGACCAACAATTGTCTGGCCGGTTACACCGCTTATCTCCGATCTCCGACCTTGCGGCTTATTTGGAATTCCGACGCATACGCATCTGTTTACAGACACGTGTTTCATATGATATCTCTGTTTTGTGTAGCGAAGTGGACGCGGCGTCAATTAGTAATGTGAGCTGTATTGAGGTGATGAGTTTGCTGGTGTTTTAATAGCAGTGCGCATGTGCATTGGCCCTAAGGCAAAATTGAATGCATAACATGCATTCATAATCAGCCTATAATATTCCCACAGCTGGGACACGAGCCTCCTCTCTTCTCGAGGTAGAGGGTCGTAATCCACAACGCGGGCCCAGTCTGTAGATGGCACAAGTCTTCGATTTTTTTGGCTCTAGTACATGCCGGTTTCCTCACAATCTTTTCCTTCACAGTTTTGAGAGCAATGGTGATTAAATTAAACACATAGTAATGTGCCTGGCTGGGCTGGAACTCACGAATTTATTTAAACTTACGTTACTTTTCAAAATATTTGAATGGTTCGTAAAACCTATTGTTTTAGTAGCTGTTACAGTGTTTCAATCATCTTCTTCTAATAAATAGAAATCAATGTTTGTTCGTATTTCATGCGCTGCCATACCGTTAATCCGATTGCGATAAAACTTTATCAACTTATTGCTTGCACTTGCGCAAAGGTTATAGGCATAGTACAATTCTTCTGCGGCCACTACCAGCTTGAATATAGAGATATGGGGTGGTCCTCATACCTCGGGTGTAAACTTCACTTATCCTCCATAGAAAAGGGAGGATCCTCAGACCAGACGGGTGCTGTGTCTGGTGGGCAATGGTTAATGTCGGGACGTTGTATTATGCTAGTTGCGCGGTAAACTCTTGCTTGCGCGATGCAGGATTTTTGTATGACGTCTGTGTAATGCGTAGTTCGTATGTGGCGATATAGATGCCGCCACACATCAATACTTCATCGGGAAAAACTTCGATAATGACATCGTCAAATACTAGGTACCTACTAGGAAGTACTGTTTACCGAATCAGCTGATACAGTAATACAATAATTTACTACATCTCGGAGTATTCTTGTCTGTGAAACAGTAGCAGCTTCTTTCCAAGGTCATAATAATTGACACTCTACTTTTCCTATTAGAAGATTTCCATCACAATACACCGTAATTAAACAATAAAGAAACGATTCTCGTTATTATCACGTTATCTACGCTTCACACAGTTCACACGCTTTTTCTCGGAATAGTTCATAAAGGAAAGAGTAAAAAATACAAAATGGCTGGATGCTGCGAAGATATGAGAGGCAATGGACCGAAAATTCTTACTCACTTGAGAAAGAAATAGTAAAATTGTGGACTTCCCGCAATGTTTTCTTTACTTTCTTGCGGGAGGAAATCAGATGTAGCACATTCTTTGGCTAAGCGATATTCCTGTCTCTGTCGCACAATTGTCAAACTACAATTGCGATATAGAGACGGGAACATGTCTAAGCACGAGTTAAGTAAATAGGAAGCAGAGGACCAAACATTTCAGGGCCTCGAAACACAGGTGGGTGGTCGGTGGATGCTTGATCCTAAATAAGGTACCGTATTTTGCAGTCGCCTGCAGCAGTTATAAAACACTGGTGCAATCTCCACTCAAATCTGGGTGGTTCTTCACTCAAAAGATCATTTCAGATGCTAAGCCCAGCGGTTTCACCTGCGTGAATGTCGATCCCGTGGGAATATAGGCCTCCATACAAAATTTTATCAAAAATTGGTCCAGCCTTATGAGCTGGAAGAAGTAACAAACATATAAAAACACACACACACACACACACACTCACAAACTTTCGCCTTTATAATATTAGTGTGATCAACCTGCAAGTGTTTTATAAACCTACTTACATATTTATACATTATTTTCATAATTCCGATCCAGCCTGACCCTTACCACCCTCGCCCAGCGACGCCCTAAGCCGAGGTCCGTACCCCACAAGGGGTAGTGCTCTAGCGTGTAGTCGCTTAGTTTTTAGCCTTAATCTATTGAGGCATCCACAGGCAGTCCGGTTAAGCAGACGACAACCTGCTAGGATGAACTGCGAGAAAACATTAAAAAAAAAACATTATTTTCATTTATCTTTTAGCAGTTGGCGCGAAATTTCTATAGACCGCACAAATATATTGAATTATATTTTATACAGCCTGTAGCCTCAGTATATAAAGTGCTATTTAACATATATTTCATGCCATCTGCACGTTTGTTTTGTCATGTTTTTATTGCGAACAGAACAATATTATCCGTTGTTATTTAAAAAAATCTCTGAATGCTCGTTCAGCTATTGAATAAATAGAAAACACACGTTTACATACAAAACACTATGTAAATAGATACCGGTGATTTATAAACAAAAGATAATTAACTACATATACATATATATAGGTATGTGAGTATACTGTATAACTAATCATCTGTCTAACATTCCAGTCTAACCGGATGCATCTGAGTACCAGTATTTTACATGGAGCGACTGCCTATCTGACCTCCACAACCACAACCCAGTTACTGGGTAATACGATACCCCTTGGTAAGACACGTTGTCAGACTTTCGGGCTTCTGACGACCCGTAACAACTGTCAAAGATCCACGAATGACAGCCGGGACTGACGTCGAGGCATGGAGGGTTTTCGGTACCTGAAGATGGTCACTCAACCACGGACTAACCGCTGCAAGCGTAGTAAAACCTGGTCGATCAACCCGTGTGGCTGTATAACTAATGTTGGCATATTATGAAGCCTTGTTTGTCTGTGGTTTTATAGTTAATCGGTATTATTGTCCGATCAGTTTACCTGCATGACGCGCAATGCGTAAACAGATATTTTCATCTATTTTGCAGTTTAGCTGCTTCGTTTGAGTCGGCTATTATTTTAGTGAGAATATGCAGTGGGAATAAATATAAGTTTTTTGTCTTACCCTTAGCCCCAAACTAGACAGTTGCAGTTGCAACCGAGATGTAAGTAATATTTTAAGCTCGTCATCTTGGCGCTAAGGGTCTAGACAGACGAACTGCATTTGAACTGCATGCCAGCTGCAATTTTGCAGTTTGGATGCAGTTGTCATAACTAGGTTTCGAAGCAGTTAAGTCAACTGCCGGTTGATACTGTAAAAATCTCACCGTGAAAACTTAGGTGAAGTGAATTTGTTTTTGTTAGGAATTGACACTATTGAGAGCTCACTTCACCTAAGATTTCACATGTTACAGCAGTTTTAGATGCTTACCTGTAAAAATTGAAGCCGCGTGGACGATAAAATATTATCTGTTTCTATTTATTGTTTTCAGCACCCTGTGCAAGTAGCAATGACATTTTCAATTGCACTGCGTCAACTGCGTGACGTTGGTTCAATAATCCAATTAAGTACTTTAGAGATAAGTAAGACGAAGATTACCGGTTATACTATTAAGGGTTACCGCTGGTAACCCTTTCGGACAATCCCGCTGACCCGGCAGGCTTCGGCCCTAAGGCGCCCTTCCTTGATGCTGACATCTCTTTGAGGCGCGCGTGGAACACGTATCTACGCGCCGTAAAATCCCGAGGCCTTTGCCCTTCATGGGACAATACAGGCTAGTTAGATGAGATAGAGATAAGTGTCATCATCATTCTCCCTAATCCCACCTTATTAGGGTCGGCGCAACATGTCTTTTTCCTCCATACTTCTCCATTAGTCGTCGTCTCGGTAGTCACACCCCCTTTCTATCCATATCATCAGAAGTAGAGCTAAGTGTAGATCATTAAAAGTATTCTTTACAAAACTATTAATATGGACCTACGAATAGTGAAAGTATAGAGGTATGAGGAACAGGGTGTAAAGTTCACTCATTCTCTATAGAAAAGGGAGGATCCTCCGACCAGACGGGTGTTGTGTCTGGCGGGCAACTGCCCGATGATTCATGTCGGGCCGTTGTATATATATATGTTGCGCTGTAAACTCTGCTTGCGAGATGCAGGATTTTGCGTGACGTCAGTATGACGCTTTGTTCGCAAGTGGCGTTGTAAATACCGCTACAAAACCATAATAATCATGCTACGAACTATTACTCGCTTCCCTTATAGCTTCCAGCTGCTTCAATCATACAAAAGCGCTATAACACTATATGCTATTCAACAAAAAAATCACATAAAAATTCCCCACAGACGCAACAAATCGATCAGGAATAACAACAGCTACTTAATAAGACTGCAAAACACCACTTTTGATTTACATAAACGCTTCGACATTCAATGTTCAGTGCACACTGTATTAAATCATCATTAGTCACGTTTTCCAGCTGTTAGCTACCGCATACAGATTATACAATATTGTACAGATACATTATACACTGTGTCGTGTCGTGATCGCCACACTGACGGAACGCGATTTATAATGGAGGATTAAGTCTGGTACACATTGTTTACGGGTTAACGTTTCCTTTAAGGGTTAACTCAATTTTAAGGCAGTGTGTTATTGTGTTAGCCAACCAGAAGACCGTTTTTAGATTGCATTATAATTTGTAACTTATTCTAAGTCATTTTATCCAAAGGTTGTAGATAAACATAGAATTGGCTGCTAAAGGTCTGCGATCACCTGGCCGCACAGGCGGTATTGATAGTTTGAATGCAGATCGCAAAAAAAAATTGAAAAATCTGCTCAATGGTAATGATAAAAATATAACCCTGTACCCCTCTTTTTTTGGATGGGAAATTATCAAATAACTTCTCCCGCTCTGGGCGGAGCGGGAGGGCGTGTCAGACTTTTACTGACTAAAACCCACCCGTGTTCCTTCAGTTGGCTGTGGCAGGGGCCACGGTATCTGTTTCGAACAGCCCGCGACCTTGGCAGGCATCGGCCCTACCGGACCCCGAACCCTGTCCCCCTGTGACCTTGTCCTTGGTGTCGCGCAGTCGGGTAAAAAAAGCAAAAGAGGTTATCATATTATGACGTTTGAAATGACGTTGACGTTTGGAATGGCGACAGTTCTATGGTTTCATCATCATCATCATCATCATTTCAGCCGAAAGACGTCTACTGCTGGACATAGACCTCCAAAAGAGGGGGGTTTACCATAATCGCCACGCTTGGCAGGCGGGTTGGCGATCGCAGTATGGTATGGTGGTGGAATGCATAGAGTACGCTGCTGCCCATTCTCCGGTACGGTTCTATGGTTCACCTCCACAATAATTTAGCGATGTGATACATTTTTATTAAACCTCGTCTATTACGGAATATTTTCTTCCAAGATTTCGTGACACAATGTTTCAAGATGATAACTAAAATATTCTACGTCGTATATCCAGCTTTCATGAACGTGAAACTTTCATCCAACCGACCAGCGAAGCTTTGACGGCCGACACATGTCTGCATCATCCATCTTGCTGGCCGAAATACTCCTGGCGAGCAGTTTTATTTCCTTTTTGGATGCTGCTTATCCAGTCCAGGAGAGTGCCGGGACGTTTGAGTAGTATAACTTGAATTTCTTTACTTAAAGAGGAAACGCGGAAGGTCGTTTCTCCATAGAAATGTTCTCGGCTGTTTTCTTTCTGGTTAATGATCATAAAGCAATGATTTTTTACAGAATCACACTAATATTATAAAGGCGAAAGTTTGTGAGTGTGTGTGTTTATAAGTTTGTTACTTCTTTACGCTCAAACAGCTGGACCAATTTTGATAAAATTTGGTGTGGAGGTAGCTGACACCCTGGATTAACATATAGGCTAATTTTTATCTCGATATTGCCACGGGATCACAACTTATGCGGGTGAAACTGCGGGGCGCAGCTAGTAATAAATATTAACTACTTGTATGTCCCTATGTTTTCCTTTTTGATGATACATTATTTTTATAAGCACTAGAACCCGTAAAAAATGCCGATCTAAACCACTGTCAACTAAGGCCTAGTGTACAAATTTGACAACAATTAATTAAAAAAGAAAAACATAGAGACACATATATATCCTTCTTATTCAGTTTATGAAAATCTTTTAAATTGGTCCAATATTGGAGGAGGAAATAGGCGAGAGCCAAACCTCGAATTACGACTTTTTACTTAGGATTTTTCAAAAGTCTCTCCGATCGCATAGAAGAACAACATAGGTAGTACTCGCAACCGTCATGCGTGTGTCAAAAGGAGTATGTGGATCGTAGCAGGTGGTGTTCTGTGGTTTCTGCCTACCCGCATTGGAACAAGGCGTGAGTTTATGAATGAACTAGCTGCGTCCCGCGGTTTCACCCTCATAGGTATCGATCCCGTGGGAATATCGGGATAAAAAGTAGCCTATAATTATGTTAATCCAGAGTGTCAGCTACCTTCATACAAAATTTTATCAGAATCGGTCCAGCCGTTTGACCGTGAAGAAGTAACAAACATATTTACACAAACACACACCCCCCCCCCACACACCCCACTCACAAACTTTCGCCTTTATAATATAAGTGTGATGTAATCGTAAGAGAGGCATGACGAAGCAATTTAGACACCAGAAAAAATCCACTGAAAAGAAATGCTCTTCCATTCAGCAACTTTTTTAACTGAAGAACCTATAATTCAGATAGGTTTCTTAGGAGAACTCATACATAATATTGCATATTTACATGACCCACCTAATCCTGTATACAATATGTCGTTCTCGAAACATGCAATTCTAATGAAACAGCTCAAAGAAAGATGTTTTGCATCTATTCAGCAAGACAAGTTTGTAGACAATAGCACATATACAAAATAAACTACAAACGGCTGTTTAAGACCGCATTTCCTCAATAACTGTTGAGGGCAAAATACTGGAGTACAGTGAACTACAAACGTCTTGAAAGCAACGGACTAGACCTGTCCAAAGCCTAGTATAACAGTAGTTCTATTCTGTAAAACATAGGTGAAGTGAGCTCTAAGGCTCCTACATACAGGCGCGACACGCGATATAATCGCGCGCGACACAATGGCACCGCTCGTTGCGCGACTTGCGGTGCCTTTGTGTCGCGTGTCGTGTCGCGCCTGTTTGAAGGAGCCTTAAAGCGAGATGTCAATAGTGTCAAAGCATCAGGTGGAACACCCATACTTCCCGTGGGTGTCGTAAAAGGCGACTAAGGGAGACCGGAGAATGGGCAGCAGCGTTCTCTATGCATTACACCATACCATACTGCGATCGCCAACCCGCCTGCCAAGCGTGGCGATTATGGCAAACCCCCCCCCAAAATTGGGGGAGGCCTATGTCCAGCAGTGGACGTCTTTCGGCTGCAGAAAAGCACCGCAGTACCAAGATAATGTGTCATAATAGCATGTATTTAAGTACCAGATTTGTGACAAAAATTGTACCATATTTATTTCACAGTTATTTTAGAGTTAGCTATCCCTTATGTTGCACCTGCCATGTTTTCTCTCTGCATCACCCTAAGGTTGGTTGACTGGTAGAAAATGCCTCAGGCATTGAATCCGCTTTTGTAAGGTTTTATTTTTACCTGTACATATGTATAGTTTTATTATACAAACTAGCTGCGCCACGCGGTTTTTTAAAAAGTAGCCTATTTGTTAATCCAGGGTGTCAGCTACCTCCATACCAAATTTTATCAAAATTGGTTTAGCCGTTTGAGTGTGAAGACGTAACAAACATATAAACACACACACACACTCACAAACTTTCGCCTTTATAATATTAGTGTGATAAATATGCTCCACAAATACACTTCAAGCCGATATTACTCTGACTAATAGATGTCTGGACGAGGCAGTCTTTACATTATTGGTAATTTGCACTTTGCACAGTTGCTTGAACAATGGAGGAAGTTCAATCAAATGTATCGACAATTTATTGGTTGGACGGTAATTTCTAGTTAGGCCATTACCTACAAATTATCGATAGCGTTCCTGATCGACTAATGTACCCTAATGATTATTTATTGTTCATTGCACAAAGCACTGACTATATTTCCGCGTGCACTTTATTTTTCTACGTAGAACATGTAGGCAGGATGAGCTGGAGAAAACAAACCACATTAGCCCTGAATCAAAAGAAATGGAAGTCAAGGGGAGAGGCCTTTGCCCAGCAGTGGGATGATGCAGGCTAAACTTCAAAAAAGGAGGTTCTGTATTCGACCCGTATGTATGTATGTTTGTATGACCACGGTTTTCTTAAAAACTAATGAAGCAGTTTTGATAATTCTTTCATTAATATGATCTACATACTTTCAGGAAGGTTTTAGTAGGTAATTAATTATTCTCATGTACTAAGTCATATGCATAAATGTACTGAAACTCCGGCATTTCTATGCGAATTTTGATGATTCTTCTAGTCAGTGTCTTAAATTTTTCAATGCGCTAGTGTTAATTGAATTTGTGTGCAAAAAAGTGAAAAAAAAACCTTTTTTTACAAAAAAAAACCTTTTTTTACAAAAAAAAAAACATTTAAAAAAAAAAAAAAAAACAACCGACTTAAGGGGCTTACAGGACCTAAACGCAAAAAAACGCAAGTTTTTTGCGTTTAGGTTTACGGTTCAGAAATTATCTAAGAGTTCAGAAAATGTTTTACATTTTGCTAATTCAATTTTTCGTTTCCTACTTGCAGGTTTATTTTCACACACAACAAATTCAATTCAAACATTAAACGCACTCCACGCTGCAGACAATAATGCTGTGTGCTTTCTGCATAATGGTCTTAAGTACCCACTGTGCTATAACCATTGCCCCACATCCGAGCCAACTAATAATGATGTCACCTAATCTATATTGCATGCTACTGCAGCACATTACTAACGCCTGGTACTATAGTTATATAGTATATAGTAGCTATGTTTACAGATGTGGCTAAGTAACAGCCGCACAGTTCGATCGATCCTGTTAAGCGTCGCTTGCGCGTTAGTTAGTCCGTGGATGGGCGACCATCTTTACATACCAAGACTCCTCCAAGCCTCGGAAAGCACGTTAAGCCGTTGGTCCCAGATCATTCGTGGATCTTTGACAGTCGTTACGGGTAGTCAGAAGCCCGAAAGTCTGACAACCAGTCTTACCAAGGGGTTATTACCCAGTAACTGGGTTGTGGAGGTCAGATAGGCAGTCGCTCCATGTAAAATACTGGTATTCAGCTGCGTCCGGTTAGACTGGAAGCCGACCCCAACATAGTGGGGAAAAAGCTAGGTAGATGAGTTGCTATGTTTACAGATGTGCGATGAGGGCCTCGTGGCTAAGTAACAGCCGCACAGTTCGATCGATCAGCGGGGTAAGTAATTCCGTAACACGCTATCAATAGCAATGGCTTTCATTTTGACAGTTCGACCACATTCATTGCCTTATTTACCTTGTTCCGCAGACGAATTTTTCGAACATATGAAGCAATGGATCAGCAATCAGCAATATGATTCAGATTGTGATTGAAAGTGTGTTACGCAATTAAGGTGCTGGTTAAGCTACGCTTACCGTCGCTTATGCGTTAGTTGGTCTGTGGATGGGTGACCATCTTTACAATACCAAGACTCCTCCGTGCCTCGGAAAGCACGTTAAGCCATTGGTCCCGGCTGTCATTCGTGGATCTTTGACAGTCGTCACGAGTGGTCAGATCGTATTACCCAGTCACTTTGTTGTGGAGGTCAGATAGGCAGTAGTTCCACGTAAAATACTGCGGTCATCATCATCATTTCAGCCGAAAGACGTCCACTGCTGGACATAGGCCTCCCCCAAAAGGCAAATGCAATGGCAAAGGCAATGGCAAACCCCCCCCGGGTTTGCCATAATCGCCACGCTTGGCAGGCGGGTTGACGATCGCAGTATGGTATGGTGGTGGAATGCATAGAGAACGCTGCTGCCCATTCTCCGGTACGCCCCTTAGTCGCCTTTTACGACACCCACGGGAAGTGGGGTGGTGCTATTCTTTAAGTCCGGCACCACACAGACTTACTACGGTGCCATTTCGTAAAAATCTCACAGTGAAAACTTAGGTGAAGTGAGCGTGGAGTGAGCTGTCAATAGTGTCAATTCCTAGCAAAAACAAACTCACTTCACCTAAGATTTCACGGTTAGATTTTCACAGAATCGATCAGCTGGTACTTACTCAGCTGCAACCGGATGATGTTTACAGACGTGGGATCTGAGTAAAACTAACCAAAAACGTCGCTAGTTTAGATAAAAGCTATATAATTAAGCGATTGTATTGGTTAGTCCCACAGATCTAAAGAAAGAAAGATAAATTGTTTATTCTGAGGCAAATTATAAAAAAAAACTAAGTAAGTAGTCAAAAGCCTCGTAATCGACTACAAAATAATAAAACGAAAAGATAAATTACTAAAAGTTTTACAATGTTGTCTATTGGTGATATCAGAGCGCGTCACGCCAACACGATAGACAATACTCATCCCTCGCTACACGTACTAGCACATCATTGATGAAAACAGCCTTCACATTTAGATAACGAAAAAAATCTCAGTTAAAAATAACACTTGGTTAAATAGCCTCTTGGCTACACTAGCACTACGATAATATAATTAGTGGCAAATCGAGCAGAACATTGTAAGAACATTCTTTGAAGCTATAATGGCAGTAATTATTTTTTTTGTGTTCATTCGTGCCTATTTTTACAGTGCGGCGACTTGTGTGCGACCAAACGCGCATCCATCACTTTTGATCGTCATTACATGTCATTACATGGCTGGGTGCGGTTTGTATAATACGAGTGGTCACTTCACTCGTATTATACAAACCGACAAGGGTCATTTAACACCTGTAAAATCGATTACTGCACCTCATTATACTCTGATGTACCTACATACATCCTTAATTAACATACGTGTAAATACATAATTACCGCGTTGTGATATTGAAAATCATTCAACATGAGTCAGTTATAAAAAGCTGGCCAAGTGCTAGTCGGACTCACGCACGAAGGGTTCCGTACCACAAGGCAAAAACGCCGAAAAAACACGTTAGTTGTATGGAAGCCCCCCTTTAATATTTTTTTTTATTCTGTTTTTAGTATTTGTTGTTATAGTGGCAATTATACATCATCTGTGAAAATTTCAACCGTCTAGCTATCACGGTTCATGAGATACAACCTGGTGACAGACAGACAGACGGACAGTGCAGTCTTAGTAATAGGGTCCCGTTTTTACCCTTTGGGTACGGAACCGTAAAAAGCAACGACATATTTGAATATGAAATGACAGTGTGACGTTACCAACTTCTGGAGGGAGATGGGCTGGTTGGAAATAGACACCGTCGGCCACCATGGCCCACTTGAAGGACTAAGTGCGGAAACCAAACCTAACAGTATAAGTAATAAGTTTAGCAATTTTTTTGTTGCTCCATTTTTGCACTTCACAGACGCGTTTCTCAAGCGGATGGCACTCGTGCTCGCAATAGTCCCAACCAGACCGAGATAACATGTCCGTGAGCGGTGTCTGTGTGCGTTGCTCGAGCGCACTTCGTATGTAGATTGTCTTCTGTACTGTCTGTATTTTGTGAAAAAACAATCCCCACGATCTACTTTCATCGATCAAATTAAATTATGGTCAACGGACGCCTGTACAGGACAATCAATTCGTTTGCGCCGAAGGTAAAAATCAATAATGAAACAATCGCCAGTAATTAAGGCACAAAGGCGTTCGGTTAACACTAAATTTCCATTAATATCAGTGAGGCGAGGTGACGTTGACAAATTACTGTGCAACGCACGGCTGTGCAGCGCGCAGGCAAAACATGGGGTCATTACTGCACACCAGGGTTGCCAAGCCTACTATAATATTTAACTAGAGACTGTATAATTTGTAGTATTCTGCTTTATTAGAAGCCTAAAAAAGTATTTCTAAAAAAATATATAGTAGGCGAAACTACTATAATATTTGCATTTCAATACAAAATGGCGATATGGCCGCAGTAGGGGCTTAAGGCTCTTTCAAATAGGCGCGACACGCGATAAAATACACCGCAAGTCGCGCAACGACCGGTGCCTTTGTGTCGCGCTCGATTATATCGCGTGTCGCGCCTGTTTGTCTTCTTCTTGCCTTTAATCTCAGTGGTACTACTTTGTAACCTTAATGTAGAGTGTAATAGGTAATAGCATTTTTTTATTATATACTTACTTGTATACATAATCCTACTATCCTACTAATAGTATAAACGCGAAAGTTTGTAAGGATGGATGTTTGTTACTCTTTCACGCAAAAACTACTGCACGGATTTGGATGAAATTCGGCATAACCAGCATTGATACATAGAATATTTATCTTTTTATTCCGATATTACCACGGGATCAAAACGTATGCGGGTGAAACCTCAGGACGCTGCTAGTATATTTCATATAAATAAAAAGTTGGCAACCCTACGGCACACACACAGATTTTGCATGGTTAAAGTAGTTTGCACATACGCTGTAAACTTGCGTAATTATAATGTAATATTAGCCACAAAATTAACGAGTAATTAGAGTGTTCAATTGTCAATTGATTGTTATATTAAGCAACTAAAGTGTGGAGTATCATTTTGTGGTGGGTAATTGGAGGGAGTCACGTTACGTCCGTTACGCGTAGCGTCCGTTTATGGCCCTATTGCATTCTTGAAGGTGATTTTTTCTCGGATCAGTCGCGTTACAGCCGTTCTACTTAAAAGTACATTCAACGCTAGAACAGCTTGTTATTAGAAAAATAACACACAGACCAAATTAACATTTTGTGAAGTATGGTACTAGAAAAAATCACCTTCAAGAATACAATAGGGCCATAAACGGACGCTAAGCGTAGCGGACGTAACGCGACTCCGTCGATAATTGTTGGGATTACAAACGATTATAAAGAGTTTAATATTAAATTAAATGAACCGCCAGTCACTTGAATCTTACCTTAAAATAACACAAGCATAATTAACCAGCCTATATTGTTCCCACTGCTGGAACACAGGCCTTCTTTCAGTGAAAGGGAGTGGACCGTAATCCACCACGCGGGCCCAGTGCGAGTTAGTAGACGTCACATGTCTTCGAATTTTTGGTTCTAGGACATGTCGGTTTCCTCACGATGTTTTCATCCACCATTTTTATACCATGTGACTAAGCGAAAAATGTAATCAAGATCCCTTCGTTGTTCGTTAAATAATTAGAATTCACCATAATCATGTTTGCGAAATATTTGATAACATTAATTAACGTGACGGTGTTAGATGCAATTAAAATCTCCGCATAACGCGTTGTTGGTCGGAATTACGCTCGTCACGGCCGTAATCACGCGATTACGGCTCAATTTACGCGCGATAGCGTTTGCCGGTTGATTGACTTTAATAGGCTCTTACTTATATTCGGGGTGGCAGTCACCGATAGGGCGGAAGTCTACGTACAACGTCAGAAATGGCTATGACAGCGAAATTATATGAAAAGTTCGCAATGTACAGACGCCAGCACATCAAGCTACCCCAAAACTGTCAAATTTTCCCAATCAACTTTGAACCGTATAATTTAGCGATAAAGTTGAAAATCTATTAAAGAAATTTGACAGATTGTAGTAGTTTGATGTGCTGGCGTCTGTACCTAACTTTTTCCCAACAATTTTAGGGTCGGATTCCAGTTTAACCGGATGCAGCTGAATAGGTACCTATATTTTACATGGAGCGTTTGCTTATCTGACTTTCACAGTCACAGCCCAGTTATTGGGCAACACGATACCCCTAAATAAGACTGGTTGTCAGACTTTGGGGCTTGTAACCACCCTTAACGACTGTCAAAGATGATCTACGAATGACAGCAAAATCAGAGAAGACAGGACTTTTATTAACCTTTTGAACGCCACAGTTGGGTATAGACGACAAACGAAAACGTGCCCAACACGCGTTTTCTTGTCGGCTGTAGACGACGGTGGCGTGTTGGGCACGTTTTTGTTTGTCGTCTATACCCGACCGTGGCGTTCAAAAGGTAAAAAATGTCGTTTTCTTGCCGGCTGTAGACGACTGTGGCGTGTTGGGCACGTTTTCGTTAGTCGTCTATACCCGACCGTGGCGTTCAAAAGGTTAAGTAAACTGTTTTCAAGCTTGACCATATTTCTAAATACCTACAGATGAGACGTAACTACCAAAGTAATTGAACGACGAAAGCTTACTACATCCACCTTTAATAACCATAAAAATAACATTCATTTCCACGAATCACTTAGCTCCATTGGGCACCCCAATTTGACACCGCTACCGTCCTCAAATTATGCCGTCAAGACGAAGTGACAAATTATAGCAATCCTAGACGACACAAAAACTAAATGTCACCGTTCCAATTACTTAAACATCGATTGTATACTAGAGTAGAAACACATTGTTAGCATGACGTACACACTCATAGCGCCAACTCGGCCACGAATACCTACACAATACAAAAAGAACTATTCAAATTTGAGGGTTAATAAACTTGATTTTTTTTTGTGCGCGCGTGTGTATTTTTGAGGTAGGCCCAGGGCGATGGTTTTTATGTATTCCGCTAGATTTTTCATTCAAGGGAATTTATTTGTTTATTTTGTTAGGGAAAACAAACAATTGTACGTTATATATTACATCTAAGATTACATTGGAAGTGGGTAAATGTACAATTCACGTTTCCACAGATTAGAGTATCCATTAAAACATAATGATTTTAATGGTAATTGTAAAAGTAATTGTTACTTACGCCTACCTATTGAAATTGACTATTTCTGATAGTTTTCTTATCTCTATTGTATTCAGAATGAACTATATTTTTTTTTTATGAACATTTTAATTTTTTTTTATCTTGATCAAAATGTATGGCTCGGCCATATTGGCTATTAATATTTCATTGGAACGTCATTGAACAATTGCATTACACAACATTAAAGACTAATGACTTAATTACTTACCAAAAGGCCATAGGAGTGTCTGTGCGACAGCCGCGACACGGCCAAGCCATACACTTTGACCAAGATGTAAGGTTTGTAGAGTTAAGGCTCCTTCAAACAGGCGCGACACGCGATAAAATCGCGCGCGACACAAAAGGCACCGCAAGTCGCGCAACGAGTGTTACCTTTGTGTCGCGCGCGATTTTAGCCTTTAGGCCTCGTAGAGTTAGGGGCTTGGCTCTACATTAGATCTGATAAATTTTTATAATGGTGATCATTCTTTCCTTCATATCATTCACTCTCTTTTCCTTCATAACTAATATACTTAGCTGCTTCCAGCCCTCGCGACGCCACGTAAAATGACATCGCCGCTAAACTAGTGAAGCTTCACCGCGCGAGGCAGCGAACCTTGAAATCGAGTAAAGAGCATTATCCAATTATTGGATTGGATCGGATTTGGAGCCACAACAAGTTAATCTGCAGTCGACGCCTTCAGCTTAATAAAACTATTGCTGTGGTGAATATTGTGGACCAGTTTTTATTCGAATCATGTGGAAGAATAGAAGTTAGCTTTTAGCTTTGGCTTTGGATTAGTCATGAATGAAAAAAAAATGGCCAAGTGCGAGTCGGACTCGCACACAAAGGGTTCCGTACCACAAGGTAAAAACGCCGAAAAAAACCACATTTGTTGTATGGGAGCCCCCCTTAAATATTTCTTTTTTTGGTATTTGTTGTTACAGCGGCAACAGAAAATTTCAACTGTCTAGCTATCACGGTTCATAAGATATAGCCTGATGACAGACGGACAGACGGACAGTGGAGTCTTAGTAATGGGGACCCATTTTTACCCTTGGGTACGGAACCCTAAATAAAATATATACAGGAAAAGTATTTAACCGGTGCGCAAACCGTAACCAAGAATTCACCATTAGATTCTAGACCCCCTTAGCATGGTATTCAGTTCCATCCGGTTAGACTGGAAGCCGACCCCAACATAGTTGGGAAAAGGCTAGGCAAATGATGATGATGATTATGATTCTAAACCCCTTTCCCCTAGCGTAGAAATTTTTCGGCAGTTATAATGAGTTTAAAATTAACTAATTATAATTAATTAATGTCGGACCAGAATTTTACAATCGATTAAACAAACGTAGAATAGAACCGTCGTACATATGCATTCGCGCCAAGTCGGTCAATCCTTCTCTAGAACGCATTGTCAAAAGGTTATTGAACTCGAAAACTTTAGCATTTGAGACCGCCATTTTTAATTCGGTTCTCGGAATCATTGGCTTTATTGTTCAAATTAAATTACCGGCCTGCAGGCGAAAATTGAACTAATCGAGTTATTTGCTACACAAAAACTATTGAATCATAACGGAGAATATTCATATGATCCATCTTTTATACAGGGTGAAATTGAAAACATGCGATAAATCGAAATGGGAGATGGTAGTCATCATTATGAACAACTTTTACTAAGAGACCAAACCTGAAATCTCGAAAACAAAATCAGCTGTTCCCTACATCTAAGTTCACATAACTCGCCAAAATGTAGGAAACAGCAGATTTTTTTTTTCGCGATGCAGCATTGGTCCCTTAGTAAAAGATGTTCATAATGATGAGTACAATCTCCTATTTCGGTTTGTCGCATGTTTTCAATTTCAACCTGTATTGTATTGGCAATTTTTGGTTCATTGTACTTTGGTACAAAGATTTATCATTTTGCTGTTACGTTATAACCTCTCTTCAATAAAACAGCAACTATTTGCTTATCTTTAAAATCAACATGCTACTTAATGAGGTGTTTATTGTTTTGATCAATCTTCGCGCAACTCAACGAGCATTGCTGAACTGTAAAAGCTATTGCGGTTACTACATCGTAATGACGATCACAGTCTGCGTAAGTCTTCATGTAATGGCATTAGAAGATGCTGCGCAAGTGACAAACCAAAATAATAACGAACCCACTATCTTTTTGATACTGTCAAACAAGCCTGGCAAACATTTTGACTACGTACAACACGAGCGATTCCTAAATACCTATGAATATGACAGCGCAGCAAGTGGCGCCGTCTAGTTTCGTTACTAAGTTACTGGAATCACCAAAAAAGGTCGGATAAGAGTGACACTGGCTGGTGACAGTCACTCGAGCAGAGCGTTGCATCGATGGTTGCGTGGCGGGCGGCTGTGTCTGATGACATGGACAGGGATTATGTAAAGGGAACCAAAGGGAGCTGCTGTTGTACCTCGTCCACGGCGAACTGCTATATTCCGGCACAATTCTGATGACATTGAAGCTGCTGAATCACTACAGCAGCACTTTACTAGAAAAGCGGTGCACGCACTTATGAAAATGATGTCCGCGATAAAGACTTAAATCGTTAGATTCGCCCTACCGCGTCTAAAGACAGTCTCGTTTTGACACCTCTGACACACAATGATAGATAGATAGATAAACCATTTATTTGGCGCAAACAAAAAGACAGCACCACACACAAAAGTACAATATTAGATGATTACCAAACTACCCACTTGTATTATAAAAACAAGGTGCCGATATAAAAACAAGATGAATGAAAAACACATCGAAATAAAAGTGACACTATGACGAATACTTAAAAAAATAAAATTAATATTAATAACGAAACGTACACAGTGCGGTGTGCGTCTCAAGGTTGCACCAAATGGGAGTACAGCTCAGCATGTGTCAGGCAAATGTACCTGACGCTGATATTCTGCTGGATCCCTACAGTGACACACGGACGTTGAGAAGACGAGATAAATTGGTGTTGTGACTGGTGTTAAGTGCAGAGTGAAGTTTTGTAAGTATACCCGACACTTTAATTATGTATTCTACAATAAGTTTTGCATTGGGAAACGTTCTTTTTCGTGTCTGACTTCGTGAATGACGCAATGACTTGGCTTGGTTGTCATGGAAACGCTACTCAATCATAAGTGAGCTCACAATTCTCACAATTGACACTTTTTCGCGTAACTAAGTACGGTGAGAGCAAATCTACCGACTTAAATCTTTGGGCAGCGGGGTTTGACATAGGTCAAATACTGGTGTAAATGACAGTTTTTCATGACGGCTGTAATAATATGAACACTGACCACTTCTAAATAATATCCCAACACGCACCTTGATTGATGTTGTTGAACTTTAATTCCACACACTACCCTCTCACCGTGAAATAAAGTCAAAACTTCATTATCGAAATGTCAATTTTCGAACCAGATCCCCTCTTATTTGATACGGTCGGATATTAGACGTAAGGAAGGGTTACATAATCAGTTTTACGTCGCAATCTGGGAGCTGGGTAGACTGGGTAGTGGGATCGATCGTAGAATGCAATATTAATCAGGCCTCCGTTCAACCCGATTGGGTTTATGTCCATCTTAAAGTTAGGCACTGGGAAATTATTACGGTTTGCTCTGTATTCATAATCTTAATAGGATTCCATGAAATGTCTTCATATTTGGTACCAATAGGATTTCATAACCAAGTGGTTTGTAATATCGACTTACATGTTTCGTTAAATTTTATTTTTGATGAGCTTTACTAGTTTAAAATAAGTATCCACTACGCAGTCTAATTAATTATTCATTGGAAACTTACCAGGTTTACTCTTAACTAATTTATTAACTAAAATATCGTGACAATTAGTCCAAAAAAGAATAAAACACCAACTAACAAGAAACGCTTCATTCAAAGAAAGTAACATTTATTAATAAACACGTAATCGTGCGCATACCTTCTTTGAAGCACACATCAAAGCGATCTCGTCTGCTAATGTAGCACCACTTAAAACATTGTAAGTAGTTAATTACGTCTTAAATGTATTGATAGCTTCGTAATTGAAATAGCAATACCTCCTTGGTGTATTAGCTCTTATTATGGATTTGAAGACGAATCTTAGATTAAGAAACTAAGCCTAATTAATAAAAATAAAACAATTACTTCGCTGCTGAGAGCAGTGGTGGCACAGTGGTATCGGCCGCGACTTACGAGTTGTAGGTCGTAGGTTCGAACCCAGACAGGCGCTTTACTTTGTGTAAATTATTTCATCACCGGAAACCGGTATAAAACCGGTAGGAAACCGGTATGTCCTAGAACCAAAAATTCGAAGACATGTGACATCCACCAACCCGCACTGGGCCCGCGAGGTGGATTACGGCCCACTCCCTCTCACAGAGAGGAGGCCTGTGTCCCAGCGGTGGGAACATTATAGGCTTATTATGATGACTTCGCTGCTGATCCAATAAGGAGTTTTCGCACCATTTTGCCAAATGTTTAAGTGTGCCTTTTATTTGGGGGGGGGGGAAGCGCCTGTTGCCATTAAACGGGCACAACTAAAGACAAGGCTGTCCAATCATTGGAACCGATCAAGGAATCAGTGGAAACCAGACATTAAAAAAATTTATGTCCTTAGGGTCAGTGTCATTTTATCAGCGATAAGGGTGATATAAAACTCAAATTGCCGCTACCGAAAACAGCCTGCCTGGCAGTGTTGCCAACAGATAAACTAGCTCTCCACCAGATTCAACTTCGAAAACGACCAGAAAACCACTAACAAAATCGGCCCTACTACAAAATTCGCTAAAATTTCCACTAAATAAATTTTTGGTTTTTGCGAAAGTTTCCTTTCGCAAAAACCAAAAATTTAATAAAAATTAAATAAATTAAAGTTATAGTAGTTATATTAGTTAAAATTTTTCTTTATTATTACGTAATAAAATATTTAAAATCAGGAAATCAACATACAATATTATTAGTAAATCAACAAGTCAAGATGAAGAACATAAACAAACAATAAGAACAACAACTAGGATTAAAAAGTGATATTCTAAAATTCGTGTTCAGATAAATTTTTGTCTGCAGTTCTGCACCATCATCGGTTTCACATTTATATGATTCTTGGGTACTGATTTGTTATAGAACTTTTATTAGAATTTACCTACACAGTAAAAGTAAATAGGTACTTCTGAAAATTTAATGTAGTAAAAATAAATAATATATTTCGTAACGTTTTAGTGGCTTAGTGGTTGAATAAAATACAATACTCTATATTACGTACACCATATTAATTACAGACATAAGTATAGAAACTGTACAAAGGGTGACACAATGGGCGGTCTTATCGATATTTCTTCTTCAGTAATTGAAACTGAATTCTACTAAACCACTAGAAAAACCACCAGCCACTAAAAGCAATATTTCGCCATTAAAAGGGGGGTCGCCGTCGAAACCACGTGTTAGTGGAAAGTTCACTAAGTTGGTAACACTGCTGTCTGGTTGTAAAGTCTTGTAAAAGCGATTGCCACTTGTCTAGACTTACTTATCATTTTGATGTCAAAGACATGAAACATTATCATATAAAATTAGATGAAAAAATAAAACTTTTACAATTTCTGAATAAACGCCTAATTTGTAGGCCATCAAATAATCAAGATGGCCGCCACCTGGCATCAAATAAAACCCAACAGGAAATTATTCCCTCCAATATTGCCATATTCCAATTACCGTTGAAAATTCTAATATGAAAACATGAGAAAATTATGGATTCTCACGTCGGTACGTTGTAATGCAATTAATACGCAGTTTCCGTTAGCTCGGCCATAAACTCCTTAGCATTTTCATCTCAACCAGGAAACGGTCTTAAATAGAATTGTGCTATCGTCACCTCCATTTTGCCTTTATGGCTGAGAAACTGGTTAAGTGTTTAAAACTCACATTAGTCACAGGAATTCTACCTGTGAATTTTGGACTAATTTGATGGCGGTATCTGTATGAATTGGATGACTTTAGCGGATTATTTTCTGGTGGTTTTCGAACAGAATTAGCTGTCAGCGTCTCGACCTTGTAACCGATCGAATTAATCACGGATCGAACTTATTCAATGACAAATCAATCAGATAAGTATCGTGTCCAGTTATTGTGTCAAGACCTTATAAGGTAAGGGCAATTTAAATTATCGTTAAGCTTCCTAATACCTATAAGAGATCCTTACATGGGCAGATATTTATTGATCAATAGCTGTGCCCCGCGGTTTTACCCGCGTAAATGTCGATCCCGTGGGAATATCGAGATAAAAAGTAGCCTTTATGTTAATCCACCCTGGATTAACATAAAGGCTACCTCCATACAAAATTTTATCAAAATTGGTCCAGCCGTTTGAGCGTGAAGAAGTAACAAACATATAAACACACACAAAAACACACTCACAAACTTTCGCCATTATAATATTAGTGTGATAGTTTATTAGCGGCCCGCCCCAGGTTCGCGCGGGTGTAAGTAATGTTTTTTTTTTTCCGAAATTTTCTTTCATACAAACATTGTCCTGGCAATACTGAACACAACAAAAAAAAAATAATTATCCAATTTGATGCAGTCTTTCGGAAGTTGTGCGCGTACAGACATATCGACGATTTTTATACTATATGACATATAGTATAAAAATCGTCGAAAGCTTTTCACAAGACAAACTTCCTTACATTTGCATTGTAAGGAAGTTTGTCTTGTGAAAAGCTTTGATATTATTACTAAACAGATATAAAATTACAAACTTAGAGAAAATAGTACAGTAATTTGGTAAGCAGAATACCTCATTAATCTCATTATCGTAATAAAAACGGCACATACCTACTACCTCTGTCTATCCTTCGTAGTAAATAAGAGTTATTCCGTTCTAATCCTCTGAACCTTTGTCTGGCCAATTCTTCCATTGCGGTGGTAGGGCTAACGCCCGCCTAATTTGCGACCATCCTCCCACCGGAGTCCATCGCCAAGTAGCTTGCTGTGTTTCGTTGAAGCGTGGGAGCTCCAGTGCCTCAGGCATCTTCTGGGCTCGCTCGTTCCATCTTAGAGCTCATCCATCGCTTTCCATCAGGCGTAACCGAGGTCAGGAGCGGGCCCATTCAGCAATAAATAAATAAAAATAGGCTTGGCACCCATTACACGGGGCTAAAGCATGACTGGAGAAATGTGGGGGTAATTTATAGTACACCCATATTTCTCCAATCCTCGAAGGGTTGGGCAGAATCGTATACACGCCAGCACATCAAGCTACCCGAAACTGTCAAATTTTCCCAATCAACTTTGAACCTTATACTTTAGCAATTAAGTTGAAAATCTATTAAATAAAATTGACAGATTGAAGTAGCTTGATGTGCTGGCGTCTGTATCTATTACACATCTGCCGAACCCTTCGGGATTACACGCGTGATACTACAAATAAAGCGTAATACACCTCAAACTATCAGTAACAACGCGGTATCTAACAAACGAGTGTCTCTTCAGACTAATGAATAATTAATCTATAATCATAAAACAATTAAGTATTGTTAGATCTTGACATTGGCAATGACTCGTGTCTCGCATTCAAGTCACGAGAAACAATAAATTGTGATCAGGAAGGGAGACGCGCAAATAAATCTAATTGTCTAGGATGTGTAGGTACATATTACATGTTCATTAATATGGGTGCCTTGCTGTTTAGTGAGATCATGGAGTAATAAGTGAACGGAGTGCCTATGAATGCCACTCACGGAATTTTACGGCAACCGCGGCTAAATTTTTCCCGTGTTGTTTCCTTTTTTTTGCAGCCTAAAATCCGTCCGCCAAATTCTATCCAGAGAATAGACCGAAATAATCTCTATGCGAAAAGCGAAAGTACCCACACTGCGATAGTTAATTCATTTGCTAATGTTAATATCGCCTAGATCGAACATTGAATGATCAGCACTGGGTAAATTGTCAATCAACTCATCATGATCATCCATAGCTCGACTTCACCCACTTCTGAGCATAGGCCTCTCCTTTCTCAGGTTCTACCCTGATGGTAACAAGGTCGTCCACCCGTCTCACCGCCGGACGACCGACACTTCGTCTTCTAGCCCTTGGACGCCACTCGGTCACCTTACTCCACCTTTCATCACTGCGCCTCGTCAAATGGCCAATCAACTCAGATGAAAATAATTAAAATGAGGCCCAAGAAACGTCATGTCTGTACCAACTACAACAGCGCTCTCAGAGCAGATCTCTTTGCTCTTTTGTGCCAGGTGCTCTGTACGTACAGGGTGTGTCGTAAATAGGGGTCCAGAGTAAAGGAGTCGATACACTGTATTCTTATGTATCACATACCGAAATTTTAACCATTATCAGTTAAGGGTCTCTGAAAAAAAAACGTTGTTTTTTAAAATAAAAAAGGGTTTGGATATGATAGTATACATATTCAAGAGTAATAATAAAAACAGAATTAAAAAATATTGATATTTGCTGAAATTACAGCCAAATTCGTGAAGCAAAAGTACAGAAATTTTAGAAAACAACATTTTTTTTTCGGAGACCCTTAACTGAAAATGGTTAAAATTTCGGTATGTGATACATAAGAATACAGTGTATCAACTCTTTTACTCTGGATCTGGACCACTATTTACGACACACCCTGTATATATCGATATATCCTTCCATTTAGTGTCTACTCTTTGGCAAAAAGGGGCATTGATGCTTCGGTCTATGATTGATTACAGCGGATGCGATAGACGACGTACTGGGTTTAGGTAATATTGGATGGAAGGGCTGAATGCTAGACTGATTAACGATCGGATCTTAGCAATCAATCGAGTAAACTAATTTATGATTGGCGATTGGTAGAGGATCACAAAACAGAATCCATACTAATATTATAAATTCGTATGTTACCTTTTCACGCCTAAACCACTGAACGGATTTCGATAAAATTTGGCAGAGAGATAGATGAAGGAAGGATAGATTTTATCGAAGTTCGAAATTGAATCAAAAGCTGGAAAATAAATACGTTCAACAAAAGGTATAACCATCATAATCAAAATGATTAGAAGGAAGTCTCCAAAGAATAGCCTGTATACATCAAAGTTAATGCGAGTTGTAAAAAAATTGCCAATCAGCAGGTGTGAAGCAAAGCCTTGAGTGCGCCTGCGCCCGTGCGCGAGCTATCCATTGCATTACGTGGAATCCTAAATATTATTTAAATCAATCAATTACAAGTTCTTAAATTATTAACAAATGCTTAATTGTGCAACATGCTAATCTTCTAATTAAGGCTGAGTTGCATCATCTGACTTTAACCGTAACTTTAACTATAACTGGTGATTTTTGTATGCAGTTTGACAGACTTTTGACGTTTGTTAAAGTTAAAGTAAGATGATGCAACCCAGGCTAAGTCTATAAGAAAATTAAAATATATGTATTATTAAAATTGGTGTTTTATTTTGGTTTGGCGCCAATCCGATTACGTCACGTCCATAGATAGTCGTATAAGCAATATGTTTTTTTTAAATATTTCTATGGTCACACGGTGTTGACTATAAAATAATGTCACGCAGTATATTGTATCGACCCTAATTTATATGACATTTATGACTGGTCGAATCAACGGTATCAAATTGCTTGTTACTTTACAGCCTCTCTGTTTTATTAGTTTTTATTATCTAACAATTATACATAGATAGATTTCAAACTTTTTGATCAAACACATTTATATGTATACATAAAGGTGTGAGACCATTCCCCATTACGACACAGCAACTATACAAAACCCTATGTGCTACGATGTTTATATAAAAAAAAAAACAGTGGCACTCCGGGAGTGGCGACAAAGTGAAAAACACAAACAGAATACTTTGCCATCACTCACTGACATATCGGGTATACATTACAACCGAGTACATTCCGAGGACAGCCGAACACATGCGAATGTAGCGTGGTGTCGGTTACGGTAACAGTGTCGCGAGTTCAATGGTTTTTTCCCATCCCAAAAAATGCCCAACGCGCCTAAACGAGTTTTCACTTCAATAATTACTATAGAATAAAATACAATGGGAGACTGATAGTGTGTTACCCCGCTGGTGTTACGCAATTACCCCGCTAGTATTACGCAATTACCCCGCTAGTATTATGCAATTACCCCACTAGTGTTAAACAATTACCCCGCTAGTGTAACGCATTACCCCGCTAGTGTTACGCAATTACCCCGCTAGTATTATGCAATTACCCCGCTAGTGTTAAGCAATTACCCCGCTGGTATTACGCAATTACACCGCTGGTGTTACACAATTACCCCGCTAGTATTACGCAATTACCCCGCTAGTGTTACGTAATTACCCCGCTGCTGTTACACAATTACCCCGCTAGTGTTACGCAATTACCCCGCTGGTGTATAACCACCAGCGGGGTAATTGCGTAACACACTATCAGTAGCAATGGGTTCATTTTGATAGTTCAACAAAATTCATTGCGTTATTTAAATTCTTGAGCAGACAAATTTTTCGATCATATTAAGCAATGGATAAGCAATATCCTTGAAAATGACTCAGATTGTGTGTTAATCCTTCTAAAGGACATATTAATGCTCTGGAAATAGTATACATTGGCACATCGAATACCGATTGTGGATAACAAGAAGCGCGCGTGCAAATTCGGTGCCATGATCATAAATTACAAGGTCAATCATTAAGCAACAATAAACTTCGATTAGTATCCAAATCTACGGCCATTAGTATTCAAAGGCGGACATGATTAAAGGCGCTATTGAATGCCATGAGTTTGACCTTAGGCGCTAAATGAAGACTGATAGAAGACATAAGTAGCTATAATTAATCAATTTGTAGTTCTATGGAAACCCTCTGAAACTAGTTTTTCATTTGTTTCTTAGGTTCACACTAATATTATAAAGGCGAAAGTTTGTGAGTGTGTGTGTCTATATGTTTGTTACTTCTTCACGCTCAAACGGCTGGACCAATTTTGATAAAATTTGGAATGAAGGTAGATGACACCCTGGATTAACATATAGGCTACTTTTTATCCCGATATTCCCGCGGTATCGAAATTTATGCGGGTGAAACCGCGGGGTGCAGCTAGTTCCTTCATAAAGTTAGTTCACACAACATAATTGCGAATCAGCAAATAACCGTCCTCAACCCAACCAAAATCAGCCTATAATGTTCCCACTGCTGGGACTCAGGCCTCCTCTCGGTGAGAGAGAGTGGGCCGTAATCCACCGCGCGGACCCAGTGCGGGTTGGCAGATGTTACATGTCTTCGAATTTTTGGTCCTAAGACATGCCGGTTTCCTCACGATGTTTTCTTCACCGTTTTGAGAGCAGTGGTGATGTAATAATTTACACAAAGTAAATAGCGTGTCTGGGTTCGAACCTACCAACACTCGTTACTCGCTGCCGTTACCACTGGCCCACCACTGCTCACATATAAACGGAATTTAGTAACACATTCATCTATCTGTATTAGAAAATTTCAACTTTTTCTAAACATTTTTTTTTATCATGATTGTAAACTATAATTTTATGGGACTCGTTACTCATCGTTAGGTAGGTACGTCAGGCGGTATCTGATAATAGACTGATTAATGTATGTATTATTCGCAATGAGATGGATTTGCTAAGAGTATGGAAATGACACATATTGTGTGGAATATACCTAAATATGGAATCTACGCCGTACGGCATTTCATACAAACTTTCAAGCCCGTGTTTTTCGAAATGAATGAACCGATTTTAATGAAACTTCACACATAAGCAGGATACATAGGTCTAAAAAGTTAATTAAGAACATTTTCGAAAAATAATGTTACAGCCAAATAAGACCGATTTTAAATTTTCCTTAGAAACAGAGATTTCCAGTTATCTTTTTTAAATAAGATTTTTCTAAAATGTTCTTAAGTACCTAACTTTTTAGACCTTTGTATCCTGCTTATGCGTATGAAGTTTCATTGAAATCGGTTCATTCATTTCGAAAAAAAAGGCTTGAAAGTTTGTATGAAATGCTGTAAGGCGTATACATTTAAATTCGAAAATCATCGACTTAGATTGAGTTTACTTTAAGTATCAACTGAAAAATCCTTAAAGTGATTCTAAATAATATGTAAATGGCACTAGAAACAGGCACCCGCAGTTACGGTTTCTGATTCATTTGTTTACATTGTCATCACTTACTTTTGGAACAGACCATAGTAGATAGTATCTAGGTAGATAGTATAGGTACTCACCTATGTATAGTTAGCAGGTTCACAGTAGCATACGCTAGCATGGGAAGCTCATTACCGAGTTCAGTCGCAGCATGCATAATTAATGGTGCCCATAAAACTGTACCGTCCTATCGATTCCTAGTATTTAGGAGTAGGTAGCAGCCTGTTTGTATGCCTAGGGTAATTTGGCGTGATAAAATACTCAGGCTATTCCACTATGTCTATGTGTAACATAGTAATCTTCGTATACGATCAAAAAGACATCAAAAAATAATTACTGCTGAATAGGCCCGCTCTTGACCTCGATCACGCCTGATGGAAAGCGATGGATGAGGTCTATGATGGAACGAGCGTGCCCAGAAGATGCCTCATCATCATCATCATTTCAGCCGAAAGACGCCCACTGCTGGACATAAGCCTCCCCCAAAAGGGGGGGTTTGCCATAATCGCCACGCTTGGCAGGCGGGTTGGCGATCGCAGTATGGTGTGGTGGTGGAATGCATAGAGAACGCTGCTGCCCATTCTCCGGTACGCCCCTTAGTCGCCTCTTACGACACCCACGGGAAGTACGGAAGATGCCTAAGGCACTGAAACTCCCACGCGTCGACGAAACACAGCAGGCTAATCGCAAACGAGGGAGGCGTTAGCCCTACCACCCCAAGGGAAGAATTGGCCAGTAAAATAAGGTGTTGTGTGTGACTGTCCAGGATGCGCCGAGCGCTCGGTTCAGTTGAGTAACTAGCGGAACAAACTGCGCTACACGAGAAAGATTCTTCATGCATCCCATAACGCAATCATTGTAGTCCCTGAAAGCTTAGGTAGAGGTGTACAAAACACATATATTTTTCCAGTTTTGTTTAAGTCCCATGCAAGAGGGGGCGAGCCTATTGTCATCAGCAGGGCAAATTCTAGACTCCGGATTGATACTAATGAATCCTGCCGACCTGCGAATCGAACCCAGGACCTCATACCTAGCACTGGCACTTGCAAACTACTAGCTCAAAGAGGCAGTGTGATAATCCTTTTCCGAAATTGTAGTAAAAGTAAAGTCCTCCAGACCGTATTTCGGGCACGGCGGCCAATCTCAGAGACGAGCCTACGGCACTGGAGATGCAAGTGTGCGCGGAGACACAGATGCACTCCCTCTTCCCTCACTCTCATAGTCCGATGGGACGGCAATCCGACATGACCGGAGAGAGATCAGCGGTGCTATTCTGTAAAAATCTCACCGTGAAAACTTAGGTGAAGTGAGCGTGGAGTGAGCTGTCAATAGTGTCAGTTCCTAGCAAAAACAAACTCACTTCACCTAAGTTTTCACGGTGAGATTTTTACAGAATCGACCGGCAGGCGGAGGATTGTAGTATGATAGCAATCGAAATTCAATATTTAATTTATAGAAAGGTACCCGTAAATAACGTACTAAACGTCAGCTGTCCGAATCGCGTCCCAATAAATAACTACTGCATCTTATGTAGATCATAGTACTCGATCATCATTATCTTGTTATCTAACATCGACATGTTCCACAACATTCCGCGTTTATCTCGTCGGAGATCCAACTAGAACTGTGACCACGGTTTTCTCACCGTACAAGTTTATAGGGTCTTTAAACAAGGCCTGTTGACACCTTCGGTAATTGGTACCGTCGACACAAGTAATTTGTTGAGGTATAGTTAAATCACGGGGTGATCGTAGACGATCAATCTGGCATCGGTTTAATAATAATTATTATTTATTTAATAGTTAGAATATTGTTCTTACAAAGGTGTTACACGTAATATATGATGTCCATAATATTCTGCTGTTTCGAGCGTACAAATTTTTCAAAGAATTAAAATGAAAGGTATTAAAACAATGTCAAAATTAAACCATACAATGTCAAGGATAAGGAAAACTTTAACTACTATCAAATACAATGTTAAGGGTTAAATCGTCACTTTGGTTTTATATTGCTGACGGATTGATCGTATACGGTCACGGTGTCATGCTAGAGCTAGATTGACACAAAATATCCACACACTGGCTGGATCTGAAGGTCAATTCTCGTAATTTAAAACGTTCTAGTCGCAGTCTCATCTCGACGACAAACAAATGTCAAAAACTTTTCAAAAATTTAAGGAAATCAGAGGTATTTTTGACATATTGAGTCTGAGACCAGACTGAAAGTTTACGTTTAAAATTACATGAAATGCCCCTCTGATCTCAACTCAAAATGATTCGTCTCAATCAATTAAATCGAAATGATTTGTCGATGATAGACCGGATTTAACAGATGCTAGATGATCATCTAAGGTCCACCAGATAATAATAACAACACCAGCCAGATTCTTAAAAAAGTTTTACAACATTGCACAATCGTAATTACAGTTCTGAAGTAACAAAATAATTAATCACTGAAATTGTCTTACAAAAAGCTTCATCAATGGCCGACAATTAATGCTAATGAGTTCTTAGACAAATCCCCAAAAGAAAATACGTCTCATTTCTTAAATTCAACTGTGAGATTTAAAATACAGTCACGTTCGGCAATCAACAATTTCTAACACGAAAAATTCACACTTTACAAAACAGACAAAAACTTAGCAGCATAAAATTCAAATCGAAGAAACGTTCGAAAACAACAGAACATCTATACAAATAAAAGTCGGGGGCACGGCTACTCAATTTATACTCTGTTGCTTTCTGATGACCCGGCAATCCCATCTCCCAACAAGCTAAAATCTCCTCCAGCAAAGAAAACCCTGAACTAATATTCATCCGAGTGATATTTGATGTAAGCCTTAGCGCTCAAGATCCGGCCATCCCGGCTGAGGCGGCGATCCGACCTGATCCAGGCTAAGTAGAGCAAAAACATGAATTTTAACGGAGATTATACTTCAAGCCTTGGCTAAGGCAAGGGATCTGGAGTTGATTTCATAGTTTTAACTATTAGAAAGGAATGGAAATGTTTGTAATGGTATTTTAGAGCTATTGAGGAAATCTAAATGAAGTGGTGGTTACGGCCGGGACTTACGAGTTGTAGGTCGTAGGTTCGAACCCAGACAGGCGCTTTACTTTGTGTAAATGATTTAATTACCACTCCTCTAAAAACGGTGAAGGAAAACATCGTGAGGGAACCGGCATGTCCTGGAACCAAAAATTCGAAGACATTTTACATCTACCAACCCGCACCCGCGTGGTGGATTACAGCCTTCTCACTGCCTCTCGAAGAGATGAGGCCTGTGTCCCAGCTGTGGGTACATGTTTTATGTTGTGGGTTTGGTTTCCGCACTTAGTCCTTCAATGAACCATTGTGCGAGGGCCATGGCGGCCGTCGGTGGTTATTCCAACCAGCCCACCTCCCTCCAGAAGCTGATTAAGTCTCCTGGTCTATTAAGAAAATCTGTGTACGATCTGGGTGTCCCGAGGGTTTCTGACCTTATCTGGGTGACGCCTGTGCACTCAAAGAACTGTGGGTACATTATAGACTGATTATGTAAATGAGCACCTGATCGCTGCGTCTAAAACCAGACACCTGTCTGGTTTTAGACGCAGCGATCTTCGCAGGTAAACCTACCTTCTGGCTTGCCAATCAGATACTGCGTGCTTACGACATAGCTTGCACAAGATGGCATGATACATTCTTGGTAGGTGGAAGAATACTTATAGACAACCCACAACGAGACGCAGCTGTGGGTTGAAATGGATTGTAGAAGAAGATATAGGTACAGGTACAGACGCTAGCACATCAAGCTACTACAATCTGATAGATTTTCAACTATATTGCTAAAGGCTAAGGTTCAAAGTTGATTGGGAAAATTTGACAGTTTCGGGTAGCTTGATGTGCTAGCGTCTCGTCTGTACTATTTTAAGACAGAAAAAAAAATACGAGAAAATACGGAAGCACACTAAATCGTTGCATATTAAAAGAACATTGCATGTAAGCGTTTTCGCCCCAGTCCCAAACGTTACAAAATCGGACCGTATACAAAAGGAAAGTTAACAATAGCGTGGTATTTAAAGACTGCACTACAAAGTATGGTAACAAAGCAACTATTCGCAACTCTAAAGTGAGATTTATTCGATTACATGGTATCAAAACTTTTTAAGTAAATTATGGTACACCAAGGAAATTCTAGAATCCACCAACTTGTACTGGGTCTGTGTGATGGACTACGGCCCACTCCCTCTCACAGAGAGGAGGCCTGGGTCCCAGCTGTGATCATTATAGGCATGATTATATTATGTTATTATTTAAGGACAATGTTAGTCGTAGCTTTCTATTGGTTATCACACTAATATAAAGGCGAAAGTTTGTGAGTGTGTTTCTATGTTTGTAACTTTTTCACGCACAAACGGATAAATGGATTTGGCTGAAATTTGGCACACATGTAGTTTATAACCAGGATTAACACATAGGATACTTTTTGTCCCGGTATTCCCACGGGATCGACACTTATGCGGGTGATACCGGGGGGATCTGCTAGTTTTAGATAAAATAGAACATGATGTGAAACCACAATAATGTCACCAAAAGGGGAGACAGAATTTATTAGCGGAGTCGACATCCTTTTCGTAGTCACAACCAAAAATTACGTCTACACTAGTGCCCCGGTCGTTTTTAATTAAGAAACCGTATCTGTTAGGCATCATGTAATCAAGACAGCTTCCTAATTGCGTACTATCAATCTCAATTTGAATAATTTTGAAGGATATTGCTCATCCATTGCTTCATATTATGAACAATTTGCCTGCTCGACAACGTAAACACCGCAATGAATGTTGATGAACTGTACAAATGGAAGCCATTCCTGCTGTTAGTGTGTTACGCAACTACCCCGCAGATCACCAATTTTGACAATTTTAAATTATAATTAAACTAGCATTGCCCCGCGGTTTCACCCGCATAAGTGTCGATCCCGTGGGAATATCGGGATATAAACTATCCTATGTCCTTCCCCAGGATGCAATCTATCTTTCTGCCAAATTTTATCGAAATCCGTTCAGTGGTTTAGGCGTAAAAAGACATACAGACAGACAGAGTTACTTTCGAATTTATAATATTAGTATGGATGTTCCTTTTGCATGCTGCTGACAGTAAATTCCCGGACGTAAACCCTACACTTAACTTCAGGACTTTGTATTCCACTCTCCTCCAAGACTTTTACTCTGTAGAATAGAATAAAAGTTTACTGCAGAGTGTGTTAGTAAAAAAAACCATTCCATTAGTTGGAGACAAGGAGTCCTTGTGTGAAACATTGAGCTAGACAAGACGGATGCGGTTAGTTAAGACCCGTATTGCGTTGTAGGATGCCGCGTGGATGAGGGCGCGTCCACAGGATTTATATCTGTGGCGTGATCGGTGATGGTGAATCATTTAATGACGAGCACAAAGGAGAAAAAAGCAATTTCTTCTTAAAATGTTACTGCGATGCGATTCTGTAAAAATCTCATCGTGAAAACTTAGGTGAAATGAGCATGGAGTGAGCTGTCAATAGTGTCAGTTACTAGCAAAAACAAACTCACTTCACCTAAGTTTTCACGGTGAGTGTTTTTCAGAATCGACCAGCTGTTGTTTTTAGAAAGGGGAAGACTCGCCGAAAATAGAAAATAACCTGCCTGTTATTGAAAAGGCGTCTTCCCACAATCAGAAGGAACGAAGGACATCCTTCTGATTGTTAGAAGACGCCTCGTTAATACTTGTATTAACGTCGAATTTAAAACTGTACATATTTGTGGCATGTTTTTAGGTGACTGCTTCTGGTCTATTCTATAAAAATCTCGCCGAGAAAATATAGGTGAAGTGAACTTGAAGTGTTCCGGGGCAGCAAAGTATGGGGAACCCTAAAATTTATTGTTTTTTTTTCTATTTTTGTGTGAAAATCTTAATGCGGTTCACAGAATACATCTACTTACCAAGTGTCAACAGTATAGTTCTTATAGTTTCGGAGAAAAGTGGCTGTGACATACGGACGGACAGACAGACAGACATGACGAAGCTATAAGGGTTCCGTTTTTGCCATTTGGCTACGGAACCCTAAAAAAGACACATCAGCAGATTAGGGCAAATCATGTGTTTCTTACAATGTTACTGTTGTAAGTAATTAGAAGTGGTAACTGGGAAGACTGCCCGAAAACGGAAAAGAACCACCCTGTTATAGCCCATTTTAAGGAAAGAAAAGGCGTTTTCTCCAATCAGAAGGAGTTGTCTTAACGTGGAAGCTAAAACTAAATCTCCATCAGGATAATCAACGAAAACACCAGAAACAAAATGTTTCACAATCAGAAGGGCTAAAACTAAATCTCCAGCAGGATAATTAACACCAGAAACAAAAGCCAAACCATTCTCAACACCTTAATTTCAAACTAAACTTTTATCTTGGCAACACCGCCAACTGTCAGACCGAGAGGAACACCATTGCGCGCTGGCCCTAACTAAATAGTTGGGAGCAATTTGCATTTTGATACAATTGGTCCGGCTTGCGTTGTAACGTCGCAGCGTCAACTGTTTGGATGGGTCGTGTCGTGATTGTAGACTAGGTTATTAGGAATTCATGTCACTTATCAACGTCCTTGGGTTTTGTTGAACTATTTTGGGTTTTGTTGGATTGGTGGCTGTTGAGCTATTTGGATTGGTGGCTGTTATGCGCTGCAGTTATGTTACAAAGAACAGACCTTAGCCTTGGAGCTTCCGGGCGTCGGGAGCCGCGTGACGACTCCCGGCCACCGTAGGCGCGGGCCTGCGGACGGAGAGTAATGGGTAGCTCACCGTCCGATCAGGAACAAGCCCGTGCCGGACGGCGCGTACGTGTTCCACGCGCGCCTCAAAGAGATGTCAGCATCAATTGAAGGGGCCCATTAGGGCTGAAGCCTGCCGGGTCAACGGGATTGTCCGGAACATAAAGGGCTAAGGAAGGAACATGGGTGGGTTTTAGTTAGTAAAAGTCTGACATTCCCTTCCGCTCCACCCAGAGCGGGAGGGGGGGGGGCGGGGGGCATTTGATGATATCTAATCCTTAAAAAAAAAATTAAAGCCTTGGAGCTTGGCTATCCTATTTCTTCTTCTGTATAGCCGAAGAAAATGACAGAGGGGCAATTTTCGTAATTTTAAGATCGTTCAAAGTCAGCTAGCCATTTCAAAATGTAGTATCTATCAATCTCATCTCAGCGACAGTCATTGTCAAAAACTTGTCAAAAGTGTAGGGAAATATAGGTATTTTTGACAAATTGTATCTGTCAAATGTTCATCCGCTTTTGCGTGACTGAGTAACAAACATCTGACGTAAACTGTCAGATTTACAATATTAAGTAGGATTACATCTTTATTTTCTCTTTTTTTTATTTTCTCCAAATTAGATTTTAGAAGGTTTCATATACTATCGCAGACACTGGTGGTGAACCACTTTTCAGCTTTATTACTAAGGGCATTAGGTTGAAAACTGGTCAACCGTCATTGTCCATGGTTTACATACTAGGTACATAGCAGTGGCGAAAGTACCATACAACTCGATTCCCACCGGCTTCCCTTCGAAAATTCAGAATGACGAAATAATATAATCTTAACATACTGTAGGTATTTAATACACAATACTATTAAAACATTGCAAAACACTACATGCATTTTTTTTGCTCCGGTTTACCTCTGTCAGAAATTCACCCTTTGCCACTGGTGCAGACGCCAGCACATCAAGCTACCCGAAACTGTCAAATTTTCCCAATCAACTTTGAACCTTATACTTTAGCAATAAAGTTGAAAATCTATTAAAGAAATTTGACAGATTATAATAGCTTGATGTGCTGGCGTCTGTACATAGTACAGGAGACGACAGATTTATTTCACTTCATGTTTACTTCACTGAGGGACCATAAACTTTGAAATGACTACTATCAATCAAGTTTGTAACTTCTGTCCTTAGACCTACAGTAAATTGGCGAAATTGTCTGCTTCCTAATTGAGTTAATAAAAAAATAAGCTTTGAAGATTTACTGCTCGTAAATACATTCCAACTGTCTAGATTTATTGTCGGGGTTCTAGAAAAACATCCTTGTTTTGCTTTGGTGGACCCGACCGGTGAAAACTTAGGTGAAGTAAGTCTGTTTTTGCTAGGAACTGACACTATTGACAGCTCACTCCACGCTCAGTTCACCTAAGGTTTCACGGTGAGATTTTTACAGAAGAGCACCGCTGTACAAGTCAATAAAAATTGAACTGTCTTTGACAGTCGTTACGTCGCGCTTCTAGCTTCTGACGTATCATAAGTGCCCATGTAGGCTTATGTGAAATAAAATATTTTGATTTGATTGATTTGGTTACGGGTAGTCAGAAGCCCGAAAGTCTGACAACCAGTCTTTCCAAGGTGTATCGTATTACCCAGTAACTGGTATGTGGAGGTCAGATAGGCAGACGCTCCATGTAAAATACTGGTATTCAGCTGCATCTGGAAGCCGATCCTAACTATGTTGGGAAAAGGCTAGGCAGGTGATGATGATATTAGAATAAATTATCTTTTTTATATGCACGTGTTTATGTGACAAATAAACCTATTTTCCTTTCTTTTTTTTCTAGGGAGCTGCTTTTACTGGTTTTGTTACCACGGATGGCTTATCCTAGCCGAGATCTACGTCGATTTCCGTGACGTACGCTTGACTGATCAAGTTTAATAACCACCATTCATTAGTTCGTAGCTAGTGATTCATAGACGTGTACCGTCATATTATTGTTTGACACTCCCCTCTTGCAACATTTCTTGTTGACGCTACCGCTGGCAGAATAGTCGACGTCGGTTCAGTTGTTAAAAATGGAATAAAAAAACACATTTTTCGTTACAAAAGAGAAAAGTAACACGGATAAAATATATAAAACCCTCGGGCCGTGGGGTCCGAGTGCTCATGGTCTTTTTAAAGAAATTTCGAAACGGCTGGTTGACCCTTTCCGTGACCCAAGGGCTGGTTTTTACCTTGGCCAGAGGCTAAGCATCGCCATACAACGTGGTAATGCCGCCAGTCTCTTGGGTACATTACCAGTCGACAGCGATGCGGATGAATTTTTCGACGCTATTTTTTAGTTTCTGTATAGTTTTAGTTAGGTTAGGATTATTTTTGCTGTTTTTAGTTTGTATATATCTTGATTTAAATATTTATTTACACGGATTAGCCGCTTTTTGGATGTTGTAAATATTAGTTTCCATCTACATTGTCTTTACAAGATCTGACCAAGATTATGTCTGGACTTTCGAAGAGACTGTGACCTCTGAGATTGTTTCGGCATTTCTTCTCAGAGTAGTCTGATAGGAAACGCCGACCTTATCTAGCTAATTTTTTTTATAATATTACGTGTAAAAGTAATTCCGATATCCTCTTTACCTTAACCTTACCTGCGCCATTAACAGCAGAAACTTGTGGACGGGTTTTGCCTATTTACCGTAATCGGATTGAGTTGAAATGGACACACGTGTAGTTTTGAGGACAACACATTTTGGTGCCAAAAATAA
The DNA here is from genome assembly GCA_916614155.1 of Mesoligia furuncula. Taxonomy (NCBI): domain Eukaryota; kingdom Metazoa; phylum Arthropoda; class Insecta; order Lepidoptera; family Noctuidae; genus Mesoligia; species Mesoligia furuncula. The sequence goes on from OU744794.1 coordinate 5,975,756, forward strand.
CTGATCAAGTAAATATGGAAAAACGAAGTAATTTTTTTAAACAAAAATAATTCTTCTAAAGTAAAAGCATGTGCTCTTAATTTAGATGATTATTTATGAATGAACAAGTTCTTGACTGTCATCATGATTACCAAAATACCTACCTACTATTATACAAGTTGTAGATTGTTTTAGGTTAAAGAGACAAATAATACAAGTGTCAAACGAAGCCGCAAAAAATAATGTATTAAAATCTAAAACTGGTTATACAACATGTCCCAAAATTCAACGATAAGCCAGCACCGGAGGATAGACCTGCCCATGACTACTCGGGGAAAAAAAGAAAAAAAATATATATCTCTTTTTTTTTGAAGTTATAAAAAAAAAGAAGAAATTCTTAAAAAAGTGAGACCTTTTATGATATTTTTCACTACCATGACCACACTTTTTTAAATATTTCTGTTATTTTTTTTTATAGGCAACCTGAATAGCACTGCTATCTACCACAATTCTTAAAAAATCCAGAATACCTCTAGTTTTTTCACGTAAATTAATGAAACTTAATTTATTCCCTAAATTTTTTGAAGATTTTTACTTTTAATCAACTTTAACTCATCGTGGTGTAAAAAAAAAGTATGAACACTACTATGGCAAGTTTTTTTATAAATTGACGCAACTAATCAAGATTCCAAAATGGTATAATACTCTAGGCAAACAAGTTAAAAAAAAAAATGTTCCTATTATTTCTAAACAGGGGCCAAATGACGGTCTGGTAATAAAAAGTATTAGTTCTTGGAAAATGTTTAATATTTAAATAAATGGTCAAACAATTTCTCATGTAATTTATTAACATTATAACCAATGTTCAAATTGTTTGCCACCAGCAATAATACATGCACGACATCGCCTTAAAAATGACCGTTTTATTTGTCTTGCATATCTTCTGCGATTAATATGATCCGCAGCCTGACTGATATTTCGACGAAGCTCGTCCAATGACGCAATGGGTTTTGAGTAGACCCTGTCTTTAAGACAACCCCAATAGAAGAAGTCCAGGGGGTTCAAATCGGGTGAACGAGGTGGCCATAAGATAGGACCAAGTCGCCCGATCCAACGCCCTGGATACTCTTGATTTAAATATTCTCGCACAGGGCGGGCATAGTGTGCTGGGCAACCATCATTTTGGAGCCACATGTTTTGGAGATCATTTAAGGGCACGTCGTCTAGCAATTCTTGCAAGTCATTTTGTAAAAAGTTTAAATAACTATTGCCATCTAAGTTTCCTTGTAACTCAAAGGGCCCAATTACTTTTCCATTTAATATGCCGGTCCATAAGTTAACCTTGAATTGATATTGGGATCTGTCTTGTCTCATCAAGTGCGGATTTTCATTGCTCCAACTATGTAGGTTGTGTAGATTTAAATATCCATCTTTCTTGCATGTTGTTTCATCCGACCATAGAATTTTGTCCAGGAATTGGGGATCTTCCCTGTGCCTTTGCAGCATCACACGGCAAAATGTGACTCTTAATGGATAGTCCCGCGGTAACAACGTCTGCACACGCCTGTAATGATATGGGTGAAGCTTGTGACGTTGTAAAATTCGATGTGCAGAACTTTTCGGGATTCCTGTAGCTTCTTCTATGGCGCGTACCGAAGTAGTCGAATCATTTTCTATCTCATTGAGAACTTCTTCATCACGATCCGAACTAGGTCTTCCAGCGTTTCTCCTACTGGATGGCATACGACCCTCCGAAAACGCTTGATGCACATTAATAAACACTCGATAATCAGGATATCTTTGAGCATTTGGGTACCTTTCTCGATACAGTCTGCTAGCAGCGTTAGCATTGCATCGGGTTTCTCCATAGATGAGGTGCATATTTGCGTATTCCTGTGGTGTGTATGGTTGCGGCATGTTGATCGTTAAACAGTCCAAAATGCGCCAGAACTCCAAATCACAAAACTCACAATCGTAGTCACAAAACACACAATCGTAGTCCAAGATAATGCCAGGTCAGTTCAGTTTGCAGATCGATTCCAGTCCAAAAAGCCAAGCCAAAAGTCGTTAGTACGTACGAGAGCCACGTCAGTTGAATACGGAACGGTGCGCAGTAAACAAAGGAGCAGAGCGTACTGAACTGACTTGCTCTGAGAATAATAACAGCTTCTCTACCTGCCCTGTTGTTGTCTCTTTTTAACGTAAATATCTCTGTCTATCTATCTCTCTCTAACTTCTAAGGTATGTATGCCCCATTCAAATTCCTAGAAATTGTAACAAGAACCCACTACCTGCCCTGTTGTTGTCTCTTTTTAACGTAAATATCTCTATCTATCTATCTCTCTCTAACTTCTAAGGTATGTATGCCCCACTCAAATTCCTAGAAATTGTAACAAGAACCCATTTTGGGCACGCAGTGAAAGTGATTACTGTCAACTATAATTTAAGGAATTTGGTTCTTGTTTTGAACTAGTATGGATATAATTTTTTTGTGGTTGATTTTCCTAGAGTATTATACCATTTTGGAATCTTGATTAGTTGCGTCAATTTATAAAAAAACTTGCCATAGTAGTGTTCATACTTTTTTTTTACACCACGATGAGTTAAAGTTGATTAAAAGTAAAAATCTTCAAAAAATTTAGGGAATAAATTAAGTTTCATTAATTTACGTGAAAAAACTAGAGGTATTCTGGATTTTTTAAGAATTGTGGTAGATAGCAGTGCTATTCAGGTTGCCTATAAAAAAAAATAACAGAAATATTTAAAAAAGTGTGGTCATGGTAGTGAAAAATATCATAAAAGGTCTCACTTTTTTAAGAATTTCTTCTTTTTTTTTATAACTTCAAAAAAAAAGAGATATATATTTTTTTTCTTTTTTTCCCCGAGTAGTCATGGGCAGGTCTATCCTCCGGTGCTGGCTTATCGTTGAATTTTGGGACATGTTGTATATCTAACATGTGTTCTGCTTATAAATAAAGTCTTAAGAAACTAAATCTGACAATGACAATGACTAACATCCATTGTCATTTAGGCCGTAAGCACACGGTGTATTTTAAATGCGCAGACGACGCGCAGTGGACTCGCGTATACGCGCTTCAAACGAGATTCGAACCCAAAACAATCAGCATCTACGGCGCCGAAAAAGTGCGTCGTCTGCGTGTTTAAAATACGCCGTGTGCTTAGGTTACAAAATCAATCGGTAAAGAAAAACATGACTACATGAGTTTACCTACGAGTCGTACGAAATACGAATAATGATATTTAAAAAAAAGGACTAGTCTCGACCTCAAATAATTCAAATGTCATTCAAAATTCGTCATTATATTCGCATGCAGAATAACTTTACATAACAGGACCCAAAGTGCAAAAGTGTTCATTATTATGAAATCATGAATGAATCGAGTCATCGGCTTTCGAGACCAGACGACAGATATGTAGCAGATGCGTCGACTAAAAGATTCGTAATTTGTATGATTTATCTTCAAGACTTAGTTTACACTTTTTCTTCCTTTGTCTAAGATCTAAAGATAATGTGTTTTGAAATGTATTTAAATAGATAGCTGGAGTAACATGACACTTAAACACAGCTGTTACTTTACTACGATGTCTTCTTTTTTATTACAAATTATAAATTTAGTGGTTACAAAATGGATAATCGTAATTTATATTGCGCACAGATGGTTTGGATCGTACATTTGTGTAAAGTGAATTAGTGTACATTGTACTTATTGTTCTCGTTTGCAGAATTAAATATTTGCTAAATGGTTGTGAAATGCAGCATGTGGTTCGTTCACACACATTTTTGTTACAAAATGGAAATTGTTTGTTAGAACATAAATGTATAGAATTCCGTCTGTCATCTGATTGTATTGTGTAAGTTCTTGGAAACAAAAGGGGGACATTATATATTATGATACATACTTTGTCGATGACGTTTTAACTACCATATGGGGTGGCAGGACGTGACAGAACTCTTTATCAAAAATAACATGGGACAAATATTATTGGTTACCTACTGTACAGTACTCGGAAAATAGCACCCCAGTAGTTGCGGTTTCAACTATAAAATATAGTGTACAATAAAATACCCATTAATTTCAGCAATTGGTAACTTTAAACAAAATGCCAATAAAGTCAGTTCTGGAGCCGTATTTTGAAGTAAACATACATATATCCAATCATGATTGCAAACCGAAATAAAATGGTGTTATCGGTCACGGTCATGCATAGCTCCTTCTCTCCTTTGCACTAGAATTATTAAAGGCTCGTACACACAGGCGCGACACGCGATATAATCGCGCGCGACACCAAGGCACCGCTCGTTGCGCGACTTGTCGGCGGCGTGTCGCGCCTGTTTGAAGGAGCCTTAAAACGTCATAACACGGCACCAGAAGGGCAATTCTCATCATTTTAAGAACGTTAACTCTGATCTTAGTCTCTATTTGTCAAAAATACCTTTAATTTCCCTAAATTTTTGACATTGATTGTCGCTGAGATGATTTGAGAGAGATTTTGAACGTTTGCCCCTCTGGTCTCAAATCTAACCTACATTAAAAAGGATCTTTTAGATCTTGCAGCACATCAAGCTACTACAATCTGTCAAATTTCTTTAATAGATTTTCAACTTTATCCTCGAAGCATAAGGTTCAAAGTTGATTGGGATAATTTGACAGTTACGGGTAGCTTGATTTGCTGGCGTCTGTACTTAGTAGTGGCGAAGGTACCATACAAATCGATTCCCACCGGCTTGCCTTCGAAAATTCAAAATGATGAAATAATATAATCATATCATTCTGTAGGTATTTAATACACCATAATTATATAGCTTGATGTGCTGGCCGTCTGTACCATATACTCAGAAATAAATAAATCTAATCTCATCTTAACAGACCTAATATGACAGTTATCAAACAAGCCTTGCTCTAATACCGTCTGCAAAGAAATCTAGATTAGTTCCAGCAAAAGTTAGGGCACTAAAACATTGGCTTTTGTTAACTGACGTATGCCTTCTCTCCTTTATTTATAGGACTGTTCTTCGTCGAACATTCGACTGATCTTCGTCGTAGTAAGCTAATTATAGTTCACCTCATCTCTTTCAAAGGTCATTGTTTGGTTAAAGGGTTCTCCATCTACACGACGTAAGATACATTTCCATGAAATGAAGATTAAATAAACCAAGAAGAGAAAATCGCAATTATTGCTAAGGACATGACATATCATCACGCCTGCATCCCTGGAAAGGCTATCCGAAATTGTCAAATTTTCCCAATCAACTTTGGACCTAGCGATAAAGTTGAAAATCTATTAAAGAAATTTGACAGATTGTAGTAGTTTGATGTGCTGGCGTCTGTACCTATTTTGTGTGCGAAAAGTTTACATAAATAATATTAAACAGTACCTACAACCACATATGGCCATAATGTTTCAAGTCCTATGTAATGGGGGCAACCCTATTGCCATCAACCGGGAACACAACCAAACTCCGGGCAGCTACTGAGAAATTCCAGATGGAAAAATCTAGTAACACTTACCCGATCCAGAACCTCATGCTCAACAGTAACGCTTGCGACCAGCGGTGCTATTCTGTAAAAATTTCACCGTGAAAACTTGGTGAAGTGAGCGTGGTGTGAGCTGTCAGTAGTGTCAATTCCTAGCAAAAACAAACAGTCGCGACGATTTCTTTTTGCTAGGAATTGCATAAAATGCTATTTACGTTCCCGAGACGTAAATAGCATTTTATGCATTTCGGACAATCTTTTAGTATCGAACAGTTCTGGATATAAAAGCGGGTTAAATTTCCATATTAATTAATAAGAATACAGAACCTCCTTTTTTCCAGTCGGAAAAAACTATAATAGTACATTATGATACATGTGTGCTATGTTGATCATTATACTCGAGGCGGTATTATTCGCGCGAGCCGCAGGCGAGTGCGATAAGGAAGCCGAGCGTATAATGATCAATGCACACGCGGTTCATACGACGTTTTTCAACACACTTGCGAGGCAAAAAACAGACTTGTATTGTTAAATATTAACTTGTATGGAAAATGGCGCGCTGGTTTTGTTTTTCCACATAGTCAGCACTAGCAATGCGCGCGCAAGTGTAAATAAAAGCACTGACCACAGAACATGTAGGCACTGACAACAGACCGCTAAAAAAAAAAATAAACAAAACAATCGTAGTTTAGTTAGTATGGAATTAGAAAGTACTATTGGCATACAGAAATATACATTAGTTCAGTGAGAATCCGCAATAATAGAACGCCAATTAGGGTCTTTTCCGTTTGGTTTCGGAAGGGACCACGGACAATTTAAGGTGAATGGATAGCTGTAGACCGCGAAATTCAAATTTTCTAACGTTTTTTGCAATTTGCAGGTCAGTGTCAGATTATATCTTGATCAAAATATGATTCGCGACAATAACAGGTACATATTTAGAAAATTATAATCATTAATATATCTTTCTAAGATTTCTACCACCAACCACCAATCTCTTATGGAAAAGTGTTAGTGTGTGTTTCCACCTTAAGGTGAATGCTCCAACCAGCCCGCGAAATTCAATTTTTCTTACGTTTTTTGCAATTTGCAGGCCAGTGCTAGGTTGTATGTTGATTAAAATATTATTCGCGGTTGTAAGACATATATAGGTACAGAATTATAATCATGAAAATCATCAATAAAACGCTCGAAGTTCATAAAGCTGTTAGAATTACTTTTTCTGTTTTTTTTTTGTTCTGACACCTTTATGAAGTTGGAGGGTTGTATTGGTGATTTTGATTATTATAATTCTGTAACTACATACGTCTTACAGCCGCGAATAATATTTTAATCAACATACAACCTAGCACTGGCCTGCAAATTGCAAAAAACGCAAGAAATTTTGAATTTCGCGGGCTGGTTGAAGCATTCCCCTTAAGGTGGATAATTAAAATTTTCTTACGTTTTTTTGTAATTTGCAGGTCAGTATCAGGTTGAATCTTGATCAAATATGATTCGCGACTATAATATATATGTATTTACAGAATAATTATAGTCATTAGAATAGAATCTTTAAGTTAGATCTTTTCCCTAAAAACTTTTCCATAAGAAAGATGTATTAATGATTCGAATGATTATAATTCTGCAAAGACATGCCTGATAGAGTCGCAAATAATATTATGATCAACCTGACACTGACCTGGAAATTGCAAAAAATCTAAGGAAATTTGAATTTCGGGGTCTACCACTGCGCATTCACCTTAAATGTCCGTGGTCCCTGCGCATTTACCTTAAGGTAAATAAATATTAGTTAATTTTGGGACCAAGGACAATACAGACTATTTAAAAAAAAAGTGAATTGATGAGATTAAAAAAGCGCGCATCTCCGACTTCTCGACTAGTAAATAGTTATCTGTGGAAATAAAGCACATGTGGATTAAAGTAAAGAAAAAGCACGCGTTTTTAATACACTGCATTATGGACCTAAAAGCGGTTCAATAAGAGCCACTTTACGAGCAAGTGTGTTGAAAAAAATATAAAAAACGCCGTACAAAATTTTACAACACGCAGTTCTTTCTTCCTCCTGAAAAGTTACTTCTTTTATACTTACGAGGTTTTCACTCTAAGGCGTCGAAACTCACTTCACCTACGTTTTCACGGTGAGATTTTTACAGAATCGACCGGCAGTAAACAAAGGAGGTAGATTTTTTTTCTGCACAGAATGGATATAGATCCTTTTTGGAGCATTCCGTCTCAATTAAGGAAAACCAGCCAGCAACTTTTCTTTACAGAAAACTTGAAATACAACCTTACTGTAAAAACCGTTTAATAACTTTCTTTGGTTCAATAATAAAACAAACATTTCTTTTGCCCGGCAGCGTCTAGTTCCCATCAACTGTTCAAATATTTGTTCAGGGTCCACTACGGCCATTTTAACTTGGAACCAATTACGGCCAGGGCTATAGTTTGGCTACTTTAATTACGAAAGTGATCAAAACTGTGTTTAATTTTGAAATATTGTGTGGGTCACTGAGCACGCAGTTTGGTTGGCAAAGTAATTCGGTTGTGACATTTTTTTTAAATTTGTTTAGACAACCAACAGGAGGAGGAGAGCAGTGGTGGCCAAGTTGTAACGGCCGTGACTTACCGAGTTGTAGGTCGTAGGTTCGAACCCAGTCAGGCGCTTTACTTTGTGTAAATTATTTCATCACCACAACCACTGCTCTCAAAACAGTGAAGGAAAACATCGTGAGGAAACCGGCATGTCCTAGAACCAAAAATTCGAAGACTTGTGACATCTACCAACCCGCACTGGGCGGGTTTGCACCCGCGTGGCGGATTAAGCGGTGTATTAAGTACCTAGCACAATCTTCGTTAGCAACGTGGTTTTATATTCATTTATAGCTCCATATTATATTATGTTAACTTCACTAAACATAACTGGCGGAATGTCTACCTTACCTTCAGGGGAGAAAGGCGTTATGTTAATATGTATATGTATCTGATGTTAAAATTTTGAATATTTCACTTGATTATTTAGTTACAATTAAGAACGAGGGAGGTCCCGTGGCTAAATAATAACAGCCGCACAGGTCGATCGATCAGGTTAAGCTACGCTTGCCGCGGTTGGTCTGTGGATGGGTGACCATCTTTACATACCGTGACCCTCCGTGCCTCGGAAAGCACGTTAAGCCGTTGGTCCCGGCTGTCATTCGTGGATTTTTGACAGTTGTTACGGGTAGTCAGAAGCCCGAAAGTCTGACAACCAGTCTTACCAAGGGGTATCGTATTACCCAGTAACTGGGTTGTGGAGGTCAGATAGGCAGTCGCTCCATGTAAAATACTGGTATTCAGCTGCATCCGGTTAGACTGGAAGCCGACCCCAACATAGTTGGGAAAAGGCTAGGCAAGGAAGTTCACTTCACCTAAGTTTTTAAAGGAGAGATTTTTACATACAGACGCGACACGCGATAAAATCGCGCACGACACAAACGTACCGCAAGTCGCGCAACGAGTGGTGCCTTTGTGCCGCGCGTGATTATATCGCGTGTCGCGCTTGCTTGTAGCAGCCCTAACAGACCCGCAGATACTCTCCTTCGAAATGTACTTCAACTCCTCATCGCTCTTATTTCCAGTAATAAAAGGACTTAAAGAAGTAATCAATTCGCTACCACTTCACTTAAAAATGAAACGCAAACAAAATAAGAGCAAAAGTAAGCATGACCCAAAAACGGAGCCATATGTTTATTAATTACGTTAAAAGCTCGTATCAGCACGTACGACCGCGTCTGACTGTCTGTACCGTAGTGCTAACCTCGTAAACAACTGGGCGTGTATTGGTGCAATTTTTATCAATAATATGTGGAACATGCAATGTCCTTTTTTAGCGCCTGTAAGCAAGTTTGGGGAGCAGTGGTAGCCAAGTGGTAACGGCCTCGTCATACGAGTTGTAAGTCGTAGGTTCGAATCCAGACAGGCGCTTTACTCTGTGTAAATTATTTCATCACCACTGCTCTCAAAACAGTGAAGGAAAACATAACAAAAGATATTTTATTGTGTTCTTACGATCATCGTATTATCGAAACCATTATAGAGGTAAAGGAACAGGATGTAAAGTTCACTCAACCTCCATAGAAAAGGGAGGATCCTCCGACCAGACGGGTGTTGTGTCTGGCGGGCAACTGCCCGATGATTCATGTCGGGCCGTTGTATCTATGCTAGTTGCGCGGTAAACTCTGCTTGCGCGATGCAGGATTTGCGTGACGTCAGTATGACGCGTTGTTCGCATGTGGCGTTGTAGATACCGCTACATCACTCCCCCCCGGAGACCGGAGGTCGATAGTGGGCTGAGACTTGTATATTGCGATGCTTGCCAGGCCAGCTGAGGTTCCAGTGAGTCGGAACCGGTTGCCGCATAGTTCACGGTGAGTCGGAACTGTCTGCGAAGATGTCCCCAGTGAGTCGGGGTGGCGCTGCATTATGCTCCAGTGGGTCGGATGTGGTACAGCGCCGGGTTGAGGCTGACTGCTGGCGTCGACCAGGAGATGGTTTCTATGGCTCTGCTTGAGGACCGGCCGAAAGTGCAGTATGCTGTGCCGAGGTTGCTGATAAGGCTGAGGGTGATGACCAGGTATGCGCGGTCGCTGCATGCTGGTGGTCAGGATACCCGTTGAAGCCGTGGATGCTGGCTGGCTGTGTGACTCGCCGCTCTAAAGCTTGCGGGAGTGATGATGACGACGTCACACTGGAGTAGGTGCACGAAGGTTGCGCTGACGTTCATGTTCGGGGTCACCAGTATAGAGGTAAAGGAACAGGATGTAAAGTTCACTCAACCTCCATAGAAAAGGGAGGATCCTCCGACCAGACGGGTGTTGTGTCTGGCGGGCAACTGCCCGATGATTCATGTCGGGCCGTTGTATCTATGCTAGTTGCGCAGTAAACTCTGCTTGCGCGATGCAGGATTTGCGTGACGTCAGTATGACGCGTTGTTCGCATGTGGCGTTGTAGATACCGCTACACCATCATCAACATCATCATCTGCCTAGCCTTTTCGACGACTGCCTATCTGACCTCCACAACGATACCCCTTGGTAAGACTGGTTGTCAGACTTTCGGGTTTCTGACTATCCGTAACGACTGTTAAAGATCCACGAATGGCAGCCGGGACCAACGGCTTAACGTGCTTTCCGAGGCACGGAGGGGTCACAGTATGTACAGGTGGTCACCCATCCTCAGACTAACCGCGGCAAACGTAGCTTAACCTGATCGATCGACCTGTGCGGCTATTATTTAACCATACAACCTATTATTATGAAATACATACAACAAACGGCGAAGGAAAACATTGTGAAGAAACTGGCATGTCCAAGCACAAAAAATATCGAAGACATGTGACATCTACCAACCCGCACTGGGCCCGCGTGGTGGATTACGGCCCACTCCGTCTCACAGAGAGGAGGCCTGTGTCCCAGCAGTGGGAACATTATAGGCTGCTTGCTTATACTGATGGTTGTAACACTGCTAGCAGGTAGCAGAAATTCCTATAGTGAATAGGATGTTCATTAAACCCTTAGTCTGTCGGAACGTAGATCTACGCGAGACACAATGGCTTTTTAATTGTGTCTGTAATTACGGCACACAAGCGGTTAAGGATCGAGTTTGTTGGTCACTCTCAAAACGACAATTTAACCAGTTTTAGAACTATTAGCAACAGTTAAACTTATAACAGCTATAGAAGAACCTGCCGTATAAGGATCACCACGATGGGTAGATCCAGAGCAAATATACAGATTTGGGAAGATGCTGCTGCTCGTCCCTACCCTGTCATTAGAAATATGGCTAGGTATCTTCCCACGACAAACCAAACTTGACCTTCAGAGCACAAAAGATACGGGCGAATTTCTTTTCACCGAAAAAGCGGAACAAAATCTTACTTCCACGTGAGTTTATATATAACATATTGAATATAATCTTCGACCACTTTGATATACTGTGTGGGAGCTCTTGAAACGTTACAAGTCACTTGTAAAACAAAGTCCTCCCGCCGCCGCGTCTGCCAGTCCGTTTGTCTAGCGCGATAAACTCAAAATCTACCGAACGGATTTTCATTCGGTCACCAATTAGACAGAGTGATTCACGAGGAAGGTTTAGGTGTATAATTCATTAAGGTTTTGTGTAAATTGGCTGAAATATGACGATGATTGTTGTAGATGTCGGAAAAAATCACGCCGACTGGGAGTTTTACTGGCGTGCGCCGCGTAAACCAATAGAAAATACGAAAAAAAAAAAAAAAAAAAAAAAAAAAAAAGTCTGTCTTGTCAAAAAATGAATTAAAAAATTGAACTAATAAATTAAAAACAAGCTAAATGATTTCTTTTTTTCATTTTGAATCGCGAAAACAAAATCAGCTGTTCCCTACATTTATGTTCGCATAACTCGTCAAAATGTAGGGAACAGCTGATTTTTTTTCGCGATTGCAGTTTTGGTTGCTTAGTAAAAGTTGTTCATAATGATGAGTACAATCTCCCATTTCGGTTTGTCGCATGTTTTCAATTTCAACCTGTAATTATAATATTTACTGTGCAATTAAACCGCCGTTGTCCCCAAAAGTGGAAAACTGAAAACAAATCTTTTCAGCGAAGGCGGGGGACCTGTAAAGAACTGTTCCATGGAACCGTCCCCCGACTGCAATGAAAATATTGGTTATCAGTTTTCTATTTTTTTATTATTTTTGTTATTTTCACCAGCCTATGTTACCCGGGTTACCGCAACGGTTCTAACAATACCACATATTGATATTGGTTAAGCCGTTTAGAAGTTATGGTGGAATAAAGAAACACAAACATACATGTCTGTGTGGTAAAAGGACTTAGAGAATTGCACCACCCCTTACTTCCCGTGGGTGTCGTAAAAGGCGACAAAGGCTTTTCGCACATGGGTCGTAGACGTAGTCGTCTCGTGCGCGTATCGTAATTACGCTACGCGCACGAGACGCGGAGTGTTCTACAAACGAATCGTCGCGTAGACGTATCGTTTTGTAATATCTCAGTTGAAATCATGGCGTCAAGCGTACCAGATGTGTTTGGGGAATTTATTGATGACCTTACCTTCTCTTCAGACGAAGAGGATTTCTTGTTATTTGATTTCGTTAGAAGTAGAAAGCGACGTGCTCATTGGATCCATGCATACATCGCAAATAATTACAAGAAAAGATTGTTCGTTGCTGCACGTGAACTGTCCGTTTTACGCCAGTACGCTACGACTATCGTAACGACAATGAACACCTCATACGATACGCTGCAACACCGCCTCGTGTGCGGACTTGTTTGAACATGTTCCTGCTCGTATTGCTCTCGTACTTCGCGCGTTCTACGATACGCTTACGATACGACGCCATGTGCGAAGGGGCTAAGGCTTTTCGCACATGGGTCGTAGGCGTAGTTGTCTCGTGCGCGTATCGTTATTACGCTACGCGCACGAGACGCAGAGTGTTCTACAAACGAATCGTCGCGTAGACGTATCGTTTTGTAATATCTCAGTTGAAATCATGGCGTCAAGCGTACCAGATGTGTTTGGGGAATTTATTGATGACCTTACCTTCTCTTCAGACGAAGTTTATGGTTATTTGATTTCGTTAGAAGTAGAAAGCGACGTGCTCATTGGATCCATCCATACATCGCAAATAATTACAAGAAAATATTGTTTGTTGCTGCACGTGAACTGTCTTACGTTTTACGCCAGTACGCTACGACTATCGTAATGACAATGAACACCTCATACGATACGCTGCAACACCGCCTCGTGTGCGGACTTGTTTGAACATGTTCCTGCTCGTATTGCTCTCGTACTACGCGCGTTCTACGATACTCTTACGATACGACGCCATGTGCGAAGGGGCTAAGGCTTTTCGCACATGGGTCGTAGGCGTAGTTGTCTCGCGCGCGTATCGTAATTACGCTACGCGCACGAGACGCGGAGTGTTCTACAAACGAATCGTCGCGTAGACGTATCGTTTTGTAATATCTCAGTTGAAATCATGGCGTCAAGCGTACCAGATGTGTTTGTGGAATTGATTGATGACCTTGCCTTCTCTTCAGACGAAGAGGATTTCTTGTTATTTGATTTCGTTAGAAGTAGAAAGCGTAAATCCATACATCCCAAATAATTACAAGAAATTATTGTTTGTTGCTGCACGTAAACTGTCTTACGTTTTACGCCAGTACGCTACGACTATCGTAATGACAATGAATACCTCATACGATACGCTGCAACACCGCCTCGTGTGCGGACTTGTTTGAACATGTTCCTGCTCGTATTGCTCTCGTACTACGCGCGTTCTACGATACGCTTACGATACGACGCCATGTGCGAAGGGGCTAAGGGTCTTACCGGAGAATGGGCAGCAGCGTTCTCTATTTATTCCACCATCATACCTTACATCGATCGCCAACCCGCCTGCCAAGCGTGGCGATTATGGCAAACCCCCCCCAAAATTGGGGGAGGCCTATGTCCAGCAGTGGACGTCTATCGGCTGAAACGACGAAACATACATGAACCCTGAAAACTTAACACTCCTTTTTTGGGCGGTCGTGTAACAATAGCGATATTTTCCGACATCCTCGCGGGCAAAGGTGCGGGCAAGAGCTAGTTTATTATATCTTCGATCATTTTGATATGATATGTGGGAGCTCTTGAAACGTTATTGTGAGTATAAATATATACAGAGTGATTGGAAGATGGGTGCAAAGCTTTAAGCCTAAGATAGTACATACGGGCAATTTAGAACCATTTAAGCTATTTAAACCATTTGTCTGTGTGGTCCGGACTTAAAGAATAGCACCACCCCATACTTCCCGTGGGTGTCGTAAAAGGCGACTAAGGGAGACCGGAGAATGGGCAGCAGCGTTCTCGATGCATTACACAATCATACCATACTGCGATCGCCAACCCGCCTGCCAAGCGTGGCGATTATGGCAAACCACCCCAAAATTGGGGGAGGCCTATGCCCAGCAGTGGACGTCTTTCGGCTGAAATGATGATGAAGCCATGGTTGCCTTAGACGAGGTCATACCAATATTTTTTATGTCCAATAAAAAAAAAAATTAACTATTCAATTTGGCCATAAATAAGCAGTTTACTAACGTACTTCGTAACGTACTACGGCGTTACTTAAAATATTGGGAATTTTAGAAAAAAAAAAAAAAAAAAAAATTAGGTATCAAACTTGGTAAGACTTCGTCTAAGTCAAGACAACCATGGTTTAAATGGTTCTAAATTGTCTGTACTATATTCGCCTTAAAGCTTTGCACGCATCTTCCAATCACCCTGTATTATAACGTATAATATATATGTATTTATATAATATATAATCAAGGTGAGTAGGCAGCCTCGTATGAATCACAGCGAGTATGTCCCAACATAAGCATGAATGGGTTTCGATGTGAGTATCTTGTTTTTATCTCGCTAGAGTTATCTTGTTAAGAAAACGTTAGTCGTCTTTAAGATAACATGGTTAGAAATTGAAGAATCTTCTGTTGTCTTTACAATGGCTTTTATGCTGTTGGATGATGATTCAGAAGATCTGAAATGATTTCACGCTTTCATTTAAATTATTGTCTCAGCGTTTGGTAGGTAATGATTTGGTCTACATAAGTCATAATTGGTGTGTTTTAAGCGTCAGTAACCTTAGTTTCCCTATTATTATTTCAATTTCTTGTTGAATTAGGTACTCAGAATGGGTTTAAACATGATGGATCGGTGAAAATAAACATAAAACAACACCATTCCTCAAATTGGTTGGGATAACGATCGCGCTGACACAGTTGACCGATCAGCTCATTTTTTGTTGCACAATTCTTAGCACAAGTTCCAAACATAGGTAGGTATGTTACTATGCACTCTTTCTTGTCTTCTTTTCTTTAGGTAATAATCTAATACAGACACAAGCATAACTAACCTACAGAAAGCAAAATTCAAAAGGGTTTTCCTCGTGAAATAAAAATTGCAACATTGTGAAAAGAATACATCTTTTCATCATAGGTTGTATGGTTTCGATTATACGATGATCGTACGAACACTTGATGGTGTTCTTACGATCATCGATAAATACTTTAGGAGAAAATTGCTTTAGAATATGAGTAAGTGTAAAGGATCCCCGTAACGATCAATTGCAATTGTTAATTTTTACGCGATTAAGACACATTGAAGCGCAAATTGATCGTACTCTACCAAATGCATTTGCAGCGATTGGCAATATTACTACAATAGCAATTGATTGCAATTAATCATTTCGTTACTATTTATGCTCGTGAGTCGTGACTATAAATACATAACACATTTAAATCAGTCTATAATTTTTGTTCTAGGACATGCCGGTTTCCTCACGAGATGTTTTCCTTCACCGTTTTGAGAGCAGTGGTGATGAAATAATTTACACAAAGTAAAGCGCCTGTCTGGGTTCGAACCTAAAACTCTTAAGTCGCAGCCTTTACCAGTGGGCCACCACTGCTTTCTGATTGACTATTTTTATCCATATTGAGTTATTTTACTCAAAAGGAACAACAAACAGCTACGATCCCGTGGGAATATCGGGATAAAAACTATCCTAGGTCCTTCCCCGTGATGCAATCTATCTCTCTGCCAAATTTTATCGAAATCCGTTCAGTGGTTTAGGCGTGACGTAACATACAGACAGACAGAGTTACTTTCGAATTTATAATATAATTAGTATGGATAAGAAATACCTACACAAAACTAACAAACAATATTGCATGCAGCCCACAACAATGTTCACAGATTAACTATAGGATACATAACAGTGAAATATTACTTGGCTATAAATTAGCTTAGCTAAGTATGTGCATATGTTCGTTTAGGTAACAAGCTGGATGCATATTGAGTTATAAATTAGCTACAAAAACAAGTGAACGTCTGTGAATAAACTCGTACTACAGACTTTGCATAACTAAGTATGAAAAGAATTATGCTTCTAGTTATCTACATAAGTAAATCCGCTCTCTCCCAAATTATTTACGAGCACACTTGAGAGTTTAATATCATAACATCGCGCCTGTAATCCCTGAAGGGTTGGGCAGAGATGTACCCATCCTACCTATAGTACACCCAGTACCCCACTTATTCGCCAGTTATTAATATAACTATATTAATAACTTATATTATTATTATATATAATTATATTAAGACCACAGATATAGATATACCTAGATAACGCAAGAGTAACTACTTCGCGTGCCAAAAATTCCACCAACTTATGATTACAAATCGTAAGCTGCCCCTTTCGCGCTCAGTCCTTTGTACTGCTGGCTGGGTAAGTGTGAGCGAGAGCGCGAGCTTGTGAGTCATAGTAGGTAGTCAAAAAATGCCACGCTTGGTTTTCAAATACGTTCCGTGATACTTGCGTTATCTAGGTATATCTATATCTGTGATTAAGACCCATATAGCAGGGGGCGAGTCTATTGCCATCAACCGGGCAAAAATTCAGCCTCCGGGCTGCTGAAAAATTCTTGTTGTAAAACCCAATGCACGCCTCATTACGTCATCATCATCATCATCATTTCAGCCGAAAGACGTCCACTGCTGGACATATGCCTCCTCCAACCACCTCTACTTCGACCGGTTCTGTGCTTTCGCATCCTACGGGTTCCTGCGGCCTTCACAAGGTCGTCGGTCCAACTTGCGGGAGGCCTTCCAACGCTACGTCTTCCCAGAACCTTTCGGCCCCATCGGCTATCTGTTCTGCGAGCAATGTGCCAACTGCCACTTAAGTTTGGCAATTCTTGCTATGTCGGTTGCCTTGGTTCTCCTGCGGATCTCCTCAGTTCTGATTCGATCACGCAGGGAAACTCCAAGCATAGCCCTCTCCACCGCCATTTGGGTGACTTTTAGCCTTCTTATAAGGCCCATTGTGAGCGACCACGTTACAGTTCCTCATTACGTAACACTTTAAATCGCAATCTGAATCACTTTGAAGGATACTTGCTAATCCATTGCTTCACATGTTCGAAAAATGTATCTGCTCGACAACGTAAATAACGCAATGTATGTTGTTGAACTGTCAAAATGAAAGCCATTGCAACTGTTAGTGTGTTACGTAATTACCCCGTTGAGAACAGACGCCAGCACATCAAGCTACCCGAAACTGTGAAATTTTCCCAATCAACTTTGAACCTTATGCTTAAGCGATAAAGTTGAAAATCTATTAAAGAAATTTGACAGATTGTAGTAGCTTGATGTGCTGGCACCACAGATATAGATATACCTAGATAACGCAAGTATCACGAACTGTATGAAAACCAAGCGTGCCATATTTTTGACTACCTACTATGACGTCACAAGCTCGCGCTCTCGCTCACACTTACCCAGCCAGCAGTACAAAGGACTGAGCGCGAAAGGGGCGGCTTACGATTTGTAATCATAAGTTGGTGCAATTTTTGGCACGCGAAGTAGTTACTCTTGCGTTATCTAGGTATATCTATAACTGTGGCTGGCACACACAGACACACTCTAAGTGTCTAAACACACTATGCCGAAATTACGCGACCAAAGTTATAAGTAATAAATTATAACTAGCTAAAAACCATGTTTAGTAAACCATTACTTACTTACTTACTCTAAAGGAGTAAGTAAGTAAGTAATGGTTTACTAAACATGGTTTTTAGCTATACTCCTTTTAGAGTAAGTAAGTAAGTAATGGTTTACTAAACATGGTTTTTAGCTAGTTATAACTTATTACTTATAACTTCGGTCGCGTAATTTCGGCATAGTGTGTTTAGACACAAACTTTACATAACGGTAACATATTTTATTACTTTTATTACACACGGCGATACATCAAGCTATGCATTTCTAGTTTTAGCTGGCCTCCCCTTTTATAGGTTTTTCGTACAATCAGAAGTCGCCTAATACCATACCGGTTTGTATTGCTTAATCAGATAACTTCGACGAAAAGTTGGAGATGAATAATTAAGTTGTAGTACTACTTAACGTAAAATTTATATAAAATATGTTGGTTATTAACGACCGTGTTCACATAAATTTAAATTAATCGATTATCGATTAATTTATTGATTTCATCAGGCTATTAGTTTGACAAACCCATTTTTAAAACTACTTTCGTCTACTTTTACAATGTTTGTAAATATAAAGAAAAGAAAGAAAAATGCGTTTATTGGCATTACAGAAAAATAAATTACACCTTATAACACCGAGCACCAATACGCAACAATTATGTGACCACAATGTACATATCTATCACATAATTGATTTGTCTGTCATGGCATCATTTTTAGGGTTCCGTTCGTCAAAAGGAAAAACGGAACGGAATGATAAGCTTTTTTTAGTTACCACAAACCAACTTGGGTCAGATTAAAAAAAACATGGTAGATAAAATATTCATCGTACGGAACCCTCTCCAAGCGAGTTCAACTCGCACTTGTTTTTTTGTTTGTAGTACCACTAGTACCAATTTAATGACTTCCAAATAAATTCCACAAACCGTCATCATTTTACGTCCTGTACCGTATAATCGTACCGGCTCAAACAATGTCTGGTCAGAAGATGTAACAAAAAGTGTGGCAACAATGGGGAGGGTCGTCCGGCCTCGTCCGGCCTATTTTCACACGTCTCGGTCCACAGCTCCCCACTGCCCCTTGCACCGCCATGGTAGGTAGCTGTCAGTGCGTTCTGATGGCGGCGCGACATGGCGCTTATCATTCTTTTGTTTTTTTTTTGTGTAGGTACTTGTGTGGCATTGGAATAGGAGTTTAGTGGGATTCATTGATTACTTGGGGTATAAATCCTATCCTACTAATATTATAAATGTGAAAGTTTGTGTGTTTAGATGTTTGTTACTCAATCACGTAAAAACGGCTAAACGGATTTGGATGAAAGTTGACACACACGATAGTTTATAACCTGGATTAACACATAGGATACTTTTTATCCCGGTAGTAAGTTCCCTTGGGAGAATTTCCGACCTCCACGCGGTCGCTGCCCCTGGCGAAAGCTGGTATTATTATATTTTTGACAAATTATTTGATAAGGCAAGCGTGCACCATCGTCGGCAGCTTCATTGTTTTTTATAAAATCTGTACATACTTGTACCAGCTTATATACTGAAGACAAAAATCAATTATTATATTATAAACTTCTAATCTCATCATCTGCCTAGCCTTTTCCCAGCTATGTTGGGGTCGGCTTCCAGTCTAACCGGATGCAGCTGAATACCAGTATTTTACATGGAGCGACTGCATAAACTTCTAATCTATGATTATAATATTGTATAAGGCGAGATAGTGGTGGAATGCGATGCGAGTCTAAATTAATTAACGCTGAAACGATGCACATGAAGTCAATACTTTTTCTTTCAAGTTTATAACTTATACTTTCCTTTCGCTTTCATTTAAAAAACCAGACAAACCAAATAAATTTATTATTTGGTTTGTCTGGTTAATAATAATAATAAATTTATTTGGTTTGTCTGGTTTTTTAAATGAAAGCGAAAGGAAAGTACTTTACCGCAATACATTAGATAAGTTATGCGTTAAGTAGTATTTCTATACATGTAAGCATGAAATGGAAATTGTTGACAATAATAAATGTTACAGAAATTGAAAGAATAATTAATGATTTCCTCCTTAAAAAGAATAAAATAAATAAAAGTGTATTGTGGTCATGAATTAAACGCGTTTAACAGCAAAGTGCGTAAACAAACGGTCTGCATTTAATATATTCTCGAATAATATAGTTTCTGCTATTGTTTAGATAATAAACCCATATATTTTATAATGTTTTATAAAAATAATGTAGGTACTCTGAACATAAATGTGACTTTCAGGATAGAGTAGTAACTTCAAAACATACTTTCTTTTAATCATTATTATATTCAATTTTATTACTTTCGCGGTTTCCAATAACAAAACACAATGCCCTATTAACGCAAACGTCAGCAATGCCTACTTAAAAATAAAGTTCAAATAAACTTTTATTTATACAACATGTAACATACATACATATAATTAACACAAGACCTCATACATCCCAATTATAGTATTGTGTTACTCAATTTGTTTAAAAGCTGTTTTCATTACCTTACGAATTTAAAATTGAGCCTTATTGCCTTTAGATAAGATTTAATTTTCTTTAGCTCAATCGGCAGCCAGTACGGCAAAACACATAATTTTTTGACAAGATACCTATCAGATATTAAAAGTTACTGAAATTGATTCAGTAGTCAAATTATGAACATGAACAAACTACTTTCAGGACTTGCGATTATTTTGTTACACCTTGTGTAGTCCTTTTTTTTTGGGGCTGGAAAATCATCACATGACCTCTCCCGCTCTGGGTGGAGCGGAAGGGAGTGTCAGACTCTTACTGACTAAAACCCACCCGTGTTCCACACACGCACCTGCTAGCTAAGTACAGTTGGGGAAAATTATTGTTAAGTAACTAAATTGCTGGTAATTGCTGCTCTCAAAACGGTGAAGGAAAAACATCGTGAGGAAACCGGCATGTCATAGAACTAGAAAATTCGAACACATGTGTGTGACATCCACCAACTTGCTCTGGGCGCGCGTAGTGGATTATTGCCCACAGAGACGAGGCCTGTGGCCCAGCAGTGGCCCACATTATACGCTGATTATTCTTATAATAATATAATAATAATAATCATTTTATTTCGGACAACTATAAGATCCATAACTTGTTAGTAACAGTTTTGTACTTAAAATACTATTGTTAGTAACTAAAACTAAAGACGAAAAGTACGAAGACCATCCAACAACTCGACACCCAGAAACTATGGAACAAGTCTTCGCACAAATTGCCTTATTATGGCGGAGGAAGTATCTGTCGCCGCAGCCTTTAGGATGCTATTGCGACTGCCTCTTATTCTGCTCAGGAGTGAGGCCGTTTTTTTGCGGATGATGGCATGGATTATGCTATGCTAAATAAATTGAAACCCTACGAAAATTTGCCGAGTTATACACCTACAGCCATTTCAGTGCATACAACCCTGACTCTGATTGACCTTAGCCCTTTATGTTCCGGGGTAGCGGTAACCCTTTCGGACAATCCCGCTGCACCTTGTGTAATCCTAACATTAACATTTGCCTTAAAAAAAATCTAACACACTAACAGCATAAAATATTGCAATTGCCATTTTCCATAGCGAAAAAATAAAGAAAAAAAAAAATGCCCTTCGCGACGGCTAGTTACCAAGCGGCGTCACTCCGGTCCCGGCTGCAAGTCGGACCGTGCACTCTCTTTTATTTCTATTGACGGAGCGCCCTTTTTGTCTAGCTCGCAGCACGCTCTGACAAATTTTATTATTGCTTTGTTAGTAGCCTGGAGTTCTGGACATTTTATAATAACATTGGTGTGGTGTAGACGTCGGTGACAGGTGTGATGATTGCTGGAGGATCCTTTGTGTCTTCATGTCTTCCATGAACCAAGCTACGTCTCTTCGAAATCAGAATTATTTAGATTTAAGGTGAATGGGTAGTTGAGAACGCGAAATTCAGATTTTCTTACGTTTTTTGCAATTTGCAGGTCAGTGTCAGATTGTATCTTGATCAAAATATGATTCGCGACAATAACAGGTACATATTTAGAGCATTATAATCATTAGAATCATTCATACATCTTTCTAAGTTAGATTTCTACCAATGGATGGAAAAGTGCTAATCACTTTTCCATAAGAGATTGGTGGTAGAAATCTAACTTAGAAACTTATACATATTAATGATTCTAATTCTTTAAATATAGTAATCGTGGATCAAGATACAATCTGACACTAACCTGCAAATTGCAAAAAACGTAAGAAAATTTGAATTTCGCGGTCTATCAATATCCATTCGCCTTAAAAGAGTGTCCATAGAGTTTTCTGGCGAACAAAGCGCCATAGGACCCTACTACGCTTTGGAGTACCAACTAGTTTCATCTCTCTAACTGACCGTCTCCTAGCAATTCAAAAGTGCTTGCAATTGATTTAATTGAAATAAATGCTTCGAGTTTTAAAACGACCATGAGATCTATTCTCTAAAAATCTCATCGTGAAAACATAGCTGAACTAAGCTGTCAATAGGGTCAGGTGGAATGAACTTAGGGGATACTTCACTTGAAGGGCAAAGGACCTAAACGCAAAGAACGCAAGTTTTAGAAACAATAAAAGTATATGACTACTTCAGAAAAATATATGATATTCTTCAGGATATATGCTGGTAGATACTGTGTTGAAAACATAATACAACTAAATTGATACGATACAAAAAAAATCATGAAGATGCCTCTAAAAACTTTATTTTTACAATAAAAACCATTTTAATATCTCGCAGGTCACCCTAGGAGGGTGACGTCTGCTTAACTGGACTTGCCTGTGGATGACTCAATAAATTAAGGCTTCCAGTCAGGGTTTAAAAAACTAAGCGACTACACGCCAAGGGCACCCCCTGTGGGGTACGGACCTCGGCTTAGTGCGTCGCTGGGAGAGGGCAGCAAGGGAAATAATTCCGATCCAGCTTGGATCGGAATTATAGGGACGTATTTAAAGCTACAGGGGTCAGCGGCGCGGGCTCGCTCGAGCAAGGGTAAAGCCCGGTATCCACCAAAGCGGAGACGAGAGGAGACGAGAGGAGATGCGAAGCTGGCAGGTTATTTCCACCAAAGCAGACAGGAGATTCGTAGCGGAGAAGAGATGTGAGTTGTGCGTAGCGGAGATATGTAATAGGAATGACTCTATTGGGTGTGCGAGGCGCGGGAAGAAGGCAGCACTGCTGGGACAGAAGCTTCC
Organism: Mesoligia furuncula; assembly: GCA_916614155.1. Classification (NCBI taxonomy): domain Eukaryota; kingdom Metazoa; phylum Arthropoda; class Insecta; order Lepidoptera; family Noctuidae; genus Mesoligia; species Mesoligia furuncula. The sequence continues at coordinate 5,999,024 of OU744794.1, forward strand.
TCTCTGTGAGAAGAAGTGGGCCGTACGTAATCCATTACGCGTGCCCAGTGCGGGTTGGTAGATGGTCACATGTCTTCGATTTTTTTGTTCTAGGACATGCCGGTTTCCTCACGATGTTTTTGCTTCACCGTTTTGAGAGCAGTAGTGATAACAGAAGACGATCCAGGAGGGGATCGAGGTGGGGGGGGGTGGTGGGGGGGGTTCGGGGGTCAGACCGGAATAACTCTGATGAAATTGTTTACACAAAGTAAGGCGCCTGCCTGACTTCGAACCTACGACCTCCCAACTCGTAAGTCGCGGCCGTTACCACTGAACCACCACTGCTTCCAACTTGCTACTGACTAATCTTTCATAGCAACGAAATGATAAATGTTCTCGTATAGCCAGCACGATAGGAGAAGAAGCCAAAACAAGGCACAGTAAAGGCTCCTACAAACAGGCGCGATACGCGTTATAATCGCGCGCGACACAAAGGCACCGCTCGTTGCGCGAGTTGTGGTGCCTTTGTGTCGCGCGATTTTATCGCGTATCGTGTCGCGCCTGTTTGAAGGAGCCTTAATAGTACATTTACGAGGATTTCAACAGTTTTTTTTACGTAACAATGTTCTGGAATTCGTGTAAGTAAAACTGGATAAACAGACATCAAATTCATGTTTTATCACTGCCAATATTGCTTATCTTTTGCAGGTGTACAAACATGTTACGAAAACGTTACTAGTGAATTTACATAACATTTTGAGTTCGACATGATAAAAAGGACTCGGTAAAATCTAGTCTGTGTGGTGCCGGACTTGTCTGTGTGGTGGACTTAAAGAATAGCACCACCCCATACTTCCCGTGAGTGTCGTAAAAGGCGACTAAGGGGCGTACCGGAGAATGGGCAGCAGCGTTCTCTATGCATTCCACCACCGTACCATACTGCGATCGCCAACCCGCCTGCCAAGCGTGGCGATTATGGCAAACCCCCCCTTTTGAGGGAGGCCTATGTCCAGCAGTGGACGTCTTTCGGCTGAAATGATGAAAATCTAGCATATAAATTACTAGCTTCTGCCCGCGACTTTGTCCGCGTGAAATTTCTTGTTCCCGGTCCCACCGCGTCGCTTGCTTGCGCCATTACTTCGTTTTCAGCGTTCTTTCTGTGTTTTTGCTTAGCTCTTACAAGTCTTACGTGACGTTAAATAGCCTATAAGCCTTCCTCAAGAATTGGGCTATGAAATGCAATAAGAATTTTTAAAATCCGACCGGTAGTTTCAGAGATTAACGCGTTCAAACAAACAAACTCTTCAGCTTTATTATTAGTATAGAAGATTATAAGGCATTTGTTATAGTGTGTCCGATTTTCAACAAGACTGACAGATAGTTGACTAAGACGTTACGTGTACTACTCCCGGCCACCGTAGGCGCGGGCCTGCGGGCGGAGAGTAATGGGTAGCTCACCGTCCGATCAGGACCAGGCCCGTGCCGGACGGCGCGTACGTGTTCCACGCGCGCCTCAAAATGATGTCAGCATCGAGGAGGGGCCTCTTAGAGCCGAAGCCTGCCGGGTCAGCGGGATTGTCCGAAAGGATTACCGCTGGCCCGGAACATAAAGGGCTAAGGAAGGAACACGGGTGGGTTTTAGTCAGTAAGAGTCTGACACTCCCTTCCGCTCCACCCAGAGCGGGAGGAATCATTTGATTTCCCATCCAAAAAAAAAAAAACTCTTCTAGTGCTGCTGAACCGCTAGAAGCTCGCTCGGATGATCGGTGACGTGACGGTCGGGACTATGTAGTGCTGCTGAACCGCTAGAAGCTCGCTCGGATGAAGTGTTGCTGTGTGTATTGAAAATCGTTGTTTTATAATGGCTGTGCGCAGACCCGAGTAAAGAGTGTCTTTCGACAGGCTATTCGCTATAAAAACAATATTTATTAAGGTATGATTCCAATCTCGGCAGCACGCAGCAGTGCTGCCGCGGCAGTGCGGTCGCAGAACTACTGGTCCCCATACATTCTCTATAGGTTTATATGAGATTACATTCCGAGCACGACAGCAATGCTGCGCGACATTGCTGCGTCACATACACGACAAGTAGTGCTGCGGCCGCACTGCCGCGGCAGCACTGCTGCGTGCTGCCGAGATCGGAATCATACCTTTACCCTTGCTCGAGCGAGCCCGCGCCGCTGACCCCTGTAGCTTTAAATGACGCCGGATACTAAATGTTACAAAGACAAAAAATCAATGGGCAACATAGTCCTAGTGTCAAAATGTACAAAAGTCATAATGAAAGTTCGCCTAGCAATTTATAGTTTCGCACTAGGCAATTTATACATTTTGACACCAGGACTATGTTGCCCATTGATTTTTTGTCTTTATAACATTTAGTATCCGGCTAAAAAAATATACTGTAAAAAACAGTTTTCAAACTATTCATATCTTCATTTGTATACCATAAACATTATAAGATATTATGAGGTTGTCAAGGTACAGACGCCAGCACATCAAGCTAGTAGTAGCTTGATGTGCTTGGGGTCTGTACGTTGCAATCTGTCAAAATTCTTTAATAAATTTTCAAATTTATCGCTAAACCATAAAGTTCAAAGTTGATTGGGAAAATTTGACAGTTTCGAGTAGCTTGATGAGCTGGCGTTTGTACAATCCCGGACCCTCTAGGAAACAGCAATATAAATTAAATAGAGTTATTTTTAAGACAGACGCACTGTTTTGGCTCTCGTTTGCGCATTTTCTCAGGTTAGCCTATTTTGAATTCATTCCCAAAGACCCTTTAATAATATTTTTACGAGTTTTTAAGTCAATCAATGAACCCGAAATCCTGGAATGGACGGTTTCTAACAAGCATTTGCTGGCTAAGTACAGTTGGGGAAAATTATTGTTAAACTGTAACTAAATTGCTGGTAATTGCTGCTCTCAAAACGGTGAAGGTAAAACATCGTGAGGAAACCGGCATGTCCTAGAACATTATACCTACGCTGATTATGCTTATGCTATGCTAAATAAATTAAAACCCTACTAAAATTTGCCGGGTTATATAGCCATTTCATATAACTGTGATACAATGACAGTAAGTGGTAATTTGAAAATACGGATAAAATTTGCTTAAAAATTAATTTCGCTTTAAAACTTGATCGATTCAATGACATGAATGACCTTAAACCGTCGGTCGTACATTGCCTATTCCTTGAACAAACATTAAATTCCACTTATCTTTTATTCAGCAAGACACGCAATGTATCGATTGTCTTTTTAACAGTCGAGACACAGGTCGCGAATTCCGCTTCAACTATTAAGTCGAGGCACGAATCGATTCATCGTTCGATTTGAGTGTTGTTGAGAGGCTTAGGACCAAAATGTTGTTGAGGAGGGTTTTGTATCAGAAGATGGTTTATTTCTGTTGCTTATTATTTAGGGCACGTAAAATGTAGATTTGATTTAGTGTACAGACTTATTAGCTTATTAACTGCCGGTTAATTCTGTAGCAATCTCAGCGTGAATACTTAAGGGGCTTACATGACCTAAAGCGCGGTTACTGTCGGACTGCATAGAAAAGAAAGAGAAGCGCGATGACACAACGCTGGTAATTTATTGCAAAATATGAAGCAAATATTTATTTACAAAAAATCTATTGTTTGGACAATAAAATGAAAACACTAGTGTTTTAGTATGTTGCTTGTAGAATAATCTGACAAATAATCATTATCTCCCAGGGACGCACTAAGCCGAGGTCCATACTCAACAGGGGGTGCCCTTAGCGTGTAGTCGCTTACTTTTTTAAGCCCTGACTGGAAGCCTTAATTTATTGAGTCACCCACAGGCAAGTCCGGTTAAGCAGACGACGCCCTCTAGGGTGACCTGCGAGACGCCATTACAAAAAAAAAAATGAAAAGAGGTTTCTATGTTTTGACACAAATGAAAAAGTGGTGGTTATTGAGCAATTTATAAAATCGCTTCTACTCTGATTGTGGTGGAGTCTGTCTCAGCAAACAAGGACTCCTATAAAACGTACTGATACGCTTTTGGTAGCGATTAGGCTCCTTACAGACCGTTAGCTTTATTATGTTGAAGTTTATTTCCAGTCCATCGCCATTTTATGTCTCTTACTTCGATAGTGCCAACTGTGCGGTTTTCTCGCTAGCGATATAGTTTAGGTCGACTGTTTGTCATGTAAGTGATATCTACATGACGTAATCAATTAAGTGTGGTCTTGAATTTTCCACGATGAAGAGTACCCAAGTGCAAGAGCGTATGACGGGTATAGTTTTCCTGTTAACACTCTGACTTTCTTTAAGATTGGTCAGTAGTGTAGAGTGTAGACGTGTTAGAATCGTGTCAGACAACAATTTCGTGTTGTGACAAGAAATAGAATTGTGCATACTTCTGGGTGATGACGAATGGATCTAACACGATGGCTAATGGCTTCTCTGATCTAAATGATAATTTCAATTATTATTTTAAGTAATTTTTGAGACATTTTTAAACTGGATACTGTGATGAAAACTGCAACTTCGGCCATGCTAATTTAGCTAATAGAGTAAAGGGGAATGGTGAAGGGATAGTAAAATGAATGGTCATAAATACGCAAAAGCCTAGGTTCCTAGGCTATCTGTCACCACAAAATATGCTCTCTAACCACTAAACATTTCACAAACATACCTAGGTAGGCAGGTATTTTAAATGCAAAGCGTGGTTTCAATTTATGCTTTGGCATTTGGCATCTGTGCATTGCGCTTTAGTGCGAGAAGGTTTAGTAATTATTCTAAAGAATTTCTAGGATTATTACTTAGGCGTTTCTTGGATTACGAAGGAGATAAAGACGTAGAATGTAAAGTTGTCGCAAGCGCAGCTATTAAAGATTTCAAGATTATTCATTTCCAGATTCGGAGATTGCGTTGGAGATTTTTGGGAAATGCTTGTTTCCTACTGATTTTGAACTGCATGAGAACTTGTATTAATTACACTATACGTAGATGTTTTCTGGAGGTCTACTCCCTAAGCACGGCTTCCGTGGTTTTGGCTGAACTTACGGGGGATTAAAACGGCGTATCACCTACGGATGAGATTAGTTTGGGGCCCGCCTAAAGAATGAATGACACCACGATGTCCTTACTCCGGCAGTGTTTTTGCCCTTCCGAAAAAGTTAATTAATCAGGTGTAGGGTTCATACCGAAGTTTTGAATTACTTTCGGGCGGGCCCGTTTTCGTTGACAGACTGAGTAGGCCGCTGTAATAAAAAGCGTAACGGTTCGCTTTTAATTACAGCGGTTTACTTTGGATTTTGGGAACCGACAATTTAAATGTTGGATTTGTGTATTCTATTAACTGACTCAAACTCTGACGCATTTCTGTCAATTAAACCATTTATGGCACCTTGAATTGTCAAGGAGTCGGTCAGTTAGTCAGAAAGTTGAAGTTGCCCATTCCACAATGTAGATCTCTACGTTACGGACTCGTTGATAACCTTAGTATTGGAGAGGCACCAGCAGCCAAATTGCGTAACACAATTACAATCTAATTTCGTTTTGAATGATATAGCTAATCCATTGCTTGATATGTTCGAAAAATTCGTCTGCTCAACAACTTAAATAATGCAATGAATGGTGTTGAACTGTCAAAATGGAAACCATTGCTACTGTCAGTGTATGCAGAAGAATTAACGAACACGATAGATGATGAAATTTTGTCAAACTACCGCAATTTTTTTTTTATAGTTTACTGATCAAACATAAATTAGACTCCCGAAAAGATTAATCAAAACCTTATCCTTTCAGCGGCTTCAGCATTGTAGAGTGTCTGGCTCAACTAAAGGGTCTTTCTTCCACCTGGCAGAAGAGTCAGACAGTGACGTATTATATCTTCTATTGTCTCTGACTAAACCTGTTCCTCTTCATATGCTGTATGCGTTTTCCCTTTTCATTACATTAAGGGGATCTTGTCTCGTATGGAACACCCTGCCAATATCATCTTACATTTTTGTCGAGGTCAAAATTAAACTAATATTATTGAAGCTTGATATCGCTTTTATTATATGCCCAATCGGTTATATATAGTCGGTAATAAATAGTATGCGATACGTTATGACCACTTAAAAGTACATCTGGTTTAATGTTGTTTTATTAATAGACAGCTATATTATCATTTGTGAAAAGGGTGTGACTCGTCTGAGTTTCTTGTTGTTTAATGTTGATGTCGCGAGAAACAATGCTGTGCGATTATGGTTCTACATCCAGAGAATTAGGAGTTATAATGGCACGAACAGTGTGGTTCAAAATTGCACTGATTTTGTGTATCACAGTCGAACTCTTAATTTCTTTATCACCATAAGGTTGAATGTCACTTGCACATCGTAAAACGACACCTACAGTCTTTTCACAGTTAACCTCTGATTTTGCATCACTATCAAAATCACAGTGATCTTTATTCTCATTCAAATAAGGTTGCTATTGGGTTGCTGCCACTGACAGACCTGTCAAAATCACTGTAACCTTCTCGTCACACTATGGTAGCTGCTGTCAGTGGTAAAAAACTGTGAACGGACTGTAGAGTGCTTAAAACGACAAGGTCTATTTGTGTATGTGACAGTTGGATAGTTTCAACCTTATTGGAGTTTCAATTTACTGGGAATTGTGGTCAAAATTGGGAGAACTCCGTAGAATAATTACGACGCTTGACTACAATTCACGACGGTGCGCAATTTTGTAGTCGAGGATCTCTCGTGTCTTTAGTTAGTTGATCACTTTCCATTATAATCAAAATGTGGAGATACGTACTGACATTGGTATGACCTTTATTTTTAATGAGAGGCAATAAAGTTTGCATAACAACAACATCAAAGGAAAGTGCATTCCTAAATACGGTGAAGGTACCTGTAAAGGCTCCTTCAAACAGGCGCGACACAAAGGCACCGCAAGTCGCGCAACGAGCGGTGCCTTTGTGTCGCGCGCGATTAATATCGCGTGTCGCGCCTGTTTGTAGGAGCCTTTAAGAAATTTCTTTAGTCTAGTGTTTCTAAGAAATTTCTTTACCCATGTCGGGTATCGGATTATTTCAAGCTATTGACGCAAGCAGACACAAGAATGAATTACTTTGTACCTAAGTAGAAGATAACAAGTAAGTAGGTGCCACTTGCTGGGGAAGAGTTTTGTTAAAAGAATGACAGGGGTAGGTAAAGGGGGGCTGGTGGCTAAATGATAACAGCCGCACGGGTCGACGGAAGGTTAAGCTACGCTTACCGCGGCCGGTTCGAGGATGGGTCCATTACATATCGAGACCCCAGCGTGCTTCGGGAAACGCCGTTGGTCCCGGCTGTCATTCGTAAATCTTTGACAGTGGTTACGGGTAGTCAGAAGCCAAAAAGTCTGACAAACAGTATTACCAAGAGGTATTTGTAATAGGGAACTAATTTTTTGAGCTGTTATTTAAATATTCGAGACGTTATTATGATCAGTTGAAAAACATATTGAGCAGTTATTTAATTTAATGGCGGTTGATTAATTATTGCGACAGTAAAACATGGACAGTAATAAAAGATCAATTAGACTGTTATTTTATCATACAATGTCAATTCTAAAAATAATTGAGCAGTCCAATAACTAAATGAGCGGTAAAAATGATGGAATGGGCGGTTCGCTAAATAGTTCGGCAGATCATAGCGGATGCAAGAGCGAGCGAAGCGAGCTCGGGACTTGGGGCACCCCGACTCGGACAGGTTAGGTTCGAAGGGGATGACGGGGGCTCGAGTGAGCGAGCAAAGCGAGCGAACGAGCCCCCGTCATCCCCTTCGTGTTAGGTTCCTTTAAACCCTGTAGACAGAAATAGGGGCCCCGCGAAGCGGGGCTCCGTCGACTACACACCCAAAACTACTTTACCACCTCATTGTTTATAGAATTGCTTAGAATGAGATTTATTACCGACAAATTCCGATTTATTACTGCCCACACGTAACTGCCCATTCATTCATTTTTACCGCCCATTTAATTATTTTCCCACTCAATTATAATATATTCACTGATCCATTTCATTATTTTTTATTACTCATTTTTGTTTACTTTACTGCTTAGTTTTAACTGCTGAACAAGTTATTAAACGTGCCATTTATAATTTTTAACTTACCAAAACCGCTATTTACAACTGCCTCTTTAAATCAGTGCCTTTGTAATACCTGGGTTGTAACTTGTAGTAGAGAGCAGATAGGCAGTCGCTCCATGTAAAGTACTGGTATTCAGCTGCTTCCAGTTAGACCGAAGCCGAGCCTAGCATAGTTGGGAAAAGGCTAGGCAAGATTGATTGGTAATAAGCACTTGCCGGCTGGTCGACACTTCTCGTGACCAGAGGGCTAGGTCGTTCTTTGGCCAAAGAATTATGCTGTCTTCTGGGCACGTTTCTGGATGACAGCGATGCGGACGAGTACTTCGACGCTTAAGTGTCCTTTGTTTTTGTATTGTAAGTTAGTTAAGTCATTTAATTTAGTATCTCTAGTAAATAGTTTATATTAGTTTAGATGAATAAAGTTTTGTACAAGAAAAAAAAACAAAAATAAAGAATAAGCATAAGTAATAGGTATAATAAGTACATATGTATTGGTGGGATTTTATCTACGAATCCACCCATTAAGAGCTACTTACACACCTTTCGATTGACTTTTGACTTTATAGGTAGATCTAGGTCCCTACCTAGGTAGGTAGACGGAATTCAAGGCTCACAGATTCAATCAAAGTTTTATTAGGATTCGATTGGAAAGGTCTAAAGAGCCCTTTGGAGCACCTAGGCAGATAATGAAAACAGTCTAGACAGAACTGATCGTCGCAGTTATTTATGTCATGTTTAGTTATAGGTTTATGTAGGTAGGTAACTGGAAATTAAGTGTAAAGAATGCAAATTGAATACCAACTTAAGGTGAATGCGCAGTGGTAGACCGCGAAATTCAAATTTTCTTACGTTTTTTTTGCAATTTGCAGGCCAGTGTCAGGTTGTATCTTGATCAAAATGTGATTCGCGACTTTATAAAATAATGTATTTGCAGAATTAAAGTCATTAAAATAACTTTTTAAGTTAGATTTGTACCGTAAGCACTTTTCCATGGGAGATTTGTTCTTAATTATGGTACAAATTTAACTTAGAAAGATGTATTAAGTAATGATTATAATTCTGTAAATATGTACCTGTTATAGTCGCGAATCATATTTTGATCAAGATACAACCTGACACTGACCTGCAAATTGCAAAAAACGTAAGAAAATTTGAATTTCGCGGTCTACCACTGCGCAATCACCGTATTTTAAAAAAATTGATAGGTAAAGTAGGTCTAGGTTCAAATCTTTGAAAGTTGTATGAAACGGCTACGGAAAATAATTGATGTAGGGTGTCAATTTGCTTCACAATTAATTTCCATGACTTTACAAGTAGAAGACTAGGTACCTGCTTTGATGAAAAAAAATTTTGTTTTCTATTTTCGCACTTGTGTATCTCTTAAAATAGTTCTTGTATGAATAGATACGCCTTATACAATAGTAAGTAGCTACTTAAGTACCTAACAGGTACTTCAATAGATTATTTCTGCCTGTCCGCCGGTTTCGTTTTACAAGTCGTGATTGACATTCGTAACAACCTTAAATATTTCCTCAAGAATAATGTTATTCTAGGTAGGTATGTAATACAAAGGAGATACTAAACCTTAGGTAGATCTATAAAATGAGGTCACGTAGGTAGGTACGATTGTATTAAAGTTAAGCATAAAATCGTTAATTATAGATTCCAAGTAAGCACTCGGTTATTAAATCTATTATGAGGTAGGTAGAAGTACTGATGCCAAGGTAGGTACGTAGGTGGCTAGCTGTGTTCCAATTTAACTGTGAGTCAGAAGTAGTAAAAGCCCTTTTTTGCCATTGAAGCAAATGAGCTCGTTAGCTATAAGTTACTAATAAATAACACAAGGTAATGCGTTCACGGCATCTATGCGCCCGTGCCTTCAACCGGCCGATACCGATGGTTACCTACTGATGTAGGTGTGCGGTGTCTCAGCTCAGCTTTCACCCAAAACGTGGGCGACACAGCGCTCCCATTCATGATCCGTCTGTGTTTACACCACGACGCACACTATCCAGCGATAGTCACTGATACGGAAACAAAATAACGCGACACAAATCGATGGGAACGAACGCGATAACGATTGTTTACCTGCGATTACCGCACATTCAAGGTAACCAACTTAAGTAACCCAGCCGCACGTTAACGTTTACACGTTAAATTCACATACAGACTCACAAGACAAGTTAACTCTCGTAATGAAACTCTGTTGACTAAAGTCACAGACTAAAGTGTTGACATTGAAAACAGTTACGCAAGTCGATGCAACTTTAGTAGGTACAAATTAAACTCGGCGTAACGTTTTTATGACCAAACTCACGTTCCCTGTGTGAACACAACATTACAAAAAGCCGGGCGAGTGCCGCATTTAAGACGGTCCCCCTTACCTCTGTCGCTCGAACGTATCCTGCGAGGACTACACAAGACAGCCATAGGTATATCCTCAAATGCATCACAACAATGTGAACCGGAACGGTCGCACGAGCAGTATAACACTATCACACAATATAAACACAGCACACAACAATTTGCTGTTATGTTATTCCACTAACACCATACACACGGGTCGAAACGGCGCGCGAAACGACATGCGGCGTCGGTTTGCGATTGTAGTAAACTGAGTGGCGCTTGGAACTCGGTTCAGTGCGTTGAGGGCGCGCGCCCCGCACGCGGCTACTTCGCAGCTAACTTCGCTCATGTGAGCGAGTACGCGCTACGGTCGTCGCCCGATGGTCGATGGAGCTATATTTCGCGTCACGCACTCCTATTTATTACGTCGAAGAATAATGGGCCAGTCGTCGCGTTCACAAAAACAGGCCCTTCATTCTCCTTCCGTTCGATCAATGCAACGCTCTACAACTCCGCCGTTTCCCTGACGCATCCCACAAAGAAACTTGTTCTAAATTTGGTCATGGGCAAGACAGAAATATTATTTGCTAGGGCGACGACCGCCTGTATAACATTGAAGATACGTCAAAACAAACAAGTCATGCGATAACTATCTAAATGCGTCCAATACAATATTTTATTCCCTGCCAAGACAGAGATAACGACCCCACACTCCCTAGTATAAATGACCAGTACAGGCAAATTGAGACCGTATTTGGCAGATTTTTATACACAGAACGACCAACCAGCTGAAAGCGAAAGTGCTATGGTGCTATAATAATATAAGTTTCAGTAGCACGCCGTCTGCAGTCTGCAACTTGATGAACATAAATACAACATCTAGCTAGCTGTTGGTTGGTTGAAGATAGACTTGGTGGATACACTGGGTACTAGGTGACGCCATCTATTGCAACCAAAGATAGTTATTTTTCAGACCAAAATTAAATATAATATTTCTTTAACTACTATTGTAGAAAACATGAAATAAGTATAATCTAAGAATGAAGGTGTATTGAATATTGTGTTAGAACGGGTTCTTTTTTCGAGACTGCAACACCGAAGTTGTTACATTTTACATGAGGCATGTTGATCTTAATACTAACGTATTCCAATAGATGGCGCTTTGGTCAATCGGTCGCACTAAGTTTATTTAAATAATTTCGTAAGTCGTAGTCTCGTAGTACTAGGCTTGCCAGATCCGTTTTTTTAAATATCGGGACTTAAAGGTAAAAAAAGCGGGACTTGGATAAAATAATCGGGACAGAGAAAAAAAATCAAAATTATAGTTAAAATCCTTTACCTAAGTATTAAAAAACTACAGATTACTGAGATCAATCAAACCATAAGATATTAAAAAATATTATACAGGGTTATTGGTAAAACATTAACAACCTCATAAGAAGTCACTGTACTCATCATTATGAACAACTTTTACTATGGGACCAAACCTGAAATCGCGAAAAAAAATCAGCTGTTCCCTACATTTTGACGAGTTATACGAACATAAATGTATGGAACAGCTGATTTTTTTTTTCGCGATTTCAGGTTTTTATCAAATTGTTACATGTAAATCCTAAAAGTTCGTCTTCAATTTTTTGGTTTATTTTTTCTTGAGATCAGTGAGCTTGTCAGTGAGTAAGTCAAACGCTTCAAAGCATAACAAAAAAAAACGTTGCGACGCACAGTAACTTTCATGAAAAAGCGGGATTTTGGGCGTCCCGCTCAGGCGTTTGGCGGGACACGTCCTGAGAGGGTTAAAAAACGGGACATCCCGCCAAAAGCGGGACATCTGGCAACGCTACGTAGTACCTACACATACAGTATCTTAACATTATAAAATGTACTGCACGAAAAATGTAATAGTTTGGTCGTTTAACTAAGCCTCGTGACAAGATTGTTTTTACCATGTTATTCACTCTTGCTAAATGACGGGGCTACCTCGAAAATCGGAAATCCTCGAAAACCTACTAAGCGACCGAAAGTGATGCAATCAATGACGTAATATAATTTCGGCCAAATTATATAATTATCATTGGATGCAATTACTTTTGAAACGCAAAAGAAGAGTGATAGCTACCTTACTAATTGAACTCATTATATCTCCTAAACTAAGACCCAATTAAATCTGAGTCTTGGCGACTGATTCCGACTTATTGGCGACAAAATATGGGAGAAAACAGATCTTCACTAGGTGCCCTGGTTTTTGAGATACTTATAAATGTGGCCCTGCTGGCGAGACTCTCTCCAGATCGGCCACCTATAAACCCTTAATCTTTTGAACTAGTGACCGACAAATTCTGATGTTTGGCGACAAATTTCGACTTTTGTGTTATCAAAATTAAAATCCTTGATGGTGGCCCTGCCAGAGCCAGTGACATAAAACTTGTTAGTACCGGTCATCTGTGGCATCTTTACTCTCCGTTGGCATCTTTACCTAAGCATACCCTATACTAGTTCCTATTAAATATTTTTTTGTCTGTGGCAATTGAAGCAATTTTAGACATATTGGTAGATTTTATAATAAATTGTGGTATCCCAAAAAGTTTTTTAAGCTAGCATCATGCAAGATGGTAGCATCAAAAATGAATAGCAAGATGGTAGCATCAAAAATGAATAGATCGCTTTTTTAACGCCAGGACCATTGGTAACTTGACGTCGCGTGCACTCTGGGGGGGACATTCAATGCAAACTGTAAGCTAGGTAAAGTTGCCAAAAATGTGTCATTTTTACCCAGCTCATACTCTTGGCTATTACAGTGATTCTATGTGAGATTTAGTAGAATTAAATGGTTCAATCAAAAGAGGCATACCTTAGGCGTACCTTTTTGACAAAATAAATCAATAAAAACTTAAACAACTAACTCCATGTTGGAGTAGATTGTATAAAAGTCAAAAATTATGGTAATGTTGCCACAGTTGACGTATATTTTTCGTTTAAGTACCGTAAAACGCTGCAACTTTGCCAACTAAGCCCAAGTTTGCCTATTTCGTTTCAATTACGATATTTCGCGTTTGCTTAGTTTTTTCTTATTTTCTACCATTTGGTAGTGATTTTACATTATTAGGGCAACAGATTTTTCATTTTTTGTAATGGTAGCTTCATTGTTACTCTGTCAGTTGCAGGGTTGGATTTGTACAAAATTATAGTATTTATTTATACTATAATTTCGCCCTTTGTACTATATACTATCCACATGTAAGGATAGTACGTTAAAATACTATAATTTTAAGTTTACTCCCGAATGCTTAGTTTTACGTCATTTATATGAATATTTCGACCGTAGCTACATCGCAAGATCAGAATTCGGTCAGATACATTGACCGGATTCTGATCTTGCGATGTTTTCTGTGTCGATGGCCGGAGATTCCCCGATTATCTTCCGCAGTACACTTCTCTCTATCCACTAATCTCGTTCCTTCCATTCCATTCGAAATTCAAATAAAGTGACAACAATCGCTTGCGAATTTTTGTGTAAAATAATACGTTTTTTTAGTGTGGCAGTGATGGTCATGAAAATGACGATAAACCGGAAGTATCCACCCCAAAGAAAAAACTTCTGAGTAAAGTTTGCCATAACTGGTGTTGATTTTAATGACTATTAAGTATGTTAAAATAGAAATAATGAAAGTGTACTATAATTTTTGATAAATACTATCCTTTTCATTTTTTTGTGCTATCTTTTTCAACGTACCTAAATCCAACCCTGGTCACTGACCAGGGTTGGATTGAACTGACCAGTGGTCAGTTGTGCGACAAACACCGGTGCGCGTAGGTGAAAATTTTTAGTGTCGTGTAACTTTTGAAGTTTTAGCTAAAGAAAGGGTGTTTTCGTGCAGCTATAACATTCCAGGGTAAGAACATACTATCTACTTTCCATATTGCTTGATATTTTTATTAAAAGGACACGATTTCATTAAAATAACTTAGTAGGCAATGTTGTGCACTGTTTTGGAAACTTGAGTGACACAACTTTGCCTGGGTCTAGGGTTGTCACTAGGCGGATTTTAATATTGATATATTTTTACTATATAAATGTCATATTTGCATGAAATTTTCACAGCTTGGAACCCGGTTATATCGAGACTCAAGAGCTTGCATGCACTAAATTCCCTTCATTTCACGATATTTTAATTTTATTGCATACATTGTTAATGTTCCGAAATCGGGTGAGACACAGGTATCACCTGGGAGTTAGAGCTTCAATTGAAAATGTTACATTTTTTTATGTCAATAGAACATTCTTATTTTTATTTCGACAGTTATGTTTTCAATCGCCTGTAAGGGTGAGGCAGAGGTGTATCTCTGACTGACCCTTCAGTGATTACAGGCATTATTTTGTATTTAAGTAAGTCTTAACTTTGTTGCAGTTATATGCAAAAATGCCGAATAATACACAACGAAGCAGGAGAAAACCAGGAGCTCGTAGTTATGCCGATTACTCTGTAGAAATATCAGAAGTTGCTGCAGATCTCGTACGAAAAAAAATAATTTCGTCATACGAAGCGGAAAAGAAATTTGGGATCCCGCGTCAGACCATTTTTAATAAATCAAAAAACATGCATAGCAAACCATTTGGTCGACCTGCAGAGTTGACAACTGAGGAAGAAGCCCACATCGTAAAAGCCAGCATTGCTAAAAAGCAATACATTTGTGATTTTTACTCATAAGTAGCAATTTGTTTTATTTTTTTACAAAGTGAATAAAAGTTTAAGAAAATAATCCGTATTTTTTTGGGACAACCCTAGAGTCAACGACATTTTTGTATGAAAAGTTTCTGGTACCTGCTACAACATTGCCTATTAGCTGTAAAAAAATATATGTATATTACCGTCATGGCAATAATCTAACTGCTGGGGACAAGCACGGTGTCTCATGTACTCGGAAAAAATATACTAAAAATATCAACTGAGATATCCTTCTAGGCAAAGTTGTGTCTTTTACCTACAACTTTGCCTACGACTTTGAGTGCTTGTAATTCTGAATGACGGCATGATTTAAATAGATTTGGGTTCTACCTGGCAAGGCATAAGGTCTGTTTTCCATCTGCAAGTCTTTAGAAGCCGTAATAGTAAATAGGTTCAGAGATACGAACAAAAAACGTCAAAATCCAGGCAAAGTTACAGCATTTTACGGTACCTTTATGAACGAAATAAAATAATTGTAATTCTTGATTAAAATACTCATATCAAACATCGAGATTTGTTTCTCTAACAAACTTAAAACTTGAAAGTAGTTTGTACATATAAACCCTCCGGAACAAATTCTCCAAATTCTGGTGAAAATTGCATCAAAATCCTTCATGTATAACCTAGCCGAGAAGATTTAGGCTGGTTTTAGAGTCGCGCTGACCGCACGCTGACCGTCAGCGCTCACAGCCGGAACGTATGAAACGCACGCGCTGATAGCTACGCGTTATTCTAAAACGCTTCCTAGAAGTTCATACGTTTCAAGCTGTCAGCGCCGACGGTCAGCGTGCGGTCAGCGCGACTCTAAAACCAGTCATAAGCAATCACATAGACTCAAAAAGCGACTTCGTTTTATACTATGTGTGTATAGATTACCTAAGCCCCTGGAGACAATATCAATTTGAAAGAAAGATCAGCCATAAAAAGAAAAATACCTAAAAGACAAGTACCTAATACTACCAGTTTAGTTAACAAAATTATAATCAGCACTGTGGACAAATTTCGTGTATCCTGTATAGCTATTGCAATATTGAATACAATCAAACAAAATGTTCTAATGCCACAACAAATGTAATTCCAGTTCAACCTTCTCTAACAACTAAACAAAATAAAAGCAAAAAGTTGACATTCTTAAAACATAATTGAGTAACAACTCTTAAAAACTGTGTCCGATTTTATGGCATTTTGTTCTTATGCGTGTTTCGTGTCCACTTCAGCCATCTTTTCTTTGTGACGGCGGATGGCGTCTTCGTGGCGCTTGATCTGGTCCTGGTGGAAGGAGATCTCCTGACCCAAGTGACTCTTCAGCTCGGAGAGCTGTTGCTGTTGCTGTAAATTACAAAACAGAATGTTAATGACATGTTTTGGGAGGTTTATAGTGTTTAGCAACACTATAACACAGTGCTACTGCCGAGAAAGGATGGAAACAAATGAACAACTTGGTGTTCATCCAAATCCACTTATTCCATGTATAGTAGAATCAGTATTACTTGAATATCATATTTGACATTTTAGATGACCCAGTTCTTATTAAAAATTAAGGGTCCTAAATAGTGGAATGGCAAAATGTAATACTTAAATTAAAATATGTTTGGCGTAAGTCAACCCAGCCATAGGGCGTTTGTGCACTACAAGGAATTTTACTGTCCGGCAGTCCGATTTTTTACGGTCCCATATAGCACGCCATAATAAAAAAATAAATCGGACTGCCGGACAGTAAAATTCCTTGTAGTGCACAAACGCCCATAATATCGGTAGCATATACATGCTCTATTTTTATTTAGTTTGTGCAGATACAACACTAAACGAAGAAAAGATAGTTTATAATTATTTTCCAATTTTGGGAATTGCGTCTGCTTTAAATACAGGAAAAGTTTTTAACCAGTGCGCAAATTTTGTCATAATAAACTTGAATATATTTTAATAAACACGTATTTTTTGTTTTGATATGTTTCAATAGTAAAAAATTAAGTTAACGCTTACGAAACTTGTTTACTCAGAAATTTATTTTATGGACGTCTCTTGCCAGTCCGTCGACCGGTCGCCCGATTCACGCCGCGCGTCGACCGGTCGCCTGACGCGCCAGCTGCTATCAGAAGTACTCACGCGCGCTCGCGGATTATTGACCCCAGTTTAGCGCTACAATTTTTTAAGTTTAGACTGTGTAAAGTTATTTGTAAACGTAATTTTTCGTAAATTCCAATTTATCCTTCATACTTTCATGGGCTTAGGACCATCAAAATGCAAAAAATAAATCATAATAAGTAAGAAAGTAATACGTTTTAGTCCATTCAAAATAAAACATTTAGGTATGATAGGTACTTAGACATGATACAATTTGCGTCAATGTCTAATCAAAGAGAACCTAAGACACTAAGATGGTTTATAATTTCTTCTTACCTCTACATTTTATTAATCACAATAATTTTGGCATTTCACTTGTTTCCATACACCTTGGTTTGCTGCTAAAATTGTCATCTCATTAGGGACCGCGGGATTGAGGATCCTTTGGGCTCGCATACGAGGTACGCTCTCCCTTTCGTATCTTCTTCGTGCTGCTCGTAAATTTTCATTGCTTAACAAATACACTCGCACCATTTCATAATACTCGCGGTGAGTAAAATGAGACATTGTCACTACGCTAGTCTAGTACGCGGCACGCGCGCAGGGACGGCGAAGAGACATCCGACCTCCGCTTCCGCAAGTGACGTACTGCATGTGCATGCGTTTTGTTTATCAAACGCCGGCGCCGCGCCGCATGCCCCCGCACCCCCGTCTCGTGCGCTGGGCGTCCAGCGGCCGGCGGGCGCCCTTCGCGTTTTCATTCATGCTCATTCATAGTATTACCTACTATTAAATTAAGTATATCCATGTCTTGCTTATTTCAAATTGGGACAAAGTGGAAAAATGAAAAAAAAAAAAAGTCATAAACTAAAAATGGAAATGTGTTCTATTGCTTACACTGAGCCACCAAAAAAAATTTGCGCACTGGTTAAAAACTTTTCCTGTATAAGAGAGTATGTTTAGTATACCTTTTTGTAGAAGTACTCATCTTCTCTGGCTGCCTCCATTTTGCCGAAAGCTCCGCCAGCCTCGCGAATGGCACCGCCACCGCCGCCACCCCTGCCAGCTCCGGAACCAGGCTCACCGCTGTACATTCTGAAATCAGTTGATTGGTGATGGAGTAAAATCAAGGTCAGGTATATGGATTTTTCTTATTGTATGTCCTAAACTAAAATAATATTTTGCATTATAAAACAATTGCTATCATTACAATAATACTTCATAGAGTTATTGTCATTAACTACAAAAATTCGTAACTGTATTGCAGTGATCAAAGCCTAAACATTGAGATAAAAAAAGGTTATCAAGTCCTATAACTTGATAACACACTGTCAATACTAAAACAAATGACCAGAAACTTGGTAACTACTCAGTTACCAAGTTTCTGATCAGCTTGAAAATGGTTAGCATAACTAACATAATCAGCCTATAACATTCCCACTGGCCTCCTCTCCTGCGAGAGGGAATGGGACATAATCCATCACATGTACCCAGTCGGGGTTGGTTGAAAAAAAAATCAATCTTCCTATCCTTTTCCCAACTATGTTGGGGTCAGCTTCCAGTCTAACCGCCAGCCAGCTGCAGCTAAATACCAGTATTTCATATGGAGCAACTGGCCATTTGACCTCCACAACCCAGTATCTGGGTAATACAATGTACCTTGTGTAATATTAAAAAAAAGATAATCTAGCGACAATTGTAATAATAAAAAAAATATATTTTAAAGAGTGTGGATGTATGTTATTATAAATGTGATTATTAAATGTGTGTGTTGTACTCCAAATAAATAAACAATAAGTAGAAGTGAAAATTCGGGCGCCAGGAGCACACACCAAACTATGCCAAGGATAGACTAACCTGCGGGGCTGGAAACTTTTAATCTTCAAGCGGGGAGTATCAATAAAAATCGACACAAAAGTTATTGAACGATTTTATTACCCGAAGGCTGCTGGTCTCAATATACAAGAAAATTCCTTTCCAATATTAACAGTTGGTGTAAAACTAAGATGGAATAGAAATTAATTTTTGTCCTGTCATTATTGCACTTTTGTCAATTTAAGTTAAGTATTATAAACCATACCATATTCCGGCGAATAATCTAACAAACCGAATGGGCAAACCCTGGTGATTTTGATCTTCGCGGGGACGTCAGGCGGTCCATGATATATGTCGGTAGGGGCTAGCGTTAAAAATTTAAGTCTTGAAGTAACAAGAAATAAGAAACGCCTCACGGCGTTTCTTTTCCAAAAAAAAAGCTTTTACATCAGTAGATGAATTAATCCAAAAAAATATATAAGGTTCAAAAGATCCTTTTTAAAAAATATGGGCAATCCCATCATGATGCCGACAAGGGCAAATCAGCTACCACATTATTTAGGACTAGATATCGTCCTAGCCGTCAATAAATCCCGATTTATTGTGGAGCTCTCAAATCACTCCATTTTAAGCAAAGGGTTGGGTCGGAAAGTGTCAAAATCAACTGACAGCATCAAAAGAAAAAATCAGTGTGACCACTACACGATTCCGATTCAAAAAAATAAATTCTTACATGGCAACACCACCATGTTGCCTTCAAATTAAAGCAAAGAACGCGCTATCATGTAACAGGCTTAAAAGACTCGTTACATTACATCCCCTCCCGAAAATAAAAGAAAGGAACTTTCTTTTATTAGAAAGAAATCTTCAACCAAATAAACCTGTTAAGACTGGTTTATTTTCTAATTCAAAAAAAAGAAAAAGAATCATATAAGATTCAAAGTGCAAATCAACTCTGAAAATGTCAAACGACAAAATCTCAAGAATTTAATAAAAGTAAAAAAAATGTAAATGACAAAAAGTCAAAAACGAAATAGTGAAAAACAAAAAATTATAAGTTATAAAAACTCATCAAATGAAACGTAGAGAGAAATCTCTTAGCGCTCCAAAACTCCAAAACAGTGCAGTTAGGCACTATAGCCACTGACTAAAAATTTCAAACAAATTCGGACAATTTACCAAGACAAACTACAATTTTTATAGTGCAGTTAGGCACCTATCGCCACTGACTAAAAATTTCAAACCACTTGGAACAGTACGACTTTGAGTGCAGTTAGGCACTATAGCCACTGACTAAAAATTTCAAACAAATTCGGACAATTTACCAAGACAAACTACAATTTTTATAGTGCAGTTAGGCACCTATCGCCACTGACTAAAAATTTCAAACCACTTGGAACAGTACGACTTTGAGTGCAGTTAGGCACTATCGCCACTGACTACTATGTCAACCGCTTCCAACTCAACCATCTCTATGAGTGCAGTTAGGCTCTATTGCCACTGACTAACTCCGTATTCAACAATCCAAAAAATTTGAAACTCCGAACAAAAGTTTTTAAATAAAGCTGAAAGACCTTATTTAAAATTCTGTTACAGGCACAACCTGCAACGAGACCAAGGAAAGCATATTGTGATCGGCTCATCACCACCGAATTCCCGAGCACAATAGCTGTAAAAGAATGCGAATGCTGTGACTGGCTCAACACTACCAATCTCCCAAACACAGACAAACACAAAAAACATTGAGATCTCCAATGAGAAATCTCAATAACAAAAAAGGCGAAAGCCAAAGTTTCACAATGCGACCGGCATACCACCACCGAACTTCCGAACGCAAAGGAAAAAAGAATGACGAAAGTCAAAACAAAATCTCGCATCGTGATTGGAACAACAAAGTCCAACACAATGGAAAAGAGTCGAAATCAAGGTCAAAAGTTACACCAAGATCCAAAAAATAATAAGGCATTTTGTAACAAAGGTTACCGAATGACCCCCAAAAAGTAAAGTCCAGGATGAACGCGTTACTAACAAAGTCAAATCCGATCATTAAAAAGAATGAAACTCCAGTAAAAATGAGAAACAATTCTGTCAACGAGCAGCACAAAATAGATTTAAAAATCGATTACTATTTATGACGAAGAGGAAATAGAATGATTTTAAACTATGAGAAAAAAGATTACAAAAACTTGAAATTGAATTTAAGTTTTTTAACCTCAAGGTAGAAATTACCTAAACTGTAGGGTTGTATAAGATCTTAATAAAATATAAACAGGTAGGTTACCCTTAAAAAAGAAAAATAAGATCTTAGACAATCCAACAAAAACAAACAAAACATAAAATAAGATCCTTCGATGTGAAAAACATTTGGTGTGAAAAAAAGAAATAGTATTAAATTAACCAGAATGACCTAAGTTTTATTTTTAGAATGTCTCAAATTCAACAAATTTATAAGAAATTACCTAACATACATCTTTCAAACCACTGATAACCTATCATCCATCCTCTCGTACATCACACTGTCAAAAGTGGCCTTCAAACAAAATTATCAAAATCAAGACCTAACACTTGGAAACCAAATTAAAATTTAATAATATCTTTAACATGATAACGTCCCAATGAACCTTTATTTAAATCTTTCAAAACATAAACGTTATCTGAAACCTTTTCAGTTATTTTACATTTTACAAACTTAGGTGCAAGTTTAGCTGAAAAATATGCTTGTGCATTAGATTGAAGAAAACTTCTTCTCCACACCACATCACCCACATCAAAAGAAATGACTTTCCGACCCTTATTATAATAAGCGGCATTACGCTTATACCCCTTTAACAAGTAAGCTTGAACTTTAACAAAAATATCACTAAGTGAATTAAGAGAAACGGCATAAGCATTTCTATTTGAAATTTCTAGTTGAGATAAGTTATCAACAGAACTACTAAAGTGATGTAATGACGCATCAAGAATAAGCTCCCTACCAAACATCAGAAAGTTAGGAGTAAACTCAGTAGCAAGGTTTACACTATTATTTAAAGCTAATTGAACATTGGGCAAAAAACTTGACCAAGTTCTATGATCATCTTTAACAAAACACGATATGCAGGTTTCGACCGTTTTATTATATCTCTCAACAGGATTCTTTTGAGGCGTATACAAAGTATTATAAAATATTTTGGTTATATTAAAACCTTTCAAAAAATCTACAAAATGTTTTGAAGTAAATTGAGTTCCATTGTCACAAACTACTATTTTTGGACAACCAAACTTGAGAAATATTTCTTTTTCAAAATGTTTACAAATTACTCTAGTGGTAGCATTGATCATTGGAAAGAACCAGCAATATTTAGTAAAAACGTCTACGACCGAAAGTATGTATCTATGACCAGAATAAGTTTTAGGTAGAATTCCTATGATATCAACTGAGAGCATAAGCATGGGACGATCAACCTTTTTAGGATTAATCATAATACCAAAAGGTGGAGATGTAGTATGTTTATAAGCTTTACAGGTATCGCAAGACAAAATGTATTGTTGAATATCATTAAACATTCCCTTCCAAAAATAATGTTGTTTTAATTTATTTAAAGTTTTATGTATTCCCAAGTGTCCATGATGAACAAACAGCAAGGCGAATAGCAAACGAAAAGCAAAAACTAAGTTTCCAAAAGTTAAATGTTTGAAAATAAATTCTCAAGTTTGAGGTTAATTATAAAAGTCAATGTGGGTAATCCCATAAAAAATTACTATGTTAATTTTATAGTTTCACTTACAAGCAGTTTAAATCTAGATAAATTAAATGTACAATATTGTACTTAACAATTAGATCAAAGTATTTACTTAAAAAGTTAAACTTAGTCTTCAAAATAACTTTACTGTTGAGAACAACAAAACGCAGTCTATGCTATACATTTCTGTTGGTTTTGCTAAGAAAAAACATGATATTAAACAAAATCATCAATTGTAAACACCAAACATTGTTTACAAAGATTCACCAAATTAAGCTAAGTACTACTTATGAGTCAAAAATCAAAATAAACACAAAGTTATTAAAGTAACAATGTAGAACAAACCAATGCAAACAATAGACTCATAAGTTAATTACTTAATAGTGCAATAATGACAGTATAAAGGTACCAGACAAACCTACTTCAAGTCCCTGTTCGCAGAGCGACAATTGTAATATTAAAAAAAAAAAAACTAGCGACAATTGTAATAATAAAAAAAATATATTTTAAAGAGTGTGGATGTATGTTATTATAAATGTGATTATTAAATGTGTGTGTTGTACTCCAAATAAATAAACAATAAGTAGAAGTGAAAATTCGGGCGCCAGGAGCACACACCAAACTATGCCAAGGATAGACTAACCTGCGGGGCTGGAAACTTTTAATCTTCAAGCGGGGAGTATCAATAAAAATCGACACAAAAGTTATTGAACGATTTTATTACCCGAAGGCTGCTGGTCTCAATATACAAGAAAATTCCTTTCCAATATTAACAGTTGGTGTAAAACTAAGATGGAATAGAAATTAATTTTTGTCCTGTCATTATTGCACTTTTGTCAATTTAAGTTAAGTATTATAAACCATACCATATTCCGGCGAATAATCTAACAAACCGAATGGGCAAACCCTGGTGATTTTGATCTTCGCGGGGACGTCAGGCGGTCCATGATATATGTCGGTAGGGGCTAGCGTTAAAAATTTAAGTCTTGAAGTAACAAGAAATAAGAAACGCCTCACGGCGTTTCTTTTCCAAAAAAAAAGCTTTTACATCAGTAGATGAATTAATCCAAAAAAATATATAAGGTTCAAAAGATCCTTTTTAAAAAATATGGGCAATCCCATCATGATGCCGACAAGGGCAAATCAGCTACCACATTATTTAGGACTAGATATCGTCCTAGCCGTCAATAAATCCCGATTTATTGTGGAGCTCTCAAATCACTCCATTTTAAGCAAAGGGTTGGGTCGGAAAGTGTCAAAATCAACTGACAGCATCAAAAGAAAAAATCAGTGTGACCACTACACGATTCCGATTCAAAAAAATAAATTCTTACATGGCAACACCACCATGTTGCCTTCAAATTAAAGCAAAGAACGCGCTATCATGTAACAGGCTTAAAAGACTCGTTACACTTGGTAAGACTGGTTGTCAGACTTTGGGGCTTCTGAATTTCTGATGACCCATCACAACTGTCAAAGGTCTATGAATGACAGCTGGGACCAACAGCTTACATGCTCTCTGACACATCCAATGTACCATCTTTACATACCAGAATCCCTCCTGATTCTGGTATGTAAAGATGGTCACCCATCCACGGACAAGAAGTTGGTCCGTGGATGGGTGGGGAAGCGCAGTTTAACCCCCATGACCCGTGTGGCTGTTATTACTTAACCACGAGCCCCTTGGCAGGGAAATATACTAACATAAAGAAAAACAATGTCTTTTACCAAGCCAGCAGGTCACTGATCAATAAGCCAGTGTTTCACTGTTGTTGTATTCTGGCAACTGATTGCATGATCTGCATCACAACTATTTTTATATTAACAGTCATGTTTATAGCTCAGCAAACATATTATCAGGCAATGTGATGGATGATGAAATTGTAGTGCAATAAACAAATCATTATGGAAATGATTGATCATTGTCTTAAATTTTGTACTCTAGGGAGATCCTTAGTACAGCCGATTGCACATTTTGTGGAAAGATTTCAACCTCAAGCTGGACCAGCATAGTACAGACTTTTTTAATAGAATAAGTGTCAGGTTATTCTGATATCATTACTACAGATGTATCATCCCTAGTACAGGGTTGTTTATTAACCTATTAAGCGCTTCGCTAAATATCAATTGCTGTGCCCCTAGCACACAGCTACAAATCGATAAAATAATCATCATCATGTGACTAGCCTTTTCCCAACCATGTTGGAGTCGGCTTCCAATCAAACCGGATGCAGCTGAATAACTAAATCGATAAAATAATACCTACAATAAATAAGGAGGAACAATCGGTGAATAGAATGAAAAGATCATACATGTTCTCTGTCACAGAAACATGACACGAGCGGTAGGGGCATGGAAAAATTGTTGCATGCGGTTAAAAGGTTAATAAAAACAAAGAAATTTAATCAATGTGCGTTTTCTTTTCCTATTATAACTGATTTCAAATTAAATACTGTTTTAGTGAAGTTACAAGTTATGAAAAACGAGACTGATAAGGTGACAGCAGACATGGGAGGATGGAAAAGACAATGTCGCATCTGCCCGGGTAAAAGGGGCTGTTCTCATCAAGAAACGGGCCATGCATATTTACAAAGTAAGAAATGCAAGCATACTAACTTTCACATTATGATAAGAAGCTGATGCATGGCTTGAAAAATACAATTTAAAAAGGCACAAGCCTAACAAACAATTGATTTCTTTCTATTGTTAAAAACCAAAGTTATTGTTAGCATTGTTTGGACAAAGAAACAATATGATTGTATACTTTCAAGACAGCGGTAAATCATACACATTGGAGATAAAAATGCTCAAAAATTAGCAATGTTTCTGCACAATCTACTTTTGTATGTTGAAGTAACAAGATAAAAGAGAAAACAATGTCACATAAGATCTCTAAGTAAGACACACAGTGGGTACTCTTACCTACTTGTTAAGAATATAACAAATTGTTAGGAAAGTTAGCTTGCACTAAGGTTTAGAATTGAAAACGTAAACACTGCGTAGAAAAACATCGTCTGACGGCTTATATACTCTCGTCAGTGTTTGTTGGGCCAAAGTACTGTGTCATACAGCTTAAAAATAGAATAAAAAACAAATCATTACCAAAACCAATGAGGTTTTGATGAGATTAATCATGATCGAAAGTTCAACGTGACAAATAGGGTGAAGCATTGATTTGTAAACTATTGCAAAATTGTAAAAGGGTAATACAAATTTTTAACTGTGGAGGTTGCGTAACTTGACATGCCGCCGGTAGGAATCCTCACCTCACGCTAACAATAGCCCGCGACAGAGTTGACCTCGTTCTTGAAATGAAGCTCATGATTGAAAAGTGTAAATGGAATTAATAAAAATCTATTAAATTTAACTTGTGTCGAATTCCTCAAGTTAATAAAAAGATTTCCGATAGATATTGCAAAATATGACAGATTTCATACTCTACCTAACATACCAAAGATAATTGTTGTTTTTTGAACGAGCAAACGGAGCAAATATTCGGCTTTTAAGTTCACAACGTTTCCTTCATATAATTTTTAATTTACTAATTATTTTTTAAATTCTTTAATAATTATTATTGTGAACGTCGAACATAAGATCGAAGAGTACCGAAACTACAATAATACAAAAAGAGATAAACTAAACAACAACTAATAGCTCTACAAAACATAAACGTCTTTAACAAAAACTTTGCTAAAAATAAGTGATATTGCGTCTAACAAAATAAAGAACAAGTAAATACTTAAGGCGAAAGCGCCAGAATAGCCCGCGAAATTCAATTTTTTTTACGTTTTTTGCAATTTACTGGTCAGTATTAAGTTGTACGTTGATTAAAATATGATTCGCGGCCGTAACAAATATGTATTTACAGAATTATAATCATTAAAGTCATCCACACAACTCTCTAAGACCAAGAAGTAATCCCCAAGAATGACTATTTCATGAAATCTTGACATTTGGGGATTATACTAACTCAACAAGTTGTATTACTGATTGTAATGATTATAATTCTGTAAGTAAATACATATTTGTTACGACCGCGAATCATATTTTAATCAACGTACAACTTAATACTGACCAGCAAATTTCAAACGTAAGAAAATTTAAATTTCGCGGGCTACCTTAGCGCTTCCCCCTTAAAGCACAAACTCAGATAATAGAAACGGAATCTGAGAGCACATAATATTATTCTGTTATTACTCATGACAAAGGAAAAGGACAGGAAACCAACCTTACGCCATCAAAAGCACCCGCTTCTACAAACAATTTTCTTTAAGAAAATGCGTCCATGATTTATTAAAAGTAGACAAATGAACAAAATATGGGTACAAAATCGTATAAAATTAAATTATTATTAAGACGTCTTCTGTCAAATTAATTATTGTGACGTCTTTGGGACGTTTGAAAAAAAAAGAGATTTATTAAAAACAGCCAGAATTTATCACATTAAGGTTAAATTACATAAAATGTAAAGACGACAAAAGTAATGTGATGATAGTCTAACTTAAAATTGCGCGCCCTATATTTTAAATATGTACGTCACAAGCAATGGAGGGGCGAGGAATTTTAAATTAGACGATCTAAGTTAGAAGAGTAACACACAGACTAAGGTAGTTATATTGGATTTACATTTTGTGGGAGAATGCAAAGCGAATAATTTACCTAACAGTCTCTCCTAGATCTGCGATAGGGCATTAGGGCGATAGGGTTTAACCTGTTTTATTAACATAGGAATTTTCATGCAATATGAAATAGTTAGACAGTATTTAAATGAATGTAACTATGTGAGTACTTACATACGTCGGACAGCACACAGACTTATTTTTGTTAACTTCATGTTAAACAGATAACATTGAAGGACCTTTGTAAGGCAAAGGCTAGACTTTCTGCTGTGTAGTCAAAACAGCCTTATATAACCGAATAAATTATATTTATCGTGGTTAACAACTAACTGAAAATACACAGTTCAAAAATCAGATTATGAACTTTGGACGGTAAAATAAAGCGACGTTGACACAGGTATGTATGCGGCAGAAATAGATTATTCTTTGCTAGGTATGCGCCCATGTTTGAAACCCTGGCTTTTACTCCCACCGCATAGTAATTGGTAAAAACGAAAATAACAAATTACTGGAACACAAATTGATATTTGCATTGACGTAAAATGAATTAAACTCAAAGTTATTTGCAGGTTATGCTATAGATAGCATAACGTGCAATAGAGCTCTTCAATTGAAATTAGAACCATAGACTATAAGAGAAACAAAGCGGGAAGATTGAAATATTTAGATGATGAAATGTTGAAAAAATATTTTCCCTAAGTACCAAATATGTACTTATTCTTACTATTATTTATACTTCGATCTAAGTTTATTATAAAGTATAGAACTTACGCCATGTCTTGCTTTTTCGCCCACAGAAAATGCTTCAATTTTTGTTCTGCAATAATTTTGTTGAGCTCAGCAGTCTCTCTCATGGCTCTCATAACTTGACGCTCTTCTTTTAATGTCTCCATCTTCACATGCTTTTCCGTTGCAGTATACCTATAAGAGAAAAATAATACAAAACTTTAGATAGAGTTAATACTTTGTAGGTACACCGGCGGCCCTAGAATTTTTTTTAGGTGGTGCAAAATCTTAAAACGTGGCGCTCCTCTGCAGTTGCTTGCTTGCTTGTGGACTATCGGGTTTATAGTAAGTTACTATCATCAATGACTGGTGCCTAGTGGACTGTCCACCAGGCACCAGTCACTGATGATAGTAACTTACTATAAAGCCGATCATCGAGGAGCTGAAATCAACCGAAATTCGACCACCAGTGCTCGCATTTCGGTTGATTTGTGCGCCTCTCCCATGACGGCGCCCGGTGCCGTCGCACCGCTCTCACCGCGCTAGGGCCGCTACTGTGTAGATATACCTTATAATCACATCACATAGCCGTCAACTACGCATTCTGTATACATCAAACTAAGTAATATTGCAAAAAAATAATTACTGGGAAACGACTTTTATTTTTAATGATCATATCATATCATGTTCCCGCTTCTGGGACACAGGCCTCTCTCTGTGACAGGGAGTGGGCCGTGATCCACCACGCGGGCCCAGTGCGGGTTGGTAGATGTCACAAATCTTCGAATTTTTGGTTCTAGGACATGGCGGTTTTATCACGATGTTTTCCTTCACCCTTTTGAGAGTAAAAGTATGCGTTGGTGGGGTTTTATCTACGAATCCACCTATTAAGAGCTACCTACATACCTTTCCATTGACTTTTGACTTTATAGGTAGGTCTAGGTACCTACCTATAAAGTACTTTGTGTAAATTATTTCATCACCAAATTCGAAGACATGTGACATCTGCCAAACAGCACTGGGCCCGCGTGGTGGATTACGGCCCACTCCCTCTCACCGAGAGGACGCCTGTGTCCCAGCAGTGGGAACGTTATAGGCAATGTTATGTAAAGCGCCTGTCTACGTTCGAACCTACGACCTACAACTCGGTAAGTCGCGGCCGATACCACTGGGCCACGAATGCTCTGCACTTTTATTTTTGATGTGAACATTTTCTGTTTGCGATAGTGCGCAATGTAACACACGCAAAACATTGTGCTATGGTTGCATGCAACGGTACAGGGGGCGTGGGGGTAAGTATTTAAAATTGTGTTATAACATTCAAATCTTGTTTTCGTATAAAAACGTCAATAAATGTTGGAATTTTGACCTTCATATCCCCGTAACCAGAAGGTTCTCAGGTATGGATCAGTAGGTACGAAAAAAAGGATATATAAGGGTGTCTCTTGTCTCTTGTCAGTCACCTCCTTCTGCGACTTAGTCATGCTAGCGAAGGAGGTGGCGGGATGGTTGAGGGACAGAGCCTCACGTCCCAGCCGCCGCGGGAGACGCTCCGGGCGTCGGGAGCCACGTCGGGTGACGACTCCCGGCCACCGTAGGCGCGGGCCTGCGGGCGGAGAGTAATGGGTAGCTCACCGTCCGATCAGGACCAGCCGGACGGCGCGTGACTCTCGGCTTCGTTAAGTGTCTTTTTACACCCGTTATAATAATCTAAGTTCAAATCATTTTGAACATCTGAACAGTCTATTCGTCCCTATATTTGATGCCGACTGTAAATTAATTAAAAACTGGCCAAGTACGAGTCGGACTCGCACACGAAGGGTTCCGTACCACAAGGCAAAAATGCCGAAAAAAAAACGTTTGTTATATGGGAGCCCCCCTTAAATATTTTTTTTTTTTGTTTTTAGTATTTGTTGTTATAGCGGCAACAGGAAAAAATAATTTGTGAAAATTTCAACTATCTAGCTGTCGCGGTTCTTGAGATACAGCCTGGTGACAGACAGACGGACGGACAGACAGCGAAGTCTTAGTAATAGGGTCCCGTTTTTACCCTTTGGGTACGGAACCTTAAAATTGATCTTACAATAAGTAATAAATATGTAAGTTATTATTAAATAAATAACTCACTTAAAATATTCTTGTAGGTCTCTGTGCAAGGGAGTTGTAATCTTACTAGCTTCCTCCAACGGTTCCTCCACATTATTATAAGTTATATCAGTCATAGTCATAGCTGTGACAGTTCCTCTGTTACAGTTAGTTTTATCTGTAATATTTTCTTCTGGCGCATCAAAATCATTTGCTTCAGAGTTTTGCTCAGAAACTGATGATGCAGACGACTCCAACTGGGTTGTGATATTGGCTTTATCATGAGGCATATCGTTCATATCAGCATCGATAGAGGCTGAGGTATTATTAATATCACTACAACTTGCTTGGCTCACTGGTTGGTCCCTGAAATAAAAAGTAATACTTAATTTTAAAAAAACATAACTGTCAGATATGTACTTAATAGTACTAATAGTGTTCAACGTTTGGATTTCTATGTTCAATTGTAAGAAGTTAGTTTTTTTGTCTTATCTAAGATTATTTATGTGTCTACGTTAAAAGGATACCTGGGAAATTAAGGTAATATAATAATGTAAAGTGATTATTTGAAATAGAGGAGTTGCACTTACTCATCAATACATTCAGTTTTAATCTCAATATTAGCTGTGATTGAAGATGAAGATTCATTTAAGTTTGCATTTTCTCCCTTTAGGACGCCGTCTTTGACTAATTCAAGAATATTGCACACTTCTAAAGATAATCGCGAATAATTTTGTAGATGAGGTCCGTTTAAAGCTATTTCTTCACGAGCTATTCTCTTCATATTTTGCCACTGCGTCTTCACTTTCTTTATAGAACTACCAGTAGTAAACTTACAACCAAATTTTGCGGATAGCTCTCGTAGTATTTCATTCCATGCAGTGTCTTTTTCTTCGTAATGGTTCGGACCATTGTTGGCTTTAGTAACAACCACTTCTTTGCGTTCCTTAATTAACTCGAGTAGGTACTGTTTTTCTTCGAGGGACCAATTAGGCGTCCTTAGTCGTCGGTTGTTATTTAGCTTCATAATCTTGCCCATTTTCTGCGTTGCGTCTCTTGGAACGTGGTTGATCTTTTGCAACGATTTGTTGCAAACGATGCACTCGACGTCCAAAATTATTGGTTTCCACATTTAAAAACAAATGAACGGCGAAAAACGAGTGAAAGCTTTGACAAGCTATAGACAGCGCTGCTAATTATGCACTGTTTAAAATAAAAACCTATTTTGGAATGAAGTTTGTATTGGACTATTTTTAAATCATAGAACCAGTGTGAAATAAATGAATTAAAAAAATTCAGTGGGGCAACGAGTTGTATAAGCACAAGGATAGATATTTTAATTTGGTATCACTTATTTTCAGTGCGGTTATACAAGTGACTGGCCATTAACAAAGCGCAAAACTGAGTTAGGTTCTATTTTGGCCATTTTTTTTTTAAATTACGTAGGCATAGGTAGTCAGAATGTTCAGTGTTAAACAAGAAATAAAATGAAAACTCACGATATCGCATTGATGTTCGGTAAATATTTGCATTCAACCTTAATTTTCTACAAATAGGTGCGTTTAATTAATAGGTACCTACTTGGTTAACTTTTCGTTAACGTCAAAATGATTGATGTTTTAATTATGCCCCTTTTATTTTGTATAAAAAAACGTGTGTATTTTGGTCCTGTTATTGTAAGAAGGTACCTGTGAAGGTAATTTAGTACTAGGTATGTACAATGTGTTCATTTAATTTTATGTAAGTTCGCTAAATAGTACTCGCTTAAACTATAAATTAGTTAGTTTTTTTGTTGTCGAAGTAATTCTTTTGTATTTTAAATAAGTACCTACTTCTAAACTGATTGTTTGCCAAGATTATTTGAGTTACGTCTATGTTATTTTATCTGAAAAAATATTTATAAAGTAGGTATCTCCCCACTTCTTTACATACCTCCCTACTTACGTCTGTACATAAAACATGACGATAGAGTTTGTTTTGAAGATAGGTACCATAAAAAACGTAGGTCTTTATAATAATTCATTGAGTGCAGAATCGATAAGTAGGTAGTTAGGTACCTAAAAACAAACTACGACATCAAGCGATGCCTTCCTACATCCTCTAGTAGGTAGACATAAGCTGAAATCGCTTTGTATCAAGATTGTTCCCATATTAACACTGTAATTTAAAAATATTGTGAAAGCCAATCATTTTTAACCTTTTGATCGCCATCGCCACACGTCAAAAAATCAAAAGCGTGCCCTCGGTATCAAAGTCTGTCATGTCATGTAGTCGAACCGTGGCGTGCTGGGCATATTTTGGTTTCTCATCTATACATGCCTGTGGTGGTCAAACGTTTAAAAGAGTAGGTTCCTAACCGTGGAGTTTCTTGCCGGCTCTTCTCCATAGGAATCGACCAATTGCCAAGAACCGTGCACCTAGCTTCTGATGATGATGAGGGACTTGTGGCCGCACGGTTCGATCATAAGGTTAAGCTACGCGTGCCGCGGTTGGTTCGTGGATGGGTGATCATCTTTACATAAGTACTAAGACCCCTCCATGCCTCGGAAAGCACGCTAAGCCGTTGATCCCGGCTGTCATTTGTAGTTCTTTGATCGTCGTTACGGGTCGTCAGAACCCGGAAAGTCTGACAACCAGTCTGACCAAGGGGTATCGTGTTACCCAGCAACTGGGTTGTGGAAGTCAGATAGGCAGTCGCTGCACGTAAAATACCTAGGTATTTTACTTGAAGTCGAACCCAACATAGTTGGGAAAGGGCTAGGTAAACGAGAAAAATAACTGCAAGAAGCAAGTGTGCACTCTAATTCACGACTACGATAAAACTGATGCATCGGCAGACGTGTGGACACACACCAGGCGCTCGCGCTGAAACCCTTTGATCCGTGCCACAAAAATCGACAACAAACGGATTGGTGGCAGATGCATCTGCCGTCGTCAAAAGCCTACACGTTGACAGATTCATCAGCAGATGGCCATCTGCGAATGCCTCCGCCGACGTGTAGACGGAGTAATTTGGTAGTCTGTAGTAGGTATTTGACGTCGGCAGAGGCATCTGCCACCAATCCGTTAGTTGTCGCTTTTTGTGGCACAGATCAGAGGGTTTCAGCGCGAGCACCTGGCGTGTGTCCACACATCTGCCGATGCATCAGTATTATCGTAGTCATGAATTAGAGTGCACGCGTGCTTCTTGCAGTTTTTTTTCTCGTTTACCTATTTATCTCGTTCGCTGAAATGGCTAATATGAGCACAGACTAAACATTTCAATTCCTCGAGTTGTATCAAAGAGAAAATTGCATTGTGGAATCCGAAAAATAAGTACTACAAAAATAATAATGTTGTAAGTTTAGATCTATTACAATTAATTAAAATAATTTAATTATTTCAATTAATTGATTATGTTGAGGCTACTGTAAATTGGATACTGTAATTGCAAATTGGACATATAACAGAGTTTAAGTAGGTAATTTTTATTTCGGTTGAAATTAAAACAACTTAAATACCTACATGACACACTATGCACACTCAAAAGTAGTTAAAAGTACTAAATAAATAAATAGCTGCCGCAGCTACGGTCTCAACATCCATTTTTTTTTAATGTTGCGGGCGTACGAGTTGCGTCTGTCGAGAATTAACACAGACTGAACGACCAACAGACGTGTGGTCGGCTCGTGGTGATCCATCTGCTGATGCATCTGTCGACGTCTGCGCACGCGTCTGCCGATGTGTAGAAGAGACAAAATACCTGCAACAGACTACCAAATTACCCCGTCTACACGTCGGCGGACGCATGCGCAGATGACCATCTGCTGATGAATCTGTCGACGTGTAGAGGAGGCTATGGCATACCGCGCCGTGCGACGATGAAGCGAGGTAAGCAGTCTAAATATCAAGTATGTCTACAGTATAATTAAGTACTTACCTAGGTACCAACCCGCAGTCTGGGGTGTAGTAAAAAAAAAATTCAAGTAAACTGTCTGGTAGAAGAATTAAAAGAAAAATTATCATGATGTCCTAGGTTATGTCTTAGGTATTACTAAAGTACCACGTGATTTCCGTTTAGATGAACTAAAAACAAACGGACAACTAAAAAATGTTAGGTAGTTTTTGTTACTTTATCAAACAACAAAAGAAACCATTCCAATCGGAAATCCGGTTTAGTGGCCCGTATTCCCAGTAATCCCCTTGTCATACCTTATATTGTTACGCTCATCTGGGACCATTTGAAGCGTAAGTTCACACTCCGCCCGGTAGTACGGTTCACCCGTTCATCAATAAAAATGCGACACATTCCGTCTTATTACAAAACGAGATCTAATTTTAAACCTAGCCTAAACGTTCGAGCCAGTTACTCTATTTTGAACTTTATTCCGACAAATGTAAAGTTATTAATGCAAAATTGATAACTTAGACTCAGGTTTAACGTCAGTTTTTGTAATAAGAACTTTAGCTTCGTCGGATTATAGTTCGAAATTTAAAAGTGGCTGGGTGGTTTAAACCTGGGTCTAAAGATAAATCTTGTTTTGTAATAAGGCTGAATATGTTTTCTGACTCAGGTCTCTAACGTAAGTGGTCATGGTGGTAGTTCTGCTATTGTCCGCTAGATGGCGCTGGCTGTAGAGTTTTTAATTTAAAAAACAGGCTTTGCATGTTGATTCGTTTGGGCAAAAAATATTTGCGGGCATTAACAACACAATGATATAATTATGTATTTGCAGTATATTTTCCTAGTTCGTTAGGACTTACTTAATAACTCCATGATAACGTGCTTAGCAGTGCCGGATTAGCCCATAGGCAAATTAAGCTATTGCTTAGGGCATCACGTCTGGAGGGGGGGGGGGGGGCACCATAAGGCACCAACAGCACCGAAACAGTATTTGCTAGCACATGAAAGGCAAGGCTGTTTATCAGCAAGATATTACAAGACCAAAAAGTCACTCTAAGAGATGTGGGTCAAGCTTTAGAAATCGCTCGTCGATGTTTTGGAAAAATACGAGGCGAATATTGGATAGGAACAGGCGTGGATTGCTTAGGGCATCAAGTAATCTTAATCCGGCACTGGTGCTTAGTCACTCAATGAAAGAAGTACTTAACATACCTATCAGAGTATCCTCAAGAGAGGCAAGCGTGATGCTATTTAAGTAGGTACAGTCGGTGATAGCAATTAACTGACCCCCTTAAAAATTAAACGAATTTGAACCTTCTGCTTGTTAACAGTAAGCTTGTCGAACTAGAACAACTGGTCGTCTATGATTAATAAAATAGTTATTCGAATTTGAACTTTAACACGCAGTGTCAAGGTAGGTATGATCTTGAATATTGTTTTAACTTGTAATATAATTGCTAATTTCAACGACGTTAACTATGTTCGTGTGGTCTGGTAGTAGCTGTAGTAAGCTGACGAGAATGAGGTTGTGAGTTCGAAACCAATATATTATTGTCTGTTACGCGTTCTGTTTTACAATATTTTTTTAAGTCATAAATAATAAATAATAAATTTAGCTACAAAAAAAAGCTGAACAGAAATAAAAAACGATAATGATGGTAATAACGATTTTATTTTATAAATAAAATTATTATAAGAATAACGTAAATGATATACTTAGGTAACATTTACCTGCTTACTAATAACATTGTTACATACTTCACAGAGTTTAATGTAGTGAATCAACATGTTAGAATATTTAGAAATATAGGTATTTCTCTTTATTTCATAACAATAACATCACCACATTAAATATCATTTAACTGAATAAAATAGCATTATGTGTTAATGTTTTACCTATATCAATTTGTTTTGTAAGTAGTTATTTTTAGTTATAAATAAGGTTTTGACAAAAACTAGGTATGCGAAATACTTCGTTAAAAATTATAACAATAGTTAATTTAACACACACACTGACACGTTAGTATTGTTTGTGGCCAACACTGGTCACTGAAGTCATTCAGTGGTGCTTTTAATGAGGGATTTTCTTTTTCTTTTTTTTTAACGCTTCCCTAGTCGCTGGATAGATGGCGCTGAACTTGGTAAGTTACTGCAAGGAACGGAAGTCACATAATTTTTTTATTAATTCACTTGGATGTAATTTTGAGATAGTAAAACGAAAGCAAACAAAACTGTCACTCAACGAGCGTATATGACGTGACGCAATGGTTTTTTTTCCAAGCGTTTTGACTTTGGCATCTAGTAACGTAGTCAGTTCAACGCCATCTTCAGGGTTCTTGGGAACAATTTTTTTTTTTAAATACTGAAAAGAAAAACCTCTCATAGCGAAGTGGAGCACCATTTTTTCTACTACTTGTTGCAAGCGGTACCGCATACCGCGCACCATATTCCAACAACAGTCACTTCCTCTCATGAATTCCCATGTTGATGTCACAAGTTGGGCCATATTTTCCAGGACGATCCTTTTGAATATTCCCTGTCTCTTCAATACGTCTTAGCCACAATCTGACTGTATTTCTCTGAAACAACACAATAAGCATAATTTTAGTAACGAAGTAAGCATAATTTTTCGAATAAGTTTAGATAAACCACATTAGACCTTTACATGATCTCATAATGAAACACAGTTAATTTTCTATTATTCATTCACAAGTTTTTAAGCCAACTAACAAATTAAGGAATAGCTATAAGTATAAATGAAGCATAAAAAAGAATACACTTACCGCTATATTAAGTTTCCTAGCAATCGCTTTAACACCAACATTCTCCTCATGCAAATAGATTATTTTGTATTTTAAATAATCACAACTGAGACATGACGATTAAACTGTATCAAAACTGATAATTAATAAAAAGGAAAAAGGCGTGGATTTTCGCAATTTGTAAGGCAAGGTAAAAATGTTCGCGCGTATTCACTGCTATTTGTGCATAGAATGTCTTGTTGAATTTATTCTTCTACCCCATATTCTTAATATCATCTCAATAGCAGTTTTTGTTGAATACGCATAATGACATCTAACTACCCACTTATTGAAAAAGATGAAAATTTTATTAATTTAATTGATGTGCTTGTTCTTTACAATAATGCAAGAAATACTTAACGAACAATTTATATACTTATTGAAAACAAAATTAAACATTGAGACAGGACTTGAACTTGCATCTTCCACGTCTCAGCCTTACACACAAACCACGACACCAGATTAACTTGGGTAAGACAGATGAAATAAGGTATCAGTAGCAATGACACAAATTATCAGAACATTAACCTAACCTTTAAGTCTTGCTGCATAAAAATGAAAATTGCGTAACAAATACCCATATACATAGTAAATGACCTAACACCAACATCTTAAAGCTCAAGTTTGCGTATCAAAATTATTATTGTTTCTGTTCATCGAGTAGTGTTAGTCTGATAAACTCATACATATTGAATAACCTTTAATGTTATGAACAGAGGGTGCAAAATCGAGTAATTTTTAGGGGGGTCAGTTAATTGCTATCACCGACTGTACATAGGGTAAGCCTTTAACGCTCCCTTTGCTGGGACACAGTCCTCTATCGCGTGGTGGATTATAGCCCACTGCCATATCTTCTCACAGAGAGGGAGTGGGCTATCAACTACGCGGGCGGGCCATGGGGCCCGCCCGCGTGGTTGATAGCCCACTGAATGGGTAGATGTCACAATTATGTCTGCGATTTTTTTATTCTAACCGCTTCTCACGATATTTTCCTTCACCGTTTTTGAGAGCTATGGTAAGGAACACATAGTGAGGTGCCAGATTGGGTTCGTACCCACGACTTAGGACACGTAGCTAAGTCAGGGTCATCACCACTGGGCCACTTCCTATTGATTCGGCAAACGTTGTTTTGCCTTAGACATTATTTCTAGCTGCCCGGCGCTACTTCGTTTACGTGGTGTCCTACCCCTTACCCCACTCCTACCCTGCTCCTAACCTACTCCTACACTACTCCTACTCTACCTACAAGTAAATAAAAGTATTGAAAAAAAAGGAAAAAAACAGGATAAAATCCTATGTCCGTCTCCTGGTTCTAAGCTACCTCCCCACCAATTTTAAGCCAAATCGGTTCTGTTGTTCTTGAGTTATAAATAGTGTAACTAACACGACTTTCTTTTATATACAGCCTCCTTGAATTGGTAAAACATTAACAACATTTATGTTCGTTTATCTTGTTGTTCATAATGATGAGTACAATGACCTCTTAAGAGGTTGTTAATGTTCTACAAATAACCCTGTATAAAGATTAGTAGGATTATCTATACAGGTTGAATTTTCCAAATGTGTGTGGATGGCTAAATGCAAAAGTCTAAAATATAGAGTAGGTAACATGCGCAAGGAGACTCGGGGCAGTCGGTGTGATTCTGATGAAAGTCAAAGACCAATCGAACTCACGCACCGAGGGTTCTGCATCATCATGATTGCTGATGATAACGTTGATCTATGAGAACCAACCCGGTCCTGCACTGGGCCCGCGTGGTTGATTGTGGCCTGACCCAGTCCCTCCCACAGAGATGAGGCCATTAATGTCACTGTGTGTTCCAACCAGTACCACGTTATCGATTGATTATGTTATTGATACAATATGTTGACGGTTAGTTATAATGTTATTCAGTTTACGTAATAGCTGTTTATGAAACCTAGATTTGGATTTATCCATACTAAATACTTACTAATATTATAAATTCGAAACTAACTCTGTCTGTCTGTATGTTACCTTTTCACGCCTAAACCACTGAACGGATTTCTATAAAATTTGGCAGA
Source organism: Mesoligia furuncula (assembly GCA_916614155.1). NCBI lineage: Eukaryota > Metazoa > Arthropoda > Insecta > Lepidoptera > Noctuidae > Mesoligia > Mesoligia furuncula. The sequence continues at coordinate 6,037,931 of OU744794.1, forward strand.
GAGATAGATTGCATCCCGGGGAAGGACATAGGATAGTTTTTGTCGACATACATCGCGGGCGAAGCCGCGCGTGGAAGCTAGTTATAAGATTTATGGTAGATACCTAATTCGATAGGCGTGTTTCAGTATTTTTTTATTCTAGTTCTTTATGGGGAAGATATTATAGTTTGTACTTTATTTTCAAAAAGCTTTCCCGTAAAAAGATTTTTTAAGGTACAGACGCCAGCACATCAAGCTTTAAACCCGAAACTATAAAATTTTCTCAATCAACTTTGAACCTGAGTTTTTTTCATTTAGTAAGAAAGTAGTATTAGTTAAGTAGTTATTATTAGTATTAGTAAGAAATAACTAGATTGCAACAGGATATTTACTTTCAATTTTAAGTAATAGGTATTTTTCAAACGAGTTTCCATACGCTGCGCGCCAAAGATACCTAAATGTCATTTTGCATTATAAGTTCACAATCGCCACTACGTTTGCAGCAAAAAAAAAAAAACATCACTATGTGTAGGTATTAAGCACATTAGTCAGGAAAATGCATTAATAAATAGGAATGGAAAATAGTTCAATAATGTAATTATGGTTTTGTTACTAAATTAGGCTGGCACAAGCTATTTCCCGCAGTTAATTAAGACAGTCGCTCGGAGAGGCTCCACAGCGCCACACGTCAGTCAATCTTCTTTTTTACCGAAACCGCCCAGAGTGTATCGTTGTTTTTTTTTAAACTAGGCACAAGTGTTTTAAGTTTTTCGGTTTAGTGTAATTGGAACCTGATTAGGAACTCAGTGAATAAATGTTATTTGTATAACATACGGTCTTGCAATAAATATTGTGAAACAATCTGTTTGCGTGGTTTCCTATATAACAGTAAGTTTTGTAATAAGCTTTCTTTTTCATAATCTTTTGGTTGTATCTTAAGGTGTTTTGATTGTATAGCTCGGTACTTTATCTCGGTGTGTTCCATTTTTATAGAGCTGTTAATTATTGATCCATTATCAAATTTTAAAAGCACAATCTCAAAATATAATATTTGAGATGAAATACAGACTTTTGCTTACAAGAATATACTTCCCGTTTATTCACATAGCACCTATTGAATGTACACCTTTAGTCAAATATAGACTAACATAAGACTACGTACCTATACCTAATTAGTTGAGATAAAATACCGTTGTTTTCTTAGAAGACTATATTTCCAGTTTTCACATAGTAACAAAGCCTCTGCCTATATACTTGCTTGAAACGTAAAGTAATAAAAAGCTGGCCAAGTGCGAGTCGGACTCGCACACGAAGGGTTCCGTACCACAAGGTAAAAACGCCGAAAAAAACACGTTTGTTGTATGGGGGGACCCACCCCCCTTAAATATTTATTTTATCATGTTTTTAGTATTTGTTGTTATAGCGGCAACAGAAATACATCATCTGTGAATTTCAACTGTCTAGCTATCACGGTTCATAAAATACAGCCTGGTGACAGACAGACAGACTGTTGGACAGTGGAGTCTTAGTAATAGGGTCCAGTTTTCCCCTTTGGGTACGGAACCGCCCAGAATAATAATATAATGCTAATATAGTGAATACCTAAAACACTTTAAAACAAAGAGTTTTTTGTTTGTAGTAAACTTACGAGTTCTACGTCCAAATGACCGTTTCGTCTGAAACGTCGTTTTGTATAGTCAAGGTAATATAATACATCTACTAATATTATCTTATCTATAAAGGTATTTGACCTGAAATCTAGAACAAAGGAAAAGAATAAAACCTCATTGTTTCTTACTGATGAAGTGATTACTTTCAGATTTACTTTCCTATTATTCTTTGAACCTAACCTGTCCGAGTCGGGGTGCCCCAAGTCTCGAGCTCACTTCGCTTGCTCTTGCATCCTAAATTTTCTAGTTCAATCTTGTGTGTTTCTGGGAATGAGTCTTCAGAGATGCCTATAGTTGCCTATAAAACAATGTTTGTAATCCCACTGATAATATTAGTCGCCATGTCATAATTTATGACATGGCGACTCTTCGCTGTTCGCTACCTTAAAGTAGCAGCCATTATTTAGTTTTTATAATTCCTTGCATTTTGATGCTCACCTAATATAATTATTGCTAAAATATTTAATCGCTGCCAAGTTATTTTTTTTGTAGCAAATAGTTAGTCGCCCTTTAAGTTATTAGTTCCTGGAAAATAATTAGCCCTTACTTATTTAAGGATACCTACCTATGTATAACTAACTTTAATCTTGTTAGGTACTTACAGGCATTTAAGACAGCCCTTTCAGAGTTTCAGTACGATTAGTTATATTACCTACGTGAATTCTTGAACAGAGTATGAATCTCAGGCTCATTTTCTTGGTTAGCAGCATGATTAAGTATCTATCTTTATTCCCAGTGCCGGATTAAGCCTACTTGATACCCTAAGCAATTCACGCCTGTAGTTTTTCCGATCCACTAGTCACCTCGTGTGTTTTCAAAACAACGACGATTGTAAAGATTGGCGCACATCTCTAGCTAGAGTGACTTTTGGGTCTTGTAATATCTTGCTGATAAACAGCCTTGCCATTCATGTGCTAGCAAATACTGTTTCGGTACTGTTTCTGCCTTATGGTGCCCCTCGAGACGTGATGCCCTAAGCAATTGCTTAATTTGCTTATGGGCTAATCCGGCACTGTTTATTCCCCAACTGCAATATACAACCCTTAAAGCTACATAATAAATCACATAGAAACTAACAGTCGTCTTCTTCAGTTCATCTTGAGAACATTCCATTAAAATAAGTCATGTTGCCGTATTTTGGTCATGAGAGTTCGGAACCCGTCCTAAATTGTTGTGCAATAGTATCACAAGACGCCAACTTGGTTAATGTTGCCACCTAAATGGCATTTTAATGGAAAAAAATCAGTTCCATGAATTCTTAATTGAGTAGAATTTTTTATGAGCCAATTTGTTGATTGATTGTTGAATTTGTTGATTTGTTGTATTTCTGTTATCTTGATGGACATTCGTCATACTTTGGTTTCGCTTGTGCCTTCAGCTTCGCCCGTGTGGTGATCGGAAACTATCCGACGGCGATGTACTTCTTTCCAGGAAAAAACAAAGATTTAAAGTATCCCATGGCACCCAGGTTATCTGTGTGAAAAGGTACAGACAGAGTTACTTTCGCATGTATAAGTATGGATAATCTGGACAATATACTCTCAAAGCAACTCCTGCAACAACCCTTTTTGGGCAACAACAGGAAAATATACCAAAATCTTTGCCGAAGCGCCATTGATGCGTAAAGAATTTTAACTGACATTTGTCGTGACTTTAAATTAATTAACATATGGATTTAAGTAAACTGGTTGTTGTGGTTTTGGAATGCAATGCAACGACCCAAGCAAAATAGTACCTAAATATCAACTTATTATGTTGATATATGCAGTATAATATGCTACTCATTAAAATTTTTATTTACAATTTGTTTTTTTGGTAAGTATATGTAATGTCACTGCGTATATATAAACGCATGCTGCAAGTGTAAGAGGGTAGTAGAATAAATGGCTTTTATATTTTATTATTAACTAGCTGCGCCCCGCGGTTTAACCCGCGAAAATGTCGATTCCATGGGAATATCGGGATAAAAAGTAATAAATAGTAGGTATAGTTTCTATACCTTATGTCTGTAATTAATATGGTGTACATAATAAAGAGTATTCTATTCTATTCTATTCTATTCTAAATTGGTCCATCCGTTTGAGCGTGAAGAAGTAACAAACATATAAACACACACCCACACTCACACACTCACAAACTTTCGCCTTTATAATATTAGTGTGATGTCACTACATTTACGTATTTATGATCTCTGACATGTCCTTTTTCTGGTTTCTCTATAGATTAATGTTCCTCAGGTTATGATCTCTAACATTTATGGTTAGTTGGTGTTGGAACTAAGATTTTTTAAATAACAATTAGTAGTTCCTTTATTCTTCTTTTCTTACCTTGTTTTAGTTATTATTTCAGCCTTCTCTTAGTCCTCTGTGGTCCTGACAAACAACAGCACCAACAGCATTCTTAGTGTGTTCGCAGATCGGTGTGATTGCCCGATGTTGCGGAGGTGGATGCAGCTCCACGCTGAATTTTAATTGTATATCTGTGTCTATAACCTAGAAGTTTAGTAAAATTGTTACTAACACTTTTATTTCAGACCGGAGTCCATAACTCCGGTCTGAAATAAAAGTTTATATTCTAGTCTAAAACTGTCCTCGAATCTCTTCCCTCATGTCTTTCTTCTGGTCTCTTCCTCTCTGCCTCATTTTCCGTATTGCTTTGGTAGCTAAACCAAAAAACGTCTTTTCGAGTCTTTAAGTCATTTAAGTCTAGCATTCAAGACCCGAGTTTAAGACAGAATGAGTCAGATATTTACTTCTTTCTTTCTTATAATATAACGTACTAGCTTCTACCTGCCACTTCGTTGCATGTTCTTTTTGCTCGGCTCTTAAGGGTCAATTATTATAGCGTAATTTTAAATAGCCTAAAGCCTTCCTGAAGAAGAAGAAGAAGAACTAGGCTATCAAATGCAAAAATATTTTTTCATATTCGAGCAGTAGTTCTGGAGATTGGTGCGTTCAAACAAACAAACTCTTTAGCTTTATTATTAGTATAGATAGATAGCAGTAGCGAAGGGTCAAGTTTTGTAAGAGGTAGGTAAGCCAGAGTGGATATCCTATCCTACTTCCTACTATCCTATCCTACTAATATTATAAGTTTGTGAGGATGGATGGATTTTTGTTACTTCTTCACGCACAAATGGCTGGACCAATTTTGATAAAATTTAGTATGGAGGTAGCTGACACCCTGGATTAACACATAGAATACTTTTTACTCCGATATGCCCACGGGATCGAGACTATTATGTAGGTGAAACCGCGGGGCGCTGCTATACATAATCAGCCTATAATGTTCCCACTGCTGGGACACAGGCCTCCTCTCAGTGAGAGGGAGCGGGCCATAATCCACCACGCGGGCCCAGTGCGGGTTGGCAGATGTCACATGTCTTCGAATTTTTGATTCTAGGACATGCCGGTTTCCTCACGATGTTTTCCTTCACCGTTTTGAGCTGCTATGTAATATCTAATAACATTCCCAGTTCGCATACAAAAATCCAACCAAATATTCACTACCTACAGATAGCTAGTCTTTAATATGATTATATTATTTGACTGTGCCATTTTTCAAAGGGAAGCCGGTAGGAATCAAGTTGTATGGAACCTTCGCCACTGATAGGTAGTTAAATTTTAAAATATGTTCTAACTATTGACCATTTATCCTGCTCCGAATATTGCTAACCGCTCGTCCAAACATAATCAAAGTGTTAACCACAGCATGGCCTTCTAGTCCAACGTCAAATTCAAAATTAAATTTATTCCCGCCAACATTGACGCATAGAATGTAAGTTTGTACTTGCGGTAACTTGACACTTACGCCGGTGGTAATGTTACAAGGCGTGGAAAGCGACGCGATCTCCCTAACATTGGATTACTTGGCTCACTTCCTGAATACTTGCTTGCTAGCTTAATACGGTATTTATGGCGGGTATTTCTACAGTGTATTTTAACTTATTTGTTATATTTGGTACAAATAAATCATGTTGAAACATTTACGAATGAATTAAGTATGTCGAAAGCTCCGGCGAAATAACCATAATTATGAATTTTCTCAAAATCGAAATCTCAGTAGGAAAATAAAATAAGACAATTTATGACTTTAGTTGATATTTACATGACTAGCAGGACCTGCGGTTTCTCCCGCATAAGTGTCGATCCCGTAGTAATATCGGGATAAAAACTATCCTATGTCCTTTCCCGGGACTCAAACTATCTTTATACCAAATTTCATCTAAATCGGTTCAGCGGTTTAAGCGTGAAGAGGTAACAGACAGACACACTTTCGCATTTATAATATTAGTATAGTATGGATAGTAGAATATAATGAGATGACCGCGATGACGACTAATAGAAAAGTATGGAAGAAATAGACATGTTGCGCCGACCACAAATAAATTGCGTCATGAACAAGAGAACGATGAGTAAAATTAGAATGTAATGACATTAATCATTATTTTAAGGCGACTATATGATCTAAAGCGCGGTCTTTGTCGGACTGCATAGAAAAGAAAGAGAAGCTCGATGACACAGCGCTAGTAATTTATTGAAGCAATTATCTATTTACAAAAACTCTACTGTTTGGTTTAAAAAATTAAAACACTAGTGCTTTCGTATGTTGCTCGTAGAATAATCTGACAAAAAATCATAATGATTATATGCATATTAGTATGGTTTTTATTGTAAAAAGAAAGTTTTTAGAGGTATCTTCATGATTTTTTTCTATCGTATCAAATTAGTTGTATTATGTTTTCAACACACTATCTACCTAGCATAATATCCTGAAGAATATCATATATTTTTCTGATTTTGTATACTAGAGTCGATCATATACTTTTATTGTTTCTAAAACTTGCTTTTTTGTGCTTATGTCCTGTAAGCCCCATAAAGAGTGTTAAAGGTCTTGAAGTAATAATTAAGTTTGCACTTCACCTTTCCACCCAACCAGTTACAAATTCATTTACTAGGAAGTCCATTGACGGCTATACGGCGGACTTTTAAATTCCAATAGGTACTTTAAGGTCTTCCTCTAATAGACTCTATGGCTTGGTCCGTTGGCCCCTTTCGTAGTTAGGTATATTAAGTCAACAGTTTTTAGAGCCCAAGCTTAGATGTCGATGAAAAAATTGACATCTATGTGATATCTATTTCCTTACTTGAAGTTGAGATGTGCGAAAAGCAAAACTCAGTTTTTTTGTCGCCTTTTGTATCACTATCACGTTTGAGCGTTGAAAACTAAAAAAACTTTTTGTCTGTCTGATAAGCATGTTAATTTTTGTAAGATTTTTCTCTCCTAGTGAGAAAATGAAGGACTCCGTGCAACCTCCTGGTGCCCTCAATTTTGCCGCTGTGGGGATTTGCCCGGCTGCCCCCCTAAGAAATCGGGCCCTGTTCAAGTCCTATAATTGAACGCTGAACTAACTAGTCTATTAATAAACCAAAGCTAATAGAAGACCTGTTTAATCATAGCAAAAACCGTGTCTTTCCCCTAGACATAGTTTTTTTTTCTTGCTATGTCTAAAGTCTGTTTAAGTGTCGAAATCGAAACCGACTCAATTTGTATCAATTGGTATTTGGACGGGACAGGATATACTTAGTTATATCCTCTATGAGCAGTTTAATTCAAGATTCCGACGTGAAGTATGGCTTAGGGCGACGATCGATACGACACATTTTTCTCTTTTTAGAATGTTTAAACCACGATAGTTTAACTTAACAATATAAATTATACTAGCTTCTGCCCACGACTTCGTCCGCGTAGAATTTGTTTTTCCCCGACCCACCGCGTCGTATCGCATTGCATCGCCCGCCCGCGCTATTCCTTCGTTCTCGCTTTGCGTTTTTCCGAGTTTTTTCCTCTTACTCGGCTCATTAGCGATCCCCTTTTTTTTTTGAAGATGGGAAATCATCAAATGACCCCTCCCGCTCTGGGTGGAGCGGAAGGGAGTGTCAGACTCTTACTGACTAAAACCCACCTGTGTTCCGTCCTTAGCCCTTTATGTTCCTGGCCAGGCAGCGGTAACCCTTTCGGACAATCCCGCTGACCCGGCAGGCTTCAGTCCGTCCCCTTCTTTGTTGCTGACATCTCTTCGAGGCACGCGTGGAACACGTACGCGCCGTCCGGCACTGGCCTGGTCCTAAGTGCCACTCTGGCGTGAAGTTACATAGCCTATATTCATCTTACGAATACAAAAATTTTTTTTTCAAATTCGTCCGACAATATTAGTTCCAAGAGATTAGCGCGTTCAAACGAATAAACTCTTTAGCTAACAGTAATATTTATTGTTGTAAATTAAAGTATTAAGTAAGCAAATAATAACTAATACCTAATTAATTTATAAAAATGACAAAATTAAATCCTAACTTAACTAAAACTATACTCAAATTAAAATATAGCGTCGAAAAATCATCCGCATCGCTGTCGACTGGTAATGTACCCAAGAGACTGGCGGCATTACCACGTTGTATGGCAATGCTTAGCCTCTGGTCAACTCTATTGATTAGTATAGAAGATACCCAGACCTATATGATGTTGGTTCGGAATTCCATAGGGTAAGATTCTGGGTCCCTTGCGCAACACTAATGTCTGGTACTCTGTTTTATTGTTTACATAGGGTGTAATGTAAACTAAGGCCTGTTATCAAACAAGCTGGCTCTAATCTAAGGTGAATCTTTGTCCCCTGTCTACTTATCTTGCATTCACGTTGTAACTGCTAGCAGTGGCGGATTAAGACTACTTCATGCCCTAAGCAATCCACGCCTGTAGGCCCTCCTATCCACTAGTCACCTCGTGTTTTTCCAAAACATCGACAAGCGATTTGTAAAGAATGGCGTATATCTCTAGATTGACTTATATCTTGTTGATAAACAGCCTTGCCATTTATGTGCTAGCAAATACTGTTTCGGTGCTGTTTCTGCCTTATGGTGCCCCCCGAGAAGTGATGCCCTAAGCAATTGCTTAATTTGCTTATGGGCTAATCCGGAACTGACTGCTAGGTTTCAAATAGACGATATATTTTATTTTAAGCTGTTTGAGCTACGGCTTTAGAAATAGTTCAAATTATTCTCATTCTTTGAACTTTATCAACATAATTACTGAAAAGGCTAAGGGGGCTTGTGGCTAAGTAATAACAGCCACGCGGGTCTATCGATCAGGTTAAGCAACGCTTGCCGCGGTTGGTCCGCGGAGGGTGACCATCTTTACATAGCAGGATCCTCTGTGCCTCGGAAAGCACGTTAAGCCGTTGGTCCCGGCTGTCATTCGTGGATCTTTGATAGCCGTTACGGGTCGCCAGAAGCCCGAAAGTCTGACAACCAGTCTTACCAGGGGGTATCGTATTACGCAGTAACTGGGTTGTGGAGGTCAGATAGGCAGTCGCTCCATGTAAAATACTGGTATTCAGCTGCATCCGGTTATACAGGAAGTCGACTCCAACATAGTTTGGAAAAGGCTAGGCAGATGGTGCTAACAATAAGAAACCCCTACCAGACAATTAATTATTAAGATGGCTACGTAATAAAAGGATCGCACAAATTAAAAATGTATATATACCTCAAATATAATTCTCGTAAAGTCGATTAAAAGCGGTAATTATTTTTGACGATGAACGATAACCTTATAACTCGCCCAATTCTCGCTGAGGCAGCATAATAAGAAGTTGCATTGTCACTTGTATGTACATAAACTATTATTAGCGAACGAGATTAGTCTAAAAGTTAATAAAATGGACCGTTAGGTACTATTGCATATTATTAGATAATAAATTAATAATCTAATATGGTATTAAATGATTAACGACCATTCGCAGTCAAACTAACTAAAAATGAGATTAATATAAAAAATATAGTTTTTGAAATAACTAAACATAATCGTAATCGTTGCGTTGACGACGTGAAGACGCTGCGTAGGCGTTATCTACCCGCGCTAACATCGTGTTTTTGGATTCTGAGATTTTAGGAAAGATCACAAATATTAACAAAATTAATTCCAATATGAAAACAGTAGCACTGTTCTCTTTTTGCTAAACACAAGAAAAATAAAAAGCATATAAACCTAATGTGGAGTTCATATCCACAAATTAGCATATTCACACCCACCAGTGACTGTTCTGGGTAATGGGTATATACAGGTACCATTATAACCTCGCTTGACAAACGATTGAATAAATAATTGTGTGCATCGATAACATTTATTAAAATGAGCTCTAATTAACAATCAATGCAGAGCTGTTAAAACGAAATGACAGCTATGGAATCCGTTACCACCCAATTACAAATCTAAATATATAAAACTCAAAGGTGACTGACTGACATAGTGATCTATCAACGCACAGCCCAAACCACTGGACGGACCGGGCTGAAATTTGGCATGCAGGTAGATGTTATGACGTAAGCATCCGCTAAGAAAGGATTTTGATAAATTCTACCCCCAAGGGGATAAAATAGGGGATGAAATTTTCTATGAAACTTTGTCAATTTTAAACCGATCGGGCTGAGACTTTGCATGCATATAGCTACTATGACGTAGGCATCCCCTAAAAAAGGATTTTAATAAATTCAACCCCCATGGGGATAAAATAAGGGATGATGGAGGATGTAAATGTATTAGTTTTTTTTTTAATAATACTTAACGCGAGCGAAGCCGCGGGCAAAAGCTAGTGAAATATAAAACTTATTACCATTTTTACAACTTATTTGATTAAATTTTTTGTTCTAGTGCCAATGACGTAACACCAAAATGAAGGAGGCAGAATTAAAGTTGCCCACGCGCAATTTGCTGACCGGGGCTGTGGTGAACTGGGAGGATGACGAGATGGGGTTCGAGGACAGCCCCAACAACCTGACCCTGGCGTGGAAAGACCTGTCCGTTTATAGGAAAAAGAAGACACAGACTAGTATATGGAGGTCCCCTGTTTATGAGGAGATCAGGGTGTTACATGGAGGTATATATTACTATTTTTTTATAATCTTTGAGACATTAGATATGGTTGTGCATATGTGTGGAGGTTAGATAGGCAGACGCTCCATGTAAAATGCTGGTATTCAGTTGCATCTGGTTAGACGACCCCAACATAGTTGGGAAAAGGCTAGGCAGATGATGAATCTTGGTACTAATATGCATGAAATCTATAGCAAGCCGTGTGAAGCATATGTGATTCATGGGGCAGGGATCATCGTCACGAATTGCATCCTTTAGTATCATGTTAACATTCATATTACGCACAGTCTTGATAAAGGTTTTTGTTTTCAGTCAATGGCATCGTGTCATCTGGCAACTTAGTCGCTTTAATGGGCTCTAGGTAAGTTTTCATTTAAATAAAAAGTAGCTCTAGTACCTAACTTAGTACACAATTTGTAACCTGCACCCTAATTGCGTTTCAACTTCTGAATAGAATAGACTACTCTTTATTATGTACACCATATAAATTCGAGACATAAATATAGAAACTATACTAAGGGTGACACAATGGGCGGTCTTATCGCCGAAAGCGATCTTTAAACCCTTCTTTTTACCTTTGGATGAATTAGAAAGGAGAAGGACAGACAAATACTGTATGTAAATGGTACACCACAGACTAGTCTGTGGTGTACCATTTACATAATACAATAAATACATACATAGTATATTATACTAATCTAAATAAATATATACATATAATAATAAACATGAAACAGGAGCAAAGAAATATAATGATGATGTTTAATAATAATAATAATAATAAATTCATTTATTTCAGGCAAATAACACCCATTATCACACGACATAAATTCACAGAAAACATAATACTTAAATAAATAAAATAAAATAAAATAAAATCCAAATTAGAGTACATCAAATAAACAAACGAAATTAACTTAAAATAAATCAAAATAACACGAATAAAATCAAATCAAATTAAAAAAAATAAAAACTAATAATCAAAACAATAATAAGTATAAAAATAAAATAAAAATAAATACCTAATAAATTAAAAATTTCGGACCCGTATGATTTGGTTAGTACACACACAACTTATAAACTAGTGTTAGTACTTACATCTACCAGAGAAACAACTATTCATTACTATGCCACAGTGGCATGTAGGCGCATCCAATGTCCCAGTATGTGGCTGTCCCACCTATCAGCTATAGTTTTCAGGATGTTGTTGGGACTGGCGCGCACCCTGCGCATAATGGAAGCGCAACGCTTGCGTATGATAGCATGAAAGCCATCAATTCTAGCCTCCGCAAACATGCCGGAAGCACTGCAGTTAAGGAGAGAGAAAGAAATTATTCAGAACACACTTCGTGTTCTGAATAATTTTGAAGGATATTGCTAATTCATTGCTTTATATCATACTTCCTACTAATATTATAAACTAGCTTGTGCCCGCGACTTCGTCCCCGTGAAATTTCTTGTTCCCCGACCCACCCCGTCGCATCTCATCGCCTGCCCGCGCTATTACTTCGTTTTTGCTTAGCGTTCTTTCTGACTTTTTTCTTTTTGCTCGGCTCCGTAGGGTCGTAACGTGATGTTAAATAGCCTATAGCCTTCCTGAAGAATTGGGCTATCAAATTCAAAAATATTTTTCAAATCCGACTGTATGTTCCAGAGATTACCCCCTACATACAAACTTACAAACTTTTCCTCTTTATAATATTAGTATAGATGTGAAAGTTTGCGAAGATGTTTGGATGTTTGTTACTCAATTACGCGTAAACCGCTGAACAGATTTGGATGAAAATTGTCACATAGATAGACCATTTCCTAGACTAACACATAGGATACTTTTATCCCGTGAAACCGCGGGGCGCTGCTAGTAATGTATATGTTCGAAAAATGTGTCTGCTCAACAACGTAAATAACGCAATGAATGTTGTTGTACTGTCAAAATGAAAGCCATTCCTTATGTTAGTTGTGTTAAGCAATCACTCCGTTGAGTGCCTAGCGGAAATGGCAAAATGGATTGCAGCCGGTGAGCCGGTCGATTCTGTAAAAATCTCACCGTGAACACTTAGGTGAAGTGAGTTTGTTTTTGCTAGGAATTGACACTATTGACAGCTCACTCCACGTTCACTTCACCTAAGTTTTCACGGTGAGATTTTTACAGAATAGCACCGCTGACATTCTATCAGCTATGACGACGATGGAAATGACAAAATGTATTGGATACACATAAACTACCGAAAAAACATCAGTCAATCCTGTGGAAAGTCGGTATAGTCAGTTGTCTTGGCCGTCTGGTATTTTAATCCAGACTGCCCCGTTGGTCTCGTGGTTGCAAGCGCGACTGCTGAGCGTGGGGTCCTGGGTTCGATTCCCGGGTTGGACAAAGTGTTATTGGGTTTTCCATTAGGAATTTCTTAGTAACAGTCCGAAGTTTGGAAGTTGGCGGTTTAATAACCCCGTGTCTCGGAAAGCACGTAAAGCCGTTGGTCCTGCGTCTGAACTCTCCCCGGTCGTGTCGGATTGCCGTCCCATCGGACTATGAGAGTAAAGGAACAGAGAGTGCACCTGTGTTTGCGCAGAAACTTGTACACTTGTGCACTATAATATCTCCTGCGTACCTGGCTAATCTCTATTGAGATTGGTCACCGTGACCGAAAACGGTCGGGAAGGCTATTATTATTTTAATCCTACACGTGATATTCTAAAGAAGCCGTTCCTCCTCAGTGGTGCCGGCAAGACCACATTGCTGGCCGCCATCAGCCGTCGTGACAAAAGCGCGATGACCGGCTACCTGATGCTGAACGGCAGATTAGCTGGCGCAGACCTTATCTCCATGATCTCTGGCTTTGTGCCGCAGGAAGACTTGGCTATTGAAGACCTGACTGTCTCTGAACATATGGAGTTTATGGTAAGTTACTACTACTGCATAATTGAAAATCTATTAAAGAAATTTGACAGATTGTAGTAGGTAGATGTGGTGGCGTCTACTTATGTAAAATAATATTTAATTTAAGTATTAAAACTTTACTAAACTTTTAAGTGCGGTACAAACTGTGAATACAAGTTGGTTATTAATAAACTAGCTTCTACCCGTGACTTCGTTCGCATGGAAGTCGTAAGACACCACAATATACTAGAATAACAGTCACATTTTTATAAAACATTTCTGGATTTACTACGTTTATAGTTTTTGGGTGGTAAATTAATTAATTAATATTATTCATTGCCTCACGTTACTGAGGTACTGACAACGATCTTAGATGTTTATCTGATACGTAAGTAATTTACGTCAAAATAATTTGACATTTCACGATACAATCTCTAGTTTAATCTAAATAATTAGTTTTGTTCAGGTCAAAGGTAAAATAATTAATAACGAGCTAAAATTCCAACGTCTTCGTTACCAAGTAGTTTTTAACTTGATGAATTCTTTGTGTCACCTAATCTTGGTCACTTTTAAATGCTAAACAAGCTTGCCCATCACTGTCTTATCAGCATACTATTCACAACTATCAACAGGCTTCCGAATCGAAGATGAGACATTTTCGGATATCTGATTTGCCTATGAGTCCAGCAGATAGCTGTCGGCAGAATAGCGGTCGTATATTTGGTTTAAACTGTCCATATTTTCGGGTTTCGGATTTGTGAACAACGTTTAGAAGACTCTTACGAAAACATTGTTTGATGTTCGATTCGACACGCAAGCGTATCAAATAGCTGTGAACAGCTGTGCAGGGAGCCGTGGCTAAATAATAACAGCCGCACAGGTCGATCGATCAGGTTAAGCGACGCTTGCCGCGGTTGGCCTTTGGATGGGTGACCATCTTTACATACCGTGACCCCTCCGTGCCTCGGAAAGCACGTTAAGCCGTTGGTCCCGGCTGTCATTCGTGGATCTTTGACAGTCGTTACGGGAAGTCCGAAGCCCGAAAGTCTGACAACCAGTCTTACCAAGGGGTATCGTAACTTATTACCCAGTATCTGGGTTGTGGAGGTCAGATAGGCAGTCGCTCCATGTAAAATACTGGTATTCAGCTGCATCCGGATAGACAGGAAGCCGACCCCAACATAGTTGGGAAAAGGCTAGGCAGATGATGATGATGATGATGCGGCTGTGCAGTACCCTAATTCACTGCGATTCCTTACTCGAAATCACGTCAATTTCTTAGCTAATCTCGCGTTCATATCACTCGGTGTCGTTCATTGTGTCATAGAGAATAAGGCCCCTGATAGTAAATTAATGACGATGTGGTTCATAATATAGCAAAAAAGCCTCATTATTTACGATCTGAAGAAGTGAGTCCTAGATTGTTGTCATTCCAATTGGTTTAAAAACTTCTTCCTCCATTTAAAGTGCATAACCTAATAGAATATTTAAAAAAACCGTTTTCTTGATCCCAGGCCCGTATGATGATGGACAAGCGAGCGACGAAAATAGTACGAGCGAGGCGTGTTCAGCTTCTTTTAAGTGAACTTGGAGTCAATAACTGTGACAAAACTAAACTGAAGGCGCTGTCTGGAGGAGAGAGGAAAAGAGTCGCTTTGGCTGTTCAGGTGAGTGACGATAAAGACTTGATTCAATACTTAAACACCAATAGGTTCGATATTGCAGCAAAAAGGTCTTAATTAATTAATGTAAGAACCTTCTTTCAGAAAACTGTTACAAAAAAGTCTCGAACCCGATAGCAATTAACCACTGACCTGTAGGTATTACCTATACAGTACTTGTATGATAGAGGTCAGTGCAATTAACCAATTAACGCACTGGGCCGGCGTAGTGAACTACGGCCCACTCCCTCTCACTCTCACAGAGAGGACGCCTGCCTCCCAGCAGTGGGAACATTACATGCTAATTATTGTTATTTATTAACTTTACTCTGTTAATACCACATAATTAATCATTTATATTAGTGTGGTAACAGTAATTAATACACATAAAAAAGTCCTTCAGGCCGAATTTCGACCATGGCAACCAATCCCCAGCAGAGGCCTGCCTTCGGCGCGGGAGATATTATAGAGCACAAATGTGCAGTGCACATACACATGTACAACCTTTTAACCGCTTGTGTCGCATTTATGCGACACATATGTTTCCGTGCCCCTACTGCTCATGTCGTATTTCTGCGACAGAGAACATGCATGATTTTTTAGTTCTATTCAACGATTGCTCCTCCTTATTTATTGTAGGTATTATTTATCGATTTGTTGCCGCTTGCGAGGCAATTATTATTTACCTAAGGCAATTGCTATTTAGCCAAGCGGTTAAAAGGTTAAATAATAACAGTTGCAGATGACAGTAAAGACATCTGTTTAGCGCTCACAATTAAATCTTAAACAGACTCTCTTCCACAGCTCCTAAACGATCCTCCAATCCTATTCTGCGACGAACCGACAACAGGCCTTGACAGTTGGGCAGCAGCTGCCGTAGTAGCCCGCCTAAGGAAGCTAGCCACAGGAGGAAAACTGGTTGTATGCTCAGTGCACCAACCAGCTTCCGGAGTCTTCGAGCTGTTCCATCAAGTTGTGCTGCTGGCTAGTGGAAGGATAGCCTTCCACGGTACCATTGAGCAGGCTGACCAGTTTTTTGCATCGTAAGTACACACATCAAAAGTGTCTAGGGATCAAGCATTTTTATGCGGATTTCTTGAGATTAAGATGTGGCTTTGTAATAAATTTATGATTTTATAAATTTATATGGATCCTTTTTGGTGCATTTCATAATTTGAATCAGGAACTGTGAATCAAATTCGAGTAAAAGATGAAAATCAGCTGTCAATATTTTCCCTATAAAAACATACAACGCATTGAAGACATTATTAGTGCTACTGTTTCCCTACTACTGATTAAAACCAACGTTATTATGGAGCGGCGACGTCATTTAAGCAGGGAAGAAATGCTCAGAGCCGTGGGAATGATAGAAGCTGGTTCCCGGCAACGTACTGTGGCTTTAGCTCTGAATACAAGTCAGAGTGTTATCAGTCGACTTTGGACACGTTACCGAAGCACTGGTACCGTGGCTGAGCGCCATGGAGGACGGTATCGCTGCACCACACGGAGACAAGACCGATACATTCAAATCTTAACTCGAAGAGCTCCAACAATAACCGCCATGATGTTAGCCGTGAGGCTTCATCACTCTTCAGGGAACTTAATTAGCGACCAAACAGTCAGAAACCGCTTGCATGAAGTGAACCTTCATTCCCGAAGACCGCTACGGGTACCACCTATAGCAATGCGCAATCGTAGGATTCGATATCAATGGGCTCTTGAACACAGAAATTGGGCAGAAGAACAATGGCGTTTCGTGTGCTTTTCTGATGAGTCTCGTTTTGGTATGAGACCGGATACAAGACGTATACGACACTGGAGAACCCCTGGACGCCAACAGCGATTAAAATCCTGCCAGGAAGTCCATCCTTATAGTGGTGGAACCATCATGGTATGGGCGGGTATTTGGATCGGCGGAAGAACTGAGTTGATTTGGATCAGAGGCAACCTCAACGCTCAAATTTATGCTGAGACGATTGTATCAGACGTCATCGTTCCTCTACAAGTGCAAATCGGTCCCTTATTTCAGTTAATGCATGATAATGCACGACCGCACACCGCAAGGGTTGTAAGACAGACTCTCGCCGCAGCTAACATCAATGTCCTGCCCTGGCCTGCTCAGTCGCCAGACTTGAACCCGATTGAGCATGCATGGGATATGCTACAGAGAAGAGCTCTGCCGAATATGGAGGGTATCCAGTCGCAAGAAGACCTTTTTTTGTTGTTGCAACGAACATGGGCGGCCATTCCACAGCGTGATTTGGATGAACTCATTTTGAGTATGCCAAACCGATGTTCTTGTGTTGTTAGTGTTCGCGGTAGAAACACGGATTATTAATTGTTTAAGTTACCCAATAAAATTTTAAAGAAGACTGTTATTTCAGTCTTTTTTTCGAACTTTTGTGTTAGTGGTTCAAATGTCAAAAATCCCTTTATTAGGAAAATGGCAAATTTCTTTATTAATGCAAAGGTGACTTGGTTTATCGTTACTGTGACAAACGAAAACACTTTATTTGATGAATCCTTAAAGAAAATTTTAATTAATATCAATCAGGAGAAAAGTTATTGCAAAAATATATGTTGATCCCTAGACACTTTTGATGTGTGTATAATATATCTTATATTTATTCTGCAGTATTTCTTAAGGAGTCTGTATGGAGGTTGTATGCTCAGTACACCAACATACTTCTGGAATCTTCCAGCTGTTCCACCACGTTGTGCTGATGGTTAATGGGAGGATAGAGTTTTTCAGATCTGATCAGTTTTGTGGCATCGAATGAGAGATTTGGCAAAGCTGTTGAGATACTATACCTTAATAGCTCTGCCAAATCTCTCTCTAGCAGACTCTAGCTAATCTTTAGTCATGGTGCATTAACTGTCTTCTGCTATTCCACTAAGTCGTGCTGCTCGGTAATGAAGATGACTTTTTGCTTCGTGGGTACTTCTAAAAAATTCTGCAGCATTTCTAACAATGATGGCTATAAGAGGTACCGTTTGTCTGGCAGAGGAAACATTTTAGGGTAATTAAGAATGAATATATATTTGATGACCAACCTTCATCTTTTTTCGCACCAAGCTGTCTAGTCTTATTTTGTTTTATGTTTTTATTGTTCATGTTGGTTAATTTATGCACCAACTGGTTTCTAAATTCATTATAAAGCAAATTTAGTTAGTCTGTCTGATCCAAATAGGTACCAGGAAAAGCTTTACATCATAAATGCATCATTATATTAAATTCGTCTTTTGTTGAACATAAATGATAGTAGATTCTTGGTACTGGTAAGTTTGTACTTGACAAACACTTACACGTCAATCATGTTTTTAAAATTACAAAAAAAACAACCGACTTCCAAAAACACTATAAATAAAGAGAAAAATAACTTTAATTTCGGAAGTCGGTGTCTTTGGATTTGTATTTTAGTTTTTGCCACCGACTTCCGAAATTAAAGTTATTTTTCTCTTTATTTATAGTGTTTTTGGAATTCGGTTGTTTTTTTTGTAAAAAAGTTTTTATTTTTCACTTTTTAGCGGGTCAGTTTGTAATTTATCTAAGTTATAATAGCCTAATGTCAACTGCTTATCGCCTTTTACAAAATATTGCTTTTCCCGATGCATGGACGTTAATTGTTGAGGAGTTCTCCTAGTAAGAACCAGGAGAACTGGAGCTGATTGAGAAGTCACCATCAGCTCCACTTCACCATGCGCATTGTAATGAGCATAAATTGCTTAGCAGCCATATTAAAGTAATCGAATCGCAACCCGTGAAATATTTGTCATTGAGTAGTGCCATTCGTGGTCTTCATCATCAGCTCCACTTTACCAAATCCTAATTTATTTATTTATTTATTTAATAATTTCCGAGAGCAAATGCTCAAGTTACTTTAATAATAGACTTAGGCAAGAAAAATTTTGCTAAGGGCCAAGTTTATGTTACGCTTAGTCGTGTAAAGACGCTGTATGACATTGTATTATGCGACTTGGAGCCTACCAAATTGCTTAATAGACCACATGACGAAAATGCATTGCGTGAAATGCAACGATTGAGGCTTTTATAAATCATCATCAGACAATTGCAGTTCACTGCTGGACGTAGACCTCCCGAAGTTTGCGCCAACGTTCGCGATCCTCCGCTTCTCTCATCTAGCCACTACCGGCAACATTTGTTAGGATAATTATACAGAAGAAAAACTCGCAAAAGTATTTCACTTTAAGAAGTATTTATTAGTTTTTAGACTAGATGCTGATAATCCTGGCTGCAGCATCAGGCCAGACTTATGTCAACATTGCATTGAACTTAAAATTTAGTCCTTTTTAAATTGAGCCCAAACACGACTACGGTGCTGTAATTTCAAGGTTTGTACTTTTTCTGATGCTCGACTGGCTTCAGCATCAGGTCGCTATGTACTTCGGTGTTCCTCATTAACAATACGTTTATCCACACATCGAGCCCTTTTCAATGAGCCTAAACACGATATATCTGCTGTTAGTTGTCGAGGAGTTAGGTACTCTGCAGACTATCCTGTCTGCAGCATCAGGTCATAACTTGATGATCATGAGACCAAATGTGGCAAATGCCCTATCAAACATCAAAACAATTTACTAAAACAGTCCTTGCCTGTTCGAGTAACTTCTTACTGTTAAGGAGTTGAACCTTCCATCATCAGCCCAGCTACCTGAGATGGAGACAACCGTACGCAAATACACAAGATACTTCATAAAATATGCGAAAAACAATAAGTGAGCCTATTAAATTTGAGGGTTGCTCTCGATTTCTCTAAGATCCCATCATTAGATCCTAACTTGGTGACAATGGGACCACCTCAGAACTATCTACTTTCGAACAAAAAAAGAATTTTGAAAATCCGTCGACAATTGGCGGAGTAATCGATGAACAAACATACAAAAAAAAAAAAAAAAAAACATACAAACATCCGAACATAGTACCTCCTCCTTTTTGTGAAGTCGGTAACTAGATGACGTCGACGTTTTCTATCGCACTACTCTGAGAAGAAAGGCTGACACAAACTCAGAGGTCACAGGCTTTTTAAAGTGCAGACATAATCTTGATCAGATCATGTACACACCAAATAGACTGGGGTCTGAAATGGTCTTATGAGGAAAGAACCACACTGACTGAGTGGACCTGTCCAGTCAGTGCACGCATTTTTCAGTCATCGTGCAGCTCAATTCATGACGACTTTAATTATTATCGTTAATCATTCTCTTGGCAATCAAGATGATTGTCGTTCTTGGGAAACTTTGATGAAGCTAAACAAAGTATCATAAGGTATTAAGTTTTAAGAAATTGGCCTTTGAATAAAAATATTATGTTCAATGGAAAACAAGCGTGAAGGGTCTTATTATGGTGGCCATTTATATGAATTAAATACATTTTATATCGAATGGTCGACTTCTGACCATACATGTATTTTTTTACTTGCTGGAGTTGCTCCTTGCCAATGCTTTTCGCCGAAGAAATTGATACCTTAATAATATTATAAATACAGTTGCAAATGTAAAGTACTTATTTTTAGAAATCAATTAACATCATACATTCACATCATACTTTTAGAAAAGAATATCAACTTTCCACTAATTAGGGTTCAAATAAAGGTCGTTATACGGATTTCATGTAAGTACGGGATTTTCCCGAGATATCACAATATTAATATTGCGGCGATAAGACTTCTCTTTGAGGAGTGGCTGAAGAGGCGCCACGGCGTCCTCACTTTCCGCCTTACGCAGGTCCTCACCGGACACGGCTGCTTCGGCAGGTTCCTGTTCCGGATAAGGCGGGAGGAAACGCCCGGGTGTCACCGCATTTTGTGGATCGCCCGGAGGACACGGTGGAGCATACGGTGGAGGTCTGCCCAACTTGAGCAGACCACCGCCGCGTCCTCACGGTGGCGAACGGTAGCGGCGATGTCTCGCGTCCTTAGTTCAGGCCATGGTATGGAGCGATAGTGCATGGGAAGTCGTAACCTCCTTCTGCGAAGCAGTAAAACTCGCGAAGGATGAGGCGGAGCGCGTGAGGGAGAGGCAATCTTTGCGCCCTCACGCCCCTAGTCGCCGCAGGAGACGCCCTGGGCGTCGGGAATCGACAGCCGATTCCCGGTCACTGTAGGCGCGGGCTTGCGAACGGCGAGCGATGGGCAACTCCGTCCGGTAAGAACCAGGCCCGGGTCGCCGGCGCGTTGTGGTCCACGCGCGCCTCAAAGAGATGTCAGCACTAACTGACGAGGTCCGCTAGATGCCTGCCAAGGTCGCAGGTTGTTCGAAACAGATACCGTGGCCCTGGCACAGGCAACTGAAGAAAGACGGGTGGGTTAGTAGTCAGTAAAAGTCTGACACCCAGAGCGGGAGAAGTTATTTGATAATTTCCCAACCAAAAAAAAAGCAATAATCAGAATCATTTACGTAAATTATTATACACATAGTTGTCATTTTCTTAATTTCACAGTCCCCATGCCCGTATCTATACTCAATTAATTAAAATGAACGAACTTCGTCCAACAGACCTAGTGATTGTCGCCAAAGGATCGATCCGTTAATGATATTGATGAAAATCCATATATTATTTAAATAAATTATCTCTGTAATCTTAAACCACTTTAGATAAAGCTGTAAGATTCATTTTGATTAATCACCTTGAATTTGATAATTTGAAGGCCTAGGCCACTATCAAATGGGCTCGTGGAATCCACGAGCCCATTTGATAAACTTGTTCCTCCCATAGTAACAGTCCTCTAGACCAAATTTTGGCCATGGTAGCCAATCTCAGAGGAGACAGTAAATAGTGTACCTAATGAATGTGTTGTACTGTCAAAATTAAAGCCCGCTGAATTTACGAAAAGTATAATATTGCGCAAATCCTGGCTTTAGGCGCCTCTACCGAAAAAAAAAAAACAGAATCACCAACTAATATCAGAATCATAAACCAATAAATTAAGAACCGCATAAAAGGCGACTCATAAATATGAAAGTTATATCTAGAAACGACCGACCTAATCACGGATATCTATGGACCTAATTGGAATAACGACCGTACTAAGCTGTAAGTCACGGTGCGCACATTTTGGTGTGGAATAGGCGCCGAACCAGTGTTGCTATTCAGCAGGTGACAACAAAAAACACGCGACATATTTGCACAAATAAAAACAAGGATGCCAAAAATTGCATAAATGGGTTTGACGCTTTCGTGTGTAGGTCAAGCAATAACCCCAAAGGAATTACAATAAAAAAAAAAAAAAACCTGAGTGGCCGATAGATTTTAAGTTCTAGGTTTTTGTGTCTGAGCATTTCTTTAGATGCTTCAAACCGGACTATATTGGCCGAATTTATAATGTGACACGGACTAAATCGACCACACCAACCAACCAGAGAGCTTTTTTACTCGCTGTTTTTTTTTTAAACAATGTTGTTGCGTATTTTATATTTTAGGCAGGTAAGTCATTTTTTTGGGTTCCGTAGTTCTGACAAGGAACCCTTATAGTCTCGTCATGTCCGTCTGTCTGTCTGTCTGTCCGAGGTTTAGCTAAGAGACCGTTAGTACTAGAAAGCTGTAAGTTTGTAGGAGTTTGTATATCCATTACGCCGACAAAGTGGTAAAATAAAATTTTGGAAAATATTTTATTTTAGGGTAGCTCCCCCTACATGTGAACTGGGGATGGATATTTTTTTCGTCGTCTATTCCATTGTGTGGGGTATCGTTAAATAGGTCTTCTAAAATGACTTGGGGGTTGCTAAAATTATTTTTCGATTTAATTCTCCATTTACGAAATATTAAACTTTAAAATGCAAATTTTTGTTCCAGTAGGGCGTCCCCCCTCTAAAAGCTAAGCTGCTGGCTTGAAAAATCTGGAAAAATTCACGATGATAGTGCATTTCATAAACTTTAAAGGAAAAGTATAGCGGTTAAGATAACTTTATTAGTTTAGCGGTAATAGTCGTTGAACTTGGGTCTTGGATAATTTTGTACCAAATACAAAATCCTTAGCATTAATCCTTTAAAGTGACTAAGATGAAGTAGTTGCTTGTTTATAACGGGTAAAGACTTGCATTGAAAAACACACTATATTGTGATGACGGGCTACTACGGAACCCTACACTGTGCATGGCCCGACACGCACTTGCTTGGTTTTTTTTGCTATTTGTAACAAAAGAACATGAATATAAGTTGAAGGTTATTGGACGCACTGAGTGCTCGAAGTTGGTACCAGTAGGATTTATTACTGCTATTACCAGTGACACATCTCTTTGAACTAGTATAATGTAACATGTAAATTATACAAAGTTATTTTTAGTATATGCGAAACCTGAATATAGTTTGTTCAGAATAAGTAACTGAATCGATTCCAATAATTTTTACCCCATATTAATGTTGTACTTACATAGATTCTTTACATAAAAATACTAGACACGTGTTTCGGGTTTCGCATATACCTACTAAAAATAATGTTGTATATTGAACAAGACCTCAGTTCGAGATCATCGAGTGACAACTAAAAGGGATGAAATGATCTTTTATTTGAGAGCTTTAAGTATTGCTCTTGTTAGTAAAGTAAAGTATATATGAATGCCAATGCCACATTGTAAGAAGCATATTTACTAAAAGGCTGTCGTCAGTTACTTTATTTTGACTGCCAGAGCGGATGCCACAGTAGAGAGAGAATAAGCCCATGTTCGTACGAATCCTGCCAAGATATTTAAAATTATCTCTTATACTGAGCAGGTTAAGCTACGCTTGCCGCGGTTGATCTGTGACCATCTTTACATACCGTGACCCCTTCGTGCCTCGGAAAGCACGTTAAGCCGTTGGTCCCCGCTGTCATTCGTGGATTTTTGACAGTCGTTACGGGTAGTCAGAAGCCCAAAAGTCTGACAACCAATCTTGCCAAGGCGTATCGTATTACCCAGTAACTGGGTTGTGGAGGTCAGATAGGCAGTCGCTCCATGTAAAATACTGGTATTCATCTGCATCCGGTTAGACTGGAAGCCGACCCCAACATAGTTGGGAACAGGCTAGGCAGATGATGATAGTATTGAGCAGAGCAATGAGAGTCCAAAAGAGTGCATGTAACAGCACGTGAAAAACACACATTGCAACACGATTGATGAATTTTCAACTCTCGGCGCTAATCAGAGCGTCGAAAATCCAATGTGCGAAAAAAACGCCCCTGCGTACCTGGGCTAAACAAAGTTTTCGATGAGCAGCCTTCAAACTTAGTTCAAAATAGATTTTACGAGGCACTGACACTCTTCGTATCAAATTAAGGGAACTACAGGACCTAAACGCAAAAAACGCAAATTTTATAATGCCCAAAGGTAAATAATGAACGACTACAGTAAACAAAATCAGAAAAATATATTATGATATTCTTCAGGATATATGCTAGTTAGCACAGACTAAAAGACACACAGTACACCAGAGACATACATCAGACAAAAACAAATAAAAAAGTGTAAATTCCGATGTAAGAAATTAGCAGGAAAGTGTGCCTCACGGCTGCGCCAAAAAGGCCCAGTTCAGCAAAAATGCCAGACAACTAGCACCTGACGTTGGTTTTCAACTGGATCTGATGTGTGAGGTAACGCATGTAAATCAGATTTATACTGCAACGTGACGTGTGTAGGTATATATGATAAATACAGTAATGAATATGTATACATAGTATATATAGGATATTGAGTAATATTGAGTAATAGTATATATAGGATATTGAGTAACATTTCAAAACATAAACAAAAATACTGACAATTTAATAAATGAGATGGCCGCATACATAATAGGCCTTCGTTAGTATTGTATAGCACAATTAATTAAGCAACTTGTAATTTTTTCCTCAGTCTCAGCTTCAAATGTCCGCTCGGTTTCAACGCGGCAGAGTACTACATATCCTTGTTGGGTATCGAAGCAGACAAGGAGATGGAGAGCCGGGACCGAATCCGGCGCATCTGCGACGAATACTCACGGTCTGACATAGCTGCTGAGATTGACAGCCAAGTCAGTCAGGTTAAAGATGAAACTGCGTACTTTAATGGTGAAACTGATGACAAGGTACGTGGAGTGAAGTAGTTTTTAGAATGTCTTTCATATGAACTAAGTATAATTCTTTATTCTTTCTAGAATGACATTCAAATGAACTACTCGTAAGTATCATCATCACCATAAGCATATCATCATCATTAACTTTTTGGACCCTGTTTTAAGGAATATGTGATAGGAGAAATCAAATATTCCTTAAAACAGGGTACGTTCGTATTAACTGCTTTTTCTTGTTCAACTAGCATTTTTCTTTCGCAAGAAGTCTTTGAGGTGTTCCTGAAACATTCTCATTATCATTTGAAGATAAGCTATCCTAATCCGTAACCTTAATGGATTTAACATTTAGGATATAATATATAAAATTGACAGATCCCTTTAGGCTTAAAACAGGATATAGATACTCTCTGTATTTTGTGATATAGTGATAAACCATACTAGTTATTAAAAATTTTATCAGAAAGGGGTTAACATCAATGATAACAAAGTTCTTGTTGTTCTCACGATCCAAAGTTGTAGTTTAATCGTTGAGATATAAACTTTTTATTATATGCCAAATGAAATGCAGGTCTTTAGAAATTTTACATTCGCCAAAACAATATTCATAAATTCTATATTACGAGTGTAAAATGTGTTTGTTAGACCAACAATATGCTAATACTAAAATAAATAATGAATATAATATTTATAAAGTTTGGACGCCAGTATAAAACACAGATTATGAACATCAGTGTCGAACATTTGAATTTAGGTTTGATTTGTAAAACATTCACATTTATTGTTAAATATCCTGGCAAGCAAATATTTATGACTTTATTAACTTTAATATGTTTTGTTTCAGGATAAATATTATGAGCGATATATAACTCTGTAAGTATTTTATTGTTTTTGTTCCTACCTTTAGATTTTTAATTTCTAGTTAATAATTTTTGATAAAATAGGTACCTACTAATACTTGTATTGTTGCTTGTATAAGTTGTATAAGTTGCAGCAACTTAGTTAGTAAAAGTCATCATCATCTGCCCAGCCTTTTTCCAACTATGTTGGGGTCGGCTTCCAGTCTAACTGGATGCAACAAGTAGTAAAAGACGACGACGAGACGTGATGTAGTTAGTAAAAGTAACAGCTTTAATATAAGTTACATTATTAAAATCATGAGATAAATCATAGAGACAAATCATTTTCATGTTGTTATATTATGAGATTCATTTTTGAGTCTTCTATCTGTAAAGCCCCTAATAGAATTGTTTAAATAAACAAATTGTCAATACAAGAGTCATCACCGATTTCAAACGTTAGTGCTAGATCCAATCTATTAACTCCTTGCACGATTCCATAGAGGCCTGTTTCAAATATATATGTTATTGCAGAGTCAAAGTGAATTATTTCGTACAATTCTACTGGTTGATGTGGAGGAACTTACAAGCGCTCAAGCGCAACTACAGCATTTGGATCGCCGAGTTTCTACTACTCATGGTGAGTTTTAAATTCGTTATCTTTAGGTACCGATCTTTCTATAGTTACTAATGCAACTGCTTCTATAGTTTTGTCATTTTCATTTCTATTAATATTATGACCAAATTGTTTTCTTTGAATCTTCAGGAAGTTTGCTTTTTGATTTCTTCTGGCCTCTGGAGTTCTTAACTTGTATTTTAAAGCTTAATTCTCTCTCTATAGTTCGTGGGCCTGATAATCTCAGTCCCCTACCACGGGCACTTCGACGAGCTGGATCAGCGTGACATACAGAACGTGGAAGGTCTCCTCTACCTCACGATAACGGAGACGATATTCCTCTTCATTTATGCCGTCTTCATCACGTTCCCTAGTGAGGTCCCCATACTGCTGAGAGAAACGGCTAGTGGACTGTATTCACCGTTACCTTATTATTTGTCGAAGATGATATTTTGGGTAAGTTTTGAGTTTTTTTAAAGAAGAAAACATTTAGAAGGCATTTTATTTGATCAACAACTTTTGCAATGATTTCTAAGGAAGTCAGCAACCTTACTCAGTATATTAAAGTTATTAAGTGAGTCCGTAACCAATGGGCATGATTAGACACACTATACGAGTACACACTATACACCGTGTTCCGGACGATATGACGTAAACTTCGACCAGATGTTCAGACCATGGAAATAATCATTCTTCATTATGGACACATTAATGAATTCTTATTTTTTGATAATTTTCATACAAACTAAATACCTTGACGTAAATCACCCGATATGCATGCCTCTTTATCCGAATTGGCAACGACGTATTTTCATTCATAAGATTTGGCGGGCTGAAACTTGTCAAAACTAAGCAATTAAAAATAAATGAAATTACAAATATCTTTGTAACGAAGCCTTTTTGGGTACTACTCTTCCTGTGTTAGATTGAATTTGTAAAAGCTATAGAAGCGTTTGACAAAGTTTATGCATAACGTGAAGAACACGGTGTATAGCCTTTAGTTACGATTTTTGTGTAGGTACATTCAGTTTAACCAAGACAATGATCTTCATCTGAATCACAATGAATTGATTTTAATATAACTGTCCAACAAATATTACCCTTTTCCATAGAGGGTGTCCAACAGTCGAAATCTATCATTAAATTTATAAGTCTGTGTCTAAAGAGAAGCGATTGAGAATAATATTGATGTAAATATAATGAGCTAGAAAGATTTCTATTTTTATAACGAGGCCCTGTAAATTGGGACACAGATGCGCTAATGTGGTCAGACCAGTTTGTTTTATGGTTCACATCGTTAAATTGTGTAGTGGGTTTGGAATATTTTCAACTTTATCAGATAAAGAGTTGCATGCCAATTAGAGGTTTTGAATTAAAAAAAACCGGCCAAGTGCGTGTCGGGCCACGCACAGTGTAGGGTTCCGAAGTAGCCCGTTATCACAATGTAGTACGATTCTGTTGTTCTTTATTCTGAATAGGTAAAAAAAAAAAAACATATTTTGGTTTTCAATGCAAGTCTTTACCCATTATAAACAAGCATCTACTTCATCTTAGTCACTTTAAAGGATTAATGCTAAGGATTTTGTATTTGGTACAAAATTATCCAACACCCAAGTTCAACGACTATTACTGCTAAACTAATAAAGTTATCTTAACCGCTATACTTTTCCTTTAAAGTTCATGAAATTCACTATCATCGAGAATTTTTCCAGATTTTTCAAGCCCGTAGTTTAGCTTTTAGTGGGGGGGGGGACGCCCTACTGGAACAAAAATTTGCACTTTAAACTTTAATATTTCGTAAATGGAGCATTAAATCAAAAAATAATTTTAGCAACCCCTAAGCCATTTTAGAAGACCTATTCAACGATACCTCACACGATTGGGTAGATGATGAAAAAAATATTCATCCCCACTTCACATGTAGGGGAGGTACCCTAAAAAAATATTTTCCAAAATTTTATTTTACCACTTTGTCGGCGTAACTGATATACGTACTCCTACAAAATTTCAGCTTTCTAGTTCTAACGGTCACAGAGATTAAGCGAGGACGGACAGACAGACAGACGGACGGACAGACAGACATGGCGAAACTATAAGGGTTCCTAGTTGACTACGGAACCCTAAAAAATTGCTCCTTGTACACAAGAAATTCCTTATAACCTTCCTTATTCCTTTTCTCTTACTGTTCACCATCAATTCACTGATAATAGGCATGACGAATGATTTTCAAATCCTCTTCCGTAATGTACGTACACATTTACTATTTACGAAAACACCTATATTTCGGTAATAAACTAAAGTTTAACGAAGTTTGAAGCCATTTTTCAAATATTTTTTCAATAGGGCGCGAAAACAGCTCACAGTGTCATGGCGTCGGATCTGATGTCACGCCTAGGTAAAAATCAAATTTTGTCAGCATACTATCTATAGTGTACTCTGTGAACCACAGTGATGTTTACATACCCGTGACGTCATGCGCTGTGATTGGTGTTTCAGTCAAAATGGCCGACTGCAGTATTTTAATCTTTTATTTTTGTGAAAATCCGATTAATCTCAAGTTTTTAAATTAAACTAAATCACTGTTTTAAATCCTTTTAATATGTATTTTCCCCTAACATCATTAAATTTTTGATTATTTGATACTGTCGTCACGCCTATTCTTTAGGCGTTTCATTGTGTCTCATCTATTTTTTGTCCTTAGTATAATTATCAATGAAAGAAAAATAAGGCTTTCCCAGTAAAATAAATGAACAAACAAAAACTGTTTAATATTATGATAATAAAGCCAGAATTCAACTTATTGGTTGAAAACTAATTGTTGACAAAGATAACATTAAAGACAAAGCAACAAACTGCTTAAAGCATAAAAATATACCTTCGAACTGGAACAGATCCCTACATGATATTTTCCTTCACCTTCCAGATACCCCGAGCAGTGATAGAGCCGACACTCTTTACGACCCTCATATTCTTGGTGGCTGGTCTCCACGGAGGGTTCATGGGCTGGCTGGGCTTCAACTTCGTCTGTATCCTGTGCGCTAACTATGCGAACGCTTATGGTAAGTCCAAACACTTTTCTTTGTAGGTACAGTCAACAAAAGAGATAAGTATGCAGGATCGTCGGATATATAGTTGAAGTTTAGTAAGAAACCGATGGATGTGCTCGAATAAAGTTTGATTTAATTAATAGAAAACAAATACCTCATATATCAAATCAAATTTCAGTCGACAACATCCATCGGTTTCTTACTAAACTTCAACTATATCCGACGATTCTGCATACTTATCTCTTTTGTTGACTGTACATAGCATGCTCTCTTTGCCTAGCTCCCTGTAGTTGACCTTGCCTGTACTAAGATACTAATATTGCAAAGTTTCAGTATTTGCAGGTCCCAATTTGATAAATTTATTTAAATTAAATTTGATAAATTTACTTAATTAAATTAACGATTGAACTACAAAAATGAACGTATCCGATCCATCATGTTAACGAATGGAAAATAGTAGCATCAAAATTCGAAATTATAAGATTCCAGTTGACTGGAATATCTTCCATTATATAATTGGCATTGCAATTGTATTTTCGAAATTCCAGGCTCGTTCCTATCTTCGACGTTCAACTCAATGGAAACCGCTGCACTGGTATCCGTACCATTCGACCTCATGGGCACTATGTTTTCTGGCCTTTACTTGAACTTAGCAAGCGTCTCACCATACTTTTCCTGGCTTAGATATGTATCAGGTTTCTATTATGGCGTCGAGAGTATTTCCATTCTTCAATGGGTTTCCATTGCTACAATTGATTGTGTAGAAATTGACGGTATGCCTTGTATAAGAACAGGACCTGAAGTGCTAAGAAGATTTGGGTTCGCAGAAGAAAATTTTTGGCGAAACTGTTTCTGTTTGTTCAGTTTGTACTGCATAGGTCATTTTATAGCCTTCCTCATGGTTATGAAGAGGAGTAGGGGCACACCTGTATATTAAAAATAGTTCATTTGTATATAGCTTTTATCAATAGCACCATTCATGTTGCTGCTTGGAAACTTGCCCGTGCCATTAAGGTGAACAGGGTGACTTAGTTAATAAGTTAAAGTATAAATGTGGCCTTATTGTTAAATAAAAGAGGACTGACGTCGACTGCTCGTTGTTATTGTTAAAACGCAACTTTTAAGTTTTAATGAATTGGCAATAATTTTAGATCTGATGAATTGGATCAATAAACTTTACGAAGTTTGATATGTGTTTGTTGTTTGCTTGTTTAGTTTATACCTACCCTGCCTTTAGTTTATACTTACCCATTATGCATGAAATTCCCTTGGAATAAATAACTAAAATGAACCATCACCATGTGCCTACTCACACAACATCGTTTTAGTTCTTAGCCTGCATGTAGATATGCATAGAATTAATCTGGCTAAATGAGCTTTATTACTGGGCAACAGTTCTCTAGCTTGTGCAACCAATCTATACATATTATGTAATTTAATGTGTACGAAAAATGACTTGGCTATTCTTGGCATCATAATATAGATTTTTTTTTTTTCATTATTCTTTTCATCATTACTGATCTGGGGGCTTAAAAAGGGTACTTTGGCAGAATCGTGAAAGTATAACATTATGAATCATAATGGACAGTTAACTGTTAAGTTAATCATATCAAATCCCATTGGTGAGGGACTTTTCGGTTATTTTTTTTTGTCTGTGCTAAAATACTAATCAATCCAATCCCAATTTCTTTGATATCTACGTAGTGCAGCGAAAAAAAGAAAAACACGGACTGTCTTCGCCATATTATGATTCAAAATCTTATCCTTTTATGATTCTGCCAAAGTGGCCTTTTTAGGCCCCCTGGCCACAAAAGACAATCATGAACTTACTAAAGATCAGTTGAAAAGAAATAAAAACTTACAAAAAATTACGACTTTATTATAGCAATCGCTACTGTGTAAATCTACGCTATTTAAATAAAGTAGCTCGATTGGATGATTTTGTAATTGACAAAAAATAATTAAAAACAAAATCAATTTTTTATAAATGGAGTTCCTGCTGCCCATAGAGTCCATTTTACAAATGGAATTTTTGCTGCTGCCCATAGAGTCCGTTTTACAAATGGAATTTTATACATTTTGTCATTCCAGGCTCATTACTATCAGCGACATTCGACAAAATGGAAACCGCAGCTCTAATCTCAGTTCCCTACGACATAATAGGACTCATGTTTTCTGGAATCTACTTGAACCTAGCCACTGCACCTGTATACTTCTCCTGGCTTCGGTATATCTCCGGTTTTTACTATGGAACCGAGTGTATTTCCGTTTTACAATGGAATTTAGTTGACAGCATAAATTGTGTGAACGCAGAAGGTCTGCCTTGTATCAGAACTGGGGCTGGAGTGCTGACCAGATTTGGATACGATGAGAGGAACTTCTGGAGGAATTGTGTGTGTTTGGTAGCGATGTACTTTGTAGGGAATATTGTGGCTTTTGCAATGGTGGTGAAGAGGAGTCGGGGGACGCCGGTGTATTGAATTATAGTATACTTATGTTTAAGGATATTTTGTAAGGTGATGAGAATAAAATCATGGATGCAGACGTCACTACGTCGTGACTACGTCAGTGTTTTTTTTATTATTGCTGATATGTTTTTATATGAAGCTAAAAAGGCCACTTTGGCAGAATCATAAAAGGATAGCATAATGAATCATAATGGACAGTTAACTGTTAAGTTAATCGTATCAAATCCCATTGGTGAAGGCTTTTTCAAATACTTTTTTTTGCCTGTGCTAAAATACCAATCAATCCAATCCAAATTCAATCCCAATCTCTTTGATTATACCTACGTAGTACAGCGAAAAAAGAAAAACACGGACTGTCTTCGCCGTATTATGATTCATAATGTTATCCTCTTATAATTCTGCCAAAGTAGCTTTTTTAGTCCATTGTCTGTGTGGTGCCGGACTTAAAGAATAGCACCACCCCATACTTCTCGTAGGTGTCGTAAAAGGCAACTAAGGGGCGTACCGGAGAATGGGCAGCAGCGTTCTCTATGCATTCCACCACCATACCATACTGCGATCGCCAACCCGCCTGCCAAGCGTGGCGATTATGGCAAACCCCCCCCTTTTGGGGGAGGCCTATGTCCAGCAGTGGACGTCTTTCGGCTGAAATGATGATGATGATGAGCTTTTTTAGGCCCCCAGTCATAAAGTACGATTTAAAACTAGATTTGTGTCTAGATACCTAACTGTAAAATCTTTTATCTGTATAAGCCAAGATTCATGACTAAGCCTTGGGGATGTATAGCAGTACTACCATAGAAATGTAAAAAACAGGAGAAGTGGCATGGGGGCGTGTCTGTGTCGACGCGCCATGAGTAGCAAGGGCCTGTACAAGGCAAATGGCTGTACTATTTTTGCAGCAAATACATTGCTCCTTATCCATTACCTAAGTATGTTGCTAAGTGACTGGACAAGCAATGTAAAAATTACAAAACGATACTTTATTTTTGCGGAGCGTCGCATGGTACAGCCGCTGTGTCTTGCGGCGAGATAGTGATGAGGTTGTGTAGATCCACTAACGTAGGCTATCGACAACAATTTCGATTGCCCAACGAATATATTGCTATTATAGTTATTTTTTCAATTTGTCAACCGTTTTAACCCGGTTTATAGATCTGAAAAGATGACGTTTAAATCCGGTTGGTAGACCCTTGAGAAAATGTAAAATAATGATGACATAACGTTTTTTATTTATTCTATTTTCTTGACCCAAATATTTTTTAAATACAATAATGAATGGAAGAATCGATAACTTTCCGATTTGGTCAATCACAAGCGTATATGTAAAATAAATGGCTTTTGCACAGCACAACGATAGCGATAGATGTTTTTGTGTGAGTAAGTTGTACGGTGCATGGTAAATGTACGCTGTGTTTGATGAGTTAAGGTTTATAATTGTGTGTGTGCGCGACTGTGTATCTATTGCTTTTACTAAACTACAAGTGTAGTAGTGGCGCGGTGGTGGGGCCCACCTAGCGACATCGGTTTTTGATGTATTTTTAACTAACGGGCATATCTCCGTCTTTCATATATCTATGAGTACTACATATTAAAACAAAGTCCCCCCGCCGCAGCGTCGGTCTGTCTTAACGCGATAATCTCTGGAACTACCTGTCTCATTTGAAAAATTATTTCTTGCATTTGATAGCTCAATTGTTTAGGTAGCTTATAAGCTATTTAACATCACGCTTCAACCCTGAAGAGCCTAGTACAAATATTAAAAAAAACAAAATAGCGCTAACCGAAAAAGAAGCAATAGCGCGGGTGGGATGTGCCTGCGCATTGCAGAAGCTATACATTGTAAGATTTAAAACAAAATTATAAAAATGGAGAATCCTACATTTTGAAAAAGCCAGCTTTATATAAGCTGCAGGAGTCCATTACGGGTTCATTAAAAAACTTATAAACAATTTGGAGTTCTAGCTTTATCCATAATAAATTAAAATCTCTTTCAGTGTTATGAGTAATAAAAAAAAAAACCACGACTTTAACAAATTAGAGTTCATTCACCATCAGAATAAGTTGCATAATATTAAAACATAAGTAATCTAAACTTTTTGTTAATGGCCTCTTTTTAGTAACCATAATGCAGAGCCCGCCGTTTATATCTGACCATAGATAATAGCTACTCTATGTATACCTCTATACTATAGTCGTTTTAAACTATGAATATTGAATTAAGTGATAAATTATACTGTTAAATAGCCTATGATAGCCGGAAAGAATAAAAACATTAATCATTTTGCTACCCAAGTGTGGAAATGATTGGTTTATGCTAGAGCCGTGAAAGATAAGCCATTTAAATGACTATAAAAGCCGAGTTAAAATAAATTAATAGTTTAAAAAACACTAGAAAAACACGCTTTTATAAATGCACGTAAAAACAAAAAAGACTTCTAAGAAATCCAAAACAGCTATGATACGATTTTCCATCATGAAGTTCCAGTTCATATCTTCCGGCTCCATCATCAGATCAGTTCGACAATACCATATTATTGTATTGTCATCAGAACTACATACAGCTGCCAATTTTCATTACGCTATGGCCCTTGGAAGATGGTTAAATTAGTTACTTTAGATTCCATTACATAGTTAGTTACATACAGGTCGTCCTTATAAAAGCGTGTTAAAGACGCCAGCGTAGACACACAATATAAAGAATTTTGTAGTGATAGAGGAGTAGAATATCGAGAAATTGACTACAAAAAAGAAGAAAAGAATTACTATTGACTTTTTGAAGACCATAGGTTCTCTTCATAATATACTAGCAGACCCGGGCGAACTTCGTACCGCCTCAGAATCATTATCGAAATCAGTCAATCCATTCTCGAGATATCATCAAAAAGCCGTTCCTTACAAAATGTATGAAAAAATGACTTATCATCTATCTATTTTTTTTTCGTGTAATTTTCCCATGTCTTAATAGTTATTCTGATATTCGGGGCGGACACAAATCCAACAAATAAAAGTTCATAACAAACCGGTCCAGCCGTTCTTGAGTTGTAAGTAGAGTAACTAACCCGACTTTGCTTTTAGGGATCCGTACCAAAATGGTAAAACGGAACCCTTATGGTGAGACGCAGTCTGTCTGTCTGTCTGTATGTTACAGCTGGATATCTCAAGAACTACTAATGCTATCAACTTGAAATTTAGAATAGTTTTAGATAACATTTGCCCAACTATTTTGCAAATAAGAAAGAAATAAAAATATTTTTGCAACAGGGACTGAAAAGGAAGTCTGAAAAATTCTAAGTGGGGCTACTAGGGTATGTCCCCGCGTCATATGAAAGAGCGCAGTTTGCACATTCTCAAACATTTTTTCTGTTTTTTTAGGCCGCATAGTTTTGGTCTTTAGATGAAACATGTAAAAAAAAATACCGTTCCCCCCTTATCTCCGAAGTTTGCAAAGAGAAAAATCTGAAATAATTCTATGTGATAGAAGTTTATGTAAAGATTACAGGAAAAATAAAACGAAGTCTCTAAATAGCACGCTTTTTCAGAAATCATCAACAAAAGTTACATTAGTTCCACTATCGGTCAAGAGATGGCGCTGACATAAAACTGCAATATTCTACACCGCAGTGCACAGTGTTAAAATATTCTGACGAATATAGGCCTCGCCGATGAAAATTTAAAAACATAATTATGGTACGGAACCCTCGGTGCGCGAGTCCGACTCGCTCTTGCCCGGTTTATTTATATAGATTTGAAGTCTTTTTGAATTTAAAGTCCAGGAAAAAGGTCTCTAATTTAGGTTCCCGACTTAAATGAGGTTCATTATAGACCTACCTACTAACCTACATAGCTACTAGAACCAGGCAGTAGTTCAAGTTCAAATTGAGAAAAAATCTGGATACGGCTTCATTACTTGATTGAGCTGCCTTTAACTTTGTAATATTGAGCTATGTATGTACTAATAATAGATTAAATAAAAAATGTAAATAATAGATTTTGAATGTTTCTTCTATGCTGATGAAAAAAGGCTAGCTTTTTCAATTATGTTGGGGTTGGCTTCCAGTCTTACCAGATGTAGCCGAGTATTTTACATGGAGCGACTGCCTATCTGACCTCCACAACCCTTTATTCATAAACGAAAACGATGCTTAAAGTTAAGTAGTGACTAGCGACTGTTTAACAATACATTTTTGACGTTTGAACGTCAGCATCGTTTATAAATAAACCCACAGTTACTACACCCATTGCAATGCATTGGTAAGACCGGGAAACGTATTGTATTTTATAATTATTGAGAAGAAAATACTTAAATAATAAGTTCATTATTTTATCGTGTATTGTGTAAGAGCTCAATGTATAATTGTAGAAAACTACCTCTGCAGAAAATATTTTAACTATGAATAATAATATGTATAAAACACTTCCTAATTTAAACCACTTTTATTTAAAAACCGATTAAACGACGATCTAGATTTGTTTATTCTATCTGGTGCCAATAACATGAAACTTGGTACTTACAATAACTTAATAATCATTTTGCAATATTTGGAAAACATTTCGGAAGTTGCATTTATTGCCCAAAATCTACTGCAAATGAATAATTAATTATTTTAACCATTTGACCGCCACAGTCTTGTATAGATGACAAACCAAAATGTGCCCAGCACGCCACGGTCACGACTACATGACAGACTTGTAGGTAATTCGTAGCTTGGCGCGGCACCGCCCGAGGCCACGTTTTTGCTTTTTTGACGTGACTTGTAGGTAATTCGTAGCTTGGCGCGGCACCGCCCGAGGCCACGTTTTTGCTTTTTTGACGTGACTTGTAGGTAATTCGTAGCTTGGCGCGGCACCGCCCGAGGCCACGTTTTTGCTTTTTTGACGTGACTTGTAGGTAATTCGTAGCTTGGCGCGGCACCGCCCAAGGCCACGTTTTTGCTTTTTTGACGTGACTTGTAGGTAATTCGTAGCTTGGCGCGGCACCGCCCGAGGCCACGTTTTTGCTTTTTTGACGTGGTGGTCAAAAGTTTAAACGGCTGTTGACACTGTATTATGGCGCCATCACCTCACAACTATGTCATAAGACTTTCTATAGTGTTTTTCTATAGGCACAATAAAACAAAACATGTATTTTTAACAATTTAATTTACATAAAAACAAATCATATTCTAATAAGCATAACCTTTTCTTTCCTCCCTCTTCAATCCTAGGTACCCCAGAACACACCATAATAAAGTTAACAAAATAAAACCTAAGGAATCTTGAAAAATAAAGTCTTTAACGTAACCATTTTCTAGTAACACTGCTGCTCCATCCTTTACGCAGCTTAAAGTCTCGTTTGTTGGACAATCTAGGCAAAAAAAGACAAATGTTAATCAAACATTCTGATTTTGTTTACTGTAGTCGATCATAATTTTTTATTGCTTCTAACTAAAACTTGCGTTTAGGTCCTGTTAAAAAATCAGCTGTTCTCTACATTTTGACGAGTTCTACGAACATAAATGTAGGGAACAGCTGATTTTTTTCAAAAAGTAATAAGTTATTCATATTGATGAGTACAATGACCTCTTAAGGGGTTGTTGGCGTTTTTCCAATAACCATGTAGGTATACACAACGCTTCATGTCATCTTCTTTCGAAAGTTAAATTACTGACGACTGAAAGAGAGAAATCGGTGTGTAACTATTCATCTGTTATAATACGTTTATTAGTAAGGGGCTTACAACAATGTATATGGGCTAAACCTTGGTAAAGGCTGTTACTACCCTCGTTATCAAACTGTCCCTCTCTATTCTCATTTTTGTGTCTTACAACACCAGCAAGACGATATCCACGAAATCTTCGCAATTCACGCTTGAGACAGTAAAATATTACCTTATTATTAATAAATATTAGGTTATACCTAATATTTATATAATAATATTATAATATTTATATTAGGTAATACCTAATATTTATATCAAACGCGCTAAAATGTGAGTCTGGAATTAGAGGGGTTATAGATGACAGTTACTAAAGCTAGTTATCTCATGCGTCCAGAGAGAAATTACATTCATTGTAATTTCAATTAATATGGGCTAAACTCAGGTAAAATGTTTTCCTTCTTTTTTAATCCTCATTTGTCCACGATATATAATAATTGATTTATATAATAAATAATTTAATTTAGATACCTATAAAATTTGATATCACGGATGTTTCATGTTTTGCCTAGATACACGCAGCAGTAGACACTTATTTTCTATTGGAAATAATTAGAATCATCTTTTCAAGTCTCACTTACCTATGAACTCAATCTGTCTCCAATAAATATTGCTGATCGCATCCATGGCGTAGTAGAAATGCGATATGTATTTGACTGGGTACATCCAGGGTGGCAAGGATGATAATCTCAGGAATGCACCCGACATGAGGAGCAGCGGAAGGTCGACGCATGGCATCACGTCGCTTATGATGCCCGTGGAGGTGAAGAGGGCTGCCATGCCTAGACCTGGAGATGGCAGTCTACTACTTAATAAAAATCTTAAGTTCATTCACTAACGGATGACGCACAGCCTAAAGCACTGGATCTAGAAGCATCAAATTTTTCACAAGAGACACCCATATATAGCGAAAATGAATACTGTAAAGGTTGTCGGCTAAAGTTGACCTTATGTAGTGCATTCTGACTGTAGATTAGCTCTGGGGGCCTAAAAAGACCACTTTGGTAGAATAATAAAAGGATAACATTATGAATATAATATGGCGAAAACAAAGGTAGGTATAATCAAAGAGATTGGGATTGGATTTGGATTGGATTGATTGGTATTTTAGCACAGACAAAAAAAAAATGAATGAATGAATGAATGAATTGCACCGATCCCAGCGTGGTTAAACCAGACTCGATTAATCGAATGAATCCCAAGATTCGCACTAGCTCCTGTAGCCTCATGTTCATGGTGCTACAGCGACCATTGCGTATCAAGGAATAGACCGGCGCGGTAATGGTAGGGAAGACGTGCCCGTAGGATAGGTAAGGATTTAAGAGCCTACCGGATATGCATCCTAGAGTAAGCATTGGACTAGTGGAGAGATGGGTAATTATTATCTATGGCTGGGCATCTTTTATCGACTTTGCCGCCAGGTTGGTTCAGGTCGAGCTTCGTCGGTGCGTCTTTTGGCGGGCTTCTACTGCTTTCTCGGTTCTTATGTATGTAATTGCTTGTTTTGTTGTGTCTGATGTTGCTGTTTTCAATGTCTTCGTCGGAAGTTTCGCTACTATCCGTTTCCGGTTTTTGTAAGTTTCACTAGCAGCGATTTTAATCTTACTTCTGTCTTCAGCTGGCATCATCATCATCTGCCTAGCCTTTTCCCAGCTGTATCCGTCCAAAAATTGGTTCCCTTGTCGAAGTACCTCATGTCCTGTTTTAGATTGTCGTTCCATGTGTAAATAGGTCGGCCTTCTTGGATTTGGCCTTGTACTGCATTGCTGCATGCAGTAGGTGTGGTTGCGGCGCCCGTGGACATTTGCGAGGTAGCACATCCTGTGGTTCTTGATGCGTTTGGTTACTGTTTTTCCGTCTAAGATTTCATGCATTTTCTTTTGTCTTGGTTTATTCCTAGAGTGATTAATCAAGTTTCTAATGATAACTCGTTCATATCTTCTGAGTCTTGAGCTGTTAGCTTTAGTAAGTGCCGATACTTTTAGGCCATGTATCATGCTTGATGGTCCTATTGGTTAGCGATTTGATGGTTCGTTGTGATTGGATATATCCCTTAGTGCCTTGAGGTCGACATTGTCAAAGGCCTTTTTTTATTTCGAGGGCGAGTACATAAATTCTTTTACCTGGACGCCGTTCTTCGTCTAAGACCCTTAAGCGTAAATAGATGGTCGTCTGTTGATCTATTGTTTAAAAAGGTCGGTTGGTATTTGGTCCAATTCCGTTATTATCTCGTCTATTTTTTTAAGTGCGTAGGATGCGTAAATTCTGACCCGTGTTGCAAACCGATATGTGGTGATATTCATTCGCATCTTTAGGGTTATTGTTTTTTTTTTTGGAATTAGTACTTGCACGGTCTCCAGCCACGTGTCGGGTGCTTCGTTCTGTGTCCAAGCTTTGTTCATGTGTTTGGTGACGGCTTCTTGTAATATTTCTGGAATTGTTTTGTAAAGTTCGAGTACCACTTGGTCTGTTCCGGGAGCTGACCCGTTTCGCATTTTATTAATGATTTCCATCACGTCATCCGCGATGGGTCCATCACACTGTACTTTAGTTATCGGATTGTTTGTATTAATTGTTGGTATAAGATGGCCCTCGGATTTTTTAAATATTTGCTCCCATTTGGTCATCGGTATCTAAGTAGATCTTTTTCGACGTTTTGTTTGAAGTTTGTTTCTACTGTAAAAAAGTATAGCATCTGCATGCATTTTGCAGGGTGGTTTTCCCCTGATACCTTTTGATACCTTTTGAAGAGTTGCCTGACATTCTTTTCCTAGGTTGTACCTATTTGGATTATCTAGTTGCCTATTCTGTAGAAGTTTAGCTTGTTGTAGTTTAGCAAGAGCTAATCGATGATCTCTGGAGAGAACTGGCTGCAGAACACTGAGGTATTACTAAGTTCAATGTTGCAGAATCAGTTTCCTGGGCAGCCGCTTTTAATACTTCCGTTATGGTATTCCAGGGTATTTCGATGTTTTGTCCGTTGAGTTGATTCCACATAAAGAACATTAAGATACTCTATAATAGACAAGTTTAGACGTGATTAAAAAATTGACTACTAAAAATACGTCAATTTACGTCAGGCGCTGACTAATTTGACAGGACTAAACTAAGATTTATCTTCTGTCCTTTTCATAATGAAATTTAAAGAAAAAGATGCATTAAACCTAAATTTAGTTTAGTTTGTGAACAAGGGGATCGGCGCCAAAGTCAGCAATTATCTCGTATCAAATAAGGATTCAAAAACCAGGACCAGTGGTCACGTTAAGTTAGGCAGTGATTTATCATTGTTGTATCATATGGGTTTGGTACGATTATGTAGACGAAAAAATGTAAGGTACTTAGTTTCTATATAAAGAAGGTACCATTCTATTTGCGTAGCAACTCTATGAATAACGTTCCGTTGTAAGTGTCAATTAAGGGAACTGGGTCGTATTGTTACTGCAACATGAACACTATTGGTTCATTTATACACATATCTACGTATAAGTTATAAGTCGGGAACATCCTATAGATCTGACTAAATATATTGCTATGCATATATACTTAGGTACCTACTCATAGAAGAATCTTCAACCGATTAGACCACATTGATAATTAGGTACGATTATCAAACCTTTTGAGTCAGCTTCATTCAGACAAACTCAATTTGTCGACAAATCCTGGGCAACGGCAATATACCAACAGTGGACATTACCGAGTTACTGAAGTACAGCATACAATAGGTAAGGAGACAAGGCTTAGATTCATCATCATCTGCCTAGCCTTTTTCCAACTATGTTGGGGTCGGCTTCCAGTCTAACCGGATGCAGCTAAATAGCAGTATTTATCTTGGAGCGACTGCCTATCTGACCTCCACAACCCAGTTACTGGGTATTACAATACCCCTTGGTAAGACTGGTTGTCAGACTTTCGGGCTTCTGACTACCCGTAACGACTGTCAAAGATCCACGAATGACAGCCGGGATCAACGGCTTAACATGCTTTCCGAGGCACGGAGGGGTCTCGGTATGTAAACATGGTCACTCATCCACAGACCAACCTCGGCAAGCTTAGCTTAACCTGATCGATCGACCTGTGCGGCTGTTATTATTTAGCCACGGGCCCCTCTAGACAAGGATTAGATTATCTTAAGATATTTAAAAATATCTTACCTGCCTATGATATATGCCTAGATATTTAAAAATATCTTACCATAAGCAACAGCAGGAATTGCGCTGAGGATCAAGAGGATGGTGAACTCCGTAGCAGTCATGATGTAGTGAGGAAGGTCTACCGCTAGAGTGGCGACGGA
The DNA here is from genome assembly GCA_916614155.1 of Mesoligia furuncula. Classification (NCBI taxonomy): domain Eukaryota; kingdom Metazoa; phylum Arthropoda; class Insecta; order Lepidoptera; family Noctuidae; genus Mesoligia; species Mesoligia furuncula. Next base: position 6,080,045 of record OU744794.1, read on the forward strand.
CACCAGCAGGATCGGCCATATTATGCAACGTGGTATCTGCGGGAGCAAGTTGAAATATCAAGAAAAGGTAAGTAAGAGTGCTACATGGGGAAACGCCCTCCAATAGATTGTGAAATGATGAAAGAAAAAGAAAGAAAATACGTATAAGTATTTGCGGTAAGGCGATTGGCACACTGTATCGCATTATCGCGTGTCGCGCTTGTTTGAAGGAGCCCTTACGCAGCGGGGTGCCTGAAACGGAGCCAAATTCCCCGCACGGAAGCGAATTTTTATTGAATTTGTAAGTAAAACACACCATGTTATCATAGTGATCGTATTAAATAAAAAACCACTACGGGAAATCGCTGTGAAAATACGAAAATACAATAGGTTGTGTTTATTTAAACACTAGCAGACTCTTGCCCCTTGGCCATTTATTTTAACAGCCATTTCTGGCAGCATAAGCATTTAACTCTCAGGAAATTGATATACGTGGTACGCTTTAACTGGGCAGCATCTGCCTTTTTTACGCACAACACAAACAGTACAAAAACACTAACAAAGTAACACTACTTACAAAACTCAACAACCTTGACACAAAATACGCCGAGCATTTATAGACCCCAGTTTCTCGCTTAAACAACGCGATCTCATACTCAAACGCGTACAGGGCACTGTATGACACCCCGAAGGACACCTCGCTCGTGATCAGCCAGAGGAAGCCCCGGATCTCCTGGACTCCTCGTTGAGTGGTGCCTGAGGCTCCTACATAGGCTACTCCGAGGACCATTGAGGTTACGACCTAGGAAATAAAAAGAGGTTTATTTATAATTTCTTTGTTAAAAATACCTATGAAGTAATTATGGAGGTTCTTCTCATTGGAAACGATCAATTGGAACCGGGAATGTGAGAATGTTTCGTCTGGACTTAGGTTTAGTTCGATGATTTCAAAAGAGTATCAATGATAAATCGCGTCTGTTTGTGTAATCGGAGAGAGCTTTATAACTATTTGATTGATTTGATTCGGTATTCACTATCATTCGGATAGTTTCTTAAGGAAGATTTATTATAATACTACAATCAGTCAGATAATTTCTTAAGGGAGATTAATTTTATCCGGGTCGCTCCATGTAAAATACTGGTATTCAGCTGCATCCGGTTAGACTGGAAGCCGACCCCAACATAGTTGGGAAAAGGCTAGGCAGATGATGATGATTTAACGACTTTGACTAGAATATTGTTCTAGACACATTAGAAACTAAAATACACATTAGTCATTAGCTCTTTGTGTTTAAGATAAACAACCAAACAAACCAGTTGGTGTTTAGCAGGTGTAAACATCTGGCGATGGACAGCCATGTGTGGCCAAAGTGTGTTGAAGAGGTTTGTATGCCAAAGAACATAATTAAATTAAAAAAATCTTTATGAAAATTTTATTAATTACGGGCAGGTGAGATATTTTAACTATATTTCTAAGTTTGGCAACGCATCTGTTGAAGATTTCCATAGGCGACAATAAAGCCTCAGTTTCTTATGAAAGCGGTGAACAGTCATACAAAAACGATTGTCTAAATACAGAGCGGTTTTTGACACCTTAATGTCAAATCATCTGCTTAGCCCTTTCCTATTCCTTTTTTTTTCAACTATGTTGGGGTCGGCTTCCAGTCTAACCGGATGCAGCTGAATACCAGTATTTTACATGGAGCGACTGCCTATCTGACCTCCACAACCCAGTTACTGGGTAATACGATACCCCTTGGTAAGACTGGTTGTCACACTTTCGGGCTTCTAACGACCCGTAACGACTGTCAAAGATCCACGAATGACAGCCGGGACCAACAGCTTAACGTGCTTTCCGAACCACGGAGGGGTCTCGGTATGTAAAGATGGTCACCCATCCATAGACCAACCGCGGCAAGCGTAGCTAAACCTGATCGATTGTCCTGTGCGGCTGTTATTATTTAGCCACGGGCCCCTCACACACGTTAATGTCAAATACTGATGAAAATCACAGATTTTCTAGGAAACCATAAGTAATCAGGTGGGCTTTAAGCTTCTTTATCATGAAAAATCCATAACTTACCACAGATATAAATAATTGTAAAAGTTGGTTCCTAATTTCTCTCTTCAATGTCAAGGACAGCCGCCATAGCAATAGATGTACTTGCATGAACCAGTTCCGTTGTATGCTGTAAGAAACATCGTACTTCATTATAATAAAACACATCCATTACTTACAGAATTTTAATGAACATATTGTTCAGTAGCTCTACCAGGCACCATAATCTGTTTTTCAAAGTAGTACCGTAAACGTAAGGGATCTTTTATATCTCGGAGTCCCAGCATGTGCTGATGAAGAAACATCGGTAGTTGGTTGGTAAATAACTCTCCGCCGTACCCCGACGGGTATTTCCGATAGGATTTTTATAAATTCGAAAGTAACTCTGTCTGTTTGTATGTTACCTTTTCACGCCTAAACCACTGAAGGGATTTCGATAAAATTTGGCAGAGAGATAGATTGCATCCCGGGGAAGGATATAGGATAGTTTTTATCTCGATATTCCCACGGGATCGACACTTACGTGGGCGAGACCGCCGGGCGCTGCTAGTACGTTAGAAAAGGTAAGAATCTTATGAAGAAAGTTGCCTAATGCTCGGTTCCTATTAACAAAAACGTATCGTTTTGCTTACCAGTGCTTTTGCTTTGGCAATAAAATGCTTTATTGCCAAATTGGGCATATAAATAGATTCGTGAGATAAGTTCACCTGTGATAGCTGCTTCCATATGGGTGGGTCTACTATGCCAAAGCCAAGGTCCCTGCCAAGGTCTTTGATTTATAGAGGTATGAGGAACAGGGTGTAAAGTTCACTCATACTCTGTAGAAAAGGGAGGATCCTCCGACCAGACGGGTGTTGTGTCTGGCGGGGGTCGGGCCGTTGTATCTATGCTAGTTGCGCGGTAAACTCTGCTTGCGCGATGCAGGATTTGCGTGACGTCATTATTGCGCGTTGTTCTCATGTGGCATTGTAGATACCGCTACAGCTTCATTATTGGTAAAGATATAAGAGTCTTAATTTTACCAATTAACGGTCCGTAAATTATAGGGATCGGCCATAAGTCCTGACACATAATTCGCTTGTATTGCCCATTAGGCAAGTGATAAAAGTTAACTGTGGCCCGAGCGCGTCACGCACGAACAATAATTAAAACAAAACATTGACGTTTAAGACTAAAAGAATTAACATAAAAAATATTATTAAAATCTCGATTATGATTGTAAATGTATGCTTGGTCAATCCCTAGCATCAGTGGGATGACACTGACAGCTCACTCCACGCAAGTTTTCACGGTGAGAATTTTACAGAATAGACGGAATACATAAATAGTTCCGGAATACATATATAGTTCCGGAATACACTTAACGCGATCGAAGTAGCCAATGTAGCCAGTACTCAGTAGGTACTATCTGCTCTCATTTATTCGTAGTACAAGTACCTACATATAAGATTTTCGTAGTATTACTCACTTCTTAATTAAGGCTTTCTATGTTCCACGGCGAAGCTTCAAAACTTACATGACATGGTACAAATATTGTATTTAATAATCAAAATAACAAAAAGCCTTGTGCATTATATTGGCAAGCGTTATATCGCGCCGGCTACGATAAAAAAAACATAAATTTAGCATAATTTTGTTGTCGTTTCTTCTAGGTTGTTCTAGGAATGATAACTTCTTCACTTCAAGGCCTTATGAGACACGAGGCACCTACAACCTACCTATATTAGTATAGTGTAGTATGCTTTTTTTTTTTGAGGTTGGTAAGTCATCAAATGACCCTGGGGGGAGCACTGAGTGGAGTGGAAGGGAGTGTCAGACTCCTACTGACTAAAACCCACCCGTGTTCCTTCCTTAGCCCTTTATGTTCCGGGGCAGCGGTAACCCTTTCCGACAATCCCGCTGACCCAGCAGGCTTTGGCCCTACCGGGCCCCTTCGATTGATGCTGACACCTCTTTGATGCGCGCGTGGGACCACGTACGCGCCGTGCCGCCGTCCGGCACAGGCTGGTCCTGATCGGACGGTGAGCTACCCATTACTCTGCCACAACCTACATACATAGTTAGTATACTGTAGAAGGCTTGTTCGTAATCTAGTAAGATTTAGCAGCACCAATTGTTTATCAGACTAAAGACCTCTTGGTCTCTAGACCCATGGATCAGGGGACCGTTGGGACATTGCTGTCTGCATAATCAGGCTACCAGCCTATAATGTACACTGCTGGAACAGGCCTACTCTCGGTGCGAGGGAATTGGCCGTAATCCACCACCCAGGCCCAGTGCGGGTTGGTAGATGTCACATGTCTTTTTCGAACTTTTGGTTCTAGGACATGCCGGTTTCATCACGATTTTCTCTTTCGCCGCTTTGAGAGCAGTGGTGTTGAAATAATTTACGAAAAGTAAAACGCCTGTCTGGGTTCAAACCTACGACCTACAAACTCGTAAGTCGCGGTCGTTACCACTGGGCCATGACTGGGCTGCTAATTGCTGATTTTAAAGTGTTTACTTAAATTGTTTCCTAGAAAAAATCTTCGCCTCAAACACGCGACGTCAATCAAAGTTGTCAAAAAAGTCCATGATTTATAAGTGCTTTTGGAGTATTTCTAAGAAACGACTGATATGTGGAGGTAACTTTAAACTATGAGAATATTTAATCCAATTTCTTTAATTTTTTTTTATTCTAAGGCCCGCTTGCACCACAAATCAAGGCCCTCAATCGCGTTTAGCGCAAAAGGTAGGTTAAATATCGTTCAGTTTCTGTCAATCATTTGAACAGAGAAGCGATTTTAAGAGGGGCCGGGGCCTGCGAGGAATTTGAAAAATAGGTATTTGAAAAAACTATTGTCGTCACCTTACCTCAAGTCTGCCCCCGTAGTGTGTGACAGGGACAGCTGCAGCTCAGACCGAAATTATCACAAAAATTTTGACGAGATCAACGTTTCGTATTTCCCTTTTTTCTTCTCGAAAACTGTGTTGGTTCAATTATTTTTTACATTAACATTTTACGAAAGTGTATGTTTAGGTTCCTAACATTCTAATTTGTCTGGTAGTCCTCTAATCACGGCGGTCAAAATAGGTCATTTTTTGTAATTTTTAGAGGGTCATATTTTCTTTACTAATTAGTTGCTGATAAACAGAAAATGACGTGTTTACAGCAGACCTTGATTTAATGAAAAAAAAATTGTTCTAGAGACATTATTCAGGGAAAAAAAAAGGAGAATACATTTGTATGGAGAATCGCACGCCCTGTTCCCTCTTAATTCGTTTAGAGTTAAGTGGGATACGCTAAGGTAGCCCACAAAATTCAAATTTTATACGTTCTTTGCAATTTGCAGGTCAGTGTCAGGTTGTATGTTAATTAAAATATGATTCACGACAGTAACAAATATGACTTTACGGGATTATAATAATTAGAATCAGCAATTCAACTCCTTGAGTTAGAATAGCCTCAAATGTCATAATTTCATAAAATATCATATGCAACCTGATACTGACCTGCACATTGCAAAAAAAACGTAGGAAAATTTGAATTTCACGGGCTTCCCTGATGCTTTCGCTTTAAACCCCTCTGACTCGAGCATTTCGCACCATCAATTATATTCAGGTCGAAATTGATATATTTACATGTCACAGGGGTGTATTCGCAAAAGTACTATTGTTCACAATATGTTACAAACAATGATCTTTATTTTTAATCATGTGTGCGTGACTTGGCTATCGCATTCGGTTTAGACCTGTAATGATAGTGTTAAGGCATTTAAATGAATAAATAAATGTGTTTAGTGATTTGTGGTGCACGCGGCCGTAGGAATAATAAATCAGTCTAACAATCTTTATAAAATTTTACCAGTTTGTCTTCATAAATTAACATACTCACGTTCTATTATAACAGTGAACTGCATCGGGTCGCACCGGACTGATGCCGTCACAGTACTCTAACTGGTTTTCGGAAATTTCCACCAGTTTCTGTACATTGCCGTTTGATTTAGACACCGCTCTGATGTAGAATTCGGCCGGATTGTAGTTAAGAGGGCACCGCAAGCCTATGCTGCAAATGAGAAATTTATCAGTAACTGTAGATGTTAATTAATAACAATAAATACCTTCCAAGTTACTTATCATAATTATTCATTAAGAAAAAAATGAAATGAGCCTACGAAAAAAACGTAATTTTGTAAAACGGTCTTGCTTATGAAATGCGTGAGAAAATGTGTCTATTAAAGTTTCTATGATTGAACAATATAGACCTATGGACGATATAAGTATTAATTTAGTTTATTGAACAATAGATTATTGAAATATTTAGGGTCTACGCCGCCGCTACGAAAAATAAAAATATTGCGAAAATCGCGTTATATCTGTAAAATATGGATATTCAGAGCAATTTGTCGCGTTTATTATATTTTATTGTCCGCACCCCGTTGATATTTAGTTGTCTAGAAGTAGGAACAACAGCTTAATTACATTTATGTTTTAAACGGTGGTCATATGTTAGAAAATAATCAATTTACGGCTGACAGCTCGGCGGGCGGTTCAACATTAGCATGCATAATATCAAAATATTTCATTAAATCCACACTAATGGCGGCTCTGATAGCTTTAAAAGCTGTGTAAATAGCAATCAATTCAGTAGCTTTTAAAAGTTTAGTTTACCATTTTTTTTTTGCATGCAGACAAATTAAATACCTACCTACATTTTTTAAATACATACTTTTATCAAATACATTTATTTACATGAGTAACCATGTAAAAAAATATAGAGCAGTGGTATCCCAGTGACTAATTCAAAATCTTAATTGTAATCCACCACGCGGGTCCAGTGCGAATTGGTGATGTCACATGTCTTCAAATTTTTGATTCTGGGACAAACCAGTTTCCTCACGATGTTTTCCTTCACCATTTTGGTAATGAAATTATTTACACACAGTAAAGTGCCTGCCTGAGTGACCCTTTTTTTTTTTTTTTTTTTTTGTGGATGGGAAATCATCAAATGACTCCTCCCGCTCTGGGTGGAGCGGAAGGGAGTGTCAGACTCTTACTGACTAAAACCCACCCGTGTTCCTTCCTTAGCCCTTTATGTTCCGGGCCAGCGGTAACCCTTTCGGACAATCCCGCTGACCCGGCAGGCTTCGGCCCTAAGGGGCCCCTCCTCGATGCTGACATCTCTTTGAGGCGCGCGTGGAACACGTAGGTACGCGCCGTCCGGCACGGGCCTGGTCCTGATCGGGCGGTGAGCTACCCATTACTCTCCGCCCGCAGGCCCGCGCCTACGGTGGCCGGGAGTCGTCACGCGGCTCCCGACGCCCGGAGCGTCTCCCGCGGCGGCTGGGACGGGAGGCTCTCTCCCTGAGCCGTTCCGCCACCTCCTTCGATAGCATGACTGCTTCGCAGAAGGAGGTGACTGCCTCCCACTCCCTCTCGCCCCGGACCATGGCTTGCACCAGGGCCGGACGCGAGAGGTCGCCGTCGCTGCCAATCGCCTCTACGAGGACACGGCGGTGCTCCGCCCAAGCGGGGCAGACCTCCACCGTGTGCTCCACCGTGTCCTCTGGGCGATCCTGGCAATGGTGACACCCGGGCGTTTCCTCCCGCCTGATGATGTGCAGGAACCTCCCGAAACTTCCGTGTCCGGTGAGGACCTGCGTCAGGCGAAAGGTGAGGGCGCCGTGGCGCCTCTCTAGCCACTCCTCAAAGAGGGGTCTTATCGCCGCTATCGCGGCGTGCCCTGCGCTGGGTTGCGACAGTCGCTCTTTCCATGCCGCCATGAGATCGCGCCGGAGATCCGTCCGCTCCGCAGCGATTTGCCGCGGAAGCGGATCCTCCCCCCGGCGTAGTGCCTCCGCGCGCCACTCATACAGGCGCGCGAGGACCATCGCCTCCAGATCCCATGGCGGCAGTCCGGCAAGGAGGCTTGCCGCCTCGCCAGAAATCGTGCGGTAGCCCCGGATAGCCCTTATGGCTACCACCTTCTGGGGCGCGTTCAGGTAGTGGGCGGCTCGCCGCCGCAGTGAACGCGCCCACACCGGGGCCCCGTATATGGCCATGGACCGCACGACCCCCGCGTAAAGCCTCCGGCAGGAGGCGTTTGGCCCCCCCAGGTTGGGCAAGAGCCGGAAGGCGGCCCCGGCCCGTTCCAGTTTGGGGGCCAAACGTCGGAAATGCTCCACGAAGTTCCACCGGCTGTCGAGGACGAGACCCAGGTATTTCATCGTCATCCCGACGCCGATGTGAACCCCTCCTACCGTTAGTTGGGATCCCGATGGCGGCGCGTTCCGGGGCCCATGAAACGACATGGCCTCGGACTTGTGCAATGCCACCTCGAGACCCAACTGCCGGATCCTCTCCACGACTATCGCAACCCCGCGTGTCATCGCGTCGGCCGCCGCCTGATGCGACCTCCCCTGCGCCAGGTGCCTGAGTGACCCTACGACCTCCAACTCGTAAGTCGCCGTTACTGGCTCACCACTGCTCCCTTATTCATGCGTGTCTTAACAGCGTTTACGCCAGTACATCGGTATTTTGAACTTCGAAGTTAAGTATGACAGTCCGTTTACGCCGTACGGCATTTCATACAAACTTTCAAGCCCTTATTTTTCGAAATGAATGAACCGATTTTAATGAAACTTCATACGCATAAGCAGGATACAAAGGCCTAAAAAGTTAGTAGAGAACATTTTCGAAATGTCTTATTAAAAAAGAGATAACTGGATAGATCTCTGTTTCTATGGAAAATTTAAAATCGGTCTAATTTGGCTGTAGCACTATTTTTCGAAAATGTTCTCTACTAACTTTTTAGACCTTTGTATCCTGCTTATGCGTATGAAGTTTCATTAAAATCGGTTCCTTCATTTCGAAAAATAAGGGCTTGAAAGTTTGTATGAAAGTTTGTACGACATAAACGCTCTTATGACGTCATTGTTCTTAATGGCTATTTTAATAGTATGTTTTCGCAGTCACGAAGGAAAGATGTTTCTATGACGACATTCCAGTAACCTCTATAACCAGAACTTTCAGTACCTCATCATCTGCCTAGCCCTTTCCCAAATATGTTGGAGTCGGCTTCCAGTCTAACCGAATGCAGCTAAATCCCAGTATTTTACATGAAGCGACTCCGACTCTATCTGACCTCCACAACCCATTTGCTGGGTAATACGATACCCCTTGGTATGATTGGTTATCAGACTTTCGGGCTTGTGTTGACCCGTAACGACTGCCAAAGATCCACGAATGACAGCCGGGACCAACGGCTTAACGTGCTTTCCGAGTCACGGAAGGGTCTTGTTATGTAAAGATGGTCATCCATCCGTGGACCAACCACATCAAGCGCAGCTTAATCTGATCAATCCATCTGTGCGGCTGTTATTACTCCTTAGCCACAAGCCCTACCTTTCAGAACCTTCAACCCCATATTACAAACAAAGGCAACGCCTACTTACCTCTCAAAAACTTCCTTACACTCATCCTGGGAACCATGGAACAAGAGCTTCCCATCAGCCATCAGCAGTACCGAGCTGAACTCCTTGAACAGGTCACAGGACGGCTGGTGCACGGAGCAGATGACCACTCTACCTGTGGTTGAAAGCTTCTTCAGGACGCCTACCACGAGGAGAGCGTTGTAGCTGTCCAGGCCTGTTGTGGGCTCATCGCAGATCAGGATTTGAGGGTCTGACAGGAGCTGGGAAAGGAATGTTTTTCAAGTTTATGGGTGTGTTCCGCTGCGTAAGAAGTTTGTTGATAGAGCTTTGTAATGACTTTATGGAAGGTACATCATCATCATCTTAAGGTACATTATTGAGAATAATTATGTAGGTATCTAGTTTATTGTAGAGTGCAAATTGCAATCCAAAAGTAGGGGTTCCGTAAAACCCGAAACAGCGGTGCTATTCTGTAAAAATCTCACCGTGAAAACTTAGGTGAAGTGAGCGGTCAAAACTGTCAATTCCTAGCATAAACAAACTCACTTTACCTAAGTTTTCACGGTGAGATTTTTACAGAATCGACCGGCTGGAACCAGGAATTCGAGCCTATCATTGTGGGGGCTGGTAGCAGCTGGACGAGAGCAGCCGAAGATCGAGTTACAGGCGTCTAATGGAGCGGCCTATATCCAGTAGTGGACTGAAATAGGCTGATGAGGATAGCATTTTAAAATAAGCTGATTAGGCATAACGGACAGTCCCCTGTGCAGGGTTTGCATGGAGGCTGATGTAACCATTGCGCATGTGCTCTTTGAGTGCACAGGCGTCACCCAGATAAGGCCAGAAACCTTCGGGACACCCAGATCGTACACAGATGTTCACAACAGACCAGGAGACTTAATCAGCTTCTGAAGGGGGGCGGGCTGGTTGGAATGACCACCGACGGCCGCCATGGCCCACACACATTCCAGTCCTTCAATGGACCATCCATTGAAGGACTAAGTGCGGAAACCAAACCCATAACATAGATAGAACATAAGGTGACTTCGTTATCTTACCGTGGTAGCCAGGGACAGCAACCTCTTCTCTCCCCCCGACAGACTACCAACAGGAGTATTGATGTGAGGCTTTAACTTGAACTCCTGAACTAAACTGTCCAGCGTAGCCTGGTTCTGTGGGTCCTTGCAGCTGCCTAGCTTCATTTCTGTCTGGAACATTAAACGTACTTATATTTTTATTGTAATAAAATATTAACCACTTTTAACTGGTTGAATGGCGTAATTTCCGTAAGAATGAAAAAACTGGCCAAGAGCGAGTCGGACTCGCACACGAAGGGTTCCGTACCGCAAGGCAAAACTGCCGAAAAGCACGTATGTTGTATGGGAGCCCCCTTAAGTATTTATTTTATTCTTCTTTTAGTATTTGTTGTTATAGTGGCAACAGAAATACATCATCTGTAAAAATTTCAACTGTCTAGGTATCACGGTTCATGAGATACAGCCTGTTGAAAGACAGACAGACGGACAGTGGAGTCTTAGTAGGTAATAGGTTCCCGTTTTTACCCTTTGGGTACGGAACCCTAAAAAGCCAGTGTGTCTTGCGTGGATCCACTTTATACGAAGAGTTAAACACTGTTATGGGTTAGGAAAAAAGGACAATGAATTTGGTAGCCTAGCAAAACTTTAGTGTCAGCCTTTGAAAAATGAAAAATATGATGCGTTTTGCCTCCAGTGCTAGTGCACGAGGCCAAACGCAAGCCAGCCAAGCCAGCGCAGCCAAGTGCATGTGCAGTGCGTACACTAGGGTCAGTACCCTAGTGTACGCACTGTACATGCACTTGTTTTATCCAAAAATATTGGCTAGTGTAGTATCGATAAAAAAAAACTTCCATAAGTTCTCTATAAATAAACTCTCGTCCACAAATAATACTTCCGTCATCATAATAATTATGTGTGTCATCACCACTGCTCTCAAGACGATGAAGGATAACGTCGTGAGAAAACCGGCATGTCCTAGAACCAAAAATTCGAAGACGTGTGTCATCTACCAACCCGCACTGGGCCCGCGTGGTGGATTATGGCCCACTCCCTCTCACTGAGAGGAGGCTTGTGTCGTAGCAGTGTGGACACTACAGGCTGATTATCGCACTAATATAAAGGCGAGAGTTTGTGAGGGGGTGTGTCAGGTGTGTGTGTGTGTTTATATTATGTTTGTTACTTCTTGACGCTCAAACGGCTGGACCAATTTTGATAAAATTTTGTATGGAGGTGGCTGACACCCTGGATTAACAATCCCGATATTTATTTATTTATTAAAACTTTATGCACAAGTAAAAACTGTACAAAGGCAGACTTAATACCTTGGGCATTTTCTACCAGTCAACCTTAGGGTGATGCAGAGACAATACACAGTAGGTGCAGTCACAGAAAACAACTTATAAAATAACTAGAATATAAAAATAAATACTCTCACGACGATATTATCACGGAATCGACATTTACGCGGATGAAACCGCGTGGCGCAGCTAGTGTATCTTAATAATTATGAGTCATAGACAAATTATTATTTATCATCACTGGTTGGCGATTTTTTATTGCATTGTTTTTTTGTCAGCGCATATAGAAAAGATAAAACGTTCCATTCTTGACATATTGACTTTACCGAATCTAGAACGTTTTATAATAGAAACAGGATGTAGTTTCAATGTTTATAGAATATTGGTTTCGGGATTTACATAACAGGAAAATGGCCACAATTATCTATGCAGCGCTAAAAGCATTTTTTTTTTAAATTGAACATCCAATGAATACAAATTATCTTGTTTAAGATGACATTTACACAATCGTTTGACAGTTCTTTTTTTAGTTTAGGTTTTTTCTAATTTAAATGATTCAATCGAATCTTATTTTTCTAAGGGCTGATTTTACCACCGTCAGACAACTTTTATTCGAGTAATAAAATTGGCGTTTGACAGTTTTTGTATGAAATAACTGCTCACATTTCAAAAGTATTCCCCGAAAAAAGTTAACAGATGATTCAACATGAAATTCAGACCTAAACGCAAAAAAAACGCAAGTTTTAGAAACAATAAAAGTATATGATCGACTACAGTAAACAGAATCAGAAAAATATATGATATTCTTCAGGATATATGCTAGGTAGTATAGATAGTGTGTTGAAAAGGTAATTTGATACGATAGAAAAAAATCATGAAGATACCTCTAAAAACTTTCTTTTTACAATAAAAACCGTACTAATATACATCTGATTTTTGTCAGATTATTTTACAAGCAACATATAAAACACTAGTGTTTTAATTTTTTAGTCCAAACAATAGATTTTCTGCAATTAAATAATTGCTTCATATTTTGCAATAAATTACCAGGGTTGTGTCATCGCGCTTCTCTTTCTTTTCTATGCAGTCCGACAGTGATCGCACTTTAGGTCAATCGGCGATCAATAAGTAGGTACTGCACCCTAATAGCGTAACACGTAACCCACGACAATCACAATCTGAATCATTTTAAAGGATATTGCTAATCTATCACACTAATATTATAAAGGCGAAAGAATGTGAGTGTATGTGTGTTTATGTTTGTTACTTCTTCACGCTCAAAAGGCTAGACCAATTTTAATAATAATAAAATATGAAATTTATTCAAATTAAATCTCTTAATATCATCATCTGCCTAGCCTTTTCCCAACTATGTTGGGGTCGGCTTCCAGTCTAACCGGATGCAGCTGAATACCAGTATTTTCAAAATCAAAATGTTTTATTTCACATAAACCTACATGGGCACTTATGAAACGTCAGAAGCTAGGTGCACGGTTCCAATTGGTCGTTTCCTTGGAGAATTTTGCATGATTTTCCATGGAGCGACTGCCTATCTGATCTTCACAACCCAATTACTGGGTAATACGATACCCCTTGATAAGACTTGTTGTCAGACTTTCGGGCTTCTGACTACCCGTAACGACTGTCAAAGATCCAAGAATGACAGCCGAGACCAACGGCTTAACGTGCTTTCCGAGGCACGGAGGGGTCACGGTATTTAAAGATGGTCACCCATCCACAGGCCAACCGCGGCAGTTATTATTTAGCCACGGGCCCCTCTTAATATATTTTTCTTAAATCTGTTTCGGGTTCACCCATGATTTGTGCCTGAACTAGGTAATCCTGTGTTTCAGGCGATTGGAGGTAACATTAATTGATTAAATAATCACATAGATACTTATAATATTTATTTTATTGGTACATACGTAAAAAGGTGTATAAAATTAAACACCTTCTCTGTATCTTCATAGGACATAGTTTGAAGAGCCTCCATAAATTTGGTGTGGAGGTAGCTGACACCCTGGTTTTACGCATATGATGCTTTTTATCCCGATATTCCCACGGGATCGAAACTTATGCGGGTGAAACCGCGGGGCGCTGCTAGTTTTCGAATAATTAGTTAATTTAGGGTAAGTATTTTTTTATATTCAATATAAGTAGAACAAAAAGAACCCTTCTCCTGAATTCCTGAACCTACCTTACTTTTCTAAAACACCAGTCTAATCGTATCTTCCAAACCGTGACACTTTTACACCCTTATCTATGATTTCCCTACCAGCCTACTCCACGCATTACCACCCCAAACACTCCTGACATTCAAACTAGGAAGCCCATAGACAACATAAAGGTAAACTGACCATAAACACCAAATGTTCCCTGACGCTCAGCCCGTCCATAAACACTTCATGCTGAGGGACGATCTCGACGGCTCCCGGACACTCCTTGACATTTCGCGCCCATAAGGTCACAGACCCCTCCGAAGGTAAGGTACATTTTCCAGCTAGGGATACTAGGAAAGTTGTTTTTCCAGCACCGCTGGAAAAGAAAGACAAAGAAAAGTGTATAAACTTATAAACTTTTTCAAAATAAAGTTTTAATTATAATGATATAGTTGATAAATACAACGTTATTTTTAGTATATATGCGAAACCTGAATATAGTTTGTTCAGAATAAGTACCTGAATCGATTCCAATCGTTTTTACCCCATGTTATATTTTGTCCCAAAAATATTTAAAAAAGGTTAAAAGTTGGACACCGAGCGACACTAAGTAGGTTATCCAATCTTCGAGCCGAACGGTTAGGTACCTAGGAACAATGAGCGTAAGACGGCGCGGGTGAGCATGTTTTTGTACGGACAAATAGGTAACAAGCTTAAAACTGTGATTTTTCATGATACATATTTGAAAATTTGTACATCGATTCTTTACATAAAAATTCTAGACACGTGTTTCGGGTTTCGCATATACTAAAAATAATGTTCCAATAAAAATAAATCCATTGATTTATTAGTACATCTCAATGCGCAAAGCTTCATTTACGCGATGCAAGTTCCTTTACTGTGGCATACAATATAATTGAAGCAACAAATTACTTGCATCGTGTATGCAATTATAAGGCGACGTACACACTTACAAGTAGCTTGTGCCTAGTGACTTATATCATCCAAAGCGCACAGTCAATTCAATTCAATTTATAAAAAACTTATCCTATATATGCAGTGCGGACGGTTGCGAAAATTCTAGAGCGTTCGTTTACTCGCAAGGTGACTCGGTAGGCTCTAGGCGCGTGTCAGTGCGTATAGCCTTACTAGCCTTATTGTTTCTTCAAAGTATGGTAGGAATGTCACAGGCAATTAAATCGCATCCTGTAAATCAGACTTTCAACAACAAGCCTTATAACAAATCAAAGAGTGAGTAGTATACAGGATATCCCTGGAAGTATGGGTCAAATCGAACACTTTTTAACACTGAGAACTCACCGACATTCTCAGGGTTAAAACGTTTGGAGATACACATACCTTGTCCACACCCCTATTCGATTTGATCCATACTTCCAGGGACAGCCTGTATTTTTGCACCAAGTTGAATTCCATTAAAAATAAACTAAGATTTTCCAGATAACTAAGCGCGACGATTTGACGGAAGAGGACTTATTTATACATGCAAACTTTGTTATTATTCATCTATATTATTATCCGCATTATATTGTAGTCTTTGTTATGT
The DNA here is from genome assembly GCA_916614155.1 of Mesoligia furuncula. Classification (NCBI taxonomy): domain Eukaryota; kingdom Metazoa; phylum Arthropoda; class Insecta; order Lepidoptera; family Noctuidae; genus Mesoligia; species Mesoligia furuncula. The sequence continues at coordinate 6,095,553 of OU744794.1, forward strand.
CTGTTCTATGGATTTGTCAATCAAATATTCATTTATGCTGTAATAACATTTATTTACAAATCTTTTTCTAAAAATAGCATTATTTTTCTCATTTCTGAGTACCTCCGGTAGTTTGTAATACTATACATTATTATCGACATAACCAGTAGATTAGATGAGTGCATTTTTAATCGGGATGTATTTTGTGTCGGAGTGTGTATGTTGTTTGTATGTCTTCTCGTTTAGTGTAAAATTCTTCGTGTGTGTGTGCGAATTTACAGATTTCCTGTATGTATATAGAAGAAAGAGTTAGAATATTTAGTTTTTTGAAATGGGGTTTGCAGCTTTGTTTGTTTTAAATTAACTAAAATACGAAGTAACTTTTTTTGAGTTGTGAACAGCGCCGGTGCGTCTGTGCTATTTCCCCACATTATTAAACCGTAGCCATGCATAATGATAATTTTATGTAATTTCTATCGTGAAACATAATTTGGTTGATTTATTTACCTCGGTCCAATGATGGCAGCAAACTCGCCTCGTTTTATACATCCTGTAACTATAATAAATCAATCAATCAGTTATACATACTGTAACTATAAAATAAATCAATCAATCAGTCTGCCTTGCCTTTTCCCAACTATGTCGAGGTCGGCTTCCAGTCTAACCAGATGCAGCTGAATGTCAGTGTTTAAAAATGGAGCGACTGTTTATCTGACCTCCACAACCGAGTTACTGGGTAACACGGTACCCCTTGGTAAGACTGGTTGTCCGACTTTTGGGCTTCTGACTCCGTTACGATTGTCAAAGATCACCCATCCACGGACCGACCTCGGCAAGCGTTGCTTAACCTTGAACATCGACCCGTGAGTATTATTATTTAGCCAAGAGCCTATTACATACTGAATCTTTACAGAAAAAAGCAATCTGACAGAAAAACCGCTTCACAAAGATTTGTTACGTCATCGCCATCAGTCTCATGTTATTTAGATCTTGAAATATACATACCATTATTAAGAATCACAGTTTTACTCTTCGTAGGTTTCCTTCTCCACCATGACTTCTCTTCTGGGGTCCAAACCTTGAGACCTTTGATTCTGATGACCACATCATTCTCCAACAGCTCCTAAATAACACAGTCGATTTTGAGGTTTATATTAATAAATTAATTAATGCTAAGTACCTACACACACACTCAGAGCAGTGTTGACCAAGTGGCAACGGCCGCGACGCCACTTGTAGGTCGTAGGTTCAAACCCAGACAGGCGCTTTACTATGTGTAAATTATTTCATCAACACTGCTCTCAAAAACGGTGAAAGAAAACGTCGTGTGGAAATCGTCGTGTCGCAGAACCAAAAATTGGAAGAGATGTGACGTCTACCAACCCGCCCTGGGCCCGAGTGGTAGATTTCCACTCCCTATCACCGAGAGGAGCCTGTGCTGCCAGTGGGAACATATGCTACACACTCATCTGGATCCTTCTTAAGGAGGAAGCGGCAAGGTAGCCCGCGAAATTCAAATTTTCTTACGTTTTTTGCAATTTGCTGGTCAGTATTAAGTTGTACGTTGATTAAAATATGATTCGCGACCGTAACAAATATGTATTTACAGAATTATAATCATTAGTATCAGTAATACAACTTGCTAAGTTAGTATAATCCCAAAATGTCAAGATTTCATGAAATACTAAGTAATTCAGTGGGATTACTTGGTCTTGTTTTTTCTCTGGACACTTTGTAATATTTAGAAGCCGACCCCAACATAGTTGGGAAAAGGCTAGGCCTGATGATGACACTTTTTAATATTTTGTATAACTTTCGAGTAACGTTCACTTCGCGTTTAATGGGATTTTAAAATTTAAGGAAAACAAGGGATTGTATTGTATTGTATTCGCAGATACTAAGTATTTGTATCTTTACAAACTCTTACATGTTTTAAGCTGATGAAACACTCGCACTATGAACCTTTATAATGCAGAATTTATATAAGATGGTAGCACAATAAAACAATACGAATAAAATCACATTGTATACTAATTTAGAATTACTTAAAGAACGAAATACGTCAACATACCAAGCCCAACTCCATTTCACTCACTGAGAACACTAAAATCACTGATGTAAGACTAGAGAACATTAACTAACATCATTATAGAAAAACATAACCACAAATTGAGGCAACAATTAACGAGCAACACGAAGAAATGAGCCAGACTGACTCAGTAAATACAGAAATCCTTCTGCAAACAGATAATGTTGATAAAAATAAGACACACTTAACAGTTTATTTGGAAAGACATGGTTGCATGTCCTCTAACAAAGACTCGTAATGTATAATGTATGTATATATATGTATAATTTGTAGAAATACATAACATTATCAAGGAATTTCCAGTTTGGATAGATAATAATATTGTACCTAAGTATATCTTTATCTATACTAATAATGAATCTGAAGAGTTTGTTCGTTTTCTTGTTTGTCTGTTTGTTTGATCACGCTAATCTCTGTAACTCTGATGATTAATAGCGTAACATCACGCACGCAAGGAGGACACTAAGGAGTCGAGCATAGAGAAAAAAAAGATCGCGAAAACGAAGTCATAGCGCGGGCAGACCTGGGGCCTAAAAAGGCCACTTTGGCAGAATCATAAAAGGATAACATAATGGACAGTTCTGTTAACCGTTAAGTTAATCGTATCAAATCCCATTGGTGAAGCATTTTTCAGTTATTTTTTTTTTGTCTGTGGTAAAATACCAATCAATCCGACCCAAATCCAATCCCAATCTCTTTGATTATACCTACGTAGTGCAGCGAAAAAAAAGAAAAACACGGACTGTCTTCGCCTTCACCATATTACGATTCATAATGTTATCCTTTTATGATTCTCCAAAGTGGCCGTTTTAGGCCCCCAGGTGATGCGATGCGACGGGTGGGTCGGCAGAACAAGAAATTTCACGCGGACGAAGTCGCGGGCAGGAGCTAGTGTTATACAAAGCTGCTGTTCTATGCTAGTGAAAACGCATTAAATGTGCCATCTTGCTCTCTATATCTTTTGATTCATACGTATAATATGAGATAGAATGTGCAAATATATGTTACTCTAGTAAACTGTGCTACTTAGTAGGTACTATTTATGTAACATTGCGTTATTATTTAACGTACTAGCTGCACTCCGCATCAGCATAAGACTCGATCCCGTAGGAATATCGGGATAAAAAGTAGCCTATTTCCTAATCCAGGTCATGGTCAACTTATGTGCCAAATTTCATCCAAATCGGTTCAGCCGTTTTAGCGTGAAGGCGCAACAGATAAACATACAAAAAAAAACTTAATGTTTTCTCTTTAAAAAATTAATTTAGAAAACCTTGAGATCCATGCCACAGTGACTTTATTATTATTATCCATTTATTTCAGGCATCAAGGCCCATATGAAACACATACAATACAATATGAATATAACTTAAAAATACTATAAATACATACACACATTATAATTACACTAACAAACTAAAGCACACGAAGTGTCTGCGTCGTGTTTCGCTGGTGTCATGTAGCTGGCCACGAAACCGGCGGTACACAACACCCTTCGGCCAGAACTCTTCCTTGAGGAACTTCTCGAGATGATGTGTCGGAACACGTACCACTAACGACTTGAAGTTCGTGTTATGACGCGACTCCAACTTCTCGACCCTCAAAGTCCAGCTGGTCTTCACACGCATGTACTCCACGATCTCCTCAACCTTCGTGGAGTGGTGGTGTGGTTATATCCATTTGAAACTTAATCGTAAACAAAGCAGAGACAGACTTCATCATTTCAGTCGAAAGAAGTCCACTGCTGGACATAGGCCTTCCCAAGCGTCGCCACATCGACTGGTTCTGTGCTTTTCGCATCCAGAGGATACCTGCGACCTTCTCAAGGTCATCGGTCCGGTCGGAGAATGAATTTTGAATGAAAATTTACCTTATAGCTTAAAATAGCATCCAATAGGAGGAGTTTGCCATGATAAACATGGCTAATCCGAATCTCTCTTTGCGAATAGGAGAACCGGCAGTCGTAGGGTAGGACACCCACAGGTTAGGAGGAACAACGACCGTCGCGAGATGGCTGGTCAAGTGGTGGTGATTATTTTGTAAAAATCTCACCGTCAAAACTTAGGTGAAGTGAGCTGAACTTCTTTCTTGAACAGCGGGTCGAGGCCAGTCGGGGGATCGGTGAATGCTTTTTTTTTTCGAGACTTCTTTCGTGAGACGGACGGATTCATCTTAGCGTATTGATAGCAATCTACGATCTCGTAAATGGACTCGGCCCAGAATTCGGCTCCTTGTTTGGCGCCATCACCAGCGTCCATCAGTTCCTGTAACGTGAAGCTGACACGATATTAAGTGTCCTTGTTAGGCACAGCACCACATTTACACTCCAAGGCGGAGTCGTCTATGAATCTCCTGAACAAGTTTTCCTAGTTTCGGCCAAACTGGGTACGAACTGATACTGTTTAAAGACATCCAGGTTACCCAAGGTAACTCATATGCAGACGTGAGACGGACTATACATGGGACTTAAACTTACTGGCGAAATTTCGACGTCACGCTGAAGTACCTAGTAGTTCATGTTCGGGGTAATCATTATAGAGGTATGAGGAACAGGGAGTAAAGTTCACTCAACCTCCATAGAAAAGGGAGGATCCTCCGACCAGAAGAGTGTCGTGTCTGGTGGGCAACTGTCCAATGATTCATGTCAGGCCGTTGTATATATGCTTATAACGCGATAAACTCTGCTTGCGAGATGCAGGATTTTGCGTGACGCCAGTATGACGCGTTGTTCGCATGTGGCGTTGTAGATACCGCTACAGGTGTACTATAGATACATCTCTGCCTAACCCTACAGTGAATACAGGCATAATGTTATCTTATGTTAGGCGGATGTCACACTACAACGCGTCACGCGACGGGGCGAGGGTAACGGAGCCAAATTCCCCCCGTTTTCCGATCCGCCTTATGTTTCAGTAACATCTGGGTTAATTATTGTAATTTAAAAGAGTTCGTCGTCATCGAATTTTAAATTATTACCTATAATATCATATGACGCCCTAAATCTTTGTCTGAACAAGTCAATGTAAGATTCATAGATATATTCTTTTTAAAAACGTCAGGACGTTGCAACACTTTGCCACTTATCTTTATTAGATCTGGCCCCAATTTCGAGTAAACATCAAAAAAATAGATGTAATATGTGGCTGCTACCTTCTTGTCAACGAAACAGCTACCGAAGAGCTTATTGTTAAAGGTAGCATAATAATAGCAAAGTATAATGACCCCACTGCTGGAACACAGGCCGCTTCTCTGTGAGAGCACAGATATCACAAGAGCAACTACTTCGCGTGCCCAGCTTAAGTACAAAAATCGTAAGCCGCCACTTTTGCGTCGTAGTACTGCTGGCTGGGTGAGCGTGAGCGCTGGCGCTAGGCCCCCCGGTTGGGGCGAGTAGGTGCCGCACGCGGGTCTTTGAATCGATTTGATTTTCGCATCACTAAATAGTGCCTGTGACGTCATTGTTCGGAACCGAACCAAATACAGCGCGTTGCACGCGGTCTGCATGCGTAGGCAGCGGCGGCGCGCGGCGGCGTGATTAGCGCGTCATCGGCGAGTTGAGACGCGGTGCGGCGGCGACACGGCTCGTCCCGACAACAACTCGCTTCCACGGACTCCACCGCGACGGGCGATACTCGTCTCTGCTTAACTTATTGTTTGTCCGGGAAAGTTTTATAATGTGCCCCTAAATACAGTCCACAATTTTATTGCTCCCCCTGACAGTCATAGTAGGTAGTTAAAAATGGCACGTTCGTTTTCAATTTTCATACAGATCGTGATACTGATTTTAGTGTATTGTATACATAATATTTGCACCAACGACAGCCCCATTTTATGTCCTGGAAAATCGCTGTCCATTCCAAGGTCGCCTGGATGAGATCGCAGAATGCGATAAGGCCGCCCATTGTATATTTTGTAGTGTTTGATGTATCTTTTTCATGTTATGTATTTTTGTGGTGTACAATAAAGTATATATAAATAAATAAATAAATAAATACTAGCGTTATTTATCTAGGTCTATCTATATCTGTGTGGGAGAGGGAGTGAGCCACAATCCAACACGCGGGCCCAGGTCTATCTTTAGCTGTGTGGGAGAGGGAGTGAGCCATAATCTAACACGCGGGCCCAGGTCTATCTTTAGCTGTGTGGGAGAGGGAGTGAGCCATAATCTAACACGCGGGCCCAGGTCTATCTTTAGCTGTGTGGGAGAGGGAGTGAGCCATAATCTAACACGCGGGCCCAGGTCTATCTTTAGCTGTGTGGGAGAGGGAGTGAGCCATAATCTAACACGCGGGCCCAGGTCTATCTTTAGCTGTGTGGGAGAGGGAGTGAGCCATAATCTAACACGCGGGCCCAGGTCTATCTTTAGCTGTGTGGGAGAGGGAGTGAGCCATAAACTAACACGCGGGCCCAGGTCTATCTTTAGCTGTGTGGGAGAGGGAGTGAGCCATAATTTAACACGCGGGCCCAGGTCTATCTTTAGCTGTGTGGGAGAGGGAGTGAGCCATAATCTAACACGCGGGCCCAGGTCTATCTTTAGCTGTGTGGGAGAGGGAGTGAGCCATAATCTAACACGCGGGCCCAGTGCGGGTTGACGGATGTCACATGTCCTCGATTTTTTGGTTTTAGGACATGCCGGTTTCCTCGCGATGTTATTCACTGTTTTGAGAGCAATGGTGATGAATAATTTACAATAAGTAAAGCGCTGGTCTGGGTTCGAACCTACGACCTACAACTCGTAAGTCGCGGCTGTTACCACTGGGCCACCACTGCACTGCACTGTTGTTAAATACTCTAGCGAAATAAAAGGTTCCACGGCTAGAATGTTAATTGTTGTTGTTGTTGTTTATTGTAGTTGTTTGTTGTTGAATTTTAATTGTGTATGTTTAACATTACGTTACAATACTGGCATACGTCTCTTTCGTATCGGGCCTGGGGTCACAAATGAGTTTAAAAGACCATTTTTCTTTCAACGGGTTTTTTTTACAAAACGCTTGTACCTCTATCTAGATCTGAGTCCCGAATAAACCAGAGATTTTGAAACATCTAGCAATACTATTTTAGTTTTCCCAAAAATCTGGTCGATGTCTCCCTATAACACGTTTCTCTACTTCTCATACGAACAAGTATTTGTCCAGTAGCCCGTTAAAAAATTAAGAAATGTCAGGGGGCCTAAAAAGGCCACTTTGGCAGAATCATAAAAGGATAACATAATGGACAGTTAACCGTTAAGTTAATCGTATCAAATCCCATTGGTGAAGCATTTTTCAGTATTTTTTTTTTGTCTGTGCTAAAATACAATCAATCCGATCCAAATCCAATCCCAATCTCTTTGATTATACCTACGTAGTGTAGCGAAAAAAAGAAAAACACGGACTGTCTTCGCCATATTACGATTCATAACGTTATCCTTTTATGATTGTCCAAAGTGGCCTTTTAGCCAAAGTGGCCTTTTTAGGCCCCCTGATCTTCGCTAACTCGACAGACTAAATTAGTAGGTAGGTAGATAAGTAAGTTATAAACACAAAACAAACGGGTCCGCGCCCACTCGACCCGCTTAGACTCGACCCGAAGAATAATATCAGATGATTTACTACCAATTCAGTGCCATTTGTACAGTCAGGCAAAGTGATATTATCCTAATTTGATTTCACTGATACAAATGAATGAAATGGATATTTCTGCATTATGATAGAGCCCAACAAAGGTAAAATAATCATACTGTAAAGTTATGTACTAAGTATAGTTCTTCTTTTTAGATTCCGTTGCGATCGCAACACATCAATCAGCCAAAGGAAGAAGAAATGTATTGAAAATGATAACACTTTAGGAAAAAGTTATTACAAGAAACTGCTCGATTATTGATTATTTCAAAAACTATTTAATTATTTGAATTTTTTTTCATGTCGATTATTTATAGAAAGAATTTGTTGATTTTGTACTGAAAACAAACATGTTTTTTTTTTACATTTAAAAGTTAGTTCCTACTTGTTAAACTTATAATTATAATCACGTTTAAAGACTGATTCAATAAATACCACCGTATCACTAGCCTTATGATTGTAATGATAATTAACAATAATCTGTGATTTTGACTACAAAGTACAAAGCGTACCTAATTACTTATACTATATTAAAAAAAGTATAAGTACCTACTTATTTTTTTAATTAGGTATTAATTTATATATCCAAACATTATTTAAATTTGACACTCTCTGTGGTTCAAGCGTTAAATCGACACTTTTTTGTCTGACTATACATCGACGTTTTTACGCCTATCAAAACAGAAATATTCTTCGGGTCGAGTCTAAGCGGGTCGAGTGGACGCGGACCCAAACAAACAAACAAAAAACTAATGATGTAAACTGCATACTCAACTTATCACATCCACATTAAATACTTAACTGTTATTTATTTAAGTTTCTCCAGATGCGTTATGTTAATCTTAGATCTGTCTCAAAGGCATTCGGAGTCCGGACAGGTTTTGATACTGGATTCAACTCTTCGCTTTTTATTACTTTTCTAAAAGTGTTGCTCTTTTATTTTTACCGACTTCAAAAAAAAAGGAGGTTATCAATTCGACACGTATGTGTGTAATATTATTGGAATTGCATTATATTCACATATGACAATCTATTAGGGCTTCCAAATAAATATATCAAATTTTATAGACGTATGTGTGTATGTTTGTCCACGCATTTCTCCGCAACCATTTATCGGCTCGTGACCATTTTTTTTATTGGCTTACATTTTACTTCAACTTAGGGAACAGTGCAAGTTTCATCAAAATCGATTCAGTAATTTTCAAGATATGGACTAATACGTGTAAGTGTGGCGGCCTGGCTTATTGATACGAGCTACGGGTGTAGTGTCAAAGGCAAAAAACATCTCAAAACCTTAGTCGACTTCTAGTGCAAAAACTAAAAATTACGAAATATAAAAGTAATTTAAAAAAATTAACCGACTTCAAAAATAAATTAACTCAAAATTATGAAATTACTTTAATTTTGGAAGTCGGTGGAAAAAAACTAAAACTATAAATAAAATACAGATCCCAAAGACACCGACTTCCGAAACTAAGTTATTTCATAATTTTGAGTTAATTTCTTTTTGAAGTCGGTTTAATTTTTTAAATGATTCGGAATATAATTTGATATCATCTTTTGAGCGCATATTGAAGCGTGGTGTCCTATGTTTAGGAAATGCAAGGGTCTAACCAATTAATACGAATCATTCTAAGTTTTTCATATTATTATTAGTTTGGACATCATTTGACCGCTGTCTGAAACTTCCAAATGCTTTTCTGAAAGCATCTGAATATAACCGGGTTATGATGTTCCCACTGCTGGGACGCCGGACTCCTGGCCTGGGTTATTTTTTGGTTCTAGGACATGCTGGTTTCCTCACGATGTTTTCCTTCACCGTTTTGTTTAGAAAATGCAAGGGTCTAATCAACATGAAACACTGTAAGTTTTTTATAGTTATTAATTTGGACATCATTTGACCATGCTTTTCTGAAAGCTATGCATGTGATTATGTACCTACTTGTGGCAAGGCAAACTAGTTTTCAAATTCAATGCATGCAATTTATCGTTACGACGTATATTGACTAATACGCATTTTGACCGACGATGGTTACCGTTATACCTAAACACGCGAAATGACCAATCGCTAAATGACCAACACGCTTAATGACCAATACGCTAAATGACCCACAACAATTTTAATTTAGTCAAGTATTTCAGTTGGTAGGTATAAAATATTTTACACAAAATCAAACAAGCCAATTTTTTAGTACTGTCGGGGCCCCTATTTTTGTCTGCCTATGATTTCAATTGGCTCTGTTTAATTTGATATGAGGTAAAGATATTTGTATTCTCATTCGCTCGCTCTTGCATGTCTCCAATGTCGACGGAGTCCCGCTTCGCGGGGCTCCTATTTCTGTGTAAAGGGCTTAAAGTAACCTAACAAAACCGAACCTCGGGGTGCCCTTCGCTCGCTCTTGCATCCTACGTCGCCTACCAACCGACCTCAACCATGCAATGTAATTAAAAAGTAATTATGTAAGTTAAACCATGTAATTTTCAAAATAAATATTTTAATATATACCTATTTATAATACCTAAATATTGGTAATTTAGCATCATTGATATATATCAGTGATGATCAAATTTTCTTATTACGCATATAGACCTACATATATTATATGTATGTATTGTATGTTTTATTATTTTTATTTTATTGTATATGTGGGTCTATATGCGTAATAAGAAAATTTGTCAATACGAGTACCAATTGAGATTGGTCATTTTGCATAGGTATTGGTTATTTTGCGTGTTGGTTGTTTCGCGTTATGGTCCTTCTGCGTTATTTTCACCAATGCATATTGGTCATTATAATTATGCGTCTAAACCCAATTTATTATTAAGATCTCGTATTGTCCTCTTGTCCCATTGCAGGGCAAAGGTCTCTCTACTCCATTTCCGCTTCCCTCTATGTAAGGCGACTAAGAACCAATCATGCAGTCTTTGTTGAAGGAGTCTAGCTCATTCCGCCAATCCCGTCTGGGCCTGCCGCAATGTCGCTTGTAATTAAGAGGAACACATTGGGAAGTGTGATAAAAAAACACAAGCATTACATTTTTTTTGTTAGCCTATGCTGTGCCACTGCTGGGCAAAGGCCTCCCACAAATCCTTCCAGGAACTTTTTCCCCGCGCCCCACCTCGAACCAGCCCTCGCGGTACGCGTTCAGGTCATCTCACCACCTCGTTCTGGGCCTACCTCGGCGACGCCGTCCATCTTCAGGCACCATTGTATGGAGACTTTTGCCCAGCGGTCATCGTGCATGCAGCTGATGTGACGTGCATACAAATTAATCGTAAATACGAAATTCTATTGGGGTTTCAGGAGTAGCATTCCATTGGCTAATATGAAGTTAGTTTAGCTCGTCGCCATCTATGTTTGACTAATCAAATATGATTCAATAAAACAAAAACCTGTCCATCACTAAACATTTTATTTTACAGTAACAACTCTCACACTCTCATACAATAAGTAGATAATACTTATTACAATAACCGTATAGTACACTATCATAATATAGCATATATTTATGACTTCAGCCTAATGGCACTAGTGACTCTACACAGCTTTCTTCAGAGTCAAATACAGACTTAAACAAAATAAATTCGATCATAGGCACTTTGATCAACCTCTTCAAATCGTCGAGATTATGGCGGCCTATTACAAAAATAATAACTAATCGTTAAAGTATACATAATTAGTTTGTAAAAAAGTTTAAAAGGAAGAAGTATCCTAAAAGGATTGAACAGAAAAATAAAGATTTATTCTTATAATATAACAAAAAATATGTTCGCGGCAAAGTCAGTGGTCAAGTAACGAAATATCAGTTTGCATTGTATTTGAGATTATATTTACGAAAGTAAATCAAAAATCAGATTACCAAAAATCTCGAAATTGTATCAATTAATTTCAATAACGTCAATCAAACAAAAAGTGCATTTTAAAAATAGAGTAAAAATTTTGAATCAAACGTGATTGGTCCTTGGGTAAGGGAGCGTTTGTGTGACGCGTTGTGATTGGGCCATTTTACGAATGGCGGTCGGTGATTGGTCAGCACGAGCAGGACTTGGTGTTGCCGTCCCGACTGTTCTCGCCGTTGGCAATCTTGTGGTCAAGCGCGAATTTTTCACCATCTCTGTTGTCATTGCTCTGGAGTAATTTATCGTTTAAAAGTATCTGGAAAGGAAAAAACGTTGCTGATTAGTGAAAAGTAAATTAATTGGGTCTTTTTATAGTCTGTCTTCAACCATGAGGAAGTTACCATAGGCTATCGTATGGAACATTTAATATTCATACACGAAAGATTGCGGGTATAATATATTTAATGTTAACTTTAACGGTAATTAGAAATAGCAATTTCACACAGCAGAAATGAAAAATAACGAAGATGCTGCGCTGGGCGAACGGTGTAACACGCCTGGACAGAATATCCAATGAGCACGTGAGAGGATCTTTCGAAGTGACCGCAATAACGGACAAACTATAAGAGGGCTAAGATGATACGGCCACATAATGAGAAGAGATAATAGTTTCTTAGTAAAAATACCCCCGCTACATGGTGGTCCAGTATCGAGAGGGAAATGAAAGCACAGATCCTAACTCCTATGACAACCCGTGACAGATCGTCCTGGCGCCGCTATACAAGAAGACCTGACCCCAGATAAAACTGGGATTAAGGGGTGGAAGAAAAAGAACGGTAATTAGAAATAGTCAAAGTTTCCCACCTACTACAAAATAAACTTAGTCAAAAAAAGACTTAAAATTACAAGAATTGCCCTCAGATGAAGATGAAGATCTTGCTTGAATGTCTTTTATGTCTCAAATCATCTTTTTATAAAGATAAAAAGTCTAATTATAACCAAAATAACTTATATACGATAATCCACCAGATTCATTCAAGGTTGAAAAACTAGAACTGTGGCTGAATGTGGTTGAGCTGTGGTGGTTGTAGAACTTATTTTCTTGTTGATGATCCTAGCAGTCATTCAACCATAGTTTACATTAGGCTTCAGTTTAATTATTTTTAAACGAGTTTTTAAAGACGTCATCAATAATTAAACACCTCCGTAACTATTCTAGAAGAAAATATTGCACAATGTTAAAAAATAAGCTACAATTGAAAAAAGTTTATTCTTGTCAACAAGCTTTAAGGCCATCGAATGTTTTTTTTGTCAAAGCTACTTATAATATACGTAGAAGGAGCGTTGATTGAGAGGGGCTTGTGGCTAAGGGGCCGTCTCCACGAGCGACAGAATACGGCGATATTATCGTCGTGCCACGTATGTCTATACACTCTCTTAGAACGTGTCTCCACACGGCAATATCATCGCGGCGAAAATTTGATGGCACGGCGAGACTATCGCCGCGATTCTCTCGCTCGTGGAGACGGCCCCTCAGTAATAACAGCCGCACGGGTCGATCGATCCGCTGCCGCGGTTGGTCCGTGGACGGGTGACCATCTTTACATACCGAGACCCTTCCGTGCCTCGGAAAGCACGTTAAGCCATTGGCCCCGGCTGCCATTCGTGGATCTTTGACAGTCGTTACGGGTCGTCAGAAGCCCAAAAGTCTGACAACCAGTCTTACCAAGGGGTTTTACCAAGTAACTGGGTTGTGGAGGTCAGATAGGCAGTCGCTAGATGTAAAATACTGGTATTCAGCTGCATCCGGTTAGACTGGAAGCCGACCCCAACATATCTAGTTGGGAAAAGGCTAGGCAGATGATGACAGGGTCATCATAGAAGCCCAAAACATCCTCAGCCTTGACCTTTTACAAATATAATGCCTTACAACGAACGTTTGGAACGATCTTGAAACAAATTACAAGAACAGCAAGGGTAAGGGTCCTTCACGGAGAACTGTCGAATAGAAAGTGCGCACGGAAGGAAGAAAAATGCAGAGAAAATTATTTAAAGGTGTGAAGTTGAGAAAATTATGAAAAAAAGAGGGTTGCCGTACATAAGGACAATGTGAACCAACTTGAAAGCTATGGAATACCTCAAGTAATTGGAGCCAAATAGAAAATGGGTAAAGCTCATCAATTTATAGGAAAGAAGGTTGCCATACATGATGGAAACTTTAAACCTAGCAAAGACGATTTTTCCATTCTCACGCCGTGTATCAAAGCAACTGACACCTAATCTATCATCACAGACTCCAAAATGGGCTACAATTTTGTCATCGTTTACAGCAGTCATTAAAAGTACATTATGATACATGGGTGCTATGTTGATCATTATACTCGAGGCAGTATTATTCGCGCGAGCCGCAGGCGAGTGCAATAAGGAACCCGAGCGTATAATGATCAATGCACACGCCGACACGCGTTTCATACGACGGTACGGACGGAAAGCGGTTCAATAAGAGCCACTTTACGAGCAAGTGTGTTGAAAAAGCATTTATAACCACAGCTAACATTAATTTTCCCGCCTTCCGTGGACGGAAGCGGCTCTATGGTATAAAAGACACGCGTGTTTGATATTTCACAACATTAAAACCAGAATTAACAAGTCTAAATAAATAAGAATATTTATATTATGGACATTCCAAATTCCGTAAGCATAATTAGATTAAAATAATAATGTTAATACCTATTAAAATTATTGGTTTCAAAATGTTGACGTATAGTTTTGAATTCTGGAATGGTCTTCACTGTTCAAGTGTTCACACATAAAAGAGAATAACTGAAAATACGTATAGGATTATACTTGGAAAGGTCCCGAAAACCAGCAAAAATTTTAAATGATGAGCGATCTTCCCATAGTGTGGTGGAGGTACCAATCGCTTCCTGTTCGGGAAACTACGGAACTCTTTGGCATGGTAACCCAATTTACGCTATTCAAATCACACTAAAACTGAACCCGTTACTTTTATTTCCCGCCATAGTAACATCAGTCGACATTTATATTGCACAACCTATAAAAAAACCACTTCTTCCTAAACATTATGCTAGACCGTCGAAACTTTCCGCACTTAAGTTTGGTATGCGACAAGGTAACCATATAAACTACAAAAAAACCGGTCAAGTGCGAGTCGGACTTGCATTCACAATGGGTTCCGTACCACAAGACAAAAAACGCCGAAAAAATCACGTTTGTGGTATGGGAGCCCCCCTTAAATATTTATTGTATTCTGTTTTTAGTATTTGTTGTTATAGCGGCAACTGAAATAAAATAATAGCCTGGTGACAGACGGACAGTGGAGTCTTAGTAATAGGGTCCCGTTTTTACCCTTTGAGTACGGAACCCTAAAAAGAATAACTCTCAAACGGGTTTATGGTAGAACTAATCAATGGAGGATTTATTTATAGTATTTATTAATTTGTGTAGACAACTAAAATGCTATTAATTTTTACCATTATTGTGGGTTTTTGATTGAGATAATTTTTTCTGAAATATTTTTATTTCATTAGTGTTTGCTTATTGATATTTCCATAATAATATAAAGTAAAAGCGTTCGAATAAAAAATTATTTAAGTACGTTGACAAAAAATTTAATGATTAAAATATCAGAGTGTGGAATTTGAAGCTCAAATTCGGAGATCTTTAAGCATTTACATGGTTTTTGTTTGTAATAACAAAAACTCTAGAAGAATTTAATAAGAATGAATTATAAACTATAAAGTTAAATACTCCCCTACAACTAAACTTAAATCTGGAACTTCGAAAGCCATAAAAAACAAACGCTAAGCAATATTGTGCGGGATACCCGAAGGAGCTATCTTAGGACCACCTCAGACCTTAGATAGTATCAGCCCAGTCTTTGATGGGGGAAGAAAACTTTATAGTAAAACTCGTCGTTCATCGTTTCAGCCGGTAGACGTCCACTGCTGGACATAGGCCTCCCCCAATTTTGGGGGGGTTTGCCATAATCGCCACGCTTGGCAGGCGGGTTGGCGATCGCAGTATGGTATGATGGTGGAATAAATAGAGAACGCTGCTGCCCATTCTCCGGTAAGACCCTTAGTCGCCTTTTACGACACCCACGGGAAGTAAGGGGTGGTGCAATTCTTTAAGTCCGGCACCACACAGACAAAAAAACAAAATATAGTAAAACTATTCAAAGTTAAATATTGCACCTTACCTTATTAACTAGTGACCTGGCTGCCTCCTCAATGTTGATGTTTTCTTTGGCCGACGTCTCAAACCAACCGGCGAACCCTTTCTCGCGACAGAACTCCTCCATCTTGGCTTGAGAGTTCACTATGCCTTCCTTTTGTTGGTCACACTGAGGAAATGAAAAGGTAATTATCAGTGATCGGAATAGGTAGAGCATTTAGGTTCATTGACCGCAAACATTGATGTTAATATGGATATTCCACGGGATTCCGACTGATACTACGGGATTTTATTGTCGCTAGAGTGACGCACCTGTTTTTGTCTCGTTCTGCGCCACTAGAATTCAATTCTTCACCAACAGTAACTTCGAAACTAAACTTAACTTCGTAACTAAAAGGGAATATCTATATTATTCTAAGCTATGGCAAGTACATAAAACAGCTCTACCTATTCCGATCTATGGTAATTATGCAGGGGGTGTAGATGAATAGACACAATAGAATGTGCAAGACTTAAGGCAACTACATGACCTAAAGCGCAGTCTTTGTCGGGCTGCATAGAAAAGAAAGAGAAGCGCGATGACAGCGCGCTGGTAATTTATTGCAAAATATGAAGCAATTATCTATTTACAAAAAATCTATTGTTTGGATTAAAAAAATAAAAGACTAGTGTTTTGATATGTTGCTTGTAGGATAATCTGATAAAAAATCAGAATGACTGAATGAATTGTATGTATATTAGTCTGTTTTTTATTGTAAAAATAATTTTTTTAGAGGTATCTTCATGATTTTTTTCTACCGTATCAAATTAGTTGTATTATGTTTTCAACACACTATCTACTATCATATATTTTTCTGATTTTATTGTTTCTAAAACTTGCGTTTTTTGTGTTTAGGTCCTGTAAGCCCCTTAATGATGAAAATAAATTACTTAGATTAAGAGCTATATAGATTTACAATAGAATCAGACTATTCTCGCAGTTTTTGACTCAGGCGTTTAAGATCGTTTACGACGTACGGAATTTCATACAAACTTTCAAGCCCTTGTTTTTCGAAATGAATGAACCGATTTTAATGAAACTTCATACCATACGCAGGATACAAAGTCTAAAAAGTTAGTTAAGAACATTTTCTAAAAATACAAACGCAGGATACAAAGTCTAAAAAGTTAGTTAAGAACATTTTCTAAAAATAGTGTTACAGCTAAATTAGACCGATTTTAAATTTTCCATAGAAACAGCGATTTCCAGTTATATTTTTATAAATAAGGCATTTCGAAAATGTTATTTACAAATTTTTAGACCTTTGTATCCTGCTGCGTATGAAGCTTCATTAAAATCGGTTCATTCATTTCGAAAAACAAGGGCTTGAAAGTTTGTATGAAATTCCGTACGTCGTAAACGATCTTAAACGCCTGAGTCAAAAACTGCGAGAATAGTCTGATTCCATTGTAAATCTATGAGTTAGAAATCAATTTTTCTCATCATATGCCGTCGATTGATTTAGTACTGCTTTAGTAGTTTAATAAGCATATTGAGATCTGATCTAGAGAGATGGCTGCAGATCAGATGGAAGGACAGACATAGACCCCTTTATTTTTACACGTTGCTTAACGTTAAGTAGTAACTGTTTAACCATACATTTTCTTTAAATTTCTCGTTTTAACGTTCTTTTTAAGCTATGTTTATGAATGTGTTATGTCGCTACTTGTGGAACCCTAAATTCCTAAGACAATGACTAAGACCACCCTGCTCTCGTACCGTGAGAATCGCCTTCTCAGCAATCCGAAGGCGTGGGATCGAAGTTAGTGCTATACCAGTGAATATTGATTTCGTGTATTGGTGATTCACTCTTGTTTCTGACATCGGACAATTGTCGCGCACCTTAGTTTTAACGATTTAATTGTAATTTTATCTTGATTAAATTGTTTAAGTAAATTATATCTCGGTTTCCTTTGCATCCCCGATTGCAGCCGAACGTAATTGGCGCAGTCGGTAGGATACTCGCGGTCGGTTTCGCGTAAGAAGGAAGATTTCCGCTATCGTAAAGCCGCCCGTACGGCTATCCAGTCGTTCCAGAGTATCCAGAATCTACACGTCGTGCTGTATCGAGGAATCCAGACATTGATTACGCAAAGGGGCTGATATAATGTTCATGTAAGTACATTAGATTATTTCTAGTGACCGCTTTCCCCTAGCCTGTACTAATATAACTTTCCAAAATTTTCTTTCCACAAAAATCCAGGAATACTAGGATAGTTAGAAGTAGTAGAGAATTAGAGATAGATTCTAGAAGAGATATTAATTTAGATACATTATACGAGGACAGAGAATCGTTTTCTAGGAAAATGTCTTTGGATTTAGATACCGTTTTTAAAGCATTACGGCTGGTACCCGACTTTGACGGGAACCCGAATGTGCTGACTAGGTTTATTCAATTGTGTGATCATTTAGTTAAAGAATTTTATAATGTTCAAGGTGGTTCCGAATTAATTAACTCTGCACTTATTAATGGTATATTAAATAAAATCGTAGGATCTGCTGCTCGCTTAATCAACTCGAATGGTATAGCAAGTGATTGGAATGGCATCCGTAAGGCATTAATAAATAATTTTGCTGACCAGAGGGATGAGACCGCTCTTTACAGCGATTTATCTCTTTTAACACAGGGCTCTAACACTCCGCAAGAGTTCTATGAGCGTTGTCAGAATCTTTTTAGTACAATTATGACTTACGTTTCTTTACACGACACCTTAAAAACCACAATAGACGCTAAAAGGGATTTATATAAGAAATTAACGCTCCAGGCGTTTGTGCGCGGATTAAAAGATCCTGTAGGATCACGCGTACGCTGTATGCGCCCTCAAAGCATAGAACAAGCACTAGAATTTGTTCACGAGGAAACTAATACTATGTATCTACAAAATCGTAACGACCGTTTGCCTGATAAAAGAATTGGTAGCAATAACCAACCCGGTAATAATTTTAGAATGCCGTTTAATATGCCTGATCCAAGGCCTAATAATTATGGCATGCCAGGACCTGCACGATTCCAATTTCCAGCTCAACAACCACCGCAGTGGAAACCGATTTATTTCCAACCTCGCCAGTTTGGTCCGACCCGAACTCAGCAATTATTCAGGGCGCCCATACCCATCTACAACCGTCAGAATAACCCATTTCCAGTAGTCCAGCAAAATTCTCCTAACCAGCCTAGTGGCTCAGCGCAACCACGACCAATGAGTGGTGTTAGCCATTTCGTGAACAGACAATTACCACCTACTAACGCTTTTACGAGGCATGATTGGAGCAAATCTGGCAATCCTCCACCCAGTAATTATTTCAAAACTCGGGAGATGCATTTAAATGATTGTTTTAACGATCCTTCGTTCAATGATTATTTCATCGATTATGACGGAACTCATTACGATTACTATGAGTACCCAGAAAATTGGTACTATGAATATCAACCGTCCCCTCAGGAATGTTTAGAACTTCCCCAGCAGTCCGGAAGCCTAAAAGAGGACACCAAAGAATCTAAGGAACCGGATTTTCAGAAAACTCCGAAATCCGACACATTAAAATAGAAATAAATCTCCAAACTCAACGGTACCTTCCATACGTTCAAATCGCGTCACCTCCTCTTAAGCTATTAATAGACACAGGTGCGAACCAGTCCTTTCTATGTCCTAATGCTGTCGAAAAATACTTTAGTGATTTTCCATTAAATTATTCTCCATTCGAAGTGCATAGTGTTCATGCTAAAACTAGAAACGATTATTCAATTACTTTACCTATTTTTAATGAATTTAATGATTCTAGTACAGTTTCATTTGATATCTATAAGTTCCACGATTACTTTGATGGACTTATTGGAACCGATCTGCTAGAAAAATGGGAAGCTACGATAGATTATAAAAATAAATTATTTACAACTAAGTTCGCCTCAAACCCTATTAGAATCTATGATTCACGTAATATTAATTTATATGAGAATATTATTCCAGCTGGTTCGTCTAAGTTACTAAAGATTCCGATTAACGTTAGCAATGGAGATGCTTATATTCCTGAGCAATGTATTTCAAACTGTATCATACGTGAATGCCTTACTACGGTTAAACAGAATAGGGGTGTATTGGAAGTACAGAATCCAAGTAGGAATGATATAATCTTCTCAATGGATTGTGCAATACCTGCAGAAGTTCATAATGTCGAGTGCACGAGCACTAAACAGCAAAAGCAACGCGTAAAAGACGTGCTATCACGCCTTCGTACTGACCATTTAAATGAAGAGGAACGCCTTAATCTAGAATCATTGTGCTCGCAATATGCAGATGTTTTTTATATTGAAGGTGAACAATTAACATTCACTAATAAAATCAAACATTCAATTAAAACCACAGACGAGGCTCCAGTCTATACAAAGAGTTATAGATATCCATATATTCATAGACAGGAAGTACAAGAACAGATAGGTAAAATGTTGGAACAAGGTATAATTAGACCTTCTAATTCTGCTTGGAGTTCTCCTATTTGGGTGGTAGCTAAGAAAGCTGACGCATCAGGAAAGGCTAAGTGGCGTATTGTAGTGGATTTTAGGAAACTTAATGAGAAAACCATAGATGACAAATACCCAATCCCTAACATAGCTGATGTCTTAGACAAATTAGGTAACTGTCAGTATTTTACTACGCTAGACCTAGCTAGTGGATTCTACCAAGTTGAAATGGACCCCCAAGATACATATTACAAAAACAGCATTCAATGTAGAACATGGGCATTTTGAATTTCTAAGAATGCCCATGGGACTTAAGAATAGTCCATCAACCTTTCAAAGAGTTATGGACAACGTGTTGCGAGAACTCCAGAATACTATTTGCCTAGTGTACCTAGATGATATAATAGTTTTTAGTACATCATTGCAAGATCACATAGTCAACCTAGAAAAAGTTTTTAAAAGATTACGCGAATCTAACTTTAAGATACAAATGGATAAATCTGAGTTCCTTAAATTAGAAACAGCTTACCTAGGGCATATTATAGGTAAAGACGGAATAAAGCCTAACCCAGATAAGATCTCAGCAATACAAAATTACCCGTTACCTAAAACGACTACCGAAATTAAAAGGTTTTTAGGACTTCTAGGTTATTATAGAAAATTTATCCCTGATTTTGCTAAAATAACTAAACCTTTGACTCAAAGCTTAAAGAAAGGCTCTAAAATTACACTTAATCAAAATTATATCGAATGCTTTGAAAAATGTAAGACCCTTCTGGTCAATGATCCAATTCTTCAATACCCTGACTTTAAGAAAGAATTTATACTCACTACAGACGCTTCCAATCTGGCAATTGGAGCAGTACTTTCACAGGGTCCTATTGGATCTGATAAGCCAATAGCTTATGCCTCGCGTACGCTTAACTCTAGTGAGATAAACTATAGCACTATTGAAAAGGAGCTTTTGGCTATAGTCTGGGCAACCAAGTATTTTAGGCCATATTTATTCGGACGAAAATTTAAAATAGTTACCGACCATCGTCCTTTGCAATGGGTGATGAATATTAAGGAACCGAATTCCCGCTTAACCCGTTGGAGATTACGGCTAAGCGAGTTTGAATTCACAGTGGTCTATAAGCAAGGAAAACATAACACTAATGCAGATGCTTTGTCACGAATAGAAATTCATCATGAAGAAGCTAGTTCAATAGTAGTTAACACTTCACAAGGTGCACCTTCAGACTCAGATTCTAGAACTGAAAGCGCGGATTCTAGAAATTTAAGTGCCCATAGTGATTTAGAAAGTCCCATATTAGAAATTCCTATTTCCGATGATCCCCTTAATAAGTTTAATAAGCAAATATATCTTAATGTTGTAGGAGATATGAAAAGCAGGCCTAGTGTTTCTAAACCTTTTGAAACACATACTAAAACAGTCATACAAATTTCAAAATCTAGTTTAGAACAAGACGTTATTAACGCAATTAAAGAATACGTTAATCCAAAAGTAAAGACAGGTATTTTAATTAATCCTACATTAGAAATGTATTCTATAATACCCATAATTCAAAAATATTTCAAAAATTCTGCAATGAAATTAGTACTTACCAAAAGTGAGGTAGAAAATGTTAAAGACTATTTCAAGCAACAGGAAATTATAAAGAAATATCATGAAGGCAAAACCAATCATAGAGGCATCAACGAATGTTATCTAGCATTATCGCGTAGATGCTATTGGCCAAATATGAAAGACCATGTAACGAAGTATATCAATGAATGTCGAATATGCGGACAAGCTAAATATGATCGCAACCCAGTTAGACCAAGGTTACAAATAGTACCTCCACCTACAAAACCTTTTGAGGTTGTACATTTAGATCTGCTTAGTATTGAAATGAATAAGTATCTTATAATAGTAGATGCATTCTCTAAGTATGGTCAAGCATACTTCTTGAGAGATGCTACAGCTATTAGTGTCGTACAAGCTTTACTAAAGTTTTCTACTCATCATGGAATGCCTTTAACTATTGTAACAGACAATGGTCCAGAATTCAACAATCAAATATTTTCTGAATTTACTAGATTGCACAAAATTCAACATCATAAAACCTGTCCTAACACACCCAATGAAAATGGAATGGTAGAACGACTAAATTCTACACTTTTGGAACATTTGCGTATATTAAAATTAGAACAACGAGGAGAACCTATTACTAATCTTATAACTTATGCTGTATTGGCTTATAATAACTCAATACATAGCTTTACAAAATGTAGGCCTATCGATATAATTACCGGTCATTTTGATCCCCGGGATCCTTTAGATATGAATCTATCAGAACATCTCTTACAACAATATATCCAGGAACACCGTAGACAAATGTCAAAAGTATACGATATTCTCAACGACACTTCACTTCATCGCCGCACTGAAATTACTGAAAATATTAATAAGAATCGTGAATCTGAAAAAGATTACGAACCAGAACAACAAGTTTTTATTAGAAATCCTTTATGCCATAGGCAAAAGTTAGCAGCTCGATATACTCATGATACGGTATTAGCGGATTTGCCTATTCATATCTATACCAAAAAGAAAAGAGGCACCGTGCCTAAATCACGCCTAAAACGGGTGCCTAATAGTGCTCGTTTGTGACAGGACACTGAAAATACTACTAGTCCTGACCCTGGCCCTGGCCCGAGCAGACGAAATAACGCTAGACAGTCTTAATGATGGACCAGGTATTTTGCCCTTCAACCTGGGACCCACAAGAATCATAGCACATTTCCATTCCTTTCTCCAAATTATAAACCTTGATGATATGCGTAATAGTTTAGAAACGGTCAACGAGCAATTGCAAAATCTTACGCCGCAATTAGGTAATGTGTCACGATCTCTATATGAACCCCACGTTAAATATCTAGGTACTAAATTAGAAGAAATATCGGAACAGTTAGAAACACTTGAGGTAAAGCGTGTTAAAAGAGGTCTCATAGATGGTCTTGGTGCAGTAATAAAGAGCATTTCGGGTAATTTAGATTATACTGATGCACTAAAATATGATAATGCCATCGCAATCTTAAAACAGAATGAAAATAATTTAGCTACTGAAATGAATCACCAAATAAGTTTAAGTAAGCAGTGGGTTTCACGTAGCTCAAACGTTACCGATAGAATAGTAGAAAACCAAGATAAAATCGAGAAAATTATCAATTCTATTTTAGCTAGCAATGTTAGACATGAAACAGATACCATTAAATATGCTCATTTGGCACAGTTACTAATGATACTAGGAGACAATATAGATAATTTGTCTAAAGAACTTGACAAATTGCAAAATTTATTAGCATTTATTAGGGCTAGAAGTATTCATAACTCTATATTGAATTATGCTATGTTTAAGGAAATGATGAATAGATTAGGTATGTTATATAATAAAGATCAATTTCTAGATATTAGTTTCAGAGAATATTTTGATATAATTAGACTAGGATATTATTACAATGGGAATAAGATAGTAATAGTTATAAAATTTCCGATTCTTTATCCTACTAACTTTATCCTTTATAAATTATCCCTAGCTCCTAATCATGACAATAAGGTCCTGATTCCAACTTATCCTTTCATAGCGGTTCACGAAAAAGATCTATTGTACATGGAGACAGAATGTCCGAAGTATAGCCACGGTCACCTTTGCGAGGATAATTTAAGTCACCATCAAGGCAAACAATCGGACTGTATCCAGCAGCTTATATTACACCAGAAAATTAACGAGTCCTGTCAATTTACATCAGTCATCCTGTCTTCTGAAGCTATGGAGCAGCTAGACGACCAACACTTCATTATAAGCTTTCCTAAACCTACGAAAGTTCGTTTAACCTGTTCTGAAGACAACTATAGAATGCTAAAAGGGAGCTACTTATCTATCATACCTAAAGGCTGCGCGCTAAGAACTATAGCATTTACTGCAAGCAATCGTCATGATCAAACTAAGGGAAAGATATTGAAAATTATGGACTTACCAATTATAAAGGAAAATTCGTATAATGTACCAATGAAAACTATAAAACTAGATACCATTGACCTTGGCAGTTTGCATTCAAGTAACTCTGAAATCGCTCTACAAGAACCTGTAACGCTACAGTCGTCGAACACTGAAGCCATATACCACACTACTATACCGGTATACATTCTACTATCCGGTGCATGTGTACTCATTATCATCATTATACTTCGTCGTCGTAGATTGAACCAACTACAGAAAGCCACTGATGGAATCGATATTAAGGCTAAGGATAAGGAGCCCGGAAACGCCGAGATTGAGACAGCTTCGCCATCGACACTATTTTCGACTAGAGTTTTCAAATAGTTGTCGATCTCGTGGAGGGAGATGTTATGTCGCTACTTGTGGAACCCTAAATTCCTAAGACAATGACTAAGACCACCCTGCTCTCGTACCGTGAGAATCGCCTTCTCAGCAATCCGAAGGCGTGGGATCGAAGTTAGTGCTATACCAGTGAATATTGATTTCGTGTATTGGTGATTCACTCTTGTTTCTGACATCGGACAATTGTCGCGCACCTTAGTTTTAACGATTTAATTGTAATTTTATCTTGATTAAATTGTTTAAGTAAATTATATCTCGGTTTCCTTTGCATCCCCGATTGCAGCCGAACGTAATTAATGAACCCCAATAGTAAATAAACACTAATAAGGAAAAAAAATAAGGTGTCTGATCTTCATTTTTTTTCCCATTCCAAAAATATCTATTGCGTTGTAAATCAATGTACTACACAAGCAATTGGAATTTAATATTTTAAGATTTTTGTTAGTATATAAAACAACAATTCAAAAAGATCTAGGAGAACCAATTACCTTATTCGCCAGCAATATACAAGGTATGGGCGATCCATCCGGCAGTTGGACCTTGGCGTCCAGGTCGTTCTTCCACTTGACAACGGCGTCGAAGGTCGCGACCCTCGAAACGTCGAACACTATGAATGCACCCACAGCCTCCTTGTAGTACACCCGGGTCATGTTGCCGAAGCGCTCTTGACCTGACAAAAGGAAATATTAAATTAGAGAACTTATTGGAGAACATAACATCAGCATTATTTTCAGCCGGAAGACGTCCACTACTGGTCATAGGCGTCCCCCGAGTACCGCCACTTCCAAGACCAAATTGTAGAATAAGCATATTTAACTTTTAAGCTTTACCCACACTGAAGTGAATCCCGCGCGGAATGTGGGATGAAATTCGCTTAGTTGCGTCCCTCGTCCCGCCCGCGCGTGTGTCACCTCTGTTTGACCAGAGCTATAAGCTGCAGTCAAGCAAAGCGCTTGCAGGATTGTGTATCTTAAGAGAATGAGGAGCGGCATCCTTGGAACTGCAATACGAGCCTATAATATTGTGGCGGCATTTACATCGCCACATGTGAACTACGTATCACGCTGACGCCACGCAAAATCCTGCATCGCGCAAGCAAAGTTTACCGCACAACTAGGCTATAACGTCCCGTCATCAATAGTCGCGCAGTTGCCCACGAAACATATCACCCGTCTGCTCTGAGGATCCTCCCTTTTCTATGGAGGATGAGTGAGCTTTACACCCTGTTCCTCATACCTCTATAAATATCATCCCCTTCTGTGTTACCTAAAGCGGTAGGTTATGGGCAGGCATGTAACAGTACATTGACTATATCGCTAGAAATGTTATAAGTCCCATGTTATACGGGCCTATTGCCCTTAATGGCACGAATCTATTCTTCTTTAGACTGAGATTTCCTATTAAAAATAATAACAATATGAACCTGAACCGTTGACCGGCAGAGAACTCGAGCAGTCGTCCTATTGACCACTTGATCAAAGAAGCAGATCTGATGGGAATGTTAAGAGCAGAGATTTACTAGTCCAAGTCGCAAGTAAGCAAACAACCTGCGGAATTGTGTGAAGTGAGTGAGCAAAAATATCTTTGCAACCACAAATATAGGCTTATAAGATCATCCCTATCTGCTTTTAAGTGTTGCAATTTTGATGTGTAAACTGTGTAGTTGTGATTTTTGTGGAAAACGAAACGACAACGAGCTGCTGTCAGTCGTTCTACAAATATAACTGTGTATTAGAAGATACGAAAGATAACGGCCTAAATTGGGCTTAGTAATTTTTATTTTATTTTAAAAACAAATGTTACAAACGCTTACCAAAACAAATATGATGAAGAAGAAACTAACCCACTTCACTTTACAAAACTCTTCACTGATAATATTATTGTTTATATTATAAATAGTAGAGACATGAATATTAAGCCTAGCGTTGCCATAGTCATTGTAAACACGATATTAAAGGCCTCACAATCCTCATCCATTTTGATAAATTCACTGCTGCAACGGAATAACGGTATAATTGATGAACTCACTTATGTATTAATTACACGATCGAGTCACTCACACGGTAATATTAAAAGTACTCTGTGCATAATCTAATGAAGAACGTGTGAAAAATATTGAAAGCCGAAAGCACCGAAAGACAAGTTAACAGATACCATATGACATTTGAATATAGATAAAAAGGTTTGCCTTCAGACATACATAAAAACCTTTGTGGTTACCGTACCTAAACCAATGACGTCACATCTTCGATTGGTCCACACTAGCTTGAGACGCAGAGGAGTGGACAGGAGAAAGGAAGGCAATTGCCCTGCAGTTGGACAACATAGGCCAAAGATAAATAAACAATGACGTGCAAAAGCCCGTCGAAAGGCCTGAGACCAATGTTACAAGAAAATAGTACAAGAGATGAAAGTCAAAGATGATAATTGATTGAAAGAACACGTTAAATAGGTTGTTCTTGAAATCCTATCACAAACATCGTCACAACAAACGTTCCCGATAAAAATAATGTAATGACATGAAGGTTAATTATAATTTGAGTTATAGATAAGTTTTCTGAACCGTTTTGGCCAAAGTCAAAGTCACGCATTTGGTTGCAAAACACTTTCATCACAAAAAGTCTAGAAATGACGAAGTCGTTGACTTCGTCATTTCTAGACTTTTTATTCTGAGACCAACTGAAGCCCGTCACAGACGTAGCTATAGAATAGAATAGAATACTCTTTATTTTTACACCATATTAATTACAGACATAATTATAGAAACTGTACAAAGGGTGACACAATGGGCGGTCTTATGGCTAAAAGCGATCTTTTAAAGACAACCTTTGGAATATATATTAATATATCGAGATATATATTATAGTACAGCAAGCTACCACACACGGGAGCTATACTATAATATATATTTTGCCCTCACTCGGTCTGCGGTCGTCCTTGTTCTATTCGTCTATCGTCCTATGCCAAAATATACCGAGATATAATATATGTCGAGAAATTTTGGTGACATCATTATAGCTGCGTCGCACACGCTAACGTCACTCGCTAATTTATATAGAAAATATGTCGTAATATGCCTTGCTATGATTCATATTAATATAATATTATAGCTACGTCTGTGACGGGCTTAAACATCATATCCAACAACAATGGACCTTTATTAAAACCAAGGTTTATAT
This sequence comes from Mesoligia furuncula, assembly GCA_916614155.1. Lineage (NCBI taxonomy): Eukaryota > Metazoa > Arthropoda > Insecta > Lepidoptera > Noctuidae > Mesoligia > Mesoligia furuncula. Next base: position 6,123,321 of record OU744794.1, read on the forward strand.
GATAATAGGAGGAAGTCACTCAATAGGAGGGCAGTGGTTCATTCTTACGAGTTGGCGGGTACTTGTAACAAATCACAAATGGTCCATAAATATTCGTAGAACCAGTCACACTCACGCTGTAAACTAGATAGTTGAAACGTTGACTCAGGAGAACGCGGCATAAATAATAATAATATCAATATTCATATTAATATTGTATTGTATGTTTATATGCCTAAAATAAATGGATTAATAAATAAAAAATAAATATAACCTGCTGTCTTGTATGGATCAGAATGTTGGGCCACAAAAGGGATGAATGAAAGGCAATTGCATGCAGCAGAGATGAGAATGCTAAGAGGGATGTGTGGTGTTACAAGAATGGATAGAATAAGAAATGAGTACATAAGAGGAAGTTTGAAAGTGGCACCGGTAACTGAAAAGTTGCGTGGGAATCGGTTGTCATGGTATGGGCATGTGTTACGTAGAAATGAGGAAAATGTCGTGAGGAGAGTTTTGAGTAGAAAGAGTTTGGATGTCGATGGCTATAAGAGTAGGGGAAGACCAAAGAAACGATGGATGGAATGTGTAAACGATGATATGGTTAGAAAGGGGGTGACTACCGAGATGACGACTAATAGAGAAGTATGGAAGAAAAAGACATGTTGCGCCGACCCCAAATAAATTAGGATAAGGGCAGGAGAATGATGATTTTTTTTGTATTGTTAGGCTCACCCCCCTTTACATGGAATTGAAACATACTGGCGAAATGTGGGTATACTATAAGTAAACGTCTGCCCAACCGTTCGGGGAAACAAGGCGAGATGTTATGTTGAGGGTGTAGTGCAAAAATGTTAACAAAATCTAGCCTCATATCTTTTTTTTTTTGAAGTGATAATTTTTGTAATGAAAACTTCTTTAGTCGCGTTGGGCATTTTTTGTGATGGGAAAAATACTGACCGCGCGCTTTGTATGAAAACAAACGACCGTCCGGCACCGCTTCGGCACCGCAGCGGTCCGACACGAAACGTCTGCGCCCTTTCTTGTGCAAGGTTAATCCGCTGCCTTTTTGACAGCGAGTTTTACAAAATGCGCATGCTTTCATAATAAAAATGTTCCAAATATCACGTAGCAAACACAAAATACACAAATAAAGTAGTTTTTCACGATTTAGACCTAAATCATCAGAGACGAAGTATACAACGCAACGTCCATTTGAAAGAACGTGTCAATTTTAGGGGGCTTCGAGGGGGGCGCTTTGAATCGGCACAAAAAACAACTGTCATTTCGTAGAGTATCGTTAGTCCAGCGTACTTGTATTATAGAGGTCAGTGGGAAACTCGCGACACTGTTACCGACACCGCGCTAGATTCGGATGTGTTCGGCTGTCCTCGGGATGTACTCGGTTTTAAATCCGATATGTCAGATGTCAGTGAGTGATGGGAAAGTATTCTGTTTGTGTCTTGTTTTCACTTCTGTCGGCACTCCCGGAGTGCCACTATTTAGGTATTTTTTTACTCTAGTCTAGGTCAGAGGTGACAGAGACAAAGTCGACGATGGAGTGAGCTTACCCAGAAGAAGCCTGTTCACTCTCACTTTGAAGAGATTCGGGTTGTTTGCGCTCGGAAACACAGACGCAGGTAGAGAGTTCCACTCTTTTGCTGTGCGCATTATAAAGGACATTTGAAAACGCTTAGTGCGAATTTGTGGAATAGCAACTAGGCAGGGATGGTAACTTGCAGTGCGTCTGGATGTCCGAAGGCAGAAGGGGCCCGGTGGAATGAGGTCGTGGAGTTCTTGGACACACTCACCGAAGTACAATCAATTTCAATGTTACCACGAATCAGCTATTACCTAATGATCAAATGAATAGCTTTCGGACGTGATCCTTTTACCTAATCAGGAAATCGGGATTAGCCTATTCGACCACTAATCAAAAATAATGCAGAATTCTGGGTGTTCCAACTGAATTCTGGGTGCTCAAACTGAATTCTGGGTCATCATCATCATCATCATTTCAGCCGAAAGACGTCCACTGCTGGACATAGGCCTCCCCCAAGCTGGGGGGTGGGGTTTGCCATAATCGCCACGCTTCTCCGGTACGACCCTTAGTCGCCTTTTACGACACCCACGGGAAGTATTCAGAATTCTGGGTGCTCAAACTGAATTCTGGGAGCTCAAACTGAATTCTGGGTGTTCAAACTGAATTCAGGGTGCCCAAACTGAATAACAGCAGTGGTGACCCAGTGGCCAACGGCCGCGAAATCCAAGCAACCGCTTTACTTTGTGTAAATTATTTCAACTGCTCTTAAAACGGCGAAGGAAAATATTGTGAGGAAGCCGGTATGTCCTACAAGCAAAAATTCGAAGACATGTGATATCCACCAACCCGCACTAGGCCCGCGTGGCGGATTATGGCCTCCAGTGCCGGATGAAGACTACTTGATGCCCTAAGCAATCCACGCCTGTAGGCCCTCCTATCCACTAGTCGCCTCCTATTTTTCCAAAACATCGACGAGCGATTTGTAAAGATTGGCGCACATCTCTAGCTAGAGTGACTTTTGGGTCTTGTAATATCTTGCTGATAAACAGCCTTGCCTTTCATGTGCTAACAAATACTGTATCGGTGCTGTTTCTGCCTTATGGTGCCCCCGAGACGTGATGCCCTAAGCAATTGCTTAATTTGCTTATGGGCTCACTGACTACCTCTTCTTACACTGAGGAGGCCTGTGTCCCAGCAGTCGAAGCATTATACCGGCTGATTCTGATTATGCTCATCATCATCATCATCATCATTTCAGCCGAAAGACGTCCACTGCTGGACATAGGCCTCCCCCAAAAGGGGAGCTTGCAGCGCTTGGCAGGCGGGTTGGCAATCGCAGTATGGTATGGTTGTGGAATGCATAGAGAACGCTGCTGCCCATTCTCCGGTACGCCCCTTAGTCGCCTTCTACGACACCCACGGGAAGTATGGGGCTGATTATGCTAAACTAAATTAATCCGTGTGGTATAGCAAACACAGATCTACGTATTCATATTAAGAAGACTCACCCGCAATATCCCATAGTTGCAAACGAATGATGGTATTTGCGTCCCAGTTCAATACTTTGAGCGCGAAGTCCACGCCGATGGTGGCTCTGTAGTGTTGGCTGAAGAACTGGTGCACATATCGCTTGATGATGGACGTCTTCCCCGTGCCCAGCTCTCCGATGACCAGGATCTTGTACAGGTGTTCCCTACGCTCACCGCTGGGGGAAGCGTGTGACTGGAAGAGATAGAAGGGGGAGGTTAGATTTTGTTTGGATCGGAAAGTGACGGCTAAGGTCGAATTTCACCAATGAAACGCGATCAGTAGACAGTACGTCTAAACTGCGTTCTAGAGCTGTCAGTGACATTATCACTGTTGTTGACATCTCTTGAATGCGGTTTATATGTGCTAAACTCCTTCAATTTCATTGGTGAAATTGGCCCTTAGTGACGATAATAATATGGCAGCAGTCAGCACATATTCTGTTTTGCTTAAGTTGCGCCCTCATCGTTTGTTGGGTTATTTCTTTTATTTTAGAATTAAATGCAGAACATAAGCACGTTAAGTTGTGCTCCACAAAATTATACGTTAATATTATTATAAACGGTAGTTTTACATTGTTTAGTTTTATTATAATCCATTTATCGGAAAATAGTGACCACTAACCTAACCAAACAAACGATGAGTCGGCGTAGCCTTAAAGGTACCAAACAGAAGTGTACACTCTGCCAGTTAGATATATTTCTAGTCTTGTCTTTTTTTAACACGAGACGTCGAGCTGGTAGGCAATTTCAAAGGGCCCATGAAGCACCTGTGCGATTGCGATCTATTTAGAACCATGAAGCCTCGTCCCCACTAGGAACATTTGTCGAGCGACATGTGTCCCCGGAGACATCGGGCGATGTCGGGCGACGTCAGACGACATCGCCGCGACATTGTTGAAACTGTTCCTTGTCACTACTCTTCATCGACTGTGCGACAAGGAACAGTTTCAACAATGTCGCGGCGATGTTGTGCGACGTCGCCCGACATCGCCCGATGTCTCCGGGGACACATGTCGCTCGACAAATGTTCCTAGTGGGGACGAGGCTTTACCATATCATTTCAACTCTTTAGAAACGTTGTTAGAAATGTCGACTACGTTTTCATAATTCATGCGTACCTACTCCATGCTATTATGTTTCAAGAACTAATATATAATTTATAACTTTAATTAGTTAGATATATAGAGTGCAACTTGTTACAATGGATTCAATACATGATTCTGGACTCCCCTGCGTTAAATTTTTTCGCCGGTTATTAAAAAAAAATCAGCTATTCCCTACATTTTGACGAGTTATACGAACATAAATGTAGGGAATAGCCGATTTTTTTTCGCGATTTCAGGTTTGGTCCCATAGTTTTTGATAATGATGAGTACAATGACCTCTTAAGAGGTTGTTAATGTTTTACCAATAACCCTGTATATATATATCGACGGTTGAAAGGCTAATTGGTCTAAGCGACATTTTGTAAAACTCGCAGGAGGACGGATCAAAGTTTTTTTTTTTTTAATCATAAAATATCAACTATTTGATAGACTTTTATTTATTTATACTGAGTATATTATACTGTATTAAATAAATAAAAGTCTATCAAATAGTTGATATTTTTCCGTCCTGCGAGTTTTACAAAATGTCGCTTAGACCAATTAGCCTTTCAACCGTCGATATGTGTAACAGTTTATTTTAAGGGTTCCGTACCCAAAGAGTAAAAACGGGACCCTATCACTAAGACTCCACTGTCCGTCTGTCTCTCTGTCACCAGGCCGTATCTCATGAACCGTGATAGCTAGACAGTTGAAATTTTCACAAATGATGTATTTCTGTTGCTGCTATTACAACAGATACTAAAAACAGAATAAAATAAATATTTAAGGGGCTCCCATACAACAAACGTTTTTTTTCGGCGTTTTGGCCTTGTGGTACGAAACCCTTCGTGTGCGAGTCCGACTCGCACTTGGCCAGTTTTTTTTTATAACCAATGAAGAATTTCTACGCTAGGGGATCTAGAATCATGTGCTGTATTCATAGTGAGTTCTGCCCATTCTGCCATCCTGTATAACGTTATAATAATCCATACTAATATTATAAATTCGAAAGTAAATCTGAAAGTCTGTCTATATGTTACCTTTTCACGCCTAAACCACTGAACGGATTTCGATAAAATTTATCAGAGAGATAGATTGCATCCCGGGGAAGGACATAGGATAGTTTTTATCCCGAGATTCCCACGGGGTCGACACTTATGCGGGTGAAACCGTGGGGCGCAGCTATTAGGGTATATTATTTAGGTACAGCTTAGTTCTATAGGCAGTATGCTTGTGGCGTGTGCAATTCATAGTTGCAATTATGAAGCGCTCATCAGTTCAATTGGCTATCAATTAGATAAGGTTAGCTACAGCAGCCATAGTAGGTACCTACTCCTATTACAGTAACGTAACGTCTATTTCAGATGTTAGTAACAGTTGTACAAACTAAGAAATCGAGAAATTACATGGTTATCAGACCTACAAGTTTTTATTTGTTTAGAGAACTTTGTAAATCTTTCTTGTTTTCCGATCCTACACATTTCATAATTGTTTTTTTTTAATAGATTTTTCATCAGTAAGTACAGTCACGAGCATTAATATGTCAACACTTGGCAACTTTCAATTGCATTTTTTTTGTGAAATAACGAATGCAACGTTGAAATACGACACTTTACATAAATGTATGGGTTCGAAAATACTTTGTTCGTAATAACATAAAATTTCATTCAAACTAAAGAAGAAAATCGTCTTTGAATAAAGCCAAGTGTATACATGCTTATGCTCGTGGCTGTACCTAGGTACCTATGTACTTTTACCAACAAGAAAATGAAATACCAGACAAAACGCATAGGTACAACTCCTAGAATTTTATCTGAAGACGCTATGTTTACTTAAATACATATATGAATACCTACGTTTGTTTACATGATGTCATAGTCTTGCAACACGGTGATATCAGTACCCCTGTAGCCATTTCTCACTGATAACGGAGAAATCTCGAGACTATTCCAAAATGATAACATAACGGGAGTAACACGAGAGTACTTACTTGTACTCCCGTTTTTCTTTTGGGTGAGATATCATCAAATGACCCCTCCCGCTCTGGGTGGAGCGGAAGGGAGTGTCAGACGCTTACTGACTAAAACCCACCCATGTTCCTTCCTTAGCCCTTTATGTTCCGGGCCAGCGCTGACCCTTGTACTCCCTGACATAGTATTTTTTTTTTTCTACTCGACCATACCTGACTGCTTTTAAAAGGAAATATAACAAGAAAGGGATGTGGGCTGTAATCTACCACGCGGGCCCAGTACGGGTTGGTAGAAGTCTTCGAATTTTTGGTTCAATACAATTTGTGTACTAACTTTTGATAAGAACAACTAAATTAGTTCTTGACTGAGTATGGAACTTAGTTCCAAATGGTTTGCAAAACAGCACTGCTACTCATTTGTTTTACAAAACCAGTTAGTTGAAAAAAAAAAAAACTTTTACAAAATTATGTAGCCCTATTAGCTTCTGCCTGCGGCATCGCACGCGAGGTATGTCGATAAAAACTATCTTATGTCCTTCCCCGGAATGCAATGTATCTCTGCCAAATTTTATCGAAATCCGTTCAGTGGTTTAGGCGTGAAAAGGTAATATACAGACAGACAGACAGAGTGACTTTCGAATTTGTAATATTAGTATGGATAAGTCACATATTAAGTATACCCCAGCTGCTGTTATTGTGTTCAAGTGTCCCTCCTGTCATTGAGTCAAATCTAGGTCTCAGGAACACTATCTCTTGTAGTAAGATAACAATGGAGTTACATTTACCGGTAGGTATTGAGTAAACACAGCTTTGTTTTGTTAGCAATATTGATAATGTGAGAAAAATAAGTCATGATTCATTGGCACTATCTTTGACGCCATTTTTATAATACTTAATTTTATTGTAAAATTTGTACTTGTGCAATCAGTAATCACACTGGTACCTATTACAAATTTTAATGCGAAAGAAACTCCGTCTGTCCGTTTGTTACTGTTCATCACGACTAAACCGATCGTAATGAAACTTGACAAAAAAGAAGCCTGGAACTTTATCACTTTATAACTTTTTATCATAAATATTTAGGGGGAAGTGCCTACCATAGTACTTTATCCTAAATATTTATGATGAAATAATTATACAAAGTGTTTTAAAGGGGTGTGACCAAACTTGGGGGTGTGTGGTATGGGCTATCAAACTAAACAACTTTTCCCCATGACCAACAAAGTAATCGTGAAAAAAAATCTGTGGTCCTATACATTTCAATCTACATGGTCTTCACACGATCTGACCAAGATTTTGTCTGAACTTTAAAAGAGACTGTGACCTCTGAGTTTGTTTCGGCCTTTCTTCTCAGAATAGTCAGATAGGAAACGCCGACCTCATCTAGTTAAAAAAAAAATAATTGAGGTGTAAAAGTGTTTGTACAAACCTACTTACTGAAAATAAATCTTTTATCATTTGGTCAAGTAGGTATTGAATTTCTGTATGGGACGACAGATTTTTTTTTCACGATTACGATGTTGGTATCCGGGAAAAAGTTATTCAGTTTGATGGCCCATACCACGCCCCCAAGTTTGGTAACACCCCTCTGAAACACATTGTATATACGCAGACGCGCAAAATGTTACCATTCAGCACACGATAATAGACAACCAGCTTAAAAAAAAACTTAAAAAAATACATTTTGACTGTGTACGTAATGAAAAACTATTTTGTATGAAACAGCAGATTTTGAATTAATAGTACCTACCTACTTAACAATTTGCGAGTGGATGCCCTTTAGGTACATCGTGTCATCATCAGCCTAGCCTTTTTCCCAACTATGTTGGGGTCGGCTTCCAGTCTAACCGGATGCAGCTGAATACCAGTATTTTATATGGAGCGACTGCCTATCTGACCTCCACAACCCAGTTACTAGCGATACCCCTTGGTAAGACTGGTTATCAGACTTTCGGGCTCTCTTCTGGCTACCCGCAAAGACTGTCAAAGATCCACGAATGACAGCCGGGACCAACGGCGAGGCACGGAGAGGTCACGGTATGTAAAGATGGTCACCCATCCACAGACCAACCGCGGCAAGCGTAGCTTAACCTGATCGATCGACCTGTGCGGCTGTTATTATTTAGCCAAGGGGCCCCTGTACCTTACACACTGCCCCTTACACCGTGTATATGAATGATATTAATTTTTGAAAAAGCTTGCTTGACTTTAGGGAATTAAAAACACAAGAAAAACCTGGTAACGTAGGTAACTAGGTTTTTCTTGTGTTTGTATTTTCCAAAGACTGACTGTTTAGGGCTTTATAGATGCGGTAACACCTCAGCTTAACTTAATCTACTAATCCGGTAGGTAACAAGATTATTTCGCTCTTTGCTGTGGTGAACAACTTATAAAACTACTTATACCTATAGCGTTTAGACCTACTTACTAGATCAGCCGTAGATCAGCCGGTCTACCACACTAATATTATAAAGGCGAAAGTTTGTAAGTGTGTGTGTTTATATGTTTGTTACTTCTTCACGATCAAGCGGCTGAACCAATTTTGATAAAATTTGATGTGGAGGTAGCTGACACCCTGGATTAACATATAGGCTACTTTTTATCCCGATATTCCTACGAGATCGACACTTATGCAGGTGAAACCGCGGGGCACCGCTAGCTCCGTATAAATCTCATCGTAATTGTTGGCAACTCCAACACACTAAGTATATTTTTTATTCATTTCCTGTTCTTTATGTCAAACTACTGTCATTCAGTTCAGTCTGCAATAAAATCCGCTCCACTTACGTACCGCCAAAAAGCCTGCCTTTTTATTTCTGCTTCCACACCATCAAATACCTCAAGAACCAGTCCTGCTGCAATACTCCATCAGTAATAACTGAGGTGAAGTGAGCTGTCATTCCACACTGATGCTAGGGATAGAGATTGACAGTATTGACAGCTCAATTCACTTAATTATACATGGTGAGATTTTTACAGAATAGTCCGGCACCCTATTCTATTCTATTTTTAATTATGGCAAGTAAAGCCGATGTCGACTATTCTGCCAATGTCAAAAGTGAATTGGAAAAGCAAGTGTGCATTATGTACCATTTAAAAAAAAAAAAGAGTAACACGCTATCAATTTCAATCTGAATTTGTAGGATATTGCTAATCAATTACTTCATATGTTCGAAAAATGTGTCTGCTCAACAACGTAAATACCGCAATGTATGTTGTTGAACTGTCAAAATGGAAACCATTGCTACTGATTCCATTTCCATGATTGGAGTTTCTTTTATGAAAATTTAAAATTGATTTTTTAAATTAAAATTTTACTGGTTGTTACTATTCGAAATAATATCGTGTTATTCTAACTAATTAGTATTGCCAATATTTTTAGATATAACCTACCTCGTTTTAATTACTTTATTATGGTTATGAGACATTAGGTAAGAGGTCACTGTTGAAATTTGTTTAAGTTACAACTAAAGATAACGACAAAATGATATTAATAAAAAAATGTAGGACTAAAATATCGAACTTATGACTCTTGTCTAATAATCATGTTTTATAAATTAGGCTGGATATATCCACTGATGCTTAGACTTCCATAATTTAAATTGACTTTTTATTTTGAAGAAATATTGCCGAGATGCAGCATGGACAAAAATAATATTACATACTTATTCATATAAAGTCAGGTACATAAATTGTTAAGCAAATAAACACCCTACACCCTACGTCAATTTGCCGTGGCATTTCATACGACGAGCAATGAAAAATCGAAGCTTAAATGTTCCTATGCCTTGATTCCTTTACTTATTTTTGATTGGTACATGACGTAATAAATTTATATTATAGTGTAAGGCTGATATTAGAGTCGCGCTGACCGCACGCTGACCGTCGGCGCTGACAGCTTGAAACGTATGAACTCCTAGGAAGCATTTTAGAATGACGCGTAGCTATCAGCGCGTGCGTTTCATACGTTTCGGCTGTCAGCGCCGACGGTCAGCGTGCGGTCAGCGCGACTCTAAAATCAGCCTAAGTGTAAAGTATCGATAAAGTTCCACAAGGATGAGTACATAAATTAAAATTAATCTTGGTTTGTTCATGCTAGGCTTCTAATTTTACTTTTCTTAAAAATGATGAGAATTACCCTACGAAAGTTGATTATCTGTATTTATGTTTAGTTCAATACATCAATAGCCACAGAGCACAATAAAAAAAAATATTATAAACAAGTTTGAGTAAAAAGTTTCCATCCATAGGTACTTATTATTAAATTCGAAAATAACTCTGTCTGTATGTTAGGTTCATTTTCACGCCTAAACCACTGAACGGATTTCGGCAAGGATAGCTGGCATCCTGGGAAAGGATAGGCAACTTTTTGTCCTGGGATAATTTTCGACATCCATGCGGGCGCGACTTATAATCTCAATAGAATAAGTACACAGTCTCGTGAGCGAAGCTGCGGGAACAGCTAGTATTAAATAAAACAGTATTATAAACTCACGCTACTGCTGGCTTTCTGTTTGGGAGACATCATCAATCAGAAATCCTCGATGACACACAAGTCGTCAAGAAACACAGAAGTTAGTCCGAAATAGTAAATCACTCGCACGATACAGAATATTCTCGATTTCGTTATGTTTATACCACATCTCACTATGTAATAAACTTTAACTATCTTCTCTCATCCTCCATTCAATAAACAAATGCTTTAAAACTTTTTTATTAAAACAATATTTAAAAAAAAGAATGCACAAAATTGAGCGCGGGATTAATTTGAATTTAGAGCGCTAATAGACAATTTTTTATTTTTTTTATACTGATCACGGACCTAATCGTTCAGCCTTCGAATACAAACTATCGGGCCAGTCCGATGACCAGCTTATTTATGAAGTCGCTTGGAGTGGAAAGATAGCGCTTATCGGCCACCTGATAACGACAAGTATTTGTCATTTGCACTCCTTGGCCAGTAACCGATCCAATATTTGTGTCGATTTGATAAATAAAGACGCTTTTTTACTTTCCGGTTTTTTTCCCTTGACCGGGGCAAGGGCACTAATACTTCAAAAGCTGAAGTTTCTTAAAGTTTTAAGAAACTTCAGCTTTTGAAGTATTTTTGATAATTAAGGTCATTTATTTTGTTAGGTATATATTATTTGTATCATTTCTGTAATTCCTAATGTGTAATTGTTTGTTTTCTCGAATAAAAAAAAAATGTTTCAGCTTTTCACAAATAAACACAATAGGTACAATATTTGCCTAACACTAACATTAGGTATATTTTGACTTTTATGAAATTAATGTAGATGCAGTTGGTGGAGGATAGCCTAGCATGTAAACCGAGATTTTCTTGAGACATCCTACATAAAATGATCCAGTCTAAAATAAAATATGATAACAGATAGGCTTCGCCCGCGAGGTGTGTCGATAAAAACTACCTTATGTCCCTCCCCGGGATGCAAACTATCTCTCTTCCAAATTTTATCGACATCCGTTCAGTGGTTTAGGCGTGAAAAGGTAACATACAGACAGACAGGCAGCGTTACTTTCGAATTTATAATATTAGTATAGATAGATTTCTTCAGGCAAATCTCTTTGATAACATATCGTCGAAACGAAGATAATATTTGTCAGAATGTAATAGAGAACTGATTTTGTTTTTGTTGCCTGTATTGGCCATATTGATTTCAGCAGATCTTTTTTATCGTCTAGATTTTTTTACAGACACCTTTCACGGCTCTAAGAGGGGCCCGTGGCTAAATAATAACAGCCGCACAAGTCGATCGATCAGGTTAAGCTACGCTTGCCGCGGTTGGTCTATGGATGGGTGACCATCTTTACATACCGAGACCCCTCCGTGCCTCGGAAAGCACGTTAAGCCGTTATAGTCCCGGCTGTCATTCGTCGATCTTTGACAGTCGTCACGGGTAGTCAGAAGCCCGAAAGTCTAACAATCAGTCTGACAAAGGGGTATAGTATTACCCAGTCACTGGGTAGTGGAGGTCAGATAGGCTGTCGTTCCATGTAAAATACTGGTATTCAGCTGCATCCTGTTAGACTGGAAGCCGACCCCAACAAAGTTGGGAAAAGGCAGGCAGATGATGATGACCTTCACGGCTCTAGTTGCTTCACTTTCGATGGAGCAGTATCTTTATCGGCAAAATACAATTCATACCCACATAGATAAGTAGGTATTACCGGGTTGGTTGGTGGCTATTTACTTAATAATTTATTATCTACTGCACTTCAGCGAGGTAGAGAAGGCAATTCGAGCACGTGCAAGTGCTTTCATACAAATCTTTTTCTCCTTATACATCATCATTAGATTTCTTTGCTCCTGTTTCATGTTTATTAATATACTAACTGCACCCCGCGGTTTCACCCACATAAGTGTCGATCCCGTAGGAATATCGGGATAAAAAGTAGCCTATATGTTAATCCAGGGTGTCAGCTACCTCCATACCAAATTTTAACGAAATTGGTCCAGCCTTTTGAGCGTGAAGAAGTAACTAACATATAAACACACTCACTCACACACTCACAAACTTTCGCCTTTATAATAATATTAGTCTGATATAAGTACATATTTATTTAAATTAGTATAGTATACTTTATGTAAGTATGTATTTATTGTATTACGTAAATGGTACACCACAGACTACCTACAGTATTTGTCTCTCCTTCCCCTTTTTAATCCATCCAAAGGTTGTTTTTTAAAGATCGCTCTTAGCGATAAGACCGCCCATTGTCACCCTTTGCAGAATTCCTATATTTATGTCTGTAATTTATATGGCGTACATAAGAGTATTCTATTCTTTTTGTGATTTCCATGATGAAATCAAAGCCTTTTTTCATGCAACATTCAATATTTTCTAAGTTAAACGAGGTTTCTAGACAATCCCCAATAAATTATTTTCGATTTATAGACAACAAACCCGATACTGGCGCAGTCACATATTGTCAGCGAATGCACATTGCACAACCGTTGGAACCGCGACGCGGCCGCGGTAAGTCTAGCCCAGGTATTAAGTTACGTACACGCATCAGCGACGACCTCCGACCGACTGGCACTGGCATGCCACAGGGAATGGTATATCAATATGGCAACGTCTGACAAATGAAGGCCTTTAAGGTTTGAAGGGTTAAAATTTTTGAGCATAGTGAACTAGAGTAACGAAGTAGAGCTACTTACATGTTGGGATGTTTTGAAAGGTAGAGTTCCTTTCTATCCATATCTGGGTTCTTATTTTTTCAAAAATCTAATAAATAAAAATAGAAATGGTTGGAAGGAGTATATTATTTTTAAGTGCCATAACCATAACTAATTTTCTGTTCATTCACAAAATACATTAAACATTAACCCTATAATGCAATGTTAATGTTGCATTTGTTGAAATCTCTTGTTGATTTGTCGTGTGCTAATCGTCTAAACCGCTATTAATATTAATGATCCAATTCCGTAATTCGTGAAAATTGAATCACGGAAATCCATTAGAAATATACTAATGATTGTTCTAAGATTAGCGTAGGTAGGAATGAGGTAATTAATTATAATTAAATTTAAAAAGCAGCGGTGATTGCGTAACAGTAGTATCACAGTAGCCACGGGTTTCATTATGACAGTTCAACAACGTCCATTGCGTTTATTTACGTTGTTGAGCACAATTTTTTCGAACTTATGAAGCAATGGTTAAGCAATGGCGCCGATTCTATTGTTCATCTAAACTTAATTTAAGTTCATGCATCTTTTTCTTTCTATTTCATTAAGAAAAAGACAGAAGATAAATATTAGTTTAGTCCTGTCAAATTAAGATACTCCATAGACAACTTTAGACGAGATTAAAAAATTGGCTACTAAAAATACGTCAATTTACGCCAGGCGCTGTCTAATTTGACAGGACTAAACTAATATTTATCTTCTGTCCTTGTCTTAATGAAATAGAAAGAAAAAGATACCATAACCATAATCAGCCTATAATGTTCCCACTGCTGGGACACAGGCCTCGTCTCGGTGAGAGAACAAGAAAAAGATGGTGGTGGTGGTGGTGGAGGTGGTGAAAGAAAAAGATGCCTAAACTTAAATTTAGTTTAAGTAGTTTGTAAACAACAGATTTGGCGCCAATATAATTCAAAATCCTTCATATTGAGATTGATAATGTGTTACGCAATTATGGTCATAGTAACGAATATCTGTTTGAAGTGATTGCAACTTAACTTTTCTTCTTTAGATACCTACAATTTGGTAAGATAAAATCATCTACGTAGGACGTATCCTACAGGGTGAATTTATGAGATGAAACTTCACTCTTCAGGGCGAAAACCCGAAACTATGATTGATAGAACAAAATAGCTTGTTTTTGGAAGAAAATAAAATTCAATTGATAGTTTTTAGAAAAATCTGCTCCGTAAGTATATCTACCTACGTAAGGCTCCTTGTTACAGACGAGCACACCAAGCTACCCGAAACTGTCAAAATTTCCCAATCAATTTTGAACCTTATACTCTAGCAATAAAGTTGACAATATATCAAAGAAATTTGATATAGTATCTTAATGTGCTGGCGTCTGTACATAAGAAACGAAGCCGTCCACATAACTTTACTTACAACTGTTTTTTTTTTTGAGTTAAGCCCAAAACCTATGGTTCACACCATCTATACTCCATTTGGAATAAGATTACACGTTTAAATAAACCTTTTTTGCAGTCCGTTCAACCGATTTTGACTTCTATATCGTAGGCATAAGGATGGCATTAAAAGCAAAAAAGTGGTTACAATACCAACTGTTTAGTGCAGCTGCCATTTGTCATGCCACCAACGCAATAGAATTCAAAATCGGTTGAACGGACTGTAAAAAAGGTTTATTTAAATGTCTAGTCTTGTTTCAAATGGAGTATATTTGTACCTACACGCATATCAATTTCATGAAGCCATAAGAACGCGCTAATTGAACTATCAAATTTTCCAACCCATTAAACTTGTAATTTCACATCATTTATAAGGTTTCTCTATGACCCACTTCCTTTTCCGTAATGGCAACATAGACCCATTTCCTTTCACTTAGTGGCAATATAAAAGTAAAATGTTCGTAATTTAAATATTTTTTATTTTTCTTTTTCGCGTCGCGCATTGGTGAATTTTGTTTGCTGACAGCAATGCTAACACTTTTTTTATTAAGGTGACCCAGAATAAAAAAAACCGTTCCAAATAAAATGTATGAACTTCATTAGGTATTTTACTTTTTCCGTGTTTAATAGTTATATTCTGCTATTCGTGGCGGAGACAAATCAAACAAATTAAAGTTCATAAAAATTGGTCCAGCCGTTCTTGAGTTATAAAATGGTGTAACTAACCCCACTTTGTTTTATTTATAAAGATTCTTTGTGTAAACGCTAGGATTGAGATACCTGCTTTTGAAGTATTTTCTTTTCAACGCTAATATAAATTGTGTGCCTTAGGGCTTCCGTATCCGAAGGATGCCAACGGGACCCTATAACTAAGGCTCCGCCGTCCGTTCGTCTGTCACAGGGCTGTAACTTTTGAACCGTAATAGGTATACACTTGAAATGCTTACAGTGTTTGCTACTAAGGCCTCTATTACATCAAATATTAAAAATAAAATAAAGGGTCCCTATATACAAGAAACATTTTTTGCTCGTTCTTAATAATATAACCATTCGTGTGAGAGTCCGACTAGCACTTGGACGCTCATTGTTATACCTTACTTAGGCCGTAAACACACGGCGTATTTTAGGCCGCTATCCCACTGGCATTTTACGAGCGTTGGCGCCTCTCCAACGTCAGCGCAGGGCCAACGTTGCGTAGACGCGACGTTGACGTCGCGAGTTTCTAGTGGCAAGCGTTACATCTGCTGAACGCAAAGTTAACGTCGCACACATGCTGCGATATGCAAGAAACTCACGACGTTAACGCCGCGTCTGCGCAACGTTAGCGCTATACCTACCACTAGAAACTCGCGGCGTTAACGTCGCGTCTACGCAACGTTGGCGCTGCGCTGACGTTGGAGAGGCTCCAACGCTCGTAAAACGCCAGTGGGATAGCGGCCTTAAACGCGCAGACGACGCGCGTTTTAGGCGCCGTAGATGCTGATTGTTTTGGGTTCTAATCTCGCTTGAAGCGCGTATGCTCGAGTCATTTGCGCGTTTAAAATACGCCGTGTGCTTACGGCCTTAGTTTAACAAAAAGCAAGTCAAGTTACTAGCGGTTTTTACTAGACTATACTAGCTGTAATATTGCACATGTGACAAGAGTTTACCAGTCCAACGCCCGCAAGTAAGTATCATTATCATTGTAATGCATATCCTTCGGTCAACTCTGTATAGACAAAGGACGTTAGAGAGCTTGTAACACATAATATGCTGGTGCTTACGACCTCTTATGTCGCTAATAATAAATTGAAAAGCAGAGAAAATCGCGCGACTAGATATATCCGCATATTTCTCAACTGAAAAATTGTGAAAACTACTAGAAGTAGGGTTGTAAAATCACATGATAGAATTCGTTTCTAAATCCTTAACTAATAAAAATAGTCAACAACTAAATCAATTTTTTATTTTACTAGACTAAAATGACATTTGGTGTTACTGCAAATATTCCGTCTAGTATAGCAAATTAAAAACCCACTGACATCTAATAAACAAGTGCCTTGTTTAATACAGGTCAGTGTAAAAATCAGAGTTAAGTTACTGTCAATGTCATATATCTTTGTTTCAGTAAGATATACGGGTAAGCTTATACGGATTTTTAGAGAATAGTACTTACTTACTGCCATGCCACTTGTTATGTTGCAAGATTTTGTAACTTACGAATTGGAATGTTTAAATTAATTTAAATCATGCTTATGCTTATGCATTTGCTTATGCTCTATCTATGAAGCGAAATAAAATTATGGAGAAAGCTGACTTCTAGCCGGAACCATTTGGTTTTATATTAGGTACCTAATTATAATAGTTGTATCAACAAAGTGATAGTTTATTCAAAGCTAAAATTAATTCAAAAGATTTTAGTGTCAAAACGTTCTCACACAAAAAAAGACTAACAAATTCTGAAATACACGTGTCTATGTAAAAAGAGTAGGTAGTATATAGGATGCTTATCAGTTAACATTTAGGAGATGCAGTCACGATAGTGTTAATTACCAAAGTGGTTTTTATCTTAAATTGCGACCAGATATCTGATTTCCTGACTAATCTCAGACTCAGACAAAAACAGTGGTTTATCTGCCAATTAAAACAAACTTGGTATCAAAGAGAAGATTTTTTTAGTTATCACCATTTGCATATTATACTTATCATAACTCTTAAGGCAAGGTTTTCTGGTTTGGAACACCCAAATGCAGCGCGACGTATATAAGGTCCCATTAAAATAGGTGGACAAACTTTTACGAATCATTCAGACCACCAAAATAAGGACGATGGTAAAAAATATAAAAGAAAAACGCATAGATACTCACAAGAAAAATAAAATCTGCTAACGAAAATACACTAATGTGCCGGCAATTTATTATTTTAGGTCAAAATAAAATCACTTTAATCGGAGTTTTTTTTTGCTTGAATATGTTTAGTTAGACGTACTGAGCGCTGTGTTAAAATTTGTCCATCTATTTTAATGGGACCCTGTATACTTACGATGCACCGCCGAATTTGTATTTATTAAAAAAAAATCTATTAAACCAAACCGTGAAATTCGTGAAAGAAATATTAGTGTAATAATAGTAGTGTGTCAATTTGATAAACAACTAATTTCTCTGACTGTCCCTATTTAGTAACTAAAGCTTAATCATGACTGGTCAGGCCCGCGGTCCCCTTATCAGTGCCTCTTAGTTCTTCTAGAGGATGGAAGGGTCTCCTCTGTTTTAAACTATTAGGCTCAGACCAAATAAAAAACCAAGGCAGAGGGCTGTCAACAGTAAAGTGAAGCCGGTTTCGTAAACATGTGTGCGCATAGTGAGGTGTAGTTTGATTGTAAATGGTTGTAAATGTGTGCGTGTGAGCGTGTATGCACAGAGCGGAGGTGTAGTTTTTGCATGCTTCTCTGTATTGTTCGCAGCGCTGTCTTGACTTTTTATTTGTAGCTATTAAGTTAGTCCTAACCTAAGGCGGATCACATATTGGCGCCGATTCTGTTGTTCACAAACTAAACTAAATTTAAGTTCATGCATCTTTTTCTTCCTATTTCATTAAGAAAAGGACAGAAGATAAATATTAGTTTAGTCCTGTCAAATTAAGATACTCCATAGACAATTTAGACGAGATTTAAAAATTGGCTTTTAAAAATACGTCAATTTACGTCAGGCGCTGACTAATTTGACAGGACTAAACTAATATTTATCTTCTGTCCTTTTCTTAATGAAATAGGAAGAAAAAGATGCCTGAACTTAAATTCAGTTTAGTTGGTGAACAACAGAATCGGCGCCATTATATATTATTAATGACTTATTCTGTATTACCTACGTGTTCCTACAGTCCTACTTGACCATCTCATCATCAAAATATTTCCACAAACGAGGTTATGCAATGTTTCATAACTTTAGCCATTTTAACTAAAACGATTATGGAACTTGTTTTATAAATGCATATAACTCTATGACATGCTAATGACCTAGGAACGGAAGATATTATTAGCTACCTACCGGATAGTTTCCCAAACTTTTCTACTATTAAAATGCAGTATTGACTATAGTTGTGTCTTGTTTAAGTAAGAGTGGTAATTAAGTGCTGAAGTGTACTGGATTTCAGGGACCTTGGGTTCAGTAAATAAAAGATTCTGAAACCCAGGGGCGTTGACATTTTCAGTCAGTTATTTTAAAAAAATTTGCTGTTACATACCTTTTCATCGCGTAGGGTTTAGGCACTTTTCTATGGTGCAATACCTACAGATTTTTTTTAATAAACGACCAAAAATCGACGCCCTGGGGTCAAAGTGTCTAAACACGTACTATGCCTCAGGCACGCGACGGAACTTCGGTATGATTACGCCTGCAATGCTATTTAACGCAACGTAATTTCGGCATAATGTGTCGTCAGTAATTCAAATAGCACTGCAGGCGTAATCATGCCGAACTTCGGTCGCGTACCTTCGGCATAGTGTGTTTAGACACTAAGAATCATGGGCTGAATTAATGGTTACATTTTGCGCGTCGATGCCACCCTCTGTAGAGTAGCTAAAGGGTTATCTACGAGAGTCTTCATATTCTCCTGACCATAAACCAATTTTTTTTGGGGTCATAAAACTTCCTTTTCTTGCATTCATCTCTATCAGGCATCAACTCAGTTTTCGATCCCTTCCGAGCCATATCATTTTTCTCACAATCCATTCATCATTCATTCTTTGGTCTTCCACTACTCTTTTAGCCATCTACATTTATTCATAACGATACTTAGTATTGGCAACACCGAGTGAAGCTACTTCGAGTGCTGGCTGGCGGTGAAGTTTTTGAAGGAAGGAACTTCCATAGAGTATAGGAAACTTTCTGCTATTATAATTTTTCTCATGCCGCGAAACGCGTTTGATTTTGTGGATTGTAATTATTTTCGAATTAATATATGTTTGCATAAATAGCTAATACGTGTTTTATACACACTCCGTTTAGAAATAGTTAATATTAATTACTAGAAACTAGAGCCACAGAATAACTAATAGTACCTACGGCTAGAGCCTATAAAATCTATAAATGTAGGTATTAACACAAAATATTATCACCAAATAAAATCTGACCAAACGTGTTCGCACAGCAACGTCATAGACTAGAAATCGATTATTTAGTCAAAAGACGAGGAATCGAAATATCTTGCGTTACCAAAGAATTCAATTGATTTAGTGAAGGGGAAACTGAAGGCAATGTTAGTATCTAACAACTACAACTTCGTAAATGTAGCAACGTGATAACTCTATGGTCAGATGTTGTATCATAAGACCAAAATGACAATATGTTGACGTGACCACTCTATGGTCAAATGTCAAAATTGACACTAAACTACGTAAACGTACTTTTGTTTAGCGGAAAGCGGTTATACTGCCAATATTAATAAGAAGCTTCTGAATTTGAATCGTTCTTTAAAAAAACAGACTTTTCTTCCATTGTTCTATTTGAACACTTATGGAAGAGATACACCTAGCACCACCATACAGGGTGGAATTTTCGAAGCGTACCTGGAGGGAAAGCACTCTAAATACTGAAAACAACAAATTTGACTCAAAGGATACATTCCTTTATTTTTTTTTGAAAACATGTATTTTCAAAAAAAATTAAATGCAGTTTGCATTATTATTATTGTTTGGTTATTTTTTGGATTTTAGTCCGTTTGATTCCCGGGTGTAGCAAGCGTATTTTCAAAAATCTTTAAATGCAGTTTTGTTTCTTTTTTAAAATAAAAGAATGTTTCCTTTGAGTAAAATTTGCTGTCTTCAGTATTTAGAGTACTTTCTCTCCAGGTACGCTTCAATAATTCCACCCTGTAAACCCGGAAGGGGTTAGCAGCGGTGTATACCTAGTATATACCTTCCGTCAGTAGCTTTCAAGGTTGACCAATCCTTGGTAACTAAACTATAGCTGATAAAATTACACCTGTGCTGTGTTAAATACAGATAATATTTAATCATTCGTTTCATGACATACATAGGTCAGGGATAATTGTAAAATGATACTAAGGCAACACTAGTTAGCTGAAACATAATAGGTACCTATCAATGAATTATTGCAAAAAGTACTGTCTCAATTTTCATAATTAAAATCGTAGCCGTTTTTACATGTGTTTACTGCTTAAATACTATAAGCAAATGCAAATAATTTTCGCAATATTATACCGATTATTGTAGCAATTGTTTTTTATGTTAAATGTCAAACACTGCTTTGTATGTAATTATCAACGTTAAATTCATTCTCTCATGGGTTGTCTCAATAAATTCTGCTTATAGATGCATTTTTTTATGTTTTCTGTGCCACTTAGATAATATAAACAATTGATTTACATAAATACCTGGGAGTTAACAAAAAGTTTGATTTAATTTAAAACACATCAGCGTTATATCCTCGTCAAGGAATCATTTTTGTCTCGTATAAAGTAGGTATTGGTTATCGGGTTTTGGTAGGTTACAAATATTATAGTTGTATAATCTTTTTATAGAAAAAACTGAATTAAAATGATGTTTTTTTTTTAAATAAAATGTTTTAAGTCGATGCTAAACTGTCTACACGTGAATGTTGTACAGCTAGGTTAGGTACTATTTGTTTTCAACGTCTATATATATATACCGAGTCGGAGTATCTACCATTGCAACACAAAGAAAATGCGTGCACTTGTTCAAACAATTCTGCTTGAAGGATACATTTGGTAAAGCGAAGCGCATACGAGCAAGTTCGTACTCACGAAGGGCATCGCGCCGCGTGACGTCCGCTGTAAACTAGCGTGAAATGTAACGTACTGGGACAAACACGGCCGTCTCGGCGCTGAAGCCGCAGCACTCGCACACTGTGAGGTAGGAGTCGTCACCCGCCTCCTCGAAGGTCATGGCGCGCGCGCATCGCTCGGAGACCCTTCGACCACTGAGCGACCGCGCGCGGCTCGCAACACAGCACACTCACCGGAGCGTCGGTCCCGCTGCTGTCGGGCTCGATGAGGTCTCCGTACGCCGGCATCGCGTCAGTGTACCCCTCCTCTTCCGTGTCGGTGTCGCGCGACTGTGTCGGCGAGGGCGGCGCGGGCACGGACAGCCGCACGCGCGCGAGCGCCACTGCCTCTTCCAGCGACCCCACCTCGGCGGCTCCCCTCTCCCCGTCGTCGTGGTCCTCCGACAGGCACGCCGACGCCTGCGCTACGAATGCGATGCGCCTCCGCAGTGCACTCTCCGGGCTGGGGTCCTCCACAGGCTTCTCCATCTCCGGCTCGCTGTTGCGTTTCCAGGCAGCCTTGGAGAAGGGGCGCGTCGCGACAGGGTGCTCTACCGCGATGGGACTTACTGGGTCAGCGGCAGGTGGCTCAGGAGTAGGCTGTTCCGGAGTAGATTGTTCCTGAGTAGGTGGTTCCGGTTCGAGGGGTGGTGTTAGGGTGTGCTCTAGGGTTGATTCTGCGGTCGTTGGCTGTGAGTCTGTTGGCTGTGATTGTGGGGGTGGTTGAGGTGAGTCGCTAGACTTTTTCTTGCCGAAGCTGCCCATGCGGCGTATGAAGCTCCCCTCCTTCTTCTTCTTGTCGACGCTGGGCGAGCTGTCAGTGCTGCGCGACGCGTCACTGGCGGCGTCACGTTGTTTCTTATTTCGCTTTCGCATCGTGCGTTCGTCGCGGGCGATCTCGCCGTCTGAGGCAACGGATTTGGAGGAGCTTGTGCGCTTGGTCAAGCCGATGTGGAAGGGCGAACCAGGCCGGAACGGCGTTCGCAGCGTGTGTAGAGTGCGGCGGAGGCGCGAGGGCGCGGGGCGTGCGGGGGAAGGGGGCGGTAAGGGGGGCTCCTCGTCCCGCATGGTGGTGCTCTGAGCGCGCCGCGACGACTGCCGCGGGCGGGCGTCCAGCCTGCCGCCGCCGGCTGCGCGGCCTTGTTCCCTGATACCTACCTGCTACGGATCACTAACTCCAACTACGACGTGATTGATTAACTTAATTAGAACACTAATTGAACGATTCCATACACTATCCTGGTTACTAATTTCCCGAAATTATGGAGAGCGATTGACAGGACGTCTATTGAAGGAGCTCCGAAATAAACTATAGCGTGCACCGTAGTTTAGTCAAAATATGATAAGAAATTGAGTCATCTCACCCAGTGCATATCAGCAGGCCGTGAACCGCGGGTCCTTGCTCCAGTCACTGTCAACTAAGATTAAGATATTTTTTTTCAAAGCGTCTTGAGGATTGGAAGGCGAAATGTATACTAATACAATGCGCGCGAAATTAGACACGTGATGACGTGACATAGCATAGCATAGTCCATTAATTTTCTGGTTTGTAGCCTATGTCGAAGGCCGTATCAGTGTCTTTTCTTTCGTAAAATATTAAAATAATACCTACTTCAGTTATTCGCACGCGATGTTTTTTTAGAAGGCCAACGGTAATTTTGATACGATTTCCGCCTACGTATTTTTTTAATCTACGTTTACGTAAGTACATAAAACTATAAGCTGAATTCCAAAACAAATGAAAGGACAGAAACAAGGAAAGGACAAAAAAAGTTACAAATACAAAAAACAATATAAAACAAATGACAAACGATTTGTAAACCAAGAAATATAAAGTTGTTCTATAAAGTAAAGTTGATGTTTTCGAGTTGTGAGGTAGGTCTCACAACTCAAAAACATCAACTTTATAGACTCAAAGATAGGCATTTCTCACTCTTAATTTTTTTTTTTTAAATAATAATTATTAATGTTTATTTTATCTCCACAAACTATGTTCTTATACTACTTATCAAAATCTTGTAATTTCTGGGAGATCAGGAGTCTAAACTAAGCCTTGATCCGCATTTTAGAACTCCAGGCTTTTTATCACATACTAAATTGATTGATAGTATGTTGTGTGTGAGTGTGTGTTTGTGTGTATGCCTAAATTTATTGTACATAGAACATTAATTCATAAACACAAATAATATAATTACTTTTAAATCTACACAAGATAAAGATTTTAGTTTTTATCACGAAGTTCCCATTTCCAAACACTAACATCACTTTTAATGAACTTTTCAGCGGCCTAACTCCTGAAATCATCGGAAAATTTCAACAACAATCTAACTGAGCACATAGGTACGTAAAACCGGTTCTACCGGCTGATTCCATTCGGCACATAACACCGTGTAATTCCGTATCGTTTGAATGTCGTCAGTCGATATCAAAGGTAATGTCTTGTGGGGTTTCTCCTCCGTTAAGTGCGAGTCCCTACAAATGCGTAGTTGTCTACATAGTTCAACAAGTCGTGACGGGGTCACAAATTGTGAAGACTATTTTGTAGAATTTTCGGGGATTATAGTAATGCTGTCGACAGCGCCGGGTTTAGCACTACCAGCGCCCTGGGCGAGATTTCTACGGCGCCCCCTATCTGCCATTGAAACCCATACGAAAAAATAAGCAAGGGATTTATTAAATTAACAATTAATTTAACAAAAAAAATTGGGCACTTTACTAGCCTTTCTATCGGCAAACTAAGACAACAAAGTCTGTTTTCCGCAATTTCATTTTCGATTGACAAAGTTGCTAAGTTTGTCAATCTAGATAGTGTTGATCGCAGATAGGTTTTTATCAGCTTAAGCTTAGAAAAACTCCTTTCCCCAGTAGCCACAGTTACAGGTACTTATAGTAATCAATATTCGCAATGCTATATGGATAGCATTGCGAATATTGATTACAGATTAAGCATTTGGATACAGCTCTTGCTAAATTTTATAATAACGACAGGAGTAACCACATTCTGGTCAGTGAGTTCACCGCACAACATGCAATCATCTTTATTATCTGATTGATTAAATTGGAGACCACTACAGAGTATGGGAAGGTCTGCATGGTATATGCGGAATCTTTTTTATATTGCACAAAAAAGACTAAGATTCCGGGTATTATCTTTTATTGAGTGAATTTATGGTAGTGTCCAAAAGACAGTTGAAAAATTCCACTTCAAATTTCTTTTCTGGAGAAGTTATAGTTTGTAGCTAGATTTAGGGAATTTACTAGTACGGCGGACTCGCGGATGAACAAGCGGATATAAAGGGGCGCCGCTCAGGAGCCGCTACTGGCTGTCGAGTACTTAGGTAGTTAAATTTGTCGCCCTTCAATTGGTGCCCATCAACCCGCACTGGGCCCGCGTGGTTGATTATGACCCACTCCCTCTCACAGAGAGGAGACCTGTGTCCCAGCAATGATGAGCAGTGGGAAATTTATACTATGCTGATTATATAGATAATTGGTTAGCCGCGACTTAGGCCTCGTTTCTGGAGACGCGTGGCTTCGAGCGTCGCGTGCGGAGGCGCGACCCGCACTAAATTCAAACTTACGGCGTTGTATGAGAGCGTTTACGGAGAGGCGTTTTTACACGCGTTTGTTTGAAATGTAGCATTATTTGCGGATGACGACGCCGCGTCGCACGGGGCGTCGGTCGCAGCGTCGTACGCGGCGTCGATCGCAGCGTCGTGCGCAGCGCCAGCTTTCTTGTGTCCTGGGCAGTCCCTTTCTACCCCCCGCAGGGTTAGCCGCGTCCGCCGCCGCGTAGCCCGCCGCGTCCGCAGCTACACTTCACGCGACGCGCCATGACCCTCGGCTCCATGAACGAATTCGTACTTAATCATAATATATGTTTGTTTTTGTGCGTATGAAGACGCGGACCGCTGCACGCGCCGTCTCTTTGTGAACGCAAATAACGTCCAACGCAACGCTAGACGCCACACTGAACGCGACGCGCGAAGCCACGCGTCTCCGTAAACGATGCCTTACGAGTTGTAAGGTCGTTGGTTCGAACCCAGACAGGCGATTAACTTTGTGTAAATAATTTCATCACCCACCACTGCTCTCAAAGCGGTGAAGCAAAACTTTGTTAAACCGACATGATCCTAGAATCAAAAATTCGAAGACGTGAGATCCACAAACCCACACTAGGCCTTCTGGTAGATTACGGCTACAGTAGCCAACCGTTTCTATATCTCAAATAATGCGTCCTGCGATACATGTCGCTAATTGTCGCGCTTTATGGTAGACCTGCCGGTTTATCCGGTCTGATCCCCTGAAACCCCCCCTGGATCCCTTGCAAATTATTCTTATGTATGCCTGGTCCAGGTTAGACAGAAATCCCATTCAAATGAAGTACGATTACCACCCGGCGCGATGCGCACGTGCACCGGTATTTGGCGAAACGAGTTATGTTGGATTTCTAGAATGTCCAGAAAATTATTTTAGAAGGGCCGTCATGTTTTTGGAAAAAAAGGTAATGCTTTATTTGGATAAAGCATTACCTTTTTAGGGTTCCGTTGCCAAATGGCAAAAAACGGAACCCTTATAGATTCGTCATGTCTGTCTGTCTGTCCGTTCGTATGTCACAGCCACTTTTCTCCGAAACTATAAGAACTATACTGTTGAAACTTGGTAAGTAGATTTATTCTATGAACCGCATTAAGATTTTCACACAAAAATAGAAAAAAAACAATAAATTTTGGGGTTCCCCATACTTAGAACTGAAACTAAAAAAATTTTTTTTCCTCAAACCCATACGTGTGAGGTATCTATGGATAGGTCTTCAAAAATGATGTTGAGGTTTCTTATATCATTTTTTTCTAAACTGAATAGTTTGCGCGAGAGACACTTCCAAAGTGGTAAAATGTGTGTCCCCCCCCCTGTAACTTCTAAAATAAGAGAATGATAAAACTAAAAAAAATATATGATGTACAATACCATGTAAACTTCCACCGAAAATTGGTTTGAACGAGATCTAGTTAGTAGTTTTTAGGGTTCCGTACCCATAGGGTAAAAACGGGACCCTATTACTGAGACTTCGCTGTCTGTCCGTCTGTCCGTCTGTCCGTCTGTCCGTCTGTCCGTCTGTCCGTCTGTCCGTCTGTCTGTCACCAGGCTGTATCTCAAGAACCGCGACAGCTAGACAGTTGAAATTTTCACAGATGATGTATTTCTGTTGCCGCTATAACAACAAATACTAAAAACAAAATAAAATAAATATTTAAGGGGGGCTCCCATACAACAAACGCGATTTTTTTGCTCTTTTTTGCTCGATATCAAAAATGGCAACAGGTAGGCACTTGAAATATTCACAAAATACTCAATTGTATTTTAACTTTAATAATAAATAATAAAACTAAAATAAAATAAATATTTAAGGGGGGCTACCATACAACAAACATGTTTTTTTCGGCGTTTTTGCCTTGTGGTACGGAACCCTTCGTGTGCGAGTCCGACTCGCACTTGGCCAGTTTTTTTTTTATACGTCGTAAACCGCAATTTACCTTTTATTCAACCAACTCAAATATAAAAAAATATAGAAAAACATTTAATTTCATAAACATAAACCTTATGCATAAACCCGGATGTTACGGAACCCTCGGTGAGCGAGTCCGACTCGCTCTTGCCCGGTTTTTTTGACCTACAACATCAGAACAGATTTGCGCCCAATTCTTTAGATTTATAGAGTAATAAAATACATAGGTACCTAAAGATAGGAGAGCACAAGGTATTAGAAAATATGAAAAAAAAATACATATTGCAAAACGATATCATATAACTAAAGCAAAGCACATTATATCTATTTAAAAAATTTGCGTCATAAAATACATTTGACCACTTCTTTCTTTGTTATATTTAGAGGTTGAAAAAAAAGTTGCGTGAGGTTTTGAATTTAGTTTTTCGGTTGTTTTTTTTTTTGTATAATCTTATACGTACCTAATTAACAAAAATAGGTGCTAGGTACGAACATAGAGGTTAAGATTTAAATATTTTTTCTGGTTTGGTATATTCTTAGACTACGTGAATATTGAAAGACGTCGATCAACATAGGGACTCAAACTGAACCGTAATAAGTGTTTTTAACCGACTTCTAAAAAAGGAGGAGGTTCTCAATTCGGATGTTTGTATTTTTTTTTTTTTTTTATGTTTGTTCGCGCATTACTCCGTCGCTTGCCAACCGATTTGAAAAATTCTTTTATTGTTGGAAAGGGTATACTTCCCAAATGGTCCCATGAAAATTTTATCGAAATCGGACAAGCAGTTTTTGAAAAATCAACAAAAATCTAAAAAGTTATCTACATTGTCGTTTACTCTGCATTGCGTTTTTTGTTCGCGCATAACTCCGTCATTTACGAACCGATTTGGAAAATACTTTTTTTAAAGTAGGTACCTAACTTGAGCATTTGCTCTCGGAAATCAACATTTGGTAAAGTGGAGCTGATGATAAAGACCACAGATGGCCATCGGAACTACTCAATGACAAATATTTCACTAGTTGCGATTCGATTACTTTAATATGGTTGCTAAGCAATTTATGCTCGTTACAATGCGTATGGTGAAATGGAGCTGATGGTGACTTCTTAATCAGCTCCAGTTCTCCTGGCTCTTATGAGGGGAACTCGTCAACAATTAACGTACCTGCATCGGGTAAAGCAATATTTTGTAAAAGGTGATGAGCAGTTGACATTAGGCTATTGTACCATTTGTACCTAAATTAGATAAATTACAAACTGACCCACTAAAAAGTGAAAAATAAAAACTTTTTTACAAAAAAAAAACAACCGACTTTCAAAAAACACTATAAAGTGAAAAATAACTTTAATTTCGGAAGTCGGTGGCACAAAACTAAAATACAAATCCAAAGACACCGACTTCCGAAATTAAAGTTATTTTTCACTTTATAGTGTTTTTTGAAAGTCGGTTGTTTTTTTTTTGTAAAAAAGTTTTTATTAACACTGTTTTTTAAAACTGTTTTAAAAGAAGAACACTTCGAAATGTAACAGATACAATAATGTTACAGAATCAAAGTGTAAATTTTATATGTGTTAATATAATGTGTAACAGAAATAAGCATTTGTAATTGCACGGTACCGCAAAAACGCACAGCGGACTACGCGGACAAGGCAAAATAGCCTCAATCCAGTCGGGATTGCGGCTATTTTACACGTATTACACTTTCATATCTGTTATAGATATCTATATTACGATTACACTTTTGTAATTGTTCTTGGTAAACAAAAAAGTTTAACATATTTGACCCTGTTATCAATTCAATATGTAACACTTATAATTCCGTTACCTTTAATATGAAGGTGTTTTTAAGTGCATCAAAGTAATCGGATCAAAGTTAGAAAAATAAAATCGACGCACGTTATTTAAATATGCCTATTTATGGTACTGTTTGTTACTTTGTAGGTATTATACTTATAAAATACCTATAGTGGAATAACTAATAACGATGTGACGCGTATAAAATATGACGGGTTAATTTAAAGATAAGTTTAGGTTAACGAGATAATTAATTATACGAAATGTCAAAGACTAAATGTAAACAATAAATATCTATAATTTGTAATTATTTCGGAAATGTATGAGGATGGCGCTTAATTGGACGATCTTGTATAATTAACAGGTAAGGCATAATTTTTAAACCTCGGATTCTAATAAGCATTCGGATTCAATGTAAGTACAGACGCCAGCACATCAAGCTACCCGAAACTGTCAAATTTTCCCAATCAACTTTGAACCTTGTGCTGTAGCGATAAAGTTGAAAATCTATTAAAGAAATTTTACACATTGTAGTAACTTGATGTGCTGGCGTCTGTACGTTTGGCTCCGTTTAATCGGCATGTTAACACACGCCTACCTTAAAACCTCATTACACTACGCGATATTCAGGGACCCTTTCCCTAAATCGAGATGGTGTAATAAGATAAAAGGAGGAAGAGTCCCTATTAAAAAAACACATCACCTAAATATCGGGCCCTAAATATCGTGTAGTATAATGAGGGTTTTACACCGGCACACTTACCTATTACAATGTACCTACGTAGGTACCTACAGCACCTTAAGTGCGTAACCCACTATCAATAACAATCTAAATCATTTTGAAGAGACTTGCTAATCCATTGCTTCATATGTTTGAAAAAATTGTCTGCTCAACAACGCAAATAACGCAATGAATGTTGTTGAACTGTCAAAATGAAACCCATTGCTACTGTCAGTGTGTTACGCAATTAACCCGCAGTGTTGGGAAATTGAGAGCTCTAAGTCATCATAATCTGCCTAGCCTTTTCCCAACTATGTTGGGGTTGGGTTCCAGTCTAACCGGATGCAGCTGAATACCAGTATTTACATGGAGCGGCTGCCTGTCTGACCTCCACAACCCGGTTACTGGATAATACGATACCCCTTGGTAAGACTGGTGGGCAGACTTTCGGGCTTCTGACTACCTGTAACGACTACTTATCAAAGATCCACGAGTGACAGCCGGAACGTGCTTTCCGAGGCACGGATGGGTCTCTCTCTCTGGTATACAACGTTATTTTTAGTAGGTATATGCGAAACCTGAATATAGTTTGTTCAGAATAAGTCATTGAATCGATTCCAATAATTTTTACCCCATGTTATATTTTGTCCCAAAAATATTTAAAAAAGGTTAAAAGTTGGACACCGAGCGACACTAAGTAGATTATCCAATCTCTGCGCCGAACGTTTAGGTACCTAGGTACTGTTGTCAATGAACGCTAGACGGCACAGCGCGGCGCGAGCGGGGCGCTGAGCATGTTTTTGTACGGACAAACAGGTAACTTAACAAGCTTAGGTATAACTTTGTGATTTTTCATGATACAGTTTTGAAATTTTGTACGTAGATTCTTTACATAAAAATACTAGACACGTGTTTCACGTTTCACATTTACTAAAAATAATGTTGTATATAGGTCGTCACCAATCCACGGACCAACCGCGGCAAGCGTAGGTTAACCTGATAGATATAACCGTGCGGCTGATATTGTTACAAGCCCCCAAAATCTAGTTATTGGAGCCAATAGAAGTAGGTTGCTATGTTGTGTCTAACTAAATAATATAAGTGCCTACCAAGACACTAAAAACCTGTATTCTTCGTAGAAAACGCTTAGTTTTTGTACCTAGCCCGATATGGTTAGCAATTTGCAATGAACGGCTGCAATTTCGTGCACTTTTTATGATAAGACAAAACCGTTTACGTCAATTAACATTTATTATGTTTTTACAGTATTTCAACAATATCTTGTAATAAGTGGAAACGTGATATTGATTACAATTTAATTTGACGTAAAGTGAGCAAAATCAGCCTATCATGTTCCCACTGTTGGGACACAGGCTTCCTCTCTTCGAGACGGAGTGGGCTGTAAGCTGTAATCCACCACACATGCCCAGTGCGGGTTGGTGGGTCACATGTCTTTGATTTTTTGGTTCTAGGGCATGCCTTCTCTCACGATATTTCCCTTCACCATTTTGAGACTAATGGTGGTGAAATAATGTATACAAAGTAAAGTGCCTGTCTGGCTTCGAACCTACGACCTACAACACGTAAGTCACGTTCGTTACCCTGGGCCACCACTGCTCATGCATGCTGAAATTGCCGATGCGAGAGTGGTGAAGGGCGGGGCGTTTTGGAAACTGTCTTTTGTAATTTTGACGTTCGAAAAGTGCTGATATGATATGATTTGCCACCGACCGCTGCTGTATGGATTGTGTGATTGTGATATATCAGAATAGATCAGATGATAAACTAGAAAAGGAAAATAAGGCAGCGAAGTTAATTTAATTTTTTAAATAGTCTGATAAACAAAAGTAAAGCGACTACATGACCTTTGTCGGACTGAATAGATAAAAACTTTTTTACAAAAAAAAAACAACCGACTTCCAAAAAACACTATAAAGTGAAAAATAACTTTAATTTCGGAAGTCGGTGCCTTTGGATTTGTATTTTTGTTTTTTTCACCGACTTCCGAAATTAAAGTTATTTTTCACTTTATAGTGTTTTTTGGAAGTCGGTTGTTTTTTTTTTGTAAAAAAGTTTTTATTTTTCACTTTTTAGTGGGTCAGTTTGTAATTTATCTAAGTTACAATAGCCTAATGTCAACTGCTCATCACCTTTTACAAAATATTGCTTTACCCGATGTAAGGACATTAATTGTTGAAGAGTTCCCCTAATAAGAACCAGGAGAACTGGAGCTGATTGAGAAGTCACCATCAGCTCCATTTTACCATACGCATTGTAACGAGCTTAAATTGTTTAGCAACCATATTAAAGTAATCAAATCGCAACCCGTGAAGTATTTGTCATTAAGTAGTTCCGATGGCCATCTGTGGTCTTTATCATCAGCTCCACTTTACCAAATGATGATTTCCGAAAGCAAATGCTCAAGTTACTTTAAAAAAAAAAGTTAACCTAAAGTTTACTTTAAGTAAATAACGGAGTTATTCGCGAACAAAAAACGCAATGCAGAGTAAACGAAAAGATCGTTAATGTAGACAATGTACATATTTTTTTAGATTTTTGTTGATTTTTCAAAAACCGCTTGTCCGATTTCGATAAAATTTTTATGGGACCATTTGGGAAGTATACCCTTTCCAACAAAAAAATAATTTTTCAAATCGGTTGGCAAGCGACGGAGTTACACGCGAACAAACATAAAAAAAAAAAAATACAAACATCCGAATTGAGAACCTCCTCCTTTTTTAGAAGTCGGTTAAAAAGAAAGAGAAGCGCGATGACACAACGCTGGTTATTTATTGCAAAAGATGAAGCACTTATCTATTGACAAAAAAACTATTGTTTGGACTAAAAAATTAAAACACTAGAGCTTTATTGCATGTAGAATAATCTGACAAAAAATCATAATGATTGTATGCAAGAAAGTTTTCTAGAAGATATTCTTCAGGATATACGCTAGGTCCTAGCGTATATCCTGAAGAATATCATATATTTTTCTGATTTTGTTTACTGTAGTCGATCATTATACTTTTATTGTTTTTAAAACTTGCGTTTTTTGCGTTTAGGTCCTGTAAGCCCCTTAAGTTGACGGATACAATCCTAATAAAATGATCTTACTGGTCAGATAATCAATTCAAGTCTCATAGCAGAAAATATAACCCTAAGAATTCATCGTCTCACGAGTTAAAAGGGAACCGTTTTAGGCATGAGTCAAGATGTCGAAACTCCGATACAGGAAGTATCAATGATCATCGTAACGACGTGTAATGCACTGGTCACTTCCATCGTATTTTTCCATGATTAATGGGAATTTTATATACCTACACGTGAACGAAAGGGTACCTAATATATACAACATTATTTTTAATATATGCGATACCCAAAACACGTGTCTAGTATTTTTATGTAAAGTACAAAATTTCAAAACTGTATCATAAAAAATCACAAAGTTATAAGCTTGTTAAGTTTCCTGTTTGTCCGTACAAAAACATGCTCACCCGCGCCGCTCGCGCCGCTCGCGCCGCGCCCCGTCTTGCGCTCATACCTAGGTGCCTAACCGTTCGGCGCGGAGATTGGATAACCTACGTAGTGTCGCTCGGTGTCCAACTTTTAACCTATTTTAAATATTTTTGGGACAAAATATACTACAACTGAATTTAATGACAGTATTGTAGAGGCCTAGAGCAGTAGCCTAGTATGAGCCCAGTGGTAGGTATGGACGGCGACTTACGACTTGTAGTGTAGTTCGTAGATTCGAACCCAGGCTGACATTTTACCTACTTTGTGTAAATTATTTCATCACCGCTGCTCTCAAAACGGTGAATGAAAACACCCGTGAGGAAACCGACATGTCCTAGAATCAAAAATTCGAAGATATGTGACATCCGTCAACCCGCATACACCGGGCCCGAGTGGTGGATTACGGCCCACTCCCTCTCACAGAGAGGAGGCCTGTGTCCCAGCAGTGGGATTATTATTATGCTCATGCACTATTAAGTCATTTCACATGGAAATTCGAAATAGTAGCTCATATTTAGACAAGTAAATGAACATATACGTCTTATGTAATTGATTAATCTACACTACACAATTAACCTACAACTACAATTCATTTAATAACTTAAAGAGTCACAAAAGCGTTAATTTCTTAGCTATAAAAATAAGTGCGCAGAACTGCAAGAAAAACCTAGATAACCTTAGTGACGAAGTTTCGTTCACTGCTGACTTTAGTCGCGTATCAGGTCGAACATAATTTTGTTGCGTAGAAGTAACGAAAGATTGATCGTAATTTTCATCATATTGGCCTGTAAACGTGGCTAGACTTTGTTGAACACGTGCTTTAGAATGCCTTTTTTTTTGTGGTGGGAAATCATCAAATGACCCCTCCCGCTCTGGGCGGAGCGGAAGGGAGTGTCAGACTCTTACTGACTAAAACCCAACCATGTTCCTTCCTTAGCCCTTTATGTTCCGGGCCAGCGGTAACCCTTTCGGACAATCCCGCTGACTTCGGCCCTAAGGGCCCCTTCCTCGATGCTGACATCTCTTTGAGGCGCGCGTGGAACACGTGGGTACGCGCCGTCCGGCACGGGCCTGGTCCTGATCGGACG
Organism: Mesoligia furuncula; assembly: GCA_916614155.1. Classification (NCBI taxonomy): domain Eukaryota; kingdom Metazoa; phylum Arthropoda; class Insecta; order Lepidoptera; family Noctuidae; genus Mesoligia; species Mesoligia furuncula. The sequence goes on from OU744794.1 coordinate 6,157,445, forward strand.
GTGAGCTATCCATTACTCTCCGTCCGCAGGCCCGCGCCTACGGTGGCCGAGAGTCGTCACGCGGCTCCAGACGCCCGGGGCGTCTCCCGCGGCGGCTGAGACGGGAGGCTCTCTCCCTGGACGGTCCCGCCACCTCCTTCGCTTGCATGACTGCTTCGCAGAAGGAGGTGACTGTCTCCCACTCCCTCTCGCCCCGGACCATGCCTTGCATCAGGGCCGGCTGCTAGAATGCCTGTTGTGTTCATTGTCAATCGGTCAGCTATCAGACCTACCTTGCTACCTAATCCAGTATACTGAAGAAAAGGGTTGATGAATCGTAATAATTTCCGGACGAACACGGTCGGGGGCTACTGCTGCCTAGCCTACCTCATCATCTGTCTAGCCTTTTCCCAACTATGTTGGGGTCGGCTTCCAGCCTAACCGGATGCAGCTGAATACCAGTATTTTACATGGAGCGACTGCCTATCTGTCCTCCACAACCCAGTTACTGGGTAATACGGTACCCGCTTGGTAAGACTGGTTGACAGACTTTCGGGCTACTGACCACCCGTAACGACTGTCAAAGATCCACGAATGACAGCCGGCACCAACGGCTTAACGTGCTTTTCGAGACACGGAAGGGTCTCGGTATGTAAAGATGGTCACCCATCCACAGACCAACAGCGGCAAGCGTAGCTTAACCTGATCGATCGACCTGTGCGGCTGTTATTATTTAGCCACAGGCCCCTCTGCTGCTGCCTAGCCTACCTACTGAAATAAAATCCTTTGCTGACTCGTCGTTTCAGCCGATAGACGTCCACTGCTGGACATAGGCCTCCCCCAATTTTGGGGGGGGGGGTTTGCCATAATCGCCACGCTTGGCAGGCGGGTTGGCGATCGCAGTATGGTATGATGGTGGAATAAATAGAGAACGCTGCTGCCCATTCTCCGGTAAGACCCTTAGTCGCCTTTTACGACACCCACGGGAAGTAAGGGGTGGTGCAATTCTTTAAGTCCGGCACCACACACACTTTGCTGACTCTTCCGACCATATTAGACCTCGGGATTGGGTATAAGAACAATCTCTGAACTCACCATATGGCAAGGATACAGTAGATCATTCAGATATGCAGAACACTTGCCAAACATTAGGTTTGCGTTGCGTTACAATTTTTTGCTAAGTACCTAATGATTTGGCAAATGAAATTATGCGGAAAATTGTTTGGGAAGTGATAATTTGGCAATTTCTTTTCGATGAAACAAGGGAAACCCGTTTGACTCGATTTATCATTCTAATTAAATACAGGTTGTAAAAAGACCATCACATAGCCGTCAACTACGTATTCTGTACAGACGCCAGCACATCAAGCTGCTACAATCTGTCAAATTCTTTCTTTTATAGATTTTCGACATTATCGCTGAAGCATAAGGTTCAAAGTTGATTGGGAAAATTTGACAGTTTCGGGTAGCTTGATACTGTGCTGGCGTCTGTAAGTACATCAAACTAAGTACCTAACAAAAATAATTGCTGGAAAACGATTTTATTTTTGGTGTGAAAATTTTCTGTTTGCGGTAGTACGCAATACAACACACGCAAAACATTGTGCTATGGGTGCTTGCAACGGTACAGGGGTCGTGGGGGCATTTAAAGTTGTGTTATAGTATTAAAAACTTGTTTTCGTAAAAAAACGTCAGTAAAAGTTGGAATTTTGACCTTCAATATCTCCGTAACAGAAGGTGCCCAGGTCATCATCATCTGCTTAGCCTTTTCCCAACTATGTTGGGGTCGGCTTCCAGTCTAACCAGATGCAGCTGAATACCAGTGCTTTACATGGAGCGACTGCCTATCTGACCTCCACAACCCAGTTAGTGGGTAATACGATACCCCTTGGTAAGACTGGTTGTCAGACTTTCGGGCTTCTGACTACCCGTAACGACAGTCAAAGATCCACGAATGAGAGCCGGGACCAATGGCTTAACGTGCTGTCCGAGGCACGGAGAAGACGCCCAGGCATGGACCAGTAAAAAAAAAATACAATGACTAGGAGTCGTTACGACTCTCGGCTTCGTTATGCGTTTGTTTTTAACCTTATGGCCGCCACACATCAAAAAAACAAAAACATGCCCTCGGCGTCAAAGTCTGTCATGTAGTCGAACCGTGGCATGCTGGGCATTTTTTACCGACTTCACAAAAAGGAGGAGGTACTATGTTCGGATGTTTGTATGTTTTTTTTTTTTTTGGTTTGTCATCTATGCATGACTGTGGCGGTCAAAAGGTTTAACAAGATATCAAGGATAGATAGGTATTAACAAAGATTAAAATGGCCGTATCATGTTTAATCAAAATGTGTATCTATTTGTTATTTTTGAGTCTTGGTTCTGTCATAATCGTGTACCTACTTATCGTAAACTTAATTAAGTGTGTATAATTACTAGCAACTCACCCATTTGAATTTGAAAATACAATAAAAATGGTGTGGGTCCCGCCTGCTTCCAACTTTTATTTAATTTAAAATGGGCTTGTTTTTAGCTTTTCAGTTTCTTTTCACTTAAGTTTTTTACCGCAGTCGGGTTTTTTGATTTTTTTAAATAACTTTTTAGTATATGCGAAACCTGATTATAGTTTGTTCAGAATAAGTAACTGAATCGATTCCAATAATTTTTACCCCATTTTGTCCCAAAAATATTTAAAAAAGGTTAAAAGTTGGACACCGAGCGACACTAAGTAGGTTATCCAATCTCCGCGCCGAACGGTTAGGTACCTAGGTACTATTATAAATGAGCGCAAGACGGCGCGGCGCGAGCGGCGCGGGTGAGCTTGTTTTTGTATGGACAAACAGGTAACTTAACAAGCTTATAACTTTGTGATTTTTCATGATACAGTTTTGAAATTTTGTAATAGATTATTTACATAAAAATACTAGACACGTGTTTCGGGTTTCGCATATACTAAAAATAATGTTGTATAAGTATACATAGGTGCAGTTACCGGCACGTAACTTGGCAAGAAATTTTCGTAGTGGGGGAATTTCGCGCATATAAAAATGTATGAAATTGTGCGTGCGCAAACTTCCCCCACTACAAAAACTCTTGCCAAGTTACATGCCGGCAACTGTACCTTTCGTAATAAATTCTCTAAATTATGATCGAAACTGCATCAAAATCTATTGCGTCATTTAAAAGAACAACGCGGTCATAAAGACAGCCACGAAAAGTGACTTTAATTTATAATACCTAAGTCGTATATAAAGTTAAAGATATCAAATGGCTCCACGTCGATGCACCTGTTTATCGTGTTCATAAAAAACCGGAAGCTTGCTACGACATTTTATCAAAGACGACATTATGGAATCGTGGCAACATGATTGTGCTAAACCAGTATTTCTGGGTAAATTGCCTCAATTTGCGTCAAATAATCTCAACTTTTTAGGAATTTATACTAAGGTACAGTCAGCAAAAGAGATAAGTATGCAAGATTGTCAGACATAGTTGAAGTTTAGTAAGAAACCGATGGATGTTGTCGACTGAAATTTAATTTGATAAATGAGCTGTTTATTTTCTATTAATAACATTTAATTTTATTTGAGAACACCCATCGGTTTCTTACTAAACTTCAACTATATCTGACGATTCTGCATACTTATCTCTTTTGTTCACTGTACATCACTACTAGGGTTGCGGCGAATGTAGATACAGTTAACCAGATCGATAGGTAACCACAGGCAAATTACCCCCAACTCGTTTTTAAGCACTTTTCTCATAGCATGATCAGCCTATAATGTTCACACTGCTGGGACTCAGCCCTCTTCTCTTCGAGAAGAAGTGGACTGTAATCTACCACGCGGGCCCATTCCAGGTTGGATGTCTTCTAATTTTTGGCTCTAGGACATGCCGGTTTTCCTTTACTAACTGGTTTTCCTGTACACGATGTTTCCTTCACCGTTTTTAGTGCACGTTGCTCTTCACACATACAATAAAAAAATAATTGTTTTCTTATTGGCTGTAGCTGCAAGCTATCCCGGGCATTCCCGGGCCCCCGATTCTTGGTAGTGGAAGGAACCGTGGGGTTCAGAACATTTTCCCCAGATGACCCTCCATCTCCATCCATGAGGATTTCCTCTATTCGATATGCGGAATCAAGTAGGGAGGTTCTTTTATCGATGATTAGTTATAATTATCGGTAGGTACTACCTACGGCACTTAGGACTTAAACAAAAACTATACAGCGTTTAAAGAAGCAATAAGGCGTTTATACGATCAATCAGTCAATGAACTATGAAAATCAAAAGGTCAGGAAGGACGGAATGGAAGGAAAAGGAAGCAAAGGGAAGGGGAGGGGGGCGGAACGTCAGGTGTGTAGTTCTCGCAGCCGGCGCGGCGTAGTCTATGACCAGAGAACGTATACGAAGCAAAGAGTAGATATTAATTATTATGCAAGGATTGTAGCAGGTGGCGTTCTATGGTTTCTGCCTGCCATGGGAACCACGTGTGAGTTTATGTATGTGTGAAATGTGAAGTATGAAAAATGAAAAATGAATCACGAAACCACTTACTCTTATTCTGCCATTGACTTCAGCGCGAAAGGCCTCTTCAGCATACATTATGACAGATTTAATAAAAGTCTTTTATTATTCACGTCACACATATATTATCGAACTATTGATATCGATTCAGAAAGTCCTATGTCACATCACTATTTTTTTTTTTAATCAGAAATTAATGTTTTTTTTTACAACAAAGCACTGAATGTTATTATATTATTTTAGTTATTAATTATTAGGTTGATGACCTTTAGTTACTATTTATCTAAGAAACTGTTATTGGCATTGAAATGTCTTTATTTATAACACATTATCGTCATAAGCGGATATGAGGCGATATAAACATCTATCTAATATCAAGTGTTTTTTTTTTTAATAATTATATAAATACTTTTAATATACTGAGCCTATCCCGTACCGAATATAACGCAATACTAATCGTTGTTACACGTGTTTTAATCTAGCTATCGCCTTTTTATCAGTAGATATCGATAAGGTTTGCATATTATGCATACTCCTAAATGGCAACAATGAGTTTTTTTAACCATCCGACGCAGAATGAGGGGCGTTCTTAGTTTGAAGCCCGTCGTTACGTGTGTTTGTCTGTCTGTGGCATCGTAGCTCCTAATTGGCAGGACATTGGCATTTCAGTGGGATTTTTAGGGTTCCGTATCAAAATGGTACAACGGAACCCTTATGGTAAGACTCAGTCTGTCTGTCTGTCTGTCACAGCTGGATATCTCAAGAACTACTAATGCTATCAACTTGAAACACACTGTACGAATGACTTCCATTTTGACAGTGCAACAACATTCATTGCGTTTTTTAAGTTGCTTAGCAGACATTATTGTATATTTCGAACAAGTATATTATGAAGCAGTGGATTAGCAATATCCTTCGAAATTATTCAGATTTTGGTTAAATGTCACGCAATTAGGGTTCCGAATAATTTTAACAATACAATCGGAATTTATATCACACTAAGGGCTGATTTTTCAATCGTCAGGTAATTTTTGTTCGTGGAATAAAATTGACGTCTGACAGTTTTTGTATGGAAAAAATGTCAAAAATTCAAAATTATTCCTCCGATAAAATTATCTGGCGTTGGAGAAATCAGCCCTTATTCATATTAATTTTTTATTTGTTCATTCGTATAAGAAGGTACTCTAAACTCACGTTAGTCCAGGGGGCCTAAAAAGGTCTCTTTGGAGAATCATAAAAGGATAATAAAATGAATTCTAATATGGCGCAGACAGTCCGGGTTTCTTTTTTTTCGCTGCACTACGTAGGTACAATCAAAGAGATTGGGATTGGATTTGGATTGGATTGATTGGTATTTTAGCACAGACAAAAAAAAACTGAAAAATGCTTTACCAATGGGATTTGATATGATGAACTTAACAGTTAACTGTCCATTATGTTATCATTTTATGATTCTGCCAAAGTGGCCTTTTTAGGCCCCCATACGAAACTGCATAGATTGGTAAGTAGTATAAAAATTAAACGCAGAAATTGGCGTTTTCCTTCCTAGCCTAGCGACTGTATCATTTGACCAAAATCTTTGAATAGAGTTAGGTTTATATAGATACACCGCACGGAACGAATATTTGTATAACCTACAAGTAGTTGTTCCGGGTCTGGCTGTGTGTATGTGAGTTTAAATATTTGGAAACGCACCCACAATACAGGAGAAATTCCTAGTGTGGGGTAATGTTTTTATAAAAAAAAAACATGTATTGTAAATATTTATAGAGTTAGCAATTACCTATTCAAAAAGCGAGTCTCATAGGAGCGCTGTCCTGTAGCTGTTACAGCCCAGTCTCAATTATTTATCACACGTACAGGACGGATTACGCCATTTTGGACGAAACGTCCATTTTGAAGGGTTTCGAATCCAAAAGGTGCCAACGGGACCCTATTACTAAGCCGTCCGTCGATTCGTCCGTCCTATGTTGGATAGTCAGTAACCGTGCAGCTCAACTCAAAATTTAAGGAGCTCAACGTTTCGACGAACAATACCAAAGACAGGACATTTGGGTAAGCCGCATAAACTACTCAAACTGCCAGACCATGAATAAAACGGAAACAAAGACCCACATAGTCCCCACATTCACAACAATTAAAATAATATAATACTTTATACTTACAGTAAATGTACATGTCATTGTTTAAGTAAATAGATACAAAAAAAAATTAAAGTGTATGCAATAGCAAAATAAAAACAACATTCACTGTCTAAACCACAGATATAGAGATATACCTAGATAACGCAAGAGTAACTACTTCGCGTGCCAAAAATTGCACCAACTTATGATTACAAATCGTAAGCCGCCCCTTTCGGGCTCAGTCCTTTGTACTGGTGGCTGGGTAAGTGTGAGCGAGAGCGCGAGCTTGTGACGTCATAGTAGGTGTATAATAACTGTATGAAAACTAAGCGTGCCATTTTTTGACTAAAAATGGCACGCTTAGTTTTCATACAGTTCGTGATACTTGTGTTATCTAGGTATATCTATATCTGTGGTCTAAACCTATTGGAGTATTTTTGTCCTCAATATACACCGTTATTTTTAGTATATGAGAAACCTGAATATAGTTTGTTCAGAATAAGTAACTAAATCGGTTCCAATAATTAACTAAATCGATTCCAATAATTTTTACCCCATGTTATATTTTGTCCCAATAATATTTAAAAAAGGTTAAAAGTTGGACACCGAGCGACACTAAGTAGGTTATCCAAACTCCGCGCCGAAACGTTAGGTACCAAGGTACTATTACCAATGAGCGCAAGACGGCGTGGCGCGAGCGGCGCGGGTGAGCATGTTTTTGTATGGACAAACAGGTATAGTTGCCGGCACGTAACTTGGCAAGAGTTTTTGTAGTGGGGGAAATTTGCGCACGCACAATTTCATACATTTTTAGATGCGCGAACTTCCCCCACTACGAAAATCTCTTGCCAAGTTACGTGCCGGTAATTGTAACTTAACAAGCTTATAACTTTGTGATTTTTCATGATACAGTTTTGAAATTTTGTACATACATTCTTTACATAAAAATACACGTGTTTCGGGTTTCGCATATACTAAAAATAATGTTGTAGTCTTTTACAGTATAACAGGCTTTTTGGCATAGTTTTCGCTTTATAAAAGATTTGAATTTATTAAGGCTTAGTTCTTGAATGTGGCTAGGAAGTTTATTATAAAAACGTATACATTGGCATCTAAACGAGCCACCTATTTTCTTGAGCCCTGTTGTAGGAACAACAAATTTGTGTTTGTTCCTAGTTTTTATGTTAATCACTGTATTTTTCAAACAGATTAATATTTTTACGTGCTTAACAAGATTATCATAAATGTACTGAGAAGACACAGTCATTATATTAATCTCTTTAAATTTGTCTCTAAAGGAGTGTCAGGGATTTAATTTATAAATGGAACGAATTGCCCTTTTTTGTAAAATAAAAATTGTCTGAATATCGGCGGCATTTCCCTACAACAGAATACCGTACGACATCATACTATGAAAATAACTAAAGTTAACTAAACGGGCTGTCTCTAAATCAGTTAAATCACGAATTTTCCTAACGGCGTATGCTGCAGAGCTAAGCTTTTTTGACAATTTATCTATAAGGGGGCGCCATTGAAGCTTGGCATCCAACGTTATGCCTAAGAATACTGTGGTATCTTCGGGTCTTCATCCTTAATGAGAACACTAGTTTCTACTTGTCTAACGTGGGGTATCGTTAACTTAATACATTTCGTTTTTTTTTCGGTAAGAAGTTGGTCATTGACAGTTAACTATTTTTGCAAGGGCGCTATTTACATTGTCAGTAACCAGCTGCTGACGTTTGAGTTTAAATAAAAGTTAAGTGTCATCTGCAAACAACACTATATCATGTATATCCCTTATGAGGTAAGGCAAGTCATTTATATAAATAAAAATGGGTCGAGAATTGAGCCCTGGGGGACCCCCATTCTTACTACAGATCCAGGTGACCTTTTTCCGTTAATATCAACTCTCTGAGTCCTATCACTTAAGTAAGAAGTAAGAAGATCCAGAGAGGCGTTCCGGATTCCGTAGTGGTGCAGTTTCCTGATTAATGTTTCATGAAGAACACAATCGAATGCTTCGGACAAATCGCAAAAGACGCCCAAAGCATCGCATTTGCGACATATTTATAATGCATGGGAGGACCCATGCATTATAAATATGTCCTGCATCGGTAGTCTTCAGTCCCTTGTAAAACCGAACTGTTTGTTATACAGTAATTTATTTTAATTAAAAAATCTTTGCAATTGATTTAAAATAAGTTTTTCAAAAATTTTACTAAAGGTAGGTAGTACTGAAATAGGTCTATAATTAGTAGGGTCTGATGAAGATGTACTACCCGATTTAAACAACGGTATTATTTTACTGTTTTTCTTAAGATCAGGAAACTCACCACGGTCAATACAATTATTAAATATGACAGCTAAAGTAGGTGCTACAATGTTTATAATCGACTTAGCAACATCCACAGAATTACCCCATAGATTTGCGGTCTTTTTAACATTTAACGTGTGAAAGGTTTTAATTATATCTTAACCTACAGGTTACATATTGGAAGTGAAATTCAGAATCACAAACTGGAACGTTTTCTTTAAGTAAAGACTCTGCAGCAGTGGGTGATGAGTTAAGAGTAGTAGTTCATACGGGAATCTCTGCAAAGAAATTTTCAAAGGCCGCGGCGACTTGACTATCTGATCTGATTATATTGTCATCAATAGCAAGGCTGTAGTCACTACTTCGGGTGCATGACTTTCCCGTTTCGCTCCAAGTCATTTTAATAATGTTACTACTATTTTTAATTTTTGAAGCAAATAACGTGACTTGGCAATACTACAAACTTAGTTTAAATATTTTAGAATAATTCTTAACAAATAAATTAAATTCAGCAGTGTTTATACAAATCCGTTCTTCATATAATTCATAAAAAGTCGTTTTCTACTTTTATTTATACTAAATATACCAATTTTATTAAAGAGAGGTTAGTTAACTTTACTCTTTCACATGCTGTCTACATCTCTCGATCTATTGTCCTATCGCAGGTGTGCTGGGATTTCTTATGAAATAAGCATCACCTTTGTACCTACTTTTCTGATCAGTGTTTTTCTTGTCTGTTTATTCAGGGTGACACCCACTCGACGTATTCCTTGAAAGGGGTTTTTTTTTGGGAATGGGAAATCATCAAATGACTCCTCCCGCTCTGGGTGGAGCGGAAGGGAGAGTCAGACTCTTACTAACTAAAACCCACCCGTGTTCCTTCCTTAGCCCTTTAAGTTCCGGGCCAGCGGTAACCCTTTCGGACAATTCCGCTGCCTTGAGAGGGGTTAGGCTGGTTTTATAGTATAGTCACGTCGCTAGACGCGCCTCTAGGCAGCGCGCTTGAACAGCAGAACGAGATTAGTACCGCGCGTTCCGCTGCTGTGACTCGTATCCCGTATCGATGTAATTCATTTTGTAAACAAATATCTTACGGCGCCTCTCAACGGCGCGGCGCCACACTAAAGCGCGTAGGTACTGGCCATAGAAGCGTACGAGCGGCGCGCGCTTCAGCAGCGCCGGCGAACAGCGCGCGTTTAGAGCGCTTACACACGAGCGGCATGTTCCCAACGGCAGAGGTAACTGCAGACGTCGACGCGCGTCGGCGGCAACCGTCGACGCGTCGACGGCAGTCGTCGACCTTTCAACTTCGAAGATCAGCGGCAGCCGTCGTATATGTCAAGTGTCACTATAGGTCAACGGCTGCCGCTGACGCGTCGACGGCTGCTGCTGACGCGTCGACGACTGCCGCTGACGCGTTGACGGCTGCCGTGGAAGTGTTGACGGCTGCCGCCGCCCCGTGTCGTCAGCTGCAGTTACCTCTGCCGTTGGCAACATGCTGTGCTCGTGTGTATGAGCTCTTGCTGAACGGCGCGCGGTGCTGCACGTTACTCAAACGCGCGACTTTAAAATGCATCTACTACCTCATACATCTCCGAACGCGCGCGCTCCAACGGCGCTGCCGAAACGTGCAACAATAAAAGCAGCCTTATTACTAGAGGTCAATAAAGCAACTTTAGTCCAGTTCCAGGTGATACGTCGTAAATAAATGGTAAAATAAAATAAAAATATTCTTATCGGAATTCCATGCGAAAAACAACAATAACCTTGTAAGCCTTGTAACCTTGTAAGTGCAAACTTCATTCTGGCTGTGACGAAACTGTGACAAACATGACATCACGCATGTATTTTCCGAAGGGTTAGGCAGAGATATGTGCGGGATTGTCGCCGGGTCAGCGGGATTGTACGAAAGGGTTACCGCTGGCCCGGAACATAAAGGGCTAAGGAAGGAACACGGATGGGTTTTAGTCAGTAAGAGTCTGACACTCCCTTCCGCTCCACCCAGAGCGGGAGGAGTCATTTGATGATTTCCCAATCAAAAAAAAAAAAAAGATATTGTACCTACACCCACATTTCGCCAATTATGTTGCAGAACATAAAAGGCTAAGGAAGGAACACGGGTGGGTTTTAGTCAGTAAGACTCTGACACTCCCTTCCGCTCCACCCAGAGCGGGAGGAGTCATTTGATGATTTCCCATCCGAAAAAAAAAAAAACAGTCCCATGTAATAATCCTCCTCCTGATCCTCTGGATGGCAATCCATCAACCGAGAACAAATTCAGACTCCGGGCTGCTACTGAGAAATTCCAGTTGGAAAAACCCAATAACATCCGTGAGAAACTTGCCCCTTATATTGTGTGCGTAGTAAAATTTATGACTAAACTTGCATCTGCCCGCGAGGCCGCGACGCACGACGAAATTTCCCCCGACTCATCATATCGCATCTCATCTCCTGCCCGCGCTATTAGATACCTACTTCGGCTTCACTTAGCGTACTTACTTTTTACGGTTCCGTACCCAAAGGGTAAAAACGGGACCCTATTACTAAGACTTCGCTGTCTGTCCGTCTGTCTGTCACCAGGCTGTATCTCAAGAACCGCGATAGTTAGACAGTTGAAATTTTTACAAATTATGTATTTCTGTTGCCGCTATAACAACAAATAATAAAAACAAAATAAAATGAATATTTAGGGGGGGCTCCCATACAACAAACGCGATTTTTTTGCCCTTTTTTGCTCGATATAAAAAATGGCAACAGGTAGGCACTTGAAATATTCACAAAATACTCAGTTGTATTTTAACTTTAATAATAAATGATAAAATTAAAATAAAATAAATATTTAAGGGGGGCTCCCATACAACAAACGTGTTTTTTTCGGCGTTTTCGCCTTGTGGTACAGAACCCTTCGTGTGCGAGTACGACTCGCACTTGGCCAGTTTTTTTTTCTTTTTGCTAGTTACCTAAGGGTCCTAGCGTGATGTTAAAGTTAGCCTATTAGATAGCTTTCCTCAAGAATTAGGCTATCAAAATATACAAAAATAATTTTTCAAATCCGACTGGTAGTGCAAGTGTGTGTCGGACCACGCACAATGAAGGGTACCGTAGTTGGAATGAATTTATCCCAAGAACAAACTTAAAAAAAAAAAAAAAAAGGCTACGCCGACCCCCACGTGGCGCCCTCATCGTTTGTTTGGTTATTTCTTTTATTTTACAATGAAAATGCAGAAAATAAGCCCATTAAGTTGTGCTCCACTAGATTATACGTTAATATTATTATAAACGGTAGTTTCAGATTGTTTAGTTTTATTGTAATCACTAAAACGGAAAATAGTGGCCAGTTTTATCCGTTTTCGTGATTATAATTAAACTAAACAATCTAAAACTATCGTCTATGATAATACTAACGTATAGTCTTGTGAAGCACAACTTAACGTGCTTATTTTCTGTATCTTCATTGTAAAATAAAAGAGATAACCAAACAAACGATGAGGGCGCCACTTGGCGGTCGGTGCAGCCTTAACATTGTAGTTAAAAATCATGCTCTCCCATACATTGTAACTGCAAATGTAAGTTGGTCGACGATTACTCGTAAACTTGTAAAGCCTAAGTATTTAGCTGTGATAGTTTTCCATTTAACTTTACCGTGAATTTTTCACATATCCAAAAGCCATTTAGCTTGCATTGGGGGGCACTTGACCTTAACAAAAATTAGCACTTTGAAGCTTAATATTTTTCACAAACTGATCCCTGAATATAAAAATTATTTTCACAAACCCGCAGTATTTTTAAACGACCTATCTAACGATCCCCCACACCATGGGGTAGACGAGAAAAAAAAAACATCCCCATTTTACGTGTCCTAAAAGGTAACTTAATTTTTTTTTCATCATTTTATTTTAGGTAGGTACCACCACGGATATCGAGTACCACTTTGTCGGCGTGATTATGATATGTATATCGATGCCAAATTACAGCTTTTTAGTACCTACCTACTAAGAGTCTCTGAGCTAAGCTGCGGACAGACGGGCAGACGGACATGGCGGAACTATAAGAATTCCTTGTTGACTACGGAACCCTAAAAAGGGTAGTTATAGAAACGCACCTGTGACAGCCATCTCCCGTTCCTCGTGGTCGACATACTGCCGCTGTACTTCGGCTTAGTTTTAGATTCCAGCAGCTTCTCTTTTTGTAACAGATGCTCATGTACTGTGTTCTTATTCAGATGTTTTATCATATTTTAGTTTACATTTAAAACAATCACTTTATAATTATAACACGAACAAAATATTTCGCGCTTGCATTTCGATACGCACACTATAATGCACTAACGTGAAATACTACTGTATAGTGACGTAATGGCAATATTTTATCTCGATAATGCCAACACTACCGTTTATGCACACTGCTAGAAAAAAAAACAAATGTCAAATAATGGCGCGAAAAGCAAACTTTATAAAATTAAAATCGAGCACGCACAAGTATTCTTATCAATCGAACGCAGTGAAATAAGCTTTGTCGTACATCATTGTCTGCCCTCTCTGAAGATAACTGAGAATACATTATAATTATGCCTATTTACAATAAGTACAATATTAATTTTCAGTAAAATATTGTTTACGCGGTTAGCAACTTGGGTCAACGTGCAGTTTACAATAACAATGCCGTTAGTGGCTCGTTATAAATCATTTATTGAATTAAATCGCCCCATATGTTGGGTGACCTAATGACGAATTCTGTGATTGTAAAATTGGACGTAAATTCGCGAGCGTAATATTAGGTATAAGTATAGTGTAGATAGTAATCAATTAGGTAATCAATTTTTCAACACACTTGCTCGTAAAGTGGCTCTTATTGAACCGCTTTTAGGTCCATAATGCAGTGTATTAAAAACGCGTGCTTTTTCTTTACTTTAATCCACATGTGCTTTATTTCCACAGATAACTATTTACTAGTCGGAGATGCGCGCTTTTTTAATCTCATCAATTCACTTTTTTTTTAATAGTACAGACTATTTTGTCCTTGGTCCCAAAATTAACTAATATTTATTTACCTTAAGGTGAATGCTCCAACCAGCCCGCGAAATTCAAATTTTCTTACGTTTTTTGCAATTTGCAGGCCAGTGCTAGGTTGTATGTTGATTAAAATATTATTCGCGGTTGTAAGACATATATAGGTATAGAATTATAATCATGAAAATCATCAATAAAACGCTCTAAGTTCATAAAGCTGTTAGAATTACTTTTTCTGGTTTTTTTTTTGTTCTTACACCTTTATGAAGTTGGAGGGTTGTATTGGTGATTTTGATTATTATAATTCTGTAACTACATACGTCTTACAGCCGCGAATAATATTTTAATCAACATACAACCTAGCACTGGCCTGCAAATTGCAAAAAACGCAAGAAATTTTGAATTTCGCGGGCTGGTTGGAGCATTCCCCTTAAGGTGAATGCGCAGGGACCTCGGACAATTTAAGGTGAATCCGCAGTGGTATTCTGTAAATACATATACAGAGCGTTAGGTTAAACGAGCGACATACTTTGAGGGGAGTTAGTACTCATGAAAATTAGCAACTTTTACTATGGGGCCGAACCTGAAATCGCAAAAAAAAAAATCAGCTGTTCAGTACATTTTGACGAGCTATGCGAACATAAATGTAGGAAACGGCTGATTTTTTTTCGCGATTTCAGGGTTCATCCCATATTAAAAGTTGTTCATTTTCATGAGTACTAACTCCCCTCAAAGTATGTCCCTCGTTTAATCTAACGCTCTGTATATTATAGTCGCGAATCATATTTGATCAAGATGCAACCTGATACTGACCTGCAAATTACAAAAAACGTAAGAAAATTTTAATTATCCACCTAAAATTGTCCGTGGTCCCTACCCGAAACCAAACGGAAAAGACCCTGACTGGCGTTCTATCATTGCGGATTCTCACTGAACTAATGTAGGTATATTTCTCTGTGCCAATAGTACTTTCTAATTCCATACTAACTAAACTACAATTGTTTTTTTTTTTACAATTGTTTTTACATGCTCTGTGGTCAGTGCTTTTATTTACACTTGCGCGCGCATTGCTAGTGCTGGCTATACGGAAAGACAAAACCAGCGCGCCATTTTCCATAAAAGTTAATATTTAACAATACAAGTCTGTTTTTTTCCTCGCAAGTGTGTTGAAAAACGTCGTATGAAACGCGTGTGCATCGATCATTAGACTCTCGGCTTTCTTACCGCACTCGCCTGCGGCTCGCGCGAATAATACCGCCTCGAGCATAATGATCAACATAGCACACATGTATCATAATGTACTATAGTTGAACATTTATATTACGTCAGCCTTATTATCTCGTAGAATTCGTAGCAGGTCCACGGTAAAATTGTGGACACGATGAGAATTTTAATATCTGTATTTTCGCGTAAGACCTCATTCTCGAGATCGAGGTCTAGAGCATCTCTAACTCATCATCATCTGCCTAGCCTTGTCCCAACTATGTTGGGGTCGGCTTCCAGTCTAACCCGATGCAGCTGTATACAAGTATTTTACATGGAGCGACTGCCTATCTGACCTCCACAATCCACAACCCAATTACTGGGTAATACGATACCCCTTGATAAGACTGGTTGTCAGACTTTCGGGCTTCACTACAAACTAACTTAACGTAAAAATCTTCGCCGATAAGAATTTATTATCTGCCGAAGTCTTTTCCTAACTACCTGTTTGGATCGGCTCCCATTCTAACCAGATGCAGCTGAATACCTGTAGCGACCAACTCTCCATATAATCTAACTTCGACAAAACCCATGGGAAAGAATTTATCATCGGTCATCATTACAGTTTTTTCTGAGATTTAGGCAATGGGTTATTTAGCTCATGAACGTTTTTCACCGAGGTCTCGACTCGATTTCTCAAGTTAGGTACTTCTAGGTAGTATGGAAGGATGCGTCATTCTAAAAAAAATGTCAATAATTAAGTAAACCATTTCTGTAGACTGAAAAGTGTAAATTAAAAAGGTAGAAAGCAAACGTTATTTTGGAACCTGGAATAATTATAGTGACAAAGTAAAAAGTAAATAATCCAACTTTAAATTACAGAAAATGTAAAAAAAAAATATACATAGTATAGGTGTTTTAAAATAGATAAGCCAGTAATGTTATGGCAGTGGAAAGTTCTTTTCTAAGTAAGATTTTCTTTCCAACTTCATTATTGTTTATAATAATTATAATATTGAAATAAATGGAATTTGAGCCTACTACGAAACTAGGTGACACACACAAGTGGCATTTATCACTTAATCTCACTGAAGACATCAACTAGTTATTTTCCACATTTCTATTAGGTACATATTGATAATTTTACCTATTCGTTGAGTGGGGTAGAATTACTAATTGATAACACATATTTTATTCAGTGACTATTTTTTCAACCCTAGGGGCATGCTTACGGTGCCGCCGATGCGCCTAGAACGAGGTGGCGAGACGACCTGGACACGTACCACGATGGCTGTTTCAAGGGGGCGCGGGAAAAAGTTACTAGAAGGGGGGAAGGCCTTTGCCCAGCAGTGGAACAGTATAGAAAAATCAAACAGCCTACTATTGCCTGGCCAAAACTGCCGGTCAAATACTCGAGGGTAAACAAATAAAAAAGTTTTACTCATACAGGGAATTGACTGTTCGATTTATTCCAGAAATCCCCACCGACAAATCCCCACCAGTTATTTTTCCAGAAATCCCCACTAGTTAAATAAACTCAGCCTAGTGAAGATTTTTGGAAAAATAAGTAACAATCCCCACCAGGCGTTGTTCATTACAAAACTCAGTAACTGAACAAATCGCTATTCAAACACTGTTTTACATGATAGGTTTTTTCAATTCCTTATTATCGTCAGTACATCACATTTCCTTGATGCATTGTTAGTAGTCGTGTGAAATATAGGTAGTATAAGTATTATTATCATCCACCATAATAGGCTTATACGCAATGTCTCAATCAGCTTAGACACGTCACAATTATCTGAGACAGACTCCTGCCAGGCTGTTCTGTAATAATTTCACCGTGAAAATCAAGATGAAGTAAGCAGTCATTCCACCTAATGGTAGGGATTGACACTATTGACAGCAATGACATCTCACTTCACAGAGTTAGGCAGAAGATGAACTGATGATAGATCCCGGGGATCCATAAGTGGGGCATCTACGGACACTGCCACCCTACGTGTCTATAAACGGATATAATTAGATACATTGTAAGTAGTTAGTGAGTAATAATGACCATGTCGCCAATATCTTAACTGACCCGCGGAAACCTAACGATTGTCGTCGGCGCCGACCTGATAACAGTGATCATTAATTATGAATAAAAAACCGGGCAAGAGCGAGTCGGACTCGCGCACCGAGGGTTCCGTAACATCCGGGTTTATGCATAAGGTTTATGTTTATGAAATTAAATGTTTTTTTTTTTTTTTTTTTTGAGTTGAATGAATGGTAAATTGCAGGTTACGATTTATGACGTATTAAAAAAAAACTGCTTACTAGATCTCGTTCAAACCAATTTTCGGTGGTAGTTTACATGGTAATGTACATCATATATTTTTTTTAGTTTTATCATTCTCTTATTTTAGAAGTTACAGGGGGGGGGGACACACATTTTACCATTTTGGAAGTGTCTCTCGCACAAACTATTCAGTTTAGAAAAAAATGATATTAGAAACCTCAATATCATTTTTGAAGACCTACCCATAGATACCCCACACGTATGGGTTTGATGAAAAAAAAAATTTTGAGTTTCGGTTCTACTTAGAACCGAAACTCAAAATTTTTTTTGGGGAACCCTAAAATGTATTGTTTTTTTTTCTATTTTTGTGTAAAAATCTTAATGCGGTTCACAGAATACATCTACTTACCAAGTTTCAACAGTATAATTCTTATAGTTTCGGAGAAAAGTGGCTGTGACATACGGACGGACAGACAGACAGACAGACAGACATGACGAAACTATAAGGGTTCCGTTTTTGCCATTTGGCTACGGAACCCTAAAAATGAGCGAATAGGGTTGCCAAACATACTATATAACATAGTATCCTGCTATATTAGAGGCCTAAATACTATAATTCAAAAACAAAAAAAAATTGTAGGCGAAACTACTATGGGAGCGCAACCTTCTTCATCGTGGATCATAGACACAGATTGTTTTAAGAAGGAGAAGAAATCAGTGTTCTCCCATTATTATGTCAAAAATATGATGTAAGGCAGGAACATTTAATAAAAAGAACAATGACTTTTATTCCCTGCAGTACCTATACCTACTTCCGAGTATTATTTCTACACAATCTTTCTGATTCCAATATTAGGTACTATATTTTTATTTAAATACAAAACAGCGAACTAAGCGCCAGAATTATTCTCATAAAAGCTAAATTAATGGTATATTGTAACCTTACTTTAGAGTGTAATAATAGTTATGAGTCATTAAAACAAACCTGTTAACCTGGCTCAAAGAAGTAAAAAATATGCATTTTTTTACCTAACTACTATTTTTTTTTCGCAATCTGTCCTATTAATGGCTCCGAAAATACTTTATATGATGTAAAAAAAATTGGCAACCCTAGGGGTGGAATATCTTAACGTAGTTAGCACTCTAGCAGTAGTCCTTATTTTATTTACTATAATGCTAATCTTAAGCTCATAAATCATGTACTAATTCTGACAAATAAATTATTATGATTAATATTTTTTCGTAGTAATACCGCGTAGGCCAGCGTAGCACCGCCGTAGCACGAAAAGAAGATTTACAGTATGTCGGTATTTCGGTAACACAGTTTTCTTTCTGATGTAGATTATCGTGTGTCGTATGACAATAGTAGGTTGCTGCAATAGACATCAATAGACATTTTTTTTTTCGATAAAATAATTTTCATTGAATAGAATAGAATAGAATAGAATAGAATAGTTCTTTATTTGCACAGAAAGTAGGTACAAGTTACAGATGTTAAGTTCAAAATGATCCTGTACTAACTACCTTAACTAAGGCATGCAAACAGTTTTAGCTACATTATAAAGGACTCATTAATATATTTATGTATTGTCACATTCAATCGAATCAATATAAGATTACCATGTCACGATGAAATTCAGTACATTATTTTAAATAGGCAATACAATAATGATGTCAAGTTTAATAAAATGGGAACATAAATTTGTCAAATTCGAGGTCAATACAGTTGCATTAAAATATAAATGATTTAGTACAAGTCAGGAATACAGGGATGTCATAATTATTATCAATTTAAATTCTTATCGGTCAGAAACTCGCCAATTGAGTAATAACATTTATTAATTAATAGATCCGACCGACAGCGTAGTCAAGAGTAGCACTGGCTGTAGTACGAAACGAAATAAACTGCAAATATAATTATGCTCGTGATGTGTGCTAGATTGTGCTTCAGCAGTAAATATTAATAATAATAATTAATAATTCATTTATTTTTCAGACAAATGAAATGAAAAGTTATTTTTCAATTTTTAGTAGGTATTATTTTTGGAAGTCGGTTGTTTTTTTTTGTAAAAAGTTTTTATTTTTCACTTTTTAGTGGGTCCGTTTGTAATTTATCTAAGTTACAATAGCCTAATGTCAACTGCACTTGTTACAAAATATTGCTTTTCCCGATGTTGGGACGTTAATTGTTGAGGAGTTCTCCTGGTAAGAACCAGGAGAACTCCTCATGTCCTCAACAAACACTCACCATACGCATTGTGACGAGCATAAATTGCTTAGCAACCATATTAAAGTAATCGAATCGCAACCCGTGAAATATTTGTCATTGAGTAGTTCCAATGGCCATCTGTGGTCTTCTTCATCAGCTCCACTTTACCTAATGATGATTTCCGAGAGCAAATGCTCAAGTTATTTAAAAAAATACCCAAATCGTTATAGCTTTGCCTATAAAATTTGAAGGTTTCCCTCGATTTCCATAGGATCCTCTCATCAGATTCCAACTTGATGATAATGGGACCACCTCGAGAGTATACCCTTTCAAACAAAAAAGAATTTTGAAAATCGGTCCACAATTGGCGGAGTAATCGCGTAACAAACACACAAAAAAAAAAAAAAAACATACCGTCGAATTGAGAACCTCCTCCTTTTTTGAAATCGGTTAATGAGACCAAACCTGATATCGCGAAAAAAATCAGTTGTTCCCTACATTTATGTTCGTATAACTCGTCAAAATGGAGGGGGAACAACTGATTTTTTTTCGCGATTTCAGGTTTGGTTCCATAGTAAAAGTTGTTCATAATGATGATACATAAGAAAGAGGTTGTTAATGTTTTACCAATAACCCTGTATAGGTAGTGGCGTAGGTCAAGTATTTTCAAAGTGTAATTATTATGTATAAACATCTACTAATAGAACACCGCCACCGATGTAATTTCGTAACACACAGTACAGACAGTACGAAACTGTAATTTTTTCCCAATCAACTTTGAACCTTATGCTTTAGCGATAAAGTTGAAAATCTATTGAAAAAATTTGACAGATTGTAGTAGCTTGATGTGCTGGCGTCTGTACCTAGCAATGGCTTTCATTTTGACAGTTCAACAACATTCATTGCGTTATTTACGTTGTTGAGCAGTCGAATTTTTCAGACGAGCAATGGAATAGCATTCCTTTAAAATGATTCGGATTGTGATTGGATAGTGTGTTGTGCAGTTAGGGGTGCAGCCGGTCGATTCTGTAAAAATCTCACCGTGAAAACTTAAGTGAAGTGAGTTTGTTTTGGCTAGGAATTGACACTATTGACAGCTCACTCCACGCTCACTTCACCTAAGTTTTCACGGTGAGATTTTTACAGAATAGCACCGCTGGTCCATAAAATACTGTTGTATATTCATACTTAGATGGTTTTGTACTCTTTTCTCTATTCTTGTCACTTCAGTAATTCTTGATAAAAATAAAAGCTTTGGTTCAAATTAAAAATCAATAATTTTCTTTTTATTAAGCTTATTCTTTCAACAAATACAGAACAGATTACAGGAGGCCCAACTCAATTATCATAGGTGCCTACTTATTTACCTATTTCAATCTATGAAACCTACGCACTAGACCCGTATGAAAATCTAGGGTAGGTAATAAGCAACGTCATTACCTATATGCAATTGTCGTTCAAGTCGGACTTGATTAAGCAATAGCTTATTAGACGGTTAAAAATAAAAACAATTGCTTGTAAGTATTGTATGGTTTTCGTTTTCGTTGAGCTGAGAAAACACTCTTTTCTAATTGAATCTACCTATGAATAAGAAACAACAAAACATCACGATAAAGTCGTGTTTTCTTATCTATATCACGCCTATGAATGACAAGATAACATACTACAAAATAATAGATAGGTAAATAGTACATTTTTAATTCCTAAGGAGTACCTACCAACTACTGATAAAGAACAAGATAACAGCCTTACAACGTTTATCAACACTGTACAAAGTGTTGGAAACTATAAAGACATAATTATAACACAACCAGACATATTTGAACATCCATCCTTGTAAAGCTACTGGTTGACACACTTAAAGAGAAAGGTGCATCAGCCGGGTAAAGGAAAAACAAAAGAAATTAATTACAGCGCCATCTGTGATCGAAATGCAGAACTACTGTGCCAAAAATAAACAATCTAATAACCTTTTTTTAAATGTACTTACCATGGTAGTAAATTGGAGCTTCTTGGTTGGTCGGTTCTTAGGGCAGTTCGGTTTGTGTTTTTTTAAAGGCACGGGAGGTTCTTCACGTAAACATCTGGCCGGTTCTCGCGAGGTGACTGCCGCGATGCGCGCGACCGCGGTGCACATGTTTTGCGCGTAGATAACACTATGATTATGTTTATGTTTCTAATTACTGGTTTATGGGATCGCGGTGGTTTTTTTATTCGTACTATCGCTGCTACTGTGGTTTTATCGTGGTTTAAGACCCCAGAAACACTTTGAGGAAGTAGATTTAAGTCGGACTAAGGAACTTAATATAATACCTACGTAACTTTGATTCGGACACTTCAGTTTTACAAAATGTACGTACCCACGTGTTGTATCTAATATATGTAAGTAGGTAGGTACCAGCCACGCAGCCTTCAATAGGTAGATAATTATGTAGGTACCTATACATATACCTACATAATATAAGTAACTATGTAGGTGTATAGGGGTATACGTTTGGCACCTAAATACTATGGTAGGTAGGTACCTACCATAGTATTTTAACCTATACCCCGTATACTGACTTAATAAAGAATTTTCGATAGTGACAATTTTTTAGAAGGTAGTAATTAAATCTGTAAAAGTTTGGTACCTACCTACTTGATCACTCGCGAAAAGTAAAAAACGCGGACAAAAGATTTCCTAATAATTTAGAAGTTAAATAGATAGGAAATGATCTTAAAATTCTGTCAGATAATATCAGACCGAATAAAACGAGTTCACAAGAAAACACTGTATTTATACCAAGCCATATGTTATGAAGAACCACTTTATTCAGTACTTTCAGTACCTACTTATGATGAAAGTATGTACCAACCTATCTACTAGAACAAAAAGAACCCTCATAACACAATTTCAACCTTATTTACACACGGTTAAGTTTCAAATAGCGATGTCTTTCAGTCAAACGCTGAAGATAATCGTAACAATGCAGGTTATTGTGGACACAAAGATAATTTTGGTCGTTACTTTATGTCAATAGGTTGATTGAGTTCCTACAACCTCACAAGTGCATTGTCTGTTTCAGATTAACAATGATTGAAATAAATAGGTTAACTGACGGCCTGTTGGATTTTTAACCCTTAGCGCTGAGCCTAGCGTTGAAAATCCAACAGTAGTCCTTATATTAAGGGGCTCAGAGGACCTAAACGCAAAAAAAGCAAGTTTTAGAAACAATAAAAGTAGGTATATGATCGACTAGGACTGATTTTGTTTACTACAGTAAACAAAATCAGAAAAATATTATGATATTCTTCAGGGTACTCGTATATGCTAGGTTGATAGTGTGTTGAAAACATAATACAACTAATTTGATAGGTACGATAGAAAAAAAACCGGGCAAGAGCGAGTCGGACTCGCGCACCGAGGGTTCCGTAACATCCGGGTTTATACATAAGGTTTATGTTTATGAAATTAAATGATTTTTTTTATTTTTGAGTTGATTGAATGAATGGTAAATTGCGGTTTACGATTTATGACGTATTAAAAAAAACTACTTACTAGATCTCGTTCAAACCAATTTTCGGTGGTAGTTTACATGGTAATGTACATCATATATTTTTTTTAGTTTTATCAGTCTCTTATTTTAGAAGTTACAGGGGGGGGGGGGGGACACACATTTTACCAGTTTGGAAGTGTCTCTCGCGCAAACTATTCATTTTAGAAAAAAATGATATTAGAAACCTCAATATCATTTTTGAAGACCTATCCATAGATACCCCACACGTATGGGTTTGATGAAAAAAAAAAATTGAGTTTCGGTTCTAAGTATGGGGAACCCTAAAATTTATTGCTTTTTTTCTATTTTTGTGTGAAAATCTTAATGCGGTTCACAGAATACATCTACTTACCAAGTTTCAACAGTATAGTTCTTATAGTTTCGGAGAAAAGTGGCTGTGACATACGGACGGACAGACAGACAGACATGACGAATCTATAAGGGTTCCGTTTTTGCCATTTGGCTACGGAACCCTAAAAACCGGGCAAGAGCGAGTCGGACTCGCGCACCGAGGGTTCCGTAACATCCGGGTTTATGCATAAGGTTTATGTTTATGAAATTAAATGTTTTATTTTTTATTTTTATACCTATTTGAGTTGATTGAATGAAAGTTAAATTGCGGTTTACGAATTATGACGTTTTAAAAAAAAACTACTTACTAGATCTCGTTCGAATCAATTTTCGGTGGAAGTTTACATGGTAATGTCATCATATATTTTTTTAGTTTCATTATTCTCCTATTTTAGAAGTTACAGGGGGGGGGACACATTTTAGCACTTTGGAAGTGTCTCTCGCGCAAACTATTCAGTTTAGAAAAAATGTTACTAGAAACCTCAATATCATTTTTGAAGACCTATCCATAGATACCCCACACGTATGGGTTTGATGAAAAAAAAAAATTGAGTTTCGGTTCTAAGTATGGGGAACCCTAAAATTTATTGCTTTTTTTCTATTTTTGTGTGAAAATCTTAATGCGGTTCACAGAATACATCTACTTACCAAGTTTCAACAGTATAGTTCTTATAGTTTCGGAGAAAAGTGGCTGTGACATACGGACGGACAGACAGACAGACATGACGAATCTATAAGGGTTCCGTTTTTGCCATTTGGCTACGGAACCCTAAAAACCGGGCAAGAGCGAGTCGGACTCGCGCACCGAGGGTTCCGTAACATCCGGGTTTATGCATAAGGTTTATGTTTATGAAATTAAATGTTTTATTTTTTATTTTTATACCTATTTGAGTTGATTGAATGAAAGTTAAATTGCGGTTTACGAATTATGACGTTTTAAAAAAAAACTACTTACTAGATCTCGTTCGAATCAATTTTCGGTGGAAGTTTACATGGTAATGTCATCATATATTTTTTTAGTTTCATTATTCTCCTATTTTAGAAGTTACAGGGGGGGGACACATTTTAGCACTTTGGAAGTGTCTCTCGCGCAAACTATTCAGTTTAGAAAAAATGTTACTAGAAACCTCAATATCATTTTTGAAGACCTATCCATAGATACCCCACACGTCCATACATGTGGGGCTATCTGGGTTGGGTGAAAAAAATGTTGAGTTTCAGTTCTAAGTATGGGGAACCCCCAAAATTTATTGTTTTTTTTTTCTATTTTTGTGTGAAAATCTTAATGCGGTTCACTGAATACATCCTACCTACCAAGTTTCAACAGTATAGTTCTTATAGTTTCTGAAAAAAGTGGCTGTGACATACGGACGGACAGACAGACATGACGAATCCATAAGGGTTCCGTTTTTTGCTACGGAACCCTAAAAATCATGAAGATGCCGTTAAAAATTCTTTTTACAATAAAAACCATACTAATATACATACAATCATTCTGATTTTTTCTCTGATTAGGTATTCTACAAGCAACATACTCCACTAGTTAGTGTTTTAATTTTTTAGTCCAAACAATAGATTTTTTGTAATTAAATAATTGCTTCATATTTTGCAATAAATTACCAGCGTTGTGTCATCACGCTTCTCTTTCTTTTCTATGCAGTCCGACAGTGACCGCGCTTTAGGTCATGTAAGCCCCTTAAGCGATTTAGCTATAGCGTAGTGTTAGTGACAACGGGCTATTAGGCCGACCGCTTAACTGAGACATTGTCTGAGGTAGCAGGTCGGTGCGGGAGGGGGTGACATGATGCGAGAGCTGTCATTCGTCAACTTGTGATAACTAACACCCCATCCGCACCGCGCAGCTACCCCAGGCAAGCAACGTCTCAGTTAAGCGGTAGGCCTATTAATTGAATCTAGTTACCTACCTAGTGCTTAAAAATAAAAAACAGCATAGCTAAAAAAGTCAATTAAGTTCACTCGAGCTCAGGGGGCCTAAAAAGGCCACTTTGGAGAATCATAAAAAGATAATATTCTGAATTATAATATGGCGAAGACAGTCCGTGTTTTTCTTTTTTTTTGCTGGACTACGTAGGCACAATCAAAGAGATTGGGATTGGATTTGGATTGGATTGATTGTATTTTAGCACAGACAAAAAAAATAACTGAAAAATGCTTCACCAATGGGATTTGATACGATTAACTTAACAGTTAACTGTCCATTATGTTATCCTTTTATGATTCTGCCAAAGTGGCCTTTTTAGGCCCCCAGATGAGTGGTAACAACTTTATGTCGTAGCAGCAAGGGCCAAATTCTTGTAGGACAAGTGCTTTTACTGATGTGTGGTTGACTGTAGGTATACTTTTAAGACTTGACATCATTCTTTTCATATCTGATTAGCTCAGTGTGTCCTCAGAAACTTCGCCTGGAGAATAGAATAAATAGGTGTTGATTATGCAGTATTTTAAGCCATGTAGGTACTAAGACATAGCTTTAGTCTAGAAGTATTAGATACGTTTTAGGGTTCCGTACCCAAAGGGTAAAAACGGGACCCTATTACTAAGACTCCACTGTCCGACTGTCTGTCACCAGGCTGTATCTCTTGAACCGTGATAGCCTTACAGTTGAAATTTTCACAGATGATGTATTTCTGTGGCCGCTATAACACCATGGATTTTAATTTTGATAACACAAAAAAATTGTCACTAATTAGTCGAAATTTGTCGCCAAATATCAGAATTTTTCGGTCACTGGTTTAAAAGATATAAGGGTTTATAGGTGGCCGATCTGGAGAGAGTCTCCCCAGCAGGGCCACATTTATATCTCAAAAACCAGGGCACCTAGTGAAGATCTGTTTTCTGCCATATTTTGTCGCCAATTAGTAGGAATCAGTCGCCAAGTGACAGATTTAATCGGGTCTTAGTTTGGGAGATATAATGAGTTCAATTAGTAAGGTAATGTCCAAGAGCTAGATTTCTTTCGACCAAGCTCTTCGATCAAGCTCTTGGAGAGGGATGGGAGAAAACAGATCTTCGCTAGGTGCCTTAGTTTTTGAGATATAAATGTGGCCCTGCTGGGGCCACATTTATATCTCGCCAACATCAATTGGAAGATGGTGTCGACCTCGCATAATCAAATAACATAAGGCAGGGAAATAAAACAACACATAAATACTTTTTACACATTTATTAAGAAACAAAAACAAACTAATCTACTTACATAATATTACAGACAAGAACATTGATAATAGTAGCTAATGTGATAAATTGCAACAGTCTCCAATAGTTAGAGAGTGGAGACTGTAAAAAGATAAACAAATTCACCCGTCTCGCGAGATCTCGTAAATGGCGAAATCTCGCGAGATTACATTCCCTAACTATGATTGCGTTGCTGAATATAAGACCAGCAACACTATGACGAATATAGGCCATCTCTTTGGGAGAAGCATGTACCCAGCTATGGGTTACAAGCTGAGAAATTTAATAGGTAAAAACCGGGCAAGTGCGAGTCGAACTCGCGCACCGAGGGTTCCGTAACATCCGGGTTTATGCATAAGGTTTATGTTTATGAAATTAAATGTTTTTTTTTTTGAGTGGATTGAATGAATGGTAATTTGCGGTTTACGATTTATGACGTATTAAAAAAAACTACTTACTAGATCTCGTTCAAACCAATTTTCGGTGGTAGTTTACATGGTAATGTACATCATATATTTTTTTTAGTTTTATCATAATATAAAATAATATAACATAATATAAAATATAGAATAAAATAAAAAAAATAAAAAAAAATCATTCTCTTATTTTAGAAGTTACAGGGGGGGGGACACACATTTTACCAGTTTGGAAGTGTCTCTCGCGCAAAGTGTTCCGTTTAGAAAAAAATGATTTTAGAAACCTCCATATCATTTTTGAAGACCTACCCATAGATACCCCACACGTATGGGTTTGATGAAAAAAAAATTTTGAGTTTCGGTTCTAAGTATGGGGAACCCTAAAATTTATTGTTTTTTTTCTATTTTTGTGTGAAAATCTTATTGCGGTTCACAGAATACATATACTTACCAAGTTTCAACAGTATAGTTCTTATAGTTTCGGAGAAAAGTGGCTGTGACATACGGACGGACAGACAGACAGACAGACAGACGGACAGACAGACAGACAGACAGACATGACGAATCTATAAGGGTTCCGTTTTTGCCATTTGGCTACGGAACCCTAAAAATGGTAAGTAGGTACTAGAAATAATGTAAGTACCTACCGTAATAGTTATAGGTACAGTGCTAGTAACAAAGCTGGGCACAAGATCCGTTAATCGTTAATTAACAACGTTAACATTTCGAGTAACGGATTAACTTTAAAAGTTGTTAACGGACTCACATTAACTTCCGTTAACTTTCAATAGGTAAGTCCGTTAATCGTTAATTAAGTACCTACTATTTGCCAAAAGAACAAAACACGTCTGACAATTTCTAAATAATTATTATTACATACTCTAATGATACATTTTTCATAAACTTTCATGTCCTGCTTAAACTTCCATAAATTACTAACGCAACGACATAATATAAAATGCAATTTCAATCACGAATTAACGATAAACGTTAACTTCCGTTAATGATTCCGAAATGTACAGACGCCAGCGTGTGTACCTACCGCTTTAACGTTTAACGAAGTTAACTTTTTAGTTAAGGATTAACGAAATAAACTGCCCAGCTGGCTACTAATAATGTTAATTTAAGTACATTCCTTAGGAATAGGTTTCCCACAAGGTTAATGAGTAATATTCTCAAGGCATAGGTAGGATTTAAACAAAAGAACATCAAGTTACAGCTATGGTTTCCTTACGGTTCACGACTTAATTGCCAAAAATGTAAACAAATATGAGGTAGGGAAAAATAACTTTAATTCCTACATAATAAAGTTCAGTTTACACTACAACTTCAAATATTTTAACACCTTTTTCAATAGTGCCAGTGACTCTGAAATCAACTTAATAAACATTAAGATAAAGTTGGTATTTGTTTAACTTGAAATAACATCAGTTGGAAACATAAAGAATAGACCTTAGAAGAGCGGTGGCCGCCCACATAGCGTCCGCAATTTACAAAGACGTATCTGAAACGTTATATTTGTGAAAGTAAGTTGGTGTTTTCCTACTTAGAGAGCGTTTTATAATACCGATGCCATCATTGTTATGATAGGCCGTTATGTGGCGGCCGCCGCACTTTTAGAAAACCGATGCTTAACGCGTCAGTTGGACAATCGCCTCTATCCTCCGGTTCATTACAAACATTTTACAATAATACAAACACACAACGTTGGAAACAAGAGAAAGATTTTTTAAAATAAATTACATAAAATGCCCTTACTATAAAAAAAAAATTTAACTTAAATACGTTATAATTATGAATAATTTCGCTTCTGTGACATGTTTAGAACAATTTTGATTAAAGCATATTTCAGAAAATTTACATTCTCTAAGATTATTTAAATATTTGTGATGTTTATTAAATGAGTAAGTACAGACGCCAGCCCATCAAGCTACCCGAAACTGTCAAATTTTCCCAATCAACTTTGAACCTTATGCTTTAGCGTTAAAGTTGAAAATCTATTAAAGAAATTTGACAGATTGTAGTTGCTTGATGTGCTGGCGTCTGTATATACATTTATGAATGTAGCCTAAAATTCCTTATAATAATTATCAAACACAAAATTATTACTACCCTACAGAAAAACTTAATTTAAGTTTAACACAAAAATGTCTTTGGGTATAATTAAGATGTATTTATAAATAAATTAAAAGGAACTTGATGCGGACACAGCCATTTCTAAAATCAACCTTATGAACTAGAGCAAAACGTTCAAATTTGTAAACGAACTTAACTTACAATTTTCTAAAAAAAAAAAAAAAATGGCTGGTTTTTGAATTATCATGTAACTTTATTCGAAGAATAATTTTGAAATTTTGACAGTTGTTTCATACAAAAACTGTCTAATGTCAATTCTAATCCTCGAATAAAAGTTATCAGGCGATGGAAAAATCAGCCCTTATATGAATAACTATTAGTAATATTAAAGATAGTGGTGGGTTTTTGGTTGAGTGAAATTTGGTGATGAGCACTTGAAAACACCGCTGATAGGCAGGGTTCATTTTAACATTTCTAATACTTCTGAGTCATGACTTGGGGTCTTCATTTTAACAACATACCTACCTAATAAGTACTACATATGCCTTAAATTGCATTTGCATTCGGTGAAACTCTACGCGATATATATACAGGGTTATTGGTAAACATTAACAACCTCTTAAGAGGTCATTGTATGATTGTACTCAACATTATGAACAACTTTTACTATGGGACCAAACCTGAAATCGCGAAAAGTTGTTCATAATGATGAGTACCAATAACCCTATATTATTTCCATATTTTAATATATCCAGTAGAATTGATTTTTCATTACAATACGTGAATATAACCCGCTCATATTATTATTACTGAAAAATCTCTTTTACGATTTTCTCTTGCAAAAATATAGTTGGTGACCTTATAGAGTTTAATTTACCTACTTATTTCCTAATAAAAACCTAATTTGAACTAATTCAATCGTTATCAAGCCTTCTTACCGTTAATTATCCTTTCTCCAAAAATATGTAAGTTAATGCCAGGGATAAATACTTGGGACAACCATACCTACACACTAGATTTTTATGTTTTATAACCTTTTGACCAAAAAGCTTTGAAAAAGCATAGTTAATTGTAATTAAATGATGTAAATAAGAATAGAAATGCGAAACTTTGGTTAGAAGATGTTAAATACCGTAAATATAAGCTAGCCACAGATATATAGATACACCTAGATAACGTAAGAGCAACTGTTCTACTTCGCGTGCCCAGCTTACGTACAAAAATCGTAAGCCGCCACTTTCGCGCTCAGTCCTGTAGTACTGCTGGCTGGGTGAGCGTGAGCGCTGGCGCTAGGCCCCGGGGGTGGGGTGAGACGGGTGCCGCACGCGGCGACGGCTTTGAATCGATTTGATTTTCCCAGCACTAAATAGTGCTTGTGAGTTGTGACGTCATAGTAGGTAGTCAAAATTTTTTTTGTTATCTAGGTCTATCTATCTATATCTGTGAAGCTATCAGTTTCGCTTAGCTTATGTAGTTCAAAAGTGGAACATTATACTATGTAATGTAATAATAATTAAATTACTTTATGATTAAAAGCTATTTTAGTACGCGGAAAACTGCGGTTTTTTTTACTTTCTAATTTGGTATTTATTACCCTTTCATTGTTTTAATTCTTATTTTAAAAATAAAGTATTCTAGAGTACTTATATTTACTGTTGTCTTCACCAAACCACGTTTCGCGTATAGCATAGATGTAGCTCTTTTTACTGTTATTCGATGTTATTCGGCAAAGATGATGATAAACTTCCATTTTAAAATGCTCTTTCGATCAGGCAAATTTTTGAAGTGAAAATTCTTTAGGCGCGTTGGACATTTTTTGAGATGGGAAAAGCCATTGAACTCACGCCACTGTTACCGTAAGCGACACCGCGCGTGTTTTGTTTATAAGAAGTTTAAAAAAATACCCGCTGCGGATGTGTTCGGCTATCCTCGGGATGTACTCGGTTTTAATGTATATCCGATAAGTCGGTGAGTGATGGCTCTGATGGCATTCTGTTTGCTTTGTTTTCACTTTTGTCGGCACTCCCGGAGTGCCACTGTTTCTTTTTTTTTTTTCTTAGAAAAATTTTGTTTTTTTTTCTTCTTTATTTCTGCTTGCATACAGCTATATTGTGTATTAAGAAATTTTTGCACGCAGTTTTAAATGGTTGAATAGCTATTCACTGCCCAAACGCTCAAAAATGTGTGGTGACCATGACGTGAGGTGAAGACTAGACTTATTTAATTTTATTATAAGTATTATCTGTTTATGTTATTATAAGTATTATTAATATATCTTATTAAAAGTTATTATAATCTATATTATATTAATTTTATTTACAGTAGCGTTTTTTAGGAGCATTGTGGTTTCGAAGAAACGCGAACAATATTTACAATTAATCCGCGTTCCGTTTAAATTAATCGTGCCAGGCACCATCTAATATACTAAAACTAAAATAAAAATTAAACATTACATTAATATTACACTCTATGTTTTATTTATATATATATTTAGAACCGGCGCTGATCTGACGAGGATCAGAACACCACAGCCAAAGAAATATCAACCTTACGCTAGATGAAATAAAGTTGAAAATAAAATAAAAAACTTCTATTAGTCTGAGATGGCATCAAAGCGGTTATATTTTCGACTTTATTTTAAGAAGCGTAATATTGATATTTGTTCGGCAGTGAAAGCTGCACTTTGCCAGGTCGGCGCCAGCCCTAAACTTTATTACACTAAACTCACCGAAAGCGTCCATAAGTGAGGATTCGAAATATTAATAAATTGAGCATGAACTATTTGAAAACAAATGCTTGCGATTATCGGAATATTGTCCAATCTTAAGGCGAAGGCGCCAGGGTAACACAGCTGAGCGTTGATCGGTCGACCGGTTAGGGTGGAAATCCGGGGGTTGCGCTAAGATAGCTCCTGAAATTCAAATTTACATGTTTTTTTTTTCAATCTGAAGGTCAGTATTAGGTTGTATGTTGATTAAAGGACTTATTCACGATCGTTACATAATTATATGTATTTACAAAATTATAATTAATCATTAAAATCATATCATCATCAATATACCTATGTTTAAATATGACATTTGAGGCCAATTCTGACTTAGAACTATATTGATTGTAATGATTATAACTCCCTATGTTTAAATATGACATTTGAGGCCAATTCTGACTTAGAACTATATTGATTGTAATGATTATAATTATGTAAATAAGCATAATTATATTTATTACGGTCGCGAGGCATATTTTGATCAACATTCAAACTGAGACGGACCTGCAACTTGCGTTATGAGAAATTATGGATCGGGATCTAATTACAGCGAGATGTCGAGCAGTGTGCGAGAGACAGCGCGCAAAGTACTTATAGTTCGCTTTATCGCGACAATGTAGCCGTAGCATAATAAAAGCATCGATTCATTGCCCATTTTTTGGTAAAAATATGATTTGTAAAGATTGGAAACTAAGCAATCTTATTGGTGGATAACCTACTCACACATTTATCAATATCTGGCTCTCCAAGAGGCGTACGTAAAAAAAAAACAACTTTATTTAGCTAAGTGTAACAACAGATTTAAGAAATCCAGAGTTTGAATAACAATACTTTTTGCTATAAAAAAATGCTCACTTGAATGCCTTCGATGAATATGGGCCTTACCAACTAAGTACACTAAAAACTAAAGCCTATTTTTTTTTTTATTATTCTACAATATTATTAATTATATAGGGCTCTTCCAATACAATCACGCGGTTAATATTTACAAGACATTCGCATTTAAAAACAAAAAAAAAATTAGAAAAGAGATAAAGGCTATAACTATCTTATTTAGTTTATTATTCTAAAATCTAACCTAAATTTTTATCCTAAATATTATTATTCTAAAATTACTAATTATTTCATTCCACCTGGACTTTCTGACGCGGTTATTATTTACAAAAGATTCGCGTTTTTTAATTAAAAAGAAAAGAAATAAAGACTATAAAATTATCTATCTTATTTAGTTTATTATCCTAAAATATTATTAAATTTATTATTCTACAATCTAACTTACAAATCCGGTCCACCAGGGAACGCTCACGCGGTTAATATTTCCATAAATATATTGGGACAAGGGCAGGAGTATTCCTGCCCTTGTCAATTATCCCAATTTATTTGGGGTCGGCGCAACATGTCTTTTTCTTCCATACTTCTCTATTAGTCGTCATCTCGGTAGTCACCCCCTTTCTTACCATATCATCATTCACACAGACCATCCATCGTTTCTTTGGAAACTTTACCTAAGTATAAGATAATTAGGTAAAGTTTAATTTACTATTCTAGAATCCTATTGTATGTATTATTCTACAATCTTATGTCTTATTAGTGTTCACTTGAGACACACGACCACGCGGTTAATATTTACAAAACATTCGCGTGTTTAATTAAAAGAAACTTAATAAAAACTAAGTATAATATCTATCTTTTTTAGTTAATAATATTCTAAATCTAATTTAATGGATTATCCTAAAATATTACTAAATGTATTATTCTACAATTTTATTAATTATTTTGGTCCAACTGGACACACGTCCCACGCGGTTAATATTTTTACAGAAGATTCGCGTTTTTAATTAAAAAGAAAAGAAATAAAGACGATAATAATATTACCTATCTTATTTAGTATATTATCATAAGATATTATTACATTTATTATTCTACAATCTTGCTTACAAATCCGGTTCACCCGGGAATGCTCGTGCGGTTAATATTTACAAGAAAGGATGATGCCACGAAATGTATGGAAGCTAGTGCTCGTATCTATAGGAATCCTACTAACATTATAAATGTGAAAGATTGTGAAGATGTTCGGATGTTTGTTACTCAATCACGCGTAAACCGTTGAACAGATTTGGATGAAAATAGGCACATAGATAGACCATTTCCTGGATTAAGAGCGTTTACGCCGTACGGCATTTCATACAAACTTTCAAGCTTTTATTTTTCGAAATGAATGAACCGATTTTAATGAAACTTCATACGCATAAGCAGGATGCAAAGGTCTAAAAAGTTAGTAGAAAATATTTTCGAAATGTCTTATTTAAAAAAAGATAACCGGAAATCTCTGTTTCTATGGAAAATTTAAAATCGGTCTAATTTGGCTGTAACACTATTTTTTTTTGGATATTTTTGTGTTCACCAAAAATCTAAAGGTACATCTATGTATGCATTTCTAAAATATTGATCTTAAACCCGTTTATATTTTATTCTTGCCCGAAAAATACTGATCGTGCACCAAATATTCCTGAATGTTTTTCATTCAACAACTAAATTAATAAATCATATTCCTTTTTCGTGAAAGTTTGCAACACAAGCGCGGGAGTGTACCTGACGCTCGTTGGGAATCATGTACCTAGAAATTCTGTTCAGAAGGAAGTTAGCGTAGGTACCCCACTTTCTGGTTGAAATAGGTCGAATCTCCCAAAACCGAATCGGGGCACCCCGACTCCACGTAGTCTTTTGGCTGCTACCCCGAGGGTGTATTTAAAAATCCGGAGGCGCGGAGGGAGTGCAGCCCCCGCCCGCTGTAACCGCTCACCTCCGCAGCTTCGGCTTACTGGTCGCCTCCGGCGACCAGCCTCAGGCGCTACGGCTCGCACGGGTGCCTATCCTTTGTTACGTAAGGGCGATGGGGCTGCACTTCCCGCAGCGCCGGAGACGTGCAGAAGCAACTTTGTATTGAAAACTAGTGTTTTGAGGTTAGGTTACAATAATTTGTTTTTCTCAAGAATGGTGCGTCCTCGTTTCATGGGAGTGGTACCAGGGGGAACGGGGCTGGTACCACTCCCATGAAACTCCAATAAAGCTACATTGGACATTAATTGGTGTTTGATTCAAATACATTTTGCAGTTTATCTGAAGTAAAACTAAAAAAATAAATGCTTGTTTTTAAAATTAGGTGTATTACTATTTTTACAAATTTGCAACAGTTGTTAAATAGATGCTCGTTATGACATATTTTAATGAACATATTTTGGTGCACATTCAGTATATTTGGTGGAACACAGGTAAAATTAGGTAAATGAAATGGGAATAAATTGAAGTACGTTTAAATACCATCCTTTTTTTTTTAAGTTTTCTACTAACTTTTTAGACCTTTGTATCCTGCTTATGCGTATGAAGTTTCATTAAAATCGGTTCATTCATTTCGAAAAATAAGGGCTTGACAGATTGTATGAAATGCCGTCCGGCGTAAACGCTCTTTACACAGGATAATTTTTATCCCGATATTCCCACGGGATCGAAACTTACGCGGGTGAAACCGCGGGACGCTGCTAGTGATTTATTATATCATTAGAAAGGTACTAAGATTTAGTTCAAGGATTACAAGGCCTTTGTTTTTATTATTTGAGAGACCGCAGTAATACAATGTGGAAGTTGAGACGAGGCAGTAAGGGAAGCTACCTTATCTGTCATAGCTACAGAAAAACGTTCATTGAAGACTGTCATGAACTTCTTGAGTAATTGCTAACTGCATAAGGGGACTACGGCACCTGAACGCAAAAAAACGCATGTTTTATAATGTCTAAAAGAATATGATCGACTACAGTAAACAAAATCAGAAAAATATATTATATTTTTCAGGACATATGCTAGGTAGATAGTGTGTTGAAAACATAATACAACGAATTTGATACGATATAAAAAAAAAAAGATACCTCTAAAAACTTATAAAAACCATACTGATATACATACAATCATTCTGATTATTCTACAAGCAACATACTAAAGCACTAGTGTTTCGATTTTTTAGTCCAAGCAATAGATTTTTTGTAAATAGATAATTGCTTCATATTTTGCAATAATTTACCAGTGTTGTGTCATCGCACTTCTCTTGCTTTTCTATGCAGTCCGACAGTGACCGCGCTTTAGGTCATGTAGTCATGAAAAATGCTACAGTCAGCTAGAGAACTGTTAATTCTTACATTTAATTTTTATGATGCCTATCGATGCAATTTCGTATAAGGATTCAAAGACTCGTTTGGGCAAACTGAGGTTAGAGTACTAGAAAAGTAACAAATCGCAAAAAAACAATTCTCAGTATTGCTAAAACTGACATGTTTGTTTGGTATAACTTTGAACGGACAAGGATTTGAATTAGGCCCCATAGTAACTTCTATTGGCGCCGTCAGTTGGGGATGGTCATCACTTAGCTGCCTCGGCTTATTTTTAATTATTTTATTTTTGGATTGTTATTTTGTTATACTCTGGACGCTTTTAACATCGTTCTCACAATTATAATTATAAATTCAACATCAATGGTGTAACTAATCTTTTTGTAAAAATCCAGTCCATGGAGTTTCTTGCCCGTTCTTCTCCAACGCTTTGGAATGGGCAACTAGGTCCATATTTTCTGACTAACCGACTTCTTGACAATTCAAAAGTGGCTGTAAATGGTTTAATTGAAATAAATGCTTTGAGTTTGATTCAGTTCTTCTTCTAAGCAGCGTGTCGATGGCAAAAATATAGTTTTTTTTTCTTAAGTTTGTTTGGCCGAAAATTCAGCAACGCGGAAAGCTTTCGCTGACGCAGCCATTAGGTCCTCACGTGTGCAGGTGACAGGGCATGCGGTGCAAGATGAGGTGAGCCATTGTCTATGGAGAGACACCGCATAGCGCATACGCACCAGAGGTCAGATGAGAGGCCTTTCATGAACCCCCACTTGTGGAGGTTGTCCTTGCTGCGGCCTACTTGGGTACGAAGTCTATTTAAGGTTTTCCAAATAGGCCTCGGTAACTTATGCCCGGATGAGAGAGTCTCTGATGGTTTAATAAGGAGATCAGGTTTGAGTTGTTCTTTCCAAAGGTCACATCTTTCCATGGAGGGGTTGCCCTTAGCTAGACTCACGCACCCAATGAAATTTTTTGCTGCTTTTAAGCCTCTGTCTATTCAGTTTAAAACGGCCTATCCAACGATGTACACACATGGCTATTGGACGGGGGTACCAAAATGGGAATCACCCTCTGCGTGGTTAACAAAAAAAAACTATCCTATTTAGTTTATTATTCTAAAATCTAATTAAAACTATTATCCTACAATCTTATTTTATAATCTCATTCATGTTGTATGTAACTAGGCGGCGGTTAATATGTACAGTCACAAGCATCAATTTGTCAACACTTGGCAACTTTAAATTGCGATTATTTCACGAAATAACGAATGCAACGTTGAAATACGACACTTTACATATACCTATGAGTTCGAAAATACTATGTTCCTACTAATATAAAATTTCATTCATAAATAAAGGAGAAAATCGCATTTGAATAAAGCCAAGTGTATACATACTTTTGCTCGTGACTCTGTCAAATTTCTTTAATACATTTTCAACTTTATGGGTAAAGCATAAGGTTCAAAGTTGATTGGGAAAATTTGACAGTTTCGGGTAGCTGGATGTGCTGGCGTCTGTACAAGATACTCGCGTCCTGTAACAAAAAAATAAAGTCTACCCTATCTTATTTATTATTCTAAAATTTATAAAATTATGTATTCGGCGCATTGCCCACATGCGCCGAATACATAATTTTATAAATTTCTCACGCGTTTCATATTTACAAGTCATTCGCGTTTCTACAAATAAGAAAGTCTAAGATTTTGTTTGGTGAACATTTTTTGAGCGATACTTTGTTACGTGTCGAACATTCATTAGGAATTTATTCCGGAAGGTTTGTGCAAATAATACGTAACTTGGATGAAGCACAGAAATGTCAATGTTTTTTATATGACGCCGTTGCACTCGTGCAAAGCAGGGGTGGGTGTCTCCTGCCGGGTCAGCGGGATTGTCCGAAAGGGTTACCGCTGGCCCGGAACATAAAGGGCTAAGGAAGGAACATGGGTGGGTTTTAGTCAGTAAGAGTCTGATACTCCCTTCCGCTCCACCCAGAGCGGGAGGAGTCATTTGATGATTTCCCAACCGCAAAAAAAAAAAAAAAAAAGGGTGGGTGTCTAGTTAATCATAAATAGATTTTAAAGACCATGGATTTCGAATGAAGCTTTGTTATTGTGCCTAAATGATGTTTGAAGGTCGTGTGCTAACGTACTAGCTTGATTTTTAATTTTCGCTTGAGCGCAGTGTAGCACATTGAATAAGAAACCTTATCATCAGTGTCTCAAAGTGCAAATGAGCTTGCTCGAGAACGCCTAAGGAGCCTTGTCTGCGTCAATATTGGTACCAGAATGCACTCTAAGACACTGATTACAAAGTGTATTCAATGTCTTCAAAAATCCGCGCTCCTTCATATTCATAACGGAGACAAAATGTTCACCGTCGAATAATTTTGGTACTGCCTTAACAATAACTGACAGTAAACCTACCCAAAATATTTTATCCCCTACTTTCTTTTTCTTATAACTATTTATATATTCATAGACTAAACCAAGAGTGACCTGCCAAGGTTCGTCACTGACTTAATAAGTCAAATAAATTAAACCTAGGCACATTATATTCTAGAATAAAACTATTTAAAAACAACTTATATTTATTTTATTTTATGTTGGCCATAAAGATCTTAATTCTCACGTGCTTAGGTGTTTGTAAGCAAGCGTTAGCGACATATGAACCTTTGTTGTTTTAATTTCAACCTTAATGCAAAATACCAGTTATGCCAAAACGTACCAACCCACAATATTTCAATAAATCAGGTGAGCATCTGCCTAGCCTTTTCCCAACTATGTTGGGGTCGGTTTCCAGTCTAACCGGATGCAGCTGAATACCAGAATTTTACAAGGAGCGACTGCCTATCTGACCTCCACAGTCCAGTTACTGGGTAATACGATACCCCTTGGTAACACTGGTTGTCAGACTTTCGGGCTTCTGACAACTCGTAACGACTGTCAAAGATCTACGAATGACAGCCGGGCCCAACGGCTTAACGTGCTTTCCGAGGCATGGAGGGGTCTCGGTATGTAAAGATGGTCACCCATCCACAGAGCAACCGCAGCAAGCGTAGCTTAACCCGATCGATCGACCTGTGCGGCTGTTAATATTTAGCCACGGGCCTCTCTGACCTTATAGGTGATGTTGCGTAGATATTGCGTACGACCAGATGTAGGGATGGCATGGCAAGGGAATTAAACTTTTACTAAGGACATTCAAACGTATCGATATAGAAATACGACATAAATAGCCAAGCTTTAAAATGATGCTGTGGCATCGAAAGAGATTTCATTGCTCGGCATTGAAAGACGCGCCACGGGCTCCCGCGACGGGATGCCGTGGCGTCCTGCGGTAGGCAACGGCATGCCAAGGGCTGCGGCGCTCGTTGTGACATACTGCGGGGCGGGGAAGCCGCGGTATCTATGCGGCTAGTGTGCGCTGACTGACGGCAAAATCCCTTGCCGTCCCGGTCTTCGTAGGCCTTCGTAGCAAAAAGTGTATGTAAGGATCGTAGCAGTTGGCGTTCTGTAGTTTCTGCCTCCACGGAAAGCAGTGGGTTTCATTTTGACAGTTCAACAACAACAACAACACAACACACACACACATACACACACACACACACGCGCACACACAACATTCGTTGCGTTATTTACGTTGTTGGGCAGACACATTTTTCGAACATATGAAGCAGTGGATTAGCAATATCCTTCAAAATGAGCTTGATAGTGTGTTACGCAATAAGGGTGCCGGTCACAATGTACGTACGTACCGTAATACTCTCACCGACTTACTCATAATACTTAATACTCTAATTCAAACCAAAAATCTCGCTATTATTTTAACTATTAATACATCAATTCTACAGATAGTTCCAATTTACGAGCGGTATCAATAAACCTTAAATATCCCTTATCACCTATATACAGACGCCAGCACATCAAGCTACCCGAAACTGTCAAATTTTCCCAATCAACTTTGAACCTTATGCTTTAGCGATAAAGTTGAAAATCTATTAAAGAAATTTGACGGATTGTAGTAGCTTGATGTGCGCCCGTCTGTACTTAAAATTATTTAAACTTCTAAAGTAACGTAACGTAGGATTAGCATGACTGCCTCTCATTCATTATAATTAGCTATTTTAATATTAATTAACTAAGCGACAAATTATGTGGCAGTCTGTATTGTCAAACAACGCATTGTTTGTAAAGTCAACCTCGTAATTCCTTTACTACTTCTGACAATTCTTAGTAAATTGAACCTCGCTAAGTTTGAAAGTATCTAGCTATCTCATTGGTTTTGCAAGCAAAAACAGATCAAGTGACATTCAACCTTAGGGTGGTGCCACAATTGTATGGTCGAATTTACGGTCCAGAAAGGAGACAACTGAAACTTTTTTTACAGTGAGTGCTGTGTACTGTGTAATCAAATCTTTTTAATATGTTCCTAATGGCACACACAATAACAATGAAAATTGCATGCATTACGCAATGATGTTTATTTCTTACCTGCATAAGGGGTATGCAGGACCTCTGTTGACGGTACATCCAGAAAATAAGATGAATAGAATAAGAATGTAAAGTATAAAGTTACTTGTATTGCTCGGTTGAAACAGGTGTCTAGACGCATAAGATGTCCAAGGATATTCCATTATCATGATCATCGTCATCATAGATATAGATAGACCTTGATAACGCAAGTATCACGATCTGTATGAAAACCAAGCGTGCCATTTTTTGACTACCTACTATGACGTCACAAGCACTATTTAGTGATGGGAAAATTAAATTATCTCGCCCCACCCCCGGGGCCTAGCGCCAGCGCTCACGCTCACCCTGCCAGCAGTACTACAGGACTGAGCGCGAAAGTGGCTGCTTACGATTTTTGTACGTAAGCTGGGTACGCGAACTAGTTGCTCATGTGTTATCTAGGTATATCTTTATCTGTGATCGTAATCATCAAAATCATCATCTTCATCTTCCTGCCCTTTTCCCATGTTACTTGGGGGAGTAAAACGTTTTCTTCCTCCACTGTCCTCTGCCAACAGTCACGCTATCATTCGAGTGTGGAGAGTTAACGGCAGAGGAGGACACCGTGGAGTTTTAGTGGGTTAGAGTCCCACATAACTGCACTATCTCCTCGTGGTAGTGCAGAATGCATAAGCATTTCTGCACGATAAAAAAAAAAGGCACTGGATACGGAGGCACGCACTAACGTGTGTTGAGCCACGTCATTTTTAGTTCGTAAAGGTTTATTAACAAAGTTTTTATGTCATTGTTACTAATACTATTTATTCCGTACGAAAAATACGCGCATTGATATTGAGCTGCGGACACCAGCCCGTATTACCTATTACCATAGAATTGTGAGTACTTGCAGTCCGAAATAAAGAATATAATAATATAATTACGATTTAACTTACCCGTTAAAAACAAACTCAAAAACATTGTGCTGAGTCAACAATATGACGAGTAATTAACTTGTTGCGCTAAACAGCTTAATCTAACTTAAAAGATAATCCTATATAGATTATCATACAACTTCATCTCATCGTTAGCATAATACGAGCATTGTCGTGAGTAGCGGACACTAGATTTCCCATCACCGTATTACCTACCTATCATAGATCTTTCCGCTCCGTTTTTTTCCACAATGTACAATATGTTTAGAATAAGAATCATATATTTGCAGAAAATATAGGATTATTCCTATTCTTTAACACCTACGCACTTCCTGCGGTCTTTCATTATTCGGTAGTCGACTGTTTTATGTACAAGTCACTTATTTACATAAATGAGGATAAAAAACGAGGTAGGAGCTAAGTGATAAATAATCCTTGAGATCTCACTAAACCAGGTAACACTGTATATGATTTGCATTCCGCAGAATAAGCAATTTTTTTACCAAAGAGATGCCCTATACTCCGACCATAAGCTTTCGACAAATTAAAAAAAGTTGCCATAGCATTACACAATAGTGAGTTTAATATTAGATTTGCAGTATTGAAAATATGAACTTAATTTAATGCTTGTTATTTTTTCAAAGCAATTTTGATAATATATTCCCATTTGTTGTAACTATTTAATTTTATACAGGCTGTACTGTACTGCAACCTTGATTGTCCACAATATTTGACAGCTAAGTATACAAAATGTAGGTAATTATGAATTAAAACAAAAGAAAATTAAAACAAAGTCGCACTAAGTTAGCCCGCGAAATTCAAATTTTCTTACGTTCTTTGCAATTTGAAGGTTAGTGTTTTTAATAGTTTAGCTCAGATTATAGAATATTGTATAATCTGAGGAGTTTAGTGTTGCTTTATATTTTTTAAGTCTAGATTTTTAAGTATTAGCCGTAAGTTGATCTTTCAATTTATTTGGTGTGTGTTTGCAAACCACCAAGGTCATCCTGTAAAGATAGTGTGTGTAAGTTTAATAAATAAATAAATGTTGTATGTTGATCTAAATATGATTCGCGGCCGTCACAAATATTTAATAATAGTATTAAAATCACAAAAATCATCAATACGTCTCTCTAAGTTCATGGTAGCCTATTGAATGACTGTTTCATGAAATCATAACATTTGAGGCCAATTCTAACTTAATGAGTTGTATTGTTGATTCTAATGATTATAATTCTGTAGTCATATTTATTACAGTCGCGATCATATTTTAATCAACATTCAACTTGACACTGACCTGCAAATCGCAAAAAATGTAAGAAAATTTGAATTTTGTGGTCTATCCTGACGCTTTCGCCATAAACATACCGCACATTGGCAATACGCAATCCACTTCAGTTTTAGGCAAATTGAAATGCAACCGTTCTTCATTATCTAACATAGTTTTGCGCGCATTACTCAAGTTGTTTTTGTTTAAACTAAAGTTGCTCAAATACAAATAACGAAAAAAAAAGCCAACTAACCAATAAAATAAAATGAACCTTATTCCTTTAAACAGGCAGCTTAATCTCGCGTGACCTGTTCAACATGTAGTGGGAAACATTCTCGTAAGTCAAGAATGTGATCATTGTTGCTGGCAACACACGAATTATGTTCGGTTTGAGTCCTTTGTAGAATCCACGCCAGCCTTCGTGCCTGGAAATTGTGAAAATGTTTAAATTAGAACTGATGTTGATAATGTTTTTGATATAAATGGCACTTACCTTGAATTACTTACGTTTTGAATTATTTGTGTCACTTTTTATGGAATTTCTGTGTGAGAATTTAATGGATAGCAAAAGTTTATTGAAATTGGTGGCGATGCGGTTAGAATTAGGATTTTATTGTTCTAAACAAACACTGATGTTTGTATCTTGACGTGAAAATAAAGAAATTATTATTATTAACAGGTTCTTAGTTTTTTTTATTTACATAATAAGTACTGCCAATATTGATTTACATAAATGGGATCAATCAAGGGTTTATGAGTAAAATATTTGGTAAACCACCCTCCAAACGAATGATTTTATTGTAAATGTTATTTCAATATTATTGTTAAGTCCTTTGGGTTAACGGTTGAATTAAAAGTATTAATTCGAATTAAAATCGAAAAAAGGAATGGAATAACTTTTTGAAGAAAATCAAATAAGTAGTTTGACGAAATAACAAACTCATTGTCAATTTGCTATCATTTATTGATTAAACAAATTGAATAGACGAATTGAAACAATTGAACTTCGACTGATTATATAAAAATATAATAATTGATTATTTTATGTCTTACATATTGCTTTGTGGCCAGCCACCGAATAAGACAATAATCATAACAGACCGGTTACAACGCTACAGGTACGTATGTGAAAGGGACACTGCTAGAAAGTTCATTCCACACCTCCGATAAAATAGGGTTACAACTCAAAAAAGGAATTTTCAGGTTGTTTTTCAGGAAAATTTAAAAACAGTCATTAAAACATATTTTTTGTGAGCTTTTCAAGTATATATAATTTTGATTACATAATAATAATAGTTTATGAGAGACTGAATAACAAATCCGTGAGTTTATTTTCGCTTTTCTAAAAATCCAGGTTTCTCGAGTTGTAATCCTATTTTATCGGAGGTGCGATTTTTTGTTTAAATTATATTTTATTTATTGCTTTAAAGGCCCGAATAGACGCAAACCCTGGGCTTTTGCAGTAAGTAGGTTTATCAATAGTAAAGGAATAAGAGATCAAAGCGAAATTATTATTTCTATGTTTTAAAACTCGCGTTGTTGTGACCTAAATCTAGGACAGAGTAATTTTCGATTAATGTTGACGATACTCAAGCGCAAGTGAACCACTGTTCGAGCCTTTAAAATAACGGATAGGTACATTTATAAAAATCTGAAAATATTTTCCAAAATATATGCTTAAAAATCCTATTTTGGGAGTATAAGTAGTTATTATTTAAGTCGATATGTATTGAGCTAATGACGTCACAACAAAATTAATTTTTACAAAACGCATATAAAATGAAAAATAATAAATTACAAATAAGTATATAAAATATTATACATGGCAAAAAACGGACAAAAAGCAAGATATTTTCGTGTACAGATAAGCACATAATGCTTTTAGCAGTTAGGTCGCCGCAGTCATATTGCGGCTGTCAGTTTGACATACACGAACATATTTTCGGCAAGTCAGTCAATTTGTCTAGCTGCGTTGAGCATTATTTGCTTATATATACAGCTTATGTCAAACTGCTGCTGCTGATCAAACGCACATTATAAAAAG
Organism: Mesoligia furuncula; assembly: GCA_916614155.1. Classification (NCBI taxonomy): domain Eukaryota; kingdom Metazoa; phylum Arthropoda; class Insecta; order Lepidoptera; family Noctuidae; genus Mesoligia; species Mesoligia furuncula. The sequence continues at coordinate 6,202,280 of OU744794.1, forward strand.
TAACCCGAACTTTTCACACGTATCGAGACAAAGGTGCACCGTGCCCCACCCTAACCCACCCCGAGCACACCACTTGCTATAGCGCATCGTTGTCAGAGCAACCAAGTATGACACAGACTATACAAAAACTATAGAAAACCTATCCCTTTACGAAACTCTAGCGTTGAAACCGTACATTAAAACAACATCTAATAATTTCAGATTGCTTATTTGATCACATTTTATTTGGTGTATGTATGCTTTCGATCCACGTGTCAATATAACTTTTTATATCAATATATATTTTGTGTTAACTGTAATATTTATTCAAGTTGTCTAATGTTTACGTTATAGCCGTCACTAAGTGAATCTTGCATGAAATAAATAGAGAGTATTTAAAATTACAATGTCCTACTTATGTTAAAACTTGAACGAGCGTCTGCTGTGCGTGATTGTACTACACTTTGCTGTGACGAAAAGGGGGATGACCGAAATTATTTTTTTGCCATTTTTTCTTATTATGGAGATGAAATATTATTGACTTACAACAAGGCGGGTTACATTTAATATTTAGATTTAAGACAGATTAGCTTCATACTTGCATAACATTATAATATTTTTGAGAAAAATACTTTGCTATTTTTTTTTGTTTTTTTTTTTTTTATTGATTATATTATATTTATGAGCAAGCAGAAACGAAACTATCTTACATAATAAAGAACCTAACGTCGTCTCACCACACATGTAACGTTATATCAAAGAAAACTTGTCTTTTTACTTTTAAATCGTTAAATACTTCGGGAAGCGCGACAGTTTAAGTACATACCCTATTATCACAAAAAATTGATAAATTAAAACTAAATTGTGCTACGCCTGGCAACACTTCTTGTCAAGGTATTGCCAGATTTAAAATTAAGTCAGTCACTATCTGATGGGAAAGAGTACGACTACTATTTACAAGAGATTGCTAATATTGTTAGAAAAATAAATAAATAATAAAAACAAAAACACAACATATGTCGTGAGACAGATTTTACATTTTAATAAAAATATTATTTATTATAGTACAGTCAGTAACACAATCTGCATGCAACATCAAAACTTGCTAACTTAACTATATTTAAACATTCTTTTTTTATAACTAACATTTTAAATTATATTTTATGAGTCATTTAAGAATACGCATAGCTGACAAGTTTACTCTAAGTTTGTGTTACGGACTGTAAAACAAATTAAAACAAAAACTCAAGTTTTAATTATAATTTCTATACATAGGTTGACATTTTCTCAGAACATTTTCACAGTCAATAAATTATTTTGAAATACATATCCGTCACTATTAAAATTACGAAATTCGCTTTGAAATCGTGCCAAATACCGTCCCTTTGGCGGCTACTACGCCAAAAACTGGTAAAGTCATAACTATTAACCTTTTGAACGCCAATGTCGGCTATAGCCGACATGAGCAAGCGTGCCCTGTGCGCCAACGACGGCTATACTTGACAAAAAACAGGTCGCAGAAAAATACAAAATAAACCTATTAAATCATTACTTTTATGTATTTTATTGATACACCTTGAAATTAAGATTTTCGGGCTTGGCGTACAGGGCATAGGAATACCGATATGGCGTGGCGGTGAAAAGGTTAATAGTAAAATCTTCTACTAGAATGCGGGGAGACTAGGTAATCCATTTCGAACTGTCAAAGTCACGTCAATGTTAGTTATGATACAATACAAACAAAACAAAATGCATAATTAAGTATACAAATATAGACTACACTAAACAATAAATTATTATACCGCTTAAAACTAATCGCTTACCTTAAACACGCCCAAGACAACCGAAAAAAAAAAAAGACTAAACAAGATCAGCGGCATAATAAACCCTGCGAGCGTACTGTCAAAAACATAGAGACAAAAAAAAACAAATTTAAAAAAATAATAAATAGTGTTGTACGCGATTTCCCATCAGATGACAATAAGACTCAATCGTTATTGGTGAATTTCTCCCATATGAGCATAACTAGGCATATATTAGGCGTTACATGTAGCAGGTACGGCGTTAAGCCTTTGTAGAAGCCTCTGATTCGTTCGTACCTCCATGTCTCGTTGATGCAATGCCACGCGCCGTCGTAGGAGCGGTGCTGGTCCTGCAGGCGCGCGCGCACGACCTGGTACGGGTACGTGGCGCCGGCGGCGATCAGTTTAGAGATGGCGGCGAACGTTAGGTACTCTACTGATGTCTGGAATCAGAGAAACAGACAAAGTTAGTTTGGTTGGCAGACAGCATCGTACCGGTATCAACAGCGTCGTATCTACAGATATACATAGATAGACCTAGATAACGCAAGTATCACGATCTATATGAAAACCAAGCGTGACATTTTTTTGACTACCTACTATGACGTCACAAGCACTATTTAGTGATGGGAAAATCAAGACGGCGCCGCGTGTGGCACCCGTCTCGCCCCAGCCACTTTCGCGCTCAGTCCTGTAGTACTGCTGGTACTACAGGACTGAGCGCGAAAGTGGCGGCTTCCGATTTTTGTACGTAAGCTGGGCACGCGAAGTTGTTGCTCTTGCGTTATCTAGGTCTATCTATATCTGTGATCGTATCCGTATGTGAGTGTATTATGTACCTAACATATAATTTTTAAATATTTGTATTTTAATTTATGAATAAGCATTCATTTTCCTCCTGTGATTAGTTGTGAAATCATCACTAACATTAGTTTTGCACTGTTCATTAGGCATATGCAATAACCACAATTTTTACATACAGGCGGTCTAAAATGGGCTAACTAACTAAACCACCAAGAAATATTTAACCACAATTCAGGTCCCAATGACTTGAATAAATAACTAGGTACTTCTACGCTGTATCCTCGAGTCATTAATTTATCCTAAACTTGCATGGACGCGGACACAGTTGTATTTAATACTAGCTGTGTGCATGTCGGGGAAAAAAAAACTGGATTTCTTAGGTTTTCATTTTTTTGCGCGGAACCCTAATTCTATTTGTAAAATAAAAGTAGCCCTAGTTACTCCTTATAACATCAGGTATCTGCCAGTGAGTCCCGTCAAAATCATTCCAGCCGTTTTGGATATTAGCCGGAACAAACAAACAGAAAGACAAAATGTTTAAAAATTGATTTTTTGTTATAAGTACCGTACTTATATATCACACTAATATTATAAAGGCGAAAGTTTGTGAGTGTGTGTGTTTATATGTTTGTTACTTCTTCACGCTCAAACGGCTGGACCAATATTGATAAAATTTTGTATGGAGGTAGCTGACACCCTGGATTAACATATAGCATAATAAATTTTGGCAGAGAGATAATTGTATCCCGGGGAAGGACATAGGATAGTTTTTATCCGGATACTCCCACAGGATCGACACTTATGGGGGTGAAACCGCGGGGCACAGCTAGCACTTTCTATGCATTTAGTAAAAAGCTGTTAATTTGATATTACAAACAGACAATTCAATTTTATTTATTTGTATAGATTATAGATGTATAGATATCGATGTATAGGTTTATAGTCCAACCGCTTAACTGAAACGTTGCCTGAGGTAGCAGCGCGGTGCGGGAGGGGTGTGGTGACGTGATGCGAGAGCTCAGTGATTCTTCAATTTGTGACAAGTATTCCCCCCCCCCCCCGCGCACCGCGCAGCTACCTCAGGGAACGTCTCAGTTGAGCGGTCGGCCTATAATCGTTTGTATTTCTCGAAAAATACAGTTTATTTACAGGAAATCACAACCAATTCAACCATATAATACAATTGGATTCAGTAATGCACTTGCAAATTGTATATTTAAGTGACGGTAACAATACTTACATAAAAGTCATTGTTATGGACAAATTCAAATGCATTGTATGATGGGCTGGGTGCGACATACAATTCAAAGGTATAGACAGGAAGTCGACTCTGGATCAAACAATTTAAGAAGAAAGAAAAGAAAGAAAATACATTTAGTTAGCACAGACTAAAAGACACACACTACACCGGATAGTCAGATAATAGTCGTACATCACATAAAAACAAAACAAAAGATAAAAATAAAAAGTGCAAAGTCCGATGTAAGAAATGATCAGGACGGTGTGCCTCACGGCTGCGCCAAAAAGGCCCAGTTCAGCAAAAATGCCAGGCAACTAGTGCCTGACGCTGTGAATTCGAAATCGGGTTCAATCCAGATAAACCTACACGGGTATGACCAAGCCTTCTACTTCTTCATAGCGTGTCAAAATTCAGCAACGCGGATAGCATTCGCTGACCTCACGTGTGCAGGTGACAGAGCATGCGGTGCAAGATGGGAGGTGAGCCATTGTCTATGGAGAGGCACCGCACAGCGCATACGCACTAGAGGTATTATGAGAGGCCTTCCATTAACCCCCACTTGTGGAGGTTGTCCTTGGTGCGGCCTACTTGCGACTGACTAATAAAAACTTTCTATCACGACAGCAAAAACAGGGTTATGGTTTTAGCAAAAATGTTTGCTGTTAAGTTTTTATGTCTGCAGCCGTCGGTAACGTGCCTTTGGCTACGGACTACGGTGCTCAAATACTCGAGCGGCACTTTGTAGACGCGTGTCGATGCGTGTACTGATCCGATCCAGCCTGTCCCTTGCTGCCCTCCCCCAGCGACGCCCTAAGTCGAGGTCCGTACCCTATAGGGGGTGCCCTTAGCGTGTAGTCGCTTAGTTTTTAAGTTTTTTAAGCCCTGGCTGGAGGCCTTAATTCGTTAAGGCATCCATAGGCAAGCCTGGTTAAGCAGATGACAACTTCATAGGTGGAACTGAGAGAATCCATTTTAAAAAAAATTGAGTTGAATGTATCGTTTTCATCTACGAGGCTTACATGACCTAAAGCGCGGTCACTGACGGACTGCATAGAAAAGAAAGAGAAGCGCGATAACACAACGCTGCACTGGTAATTTATAGAAAAGAAAGAAAAGCGCGATAACACAACGCTGGTAATTTATAGAAAAGAAAGAGAAGCGCGATAACACAACGCTGGTAATTTATAGAAAAGAAAGAAAAGCGCGATAACACAACGCTGGTAATTTATCGAAAAGAAAGAGAAGCGCGATAACACAACGCTGGTAATTTATGGAAAAGAAAGAGAAGCGCGATAACACAACGCTGGTAATTTATAGAAAAGAAAGAGAAGCGCGATAACACAACGCTGGTAATTTATAGAAAAGAAAGAGAAGCGCGATAACACAACGCTGGTAATTTATAGAAAAGAAAGAGAAGCGCGATAACACAACGCTGGTAATTTATAGAAAAGAAAGAGAAGCGCGATAACACAACGCTGGTAATTTATGGAAAAGAAAGAGAAGCGCGATAACACAACGCTGGTAATTTATAGAAAAGAAAGAGAAGCGCGATAACACAACGCTGGTAATTTATAGAAAAGAAAGAGAAGCGCGATAACACAACGCTGATAATTTATAGAAAAGAAAGAGAAGCGCGATAACACAACGCTGGTAATTTATGGAAAAGAAAGAGAAGCGCGATAACACAACGCTGGTAATTTATAGAAAAGAAAGAGAAGCGCGATAACACAACGCTGGTAATTTATAGAAAAGAAAGAGAAGCGCGATAACACAACGCTGGTAATTTATAGAAAAGAAAGAGAAGCGCGATAACACAACGCTGGTAATTTATTGCAAAATATGAAGCAAGTATTTAATTACAAAAAACCTATTGTTTGGACGAAAAAATTTAAACACTAGTATTTCAGTATGTTGCTTGTAGAATAATCTGACAAAAAATCAGAATAATTGTATGTATATTAGTATGGTTTTTATTGTAAAAAGAAAGTTTTTAGAGGTTTTTTTTTGTATCGTATCAAATTAGTTTTATTATTTTTTCAACGCACTATCAACCTAGCATATATCCTGAAGAATATCATATATTTTTCTGATTTTGTTTACTGTAGTCGATCATATACTTTTTTTGTTTCTAAAACTTGCGTTTTTTGGTGTTTAGGTCCTGTAAGCCCCTTAAAGTGTTAAATTAATAAAAATACCAATATCGAACAAACTGTATGTTTGTACTTATGATTAATTATGGCAGCAATATTTACTTGTGCCACAGAAAAACCTATTCTTTAATTATAATATTTAGGGCCGAATATCAAATATCAGAAAACACATTAAGAGCTTTTACGCCGTACGGCATTTTATACAAATTTTCAAGCCCTTATTTTTCGAAATGAATGAACCGATTTTAATGAAACGTCTTACGCATAAGCAGGATACAAAGGTCTAAAAAGTTAGTAGAGAACATTTTCGAAAAATAGTGTTACAGTCAAATTAAACCGATTTTAAACTTTCCATAGAAACAGATATTACCAGTAATCTTTTTTTTTAAATAAGACATTTCGAAAATGTTCTCTACTTAGGTACTTTTTAGACCTTTGTATCCTGCTTATGCGTATGAAGTTTCATTAAAATCGGTTCATTAATTTCGAAAAACAAGGGCTTGAAGCGTACGGCGTAAACGCTCTTAACAGGAAACCTCCATCATTATAATGCCATGTGCACATAACAGTACATTTGTACAACAAACAAAACATTAACTTAATAGACCGAGCGATTAGACCTATCATAATATATCACATTTGCATTAATATAGAACAATATTACAATAGTCAGCCCGTCAGCCGACTAACGAGGACAATATCATGGCATTACGATGACATTGACCTTGTGTGAGTACAAGCGTGACTTATTACGGGTAATTTTCCTTTACGATCTGTTTTTGTTAAATGGCAACCCTTTGTTAATGAGCATTAATCTAGGTGTGATTTGTGGAAAGTGTGACGTAGTTGTGTAATGGTCGAAGCTAATCTTTTGAGGATGATTATTAGTCTAAGCTTCAGTTTAAGGCTTGTAATTAATTATACCAGCATATTATTGTCCCATTGCAGGGCAAATGCCTCTTTATTATACCAGCTTAATTAATTAATTATAATTAAGTATCTTAATTAATTAATTATACCAGTTTATTATTGTCCCATTACAGGGCAAATGCCTCTTAATTATACCAGCTTAATTAATTAATTATAATTATCTTAATTAATTAATTATACCAGCTTATTACGTCTTATTAGAAACAAATATTCCAGTTTTTACTTCAAACTAAAAATTACGAAATAAAAAAGTGATATAAAAAAATTAAACCGATTTCAAAAAGAAATGAACTCAAAATTATGAAAACTTTAATTTCGGAAGTCGGTGGCAATAAACTAAAAGTATAATACAGATCCCAAGACATTGTGATGAATGATGATCACATTTTGAGTTCATTTCTTTTTGAAGTCGGTTTTTGATAAAATCATTGGCAGGTTCAACATTTCCTTCAGAAACAAAATGAAATATTCGCTCCGCTACAATATTGATTATGTAGCAAGTTTCTGATTGAAAACAAGCTACCCTAATTATTATGATGACCGTTATGTCCGACGTCTGATTCATTTCAGCTGTCCATTGCAAAATGGTTAGCCATAACATTATATTGATGTAACACATAGGTATAAAATTTTCCCTAAATCCATTAAAATTCTGAATATTAAACAAAAAGGTTGAAATAAGTTGGCATTTACCTATTTACCTCGGTATGTGGCATTTACCATTACTTGTGATAAACTATGAATAATATTACTTAGCAACTTTGATTTTTAACCGACTTCTAAAAAAGGAGGAGGTTCTCAATTCGGATGTTTGTATTTTTTTTTTTTATGTTTGTTCGCGCATAACTCCGTCGCTTGCCAACCGATTTGAAAAATTCTTTTTTTCTTGGAAAGGGTATACTTTCCAAATGGTCCCATGAAAATTTTATCGAAATCGGACAAGCGGTTTTTGAAAAATCAACAAAAATCTAAAAAAATATCTACATTGTCTACATTAACGATCTTTTCGTTTACTCTGCATTGCGTTTTTTGTTCGCGAATAACTCCGTCATTTACGAACCGATTTGGAAAATTCTTTTTTTTTTTAAGTAAGTTGAGCATTTGCTTTCGGAAATCATCATTTGGTAAAGTGGAGCTGATGATAAAGACCACAGATGGCCATCGGAACTACTTAATGACAAATATTTCACGGGTTGCGATTCGATTACTTTAATATGGTTGCTAAGCAATATATGCTCGTTACAATGCGTATGGTGAAATGGAGCTGATGGTGACTTCCCAATCAGCTCCAGTTCTCCTGGTTCTTATTAGGGGAACTCTTCAACAATTAATGTCCCTACATCGGGTAAAGCAATATTTTGTAAAAAGGTGATGAGCAGTTGACATTAGGCTATTGTAACTTAGATAAATTACAAACTGACCCACTAAAAAGTGAAAAATAAAAACTTTTTACAAAAAAAAACAACCGACTTCCAAAAAACACTATAAAGTGAAAAATAACTTTAATTTCGGAAGTCGGTGGCAAAAAACAAAAATACAAATCCAAAGACACCGACTTCCGAAACTAAAGTTATTTTTCACTTTATAGTGTTTTTTGGAAGTCGGTTGTTTTTTTTTGTAAAAAGTTTTTATTTAAATAATTTTAAACTAAAGGAATTAGTTTTGTATACAAGATAAGTTGAAAGCAATATTCATGGTAAACGTTTGTTAAAGTATGTTTTTATTTCAAAAAACAGATTCAGGTTAAATTCTTATAGACATTAATTTAAAAAGTTAAAAATAAATGGTTCTATTTTAAAACTCACTTTGATCTACTCTCTCAGTTCAAATAAGTTGTATTTATTTAATTTAGATGCGAAAAAATACTCAGCAATCCAAAAGTAAAACCAAAACAAAATTAATCCTTTGTAATTTAAGAAGATTTTACATGATTTTGATGCTTATCCTATTAATACTAGCTTCCGCCCGCGGCTTCGCCCACCAGATATGTCGATAAAAACTATCCTAAGTCCTTCCCCGGGATGCAATCTATCTCTCTGCCAAATTTTATCAAAATCCGTTCAGTGGTATAAGCGTGAAACGATAACATACAGACAGACAGAGTTACTTTCGAATTTATAATATTATAGTATGGATTAGTTCTTGAATGTCAGGATCGTACTAGGCGGCATTCTGTAGTTTCTGCCTATCCCCTTGCGGAAATGGCGTGAGTTTATGTACGTATATTACTATTAGACTTACCAATTTGATATCAATCGGCAGGTTCCTGTACTGGTTGTACCTATTCTTCATCTCCTCGTACGTCATGAACTGCAGCGCACCGTGCGACACTCCGAACATGCCGGGAACGAAGCCCTGGAACGTACAACATTATCCATTAACATTACGTTCTTATCCGTGGCTAAATAATAACAGCCGCACAGGTCGATAGATCAGGTTAAGCTACGCTTGCCGCGGTTGGTCTGTGGATGGGTGACCATCTTTACATACCGTGACCCCTCCGTGCCTTGGAAAGCACGTTAAGCCGTTGGTCCCAGCTGTCATTTGTGGATCTTTGTCAGAAGCCCGAAAGTCTGACAACCAGTCTTATCAAAGGGTATCGTATTACCCAGTAATTGGGTTGTGGAGGTCAGATAGGCAGTCGCTCCAAGTAAAATAATAATAATCAATTTATTGACACACACAAGTTAGGAAACTTACAAACAGTAACAATGATAGTTAAAAGAGTGCATAAGTAGAAGTAGGCGTGGTCCCCAAACTAGGCACAGCCTGTATCTTGGTGGCCCAACAAAAATTTAGAGGTTTATAATTAATGGGATTAATCAGGAGTTCAGGACAGTCCCATCGTAGCCCAAAAGAAAAATAAATCTGCAATAGTTAAGCCTGCTGAAAATGGCGTCGCAACTGCGTCCTTGATTTGTCTAAAATATTTTAAAAAGCACTTGTAATCAAATCATCTATTAAGGTTTCCCAACATCCCACTTCCATTAGAAAAAGTAAACTGTTATATTGGACAAAACATCAAGACAAATCTAAAAAAAAAAGAAATTCACAATTTCCACAAATCCTTTGTCCACAAACACTCAACGAAAAAAAGCAACAGCCTGTACACATCCCTACTCTAGAGCCTAGCTAACAATATCCAACCTGCTGTATATCCAGGGTAATCCATTACACGATAATAAAAGCACAAAAGCACAAACGATAAACTAAGCCATTTAAGTTAACATTTATAGCGACTATAACTCCGTTGAGCTGCAGTCGCCATGATTGTTAAGGCGTACACTATCGATCCTCAGCCGCACCCCGTTCCACTATTGCAAGCTAGGTCATTCCTTTTTTAAACTGAGGGATGGAGTTGCCATATCTAAATAATGTGTATTGATCTATGCTTTTATGACACTTATTACTTTTTTTTTGGCTTTTTTTAGTACTATCAAATAGTTTTGTAGAAGATGAATTTTGGCAAGTTAATTTTTATCCATTTACTCCTGGCTTATCAAACTGAAACTTTGTGTACTCGTTCCGTATAGATGACAATACATTAATTTGATAGATATGACCTGATATAGCAGCCAGCATCAGTACCGCTCGAGTGAACTCTTAAACGTTATGTCGATGGTCATGCAATGAAGACACCTTGAGATTCGATAACAAAGGCACTTTAATAAAAGCTGATCTTATGTTTATTACATCACCAATTTTTCGTTCCTTTCATGAATAATAATTTAAATATTGGTTAGTTTAAAAATTGGTACGAACTGACTCGAATTCGATCTTACAAAGGATGCCAAGGCTACATCAATCATTTGTCATTTTAATAGTTAGCGCTCTTCAAAAAAAAAACGTCAGCATATCGTATAGCACTGTGCGTCATTCGAAATTGATGAAAATTGGCTCTTTCCTGTTGTAAGTGAATACAGGGTGGCAGGGACATGGCAAACTGTAAACATGAATTTAGCAGGTCCATGGGTAACTATCATGATGCTCGTCGAAGTTCCCGCCCCCTTGTATAAGGGAGAATATTGTTTATATAGCGTATTAATGTTTTTGTATGAAGTTTACAGACGCCAGCACATCAAGCTACTACAATCTGTCAATTTTTTAAGGCTCCGTACCAAAATGCTAAAACGGAACCCTTTTTCTTTTTTTGGGTGGGAAATCATCAAATGGCCCCTCCCGCTCTGGGTGGAGCGGAAGGGAGTGTCAGACTCTAACTGACTAAAAGCCACCCGTGTTCCTTCCTTAGCCCTTTATGTTCCGGGCCAGCGGTAACCCTTTCGGACAAGCTACTACAATCTGTTAATTTTCAGGGTTCCGTACCAAAATGGTAAAACGGAATCCTTATAGTGAGCCTCAGTCTGTCTGTCTGTCTGTCACAGCTGGATATCTCAAGAACTACTAATGCTACCAACTTGAAATTTGGAATAGTTTGAGATGACGTTTGCCCAACTATTTTGCAAATAAGAAAGAAATAAAAGTGTATATTTATATTTGCAACAGGTACTGAAAGGGGGTCTGAAAAATTCGAAAAGAGTCTTAGTAGCCTTTTCGAATTTTTGACATGTTGGTATGAAAGAGCGCAGTTTGCACATTCTCAAACATTTTTCTTTTTTTTTAGGCCGCATAGTTTTCGACTTTTGATGAAAAATGTAAAAAAAAAATACTGTTTCGCCCCCCTTCTCTGAAGTATGCAAAGAGAAAAATCCGAAATAATTCTATGCGATAGTAGTTTATGTAAATATTACAGGAAAAATAAAACGTTGTCTTTAAATAGCACACTTTTTCATAACTAATCTACAAAAGTTACATTAATTCCACTATCGGTCAAGAGATGGCGTTGACCTAAAACCACAATATTCTACACCGCAGTGCGCAGCGTTAAAATTCTCTGACGAATATAGGCCTCGCCGAAGAAAATTTAAAAACATATTATTATGACGGTATGGAACCCTCCGTGCGCGAGTCCGACTTGCTCTTGACCGGTTTTTTTAATAGATTTTCAAGTTTATCGCTAAAGCATAAGGTTCAAAGTTGATTGGGAAAATTTGACAGTTTCGAATAGCTTGATGTGCTGGCGTCTGTACCATCATTCTCCTGCCCTCATCCCAATTTATTTGGGGTCGGCACAACATGAGCTATTCTCTATTAGTCGTCATCTCGGCAGTCTCTGGCCATTTATAATCTTTCACACAAAAAACGATGGAAGATTGAAGAAACGAAGGATGGACTCCTTCGTTTCTTCATACTTCCATCGTATAATTTCCTCACTAAACTTTCCTCGTGACATTTTCCTCACTTGTTTGAAGTTTATAATACAAGTACACAACAAGCATACAAGTTTTTTGTTTAGTTGTTGAAGTGAATTTGAAGTTCATATTTCTGTAAGTATGTGAATATGTATGACTTACATATTTGCTGTAGCTATGTTTATGCTAGTTGTTATAAAGAAGTACAAAATCGATCTTGAAATAGCGTTACACGTGACACACATCGTTTCACATAGATCAATGAATGAACACCATAATTATTATGTTCATGAAAGTTATCTTTATAAGTACATAAATATATTTTATTAGATTGGCAATCTGAAAATAATGAGTTTATAACTTTCTAACTACTGCGATCTTTCTGATATTCGTTATTTATTCATACATTACGTTTTTTTATTATACTTATAAGAGTAAATAGTTTAGAAGCTATTGCTCTTTGTGAATTTATTCATATTGTGTTCTTTATAAATATTTGAAAACTTTCCAAAGAAATAATAAATGGGTACCGAGAATTTGATGATAGCTTTATAATTATCCATAACTGGCTGACCCTGCAAACTGCATGCCGTCTCTGAATCAATAAAAACGAATGCAATAAACTATTAGAAAATGAATGAATCTTCATTATTTTTGTTTTAGTTAATTTTTCGTATTTTTTAATTTTTTGTTTTATTCTGCTATTCGGGTCGGAGAAAAATCCAACAAATCAAAGATCATAAAAATCGTTCCAGCCGTTCTTGAGTTATAAATGATTTAACTAACCCGACTTTGTTTTATTTATATGTATATATAGGGTGAATTTTTCAAGTGGGCGTGGATGGCCAAATCCGAAACTATGAGGAATAGCGAAAAGTAGGTACTCAAAGGAGTTGTGGGCTCGATTTAGATGAAAACTGAAACTGCTTCATTTAATTTTTGAAAAATCAATATTTCTAGCCAGGAACCGAACCTGTTGTTTTTGAAAAAAAAAACACTAAATTATTACACCATTCGAGTGCCGCTGGATAAGGATCGAATTCTGAAAAGAGCTCATTTTTAACAAAATACTTTTTTATTTTTCTTATGTTACCCTCAAACTCAAAGCATTTATTTCAATTAAACCTTGTACAGGCACTTTTGAATTGTCAAAATTAAATAGTCTGTCAATTAGTCAGAAAGTTGAAGCTAGTTGCCCATTCCAAAACGTAGATCTCTATGGAGAATAACGGGCAAGAAACTCCATGGACACTCTTTTAAATCAAGTTATTACAAAATCCTGGGTACATTATTCTTGTTGCTTCTATATGTGGGAACAATGTAAAAAAAAAGACAAATGAAGAAACAATTCAAAATATAAGATTAAAAATAAGCCTTGGCAGTTAAGAGATACCTACCTATTAAACCTTAACTGATTAATTGTTCAAAATGTTGACCATTGTTTTCAATACATAGCTGGATTCGACGTCTCAAGGATTGTACTGCATTCAAAATTTGAATTAAGAACATAATCATAATGCTGCGAAGGTGACTGCGCTGCGGGTGTATTGAGCATCATTTCGAACAAGGTACAAGTAATGTCGGTATAAAAACTTTAAAATAAGAAGCAGTTTATTAAAATCCAATATTTTCCTTAAGTTTGCCATAAGTTATTACTTCCCAGAATTTGATCCTTATTAGGGACACTATCGAGTGGTGTAATAATACAGTGTGTTTTTTTTAATCAAAATCAACGGGTTCGATTCCTGGCTAGAAATATTGATTTTTCAAAAATTCAATGATGCAGTTTTAGTTTTCATCAAAATCGAGCCCGCAACTCCATTGAGTACTTTTCGCTATTCTTCGTAGTTTCGGATTTGGCCATTCACGCCCACTTAAATAATTCACCCTGAATACAACGTTATTTTTAGTATAAGCGAAACCTGAATATAGTTTGTTCAGAATAAGTAGGTAACTGAAGCGATTCCAATAATTTTTACCCCATGTTATATTTTGTCCCAAAAATATTAAAAAAACCGGGCAAGAGCGAGTCGGACTCGCGCACCGAGGGTTCCGTAACATCCGGGTTTATGCATAAGGTTTATGTTTATGAAATTAAATGTTTTTTTTATTTTTGAGTTGATTGAATGAATGGTAAATTGTGGTTTACGATTTATGACGTATTAAAAAAAAACTACTTACTAGATCTCGTTCAAACCAATTTTCGGTGGTAGTTTACATGGTAATGTACGTCATATATTTTTTTTAGTTTTTTTATTCTCTTATTTTAGAAGTTACAGGGGGGGGGGACACACATTTTACCACTTTGGAAGTGTCTCTCGCGCAAACTATTCAGTTTAGAAAAAAATGATATTAGAAACCTCAATATCATTTTTGAAGACCTATCCATAGATACCCCACACGTATGGGTTTGATGAAAAAAAAAATTTTTGAGTTTCGATTCTAAGTATGGGGAACCCTAAAATTTATTGTTTTTTTTCTATTTTTGTGTGAAAATCTTAATGCGGTTCACAGAATACATCTACTTACCAAGTTTCAACAGTATAGTTCTTATAGTTTTGGAGAAAAGTGGCTGTGACATACGGACGGACGGACAGACAGACAGACAGACAGACGGACAGACAGACAGACAGACATGACGAATCTATAAGGGTTCCGTTTTTGCCATTTGGCTACGGAACCCTAAATAAAAAAGGTTAAAAGTTGGACACTGAGCGACACTAAGTAGGTTATCCAATCTCCGCGCCGAACGGTTAGGTACCTAGGTACTATTATCAATGAGCGCAAGACGGCGCGGCGCGAGCGGCGCGGGTGAGCATGTTTTTGTACGGACAAACAGGTAACTTAACAAGCTTATAACTATGTGATTTTTCGTGATACAATTTTGAAATTTTGAGATTTTGTGATATTTTTTTTTTTGATTTTGAGATTCTTTACATAAAAAAACTAGACACGTGTTTCGGGTTTCGCATGTTGTATAATATATCTAAAGAAGATTTCTAATGGCTCCTTTCATCATCTATTATGTGTACATAATAATACTATTTTCATAACAATATTATTGCAATAAAATCGTGTATTTCTAGCTGCAATTCACGTAAATATTTGTGTACAGTTTCAGCACCTTATCTATGACATCACGACATACATAACAGATAAAGTTATGTGATTTATTTAAGTCTAGATTAAAGACTTATTTCATAAAAACGTTTTACGTAATACTTTTCAGTGAGCACCGAATATTTTCTGTCTTATGTCGCAAGGCGAACATGTTTTCATATTACTTACTTAAGTTTTTTTTTCTAGCTTGATGGCGACCTTAAAAAAGTGGCTAGGACAGAGTGGTAGCGGAAGGTCTATGCCCAGCAGCGTTTTAGCTAAGTTAGGATATTATATTTTTATTTTATTAATTAATTGTGATATGGGATATTTAAGGTTTATTGATACAGCTCGTAAATTGGAATAATAATAATCTGTAGAATTAATGTAATTATTGTAGTTAAAATAACAGCGAGATTTTTGGTTTGAATTAGAGTTTTAAGTATGAGAGTAAGTCGGTGAGAGCATTCGTACCGTACGTACTTACAGTCACCAAAAGAGATAAGTAACCAGGATCGTCGGATATAGTTGAAGTTTAGTAAGAAACCGACAGATGTTGTCAACTGAAATTTAACTTGATAAATGAGCTGTTTGTTTTCTATTAATAAAATTAAATTTTATTCGAAAACATCCAAACATGCATCCATATCTGTTTTGTTGACTGTACATTTCATTTTAATACAGATTAAACAACCTATAGGAAAAATGAAACCTTAGTTTTGTTAGGCAGTAAATCTTAGGACGCAAAATCGTTTAAGTGCTTCAGTCTAGACATGGATAACTGACCTCTGCGGTCGGTTATAATGCTGAAAATGGAGATGTCATGCAAATCTGAAACTTAAGTTCAAAGACATAAGTGACAGATTTCATTCAGACATGAAAAGATGGTGTAGTATTGTAGTAAGTTAGTTTCAGACAACAAAGGACTAAAATGGCCGTCTAACAGGCTTCGGCAAGCAGTCACAAAGTACTTAAGTGAAGGTTGTCGCATTCTAATTTTATTCTACCCTACTTATGCCTGTTTGGTAACTGGAATTTCGTCCATATAGTATCAGCCTTGGAACACAAAATAGGTTCGACATTCAGACAGTTTGAAGATCGAAAATCAGACGATTCTGGGCACGACTTAAATAACCATTCTATAAGCTATTATTTTTATTAGATATATAGATAGAAATAGAACACTCTTTATTATGTAACAGACACCAGCTCATCAAGCTAGAAATTTGACAGGTTGTAGTAGCTTGAAGTGCTGGCGTCTGTACAACATAAAAAAAAAAAAATACAGATGATGAATGTAGAAATTTTACAAAGGGTGACAAAATGGGCATTAAAACTTGTTACATAAAACTATTGAGTATCCAATGGGCGTTCTTATAATTTCTAACGTGACGATATTATCGTAGACGTCCACGATATGACGATAACACAGGGAAGTAAAATATATGAAAACTAGCAGTGCCCCGCGGAATCACCCGCATTAGTGTCGATCCCGTGGGAATATCGGGATAAAAACTATCCTATGTCCTTCCCCGGGATGCAATCTATCTCTCTGCCAAATTTTATCGAAATCCGTTCAGTGGTTTAGGCGTGCTAAGGTAACATACATACAGACAGACAGACAGGCAGAGTTACTTTCGAATTTATAATATTAGTATGGATGTAAGTACGACGAAGACACTTTTAAATTTCCGTCCACGATAACGCGTTGTAACGTGCACGTATTTCCATACATTTCAATATCGTCGCGTTAAAATTTATAAAAGCGCATATTTTCTGATGTTTTCTTAGGTTTGTGGCAACAAAGTAAATGTCCATACGTACGTAGATTTTACATAAACGCGAACTACTTAGGCCAAACAAATATTTGTGAACTAAAGTATGATTACTGTGGAAAACCAAGTCATTGTAGATGTTTGTTTAAGACCCAACGTCATCTGGACATTAGCTGATAATACTATTATGTAAAGGACTTGTTGCAAATGTTCGCACTGTTTTTTAGGGTTCCGTACCCAAAGTGTAAAACGGGACCATATTACTAAGACACCGCTGTCCGTCTGTCACCAGGCTGTATCTCATGAACCGTGATAGTTAGACAGTTGAAATTTTCACAGATGATCTATTTTTGTTGCCGCTATAACAACAAATACTAATAACAAATTACAATAAATATTCAAGGGTGGCTCCCATACAACAAACGAGTTTTTTTCGGCGTTTTTGCCTTGTGTGTACGGAAACCTTCGTGTGCGAGTCCGACTCGCACTTGGCCAGTTTTATTTAATGAATGCGGCAGCAATCAGCATAAGTTTTTGTGTCTGTCTGTTTGTTTTTTTACGTATTTAAGAATTTATTTTAGTAGTTGCAATATTAGTTACTTTTTGATACCTAAACTACTTCAAGGTAATCTAAATTCCGGCTCCTGACCTAACTTACAGGCCAACCTAGTTTAGGAGAGCTACTTCGTATTTGTTTTGAAAATCAAAATTACGAAAATTAATGCCATCGCGTCTTCGTCATCTTCTCGTCGCCTATCCCGTAGTGTTTGAAGACTAAGGTCTTCAACCAGTGCGTCCTGCCCGTCATGACATACGGTGCTGAAACGTGGACACTGACGGTCGGGCTGGTCCACAAATTCAAGGTCGCTCAGAGCGCTATGGAGCGAGCTATGCTCGGAGTCTCTTTGAAGGATAAAATCAGGAAAGAAATTATCCGGAAAACAACCGGAGTTACCGACATAGCTTGCAGAGTAAGCAAACTGAAGTGGCAGTGGGCTGGCCATGTCTGTCGAAGGACCGATGGCCGGTGGAGCAGACGAGTCCTGGAGTGTAGACCGCGTATCGGCAAGCGTAGTGTGGGACGCCCCCCAGCTAGATGGACGGGCGACCTAAAGAAGGTGGCTGGGGTAGACTGGATGCGGAAGGCGGAGGACAGGGTGCTGTGGCGCAGTCTGGGAGAGGCCTATGTCCAGCAGTGGACTGCGATAAGCTGAGTTGATTGATTGATTGAATGCCATCGCGGGCGGAGCGACTTCAGTTTAACTAGCAAGTATATTATCTCGTCGTTTCAGCCGTTAGACGTCCACTGCTGGACATAGGCCTCCCCCAATTATGGGAGGTTTTGTCATAATCGCCACGCTTGGCAGGCGGGTTGGCGATCGCAGTGTGGTTTGGTGGTGGAATACATAGAGAACGCTGCTGCCCATTCTCCGGTACGATCCTTAGTCGCCTTTTACGACACCCACGGGAAGTAAGGGGTGGTGGTATTCTTTAAGTCCGGCACCACACAGACATATTATCTAGTCTGTTATAAAATCTCAACAGATTTTTAATATCGATGACTCACTCATCTCAATCAATTCCGACAACGTCACAATCATTGATCAATCGATTTTATTATTATCGTTCATAAGTGACTTCCGGAAGTTTCTTAGGTGTTTATTTGACTTCGATTTATTTCATTATGATTTCTCCTAATTTATGTCTGTTAATGGACGTTACTTATCTGAAATTAATGTATTTATTATTATTTATTTTCAGGACAGAATTAAAACACGTGACTGTGCGAAATTGAACCTTTTAAGTGGGAAGCGCTAAGGTAGCCCGCGAAATTCAAATTTTCTGACGTTTTTTGCAATTTGCTGGTCAGTATTAAGCTATACGTCAATTAAAACATGATTCGCGACCGTAAAAAATATGTATTTACAGAATTTTTTGAACAATTCAACGATTAAAACAAACACACAACAACACTGACAGCTTCATAATTTATAAGTCATTCATAATAATAACACGTTTTTCCCGACTGCCAATAAGGGTTAAGTTTTTACATTTCTGCATTCTGCATTATACATCATGATATTTTTGACGCAGATCGTCATGATGTTTTTTAAAATAGCTATGGCTCGTTTTTACCTGACTGATTTTATCTAACCTGTATAGAAAACATAAATCATAATGTTTTTCAGGTTTTTGAATTCACATTTTTTACGTTTTAGATAGGTGCTTGGTCATTATTGATTATATTTAGGCCTTATTAATGTCAAGGCCAATGTCAAGTGATCTCATGAACTTAAATTAAACTTAGGTACTAGGTATTTAGCGAACATTGTTTCACTGCGTAAAAAGTACTTTTTCTATACCCTTTTATAAGATATATCGCAAGTTATTCATTGACACATCATCAGCACGCAATTCAATTAGTTTCTAATAATAATGAACTTTGTGATAGCAAAACGGGTTCACATCGGCTTTAACCGGGTTTAACAATATGCGATGATAGCTGTGGCAACGACCACCGGAGTTTCATCATTATTCACTTTAACATTTTGCGAAGGTTAGTTAGTTTAGTTTTAGAACAACGCCACACCTCATATTTTCCTGTACTAAAATGTGCCTTGGATCTACACTTTTTTTATGTTTTTTGTATTGCAAAATATGGGCCAGCCCTTGACATCGATCTCGCCTGTTGAAAAGCGATGAATGAGGTCTATGATGGAACGAGCAAGCCCAGAAGATGCCTATTCACTCTTGGTTTAAAGACAGACTTTTTTCTGATAATCATCAGCATTCTCTTGTCCTTTTTCCAATTTATATTTGGGTGCCTTTTCTTCCATATATCATGTGGACAGATAAGCCGTCTTCTAAACTCTTTACTTAGCTTTAATATCTCTGCCACAACCCACCCATCTTTGCTTCGGTCTGTCTCTTCTTATAACCTTCCACATTCATCAATTTTCAATCTTGGACCCAACAGAATAAAACTCATTTTGCGATCCCCGCTCGTCATTAGTTAATATACAGAATATATTACGAATTCAAAAGATATCGCAATCCGAATTCCATATCTATGAACTGTGAACGGGTGTGAGTATCAGCTGACCGGTTTAAACTGGATTGAGCGTTTGGTATGCAAAACAGACCCAATTATAATATTATTTAAGTACTCGATTCTACAATTAATTTTAGAGAGGTGAATCGAGGAGTCATCTTTATTTATTTATGTACTTATAGCTACTTTATTGTACACCAGAAAATACATATAAAAAAAATACGATTAAGTATTAATAAAAAACTGGCCAAGTGCGAGTCGGACTCGCACAGGAAGGGTTCCGTACCACAAGGCAAAAACGCCGAAATAAAACATGTTTGTTGTATGGGAGCCCCCCTTAAATATTTATTTTATTTTAATTTTATTATTTATTATTAAAGTTAATATACAACTGAGTATTTTGTGAATATTTCAAATGCCTACCTGTTGCCATTTTTGATATCGAGCAAAAAAGGGCAAAAAAATCGCGTTTGTTGTATGGGAGCCCCCCTTAAATATTTATTTTATTTTGTTTTTAGTATTTGTTGTTATAGCGGCAACAGAAATACATAACTTGTGAAAATTTCAACTGTCTAGCTATCGCGGTTCTTGAGATACAGCCTGGTGACAGACAGACAGACAGACGGACAGACGGACAGACAGCGAAGTCTTAGTAATAGGGTTCCGTTTTTACCCTTTAGGTACGGAACCCTAAAAACATACAACGGGCGGCCGGCACTGATTGCGTGGATATAAATAAATGAGGTTTTCAGTGGTGCAAAATAATACATTATAATAGACACATAGTTAAATATGTATAATAGATACATAGATAAATTCATACTAAATATACATACCTACTATAAACAACGAAAATAAATGATGACTACAGATTATTGCAGCTACGAAATCAAGATCACAACAACAAGTAATGTCCCTTCCAGCTAACGATTGCGCGCGTTTCATTTAAACTGGCAATGCATTTCATAAAGGAGCGGCCTGAACAGAAAAGGATTTGTCGAAAAATGTTGTGGAATGCATTGGCATTTTAAGCTTTAAATTAAACAACTTTAAACTTACATTGGCATGAAGACTTATCATATTCGTTTATATGTATAAAGTCGAATCTACTTTGTAGCCAGAGCTCCAAGTTATCTTTTGACCTAACTTTTTAACGAGAGCCTCTATAGGTGAGGGTCGAGGACATCGGCTATCTTGTGCTCGGTTCCTATAAACAAAACGAATCGTTTTGCTTACCAATAGTAGCATTTTTTATTGCCAATCTGGGCATATAAATAGATTCGTAAGCTAATTTTACCTGTGATAGCTACTTCCATTTGGGAGGGTGTACTTTACAATAGTATAAGGGCTAAGATACAAGAGTCTTAATTTCATACTGGATTCGACTAGCGGGATTGTCCGAAAGGGTTACCGCTGGCCCGGAACATAAAGTGCTAAGGAAGGAACACGGGTGGGTTTTAGTCAGTAAGAGTCTGATACTCCCTTCCGCTGCGCCCAGAGCGGGAGGGGTCATTTGATGATTTCCCACTTAAAAAAAAACCGTATTTGTTTCAATTTTTGTTAGGGTGATCGCCGAGACCACATTCAGCTTATCGACAACGCAGTTTAGGCCTAAGGACTTGATACTCACTTAATTTCTTTATTTATAAGACTAATTAATATTTAAATGGAAGGAGCATATAGATTTATCTACATATTTTGTTTCAACACGCGGAACCACAAGGCGTTGGGTTACATTACACATGTTAAATTAACCATCTTGATAATTATTTTTGAAATGCAGAAGATATTAAAGGTGGGTCATAAAATGTCTTGTGGGATTAGAAGAAGTCAGTAAATGGGACTTAAAGTCATTCTTCTTCTTCTCCACTTGGAAGTCTCTGAACCGTCTCCGGACACAAGTGGGCAGATGTAAGTCCAACCTGGTAAAGTGGGGCTACCTTGACGGAACAGCAAAAGGGTGTGAATCTTGCGGAGCTGTGTCACAAACCATGCTCCACCTCCTATCCTGCCCTCTGTGTCCCAAAACATGCAGTCAAAGTGACCTCTGCGCTGCCACTGACAACGCCGTGGAAGTGGCAAAGTTTTGGGAAAACAAGATTTAAAATACAGTCGTGCCAGCGACACGAAGAAGAAGAAGCCATTAACTAAGATTGATACATGCCTAGGTACAAAATACACATCATAATAGACCATTAAGTTTGTAAACAATAATAAAATTCGTCTAATCTGTCTATTCATTTGTGGAGCGCCTCTTTCTATTTCTTTACCCACTACTTTGCACAGGCACGGTAAAGTAATACACATTCGCGACTTATTTGCCAAAAATGTAAACAATGTCATGTCAAGTCGACCTTGTCAAAGCGTTTCTATATGTTCATTTTATGGGCCCTTGTAGCCTTGGATGGAGGTACCAAGGTCTAAGACCTACATACAAAGATATAATATGGCGAGTGTTTGCGTGACCTTTCTAAACAGAAGTATATTTCCATTTAAAGGAAAATTATTCATAATATTCTGTATTTGTCGTCGTTTCGTTAGGAGTCATGTGCTCATGTGATTCGAATTTTATAAATATTTGCCTTTCGACTTTCATCACCATCATCATCATCTGTCACATCCACACTTCTTTTATTTTTAAGACAGTGCTCTGTTGAAGATCATTATCTTGCTAGAGACGAATTTTCAAAAGCATTTCATGGCTTAAGACCGCTGAATGCTCAACATGAAGCCAAATCACCATTAAATTGGGATATCTTATGCTCGTATTCGCAACTCTCGGCTCGACGCCCAAATTTCAAAATCCGACAGTGCGCTTGTATTTAGGCTTTAATTTAGGAGTCTAAGTAAAAAACGGGCATATATCCAAATGTCCTCCAAATGTTAGCATCTGCCTTTTATCTAACCTTTCCCATCTAAAGGACAAAACTACAAGGTCATACTGAAAGCTTAACTCGACTTGACAGCACATACGATCAATAAGCCTTCAAGTATAATCTATCAAGTGCATGACGTCAAGCATTCTCAGGTCATTGAAACAATCTGTTATTATTAGACTTTTTTTCTTACTTATTACCAGGTAATTAAGTTATGGGAAGCTTTTGTGGGTTTTTTTCATATAGGTGAGGTATGAGTCATGACTTGGTTACATAATCGTTTGAAGATGTACGATACTGAATATTATTATTCGTATTTTTTGTACTGTAACCAATCGATTCTCTGAAGAGGCTTCTTTTAATATTTATTATTCATTGTTTGTAGTCTAAATCTATACAAATAAATATTTTTGTAGTGTCAAAATAACAGCTTTTTACTAAATACAAATATGAAAGTATATACGATATTTATAACATAAAAAAAAAAATGTCTGACTGTTTGTTTGTTCCGGCTAAGTTCCTAAACGACTAATTTTGATTTTGACAGGACTTCCACTGGCAGATAGCTGATGTTATAAGGAGTAACTTAGGACACTTTTATTTTAGAAAAAGAATTAGGATACCGCGCAAAAAAATAAAACCCATGTAATATCAATGAGTAGGTATATTGTTTTCCTAGATGCTCGCGAAACGAAGTCCCGGGCATGCCTAGTCTAAAATATGTATAAAGGTGAATTGTTGTGAATTTAGTCTTTTCACACAAGTTCCAGGGGAGCAGCTGGGTAATATTTTCCAAGAATCAGGTTAAAAGGCGTGGTAAGAGACCTATGTCCAACAGTGAACTGCTATAGGCTGTTGATCAAGTCCCTCACTAATGTTATATCAAAAATATCACCTTCGGTTAATCTTCTTGTTCTATTTGCTAAACGTGACAAAATTATCATACTCGTAACAATATGCGTTTATAATATGCGTTTTGTTTATTCTTTCTGAAGTAAATTTTATTTTTTTTTTTGATTGGGAATCTATTAAATAAATTCTCCCACTCTGGGCGGAGCGGGAGCGCGTGTTAGTCTTACTGACTAAAACCCTCACGATTTCCTTCAGTGACCTGCTCAACCTCATTGTCTAAGATTTTTATTAGATTACAATAATGAAACACCACAATGTAAAAAATGATGATCATTACAGAGCAAACATTCCAAATACCATTACTAGATAATATGCTAAACTGACATTTATGCCCAACATTTGAATATAGGATGGATGAATTATCTATTACATAAATACACACATCAAAAGTGTCTAGGGATCAAGCATTTTTATGCGGATTTCTTGAGATTGAGATGTGGCTTTGTAATAAATTTATGATTTTATAAATTTATATGGATCCTTTTTGGTGCATTTCATAATTTGAATCAGGAACTGTGAATCAAATTCGAGTAAAAGATGAAAATCAGCTGTCAATATTTTCCCTATAAAAACATACAACGCATTGAAGACATTATTAGTGCTACTGTTTCCCTACTACTGATTAAAACCAACGTTATTATGGAGCGGCGACGTCATTTAAGCAGGGAAGAAATGCTCAGAGCCGTGGGAATGATAGAAGCTGGTTCCCGGCAACGTACTGTGGCTTTAGCTCTGAATACAAGTCAGAGTGTTATCAGTCGACTTTGGACACGTTACCGAAGCACTGGTACCGTGGCTGAGCGCCATGGAGGACGGTATCGCTGCACCACACGGAGACAAGACCGATACATTCAAATCTTAACTCGAAGAGCTCCAACAATAACCGCCATGATGTTAGCCGTGCGGCTTCATCACTCTTTAGGGAACTTAATTAGCGACCAAACAGTCAGAAACCGCTTGCATGAAGTGAACCTTCATTCCCGAAGACCGCTACGGGTACCACCTATAGCAATGCACAATCGTAGGATTCGATATCAATGGGCTCTTGAACACAGAAATTGGGCAGAAGAACAATGGCGTTTCGTGTGCTTTTCTGATGAGTCTCGTTTTGGTATGAGACCGGATACAAGACGTATACGACACTGGAGAACCCCTGGACGCCAACAGCGATTAAAACCCTGCCAGGAAGTCCATCCTTATAGTGGTGGAACCATCATGGTATGGGCGGGTATTTGGATCGGCGGAAGAACTGAGTTGATTTGGATCAGAGGCAACCTCAACGCTCAAATTTATGCTGAGACGATTGTATCAGACGTCATCGTTCCTCTACAAGTGCAAATCGGTCCCTTATTTCAGTTAATGCATGATAATGCACGACCGCACACCGCAAGAGTTGTAAGACAGACTCTCGCCGCAGCTAACATCAATGTCCTGCCCTGGCCTGCTCAGTCGCCAGACTTGAACCCGATTGAGCATGCATGGGATATGCTACAGAGAAGAGCTCTGCCGAATATGGAGGGTATCCAGTCGCAAGAAGACCTTTTTTTGTTGTTGCAACGAACATGGGCGGCCATTCCACAGCGTGATTTGGATGAACTCATTTTGAGTATGCCAAACCGATGTTCTTGTGTTGTTAGTGTTCGCGGTAGAAACACGGATTATTAATTGTTTAAGTTACCCAATAAAATTTTAAAGAAAACTGTTATTTCAGTCTTTTTTTCGAACTTTTGTGTTAGTGGTTCAAATGTCAAAAATCCCTTTATTAGGAAAATGGCAAATTTCTTTATTAATGCAAAGGTGACTTGGTTTATCGTTACTGTGACAAACGAAAACACTTTATTTGATGAATCCTTAAAGAAAATTTTAATTAATATCAATCAGGAGAAAAGTTATTGCAAAAATATATGTTGATCCCTAGACACTTTTGATGTGTGTATTACAAACTAAAAAGTCGCATTCGTTTACCTAAATCCATTTATAAAACAAAAAGATTGCCAGAATAAAAGATAAAAGTTTTAAATCGATCACTATCCACACACAAAGATTTTTTTTTGTAACAATCGATACTCAAATCAATCATCTCTTCCGATTATGTATCTTATGCAGGGATTGAAAACCGGTACGAATTTGGGTTCCGGTTCTACATTTCGGTTCTTAAAAAG
Organism: Mesoligia furuncula; assembly: GCA_916614155.1. Taxonomy (NCBI): domain Eukaryota; kingdom Metazoa; phylum Arthropoda; class Insecta; order Lepidoptera; family Noctuidae; genus Mesoligia; species Mesoligia furuncula. The sequence goes on from OU744794.1 coordinate 6,228,310, forward strand.
GTTCTTCTTTTCGGTACGGTTCCGGTTCAGGTTCCGGTTCGGTTCTGGTTCCAAAGTACCGGTTCCAAATAAAGGTTCCAATATACCGGTTCCGTATCATCCGATTTAAAGGTTCTCTAAGAAAGAAGGGATCCGGATAATGTTTGACGCGTGGCTGGCGTACCTTTTCTTTCAGTTCGCCTTTGAATTATTGGCAAGTAGAAGTCTGTAGTCTGTAGTCTATCTGTAGTCTGTACAGTGTCAGCAAATATTGTCAGTAATTATTATTAGTGGCTTATATAAATCAAACAATGAAACAAATATAGTGGCGCACGCATTGGTTATGCAACGAATGATGCGAATGATCTACAAATACAATGTACCCCTCTCCCCTCATAAAATTTACCACCCACCCACCGCGCGCCGCACGGTGGGCTGAAAATCGCCTTTCATAGAGCTTGAATATTGAAAGGACCTTTTTTGGCTAGAAATGGATTCTGCTGATCATTACTTTACTATAAAATTTCGTATGAGTCAATTGCGTGTACAAATGAAGGAGTTCTCATTTTTTAAAGAAACATTTGTATGGCGCTGACATGAAAAATGAGGCTATCTCTGGAATCTTAAGGTTTGCCATTATAACTATCCTTACACACACACAGATATAGTACTATTTATTTGTAATTTTTTGACATAAAAATCCTTTCTTTTTATGTTTTATGATTCATTTTAATGCTTAAATGCTTACTGATGATGATTCATTTAAATGCTTGAATATAATTTACAATATTTTTTTATACTATAGGCTAAAACAGTCTAAGAAATCCAAAAGTTCGTTTTATACCTATGTGGGATATCTGCTATTCATGGTAGGCATCTAGTACATTTAATTGTATTGGATTGTATGATTAAAAATCAGTTTTAAAATTTGTATTGTATAAAAAAAATCATCATCGACAATAAAATCAGTAGGTAACTAAATTAAACTACATAACAAATTATTTATAAAAACAATAAAATTGTAACTGAATTAGTATATATTTAAAAATAAATGTTATAAATAAATGTCAACCAAAATAAAAAAAAAATACAATATTTATGAATCTAGCTACCATAAACTATAAAAGTTAACTTATTCTAAACTTCTTCGTCGCCATCATCAGAATCCACTTCAGAATCAGGCTCTACAATTGCCATTACATCTAAGAACTCCATCGGAGCTTCCTGATCCTGAAGTTTAAATTGGTCTAATTTAAATTGAATTTAATTTTTTTTAAATTGGTCTTTCTTAAAGTATGTCTGCATCTTATGGGCATCCAGTTTTGGTCTTATTGTAGTAATAAGATGATCAGAAGAGACGATAAGCATATTGAGGACATCCTCGTTTGATGCTTGTCTGCTCTTCTTCCTCGAATGGTGTTCTCTGAACCTCCTAAAATCTTTGTTTCGGGCCTATGAAGCTTCTTCCGAAAGACTCCTAATTGTCACAATAGCATTTTCGGCGATTATGTCCCCTCCATGAATTAATCATTTGTGTACGGTCGATGTCATGTAGTACCAATTATACAGTTCCACGTATTTTCCCGGGGTTTTTTTAGAGTATTATTAAAATTTAGGTACTTCTATAACCTCTCCAGATGTGATAGCTTGCAGGATCACAGCAAACCTGCGGATCAGGTCTTCATCTAGTCCAGTGATCGCTGCAGTTTTATCAGGAAACTCAAAAAACCTTCTCGCTGTGTTACCATCGTTAGTTGTGCCTGATCCTTGCTTAACAATGTCGATCAAAAGATTGAGCTCGTCTTTAAATCGATCTTGGATTAGTTTTTTCCTTGACTGTAACAACTCTTTGTGATCTTCTTTTCTCGCAGACCAAGTCTTGAAATCGAGACGATAAGCTATCTGTAGAAGACATTCCATCACATTAATGCGGGCGTGTAGTGACGATAACCCAAACTCATATACACCAGGAGAAACGGTTTTTGACGCAACGGTATTTAACTTATTGATTTCCGTAGGCTTAGCCAAACACAGGTAGCAGGCCGCATTTGATTTAGCTTCAGAAAGATACCTACTTTTGCCGTCAATCATCGTCATCATTAATTGATGACTAACCTCATTTCCTTGGTATTTTGAGGAACCTGAGCCTTGATTTCGTTATCCATTCTAGTTCTTTCATCCATGACAACTTTTTTGCTCTCGTTCAAAAAACTACATTGCACTGGACGACAATACGAAGATGAGGGTTTTGGATTAGTCCATATGGTATCATCTCCAGCTATCAACTTTAATAGAACCAAAGAGGTCATAAATATGCTTGAATTATGTTGCTCACTTACCATTTTTTGCTTATATCTACTTTGGTGGGATGCATCGTCAAATCTTCAATTTGATATTAACATCAATTGTTTGCCATGTATGACATTAGTACTAAGAAGACTTTCAAGAATCTTATTCAATGTTAAATCTAGTAATGCTTGTAGTGCAATCTTAGCTGAGGAATCCGTTACAGTCACAAATGTCTTCGGAGGGTAGCACTGCAGCTTAGCCTTTTATACTTTATAGTAAGATGGATATATATCCTTTGAACCTTCTCGAATTGTGGTTTCCCTCAAAGTGATGTATTGCTATTTCGATAGTTTTAATGAAAGTAGCAAACCTAGTGCTTTCTCTGGTGAAAATAATGTTGAAGAAACGGAATCATTTCCTTAATTTTTGCCGCTGCTCTGGATTTTTGAGCTTAAATTCAATAACAGATGCAATATCCTCACGACCATCTTGTCTAAAAAGTGCTGTAGCTGAATACGCTAGTTCAAGAGGTTCATCGCCTTTATGTTCCTCAGATCGTCTCTTCTTCTGCTTGTTACCTAGATCTTGAAACTGCTTTCGAGATCTTTTGGTCATCGTTGAAGTCTATGTCATCAGTGACGTTGACGTTGACAGGTTCAGCACAAATATTTTCACTTATTGGTTCTTGAATGAGCAAATCGGTTGGCACGCAAATATTGACTGGCCAAACGGCCAGTCAATATTTGCCTGAATCCAATTACTGTAATCACGTCTAAAAATTTCACTTTTGCGGTGGGATCGTATCCATCTCTTTTGAACTGCCCTTGTGAACCTTCGACAAAATTCCTTCAGGGTAACACTGTCTTCATCAGAAAGGCTAGAACCCAGTCGAATAACAATTGAATTGAACAATATTTCATGATCGAAGGAAGAAGTATCCTGGTCCCTCAGAATAACAAACAAATCCAAGTTTGTAATTATGCTTTCCATTATTCACTATCACTGAGACGCACGGTGCTATCAGATGATAGCAGTAGAAATGCTCAAAATGAACTGAAGTTACGAACCTGATTTTTGACTATTTATTGTTATTGACTAATGAGGGTATCACATTTACCTAATTACCCTCATTAAGGTGATCCTGCACTCATTGTTAAATTAACGTATACTCTAATTATTTTTCGAGTGTATCCTTTCAACTAATTAATTCATCAGGTACATAAGTATTTAGTGTTCTGAGGTCCTCTATGAGGTCTATGACCTCTATGAGGTCGTTAGCTAATAAGGACTTAAGGACTTGACCATTAGAGGAGATTACATTCAAAAGGTAATTTATAATTACCAATTTTGTAAAACGAACTTTTGTGATTTCATAGACTATTTTGACCTATAGTATAAAAAAATATTGTAAATTAGACTTGGCATACTCATATTTAAAGCAACTTTGAGGATTTTGAAAAAAAAAATTGCACATGGTACCGCAATACGAAGTAAGTATGTCAAAAAATTACAAATAAATAGTAGTGTATCTGTGTGTAAGGATATAATGGCAAACCTTATGATTCCAGAGATAGCCTCATTTTTCAGGTCAGCGCCACACAATTTTTTCTTTAAAAAATTATAACGCCTTCATTTGTAGACGCAATTGCCTCATACGAAATTTTATAGCAAAGTAATGATCAGCAAAATCCATTTGTAGCAAAATAAGGTCCTTTCAAAATTCAAGCCTCTAAGTCTATGAAAGGCGATTTTGAACCCACCGTGCGCCGGCCGGCCGTAGGTAACCTTGCCGCTAGATCGTCCTGCGCTGAGCGGCATCGTAACTATGAACTCGTTCGGACTCGTTTTAAAGAAGAACCGGTAAAATAAAGGTTCTTAAAGGTTCTAATTTAGGTTCCGGTTCCGGTTCGGGTTCTAGTAACCGGAACCACTAAATACCGGTATTTTACCGGTATTTTAGGAACCTTTTCAATCCCTGATCTTATGTAAATGACGTCACAAAGTAAAGAGACACAAACAGGATATATTCCAACCAAATAAACTTATGCATACTGTCGCTGTTAGCCTGCATTATGCTGATGTCAGCAACAAAGAAGGGGCCCGTTAGGGCCGAAGCCTGCCGGGTCAGCGGGATTGTCCGAAAGGGTTACCGCTTCCCCGGAACATAAAGGGCTAAGGAAAGATTCTGACACTTCCTTCCGCTCCACCCAGAGCGGCCCCTTCATTTGATGATTTCCCAACTTTGAAAAAAAAAAAAAGCCTGCATCATCCTGCCGTGGGATGATGTGGGCAAACAGCAAAGACCTCTCCCCATGACTTCCAGCTCTTTCGATCCAGGACTAAAGTGGACCACTGGTTATGCTTACAGCAGGCATGATGAGATTAACCGAAGGTGATATTTTTTTGTTTTTATATTTAAAAGCATATTTTCTAATTTGAATTGTATGTATTCTTATTTGTACCTATATCTAATAATGTTGTTAATTTTAATGCTTCATGCTGGATTATATTCGAACGCAATGTAAATTGTTACTGAATAAATTGAATTGAAAAAATTGAGACATAACAGATTTAACGATTTTTTTTTTGGGTTCGACGACCGCTGGATGTTTTATTAGGCACTTGAAGAAATCTGTGTTTTTCGTGTAAAGGCTTCTTCAAACAGGCGCGACACGCGATAAAATCTGTCGTGTCTTTGTGTCGCGCGCGATTATATCGCGTGTCACGCCTGTTTATTAGCGAATTTAATTTGACCATGAATATTTGAATTTTTCAGTCTCATTCAGATTTAAAATAGCCGTAAATATGCTAAATGGTTGTTCGCAGAAATGCGAACCATTTAGCATATTTACGGCTATTTTAAATCAGAATGAGAATGTGTTCAGCTCATTATTGGTCAACAGGAAAAACATTCTAGATTTGTGTCAGCTATAATAATAAATCTAGATTGAACTAATATTCGCAGCTGTTTCAACGAGCATTTGATTTTAAGTATGTAAGTAGGAGGGACCCGTGGCTAAATAATAACAGCCGCACAGGTCGATCGATCAGGTTAAGCTACGCTTGCCGCGGTTGGTATGTGGATGGGTGGCCATCTTCACATACCGTGACCCCTCCGTGCCTCGGAAAGCACGTTAAGCCGTTGGTCGTGGTTGTCAATCGAGGATCTTTGACAGTCGTTACGGGTAACAGAAGCCCGAAGGTCTGACAACCAGTCTTACCAAGGGGTTATCGTATTACCCAGTAACTGGGTTGTGGAGGTCAGATAGGCAGTCGCTCCATGTAAAATACTGGTATTCAGCTGCAACCGGTTAGACTGGAAGTCGACCCCAACATAGTTGGGAAAAGGCTAGGCAGATGATGAGTACATACCAACAATCTCAAAATCTTATCAGTCATGTGGTGGAACATGCACCCTAATTGCGTAACACATTATCAATCACAATCTGAATCATTTTAAAGGATATTGCTAATCCATTGCTTCATAAATGTTCGAGAAAGAAGAGGTCAAAAGTACAATCGGAATGTTGTTGTTTTATACAACAACATTCCGAAGACTTTTAAACCCTAATGTGACGTACCTTATTAGGAAGCTTATTTATTTAGCTGCTCGATTATAGTTAAATGTGATTTTTTCAGGCGCCTGTTATTGTATAAGAGTGAAAAATGTTTCAGTACAACAAAACACACTTATTATTATTTATTTATTCATTTCTATGCAATATAATTATTTTAAATGTGGCTAAAGTTTCCGTTTCTATTAAATACTTTTAGATTTTATCATAATTTTAGCTGCAGCTCCATGAAATTGGGACAAAAAACATTGAATATCATGACAATGCAATATCAAAACGTATCGAAAAAAGGTTAAATCTGTAAATGTCAGATTGACGTTGAAATAAAAAAAAAACACCGTCCAATCCGCGAGGTGGATTCAATTATCATTGTCATTGTCACGTCATTTGCCACAGGGCTGGCAACCCTAAAATATAAATAATGTTTGTAACTTAGTCATGCAAGCATTTTATTTTTCAACACTTGTTTAAAAAAAAAAAACGGGCGGCTGTAAAAGAAAATTAAATTGCCCAAAAACATCAAAATAATTACCCTCTTTCAGCCCATATTGCTCAGAAGGCTGTTTAAATTTTCTATTATTTTAGTACCAAGTCATCCATACATTTATTGAACGTCTCCTTTGTCGAAATTACAACGTAAATAACGCAATTAATGTTGTTAAACTGTCAAAATGAAAGCCATTCCTATTGTAAATGTGTGACGCAATAACCCCGCGGATTATTCTGCAAATATCGATTTATTTCACTCGTAGCCTGTACGATTTAATCTTTGAGGAGCTTGTGGCTAATTAATAACAGCCGCATCGGTCAATCGATCACTTTAAGCTATACTTGCCGCGGTTGGTCCGTGGATGGGTGACCATCTTTACATATCAAATCCCCTCTGTGCCTCGGAAATCACGCTAATCAGTTCGCAAATACTATATTTGATATAAAAAAAAAGGTTTGCAACCATACTAGGGACACAAAACTTCGTTCATTATGGTACGAAATTCACAAAATATATAAAGGGCTATCTGTAACATTATCAAGCACTCAACATTATCATCACTGGAGAAACAAATTAATGATGATGTCATGTCATATATCATATCGTGTCCACGATATAATTATCTATAGACAGAGATGTGTATGATACACATGTTACAGATGTGGCAAGTATCAATAAGATATTATAATAATTATTTTTACTCCAAACGATTATAAAACATAATTTAAAAAATAGTTGCTTCATTCTCTCATTTGGTAGGTACAGTCTGCAACAAAAGTCGATTAACACTTAAGTTTTTTTAAATCTCAATTATCGAACAAAATATTAACACTTCAGTTAAGTATTTTTTTTTTATCTCAATTATTGAGCAAAATATTTGTTCAAATTTGCATTATACCTCTGCTGCAATTTTGAACAAATAGTTTACTCAATAACTGAGATTAAAAAAAAACTGAAGTGTTAATCGACTTTTGATGCTGACCGTAGGTACTACATATTTCTTTCGCAATGCAACCTTCAACCTTACTGGTTTAAGTTGAGTAAGTTATGGGTTCGTCATTAAAGAAGGTTAGTTTTAGTTATTTAAGCTTCAATTTACAGTTAACATAACTAGAACAACGTCTACAATTCAATTAAATCGTTTTAAAGCGATTCAATAACCTCGAATAAAATCGAATACAGAAAAAAATAACTCAAAAGCATGTAAAACAAAATAAATTATAAGTACTAGCAGCGCCCCGCGGTTTCACCCGCATAATTCTCGATCCTATGGGAATATCAGGATAAAAAGTGTTAATCCTGGTTAGAAACTATCCGTGTGCCAAATTTCATCCAAATGCGTTCAGTAGTTTTTGCGTGAATTAGTAACAAACATCCATCCATCCTAACAAACTTTTACGGTTATAATATTAGTAGGATAGTAGGATTAAATGCCAACCCTTCTGCCAAGCGTGGCGGTTATGACAAACCCCCCCCAAAATTGGGGGAGGTGTATGTCCAGCAGTGGACGTCTATCGTCTGAAACGACGACGACGACGAGTAGGATTAAATCATCAACTTAATAATTACTTGAAATTCTCAATATTTACAACCAGGATGGGAGAATTGGCGCGGTGTGGCTAACTTCCAACGCGAATATTTACGCTGGTTATATTATAAGACACAAACTGTGGTTATATTATGCAACCAACAGTGTTGACGATTGTTTTTAAAGAAAGAGTAGGTACCTAATACCTCACGTTGGCCCTTTCCCACAAAGAAAATATTATCATATTGTATCTTCTTTGTGGGAACGGGCCAACTGAGTCCAACCAAATGGGTTTAAACGATACGGGCTGGCCTAAGTGGTCTAAGAGCAAGGCTACACGCTGAGTTTGGCGTCAGTTTAGTCTATCAGTCTGGATCTGGGGGCACGGGAGTGCCCCCGCCAAGACGAGCCAAGCGAAGCGCAAGGGCACTACCTACCTTTTCTCGAAGCACTTCGTCGTATTTTTGAACCCTCTTAACTTGGCTTTGGGTTATACCAGATAATCAAAATTTTCGGGATATGATGTCAGTGGTTGACTTATTAAACCTATAAAGTTTCAATTGCATAGCTCTTATACTTTAGATTTTATTGATATCTAAAATACCCCGATTTCGTCACTGACTCACTGACTGATGATCATCAATATGCTTAAGGTTCTTCCTGAAGTCCTAGAAAGCTGAAATTTGGTATATAAGCTAGTAATAGTACACAAACAACAAAAAAATCTTAAAACTTGAAACGTTGACCCCCCAACCCCTTAAACTAGGGGGGAAAAGTTTGTATGAGACTTCCGTAAATGTTGATGCTAGAGGTCTGAAAATTTATATAGGGGGTCCTTGTTATAAATAAACCCCAAAAAAAGGAAGAAAAAATGAACAACAGAAAAAATACTCGTATAAATATCATAAGCAACTTACAAAAAGAAATGAAATCCCATAAAAACATTTCATGTTAAATGTTGCCAAGACGAGACCATGTAGCTCGCACTGTCAAAAAGTAATCAGATCTCATGTTGAGCCAAGCTTTTAACTCTACACGCCCTAACTCTACAAGGCCTAACTTCGCAAACTCTACACCTTAGTCAAAATATATGGCTTGGCCATTTCGCTACATTCACATGAGCGTAAGGTGAAAAACTCTCATACTGTTAATGGTTCTTGTAGTAACGAAACGGCCAAGCCATATATTTTGACTAAGGTGTAGAGTTTGCGAAGTTAGGCCTTGTAGAGTTAGGGCGTGTAGAGTTAGAAGCTTGGCTCAACATGAGATCTGATTACTTTTTGACAGTGCGAGCTACATGGTCTCGTCTTGGCAACATTTAACATGAAATGTTTTTATGGGATTGACTTGACTGAAGCCAGAATGATGGATTATTTTCACGGTTACACGGTTAATCTAGACTGACAGCAGACTGATGAAAAGTACGCCAGTGGTCGTTAGACTTCGGAGCTGACAATCGGTTGTCAATTTATCAGTGCTTAGTCATGGATATTAAAAGGAAAAAGAAAGCGTGTGCTATGATAATTATCACGTTGCTGCTAAAGAAACGCGTAAAAAGAGAGCTATGGACTCGTCCTTCTGCATTGCGTCGCTGACGGTGACTGAAGCGAGAATGATACGAGTGGGTTACACGATCACTCTCCTATCAGTCTTTTATCATTCAAAACGGACTGACAAAATAATTTAAAATATTTAATTTTCATCAATCTGGACCATCAGTCTGTCAATCCGTGGGTTACACGATCATTCTCCGATCATTCTGCCCAGACTGACGGAGCAGACTGACGCGAAACTGAACGTGTAACCTTGCTCTAACACATATTTTCTTTGCTTCATTAGGTACCATTTTAATGGAATTTCTTACACATAGTAATATTACACTGTGAAAATCGATTTAAACAGTTTTAAGTGATTAAACGCTAATTATGATAGGTGTGTCTATCTTTTAATTAACGTAGATACTGGAATACGTCTAAATATAATTAGTTTTAGTCATAAAAAAGAATAATCATTGACCATACGTTTTTAGGGTTCCGTTGCCAAATGGCAAAAAACGGAACCCTTATAGATTCGTCATGTCTGTCTGTCTGTCTGTCTGTCTGTCTGTCCGTCTGTCTGTCTGTCCGTCCGTATGTCACAGCCACTTTTCTCCGAAAGTATAAGGACTGTACTGTTGAAACTTGGTAAGTAGATGTATTCTGTGAACCGCATTAAGATTTTCACACAAAAATAGAAAAAAAAACAATACATTTTGGGGTTCCCCATACTTAGAACTGAAACTAAAAAAATTTTTTTTCGTCAAACCCATACGTGTGAGGTATCTATGGATAGGTCTTCAAAAATGATATTGAGGTTTCTTATATCATTTTTTTCTAAACTGAATAGTTTGCGCGAGAGACACTTCCAAAGTGGTAAAATGTGTGTCCCCCCCCCCGTAACTTCTAAAATAAGAGAATGATAAAACTAAAAAAAATATGTGATGTACAATACTATGTAAACTTCCACCGAAAATTGGTTTGAACGAGATCTAGTAAGTAGTTTTTTTTTTAATACGTCATAAATCGTAAACCGCAATTTACCTTTTATTCAACCAACTAAAAAAATAAAAAAAACATTTAATTGTTAAACATAAACCTTATGCATGAACCTGGATGTTACGGAACCCTCGGTGAGCGAGTCCGACTCGCTCTTGCCCGGTTTTTTTAAAGTGCAAAACCAAATTTCACTTCGCTAAATGTCAATCTAAATTAGGGCAGAAGGTCTTTATAATTATATCACCGCTCCATTTAAGTAACTAGAATCCGCAATGGGCCTAATATAAAACAACACAGATACAGGAAAAAATCCTAGAGTGGGGAAAAGTTCTGAAAAAAATACACAAAATCATCATCTGCTTAGCCATTTTCCAACTATGTTGGGGTCGGCTTCCGTCCAGTGATCCAGTCTAACCAGATGCAGCTAAATACCAGTGTTTAACATGGGTAACAGGATACACCTAGGCTTAGATTGGTTGTCAGACTTTCGGGCTTCCGAAGAACCTTAACGACTGTCAAAAGTACACAAATGACAGCCGGAACCAACGGCTTAACGTACTTTCCGAGGCACGGAGGGGTCTCGATATGTAAACACAAAATAAATAATAGTTATATTCGCTTACCCTGTACAGGCCCCTTATCCCTTCAGTCCTGTAGATCTTCATCAGGCCATCAACCATGCCTTTGTACCGTTTGTTGTCAGTCAGGCTTTCCTCGCTGTACTGGAGACAGAGGCGGGTCTTCACCACCCAGATGGGGTTCGTCATGACGAGGGATAGCACCCCGGCTTCCGCAGCGGCTAACATGTGTAGGCCGGGGCCGAGGGGCGTACGCGCATTCCCGCCTTGGATCCATGTTTTTATTGCGTTATAACTGTGGGGAAATTGGTTTGGTCAAACATAATAAATAAGTAGTCGCCATTTTCCCCTGAAGATATATGTAAAGGGGGGGAGGGGGGGGGTTATGCAGTTCAAATCTAGACTCCGAACTACCACTGAGAAAGGGGATTGTAGATTTTTCTACGGAGCCTGGCGTAGGTACCTAATAACGCGTCATTTTGATTTTTTCCAAAATGGCCGCCATACATGAAACCTATAAGTACGGCGGACAGGTAGGTATGCCACGGACCTTCAAAGCCCAAACGAAAAACCCCAATAGCACCAAGTAATTATCCTAGTTTGGTAATCATCATCATCGTCATTTCAGCCCAAAGACGTCCACTGCTGGACATAGGCCACCCCCAAGCACCTCCACTTCGACCGGTTCTGTGCTTCTCGCATCCAACGGGTTCCTGCGGCCTTCACAAGGTCTTCGGACCACATTGTGCGAGGCCTTCCAACGCTACGTCTTCCGGTACGCGGTCGCTACTCCAGAACCTTTCGGCCCCGTCGGCCATCTGTTCTGCGAGCAATGTGCACTGCCAACTGCCACTTAAGTTTGGCAATTCTTCGGGCTATGTCGGTTACCCTGGTTCCCCTGTGGATCTCCTCATTCTTGATTCGATCGCGAAGAGAAATTCCAAGCATAGCACTCTCCATTGCTCTTTGGGTGACTTTTAGCCTTCTTATAAAGCCTATTGTGAGTGACCACGTGAGTTTGGTAATAATGGTAAGTATTTGATGGCGGAAATTCTAGGGCACATTATTATCGGCACGTGGTCTGGGCATAAACTGAGTTTGATGAGCCGACAAGTCTCAGAAATGAGACAATTATGTTTTCAAGTGACGCAAGATGTATCGCGTACGTATGACGGATGACCTAGGCGATTCGAGTAGAGCTGGAAAACACATAATATGAAACAAGAAAACATCCCTATCTGGAATGAAGTAAGCAGCTCCTACAGAATAAGATAGATATTTAATTTTTTTTTTCTCTGAGAATTTCCCTATGTTGTTCAATATGACAGCGGCTTATCCAGTCATTTTTTGGCTAGTGAGATTTTAATTTTTTTACTTTTCTTCAGATACCCAAGGCATGTCGTATGTTTTCTATCAAATCCTTTCTCTTCTACAATGCAATTAAAATATTTGAACCTCTAAGTGCGATGAATGAAACAATCTTTAAATTAAAATTAACCCATTCACTGCTGACACGACGCATGTTTGTTTTGGCAGATTTCACAAAAAGGCACGTGATTGAAAGTTGTGCGTAATATTAAAACAACGGATGTGGAAAATGAGAGGTTACGCCTCAATAATAACGTGTCCAAAAGATGACCGAAGTAACCGACTCCATTTAGTACAGAATAAAGATCGATCATTTGCAGGCAAAGGGCTGAGATATGACGAATAGCAACTAAGTGAGACTTGGAAGCATGCCAATATTGACATTCCAAATGACTTTTGCTATGTATAAGCGCATTCGTGATCCTAAACGGGAATTTCTGCACTAATTTTGTTTAGAGGCGACTTTTGGACTCCTCCTGCTATATTGATGATCTCATACATATATATCAGGAAGAATCTACAACGTTATTTTTAGTATATGCGAAACCTGAATATAGTTTATTCAGAATAAGTAACTGAATCGATTCTAATAATGTTTACCCCGTGTTATATTTTGTCCCAAAAATATTTTAAAAAGGTTAAAAGTTGGACACTGAGCGACACTAAGTAGGTTATCCAATCTCCACGCCGAATGGTTAGGTATCTAGGTACTATTTTCAATGAGCGCAAGACGGCGCGGCGCGAGCGGCGCGGGTGAGCATGTTTTTGTACGGACAAAGAGGAAACTTAACAAGCTTATAACTTTGTGATTTTTCATGATACTGTTTTGAAATTTTATACGTAGATTCTTTACATAAAAATACTAGACACGTGTTTCGGGTTTCGCATATACTAAAAATAATGTTGTATAGGACAGAACTAAAGAAGAAAGCCATTACTGTTTACACCCAATCATTTTATAGACGACTAATATAAGTTATAATAATAGCTTTATTTTGAGAATAGTGCGCTTGAGCTTCTAATTCAATGGCGAACGACGCAACAGATGAATTTAACTAACTTTACTATTGCAAACTGTTCGTGCTGTGCTTTTAACAAAGGGAATGAATAATAGGGGTTTTTTATTCAATGCCCTAAGGGACTGGATATTTTTATTTGATAGACTCGCGAATGACCTCTGACTGATGGTAAGCTATGTTCAGGACAACGATGGTGCACGCAAGCGTAAGAACCTCAGCATAATATCTGGTTGGTTTAGTCTGGTTTTTACACCTCTGCCCTAACCCTATGGTGATTATTACAGACGTGATATCATGTTGTGTTATTTAATGACATTTCGTTACATGAACATCATTGTCCTCACATAATCAGAAAGCACGTCAGATTTTAATAATAAAAGTAGCGACATCTTATCGCAATCACAACATACGTATAAAAATCAATAGATTGCTCTGAAACTGGAGATATTCACCGGAACAATTGATTGAAGAAAGACACGTGAGGCTGAAGTCACGTTTTCACGCATTGTGGGTAGTGGTTATGCATTCCGATAGTTACAGTTCGCTTCAAATAACTTTGCCGCTCTGAAGTAAGCAACAAATCACTGCGCAGTATGAATAAAACAGCAGCGCACATGGCGCGGATTGGCGCGGCAAGCGAAATGCCGAGCTTCAGAGCAGCAAAGTTATTGGACGCGAACTGTACATACAATATTTACCCTTGGCTATCGGATTAGTAAATTGTTTGCGCACTTTATACGTGGTATAATCAAAGGTTTAGTCCCATCTCTAACCCTAAGCGTTTTACCCACAATAAATCCTTTTTGTAGGTAAAAAGTATAGGCATTGTTTGTCAAGAAAAATAGCGATCTGTTTAAGAAGGCTTCAGAGCAACGATATAGATCGACAAGACAAGAATATCGCCATGAATTATGTCTAAGACCCTCAAAGACCGCCCTTATGCACAAAAGCATCCTCTGTATGGCCTCGAAGATATTCAACAAAATACCAAATGATATTAAAGATCTTAACTTGACACAATTTAAACGGAGATAAAATAACTTATTGACTGAAAAATGCTATTATACCATTGACGAATTCCTTTTTAACAAAATGTAATAAGTAAACTAAATGATAATTATGTATTTATGCTTGACAACTCAAAAACTTGACTTATTAATTGTATTCAAAATGGTTATTATAAAAATAGATTGTATTCGAAGTACCTATTGTTTATGTTAATTTGTATGTAATATTGATTTTATATTCTTAAATTGCTAAATAGTGTATGCCCTAATGGGTAGTTTTTTGAGTTACCATATCCTAATTATAAGACCTATTGTATCACCAAAAAACACACTAATAAATACTTTGACTTTGGTAAGAGATGGGAAGGGGAAAAGATGGGACTAAACCGAATCAAACATACAGACAAAAGAATTATGTAATGAACGATATAGAAAGATTATTTCATTATCTTTGTTGGTAATTACGTACTTGATTAGCAATATGCAAACACGTGTGTAGAAATGAATGCTATAATTATATTTTACGAAAGATTATTTGCGGTCAAATAGTGCCTGCATGTAGGTATCTAATATAAGTATCTAATTACTTTCGCAACGAGGTAGGTATTCAAGTCAAGATAGCCCGGGAAATTCAAATTTTCTTACGTTTTTTCAACTTGCAAATCAGTATCAGGGTGTAAGTGTACAAGAAATATTTATTTATAATGTAGAATTATATCATCTGCCTAGCCTTTTCCCAACTATGTTAGGGTCGGCTTCCAGTCTAACCGGATGCAGCTGAATACCAGTATTTTACATGGAGCGACTGCCTATCTGACCTCCACAACCCAGTTACTGGGTAATACGATAATCGTTGGTAAGACAGGTTGTCAGACTTTCGAGCTTCTGACGACCCGTATCGACTGTCAAAGATCCACGAATGACAACCGGGACCAACGGCATAACGTGCTTTCCGAGGCGCGGAGGGGTCTTGGTATGTAAAGATGGTCACCCATCCACGGACCAACCGCGGCAAGCGTAGCTTAACCTGATCGATCGACCCGTGCGGCTGTTATTACTTAGCCACAAGCCCCTCCCCTATGTAGAATTCATCATATAAAATATCAATACATCTCTCTAAGTTTATATTACCCTATTGTTAGGTTTCAAAATAATATTAATAAATCATTAAATTGTCTTAGTCGATTATTGGGATATTGTATTTCTTATACTGGCAACACAAGTTTTGAAACATGACGTTTGACATGACGGTTGAGAAGGCGGGAGTGGACTCGGTCTATTTGCTCGGGGCCAGCATGGAATGCGGACGTATTTCTAGTGGTCAACAATTATAATTATTTCCAATAATTCATGTGAGTATTATTTTATTTCAATTCAGAAGTGGGATAAACCCGCTTATTGTCCACATAAGTTATAACAGCTCAATATTTTAACAAACACTTATTAGAATCCCTTAAAGTGTGGGTCTGGTCTTTCGTGATTTTGTAGGTTATGTCCAAAAGTCAGCTCCAAGGTGATACGGATTGGTCTACAATATAGTACCGACCCTACCTGGGGGTGCAAGGGGGGCCAAAATTTTGTTATTTTTGAGCTAAGAGGCCCCGTTTTCGAGATATTTCAATTGTAAATTTTAAAGTACCGTCATTTATATACTTCTTGTATAACTTGCTAAATTGAGTAGTTACATCGTTTTCGTTTACAAGTTTCAGTGTAACGATGCAACGTGCAAGTGAATCCTCTTCGCGGCGGCGCTTAAGGACGCCTACCCGTAGAGAAGCTGATCGGAGTGCAGACTCAAGCAGTCGGAGCCGCAGTCGCGTGCGCACTCCGAATCAAGAGCAGAGACGTGACAGTGTCCGAAAATTAGAACAGGAGTTAGAACGTCATCGCGAGCGACTGCGCGCCCTGGAGGGCGAGCTAAGCCGGGAACGCAGCCTCAGGCGACGGGGTACACCGGTGACCGGTGTTGAACGAGGCTATCACCGCGCGGCGAAGGACAACGAACTGGAGGGGTCGCGGGCACGAGATAGGAGCTTACCTCGTGAACGCAGCCCTACAGTGCGAAGGTCCCGCGAAGTAAGTGCTGCCGCTGACATCGCACCGCAGACACCACGGAATAAACGGTCAGACAGTCCAACTTTTAGCTCTCATGATATTGTGAATCTTTTAAACACTATTAGTAACATTAAGCATAAGTCTCAGCCGTTAACAGTGACATCTCCAATACAGAATCTTAATAACAATACTAATATTAACCACAAGAATATTTTACCTAATTTTGACCCTTCTTCAAAGAGTCAACGAATTGATATTTGGCTTAAAAAGGTTAATGAATGTGCCACTGTCTATGGCTGGGACGAAAGGACGGTCATACATTTTGCTATGCAGAAACTGCAAGGATTGGCCAAAACATGGTATGAGAGTTTGAACTCTATATTATTTAGCTGGAATGAGTGGCAACAAAAATTGACGAATGCCTTTCCGTTCGAACAGAATTATGGCCAGTCCTTGGAGGACATGCTCAGGAGAAAGAGTAGTTTCAGTGAACCCCTTGAGGTCTATTATTATGAAAAATTGGCGCTCTTGAACCATTGTGATATCGAGGGCAAGCGTGCAGTGGAATGTATAATTCATGGTTTGAGCGACAAAACAATGAGGTCTAGTGCTAACGCAATACGTTGTACCCAACCTGAACAATTATTACAATTTCTCATGTGTAACAAGGAAATTTCACAACCTTCTGGTCGCACCAATTTTAAAGGTCAGTCTTCCTCTACTTCTGAGTCAGCAAATAATAACACCACGAATCGATCTGCTAAGACAAATAGTAATCAAATTCGCGCTCAATTCGTCTGTTATAATTGTAAAGAGAAAGGACATCCTTTTTATAAATGTCCCAAGCCCATAATTCAATGCAACAAGTGCAATAAAATTGGTCATAAAGCTGAAAATTGTCGGGAAAAATTTAGTAACGATAAAAAGCCTGACAATTCTCAAAAGACAATGCGTATATTAACGTCGGAATCAAATTCAAAATTTATTAAAGTAGGTAGGCTAAACAACGTTCCTATAAAAACTTTTATAGATTTTGGTAGTGAGGTCACGCTTATTACGCAGTCCGCAGCTTCAGCGCTAGGCCTTATATGCAATAGCCCTTCCATACCTTTAAGAGGTTTTGGCAACGACGTAATACAATCCAAAGGTGGGGTAGATGTGGAACTGAACATTGATGATGTTAGTGGTCGTGTTTTGTGTCAAGTAGTAGAAGATAAACTTCTTGAGTTACCCTTGCTCGTAGGACAGTCGTTCACAGAGCAGTCTCATGTCATCGTATATAAAACTGCGGAGGAATTAAAATTTTTTGATAGTAATAACGAATTAGGTTTTCCTCGATTAGATTTAGGTGATGATACATCTGCTACTGTAGTGATCGCTTCTGATATCGATATTTATGGTCCAGCCGCAGTTAAGGCCCGCGTTGATACAATTCAAGATGGAGATATTCTATTAAGCGGAAAGGTTATAGGAAAGCCCCATCAACAGTTCACCGTGAATGGGGGAGTATATCGTGTCAAAGACGGTTCACTTTATATTTATATAACGCCATTGACAAAAATCTGTCAGTTGCGAGAGACAGTGGTAATAGGAAGGGGTACTAAGGTCCAGGTAGTTAATCGTATATTCACGTCAGCAGATTCTTTCAAAGTCGAGCCCGATATTATTGATGTTGGTCAAGTGAAGATAGGTAGCGCAATCGATGAGTCCCAACGACAACAATTGATGAATATACTTGGTAGATATAAACATTGTTTTGCGACGTCTTTGAAGGAACTAGGGTGCACGAGTGTTGCTGAGATGAATATCGAACTTAGTAGCAATCGTCCCGTTGTATATCGACCATACAGATTAGCACATAAGGAACGAGAGGAAGTAAGGGAGATGATAGGAGAAATGTTAGAGTCTGGAATCGTAAGGGAATCTGTTTCAGAATATGCTAGTCCTATTATATTAGTGCGCAAAAAGGATGGCAAGCCGAGATTATGTGTCGATTATAGGCTCTTAAACTCTGTAACCGTGAAAGAACGGTACCCAATGCCGATCATTGAGGACGAGATTGCTCGACTATCAGGTCAAGCATTCTTTATTACTCTAGACATGGCATCTGGTTACTACCAGGTACCAATAACCGAAGAGTCAAAACCGTTAACGTCATTCGTAACCCCGGACGGCCAGTACGAATTTAATCGTATGCCGTTCGGGTTGGCGAATGCACCCGCTGTTTTCCAGCGGATGATGAATAGGGTGCTAGGATCTGCTAGGTTTACAGAGGCTATGGTTTACATCGATGATGTTCTTATCTACGGAAAGAGTGTAGAAGAATGCTTAGAAAGGTTCGAAAGAGTGATGCAATTATTGGAGAAGGCCAACTTAACCCTTAACTTGTCGAAATGTGATTTCCTTCAGAATCAGATTATTTATTTAGGGTACGAAATAAGTGCTGCGGGTGTTCGTCCTGGTAATAAGAAAGTTCAATCTGTTCAAGATTTTCCTTGTCCGACTAATTCACATTCTGTACGACAGTTTCTTGGGTTGGTGGGTTATTTCAGAAAATTCATTAGGAACTTCGCGAGCTTGGCACACCCATTGAATAAACTGCTTAGGAAAGACGTGGATTGGGTTTGGGCTGAGGAACAAGAAATGGCTTTTAGGGCGCTTAAAGATAGGCTGGTTGATAGGCCGATATTAGCGATTTATGAACCGACCGCGGAGACAGAATTGCACACGGATGCAAGCATTATAGGAATAGGCGGGATTTTACTACAGCGTAAACGTGCTTGTGACCCTTTTCGACCGGTGGCATACTATAGCCGACAAACTTCTCCAGAAGAAAAGAAATTTCATTCATTTGAGCTTGAGACTCTGGCTGTAGTATGTTCACTCAAGAAATTCCGAGTTTACTTATTAGGGCTAAGTTTTAAAATTGTCACGGACTGTAGCGCTTTGCGTTCCACATTTTCGAAACGAGACATGATTCCCCGCATAGCTCGCTGGTGGCTCCTGCTACAAGAATTTCAATGTAATGTAGAGTATCGCGCTGGTATTAAAATGGCACACGTGGACGCTTTGTCGCGAAATCCTGTCAAATTGATAGATGACACGGTTGAAATTGACCAGTATCCGAGTATCATGCTAATCAGTAACGATGACTGGTTACACACTTTGCAAATGGGAGATTCGGAACTCCGACGAACTCGTGATATACTCACTACGGATATGGATGCTGATAGCCTAAAACATATAAAAGAAAATTGTCTAATTAAGGATAACAAACTTTTTAAATGTTTGAACGGTGATAAAAATAATTTACGTTGGGTAGTACCAAAGGGCGCAAGGTGGCAACTTTGCCGCATGAATCATGATGATATTGGGCATTTTGGTGTAGAAAAGACGTTAGAACGCATTAAGAAAACGTATTGGTTCCCTAAAATGTCTCGATTTATTAAAAAATATGTTCAGGCGTGTCTTGAGTGCGCTTACTCAAAGAAAACCGCGGTTGATACAGGTCACTTACACCCGATCACTAAAATAGAAGTGCCTTTTCACACCATTCATGTTGACCACCTTGGGCCCTTTGTACGTTCAAAGTTAGGAAATTCTTACCTTTTTGTAATAGTAGACGCGTTTACAAAGTTCGTTTTTATTAAACCAGTGCGAAACACTAAAACGCAAACAGCTGTTAAAGTTCTAGAAGACATTTTCTATACGTTCCGAATTCCCGACCGACTCATTAGTGATCGTGGCACATGTTTCACATCCCACGCGTTTAAACGTTTTTGTTTAGATAAGGGCATACGGCATATTTTAAATTCAGTTGCTAGTCCGAGATCGAATGGGCAAGTGGAGCGGTACAACCGCACCATATTGAACTCATTGACTGCCCAGAATCTTAATTTCGATGAGAGGAATTGGGACGATAAAGTAGGTAGAGTCCAATGGGGCATGAATAATACTCGTCAAAAGACCACGGGTAGGACGCCGGCTGAAGTCATGTTCGGATTAAAAATGAACGCAGAGATTAATCCTAGGCTTAATGAATTAGTACGGGAGACTAGGGAGGAACTAGATCCAGAAATTTTACGCGAATCGGTCAAAGATAGAATAGACGTAGAACAGGAAAAGCAAAAATGCGCTCATGACAAAAATCGGCTTCCTGCGCGTGTGTATGGTGAGGGCGATCTTGTAAAAATTACAAGAACATCGTTTGCAAATGATGGCAAAAGTAAAAAACTAATTTCACCCTACGTGGGACCTTATCGTGTGATTGCTGTGTTGGGTAACGACCGTTATAGACTGGCTGCAATACCCGGGTTATCTAGTACCAAAAATAAACGCAAAACCACTGTAGCTGCCGATCGTATGTTACCATGGGTTCACGTAGCTGCCTTAGATGTAAATGAGGGAAATGATGATGATGTAGATGATGAGACGAATAGTTGTAATGATGAAGACACAGATGCATAAATTTATTAATTTAAGAAATTGTCTAACGTACTAGTTACGTACGATTGTAAAGTTATCACTAAGAGCAATAGTACTCTTTTGTTAGTTCGTTACATTTGATTAATAGTACTGACCAGATGATATGATAAACTAATTGAATGTTAATGTTAATCAATATTAGAAGTTTATACGAATAAGTTTTAGTACAATGTTTAGTATACCTACTTAATTAAAATGTGTAGATCGATTGGTTTGAGATAAGATTAGTTTAACTTAATTAATCGCCTAAGTGACCTTTTGTTTTTGTATATTTATTTTTATAAGTTAGTTAGTTTATTTATTTATATAAGATTGTATATTGTATTTAAGATGTGTGGAAAATGAAGTGTGTTAACTAAAATAAAGAAAAGTTTATAATGAATTGACTATTAATTAACTATTGTTTTGTGAACCGTGAACCTCTATGAATATCATAATTATAATTTCGGTCGAACAATCACTACCTATTTATTATATTTATGTATTTATTGCTTGTGAGAAGTTGAGAGCCCACAAGTAATTTTGGATGTTTTCTTATGTATTTCTACTTATTTATGGATATCAAAGATCACATTAGTTGTTATACAGGCCAGGTAACAGGGCTGGGTTCGACGTGTAGTTAACTTACGTTAGCATCACGAGCGAGCTCATGTCCAGGGGCGTGTATTTCTACTTAGTTATGGATATTAAAGATCACAAGTTGTTATACAGGCCAGGTAACAGGGCTGGGTTCGACGTGTAGCTGACTTACGTTGGCATCACGAGCGAGCTCAGGTCCAGGGGCGTGTATTCCTACTTAGTTATGGATATTAAAGATCACAAGTTGTTATACAGGCCAGGTAACAGGGCTGGGTTCGACGTGTAACTGACTTACGTTGGCATCACGAGCGAGCTCATGTCCAGGGGCGTGTATTTCTACTTAGTTATGGATATCAAAGATCACATAAGTTGTTATACAGGCCAGGTAACAGGGCTGGGTTCGACGTGTGGTTGACTTACGTTGGCATCACGAGCGAGCTATGTCCAGGGGCGTGTATATCTACTTAGTTATGGATGTTAAAGACCACATTAGTTGTCATACATACCAGGTAACAGGGCTGGTTTCGACGTGTAGTTGACTTACGTTGGCATCACGAGCGAGCTTATGTCCAGGGGCGTGTATTTCTACTTATTTGTGGATGTAAATATAGTGTAGTTTAAAAGCCAGGTCACAGGCTTAGCCAGGTCACGGGCTGTTATAATTAAGTAAATATTATATAAGTAATTACTTACCTTGTATTTATTTATTTTATTATATACGTACACACAGTAAAATGGAAACAGATTGTTGTATGTTATTTTATGTGCTAGATAAATAATACATGTATCTTACAAAAATGATGATTTTCGTATGTACTTCTAGTAAACAAGGAATTTTATTTTAACTGGGATTGTTTAATATAATTGGTTATTAGTAAATAGTTCATAAGGTTCACATTTCATTTGTATTCTATGTTATATTCTGTCAAGGATAGTTCGTAAACAGTGTATTAGTTTTAGAAATAACATGTAAATAATTGTGAGCCGCATTCGATGCTGTCACCTTCCTGGCCGAGTGTTAGGTTTTAGAAGCTAAATAGCTTACGTGCATGGGGACATGCACGACGTCAGGATGGTCGAATGTTAGGTTTCAAAATAATATTAATAAATCATTAAATTGTCTTAGTCGATTATTGGGATATTGTATTTCTTATACTGGCAACACAAGTTTTGAAACATGACGTTTGACATGACGGTTGAGAAGGCGGGAGTGGACTCGGTCTATTTGCTCGGGGCCAGCATGGAATGCGGACGTATTTCTAGTGGTCAACAATTATAATTATTTCCAATAATTCATGTGAGTATTATTTTATTTCACTATTGATTGACCATACATGAAATTACGACATTTCAGGCAGGCCAAGTCTAACCTAAGGAGTTGTATTGCTGATTCTAGTGATTATAATTCTGTAAAGCCATATTTTCTTACGGTCGCGAATCATATTTTAAACAACATACAAACTGATATAGCCCTGCAAAAAAAAAAACGAGAAAAATTTGAATTTCGCGGGCTACCGGCGCATCCCCCTCTCACACGTTTGCCCGCCTATCTGTCGACACATCCCACGTGTCGGAGTAGTTAAATGGACGCAATGAAATCATTGTTTTCACAATGACAATAGAACAATGACAATCGTTGTGTACACTTGGTGTACAGTTGACGTTTCGAGCACTTTCTCTTGTGTACACTTGGTGTACAGCGGACGTTTGAGGGGTTAAGGTGAATGTGCAGTGCAGGTCAGTGTCAGGTTGTATCTTGATCAAAATATGATCCGCGACTATAACAAGTACGTATTTAGATTTACAGAATTAGAATCATTAATAGATCTAGATAAGTTAGATTTGTATGTACCATAATAAGAACAAATCTCTTATGGAAAAGTGCTTATGGTACAAATCTAACTTAAAGAGATTTTTTAATGATTTGATGACTATTGCTGTAAATACTTAACTATTTAAGTCGCGAATGATATTTTGATCAAGATACAACCAGACACTGGCCTGCAAATTGCAAAAAACATATGAAAATTTGCATTTCTCGGTCTACCACTGCGCATTCACCTTAAGTTATTTTTGGAGAAAACGTAGTGACGTCCCTATGTTTACGGTTAATGACATTTTACATTTACCAAAAGTTGTGTCTGTAATTCGACCGACCAACATTGATTTTGAAACAATGCTCTTTGTATTATTGTCCCATGTCATTTTGACAATACGAAAAATACACGAATAATTTTATACATGAACAAGTTTGATAACAATAACAATATTCTCCTTGATGTCCCAAGACAAACGACGGCCATGTCAGGTTTTCCAGTGCACAGTTTGGCTAAATGTTTACATAGGACGATCCTGAGTGTACAAAATCGCAACATCTATAAATTCCCTGGCGACCTCAATAAAATAAGTGATAAATGCCAGACAAGTATTATGACGTTCATTGGCATTTTTGGGTATTTGGCTTATTTTTGGCTCTAGCCTTTGTTTAAAAAAAAATGGTAGACCCAAATATTTTAGTCTCTAGATTTCTTTAATATAATTATCACCTTTGTACGTATTTTTATGTTACTTACTTTCTTCTTGTCTGTATGTGTGGCCATAAATGGTTTAACAAATAAATTAACTCATATCTACTATCTAAAACGCAGTCATTGAGTTACGGGGAGTACACTTCCGTTCTACTGAATGAACTTCGTACCTACTCATAAATTAGAAATCTTGCCAATTTCAAACACGACGACAGCTCATGCAAGTTCTGAAATTCATAGACTTCTAAATAATTATGCATTGAGAATTGTACGTTGTCATTAACACAGATTTATTATACTAGCGGAAAAATGGTCGTAAGTGCCCCGTATTTTCTCTGTGCTTACGACATTATTGAATGCGACATGAGAGAGAATTTTAAATAAACATTGACGTCGTCGTTCAGTTCACAATGTAACAAAGGCACACACGTGCCAAGCAGTAAAGATGTTTCAGTTTTTCTTGCAATGTAAAACATACATTTCGCGAAATTGGTTTTCTGTGTGACGTAACAGCAGGCTGTGATAGGGTTGGGCGAAATTGATTGCTATATCGACCGCTCTCAAAAAGGGACACCCCTTGACTTTTTATTTATGACCCACAGTCCTTCTCCGTGCCTGCACTCACAGGTTCACACTAAGTTGCTTTTGTTTTGGTTGCCTTTAGCATAATTACACACAGGCCTTTTCTCTGTTAGAGGGAGAGGGCCGTGATCCCCACCACGCGGGCCCAGTGTAGGTTGGCAGATGTCACATATCTTCGAATTTTTGTTTCTAGGACATGCCGGTTTCCTCACGATGTTTTCATCCACCGCTTGAAAGGCGTTTTTGCCTTTACCTGGGTCAAATAAATTCATTTTCTATCTTTCTTTCAACCCAGGTCAATAGTTATCTACAGTTGGCCCCACAAATATTTGCTATCGCGAGTTTTCGCGCAAAGGCCAAGAGCTGAGTCACTGCACGTGAGTCGATACGTATGCACCGTAGTAGCTGCTTATGTAGTTATGTACATTATGCCACCATTGACTGTAGCCACAACAGCTTTTGCAATCCAGTTAGCAACATAGCCAATCGAATTAATTGTACTTAAATTACATCATAAAAATAGCTAAATGCACGGGATTGGAACTGTGCCCGGTAATTAGCGATAGGCGCGTCCCTATAACTTGAAACACGTCTATGTACGGGGCCCAAATAACGTCATCAGATGGTGATACTGATAAGTGATGCATGTTATCACGCTTCGGGAGCCTGTCCACCGAAGTAGAACGAAGATGATAGAAATTGACCAACGGGATAGTGATGTATATTGATCTAGGTGACGTGATAATACTAGAATGCTATTGGTCGATTTTTGTCGCCACGTTGGTGGAAACACTGCTTTACTTTCCGTCAGGGAAAGGTGTGTCTGTTATGTCCGATTCATATGAAGGTAACATATTCTTGATCAGAGAAATATGTTAAGCTGCGTTTCCATTATGCAAATGACTTGCATACAAGTTGCAAGTTGCATGCAATTTGTATAGTGGAAACCACAGCTTGCAAACAAGTTGCAACTAGTATGCAATTAGGTTTAAACTTGTACACACAACACTCAAGTCAGCTCATTTGCATACAAGTTGCAAGCGCATGCGCAGGTGTATAGATTATGTGCAGGATTGTTACTTGTATGCCACTATAATCTTGTATGCAAGCTGCAAGTTGAACAAATTCCTGTTTTCAATTCAAATCACTTGCACACAAGTGTGACGTCATTCTTGCATGCAAGACTTGCCTAATGGAAACGCGGCTTTACAGAATAGATTGTTGCATTGAATACTACAAGGGATATTTGTGCACATATTATTCTGATAGTTTATGTTCAAAGTTTTGTGAAAATATCTACCTGGCTTAATAAATTTATGTTTTTTTATAGGTAAATCATCTCATAGAATCAATAAAGCTGTTTTGGTGACAGAATTTTGTTTCATTTGGTATTATACTTACCATATTTCTTTCTGGGAAAGTTCATGAAGTTATTTAAATAATTACTATTACAAAATAAAAACATATAACAATGTGATGACTGATTAAAACATAAGTTGTGTCAGTCAATGTTAGTTTTGACAAATAATAAAATACTCACAATAAAAAGTAGAAGCCCCATGCGGAGCCTGATCCCCAAACATTTGGTGTGACTCCTCTGTATAGTCCTTTCACTCCCTCCTTCTTAACAATAGTGACGAACGCACTGCTGAGTCCATCGTACCTAGGAACTGTTGCGGTCCTGCCGTCATTCACTGGAATAACACTGGATTATTAGCAGTCTCCACAAATAATATTATTAACTATGGTTTAGGAACTATCTGCTCTATACAGTATAGTCTTGATTATGAAAGTTGGTATTCTACCATCCATACTTATATATTATAAATATAAAAGCATGTTTGTCTGTTACCTCTTCACGCTTAAACCGCTGAACCGATTTAGATGAAATTTGGTATAGAGATAGTTTGAGTCCCGGGAAAGGACATAGGATAGTTCTTATCCCGATATTCCCGTGGGAATGACACTCATGTGGGTGAAACCGCAGGGCGCTACTAGTCATAATTATAATTGTATGAAACTGCTTGCATTTTTGACGGGTCAAATTAATATACAATGGCCTTCAAAAGTTAGTTGAGATTTTACCACTACAGCTGTGACACACCACATTACGATTTAAAATTCTAGCGATCCAAATGTTTGAACTGCTACAGCATTTTTATTATTGAATAATTCCACTACCTTTGACTTGTGATAAAAAATTATGTGGCACCTCAGCTGAAGCGAAAAAATATCAACTAACTTTTGGAGGTACTAACACTGTCTTTATGCCAGTCAAAAGGAAAAAGGCTTTCTATAATTATTAATATCATAGTTAATATAATTTTATAGTATAATTTGGTTTTGATAATGGAGAATTTGAATTCTCAATGACATATTAATATCTTACATTACTTAGCAAGTAAGCAAATTACAACTTATGCAGTACAAATTAAAAACAAAACATTATTTGCATTGTTAGGTTAATATTGGCACTTAGATGTGAATTGCAAAATGTCATTAGCAATGCAACACTGATTGATTATTCATTACATGTGCAGTTCAGTGGAACAAAAAAGAAATGTCACCATTAACTTGCATTTATTCTAATTAGATATTTCTCATTAATAGTGAAAGTAGGCAAAGGCACACTTTCAACAGAGCGCTTCCTGAAAAACATCTTGCTACTTTCTTGGTCAGTTTTTCAATAAAATTGATTTTAGAATAAAGTTCAAATTTGGAATGAATTCTGGTGTAAGTTATTTAAGTAAGTTCCTTCAGCTGGCTACTATTACTTGAACATACATTTCAAAATAGTGAAGAGATTAATTGTAGTGAACAGTCATTAATTCTTAGACTTAAACTGAAGGAAACCGACCCCAAAATAGTTGTGAAAGTAGCCAGATTACGAGTCGTTAATTCATAAAACATGTGGCAACAGACTCAAAACAGCCTGGTTGCATCATTGAGGAAGTTATCTGTGCAATGTAAACAAAGCTGCCTTGTCTTTACTTTCACTAAGTGAAGTTCAAGGTTGAAACTCAGGGTTAATTAACCAGCACTAATGAAATCATTGATTATCACTGGACACGTTCTACACGAGTGTCAGTTTGCCAATCGATAATATTTAACCTTATAAAATCACGAGACCTCACATGGTAATTACCTACGTGAAAAAAATTTACGACACTCACCAGCAAATCTAATTTTGATTAAATCCAACGGGTGCAGTATGAGTGTGGAAGTCACGCCACCTGATATGCCAGCTACCAGGTGCTCGTACTTGATGTGGCTAAATAATGCCTTAGTCGACGACGGGTTAGGGTTCTTCATTGAAGACATGACGAATTTACTAGATCACAGATAAAACTATAGATAGCATCTTGCGGGGACCCTGTTCACACCTATGTATTACCGGCACACACTTTCCCAGAAATCTTTAACGAAACTGAATTTAAAACAATCTTCACTAAACATCGTTGCTCTCGTAATAATCCCACGAATTACGTGCGATAAAAAATGAACGATTTCCAGAGTAATTGAACATGCCGTTCCTTTCTCCGGAAAGTAAAGGACTTGGTATTTTTAAAATGACAATTTTACTCCGGTCATGAAAGATAAGACAAATTATGACATTGACGTGATTGTCTTCTTGTAAGCTGTTTTGAACTGATTAGGTTATCAGGCAAAAAGGTTTGATATAATTTCAGATGGCCTTATCGTAAAATAGTCCGAGTTGGTAACAGTCAGTGAGGAACTATGAAACGGAACGACAAAAAGTTATGAATTTATGATGACAAAATTAGAGATGTCCTCTTTTCTATCGACTAACGATTAAATAAAAACATTTTGTAAAAATATCAAATAAAACAAGGTTATGCTATTGCGAAACAATTTCTGATACATAAATAAATTGATTAATTATTCATTTTATGTATCCGCATTTATATTTTTATATAGCAATCACAGAAAATTATTACAAAACTTGCCAGTTAATTACTAAAGCATTGTATGGTAGCAGTAGCAAATTAGCGACAAAACTACAGAAAGAAAATAAGGAGTACCGGTTAGCATGATTTAAAGTAGTTGGAACAAAATTAAAAACAAGCTAAAGTAAAACTTGCAGATACCATAAAAAATTATGATTACCACAAATCTGTGCAAATAAAATAATAATAATACGCAATATGGTACATTTCCAAAAGTTTGCCTCGGCAACATTGCACTTCACCTTTTTTTGACATCTTGAAACTATTGCCCATTTATTACGTAAATCTGCGAGCAAAAATTTACTACAAAAAGGATCAGAATCACAGCAAAAATGTTGAAGGTGGCGACTACTTTGAGATTAGTCTCAAAACAGGGCAATCAGGTGCGTTCTTTCGCCACAGCTGCAGGTTACAAAGAAAAACTTGTAAACGTACCACCAACAAAACTCTCTGTGTTAGATAATGGAATCCGCGTTGCGTCCGAAGATTCCGGTGCTGCGACCGCCACCGTAGGACTGTGGATTGACGCCGGATCCAGGTACGAAAACTCCAAAAACAATGGAGTTGCCCATTTCCTTGAACACATGGCGTTCAAAGGTACAAGCAAGAGGTCGCAAACCGACTTAGAACTTCTCGTAGAAAACATGGGCGCCCATCTGAACGCTTACACGTCTCGGGAGCAGACTGTATTCTACGCTAAATGCCTTGCTAACGACGTGCCTGCCGCCGTCGAGATCCTCGCTGACATTATTCAGAACTCTTCGCTCGCAGAACCCGAAATCGAACGAGAACGAGGTGTGATACTTCGCGAAATGCAGGATGTTGAAAGCAACCTACAAGAAGTTGTATTTGATCACCTTCACGCCACTGCCTTCCAAGGTACACCCTTGGGCCAGACCATCCTTGGACCTACCAAGAACATCAAGAAGATCTCCAAGGCTGACCTTCAGAACTACATCAAGACTCACTACCAGCCTGCTCGCATTGTTCTTGCTGGAGCTGGTGGAGTTGACCACCAGAAGTTGGTAGACCTTGCTAACAAGAACTTCAGTGGCCTGAAAAACACCGTTTCTGATGTACAGCTGTCACCATGCCGCTACACTGGCTCTGAGATCAGGGTGCGCGATGACTCCATGCCCCTGGCTCATGTTGCTATCGCCGTTGAAGGTGCAGGATGGACTGATGCCGACAACATTCCTCTGATGGTTGCCAACACTCTTATTGGAGCTTGGGACCGGTCGCAGGGTGGTGGTGTCAACAATGCCTCCTACCTAGCCCGTGCTGCCTCTGCTGGCAACCTGTGCCACAGCTTCCAGTCCTTCAACACATGCTACAAGGACACTGGACTCTGGGGAATCTACTTTGTAGCTGAACCTCTGCAGCTTGATGATATGTTGCTCAATATCCAGAAGGAGTGGATGAAGCTTTGCACATCCGTCACTGAGGGTGAGGTTGAGCGTGCCAGGAATCTTCTGAAGACCAACATGCTCCTTCAGCTTGATGGCACCACCCCTGTGTGTGAAGACATTGGCCGTCAAATGTTGTGTTATAACCGCCGCATCCCCCTCCATGAGTTGGACGCCCGTATTGAAGCTGTGTCAGTACAGAATGTCCGTGATGTATGCTATAAGTACTTATATGACCGCTGCCCTGCTGTTGCTGCCGTTGGACCCACCGAAGGTCTGCCAGACTACACTAGGATCCGCGCTGGAATGTACTGGCTTAGGGTGTAAAAAGTTATAGTTGTAAATTATAGAAACATTATTAAAAATCAGTTAAGATCGAAAAAAGCATTAAACACTTTGCTCCCAATGTCTGTTGTTTTATTAAAATAAAACACGATGTCTTGGTGAATACTGTATTTATTATAGGACAGTAAGAAATAAATGTGTAAATAAACATGAGTGATTCTGTATTTGTTTTTTTTTTTAATGGCAAAAAAACATAATATTTGAATAATTTCTAGAATATAATAATGAAGTAGGATAAATTAATTACAACATGGAATAAATAATAAAATCTCATTGGCTTTGCTAGGCTCGCCCTGCCAAATTACACAATACAACACAATATGCAATACACAAAATATGCACAATTACACAATATGCAAGTTAGCATGTTGTGTAACGTTTCACAATATAGACAAGCATTACAGTGTTTTCAGAATCACGTGTCTGCCGACGCGTTACTAATATAACGTTCGCTTATATGCCGATCGTCAATATTACAATTTAGTAAATATAAAGATGTATTGTAGACATCTTTTATCACCCCTATAAACTACCTTCTACTTAAATAGTAACAGTAGTTGGTGTAGCTTCCACAGCAACAACAACTTCCTCTTTCTCCTGCACACTAGTAACACTAGGTTTCCTAATCACACTCTGTTTTATTTTACTGCCATAAGGCTGCACGGGTTCACTATGACTGATCAGGCTTGCTGAGGATATAAAGACAGACACCTGTTCCGGTGTAGGACAGGCTACAATGAGGTTGTCTTCGTAAGTATAGCCTGCATTTGCGAGCAGCTGTTCGATTTGGACGAAGTAGCCAACCACATTGTTCTGTAATTAAAACAAAAGAGGTTTATGATAGATTATTTTGGAGTAGACAAGATTTTAGGGTAGACATTTTTCCTGTTTGATTTCACATATTACTTATAGGAAAGTTGACAATTATTATTGCAGATAAAAGGAACTGTGTTAGTTTATTTTCTTGTTTTAAGTTTAATTGTATGTAAGTACTAAACGTAAATCATTTGTAGAATTGTAGATATGCTGCGAATGATGTAAAACCGTACAAATAAACAGCTTAGAATAGGAACTACCAAAATAAGGTCAGTGACTCGTATCGAGACGCCGCCGTGCAAGACATGCCGTTGGATCGCTCGTAATGTCAGCAGTAAAATGCTCAAGTTTATTGCTTTTGCTAGTTTACGAAACATTTACAACTATGTATAAAGCCTCAATCAACCACGCCTATGAAAACCCATTTGTGGTCGATTACTGGCATAAACTCTATTTTACAAAACAAATGCATGACGAATGTTGCATATTGCAATATTCGTCGTCAAAAGTTTCTCTATGCATTCTATCTATTCCTCATAACCAGACTTGCAAGGCTATTATGTTTTTTCAGTTCATACATAACGCATGATGCTATTTATATAGGTAGGCATTTTGATACATAGGTAACTGCATAATGTCAAGTTCGTACATATCATACGGCAATAGTATTTGTCAACAGTACTTCCTCAGAGCTCTTACATTATTATAAATCATATCTTATCATTTAAAATGAAACGTTTACCCACCCTAATAGGCCTAAAGAGTATAAACTCCGTCTCCTTATTGGCTAAGTAAAGCTGCATGGATCGCTGCAACGGAGCCAGATGTGTACGTATCTTTTTCTGAGCCTCTTTCACTGCTACAGCCATTTCTTCAGGAGTTGCCCACGGTTGAGTCTTCAATTGTTCTATGGGAGTGAAGGCTGTAGCCTGGAAAAATTGCATTTAAATTAAACTTGCTCTTGTGGATGTTGTATATTTTTATAGAAATGGTGACAAAGATGAAGCAATAATAATATTTTAAGAATGGTTTTTGAAAAAAAAAACAAAAATGTTTTTTGAGGCCTTTTGGATGCCTGTGATAATGTTTGTCAATGTTGTTTTGTTGCTTACATTACTTGACAAATTCTCTGAGTACATTTTACAATCATCTTAAAACTTTATAGGGCATTAGCCTTTTGACCGCTTGTGTCGCATTTATGCGACACATATTTCCGTGCCCCTACCGCTCGTGTCATATTTCTGCGACAGAGAACATGCATGATTTTTTCGTTCTATTCAACGATTGCTCCTCCTTATTTATTGTAGGTATTATTTTATCGATTTGTAGCCGCGCGCTAGGGGCAGGGCACCGCAATTGATATTTAGCCAAGGTTAAAGAGTATCATGTCAGCCTTTCCTCGAAAATTAAATAAGTAACAAACTTCTTTACCCACCTTCTCAATAAACGCAATCATAGGTCCAGCCAGAATCTCAGTTGCATCTCTGATGAACATTTCGCAGCAACTCTTCAACTGCCGATCAACCTCCTTTCTCGAATCCAAGAGGTGTTCCCTCACCAAGGGAGTACCATCCAGCAAGAATTCTAACAAAGCATTATTGCTGTTTAAAGAAAAAATCTGTCTTGGTTTCTGAATCAGACCGTATGCTGCATTTTTCATATTACTAAAGTCTAGAGTAGTCTCTTTTACGATAAAGTCCACTTGGAATGGAGCGATTTGTTCTCTTAAAATCAAAAGATGCTTGATTTGGAACAGTTCTCCGTCAATATTCGTCGTGTTCGCTGTAATTTGCTTTGCAGCGCTGTCCACGCTTTGAACGCAAAGCGAAATCGCCTCCTGGGCTAAACCTTGGAAGACTTTCTTCTCAAGACATCGGTATAGTCTAGATAGGGCAGCTAGTGTTCTGCGGACGCCAGGATACCACATGCCGTGCAGGTCGGCGGGGGAGGCCTGCGGTCTTCGTTGGGCCTCCACGTTGATGTTGGCTACTTCTTGTGAGGTTGCGGAGATGTCAGATACCATGGAGTTGCGGGAGTCGCTCCGTTTGAGGGATTGCTCTTGGATTGACATTGCGATTTGCTGTGAAAAAATAAAATTATATTATTTATTTAATTACTTAAATCTTTATTTGCACAATGGTGCCGATTCTGTTGTTCACAAACTAAACTAAATTTAAGTTCAATGCATCTTTTTCTTTCTATTTCATTAAGAAAAAAACAGAAGATAAATTTTAGTTTAGTCCTGTCAAATTAATCAGCGCCTGACGCAAATTGACGTAATTTTAGTAGGCAAGTTTTAAATCACGTCTAAACTTGTATGGAGTAGTGTAATTTGACAGGACTAAACTAAAATGCATCTTCTGTCCTTTTCTTAATGATATAGAAAGAAAAAGTTGCACTGTACTTAAATTTAGTTTAGTTTGTGCACAATGATTTTAGTAGGCCAGTTTTTAATCACGTCTAAACTAGTATGGAGTAGTGTCAGGCGCTGATTAATTTGACAGGAATAAACTAAAATGCATCTTCTGGCATTTTAGTAGGCAAGTTTTAAATCACGTCTAAACTTGTATGGAGTAGTGTAATTTGACAGGACTAAACTAAAATACATCTTCTGTCCTTTTCTTATTGAAATAGAAAGAAAATTTGCACTGAACTTAAATTTAGTTTAGTTTTGCACAATGGAATCGGCACCAAAGTACACACAGTTACAGGCTAAAACTTAAGAGTACTTGACTCAGTTAGGGCAAGTACATTTAACTCAGTGATAGAAGCTTTTGTAGCAGTTTAGACAGGAGTTGGAGGAAAATCTTTAAAACTGGAACCAAAAGCTGCTATAAGCTTGTGGGGCAATTTAAAACTGGAACCAAAAGCTGCTATAAGCTTGTGGGGCAATTTAAAACTGGAACCAAAAGCTGCTATAAGCTTGTGGGGCAATTTAAAACTGGAACCAAAAGCTGCTATAAGCTTGTGGGGCAATTTAATACTGGAACCAAAAGCTGCTATAAGCTTGTGGGGCAATTTAAAACTGGAACCAAAAGCTGCTATAAGCTTGTGGGGCAATTTAAAACTGGAACCAAAAGCTGCTATAAGCTTGTGGGGCAAATTAAAACTGGAACCAAAAGCTGCTATAAGCTTGTGGGGCAATTTAAAACTGGAACCAAAAGCTGCTATAAGCCTGCGGGGTGTGTCGTAAGATATTACCAATCGAAACCGGTTTCATTTTGACAGTTCAACAACATTCATTGCGTTTTTTACGTGTTTAGCAGACAAATTTTTCGAACTTATGAAACAATGGATTAGCAATTTGCTTATAAGTATTTCAGATTCCGATTGATAGTGTGTTACGTAATTAGGATGCTGGTCTAGTCAACTTAGTAGTCGGTTTTAAGGACGACAGATATTATGGGATATTTATTTATTTATGCACAATTCATTAGGTACAGTCAGCAACAAAAGTCGATTAACATTTCAGTTTTGTTTAAGCTCAGTTATTATAATTTTAGTAGGCAAGTTTTAAATCACGTCTAAACTTGTATGTAGTAAGGTCAGGCGCTGATTAATTTGACAGGATTAAAGTAAAATGCATCTTCTGTCCTTTTCCCAATGAAATAGAAAGAAAAAGATGCACTGAACTTAAATTTAGTTTAGCTTGTGCACAATGGAATCGGCACCAAAGCACACACAGTTACATGCTAAAACTTAAGAGTACTTGACTCAGTTAGGGCAAGTACATTTAACTCAGTGATAGAAGCTTTTGTAGCAGTTTTAACGGGAGGTAGGGGAAAAACATTAAAACTGGAACCAAAAGCTGCTATAAGCTTGTGGGGCAATTTAAAACTGGAACCAAAAGCTGCTATAAGCTTGTGGGGCAATTTAAAACTGGAACCAAAAGCTGCTATAAGCTTGTGGGGCAAATTAAAACTGGAACCAAAAGCTGCTATAAGCTTGTGGGGCAATTTAAAACTGGAACCAAAAGCTGCTATAAGCCTGCGGGGTGTTGCGTAAGATATTACCAATCGAAACCGGTTTCATTTTGACAGTTCAACAACATTCATTGCGTTTTTTACGTGTTTAGCAGACAAATTTTTCGAACTTATGAAACAATGGATTAGCAATTTGCTTATAAGTATTTCAGATTCCGATTGATAGTGTGTTACGTAATTAGGATGCTGGTCTAGTCAACTTAGTAGTCGGTTTTAAGGACGACAGATATTATGGGATATTTATTTATTTATGCATAATTCATTAGGTACAGTCAGCAACAAAAGTCGATTAACATTTCAGTTTTTTTTAAGCTCAGTTATTATAATTTTAGTAGGCAAGTTTTAAATCACGTCTAAACTTGTATGTAGTAAGGTCAGGCGCTGATTAATTTGACAGGATTAAACTAAAATGCATCTTCTGTCCTTTTCCCAAAGAAATAGAAAGAAAAAGATGCACTGAACTTAAATTTAGTTTAGCTTGTGCACAATGGAATCGGCACCAAAGCACACACAGTTACATGCTAAAACTTAAGAGTACTTGACTCAGTTAGGGCAAGTACATTTAACTCAGTGATAGAAGCTTTTGTAGCAGTTTTAACGGGAGGTAGGGGAAAAACTTTAAAACTGGAACCAAAAGCTGCTATAAGCTTGTGGGGCAATTTAAAACTGGAACCAAAAGCTGCTATAAGCTTGTGGGGTGTTGCGTAAGATATTACCAATCGAAACCGGTTTCATTTTGACAGTTCAACAACATTCATTGCGTTTTTTACGTGTTTAGCAGACAAATTTTTCGAACTTATGAAACAATGGATTAGCAATTTGCTTATAAGTATTTCAGATTCCGATTGATAGTGTGTTACGTAATTAGGATGCTGGTCTAGTCAACTTAGTAGTCGGTTTTAAGGACGACAGATATTATGGGATATTTATTTATTTATGCACAATTCATTAGGTACAGTCAGCAACAAAAGTCGATTAACATTTCAGTTTTGTTTAAGCTCAGTTATTATAATTTTAGTAGGCAAGTTTTAAATCACGTCTAAACTTGTATGTAGTAAGGTCAGGCGCTGATTAATTTGACAGGATTAAAGTAAAATGCATCTTCTGTCCTTTTCCCAATGAAATAGAAAGAAAAAGATGCACTGAACTTAAATTTAGTTTAGCTTGTGCACAATGGAATCGGCACCAAAGCACACACAGTTACATGCTAAAACTTAAGAGTACTTGACTCAGTTAGGGCAAGTACATTTAACTCAGTGATAGAAGCTTTTGTAGCAGTTTTAACGGGAGGTAGGGGAAAAACATTAAAACTGGAACCAAAAGCTGCTATAAGCTTGTGGGGCAATTTAAAACTGGAACCAAAAGCTGCTATAAGCTTGTGGGGCAATTTAAAACTGGAACCAAAAGCTGCTATAAGCTTGTGGGGCAAATTAAAACTGGAACCAAAAGCTGCTATAAGCTTGTGGGGCAATTTAAAACTGGAACCAAAAGCTGCTATAAGCCTGCGGGGTGTTGCGTAAGATATTACCAATCGAAACCGGTTTCATTTTGACAGTTCAACAACATTCATTGCGTTTTTTACGTGTTTAGCAGACAAATTTTTCGAACTTATGAAACAATGGATTAGCAATTTGCTTATAAGTATTTCAGATTCCGATTGATAGTGTGTTACGTAATTAGGATGCTGGTCTAGTCAACTTAGTAGTCGGTTTTAAGGACGACAGATATTATGGGATATTTATTTATTTATGCACAATTCATTAGGTACAGTCAGCAACAAAAGTCGATTAACATTTCAGTTTTGTTTAAGCTCAGTTATTATAATTTTAGTAGGCAAGTTTTAAATCACGTCTAAACTTGTATGTAGTAAGGTCAGGCGCTGATTAATTTGACAGGATTAAAGTAAAATGCATCTTCTGTCCTTTTCCCAATGAAATAGAAAGAAAAAGATGCACTGAACTTAAATTTAGTTTAGCTTGTGCACAATGGAATCGGCACCAAAGCACACACAGTTACATGCTAAAACTTAAGAGTACTTGACTCAGTTAGGGCAAGTACATTTAACTCAGTGATAGAAGCTTTTGTAGCAGTTTTAACGGGAGGTAGGGGAAAAACATTAAAACTGGAACCAAAAGCTGCTATAAGCTTGTGGGGCAATTTAAAACTGGAACCAAAAGCTGCTATAAGCTTGTGGGGCAATTTAAAACTGGAACCAAAAGCTGCTATAAGCTTGTGGGGCAAATTAAAACTGGAACCAAAAGCTGCTATAAGCTTGTGGGGCAATTTAAAATTGGAACCAAAAGCTGCTATAAGCCTGCGGGGTGTTGCGTAAGATATTACCAATCGAAACCGGTTTCATTTTGACAGTTCAACAACATTCATTGCGTTTTTTACGTGTTTAGCAGACAAATTTTTCGAACTTATGAAACAATGGATTAGCAATTTGCTTATAAGTATTTCAGATTCCGATTGATAGTGTGTTACGTAATTAGGATGCTGGTCTAGTCAACTTAGTAGTCGGTTTTAAGGACGACAGATATTATGGGATATTTATTTATTTATGCATAATTCATTAGGTACAGTCAGCAACAAAAGTCGATTAACATTTCAGTTTTTTTTAAGCTCAGTTATTATAATTTTAGTAGGCAAGTTTTAAATCACGTCTAAACTTGTATGTAGTAAGGTCAGGCGCTGATTAATTTGACAGGATTAAACTAAAATGCATCTTCTGTCCTTTTCCCAAAGAAATAGAAAGAAAAAGATGCACTGAACTTAAATTTAGTTTAGCTTGTGCACAATGGAATCGGCACCAAAGCACACACAGTTACATGCTAAAACTTAAGAGTACTTGACTCAGTTAGGGCAAGTACATTTAACTCAGTGATAGAAGCTTTTGTAGCAGTTTTAACGGGAGGTAGGGGAAAAACTTTAAAACTGGAACCAAAAGCTGCTATAAGCTTGTGGGGCAATTTAAAACTGGAACCAAAAGCTGCTATAAGCTTGTGGGGCAATTTAAAACTGGAACCAAAAGCTGCTATAAGCTTGTGGGGCAATTTAAAACTGGAACCAAAAGCTGTTATAAGCTTGTGGGGCAATTTAAAACTGGAACCAAAACTATAAGCTTGCGGGGCAATTGCGTAGCGGATTATCAATCGGAATCGGTTTAATTTTGACAGTTCAACAACATTCATTGCGTTATTTACGTGTTGAGCAGACAAATTTTTCGAACTTATGAAGCAATGGATTAGCAATTTGCTTTAAAATTATTCAGATTCCGATTGATGGTGTGTTACGCAACTATGATGCTGGTCTAGTCAATTTAGTAGTCGGCTATAAGGACGACAGACATGGGACATTTATTTATTTATGCACAATTCATTAGGTACGGTCAGCAACAAAAGTCAATTAACTCTTCAGTTTTTTTAATCTGTTATTGAGCAAAATATTTGTTCAAAATTGGAGCAGTAGTACAATGCAATTTTGATCAAATATTTTGCTCAATAAATAATAATAATAATAAGGACCCGACGGAATAAGCAACGAAGTACTAAAACAAGCGAAACAGACAATAACACCTATTCTTAAAGAAATCTTCAATGATATCATCAACACAGAAACGATTCCACATCAATGGACTAAATCTAATATAATCCTTCGGAGATTTAAAAAACAGAAGTGTTAATATTTTCCTCAATAACCGAGATTAAAAAACTGAAATGTTAATCGACTTTTGTTGCTGACTGTACCTGACAAATTGACAATGCATTAAGAGCGTTTACGACGTACGGTATTTCATACAAACTTTCAAGTCCTTGTTTTTCGAAATTAATGAATCGATTTTAATGTAACTTCATACGCATAAATTCATACAAAGGTCTAAAAAGTTAGTAGAGAACATTATTGAAATGTCTTACTTAAAAAAAGATAACTGGAAATCTCTGTTTCTATGGAAAATTCTAAATCGGTGTAATTTGGCTGTAACACAATTTTTCGAAAATATTCTCTACTAGCTTTTTAGACCTTTGTATCCTGCTTAAGCGTATGAAGTTTCATTAAAATCGGTTCATTAATTTCGAAAAACAAGGGCTTGAAAGTATGTACGAAATGCCGTACAGCGTAAACGCTCTTAAATAGATCTACAACTTGAAATATAACAATAGGTAACCAACCAGCCACGTCTTACAGAAAACAGCATTTAGCGACGATAGCATTTTATTGCATAATTGCATAGCAAGAAGTACTACTTTTTACCAGTAATAACTTGGCCCTTCATCATCATCTGCCTAAAGTTTCCCTACTATGTTAGGGTCGGCTTCCAGTCTAACCAGATGCAGCTGTAGTACTTTACATGGAGCGACTGTCTATCTGACCTCCACAACCCAGTTACTGAGTAATACTATTGGTAAGACTGGTTGTCTGGACTTTCGGGCTTCTGACGACCCGTAACGAATGTCAAAGATCCACGAATGACAGCCGGGACCAACGGCTTAACGTGCTTTCCGAGCCACGGAGGGGTCTTGGTATGTAAACATGGTCACCCATCCACGGACCAACCGCGGCAAGCGTAGCTTAACTTAGGTTGGACATTACATTGCATCTAAAATAAACACTAGGCCAAAAATCCTTTAAGGTGGCCATCAAATACGCAGTGGGTACGCACCTCCATCATCAACAACTTCTGCGGGTACGCAAGGTCTCCCTGCGCGGGTCGGTACAGCAACACGTCGGCTCGCAAGTGCACGTGCGCTCGGAAAACGAGGCGCTCTTGTGCGTCCTGTAGGAGAGCGCGCGCGCACTGACCTAGAGCAGCGAGGCGGATTGCTGTGGATAAAGACAAACAAGGGTAAGACAAACAAGGTTTTTATTATTATTTTTCTTTTTTTATTATCTATCCTTTTGATAGATTCTTATTTTGTAAATGTGAGGACTTTGTAGGCCTTATAGACTTTAGATCTGTAGACCATTTTCTACTTTATCAAGTAATTGGTACTTGTTGACAGGCCTGCGCTGTCCTCCCATACCTACTGTAACCTGGAAACATTGTAAAAGCCAATTATTTTTAAAAAGAGTAACCATGGAGTTTCTTGCCGGTTCTTCTCCATAGGAAACGACCAATTGGAACCGTGCACCTAGCTTCTGACGTTTCATAAGTGCCCATGTTGGTTTATGTGAAATAAAACATTTTGATTTTGATTTTGAAGGGTAAGGGAGCATAATATACAGGGTAACATAGAGACGTCGATGTGCAAACTGGAACTACAAATTCAACACATTATTAGACGGAAGCTCGAGTGACGTACTTTGAATCCTTCGCTCCACTCTGGATTCAAAGAAACACTCTCGCCTTCAAAATAATTATTTGCTCCCTTGGCAAACAAATCTACTATATTAGGGGTCGGTGCATAACATATCTTTTTCTTCCATACTTCTCTATTAGTCGTCATCTCGGTAGTCACCCCCTTACGACATTTTACTCATTCCTCCGAATCAAATATGCTGTTTCTATTGAAATAAAATGGTAAACTGCTACTGCCAAGCATGGGCTTCCAACTGCAGGACAGCCCATCCAGTGGCGGCCCTAGAATTTTGTTTAGGTGGTGCTAAATCTTAATGTGGCGCCCCTGTCAAACTGATTTGCAGTCAGCGCAAGCTTTTTCCAATATGGACCTTTCCGCGCCGCCCGCTCCTTTTACGCACCCAAATGATCGTCGCGACTCGGTCGATACTCCGCGTCCGCGCTTTATAATAAGTTACAATCATTGGTCATTGGTATCATTGGTGGTTGCTCCCATTTCGGTTGATTTCAGCGCCCCCACATGACGGCGCCCGGTGCCGTGGCACCGCTTGCACCGCCCTAGGGCCGCTACTGAGCCCACCTACCCAAAGTATGAATCACAAAGACATTCAGAAAAGCTAACAGGTTGTCAAAAAACTGGCCAAGTGCGAGTCGGACTCGCACACGAAGGGTTCCGTAACACAATGCAAAAACGCCGAAAAAAACACGTTTGTTGTATGGGATGCCCCCTTAAATATTTATTTTATTCTGTTTTTAGTATTATATTTGTTGTTATAGCGGCAACAGAAATACATCATCTGTAAAAATGACAAATGTCTAGCTATCACGGTTTATGAGATACAGCCTGGTGACAGACGGACAGTCTTAGTAATAGGGTCCAGTTTTTACCTTTTGGGTACGGAACCCTAAAAACCAGTCCCTCGAAACCAAACAACCAAATTTGTCTTTTGTGCTGCACTAAATAAATGGTTTATCTATCTATCTTAAAATGTAGATAATACTCACGATCATTACTGACTTGTTCTTCTATAACCTCCACTCTCAGTATGACGCAGAGCTCAGCCAGTGTTTCTAGATGGTTGATGTGGATGATGTGAGGCCGTAACGTTTCGTAAAGACCGGTACACAGGGACTGCAGGTACTCTCTGCAAATAAATAGAGAATATTATTTCGTAGGCCATAGAATTATGATGAGGCTCATTCCCTGGATGTAGTCCACCAGACATCATTAATAATAATAGAAGAGCTATGTGGTTCTGGCAAGAAATGGACCACTTTGTCCATTTCTTGCCAGAACCACATAGCTCACCATAAAGCTGGCAAAGTGTTGTTTTAAGGTGCCCCTTAGTCGATATTTTTTCCATACAAATTTCGGGAGAGTATTACTCCACTGTTTGACATTTTGCATCCAAAGTTAAACATGATATCGTTTTGACTTATTATTAATTATGTCTGTACGGAAACAGAATAGTAAAATAAAAAGCCATTAGAAAGTTATGAGCCAACAAAGATTCGTTTTTCTTGCTATTTTTAACGTAACTTTGGGTGTAAATAAGTAATAAAAGATCTGTAAAATCTTCAAAACCAAGTCCGTACCGACAAAGCTCAGTTAAATCTTGTCCGTACCGACAAAGCTCAGTTATCGAAGAGTTCAATAAACTTTATTTAATTTGATTTATGCGGTGGTTTTTCATAAAACTCCTTTTTTCAAAGCACTTTTCGAATTTTTTTACGCGCCTATCAGTTCGGAACGGTGTTTCTGTGCGTGAGAACTAGACGCTGTGCATGTAGACTAGCGTCTAACTGCTCATCACTGATACTAGCTCTGTCGGACACGAAGCCAGGTGAGACTGCGTGCTTTTTGGTCATGACCACGAGTGAGTTCGAGCTCGCGATTAGTTTACTCTTAACAGTATAAGAGATGTGCAATGTCGTGCCACATAAAAGCAATGGTCGCGCTCTGTGGCGACATTTATAACTGGTGGTTATACAGCGCACTCTCGTCTCTGCAGCGAGATAAGCCGCGCGAACGAGGCCACAATGGTCGCATAACTGTGGCGCCACATAACCATATAATACTTACTCTAACGCAGGCGAAGTGTTGCTAAAGAAGTGGTTGTACAGCGCACACCCGTCTCTAAAAGCATGTGCTAACAGAGAGCAAGCCGCTCGGGCGAGGCAACAATAGTCGCATAACTGTGGCGCAACTGTGGCGCTACATAACCATATAATACTTACTCTAACGCAGGCGAAGTGTTGCTAAAGAAGTGGTTGTACAGCGCACACTCGTCTCTACAGGCATGTGCTAACAGCGAGCAAGCCGCGCGGACGAGGGAGCAATGATCGCGCAACTGTCGCGCCGCGGCCGCTTGTAGAGCGCCCCCTGTGGCCGCACCGGCAACGCGCGAGCGACGTTGCGCGTACTCGCGTTGAATGTCCGCTAGGAGCGAGGCGTAGCTGTGGATAGATGAAAGAAACAATAAACTCAAAGGAAAGGTCACACAAATTGTTTCTGCGAAAGCATCTGCAGCAAATGCAGAGTTCGATAAAGTGTTCAGATATTGGGTTTTTAAAGGTCACGCCTCGCCGTCAAACAGGCGTCAACCTAACGTAAGCACGTAACCAAAGCGGATCAGAAACTCTGATAGGTACGTCGACTCGGCTACGGCTAGGCGACGACGCCGCGCTTACGGCTCGCCGACCGCTGGTTGATGGTGCAGCAGGCAGGCCGGAGGGGTGAGAGTGGCAAGGGTGGATGAACACTCGTAAGCTCGGGTACGGAGAGACGTAAGCGCGGGGACGACGAGCCGTAACGCACCGCACCGCGGCTCGTGAGCTTGTCCCGAGGCGAGGCGATTACGTTACGATTGCGATTAGTGTGCGTTGCAGTAGGGAGTTTCATACAAAGAATACTGAACGGCTCGAGTTGATACGGTGCCGATCCCTTTCCGGTTTGATATGTGTGCTATGACCTTTAGTCTGAAACCTCCATCCAGGCTTGAGCAAGCGTGATGATGAGCAATGCTCGTGGCATTTGCCCTGTAATGGGACAATAATAACCTGGAATAATTAATTAATTAAGATAATTATAATTAATTAATAAAGCTGGTACAATTAAGAGGCATTTGCCCTGCAATGGGACAATAATAAGCTGCTATAATTAATTAATTAAGATAATTATAATTAATTAATTAAGCTGGTATAATTAAGAGGCATTTGCCCTGCAATGGGACAATAATAAGCTGCTATAATTAATTACAAGCCTTAAACTGAAGCTTAGACTAATAATAATCCTCAAAAGATTATACCATCGACCATTACACAACTACGTCACAGTTTCCACAAATCACACTTAGATTAATGCTCATTTACATAGGGTTGCCATTGAACAAAACAGATCGTAAAGGAAAATTACCCGTAATAAGCCACGCTTGTACCCACACAAGGTCAATGTCATCATAATGCCATGATATTGTCCTCGTTATGTCGGCTGGCGGGCTGACTATTATTGTGATATTGTTCTATATTAATTGCAAATGTGATATATTTCCGGTTTGATACGTGTGCTGTGACCTTAACTTCCATGACTGCCATTTTGAGC
The DNA here is from genome assembly GCA_916614155.1 of Mesoligia furuncula. NCBI lineage: Eukaryota > Metazoa > Arthropoda > Insecta > Lepidoptera > Noctuidae > Mesoligia > Mesoligia furuncula. Next base: position 6,272,321 of record OU744794.1, read on the forward strand.
GTACTAATTATTATATTGTGTCCTGCCCTTCCACTCAGTAAACAAAGAGTATATCTATTTGTCTCTTATGTCGCTGTAGCAGTAAAATGTTTTGCAAAAATATTTAGTTTTGATACCGCAAAAACTAAATCAAGGCTTGAATACAGAATGCAGCAACAATGCGCATTCAGAAGGTGCGATAATTATAATGCAACCCAAAGCCTAGATCTAGTTTATGAAGAACTAGCTTCCGCCCGCGGCTTCGCCCGCGAGGTATGTCGATAAACACTATCCTATGTCCTTCCCCGGGATGCAATCTATCTCTCTGCCAAATTTTATCGAAATCCGTTCGGTGGTTTAGGCGTGAAAAGGTAACATACAGACAGACAGACAGAGTTACTTTCGAATTCATAATATTAGTATGGATTAAAACTACATATTTTTGTGTATTTACTATCATGGATTTCCGCAAAGTAACGCCTGCTTCCACAACTTATCTTTTCTCTGTAGCAGCCTAGAATCTGTATTTGAGCCCAGTTATTTGCAAGAGGCTCTTCCACTACCATTGCATGGGACGTAAACTATAAATAACTGGCAAACTGTTGATAAACATATGCCTCCCCGTCTGTCTTCTTCAAGAGAGAAAATAACTCGCGAAAAAGTCGAAGTCAAAGCATTTATTCCAAATAGGCACTTTTGAACGTCAAAAATTACAATAAAATAGAATTTTGATCCTAGTCGCCCCTTCCAAAAGGTAGTTTTCGTATGGAGAAGAATGGGCAAGAAACTCTACTGTTACTTTTTTTAAATGTTTTACTATATTTTCATAAATTCATTATATAATAATATGTGAAGACGATGATGCACCTAAAATAAAATTAATATACCACAACAGGTAAAAGAATTAAAAATGAAACCATGACATATAAATTAATTATCTGGTAGATACATGGTGCTCACATATTTACAATCATGGTAAAAGTTTACAATCATGGTAAAAGACGATTTTCATTTAAAAAAAACAGTGGCACCCCGGGAGTATCGACAGAAGTGAAAACAAAACACAAAAGAATACTTCGCCATCACTCACTAACCTACGGTGCTCAGACCTGGTCGCTCACCGAGTCGCAAAAGTTCCGCCTTGGAGTTTGCCAAAGAGCGATGGAACGCAGCATCCTGGGTGTTAAAAGACAGGACAGAATTCGGAACACCACGCTGCGTTCCAAAACGGGCATACTAGATGTAGGAAAGAAGGCTGCCAGACTCAAATGGGATTGGGCGGGTCACATCAGCCGTATGTACGATGACCGCTGGGCAAAAATCTCCACACAATGGGTGCCTGAAGATGGACGGCGCCGCGGAGGCCGGCCCAGAAAGAGATGGCGAGATGACTTGGACGCGTACCACGAGGGCTGGTTTGAGGTAGCGCGGGAAAAGAGTTCCTGGAAGGATTTGGGGGAGGCCTTTGCCCAGCAGTGGGACAGCATAGGCTAGCAAAAAAAAAAAAAATCACTCACTGACATATCGGATATAAATTAAAACTGAATACATCCCGAGGACAGCCGAACACATCCGAAGCAGGTATTTTTTTAATCGTCTTATAAACAAAACACGCGCGGTGTCGCTTCCGGTAACAGTGGCGCGAGTTCAATGGTTTTTTCCCATCTCAAAAAATGCCCAACGCGCCTAAAAAAGTTTTCACTTAAAGCCCGTGGCTAAATAATAACAGCCGCACAGGTCGATCGATCAGGTTAAGCTACGCTTGCCGCGGTTGGTCTGTGGATGGGTGACCATCTTTACATACCGAGACCCCTCCGTGCCTCGGAAAGCACGTTAAGCCGTTGGTCCCGGCTGTCATTCGTGGATCTTTGACAGTCGTTACGGGTAGTCAGAAGCCCGAAAGTCTGACAACCAGTCTTACCAAGGGGTATCGTATTACCCAGTAACTGGGTTGTGGAGGTCAGATAGGCAGTCGCTCCATGTAAAATACTGGTATTCAGCTGCATCCGGTTAGACTGGAAGCCGACCCCAACATAGTTGGGAAAAGGCTAGGCAGATGATGACCTAAAAAAAAATTAAAAAGTAATAAAATGTCATCGATTCCACTTACTCAGTGTTCTTCTCAGCCCTACCCTCAATTTCACTAATAACCATCTTCAGCTTAGGTGCAGCCGCTTGAAACTTCCCGAAATACACTGCATAAGCTGTGTCCATGGTTTCCTGGTCATTCTGATCCTCATCCTTAGGCGCTAGCATCTGTTCCGTGGCGTGGTTCAACACGTGCGTGACGTAAGAGCGTATGAGCGAGATAGCACGATTTTGTAGGTGACGGTACTTTACTAAGTACGTGTGGGATTCTTTGAAGTTGCTCTGGAATGGTGAAAGAAATTATTATATTTTTATCAAACATAACCATTATATAAGGCAAATATTGTTCAACTTCAAAATGTAGAGTACTAGCTGCGCCCCGCGGTTTCACCCGCGTAAATGTCGATCCCGTGGGAATACCGGGATAAAAAGTAGCCTATGATTATGTTGGTGTCAGCAACATCCATACAAAATTTTAACAAAATTGGTCCAACCTTTTGAGCATGCAGAAGTAACAAACATAAACACACCCCCACACCCCCCTCACACATAAACTTTCGCCTTTATTAGTTTCGTCATGTCCGTCTGTCTGTCTAAAATAAAATTTTGGAAAATATTTTTTTTTAGGGAAGCTCCCCTATATGTGAAGTGGAGATGAATATTTTTTTCGTCGTCTACCCCATCGTGTGGGGTATCGTTGAATAGGCAAATTTTTGTTCCAGAAGGGCGCCCCCCCCCGTCTAAGACCTAAACTGCTGGCTTGAAAAATCTGGAAAAATTCACGATGATAGTTCATTTCATGAACTTTAAAGGAAAACTGTAGCGGTTAAGATAACTTTATTAGTTTAGCAGTAATAGTTGTTGAACTTGGGTGTTGGATAATTTTGTACCAAATACAAAATCCTTAGTATTAATCCTTTATAGTGACTAAGATGAAGTAGTTGCTTGTTTATAACGGGTAAAGACTTGCATTGAAAAACAAAATAGGTTTTTTTTTATATATATTTAGAATAAATAACAACAGAATTGTACTAAATTGTCAAAACGGGCTACTACGGAACCCTACACTGTGCGTGGCCCGACACGCACTTGGCCGGTTTTTTTATGTAAAGAATCTATGTACAAAATTTCAAAACTGTATCATGAAAAATCACAAAGTTATAAGCTTGTTAAAGTTACCTGTTTGTCTGTACAAAAACATGCAACATGCTCACCCGCGCCGCGCCGTCTTTACACAAAGTAAAGCGCCTGTCTGGGTTTGAACCTACGACCTACAACTCGTAAGTCGCGGCCGATACGACTGGGCCACTACTGCTCTCATGCAGGGTTGAAGCAGCTTATTAGAATATTTACTTACATTAATCCTCATATACTCAAGGCACTCATCAATCTTGCCGAGCACATTGAAGAACGTCTCACTGTTCACAGACATGGTGGGGCTGTTCAGTCGCTGAGATAGATGCTCAACCTGCGTGAAGTAGTGCAGCTTCTGTTTGATGTCATCACCTGGAAATTAGATAATTATGTCTTTTATGTATGGCAAATAAAAAATATCTAAGGTGCTTCTTTCTGTTTCTACAGACTGATTTAATTCTTTGGAAACTTATTAGTCACTTGGCTATTGTGTTTAAAATCACAGTACGTCAGAAAACAGCGGAGTTTATAACACATAAATACTTCACTACTTGCTTAGATTTTTGAGACAGATATGATCTGATTACCTGTCTCTGTAGTCACCAAAGCCTACTAAGTTTATATAATTATTAGATAACAACCATACCTATACTGGAGAGTTTGTTTTGGTCGGCCAGCAGCTGTTCACTCATAGTGTGCAATGCATTTGTTTTATTTGATACAAAGTTGTATTGCTCTGATAGTTTGTCTAGGTCAGACATAGTAGCTCCAATCTGAAATACATGAATTAATTTTTTTTGATTATTTTCAGTAAGGAATAAAATATATTTGTTTATTATTGCAAATAGGATATAATATGAGAATCGGTTTTACACAAATCATTATATTTTACAATCTTGCAGGAGGAATGTATTGTTTGTGGATGATTGAAGCAGCTGATATTCAGACATAATCTTGATAGTAATTATTTAGATAATAATTATACTGTAGAAGGCAGACTTAGCATTTGGAAGAATGCCTATATTCAATAGATGATAATTATAAAGGAAAGTCATGTTACTATTTTAAACCATTATCGGCCAACACAATACCTGATTGGTCAGCGCAACACACTCATTTCTTCTATCATCCAGCTGAGTATGGTAAGCCTCATAGGGGGTATCATCAGACTTCAGGTTGCTGTCGCACAGGCTCTCATACCACTCCAGAAAGTCATATGTGGTGTCCACAGTGGGTATGTTAGTTTTTTCTGTCTCTTCATATGCATTTTCAGACCTCTCCTAGAAATAGTCATAGTTGAGTGTCTATTGTATAGCTATATATTTGTAAAACTGAGTTTACAGGGCTGTTTTGTAAGCAATCAACTGGCTCTAATAGTTTTTAGGTGAACAATAAATTGATCTGCAAAAGGATTTTCAGGATAATTGAATAATTTGTTTAAGCTTTACTAATGTAGTGGGTACAGTAGTAGACTTGAACTCAATTATAAGTGGTTAGAACCCTTTGAGTGTTTAGATTCAAGTAATTGTTGGCAAGAACACAAACATCATCCAAGTCGCCGGATACACCGAGTATTAGCGACTCTAAATCCAGGATAGCTTCCCTCTGATCAGACGTAAGAGGCGCCAAGGGATTGTCTGAAGCCTCCCATAGTAATAGCTTGCTTTGAATCTCTTTTAAACTCATATTATCCATTTCCGATTGTTTTGTACCAATGTTTTTCAATTTGGATTTGGATGACATTCCATGACAGCTAGTGACGTACACAATTTTTGGATCAGCGTGTTCCACAGATTTGTGTGATAGCAATAATTTTCTACGCAAAAGACAAGGATGCTAATAGATCAATTCTGTCCAATGCTAATAGCCGCCACATTGATTGACCAATCTGGAACGAGTTTATTGAATTGCCAATAGCAGTTTCGTTCAGAAATCCGGATTTTCAAGGTAAACTCTGCTTTATGCACTTGTTTATGGTATAGTCAATAAAATTGTGTTCACTGCCATCTATTGTCGAGTAGCAAAATAAAAAAATTCATCCGGCGATAAATTTCTCTTTCTAGAAAAAATAAACAAAGAAATGTTATGACTATAACGCAGTTTGTCTTCGCTTGCTGTGGGTTATTTTGGAGATTTTATTTTAATCGAATAACCCCTTTGAGGACGGCGCCATCTATGATTTTATTTTTAAACAATACCGCAAAGCGTCTTTAAGTGAATTGTTGACTGTTAGGCTAATGATACTCTTCTAGCGCCCTCTATCCTCAGATGTTTTAACAAGCAAGAATATCTGCCAACAGATGGCGTTGTACTTTGATTGCTTTTGGAAACATTGAATTGAATCACCATCATGTCTGCCCTAAAATGGACGTGAGAAGCGTTGAGCCGCTTCATACTTTGTAAACAATGCTTTCCATGAACTTTTGAACCAGATCAGCCGGAAGTCGTTTCCGTGTCCCATTTTTACCGACTTCAAAAAAAAAAGGAGGTTAATAACCAAGATGTTTATTTTTCTACTTTTAGTAAACTAGTTTTAGTAGTACTTATCTAAGGTTTCCTTGTAGGATTTGCAGCCAAGTAGTTTTATATAGTTTTTTTGTGCTTTCCATCAAATCAAAAAGCTAATTCGGTTCTATGTATTTACAATACCAGAGTGCATAACCAGCATCTTTCCCACTGCTGGGACATAAGCCTCCTTATGTGAGAGGAAATGGGCCATAATCCACCACATGGGCCAGTGCAGGTTGGTTTCCAGAGTGATCTTTCGGTATTTCGGGATTCTGTATTGCAACCACACTTACAAGTTTTGTGGTACCTAAATTATTTTTTTTACTTTACAAAACTGTTCCTGATATCGCCAAGCAGCTGAACATTGTTGGCAAACAAATCTGCTTTATCAGCAGGCCTGGCTATTTTAAAATGTGCAAGGTTCATTGCTGTGTGCATTCAGGCTAAAGGGTAAATAACAAATAATAGAATGTTTTGAGTAGTTTTGCATTTATTGGGTATGAGGAACCTTTCTGGTCAACATAAGCTACAATGGACTTTTGTTTACAGTATATTTACAAGTTTCGGTATAACATATAGTTCATATTACCATATCTAGATCTAGATTAATGCTTCTAGGAGTAAATTACTGTATATTCACAATAATTATGAAGACCTAACAAAAATCGTCTATACACATACAATGTAGTAGCGTTGTACAAAATACTACTCTAAAGGTAAAATAGTCACACTTCAGTCGCTGGGACACGCCTTCCTAACTTTGGCTTTTAAACAAACATAGAGCCTGACTTTTATCGTCTCATCCCACTAGTTACAATCCATACAGTCAGTCACCAGCCACTTTGTTCGCTTGTTTAATGTTAAACAATCAAGCTATTTAAATACAGCGAATAATTTTAAATTATAACGTTTAGATATACCTCTCGCGATAACATCTGATACCAACCTTTGACGGCAGACTACGGAATCGGTTCCTTTAAATCACATTCTTTCGTTATATACATCGTTCCGACTCACAATTCTGTTACAACTTGTACTATATACAAACAATTTTTAATTATTTAAAAAAATACAATGTTAAATTACTATATACCTCCATTATCATAGGGTTGGAATAAAAATAGTATATTTTTTTCAGTTTCAGCGTGCAAAATTTACTAAAGCCAGCATCGTACGAGGTCACATTCTCGCAACGATTCTAAACCTAAACGACTGCTCCGTATAGCTTTACATTACAACGACTGCGGATAACATACATTCAAACTTTTATATTTAATCGTTAATATGTAATTAACAGTACCAACTAAATGAAAACTGCACACAACTCAATCAGTACATTGCTATCGACAGATCATTATCGGCCCTACAGGAACACTTGCAATTTACCTAACGTAACGTACATACATACAGAGAAACGTGATAAATAACTTAAATTACAATTAAAAAAATATATAGATAATAAATTAACACACAGTCCTTGTTCAATGCATACGAATATTTAACTATTTCATTACATTTATTATATTAACACACGTCTTATAGTTATCTTAAATGGAATACATTACGTGGATACCTAAACGTTAAACCAAATAAAATATACACGACGTACATCAAAACACTAAAGACTCGTTGCCGAGATGCGTAGCAAAAGCATGGCAGTTAGCACGAAATTCTGCACCCTAAATATTAATAACAGAAAAATATATATCTATGAATCCGAAGCATAATGTCTGGTGGTGCGGTGCGCGGGAGCCGCCCCAGACTACCAGAGCCGCGAGCTGTGCCGGGGCGGCGGCCGCTCGAACTAGACACTTGTGTGATTTATACGAGGACAGGCGAGACGCGCCGGCGCGGTGCGGCGGTGCGTGCGCGCAGCGTCCCTCGGCGCTCGACCGGTGTACTTACACTCGTTCCTTGTTAACCTACGAATTAACATAGCACAGCCATAGTGACTCCGTGGGAGGGGTGCCGCGGGCGGGGTCGCGCGCCGAGGGCGAGGCCGGGGACCTCATGGGCCGGCAGGGGCCGGCGGGCGTGTTCAGCGGCGCCGCACCGCCGCCCTATGACACCGGCGGCTGGGGACCTTGCGGCGCCGCCGGCGGCTTCGCGCCTGCCGCGGCCGGTAGCTGGGCCAGCGTGTCCTGGCTCGCGTGGGCGCGCAGGTATGTGTTCTCAACTTCGAGCTGGTTGATCCTCTCCATCAGTTCCGCGATGCGCTCTTTTAGTACTTCCACTTCCTCGCGCACCGCGAACATCAAGTGGCTCTTAACCAGATCCTGAAACAACATAAAACATTTAGTTAGTTATGTGTTACATATCAGAAAAATCTTTATTTTCAAAGATTATTAAAAAAAAAACACGTTTAATTAAATTTGAATTAGGTTTGGACTGAAGAGGCTCTATAAACCGATTAGAACGCGCGATTGAATTGTTCTTAAGCCAAACGTAATGCTTTTACGAACAGGCAATGTTTGTGAATAAAAGAAAAAAAAAATGACGACTTAAAAACAAAACGTACTTTTGGATTTGGCACGACCACGTAACAGGTATCTTTTTGTCCTTTCTGTCTGATTTCGTACAGGCAGCCATCTCTAGGCTTTTGTATAATGTCGATCATGTTTAAACTGAGTGATAAATTTATTTTCAGGGTCACTGAATGTATGAGCGTTGCCGGCAACGACTGAAACTCGACTGACGATAACGACGAACTCGCGAACTATTGCAGCCAAGTTGCTCTCTCGCGTCCTACCAGGCGACTGATGGTCTGCGCGCGCGCTCGCCCTATTTAAAATGGCGGCGAACACGTCACCACGCCACGCGAGCCGACCGTGCACCCTGAACTCAACGACACAACCTACATTGCAGCATTGATATCAACAAAGCCCTTATTTTCCTGATTTTGTATTGACACACGCCAAAAACAAGATATGGCCTCACTTGAGATCTGGACATAGAGAAAACAATTTTTGAGAATTTACCATCGAACAATTTACTTAAAGAGAAATAACAAAAATCGATTATGTGCTATTAAGAAACTTATTAATGAGAATCAATTACGGTAATAGCATGCGGATGTAAGTACAAACTTACGAAGTAATTGACGTACACTCCGAAAAAAAATGGAGCAAATAAAAAGTCCTCCACGACAGCTTTCTAGCATGCACTTACAACAATTAGTGTAGATAGAAAAACATCAAACAAGTACCACGTCGAATAATGAAATTGCTAAACTCGAAATATAAGTAGTAAAGAAGAAAAATCCAAACCATAATTATGAACTTTGGATTTAAGCATGAAGACTAAATAAGATGTTGTTGTTGCTAAATAAAGATTTACATGTGAGTAGTAGATGTCTACGACACTCGTGAACTACTGTTTACTCGGACCAATTAAGCTTCATTGGAAAATTTTCGCCCTTAATAAAGAGCAGCGGACGACAAAAATAAAAACATTTAACTGTGTCGGAATGTTACTAATTACACAAGTGGCGCTTTAATACAAGGTTACATAACAGTTTAAAGAAATAAAAACAAAGAATCACAAATTCCAATGATTGAATATTTTAATAGAGACGTTATAGACAACAGATTCATTATTAGAAAAGACACAGCCGAGGCAGGACATTTATGGAATTTATCACAGCAATGGACTGAGATTTTTATGGTAATCATTTGTAATGTCATGGGCCCAAAGAATGCGGATAATGCATTAAATAGATCGGCAACAAGCATTTTAATACATATTAGAGCAAGTTGCGATTCTGATCTAATGCCAACATTGTTGCAATACAATGTATATAATGTCATAAATAAATCGACGAGAATGTAAGAAGCATTTATAGACTATCTATGAACTGTACGCTAAAGAATTCACGTTTTTTTATATTTATGTACGCCTACAACCACTATGCAGCGGCTACGCGACAGAGCGACGAAAACAATTTTAAGAGCTAACTTCGAGTCATTCTGAAGATTGGTGAGTCAAGATATGCACTAAGGCTCGATGAGTGGCTAAATGTGGTGTGGTGTGAGTGGATTTCAGTAATGATATAATTAGAACAGGATATAAATAGAAAGCTTGATGAAATCTTCAGTGAAGTTGCTCTTACGTGGGTGTCACGACCTTCAATTAGAAGAATCTGTGCTGAAATTGTACCGGTCTGCGCCGGATCTCGTTAGACAATATTGAGGCTCGCGTCACTAACAGATTGATAAGGCGCCAATGTACTCATCACACCATATAATATTGGCGTTCAATTGAGACCAAGCTCAAGAGAAACTAGAAAATTTCGCGTGCAAATTAATACAAATAGAAAACAGTAATTAGACGCAGTTTGCTATCGTTAGCACCTTATTTGCGATGTAAAACAGCACTTATCATTGTTTACCTACATTTTCATGTCAGTAGGTGAATTAGATAAAGAAAGAGAACGTGAAAAACATGTAAATAGGACCTACTTTAGAATTTTAAAGAAAAATTGTAATAAGAAATTTAAGATTTGAAAGAAAGTTCATGATGCGACGGAGAGTGCACTGAACTTTTTGCGCAGCCGCGCACCAAATACAGCGTCCGATGATATAACCCGTCCAAGGGCATACGTTAAAACCTGTCGCATTGTTTTTAATTATAACCTGCCGCGCCGGCAAATACGACGACATGTATAGTATAGTAGACACCTGGGACCATTCATTGTGATCCAATCTAGATTTATCCAAATCTATCTCGTATACAATTTATTCACATCATCTACAGATTTAATTTTGGGTACGGTGGTTTTAATATAAGAACAACCAATGGACAATAAATGTTGACTAATGTAGGTACATTGTTAGGACGCAATTACTTATTTTATTATCATAAGTTAAAAATACAGTAATCCAAGATTAGAACTTATCAATATCAATAACAAAGATATAGTTGAAATAGAACGATATCTATCTGGCTATTAGCTGCACTTACGTAATCCTAATGTTTTTTATCAATTATCAACAGCGGATTATCAAAACAAAGAACGATGACTAAAAAGCAAAGATAAAAAACCGGTTTGAAGTTGAACACGATTCGAAAACAGTTTGAGCAGACGGCGAGAATTAATTTAATTGTATTAGTGACATCATCTCTATTAAAAAAACATTCTGTTTGTACACATGTGTGCACGCAAGCACCAAAACAACAGATAAATAAACGAAGTCACTATAGTAATGATTGTAGCAGTAGATACGGGTTGTGTTTACAATACATATTGTACAAATATGGTACATGAACTGTATTTGGATTTTAGTGAAGCGTTTGAGTGGGTGCAGCGCGAAGTTGATGTTTACTAAATATGTGATGGACGTGGCACATAACATATATTGAAAATCTATTTGCGATATGTAGCACAGTTTAACTAGCCACAATGTCAGCGCAGACGCCAACCGATATGTGTGACACTGGAGCAGCGTAGAGGACGATATTGTAGGTGTAGAAATGAATTTATTTGAGCGTTAATGTTGCTAACGATATGTTTATTACACCTCATTCTTGATTATCAATCACAGTATGTTTAATTGACATTCTGTGACATAACGTGTAAATGTGTTAATGTTAGCAGAGTGAACGCAGATAACGTTTATATATTAAGTAATTTAATATTATAAGGTAACTTTTACGACGATATCAGAATGCTACAGAGAATTCCTAGTTGGTTTCAAATGAAAATTTATTGACAGGAATATTAAATTTCCATAAATGCTTACTTGTGGGGGACTGACTAATTCATCAATATGCATCAGCTTGTAAAACGGGTTATCGATCTTTCAAAGAACATTCGTAAAAGTGGTCACGCAGGCATGATTCTCCACACATGGTTCACTTCACTCTTTCGGTTTTCACCTCAACGTGCACACATGTATTTGCAAACGCTTTTACATAGACTAAAGATTTACAACCAACATTTCGTTTGCGTCTTTACCATTAATCTCAAGATTTAATCAGTCAACATTTACGTATTCAAAGGACAAAATAATGGTCAAAGGAATTATATAAATATTTCCTTCACCTAATACATCACGCGGTTTTGCAAATAAGTATGACTTAATGTTAGTGTTAATAAACAAATAATTATATTCTTAATTCCAACAATGACAATGTTATTATAAATACTATGGCACAGTACCTATATCAAACAATAGTGTCGGTGGTTTTAGAATAAATATAGCATGATTGTGGCGCTACAAATCGCCGTGGAATAAGAATTTGCAAATCGAAAAAAAAACTACGCATTAATTCAGCAAAGTTATGAAAAAAACATTTGTTTCAATATTCTTGAGATAGTATATTGTTTTCATTATGTGGAAGCTTATGTTAGGATGTGTTTGCACAGCTTGAAACAATGCTCTATTAATATTCGTGACACAATTGAAATATATTATTTTATGGATGTGTAACATTTACTACCGATATTTGTAACTGTATTGCGTATTGTTTTTGTTTTGTGGTTGATAGCAGCCTTTCTATAATGTGCGCAATTTCCGATTCTGCATTAATTACATTCTGTATTACTTTCTTTAGTTGCAAATGTATACGTATTGGGGTTTCACTCCGACATTATTAGTTATTGCCGCCTTTTTACTTCAAGTAATACAGCTTTCGATAAATTATAAGGTCTAAAAGGTCGGATCTATCCAATTACTAGTACTGCGCCAATCCTTGACCTGCCTTGTACACGCCAGACGCTCTTATCAATTTCCTTATGGAATTAATAAACTTTGTAAAATAATCCAATAAATTAATGAATGTAAACACGTATTGACGTAGTTTATACGTTATCACAGCGATAAGTTAAAACAAACAAGTGAAAATTGTTCTGTAGAGGTCAAACACTCCGTAATCAAGACTGGTAGTTTGACCCTACGAGGTGATGTCATTGCAATACTCATCCCATCGTGTGTATCGAAGAAAAATAAACAACATCATTACTATTTATAAAGGTAGCAACATATATGAATAATAACATTGAGCCGGATTTATGGGCTAGGTGTTAACAATATTGTGGTTGAAGAATTCTAGAAAAAAATAATAACAAAATAATATTCTTAAACATATATGAATAATAACACTGAGCCGGATTTATGGGACAGGTGTAAACAATATTGTGGTTGAAGAATTCTAGGAAAAAAATAACAATAAAAATAATATTCTTAAATCTTATCAGTGAATAAAACTTCAGCAAATGCCGAAAATATAGTATATGTACATCGAAATCGAACGTTTACTTTCTGATACAAAATTCAGTGGAATCAACATATACACAGAAAGCAGATGTCAGTGAAAAATTAGTAGATATTTTCAGCGAAAACATGTTTACCGTATCTAGTGTTTGCAATCTGTTTAGCGTTTATCTACTAACGCCTGTGTACGATTGTGGTAATCTAAAGATTTACTTTAACTCTGGTAGATTTCCAAAGATATTATATTTTTCCAATGCTTAGCTAGATAATATTTTAGCATTGGAAATGATTAATATCGAAAGATAGCAGATGTCAGTGAAAAATTGGTAGATATTTTCAGCGAAAACATGTTTACCGTACCTAGTGTTTGCAATCTGTTTAGCGTTTATCTACTAACGCCTGTGTACGATTGTGGTAATCTAAAGATTTACTTTAACTCTGGTAGATTTCCAAAGATATTATATTTTTCCAATGCTTAGCTAGATAATATTTTAGCATTGGAAATAATTAATATCAGATAAGTACAATGCAGATATGTTTGGGCAAGGTTAATGTTAGTATTACGTTTCACGAAACAGTGATCGCGCGATTGGTATCTTTTGAACGTTTTTCTCAAGGAAAGCAATACGATTTTATTGGATATTGTTTGAGTTGTTTCGAAAATTTAAGTTGAGATATAAAATTAAATGTAAATTTGTGCTATTCATAAAACTTCGACAAGGTTGCATTCGATTGTTATGCAAATAAAAAGGTTTTTGATGAACATGATGTATGTGTTCATTGAAATTACTTCAGATTATGGAAATGGAGAAGTCCGAAATCAACATTTCAATTTGTGACAGGCGTCCACACAAGATAGCAGACAGGTCACACCGTTACGGACGCGACAACGGTTTCATTACATGGGAGCAGGTTTGTTTTCCAAGAAAACTTTTCTAGCGTTTCCTGGGTTCGTGATGCGATTCCGATCTGGCGCGTGCTCTCTCGGAGCCGCTCTTAGTTGCAAATTACTCGACGCTTGTTCACGTTATTGGCGGCACGCGACCGAATCGTGTGACCTCCTGACGTCTCCGGGTCTTTATCCAGTTGGTGGGCGTACACGAATCGGCCGCATAATCAAGAGAGCACGTGTCTCCACTCCAGCTCTGCGCCAGTGCCGGCTTTCCTTCCGTGTCTATTCTCGGCCGGCCGAGTCCCGTCGGGTCACGTTTAGCTCATGCAAATCACGTATACAACGAGGGAATTAGCATACGATGGTGCTTGGAGCAAATAAAAATTTCCACACGCACCTCCGAACAAATAAACACCGTCTTCATAATACTTGCTAATGACATCTTGGAAACACGACAAAAACTAACGGGGTGCTGAGGTGGTACATCATACAGCACACGGAGCTCGTGGCGTCAATCATCACGGAGTAACTTTAGAGTAGAATGAATGTAAACAGTTGACCAGAATCGAAGAAATTTATGTTTGAACAGATGCCTAGATGCGTGAAACCGGGTCAGTGGTGTAAGCTATGGCAGCTACACATCAATATGACGGTACGCACAAACATACACCCGGATGACGTAACGTTAGGCGTAGATATTACGAAAACCGGCGAGAACCCGTGTAAAACTGAATCCGAAATATATACGGGCTGCAGGTACATTCATCGTGCGCCATGTAAGATGGCGTTCTTCAAGGTGGACCGGTTTAAATACTGGTCGCGCTACGTTTGCCTGATGCTTGAGATGTTAATATACTACTATGTAGGTACTTTAAAATGTATGCAAAATGAATTGTTTGCCAAGTTGCAATTTCAATTACTGTAGTTCTGTTCTTTAGCTTTTACGACTAATATAAAACAATCAGGACAATTATGTAATAAAAACGCGATTATCAAATTCGTTGCGACAGGAAATAGGTACGTGTTTTATTCGTCCAAGTCCGGAGGCATATTGTGAAATGTTTTCGTACGGAAAGCTACTCGCGGAAAACTACAGCTTTGATAAACAAAACAATAATATTACGTATTTACAATAATTGGGTACACTTTTAATCTTTTGATTATATAACAGGTGTGATGTGAACATTTGTGTTGAGATTAATGAAAAACAAAATGGTTTGATCGTGCTAAAAATAGGCGTGCGGTATTTAGCAGAATTTTATGAATAATTAGCAATAAAATAACTGTGGTCAACGAAGTGATCAGAGTAGATGCAATTAATTAGTTAACAATAGATTAAAACAAGATAAAGACATATATGGAGCTAGGAGAACTGCACGAGCGTGTTGTGGGGAGTGATAAAAATACTATGATGCGATGGTAGTGAGCATTAGGGCAGGATTGGGGTCAATCGCTTGAGGCCATCTGCGTCGGCTAATTATAGACGACGTGAGACGCGTCCAATAGTGCACGACGATGAATCTCAATTGAGATAGCAGATGTACTTGATGGAAGAAGTGAAATCTGTTGCAAATGTTGCGCCCACCCAGATTACAATATAAAAGTAAAGGAACTTGTGCAAAATTTTAACGAGAAACAGAACAGACAAATAATAAAATCGATGTTATTAATGAGACCGCGATACCTATATAAATGTCGAGACGTTCGACAATTATGTAAGTGGCTTCAAATGTAATACGTACGTAATATTTGGAAGGTAGGAAACAAAGGTTCCATTGTCTCTCAACAAAAAACTACAATGAAACAAATATTAATGTCTTCAGAATCTAATCGTGTGCAAATGGAACACAGCGTTGACTTTATGAACGTACCTACTTGCTTGAATTTCGTTATATATGTAGATTGTCTTTGCCAATCAGTTCTGAAACGCGATATTTATCGTACAAAAAATACAATTTATAAATCGATGTAAAATGCGGTCTCATGGTATTATATGCTTCGGGCAGAACGGGACGCGTTTCCTGGCCATTAAAAAAGGGAAGTCATTAGTGATTCAAATGGTGACTCCGATCTAATAACGGTGTTATGCAGTTCAACCATTGCTATTATAAACACGGATCTCTCAGGAGATTGCATCTTTACGCAACTGCTGCGTGAAACGGAATCGTAATGGCTGCGATTCAGCGTGTAACGCGACAAAACTTGACAATGTCGAAATTTCCTCAACGATGTACGGGAGTGCGTTTATCGGCATTACGTAGAATGCTGCTTGATATCGGTCGATGCTACGATTGACCGATATTTCGCGGAAATTTTCGTTCAAGGAGACCTTATGATTTATTACCTTAAATACACACATCATAAGTGTCTAGGGATCAACATATATTTTTGCAATAACTTTTCTCCTGATTGATATTAATTAAAATTTTCTTTAAGGATTCATCAAATAAAGTGTTTTCGTTTGTCACAGTAACGATAAACCAAGTCACCTTTGCATTAATAAAGAAATTTGCCATTTTCCTAATAAAGGGATTTTTGACATTTGAACCACTAACACAAAAGTTCGAAAAAAAGACTGAAATAACAGTTTTCTTTAAAATTTTATTGGGTAACTTAAACAATTAATAATCCGTGTTTCTACCGCGAACACTAACAACACAAGAACATCGGTTTGGCATACTCAAAATGAGTTCATACAAATCACGCTGTGGAATGGCCGCCCATGTTCGTTGCAACAACAAAAAAAGGTCCTCTTGCGACTGGATACCCTCCATATTCGGCAGAGCTCTTCTCTGTAGCATATCCCATGCATGCTCAATCGGGTTCAAGTCTGGCGACTGAGCAGGCCAGGGCAGGACATTGATGTTAGCTGCGGCGAGAGTCTGTCTTACAACTCTTGCGGTGTGCGGTCGTGCATTATCATGAATTAACTGAAATAAGGGACCGATTTGCACTTGTAGAGGAACGATGACGTCTGATACAATCGTCTCAGCATAAATTTGAGCGTTGAGGTTGCCTCTGATCCAAATCAACTCAGTTCTTCCGCCGATCCAAATACCCGCCCATACCATGATGGTTCCACCACTATAAGGATGGACTTCCTGGCAGGATTTTAATCGCTGTTGGCGTCCAGGGGTTCTCCAGTGTCGTATACGTCTTGTATCCGGTCTCATACCAAAACGAGACTCATCAGAAAAGCACACGAATCGCCATTGTTCTTCTGCCCAATTTCTGTGTTCAAGAGCCCATTGATATCGAATCCTACGATTGTGCATTGCTATAGGTGGTACCCGTAGCGGTCTTCGGGAATGAAGGTTCACTTCATGCAAGCGGTTTCTGACTGTTTGGTCGCTAATTAAGTTCCCTGAAGAGTGATGAAGCCTCACGGCTAACATCATGGCGGTTATTGTTGGAGCTCTTCGAGTTAAGATTTGAATGTATCGGTCTTGTCTCCGTGTGGTGCAGCGATACCGTCCTCCATGGCGCTCAGCCACGGTACCAGTGCTTCGGTAACGTGTCCAAAGTCGACTGATAACACTCCGACTTGTATTCAGAGCTAAAGCCACAGTACGTTGCCGGGAACCAGCTTCTATCATTCCCACGGCTCTGAGCATTTCTTCCCTGCTTAAATGACGTCGCCGCTCCATAATAACGTTGGTTTTAATCAGTAGTAGGGAAACAGTAGCACTAATAATGTCTTCAATGCGTTGTATGTTTTTATAGGGAAAATATTGACAGCTGATTTTCATCTTTTACTCGAATTTGATTCACAGTTCCTGATTCAAATTATGAAATGCACCAAAAAGGATCCATATAAATTTATAAAATCATAAATTTATTACAAAGCCACATCTCAATCTCAAGAAATCCGCATAAAAATGCTTGATCCCTAGACACTTTTGATGTGTGTATTTGAGTGGCATCATCACATATAAAAGAGATATGTATGTTACTCTGATTAATATTGCAGTTTGCATTAATCCTTACTAATATTATAAATTCGAAAGTAACTCTGTCTGTCTGTATGTTACCTTTTCACGTCCAAACCACTGAACGGATTTCGATAAAATTTGGTAGAGAGATAGATTGCATCCCGGGGAAGGACATATGATAGTTTTTATCGACATACCTCGCGGGCGAAGCCGCGGGCGGAAGCTAGTAGCACTATAAGCTCGTCAACCAATATTGAAGAATGAGAATTGCGAGTTCATTGACTTACAAGTTATTGGGTGATGGACGATATCAGCGGTAATGCTGTTATTTTTGTTTAGTACAGAATGATAAACCATACGAAAGTTATCGCGCGCACTTGCGGCGGCGTGGCCGTTCGCGCGGGTTGTTTATCTGAATGCGGCGATTTACGGCTCAAAAGGGACGCGGCGTCCACAAAGCCGGTTATAAAATGTTCCACGAATTACTAGGATTGAGAGCATGCGGAACCACCGCGGCCGACTGACACGCCACACTCTGGATGTCTTGAATTGCAACGCGAGTTCTAATAAAAAGTAATGATCGCTAGTCGATGGAATCTCCGCGACAGATAGATTAAATACTCAGAAAGGAACGATAATTGGATGAGACATAAAGATTTAATTGTTTGAAATTTGTTTGTGTAGATCTTGGATTTTTCGCATTAACCAATTAGATCGACAGCCCGCAACATTTATGGCCAGGATTGAAAGACATTGCTATATTGAGAGGGTTTAAGATTGAGCCCTGGCAGGCTAATCTAGCAAACCTTTCAGGATTGCTACATTATTCTGAAGGGATTAACGAGACCTTAAGACCTATCTCTGGTAGCAAAAGTTGATAATTTTTTCCCTAAGTCCAGATTAAAAGAAGACAAAACTCTAAGAATTCAAAACAGGATTACAAGTTCGTTCATTTCCCTTAGAAAGAGATTAAACAACAAATCACAGGATGAAGATTTGGCGAAGAAATTGGCTCTCAGAATAATATCAGCAATAACGCATACTTCAAACTTCAGAAAGGAACTAGGTACTTAATCCTAACAGGATTTAAAAGGATTAATGCAGTACAGAGAAGCGAATACGATCGCTTGCTCATTATAAATGCATCTAGTACATAAGCGAGACATCTCTAACGTACATTATATATTGTCGCTAATGTACATTAGAGATGTCTGGTACTCCGTCATCGAAGCGAGTGTATGACACCTTATTATACACCGTTTCCTCTATTAAAGTCAATTATGATAATAGCGGTAAGAATAAAGGTAGATTTATTTAACCAAGTCACGTGAACGCTATGGACGATGTGTGCAGGTATTGGTTTAAATCACGTTACTTTACAGGTAATTGTTGACATATTGCTTGTTGAATGAACGTGGAAGTGTGTTTTCCTGGCCTATGCATAGTTCAAAACAATTCTTGAAGTTTGATTAGGAAATTCTCTATTTGTTCTCATAGGATTTGGAAGTCATCCTGATTTTCAATGGTTTCGAGCTTAGATGAACCACACCGGGGTCATATTTGAAATCATTGTTAATATTTGATATCTTCGTTCATATATTCACTATCTTCTAAAGTAATTCCAAATTATTAACTCAAGTTCAGAGTCCAAGTAATATTATGATTGTTGAATTCCTCTAAGAAATGTTTTCGATGGTCTTTTTAATCTCAGTGTCAATAATTATCATCTGCCTAGCATTTCCCAATTATTTTGAGGTCGGTTTCCAGTCTTAGCATGTTGCAGGTCTTAGCTGAATCCCAGTACCTATTAATATAGGTGCCAAAAACCTTCATTAAATTACTATAGTGGAAGCTAACAACTTCCTGCTATGACCATTAAACCGATTATTAATTCAATTAGTTTTTCATACATTAAGGGTACCTACCTGCGCAATTTGTATTATTTTGTCTGTAAGATCTAGGAAATTCTGATAGTAACTAATTACTATGTTCAATAAGCTATACTATTACGTTTAATTTGTAGTCAAGTAGGTATTCTTGGATTTCTAGTCGTGAATGTGAAATGTGCACGACAAATCATTCTTTCATTCTTCTGTTATCATTCAATCTGTTATTGTATACGGGAAACCCATGCGCTAGTAATCGTGCACGTTTTCATATCGTTTTCCTTTTCCTCTTAATTTAGATCCGGAGTCTGTAAACTGTTGAGTGTGAATGAAAGAACCCAATGAACAAGATTGACTGATTTTATAATTTCCACGTTATGTATCCACGGTAATAGGGTAATCAAATGAAAAATGATTTCCTTATGCAAGTCGTAATGTTTATAGAAGGAAATAACCGATAAGTAGACGATAGCTTAAAACCTACGCGTGATTTGTGGTTATTGAACTTATTATGTATTTTTGCGAGTATGGCTTCAATTTGGTGTCGACTGTATATAGAGCCTTTTCAGTATATGCTAATAGGATTACTAGAAGTACTCACCATAGCTTGCTCGATCTTGTTGTCGATGGCCACCGCGCTTGTGCCCGATGCGCTGTAACAAAAAGAGAATATACAATAAGAGAATGTTTCTAACATTTTATAATATTACACATATGACGCGACCAATAAAGAGTTATTTTGTAAAATAAACAAATAAATTCAACGATATGCCTCTAGCATAAATTTGCTTGAGTCATATTTTTACGATTTAATTGTTTACAATATATTCATACCTAAATACTTTGTAAGGTAGCCAACTAGGCACTTCTGACTGCACGTGGTAATCATAATAAATTACCTTTTATGCTATAATTATGTTGTAATTTACATTGGCAACATCAACAGTTATACATTTAGAATACTTAATTTAAATTACATACAAATGATTCGTAATGCGTTTAATTTCCTAATATACCTACAACAGATGTACGATAAAGCAAGGTTCCGTTCAAGTTTTCGGGATGCGGAAAGCCAATGCCATAATCACGTTGGCATAATTCATAAATTCATAATTCATTCACGCACGGATGCGCGCCGTCCTGGCAAATACAAGAATTTGCGCGTACAATGCGTACGTTTACATTTCCCATAATTATAATTGTTAGTTTCCGCAAAATTATAGATTCGCTGTACGCACGCCTTTGTCTCTATATAAACGAAATTAGCACGGAGATTTATCGTTTACGTAAACGACAACTTGATTATAGGTACTATCGGTGCGTTGGAATGCGAACATTTATCGTACCTACTATCGAAACGCTTTCACGTATTAAAAACGCCACAACAAACATTGTGCGTACGTCACAGTACATTTACCGCGGACGTTAGCTTGGCAAGCATTGGTGCAATGGAAAGGTGGCGCAAGGGCGCTCGATCGCATTCGAAGATAATGCACATTCGATATGTAATTATTGTTGTAATAAATAAGCAGGGGCCGGTAACTTTGAGAAAAGCTTCCGTCGGTTACACTGCGGATGATTACGCTAACGCTGAGCGCTGTGGATAAATATTGCAAAAGCGTTGACCCGTCTGTTGAACTGGTCGGTATTTGTAACAACAATAGGGAACAATGGAGGTGGCTAAATAATAACAGCCGCACAGGTCGATCGATCAGGTTAAGCTACGCTTGCCGCGGTTGGTCTGTGGATGGGTGACCATCTTTACATACCGAGACCCCTCCGTGCCTCGGAAAGCACGTTAAGCCGTTGGTCCCGGCTGTCATTTGTGGATCTTTGACAGTCGTTACGGGTAGTCAGAAGCCCGAAAGTCTGACAACCAGTCTTACCAAGGGGTATCGTATTACCCAGTAACTGGGTTGTGGAGGTCAGATAGGCAGTCGCTCCATGTAAAATACTGGTATTCAGCTGCATCCGGTTAGACTGGAAGCCGACCCCAACATAGTTGGGAAAAGGCTAGGCAGATGAATAGGGAACAATGGAGGACTAAATTCTGATGTGGCCTGTAGCCTATTTCCTTGGCTGTGGTTACAAACTTAAGTGTACTTGTAGTAGGAGCGTAGAGGTGTTATAAACAATTCGCCTAGGCAGTAGGTTATCGTGGTAAAAAATTGAGAAATACGTCTTCACTCGCCAGATGTGGACACTTGACCCAGAAACCTCTATCGATCCGTTCAGACAGCCCGGCCGCCGAGCAAGATTCGAGAAAAAGAAGTTAATTTAAAGCGATGTAACGTTACAAGTCAGCGAACCACAGTCGAGGTCTAAAACCTCTCTCATAGGTAACTGTAAATACGAAATTGCATTTTGTACATAATTTTGTCATGGTGGTGCAATCATTAGTAGTAATTGTAGTGAGTGCAGCAAAACAATGGTTCGCAAATGCAGCAACGTGTCACGAGCACAGCACGCGGCGGCCGGCCACGTGCAGCGCGAGAATGACGACACACTCTACTTAGCAACTGGAGAGATATCAACTGCCTACGATTGCCGGACTTACCCATTATGATCCAATCTCGCTGGTGTAATCGTCCAGTAGCTAGTATGTAGCACGACGTACGGCTGCGTACTTGACTTTCTCCGAACGGATTCCGTGTCGCGTCAACGAGGTGAACAACACAACGCTAAAGTTGAAGCCATTCGACCGTTGAGAACCGCGTCGCGGATCGATTTCGACCGGTTCGCCACCGAGCTCTCCGATATAAAACAACGGCCGTGGACCACATGACCATCACCGCAACAATGGACCGCCGGAACATTAACGTCTGCCGAGTCGACCGTCTGCACGGTGCAAAGAGGTAATTATGTAAATACCAACCGAATACAAGATAATCTTTGAAAGTCTTAAATCTTATAGTCGGGTGTTGAGTTGACACACAATAAAAACTTGCTTTCTCTAGGCGGAACTCTACAAAAACAAGTTTTAGTATTCCGTGAGTGATTACGCAAGTTTGGAAGTTGACAAAACTGCACACCATTGGCGTAGAGGTGCATGAAAAAGTTGAAACATAAGACGACGACACCCAAGAAGTGGAGAAAGTATTTTGTGAAGGTGACGACATTTCTCCGTTAAGACCACGGTTTAACGATGATAATTATGAAATTAAACAGAGTCCGGCTCATTTTGTTTATTCTAGTGTTAAAAATTCATCCGGTCTCACGTAAAAGAAATGTTATTAGTGTTGACTGTTTCGACATTCACGTTAAATATAAAAGAAGAAAAAAAGTGTTGCCAAATATAACTCCAGTGTGCAGTGGTGGGATTCATATTTGTGTGTCAGGCAACGCTGCGAACCTGGCAACAAAGCATCATTCGAAACAACTTGCAACAGTCATAACGAAAAATAGAATTTCAAAACTAGAATAACACCTAAAATGTGCTTATTTAATCATTATCGCACTCTTATCGCTAATGGAGAACTGGAACTGGATACACTGTACTAATACGAGTGTTCAAACAGAACATACATAAATGAAAATGTGTTTAAAAAGATGTTAAGTAAATAGGAGAAGCAAACAAAGAGATAAACGTTTTTGTTACCAAGCACGTGCGTGTTTGCGTAGATCACACTCAACTCTGCTGCACTTCAAACACATCTTTTGAACAAAGACTCAAGAGGTTTTCAAGACTTTCATCCAAGAACAAAAGAACTTTTAAGATTTTTGTTATAATGAGCAAAAACAATAATGCTTTATTTTTTATTTCTGCTAAGATCACGACGAAAATTACATCTGCCTTGTCGGTCGCTGCTCCAAGTTTAGTGAATTACCACCAAACTGGTTTGATGGAAATCTTTTGTTAAGAAACACAAGATTCGTATATACCGAGTCAGAGAAGGCGAACCACAAAGATTGAGTAAGAATTCGTTTAAATGAATTTACATCAGTTGTCGATGGCCGTTGTGGAAATGTGCACATGTTAAATTATTCATAGCTATTTTCAATACAGTGATACCTGGATATGGTCCAGATTAGCAAGTCGGGACAAAGTATTGGATTTCTCGAAGTTGCAAGAACAATACAACGACACCTCGAGAATTATTAGGAGCACATGTCTGATATCATGTATTCACAAAAGTAAATTAGCAGACGTCAAACAAAAAACATTACAATGATGATAACAGTATCAAAATTGTTATATAGTGCGATGAATCATGATGCATCAAACAATTGCGCTGTGTGGTTGAACAACAATACCAACTAGAAAACAAAGGTCACTGAAGAAATTATGCGAGTCGCATGAAAATTTAATGTGTTAGTCATGAACACTTAGAGCGCACATTGTTTGTCCACTACTACCGGCATTCATCAGATAGCATTCAATTAGTTTAAACTGTTGACAATTTGAATCAACTCCATTGATTCGAATTGCTTGGCTAATATTTGCGTTTATAAAGTGATCATCATCATTCAAGAGCGTGGTCAATTTACACAGAGATTTAAGGTGAATGCTCCAACCAGCCCGCGAAATTTAAATTTTCTTACGTTTTTTGCAATTTGCAGGCCAGTGCTAGGTTGTATGTTGATTAAAATATTATTCGCGGCTGTAAGACATATGTAGTTACAGAATTATAATCATCAAAATCATCAATAAAACGCTCTAAGTTCATAAAGCTGTAGGAATTACTTTTTCTGTTTTTTTTTGTTCTTACACCTTTCTTTATGAAGTTGGAGGGTTGTATTGGTGATTTTGATGATTATAATTCTGTAACTACATACGTCTTACAGCCGCGAATAATATTTTAATCAACATACAACCTAGCACTGGCCTGCAAATTGCAAAAAACGCAAGAAATTTTGAATTTCGCGGGCTGGTTGGAGCATTCACCTTAAAACTGTACAAAACATTCGTAGTAACAGAGGATTATCAGCATTATCGGTGTGCAGTGTGGTCGTGTATTGTTATCGTGTAGCGAGGCGAGTGCGCACGCGCAAGGTCATTGAAGGGAAATCGTTGGGTTAGTGTCGACATGGCTGGCGCCAGCGGCTCCGGCGTTACATCTTACAGCCGTGTTTCATAACACAGTCGCAGTTCCTTTCAATTAGCGCAAAGAAATGAGTGGCTGTACGGATTCAATTGAGCGAATTGTTAATAGACGATAGAATTTGTTATTGTAGCTGATTGTGGAGTAAGTGAAGTATATTAAACGCTTTGCGAAATACAGAGATTTCGAGACCTAGCCATAAGATTGAAGCACGTGAAATAATACAGCTGAAGTTCACGTGTCGCTCGTAAAGAACAATGACTGGTAGGAGGAACACTAAAATCAATTGGACACAAAGGGCATTAGTGGGACACTAGGGGCATAATGTGCTGGTAGTCAGTGTTTGTCACGCGAAACGGTCACGCAACGGTGCTTTCCTCAGGATTTCATAAAACACCGCTGCTGTTATGAATGACTTAATTATGAACGGTATTAGCGCCCTGACCTAGCAGTAATGAATTCAATCTAGAAACAAATTATTAAAGCGTAAAACTTCCAGTACATTTTTTTTTTTAATTTTTAGTTCTATTAGGAATGTGTAGAAATAAACGAAATTATGCAGTTAACGCGTGACTGGTTATGGCCGTGAAAAGATATTAGTCATCGGAAGATCCTGGTGGCAACTAAAAATAAAATGTGAATGAGTTTAAACACGAAGGTTCAACGTCTGATGAGCGAGTGTCAGCGGTGCAGTAGCAGGTTCAACGGACAAAATTCAAAAGACGCAAGGTTGAAAATTGCAATAAAGCGGACCTAGACCTTAAGAATAATAAGGTGCTTAGTGCAACGGATCGATACAGTAGTAAAGCGATAGGGACACCTATATTCAGCAGGCGGCGCTAACGTCAGGCGCAACGGTTTGTCCGGCTGCAGCTGGCCACGTTGCTATGGAACCTTCACCGACTTACTGCCTCGGTAATTAGCTGGGCAGTGTGAGAACCTTCACACCACCGTCACTCGACCGACCAACAGACAGCGACGGGCCCGCAATGCGTCAGGTTATCAAAACGAAGCAGACAAAATGATAAATTTAACGGTACTCACACGGGGTAGAAGTAGTCTATGTACTTCACGACGACCTCTCTGAGCAGATCTTGCTTGTTCATGATGGACGTGTAGCTTCCACTTATAAGTTTTGTTTGCATGGTTTCCACTTCGTCTATCGATTTTACTGCGCGGGAACCTCGAGTCCCCGTCTTCGGGTTCAACGGAGCCGTTTTTGTTGTTTTGTGCGTTGGAAAACGTTGTGCGTGCTGAGGTAGCAATGGTAAAAAATAATGTTTGTTACGGCGCGCGGGCAACCGGATCGACGCGTTGCGGCAAACTGGGACCGGGCCGGTCGCAGCTAGGCGGGGCGGTGGGGGAGGGGATCGGAGCAAGTGGCGCGCGCACGACTCTACCTACTACGGGTTACGATGGCGCCTCGAAACACCAAGGCAACGCTTTTGCGACACACCCGTTGTACCTCAAAAACGAGAATAAATCTAACAATCGCCGCACCTCGCATTAAATGCTCATTCAAATTAATCTATCGCGTAGGTTCAAGGCTAACCAGATTTGGTCAGTGCTTTTTGCTACTGTTTGAATTATAAATACAACAAGGAGAATAGACACTTGAGTCGTTCTAGATTATAAATCGTAGCTTGAATTAAATTCGTTTATTTATATTGATGTAATTAAACATAGACTCTTTCCAAACAAAAAACTAGACGTGAAAGACAGACTGACTTGGACAAAAAATGCAGTTAGAATGAACGCATGAGCTAGTCAGAAAACAAGACTGTCTCAACAAGGCATTATTATCACTGAGACGGCTAGACGAGTGTCATCAAACAATTGCCACAGTCATTACTACTGGCGCTTCCGTGTATTGTCCTCTAAAGTTCAAGTTTCGCGCAATATAAGGAGACAAAGATATTCTACTACAAAATAATACTACACAAAACCTCGTAAGAATGAAAAGCATTGAAAATCTAACGACGGTTAATAATGGATATAATAACAATTTAACAGAATTATTATAAAAGAGTTCAAAATTATATAGGTACATATACAATCAGGAAACCAAAAATAAATAGGGAATGTCTGGAATGATGCCCACTAAAAACGCTTTGTCAATAAATTAGATGCATAACAATAGGATACCGACAAGTTTGCAATCTGCAGTATACTAATTTGCATGAATCGAGAACCATAATAACCTGTAAGTACGACAAGTGCCTTGGCGAGACTTCAAGGTGGATTGTTGTTATATTCTAAGTCTAACAATAAATTCATCTTCTCAATATAAATAAATCTACCGGTCTAAAATTTTGCAAGATTTATTTAACATTATGATTCACGTTAAGAAATTCATAAATAAAATTATGAAACAATCACGTGTTAGATTATTTTCGTAACTGTTTGTATTACATGAGGTGTTTGGGATATTAAATTATTTTTGTATACCTACACTGGCGCCGATTCTGTTGTTTACAAACTAAACTAAATTTAAGTTCAGGCATCTTTTTCTTTCTATTTCATTAAGACAAAGACAGAAGATAAATATTAGTTTAGTCCTGTCAAATTAGTTAGCGCCTGCCAGCCAATTTTTTAATCTCGTCTAAAGTTGTCTATGGAGTATCTTAATTTGACAGGACTAAAGTAATATTAATCTTCTGTCCTTTTCTTTATGAAATAGAAAGAAAAGATGCATGATCTTAAATTTAGTTTAGTTTGTGAACAACAGAACCGGCGCCATTATCGGCACAATTATACCTGTCATGTGCTGTTGCTAGATAAGTGATATCATTGTTATTAACACAACAGGAGGAACTTATTATGAATGATAATGACATTTGACACGAGCACTGTGCATGATATTCATTAACCTTGGCTCCTGTGTTAATTGTATCTTAATTAAAAAAAATACTCTATGGAACCTTACCACCATATGAATATTTATTGTTGGCCCATACTGCAACCACATGGCTTATTTTTCTATGTATCAGTATTGTAAATAAATATCGTTTATGACCGGTTGTTTATGCATCATAAAATATAATTGAAGAGTTAAATGTGAAGGATTGTAAAGGACAATTACTTAAAGCGTGAATACATATTTGAACAAATTGTCTGTAATATTTTGAACTATGTTTTAAAGAATTTTCAGGTTTCCAGCAATTATTTGATATTTTGAACTACTCTTGAAACATAATGACCAAGTGGGGGCTGCTGACAAAGATAATTCAAATCCTTTCTTTGGTTATAATCAAAGCCTTTGATACCGATGATGAAAATCTTCATTTTTATATGCAATACTTTTAAAGCCTCTATAGCTCTATCCTAGAGTCATCAATAAATATGGTCAATATTACAGTAGGAGTACCTACGAGACACATTGTTATTTTATGTCAAAAGTTTTCTTGTTGCTCTTCGAAAGCACTGACAAAAACTTCTCTCTATATAAAGCACATCACAACAAAGAAAAACTCCCGGATGCTCTTCAAGTGAAGATATTGGCAATCGATCAAAATCAAAGATCAAATAACATAGATAGTGACGAAAGAATATAATATATATATAGGTATCATAAGTATTATAAAGGATTACGTTTCGCAATTATGAAAGATGTAATAAATGATAAACTTGATAAATTGATTTTCAATCAAGATGTACTAAGTGATAACTTGGAGAGTACAATCATAAGCATAGGATGCATATTTGCATAATATGTCAATCTGCTCAACACTTTAGCATCAATCACTTGAGATTGTGATGGGCATCTGTAGTCATGTTGCGATTTATTAATTAAGCTTTATGAAGATATGCTAGTCTTCTTTAAGTACCATCTTACCTTTGTCTTCTCATCTGCGGAATATGACGGCATCGTCAAATCCTTTGTGGACAAAAACTTCTATTTACGTACTTTTTAAAAAATTCTTGCAAAAGTACTTTGCAATTATAAATGAGTTATCGTTGTTGTATTGTCAGATATATTTTCTAGCTGTGGAGTATGAGACAAAGGCAAGAAATACCGTGCAGGCATTTTTTCTCAGATTTTTTGTGAACTTGTTTACATCATCTTTGGCGTCATTAAAAAAAAAAACTTGGTACTACTTTATACTAAGGTTTTTTCTGTAATAGTGTAATGTCATGAAAGATAAATAATATTCAGAATTGAGAGAAGTAAAAAATTAATCTATTGCGTAGATGATATACATCATCTACGCAATAGATGATAATTATACATCATCTACGCAATAGATTCATGTTTTGTACTCGGTTTGTACCCGACAAATACTTTGAATATAAATACACAAACATATACGGTTTGCGTACAAACCGAATCCAAGAGGATATGAAAGCTCTCTTAGTAGACAATGTTTAAAGAAATGCTTTAAGTGACAAGTTCCTGATTTCGCTCTTTATTGCCATAACAGGATAAAGAGCCGCATAATAAATTGAAATTTCCGGTAGTTCCAAATTAAAAGATAGAACTCCATTCTAGATTGAACCAGAAAATTTCCCAGATTCACATGACTGCCTCTGAGAAATCTGAAAGTCTAACGAACAAGTGCAACAATGGCTGATTATTTTAGATATTAACTCCAAACAGCTTACATCAGATACTTATTATGATATCCGAAAGCGCTCAGAGTATGCCATTAATCATTTAAATTGAATTATCTGCAGATAGAATGTGTAGCGAAGTGGATTATTACAACATAATCAAAATAAGTATTCGTTATTTATTAAGAAATCTCGCAAGATTGCTATTTGTAGATTTTTTATATGTAGAAATATTAATTATATTAAGTACAATTTGATTAAGGATTGTATCTGTGTGCTGTTAGACCCAAGGTTGTATCGATCATAGTTTGTAGTGACTGAGGCAAGTGTGGTAAACCTTCGCTCATTGTCCCTCCGAAAAAACTCCGAATACAATTTTATTTTAGGAGCACCAATTTAACTCAAGGTAACACGAGGATAAAACTTCAGTATTGAGGCGTAGCTTGAAGATGATATGATAGTGACATAAAGATTAGACAGAGAAAGACATGTGTACAAATCGTAGAAACAATCACGTAATCCGTGTAAAAACAACAACAAGTACGATAAGATATGTAGCCGATATAACAAGCAACTACAAATTATCATGAAAAAGGATGAACAGATATTATATGTAAGTTTTATGTGCGCAGTGGTATCTTGAAATCGAAAAAATACTTATGAAAATCAATTAGATGTGAATACAAATTGATCACTTACGAGCACCACGTGTTCCTACGAGCGAAAGGCGATCGGGGTTGTTCGGTTTCGGTGGACGTCGACTTCGGCTGTGTATCTACCGTCAAATTGAGCTTGAAGCCAGCTATGGATTTCCGTCGTTTGGCTGCGAGAGCCCGGGACGCGAGGTCGGAGTCATGCACCTGTTCAGGTGGGGAGGCGTGCGAGCATGTCTTCATATGCGCCTGCGCGGTTGCCACTTGCAGCAGCTTCGTAGAGAGACTCCGGCGGCCTAAGGCCTCGCACGTCGCGCACCGTCCGTCCTCCATGAAGGTCCTCGTGCGTCCGACACGGCTACGGCGTGGACACTGAGCGCGTATTGTTTCCAACGGACGTGGTGGCTTAACTGATGTCATCCGACAAACGAGCGATACACGCGCGACCATTCACGTTCGCCGCACGAAAAATTCAAGACTATGAACGGACGCCGGAATCGGATCGATACTCGAATGAAATAGGTTTGATGCGATAATAAGAACGTGATAAGGTGTACGCGAATAAGTGTAATGACCTAGACGGTGTGGCATAGCACGGCTTCGGCTTCGGTGCGGCCTCGGCGGGCGGCCGTGCGCGGGCGGCTCGGCGCATGCGACTGCGGTCACCACTACCAAGCACCCCCGCCGCCGGGTGTAATCCGAACGTTAACGAAGATATCGATATTTGCGGTGAATAATACCACGATACACGAACAACGTATGATTTACATACGTCTAACAGTCGCTCGTCGAGGTGTCATTCCGGCATTCCTCTGGACTCCGTCCAGGTGATCAGTATAAATAATTGGGGGTCATAGGATGCTCACTCGCACAATTCATGCAGAAGTCCCATAACTATAAATATACATCTGACGCGGAAATGAGTAGATTTGACAAATTCTAACTGCGTAGGAAATAAACGCGCTACCTACGCTAAGTGCGGCTAGTTAGAATTTGTTTGACCGGGGATCTATACATATTTTTTGCCTCAATTAAGACAGAGCAATGATGATCCTAACAACTCTGGCAATGTTTAATTAAAAATGACGTAGGTTTGATATGTGATTTTTTCTAAAGTCTCACTAGGCATTAGATAAGAAGGGTTGAAATTCTTTCAGACGTATTGACAAGTGGGTGCTGGCCAAAAAAATCAATGCCAATAGTTGCAGGTGACCGATTTAATTAATCGGTCGAGATGTAGCTTCTCGATCGCGAGAGAGATTTGTTCGCCCCTATGAGTGTCGCTTGCAGATTTTAGAACAAGTAATTCAGCACAAGGTTGTCTGTTGAGTCGCTCTGGAGCCGTTATTTCTGAACACTGACCGGCTTTTCAATTGCTTAAGCGAATTGATCATATTATGATACTTTGTCGGCGACATTTATTCATTTTAATGTTTCTTCCACCTTATTTCTTATAATAATATGACATTGAATGGTCCGATTAGGGACTTAAATATTCTTGCCGATTCTTGTGAGAAAATGAAATGTTCTTTTCCGTACCGTGTATTGGACAATATAATCCAAAATTCTTTCTGTATACTGAATTATACTGATTGGCATTACAACCTTCGACGGCGATCGATCGTGTCAATGTTATGTTTCCATGAAAATATAATACCCTTAAAGTATGCTTGGTTCGTATTGGACTGAACAGTCACGCTATGTGTGAATTTTTAATGCCTGAACTACTTTGCAACATTGCATTTTGCAAGTCTCTAAGCGTGAAGATATAGATGTCCTATGTGGAATTTGCATTTGTATTATTTATTGAAACATCGAATGCTTTTAATTTACCAATGCTTGGTAATCATTTAGATCAAGTTTTGTAGAGACTAATAAACAATGCAATTTAGTGTATGTATACATGTATAGTAAAAATCAAATGATAGAAAGAGCTAATTGTATTTGAGACTTGTGTTGTGGTTTCTGTCAAATCCATTCTAACCCGCGTGACAAATAATTTAGGTAGTGATCATTACAAATTCTTGTTGCGTATTATATTTTAATTAGCTAAGACGTCAAAGGGCGTGACACGACCATTGCCAAGTGTTCGACACTTTTTGACATGCATCACTCTGAACAGAATTAAATATTGGCTGTCACACCTTCCCGACACGCGTATCTCTATATGTCCAGACAAATAGTCTATTGGTATATAAACACACCATTACGACATTATAAGTACACATTATTCTGAAAGTGATTGATGTTCTAACGTACTGTGATGCTAAGTAAACATTGCGCACACCAAATAGTTAAAATAATATGCTTCACCGACGTCCAGTGAATATATCCTATGTTACATTTAAGAAATGTGAAAATCTATTGATATTACTGTACCCAGCCTCGGTGGAGCGATGAACGGGAAACTGCACGGATAGCTTACGTCAAGGAAAAGGAAATGGGCAACATTTTATCCCGTCCGGATAAGTATTTCCCTTGAGATGTAGGCTGAAATATTATGTTCCTGGTAAGTTAAGTATATATAAGTTCCTTATCTACTTCAACAATCATTACTCAAAATCTATCAAAATCAATGTTGACAGAGCCTATTGTTATACGACTTATTATCGCGTCGTATCTTGAGGATTAGGGAATAGATAAAACTGAAGTTTAAACGAGGAGGGAGTCTTGATCAAAGTAACGTTGTATAACACAATAATATTTCCCTTGTAAGTCATTCATTACAAACAGGTCACTAATGATAATGACACTGCATGATAAATGTTGACAGCTAAATTGTAGCATAATTAAAAGAGAAATAGTACACGGCTACAAAGTGATGGTGACGCAAGCGTAGATCAAAAATATATAAAGTAGATAATGATTATAAACAGCAACGCATTCGTGCTAGAGCAAAGATCAAAGGTGGATTATAAAGTCCACTTGTTACCCGATCTACCGTGCGATGACGTAAAAAGGCTCAACAAGATCTAAAGCAGAATGCAAAGACTCAACAGAAGCCATCCTTGTGCAGCCTAAATTAAAAGGTCCTAACGTAAATGCGTTGCGTTTGACGGATAGTAGGTAAGCATAGTATTTTGTTGCGTTGAACAGTGTCACTAAGCAACCTTACCGCAATTTGATGGAAACAGGAGACACGATATAGGATTAACTCCCAAAGCCGAGTATTTAAGGGGCTAAGCTGGTATAAAATTGTGCGCAACTCATCAACTTGGTCGGATTAACTAACAATAAAGTTTTCCGTGAGCGGTGCAAATAAAGAGATGGTCGTCTTAAGGCGTGAATCCTTTGAAGGTTGGTTAGGTTTGAATGGCATTTCCGTAGTGATCCAAATGTGAAAGAAAAATAACATCTCGTCCAAGTCGTAAACATAATTAGGTAAAATTGGTTACCTGGCCAAGTACTTCTGAGAAACGGCTATTAGAATCTTGGGAGTATTTAAATAATTATTGTATGAGTAGACGGCGTGAAGCAGTACTCAAATAGATTTCACGTGTAGGGAGGTGTTTCTGTGTTTATACAATAAAGAACATGATTGTGAGCAAAACATTTGCAAATGGCGTTAGTGAAGCGAGTTAAATATTGACAACGAAGATTTGGGTGTTTCCGCTCCAAGGCATACTCCTGGTGAAATACCAGGAAATATTTACAAATTCGTAAACGCATTACATTTGTGGTTGCGATTTGCAATGTATATTGATTCATTCATTGAAGGTTTTGAATTGATGACTATATAAACAGAATATACATAGGTACCTCTCGGGAGTTGTAAGGTAAAATTGATAGCTTTGAACGTAGTTATGGTAAAGCTACTTCTCACAAACATTCAGCCCAAATGTGGTGGCTCAAAGTTTGCTACACAGTTTGAAGGTGTACTTACAATGTAAGAAGCTCTATGTGAGCCCACTGAAGTGCGTGTACAGTGTGCCAAATATTGAGGATGAAATTTTAAAATTAATGCTTGAATTAAGGGCGTCGCTTACGTAACAAACTTATGTTAATTTGAAGGATAGGATAGGAGATTCTACTGCAGGCTCTTCAAACTCATATAAACATAATATTATTTTATGAGTTTTATCATATGTAAATTATTATCGGATTTGCGTTGGTAATCTTTAAAAGAGAATGTGATTCCTTTTTCTGTGCTGCTGTTACCTCAAGTATGTTCTGGGTCATAAATACTGAATTTTATAAATTTGTTGGATGTTATAATAAGACCGTTATTTTTTCGCCTAACGACTTACTGGCGTTTAAGTAATTAATCTGTCTGTGACTACGAAAAGTACGAATTAGTATGCAGTAAGATTTCATACTAACAAATTGTTTTACTTTCAAGTAAGGTTGCACCTTGAAAGTTTCGTAGTAATAAATATTTCGTTAGTAATAATATTTCATTGTTAATTGTTGAAATTAAAACATAATATTATAAGTAGGTTTTGGGCTTAAGCGGAATGCTTCTGAGGCAGAAATGATATATGTTGAACAGTGTGCAGTGGTGGTTCACAGTGAGGAAGATATACCATCAAATGTTACGCACGAGATAGATAAAATGATACTAAGTAAACGCTTTTGGTGTGCAAAAAAGAGTGTAATGTTCATGATATATCCAAATAATTATAGATACTGTTAACCTGTATCGTCCCACTGCTGGGAGAATTACCATTTCGGTAATTACCACATAATGTGTTTGTTGAAATATTTTGTGATAAAAAAAAATTGGAGCATATTTCATAGATTCCAAATAAAACCTCATCAATGTGTTCAAAGAAACCAAGAGAGAGAGAAAGAAGTTCAGAGATGCTGTAGCATCTTCCGCTCTTAGAAGCGCTATTGTAGTTCTGAATCTTATCTACCTTATGTACGGATATATACCAGATAAGGATAGACTGAAAGGAAGTCATTTTGGCGAATAAATATTGGTATGGATTTGCAACCACAGCAAACCCTATTAAATCCCACATAATTATGTATGTATTTCTTTGTCCCCGTTGTTACTTCGCGTGGGAATATAAGCAGCTGATACGATGCGCTGATTTTCTTTCCTCGTTACTACGTCTTTGTTATTAACTAATTTAATGCTGATTATAATAACATTATGGAAGCGTGTCCGACCTTGGAATCTTAACGTGTATTCGTGAAGTTTAAGGTCAAATTAACAGCTCCAAGCACCAGTGTTATTTCAAAGTTGGATTAATTAAGAGTTGTAAATATTTATGCGAACGGTTACCAAAAATACGGGCGAGTGTTTTTGTTATGAATTAAATATAAAACGTTCAAAGCGCAATTGCGCTTATATGGCCAAGCCTTATTGACGTCAATTTGACGATTAAAGTGTATTTCAAATAAACTTGCGATAAATGTCATTCAACCACCCTGTACCAAAAAGTCCAAATAACTTACGATAGATATCGTTCGTCATACAAAACTGTCGCTAACATTGCATCGGTTGAGTTTCATAATACCAAACACGGAGCAAGTCATTGTTTTGATCGTGTTACCGACACTGCCCATACATTTTTTTCGTATGGTTTGGAAATATTCGGATACATTAGTAGAAGGAGGTGAACAAACTTTATCGCAAGTTTATTTGAAATGAACCATAATGTCCTTAAATAAGTAATTACTCTAAAGAGTTTTAATAGAGACATTTAAGCCAATCATAGCCTCAACATCGTTGAAATTGAGCATCTTTTTGCGGTGTCGGATGACATCGTCCACAACACGATGGCAAAGATATAAAACGGTCATAAAATATTCAATAGTATCGACGTTATGACCGACCGCAGTGTACAGAAAACGGCCCGTTTACATCACGATAACACGTTCAAGTTAATCGTATGGTGTGAAAATGCTTTCACTTATCATGTCTACCTCGTCCTTATCGAAATCATTATCAGTTATTGCTAGCAAGTTATCAGATGCTATAATTAATATATCAAAAACAACAGTTACAAATAGGAGTTCTTACGTGATATTCCAAACACAAAGTTCGGTTAGGTAGAATTAAGTCGAAAGTTAAGCTCAGACATTTACTGACCTGTCTAATACGATACTCATATGTCTGTGCAGATTTTGCTTGAGATCTCTTCGTGTGTACGGCTGTTGCTGCTGCAGTTGTTGTTGTTGTTGTGGTTGTTGTTGTTGCTGTGGCTGTGGTGTGGGGGGCGACGGCGCAGGGGCCGCGCCCCCCGGCGGTGCTCGTTGCCCTACGAGCACCTTCAACTCTGCCATCAACTTTTGCACCATACGGACACGTTTGTACTCAACCGCGTAACACACACTAGTGAAGACGTACACCTCAATCAAACGTAGCCAACTTGCCAAGAGCCATTGGCTCGGCCGTTGCATACACACGTGACGTCACTGCTGCACGTGATAATAACGCATCGATATCGATACAAGCGTCGTTACAACGCGCGTGCGGGTTCCACACTGTGGGTGCCGTACGACGCTTTGACCTCGCCGCCGCTTTTTATAAGTGCCCGATGAGCGCGCAAGGTGGTGTATGTGAGACGGAATAAACATGTTTATATTTAGGCGAGATGTTCGGGACGCATGATACGCACGCTTTGATACGATTAGTTACCCTGCGTTTTTCATTTTCCCTGAAGTCCGTACAAAATGTTATTGCCATACCAAACGAATGGCATTTTTGATGGCCAAGGCTACTAATCATTCTTAAGACACAGTTATAGTCGATACACTAATTACACTGCAATAAACAATGGCCAATGTAGGTCGTCGGTTGCAGCAGATCACAATAGCGGTGAGAGGAAACGGGGTCATACGAGCATTGTTCGGCTTCAAAACGAAGAGTTGAGCTAAATTAAATGGGGCGCTGGTTCGCTTCCGATATCAAATTAGTACAAGTACACAGAAGATATCGCAATGGAAATATAAATTTGGAATACGACATTTATGTTTACAACTGAATCAGGTAGATTTATATGTAAACAAACACATTGAAGAAATTCGAGGAATGTAACCGAGAAGAGAATCCTTGAATCGTAAATACGAAAAACAAGCTGAGTTCCGTTCTGGTTTTTAAAATAATCGACTTTGAACGTGAATTGTGTGACGGGTCGGTTCATGGAGAGGTAGAAATAGCACCACCTGACGCCGCCGGCGCAGGAAGTGTGGACGGTCGAACACACCACCAGTCCACCACTATAATCAGAAACGAAGTGAAAACATGCACGTAATTTTTACAGGGCGAAATCTAGATGTAACAGAACTGAAAACTTTTATAAACTGTAATGAATTCCCTATTACACAAGTGCACCTCGTTGTATCTCATTTATTTATAATGACATTAAATATACACCCGGAATTAGGATACTGAATACTCAAACATTATGTTTGCAGCATTTTAAGCAATGCAACGCATGCAAGAATAAAAGTAAGTGCAAAAATTTGCAGTCTGACGAAATTTTTAATATTCTTTTGTCTCTTTTTGGAGGAGTATTAAAAATAAAAGTCAAAATACGAATGTGTATGAGATCTGGTTTTCCGCAATTCGGTCTTCCTGAGGCACTTCAGTAACCGTTTGCAGTTTACAGCTGTGTTTAAAAACCAATTTTATTTTCGGAGGACAGCTGCGCCTGCGTTACCTGATTCGGAGGAAATAATGAGAGCGATTCCACTACAAAACATTTTCGTAATACTCGGAGTAGCGGCGGTTTAATGTTTAGGAATAAAGGCGTTTGTAGATGAAGTGATAAGTGCGTTGTGTAATTACAACGCAGACAAGTAGAAGTATTAATAAATTAATAGAGAAGGAACGGTCGACGGGTTGCGCGTGTCCTGCGATAACAACTTTCTCTGAATGAGAGGGAGCGAGATTAGATTGAGATTATCCAAGCGTAATCATCAGCACGGCCTTTGAGTTCCTACTCGTACACAATCGAGAGCACTGAAGAGGAAGTCTAGAGAGTTCCTGGACTTTCGTTATGTTGATGTCGGAATTACAGAAAAATATAGGGTATCTTGCTCACAGCCGCGCGCAAGCTGCAAAAGGCGAGTGAACTAATCTATTGCGTGTGGTTAGTGACCTTATCCTTTAAATTTAACACTTTATGGCTGTTTCAAGGAGCTCAGTTAAACGTTATATTCTTATCATTTAATGCTCCGTTCGCTTCAGAAGAAATAAAAGCACGAACTATATCAACATAACTGATAGAGAAATTCAGGCAACCGTGTGCTTTTGGTTGAGCTCCCTTTGTTTGGAGCCATTTAGTTCGCTGTGTGTAACATTTTATTTTATTTTTCTTAAAGCTTTTGTCCTGTATCGTTATGGTCCGTAAAGTGTTGCACGGTTTGCAGACGTTAAAAAGGGGGAAATTATTTCTGGAAAGTTTAAACAAAAGATTTGGAACAAATAAAACGAAATTAAATTAAAAAAGCCATTTAAAGTGTTTTTCTAAAGGGAACAAAACGGAATTTAGCAAAATATAGTTAAAAAGTTATAATGTCACATTAGGCCAGAGCTACACAGTAACATGAACAAACACATAAATGCGCTATCCCATTGTCATAGTTTTAATAATCAATGGCAGGGAATGGGAATAACCACCCCATGACCGTATCCATGGCGCCCATGCAAGGGTGATGACGTCACCTTTGATAGTACAACCGGAATTATGTAAAGGATACGTCGGAAATAATTTGGCACAATTCGCTTTAAACAATTGCTGAAGATGCTAGCGTAGAAAACAACACGCCCATTCATAAATAAAAACCTTTAGGGCCGAGGACGCGGAAGCTTGACCTAGATAAAAAATTGGGTTTGTTGTTGTACTAAGCAATGCAGTACTTACAGATGGTGTTTCAGAGAGTCCTCCAGCGCACTGGATGATAAGTTTAATTCATAAAAAACACTTTTTGGCACTTTCGCGGGTCAGTTCTGTGCGGAGGTGAGAGAAAGCGTGCTCTCTGTGCGACGGATCTGTACACACTGAATGTAGACCCCCGAGTGTAGTAGTGAGTATGCGCGCGTCCCTATTCCCGACGTCCTTGCGTGAAAGGGGCGGCTTTGTAGGGTGGCGCCATGGTAGCACGTCAAGGCAACGCGTCAATCAATATGCGAGATGAGATCCCTGGCTAATCGTCCAAGTGTCACGCATAAAACGCGTGATTACTCAATCTCAAACGGAAGTTTACGGAAGTACGAAATTTTTTTTTTTTTTTCATGACTGATAACAAGTTGATGCAACCGTTTGTGCAATTGTAAAAGTAACCGCAACAAGTAATTCATACGCAACAGGTTTACGTATGCACATCACAGCAGATGCAAACGGCCTTGCATAACTGCATCATGGTGATTTTTTCCGACCCTTCACCTTATAAACTTTCCATTCCCTTGATACTTGGATGTAAACAAATAACGGACCCAGAGGTATGACGAAACGGTTTCATTACAATAGCAAATGTTGGAGAGAGAAAACAAAAACGATTGCATAAGGTGCAATTGAAATCAATAATTTACGGTGTGTTAAAAAGTGTAATGGTGCTAATAAAATAACGTGAGGGTATATCGAACAGATATGAATACTGAGTTAGCGTCTGTTACGCAAGTGAACAGTTACGTATTTGCAGTTGGTACGGACACGCACTATCTCCTATCATATCAAGACGCATCGTTGCGAGAACCGACAGCTGATCGACAGTAACCGCAGCGGGCAATTCAAGTGCTGTGTGTTACTAATACATTGTTCTTGACAAATTACATTGATAATGTTGTCCAGTCATTGCTGCAATGGTAGCATGTGAGGTTTCTCCTTGAGCTATTAGGTTACTTAAGCTGTGCGCGGATTTGACTTATATTTTTGCTGTTATAAGAGTTATGAGTTAAAAGCAAGATTATAGCCACTTCAGTTACCTCACAGAACATGATTTGCTCTTCAAATCTAGTTCTGGTGGTTTCATATTGCCAGTCAGCTGTCACTAAAATCGCCACTTGCGGCTGGCAACAGTATTGCTGAAATGCCTTGTATTAAAACTCCCTCCGTCTTAATACAAAACGAGGTCTAATTTTAGACCTAGCCTAAACCTTCCAGCCAGTTATTCTATTTTGAACTTTATTCCGGCAAACGTAAAGTTCTTAATGCAAAATTGACAACTTAGACTCGGGTTTAACGTCAGTTTTTGTAATAAGAACTTTAGCTTCGTCGGATTATAGTTCGAAATTTAAAAATGGCTGGATGGTTGTGGATGGTTTGGTGGTTGGCTGGTGGTTGGGTCTAAAGATGAATCTGGGGGCACGGGAGTGCCCCCGCCAAGACGAGCCAAGCGAAGCGCAAGGGCACTACCTACCTTTTCTCGAAGCACTTCGTCGTATTTTTGAACCCTCTTAACTTGGGTTTGGATTATACCAGATAAACAAAATTTTCGGGATATGACGTCAGTGGTTGACTTATTAAACTTATACGGCCTTATTACAAAACAAGATTTATCTTTAGACCCAGGTTTAAACCACCCAGCCATTTTTAAATTTCGAACTATAATCCGACGAAGCTAAAGCTCTTATTACAAAAACTGACCTTAAACCCGAGTCTAAGTTGTCAATTTTGCATTAAGAACTTTACGTTTGCCGGAATAAAGTTCAAAATAGAATAACTGGGTGGAATGTTTAGGCTAGGTCTAAAATTAGATCTCGTTTTGTAATAAGACGGATAAAGTTTCAATTGCATAGCTCTTATACTTTAGATTTTATTGATATCTAAAATACCCCGATTTCGTCACTGACTCACTGATTGATGATCATCAATATTCTTAAGGTTCTTCCTGAAGTCCTAGAAAGCTGAAATTTGGTATGTAAGCTAGTAATAGTACACAAACAAC
Organism: Mesoligia furuncula; assembly: GCA_916614155.1. NCBI lineage: Eukaryota > Metazoa > Arthropoda > Insecta > Lepidoptera > Noctuidae > Mesoligia > Mesoligia furuncula. The sequence goes on from OU744794.1 coordinate 6,313,039, forward strand.
AAAAAAATCTTAAAACTTGAAACTTTTACCCCCCCAACCCCTTAAACTAGGGGGTGAAAGTTTGTATGAGACTTCCGTAAATTTTGATGCTAGAGGTCTTGAAATTTATATAGGGGGTCTTTGTTATAAATAAACCCCAAAAAAAGAAAGAAAAAATTAACAACAGAAAATATTCTCGTATAAATATCATAAGCAACTTACAAAAAGAAATGAAATCCCACAAAAACATTTCATGTTAAATGTTGCCAAGACGAGACCATGTAGCTCGCACTGTCAAAAAGTAATCAGATCTCATGTAGAGCCAAGCTTCTAACTCTACACGCCTTAACTCTACAAGGCCTAACTTCGCAAACTCTACACCTTAGTCAAAATATATGGCTTGGCCATTTCGCTACATTCACATGAGCGTAAGGTGAAAAACTCTCATACTGTTAATGGTTCTTGTAGTAACGAAACGGCCAAGCCATATATTTTGACTAAGGTGTAGATTTTGCGAAGTTAGGCCTTGTAGAGTTAAGGCGTGTAGAGTTAGAAGCTTGGCTCTACATGAGATCTGATTACTTTTTGACAGTGCGAGCTACATGGTCTCGTCTTGGCAACATTTAACATGAAATGTTTTTGTGGGATTATGTTTTGTAATAAGGCCGCCTGTGTTTGGACAAATTGTAGACTTAAAACAGTTCTGTGTTCGAATTTAGAAATCTCGTCTGTGACGAGTTTTCTTTTTTATTGCACTGAATTTTATTATTATTATTATTTATTATAAGCCTGTGTTGTCCCACTGCAGGCCAAAGGCCTCCCTTCCCTCTTTCCACTTTTCCCGGTCTACTGCGATTGTGGGCCAATCCTTAAAAAAGAGTCCAGCTCATGCCGCCATCTGTTTCTGGGCCTGCCGCGCAGTCGTTTCCTGCCATTGGGGATCCTCTGAGTGGTGGCTTTTGCATATTGCTGCTCCGACATGCGACAGATATGGCCAGCCCAGTTCCACTTTAGTCCAGCAGCTGTGCGTCCAGCGTCCGCTATTTGTGTTTTGGAACGAAGTATAGAGTTCTTAATGCGGTCTGTGAGTTTGACACCTAGTATACTTCGTTCCATAGCCCGTTGGCAGACTCCAAGTGCGGACTTTTGACGCTTTGTAAGAGACCATGTTTGCGCTCCGCAGGTGAGGGTGGGAAGAATGCATGTGTCCATGAGCTTTCGTTTTAGTGAAAGCGGGAGAGGTCGTTTCATGTGATGTTTCATCGACCAATAGTTCTCCCAGGCGTTTTCTGTGCGGCGAGCGACTTCTTTGTCCTGTCTCGCCTGGAAGGATACTATTTGGCCGAGGTAAATGTACTCATTCAACCCGCACACCCCCAGTTTCTACGTTGCGTTCTGTGCTGTTCGTCATCAGCTTTGTTTTCGACATGTTCATCGTCAGTCCGACTTGAAGACTGGCGTGGCTCAGTTGTTGTTTTTCATTTGGCCTAGACGCTTTGTAAGAGACCATGTTTGCGCTCCGTAGGTGAGGGTGGGAAGAATACATGTATGACATGTACATGAATAATGTGTCCATGAGCTTGCGTTTTAGTGAAAGCGGGAGAGGTCGTTTCATGAGATGTTTCATCGACCAATAGTTCTTCCAGGCGTTTTCTGTGCGGCGGGCGACTTCTTTGTCCTGTCTCGCCTGGAAGGATACTATTTGGCCGAGGTAATTTTATTTATTTATTTATTTCTTTGGGAAAACAAACAGTTACATAAAGTTTCTTAATTAATAAAACCTTAGTATCTAATGTTAGTGGTTTATGTATAACTCACAACGTTATCCACATGTTACCTATTGAATATTTTTTATAAGAACTAAGTAGGCATGCGAGTGATTTTACATTACCTTATGTAATTAAGTTACATTACAGTTAATAAATAAATTTAATTTGTTAATTTTTTGATTACATTGTTTCGAAATTTGTTAGGTGTTAATGTAAATAGGTCTATGTCCGAAAAAATTGTGTTATAATTATTTACCATGTGACGTGGAGGTGCACGAACTCCAGCATTGGTGCGGCAAGATGGAATGGCAAATAGAGGGCGTGCGCGCACCTCGCGTCTTACAACAGTTCTGGGTACAACATAGCTTAAATTATTTACCAAATCTGAACAGTCATATCTGCTGCTACATATGTCATATAGAAACGTCATCTCTAAGAGAAGGCGTCTAGTCCATCAACTTAAAATCCCTACAGGGGCCATTAGAACTCAAACTATGGCGGCATCGGTAACGTACAGCTTTGAGAAATTTGCGCTGTACATTTTCTAAGCTTTCTACGTATTTTTTGTATAAAGGACTCCATATTGATACAGCGTATTCAAGTTGTGATCTAATAAGTGACTTATAAAGATGAGTGTAGGTATCAGGACGCTTAAAGTCCAAGGTGGTCCTCATCACAAAACCATACATGCGGTATGAGTTGTTATTAATTTTATGAATATGTTGATCAAGATGAAGCTTACTATCCAGTATTACCCCCAGATCCTTCACCGACGTAACCTCGCTCAGAGGAGCATTACCGAGAATATACGCACGTTTTATAATATTTTTGTTTTTTGTGAGTGTGATAGATACACATTTAGAAGTACTTAATTGAATTTTATTCTTAATACAGTACGCATAAAATCTATTCAAGTCGTCTTGAAGTAATTCACAATGAAGTCGTCTTGATGTAAATGTACTCATTCAACCCGCACACCCCCAGTTTCTACGTTGCGTTCTGTGCTGTTCGTCATCAGCTTTGTTTTCGACATGTTCATCGTCAGTCCGACTTGAAGACTGGCGTGGCTCAGTTGTTGTTTTTCATTTGGCCTAGCTCACCTGCTGAGGAAGAAAAGAGGATAATGTCGCACTGAAACCAAGCAATAATGTGGATTCAGAAATATGGTCACGGAATAAAAAAAAATACTTTTTTTTTATTTGCCTGATAGTAGTTTTCAAGCCCTGCATTATGGAGGGAGAAGGTCAAAATAAAATAAAAAGCGCTGATAAAATAGTATACATCTTTTAATTAAATTTGAAGCGTGTTCATGAAAAAAATAATTAATCAAAGATGTTACCTGAAGCTGATAAATTAATAGTTAATTAATGCATCTGGCTGGTGCTCGTAGGCAGAATATTGTTATACGATAGTCAATACACTGTTTTGGCACCGCTTCAAGCTGTCTTGCAATTGATTAACGATACGCCTAAACAAATTTCAGTTTAGTATACAATGAAACTTGAACAGTATAGTCGTTCGTTAAAAGTGAAATTATTCTTAATAAATTTCATACAACGAATGTGAATGAACCGTATAAATTGCTTTATTGATTCCGATCAAAACACTGGATTATGGCAAAAACGAGATGAATAAAATTTAAATCGAGCAGAAAAAGTTAACGAGGCTATCGGTCTGGCAACACGATGTATAGAGTAAAAGGAGGATAACAAAATTTACATTCCATTTTAAAATGACGTCATATCCACAATACCGGAACAAATGTAGTGACGAGGAATATGACAAGATAGACAATGTTCGACGATGTAGAATAAAACTAACAAGTAGGTAAGGTTCGCCGAAAGCATCCTCCGTAGAGATTGATTAAGATAACAATCAAAAGACGTGATGTCGATATGATCTTTATTTGTTGTGTAATCGCCCATAAACGTACGGCCACATTTACTGATGTTACATAATTATCAGTGAAATTCACATGTATTTCATAACAAAAGTTTATTTGACAGTACCAGAAGCAGACAAAGGCAAGTGAAATTTTTCTTAAAAGGGCACTGATAGTAGTGAAATCGAGGTAGATTAGTGTGCAACCACTAGTGTGAAATGAAATAAACAAGAGGAATTAGCGCCGGCCGATAGCCTGAGCTAATCTGACCGCAAGGGAGCGGGCGCCACTGAGACTTTCCCTTTTCTTCTTGTGAAAGTGATGATGCCCGCTGCAACAAAGCAACAGTTTGCATCTAAAATCAACCACCGATCAAACCATCCGCAGCGATGGTAAAAAGTTATGTAAAATCGTGATCAAAGCTACAAAGAGGGGCTCGTCATAAAAACCAAGTACTTCTCCAATACACGTGCAAACGTTTTCTGCTAAAGAAAACGAAATTTCTTAGCAGCCGCAGTCACGTGCAAGACGATGCACTCGATCATGTTGCCAGTAAATAGAACGTCAATCTGCTTAGATATGCAAAATGGAAACTCAGAATGTTAATTGCAAATGCATTTATAGAAAACAGTGGCCGAGTAACGCAGATTACCAAGATGACTATCGATATCAGTTAGCTTTAAAGAGCATGAGTTATCCTGTATCTCTGTATATCGTATGGGCGCTGCACCATCAGCCGAGGACCAAAACAGCAGAACACGAAAACAAAACAAAGCGTACTTTCTAAACGAAGACTTTCTCTTGACGAAGTTCGGCACGGCTAATGTCCGCCCTTTATTGCCAACAATTAGCTACAGAAACTGGGCTGTTTATGGCAAAAAGAAAATTATGTGGAGCAATACACGCAGTTGCTAAATGGCCCGATCGAGAAATTCCATAATTGCTTAGTGATAGTCAACAACCACCAATTTTGTTGTTGTTAGTCAATTTAACTTTGTCGAAAACATAAACTTTAACGAGGCTTTATTGTTTTAAAGCGGTGTGGAGTTTTTTAATGAATACGTATATTTTTTCTTAGAATGTTCGTCAGTATGCTTTTAGCTGTATTTGGAGTAATTTATTTAAATTGCGCATCATTATCCATTATTCAGATAATCACTGAACTTATAAGTGAAAAGATAAGTATGAAGTTGAAAAAGTAATGTAATTTTTTGTCCATCGCATCGTGCCAAACCCAGTTTGCGATAAAAAACGTAAACATAGGTGTGGACAGAACATGACTCGGTTTATGTTAAATTCAAGGTTACTCAGAAAAATATTGAACCAAACAAACTCTTATCAGTAGCTGATATAGACATGAATACAAACATTAAACTTGTTTGAAGATGTGGAATATTTTCGACATCGCGTTAATTTGTCAATATTTTTAGTGTCAGGGTACCTACTTTTGAGGCCGAATAGTTGCATGGCCATTCGACACTATTACCGGCTAATAAGAAAATAACATACATGCATTAATGTGTTGTTGCTAACCGATAATAAACAAGTGATTTTACCAACGACTCATGCAGTCAAGGTTGAGGTGCCCATTGTGTTGTATAATAGAACAACAGTTGAATAATATTCCCGCAATATCCTGTACATTTTACTGTTTACTAAAAACGAGCTGCTAGGTGGTAATAATTTTGATAATAATTTTGCTTACTGATTATTCGAAGTAATTTCGACAAACTCCTTGACCGATTCGTCGATAGAACAGTTACTTAATCTGCAGCTCCGAATACAAGGGTCAATCATTAATCATAATCTGGCCTTGCAGCGTTAATTTTTGGACGACAGTAATAAATAAAATATCAGCAGACTTATTTCGATAGATTAATTACTTTAGTTAGACTAAGGTCTTAGCTGATTAGAATGTAAAAAATGCAAAGTAGAGCATTTAAAAATACATAAGGATTTGATTCTTGGGGACATAAATATGGTGCCTCATCGAGTATGTCGCAAAAAATTTGCGTAGCATATATGGTTAAATGGTAAATTCTGTCGACATCCATCGTGAACCTTTTGAAACCGTCCCTCTTCCATCTATTACATAAGAAATCACATACAAAGCGGGACGACGCAGCATTCAGGACAAATTTCCTTTCGCTTACGACTCACCCAATGAAATTTTTGATGAAGCAGTAGACTGCGAACAGGGTCGCATCATTGAGGCCGAGGTCCGGCTTGATCCTGGGCAGTGCGACATGCGGCGAGGCAGCGTCGGCCGGCGGGCCGCGCACCTCTGGCGTGGCCGCGCTCATGGCGGGCGCGCCGCGCGGCCGCGTGCCCGACGCGTGCGGAGCGATCGTGACGGCCGATCAGCTGGCTCAGCAGTGGGCCCGGCGGCGGCCGCACCCGCCCCGCATAACACCACCGGCGCTCCCGGCACGCGGCACCGCTCGCACCGTCGCCGGAGCGCGCCAAAACCACCCGCGTGTTAGCCCGCGCGGCGCACGGCTGACACCGACCGGTGGCGCTACCGACACTTATCGATCGCGACGCCGCGTCTGCGCTCTCAACCCTCCACAGACACTAGTACGGAGACTTGGAGCCGGTCTCACACGTCCAGCATAAGGAACGCCAAGTAGATCACGAGAAAGAACCAGGGACAAACGAGGTACATGCAAACTGACATCATTTGTTTGTTTGTATGCGAGATAAAGTTTATTCAGACGCAAAGTTCAGTGATGAGCTTGGTCGTATAAAAGTTGTGGTTAGCACGTGCAAGTCGCGCGTGCGTCTGGCGGCGCGGCGGCACTCTGACTGGGCGCGCTCGCGCCGCGTGCTCACCGTCCGCACGATATCCGCTCACCACGCTATCTATACTCACTATATACAACTCACGCACAGCCTGCACACCTTGATTTACATACTGAAGGTGTGACAATCATACACTTCAAAAAAGAAGTGCCATAGATATTTTTTACAGTATCAAAACACACCTATGTTAGATCAATAATTTCAGGCTAGTACAGACTAGAGTTATACAACATCTCATAGCTATTCCAAAGGTCACTACTTTTTACTTATAAAGACATTAGAGCAATATGCATTAGGAAAAATCCTTTCATACTGATAAAAAGTTTGATGATGAATAGCAAGAAACTTCAAAACTTTTTGGCACAAGGATCGGCTGGCGAAAACTTTTTGCTAACTTTACAATGTAAGCGGCCGTGCTAATAGACTATGTATCTGGTGTTGTGACTATTAAAGTACATCGTTAATTTAGGACGTGACACGCCTGTAACTGACTTTAATAATAATTAAATGACGATACTATCTATCACGAATTAATAAGCTTCAGAAAGTTATATTGCAACTCATTAAAATAATCTGCTACTAACCCGAATTCGTACCAGAAAACATGCCAAGAACAAAGACTAAAACAATATTAAAACAAAACAAATTGTTTGATATTGTCCCATACGATAAGCAAACTTTCAAAATAGTCATAGTAATTGAACACCCTAAATAGTTGAACCACGGTCAACGTCCGCGTGACGGACCGGCGAATAGAGCGATCTGACAAGAGGACAAAAAAAAAACATCTCTCCCACCGTCAATCAAGAGTCTTTGCGGAATGACGTAAAAGAGTTTTTGCCATCACTACAAGTGGTGCCCAGAATTCGTCTAATGAACTCCCGGTTCTCAGTGACCCTGCTCATCGCAACGCTCCATGAGCTGCGTGAACATCGACGACATATCGAATTTCTCGAGGACATCGACCCGAATATGACCATCTCTGGCGTAGTAACTTTGCTTAATCGTATACCGCTGATGTATTTATTAGAAGTTTTTTTTCAGCATATGAACTTGGAGAAAAAGTGTCGATATAATCCTCGAGCTGTATAATAAATTACGCTTTACATTGTAATAAAGTAAGAGGCGAGTGTCATCGCATCTCTTGATAATCTTTTTGTCGAACGTGAGGGACAACAACAAGTCCGCTTCTTAGAATATAACTCTCGACTTCCCGGCGTAGCGCTGTTTGATTTCCGAGAAGCAGTTTCAGAGAGATGGATCATAGAACCCTACTTTTGAATTACTAATAGTTGCCAAGTTTAAAAGCCATGTAATGATTTAACAGTATCATCGATTAGGGTTTAATTCTCAGTAGCCTGCAAATACACTGAGGCATTAAAAAAAACTAAAACGGAGAGGAATCAGCAATATACATACATATATTGACTTATATATACATATATTTACTTATTTAAATAATACATATTGACCATATATGCACCTTTAGAATTATAGAGACCTAATTCGAAATTTGAAGATTTAATTTTCAACTTTGCTCATAAAATTACCTTGCACGACAGTCTTCATCGAATCTTAATAAAAAAGAGACTTAATATGTCAGTCTTGTCAGATATGTCAGAATTGTCGAACCTAACTTAATATGTTTTATTAAGATTCAATGAAGATGGTCAAATTTCGAATTAGGTCTCTATAATTCTAAAGGTGCGTGAGAGCAGTGGTGGTCGTGAGTTCAAATCCGGGCAGGCACTTTACTTAGTGGATTTAATTTGATCACCACTGCTCTCAATACAGTTAAGGAAAGCGTCGTGAGAACTCAATGGTAAAAGGCACCGAGTTTGTTTTTCCGATAAACCTCTACGAACATTGAGGCAAGGTCACATCCCCCCGAAGGGACTAACCTACATTAGTTCAGAATGAGAATCGGATGAAAAGGAAAGGAACCAAAAGCCAAGTAACATCAAAACAAATATTTCCTGGCAGCCAACATTGAAGCTAAGCTGATAACAAGATTATAAGCAACATCTATTAAAGATTGTTGATCTGCCAATATCGGCACTAATTTTAAATTATGGGTGTTAATAATTAGGTTTAAGAAATAATGCACAGACGATCATAAAAGACAGTTCTATTATTTAATCAATTGAAATGGACAGGTCTTGGCAGCAGAATCATAGATAAACGTAGAGGCAGTTAAACAATCGTAAATACTTGTTGGAAGTTAACTACCTAATTACTCTTTGGTGCGTAAATTATAGAGTAGGCCCCTTTGCGATACGCAATGGAAAATATGTAAGACAAGCCGATGAAGTGCTAATCATGTAAATAATCCATCCTTCCACATAATTACAACAGAATACATTTGTTTATTAATAACATTCAATTTTGCTTTGAAAAATTATTAGATGTAAATTTTGCGGTGAAATCGATACTAGTTTCGATTGTAATATCAATGACACGATTTTCGCACAAGTACGTGGTGTAGATAATGAGTCTGGTTGCAAATAAAACAGTGGTTCCCGTGAAGTGTTTCGCCTGTAAATGCATACGTTGTAGTTGTTCGTGACACGAGAAAATTACAAAGTTGCATTTGCAATCAGCGCTATGGTGTCTTTAACGTTCGCGTGCATCGTTCTATTGATGCAATATGACCCACTTGTCATTTCTATGAAATCGTTGCCTCTATAAACGTTACTGGGGTATTTTATCTGCAACTTGTTTGGAGGATTGGCTTCCTTATTTCCAACACTAATGTAAAATAATCTTAAGTAGCGGCAAGAAAATTGACATCGTTATGAAATGCAGGATAATGTAGGCAAAACAGTGAATGACGAATAGTAACAAATTCATTTGTGAACAGTTTCGATCAGCTAAATCTAATCTAAAGCCCAGCAGCGGCTGCCGTATTTACGCAAGTATTAGCGATTTCCCGCTATCGGCAAGCCGCGCACGCGCACAAACTGATCTATGGCGCAAGCTTCCATCATTATTCTCATTACGAACTGGCGAGCGTGTTCGCAATTGCGGCACACCCGTCTCGTGCCAAATGGTGACTTGACAATATTACTACTAGTAGTTTGATACGTAATTTGAAAAGGCTAAACCCATTTTATAGGTCGACCACGCACTGTGCACACCGTTTTCGTATAAATGTGGGCTGTTGTGGGAATTATTTGCTAAATCAGTCAAGTGAAAGCTCAGATGATGCAACCGCCTGTGTGGCTGTTTGATAGGTTAAAAGAAACTTCCAGATCAAAGTCTTGGCAAGTACTTACAAGAAATTACAAAAACAATTGGCATACAATTTTATTTCAAATATTTTAATTGAAATATAAAAATTAAAATAACAGGATCTTGTTGCTGTAAAATCTGAGCACTTGTAAATATTTTCTTTTTCAGTTCAGTAACGTGAAAAATATATGTATTGGGACGTTTTTTTACGCACTTCTACAAGCAATTTGAGTGCGGAAATTATCAATTTGTCTAAAAGAATTTTTCATCATCTGGTTTTGATGTTTTCATTAATTCAAACGTCTAGTTCTTTTGATATGTTTGTTTATCGTGAACATAGTATATGATTAATGAGGGTTCTGAATGTGTAATTGAAAAACATTACTTGTCACCAAACATTACGAGATGCGTGAAAATACAGGAGTATGTTTGTGCACGTGGCCGCCCTGTGCTGTGGCCAGGCCGTTTCAGTTCCCTATTCCTGCTAATAAAGTTTTCAATTTTGCCGTAACAAACAAACGGTTGTTAACCAACATTGCTACGATTTTAGATTTTAATTACGTCTCTATATACGTGGTCACGTGAGACTGCCGGTGACTTGAGCCTGCTATGTGCTGAGGTGTACGCTGGGAAAGAATGCGATTCACCGTTTGCCACCTTATCAGCCGACATTGCATCGTCGAGTGTCCGATTACGGTACAATAATCGTAAACTAAGTATATATTGCATAATTCAACTTGAATCGATTCCAAATTGCGGTAGCGAGGGCTACGATTTGTCGAAGTTCTGATGAATATGAATTAACATGCTGCGATTTCAGGTTTGTTATCTTACGGAGCATCGGTATCGAATCCGTGTTATCGTTCTTATCTATCGATCTCACTTTATCGGGTGTTATCGTTAATTACTGGTATTCGATTATGAAGTTCTCATGTTATGTCAACTTAAAGTAAACAAGACGATAGTAGTATTACAGTAAGACAATGAATTTGTCAAATTTTTGTAACTGAAAAGGTTAATTTACTTTAGGATATGTCTTGTATTAATCAGAGCTGATACAAGTTGCCCACACACCGTTGGAAATATCGGTATCGCTATCCTTCGTTAAGGTACACAATCATGTAGCAATTAATCTGAGGGTCTCTAAATGCAAATATAGATAACCTAACGCATGGGGCTTTGGTTAGCGATTTCACTTACGAACTAGCCGGAGACATACAAATATTTCTTAGTCAGAGAGAGAGAGCCAGTATGGAAATCAAGGTTATTAGTAATAATAATTTTACTATTACACAGTTTAAAAAAAAAGGTTAGCACAACCTCACGCGATGCCAGAAGCATTCCGAGAAGCAATAGTAAACAAGGAAAATGTTGCATTACAGTGACGAATCGAAATTTATAATGACCGCAAATATGAGGAAAACTGAGCCTGAGCTGAAATTAAAAAGTAAGTGGGGTAGAAAATGTACCTACTTAGTCGGTAGGTATATAAATTACAAGTCAGTATCACATGTGCTAATATTCCGTTAACCTAATAAAGTAATTTAAAACAGTCATATTCTACCACTACCTATGTTAAACCATTTTCCCAAATCTGCGTACATTCCGCGACCAAAACGACGTTAACAATGAATCGAATCCAAATTTGTACATTTAAAACCAAATTGATATAGTAGGGTCGGTGGGGTCAAAAGCTGCAGTTAGCGTGTTGTACCGGGAATGCCCGAGAGAACCCGTCTACGATCAGTGGGCGAATTTCTCACGCAGTGTTTATGTTTCAACTACAATTAAAACAATGCGCCGAGACGGCATTCCTAGTACAGTTACGATTAGTATCCACGAAATTCCTTAACATCAAAATAGTTACAAAATCGTTTAAAAATCTACTACGCTCAACCTTAAAGAACTTAATTACGTACTGAAAGCGAGAAATTGATTCATCATAAAAACCCGCTTGAAACAGCTGCAAACTCACAGCGCAAATGAAAAGTTTCCTAGAATACATCAACGAAATAATAACATACACTTTGTTAAATTTTAGCTGGCCATTTGCTTAGAGAATTATATACCTGCACGTCAGGAATAAACAATCAGGTTGGTTAACAATTTATCATACAGTTGCACTCCTGCTATCGCCCCGAGACATTGGAGTCATTAGTTACAATTCGCAACAGTTGCTCTGCTATTTTGAGAAAATAACTAACTTTGGTCCCCGTCATAGAGTAACGACGCCTAGTGGTCGAAAGGCTAACATTTAAAAGCGCCAAAAGGAAAATTCTCTCTTAAATTAAATGAAGCAATTTCTGTACCGTCACATTTGGCTTAAATAGAAACTGCGTTAATTATAGGGATAACCTGGGAGCGAAATTGACTAAGTGTGAATTACTTCGTACAAAATATTGTTATTTCGAGACTATAACTAACTTTGCCCCCTACTCATAGTGTAACGTCGCCGAGATGTCTAGTTATTTTTCTTAGAACGAAAGACTAACATTTAAAAGAGCCAAAAGGAAAATTCCCTCTTAAATTAAAATGAAGCATCTTGTGTGACATCACTTTGGCAAGAATTGAAACTGCGTTAATTATAGGGATAACCCGGGAGCGAAATTAACGAAGTGTGGTGATTCTTAGAAGATACGCACTTTGCTCAATTTGAACAATATTGCAGCTGCATAGTGACTTGCACAATTTGCACTTAATCTTTCATTGCATATCCTCAATAAACCTATGAGTAAGGGACTAATAATGGCAACCAAACGTTGGTATGATACCTGTTGGTGAATAATGTTCTATGTTATCCATAGATCCTAACTTAACATGACGCTGACCCAAGTCTGACAAAGTTAAGCACCAACTGAATTGAATCAACACGATATGAGTTTCCGCAAACTTGTCCGCATCGCGTTCTGTCAACGTCGCGCAACAACCGTGCGACAGTCGCGCGACAAAAGCGACCTCTGTAATCTGACCAATTAGTATAAGCGTCAGTTTGAAAACCAGCCTCACACAAACTGCTTTGATCAACGCTCGACGCGCAAAATGAGCACCATTTTCGTCGCTAAAATTATTCCATGTTATTTGTCCCGGACAGGTTATTAACACGTGAGTAAAAAGATAAATGTGCGTATTTCTAAGAATACAAAAGCGTGAATCATTGTATGTCACTGTCTATAACGATTGTAACTTTAAACCAAAGGCCTAGAAGAGGAAGCAGCAATTAAAATAAACGAGTCCACATAATAATAAACCTCAATCTTTTTAAATCGGATGTTATTCTGCGAAGCTGTCTCCGGCTGTCGTGTAACAATAAATATGACGCTGGGACTCTAACATTTAATTAATTGAGCATTAAAGTTCAATATTCATTGTAAACTGTTTTGTTGAAACATTATGGTTATGTCGGTCAATATAACTGGGTCTGATTGCTGCTTCTAACGATATAAAAATATAGTAGATCACCTTCACGACAGCAAACCAGAAAGCGGCAGTAATTATACATTAAATTATTATACCTGCAGCAAAAAAATAAACATTAAATAAACGGTAGTGAGGCTATTCATTAATAAATACTGATGTGAACTTGACTATAATAATTTCCAATCAACACGATGGAATTATGCAATATGTACCAGCGCGGCAGCGATTGCAATTCGAATGCATTTCTTGCTAAACAAATAAGAACACAAAACGCAAATAGTTATAAACGTTGCTTGAGATAATGGTTTTGACGAAAGTGACTTTGTAACTACAAGTTTATTGCTAGCTAATAACGAATTCACACATCGTCACAGTAAGGATCTATCCTCTGGTACAAAGAGCACAACGCAAGAGTAATTGCCATAAGGAAAAGGCCGTAAAGCTCTCACAAGTCTTGTCCACAATGTTGCAGAACATGCAGACTATTTCAGTAATGCAAAATGACGAATTTTCTGTAGTTACGAGACGACAAAAGAATAAAACGGCTCTTACGCACAAAGTAAAATTTTAAATGAAATATCGGCCATTTCCGTCGGTGATGTTTTCTTCTAATCTTTGAAGACTAAATTAGAATCCTTTTTTACGAAGAAACTAATTATTAAAAGTGTTTGCGAGATTAAAGTTCAAAAATTTACGAGAAATGCCAATGGCGTAATTTTTGGCAGCATTTTCTTCATCCTTTTATAACAGGGATACATTCTTGCTGGATCAACAAAGTTATAAACTTCTGTGCACTCATACGCCCACTGCTCCATTCGATGATATAGTAACATCAGTTGCGATTGGAAGCCACACTCACGATTTTGATACAAGTTTGTTTGCCAAATACAGCCGGAAGACATCACAATTTCCAAGAAGCGCCCGAGACAAACATTTAAAGTGTGGACAGGGATAAGGTATGAATAAAAATAATCATTCATCTGAATACTAACTGCAAGTAATAATTCTTTAATTTGGGAGGGTACTATTTTTATTATATCATCACGTACCATTCAGAAGTCTAACCAGTCAGGCAGGAACGAAAGGTGTATATCAATCACTAGGTACAGTCAACAAAGGAGATCAGTATACAGGATCGTCGGATATAGTTGAAGTTTAGTAAGAAACCGATGGAGGTTATTGCCTGAAATTTAATTTCATAAATGAGCTGTTTGTTTTCTATTAATAAATTAAAATTTTATTCTAAAACATCCATCGGATTCTTAGTAAACTTCAACTATATCCGACGATCCTGTATACTTATCTCCTTTGTTGACTGTACATTTAAAGCAATTTAATATCACAACAGATCAGAATCTGCAACTCATTCTCAAAAATTGAATCCGTGACCTTCGCTCTTTTATCAGAGGTTTAAGAACTATGAATTTAATTAACTATATCGTTGTCTGTGGTGCATAAAGCACAACAACTTTCATTTGAGAAATCAATGTCGTTCAGTCTACTTTTTATTATTGCTTTAATATTTTATCTCGAACTTTCTGGGGAAAAATACCAAGGTACAGTATCTCGCGAGGTTGTTAGTTGAAATTAGGATCAAGTACAGCAACTGGAGGTGAGCTACAAAGTTTAACATTTTGTATCAAGTGATTATACAAATTAACGTGTCTAAAGGTACCATCGTGAGGGGCACATCACGCCGCAAAGCGCGCTCCTAAGCAACAACCGGCAATTTGCGAGTTGTAAGCGTTTCATGCTCAAGCTGTAATTACTATTCAATTGAAAACTGTTTTTATTTTTAGGTGGAGTGTAATCTGCAGCGAAAAATATGCTTTGTCGAATTTCAATAAGATATTTTATTCGTAAGTATCAGAGATACAAGTTACTAACGCCTAATAAAGTTTGTTGGGCACATGCAAACTTGGAGCATGAAATATTATATGGACAATCCAAAAAAGAGACAAAGTCCTATTCACTTTCAGAGTGCCAGACACAAAAAGTTCATTCAATTTATCCTTGCCTAACCGAGCGGGGCAGGGTCATTTCAAAGCGCTTTCCTCCCTATTACATGTTGACGAACAGACTGAAGGTAATTTAGCTTTGGACACTGGCATTTGAATTTTCAGAATTGGCTGCAGTGTGGCCCATGTGGATTAACTTTAAAGTTTTTGCTCGGAAGTCAAATAGTCAGACATATGTAAGATAAAAGGAACGTTCGTATACAATTGGACGTTTTTCTCATGATTTCTACAATTTGTTCCCTGACAGTTATTTATCGAAAGCAACTATTCATTTCAGAGGCGTATAACATTGTTATTAAGGATATACGATAGAAATCGCATACGAATGAAAACCATGGTGGGAAGTAATAAAACAAAATTATGGCCGACTGACGATTGGAGAAACCGATGACCACGTGTTTCCTGCACGATCTGACACCGGTGCTTCCTGGTGCGTTTCTAAATCTTGCAACCTTGAATAACCTCACGGTTATTTGACGCGAGTGCTTTCACAGGTTTAATTTAATGCGTGAAGAACGAAACTTTATTCATACGTAACCCAGCTCTAGATGTTCCAGTGCGCGATAAAATTTGAGCGGAGTTCAGCCGCGTCAGAACATGTTCAATAATAATTTTGGCGTTGTCGAAACTCCCGAGTAAAATAATCTTTTAAGGAGAGAACAAGAGGCCAAAGTTGTTAGTAATTTCAATCATTTTCGTGATGGATTCTGTTCTCCAAATAATGCTCGTGGCGGGGCATTACGTTAATAATTGGTTTCGGGGATCTCAAGGGCCGGGCAGGCTCGGCTTTGGGAGCAAACGCGCATGCGTGCCGAATTGCAAAACAACCGGTTCTGTTACACGATATATATGTAAAGTTATTTCAATATGTAAACACATACTAGTTAGCAAAGAATTATATCGGTTGTTTACAGCACAACGCAGAATAGAATAGGAAACATGAAACCTGGCCAATTAATTAAATATTCTTATACTAGCTCGTTATTTTTCTTCAACGTTTGATGGTTCAGGTAATCATCGGTATGAATTTGCGTAAAAGAGAGAAAAAAAACCCGAGTTGTTTACGCTCGTGAAATGCTGCAGGCGATTCGAGCGGTCATTAAAGGAAAGCTGACATCATCGCCGAAGTTAGAAGCGGCCGGCTATTGTTGTTATGCCGAGCACTACTCCGGCGAAAGGAGATTGTTTATCACTATCAGTAACTGTTGCGAATATTAAAATTAATATAAGTGTTAATACGTACCTATTAGAATAGCATTGTTCTTATTCAAACTAGGATTGCGAAGTTCAATGCCACGGGCTTCGGATTACGAGCAACAATTCACCGGTTCATTGATTTTATCGCGATCACATTGGCACGCATTGTGTTAAATGATCCATTGATAAGCTCATAAGCGGTATACTGAACAGTCGAATAAACAAATAGAACTCATGCCCAAAATCTATCTTATTAGCATGCAAACGATATATTTGTCGTCATTTATGTCTAGAGTTTTAGACATTTCGTTTGGCATTTGGCACCTAAAATAGGTTTTCAGGAAGTGTTCAATATTTTGAAGTATTCTTTAAAATCTTACATCATGGTGCTCGTGGTCGTCAAATTAGTTAATGTTTAAATAAGCAGAGAAAAAACTAGTCGTTGATTAAAACAAGGACATTCCAGTCAGGACTTAATTTGTATAACATAGACATGAGCCGTCCCTCATTCGTATGTAATCAAACGAACTGGATTTTCTAGACATACACAATTAATTGCAGAACAGCCCTTTACATTTCGAAACAAAACAGACGCTGCATATGCATGGCCATCATTGTTAGATAATGTCTAGACTGCTAGGAAAGTTTGCTGAATCTAATTAATTGAATAAAGGGTAAAATGATTTTAAATTAAAGTTGGTTGTTGAGAGTTCCTATTATACCCGAGGGCCAGTTGAGGGTGGCTTTTAACATGAAGCCCCACTCTATATGCAAATTGAGGGTAATGAGCACGAAGCACACTTATTGCATGAATAAAAAAGTGTAGTTAACAAGTGAGGAAGTGCTACTAAATATAACCGTGACGGAAACTAAAGTATTTTGCATAAATTACAAATTCAGGTTTTTATTTAGAGACAATGTAATCGAAACAATAATAAAGACAATGGACTAATGTTGAAAGGAACTATGTTATGAGATTGTCGCCGAAGTTTGTTTTATTGATGTTGAAATAATTTGTGATTGTTTTGCAAAGTTTATGGTCATATGGGTTTGAAAGATTGAAACCCCTCAGACGATGGAAACAACCAAGTGTTCGAACAAACACTTTCAAATGCAAATTTAAATAGGAATAACAAAATAATTACTAATTTCTTCGAATCCATGAATATATTATGCCTTAAGAGCGTGTATTCGATTCGCGACGAAAACATCGCGTTTTCGAGCTTTTTCCAGGGCAATATCGTAATGATGTGAGCAGATTATTTGAAGAACATTACGGTTTTAGAAAGACTAAGTCTTGATTTAATGCACTACAGAGTAAAAGTGTAATTTTTAATGACGGTTTTTGAAAGCTAAGACAATCCCTGCATGTTGTTTTACGAAAATAGACGTCAGAGTTACCTTTCAGGACGAATAGAACCATTATAATGTGCCAAAATATTTTATTTTATGCGTTTTTCCAACAGGACATATCTTTTCAAAGTGCAACACAGAGCTAAAATTACGAAAATATTGCTATTAGATATTAAAAAACAATATTTAAAAATTACAAAATCGATTCACTTTAACAATTTTTTTTCACCAGAAGTTAAATAGAAACAGAACTAATATATTTATTTTATGAAAATAAAGGTAATGCTAAATATTCTGATTTTTTTTCAGACCATTATTTAAACTCATTTATTTTAGACGATTATTTGAAAAACACTATAAATCATCGCGCGCAATCCTTTACCGATCAGTGCGTCCCAGCGACAGGACGTATTACTTTTTGTTTTAAGTTTTTAGTTTAAGTTACTTCGTAGTAGTAAGTAAGTTTAAGTTACGTCGTTCTAGCAGTCGTGTAGATTTCGTCTTGCGCTAAATCGATTACGCGCTCTTAATTTATGTCATTCTTTATTTTTACAACGTAGATACAAACAGCGAGTACACTTGTGTACAAAAAAGCCTGTAGGCCGTAATTTAAAACGCTTCCATCATACCGTGACGTGGACTTAAAGCCGAATCTTCACCATGAAAAATCTTATACAAAAACAGACCTGTTTATTCTGCTTCGTTCCAGTGTTGTGCGAGAAGCGAATAAAAAAACTTGGCAAAAAATCTCGCAGGTTGAAATTGCGCATGTTGGTGACTGCGTGAACGAGTAATTGCTCCGACCAACTCGGTTTTTTCTTTGAAGCACGTACGTCACTCGAAATGTAGTCCATTCTCAAACCAAAGAAAAGCAAAAAAAGCAATGGAAAGGTCCCAAGAGTGTTGAGCCAAGTACTAGTACAAAGTTGCAGAGTTTGGTGACTGCGCAGATTTAAAATTATTAGAAAATTGCGTTATGATTACAACTCCGCTTGGTTTCTGATTCCGCGTACTGATTAAATGAATTACGTGCATAACTTGTCCTCTAGAATGCTTCGTCAACGTTCGTGTAAAAAACGTGACCCGACTGGTACTGAGACAGAATTTGTAACCAGGACCAGCATTTACATTTGGGCGATTTGCCCAAACGTTTTGGATAATAATAGGAGCATAAATAGCCTACTGTCAGGGTCATTAACAAAAATTTATACTGCCTCCAAAATAGCTGTTCTGTGACATCAATTTCCGTTGTACAGGTTGATTGATACAGCTTCATTTGCAATCAAACCGACGGAAGCCTACCGCTATTTGCTAGAGCTTTCATTAAGATTTTTAGGTCAGAACAATTGTAGGGTTAACTGTAATATTAGATTTATCGATAAATACTTACATTTGTTGCTAAGTGCGAGTACTCGTTGGTTGACCGCTTTCAATACTTGAGTCAAAATAAAGAGTGATGTCATATTTTTTTGTGGGCACTTGGTAAATGTTAATGTGAGATGAATTGCTTTTTGTTCGTGCTCGACAGATGGTGCTTACAATGCTTCGTTTGCATTTAAATAAGTTATACGTACCTCTATGTGTATAATAACATGTTATACGTATTTATACGGTTGTATTCAATCTAGTTTAGCATCATGCTTCAACTATAAGACTAAAATTAATCGAGAGCTAGAAGAGGGCTGATTTTTCCAACGCCAGATAATTTTATCAAAGGAATCATTTTGAATTTTTGAGAGTTCTTCGACACAAAATCGGTCAGACGTCAATTTTATTCCACGAATAAAAAATACCTGTATATTTAATAACACCATACTGAAGAAAAAGACGAACGTAAAACTGTTCATATACCACCTTTAATCCCTCCATAAGCTTAGTTTAGCCACATGCGTAGTCCAATCAAGAAGCATATTTTTCATTTGAGTAGTATAACCACTAAACAATTGTCAAATCTAATGTAAAAAAAAAGCGTGAACTGTACGATGACTTCATCAACATTTCAGTTAATGGCAGCTCGCACGACTGACGGGCCAAGTTAAATAAATAGTAAATATAGTTTTGACAATAACACACTCACACATGAACAGTTTTCCAGTGTAACATTTAGCTATTAATAGGACCTGAAGTCGATGATCGGTTTTGGCTCTTCAGCGATACCTAAGACCGTAGAGGCCAAATAGATCGCAGCCGTGAAAAGTGCCGGTACAATGTTGATCATCACGAAAAAAGAGTCTTATTGTTAGGTATTAAGGTTGAAATTACTGTGATAATGATGCTAAAGAAAGAGGTAAGTGGCAGGAAGACATCCGTCAATCAATCAACACGGCAATCATTGACGCTCGCGCTCATTCCGGGAATGGGCTGATGCCACGTGTCTGACAGAACTGCCCACTGATGTGAAAGATGACAGGAAAAGTGACGTCGATGAAGCATCAATGAAACTGAAAACTTACCTACGTGTCCTACAACGCGGTCAATTTAAAATAAATAATGCATGAGTAACGATAAATGTATCGTTAAAAGAAGCGCCACACGATAGAAGCATATCAATCATAGCAATAGACATCGATAGCAATAAAACAGTCATAAAAATGGACGATCATAAAACAAAACAACCTGTGTGAGTCGGTCGTTATTTAAGGGAATCCATAAAAACTGTAGCACAACAAACTATAAAGACCACCGCAATGTCGGTGCAGTGCTGTCGGAAATCAACGCGGTGGTTGCGCTCACTAAAAATAATAATTATTACGTGTTTAGTGGGACTTTGATAGTTTCCTCCAATTCTTGAATTTATTACATCTCTTGCAAAGTCTATAAAAGTGATGGGGACTGGCTCAATCCGTTTGCACAGCTGTCATTTTTCGAATAAGCCTTCTCATGGTTTAGGTTTACAGTTCATCTTAGAATGCCCGCAAAATAGAACTCGAAAAAGGGTAAAAACGTAAAGAGAGCATAGGCAACAAAAAATTAGTGATGCCAATCTGCGAAAATACCGCAAGTTTTCTAATAACTGTACAAGCTTTCAGTAAAAAAGTGTAACGAGTGAAGGCCAAAAACAATCTTAACTTTAGGCAGAAAGCACGTGTTATCTTGAACAATCTGAAGCTATGAAAAGACCTGTAACAGTATTTGCGTAACTCGTCAGAAACAGTGTTTAGAACGTGTCGCTGGTGAATTAGAAGGAGTGATTGATTGACTATGGGCTGGCGCTGATATTTCCCTATTAACGACTAGGTGAGTCAAGTTATTTGCATACTGATCGTATTATATAACATCATGCGATAACCTGATCACAAGCTAATTAAAAGAAACCAGATAAGAAACTGGTCTTTGATGGATTATGTGACATGAAGATAGAAATCTTTTTGATGGAATTTTTATAATGTTCTGGTTGATAGCATCGTGAATAGAGACAGACATATGTACAATTTGTCATTCGGAGCTACGAAATCTTAAGCAGTCCCGTTTGTCCGTCACTCCAACCCATGTTTTGGCACGATGCTATCTCCAATGAGATGCTAATGTATTAGTTGGCACGCACACCTGTCAAGATTTCAGCCTATCAGATTACTGTATTATTAACAGTGAGTAAGGGAGTGGAACTGTGGGGCACGTTCATTGTACTATCGAGTTTTCACGTTGCCCTTGCTTTTCATTTGGTAATGTATCCCTGACCTTGCGTTCTTATATTTAGCGAGCGGGACGGTGAGGTTGACGAAAATACGTCATTTCTCCATAAATTGGATATACGTGCAAAATAACAACTCATGTTTACAACTACTGGCACAAATTTGTTGCAGAAATTAGACTTTCACAATGATTGAAGTGCGTAATCTTCACGTAAAGCTAAAATATGCTCAAAAGAATAGAGTAAGTAGATTAGATCGGAAACGCTGAGTAAGAATTAAATATTAACTAGAAGAAGGCACGCAAATAAGTATGAATTTGCTATTCCACCTGAAGGCTAAAACATCCCAACAAGTTGGATACAATCGCGAGGGAGTACTATGAAAATTTATTCAGATGAGGCATTGTACGAAAATGTGTCCAGTGCCCGTGACCTAGGGTTTTGTTTGCTACGCAGTGTCCGCCAGAAAGACCCAGACTGCTTGTCGCCGCCAGCACTAGAGCGAGATAGACATATATACTTAAATGAGGAGCGGGACAGAGACAGATTACCGACCATGGCTTGGATATAAAAACTCTTGTGTGAGTTGAAGCGGGTGACGTAATGCTACTGAGCATAAAACGCAATTTTATGATGATCAATGTTAGCATTTTTCAGTAGCGGTGTCATAAACTCATAAGATTAGCAATCACATATTTGACATTAATGAATTGTAAAATTGTAAAATAATTTATAAATTGATGTTTATAAATGGCAACCTACTAACTAAATTAATGCTTCGCCTTGAACAGCGATGAGTGAAACACTATTAAAAATTCTGAACTGCTCAATTAATAAATATAATTTGACGATTATCGTCGCAATCAAATTGAAGTTTAATTGACAGTATGTGTATTTTTTTTTGTACAGAACAATTCAAAAGTTGTCTAAATACGGAAGTCACTGCTGCAATACGCAACTTCCAAAAACATAGGTAAGCAAAAAATAAAACATTTGATTTTATTAAAATAAGCTGTTGGTGTCGTATGAACTTGAGCATTTTAAACTCAGGTTCAGGGGTGCTATTCTGTAAAAATGTCCCCGTGAAAACTTAGGTGAAGTGAGCGCGGAGTGAGCTGTCAATAGTGTCATTTCCTACCAAAAACAAACTCACATCACCTGTTTTCACGGTGAGATTTATACAGAATCGAACGGCAGGTCAAATTAGTTAAATTACTAATCAAAATTATGCTTAAATTAAAACACAGCATGTCATGATTTTGAGCATTCACTTGAAATGTAAAATTTCATCAACTCAAATATTTAATGTTAATTAATTGACCGTGAAAGAAATACGTATTGATAATGGCCTTTGCTCTGATACCTAATTACTTTATTAATTCAGTTAGTAAATAGACGTGTGTATAAACAAATAGACCTCGGTGACGGCTGTTCGGTCATAGCAAATTGATTTGTTGATGAACTCCTTCATATTTTCAATTGGCAATTATAATGTTTGATGCAACCACAATATTTTACTTTTGTGTTTAGTTTGCCTTATTTCTAAGGGCGAAATTAGAGTCAACTTTAATATTGTTGGACATAACTTTAACAATTTTGGAAGAATTCCAAAACACACCCGAATTCGACCAAAAATTTACGAGAGTTTAAAAGCAGGAAGAGTCGTTTGGGAACTTTTCAATAATCATGAAGTGATGACAAGAGACCGTTATCAAGATTATTCTGATTCATATAAATCAAAGTTGCTTCTCATAATTCAGGTTAGTATAGATAAGGCGAAAGAAGAAACTTTTCAGAAAGGTGATTCAAACTTTTTGATTTACAACCTGAACATGACAAAAGATAATACTTCTTAAAAACAGATCAGAAATTAGGTCTATTCCCTTAAATTGTTTGAAGAGTTTTTTCGGAGAAACAAGATAAATATGACGAAGTGTTAACAATATAAAATGAAGTGAATCATAGACGAAGTGATAATTTATCTAAGATGTTTTACATTATAACGAGCAACTTAAAAACAATACCAGATTCCCCGATTTTGTAAAAATTTTGAATTAGAATTTTATAGGTATAGGTAAAGGAAAAAAACGGTAGGAAAACCAGAGACAGAAAAAAATGTACTAGAGAATATTAACATAAATTTAGAAAAAATATATAAGGAAAAGTAAACGCTCGGTAAACGAATAAAGGTCAAAACAGGTAAATGTAGCTATCGTATAGAAACTGGCTCGTATTAATGTTGGGGCGGTACTCGCGGTAACCGACTTAAAAATTCACAAAGATATATCTAGACATTCTAACCTTTTACATATGGCCCTGCCTGCAAAATACGAATAAAGTATGATCAAATTAGAGATCGTGCTGTCCTTTGAGATAAGTAGCTTTACCGAAGAAATTGCAAATCGCTTCGTAGCCAATATTCAAATAATATGTAAACGACATAACCGTGGGACACACACCAAAAAGAGTGGAATTTGAAAAGGCTTCTGCAGTTTATTTGGCGAAATTCCAACTCCGGGTTTAAGCAGAGATTTTTCAGAAAAAATATGGCAGTGTGGCTGGCCACCTCAGCAGTATCCAATAAATTAAAAGTGCCTAGTAAAAGCGAGTAGACAAATATTAAAGTAAGTGCCTGTGTCACGACAACTAGAACATAGTATCCGTCCTGTCTACAAGGCTAACATCAAGATAATCCCTTTAATCTCTTAACCGTCGGCGTCGTGTGCGCAATGAAATCGTTTAAGTGCGTTATGCACGCCTTGCATGTGACGGCCCAGACTTCACGTCGGCGGCTGAATGCTAATCGCGGTGTCATAAGAAACGCATATGTTGACGTCGAATTAGAATAAATAGAAAGTAGCTAAACGGTCAAATTGAAAGTAGCTTGCCATATAAGGGTAGATGTCTGTGTCTGTTTTATTTGTTTTTATATTCAAGATCACATTTTCACCGAGCCATTGGCTACGAATGCTACGATGTATTTTTTATTTTATGATGTTTATTCTTTGAAAATAATTAAAATATAAGAAACTATTCTTGTAACAAATTAATAAAGGAACAAACCGGACGATTTCTACGGCATATTAGAAAACTATGTAACTATATGCATTAAACCATAAATTAAATTAGCCTTGACGTAACTGTGTTTTTAGAAATAAATATCATAATTATCGAAGATTAAAGAAGTCCAAATATTGAAGGCAACAAGGAAAATAATATGAACGACCATTCAATAAACCAGTTACACACACATATAAGCTTTATATAATTTAAAAAAAAAACTACAAACTGGCATGGCACAAATAGGTCAGTTGATCATTGCTTAACCGCATTCGCTGATCCGCGTACCTAAGTAAGACACGACCTCCTTGAACTAATCGTTTTTTACTACACTCGGCACAGGTATGAGCATTTATCGTGCCACTCGTATCTCTTTTCTATTTCGAAGTGGGCAAAATTCCAGTAAGTTCCAGAAAGATCGGAGTATTATTTCTCATAAATATAAGTGGACATGTCTTTTACAGGAACTTTGTTTAATTTCAACGGGACTCCCACATTATGTACCATAGTTAGCCACAAAGAATAATAAGATGATACTGATTGAATTCTTCCAGTGACATTTACACGGAAATAGAGTGGCTATCATCAGAAAGAATAGCTAGATAACATGGCATAAAAAGTATAAAAGACCCAGATAAAGGGACTTTCAGTAACGATTAACGACTGGAGAAATAATAGAAGTGAAAGATGAGGACAATTTGATGATGATACAAACCAAGATGAGTCTTCATTATTTATTGTTCAGAATAATTATGACAAGTCAATAGATAAGTAGTTTATTTTCCTGTCAGTGTTGGTCAAAAACATCTTGACCGCAATATGTACATGTAATTTCCATGTTATATGTATTATGTAGGAAATAGTGGGGCATGACATCATCAAAGGAGCGGTGTCGCGTACCATGTGATTCAGTAATGATGCAATTCCAATACCCTGATCCAAGTGGGAGTCTTATTCCAGACACCGATTCTAATATAATACAAAAACCAAATTCGAAAAAGCGTCATCTCGTAATAAAAAATCGAAACGAGACGAAAGAGAGAACAATGCACGACCTGCGAATCATGAAAACATTTTTGTTTTTTTTGTTTTGAATGAAAAAATCAAAACGGGGGTAAATAGCCAGAAAGAAAGCTGACTTTTAAAGACATGGCAGCAGAGGATTCTACTGTTGTGTGAGCAAGGCGAAGTTAAGTCTAAAGCGAAAAGAGGAAGACGATTTATAGAAATCGTTGTGTAGATTCAAGCTTGGTATAATTCTTGCGGTCATTGCAATGGTTAGTAGGTATTATTAAAATTGAGCACACGTTCGCAAATAGCCGTGAGTGAGGTCACTCCTCGTGATTTTAATTACGTATCGTACGATTTTACTGTATCGAACCGGTTCAGAAGGAAGTGGTCGAGATTTTAGGACCTCCATGTGATCATTGATGAATTGGTTTATTTTTAAAGATATTCAACTCGCTTAGTATAAAATTCATTTTATGAACGAGCTTGAAAAATGAGCTTTGCTTTAATATTTTTTTTCAAAGCTGACTAAAGTACTACTTATTATTCTTTTAGAACAATGTTGTCTAAAGGACAATACGGACAAAGTTGCTTTGAATTTGATTAATTACAACACACCTAAAATAATTTACATTTGTATCTAATTAATTTTATTAGTTTACTCATCATTACATGTCATTATTATAATTATGCTAACGATGGTATGTTCAATTCCATATGGCTCCCATGGGTGACACTAACATATTTTGCAACAATCCAAAACCAGTGATGACGTTAAGGAGTTCAATGACATCACAATTCGTGACATAATCGGATTAGTATAGCAAATTTCAAGTAGAAAATCATTTATTCACAAGGAGAATGTCAAATGCAAATTCAATAAAACATTGCATTGAATATTGAAACAATTTATAAAACGTTTTTGGCCTTTACGGATTCTGGGAATCCTGTTTTAGAAAATAAACCTCGATCTCAATATGGACCAAAGAGCTCGTAACTAAAACGTGTAGACACTCCTTACTCGTCAAGAATTAATGTCGGAGTAAAGGTGTGGAAGCCTTACAATAAAACTTACTCTCAAGTTCTCAACTAGGTTAAGACCGTTTAATCGGATCCGTATTCGCGTCCGATGTTGTTAACAGTGAAGAGCGGAGTAAAATTGATATTTCCGCTACACAAATTTTATAAACAGATACCTGTAAATTCTGATTACAACACAAAAATAAATAAATACCGGTTTAAAAAAATGACACTCGTCCTACGCAGTCAGTTTTTAGAACACTTACATAAACCAGCACTGGATTTTTATGGCATACAAAAAAACGTGTGTGTAAATTTATCTGATGGAATAGCGTCATAAGCGATTATTTCGCGAAGAATTCGGGTCAGACAACTGAAGAGGGGGAGGGTACAAAATTTTCAACAGCTCATAGTTATCTCAGGAGTACGTAAATCACAAGCAGCGTCTGTGTTACGCAACACGGTAGCGACATAAACAACTAGATTTTTAACAAGCCACGCCAACATGTGAGTCATTATCAACTGAAATCTGGACAAAAGTCAACAACATTATCTTACACTTATGTAAACTTTGCTTATTATTCGCTGAACGCGACGTGATGCATACTAGCAAGATTTAGGGCATTACTTTATCAGCGTAGATACCGTCTTCCAAGAATTCAAAAATAATGCTTGCAGCACACGAGAACTTGCCAAACAACAAATGTAATAAGCGGCGGCACTAAATACAGAAGGGCACGAAGCAGTTATCGTCAATTACGCAAGCATTAGAAACATGGACATAAGTAAACAAAACTGTTAGCAGCTTTACCTTAAGGGCTTACAAACAGAAACATCGCGGCATCGGTGAGGTCGCGCAGTAAAATATTGTCAGCATCCTTTTACGGACAATAGATAAGCATCAAAACAAGTTGCAAAATGTCTATTTGGGCAAGCGATCAGTTGTGCAATAAATAAGATACTTAATCCAGACTCGATGAATTTGTGCGGACAATAGGCGTAGGCAGAAACTCAGCAACCACTGACGTAATCGAATTTGGACAATTAGGTTCTATGGAGTAAACAACTCGTGCTCGAGATGTGGGTTATCGGTATACGCGCTCAATATTGTGATAGCAATGGAACACACACGGCGATATATTTGATAAATATGTTGATGAGCTCCTAAATGTTTATCTTTCGCAACCACGTGCGCAAGATGGATAGCTATGAGGCAATTAAAATAAAAAGATAGGCAGCTTTCAAGTTAAACATAAATAAAGCGTTAAGTAGGGATAGGCGCGTTAGAAAGCTATCGCGATGTGTGTTGATTGACGTCAATGAGACACGTGCTGTTAGGTGACCTAAGACCCGTTTTCACAGCATATCCGCTTAGGTTTGCGCTTTAGTCACATTGATAAGATTGATTCGACGTTGGATCTTGGCTGAGAGACAAGGGCTGCTTCTAGAAATGCTGATTGTGACCTTTAGCGTGACAATCGCGTTACAACGTAGCGGTGCGGTGAATTATAGTAAGCTTAGCTGTTGGCGGATTTATTATAATTAACTTGGAGAGTCTTATCGTGACTAATTGTGAGAGCTGATAAATTGCTGCTTTGTGAAACTATATTGTGTTAATGAGTCATGTCTACGTCTGGTTTCTTAGTGCACTTCTTGACGAGTTGCATTTTTCTGAAGAATGTAGAACATGCGTACGACCCGGAAACGTATCAACAGTGGCAGAGTGGCTGTTACCAAGCATTACTGCTAGACCAAGTAGGCCAACTGCATAATGCGCACTTTTAATTCATAACAAGCTGCACTCAACACCGTGTCTAAACACTTCAGTAAAACTTTTACGTAACACACACAGTTTCAAAATACTACCGGCAGGACTTTTTCAACAGATATAAATTATGTTATAAGATTAACTGAATACATGGTAAATGGTCTCAAAATATTGCATTTCTCTTGTCATTATTATCGGTAGGTGGTGCATATTTAAATTATGAGAGTCATTGTCTATATAAAATAGAATGATACTTCTCGGACATCCTGTTGAAAAAAATGTCGAAATTTATCTAGATGATAGAGACAGAAGACATCGTGAGGAAATCGGCATGTCCTAGAACCAAAAAAATCGAGGACGTAAAATCTACCAACCCGCACTGGGCCCGCGTGGTGTATTATGCCCAATTCCTCTCACAGAGAGGAGGCCAGTATCCCAGCTGTGGGAACATTATAGGTTGATAATGCTAGAGACAGTGCGAACCAATACAAATAAAGACGGAAACGTAAATTATGCAAAAATGTATACCGAATCAAGACGTTCAACGCATACACGTACTGACATAACTGACCATAACCTCAGTAATAATTGTAATAAACTTCACACGACTCTAGGACACTGAATAATTTGGTTCTCACATTAATAATTTAAAAATGGAAGCTAATCTCGAACATCATTACCTTTATCAGAGGCAGTGTGCAAATGTAAACACACACTGGATAAACATTGATAACTGGTTACACAAAGATGGCTGACATCGGGGATCTATTGAATACTAACCCTGTCTCAGTAGAGGTTATCTAGCATCGACGAGATAAGGATTCTACTGAGAATCACAAAATTGTTTTTATACCAACAAATATTTTAAATACGACCTACATTTTATGATCGCAATATAAATAATTCTTTTAATTGCGTTTATC
Organism: Mesoligia furuncula; assembly: GCA_916614155.1. Taxonomy (NCBI): domain Eukaryota; kingdom Metazoa; phylum Arthropoda; class Insecta; order Lepidoptera; family Noctuidae; genus Mesoligia; species Mesoligia furuncula. Next base: position 6,342,097 of record OU744794.1, read on the forward strand.
TTATAGGTGTGTCGACAAATAAATGTGGTAAGGAAGCGATAAGTTTTTTAGAGCAAGAAAGAAAGAAAACATTTCATCAATTCGTTGTTCGTTTCAGCCGGTCGATTCTATAAAAATCTCACCGTGAAAACTTAGGTGAAGTGAGTTAGTTTTTGCAAGGAATTGACACTATTGACAGCTCACTCCACGCTCACTTCACCAAATATTTCACGGTGTGATTTTTACAGAATAGCACTGCAGAATCCTTAAATTAATCTATATCAACAATACATATAACTAGCTTCTGCCCGCGACTTCGTAAGCGTGAAAATTCACCCTCCCCCATTCACCCTCTTAGGGGTGGAATTTCGAAAAACCCTTTCTTAGTGGATACCTACTCTTCACAAAGAACACACACTCCAAATTTCATGTCTCTAGGACCAGTGGTTTAGGCTGTGCGTTGATATAATCAGTCAGTCAGTCAGGACTTTGAATTTTATATGTATAGATAAAAAAGTAACGAAGAATGTTCTTTCAGTTTGTCTGGATGTATGTATGTTTCGGATTGGCGCAAAAACGTCTTAACGGATTTGGATGAAATTCGGCACGCAAATAATTTATAACCTGGATATAGTAAAGTATTCTTCATTCCAGTCGTAAGTTCCCGTCATCCATTCGGGCGAAGCTAGTTCTAAATTAATTTCAATTAAAAGCACATTGTCCTAACAATGCGAGTTCATTTATTGGAAGCTTTAGATAAACAAAAGCTGGGCCTTGCCCAAGTTAATTGCAGTACACTCCTTACAACTAATGGGATGACATCAGTGTCAAGGGGGAAATTCAAAGCACGAGTGTTGGAACAATAAAACTATTGATTGCTATCAAACAGTATCTTAGCTGGAGATCAGACTCGCGAAGATAGTGCTGTGGTAATGAGCGACACCACGATAACATCACAATCGACCATTGTCGCGTGTCGTTCACATTATCCAATGTATGAAATTGTGAAACATTCATCATTCTTTACAATATTTATGAGTTGTGAGAATCTGTAGATATTTCATAAATTACCTTTTCGAAAAGTAATAAATCTGTGGGTATAGATGTCGTTACTTATTTGTCATTGAGTAATCGTTTGTTGTCAGGTGATTATTCAAAATACTTATATGACTAAGAAATATTGGCAAATAAATGCTTCATTTCTCAAAACTTATTTACATTTCGAACGCATCAAAACAAGCAAGCAAACAAGCGAGCAATACAGCACCATCAACTGAATCTAATAAGATACAATATAATTGGATTAATTTCTCAGACATGGCCCACCTAATGCCAGTAAGAAATGACTCAAACACCAGACTGGTTGATAAAAATTTAATTATGTGCCAAAACCTTATAGTGCGGCTTCAGGTGACCGTTGGCATAGCGCCCGGACATGGCGTAAACAATCTATTTCAGATCTGAGAGTTGATTCAGTGTGTTATATTCTAGCGGGACACTTCCCTCTACCTGACGGCCGCGATGCTCTTAATATGGGTGTGTATGACCACGAAATGCTATCCCATCTAAGCGCCAATAATGTCACATTAAGTTTCAGTGATGACAAACGTCATTGTTGACGTCACACTCGTCGTCTGTTAAATGCCTGATTCAGGCCTGAGCTTGACATCTCGAAAGGACACGATCATCCATGACGTAAGAGTGGTGAATAAATAATTATACATATAGGCATGAACTGTAGTGTGATGTGTGTGACCATTTGTTTGCGGTTTTCAGCTAAATCATACGATCGCTGTGAGTCGAGCACTAACAAAATATTTGCTTTAAGCCGTATGACTAATCGTTGGACATTAAGTAGTAACCATTGCCGGGGTGGATGACCGTGTCTGTTTGTCGTTCGCTCAGAGGGCAGGTTCATTTGTTCAAAAACCGCTTTCAGACAAAGGTGTGGACAAATTTGACATGGAACAATATGTTGGTAGGTTTTACCGAAAGTAGTACATTGGCCTGGCCAACTTTTCTCAGGGTTGGAGCATACTCGACGTCTTTTGATTGATCACCATGTATGACGTAGACACTTACCTTCTTTTGGAAAAATATGTCACCCGTTTAGAAGACATTGCCTTACCTGAAACAGAAATAGATGTAATGTTAGTAATATGTCACTCAAAATTGTCACTACTTAATTGCTTCATGTGTGCTATTTAGATTTGATGTGTTGCTTTAATCTTTTACAATGTGCGCATTAAGACGGAATAGTTCTGAATTTAACCAGAGCAACTCGATCACCAACGTCAAAAAATATTCTAAGGGAGGCTCAGAATTTTCCTACAGCAAATATATACAATGAAAACAGAACTGAGAGGGAAACAAGGTCGGTTAATAAAAGTTATAGTAAACAGAGGGCGGGGATTTGTGAGGACATCAGAAAAACACGTGGATGAGACAATCGGTTTGATTCACGTAGTAAACATGCTCGCTCGACGGCCCACCTGCCAGACAGTAAGTGATGTATGCTGATTTGTTTCATTCAGTTATATGTGGAGAGTAATGTGACGTTGATGAGAAATTAATAATGAATCGAGATGACAGTAAGGTCTTGACTAGCTTTCTTGTTAGTGATAAGTGAGTGAGCATATTTATCTGAAGTAAATAATTCTGTATACAGCGCTATAGCAAACTAATCTACACAACAGACAAAGGCCGGTAGCTTATGAACAAACAAAAACTAGAAGACACAGTACATAAAGACAAATAAGGCCTTGGATAGAACATCACGTCTAACAGATAGGTGTAACGTTACAAAATCTCGCACATAATATCGACTCATGACATTGAACCTTGGTCGCTCTTGCAACATAAAATAAGGCATACAAATATTTATTGAGTTTCACAAAGTTTTCCGTATGTATTGCATGGCAACGTTACTATTATTGACTAAGGCACACTTGGTTGTATAACTGAACAGCGGCATGGCACATGCGCGATTAGAAATGCATAAATCACGTTGTGTCCCATGCGCTAGCACTCCGCACGACTCACGAGTGTGATCTCTATTATGCAGCACAGCCTTTAAGAGTGCCATTAATTTAAACTGACAACCATTTTGTTGAGTGGTGATTACAAATAAACATTTTTACGTCTTACAATTTCAAAATACAACACGTGTCATTTACTCGGAATATTTTGGTTTCGTTTTGGAGAATGTATTTTTGTCTCTACAATTTTCATGTAAAAATTTTGTTTGGAAGTTTTGCTAAAAGACTTTTCAGTTGCTATATTCAAATAAACCTTAACGATTTGTGTATTTTAATATAAAGCGAGAATCTTTGTGGTACCTGCTAGAGCTGGTTTTTTCAGGAAGTATCTTATAGAACAAGCATTGCTCAATTGTCATGCAAATGATTTTAAATGTGAAAATCAGATGCTGCGCAATACATACACGCGCGTTGTCCTATAATACAGGGTGTTTGGTGCATCGTTTGCCAAATGGAATTGGCCGAAAGAAGAGGTCATTTGCTATTTCTTAAGGCCCAGTTACTCATTCCTTGTTTCACTGGTTTTTTTAAAATGACTTTTTAATTTTTATTTGGAGAAATACAAGAACTCTGCATTTAAGCTTAATTTTTTTTTAAAGTTATGAGTATAGCCTTCAAATTTTATTTTAATTCTTATGTTTACTCTTGTATGGTTCTATGAAATTAAAAATTTACTTGCTAATAACATCTAGTTCCTTTTTAATAACTCCTAAAGTTTTTGAAAAAAGGAAAAATACACTTAACACTCAACTTTAAATTGCTGTAAAAAAAAACTAAAAGCGATCGGGATCTTCGAATTCTTTTAAAAGGTTCTCTAGTTTGTCCCCTTTCCAACTGTGTGCAATATACCAAAAAAAATGTTTAATAACTTCAGTAATTCGCTAAATGTGTAATCGAGACACATCAGGCTGATATTCGATATTACGGTAAGAACACTAGTTTTCACATAAATAACATTCTTTGAGTAGGTGGATAGTGTTATCTCACTCTTATGCAGTCTCTTATCTATTTCTAGGGTTCTAAATTTCCTCGAACTTGAAATAAAAAATAAACTTTTATTTAATAAGTACCTAATTATAAATTTTGTTTAAATTGTCCTCCACTATTGCGTACACACGCGCGACATCTTCGTCTTATCTCGACTGTAGTGGTGTGTAAACGTATTTTTGCTTTGATAGTGACGAAAGCCGCCTCAATGCGTTGGATTAAATCATCCCTAGTCTCAACTTCCGTGGAGTAAACAAGTTCTTTGGGCCATCCCCAGATGTAAAAATCTAACGGAGTCAGGTCTGGGGAACGGAGGCCAAGGAATAGGGCCATCCCTCCCAATCCATGATTCTGGGAATGCAACATTTGGATGTTGTACTCCCTGGCGGTTAATCTTCAGTGAGCGGGATAATCGTTTTGATGAACAACAAAAGACAGGTCTTCACTGAAAATTGGTAGCTGACCTAATAATTAGGGTAAGTCCGTTTGTAGAAATTCTTTTTAAAAAGGTAGGATCATCCACGTCCGAGTGTAATAAGAAGATGTCGCGCGTGTGTACGCAATAGTGGAGGACAATTTAAACAAAATTTATATTAAGGTACTTATTAAATAAAAGTTTATTTTTTATTTCAGGTTCGAGGAAAGTTAGAACCCTAGAAATAGGTAAGAGACTGCATAAGAGTGAGATAACACTATCCACCTACTCAAATAATGTTATTTATGTGAAAACTAGTGTTCTTACCGTAATATCGAATATCAGCCTGATGTATCTCGATTACACATTTAGCGAATTACTGAAGTTATTTAACATTTTTTTTGGTATATTGCACACCGTTGGAAAGGGGACAAACTAGAGAACCTTTTAAAAGAATTCGAAGATCCCGATCGCTTTTGGTTTTTTTTTTTACAGCAATTTAAAGTTGAGTGTTAAGTGTATTTTTCCTTTTTTCAAAAACTTTGGGAGTTATTAAAAAGAAACTAGATGTTATTAGCAAGTAAATTTTTAATTTCATAGAACCATACAAGAGTAAACATAAGAATTAAAATAAAATTTGAAAGCTATACTCATAACTTAAAAAAAAAATTAAGCTTAAATGCGGAGTTCTTGTATTTCTCCAAATAAAAATTAAAAAGTCACTTAAAAAAAAACCAGTGAAACAAGGAATGAGTTACTGGGCCTTAAAAGATAGCAAATGACCTCTCCTTTCGGCCAATTCCATTTGGCAAACGATGCACCAAACACCCTGTATATCCTATATTATTTAGTTACCTATTAATTTTAATTATAATAGTGCAACAATTGTAGCTGGTTACCGTGTGAGAGTAGACCTTACGTAAGTGGTTACAGGTACAATATAAGTATTTAACTATTAGCTATTATAGGTATAAACCGTGGTTGTTACAGTTCTATCATTGTGTTCCGCGGCGTCGTGGCTTTTAAATACAATATCTGGAGCGTGAACAACTCGTAATCCGAACTATTCGACGTTTTGGAAAATCTTGTTCGATTCTTAAGGCACTTTATAGTTTGTATTATATGTATATAGTACTAGCTTCTGCCTGCGACTTGGTCCCCCGACCCACCCCGTTTGGAAAATCTTGTTCGATTCTTCCGGCACTTTATAGTTTATATTATACGTATATAGTAGTACTAACTTGTGCCCGCGACTTGGTCCCCCGACCCACCCCGTTTGGAAAATCTTGTTCGATTCTTCCGGCACTTTATAGTTTGTATTATATGTATATAGGACTAGCTTCTGCCCGCGACTTGGTCCCCCGACCCACCCCGCCGCGTCACATCACCTGCCCGGGCTATTATTTCGTTTTTCTTACTTTTTTATTTTTGCTAGGCTCCAAAGAGTCCCAGCGTGATGTTAAATAGCCTATAGCTTTCCTCAAGAACTGGGCTTTAAATGCAAAAAGATTTTTTCAAATCCGTCTGGTACTTCCAGAGCTTAGCGCGTTGAAACAAAAAAATAAACAAGCCTTTTGCCCTGAAGAACTATTGCCATATAATTATTTTGGGTTTGCGTTTAAAATTCGAAAACAAAATGTTATTCATAAACATAAGTTTCATTGAGTTACACAAGAGTGCTTAACCACAATTGAACACTTCAATATTTACTCAATACCTACCAAAAATATAATAATGTATTTCCATTAATCATGAAATAAATAATATTGTTGTGGCTTCTGTAAAAATAATGTACATATATTGTTATCTCATAAATATATGCAAATAAAACAATAACTTTTGAGTTTTGACTGATTGATTTACAACTTAAGATCATCTTTGAGATAAACATGATCATTTAAGTTCTGCTTGACTTTTAGTAGGCAGTTTTCTCTCAACAGAGGTATTTTACGTGGACGTGTACAATGTTTACTTGGTGATATGTCGTACACGTTTATATAGATTTTATTAGTAGACTGACTAGACAAATGAATATTATGCATGAAATCAATCAATTTGAATCCCAAGATATTTTTGTTATGAAGAGTTCAGCAGTGAATGTGTACAGACGCCAGCAGCACAACAAACTACTACAATCTGTCAAATTTCTACAATAGATTTTCAACTTAATCGCTACAGCATAAGGTTCAACAAGGATGATTGGGAAAATTTGACAGTTTCGGTTAGCTTGATGTGCTGGCGTTTCTACATGGCCTGATATTTATGTTTACTATATTTACAGTCTTGTAGAGTCTTACCACCGCTCAATCATTGTCACTTATTCCAGGTTAGTTTGCAATACGTTCATGCCCGCCCTTTTAGTATGATCAATGAGATAGGTCTTAGAGATAGCGGTGGAAACGCGCTGAGGGGATTTTTTATTCGGGCACATACACACATCAAAAGTGTCTAGGGATCAACATATATTTTTGCAATAACTTTTCTCCTGATTGATATTAATTAAAATTTTCTTTAAGGATTCATCAAATAAAGTGTTTTCGTTTGTCACAGTAACGATAAACCAAGTCACCTTTGCATTAATAAAGAAATTTGCCATTTTCCTAATAAAGGGATTTTTGACATTTGAACCACTAACACAAAAGTTCGAAAAAAAGACTGAAATAACAGTTTTCTTTAAAATTTTATTGGGTAACTTAAACAATTAATAATCCGTGTTTCTACCGCGAACACTAACAACACAAGAACATCGGTTTGGCATACTCAAAATGAGTTCATCCAAATCACGCTGTGGAATGGCCGCCCATGTTCGTTGCAACAACAAAAAAAGGTCTTCTTGCGACTGGATACCCTCCATATTCGGCAGAGCTCTTCTCTGTAGCATATCCCATGCATGCTCAATCGGGTTCAAGTCTGGCGACTGAGCAGGCCAGGGCAGGACATTGATGTTAGCTGCGGCGAGAGTCTGTCTTACAACTCTTGCGGTGTGCGGTCGTGCATTATCATGCATTAACTGAAATAAGGGACCGATTTGCACTTGTAGAGGAACGATGACGTCTGATACAATCGTCTCAGCATAAATTTGAGCGTTGAGGTTGCCTCTGATCCAAATCAACTCAGTTCTTCCGCCGATCCAAATACCCGCCCATACCATGATGGTTCCACCACTATAAGGATGGACTTCCTGGCAGGATTTTAATCGCTGTTGGCGTCCAGGGGTTCTCCAGTGTCGTATACGTCTTGTATCCGGTCTCATACCAAAACAAGACTCATCAGAAAAGCACACGAAACGCCATTGTTCTTCTGCCCAATTTCTGTGTTCAAGAGCCCATTGATATCGAATCCTACGATTGTGCATTGCTATAGGTGGTACCCGTAGCGGTCTTCGGGAATGAAGGTTCACTTCATGCAAGCGGTTTCTGACTGTTTGGTCGCTAATTAAGTTCCCTGAAGAGTGATGAAGCCTCACGGCTAACATCATGGCGGTTATTGTTGGAGCTCTTCGAGTTAAGATTTGAATGTATCGGTCTTGTCTCCGTGTGGTGCAGCGATACCGTCCTCCATGGCGCTCAGCCACGGTACCAGTGCTTCGGTAACGTGTCCAAAGTCGACTGATAACACTCTGACTTGTATTCAGAGCTAAAGCCACAGTACGTTGCCGGGAACCAGCTTCTATCATTCCCACGGCTCTGAGCATTTCTTCCCTGCTTAAATGACGTCGCCGCTCCATAATAACGTTGGTTTTAATCAGTAGTAGGGAAACAGTAGCACTAATAATGTCTTCAATGCGTTGTATGTTTTTATAGGGAAAATATTGACAGCTGATTTTCATCTTTTACTCGAATTTGATTCACAGTTCCTGATTCAAATTATGAAATGCACCAAAAAGGATCCATATAAATTTATAAAATCATAAATTTATTACAAAGCCACATCTCAATCTCAAGAAATCCGCATAAAAATGCTTGATCCCTAGACACTTTTGATGTGTGTATTTTAAATAGGTGCAACTTTATTAAAAAAAAAAAATACCGCAGCGCTGGTATTTTTCCCTCTGTACTATCACAGTACAGTGGGCCCTATCATAATACCAGCGCTGCAGTTTTTTTTTTTAATTAATAAAATACAACACAAAAAAAAACTGAGCGAGGCCAAAAAGGCTTCTATTTCAGCATAATGCAACTTTATAAAAAAAAAAATACCGCAGCGCTGGTATGATGCATTATGCTGAGCATGCGGCAGCAGCGGGCAGCATTATATATGTTTGTTTCCTTCAAAGGATCTATAGTATCTAGTCTCAGTAGTTCCTTTAGCTTTTGCAAAGGAACTAATCCAAAAGTTCTCAGTAGTTCCTTCAAAGGAACTGCTAAAGGAACTATCAAGTCTCAGTAGTTCCTTTAGCTTTTGCAAAGGAACTACTGATCCCAAAAATGCTCTGTAGTTCCTTCAAAGGAACTACTAAAGGAACTAGTGAGCGCAAAGGTTTTTTTGCGACTAGGTTTATATTACACTTGTATAAAAAGCCATTAGAACGTATGCGATAGAGACTGAGATACTAAAATGTGAATAAATAATGAGTGTATTTTTATATGTTTTGTTTGTGCGAAGTTTTTTCGTGCATAGCGAAAACTATGGATTAAGAAAAGCACTCGGATACTTCGCGTGAGAGGAGTTATTTATAATACTTAGACGAAGGTGCAAAAAATCTACTTTTTGCTATTTTAGCTATGCAGAAAAAATCTTCACACAAACACTTTCATATAATACTAGCTGCGCCCCGCGGTTTCACCCGCGTAATTATCGATCCCGTGGGAATATCGGGATAAAAAGTAGCCTATATGTTAATCCAGGGTGTCAGCTACCTCCATACAAAATTTTATCAAAATTGGTCCAGCCGTTTGAGCGTGAAGAAGTAACAAACATATAAACACACACACATACTCACACACACACTCACAAACACACTCACAAACTTTCGCCTTTATAATATTAGTGTGATTTTTACAGACTTAACGTCAGCGCTGTTTCCTGTTTCATATTTACATACGTATTTTATTTCTTTCTCTGCAAAGTAATTGTCTTTTCCATAATATTCTTCTACAGACATTGAAAGATGGTGTTTGGCTAAACGTTTTCCGCTTTTAACATCCCGCTAACAATTCCACCACATCCCAGCCTCACCCTTAGGCAGCTCGGCCTGGCATTGTATGCATGGAGCACCGTTATATGGCTGGCACCGTCCATCAGATATAAAACCTACTGACAGACGATAACGGTAACAGACAACGTTTCTTATGCGCGATACTACAGCCCACAGACATACGAAGTTATTCAATGTTCTACATGATGTATCTTGACATAAGACAGGCCGCATTAAGACCGTCTTATACGCTAGTAATGGTTCCATAAGTTCGCATGTCAATGTACTCGGTGGGTTTTTGTGAGGGTGCCCATATATGGGCAGGTGATGTGAAGAGTGATTGGAGTTGTGTGGGAGGTAAGATGAATTGGCAAACAGAATCTAAGTTTGATTTGCAGATGTCTGTTGATCACGATTGATTCGTTAATTTTGTTATCTTGCTGAGGCGAAAAGAAGGTACTATTGATTCCCTGGATGCGAGAAGCACAGAACCGGTCGAAGTGGTGGTGCTTGCGGGAGGCCTATGTCCAGCAGTGGACGTTTTTCGGCTGAAAAATAAATGAACGAATTGAGTCAATGGTATAAATATCGATTAATACTCAGCAATGACAAGATCCAAAGTAGAACCACGCTCTGGGCGTGCAAATACCGTTATTAAGTGCGAACATCAAAACGGTCGTAAAATCATATAAGCGAGGAATTCCGAATCAATATAACACGTTATTGTTCAAAGTAATTATGCGTAGGTTATTTTTATAGCTATGATATAACTGAACATAATAACTGATTAAATAAATGCCCACCAGCTGTTTCGTAAAAACAAGTTAAACTCTTTTATTTGAATATTTAACAAGCTAGAGGTTACGGGGTCGTTGTGACGAACATATTGATATTGCCAAAAATAGGCATGCGTCTACCGCAGAATATGGGCGTCCCCCATAGATCGATAAAACGAATAACGTGAAGAAGTCACACTTGCCCCATTTGTTTACTTGCTCCACTGACTTAATACCACCCTACGCGAGAAGGGGGTGAAAGGTTTTACATCGCGAAAAGCACGAAGAGGATACAAATGCTTTCACATACTCGTCCATTACCCTCGTTATATTGACGGTGTAGAACAAAAAATATAAATTGCCTCAATACGAGATTAACTCACGCGCATGTTTAATTACTCGTTAGATCTATTTGCGGGCCGGGTCAATGTTAGCCCACGGTTGATTGGAACAGTTAAATAACGCCGCGTGTACAGGGCTGTCAATCTCAATTTCTTAGCAGAACGCTTCACAATTACCCACAAGTACTTTTCCTAACGGTAAATAGACGTTCGTTAAAGGAATATTAATTTTGTCTCCAGTTAAAACGTTTCTTAAGCTATTCTGGGATCATATTAATTGGAGCTGAGGACTAAGACGTGGCGAATAAATTATAATTTATCTGGAGGATCATAGTCTTAAACATATAGCTGGGAAATACGCGCTAAGTGCGTACGCGCAATGCCCATTTTCGGAGTCGATTTCCAAGAGGAGTAAATGCGGTGTTGCCAACTAAGGGACAATACGGGTTAACTCAATAAATCATTTTCTACTGCAGATTACTACCATCATGTTGACAGTGCTTTATAATGGCAGGTATGACAGAACCTGGTCCTGCTGCCTAACTTAACCGCGTTGAACAGTCATTCTGTATTCAACGCTAGTGTTACGATGAGTTATTAATTTTCCTTAGCAAGAATTTTCCGCGGTGACCACGATGACTGTGGTAGATAAACATGTCATGTCATGTTTCTATCATTAGCCACTTACCTACAAGAAAAACATTGTCAATCATAATAAAATAGGTTTTTTGACCTGTCTGCTTCAATAGATATAGGTTGTAGGTACCTACAACTATAATTAGTGTTTCAAGCTTTGTACGTCAATACGAGACCAATTATTTATCAATCACACGGTAGATATTTTCTACAAGTAATTTAAACAAAAAATGGTAGTAGAAGAAAACAAGTAAACGAAAGGCCCGGGTTATGAAGTGACAAGGTGATAATGTTGTCAAACAAAACAGTTTTATACAAACAAGTAGTATCTGCAATGGACATTAGAATAACACTTCAACAAAGAAAAAATATTTGGTCATCTACTTTTAGTGACTTTTGTTAAATATTTGTGAACAGCCCGACGCTTTGCAAATATTAATTTTCATTTCAGAACAAATCATTTTAAAATTATTTGTAGGAAATATGTACGTATCATTGAAATAATTCCTATCCGCAACCGTCAAAAATTCCATTAAGTATATACAATTAAACTGTATGAATTTAATAACCACAGGGCGATTAAAACAAAAGTAGACAAGATTTTCCTGTCAGGTTAAAAAGGCCAACGCAATCGGAAAAGTAACGCGACGCACAAAATTTGTTTTAACTTGGACTTTTTAGGAGTTTAATAATTAGGTAGTCATCGGCAATATTATCTACCAACTGAATTGATATGTCATAAAAAATCATTACTGACAATCTACTGGGCCAAAAAGAAAAAAGTTGAATAGCTCATTCCCACAACTTCAACAACAAAAATTTTCTTCAACTCAATCTGATTCCAAGAAAAACATAGCCCTAGAATTTCCACCAAAACACCATGAAAATAAATAAGATAGCTTCCCAACGTGGTACACATGGAATGGTGGAACGTTTCACGCGACCCGGTGTTAGGCAAACATCGTCGCGAATACTTGGCAAATCGGAGGGGAATCTTTGGCACAGACGGCAAAGTCACGCCCCCGATTTGTGCCTAACGGGTCTAAGATGGCACTCGGTTAATATTTAAATCATACACCATTGTATTTGGAAAGTCAAGACCTTTAACATTGTTGGCTTAAAGTTAGCTTGGGGCTATCGTTTTGTTATTTTGCTTGACTGTACGGTTTCTAAGTAAGTTTTTCGGATGTAAGCTGTTCAAGAATGTTGTCCAACATTAGAAATTATCACTTTATCAGTTATGTTGCTAACCCGGAACCTAAAAGAACACTATAATCACTTTCAATATAGATAATGGCAATTTTCAAATGATTTTGCCAAAATAAACGTTAGTAACATGATATTGGTAAATAATCCATTAATCATTAAAATAAAACAGGCCATCGGCGAGTAACATTTTATCAGCGGTACCGTTTGCATAATCGAATCGGGGAGGAGATTGCCCTGCAAATCGGTGTCACTGTTACGTATTATCACGCAAGGCCGTTGGTACTACAAATACGACATTAGAAAAATAATGTCTATCTAATTAATTGGTACAATGTTGGAAAAAGACCAAATTAATTGCATAGTTTTTTATTCTTTGTTGAGAAGTGTTTATGTCGGAGCATATGTAGTTGGAAAAACACCAAATAAATTGCATAGTTTTTTAGTCTTTGTTGAAGACGTTTATATTTAGTTTATGTCGGAGCATAATTATGTAGTTGACTAATTGACTTTCGTTTAAGATCAATTACTCATTTGGATAATAGCTCTTTCGCTAGTAAAAGGAGAACTTATTGTTTTAGCTCAACCTAGACCTAGAGATAGTTACTTTGATAGTCCTGTCCCTAATAAATAACCAAAGAAACAGTTCCTAATGGAATGTCATTTGGAGTAAAAACGTCAGACACTCACTCATGTAGATTTCATTTTGGCTAGCAACTTGTCATAACTTCTGCACTATTCCAATCTTTCATCCTAACATGTTACTGCTTTTCGTTGCCTTAGGCACAGTTCTGCTTTCTCCATCATAAAAAGGAAAGGAGTTTTATAAGAGGCTCTAAACCCCAAGAACCAAGAACGTAACGGCGTAACCTTTACAGTACTGTTTATGTGTTATATGGCTTTTTGTATTTAACTTAAGAGTTCTTTCATTAAAGTTATCATAGACCACAAAGGACAACCGAACCATTGTGTACTTTACACTTAGGTGTTCTTAGGTGTAGTGAGCTGATTCCATCTAATGCTAAGCATTAATACTATTTACAGCTCGCTTCAAGCTCACTGTGATCTCACTTCTCGGGACTTCTCTTAAGTTGTCACAATGAGATTTTTACAGAATAGATTGGGAGTAACATGACTTCGTACTAGTTCGTACTATGTAAGCGATAATTTGGCTCCCATATTAACTAATTAGATATATCACGGAGCAAATCGAGTGAATGTTTACGAATGTATCTTTCGTTACGCTCGACCTTTGTGGGTGAGACATCAAGGCCGATCACCGGCGAACCGGAAACGGTGGACAATATGGGTCAACAGTCAAGTGTGATGTTTAATCGTAAGATACACGTATTTACCAAACATGACTTTGGATGTGGTTGCAGAAGTAATCCATTCTGAGTGTCAGGTTACGCGATGAGTAAATTCGGGACGGATTTCCTTTTACTTTTTATCATCTTCATCATCATTTCAGCCGAAAGACGTCCACTGCTGGACATAGGCCTCCCCCAAAAGGAAGGGGGGGGGGGGGGTTTGCGATCGCCACGCTTAGCAGGCGGGTTGGCGATCGCAGTATGGTATGGTGGTGGAATGCATAGAGAACGCTGCTGCCCATTCTCCGGTACGCCCCTTAGTCGCCTTTTACGACACCCACGGTAAGTATGGGGTGGTGCTATTCTTTAAGTCCGGCACCACACAGACTTTTTTATAGGATAATCAAATTAATTGGATGGGTTTTGCCTATTATATGTAGCGTTGGTTATTGTAACACCATTATGTCATCGGAAAACAAATTAGTGTGCCAACAGTTTGATAGTGTTTTTGACACCAGTTTCTTTATTCTTTTCGCTTCGTAGTCGACGTTGGGAATTTAGAATGAGATTTATTTACTAATAAGACGGGTCTTGTTCAAACAGCTGTTAATGTAAAATAAATGAAATTATTTCTCGAAATCAAGTAATTAATAGAAAGTATCCACAACAAAAAGAGTGACAAGTTAATCAGTTGGCAAATCGGTTGTATAACGTGTGATCCACGCAATTCATGTTTGACGACAATCTCTGGCAAACACTGATGTCACCGCTTCAGATGACTGTTTGTGAACGAGATACTCTATTTCCGAAGATAACTGTGTTAGCATTTATCGTTGACAATAGTTAGTCATGCATTAGGAAATGTGGTTACATTTCCGCTTAGCGTATATGCTGATGCAAAATTGAGCGATTCGTATGAGGTATTGGATCTCATTTTATAGCGCATAAAATTTTCGATTGGCAGTCCATCATTCCGCGACGAAGCTCTATCACCGCGACGGTAATACGAAGCAACAAAGTAAAATCGCACACAAGGCTTCCAAGGTTAAAAAAGTTACTTTCTGCAGGGGAATTTCGCCTCTGCTAGTAAGGAGAAAGATGTAATTTCGTATGCGTAATTGTATTGTTGTAGGTGACGTCATGTTGAGTCCTTGTACGGCTGGGTGCGCCGACGCATCCCGAGGCTGCGGTTACAACCACTCGGGATATGTTTCAATGTCGTGTGAGATGACGTTAGTGCGTTGTTGCTAAGGGCACGGATGAAAGTCCAGCCGGTACACGGACTGACTAGTAACTAGACAACCGCAATGCTAGAATTTAAATAGAGATTAAGTTCATTAGCTTCGGAAACTTTTACTCGAACTTGTTCTAGCTAGGTGCAGTGTTCATGCCAGTTATCTGAATACGCCTAAACAAAGGCTAGTATATCTTATTTAAATCTAATACTTTATGTTTATTTAAATACATACTTAAACGGTTTTCCCATATCTTTCCACTCTGCTCTAAAAGCCGTGCCTTTTCCGGCCAAACCTTTTTGAAAGTTTCTAGCTGCCACGCCTGCAGTTGTGTCTGCTTTAGTGCCTGGATGATTTAATGGTCTTATACCCAATTGAAAACTTTTGGTTTTACAAAATTCTCAAATAACCTTATTTGTACTTGAGTTAGAGCTGCTCGACAGTGATGTATTTGTCACATCTTCGGGCGAGATTTATCCGAAACGAGCGATTCATGTCCCATCGATTTATGATGTTGACGAAAGTAACAATTTAGTATCTACTTATAATTTGCACAAACCCTCATAGATCACGTTTCCTCTAACAATCTATGATCAAAGTACAATCGCTTACTTATCTCTGTTGTAACTGCGATTATTAGAAAGGTAATATTGCCAAAGATAGCACAATTTCGCCGCGTGGCTGGTGGGGCTGCTTGTACAAAATGATGAATTGCGAATGGCGAATCTATGAGGTCACTACATTTCTTTCGGACGTCGAACTCTCTACCGGTTGGTTGTTGCTAGGTAGATTATAACGGTCACATCGTAGTGCCTCTTTACGGGTACAAGACAGCAAATTACAAAAGTTGAGCAGCAATTAGGCCGTTGCTTTAACAAGTCTGCAATTATTGATAATAGAAATGTTTCTGTTCGGTGTACGGCATAAGACTCAAAATGGAGCGGTGGTCGGTGCAGTAACGGCAAAGAGTGGTTTGGCGGCAACAAGAGTGATGGATGTGAACACGCTAGCAATGTCACTTTGATTGACAAAAAGTTATTGAAATAATCGTTCTTATAACGATAATTCCAGATTTTCTGTGTCTATGACTTCTTCCTGAATTCCTTTCGTAAAGACATAATTCATGTTTTCTCATTATTTTTAATGAGACCGAATACGTGCCTTTCTGTGTCTTAATAAAGTATTCTTTTTCAGATTTAACTTTCAGCCCAGACGAATATACCCACCCTGCCTTTAAACACAAGGCTCCCCTTTGAAAGCGCTGAAATATTCCTTTCTTTACGAATGAAATAATATACTCATTTGTGTAACATGCCACGATATTAAAATCTCTAAGACAGGTATTTAATTGGCAACCCATAAGGGGACCTGGGGAGGCGAGTGGAGCGTGTAAATAGCTGTAGGGGGAATCAATGGGGGACTCATATACGTTGCTATGTCTACGTATACTAGCATATTTATAGTAGTGACGCAACTCATTTAAATGCAGCAAAGAGCACGTGTTTCGTACACGCTCATAAGGCAAAACCACTGCTATTATTTTTTCTGCACTTTTAATTGCATTACTTTATTTTTATATGGTCTTGATGTTTTATTAATTGTTGCAGCAATGTGTTGGTGCACGTGACAATAGAGGGCATGAATGATATTGCATTGTTGTACGTAGAACTACTGATAGCTCTCGTAACATAAATTACTCTCAGAATTCCTGGAATCTCACGATCAATCATTATGCAAACCGTTGTTCTTTAAAGAAATATTCGTCTACTTTACAATGTTTCTATGAACGACTAGATACATACACGGTGTAAGTAAAAGTATGTCGGACTTAAAAAAAATCTGTGGTTACATGCAAAAGTGCGATCCCTACACGGTTAAATTTTATGGTACAACGAACCGACGAAAAATTTAAATGATGGTTGGGTATACTAGAATAATGTACTGAACTCATGGGAAATGCATAGCTATACAGATACCTATGCCTTTCGTTGTCAATTGTTTATCCCAAATCCTTCTGACCTTTGACTCATAAGTAATTTATGTTTTTAAACCCACTTACGCCCCTGTTGTCAAATACTCCCTTGACACGCGAATGTCACTTTAATGTTCGTAAAACTCCATCTTTTCTTTTTTTAACGACGTTGTTTTATTATCTTGCCCAAAATATAATATTTCAATAAAGCATTCTTAAATTGTATTCGTTTATTGTCAGTATGAAAATAAAAACAGGGCTAATCTTGCTGCAACAAAAGAAAGATTTGATATTTTGGGGAATATATGTCAGCTGCATTAAAATTACTTGGTTCTACAGGAGCTTGGCCATACACTTACTGCATCTATGGTAGAAACAGCACGTATTTGCTACCCTATTCGATGCATTCCTACCTACAACGCGGTCACATTAACTTGACGCTTGGCGTTGATGACGTCATTTTGGTTTTTGGTAATATACCTAAATATACCTAGTAAAAAATATAATTATAAAACAACAACAGAAAACTAGCCAAATTATCGACGCGCGTATCGGTAACAAAGACAAAGGCCTAACACTTGCTGGGCGAGCTAAGGAATGCGGGCATCGCATTCCAGAGATGCGTCAAGTTAATGTGACCGCGTTGTACTAGCTGTAGCTAATCAGTGTGCCTTGTTCGCAGTGGTACAACCCTACTGTTATTAACAGGCACTTAGGTGTCGGAACACTTTTTGCGGATACGCACAAACTCCGCGCTACCAAGGGCACTCGGGACGCGACCGCGCGAACTAACACAGGCATAAGTATAATTGCTCACTTTTCCCAAGCTTAAACGCTTTCGCAAAGAATTCAACGCGAAGATTACTCGTGAATTATTGTAACGATCTCGCACACATTTGCGAATACTTTATCGCGCATTCGAGATCCTCTTCTCTGTCAAATCTCGAGTCTTAAGTGGGATACTGAAGATGTATTCGTTGAATAAGTTTTCGGAATATATTGAGAGCACGTTTCCATTTTATTTAGCAAATTAAATTGAAGGCTCGAGCTCTTATCGAAGGCGGGCATCGATTTAACATTCGCTGGTCATGCTGCGAAATAGGCTTGAACGATGTTCTGATGTATCGCATCAATTTAGTATATTGATTGGCAAGTATTCATGCAGACAAAAATATTCTAAAAATTAGAACTCGTTTGGCTATGTGTAAATATTATTATTATCTATTTTATTTAATACTTTAAGCACACAAATGCATAGAGGCGGACTTGGCGGACTTAATTCTATAGGCATTTTAGTTCTACCAGTAGGCCTTTGAGTGTAGTGGTAGGTGCAATATCGAATTGAGGAATACATTCAGTAGTACTGATTCATATAAGTAATTATGCAGATAACACTACTCAACTAATGTCAAACTTTTTATTTTATCTGAGGTCCTACTATGTGATTATATTATTCCTCGTTATTGACCTAGAAATATGTAAATAAGGTTTTTCCATCACATCTCATTTTCAAGATAAACGGGATCCCACAAAAACATTTCATGTTAAATGTTGCCAAGACGAGACCATGTAGCTCGCACTATCAAAAAGTAATCAGATCTCATGTAGAGCCAAGCTTCTAACTCTACACGCCCTAACTCTACAAGACCTAACTTCGCAAACTCTACACCTTAGTCAAAATATATGGCTTGGCCATTTCGCTACATTCACATGAGTGTAAGGTGAAAAACTCTCATACTGTAAATGGTTCTTGTAATAACGAAACGGCCAAGCCCCCGGGCACTCCCGTGCCCCCAGATAAGTCAAAACCACGATTTTCTTAAAGAATCAAGCTTTCCCGTTAACTTTAATTGATATTTTGATTGAAAAGGCGAAGTTTTCTTGGTGCATCTGGCTTTCCTCTTGTAGTGAGATCTTAGAATGTCTCTAACAAGGCTCCAACAATCGACTCAAATAATGTACAAAGTTCAATGGTAGTAATGGTACTAACAAGAAAAAGTCAATACATTAGTGCAGATCTACAACTACTACTACATTTTTTGTCTAAACTTCTAAGCTAAGTGCAGATACTTTAAGACTTAGGCAAATACATAATGTAATTCGCCTACATAGTTTTCAAGTGAACTTTGGGTACTTATTTAAATATTTATTTACCAATTGAACGTGTCTTACTGCCAACACTTTTTAAAATGTATAGTTTCAAGTGCCATTATAGCTGTCTCAGTTATTAATCTAAGACATAAAGCAGTATACATTATTTAAGTATTTTTTCTATCTCTAGGATGTCAAATTGCTTGTACAGCTAAAGACAAATATATAACAGTAGGTAGGTATACTAATTTATTACAAAAACATGAATTAATTAGTTAATAACAGATAGCGTTATCCGAATTCATTAAAAAAAAACTAAGTACCTAATCATACGAGTGTTTTTGTACGTTCACATAAATAATTATGTATACACATTATTCAAACCTCAGGTCTCAACGCCCACTCGTTTTGTTGCACTACCTGCATATATAAATCATTGTGGATAAATAAACAATAATGACCTTCACATTTGCCAGAAAAAACAGTTAGGTATCTCCAATCAACATAATATTTATATTTTTGTAACCCAAACATATAAAAAGACTATTTATAGAATTGCCGCGTATGATAGATACATCATGATAATCATCGCACACCGTGCGATATTAATTCATATCCAGCAAGTTTACTTGTATCATGACTTCTTAATTAAAACACTAAGTACATAAAACATTTTTACGATTCTTTATACTGCTCAGTTATATTCGCGAATGGTTCAATGTTGCAGACCTGCAATTTTGTTGTACATTCGGTGGCTTGTAGCAGAGTCGTGTTCAGTACCCTTGTCGTGACATCTAAATGCTCAAGTCAATAACCTGCCAGCAAAAAATCTACAATAACTCCACACTGAAAGCAACCGGCGATCTATTCTTGGAGCATGACGTAAGCTTCACCAGAAATTATGAGTTAAATTGCAAGATGATCAACACGTATAGCTTTTGGGATGCCTTGGGAGGCATGCACATTTATCGTGATTATTCAACGTCTCGTCGTTAGCAGTTAATGACATGAAGGATATAAATGCTCGTTCATATTCGGTCGGACATTAGGGATGGCCAATTATTATTTTGAAAACCCCAAATGTTTCCTTGATGATCTGAATTTGCATATGCAAGACGTATAATCGTGCAGATGCTGTGCCTTTTTATATACAATGGTTAAAAGTCCGCCACTTTTGCTTTGATGACGTGCGGTGCAAAGTTAAACTGGCCTTTACATCTTTTAGCCTAATACGGAACACGTCTCTTGATCATTTGAAAACAAAGATCTAAAAAACACTACATACATTAAATATTTGAGAATTTATTGGAAAGATCAAGGCCAGAAAATTGCTAATCTCCTGCGGTATTTGATACCGATGGACCAAAATCCGGAGGTAGAGTAATTATATCCGTGCTCGTTTGAATACTCACCCACTTAACATAATTATATTTTATTTTCAGTGTCACGTGGGTGACATTTTGTATTTTTTTTTAAACTTCTATCTTTTGTTACATTCTTACTATGTAGGTGTCGAGTCAAAACCTTCGTGGCTGTTGATTTTTTTTCTTGGACAAACTGACGGACAAGTCATATTGTCAGTATAGATAGTATCATGTGACAATGCCAAAACCCGCCCACAAACAGGCGTTGCTCTATATCAAGACTTGGCTCTTTACTTCCTACTACTTTTGGCATTCAATCCAGACTTACATTTTTCGATAATGTTCTAGACTCCATTCAACACTAATACAGTGTTGAACAGTTTTAAGCATCGTTAACTCTTACGCCAAATCAAACAATTAAGTGGCTGTCCAAAGTATAAGAACCTACAGTAATTTAATCCTGCGTAAGTTTGACTTTGACGACGAACTCCACCATATCTATATTGATCAATTGCCTAACGTCTTGTAGATTATGCATTGAAGGTACAAGTTTGGGTTATTAAGATTCAGAGCAGAGACTCGACCAAGACGTGCCCCAGCCGACATTATGCTTCACCGATAGTATCTCATTTTGCCATCTGTGGAACAAAATTCAAATGGTATATTCATAATTTTATTTCCATCCAATTCATCCTCCTCTGATGCCATCCTTGAAGCTAAGGACTTACCTTACATATGTTGAAGTATCTAATTGAGAAATATTTAAAACCTGTCAAACATCCTGCTATCAATCTTTTTGGGTTTGTTTAGGATTTTTATTTACATTGCAATTTTTTGTATGTCTTTTTTTCACCTGAAAAGCTGTTGCGTCTTTGGTATGTTTTGAAGAAACTCGTGGAATCAATATCACCTCTCTCATCAATCACGTTCGGATGAATAAAAAAAATAGCCTCATTTTAATCGACCGTATAAAGTTGCTCAGGTATAAAGTAAGGCAATAACAAGACCATCATTGTTTTATTTAGTCCTGACGTCATCCGTTGTCGACAGGAAAACATATGTTTGACTTTGACATTGCACAGTTTAGAACTTTAATTTCCTCTTTGAATTATTTATACTCTTTTATTTACTGATATCGACAGCTCGACGTGCAAAACGACTGTTGTTTGTACATGTAATAAATATTATGTTGGTGTTAATGTCGAAGACGCTGAAAAATTCAGTAACCTTTGAACAGAACACAAAAACTATCTAACAGCACAAAACAAATACAATGTTTAAACACTCTGCGGAACACAAAACAAACAGCACAAAAAGGTTTCTACCACCAACAAAAACAAAAAACACTCAGCAGGCAAGCATGCACACATACTAGGAACGTTGTATGGCGTTCTAATAGTACAACAAAATTTGGAAACGACCTTGACCCACATAAAATTAAACAGTACAGAAACGAAACCAACACCTCTTACGTTTGACCAATGGAACATTAGCTTTGAATTAAACCCAATCTGATAACACAAACATTAGGAGCCATTTTCATGACCAAGTGTAATGAATCGATAGAAGTGTCGATACTTTTTTTTTACTTCAAAGCTTGTATTCCATTGACAACAAAAACAGCCATAGCCAGAGAAGCCAAACGTTCCGAGCGTGGAGCGCGTCTACCTGGAGTGCTGCTGCCTCTCGTTTGGTGGCGGAGAGGGCGCGCGAGATGAGGTCCTCGTCTGGTCCCGAGAGTCGTTCGCCGTCGCAGGGCTGCCTGCACCGCTACCACCCAGCGCCAGCGCCAACCCGTTGATGCTGCCGACACATGACTACGTCACCACAGCCCTATCGTCGAACACCCAAAGACCTAGCTGCTCCAACCTTCCCTCCGAAATTACTCGACGCAAAGACAACATGACACATAATATATGATACTAAACTAAGGTTAGACAACATTCAGTGAAACCTTGGAGCAGATAAGCCAAAGCTAATTTCATACTAGGATTGATATTTACTATCACATTGTTACTATTCTAATTAATGTATAACACGATAATTTAGTTGTTGTTAAGACAAAATAACCTATTGATAATATCCCGCCAAGTTTTATTATAAGAGTGCTTTTGATGTCTCGATTTCTCAAATTTGTTTGAAAATTTTGTTAGGACTACGAACAGCCGAGCGAAGCAGAACATTCTCAGCGGGGTGAAGATACATAAGCAGTGATGTTTAGTTAGTGGCAAGGCAACGGGAGTGTCAGTCACAATAAAGGTAATTATTGGCAAGCAAGCATTCCGCACGCATTCTGTTATAGACATTGCCGATGACAATATTATCTTACAAATCAAATTCATTCATAGGTGAAGAGCGATCAATCAAAAGATAAAAAGAACTGACGTGTCAGTTGCAATAATAGTTGGACATTGTCCATCTGTTGCAATCGAAATTAATTAAAGTAACGTCACTGAGAGAACAAGGAGTTGTCTAGACTGTTAGCGATGTAACAATGAAGTAAATCAGTCGGGCTTTAATAGGGTTTGGAGTGAATAATAGTAATGACGATTGTGACGCCAACCATGGAGTCGAGGAAGATAAGCTTTAAGGCGAGGTTGTACCATTTTTAAGTTTTTTGGAGCTATGTATATCTAAATAATGTAAATATTCCGCAAAATAAAAATCATTTTAACAAAATTGAACATATGGTCAAGCGCTGTATAAAGACGGAAACGTAATTACTAATAATTGACTCGATAAAAAAAAATCGCAAAGATGACACTAAATCGATTTTTCAAATGTACTTCTTAACAAAAAATTATATTACGAAACCATCTAAGTAATGTATCAAAAAATAGGTTTTAATATTTTCTAGCGCTGGGTAAGGTAGATTTTTATATAAGTGGCTATTTATTTTTGTAAGAACAAAAATCATACGATATTGAGCAATTCGATTTCGAGCGGGCCGTTTAGTGCCGGCCGAGAGGTCTTCGAGGACGGACGCACGCCAATTTTTTCCGCGTTTGCGCTTTCCATTATATAAGAAACATTACGCACAGTGTTGCCAACCCTACTGTTTTAACAGTAGATTTACTGTTTTCACCAAGACATCCCTGTTTTCTGTTTAAGTACCAATTTCTACAGTTTTCATTATAATTTACTGGAGATTTCGTCTAAAACGATAAAACTCCAGTTAAAATACCTAGCTTCATGTTATGCATGTATGTATGCGAATAAATTGTTATCTATGTCTAACAAAACAGCAGTACACAACTTGAAAACTAAACTAAGAAATATAATGTCAAAGGCAGAAAATATCGAAGACAGAGAGAAAAAGATATTGATAAATGATAATTATTTGTAAGAATATTTGCAAGAATTTATCAAAGAACAAAAGTTCATACAGGAAATTGACACCTCGGGCATTACGAAAATATCAACTCGAGAAATGGTAAGTAACTCATTATCAAATTATCAATACTATAGTAGCACTACAATTTTGCCTAGTAGTTTTATTTTATCAGATTACTTGCATACGTAATAATACTTTGTTGAGGAAGACTTTTCCGTTCTTTTGTTTTTTTTTGTTTTGTTGTGCGCGTAATTTTAATACTGTGATATCTTCTAAAGTATTCATTCTAATGACATGCTGTAAACTGCAGTTTTGATCTAAATTGAATGCTTAATTTTACTAACATATTTAATGAGATAAGGATTAATACAATGTATGTCAAAATTGCTTCGAAAGTCACTCATTATATTTTATTGATTTTAAAAAGATAAAAGTGGTTACTGTAAGTTATCCTTATAATATAGACATATACCATCGCGAACTTTTTTGAGGGCATTATCAAGATATACAATTCTGTAGTACATTATTTTGATGTTCCTCGTATGGTTTAGCCAGCGTTAGCAATATAAGCGACCGAGCGACGAGTTTTTTTTCCGATTTCAATTACATTTATTATGATTTCCTATGGAAAATATATCTTTATCAGAATAAAAATAGCGTGTAGCACTCCTTAATAATGTACTACCTATTGAAAATTTTTTTGTGAAAGAATTTTCTAACTCGGATCAGTAGTTTCAGAGATTACCCTATAGGTACATACAAAACTTACAATTTTATCTCTTTATAATATAAAAAATAAAAGCTTGTAAAAAAAAATACAATAATATTATATACATATAGGTAACATATTATTAGTGTAAATAAATGATTTTCTTTGACGGAAAAGCACGAAAATGTTACGACCATTGTTTAGACGCGACACTGTACAAAAAAGTACAGTAGGTTTGTTATTAAATTCGTTGAAATGATTATTTTCTTTGCTCAATAACTTCGAAATATTGCTAAACTTATATAACAATTATAAAATATACTTGTAAAATGTATAATTTAAACGATTTGAAATGCCACTATAATGTCAACATTTATTTTGCAGCGTTTCAATGAGAAAAAATATACTCAGGGGTGTTGTTCAGACTCTAGATAACCCTGATACTACTTTTCATAGTCATACGTAAGTACTTTCTTCAAAACATAAAACTTTAGTCATTACGTACTAACAATTATAAAAGTAATATTGATTGTACTCATGATTGTCATGAATATAATCATCATCACCATCTTAATCATGGAGATAATAGTGTTAAGTTATAAATTGAATATAGATTGCGATTCATGACTCATAATGTTTATAACACTGTTACAGAACAACCTTAAACACTATTAGTGAACCTCAAAGTACTGTAAGTCAAACAGAAATTAGTACAAGATAGAGACAAGATTTCAGAGAACTTTTTAACTGCCGATAATTCAGAAGTTGAAACAGCAAATAAGTAAGTCTTACTAAACTATATGTTAACAAGTAGAGAAGAAATGAATCTTAAATGTTTTTATACCGATTGCCTAAATACATACGTTAACTTTGTTGATCAGTACTAGTACCGAGTACGATGTACAAAAACTAAAATGATATCAGAGTAAAAAAAATATCGAAAATAAATTAATACACGTGATTATAGTAAGCTATCTCTTAAACGTCGATTGCACACCAGAGGGGCAATTCTCGTAATTTTAAGAACGTTTACAGTCTGATCTCTGAAAAATTAATGCAATACAATTTCAGGTCCAACTCCATGTTACCGGGAGGCAATATTGCTTGTTTGGTATATGGTCAGGTAAAACAATACCCGTACATGTAATCAAGATAGTGAAAGATAGTAAATTTTGGGGAAAAAAAATCTTATTAATTTTTATATACAGTGTCTATTGCCTGAAATCATAGATCGCCGACATATTAGAGGAATGGATATAAGAAAAATAAAAATGCGAGAAAACAAAGAAAATATTGCAACACCTGCTATTGTTTCCACTTCTGTATCACAAATAGTGAATTTTGAGAATGTGGCGTCTACTTCTGTGTCACAAACAGTTAATTTTAATAATTATTAAATACGTTTTATAACCGACTTCAAAAAAGGAGGAGGTTCTCAATTCGGATAGTTATATTTTTTATTGTGTATTATTTTCATTTTCTTAATTTTTTCTGTTTATAACATAAAAATAAAGTTTGCTTAATTGATTTTGTTGTTTTTGTTGCTATCACTACATTATTGACAAGTTGTGAGTGAAGTTGTCCAGAACATATCTTCTCATCTGAAACGCATAGTATATGTATAGTGAAAGGAACGTCGTTCCATCCGGGTGTCCCGCGACACCTCTCGTTAAATTTTATTTTGAAAAAAGTCTGATTTGTGAGATTTTTTGACATGTTGTTGATGGTATGTGTATTTTAAATATAGGTACAAACTTACCTTAGATTTTTTACATAGTGCGTTTCTTTGCCAAACTAACCTAATTTTTACTAACCGGAAACTGTCATGAGAATTTATCAAGCGTAGATGATAAGTTCCTACATACAAATTTTATTCATTAAAAATAAAATATAACATCAAAGTTGATCTACTGTATTTGTCTGTTTCGTGGCGCGCATTCATTGCACAAAGGTTAGTCGCGGTCACAACGTGTCACGTGGCGCGGTCCCGCTCAGCGCATCGTAGTTAAATACGCCGCGTTCAACTGGCGGGGGCTGAGGTAGTGTTTTCTATGCCTATCGGTCCGGGAAAACCTCGCCTTAAGAGGTAACCGCCGAAGAATCACTCACGTAACAAGGAGTGGGCGACAACAGGCAATTAGTAGAGCTGGTTTAGTCGCGCCAACGCTGTAGAATTATGTCGCACGAAACGCATCTAGAGTATGAATGGGACAAATGCGTAAGACTCAGTCGTCAGACAAAGCAGCCGAGGCGTCGCCGTCGTCAAGGTTGCGCTTTGTTAAACTGAAATAACTCGCAGTAATACCAATCGACTAAACCTATATATTTAAATAGAGACAGAGAGATGTTGACAGGCTCTGTACTCAACAATTTCAGTTGGTAACAAGCATGATTGACGTCTTTTGTTTAAATGTGAAATAGCTATTATGGAGGTTGTAAAACGAATTTTTTAGCATTAAAACAGGAAATGACTAAAATTAACAGTCGTGGTGGATTTGCAGAACATTTAACAATCAAAATAATAAATGATGTATAAAGTTATGCTGAGAAATGTAGAGTGGAGAAAATATATATACAAATTATGAAAGACGGTAATGATCGGTTTGCGTGATGGAACCGATGGTGTTTGCAATTAAATAACCTTCCAAGACTAGTGTGCTATTAAGCAAATTAAAAAGAAAATTGTTTAAAATACCGCATTAAATTGGAACTATAAAGAGAATGCGGCTAGATATTATCGTGACTGGAACTCAATCAGTATTTCAATGAAAGTTTATTTTGATGCTAGCCAATGATCTCAATCTTTGGTCAAACATAATTAAATAAAAAGTTTGCGCAATTTAAATACTTAGAAGTTGAAATAAAAGTTTGCGCAATTTAAATACTTAGTAGTTGGCAAAGAAAAAATTAAATCCTTTCAATACTAGCTCGGCTATTTTGCAGGGGTATAGTTAACATTCGTTTAATTTTTAAGTTACAGAATTAATTTTAGTGGAATCTAAACACATTATCTTTGTGTCGCTAACTATTCTACAATATTGTCATACATCACACATAAGTCGATCGAACCCTTTGCAGAACTCACCAGATTTTTACAACAAATAAGAAGGAAGTGAAAACAAAGTGTCACTTACACTCATTATAAATGAAATTAAAACTAAAATTTATGTGAGTTCTCTGTACAAACAGACCAATTTATGCATTTCCGTTGACAGTGCGTTATAATAAAATTGTCTTGAACCACCTTCGCATTAACAGCGTATATTTCCGTAAATTGTAATTTTAACATGGCCATAAAATGTGAAGGTCGGACATCATGGTCCACCAGGTCACATTTGGCGGAAGTTTGAATTAATCGCAAATTGTTATTGTTAACATCCGTGGAAAACAGACGCCTTTGTATATGCAGGAGCCAGCATTTCTCAGTGCATTACTCATTATGCAAACAAATATGAGAAACGATTCTCGTGGAAGAGGCGTCAGTATGATAGAGCTGTAAATTGTGAAGCTAGTAACGGCATATGGTGAATTCCCTCGACTGAATTTCAACAGGTTGCAGTATTTATTGTTTCATGTTTTGGAATTCCAAGATACTAAAATACAATTTAACATCATGTTTTCAGGGTATCGAGGACGTCGCGTGTAAATGGCCCAACTCCATCGCCATTTCACATCAAAACTCTAGTATTCAAATGCACTAAATATGCAGATTGAAACGGTTATGATATGATGCAACAGCTTTCCAAGACTATGCAGCAAGGAAGATATGTTCAACAGATGTTCAGTCTATGGTTTACTAAGCTTGGGCACGACAATTCTAGACAAGAACTTACTTCGGCCCACGTATTTATACTTCCAAATGTCACTTTGCAGCACTGCACTGTATACAAACAAATGTGAAATGCATTCCAAATCTTGGAGGTGTTTGGAAATAGATCTGTACGAGTGTTTATTTGTACAATAAAACTAAACCAATTTAATTCAGTGACGTATGCTAAATAAATATCCTGTTGAGAACTGAAATGATTATTTGATTGCGGTCTGACGTCAATTCAGTTGAAACCAATTATATTGTGTGCATTAAGTTTTTACAATACATACATTTTGGTAACCAATAAAAACATACTTCGCTCAATCCTACAAACAACACAGCAGATCAAATTAGATTCGTCAAAGATAACTTAAAATCGTAACTTTATTCAACAGAGTTTAACTGTTAGGTACTAAGCCTAAAGCTAACTGAAGGATAGGTACTGATAAAATTCAATCTGAGTACACAATTTAAATTGTAAAGATGTATTTGATACTTCTTGAATGCATATGCATATTAATAAGTTGTTGATTATGAAATATTTGCAACCATATACGTGAAGCAAAGGTCATTTTGCTTTTGCACATGTTATTGTCAAGCCTTTCAATTGTCAAACAATATTGCGACAATTTATTTATGTGTCTGCATTGAAATACCATTGGTTTTATCTCCTGCGATTACGTTTATACATTATCAATTCCAAAAGAAAAAAACAGAGATGACAGTTTCTCAGTAAAAACAGTTCTGAATATCCCTACGACACGTCTGGGAAGAGGAAGACCCCCGCTACACGGTGGTCCAGTATCGAGAGGGAGATGAAAGCGCAGAACCTAACTCCTATAACTACCCAGGACAGATCGTCCTGGCGCCGCATTACAAGAAGACCCAACCCCAGATAGAAATGGGATTAAGAAGATGGAAGAAGAAGATGATCAATTCTAATGGGTTATTTAGGTAAATCGAACGCCTTTTCAAAAGTTTTATCTCATTCAGCCTTGGGGTACCCCTCAAGTTGATATGGTGATTTTCATCTCAGAAGTGTTTGTCAAACTATTCAAGTCAGTATGTGTATTTCGAACGGCTGTAGAAACCTTAAGTGTCACCTGTGTCTTTGTTGTCTTTGAAACAACTACTTTCTATCCTACTTATAGATCACAGTAATTACATGTCGCCAGTCTGTCGCTTGCAATGGGGTCTCTCGCTCAAAATAATAAGAGGCCTAAATGTGTTTACTGCGGGTTCTTTGTCTAAGGTATCCTTCGGTGCATATGGAACTGAATGACTGATGCACGAAGGTGTCTCTTATTCATGATTTGCATAGCTCTTCCAAATAATAATTAACTGGCATATCGGTTTATTGGTCAGAAGATGATACTGGTTTCAAAAGTGTTTATGGGAGGTCTTGATGACAAATATATTAATAATAATTAATATATTTAGTGGTTGATGGCATTTTTTTCAAATAGAAATGTAATATTATTCTATGTAATACCACAATGCTCGAACAACATCACATACTTACACATTCCTGTGTGGGATTACAAATTTAATAGTAATATGACCGTATGACGTGATTATGTTTTTATCGTTTGGGTCAATGTTGTGCATGCATGCGACCTCGGCAACACCATGCATGCAAACTGTAATGAGTTTGATAGCGTCGATTTCTCGGATATTTCAAGGACCAGAACTTAAATGTAAACAATAGTAAAACTGCATTTCCTATGCATTACTTTATGTACTTGCATTATCGTACTTATGATAAAAGTTGAGATTACAGAGAAATATGGCTATTGCTGTTATAATTTGCTTTATTTGGCTAGTCGTTTCTATACTCAAGCTTAACTGCAGTATACGAAGGTTTGCACTGGCCGACATCGTACATGGCATGTCATGATGACATGACATAAAATATAATTAAATTAATATATTCAATTAATTACATAGCCTGATAACAAAGGTACCATGTAAAATGTACCAGCAGACATAACGGCCTTAAAACCAGGACCTATTTATAATCAAACAACGATTCGAATACAATAGCTTCTAAAAACAGACGTATCAAATGTTATAAATACGAGTATAATATTTGTTTGTACCGAGACATTGCATCATGTCGATGCATTTCACTATTTGCTGGCGCCAAGGCCGGCTCTAAGGTTACAAATAACGATAGTATCGGAGCTTATAAGTCGTAACGAAGTACTTATAGTTACTATGGTATAATAGACAATTTTCCTACGTGATGATTAAATAGGAATCGAATGTCATGTAAGTAGAATGTTGCATGTAATTTGACAATAGACGAACAGTGTATATTATATACTTCATATATATCTAAAAAGTTATAGATAAAGACGAAAAACATGGATGCGAAGGATATTGCTGAAGAGCCAAGACTTGTCAAGAATTAATGTAGGAAAAATTGCAGGACGCTCGCAACGTTTTTTCTGAAAGGAAATTATCTCTTAGCAGGTTTTTTGAAATAAGTACATCTTGGAATCCAGGAAAATTAATCATTACATCAGATGTTCACATGAGTCAATTCCTAAACAGACACGGGGTTTTTCCCGACCTCGCATTGTAATGTAGCATTTTCATTGTGTAAATCTTGCTTCATTGCAAATACTTTCAAAATTCCCCCTTTGGTTTTGGAAATAGCTCTAATGCATTATGCACATAATGCTGCCTAAATAATCACAAAATGATCATTCCACATTTTCCCAAATTCGTCATGAGAATCATCTGTTATAATCAGTAACTAAGTTATCTTTAATTCTCAGATCGATGTCTGTACCTACCACGGGCTACTGCATGTCCCAGAGGACTTGATAACAGGAACATCAGTTCTAGTATACTAAAAGTTTGCCAAGATTAGAAAGCAAAAATTTAGATTGTTTTGTTTCCTATCGACTCAAGTGTCGTGAGTTTTGCGGTGTTTCTAAGAAAAATTACCTAACCAGCAACCCATAGAAACATTATGAAGTCATAATCATTCATTACTGTCCTGCTCGGCTGCTACTAACTTAAAGAGAATTACAGTAACTATTACACCATTCACTTTTTCATCTTTATCTATAATTACAGGCTAAGCATTATGGCTTTCTGCATGCGCAATGTGACATAAATTACGTTAGATAGCGTTGGTAGTTGGTACTAGTGAGTCATCGAACAAACGACCAGGTAACATGTCGACACGCCAACCTGCTATAAACCCGGTGTTTTTTTTTTTTGTAATCTCGAGAAACTATTACTGTTAAGTACAGCCCTTAAATCGTGTAGGTGATATATGGCTCGATTTTATTTCTTGCTAGGTTAGTAGTCGTAAAAGTCCAAGTGCTAATAATGCTTTTTATTAATAGGACATGGTATATTATTGAAGTCGGCTATCAAATAATTAATGTTTTATCGGCATTCTACGGAAATTGATTAATTATAATGGTTTGTTTATTATTTTGCGCCGTATGTGTTATCAATTAAATACATTAATATTATTAAGGTAAAACATTGTCATGTTGTTGTTAAACCTTAAAATAGGTCACACCTATCTTATATAATTAAAATAGTGTGATTCTTGCTACAAATTACTTTTTGGCCAACTTAAGAATTTCACGAAAATTGCATGACAGTAACATTGCATTGGAGTGGGGCCTAAACTGCATGTGAACTACAAAGTGTACATGCATCTGTAGAAGATACAATTACATTAATGAACGAAGAAGCTACTAAAGACGTCCATTTTCTAATTCTGATAGTAATAAAATGTAAAACATTGTCAGTGAAGCGGAGAGAGAACAAACAGCAGCCATCCAGTTTACAATCAGAAACGAGATAGACAAAGAAATCGTGGACATGTGCTCATTTTCACATCACATAGAAGAGAAAGACGTGTTCTTTTATGTTTTCCACATTGCTTATGCAATGAGTCGGGACAATGCTAAAGTAAATGTGAAGCGACGCAATAGTTACTGAAATAAGTAAACAACTCAAACTGTCGACACTATTTTCGTAGTAGTTTGAATAGAAAATACATACTGCGCAATCGCGTTATATTAATCCCGATATTAATAAAAACACAAATTCCTATGTAGCTTCGGAATCCACCGTGCCAACTGTTTGGCAAACCACCAGAAGTGGTGACTCATCACATCCACCTTATGCCAGTTAGTTATCTTCGAAACCATGTAATTGATTAACGCTAATTGGAACGACCGGATCTGTTGCCAGTTAGTTTGTTGTTCTGCTTGCGATATATTATTGCAAACATTGAGGATATTATACGGAGATTATTTCAACTAAAGTTTTACGATCGTATAACAGTTTATTTATGCGACAATTTCAACAGCAACGCATTAAACGGCGACTAATTAGTCTTTACTCAGCTGGCCAGCCGTTATATGTCATTACATGAAAAACGAGAGCAGTTTAGATGTTGGGCAACATTGAAATAGTTTTGAAAGCACGCCTTCATTTTTAACGCAGCCTGAGAAAGGGCAGGAATTCCAATGTAAATGGTCAATGGTAGCCGTGGTACTAACAAAAAGAGCAGAAACGTGAAATACCATCAACAAAGCGCACTACCATTACAAACATCGGTCAACTTCAGAGCGCAGCGGCGTACGGCCGGAGATAACCTTCGACAGGCGTCAAACGATGCGATTGTGTAATCGCCATCGAAGCTGTTAAGCCAACAATGGTACCTTTCAGTGGAGCACGTTGTAAATCATACAAGCGGTCGTTTGTGGCGCGTGCGCCACTCGATACGACACGATAACAACGAGACACAATCAGCCGCATAGGACTAATCCGCCACAAAACAAATTATACTTAAAGCCAATGAGTATAAAGTTCAATTCTTGTGATTTACGTTGAGGTGAGCTCATTGTAGAGGCAATGGACCATGAATTGTGATAAATAGTAGAGAACAATTGTCCTTTATTTCGGAATCACGTTTGCTGTAACCCTTATTCTGTGAAAGAGTTACCATTTGAATAAATTACAAATAGTAATAGGTACCTAGGTATTGTGGTTCGTGACCGCAAAACAGATAAAAGCTGCCCGCAAACGAGCTCAGCTTTAGAATGAGAACATTATGATTAATTAACTTGAATATAGAAAATAATCTACTTTAACGACATGCATTAACCCAGAACGTAGCAGCTGATAAGTGCCAATAATGTTTACATAACTGTCAACTATGTATTTCCGCGTTTTAGGTGTTTTTTCTATAAGTGCGTTAAGTGCAAATATGTATAACATACATTTTTCGCATTAAGCATTAATTATTTTTATTTGTACATTTTTTTATTTTGGCACGAGAGAAATTGTTTCAACAAATCTACTGCAGAGTTATAATTCTTACTGTCAAAATTACTCTTCAGAAACGCCTAATGCCACGAAATAGCATAAAAACTAATTTCAGCTTTTTTCTGTTTACAAATATTTAAAATAATTACGTTTCGAGCGGTGTAGTGTCGCAGTAGAAATAAATATTTTAACTGAAAATAATATAAGTAATACTGAACGATGAGCCTTCTTGTAAAAAAGCCTTAAAAAAACCCTTGAATAAAAATAAACGGAAAGATATTTCCGTATGCCAGTGCAAAAACAGAAACATTTATATCAAAGATTATTGTGGATGACTCATGACATGGAGTATTAAATGCCATATGTGTAATATGTTTTGACACCAAATTGCTATAATGTTGCATCACGGCGTTCTCAGGAGTAGTTTCGAACCGTGTCTGTCATTTCGTCTGCACGATTCCATTTCCAACAAGTTTTGGCGTATTCTAAACGAAGACCGAAGAGTTTATTTTGCTATCAGTTAAAGGCTCAAGTGGTGAATGAAACTTAACGGTTCTAAAACTGGTTCTAGTTTATACGAAGCAGCTTCACTATCTCAGTTTGCTGATCTTTGAAACACGTGTCCTCTGAGAGTTCTACGGTTCACCTTTCGCTGCATCCGGACACTTTGCAGATAAATTATTTTCGTTTGGGCAAAGGTGTATTTTTAGTGCCGGGCTCCGGGCTGGCGCCAAGCTTGCCTTGACCGGAGTTCGGTGCAACAAACCACGGAAGGCTGACCTTACACCCTTATCGCAATTGTTACATAGGTATTTTTAATGAGCAAGAGCAAGTCGTATTGCAGGGGAAAAAACTAGATGGTTCACGTGTAAACCGTGTTTGACACAATGGAACAAATCAAACCAATAATGTATCAAGATTGATGCAATCACAATGTAGAAATTAAAGCAGCTGTTGAAGTGCTTCGTGTGATTCTAAATCAACAAATTGATCCTAAAAGCTTAACGATCAAAAGATTTAATTCATTCACTAAGTGAATGTTTACAGACCGATTAAAAATGAGCATGTTTACTTTTAACTCCAAAGAAGCAGAGGTGGGCTTTAAAATATATTTTGATCACGGGTTACACACCACGATTTATTAGCGGTGTAAAATCTAAAAGTGTGATTTCACAACGATGCGTTAGATCCATGCGGTGCTATGAGAACGTAATGTCCACTAGTTTTTTTATTACCAGCGAGACGGCACCCAGAGACGAATGTATAAAAGGTTTAATTAGTGCCCAGTAAATGACATTTACACAAGAAACCATCTCAAAGCGAATTATATTTCTTCGCTTCATTCTTCAGATATATTATAACCAGGTAGTCCTTTTAATCTACAAGATAACATGCACACTTTAAGAGATTTATGAAAATCGATATAAGTATCGACTTTTTCAATTAAGTCGATTCTTTAGTGACCATAACCACACTACTAGTCAAGCTGTCATTCTTTTTTCGTGCACGATAGCAAGCACACGCGCGCTCACTAGTATTCAAAGATGCCGAAAAAACGGGAATATTCTCAAGAAATTGAAGACTATCGACGTAAAATCATGAAGCTGGAAGATGAACGAAGACGTAAACGTCGTAGAATCATAGTTGAATCTTCATCTGATTCCGGTATGTATTGTAGTCTTATAACTACCCTCAATTATAAATTATTTTATGGTGCCACCTAATCCTGCGAGGATTACATGCCCATTGTTATATTGTTGGATACTACTACCCGGCCCAGGAGCGCGTGGGACGCGGTTACTGAAAGGAGGCTGCCGTAGGCGGCACGCCAGGCTCTTTGGTCTTTGTTTGACGGTTTATGGTTTTTGACAGCGTTGCGTGCAGAAGCGCTATCCGTCAGCCGTCAGCCGTTCGGTGTGATCTGGTTTTTCAATAATCTCTTGTTGATTTCTTTAATTTGATTAGTGATGATTTTGTTCCTCTGATTGTAATTTTGCTATGACTGATAATTATTTTTATAATTCATGTGATTAGTTTTGAGGATATCAAATAATTCTCCTATTTAATTGTGATTTCACTTCTGTCCTAACATCAGAAGTGGGATAACAATCCAACCCCAATTTAGGCCCCTTGACTTGACCAGTTTGAATTTCATAACAGAGGAACTTTGTCGTTATCTACGTGTGTGTTTTTCTTTTTGTTTGTTATTTTGTGTATGTGGTACTTGTTTTGACGGGTGAACATGCCTTATACGCATAGTTCACGTAGCAGATCGCACCGACGGTATTGTAGGCGCGATCGGTCGCGAAATAGCTCACGAAAACCTCGGAATAAGTCACGTAGTCGTCGCGAACGGACTCCCTCTAGAGTACGATCAAACGGGACGCCGCCGCTTGCGTTATACATTGGCCAGACTCTGCGGTCTATCCCTGCAGAATCATGAACGCTAGACACAATCTTAACCCTTCTGGAAATGATCGAGACCAAATTCCGCAACCGAACCCAACCGCGCCGTCCGTGGCTCAAGCTGTAGTAGATGCGATCCAGTCCATAAATCCAGGACGTTCCCATTATTTTGTATTAAACTTTGACCCGTCTATCCATGACGTGGACTCTTGCTGTGATGTAGTGGGTCGCGCACAAATAGCCAATCGCTTGGGCGACAGAGAATGCCTGTCATGTGTAGCCGGACGTTTGAAAGGCGACGCGAGAACTTGGTTAAACGAATGGGTAACCTCTCCTCTCCGTGGAGTAGCTTTAAACGCGAATTCAAATCACTTTGCCCCGAAAATTAGATTACGCGACGATACTTTTTTTCAACGATGCATACGACGTCTAACAGGTTCACGTCGTACGCCGAGTACGAGAGACGTATAACCCTGCTCCGCTTCCGAATTGTCATAGGCCTTAGTGAGGAATTAATGACGCAAATAGTGGTCCGTGGCATAGACGATGCACAAGTACAGGAAGCGGCTAAAAGATCTAAATTCTAAACCGTCCGAGCCAGTGTCCAAAGTACGACCTAATGTTCCAACCTGCTCGATTTGTAAAAAGATAGACGAAGGACGTTTGTTTCGCCAAAGAAAGATCGTCTGGACCACAGGGTCAGCAGAACAAACGCAAAGTAAATTTTTGTCTGGACCCTGCGGAAGAAACAGCGACATAACCACCGCAGTAGTATACGACATACTGGTCAATGTGTTAATACACAGCGGCGCGCTTAATGTCTCCCTCATATGGTCCGACGTAGTAAAACATTTGGCTGGTGCAGTAAAACCTACTGTGTGTTGAAGGGTATTAGTAACCACGAAATTGTGTCCACGTCTTACGCACCCCTTATGGTTGAGTTTGCTAATGTTGCACTAGAGGCTGATTTCGTTGTAGTAACAGCCGCGTTTATGAGTACTTAACGCCATACGGTCTGACAAATTCGCCCATTGTGTATCAACGCATCAACAAAACGCTGCGCAAGTTCATTGACGCGGGACAAGTTCTGGTTTACATAGACGTTGTACTGTTGATGAGCGCCACAGTGGACGAAAGTGACGACCTGTTGCGACAGGTACTTACGACCTTGACCAAGGCAGGGTTTTCGATAAACGTACGCAAGTGTGTCTTTCTCACTACCGAGGTTGAATATCTTGGCCGAATAATAAGTCGAGGTCAGGTTAGGCCGAGCCCTCACAAGATCCAGGTCGAGAGGTACGCCCGCACCGTTCTGAACATTCTCCACAACGTGACCAAACAGAAGACGACTCAGGCGTCGCCGTTAAATCTGCCGGTGGGCACCGATGCGGTGACCTCCGTCATCAGGTCACTGGTTCGCGATGTCGCCTTGGAAGGTGTACAGTCGAATTGTGAAGCACAAAGATAGTTACGCTAATCCGCGCAACTGATCTACTAAAACAAAAGCAGTCACGTCAGGACGATTATGTAAATCGTAACCGACGCATACCAAAAGTTTTTAATGTGAATGATTTGGTTTTCGCAGGCAACTGGAAAGATGGACCACGGGATGCGAGGGCCTTACAGGGTCAAACGCGCGCTGCCGAGTGGGCGGTGTGAGCTGCGCTTGTTGACCGGGCCTTACAGGGTCACACGCGCGCTGCCGAGTGGGTGGTGTGAGCTGCGCTTGTTGACCGGCTCCTGTGGCAAGACGACGCAAGCTGCTGCTCAGTACATGGTACTCTGGAAAGGCGAGTGGTGTCATGAGACTTGCGCTGCATTCTTTGAGCGTGAGTATGCTTGCGTATCGTGAGAGGTCTGCATTGCCATAGAGGGTTCTGCAGATCTTAGGGTGAGACAGTAGACGGACTGCGAGACGTCTACGTCAGGTAAACTGCGAGGTACCTGACCGGTTTCACCCTACACGATAGGTCGTGTAGAGGACGGACTGCGAGACGTTCCTTTCGGTGATTTGGTAATCACCCTACACGATAGGCCGTGTAGAGGACGGACTGCGAGACGTTCCTTTCGGTGATTTGGTAATCACCCTACACGATGGGTCATGTAGAGGATGGACTGCGAGACGTTCCTTTCGGTGATTTGGTAATCACCCTACATGACCGTGAATGAACATCACCATCATCTTCATCATCATTGTCATCTGTCTTGCATGATGTATGAATGTCGATGAGATGCGTTATGAGTTTCTATGTGATGAATGGAACTTTAAGGAGTAAAGATGACGTCTTGGTATCCCATAGACTGTTTAGCTAGTCAATTTATGTGTCTGATGAATGAAAGAAAAAGGCCACATAAGACGAATTGACTGCAAGCAAAAGAATAGGCAGATGTGTGTGCTCTCCGAGGGACGGTAGTCCTCGGTTCTTATTGGTTTCACAGAAGACACCACTTCCGCTCATCGTGCTGCAGAGCCAGTCGCTGGGCCTTCCCGTCCAGCTGACGAAACCCATGGAGCAGCCATGCAAAGCTTGCCGGACCTTGTGATGCTGTCGAGGACGACGCATGATCAGGATGGCCGTGTTGGATACTACTACCCGGCCCAGGAGCGCGTGGGACGCGGTTACTGAAAGGAGGCTGCCGTAGGCGGCACGCCAGGCTCTTTGGTCTTTGTTTGACGGTTTATGGTTTTTGACAGCGTTGCGTGCAGAAGCGCTATCCGTCAGCCGTCAGCCGTTCGGTGTGATCTGGTTTTTCAATAATCTCTTGTTGATTTCTTTAATTTGATTAGTGATGATTTTGTTCCTCTGATTGTAATTTTGCTATGACTGATAATTATTTTTATAATTCATGTGATTAGTTTTGAGGATATCAAATAATTCTCCTATTTAATTGTGATTTCACTTCTGTCCTAACAATATTGTAATACCTATTATCTTTATGGTGCTTTGTGCTATTCATTTAGCACGTATTTTTGCCCGGCGGTTAACCGTGAGTTAACACGAAGGCTATGATTTTTCAAACACATGTGAGATTGTCTCGCCTGGCGGTTAACCGAGCGTTAACACGATGGCTGGTACTATGAGATATTATGTACATAATTATTACAATCCAAATGATGACCCTCAAGTATGGCTACCTAGCTGTTTTATCCATAATTCTAGCGGTTAACCGTGAGTTAACACAAAGAACAAAAATGTGGAATTCAAAGCTACGTCTTATACATTTCAGACGATAACGAATCTTTACGTTCCGCCCCCGGCGCCAACGTAGAAGAAAATATGACGGCGATTGATGATGCACCTAATGACATCCCTGACGACGCTCCCAGGCCGACCGCGGAAGCATCAACTCCTAGTCAGGAAGATAGTACCTGCCCAGAGCTCGACCCAGATCTATTAATAGCACTCGGAGAGGAAACGGATACTACTCCAAAGTTCGGTGATAAAATTCATCACAGCTTAGCTCAGCGATGGGAACCCATCCTCAAGAAGGGATTATCAAAGGAAGCAAAAGATAAGTTGTTCAAAGATTATCTTGTGCCTGAAAACTGCACTCTGCTTCAAGCTCCCAAACTGAATAATGAAGTCTCGGCGGCTATTTCTGAAGCATCTCGTCATAGAGATAAGAGGAAGGAAGCTGAGCAGCAGCAATTGGGTGCTGGTGTCTCAGCCATCAATAAAGCTTTGACGATAATGCTTACGAGCGACAACAAGATTGAAGCAATAAGGATTATGAGCGATGGATGTCGTATCCTGAGCGATCTTCATTATCAGGAAACACAATCGCGAATTAGCGTCATCAATTACGCATTAGCCAAACCCTTTCTAAACGTCGTTCAGGATTGTGAAAGGGACGAAACTTTATATGGCAACAAATTAGGAGAAAAAATAAAGGCCTCCAAAACAATCGAGAAGCAAGGCATGTCGATTAAAAAAGGTCCAAAATGTCAGAAAGGTACTTCCGCAATGGAACCAACGACATCTAATTCACGTCCCCAGTATCAATATCGACAACCAGGTACCTACCAGGGAAACTGGACAGGCCCCTCGCGGTTCCTACAGAACAGGGGGGGGG
Source organism: Mesoligia furuncula (assembly GCA_916614155.1). Taxonomy (NCBI): domain Eukaryota; kingdom Metazoa; phylum Arthropoda; class Insecta; order Lepidoptera; family Noctuidae; genus Mesoligia; species Mesoligia furuncula. Next base: position 6,382,225 of record OU744794.1, read on the forward strand.
CGGAGAGGCCCGAACAGGGCGAACAACACCACGAGCCGTCGGCTTCCACCTCAGCAGACGTCGAGCTCGATCACTGCGAACAAGTCGAGGGCACCTGCGACGCGCCAATAGCTCAGGTACAGCACGCTGGTAGAATATCTATGTTTTATGATTGTTGGCTCAACATAACATCTAATTCTGTTATTTTAAACTGGATACGTAATGGTTTTCCTATACAGTTTGATTCTAACGTGACACAAACTCATGTACCTTACGTTTCAATGTCAGCGACTAAAAAAGTCGACATGTTTTTAGCTGTACAAAAATTGTTAAAACTAGGTGCGATAAGCCCCTGTAAATCTACTAAAGACCAGTACATTTCAAAAACATTTTTAGCCTTAAAGTCTAATGGGGATAAAAGATTTATATTAAATTTAAAAAACTTGAACCAGTATGTTACAAAATTACACTTCAAAATGGAAGACTACCGAACGGCCTCTAAATTATTACCTATTCATGGATTTATGGCCACTATCGATTTAAAAGAAGCATATTTCCTTATACCAATTCGTAAATCTGATCGCAAATTTTAAGATTCCAGTTCGAAAATGAGAACTCAAACATCATTACCTACGAGTTTAATTGTATGCCATATGGCCTTTCGGTAGCTCAGAGAGCCTTTACTAAGATCATGAAGGAAGTGGTTTCCCATTTACGTTATCAAGGCTACAAAAATGTTGTTTTTCTCGACGATATCATGTGTATCGGTGATGATTATCAAGAATGCCTAAAAAATGTTAAAGCTACGTTAAACCTTTTAGAATGTCTCGGGTTCGTAGTGAACTATGAAAAGAGCTCTCTTGTGCCTAAACAGACCTGTAAATTTCTGGGATTTTTGTTCGATTCAGTAAATCAATCAATTTCTTTGCCATCCGACAAAAAACAAAAAATTATGAACCTTGTTGACAAATTCTCAGAATTGTCTCAGTGCTCAGTTAGAGAATTTGCTCAGTTAATAGGAGTTTTGATAGCCGCGTGCCCCGCGGTCAAATATGGTTGGGCGTATACAAAAATTTTAGAAAGGCAAAAATTTCTGGCCTTACAAAAATGTCCTAACTTTGACAGACAGTTCAAACCTCACCCTGTAATTCTAGATGATTTAAATTGGTGGCAAAGAAATGTGCTTAATTCTAAAAACACTATGAAAACACCTAACTTTGAATTAGAGGTTTATACGGACGCTTCACGCACCGGCTGGGGAGCTGTGTGTAACAACGAACGAGCTCATGGAGCTTGGAAAAATAGTGAACTTGAACAACACATTAACTACTTAGAGTTGTTAGCTGTTTTCTTAGCCTTAAAGTATTTCGCAAGCAAAAAATCTGACTGTTCTGTTTTACTGCGTGTTGATAACACAACGGCCATCAGCTACGTTAATAGGATGGGTGGGATCCAATTCCCACATCTGAATAAACTTTCTAGACAAATTTGGCAGTGGTCTGAAGAGAGAAACATCTGGTTATTTGCCTCGTACATTAATACTAAGGCAAATTACGAAGCAGACGAAGAATCTCGAAGGCTAAACCCCGATACGGAATGCGAACTTTCCGATTTAGCCTTCGAACGAATATCAAAAAGTCTCGGTAAACCCGAAATCGATCTATTTGCCTCTCGGGCCAATGCCAAATGCCAGGATCATATGTCATGGAGAAAGGATCCTGACGCTCTTTCCATAGATGCCTTTACAGCGATATGGAACAATAGGTTCTTTTATGCTTTCCCCCCTTTTCCACTTATTCTTAAGTGTCTTCACAAAATCATACAGGAAAATGCCACTGGTATTCTAGTCTTCCCTTTTTGGCCATCCCAAGCCTGGTATCCACAATTAATGGAAACAATAGTTTCCGATATAATTTGGATATACCCTAACGAACATCATATCGTATCATGTTACAGGAATCCCCTTATCCTGGGTGCCGCAGTACTCTCAGGCAGGCGTTCTTGCTGAGCGGCGCCCCCGAATCAGCCTTGGACCTGATGTTGGCGTCATTATCAAAGAACACGATGCAGCAATATAACGTATCGTTCAAATTGTGGTGGCAATATTGCGTAAATAATAATCATCACCTTTTTAATTGCTCTGTCCCGATAGTACTACGCTTTTTAAGTGAACAGTTTGATAAGGGAAGTTCGTACGGAACTCTAAATAGTCACAGATCCGCGTTATCCCTCTTATTAGGCAGTAATATCGGATCCGATGACCAAATTAAACGGCTGCTCAAAGGAGCGTTTAAATTAAAACCTAGCTTCCCCAAGTACTGCACTACATGGGACCCACAGATTGTTCTAAATTATGTTTCTAATTTGTACCCCAATAGAACCCTTAGTAGGGAGAAAATTACGAAAAAACTGGTAATTTTATTAGCTTTAAGTACTGCCCAACGCGTTCAAACATTATCTTTGATAAAGCTTGAAAATATAACAGTAGGATCTAACGGTATAAATATAGCCATCAAAGACATTATAAAAACATCCGCGGCAGGTCGGGATCAGCCGACCTTATTCCTGCCGTACTTTAGAAAAAACCTTCGCATCTGCCCCGCGACTGCCCTTGAAGATTATCTCCACGTCACAGACAAAGACCGACCTACTAATGTATCCAATCTCTTAATCACTGTGAAGCGCCCCTACAAGGGCGCGACAGCACAGTCAATAAGCAGATGGATAAAGCAGATATTGGCTGAAAGCGGCGTGGACGTGGCGGCGTTCAGCGCGCACAGCACGCGGCACGCCGCCACGTCCGCGGCCGCCGCGGCCGGGGTCTCCGTCGACATTATAAGGAAAGCCGCGGGATGGACAAATGCGTCTAAGGTTTATCAGCGTTTTTATCAGCGTCCAGTTATAGACGACAATAACTTTGCTCAAGCGATCTTCCATGATCAAGTTATCGATAACTAATTTAATAGGTACTATAAAATTATTATTATAGTTTTGAGACTTAAACCTAAAAATTATTATTAAGTATTCGAAATAGATACTTGTTTAGTTATATACATAGTCTTAACTATTATGTTTATATTGATTAAAGCCATTCTATTTTTACAAAATATTGGTTTTTTATTAAGTATCAAACACAAAACTTTTCTCTGAACATCTACCTGGTTATAATATATCTGAAGAATGAAGCGAAGAAATATAATATATGATCAAACGAACTTCTTAAGCGAAGTTCGATCAATATTATATGAGTCGCTTCATTCGAAGATATAGGTTCCCTCCCAACCCAATCCCGGTGATAAAGTTTTGTATTCGTCTTATTTATCTCTAAAAGAATGACAGCTTGACTAGTAGTGTGGTTATGGTCACTAAAGAATCGACTTAATTGAAAAAGTCGATACTTATATCGATTTTCATAAATCTCTTAAAGTGTGCATGTTATCTTGTAGATTAAAAGGACTACCTGGTTATAATATATCTTCGAATGAAGCGACTCATATAATATTGATCGAACTTCGCTTAAGAAGTTCGTTTGATCATATATTATAATATAATTTATGAAACTCGTAACTTGTGATGAATTTACAAGTCTGGTTCTACTTTCATCATCTCGTATCGTTTGTTTTGCAATACGCGAGTGTTGCAGCAAAAATCGCAAAAAGAATGGTAAGTGTCCGAAGGTCGAGTCGTCGTTATTGACTCGCGAGTCTAGACTCGGCCTTACATCGAAACACACCCCGACGAACGAAACTTTACGATAGCTAAACATAATTATCGTTAATAACATGGTAGAAGCTGAAGCTACGAGTGGGCAGTAATTGATCAATTTTTAAACTGTGTTGATGCAACAGAGTGTAGTTTATTCAGTACCTAATTATTTGCTAAACAAAGTGTTTTATAGCTTCAGTAAAACCGAAAAGAAAATTCGAAAATGTGCTCGTTCATTGTTAATAATAACTAAAACTGGAGCGGAATGAGCATTACTAGTAGGTACGCAAGCTCAAAGTGAATCAGGTCATAGCCTTGGAATAATTTCGAATAACACACTGTACTGTACTGTCGTGAGAAATTAGAATCCTTAATCATGTGACAGCGGTGGTTTTCCACTCGGAAATGGCTCGAGATTTATAAAAGCACTCACACGCGCTGAAGTCGTCGAATAAAACTTGCTACATTTAAGAGCGCAATTTGTCTCGACTCCAACACACATATATTGCCGTGAAAATATTATGGAAATATAACAGTCAATGTTTAAGAGGGTGTTAATATTGCAAACAAAGTTGATATGTATTTGATATCATTATGTATATGAAAACAAGCTGCTTGAACATTTGAATGACAGATTTGTGTTCACGGTATTTCGAAGACAAACTATTTTGAATGTCGCGTTATTTAAAGATGTGTGTGACGCATTATAACAAGTAATAGAACAATATAAAGTGGTTTAATTGAATCTCGTGGCGATCGTAAAGATTGTCGGCTACCACCCACGGCTAACGAAATTAGACGAATGACGAATCCTACCTAAGTGTTACGAGACCGACGAGACGTGTTCGATAAATGCAGAGGACAACAAACGACAACAAAAAAAATTATAAGGTCTGAAAATAAATAGACGAAAAATTCTAATTTGTAAACTATGATGGTGATGTACGAGATCGTTGTTTACAAAGCCAGAACAACTATTTAACATAATTATTATTACAGACAAGCTGCAAATATTAAAAACTAGCTTCTGCCCGCGACTTCGTCCGCGTGAAATTCGTACTTTCCTCCTAATATTTCGAAAATTTATGTTTATGATCTTAACATTTATTTAGATAAATAAGTATTCGGGCCAATTTTTAAGTTTATAGAACAAAGAGTTTTTGTACTTTTCAAATAAACTATATCCCCGCTTTTCACTCCAACAGGGATGGAATTTTGAAAAATCGTTTGGGATGCATGTGTTCATAACTTGACTCAAAGGCCCATACCCATTTTCGAGTTAATGGAAGCAAGCAGTAAAATCCAACCCATAAACTTTATTACTCTTTTCCAACTTGGTAGGAGTCGATTTTTGAAAAACCCTAAAACACACTTTTTTATTTTTAACCGACGTCAACAAAAGCAGGAGGTTCTCAATTCGTCGGAATCTTTTTTTTTTATGTACGTTCCCGATTAATCGAAGACGGCTAGACCGATTAATTTTTTTTTTTGTTTTCAGGGTATACTTTCCAGGGCAATGACAATGGGACCACCCATTGTCATCAGGTCAGGATCTGATGAAGGGATAATGGAGAAATCGAAGGAACTCTTTAAATATTATAGGCACACCTATAGCGATTTGGGCAATTTTTACAGTAACTCGTGCATTTGCTCTCGAAAGCACTATTTGGTGAAGTGGAACCGATGATGAAGACCACAGATGGCCACCGGAACTACTCCATAATAAGTATTTCACGGGTTGCGATTCGATTACTTTAACATGGTTGCTAAGTAATTTATGCTCGTCACAATGCGAATGGTGAAATGGAGCTGATGGTGAAATACCAGGAGAATTCCTCAACAATTAATGTCAGTCATGCATCGGGAAAAGCAATATTTTGGTAAAGGCGATGAGCAAGTTGATATTAGGATGTTTTAACTTAGATACATTATAAACAGACCCACTAAAAAGTGAGAAATAAAAACGTTATAACAAAAAAAAAAACCGACCTCCAAAAAAACACTACAAAGTGAAAAATAACTTTAATTTTGGAAGTCGGTGGCAAAAAACTTAAATACAGATCCAAAGACACCGACTTCCGAAATTAAAGTTAGTATTTCTGGAAGTCTATAAAGTTTATAAACCAAATAAATAAGATTTTTCATATAAACAGTGTCCCCTCTTTTTATCCCCATAAGGATGGAATTTTGAACAATCGTCTGGGATGTTTCGATGACTTTTTTTTTCGTGTGGCAAATCATCAAATTACCCCTCCCGCTCTGGGTGGAGCAGAAGGGAGTGTCAAACTCTTACTGACTAAAACCCAGCCATGTTCTTTCCTTAGCCTTTTATGTTCCGGACCAGCGGTAACCCTTTCGGACAATCCCGCTGACCCGGCAGGATGTTTCGATGACTCGACTCAAACATTATTTATACCAATTTTTGAGCTAATCATGCCACGTAATAAAATACTCCCCTGTGAAATTGACTACCCTTTTTCACGCAGTTAGGGGTAGATTTTCGAAAAACCTTGATACACATTAGTCTTTATTTTTAGTTTTAAGTATACATACTCAGTTTCGAGCTAATCGGACAGCGCGTTAAAATTCTTCCATACAAATTTTTACACCCCCCAATCCCCAATCCCTTTTTAGAGAGTAGTTTAGAAAAACAAAAATTGCCAAACTTCATAATTTACTTAGATAAGTGTTCCTGCCAAATTTCAAGGTTATTAACTCAAGGAATAAGATGTTTCATACAAACAAAATCCCCCCTTTTCCACCTCCTTAAAGGTTGAATTTCCAAAAACCCCTTCTTAGTGGATACCTACTCTTCACAAAAAACACACCCTCCAAAATTCATATCTCTAGGACCAGCAGTGCAGGCTGTGCGTTGATAGATTATATAATATAATTAAAAACAAAATTTCATTCCCCTTTTCACCCCCTTAAGAGCGTTTACGCCGTACGGCATTTCATACATACTTTCAAGCCCCTATTATTCGAAATTAATGAACCGATGTTAATTAAACTTCATACGCATTAGCAGGATACAAAGGTCCAAAAAGTTAGTAGAGAACATTTTCAAAATTTCTTATTTAAAAAAAGATAACTGGAAATCTCTGTTTCTATTGAAAATTTAAAATCGGTCTAATTTGGCTGTAACACTATTTTTCAAAAATGTTCTCTACTAACTTTTTAGACCTATGTATTTTGCATATGCGTACAAAGTTTCATTAAAATCGGTTCATTCATTTCGAAAAATAAGGGCTTGAAAGTTTGTATGAAATGCCGTACGGCGTAAACGCTCTTAAGGGTTGAAATTCTAACAATACCGTTGCGTTACCTTCAAACCATAAATAAGCCTAGATTTTTACGTTGCGTTACCTTTACGTTGCGTTACATTTTTACGTTGCGTTGCGTTACCTTCCAACCATAAGCCTAGATTGAATTTTGTGATTTTTACTTCGAAAATTAAGGACTTTCCATACACAACGCTGAGACACTTGTTAATTAATTTTAAATCCTCAGCCTAAACACAAAACTTGAAGATCCTAACTTCAAAACTGACAGACTTTCATATAAACTTCCATCCCCTATTTCACCCCTTTAGGGGTAGAATTCCCAAAAATCCTTTCTTAGTGGATACTTATTCCTTACAAAGAACAAACCCTCCAAGTTTCATGTCTCTAGGACCAGCGGTTTGGGCTGTGTGTTGATATATCAACAGTCAGTCAGTTTACCATTTTATATATATAGACAAGAGTGGAGCCAAACGATTTCGTGAAAACTGAACATATAACATAGAAACGCAGTTGTGTTTATTTATGTTTACTGAGAATTCAGAAAACGTATGAATTGAAAATGAAATCAAATACGCGTCCAGTAAAAAACTGAAGAATAACGGAGAAGGGAGAAACAAAGAAAGTACGTGGTTTTATAGTGGCGAGAGCAACCAGGCGTGCTTGTGCCGTAACTTGACGCTAATGACATTAGTAAGTTGACACCTGAGAAGCAGTGAAGGTCGTGCGATGAACCTTGAACAATCACAAAGGGTGAAGCCGCGCCCGCGAGGGTAGTGACCGATGACGAATGACGATGACTAGGGGTAAAATAAAGGGAGTGTAACTGGAAAATAGTCCTAAAGTTCAATAACTGTATTTCCGATACGATCTTCTAAATCTGATTTACTGGTGGAAATTATTTAGTAGTTGATCCGACTGTTATTTTTGAGCTCTTAGCTTGCCATATTTGTAGTCCAACTGCGTAACAAAATCTGTTTTATTTGGCATGTTTGGAATTCGAATACGTAATTTAAAACCACAGTGTCCACACTATCCACCTACGGATCACGTTCATAAACACTAGAAGCGCCGCCGCCGCACAGTGGGTCGAAACGATGATTTTAGTGACTTAGGGATCAACTTTGTTTTTTTAATTTTTTCTTTATGTGGATCGATAGAGCTCATTAACCTCAATAATAATTGTTCTGATGCTTTTTTTCCTAAACTTGCTCCTTTAGGTGGAAAAATGCATTTTGTTATTTTTTTGTATGGAGCGGATCAAATTAAATTAAATTCCTGCTAAGTGGCGAGTGATCCCGCTTTGAAACTATATTTTTCTTAGGGCTTGTCCAGTCTACTATCATTTGATGCTTTGAACATTTGCATAAAGTTGCAACACTGCTAAATAAATGGATCGAAAAAAATGAAAAAAATACTTTGAATAAAAAGCTTCATTTTTTATTTTCGGATGTTCTTTTAAGTTATAATTGATATGGAATAGTAAGTAAAAGCATTTAATAATTCACATAATTACTTAAAGATTAACGACAATACATTTAAAGGTCCCTAATTTGCTTGAATTTACTAAGTACGTATTATTTAAAAATGTGGATGTATTCATTTCTATTTGTTTATTTAATGAACTTATAAATTCTTTTAAATTAGATTTAATACAAATTTACTAAAGGTAAAAACTTAAAACTAACTATACATACAACAACAAATTTACTATTTCCTTTCAGTCATGACATACAAACTAATTAAAAAAATCAAGAAACAATCTACCAATAATGTTATTCACTATCGCTATGACTATCTTGTAAATTATCTACATCAATAAAATCTAAATCGGATTCTGAAGGAAAACTCACCAGAAGCTCTTTGACTTTTGGAGAGAGAACCATTCTATTTTGTTTCGCCAATCGAGGCCGTAGACTTGTGATCTTTGGATCAGACGACAAAAGAAGATTTTGTAAAACATCCCCATTAGTCGCCGTTCTACTTACCTTTCTAGAATGACTCTCTCTATATTTCCTAAAATCTTTATTACGAGCTTCCGCTGCCTCTTCCGACAGTTTCCCTATAGGTATGACACCAAAGTTCTTTATTATATCACTCCCATGTACCAACGGAAAATTTAGAAAGGTCCACGCGCTCTCCAGATGCAACGGTTTGAAGAATCACGTGAAACCTTTCTATCAAATCTTCACGAATCCCAGTTATGCAGGCTGTTGTTGCTGCATCCCTGAAAAATCTTCTGGCAGTATTGCCATCATTGGTTGTGCCTACTCCTTGTTTGACTATGTTGATGAGTAAACCGCATTCCCTCTTAAATGCTTGCTGTATAGCACTCTTTCTAAGGGACACTTTTTCTTTGTCGTCGCCTCTGCAACTCCATTTTTTGAAGTCCAAACGATAAGCTGCAAACAAAAAGAAATGTCACTTAAAAATAATCTCACAGGAAACTACAAACATGAAAAAATATGAAGTAATAAAATTATATTTACCGATATGAAGTAAGCACTCCATGCATCTTATCCAGGCATGTAAGGATGACATACCATACTGGTACATTTCCTCGTTTTTTTCTCTTTGAGAAAATGCCTCTAAATTGTTCATATCTGACGGTTTTGCCTTGCAAATATTACAGACAGCTGCAGATGTATCCGACAAATATGATGTTATTTTGCCGTCTTTCATCGTCACGTACAATTCATGCTTAACTTCTACTTGGTGGATTCTTGTTGGCAGACGTCTTTCTATTTCTTCTGTTATGTTACCCGTTATAGTTGCCACTGTTGTCTGGGTTTCTTTGGTAAATTTAAACATTATCGGACGACAATAGAAAGTCGATGATGGTCGGTCGTTTTCCCAAACAATTGTTCCATCAGATTGTTGAAGCCTTATAGGAACTAGACTGGCCATCAATATAGTAGAGTCATCAAACTCTGTCTCAGTCTTTTGTTTGTAATTGCTTTGACTTGAGGCTCCATCAAAGCCCCATTTGCTTATAAGCAGTAACTCTGTTGCAGAGTCCAAATCCAAAGCAATTACATCTAAAAGCCTAGAAACCGTCAAGTTGAGTAATGCTTGCAGTTTAATAGCAGCTCCTTCTTCAGTTATGGTTATGTCTTCTTTCCCTGGATAACATTTTGACTTTGCTTGCTTAATTTTATAATAAGAAGGGTATAAATCAGACCCATTTTCAGTGGCTGCTTCTCTTAGGTTTATATATTGCCACTTACTTAATTTAAGTGAAACTAATAAAGCCAGTGCCTTATCGGGTGAATATGTACTACTGTTTGCTTTATTTGCACTTAAACACTGCTTAACTTTTTCTAGATCTTCGGGGTGATTTAGCAAATGGTTCATTATTTTTCCTACATCCTCATTTCCAGTGTTTCTTAAACTAGCAATTATAGTAACTTTCAGTTCATCCGGAGATAACGAAAGCGATTGGTTTATTTGATCAACGCGTCTTCGTTTTTGCCTGGAGCCCAATTCTTCGATAGGTTTTCGAGGTGTAAATGTAGATGTTGAAGCTTCTATAGCAGATGGTGGTAGATTTTCAACATCTTCAATATCACTAATCTCGAGCCTTTCCTGTTCAGTGTTCACAGTTTCAGATATTACTCCTTCGGGCCAGTTTATCGCACTTTCTAACCAATCACCATTTCTTCTTAAAAACGGTGCTAACGTGCGACTACTTCGTTCCCATCTTGCACTTAAATTTGAACAAAAGCGCGATATTTGGAGCTTAGCACTGTTCTCTTGCGTCACGTTTATTGCATTTTGTAGGTATTGGAAGTGTTTTTTACTATCTGACAGCGACTTAAGCTGCTCTCTTAAAATCATAAATAAATCCAAATTGTTAACTAAATTTTCCATTATAACGAAAAGGGACGATCACAATCACAATAGATGTTAATAGTAGTACGAACACTAGTAAATATATAATAAATATGATCTTTTTATACTTCCAGTGACAATCAGTTTACACATTTTTCTACTACCCTCATTAACATTAAAGTAATGACTAAAAGTGAAAAACATTGTTTTTTATAAATTAAAAAGTCAAGTTAATTACAGTCATTAAACACAAATAGAAATTTATAGATAAATGATATCCACATTTTTAAGTACCTAATACGTAATTAGTAAATTTGAGCTAATAACGAACCTTAATATATTGTCGTTAGTTGTTAAGTAATTATGTGAATTATTAAGTGCTTTTACTTACTATTCCACATCAATTTTTACTTTAAAGAACTTGAGAAAATAAAAATTATTCAATGTATTTTTTCATTTTTTTCGATTCATTTATTTGGCAGTGTTGCAACTTTACGCAAATGTTCAAAGCATCAAATGATAGTAGACTGTGCAAGCTTTAAGAAAAATATAGTTTCAAAGCGGGATCACTCGCCACTTAGCAGGAATTTAATTTAATTTGATCCGCTCCATACAAAAAAATAACAAAATGCATTTTTCCACCTAAAGGAGCAAGTTTAGGAAAAAAAGCATCAGAACAATTATTATTAAGGTTAATGAGCTCTATCGATCCGCATAAAGAAAAAAGTAAAAAAACAAAGTTGATCCCTAAGTCACTAAAATCATCGTTTCGACCCACTGTGCGCCGTCCCATTTTTGTCCTACCCGCAAGTTTTATCGTCTGTACCTTTTTAGGGTTTCGTACCCAAAGGGGAAAAACGGAACCCTATTACAAAACTTCGCTGTCTGTCCGACTGTCCGTCCGTCTGTCTGTCACCAGGCTGTATCTCAAGAACTGCGATAGCTTGACAGTTAAAAAAAAAATTAGAAATTTTCACAAATTATGTATTCCTATTGCCGCTATAACAACAAATACTAAAAACAAAATAAAATAAATATTTAAGGGGAGCTCTCCCATAGAACAAACGTGATTTTTTTTGTAATTTTTTGCTCGATATGAAAAATGGCAACAGGTAGGCACTTGAAATATTCACAAAATACTCAGTTGTATTTTTACTTTAATAATAAAATTTAAATAAAATAAATATTTAAGGGGGGCTCCCATACAACAAACATGTTTTTTTCGACGTTTTTCCTTGTGGTACGGAACCCTTCGTTTGCGAGTCCGACTCGCACTTGGCCAGTTTTTTTTTTATTAGGTCGATGAAACTTTAGACTTTTACTTATTTTATGCAGTGAACTAATTTAAAATGATTTCAAAATTAGAACTGCCACTGGGTTATTTTAATCCCGTAGTTTTTTTAAAAAGAATAATTCGATATACGGTCTGCGCTCTAGGGAGTTGAGGGGGTAGGGGGTTATAATATCATCTTTTCAATTTCTCCCTACCATTTCCCACGTTTTGGGCCTCACTACAGTACTCGCTACGCTATTGTTTATTAAAATATATTGTAAACACATTTGGTGCGGATAACAATATCGACACAAAACTACAAATTACAATTTATTAAAAATTATTAAAAAGGTTACTTATATGTACTTAGATGCGTATTTTTATGAAAGGGCGCAGTCAATAATCTTTGTTTACATCACAACTAACAAAACATTTCGAAAACTTATAAAAACAATGAATTTTATTACGACACTCGGCAATAAGCAAATACAATACGTGACCCAAAGTTTCCGAGCGCCGGCCGTAGGGTCACTAACATCTGGCATCATCTACTTTCTAAAAATCGTTATTATCATATTGGTACCTATTTGCTGCCAAAGATAAAAATAAAACTTGCCTATAGCTATTTTACTACTATGAGATCGGCTGTCCTGCACATACCAGTTTTCGTGAAGACCGCAAAACAGGAATTATACATTACGTTTGTGCTAAAATCGGGTGATATTATTATATCTTTCACTGTTTTATCAGGCTAAAGCTAATGGAGAGGGCTATACTTGGAGTTTCCCTGCGTGATCGAATCAGGAATGAGGAGATCCGCAGGAGAACCAAGGTAACCGACATAGCCCTAAGAATTGCCAAACTTAAGTGGCAGTGGGCAGGGCACATTGCTCGCAGAACAGATGGCCGATGGGGCCGAAAGGTTCTGGAGTGGCGACCGCGTACCGGAAGACGTAACGTTGGAAGGCCTCCCACAAGGTGGACCGATGACCTTGTGAAGGCCGCAGGAACCCGTTGGAGGCGGGAAGCACAGGACCGGTCGAAGTGGAGGTGCTTGGGGGAGGTCTATGTCCAGCAGTGGACGTCCTTCGGCTGAAATGATGATGATGAAAGCTAATAAAAATAACCCAATACTTAACACTATGCATCCCAATGTAACAATAGGCACTAGTTCAAAGAAAAAAAACCGGGCAAGAGCGAGTCGGACTCGCGCACCGAGGGTTCCGTAACATCCGGGTTTATGCATAAGGTTTATGTTTATGAAATTAAATGTTTTTAAAATTTTTGAGTTTATTGAATGAATGGTAAATTGTGGTTTACGATTTATGACGTATTAAAAAAAAACTACTTACTAGATCTCGTTCAAACCAATTTTCGGTGGTAGTTTACAGGGTAATCATATATGGGTACATCATATATTTTTCTTAGTTTTATCGTTCTCATATTTTAGAAGTTACAGGGGGGGGACACACATTTTACCACTTTGGAAGTGTCTCTCGCGCAAACTATTCAGTTTAGAAAAAAATGATATTAGAAACCTCAATATCATTTTTGAAGACCTACCCATAGATACCCCACACGTATGGGCTTGATGAAAAAAAAAAATTGAGTTTCGGTTCTAAGTATGGGGAACCCTAAAATTTATTGTTTTTTTTTCTATTTTTGTGTGAAAATCTTAACGTGGTTCACAGAATACATCTACTTACCAAGTTTCAACAGTATAGTTCTTATAGTTTCGGAGAAAAGTGGCTGTGACATACGGACGGACAGACAGACAGACAGACAGACAGACAGACGGACAGACAAGACAGACATGACGAATCTATAAGGGTTCCGTTTTTGCCATTTGGCTACGGAACCCTAAAAACCAGAGATATTAAACAACAGCTCAAAATTTGGAGTAGATTTCGTAGGTCAGATGAGTCGTAAATATAGTAAGCCTTCAAGACGTTGGCCGGCCAGTTCATACATTTTATAATTTATTAGATTTAGCTGGTATAAATGCGTGGCTATTATATGTAGTACCAACCGCAAAATATATTACTATTTTATATACATAAACTAACAGAAAAAACAAGCATTCCTGTAGCAATTCCGGAAGAAATACAAGAGAAAAAAACACTCAAGATAAAAGTCAAGTCAAAATGCTCAAATAATAAATCATCGGTGAAACGTTTTTTTTTTTTTTTTAATGAAAAAGTGTTTATTCACAGAAATAATTTTTTACAAAATATATTTACCTCCGCCAAACTGCAAAGCAGTTTGTTGGCAGACGTAGCTCCGACTGTTACTGTGACCTGTGCAAAAAAAACCGCCTGCATTATCTGCACTTCAAAACAATATTATTTATGCGTTATTTGCTCTTCAAACAATAATAACTAGTTTATAGAATTCAATTATTTAATACAGTTACAATTACTATGTCATCATCATCATCATTTCAGCCGAAAGACGTCCACTGCTGGACATAGGCCTCTCCCAAAAGGGGGAGGGTTTGCCATAATCGCCACGCTTGGCAGGCGGGTTGGCGATCGCAGTATGGTATGGTGGTATGGCGCAATTACTATGTGTTGTGATGATTTTGTTACTAAAACAAAAACTATTTCAATCACTATTTCTAAATTGTTTAGTTTTTGTTTTACAAGCAATAAGAATTTGTTTTAATTAGATTAATAAAAGTATTACAAATATTTTACAAATAGCTTTAATCATATCTTAATACCAATGATCATTATAATAAATAGACTAGGACAAAATTGTCAGGACGGCGGTTTAAGGCAAGTCTTAATCTTCGACGCTTCTAGTGTTAATATACTAAAATATTTATAACAGATATAATAAACATTTTATGAATAATAAATATCATTGTTTATTTACAGCACCATTCACAACAGCACGGACGAAAACATGAGAACAGGGAAAATAATAAAATGTTTTATTTATAGGGCTCTGTTTGTTGGGGTTGGTTGTAATTTGACACCAAGGTCGAAAGCAAAGGCCGTACATCGAACTTTCTAGCGCCTTCCGGGTGCCAAACAGATGATTGATGGGACGTTATGGGGTCCCATGGTAACTGAAGCTATTAGCGGTTCAACGACCAACATAATGATGTTGCAAATTAATGTTTGTATGCCGCCGTGATTATGAGAAATTATCTTTGAGAAACATTTTTTATGTGTGCGTATTTCTTTTGACTTTGACCCCTTAGTATTTCGAATTAAGTTCATTCACCCCTATGTTTTGTTTGAGGTAATTGGAAAGTGTCATAGGTTAACAGTATTTGAACTGTGACACCCTGCACGATTCTCAAGCTAACCGAGCTTACTTATGAGTGATAGGTAAATGAATATTGGGTCATTAAAAATTTAAAACAACGATTTGCACCACCTAGAGGCTATTTAGGTCTAACTTCGAGAAAGAGGTCAATCGTCGAATCCGACTCGGCTGGGCAGCGTTCGAGAAGCTACACAATATCTTCTCGTCCCACATACCGCAGTGTCTCAAGACGAAAGTCTTTGACTAGTGCGTGTTGCCAGTGATGACTTATGGCACTGAAACGTGGTCACTCACAATGGGCCTCATAAGGAGGCTAAAAGTCACCCAAAGGGCAATGGAGAGGGCTATGCTTGAAGTTTCCCTGCGTGATCGAATCAGGAATGAGATCTGCAGGAGAACAAAGGTAACCGACATAGCCTGAAGAATTGCCAAATTTAAGTGGCAGTGGGCAGGGCACATTGTTCGCAGAACAGATGGCCGATGGGGCCGAAAGGTTCTGGAGTTGCGACCGCGTACCGGAAGACGTAGCGTTTGAAGGCCTCTCATAAGGTGGTCCGACGATCCTGTGAAGGCCGTAAGAACCCGTTGGATGCTAGAAGCACAGAACCGGTCGAAGTGGAGGTGCTTAGGGGAGGCCTATGTCCAGCAGTGGACATCTTTCAACTGAAATGATGATGATGATGAGAGGCTACTTATCAATTATAAACAGGAATTTAATAATAACGTTTGTATTAAAACATTACTTCATAAAATCAACTTTATGAAGTAATCTTTTTCTAGATAATATAATTACAGCCGCTGATAAATACATCCCAACTATAAAAAGTTGTTGTAAACCAGCTCAAGAATTTCAACCAAAAAACTATTGGACGCCTGAGCTATCCCATATAATCGCACAGCGTAGATTAGCCTTATCAGAATTTCGACGCAACCCCACTCCTGATAATTTAACTAAATTAGAAAGAAAAATTGCAGAATCCCATAAAATGACACAAAAAGCGAGATCATTAGGACGGCAAAGATTTTGTGATTCCATTGATGAGACGGTGTCAGCTTCTGAAATGTGGCGTCGTATGCGATGGATAAAGGGCTATAAACAATCAGTGAATTATCCTCCGATTGAAAAACAAAAAGAATTACTACGTTCCTTGACACCTGAATCTCTCTTCTGATTATGTTCCAAATAAAATACCCGAATTTATGTCAAAAAATGATATGTTAGAATGTGATTTTAATATGGAGGAGTTAGAGAATTGCTTAAAGAAAAAGGATACCGCACCGGGCGAGGACGGGGTTTCTTACTCTATGATTTATAATCTACCCAGCATAGCCAAAACCTACTTACTCAACTTATATAATAAAATTTTTATATCTGGTATTTTGCCTACTCAATGGCGTAATATTCAAATAATACCAATCCCTAAAGTTAACAGCACTTCAGACGATACTAAATTAAGGCCCATATCTTTGATATCATGCTTATGTAAAATATTTCACTTAATGTTAGCAAAACGTTTAGAATGGTTTACAGAAAAAAGAAAAATATTATCACCGTACACCGTTGGCTTTCGAAAATCGTTGTCCTGTCTAGATTCATTGGTTCGCTTAGTTAACTATATACAGATTGGCTTTTCTAAAAACATCCCCACTTTAGCATGTTTCTTGGACATTCAGAACGCATACAACAATGTCTCAATTGATGCAGCAGTTAATATTTTAGATGACCTTCAAATCGGGTCACAGATCTGTGCTTACATTTGGGCCTTTTTGAGTGAAAGGTATTTAAAAATTAAATCAGATAATAGTGACGCCATAACGGTGCGATGGACTAACAAGGGATTAGCCCAAGGAGATCCGTTATCTCCGTTACTTTTTAATTTAATTACCTACAAAGTTTTCCAGCTACCTCTTAATATAGTAGTGTCACAATACGCAGACGATTTTGTTATTTATATAAAAGATAAAGATATTAAGAAATGTGAAAATTATATACAAAATTCATTAGATTATATTGTCGAGAGTTTAGCTGGCCTTGGTCTCGAACTGTCTGCAACCAAATCTTCATATTGTGTGTTTAGTAGGGGCAGACGTAGAATACTACTTTATACTACCGGCTCTTAAAATTAATGAACAGACACTTACCTTTTCAGAATGTACAAAATATTTAGGTATGTGGTTGGATCGTAGTTTACGTTGGGGAAAACACATAAATGAAATTGTAAATAAGTGCATAAAATATTTGAATATATTAAAAATATTAACAGGGAGTTCCTGGGGTGTTCATACAAAACATATACGTAGATTATACGTAT
Source organism: Mesoligia furuncula (assembly GCA_916614155.1). Classification (NCBI taxonomy): domain Eukaryota; kingdom Metazoa; phylum Arthropoda; class Insecta; order Lepidoptera; family Noctuidae; genus Mesoligia; species Mesoligia furuncula. Next base: position 6,399,882 of record OU744794.1, read on the forward strand.
CCATAATTCGAAGTCGATTAGATTATGGTTCCTTTATTTATGATTGCAGTGCGAAATCTCACGTTTCTAAATTAGATAAACTCCAAAACCAAGCTTTACGTATCATAGGAGGTTATATAAAGAGCTCTCCGATTCACGTCATGGAGTCTGACTTATGTATCCCCCCATTATTTTTAAGAAGACAATTTTTAGCATACAAATATTGTATTAAAATAATGTCATGGTCGAATAGTTGTACAGTTGGTCTTTTGTCAGAATTGAGTGCACTTTGTCTAACCTCCTATTGGGAAAACAAAAAAAAACCCTCATTAGTAAAAACATATAATGAAACGAAACATTTAGAAATTGTATCCTCAATTATTCTTAGAATGTTTAGTTTAGAAATTTGGACAACTCGTATTAAGATGAATGTAGTTAAAACTGAGCTTGAATGTTTGAGCAGTGCCAAATCGAAATATAACCCAAACATCCTGTTGATTGATGTCCTAATGGAATTAAATAAAAATTATTGTGGATGGCACAAAATATTTACTGATGGATCAAAAAGCAGTCAGGGCTTAGGAGCGGGTTTATATGATCAAAATTTGGATAAAAGATTAGGTTTTAGAATAAAATGTAATATATCAATCATGTCACTGGAACTTATTGCAATATTTAAAGCAGTAGAATACGTACTGAATCAAAATCTAAATAAAGTCGTAATATTTTCAGACAGTAAAAGTGCACTGCAACATATAGCTCGATGTGCCTCTGGTTATAGCAGAGGTGCATCGATAGCTTATGATATTTTAAAAGGGTTAACTACTTTAATTAAAAATAATATAGAATTTAAATTGCAATGGGTCCCAGCACACATTGGATTACGTGGTAACGAGGAGGCTGACCGTTTATCTAAATCAGCCGTAGTAGATGGTACTCTTATTAGCTATACACCCGATTATTGGGAATACATAACTCAATTTAAATCAGTATGTTTTGATTCTTGGAAACAATATTTCAATAATATTTCACAAAACAAAGGTATTTGGTATAGAAGTATTCAAGGTCAACCATCTCGAGTGCCCTGGTTTGATAGTACTATTTTTAGTAGAAAATATGTTAGATTAATTTTAAGACTCCGCTCTGGACACTACCCATCGGCAAAGTTTGCATTCCTTATGAAAAAGAGCGATTCTCCGAATTGCACAGTGTGCAACAAAGTCGAGGATGTACAACATTTGCTGATGGATTGTGTCCGAAATAAAGATGTACGTGAATCACTCATGATCGAGCTAAAACTAAATAGGTTACATGTAGGCTTAATACAGTCAATTTTATCTTTACCCTGTTCAGAGACCACTAAAAAATTTTGTGAATTAATGACAGTACCGATTGAGTGATTCACCGTCAGTGAACTATAATTGACACTTAGGTATATGTAATGGTTTAAGTTAGAATAGAAGGATATTACTTATGTCTAATAGATGTTAAGATAAAATAGAATTCGATGTATGTAGATATATTGTAAAAGGGTATAATGGGGTTGGCATATCTATTAGATAAAAACCCCTAAATAAAAACAGATTAAAAAAAAAAAAAAAAAAAAAAAAATCAACTTTAATATTTTCCCAGAGATAAGGCACATCCTGAATGTGAATCATTGTCATTCGCTGTATCATGGATATTTTAGTAATTCAGAAACAGTTGTGATAACGAAATAAGCCCATAAGTGTATTTTCCTCATTATTTGAGTTTGTTAAGCTCACGATGGTTTATTTTTACCGAGCAAGACACTTATAAGCGAAGTTGCATCTCATTTTATATGCAGTACTTATGAATTCTTAGACATCTACCTACCAAAAGCCATTTACAACGGCATTCAATGCTTTATGAATTAAAAAAAAACAATTCCTCAAAACAATCACAACGAACAACAGCCAAAAAACACAAAACAAACATCAGAAACATAATCTCCCGTCTCTTTAGCAGGTGACCGTTACTCCAGGTCCATCGAACCTAATAGTTCCTGTAAGTCGATGATCCCTGTAAGCTGACGATCCCCGTAAACCGACCGGGCACAGGAATAGTTCCCTTTTATGCTTGTGTACACGTCAATCGGCGCATTGGAGCGTTACTTTACATGATAGCGCCCGAAAATAACTGAGCGTTGTCAACGGAGCGTTAACAACGTGCGTGAGGGACTCGGGCCAGTTTTAATTATTTCTTGTTGGGTCATTTTGTAATATTAACTTTGGCAGAATTAAATTAAGCCTAGATCCATACTAATTTAATAAATGCGAAAGTAACTGCCTGCCGGCGGATTTGTATGAAAGGAGATGTTTCATTTTCGGCCATAAGATGTACATTTATCGAAAAATAGGAAAAAATACCACGAATTGAGCAAAAATATTCTTTCTTGCATTTAAGCCTGATTTGTTGTGCACAAAGAGTAATAGTTTTTCAAGTTATTGCCATATTCTATGCAACATGGCGTCATCGTTTGCATTGACTGCTTTCGTTCTAAAATCATGTCACATGAAAACATAATATCATGTAAACGTTAAATATGAAAGGTATGTGTTAATAATTATTATTATTCTCATAAACATCTGTTCCGACTAATAAGCAAGTGTGACGATTTCATCGTTAAAAAAAAAAAAAATATAATCTACTTTTTTGAGGTGTACCTACTTCTGAATGAAATATTCATAATGACATTTTGTTTTTTGTTGAGTGTCACGTCAGTGTCAGTGAGTCAGTCTCGTTCGTCTCGACTTTCGTGGCTTTTGGTGTTCTTTCATGTTTTCTCATTTATTTTTTATTTCCTACGACTTTGGCTTTGTTTAACGGTTTTGCAGATTGCAAACGAAAATAATCAGTTCTAATAAACATCAATTTCTAGGTTAAGTAAACGTCATTTCTACAACCTGTCATGGCTGTCATGTAACTCACGACAAACGTCAAACATTTTTAATTTTTACTATGTGCATAAAAAGCATTTGATATTACGAAAAACATGTTACTTTATTCTATTCAGGGGTTATTTTCCCAGCTTTTCTAAAAGGTACATGTTATGGCCTGAGCCCCATACAAAAATGAAACATCTCCTTTGGCAATTAAGACCTGAGTTAGGGCATATGATACTTTTTTATCTCGGTGATATGTTCCTGTGGGATAACTCCGACCTCCACTCGAGCGAATCCATGGACAAAAGCCAGTACAAAATATATACTGTACGTTTTGCAGAACTTGTACAGTAGCTACACTTTTATGATATTAAATTAAAGGACAATACTCCTTTCTAGAGTAGATATTTCAGAAAGCCTACTTAAATATGTATGTAAGTACGAGATTGCTTACGACTCTCCGTTGGCGCCACAAACATTGAACCTAATACATATCTCAATATTTGCTGGCGCTGCGGCGCTCTCGTCATGTTTGTCCATCATTCACTCTCAAACTAGTATGGGAAAGGTTACACAAACCACATTTAAATTCATATCTGATTTGCATACAAAAAATGCAAATGCAATTAGCAAAACTCGTTGATCCAACGTTTGTTATGAAATCGTAATTTGCGTTCCAACCGGCTATGGTTAGCCATGCACAACCTTGAGAGGATTGCGCATTCCATTCTTTCAATTAAAATATCTATTGGCGAGTTTCTAGGAAAGACGTTCTATTGGCACACATGGCAATTTGGGAGTTAATGGCGCTCAGAGATCTGTTAGGACATAATATACGACGTGCAATGTTGTTTTATTGTTATGTGCGACAGTTAAACTTCACCTGCCAGAGAGCAATGCGGAATCGGCATATAAATAAAACGTTTAGCGTCCGTCAAATTTAGCGGACGCTTGCAAAATGTTGCCGATACAACAGTTAATTTGTTTAACATGCCACTAGTACTGTTGTGCGAAAATTAGCAAGTCAGCTCATTTGAGATTATGTTGCTATGAACTTGGTTTATAGATTTAAATTTAACCAAGATTAAACTTAGTTAACTATGGTTTAAGCAACTATTAATTTCCTCTTCTGAACATAATGTTTATCTGGCTTCCTACGAGGAATCCGGTTTGTTTAAGCTTGCAAATTCGGTCGATATCGGCGCCCCCATCAGCTGGGAATTTGGTCGGTCAAAATAAACAAGCGATGACGTAAGATCCAGGTGAGTCGTTTGTGCCATAAGCTATAAAATACGATCCCATTAATCCTCATGTCGGCGGATCGGTTAATCTAACACGAAGAGTGCGTGCAACCAGGCATCAAAACAAAAGATTAAAAAATTACCAAGCCCAACTTGTTTACCCCGGGAGCTGACGTCAGTGTTCGAAACGAGCCCGATGAGATCATTTGGTCGTTCACACTGACCCTAGTGTACCCTGCCCATTGGGGTTAACAAAAAACTAAATCGATTATTACATCAAGGCCTAACAGGTTGGTGACACGCTTGCTTTTAAATTTCGTCAAGGCAAAGGTCAGGGGTTTAATAAAGCTTTGGGTTGTCCTTGGAGATATAAGAGTGCCATCCCTACATTTTAATTAATGTTTACACTGCGTGCTTAAAAATTAATTAGGATTATATGAGTAACTAGCTTCTGCCCGCGACTTCGTCCGCGTGAAATTCGTACTTTCCTCCTAATATTTCGAAAATTTATGTTTATGATCTTAACATTTATTTAGATAAATAAGTATTCGGGCCAATTTTTAAGTTTATAGAACAAAGAGTTTTTGTACTTTTCAAATAAACTATATCCCCGCTTTTCACTCCAACAGGGATGGAATTTTGAAAAATCGTTTGGGATGCATGTGTTCATAATCGATGTCCATTTTCGAGTTAATGGAAGCAAGCAGTAAAATCCAACCCATAAACTTTATTACTCTTTTCCAACTTGGTAGGAGTCGATTTTTGAAAAACCCTAAAACACACTTTTTTATTTTTAACCGACGTCAACAAAAGCAGGAGGTTCTCAATTCGTCGGAATCTTTTTTTTTTATGTACGTTCCCGATTAATCGAAGACGGCTAGACCGATTAATTTTTTTTTTTGTTTTCAGGGTATACTTTCCAGGGCAATGACAATGGGACCACCCATTGTCATCAGGTCAGGATCTGATGAAGGGATAATGGAGAAATCGAAGGAACTCTTTAAATATTATAGGCACACCTATAGCGATTTGGGCAATTTTTACAGTAACTCGTGCATTTGCTCTCGAAAGCACTATTTGGTGAAGTGGAACCGATGATGAAGACCACAGATGGCCACCGGAACTACTCCATAATAAGTATTTCACGGGTTGCGATTCGATTACTTTAACATGGTTGCTAAGTAATTTATGCTCGTCACAATGCGAATGGTGAAATGGAGCTGATGGTGAAATACCAGGAGAATTCCTCAACAATTAATGTCAGTCATGCATCGGGAAAAGCAATATTTTGGTAAAGGCGATGAGCAAGTTGATATTAGGATGTTTTAACTTAGATACATTATAAACAGACCCACTAAAAAGTGAGAAATAAAAACGTTATAACAAAAAAAAAAACCGACCTCCAAAAAAACACTACAAAGTGAAAAATAACTTTAATTTTGGAAGTCGGTGGCAAAAAACTTAAATACAGATCCAAAGACACCGACTTCCGAAATTAAAGTTAGTATTTCTGGAAGTCTATAAAGTTTATAAACCAAATAAATAAGATTTTTCATATAAACAGTGTCCCCTCTTTTTATCCCCATAAGGATGGAATTTTGAACAATCGTCTGGGATGTTTCGATGACTTTTTTTTTCGTGTGGCAAATCATCAAATGACCCCTCCCGCTCTGGGTGGAGCAGAAGGGAGTGTCAAACTCTTACTGACTAAAACCCAGCCATGTTCTTTCCTTAGCCTTTTATGTTCCGGACCAGCGGTAACCCTTTCGGACAATCCCGCTGACCCGGCAGGATGTTTCGATGACTCGACTCAAACATTATTTATACCAATTTTTGAGCTAATCATGCCACGTAATAAAATACTCCCCTGTGAAATTGACTACCCTTTTTCACGCAGTTAGGGGTAGATTTTCGAAAAACCTTGATACACATTAGTCTTTATTTTTAGTTTTAAGTATACATACTCAGTTTCGAGCTAATCGGACAGCGCGTTAAAATTCTTCCATACAAATTTTTACACCCCCCAATCCCCAATCCCTTTTTAGAGAGTAGTTTAGAAAAACAAAAATTGCCAAACTTCATAATTTACTTAGATAAGTGTTCCTGCCAAATTTCAAGGTTATTAACTCAAGGAATAAGATGTTTCATACAAACAAAATCCCCCCTTTTCCACCTCCTTAAAGGTTGAATTTCCAAAAACCCCTTCTTAGTGGATACCTACTCTTCACAAAAAACACACCCTCCAAAATTCATATCTCTAGGACCAGCAGTGCAGGCTGTGCGTTGATAGATTATATAATATAATTAAAAACAAAATTTCATTCCCCTTTTCACCCCCTTAAGAGCGTTTACGCCGTACGGCATTTCATACATACTTTCAAGCCCCTATTATTCGAAATTAATGAACCGATGTTAATTAAACTTCATACGCATTAGCAGGATACAAAGGTCCAAAAAGTTAGTAGAGAACATTTTCAAAATTTCTTATTTAAAAAAAGATAACTGGAAATCTCTGTTTCTATTGAAAATTTAAAATCGGTCTAATTTGGCTGTAACACTATTTTTCAAAAATGTTCTCTACTAACTTTTTAGACCTATGTATTTTGCATATGCGTACAAAGTTTCATTAAAATCGGTTCATTCATTTCGAAAAATAAGGGCTTGAAAGTTTGTATGAAATGCCGTACGGCGTAAACGCTCTTAAGGGTTGAAATTCTAACAATACCGTTGCGTTACCTTCAAACCATAAATAAGCCTAGATTTTTACGTTGCGTTACCTTTACGTAGCGTTACATTTTTACGTTGCGTTGCGTTACCTTCCAACCATAAGCCTAGATTGAATTTTGTGATTTTTACTTCGAAAATTAAGGACTTTCCATACACAACGCTGAGACACTTGTTAATTAATTTTAAATCCTCAGCCTAAACACAAAACTTGAAGATCCTAACTTCAAAACTGACAGACTTTCATATAAACTTCCATCCCCTATTTCACCCCTTTAGGGGTAGAATTCCCAAAAATCCTTTCTTAGTGGATACTTATTCCTTACAAAGAACAAACCCTCCAAGTTTCATGTCTCTAGGACCAGCGGTTTGGGCTGTGTGTTGATATATCAACAGTCAGTCAGTTTACCATTTTATATATATAGATAGAAGATAAAGAAAATCGAGAAAAGAAATGCCTAACCTATACCAAATATAATACTTATAATATTTATATACATACCCTAAATATTAATTAAGATAAGTATACCGAAAATCAGGGAAATAAGTGCCTAACCTATAATAAATGCTTACAATATTTATTTACAAACCCTGAATAAAAATTAAGATAAGTAAATACCCAAAAATCCAGGAAAGAACCGCCTAAGTCAGTATTCAAGTGAATCGCAATAATCGAAAGCAACTATTCGCCTATACTCTCCAGGATACGTGCGTTCGCTGAATACCTTAACAAATGTTCGCCGTGATTCTTTAAATTGACATAACTTTTTTATTTATGAACCGATTGACATGAAATAAACACTAAATGTTAAGTGAAGCTTACTACAATATATTAGTGAAACCGCATCTAAATCGAATAAGCCGTTTCTGATATTAGCGTGCACAAACACAGCAGACAAACAGACAAACAGATAATCAGACAAACAGACAAAAAAAAATTTAATTTCAATTACGGGTTCGGCATCGATATAATAACAACCCCTGCTACTTTTTAGGGTTCCGTTGCCAAATGGCAAAAAACGGAACCCTTATAGATTCGTCATGTCTGTCTGTCTGTCTGTCTGTCTGTCTGTCTGTCCGTCTGTCTGTCTGTCCGTCCGTATGTCACAGCCACTTTTCTCCGAAACTATAAGAACTACACTGTTGAAACTTGGTAAGTAGATGTATTCTGTGAACCGCATTAAGATTTTCACACAAAAATAGAAAAAAAACAATAAATTTTGGGGTTCCCCATACTTAGAACTGAAACTAAAAAATTTTTTTTTCGTCAAACCCATACGTGTGAGGTATCTATGGATAGGTCTTCAAAAATGATATTGAGGTTTCTTATATCATTTTTTTCTAAACTGAATAGTTTGCGCGAGAGACACTTCCAAAGTGGTAAAATGTGTGTCCCCCCCCCCCGTAACTTCTAAAATAAGAGAATGATAAAACTAAAAAAAATATATGATGTACAATACCATGTAAACTTCCACCGAAAATTGGTTTGAACGAGATCTAGTAAGTAGTTTTTTTTTAATACGTCATAAATCGTAAACCGCAATTTACCTTTTATTCAACCAACTCAAATATAAAATAATAAAAAAAAACATTTAATTTCATAAACATGAACCTTATGCATAAACCCGGATGTTACGGAACCCTCGGTGAGCGAGTCCGACTCGCTCTTGCCCGGTTTTTTTTTTAATATATTTCCATTGTACAGACACCACTTTTCTACAATTTTATTATATGTATAGATATGTGCAGTCTTACCAAGGGGTATCGTATTACCTAGTAACTGGGTTGTGGAGGCCAGATAGGCAGTCGCTCAATGTAAAATACTGGTATTCAGCTGCATCCGGTTAGACTGGAAGCCAACTCCAACATAGTTGGGAAAAGGCTAGGCAGATGATGATGATGATATGAGTAATATGTGCAATTACACATATCTAAATTTGCAAATTCATCTGGAGATAGGAGTGATCGGCTCCAGCAATTTGTCAGGCTGGTCAACGGAATGAGGTTGTCATAACATAATACCGACAAACTTACATCAAAAGTGTTGTTATATAATTTGAAATTAAGATATTAGACCCCGTAGGCTGCAACGTGATGCGTCATCGTGCCGGATGTTTTTCCAGGTATGTAGGGCATCATGAGACAGGTAATGATGGTGATATATAACTTTTATCTCGTTTGACAGTACGAGTATGTGTTTGTAAAAGATTAGTTACAACGTAACATGCTTTCGAGGAAGCATGGTGGTATGAGAATGCTTTTCCTCATTGCTGGGCGTCCGTTTTTGATGGGTGCCATGTGCCATTACGCATCAAAAATACTTTAATTGGGGAAGCGCAAACCTATTTCATTTGGTTTTTAATGTTTGCTCAAACAGAAGCACTTGAAGGAACTGACATGTGAGTGATAGATAACTAAGATACCTAAGCCAAATGTATGGACAATTTGGACAAACACACTATGCTCATCGTCAATATAAAAAAACAGAGAATATGTGATCGAGCATAGTTTTGTGAGGTATTTGCACCCGAGATAATCGTCGATCGAAATACCAGCTCAGAAATTTACATCCTAGTTCGGAGCTCATAGTTTTCTCAATCAACTGAGCGAAGAAGAGTTTAATTAAATAGTTTCGGAGCAGAACTGTGCCGTTAACAGTGACTTCCTAATAGCTGTTCTGTCATACTAAATCAAAGTATTATTAGATGAGGATAAATAATAACGTTATTATTAACCGCTGCGTGGTCTTTGGTAAGAACAGACCACCCTGTGTGACGGAGGATTTGCTTTGATACATTGGAATGAGTGAAAACATCCATTTAAATAATAAACACCATAGTGAAGCACATGATATATTTTCACGACACTGTCCGAAGGAGTTTGTGGCTAAGTTATATTATTACAGCGATCGATACATTTTCACGACACTGTGTCCGAAGGAGTTTGTGACTAAATTATATTATAAGAGCGAGCGGTCGAACTATCAGGTTAAGCTACACTTGCAGCGGTTGGTAGGTACGTGGATAGGTGATCAACTTTACATACCAAGACCACACCGTGTCTCGGAAAGCACGTTATGCCGTAAGTCTCGGCTGCCACATTCGTGGATCTTTGGCGGTCGTTGCGGGTAGTCGGAAGCCCGAAAGTCTGACAATCAGTCTTACCAAGGGGTATCGTATTACCCAGCAACTGTGTTGTGTAGGTCACATAGGCAGTAACTTCTTGTAAAATACTGGTATTCAGCTGCATTCGGTTAAACTGGAAGCCGACCCTAACATAGTTGGGAAAAGTCAAGGCAGATTGAGTATCAGAAGGAGCTAGGATTATAGGTAATAATTTTGCATCATTTACAGCGATTTCCTCGTAATTTTCCGTCAGACAATATATCAAGGTATTATTAACTGAGCGTAAATAATAAGCCATTATCTTAAGCGGATGGAATAGGCCGATTATGACACATAGTTGAAAGGACACAGCTTAGCGCTGCGCAACCGAAGTATTGTTCTACCACAGTTCAGGCATCGCGATCGGCCAATACCGGTCGGTTCTATCACAATTCAGGCGTTCGCGATCGACCAATACCGGTCGGTTCTACCACAGTTCAGGCATTCGCGATCGCTTAATACTGGACGGTTCTACAACAGTTCAGGCATTCGCGATCGCCTAATACCGGTCGGTTCTATCACAATTCAGGCATTCGCGATCGACCAATACCGGTCGGTTCTACCACAGTTCAGGCATTCGCGATCGACCAATACCGGTCGGTTCTACCACAGTTCAGGCATTCGCGATCGACCAATACCGGTCGGTTCTACCACAGTTCAGGCATTCGCGATCGACCAATACCGGTCGGTTTTAAATCAAATCAACTGATCGTTTATTATGCGCAATTTTCATACAAAGGATAGAGGACTGCACGTCACAATATCATCATTAACAGAAGATTTATTTCCATGTTTCGCAACACAATGACCATAATTAGATTGTACCTACGTGATAACTTGGACATAAATCTATCAAGTTAGAAATAGTAATTTTACATTGTGTTGACGTTACTAAGCTTGATTGTGCGGTTTTATATAAGGGGTTATAAGATGAATTGTGCACTTAACTTTATACACATAATTAAATTTTTATGTGCAATATTTATGTACTCGAGGGACATTAGAAGTCAAATAACTCAATTTTTATTGCATAATACAATGTATTATTCACTTATGTGTCATTATCCAGGATGCTTTTATGTGCTTCACTAGTTCCAACGGAACAGACTGTTTCATTTTCAGGAACGATTCAGATTATGCAAAACATGAAATCCATTTTATTTTTTGATCTCGTTACATGTACTCTTGCTGTCAAGTAATTTCCTATGTTCTGTCAATTGGCTTTATCGTAACGTAACAAATTACTCTTATCTGCAAATGACGTTTGTTGCATAAAAGGAGCGGGAAAATAGAGAAAGGCAATTAGGTAATTTAAGATCCCGTAACTGGATAAACATTCAGTATATTTGGAAGTAAGAAATAAACTAACGTTTCAAATAAATTACCTTAAGGCGACTATATGACCTAAAGCGCGGTCTTTGTCGGACTGCATAGAAAAGAGAACCGCGATGACACAACGCAAATTTATTGCAAAATATGAAGCAAACAAAAAAAAAAAAAACAAAAACAAAAAATCTATTGTTTGGACTAAAAAATTAAAACACTAGTGCTTCAGTATGTTGCTCGTAGAATAGGGCTGCCATAAATTCGGAGACGCCGACCGGGACATTTAGAACAGAAATACAGACTGGGCAGCATGGATTATTAAAAAAAACATTAGTATTATATAAGAAAATTTAATAAAAAAATAACGAAGTCTTCTTAAACTACACTTTTCTTTGCCCACTCATATTTTTCAGTAGATTAGACCTTTGTCAATAACTCCTTTTCCCCTTTAACATAATTATAAAATTCTACGCGACTGTCATACTGAACTTCGAAGTTCAAAATACCGATGTACTGTATTCATAAAATTTAAAATTACGAATTACGTGAGTTAGAAGGTACGCTATAACGAATTACTTGATTTAGAATGTTCATGATCGCGATGTACGGAACTTCGAAAGTTTGTTATGACGAATTACTTCATTGAGAATGTTCATCATCGCGATGTACGGAACTTCGGAAGCTTGCCATGACGAATTACTCAATTTCGAATGAACATTTTTCAATTTCGTAATTAGACACTATTTTTCTTGTTAGTAATTGATGTGTATTAATAATATGCATAACAAAATTGAATAATGGATTCGAAAAATAAATAATTACGAAATTATAAATTACTATTGTGCATAAATGCAGTGCCTACATTTTGGTTCTCGATAATGATAATTCGAAATTGAGTAATTCGTCATAGCAAACTTTCGAAGTTCCGTACATCGCGATGATGAACATTCTCAATGAAGTAATTCGTCATAACAAACTTTCGAAGTTCCGTACATCGCGATCATGAATATTCTAAATCAAGTAATTCGTTATAGCGTACCTTCTAACTCACGTAATTCGTCATTTTAAACTTTATGAATACAGTACATCGGTATTTTGAACTTCGAAGTTCAGTATGACAGTCATTCTACGCACGTCATTTTATAATTATAAATGCATTGAATGATGCTTTCCACTGTGCTTACTTTGAGTGAATTTCGTTCTTTCGTCCACTGCGCTGAAATTAACGAAAACACTCGTTCCACGTGAGCATTGTGGCCAGGGATTGCAAAAATATATTGACACATTTTAAGAAGATTCGCTTTTCTTTCCAGATTTGATTTTTTGTCAGATCATTTTCCGACGTAGAATGATCTGACAAAAAATCATAATGATTGTATGTATATTAGCATGGTTTTTTATTGTAGAATGAAAGTTTTTAGAGGTATCTTCATGATTTTTAGGGTTCCGTACCGAAAGGGTAAAAACGGGACCCTATTACTAAGACTTCGCTGTCTGTCCGTCTGTCTGTCACCAGGCTGTATCTCAAGAACCGCAACAGCTAGACAGTTGAAATTTTCACAAATTATGTATTTCTGTTGCCGCTTTAACAACAAATACTAAAAATAAAATAACTATTTAAGGGGGCTCCCATACAACAAACATGTTTTTTTCAGCGTTTTTGCCTTGCGGTACGGAACCCTTCGTGTGCGAGTCCGACTCGCACTTGGCCAGTTTTTTTTTCTATCGTATCAAATTAGTTGTATTATGTTTTCAAACACTATCTACCTAGAATACTGTAGTTTACTGTAGTCGATCATAGTCTTTTATTGTTTCTAAAACTTGCGTTTTTTCCTGTAAGCCCCTTATGGATACTTTCTCTGTTTGCTAAGCTACACTGAGCTAATGATTAAAGTTAAGCTAAGTAATGTATCAAACGAATCTAAATACTTTTCTAGAATGCAAGGGGGCTAATTAGCTTGTCTCGTCTCGAGTAAAGATTGAGGAAAATCATTTATGAGACTTAAACGGCTTTATTATGCAGCACCTTATCTCAGCGACAATCAATGTCAAAAACTTGTCAAAAATTTAGGGAAATTAAAGGTATTATTGACAGATTGAAACTGATTGTGAACGTTCTTAAAATTAGGTACGAGAATTGTCCCTTTTTTTTGCGGATGGGAAATCATCAAATGACTCCTCCCGCTCTGGGTGGAGCGGAAGGGAATGTCAGACTCTTACTGACTAAAACCCACCCGTGTTCCTTCCTTAGCCCTTTATGTTCCGGGCGAGCGGTAACCCTTTCGGACAATCCCGCTGACCCAGCAGGCTTCGGCCCTAAGGGGCCCCTCCTCGATGCTGACATCTCTTTGAGGCGCGCGTGGAACACGTACGCGCCGTCCGGCACGGGCCTGGTCCTGATCGGACGGTGAGCTACCCATTACTCTCCGCCCGCAGGCCCGCGCCTACGGTGGCCGGGAGTCACCCGCGGCTCCCGACGCCGGGGGAGAATTATCCCTTTGATTTCGTTTAGATAGTGCATGTATTTCGAAAGGTTTTGGACTGAAAAGATATGAAGACAAGATTCCATCAACAGAAATTTACCTATAGAAATCTGGTACGCCTCTATGTAGGTACTCCTACACATTCGTGACGGAAAGCTGTACCATTTGCAACTGTCCCAAAAACCGCTGCCAGGTTACGTACACTACGCAAACTTTTCAACTACCCTATCTATCAAACGTGTGACGTGCCATAATTCATACAGACGCGATGCAATTGGACGTCCAGCCGTCCAGTCAGGGATGTAAATCACGACAATTGCATGCCCGTGCGCCGGTAGACAGCTACCTTCGTATACCTAAGTGCATTGCAATTTGTTATGTAAAGTGTTACTAGCCGTGTATTATGGAAAACTGGTATCATTATTATGGCTTGCGTTCTGTTCACTGGGTTTGTGTGTAATTACGGGTAAAAAATTGGATCAGCGAGTTATAGGGAAGTGATGAAAGTTTCAAGATGTTTATTAATGCAAGATGATTATTAATTTATGTGTGCTAATACGATTTTACTGGTTAACATCGTCAAAATAAAATAAGAACTGCTTGAGCAAGTTGTTTATGAATATCGATCTTCGACCGGTTCATGAGAGGTAATAGCTATAATAAACATTTGATCACCTCCGCTTATAACACTGACCTAGACTTGAATGAAACAGTGGAGATAATACTTAATGAAAACAAAAAAAAAAAACAAAGAGAAAACAAGATTGTCAGTTGTACCGATCCGATGCGAATTCAATTTACTTTCACTGTACTCTCGGGAGTTGTATTCAAATCGTTTGTTTACACAATTTTATTGGCATAAACTTATTTTCCTTTTGCTTCGACCTGTGCCAAAGGTAAGTTTCTAAAGGTTTAAATTAATGAAAGACTTGTTTATGAACGAAGATGACATGAAAGAATTTACGATTATGTAGATTCCGAACGAAACTATTGGCTATAAACTTGCTAGATGTTTTCTTTATAGGTTTACAAGCAAGTTGCTTTTACAGCGATAACTTTGAAATGACAGCAAATCTTAAGTGACCTACTAGGTATTTGAATGTTAAGAAAGTCGTAGGTACAGTTAATGTATCAGTATTTATCGCGTAATAAACAAATATGGATACATAGCTTTCTAAGTTAGTTGCGATTTCATTTATAGTTTTAATGAGATTATTATACTTTAACGTTTACTTGCGACTTCGATTATCATATGCAGTGTTATCATCATTTCTGGATAACGTAGGTAAGCCGGATCACAGTGGGTTAAGTAAATATAAACAGAGTTGTTTAAAACACGTAACTTCTACCCCGGCAGATAACCCTAAGTTATTACGCACGTTACCTATCGCTTTGTCTACATTGAAAGTCCATAAAATCACGTAATGTGGAGTACAATTAATGTACATGACATCATGGTTGATTTGTACTTCTATTTCTATAAACCTTTTCGTTTCTTTATTCAAGATAAGCTCATAAATAATCAAACGCTGATCAGCCGAACTTGGTTAAGTCCCTACTCCAGGAGAGAAGGGAGTCAAATAACGATCATCATGATTCTCCTTCTCCTTTCTTATCCCAATTTAAATGGGGTCGGCGCAACATGTCTTTTTCTTCCATACTTTCTTTCTAGACTCATCTTTCACGCAGTCCATCCATCGTTTGTTTGGTCTTCCCGTACTCTTACAGCCATCCACAATTCCACATTCAAAAATGGATATAGCGGAAATATTTACTATTTGAATGGATTTAGTAAAGCATGTTTGTGTAGCTAGTTTAAGAACTGATTTATATACGACTGACGTAAAATACGTCCTTCTCAACAATAAATGTAGAGCTTCGGAAAACTTCCAGGAAAGTATAAACAAACCGTTCTCCAGAAAACTGTTCAATGACGCCGAGTGTTACAGAAACCATTTGTTTACACGTTGTTAACGAAAATAGTCGGGAGGAGGAAAAACTTCAGCATAACACATTAACAGTTCCTAGAGATATCCACAGGAAGTTCTTAGCTATTTTGTTCCTTTTACGGTCAAAAGATATTTCAAAGGGATGTAAGAATATGTCTTTTATGTTGCATTCTAGCTGTCACAGAGTTGATCTTTTATTATTTTTGGAGTGATATAGTGTGTCACCTAAGTGGAAATTTTACCTTTTAAGTCGGTTCGTTTTAAGAATAACAAATCCAGGGTCATTAATTTTCCATTTTATGTTGTGTTGTGAATCAAGGGAGCATAAAATCTGTTCTAAATTGGGGTTTAGTTTAACAGGATACTAACAACTTGGAGAGAGGATTATTTAAGTATGCTTTTGTCCTATCGTCAATATCAATGCAAATGCATACATTTTCGCTCATCGACCCTACCTACCTAACGTAACCAATTCACTGAACTAACACAGTCAATGTGGAAATGTGCGATTTGTAAACATGTTGTTTATAAGACACTCGTCATATTAACGTCACCCAAAACCATAAACTCTTCAAAGATATCCATTTTGGAAATGTACACTCAAGTCAAAAATGAGTAGCAGTCAGTTGTCAGTGCTTCAGATGCGCTCCACTTGCGATACTCCGGTTTCACACGCATATTTATTTTAATCGCCTATTTATCTACGACATTACGCATTATTGTTACGACAGAACTGCAACTGTGTAACCCCAACACGTAACGCACCGCATGTAACGCAGTACTGTTGTGACTGACTGTACTGATTAGTCTGTTAGAACAGAAAATTGAGCATAATGCCGATTCGCTTGTTAACGGCTTTCTAATAGTACTAAGAATTACAAGTTTTATGAAAATTGGATTTTAATAATAGTCGGTTTTACGCTATTGTTGTGTGAGGAAAACTGGCAATTAAATCGGCTGCATCGATTGTTCCACCGATCAGATACATGCTCATTACATACGCATATTGTATTGTTCTGTAATAAGTGTTACACACGATTAATTATAACCTGGATTTTCAATTTTTCAGGAAAAAGCTTATAAACAAATAGCTATTATTACGTTCATAATATACTTATTACAAAAATAATAGTATTTATTTAGATATATGTGGCTAATAATCCGCACGGATACCGAACGAGTATAACCGGTTGCAGTGACTGTAACATCATCGAGATATTACGTCAAGGGGGCCAGAACATGGAGCTGTCAGGGAAATGTCCAATTTATTGTACAAATTAACGAACTAATCGGAGTATCAGCTGAAGTGACCGTAAAGGCGTAAATATTATACACAACGCGTTGCATCAGTTGTTGTAACTTTACGTATGTAATAATTACTGTTACAGTAGGTAACATGTGATGGTACAGTCAACAGCAAAAGTAGATGATCAAAATCAGAAATTCAATACTAATGAACGGACTTCGCGTCAGAACTGTGTGGCGTCGAAGTGATTTCTGTGTGGCGTTGATGTGGCGTTGAGTGGTTTGAATCACTTCGACGCCACACAGTTCTGACGCGAACTCCGTTCATTAGTATTGAATTTCTGATTTTGATCATCTACTTTTGCTGTTGACTGTACAGTAGGCAAATTACTCACCCTTCGCTGAACATTACTACTCTACATATAATATAATTCTGTTGAAAGCTGACGTTGTTATGTGTCTTCGAAATTTATATTCAGGCGTTTATTTTGTGTCCAGCACCTCAAAAGTCTGGAGTCTCAAGCACGTCTCAAGGGTTCAGAATAACAAAGTTAAAAAGAAATGAGTTCGGAGTAAATTACAAACGTAAAATCTGAAGGATATTTAGAGCCTTTCAGCGAAACATTTATAAATATAAGTTTAGTGAGAAAAGCAACCCACTTACTAGAAATAATTACAAACTATTAGAAACGATGCTAGAAACTAAACAAAATACTTCGGGTTTTCCAAGAATATAAATAAATAGAAAATGCACATAAATTAGCCACTTATTGAACAAAGTCTATTTACAATAAATTTAAATAATGTAATACATTACGACACGACAATGTCAGTGGTAAATAAATAACAAAAACATCAAATCAATGAAAGTGTCGCATAAAATTAATCGATTTGCAACGCACTCTCGTCGAAACGACGTGTAATAAAATAACAATTGAAAACGTAAACAATGCGCGATGTCACCCACTGTTGCCATACCCTTTCCACAAAACATCATAAACCAAATTGAAAAGACTTCATGCGGCAACGGATCATGAAGCTCTGGCGCATTTCCTCCGGGAAATTCATACAAGGTTTTCTCCGCAATATTCGGAGAGGATTATTAAATTCAGCAAAATCGGAAAAACGATATCACTGCAGTTTCTAGCAGATTGCGCCAAGCAAGAAGATAAGGTTGGCGAGGTTTCAAACATATTGTAGGCTAAATAATTTGGAAATTATCTACATGATGGAATGGCTTTTGACAACATACTGACAGATTTAAAACTGTTGACTTGAGGAAGTACCTCATAGCTTACATAATGAGCCAATAACGTTCCCACTGCTGGGACACAGGCCTCCTCTCTGTGAGAGAGTGGGCCCAGTGCGAGTTGGTAGATAGCTTATTCAGCCCCAAATAAAAAAAAAAAGACGTAATACCAAAATAGATTACCTTCACTCTAAAGTTAAAACGTTTACTACGTAAACCACCCCATTATGAAAATTATTACACCAAAGTTAAGATTTAAGAGCAAATGACAGACCTCTTAAGCAAGGCAACAACTTTAAGAAGATGGGCACCACATGCTCCACAATTTTCAAGTCATGGTTGTAATGTAACATATTCCTTTTAAGCTTCATTAAAGAATAAGTATCCTGGATCGTTAAGAGGAGGCTGCAGACACGCCATTACACCAGACAACCTTGTAAGATAAAAAGTTTCGTAGCAAGCAGAATGAGGTCAAGCCACGTCGTGAAGCTATGAAGACAAAACCTACATCTAAATTATATCAGCCAGTAATTTTGTTACACGAGCAAGATCTATTTTGAAAGAGCTTAGTATGCGAAGAAAATACAGATGAAAGAGGAAAAACAAAGATAACTCCGTACTAATGGAATAAACATCTTTAAATCCTTTGTTCTATAGGCGCAACCAGGAACAAATTAAGTACGTATAAATAAAATCTGAAGTGGATTCAATGTGTGCTTAATGCGTTGGTATTTATTCACCTTCCTGGTAGGCGTCATCAGGTTTTATGATGTCATCCGACTGATCCCGGATTCTGACGTCATATTTGATGGTTACGAGGACTGGAGCTTTCCTTTGCCTTATGAATGCCGAATATCGAGTTATGTGCAATATCCTTGGCATAGAGGACAATAATATTGGTAAATTATGTAATTTTAAATCAATCATCTCAGCTTATGCAATGGCATTTAGGTAACGTCTTTCAGGCAGGCGTCATCAACTTGCTTTCCCTTGCCTCATGAACGGACAATAATGGAAAATCCAACAATCCTCTCTATACTTAGAGCACAAAATACTACCAAATTATGTCATTTTAAATCAAACATCGCTAATAAAATTCATTGGCATTTAAATATTCTCCTTACTTGTAGGCGTCATAAAGTTTCATGATGTC
Organism: Mesoligia furuncula; assembly: GCA_916614155.1. NCBI lineage: Eukaryota > Metazoa > Arthropoda > Insecta > Lepidoptera > Noctuidae > Mesoligia > Mesoligia furuncula. Next base: position 6,419,301 of record OU744794.1, read on the forward strand.
ATCTGACGGACTCCTTCTGACGTCAGCCTTATTAGCAGGCTGCACGAAGCTTTCCCTTGCCTTATGACTAAGACTACTGAAATAGCCCGTATCAAAACTTTGGTCAGCAAACATTTGATGTTTGGATTGAAGATTTGCACTTTCTGCTTATTATTGAGGCTTGGCTTATGTTCCTATCACTATGGAGTTTCTCATAAACTTTATTATGACAGAGTCTGTTTAGACTTGTCATATTATTTTAAGAAAAATATTTCTACTTGGATTTAAGTTATGTTGTCATAATGAGCAGCAAAGAGCAGTGGTAGCCAGTAGTAACGGCCACGACTTACGAGTTGTAGGTCGCAAGTTCGAACCCAGTCAGGCGCTTTAATTTGTGTAAATTATTTCATTACTGCTGCTCTCAAAGCGGCGAAGGAAACCGGCATGTCCTAGTTCCAAAAAATCGTAGACATGTGACATCTACCAACCCGCAATGGGCCCGCTTTGTGGATTACGACCCCTCTCACCTAGAGGAGACCTATATAGCAGTCCCAGCAGTGGTAACATTATAGGCCGATTATGTTATGATGGCGTGAATCTCGCATTCTATGACACTCTTACATTCTACATAAGCAACGGTAGTTTCAAAGGCAGCTTTTCAAAAGTTTATTTCTTATCATCATCGGCTAGTTATACCGCATTGCGGCGTGTGTTTCCACGAAGCACACGCCGCGTGAGTAATTTTCCATCGTCCGCAGTCGATTAGTCGAGATCAACGGCGGTAGTGAGTGCTGACAGTAATTGGAGAAAATTCACAATAATGACGTTGTATATTTTTCCACGTTTCACATAATTACTTGATTGTGTGGAATAGTTTCCGATATATTCAACTCTTGAAGCGGGATCCGATTTTCCGATGAAGAGAGTACCTACTTGGACACTCGGCTGTATTATTCACGCTCAGTTCTCTGGAACAGTCAGGGTTACGAGTTGGCCTTGAACTACTTAAAGATCTCTCGCTTTGACAAAGAGTAAAACGTTCAGCTTTTCCCTGAATATTTTTAGCTGGAGACTTTTGGGTACAAAGCTTGAAGCAATTTGTACTCCAGTTAGCGCTTTGCAACACGCCAATTAAGAAAGGCATTAGTATTAACGACGAAAATATATTTGGTATGATTTGAGACGACATCAGTTAAAAAGATTAGCAAAAAATAAACATACAAAACAGAGTTGTATAATTAAAACACACCTGCTTAATATATTAACATGCGCATTTATCCTAGACTTCAATTCAAATTCGCCGTCTATTCAAAGGAGATGACTACAAATTGGAATATTAAGCAAAACCACTTGTTTTGACGGAGCAAGAAAACGAAAAAATGTAAACAGAACTGGCTTACGGTTGTTATCATAATATATAAAATGGCGCCTACGCTACGGTCCAAAGGTCGAAAACATGTTTATTTGTCTACGAAGGTGGATGGAGATAACAATAGTGAAGGTTGAGATGAATACTGTGAATTAAGTCTAAACATGGCACACAAATGTTATCATAACGCCGTTTCGTATACATTTTGAAGCACGATAATGAAATAACTTAGTCACGAATGTGTTAAACTACGATATCTTAGTGCATGCTCCACTGCTGATCGGAATATGCAAATAATACAACTTAGAATTACATAAACAGGGTAAAATTGAAAACATGCGACAAATCGAAATGGGAGATTGTGCTCATCATTATGAACAACTTTTACCCCTGGACCAAACCTGAAATCGCGAAAACAAAATCAGCTGTTCCCAACATTTATGTTCGCATAACTCGTCAAAATGTAGGGAATAGCTGATTCTTTTTTCGCGATTGCGGCTTTGGTCCCATGGTAAAAGTTGTTCATAATGATGAGTACAATCTCCCATTTCGGTTTGTCGCACGTTTTCAATTTCAACCTGTTTATGTAGTTGAAAAGTTCCTAAATTATTTTGAGTAAGTAATCTTTTCGGTATTAATAAAACCGATAAAATCTAGGATAAATAAAATAACTGGGTTTTACTTTGATTACTTTGGTAAATATTTTCATGAAAATCCGAGGTGACTAGTGGTACTACGCAGTAAAAGCTACTTAAATTTATCGCAAAGAAACAAGTCAAAAATTATACAATGGGTAATGTTATTTCGATGGTAATCTCACTTTTTGTTGTTCGTGCAAACAGCGATATAATTTACGCAGTCATTCGAAATCCGTTACGAATTTACGATGAAGCTTAAATTTTGTTACACAAAAAACCAGCGTTTTTTGCACAAAATTCGATAAAAATCACCAGGTTTCGCATGTTGTTTACCATGCGTTTCTATTTATAACTGTGACCACTCGTTGAAGTTTTTCTTATCAACATTTGATGTTTTTTAAAGTAGCAGGGGAACCGGTCTGAGTGGGTTTAGTAAATAATATCCTTACACAAGTGTGGTAGTATTGAAACCACAATTGATATTACTTGTCAATAATCAGATTTGAGACCACATAATGATGGTCGTTATCGTTACCTATGCAATAACTGCACCCTGTTGTGAACGCCTATAAGCTTGCAATCATTATAAACTTGCATTATACAAGGTGACAGAGACGTCGACGCGTAAACTGTAACCATGAAATCAGCTCTTGATTCTAAACCCCCCCTTTTTTTCTGATGGAAAATCATCAAATGACTTCTAATCAAATGTCTTCTCTGCGTGGAGCGGGAGGGAGTGTCAGACTCTTACTGACTAAAACCCACCCGTGTTCCTTCCTTAGCCCTTTATGTTCCGGGCCAGCGGTAACCCTTTCGGGCAATCCCGCTGCCCCGGCAATAATCGGCCCTAAGGGGGCCCCCTCCTCGATGCTGACATCTCTTTGACAAACGCGAAGAAATTTTTCGCCGGCTATCAAAAACAAAATCGGCTGTTTCATAGAACATGCGCGGACAATATTTTTTTTTAAGAGCATTTACACCGTACGGGATTTCATACAAACATTCAAGCCCTTGTTTTTCGAAATGAATGAACCGATTTTAATGAAACTTCATACGCATAAGCAGGATACAAAGGTCTAAAAAGTTACTAAAGAACATTTTCGAAAATTGTGTTACAGCCAAATTAGACCGATTTTAAATGACAATGCCAGACCTTTCATTAATTTACAAGAAATGTAAATTAACCAAAATTATGCAATGAAAATAGGACCCTTAGTTACTTAACTGTTATTCTGTTAAACTTGCGGATAAAAAGTTACTGATAAAAGGAATTTAAAAACCCAATTCCTACTTCCTGTTTTTATCGCGACCATCTGCGTTACTTAGTACGCACACACGCGGAACAAAATGAGTCATTTATTAAGAAAAAATGACATCTATTAATATTAAAGTATTATGTACAGATTTTAATATGTATTTGGTTTAAATACACACAGTTAATGAAAATAATGTTTTTTTATATATATTAGATTATTATGAATGTATAATCTAATCACTATTTCGCATTTCAGCGTTAGTGATTAGGGGTAACGAAAGGTCATTGACGCGCTGATAGTTATGTCAGAAAGTAATTCATTGACATTCGCCCTGTTCTGTTTGCATTGCTGTTTGTTGTTTACGCTCCCTAATCTCTCTGTGATCATATTACTTTTATATTATCACAAAGATTTTTGCTTTTGTACACGGACTCGATCTCGCCTACTCGCCGACTTTGTGCTACTTGCTACGGATCTTGTGGATCGCCCGGAGGACACGGTGGAGGTCTGCCCGGCTTGGGCAGAGCACCACCGCGTAATCACTCGCGATCTCTCGCGTCTCAATATACAGCACTTCTTTAATAATTTCTACAATTGTAACTACAATTAATGTAAACTTAAGGTACCTAAACTAAATGTAATAATTGTCCTTAGATTCAAAAAGAAACCGCAAGTTCTAAAGGCATTTAAACATGTTTTTAGTTATCACTAATAAAGCAGCAATAGAATGCTACATTGAGCATGCTTGTAAACCAACTTTTATTTGGTGGGTTAAAGCTCTATAGGGTTTCTGGCATTGTCCTTTCCATAGAAACCGAGATTTCCAGATATCTTTTTTTAATTAAATGTTTTAATTAAAAACAAAATTTCGATGAAGGGAATAATTACAGAACTTGAATACGATATTGAAAATCATGGCATTTATTTATAAACATAGATGCATACTGAAATCACACTAACATTATAAAGGCGAAAGTTTGTGTTTGTATGTTTTTTTACATTTTCACGCACAAACGGCTGGACCAATTTCGATAAAAGTAAGTATGGAGGTAGCTGACACCCTGACCCATAAGCCTATGGGTCGGGATAAAAAGTAGCCACTTTTTATCCCGATATTCCCACGGGATCGCGTCTTATGCGAGTGAAACACTTCTTATGCGAGCGAAACACCCCGACCCATAGGCTCTTTTTACCCGACTGCGTCAGAAGGAGGGTTATGTTTTTCGAGTGTATGTATGTATATTTCTTTGGCACGCTCTGTAGCCTAAACGGCTTGATCGATTTCAGCTTGAGAGGTGGCGTTAGATTCGTCTTAATTGTGAGAGTGACACTGGCTATATCAAAATTGAAAAAAAAATTAAAATGGCCGATTTTTGGCGCAATATGTCAATGCAATGTCAAAAAATACGTCAATGTTTTTAATCAATATTTATGTAGAAAAAAAACCTTGGCAGTATTGATATTTTTCAGCAATAAATTCATGATATTTACTCCTTACTTTTGTCTCAATAACAAACTAGTAATTCACAATACCTACTGTCTCAAGGCTTAAAACTGAAACCTAGCATAAATTAATTATGACAATTTACTAGGTACGTATTCTGTAACTTTTATGTCGTACAAAAACAGTTCCATACATGTATGTACTAGTTTTTAACTCTGTTTATATAACTTGTTTCCAATTGATGTTTTTTCCACTTATCAAATTAATTTAATGAACGCTATGTGTGGGTCTTAAAGTTGTTTTTCTAAAACACAGTTGTTTACATATTTGGGAAATAAATCAAGAACGCAGTATAGACGTATGTGAGTCGGTAGTGTCGGTACCCACATACGTCTACACTGCGTTTATTTCGCTATTTATTCTTCTACAATAAATATTTAGGAACAATACTTATAACCAGTAGAACTACAACAGAACACAACTCTTAAAACATTGCACGAAGTTTTTGAAGTAAGTACAGTATCTCTAGCTAGATTGTTAATTTTACGAATATAAAATAGAAGAAGCAAACAATACGTTTCTTGGGATTTCCGCAGCTAAACAATAACATCTTGTATAATAACTAATTTAAATATATTTATGAACTAACTAAAGATCGAAGGTCAATTTGCCATGTGGCGTGAGTTGGTGTTAAGAATACGATTTCGAAAACATTTAGAAATCTAGACATTAGCTTTCTTTTCGTAGCACAGTGTTTTTATTGCCCCAAAAAAGTGACATCAGCTTTTTATTGAAAGTTCTGCTCAATAGTTCACTAAAAATGCACGAGTAGAACTCCCAGGTGCCAATTTTGTATACTCTATTAAAAAAAAAACACAAAGTTTTCGTTACCTTGAAGGTCAAAATACTGAAAATATTCGTACAATAAAAACTGTATACCTATGATTGAGTCTTGTTTGAATTGTATATTTATCAAGAAATTCTAGACGCATATGTTCCCGTTTTTATTTAATCAGAAATCATAATAGAACCCAGCAAAAAAAAAATGTTTTACCAAAATCATTTTTTTTCTGTCTGTTACAATTAGATTGCTTATACCTAAGATTTATCACCTACAAAAATATTACTTTCAACTTGGGCCTAGGTTTGTAGAAAATGATTTTTGTGTGTGTGAAATGGCCATCACCATAATTAATTTTAGTTAATCATAAACCTGACAGAGTATTTCAAGTTGTTCTAAGTGGAGATGAAAAGCTTAGTGCAATGCTATTTGTAGCTGAAAGGATTAGATACGATATTAAGAACAGATAGGCGTATTTCAGAACTGTTTTACATAAGTGTGATAATAATAATTTAGACACTGTCTTGTAAGAGTGGGCATCATTATTATTAGCCATTAATGTCCCACTGCTGGGCAAAAGCCTCTCGATTATCTTTCCGCCTCTCTGACCAGAGCTACCAAGGAGCAAGGATGGACTCTATGAGCTCATCCCGCCATCTCTGTCTGCGCCTGCCGCGATGTCTCGCGATTCCCGATATTATTTAACTAGCAGCGCTCCGCGGTTTCACCCGCATAAGTGTCGATCCCGTTCGAAAGACACGTGGCGCCATCTATTATCATAATAACGTTACTGTTGTTTTTCTCGGGAACAGCACTTTTTTTCGGGATGAAAGGTACCCTATGTCCGTTTCTGTACACCTGACGACGTATATGCAAAATTTCAGGATGATCGGTTCAAACTTACTTTCGCATTTATAATATTAGTTAGGATTTGCAGGATCGCGACCAACTCTCCACTCTTTGATAAGTCGTTAGATTACTTTTTACGATTTCTCATAAACCTATAATACTTTAATGCCGACACAAACATTACACTAAGTTTTAAATCTTTCAGCAGAACAATTAACAGTTGGTAAATAAAGTCGTATTTGATTAAAATCCTGTTTAATTTCGCACTTAACGATCTTTAGTTTATTGCTTATCGTAGGTGTTAAACCATGGGCGATCTTGACACGATTCAATAAATGATTAAAACATTATTCAATTCGATAACTTGAATATATTTTATGAGCTACCAAAATCCATACTGATATTATAAGTTCGAAAGTAACTCTCGTCTGTCTGTCTGTATGTTACCTTTCACGCCTAAACCACTGGGCAGAGAGATAGATTGCATCCCGGGGAAGGACATAGGATAGTTTTTATCCCGATATGCCCACGGGATCGACACTTATGCGGGTGAAACCGCGGGGCGCTGCTAGTATAACCTATAAAGCTAAAAAAAAAAGAAATTCCGACTAAAAATACGCAGAATTACTTTTTAGAGCTAAATTGCATTGAAATAGCAAGAGATAAGCAACCTGAATCTATAAAATATAAAAACCGGCCAAGTGCGTGTCGGGCCACGCACAGTGTAGGGTTCCGTAGTAGCCCGTTATCACAATGTAGTACGATTCTGTTGTTCTTTATTCTGAATAGGTAAAAAAAAAACATATTTTGGTTTTCAATGCAAGTCTTTACCCATTATAAACAAGCAACTACACGCATCAAAAGTGTCTAGGGATCAACATATATTTTTGCAATAACTTTTCTCCTGATTGATATTAATTAAAAATTTCTTTAAGGATTCATCAAATAAAGTGTTTTCGTTTGTCACAGTAACGATAAACCAAGTCACCTTTGCATTAATAAAGAAATTTGCCATTTTCCTAATAAAGGGATTTTTGACATTTGAACCACTAACACAAAAGTTCGAAAAAAAGACTGAAATAACAGTTTTCTTTAAAATTTTATTGGGTAACTTAAACAATTAATAATCCGTGTTTCTACCGCGAACACTAACAACACAAGAACATCGGTTTGGCATACTCAAAATGAGTTCATCCAAATCACGCTGTGGAATGGCCGCCCATGTTCGTTGCAACAACAAAAAAAGGTCTTCTTGCGACTGGATACCCTCCATATTCGGCAGAGCTCTTCTCTGTAACATATCCCATGCATGCTCAATCGGGTTCAAGTCTGGCGACTGAGCAGGCCAGGGCAGGACATTGATGTTAGCTGCGGCGAGAGTCTGTCTTACAACTCTTGCGGTGTGCGGTCGTGCATTATCATGCATTAACTGAAATAAGGGACCGATTTGCACTTGTAGAGGAACGATGACGTCTGATACAATCGTCTCAGCATAAATTTGAGCGTTGAGGTTGCCTCTGATCCAAATCAACTCAGTTCTTCCGCCGATCCAAATACCCGCCCATACCATGATGGTTCCACCACTATAAGGATGGACTTCCTGGCAGGATTTTAATCGCTGTTGGCGTCCAGGGGTTCTCCAGTGTCGTATACGTCTTGTATCCGGTCTCATACCAAAATGAGACTCATCAGAAAAGCACACGAAACGCCATTGTTCTTCTGCCCAATTTCTGTGTTCAAGAGCCCATTGATATCGAATCCTACGATTGTGCATTGCTATAGGTGGTACCCGTAGCGGTCTTCGGGAATGAAGGTTCACTTCATGCAAGCGGTTTCTGACTGTTTGGTCGCTAATTAAGTTCCCTGAAGAGTGATGAAGCCTCACGGCTAACATCATGGCGGTTATTGTTGGAGCTCTTCGAGTTAAGATTTGAATGTATCGGTCTTGTCTCCGTGTGGTGCAGCGATACCGTCCTCCATGGCGCTCAGCCACGGTACCAGTGCTTCGGTAACGTGTCCAAAGTCGACTGATAACACTCTGACTTGTATTCAGAGCTAAAGCCACAGTACGTTGCCGGGAACCAGCTTCTATCATTCCCACGGCTCTGAGCATTTCTTCCCTGCTTAAATGACGTCGCCGCTCCATAATAACGTTGGTTTTAATCAGTAGTAGGGAAACAGTAGCACTAATAATGTCTTCAATGCGTTGTATGTTTTTATAGGGAAAATATTGACAGCTGATTTTCATCTTTTACTCGAATTTGATTCACAGTTCCTGATTCAAATTATGAAATGCACCAAAAAGGATCCATATAAATTTATAAAATCATAAATTTATTACAAAGCCACATCTCAATCTCAAGAAATCCGCATAAAAATGCTTGATCCCTAGACACTTTTGATGTGTGTACTTCATCTTAGTCACTTTAAAGGATTAATGCTAACCAACACCCAAGTTCAACGACTATTACTGCTAAACTAATAAAGTTATCTTAACCGCTATACTTTTCCTTTAAAGTTCATGAAATGCACTATTATCGAGAATTTTTCCAGATTTTTCAAGCCAGTAGTTTAGCTATTAGAGGGGGGGGGGACGCCCTACTGGAACAAAAATTTGCACTTTAAACTTTAATATTTCGTAAATGGAGCATTAAATCTAAAAATAATTTTAGCAACCCCTAAGCCATTTTAGAAGACCTATTTAACGATACCCCACACGATGGGGTAGATGATGAAAAAAATATTTATCCCCACTTCACATGTAGGGGAGCTACCCAAAAAAAAAATTTTTCCAAAATTTTATTTTAGCACTTTGTCGGCGTAACTGATATACGTACTCCTACAAAATTTCAGCTTTCTAGTGCTAACGGTCACAGAGATTAAGCGAGGACGGACAGACAGACGGACGGACGGACAGACAGACATGGCGAAACTATAAGGGTTCCTAGTTGACTACGGAACCCTAAAAAACCGGGCAAGAGCGAGTCAGACTCGCGCACCGAGGGTTCCGTAACATCCGGGTATATGCATAAGGTTTATGTTTATGAAATAAAATGTTTTTTTTTTATTTTTGAGTTGATTGAATTAACGGTAAATTGTGGTTTACGATTTATGACGTATTAAAAAAAAACTACTTACTAGATCTCGTTTAAACCAATTTTCGGTGGTAGTTTACATGGTAATGTACATCATATATTTTTTTTAGTTTTATCATTCTCTTATTTTAGAAGTTACAGGGGGGGGGGGGACGGACACACACATTTTACCACTTTGGAAGTGTCTCTCGCGCAAACTATTCAGTTTAGAAAAAAATGATATTAGAAACCTCAATATCATTTTTGAAGACCTACCCATAGATACCCCACACGTATGGGTTTGACGAAAAAAAAATTTTTGAGTTTCGGTTCTAAGTATGGGGAACCCTAAAATTTATTGTTTTTTTTTCTATTTTTGTGTGAAAATCTTAATGCGGTTCACAGAATACATCTACTTACCAAGTTTCAACAGTATAATTCTTATAGTTTCGGAGAAAAGTGGCTGTGACATACGGACGGACAGACAGACAGACATGACGAATCTATAAGGGTTCCGTTTTTGCCATTTGGCTACGGAACCCTAAAAATGAATGAATGACATCTCGAAAAGTATTAATTTCCTACCTGACACAGTAACTACTTAACTCATGATTATATTATAAACAAACGGTTAATCGACTTGAAAAACATGTCAGTATATATCAGCACAAATCTATTAAGACAAAAGCGCTAGAGTAGCCCGCGAAATTCATATTTTTTACGTCTTTTGCAATTTGCTGGTCAGTATTAAGTTGTACGTTGATTAAAATATGATTCGCGACCGTAACAAATATGTATTTACCTACAGAATTATAATTACTAAATTATAATCATTAAAGACATCAACACAACTCTCTAAGACCAAGTAATCCCACTGAATGACTTTTTCATGAAATGTTGATATTTTACAATTATACTAACTTAACAAGTGTAGATCCTAATGATTATAATTCTGTAAATACATATTTGTTAAGTTCGCAAATCATATTTCAAACAACGTACAACTAGCAAATTGCAAAAAACGTAAGAAAATTTGAATTTCCCGGGCTACCTTAGCGCTTCCCGCTTAAAATGGAGTAATTAAAACTCCATTTCATCCACATACGCCTCTCACAATATGCAGGAATAAAGGTTCCCTCAGACTGGCGCGACTCGACTCTGGAGGATCAATTTTCATTGCTCTACCAGACTCTGGTCGCGGTTGTCTGCGTTGTGTTGTTTAATCGTAACATCAGAACTATTACGTGTGTTAGTTCTTCTGATGTCTTAATAGGTAATAATATTAATGTAATACTTATCTAGGTTAGGCTGGGTTATCTTAGCTAAGTCTGCAGCCATAAGCGTTGATTACAAATTGCTGCGTTAATTACCAACAGTGTACATTATGTAATTGGTTTGTTAGCAAACTTTATTGTTTACATTGGTTTCAAGGTCATTTGAACACAACAATGATAAAATTGTTTCTGTTTGTGGACTGCGTAAGATTTGATTGTATCTATATTTTTAATTTATTTTATGTTGATAGCTATTTAATTAATAAATTATGTTATATGTTATCAGCTACCATAGCTACTAATCTTAAGACCATAATAATGTATCATATTCTGACAAATAAATGATTACCTACGATTAGCTCCGATTTAATCTCCAAAAACTTTAAAGTGATTTCATATTTTGACACCATGTCTAATAATAAACACGAACATGCTCCAAGTCCCAAGTAATATCATTGAACTAACGTTAATTGATTCTAATATTTAAAACAAACGGATGTTCCAAACAAATAATTCATGTAAGGTCTCATTAGGTTTCTTACACCTACTATTTATAAGCAAATTAACATAGTGTGTCTATTAAAAGGTGTTAATTATGTGCTATCGTGCTGTTTGACTTAAAATGGGTGTGCTAAAACTAATATTTTTTTATAAATTACTACTATTCTTTTTGCATTAAATATTACTGAACATCTCTTTGAGGATCTAAATAGGTTTGTAAAAAAATATCATGTAATATTTAAGCGAACTACTACTGCCCTCTGTTAGCGTTGTCATGAATTATTTTCATGGCGCTATAGCGCCATCTAGTAGCAACCACTGTAATTACTTGGCAAAGCTTGTTCGTGTGCAAACCGCTGCGTAAACATTTTACGTGGCTTAACAGAGATGGCGCTGGTTACAATATTTGATAGGAGCATGTAGTAAATAGTGTTTTTCATTAGAAAAAAGTTATCCATCACTAAAATTCCTAATAATATGCTGCGCTTATCAAAACTTCATTCGTGCATTTCATACATTCGTATACAAAGTTGTATAAAATATAAAATTAAGCATCTTAATATTTATTTTCATCATAAGATTTGGTTAAAACGAATTTTAAGAAAATTAGCTTGATTACACAAATTAAAACACTTTTTTGTTTATTTTGTGATTTTAATGTGTTATGAACGTGGTATGGACTTTCCCAGGAATATTTATAAACACCTGCGTGAATACTGGTCCAAAAAATGAACAGAAAAATACATTTAATGTTAGAAGTCGAATTATTTTGAGAAAAATGTAATTTAGTACATTAAAAATTATACAGAAAATACAAAAAGCAAAAAGAGAGCCGCCCGAACAGGGACTTGAACCCTGGACCCTTGGATTAAAAGTCCAATGCTCTACCGACTGAGCTATCCGGGCTCGTACCGGTATCGCTGTAAAACATGTTCAGCTGCGAATAGCCATAGCAAAATTATAAAAACTTATCAAAACACGTCACGATTTATTCGAAGTTCTTTGTAACATTTTTTTATAACTAACGCTACGAAATGTTTCGTCAAAAAAAACTTTATTGTCGTTTTTATTAACTTAGTTAAAAGTGACGCAATTACTATTACAGGCTTATGAAATTCGGTTGACGACATTAATTTAAAATCATTCAAGATTATTGTGGAACATGATAAAAAAAAAAAAAATAAGAATTTTAAAGGTCTATTGCAAACTGGAACATAACCTCGTGGCTTACTGAAGTAACTAAACTAACCGAGTATCTAGTACCGCTACTCGATACCAGATGGCGCTATGTGTTACAAAACAAACGTTACGTTAGTGACGTTTATTAGATTAAAATTTGCGTGATCATCTAATTAATGTAGATAATACGTCAAACGCTCCAGACATAAGGTTAATAGAAAAAAAAAAGAAAATGATGGTAAACCAAGTAGAATGGATGAGAAAAATAATAAAATCAAAATACGAATTGTGGTAGCCTTGCCAACAAACCATGTAGGACTTCAAACCCTGAGGACGATCTGCTCACGATGGCTTCTCTTGGCGGGGCACAGGATAACGAGATAGTCGGAGATAGCACTAAAAAGGCTAGAAATGTTTCGTAACGCCATCAATATTTTTTCCTGCACAACGCAAAAAGGCCAACGAACCCGATAGACAGGCACCTTGCAACGCCAGGTGTTGCATTGTCGGTGTTGAAAAAATTTACAAAAACAAAGGTCGAACTATTGAATGGCGTTATGACACAAAAACTGCGAATATTCTCGCTGTGTAGAAACCCTAATTTATTGGAAACAAAATGTTCATTAAAAGTAGTTGCATAAAGCAAAACCTGTGAATTTATTAGTCCAGTTCACAGCAGTGCACTTCTGTGCGAAAATCAACATTAAAGCCGATTTTAAGTCATACCAACACGGTCGTTTAAAACGGTTATTTTGAATACTTCGGAGTCATCACAGGTTTTACTTTTTGTCTATAAACTATCATCACAAATTAAAAACTAAAAACAAAAAGCGTTCACCGTAAAAAATCTTATTAAAACCGATTCCGTGAATCATAAACGCGTCAAAGCCGTCGTTTCCTAAAACCATCAAAGCCAACTTGTTTGCGGACGCTTTACGATGATCCTAATTGCAATTTAGCGAAACATGGCACTAATATTGTTATATTTTGAATGCTTTACAAAGTTTTGCAGATCAGTTCAAAGTCACGTACGTACTGGGCAAATTGTATAACGAGAACCGTTTCCTAGTAAAATCTCTTTACCTGACACTGGACGATGCCAAAAAAAACAAGATTGAATATTTGGAAATCTATTGTTGTAAGTATACTTAATATTTTTGAGTCACCAGAAATTCGTTAAGGTACACAAAGGTATGTAAGTACAGAAATAAATAATGTATTATGATGGATGACTAACAAAAAGATTTTATACAGTCTGTGTGAGACTTCTTGGGACTTTGGGGCTCTTTCATATATTAATAATAAGGAGCTCCGAAAGTTTCCTGAATAACAAAAGTAGTATACTGCTCTAATATTTATCGTTGGCGTATTTCAGAACTTTACTTATGTGATCTCTTACAATAACAATAAAAAAAATCTTAAAAAAAAAATGGATTGGGATCGAATTTCTATTTTTAGATTGCAGACGAAAGTGAGTCAGACATCTAAAAGCTAATGGGCCGTTATAAAAAATTGTAACAAGTCATGACATACTTTCTGACCAGACAGGAAAGAGAACCTTAGTAGGAACGATGACGCTATACATTTTCAATTGACACAAAAAGCGCCCAACTGACGGTTCACATCAAATCAATATGACATCATCATCATTACGGAAGTAAATGAACTCCTAAAAGAATCAGTCACCCTCGGACACTGACACGGTATTCTATTACAAATACATAAGTACACAGATTGCTCGCTTGGCAAGACAGAAAAAAAATCCAGATCGGAACAAAAACAAATCAAGCCAGCAATCCGTTCTAATTGGAGATTTCAATCAGAAAGACAACTGACCCTTCTAAGTGTTTAAAAACTACAAATTTTAATACGTTTCGAATCTGTATCGAATGCGTTGATATTAAAAATAATTTTTTAATCAATTAACCTCTTTTCCTTTCTACGTTGCTTTAATTAAATTAATATATTGAATGATAATAGTGTCAATGTTTTCTGCGATACGTCAGCGGGCGTCATTTATCAACGGATGACTCACGGTCTCGGTGTGCGGCGCAGACTGTCATAGTACCTGTAACAAACGGAAAGTTGGTCAGTTGTGATTAGTGCGTTTTAGCATTGTGGCTGATGTTGCCGGCTGTCAGCGGCTCGGCACGGGCCACGCCATTGTTCGGTTCAGCACGGCGAATTTGATCAGTGGTAGGAAATTGTGTTCAGGTTTCATTACGCACACAGGAGTTTGCCTGTAGATCAGAATCAGTATTGGAGATCTTCCATTTACATCATGGAAACGTTGTATAAAGACTTGTTACGTAGCAAGTGTTAAATGAATTAGGGCTATAGAGAAAGACTTAGCGCCCGATGACAATCGCACCAGACAGCTTGGTTGTGTCAATGGCGCAACTGTCATTTGTAGGTTAAACGAAAGTTAGTTGTGTCAAGCTAGTGCCATGTAGCATTTGAATGATCAACTTACGGGTATAGATTTCATTTCTCGAAACAAGTGCAAAGAAACAAATCATTGCTATCAATTTACATGAAACTAACTATAGAAACTGTTCAATTGTAGCTAAACGAATGTAAAACAGATTGACACTGCTTTGATATATACAATTAACGCAAGAGAATCTTTATCAGCAGTCTATGGGAGTGCTGATAAAGATTCTCTGAAAAATGCTGAGCTTTGAGACCAGAGGTTGTAAAACCGGACACGAAAATACCAGAATGCTGTTTTTTACGCATCTATATGCGACCGTTGTAAACAAACAGCCAATTAACACCGACCAGTTAAATACTTTATAAGTGTACATACAATAAAATAAGAGGGTTTTGTGGACATAAAAATATTATGTTGAATGTTAGCATTAGCATCATACAAAGACTAGTCAATGCTGTGACACGATATTACAAGTTAGTAGTTGGTTGGTATATACTTCTTGCCATCAACTATGATTAGTGATTACTTACAGAGAAGTTGGTACTTCCAGTTAATAGTCATCCCTAGATGGCAAAACAGTTTCGAAGACTTTTACGAGACATCAGAGAATAGGTGTATTTGATAACTTATGTTTTCTTTCAGAATGGCAGAGAGTATAGGAGTTACAAACCGTAACATTATATCTAGAAGTCCTTAATCGGATTTCAACATATTTCTTTCCTTTCAACAATTCAACCGCAGTAAACAGAGTACAATGGTTTGCAACACTTAATTCTCTTGGAGTATTTGTACGGGCACAATGCCGGACGCTTTGTCCGTTTGATGCGACCTGACCTGACTCAGCACTCAATGGCGTCCGTCAACCACATGGCTTTAAAACTCAAATTAAAAAATAAAAGTAAAATCTATTTGAAGACTTGAAGTGTTTCTTGTTGGTTTTGATCGTATTAATCGATCGCCCGTCACTGAGATTTTCTGTGAGCTTATCAAACTTTCGTTTTCAAGCAAATACGAAGACTTCGGCATAACGGTTTAGTCAATTTGAGTGCAACGTGAATTTTGTTCGAAAATTCTCTACGATGAACTTCTACAGACCTATTATGTGAACCGCTCGAGTGCAGATTATATTGGATGTTTTATGCAAAGTTAGATCGTCGACTTTAACAGAATAAGGGCAACATGGTGACAATCACATTAAGCTTGATGCGATGAAAACAGATCGCAACAGACGGGCGCTCGAAATTAAGTACAAACATACCTTTGCTTTACTATTGTAGAAATAAGAGACAGGGAAAATTCAAATTGTGGTTCAGGTTATACATATAAATATTAGATTTTGGAAAATGTCAAGTCTTTTCATAAAAACCAGGCATAACTGGCTATGAAGTCACGAATCGATATGTCAATGATTTTGGGATTAATTATAAGATCCCAAATGAAGAATCAGAAAACATCAAAACTACAACTAGCATCAAAATATCAAAAGAAAAAGTGAACGTGGTAACACCAGACAGAAAAGTTAAAGGGAAATGAAGGTATTATCTAGATTTATTGGCAATTCTCAGGATATACTCCCAGACCTTTCAATGCTCTGTAAATAGAGAAACTTTCCTGATTTACTCGCAAGTACTGATTGCTCTTCAAGGTTTCTTCACAAAGTAGTATATCAAACTAGTACCTTGTTAAACGTAGGCGGATAAGTGGGTTCTGATTCAGAAGGAAAATTGTCATATTCATGAATTTGAACCAAGGGCATTGTTAGTCGCAGTAAAACAGATCACACGAAAGATACTACTGTCCATCCTTATGACAGTAATAAATGAATACTACCGTCACTTCTATTCCTAGTTAATTAACTATTTTGATATCTAAACGAAACACATGTACCATTTCACCATACTATGTAAACACTACAACGTCGTTAAATTAATGGATATTAACAACGACGTAGTGAATTAATCAGAATAAACAGACATGTGTCATGTCGATGACATTTTCTCTTTACTTTTCAATTTCAATCTGTGACTCACTGACTGGCTACATGCTTGCTGACCACATGGTAGCGAGTGTCGTCTCCTTACCATTTAAGAGAATCGCTTAATCGAAAACATGCTATGTAAGTATAACTTATATTATTGAAACCTTTATATAAAAAAACCTGGCAACCCTCGAAATACATTCAGACATGCTTCGAATTAAGGAAAAATACGACAAGTTTATATTGTAGAACTAACCTAACTTCAAAACAACATCCAGGAATGAGGGAGTAAGATAAAAAGGAACGCTTAACTACTAATAACCGTCTTTAATATAGTCTTGGAATGTTCCAACACATTAAAATCTTTAATGAACCCTTGGTTATTTCGTGATAAACTAATGAAGAGTCCGTTAGTAATCAAGCATCGATTGTTATATGTAGTAAAAATACTCACTCATTCTTTTAATACACAGCTCAACACAGATGCAATTTATATGACGTTAAGTTTCATAAACACAGATAAATGTTCGCAGCCTCTCGCTGACAGTGCTCAATGTGAATGAACCGTACTCTAGTGATATCAATAGTACATTATCACCAGCGGTGCCAGTAATATTGTTAGTTGCAATAACTATAATAAAATTAGCTTCTACCCACGCCCAGCGACGCGCCTGGCCTAGACTGAAAGGCAGGCACTCAACGCCATTTCGCCAATTAATATGTCTATCAGTCAGACAAGGATAATCAATATGCTTTTAGATGCTTAAACATTTGTCTAGGATGAAATTTCGGACGTTGGTAAACTAGCCGGCTTGGGGTAGCGCCGCACAATTTGTATTGGCGTCGGGGTCTAGTCTATTTTACCTACCTATTACCCTAGATAAAAGGATCTAAGCAACTTAAACATTTTCTGTTTTAGTTTAGGTTAGAGACTGTTCCCGCGATACCAATTTAAAGCGTTATTTTGTGCCCTCGAGCTTTCAACTTTGTGCCCTCGTTTAGTAATAGGTTGTAGAGTTTCTATACAAAAGCTTTAATATACTTTCTAAGCTTATATTATTGCTATCCTTTTCAGTACGAGATTGACATATCCTTTCAGCCTGACATTACGAGCAGACAGAATATATTTTCTTAGTATAATTAAGAAAACTGGTTACACAACAAATTTACTAGACGACGCTGTATCCAAATACCAAATACAATGAGATTCTTACGCTCGACAGTTAAATTAATTGGTTATTTGTGTCGGTGTGAAATTCGACGTTCTATTGAAAATAATTCTATTAAACACTTCAGCATGGCTTGCTTCAACCTTGGAGCTCTGTTGATCCAAGAAGCAGATTCTTGGAAGCAGTCATTGCATAGGGGCACTTATCTTTCGAACCGTGTCACGTGTTTAATCCTTTAAAAACAACATAATTCTACGTTAAGAGACCGCCAATTGCCCAAGAACTTCCACATAACCAATGGCCAACTACTTGAACAGGTTTCATATCACCCACGATCGGCCTTGGGTATTATGTTGACCTTCCGACCAATTACATAATTTGTGGAAGACTGGCGATAAACATAGATTTTTTATTACGCATTAGGAATGTTAATTCGGAGGTACACGTTGATGAAATCATCGATTGTCTATTCTGATATATTATATTAAACAAAATAACTCGACTCCATCCTATATTTCATTTCATTTTCCTTGATACTAATCATTCTTAATGCACAATTTATCTATCCGAATATCGCGATGCATATCAACAAATCTAGTGCCGTGACGTCGTTGCATTTATTAGGTCTGTTTATCTGTAACATAATCTGTGACCGCATCCAAATGAGACTTCAAATAAGAACTCACAATAGAACAAATATTTTTCTTCATCATTCATCATCATTTCAGCCAAAAGACGCCCACTGCTGGACATAGGCCTCCCCCAAAAGGAGGGTTTGCCATAATCGCCACGCTTGGCAGGCGGGTTGGCGATCGCAGTATGGTATGGTGGTGGAATGCATAGAGAACGCTGCTGCCCATTCTCCGGTACGCCCCTTAGTCGCCTCTTACGACACCCACGGGAAGTATGGGGTGGTGCTAAGTCCGGCACCACACAGACATTTTTCTTGCCACTCACAAATTCACAAGAGTGTGCACTAGAAGTTTCAAAAGCCCTTACGTTCCTGAAGAGCGGTCCGTGTTTACTTCCACAGATTCGATTGAAAAAATGCATCGCGTCCGTAATAATTGTTAAATAACTGGGTCACTACATGTTGAGGTTAATGGGCATCAAGGTCGCTCAAATCATCTGAACGCTTATTGAGATCTCATAGGATAGGGGGATAATCTTTTTTTATCTTCCTACAGCTAGTTCGTTGAAAAGGTGTTCTCTCTGGAAATTAATGTGCCTGAACAGGGAAGATTTTTATTCGTCATGTGACATGTAACTTTTGATTTGGATTTATGATCTTTTCGTGTACTATCAGTTTATTACAGTCAGGGATAAAATATTCCAGATGATTCAAAGATGTTAAAGAGCCAAGTCGATTTCTTCGTTCATGCTTCCAGAGGGTGCGGTGTTATTCTCATTTGGACTAGTCATTTGGAGTAACATCATGATTCAACGAATGAACGGCTGTTTATGTTACGCTCATCACAGAAGAATTTCCAAAACAAATCAATGTGCCAGTTCATAATGTTAAATACGTAGTTGCCAAACCGTCTAATATAAAATTCTAAGCCTTTTTTGCAACAACGTGTGATCGGAACGAACTATCACGGATTGTCACGCAAGTCTGCAAGTATACAGTTAGGCAACAGCGTTTATGTAAAGTTGATTAAACGCCAATCGTTTACGAAACAGTTCCTAGAAAACGCCGAAATATAGTGCATTGATGTTGCGCCTCGTGTGGAATGTAAGCATTTATCATTACGTAGGTTATAGGTTTCGTGAAACTATTTTTGTTATATAGAGAGTAAACGATTATTGCTTTTGTACTTGAATAAGACGGATGAACCGCTTCCTCACTAGGCAGTTTCCGAATAGATTCTCGGCATGAACCAACTGCTTTCTTTTTCTTCGTGTCTATAATATACTCTGGAAATCCTGCACCTTTTTAAAATTTGTTTTTAGAAGCTATACTTTTCATTATGATCTCATTTCTATCTGGGGGCACGGGAGTGCCCCCGCCAAGACGAGCCAAGCGAAGCGCAAGGGCACTACCTACCTTTTCTCGAAGCACTTTGTCGTATTTTTGAACCCTCTTAACTTGGCTTTGGGTTATACCAGATAAACAAAATTTTCGGGATATGATGTCAGTGGTTGACTTATTAAACCTATAAAGTTTCAATTGCATAGCTCTTATACTTTACAGATTTTATTGATATCTAAAATACCCCGATTTCGTCACTGACTCACTGACTGATGATCATCAATATTCTTAAGGTTCTTCCTGAAGTCCTAGAAAGCTGAAATTTGGTATGTAAGCTAGTAATAGTACACAAACAACAAAAAAATATTAAAACTTGAAATTTTTATCCCCCCAAAAAAAAAAATCCGTAAATTTTGATGCTAGAGGTCTGAAAATTTATATAGGGGGTCCTTGTTATAAATAAACCCCAAAAAAAGAAAGAAAGAATGAACAACAGAAAAAAATACTCGTATAAATATCATAAGCAACTTACAAAAATAAATGAAATCCCACAAAAACATTTCCGGCCTTATTACAAAACAAGATTTATCTTTAGACCCAGGTTTAAACCATCCAGCTATTTTTAAATTTCGAACTATAATCCGACGAAGCTAAAGTTCTTATTACAAAAACTGACGTTAAACCCGAGTCTAAGTTGTCAATTTTGCATTAAGAACTTTACAGTTGTCGGAATAAAGTTCAAAATTTAAAAATAGCTCGATGGTTTAAACCTGGGTCTAAAGATAAACCTTGTTTTATAATAAGGCCGTTCATGTTAAATGTTGCCAAGACGAGACCATGTAGCTCGCACTGTCAAAAAGTAATCAGATCTCATGTAGAGCCAAGCTTCTAACTCTACAAGGCCTAACTTCGCAAACTCTACACCTTAGTCAAAATATATGGCTTGGCCATTTCGCTACATTCACATGAGCGTAAGGTGAAAAACTCTCATACTGTTAATGGTTCTTGTAGTAACGAAACGGCCAAGCCATATATTTTGACTAAGGTGTAGAGTTTGCGAAGTTAGGCCTTGTAGAGTTAGGGCGTGTAGAGTTAGAAGCTTGGCTCAACATGAGATCTGATTACTCTTTGACAGTGCGAGCTACATGGTCTCGTCTTGGCAACATTTAACATGAAATGTTTTTGTGGGATTTATATTATTTAGTCTTAGTTTTAAGTAAGTGGGCAAAATTGCAATGTTGTTCGTCTTTTTATTTTACTTTTTGTTATTAATCCTTAAGTTTAAGAAGTATTTATCCTTTAGTTTAGATTTGTTATTATTATGTGTGATCACTTCTTATTTCTGAGATTGCTGGTAAACCTGTAATTGGCGACTGTGTAAGACCGAGACTTTTGTGATTATAGTACTTAAGATAAATTATACATAGAAGCTGTTGGTGTACCTTAATAAATAAATAACATTCATTATAATATGATTTCAGAGGAATGCATTTTATGTTTCATAGACTAGCAATAAAAAAAAAATTATAGGTCAACGATAATTTACAAGAAAATGGCTTACATACAATTTTATAATGCCGCGTGGGTGGACATTCTTGAAACTTCTTTCAAGTATTTTTAACGAAGTGCACTTTTCAGTAAAGATTAACCTTAAAGTGATTAATATAAGGATTTAGAAATATTTAATAAAATGTTCCCAGATTTCAAAGCTACAACTATTTTATTATGGAATTTCCAATAATTATGATAGGTGTTAAATGCCTCAAGCATCAACGCAAGGTCTCTGTGTAGCAATGTGGTTAATTGATTAATATAAGGAAATGTATAATTTAAGAGATGATTAAGTTGTGAAGATAATCGCTGTATAGTACGGGAGTATGTCAAATATGTACTACTGCAGTTGTGTAGCTTTTTGCACAATAAACTGTAGAATTCTAGTCATGACTACGCCAAGACTGGTTTGATGCTTGAGCTGCAAATATTTGTACAGCATTGGCTTCACATGTTGGTCGGTTATCGCCAACGAACAATGTTCATCGCTCCGTTACTGATAACTTTGTTATAAGTTATATGTCTCGGTGGAGCAATGGACGAACTTTCATAGAAGTTGGGCCGCATTGGTCGCCAGTGTGTGGCCGGCCGTACATCCAGCTATTTTACAACATAGAAAACCACTCTTGAGTGACAGACGGCGCGATGTTTGAAAGTCTGCTTCTTGTAATTACAACTATAACCTGTATGTAGTAGTATAGTCGAGAATGTTTTTATAAGTTCCGACGGTGATCGATCGTAGTGAATTAATGGCGCTAGCGATAATAAATCATTGCATTAGTAAATTGAAGTGAATTCGTGTATTGACTCAACATCCGAATTTCAATTCTGTAAATGCATCTAGCAATAGAGCGGTTTCCGTAACTACAAGTGTTTCAACGAAGATATATGTATTAACAATGAAGAAAGCCCGAAGAAACTCTTGAGATTTCGCCAAATAAAACGCTAAGCTCTAGTAATTATGACAAGTTTGTATGACGACATGTTCGCAAAGATTCATTCGCATTGAATTTAAGTAAGATGATTGTACATGAAAACTCGAAAGGGGGACATCGTACCAATCTACGTGCCAAATGACAAGCGTCCAATTAAAGCTTCAGCTGGCGTCTAATGTACTTTTGATATGCTCCACACTAGAGTGTCACTAGAATCTCTACCCTCAAAATGTTAGTAAAAAAATCAAATGATCTAGAAACTATGTAGGTAGAAGCTGACAAACTGCAGTGCTGGCAAAGACATTAAATAAACAATGTTTTAAAAGCAATAACTATTAATAACAATGTCTAAACAATCACTGAACTCTATGAAAGCATCAATTTAAATCTTAAAATTTCATGATGGCGTAATTCTTGCAAATGTTTTCGCCAAAAGCCAGACATAACAATGTGACAAAAAAAAAATGACTACGACATTACAAAAAAGTAGGTACTTGGAGAAAAAGCAATACAGGTGTGAACATAGCTCTAGCATTGATGCGCTAGCGCCGTTTTCAGACGCCATTGACACAGAGCGCCATAGGATAAAACGAACGAGTATCTTTGCCAAGTTTTTTCAGCCGGCACGCAACTGGACGTGGGAAATGGCCACACGTCACGGGAGGCAGTGCCCATTATTTATTTTACGTGAATTCCCACATTTCGCACCGACTATCTTACACTGTTTTCTGACGTCTGCTTCCGCCAATTTCGACCGATGTTACAGTACTTACATCATCATTTTTATTATGACTGTGGGCTGTGTAGTTAGTTACATTGCATCAAAATTCAAATTTTAATATATTTTTTTAGATTTACTGTATGTTATTATATTCGCATTAGCTGCGCCACGCGGTTTCACCCGCGTAAATGACGATCCCGTTACCACGGGATCGTCATTTACGCGGGTGAAACCGCGTAAAATATCGGGATAAAAAGTAGAATATATGCTAATTCAGGGTGTCAGCTACCTTCATACCAAATTCTATCAAAATTGGTCCAGCCGTTTAAGCGTGAAGAAGTAACAAACATATAAACACACACATACGAACTTTCGCCTTTATAATATTAGTGTGATGAAACTGTAGTATCTACGTCAGACATACCTACGTATCCCAGACGCGGCAGTATTCCCATTGCTATTAAGATTTCTCTTTGGGCTGAGTTCGTAATCTCGTGTTCAATTCGGTGCTTTGATAAAAGAGGCATGTAATAATATTAAGATGGCACACTTGTCACATGCCAAAACTAAGAGGAGTATTAGTAAAGCTCTCAGGCTAAAGATCTGTGCGTGCGCATTTACAAGTCTTCACTGCAACATATTATTAGATCATCTTGACAGAGGCAGTTGCTAACTAATTAAAACTAAAAACAGAGTAATGTAAAATTGTTTTGATGAATATGAACTTCAGGAAGTACACAATTTCGCTCCGTTGTTTGATTTACCTAGTTGTAAACGTGAATTGCGTCGTAAAAGACTAACAAGGAAGGAACGATAAATATGAATTGTGCAAAAATTTGCTTGTGTGCCAAATGGGTCACTTGTATGTCAAGAAATAACGAGAAAATAGCTAACAGGTAGGCTTTCTCTAAGAATTCAGAATCGCCAACAATAAATTACTTCATGAAAATGGCAATGTTTAATGAACACCCGAGGGCATTGTTCCAATTTGACGTTCCTTTTACTACCCGTAAAAGGAACGTCAAATCGGAAAAAAATCCGAAACGAGAGTGAGACAATCTGCGGCGGGTTCACGGATGAGTGTTGACGCGTGCCCGTGTTCCCGCCGTAAGCGGCAGAGGGGGACACCGTGGAGTTTTAGTGGGTTAGAGTCCCACATAACTGCACTATCTCCCCGTGGTATTGCAGAATGCATAAAAAAAAAGGTGAGACAATCTCAATAAACACCGTATTTATTAAAAGAAACAAAATATTTATAATTGTTTTAATGCTTTTGATCACGGTAACAGGCAATTAGCCTCCTTTTAAGATATTTATTGCATTGTATATGGCAAAAAAACTATGTGACGGATCATTTAACGTAACGACGGACGTCGACGTCGTACTGTTACGCTGTCTGGGCGATGTCTAGTTTGTGGTCGCTTTCTCACTTCAACGATCGTGAAAAGAAAGGTGCAAACTGCAGCTTGGACAAGATTTTCTACAGCTAGAAAGAACAGAAAGAAAAATTGTTTATTCTACACAAAAAAAACGCACATTGCTAAAAAAAATAAAAAAATAATAAAGACATAAAAGCTAACTATCTATCTACAGCTATCTTTACACTACTAACTTTTAACTACAGTGTATTGTATTACCAAGCTATCATTCATGCTGGTTAGCTAAATCATTGCTTTGAGGTCATTGAACTTTCAGAGAAAGTAGCTGTGGCTGACATGTCATTATTTGTTTTAGCGTTATGAAAATCACTGAGATTTCAAGTGGTATTTGTATTGCACAGCATACACTTTTATTTCAGTCAATATTGAGAATCCTGCTAGTTATATGGATAGTGTGCATGCTAAACTTATAAGGAAAAAGCTGGTGGCTTGGTGTGAGCATATTAGGGGAAAAATACAAGGCGAAGGTCGGCACACAACTTGATAGAAGTCCTAAAAACTATTTGTTAGCAAACTGAAGACTTTGAACTTCGCTAACACCACAATAAATCATTTCCTTGTTTTCTTGACAAAGCTTGTTAGTACACAGTTAACAGCTTATAAACAACACTTATATAAAATTAGAATTAATTGTTTGCGATGTTGCAAATTGAACAATAAACGTAATATTGGGAACTTTTTATAACAAAAGATAAAATTGAGGTTCGAGTGATGAATTGTGAGCATGAGCAGACAGACATAATATGTATGTTTTTACATCATGTTAACTTTAAAGAGTTACATCGTAAAACGAATTCAACGAATCGATTTTTAAACAACCACTTCAGATAAAGATAATAACGGGAGGGCTTATATGGGAGACGTCGAATTTATTTCAAAACGACGATTAAAAGAACTGTCTGACCCATTATCAATAGATTGGATTCATATTAAGTAAGAGCTCTCAAGATTATGCGGAATCAATGAACAGATAATGGTCCATCTGATCAGATAATTGCGCACGATATCAATGATGTAACAATAGGATTGAACGTAATATTACTTACGGCACATGTGTGTACAGTTCTCAAATGACGCCTAAACAAAGCCTTCGCCGCAAGTCTCTCATTACTTATACTCATTACTGATGGAAGAAAGCAGACACCGGGCAGACTGCACACAATGGTCGAACCAGAACTGGGTTAATTGAAGACAACAGCGCCCATCGCCGCGGGCTGACGGCGAGATCCGATCTCTGCACGCCTCTAAATTAATACTATAATAAACTATTCATTCGGAATTATGAACAAAACCGGTGAGTTTAATATCGTTGCCGAGTCGCCGCTGCAAATCAAGAATGTACAGCCTTCAGCAGTAACAACTTCGAGTCTTTCTAATAAGAGAAAATTCAAGTCTAGTAGTAACTGATTGAAAAGCAACAAACAGCAGCAAAATCAGCGAAGAAATTGCGATTCCCTATACTTAATTATGCTTTTAAAGAAATCTAGAAACAAATTTGAAATAAGTGAGAATGTACAGGCTACTCAAGTTCAGTCTGGAAGTAAATCCCGAAAATAGGTCGAGTTACTTTCTCCGGTAACCCAAGCGGCGTAGGTAGATATCTGCAGTGCGACACCAGCCTTTTACATTGATTTCCTAGACTTCTGGACTAGAAATCTGAAAAATGTCATTCCCGTCGTCATTTCCAAATCAAAGTAAGTAGTTAGATGAACTAGCAACTTTTCGTCACTGTCAAAACTGGACTTCCGGTCCAAGACAGGAAGTTCACAAAGTTTGGTCACTAGAATCATCAATATTGCCAAAGCAACATGACACAACGCTGTCATTTGGTGGATTTGAACGATGTTTTCTACTTGAGTTACGAATCGCATCCATTCAAACGGCTGGCAATGTCAATACAAGTTCAATTTTAATGCAAAGCATCACTTGCTGAACAATACAATATGAGTGAAGGCGTGAACACAATAAGCTAACGTAATGTGAGGTAAACGGTATACCGCTTCCTGGTCAGTGGATACGAGATCAAATCAATCTATTTTATTTGCATAATACATGTCAAAAATGTGTTACAGGTATACTACTACTGAGGTGTGCAAATTAATATATTAGGTACTAATAGCAACATGAAATATGCAGAATAAATTTTAAATTGAGTTACATTCAAAAATAGATATGTTAAATTTAAAAAAATGTCAAAATATTATACACAAGTCAGATCAAAATTTCAATAATAATTTGTGGTGTCATTTCATATAAAACCGATTCATCTTTCATTTAAATAATTATTAATTGAGTAGAAACATTTTATAACTAAGAATTCGTGCGAACATAATATGAATTGGATCGTTTTGTTTTGTCTGCGATACTTTTTCGAGAAGAATACTAAATGTGTCCTGGCAATGTGTGAAAATACCTATTAAGCCTACAATGCACCAGTAATTTGCATGATTGAGATTCATCTTTGCGCAATGTATTGTATTGCCAGAATTGCAAATGAAGTTTCAAGTTGTTCATTTCGCTTCGGGGAAGGCGAACGGGAGCCGAAGAGTAGTGTAACATTACAAACTCTAAGAAAAAAGCCAGCACGTGTAGATTTAAGTCGGTCAAAATGAATACTAGCTCATTTGTCGACTGTCATTTTTATGCCCACACACAAAACTAGATCAAAGTTCAATGACTCCGAGAGTGAAATCCATTCATCATTATTAACCATTACTAGAGCAGTAGTGCTGACAATGACAGACAACTAACAGACATTGATGACGTCACGCAAACGAAAGACAGTAAGGGCAAGTGTTTTCATTTTTTTATATGAATACGACACGTCCAAGTGTTATAGTGAACTATACAAGAGTTCATTCATAGTGATAATGAGGGCGTGAGCAGCAGGAAGGCACTGCGGCCAACCGTTCCGGGAAGCGGCGGCAGACGATGCGCAGACGCCGATGACGTCATAGTGTGATCAGCCAATTGGGGCAGCGGGCCTATCAGCCTTAGTTAACTTCATTAGTTATTTAAAAGACGTTTACTATAAGTAAATGTGACGCTTAAAAGTTTTGACGAATTGTGTGGCGGTTAAGGATATAATTTAGCATTGAAATAAACACTGCTACTGCGGGACGTGACGTCTTTGTTAAAGCTGTGCAGTTACAAAGAGGCGGGAGCAATAAAGCAACTCGAGGAAAATTTCGCGTGGCTTAAAATGCTAATGTACTACCAACTAGTGTACATATACATCGTCCACAAAGAAAACAATGCATTTGGCATACCCAGTGCCATTCCATATTCACGTCAAACTATACTTTGTAAAACTGAAAGTTAGGCATACTTTACAAAATTCGTTTCGTTTATTCAGAATAATTAAGGAGGAAAACGTTGACGACTATATTTTAAGAAAAAAAGAATGTTAGGAATGTTAATTATGTATAAAAAGCTGCCTAGAACAAAATGCCACCGTCCATACCAGCGTTACAAGCGAATATAAAGCTGTTGGCCTTGACAGAAAAAAACCCTAAGCCCATACCATAATACGGCTGTAGCATGCCATTGAAACGAGGGACGCCAAGGTCGCGGAGTCAATGTACAGCACAGGACGCCACCTGTCTCCGGCAACCAATACAAATATGTATACACAATAATTATGGCGGAGACACGCCACGACATGTGAAACAACCTCCTCAAACGGCTTTTCAACTGTTTGAACTCGTTGATAATTCACACCGCGAAGACTTGAATGGCGACGTGTATTAAGATTCATCACGTTCACTTTTCGAAGTGCCACAACGCACAATGATATCTGATGGATCACTTGTAACAAGTAACAACACAAAATATGAAGTATGGAGTCTTTCAAAGAATCCAAATGTAAACGCGCTCTGTTGCCGTTTGATCATCCTATTTAGAAGCACGTGAGAGCTTTCTTATAAATAGAATTGAAAAATGTATTTTAGTTCCTCCCTTCGAAACTGGGATTGAGGGATTGAGTTATTGAACCATAAACGGTATCTGTACATATTATGCGAATGAATGCAGATTAATCAAATCACTATTCACTGAACAGCTTAGCGGAGTCAAATTCCTCGTGCATTCATTAATTAAAATATGTAGAGCAATATGAGTTCCCGAGTTCCATTAGTGGGTATAAAATAAATTGAAAACGCAGCTAGCCACACATACATAAAGTTAGTCATGGTATGAGTCGCAGTCGCAGTCGCAGCCGAGATGTGATTTACAACAATATTTCCGTAGGCGTAGCGAGCGAATTGTATCTGTTTCCAGAAATGGAAGCAGACTGTTCCAGAACTTTCTTTGTTAGCTTTAGCTTTAAGTAAGGAGGTCGACGCACCGCGACTAAATATGAGACTAAAGTTCGTGCGTACAGTTCTAAGATCTAACTAGGCGAGTTTAGCACGGTGCCTTTGTAATCTAAGTAATGTTGCAAACAAAATGTTAATATTTAAGCGGCCTTTGTGCTACATCAAGATACGGATCTAACCATTTTTGTGGGTGGGCTTCATGCTTTAAACATTGTGATTATAAAGAGTTGTGTTACATTTGCTTAGAGTGCTACACGGGCACTCTTGACGCAAATTTTAACAAAATTCTTGATTTCCAATATACTTTAAAAGCTCTTTAATAGATTACAGATTTCAGATGAGATTTCGTGACACCGACAATAGGTTTAGTACGCGATTAGCAGTTCGGACATAGAAAGAAAGAATCAAGTTTGGTCAATCAACTTTGTTAATGAAGCATACCAAAATAGCACGTTTTCTTGATTCCACAATAACATCAGAGCTAGATGACGCGCAAGCCGCAAAAAAATACTTCAAAACTGTTATCTCTTGGAGTTACGTAACGACATTTTCTTTAAATTCGCACTGTTTATACGGACGCAGACTGGCATCCGTCCAATGGTTCTTTTTAATCGGTTTAATTCATTGAGCCACTGCTTTATTGCCGAATGAGTGCGAATAGACAGGGACGACCTCCTCAAGGTCAATGGATAGTGAGAGAAACAGGTTCGTGATAACTCGTTTGGCTGTCACATAGAGACCACTTTCTTGAAAATTCTTTCGCCATGGTCGTAAAAACTACTTTAATGCTGAATCAGAAGCGAAAATTAATTAAGTATCAGCTACTTACCCTATGAGAGATGTTGAAGTTGATTGAGAGAATGGGTTACTGTTAAACTGGTGGATACTGGACCGGCAATGCCTGGAAAACTGTCATTGATGCAGTTTTATTAACTTTTGAACTACCCATTAATGCCATATATAGTCTCAAATGATTAGTCCGTTGCTAATTGCATTTAAAAGCAATATTCACATTAGAGATTAAGGAAGTGCCAATAGGATTATCTAAATATTCTTAGAATTGAGATAAAAAGGCTTCCAGTTAACAATCCTAATTAGCATTTGAATGTAAAAGCTTGCAATAATGCACAAGTTTATAGTCTATGGGAAATGCGATTAAAGGTGCAAATCGGCGGTAGCTGCGCTGCGAACACCATAAACAAGCTACATTATGGTTGAAGTTAACCTAGAATACTTGATACACTCAGCGGCACGGAATGACGTATTCCACATTGGGCACCCGCTTAAGAGCGTTTACGCCGTACGGCATTTCATACAAATTTTTAAACCCTTATTTTTCGAAATTAATGACCCGATTGTCATGAAACTTTATACGCTTAAGCAGTATACAAAGGTCTAAAAAGTTAGTAGAGAACATTTTCGAAATGTCTTATTTAAAAAAAGATAAGTGGAAATCTCTGTTTCTATAGAAAAATTAAAATCGGTCTAATTTGGCTGTAACATTGTTTTTCGAAAATTTTCTCTACTAACTTTTTAGACCTTTGTAACCTGCTTATGCGTATGAAGTTTTATTAAAATCGGTCCATTCATTTAAAAAAATAAGGGCTTGAAAGTTTGTATGAAATGCCGTACGGTATAAACGCTCTTAAATGGCACTTGAGTGAATGTGTCGTTGTGTGTCAGGTGCATTTACTCAGGTGCCATTTAAGCGGGTGCCCAATGTGGAATACGTCCACGGAATCTTGGCCAAGCGCTTATCTCGCAAATACTCAAAGTCAAAGTATTTATTAGTACAAGTCTTACAGATAGAGATGGGCAGAGGGTTTAAACCCAGCTGGGCGAAAAAGGCATAAATAAACTGGACAAATAGGGCAAAACTAATTAACGCCCAAAAACAGGGTGAAAACTATAATTAGTTAAATTCCAAAGTTATTAAGACTTTTTCATTAAGTAGTGGTAAGATTTACCTACAGAAACAACTATAATATTAGAAACAATGGTAATGATCAAAAAGGAGGATCTCTATTAAATGTATGATGAAATCTCCATACATTTAATTAAAAAATGAAACTCTTCGGATGGCTTAATAATTGTTGCAGACTCGTAATAAAACTAATTTAATAAAAATCACAGATTCATTATTTATCAAGTAAAAAAAAACATAAATAAAAAAAACGATAAATTGAAAACTCCTTAGCTGATTGCCAAGTTACAGTTATCAATTAAAATCACAGTCGGTCGGTATTATTTAAATCAACATTTTACCGTACATGGTAATAGAGATTCGTGCCCGCTAAGTCTATATCTATAATATACACTTCTGGACACATCTATTGGCCCACCTTGTATTTTCAGTTTCGTTTGGTCCTAGCTAAAATTTTATATTAGGTCGAGCAAAAAGTTTTTATGCAGTTTTGAACCTGGCACATTCACAATTTCATTCAATAGTCTTTTTTGAATTTCGAACACAGAATTTAAAGAAACAAAAGACAATTTGGAGCCTGTTTGTTGAATTCAAACAATCGAATACTAAGAAAACTTGGTTTTATTGGTTTACTTGGATTTAATTCTTGAAAAAGTGATTGATATCTTTGGTTTTGCAACAAACATTACTTATTCTTAACATTAAGGTGAGGTTCTATCAATAATCTATGGATACTTCACCTGAAGTCGCCGCCTTATTCAGGCCGGACACAGCCAAAGAAACGTGAGTGCTCAACTTAATTTAAGTCAATCTGCGGTCCGAAATGTTTATCGGAGGTACCTAGAGACTGGCGGCTTTGTTCGTCGCCAAGGAAGGCCACGATCTCGGGTCACAACTGAAAGGCAGGATCGATTCATCGTGACGACCAGCTTGAGAAATCGTCACCTTACCTCCATTGAGATACAAAACCAACTTCGCGACTTCCACGGAGTATCTGTGAGCGCTCGAACTGTTCGGAGAAGGTTAAAAGAACGCGATATGGTACCACACAAGCCAGCTAATGGGCCCAAACTAACGCGAGCCCACCGAACAGCGCGCCTTCATTTCGCACGCAGTCATTTAAATTGGACACAGCAAGATTGGAGCCGTGTACTCTTTTCTGATGAGTCTAAAATTGTATTACATGGCAATGATGGAAGGAAGAAGGTCTACCGACGTAAGGGAGAGCGTTTCGCACAATGCTGCTTTGAAGAGAGGGTTGCTTATGGCGGTGGCTCATGGACTGTCTGGGGCGGTATATCCGCGAGCGGCAAAACTCAACTTGAGGTTGTTACAGGACCACGGCTGCCAACATTAAATGCTGAAAGGTACATTCGTGAGTGCTTTGAACCTCACGTGATACCATACGCGGACTATGTGGGCCCAAAGGAGAATGGCAGAAGTTCATAGAACGCTGGCATTAAACTTTTTTAGTTACTACAAAAATAAAAGTGGCATGGTTTGAAAGGGAATATTAAGAGCTTTTGTTAAAAACATAAATAAAAAATAATAACAATGGGGTTCAAGAGAAATCTTAATTTTTGTAAAAGTGAGGTTAAGGACGCGTTTACGAAATGACGCGCTTCAATTTTAGGTATTGAGTCTTACTACTACACGTGCACGGCTCACACACACAGCGACATGCGCGAAGCGGTGAAATTATGAGTAAACTGACATGACTTGATACTTGAGCCTAATTTTATTTTATTTTTGCCATGTATTTTTTTTAAGTTTACGGTGATTTGTTTTCAAACAGTTTGTAGGTATAAGCCGATGCATTAAAGAAAGGAATCTTAAATGGCGGCTTGTACTTGCGATGACAGATAGTACAGTTAGCATATAAAATTTCAACTCGAATTTTTTTTCAAATTAAAAATAATAAAACCATGACCGAGCCGTATTTATTTCAAACTAGCTTCTGCCAGCGGCTTCGCGCGCGTTTAAGTTGAAAATTTGAAAGACACGTGGCGCTTTATATTATTATAAGATCGTTATTGTTGTTTTCAGTAGTTTCAGTAGGTACTTTTTTTCGATGAAAGGTCAAAAATAACAAACAGGTAACAACGGAAAAATAACAGAAACCTATAACAAGGACTTTGTAAAAAGGATTACTGAGAGCGTCAAGACAGCGTGAAAGCAAATCAAGACTGATTTTTTTTCTGCCTACGGTACGCGCGAGAGTGAGTATAGACGGCACTAAAAGAAAACATGATAAGCACCGCCATTTTAGATTCCTTTCTTTAATGAACCGGGTTATAATGTGAAGTGTTCATATAAGTAGAATGCTATTTACTTAATTTCACTGGACAGTGATTAATCAAGTACAAGTTGCCAAAGTACCTATGTATTAACAATTTGCGGACGAGCTTATTGAAAACAAATATAAAACAGGCTTGTTTTATTCGGTTTATTTCGTATTTTATATAATAAACATGGTTTGTTTTCGAAAACCTACTT
The DNA here is from genome assembly GCA_916614155.1 of Mesoligia furuncula. NCBI lineage: Eukaryota > Metazoa > Arthropoda > Insecta > Lepidoptera > Noctuidae > Mesoligia > Mesoligia furuncula. The sequence goes on from OU744794.1 coordinate 6,452,640, forward strand.
GTAGGTTTTCGAAAACTGGAAAGAAAATACGTGTATTTGGCACACACCCTACAAGGCAAACAGTACAAATGCTACAATATTCATCACGCTAATATTATAAAGGCGAAAGTTTGTGAGTGTGTGTGTATGTTTATATGTTTGTTCTTCACGCTCAAACGGCTTCACCAATTTTGATAAAATTTTGTATAGAGGTAGCTGACACATATAGGCTACTTTTTATCCGATATGAATATTGTTGAAATATCCGCAATGGATATTGTTGAACTGTCAAATCGGAATGGATTGCCATTCCAAGTGTGTTATGCAGCCAGCGGGATTGTCCGAAAGGGTTACCGCTGGCCCGGAACATAAAGGGCTAAGGAAGGAACACGGGTGGGTTTTAGTCAGTAAGAGTCTGACACTCCCTTTCGCTCCACCCAGAGCGGGAGGAGTCATTTGATGATTTCCCATCCGCAAAAAAAAAAAAAAAAGTGTGTTACGCAATTAGGATAACGTACTAAGCAGTGTCGTGCATTGCATAAAGGCATATTAGTAGTGGCTACCTCGATAAATCACCATAAGCCTGTCAATAACATTTTTGGCCGTGCAAAGTGACGGATATTGAGATCGCCGATAGTGAGATAATAATGAAAATCCAAGATGGCGGTTGTAGTTTTTTTTAATTTTTCATCATGGGTGTCGTTTTTATGGTTTTCAAGGGTGCTAAAACCGATAGTGATGTCCAAATGAAAATCCAAGATGGCGGCTTTAATTTTTTTATCATGGGTGGTCGTTTTTATGGTTTTCAAGGGCGCTAAAGCCGATAGTGAGGTCAAAATGAAAATCCAAGATGGCGGCTGTATTTTTTTTTAATATTTTTCATCATGGGTGTCGTTTTTATGGTTTTCGAGGGTGTTGGAGCCAATAATAAGGTCAAAATGAAAATCTAAGATGGCGGCTGTAATTTATTTTTTATCTTTATCATGGGTGTCGTTTTTATGGTTTTCAAGGGCGCTAAAGCAGATAGTGAGGTCAAAATGAAAATCCAAGATGGCGGCTGTAATTTTTTTTATTTTTTTTATCATGGGTGTCGTTTTCATAGTTTTCGAGGGTGCTGGAGCCGAAAACAAAGTTAAAATGAAAATCCAAGATGGCGGCTGTAATCTTTTTTTTTTAGATACTTTTGTTTTATGTTTCCGATTAGTGACCGCGTCTGCCTAGACTAGACCCGGCCTAGTGCCTGCCTACCTATTCTTAAGGTCTCAACAAAACTAACAAAAGAAGCCCAAACTTGGCACACCTAGCTCAGCTCGGCTATTAGTTCCAGTAGCAGTCTTCGAAGTACACCTGCAGGTCACTCCATCAAGCCCGGAGGTAAGGTCTCAACATAACTAAGAAAACGAGCCCATACTCGGCAAACCTAGCTCAGCTCGGCTGTTAGTTCCAGTAGGTGTCTTCGAAGTACACCTGCAGGTCACTCCATCAAGTCCGGAGGTAAGGTCTCAACATAACTAAGAAAACGAGCCCATACTCGGCACACCTAGCTCAGCTCGGCTATTAGTTCCAGTAGCAGTCTTCGGAGTACACCTGCAGGTCACTCTATCAAGTCCGGAGGTAAGGTCTCCACATAACTAAGACAACGAGCCCATACTCGGCACACCTAGCTCAGCTCGGCTGTTAGTTCCAGTAGGAGTCTTCGAAGTATACCTGCAGGTCACTCCAGCAAGTCCGGAGGTAAGGTCTCAACATAACTAAGAAAACGAGCACATACTCGGCACACCTAGCTCAGCTCGGCTATTAGTTCCAGTAGGAGTCTTCGAAGTACACCTGCAGGTCACTCCATCAAGTCCGGAGGTAAGGTCTCAACATAACTAAGAAAACGAGCCCATACTCGGCACACCTGACTCAGCTCGAATTATTCCGTTCTGATCCCCTGAACCCCCCCTCCACCCCCCGCCTCGATCCCCTCCTAGATCGTCTTCTGTTTTAATCTCTGTCTTATCCACTAAAAACTTTCTCATACCGGTTTGAACCGCTTTTTCTTTTGTTTTTGATCCTGAAGGATCGTCAGCAACAAAAATAAGTACAGGGTTTATTGAAATACATAAGTTCGTAATTTCTTATTATAACGGATACGTGTATGTTAGTATTGAGGAACAACGACTCCACATTTTCGTCTTTGTCAAGTCACCGCACCCGGTTTGAACCCTTTTTAATAATTTTACAGATGGCAGATGTGAAAAATGTTTAGCGAAGGAGGTGGCGGAACGGCTCAGGGAGAGAGCCTCCCGTCCCAGCCGCCGCGGGAGACGCTCCGGGCGTCGGGAGCCGCGTGACGACTTCCGGCCACCGTAGGCGCGGGCCTGCGGGCGGAGAGTAATGGGTAGCTCACCGCCCGATCAGGACCAGGCCCGTGCCGGACGGCGCGTACGTGTTCCACGCGCGCCTCAAAGAGATGTCAGCATCGAGGAGGGGCCCCTTAGGGCCGAAGCCTGCCGGGTCAGCGGGATTGTCCGAAAGGGTTACCGCTGGCCCGGAACATAAAGGGCTAAGGAAGGAACACGGGTGGGTTTTAGTCAGTAAGAGTCTGACACTCCCTTCCGCTCCACGCAGAGCGGGAGGAGTCATTTGATGATTTCCCATCCTCAAAAAAAAAAAAAAAAAGATGTGAAAAATGTTACAATTTTTCATGATGTGTGTCAATTTCGTGGTTTTCGAGGGTGCTGAAACCGATGGTGAGGTCAAAATGAAAATCCAAGATGGCGGATGTGAAAAGTGTTACAATATTTTCATGATGGGTGTCAATTTCGTGGTTTTCGAGGGTGCTGAAACGGATGGTGAGGTCAAAATGAGAATCCAAGATGGCGGATGTGAAAAATGTTACAATTTTTCAGGATGGGTGTCAATTTCGTGGTTTTCGAGGGTGCTGAAACCGACGGTGGGGTCAAAATAAAAATCCAAGATGGCGGATGTGACAAATGTTACAATTTTTCATGATGGGTGTCAATTTCGTGGTTTTCGAGGGTGCTGAAACCGATGGTTGGGTCAAAATAAAAATCCAAGATGGCGGATGTGAAAAATTTTATAATTTTTCATGATGGGTGTCAATTTCGTGGTTTTCGAGGGTGCTGAAACTATGGTTGGATTTTTATTTTGACTCCACCATCGGTTTCAGGACCCTCGAAAACCACGAAATTGACACCCATCATGAAAAATTGTAACATTTTTCACATCCGCCATCTTGGATTTTCATTTTGACCCCACCGTCGGTTTCAGCACCCTCGAAAACCACGAAATTGACACCCATCATGAAAAATTGTAACATTTTTCACATCGGCCATCTTGGATTTTTATTTTGACCCCACCATCGGTTTCAGCACCCTCGAAAACCACGAAATTGACACCCATCATGAAAACTTGTAACATTTTTCACATCTGCCATCTTGGATTTTTATTTTGACCCCACCATCGGTTTCAGCACCCTCGAAAACCACGAAATTGACACCCATCATGAAAAATTGTAACATTTTTCACATCCGCCATCTTGGATTTTTATTTTGACCCCACCATCGGTTTCAGCACCCTCGAAAACCACGAAATTGACACCCATCATGAAAAATTATAAAATTTTTCACATCCGCCATCTTGGATTTTTATTTTGACCCCACCATCGGTTTCAGCACCCTCGAAAACCACGAAATGGACACCCATCATGAAAAATTGTAACATTTTTCACATCCGCCATCTTGGATTCTCATTTGGACCTCACCATCGGTTTCAGCACCCTCGAAAACCACGAAATTGACACCCATCATGAAATATTGTGTCTTCAGGGGATCAGACCGGAATAACTCCTCAGCTCGGCTGTTAGTTCCAGTAGCAGTCTTCGAAGTACACCTGCTGTGCAGGTCACTCCAGCAAGTCCGGAACGAAATATGAATTTATAAACCCTACTTACTTCTAGAAAAATTATAAGACTGTGAATCAAATCTTTCCTTGGGTAATAGGTACATACAGAATGCGTGAAGTATCAAGTTTTGTGTGTCAAATATTTTGTATCCGTACAGCGATCTTCTTTTAGCACAAGCTGCTGCTTACAACCGACACAGAGTCCACTCACAACGGCGGCCGAGCGCAGACTAATATTTCATTACAAATTTTTGTGCAATAAACCGAGACAGTGACCAGTAAAATAACCCTTATTTCAATCCAATAAGATTCACGTATTACAGCTAAATATGTGAAAAAAAAGACTCCGATTTTTATTTTTTTCTGAGCTTATTTTTAACATTTTGATAGTTCTTTTGGCTACCTTTTTGAGTTGAACATGTCTGCTTACATAAAATATTTTAAAATAAATATGTTTATGTTATTAAATAGAAGAAAAATGATCCCAAAGACAGCACGATATCGTCGATTTTGTGTGAAGAGGCAACGGAAATTATTTTTTACTATATTATAAACCAACATTTTCGAATAAAAAATGGCTACCATTTGGAGATGAAAGAGTAATCTATCTGTGGTAATTATTAGTTACATTTGGTTTCGTCTCATTTTGCCGCAAAATGCACCGAAAAACGGCTTATTTTTGTCAGATTCGTAAAGGCGTCCTTAAGTGCGTTATTTTACCTCTATTACTATTTTAACGCATAAATGTTTATTGTATGCATAACATATTGCTAATTATGCTTTGTAATGACTTGAAAAATGATAACTAGTTGTTGAAGTTTGTTTAATTCAAAGATTTACTCACTGATCATTTATAGACCTAATTGGCAGTCTAAGGCTGCGTTTCCACCAGAAATGTGCGAGGATGCGTAGCGAGGGATGTGTGTGAAACAAACCAATAACATCGCTTCAATTTCATAGCTTGCACTAAGTTAGCGTTGTTATTGGTTAGTTTTAACCTACGCATCCTCGCTCATCTCTGGTGAAAACGCAGCCTTAGGCCGCTCGCTCACGTCCGATAATCGGTGACCGATTTTTTGTAGGAAAAAAATAGAACACACTGATATCAATAGTGCAACGCACACGTCCTACAAAAAGTAGGTCAGAAACAATGAAGTTAACTAAATCGGCCCGATTATCGGTCCTACAAAAAGTCTGACGTGGGCGGGCAGCCTAAGTGTACTCTGTCAGTTTTAATTAAACATAGTAGATAGTCACAGAAAACTCAGGAGACTTTAAAGACTCACTTATCGGAATCTAAGCATATAATATTGTTAATGGTAATTACTTATGGATGACAGGATTATTGTAGGTACAATAAAAAACCAGTAGGTATTTAATCATAATATTTTATTCATCATACATTAGCAATTATCTAAGAAAGGTGCAGGGAGAGACAAGCTATATTGATGCCGTGCCCATGCCAAGTACCATTCCATTCTCGAATCACTTTATATATGTCTCGTTCTCTGTCCGAATCAGTCCGTAATTGGTGATTTCTAGAACGTGCTGTAGAAGATCCACAATTGACACACAGCTGTCGGTGCCCAACGGTACAAGAAGGTAGATAGTATAGTTATAGTTTAGGCAGCGGTGCGTGGTTCACATCACGTTGACTCGTAATGTTCAAGTCTCGCAACGGTTGTTCAGAAAGGTAGGAGTCTTCGAAATCCAAAAGCAAGCCAGGTCGTTGAAAAGATCCACGTAAAACTTTGGGAGCACACAACATTTACACCAGCACAAAACAGTAGCGAGCGAGCGAATGTGACTTGTACATTTAGTATTTTTATCTATGAATGTGACTTGTGAAGTTGTCGAAATAAAATAAATTACATGACGTGAAATGTCATCTTCTAAAGAGTCATGTTTATGGGTTTTAGTGGGTGTTCATGTTTAGGGTAAGGAGGTTGAAACAAAGACTACAATATAATGCGGTGTAAAACCTCCTTTTTTTGAAGTCAGTAAATAAAACCTTGTATCCGGCCGCTCTGTGTTCGATCAAATCAAGTTACCTACTCATATTTATTGAGATTTTATCCCCATTGTCAATAATAAAGTTAATCTGGCTATCAGTACATAAAAATAAGCGCGTTTTTTTTAAATAGCTTTGAATTCTGTAGCTTTCCAAAATTAGTAATGCCAAAAAATGGCATCTCCTTTCCTTTTTATGCATGATAATGCAAGAGCCCATGCGGCCGGCATCGTCAGGGAATATCTTCGGGATGTGAACATCACAGTTATGGACTGGCCAGCCAGAAGCCCAGACATGAACCCCATTGAGCACATGTGGGACGAGCTAAAAAGACGTGTTAGGGCTCGTCAGCCAGTTGCCCAGACGATGCAGAAGTTGAAAACTGCCATAGAAGAGGAATGGGAGATGATCCCTCAAAATTTCATAGAGCGGTTGATAAACTCTATGCCTAATCTTATGAGTGCTGTGGTAGATGCCCATGGAGGCAACACGCGTTATTAAATTAAACCTTTATTTGATAAAACATGTTTTTTATTCAAAAATCAATTGCCTTTAACAAGGCGCATATCCGACTTGTTAGGCGTAGCTCCATGTCGTATGGTATTCTGAATTCAAATTTAAAACAATACGATCGAAAAAGATGGTAAAATGTATCAGGTTTAAAACTGCATCAACAGTTTTTGTTCAATCTAGCAATCATATTTCGGTAGGGGCCATCACCTAAACTCTAAGGTGGGCCAATAGATGTGTCCAGAAGTGTAGTTTTACTTTACAAAAAACACTTTAACGTAATTTGAACATAGTATGATGTAATAATTTGTGATATTTTACAATTAAAATATCTGCCCTGTTTTGGGCGTAAATGGACGTTTATAGGGCATTTACTCAATTTGATACGTCCTAAAATGCCTAGGCAAAAACCCATCTCTACTTACAGATATTTTATAGAAACTCAAAAATCAACCCTTTAGCATACACTATTTATTTAACAATATTAGAAATTAAATACTCTCAATAACAAAAACTTGTGTTTCCAATGATTGTTTCTTATGGAGGTAGGTCAACAAAATGTTTACTCTTAGTTTGCTTGAGTACACTATGATGCAACTTTTAAATTTTAGTTGAATCGCGTCTCTTGAGCGACTAAGTTGCAAGTTGCAAATGTGTGTTGTAAAAGTTTACGGTTAGCTTATTGAATGATTGTGGTTCTGTGCTTTTTATTGATTAACTGAAGGTGCTTTAACACCAATAAAAATGCCATTAACACCAGCACAGGTTGCACAGGCTGTAGCATTAATTGATCAAGGGTTGACACAGCGTGAAGTTCCTGTGCTGCTTAATGTACCACGTTCTTCGATGCAGTATGCTCTAAAACGATACCAGGAGACAGGCCACTATTCCCGTAGACCAGGCAGTGGAGGCGTCCGATGCACATCGGTCCGGGACGACCGTTTTATTATCCTGGAAATTTTAAGAAACCGCTACCTGACCACTGTCGAGATACGCCAGCGGCTGCAAATTGCAGGAGGCGTGAATGTTAGTGAGCGTACGCTGAGAAGACGAATGGAGGGAGTGAATTTAAAATCCCGTAGACCAGCACGCGGTCCAGAACTCCTCAGACATCACCGAGAGGCTCGACTTCAATTCGCACGTGAACACGCCAGCTGGACCCACGAGCAATTCTGCTCACAGATGAGTGTCGAATAGCTTTGCGTGCTCCAGACGGTCAGGAGCGAGTGTGGAGAAGAACTGAAGAGAGATTTCTAGCCATTACCACCACACAAACTGTGAGTTTCTATGGAGGCTCTATAGTGGTTTGGTGAGGAGGAATAAGTTCCGATGGTCGTACGGAGTTGGTAATCGTCGATAACCGGCTAACTGCAGCCCGATACATTGAGGAGGTCCTCCAGGGACATGTCTTGGTATATTCGGGATACATTGGGCACGACCCATGCTCATGCAACATGCTCAAAAGAAGGATAAAGTCTACCTCCGACCCACCAGAAACTCTTAACCAACTTTGAAATGCAGCACTGACTGCTTGGGAAAGCATACCGCAAGTTGATGGCAGAAACATCATTCAAAGCATGCCAGATCAAATGCAGGCCATTATTAGGGCTAGAGGAGGAAACACCCGAGACTAAAACGTAGAGACAATAAACCAATTTAGTTTTTTATTTTTATTATTCTAGTGTTTTAAAATTAATAGTGTAAAATTATTTGTTTCTGCAAAAGTGCCCAATTTAATATTATATAAACTTTATTGGTGTATTATACATATAGTGACGTTTTCAAGTTCTAAAAGCATAAGAAACACTTACTGAGTGCATCTTACCCTTATTTCAGTGTCAAAAACACATTTAAATGCGAAATATCGTGAAATTAACATGTAGCCAAGTTTCCGTGCCGGTGAGTGTAGTTAGTGCAAGACCAGTTTCTTTCAGCGGATCGGAGTAATAGGCTGAGAAAATGTCGAAAGTTTGTAGTCGCAAATTATCTGCTAGACCTGTTTCGGAGATTGAAAGAGAGACCAAAGCGAAAATAAAAAAAACCTAATGTATGTAAATAAAGAAAGACTAAATTCACAAGTTTCTATCAATCTTTTTTGCCACAACAGACAAAGACCAGCACCCTGATTGCGTAACACAGTACCACATCAAGCTACTACAATCTGCCAAATTTCTTTAAAAGATTTTTAACTTTATCGCTACAGCAAAAGGTTGATTGGGAAAATTTGACAGTTTCGGGTAGCTTGATGTGCTGGCGTCTGTACATGTCAATCGAAATCTGAATCATTTTGAAGAAAATTGCTAAACCATTGGTTCATAAGTTCGAAAAAATTGTCTGCTCAACACGTAAGTAACGCAATGAATGTTGTTGAACTTTACTGTCAAAATGAAACGTATTCCGATTGATAATGTGTTACGCAAATGCCCCGCAGTTTGACTCAAACTTCAGTTTGGGATACTCCAACTAATAATATACAGGGTTATTGGTAAAACATTAACAACCTCTTAACAGGTCATTGTACTAATCATTATTAACAACTTTTACTATGGGACCAAACCTGAAATCGCGAAAAAAACAATCAGCTGTTCCCTACATTTATGTTCGTATAACTCGTCAAAATGTAGGGAACAGCTGATTTCATTTTTCGCGATTTCCAGTTTGGTCCCATAGTAAAAGTTGTTCATAATAATGAGTACAATGACCTCTTAAGAGGTTGTTAATGTTTTACCAATAACCCTGTATAAAACAAACAGCCGTTTACTAAGTAATTATCAAATTAAACTTGTACGTTCAGATTTCAATCCTAACTAAGCAGGGTTCGAAAGGATAATTATCAATGATAATTATCATGATAATTATCATGATAATTATCGTGATAATAACATATGGATAATTATCGATTGATAATAACAAAAAATGCACTCGTGAAAGTGAACTGTATTCGAATGAACATTTATGCACTTGCGTGTATCGGAACGCCAATGGAAATAGAATCATCCTCGGACGAAGATATTCCTTTGGCTTTTCTTCATTCAATTTAATTTAATTATAATGTCGAATCTGACGGACACTGATTTTTACTCAATCTGCCTATAATTAATGGTACTTTGTGTTGGATATTAAATGAATATTATAATTTTTTTCTGTGAGAATTGCCCAAATTATAATGTATTTCTTATGAAACAATACAACAAATGAATTTCTAACACAGGTGATAATTATCCGATAATTATCGGATAATTATCAAAAAGCTTAATTATCTTGATAATTTCGAACCCTGTAACTAAGTAATATTTGCCTGAGCTTTACATGAGCTTTTTTAAAAATTCATTACGGTGCATGTTTACATAGCTGAAGTACCAGAACTTTTACAAACATGAACCCTGTGAAAAATTATGTTTAAAGGCTTTTAAACGTACGGAGTTGAGTGGGCTGGCTATAACATACCCTACTTGAAACAGACTTTAATGTTAGAGAGCTAACGAAACCATCCGCTTCACGGCTCCCGCAGACAGGCGCGACGCGATTCCGGTAGAACAATTTGCCATGATGTTTTCATAGAAATTAATCCACCAGAGGCGCGTTTCGCCTGTCTGCGAGAGCTTTCATTCTCGGGATGTAAGCATTTATAACTCCGCTGAAAGCCGGTACAGAATTATTCTCATTTACTTGAGTGTCGATATAAATGTGGCAACAATAAACATCCATAAAAGACGTTAGGTTATAATTTCCGTGTACATATTTATTAGGAAGATATATAATCGTGAGTAGGTGGTGAAACTAGCATTAATTATATAGTAGTATTTGAAAACAAGCCAAAGTCGAAAAAACTTTAAATGATCCTATTAGTGCAGTAATAATAAGAAGGATCATTGATAAAGAATTATCGTTAATTTCTCACATTTTCGTATAACCTCAGTACAGAAAATACATATTGGGTATAAATGCAGCTCAGCAAAATACGGGCAGGTTAAAAAATAGAGATGAATATCTCTTCATTTTCACTGGTGCTTTTTCAATAAAAAAAAACATCAAAACTAACTCTATTGTTGAGTCCAAAACCAATATTTCTCCAATTTTATTTATCTTTCAACTGCGCAGTTGTCTTATAGTTAGCTGCGCGCGCAGCCCTCAGTGGAGACAAGGTTGCGCGTGCGCCTAATTAAACACGAATCCGTTGAAAAAATCAAACATCACACTCGAGATTTTTACGCAGATATTACACATGTTTATAATACTTGTGTTTGTAGCGAAACAAATAATGGCATTACGTTCGATAGTATCTATTATGACGTGTAGTACGTTTGTTATTTATGCTGTTCAACGCTTATAGTCATAAATCAATGACTGGCGATGAAATCTTGCACTACACTATGTTTGTGTCACTAGAAAGACAAACTACTATTCAACCGGATTGATAGTAAGAGCAAAATGACTACTGGTAGAGGCTCCCGCTGACAGACGCGACGCGACTAGTACAACAATTTCTAGGAAAACTTCATGGAAATTTGTTCTACCAGAATCTCGTCGCGCCTGTCTTTGGGAGCCTTAAGATATTCTCTTCGTCACTCAACTACGTCGGAACAAATTAATAGTTTCAAACCTAGTACACGAGTTTAGCCGCACGTAAAGGCTAATTGGAAATGCTATTCAAACATTGATTGCCTCACAAACCTGGAAACTAAGTAAATGTTCACGAAACCGCGATTATAAATTATAACTTAACTTTTTTCTTTACACTACCGAATTAAAAGCGGTTCGTGCCCATAAATTACATACATCAATGCAAGCTAACGTCAAGAACGGTATAAAACCTGGACTTTTTAATTTTTATAAACTGCTTTATTTCCTAATCCATCTTGAACAAGTTTTGGCAAGTTATTTTCGTCACTCGAAAGTTAAAACAATTTTTTTTATTGCTGAATGAGCCCGCTCTTGACCTCGATCAAGCCTGATGGAAAGCCTTGGATGAGGTCTATGATGGAACGAAGCGTGACCAGAAGATGCCTAAGGCACTGGAACTCCCACGCAGCGACGAAACACAGCAGGCTGCTTGAGGCCGGACTCCGGTGGGAGGATGGTCGCAAACCAGGCGGGCGTTAGCCCTACCAACGCAGTTGCAAGAATTTGCCAGTCAAATAAGGTGTAGGGTGTGCCTGCCCAGGATGCACCGAGCACTCGGTTCAGTTAAATAACTGGCGGTACAAACTGCCCTACACGAGGAGGTTTCTTCATGCATCCCAACAAAAAGTTAAAACAAAGTCTACCATAATCAGCCTATAATGTTCCACACCTAGCCTGTAATGGTTTCAATGTTTCACAGGCCTCTATGTGAGAGGGAGAAGGCCTGTGTCCCAGGCCAGGCCAGGCAAGCGGTTTTTTAGGATAAAACAAAGCCTTTCTATCATAGTTCAACGGAAATGTTTTTCTTGATGAAAACCAGGAGCAAATTCTAGTTAGGCAGATGTGACAAAGGAACTAGTGTTTAACTAACAATTAAAGTAATCAATTTTCTATATCTAGTGTTAATGACGAAACGATAAGTAATCTAAGCTACGCAGTTGTGCCGAATGAGTCACAATAGCTGGTATACAGCCAGTTAAACGAAGATCGATCTTACGATAACCGTAGTTCCATTGGTATGATTTAGCACTGCAATTACGTTTTTGACATTACATAACATTAAGACGAAACCAAAACTCTAAAAAGAGAAAGTTTCAGTCTTGATGAATAATTATGGGATATAAAATCGAAAGTATAACAAATTGCTTAGTGGTTTCAAACTTTGGTTTCTGTAATCAATCATTTCAGTAGTGTATCAATTAATCTTTTCTTGTAATAATGGACAGCTGTGCTCACTTTTTGTGCGTTAACTTAGGCCCACTCAACACATTGCGACAATATAACCAAGTTACAAGACTTACAAGCAAAGATCAATCTGTTTGCAATGTAAATTTTGCAAGTACTTAAGGAGCGCTAAGTCAATGCACCCAATGTTACAATGATTACAAGAGAGAATAAAAAAGTTATTTAAAAAAATTAAACCGACTTCAAAAAGAAATTAACTCAAAATTATGAAATTACTTTAGGAAGTCGGTGTCTTGGGATTTTAGTTTGAGGAATTTTTAACTGCACCTCTATTTAGAAATTTAAGCAAACACAATTTCTCCACTAATAACCTACTGCATATCAAATAAATGACTGTACTACAAATTAACTACACTACACACTAAACCAACATAATATACAAAAGTAACACATTTGTAATGACAACTTAGGATGCAAGAGCGAGCGAAGCGAGCTCGGGACTTGGGGCACCCCGACTCGGACAGGTTAGGTTCGAAGGGGATGACGGGAGCTCGAGTGAGCGAGCAAAGCGACCGAACGAGCCCCCGTCATCCCCTTCGTGTGAGGTTCCTTTAAACCTTGTAGACAGAAATAAGGCCCCTAGTTTTCCCTTTGACACTACGCCCGTACGTAGCTCTTATCAATAAGCCAGGCCGTCACACTTACACGTATTAGTCCATATCTTGAAAATTACTGAATCGATTTTGATGAAACTTGCACTGTTCCCTAAATTGAAGTAAATGTAAGCCAATACAAAAAAAACTGGCCAAGTGCGAGTCGGTCTCGCACACGAAGGGTTCCGTACCACAAGGCAAAAACGCCGAAAAAAACATGTTTGTTGTATGGGAGCCCCCCTTAAATATTTATTTTATTTTAATTTTATTATTTATTATTAAAGTTAAAATACAACTGAGTATTTTGTGAATATTTCAAGTGCCTACCTGTTGCCATTTTTGATATCGAGCAAAAAAAGGCAAAAAAATCGCGTTTGTTGTATGGGAGCCCCCCTTAAATATTTATTTTATTTTGTTTTTAGTATTTGTTGTTATAGCGGCAACAGAAATACATAACTTGTGAAAATTTCAACTGTCTAGCTATCGCGGTTCTTGAGATATAGCCTGGTGACAGACAGACAGACAGACGGACAGACAGTGAAGTCTTAGTAATAGGGTTCCGTTTTTACCCTTTAGGTACGGAACCCTAAAAATGGTCACGATCCGATTAATAGTTGCGGAGAAATGCGTGGACAATACATAAGTACATACATCAATAAAATTTTGTATATTTGTTTGGAAGCCCTAATAGATTGTCACATGTGAATATAATGCAGTTCCAATAATATTACATACATACGTGTCGAATTGATAACCTCCTTTTTTTAAAGTCGGTAAAAATACACCTCTTGAAGTAATATAAAATTCCATTGTATGATTTCAATTTATTCGCATGCACCCAAAAATCTTTGTAACGCGGTAATTTGAATTCAGAAATAAACTCAGAATCGCATGCGTCGTCAGCATTTAAGAGCTCATTTTAGAAACTCTAAAATGAAATCCAATTTCATGGAAGCGAGGCGCATTTTATTTTTGGAATTCACTTATGTTCAGTGCAATTGAACCAAGTGATTCGCATCTCCTCAGCTCCGAGCTTCGCCTGCATTTCATTTCGCCAGCACGTTGAATCCTAAACAAGTCAGGCGGTTGGACCGCCCAGCACTAAATCATCTAAGGGGCATATGGCGAGTCTGCGTCAAGTTATTTATTACATTTCTCAGCAAGACCCACAGAGTCGCGAATTTAATATCACAGTGATCAAACGCATTTACGACAACACTAAAACGCTAAGTACGTTTCCTTTACATGTTTAGGGTTCCTTGTAAAACTTGAAACAGCGTTAAAAAATGTATAAACAGGCGAAGTAATGTTCAAAGCACATTGACTCTGCGGTACGGTGCAAAATTTTTAGTTTGCATAAACATTAGTAAGCAACGACTCGTGAATCTAACCTTGTATTTTGTGACTTTGTTTCATCTATCTTGAGTAAAACTTGAATTGTATAATTAGTATCGAATTTTATTAGACTGATCGAGTAGTTTGCGTACTCTTGTGCTAAACTGGGACAGATCGCAATAAATAACTCCTCATCAAAAATTATTTCGGGTCGGCGCAACTTATTTCTTTTTTCCATACTTCTCTATTATAGTCCATCGTCATCACGGTTAGTCACCTCTTTCTAGCCATAATAATATCATCTTTCACAGTCCAACCATCGTTTCTTTGGTCTACCCTTTTTTTGAAATTTTCCTCATCTTCCGCGTTACATGCCAATAGACAACCGATTAGGTTTTTTTTTTAATCATTGACAATAGCGCATTGCAGCAACAAATAAGGTTCAAAACAGCGATGCGTTTGATGTTAGTCGAGCCGAATGACCACTAAAATGAAATAAATTTTGCAGTTTTAATTAAAAAATAAATTCACGGCACAGTGGAATAATTTTTAGGTATTTTTTAGTTGATTGAATTCCTTTTATTATTATTATCAATTAGGTAGGAACATAAAATATTAAAGTTAACGATTAAAATTTTGAGATATAAGCAACGAAAAATATTTTGTTGAGCGCTGTTTTAAGATTTTTTAGAATGTAGTTATTTATATGGATAATGTAGTCTTTTATTTACGATCAAATGAATGAGACACGTAAAATTTTCAAAAGTCGGCTAAAGTACTGTCAAAATAGACAAGATCAAATTAAGGTGGACGTATTAGCAGAACAACGAGCTAATAACAATTTCTGTGCGTTTTGGAAGTCTACAGGTAAGTTGGAGGCTAAGCCTGGTCTCGCGGCGGATTTGGGAGGGGTTACTGATCATGGGGACATTGCGAATCTATTTAGGAAACATTTCACAGTAAAGTCTCCACTTGGTCCCTCTATGCCGGGAATCGGCTTTGTGTCTCATGAACGGGGGGAGCCGCTACTGCGCTTCACCACGAAGCAAGTAAGGTCGGTGATAAATAGTATGAGTAGGGGCAAATCCCCTGGGCATGATGGGCTTAGCATAGAACATCGTAAATATGCGGGTATGCATATGCCGAGGGTCCTGTCCTTGTTCTGTACGATGTGTCTCAGCCATTCGTATTTACCGGCAGATTTAACAAAGACCATTGTTGTACTCATCGTGAAGAATAGGACAGGAGACATCTCGGACATAGGTAATTATCGCCCGATCTCTCTTGCCACTGTCGCGGCTAAGGTGTTGGACAGCATGCTTGACTCTTATTTGGCAAAATATATAAAGTTGCACGATGTACAGTTTGGGTTTTGTCCTGGACTGTCTACCGAAAGTGCTATCCTGGTTGTCAAGCATACTGTCAAATACTACACTGACAGTAAGACGCCGGTGTACGCCTGCTTCCTTGATCTGCCGAGATTCATTCAAAAGGCACAATTACTAATTGAAAGGGGTCTGATATTATAATATCAGATCTTTTAAAATGATTGATGCAAGCCATGTGGGCGGGGTTCCAGCAGCGTTATACCGTTGTTGTTGCCATTTTGCTTACATGGCAGGTGATTTTATTTTATTTTTGTAAACGAATAGACTTAGTGACTTATAACATCGCCTTGGATAATTCTGTAAAGGTGTTATAATTGTGGTTTAAATAAATAAATAAATAATAATAATAAATCTCTCCAAGGCTTTCGATCTCGTTTCTTACGATGTGCTTTGGAGTAAGTTGAGGAGTAGGGGTATACCGGCGGAACTGCTATGTATTGCAGTTTTGGTATCGTAGCCAGACGAACCATGTTAGATGGTCTAATGCGCTTTCGGAATCATATGGGTTGGAGTGTGGGGTGAGGCAGGGTGGTTTGGCGTCTCCCCGGCTCTTCAATCTATATGTCAATGACCTCATTGCCGAGCTCAGTAGCATGCGTGTCGGATGCAGGGTAAATGGTGTTAATTGTAACAACATCAGTTATGCGGACGACATTGTGCTGCTGGGCCCGTCGCCGGGGGCGATCGTGGAGCTGCTCAAAGTATGTGAGACCTACGCACATGGACTGCACATGGACTGGTCTATAATGCCAAAAAATGTGAATACATGGTCTTTGGGGTCGCTGGTAAGCGCCGCGAGAATGCCCTCGAACTTGTCATAAACGGTACGCCAATACGTAGAGTCACAAGGTTTAAATATCTTGGGCATTTTCTTACTGACGACCTCAGTGATCATAGTGACATTGAGAGGGAGCGCAGGGCTCTAGCGGTCAGGGGTAATATGTTGGCACGAAGATTTGCTCGGTGTACAGACCAAGTAAAGATTACGCTTTTTAAAGCTTATTGTCAGAGTTTTTACACCGGTAGTCTTTGGGTCAACTATTCGAAAAGGTCGCTGGATGTCCTGCGCGTCCAATATAATAATGTTTTTAGGATGCTGTTGCGACTGCCCCGTTTTTGCAGTGCCTCAGCAATGTTCGCGGTAACCCATACCGACGGATTTCATGCCATCATCCGCAAAAAAACGGCCTCACTCCTGAGCAGAATAAGAGGCAGGCGCAATAGCATCCTGAAGGCGACAGATACTTCCTCCGTCATAATAAGGCAATTTGTGCGAAGACTTGTTCCATGTTTTTGAGTGTCGAGTGTTGGATGTCTTCGTACTTTTTCGTCTCTAATTTAAGTTACTAGCAATAGTATTTTAAGTACAAAAATGTTAGGTACTAACAAGTTATGGATCTTATAGTTGTCCGAAATAAAATGATTATTATTTTATTTACCCATTTGACAATACAAAAGTACACAAAAAAAAATCTGGAATTTTTACTAACACGCCCAGTGTTAGTACATACCAATACTAGGCGTATTAAACTGCTACAAAAAACTAAGCGTTTTACGGTATCCTACGTTTGGGCAGCGCCTTAAATGCAAGGTGTGTTATAGTTCAAATTTTAGATTGCGCACACGGTGATAACATCAACTAGATCTCAAACTTACTACAGATGGCCCATATGAGAATTAAAAAGAGAAGAAGTAGTTGTTTCCGTCAGTTTGTACTCGGCATTCAGTTTGGCAGATTACAACATAACAGATTGATGCGTGACAAGTGACATATGTCGGTGTTGCCAATGCAGTCAAAATAAGCTGTAGGTACCCACGTTATTTATCACATCTTATTTAATATTAACTGTCTGAATGATAAATAATTAAGTAATCATTTCATGATTTTACTTGTTTTTGGTTTCGTTTCATGTACTTATTAACTTTCTCAGAGCCATACAACAAAGCTTACACCCGTGACCCGTTACAAACTTTATACTTATTCCAGACTTTCATACTACATATTCTCACGTGATAAAGAAAAATAGAAACCTACACTCAATAAAAATGTTCATAATTAAAATGAAAGTTTTAATAGACTGCACTGCAGCAAGATAAAACTCTAGTTAAACTAGATTGAAAGCTGATCATAACTGAATCATAAGTGTTAATTTTAGTTCCATTGATAAATTGTGAGAGAGAGAGAGACAGAGAAGATAGTTCGTGATGGAACAAAAACTACTACGCAGAACTAAAAGGGTTTTTTAATCAGTGTTGTTAATGATCGAGCGTACGCCGGCAGTGCGCCCACTGACCTCAACGCGGACGAGATAAAGGCTATTTTAAGCGTCGCGATAATATAAGCATACGTCGAATGTTTTAACAGATACGACATTGGAGGGACGCCGGAAGCCTTTAGGCAGGACTTCTTATAACTAACGTACTTGATAGACTTCCGTTACCTACGTACGTATTTGACAATTCAACTTTTACGCGCAACGAATCAAGCCTACATTTCATTTCCTCAATTTAAGCGTCAGTGAGTGAAGGAAATCCAACACATTTCATACAAAACATACGTTACAAACTGCACGTATTAATAATATTCTTGGCAAAAATCCCAAAAGAATAGAATACTCGGCGCTCGGAAATGTATGAAGTTGTACTCGTAATTCGTGACGTCGGGTTTTATTAACATTCATAACATGCCATAATGTGAAAACATTACATCGCCATAAAAGCAAAAAGCAATGCATTTATCGAATAAGTATAATTTTGTAAATCGAACATAAAATCGAGATGAACGCGGCTATTAAATCAGCATGTGGATTGTCTATAGTCAGAGGTAACGGCAATCGCCTTCCGAATTGATGGACTACTTTACATACCGAAGTGGGAGTTGAGATCAATTATGCATGTTTGTTTTCAATCGTGAATTAATGTTTATTTTGCTTAATTATTTCCAGCGAATTTGACTCTTTGGAAGTAACGGTATGCGTATAGTAAATCTGAGTCATAAGTCTATACAGAGAACGCCCTAATGTTAAGAGAATTGTTTACATTCTGTGTGCGTAGAATGAAGCGACGCATTTACGACAAACATTTATCTCATAAAAATCAAATAAATGCCCTGCTAAAGGCTCCATTTCCAGCCATCGATTCCCATCTTGACCTAAAGGAATTCGCCTCAAACGGGGACACGATTATATCGACATTTCTCGTCTACCTCAAGAGATATAATCATGGTTGCTTTCTTGAATATAAAATGTTGTCAGTCGTTGTAAAATTATACAGCACACTGCGGCAAATGTAAATTACGAGGAGCAATACATCAGTCGATTCTGCACTTATTGGGACAATGATCTTTAAACAGCTGTTTTATTTATGAAACAGTGCTCGATTGACTGGGAGGCCTCGACCTCAGAGGCCGCTTTCATGCCCACTAAAAGGATTAACTCGTCAGACGGCATCGAGGAAACAGTCTGCGGAATTGGGCTAATCCTCTTTGGGTTGCGATGTCGACGCTACCTCGAGCGGTTGCCCCGAGCAACCGATGCGGAGCACCCGATTGAACAACCATAAACTTTGGTACAAAGGCATAAAGCATATTGTACAAAGGCATGTAATACTAAGTGTCAAATCAATAACTCCTCCTCGCGACAGCAGCAGAAAGCTAGGAAGAGATGAGATAGTGAGCGAACAACGACTTTAACAGAACGTGATAGGATCATGTTTCGAATTACACGATTTTCGCGAGACAAGACGGTGAAAGCCTGTCTGCCCTTGCGATCTCTAGCTTCACAAGAACATAATTACACACATTCAGTAAAACGATTCAATGAATCAGTGACAATAAAAGTCACCGAGAACTTAATCGATGTTTTTTCTAATAGAATCTCGCAAATTAAGAGTTATCGCGTTTTAGAACCTGATACTCTTGAAATTGACGTTATTAAAGTAGTAAAAAAGAACATGACTGCTGCAACTGTTTGATAAGAGGAATTTCAGCGATTTTGCATCGGATATAATAATTAGCGGCGACGGATGTAATTACCCACCGCAGTGGCTGCATTCCGAATGCGCGTCATCTTGCGCTCATAGAGTAGTCAACTTCATTCTTGTTAGAAAGTGGCAAATTTGGATGTGAGGAGGGGAGGCGTCGTCGACAGAAAATGTTCATGAGCCTGTCCTTTAACCCCTTGTATGTCGTAATTACAGACACAATTAAAAAGCCATTGTGTCTCGCGTAGATCTACGTTCCGGCATACTAAGGGTTAATAGGGGAAGATGTAATACTGATTAGCATTGTAAATGTTACAGCATCACCACATAAATCGCAGCTCATATCTAGGCCACATCCGATGAGGAACAAAGTGAATTGATCATCATTACAAGAGCGTGCAAGAAATGTTTAGATGCTATATTAAACCGCATCTGAGTAAATTGGCAAATTGCTTACTAATGGAGCAATTAAGATCACTGCAAGTAAAAATAAATCGCACAATAAAAACTATTTAATCACATGATAAATGACCCGTCAATTCGAAACCACTGCGAGATACGAATCGGAACACGAAATTACAGTTGACTTTGAGCCATCACACTAGACAAAAGAGTTTTGGTGAGAGCGAATAGTCCGAACACGGTTCCAAGAATTCACACTGCTAAAAATAAAGTTTTTGCTAACTGTACTTTTTTTTTATTCTGAACGATGAGTGATGAACTGATGAATGACCCAGACCTGAGATGTACTGTAGGTTCCAAATGGAGCACCAATACAAAAAGCTGAAGCGCTCTTTTTCTGTTTGTTTTAGTTCATTTTATTCGCGTCACCGGAGAATTTTGAGATTGTCACACTAATATTATAGAGGCGAAAGTCTGTGAATACGTTTGTTACTTCTTCACGCACAAACGGCTGAACGGACTTGGAAGAAATTTGGCACACAGATAGTTTATAACCAGGATTAACACATCCCGATATTCCCACGGGATCGACACTTATGCGGGTGAAACCACGGGGCGCTGCTAGTTGTCCATAATTACATGTCGATGCTTAAGTACTTCGATTCTGTTCATTGGAACTTAAACTTTGGAATGAAAGATAATGGTTTAAGAACATTGCTCACCAACATTTTCAGTTGTAGCTTTGCATATTATGGCCACAAGTGCGAAACTTAAAACGAAGGAGGCTCGATCAAGTCCTCCAAATGAATACGAATCTTATGCGTTTGTCTTTGAGTAGCAAATTATTTGTCGCACAACACCCGTTGACTTTCAGCGCCACTTTGAAAGTTGCCCATTACATCGAAGTGTTCATTGTTATGTTTGTTTTCAGCAGTTTTATATGTTATTTATTAGTATCTTATTTGAACTGAGGAAGGCTAACGTCGGATTACTTGGTAGATTTCACATTGAGATAGCCGTTCAGTGTTTACCAAACCAGTTACGTATGAAGAAAAATAACGAATGATACAAAGTTGTAAATGCATGGCGTTGCTTGTAGAATAATAGGTGGACACATACATATTTGTATTTCATTATGTATTTATTCACACGTGTGAACATAATTCTCTTTGGCGTGAATGAGTATAACTGCTTTATGTACACAATTGTGGATTGAAGCCGATACGTCATTCAAAGCTGGTTTGTACAACACTAGTATTTATACTTTTTATTCCAATGTTTGCAGTACAAGTGATTATGTATTCGTGAATATATTCATGGGTAATTGATGAATTGCAAAGAGATTTAAGATAGGTACAATAGAGGGGCCATGCAAAGAAATGTCTTAGAAAAACTGTGATCCCATGTCTCAGTTCCGCCATCTGGTAAGATATAGCATAATTAGAGCGGCAATTTATTCAATTAGGTTCAGCTATCGCCCGGTAGATGGCCAGTGTGGCCAGTGTTGCCAGATACGATTTTCAATTCATCGATTAAAAATCGGATCGGTGGTGCCTGAAAAATCTAATATAAATCAAATCAGTTAGATAAATATCGAAAACTAAACAAATTAGGCAAAAATTGAACGAAACGGAAAACGGAACGCGCGCCCCTTGCGCCAGTGCCCAGTCCGCTGCCCAAACGCATACTGCGTAGACGCATATTTATCATCCTACCGCGCAAGTCGCCACGTGCCTCCCTCGTGCCGCCATTGTAACGCGAAAGAATAATTATTAAGGGTCTTCGTTCCCAATGTTTTTAAAAAAAATTAAAGTGTAAACTAATTTTGTGCCTATATCACAAATAAATACTCTATCTCTAAAAGGTAGTTTCCCTAAGATAACCTCCCTCACACATTTAAATAAATATTATCGATAACAAAATCGATATACAACATCACATCTCTGAAAGGCAGTCCGACTTTTAATTAGTTTTTAATTCTTCTAATAATTATTACCCTCTTTTATAAAATCAATTAAACATGGATCGATTTTAAACTGAATGTTACTTGAATGAATCGATTATTTTGTCACACCACTATATTAATTTTGTTAAAAAGTGGTAACACTGAAGCTGTCATTTTACCCAACTATAGTAAAGCTACTCAGCAATAGATGGCGTTTAATACAAAATAAACAAATTTTCTAGATCTTTTTATGAAAATTATTTAATTCTAATTACTGAGTAAATATAGATAATACATACGAAAATAAACTGAATTTAGGTCCAGTTGTTTTACCATAACGAGACTTGCAGTAACGTAATGCGCAACTCGGCATATTTCCATACAAAATATTTTTCTTTTGTTGGACACGAATGCGTCAATGCGACTTGACGCGCAGGCGTACAACACTAGACTGAGAGACTTGTTACGCCTAGGTCACAAGTACCGGGACACTGTTTTGTTCGCAATGTCCCGTCTATTGTAAATACTTTAAATGTCTTTGATGAATTGTCATCAAATTACTTATGAATCAAAACCTATAAAGTAATAGGTACCTACTGTCATCTTGTTGTTTGTCTTCTGCAAGCTTGTGAAGCGTTTAACCGTTATTCTCTTATTTAATGAATAAGCAATTACTTATAGTTCTGTAAACCCACCAATTTAATGTTTGCCTGATTTTGTATCTTTTTTTTTGCGTGGATAGTTCAGTATTCTACATCAAGTCACTAACTATTTAATAATATAATAATCTTTATTATACAAGAAAGTGGTTACAAAATAGTGTGAAGTCCCTGACTCCTGTGCTAGGTGATATACCTGTGTAACAAGAGCCAGTGCCCTCTCCCAGTAGGAGATATTACAGAATATTATGCAAAAAGAATATGGTAACAATTTAATTGGTTGTTTAAGTTATTTTATTAGCTACTGAATCAATTTACTCCTAAGGAGATACCTATTTTTATTCGACCATCAGCCACTCTTTATCTATTTTATTATAATTTATACCGGGGCGAGAGAGAGTCCGGGGCGAGAGGGAGTGGGAGGCAGTCACCTCCTTCTGCGAAGCAGTCATGCTAGCGAAGGAGGTGGCGGGACGGCTCAGGGAGAGAGCCTCCCGTCCCAGCCGCCGCGGGAGACGCTCCGGGCGTCGGGAGCCGCGTGACGACTCCCGGCCACCGTAGGCGCGGGCCTGCGGGCGGAGAGTAGGGTCCGTGGCTTAGGCCCCCAGTGGTCGACGCACCTGTGGCCGACGCCCCCGATTCGATTTGTGCCTGACAGTACATTTGACCAAAAATTACTTTGAATTAAATTAATCGTATCGGGGGCGTCGGCCACAGGTGCGTCGACCACTGGGGGCCTAAGCCACGGACCCGGAGAGTAATGGGTAGCTCACCGCCCGATCAGGACCAGGCCCGTGCCGGACGGCGCGTACGTGTTCCACGCGCGCCTCAAAGAGATGTCAGCATCGGGGAGGGGCCCCTTAGGGCCGAAGCCTGCCGGGTCAGCGGGATTGTCCGAAAGGGTTACCGCTGGCCCGGAACATAAAGGGCTAAGGAAGGAACACGGGTGGGTTTTAGTCAGTAAGAGTCTGACACTCCCTTCCGCTCCACCCAGAGCGGGAGGAGTCATTTGATGATTTGCCATCCGCAAAAAAAAAAAAAAAAAAGACCTCCGTCAATCCTACTACTTGCGCGCTATAATTACCTACCCGGCCAAGCGGTCTCGGGCCGTTTGCGGACCAAATTCAGTGCGGTTTTCGCAAGCGAAGTGCACGCATGTTGTTCAATTCACAACTGTACGCTTTAGCATTTAGGCACATTTTAGCATGCAGCGGTTGCTGACGCGACGGAGTAGGCTATTATAGCAGTAGGTATTGAAAATTTTCTACTGAGTGAAGTATCTGTTACGTAGTAACTGTTTAGTAATCTGTGGTTACACGTTGTATAATGCAAAAAATCCAAAAGTGGGAACTTTGTGCCCAATCCGGCTCACCTCCTAGACGTCAGGACTTTTAGTATGTTCACTTCCCAAGCACCCTGAACAAGTTTCTGAAGGAATCGCTTAGGTCGCTCGCTGCTCACGCGCTCTACAACTCCTTTATTGGCTTACGACTATTATAACAATAAAATTGTAATGATGTTAATTACCTACCTACTTGATTAATGAAGCCGGATATCATTTTATAATATAGGAAAATCAATATTGATATATTTCGAACGCCTATCCTCAATTATTGGGAAATAATGGAACTCGCAATAGTATTTTGCTTACCTAGATTTTATTTACCTAGAAAGCATCGAAACCCAGTTAATACCCCTATAAGCATTCAATTTCATGATCAGCCTATAATGTTCCCACTTCTGGGACACGGGCCTCCTCTCGGAGAGAGGAAATGGGCCGTAATCCACCACGCAGGCCCAGTGCGGTTTGGCAGATGTCACATGTCTTCGAATTTTTGCTTCTAGGACATGCCGGTTTCTTCACCGTTTTGAGAGCAGTGGTGATGAAAAAAATTTTGTAGCACTAAATTTTGTAGCAGCAAAATCCATACTAACATTATAAATTCGAAAGTAACTCTGTCTGTCTGTATGTTACCTTTTCACGCCTAAGGCCCGGTTTCCACCGCGAAACAGTAATGAGCCGGAAATGGCTAAGCGGAGCGGACTTCGTTTTCATGAAATAGGTTTGCGTTTCCACCAAGAAAGAGTTTAGTCGTCTGACTCCCACCGCAAAAGAGAAATGAGCTCATTTTTACTCTTTTTGCAAGCTGAGTCATTTCCGCTCAACTTTTTGTTGGTGGAAACACATGTAAGCAGTTTTCTCTTGCGAGGTAAACCAAGTCATTAAAAGGTCCGCTCCGCTTGCGGTAGAAACTGGGCTTAAACCACTGAACGGATTTCGATAAAATTTGGCAGAGATAGATTGCATCCCGGGGAAGGATATAGGATAATTTTTATCCCGATATTCCCACGGGATCGACACTTAAGCGGGTGAAACCGCGGGGCGCAGTTAGTAAAATTATAAATCCACGCTCATACAAGTCACTTTGATAAAAACGAGTTGAAAGCTGCAAAAAAGCTTCAGAAAATTGCTGGAGTATAGCAAAATATAGGTCAAGCAACTGCCTTGAACACTGTCTAGAAAAAAAATCATATTTTAAACTGGGATTACGAAAATAAACTAGACATCGAGACACGCCTTGTGCTTAATTACGTAGTTTCTATTTATGAAAAAGTTTAAATGGCAACCAATGAGCCAACGAAAGCTGACCAACTCACACAGGTGAAGATTTTACGAGCAGCAAGCTCTATAAAGCCTCCCGCAGACAGCCGCGACGCGACTCTACATAGTAGAACAATTTCTATGAAAAGTTCATGGAAGTTGGCCTTAACAGGCATCAACGTCAATGATGGTAAATATGACCGTATCGCATTCTCTTGCAGCGATGAAAATTCCAGACATCGATATTTTTAGTACGATCGGAGATATCTCAGCTCACGTGAGAAACAACTATTAAATTAATTTAAAACCAGGAATGGAAGTGAATTAAGTATCTGGGTGCCTCATTAATTAGACGGAATCAGAAGAAGCACTTATCGTAATTGAAATCTTAATTTGTTAAACGATGTGCATTTTACCGATTAATTAGGTAATATGCAAGTGGATAATTGGCACGTCGCTTTTTAGATGAAATCGGGCTAAGTATGTAAGATCACAATCGGCTGGTCTATTCTGTAAAAATATCACCGTGACAATCTCGGTAAAGTGAACTTGGAAGTGACCCCAACTGACGCTAGGAATTGACAGCTCACTTCAAACTCAGATAAAACCGGACTAAGTAAGTAAGATCACGATAGGCTGGCCTATTCTGTAAAAATATCACCGTGAAAATTTCGTGAAGTGGCCCAACTGACGCTAGGAATTGACAGCTTACTTCAAACTCAGATAAAATCGGATTAACTAAGTATGTAAGATCACGCTCGGCTGGTCTATTCTATAAAAATATCACCGTGACAATTTCGGTAACGTGCACCTGGAAGTGACTCAACTGACGCTAGGAATTGACAGCTCACTTCAAACTCAGCAACCTAAGTTTTCACGGTGAGATTTTTTTACAGAATAGCACAAAAGATCAGAAGGCCAATTCTCGTACTTAAAAAACGTTCAAATTCAAGTCGCAATCTTGTCTCAGCGACAATTAATGTCAAAAACTTGTCAAAAATGAGGGTAAATTGATTGTATAATTTGTGAGACTGAGATTAGGCTGCGAACGTTCTTAAGAATACGGGAATTGCCCATCTGATCAAGTCCAAATTTGTTCACTCAGCCCATTGAACTTCGTGCGGCAAAAAACTTTGCTGATGTCACCAGCAACATGTTTTGTGCTAACTTACATAATATTTGAATATATTTTGCAATAGTTCCGAACATGTTTGAGTAAGAAAAATAAAAAAGTAATTTAAAAATAAAAAATTTAAACCGATTTCAATAAGAAATTAACTCAAAATTATGAAATACTTAACTTTAAATTCGGAAGTCGGTTGCTTGGGATCTGTATTTAGCTTTGTATATATTTGTTTGCAAACCCTAACAGATTGTCATATGTGAATATAATGCAGGTCCAATAATATTACATACATACGTGTCGAATTGATAACCTCCTTTTTTTGAAGTCGGTAATAATTACAATTTAACCAGAATATGGTAAGAAATGTCACTGTTATTCACAAATAGACAACGTATAATTATGTAAAGACATATTTGTTACCGTCGCGAATCATATTTTGATCAACATTCAACCTGATAGTCCTGCAAATTGCAACAAACGTAAGGAAATTTGAATTTCGAAGGCTACCCTGACGCTTTCGCCATAACTAACGGAATTAGATCGTGCATTTATGGAAGGAAACTGTGATTAGCAATAAAAGTTCTCCTTACATTTTTTACAAAATCGATATCTGAAGGGACACGAGACAATAAACTGAGTAAAGAGAATAGAAATTTACGTGGTACGAGCTGGTGCGGTACCATGACCTTGGTACGCTCGTTTGCAAAATGAACCTGAAACTAATCGATGGGCGTATTCTTGGTACACAAACATAGGGCCCACTGTACCGCGATCGGCTAATTAAAGTTCAAGTAATCAACGTTGCGTCTAAATCTGGACTTCTTTTGTGTTTTATTTATTAATGCACTAGCTTCTGCCCGCGACTTCGTCCGCGTCAAATTTCTTTTTTCTCCCGACCCATCCCGTCGCATCGCATCAGCTGCCCGTGCTATACACTTCGTTTTAGCTTAGCGTTCTTTGACTTTCTTATTTTTGCTCGGTTCCTAAGGGTCGTAGAGTGATGTTAAATAGCCTTCCTCATAAATTGGGCTATCAGAGAAAATATTTTTTTTTTTCAAATCCGACTGGTAGATCCAGATAGACATACAGATGTCAAACAAACAAATTTTACCTCTTGTATAATATTAGTATAGACAAGCTCTTTTAATAGCATCGCCATTTGGAATTTTCGACCAACATTAACAGAGCTTATCGATAATCTTCATTAATACTGCAAAGCTTGTTACGTCTATTGAAAACTGTCTCATAAACTTGATTCATTATCAACATAAAAAAAAAATATTTCAAGGGTATTAAGTCAACTTCATAAAATATGTTTAATAGAGACTTCAGCTGCACAGCTACCATAAATACAGAGTGATTGAATAATTTATATTCTTCCAGACCGTTACATTATGGTCTAATGTATCCATTTCCATACAGAGTGCGGTGATTAAATAAATCACGGCCTCCTGACACATAATACCATCCATCAAGTCGCCGAAGCTCGCCTTACTTCAACTACAGGAGTCAATTATGTTTAGCGCTTCAATTATCTATATTAAAATCCTAATTATCACTAATTAGGTGATAAATCAACGCTTTAGTATAATAATTTAGTACAGTCAAGGTCAGAAGTATGTGGTAATACCTATAATACAGGTAAATTATATCTTTAGCAAATTCAAAGACATGAGACATCTAAAAACCCGCATGGTGGATTACGGCCCACTCCCTCTCACCGAGAGGAGGCCTGTGTCCCAGCAGTGGGAACGTGTAGGTTGATTATGTAAAGCGATTTTTGCCAAAATAATTGACAAACTTTATGAATTATTATTTAAATATCGTAGATACACTTCAGTTTCAATTGATAATTTAGTATCTAAAAGGGCTTGTAAAATTCACAAACATAAATGGTTTGCATGCCCCTATCCCAATAAAAATGGAAAACCAATGTCATATGTGAATTTAAAACGTACATTTTGTATTCACGAGGCCAGGGCGGCATCCGCGCTGCATCCGACAGCGATGCACTTTATGTTAATCTTCATTCATTGCAAATAAGCACGGATCATGTCTAAACTCAGATTAACAAGTTGTGCCAGTCATGAAACATCGATCATCGAGTACTATGAGTGAGCTAATCGATTTCTCATTGATAAATATTGTTTAGACAACGAAGCACCTTTAATTGAATAAACCAGAATTATATGATTCTAAGCTGAAGAGTTAGTGTTTGTTTGAACCAGTTAGATCAGATTTTTTTTTTGCATTTGATAGTAAGTGATAGTCAAATTTTTGAGGAAGGTATTTAACATCACACTACGACTTAACCTTCTGATGTTATTTTTTTTACGTATTTACTTATTGTTTAATTCATAAATTTTTATCATATTTTATTTACAATTTTTATCAATTTTACGAGTGTTATCAAAGAATTTCATTTAAATGCAACTTTTTAAATCGTTACCAATTTTTCAAAATTAACGTGTATTACTAAGTTAGATTATTTCTCTATTTAATTGTTCAATGCATGTGGGTATTTTGCTATAAGTAACCGATGCACAAAACGTGCATTTAAAAAACCTCGCGAAACCTTAACCTTCTTGGCTCTCGGTTGACGTAAATTGTGTCAACCTAACTTGTCATTGGCTGTGCTACTTCTCGATTACAAACAAAACGTTCGGTACGTGCAACACGTTTGCCTTAATTATATTTTTTTTATCAATGAGGATGAATCGACCCTGGCAGCTTCACCGTAACGGTAATTTTGTAATAGTAGGTATATTTATATAAGCATAGGTATTCACAACCTTTCGGCAGGCTTCTGAATCGAAAATGACAAATTTTCGGTCAAACCGAATTACTATTACCAGTATTATATTATCTGTGCTATTACACATTTTTGGTCAAACCAAATTATTCATCACTTATAATGTTTGGGACTTTCCCGATGGTATTTGATTGTGAGATGGGAGATTATGTATTTAGTTTGAACTGTCAACATTTTCTGGCTTCGGATTAATGAACAGTGTTTATAGGACTCCTTCGATAACACTGATTGATGTGTCGAGACGGAAGCGTGTCGCATGTTTGTGAATAGCTATGCAGAGTTAAAAATAGAACGATTGCTTACTTTCCGTTACGAACTCAGCAAAAAAAAAAAAAAAAGTCAAACTGTCAAATCATCAAGGAAAGTAAATTGTTGATTTCCTGTTAGGTATTCATTCGAGCACGAGGCGAGCGTTATTAATTTATTGATTAGGTCCATATCTTTAGGCGTGTCGCGATGGAATTGAGGACTTATGCGAGCATGACCTGGTTTATAGGCTTCTTGGCGTCTAGCGACTTTGATGTTCGCCAAAGTTGTAAAAAACACATTTGGACGAGAGACGCCTGTCACACAGGAGACCTTGGAGACTGGCAGAAAAGAAAGGAGTCCACTACCCCGCATTGTGTGATTCTGGGATGTGATGAATAAAATGTTTAAGTTTTTTGGGTTCGGAACGACTTTATGTTTAAAAACTGGCCAGTTATCACGGTTCCTGAGATACAGCCTGGTGACAGACGGACAGTGGAGTCTTAGTAATAGGGTCCGTTTTTACCCTTTGGGTAGGGAACCCTAAAAATGGTTGTGATAGAGATGCAAATGCAAATTACGAATGGAGTCACCAAATATTGTTGTTGCAATAAAAAATTCATTCAGTAGTAAGTCTGTGGCACAATTCTAAAAGTGCACTGGCTGGGACGTTCCGAAACAGAGTGTATTGTTTTAACGAGAGCTGGTAAGTATACTCCAATAAGTTCAGTTGGGCAATACTTCGTTGGCAAAGCATTTTTATAAAGAATTTACATTACAAAAACTTCAGTTTAGCAATTTATTAAAATATACAATAATTATTAAGAACGAATTAATTAATTAACTGCCAGACTAGCACTGCCGGTTGTCGGAGTTTACTATATCTCTCAATTCAAAATACATAGGTACCTAAGAGATGGTACAATAAATAAATAACACAAGACCTATCAATAAGCAGGTAGTTATAATCTATTACGAAAGACTAGGCAAAAAAATAGGAAGTAATACCTATTAAGTAATCCGAGATATTAAAGGCATTATTTGATCTCGTTATGCAATATTGATCCAGCATCTGTCTAGACGACATGAGGTATGATGATTTCAATTATTGATACTTGGATTTGTTACATGACGCGTTCGGCAGTCGGCACACGGCGATTCTCATTCGCCAAAATATACATCAATAGCGAAACTAACTACTTTCTATTTACAAAGAGTAATATCGTGTCAGTTTTTAGGCTTGACCGGCGCGCGGGCGGGGGATCGGACGGTGCCAATGAACTTGGCGGGAAAGCAAATGCAGCCTCGCGCCACTGGGTCACACAGGTACTGTCGCGGAACGAACGCTACCCGAACACCTTCGCATACACCATAAATTCATAACGGCCCGTATCAAACAACTACCACGTAATTTAGCCGCCTTGCACACAATTTATTGCTTGAATTTTCATTGGGCGCACCGCTACGTACAACCAATAAAGCGTTGCGTTTGAATTGCAAATGCCTCTACAAAACGCAACGCCTAAGTAGATATATTCCCACGTCTATTAGATCCAAATGCGAAGCTAGAGGGCATCGCTACGGGTTAGAAAGAGTCAAATACCTCGCGTGTTAATTTAAGCTCGGTCAAACTGATTTTAAGCGCAAATAAATAGTTTATGGCAATTGTAACGCAATAAATTCTGTAAGGATGATACTTACATTCATTAAGACTGGCAATGTGCCATTCTGAGGACGTTTCCGGCAAGCGGCGGCAGCCGTCGATTCGTTCTGGCGACGCCTGAATTACAATTGCAAGCGGACGAGGTTCTGCAATGTGTCATTCAAAACACCAGAAAAACTGTTTGCATATGGAGCAAATAATGCTTAGGAAGGAGCAAATTGAACAGTTCTAAAGCACAAGGAAAGTTTTGTAACTAGTGGTGTCGGAGAAACATCTATCCATGTGGGTCAACAAACCGAGAAGCTTTTATCAAACGCAATATACATTTCTGTATCGATAGCAAACTAGAACCGCACGCGGCGTGCAAACCTTATCTAAACTACAACGCTTCCCACTTCGCAATAAAGCTTTAGTATATTGCACTTGTTATTTCTTAAACAAATTCTAAATATGTGAATAGTACGAACAAACTACGACACAGTATACTTTAAATATAGCTTTTTATGATATTTTTCCAACAAAGCATCGCATGATGGGAAACTTTAAAACCCGACTGTTAAGTACTTGAGCATTATTATTGCAAGCAAAAAGTTGTGAATTAAACAACTGCCTTCTAAGGAGGCTGGTAGTATACTAAGCAGCCTGACTGTGACAGTGAATTCGAACTGAAGTGGCGTTCAGGGTTCAGTAGGGCGAATTGGGCAAGGCAAGTAGCAGCAGTCTGATCTCTTGAAGGACTTCAAGCCGTCAGTTTTAATTGAACGTTTAAAGTCTTTAAAGTGCCCACGCCCCCGTCAACTCCATAACATTTCGAAAACAAAGACCGATAAACGGTTTATAATTAGAAATATTGTACTGGTACAGAGGTCAACACGCATCGGCTCGCCATTTCCAATGACGGGTTATATTTTATAATAGTCACACATGTTATCAGATTATTGAACCTAACATAAGTATGCGCCTGTCATATATCTTGCAAATGTTACTATCGGATGAATTTATAACGCACCCTATCAAGACATTTTTGTGGCTCCTGCATCTTGTCACGAATTTATCGAAGCATTATCTTCGTTGATTTACTAAGTTTGGACTAGTTAGATATTTTGTCCGTTCCTCAGTAACAAAGGATCGGATGGATAATCAATTACTTCTATCAGCAAACAATCAAAGATATCAATTTATTGGAATTTTAACACCACCTTGATAAGTTCGATCGCAATTTTCACGCTTGTCTGTCACAGTTGACAGATGTTAAATTATGTAAAAGAATCACGTCATTTAACGAGTTAAATAAATAGGTTTTTGTGTTATTAAATCAATGTACGTACTTGGTTAGTTTGCAGAGTTTTTAACGCTATAACACTTGAATGTTTGATTTATTAAACGATATCGTCTGGTAATCGTTTGTTTAATTATTTTGTTCAATCTGAGGTCACAGCGCTAATTAGCTGGCGTGGAAACATTCGAGGAATGCATGTGAGATCCACCAGTCCATCGGCCTCTTGACTGGTTTAATTATTTGCACGAAACCGTTCAAACTGTGGCATCCATTATGTTAAGTGGATCACAATCATAATTATGCACTAGAACAAGCAAATTCGTTAAAATAATTTAAACACTGCGGTTGGACAAAGACCAAATCGATTGCAAAAGTGAAAGCGCTTTTAAAATTTATAGCCGCTGTATAGTACAAGATTAATTGCAATAAGTCATTATCTTATCGATATTTGGAATTGTTAATAGTTTTCATATCACGGGTACGTTTCGTTGAGTTGTTTTATTATCTCTGTATTATCAGTCAACAAACTTTATTAAAGTGTGATTATAGAGGACCAAAAGTTTGATACAGTTTTTATATTCCACTAACCGACTAGGCTACTGTTGATTTGCTCTAACAATTTTAACCCGTATGGGTAACGTGTCACGATGCACGTGGAAGAATTTGTGACTAATATCTTGCAACTTAAGCAAGGAAGCACACGAAAACAAACTACATGACACAATACTAAATACCTTCGGTTTGAAGCTTCTATTACCCAAAATGTTTAACATAATTATTAGTTACACATCGTGTGTATAGCATCCCTAAAATAAACAAAACTTTATTTACAACGCTAGACTACTGGCTATTAGTATAACGACATGATACTGCGCAGTAATAGACTCTTTATCGGGGCCACGAGTTGTTCCTCAATGCTGTGCAAAAAATATTAATTTTTTGTTGCGTTCGCGAGATGAAAAAGATTCAGACGGTGTGCACGCGTCGATCGGCGGACTTCGGCGGGTTTTTTCAAGCCCTGGACGTCCTTGCGAGGCGCGCCATCGTCACGCACCGCCGACCTACAGCTGTTTGTTTGACAACAAACTACACGATATGGAACATGTTATCAAAGCATATTCAATGGTAACACTTCACACAACCGCTGTGACGTAGCAGATGAAGCGTCAACCTATCTATCTATACTGCACCAATGGAAAAATTATGGCGATCGGGTGACTCCACAAATTGTTATCGCTCATAGTTATCGCATACGAGTGTGTATGACGTTCCTATTCGTGAAATTGATTCTGTGGTTGATTTAAGTGAAATAATGACGCATTGACGGCATTTCTCCTACGCAACTTCGATGCTAAAAGGTTCAGATTATGTAGGTACCGGTTTAAGTAAACAATATCAACACTGTTCAATTAAAACTATATTTTATCAACTTCAGAGTATTTAAAAAAATTGCTCAATCATTATGACATAAAGCGTGTAATACCAATAAAATTCGAGAACCCATCAAATCACAAAACTCGTTTCTTCACCATATAAATGACTAACTTGTAAAATACACCCACATATTTTTACAAATGGCCGTTTTATTTGACAATGTACTGCGCGCAGATCGCAGCCAAGAAGGTATTTTGTGCATCCACTTTCACCGATATAAGCACGCCAATAGATTGTACCGCGAGGTAGAAAACGTACGCGCGGATAAATTCTCTCCAATTGACAATTGCGAATATTCTATCCATGAATAAGTCTGGAGTTCTGGAGCCTTGTTTCATGGGCTCATATTCAGGTTATAATGTTCCCACAATTGGACCAATACAATCTCAGTGAGAGGAAGTGGGCCGTAATCCACCACGCGGGCCTAGTGCGGGGTGGTAGATGTCCGAGTCTTTGAATTTTGACGACATGCCGGTTTCCACACGATGCTTTCCTTCGCCAGTTTGATAGCAGTGGTGATGAAATAATTTACACAAATTACAGTGCCTGGCAGGGCCCGACTAGTCTACGACTCAACTCGCAAGTCGCGGATGTTACCACTGGCCCACCAGTGCTCTAATGGTCCTCAATACAGATGTCCCATTTTCACTTAAATAATTATCGCTATCACAAACAGTCACACTAGTAAGTAAGTAATGTACCCGAGATAAGTGTGTTACATTATTAAGTGGGTTAGAAATCTACTTGGCTTGCACGTAACATTTAATTAATTGATCTTTGTTCTGGTCTCTGTTTAATACGTGTTCATTAGTGTTCGTGCAACATTCTACTAAATTGCATGTGAACAATCTTGAAACACTAATTATTTCTATAGTGTAATGTACGGTTAAAAAGAAGACACAGTTTTGAAAGCATTTTCGCGATGATCAATGGTCTGTAAAAATGAATACCATGTTCATTGGAATTTCATAATTATTATACTTAGACCTACCTCGGAGTTTGTTTCGAGATTAAATATACCAATTATGAATAATGAAATCCATTAAAATAGGGTCAACAGTTCCCGCGATTAGACCGCTTGTACATTGAGATAATAAATACTACGACCTGATTTAACAATGGAATTACTACGCCCTATTACGTACTGTATTAATCAATAAAATTGCAGAAAAGCAATGTCGTGTCCAATCCAACTATCTTCTAAGATGAACTAGAATCTATCGCATTCAAGTCCAGTCCAACAGGTACAAATAAAATAAAATTGAAGAGCGTTCCTCCTTCATTCGTCACTGCTGGGTCCTTATTCTATATGACACAATGAACGTGAAATGAAGGTGAGATTAGCTAAGGAATTGACGTGGTTTCGAGTAAGGAATCCTTAGTGGTCATAGTGAATTACAGCCCTGTTGACTTATCATTTTCTTTCAGTACAAGTCTACTGTGCTGTCTTTTAAAACCGTAATAATGATTGATTTTCAGTCCATGGTACTGCAGTAAACGACAATGATTCCGTGAATGGACAGGAGTTCAAAAACACTACGTTTAGACAATGGGCCATTGAAAAAACTCGAGGAATCTTTACAAGCAATAAAATAACGTTAGCTGACATAAGTGCTATTTTTAAGTACTAACAAAACAACAATGTGTTCAAGATACTCTATGAAATCGAAACAACTTTTAATTTATGCAGTCTTCTGCTTAACGATCTTAGTCATATTAATAAGTGAGTACTTAGTTGAACTATTTTAAGCACAAATGGTGGTGCATGTGAGTCGATCAGAAGCGAATGGAAGGTTCGGGTTTCACGGCCTTCGGTCCTCTACTCGATTACCAACGACGCCAGTGACGTAGGTGCGCTGGCGCCTATACCAACTTTGCGGCTTCGTGTCATGAATACATGAGGAAGTCTTTAGTGTTGTGAATAAATTCGCGGTTTAACTCAGGGTTGCTCAAGGAATGCGGTTTAAGTTACCAAGTGAGTTTTGAGTCCAGTAATAATAATTGTACGTGACCCCAATCACAGGTGCGCGACTCCAAAAATGCGAAGAGTGAGTAATGCAGAAAATTAACCAAGGATCCGCGAGAAATCTAGTGCAAAAAAAAGGAGTACGTATCGTCGAGCAGGCCAGACGAAAAAGAACGCACGACGGTCGCTTTTTTAGCCAGGCAGTAGATCGGGTGCGTTGCGCGTGAGTCACCGGCGGCATACCGGCGCGCACCATGCACCGTACGTGTCAACCACCTATTTATGTCGCTGGTCGCAGGACGAAGCGCAAATAAACAGCATCAAAGGGACGTTGGATTCCGCACGGCGACGGTGCGAGCACCAAGCTAAAGGAACGAAAACAACCACCATTGTCTACGGATGAGTTATTTTCGCAAATAGATACGGATTCGCCACTTGCTGTATGCAAGTTCTGTCGCCATCCGCGGATGCTAAGTTAAGATTCTTACGGCTAACAGCGTTTAGAAATACGCTGCCTGATATTTAATTTAGATCTGCTACTGAATGTGATTCGTAATTTAAATTGGTTGACTCATTAGATTTTGATCAGCAGCGTCACTTTAACATTATAAAGGCGAAAGTTTGCGAGTGTGTTTGCATGTTTGTTACTTCTTCACGCACAAACGGCTGTACAGATTCGGATGAAATTTGGCACACAGATACTTTATAACCAGGATAACACATATGATACTTTTTATCCCGACATTCCCACGGGATCGACACTCATGTGAGTGAAACCGCGGGGCGCAGCTAGTGATTTCAGAAAACTGAATAATTGTGAAGTTTTGTAAGTAGATGAATGATGTTTCATAAAAAAAAAACTATTCAGTTTTTTTAAACATGGAACATTTAAGTACCTACTTTAAAAAATAGTTACTTAATTTAATCTGTAATCTTTGAAAGTGTTGCTTTTTACAGCATTAAAGTAAAAACTGGCAATACTTGATCAAATCATTGGTGTTAGAGAACATTGTGAGTTTGTTAAAGTATGTTAAAGTTTACTTTAAAAATGTTGAGATAGGTACATCCATTACCAAAAGTCACTAAGTTGAGTTCTAATGGTACTGATAAAATCAATGGCATTCTTCCCCGACAAATGGCTTAATTAGTTACTTACTTACATAAAGTCGGTAACAAAGCTTACATAAAGGTGGTTTTACAATAACCAAAAAATGTCCTGATTAAAATGTTAAATTACTGTACCAAGGGCAGAATTTAATTACAAACGAGTTTCAATGAAAATTAAATATTTCATAATTGCCAAAATGAGTTTGAATACCTAAGTAGAGTCACTTCCTTTGTAAAATACAGGAAAAGCTCTTTTTTGCAGTCTGTTTTAGTATGAATTTTAATCAAAAAAACATTGAACAATCACTTCGGCTGGAAAGTTAAAGAAATAATTGTGAAACATTTTTAAATCCGATTTCCTTTGACATACAATTTAATTGCTAATATAAACATCAGTCATAACAGGAAAGATATGATAGAAAGTTTGAGTTGTAAAATTTATACTAAATAAAACCCTCAAACAGCGTTTATTAACAACCCATGCTTGCTAAAGTTCTACAAGTGAAGCACACAAGACATTTGCTTAAAATGTCTGTTACATCTTTCTTGTTTATTCAAGACAATGTTAGAAATACATTTAGCCTTTAACTGATATCAGTACTTATGCAATTTTAATTTACTGCGCTATGGGATCACTTTGACATTGTGCAGCCAATAGTAAACTGTTAAACGCCACATGAAAAGTTAAATAAGATATTTCTGACAGAAAGTGATGGCATTTATAATAAGTATTGTATCAGTAACAAGGGCTCTTTGAGGATAATTCTATGGGAACAGTTTAGGTAACCACATTTCACAGGAAATGTAGATACAGTATAAATAGCTGCAAAGGAAAAAATAATTAAATATTGAATTGAAAACTGACCTTTCATCCTCGGGCTGTGGGGCGGCTGGCGTCTCCTCCTTGCCATCGCCTGTGTCGCCAGCCTGCAGCGTGTCCGCGGACACATCCGGAGCACCACTTTCACACGCATTCACATTGACACTGCTCATCACCGCGCCACTAATCGCATGGGACACCGCACTCACGGGGCTACCGAAGCCCTGACTGTCATGGCCGGGCTGCGCCGTGTTCGCCGCGTACGCAGTAGAACTCACCGGCATCGACACCACCGGCGAGTTAGTCCCCGACACGGTCGCCTCCGCGGGCGCCACACTACTCTGAGACATGACCGGCACCACGTTCCCGTACCCTAGACCCATACTGGTCTGGGACTGCACCACGTTCGGGTGGACTCCACCGCCCATACCGACCGGCATGCTCGGCTGCATCGACATCGGAATGTTCTGGTGCGCCATAGACACTTGCGCCACCGGCTGGTTGGGCACGTACTGCACGCCGCCCATCTGCCCCTGACCGCCCACCTGCTGCGGTAACAGGTTCTGCTGCCCCATGTGCTGTGCGACAGGCATCTGCTGACCGACGTTCGTTGGCTGCATGAATATAGGATCTGAGGCGGGTATCTGCATACTAGGCTGATTCCCGTCTAGAGTCATCTGCATATTCTGCGGAGCCGCAGTCATCATTTGAATATTTCCTTGCGGCACATTCCCTTGCTGAGGAGCAATAGAGTGCGTTGGCTGCTGCTGACCAGTGAGACTCTGGAGATTTGCAGGCAATGTCGAGCCCTGTGGTTGAGAAGGCATCGGTTGAAGGTTTGAAGGTAGTGTTGCACCTTGCTGTGATGTAACAATAGAAGTGAGCACCTCTTGTGGCAAAGTTTGGCCCTGCTGGCTCATCTGTGATTGCTGTGTGTGGTATTGAGGAACATTATGTTGAGGTTGAACCATCTGCTGCTGAGAAGATGGCATATTAGCAGTAATCATTGACTGAGCATTAGACTGCTGACTAACAGCTTGGTTATATTGCTGCTGCACTCCTGACATGCCCTGTTGTTGCATTTGAGGATGCATGCCAGGCACAACTGACTGCTGGGGCTGAGATGACATCTGATGCATTTGCGGTTGCATCTGTGGCATCTGTTGATTAGCGCCAGTGAGTTGAGTGGGCATTTGCATCTGTTGAATGTGATTAGGCAATTGTTGATTTTGCAGAGCCTGTATCTGAGCTTGGCTTGGCAAATGCTGAAGTTGGGCCTGTTGAGCTCCCATCGCCTGCTGTCCTTGCATGTGGTGACTCTGTCCCATATTAGGCATTTGAGCTTGTTGCATATGCATTTGAGGATTTGGTTGGCCTTGTATTTGCTGCATCTGCATTTGTTGCATCTGAGGCTGCTGAGGGGCTACTTGAGTAATCTGTCCTTGGTTAGGCATAGCCTGCATTTGAGGCATCTGTTGCTGCATTTGTGGCATGTTAGTCATTTGTGCTTGAGGCATGTGTTGACCCATCTGCTGCATTTGCTGATTTGGTATTTGTTGCATTTGCTGCGGCATCTGTTGGTGCATTGGGATCTGTTGCATTGCCATACCCTGAGATTGAGCAATGACTTGCTGAAGCTGATGTTGAGGGAAGCTTTGAGGAATCTGCTGCACTTGCTGTTGTTGTGTCTGCTGCGGATGATTCTGAGCTGCATTCTGCATAGTGATGTGCGTCATACTCTGAGGATGCTGCTGTCCAACCTGCTGCTGGTTTGGCTGCAGATTTGGATTTGGCATTTGTTGTGGTATTTCTAAAGGTGGAGATTGCACTGACACTGATTGAGAAACAGGCTGCATCTGCTGTTGCACCGCATTAATAGGTTGAGTCAAAGATTGGCCTGGAGAAGCCATTGGAAACTGTTTTTGAAGAGTTTGTTCTAATTGCTGCACAGTTGGAGCATTACCTTGCATATCTTTAGGCCCTTTGTTAGTCAGATCACTAGACATTTCATCATGTTGACTATCATTAATTACCACACCACTGTCAGGAGCCTGCAGCGTATTAGTCTCGGTCACATCAAGGTTGTTGTTTAACGTAATAGGTGCATTCTGCTGAGTTGTATGATCCAGGTAATCCATACACATCCATCGACCCCTACGGAAAGGCTCAGTGCTTTCAATTTTCACAACTTTAAACCGTTCATTCCTAACATGTTCTTGTATTTCTTTCATACCTTCCTGGGGCTTAGCATTTCCTATGAGATTAATGATGCTGCCAGTTCCGGCGTTAGTAACGCTGACATGCATGTCAGACACTTCTGTATTATTACTATTTGGCACTGCTCCTCCTATCTGGTTGTTAGCGTTGTCCTGGCCGACGATAGCCAGCCCGTACTGCGAGCTGGTCGGGATGACAGGGGCGCAACCTAATGATGCACTCGACGCGTTGTAAAACACATCATCTTTCGAGAACGTGTCCTCGGAATAACTAGGCGTTTCATTCTCAATGTCAGTCACTCTTGATATGTCGTCGGTGTGAGATTCATCAAGATCGTCAGCGGAGTCTTCGCCAGCATCAGTGCTCACTCGAGAGCCGACCGTCACACTGGTGATCTGAAATGAAGATATTTTCCTTGGGTTATGGGCGGCTTGCAGACTTGTCGGGTGAGTCACCCCCTTCTCCGACTCGTTCAGTCGAAGAGATTCACTCGTCGTACGGTGAACAACGTTGTTATACTTGTTTTTCTCACTAGTTTTATGTGACTTTTGAATCAGATTGTCAGCCATTATGCCGTCCGAACCGAATGACTATCTAAAGAAAATTTCACTGTTTATTGGCTTCAGAGACATTTGATAGACCTTTCAATCACAATAATACATGAAATATAAAATCATTGTACACTCACAATTTCACAAACACAGTAATTTAACTATAGAAGTTCTTAAAATTCATTAGTAAACACACACAGTTGCGAACATCTTTCAGACGGCAGCAACATGGCGGCCATTTATGCGCAATGCATTATGGTTGACAATTTGCAGTAGACTATAGACATTCTAGAGTTATTCGGCTTAGTTCATCTTTATGGTCGAAAGGTGGCAGTAGAAACGTTCAAAATTAAATTAGAAAACTACCACAGAACTTATTAAGAATTGTAATTCTACCTGTTCTATAGAATTATAAAAAATATTTTTAGTTTCAATGCAGATTTTTTGTAAACTTGCTTACGTTTCGTTTTACGCGTTCGTGTAAAGTACGTACTACATATTTCGTGAATCGAAACACAACTGGCAAATTGATTTGGATATATTTTTAGATTGTATTAAAACATTCCGATGCTCACTAAAACATTTCAACGAAATCTTAAAGAGGCTTCTGCAAAGAAGTCAGTTTATTAGGATTACTCTAGCTGTCATCTACGTTAATAGTTTTCACAATTTTACTACAATAATAAGGTATACTTACGTATAGTCGACGGAGATAGTACAAAATAAGTAACATCACTAACATAATCAAATCACGCAATATTTTCTCCGCATAGTTAATACGTACATTTATAACAATTACCAGCAGTACTGCTATTCCACAACAGATAGCGCTGAAAGATACGCAGGCACACAGACATTTGGAGTAACCAAATGCCGACAGATGGAGTAAAATAAATATTAAGAAAGGATTGCAAACAAATCAAACCTGGAAAAAACAACTCTTTGAAGTGCGTTCATTTCAAAGAGTTGCATTTTTTTCTTTTCATTTAATTTTTCAATTCCGTGACCTTGTGAAAAAAAAATACTTAACTATAATAGGTAATACCTTTTTGGAATAATGATGCATTGGTTTTATTTTTAGTAGGTAGGTATCGTAGAATATTTTATTTTGTATTAAGGGGCTTACATGACCTAAAGCGCGGTCACTGTCGGACTGCATAGAAAAGAAAGAGATGCGCGATGACACAACGCTGGTAATTTAATGCAAAATATGAAGCAATTATTTAATTACAAAAAATCTATTGTTTGGACTAAAAAACTAAAACACTAGTATTTTAGTATGTTGCTTGTAGAATAATCTGAAAAAAAACCCAGAATGATTGTATGTACCTACATTAGTATGGTTTATAGTGTAAAAAGAAAGGTTTTAGAGGTTTCTTCATGATTTTTTTCTATCGTACCAAATTAGTTGTATTATGTTTTCAACACGCTATCTACCTAGCATATATCCTGAAGAATATCATATATTTTTCTGATTTTGTTTACTGTAGTCGATCATATACTTTATTGTTTCTAAAGCTTGCGTTTTTTACATTTAGGCCCCTCAAATAGGTAATATTATGGTAAGTTAAGACGAAAGCGAGTTTTTGTAGATAGGTAGATATCTAGAAATGGTAAAAAATGAGATGATTTATTTCGTAGTAAACGGCGGCCATTAATTTAACCATACTATCCATTAGTACCTACATCCATACTAATACTATTAATTCTAAAGTAACTCTGTCTGTCTGTCTGTATGTTACATTTTCACACCTAAACTACTGAACGGATTTCGACAAAATTTGGCAGAGAGATAGATTACATCCCGGGGAAG
Organism: Mesoligia furuncula; assembly: GCA_916614155.1. Lineage (NCBI taxonomy): Eukaryota > Metazoa > Arthropoda > Insecta > Lepidoptera > Noctuidae > Mesoligia > Mesoligia furuncula. The sequence continues at coordinate 6,494,856 of OU744794.1, forward strand.
GATATAGGATAGTTTTTATCGATTTAACTCGCGGGCGAAGCCACGGGCGGAAGCTAGTCAGTTATAAATGCGAAAATAATTATGTCTATGTGCTCTTTGGATCATTTCGGCCACCATGCGGGCGAAGTCGCGGGCAAAAGCTAGTATTTTAGTAGCTGCCTAATTTTGCCTACTTTAAAATTAATTTCTGTATTCTTTAGTCCGGAATATTCGGGCAATGGTCAAACAGTGGAAGGAGTCACGCACCCGAATTTGAAAACAACTGAAACTACGAAATTGGTTTTTTGGAACATAAATAAATTCTTACCTGGGAATCGAACCTATACTGATCGTGTCAATTGATGATGACTTACTTATTGGCTGCATTTAGTTTTCAGGATTTAATCCTAATTTCAACACTATTTCTTACAATAGCTTCAGCTCAGATCAAAGGTTGTGATTTAAATTAATATGTACAGGGTGTTTGGTCGAAGGACCGACACAATTTTTTTATGGATAGGTAGTGTTATATTTTCGTAGTTTTCACTCATAACACCTATCTGAAGTGCCCACGGTAGGTAATTGAGATAATATTAATTATGTTCTTTTTTAATCATCCAACATTGTCACTACTTTTTTGTTTGTGGTTGTAGTAGAGCGTCACAATTTTTGGTGTAATCTTCAATGTACATTTTTGTACAATCGGTTCTAGAAAATTACGTGGGTGCTTCCAGTCCCAAAAATTGTGGTAAAGAACGAACATTTTCAATTTAAAAATTCATAAAAAAAATAAAAATTATTTTGTGCTAGCAAATAACATCCCCAATCCCTCAAATAATTGTTTCGGTCCTTCTACCAAACACCCCGTATAAGAACCTGTTATACAAAGTAGGTAGGGGAAGTACCGACGGCAGCACATCAAGCTACCCGAAACTGTCACATTTTCCTAATCAACTTTGAACCTTATGCTTTAGCGATAAAGTTAAAAATCTATTAAAGAAATTTGACAGATTGTAGTAACTTGATGTGCTGGCGTATGTACGTCCAAAATGACATATACGGACAAAATGACACACTGGGCTTTTTTCGAAATTGGTGGGCTACAATGCTGCAGTTGTCATAATATCACGTGAAGAAGGCCATGTTGGCCATACCTGTCAAGTTTTTAGCGCTACTGACTCAGTCACGCCGGTGTAACTGGTATGAATGCGTTTTGTGCGCGTAAAAGTTTTTTGTCTTTGAAGGAATTCATCTCGTTTTTGACGAGTTTTACGTGGGTTTTATTACATATTTTCATGTAAATTGAAGTAGTGTAGCATTATACTGAATAGTTTAAAATAATGAATATAAATATCTCGTGTATAAAGAAATTATGACTTAGTTATTCTATCAATAAAGTGTGGGGCAAAATGACATATATCAAGATGGCTCACATTACGATAATGATTCCAAAAAGCAGTCAGGAAAACGAAGAATACAGGTACAGAAGACTCATTACGATGAGGCCTCAGATGTAGAAGATTTCCAGCTGCGTAGAACGGTCCACGATGATGATTGCGCATGCATTTACTGCTAACGACCTCTTTGCCCGTTCCAAGCCTGGTTACGGTGCGACATTGTTCTCTTTGGGCTCATACAAGTCATACATCATGTGCTAATGTACCCATGAAGACTAAAAACTTCGTCCGTAAAATATGTACTTCATTATTATCTATACATATAATAAATCTGTAGAAGGGTCAATTCTGTACATTGAAAATATTGAAAAAATAAATAGCGGGGGGTGTTGCTGGATCGATACCAAACCCAAATATGTGATTAAAAAATTTTTTGTCTGTCTGTCTGTCTGGCTGTCTGTATATGCAGGCATCACGTGAAAACTAACGGTTCGATTTCGATGAAACTTGGTATAATTATACCTTATTATCCTGTGCATAAAATGGGATACTTGTTATCCTGGAAAAATACGTAGAAAAAAAAATCTTATTTTTCAGTTTTATTCATAGACGTTGTTCTGTAGAACCGCGAACACACGTTGCATTACCCGCAGTGGATAATTTTCCATTTCAATTTAAGAGAATACAGTTTCCTGTAGCTTTGTGTTACGCCATGACAATAAGTAAGGCTCAAGGTCAGACCCTAGGAGTTGCTGGCGTAGATCTTACCGCGAGTTGTTTTTCACACGGGCAACTTTACGTAGCTCTTTCCCGTGTGAGCAGTCCAAGAAATCTTCATGTTCATATTCCGGACGAGCTCACTAACAATGTTGTGTATGCTGAAGCTCTCAATTAACTTTCTGTCGCATTGTCACGATCACTTTTTTATTATTGCAAACTTTTCGTCACTGTCAGTAATGTCGTTACTGCTACATGCTACTTATCAAGGTCGGAATTACTATGAAAAAAATACTTACCTACTACAGAACGCGATCTCAACAGCAGTAGCTCAATAGAGGGATCTCCTTAATTATTATAGGCTTAGCCGTATTTGGGTCCAATAGATATTTATAAGATGTCATTGTCAGAGTTACTCAAAATGGAGAAATAAACCATCCACGCGAAGACCGACATCCGCGCGGACGGAGTCGCGGGCGGAAGCTAGTCGTGTATAATATATGTCATTTTGTCCGTACCTACTACATGTACAAAATGAATTTCCTTATAGGTTGTGATTAATTTAAATTATATTTTTCATAATATGGTTCCTATCCAGTTAAAAGTTTACGTTACCTAGTTAAAACTAATGAACCAAATATGAATATTAAAACTAAAGACTGATTGTAACTATGTTAATTAAAAATATATGATTAAAAAAACCCGACTGCGAAACTGAAAAGCTACAAGCAAGGAAGGCCATTTTAAATTAAATAAAAGTTGGTAGCAGGCGGGACCCATTTGAATTTGAAAATATAATAAAAATGTTATGGGTCCCGCCTGCTTCCAAATTTTATTTTATTTAAAATGTCCTTGCTTGTAGCTTTTCAGTTTCGCAGTCGAGTTTTTTAATTTTTTTAAATTACTTTTTTTATTTCCAGCTTTTTAGTTTACAAATGTGAAAGATTTCGCAAACGATTTAATTCTTGGTAAGTACGTGTTTTTTACGATTTGTAACTTCGTATTACTTTTAACCATATAAGTTATATATATATTTGTAATCACCTTTTAAAACCCTTTATTTTGATATCCCACTCGAAAGGTTTCAAGAAAAAAAAAATTTTTTTTGAAGACTTATTGCGCCATAATTCGGCCGTTTTAATTTTTTTCAATTTTGATATACTCAGTGTCACTCTCACAATTAAGACAAATCTAACGGCACCTTTCAAGCTGAAATCGATCAAGTCGTTTAGGCTGCAGAGCGTGCCAAAGAAATATACATACATACATACATACATACACTCGAAAAACATAACCCTCCTTCTGACGCAGTCGGGTAATGACGCAGTCGGGTAAAAAACAAAACCGTATGGCATACTTCCCATACCTACCTTCCTACGCGTGTAACTAGTCTGACCTTCATAAAGGACAAAAGGGCAGAAAGTATGAATTTATTTTGTCCGAATGTGTTTCAACTGGCTGTATATACGAAGGTAAGAGCTCACTTAGATAAGTCCTTTATTATTAAGTGTTAGTAACAACACGAAATACCTTTCGCATTTGGATCCCATTTCAATATTTTCCAACAAAAGTAACGAATTTTGAAGTTGTAATAAATATCGTTGAATTAAAACGGTATGTGTAACGTCATACAATAACATTACAATAGAAACCAGGAAGTGTTAGCGCTACATAATAACAGTTGCAATAAGTCCGTGCAATTTTAAGTCACTAGTCATTATTATTTCATCTATGCATTTTTCTATGAAATAGAAACAAAAATCAAAGTCAACTTACTTACAAATGTCGAGCAGCTGCAAAGTTCGCGCTAATTCGCGATGCGCGCCTTCGTGTCGGGAACTAAAGGAGCGAGCGCCCCGACCCCAGCCATTACCCACAAGGTCTTCGGATCGCCAGCCGATTTAGCCAACATCCCCACCAATCGCCGTGACACTTCTTAAACGAAGGTAATTTGCTATTATTTGTAAATTGGTGTGCCGAGCGACGTCCGCCGAGAGCTGACCGCGTCGCAGTCGCTCGGGAGCACGGGACCCTCCCTGGCTCTCCCGTTGCCTCCGAACACGCATGTAAACCACACAGTAAAACTCGGTGAAGAACCTTATGTAAATAATCGTCATACCACCGACAGCCTTTGCTACCGAATCGAGCGCCAGTCGATAAGATAGAGCCCACGAACAAACATCCTTTCGTTATGAATATGTGAATGTGAGTGATTCGGAGATGGCGAAGTCTGTTGAAGTGAATAAAAACAGTGAAGACGATTCCACCATGGACGGGGATAGTGATGAGGAGTTGGGATGCATTGGGAGGCTGATGGTCAGGCTGCGGATCAATCCGAACCTGATCATGCTGAAAGTGACTCTGTTTGTAATGTACGGAGCCACTGCATCTCTCTTGCCGTATTTGACGATACACATGCAGAGTATAGGACTGACTGTGCCAGAAATTTCATTTGTGTATTTAGCTTTGCCGTTCACCACGTTTTTAAGTCCACCTATTACCGGTAAGTTTGAATGTTTAATAATAACGTGACTCTATTTGCAGTATCTTTAGGAGATTTTAATGGTTTTAGGATTTCTGGTGGACCGTTTTGGGGAGTACAAGCCAGTCGTGATCACTGCTTTAATTCTGAATGCTGCATTCCACCACTCGTTATTGCTGATACCTCATCAAGAGACGCCAGGAATGATGCCATCAGCTTACGTCATGCGGCACCCGATTACGAATAGTGTAGAGGTACATAATATACTTGTTTCGAAATCGACCCCTTAAGACCTTGTTACGTACTAACAGAGTATACACCTAAGAATTTGAGCAAATCGCTCTCATCCGGCCCCAGGGCGAATTAACTAGTAGTGTCTTGTGATCCTGTTTGTTTGAATTAGTTAAGGGAATTAAGCTAAATTTATGCACGTTGGACTTTACCCTTGAATTCTGTAATGGTTCATCCGTTTAGAACCTATAATTTTGGTTCATCATCATGAGGCGCGGTGGAAAAATTAAACTTCCAGGGACCGCAATCGTAACAATATAGAATGTAGTAAGCATCTTTTGTGGCTGATAGATCTTATGCATATATTTATCTTTGTAGATTTGGTGGAGCCCTTGTCCTAGTAGGGAATGTCCTGGCGAGGATGAGACGGTGGACTTTGTGCTGGACCGCTGTGTAGACCATTGTCTACTATCGAAACCTACAGAGAGCCCATCTAGTGACCCGGCTGATGACAAGGATGACTTGGATTTCCACATTAGTCATAAGGTCAAACTGCCAAACTTAAAGTCAAATTCTAGGTAAGTTTTTAATACTATCATAGAGCACTTTCTACAGTTTGTCAAGTCATAACCTGAAGACCAATTGCTGTAAATAAAAATGTTCAAAATCTAGTCGCAATCTCGTCTCAGCGACAATCAATGTCAAAACTTGCCAAAAATTTAGAGAAATTAGAGGTACTCTTTGACAGATTGAGACTGAGATCAGACTGTGAACGTTCTTAAAATTGCGAGAGTTAAAACTCTGTTTTCACAGCAATTTTCGACCTGAAAAGATAATTCACGTAGTCACAAATCATAGTTATTCGTTAACTAACGTTATATGCGCAGCAGTAATCATGTAAATGGCGCTATTACTCATATTAAATAACAGTGATAACAATGTGCCACAGTTTCAGACAGACATAAGTACCTACTTTCTTGGTAACTCTCAGCTCTGTGTATCAAGTTTATTGTTAATCCTCCAGGCGAGTATTCTAAGAATTAGGAGTTACAAAGGCTTTGTATTTGTACGGCAAATGGAAACGAAATTTTTTGTTCGCATTATTTCTAGTTTTTATTGTAGGTACTACTTTGACAGCTTCGAAAATGCTTTGTTATTCTAATCTACCTCCATCACGAGATGTAGATATTGCAAGTAAAGTCAATCATTTTGTTTATGCAGTTTCTTAAATGGTACCGATGACGAAGATTATAATGATGCAGCTTACTTCTTGATCGAAGTTCACGATGATTTGGAAGAACCAAAAGAACAACTTGGTATCGAAATGGAAAGGGTAAGAAAACAAATGACTGAATTAAAATGTGTATGAGTTAATTTGTTTCTAAACCAGTAACTTAACGGAAATTATTTTCACAGGACGAAGATGATCAGATTACAGATTTCAGATCAAGGTTTGGGGAAAAACTGTTAATAGCTCAAGGCATAAATATTACAGCACTTGATAAAGAGGACCTCCGCTGCGGCGGCCTCGTTATGTTGCATAACATGACTAAGCTCTCCAAGCAACGTCTTGAGATACTATCAGCAGATTGCATGGTACAAAAATGTGACTTCAGGTAATGTGCAACAGGCATTTCTACTAATACCACTATTTGATTATAATAATATTTGTAAACCGACTACTTAATATTTATCTAAAGATACACAAACGGCTATCTAAAGGTAAATTATCATTGGAATATTACAGGAGAGGCGGCCCCGATACGTGCCCACCGGATTACAAGGAGAGCGACGATAAAACGTTCTATATTTACTTCTTCTTGAGATTCATGGGGACTATCATGTTGTCTGCCGGAGTCACAATCATGGATCCTATAGCTTTGACGATGATCCAAAAATACGGTGGCGACTTTGGCAGGGAAAGACTGTTTTCTAGCATCGGTATGGCCATATTCTCTCCCATAACAGGAATGTTAATAGATATGAGGAGTAAACAAGTTGGTACGTATATTGTTGGCATCTTGTAATAAATTGTTATCATTAATGTCAATAGCGCGTTACTAAATGTTTACATCGGTTTGTTGATTACAGGATACACTGACTATTCAGCTGCGTTTTATACGTACGATGTGCTGCTTTTAATATCGGCTGTAACCGTCGCTGTCATGCCTCTTGGAGCCAAACTACCCGCCGATAACTTACTGCGAGATTTAGTTAACATTATCAAAATGCCGCACATAATAGTTTTCATATTTTTCCTGTTTGCCTTAGGAAACTTTTGGGGATTTATCGAATCGTATCTCTTTATATACTTGAAGGAATTAGGAGCTCCCAATTTCTTATTAGGTGAGTGTGATAGGTGAATGTTTCTAGCTCTAGCGTTGCAATGTCGAGCTTATCAGTGCAAGCAATTTTAGTAATGATCATAATATTGAGTGGATCGTGTGTCCAGGAATAACCGTGACCGTGGGCACGCTGAGCAGTATCCCGTTCCTCTACGGCGCGGATGCCATCACTGCGCGCATCGGCCATGTGAATGTCATCATCGTCGCGTTCTTCTCCCACGCCGCGAGACTCGTCGGCTATTCGTTTATCGAGTGAGTATCTCTAGTCTCTTCCGTATTAGTTCACTCGTACCATCTGCACAGTCTGCACGTTAATTTTATGTTTATGTGTGTTTAATTTATGCTTTGTAGCATCTGATTATCCTGTAAAGCTTTAGCGCGATAACATTGCTACTATCGTTGTTAGATAACTAAATCTAATAATAAAATTGTAATGAACTTATTACAATTTGTATGATACGTGAATTGTAAATATTAGACTAATTCTTGATAATCTATGAATATCCTACATTTTGTCTCATCCAATTTATGTGGTCGTAGAAACTGATGTGAAATGACACAACAATGCTTGAACTATCTGTAAAGATAAATAAATACATGAAACATCCATTTATTGTCTTACACACAACAATGCTAATATAGAGCATCTGATAAGCGCAACCCTGGCACTGACATATTTAGATACATTTTAGCAATGCAGACGGTAAATGTACAGCTCGTATTGACTGACTATATGTAAAAAGAAAAATAAGAAGCCGGATCAGACCCACCAGGTATATAGAGAATAGCTATATCTAGATAATGACAAAAAAAAATGCCGACGCGGGAGTCTTAATGACGTATGCGGAAATATCTGGAATCCACGTAATCTATTCGAAGGAAACATTATGATAATGCTCAGGTTCCACTGATTCTTATCCCATCCCACACACCATAATAACCTGTTTCCTTTGATCCATGACATCCTTCCAATCCTGGAAATAAATTGTAGCTTTTATACAAAACTTCAAATATGAGCAGTATTCCTGATTCACCTCACTGGATAATATGTACTTGTTCCACTGTAGGGCAAAGACCACTTCTCACCTGTATGAGTGAATAATTCGTGGCAGGAGAGAGCTTTGATCACTTGGCAATCTAACTTTTTTAACACCAAGTTTCCTCACGATGTTTTCTTTCACAGTCACTCAGTGTCTGATTTAGTGAGAAAGTACAAATAAAACTGAATAAGCATTGTTCGGTTCATCTAGTTACACAAAAACCTAGCAGCCGCAGATATGTCCTTAGGCATTAAATCTCCATTTTCAAGATTAATGTATTTACGACGACATTGCCAAGTTTATGAGCACAATGATGTTGCGTGGGAGGGCTCTAATGCAAACACTTACTGATATAGGTAGTACTGTTGTAACTCAGACTGTGAACAATGGATTGGATAATAGATAATGGAAACGTATGAGGATTGAGGAGAATGAAAATGGATTTTAATGATAATATTGTCAAATATTGATGAGGACAAATGGAGTGGTGGTTTTCGGATTTAGTTTTAAGATAAACTTTGTCGAGTTATGTCAGCCTTGAAGGATGACTACCATACACACTGAAAACAACACATGCAAAACTGTAAAATTGTGTCTTCAATACCTATACAGGCGCCAGCATACATCGACGCAAAACTGTAACCACAGGCTTCAACACACGATTCTAGACATTAGCGTAGAAACTTTACGATGGTTCTTTTTTTTTACGATGGTTATCAAAAAAATATTAGCTGTTTCATAAAAAAGTGCAATATCTACCCGGTCAAAATGAGTGGAACAGCAATTTTGTTTTTGTAATCGTCGATAAATTTCAACGTATGGGTGTTCAGAATTATGTACTGAATCCATCGTAACAGGTAGCGCGTCAATGTTCCTGCCGCCCTGTATTTAGAAAAGGACTCATTGACTTTTGCCTGCAAAGGAATATCCTCCTTGTGGAATTAGGCCTGTTTTACCATTTGTCTGTATTAGTTTAAAGATCTCGCGTCGTTTCATACAGTAGTTTGCGTTAGCTAAGAAAGATTTATTAGATATATATTTTTTTTTATACTTGAGTTAGGTCTAATAGTGATTCGTTTGTATGTTTTTTTAAATCTTCCTCGTTTAACTTCTAATAATTTTCAGGAACTCCTGGTGGTGTTTCCCATTTGAAGCCATGGAGTCTTTATCAGTGCACCTCATGTGGGTAGCAGCTGCTACTTACTGCGCGATGCTGGCTCCTAAGAGTCTACTAGCTACATTGATTGGAGTACTTGGAATGGCTCACTTCAGTCTTGGTAAGTTACTTTTACCACTTAATGATGATCGTTAAAGATATAAATTATTGATAGCGGCTGTAAACTTAAACGAAACGTGGCGTGGGTTGGTCTTGCTGCTGGAAACATTATTTTGATTTCTCAAAGAACAAGATATTTATGATATACATAGAGTATTCAAATATTTCTGTCTTTACATTTATTAAAGCGTTTGGATCGGAGACCCTTGTCTGTGGAGCTTTTAAATTGTTATTCCTTTCATTCTACTTAAAATTCACAACGTAATTCTAAATATATTCAGTCAAATATTGATTTTTATAATACAATGTAAAATTAAGCTGTATAATTTACAAGAAAACGGAAGACTGTTTGAGGGAAATAAGATAAACGCACGACTTCTCATCCTTGCACAAATATAGAAAAATCTAAGCCACACAAAGAATTACAATTTTTGCTACGATTCGAATTCAGATAACATTTTAACGTCACACGAAAACAAGCGCTTAAGCCTGTTGATGTGCTTCTGTAAATGAAATGCGTATGAAATATAACAAAAACCTTTAGGACCTGATTTAATAAATTATAGAGGATGAGTGAACTTTACACCCTGTTCCTTATTACATTATATTTTGATTATTAGTATTATTTGACAGTTTAAATTATATTTGATTATTATTATTATTTGACTTAATTATTCTTTTATACATTCATTATATCATTCGACATTCATTCATTCACGATTAATTTTTATAATATTTTTAAATTATTGTATTTTTAAATTTATTCATCTTTATGTTTTTTTATATTGTGTTTGTAATAATATTATGGATTTTTATTATCTGCAATAAATAAATTGTTTATTATTATTATTATTTATTGTTAATTAAAACGGTAACACCAATTACATTAATTAACATAAAAATTGAATTGAATTGAATTATACCCATGCAAGTATAAGATTCTGCTCTCTCTGATCATTGTTTGCCTCAATGATGAAATAAGCAAATCCCATACGTTAATTGACGCCTCTTTGTTATAATGGTACACTATGCTCTCTCATTTACCTTTAATTTTCTATCCCAACTTCTCAGGTAGAGGCAGTGGCAGTTTCGGAGGTGGTCTCCTCATAGCATCACTTGGCACAAGAGAAGCTTTCCGCTATATGGGTCTCATTGCCTTCCTCGGTGGAGTCCTGTATGGCCTGCTACATTACTTCTGGCTCAAAAACATAAACATGACCGGGATGCAGAATGCTTGTGAACCAGAGGCAAATGAAACAATAGGTAAATATGATAAATATTGTGGAGTTGTTCCTAGAATAATTTTCACAGTTGTGAGGTTAGTCGACCAGCTTCTATTTTCTCAAAGCATTGTTGTCTGATTGTAAAACCCAAAAGTCTTCTGGTACTTATGAACGCCAACGTCGACGTTGGGTAAGGTGATCATGTGGATTCGTGGGCTAATTCGCTCATCATCTTCTTCCAAGTTCTGACGATACTATTTTACTAAAGACAACTTACAGATTTAGGGTTCCAGTTTTGGCACAGAAAATATCTCATATCTCGCTTTACTCCGCTTACAGAAACTGGAGAAGCTGACAAGCTGAATGCAGAACCGTTGACCAAAGACGCAGAGACCATGATATCTCTGGAGCGGCTGCACATGATCACGCGATTTAATCCACTGGGCTCTCTACATTCCTTGCCGAGAGGATCACGCTCGAGGGTATGATGACTTTTAAGTTTTTTTTTAAGCACTCATTTATCTCGTTCATTGGGAAACAGGACATCAAAGGATCAGTTGATCTTGAGTCTGAAGATTTCTGGTTTAATCTCTACGGATTTTTTCGGATTCCTCTATTTTCATACAATAGATTTCAGAATAAATTAAGTTGGGTTTCCAAAAGTTAACATTCAAATCATCCTTTTCCAGTTCTCCCAAGGTGACATAAACGAGCACTGTCGCAGCCGCAGCGGCAGCAACAGCCAGAGACGTGGCAGTAACTACGAAGGTTCTGCCTCCAAGGTCGACATGCTCCGCTCCGCTATAGAGATCAGTCATCACCATGGGCGAGGGCACATCTCAAATAACAGCCTTAGCAGTAATAGGACTTCTAATCATTATAAGGTAAGCGTAGAAATGATTAAGACTAAATAATGTATGTATAGTTCTAGGATTGATTCTAAGCAAAGATAATGTTTAGACTTCAGATACCTAGTGAAAAAGTGGTAACCTATCGCTTTCATTATTAACAGTCGAATTATAGTGTTCCTTTGTTTCTATCTCTATCTTAATAATAGACATAAAGGACAACTACCTCGTTCTTTTGGGATCCTTAACAAATATTTATTACTAACAGTTTTTCATATTATGTACGTATTTTTTTAAGGCTATAAATGTATTGGCATTATTTAAATAGCTGATACAATAGCAAATAATATAAAACCTTGCTTATGATCTCTGTTATTCCTTTATTTGCTCACTCTATCTTCTGTGAAGTAGCATTTAAAATTTACGACCCCGATAAATTCTACAAGTAGTAGCTTATGATATAAAAAGTACAGAAAATATAGGTATTCACAATCATAAATAAGTAAGTACTAGGCAGTAAATCATCTTCAGGTTTTTTATCAAATTGTTTTCTCTTATGCGGCTATGGAAATTTTTGTCTACTTCTTCTGCAATATCTATTCACGTGACAAATTATACAGGTGTGAAAACAAGGTTTTATTGCAGCGATCCTCCTTAGAAGGTAATTTGGGCCTGGGCTCCTTGATTTCCAAAGGTGCCAAAAGAATCGAACAAAGAAGTAAAGTGTGGATAGCATATAACACCAATATGAATTTTAAGTGTCTCTTCCATTCTCTTCACATTTTCTTTTAATATTTCAGCAAGCACAAAGCGCACCGAAGCTAGGTCTAATAGGACTTGGGCAAAGGAACAACATATCCCAACCGGCTCTCTCTGAATACGACCCGAGGCGTCGCGATTCTATCCCCGAAGAGGCTGAGGAGGATCGCCTGGCTGTACCAGCTAAACCTCCAACTAAGACCAAGAGTGACAATCTTCCACCACCACCGAGCTATGACGAAGCTACCGGTGAACACAGGAAAAGTTGGCATTCGGATGACAGCACACCAACTTAAGACTATCCTACAGTTTGTCAAACTTTGCCAAGATCGTAAATCTCGACTTTTCCAAGAACGTTAAAGTTTTCGACTTTAACAAGATTGTACAAGATTGCGACTTTTTTAACATCATTGAAGTTAAAGGCTTTTCGAGAATCATGTTGAAAAATGCAGTTTCAATGAGCGTAGCCAGGATTTCTTAGACAATATAATATTACTGAATTTAAATCTATGTATTATGTATGTTTGTTTGTTGGAGCAGCATTACCAAAACCAAATTATTATAATGGTGGAATCACACTGGATGATGTATAGGTTTCATCTTGGCTATGCCCAAGGATATGCTCTGTACGTGTATAAAGTTTTTAACTTAAGATATCGTGAGTAAGATCGAAAGGTTTGGTTTGTTTGATCGTCGTCATCGAATCGCATAATTTTAATCGCATTATTATTTTAGTAATACAAGTAAGCAACTTTTGTAAAGGCTTTAATTTATTTAAGTTGTAGATAATGGATATTATACATTTCTGTTCTGAAGTATTTATTTTATTCTTAATCTATATAATCCTCTTGAATTATGAATATCAAGAATATCTACAAATGATTCCAATGCAACAATTTAATCAATATGCATTCTTACAGGTGCAATAGTATAGGTTTTAAAGTAAATAAATATTTTTACAATAAAATAATTAAAAACATCAATGGAACATAGAGTTTAAGAACATATTTTCATTAGTTGTATCCATTTTCATAAGCTTTTCAATCCAAGCGATAGTATGGTCATGAAAATGGACACTAAAAGCACTCTTTTAAGAGTAATAAATGCATGACTGCTATCACGAGATCGTTCTTATAGTACAGTTAAGCGTCTTAAAAACTAAATACAAAATTTAACACAAAGTTTTCAAATTTTCTTCCAAATTAAACTGGACGTTACGAACAATATTTTAAGGAATGGTCCCTTTAGCATTTAGTTTTGTTTTTTGGCTTTTCAAGGCTTCATTGATCATCCTCCCGAGCCAGATGAAAACTATGTTATTTCTAGTGTCCTCATTATGTATGTAACCTCCTAAACGTTTTTCTCTTGTATATTAGTTAGTAGCCTCCTGACAATCACGCTGGTTCGTTCTGATGAGGAACTCTCTGCTGATGTGGTTCTTGTCCAATACTGAATAGGCTTTCTCCATCACTGGCCCCGGTGGGTTCCTTTCTCTAGTCAGAATCCATGCGTTTACTGGAATTAGAAAAAACATTTTTTTTTTATTAATTTGCTTTTTACAAAAGAGGATTATTGTGTTTTTATGTGAATCGGATGACTTTGTATTGCAGTAAGTCTGTACTTCCAATTCTTGTCATTGTCAATTATCGTTAAGTTATCGGTAAATTACATAGGTAAATATAAGACGTTGTTCTTTTTTGAAAACAGGGCAAGAATTTTGATAGCTGCCAAGTAATACAAAAACATTCGGTTATTGAATCAGAATATTATACCGACCTGTATGAAACAGCCCAAACTCATAGCAGCTCCACACGACGGAGTACGTGTCGTAATCGGTCTCGATGACCCAGTAGGGAGCCTCAATGTTGACCGGAAGGGACGGGAAGGATACGGCCAGCTTCGCCTCGTCTGATTTGCTCACTTGAGTCGCCTGCCCTTGGATCTCTGTTTGAGTTCCTGACCTGGAAACATAGATGTTAGAAATTAAATTATATATGTACCAATATCAGAGGTTGATGTTTGATATCTGAGAAAGGAAATGGCACCTCATGTACGAAAGTTTGTCTGCCTGTTACCTTTTCACGCTTAAACCGCTGAACCGATTTAGATGAAATGTTATATAGAGATAGTTTGAGTCCCGGGAAAGGAGTTAGGATACATTTTGTCCCGATATTCCCTCGAGATCAAAACTTATGCGGGTGAAACCGCTAGTAAAGGAATAAGGTCAAGAGATACACCTCTGTCTAACCTTTCAGGGATTACAGGCGTGTTGTTATGTCAAGAGGATAAATCCATACTAATAGTAATTTTGTGGGAGAGCTTTGTTCAACAGTACAACTACCTACGACTACGAGCACTTACGAGTTTGATGATACTGATACTAAAGTGTTTTTCAAATAAACTTGCGATAAATGTCATTCAACTGCCTTGTACCACAAAGTCCAAATAACTTACGATAGATATCGTTCGTCATACAAAACTGTCGCTAACATTGCATCGGTTGAGTTTCATAATACCAAACACGGAGTAAGTCAAAAAATAAGTAAATTTTGGGAATTAATTTAGCAGTTTTTTTTCAATTTCTAGAATACACATTTAAACACGGAAATTATAATATGCTATTGTTTACGGACAAAAAAAAAAGAAAACATGTCGAACTTTTTTTTCGATATTACTGAGGTTTTTAATTTATATCTCAGTACAAGAATATGTTATATCAGGATTTATTCAATTAAATTAACTTATATTCATGAAAATAAGCAACTAACAAAAAAAAACTAAATTTTAACATCCTTACTAGTAAATAAGATATTTTGAGTTATGCCTTCTTACTTGGCGTCGAGTTTGCCGTCAGGGGCACGTCACCTGTCCGCGATTTTGTAATAATGTCCTTCCGTCATTCCGAATTTGGAATGCGCTTGGGATAGACTAGTCAACTTGTGTACTCTACTTGGAAAGTTTTCTCGCGTTTATTATTATTTTGTTATTGCTGTTGTTTTGTACTTTGATTATTTGTAATGAGTGAAGAAGTGACAATGGATCAACCTAAACCAGCCCAAACAAGATGGCGAAGAAAGCGAATCATTGAAACTCAACAAGCATTAAATATTTATATAAAAATAATACTATTTATTCGTTTTATTTTAGTATTACAAAAATAAATTATAGATGTGCCCGACTAGCCGGGAAAATCGACAAAACATACCTATTCAATATTTATAGTCTGCCCATATAAAATAAATAAAAACGACTGATCATAATTTTGACCAAAAGGTTTGTAATCCATTCCTTGTTGCATGTACTGTCATGCGACAAGGTCGCCTCTTACCACGATACACTTGTTTTGATCGTGCTACCGACACTGCCCATACATTTTTTTCGTATCGTTTGGAAATATTGGGATACATTAGTAGAAGGAGGTGAACAAACTTTAACGCAAGTTTATTTGAAATGAACTTTATCTACAGAACAAAGATAATGAGAGGTTTTTCTTTTCAGTATTAAAAAAAAAACATACTCTTCAAGAACCCTGAAGATGGCGTTGAACTGACTACGTTACTAGATGCCAAAGTCAAAACGCTTGGAAAAAAAAAACATTGCGTCACGTCATATACGCTCGTTGAGAGACAGTTTCGATTGCTTTCGTTTTACGATCTCAAAATTATATCCAAGTGAATTAATAAAAAAATTATGTGACTTCCGTTCCTTGCAGTAACTTACCAAGTTCAGCGCCATCTATCCAGCGACTAGGGAAGCGTTAAAAAAAAAGAAAAAGAAAATCCCTCATTGGATTTCTATTTGGACTGGATTGGAGCTACATTGTTCATGGCTAGAAGCAGTCATGCTAGCGAAGGAGGTGGCGGGACGGTTCAGGGACAGAGCCTCCCGTCTCAGCCGCCGCAGGGGACGCCCCAGGCGTCGGGAACCGCGTGACGACTCCCGGCCACCGTAGGCGCGGGCCTGCGGGCGGAGAGTAATGGGTAGCTCACCGTCCGATCAGGACCAGGCCCGTGCCGGACGGCGCGTGCGTGTTCCACGCGCGCCTCAAAGAGATGTCAGCATCGAGGAGGGGCCCCTTAGGGCCGAAGCCTGCCGGGTCAGCGGGATTGTCCGAAAGGGTTATCGCTGGCCCGAAACATAAAGGGCTAAGGAAGGAACACGGGTGGGTTTTAGTCAGTAAGAGTTTGACACTCCCTTCCGCTCCACCCAGAGCGGGAGGAGTCATTTGATGATTTCCCATCCGCAAAAAAAAAAAAGGGGTATGGCTAAAGCTGCCCGCGAAATTCAAAGGACATCATTCAGTGTCGAACATTTTATACTTACCCAAAAATAAAAGAAAAAAGTACTATTTTCTTATGGCTAAATATAAACAGCCGCACAGGTCGAGCGATCAGGTTAAGCTACGCCTGCCGCGGTTTGTCTGTGGATGGGTCTTTACATACCGAGACCCCTCCGTGCCTCGGAAAACACGTTAAGCTGTTGGTCCCGGCTGACATTTGTTGATCTTTGACAGTCGTTACGGGTAGTCAGAAGCCCGAAAATCTGACAACCAGTCTTACCAAGGGGTATCGTATTACCCAGTAACTGGGTTGTGGAGGCCAGATAGGCAGTCGCTCCATGTAAAATACTGGTATTCAGCTGCATCCGATTAGACTGGACGCCGATCCCAACATGGTTGGGAAAAGGCTACGCAGATGATGATTTCTTATGGGAAATAACATCTTGAGCATTTTTTGCTATTACAACGGAAGTCTAAAATTAAACCCCAGCTGCTATTTGAGATTGAAAATGCCAAAAATCATATTTTTAGAACAAGAGTTATAAGCTTAACATTAAAAAAATACCAAATTTTAATTGAATTTAGCATCCTGAACATGTTTTAACTTTATAGTTCAAAGTCATATTTTAATGACAAGTTTATACTTGATAATAAAATATGACTTTTGGCATTTTCAACCTCAAATAGCAGCCGGGGTAGACTTTCGTTGTTTCGTTATAAGTACTTAATAAAAAATGTTATTTAAAAAAATCAAAAAAGTTGGAAGCAGGCGGGACCCACATCATTTTTATTGTATTTTCAAATTCAAATGGGTTCCGCCTGCTTCCAACTTTTATTTAATTTAAAATGGGCTTGTTTTTAGCTTTTCAGTTTCTTTTAACTTACCTAAGTTTTTTACCGCAGTCGGGGTTTTTGATTTTTTTAAATAACTTTTTTTATTTCCAGCTTTTTAGTTTACAAATTTGAAAGATTTCGCAGAAGATTTAGTTCTTGGTAGGTGTTTTTTTGCGATTTGTCACTTCGAATTGCTTTTAAGTATATATGTTGTATATATTTTTGTAATCACCTTTTAAAACCCTTTATTTTGATACCCCACTCGATAGGTTTTGAAAAAAAAAATTGAAAAAAAAAATTCAATATGGCGACTATATTGAATTTTCACTAACGTCATGACTTTAGTGACACTCGCCTGACTAAGAGGAATCGATTAACGTGTGAATCATAAAAATCGGCCCAGGCGTTTGGTCTGTATAGTGCTTCAAAGGAACATATAAACATACATACATAGGCTGATGAACACATTACCGCTCCTTTGCGTCCCGCAGTCGGGTAAAAAGTGCTCAAGCGGTAATTTCTATAAGACAGCAGTACTTTTTTTCTAGCCGTCACTTAAATTTTCGGGTACGAAATGAATGATGTCCTTTACTTACGATTTGTGCAATTTTTAGGTCAGTGTCAGGTTGCATGTTGATTAAAAGATGATTCGCGACCGTAACAAATATTTATTTACCTGACTGACCTGCAAATTGCAAAAAAACACAAGCGACACGGTTGTCGCTTTAACTTTTATTGAAGATTATTCACATTAACAGCTAAGTGGGATAAAACGAAGTAGACCGTGGGTCCCACCACGCATATGCTATTGTCGCTATACAAAAGAACAGAAGAGTGGAATCTGGGACGAGAGACAGATTGGAGGTCTTAGGCATAGGACATTGAGGGCATGTCCGACTTGCTAGATATTTCAATGGTTTTGAGGTCAGTGAGATATTCATTGTGCATAAAGTATATATATTCAAGCAACATTGTATTTAGGGCCTCACTGATGAGGTTTGTGGAAAATCATGTTGATCTTAAAATCAAAAATAATTTAAAATAAAAAAAAAAATACAAAAGAAAACAACCGACTTCCAAAAAAAAAGCCCTACAAAGTGAAAAATAACTTTAGTTTCGGAAGTCGGTGTCGTTGGTCCGTATTTTCCTTTATAGACACCGACTTCCGAAATTAAAGCTATTTTTCACTCTGTAGTGTTTTTTGTTTGTAAGTCGGTTTGTTTTTTTTTTTTATAAAAAAGGTTTTTTTTTTACTTTTTCGTTGTACCTACCTACCCCACAAAAATTCACACATACCCTTTCAAGCCTTAATGTCAACTGCTCATCACATGTTAGAAAATATTGCTTTTCCCGATGCTGGGATGGTAATTGTTGACGAGTTCTCCTCAACAACACTCACCGTACGCATTGTGACGAGCATAAATTGCTTAGCAACCATATTATAGTAGGTAATCGAATCGCAACCCGTGAAATATTTATCATTGAGTAGTTCCGATGGCCATCTGTGGTCTTCATCATGAGCTCCACTTTACCAAATGATGATTTCCGAGAGCAAATGCTCAAGTTACTTTAAAAAATACCCAAATCGCTATATGTTTGCCTATAAAATTTGAGGGTTTCCCTGGATTTCTGGGACCACCTCGAGAGTATACCTAGCCTTTCAAACAAAAACGAAAAAAAATAAAATAGGTCCACAATTGACGGAGAAATCGGTGAACATACATAAAAAAACATACATAACGTCGAACATATAACCTCCTCCTTTTTAGAAGACGGTTAAAAATATAAAAAAGTTTAAAGTTAACCGCAGTTAGTTCTACAAGAACGCGAGAAGCACAGAACTGGTCGGAGTGGCGGTGCTTGGGAGAGGCCTATGTCCAGTAGTGGACTTCTTTTGGCTGAAATGATGAAGTTTAAAGTTAATGTCATTTTATGCTAGAAGTTAGGAGAACTTAGATCTATAGATACCTAGATAAAATACACCGTACTGGTGTAGCGAAGGGTCAATTTTTGTAAGAGGTAAGCCCGAGTAGATATCTTTAATATGATTCTATTATTTGTCTATAGAATACTGACTGTGCCATTTTTGAAAGGGAAGCCGGTAGGAATCCGTAGGAATCGAGTTGTATGGAATCTTCGCCACTGCCGTACACGTACACCACATAAATTACAAATATTATATGTGGAAATTAATCACACTAATATTATAAAGGCGAAAGTTTGTGAGTGTGTGTGTGAATGTGTGTGTGAGTGTGTGTGTGTGTTTATATGTTTGTTACTTCTTCACGCTCAAACGGCTGGACCCATTTGGATAAAATTTAGTATGGAGGTAGCTGATAACCTGGATTAACATATAGGCTACTATTTATCCCGATATTCCCACGGGATCGACATTTACGCGGGTGAAACCGCGGGGCGCAGCTAGTCTGTAATAAATGAGGTTAAGCTATAAAATGGTTTTCTCAATAAAATTATACCCAGTAAAGAGCTTTTTTTGTTACTACTTAGGCGTTAGGTTAGACGATAATTGCTGTAGGTTAAATCAAATCGCGTAGTTTGTTTGGCTTATGAACACAAGGCCGGACTAAGGCCGTTGGATTAGTAAATTGGCAGTTAATAACTGTTTGCACTACAAACGTTGCTGGTAAGTCATCAAACTACGTAAAATGTTCTGAAATAATGGACCTAAATGGCGCTTTGAAAATAGTGCTGTTAGCTTTCGTTGAATTTTAATCGAATTTAGTCTGATTTCATAGGAATTATTGGAGGAAGAGCGCGAAAACGACGAATTTATTGATTGTGTTAAAGAT
The DNA here is from genome assembly GCA_916614155.1 of Mesoligia furuncula. Taxonomy (NCBI): domain Eukaryota; kingdom Metazoa; phylum Arthropoda; class Insecta; order Lepidoptera; family Noctuidae; genus Mesoligia; species Mesoligia furuncula. The sequence continues at coordinate 6,515,076 of OU744794.1, forward strand.
GATATGGCAAAAAAGGGGTTAATACTGAGATGACGGATGATAGAGATAATGAATTTGAAGAAAAAATGCTGCACAGACTCCAAATAAATACAACACAAGCAGGTACAAAGCACCGTAATTTTTGAGTTTAAAACTGAGAACGTCATTTGATAAAATGAAAGCTCAAAAGAGAGAGGAAATTATTTTTAAACTAAACTAACGGTAAGTAATGATTGAACCGTTGGTTTTTGGAATAAATGTGAGTCACGAAGTAGGGAAGTTTATTTACTTGTCTAATAACAGAAAATGAAACAAAAGAACTAGTCATGAATATCAATGAGTACGGAAGTAAATCTATTGAACCATTAGATATTGTATTTTTTTGATCAATTGAACGGTGCCTTTTATTCATTGGTTACTTCCAGAGGTCATTAGGTACCTATTCAAATTAAGGTTTAAGTGACACAAAGAAAGTTTACCGAAATTCTTATTAGCACAGTTAATGGTTTTCAAACAGAAAAAAAAAGGATCGATTGCTGATTATGAGCACAACAACTAAATTGTCCTTATATTTAAACGACAACTGTCATTCTTAGAAAGTTGTTTGAAATTGCAACAATTAATTTCTCCGACTGTATTAGTGGCCATAGGGAAGCCAATTTTGATATCCAGTATGATGATATGGTTCCTGAATACGTACAGTACATTGATCTGCTTGTTAACAACGCCAACGACTCCATTCTCCTTCAAGCTGTAGTCGGCTGTGATGCACTTGCCTCCGAACTCAAACAGGAAGAAATATTTCTCTGCCTCATACCATTTGCCCAAGTACTGAAACATTAAAAAAACGAGTTGTAGAAAGGTTCAAAGAGTTTTTTAATGGACGAGATAATTAGTTAGACTAATATCATCATCATCATCATCTGCCAAGCCTTTTGCTAAAGCTATGTTGGGGTCGGCTGCCAGTCTAACCGGATGCACCTGAATAACAGAATTTTACATGGAGCGACTGCCTATTTGACCTCCACAACCCAGTTACTGGGTAATACGATACCCCTTTTTAAGATTGGTTGTCAGACTTTCGGGCTTCTGACTACCCGTAACGACTGTCAAAGATTCCAGTTAGATGTCAAGTTGACAAGATGTCAAGTTAGACTAATAAAAAATAGTCAAATATTTTCAGTTACAGCTCGATTTAGTGGCTCGGAACATGAGGTGAAACACTGGGCAGTAACAAATTTAAGTATGTGTCAGCGGGGGTGAGGGGTGGTTTACTGCAAAGAGAGTTGCGTACTTCAGAGCCGCCTTACATTGAGAGGAAAGCATAGTTTCCAAGAACCCTGAAGATGGCGTTGAATTGACTACGTTACTAGATGCCAAAGTCAAAACGCTTGGAAAAAAAAACATTGCGTCACGTCTTAAACGCTCGTTGAGTGACAGTTTCGTTTGCTTTCGTTTTACGATCTCAAAATTACATCCAAGTGAATTAATAAAAAAATTATGTCACTTCCGTTCCTTGCAGTAACTTACCAAGTTCAGCGCCATCTATCCAGTGACTAGGGAAGCGTAAAAAAAAAAAAGAAAAAGAAAATCCCTCATTTGACGCGAACCTTATCCTTTTTAATCCTTGTCTAGATTCTGTGTTTGAGTGTGTTACTGGCCGGTCTGTTTACGGTATAAAAGTTAGGAGTATAAAGCGGATGGCTATAAGAGTAGAAGAAGACCAAAGAAATTATGAATAGGATTGTGCGAAAGACGGAATGAATGATGATGATGTCTAAAAGAGATGTATGGAAGAAGAAGACATACTGCATCATCTCATGGAAGATGATGTCTATTCTCTGATTCAAGAAGGACAATTTTCAAGCTGAATACTTTATTTTTGCCTTCAAGGAAAATAACTCTTTTTTTTTCATCATCACATTTACTAGCATGTGAGGTATGAGGAACAGAGTGTAAACACTCATCCTCTATAGAAAAGGAAGGATCCTCCGACCTCTGTGACCCTCCGTGTGTTGTCTGGTGAACTACTGCCCGACGATTGATGTCGGGACGTTGTATACCATGCTAGTTGTGCGGTAAACTCTGCTTGCGTGACGCAGGATTTTGCGTAACGTCACTATGATGCGTAGTTTACATGTGGCGGTATAGATGCCGCCACATACTCATCTTTCTCAATTATATGAGCAGTAGCTATCGGCCGTGCATCATTCATTTATCATCATCATCATTTCAGCCGAAAGACGTCCACTGCTGGACATAGGCCGCCCCCAAAAGGGGGGGGGGGGGGTTTGCCATAATCGCCACGCTTGGCAGGCGGGTTGGCGATCGCAGTATGGTATGGTGGTGGAATGCATAGAGAACGCTGCTGCCCATTCTCCGGTACGCCCCTTAGTCGCCTTTTACGACACCCACGGGAAGTATGGGGTGGTGCTATTCTTTAAGTCACCACACAGGCAAGAAACATTCATTTATCAATATCATTCAATTGTATGTTCCGGACATTAGATACTTACTCTAGATGCGTCAAAGTTGTCCATAGCCTTCATGCCAGGACAGGATCCCGGCATGATGATCTGTGCTCTGCATATCCTCAGAGACAAGAGGAATCCGCACAGGAATACTGCAATCGCTCGTAGGACTGACATCTGGAATTTTAAAATTGTTGGTATTATTTCGTGGTCATGTGATCTAAAGACCCCCTGTAACCCTTGCGACCCCTTCTGATTTCAATGCAGGGGGTTCATCATGTACTGAATTCATGATTACAGTTTGCACACTGGTTATTTATTTTCCTATATGCGTCAGTAACACTCCTTCTATAAACAAGGAGTGTAGTCTACGTACACTCATCGTTTGCTGTGAGTGCTGTGGCCACTCCAATAATTTTTGTTTACATACCCTATGAGATATGAGAGATAACATATTTTACTCATTTTCTTTAATATTGTTGACATTAGTTATTTTGTTTGTGATAATACTCGTATTTTTTAAACATTTGTTCAAGAAACTACTTATAAAGAAAGTGAGCGATGAGTTATATATTTACTTTCTTATAACATACTCGTAGTTATATTTAAGTCTGCATGTCGATTCTGTAAAAATCTCACCGGGAAAACTTGCGTGGAGTGAGCTGTCAGTGTCATCCCACTGATGCTAGGGATTGACTGAGCAAACATTTACAATCATAATCGAGATTTTAATAATATTTTTTATGCTAATTCCATTGATCATTTTATATATTTCAGTTGTCAAAACGTTACTATTTTGTTGGGATTTAAAATAAAATAATAAAACAGAAACTTAGTCAGAAACTCAATGTAGTTTTTTTTCCTTTTTTTTCTATTTATGTCCTTACATAGTCTGAGGTGCGAGCGGGACGACTAAAATACTAGCTTTGAAATGTAAGTATTATAAAATGATCAATAGAATTAGCATAAAAAATATTATTAAAATCTCGATTGTGATTGTAAATTTAAGCTTGGTCAATCCCTAGTATCAGGTGGAATGACACTGACAGCTCACTTCACCTAAGTTTTCACGGTGAGGTGGTTACAGAATCGCACTGCTGAATATTTAAAAAACGGTCATTGATACTATACAGATTATTAGAATAGTTTAACGAACCAAGTCTATCGTATTTGTCCTGTATGTATTATGTTGTTAAGTATTTTCACTGCAACACACCCAATATTTAGTAACACAATAAACTAACAAAAGCCGATTAGGAAATCCCATGATAAGACCGATAATGATAAATAGAAGGGAAAAAAGGGACAATGAACAAACGAAACAAAAGACGGTCGGTCGGCAAAAGAAAAGTAAAGAAAAATTTTAGCTGAAAGTAACAAAAGTAGGCATCTGTCGGACTGCAAGTAAAATATTTAAATGTATGCGACAAGCAGGGTCATCGGCCCACAATACGAAATTCACTCTAATCAACAACGTATAGAAATGTTAATTATCTTCGTGACAAGAAAAAATGTTCGATGGTCGCTCCATTGTTTTCCTTGTTCAATATTGAAAGGGAAAACCGGTCATGTGCGAAACAGTCATGCATGGAAATACATTTCTTTGTTTTTAGGAAGAAGACAATAATAAATACATTCTCTTGAAAGTAATTTAGGCTATTGTTTATTTGTATGCCGTTTTCATTCTTCAGGTTTTAACACACACAGTCCATGCTATTTGAAAGTAACTCTGTCTGTCTGTCTGTATGTTACTTTTTCACGCCTAAACCACTGAACGGATTTCGATAAAACTTGGCAGAGAGATAGATTGCATCCCGGGGAAGGACATAGGATAGTTTTTATCGACATACCTCACGGGCAAAGCCACAGGCGGAAGCTAGTTTTAGAATCAGGTTAATTCAAACAATCAGCATTGCCATACAACGTGATAATGCTGCCAGCCTTTTGGGCACGTTTCCTGTTGACAGCGAAGCGGACGAATTTTTTGATGCCCTTTGATTATTTCACCTCTTTTTATATATTGTACATATGTACAATTAACAGCTAACAGTCTTAAAATAATAATAATATTATTATTATTATTATTTTAAGACTGTTAGCTGTGTGTGTGGTGTTACACGAATGGATAGAATAAGAAATGAGTACCTACATAAGAGGAAGTTTGAAAGTGGCACCGGTAACTGAAAATTTCGTTTTTTGCGTGGGAATTGGTTGTCATGGTATGGGCATGTGTTACGTAGAAATGAGGAAAATGTCGTGAGGAGAGTTTTGAGTATGGATGTCGATGGCTATAAGAGTAGGGGAAGACCAAAGAAACGATGGATGGAATGTGTGAATGATGATATGGTTAGAAAGGGGCCGACTACCGAGATGACGACTAATAGAGAAGTTTGGAAGAAAAAGACATGTTGCGCCGACCCCAAATAAATTGGGATAAGGGCAGGAGAATGATGATGATTTTAAGACTGTTAGCTTTAAAATTATGTAAACACTTTAAATAAATATTTGATCAGTAAAAAAATATAATATTGATTGACAGAATTAACCAGAATAAAATTATAGCTAGGAAGTTTAAACATGATATGAAATATCATGAGTTCATGACTACAACTCTAACAAAAAATAAGGTTGCCATTCCTTTTAATATTTTGGCGATTTTCAAATGTAATTCACGAACAAACTCGTTTAAAATTTAACTTCCGTACAATAAAATATTTAGTTTTTTGATTTCGTTGGCGGTAGTGAAATAATATTCTAATTATGTTTTAAAAAAAAATCTACTTTGTATGTTTATGCATATTTTTTAACCTTTGTCGAATAATTTAAGTAGTGCATCATTGAAATTTTACAATAAATTACGGATTTTAATAGGTACTTGACATTTCCCATTTTGAAAGGGGTGAGTTTGTGGGTGGTAGTATATAGGTATGAGGAACAGTGTGTTCACTCATCCTCCATAGAAAAGGGAGGATCCTCCGACCAGACGGATGTAGTGTCTGGCGGGCAACTGCCCGATGATCCATGTCGGGCCGTTGTATATCATGCTAGTTGCGGGGTAAACTCTTCTTGCGAGATGCAGGGTTTTGTGTGACGTCATTATGACGCTTAGTTCGCATGTGGCGTTGTAGATACCGCTACAAAGGCATCCATGATCCATGTTTACCTACTTTATTTATGTAAATACATAAAATTTTTTTTTTTTTGTGTATTCGATTCTGGAATTCTGAAAATGACTAAAAACATTTTTCTAAAATACAGGGTGGCCCCATCAACACGCAACCTGTCACCACAGATTCAGTACATGATTCGGAACCTCCATCCATGCGTTGAAATTATTCGATGGTTATAAAAAATAATTGATGTTCCATACATTTTGAACGCGTTTTCTATGAAACGAACAACAGGATTTTTTTTTCATAACTTTTGACATTTTTTTACGCCCCTGTATTATTTCATAGATGTCTGCTACCCTGCACAATACAAGATCAATGTGCTTTTTCCAATTACAAAGGCCACTTTTTTCTAAATCCACGTGCGAACATATAAATGTAGGTACCTATTTCTACTAATTTAATTAATTTATGACCAGCCATGATAATTAAAATGTTTAGCAAGTATAATCAGTTTTATGATAAGAATAGCATAATATATCTGCTAATACAAATATTACAAACTTGATCTTACTAGATTTTAACAAGGGTATGATAAACAAGGAAATGTTTCATCTTTTTGAGTTTGGAATCGAATCTTAGTAATACGAGACCCACATTTTATTTTGAATTTTTGGCATTTTCTTACAGTTGGTAAAGTAACTACCCATCAATCTGGTTAGGTTAGATCTGTGAACAGGTACGTTCATTAGAAAACCAGAGTCAGACAGCAATTGTCTGACAGTAATGTTGTTATAATGGGGTATTCCTCGAAACGCACCAACTTTGAAACGCACCAAAAGTATTCCTCGAAAAATAAAATAAAATATTACATAATCAAAATAAAATTATAATTTTATTCCTCGAAATGCATCAACTATGAAACATAGAGAAGAGCATGAAGGATTCGGAATAAATTATATCGATAGACGTTTCATTTGGTGCGTTTCAAAGTTGGTGCGTTTCGAGGAATACCCCGTTAAACGTTACTTTTACTTTTTATTTTGTTATTTGTGTTACACGAACTGTGACCAAACAAACTTTAATCTTCTTCTTTTTCTAAGAATCAAGCGGGAACTGAAATAGTGTCAATAACTAAGCTAGGGCACTCTTACCAATTGGTTTAGGTTGGGTTAGAACTGTGCCCAACCGCGACAGCCGGTAAGCGGTACAAGTTGCTCGCAGTTACTTGGCTATGTACCTATTAATTAGTTGTTCCCAAATGAGGAAATTAGTGGATCTCAAAGAGAAGCGCATTCGTTTACATAAAGTGTTCAATAACATTTTTGACGTTCAGAAGTGCCTTTTATGTGCATATTAAAATTTGATATAGGTTAACTGATTTGACTTTAAACTTTTTTAGGCAAGCAAAATGAGAAGCCTTCCTATTGACGATCATCATCAATCATTGCAGTGAAGTTTACATTTTAAACAATCGCAATAATTTAAGGTCCAGAGATACCTTTTAACGTATTGATTCTAAAGGTCAGTTCAGTCAGTCTGTCAGTGGGGCGATCCAAATCGAATCAAAACCAATTGTATGTAAAATTCAAGATATCCAATGTGTGTTTGATCAAATGCAATCTTATTATAATTATACAAGTATATTATTTCAATTACGTTCCTAATGGATTGTAGCAGGGCTAGGGAGGCTTTGTTACATTCTGAAAAATCCATAGTAAGTCTTGATGGATGGACTCTGCATTTTAGGGCAGGTTTGTAGGAACATCCATCGTCCATCGAAAAGATGTAATTTCAGCAATCACAGCACAGAATACAAACTTTTCTTATTTTTTTTTTTTTTTTTTTTTTCCTTTATAAAGTACCACAGTAGGTGATACTTTATTTACATTACAATCTAGCCTATTAGCTAATAAGTAATTTAAATATAACTTAAACTGCTAAGTAACTATAACATTAAGAAATCGTCCAATAACGTCTTTCTTATTCACTATAAGTTAAGGGGAAGACACTTGATTCACGTGTTCTTTATAAGATACAGCTCTTGCACTACAGTTGTTCACTTACACTGCACTAAACTAACTCAAAAGGTTTTACCCTTTTTAGTCTTCGCACTAATTCAGTGTTGTCAAGGAGTTGGATCGCCTCGACATTTACGTGATGATGAAGTCTGTGTTCATGAGCTTCTGCATATTTTTGTATTACTGTGTTTACGACATCCATCTTGAGGTCCCGGTGAAGGTCGCTGTTTCTAATGTACCAAGGCGCGTTGACTATATCCCTGAGTACTTTATTTTGGAATCTTTGTATGATTTGACGGTTGCTTTGGCTGGTGCAGCCCCACAGCTGAATACCGTAGGTCCATACAGGTTTTAAAACTTGTTTATATAACAACATTTTATTAGGTATTGACAATGGCGACTGTCCACCAAGTAGCCAATGCATTTTTTTGTATCGAATATCTAATTCGGCTCTTTTCTTTTTGACATGCTCTTTCCAGCGCAGTTTTGCATCCAGGGTCATGCCGAGATACTTAGCAGTATTCGCGTATGGTATTTGTTGATTATTCATGAATACCGGGAAGTATTGTGGCTTTTTATTAGTGAAGTCAATGTGGATAGACTTGCTTTCGTTGAGTTTGATACGCCATGTTGCAGTCCACTCATAGACACGATTTATGGACTCTTGAACCTTTTCTACGGCTTCCTCGTGACTATTTCCGACAGCCATGATAGCTGTGTCGTCAGCAAAGGTTGCAACGACATTGTTTTCTAGCTCAGGAATATCACAGGTGTATAGAAGATACAGGACCGGACCTAGTACACTACCTTGTGGAACTCCAGCTTTTATCTGCCTAAGGTCTGAATAGGCATTTCTTTGTCTTATTCTAAACAATCTGTTTGATATATAGGACTCTATGATGTCTGAAAATTGTTGAGGCAGCATTATTCTTAGTTTATAAATAAGACCATCATGCCATACTTTATCAAACGCCTGTGCAACATCAAGGAAAACCGTGGAGCACACCTTCTTGTCCTCTAGTGTTCTCTCAATAATATTAGTAATTCTGTGTACTTGGTCGAGCGTAGAGTGTTGTTCTCTAAATCCGAACTGGTGATCAGGGATTAGATTTTCAGATTCAATAAGGGGCTTCAATCTTTTTAGAAATATTTTCTCAAATAGTTTTGACAACACAGGTAACAGTGAGATTGGTCTGTAAGATGTTGTTACATTAGGTGGCTTCCCAGGCTTAGCTATCATAATAACTTCAGCTACTTTCCACATGTCAGGAACGTGTTTTAACCGAAATGCAGCATTAATGAGTATGGTCAGCTTAACTATAGCTTTACGTGGGAGATTTTGTAAAACTTCTCCTGTAATTAAGTCGTAACCAGGGGATTTTCTCCGATTAAAATTACACTTAATTTCTCTAGATACTTCTTTTGGGGTAACCAACTTAATATCTAAACTATTTTGTACACCCTGAATTATCCTCGCATTTTGAGTCTGGGCTTCATTTGGTTGGAATATTTGCTCTAAATGCTTAGCGAACCTTAAGGCTTTTTGTTCGTCCGTTACTGCCCATTTTCCATTTTCTTCCTTGATAGGAGGAATTTGCATGATCGGTCGTTTCAGGTGCTTCGTAGCCTTCCACAGCGAGTAGCTGGTTTTAGAATCACTTGTTAATTGGCTAAGGTAGCTGTTTGATAAAGAGTCGTTGTAGTGTTGAATTTCTTTCGTAAGGCGCTTAGTGAGGTTGTTCAGCAGTCTTTTATCTTGTGGACATCTGGTCTGATGCCATTTGTTTCTTTGTTTCCGCTTTTCAGTTATAAGACACCTAATTCCTGCAGGGTAGGCGGTTGCTTTAACACGGTGTGTTTTATCCGGTGTGTTTTTCCAGGCAGCTTGCTGTATACTCGTTGTAAATGTTCTCAATTCCAAATCCAGCTGTTCTGGAGTTTTTAATGGCACTCTTAATTCTATTGTTTTATCTAAGTCTATTCTGAAACTTTCCCAGTCTGTATAAGCATTTACAAGTGTAGCATTTCTCTTTATGCGTAGGATCCGATGCCATACTGATAAAATGATCGGTGAGTGGTCGGAATTCATGTCAAAGCATTCATCGATGCTCAAATAATTAGATGATATATTTTTAGTTATAAAAAAATCTATTAGGTCTGGGACTTTGCGTGGATCGCTTGGCCAATAAGTTGGTTTTCCGGTAGAAATAGCTTCACACTTTAGCTCTTTCATGGCACTCATAAGTTCCTTTCCCTTAGTGGTGGTTAGTCTTGACCCCCAATGCGTATTTTTAGCGTTGAAGTCGCCACCTAAGATGAATCTTGGTCCGAGTTGCTGTAAGAAACTCACATAATCATCTTTTTTTATATTATATCTCGGAGGCGAGTATATGGCCGCTACGAGGACTGGATACAATTGAGATTGAATACAAATCGCCACAGCTTGAATTTCATGGCGTTCATACTTGACTTCTTCATGATGACGGAGATTTTCTTTGACTACAACCGCGCTACCACCTCGGGCAGAATTGTCAGGGTGCAGTGCATGGTACACTTTATAACCTCGGAACTTTATGTATGATTGCTTAGTAAAGTGAGTTTCAGATATAAGGCATACATCGATGCTTTCTGTGATCAGGACTACTTCTAATTCTTGTTGATGTTTAAGCAGTCCGTTTGAGTTCCATGCCATTATTTTTAATGGATTCATTTTTTCGGTCTGGAAATAGCATTCGTAGTGCTATTTTCTAGTTTATCCAAACGAGCGTTAAATGAGGACATCAATTTGATAATTTCGTCCAACTTTCCTTCCATACCTTTGTTAGCATTAACATTGTCACGAATATTTGCATGGTTAACAGTTTTGGCCGTAATATGCGCGTATGTTTTCTTGTGAGGGTTTTCTGTCACGTAATGACTTTGCGTTTGTGAGCTAGATTGCACCTTTTCGTTGATTTTACGCAGGCTTTTTGTTACCGGCTTTTTAATAGTTTTGTTTTTTATACCTTGCATTTCCCGGGCTACTATACATCCTCTATAATTAGCAGGATGCGGTTCCCCACAGTGGACACATTTTGGCTTCTCATCCGCTGGTTTTTTGCAGGCAGCAGTCAGATGTTTGCCTGTACATTTGACACATCTAGGTTCCTTAGAACAGTATTTGTGTGTATGTCCGTACGCCTGGCATCTCTTGCATTGAGGTACTAGCCTCGAGGTATGGAGAGGATGTACTTCTACTTTACATCCTAATATTGACTTAATGCTATATATTTTATTTATGTCTTCCTCATTCCTGAAAGTCAGCATAAACATGTTCAGAGGCTCCTTATTTTTCCATCTCAATTTGTTTGCTGCGTCTTCAATCTGGAAACCTTTATTTTGCAAGTCCTCAATAATTCTGTTAGGCTTGCATGTGAAATGAAGGTTTTTCACCATAACTCTTATTGGCCTCTCCTGCTTGTTTTCATAGGAGTGCCAGAGAAAGTTATTTTCAGTCAATAACTTTGTAATAGACTTATACGTGTCTTCGTTCACTGCATTTATTTTAACGCACTTACCGTTCAGGATTTTAGCTGTGAATTTATCACCAGACTCAGACTTCGACAACAAGTCAAAAAGGGCCTGGTAGTTCTCGACGCCATCTACTACAACAGGCGGAGGTGGCGGTATCTTCTTAGTCTTAATTTTCTCGGATTGAACAGTGTCTAGTTGTTCAATGTTGGCAGTGTGAGTGGGCGATGTGTTTAGTTTACGTTTTTTCCTGCTCTTTTGCCGGATCCACTGAGTTTCCCTGGCAAGCTCCTCTTCGTCCGTACAGTATTCAGGACACTGTGTTGGACTTTTTATTGGCTCAGCTGACTTACTGGTTGCAGCTGTACTTTGTTCTGCTTTATGTTGTAAATACCTCACTTGTTGTTGGAGGCTTTCTATTTCTTTTCTCATATCAGAGATAATATTACGCAATTGTTCGTTATCTGCTCTCTCTTCGCTGTAATATTTGTACAGCAATTGTTCATTTTCGGTTTTCACCTTAATTTTGGTAGCCATGTTACTGGCAAGTTAATAAATAACAATACGAACTTTTCTGACAGTAATTTCATAAATACAAATCAATCGACGAAACCTTAATTAATACATATGAACTGGGGGCCTAAAAAGGCCACTTTGGAGAATCATAAAAGGATAACATTATGAATTATAAAATGGCGAAGACAATCCGTGTTTTTCTTTTTTTCGCTGCACTACGTAGCTACAATCAAAGAGATTGGGATTGGATTTGGATTGATTGGTATTTTAGCATAGACAAAAAAAAAATAACTGAAAAATGCTTTACCAATGGGATTTGATACGATTAACTTAATAGTTAACTGTCCATTCTGTTATCCTTTTATGATTCTGCCAAAGTGGCCTTTTTAGGCCCCCAGCACGCGTAGCATGAGCACCGGTTTGTCGACGGAAGAATAGACAAAGATGACGTTCCATGTAGACAGTATGACGGCAGCGAAGTAGAAAAAGTCAACTGAACTTACTGAACTTTTTACGAAATTCACTCTTTTACTTAATTCGACTCAGAATTCTTTGTTTTGTCATACGATTTTTTTTTCTTCTTGATTTTTCATTTTTACTGATATTAAGGCGATTGTCACACTGCACCGCATCACGCAGCGGGGTGCAGATAACGCACCCACGCGCGTGATTTTTTACATACAAATTCAATAAAAACGCACTCACGCGCGTGGAATTTGGCTCCGTTTCCCGCTCACCGCTGCGTGAAACGCAGCAGTGTGCCAATCGCCTAAGTCCACTATAAGGAGGGGTCTGTGGCTAAATAATAACAGCCCCACAAGTTGATCGATCAGGTTAAGCTACGCTTGCCGCGATTGGTCCGTGGATTAAGGATCATCTTTACATACCAAGGACCCCTCCGTGCCTCGGAAAGCACGTTAATTGGTCCCGGCTGTCATTCGTAGATCTTTGACAGTGGAATTTAGTTTTTTTTTTCGTGGAATTTTGTAGATAACCGTATATACTTTGTGGCCGTCTAGTAGAAAGTTTTCTACTGTCTTTAGCGATTACAAAATCTCTTCACTACCTTAGACAACTGACAGTTGTCAGTGAAATTTTGACGTTTGGGATAGAAAACTTCCTTCTGAAACAGTCTGCATAAAAAAGGACCTAGACAAACATCGTAAGAAACGAAAGATAAAGTGACAGATTGTAGAAAGATTTCTAGGCGGTATGTCAAAAATGAAGAAAAGAAATGTCACTTTGTATAGAAAGCCATGTGTCTACTCTTCGTAGAGATAGAAGTGTTCATGCTACGCGTGCTGGTCAACATGTACATTTTATTTCTTCGCAGATAAACGAGCTCAATCTCATATTATGACCAAACATTTTGGACAGAAGAATGGAAAGTTGTGGTCACAAAGAAAGTAGTAATATTCAATAAAAATATAGGTACTATAAACCAGCAGTGGGTCAATAATGTCCTTAGTAAGTGTGTTAGCTGTGGCGTTTACGGTACCGAGTAACGGTAGTCGTCGCCCGCGCATGCATGGGCAGTCGATGAGTGAAAGCGATTTGCGAAATGTTTTTCGCTGATGTGGTTACTGTTGTAAAAGATGGTGTTATGGTGTAATGTTTTGTTTATTTTTAGTTAATTGAGGGTGCCTAATTGGACAGTGTAGCAGTCATCGCGATGTTATATGCTAGAAAAAGTTTTGTGGACATTTGACTGAGGAAGTCACATATCATATTGGCACTTGAAACTTAGTATAGATTGTATTATAAATTTCTTTAATCTGGCATTGAAAGACAGACCGTATATGGTCCAATGATTATACTAAATAAATAATTTTAGGTTTCTAGGGAGCATGAAAGAAAAATATGATAATAAGTATGAACATGGATGGCTACCAGGACCCTAATTGCGTAACACACTATCAATAACAATCTGAATCATATCGAAGGAAAAAATAATATTAGGTCTATATGCTATGCATATGCATATGGTTCTATTGCTTCATATGTTCGAAAACACAACTAGACAAGTTTTTCGAACATATGCTCAACAACGTAAATAGAGCAATGATTGTTGTTGAACTGCCAAAATGAAAGCCATTGCTACTGTCAGTGTATTACGCAATTACAACGCAGAACAAGACACAACCAAAGAACAGTCGATTGTTCAAGTTAACGATGGATTGTTCAAAAGATGATATGGCTACGAGGAAAAACACTGACAGAGATGAACGGAAGACGAAGACGTGCTCCGCCTACTCCAAATAGTTGGAAAGAGACTGGCACGCTATGTCTTTTAACTTAGCCCTCGAGAAAGTGCACTTGCAACGACACGACGAAAGCAAAGTGAGGTGCACTCAATTTGAGAGGCGTTTGTATGCTGCGAGCGAATTGAGGACATCACACTCCCAAAAGCTATATGGATATTGTAGCAAAACATAAAGAAGAAAGTTTTGCACCTTTTTATGAAACAAGTTGACTGATGTGATGACTGACAAATGGGAACAAGTTGACTTTGCCTGCTGAATTTGAATTTTTCTGAAATTTCCACGTCTCCGACCTACGTCTGTGAAAACTTCTTAATTACCAGTACAAACATTTTACAAAGGTACAAAGATTGCCTCTAAGCTTGTTCTCGATCTATTAGCAAGTCCGTTGTTATGAACTGCTTCATTCAAACTTGACAATGAACTATGATATTTATTTTAAAATTACGTATGCAGCTAATAAAACCGAACTCACGTAGGTATAAGATGCATGGAATAGTTCGTTTTAATAGTGTAATCATTAGGAATAGTGTATATAATTCTAACGACAGGAAATAATAAAATTAAACCACACAGCAGAACCCCTTTTTTGCTCGGTTATTTTTCAATGTTATTTACCTAGCGGTATTGGTAACATGAAGTAAGTACTAGAAGGTGGGTTCATACTTCATAATCATTATATTTATTTACATGTTGGTACAAATTATTACTGATTTGGCAGTGCATTGTTGGGGCACATACCTGTCTGGATTAGGAGGTGATGTCTAGAATTGTTGTCATTACTTTCGGCACAAAGGCCAATCAACTTGCACGTCGATTGTGGTTGTTTATCATCAACCGGGCACAAAAGGATACAAGGAGAAATTCCCGAAATCAAAGCCGAATAACATTTTGCCCGACTCCCAGATTGGGCAAAGAGTGAACCTTGCAGGACCCCAGTCGCTCTATCCGACTATTGGATCAACGAAGCAGTATCTATAGTATAACATAGCATAATCAGCTTATGATGTTTCCACTGCTGGGACTTTAGGCCTCCTCTCTTCGAGCGGGAGTGGGCTATATGTATAATAGCCACCTTCGGTTTTGAGTTTGAGAAATTCGAAGACATTGACATTTTGGGAATTCGAATTTTTGGTTCTAGGACATGCCGGTTTCCTCACGATGTTTTCCTTCACCGTTTTGAGAGCAGTCGTGATGAAATTATTAAAGCAAAGAAAAGCGCCTGTCTGGTTTCGAATCCACGACCTACAACTTGTAAGTCGGGGCAGTTACCATTGGGCCACCAGCACCACTGCTCACAGCAGTCTCTATGTATAACCAAAATGTAGCATTAAGTACAAACCTTGGTGGTTTATAAATGCTATTCTGTTGAAATAAATGTAATTGATTTTTAAATGGTAAATAATAAAAAAAAAAAAAAAAAAATAATTACCCACTTTGTTATTATTATTTATAACAGCTAACATTTACTACCAGCACTACCAGCTATGAGTTGTATAATGATGAAAACATTTAAACATATGTACATAATGCTTGGAAGTAAGAGTCTGTTGTAAGTAAACAATGGACAGAGAGGATTTCCCTACTTTCACTTCACTGGGGAATTATTTAACATACATTATGCTCACTAACAAATGACACACCATAGCTATCATTCAGCTAGATCAGTGATTATCATTTATTCAGTTTCACTAGAGTTCAAAGATTATTTCCTCTATCATTTTGTTTCGAGCCGGCATTACTGTAGAGCTTAGCCATTTTAGCCTTGCACAGGTAATTTTTTTAAATTTTTGTTTTGTCAATGCGAAAAAACATAATGTTAATTTTGTAAGTTTTAATTGTTTTTTATTTACTGTTTCTATTTCAAATAAAATATTTTCTTTCTTTATGTGATACATTTTTATTACATATCTATAGTAGTAGAATCCATCCAAAATATTTTAGTTAAACTGTAGGTATTCAAAATAAACATATTTAGGTACAGTTAGGTACTAAAATTAATTATCAAGGCAGTTTCATTGTAATTAAGTGTGGACACACAGAAATTCTTCAAAAAAATAATATTTTATTTTATTGTCTTCTAAAAACACTGTATACAATCTTTTATAATAAAATTATCGATAACAGTAATTATCTACTACAGTGGCGCTGGAAAAGCTAATGTTTTTTTTAAACTTTAAAAACGCCTCATGGTCAGGTTTTCTATTCATCTGTAAAGTATTTCTCGTATTCTGTCAACGTAATATTTAACGTACTAACAAATAATAAATGATGAGTAAATAGAAGTCAAGGTTATTGTTTAATGATGAGATGTTGAACAGTGCTTCTTAATTCTTATAGTACTGTAATTTTTAGTAATCAAGATAATATTTACATAATATGAGCTAACAGACTTAAAATAATAAAAGGTACAGTCAACAAAAGAGATAAGTATGCAGGATCGTCGGTTATAGTTGAAGTTTAGTAAGAAACCGATGGATGTTTTTGAATAAAACTTAATTTCATTAATAGAAAACAAACAGCTCATTTATCAAATTAAATTTCAGTCGACAACATCCACCGGTTTCTTACTAAACTACAACTATATCCGACCATCCTGCATAGTTACCTCTTTTGTAGACTCTACATGTGTAGGTATGAAAAAAGAAGCAAAAGAATAATAGGGCAACAAAATATTCGTCCGCGTCGCTGTCAACAGGAACAGTGCCCAAAAGGCTGGCAGTATTGCCACGTTGTATGGCAAATGTATGTAATTCTTATTTGTCCTTTATTTTGATTGTAGTTTAAGTACGAGCTATAAAACAGAATACTGTTTGTGAGGAGCAAATACCAGGAAGATTCAAAAATGAAAATAGTACCTTCCTAGTGTAAATAGAGTTGTATGATATATTAATGTATTATTGTACATAAGCATTAGAATTGTTTGTGAATTCAAAGAAGAAGAAAATAATGAAAATGCTGCTTAAGGCGAACTAAGAAATGATTGATGGATCGTGTTGAAGGTGATATGGCAAGAAAGAGGGTGAACACAGAAATGACGATGATGATGACTATGAGCAGTGTACTGCAACGATCCCTAACAAATTGTCAGAAAAGGCCAGAAGGATTTCAATAATGACAGTTTCTATAATTTAAATACTTAATTTCATTATGGTATTCCAAACGAAATTTAGGATAGCCAAGATTCCCTAACGTCCCCATTAGGTGAAGTTCTAAATTACTAGAATATTTGTTTAAAATAGTCTAGTAATTAAGACTCGGTAAATCATTTGGTAAGTGAATGTTGTTTTTAGACACGCCGTAAATCACTCTTCGTCCTGGCTCTTTTTACAAGTGAGATTTTTATTATTTGAGTACATCTAAGAAAAATTTACATCAACAGCAATTGGTGATAGGGCCCTTACATAATCAGCCTATAATGTTCCCACTGCTGGGACACAGCCCTCCTCTCTGTGAGAGGAAGTGGGACATAATCCACCACGCGGGCCCAGGTTGGTGGTTGTCACATATATTCGAAGTTTTGGTTCTAGGACATGCCGGTTTCCACACGATGTTTTTCTTAACTGTTTAGAGACGGACCCTTGCTTTCTGCAAATTACAATTTTAGCAAGAAACTTTCAACGAATACACATCGCATCACACAATAATAAACAGTATCACACAATAATAAATTGTGACATATATTCGTTTCTCATGCTCATCCTTTTGGGGATGCTCTGCCAGCTTTAGTCTCACTCTAAATTATTGCATAACAAGGCTCGTCCTTTAATAACTATAAAACCAACATTATTGGTTAGGTTGTAAACCTTGTAACTGAATAGAGTAAATCTAGATGGTTATGATTATGAAGTATTGTCCTAAACCACATCTACGACGATGTCTTACAACTTATATGCCAAATATTTATCAGTAACACTGTTTGTAAAATATGATGTCCTTGTTGCATTTGACAAAAATAATAGAATTGCATTGGTTGCAGTCAGCATTAAATCTTTCAATAAATTGAATTTATGACACAATTTTTTTCTAATTCTCTTCCTCGTTGGCTCGTGGTCGTAAGTACTGCTTCGATTCCCAATGGTTTATAACAAAGTGCGAGTAGATTTTCCCGTAGGAAAATTTACAATATGACTATGAAAATGCCGGACACCGGTGAACTGATACTGCAAAAGTATAGGTCTACCAGAATCTCATGGCAAAAAAAAAACATTGTGGTTTTCATACATTGGCAATGTCAATCCATATGAAAATCACAATTTTTTTTTGCCATGAGATTCTGGTAGAACTTATACACCTTTGTTTACGCTTTACAGGTATCCGCGTGACGATTGGATTGTGAACTCATTATTACAAAGCAGAATATTAGGTTACAGTGTAAATAAAGTTACATAAAAAAGTCATAACGTATCAGATATTAAACCATAATTTCGGTTGTTAAGCTTTCTTGGTCAAGGTCTAAGTTGGATGACGATGATATTAAAAAATTCTCAATAGAACCTCGGCAATCACTTGCAAATAAATCCTTACCTTGATTTTTTTATTTATCACAGCAAATGTTCTGATGTAACACTATCACAACACACGTCCGTTCACTCTGACCGTTTGCATGCCATCTGAGAACAGTGAGAACACGCTTCGACTGTTTACATGCGTGGGGCGCGCAGATTTAGTACGTTAATTTTATGTTTCTGTGTTTAAGGATCAATTAACATTGTCGATTTAAATTATTTGCTGCCGGTTCTTCTAATGTTTTATGATTTGAGTTGGAATATGACGTATTTGGAGCTTATGCAAGTTTGTTTGTTGATAAAATTAATGTGTCGAATGATAAAAAATCTGTTAACGTCAAAAATAGACGTGAAGTGACTCAATTAGATCCGTTTGAATCTTATGCTTACTTTATTCTGGTTAGGTATTTTATTCTGGTTAAGCAGCTGAATTAATGGTAGATATCTTATGGTTATAAATATTTTCTAATTTGTTTTCTGCCCCTACTGTATATTGTTTCTGCAACACCCTAACGTAGACTGGTAGAAAATGCCCAAGGCATCCTTGTACAGCTTTTTACTTGTGCATAAAGTTTTAATAAAATAAATAAATAATTAAGATCGAATGCCATTCATCGCTATTTTAAGTTTTTGGTCGACCAAGAAAACTATGATAGACAGTGACGGAGTTTTCCAATAACCACTACTGAAATAGATCTATACTGATTGATGAATTAATGGATGTAATCTTTAGTTGAAGACCACTTTCTTTTTCTATTAAAAGATGAAAGAGAAATCATGTTTTTGCTTCAAGATAAACTCTTGGCTATAAATACTTTCAACTGTATAAAAAATAACAGGTTGCTAGATTATATTTGACCGCTGACCTATAAGCCTCAATTGCTTTATATATGTAGGTATTTATTTTGCAAAATTTACCTTTCTAGTAGTCCCTCACGGTAGTAGATTTAGCTTTCATTCATGTAGACGATTACATGAATGAAAAATTTTGAGAATGTTAAATCTGGCGTTAACTTAAATCAACTAATCGATTAGTTGACACCTACAATAGACAGTTTGGCTCAACTGATATTATGTTTCACAGCAAGGCTATATTTAGAAAAGAAATTGTTTCTATTTTAAGTGATCAGAACCCTATTAATTAAGTAATGTTTACTTTATTCTGCCTGTTATTATATAGTTCTTTCTAACAACTAGTAGATCTGTTAAGTAATATGTGGATAACGTTGTGAGTAGTGTATTTGTTACATCTATTATTAAGTTTTAACTTAGGTTTACTTATTATTACACTACTGTTTGTTGTCCCTAAATAAATAAATAAATAAATAAATAAACTAATGATCTTAGGCGGAATTCAAGTTCCTCAGCAACTTGGTAACAAACGTACGTCAAGACCATAAGAATCAGAAGTAAATAACACTGAAGTTTTATACAGGGTTCAAGTAAAGAAACAAGAACAAAAACGCTGCCCTACTTAGCGCTGCGGGGAAACTATAAAGTAATGAATTTAAAACGAAAGGTCTTAGCTTCCAAAATTTCCACAAGTTGGATCTATTTGAAAAAGAAGACGAAGGTTTTTCCTGGTGTTACGGTACGTTTTATTACATAGGAAATGTCTAAATATATCAAGCAAGGAATATTAATCTGTGTGCAGCGAAGTACGATAAATGCTTAAGTAAAGATGGACGTGGGAGGTTCTTGTCATCTTCAAAAAAATGCCTAGGAGCTCTAAAAATAATACTATGACAGGTACAAGAACTTGAACAGGACTTGGCTAAGTAGCCTAATACGGCCGCCGTGGCCCACACACAATGGTCCATTGAAGGACTAAGTGCGGAAACCAAACTCATAACACAGATAGATCATAGTAGCCTAATATTGATTCTGTAGCACTGATAAATGTTGAGTAAATGGAATCACAAATTGAAGGAGTTGTCTTGGATATTTTGGTGGCAATTCTATATTAGGTTTAGTATAAAATTGTAGTCATACTGTTTTTATAACCTTGTGATACAAATCTAGTATTTAGAACTTAAGTAAGTATAAAAAAATTGCCAAGGTGTAGAGACCGCCCGGTTACTCACCAGCGCCCTCTTTTAGACAACTGTGTTACTAATAAGTAGGTACGTCACCGATAAGTTTAGGTAAGTACGTACATTGGTAGTACATAGTAATGTCGGAAGGTGGCGCTCGACTAGCATTTTTTTTCTGTCCCAATTTTCTTTTAATGTCTGCTCATTTGTAATATTTATTTCAAAACATGCAAAATTAATTAAAAAACATCTGGAACGGATTTTTTGCAGACGAATTTGTTACAATGTTTGTCGGATTCGAAACCACATCATTTTTGAAGCGAGGATTCGAAAATTTCGACGTTACTTTCGACTGGGAGCGTGGCGTCTCCTGTAATCCGGCTTCTCGGAGGTCGGGCACGGAGGATGGTTTGAGGTCGGGGTTCCTGGTGCTGAGTGGCCCATGTTGACTGGACGTCCACACTAAGCCCGGTGTTGATATGGATCCCCCGAAGGAGTTCGGGGGATGCAGGTTAACTAAGGAGGGGCGAACCGGGCCAGGGGGGAAACCCAGCAGCCAAAAGTCCCCGCATCGGGCAGTAGTGGGATAGCGGCCGGGAGTGGGCGCTCAGTATCAGCCTGACCAATATAATCAGACCCGTTCCTTTTGCCATTTCTTTTATTTGTTTGCAATATAATATTTTTCATATAATCAATTTACAAATTGTGTCTAATTATATATTATCATCTGTTGCCGACCTAGGTTTATAACCTGTGTTTCAGCACGCAGCGCCTCAAGCCCACGGACTGGGAATGCAAGTATGAGCTTACGAACGAGAGGAAGTTTAAGTATATTAAAATATAAACTTAATTACTTTAAAATAATTAAAGGGTCCTCTGGTGTGTAAGGTGCAGGAGGCGAGTGTATGTGTGTGCGAGGGTGTGTAAAAAATTAAATAGATTTAGCTTATTACCTACATTTCAAGAATTTTATTAGTTTTGTCATATAAAAGGGTCTTCAATACGGGTAAAACCTTTCCGCCTTGTTAACAGGGTTGGAATGTACGCTAAGATAGTGTTGTTTGAAACGATTATTGGCGTAAACAGTCAGCACCACAAAGAGAAGTGTGGTTGCGTAACGGAAATGTATCAGTATGGTTCTTTGTTAAACCTCAAGTTGCTTTATCGTAGTTAACACCTTTGGATTTGGTATAATTTTACAATAAACGATTTATTTGCGTTGTATGCGTCCCTGCTTCTGAATAAACCTAAAAAAAAATCATTCGATTGCACTTTTGCTGCTATTAGAATTCAGATTTTAGCTATTGCTTTTCAGAACCTTTTATACCTTGAATAGGATCTGAGTATTTCTTAAAGTTAAATAATTGGGAGTAATTCATATGT
This sequence comes from Mesoligia furuncula, assembly GCA_916614155.1. NCBI lineage: Eukaryota > Metazoa > Arthropoda > Insecta > Lepidoptera > Noctuidae > Mesoligia > Mesoligia furuncula. Next base: position 6,536,868 of record OU744794.1, read on the forward strand.
CGCCATTGGCTTTAAGGTTCCTTTTAGGGAAGTTTGTGTTACACAATGCAAGTATATTTATGTGTAGTACGTACTTAGTACTTACCTACATCGTTATGGTATGTAGAAATAAGACCACAAATTTCACTTACTATTTTATTTCAGAGCTGACTTCGCTTATTACAATGACTATCGAGTTAAAACTAAGCAATGCTTGTACAGAGCAAGCGTCGCTGCGTGTCGAGTAGGTACTCATTACTTATTTGGTAAAGTAGCCCTATTTGAGACACCACTGAAGGCTCCTTCGAATCACACTTTTATCAAACCCCTAGGCTGTATCTAGAGGACAATTTTAAATACATAAAATATCAGACAAAAGTGACAAATATTCTAAATGTTTGAAGTCTGATCTGTCAGTAATAAATAGAATGTGCTATCCCAATCATTTATAGGAACGCGAATATCGAACAAATTGTCAATAAATTTGCGTTTCTAAATTAGCCTTGTCATAGCATCGCCAATACTAGAGTATTCTATTACTTGCTGACATGTCCCTTTAAGTTTAATCTACAGCCTTGGAAGGTTCCCTCAAACTTTTCTTTCTGTCTACTGTACTACAGGAATTTCCTTAATTTCCTTGATTTCCTTAGTTTCTGCTGCTACTATCACCGGTTCGATTTTCTCAATCTTCTCTTCTTTCTTCTCAGATTCCGACATGATCAGTTCTGGGACTTGCATTGGTTTAGCTTCTGCTGGCTCAGGAACTGCTGCTCTTTCTTCTGGCTCAGCTATCTTGACTTCAGGGTCGACTCTCTTCTGTTAGCAAAATATAATGTGAAGTTAATTTCAAATCTTTAGGCCCATGAAGCTATTTAGTTAGTTGGGTACATGTTATAGCAACACGTTTCGGCAGGCAATTTATGACATACGAATTATTTACCGAATTTTAATATTAGGTATAACTGGGTATGTATTTAGGTTGCCAAGATCAAGACAGATGTGGCAGTGGTAATCGTTTATTGAAATCTTCTTGCTACATAAATATTACGAATTAGTCATATAGTCTTGTAGTATCGATGAGGCTGACTAGCTTAACTGTTGCCAATTTCACTTTACTATTACTTTTTTGTCTAAAATTATCAAAATGTTGTACCTACATATGAAATGGTGTACAACATACAGGATGTGACCAACGATACCTCCATATTGTAATTTTGAATGTTGAAATAAACGATTTTTACTTTTTTTTTACGGTTTTACAACAAAGTCAGAAAAGGTCTAACATTATGTACATATTCTTATTCTTACCTCAACAGGCTGTTCAACCTCTTTCGACTTCTCAGCTGGTACTTCAGCAGGTACGGGCACATCAGCGCTCTTAGCATCAAGTTCACTGGCAGCAGCAGGCTCTGGCAGTATCGTGCAGTCAGCCTGGTTGGTCTTCAGGAAGAAAGTCCTGGAGATCTTGTATCTGTCAAGGACGGCATATGCGTTCTGCATCACGGCCAGAGATGGGAGTCTGTCACGGGATAGTAACCAGGTGTTTTCTGTGAAGAAACGTTACAATATTTTAGAGTGTTTAAGATTGTCGCTCGTGGTTTTGAGGTCTAGTAGTTAGTGTACAGATAATATTTTTTGTGTTGCTTAGGGCTCTTAAAGTAGAAGTACCAATAATATCTATCTATACTAATAATAAAGCTGAAGAGTTTGTTTGTTTATTTGAACGTGCTAATCTCTAGAACTACAAATCGGATTTGAAAAAAACTTTTTCTTTTGACAGCCCAATTCATGAGGTAGGTCTTAGGCATGCTATTTTTGACATCAGGCTGCGACCTTTAGGAACCGAGCAAAAGAAAGGCGGGCGATGGGATGAGACGCGGTGGGTTGGTGGCCAAAATTTCACGCGGACGAAGTCGCGGGCAGAAGCTTGTTCGGTAGTAGATATGAAAAAAAAATTGGTACCTGTCTCAAATCGCATTCCTCCTTTAACCTATTCATTTATTTATTTAGGATCTCCAAACAAAGATATACACAAGATCATCAAACCTATAATTTTCTATGTAGGATTTTATGAGTTTCTGTTTTCCTCGATTCACTTTCACAGCGCATTATTAATTAACAAACAAAACGTAAAATTCCTCTGATTGGAGATAGTCATAAAAAATAAGAATCTAAGAGTATGCAACGAAGGATCAAGACTAAACTTACGGGTATGCACAGGTCCAATGCCGCTGCAAGACCACATGACTGCATAGCTATCGTAGTCAGTATCCAGTATGCTGTACTCGAAGTCATAAGGCAGAGGAGCTGAAGAGTACTTCACCATGACGCGACCCTCGCCTTCCCTGCCAACCTTCTGCAGATGACCTTCCATTATCCGCTTGAAGCCGGTCCTGGTGGAATATATTTCATACTTAGTAGGGTACTAGGGTATGTGATGAACTGATGACATACCTAGATTCGATAAATAATAAAGGGGAAAAAAGCAAATTGACTTTTTTCCACGAAATAGTCTTCTTTCTATCAAATATAAAATTTGAGAACTTATTTAGTTATTATTTTTAAAATTCAAATTTTCTTACGTTTTTTGCAATTTGCAGGTCAATGTCAGTTTGTATGTTGATTAAAATATGAATCGCCACCGTACAATATAGGTATACAATTCCATAAGTTAGAATTGGCCTGAAATGTTATGATTTCATAAAATAGTCATTCAATAGAATAATGAACTTAGCGAGATTTTTATGATTATAATTCTATAAATAAATATGTATTTGTTACGGCCGCGAAACATATTTAGATCAACATTTATAGGGCCATTCATGTATTACGTAATTAGATTTTTTGCAACTATTAAACAACCCCCCCCCCCTCTCGTCAGCAAAAATAAGCAAAGCGCTTACTCCAATGCTTTCGTAAACATTGGTACAAGCATTCTTCAATGTGCTCTGTTTTCTTTATTGATTCATGAGCAGCAGTTATATGCATTTCGTTTTCAAGCATAGACAAGTAGGGTTGCTAGTGTTCGCTATTGACCTGCTAATTGCAATTAGCAGGTCAATATCAGTAATTAAATAAATACTGCTGACGTAATCACCATCCAGGCCGCCCATCCCCCATGTCATCAAAAATAAGCAAAGCAAATACCACCGCCCCCTGTCGTCGTTTCAGCCGATAGACGTCCACTGCTGGACATAGGCCTCCCCCAATTTTGGGGGGGGTTTGTCATAATCGCCACGCTTGGCAGGCGGGTTGGCGATCGCAGTATGGTATGATGGTGGAATAAATAGAGAACGCTGCTGCCGCCCCCTGTAGTGCTTACGTAATACTTGAATGGAATAACCTGATATTGACCTGCTAATTAACATTGCAATTAACAACATCGTATAAATTCATAGAGATATCGTCTGACGGATACTAGAAAGTCAACGAGTTATGGCCGGCAAATAGACGCCAGAGTAGCCCAAAATTCAAATACTCTTAGATTTTTGGCTGTTAAAATTCTGTAACGAATATACGATTCTAATTTTCACGCTGTTTATTTGTTTTACCTACTATTTTTGATTTCAAAATAAGAACTTTAAGATATGAGAGAAGATAAAATATATTTATATATCGACTATACATATATATACGTCGTCACGCGTTCCTGCGTACGCACCGCTTGACGTGAGGAGGGGCTGGATAACTCTCCACCCATATTTACATGTAATTATAATATACGTCATAACAATGCATTCCTAACGTGAGACGTATCATTTATTATTATATAGTCCTAGCGATCCGCACATGCTTTGCACGGTTTTTACACACTTGACAAAACATCGAGTTTAATAATAATGTTGTTATTTATTATACACATAAACCTTCCGGATTAAATTATGTAGATGATGGTGAAAACCCTATCAAAATCCGTTGTGTAGTTTAGAAGAACAACCCGGTCACACTATGTAGGTACCTATATGTTTACATATCTCTATGGATACACCATTGATCTGGGGGCACGGGAGTGTCCCCGCCAAGACGAGCCAAGCGAAGCGCAAGGGCACTACCTACCTTTTCTCTAAGCACTTCGTCGTATTTTTGAACCCTCTTTACTTGGGTTTTGATTATACCAGATAAAAAAAATTTTCGGGATATGATGTCAGTGGTTGTCTTATTAAACCTATAAAGTTTCAATTGCATAGCTCTTATACTTTAGATTTTATTGATATCTAAAATACCCCGATTTCGTCACTGATTCACTGACTGATAATCATCAATATTCTTAAGGTTCTTCCTGAAGCCCTAGAAAGCTGAAATTTGGTATGTAAGCTAGTAATAGTACACAAACAACAAAAAAATCTTGAAACTTGAAACTTTTACCCCCCCAACCCCTTAAAATAGGGGGTGAAAGTTTGTATGAGACTTCCGTAAATTTTGATGCTAAAGGTCTGAAAATTTATATAGGGTCCTTGTTATAAATAAGCCCCAAAAAAGAAAGAAAAAATGAACAACAGAAAAAATACTGGTATAAATATCGTAAGCAACTTACAAAAAGAAATGAAATCCCACAAAGTCAAAGTCAAAGCATTTATTTCAAATAGGCACTTAACAGGCACTTTTGAACGTCAAACACAAAAACATTTCATGTTAAATGTTGCCAAGACGAGACCATGTAGCTCGCACTGTCAAAAAGTAATCAGATCTTATGTAGAGCCAAGCTTCTAACTCTACACGCCATTACTCTACAAGGCCTAACTTCGCAAACTCTACAGTCTACACCTTAGTCAAAATATATGGCTTGGCCATTTCGCTACATTCACATGAGCGTAAGGTGAAAAACTCTCATACTGTTAATGGTTCTTGTAAACGAAACGGCCAAGCCATATATTTTGACTAAGGTGTAGACTGTAGAGTTTGCGAAGTTAGGCCTTGTAGAGTCAAACCCATACCCCACTATGGATAGGTCTTCAAAAATGATATTGAGGTTTCTAATATCATTTTTTTCTAAACTGAATAGTTTGCGCGAGAGACAGTTCCAAAGTGGTAAAATGTGTATCCCCCCTCTGTAACTTCTAAAATAAGAGAATGATAAAACTAAAACAAATATATATTGTACATTACCATGTAAACTTCCACCGAAAATTGGTTTGAACGAGATCTAGTAAGTAGTTTTTTTTAATACGTCATAAATCGTAAACCGCAATTTACCTTTCATTCAATCAACTCAAATATAAAAAAAAAAAAAATATATAAACATAAACCTTACCTATGCATAAATCCGGATGTTACGGTGCCCGTTTTTTTTTGTTTAATTTGTGATCGACACAAAAGTAAACATAAACAAAACAATTGCGATTTGTAGACGTTGAGCTGTGTTGCCACATATGGCAAGCTTTCAGTTTTTTACCCCATTGAAAGGTTTTCCAGTCTAGCCTCGGGATTGCTTTAAAAGAGACTCCTTGAGTTACAATACTACGTCGTCAAACTAACCGCCGTCATCAACCAGCTCCCAACTTTGCTTATTAGCAAATGTTCTACAAAACGAGATATATGCCTATCAGTACTTACAAGGAGTTAGTGATCTCGTTCGTGACGAGGATCCTGCCTTCAGGCGTGGCAGTGTAGTGGGTGGTGACGCAGCGGGTGCCCAGCTCGGTGACGGTGAAGTACCGCTCAGCCTCGTACCATGTGCCCAGGAAACGGTTCATGTTGAAGTTTGCCATCGCCTTCAGGGAGATAAGGTTTGGTTAACAAAAGTAAGCGAGGTTCCGCGAGTACTAACAAATGCAAATAACGAGTATTTAAATTCTTCATTTTATGTCTACTTACCTAGCACCTTGTATTTAGAAGTATTTAATCGAAGAAAAAAACCAAAATTTGCCCTATTAGGTACGTCTTGTTATCCAGTAACTATCTTTATACACGAGAGCTTATTGGCTAAAGGTACAGACGCTAGCACATCAAGCTACTACAATCTGTCAAATTACTTTAATAGATTTTCAACTTCATCACTAAAACCTAAGGTTCAAAGTTGATTGGGAAAATTTTATAGTTTCGGGTAGTTTGATTTGCTGGCGTCTTTAAAAATAGCGACATATCGAGCTATACATTTCCAGTTTTAGCTGTCCTCGCATTGTAGGTATTGGCTTTTCGTACAAAGGAGAAGTCAGCTTATACTGGAAATGTAGGTATAGCTTGATATATGTCGTCATGAATACAGTACCTACTTTTGAAATGCAATGCTTCATATGCGCTATCTAATATGGATTGAATTGAAGGGAGGATTCCTTCAATTCAATCCATGGTAAATTTACTAAATTATATTTTAAATACACCGTTATTTTTTATAATGTAAAAAGAAGCGTTAAATTACTAGATAATATCATTCAAAACATCTCACCAAACAAAATTATAAACCCCAACTTAATAACAAACCCTGCCCAAACAAAATCCATCATTACTTTCAAATCAATACCCAACTCATAGGGACATATGCGTGAGATAAATGAAAAGGAAAGCCCGTGAGTAAGTTGGATCCCGCGGTCGTCGCCCGACCAGCCAACCAGCCCGACAACCAGTTACGAGTTGACCACGGTCAGTGACGGCTGTTACGTGCACTGCCAAGGTCAAGGTCAGGGGGAGTTTTTGTTGGGAAATGAAGGATGGTTTTTGCTGTAGATATGTCTGGTCGGTTGAAGGTATAACGGAGTGAGGATGGTTTGTACTGACGTTGTTAGTAAATAGTAGTTAAGCCTTACTTAATGTTTGAAAGGATAATTTAAGTAATAATTGTCATTTTTGATCATAAATATTCTTTAAAAAGACAAGTATTGATTTTTCTGTTTGAGAGATTTAGACTAAAGTTTTTACTGATGTTGTTAGTAAATAGTAGTAAAACCTTACTTAATGTTTGAAAGGATAATTTAAGTAACAATTTACATTTTTGATCATAAATATTCATCAGTAATAAGTACTCGTACCTATTGACTTTTCTGTTTGAGGGATTTGGACTAAGGTAATGAGGGAAATAGGTAGTGAAGGCTATTGAAAGCGAAATTGAGATGAAACAATACATTTTATCAAACCATCCATTGTTTTAACCAGCTGGGACTCTTTCTATCATGGTAACATTATGCTGAGCGATGGCCGTTTTGCATGGATGTGTCGCATATTTTCTTTTATGTGTTTGTGTTCTTTCCATGCGTCATGTTTACCGCAAATAAAGGTATTTTCTTTCTTTTTTTTTAAATAAAAATTCACAAACGTTAACATCAATTGGTCAGTAATATTTAAATTTAATGAGTTTTAACAATCTCATTTTATCATTCCAATTAAAACTTATGGCACTTGACCACATAAAATACATGCCATCCAAGTAATAAGAGACAAAGAAGAAATGCTAGGGGTACTTCTAATTTCTTTATACAGGGTTATTGGCAAAACATCAACAACCTCTTAAGAGGTCATTGTACTCATCATTATGAACAACTTTTACTATGGGACCAAACCTGAAATAGGGAAAAAAAATCAGTTTCTACATTTTGACGAGTTATACGAACATAAGTGTAGGGCACAGCTGATTTTTTTTTTGCGATTTCAGGTTTGGTCCCGTAGTTAGAGTTGCTCATAATGATGAGTACAATGACCTCTTAAGAGGTTGTTGGCCTTTTTCCAATTACCATGTATATATTTTGTATAAACACCTAGATTTTCAATTCAAAATAATCATTCAAACATACACTAACAAGCAAAGAAAAACAAAACCTTACTTGAAAATCAGGACACCACCCGAGCGAAGGGATTTGCGCCGACGCAGACGCCACAAAAGCCAACAGCAGTAGCTGCCACATCTTGAAGTTGAAGGATGATGACCAGGACCCAAGGGGGATGAAGGGAGACTAGATGAGCTCCGGGAGCCGATACGGGAATGGCGTCAGACGTCCCGAACCACGCTTATAAACCTCGCAGATGAGCACGAACCGGTCTGAAACTTGAAAACGTATCTAATGGGACACCTTATCTAGTAAGCAATAGGGCAGTGGTCCTCAATGTGGAGCCACCCCTTAAGGTGTGGTGGTAATGTAAAAGTGACCAGTATTGTGCAAATCGGATACTTCCCAAGCTAGAAACTGAATTACTGCATCTTAATATGATAGATAACACACGCATGCATTTGTTGTCAGAAGTGTAATTACATCTTCGAGTTTTCCTTAGAAGAGTAATGACGATATTTCCGTTTTACTTACCTTTGTCTATTTCAGAACGATGCCAAAGCATACCTAAATGCCAAGGCATAAAATCTAAAGTTTTGAGAATGAAGTAGTATGAAATCTATTAGATTTGAATATAATTAGATATCAATAAATATGAGCTACAAGCTAGAGCATCACTCTAGAATACGACTGTAAAGTATTTTCCCGAATTTATCAGGAGTCACTTTTCATAGATTCTCATTATTTCATATCAGTAGCTAATAAATGAAAGCAAGCTCCCATATTTCTCTAGGGTGCAAACTTTGAGAGCCACAAGTCAAGGTTGATTTATGACGGCCGCTGCTGTAATGAATTTCGCAGCGATCCTTGTTAGGTAACGTGCGCGAGCGCAAGTGTGCGTTAATGGGGTTGCTTTGTTTGCTTTGTGCTCCTGCGCCGGATGTCTTCTTTGCAATTCTAGCTTCAAGTGAGGAGTAAATAAATATTGGCTAGGTCTGCTAGTTTGTTGTGGAAAATTTAGAACTTTGATGAATGTGAAATGGTTAGGTGCATGATTTTATGAAATTGTTTATGGTTTTCTATTTTTGTTTTGCCTTGATGTACAGCCAGAAAAATAAAGAAAGAAAGAAAAGAAAGAAAGAAAAAAATGTTTATTTGGACATACATCGTGAAACACAAAATACAAAATTAACAAAAAATAAAAAACAACAATAGTATGTGCCTTACGGCTGCGCCAAAAAGGTTCATTTCAGCATTAATGCCAGACAGATGGTGTCTGACGCTGGTTTTCTAATGAACCTTGAAAAATGTAAAAAATGTTTTTGGCCATTTTATCAAGTTATCTACCTACCTATAAACAAGTATTTTTAACCGACGAAAAAACGGAGGAGGTTCTCAAGTCGACGCGTATAAGTACCTATAAGTAGTAGATAACTAACGCGCGTTTGTGTTAGTTATCTACTACTTATAGGTACATAGCTAACGGCCCACCCCTATTTCGCACGGCTTTTAGGACTAGACAAAACACGAAAAGCGACCTAGTCTATAGATACCTATAGAAGAATATATCTATATATAAGGTCCCATTAAAATAGATGGACAAACTTTTAGAAATCATTCAGACCACCCCAAAATAAGGACGATGGTAAAAAAATATATACTTACCTAAGAAAAATGCATAAGTAGATACTTACAAGAAAAATAATCAGCTGATGAAAATACACTAATGTGTCGGCAATTTATTATTTTAGGTCATAATAAAATCACTTTAATCAAGTGTTTTTTTTTTGCTTGGATATCTTTGGTTAGACGAACTGAGCGCTGTGTTAAAATTTGTCTATCTATTTTAACGGGACCCTGTTTATAAAATTCAAAGTCCTGACTGACTGAGATATCAACGCACAACGGCTGGTCCTAGAGACATGAAATTTGGAGGGTGTGTTCTTTATGAAGAGTAGGTATTCAGTAAGAAAGGGTTTTTCAAAATTCCATCCCTAAGAGTGTGAATGCGGGAGGATGAAATTTCACGCGGACTAAGTCGTGGGCAGAAGCTATATAGTTCTTTATATTAGCAAAAATTAAACCAACTTTGGCATGTCATCTCTTGAATATTTCTTCCCGACTGATGAAACAAACTAAAATCATAAAATCAAAATAGTTTATTTCACATAAGCCTAATACATAGGCAGTTATGAAACGTCAGAAGCTAGGTGCACGGTTCCAATTGGTCGTTTCCTATGGAGAAAAGCCGGCAAGAAACTCTACGGTATCATACAAAAAAATCAAGTCAACAAACAAATCAAACAAATCCCTAACACCGTAACATCGAAATACAGTTAGGTACCTTCATAACATCCACTACTTGTCCTGCGTACCCGCAGTAACCGCAGTAACAAAGAATGTTCCCAGGACGAAGCAAAAAGGCACTAGCCATCTGCCTTCGTACCGGTTTCAAGTCCCCAGTCCGACTTTATATTTTCTATTTATTTTTATACCGAGACCTGCAGGACTAAATTGCTTGCCTAGCTAGTTCTTTTAGGGATCCCTTAGCGGGGAATTGTGGCGAAAAACCTTTTGGTTTGTGTGGGCCGGCGCGCGGCGGCGCGTGAGTCGTTGCCCGAAATGTTACCAGTTTATAAATATTACTAGCAGCGCCCCACGGTTTCACCCGCATAAGTGTCGATCCCGTGGGAACATCGGGATAAAAACTATCCTATGTCCAGCTCCAGGATGCAATCTATCTCTCTGCCAAATTTTATCGAAATCCGTTCAATGGTTTAGGCGTGAAAAGGTAACATAGAGACAGACAGACCGAGTTACTTTCGAATTTATAATATTAGTATCTAGATGTTTATATAAACATTTAGAATTAGGTATTGTCTATTTATTTTGTTTTGAAAACATAACTTTAACGCCGACTGTTGCTGAAAACCAGCGCTGGGGCTGTCTTGTATAGGGTAGCATTATGCTGAGCGATGGCCGGTTAGCGTAGATGTGATGCAGATTTTCCCCTAATTTGTTCTTTTGTGTTTTTGTGTTGTTTCTCTGCGTTACATTTACCTCAATTAAACGTATTTCCTTTCTTTCCTTCTTACATAAGCCAATTTGTTTCGTTCAAATTAATAATTTTGTTCGAGAAACATTGCCCAAAAAATTATACTTCACATAGCTTGAGTCACGTATATTGGTACAAGTTGTTTCAAAATTACCCCATAAAACTTTAAGAGGTGAGCTGTTGGTCCCATTGTGAAAGTTGTTCAGTTGGACGGTCTTAACTTTAATAACCTCTCAAAGTTTTTTGGGTTATTTTTGAAACACCTTAAAAATACTTGTGAAACGACAGAAGCTAGGTGCACGATTCCAATTAGTCGTTTCCTATGGCGAAGAGTCGACAATAAACTCCATGGTTACTCTTTTAAATATAAAAATAATTCCACATAGTCCATGCTGATATTATAAATTCGAAAGTAACTATGTCTGTGTCTGTATGTTACCTTTTCACGCCTAAACCACTGAACGGATTTCGATAAAATTTGGCAGAGAGGTAGATTGCATCCCGGGGAAGGACATAGGATAGTTTTTATCCCGATATTTCCACGGGATCGAAACTTACGTGGGTGAAACCGCGGGGCGTTGCTAGGTATACCTATATTTGAAAATATTGCAATGAAAACAATTAAGTATGATAATACATTGTGTAGATGTTTGATCTGGACGAATGAAACTTTTCTTCGTTGTCAATTTCTACTGAGCTTCTGCCTATACCTATACATATAGGTGCTTGCTCCATTGGTATCGTGGTCGCAAGCGCGACTGCTGATCGTGGAATCCTGGGTTCGATTCGTTCGGGTGGAGCAGTGTTATTGGATTTGTCCATTAGGAATTTCATAATAACAGCCTTCTTAGTAACAGTCCGAAGTTTGGAAGTTGGCGGCGTCAGACCCCCGTGCATCGAAACGCACGTTAAGCTTTGGTCCTGCGCCTGATCTCTCTCCAGCCGTTTAGGATTGCCGTCCCATCGGACTATGAAAGTGAGGAAAGAGAGAGTGCACCCTATGTCTGCGCACACACTTTTGCACTTTATTATCCATTGCGCTGAAGGCTAGGGTCCGTTGAGATTGGCCGCAATAACCGAAATACGGTCTGGAGATTATTATTATTATAGGTGCACATATAACATTGTATACTATAAAGCAATGAAAAGAGCAACACTTTAAATACCGACGGAACCCTCAACAAATAAGTGATGAACTTAACCAAAGTTTTTATAATTAACTCCTATATCTATACTAATTATGGTTATGTCTATTTAAAGAGGCTTCGCTGTGTAAAAAGAATTATAAATAGTCATTATAAAACAGGAATGTATGACTTATTTGTTCATCAGCGAATAAAATTACTTACTGCACGAAAGTGTGTTGACTATGTTACATTGTAACGTTGAAGTCATTTTTCTGTTTTTATTTTCTTCGCATAATGTAATGAAGTACCTATGTACGAGCTGGGACAAAAAGCAAGTAAAGGGGTTGCGGGCGGGGGGTGTAAGTACTGAAGCACTGAATCTGGGGGGTGACTGCGTACACAGTCATTGCATTTTGCCAATTCAACAACATCATTCACGGCAACAGCGTAGACTTGGTCCCTCCATCTTGACGGTCACTCGTTGACGTGATCGAGCAGATGAACTTTTAAAATATCATAGGTCAAAGAATCATCGTTGCCATCCAACGTGGCAAAGCTGCCAGCCTTTTGGGCACTTATCCGACTGACAGCGATGCAGACGAATTTTTTTATGCCCGATGAGCTCTTCCCTTCTTTTATTATTTTCCTTTAAAACCCTGTACAGTCACGAGCACTAATATGTCAACACTTGGCAACTTTCAATTGTGATTTTTTCACGAAATAACGAATGCAAAGTTGAAATACGACACTTTACATAAACCTTACGTTCGAAAATACTATGTTCGTAATAATATACAATTTCATTAAAAAATAAAGGAGAAAATCGCCTTTGAATAAAGCCAAGTGTAGACATACTTATGCTCGTGACTGTACATACTAATATAGTGTTAGATTGTACATTGCATTTAAGATTTCTGTAAATAAATGTTAATAATTTTAAAAATATGATGAAATGAATCAGCAATTTACTTCAAACTCTATCGGACTATGATTGAAAGTGTGACCTGCAAGTTGCGTCCTCCTGAAAGCAACGGAAAACTTTGAGCTACCAAACCGTTAGGTCATGGTTTTGGAGCTGCAAGGAGCAAACTTTTAGGTAATTGACAATAGCGCATCGCGGCATGAAATTAGTTTCAAAACAGCGATGGCTTTGATGTTAGGTGAATCGAATGACTACCAAAATAAAAGTTATATTTCAGTTTTAATTAAATGAAAATAATAAATGCAAGGCTCAGTAGAATAATAATTAGGTATTTCTTTAGTTGACAGAATTTCCTTTATTATCGTTACATAAAATATTATGATAGTTTACGCTCAAAGTTATATTTTTATGCGACGAAAAGTATTTCATTTGAGCTCTGTTTTATTATTGTTTTATCATGATACTATTTTATTTATATGAAATTATTTATATGAAATATTTTTGAATAAGTCTTTTCTTCGAACATTTGACAATACACAACATTTTCCTTGCTTGTAATAATTATGTACAAATGTGCGACAAAAGAAAAAACTGGCCAAGTGCGAGTCGGACTCGCACACGAAGGGTTCCGTACCGCAAGGCAAAAAAAAATCGCCGAAAGAAACACGTTTGTTGTATGGGAGCCCCCCACTTAAATATTTATTTTATTCTGTTTTTAGTATTTGTTGTTTTAGCGGCAACAGAAATACATCATATGTGAAAATTTCAACTGTCTAGCTATCACGGTTCATGAGATATAGCCTGGTAACAGACAGACAGACAGAGGAACAGTCTTAGTAATAGGGTCCCGACTTCCGTTTTTATCCTTTGGGTACGGAGCCCTAAAACGGGAGCGTTTTACGGTGTCCTACCTTTGGCAAGCGCTTAAATAAGAGAACCAACGGATAGACCTATAAGAGAGACTCAGACTGACTTGCCAATGAAGTAGCAATAAAAATATATAATAAACACTAGGATGTAATTACTTTTCCAATACCTACATAACATAGGTAGGTACTACCAGAACTTGATACTTACATAAATAAATAATGCATTCAACTTGCAGAAGTGCAAAATTAATGTATTTAGATATCTATATGTACGCACATATCCAGCTATAAATTTCCAGTATAAGTTGAGTTCTCATCGATCGTAAAATCTTTACAATGCGGGGTCAGCTAAAACTGGAACGGTATAGCTTGACATGTCGTCGTGTGTACGACGTTTATTTTATTATCCATTTCAATTTATGATTATAGGAATCGTAAAGTTTATGAGAAATATAAATATTTCTGTAGTCGTCTGTACTTGATATGAATTCCAGCCTAGCTAACATTTCCCACCACTGCTCTCCAAGTGGTGGCCAAGTGGTAACGGCCGCGACTTACGAGTTGTAGGTCGTAGGTTCGAACCCAGACAGGCGCTTTACTTTGTGTAAATTATTTCATCACCACTGCTCTCAAAACGGTGAAGGAAAACATCGTGAGAAAACCGAGATGTGCTTGAACCAAAAATTCGAAGACATGTGACATCTGTCAACCCGCACTGGGCCCGCGTGGCGGATTACGGCCCACTCCCTCTCACCGAGAGGAGGCCTGTGTCCCAGCAGTGGGAACATTATAGGCTGATTATGGTTATGGTGTGGAATATTTACATACGAAACTATTTAAGAGCGTTTACGCCGTACGGCATTTCATACAAACTTTCAAGCCCTTGTTTTTCGAAATTAATGAACTGATTTTAATGAAACTTCATACGCATAATCAGGATACAAAGGTCTAAAAAGTTAGTAGAAAACATTTTCTAATTGTCTTATTTAAAAAAAGATAACCGGAAATCTCTGTTTCTATGGAAAATTTAAAATCGGTCTAATTTGGCTGTAACACTATTTTTCGAAAATGTTCTCTACTAACTTTTTAGACCTTGGTATCCTGCTTATGCGTATGAAGTTTCATTAAAATCGGTTCATTCATTTCGAAAAATAAGGGCTTGAAAGTTTGTATGAAATCCTGTACGGCGTAAACGCTCTTAAAGGGTATTTCGAAAATACCCTTAACAATATCAAATTGCACTCGGATGATGATTTGATGCTGGGAAGTTTGTGTTGCTGGGGAGTTTGTTGCGCCACTTCAGCGAAAGCACTAGGAAGTGGTGAAAGGCGGGCGTTTTGGAGGACGGTCATATATCATTTTGCCGTTCAAGAAGTCCTCATTCTCAGCCTAGTTTGAATATATGACAAATAAGTACGAGGTATCTATCTACTTTTAGTCTAGCAGTAATGGTAGTTGATAAAACCGGCCAAGTGCGTGTCAGACCACGCATAATGAAGGGTTTCGTAATTGGGAAGAATTTATCCCTAAACACACTTAACATTATAGTTGAAAAACATGTTCTCACATACGAACTGTGATGTTCTCCCTTTTAAGTTCGTTACACCTGTCGTACTTACTACTGCCGTAAATCACTTGACTCTAACAAAAATCAGCACTTTAAAGCTTAATATTTCGCACCCTGAATCGAAAAATGGTTTTCACACATCCACATTTTTCTGATGGCCTATTCAACTACACCATGGTATTGCTGAGAAAACAAATTCATAGCCACGTTCGAGGCACGGGGGTATCACACCGCCAACTTCCAAACTCCGGGCTGTTATTGAGACATTCCTTATGGAAAAACCCAATAACATTTTGCACGGTCCTGGAAACGAACCCAGAACCCCACGCTCACCAGTCGCGACTACGAGACCAACGGGACAGTTTCAAACTCAAAAACTCAAAGCATTTATTTCAATTAAACCTTTAACAGGCACTTTTGAATTGTCAAGAAGTCGGTCAGACAGAAAATATGAAGCTCGTTGCCCATTCCAAAGCGTAGGTACCTATGGAGAAGAACGGGCAAGAAACTCCATGGACACTCTTTTTAAATTACATTTTACAAAAATATTTGTTACATCATTACTTTGAATTTATGATTATAACGATGTAAAAAATAAAAAAGACGTCCGTGTTAAAAGCGTCCAGAATACAATAAATAGTAACAAAACAACAATCCAAAATTAAAACAATTAAAATAAGCCCAGGCGGCTAAGTGATGACCAGCCCCAACTGACGGCGCCCGTTCACGAACATGACGTATATATCAGCACCATTCAGCTCAACCACTTAAGTTAATAAATAAAATAAAAATGTTCTAAACTATAGCAATATTAGAGAATTGTGCACAACTCACCTGGACAGCGTTAGGTCACAACTTGCAATGCTTCTCCACCTCGATGTAACATACGGGCCGTACGGCTTCCTCACGCGTGACTACACGTAATACAATTTGCTTGGACCAATAGAGTGCTTTCCTTTTAATTTCTTCATGTTATCCAGTTTAGTAGGATGCTCCTTACAAGTCTATTTTCAAGATGTGTATATTCCTAAGTTTCTCAGTAGCAGCCCTGGCTGGATTTGTGGACGGTTGATGGTAATAGCCACGCCCCCTAAGCTGTTAGAGACCCTAAGCTGTTGTGTGTACTAAGCTGTTAGAGAATCTAAGCTGTTAGTGGCCCAGTGGTAACGACCGCGACTTACGAGTTGTAGGTCGTAGGTTCGAGCCCAGACAGGCGCTTTACTTTGTGTAAATTATTTCATCACCACTGCTCATAAAACGTTGAACTAAAACTAGAATCAATTCAATTCTATTTTAATTTTTAACGTATCAAAAGCGCTTATTAACACCCTTTTATATTAGGTCGACCTGTATGTAATGGAATCTAAGTTAATTAATTTAACCATCTTCCAAGGGTCGTAGCGTAATGAAAATTGGCAGCTGTATGTAGTTCTGATGACAATACAATAATATGGTACTGTCGAACTGATCTGATGATGGAGCCGGAAGATATGAACTGTAACTTCATGATGGAAAATCGTATCATAGCTGTTTTGGATTTCTTAGAAAAGTCTTGTAAGGAACTTTGACCACGATTAGGTTTTAAGGTCTGATGATGAAGCCGGAAGATTCGTGTTTGCACTTGTGAGAAAGGCCAAGCGTGTTTTTCTAGTATTTTCTAAACTATTATTATTCATGTGCCTATTTGAAATAGCTGGTGAACTTATTTAGAAATCTGTTTGTTCATATGGAACTTACGCTTTTATAAGATGGCACTAGTCGATATTTTTTGTGTGACGAAGAAGTAAACCTTATCATGTACCTATCGGTTTTTAGCTACGCCGATTTTCTTAACGTTATCTACTGATTTACGTCTACTATAGGTACGAAGTGATGACCAAGAATTTCCAGTGAACTGGACTGAAACGACAGCATTTTCTGTTCGTAAAAGTGACCCTACAACTCTGTTCTTTAAAACTAGTCATCCCGAAGAATCGTACAGGGGGCCTTAAAAGGCCACTTTTGAGAATCATAAAAGGAATGGCGAAGACAGTCCGTGTTTTTCTTTTTTTTCACTGCACTACGTAGGTACAATCAAAGAGATTGGGATTGGATTGGATTGATTGGTATTTTAGCACAGACAAAAAAAAATAACTGAAAAATGCTTCACCAATGTGATTTGATACGATTAACTTAACAGATAACTGTCCATTCTGTTATCCTTTTATGATTCTGCCAAAGTGGCTTTTTTAGGCCCCCAGGTCTTTAAATATGAAACGTCAAAGATCTTCTTTTCTGCATACGGAAATTAATATTTTAAATGACACACAACCGACAATAACCAAAGAAAAATATGGAGACTTAGTTTCTTTAACTACTGATGACGCACCTGCGATCTGGGGGCCTAAAAAGGCTACTTTAGCAGAAACATAAAAGGATAACATTATGAGTCATAATGGACAGTTAACCGTTAAGTTAATCGTATCAAATCGCTGAAGGATTTGTCAGTTATTTTTTTTTGTCCGTGCTAAAATACCAATCAATCCAATCCAAATCCAATCTCAATCCCTTTTAATAAGTTTTTTATTGACCAAGTTAGACCTATGACAAAAGATTTATTTATGGAAACATAATTTTAAAAGCTAACAGTATTAAAATAATAATATGTACAAGTATATAAAAAGGAGGGAAAATAATCAAAGGGCATCAAAAAATTCATCCGCATCGCTGTCAACAGGAAACGTGCCCAAAAGACTGGCAGCATTGCCACGTTGTATGGCAATGCTGATTCTTTGGCCAAAAAATAAGCCAGCCCTCTGGTCACGTGAAGAGTCGACCAACCGCTTGGCGATGTCTCGAAATACTAAGTGGGCACTCGGGCCCCATGGCCGTAGAGTTTCAACCCCAAACGGCTCAAAAATATAAGTTCCAAAGAGATTAGAGTATTTGCGCCGTTTGAGGTTTTCCGCACCTGCAGCAGCTGCCCCAGCACAGCTCACCGTGCTTGGAAGATGGGATGGCGCAAGGGTGTCGACACACGTTGCATCCCACACCAAAGACCTACCAACCTTCCAAGGCATTATGGTCATTCCGTCTGGTCTCTTCCCATCGTCGCGTGCCAAGCCATTGGGTTCTAAAACAGCTGGCACCCCGGCGGTGACAAGAGCACGACGGATGATGTCATTGATGCTGGCATGCCGTGCTATTCGGCCTGCGCTTTTACTGCAGGATAAGCCATGGTGTCCGAGGCAGTCGACACCTTCACCGCATTGGCAGCGATGCGGAGCCACGCAAGGGGCACCCAGACGCAGACAAGTAGCGAGCCGGAAAGTGGAATCACCCAGCAAAGTGCCTATGTTGGGTGACGGTAGCGATGAAGCCAGAGGCCCGACTCCCACTCACCCACAGCCAGTAGGCGGGCACGCTCAGCAGTATTGGTGGACGTATTAATAAGATTATTCCGTACCAACCTGCAGAGCGGCTCATCCCACTGCCTCTGGGAAGAAGGGTTCACGGGCCGATCTGTATCCGGGCAAGCCATTTTCCAGGCGTTCACCGCGTCGGCCAAGCACGGCACTTCAGAGTCAACCAGGGAGGGGGCTAAAATCTTCCCGATCAACTTTTCGGTGCTGTGGACAGAGGACAGGAACGCCGGTAAACTAATACTGGTAATTTTGCGGATCGATCCCTTTGATTATTTATACCTACGTAGTGCAGCGAAAAAAAGAAAAACATGAACTGTCTTCGCCACAATATGATTCATAATTTTATGTTATAATTAATGTATGCAAAATATTGTAAAACCTTTTTAAAAGAGTACCGGTGATGTTTCTTGCCCATTCTTCTCCATACGAATACTACCTTTTGTAATGGGCGACTAGAATCAATTATATTTTGTTGTAATTTTTGACGTTCAAAAGTGCCTTTTATGTGCCTATTTGAAATAAATGCTTTGATTTTGACTTTATCGTTTTATGATTCTGCCAAACTGGCCTTTTTAGGCCCCCAGGTTGGCAGAACACATAGATTTATACAAATCACTTCTTTACTAATTATATTTATAGGTATGATCTCACTAGACTAAAATAATTCATCTATTACTTTGTAAGAGCCTCACGTTGTTATCATTTTGATTCACTTGATTTTGTCACTAAAAGAAACTTTAGTCTGTTATTTGATAAAGAAGAAGCATTTATGTTTTGGTGTAAAACTACTATTTATATATTATTATATTTTATGTAATTATCGTGAATGTGATCGTAATTTTTTAAAACTGACTCAACAAATTAGTGTTAATAAGAAAACTTTTTATGGTTTTTAAAAAAGTAATCGTTTATAAAGAGTACAAGTTCGAAGAAGAACTATTTTAATTCAATAAAAAGTATAATTGTTTGAGTTTTTATGTCAATGTTGAGTAATTACAAGTTATATGTTTTATGTGTTGGTTAAAGCTGATTTTCCACTCCACTGTTTGAGATTGTATCTACATCCGAAGTTAAACATGATATCGTTTTTTCTTATTATTAATTGTGTCTGTACAGAAACAGAATGGTAAAATAAAAAGTCATTAAAAAATTATGAATCAACAAAGATTTGGTTTTCTTGCTAATTTTAACGTAACTTTGGGTGTAAATAAATAATAAAATAAAAGAAGTGTAAAATCTTCAAAACAAAGTCGGTATAATAATTATAGAAGTGTCATTATTGTTTGTCTGTGCTAAAATACCAATCAATCCGATCCAAATCCAATTCCAATCTCTTTGATTATTACCTACGTAGTGCAGCGAAAAAAAGAAAAACACGGACTATCTTCGCCATATTACTGTTCATAATGTTATCCTTTTATGATTCTCCAAAGTGGCTTTTTTAGGCCTTTAATCTGCTGTTTTAACACTGCGTGAATTTCGTCGTCGTTTTCCTCGTCGTCGTGTTCTATGTGCTCGAACAATTAAGCGTTTGGCCACAAAATACACTATATGTATTTTGTGCCGTAAAACAAGCACAATTATGCATCAACTCGAGAGGTAACCATTTGAGCGATATAATGTTTACCAATTATTCTCATCTATTTTACACTTTCAAATCAACTTTTCATTCAAACAGAATCCAATTTTTTTAAGTTCTAACAAAATGGCAGCCAATTCAAATTATGACATTACTTTTGCGCTTTTGCTTACTTTGACTCATAGCTTTCATCCGCGCCATCTATAGCTTTGCTAGTGCACTAGGTAGCCTAGACTTGCCCTAAGCGTACTAAATCGATAACGTATTGTGTAAACAAATGTCTCTTCGTATCTTACGAGATCTAGGGCGCTAATAGTTCAGGGTTTCGAGGATAGGTCACATTCATCATCTTTTGCGATTTGAGTTTATCATTGGTCATTATTCCCTGTTTATTTCCTTCTGTAGTTATTTGGTCCAGAGTTACTTTTTTGTCAAGATGATTGTTATCTCTCTCTATCAGTATTGGGTCTAGTGTTTTTCTCTTCAAGTAATTTTATTTACAAACAGCAGCTGCAGGTACAATATCTGTTTGTCTGTGTATCTGCAATATGTGAAACTTATGAACAGCTATACACTGTCTCTATAGATCCATAAATTTAGAAACTGTTTTTGTATATGCCTCGTTAATATTATTGGTCTTTATATCATCTGCTGGAACTTCTTAACGAGTTTCTATCTGTAGAGACTTGAAGTACCAGTTTTCAAAATTGTGAACTTTCCAGTATCTACTGACTACTTAGCATTGATGGCGTAGTTATTATTTGCCTCTAAAACAGGCTGGTATTATTATTATTTATTAACTCATCATTACTTGTTTCTTCAAGCTGAAGGTAACGAATACAGGGTCTGGGTAGTCATCAATTGGAGAACTATGGAAATAATTGGAGGCTGTATCATTACGTTCCTTTTATTTGCTGTCACTATGTAACATTACTTTATGTTTATCATAAGTTTCGGACCAGCATCGGCCGATCCATACATTACACCGTAATAGTTTTCAATAATTTCGAAATCTTTATTGCTCATTATTCGTATGCTGTATGTTGGATATATTTAATATATGTCAATTGGAATGAAATAAACAACAGTGGAGTGTGTAACTAAAATATTCTCGTTATTTAATTTACTACGGTAAGAACACATTTTTACAGAATGTTATTTTCTAAACAATATCTACATAAAATTGTACAAGTATGTGAAAACTTATCAAATACTTTTTAATTTACAATTAACAGAGAAAAATCAATATTCAAGTTCAACAAGATTAAGTTAAGCTTTATTTACCATTAAATCTTAAAACTAGATCCTATTTACATTTTTTTTTTCTTAACAACGTCATGTTTTTACAAATTAATATTTCGAATCGGTTTTTTGATGTTTCTTAGATATACCTACTCCGCTAAGTTATTAGTTGCGTATTGTTCAGCTTTTAATTTATGTCATGAAAAATCTAAAAATATTATTGCATGTTTTCTAAAAATACACCTTTGTTTAATTTTTTCACTTTGACAAAAGAATCACTATATCATTTTTAGTTAGTAATATCTAAGAAACACTAAAAGTACGTATTAAGTAAGTTACCTACTTGCATTGATATTTAATATTTTAAGGCAATTCCGACTTTCGCCGACATAATATCACAACGATCCTATGCTACAAGTGGTTCCGAAGAAAATATTTATAAAAATACAATTTGTTCAAGTTACGTATAGGTTAGGCAGCGGTTTTGTGGACGATTTTTTTTGTCATGCATCGTTGACTTAATTCTAATTTTTATTTACAAAGTACTGAGACACGCGAACACACTGAAGTATAGTAGAACCAAAAGTACTGCATACAGGCTATGTATCACCGTAATTAATAAGAAAGTACTTATTATTCCAGATGTAAGTACTTATGCTTTCAATACATTCGAGTGTCCCAATACTAAAGATTTTAAAATGGAAAACGCAATGGAAGACAGCGTTCTCAACGTGCCTCCTTAAGACAAAACAGACAATTATCACATAGAATAAACCTAAACGATTTCTTGAAATCACAATCCTTAAAAATAAATTGTTCCCCAATTAATAATTACGTCAATATCGACGTCGAATATAACACGAAAAAACGATAAAAATCAGGTATAATAGGTAACGTTCGAAAGAGACATTAAAGCAACTCGACAATTTCATAGTTTACTCTATGTTTTGAACAACTCGTTGGTAACTTTAGTTTTGTTGAAGTAAATATAAACAACAATAATTGCATTGACAAGTATTGGCATGAATGACAATATAAAATATAAATGGAATTCCAAATAGAAGTACGTATAAACGGATTGTACAAAATGAGTATTACGGAAAATATTCTCCAATTGAGTACATCAAATCAAAGTCAAATTGGCTTATTGGAATACAATTTAGTAAGAATCGAGGCGCACAATGTATTGATGAATAAAAAACTTTTGGCATCGTTTTGACGAAACAATCGATCGCTAATTTTGTATACTTTGTATAATAGAAGCCTTAATTAAGTTGAACATCCAGCCTTCACTACAATAATAGCTTTAATATAACTGGCCACAGTAATGTGTTCGATAAAAAGCGACATCGAAAATAAGTTTCGTAGATTTTAATAAAGCTAAAGTACTAGTTGATAAAAATATTCATTTGAAAATAATGCCTGGTAAGCTTCGTATTAACACTAAAGTAAATTAATCCAAAAATAAGAAGATATTCAAGCTTCATAAAGTTCGCAACGGAATTACAGAAGTGGTTACAGAAAATTGAACGTTAGTATCTACAGATGAGATTATTAAATTGGTACCTACATACTTTAAGTTTAACAAAATCAAAATCATTTCAGGTCCCTTTAATTTCTCTTAATTGTACACCAAAACGTTTTCATTGCTTTACAAATCTTTGGTGCTTATCCACATTGCAAAAATCGGCACGAACGAATGGAAGGATGTGCATACTATAAATTATATTATTACGAACACATTTTTTTTTCTAGAAGTTACATAAAATGATAAAACCTAATATTGAGATTGTAAATGTCGTAAAAAGCTGCGAAATGTCAAGTCAGATTGTTTGGAACAAAGTGGGGATCAGTGACCCTGAAAATACAGTAAACGGAGTTTTTATTGATAACATTAAAAGTTATGATATTGCAGTAGTAAATTTTGCTAGAAGCACCAAAGTCTTGATGTAATAAAATTGGTACCAATCATAATGGAATAAACTTAAAACTGTGATAGTTCCATGTTCCAATTCTGACTAGATCTATTGACAGTACACTTGTTACTAAGTATAAAGTCAATACGAACCTATGTTAACGTCACAGTAGATTCATCAAGATACTGATTTAAATTAGGAGGTAGTTTATGTGACGTTATCTCTTTAGGTCTTCTACATACTTCGCAACTTTTCTTTGACAAACATGTCTATTTTCTATGCTTAAGGAATTAATGTGTCGGTGGCTTTTAATAATATTTACCCTAATGAAATACATCTTTCAAATAAATACTATCTTGGAAGGTGTTGGTCCCGGATTATAATTTTTAAACAAATTATAAAAATTTGGACCCATTCGGCAAACATGTGATTTTTCTTTTAAATTAGTCATCAACATCACACCCGCAGTAACCTCCTGCGAATGCCTCACTATGAGTATCGCTCTGCGACATCACATGTCTTACAACTAAACACTTAACATTATATCCTTCTAAACACATATCACAATTGAACTCTCACGATGAGAGAAGAAGTTTTTAAAGTCCAAAGTTACGCGAGCGCCCGCGTCACGTGAGCGGGCGTCATTCGTGTAGGTTTTTGCTGAGAAGTAAACTGTTGTGTGGCCCCGACAAGTGCCGGATGAGTTCTGGTAACGCCTCGAACGTGAGCTGACAGAAACAGCAGTTGAACCGACCGGGCGTGTTGGTCCGCCCGTCGTTCTCGCTGGACGATATCACATTGCGATGCACTGAACATAAATGTTTCAGCAAGTGAGCCTTCTGTTTGAACATAGCTACGCACAGTCGACAAGCGAACGGTTTCTCTCCGGTGTGCACTCGTAAGTGAGTCTTGAGATTCCACGACATACCGAACTGCTTGCCGCAGTATTCACAACGATACTCTCGGACTGGTGCTTGTTTACTTGAACCTTGGTCGTGTTCCGTCGCGGGCGCGTCGTCTCCACCCATTTGTGGTTGACACAGCCACGGACCCCACGACCCTGCACTTGGAGGTCGGTATTTGAGAACATCCTCGTGCGTCGCTGTAGGGGGAGTGACACTCCTTTCAGGTAAGTAAGGCGGCGCCGACGTGCTCAGCGGGTGTTGTAATACTCCAAGCCGAGCGCTGGCGACCGTGGCGGCACTGCCGGGTCCTTGTGTGTACCGCAGATGTGCCATTTCTTCTAAGTAACTTGGGGGGAATGATACAAATGGAGGATTCTGTGAGGGTGAATTGTGGAAGCCGGGTCTTCTTTTTCGATGGGGAGTGACAACGTAGTTTTCTGGAGAGGTCTGCACGAGTGATATTAGATCTTGGTCAGGTGGTTTAAGATGCGCGTAATCCTCTAATTTGACAGTTCGTAAATCTAGTTCTGGAGGTTCTAGGTAATGTGATTTCCTTTTAGCTCTTTCTATTCCTCGACCTAACCGATCACTTAGCAACTGTCTCCTGTAGTGTGTTTCTTGTGGTGGATCTTCCTGGCTCGATGATGTTGACCTTCTTCTCCCGATGTTCTGGAAAAACAGAAAAGTAAGGATAAGTATTTTATTATGTTTAATTAAATAAATAAGGTGTGAATGGTTCTTGATAGTATTTTTATATTTACCTTTGCGGCAACTGTTTCCACATCAACGTCCTGTGAGTCCTCGTGTTCTTGTTCACTGCCTGTGTTTTCTGAATTCCTTGCTAGGGATAAGTTGACCGGGTTTGAAGAGCTTCTTCGTCGTGCAACAAGTCGTCCACATTCCTTGCTCCTGTTTTCACCGTCTTGTTCCTCGTCCTCTCTTTCGTCGTTACTACTGGTTGACATATTTTCTTTCTTTATACTCATGTTTTCATCGCCTTTGTCTTTGCTGTATCCCGCACCAGGAGTGACGACCTCACTCTCAGAGTGTGAAGATCCTGAAGGTGCATCGTGTTTACTGCTCTCATTGCTGTTTATATCTGTTTTCAATGATTTTGATTTTAGTCGCTCGCACGATCGGTTCCGTTCTTCTGCCTGCTGTCGTTCCTTTGTTGATTTCCATACGTCTGATTTGATTTCCAATAATTCAAACAACTCTTGCATATCATCTATTTCACCAGACTGTAAAAGAAAAACGGAATGATTTAGTATCCTTGTTAGATTAATGAAATGCAAATGTTTAGTTGGACTTTGATGCGTTACTTGGAAACTAATTAATGTTATGATAATATAGTAGTGTGTAGTGAATAAATAAAATAGATTGGATGCTAACCTCTATGTAGGCTTGGCCGCTGTACAAGAATACAAGGAGATGCCTCATAAGAGTGCTGCTAATGCCTGACATGTGAATCGTGACCGGACTCTCGACTGTCGGCGTATCATCCAGTATTTTCCTGGAAAATAAACAATTAGTTAGCTTTGCATTTTTCTTAGAAACTCAGATATCTTGCTAATAACCTAACTTTAAATAAAATATGATAGTTGTAGTTGGCAATTGTAATTTCATTCGTACATCCTGGTCTAAAGTCCAGATAAGACTGTATGTATCTATCTTCCGTATACGAGTATATTCATTGCCTTACACCTACAAGATACCGGTTACTTCAGTGTGTTATTGAATTGGCTTACCAATTAACCTTATTAAATAATTAAGATTAGATTACAGTGATGGTCTATTCGAGAACTATTGTGTAGTAGTACTCGTAGCGAAAATTAATATTGCATTACGTAATACAATTTTTGAAAGTCCTTATGTTACATCAATAACATAACCTTCTTCATTTCATTAAGTGTTATCTAGTAGAAGCTGTTTCACTGGAAGCCTACCATAACTTTCTTTGACGATATTATCAAAATCAACTCTTAAAAAACCATACCTGATAAGTGGGCTAGCGGCAGCCATGACGATCCTGTGCGCAGCCAGCGGCACAGCGTCGTCGCAGACCAGAACCAAGTCCGAGTAGCGAGCGCCACGCCACGCCGCCCCCACCTCGTTCAGGATGCAGGCGTGGTGCTTGCCGTACGTCAGAGTCAGCAGGCCCTCGCCCATCATTCCAGCACTAAAACAAAAACATATCATAAGCATACGAAAATTCAATCTTCGCTTACTTTGCTGGGGGAAAATGCAAGGTAATGCAGAGTTATGAAGAGGTGAAACGAAAATACAACCGTGGTCTCTTGGTGTTTAACGTAACTCAGGGTGGAAGGGGCGAAGATTTCGGCAGTGTACTGAAAATATTACACTACGGTAAATAAACTTCAAGCTAGTTGATACTATATTTAAATAATTTTCAAAGATAATTTTAAAACTAATCTTAGTTTAGACCATACAGTTGACTAGACTTTAACTGCCTGTAAGGATTGGCATATGCCTAAGGTAGTAATCATCATCATCATCATTGCAGCCGAAAGACGTCCACTGCTGGAGATAGGCCAGGGGGGGGGGGCAGGAGGGGGGGGGGGTTGCCATAATCGCCACGCTTGGCAGGCGGGTTGGCGATCGCAGTATGGGATGATGGTGTAATGCATAGAGAACGCTGCTGCCCATTCTCCGGTCTCCCTTAGTCGCCTTTTACGAAACTCACGGGAAGTATGGGGTGGTGCTATTCTTTAAGTCCGGGACAAGGTAGTAATAGTTAAGAGAAAGTAACAGTTAGATAGAACTACAACATAAATAGCTAATAAGATTTTTTAACTGCTAGATTTGCGTGAGAGTCTTTAACTTTATAAATAAACCCATCGGTATTATTGAAAGAGCTAAACAATAATAAAAGTCGTGTTAAAATCATAAAACCTATCTTGACGATCATCGTACTCCCACTTTTTACAATTGTGTGAAATTCGAGGCGTAACAAATACCTATTGTACTTGACTAACGTGTGAAGACTTTGGAATCATTACATCTAAGTTTTTTGTTGTCAGTCATAGTCATAAGGAAGTGCAGCTATTATAATCCAAACTTGATTGGGGTAAGAACGTGGCAATTAACAGAATCGATTTACAAAACGATCAATTTCGTCGGCCGTTGTGTTTTTATGAATAATGTTATCTAATTGGAAGATGAGTTCAATTATTGTTTCGTGATCAGACGCGTTGTATAATTCAACACGTAAATAAGTGAAATCATACCGAAACTGTGGCTCGTCATGACGTTCTCGGTTCATTAGCCTTGTTCTATGCCAGACTGAAAAAGTACTAGTTTAAAGGAAGACAAGGCTGCAGCTAGCCGACTGTTACGATAACAAATGATTCAATATCAATGCTCGCGAAACTGAAATCGATCTCTACGTTGAAATCCAACGTTCACATAGGCCATTTAGATACAGACACAATACAATAGCTTTTAACCAAACAATTCTAGTTTCCCAACCAAATTAAAAAGGTTAAAAGGTGAGAAGAATTTAAATGAACGTGAACAGCTGACGTGTTCTTGGACTGCCAAAAGTAGCAACAGAAGTCCTAGTCGCAGGTGTTAGAAAGCCTGTTGCAATCAGACCTTGGCCCGATAAAGCATCGCAACGTGCTATTAGCGTTGCGATAGAAGCGCAAGATCGTTTAAAAGACGATCAACAGGCGCTTCTTTTGCATTGTGTCGGAGTTTAGCAACAGTGGGGTCACAAGCGGTGGAACAGTACTCATTGTTGTCGGCAACTGCTGCTCTATTGTTGCACTGTTTCGCTCAAAAGTCATATTTAATTATGGCGGTATATAAAAGTGCAACGAGGGACAAGTAAGCGTGTGCGCACACCGCGGAATGTTCTCGCACAAGACCATCTTGATCGTCCGCCATGTCACGACTTCGTAATGATTTCGTTTTCAATTGTGTGCTACTCAACCTTCCGTTTCCATGCGATGCTACAAACCTACCTGAAGATGCCAAAAATCCGAGCTAATAATCACTTGGATTGGTATCTACACGTAGTATGACTTTTGTTTAAATATTTGGGATTTCATGGCAAAATATAGCACAATATTCGTCTAGAATATGCAGAACCTTATTAACATATCCATAATTTACTTTTCCGGGCACTCATTAAGAACTGGATAAAAATTACATGACTGTGTCGACAAAGAGTTCACATTTCCTTGAGCGCGGGAAACGAGCAGTCATTGAAACGAGAATTAAGTGCTTTGTATCTGTACATGGCTACAAAAAATGAGATATGTATTATGTTGAAGACCGTGATGCTAAATTTTCCTTGGGCAATGAATGTGGGTTGAGTCTGTTTTAATGAGACTCTAATTGAAGGTCACATAATTAAAGCCAAATGTAATAATTTAAGCGATCAAGAGGGATTTGAAAAAATCTGCGTTAGAAATTAGAATATTTCGCTAAGACATCATGCTTCTGAATATTTGTAATGAATGTGGAACTAATCGAAGGTTAGGACAGTGGTAAAAGTAACCAGCATTGAAGATGGTAAGATAACTGGTTATAATATTAGTTTCAGTTTAAACAATCGATTTCAAAAGTATTTGTAGGTATTTGTGTGATCTTTAAATATTAATAACGGCTAAGTAAATATTTACTAATAGTTTTGTTTAAACCATATATATTTTTGACTTGAGTTTGAATTTTAAACAGAAACAAAACCGGTTGAATTTCAATTTAAATAAATTAACATGTTTCTATTAGGTGTTGACGCTTTCAGCTGTTAAAGTTCCTGATCTAAATCAATTCAAAATTATTACTAATATGCATTTAATTAAGAAACTGATAAAACTAAACAAAACCCCCTACATAACTGTAACGTGAAAATTTTCGTGTGAAATTTTCCTATCCATAAAACATGTACATATGTCTCTTTTCAACATGGGCGTACGTCGAACGTCCTTGGGCGGCCGTGGGCGGGACCAAAGGCAATACTAAAGTGACTATCTAAATCGTATATGTACTAAAGTGGATACATAGTGCTATTTTCAGGACTGGAGCCAGCGGTGCGCGTCTGGCTCACCCGCCATTGTCCGTGCGTAGCCGGCCGAAACGATGCAGTTCCCATGTTTTGCATCAAATTAGCTATACCTAGGGTTGCCTGCTCAAGGCTTTACGAATGGCCGTTGATGTTCCTTTGTCAGGTTTGCCTGGATACTTCATTCAGCATTTTCATTTTCAAAGAGTCGTTGACTTGAAATTTATCTTGTGTAACATCTATATCAATAGTCTTCAGAATGAGGTTAATTCACGAAGGTTAATTTTCAATTCAAAGTTCATTGAATTCATTTACTATTGAACACTTTTTCTATATCTAATCTATTTCAGGGTTGATTACAAGATTGTATCGATGACTCAAAGAGGCTGTCAATAGCCACTACATAATTAGTTTTCGCTTCATTGCATCAAAAGGAAAATTACTTGACGAAAGACGAGACTGTTTGATAGTAGATTATATCTTTATACAAAGAAAAAGAGTATCGTCTATGTAGTAGTTTGTATAGTTGAGATGTAAAATTTATTTTGAGTCAATCATTTTGAGTAGATTTGAATATTCAAGGTCGAACTGGAACTGTCTAGTGTTTTGTTCAAATCGTTACCATATTCTTATGACTTATTTTTGATATTTTATTCAATAGACACGAAGCTAACGCTGCATTGTAAATTACTTCTTATTCAAATATTCGTTAAACATTTTGTTTGTGAGAATAATGCCTTTTACACAACCTATTGTAATAGGTCTATAGTTGAAAGTGCTTTTAGTTTCCTCCAACAAAAAATTCCATTCTGTATGTAATATTCTTTCCGTGCCTCGGAAAGCACGTTAAGCCGTTGGTCCCAGCTATCATTCGTGGATCTTTGACAGTCGTTACGGGTAGTCGAAAGTCTGACAACCAGTCTTACCAAGTGGTACCGTATTACCCAGTAACTGGGTTGTGGAGGTCAATAGGCAGTCGCTCCATGTAAAATACTGGTATTCAGCTGCATCCGGTTAGACTGGAAGCCGACCCCAACATAGTTGGGAAAAGGCTAGGCAGATGATGATGATGATGTAATATTCTTCGTATTTTATTTTTTGCCAACCCTAATTACAGCAGGTTGTAGTTTCAGTATAATATCTGTATGCTACTGCCACTTCCTCAGATTGTGATCTTTTATCTAAAGAAGTTTTCACAAGCTAAGGTTTTTTAACACTTTGACAGCCGAAGATTTTAAAAGGCGGATTCCATGGTTCGCCGGCGATTTTCGCCGATATTGCAACATTTATAAAATGAGAACTATCAATGATAAATCTATAATTATTTTTTTATTTATACTATTGACTTGTTTATTTCTAGGATAAAAATAAAAAACAGACGTAAATTAGTTTTTTTTATTTAAAAATGTAGAATAAAAAAGAGGTTCGCGCCATTTCGCGCCAAAATTCGTGTACGTGCACTCGCAATAGCGGCGCGGGAACACTGGCGCAGCGCGACACTCGATAGCTTGTTCCGCTCACACCAAGCGCCCCACCACGGTTATTCTTACATGTGTGCGTAGCTAAAGCACTACACTATTATATCAATGCACGCCAAACACGGACTACGGACGTCGTTTTAAAACAAACACTAAGAAAGTCAGTACTGAGAACGTGATCAGCGTCACAATACAATCAACCTGGGACGTACTCTGCACGTGATCGGCTGTGAAAGTGTTAAGTCATTACTTTTGTTTATATGTAGTTATATCAAGGTCAATGTTTCGCAGTGGCTAAAAAATATTTTTTGCTTTTTTTTCGTAAATCTTTACTTTAGTTCCATAAATATTATTCGGATTTACGTCCAACTTATTAAAAATCTCACACTGGTTAGTAACCCTTATTAACATAAATAATAATTCTCAGTGTAATGCCCTCTATCACCAACATTGAGCACTACAACTGCTTTCCCTTTCTATCAACTTTCCTGTAGATCACGCTAGGTGGCGCTTTCTATAACTTACACAGTTGTCTAACAGATGGCACCACATATCTCAACGCTTCAATCTTTAAATTTACGCAACGAAACTTTATCTATACGTGAATGAAAGATAAAACCAGCGTTTTTTATGTTTGCATGGCCTTTTACAAGCGGCCTTCGTTCAACAAACACTCACTTTCACCACCACTTTTCAGTAAACAAAATTCCGGATATTTAATAATAAACACAATCTCTTTACCTGTTACTTACTCATTTGGGAGCAAACGAAGGTAATTCGGTTAAGCAATATAGTTCAAACATTGTTTGTAATTGTGTCTCTTTTAAAGCGTAAACAGTACTTAAATAAAAATAAAAACACGATTATAAAATTAAATAGTACCGCGTTAACGATGTAGGAACAGAATGCAGATACTTATCTTTATCAGCTCTTTATCTTTCGCAAGTTCTTAAAGTTAGTGAAATAGGTCAGTGGGTTAGGCTAGGTTAGTAACCAGTAATTATCGTGCGCTGTCGCAGTTCCGATTGTAATTTCTGTTCGTATTTGAAATGTCTTAATGTTACTGTCTAATTTTGGACACTTATTACAGTAAAGGGAACCAGAACAACCTGACATATTTTGAAAAATAATGTAGGTATAGGTATTCTAGATTTCTGAGTCATGCGAATGATTTTTATAATGGAGGATCACTGACTCCCAAGTCACTGGTCTAAACCTAGTTTTCCCAAACTAGGTTTATAGGGGACCTATGTTTGAGATTCTACTTTGTATGTTGTAAAGGTAATGTCTGTAACAATGTTGTCACTTTTAAGAATTATAAAAATTTATTTTAGTTTACATAACTCGGGACCAAATGGGGTCCCAGTCCTTTGGAAAGCGTACGAGCGGCCGAAGCCAACTCGCAGAGGCCCCTTAGGAAATTTTAATGAAATGCGGCATCTACCTACCCTGTATGCACTATGCAAGGATAATCCCCGGTTGGTGGCAAGGATAACCCCTATAATGGTCCTACCTTTACAGGATATGGAAAAAAAAAGTTGGACTATGGGTTTGGGTGGCTAAAGTGGACTGGTTATCAAGAACTATGGAAGAACTATGAAATTTATTAATATCACTAGCTTCCGCCCGCGACTCCGTCCGCGCGGATGTCGGTCTTCGCGTGGATGGTTTATTTCTCCATTTTGAATAACTCTGACAATGACATCTTATAAATATCTATTGGACCCAAATACGGCTAAGCCTATAATAATTAAGGAGATCCCTCTATTGAGCTACTGCTGTTGAGCTCGCGTTCTGTAGTAAGTATTTTTTTCATAGTAATTCCGACCTTGATAAGTAGCATGTAGCAGTAAATTACTGACAATGACGAAAAGTTTGCAATAATAAAAAAGTGATCGTGACAATGCGACAGAAAGTTAATTGAGAGCTTCAGCATACACAACATTGTTAGTGAGCTCGTCCGGAATATGAACATGAAGATTTCTTGGACTGCTCACATGGGAAAGAGCTACGTAAAGTTGCCCGTGTGAAAAACAACTCGCGGTAAGATCTACGCCAGCAACTCCTAGGGTCTGACCTTGAGCCTTATTTATTGTCATGGCGTAACACAAAGCTACAGGAAACTGTATTCTCTTAAATTGAAATGGAAAATTATCCACTACGGGTAATGCAACGTGTGTTCGCGGTTCTACAGAACAACGTCTATGAATAAAACCGAAAAATAAGATTTTTTTTTTCTACGTATTTTTCCAGGATAAAAAGTATCCTATTTTATGCCCAGGATAATAAGGTATAATTATACCAAGTTTCATCGAAATCGAACCGTTAGTTTTCACGTGATGCCTGCATATACAGACAGACAGACAGACAGACAGACAGACAGACAAAAATTTTTTTAATCACATATTTGGGTTTGGTATCGATCCAGCAACACCCCCCGCTATTTATTTTTTCAATATTTTCAATGTACAGAATTGACCCTTCTACAGATTTATTATATGTATAGATTATTTCTAGAAGATTGTTACGAATAATAAAAAAAAAGTGATTGCACTCAAAAGTAAAACGATAACAACAACTATGCATATGCTGAAAAAAGAAAAACAACAGTTGTCCCAATCAGGAAGAACAACACCACAACACTTGTTTACAATACCAACAACATCTATAAAAATATCTCAATCAGTCCAAGAATCAAGGTTGGTTCATAAAAGAAACGCCGGGCTGACTTACATAACTATACCTACCCACACTAATTAACCACGAACCGACCTAGAATGGTCGTCCACATTACGATCATACGCGATCAGTACCGATTCTAGATTGTTGCTGTCTTAATGGTTTTTATGACAGTCATGTCACTGTAAAAGGAGGAATAGAACGACATAATTGTAACTCAATATGTACTTATCTATAAATAATTATTGACTAGTACGATTTACAAAAGTAATGGCGTGTTTCTGTAACAAGAACGGTTTTTTAGAACTTATTAGGGAATTGATTGGTCCGGCCGATAGATTTGTAGTTGTAAATTTTAGCGCTGATAAGTCTTACAATGTTGCACCTATTATTAATTTAACAACATCGAAGGAAAATGAACGCGGTGTAATGTTTTATGACGTTCATTCTTTGTATGTGCAAGCCTGAAATTGATTTAGAATGTATGCAAATTGTAAGTTTAATGAAAGGGTACAAGGACATTGAAAAGTCCAAAATTGACTTGTTTTTGTGCTTCAAACACAAACGCAACAACCACTGTTCATTTCGTCAGTTTCTTAACAGATGTTATAATAAAGTGTTAGGGAATATGTAAGAAGACGTTCGAATTATTTATATGGCAGGAAAGGAAGTTATATTAAATCTGCATCGCAAATAGATCGCTGAAGCAAATCCGAATCCCATTAACAAAAGCGATAGAAAATTCGGATGTTAATTAATTGACCATGCTAACCGAGGCTGGACTGTTAACGGTTTGTAAACGGTTTACGAAACATTATTGCAAGCCTAGAAATTGTACAAGACAACCACTATTGGCCTACTGGAGCGTATGATTGAAAAAAGTTCCAACTTTCGCTGTCTATTGGCAAATAATTGAAAGTTACGAAAATGTCTATGTCAAATCAGCTGATTTATGAACTCTGCTGATCTGCGAAGTAAAATTTTGTAATTTGCAATGTTAATCTAACACTATTACAGTCATCGAAGATATTGATTGAATTTTTGTTACGGAAGGTTATAGCCGAAACAATATATGTTGCTGTAGTTTGTTTGTAGTTATTTTAGAAATGAGTCAGCTATTTAATTTTATGTAAATTTGTCGTGTAAGCTACATTATTAACGTCCAAATTCTAAATGTTGTTTAGGGAAGACCCGATTTCGATATTTGCGTTGCACGTTAGAATTTTTTCCGCCAATGAAATGAACGGAAAAATATGCGCATTGACATCATTACAATAATGTTTCCCCGTTTGGTTGGTGACAGACAACAATTCACCACTTTTCTATATAAAAATGATATCTCGGAACACCGGGGGTTTCCCTGCACGCGATTCATGAAAAGTATTTAGTGCTCTTTCCTCGTGAGGAAAAGTGGAATTCCTTCATGCGGTTTGCAGACATTCGCTATATTACCTACTACTTTAGTAAACAAACAATACAATAACTTTTAACAAAACAAAGTTTTGATTATCTTTATAATATACATAATTGTTCAGTCAAGACTCTCCTCTAGAAACTCCTTCCTAAACAGCTAGACCGATTTTGGTGAAGTTTTTTGTGTGTGTTTGATAATCCTTGGATTGTTTAGATTCACAATTGGACCCGGTAGGTGTCGCTGAGATCTAGTTCTGGGAAACAGGACAATGTATGTCCGGCCAGATAGTTAGTTATAAATCAATTGAAAAATAGTCCCCGACAAGAAAAAGTTGATTAATTTATTTTACTTCAAGTGATATAATCAAATTATGTTTAAAAGGAATACATACTATATACAATTTTTGTTTAATAAATCGTTACAAGGGCTTTTCAACACATGTGTCACCGTCATCTGTTTCAATACAAAATTATTATATTCTTATAAATGGAAATTTATTTAAGTTCCGTAGAAATTAATGATGGCGGTGGACATGTTTAAATATTATTTCTATTATTGGGCAATTTTCGATTGAAGCGTTTAAGCCAAGTTGTCACACAAAACGGAAACATGTGTTAACATTATACCAGTTAATAATCAAACAGAGACTAGTGCGGCCTTGTTAGAATAAAAAGAAAAATATTTAACACTTGCTCAGCCGTGATAGATACAAACAAATTATAAAACAGTTAATTCCAATGTGACGTAAGCGACCGCAACACAAGCTACAATGTTGTCTTAAACAATGTCCAGAATGTCCCAAACAATAAAAAATAAACTCAATGCAATTGCATACAAATATCAAAACGGTGTCAGTAGAAACAGTATTCACAGTCGCTATTAACACTTCATTGTTTCCAACATTGATATAATTTCACAATCTATGATCTTTATGAAGTTCAAGTAATAAGTGATCAAGATACGCCGACGTCGGAGGTGTCGTCACAGCAGCAGCGGAGGTCACTCGCATTACCATTCTTGCAAGAGATGACTCTTACAGAAATGTCATCGTAAGTAATTGTCAATGATATATTGTTATGCTAAACAATCATGAAGATGCCGTGGAAACAATTGGACAAATCAAAACCAGAAATGCTATTTGTAAAGATAATAATAATAACGATGACTAAAGTTACTTAATTAACTTGGGATTTTCAATGAAGAGTTACAGCTGTACACGATCTCAATAGTACGAGTGACAGAAAAAGCAGAATTTAAATTATATGCTAATGTTTATTTTAATGCAAATGAAGACATTATGAGAGAATGAATAATTAATTACCTTTCGACTTATTAGTATATCGCATTCGCGTTAGAAAACAATGCAATAAATCTGGCCGTTGAGAATGTGAGTAAATTACCCGATTGTGTATCCAGGTTAAATCTCAGCATGCTCTGATGCCTCTCGATTGACACCGGATCGACGCCATTCGGCCCGCTTGGTCACAATCGCAGATAATCTCATGAGCCGCATTTACATGCTCGTGAACGGGTTTCTGCTCTATTTACATAACTGAAATGATCGGCTAAATTAAATTGTCTGTATCCATTTTAACGCCACTTCTATAATCCCTTGAAATTTTGCGACAATCTCCGAGGCACTAACTTCACGCTGATCGCTTACGAAATGCAAATAATTATATCAATTACACACGCTTTGCGGCATCAAAATGATATAACGAATGCTGGCATTTGAATATTTTAATAATAAGGAAGAATTCTAAGTTACGAGTTTGGGAAGTCGTAATAATAATGCCGGTAGTACACGGCTTCAATGACAAACGTATGTACAAAGGTACTTAGCAACAAGCCAGACCCCTTTACAAGCTTCTAACAGGCGGGCAAAGTATGACAGAAAGCGATAGTGATGTAAGTCGATAGTCGTCAAACAGGAAACCGCGGGGCGCGCGTGGCCAGCGATACGCCGCACACGCTTTGTGCTGCTGGCCTTCGGACGAAATGTTCGCTGCCAGCACCGACTGCGCTACCGCACCACATACATTATGTAATGCCGACTCCACAACAAATGCCAGTTCATTCATACCGACCACTCGCCTCAGCATTCTAAGCCCCATCGATGCACTCCCCACCGATTCCCACACTCATTGTCACCGAACATCTTGTAAATGTTACGACAATAAACATAGGAATTTACGTCTCAGTCGATAAGCTTATCGCAGATAATTTCCTTTTGCGTTGTAAAACAAGGAACTATCCAAATTAGTTATTTTAATCAGAGTCGACTTGAGTCAAATGAGATCATTGCCATTACGATAATTTGAATGATTAAATTGGCTTTACGTTTACAATATACTTTAAATATTTTGATGGTTTCATTCACCAGTCAAGTAATAATCATAATCATCTGCGTTTTTATATTCGTCAATGTGTTTAGGCGTATGATGGACCATGAGTAATTTTTGTGTTCGGCGTCTAAAGTTTAGCTTTATGATGAGTGTCTGTGGGTGTGATTTAGAATGTCAGCGGTCAGCAGACTGATCAATAATCAAACATAACATTGCATTGCCGTCGTTGGCAACTGACAAACGTATTTATTTATAAATGCCATCGTACCCTTGTGCGAGAGAGTCTTGGGCCGAAAGCGCAAATCAGTTTTACCTTCGATGATGCTAAAATAGCAGCGCGGTTACACTCTCACCTTGCGTTTGATTGACGATCGATCCCTTGTGCCAGATACTTGTT
The DNA here is from genome assembly GCA_916614155.1 of Mesoligia furuncula. Lineage (NCBI taxonomy): Eukaryota > Metazoa > Arthropoda > Insecta > Lepidoptera > Noctuidae > Mesoligia > Mesoligia furuncula. The sequence continues at coordinate 6,574,472 of OU744794.1, forward strand.
AACTGTTACTGCAAACAGTTCTAATATATACACACTTGTTACAAATGTAACGTCGTTTCGGAATGCGATTGCGAAACTTTGACACCCGTCGAGTCAGATGAAGATTTCCTCTGTTCCTGTGGTAATGGCGTCGCGCAGTGATCAACACACCGCCTTTGGCGTATTTCTACATTTTCGCAACTATTTTGGTTCGGAAACAAATCGAGTTCGTGTTCGACATTTTGCGATCACTGCGGCAGTTAGATGACTATTTATAAAGAACGTGTCTAAGAAAAGGTCGGATTTGATTGTCGGCAGTCATTTGAATATCTCTGGTGTTATTACAGCAAATTATGATGAATTAAATCGTCTACATAGAGGCGTTCTCACGCCGCGAAATTAGTTGACCTTCACATCTGTGGGCGCTTTGTAGCAAACCGAACATAAGTTTATATGAATACAACTATTATTAAATCGATAATTATTTGAAAAGTTTCATTCAATTGTTTGAAGTGTTATTGCGATTGATCTTCACAATTCTCAAGCAATCATATTTGAAAGCAAGCAGCTAACGAAACACGAAGACGTCTTCTTTGTTTGATTAATATCTATTAGCACCAATCTCTTCCGTTTACTCGCCTGTTCTCTACAAGCGGTTCGAGGTAAACCAGACTCGTCCAAGGTCCGTTTTGAAATAGGATGGCACTTGACCTTCAGGATGAAAGTCAACAGTATTGCGCAACGTACCGGCGCGCGCCTCAGAACTCTATGCTAATAACCGAGCTCGAGACACATATTGGAACCTGATCATGACCCACATCCATGTTCAAGGATTTCACATATTTGGAATTCGATGATTTCAAAACTGACAGAATTTTAAGGTGTGTTTTGTTAGCGTGCGCAGATGCATAAATGGATGAATGGAATAATTTTATAGCCTTTATGAATAAATATGGAAATGGAAAAAGTAAGTTATTTTCTTCGGTTTTTCCATGCTGTAATGACGCAAACGAAGACCGCACAGCACAATAGATCGGGAGTGTCGAGTGATTCATTTCATTAATCACTGTGTTGTTAGAAGTTCCTTCTGTACGGTCACGTGTTCAAAGAATTACATGCCAATCTTTAGAATGTTGTAAGGTTGTAGGACCGGACTAGATTTTTCACCACTCCTTTCTACACATTCAACTGATTAACTCACACATGGGTAGCACGTGTAGTTTGTGTTTGTTTGCGCATACGTTGGTGTGCGTGCGCGCATGTGTGTTGGTGTACGCACACGGAGGCGTGCGCGTGCGCGTGTGCTGGTGGAGCGTGCGTAGATCCGCGCGCACGTTGCACAGGAGGGGGGAGTTAGCGCCGGCGAGCGGCCGCGGTTTTGTAACAGCGTTTTATTTCAAGGTCACTCGAGCAGTTTTTAGAAAGTTACTTCACTCAAGTCTTAGGTAAAAACTCACATTTGCATCGTTCCAGTCAACACTGGGACTAAAGTAACAACAACTTTATAAAAGTATTTATGGTAATTTACAGGTATTTATTTTTTTAATTGAAAGTTTCCTGTTTCAACTCGAGTGGTTATGGTTAATAACGAATACCGGTCTCGAGTAGTACTGTTCCCAAGAAGTTCTTGTTATTATTGATTGTTTTGCATAATAATTAATAAATTGCTCTTTATAAACACTATAAAAGCAGTTATGAATTTTAATCTGGTATGAATAGTTTTCTATTATTCTATTCCAGTTCAAACTTCCTAATTTATGCAGACAACTGTAGGTAATTCAAAAGAGGTTTCTAAATTGAGCGGTGACGTAATTTCCGAATGAGGTGTAAATAAAAGCGAGGTAAATCAGCTGAACATGTCCAAATGCACATAAAAAGAATAAAAACGCCACGTTTTCTTAAAAATAATATCCGATCATTTCTCATTTCGCCACATCGTCGCTCACTTCCATATATGAGCCGTGATCTTCTCTGTAGTTGAAATGATGAAATTTAGTCGACTGCCATTTCGTAAAGTTGCATAACGGCGAACGCTAAATTTTGCTGTCAGAGAAAGTATGCGAAAGGCTTTACGTAATGCGACCACGTAACTGCTGTAGCGACTCAGTTTTGATTTCCTTGCTTTTATGTCCATCACGGTTACGTGAATATTTTTCGGGGTAATTTTGAGGAGCCCCGGTTTAGCTAATGCTTCAATCTTTAGCCTCATTTTGTTTTGCATTATTTTCTCTGATAGTTTCATCATTTTTCAATTTCGGATTCTATGCTACATCAAGAGCAGTGATGGCCCAGTGGTAACGGCCGCGCTTTACGAGATGTAGGTCGTAGGTTCGAACCCACGGCGCTTTAGTTTGTGTAGTTTATTTCATCGCCACTGCTCTCAAAACGGTGAAGGAAAACATCGTGAGGAAACCAAAAATTCGAAAAAATGTGACATACACCAACCCGCACTGGGCCCGCCTGCTGAATTACGGCCCACTCACTCTTACAGAGAGGAGCCCTGTGTCCTAGCAGTGTCAACATTATAGACAGATGATTATGCTGCATCGAGTGTGTCATCTCTTTCTACCTATCTAACCTGTTTCGTCCTAGTGCTGGGCAAAGGCCTTTATCTTCCGCATCATCTGTCCTCTGCTATTGCAGACCAGTGCTTTCAATAGGAGACAAGTTGGTCCCTCCATCTTTGCCTTAGTCTCTCATCTCCTCTCAACAAATTTTATATGTACTCATCGAATCCTATCCCATTCCCAGCATCTATTAGGAGCAAGTCTCTGGAATTTATTCGCCATTCATACAGACATTTCCTTTTATGTCTGTCATCATGCATATTTATGGAATTATATCTGTTTATAATTGAAGATCTTTATTCAATTCTTATATCTTGTATGTGTCCTTATACGGATTATTGTTTGATTGGTATGACACAACTTAGTAATTCTTAATAGCAATCATACATAACCATAACCAACATAATCAAGTATTTTTAGTAAAATTTTCATTTTGTATAATGATCTGAGATTAATATATTGTTCATAGATTCTTTGAATACGGATGTAAGTGTTAAAGAGTAAACATTATCGGGAAAAACACTTATGAACAGCATTGACGTGACTCGTCAGTATTAGGTGATGAACTTATTGAAAAAAAAAGTAATTTCTCATAGTGAATTAGTAATGAAAAGAAACTCCTGTCTGAATCATTATTCTTATAAGAATCAATGACAAACGGGTTACCCCAATGCAGGTAAAAGTGACAAGGATAACAATAACATTCCGTATGTTCTCTCTCTAACATCATTTGTATTGGGTGATTTTTATTAGTACGAGGAAACACTGATGGATATAACTAACAACCTAAGAAAACTATAAAATAAAGTTTAAGTTTTAAAAGTTCCGGACATTTTGCGCACATGCATAATGATTAACCCTTCAACGTCAAGTCAAGAAGTTTGTGAGCGAAGATTAAGCACGGAACGCTACGGAGAACCACAATACAATCTGTGTCCTAATTTCAGAGTTATCAGCGAAGTCAAATATCAACGGAACGGTACGCACGCTACTGCTGAAGATAAGCAAAACCACGGATTTGTGACTTGAAGTATTGCAGTTACCAACGACTCGATTTGTTGATTTTGATTCTAATAAACTGAATGGAGATTTATGATTGATCGATGACATTGAAGGGAATCCTTAGATTGAGACAAGGCAAAAGTTAAAGGTACAAGATGAAATTCCAACTGAAATATTTGTAGTGTTTTCTTGGCCTATTCTGTAACAAAATACTAATATTTATGTATAATACTTTGCAAACATGTATTAAGTCTTTTAAAAAGTTTGTTTCTCAGAACACAAGGAAAGAGATAAGACGATCTGAAAAGAATTTAATTTTTTGTTACATTTGCATCAACCAAGTGTAACGGTTGCTCAAGTGGGAAAATGTGCCGTAATTTTACTGAGATAAGCATCATCTTTCGCAACCAGTGCAAACATTGAACACGTTTGGAAAATGGAGCGATGGAAATGAAAATAATATTTTTTGTAATTTCATCATACTACGTGTCTAACATATTGATGTCAACAATAGAACTGTTGATCTAGAAATGTTTTTTCAGGGAGACTAGCAATATAAAATAAAAGTGGACGTAATACGAGGCTAAAGTTTAAATATATTATTTTAAAGATTTAAGAGACCTTAATGAATCTATACGGGTAGTGGTCCGTCGGTAGTCAGTCGTCGTCGGTCGACGGATAGGCAGAAGCCTGAAGGTCTGATAGCCAGTTTTGCCAGTAACTGGATAGTGGAGGTCAGTGAGGCATGTAAAATACTGGTATTCAGCTGCATCCGGTTACACTGGAAGCCAACTCCAACATAATTGGGAAAAGACTAGGCAGATCAATGGACCCATAGGAATCAATACATTTAAAGGAAATCTTTTGGTCGAATATTTAGAGATGGAATTGTTATACTACTGTAACATTTATTTGCATAATTATTAATCAAGTGAATATTTACATATTATAAGTTAACACTTTAAATAATAATATGTACATGTGAAAAGAAGCAAAAGAATCATAGGCCATCAAAAAATTCGTCCGTATCGCTATCAACAGGAACAGTGCCCAAATTACCACGTTGTATGGCGATGCTAATTCTTTGGCCAAGAATAGGCCGACTAACCGCTTGGCCGCCGCCGATATCTCAAAAAACCAAGTGGCCCTAGTGTTTTAACCTCAAACGACTCGAACATTATAACTCCCAATGAGGTTGGAATATTTTCGCCGTTTGAGGTTTTCTGCACCTGCAGTCGCCGCCCCAGCTCAGTCCACCGAGCTAGGAAGATGGGATGGGGCAAGGATGTCAACACAAGTTGCAGCCTACACCAAAGGTCTGCTGCCTAACTTCCAGGGCATTATGGTCATTCCGTCTAGTCTCTTCCCATCGTCGTGTGCCAGGCCGTTCTAAAACAGCTGGCACCAAGACGTGACAAGAGCACGACGAATGATGTCATTAATGCTGGCGTGCCGTGCCATCCAGCTTGCGCTCCTACTGCAGGATAGGCCATGGTATCCGAGGCAGTCGACAGCTTCACCGCACTGACTGCGATTCGGAGCTCCGCAAAGAGCGCCCAAACGCAGACAGGTAGCGAGCTGGAAGGTGGTCACTCTCATCACCCAGCATAGTGCCTATGTTGGGTAACGAGAGTGCTTGAAGCCAGAACTCACTGTAACTAATAGAAATAAACTGTAGCAAGTAGAGATGTTTATTAGGTGAACACTTATGGAAATAGTTAGAAAAGTGGACCCTATTATCTGTAATGTGTAAATGTACAGGAAAACTTGTAGGAGGAAACATATTTATATGAAATTACTATATGCACTTGTTATGTGGAATAGTGGAACAAGCGACAATACTTAGAGAAAAATGATTACTAACAGGGTCACTGTGTTTAACTAATGATGGTCTAAATGTGTTTTATTATATTGTTTGTGCCTTGTTGTACCTTATGGTGTATAAGCAGGCGATTTATTAAGATATGGATCAATTGAAACTCGTGTAACATTGACATTGAACTTCTAATACCTAAATAATGTGTCACTTAATCTTTTCCTAGTAGAAACTTTGAGTCAGGTTTCTTCAAATGAATTTGATTCTTGAAGTGAAAACTTCTTTCGCCGCGTTCGGCATTTTTTGAGATGGGAAAAACCATTGAACTCGCGACACTGTTACCGTAACCGACACCGAGCGTGTTTTGTTTATAAGATGATAAAAAAAATACACACGTTATTGTTCAAGTTTTCACTTCTGTCAGCACTCCCGGAGTGCCACTTTTTTGTCTGTATTATTGGATTTCTCTACGACGATATTTGTTATTCATTTTCGAAATCACTCTTTGAATATAGAGACCGACCAATTTTTCATAAACGTGTCAACTTGAAATGGTTATTCTTCAAAGTTAAAACCCTTAGGACCAACATATTAGTAGGTATAGTATATATAGTAGCTTTGGATTAGGCGGAACAGCTAGAGGCTTTAAATATGATTACTTTATGGACTTACACAACTACCATGATGCTGTTTTTATATCCACGACAGGAATTTCAAAGGATTGTAAAATATTCAGTACAAATATAGGTAGGTATGGCTTTTTACGGTGAAGATTACTTGTACAAGTAAGGACAATGAAGCTATAAAAGTTAAGTTTATAGCAAGGATACGTTACTTTAATATTATTTAGTATACAAATATAATAGGTTGTAAAAAGGAAGACGGATTCAATGACGTAAGATATTGACACTTAGAATAGTGAACGATAGATAGCAATAGGTAAGCTTCTTTTATATTGGTTCGCCCAGAATTGTTTAAATACATATTTATCCAACTAGACACGAAAGACACCCACACAAATATACTCATTTAATTCGGACTCCTGCAAAGTACCAGATCAAGGACCTGCAAAAGAGCAGAGACATAATTATATACTTTTTAACTTTTAGGCAAATATAATTCAATGTAAAGAAAAATGCAATAACAATACCGGGAACAATGCTTTTATAGGATCTAAATTCGACTGTGATCTATTAGCGGAGTCTTTCGCAATTTTTTTATTTTATCTGAGAAAACAAACAATCGTACAGTGTCTCATATCTAGATATACCGTATGCTATAAGTAAATGTACAACCCTCTACGTTTCCACATGTTACTATTATAGCTTATAATATGTACAGTCTTGGTAAAATTAAATAAAATCAATAACAACAATACAATTTTTTCGTTATCTTAAAATCCAATACATACATGCATACCTTAATAATACATATAATTAAATTGTGGTTGAAACAATTGAATCATACACACATCAAAAGTGTCTAGGGATCAACATATATTTTTGCAATAACTTTTCTCCTGATTGATATTATTTAAAATTTTCTTTAAGGATTCATCAAATAAAGTGTTTTCGTTTGTCACAGTAACGATAAACCAAGTCACCTTTGCATTAATAAAGAAATTTGCCATTTTCCTAATAAAGGGATTTTTGACATTTGAACCACTAACACAAAAGTTCGAAAAAAAGACTGAAATAACAGTTTTCTTTAAAATTTTATTGGGTAACTTAAACAATTAATAATCCGTGTTTCTACCGCGAACACTAACAACACAAGAACATCGGTTTGGCATACTCAAAATGAGTTAATCCAAATCACGCTGTGGAATGGCCGCCCATGTTCGTTTCAACAACAAAAAAAGGTCTTCTTGCGACTGGATACCCTCCATATTCGGCAGAGCTCTTCTCTGTAGCATATCCCATGCATGCTCAATCGGGTTCAAGTCTGGCGACTGAGCAGGCCAGGGCAGGACATTGATGTTAGCTGCGGCGAGAGTCTGTCTTACAACTCTTGCGGTGTGCGGTCGTGCATTATCATGCATTAACTGAAATAAGGGACCGATTTGCACTTGTAGAGGAACGATGACGTCTGATACAATCGTCTCAGCATAAATTTGAGCGTTGAGGTTGCCTCTGATCCAAATCAACTCAGTTCTTCCGCCGATCCAAATACCCGCCCATACCATGATGGTTCCACCACTATAAGGATGGACTTCCTGGCAGGATTTTAATCGCTGTTGGCGTCCAGGGGTTCTCCAGTGTCGTATACGTCTTGTATCCGGTCTCATACCAAAACGAGACTCATCAGAAAAGCACACGAAACGCCATTGTTCTCCTGCCCAATTTCTGTGTTCAAGAGCCCATTGATATCGAATCCTACGATTGTGCATTGCTATAGGTGGTACCCGTAGCGGTCTTCGGGAATGAAGGTTCACTTCATGCAAGCGGTTTCTGACTGTTTGGTCGCTAATTAAGTTCCCTGAAGAGTGATGAAGCCTCACGGCTAACATCATGGCGGTTATTGTTGGAGCTCTTCGAGTTAAGATTTGAATGTATCGGTCTTGTCTCCGTGTGGTGCAGCGATACCGTCCTCCATGGCGCTCAGCTACGGTACCAGTGCTTCGGTAACGTGTCCAAAGTCGACTGATAACACTCTGACTTGTATTCAGAGCTAAAGCCACAGTACGTTGCCGGGAACCAGCTTCTATCATTCCCACGGCTCTGAGCATTTCTTCCCTGCTTAAATGACGTCGCCGCTCCATAATAACGTTGGTTTTAATCAGTAGTAGGGAAACAGTAGCACTAATAATGTCTTCAATGCGTTGTATGATTTTATAGGGAAAATATTGACAGCTGATTTTCATCTTTTACTCGAATTTGATTCACAGTTCCTGATTCAAATTATGAAATGCACCAAAAAGGATCCATATAAATTTATAAAATCATAAATTTATTACAAAGCCACATCTCAATCTCAAGAAATCCGCATAAAAATGCTTGATCCCTAGACACTTTTGATGTGTGTAGATTGACAAAATAGAATAGAAACGCTGAGTCATAAAAATGTACCTAATATTCCGAGCACATGTGACGCTATTATGTTTTACTTTCTACAATCGTGTACAGTACATCTAAGTTATGGAGGAAGCACATTAAACATTATTCATCCTACTAGGTCCAGTCTTATCAGAAAAATAAATTAAAATATTTATAGACATGTGATAAAAAGTTATGTGAATCTTGATACGAAAAAAAAAGCTGTTTACTGACAGGAAACCTGAAGTTATTCATGAATTTAGATTATTTTTTGTATAAATCCGATAATAGAATGTGCGATGGAATTTTTCAGCATAATAAGACGACCGCGGAATATTAGAAGGAATATGGAAACGGTAAAAGGACAAATGGTTGAACAATGAATGCTGAATAAAGTGCATAAATTGTGAGACATATACAAGAACATTAGCAATACTGGCCGAGGCTAAATGAATGGAGAGATAAGAAATAATGAAAGCTGTTACGTAACTTTCATTACGATAGTCAATGGCTCTTATCAAAATTTCAGTCATAATAGTAACTGACCTACCCGTACGCTCGCACTTTGCTAAAAATACGTATGTTGGGTGTGAAACGTGTGCTTTCGTTCACGATACTTCAGTTTTATTACTCTTTACTCTAGGGTTTGTTTGTGAGCGTGCGCGTGCGCCGAATAGTGGGGGTTTGTGGGAAATTTCGCGACAGTGTGAGTGCACTCACACGCACGCAGCACGCCCTACTCCGGATGTGAGCGCAGATTTGTGCGCCTGTGAATGTGCTAGACTAAATTGATAGGTCTATGCGTTATCTATGAAACACTATTATTCATTGTGTGGTGGTGTGCCAGCTACATGGCCATGTGTGAGTTATTGTTTGGAAGCCTTGAGGTCTTTAAGTTATTTTACAACTTGCCACTAATCGAATTGCCTATAAAATTGTGAACAATCAGAGTTTATGCGTAGATGAGAATTTTTATTGCCAACTGTGACAAGCGACCATAATTAATTTATTGGCGTGGTCAAGGTTCCAAAGGTTATTATTAAAGTGATGCATTGGGTGTATTGGTCGGACCATAAAATAGTCAGTGTAATGCATATGTCGAGGTGCATCGTATAATACGAAATAATGAAACGAAGAACCTTGTAGACGAAGTACTAGCGAAGAACGCGATAGCAAGGGTCTGTCGAAAGCGTTTGACTATAAATATTAAATATTCAACGCAAGGGTAACTACGTAATAAAACTAATAGACCAAAACACTTTGGCCTTTAAGACTCGTAATGACATTATATTATGAAAATATAAATTCGACACCTTTTCAATTTTATTGACTCGTCGGCCTTAAGAAAGTATGTTTTTGATTTGGTATGAAAGCGGAAGCCATTTGAAACCGCACCCAACGTTTGAAACGCACATCAACGATGATATTGAAGATTCTGAAGGCAAACTAGTACAAGGACTTCCGAGAGTTATAAAGGATGAACCCTAATTGAGTTGGGGGCTCGTTCGTGTGCGTAAACGTTTGAAAATCGAACGCGGCTCGGGCGTGCGTGTGAGCATTGCGTGTGCGCAGACTAGCCGATAACAATAAACTATTTCCGAAGTGACCCAGTTCCAACGTCCTTCGGTAATTTGTACCGTGAACGGGAACAAGAAAGGGCTGGGAGTCATTTGACAACAACCATTCCGAATTTTATTGTCCTAAACAATACATCTCTTTGAACTACCATATCTGCCGCTTGGTTATTATGCTTACTTTTATAATACATAATTTCAAATGGCGTCATATAAAGTCTTGACTTAAATAAATTCAAAGTTTAAAGTACCTACTTGGTTTTATTCTATTTAAGAGTGCATTAAAATTTAAAATGACGACGGTAAAACCATGGTATTGTCTGTGATGAATGTCTGGTCAAATTGTAACTTCTTAACTGTACTAATAGAAGATCACGTGACGTAAACTGTCCAGTGACATTCGAATTATATAGGATTCATTAAAATTCGATTAAATAATGATTAAAAAACGAAAAGATGTTAATGAGCCTCTATATGACTACTGTCCAAACGTTACGAGTATTTCACAACTGGCGCACACTACTGACAATATCGAGCCCTCTGATAACGCTTTTTAATTCAGTTCAATGTCACATGGTACGCATAACTATGAAGAAATTACATGAAACGATAAAGAAGTTGACACATTCATTGTGTTTGGACGGAAAATCGAAGTGGTTCCGAACTGCCGAATATATTTGTAGTTCTGTGAAAATGTTTATGTCGACTTTGCAAGGAGTAAATGCCGATTGCGAAATACCATCGAGCAGCTCGGCTCTCGCATTTGGGATTTTAGAAATGTTTGCGTTTCTACGTTGTAAACCTAGTTTCTGGGAACGTTAAATACGTGCACAAAGCCTGCTAACAAACGATGCGTTTTACTAATTACGACTCCATTGAAAATTCATATTTTCGCACAATCAGTACTGCCAGTTTACGTCCGCTAATATTAAGAACGTTTACGTTGCCTTATTTTCTATACTTCCTACGTCTGTTATGATTCAAGACAATTATAGATGGTAATATTAATTAGATTCAAGATTTTTCCTATTGCTATGCAACGCTTGTTTAATAGTCGTGATAAATTCATAGTACCAGCGCCATATTTCCAGGAAATAGGAGTTACAATCGAATCATAGCGTGACCTAATTACAACAGTTACATTTGTGGTTATATTACAATTATTAGTAACGAATAGATTATTACTGAACAAATAGAGGCCCTTGGACATGTTCATAATTAGTTTATGCAAACTGCAGACGGAAAAGATCTAGTTTTTAACCACGTGTAGATGATAACAATGTGGATTGTTCCACTCGGAAGTTACAATTGATATTGCGTTAAATAAATATTATCGTGTAATTAATGTTGTATTTGACAATGCGAAACTAATTATTTGATTGTGTACCATTTAATATAATGACACAACTGTAGCTAATCGAACGCAGTACAAGTACCCGCGTCTAATAATGCATACAGCAAATATACAATATTCTTAACCACTTCAAAGAATCTCTATTATAACGATTAGAAATTATATCAAATTCTGCGGATATTTAAGAATCTAGTCTAACTAGAGAAACTAATTAGAGCCAATCTTGCAAGACACATATACCTACAACTAACAGATATGAGACAGCAGTCTTATTAGCTAGGTCAGAATGTCTTCTTGGAATTGAAACCCAAAGTACAGTAGATAGTAATTACGGTTATGTTTATCAAAATTTAAAGGTTACAGAAATCAAAAATCTTATCAAGCTGTTAACAGTGGGTGTTATCGAAGTGACCATCGTGTTAATCAGACAATACGAAGGCCAATAGGCATGTTTTAAAATATTACAGCTACAGTTTGCAAAGGTTTCATAACACATTTGAATACCAAGGTTTGTTGTATATTAAAATATTTATAAGATGAAATTTTTGTATTTTAAACTTGTTGATTGAATATGAATATTGAATGTATATCATCAGCATAGAAAAGTTCAAGGAGCCATTTTCATAATATCGATAATAAGTCGTCTGAAAATTACGTTACTGAAACGAATATAATCTCAAACATTGGAGCTTTTCTATGATTTTGATTAGCGACTAGTTCTCGCTGCTTTAATCTATTTGAGATCTACCCGTAGGGACTGTATTTGCCTATTTAAGATGTTGACAGAAGTGTTACTCTTGTGTTGCTAATTATCTGTCGTTTAACGATTTTGAATACAGTCTTTTGAGTTTTATTCCTTTTCCCACGATCCAATTGCTCTAGAAAACAATTAACAAATTTTCTAATTTTAGAACCGTGTATAATGATACGATTAATCCAATGTATTCAGTTTATTTCGGTTTTATTGCGGAACACTATAAATACGCGTGATATTCGTTAAGTCAAATAGAAAAACGACATTGGGCGATCATTCGTACTCGCCCTTTAATTGTTTACTCGTGCCAACTGCCGACACTTCTGCTTCATTGACACAATTCTCTCTCTTAGCATCAGTATCAATTCTCATTGCGTAATTTTCGTTCACAACACGATTGTCTTTATCAATTTTGGAGTAAATGAATTTTGATTGCTTTTAAGCTCAAATTAGTTTTCTAAAGATTTTAAAACTTATTTGGGTTTCCAAAAGTTGAGGGAAATTTAGATTTCGATACTAATTTGTCCCGAGCATTTCATAGATTTAATCTTTGTTTTTACGGAATTAGTCATTTATTTTAACTTTGGCTTCATTCACGGTTTTAGTAAACAACAACCAGCCAATATTTACATGTTCAAAAAACTTGTTATCATGTTAGGTACGGTCAAGTCACTTATCACATCATGTATTAAAACTGCGCAGTGGCATTCGGTATACGGATCTATCAGTGAGCTATGAGAACCTTCGTTTCCTTTGTAGTTTTATTTATTGAGTTAATACATAAAACAATTTACTTGTAGATACGTCACGTATTTGAACTTCTAAGTTTTATTGTGTACTTTTTGAACGGGTTATAGTAGAATATACAAAACTAATATTATGCGTCACAATATTGGTAGGCAAAATTATTGTTTTGAAGCACGATGAGTAAGTATATGTTTTGTTAATGTCTATATCAAATATGAATAACATGATACTTAATGCTGCCGTTACGAAATCAAAATTTCCAGGAACCAATATTTTTATTAATCAAAATAGGTAGTTGATTAAGGAAGTGATCATAGTGATCACGCACGAATCTTACAATCAAAACAATATTAGTCAATACCACTCATTATCAACAAGATTACTACGAAGCCTTGGACAGGTAATTAATGAATGATAACAACGATTAATAGAAAATAACTCTAATAATTGAATGAGATTAGCTTTTCGTTGCGCAAGGTTGAGATGAAACAGGCGAGATTCAAAATACAAAGTTTTATAAAGAAAATTCACTTGAACTGGCAAAGTTGAGAGAAGAATATATTGCTGGGAACGCAATATTTACAAGAATAATCGATTCTCATAGAGATATTCTGTAATTACGTGCCAAAAGCAATGAATCGACTTTTACTATTGCGAAACGAGTATTAATCAGTTCCGAAATCGATTTAATGCTCGAGCAATCAGAAGTGAAATTCGCGGTTAAACAGGTAATTAATTGGCGTTAATTAACGCGTTTCGATAAACGATGAGAGTTTCAAAAAATATTGTTTGGAAACAAACTCTTTAATTTTTCATTAAAGGGTTAGCTTAGCAAGTAGAAATTTAAATAAGATTACAAGTGTTTGTTATGAACTTATGACAATCTGAGTGTTCATTTTTAGTTTAAGTACTTATCTTAATATTTTTTGTTTCCGCTATTGAATGCAGATTTATGTAAAGTGGTATCAAATCATTGATGATGATGTATTGAGTGACAATTTTTTAATTATAATAGATATTTGTAAAACTGGGAGTGATCGCATTCAAATATTTACTCGGTATGTCGAATGCGCGCGAAACCAACCGTGGAAAAGCGGCGCGGGCGCAGTTCATACGCTGAGCTCAGTCAGTCGATTTCGCAAACCACCATCTAATGTGAACCTATTAACCTCTTCGCCGAGCGAGGCTCAGGCGAAGGCGAGAGGCGGATGAAGCGGCGAATAGTGCGTTCATTAGAGCCAAGGTTGTGCCGACCGTCCCACCGGACCGACGATGTGACTACCTACCCACCGCCCACACCTACATGCGCATCCCCGCATACCTACTAAATTTAAGGTAAACAAACAAAACAACCTTACCTTGCCAACTGTAGTGCACTTCTATTAGCAATCTCATTGTAGAATTTTAAAAGAATGTTACTATCGAACATATTAACACTTTATCACAGCCATATTTTTCACAAAAATAAATTTCATAAACAAAAACAATCCGGAGCACCAGCGATCACAGGATATCACAACGCCGGAACCTAGGCACGTCCGTGCGCGAGCGACGTCAAATCAAACTGGCCCGGTCAAAATGACGAAAGTGAAAACATCGCACGCACAGAAAAAAAGGTTGGCGCGGTACAGTCCTTGCAGGCCACCTCTCGCGCGGGCTCTAGTGACACACTAACTGCGAAGCGCGCGCATCGCACGTCGCCTATATAATGAAGCGCTCAGAGGCTCAAACTTCAAACGCCACCGGACGGCACAAAAAGAAGATGCCTCGCAACGGTAGCTAGGAAAGATTGAACACAAAGAATAGCGACACGTGGGCGCGTGTGCGTTCACGTGCGAATGTCGGTGTGCGCGAGAGATAGGCGGCCGCAGGAAACTCCGTTCTCTTCCACTAGGAAAGACCTTGGATATGAATCGGCACGTTGCAATGTGTACCGCCATCGCCTACGCCAGTGTTACCTACTTGACGGTACCGACATATTAAACGATGCTTCCATATAAGATGTTTATTATTCTATCTAGCGATGGGATGTAGAACTAAACAAATAGCCAGGTCAAAAATAAATATTGGAGTAGTTGTAAGTTAATGAGCGTAGCAGATAGCTTTATTGTTATAACAAGCACTGGTCGCCTGGACAAACACTATAATTACAACCGATGATTACGATGATGCAATGAAAGTTGATAATGCTATTAGCAATTTGACACGTATTTAGCGTGGGTGGTCACTGAGAAATGAAAACCGTGGCGCAATTACAGTAGGTGAAGACGTTTAAGATAATACAGTTAAGTAGGTCGTTAGAGAGTTTGCAAATGGTTTTAATGAAACATTTGTTTTGAGCAAATAAAGCTGTTACTGTGTGAAAGAAAGCAGAATTTATAGAATTTGAGTTCTATTCTGAAATATGTGAAAATTGCAATGGGCTTTAGTTTTTCGAAAGATAGGCATAAATCGTGGTACTTATTTATAGAAGTAATTTTTTTAAAGCTACAAAATAATATTTACGTTAAATACATATATTTCATATTTAAAGCTTTAAGACAAATGATTCGACTGTATGGATTAAAATATATGGAATTTATGGATTGACCTTAGAAAAGATTCACAGAGATTTTTGGGTCATAATTTAAATGGTCCTTCCGCAGCTACAGATTTTAGCAATACGGATGTCCTCGCGACATTTACATACAAAATGTTTGATCTATGAATAAAAATATGTGAAATAGAGGTTACGTGTAACAAAAAACAGTGTTTTTGTTTTTAGAATCATTAACACATTGATGGATAAGTAGATTTGCATATGGATCACCGGGACCATACCAGAAGGTTGTGTCCTAAAGATTATAATGTGCTAATGCGACTATAAGCCGCTCGTTCCATTCTCGTAACAGCTTTCCACTTTCATTTCCTCACTATCATTGTCTAAACAGATTGGATAACACAGTGAATTTCTTCAAAAGACACAAATTACGTAAACTCGTCATCAGCTACTGTGAGAATTACTTTAATTGCTCCTTGTGTTTGACTCTCAATTTAATTTTTGTTATTGAGACTTTATTTTCGTAACAAAGTAAGAGGCTCCCACATCGGCCGGGTCATGTATAATTCTATTGTTTATCTCGATGTGAACATTTACTACATATTTATTGCCATTGAATTAATTAAACACGGAAAAATGATATCATGCAAAAGTGATATTTTATAAATGAATCTATTGATAAATTAATAGTGAACTATCGTTGTGCAGAACTATTCATTTATCATAGTATTTATAACAGGCCTTTTCATATGCGTTGCAAAACAATGGTCTGTTCACGGTTTTACGAAATAACTATGTTCTAGTAAAACTCAGTCATTAGTGTAAAATATCAACAATTGAATAGTTTCTTTGATAAAAATAAGTTCACACTCGTATTTGGCAAATAATTGATATCGTATTAATTCATGGACCATTTTATGTTCACATTCGTCAGCTCACGCTTCAGCAGAGATAAAACACCAAAAAATTCACACGCCATATAAGCAAAGTCTACTTTAGCGAAACGGTCTGCAACGTCTATTATCATATTTCGTCACCGACCATCTCTATGATTCACAGTAAAATAACTCGGAAACGTGCTGTAATTACTGTGCCGTTTCCTGATTATAAACTTACACTTGTAAAAAAAGGTAATTTGATAAATCTTTCTACGACCTATAGTCGTTCGCCGAGCATGAAAACAGAAAGCGTTGCTTATTCGGCCGTGCATACATCACATCCTCGAATTTCAACTCATAATTTCGTTACATTGGTTAGTGAAATCGGGATGAAATCATCCAATATACAGCGGCCTTACTTTCGCGTCGCCATTTCTCTGGGTGAAAGTTTAACTATATTCATTGTAATTTTGTCACTGGCTAATCACGAAGTTTATCATAAATCTTAATCCTGACATTTAACGGCACGCCCACAAATGTTCGCATTTGAAAATGAAAGTGTTTAAGCAGTTATTGCACGCGTGAATTGCATAACTTCTTTCTTATCACGATGTATTGAAAGATTAACAGATCTTTTAGAAAAGATTATGAATATCCGCGTCGAAGAAAGATGGTTTATGTAAGAAAAATACAGCCATGTTCAACTTCAACAGTTTTGTTATGTGAGAACAATGAGTCCTTTTCGCCGACCACGTGTGTCACTAATGGTTTTCTAAAGCGTGTGAAATTGAGATTCTGAAATAGAAAAGCAATTTTTCAACATATTGTTGTACATCGAATTTGTATTGCTAGCATAGCAACTAAACTAATTCCGTGAAATGAATTCCGTCAATTACAAACGATTAGATCATCTATATCGTGTCGTTTTATTACTTCGATTTGGCTCGGTTGTTGTGATCGTGGCGGCTGTTCGCGTGAAAGTGTTTCGGTCACAGTGATCCTCTGCATCCGCGTGCACCATTTGATCCGTCACGATCGGCCGTGCTTGCCATTTATTAATATTAAACGAAAATTCGTTATCCAACTGGCCTTGGACCGTGTTCCTTTCAGTTCTCCTTAATGATGACAGTTGCTCGGAACGTGCTGTTTGTAATAGCTCCAACTCAATGACTCAGTTGTGGTCACGGAGAGTACAAGGTTTTCCTCTGCCACATGTGCTCGTCGCACTTTTCACATTTTCATCACCAACCACGCCGATGAGTGTTGAAACGTCCATTACTTCACAAATCAAATTTCTAGCAGCGATAACTTTCGAAAGAAAATTCGACATGCCGGAGGTTTTGTAATAGTTATTGAAAGCGCGGCTCGTCGAGCGAGGCTCGGCGCAGACGTTGAAAGTGAGACCGAGAGGTTGCGCAGGCGCGTTACGAAGTTTTTATTGTCGGCCGCGCGCGAAATCACTTGAAAGTTGTATTGTCCTTGGATATTTCACTTCTTTATTTGTAGCGTTTCCGACACCCGAGCCGAAGTTCAGTCGTCGGTGACGCCAATTGTGCGCTTTGAGTGTGTTGGTGACACCAGTCCCCTTCACTAATATCTCCGACGTTTAGAACCGAATGCGCGGGATGGAGCATTATGGTTTCGCGACCTTTAATTACTGCTTTTCTCTGTAGAATGGCACTTTCTAAATCACACAATGATATCCTAGCAACGAGTATACGTCGATGATGCTTACCAGGGGATAATGTTAGAAGAGAATCCAGTGTTGCCGGGGCAATCCAGGGTATGTGTGTTGTGGAGCGCGCGTCGGCTTCCCGGCGCTTGCGCCACTTCCCCGCTTGCGACACGCTTCCTGCGGGAGAGTGCGAGGCCGCGCGCGAGTTCCGCGCGCAACAACTTGCACAACGCTTATCGGCGACCCGGTTTCTACTTTCGCCGCGGGAATCACTGAAACTGAATCCTGTGATGCACTGGGAGTATCACTGTAATCCGGGCAGAGTCACAGTCGCGGGCGGTGTTAGGAGCGCGGTATGTATTCGGCGCGACGGCGCTGCGGGCCGCGGGCGCCGGGCGAGTGGCGCGCGCGCTCCGGCGCCGCTCTCGGTTGCGCCACACTGGAAAGTAAAAGTGAGCGGCGCGGGGCGCGGCGGCACATTTCTCCCACTTTCGCTGACGTGATTCATTCCTCGTTCGGCGTCAAGGTCGCTTCCCGCAACTCCCGCGACGCGCTACTCCCGTTCCGACCACGTACCGCGCCCGCCGCGCGCTGGAGGTGGCGCTCAGCGCCGTGACGTAGCGCTGCAGCCACCAGCGCCAAACACGTTTCCATTACGATTTGAAAGTACATGCACCTTCCGTGAGAGGTACTTGGAGCGTGCGTTAAATGTTGTGATGTAAATTGTATTTTTGCGCATTACAACATCGTGTTTTGTGCCATAACGTGTGCTATGTGATAAGATTAAGAGTGGAGGAATGGGAGAAAGATACCAAAACTAGGCTAATTTGACGGAGGCCCTCCATCTTGTATAACCATGTCAAGCGCACATGGCGATAACTTTAACATATAAAAATGTTATTTATATCCACTTTAATGGATAGATGAATGGAAAACTTACAAAGCGATACATCAATAGACATAATACAAACATGTTTTATCCCATTCTACGCAGTTTTCACACAAACACGTTATTATTCGGAAGTGCGCACCATACAAACGAACGAACACATACACACACACATAGCTATAGCGCTGGCTATTACGAGTTTACGACTTCTTACTACTGCGAGCTTCCATACAAACTATGTATGTTATCATGTATGTACCTACTTGACTCCGAGTTACTATATTGAAGGAAAAATGTATAATTTTTCAACTAGTGTTATTATTAGTCAGTATGAGTCAAACTAGTTGATTGACAGCATTCCATCCTTTATAGTTGCAGCTTAGAGTAAGAATGAGCCAATTTTCTCTATATCATCCATCGCCATAACCTGTACCAAGTCCTGTGATCACTGGTCCAGTTGCCAAGCGTTTGTTATGACAAAGCGGCAATCGTTTTCAAAACGTTCTGTATTTCTACAACGATTTTCAACAGGATTGACATAAGCTTTCCAGTAGTTTATGTCCATCCAATAAATTTTTGACATTTCCTTCCTCGTTATCGCTGATGGAATTTCAGTTTGGATTAGGCCCTCTTACACTTTACATACCGACTCGGAAAAAGAGTTTTATTTCGATTTATCTATTTCTATTCATTTCACTAGAATCAAGATAATACTGAGATGATTGTGTGAGTACTGTAAGGGGGTAATGGATGGCGAAAGAGTGGCGGACGACGTTTATTCCACCACAGATCGAAACTGAAGTCCATCCAAAGGTTGTCTTTAAAATATCGCTTTTACGATAAGACCGCCCATTGTGTCACCCTTTGTACAGTTTCTAGATATATATGTCTGTAATTTATAATATGGTGGCATAATAAAGAGTATTCTATTCTATTCTGAAGTCCTTGGTCCTCTTAGTAGCTGTACCTTGTCCCATAGACCGGATTATCCTAAGCTCAGTAATGGAAAGTTTCAAGCAGAACTTCTGGCGCTATCGCACTACCAACGCCATCTTCGAACAGATCTTTTGAAAATATGAAACTTTACATAAATTACCTATACTCAAGGTAAGACTGGTAGCCATTAATTCAAATAAATATCCACTTTCTAAGCCCAAAAGTTAATGAGTGAGTTTCCAATACCGAGTGAAATTGGTTAGTTCATCTGTTGAATGTGCCGACAACGATATGCAACTGTGTTTGGTAAATAAGTAGGTAGCGAACTTTCATTAACAGTAAGTATATAAGTACTTATAAGAGAAAATGTTTGTACGTAGTTGACTTTTTTATTGTTCTGTGTTTGAGTGGGGTCTGTATTTTTTGTAGTGTGTGTTACTTTCCTTTTGTTGTCATGGTGTTTTCGGCCGTTTATTTGAGGTATCTCTTTGTATACGGCACCACTTTTTTCGCCTTGAACATTACACAAAGCATAAAAACAGTTTTTTTGTTTTTCTCTTATTAATAAATGGCTCTCATTTTAGAGTCCACTTTTCAAGCTCAGTATGTAAAGGTAACCGGTATTTCAAACATACAGGAGTTCTTTCACCTTGAATATTGTCTTCAAGTTTTTGACAACTTCATCATGATCATCATCATCATTTCCAGCCGAAAGACGTCCACTGCTGAACATAGGCCTCCCCAAACACCGCCCTTTCTGCAGCCTTCACATGGTCATCGGTCCATCTTGTGAGAGGCCTTCCAACGCTACGTCTTCCGGTACGAGGTCGCACTCCAGAAACTTTTTTAACAACTTACAAAATAATAATTTTCGCCACACTTTTCATACCATAATAATACCATAAATATCGATTTACATAGTAGAAGTACTTATCAAATGAAAATTAAATAACATTGCATAATACCGAACTGTTACAGGTTGCTATTCAGTCGCTTACGCTTTGTAATTTGACGCCGCATAACTTGTAAGCGATAAGCGATTTACTTGCATGTTGAAGTTAGCGACATTGTAAGAGACGTCCCATATATTAGCTGCTTACGGCATAATTATGATCACAATCGATGCAGTATAAGTACTTGGTTACTTCTACAGTTAGGCGGGTAACTGGATTGTGGAGGTCAAATAGGCAGTCGCTCCATGTAAAATACTGGTACAGCAGCATCTGGTTAGACTAAAAGCCGATACTAACATAGGTGGGAAAAGGCTCGGTAGATTGATTGATTCAGGAACTTGGGAAAGCTTGAACAATGGAAAGAAAATTAGGTTGAAGTAAAATGGTGGTTAACATAAACTTGATGGAAAGGCAATAAAAGTAAATTGAGAAAACGCCATAATATATGATTTTAATTTAAAATCTGTTATAAATTTCAAAATAGAAAAATCGAAGAAGGAAATCTTAGAGAGAAAATGTGGAGAATAAAATAGAGTCGAACTAACAAGAATTTCTAGGTCATTCACGTGATATCGTTGAGAAACTGGCTACTATATGCACTTTCAGCCGCAGCCTGACAGCATGCGTTTATTTTTATGTCCTATTGTCGTGTCAAAAATGTAGTCACCTTTCACTGTTCCGAGAATTCTGTGACTACCATTGACGATCATTGCTAAATTAACAAAACTTATTTCTTTCTTGAACAACATCCAAAAGTGAAATGGGAGATGGCAGACTTTGTTGAAATGACAGATTTTCATTTTCCATTTAGCAGTATTTTTTCATTCATGAATAATCTGACTGTCTTTTTAATTTTTACGCGTTTCTTATATGGGATAATATGGATATTGAGATGATATGCTGTAATAAAATAAATAATATATCTACATGGAAGAGGAGTTTTCTTTTGTACGCGTAGCAATAAATTTTTTGTTAAAATCAGTTTTGAAAAAAATGTTGATTACGTTAAGATTTTGATGGCGCAATGGCTGGCGAGATCGGCAGACTGGTTCACCAGCTATGGGTATAGTAAGGCTTGATAATGATGGATGGCTGGCAGACTTTTCTGGGACGTACTGGGACATTTTCTGGAACATGCTGACAGTGAGTTGAAAGTAACTTTCAACTATTCCCTGGCTGCCTGTAGCAATTAATATCTGCTGGAAGGATGTCGGAAGGTAATAATGTACTGTCTATTTATAGGGCTGGCATGTTTGCAAATCAATATAAAAACAATCGTAGCGTTCCATTGAAAGGCCAGTGGTCACAAGTAAAATTTACGAGTTCAAATGGTAATGAGTGCAAAAAAGTGTCTGCAATATATGATGTTTATGAAAATCGTGTTCCTTTAAAAGCTATTAATTTGGCGCTTGCATTCAAAGCATGATTTATTGTTGAAGTGCAGTGTGTTCAAGTGTGACCCGTCTCGCTACATAAAACTTGTCTGTCTGTCGACACGAACTTATTTATTTATTTACCTTTGCATATGTGATAATGTTATTTTTAGCAATATTATTGCCTATCCTTGGACTATAGTGATTATTAGCAACAGTCTACGTTGATTTGAGTGGCGTAACGTATTTGTAACGAGTATAGATATAAATTAAATAAATAAGTATTTCCGGTAAAAACGCCGATTTTAAAAAGTATAATAGGAAGTGTGTCAATGAATCAGCATGTTTTATTTTAATTAATATTATTTAAGTACTTACATATTTTCCCATTTTTTCAATTATTCCGTGTTAGAATTAGAAGGTATATTTTTCAACCTTGTAAAGAGAGGTTATCAGGTTTTCCATTTTGATTTAAAAGGTCTCTGTTACCAGCAACCTTCAGAAGATCGTCACTCCACCTAGCTTAAACTTAGATAGAAGAGGAGCAGATAGATGACTGACCGACTAAAACCCTGAAAATAGGCAGGGCAAGATGTTCCCATCTAAACGATGATTTCCACCAAACGGCTCGCACTGCATCGGAAAGGATACGAACGGATGCGGCGACGGCCGATCGCGTCCGGTAGCGTGTCGACGCATACGATCGGCTCCGTACCGTCGCTTGCGAACGTATCTGTTTCTGCGCCTAGTCAAATAGTTTCATTCCTACCGTGTTGATGTGTTCTAATTTTTTAAAATGGTTGAAGGTGACGTAGTATTGTTGGCTATTGCATTAGAAGAAGAAGTAAATAATCATAAAACACAGAAGAGGAAAAGAAAAATTTGGACGACAGCCGAAAGGATTCGATCGGATTCGACGACAGGCGAACGGAGCCATACGCGCGTCGCAGCATACTTTCGGCTACGATCGCGTCTCGCGGAAGGGGCCCGCGGTCAAGCTGCTGTGCGTGGCTTGGAAATAATAAACACTTTAAATACTGTGTCCACGATTAAATATCGATTAAAGATTGTAAATTCCGTTCCGATCCGATACGATGCGAGCCTTTTTTTTTTTCAAAATGGAACATCATCAAATGACCCCTCCCGCTCTGGGTGGAGCGGAAGGGAGTGTCAGACTCTTACTGACTAAAACCCACCCGTGTTCCTTCCTTAGCCCTTTATGTTCCGAGCCAGCGGTAACCCTTTCGGACAATCCCGCTGACTCGGCAGGCTTCGGCGCGCTCACGGTGGAAATCATCCTCAACTCTGCCCACCTCGTTTAAAACAAATTTCAGACGTCTAGAAGGACCTAGCCTAGAAATAGTTAAGCACAACAATATTTACGATAGCGCTATATATCTTTAAAACTGAACAACAACATGTAGTACTTTTGTTTTTACAACTTGGAATTTTGCCCAGTAGGTAGGTACCTACGCTAACGCAACACGAATGAACGTAGTGCATAGTACAATAACGTTTGTAAATACTTGCTGTTAGGTAAGGTTAGTAATATTTCTTTAATTTTCGTCTTGTGATTTTCCACAGAAAACCGTCACCGTCAGTTGTGTAGGCTAGAGTTACGGTTTTTCAGAAGAGCGGTGACCGTCATTTACCGTTCGCAATTTACCAGCGAATGACGTCACTGAACGTTATTTATGAAAGTAAGCTTAAACTCAAAGCATTTATTTCAGACAAACCAATTACAGGCACTTTTGAATTTTCAAGGGGTCGGTCAGTCAGAAAGATGAAGCTAGTTGCCCATTCCAAAGCGTAGTAGGTAGGTACCTACGGAGAAGAACGGGCAAGAAACTCCACGGACACATTGTTACTAAATATTGGTTTCATCCTTCATGTTGAAATTATACATGTGAGAACGATGTCGAAAGAAAATAAAATCAAAAAAATCGCGGCCACCGCTTTTCTAAGAAACAGTAGCTTTAGCACGAATGCACGAATTAATTTTTAATTGGCAATACTCATTCCTCAACTAATATTTATTTCGTTTGAAGTCTTTATTTACATCTCAAACTCAAAGCATTTATTTCAATTAAACCTTGTACAGGCACTCTTGAATTGTCAAAATTAAATAGTCTGTCAGTTAGTCCGAAAGTTGAAGCTAGTTGCCCATTCCAAAACGTAGATCTCTATGGAGAAGAACGGGCAAAAAACTCCATGGACACTCTTTTATATCAAGATTTTACAAAATCCTGGGTACATTATTCTTGTTGCTTCTATTATGTGAGAACAATGTAAAGAAGACACAAATGAAGAAACAATTAAAAATAAGCCTTGGCAGTTAAGAGATGACCAGTCTCCACCGACGGCGCCCGTTCACGAGCATGACGCGTGGGTTAGCACCATCCAGCTTAACCATTTTGTAGGAAACCGAATGATCCAACACACGTGCCACCATCGCATCGGTGAGACATTTAAGTGAGCATGACACGTTCTCAACTGACATGTTCTTTCAAGTCAACATCAAAAAAAATCATAATAAACGGATACATGGTTCTTACATTTACAAAATTAAAAAAAAAAATGCTTCTAAATTATACAAAACTACAGTTTGCAATTTATTTAAGAGATTAATAGAATTTTACTACCATCTATGGGTGATACCTAGTTATTAGGTAGGTATGTTTGTCGCATTTTAAACCAAAATGCTATAGGATAATTGAATTTTTGATTGTTTGAATGCCTTATTGGGAAATTCCTATCGTTCATGGCAAACGGCAAAACAAGATACCAGGGGGCCTAAAAAGCCACTTTGACAGAATCATAAAAGGATAAAAGAATGGACAGTTAATCGTATTAAATCCCATTGGTGAAGCATTTTTCAGTTATTTTGTTTTTGTCTGTGCTACAATACCAATCAAACCGATCCAAATCCAATCCCAATCTCTTTGATTATAACGTAGGTATACGCATATATGGTAGTGCAGCGAAAAATAGAAAAACATGGACTGTCTTCGCCATATTACGATTCATATTGTTATCCTTTTATGATTCTCCAAAGTGGCCCTTTTAGGCCCCCAGGAATTTACACAGAATTTAATAGGGAAATTTTAAATCTTATTACCTGTTTGTTTCTTACAGCCGTCGGAACATCGGATGTGCGTTGGTAACTCAATTCCGTAAAATTGATAAAAATATAATATTTCTACGCAAACACTAGCTTTTGCCCGCGACTTCGCTTGAAATTATCCTATGGATACGTGCTACCGAGACAAATAGTATTTTATGTCCTAACCCAGTTGGTCATGATCTATTCGTGTGCCATTTCGTCGAAATCCTTTCAGCCTGTAAGGCGTGAAATGGTAACAGACAGACAGACCGTCAGACAGGCATGGTTTACTAGGTATATCATATTTATAAAATTAGTATGGACTTATGGTGTGTCTCGCTCGGTTTGTAAAGATTTTCACCCATTTAAAGGCCGCGGTTGGTCTATGGGTGGGTGACCATCTTTACATACCGAGATCTCTCCGTGCCTCGGAAAGCACCGGTCCCGGCTATCATTCGTGGATCTTTGACAGTCGTTACGGTAGTTATAAGCCCAAAAGTCTGATAACCAGTCTTATCAAGGGGTATCGTAATACCCAGTAACTGGGCAGATAGGCAGTCGCTACATGTAAAATACTGTTATTCAGCTGCATCTGGTTAGACTGGAAGCCGACCCCAAAGATGATGACTTATGGATGTTGTAATCCACTAATTTTCATAAAAAATCTGCAGCTAATTAAAATAAAGACAAAAAGGGATCTACCTAAACAAACTATTTTCTAGTCTTCGTAAAATAACAGCTGTCACTCAAGTATTGTACTTAAAAAGAGGTTCTTACAACAATAAATAAGTATTTTAACAGACACGACTATTGACTAAGGTAAAAAAGTCATCATCTGCGTAACCTTTTCCCAACTATGTTTTGGTCGGCTTCTAGTCTAACCGCATGCAGCTGAGTACCAGTATTTTACATGGAGCGACTGCCTATCTGACCTACATAACCCAGTCACTGGGTAATACGAAACCCCTTGGTAAGACTAGTTGTCGGACTTTTGTCTTCTGACGAGATGACCCTTAACGACTCTCAAAGATCCACGAATGACAGCCGGGACCAACGGCTTAATGTGCTTTCCGAGGCACGGACGGGTCTTGGTATGTAAAGATGATCACCCATCCATGCTCCAACCGCGGTAAGCGTAGCTTAACCTGATCGATCGACCCGTGCGGCTGTTATTACTTAGCTACAAGCCTCTCAAGGTAAGGTACAAAAAGTGTGCGTGAGAAAATTAACACAAACGGCTGTACACTTGTCTCTTCCGCCGTCGGAGGCCACACGAAAACTTGAATGTAAGTGAGATCCGCATTGATATTGTGAAAAAACAAAATAAAGAAATATTTATTTATTATATCGACGCTTGAAAGTCAAAATTGAGTAAGCGACATTATAGCCCTATGTCGCTTAGTCAATTTTGCTTTCTAAGCGTCAAAACGTTGTTTTGCTATATACATTATTTCTAGCTGCCCGGCGCTACTTCGTTCGCCCTACTCCTACGCTACTCCTAACCTACTCCTACACTTGCGCACTACAAAAAAAACCGGATAAAAAGTATCCTATGGCCGTCTCCTGGTTCTAAGCTACCTCCCCACCAATTTTCAGCCATATCGGTTCAGCCGTTCTTGAGTTATAAATAGTGTAACTAACACGACTTTCTTTTGTATAAATAGATTTACTAGCGAAATGTTGATGTAATAGTGGTACTGTTGCACCTCTGCTTAACCTCCACCCTTCGTGGAATACAGGGTTATAATAATGTACTACCAAAAATAAATTAATAGTTTAAAAAACACTAGAAAAACACGCTTACAAGACTTTTCTAAGAAATCCAAAACAGCTATGATACGATTTTCCATCATGAAGTTCCAGTTCATATCTTCCGGCTCCATCATCAGATCAGTTCGACAGAACCATATTATTGTATTGTCATCAGAACTACATACAGCTGCCAATTTTCATTACGCTACGACCCTTGGAAGATGGTTAAATTAGTTACCATTACATAGTTACATTCAGGTCGACCTAATAAAAGCGTGTTAAAAAAAATTATCTCTGCCAAACTGCAAAGCGATTTGTTGGCAGATATAGTTCCTTTTCTAGCACAACATAGTGAAAAAGTGCTATTATAAAATACCACTTTTTCACCTAGGTATAGGTACCTACGCTAAACCATTCATAAACATATTTTAAATTTTCGGAGATATATTTATAGATCATCTTAATCATATTCAGCCTATAATGTTAACACTGCTGGGACAGAGGCCTCCTCTCTGTGAGAGGGAGTGGGCCGTAATCCACTACGCGGGCCCAGTGCAAGTTGGTAGACGTCACATGTCTTCGAATTTTTGGTTCTAGGACATGCCTCACAATGTTTTCCTTCACCGTTTTTGAGAGCAGTGGTGATGAAATAATTTACACAAAGTACAGCACCTGTCTGGGTTCGAACCTACTACAACTCATAAGTCGCGGCCGATGCCACTAGGCCACCACTGCTATCTATTGATACTAAAACATTTTTCTTTGTAGTTTTCATTCGTGAAAAGTTTTCAACAACACATTTTGATTTAGTTACAATTGTGCACAAAACAACTTTGTGTGTGAATCATGTTTGATAGCATAATACTTTGTTTGAAGATGCTTAGGTATATGAATTGCGTTCTTCGATGGAATTATTTTGCACTAATTTTGAGTTCTCTCCATTCTTCTGCGTCATTGCCCAATGACGCAGACGAATGGAGAGAACTCAAAATTTGTATTTTGTTTTTCGTAAACTTCAAGGAAAAGTCAGTACCTATTTGGTGTTTCCATTTTTCATTTCGGCCAATATACCTACTTGAAACTTAAATATAATTTCAATATATTTCTAGAATATAACAGTGCAACGGCAACGTAACGTGATTTAGAATGATTTCGAATCAGAAATACAAGACTGTCATACTGTACTTCGAAGTTCAAAATACCGATGTACTGTATTCATAAAGTTTAAAATTACGAATTACATGAGTTAGAAGGTACGCTATGACGAATTAATTGATTTAGAATGTTCATGATCGCGATGTACGGAACTTCGAAAGTTTTATAGAATTATGTTTTAAATTTTTGTTATTACCCATCGATATGAAATTAAATCATGTCTTAAAACTTAGTAAACATTATGTGCGTAACGTGTTTTCAATATTAAAATTATTCTAATTTACGCTGTTTACGGTGCGCCTTCTTGCTAGGGCCTCACGTCTTGAATGGAACTTCCTGTGTAGGTACTTGATTTTAAACCTAATACAATGATAAACCATGCCATGATCGAGCCTCTCTCAACCATAACACGTTTTGCTACTCGTACTGTAAAGTTTCCTGTGATGCTTTCGCTTTTCTATCGTAACAGGAAATGAAAGAAAGACAGTTAAAACACAGTAGGTACCTCCTTTCTCCACGGTGCAGCGGTGTAAGCTTTGAAGGCTGATTGGAGAAAATCTTAGCCGCCTACCGATACAATTTATGTGATTATTGATTAGATGTTGAATGGAAAACAAACATAGCTACCTTAGGGCGTTAGGTAACTATGTGTAGTTTGGAATGGCATTGTTTTTTGTTCACAACGACGGTTTTTTTTGTTTCAAGGTGTCAAGAAGCAGTAGGTGGCATTAATGACACCGTAATTTACTAAGCCAATTCAGAATAGCGCAATGGCAAAATACAGTGGAGTTAAAACTGGACTTTGAGGGTCGAGAAGTTGGAGTCGAGTCACAACACGAACTTCAAGTCGTTCATGGTGCGTGTTCCGACACATTATCTCGAGAAGTTCCTCAAGGAAGAGTTCTGGCCGAAGGGTGTTGTGTACCGCCGGTTTCGTGGCTGGATACAGCCACCACCAGCCAGTCAGCGAAACACGACGCAGTCACTTCGAGTTCGTTAGTTTTTTAGTGTACTTTATTATAATGTTGTATGTATTTATAATATTTTTAAGTTATTGATATTGTAGGTATTGTATGGTTTTATATGAGCCTTGATGCCTGAAATAAATGGATAAATAAAATAAAAGCCAATGTAGAACTGCCTTATGCTGAGCTGGACTCCCATTTAGCTTCAGGCGCACACCGCACTTTGTGTATTCGTTATTTTGATTTAAAGTATGTCAATTAATTTCTTAAATCATAAACGTGCCCTCGGCGTAAAAGTCTGTCATGTAGTCGAACCGTGGCGTGCTGGGAAAATTTTGGTTTGTCATCTACACATGACTGTGGCGGTCAAAAGGTTAAGTATGTTTTATTTTCTGTATATTGGCACTTTGTTTTTATATATTCATGTAATTTGTCTAATCATTTAATTGTATTTTTGTGTGTTGTACTATGTCTTTTGTGTGCACTGAAGAAATGGTTTAACTATCTATCTAACTATGATCAACAACGCGATAATACCTAAATGATCGTGAGATGACGTAGTATTCACAAATATTATATATTCAAGAATTAAACTGCCAAAATATTGCAAAATGGAAAGTGTGTCTGCCAACGTTGATTAGTGCAATTTGCGAGTGTGATGTGAGTGATTAGTAAAAGTACTTTCGATGAGGCAAGCGCTAACGATTCATGTAGGTTTTGTAATTTTTATTATTTGTTCCTTTCTTTTACAAATTACGAGTGTTTCATGTTCGATCTTCATACGGAAAATCACTAGTTCCTCTTTTCGTAGAAGTGGGTTTAATAGAAGAAGGGCTACACGACGCAATGGTACACGACGCAATAGTGCAAGACGATACTCCTTGCCAGCTCTAGTCTAAGGGGCACGAAACAAGGTCAGTTCTTCGTTCATATCCAACTGACTTGACCAAAATCTGTACTATTGGTAGCTTTTAAGGCCTCAAGATCAAAAAACCCAACGAAGCAGAAGCAAATCATTGTAACTAAACAGTCTGATTATTTTGTGTATGTGCTTGCTTCCGGTCAGACCGTTCTGGTGCAAAATCGTCTGTTCATCATCATTATATCAGCCGAAAGGCTTCTTCTGCTGGACATAGGCCTCCCCCAAGCATCGTCACTTTGACCGGTTCTGTGCTTCTCGCATCCAACAGATTCCTGCGATCTTCACAAGGTCATCGATCCAACTTGAGGGACCTTCCAACGATACGTCTTTCGGTACGCGGTCATCACTCCTAAAATTTTCGGCCTCATCGGCCATCTGTTCTGCGAGCAATGTGCCCTGCCCACTGCCACTTAAGTTTAGCAATTCTTCTGACTATGTCGGTTACCTTGGTTCAAACATCAACATTTCTCCAAACATAGTAGCACTAAAATAAACTAAATTATTTATATTAATAAAATTTATAAATTTTATTAATATAAATGATTAAAAAGGATCATTAGATTAAATTTATAAAAGGGAATCATCGATACGACGAAGAAAAAGAAGGAGTAGCAATTAATTGAAAAAATTGGATTAGTTAACTTCATCTCCATAATCGCCATTCTACGAATCAAGCACCCATTTAAATGTTGCAATCAAACAGAAAGTTCAAGCGCTCATGTCAAAGACCAGCCAATGAATTCCGTTCACTTTCTACGTGACTCGACCAAGTTAGCAACGTTAGCATATTAACAAATAATAATTCAAACAAATCGATTGTTCACAATACAATATTTGGATCGCTGCCAACCCCGTGCTATTTTGTTGTCGTTACGACGCTGGTCGATGATTGATCCTTCATTGTTACTTGGATTTGGTAACAGTTTATATGGGTCACAGTATGTTTAACGGTTGTGAATGATCGTTCGTTTTATTGCAATGTCAATCATGCTGTCTATTTTGGCACGTGCTTATACCTCATTGAGCAGTGGTGCCCAATTGCTAACGGCCGCGACTTACGAGTTGTAGGTCGTAGGTTCGAACCCAGACAGGCCCTTTACTTTGTGTAAATTATTTCATCACCACTGCTCTCAAAACGGTGAAGGAAAACATCGTGAGGAAACCGACATGTCCTCGAACCGAAAAATTCGAAGACATGTGACCTCGCACTGGGCCCGCGTGATGGATTACGGCTCACTCCTTCTCACCGACAGAGGAGGCCTGTCCCAGCAGTGGGAACATTATAGGCTATTATGCTCATACCTAGACAGTTTTTATTTTTGCCTTTCCGGGTAGAGCCGCTCTGTCGTGTTTTATTTATTTCTTGCTTGCGGCTTCGCCCACGGTCGGATATTATCCCACGGTAAAGTACTACCGGGATAAAAGTACTGCTTACCCAACCAAGTTATGGTCCATCTATGTATGTATGTGCCAAATTTTATCCAAATCCGTTCAGCTGTTAAGGCGTGAAAGGTAAGAGACAGTTACTTTCGTTTTTATAGTCGTCCGGGGATAAAATAATAGTTAGAGGGACTGTTCTGTTTGCTAACTATGGAGGCTTGTCATGAATTGCCTCACTGTTACTTTTGTACTGTTAGCTGTAAGCCACCCAAACCCTATAAAAAAAAAAAAAAATATTAACATCCGAATTGTGAACCCCCTCCTTTTTAACCGACTTCAAAAAAAGGAGGAGGTTTCTCAATTCGACCGTATATATATATATTTTTTTTTTTTTTTATGTGTGTTCGCGGATAACTTCGTCGTTTATGAACCGATTTTGATTATTCTTTTTTTGTTGGAAAGGATATATGCCAAGGGTGGTCCCATGATAAGGAAACCAGGATCTGATGATGGCATCCCAGTGAAATCGAGGGGAACTTTCGAAAATCGTAGGAGCGACTAGTGCGTTTGTTAATTTTTTCATAAAGTATTTTAAAGCACTACAATTTGATGAAGGCCTGGAGTCGATCTGATGATGGAGCCGAAAGACAGTCGAGGGGACTCCTCAACGATTTACAGCAGTTACCTTGTGTTTGGGCTTGATTAATTTGTATTGATGTGAACTTTACACCTAGATGGGTTGCGACTGTCATTAGGGGTCTGATGATGAAGACGAAGGACAGTTAAAGGCATTCCTCAACAGTTTACAGTAGCTACCTTGTGTATGTTCACCGATTACTCGAAGACGACTGGACCGATTCCAAAAGGTCTTTTTTTATTTGAAAGGGTATACTCTCGAGGTGGTCCCATTATCATCAAGTTGGAATCTGATGAGAGGATTCCATGGAAATCGAGGGAAACCCTCAAATTTTATAGGCAAAGCTACAGCGATTTGGATATTTTTTAAAGTAACTTGAGCATTTGCTCTCGGAAATCATCACTTGGTAAAGTGGAGCTGATGATGAAGATCACAGATGGCCATCGGAACTACTCACTGACAAATATTTCACGGGTTGCGATTCAATTACTTTAATATGGTTGCTAAGCAATTTATGCTCGTCACAATGCGTATTGCGAGTGATTGTTGAGGATCTCCTGGTTCTTACCGGGAGAACTCCTCAACAATTAACGTCCCAGCATCGGGAAAAGCAAAATTTTGTAAAAGGTGATGAACAGTTGGCATTAGGCTATTGTAACTTAGATAAATTAGAAACTGACCCACTAAAAAGTGAAAAATAAAAACATTTTTACAAAAAAAAAACAACCGACTTCCAAAAAAAACACTACAAATTGAAAAATAACTTTAATTTCGGAAGTCGGTGTCAATAAACGAAAACGCGGAACCGAAGACACAGGACTTAATGCCTATGGCATTAAGTCCGCCTCTGTACATTTATGTGCTTGAAGTATAATAAAAAAAAAAAAAAAAAAAGACCGACTTCCGAAATTAAAGTTATTTTTCAATTTGTAGTGTTTTTTTTGGAAGTCGGTTGTTTTTTTTTTGTAAAAATGTTTTTATTTGAAGTCGGTTAGTGAAATAAATAAAAAAGATTATGCTAGTTATGTGGATAGTATATTATCTAACCATATAATATATCATAACTTATTACTGAAATAGCATAACTTTTAACTATAACATGCTTAGGATAGCCGAACACGTTGGTGAATCCAACCCCTAGCTAGCAAGACGTATTCCACATTGGGCACCCGCTTAAATGGCACCTGACTGTACATTTTTATCAAATACAAATTATTGACATTTCCTTGCTTATATATTTTTGAGGTGGCTGTATTTGTTAAAACCAATCCAGACCTGTTTACCAGAATATCATTTTATCACAAACGAACTCGACCACAGAACAATAACTTGTGCGTAAAAAAGTCCCATACAGCATTGATGCGAAAAAGTGTTTTTTGTATGGCACCAATCATATTCAACCACATACCTAGTTCAATTAAAGAATTAAACATAAACTTGTTTAAGAAAAGCTTAAATCATTACTGTTGAATAAAGCATATTACAGCATTTCGGAATTTTTGACAGACAAAATGTAATGACTGTTTCTGACCTAAGTTGGTAATCATTGACCTGGTATGTTATTAAGCTCTAGTCCATTTTAACATTGCACATTGACATTTTGTACATTTTGACATCGTGACATTTTTTGTAGGTATTTATTTTTTCTTTTTCTCTCTTTATGTTTACACATTATTTGAATATTGACGTAATAATTTTGTATTTTTTTTCTTTTGACATTTATATTTCTTACTTTTTATTATTGAAAATATCAATTAATAATATAATTATGCGTTTAATTAATGTAATTATGTTATCAATTTTAGTATCAAGGACATCCATTATCAATTTATTAATATCATCATATTTGTACGCCTTTTGGTATAACATAGCGCGCTTGTAATTTTTTTTTTATAACAACTATTGATTGTATATATGTACCTATCTTAACAAATGATTAACTTTATGACTGCATGTGCCACTGCGTGTCAGGTGCATTCACTCAGGTGCCATTTAAGCGGGTGCCCAATGTGGAATACGTCGCTAGCAACCCGGGCGTTGCCATTTTATCTCAATTTTCTTAGATAGCTTATATATTGAAGCTTGTTTCGAACGCACGCTTGAGTTCCGGGTGACATACATAGTTATTGCTGTGTTCCTTACTTGGTCCTATGCGTGACTGATCACTAGTATCACAAGTAAATTATCGATATTCCATGCAAAACTGTCATTGTATTCTTCGGTGACATAGCGTTAAATGTGCAAAGTTATTTAAAAATATTCTCGCAATAGCGTGTCCAATTTAAATGACACAATTTAATTATATTATCGACGAAATGATCTGGAATTAACTGGTTTATCGTATCTATCGCTGAATTGAGATGAAGTTGCATGACATTTAGGCGCTGTCAATGTTTCTTTTTTTGTTGTCAAAGTGACAGTTCCCGACGTCTCTCTGACAGGACAACTGTCAGATGTAACCGATCCCTAGAGATAGCATATTGTTAATTTTAGTTTTAATTAAAATGTAGATATTAATAGATTGTTGGCTGTTTATATTCAGTTGTATGTTGTATCTACATTGTGTATCTAAGCTTCAGTGTCGAACTAGGTGGGGTTCGAGTTAATTTATTTTAATTCATAGGTATACAGGCTGGGTTTTTTATATTGTGATCATTCCTGTAATATTAAGTATATTGTAGTATTTTAAGTACCTGTGTAAAGTTAGTTAAGCCTCACACTTCACTTGTATTTAAACATTTTGACGAAACACATTTTCCGTAACTGCAAAAAGAAATGGGTGTCAAGAAGGTACTTGATTTTCAGCACTTTCCAATTTCCTTTTGACCTTGAAATGAGTTTAAGCCGCCGCATAATAAAATACTCACCAAATATGGTATATTTCACGTTCATATACAAATTGCACGATAACATAATTATTTTCCGCGGCTACTTTTTCCTGTAAGCGATAACGACCTATCACACAGCTATGAATAATAATAGGAAACGGTGTCCGCCAATCACAGCTTCCTTTTTATCAGAAGCACCTCCCCTAATAAGCTTATCGCTGTTGAGTGCTGAAAACAAGTCTCTTCTAAAAAAGGGATAATCGATGTTAGCGGTGACTTGCTTTTTTTTTTTTGGTAGTCACAAGCCCGAAAGTCTGTCAACCAGTCTTGCCAATCTTACCAAGGGGTATCGTATTACCCAGTAACTGGGTTGTGGAGGTCAGATAGGCAGTCGCTCCATGTAAGATACTGGTATTCAGCTACATCCGGTTAGACTGGAGCCGACCCCAACATAGGTGGGAAAAGGCTAGGCAGATGATGATGAGCGGTGACCTGCTTTTTTGGTTATTCATAATGCAGCCCCGTGTAGATAAAGTCGAATTTGTCCTCTTCGTAACTGCTTTACCAGTTTTGTCAATTCCCAGTGAATTTAAACTTCACTAAGGTTGAAAGCAGTTACGAGGTCGACTATTTGTATAGCTTATTTGTATAAGCTTGTTTCTTCTTCTAGTGTCGATGACTTATATTTTTCCGACTATAAAATTACAACTGATCGCAATTTCTCTTATTTGACAATTCAGTCATGTTAATTGCTTACCAAATGGTACTTTTACCAATTTTAATTTAGTCAAAATATTTCAGTTGGTATAACATAATAATATATGTTACGCAATGTAAAATAAGCCAAATATTATTATTTCTGTCTGCCTACGATTTCAATTGGCCCTGTTTAATATGATATGAGGTAAAGGTATTTCTATTCTCATTCGCTCGCTCTTGCATCCTATGTCGCGGGGCTCCTATTTCTGTGTAAAGGGTTTAAAGTAACCTAACCAAATCTAAGCTCGGGGTGCCCTTTGCTCGCTCTTGCATCCTACGTCGCCTATCGACCGACCGCAACCATGCAGCCCCTTTAGGGAGAACTGGTTTGGCCTAGGCGAAACTAGTTCATCCTAAAATCACTCAACTTCACAAAAGGAGGAGGTACTCAATTCGGTCGTATATTTTTTTGTATGTTTGTTACAGCAGAACTCCGTTATTTAAAAGCCGACTTGCAAAACTCTTTTTTTATTTGAAAGGATATAGGTACTTTCAGATTGGTCCCATAGTTTAATCGAAATCGGTTCAGAAGTTTGGTTTTTAAACCAAAATTACTAGGGAAAATTCAAGTAAAAGAAATTGTTTTTGTATGTATGTTATGATATCTCCGGCAACTGTAAATCGATTTCAAATATTCTTTTTTAGGGTTCCGTCAACTAGGAACCCTTATAGTTTCGCCATGTCTGTCTGTCCGTCCGTCTGTCTGTCTGTCCGTCCTCGCTTAATCTCTGTGACCGTTAGCACTAGAAAGCTGAAATTTTGTAGGAGTATGTATATCAGTTACGCCGACAAAGTGGTAAAATAAAATTTTGGAAAATATTTATTTTTAGGGTAGCTCCCGTACATGTGAAGTGGGGATGAATATTTTTTTCATCATTTACCCCATTGTGTGGGGTATCGTTGAATAGGTCTTCTAAAATGGCTTAGGGGTTGCTAAAATTATTTTTCGATTTAATGCTCCATTTACGAAATATTAAAGTTTAAAGTGCAAATTTTTGTTCCAGTAGGGCGTCCCCCCCCTCTAAAAGCTAAACTACTGGCTTGAAAAATCTGGAAAAATTCTCGATGATAGTGCATTTCATGAACTTTAAAGGAAAAGTATAGCGGTTAAGATAACTTTATTAGTTTAGCAGTAATAGTTGTTGAACTTGGGTGTTGGATAATTTTGTACCAAATACAAAATCCTTAGCATTAATCCTTTAAAGTG
Organism: Mesoligia furuncula; assembly: GCA_916614155.1. Lineage (NCBI taxonomy): Eukaryota > Metazoa > Arthropoda > Insecta > Lepidoptera > Noctuidae > Mesoligia > Mesoligia furuncula. The sequence continues at coordinate 6,611,251 of OU744794.1, forward strand.
ACTAAGATGAAGTAGTTGCTTGTTTATAATGGGTAAAGACTTGCATTGAAAACCAAAATGTTTTTTTTTTTATCTATTCAGAATAAAGAACAACAGAATCGTACTACATTGTGATAACGGGCTACTACGGAACCCTACACTGTGCGTGGCCCGACACGCATTTGGCCGGTTTTTTTTAATGGATATGGTACCTACTCCTCAGGTGGTGCGGGCGGTGGCAAACAACGAAAATGCGAACCCAACGACACCGGCTTCCGAAATTAAGTTATTTTTCACTTTGTGGTGTCTTTTTTGGAAGTCGGTTGTTTTTTTTTTGTAAAAAAGTTTTTTCATCAACAACGTCAATCACATTGTCATCAATCCTTATCAGCCATTATCTTAGTGTTTTCTATCTTCTTTAACACATTTCATCCATCTTATCTTAGGCCTGCCTCCTTTCTTATATCTATTATTTCATAGGTAAATTTCCTTCCTATTCTTAAAAATTATAAACTAGAAGAGCCCCACGCTTTCTCCCGTATGAGTGTCGATCCCGTGGGGATATCGGGATAAAAACTATCCTATGTCATTTCCCGGGACTCAAACTATCTCTATACCAAATTTCATCTAAATCGGTTCAGCTGTTTAAGCGTGAAGAGGTAACAGACAGACAGAAACACTTTCGCATTTATAATATTAGTATGGATCATTCGCAACGTTATTCTGTCTGTCTGTAAACCTTGGGCGGTGGCGGCCGACATGAAAATGGCAGCAGGGTTTGACTTTACAGTGCCAAAAACGCACTTCAAGAAAACACACAAACTTCCTTTCATAAATAACGTGTGACGTCATTGACAGTAAATAACGGACGCTGTGGGGCGGCCACCGCAGTCTTAGGAAACCATAACTTACAGTATTTTATAACTCGAAAATCACTCACAGATTTAAGTATTTTTTAATCTATATAAATAAAATTCAAAGTCCTGACTGACTGATATATCGGTCAGTCAGGACTTTGACTTTGGGCTGTGCGTTGATATATCAACGCACAGCCTAAACCGCTGGTCCTACAGACATGAAAGGGGATGCCTAGTGGCCATGATAATTTAGGCCCACTGTGCACACATATAAAAAATAATTGTAATAATAGGTGGCAATTCCAATAATTAATTAGTAAAAGAAATGATATACAAAAAACTTAGCATTTTGAAGTTATTTAAGATTCTTATGTATACATCAAGTTATAGGTATTAGTGAAATATTACTTAATAAATTATTTTAATTTATTTTGGAGCATAATTAACTGGGAGTCAAAGAATACAATATACATTGTAGTTTTACATATTTATTCATTTAGTTCGTCATCATACACCACTAAAACATCATCCAAAAATTGTGCGATTGTCGAAGCATCTAATATCAAATCCAAGTTGACGCCAGTGTCGTGATGAGTAGAGGGAGCAGAATCTATAATCAGGCCGTGGTCGTCAGGTAGGAGAATCGTCAGAATCAGTATTCCTGGACAAAAGTAGTCAATTTAAACCGCAATAAATATACACAAGTCGCCGCAATGGAGTTGCAAGACAAGCAATGGTTTTGACACTTTTGACATATGACATTTACGTTTTCCGGCAACTGACAAGTTAGACTTGGTGCTGCCATAAAAAATGCAAAAAATCGATAAATCGATATTAGATTTTTTTTTTGTTTATCACTAGGATCATCAAAGATAGAAATAATAATAATTTTTAAAGGATTTTTTGTGATTTATAATATTATGTATAGTTTGCTTGGAAGAAAATGAACGGTGTTCAATAATAAATATGATGACCAATTATTCCTATTTTTTATGATGACCAATTATTCCTATTTCCTACCTATCAAAATTTTTTTGTAAGGGCAACATATTCAAATGAATGTTTATTCAAGTTCCATTAGTTTAGTCGTTTTAATATGTAATATTTTTGAATAAATGGTGCCGACTTGCACAGAATCATGAATACGTGGGAGACATGGGAAAAATATTCACATATTTTTTTAGTAAAACAAATCCCTTGTGCGTCTCTGGGGCTATTGGCATGCCCCTTTGGAGGGTGTGTTCTTTGTGAAGAGTAGGTATCCACTAAGTCAGTGTTTTTCGAAATTCCACCCCTAAGAGGGTGAATGGGGGTGGGTAAAATTTTACGCGTCCGAAGTCGTGGGCTGAAGCTAGTCTAATATATTTTCACTGGGTTACGTTCCACGCAAGCGCAGCTAGTAGAACACCTATTTAACCTACACCTTGAAAGTCATCAGCTGTGACTATGAGGCAATTGGCTGATGATTATTAATGAGGCCTTAACTGGTTTTAATAGTCTTAATTGAAACCTCTTTCACAGGAGAAACGTATGACATTGGCTGGATAGTTTATAATTCACCACCAACTACTATACAGCAGCGGCGAAGGTACCATACAACACGATTCCTACCGGCTTCCCTTCGAAAATTCAGAATGATGAAAGATATTCATATCATACTACATATAAGGTATTTAATACACCGTACAATTAAAACATTGCAAAACGCCTACACGCTTTTTTTTTGCTCCGGTTTACCTTTTTTTTTTTTTTTTTGTGAATGGGAAATCATCAAATGACTCCTCCCGCTCTGGGTGGAGCGGAAGGGAGTGTCAGACTCTTACTGACTAAAACCCACCCGTGTTCCTTCCTTAGCCCTTTATGTTCCGGGCCAGCGGTAACCCTTTCGGACAATCCCGCTGACCCGGCAGGCTTCGGCCCTGAGGGGCCCCTCCTCGATGCTGACATCTCTTTGAGGCGCGCGTGGAACACTTACGCGCCGTCCGGCACGGGCCTGGTCCTGATCGGACGGTGAGCTACCCATTACTCTCCGCCCGCAGGCCCGCGCCTACGGTGGCCGGGAGTCATCACGCGGCTCCCGACGCCCGGAGCGTCTCCCGCGGCGGCTGGGACGGGAGGCTCTCTTCCTGAGCCGTCCCGCCACCTCCTTCGCTAGCATGACTGCTTCGCAGAAGGAGGTGACTGCCCCCCACTCCCTCTCGCCCCGGACCATGGCTTTCACCAGGGCCGGACGCGAGAGGTCGCCTCTACGAGGACACGGCGGTGCTCCGCCCAAGCGGGGCAGACCTCCACCGTGTGCTCCACCGTGTCCTCTGGGCGATCCTGGCAATGGTGACACCCGGGCGTTTCCTCCCGCCTCTGTCATAAATTCACCCTTGGCCACTGCTATACAGAGTCAAATTAAATTACCTAGTAAAACTCCATAGACGACGGTACTGATATCCAAACTCGATAAAATACAAATGAAGAAATTTGATGTTTTTTGTGGGGTTCAACGACCACTGGTAGTGTCGTTACTTAAAGTAGTTGAGAATATAATTTTTAGTTTTATCATTATAAAATAATGATACTCATCACGCCTGCGAAGTTTCGCTAGCTAATTTAATTTGACACTGTTTGAATTTTTAAAATAAATGAATTAAATAATAAAAATGAACAAATTTTCAATTTTTAATTTCAGGAATCTTGAATGTAACAGTGCTCTTGCGAATGTCTTTTATATTGCCGGAAGGCGAGGGGTTCGATTCTTACAAATAGTTTAGACTCGCGCCCCGCGGTTTCACCCGCATAACTGTCGATCCCGATGAAATATCGGGATAAAAACTATCCTATGTCCTTCCCCGGGATGCAATCTATCTCTCAGCCAAATTTTATTGAAATCCGTTCAGTGGTTTAGGCGTGATTAGTATACGGATTCAGGTGGAAGGTAGGTACTATGTGGGATGGTTTTTTTGTTGTTTAGTATACAGGGTCCCATTAAAATTTTTTATTTATTTATTTATTAGCTTTATTTTATCCCTTACATTTAGTTTATTTATGTGTACTTACTTATTTATTTGTTAGTAATGTTAGTTTTGTACTTAAATAAGGTTAGTATTGTTAGGTGTAAGGGCCGCCTTTCGCGGTGAAAGCCTCCTCCAAACCTTTCCAAGTGGATCTGTCCTTTGCCCGTTTGGGCCATAAGGCTCCGGCTATCTCTATGATGTCGTCACTCCATCTTTTAGAAGGTCTACCCTTCCTCCTTTTTTTATATATTGGGTACCAATTAGAAATAGTTTGTGACCATCTTTCATCCATAGCTCTTTGGATATGACCTGACCATTTCCATTTCAATGTCAGCACCTGTTTGACGGCATCCCTTAATATCCCATTAAAATAGATGGACAAATTTTAACACAGCGCTCAGTACGTCTAACTAAACATATCCAAGCAAAAATAACACCGATTAAAGTGATTTTATTTTGACCTAAAATAATAAATTGCCGGCACATTAGTGTATTTTCGTTAGCTGATTTTATTTTTCTTGTGATCTATGCGTTTTTCTTTTCTATTTTTTTATCTTCGTCCTTATTTTGGTGGTCTAAATGATTCGTAAAAGTTTGTCCACCTATTTTAATGGGACCTTATATATTGCCCTAATGCTGAGCAAAGGCCTCCCCCAAATCCTTCCAGGAACTCTTTTCCCGCCCCACCTCGAACCAGCCCTCGCAGTACGCGTCCAGGTCATCTCGCCTCCTCTTTCTGGACCGGCCTCTGTTAGATATTTATGTATAATAAAAGTGCGGAGTGCTGCACACCCCCACCCTATTTCAAGTTAAACAAATATCGATCTTATTTCAATGCCCATTAAGTTGATTTCAGAGTGACTAGCACTACTGAAAAAGTTATAAAAATGTTTGAAGTTGTAGCGTAAACTGAACTTTATTGTGTAGGAGTTAAAGTTATTTTTCCATTAATTCATATTTGTTTACATTTTTGGTAAATAAATGTCGAATGCAGATTATGTATGTATTTTTCAAATAATTTGATGAGATTCTGCAGTTCAGCCAGTTCTTTCAGTTTTCAGCCCGAACAAAATTAATAAGTGTATGTTGGTTAAATACTGGCGAATTGTGGGTGTATTATTACTCGTAGGTACCTACACCTCTGCGTAATCCGTCGGGAAATTGAAACAGGATGATATGTGGGTGTTTTAATTCTATTCCTTTTGAAAATCTATTTTCGATTACTCAATGTGATAGTGACACATTTCAACACCCAGACATTTATACAACATTATTTTTAGTATAATATGCGAAATCCGAAACACGTGTCTAGTATTTTTATGTTATGAATCTATGTACAAATTTTCAAAACTGTTTCATGTGAAATCACAAAGTTATAAGCTTGTTAAGTTACCTGTGTGTCCGTACAAAAACATGCTCACCCGCGCCGCTCGCGCCGCGCCGTCTTGCGCTCATTGATAATAGTACCTAGGTACATAACCGTTCGGCGAGGAGATTGGATAACCTACTTAGTGTCGCTCGGTGTCCAACTTTTAACCTTTTTTAAATATTTTTGGGACAAAATATAACATGGGGTAAAATTGATTGGAATCGATTCAGTTACTAAATTCTGAACAAACTATATTCAGGTTTCGCATATACTAAAAATAACGTTGTATAAAGTCTGTGAGTACCTACTTTCTTCAACCACACAACCCAAAAGTTTGACATATACTTATATCCAAAATTCTTCAAACAAAATTGACACTTAACATTAAAATATTAACTTCAAAATAGTGTACATTTTCTGTATATACAAAGGCCACTTGTACAATTTATTATTATTATTATTGAAGAAAACAAATAATAATGCATATAGTACTCAATAGCACGACATTGAAAGTAGGCGTTGAGTTACGTAACCCTAGAAACGGCGGGGACAAGTATTGAATATCATTCGACGCACGTGGCCGACCGATGATGTACCCATGTAGGTACTTGGCTGAGGTTTCTGTAAACGCTTGTAATGGTGGAGAGGTTTTGCAGAGAAGGAATCTTCATCTACCTAGCCTTTTTCCCAACTATGTTGAGGTCGGATTCTGACCTCCACAACCCAGTTACTGGATAATACGATACCCCTTGGTAAGACTGGTTGTCAGACTTTCGGGCTTCTGACTACCCGTAACGACTGTCAAAGATCCACGAATGACATCCGGGACCAACGGCTTAACCGAGGCACGGAGGGGTCACGGTATGTAAAGATGGTCACCCATCTACAGACCAACCGCGGCAAGCGTAGCTTAACCTGATCGATCGACCTGTGCGGCTGTTAGGTATGTTTTAGCAACGAGCCTCTCATATCATCGCAGGTAGAACAATGGCACGAAATGAACCCATGGAACCTACGGAAAATAGACGAACCGTAATATACAATTATTATCACACTAATATTTTAAAGGCGATAATTTTTGAGTGTATGTTTGTTACGTCTTTACGCACAAACGGCTGAACGGTTATTTATGAAATTTGGCACACATATAGTTTATAACTAGGATTAACACATAGGATACTCTTTATCCCGATATTCCCACGGGATCGACACTTATGCGGGTGAAACCGTGGGGCCCTGCTATATATAGATATAAAATAAAATAAATTTATTTGTGTACAAAGGTTAAAGGGTGTTACAAATTTTAAAGATATCTGTCTATACAGTGACACACATAAAATAAGTAACATGTAATCATATTACCTAAGCTGATCATTTGTTTTTATGACAAAAGAAGCAAGAAAAGTTGTTTTCAGAATACATTGTTTGGTCTTCTTGAAAACAAAATCAAAAGCTTCCGAAGCTAAGGAAATTCATCAGGTAAAGAATTTTCGGCAGAACCCATAATAAGGTTTTTTCTTAATCAAATTTGCAATAAGAAAAAAAACTGTTGCTTAGCGTCAACGAGGAAAACTAATTAGTAGTCGCGGGGTCATTAAACTCTCAAAAAAGATGTTGCATATTTATAGAATTAGAATATCAGTACGTAATTTGGGTGGCTCTTAATTAAAATTTTGATATCCAACCTACCTCTTGGTACTAGCTAATTAAGGATGTATTACGATTCGTATTACGCAAACTACTCGCGTTATCACTATTATGATATCGATGTCATAGTAACTAAACTTACCTATTAATAATAATACCTCACCGCCGTATCTCTACGTTGACATCGTGGTGGGGCTTGCGCGCTCCGAACTCTAGGCCTGTGCCGGTAGAGTTTACCTTGCCGGAACAGGAGCCAGACCAAGAGAGACACAGAAACCGGCAGGGCAGCATGTGGCGAACTGTTAGGCAATAGCGACACCACGGAGACAGCCTCCCGGGAGTAGTCTTGTTCCTCACCTCTCGCTTGTCTTAATTGGTCGGCTGGAGTGAACACTGACGAGGAACAGAGCTCCCACGTCTTTCTTGCCTTTATTGGCTGGCTTGAGTGGAGATTCACAAGAGCACACGTGCTCGGGGAAGGAAGTATTCCAGTAAGTGCTCGTAGGGATCTTGACCATCTTCCGGGCTCAGGGATTGTTCTGAAAGCCGTGAATACCTCTCCACTCCTCAAGCACCTCAGGACATGTTGCCCACTTGTCGCTACGTCACTATGTGCTAGCGACCGTTTCCGGAGGCCCATTATTGAGTGTGCAAGTTACCCCCTGCCATTTTATCCGTGTATAAATAAAACATTGATCAGGCAGGGGCCATAGTTCTTCCATAGTTCTCGGTTACCACTCCACTTTAGCCACCCAAACCCATAATCCAATATCTTTGTTTCCATATCCTGCAATAGTCCTACACCAACGGAGGATTGTCCTTGGGTGTACTTGCATAGTGCGAACAGGGATAATCGTCAGTTGGTGCCGTATTTAATTAAAAACCTCTAACGGGCGTCTGCGAGTTGGCTTCGGCCCCTCGTACGCCTTCCAAAGGTCTGGGACCCCTACTCAAAGATATAATAATAATTAATTTATTTTGGACAAAACACTTGTACTTTCATAAACCTGCCAAACTGCGTGACAGTTTGTCATCATCATTTGTAGTCATTGTCAGTATGTTATTAGGTAATCGCGTTGCTATCTGCACTACATGTTATACAAAGACTTATTTTGTTTATAATCTCAATAGCGGTGTTTCCTCGCATTTCTATTTAAAATAGAGCAGTGAGTTTAATATGATAACCCCTTTGCTTATCAAGAGATTCTCTCTCTCTCTAATGCACATGGCCTAATTTTGGATGATTATAATTGGCGCGGATAAGCTCCGATGTTGTTTTGTTAATTAGTTTGTCGGTTCGCAGTTGTGTGGTCTTTGTGCCTGTTTGAATACCTTGAGAGTGTCTTTGCACTTGGCGTTTGTTTGCCGTACGCATTGTCGCAGCGTAAACGCAGCGTAGGCCGCGTAGGCTCAGCGTAGGCATCGTAGACGCGGCGGAGCTCTAGCTCGATCGGAGTAAACGTAAATTACAACGATTTTATAATTGAATCCATCCATGCAAAATGCTATAGGATACTTACCTAGTATTTTCTATTGAAAAATTGATCGAATTTATGTTATGTTTAGTTCACGCGTTCGTGCTACGGCGTCAGACGTAGCGTAGACCGCGTAGGCTTGACGTAGGCATCGTAGACTCAGTGCAAACGCCGCGTAGACGCGTAGAGGTGACGTCATTAGGCCACTTATCCAGTAAGTCCCTGTATCGTTCATTGAGGAAGAAGCTACGCGACTTTTACTAATGACTTCTGAAATTTTAACCAGTTTATCAGCGCGATGCATCATTAGATACGTTTTTCGATGTTTGGAAAAGTTAATACAGGAAAAAGTGTTGCAGTATTTCACCATAATTGTGAAAGAACTGTGTTTGTGAATAAAGAGTATTCTATTCTATTCTATTCTATTCTATTCTTTGGTGTTGACAGAGGTCATGGGTAGGTCAGATGTCATTCGCTCCAAATATAACCAGAAATTGTTTCGTTACGGATACATTTTCAGGGCTGACGAATGACCTTTCTATATTATAATAAAAATAAGTACTTCATTACGATAATAAAGTATGTAGATACCTTTTATCACATCCTTGAAAATATAACAGTTTTTTTAATCTGGTCCATTGAAAAATGATCGGTATACAAACAGTATAGTAACAAGTATATCACTTGTTACGATTTATAAAGGCATGACGTGTGATTTTAAAGAAGTAAAAAGCACATCTGAAAAAAGATCTTATATTTCACATGCCATAAATTGTCGTTGTCTAAAATGACTGCCAGTACTGCTAATCCTACTTAATATTATAAATGTGAAAGTTTGTGAAGATGTTTGGATGTTTGTTACTCAATCACGCGTAAACAGTTGAACAGATTTGGATGAAAATTAGCACATAGATAGACCATTTCCTGGATTAACACAAAGGATACTTTTTATCCCGATATTCCCACGGGATCGAAACTTATACGGGTGAAACCGCGGGGCGCTGCTAGTACTCTATAAAGTTCAAATAAAAGTTTTCTTTCATCCTAAATACAAATAAATAATCAGTAAATAGCGTTACATACACGATAATACGTACTAAGAAACACTTGACGATAACATAGTTAAAAGAAAATGTGTCACAACCTTGATTTGTACGATATTATGTTACAAAACTGATAACCCCGTCGGGGATTCGTATCGGCTATCATTCAGATTCGGCTGTTACGCAAGCGGAAACCGTATTATGTGGTCTGTGCTGATATTGTTGTATTTTGTGAAGTTTTTTTTTTGTTTGGGCTTTTGACTTGTTTCAACTTTCTGATTAAACCGACTCCTTGACAGTTCAAAAGTGTCTGTAAATCGTTTTATTGAAATAGTTTTTCTTTACTTTTTTTTATATTACTTTTTAAAAAAAAACATTGCTCCACACTAGGAATTTCTCCTGTATCGTGGGTGCGTTTACTAACATTTAAACTCAGATACACAAACAGCCAGACCCGGAACAACGACTTGTAGGTCATACAAATATTTGTTCAGTGCAGGAATCGAACCCGCGACACGCGGCGCAGCAGTCAATCGCTTAACCACTGCGCCAACCGTGCCGTCGTCGTAAATAAATGTTTCAGTTTGAGTTTATTATTTTCATAAAACGAATTATTTATATAATTAGGGGGCGTTTTATGAAAAATACAAGATAATTATCAAATCATGTATTTTTTCATAAAAGTCCCCAACTATGAAATGTCTGTTAGTTATTCGGCATATTTTAATTTCAGAAACAATATACCGGTACAAATATTTAAGGGGAAATTGCCATAATCTGCACACTTGGATTGGCTTGGATTTTGGATCGACAGTTGCTAGCAACAACATTTCGGTCATTCTGAATATCCTCTGAGCTAGTTGTAATCCAAAATCGCCTTTTACGATCACCAAACATGATGATGAAGGAAAAAAAAAACCTGATTCAAACTCAAAGCAGTTATTTCAATTAAACTGTTAACAGGCACTTTTGAATTGTCAAGAAGTCGGTCAGTCAGAAAATATGAAGCTAGTTGCCCATTCCAAAGCGTACCTATGGAGAAGAACGGGCAAGAAACTCTATGGACACTTTTTAAATTATATTTTTACAAAAATATTAGTTACTTACATCATTTATGTTGAATTTATAATTATATGTGAGAACGGTGTAAAAAGATTATCACACCATCATAATATTCATCATAATCATTCAGCCGAAAGACGTCTACAGTAGCCTAAAGGCTCGCCACTGTTCGGCCCTTTGAACATACACGTTCTTACCGTGAAGAACTACGATTTATTCGCCGTGTGGAGGCGCGGTCGTCAGTGTTATATGGCTCACTATGGAAGCTTGTTGGCAGACACGTTTTTTCTTCGGCGCGGTTTATACGCACCGTAAAGAAACCGTGCCGTGTACAAAGTGCCTGCCGGTGCTTTCCGCATCACAGTAAAAACAAAAGAATGCTTAAGAGCGTTTACACCGTACGGCATTTCATACAAACTTTCAAGCTCTTGTTTTTCAAAATGACTGAACAGATTTTATTGAAACTTCATACGCATAGGCATGATACAAAGGTCGTTAATGGAATTATTCCATTCTGATCCGCTGAACCCCCCTCCACCCCCCCACCTCGATCCCCTCCTGGATCGTCTTCTGTTTTAATCTTTGTCTTATCCACTATAAACTTTCTCATACCTTACATAAGAACATTTCCGAAAAATAGTGCCACAGCCAAATTAGACCGATTTTAAATTTTCCATAGAAACAGAGATTTCCCGTTATCGTTTTTTAAATGAGATATTTCGAAAATGTTCTTAAGTAACTTTTTAGACCTTTGTATCATGCCTATGCGTATGAAGATTAATTAAAATCGGTTCATTCATTTCGAAAAACAAGGATTTGAATGTTTGTATGAAATGCCGTACGTCGTAAACGCTCTTAGGGCTGATTTTTCAATCGTCTGGTAACTTTATTCGAGGAATAATTTTGAAATTTTGACAGTTATTTAATACAAAAACTGTCAAACGTCAATTTTATTCTTCGAATAAAAGTTATCTGGCGATGGAAAAATCAGCCCTAAATCAAACAAAATTCAGATAAAACTTCAGAATTCCCCACACATTGCCTCGGGTACGGTTACGGGTTTTAATTGACTTAATAATAATAATAATAATAATATTTTATTTGACTTAGTTGTAAATGATAGCTAGGTACTATTTAGTATTTCCCATTGGCCACGTGATCGAGGCAATTAAGCGGTTTATGGCCGCTTGTGGCGACCTCGTGAGAAGCAGTGGCGGGAAATTAATATATAGGGATATGTTCGGAAAACTGTGAGTTGAGGTTTGATTTATTCACATCTAAGAAAATGTGTCTGCAAAATAGAAATAATTTATTACTTACTAGCTTTTTGCCTCCGGCTGCGGGAACGTCTACCGGGATTAAAACAAAAAACTGGCCAAGTGCGGGTTGGATTTGCACACGAAGGGTTCCGTACTACAAGGCAAAAACGCCGAAAAAATCACGTTTGTTGTATGGGAGCCCCCCTTAAATATTTATTTTATTTTAATTTTATTATTTATTATTAAAGTTAAAATACAACTGAGTATTTTGTGAATATTTCAAGCGCCTACCTGTTGCCATTTTTGAAATCGAGCGAAAAAGGGCAAATAATCGCGTTTGTTGTATGGGAGCCCCCCTTAAATATTTATTTTATTTTGTTTTTAGTATTTGTTGTTATAGCGGCAACAGAAATACATCATGTGTGAAAATTTCAACTGTCTAGCTATAGCGGTTCTTGAGATACAGCCTGGTGACAGACAGACAGACAGACGGACAGACGGACAGACGGACAGACAGCGAAGTCTTAGTAATAGGGTCCCGTTTTTACCCTTTGGGTACGGAACCCTAAAAAGGAACCTAACCTGTCTTAAGTCGTGGTACTGCAACATCATAGAACAGCCTGTGGAAAGTGTCTGCCTAACACTAGAGCAAGATGCAGTCCGTAATAAACTCTCGGATTCCCTCTTTCAACTCTAGGATTAGTTTCTTCTTTCAGCGCACAAATTTCATCCAAAAAAAAAATAACTTTCCATTGTCCACTTTCATTTATAGCATTTTCTATTCATAATTCCAGTCAAGGAAAAGTGTATTCGGAGGGCCATAAAAATATAGATATCAGTCATAAAATTAACAATGATGGAAATACCAGAAATGTATAGGACTGACATGAACTAAAAGCCGAAAAGCCTTATGTCAATCCTGTTGAAAGTCCTTGTACAAATACGAAACGCATTTAAGGTGTATGCGCAGTGGTAGACCGCGAAATTCAAATTTTCTTACGTTTTTTGCAATTTGCAAGTCATTGTCAGGTTGTATCTTGATCGAAATATAATACACAACCAAGATCAAGATACAACCTGACACTGACCTGAAAATTGCAAAGATTGTAAGAAAAATTGAATTTCGCGGGCTACATGATGATGATGATGGGACTCCCTTTTCCGCACTTAGAGTCTCATTCGGTCCTTTGTGCCTGGGGATTCTGGCTAACAGAGCCAGCCTAGCTCCGCCCAAAAGCATAGAAGCGTCCTGGGAGCTTCACAGGCTTCGCGGAGCGACCTCATTGTTACGAGGATTTCTGCATGTTGAGAAGCCACGGCCTCGCATTCCAGGATGACGTGGCCGGCTGATTCCTTGGCGTCAAGGCAGCCCCTGCAAAGGGGGCTGTTTGTGGCGCCTATGTTGAAAAGATGTTTGTTGAGGAGGTTGTGGCCCGTAATTGAACCTATTATTATTCTAAGGTTATTTCTACTCAGGCTGAGAAGTTTTTTGGTGTTTCGCGGGCTACAACTGCGCATTCGCCTTAAAGCGATTGTCACTTGTCTAGGCTCTCGAGTCCTTTACTTGTGAACTCTGTACGACCTTATATTAATAGTTTCTCTTTATTCATTCAGTTTGAATGGATTCACTAAGCTTCAATATAATACCAGTCCCATCACAGATAAGTCATAGTATGTCGTAATGTTCTTTTGTTTTGGTGCTACTATTTATCTTGTCTAATTCGTCCTCGGTTTCGGCCTCGGCACGAGATAAAAAAGAACTTGAACTGTTCTATCCAAATAGTGAAGATTTATCTAGGCTGGATCCGGAATGGTGGGAAATTTTATTTATTTATTTAATACTTCAAGCACATAAATGTACAGAGGCGGACTTAATGCCATAGGCATTTTCTACCAGTCAACCTATGGATCATGCAGAGACAAACACAGGTAGGTACAATCATGAAAATTGAGAAATAAATACTTTAAATATAAAGATAGTAACTACTAATAATTTTGTGTTTGTAGCAATAGGGATTTTCCATAAAGATGTGTCGATGTTTTTAAAATGGTAAGTTCCTGCTGGCTCAGAGGCACAATTCTCGTAATTTTATGAAAGTTTACAGCCAGTCTCAATCTGTCAGAAATACCCCCTTTTTTTTGCGGAAATCATCAAATGACTCCTCCCGCTCTGGGTGGAGCGGAAGGGAGTGTCAGACTCTTACTGACTAAAACCCACCCGTGTTCCTTCCTCAGCCCTTTATGTTCCGGGCCAGCGGTAACCCTTTCGGACAATCCCGCTGGCCCGGCAGGCTTCGGCCCTAAGGGGCCCCTCGATGCTAACATTTCTTTGAGGCGCGCGTGGAACACGTACGCGCCGTCCGGCACGGGCCTGGTCCTGATCGGACGGTGAGCTACCCATTACCCTCCGCCCGCAGGCCCGCGCCTACGGTGGCCAGGAGTCGTTACACATACACAACATACTCACATACACACACCCCCACATACATATGACATTTTTGACAAGTTTTTGACATCGATTGTCATTGAGATGAGATTGCGACTAGGTCTTGAATGTTTTGAATTACGTGAATTGGCCTCCAGAGCACAGAGGCGCCTCTGCTAGAGACGGAATTGTCAACACTTTCCTTGAGAAAAAAGTGACATGCTTGGTTTGACCATGCCGTCACAGTTTTCTTGCACTACGACACTAAACTGACGGCTTTAAATGGGGTCTGTGACAAGTTGTGCGCACTTTCTTTTTCATTTGGTATTTCATTTGCAATCTAACATACTTAGCAGCGTATCATAAAACATAATTTTAAAAGCTAACAGTATTAAAATAATAATAATATGTACAAGTATATAAAAAGGAGGAGAAAATAATAGGGGATCAAAAAATTCATTCGCATCGCTGTCAACAGGAAACGTGCCCAAAAGACTGGCAGCATTGCCACGTTGTATGGCAATGCCAGGCAACAAATAGGCCAGCCCCTGGTCACGGGAAGAATCGACCAACCGCTTGGCGATGTCTCGAAATACTAAGTGGGCACTCGGCGTATCATAATTATATTGTGTTATGCCAAACTAGCTGTTGCCCTGGACTTCATCCGCGTGAAGTAACTTGTTCCCCGATCCACGCCGTCACATCACATCGCCTGCCTGCCCCATTACTTCGTTTTCGTTTAGCATTCTTTCTGATTTTTTTCTTTTTGTTCGGCTCCTGATGGCCTAAGCATGAAGTTAAATAGCCTATATTATTATTATTTATTTGAATCATAAGCCAACACGGACCAATTATAAAACAAACTAATACAATGATAATTAAATTTAATTAAATACAATAAAATACAATTTAAATACAAAAATACAATACACGTCAAAACAACACAAATACAAGTCAAAACAATTAAAACAATATTACCACATTAGCCCGAACATGTACCATGTCACAGTGATACATGTACTGGCAGTCGAATCGCTGGGCGAAGGCGCTCAGGATACTGTTCGGGCTGACCCGCACCCTGCGTACCAGGGATGTGCACCGCTTGCGCATGGTTGTATAAAAACAATCCACGCGCGCTTCGGCGAACATCCCCGAAGCGCTACAGAGGCGAGGCAGCCCCAACAGCACCCTGAATGCATTATTGTATTGGACGCGTAGAGCGCTGTACTGCTTTTGAGTATAATTCACCCACAGACTGCTCGTGTAGAAGGACGTGCAAAATGCCCTGAACAGGGTGATCTTGATGTCTCTTGAATAGCGAGCAAATCTGCGTGCTATCGTATTCGCACGAACAGACAGCGCTCTACGCTCCCTTTCTATGTCATTATCGTCTTTCAGATCCGGGGTTAGCAAGTGCCCAAGGTATTTAAATTGTTCTACTCTACTAAGGGGGCAGCCATTCAATCTAACTTTAGGTGTTTGACTTAGGGCCCTTCCCCGAGCCTGAAAGACCATCCACTCACTTTTATTTGTGTTGTACACCAACCCTCCTCCTATAGCCTTCCTCATAATCCTCAAGAACTGGGCTATCAAAAAAGAATTTTTCGAATCCGATGCCGACGGATAGTTCTAGAGCTTAGCTCTCTTCAGCTTTATTATTACTGAACCACGCAAATCGCGAGCAAAAAAAAGAATGACTGACTGTAGATATGTATATGCGCACGAGCTACATAATCTATCCATATGCGATTGTGCACTACGATAGATTTCAATTGAATCTTCATTGTTGCATCGTGTGTTGTCCCATTTATCTCCTCGGATTGAGATCGGATGCAGTGAAGACAGAAGTGGACTAGACCATTTAACTGTGTTAATAGTGCAACAATATTTATTTGTAGTTTGTTATTTGTTCTGGCTTAAGTTTACAGTGGAATACAAAGAACATCCATCAAAACTACTCAGTTTGTTTTAGCGAGCTAGCATGTATAATCATGTAATAATGCTAATAATTATTTAAAAAAATTAATAATTTATTTAATTTTATGATGTCGCCTATAGTGTTCTCACTTCTGGGACACAGGCCTCCTCTCGGTGAGAGGGAGTGGGCCGTTATCCACAACGCTGGCCCAGTGCGGGTTGGAAGATGTCATGTCTTCGAATTTTTGGTTCTAAGACATGTCGGTTTCCTCACGACGTTTTCTTTCACCGTTTTGAGAGCATTGGTGATGAAATAATTTACACAAAGTAAAGCGCTTGTCTGGTTTCGAACCTACAACCGGTTAGTCGTGACCGTTACAACTGGGCTACCACTACTCCTACTAACTAGTTCTGTGACAAATACTAAACTAACAGCCTCCTCTTTTTTTTTATTTGAAATAATGGGTTTGCTCTTGACTCTAGTCTAGGTCAGAGGTGACTTTGTCTCTGCAAAGTCGACGATTGAGTGAGCTTACCCAGAAGAAGCCTGTTCACTCTTACTTTGAAGAGATTCGGGTTGTATGCGCTCGGAAACACAGACGCAGGTAAAGAGTTCCACTCTTTTGCTGTGCGCATTATAAAAGACATTTGGAAACGCTTAGTGCGAATTGGTGGAATAGCAACTAGGCAGGAACTCCTTTGTAGATGTCTGTGAAAAATGCAATCTGGCTTCCGCTATACAAAGTAATAATCTTTTAAGAATGTGAATATTACCGTATGTTTTCCTTCATCGATACATAATAACGTTAATAGTACCGACCTACTATTATATAAGCGATAGTGTATTTTGATAGTACTTTTATCGGTTTATAGCATTCCTAAATAGACATGTCATATAACCAATTAGTTTCTAGTTTACAGCTAAAATAGTAACGAGTGAACTGCGATAAAATGAGTTCGACTCTGATAAGATTTTGTTTTGTAGGTATTGATTTTATAAAGTAGACAAATAATAGTTTTTATAAGAAAAGCTGATAAGCGCCTTGGCTTAGCGATAACAATAATTGCAGGCCCACAAAGATTTGTCGTAGGTATTCAAAAAACTCGAAAAAAAACATCAGCTGTCTATCTCAAATTATTTATTCAAATTAACTACTCAATCCCGGTGTTGTCCGCTATCGGCCCATTACAATAGAAAATAAATTGTGTCTCATTAGCGGTGATTAAGCGGTTAAACCACAGATATAGATAGACCTAGGTCTATCGTTATCTAGATAACGCCAAGTATCACGAACTATATGAAAACCAAGCGTGCCATTTTTTTTGACTACCTACTATGACGTCACAAGCTCGCCCTCTCGCTCACGCTTACCCAGCCAGAAGTACACAGGACTGAGCGCGAAAGTGGCGGCATACGATTTTTGAACGTAAGCTGGTGCGATTTTTGGCACGGGAAGTAGTTGCTCTTGCGCTATCTAGGTGTATCTTTATCTGTAGGTTAAATCATTTACAGGTACTTTTGAATCATTAAGGAGTCGGTCAGTCAGAACTACGAAGCTTGCCCATTCTAAGGCGTATCGTGTTCCATATACATTTATGATTCCATAGGTAACTTGAATAATAAATTAATAGTTTTAAAAACACTAGAAAAACACGCTTACAAGACTTTTCTAAGAAATCCATAACAGCTATGATACGATTTTCCATCATGAAGTTCCTGTTCATATCTTCCGGCTCCATCATCAGATCAGTTCGACAGTACCATATTATTGTATTGTCATTAGAACTACATACAGCTGCCAATTTTCATTACGGTACGACCCTTGGAAGATGGTTAAATTAGTTACCTTAGATTCCATTACATAGTTAGTTACATACAGGTCGACCTAATAAAAGCGTGTTAAAAATGTTGGGAACAGCAGATTTTTTTTGTCCCATAATAAAAGTTGCTTAGTAAACGATACGTAGGTATGTAAGTACAATGACCCTATTATTTCAATACCACACTTAATACAGCACCCTAATTGCGTAACACACTATCATCACAATTTGAATAATTTTGAAAGATATTGCTAATCCACTGCTTCATATGTTCGTAAAATTTGTCTGCTCAACAACGTAAATAACGCAATGAATGTTGTTGAACTGTCAAAATGAAAGCCATTCCTACTGTTAGTGTGTTACGCAATTACCCCATTGGAGACAACACATGGATATGGGGTAGATCTGTAGCGGTATCTACAACGCCACATGCGAACAACGCGTCCTACTGACGTCACGCAAAATCCTGCATCTCGCAAGCAGAGTTTACCGCGCAACTAGCATAGATACAACGGCCGGACATGGATCATCGGGCAGTTGCCCGCCAGACACAACACCCGTCTGGTCGGAGGATCCTCCCTTTTCTATAGAGTATGAGTGAACTTTACACACTGTTCCTCATTCCTTTATAGATCGTACAGTCTGCGCTAAGTCCAATCCTTTCTTGTCCAGCGAGTCTTTTCACATTTCTATTACTGTTTGTGGTTCTACATAACCGAGTGAATAGAAAACTACAAACTTAAAACTCTCAAACTCAAAACTCAAGTCATCTACAGGCAGTTTTGAATTGTCAAGGAGTCGGTCAGTCAGAAGTATGAAGATAGTTGCCCATTCCAAAGCGTAGAAGGTACCTATGGAGACGAAAACAATACAATAACTGATGTGGTCTTCTTTATCGATCTAAGAATCGAAAATCTATCGATTATTCACCGATCCAAACTCGTACGGGGAAAGACGGTAAACGAAACACATGAAATAAAATCATAAAATTTAGCAATTCGCCGACGAGGATAGTTTAACATAATCATGTCGACTTATCTCAACTTACAGGATATGTTATATCAAAATGTGAATAAAATGCACATTGTAGGAAAGTTCCACGATTTAAAAGAGCCGAGAGGAAGCCATTATCGACTGTGTAGTACATAATCCTGAGTCACGTGGTAGGTACTCAACGTGACCTAACAGGGTTATAATACATGGAAAATGTTTTTGTGATCTATAAAAGTCAATTTTATTGTTTTGGGGGAACAAGCTCATTATTTAAATCATTGGTTGTCATGACGCCTGTGCTCGAGAATGTTCTTCGCGGGTGTTGGTACTTTTTTGTAGAAATTTCGGGTATACTCAAGCGCGTGCTGAAGAAGATAAGATAAGATAATAAAACAAAATATTTAAATATAATAAATAAATAATAAGTATATAAAATAATAATATAAAAAATAATAATTATATAAAAAAAATTATTATAATTATACTATATATAAATATAATTTCCTTTTCACTAAAGTCCAGCCTAAAATGAGATACCCTGCTGTGTAGCTTACTCTGGGGCCGTTCATTTATTACGTAAGATGATTTGAGGAAAGTCCTAACAAGTCCTATATTTTCTTACGTGGGGATGGGAGGGGTCTAGATTGTTCTTACGTAGACCACAAAAGGTAGCAAAAAAAAAAACGAAATCTTACAGATATTGACTAGTTTTTACCTACATTGTAGCCGTAGGCCTTGATCTAACGTAATATATGTAACTAGCCGCGCCCCGCGGTTTCACCCGCATAAGTCTCGATCCCGTGAGAATATCGGGATAAAAAGTATCCTATGTGTGTTCCCGGGACTCAAACTATCTCTACACCAAATTTCATATAAATCGGTTCAGCGGTTTAAGCGTGAAGAGGTAACAAACATATAAACACACACACACACTTTCGTCTTTATAATATTAGTGTGACTAGCTTCCGCCCGCGGCTTCGCCCGCAAGGTATGTCGATAAAAACTATCCTATGTCCTTCCCCGAGATGCAATCTATCTCTCTGCCAAATTTTATTGAAATCCATTCCGTGGTTTAGGCGTAAAAAGGTAATATATAGACAGACAGTGTTACATTCGAATTTATAATATTTGTATGCGCCCCGCGGTTTCACCCGCATATCCCGTGGGAATATCGGGATAAAAAGTAACCTATATTTTAAGGCAAGGTGTCAGCTACCTCCGTGCCAAATTTTATCAAAATTGGTCTAGCTGTTTGAGCGTGAAGAGGTAACAAACATATAAACATACACACACACACACTCACAAACATTCGCTTTAATAATATTAGTGTGATAGCAGAATAAAAGAAATAGAAAGAAGTTCGCTGGTTCAACTAGTATCACACTAATATTATTGTGATACTAGTTGTCTGTGTGGTGCCGGACTTAAAGAATAGCACAACCCACAGATATAGATATACCTAGATAACGCAAGAGCAACTACTTCGCGTGCCAAAAATTGCACCAGCTTACGATTACAAATCGTAAGCCGCCCCATTCGCGCTCAGTCCTGTGTACTGCTGGCTGGGTAAGTGTGAGCGAGAGCGCGAGCTTGTGACGTCATAGTAGGTAGTCAAAAAATGGCACGCTTGGTTTTCATACAGTTCGTGATACTTGCGTTATCTAGGTATATCTATATCTGTGGCACAACCCCATACTTCCCGTGGGTGTCGTAAAAGGCGACTAAGGGGCGTACCGGAGAATGGGCAGCAGCGTTCTTTATGCATTCCACCATCATACCATACTGCGATCGCCAACCCGCCTGCCAAGCGTGGCGATTAAGCCAACCCTCCCCCCCCTCCCCCTTTTGGGGGAGGCCTATGTCCAGCAGTGGACGTATTTCGGCTGACATGATGATGATGATGACTAGTAGTGACCCCGGCCAACTTCGTACCGATTCAGATTATTTTTTTTGTTTCTTTTTCCCCATATTTTAATAATTATTCTGCTATTCGGGGCCAAGACAAATCCAACAAATAAATGATTATAAAAATTGGTCCAGCCGTTCTTGAGTTATAAATGGTGTAACTAACCCAACTTTGTTTTATATATGTACTAGCTGACCCGGAAAACGTTGTTTTGCCATATAAATATTTCTAGCTGCCCGGCGCTACTTCGTTCGCGTGGTGTCCTATCCCTTACCCTACCCTACCCCTACCTTACACCTACCCTACTACTATACTACGCCTACCCTACTCCTACCCTACTCCTACCCTACTCCTACACTACTCCTAACCTACTCCTACCCTACTCCTAACCTACTCCTACACTACTCCTACCCTACTCCTTTATGTAAATAAAAGTAAAAAAAACCGGATAAAAAATATCCTATGTCCGTCTCCTGGTTCTAAGCTACCTCTCCACCAATTTTCAGGCAAATCGGCTTAGCCGTTTTTGAGTTATAAATAGTGTAACTACGAGTCCGGCCAGGACGCGCCCGACGTCAGGTGTACTGGTGGTCGCAGGAGTTGGAGACGCTACGCAAGGCGTGCGTCGATGCGCGATACCTGTACACCAGGCACCGCAGGCTCCGCATTCGCCCTCCGGATGCGGAAGCCACGGAGGCGGAGCTGTACGAGGGTACAGAGCGGCGAAGACCGCCCTCCAAGAGGCTGTCCAGCGGGCCAAGGATGTGGCCCGCGAGGAGATGGTGGAGACTCTGAACAGAGATCCGTGGGGGCGCCCTTATAAAATGGTGTGGAATAAACTCCGCACCTGGGCCCCCCCGCTGACGCAGAGTCTCCGCCCCCAGCTGGTGGAGGAGGTTGTGAGCGCTCTGTTCCCTTCACGGGGGGAGCACACTCCCCCGCCCGTGGCTCCGCCACTGGCGGTGCCCGAAGCGGACCACGCGGACGACGACGACGACATCCCTGAAGTGACCGGGGTAGAACTGAGAGCGGCGGTAGGTAGGCTGAAGGCCAAAAATCCCGCCCCAGGACCCGACGGCTTGCCAGGTAAAGCCTCGGTCCTGGCCTCGAGGGCTCTCGGGCCTCGACTGGAGGCGTTCTTAAGCGCATGTTTGGAGAGAGGCCAGTTTCCACTCCGTTGGAATACGGGGAAGCTGGTGCTCATTCGGAAGCCAGGGCGCCCTGCGGACTCTCCGTCCGCATACCGGCCCATCGTGCTGCTCGACGAGGTCGGCAAGCTCTTTGAGAGAGTGATTGCGGGCCGCCTCGTCGGACCTGGTGAGGACGGGGCCGGATCTTGCGGACAGCCAGTTTGGTTTCTGCAAGGGGCGCTCGACGGTGGACGCCATCATGCGCGTGAGAGCCCTCACGACGGGGGACGCGGTGTCCCGGGGTGGGGTCGTCGCGGCGGTGTCACTCGACATCGCCAACGCGTTCAACACCCTGCCCTGGAGCACCTGGTCGCGATGGGGAGTGGAACCGGCGAGAGAGGTCGTGCGGTGTCCCGCAGGGATCGGTTGTAGGACCGCTCCTGTGGGACATCGGTTACGACTGGGTGCTGCGGGCTGACCTCCCTGATGGCGTCAGCGTGGTTTGCTACGCTGACGACACGCTGGTCCTGGCGCAGGGAAGGTCGCATCAGGCGGCGGCCGACGCGATGACACGCGGGGTTGCGATAATCGTGGAGAGGATCCGGCAGTTGGGTCTCGAGGTGGCATTGCATAAGTCCGAGGCCATGTCGTTTCATGGGCCCCGGAACGCGCCACCATCGGGATCCCAACTAACGGTAGGAGGGGTTTACATCGGCGTCGAGACGACGATGAAATACCTGGGTCTCGTCCTCGACAGCCGGTGGGAACTTCGTCGAGCACTTCCGACGTTTGGCCCCTAAACTGGAACGAGCCGGGGCCGCCTTCAAGCGGCTCTTGCCCAACCTGAGGGGGCCAAACGCCTCCTGCCGGAGGCTTTACGCGGGAGTCGTGCGGTCCATGGCCCTATACGGGGCCCCGGTGTGGGCGCGTTCACTGCGGCGGCGAGCCGCCCACTACCTGAACGCGCCCCAGAAGGTGGTAGCCATAAGGCTTATCCGGGGCTACCGCACGATCTCGGGCGAGGCGGCAAGCCTCCTTGCCGGACTGCCGCCATGGGATCTGGAGGCGATAGTCCTCGCGCGCCTGTATGAGTGGCGCGCGGAGGCACTACGCCAGGGGGAGGATCCGCTTCCGCGGCAAATCGCTGCGGAGCGGACGGATCTCCGGCGCGATCTCATGGCGGCATGGAAAGAGCGACTGTCGCAACCCAGCGCAGGGCACGCCGCGATAGCGGCGATAAGACCCCTCTTTGAGGAGTGGCTAGAGAGGCGCCACGGCGCCCTCACCTACCGCCTGACGCAGGTCCTCACCGGACACGGAAGTTTCGGGAGGTTCCTGCACATCATCAGGCGGGAGGAAACGCCCGGGTGTCACCATTGCCAGGATCGCCCAGAGGACACGGTGGAGCACACGGTGGAGGTCTGCCCCGCTTGGGCGGAGCACCGCCGTGTCCTCGTAGAGGCGATTGGCAGCGACGGCGATTTCTCGCGTCCGGCCCTGGTGCAAGCCATGGTCCGGGGCGAGAGGGAGTGGGAGGCAGTCACCTCCCTCTGCGAAGCAGTCATGCTAGCGAAGGAGGTGGCGGGACGGTTCAGGGAGAGAGCCTCCCGTCTCAGCCGCCGTTGGGGACGCCCCAGGCGTCGGGAGCCGCGTGACGACTCCCGGCCACCGTAGGCGCGGGCCTGCGGGCGGAGAGTAATGGGTAGCTCACCGTCCGATCAGGACCAGGCCCGTGCCGGACGGCGCGTACGTGTTCCACGCGCGCCTCAAAGAGATGTCAGCATCGAGGAGGGGCCCCTTAGGGCCGAAGCCTGCCGGGTCAGCGGGATTGTCCGAAAGGGTTACCGCTGGCCCGGAACATAAAGGGCTAAGGAAGGAACACGGGTGGGTTTTAGTCAGTAAGAGTCTGACACTCCCTTCCGCTCCACCCAGAGCGGGAGGAGTCATTTGATGATTTCCCATCCGCAAAAACACGACTTTTTTATATATATAGATGTAGTTAGAATGTGATAAGATAAAATACCTACAGACAATCCGAATCTTCTCTCGAAGTTTCTTACCTTCTGCATCGAAAACAACAGTGCCTCAAGCGAACCGGTACCTCAAAGCAAAGCGAACACCCCACGATACTCAGTTAATTAGTGTTTTTGCGTACTAATCGGTACATGTTTGTTTGTATGTATGTATGTTCGCAAAGCAGGAAACGAGACGAGACGCTATCGCGAAATTCATTCTCACTGATGCACTACGGTTGACGAGTATTGGTCATTGATTAGAGGGTTTGTTACATTTGTCGGAGAATTTCTCATTGTTTGTTAAAGTAAAAACTTCTTTAGGCACGAAACTGAACCGTCACGCTAGGGTCGGTGACGCTTAATCGCGTATACTGGTTCCAGTCGTAAGTTATCATTTCTATCGTGCGGTCATTAAGCCACACCCTCATTATTATTTATTTGATGACTTGGTATTTTATCCTAACTTATAAATGTTTTAATATCTAATTTTGATGGAGAACAAGAATATAGCTCGACTTGTGTGTTTATGATTTTTGAAAAATTTTAAAAGTAGCCGTAGTTAATGTTGTTTTCTATTCTGAATTTGTATTATAATTCATGTGATAATGATTCTTGATGATATTGTTGTGAACAAGTAAATAATTGTATATTAAAATATGTAAATAAAACGCAATGTTAGTACCTACCTTTGAAGGTACGAGGTAAAATAACAAGTTATGCTAATTATATAATTTCACAGCATTCTCGTACTTACAATTTTCCGTTATAGGTACACGATTATGAGAAATGTGGTTTTGGTTTTCCTTTCATGAATTGCGTATCTGTTATTAATAAATTTGTTTTTGTATTACTTATATTAATACATATATTTGAGGAAATAGATGGGATTTAAGTATCAAACGTTTCCTAATGTTATGAAAGTTATCTATTGCGCAGTTTATTTGTTACCAACCTATTCCTGTATTGTTGATTATGTATGTGTTTAAAACAAACGTGTTTGTTTTTATTAAAACTTCCTTCTGTAGTCAACATAGAGAAGATTGGTGTCACTGAATGGACCTACACTTTATATTGGATAACAATGGCAATGCAATACTGCAATGTGTTTCCTGCGACTAGATATACCTACCAATTTATCAACGGCCAATTCAATTTGCGCGTAGTGCTCGTGCATATTCAAGGTCGAACCGCTGATCTCACCGACCATTTTTTCTACTCCAGTATTACACGACCATTTTACGATGTACCGAAATTCTATGGGATCTAATACGAAAGGGGAAAACGATGTGACGTTTTCACATAGCCGGGTTGCCTATCGTTCACAAACTCGCATACCGCCCATTATAACCAATCCAACCATTTTTGAATATTTCATACATTTATAGCACTTTTTTATTGTTTATGAGTTTTTTGTGGTGCGGTTTTTTGTCGGCGTCACATTCGGCGCCTGAGAAGGCGTTCTGAGGACGACTCATGGTCGACTTTGTTATTACACCAGACATACATAACTATGTTAGATGTAGTACCTAAATAGCACGTTAAGCCGTTGGTCCCGGCTGTCATTCGTGGATCTCTGACAGTCGTTACGGGTAGTCAAAAGCTCGAAAGTCTGACAACCAGTTTTACCAAGGGGCATCGTATTACCCAGTAACTGGGTTGTGGTGGTCAGATAGGCAGTCGCTCCATGTAAAATACTGGTATTCAGCTGCATCCGGTTAGACTGGAAGCCGACCCCAACATAGTTGGGAAAAGGCTATGCAGATCATCATTTCAGCCGAAAGACATCCACTGCTGGACATAGGCCTCCCCCAAGCACCTCCACTTCGACCGGTCCTGTGCTTCCCGCATCCAACGGGTTCCTGCGGCCTTCACAAGGTCGTCGGTCCACCTTGTGGGAGGCCTTCCAACGCTACGTCTTCCGGTGCGCGGTCGCCACTCCAGAACCTTTCGGCCCCATCGGCCATCTGTACTGCGTACAATGTGCCCTGCCCACAGCCACTTAGGTTTGGCAATTCTTCGGGCTATGTCGGTTACCTTGGTTCTCCTGCGGATCTCCTCATTCCTGATTCGATCACGCAGGGAAACTCCAAGCATAGCCCTCTCCATTGCCCTTTGGGTGACTTTTAGCCTTCTTATAAGGCCCATTGTGGGCGACCACGTTTCAGTGCCATAAGTCATCACTGGCAACACGCACTGGTTAAAGACTTTCGTCTTGAAACACTGCGGTATGTGGGACGAGAAGATATTGCGTTATTATTAGGCAGGTGAGGCAGGTGATTTTAGTATCTATTTTAGTATTTATCTATTTTAGTATTTATAAACGGTGATTAAGCTAATCGATGTTCACTACGATACCCTTGGTAAGAATGACAATAGAAAAGTAAGAAAGTAGTAGAAAAAGGTCACTCCATACTAATATTATAAATTCGAAAGTAACTCTGTCTGTCTGTCTGTCTGTATGTTACCTTTTCACGCCTAAACCACTGAATTGCGATAAAATTTTATAAAAACTAATATAATATAAATATAATTTTATAAAAACTATCCTATGTCCTTACATAGGATAGATTTTATCGACATACCTCGCGGGCGAAGCCGTGGGCGGAAGCTAGTAGGTATAAAATAGTTTTGGCTCTAAAAAGTAATTGATTAATTCTACTTTTATGGAGGACCCATATGACTAGAATGAATCAATAATTTTTTTTTTTTTCATACCTATATAGATACGCCATAGAAGTTATAGATATATAGCTATAACTTCTGTGGTGTGATCCTGAGATAGGTGTCTCAGAATTGAATTTAATTGCGAATGTGTATAAAACATGAAAATTGATTGAAGCTTCAAAGCAAAACGTAAGAGCGACAATAGATAAGAAATCTACATACTTTTAAGGGTTCCGTACCCAAAGGGTAAAAACGGGACCCTAAGTAAGTAATATAAGACTCTACTGTCCGTCTGTCTGTCTTTCTGTCACCAGGCTGTATATCATGAACCGTGACAGCTAGACAGTTGAAATTTTCGCAGATGATGTATTTTTGTTGCCGCTATAACAACAAATACTAAAAATAAAATAAATATTTAAGGGGGTTCCCATACAACAAACGTGTTTTTTTCGGCGTTTTTGCCTTGTGGTACGGAACCCTTCGTGTGCGAGTCCGACTCGCACTTGGCCAGTTTTTTTATTTTATTTTGACGACGAATTATCTAATGCGGAACTGATAATTTGATAGCAAATTGAAGCGGCGTGATAATAACGTTTTAGTGGTCAACATAACAGCTCCCGGAATGTTAATGGTACCTCAATTAAGGGGCTTACATGACCTAAAGCGCGGTCACTGTCGGACTGCATAGAAAAGAAAGAGAAGCGCGATGACACAACGCTGGTAATTTAATGCAAAATATGAAGCAATTAGGTATCTATTTACAAAAAATCTGTTGTTTGGAATAAAAAATTAAAACACTAGTATTTTAGTATGTTGTTTGTAGAATAATCTAGCAAACAGTCAGAATGATTGTATGTATATTAGTATGGTTTTTATTGTAAAAAGAAAGTTTTTAGAGCTATCTACATGATTTTTTTTCTATCGTATCAAATTAGTTGTATTATGTTTTCAACACACTGTCTACCTAGCATATATCCTGAAGAATATATTTTTTAATTTTGTTTACTGTACCTAGTCGATGTCGAAGCAATAAAAGTATATGACTTTACTTGCTGAGCAAC
Organism: Mesoligia furuncula; assembly: GCA_916614155.1. Classification (NCBI taxonomy): domain Eukaryota; kingdom Metazoa; phylum Arthropoda; class Insecta; order Lepidoptera; family Noctuidae; genus Mesoligia; species Mesoligia furuncula. The sequence continues at coordinate 6,638,879 of OU744794.1, forward strand.
TGAGCCTATCGCAGTCCACTGCTGGACATATGTCTCTCCCAGGCTGCGCCACAGAACCCTATCCTCCGCCATCCACATGGTCTGCTCACGGTGGTCATCCAGCTGGGGGGGCTGCGCTTGCCGAAACGCGGTCTCCACTCCGGAACATAATGGGCTAAGGAAGGAACACGGATTGCTTTAGTCAGTAAGAGTCTGACACTCCCTTCCGCTCCACCCAGAGCGGGAGGGGGGTCATTTGATGATTTCCCATAATTTCATTCTGGAAAAAAAAACCCGTCTATTTTGTAAGAATCTGACCGTGACAACTTAGGTGAAGTAAGCTTAAACTTGACGTTTATCATATCATCATGGAGTGTGCCCGGAACGAGCCGGAAAGACGAGATTTATTTATGGATTTAATAGTATGTGCGAGACTGGGATATGTAACAGCGTCCTTGCTGCTCCTGCTTCGGAAGCAGCCATGGATGCTGTACAGGCTCGTGAATATTGGTATTCGTCGCAGAGGTAGTATTTAAGATAATTTTTAGTTATGTATTAGGTATGAAAAGTCGATTTGTAACGATGAGGGTGGCATAATCTGTCTAGATTAAAACCCTCTTTAAATAAACAAAGAAAAATAAAGGTTGAACTGATCTAACCCTAGTGATAGTGACTACCGTCACTGTCAGGGTAAAAGCTCAGGACTCTTCCGAGTAAGCTGCAGGTGGTCTCCATTGCCATCACAGACCTTTGGATAAGAATAGAATTAAGTTGCCGTCTAAAGGAAACAGAAGGAGTACAAGTGGAAGAGTTGAGGGGTTCTGAGGGAAAAGAAATAAGAGGGTATCCCTAAGGATTGACACTATTCACAGCTCCCTTCACCTAAGTTTTCACGGTGGGAAGTTTACAGAATACCATTGCTAGACTCGTCTGATTCATCGGCCATCGGTCCTTCCACAAACATGGCCAGCTCACTGCCAGCTTAGCTTGCTTACTCTGCAAGCCATGTCAGTAACTTATCATCTGCCTAGCCTTTTCCCAACTATGTTGGGGTCGGCTTCCAGTCTAACCGGATGCAGCTGAATACCAGTATTTTACATGGAGCGACTGCCTATCTGACTTCCACAACCCAATTACTGGGTAATACGATACCACTTGATAAGACTGGTTGTCAGAATTTCGGGCTTCTGACTACCCATAATGACTGTCAAAGAAGCCATGCTAGTAACTCCGAACCCAAAATGATACCTAAGTTTAATTATAATTAAACTGATAAAAAAAAGCTTTTTTTTTTTGCTTTTTTTCAACATAATAGGATCTTGTTATCCTTAGTCAGCACCTACCTAAGGGATTGGATTCCAAAACAAGAAAACCCTTGTGTTTTTTTTCAAGATCTCCTCGATCATCAGCTTAGCTCAATACAATTATTAAGCTAAATCTTTGGCTAAAAAATTTTCCCGTAATATCTTAGCTCAGTAGCAGCTGGGCAGTGGTGGCCCAGTGGTCACGTAGCGACTTACGAGTTTTAGGTCGTAGGTTCGAACCCGGACAGGCGCTTTACTTCGTGTAAATTATTCGAAATCATCACCACTGCTCTCAAAACGGTGAAGGAAAATATCGTGGGGAAACCGTATGTTCTAGAACCAAAAAACAAAGGCGATTTCCTCCTTCATTTTTTAATGAAATTTTATATTATTAGGAACATAGTACACACATCAAAAGTGTCTAGGGATCAACATATATTTTTGCAATAACTTTTCTCCTGATTGATATTAATTAAAATTTTCTTTAAGGATTCATCAAATAAAGTGTTTTCGTTTGTCACAGTAACGATAAACCAAGTCACCTTTGCATTAATAAAGAAATTTGCCATTTTCCTAATAAAGGGATTTTTGACATTTGAACCACTAACACAAAAGTTCGAAAAAAAGACTGAAATAACAGTTTTCTTTAAAATTTTATTGGGTAACTTAAACAATTAATAATCCGTGTTTCTACCGCGAACACTAACAACACAAGAACATCGGTTTGGCATACTCAAAATGAGTTCATCCAAATCACGCTGTGGAATGGCCGCCCATGTTCGTTGCAACAACAAAAAAAGGTCTTCTTGCGACTGGATACCCTCCATATTCGGCAGAGCTCTTCTCTGTAGCATATCCCATGCATGCTCAATCGGGTTCAAGTCTGGCGACTGAGCAGGCCAGGGCAGGACATTGATGTTAGCTGCGGCGAGAGTCTGTCTTACAACTCTTGCGGTGTGCGGTCGTGCATTATCATGCATTAACTGAAATAAGGGACCGATTTGCACTTGTAGAGGAACGATGACGTCTGATACAATCGTCTCAGCATAAATTTGAGCGTTGAGGTTGCCTCTGATCCAAATCAACTCAGTTCTTCCGCCGATCCAAATACCCGCCCATACCATGATGGTTCCACCACTATAAGGATGGACTTCCTGGCAGGATTTTAATCGCTGTTGGCGTCCAGGGGTTCTCCAGTGTCGTATACGTCTTGTATCCGGTCTCATACCAAAACGAGACTCATCAGAAAAGCACACGAAACGCCATTGTTCTTCTGCCCAATTTCTGTGTTCAAGAGCCCATTGATATCGAATCCTACGATTGTGCATTGCTATAGGTGGTACCCGTAGCGGTCTTCGGGAATGAAGGTTCACTTCATGCAAGCGGTTTCTGACTGTTTGGTCGCTAATTAAGTTCCCTGAAGAGTGATGAAGCCTCACGGCTAACATCATGGCGGTTATTGTTGGAGCTCTTCGAGTTAAGATTTGAATGTATCGGTCTTGTCTCCGTGTGGTGCAGCGATACCGTCCTCCATGGCGCTCAGCCACGGTACCAGTGCTTCGGTAACGTGTCCAAAGTCGACTGATAACACTCTGACTTGTATTCAGAGCTAAAGCCACAGTACGTTGCCGGGAACCAGCTTCTATCATTCCCACGGCTCTGAGCATTTCTTCCCTGCTTAAATGACGTCGCCGCTCCATAATAACGTTGGTTTTAATCAGTAGTAGGGAAACAGTAGCACTAATAATGTCTTCAATGCGTTGTATGTTTTTATAGGGAAAATATTGACAGCTGATTTTCATCTTTTACTCGAATTTGATTCACAGTTCCTGATTCAAATTATGAAATGCACCAAAAAGGATCCATATAAATTTATAAAATCATAAATTTATTACAAAGCCACATCTCAATCTCAAGAAATCCGCATAAAAATGCTTGATCCCTAGACACTTTTGATGTGTGTATTTTCGAACCCATAGGTTTATGTGAAGTGTCGTATTTCAACGTTACATTCGTTATTTCGTGAAACAATCGCAATTGAAAGTTGCCAAGTGTTGACATATTAGTGCTTGTGGCTGTACATAATAATAACATGACGCCTGTATTTCGGTATACGGTTAGGCAGAGGTGCACCCTAGTACATCCACATTTCGCCAGTTATCCATACTATAATATTTTAAATTTGAAAGTAACTCTGTCTGTCTGTATGTTACCTTTTCACGCCTAAACCACTGAACGGATTTCCATAAAATTTGACAGAGAGGTAGATTGCATCCCGGGGAAGGACATAGGATACGATTTTGATCACAACATTCCCACGGGATCGACACTTATGCGGCTGAAACCGCGGGACGCTGCTAGTTTATTATATACCTACTGGTTTGAGTTAAAAACCCTACATTGCTCATGCATAGGTATTAGACCTCGCGTCACCAACGCCTAACCTCGTGCAACTCCAAAAACAACTTTTCAACCACAATTTCAGGAGTTAGGACTACCTATATTTAGATTACATACCTTATGTCTATTCAAACTCATGTTTCTAATTAATATTATTTCAAGTTAAACAAATATCAACTTTAATTTAATGCGAATTAAGTTGGTTTCAGAGTGACTAGCACTATTGAAAAAGTTATGAAAATGTTTGAAGTTGTAGCGTAAACTGAACTTTATTGTGTAGGGTTTAAAGTTATTTTTCCATAAACTTATATTTGTTTACATTTTTGGCAAATAAATCGCGAATGCAGATTACCTATACGACCTTTATGACAATTTCCCTAACAAAAACATTTGAACAATATTTTCAATGGGTGAATAAAAATAATTAACTTGTTGATATAAATAGGTAGAGGTACTTTTATTTGATAAATAAAAGTATAAACCTACATCGAAGTAATTTGTTGTTACCTACATTTGTTGGCCATAATAATATATTAAAAATTTCCTTCCCCATTTCAGCAGAAACTACCTTACTTATCTTTCATTAAAAAAAATTCCACGTTAATGAATTACTCATCGAATCTTTCCAACAATAATTTAGTTTTATCAACAAAAATAATAATTTTATCAATCTTCATATAAGACTTTCAGATAATAATAAAATACCTATGAGAACTCAGTGGCCACTCGAACCCAGGGAGGCACTTTACTTTGGACACTTTATTTCATCACCACTGCTTTCGAAACTCGTGAAGAAAATGAGATGTCCTAGAACCATAGATTCAAAGACATGACATGTGATATCTACCAACCCGCACTGGGCCCGCGTGGTGGACACCCGGGGGCCTAAAAAGGCCTCTTTGGCAGAATTATAAAAGGATAACATAATGGACAGTTAACCGTTAAGTTAATCGTATCAAATCCCTTTCGTGAAGCCGTTATTTTTTTTGTCTGTGCTAAAATACCAATCAATCCGATCCAAATCCAATCCCAATCTCTTTGATTACACCTACGTAGTGCAGCAAAAAAAAGAGAAAAACACGGACTGTCTTCGCCATATTACGATTCATAATGTTATCCTTTTATGATTCTCCAAAGTGGCCTTTTTAGGCCCCCAGGTCTATGTCCCAGCAATGGGAACTTTATAGGCCGGTTTTGCTTTATCTTAATAACCCCGCTCTTTTTTTTTTGCGGATTGGAAATCACAAAATTACTCCTCCCGCTCTGGGTGGAGCGGAAGGGAGTGTCAGACTCTTACTGACTACAACCCACCCGTGTTCCTCCCTTAGCCCTTTATGTTCCGGGCCAGCGGTAACCCTTTCTGACAATCCCGCTGACCCGGCAGGCTTCGGCACTAACGGGCCCATTCAGATGATGCTGACATCTCTTTGAGGCGCGCGTGGAACACGTACGCGCTACTAAGGGGCTTACATGACCTAAAGCGCGGTCACTGTCAGACTGTATAGAAAAGAAAGAGAAGCGCGATGACACAACGCTGGTAATTTATTGCAAAATATGAAGCAATTATTTAATTACAAAAAATCTATTGTTTGGACAAAAAAATTAAAACACTAGTATTTTAGTATGTTGCTTGTAGAATAATCTAGCAAGAAATCAAATGATTGCTTTGTATATTAGTATGATTTTTATTGTAAAATGAAGGTTTTTAGAGGTATCATGATTTTTTTCTGTCATATCAAATTAGTTGTATTATGTTTTCAACACACTATCTACCTAGCATAATATATCCTGAAGAATATCACATATTTTTCTGATTTTGATTACTGTAGTCGATCATAGACTTTTATTGTTTCTAAAACTTGCGTTTTTTGTGTTTAGGTCCTGTAAGCCCCTTAAATTAAAAGTATCGTAAAGATTATCACGTCTTATCAATTATCAAACATCTTCGATATCGCGTTCCATTGTCTTATCTCTAGAACTAGCTGCTGCCCGCGACTTCGTCCACTGGAAAATGGTTTTAACATAAAAAAATATCCTATAGCTGTGCACGTCTGACACTTCATTTACGCATCGTTCTTTCTGATTTTTTTTCTTCGTAGATGTTAAGACCCTTTCTTCCTCAAGAATTGAGCTATCAAACGCAATAACAATTTTTCAAATCCACTTCATCATTAATTTTTTATTCAATACTAGCTGTGCCCCGAGGTTTCAGCCGCGTAAATGTCGATCCCGTGGGAATATCGGGATAAAAAGAAGCCTATTTGTTAATCCAGGGTGTCAGCTATCTCCGTACAAAATTTTATCAAAATTGGTCCAGCCGTTTGAGCGTGAAGAAGTAACAAACATATAAACACGCCTCTACACACACTCACAAACTTACGGCTTTATATTATTAGTGTGTGTTTTTTTTAGTTCCCGAGATTAGCGCGTTCAAACAAACAAACAAACTCTTCAGCTTTATTAAATCTTTAGCTTGAGCCCGCGACTTCGTTCGTGTGGAAGTCGGTTCGTGTAGATACACGAAGCCTAAACTAAAATAACAGTCACATTTTTATAAAACTCCCCGATGCATTACTTACTTCGTTTCCTCTTAGCGTTATTTCTGACATTTTTCTTTATGCTCTTCATCTTTTTTCCAAGCTAGATGTTAAATAACCTATACTTACAAGGTTATTGGTAAAACATTACTCATCTTAAGGAGTCGCGAAAAAAAAATCTGCTGTTCCCTACATTTTGACGAGTTATACGAACATAAATGTAGGGAACAGCTGATTTGTTTTTGAGATTTCAGGTTTCGTCCCTTAGTAATAGTTGTTCATAATGACGAGAACAATGACCTCTTATGAGGTTGTTAATGTTTTACCAATGACCCTGTATAGCCTTCCGCAAGACATCGCCTATCAAATCACACTAATATTATACAGGCGAAAGGTTGTGAGTGTGTGTGTGTGTTACTTCTTCACGCTCAAACGGCTGGACCAATTTTGATAAAATTTTGTACTTTTTATTTTCTACTTTTTATCCCGATATTCCGATGGGATCGACACTTACGCGGGTGAAACCGCAGGGCACAGCTAGTACAAATGTATTTTTTCAATTGCGACTGCTAGTTCCAGAGATTAGTGCGTTCAAACAAACAAACAAACATTTCAGCTTTCTAAATTGTTATTATAGTATACATTATCAAACAGCCGAAATCTTTGATATCACGTTCCATTGTCTTATCTCTGGAATAAAAGTGAAACTAGGTACGGTCAGCAACGAAAGTCGATTAACACTTCAGTTTTTTTAACCTATTACCCGTTTGGCTAACTATCAATAGCCGTGCCCCTAGCGCGCGGCTACAAATCGAAAAAATAATACCTACAACAAATATGGAGGAGCAATCGTTGAATAGAACGAAAAAATCATGCATTTTCTCTGTCGCAGAAATACGACACGAGCGGTAGGGGCACGGAAATATGTACAAGTGGTGAAAAGGTTTATCTCAGTTATTGAGCAAAATATTTGTTTGAATTGCAGCAGAAGTATAGGTAGACGCCAGCACATCAAGCTACCTGAAACTGTCAAATTTCCCCAATCAACTTTGAAACTGATGCTTTAGCGATAAAGTTATGTATATAATATATATATAATATATGAAAGAAATTTGACAGATTGTAGTAGCTTGATCTGCTGGCGTCTGTACAATGCAATTTTGAAAAAATATTTTGCTCAATAACTGAGTTAAAAAAAAACTCAAACTCAAAATAGCATTTATTTCAATTGAACCATTAACAGGCACTTTTGAATTGTCAAAAAGTCGGTCAGTCAGAAAATATGAAGCTAGCTAAAAATATGAATCTGAAGTGTTAATATTTTGCTCAATAACTGAGATGAAAAAAACTGAAGTGATAATCGACTTTTGTTGCTGACTGTACTAGGTACTCTATGTACTTTCACAATACTTTGAAACGTATCTTATCACGAAACGTTATAGTAAACATCGTAGTAACGATAAAGAGTACAAACCAGGTGTTTTGTTTTTGTTTCAAGATGTTTTGTAAGAAATCAGATAATAATATTATATTTTTGGAGACTATTTTTGGATTGGTGTATTTATTTTCAAACAAGATAAAGTCTACATAATATATGAGCTAACAGACTTCAAATAATAATATGTACAGACGCCAGCACATAAAGCTACCCGAAACTATCAAATCCCAATCAACTTTGAACCTAATGCTTTAGCGATAAAGTTAAAAATCAAATAAAGATATTTGACAGATTGTAGTAGTTTGATGTGCTGGCGTCTGTACGCACGGCTACACATCAAGCTATATATATATCCAGTATAAGCTGACTTCTGATTGTACGAAAATCCTATGCGAGGTCAGCTAAAACTGTAAATGAACTCGATGTGTCGCCGTTTATGTATAATGTACAAAAAGAGGCAAAGAGTCAAAGAGGCATAAGAAACTTTGATTAATTATCATTACATTATCACCCCTCCCGCTCTGGGTGAAGCGGAAGGGAGTGTCAGACTCTTACTGACTAAAACCCACCCGTGTTCCTTCCTTAGCCCTTTATATTCCGGGCCAGCGGTAACCCTTTCGGACAATACCGCTGACCCGGCACGTTATTACCTCTACAAAATAAATACATAACAACTGTTTACCCCATGGGTTAGGCAGGGATCAACCAACCCACATTTCGCCAGTTAATAATATGTTTAAGTCCCATGTAGGTAAAGTTTTCATTATTATGGTAAATTACCTATCATACATAACTCGTACGATATGGTATACGTGCAGCCACAAAATTTTATACACGAAAAATATTTCAACATTTTTTAATTTAAATCTAATATAGAAATATCAATTATAGGTAGAAGTCGGTGAAGGAAAACGTCACGAGGAAACCGGCTTGTCCTAGAACCAAAAAATAAATTAATAGTTTAAAAAACACTAGAAAAATACGCATACAAGACTTTTCTAAGAAATCCAAAACATCTATGATACGATTTTCCATCATGAAGTTCCAGTTCATATCTTCCGGCTCCATCATCAGATCAGTTCGACAGTACCATATTATTGTATTGTCATCAGAACTACATACAGTGGCCAATTTTCATTACGCTACGACCCTTGGAAGATGGTTAAATTAGTTACCTTAGATTCCATTGCTTAGTTAGTTACGTACGTCGACGTAATAAAAGCTAGTTAAAACAAAACAAAAACATGTGACATCCGCCAATCCGCACTGGGCTCGCGTGGTAAATTACAGCCCACTCCCTCACACAGAGAGGAGTCCTGTGTCCCATCAGTGGGAGCAGTATAGGCTGATTGACTTATGTATTTAAGAACCTATCTACTAACCAAACGTTATTATGTTCCTAATTGTTGCTGGAATTTCTAGTGGAAAAAAATACAGTTCCTTTAAGCAGCTTAAGGTGGAACTAGTCGCGAGCTCGAACTCACTGGTGGGCATGGCCAAAAAAACACGCTGTCTCACCTGGTATCGTGTCTGACAGAGATAGTATGAGTGACGAGCAGTTAGACGCTAGTCTACACGCAGAACGTCTAGTTCACACGCACACAAACACCGTTCTGAACGGTGAAAAAAAAATACGAAAAGTCCTTTGAAAAATCATGTTTTATGAAAAAACCACTGCCTAAATCAATTACAAACGAAGTTTATTACACATTTCGATAATTGAGCTTTGTCCGTGCCGACTTTGTTTTGAAGATTTTACCTCTTTTATTACTTATTTACACTCAAAGTTAAGTTAAACTTAGCAAGAAAAACTAATCTTTGTTGAACTTTTTAATGGCTTTTTATTTTACTATTCAGTTTCCGTACAGACAAAATGAATAATAAGACAAAACGATATCATCTTTAACATTTTATGTACAATGTCAAACAGTGGATAATTCACTGCTGTCAGTTACATTTGCTATCGTATCGTGCTGTTTACTAACACTTAGTTATAAGAACAATGTTACTAACCCTATATGAATCTTCGCTCGAGTTAAAGTTTTTGAATTTGAATTTGAATACCCTTCCGAAATTTGTATGGAAAAAATATCGACTAGTGCCATCTTAATTGACAACTTAGTAATAGGGTCCCGTTTTTACCCTTTGGTTACGGAACCCTAAAAAATAAAACGGAACGACACTTGAACATTAATCCATCATAATTCTCTAGTTCCCTTGCCCTAAATAACACTGAAGATTAATAACTAACCCACAACCGCTTTCATTGTCTGATCAGTTGATCACCCAGCATTTGTTTTGTTTAACGCAGATGTTCGCGTTTAGTCTACATAAGTAACGTTAAATAGGCCAGTTTTGTTTACAAGTTTTAGTGCGGAGAATATTCTGAACGAAATATGTATGTGAACTGTGTCATAGTTCTCCTATGGAATGTAGGTTATTATGAGAGGGCTAGAGTATGCGGACACTCGTTTTAATTACGGACAGACGACTCAACTACTTTAAATTTTAACAACTTTCTTTTTACCTTTTTCTTGTATTTCTTAGCGATAGTTCTTGTACTGACGCCAGCACATCAAGCTGCATCAAGCAAGGTCAAATTTTCCCAATCAACCTTGAACCTTATGATTTAGAGATAAAGTTGAAAATTTATTAAAGTTTGACAGATTGTAGTAGCTTGATGTGGTGGCGTCTGTACGTAGTTTAGTTTTTCCTGTCGATGTTAGACTTATTATATTATTTTTATTTATTTTCTTATTATTCTACCCCTAGATTCCATCCTAGATTCTAGGGCGTACAATGATAAACTATCTCTATAACATACCATACTGGGGCCTAGGTACCAGAGGTATGTAAAAAAAACGTATCTGTACAACATACCCCTAGGGGTACAAACAACAAACTTTAATTGTTAAACACCTACGACATCAGTAAACAGTATTCCATTCTAGAAATTGCTATGATGAGGAAAATAGTTTTTGATAGACGTGTTATATGGGTTATCGCACTCTTTCGTGGATGATGGACAGGAGACTCTGCACATCTCAGAAATGAAAAACAAAATGGCGGATTGAAGAAATGAAGAAAAGAAAATTCAGTTTGTATGGAAAGAGCCTATTCTACGTAGAGTTGAAAAAGAAGTGGTCATGCTACGCGTGCTGAGCCGATGATGTTAAATGCATTTTCCATTTATATCTATACATATAATAAATCTGTAGAAGGGTCAATTCTGTACATTGAAAATATTGAAAAAATAAATAGCGGGGGGTGTTGCTGGATCGATACCAAACCCAAATATGTGATTAAAAAAATTTTTGTCTGTCTGTCTGTCTGTCTGTCTGTATATGCAGGCATCACGTGAAAACTAACGGTTCGATTTCGATGAAACTTGGTATAATTATACCTTATTATCCTGGGCATAAAACGGGATACTTTTTATCCTGGAAAAATACGTAGAAAAAAAAATCTTATTTTTCAGTTTTATTCATAGACGTTGTTCTGTAGAACCGCGAACACACGTTGCATTACCCGCAGTGGATAATTTTCCATTTCAATTTAAGAGAATACAGTTTCCTGTAGCTTTGTGTTACACCATGACAATAAATAAGGCTCAAGGTCAGACCCTAGGAGTTGCTGGCGTAGATCTTACCGCGAGTTGTTTTTCACACGGGCAACTTTACGTAGCTCTTTCCCGTGTGAGCAGTCCAAGAAATCTTCATGTTCATATTCCGGACGAGCTCACTAACAATGTTGTGTATGCTGAAGCTCTCAATTAACTTTCTGTCGCATTGTCACGATCACTTTTTTATTATTGCAAACTTTTCGTCACTGTCAGTAATTTACTGCTACATGCTACTTATCAAGGTCGGAATTACTATGAAAAAAATACTTACTACAGAACGCGAGCTCAACAGCAGTAGCTCAATAGAGGGATCTCCTTAATTATTAATTAATTAGATGTCATTGTCAGAGTTACTCAAAATGGAGAAATAAACCATCCACGCGAAGACCGACATCAGCGCGGACGGAGTCGCGGGCGGAAGCTAGTTTTATAATAAAATTAGCTGTAGCCCTCGACTTAGTCAGCGCTCCGGGATGAAAAGTTATCAGTTCTCTTCCCTATTTTTTTAAAGGCTTTCATGGTCTATCTGTGTGCTAACTTTCATTTAAATCCGTTCAGCCGTTATAGCCTGAATGCATTACAAACAAACAAATTCACTTTAGAATTTATAATATTAGGTTAATCATCATCATCATCATCATTTCAGCCGAAAGACGTACACTGCTGGACATAGGCCTCCCCCAAGCACCTCCACTTCGACCGGTTCTGTGCTTCTCGCATCCAACCGGTTCCTACGGCCTTCACAAGGTCCACCTTGGACCACCTTGTGGGAGGGCTTCCAACGCTACGTCTTCCGGTTCACGGTCGTCACTCCAGAGTCCAGAACCTTTCGGCCCCATCGGCCATCTGTTCTGCGAGCAATGTGCCCTGCCCACATTAGATTAATATTGTTAGGATAATAAGGTCTTGGTCGCAGTGAACATAAATAGATCATAGATGCCTATCATAAGGTACGGAAATGTATTAAAATGTTAAAGGTTTTATTAAACTAGAAGAGATGGGTACCTACCTATAGCGATCCCAACATAGTGCTACTCATAAAGTATTTGACCGTCAAAATAATTATCAAAAAAAAAGTTTAAAATGTAAAACATGACTACTGAAAACGATGAAACAAGAAAGTACCTTCTCGTGGTCGCATGCCGCTGTACTAGCAAAATTATAAGCTATTATAAGCTAGCATGCGACCACGGGGAGGTACTTTCTTGTTTCATCCTTTTCAGTAGTCAGGTTTTAATTTTTAAACTTATTTTAAGCCATGACTTTATGTCCGCTAGAGGGCGCCATATACAATTTAATGTGACATCACCTATAACCAGCGGACGATCAAGACGCTTCCAATGATACCTCATTTGTCTAATTATGACAAGTATATAAGAAGTTATGAGTTAGAACAGATGAACATATGAACATACATACAGGTCAAACCTCCACCCAGAGCGGGAGGAGTCATTTTATGATTTCCCAACCGCAAAAAAAAAAGGTCAAAATCATAACCCTCCTTTTTGCTTTGCCGTAGTCGGGTAAAAAACGACAGAGTCCGACGAAGCTGGGTGTCCAAAACACCTACTAATTAGTAAGTATCACGGCGACATTGGGCGCCCTCACTGCGGCAGCGAGCCGCCCACTACCTGAACGCGCCCCAGCGCAGGGCACGCCGTGATAGCGGCGATAAGACCCCTCTTTGAGGAGTGGCTAGAGAGGCGCCACGGCGCCCTTACCTACCGCCTGACGCAGGTCCTCACCAGACACGGAAGTTTCGGGAGGTTCCTGCACATCATCAGGCGGGAGGAAACGCCCGGGTGTCACCATTGCAGGATCGCCCAGAGGACACGGTGGAGCATACGGTGGAGGTCTGCCCCGCATGGGCAGAGCACCGCCGTGTCCTCGTAGAGGCGATCGGCAGCGGCGGCGACATCTCGCGTCCGGCCCTGGTGCAAGCCATGGTCCGGGGCGTGGGAGTGGGCGGGGAGTGGGAGGCAGTCACCTCCTTCTGCGAAGCAGTCATGCTAGCGAAGGAGGTGGCGGGATGGCTCAGGGAGAGAGCCTACCGCCCCAGTCGCCGCGGGAGACGCTCCGGGCGTCGGGAGCCGCGTGACGACTCCCGGCCACCGTAGGCGCGGGCCTGCGGGCGGAGAGTAATGGGTAGCTCACCGTCCGATCAAGACCAGGCCCGTGCCGGACGGCGCGTACGTGTTCCACGCGCGCCTCAAAGAGATGTCAGCATCGAGGAGGCTCCTTAGGGCCGAAGCCTGTCGGGTCAGCGGGGTTGTCCGAAAGGGTTACCGCTGGCCCGGAACATAAAGGGCTAAGGAAGGAATCAGTAAGAGTCTGACACTCCCTTCCGCTCCACCCAGGGCGGGAGGAGTCATTTGATGATTTCCCATCCGCAAAAAAAAAAAAGTATCACGGCGACATAACTATCATTTCCAGTTTTAGCTGACCTCGCAATATATATGCTTTTCGTACAATGTGAAGTCAGCTTATACTGGCTCATTATGTCGCCGTGCGAACCAAGGAAGGGTCAGATTCGCTTCGTCAAGAATTTTGTCAACGGTATCACCAACATTTCAGCCGGAAGACGTCCACTGCTGGACATAGGCCTCCTCGAAGCGTCGTTGCGTCCCTATTTATGTAAGACCGGTAAAAGTTTGAGTCCTACAAAATTTTTATAAACACGCTTAGGGCGAATTCCACCAAAGTTTTATATCTGGAATAAGTCTAAACCTGAGAACAAATTTTGTATTTTTGACAGTTTTTCCATACTATAACTGTCAGACGTTAATTTTATTGCACGGATAAAAGATATCTGACTTCAATGGTGAAATCAGCCCTTTTTTTGGGTGGGAAATCATAAAATGACTTCTCCCGCTCTGGGCGGAGCGGAAGGGAGTGTCAGATTCTTACTGACGAAAACCCACCCGTGTTCCTTCCTTATGTTCCGGGCCAGCGGTAACCCTTTTGGACAATCCAGCTAGTAATTAAAAACATCGTTTTGTTTCTGTTAATTATTTAAAGATGATAGAGTCAGCATGACGTTTTAAATATGTTTAGCGCTAAACGCTATACATTATGTGGCGCAAGTGGGCCCGACTTTAAATTTCATTTAATTTTCAACTTTGTATGCCCCAAATGTGGAGCTAATAACATCTATTTTTAGATTGCTTGGAAATTATTTCACAACTAATTGTAAGTCATTGAGTACATGCTACGTTCTGTGAGACCGCTCTACATTTTCTTACCAATTAATTTTACTCTACAAGCTCGAACAGGACAATTGGATGCTTGTAAAAATAATTAATAATCTTGTACTGACAGATCACTTACGTTCTACATAACGTGTCCCTGCTAGCAAAGTAGACAACGCAAGCGAAGCGATAGCATAAAAACTTAACAGGTACCTAATGTATTTTTTCAGGTTTTTGACAAAAAAAGGTATATTTTCCCTAAACAAACGTACGTGAGAGAAATCATGGACACCATGAAAGCTAGTACCTACCTGTAAATGTGTTTACCCCAGGAAGGATATAGAAAAAATTAAAACAGACTTATAAAAACTTACCTAACTCCACTAGTATTATTATATGCGCAGATACAACACCGTTACCTGCTTTTCGTCGCTTAAATATCCTACTTGTTTTGAACATGGAATTTACCTAAATTAGGATAGGAAAATATGACATATTTCCTCGAAAACTATATTAAAACCACTGAACAAACACTCATTAAATTAAATTGATAAAACAATGTGGTTAGCAAGTGCACCAATTATTGTCTGAGAGGACAAAATTTCAGAATCGCTAAAAATAATTATAAGTAAAGGAAATAACAACGCAGCCGTTGAAAAACACTGAATAAGGAAAATTTTAAACGTGTACATAAAAGGTATAAATATTACTTATTTCATTAGCAACGATAGTAAATGTACCTAATTGTGAAGAGGCAACAAACAGGAAATCCTGGTTTTAAACCGAGATCTGTAGATTTATAATTGCTTTTTATGTTAATTAATTTTAACTCCTACAGCCTTCATTATTGGCCAATTAAAGCCTACACAAATAAACCTTTATTAGTAAGCACACGCTTTGAAATTATTATTTTTGTATAAATAAAATAATACTACCTACATTTACCTATTCTCATTACATTTTCCTGAAAAAAAACACCTACTTCTCAATTCTTTAGTGCATCATTCATAAAACACAAACATCGTCATCATCATCATCGTTTCAGCCGAAAGACGTCCACTGCTGGACATAGGCCTCCCCCAAGTTGGGGGGGGGGGGGGAAGGGGGTTTGCCATAATCGTCACGCTTGGCAGGCGGGTTGGCGATCGCAGTATAGTACGGTGGTGGAATGCATAGAGAACGCTGCTGCCCATTCTCCGGTACGACCCTTAGTCGCCTTTTACGACACCCACGGGAAGTATGGGGTGGTGCTATTCTTTAAGTCCGGCACCACACAGACAAAACAAATATCGTCACGGGACCCGAATCTCCCCGATCGACCTAAAATTTTCCCGAAGACGTCATAAAAAAAATCCCTTTTCTCACGATGTCTTTGCCAACGCTACCGTGCTCAGGAACAACTGCGCGCACTTTGTTTATAGTCACAAACTGTTGAATATTTATTTTTGTTATGTCGAGTTTGATCGCACACTCTGGTGGGAACAGGCCCCCGTAGATGCCGGGTACAAACAATATTGTAAACACTATTGATTATTGATACAACATAACATTTCACACGTCATATTGGACGCGACTTCCTAATATAAACGGATAGTGTGAGATAATTTTTGATGGCAAACATCTTTGTTAGTGGCTTTGTCATGGTCTTAGTTCATACCGTGACATACATTGAAGCACCCATATTCATTACTTCCGGAGTCTTTAGTTTTCAATTAACATTTAAGGGGCTTACAGGACCTAAAAGCAAAAAAACGCAAGTTTTAGAAACAATAAAAGTGATCGACTACAGTAAAAAAAATCAGAAAAATATATGATGTTCTTCAGGATATATGCTGAAGAAATCATGAAGATACCTCTAAAAACTTTCTTTTTAAAATAAAAATCATACAATCATTCAAATAAAATCAATCAATCATTCAATCATACAATCATTCTGATTTCTTGTCAGATTATTCTACAAGCAACTTACTAAAATACTAGTTTTCTCTTTTAATTTTTTAGTCCAAACAATAGAATTTTTGTAATTAAATAATTGCTTCATATTTTGCAAAAAAATACCAGCGTTGTGTCATCGCACTTCTCTTTCTTTTCTATGCAGTCCGACGGTGACCACGCTTTAGGTCATGTAAGCCCCTTAACAACTACAAACAAAGAGATCGGTAAATGGTCCAGCCATTCTGTTACGATGAGAACATCGCAAGATTTTAAACGTTCGTCGTGAAATGTAACCTATTCCTTTGTTTGGTGTACCAATAATAGAGGCCAATAATATCGCAAATTTAATATGACGTGAATTTCCATAACAGAACAAACGCAATGTCATTTGAGAAGTACCTAATTTCAGCTATTTATTACAAATTATTTGCAGCTATAAGCGTAATCGTGACTAAGGGAACATTTCCATAGAGTGTGAAGTAATAAACTATCTTTGTTTATGACATAAAACCCCGAAACTTGCCAAAAATTGACAAATAACACTAGCAAGAAAGCGCAAATCTATGCCAGGGTTCACCAGCGCTTTTCCGTCGTCCAAGGCGATACCAAATGATTAATATAAAGCATTTTTTACAAACAAATGATATCTAACAATTGCGGTTAGATAATAACGACCTCAGTTTGTTGATGCATGACTTCCTAAGGTGCCTACATACTTTTAGTTCCCACATTAAGTACAATGTCACAAAAAACGAGCTATTTCGACAACATGTGGTCACCACACAAGGTTACGACTTTGCTTCGATAGACCAGTATGTAGGATTATGAAATCATCACTATTAAAAGAAATGTTTTGTTTATTAGATGTGCATCTTGGGAACTAAGGAATTCCCATTGGAGTTTCTCGTTTGTAAAACAAACAAAATGTACAAAGTTTTGCTGCAAAATATAATACTTAAAGGGCTTACATGACCTAAAGTGCGGTCACTGTCGGACTGCATAGAAAAGAAAGAGAAGCGCGATGACACAACGCTGGTAATTTATTGCAAAACATGAAGCAATTAACTATTTACAAAAAATCTATTGTTTGGACTAAAAAATTAAAACACTAGTGCTTTAGTATGTTGCTTGTAGAATAATCAGAAAAAAAATCAGAATGTATATGTTACGGGCAATTTGATAAGTCCGGGCACTATTAATAATGGCCGGTCTGTATTCATAATGCCCGACTCAATTGGGCAATGTGATTAAAACAGCATGATTAATCACTTTTCCCGGCCATTATGAATAATTCCCACCCTATCTTGGGCAAAGTAATAAAATAGGTGAACTGTAGTGTTTTTGTTTATTAAAAATGCTATGCACCGTCAATCTCGTACCTACGTGCGGTAGGCTGCCGGCAATACCGACGAGTTCAGTGTGGCTGTAGGCTTGCACCAGGGATCGGCTTTAAGTCCTTACCTCTTCCTGTTGATTATGGACGCTCTTACGTCGGACATCCAGGAGAAGGCACCCTGGTGCATGTTGTTTGCCGATGACATTGTCCTTGTGGGTGAAGATGGACCTGAAATCCAGAGCAGATTAGAGAAATGGCAACAGAAGCTGGAGAATGTTGGCTTGAAAATCAGCAGAACCAAAACCGAATATATGTTCTGCAATTTCGGCGGTCTCTCCCGTTCTGGAGTTATAGCACTTGATGGTGCACTTCTTCCAGTCTGTTCCGACTTTCGGTATCTCGGTTCACTCGTGCAAAGCGATGGCGAAGTAGATCAGACGGTTAAGCACAGAATTAACACTGGATGGATGAAATGGCGGCAGGTCACGGGAACAATCTGCGACTCCCGCATTCCCCTTAAACTTAAGGGGAAGATATATAAAACCATGATTAGACCTGCTGTCTTGTATGGATCTGAATGTTGGGCCACAAAAGGGATGAATGAAAGGCAATTGCATGCAGCAGAGATGAGAATACTAAGAGGGATGTGTGGTGTTACACGAATGGATAGAATAAGAAATGAGTAGGTACATAAGAGGAAGTTTGAAAGTGGCACCGGTAACTGAAAAGTTGCGTGGGAATCGGTTGTCATGGTATGGGCATGTGTTACGAAGAAATGGGGAAAATGTCGTGAGGAGAGTTTTGAGTATGGATGTCGATGGCTATAACAGTAGGGAAAGACCAAAGAAACGATGGATGGAATGTGTAAATGATGATATGGTTAGAAAGGGGGTGACTGCAGAGATGACGACTAATAGAGAAGTATGAAAGAAAAAGCAATGCTGCGCCGACCCCAAATAAATTGGGATAAGGGCAGGAGAATGATTGCTCATATCGGCAGAAGGCTGTTGATCGGCTGCTCGCGCGTTTTCATTTATTATGTCCACACTCACAGTGGGTTGCTGAATTTCTGGTAGACTATGGCAGAATGTTGTTCCAGTTCAGAAGAAGGCTGTTGATCGCCTGGTCGAGGGTTATCACATTGCCCGGCTACAAGTAGGGAATTTTTCATACTGCCGGTCCAAGTGATAAATTCAAGCTATCTCAAACACTGACTTATTATATGGACCACGGGCCGTCGGGCATTATTAATAATGGCCGGTCAAAGTGATAAATTAATCACTGTGCCCATCCCTCTTGGGCATTATTAATAATGGCCGGTCCTTATTAATAATGCCCAGTTAATCACGTTGCCCGTAACATATATATAAAAGTATGTATATTAGTATGGTTTTTATTGTAAAAAGCAAGTTTTCAGAGGTATCTTCATGATTTTTTCTATCGTATCAAATGAATTATATTATATTTTCAACACACTATCTACCAAGCATATATCCTGAAGAATATCATAATATTTTTCTGATTTTGTTTACTGTAGTCGATCATATACTTTTATTGCTTCTAAAACTTGCATTTTTTGCATTTAGGTTCTGTAGTTCCCTTAATACGGCGACGCAATACGACAATAAATTAAACTTCGTTTATCTAATGACATTTCTAGTCTGCATGCGAAAAGTCAATCAAATATATCCAATAGTTTAGTCACTATAGCTAGTGACGTATTCCACATTAGGCAGCCGCTTTAATGGCACTTGAGTGAATGCAAGTGACACACATCGGCCATTCACTCAGGTGCCTTTTAAGCGGGTGCTCAATATGGAATACGTCGCAAAATCCTTAGTCTGATGATTATTATTTAGTTTGTTCGAACAAATCACTATTTTAATTTCGATGATAATAATGATGATAATGACGCATGTTTCCCCCAACCCTTTCTTATTTTTTATGTGTTTATGTTCTTTATTGCGTCATGTTTACCACAAGAAAACGTATTTTCTTTCTTTCTATGATAGGATTTATTTGATAGTTCCTAAACACGCCTATGCAATAGTATTGCCAGTGTTTTCATTTATTTACAGCTCGTCGTACTGCTGAAGGAGGAAACCAGCATGTCCTAGAACAAAAAATTCGAAGACATGTGACATCTAGCAATCAACCCGCACTGGGCCCGCGTGGTGGTTTACGGCCCATTCCCTCTCACAGAGAGGAGGCCTATGTCCCAGCAGTGGGAAAATTATTAGGCTAATAATGCTGATTGTGGCTAAATAATAACAGTCGCAGTCGATCGATCAGGTTAACCTACGCTTGCCGCGGTTGGTCTGTGGATGGGTGACCATCTTTACATACCGTGATCCCTTCGTGCCTCGGAAAGCACGTTGAGCCATTGGTCCCGGCTGTCATTCGAGGATTTTTGACAGTCGTTACGGGTAGTCAGAAGCCCGAAAGTCTGACAACCAGTTTTACCAAGGGGAATCGTATTACCCACTAACTGGGTTGTGGAGGTCAGATAGGCAGTCGCTCCATGTACAATACTGGTACTGCATCTGGTTAGACTGGAAGCAGACCCCAACACAGTTGGGAAAAGGCTAGGCCGATGATGATGCTATACCGTTTAAGTGGGTTACTGTCGAGCCACTATCAACATGGAAATGCTATCGATGAAAAGCTATAATTTTCCTCAACAAGTAGGAAGATACAGTCGTTTCATATACGTGCAAAAGGTCTATAACGTTAACGGCATAGACAAGGCTGGGTCAGACTTTTGCCTAACCCTTTATGGGCGAAGAATGTCTATGTAATTTGTAGGAAAAACGCTAAATTAGCGACAAACTTATGCGCAGTTGCGTTTGAGTTTTAGATCCAACTGGATGTCCTGACTAGTGCATGTGGTATCAATTTGCCTAGCCTTATTCAAACTATGTTCGGGTCAGCTACCAAAATATGTGGTATATGGAGCATTAATTAAGTATATATCTTAGAGGTTCATTTGTAGTGTTGCAGTTTTGATGAAACAACTAATATAGAAGAGTAAATCAGTGGTAAAATTTAGCACTAACAAGATTTCACAGCAAACAACAACCACACTCATATACCTACTGTGAAATCTGTCCCAATCATTTGACACATTCTTCTCCAAACATTCTCCATGTAAAATGACGTAAGTGCATCTACTAGTACAGCAGATGGTTCATTTATTTATTTTTACTCGTTGCGTATATATTGCCATGCCCTATTTTTGTACGAAAATAATCAATTTCTTAGAATATGTTGTGGACGCGAGAGTGTTACGATTTCGTCATACTTGCACGTTTTAAGTTCTCACTATTAATTTTAATAACTTTTTCCTGAGAAATGTTTATGATTACATGGGACACCACAAATACACCGAATGTGTTAGGATTTATTTACATCTGAAAGTTAACTAAAGTCGTTGTATATATTTTTCAGTTCTTACCTTAACGTTTCGTTAAGTTACAGTTTCCTTGAAGAGCGGTGGCCGAACTCAATGGCCGTAGTGACAGCTGTCATGAAAATTATGACAGCGACAAAGATTTAAATTGTCAGATTCGCCCAAAATCGCATCAAAAGATAGTCGCGTTTTTGTTTCGTTTTGGGACCTTTGACACATAATGACGAAACGCTATTTAATAATGTGTTACCTCACTCTTCTCACAATTGACACTTTTTCGCGTGACTATGTACGGTGTGAGCAAATCTAGCGATTTAAATCTTTTGGCAGCGGGGTTTGACTAAATGTCAAATGCTGGATTTCCATGACCGCCGCTTTTCTAGGTAACTAAAGCGTTACCCCACTTTATGTATCGCTCACGCTGTCGCTACGGTCACCGCAACTGCTATCGCTACCGTTGTCGGTATCTCGTTATAATATTAATGAAAGTTAATGATTATCACGGTTGAGAGGTTGTATCAGGAAAAGGTTGATGCTTAAGTGCTAAACTAGACAGGGTGGCAGGGATGCGCATCCTATTACCATGTATTCAGTACATGATTCTGAACCCCCCCCCCCCCCCTTTTTTTTTTGCGGATTGGAAATCATCAAATGACCCCTCCCGCTCTGGGTGGAGCGGAAGGGAGTGTCAGACTCTTACTGACTAAAACCCACCCGTGTTCCTTCCTCAGCCCTTTATGTTCCGGGGCAGCGGTAACCCTTTCGGACAATCCCGCTGGCCCGGCAGGCTTCGGCCTTAACGGGCCCCTTCTTTGTTGCTGACATCTCTTTGATCCTTACATACTCCTTTTGCCTCTCACAAGGTGGGCTGATGACCTAATGAAGACCGCCCTTATTTAACCCCGCCTTTATTAACCGACGAAATATTTTATATTGAAATATTTCGTCGGTTATAAAAAATCTGCTCCATACATTTTGAGAGCAGAGTATTGCACTTTTCTACGGCAGAGCTGATCATTTTTTTGATAACCTACAACAGATATCTACGCTCGGAGTTCTAGAATCATGTGTTAAATTCGTTGTTACAATTTGTGCATCGATGTCCCGTCAGCCAGTAGGTATATAACCTACTACCTACGTAAATACGCAGTTTATATTTATACGTAAATAACGTCGATACATCATCCTTCAATGTACGCATGTGTGTGCGTCGTACATGTTACGTACAGACAAAAAGCACAGTTTTCATACAAATTCAAACATAGTTCCGATCCAGGCTGCCCCTTGCTGCCCTCTCCCAGCGACGCACTAAGCCGAGGTCCGTACCCCACAGGGGGTGCTCTTAGCGTGCACTTGCTTAGTTTTTTAAGCCCTGATGGCTGTGGCTGCCTATCTGACTTCCACAACCCAGTTACTGGGTAATACGATATCCCTTGGTAAGACTGGTTGTCAGACTTTCGGACTTCTGACTACCCGTAACGACTGTCGAAGATCCACAAATGACAGCCAGGACCCATCTTCTTGCCCATTCTTCTCCATACGAAAACTACCTTTTGGAATGGGCGACTAGAATCAATTCTATTTTTTCGTAATTTTTGACGTTCAAAAGTGCCTTTTAAGTGCCTACTTGAAATAAATGTTTTGACTTTGACTTTGACCAACGGTGTTTTCCGAGGTACGGAGGGGTCTCAGTATGTAAAGATGGTCACCCATCCACAAACCAACCGCGGCAAGCGTAGTTTAACCTAATCGATCGACCTGTGCAGCTGTTATTATTTAGCCACGGACCCCTCTTCATAAGAAAATACCCAAATCACAATACTAGCCTGATTGACATGCGACTAGTGAGTATTTCAATGGAGCTCCGTACACGACGTCACTAGGCTAAACTGCGAGATGCCAGTTCCGAAAGAAAAAACCGGCCAAGTGCGTGTCGGGCCACGCACAGTGTAGGGTTCCGTAGTAGCCCGTTATCACAATGTAGTACGATTCTGTTGTTCTTTATTCTGAATAGGTAAAAAAAAAAACATATTTTGGTTTTCAATGCAAGTCTTTACCCATTATAAACAAGCAACTACTTCATCTTAGTCACTTTAAAAGATTAATGCTAAGGATTTTGTATTTGGTACAAAATTATCCAACACCCAAGTTCAACGACTATTACTGCTAAACTAATAAAGTTATCTTAACCGCTATACTTTTCCTTTAAAGTTCATGAAATGCACTTTAAAGTTTAATATTTCGTAAAAGGAGCATTAAATCGAAAAATATTTCCAGCAACCCCCAAGTCATTTTAGAAGACCTATTCAACGATACCCTACACGATGGGGTAGACGACGAAAAAAATATTCATCCCCGCTTCACATGTAGGGGAGCTACCCTAAAAAACATATTTTCCAAAATTTTATTTTACCACTTTGTCGGCGTTATTGATATACGCACTCCTACAAAATTACAGCTTTCTAGTACTAACGGTCTCTTAGAAAAACCTCGGACAGACAGACAGACAGACAGACGGACATGACGAAACTATAACCAAACATCGGTACGGTAGCCTTAAAAGCGAAAGGCTCACTAAAATAGTTCTTTTCAAAGTTAAAGCTAGAAATGAAGGTGTGAAAGTGAGAATTGTATCAGTATGTCTATCAGTTATCTTACATCGAACAGAGTGCCAACTCGTTGTTATATATTATTAACTATTATTTATTAATAATAGGTTAAGAGCTTTTGAGTTATAGTTTAGGAGATAAGGTTGGCTTTGTGAAAGTGTTATTTTTTATAAGGCTGTACTTGTAACGAGTAACTAAATTGCCTTGCTTGTAGGACGTTGTTTGTCTGCTGGGGAGTTTGTTGCACCACTTCTTTAAAACACTAGGAAGTGGCGAAGGTTTGGGATGCATGAAGAAGCCTCCTCGTGTAGCGCTAATTTAATTGCTAATTTAATTGTAAAATTGTTTTTTTCTTCTTTTTTTTGACGTAGATTTATATTCTGTAATTATTTTTACCATGTTTGTAAATATGTGAGCACCGCACCATGTATCTATTAGATAATTAATTTATGTCATGTTTTCGTTTTAAATTCTTTTACCTATTTTGGTATAGTAATTTTATTTTATTTTAGGTGCATCGTCTTCACATATTATTATGTAATTAATGTATACAAAATATTGTAAAACATTTTAAAAGAGTAACGGTGGAGTTTCTTGCCCATTCTCCTCCATACGAAAACTACCTTTTGGAATGGGCGACTAGAATCAATTCTATTTTTTCGTAATTTTTGACGTTCAAAAGTGCCTTTTAAGTGCCTACTTGAAATAAATGTTTTGACTTTGAGCGCAGTTTGTTCTGCCAGTTACTCAACTGAACTGAGCGCTCGGCGCATCCTGGACAGTCACACCCAACACCCTATTTGACTGGCCAATTCTTCCCTTGCGGTGATAGGGCTAACGCCCGCCTGGTATGCGACCGGAATCCGGCGTCAAGCAGCCTGCTGTGTTTCGTCGATGCGTGGGAGTTCCAGTGCTTTAGGTATCTTCTGGTCACGCTCGTTCCATCATAGACGTCATCCATCGCTTTCTATCAGACATAATCGAGGATAAGAGCGGAACCATTCAGCAATAAAAAAAAAGAAGGGCGGGTGTTTAGGGGAGGCTGTCTTGTATAGTTTTGACGTTCAAAACGTGCTGATTCTCAGTGCTGATTCTAGTTTGAATAAATAATAAATTAATAAAAATTATTTAATTCAATTGTCTGTGTGGTGCCGGACTTAAAGAATTGCACCACCCCTTACTTCCCGTGGGTTTCGTAAAAGGCGACTAAGGGTCTTACCGGAGAATGGGCAGCAGCGTTCTCTATTTATTCCACCATCATACCATACTGCGATCGCCAACCCGCCTGCCAAGCGTGGCGATTATGGCAAACCCCCCCACAAAATTGGGGGAGGCCTATGTCCAGCTGTGGACGTCTATCGGCTGAAACGACGATTTAATTCAGACCTTGATTCATATGATTTCGTGTAAATGCCTTTTGTTTTTGGTTTTGTCGATTCAAAATTTTTTTAACATTTTACAGTTATGTGCATAGATTTGATATCCGTGGTTATGTGAGTTTAAAACGCTGCGCGCTGGTGTTTTTGTAAATACAAAAACACCAGCGCGCAGCGTGAGGCAGCCGTAGTTAGTCGCTACCAAATGGTAGCGACTAACTACGGCTGCCTCATTTCAAAACCTAGTGCCGAAGAGCGCATTTATAAACGTAAAATAGACATGCAACGACCATTTAAAAACCTAGCAAGTCCAGAGACTTACTAGGTTTTGAATTGGTTAAAGTGACTTACTAGTTCACGAGGGAGTCAGGTGCATTTGGTATTAGGTATCGATGCTTAAATATTAAATGCTGACGTTTTGTATTTGGTAGAGATTTACTAGGTTAGCAAGATTATGCAATAAAACGGTTTTTGTAAAAAGTGTCCCTTACTAGGTTTTGAAATGGGACAGCCTTAATAAATTACTTACAGTTTAATTTTAGCTTTTCCTGCGATGCATTATGGCACATATTTACCTGAACAAATATACTTACCTATACCTATATATATGTATAGTATGAATTAGCGAGCCAATTATAATAAGGACAATATTTTAGTTGTGTGTTTTTCTCAATACATTTCCAAACAGGAGGAAAAAGCCATAGGTAATTAACACTTTTATCATACTAACGGATATCCCGACTATTGTCACGGTCGAGGTTAATACCCAACCCCGTGTTTTCTACCTATTTGCTGTTTTTTTTCCTAGAATAAACCGTTTAACTTCCCTATGTTTTTAAATCTTCGTCTATAGAAACAAAAAAAAAATCTGTCAAACTTTTTCCCAACTCTGTTGGGATCGGCTTCCAGTCTAACCGGATGAAGCTGAATACTGGTATTCTACAGCGACTGATAGGCATCTGACCTCCACAAATTAGTTACTGGGCTGTAGCGGTATCTACAACGCCACATGCGAACAACGCGTCTTACTGACGTCACACAAAATCCTGCATCGCGCAAGCAGAGTTTACCGCGCAACTAGCATAGATACAACCCCTGTCTGGTTGGAGGATCCTCCCTTTTCATAGAGTATGAGTGAACATTACACCCTGTTCCTCATACATCTATACTGGTGACCCCGAACATAAACGTCAGCGCAGCCTTCGTGCACCTACTCCAGCGTGACGTCATCATCATATCCATTGGTAAGATTGGTTGTCAAGCTTTTAAGCTTCTGGCTACCTATAACGACTGTGAAAGATCTACGAATAATAGCCGGGACTCACGGTTTCCGATGCACGGAGCAGTTTCGTTATGTAGTGGATGGTCATCCATCCACGAACCAACCACGATAAGCGAAGCTTAACCTTTGATCGACCCTGGCGGCTGGTACCATTTAGCCATGAGCCCCTCTACAGGAACAAATCTAGCGAGAAATTCAAGTAAATAATTAGGTGCAGCAGTAAGATAATTAGGTGCTTAGCTACATTTACATTTAGCCGAAGTGAGCAGTTAAGCGGGTAGGGAAGTGGGCAGGACGAGTGTGTAAAAACGATACTTCTCATGCCATTTCCACTCGCGCTGCCCGGCGCTCCCCAAAAGAGCGGTGTTTTGTGCGGAAGTCAAAGGAAGCGAGCGGCAGTGCGTGTTTACAGTCTGTTCCGTCGCTCAGTTCTCGCCGAGCGCCTCGACGTCTGCCATTTCCGAACCTCGAGCGAAGTGAGTGGTAGGGCAGTATATAAACAAACAATTCTCTCGATCCTGCTGCTGCAGTATTCAGGGAATGATTGCCGGCAGCGCGAGGGGCAGCGGCGGGGGCTGAATGTAAATGTAGTATTACAATTAGAAGTAAGTCAGTTACCCTATCTGCCCAATCCCGTTTACACATGTAAACGTACATATGTTACTACAGTTCGCTAAACTACCTTTTTTTTTTTTTTTTTTTTTGTGGATGGGAAATCATCAAATGACTCCTCCCGCTCTGGGTGGAGCGGAAGGGAGTGTCAGACTCTTACTGACTAAAACCCACCCGTGTTCCTTCCTTAGCCCTTTATGTTCCGGGCCAGCGGTAACCCTTTCGGACAATCCCGCTGACCCGGCAGGCTTCGGCCCTAAGGGGCCCCTCCTCGATGCTGACATCTCTTTGAGGCGCGCGTGGAACACGTACGCGCCGTCCGGCACGGGCCTGGTCCTGATCGGGCGGTGAGCTACCCATTACTCTCCGCCCGCAGGCCCGCGCCTACGGTGGCCGGGAGTCGTCACGCGGCTCCCGACGCCCGGAGCGTCTCCCGCGGCGGCTGGGACGGGAGGCTCTCTCCCTGAGCCGTTCCGCCACCTCCTTCGCTAGCATGACTGCTTCGCAGAAGGAGGTGACTGCCTCCCACTCCCTCTCGCCCCGGACCATGGCTTGCACCAGGGCCGGACGCGAGAGGTCGCCGTCGCTGCCAATCGCCTCTACGAGGACACGGCGGTGCTCCGCCCAAGCGGGGCAGACCTCCACCGTGTGCTCCACCGTGTCCTCTGGGCGATCCTGGCAATGGTGACACCCGGGCGTTTCCTCCCGCCTGATGATGTGAAGGAACCTCCCGAAGCTTCCGTGTCCGGTGAGGACCTGCGTCAGGCGAAAGGTGAGGGCGCCGTGGCGCCTCTCTAGCCACTCCTCAAAGAGGGGTCTTATCGCCGCTATCGCGGCGTGCCCTTCGCTAAACTACCTACTAACAGAAATAATAAGACAAATATTTATCATTTTCCTGACCTTATTCCAATTTATTTGATTTATTCCGGTCTGATTCCCTAAACCCCCCCACCCCCCTGGATATTCTTATATTCTGCTAGGTATTCTTCTGTTTTAATCCAGATTAAAACAGAAGTATACCTAGCAGAATATAAGTTGTGCCGACCCCAGGGTCGGCACAACATGTTTTTTCTTCCATACGTGGCTAAATAATAACAGCCGCACAGGGCCTCAAGTCTGCTATTACAATAGTGTCAGAATGGTCTATCATTGATATCATAATTGTTGATTTTGACAAATTTGGTAATCTACTAATATAATGGCGTGATTATGACTTTCCAATGGTCAACCACTGACACTCCATTGAAATAAATGGCATAGAATGGTAATCTCGTACGTAATGACAAATTAATTACTGATTTAGGCGGTAATCTGCTAAAATTTTGACAGTTCCTTTGATCTGTGACCTACCATTAGAACGTCATTGTGCAGTCATTGCTTTTAATTCGTTACGAGTATCGTATAGGTTCTGTGCCATTGATCGACCAATGATCGACCATTATGAATTTAGTAGATTACGAACTTTTAGCAAAATGACAATGGGATCGTGTTGGAATGACGAATTTATAAAAATAACAGACTTGGCCCCCAGGTCAACCGATCAGTGTCTCGGAAAGCACGTTAAGCCGTTGGTCCCGGCTGTCATTCGCGGATCTTTGACAGTCGTTACGGGTAGTCAGAAGCCCGAAAGTCTGACAACCAGTCTTACCAAGGGGTATCGTATTACCCAGTAACTGGGTTATGGATGTCAGATAGGCAGTCGCTCCATGTAAAATACTGGTACTTAGCTGCATCCAGTTAGACTGAAAGTCGACCCCAACATAGTTGGGAAAAGGCTAGGCAGATGATGATGACTTCTCTATTAGTCGTCATTTCGGTAGTCACCCCTTTCTAACCATATTTTACATAGTATAGTCCGTTCACACAGTCCATCCATCGTTTCTTTGGTTTTCCTCTACTCTTGTAGCCATCGACATAATTCATCATCATCATCATCACTTCAGCCGAAAGACGTCCACTGCTGGACGTAGGCCTCCCCCAAGCACCTCCACATCGACCGGTTCTCGATCGACGTAATTAGAAATAGGTAATTAATGAGTTAATAAAATAAATAAAAATTCTTACATGTGACGTGTGGAGATTGTGGCGACCGCATACAAGGTTTTTCCTCTTTTCCGAACGCACAAATAGGTAGAAACAGTAATAATTATAATTATTTAAATAAACATCTATTTTAAGATATGACCGTATGTAGGTATATGTACAAACATAATTAATTTGATAATAATTAATATTTTTTCCTTGAAATACGTCAAACTAAATTGAATTTAGCCAAATAAGTAATAGTGCATTGTGATAGAAGCAGAAATTTTATAAAAAAAGAATTATCAAAATCGGACTACTCTGTAAAAAGTTATGCGTGGTATACATAAAAAATATATATATATACGCGTCGACTTGAGAACCTCCTCCGTTTTTTCGTCGGTTAAAAAGTAAGTACCATTTCGACTATTTGATTATGGTTTGGCTCTAAACTTGGCCGAAATTAACCCCACTTTTAATTTCGGCCAAGTTTAGAGCCAAACCACAATAAAATAGTAATAGGTGGATATCTGGATACCTAGCAGAATATTATACAAGGTATGCTTCGCTCAATGACGATTTTAAAGATTCGTATTTCGTTACGTGATTAGACATTTCTCACATTTATCATTTATTATAGTAAGCCTTTATTATTTATTGCGGAACATGGGTTTTTAAACACCTTATGAAAGTGAAGGGTGGAAGATGAGGTTACGCCGAGAAGGTCATTAAAAATCGTGCATTGAAAAGTCATGTAAACATTAGAGTCGGATGGAATTGAGTCCGTTTTACGCAGAAGCAACTCATCTAGGACTTAGTTATCAAAATATAACTTGAACCAACAGCGTTCTTGACCTAATAGTATCCACCCAATCGGAGAAATTCTATATTTTCGGTAGAAATATGTGTGTAGGTACAGACACCCGAAACTGTCAAATTTTCCCAATCAACTTTGAACCTTATGCTTTAGCGATAAAGTTGAAAATCTATTAAAGAAATTTGACAGATTGTAGTAACTTGATGTGCTGGCGTCTCTACATTACCTCATTTAGTTTTTAAAATATGATTGACGAGTAAAAGTGTTTGTACAAATCCTACTTACAGAAATAAAATCATTTATGATTTGTTATTTGTTAAGGGGGATTAGACTGCCGTCAGATTAGGCATAACCAATGCCTAATCTGACGGCAGAATCCCCCTTTGACGGATACGGAAATATCTCATCGGGAACCCCCTTGACCCTGGAGTCATTATATTAAATACCTTTTTCATATAATATTATAACGGGAAAGATTATTATAGTTAGTCTAATTACGTCACCATCAGCGGCAAAGTGCTAACGAGCTGCAGCGATCAGTTTCCCACAACGCGACTTCCCGCTTCCCTGAGAAGTTAGTTGATTCTGTTTCTAAGTTATTCTTCTCACTTTAACTATAGAAAACTTGACAGTATAATTATAGTTAATGGTGTTTTGGTGAGTATTTTGTTATTTCATAATTTCGTAATTTCGGAATACAGAGTCATACATGTTAGGCAATCGGGAATAGAAATTGGAAGTGTTTACTCTACAAGAATTGGGTAGAAAATTGAATGACCTACATACATAAACTTACCATGGGGGTAAGCAGAAACTACAGGACGCCACCTGCCACGATGTAATTTTTTTTTTTGCGGATGGGAAATCAACAAATGACCCCTCCCGCTCTGGGTGTCTGACTCTTATTGACTAAAACCCACCCGTATTCCTTCCTTAACCCTTTATGTTCTGGGCCAGCGGAAAGCCTTTCAGAAAATCCCGCTGACCCTGCTACGATCCTTACATACATAAATACTCCTTTTACTAATTCATTTACGTGCAAATTGAAGGACTCTGCAAATATTACAATTCAATTGTACTTAATTGTGTTTTCATTAAATGGAATTGCCGCTATCGCTGTCAATGTCAATGTGAGATATTGTTTTCGCTGCAGCTGATAGCAGAAGTAAATTCAATGATAAGTTTCTTAGAAGACCAAGTCTATCCCCGTATTTTTAAGAACGTTTGCATTGTAATCTGTCTTATTTTGTTAAAAAAAGCTTGAATAAGTATATAAGTTTTTGACATTACCTTCTTAATACGTTTTTGACATTACCTTCTTAATAAGTTTTTGACATTACCTTCTTAATAAGTTTTTGACATTACCTTCTTAATAAGTTTTGACATTACCTTCTTAATAAGTTTTTGACATTACCTTCTTAATAAGTTTTTGATATTACCTTCTTAATAAGTTTTTGACATTACCTTCTTAATAAGTTTTTGACATTACCTTCTTAATAAGTTTTTGACATTACCTTCTTAATAAGTTTTTGACATTACCTCCTTAATAAGTTTTTGACATTACCTTCTTAATAAGTTTTTGACATTACCTTCTTAATAAGTTTTTGACATTACCTCCTTAATAAGTTTTTGACATTTATTGTCGCTGGGATGAAACCATGAGTGAACGTTTTAAATACGGGAATAGGCCTTCCGTTATTTTTCTGAACATCTTACAAAGCAATCTGCCACGTTGGTGTAGTGGTCACCATAACTACCACTGAGTATAAGGTCCTGGGTTCGAATCCCGGCTCGGACAAAGTGTTATTGAGTTTTTCTATCTGGAATCTCTCAGTAACAGCCTGGAGTCTGGATATGCGCCCGTTTGATGGCAATAGGCTTACCCCCGTTACATGTGACTTAAACATAACTGGCGAAATGTGGGTGTACAGACGCCAGCACATCAAGCTACTGCAATTTGTCAAATTTCTTTAATATATTTTCAACTTTATCGCTAAAGTATAAGGTTCAAAGTTGAATGGGAAAATTTGACAGTTTCGGGTAGCTTGATGTGCTGGCGTCTGTACTATAGGTAGGTACACCTCTGCCTAACTTGTCGGGGTAGCAAGGCGTGATGTTATGTTATAAAGGCAATTTTAAAACTAACTTATTTTCATGACAAAGCTTCTCCTCAAAACCAAAACCTAGTCCAAAATACAACATATTTTCTCAGCGAAACGAAGCCATCGGCTACACAATCTACGTGAAATGAGGTAAGGTTGGCCAATGTAACGAAATTGTCGGCGCTTGCGACACACTGTGGGTAGTGGCTGATACCACCCGCTGGGCAAGTAACCGTTTACACTCAGGATTTAGATGGGCCACGACTTGATTCTAGTATTTATTGAACAGTCGGGAATAAGGTTTTAATTGTGAGTGGCGTTTTTTGAGGTTAGTCCTGTTGATTAATGCTTTTGCGAGTCAATTTGCTTTAAAAGTACTAAATGATAAACTGAATAAATGGTGAACTGGGTTTTGGTGGTCAGATAGGCAGTCGCTCCATGTACAATACTGGTTTTCAGCTGCATCCGGTCAGACTGGATGCCGACCCCAACATATTTGAGAAAAAGGCTAGGCAGATGGTGATGATGATGATGAAATGATAAACGATTTAACCGAGTGTTTTTTTTAACCAATATGACTTCAGTATATTATACTGAAGTCTGTGTGGTGCCGGACTTAAAAGTCTGTGTGGTGCCGGACTTAAAGAATACCACCACCCCTTACTTCCCGTGGGTGTCGTAAAAGGCGACTAAGGATCGTACCGGAGAATGGGCAGCAGCGTTCTCTATTTATTCCACCATCATACCATACTGCGATCGCCAACCCGCCTGCCAAGCGTGGTGATTATGGCAACCCCCCCCCAAAATTAGGGAGGCCTATGTCCAGCAGTGGACGTCTATCGGCTGAAACGACGACGACGACATACATATTAAAGAAATACAAACTATATACACTAGATACTAAATTAAATGACTAACTAACTTACTATACAAATAAATACAAAAACAAAGGAGACTTATGCGTTGAAGTACTCGTCCGCATCGCTGTCATCCGGAAACGTACCCAGGGGGCCTAAAAAGGCTACTTTGGAGAATCATAAAAGCATAACATTATGAATCGTAATATGGCGAAGACAATCCGTGTTTTTTTTTTCGCTGCCTTACGTAGGTATAATCAAAGAGTTTGGGATTGGATTTGGATTGGATTGATTGGTATTTTAGCACAGACAAAAAAAAATACTGATAAATGCTTCACCAATGGTATTTGATACGATTAACTTAACAGTTAAGTGTCCATTATGTTATCCTTTTATGATTCTCCAAAGTGGCCTTTTTAGGCCCCCAGAACTCAGAAGACTGGCAGCATTGCCACGTTGAATGGCAATGCTGATTCTTTGGGCAAAGAACATTTATTTATTTTTATTACATAATCTCTTATATTATTTACTGTAGCCTTGGTATATTCAATCAATAAGCAAGTCTTAGCCCGCTTGTTTGAATACAGTATTACATGGTACTAAAAAAGTAATAAACCTTGCATCATTCGACCACTTTTTCTAACCAAGTTTCACACACGACCAACTTCTGACGTCACAGAATAAGGAAATACAATATAACTATTAGTCATACTGTTAAGAAAAAGGTTATTGTCGAAATTACAGCAATTGGAAAAATGCTCCAGTTTTAATTATTTTATCATTGGCTTGTTTATTTTCCGGTGAATGTTCATAGTAACTGGTAAAAGTGTTTTTTCGAGGTCTGTGCGACGCGGTCGAAAGTATATTGAACTTGTTATTGTTAGTTCATTTCGTGGGTATTTTCAGATAAGTAGGTACTCGCTTCGATGGTCGACGTAAGAAGAAAAAAATGTAAGTACTTAGGTAGGTACATTTTTTAACTCTGTTGCGATCTTATACATTCATTTGGGCTTTGGTCTGTCCTTGAAGAACATTCTGGCAGAATAAAAATGAAACAGGCATAAGTGTGACGACTAACAATAATCGTCCTTACAGGAGCGTCTTGGCGCGATATAGCCTATCGCGCCAAGACGCTCCTGCGAGGGAAGTTTCCAATAAATTCTTAAGTTTCGAAATTACATACAAAGCTACTTCGCTAACCATTCAAAAATTTCCAGTGATTCTTCTCCAGAAAGAATCACATCGTCGCCTCAGACCATAACCACAACTCAGAAGCTGACGTAGAAAAAAACGTATTACGTCGACTCTCGACCACACACTCATTCAACGAGTATATTTTCCATACAAATTACAATGAAACGACAAATCCCACACAATGTTTCTAAGAATAACCACTATTAAAATAATATGTACCATTATTTTAGTCATCGTTCATTCATAAGAGTTTAAGAGAAATTCCGGAGCATCTGACTTGTAAAGTAAACAGGCAGTAATTGGATGACTCAGAATTTAACGAAGAAAACGTGGTCCATTTCTTGAATAGGTAAGTACGTCGTGTGAGTCAGTTTTTGTGTTAACACTGCATATCTAGAGTGTTTGAAGCAAGAGCAATTTTTAGAGTGACTTCTGTCTCCCGAAGAGTTGTAAGTATAAATGTGGAAGGCTATAGGACAAGACACTAATTACCCACGAAAAGATTTAAGGAATATGAAGAATAGATACAGCTAGGAATGATGTGAGCTCTGAGATGACAGCTATTAAAGATGACTGTATATGTGACAAAAATATATGCTGCGACGATCAAAAATAAATTGGGACAAGGACAAGAGGATGACGAGTTCTTTCTCCCAAACTGTTGTGAGATCAGCCTTCTGAAAGAGAAAATTACTATCATAGGACATTGCATCATCTGTTTTTTCATCCGCCTAGTGCGAGGTTTTTTGTTTCTTTACTTTATGAATAATGTTTTTATTGAAAATTATATGATCATTTGTTCGGTGTTGTAACACCCACCTAAATTGAGGTAGCATATTCTTTGCGGTGACTGTGTAAGTGTTTGGTTTCGTTTCTACGAAATTACTTGGACAAACGATAAATCTCTGCACCTAGATTTTTTACTTTTTCATCATTATTGAACTGTTTCTGTTCACAAGTATCTACCAATTTGGTTGGAAAATATTTATTGATCTTGTTGGTATTACTCATTTCTATTTTATGATCAAAGGATACCTACATTTATATTCATAGCAGCATCTATCTATACAAATATACTCTATATTTATGATCATCCTTCTCACAATACCTAACAGCTAGTCAGTAGTTCCTTATACCACATAGTTTATCAATTATTATGTAAAGTTACACCTCATCATAAATGTATGTAATCTGTGATTGCACCCACCTTCCTTTAATTTAATTACTACTGATTGGAATCTTGAATGAGATCGATCTTAAGCAAGCCTTCACGCTTGTCGTTGAATAATTTTAATTATATCTTTAATTATAAATTTATCACCATCAGTCATCATAATTTGCACAATGATTCTGAAATCATTCTTTGAAAGGATGTCACCATAATCTGCCCAAACGAAGTACCGAGGTACACTTAGTGGCATAAAATACACTAGATTACACTGAATAATGTTGCATTTATATATTTTTCTTATAGTTACCCGGGGACGAGAATAAAATAACTTTTATCGTAATAAAAAGCTCGCCATTTTAGGCACAATTATACTACCTTGGTCCATTACCTTACCTAATAAAAGAAAAAACTGTCAAGTTGACGTTTCAGTCTATCAAAAAGTACTACTATGTGAAGTTGACAGTTTGACAGTTGTCTGCTGTCGGCTTCAACTGCTGTTGTTTTTATTTCATTTAAAATATTTTAATATTATAATTCAATCTGAATTAAATAATAACTCTCATTGTCTATTCGATTATCGTTAGGCAACGTTATGTACCTACCTAACATAAGAAAGGATGCTTATACCCAAAAGTAGCTGAATACAAGCTGTGAATGTTGATGACCAGTACATAATATTAGAAGCAGTGTTAGAAGTATATCAGAGCGATTAACAAACTCGATAAATAAATGAGTTCCTTAGCGTCGACATACAAGGGTTTCAAGCAAGCTTAACATAAGCCAGATCATCAAGTTTCAGTGAATAAGTTTCTTGAAATAAATAAAACATTAGGGCAAGAAACATCGAATACTTACATAAAACACCCTTTTTCATGCTTGCTCTGCCTTTATTGTGATGTGCATAAGGGGTGGAAGTTGAATTTGAGATTCGATACTGAGTAGCCCACTTCATGGAATTCAAAAGCATTTCCTATTGTTATTGGGCCCTGGAGCCAGAACGGCACTCGAATCAATTAAAACCTGGAAGTCATCTTTCCAGTAACATCTACCAATAACATTGGAATAAATAGACTTATCGAGTTAGTTGTACGGAATAAAACAATAAATATTTTTGTTTTTTTATTAGCGTTCTTCATTTTCAATTTCATCTCTCACTAAAATATTATCAAGGAAAGTGGCAGGCGCTGTTATATTTTCTTGATGCCGAGCCCAACCCATATACCAAATAATTGTCATAATGTGAGCACAGCAATCCACTGTTCATTTGCCAACAATGCAACTACAGTAGTACCTGTGGATTCTGTGCTCCCAATTGGTATGAGCCATATTTAATAAAATGTAGGTATAATATATTTTAGACCCTGTATGTTTTGATTTTATTCGTCCCCTTATTAGTTTTACTTCCTGTGCACTTTTAATTGGTATATGGATTTGCTCAGCATCACAGATTTCAATTAAAAAAGATCCATTTTCTCTAATGTGTTCCCCATAATATGACCGGGCCTGCTTAATTTGATAAGTTCCCAGTGCAAACAAAATTAAGTCTGACATTGTCATCATCGAGAACTCTTCCAAAAGTGTTACACCTGCATCAATGCTATGAAAATGTGCTCTTCATCTATTCATATTAATAGGTAATATGACACCATACACAATTTGATGTTTCATTTGATGGTTGGCTTTCAATCACAGCAATATGTTGGCTATCACTATCTTGGTGATGTGCCTTGCCGGTCTTGTTAGATATATTACATGGGAGATATTGTGGGACTGTATGTTATCATCCTGTACTCCTTGACAAGAAACGCACCTCATGTTTGTAAGCACTAGCCTGAAAGCAATAGATTTGTTAAAATCTTAAGTCTTTTATTCTCTTCATAATGATAAAATATGAACATCCGTCAGGACAGGAACCAAATCGTGAGGTGACAAACGGAATACCAGAAAGAATAGCCAAGTTATTAAACAAAATACATAACATAGACGAGTATCCCGAAACGCAGAAACATTTATATATTAGTCTATGCAGAAACGAACGGAATAACATTTATCTACGAAATAATGTGATGTCCACAGACAGAACACGTATACTCTTAATGTCAACTCGTACATGCAAAGTTGCCACATGATTTAATTGTGTTACAGGTTATTAAAACTTTAAATAATTTATTATGTAGTTTTAAATTATTTATGGATAAAAACACAATTATTTTCGAATTCCCCTATTTTTTCTCTACGGTTTGGTGCACGTGTACCTCGAGGTACATGTTTGGGCAAAGTTGTATGGGCTTTTGCTGACCTCCTTTCAAAATGAGGTCATCTCTGGTTATTTTCCTGGGTTAATCCTCTTTTCTGTCATAGCTTTTTAACCTTGACAGAATTGCTACCGATGCATTCAATTTTCCTTAAACTGTTTGTTCATTAGCAGGGCAAAGGTTGTGTTGATAATGTGAATAGAATGGATCTATTCTAATAATTTTCTGGTCAGTTTCTAGGAAAAGTTACTTGGCAGTTTCGCATGTTTTGCTCTTGAACGCAAATTACACTCTAATCAATTACATATTTGTTTTTTTTTGTGTTTGTGTTTTTCTTTGCGTTATGCGCTACCGCAAATAAATGTGTTTCCTTTCTTTCTTTTATTTATTTCATTGGAAAGAATTTAAAAAAAATCTAGTTTTACTGGATGATGTAATAAATAAAAAGGTGGATGTAGGTATAGAATTTGAGATTAATTGATCAAAGATCGCAGCAGTGACACGACATGATTAAAAGCATTTTTATCATCGTGTGCAGCTACAGAATATATTAATACTAAGTGCCGTGGTTCCGCAATAATTACAAGTAGGTACAAAAGATTGCAATCTGAGACAATATGAATAGTAACAATATTCAACAAGACTAGTCTATTAAATGTAAACTTATTATTAATTGTTGCAAATGTAACGGATAACTAGGGCCTCATTAGCAGGTTGTTCCATTTGTACCACAAATAAATCTAACTCACTTGTGTCAGCACGGGGGATGCAGACGAGCAACTTTCTCGCAACTTTCATGTTGCTTTTATTACGTTTTAAAATAAACAACCCGTAGGCGACTAAATAAGTAGGTACAATTAAATGAGTAAACTTTAATTAATGATTCTACTTCGTTTATCTGCAAAAATAAAACGAATATAAATAGTGGATTGATGAATTAAAAAACGTATTGCTGAAATAAAATCAATTAATTTTGCTTTTTGAAACATAAACAAATATGGCATGTTAAATACTCGCAATTAACAGCAGCACTTAATTAATCAAATCATTGAATGGCATTACGTTCAGCGGTACATGGCTGATACTTTATAATTTGTGATAAAATATTCAATATTACTTATAGTAAATATTTATAGGTTGGTTACTTAGCTTGCTGTTATCATTTGCCTGGGCTAGTCTAGAATAATGCATTGGTGTTATGGATTATCTTGCTTTTAAAAGTACCGTGGTATCCAAGTGGTATCTGCCCCGACGGAGGAGACGTAGACCGTGGGTTCGCACCCAAGCAAGCGCTTTACTTTGTCTAATTTATTTTATCACCACTGTTCTCAAAATGGTGAAGGAAAACATCGTAACGAAACGGGCATGTAGTAGAAACAAAAATTCGAAGACATGTGACATGTACGAGCCCGCACTGGCCCACTCCCATCACAGAGAGGAGGCCAGTGTCCCAGCAGTGGGAACATTGACGGCTGATTATGCTTGTTTCTAACATCCCTTGCTTCCCTCATTCCAATGCTGAGTTACAGATGGGAGAGATGCTGTTTTTGAAAATTATCGTGATTTTTTTGCGAATGATTTTTCAAACGACATTTTTTTTGTTTGCCTACGGATGCTATCCCACTGCCGGTCGGCAAAGGCCAAGGGGCCCCAAGTCCTTCCAGGAACTCTTTTCCCGCGCCACCTCGAACTAGTCCTTTACCTACCTATATATTTTGACAATCAGTTGTTTTAGAATTACTCTCAAATGCCATTCTGTAATTGGTTGATTGGATATTTTGGGCTATAAAGTTGCCCGTCTATTGGACCTCCCCCGTGTCAAACCAGCTAACTTGTTCGAGTGGAAGTATTCGAACTATCTTTTATTGGGCAATCAGTGGGTTTGGGCCGGAGCTAGGCGTGTAGGCGTCGATTTTATGACCCAAAGGTACTTGTTCAATAAATTGGGGAAAAAGCGTTTGGCTTATAATTGGAGCAGCAATTTGGGTCGTAGTTTGGTAACGTATGAATGAAGTTGATAATACGGATTACAAAAAAAAACCTTCTTCAGATTTTCTCTCTATTTTCTTTTCTTGCATTTGCACTTACTTTTCATTACGTCACATCATCGCAGCAGTCATAAAAAGGCATGGATTCAGTTCGAAGGTTAGAACAAAATTGCTCCAAGCAAACAGCTGTCAAATATTTTGCTGTTTCGATTAATTTGTCAATATTAATGAATGATTATGATATGTCAAGATTATGATAAACATCACTCTGTAGTGCCTAAACATATTGATTAATTTAAACATAGAAATATTTGACAGATATTTTCGGCGTAATTACTTTCAGAATTCTTCTTAACCTACCGCCAAGGGTTGAAAACTTGAAAGTGAGGTGCCTTTACTATAGGTATTATTTATTATTAGTCATTCATGTCCCGCAGCTGGGCAAAAGCCGGGTAAGTCCACTCTTTCAACCTCTCTCTGTCCCGAGTTGCCAAGGACCAATCTTCATTAAAGGGGAATTTTTAACTGCACCTCTATTTAGAAATTTAAGCAAACAAAATTTCTCCACTAATAACCTACTGCATATCAAATAAATGACTGTACTACAAATTAACTACACTACACACTAAACCAACATAATATACAAAAGTAACACATTTGTAATGACAACTTAGGATGCAAGAGCGAGCGAAGCGAGCTCGGGACTTGGGGCACCCCGACTCGGACAGATTAGGTTCGAAGGG
Source organism: Mesoligia furuncula (assembly GCA_916614155.1). Taxonomy (NCBI): domain Eukaryota; kingdom Metazoa; phylum Arthropoda; class Insecta; order Lepidoptera; family Noctuidae; genus Mesoligia; species Mesoligia furuncula. The sequence continues at coordinate 6,679,055 of OU744794.1, forward strand.
GATGACGAACAAACCCCCGTCATCCCCTCCGTGTTTGGTTCCTTTAAACCCTGTAGACAGAAATAGGCCCCGCGAAGTGGGGCTCCGTCGACTACGCCTAACCACATATTTTTGTAGATAAAAAGAAAACTTTGGGATTTTTTTCTCGGCCACTATGATTTACTTTTAGTTAACAGATAGTCATTCAGTAAAACAGTTAAGCTTTAAAGATCCAACAGTATAGTCTAATTGATTTATTTGATGAGCAAATTTAGTGTGCAATTCAGTATTTTCGGTGGTAATTTTGAATATTTTGATTGAAATAAAAACTTTTTAACAAAAAAAAAACAACCGACTTCCGAAAAACACTATAAAGTGAAAAATAACTTTAATTTCGGAAGTCGGTGTTTTTGGATTTGTATTTTAGTTTTTTGCCACCGACTTCCGAAATTAAAGTTATTTTTCACTTTATAGTGTTTTTCGGAAGTCGGTTGTTTTTTTTTGTAAAAAAGTTTTTATTTTTCACTTTTTAGTGGGTCAGTTTGTAATTTATCTAAGTTACAATAGCCTAATGTCAACTGCTCATCACCTTTTACAAAATATTGCTTTACCCGATGCAGGGACGTTAATTGTTGAGGAGTTCCCCTAATAAGAGCCAGGAGAACTGGAGCTGTTTGAGAAGTCACCATTAGCTCCATTTCACCATATGCATTGTAACGAGCATAAGTTGCTTAGCAAGCATATTAAAGCAATTGAATCGCAACCCGTGAAATATTTGTCATTGAGTAGTTCCGATAGCCATCTGTGGTCTTTAGCATCAGCTCCACTTTACCAAATGATGATTTTCGAGAGCAAATGCTCAAAAAAGTATTTTCCGTATCGGTTCGTAAATGACGGAGTTATGAAATATGAACAGATCGTTAATGTAGATAAATTTTTAGGTTTTTGTTGATTTTTCAAAAACCGCTTGTCCGATTTCGATAAAATTTTCATGGAACCATTTGGGAAGCATACCCTTTCCAACAAAAAAAGAATTTTTCAAATCGGTTGGCAAGCGACGGAGTTATGCGCGGACAAACATAAAACAAAAAAAAAATACAAACATTCGAATTGAGAACCTCCTCCTTTTTTAGAAGTCGGTTAAAAAGGGGATTTACAGTTACAGTATTAAATACCACCCTTTATTAAAGGAGTCCAGCTCAACCTGCCAACTCCGTCTGGGCCTGCCGCGATGTCATTTGCCATTAAGCGGGACCCACTGGGTCGTAAGTTTGGTCCATTGGTCCAAATTCCATTTGGGCGTGGCTTTCTGAGTGACATCATTTTTTATGGAACGGGATTGTTGAATTCACAACCCAGTATTACTTTACCTAGATAGTAAATTATTATATGGCACATAATAAGCGTGCATATAGAGACAGATTGTTGATATCAACATATCGTAGGTAAGTGGTGCTATAAACTAAGCTATACGCAACAGTAACCTGTTACTTTATAGCTCAAAAGATCACAATCGTCTGTGTGGCGACAAAGTGCAAGCTTGCAATGCAAACTGCTGTGCAACATTTCTTTATGTATAAAACTTTGTACTTTGAATCGTATCTTGTCGATTATAGTTGATTTTATCATGAGCAAATGCCTGTTAAAGTTCATATCTGGATAAAAATAGGTGGTATTATTAAACTAAGTACCTACGTGTTTGTCGTCCTTAGAATGGACATTATTATAATAGCCCCACCGCAACCTACAACTGGGTATGACCGTAATGTCCTGAAGGCAAATTCTCGAAATTTAAAACAGAGCCTATACTACCTCAAATGGCTTAGCATGATACTCCTTTATGCCGAAAATACCGCAGTATTAATTTTTAAATAAATATATGCTAAAGTTGAGGATTAATGTTAAGTACTATGTTAGACGAAAACACGATTCCATAAAATTTTCTCGATAGAAAAAAATTCCAAAGTTACCTCCAAACCGAACAATAAACCGCTGGTATTCAAAAAATACTTTAAATTAGATCATAAAACTTTGCATACTAACTGAACTAACTATAAAGCAGGTCTTATGTTATTTAGTTTTTTTGAACTACCTTTATTTTCACCGTAAAAAGCAAATACCTAAACTATTGGCGCTACCTTCCGCTCAGCACCGCACTCCGTCTCGCTCACACACAATCCGCGAGCAGTATTGTGCGAGCGAAATAAAGAGTGTATTTTAGCTGAGGTAGTATTGGCTCTTAGTCTAGTTACAGTCTCATCTCGGCGATAAACAAATGTCAAAAACTAGTCAAAAATGTAGGGAAATTAGAGGTACTTTTGACAGATTTAGACTGAGATCAGACTGTGAACGTTCTTAAAATTACGAGAATTGCCCCTCAGGTGTATGAACGTAAACGAGGCAAAAGGACTGTGTAACGATCGTAGCAGGGATTGATGGGTTCCGCTAGGGCCGATGCCTGCCAGGGTCGTGGATTGTTCGAAAGAGTTACCGTGGCGCTGGCACAGGCAACTGAAGGAACACGGGTGGGTTTTAGTCAGTAAAACACGAAGAACAGTTATTTGATAATCTCCCACCCAAAAAAAAATGGATCATATCCGGTGGCGGTCTGTATTTTCTATTTACCATGGGAATAATGCGTGAGCTTAATGTACGTAGGTATCTACCGGTCTGTGATCCTTAAAAACAGTCATCTAACGCCCTAAGGCCTTTTGTCCACCGCCACTGTCAAAGGGACGTCAACGAGAAAGAGATGACGGCGCTAAAGTAGCGACACATACATACATTTACTATGGCTGCGTGTCCACTGCTTACCGTCACCGTCACGCTCAGTTCGAATAATCTCGTTTCAAGTTGACGTCCCGTTGACGGCGACGTAAGGGCGTTTGTGCACTACAAGGACTTTTACTGTCCGGCAGTCCGATTTTATTTTTTTATTATGGCGTGCCGTATGGAATCGTAAAAAATCGGACTGCCGGACAGTTAAATCCCTTGTAATGCACAAACGCCCTAAGGGGAAATTGTTTCAGTGCAATAAAGGTATGGATGGCACTCTCCATCCTGCCTACTAATAAAAAGAATTATCGTTTTTTTTTGCATGGGACAATAAAAATGAATACAATGAAAAATGTCCATTTCCAAGAATGTTTCTTTCGCTAAATGCCCCTTTTTACGAATATACAGAAGCAAGCTCACGTCAAGCTACCCGAAACTGTCAAATTTTCCCAACCAACTTTGCTTTAGCGATATGCGAGTCGGATTCGCGCACAGCATGTTACATAATAATATTTTATTCAGGACTAGCTTCCGCCCGCGACTCCGTCCGCGCGGATGTCGGTCTTCGCGTGGATGGTTTATTTCTCCATTTTGAGTAACTCTGACAATGACATCTTATAAATATCTATTGGACCCAAATACGGCTAAGCCTATAATAATTAAGGAGATCCCTCTATTGAGCTACTGCTGTTGAGCTCGCGTTCTGTAGTAAGTATTTTTTTCATAGTAATTCCGACCTTGATAAGTAGCATGTAGCAGTAAATTACTGACAATGACGAATAGTTTGCAATAATAAAAAAGTGATCGTGACAATGCGACAGAAAGTTAATTGAGAGCTTCAGCATACACAACATTGTTAGTGAGCTCGTCCGGAATATGAACATGAAGATTTCTTGGACTGCTCACATGGGAAAGAGCTACGTAAAGTTGCCCGTGTGAAAAACAACTCGCGGTAAGATCTACGCCAGCAACTCCTAGGGTCTGACCTTGAGCCTTATTTATTGTCATGGCGTAACACAAAGCTACAGGAAACTGTATTCTCTTAAATTGAAATGGAAAATTATCCACTACGGGTAATGCAACGTGTGTTCGCGGTTCTACAGAACAACGTCTATGAATAAAACCAAAAAATAAGTTTTTTTTTTCTACGTATTTTTCCAGGATAAAAAGTATCCTATTTTATGCCCAGGATAATAAGGTATAATTATACCAAGTTTCATCGAAATCGAACCGTTAGTTTTCACGTGATGCCTGCATATACAGACAGACAGACAGACAGACAAAAATTTTTTTAATCACATATTTGGGTTTGGTATCGATCCAGCAACACCCCCCGCTATTTATTTTTTCAATATTTTCAATGTACAGAATTGACCCTTCTACAGATTTATTATATGTATAGAAGATATGTAGGTCAATTTATATGGAGAAATCTGAAATAAATTATTATTATTATTATTATTATTTAAACACACAAATAAAAATAAGGGACAGACATTGAATCGTTTGCGAGAGTTATTTATTTTTGGTGATGGTTTTGAAGTGGTCATTTTGCGAAAGAATCATTCTGAGAAATGGACATTGGCGTCCGGTAGACATTTTGCGAAGTGGTCATTTTGCGACTGGGCCAAATAAATGAGTTGACGTTTTATGACTTGCAAGTGACATTTAACACTTGGTAAAGCATTTACGAGTTCGACTATACAGTAGGACAAGAAAACAGACAGCGTTTAATTTTGATTCCTTGGCCACGAAAACTATAAAATTTTCTGTACCCACTTCTTAGAAAACAAATGACTTAAAACTAATAACAATTAAATAAGACGTAATATATTGTGCCCTAAAGCGACTCGTATCTACGTAATGGTTAGAATGACCTTTATTTCTTTTGTCACTACAATGCATGCCTAGGGCTGGCATCTTGTTATTTGGGAATGAGGATATTATGTAAACTTTAGTTTCTTTACATAAATATATAATGTCACGCCTTCTTCCCATGGGGATAGGCAGAAAGACAGAAACTACAGAACGCCACTTGCTACGATCCTTACATATTCCTTGTGCCTCGTTTACGTTCATACATCTGGGGGCCTAAAAATACCACTTTAGAGAATCATAAAAGGATAACATTATGAATTATAATGTGCCGAAGACAGTCCGTGTTTTATTTTTCGCTGCACTAAGTAGCCGCGTAGGTACAATCGTAGAGATTAGGATTGGATTTGGATTGGATTGGTATTTTAGCACAGACAAAAAAAATACCTGAAAAATGCTTCACCAATGGGATTTGATACGATTAATTTAACAGTTAACTGTCCATTATGTTATCCTTTTATGATTCTGCCGAAGTGGCCTTTTTAGGCCCCCTGGTCATACATTTTCAAGACATTGCTTCAATTAATGAAGGATATTTATGTTTATAGGGTTCCGTACCCAAAGGGTAAAAACAGGACCCTATTACTAAGACTAAACTGTCCGTCTGTCTGTCTGTCTGTTACCAGGCTGTATCTCATGAACCGTGATAGCTAGACAGTTGAAATTTTCACAGATGATGTATTTCTGTTGCCGCTATAACAACAAATAATAAACATAAAATTAAGTTAAAATTTAAAGGGGTATAAAAGAAACGTTTTTTTTCGGCGTTTTATGCCTTGTGGTACGGAACCCTTCGTGTGCGAGTCCGACTCGCACTTGGCCGGTTTTTTATTACGGAACAGAGACACTGATGATAGAAATCCACATACAGGAAGATTTTTTATCACCATCCAAATTTTTACAGGGTGTTCTACCCATGAATATGAACAATTTTCACTATGAAACCAACTCTGAAATCACGAAAAAAAAATCAACTGTTTCATACAAAACTTCAATAGGTAAAATCCACCTACTTAAAGAATCTTATTTATGTGAAAACTAGTGTTCTTACCGTAATATCGAATATCAGCCTGATGTGTGTCGATTACACGTTTAGCGAATTACTGAAGTTATTAAAAGTTTTTTTTTTGGTATATTGCACACCGTTGGAAAGGGGACAAACTAGAGAACTTTTTAAAAGAATTCGAAGATCCCGATCGCTTTTAGTTTTTTTTACAGCAATTTAAAGTTGATTGTTAAGTGTATTTCCCTTTTTTCAAAAACTTTGTCAGTTATTAAAAAGGAACTAGATGTTATTAGCAAGTAATTTTGAATTTCATAGAACCATACAAGAGTAAACATAAGAATTAAAATAAAATTTGAAGCCAGGGCGCCCTGCGGACTCTCCGTCCGCATACCGGCCCATCGTGCTGCTCGACGAGGTCGGCAAGCTCTTTGAGAGAGTGATTGCGGGCCGCCTCGTCGGGCATCTGGTGAGGACGGGGCCGGATCCTGCGGACAGCCAGTTTGGTTTCCGCAAGGGGCGCTCGACGGTGGACGCCATCATGCGCGTGAGAGCCCTCACGACGGGGGACGCGGTGTCCCAGGGTGGGGTCGTCGTGGCGGTGTCACTCGACATCGCCAACGCGTTCAACACCCTGCCCTGGAGTAGCATTGTGGAGGCACTCCGGTATCACCGGGTGCCGACCTACCTCCGTCGAATAGTCAAGGCGTATCTGACGGAAAGAGCCGATAGCTACCCCGGTCGCGATGGGGAGTGGAACCGGCGTGAGATGTCGTGCGGTGTCCCACAGGGATCGGTCCTGGGGCCGCCTCTGTGGAACATCGGGTACGACTAGGTGCTGCGCGCCGACCTCCCTGATGGCGTCAGCGTGGTTTGCTACGCTGACGACACGCTGGTCCTGGCGCAGGGGAGGTCGCATCAGGCGGTGGCCGACGGGATGACACGCGGGGTTGCGATAGTCGTGGAGAGGATCCGGCAGTTGGGTCTCGAGGTGGCATTGCACAAGTCCGAGGCCATGTCGTTTCATGGGCCCCGGAACGCGCCGCCATCGGGATCCCAACTAACGGTAGGAGGGGTTCACATCGGCGTCGGGATGACGATGAAATACCTGGGTCTCGTCCTCGACAGCCGGTGGAACTTCGTGGAGCATTTCCGACGTTTGGCCCCCAAACTGGAACGGGCCGGGGCCGCCTTCAAGCGGCTCTTGCCCAACCTGAGGGGGCCAAACGCCTCCTGCCGGAGGCTTTACGCGGGGGTCGTGCGGTCCATGGCCCTATACGGGGCCCCGGTGTGGGCGCGTTCACTGCGGCGGCGAGCCGCCCACTACCTGAACGCGCCCCAGAAGGTGGTAGCCATAAGGGTTATCCGGGGCTACCGCACGATCTCTGGCGAGGCGGCAAGCCTCCTTGCCGGACTGCCGCCATGGGATCTGGAGGCGATAGTCCTCGCGCGCCTGTATGACTGGCGCGCGGAGGCACTACGCCGGTGGGAGGAGCCGCTTCCGCGGCAAATCGCTGCGGAGCGGACGGATCTCCGGCGCGATCTCATGGCGGCATGGAAAGAGCGACTGTCGCAACCCAGCGCAGGGCACGCCGCGATAGCGGCGATAAGACCCCTCTTTGAGGAGTGGCTAGAGAGGCGCCACGGCGCCCTCACCTACCGCCTGACGCAGCTCCTCACCGGACACGGAAGTTTCGGGAGGTTCCTGCACATCATCAGGCGGGAGGAAACGCCCGGGTGTCACCATTGCCAGGATCGCCCAGAGGACACGGTGGAGCACACGGTGGAGGTCTGCCCCGCTTGGGCGGAGCACCGCCGTGTCCTCGTAGAGACGATTGGCAGCGACGGCGACCTCTCGCGTCCGGCCCTGGTGCAAGCCATGGTCCGGGGCGAGAGGGAGTGGGAGGCAGTCACCTCCTTCTGCGAAGCAGTCATGCTAGCGAAGGAGGTGGCGGGACGGTTCAGGGAGAGAGCCTCCCGTCTCAGCCGCCGCGGGGGACGGCCCAGGCGTCGGGAGCCGCGTGACGACTCCCGGCCACCGTAGGCGCGGGCCTGCGGGCGGTGAGTAATGGGTAGCTCACCGTCCGCTCAGGACCAGGCCCGTGCCGGACGGCGCGTACGTGTTCCACGCGCGCCTCAAAGAGATGTCAGCATCGAGGAACCCGGCAGGCTTCGGCCCTAAGGGGGCCCCCCTTAGGGCCGAAGCCTGCCGGGTCAGCGGGATTGTCCGAAAGGGTTACCGCTGGCCCGGAACATAAAGGGCTAAGGAAGGAACACGGTGGGTTTTAGTCAGTAAGAGTCTGACACTCCCTTCCGCTCCACCCAGAGCGGGAGGAGTCATTTGATGATTTCCCATACGCAAAAAAAAAAAAAAAAGCCTATACTCATAACTTTTTTAAATTTAAGCTTAAATGCAGAGTTCTTGTATTTTTGTCTAAATAAAAATAAAAAAGTTATAATAAAAAACCGGTGTAACAAGGAATGAGTTACTGGGCCTTAAGAGATAGCAAATGACCTCTCCTTTCAGCCAATTCCATTTGGCAAACGATGCAGCAAACACCCTGTATAATCAATATCAAAAAGTTGTCGATAATTTAAGGAAGTTAATGGTATTTTTGACAGATTGCGACTGAGATTAGAATGCGAAAGTTCCTAAAAACACGGGTATTACCCTTACGAGTTTTTGAAAAATATGCCCTTTTTTTTTTTTTTTTTTTTGCGGATGGGAAATCATCAAATGACTCCTCCCGCTCTGGGTGGAGCGGAAGGGAGTGTCAGACTCTTACTGACTAAAACCCACCCGTGTTCCTTCCTTAGCCCTTTATGTTCCGGGCCAGCGGTAACCCTTTCGGACAATCCCGCTGACCCGGCAGGCTTCGGCCCTATGGGGCCCCTCCCCGATGCTGACATCTCTTTGAGGCACGCGTGGAACACGTACGCGCCGTCCGGCACGGGCCTGGTCCTGATCGGGCGGTGAGCTACCCATTACTCTCCGCCCGCAGGCCCGCGCCTACGGTGCCCGGGAGTCGTCATGCGGCTCCCGACGCCCGGAGCGTCTCCCGCGGCGGCTGGGACGGGAGGCTCTCTCCCTGAGCCGTTCCGCCACCTCCTTCGCTAGCATGACTGCTTCGCAGAAGGAGGTGACTGCCTCCCACTCCCTCTCGCCCCGGACCATGGCTTGCACCAGGGCCGGACGCGAGAGGTCGCCGTCGCTGCCGATCGCCTCTACGAGGACACGGCGGTGCTCCGCCCAAGCGGGGCAGACCTCCACCGTGTGCTCCACCGTGTCCTCTAACTGGATCTGGACTGGATGGAAAATATGCCCTAACTGGATCTTTAAAAATTTTATGCTGCTGTGGCAGAAAGGAGGACAGTAGATACGTGGGACACTCAGAAAGTATTAAGAAATAAAAGTTTTTATGTGTGAGAGACTGGCCAGTTATAATCTATTTTGAAAATATGATTATTTTTAAGTACAAATAGGTACGTTCCAATTTCAAAATTATAACATAATTTATAAGTAAGTTTTTTTTTTTTTTGTAAGTTTTGATCCCGTGAGAATATCGGGATAAAAACTATCCTATGTCCTTCCCCGGGATGCAATCTATCTCTCTGCCAAATTTTATCGAAATCCGTTTAGTGGTTTAGGCGTGAAAAGGTAACATACCTACAGCCAGACAGACAGACAAGTTACTTTCGAATTTATGATATTAGTATGGACTAGCTGCTCCCCGCGGTGTCACCCGCTGCTCAGCGCCTAAGGGTCATAGCGTGATGTTATATAACCTATAGCCTTCCTCGATAAATGGACTATTCAATACAAAAATAATTTTTCAATTCTAACCAGTAGTTCCTGGGATTACCGCGTTCAAACAAACAAACTCTTCAGCTTTATAATATTAGTATAGATTTATATGTAATGGACTAGCAAAAGACAGAATTATGTGGAAAAGGGAGATTGAGGCATTTAGCCTGCAGTGGGACAGTACAGACTATAGTTAGATTAGGTTTGATATAAAAATAAAAATTCTATCAAATATATCCAACAGTCACTATAGCTAGTCAAAGATTGGTACAATTCATAGTCAGCTCATCACTAAAGAGTTGAGTATCCTAAAGAAAGGAGCATTTTTTAACATGATTTAAGGCTTCTAGTGGAAATAATGGTAAGCTGATCATTAAATGAACGATGGGCAGCCCTAAGTATACCTAACCTAACAGAAAGTGTATAACAGTGTTTTTTGCTCAACGAATTGAGTCATATCCTGCCATGAATTTGTAAAAGAGGCACTCGGTGTCACCTTTGGTAAATGTACAGACGCCAGCACATCAAGGTAGGTACTATAATCTGTCAAATTTCTTTAATAGATTTTCAACTTTATCCCTAAAGCATAAGGTTCAAGGTTGATTGGGAAAATTTGACAGTTTCGGGTAGCTTGATGTGCTGGCGTCTGTACTTATACTAACAATAGATAGATATGTACATAAGTATGTATCTACTGAGTTATGTTATACAGTCACGAGCACTAATATGTCAACACTTGGCAACTTTCAATTGGATTTTTCCGTGAAATGACGAATGCGAAAATTTAGGAGAATAAAAAAAATTAAGGAGGAAATTGCATTGAAGTGGGCATTCTGCGCCTAAACCCTTTCTGCGAAGTTCGAATCGAAAAAAGACAAATAGTATAGGTCCTGCACGCGTAGCATGAGCACCGGTTTGTCGACTGAAGAGTAGACAAAGATGACGTTTTTTTGTAGACAGTACGACGGCAGCAAAGTAGAAAGTGTCAACTGCACTTTTTACGAAATTCACCCTTTTACTTAATTCGACTCAGAATTCTTTGTTTTGTCATACGATTTTTTTTCTTTTTGATTCTTAATTTTTACTGATATTAAGTCACATTATAAGAAGAGGTCCGTGGCCTAATAATAACAGCCGCACAAGTTGATCGATCAGGTTAAGCTACGCTTGCCGCGGTTGGTCCTTGGATGGGTGACTATCTTTACATACCGAGACCCCTCCGTGCCTCGGAAAGCACGTTAAGCCATTGGAATTTTGTGAATTTTGTTTTTTTTTGTGGGTTTTTGTAGATGACCGTATATACTTTGTGGCCGCCGAGAAGAAAGTTTTCTACTGTCTTTAGCGATTACAAAATCTCTTCACTACCTTAGACAACTGACAATTGTCAGTGTGATTTTGACATTTGGGATAGAAAACTTTCTTCTGAAATAGTCTATATGAAAAAGGACCTAGACAAAGATCGTTGGAAACGAAAGAAAAAATGACAGATTGTAGAAAGATTTCTAGGCGGTATGTCAAAAATGAAGAATAGAAATGTCACTTTGTATAGAAAGCAATGTTTCTACTCTTCGTAGAGATAGAAGTATTCATGCTACGCGTGCTGTATATCGAGTACGACATACTGTAAAAAACAAAAGATAAAGACATTTAATTCAAAGTAGAAACCAAACGTCAATTCATTTTAAAAAAACATGGGAAAGACGAGTAAAATTAGATTGTTTTCCTAATTTCTGAGTGGTTAAAAAAACCATGTCGTTAAGAATGACTTCGACCACCAAATTGCGCGCACGGCGCTCAGTGAAGCATGTTGGTGATTCGATATCCTAGATTTTCTTGCAGCTGCTGAAGTAGTTCATCATCTTCTGGGGTCATCATTCTTCCTTTATCAGATGAACCTTTCAGCTGCGCCCTTCGAGTAATTCCCACGAAGACAATTGTGCAAAAAGTTAATTTTCGAATCATTCATAAATATTCTGCAACATTACTGCAATGTTGCATAGGTTTTGTTAGGACTATAACCGCTACTTAGTTTAATCAGTTAAGAGGCCTCTTACAAAAATGTGCATAGATGCATGATTTCCTCGTTGAAATTGAATACTATTCGGTGATTGGTATAAATAGCAATTAATTGGTAAAGATAGTTCGTTTTCTCTTCTACAATAATAATAAAGCGATTTTTTTATTATTTGTCTATTTATTTAGCAATAACCGTTCTCCTGATGCATGCTTAGGCAAAAACTCATGGAGAGCTGATTTGAGAGCTCTAATTTGTAGTTTCTGTTGAATATAATCCATCAAAACATTTTTTTACATATACTTACACTTATTTTTTTTCATATACTTTAATAATAATAGAATACATTTTTGTTATATGCCTTATAAATAAAGAAAAAAATACTGGACCTAATTCAATTTTCTACTGGAAACAAGTCTGAATATCTCCGAACTTCTACATCATTTTCACGTAGTATTTATACCAAAATAGTCTTCAATAATTGCTTAAACAATATCAATAAAAAAAAACAATTATTGAAACTGTGATTTTTTTTATAAATAAAATAAAAGTACCTACTCTAAATTTCACTGCGCCGTCGATGCGCACTCGCCCTGGCTGGAGGCCTTACTTTATTGAGGCATTCAAAAAAAAAAAAGATGTGTGCACAGTACCAAAATGTAAGAGGGCTCTTAAAGAAACTCTGAGATAATTGTAACACAATCAGCCTATAACGTTCCCACTGCTGGGACACAGGCCTCTGTGAGAGGGAGTTGGCCGTAATCTACCACGCGGACCCAATGCGGGTTGGTAGATGTCACATGTCTTCGAAATTTTGGTTCTAGGACATGCCGGTTCCCACTGAGTGACCTCGGGGAAGACGGCGCACAGTGGTCATGTGCAGCCCTGCACACTTGCTCAGCTAGATTTTTGGGAGACCCCTTTACAGTCTCCCGAGAGTTGTGCCCTACCAGGCGTTGCACAGAGGGGGCTCCGGATTGGTCTTTTGAGAGGTAACGGTGCCCCTTCCATAGCGCAGATGGTGGCCACCGGGGTGGTTTTAGTGAGGTAAAAATCCCACACTCCCTGGTTTTATCCCCAAAGACCAGGCGACTTTTGAAAGTTTTAGGAAAAAAGGACAATGCCGGTTTCCTCACGATGTTTTCCTTCACCGTTTTGAGAGCAGTGGTGATGAAATAATTGACACAAAGTAAAGCGCCTTTCTGGGTTCGAACCCATGACCAACTTGTAAGTCGGGGTCGTTACCACTAGGACACCACTGCTCCCTTATTGTAAGAAAAACTTAATTGCTTTCCCTGAATGTAACATACACACCACTTCCTGTCTCAGTTTTATGCTATTTTCAATCTTATTTTAACGTAGCTAGAGTCTACAATCGCGTTTAACTTCCTATGTACCTAAAACCACGTGCACACAGACTTTCTGTGTAGGTACCTAAAACGAAATGAGTCAACCTAGAATTTTGTAAGTATGTAAAGTAAAGCAATCTCGAAAAACACTCTCGTTTTAAACAGGATTTAAGCAACTATGAAATATAATGAAAAGTTGCGTCATGTAGAAAGGGTTTTATCGTTTTATCCTTGCGTAATTTTTTATAATTAACCAATGATTTGCGATCGAAGATTTAATTGCATTGCTTCCCTCTATTAATAACGATTTGTAATTGATTAAATGGTATCTAATAGTGGTTGAACGAAATCTTAATTCGAAGTTGCGCGTGCGACGGTGTTCCGAAAGAAAGTCTTTAAAGTCGTTTTGATCTTTATTTTTTGAAGTGAAAACTCCTTTAGGCGCGTTGGGCGTTTTTTGAGATGGGAAAAAAACCATTGAACTCGCGCCACTTTTACCGTAAGCGACACCGCGCGTGTTTTGTTTAAAAGACGATTAAAAAACACCCGCTTCGGATGTGTTTGGCTATCCTTGGGATGTACTCGGTTTTAATGTATATCCATGTCAGTGAGTGATGGCAGAGTACCTATTCTGTTTGTGTTTTGTTTTCACTACTGTCGGCACTCCCGGAGTGCCACTGTTTTTTTTTTTTGCCTACTTTAGTTCGTGTGTTCTGAATTGAACCAATTATATTCTCAAATTTTAGACTATTTTGAGTTTTATAGTAATAACTAGCGACCCGTCCCTGCTCCGCACGGTTTTTACGACTTGACCAAAAATGGAGATTTATTTATTACAATATGTAAGTATAATATTAACGTAACTATTACAAATTTAAGATTTCCCGAATAAATTCTCTAAATGATGATGAAAACCGCATCAAAATCCAATGCGTAGAAAATATTTAGAAAAACAACGCGGTTGCATTGACAGGCGCGAAAAGTGACTTTGGTCATAGGCCGACCGTACTGAAACGTTGCCTGAGCTAGCTGGGTGCGGGACCGGTGACAGTTGTCACAAGTTGACGAATGACTAAGCTCTCGCACCATGTCACCACACCTCGCCCGCATCGCGCCAATGACGCAGCAATGTCGCGCAGCATTGCTGCTGTGCGCGGAATGTACGGAAACGTAGTACTAGGATAAAAGTATCCTATGTGTTAATCCAGGTTATAATCTATCTGTGTGCCAAAGAGGTTCGAACATTTTTCTGTGGAAGCTTACATATCCACCCGCCGGCATTTTTTTTTTCAAAGTTTTATAGCTGTTGTCATAAATGGCGATCTTTACCATATATCGGGAACGTGACCCTTTAGGGTTAGGGACATTTTTTGTTTGTACAAGTGTCCGCTACCCATATGAACTACATTCATAGTCCACGGAAACGAAAAAAAAACAAAATGGCGGCGAAGCTTATGTTTCGAATCCCTTTCATTCAAATCCGTTCAGCGGTTTTTGGGTGATTGAGTTACAAACATCCAAAAATAAAAACTTTCATATTTATAATGTTATGGCATATTTATCATATTTATATACTAGCTTTTGTTCCCGGCATAGCCCTCGTGAGTCGTGGGGGTCGGAAAATATCCCATGGGAGCGTACAACCGGGATTAAAAGTACCCCAATGTGTTAATCCACGTTATAAACGTGCCACCAGAACGCACAAAGACTTAGTGCAACTAAGTGATACTAACATAGTTATTAAGTTTTATTTACTAACAAAATTGTTACTATATTATTATGTATACTTAGGTTAAGGTATGTATCTATGGGTCTTTGTTACCTGATAATAAATGGTTTATTATTATATTATTATTATTATTATTATATAAACTATCTGTGTGTTGAATTAGATTCAATGGATACGCGACGCACGCGAGTAAAACTCCCGATTTTTTCCGACATGTTCAACAAATTATCGTCATGTTTCAGTCAATTTACACAAAACCTTAAAGATATTATACACCTAAACCTTCCTCATGAATCAATACTTCCATTTGTGAAAACCGTATTAAAATCAATTCGGTAGTTTTTGAGTTTATTGCGTTCAGACAGACAGACAGACGCGGCAGCGGGAATCTTTTTTTATAACATTATGTATTGATTATAATTATAAGAATTATAAATAGTAAAATAAGTCCAGGTTTATTAATCGTTATCACTTCTCAAGTCACCACGATATACTATACAAGTGTACAGGCAAACCCACAGGCAGCAAACAGACTATAACCCAGACATTGAACAAAAAATCTAGATAAGTACTAAAGTTACGATTAAATTCTTTCACATTTTTTATAACAGCATGATGCAATAGGTTCCGATGAATTCATGCAGCCATGATTCTAGTTTAGTTTCCACGCTAAATGTGTGAAGGTGCTGTTTTACTGTGGGCTAGAAACAGTTTTTAGTTTTATAGTCCAAGCATGGGCTTAAAATCTAGTGTCTGACAGAAATTCAAGTCGGATAAAGGTTGTCTAAAGAATACACAGCATCTAATAGTGAAAAAAAAATCCTATCTGTAATGATCCTAAGTGAGGAGCCCGTGGCTAAATAATAACAGCCGCATAGGTCGATCGATCGCTGCCGCGGTTGGTCTGTGGATGGGTGACCATCTTTACATACCGAGACCCCTCCGAGCTTCGGAAAGCACGTTAAGCCGTTGGTCCCGGCTGTCATTCGTAGATCTTTGACAGTCGTTACGGGTAGTCATAAGTCCGAAAATCTGACAACCAGTCTTACCAAAGGTAAGACTGGTTGTCAGATACCAGTATTACCCAGTAACTGGGTTGTGGAGGTTAGATAGGCAGTCGCTCCTTGTAAAATACTGGTATTCAGCTGCATCCGGTTAGACTGGAAGCCGACCCCAACATAGTTGGGAAAAGGCAGGCAGATGATGAATGATCCTAAGTGTGCATACACGCGAGCAGCACGCGTCATTGGCAAGGTCAACTGCAGGACGACGACGTATCGACGGCCGGCGTCGACGGGTGTCGACCGCTGCCGTCGACACTCTCTCATACTCTTGTTTTTCCAAGAAAGTTGTAGATAGCAAAGAATTTTACCAGCGGTAAGTACCTTTGAAAACAGCATTGCACTTTGTAATGAAGACCCTGTGTATAGCGGAGAGTGAAAGCTCAAAAAATTGGATAGACTGGTCAGCAAGTAGTAGGTAAGTGTATTTTTTTTTTTGGGTGGGAAATCATCGACCCCTCCCGTTCTGGGCGGAGCGCAAAGGAGTGTCAGAGTCTTACTGACTAAAACCCACCCGTGTTCCTTCCTTAGCCCTTTATGTTCCGGGCCAGCGGTAACCTTTTCGGATAATCCCTCTGACCCGGCAGGCTTCGGCCCTAACGGGCCCCTTCAGATGATGTAGACATCTCTTTGAGGCGCGCGTGGAACACGTACTCGCTGTCCGGCACATGCCTGGTCCTGATCAGACGGTGAGCTACCCATTACTCTCCGTACGCAGGCCCGCGCCTTCGATGGGGCAAGGTGGATTGATGGCGTATAATGCACTGGATGTAATAATAATATCCTCCTGTCCAAATGAAGGTCACGGCGCCGGCGGCCAGTCGCAACGGAGACTAGCCAAGTACGCAGGAGATATTACGGTGCACTCCCTCTTCTTTCCTCAGTTTCATTGTCCGGTGGGACGCCAATCTGACATGACTGGGGCGAGATCAGGCGCAGGACCGACGGCTTTACGTGCTTACTGCACTGGGCTGTCACACCACTGACTTCCTAACTCCGGGCTATTACAGACAAATGCCGCTAAGGAAGCATGATGATGATGATGATGAAGAAATTAAAATTTTCTTCATCATCATTATCATCATTTCGACTGCTGGACATAGGTCTCCCCCAGGCACCTCCACTTCGACCGGTTCTGTGCTTCTCGCATCCAACGGGTTCCTGTGGCTTTCACAAGGTCGTCGGACCACCTCGTGGGAAAAATTTCCTTACGGTTTTGGAATTTGCAGATCAGTTTCAGTTTGATGTTGATTAAAATATGATTCGCAACCGTAACAAGTAGGTATGTATTTATCGAATTATAACACGTAAAATCATCAAAACAACCCTCTAAGTTCCTATAACCATATTGATAGATATTTCATGACGCTGACCTGCAAATTGCAAAAAAAACGTAAGAAAATTTTTATTTTGATGAATACTAGCTTTTGCGGCTTCGCTCGTGTGGAGTTCGGAAATTATCCCACGGGAACGTACTGCCGGAAAGAAAAGTATCCTATCTGATAATCCAGGTTATAAAATATGTGCCAACTTTTATCGAAATCCGTTCAGTAGTTTTTGCGTAAAACAGTAACAAACATCCATCCATCCTCATAAACCTTTGCGTTTATGTATAATATTATTTTATATCTTATTATTACCTATGTATTTATATTTCCATTCATTCACTTTATAAATGTCTATAGTAATCGATATAATAATAACAGTCACAGCAAGAACAACACGTCAATCTAGTCAAATAACCCGCCCCTAACTGTTCCCGGCGCAAAGGTGCCCAAAACGCTTGCTGCATTGCCACGTTGGAAGGCAATGGCTAACCTTTGCACGAGCGAACGAACCGGAGCGAGAGTCACCCGTTTTGTCACGGAGCTTGTGCCCTATCTCGGTACCTATAATATTAGTTGGACAAGTAGGATATGATTAGTAGGATTACAACTAATAATTTGTGGTCTTCACGCCTCCCACGGTCAGCAAGGACGCTACTCAAGATGATCTGCTATTATGCTTAGTCCTCATAGCGGCACCAACACTTAGAGATTAATCCGTGACTGTCCGCAGTGTTTATCATATATTTACATATTACAATTATATGCAACCGATCATTTCCTATAGCTTTAATGATTGGTAACTACTGACTGTATATCACGTGTTGATTTACATAGATACTTGTGTAGACGACATTAGTGTACTTTGTATATTGTTTTCTTGGAGAATGAGTAATCGAATTGAAAGAAAGAAAGAAAAAAAAATTGTTTTATTTGTCACAGGAACACGTGCATACAAAAAGAAAATTAATTGTTAATAAGGAAAAATAATAACTATTTTTAATGGCTACTATTTTTTATATTTTTAAATGCTTTTTATATTTTTTTTATATTCAAATTTTTTCAATATATTTTTTAGATATTTATTGAAATAAAAACAAAGGAAAAAAAAGAAAAGAAAGAAAAAGAAGAAAAGAAAAAAAAAGAAGAACAGAAAAGAAAAAGGAGATTGGACAAAACTGTATGGAAGTTTGACCTAGTCTGTACAGCTATGAAACTTAAGAATGCACATCTCTGTTTTCATTACTGCCCATGCCCTATCGTCCTGACTTGTCCCATAACACCCATACTAGGGTCTCCCGGGAAAGAAGAAATCTTATTTCTTCTTTCCCGGGAGACCCTTGTATCATTTAGGTACTGTAAATTGTCCCTAAGTTTATCACAATAAAATCAGCCTTTATTTTCTCCCCTTCGGAAACTTTAACGGTTGAAACTGAAGGTGTTTCGAAGGTGCCTAAATTATATAGTGAACCACAGTCCCGTCGGTTTCAAACAACCTCCCAAAAATGTATTTACATATATACTCGTAATTTAAATCACAATAAAAATACTCAATGGTGCCAATTCTGTTGTTCACAAACTAAACAAAATTAAACTTCAGTGCATCTTTTTCTTTCTAGTCCTGTCAAATTAATCTAGTGACTCTGTGAGATTTTTACAGAATAGCACCGCTGCATCGGAAAGTTGGTGATGTCAGAACATTTGTTGAATCTCAAAATATATTGCCTTTTCCTAAATATTTTGGGGTCGGCTTCCAGTTCAACCAGAGGCAGCTGAATACTAATATTTTACATGGACCAGTGGAGAGTGGTGCTGGCCCAGTGGTGACGGCCGCAATTTACGAGCTTTTTTTTTTAATTCTAGAAAAAGGGCTTTGTCGCGCATGCGATTAGCCCTGGTTAGCTTTACCATTTATAACTAATAATACAATCTTTAACTAAATCTTAGCATAGCTAGTCTGTAAAGTGCTCTAGCTGCGCCAGAAAGTGGCGCAGTCAGAACACTGTTGCAGTAACCTATTTCTCTAAGCCTACAATCTAATCTACTTATATCTAAATTCTGCGTGGCGGACACTCTCGGCCAATATGTGATAAACATCATCAACGGAATTATTACAAAAATCACATTTATCTGTTGTTGATTTTGGCATCAGGTACTCATGTAAGAACTTATTACACGGAATGTGTCCGTAACGAAGTCTTAGTGCAATAACAGTATCACATCTGTTTAACAACTGGTTATCTATCCACGGCGAGTTCAAGGGATGTAGCTGGATCGTTTTGTACCAGATTCCTTTATCTCGTGATCTTTTATTAAAATATTCCTTCCAAAGTAAGTAGCAATCCTCTTTAATTTTTGGTATAAAGTTTGAAAAGTAAGGAGAAAGTTAACAGGAACTACAACTGAATTGAATGATAGTATTGTAGAGTCCTAGAACAGTAGCCTAGTAGTAACGGCGGCAACTTACGAGTTGTAGGTCGTAGGTTCTAACGCTTTACTTTGTGTAAAGTAAAGCGTTCGAAATTCAAATTTTAAATTTTAATTCAAATTCAATTCGTTCCAATTCATCACCTCTGCTCTCAAAACGGTGAATGAAAACATCGTGAAGAAACCGGCATGTCCTAGAAACCCGCACTGGGCCCGCGTGGTAGATTATAGCCCACTCCCTCTCGAAGAGAGGAGGCCTGAGTACCAGAAGTGGGAACATTATAGGCTGATTATGATGACATGGACCAGTTACAGGATAATACTCTACCCCTTGGTGAGACTAGTAGTCAGACTTCCGGGCTTCTGACTACCCGTAGCGATTGTCGAAGATGACAGCCGGGACCAATGGTTTAAAGTGCTCTCACGAGGCACGGAGGGCTCTCGGTATGCAATGGATGGCTAGTTTTAAAAATACCTTCTTACCAAGAAATGAGTTGAGAATTCCTTAACTACGTCATCTATAAGTACAGTCACGATTCATAGTATTAAGTGACAAACAGAGATTTTATTGACTGTCCATTAAATGACTTTGTTTAGCCTTCAAGGGATCTTGTACGTGAAGTTATGTAGAAGTAGGTACTTATTGACACAGTCATTCAGTGATGAATGATTTGATGTATGGGCTATAGGGCCATTCAAGTATTGCGTAAGCACATTTTCTTTGCAATTATTACCCCAAGTCAACAAAAGTAAGCAAAGCGCTTACAACCTGTACATGCATATTCAATGTGTTCTGGTTTATTTATTGATTCATGAGCGTGATTATATGTGTTTCGTTTTCAAGCATCTAAGACAAGTTAAGTATAAGTTGCCATATGTGTTCAAAGCAAAATCGACTCAATTTTGTAGAAAATCCGAAAAAGTAAAAAAAATAAATACAGCTGCCATAATCCTCATCCAGACCCCCCATCCCCCATGTCATCAAAACTAAGCGAAGCAAAGACCGTCCCGCCCCCCTGTAGTGCTTACGTAATACTTGAATGGCCCCTATTCCTATTCATCCATTACATACTCTTCGTCGCTGGTGTCATTCTTAGATCTTTGACAGTCGTTAAGTCGTCAGAAGCCCAAAAGTCTTACCAACCAGTCTTACCAAGGGGTATCATGTTACACAGTAACTGGGATGTGGAGGTCAGATAGGCAGTCGCTCCATGTAAAATACTGGTAATTAGCTGCATCCGGTTAGACTGGATGCCAACCCTAACATAGTTGGGAAACGGCTAGGCAAATTTGAAGTATGGGGGATGGCGTGAGTTTTGTATGTAGCTAAAGAATTACCATAGTTTCTTGTTTATTGCGTTGTTCGTGGAAGTATAAGAGTATTGTCTTTTTTCTTAATAGGGTTCTGTACCAAAGGGTGCTAACGAGACCCTATTACTAAGCCACCGCTGTCTGTCCGCCCGTCTGTCAGTCATCGGGCTGTATCTAGTGAACTGTAATAGGTAGACAGTAAACCGTAATAGGTAACCAATAAAAAAAAAAAGTTAAAAATTAAATGGGGTCTCCATACAAGCAACGATTTTATTTCGACGTTTTTTGCCTTGTGGAAACCTTCGTGTCCGACTCGCATTTGGCCACTTTTTCTTATTTATTTTGGTTTAGACTTCTTCTATCACTTTTTGCCAGACCTGATGGTTTGCCGATACTTTTTTATGAATAATTATGTTATGGGATAAACTCTTTAGATATTGTACGCGAAAGTTTGTGTGGATGGAATGATAGATGGATGTTTGTAACTCTTTCACGCAAAAACTACTGAACGGATTTTGATGAAACTTTGCAGTAATATAGCTTATACAACAGAATAACTCATAGGATACTATTCATCCCGGTATTCTCACGGGATCGACAGTTATGTCAGTGAAACCGCGGAGCGCTGCTAGTCTTCTATATATTTTCAATTGCTACAGTAATTAAAAAGCTGCTCATACCTAAAGCTAAGCTAAGCTGCTCTACCTTGTTTAAAATAATGTTTGTTTTGACCTTATTTATATAGTTATAATTTAGTACGTAGTGTAAATAGTCAAGAGATTATGAAAATAAATCACATCTGACTTATTTTGATACATTTTTAATCCGTCCATTAAAATACGTCCTACAGTTTTGATCCTAATTTATTGTCTTTCCATCACATAATTATTATCCTAACGACAATATAATAACATATGCCTTTTCCATTTAGTAGATAGGTACCGCCGTTTTTGACATTGAGATTTTAAACGCTCCAAGATTTGAGTCGATGCAAAAACCAGATCGTTTTAGTGTCCTAATGATAGCTTTAATATGTGCCTTTACCTGTTAGATATAATGCGAATTGGAAACTGATTATATACATATGGTAGGAGGGACATCGACGCCAAAACTATATCCATGAACATGGTTCTAGACGCATGCATGCACAATTGCACATGGTTCTAGACGCACGTCGAAATATGTAGAAGCTTATAAAAAAAATCACCTGTTTCATAGAAAAGTACAATACAAGTACGTGGTAATAATGTATGGAACATGAATATTTTTTTAAAATCAAATCCAATTATTTGTTTCAGGTATACACCCATATAAAATTTAACCAGAATACAAATTACAAATTTATATCAAAAATTTAAAATTATTATATTATAATAACCGATGCAAAATTTTATCGCAGGCGGTGTCTGCCTTGTGCTGAATTAAGTTTGCGCGTTTGTGCTTGCCTTCCTGTATAATCTAATTTAAAGTTTATCGTAAACCATGCATGACTTCTAAAAACATTTAAATGCCTGAGTCTGCAGTTCTGTGTTTGACAGCAGTTCTTGGGTTTTCCTTTAGGAGAATCTCAGTAGCTATCCGGAGTCTTAATTTAAGCCTACTTTATTGTAATAGGCTCTTATTACATGATTTTACTTTTGTGACGAAATCTGGTGTGTTTATA
This sequence comes from Mesoligia furuncula, assembly GCA_916614155.1. Taxonomy (NCBI): domain Eukaryota; kingdom Metazoa; phylum Arthropoda; class Insecta; order Lepidoptera; family Noctuidae; genus Mesoligia; species Mesoligia furuncula. The sequence continues at coordinate 6,701,371 of OU744794.1, forward strand.
AACCACTGCTAATCCCTTCGAATTAAAAAAACATTAAAAAATAAAATTATTTAAGTAATTAATAAAATAATAAATAAATAATTGTATTTTTTATTAATTTAAATTTAAATTAATTATTTGTCTAGACAACAATGATCTATGTGTCAAGGTACAAAAAACTTATGTTAGTGTGTTATTTTAAGTAGGTATTAAGCTCACAGAAAAATTCACCGGAAGTAATGAATCACTCCTGCCTAACCAACACCTGCTTGAAGTGATTCATTATCGACTAATTAAACTTGTCCATTAATATCTTCAGAATGCTGTTAGGACTTGACCGCGTTCTCTCCAATAGTGTCGCCGTTTTTCTCCTCACCATAACGTGGAAGTCGTGAGTCGTTATGTTAAGAGCGTATTAGTATTTTTCCATTTCCCATTTTATTTATTGAGGTACATTAAGATACTTAATTTCGTGTTTACGTCAATCCAATATGCATAAAAATAAACATATTCATTGAATCAATACAACTTTTACTAAATATGAAACAACTTTTACAGAACATTATCGCTTATCGTGTTAATTTATCTTTTCATTAATTTTATATTTAAATATTTATTGACCAATTTGTAGAGCTCGTGGTCAAGGGTAACCGATGCGTAATCATTGAAAAGTGTATTTTTTTTGGCAGTCGGCGATTACAGAAAGAAAGCATTATATTTGAAGTGGATAGGTACGTATGGGATAAATATGATGTTCGATTTTTTTTTAAATATTTTAATGGCCTGGTTGCTGGGACCTTTTAGCCAAGTCTTTATTTGGTTTAGTCATTGACATTTATTAGGAACTTGAAAATCTTGAAATCTATTCTTATGTTCGATAATTTGTTATAATGACGGTACACATACATAAAAACACTTATAATAAAATTAATAACGGAAGGTGAAAGTCTGTACAAGGAATATTCATGCGATATAATTATGTAAGGAAAAATATATTTTCCATAGACTTAAAACTTTTTTTTTCCCATAGCCCTACGAACAGACCATTGACATAAAATAAAACAACTGACATGACAGGTGACCACAGAGCTACAACCATGGAAGTAGGTAATAGTAACTAAAAAGGCACCAACGCTACATATTTATTTTTGAAAGGCGATCGTGACTGAAAAAGACGGATGGATTGTGTGAGGATGATATGAATGAGAAGACAGGGAATGATAGCGTGAGGGTTGACAGGGGCAGTAGCGGCCCTATGGCGGTGCGAGCGGTTCGACGGCACCAGGCGCCGTCATAGGAGAGGCGCTGAAATCAACCAAAATGCGACCACCAGGCACCAGTCAACGAATAGTTACTGATGGTAACTATTCGATGACCGATGATAGTTACTACTATAAAGCGCGGACGCGGAGTATCGACCGAGTCGCGATGAACATTTTGGCGCGCAAACGAAGCGAGCGACGCGGAAAGGTCCATATTGGAAAAACCTTGTGCTGATTTGCAAATCAGTTTGACAGGAGCGCCACACCCTGGACAGGAGAGAATGGAAGAAGAAAACGTGTGGCGCCGACCCCAAGGAATATGGGACAAGTGCAAGATAATAATGATGAATTAATATTTAAATTAATGAATACTTTTATTGCCAGTAACGCAATCCAGCGGGGGAATTACGTAACACACTATCAGTAGCAATGACTTTCATTTTGACAGTTCAACAACATTCATTGCGCTAATTACGTGTTGATCAGACAATTTTTTTGAACATATGAAGCAATGGACTAGCTATCAATACACAATTAGAATACAGTAGTGGTGGCCCAGTGAGAGCAGTGGTGGTCCATTGGTATCAGCCGCGGCTTACGAGTTTGTAGGTCGTGAGTTTCAACCCAGCCTGGCACTCTAGTTTGTGTATTAAATTTCATCACCACTGCTTTCAAAACGGTGAAGGAAAACATCGTGAGGAAACCGACATGACCTAAAACCAAAAATTCGAAGTCATATGTGACATCCGCCAACCCGCATTGGGCCCGCGTGCTGGATTATGACCCACTCCCTCTTACAGAGCCTCTCTCCCAGCAATGGGGACGTTATAGGTTGATTAATGCTTTGTATGTTATGCTAATGCAATAATATTTTTCTTTCCACAGCACATAAATATCTTCATTCAAATTATTCAAGCATTACATAATAATATTTAATAGTTTTTGCATTGTGTCGGTCATGATAACTCTGAGTATAATGTATTCATCATCTGCCTTACGATATTTGTCAGACATTGATTTACTATGCAGGACTGGGCAGTCAATCATATTGTAAACATCTATTTATCTTAATCAGATATTCACATTACTTCCAGTCATTTATGGATAAATAATTGTATTTGTTGTTGAATTGTTGATATGACATTGTCCAGACATTAGAAAATATTTGTCAGCAAATATTTTTTGACCTCAGGTTGTTTTAGACAACACATTGATATCACGTACACGTTACCACCAGTACCTTATTACTTTAAAAAAATGAGGCAGAATGTATGTCATTGTCATTACTGTTGCATGTACAAATGTGCGGGTCGAAAAAGAGTATGAAAATCCATTGTTAACGTGCTGTGTTATTTTAATTTAGGGCAATTCAGTAGGTAACCTTATTCAATATAGTATTTGCCAAAACAATTTTTTATCACTAAGCGCAAAATGATACTGGCCACATACTTGTGCTGAATATTAAATAAAAAAAAAGAAGAATGAGCAAGTGAAAATCGCGCGCGCGGATAGCTTTCTTTTGTTTTATTTTGAATTTCCAATTTGTGTTTACGATCAACTCCAAATGCCATCTAGTAACTTCAGTGGAAGATTTAAATTGTCTTTTATTTTATTTGCGTATTAGCTAACATGTAATACATTGGTTAGTAGGCATGCATTGAAATTTACAATTTTAATAATTTTACAATTAAAAAAAAAATTTCATTGTAAAACGATACCTAGGTATGTTATGTTTTTCTTCTGCAATCTACATGCGATTTAGTTAATATAATGTTGTTATTATTAAGCACGATCCAAGGGTCAGGTGAGTAACCGCAGAGGCTGTAGTGGTAGCTTTTGAAAACTTTTTCTCAGTCTACTCCAAAAGTCTTTATATTAGTAAGCGCATTTTATTGGCTTTAGCCAATAATGCGCAAATGAGAACTCATAGTAATAATTACACAAAAAACGTAGTATAGAAAATGTAGAATCTAATATACTTTAAACCTATACATTGACTCTTAAATAAACATTAGCGTCTACAACAAAATATGATGTTGCACGCCGCCGTAAAGTAGTTTCCTTCGTAGGCATAATTATATTCATGGAAAATGTTTATGTAATGATCAGGTATTTTACTATTGTTGATCATAACGCATTGAACTTTAATCTCCGGTGAATAAGTGCTTAAGGAAGGTTTACATTTTAATATTATTTTATGATTTTACGAAGAAATCGCAGGTGCTGGAGATGGTAATTTAAAATGGAACTAGGTTGATTGCATCTGCCGGATGCAGAAAGAGCTATGGTCGTTGGGTTGGAATAAACAGCTTGAAGAGGCAACGCAGCAGGCTCCGAAGGAGATGAGTGATGAGCTGGACTTCTAATTAATCATCAGTTCACTCATCACAATTGTAGAACGGTGATAAATGAAGAGAGACACAGACTACATTTTTTCTTTTTTTTATGTCTTTTCAAGAGTACCTGACGGTGTTGGTAAACCATAGGTTCTCAACGTGGGTGATAACGCCCCATCGTGGGCGTTTGAGACTTTCATGGGGGCAGTAGAAGACCCAAAGGAAGTTATATATCCTATGTTACGACTATATAATTTTACACGTTTTAATATAATCGTGGCAATATCAGTTTCGGATTTACGACAGATGGTAAGTTAAAAAAAATGGGGATCTAGAAAAATAAAAAATCTCAAAGTGGGGGGCGGTGGGAACAAAAGAACACCGTTCAGGCTAAGTAGATTCTTACGCAATCGAGATAAATTTATTGAATACTAAAGGGAATTACTAACATATTCATCCATATTTAGAAGGTTTCAACTTTATATCTCATCAGTTTTTCTAACAATGATTGCTTCAATAACATTATTAAAGTTGGTTGAAAAGTTATCGATGAAATTGAGACTGATCCATTTGTTTACAGTTCTTCAGATACTTTTGGAATCCATATTAATATTATAAATTCGAAAGTTACTCTGTCTGTCTGTATTAACATACCAAATTTTATCGAAATACGTTCAGTGGTTTAGGCGTGAAAAGGTAACCCTTTTCATGCCTAAACCACTGAACGTATTTCGATAAAATTTGGCAGAGAGATAGATTGCATCCCGGGGAAGGACATAGGATAGTTTTTATCGGGTGGAACCGCGGGGCGCTGCTAGCAGACCATAAAGTAGAACATCATAGGATCGTCAAAAATAAGACCAATAAAAAAAAGTTTTTAAAGTAATATTTAACCAGACTATGGGTACGCTCGTTTCTATTACGCTAGGAAGTTCATTAAACATTTAGACAAACTGGTAGGTTAGCTAAATGATCAATGTAGGAAGGAGGAATTGGTTGCGGGAGCCTGCATAAACGAATAGTATGCAATGGAGATGACTACAGGCAATATTGGGTCGATTTGGGTTAAAAATTCTCAGTTTCCCCGAGAGAAGCAACATTATTTTTCTACTAGTTTTTGTTCGCGATTCCGCCAGTGAGGATGTCGAAAAAAGGTATCCTTTATGTTAATCCAGAAGGCCAATTCTCGTAATTAACCTTTTGAATGTCTTAAGTTACACAGTTCGACATAAGCAATTGTCTTTCTATTGTGTCTCTAATTCGATGAGTTAAAAACGTTCAAAATCTAGTCTTAATCTAATCTCAGCGACCATCGATGTCAAAAACCTGTCAAAAATGTATGGAAATTAGAGGTATTTTTGATAAATCGAGACAGATCAGACTGTGAACGTTCTTAAAAATACGAGTGGTGTCCTCCTCAGGTGTCCATCTGTGTGCCAAGTTTCATACAAATGCCTTCAGCCATTTTTGCGTGATCCAAACATACAATACAAATACCGCAGCGTCTCAAGACGAAAGTCTTTGACCAGTTGGCAAGTGATGACATATGGCACTGAAACGTGGTCGCTCACAATGGGCCTTATAAGAGCGCTATGCTTGGAGTTTCCCTGCGTGATTGAATCAGAAATGAGGAGATCCGCAGGAGAACCAAGGTAACCGACATAGCCCGAAGAGTTGCTAAACTTTAGTGGCAGTGGGCAGGGCATATTGCACGTAGAACAGATGGCCGAAAGGTTCTGGAGTGGCGACCGCGCACCGGAAGACGTAGCGTTGGAAGGCCTCCCACAAGGTGGTCCCACGACCTTGCGAAGGCCGCAGGAACTCGTTGGATGCGAGAAGCACAGAACCGGTCGAAGTGGAAGTGCTTGGGAGAGGCCTATGTCCAGCAGTGGACGGCTTTCCTCTGAAATGATGATGATGATGATGAAACATACAGTTTCACATTTGATAATAGGTATTAGTAGGATTTTTGTTTTTTTTTTGAAGCTTAATATCTCTTAAGACTTTATAGTCTTTGACTACTGAAATACTACCGATCGCTACAAGTAACAAGTCATCTAGATCGTGCCTCAATCACCTTTGGCTTCTCGTGATCTCATTGACTAAATTATACATAAATCGTGTCTAATTCCCGATGCCATGTAAATGCACTATAAAAGAGCAATCATCGAACGTACATAGGTACAAATACCTACGGATACAACACTAATACTGGCTATGACTCAGCTAGCGATACTAAAATAATAATAAAACTATTTACAACAAAATAATATTATATACCCGGTTTGTGGAAAATCATTTACGTTAGAAAAATTCCTGGTATCCGTGGAAGAACCTGATAGTGAGTTTGATTAGTTGTTAATGAAGTATATTATGTCCTTGATGTATTCGCATGTTCGAGGATAATAAATTACACTTTGGCCTTTTCCGGTTCGTATTGAATTTCTGATCATTGAATTCTTATTTTATTATAACGTTCTATACCAGGTAAGTTGACCATGTTTCGAGTACCTATTGCTTTTTGCCTGTTCGGCCATGTCGACAGCGAAAGAAAAGCAAAGATCGTCCATAATGCAGGTGTTAGGCACAGAGAGCACGACAAGTGGCGAGCCATCGTTTGCGATGTGGCTGAACAGTCAATCTGTGGCTCATCGGAGTACCCTCACCCAACTAAACTATACCTGCCCCGGCCCACCTGGCTTCTTAGTTGGTTAATAGTAGATTATGCACCGAGGGGCTAAAGTTGTGTCTTATGTCACGGGCGTCATAATGAATCTCGAGCGCAATGAAGGATTCGGGACTTAACTCACGAGCGAAGTGAGGGAGTTAATACAAGAATCCTGAATGCAGCGAGGGATTCAAGCTAGCCCAAGGCAAAGGCACCTTTAGCCCAGAGGAGGATACTCTACTTTTTACACCTACTGTGAGAAAATAATAGCCATAGTACGAAAATTCGCGCCTTTATATTTATCGCGCCTTTATTGCATCCAATAAGTAGCCAAGACGCGATCAATTCGATTTTCAAAAAAAAAGTCTCTTCTACGGTTTTGTCGTGTGTGTCTATTGATATCACTCTCATGGAAGTGGCGTTTGTGTAAACTAAGCTTTATACAGGGCTAGTAGAATGGTTTTGGATGATTGGCTGTATGCATTTTGAATTTAGAACGTCATTGGAGACGCTCGCATTTCTTCAAGAGGAAGTCCAGGGGGCCTAAAAAGGCCACTTTGGCAGAATCATAGAAGGATAACATTATGAATCTTAATGGATAGTTAATTGTTAAGTTAATCGTACCAAATCCCGTTTACAGTTTTTTTTTTTTGACTGTGCTAAAATACCAATCAATCCAAATCCAATCCCAATCTCTTTAATTATACCTACGTAGTGCAGCGAAAAACAGAAAAACACGAACTGTCTTCGCCTTATGATTCATAATGTTATACTTTTATGATTCTGCCAAAGTGGCCTTTTTAGGCTCCCAGTAGTGTTTTCCTTTCCGACATTACAAACAAATTGTGATAACTAATTTTTTGCATATAATTATAATTATTAGTGATTAAGGAAATAATCCTTTGATAAGAAGCAAAAGGAGAATTTAAAGACTGCAGGTGGTTTTCTGCATTTTCTGCCTACCCGAGTGGGAAGAAGACATGAGTTAATGTATGTAAGTAGGAGTGCAACTTTCTGTGGTGGATATTTACGCTGCGCAATGTCGATGTCACTTACTATCAAATTAATAATGTAGTTAGGACCAACTATGGATATCCCGCTCTTTGGCCAACCAATATGAGTAACATTTCTGGGAAAAAAATTACACATTTTTTTACAGATTTTTCATGTTGAAGTCGTCGTGGATTTGACTTTTGTTTACCTAGAGAAAATGTAAGGCTCTTTGTACACACACGTTTTTATTGCCGAGAAAATATATGGCTTATTCACCGTGTGTAGGCGCGCTCATTAGTGTTTTATGGATCACTATAGAAGCTTGTTGACAGGCATGTTTTATCTATGGCCGTACCGTAAAATAACGTGTACAAAAGGCCTAAGGCACACATGTCAAGCCAGCTATTTTCAGTTGATTGAAACCCGTCCCAAACAGTCCGAAACAGGAAAATAATTGACATCAACTTACAAAAGATCATATGGAGCCTACCTTAGATGATAATGCTACTAATTTGAAATGAGATGTTATTTTTTTTTGCGAATATTGAAAGATCACAGTAGGTCAATATATTCACTTTAGAAATTCAGCCACCTACTCATAGCACTCTTTACAAAATGATCCACATATTGCAATAAAACGTGAGATACTCGTATATGTATATACATTTCATAATGTATATACACACGATATTTCTTTAAGCTTACAGCTTCTATCGTTTCAACGTTTACTTTCTAACATGTTCTCTCCCTTTCGGATCGTTACATGACTTGCATGCATTTTGGAACTTCATACACGTAGTTTTAATTTATGGACATAAAATCTTCTTGAATGTGTGGGAAAGTCCTTGTTTAACACATTGCTTGTTACGACACGCCGTGACAGGTCTGCTAGATTATAAATTTTATGCTAGGTTTTGATTGTAACTATCATACTAGTGATACTCCCGACCAAACGCCTGTATCTCTAAAGAGTTATTTACGATTACATAATCATCCTTTAACGTACCTATTGCTGGGACACAGGCCTTCTCTCTGTGAGAGGGAGTGGGCCTTATTCGACCACACGGGCCCAGTGCGGTTTGGTGGATGCCACATTTGTCTTGGAATTTCTTATTCTAGTTTTTGAGAGCATAATATGACCAGTAGGATAAGTTTATTATTGCAAATTAAAATAATAAATAACAAAGCAAATAATAACTAATACCTACCTAATTAATTAATAAATAAAAATAACAAAATTAAATCCTAACTTAACATAAACTATAAACAAACTAAAATATAGCGTCGAAAAATTCATCCGCATCCCTGTCGACTGGTAATGTACTCAAGAGACTGGCGGCATTACCACGTTGTATGGCAATGCTTAGCCTCTGGGCAAGGTAAAAGCCAGCCCTTGGGTCACGGGAAGTGTCAACCAGCCGTTTCGAAATTTCCTTAAAACGAACATGAGAGCATTGGTGTTGAAATGAATGTATCTACCTAGGTTCGAACCCACGACCTAGGGCCGTCACCACTTTATTTTTTTTATTTTTTTTTTCTCTGAGAAATGACATTACGCATCTCCGCTCGTCGGGGGACGAGACGGAGTATGTGGGACTCCCTGCCAGAGTGGCAGTATACAGTAGTATACAGTAGTACAGTATACAGCAGTATACCCACTAAAACTCAGCGGTGTTCCCTCATCGCCTTGATGGGGGGGTCATGGGAATCCGGCTCAGCCTTTGCGTCCACAACCCCCCCGGCGCATGCCCGCCTATCTGGCGGGCCCCGCATATCCCCCTGACTGGGGGGCTACGGGAATGGCCGGGAACACCTGGACATTCCCGTCCGGCACTGGTGGAAGCCTGTGCAATACAGGCGAGGGTGCCCCCGCACCCGTCGCCTGCTGGCTTCTGGGAGGAGTCGGAGATGACTGTCATACTGACGTCTTCTTCGACCCCTCCTCCGCCTTCGGAGCGGCGCCGCGAGAGGGTCTTCCTCCCGCGCGCGCTCCGCCGCCTCCTTCTGGGACATGACGTGTTCGCAGAAGGAGGCGACTGCCGCCCAGGATCCCTCATCCCCCAGCATGGCGTTGACCAAACCGGCGAGCGAGAGGTCCGTTCCGATCGCCGCGGTGAGACTGCGGCGCGGCTCGGACCACGACGGGCACACCTCGAGAGTGTGCTGCGCCGTGTCCTCCGCCGTGCCACAGTCGTGACACGACGGCGTCTCCTCCCGCCCGATACGGTGCAGGTACGATCCGAAGCAACCATGTCCGGACAGCACCTGCACCAGACGGATGGAGAGGAACCCGTGCGAACGCTCGAGCCAGTCTCGCAGGACCGGCCCAATCGCGTCGAGGGTTCGGCGGCCGAAGACTGCGGCGTCGAGGTCCCGCGTCCAGTGGACGACTATGGCGTCCTTCGCCTCCCGCCGGACGGCCTCCCGCTCTTCCGGAGCTGAGCGTTCTCCTCTCGCCCTCCGCCCCGCCGTCCATTCATATACTCTGGCGAGCACCCACGCCTCGAGTTCCCAAGGTGGGGTGCCGGCCAGAGCACATGCCGCTGAGAAGCTGACCGTGCGGTAGGCCCTCGCCACGCGCTGGGCTATGGCCCGTTGCGGGGCCCGCAATGCGACGGCGTTCTCCCTCCTGCGGAGGGAGTACTCCCAAATAGGGGCCCCGTAAAGGGCCATACTCCTCAAGATGCCGGCGTAGAGTTGCCGGCATCGCGCGCTGGGCCCCCTCAAGTTGGGGAGCAGCCACGAGAAGGCGCCCGCAGTCTTCAGCAGGCGCGTCGATAGCCCGCTAAAATGCGGGCCGAAACGCCACCTGCTGTCGAGTACAAGGCCCGGATGTTTCATCTGGGCCTTCACCTCGATTCTGACGCCCTCCACAAAAATGTGGGCGTCTGGTGGTTGGCGCTGCCGAGGCCCGTGGAAGAACACGGCCTCGGTCTTGTGCAGCGCCACCGTCAATCCTAGGCGGCGGATCCTCCCTGCGACCAAGGATCCGCCCGCCGAGGCCAAGTTGGCCGCCTCCCTGAAACTCGCCCCCCGGGCGGTGAGGAGAGTGTCATCCGCGTAGCAGATGACACTCGTGCCTCGGAGGAGGGTTCCCCGCAGGAGCCATTCACAAACCATTGGGAGCTGAGCATAAAATAATTTGAAATGATTCTAGGTGCTTGTGATATTCTTCAACTAAATCAACCTATACATGCCTTAGATTTCGGTAGTTTGTTGTGGTTCTTCAGTCCCGGATCAGGATGTACAATATAACAGATAACCATCTCATCAAATACTTCCCTCCTTCTCACACAAGCACAACTACACGATATCATCACGACGCAAAAGGTGAAGGTTGTATACTTCATGACGTTACGTAACTCTGTTAATTTTCTTCGTGATCATCGACAAATCAGTTCTGCTACCAATCACTTGTAACCTTTAGGCTTGATTGTAATTGCTGACAGAATCATGTGAAGGGATATTGATATCGTTCACGTTTCCCTTGTTGCATCCTTTCATCATAATGTTGTAGCTAATAAGCCACGAATCGGTAAGCGAAGCGTAGGACATCCCTTAGATGGACTGCCGACCTTACAAGATGGCTGGGATGGATTGGATGCATATGGTGGAAAATTCGATATTGTGGTGCTATTTGAGAGAGTCCCATGTCCTGTAGTGGACTGTGATATGGCTGAAGAAGATTGCTAAATAAATGTATGGATTTACTGTGCCAATAGTTCTCATGGGTTTGATGCGCAATAGGCTCGAACATAATCAGAAAAGGCTGCCCCTACGCAGCTGAATTAAGGGCTTTCTAAAGTGGTTCTATTCATGATCACTGCTTGAAAGGGCTCTCATTAGACAGTTGAACCAAGTGCGGAAAGAAGCAAGCTATTTTATGGACACGTAACGTACTTATTGTTAGTAAAGCGCTGCCACCGATGACGACAACTAGATCTAAGACGTGCCTACGACACAGAGATGAAGTAGATTCCTCTCGAGATTAGTAACTCCTAGCTAGCTAGCTAGCTTTCAACCAATTTCTATAGCATTGTTTTCAATATCCAAAATGGTGAATCATTTAAATGAAAACAGAAAAGCAAACATAAATATGAGTGTTACTGTGATAAGCAAGACGCTCCCTGTTATTCATGCATAATATTAATCATTCACTTATATTTATATCAATGTGTCAATGTTCAGTGCTAAGCGCCGCGTCCATGATGACGACCAACCACTGTCTGTGCCGGCCAATGGTGGTTGAGTGGCGTCAGATGCCTAGAGTGCAGAGGCACTGAGCATGAGTACTGTGTCTCACGAAAAATATTTCTGGCGATTCATCACGCATGTTTTTCCCCGAAGGGTTAGGCAGAGATGAACCTGCTCATAGTGTACTAATAAAAGGCAGTGTAAAACATAAGTGTACCTATGTTTTGCTAGGTTTTTTAAATTCCCATGAAATAAGAGGGCAAGCATATTGCCATTAACCGGGCACATTCAGATTGCTTGCTGTTACTGAAGAATTCTTGAAGGAAAAACTCCAATAACAATTTTCCCGACCTGAGAATCAAACTCAGGACCAGCTCAGTAATAGCGATGCGAGCACTAGACCAACGAAGAAGTCAAGAGAGAGGGGACGAGAAAAAGACTTCGTGAGACAATACTGTTATAATCACCAAAATCTGGCAAATATTGTCATAATTACCAAAATCTGGCAAAAGAATCGGTGATTGCAGTATATTACTTTTAGTACTCACATGGATATTGCTGTCTGAATACAGGGTACAAAAAAAATCGCTATTTCATACATTTTGACCCCGTAAGTATTGCACTTTTCTATGAAACAGCTATTTTTTTTTTATCTGTGACTTAAAATTGCATCTCACCAGAGGCAGTTACCTCCTTCTGCGAAACAGTCATGCTAGCGAAGGAGGCGGCGGGATTGCTGAGGCCAGACAGAGCCTTACGTCCCAGCCGCCGCGGGAGACGCTCCGGGCGTCGGGAGCCGCAAGACGACTCCCGGCCACCGTAGGCGCGGGCCTGCGTACGGAGAGTAATGGGTAGCTCACCGTCCGATCAGGACCAGCCCCGTGCCGGACGGCGCGTACGTGTTTCACTCGCGCCTCAAAGAGATGTCAGCATTAGTGATGGGGCCCGTTAGGGCCGAAGCCTGCCGGGTTACCGCTGACCCGGAACATAAAGGGCTAAGGAAGGAACACGGGTGGGTTTTAGTCAGTAAGAGTCTGACACTCCCTTCCGCTTCACCCAAAGCGGGAGGGGTCTTTTGATGATTCCCCATCCTCAAAAAAAAAGGGGGTTCAGAGTCATGTACTGAATACATGGTAACAGGTTGCACGTCGATGTTCCACCCTGGTAATCTATCATATCTGAATCCATCTTTTCCGACTCAAAGGACCAACGTGATGACCTTATCCTTTACCAAGAAACAGTCGGCAGAGCAAGGTCACAAGAGATCCAAGGCAATCAATTATAATTTCTACTCAGTGACTATCGACACTATTATATATTATGTAGTATGATCTATGAACCCAGTACGTGTACAGTCAACAAAAGAGATAAGTATGTCGGATATAGTTGAAGTTTAGTAAGAAACCGATGGATGTTCTCGAATCAAAATTTTATTTTATTAATAGAAAACAAACAGCTCTTTTATCAAATTAAATTTCAGTCGACAACATCCATCGGTTTCTTACTAAATTTCAACTGTATCCGACGATCCTGCTTAATTATATCTTTTGTTGACTGTACATTATAGTCTACACGTGTCTTTTAGTAGTAGCACTTAAGGCAAGTACAAACTAGATTAATCATCAGTGTGGAATTATGTAGATTGGCGAGTAAAAATCGTTTGTAAAGAAAATAAGCAGTTGAGTGTTCTTTGTAAGGTAGGAGGTACTTGTCTTTATGGGGTAATAATGAGCATTCAAGTAACTAAGAACTAAGAGCTGTGGTGACCCAGTGGTAACTGCCCCGATTTACGAGTTGTAGTCGTGGGTTCGAACCCAGGAAGGCGCTTTACTTTGAGTAATTTACTTCATCACCACTGCTCTCCTAGCATGACCTAAAATCAGAAATTCGAATACATGTGGCGTCTACGAAGCCGCACTGGGCCCGCGTGGTGGATAACAGCCCACTCCCTCACCTCAAGGTCCCATTAAAATAGGTGGACAAACTTTTACGAATCATTCAGACCACCAAAATAAGGGCGATGGTAAAAAAATATTAAAGAAAAAACCGGCCAAGTGCGTGTCGGGCCACGCACAGTGTAGGGTTCCGTAGTAGCCCGTTATCACAGTGTAGTACGATTCTGTTGTTCTTTATTCTGAATAGGTAAAAAAAAACATATTTTGGTTTTCAATGCAAGTCTTTACCCATTATAAACGTCACTTTAAACGATTAATGCTAAGGATTTTGTATTTGGTACAAAATTATCCAACACCCAAGTTCAACGACTATTACTGCTAAACTAATAAAGTTATCTTAACCGCTATACTTTTCCTTTAAAGTTCATGAAATGCACTTTCATCAAGAATTTTTCCAGATTTTTCAAGCTAGTAGTTTAGCTTTTAGAGGGGGGGGGGGGACGCCCTACTGGAACAAAAATTTGCACTTTAAACTTTAATATTTCGTAAATGGAGCATTAAATCGAAAAATAATTTTAGCAACCCCTAAGCCATTTCAGAAGACCTATTCAACGATACCCCACACGATGGGGTAGATGATGAAAAAAATATTCATCCCCACTTCACATGTAGGGGAGATACCCTAAAAAAAAATATTTTCCAAAATTTTATTTTACCACTTTGTTGGCGTAACTGATATACGTACTCCTACAAAATTTCAGCTTTCTAGTGCTAACGGTCACAGAGATTAAGCGAGGACGGACAGACAGACAGACGGACGGACAGACAGACATGGCGAAACTATAAGGGTTCCGTAGTATCGTAGTTCTTGTGAGTATCTATATACTCACAAGAAAAATAAAATCAGCTAACGAAAATACACTAATGGCCGGCAATTTATTATTTTAGATCAAAATAAAATCACTTTAATCGGTGTTTTTTTTTGCCTCGATATGTTTAGTTAGACGTACTGAGCGCTGTGTTAAAATTTATCCATCTATTTTAATGGGACCCTGTATAAAAAATATTATGAATATTTTTTTTTAATCCTCTTATTTATCTCATTTAATTATGAAATTGACATGAAAATACACACATTTTACCTTACCTACTTTTATTTTTAGTTGCTAACTTAATGAAACTAAAAATAAAATTGAACAGTACAACAGAAAAACAACAATAAAATCGAACAATAGTAGATTAAGCGATAGCCAATAGATTATCCAATTATATTTACGAGCAGACTATTAAGTGTACAACACCTTCCTAGTAATTAACTACTCACAAGATCACTCCCACATGCTGGAGACTGAGACAGTTTTGTATTATAGTTAATGATCTATTTTGAAAGTACAGTGTGGAGTAATTAGAGGGAGACAGCGGTTTTGTAATGGATGTAATTAAGAATGACGCAGAAGATAAAAAAACAAATGAAAGAGATGTCGGATAGCAAATAGAGGGAAATACTTGATATACATGATGATGTCCTTGAAAAACAACCAACACTTTTATGACGAAATTAAAGATAATACACAAAATGACACAAACACAAGCAGCACAAAAAAACAACAAATACAAATGCTTCTATTTTCGTCATTGAATTTTAAATTGGTCCTATAAAGTAAACAAAAAGTTTAGTATTTCGGTACACAGTGAGATTAACTCATGGAGAGTTAAAACTAGAATGATAAGTAAGCAAACAAAACCTTTTCCATAGACCAGTTCACGTAGGTACAGGTCAAATCTCAACAGTTGAAACATATCCGGGATGATGAAACTAGTCGTGTCCTTACTAAAGAGAGAACGAATGGTCCTTTTAGAAGGAGTAGAGTAGTTGGTCACGGAAAAACAATGGCTGAGAGAGTAATTTCATGTGCTGTGAATGATACAAAAATAATTGTTTATCAAATGACACATTACGTCAATTCACCGTTATAGCCATTTGAAAAGTGTTTGTGTGTGTTTTGAAAAGTGGAAGCGCGGAGACTACTAACACAAGCAAGTCCTTGCTTAAACGGTGATCTCCAATAACATGTACCGAAATTCAGACAGTCGTGATTTGAATATACGAACAAAAATAAAAAAAATATTAATTAAATAATAAATTATCTTAATTAAATAATAAATTATCTCAATTTAAAACAGTTAATAATTATAAATAAGAGAAATAAAAAATTATCCTGTAAAATAAGTAACAGGATTATTTTTAACTATAAATTATACTGCTAATATTTAAATAGCATTTTTATATTTGACGATGTAAATTTTAAGTTGGTAGTCAAATTGATAAACAAATAATTTGCTTAATTACGTACTTCACACAAGATATTTCTGTATACATTTACAGGATAAGTTTGAGATATTTTTATAACTTACTAGCTACGCCCCGCGGTTTCACCCGCGTAAATGTTGATCCCGTGAGAATATCGGGATAAAAAGTAGCCTATCCAGGGTGTCAGCTACCTCTGTACAAAATTTTATCAAAATTGGTCCAGCCGTTTGAGCGTGAAGAAGTAACAAACATATAAACACACACAGACACTCACAAACTTTCGCCGTGTGACTAGCTGACCCGGCGAACTCCGTACCGCCCAAGTATTAAAAAAAAAACCCATGTTTTAATAATGAGAGGTTTTTCTTTTCAGTATTTAAAAAAAAAAATAGTTCCCAAGAACCCTGAAGATGGCGTTGAACTGACTATGTTACTAGATGCCAAAGTCAAAACGCTTGGAAAAAAAACATTGCGTCACGTCATATACGCTCGTTGAGTGACAGTTTCGTTTGCTTTCGTTTTACGATCTTAAAATTACATCCAAGTGAATTAATAAAAAAATTATGTAACTTCCGTTCCTTGCAGTAACTTACCAAGTTCGGCTATCCAGCGACTAGGGAAGCGTTAAAAAAAAAGAAAAAGAAAATCCCTCATTAGGAACCTTTACAGAACACCCTATCAAAGTTTCATCACAATCTGACCAATGGTTTCGGAACGCATAACGTACAAACATACAACCATAGATTTTTATTAAATGCGTTCTTTGAATAATATCTCCTAGTCGCATTGTCGCCGTTTTAATTGGCACCATTCATTGCCAACTCAACATTCATACTCACAACACACACAAATCTTCTTTTTAATTATTGTTTAGAATTCTCAACCATCCATCATGTTAAAAAGCTGCTATAATTACATTTGAATGCTTCTGTACTTTATGTTAATTGCAAAAATGATATAAATGTAGTTGGCCGTTTTATGTACATAGTGAAATAATATACATAAAATATCCTTGCATCAATATGAAATGTATCCATGAGGTAATGTCTATTTATTTGAGTGAGTTCAACTGTCACACAATATTTAATCTTATATCAAGGAGATAGAGTTGCAAATTGAAAGCTCTCAAAGACTCACGTGTTCAAGATCAGAACAGTTTGCTTTGTAAAATTGAACTTTGCTTTGCAAGAGATATGGTTCAATTTTATAATGAAATTGCAAAATGCACTTCTGTTTATGTAAGTACCTTTCACGCTTCCATCCCTTGTAATATCATCTCGTGCGCGTTTTAATGTTTGTAAAGGGCTTATAGTTATTTAGAAACACATAAAGATTTCGTTTTAGTTTATAATCACGATTTTCTACCGAGTGATGATTTAAGTGGCATGCAAAATTGCACGATACGTAACGCCCGAAATTATTTATTTGGAAGTTACCATGGTTAGTCTTATAAACTTAGAGTAAGAAAGCTATAGAGCATCGGGTAGCGTGGCCACACATGAGACAAAAAACTAACTTAACTAACATAGGCTACATGAGTAGCTGCCTTGAAAAAACTGGCACGCACTGAGAGACGGAAATAGTATAGCTTTATCCTTTTCTGTTACTTATAATAACTCAATACTTTAT
The DNA here is from genome assembly GCA_916614155.1 of Mesoligia furuncula. NCBI lineage: Eukaryota > Metazoa > Arthropoda > Insecta > Lepidoptera > Noctuidae > Mesoligia > Mesoligia furuncula. Next base: position 6,718,638 of record OU744794.1, read on the forward strand.
CCCTTTCTTGTGGAAATGAAATGGAGATACCCGCCGTCTATACTTTTCTTTGTCTAAGCTTATAAAGTTCTCTTAAAATAGCGGATTTCTCTATTTTTCATGATTTAAAATTATATTCCATGAAATAAGTTTATAAGTTTTTTTATAAGTTATGTTTTTCTTTTTTAGAGGTGTTCTTTTAGGTACAGACCTGTAACAGAAGACCTCATCTTCCATGTCTATGTGTTTAAATACAAAGTCTGTTAATGAAATGACAGTTCATTTAGTGAGTATGACAGTAGATACCTAATGTTTTGCCCAACTCAACACAAACCCAGTGCTGATAGAGCAGCAAAATACTCGACCATGCTCGAGTTCTTTGCTGTCAAGATTTGAGTGAAAATATTCGCGAGCATGCTCGAACACCTGCCAGAAGAAACATATAATGCAAGCTATTTTGAACTCTATTTTAGTTGTGGTTGAGTTAATTATCAATTTTTACTTTTGTTTTGCTTATACTCCCTTACGTCCTTACGTCCCATTGCTGGGCAAAGGCCTCCCCCGAGTTCTTCCAGGAACTCTTTTCCCCCGTCACCTCGAACCAGCCCTCGCAGTACGCGCCTAGATAGGTCATCTCGCCACCGCTTTCTGGGCCGACTTCGGCGGCGCCGTCCATCTTCAGGCACCCATTGTGTAGAGACTTTAGACCAGCGGTCATCATCAATTTATCAATGAAAAATTATTTGAGCAGTGTTCTCCTCTCACCGCGCTAACCCTAACACATTGCTCCGAAATTAACGCAATTCGTTTTTAACTCGTACCATTACCTATTAAGTTCCATCAGCCTTCATCTCTCTCGTTCCTCTTATAATTTGCGCCAATCACACATCATGCTCTCGTTAGAAGGTTGGCCGTGACGCATCGCATCATCCCGATCAGGAAGAATGGATTAAACCTGATATTTGTACGTCTTTGTTGTGCTAAGACGGAAACTGCTGTTTGACGCAAAATTAGGTTGTTAGGAGATTTCAGTGTCAGCTGTTAGAAAAGTGTTATGAGATGATAATGTTGGTTAAGACTTTGTTGTTGAAATTAAGCTACAGGGCCTACAGGATAGTTGAATTAAGTTTTGTTATCTTGATTGGCTTACTGTCATTGCGTTTTTAACAGATAAGCGAAATGTTGTCGTAATCATTGGGTAGAAAAAAATACTAAATCTAAACTCGACACATTGTTTTTTTTTATAACGGAATGTATAAATTAGATTTGTTCAGTTTTCTATTTGGAATAGGCTCATTAAGAAGTAAATTGAGTTCAGTTCAGTTCAGTTTAATTGATTGAGAAAATTAAAGATTTTGTGATTGTCATCTGCCTAGCCTTTTCCCAACTATGTTGGGGTCAGCTTCCAGTCTAACCAGATGCAGCTGAATGGCAGTATTTTACATACAGCGACTGCCTATCTAACCTCCACAACCCAGTTACTGGGTAATACGATACCCCTTGGTAAGACTGGTTGTCAGGTTTTCAGGCTTCTGACCACCCGTAACGACTGTCAAAGATCCACGAATGACAGCCGGGACCAACAGCTTAACGTGCTTTTCGAGGAACGGAGGGTCTCGGTATGTAAAGATGGTTACCCATCTACAGACCAACCAAGCTTAACCTGATTGGTCGACGTGTGCGGCTGTTTTTATGTATCCATAAGTCCCTCAAAGATTTTTGTGATAGTATAGGTTAGAAAGAGGGTTACTACCGAGATGACGACTAATGGACAAAGACATGTTGACATAAATTGGGATAAGGGAGGTAGAATAAAGGTCATAGGACATAGCACACATATAAACTCGGAAAGGGATCGTTACCGTATCGTCTTTCGCCTCGCCGTCAAATAGCACGTAAGCAACGTAACGCTAACGTAAGCACGTAACCAAAGCGGATCAGAAGCTCCGATACGTCGACACGGCTACGGCTAGGTGACGCCGCGCTTACGGCTCGCGACCAATGGTTGATGGTGCAGCAGGCAGGCCGCGGGAGGGGTGAGAGGGGCAAGGGTGGACGAAGAGAAGTAAGCTCGGGTACGGAGAGACGTAAGCGCGGGGACAACGAGCCATAACACACCACACCACGGTTCTTGAGCTTGTCCCGAGGCGAGGCGATTATGTTACGATTTCGATTAGTGTGCGTTGCAGTAGGGAGTTTCGTACAAAGAATACTGAACGGCTCGAGTTGATAAGGTAACGATCCTTTCCCGACTTGATACGTGTGCCTTGATGATGGATTATTCACAAAAATCTCTGATTTTACTGCCTCAACAACATTGTCATAGAAAGATTTTCCAAGCAGCTTCTGCATCAACTCAGACTATTACAGTCCATTGCTGGACATATGCCCCTCCCAGGCTGCACTACAACATCCTGTCCTCCGCCTTCCGCATCCAGTCCGTCCCAGCCACTTTCTTTAGATCGTCCGTCAATCTAGCTGGAGGGCGTCCCACACTACGCTTGCTGATACGCGGTCTCCACTCAAGGACTCGTCTGCTCCACCGGCCATCGGTCCTTCGACAAACATGGCTAGCCCACTGCCACTTCAGTTTGATTACTGTGCAAGCTATGTCGGTAACTCCGGTTCTTTTCCCAAAAATTTCAATCCTGATTTTATCCTTCAAAGAGACTTCGAGCATAGCTCGCTCCATAGCGCGCTGAGCTTCTTCATGCAAAACTAAAACTAGGGAAAGTAAGAGAACCACCCGGTTCGGTTCCATATCAATGACGTCACATCTAATATTTATGTATGTTTGCATAAACGACCAGCTAAAACCTCGCCTTATACAGATAAGGCGAGGTTTTCAATGGACTGACACCTGACAAATGACGGCTTGAAGACAGTCGTGGACGGTAATATATTGGACATGGAGGTACAGTCAGATGGACAAGGTGTAAGAATTCGAATTACAAAGAGAGTTAAAAGAATTGCCTCGTTGGTCTAGTGCTTGCAAACGCTACTGCTAAGCATGAGATCCTGCGTTCTATTCCCAGGTCGGACAAAGTGTTTTTGGGTTTTTCTATCTGGAATTTCTCAGTAGCAGCCCGGAGTCTGGATTTGTGCCTGGTTGATGGCACTAGGCTCGTACCCTTTTATATGGGACTTAAACGCAACGGCCGAATTGTTGGTAAACCTCTGATAAAGCTTTCGGGGAAACAAGGTGTGCTGTTATGATGTTATGTTTAAAGGGTGCTGACTTTGTGCTTATTGTAAAGATTTTAGGTGTTAATTGGAAGAATCAAAATTATTGACACTTCTTATAAAAAACTAGTTCGTCCGCGTGAAATTTCACCCTCTTAGGGGTAGAATTTCGAGAAACCCTTTTTTAGTGGATACCCTACTCTTCACAAAGAACACACACTCCAAATTTCATGTCTCTAGGACCAGTGGTTTAGGCTGTGTGTTGATATATCAGTCAGTCAGGACTGACCCCTTTTAACGATTAAGAGCAAACTAGTCGCGAGCTCGAACTCACTGGTGGTCATGGCCAAAAATCACGTTGTCTTATCTAGCTTCGTGCCCGACTGAGCTAGTATCAGTGATGAGCAGTTAGACGCTAGTCTACATGAAAAAAGTCTAGTTCTCACCCACAGAAATACCATTCCGAACTGATAGGCGCGGAAAAAAAAATTAAAAGCGCTTCGGAAAAAAGTGTTTTATGAAAAAAATAATGCGTAAATCAATTAAAAATAAAGTTTATTGAACTCTTCGATAACTGAGCTTTGTCGGTACGGACTTGGTTTTGAAGATTTTACAGTTCTTATATTACTTATTTACACCCAAAGTTACGTTAAAAATAGCAAGAAAAACGAATCTTTGTTGGCTCATAACTTTTTAATGGCTTTTTATTTTACTATTCTGTTTCCGTACAGACAACATTAATAATAAGACAAAACGATATCATGCTTAACTTTGGATGCACAATGTCAAACAGTGGAGTAATACACTCCCGAAATTTGTATGGAAAAAATATCGACTAGAGTCACCTTAAGGGACAATTTTTATTCGTGGAAAAAAATTGACGTCTGACAGTTTTTGTATGGAAGAACTGTCAAAATTCAAAATTATTCCTCCGATACAGTTATCTGGCGTTGGCGTTAAAACGATCAAAATGTAAGGGTGAATAGATGTAAGGGTGGTAGATAGAAGATCGATGGAAAAAAGAACACCGAAGAGGATTGTCTCTTCGGGGTTCTTTTTTCCTCTGATCTTCTTTTCTTCTTCTTGTCTTTGAGAAGTTTAGTGTGACAAAATTCCAATTGATTAGTGGCATTCGCATTTCCTTTTCCAAAATTATAAACCTTATTAGGTACTTTAAAGCTATTGCATATGAGAGCAGTAGTGGCCCATTTGGTAACGCCCCCGACTTACAAATTTTCGGTTGTGGGTTCGAACCCAGACAGGTGACATCTACAAACCCGCACTGGGCCCGCGTGGTGGATTACGGCCCACTCCCTCTCCAAGAGAGGAGTGAGGCCTGTGTCCCAGCAGTGGGATTATAGGCTGATTATGAATTCCCTTTTCCAAAATTATATACTTAACTTCTTTAGTACTATGTGCCGATATTTAATAAGACTTTTGCAGTATAACTGTACAGTATCGTGATTTGCGCAGATCGGTGATTTGAATTATCTAATAATTTATAACTTGGCCTGCATAATCAAATCTAAAAATTCATAAATAACTTCTAACACTAATTGACTCTAAATAGTTTGTTTATTTACATACTGACTAACCGGGCGAACTTGGTACCGCCTCAGAATCAATAAATTGGAAAATGTATGAGAAAATGAAATTATTTTTTTCGTGATTTTTTTCCCTGTTTAAATAATTATTCTGCTATTCCGCCATTTTTGAGTTACAAATGGTGTAACTAATCCGACTTTGTTTTCTTTATATAGATTACTTAGTAGTGGTAGTACCTAATGAGAATTCCTTGAGAACAGATAACTTACCTACCTTATCATCATGACCTGGCTTAAACTGCAATTTATAGAACCTGATTGGTTCACAAAAATACTCATGCTCATGAGGGACTCGTGGCTAAATAATAACCAAGGGTCGATCAAAGGTTGAGCGGACCTGACCTATGCTTGCCACGGCCGGTTTGTGGGTAGGTGACCATCTATCCGTTACATATCGAGACCCCTCTGTGCCTCGGAAAGCATGTTGTTGTTGGTCCTGACTGTCTTTCGATGATCTTTGACAGTCACTACGGGCAGTCAGAAGCCCATACGTCTGACAAACCAGTCTCACGATGGGGTATTGTGTTACCCAGTCACTGGGTTGTGGAGGTCAGATAGGCAGTCGCTCCAAGTAAAATACTGGAATTCAGCTGCTTTCGGTTAGACTGGAAACTGAACCCAACATAGTTGGGAAAGAGGAAAGGCCGATTATTGATTCCTCATGCTCAGAGGCTCAGGGTTATCATGGCTCTAAAAAGGACTTCCAGGAAAAACGTAATAGATTAATATCTCCATACAGCCTTGTCCCAATCCAAACCAAGGCTTCTCTCTCCTTTTCATTATCATACTTCGGTTTCCTGCAATAGCCGGCAGTGCGTTTCGGTAGGAGTCAAGCTCGTCCTGCCGTCTTTCACTCTTCCTCAAACAAATATTATAAATATTAATAATATATATTATATAATTATAATTTATATATCTTTTATTTCACTAAATACATATAGATTATATTTTTAAATATTAGTATAAACAATATAAAAACATTTAAAAATATAAAAATAGTAGCCCACCGGTATCGGGAACAGGGTCCAAGCTCGGCGGTCAGGGCTCCAGAGAGAGGAACCTCCTAACAATGCGGGCCGTGTCCAGAAGTACCGCTTTCTGAATCAAGCCCTTGATCCAGCTGCCCAACGAGAGCCACGTTATTATTGTTTATTAATATAATTTATATATATTTTTTTATTAATATTATTTTATTCCAAATTGTTCTTTTTAAATTAATACCTTCTTCCAGTATCCATCCAAGCGTTATAGACCGCTGATGTAAGGATAAACCTCTTGACAGCTGACGGGTCGTACGTGCGGCATTGACAGACGTTTTTATAACTTAATCTCGCGTATCTAAGGCTGAGCATTAATTTTTATACTGACCCGAAAGTAAATCTGTTTCAAATGCGGCATTAACTTGCCTTTTTTGTGTAGCTTTATGAATCATTAAGATTTGAGATTGTTTTGGATAATATGTTTCCTGTAGTCGGTGATGGTAAGATTGTTTTTACCATACTGTGTTACTAGAGTCATTATCACCTGCCTAGCCTTTTCCCAACTATGTAGGGGTCGGCTTCCAGTCTAACCTGACGCAGCTGAGTATTAGTATTTCACATGGAGCGACTGCCTATCTGACCTAAATAACCCTGTTACTGGGTAATACGAAACCGCTTGGTAAGACTGGCTTGTCAGAATTTCGGGCTTCTGACGACCCGTAACGACTGTCGACCCACGAATGACAGCCGGGAACATCTTATGGTGCTTTCCGAGGCACGGAGGGGTCTTGGTATGTAAAGGTGGTCATATCCCCGGACCAAACCACGGCAAGCGTAGCTTAACCTGATCGGTCGACCTGTGCGACTGTTATTACTTAACCACAAGCCACTCTGTGTTACTAGAGTATAGTTTTTTTTTTTATCACCGTACACAGTCCCACTGCTGAGCAAAGGCCTCCCCCAAATCCTTCCAGGCATCCTTCTCCAGAGCCACTTCAATCAAACCCTTACGGTCTAGGCTATCTCGACACCGCTTCCTGGGCTCTGTGGGTTGAAAGAGTTATTTAAAAAAATAATATCAATGCAGCAAACATTTATAATGAGTAAGCCATATCATCATCATCATCATTTCAGCCGAAAGACGTTCACTGCTGGACATAGGCCTCCCCCAAGCACCTCCACTTCGACCGGTTCTGTGTTTCCCGCATCGAACGGGTTCCTGCGGCCTTCAAAAGGTCGTCGGTCCACCTTGTGGGAGGCCTTCCAACGCTACGTCTTCCGGTACGCGGTCGCCACTCCAGAACCTTTCGGCCCCATCGGCCATCTGTTCTGCGAACAATGTGCCTAGTAAGCCACATACTTACTTATTTCTGGACATGTTTTCGATGCAAGGACCAATTTTATTTCCTTTATTTACATATAAATTATATTTTTAAATATTAGTCTAAAAAAATATAAAAACATTTAAAAATATAAAAAATAGTAGCCCAACGGTATCGGGATCAGGGCAAGGACCAATTATTATTAGTCCTTGTAAAACTGAACCTTCGAGTCGACCATTCGGCTAAGATGATGAAGATTCTGCTATGGTTGTTAATGGAACTTCTAGTTACGAAGAGAAACATAAAGAAGACCTTAGTTAAGATAAAAATAAAATTCTGTTAAACACGTTGATATGCTAAGCTGTGAACTGGATAGAACAAGGAAGTATCATCAGTTACTTACGACGACTCACAACATAATAAACTGTATCTTAGTTGCTCTTAATTGTACGGGAAAATATTACCAACCAGCGTCTCATTAGTATGGAAATATCGTAGATATAGAATTTATGTTAACGTGTGAAACTCATACTAATTATGTTATCTCCGTTGTATGCAAATAAGCCATTAATAAAGGTAGGTACTTTTATACTCATTAAGATAAATTAAAAGGTTCATGTACTGTATTAACAAATGAATTTTCATCTCTCATACTCGGAAAGTAGTGTTTGTTTGATCCGAATAGAGGGTGGAAAACGCTGCTTCCCACCCTTGGGCGGGAAAGTCTCATAGTAATTGCTTCCCTCCCTAGGGCGGGAATGAAATTTAAAAATAGAACTAAATTTAGTTAGGTAGTCAGCTTAGTCAGACATACGACACCCTTAATTGATTATGTAAATATTTATTATGCTAAACATCAAATCTTATGAATGTGCGTTAATAGGAGAGTTGGATAAAAAGCTCATATGTTAACGCCATTAAATCTTTCAGATTTAGCGCACAAGTTAATAATTTACCTTGAATAAATTCAACATACATAGGTACGATAATCACCATTTTGATGTCAGTTGTGGTCGAGGCTAAAAAACATAAAAATTGGGGATTTCGAACATCCTGACTTCACCATAATGGGGCTGTGAATATACATCATTTAATTATTTGACGAATTTATCCATAGTTTAAGGTAAATAAGTAGTGGTAATGAAGTTTTTTTGATATCTAATGTCGAAGTTTCGCGCCAATCGTATGTGTTTACATTTTTACTTTTCACAAATTTCACACACACAGATGTAGATAAGATTTAAAATGTGACAAATGTTATTGATAATATTATAAACAACACGAAAATGCCCAGGTTTTAACGTAATATTCAAACACAGGTTCAATAATACGTATTAATCATTACCACTAGTCAATTTGTGTTCAGAATCGCCGACCATTATTGTTTTTTTTTTTTATTGCAATGATGTGTGAAAGCGATTATTCCAAACATTTTTTTTTTAAATTTCGATTGACTCGAGTAATTAATATGACGAATGTAATCGATATTTGAAAATAAAATAAAATTATTTTAAGCAATAAATATAATAAGCATTGTTTATAATAATAATTTATGCTTTTCTAATATCATTTCAATCTCTTCTAATATCATGTCAATAACAGACAGGCCAATAGGTACCTCATTTACTGAATTTCGCGCCGAAATGCTTCTATAATTGAATTTATATTCGGAATGCGATCGCTGTTTAAAATTATTTTAATTTATTGGACAATTATTTATTGTGTGTTTATTTTTGATACTTTCTAATAGTTTACTACAGAATTCCCAGTAAACATTTTTTAGTTAGGCTTACCAGAAGTTTTTTTGAGAATGATGATAATTAATTAATTCTATAGATTGGTTATTCTGCAAACACTTTACATTTCAATACATTTTGTTAGTTTAAAAAGTTTTTATTCAGTTTCTACAATTTTTTTTTTTTCATTTTATTTATTGCGAGTATCGATTAGGCTGTATGCAAGTTTTGTATCGAAATAAGAAAGTTTGGTCAGCACTAAAAAGTGTCACGTCGCAACACAATTTTTGTAATTTTTATCAAGATTATCGTGTTTTCTAAGTAATTTATGAAAAATGGTAAAAGTAGAATGCAGACAGAATGATAATAATACGGGCCCTAGTAAGCGGAACGGCCTGCGGTGGTGACACAGAATCTACTCATGTGGCGGTGACGTGGTGTGTTCCATACTTCAAATTTAAAAAAGACTAATGAATAGGTACCTATTATTCATGTAATTAGGTATTATCAATAAATATTTAAAAAAAACTACTATTTTTTACTTTCCTTAAATTCGAAATGAAAAGTAGAGTGTTTAACGCGGGTGAAGTCATCAATTCCCACTCGGACTATAGCCGCCCTCGCTGCGCTCGGGCGTCTAAATGCCTCGTATGGGAATTGATTCCTTCCGACCCTTGTATAACAATCTACTATTTCTTTTCAATTATATTGGTAACCACAACACCAATATTTATAAATTAGTCCCTATCTCTTTCATTTATGGTCACAACTTATCATAAAACTAACTATAATCAGCTTAAAGTGTATGCCCTAAAGGGTAGATTATTGAGTTTCTATAAAATATCTGTAAGACCTGTTATACCACCAAAAATCGCACTAATAAATACTTTGACTTTGACTAAAATAGTCGCTTCGCTTGTATTTTTCGGTTGAGGGCAATAGGATCGCCCCCTATTACTATATTATAACTAATATTAGTTAAATTATACTTAGGCTTCGTTCTCGATATAAAATTTTACATTGCAGCTTCCTCACGCCAGTCGGCAACCAAACGCATATTTAGAGCTGAAAGCAAACACTAAACGCACAAGTGTAACTATTTCCGCTCTATACATAATCTGTCATTCTTTACGTTTGCGCGGCAACCATTACACAGGGATTCCCCAACAATATTAATTAAAGTGTTTAAAGTCTTAAAGTTTGCAATATAAGTGTCATGCCGAAACGAAAACATGAAAAAAATCTTTTTTTTTTTCATTTACCTAATGGCGTATTCCGAGAGGATACGCTTAGGTGTGAATATTAAGGTACATTAACGGGGTCAATTCTACTTTTTGCAGACCGCAAAAATGATGAAGACATCGAACTAATAAATGACTGTGTCGAACTACCGGTTCCAATAGAAGCAAACCCGGATAACACAAATACAGCCACGACTGTAACTGATGGTCTACCTGAGCCTGACCCTGCACCTGAGCTAGACACTGAGCCTACTCTATCCCCAGAAGTGCTGGAAGCATTAGGGGATTTGATGACAGAAAAACCCAAACATGGACCAGCACTTAACAAGGACTTAGCCCGTATTTGGAATACCATTTTGAAGAATGGACTCCCAAGGGAAAATAAGCTGAAACTAGAGAAAAATATACCAGAAAACTGTTGTCTGCTTAAAGTCCCTATGCTCAATCCAGAAATTATTGCTACAGTGAACGATACAATAATTAACCGTGATAAAAAGATAGAATTGGAACAAAACCAGTTAGGAATGGGGCTCACCATTTTAGGTGATGCATTATCAATGTTAATAAACAACAACAATATCGATAGACTCAAACTGATCTCTCAGCTCAGTGACGCTGGAAGGATTTTAACAGACTTACACTTTATACAAACAAAATCTCGAAAAAACCTTATTTTCCCTGTCTTGGACAAAAAATTCTTAGATATTGTGAAGGAAGTAGATAGAGATGATTACCTTTATGGTAACAACCTATCTGAAAAGATAAAGATCTTACAAGCTTGCCAAAGAACAGGCCAATCTATAAAAAAGCCAACTACTTTTACCACAACCCGTCAGGGAAACTTGAGTGGTCCACCTCGTTACAACCAACAGAGGACAAATCTGAGGCCGGGACACAAAAAACTACCGTCCTCATACCAAGTGAGGAAATATCAACCAGCACAACAATACAATCAGTACCAGCCACAGCACGCTGTGAGAAAGCCCAAAGCCCCACCACCACAGGACAAGACTCGTGCTCGTCACTAGAGGTTAGTCATGCTGGAAGATTAAGTTATTTCTTACCTTGTTGGCAAAGGATCTGTGATGATGTTTCAATATTGAATCATGTCAATGGATACTCAATACCTTTTACTGACACACCTTATCAGTCACAATCACAACAATTGTTACAAAATGATATTTTAAATAATCCTGATATGCAGACAGCCATTAATAATTTACTGGCATTAGGTGCAATTTCTCCTTGTGCACCATGTAAAGACCAATTCATATCTAAAGTCTTTTTGATTTCAAAACCAAATGGTAGCAAAAGATTTATTCTAAACCTTAAACCTCTTAACAAATTTGTTAACACATGCCACTTTAAAATGGAAGATCACAGAACTGCAGTAGCTCTAATTTCTCCAGGAGAATTTATGGCAAAAATTGATTTAAAAGAATCCTATTTATTGGTTAATATTAATCCAGCTCACAGGAAGTATTTACGGTTTCAGTATGATCAATTATACGAATTTAATGCACTCCCATATGGCTTGTGTTCTGCACCTTATGTGTTCTCTAAGATTATGAGAGTGGTGGTTACATATTTAAGATCTAAAGGTCACAAATCAGTACAATATCTCGATGATCTCTTGTGCATTGGTTCTGATTATAAAACATGTTTGAAAAATGTTAGTGAAACAATTGCTATTTTAAAATGTCTTGGATTTGTCATTAATTATGAAAAAAGCATAATTAGACCATCACAGTCCTGTCAATTCTTAGGTTTTGTATTTGATACAAAAACAATGACACTAACACTACCCACTGACAAAAAATTGTTTATTCAAAAATCTGTTGAAAAATATTTGAAAAAAGAGAGTTGTAGCATAAGAGACCTTGCTCAGTTAATAGGAACAATGACTGCCGCATGCCCGGCAAGTACATATGGTTGGCTTTACACAAAACTATTAGAACACCATAAATATCATGGTTTAATTAAAAGTAAAGGGAATTATGATACAAAGATTATCATTCACCCAGATATTAAACTAGACCTACGGTGGTGGGCAGATAATATCAATAGTTTACACAAAAGTATAGCATACTCAAAATATGATTTGGAAATATTTACAGATGCGTCAAGAAGTGGGTGGGGGGCCGTTTGTAATGATGATAGGGTTCATGGGTTCTGGAAAGAGACTGAAAAATTATATCACATAAATTATTTAGAACTACTCGCCATATTTTTAGCCATAAAAATGTTTCTTAAAAATAAACAATATTTACATATATTGTTGCGTGTTGATAATAAGACTGCCATATCATATATTAACCGAATGGGAGGTATTCAGTACCCACATTTAAATAACTTAGCCAGAAACATATGGCAATGGTGTGAAGATAGACAAATTTGGCTATTTGCTTCTTACATAAAATCAAGGGATAACAAGGAGGCCGATGAAGAATCACGTAGAGTCAATCCTGACATTGAGTGGGAACTGAATACCTCCACATTCCAGTACATTGTGACTCAGTTTGGCCAACCTGATATTGATCTTTTTGCCTCAAGAATTAATGCAAAATGTGAATCCTACATTTCCTGGAAACCGGACCCAGATGCATCAAATATAGATGCTTTTACCGTATCTTGGACGAACTATTTTTTTTACGCATTTCCACCATTTAGTCTATTATTAAGATGTTTACAAAAAATCAAGAATGATAAAGCAACAGGCATTGTGGTCATGCCATATTGGCCGTCACAAGCCTGGTATCCATCAATGCAAGCAATGTTAGTCTCCAAACTTTTAATCTTTAAACCCAATAAACAATTATTGCATTCCTCTTTCAGAGAGAATCACCCCCTACATCTCCACCTTACACTAATGGTCGGGATATTATCAGGAAAGCATGGCTAAGACGAGCCATCCCCCCATCAGCAATAGAGGTTATGTTAAGTTCACTTTCAAACAATACCTTAAAACAATACAATGTCACCTATAAAATCTGGTGGGCCTTTTGTCAAAAACAAAGTATAGATCCATTTACACCATCTATACCAATTATTATGTATTTTTTAACCGAGCAATTCAACTTAGGAGCCTCATATGGGTCTTTAAACTCACACAAGTCAGCTCTTGCTGTAATAATAGGCTCAAAAATTGGGGGTGATGACCGCATCAAGAGGCTACTTAAAGGTTTCTATAAAATCAAACCACCTGGGGCCAAGTATCAAACTACTTGGGACCCAAGTATAGTCCTAAACGTTTTAAAACCTTGGACTCCAAATAATTCTTTAAATTTTGAAAAGTTGTCCAAAAAATTGGTAATGTTATTAGCACTAAGCACAGCTCAAAGAGCACAGACTTTGTCTCTAATTAAAATAACTAACATCACAGTAAATCACGAAGGTGTTCACATTATTATTACAGATACTATTAAAACATCTGGTCCCGGGCGCAGCCAACCGAACCTCTTTTTACCTTTCTTTGAAAAGTTCGAAATTTGTCCAGCTAGTACTTTACGTGATTACATAGACTATACTCGGAGCATTAGGGGAAATAATATTCACTTAATACTTTCATTGAATAAGCCCCACAGACCAGTTTCTCCCTCTACCATCAGTAGATGGATAAAAAATACTTTATCGGTTTGCGGCATAGATATTAGTATTTTTTCAGGACACAGTACTAGACATGCCTCGACATCCACTGCTAACGCTAAGGGAGTGTCAATAGATATAATAAGGCAAACAGCAGGTTGGACCAATAGCTCTTTGACTTTCGCTAGATTTTATAATAGACCAATTGTGAATAATTCAAGCGAATTTGCTCATGCTGTGCTTAATGCTGAACAAAATACTTGATTATATATTATTAACGTTACCTATAATTATTACTTGTCATAAAAATTATAAAAATAAATTAGAAAATAAGTCCAATATTAAGATAAATAATTTGATTGTTTATCTATTGTTATAATTTGAATTTAAACTTTTTTAGAAATTGGACAATAAGTCCAATAATAAGATGAATGATACTGTTTATCTATAATTGCCATTTTTAGAATATCACGTGTCTAAAAATAAAAGATTTTAATTTCCTATTGAAATACTATTTATTTAAAAATTTCATATTTGGAATATCTCAATTTTCCTAAAAAACTCTTAACATCTGCAATGTAAAATTTTATATCGAGAACGAAGCCTAAGTATAATAAGTGATCAAACGAACTTACCTGTTGTGAAGTTCGATCATTATTATACGAAGGGCTTCGTTCGAAGATATAAGGACCCTCCCTACCCAACCCTGGAAAATTGAGATTCTCTTAGCTTACTCTAAAAAGAATGACAGATTATGTATAGAGCGGAAATAGTTACACTTGTGCGTTTAGTGTTTGCTTTCAGCTCTAAATATGCGTTTGGTTGCCGACTGGCGTGAGGAAGCTGCAATGTAAAATTTTATATCTTCGAACGAAGCCCTTCGTATAATAATGATCGAACTTCACAACAGGTAAGTTCGTTTGATCACTTAATATTAGTTACTAATATTATAGTTACTAATATTAAAAAGGTGAAAGTTCGTGAGCGTGTGTGTGTGTTTATATGTTTGTTACCTCTTCACGCTCAAATGGCTAGACCAATTTTGATAAAATTTGACATGGAGGTAGCTGACACCCTGGAATAAGTTATTACTATCGCCACGTTCTACGTTTCGCCAGATATATACTTTTCCATGGCTACTGTAGGTACACCTCTACCTTCCTCTTGGTCAAAACCAAGCATGATGTTGGGATATATTTCCACTGCTCAGACACAGGCCTTTTCTCTGTAAAGCCTGGTTCGGCCTATAATGGTAATTTAGTCAAGTAGCGAGATTTTTTTTGACGATATCCTGGGCCCAGTGCGGATTGGTAGATGTCGTCGAATTCTTAATGGTTATGTGTTATTCAATTTACCTTATAGAATTTACTAATGACAATTTAATTGAACACTTTAATTAAGATTTCTTTGGAAATGATCGAACGTGACCTAAAAGAGATAATAGGAAAAGCAATAAGGTTTATGATAGAAAACAAATTTAACTGCGAAGATCATAATGTTAAGGAGGTTAATTTACTACAGAATCTGGTGGAACAAACAAACAACAAACATTTGAGAGGATGCACACATACACATACCTAATCTGGTTTCGCGATTTATTTGCTAAAAATGTAAACAAATATGAATGAATGGAAACATAACTTTAATTCCTACTCTATAAAGTTCAGTTTACGCTACAACTTCCAATATTTTTATAACTTTTTCAATAGTGCTAGTCACATTGAAATCAATTTAATATATATTTAAATAAAGTCGATATTTGTTTAACTTGAAATAGGGTGCTCCCACCCTATTTCAAGTTAAACAAATATCGACGATGTGCAGCACTGAGCACTTTTACTTTCCTTTCCCGACTTTTCCCAAGTAGATAGGCAGAAACTAAAACAACATCAGTCGCACAATGACATGTCCATCGAGCAGGTTAAGCTACGCTTGCCGCGGTTGGTCTGTAGATGGATGACCATCTTTACATACCGAGACCCCTCCGTGCCTCGGAAAGCACGTTAAGCCGTTTGTCCCACCGTCATTCGTGGATCTTTGACTGTCATTTCGGGTAGTCAGAAGCTCGAAAGTCTGACAACTAGT
The DNA here is from genome assembly GCA_916614155.1 of Mesoligia furuncula. Taxonomy (NCBI): domain Eukaryota; kingdom Metazoa; phylum Arthropoda; class Insecta; order Lepidoptera; family Noctuidae; genus Mesoligia; species Mesoligia furuncula. The sequence continues at coordinate 6,734,353 of OU744794.1, forward strand.
CTTATCAAGGGGTATCGTATTACCCAGTAACTGGACTGTGAAGTTCAGATAGGCAGTCGCTCCATGTAAAATACTGGTATTCAGCTGCATTCGGTTACACTGGAAGCCGATTCTAACATAGTTGGGAAAAGGCTATGCAGATGATGTTGTGATTCGTTTAGGCTCTGAAAAATAAATTAAGTGAATTTTCAACAAAATGAAGAAAAATACATATTATCCTACTGCATAGCTATTCACAACCATTTGATACGCTTCTGTACCGTATCGAACATCAATTAATGTTATCGTAGGAGTCCTCTAAAACTTAACAAGTGCAAAACCCGAACATTTATCCAATAGAGTACCGCTATCTTCCGACAGCTGTTTGCTGTCGGGGGTAAGGTAACTCAGGGGTCTGAAAAGGCCACTTTGGCACAATCATAAAAGGATAACATTATTAATTAAAACAGTTAACTGTTAAGTTAATCGTATCAAATCCCATTGGTGAAGGATTTTTCAGTAATTTTCTTTTGCCTGTGCTAAAATACCAATCAATCCAATCCAAATCCAATCCCAATCTCTTTGATTATACCTACGTAGTGCAGTGAAAAAAAAGGAAAACACGGTCTGTCTTCGCCATATAATGATTCATAATGTTATCCTTTTATGATTTTGCCGAAGTGGCCTTTTTATGCCCCCAGGTTATTGAAATGTGTCATTTTCGATACGGTAGCCTATCGGATGGTAGGAAATAGCTATGCTGGTGGTGGTGTATCAAAGGTTGACGACGACAAATGAATTCTTGCAGTATTAATTATTATTCAGAGAAACTATAATAAAACTTTTCCTTTTTACAATTACTCAAATAAAATGACACTAAAGGATAACTTTTACGGTACGTAAACATCCTACAAGGGAGCCGACAGAAACAAAAGAAATGCAATTAAAAAAATAATCTTTAACACCTTTGTCTCGACAGTCGGTAAAACCACCAAAAAAATGTTAATAACACGTATTAAAATTGTCGTTTTTAGAAAGTGAAAGCACTCTGAGCTACCGTCTTCCAAAATGGCGCACCATAAAAGCTGTAAGAATAAAAATAAAGGAGCAAAGTAGTAAAAGCATAAAACTTTATAACAAATACACGAGAACTCTCACTTTCACATTTCTACAAAGAAGGTTCAAGCTCTATTTTTGTAATTATGCAACAATGGGTCCCTTTTGAAATCAAAAGTTATTGTTTCGTCGCCTGTCTTCTTCTGCTACCTTTTTTCGGTCATCAACGCTAGTTTTATTATTACTACATCCTAACTAATATTATAAATGCGGAAGTAAGTTTCTTTGTTACGCTTTCACGCTAAAACGGCTGAACGGATTTGGATGAAATTTTGCACATAGACAGACCTTGACCTGGATAAGGACATAGGCTACTTTTCAATCTGGATCGCCGATGAAGTAGCGGGCAACAGCTAGTAAGAAATAAAGGCCGGGTCTAATGACTGCAATAACCATCAATTTAACTTGGGATCAAGTATTTTATTGTGCCTACAAACCAAAGTACAGATTGCACGAATGAAAAATTAGAACGTATATTAAGGTATCAGTGATTTGGTATTTTCAGGGTTATCCAAGATGGAGTATTTTACACTTTTTTGTGTGTTTTAATGAGAGTTACATCACTTGGTCCGCGATAAAGATAAAGATTTGTCAACGCCCAATTTACAGGATGAAAAATGGTCATAAGCGACTGAGATGATAATTTCAAATGCAAGCTAAACGTTTTTATGCGCTTACACAAACTTATATCAAGGCCTAAACTATTAATCAAAATTCTATTTGTTATTTATTCGTCTCCTCTGCGGTACTGATTGATTTATTGTTGACAACATGGAGACACACGTATTTGGTCTTACGAGTCGATTTCACCAATGCGCCGTATTATAAGATATTGTTATGAAAGTTATACAACAAAGAAAGACCAGTGATAGCAAATCTTTAAGTGATATCAAATACCTTGTGAAAGAGAATGTTGAAATTTACATGACGTCACAGAGCAAATACTGAGTTCAAAAATGTGGTATAACACTACCGGGAAGGAATAAAAAAAATCTATAAATTATAAAAGGCATGAAATAACCTCAACAAAATACATTGTTTATGCAACTTTTTTGATCGTCTTCACTTAACTGAAATCGAAAATGAGGTGCGTTACGTCACTGGCGCATTATATTTTACGTTCGGACCCCCTTCGGCACCCGTCAAAGGTCCCTACAGCGTCCACAACACAAACAGACCATTGTTCAAACATTACGACATAATTCTGCCATTGTCGTCGGCTTTCGAAAAAAATTGGATCATGCAACAAAAAGTGGGACAAACGAGCGTTTACGATTTTATTAGTGCAAAAAGAATTCTGGGTAGTTGCGTCGTCGTTTATGATCTGTTTTTGCCTTTTTCGACGAAAGTCGAGACAGATACCGGCAAAGTCAAAGCCGTCACTATGCCTTTTCGTATGCAAATAAGTTGCAATGAACTCATGTCCGAAAAGACCGTGAAACGCGTGTGTTCAATGTCAACGCGAAATTTTGCCTCGTTTTTGTTAGATTTTCGGATCGACCGCTTTTTTCGACAAACAAACAAGTGATTATATACGAATGTTTGGGAACAATGGAGTTTCTTTTGTTGACACATAAAAGATCATCAAATTGTGGGACAATATTTTGTTCCTTTTTTCCAAGTTCTGCGAACCTTGACTGATACTTTGGACAGCATTTTTACTGTCGATCTCGTTTTGTTTCTGGGTCAGTTTTTTCTCTCGCTCCTATACTGTTGGATTTTTTTATAAGCACCATCGTTGGCTGTGACTAAATGTTACTCGAATACATATGCTAATGTTATCTTACGGAAATTTCTTAAATTTTTGTGGTCCTAAGTTGGTGTTGTAATAAATAATTATGCCATGGTATGTACTAGACATGTTTATTCCAAGGCTATAATGGACGTAATATATAGCAACACTGTAACAATTTTTTCTTTAGCTACAAAACTGTCGAAAGTATTGTATAGGTAGATAAATAAGATACTGATTGGTTTGATCGACAGGTGTCAATATAAAGAGACTGATATGGACGGTATGTTCGTTGAATTTACCATTCCAGATATTGATAATGCACATAAGTTGAAACTATGAGTTAAGATAATACATTGCACAAAGTAGAAGCAATATTAAGTAATCACTTCTTTTGCAATTTTTTTACCAAAATCATAAAACCAAATCTGGTCATAATAATAGACTCTTTCCTTCCTAAATCCTATCTTAAAAAAATCTTTCCTTTCTAAACCAAGTGGGTTTAGAAAACAATCCAAAAGTTTCGGAGCGAAGGACCAAAATCCAAATTCTGATAGCGGAACTAATTCTCATCAAGCAACTCACGACCTTTGGGTAGTACGTGAAAAAGATAATTGAACAATGGGATCTATACTCATTTATGCTCCGTTCACTTTTGCATCGCTTTTTTCGTGTATACAGACGTCCTCGATCGCATCCGCCTTGCTTCTAATACTAGTTGTATTATGTACTTACATAGCCAGCTGCTATAGTACGTATATAAGTTTTATACCTGCAGTTAATTCTATTCACTTTAAAACCCAAGATTATCTTAACGATGATCAAATTGGTTTTTAGGAAAGAAACGTAAGTTAATGATAGATTTATCATGATCATCATTTCAAGTGAAAAATGATAGATTATTAAAATGTAATTATATATTGATAAGCTAATGAGTATGTTTTTATTATTGATTACTGATAAATGTCCTTGAAACACAACAATTAGTGAGGAAATCGGTTTTCAAGGAAAGGGCAAGGTAAGGACGGAGGAATGAGGAACATATCGTGAGGAAAGTTTTGAGTAAGAATGTGGATGGTTAGAGAAATACTAAAGAAACGATGGATAGATAGTATGAAATATGATTTGGCTAAAAAGAGGGTGACTACTGAGACAACTTCAAGTAGAGATGTACGGAAGGATCAATAATCAAGAAAATACAGGTGTTACCAGCATTATTTTCTTCTATTATTTTTTCGGGACAGTTATTTAAATTTTGTTGGCTCAAAACTTCGCCACTTCCACGGCGTTATCGGTGGCAGCGCAGAGGTCACTTTGTGATATGTTTTGTGGCACAAAGGACCATCGCCATTAAAGAAGAAGACATGCTGCGCCTAACCAATAGGGCAGGAAGATGATCAGCTTTTAAAACACTTTTAAAAGTCAATAACATCTATTGGATGAAGCTACATAAAGTTGTATTTGACAATGCTTTGGTACCAGATATATCTACAGGTACGGTTAAAGCAAAAGAATGTCTGTCAATAGTGTTTGTATTCAAATGTACAGAAATAGATCGTCTTTGTGAGGCAGTGACAACGACCGCAGGTAATTATTCGAGTTGACTCCATGCGATTAGTTTTGTTCATTGTTTGTTTTAAAGTCTGGCGATTTTCATTAATTTTTGTAACTTTTAGAGAGTTCTGAAACTTAAAAATGCATCTGTAAGTTAATTTAATACGATAATTATATAACATATACTCGTATTTTTTAGCTATTTATTATTTGATTAGGGCATGCAGTTTTATGTTTTTTTTTACCTTTACCTATGTAGTATGTAAGTTATATTGTATTGCCTGATTTGTGAACCAAAAATAAAAAAATTAAATGTCAATCAATGGGAAGAGATTTTCTCTCTACTAGTTTTTTTTTTCTTCTGTGGGTAGATAACTAAACGCTAATATGGGTAATATTAGCGTTTTAGCATTTAAGCGTCTATTCGTCTTTCTTTAGATAAATCCATACTAATATTATAAATTTTAATGCGAAAGTGTGTCTGTCTGTCGGTCTGTTAACTCTTCACGCTTAAACCGCTAAACGCGTGTAGAGATAGTTTGATTGCCGGGAAAGGACATAGGATACATTTTATCCCGATAATCCCTCGAGATCGAAACTTATGCGGGTGAAACCGCGGGGTACAGCTAGTTAACAATATGTTTTCCTTACACCAATATCTCTAGGCCAGTACCTGCAACTGTACCTGTCCCTGAAGGTGCATTTTTACTATAATATAATAGATCATACTGTTTATGAGAGATGCGTAAGCATAAGCATAATGTTCCCACTGTTGGGACACAGGCCTCCTCTAGGTGACAGGGATTAGGGCCCACCCTAATCAACCAAGCGGGCCCAGTGCGAATTCGTATAGATGTCACATGTCATAGATTTTTTGGTTCTAGGAGATGCCGGTTTCCTCACGATGTTTTCCTTCATCGTTTTGAGAGCAGTCGTAATGAAATAATTTACACGAAGTGCCTGTCTGGGCTCGAACCCACGACGTACAACTCGTATGTCGCGGCAGTTGGCCATTGGGCCATCACACCATAACAAAGGCTCTCGCGCTTGGTGCTCGTTCTCTTGTTATTCCGGTAGGCAATAATAGACCCTCAAAGCGTCCTAAATACACCAGGTTTCGGCAATAACAACAATATTCAAGCCACTCGGTACCAAGACAAGAAACAAGTTAATCTAAACAGTAGCTTACAGGTTCCCCGGCAAGCCATGATGGAAAAGGCCGCGACAATCCATAAATATTTATTAACTACCGAAACTAATTATTTGTCATAGCTCCGAGGAACAATAACAATATATTTAATCTTTAATCAGTCCACCACCCACACTTTGTACGCATTAATCTTAATCACATACTTTCTTGTCCATAAGACCACATTGCCCTGCGGTACTACTACTACGATTTGATTTCTATGTCACTTGGAATTTACTAAAGCTTTTGATAGAGTATACCTCAAAGAAAATTAAACTTTATTCCAATTTCTCTAGCGTTGAGATTAGAAAATTTATGTGGACATAATAAAAAAAATCAAGAGCAGATTATGGTTAAAACTACGTGACATTCGCGGTTACACGTACAGCGGCGTAACACTTCAATACTATCGTTATTCCTTTGTGTAATTTACTAAAAGTGAAACGTGTTATTTATTTAAACAAGCCTGTTTGAAATTCAACCCTATCGCGTTATCGTACGCCTTACATTCGCGTGAAAATTGCGTAAAGCTTTAGACTTTTAGCACGCCTATGCAAATGTGTGCACTGCCTCGCGGTAGGACCTTGGCAGGGACGTGGAACAGTATCATCAGTGTTCTATTGCTACAAGAATTTGCACCTTATCGTAATGCTTCAGAAGGTTAGTTTTCTTTGTGTAGAATTGAATGGTTGTGTCCTTTTATCCATGGGTATCCATGGGTTTTGGTAGTCGAAGTTAGAGCCTTGACTGAAATGGGACGTCACTGTTACCACATAGGGCCTAAGTGCAGAAAGAAGGTGTGGTGTCGTAACTATGCTAAAACAACTGTTGCTAGGCAACCATTGTTTAAAACAAATGTTTGAAGAATGCTGTAGACCTTGGAAAGAACGAAATTGTTTGGGCCTACTTAGTTTATCTATGGAACGGTCGGCATTTTAGAATTAGAGTTTTGTTAAAATATAGTCTCTTAGGTGTACTTAGGTATCGCTTACGGCGGTTTAGATTGTTTCCTAGACATTAACTATATTGTTTAAGTAATCTTCTTAAACTCTCATATTCAATAGTAAAGTTTTTTTACCAAAAAAAAAAAAAAACAATCGACTTCCAAAATAAGCACTACAAAGACAGTTTTCGTTTTTTGCCACCGACTCCCCAGATTCAAATAATTTTTCACTTAGTAGTGATTTCGTTTTTTTTTTTTGAAAAAAGTTTTTATTTTTCACTTTTTAAAATCGATCTACAATTGCCGGAGAAATAACATATATACCAAAAAAAAAATACAGTTGAATTGGGAACCTCCTCCTTTTTTAAGTCAGTATAAATCGCTCTATCTGATGTATATTGACAGAGATAGCAGTTATAAAAAGGGGCTAAATTCATATCTAGGTACTACAAACATTTTGTTTTATTTCAATATTATCGTTCGTAATTTATTATTATTAACAAACCTTATCAAATGATGTTATTTAATTAAACCATAGTTAAGTTTATTTTTACATGAAAATGAAAATTTACGACCACTTCAACAGGCATTAAGGACAACCATTTTAAATGATACTTAACACAAATCAACCGGAAATTAAAAGTGTAACAAAAATATTTTCATTCAATTTAATTAATAAAGTTCATGTTCAGCACATGCTAATTACTACCTGTAAACTTAAAGGTTATTCAAACTAACACAGTAATTAAACTGTAATTATAAGCCTTCCATATATATTTCAAAAGACAGCTTAATTATTTTCTATGTTTGTAATTATAGGTAAAACAGTTTGCTAATATACGACAGCGATTTTACTAAGCTTGTATGCTCATATAGGGTTTGTTCAACATGTAATTAAGTTTTGAATGGCTTGGTGTTATGAAACATGGACGCCTTGACGGAAATATTATAGGTTAAAGTGTGGGTACGCAAAACTAAATATTTTACAATTTTACTTATCTGGTCTTTTGAGCCGCAGCATAAATAGCAAGCATAATTTTTTGCTCCTTTTCCCTTTTTTTATTTGTTGAATACGAGGCTTTTGGCTGCTTTAGTGTACATATTTAACGTCTTTTTTAAGAAGTGGTTCTTATTTTTGCAGAGTGGAAAACTTTTGTTTGCTTATTGTAGGTAAAAATGACAATCCAATTTAAAAACAATTTCTAATTATAAAAAAAATGGCTGGCAAATCATTTCCATTACTACTCTCATATTATTATGGTCTTGATTGATTTCGTCCGTATTAAGAAAAATTGTCAGTAGTGTTATCATATTTAAAAAAACTGTTTAATTAATTAAATCTTAAAAATCATTATGCACTCATATCGAAATCAAAAGTCAAACTAGGCTGAGAATCTGCAGTTTTTGAACGTCAAAATTACATAGTACAGTCCCCCAAAACTCCCGCCCTTCACCACATCCTAGTGCTTGAGCTGGGAAGAAGAATTAGCAAGAAGAAGAGAAGATTAGCAGCAGCACAGCTGTCTCTTAAGCTGAAAGATAAATAGACAAACTATAGACATAATAACATAATCCTACTCAGCATTGTAACGACACTATGCGTTAGCTTCACGGGTGATCAGTTAATTGTGAACACTGCTAGTACGATGTTAGTAATTATTGCTTGCATAGACGTACCGCTGATTACTGTTGATGTATTAAGTAGAGTGGATGTGACATGATCTTGAGATTGTTTTATGTCAGTAGTCTATGGTAGGTTTCTGGAATATATCAGTGTTTCAAGATCATATTATATATTATGTTATTATTATATTTTAGTTTTAGACTTCACAGATTCATATTTTTCTCTTCTTGTTCTCACACACTGTTGTCTACATTATCTTTTTTACTTCTGATTTCGCTGGTTTGATGGTTTGTTTGGAAGACATTTCTGAGGAAATGAGCAGCGCCTTTGTACTCAAATTGTAATTATGTCATATACCTACCTATGTATTTACATAAATAATAAAATAAATAAAAAATAACATTTTGCCAATTTTCTCGACCATTAGGCAGTTCTTGCGAAGTTCATTCGCCGTAGCAATTGTTTAAAAAAGGAATTCTAACTCAAAGAATTTATTTCAACAATTAAACCATTTACAGGCACTTTGAAATTGTCAAGGAATCGGTCAGTCAGAAATATGAAGCTAGTTGCCCATTCCAATACGTAGGTAGTAGGTTTTAATATGTGCACAATGAGTTTTTAATTTAGTAAAATTTAGTTAGACCATCTCCATCACTGCAAAAAAATCAGCAAGAAAGCAGAAATATGTGTTTTTAAGGTAACAATGTTTATTGTATATACTTCAATTATGTTTATGTATTTGCTATCCAAGGATACTTTTGTAAAAAATAGTAATAATGGGTTACCAAGTGAACCGAGTAAAAACCACAAGATAAGCTATTTCCTTTATTGATATTGGTATTTTTGACATGTTATCATTATTTGTTTCCACTTTCCTTCCTAAAATGATAACAGAAGGAAATATTGATTAGGTCATTGACTCTGGTATTACAAGGTTTGGCTTGGCTTGACTCATTTTTCGTGGCGCTATGTGGACGAGTTACAGACTTCTAAAATCTTACTTCTTGTCCTTCGTTCTAACTTCACATCTAGCTCTGTTGACATAATGTTCTCTTACAGCATTGTTTGGCCAATCGAATTAGTGAGAATAACATGGAGATATTCTTGTTTTACACTCTTATTGGCAGATTTTCATACGTTTTGGACCCGCATGAGGTCTCATTCTTTCTGGAACAAAATCAAAAAATCAAAATGTTTTATTTCACATAAACCTACATGGGCACTTATGAAACGTCAGAAGCTAGGGGGACGGTTCCAATTGGTCGTTTCCTATGGAGAAGAACCGGCAAGAAACTCCATGGTTACTCTTTTTAAAAATAATTGGCTTTTACAATGTTTCCAGATTACAGTAGGTATGGGAGGACAGCGCAGGCCTGTCAACAAGTACCAAGTACTTGATAAAATAGAAAATGGTCTACAGATCTAAAGTCTTTATGGCCTACAAAGTCCTCACATTTACAAAATAAGAATCTATCAAAAGGATAAATAATAAAAAACAAAAAATAATAAAAACCTACAACGAACGGTCTGTGACAGGTAGTAAATTGTGTACATGCAAAAAGCGCATCAAGCTACCCGAAACTGTCAAATCTTCTCTTCTTTTTCTTCTTCTTTTTGGGGAAATTATCAAGTTATTTGATAATGGAAATTATACACCTAAAAAAAAATCCTTTCTCTACCAGCCACGTGCCTTATCAACATATTCCTAGCTCTTTGTAAAGTATTATATCAGCGGACTGCCCTCCACCTGCAACCTTACGCGGCCGATCGTATAACTGCGCACGATTACCTGCTCATTTCTACTTACTGCACTTTACTCAGTTTCCCACATAGCATTAACCTACTATGTGTGTGATTAGAATTAGGTTGATCTTATTTACAAGTAACGGCTTGTGAGGAATGCTGGGCTAAAAATAAATGGAATGTGCCTGTTAATAGAATGAATCAACGGTCTGTGAGGGCAACGGGCTAAAAGGAAAAATGTTGTCCATTGGCCCTTCCGCGATGATATCTTGCAAATTCAGGCTATGAACAAGTCAATGGATTGCTTTACCAAATTAGCCACTGGACACAGGCCTTCTCTTGGTAAGAGGGAGTGGACCGTAATCCACCACGCGGGCCCAGTGAGAGCTGGTAGATGTCACATGTCTTCGAATTTTTGTTTCTAAGACGTTTCCTCTCGATGTTTTCCTTCCCATTTTGAGAGGAGTGGAGATGTAATAATTTACACAAAGTAAAGCGCGCTTTGAACAAGTTTTATTTGCAGTATTTGTCCAGTATCAGATGGATACTTAATTATGGACGATTTGGTCCTTAGGTCCTTCCGCGATGATGAACCATGCAAAGTGTGGCTATAAGCTAGTCATTGCTTCGTCGTGAATGGTTTTTATTTACCGTAGTTGTCCTTGGAGGTCTTCCGTTGACGCGACTGTGATGATAATGAGCTACCATATAATGTAGCATTTAGAATGCAGGAAACTGCTATGAGATTGGTTGACGACCTGTCCTGGATATTATGTATTTAGGTTTTCTTGGTTTCCCACATAGACAAGATCCATAAAATGGTATTTCTCTAGAAATTTACAATACGTAGATTGTGTAATTGTAACAATCCGTATAAGGACCATTTTGTTTGATTCATTTCATCCATTTCACACAGGTGTTGCGTGCAAAGTCTATTTTAAGCACCAGTCTCTCACAAATGTAAACTTATCCTTAGGTAGCCTCACTAGGTACTAATGTACATTTGTGAAGAAAAAACAAATATAATAATAAGTTTATTAGTACATAAAAAAATAACAACACAGTACATAGTGTATGGAAACAGTGGGTTGTACAGTCAACAGCAAAAGTAGATGATCAAAATCAGAAATTCAAGTACTATGAACGGAGTTCGCGTCAGAACTGTGTGGCGTCGAAGTGATTTCTGTGTGGCGTCGATGTGGCGTTGAGTGGTTTGAATCACTTCGACGCCATCACGCCACACACAGTTCTGACGCGAACTCCGTTCATTAGTATTGAATTTCTGATTTTGATCATCTACTTTTGCTGTTGACTGTACTACCAAGTTTAAAATTCTTGTCAGTTGTCCGGGCTCCTAAACTAGGTACGCAGACCTGTATCTTAGGAGTCGGAGATAAAATATATAAAATACCTTCTTATACTTATTTAAAGCCTAGAAAAACTTGCAGGGTCCGTCACAGACTGCATGGAATTTTATGTTAATTTCGGAATAAGTTATCGTTGGGTGAATCAGCTGATTATAATTCTGTGCAGGATCTAACTGTTCAGCGAAATGGGTTACTACAACGTTAGTAGCCTACAGGGATTTTAAACGGATTTTGCTAGATCTGTTCTGAGCTTTATTTATACGTATAAAATAAAAATATTTATGTATAAAATGTATGTTTATTTATAAATTATTTGTTTAATTTTACCTTTTACTTCTTCATCGAAACTTTCTTGTAAGTACAGGTAGATACAGATAAAGTTGTAGTACTACATACCTACCCTTGAGAAAATTCGTTAGTCATGACAAAGCAACATAGTTTCGCATTCATTAGATAATTAACTATAGGTAGGTAGGTATATAACGATTAAGATCACGCTCGCTATATCAAACGACCTTGAACATAACGATCGTCGTGCCTCTGATCCCCGAGGCAGAGGTGTACTCACACCCACAGCGTCTCTGATGACGGTACCTCACAGGTAGATGATGTTTGATAAGAAGCGAGCTTGTTGGAACCAAAAAACTATCACGACTCACTAATATATCAAGCTTTTTATTTATTACTAACTGCGTCCCGCGGCTTTACCCGCATATGTCTCGATCCCGTAAGAATATCGGGATAAATTTTATCCTATGTCCTAATCAAGGTCATGGTCTACCCATATGCCAAATTTCATACAAATCCATTCAGTCGTTTTGGCGTGAAAGTGTGACTAACAAACATAATAATGAAATCTTTTCTACTTATAATATTAGGAACCTATGTATTAGCTTCTTCCTGCGGCTTTGCCCACGAGGAGGTCCGAAATTATCCTATGGAAACGTATTATTACCAGGATAAAAAGAATCCTATGTGTTAATCCAGGTTATAATAAACTCTCTGTGTGCCCCAAATCCTATAAAAAGCATAATACGATTGAAATACCATTGTGAATTCATGCAAGCCTAGTACTTTTTGTTAGAATACTGCTCAGAAAGTCGGGTCATATTTCAATCATGATTCGCAGCGACACGTAGCGCCATCTAGCGTCCTAAAGCAAAGTGACCGTCGAAAGTTATTGTTCTTTTCTTCGGTAACAGTATTTTTTTTTCTGGATAAAAGGTACTTAGCCTATGTCCTTTTCTATACCCCTGATAATGTATATGCAAAATTTCATGATGATCGGTTTAGTGGATTAGGCGTGTAAAGGTAGCAAACAAATAAATTTACTTTCGTATTTATAATACTAGCAGCGCGCCGCGATTCACCCGCATAAGTGTCGATCCCGTTGGAATATTGGGATAAAAACTATCCTATGTCCTTCCTCGGGATGCAATCTATCTCTCTGCCAAATTTTATCGAAATCCGTTCAGTGGCTTAGGCGTGAAAAGGTAACATACAGACAGACAGTTACTTTCGAATTTATAATATTTTAGTATAAATTAAGTTACGATTAACCACTTCGCTCGGTGTTTACGTCTTGATAAAACATCGTTTCTTTATTATATTCAAATTCTTCTCAATCTTATTACATGTATTTTGTTAAATGAGTTGGCCCCATTAGGTGGTAACGCTAATCGCGGCATCAGAAGGAATACATTTAAGAAAAAGAAAACTGTTTCAGACTCCGTTGCGTAGGTAGAAGACAGATACGAAAAGCAACTGAAATTTATAATAGATTGAACACTATCTTACCCACAGATATAGATACACCTAGATAACGCAAGAGCAACTAGGTACTTCGCGTGCCAAAACTCCCACCAGCTTACGTACAAAAATCGTAAGCTGCCTCTTTCGCGCTCAGTTCTTCGGTGCTATTCTGTAAAAACATCACCGTGATAACAAAGGTCAAGTGAGCTTAAAGTGAGCTGTTACTTCACATGATGCTAGAGATTGACACTATTGACAGCTTACTCCACGCTCACTTCACCTAAGTTTTCACGGTGAGATTTTTACAGAATAGCACTGCTGTGTAGTCTGTGTACTGCTGGCTGGGTGAATGTCAGCGCTGGCGCTAGGCCCCGGGGGTGGGGCAAGACGGGTGCCGAACGCGGCGGCGTCTTTGAATGCTTGTGACGTCATATTAAGTAGTCAAAAAACGGCACGCTTGGTTTTATACAGATCGTGATACTTTCGTTATCTAGGTCTATCTGTGATCTTACCTGATAGTAAGCTTAAAACTCAAAGCATTTGTAGGTCAAAGACGCCTTATGGCGATAAAATTATGTTAATTATTTGAGAAGACGTAAAAATACAAATACATACTCCTGTTGAATAATTAATTACTTTTGACATTAGACCGGGCACAGCAGCTGGCTACTTATTAAATTAATATATAACAGTAAGTAATATAAACCTCATTGCATTCAAACAAAAAAAAAACTGCATTAAACTAATTGATTATGAGCAGTACAAACAGATCTATGCACGATTACAATGCACTCAAATGTTCCCTTTGTAATCAAATTAGATAATGCCAACAAAAAACTGAATCACTTGTCACAGTGACCGACCAACAGACATAGCTATTAGAATACGTATCATAAGGCCCTGCATCCACGACTCTACTCAAAAGTACATGTTACAAATTCAAATCATCGTTTGACTCGATCCAGCCTGTCCCTCACCTAGCGACGCTATAAGCCGGGGTCCGTACCTAGGTACCTACGTACCCCACATGGTGCTTGTAATCGCTTAGTTTATAAGTTTTATCCCCTGGCTTACCACCGATACTAATCACAGATACTAACCAGATTTTCATGAATCTAGTATCTAAGTATTTCAATGGCGCGGGCGATCCGTTCACGACGCCACTTACTAACGTGTTAATAACTAGTCTGTGATTGGTTGCAACGTGTTTGGAACGTCATTGAATTACTAGTTTTAGGACTTTCTGGCTACTCATTGGTGATTTCAGTTTTTTAAAGTATTTGTATCTCACAAACTGACGCGCGCTTTACTTGTGGTCACCAAGTTTAAAAACATGCAGCTGTAAAGTAAATGTGTGTGTTCTCGGTACCGTCCGAAACACGGGAAAGAAAATGGCGACGGAATTGTGTATATGCTGACTTTACTTCACGCACACATTCACGGCATGTTTGGTTTGATTACAAACTCAAACTCAAAGCATTTATTTAAATTAAACCATTTACAGGCACTTTTGAATTGTCAAGAACTCGGTCAGTCAGAAAATATGAAGCTAGTTGTCCATTCCACAGCGTAGGTACCTATGGAGAAGAACGGGCAAGAAAATCCATGGACACTCTTTTAAATTATATTTTTACAAAAATATTAGTTACATCATTAATGTTGAATTAGTAAAGTGCGTGTGGCTTCGTGAGATAAAATACTATACTTTCGAGTAGCGTCGTGGACGACTGACCTTAAAGAACAAAACAATACAAGATCAAGACATGAATGATTCATCTAATATCACGCCAGACTAAAGAGTGTTTGTTTCACACAAAGAACTGCACGTAACATAAACAAAAAACCAGACAACACCTTCAGAGGCCCGAAAATACTTCACGAGTATAATACTGACGAATGAAAAGGTACCTATATAAATTACTACCGTAGTGTGGGGAAATAAAAAGAAAGAAAAATAGGTATATTCGTCACAGAAACACGTGAAGAGTGTGGGATTTTCTGGCCAATTGAGACAGTATGCTTCGCTAAAAACTCACTGCGGCTTTATAGACTTATTGCGTTTGATCCAATCAACTCATTGTCTGACGCCTGATCAGCTATTAGGTTTTTAACTTAGTAGGTGTTTGGCATTGCACTGCATTGCGTATATGACACAGACATAAAAATAATCCATATTATCAATCATCTTCATCATCATCATTTCAGTCGAAAGACGTCCACTGCTGGACATAGGCCTCCCTCAAGCACCTCCACTTCGACCGGTTCTGTGCTTCTCGCATCCAACGGGTTCCTGCGGCCTTCACAAGGTCGTCGGACTGTAGGAGGCCTTCCAACGCTACGTCTTCCGGTACGCGGTCGCCACTCCAGAACCTTTCGGCATATTATCAATACTTATCAAATATTATAAATGGGAAAGTACCTCTGTCTGTCTATCCTTTCGACGCCTAAACCGCTAAACGGATTTGGATGAAATTTTGTACACAGAGAGACCATGACCTAGGTTAGGACATAGGTTACTTTTTATCCTGGTAATATATGGAGCTATCTATTTTTACGGTGAAGGAAAACATCTTGAGGAAACCGGCATGTCCTAGAACTTGCCGAAAAAAAATTAAGACATGTGACATCTACCAACCCGCACTGGACCCAGCAGTGTAAACATTTTAGGCTGATTATGCCTATGCTTATGCCATCTATTTTTAGCTGACCATATACTCATAATAAGACACAAAAAAAAACATTCCGATTGATTTGTTGTTGTTACAAATATGTTAGTTGATTCTAAGAATATCAGTTGATGTTGTGAGAATTTAGTCGGTTGTACGATGTTGTATCGTGAGTAAGTCCTTTATTGGTTTAATTGGCTGTAGACGGTAATGAATGAGAAAATCTACTACCAACTATTGCATTGAAAAACATTGTATTATACTAGCTGACTTTAAATTCATTGGTTTTCTGCCTTCAGAAAACCAACGAATTTAACCAGCTAGTTTAAAGTTATTCAAATTCTTTGGTTCCTTTACCTTTAAAGGAACCAAAGAATATGAATAACTTTTACTAAAGGGCCAACTCGCCTGCCAAGCGTGGCGGTACGGCAAACCCCCCCTTTTGGGGGAGGCCTATGTCCAGCAGTGGACGTCTTTCGGCTGAAATGATGATGATGATGAAAGGGTCAACTCTGAAATCTCTATATTACTAATAATAAAGCCGATTTTTCCATTTGATAGCCTAATTCTTGGGGAAGGTTATTTAACATCACGCTACGACCCTTAGGAGTCGAGCAAAGAGAAAAAAAACCAGAAAGAACAGTTGCCAAAAACGAAATACCTAATAGCGCAGGCGGGCTCTGCGATGGGACACGGTAGGTCGGGGGGCCAAAATTTCACGCGGACGAACCCACGGGCAGAAGCTAGTGAATACTAAACTAGCATAGATGATCGTCCGCAGGTCCTAATTGAAAGTGATGAAATTCTAGAAACTGTTTCATTAGACGCCCACAAGAAAATGTACGGTAGCTCTGTAGTCAGCTCGACCAGTAAATCTCTATCACAACAAACGACAGTAACGATAAAATCTCAATTGAAAACTCCCATTGTATTCACATTATACCTAGACCCGAGAAAAGAACAGGTAATTTTCATGATATATCTATTTAAAGCTTGACCTCGTACTGAGGAAATGAAAATTCACAAATTACACAACGTGAGTTGTCAAATTGACAAGGTCTTCTTTTGTTCCATAGAAACCTCATCAAACAGTGGATAAAGATAATTTTCGTGTTGTTAAAATACAGAAAATACACAAACTGACACACATACATAAACTCATGCCTTCTTCCCATGGGGACATGGGGATAGGCAGAAACTACAAAACGCCACCTGCTACGATACTTTTTCTTCGTTAACGTTCATACATCTGGTCATATACGCACGCCATTTGCCAGTACAGACTATACTCCTGACCTTTCTGAAGAACACCATCACCAGAACATAGGGTTACTATATGTCCCACTGCGTCACTTTATGTAAGGAGTGTGTATGTGTATAATTCAGAAAATATATCCACAAAATACACTGAATAGAACACAAAAGATTTTCTCAGCACATTCATGCCTGCATTAGCTGAGGTGGCAAAAAATATAACCTTACATGAGAATAAAAAATACTTCCACAGTTATTATCCAAGCATTAGTAGCACGAATATTATGTACTATTACGTATATAAAATGAAAATACAAAGATTTTAGACACGTTAAGGATAGTAAAAAAGATAATTATGATACAGCTGATCAGAAGAATGAATTGTTTTACCTTGTAAGGACATATTGATTAATTAATTCTTTAAAGAGAAAACATGATTATAATGAACACGTGCAAAGGATTTTTTGTTCCTTTGATTCTAACGTTTTTATGAACGATGTAAAGGAAATGAGTCTGTTTGAGATAGCTTCGTAAGATAAACTAGTATTAAGTATTAAACAAAGAAATTAAAATGACGTTATCTTTAGAGTAGAATTATGCAAAATTATATGCTTGTCTAAAAAAATCCTTACAACACAAGCAAAACAGAGAAAAAACTGGAAAAATCAAGACAAAGAAAATTGCTGTTTGTTTCAAACAAAATTTACATTAAATTGTTACCGACAATCATAAGCAGAAATTGTAAGATGTGGAAACAAAGCTACAAAGCGTAAAATTATACACAAATGGAAAACACTCCCAGAGCGAGTGCAGAAACCTTTTTTATTTAAAAATAATTACAAAAGAACCCAAAAATGTTGATGGTGAGTAATTATTCAATGTGAAATAATCAAAAGTGGGTACGAATGCACTCAAGACTGCGAATGCACCGAAGCTCGACGCGATGGTATCAACAAAAGATCCTGCATGTTAAATTAATATGAGGCTACCTACCTGCCGAAATTTCCTCGCCTACGCTATAGGATTTTAGGCAGACGCTACTGTGCAAGCGAAGATGGAGCGAACAGACCTTGAGATGCAAATTGGCTTGGAAATATTTCATAGCTGTATGATATTTTTGGAAGCTACTTATTAAAGTAACGAATAATAAAATAGAAGAGAGCGAGTAAAAGAGTGAGTGATTACGATTGTTAATTAGCATTTAAAATAATAACTATGATGAATAGCAAGTATGTATTGATATAAGTGTGTCATAATTCTAATAAATGCCATATTTTGCATCAGAGCACATTTTGATGGTAACACAACCCTGAGAAGGAAAATAAAAGTAACAAGAAAAACTCAAAATAAATATGAATTTGTAGCTTTTTATATGAAACTCATTTTATTTTCTAGTTCTTGGACTTTGGCTTTACGTTATAAATCAATTACCTACAGCTGACCACGTTTGGATTGATACTAAGAATAATATCTATAAATAATGTATTTGAATAAAATTGTCGCATAATTCAATTACGAATTACTTGGTATCTGTTTATTTAGCCACGCGTAACGATAGCTGTAATATATTTTTATATGAAGAAGATAATAATATTTATCCCAAAAAAAAATGTTTCAAGAGGTTCAAATCATGATAGAGGTTTTACAGTAAATCAAAATGAAACCAGAGATAAAAATATTGATTATAGTCATTTTAACACTGCAACTGGTAATAATAAAGCTAAACTTTATGATAATATGACTCTCGTAAACACCAGCAGGCAATATACTTTTATTTCCCTGACCATGAGATATCTAAGTAAACTTGACGCCCATTTCAATAAAACTATAATTATACAAGTCACATGTTGGGACCGTGAGACAATTTATTTTATAGTTACATCATCGCTTGTACTATACCCCACAACAATACTAAGAGGTGTGGGCTGAAGCAATTGTCCAGCCAACATTCAAGCTGACACTTAATCCAACAAGGTTCCAACGAGCTTACGAATGTATAAGACTTAGGACTGTGTGGCAACAAGGCTTGGCAATGTCATAGGATAGTTTTTGCGGTCGCCTACACATTGGCCCATCAGAAGAATTTGACTTAGCTGCCAAGGTCGCATGCATTGTCTTTTTTGCGTGAACGTGATGTATTTTACCTATCCTATTGACCCTGACTTGCGTAGGAAGATTATAACTAGAATTATGTAAAGTGGTTTGCGGTGACAGTCTGGTGGTTAGATGTAGCAGATAAACTAGATTGAATACAGAGATGGTGTCGATATCATGCTTATGTTTTCCGAGGGATTCCTAGTTTTTAAATCATTTTCTACAGATCTTAATCCTCATGAAAGAGAGATCATTACGATACCTACATATTGTACCGGTAGTTGCCGCCATTTCATCAAACTTTTTGTTTATCAAGCCAAGATATTGTATGAATATTTTGTCGCTTCTGTGCCTTGTCATTTATTAGTTTACTTGAAACTACGGACGAGTCTTCTGTTAAAGACTGCTACATAAACCTATAAAAAGTAGAGGCAAAAACAATTATAAACTTTTTAGTATTTCATGTAACACAATCCAGAATGTTTTACACCCTTCATTCAGAATCATCTAACTGCGAGGTTTTAACACCCAGGGGCTTCACGTCTAATTGATTGCCATTTTTATGTAAATATTTTACCTAGGCATTCTTGACAATCCAAGTAGCCTTTGCTACAGCAACTGGCTTATTCTTTGGTGGGAACTACATTGATTTCTCATTTGTGTTCCTGTTCTCTGGTTTTTGCCGGAGTCTACATACCTGTACATGTACCTACATGTCTTCATAAAATTAAGTTCGTGATGAGAATGCCTGCATGTGGCGCCGGCTGTCACATTATCATAATACCGGTGCGATATGGATATGTTGCAGTTATAATAGGAAACTTAAGATGTCTCTAAAAAGAAAAGTTTAAATGATAAATAAGATTTTGCTGGATTTTGTTATCTTACCATTGATTTGGTAAGCTTACGTGTTGTTGACTGCATTTTTGGAGTATATGTGTGAAAGGCCTTGTCCGGGGAAATACTACTTCCGGGTGGTGGTCCGGGGGAATAAAACCATTTTGTTAGTAAATTAGGCTGTGTTAAACAAACTAAAGTTCAGGCTTCGTGAAAACAGAGAAAGTGCAGTTGACGGAATCAGTGCAGAACCCGTAGTACATAAATTCAGCAGTCGTGCAGCATTTCATTGTAAACCTTGGTAAACTTTAATCTATGTAAAAAGTTTTCCCACTTTCTAAGACAGGTATTGGTTTCGTCGTTCGTATGGTTGACGATTATTAGCAATGAAGATTTAAAAAATATCAATTATGAAATAAAACGAAAGTTAATATATGTGTTTTTTTTACTTTGACCAATCTCTTTGATGTCTGGAGTAAAGTTGGTGCAAAGCTATTGCCAATCAATCCTGGAGATATTCATCGGTAAATCGAGATCAAAAATTTAAGGTCCGCATAAAATAGTTCGGCGGTTCGCGATTCGGTGACTCCTGTTCTAAGCTATGCTGAAATCAGCATAGCTTCTTTGCTGACGTGAATTTAAAAGTCATCAGAAAAATTATATAAATCTCGCATTTCCCATACTAACTGCGACACTCACATATCGCGTAAAGTTACCATATTGAACCAATAATCCATATAACACTTAATTTAATCAATTATCTCTGCCAACTGTATACTCGTTCAGTTAGTGGCTTTATTATCTTGTTACATATTTATTTTTATGTTCTATCGAGAGGTGAGGTGAATAAATATCGATTAATAATGACAGCTAACCAGCTTATTAGTCGAGTGGTTTATCACTCGGAATAGGATACTTTATTTCTACTGCTGGTTCTACATTTCTGACGCCGAGCAGCATTTTTGTATTCAGGAAGGTCGAGTGTCTTTGAAATTGCAGAGGTATTATAAATCATAAATTATTTTATTTCAGTAACTAGGTGTCGTTTCGTGGTTACGTGTTCTTGAGTGGAGACTTCAAATCGGTAAACGTAAGGTGTGACGCCCTCAGGCTAACTGGAGCGACGATCTTCGCAGGATGGCTGGTAGCAGCTGGATGGGAGTTGCCGAAAATCGAGCTGAATGGCGTGCAATAGGGGAGGCCTATGTCCGGCAGTGGACTGGTATAGGCTGATGATGGCGATGAAGTAGGTTTGCACAAACACGCTAATCATATTTTAAAAACTAGATGAGGTCGGCGTTTCCTATCTGACTACTCTGATAATAGTCTGATAGGAAACGCTGATCGATATTGTAACTTTACACAACATTTTATGACATAACATTACGCCTGTAATCCCCAAAGATTCACCAGTTATCTGGAAGTCCCATGTTAGTGCTCATACACACGGGCACGTGCACGCAGACGCGTCGACGGCTGCAATCCTGAGAACTGCGAAATGATACTCTAAAAAAAAAGGTATTGGGGCGAAGACTAATGTAAGTCAAAATTGGCTAGGCTGAATGTGCTAGCTGATGAAAGCTTTTGTTGTTAATTTGCTAACCTCAATGATTAATCTATTCATAATAAAACGATTATAATGAAAAAAAAATCACTAAGGCCACGACCCTCAACCATTGCGTACACGCAAGCAGAAGGAAACGTCACTAAAATCATTAATAAGAAACTATTCAACAAACTGTCAATTCTCTAACACATGACAATTATTAAGAAATCGCCATATTTCTATACATTTCGTAGGTTTTTCCTTGAAACGTCGATTGCTGTTTAATTTACATGTTCTTCGGGTATAGGTATGTCACAAAAGTTCAAAGTCGGCGACAGTCGTTTTGGAAATTAACAACATTTTAATTGTAATTTACAATGTTATGTACAAAATTAACACCTACCTACGTCAGTTTGCAGAAGGTGACCTTTTTACCCGACTACGGCGAAGCAAAAAGGAGGGTTATGAGACTGACCGCGGTATGTATGTATGTATGTACCTATGTATGTTCATCTATTCCCTCATAACTTCAAAAGTACTTATAATAATTCGACAAATGAGTTATCGTTAGAAGCGTCTTGACCGTCCGCTGATTATAGGCTATGTGACGTTACAATAAATTCAATACGGCGCCCTCTAGAGGACATAAAGTAAAGAATTTAAAAATAAATATTTTAGAATGGTGCCTTGTGAGGTATCAAATGAAAGGGCTTAATTAGCACATTTCAAAAATATAAATATTACTGAAATAAGCCCCAAAATAATTTAATAAAAACAAAGTTTAAAAACTAAAATCCGACTACTGAAAAGGATGAAATAAGAAAGTACCTTCCCGTGGCCGCATGCCGCTGTACTAACATACCTATAAACTATGGTAGCATGCGACCGATGGTAGAAGCTCGAACTTTTACTTTGAATCCCTAACTGCGCTCTGGATTCAAAGAAACACTCACGCCTTCAAAATAGTTGTTTGCTCCCTTGGCAAACAATCTACTATTTTGTACTGGACCATACCTGGGAACCGTCTGGTTACGGAGGATAATAAATAAATAAATTCCTTATTGCAATAAAACAGGTTACAGAAAAAGGTGAGACCCTGGCTCCAGAGTAAGTTTTTAATGTTAGAACACAACTTTAAATACCCCCAAGAGTCTGTACCGTTGCACGCGCCCATAAGCACAATGTTTTGCGTGCGTTGTATTGCGCACTATCGCAAACAGCAAATTTTCACACCAAAAATAAAAGTCGTTTCCCAGCAATTATTTTTGTGCAATGTTACTTAGTTTGATGTACTGAAGGCGTAGTTGACGGCTATATGATGAGTCTTTTTACAACCTGTATTAATAACCGACTGGTCAACACTTCATGTGACCAGGGGGCCCAAAAAGGCCACTTTGGCAGAATCATAAAAGGATAACATTATGAATTATAATATGGCGAAGACAGTCGGTGTTTTTCTTTTTTTCGCTGCACTACGTAGGTATAATCAAAGTTATTGGGATTGGATTTGAATTGGATTGATTGGTATTTTAGCACAGACAAAAAAAAATAGCTGAGAAATCCTTCACCAATGGGATTTGATACGATTAACTTAACACTTAACTGTCCATTATGATTCAAAATGTTATCAAAGTGCCCTTTTTGGGCCCCCTGATTGCTGACTCGTTCTTTAGATAAAGAATTAGCATTGCGATTCAACGTGGCAATGCTGCCAGTCTTTTACGCACTTTTCCTAATGACAGCGATGCGGCACTTAGGCGTGAAGCACTCTTCACGCCTAAGTGACCAAAAAATAAAAGGGTTTTTTGTATCTATTTGTATATTGTTTAGTTAGTCCTTTAATAGCCGATGAGAATTTTTTAGGCTATGAGCTCTAGGATCATGTACTTAGCGAAATCATTGTTATAGTTTGCGCGTCGTTACATCCTGTATATGTCACCTCATTTAAAATTAAATTACATATATGTATATCACAACGTCGTCGATCGAATTCTGTCAGTTATTAAATTTCACCCATACAACTAAACGCGATCAGCACATCTAAACTGAATTCAATTGCTGTCAGTGTCATCATTGTTGTAGAATTTTGACACTGACAGCTCTTGAACGCAGTTTAATTGTGCTAATAGCGTTCAGTTTTATTGGTGAAATTCATCCTACAGTCTAGGCGTCGAGAGAATGCATTACTTACACCCGTCACTTTCATGCAAACGAATACGTGTTTTGCGAAATTGATCTTTATTAGCTACTAGAATTGCCGCACTGGCAAGTGTTAGGAACGCATTCTCTCGATAGCCGGACTGTAAGTATGTGTCAGTTTCCACGACACGCGCTTTTTGTAATATCTACTTACCCACTAAAACTCCCTGTTATAAGATTCTAAATAATTCTGGTTTCCAGTAAGTTTTTTTTATAAAAAGGAACATTTATTCTACCTTAACTACCTTTATTTTTCTGTCCGTCTTCGTTAACAATTACGCCGAGTGGATAATTTGCTTTGTTGCGGATCTGCTCATCCTGCGTAATGCACAGTAAGAAACGGATGTTTGTGATAGATACAACGGTACTTGTAAATAATAGGCTCTCACTAATTAATTTGGTACTTTTATGGCCAAAAAATACCTACTCGGATACAGTAACTGGGCTAGTATGAGCCTATGTCAAAACATTCATGGGCGTTCTCAACGGCCGCGTACCTACTGTAAGTACCTACACTGAGCGCGTAATTTAGTTTCCAAACATGTAAACAAATGTGTGTTTTTAGGAAAAATACTTATAATACCCACAATGATGTTAAATTACAATAATTTATATTATATGTTGATGATGTTGATGTTAAGTTAGAATAATAACCCAGGCTTTACGTTGTGTAAATAATTTCGGTGAAGGTAAACATCGTGAGGAAACTGGTACATACAGTCCGCAGTAGATTACAGCCCACTCTCCCTTTCGAAGAGAGGAGACCTGGGTCCCAGCAGTGGGAACATTATAGGCTAATTATGCTGAGGTTGTGAAAATAACATCAATTTTAAAGAAGGATTTGGATATGAATTAGTGTCAAAAATAGGCTAGAATGTATCGAACACAAAGATGCGTTTTCATCGCGTCTTTGTCTTATTAACAAAACGTCGGTACGATTGTTGAATAAAACCTCATTCCTAGACAAAAACCCACAACAAAATACAAACTCCTAATCAGAGTTAGCACAAACACTAGAATATTAATAAACAATCTATTGTATGTTACCGCAAACTGCTCAGACGCATCTAGGAGCCACACAAAAGGTTGTAAATCTCTCGACCTTCCTCTCCATTCCGCGGTGCGCGGACGCACTTGCGCCGATGCGTGTACAGTCGGACGGAATATATCGATGTTAGATAAATTTTTGTTGTTAGTTTTATTTACATGTACATTTTTTGTAGAAAGATAGCTAACTTCAGGAGTTTCACAGTTTAGTTTAATCTTACCTGTTTAATATCTTGTTGTTCTTAGTTTAGGGCGTCATTTTCTTCGCTTTATAGATAGGTAAAATATGCTCAGTACATTTTTTCGTGGGGTTAGGAAGAACCAATAGAAAACAAAGTGCTTATTTTTGTTTTCATGTATCGACCAAAAATGCTGCCTCTCTAATTTGATGATAGAATTGTTTAATAACTTAATTTTCCATGTTTTTTTTACTTTTATCTGTAAGACCTTCCATAGTTCTGGTCACTTCATTACTGAGATTCAGCTTATTCATTTAGTTGATTCGACTTGCTCTCCGTACGATCTACTAGAGCGAAATCTATCTATCAAACTGACATTTTCACTCCTGAGCTCAGCTCTTACTTCTTCATTCTTTACACCTGCAAGCATGACTCCGCACATTCTTTACTGCCACATATCATTCATTATGACACTATAAATGGTAAAATATCAAAGGTATTACAAAAGTTAAATACCTGTCGTCTAATGATATATCTGTAACCTATTACCGAATTGCTGGTATGGTAATATTTTAAGAAGGAGAAATAAAAAAATTAAATTTCATCAGTGATAGCTTGGAAATTATTATACAAAGACTATATTATCATATCTGAGAAGACTAAGTGAATGGTGGATAAAATAGCTGCCGTAAGACAGTAAATGCATTATCTTTCTTTGAGATTTTCACATTTCCAAACTACTTACTTGGAGATGCATTAAAAAAATGTACTTAATTTTCTTAATACACACATTTGTACTGCAAAATCTATTCTCGTTGTCCGACTTGTTAAGAATTTTGAGTAAACTCAATCAAAATAGCCCAAAGCAGTAGCCCAAAGTCACAAGTTCACTAGTAAGTGAACTGTTTATAGTCACAAGTTCACTAGTAAGTGAACTGTTTATAGTCACAAGTTCACTAGTAATTGAACTGTTTAAAATCAGACTAGCATTTGAAGCCAAAGTTATGACTATTTAGCAAATGATATTATCAAAAATAAAATGTTGTTTAGCTGGTTTTAATTTCACACAAAAAAAGATCATCTTAATCATAATAAAACAGACATTACGGAAGTGAGTCAACCACACAAAGAAATACATTTTTCAATGACCTTTCCGTCAAATTACCTTATTAAGTAATAGAGAAGTAATTTAGAGATGTTTTATTCATGAATGTTTTATTTATATACCTAAGCTGTTATTTTTTTGTTCACAAATGTTTTGGAACGGCTACCCATAGCCACTGTAGAAGGAAAACCGATTATAACCGCTATTCTTAGTAGACAGATTGACTTAAATGGGAGAATTACCAGAGAATTACCTAGTTCCCACTGCTGGGACACAGGCCTCCTCTCTGTGAGAGGGAGTGGGCCCAACACGTGGGCCTAGTGCGGGTTGGCGGATGTCATATGTCTTCGAATTTTTTGTTCTAGAACATGTCGGATTCCTCACGACATTTTCCTTCACCTGTTAGTACAGTGGTGATGAAATAATTTACACGAAGTAAATTGCCTGCCTGGGTTCGAACCTCTTACCTCCAACTCGTAAGTCACGGCCCTCTCCTATATAAAATAAATAATTTAATTAGCAGACATGACCTTACTCTTCTTATTTACTTATCGCTGAAATACTTTGGCCAGTGAAAAATGTTACATTTGTCCCAAAAAAGGGACAGCTTTGTCCCCTCAGAGATTTTACTTGGAATTGTAGATATCTTTAAGAAAAACCCGTATTATTGTAAGATGACCCATGAAGTTCTTGAGCATGAGACTTGGCGGCAAGTTAAAAATGAGTGGCGTTTGAGAATTCGGCCATAAATCGTTCAAACACCCTTTGGATACCCTTATACAGACTAGGAGAAGGCTGGCTTTTCTAACTAAGGGCAACAAAAACGAGCATTCATTCAAAGTAAAATTGATCGATGACTTAATACAAAACATGTATCATCAACTTATAATTCTGAGGAGGTTGTCAGCCCGTAATTGTAACTCTACTTACCCTCCAAAGAATCATAAGTCCGACATTATGTAGGCATGTATGTTAATTCGATAGCTCACATGCATGTATAAAATAAGCTTACATACATTATACATACTGAAAGGATCAAAGGAAAAACATTAAAACTAAAATTCTTAGACCAGAATATAAAATTAGCTACATTATGAATTACCTAGATTAAAATTCTTAGAGCAGAATATAATATTAGCTGCATTATGAGTTAGGTATGATGTAACCATAAATCTACACTTCTCTGAGCTAAATTATTTTAATTTTTTAGTGAAATCTGAAGAGAGTATCATATTTTTTAGTTAGTTTTTACAAGTACAACGTACAAGTTTTTTTGGTTGGCTCTTTTTCATAGTTAGCCCAATCATATATGAACGCTGTTTATGCTTTTGTAAAATTGCATTTATTAAAGTTCTTATGTGTCACATATTGCGCTTCAAATAATGCATAGAAATGATGCATTGTGACCATTTTATTTTACTTTCCTGATCTGTCCCGCTCCTGGGCAAAGGCCTTTCCATCTTCCTCGACCACTTTAAAAAAAGTAAACAAATTACCCTCTCAAATCTTTGAATTAAAATATTGATTCTAAATATTGGCAAATATATTTCACAATTGTTACCGTCATTAGGTATCTATTGTGAGTCAATCTCGGCAGCTCTACATCTTTAATAAAATTATTTGCTGTATTTGTTACGTCCACTGCCTGTCCAACGCTAAACCTTCCATTCAAATGAAATTGGTCATGTCCTTCTCAGTTTGTAGTTCTTGTATTAGGTAAACTGCTACTATTTACTTAATCAGCTACTGGTTCCTTTAATTTAATTGCGGGCAAATTGCGACAGCTTGACAGGGTCGGTTTCATTCAAATTCTTGAAGTGGTTTGCAAGAGGAGTGTTATAATTGGTTCATATGATGAAGAATGGGATTTTAATTGGCACCTATTTCATAAGACCGATGTTACAACCAGCAAGGCAAGATATTAGGACGTTATTCAGTAAGATTTATTATGATTAGCAGTAGGATTAGCAAATTAGATGCAAAGCAAGCAATAATGGGGAACAGTATACATCTGGGGTGAATTGGCTAAAACGTAATAACAATAGAAAATGAAGACTGACATAATTCCTTCATTGTATAACTACATAATTTCCTCTTACACATAATTATAAAATTAGTAATATAAATAGTACCAAACGCAGTTGATGGCGTCATCGACATACTACGGACATACGTCTGGTCACAACAATCTTTACCGCCATACTGCGCACATAAAGTACTGTCACAAAGAAAACATATTTAGCAATTCTTTCCTCGTCTGTACCAACGCATCAGACGTCGACTTCACACGACGACGGCCTTGTGGATATGGAGCGATGTAATGGCCCGTAATTGTATGAATGTTGGTATGTCGCAATCAATCGTATTTGAGTACAGTGGGGTGGTATATTGTTTGTTTACGCTGTCAATGAGTGGGGTGGGGGTTTAGTGTCCATGGACTTGTGACGTGAAAATGGAAGGCCGGAAGTGGACATAAGACGTCATTAGGTGGATTGTGTGTGTTTTGATTTTTGTTGATACGTTGCCCAATTGAAAAAAATGAATGCGTCCCGAAAAAATTTTTTTTTTTTATTGAGAATAAAATTTTTAGGACGAATATTATTTAAAAAAAAACTAGCTTCTGCCCGTGACTTCCGTTCGCGTGGAAGTAAACTATAGCAACCATAAAACATCCTATGGCACTCGGCAATTGTATAGCTTTGAAAGATTTATTATTGGATCATCATTTCAGCCGAAAGACATCCACTGCTGGACATAGGCCTCCCCCAAGCACCCCCACTTCGACCGGCTTTGTGCTTCTCGCAACCAACGGCTTTCACAAGGTCGTTGGACCACCTTATGGGAGACCTTCCAACGCGGTACGCGGTCGCCACTCCAGAACCTTTCGGCCCATCGGCCATCTGTTCTGCGAGCAATGTGCCCTGCCCACTGCCACTTAAGTTTGGCAATTCTTCGGGCTATGTCAGCTACCTTGGTTCTCCAACGGATCTCATTATGATCTCATCTTCATTTCTGATTCGATCACGCTTATCGGATCACTGCTTCCAGAGATTTTCTCTTACAAGCAAACAAACAATTTTACCTCTTTATAACGTTAGTAACTACTAATATCATCATCATCATTTCAGCCGAAAGACGTCCACTGCTGGACATAGGCCTCCCCCAAAAGGGGGGGTTTGCCATAATCGCCACGCTTGGCAGGCGGATTGGCGATCGCAGTATGGTATGGTGGTGGAATGCATAGAGAACGCTGCTGCCCATTCTCCGGTACGCCCCTTAGTCGCCTTTTACGACACCTACGGGAAGTATGGGGTGGTGCTATTCTTTAAGTCCGGCACCACACAGACACTAGACTACTTAAATAGGTATTATGATGTCCTCTTTATCTTCCGAGCAGGAAAAGAAAATTGATTCTTAAAACACTTTTTCTTTACATAACCAACAGCCACACACTCTTAAACGTCTGACATTGACCATTGTCTTTGTTTGCCCCATAAGTCACATAACCATGGTTATTACTTACTATATAACTACTCATAAATAACTTGACGAGTGTATACCTACTTCCATCGCATAGTTTTTCCCTATAGATACTGCAAGCAAAGGATAGCAATTTATAGCATAATTATTGAATAGTACAAATAATTGATTTGAACTGTAAATAATTTACTCACTGTTATAGATGTTAGAAAATACTTTATTTACTTTGTAGTACAAGTTATTTACCTTCACAATGTACTGTTTTTTTATGTAAAGGCTTATATGTGTTGGTCGTTACATAGCTAAGGTAATGTGAGATAACTTGGACGGAGTTTTTTGTTGTAGCGTTTTGAAACCGATACGGTGTTAAAGGAAATTGTCTTATCTACCTGTAGAAGGTATTATCATTAGTGGAGCCTCTTTGGCTTTCCAAAGTCTTCTATTTGTTTTTTTTTTGGTTGTTTTTAATGTTAGTTTTGAATGATTCTTTTTTATTGCTAATTGGGCCCGCTCTTGACCTCGATCACGCCTGATGGAAAGAGATGGATGAGGTCTATGATTCTTTATTATGTACACCATATAAATTACAGACATAAATATAGAAATTCTACAAGGGGTGACACAATGGGCGGTCTTATTGCTAAGAGCGATCTTTTAAAGACAACCTTTGGATGGATTAAAAAGGGGAAGGAGAGACAAATACCTACTGTAGGTAGTCTTTGGTGTACCATTCACATAATACACTCGTACATACTTTTTTTTTTAGAACTGGGTTTGACGTAAAGATGCTTTCTGCCCTCGGGTATAAAGTGTCTGCCTGCAGTCGGTTTGAAATATCAGCCAGACAGTACCGTGTTTTTACAGGGTAGCCTCGACATCGACGAGCAAACTGAAACCATGAATTCGCGGTCAAAATGTATGCTAATTTATTTTTTAATATCCGACGAAAACTTTCAACGAAGTGGGGTTCAGAATCATGTACTGAATCCATGGCAACAGGTTGCGTTGGAGGGGCTCGTGGCTAAATACTAACAGCTGCACAGGTCGATCGATCAGGTTAAGCTACGATTGCCGCGGTTGGTCTGTGGATGGGTGACCATCTTTACATGCCGAGTCCCCTC
Organism: Mesoligia furuncula; assembly: GCA_916614155.1. Lineage (NCBI taxonomy): Eukaryota > Metazoa > Arthropoda > Insecta > Lepidoptera > Noctuidae > Mesoligia > Mesoligia furuncula. The sequence goes on from OU744794.1 coordinate 6,764,880, forward strand.
CGTGCCTCGAAAAGCACGTTAAGCCGTTGGTCCCGGCTGTCATTCGTGCATCTTTGACACTCGTTACGGGTAGTCAGAAGCCCGAAAGTCTGACAAGCAGTCTTTCCAAGCAGTCTTTCCATTACCCAATAACTGCGGTCAGATAGGAAGTCGCTCCATGTAAAAAAATTTACAAATTTGGCACATTTTAACAAGCGCTCCTTGGGAAATCAGAAAATGTATGAACACATTTGTAAAATGGTCGAAATGTCGGTCAGTTTCTATTAAATAGGTCCCAGGATGTGCCACATGCCAATGTGGCACATTCTGGGATCTATGAGCGACATCTTCCTTACGGGTAACAACACGTAAGAAAGATGACGCTCATTCTCTTCACAAAACTTTCAGTTGCTTAATAGTCATCGGTTCGGTAGTCATTGATCCTTTTCATTTTACTTCAATTTCCAATTGAATCCGTGGTCACAATACCGCCATAATCTCAATTCAATCCAATTTAACCAAAGCCGAATTTAAATAGGAGGCTATAAAGGTGCGGTATTAATGATCTAAAACTGTTTCTCAATATCTAAGGATTATTTTATTGATATTCAATGAATAGGAATTAAAATTCAGGTAAGGGGATATAAGCATGGAGGTAGATCCACGAAAATATAGACGGGTCTTATAAAATGTGATAAGGCAAGGAAAGAATGAACATTAAGATGACTACTGACAGAGATGGATGTAAGAATTAATAACCCCTAATTAATTGTAATAAAGGTAGGAATGAAACAATAAAATGAAAAAATATCGCTGTCAACACTACATATAGAATTGCATAGTATAAGTTCTATATATAAGGAGATGTAAAACTATTAGGTAGTCTAAGAATGACGATAGTAACTAAGTATGTGAAGATCTGCGCAACGTAGTAAATCTCGAAGTACTTACAGCCAAGTAAATAGAGGAATGTACCTACAATATTGTCAATAATATTTACTTGTGAAAAACATTACCTACACGCAACATAACGTCAATTTTGTTGAATGACGACACGAGACGCGGAGCCGCCAAACGGCATTGACACTTCAAAATAAATCAGAAAATCGGACAATATTATTATAATATACACAATAATACCAGACGATTTAACAAAATAACCCGTCAGTAATAACTATTACGCTTAATGAAGATTAGAGAGAAACCCTTGACATTTTAGAAAAGAAGCATCTCGACCTCGGATCGTATCTTAAACATTATTTACCTTCTAAGAGAACATCACACTGCTGGCAATTAACTATAATGCGGGGAAGTCTAGTGTGTACAATATGTGCCGCGATTTCCTCTAAATAGCGTAGTACATTATATAGTTGGTTTATACAGAGTGGTCGGCCTTGAGGTTACCTGACATACCATGCCCTTTCTTCCACCTTGCTGGCTATGTCTTCTGAACGGTGATTGCATACATGATACGTTATTAATATGCTGCGATACCCCGAGTCCCCAAGGTTACGTCTATGCAGTCCTGGTACATTTTTGCGAACAAAAAATGGATCGGTAACCTCTACTACTTCGTTAATAAAAGTTATTTTCGCTTGTCTTGGTTGTAAGGTTGCATTGTCAGTGAGTACGTGATTAGAGTTAGTCGCAAGCGCCACCTGTCGCCCAAAAACGGCAAGTGCAGTTTTGGTTCGTTGATCGTATCGAAGTGATCTAGTGTTTCCGTTTTGCATTCGCGTTAGTTTTAATATCCTGATAAATGTTTAATTCATGGGACAGCAATTTATACGGTTTAATTGTAAAATAGACACATTTGCGCCGTGTTAGAGTCTCTGATATTGTTCACTTATTTATCTAATGAGAGCGTTTTGGTTTATTGCATGGAAATTCTATATGTGGCCATGATTTGGTAATTGGCAACTTTAGATGCCAAAAACGTGTAGTCTTCTTAACTTCCGAATATTTAAACGGATGTTGAACACGGAACTGAGAGCTCACTAACCGATTAATTAACGATTTCGTCAGATTTTTTAAATAGTTTTACCTATAGATAGAAACAATGGGTTTTCCTAAATATTATGTAAGGATAGAAGCTAAACTGTCGACTTTTCATCATAAGATACTTTATAACCGTTAGACGCGTTAGGAGAGGGATAACTGTCGCGGTAAATACCACCACGAAAGACCACCAAGTAAATTCTCATAAATAAAGTTTTGTTTGCTACTTTCAAGTGGATAGTTAAGAACAAGTCAATCACACACAGTCTAGCTAATTATGACTCCCTTGGAATTGTTAGACCAGCACATTAATGCCTAGGCACAATAGACCACTGTTGTACACAAAGGAAGACCTTGCAATGCGTTAATAATGCGTCTAAAATTAGGCGGTCTACGCTGAATGGAATACGTAAGTTTTTCTTTGTGAGAATTTCTTATACTGTACTTGGAAAGGTTCTTGCTTAAAGGCTGTGTAACATTTCGACCAGATGTCGGGACTTAGAATGGGTTATTTCCTCTTTTTGTTTACTTTTGTCGATTTCTTGTAAAAGTCAGTAGTGTGGTCTTCCAACTTGTTTACTCATCGACCCATAAAAGAACATCAGATGCACCCCCCGTAACCCGTTCCGTTTCGGTCGCCTTCACTCGTCTGTCGCTGTTATAAGAGACATATTTTTGGGATTCGTTACGGGAAGTTAGATTCCTGCGGTTCTATTCTGTCAAAATCTCACCGTGAAAACTTAGGTGAAGTGAGCGTGGAGTGAGCTGTCAATAGTATCAATTCCTAGCAACACAAACTCACTTCACCTAAGTTTTCACGGTGAGATTTTTACAGAATCGACCGGCTGAAAGTCTAACTAGTTATCGGTATAACCGAAAAACAATTCAAAAGATCAGGTTTAAATAATTGGTCTTCTCTCTCCCAAACGATGGATTGTGAGAAAAGAAATGTTGGAAAAATATCGGAAGTTTGTCACTTACGGGATCGTAAGTGACAATAAATGTAAAAATGTAAGATGTAGGAATCTGCTGGATGCCAGAAGCACAGAACTGGGCGAAGTAGCGATGCTTGGGAGGGGGAGGTCTAGCAGTGGACGTCTTTCGACTGAAATTCATCATTTCAGCAGCAGATGTAGGATGTTCTAAGAATGTCAAAGATTGAAAATTTACTATGAGAGAAACACAAATACCAAAACTTTTTTCTGCCGGTTACCACAACATAGTAATCGGACTTCAAAAGAATTTTATATCAATAAATACACGGTTCAGCATACGTTATGCATGTCGACGCACTGAATCTAATTAATTGCCCCAAGGCTGCGGCTTTGTCTTCAATTATTTGTAACCATCGGACTATGGTGGTGAGCAGTTCATAGGAGGAAGCGGAAGAAAGGAAGGACCAGGAAAGTGCAATGAGTGATGATGAGGATAATGTTGAAAGAAGTTTGTATATATCCGTATGTCAGGCCTTTTCCTTGCTATATTTGGGGTGAATGTCATCTGCTTCTCGCAATTCTGAGAGATATTGCAGATATGGATGTAATCTAAACACGCATGACTGCAGAGATATAACCATGATATATTTTGGTTTAATTTATATCTATCTATACTAATAATAAATCTCAAGAGATTCTATAAAGATAATATAATAAAATAATAAAATATTATATTATATTATTTTATTAATATATAATATTAATAAAATAATATAATATAATAATAATAGATGAGGGATGATGATGGTACACCACAGACTACCTACAGTATTTGTCTGTCCTTCCCCTTTTTAATCCATCCAAAGGTTGTCTTTAAAAGATCGCTTTTAGCGATAAGACCGCCCATTGTGTCACCCTTTGTACAGTTTCTATATTTATATTTCTGTAATTTATATGGTGTACATAATAAAGAGTATTCTATTCTATTCTATTCTAATAGATAATAAATTTGAAGAGATTCTTTTGTTTGAACGCGCTAATCTCTGGAACTGCCCGTCGGATTTGAAAAATACTTTTTGCTTATCATATCACCATTAGGTTATTTTTCATCACGCTACAACTCTAAGGAGCAAATAGAAAAAGTCTGAAGAATAGCGCTGTGGCTGTTATTTTAGTATAAGTATTGTGGTGAACAAAGTCACGGGCAGAAGCTTAGTTCTCATAATGGCTACACAGTTAAAGCTTTAAAGTCTGAAAGAGAAAAGGACATTATTAAAGCGACACAGAGTAACACGAATGAAGTAATATGCGGAACGAGGTTACACAATTTCGGCATGTCATGTGTCTATATAGTCCCACCTTTTGCAATGAATCTGGGGTCTTAGTCGGTCGTAATTCAGCCTGTTTTGGCAGAAACATGATTTGTAGTGCCTTAGCAGATCGTCATAATGAACTAAGAAAGATAGATACTTAGAGAAAGAAAATATATATGTCGCAGTAAGATAGTTGAAGCTGTGATATAGTTATATCCCTAGGGATTTAGCTATATACCGTAATATAGTTATATAAACGCGGTTCATAACTGTCTTACTAGAAATATAACTATGATACGAGCACAATTATTATTTCATTATTGTGAATGTGAGGACTATGTGGGTCATTTCTTTTTCTGTTTTACTTCTTAGTTAGTTTTAATTATGATCTGGCAGTTTGAGTAATTTACGCGGCCTACCCAAATGTCCTTTCTTTTGTATATTGTTCGTCAAATCGTTGAGCTCCTCAAGTTCTGAGTTGAGCTGCACGATTTTTGACAAATGCGTGCACTGATTGGACAGGTCCGCTCAACCTGTGTGGTTCTTTCCTCAAAAGACCATTTCAGACACCAATCTACATGGTCTTCACACGATCTGACCAAGATTTTGTCTAGACTTTAAAAGAGACTGTGACCTATGAGTTTGTTTCGGCCTTTCTTCTAAGAGATGGGAAACGCCGACCACATCTAGTTTAAAAAAATATGATTGACGTGTAAAAGTGTTCATACAAATCTACTTACAGAAAAGAAATCATTCATCATTTCATTTATCAATCTAGTAAGATTATCGCTCGTGTATTTATGACGGATGCAGTTGCCTCTGTCGTCGACGCGTGTCGCTCTTACTGCGACACATACATAATTACATATGGCACCTTTTCATATGCGTAGTGATCATAGTAACTTAGCTTTTTACCGTTTGCATTTTGCTTCCGACCGTCAAGTTTTTGCTTCAAAAAATAATTGTTCCTGTTATAATTACAAGTTATGAACAGCATTTATTAATGTTTAATTTATTCATTCTACATTTTAAGAATACCAGATAGACAATGATAATAGTGTACACTGGTTTATTTCAATTGAATGCTAAGCTGAGAATTCCTGCTTGAGATAGTTACTTGAAGGAGTTATAGGTAAGTATTGTGTTTATGTTGACATTATTATTATGTAATGTTGGTGTAATGTTTCTTGAGTAGCCTTTGATACAAATGGAGCACTCCCACGCTTTACTTGAAGTTGTATCAAAAGACGACAAAAGGGAATATTCTAGAGAATAAGCAATAATTCTAGCCTTCTCTGCTAAGGTCAGTACTATACATTCTATTCTAGTTTTTGCACACGACTTCGTCCGCTTGAAATTTCTTGTTTGAACTTAAAATGTATCCTACGTTAGTCGGCAATACCGTAGCTTCCCATTCGTTAAAGAATTTTCGGATTCGAATCAGTAGTTCCGAAGACATACAAACTCACAATTTTTATCTTCTTATTCGCTTTTATATCTTACTAGGTTTCACCCACTAAATGTCGATCCCGTAGGAATGTCGGGATAAAAAGTAGAAGGGTGACGGCTACCCCCATACAAAATTTTATCAAAATTGGTCCAGCCGTTTGAGCGTGAACAAGTAACAAACATATAAACACACACACTGACACACACTCACAAACTGCCGCCTTTATAATATTTAATATGATAGTGTGATAGCAGCGCCCCGCGGTTTTACCCGCATAAGTATCCTATGTGTTATTCTGATCATCATCATCATCTGCCTAGCCTTTTCCCAACTATGTTGGGGTCGGCTTCCAGTCTAACCGGATGCAGCTGAATACCAGTATTTTACATGGAGCGACTGCCTATCTGACCTCCACAACCCAGCTATTGGGTAATATGATACCCCTTGGTAAGACTGGTGTGTGTGTGTTATTCTGATGTATAAGCTATATTACTGTAAAGATTCATCAAAATCCGTGCAGTAATTTTTGCGTGAAAGAGTAACAATCCAAACATCCATCCTCACAAACTTTCGCGCTTAATATTACTAGGAAGTAAAGATTTCATTTAGAACAATGATCGTAGTTCCGTGCTTCTTTTGACCATTCATGGCAATACATCTTTGCAGTCCTAATTTATTAATAAACTAGCTGCACCCCGCGGTTTCACCCGCATAAGTTTCGATCCCGTGGGAATATTGGGATAAGAAGTAGCCTATGTGTTAATCCAGGGTGTCAGCTACCTCCATACCAAATTTTATCAAAATTGATCCAGCGTGAAGAAGTAACAAACATATAAACACACACACACCCCCACACACACTTACACACTCACAAACTTTCGCCTTTATAATATTAGTGTGATATTTACGGGATCCCTGCGATCATGATGATATTTTTGCGAACAGTATAACATGAGTAAATGAGAGATTTTTAGTTATGTAATCAAATCTCTATTGGCTTCTTTGAAGATACTGTTGGTGTTCGTTCAGGCAATATAGCCTGTTGCAGACCAAGAGCTAAGCTAAGTTAGACTCGCTTAGCTCGTATAGCTCGCATAGCTCAGGTAATTTTTCATACTTCTGTTGATAGTTTGCGGTCTGTACACAAGTATGAAAAACTACATAAGCCAAGCTAGACTAACTTAGCTTAGCTCTTAGTATGCAGCTGGTTTTAGGCACCAATAATCTCATCTGCTTTCTACTTGCACCAATTCACAATGTTTACGTTAATGGCTTTTAACACCATTTGCATACCGAGTTTGCGCTTCGATATGCATTGTTTGTACTATAATATGTTAGGCTTGTTTGACATAAAAGGCAAAGTAAAGCTCAAACGGTCCAAGAGGTTTCGAAGCCTAGATTGGACTTAAATAATAAGGCACCTCGTCTCAACCCCTCACTGCAGTCTCTTCAAAATTGATTGGCTTAAAGACTCCAAAAAAGACAAAGTGTCCAAAGTGTAAAAAAAGTCCTAAAAATAAATGTTGGTTGCAATGAAATTAGAACTTTGTCTTGTATGAAATTGAGTTTGTTGTTCCAAAAATTCATATTTATCTCAGATTCTGAATTTAAATACACTCGAGAGCAATGAATCCGGGTCACTTAAAGAATGTTAAAAATCTCGGAAACTAAAAATGATAGGTTAATGCAATAAATTGTATTTAATAGACAATGTAATACTCCTTAAATGAAAGTAAAAAAAATATGAGTCACCATACATTTTATTAACACAAAATTACATAAAGAAAAAAACTGCTGATCTCTCCTTAAAACAAAAATAGGAAACATGAAATTTTTGAACTTTATTACGATTATCTTGAATTTTAATACTTCGTATTGCCTCCTCGTGCTTCCATTACTGCGTTTACGCGGTTTGGCATGCTGTACACCAAGTTCCTTATACGATTTTGGGGAATATTCTCCCATTCCTCTGTGAGAGCAATTTTGAGCTCACGAAGCGTGATTGGGGGAGGGTTTCGTTGTTTTACGCATCTGCCTAGCTCGTCCCAAGCATGCTCGATCGGGTTGATATCCGGGCTGCGCGCTGGCCACTCCATACGAGTAATGTTCATCTCTTGAAGGTAGTCATTCACAATACTACCTGTATGAGGTCGGGCATTGTCATGCATAAATATAGCATCCTCACATAAATTGACCATAAATGGACCAACGTGATCATTGAGGATTTCTTCCACATATCTTACGCTAGTTAAAGAGCCGTTTTCTATGATCACCAGCTCTGTGCGACTTTCAGAAGAAATTCCGGCCCACACAAGTACAGACCCACCACCGTAGGCTACTTTTTAGGGTTCCGTAGCCAAATGGCAAAAACGGAACCCTTATATATTCGTCATGTCTGTCTGTCTGTCTGTCTGTCTGTCTGTCCGTCTGTCTGTCTGTCTGTCTGTCCGTCCGTATGTCACAGCCACTTTTCTCTCAAACTATAAGAACTATACTATTGAAACTTGGTAATTAGATGTATTCTGTGAACCGCATTAAGATTTTCACACAAAAATAGAAAAAAAAACAATAAATTTTAGGGTTCCCCATACTTAGAACCGAAACTCAAATTTTTTTTTTTCATCAAACCCATAAGTGTGGCATATCTATGGGTAGGTCTTCAAAAATGATATTGAGGTTTCTAATATCATTTTTTTCTAAACTGAATAGTTTGCGCGAGAGACACTTCCAAAGTGATAAAATGTGTCCCCCCCCCCCCCCTGTAACTTCTAAAATAAGAGAATGATAAAACTAAAAAAAATATATGACATTACCATGTAAACTACCAGCGAAAATTGGTTTGAACGAGATCTAGTAAGTAGTTTTTTTTTAATACGTCATAAATCGTAAACCACAATTTACCATTCATTCAATCAACTCAAAAATAAACATTTAATTTCATAAACATAAACCTTATGCATAAACCCGGATGTTACGGAACCCTCGGTGCGCGAGTCCGACTCGCTCTTGCCCGGTTTTTTTCTTCGATGCATGCTTGCTTGAATCTTTCCCCTGGTCTTCGATACACTCTGTGTCTTCCATCGTGCTTGTAGAGCATAAATTTTGATTCGTCGGAGAACATAACTTTTGACCAATCTTCGATACTCCAATTTACGTGGCTCTGGGCATATCTTAGTCTTGAAATACGATGCCCACGCTCCAGTTTAGGGCCGTTTGCAGGTCTAAGGGGTTTTAAGTTAGATTCAGCAAGCCGACGTCTTACTGTCCATGCACTTGGGTTACTTCCTCTGAGGCGTCGAAACTGATTTGTGAGTTCAGTTCCTGTGAGAAAGCGATTTCGAAGCATGGTGTTCACCAAGTATCGGTCTTCTCGTGCTGTGGTACACCTGGTTCTGCCCGTTCCTGGTCTGCGTAGGTTAGAACCAGTTTCTTCGTAACGTCGGAGAACTCTTTGTACTGTTGACAGCGACACACCGACAGTCCTGGCTGTATCGCGCTGACTCCGGCCGGTTTCCAGCATTGTAAGTATTCTGGTGCATTCTTCAGGCGTAAGCGACATAATTTCAGCTTGAATAATGAACATAGAGCACTATCAACATGGTTTATGTACCCACATAAATGACAGATTACAAACAAAAGCAAAACCAAATGCTGTAATTTCGTAGTTCCATCTTCGAAAGTGGCCCTTTTTCAAATTTGATTTTTTTATGATATAACTTTACAATAACTAAGAAGTTTTAATACCTTCATTTAAGGAGTATTACATTGTCTATTAAATACAATTTATTGCATTAACCTTTTTAGTTTCCGAGATTTTTAGGATTCTTTAAGTGACCCGGATTCATTGCTCTCGAGTGTATTATAGGCCCTTAACTTCAGTGTGCTCGGGAAAGCAGTCTTGCCTTTACCATTGAGCTATTGCAAAAGTATTAAAATATGTATTTATATAATATTTTGGCAAACAAAATGATGAAAAGGTTGATGAAATTCCAGTAATATATTGCATGTGAATCAGAGAAAGGTTGGTAGCCTTTGAGGTAGACCACCTTTCTTTTCTTTGCAGCCAGTGTTAAAGCGACCAGTGAAAAAACAAATGACGTGCTGGATTGGGCCAAAGAGTAGAGCGAACACGGCCAGCTGTTAAACTCGAGACTGCTTTCCCGAACACGTTGGAGTTATGGAACTATAATAATATTTGAATTCAGAATCTAAGATAATTATGAAGTTTTGGAACAACAAACTCAATATCCTTTACATATGACAAAGTTCTAATTCCATTGCAACTAATATTTTAGGACTTTTTTTATAAATGGTTACTCAAAAATGGTATTATAAATACAAACGCAAACAAACAAAGTAAGTGGCGATGGAATTAAATTATCTGATTTTATGAATTCAAGTAAGTAGGTGGTGGTGTACAGTTTTTGAACCAACTCTGGTTCAAAAACTTTTTTTGTAAGACGACGATACGTCTACATATATTTTTATTTAGCCTACACTGTCCCACTGCTGAGCAAAGGCCTCCCCCAAATTCTTCCAGGCATCCTTTTCTAGAACCACCTCGATCCAACCCTTCCGGATGGATGGAGTCGCCGAGGCCGGCCCCGAAAGAGGTGGCGAGACGACCTAGACTATAATTTGAACTTCGTAAATCTAATGACATTCCTAGTCTGCATACAAAATTTTAATCAAACGCATAAAAATATCCAATATTTTAGTCACTATAGCCAGTTGGATCTGCAAAACTCACAGTCAAAGTTAATCACTACACCAAATTTTTTTCTTAATATTTTTTTTTGTAAATTTATTACAAAAAAAAATAAAGGTTGAGGAGATCGTGGAGTACATGCGTGTGTAGACCAGCTGGACTTTGAGGGTCGAGAAGTTGGAGTCGCGTCACAACACGAACTTCAATTCGTTCGTGGTACGTGTTCCGACACATCATCTCGAGAAGTTCCTCAAGGAAGAGTTCTGGCCGAAGGGTGTTGTGTACCGCCGGTTTCGTAGCCGGCTACATGACACCAGTCAGCGAAACACGACGCAGACACTTCGTGTGCTTTAGTTTGTTAAGTGTACTTAATTATAATGTTTATGTATTTAGGTTATATTTATTTGATAGTTCCCAAAAACTCCGCACTAGTATTGTCAGTATTTTCATTAATTGTCTTATTGTTGTCACCACATTGTGTAGCTATCTTAAATATCTTCAAATGATCATTGAGCGAAGAAGCTTATGTTTATTTATGTATCGTTGTTTATTCTATTGTTATTAAACTTTTTGTTTCAATTATAGAAATGGCTGTTGTTTTTGTCCCCTTGGTTGCTTAATAGACATTGAAAATAGATTGTTCTTGCAGTGTTTTTGCTGTGAACGTTCTTATCTAGAAAATTATAGAGGTAGGTATTTTTGTTGGGACCTAGATACAGATGGTAAGTACTTAGCAATTTTAATTAGGATTCTAGACTTTTGATTTAATTAATAAACAATTCATTTAAACAATTTTTTAGATTTTAAGGTGTTCAGGCACGCGAGGATCTTCAACTAATTAGTTTAATTATGTGATAACTAATAGCTGACCCGGCGGCGAACTTCGTACCGCCTCAGAATCAATAAATACAAAATGTATGAGAAAATTAGTTTTCTTAATTTTTTTTTGTGTATTTTTCCCATGTTTTAGTAGTTATTCTGCTGTTCGGGGCGGAGACAAATCCAACTAATCAAAGATCATAAAAAAAATTGGTTTAGCCGTCCTTGAGTTATAAATGGCGTAACTAAACCCGACTTTGTTTTATTTATAGGTATATGCAGGGTTATTGGTAAAACATTAACAACCTTTTAACAGGTCCCAGGACCAAACCAGAAATCGCGAAAAAAAAAACAGCTGTTCCCTACATTTTGATGAGTTTTACGAACATAAATCCGCTACGACCCTTAGTCTTAGCCGGGTAAAGGGAAAATGGGCAGAAAGAACGGTAAGCGAAAACGAAATAATAGCGCGGGCGGGCAATTAGATGCGATGGGCCAGAGTAATAAGAAATTTCACGCAGACGAAATCGCGGGCAGAAGCTAGCTGGCGTAGCATGCGTAGTTCATACAAACGTAATACCATAATCAGCCTATAATGTTCCCACTGCTGGGACACAGGCCTCCTCTCGGTGAGAGGGAGTGGACTGTTATCCACCAAGCGAGCCCAGTGCGGATTGACAGATGTCACATGTCTTCGAATTTTTGGTTCTAGGACATGCCGGTTTCCTCACGATGTTTTCCTTCACCGTTTTGAGAGTAGTGGTGATGAAATAATTTACACAAAGTAAAGCTCCTGTCTGGGTTCAAACCTGCGACCTACAACTCGTAAGTCGCGGCCGTTACCACTTGGCCACCACTGCTCTCAAACGTAATAAAAAATTTTTTTTTTAAATCTAACATATTCAGGTAGTGTGTATTTATTCCGATTGGATTTTATAGAGAATTTTTGAATTCTTTTATATTTTATTTATTTGAGCAATGTAAATAAAACATAAAAGAGTTATAAAATTCTATCGATTCGTATTCTAAAAAATCTCAACCATTTATGCAGAGGTACGTCAGCTCATTGCAGTAACTGACTGTCCTAAAAAATTTTCTCCTAAATAATTCACCATGTATTGTCAAGTCGTAAAAACCGTGCGAAGCAGGGGCGGGTCGCTAAGTTTTGCATAAATTTCGTCACTTACGATATAACCAAAGGCAGAATTCAAAATGACGAGGTCATTTACGATATAACCAAAGTCAGAATTCAAAATGACGAAGTCGCACCGTAGCGTCCGTTTATGGCCCTATTATATTTGGAAAAACCATTTTTTTCAAATCGATCGCACTACGTCCGTTCATACACCCTTCACCGCTTCTCAGCATTATTTCAAACAAGACACGTCGTGACAAGATAATTAAGTTTATTAGGTATTAAGTGTCCATAAATTCAAGTACCTAATTGTTTCAACTACTAAATTCTAAGTCTATACCGATTTTATTGCTGGCCCATTTTATTGTTCTAAGCCCTCGTACCCACTGCAATGTTTTATCGAGCACTGAATTTTATCGAGCAATGAAGTTTATCGAGCAATGCACTGCTCAGCTCTGAGAGATGAAAATCCAACAATGTGTTCTTTTCACGCGCTGGAATGTTGTGTAGGATTTTCAATGCTTAGCTTTGACCCTGAGAGTCGAAATTCCAAAGCACGATAACATAACATCGCGCAAAAAATCACCCGTGAGAAGTTGGGCTAACACTTAGAACCACTTAATCTAATGCTAGTAAATATAATGAAGTCTGAAACAATTGCATACTATATCAATTACATTGTTTGTCAATTAAGGAGAACCGTCATAAAATCTATTATCAGCATTTGTTTAAGGCGATCGTGTTATCATAAATCATAGTTAGTGACTGAATGGTAATTAATTTTATAAAGTAGTACACTTTATAATATACATTTGTCTGTGTGGTGCCGTACTTAAAGAATAGCACCACCCCATACTTCCCGTGGGTGTCGTAAATGCGACTAAGGGAGACCGGAGAATGGGCAGCAGCTTTCTCTATGCATTACACCATCATACCATACTGCGATCGCCAACCCGCCTGCCAAGCGTGGCGATTATGGCAAACCCCCCAAAATTGGGGGAGGCCTGTGTCCAGCAGTGGACGTCTTTCGGCTGAAATGATGAATGATGACACTTTATAAAATTAATTACCATTCAGTCACTAACAAAGGTATAGAAAAAGGCTAAGGTGGGTATTATCTGTAATTAGATTAATCGTGTTTCTTTTCTTTCATCTCTTCATCAAGTATTGCCCTACAGGAGACTGACCTTAGAAAGGCCAGGAAACTGGCCCGTGGTCTATCTATACAATACCAATTTGCCCAGTGTCCTTTGCTAGCCAATCTGTCATCACGCTAGCTTTTTCTACGTTTCGTGCCTCGATGGCAACGTCTTCTCAGGTCTTATGAATTTCATGAAGATTGTAATCAGTCCGAATTTCGCCCATGGCAACCAATCTCAGCGGAGACTAGTTTTCGGCGCGGGATATAGGTGCACAAGTGTGTGCGGAGACACAGGTGCACTGTCTCTTCCGTCACTCTCTTAGTCGCATTTGTGACCTCCAAACCAACGGGTCAGTCACGAAGATTTTACATAGAATACGTCGTCATTGAAGGCTAGGAAATGTTGGAGTGACGACTTACAAAATGTAAATTGAAGATTGACCAAAACAGACAAAATACAGGAAAGACTGGAATGCTAAGTCGAGATATTTGCTAAGGTGAAGTAGGACAGAAAAGGTCAAAAATAATAATAAAATATCCATTCAAGAACCGATACCTACTAACCTTCCTGTAGCGGCTTTTTCCAATCAATTTATTGACGTAAATCCACTTCTTTGAATCGACATTTAATTTATTCCACAACGTTGTTCGCCTGACCGAACATTTAAATCCATTTCTAAGAAAGTTTTGCTGTTTTGATCTTTCCATTTTGGTTGATTACTCACTCCTGGCGACATTGTTTTAATGAAATTACCTTCAGTCAATAAATTTCGTTGGCTGGAGAGGGAGAGGAAGGAATAAAAGATGGATGGATTATGTGAGGAGTGGTAAGAAAGAGAAGGGAGTGAATGATAGCGTGACGGTTGAAAGGGGAGACTGGAAGAAGAACATGACGATGACCTTCAGTTCAAATTGAAGTTAGGTATTCCAATCAATGTCCTTTTCAGGTACCAGGTACTATTTAACCTACAAGCAGGCGCGCGTTGAATCGACCGCACTCGATACACATGCATTTCCCTTCCCTAGTAGCCTGTCATTGTTTCACTGTACAAGAAATAAACTGTTTACCTCCCCTCCACGCACCCTCCGGAGTGCATAGATCGCATTTGTTTTAGTTGTGGCGCAGGCGTCGAAAGTACGCAAGCACGTGAAAGCTCTGTATATGAAAATTTATGATGCCAAATTGCATTAAAAATTCAATGAAAATGATACACTTGTATTTCCCTTCCCTAGTAGCCTGTCATTGTTTTACTGTGCAAGAAATAAACTGTTTACCTCCCCTCCCCGCACCCTCCGGAGTGCATAGATCGCATTTGTTTTAGTCGCGGCGCAGGCGTCGAAAGCACGCAAGCACGCGAAAGTTACAGGTAGGTATAAGAAAATGTATGATGCCAAATTGCATTACTTTTTGCATGCCAAATTGCATACCAAAGAAAATTTGAATATTAGTTTGATTTTATAAATTTGTTTTATTTCATCATCAATACAAAAAGTAAATGATTATTAAATAATTAGTGTTTTAAATCCTCAGACCAAATAAAAACCAAGACAGACGGCTGTCCAGTAAAGTGAGGCCGGTTTCGTAAACATCTGTGCACATCACATAGTGAGGTGTAGTTTGATTGTCATCATCATCATCATCATTTCAGCCGATAGACGTCCACTGCTGGACATAGGCCTCCCCCAATTTTGGGTGGGGTTTGCCATAATCGCCACGCTTGGCAGGCGCAGGGGTTGGCGATCGCAGTATGGTATGATGGTGGAATGCATAGAGAACGCTGCTGCCCATTCTCCGGTAAGACCCTTAGTCGCCTTTTACGACACCCATGGGAAGAAAGGGGTGGTGGTATTTTTTAAGTCCGGCACCACACAGACAATAGTTTGATTATAAATGGTTGTAAATGTGTGCGTGTGAGCGTGTATGCACAGAGCGGAGGTGTAGTTTTTGCATGCTTCACTGTATTGTTTGCAGCGCTGTCTTGACTTTTTATTCGGTCTGAGTTTAAATCCCTGAAATATCCCATAGGTCTTTTACGTTACGTGCTACCGCTGGCGTTACAAATGACCGCGCGCCCGCTTGAATATTAAAAAACGATGATTAACACTTGGCATGAGTCGGGCGGCAAATCTACCACCATATGGATCCCAGAAAACATCGAGGTAGACCCACGTGAAGATGGCGGGATGAGCTTGATGCCTACAGACTTGATTGGTCCACAGTAGCTCAAGACAGAGAGGAGTGGAGAGAAGAAAGAAGTCTTTGCCCTGCAGTAGTACAACATAGGCTAAAAATAAAATACTCTTGTTCCTAAAAATCACATTTCCCTTCTATTCTGCTAGTATTAAAGGTTTTATATCCACATTATAATGTAAAACGCTATTAATAGATAATTAACGAGTTAACACTTAGGCCTATAATAAAGTTGTCTGATCAGATGCTTGGTTTCGTATTCAATGGTGAATAAATTGTTCCACTTCGATTTTATTGTCACTATTGTATATGTATTGGCGTTTCTCGGAGTTGTGTTGACATCTTGTGTCTAGTTAGATTAGTTGTAACAGGTCCTTTTTACCCGACTGTGGTGGAAGACAAAAGGAGGGCAATGTTTTTAGTACTGAAGATCCAAGAGAGGGGTTGTTTTGTAGATTGACCTAGGTTCGTTCAAAATAATTTGCCCTTTTCAAGGAAAATTTATTTTGATTGAAAGGAAAAGTTACATAAATGTGCTTATGCGTTTGAAACCAAAATAAAGGTTGAAAACCTCAAAGGATGAGGAATCTACTTTTTGCTCAGGAATACCTATGATAAGATTTTGTACTTAAAGAATGACAAAATTAATTTCATTATTATTGCTTTCTTTAGGCTCTTCTATTTCGGCTTTTAGCACAAAGTACACGAAAAGACCAATCACATTTACAAAGAAAAACCTTTCTATAACATTAGAGCTCGACTGCATAACACAAACAAAACATAAGTCAAAACTCTATAAATAAAGAATCCTTTGTTATATAAAAACAATAGGAATTAATTAATTTATTGGCATTGGTTATGTAAATGATAAGAGCACATTCTAAATCATCGCTGGTAAACTATTAGCACGCAGACAATTTGTTCAATGGCTTCTAACGAACGACACGGAAAACATAAAATCTTGTGCTTTCATAGTTCCTAGTCACAAGGCATAGGAGACAGCGATTTTGAAACAAATTTAGGTTTCTTCAACACTACCTGCCGCATGGGCGCCATTCATTTATTATGTAAGACGATTTTTGCCGGTTTTGACCCAATCCCCCCATGTAAGAAAAAATAAGAACAGCGGCATATTCACTCAGGTGCCATTTAAGCGGGTGCCCAATGTGGAATACGTCCCACTGCTTAAGAGCATTTACGCCTACCGGCATTTCATACAAACTTTCAAGCCCTTATTTTTCGAAATGAATAAACCGATTTTAATGAAACTTCATACGCTTATGCAGGATACAAAGGTCTAAAAAGTTAGTAGAAAACATTTTTGAAAAATAGTGTTATAGCTAAATTAGACTAATTTTAAATTCCAGTTATCTTTGCATGCATGCCGCATCACGGCCAGCCGCTAGTGCGTTTTACCTCTAATTTTAAATACCCCTCCTGTACCGCTGCATGCACCCATAAGCACCATGTTTTACGTGCGTTACACTGCGCGCTGTCGTACATTTTCCTCACCGAAAATAAAAGTCGTTCTCCAGCAATAACTTTTGATATTTGTTTTTTAGTTTAATGTACAGAATGCGTCGATAACGACTTCTTTCCCTAAATGATGATCTATGCTCGTATCTTCTCTATAAAAAAATCCTGCTGTGGGTAATTTAAAAGCTCCACTTTCTTTGGTGTACGCTTAAAGCCTGCACCAGCTTACTGACTTTTTTTTTTTATAATTTATAATTTCCACGAACAATATTCAAATCACCCTCAGTCATTCACTTACACCGCACAAACAATGGTTGCGTACCTCGCGTTTAATTGAACGCTAGTGTGAACGCTCACGGTGTGAATAGCGGCCTGTCCGATATTATCGCTACTCAATGGATAATTAGCGGCCCAGGCGCATTCGTACGACACTGTGGTGTAAGGAAACTAAAGCTATTGAAAGGGCTATTCGTTGGATTTGAAATGTAGGAAGTTAGGTGTTCGGTTTAGGTATGTAGGTAGGTACTTAGAAATTCGCACCGTATAAAATAGCTGTAGGTGTAGCTAAATAGCTAAATATGTTGATATATTTATCAACATCTTTATTAGATGTTGATAATAATATAGTGAAATATTGTTGATGTTCAACAATATTTTGGTAGTAATACAGGAAGAGACACTTTTGATCGAATAGAACTTTTTTTTTCAGTATGGGAAATCTTCAAATCACCCCTTCCGTTCTGTGTGGAGCTGGGTGTTATATGTTTGAAAAATTTGTCAGCTCAATAACGTAAATAACGCAATTAAGGGGTTACAAGACCTAAACACAAAAAAACGCAAGTCTTAGAAACAATAAAATATATGATCGACCACAGTACACAAAATCAGAAAAAATATATGATATTCTTCTAAACCTGACGGACTTCTCGAGCGCATTGAAATAAATGTGCCTAAACTTAATGCTCGGAGAAAGTGCACGTCCTTCTTCAATGTCCCTCGTCATAAAACCAACTTAGGCTTGAACTCTCCGATGGCTAGGCTAACGTCCACTTACAACAATTTTTGCAATATCTACGATTTGGATATCTGCCACGACCATCCCGCGCGTTTCAAATCTAAGGTTATTAATGAGGGGAAGACTGAAGACTGCAGACAATTAAACAAATAATATTAATGTAAAATAAAATAAAAAAATACAATTAGTCAATGTTTCAATGTTTAAGTCGATGAGGGTATCTGGGGACACGGGAGTGCCCCCGCCAAGACGAGCCAAGCGAAGCGCAAGGGCACTACCTACCTTTTCTCGAAGCTCTCCGCCGTATTTTTGAACCCTCTTAACTTGGCTTTGGATTATACCAGGTAAACAAAATTTTCGGGATATAATGTCAGTGGTTGACTTATTAAACCTATAAAGTTTCAATTGCATAGCTCTTATATTTTAGATTTTATTGATATCTAAAATACCCCGATTTCGTCACTGATTCACTGACTCACTGACTGATGATCATCAATATTCTTAAGGTTCTTCCTGAAGTCCTAGAAAGCTGAAATTTGGTATGTAAGCTAATAATAGTACACAAACAACAAAAAAATCTTAAAACTTGAAACTTTTACCCCCCCAACCCCTTAATCTTAGCTATGTATAGATCCCCATCCTCTAGAAACTTAGATCCTTTTAACAATTCCTTAAACCAGATCTTTCAAGCACTAAGCCCATTTAAGAATGTTATACTAACAGGTGATTTAAATATAAATATTGGCTCCGAAAACTGCGATGCAGGGACCCAAGATTACCTTAATATTTGCTTATACCATGGTTTTCTCCCCGCTCACACATTGCCTACTCATCAGAGCGGTTCCTGCCTCGATCATATGATGATCAAAACCAGCCTATCATACATTACGCTTGTTACTAACTCAACAATTACTGTGGCCTTAGTGTGAGTTTTTTTCACTCACGTTCGATTGCGAGCGCGTTAGAATTTTATATGGAAAAAGTTATAGCGCCGCCTGGTGGTCACTAATTTCCTATACAAAATTCTAACGCGCTCGCAATCGAACGTGAGTCGAAAAAACTCACACTAAAGCCACTGACCATCACGCAGTTTTACTCAACGTAAATTTAACGCTGCCTAAGCTAAATCGTCCTCAGACTATTAGCAAATTAAATACAAACAAACTCGAATATGATTTGTGCAACATTGACTTTAGCCTAGTTTACAATACTGCTGACGCTAATCTGGCTTTATCGTACTTAATAACACATGTCATGTTCAACAAGCAATATTACGTAACACGACAGTTTCTACAGTAAATAAGAAATTTTATAAACTTCATCAGAAAACTAAAAGACACCCTGATAATCTAATAATTCAAACCATCTATAAAAGATACAGGAATTTCTGCAACAATCTCCTAAAGTATTTAAAAAATAATTACGATAAAACTGAATTAAATAAAGCAGGTAAAAATACCAAGCAACTTTGGAAACATATTAAAAACGTCACTAATATGTCTAAACAGCGTGAATCGAATTCGAGTTTATTGCTGACTAATACTTCACCACTCTTATCAGCTAACAATGTAAATAACTTCTTTGTAAATGTTGGGAAAACTCTTGCCGATCAGATTCCGAGATATTGCGACCAACCATCTTTCCAAAAATCTAGCAATACCTGTAACCTGAAATCTTTTGCTATATTGGATACCGATGAAGATGAAATAACCCGAATCATTTCTGGGCTAAAAGACGACTGTGCAGTTGGATGGGATAACATAAGCAATAAGATCCTTAAACTCTTTAAGCAAATTTTGGTACCTCCCTTAACGAATATATTTCGAATCTGCCTTTCGGAAGGAATTTTCCCTAGATGGCTAAAAAAGGCAGTTGTAATCCCTATCTTTAAATCTGGAAGTAAGGACGTAGTCAATAATTATAGGCCAATATCATTACTCCCCTCAATTTCAAAAATTCTAGAGAAAATTATAAACAGTAGACTAGTTAATTACCTAGAAAAAAACAACATCCTATCCCCTGCGCAATTTGGTTTTAGAGCCAAACTGTCGACAGCAGATGCGGTGCATAGCCTGACTGATTATATTTCAGAAGAACTCGGCAAAGGATACCAGACCTTGGGAGTCTTTCTCGATTTAGCCAAGGCCTTCGACACGGTGTCTATTTCTGTTCTTCTGAACAAATTAGAGATCATAGGAATAAGAGGAACGCCGCTGAAACTTTTTCCTGACTATCTAGACCACCGGTACCAATGTGTTAGAATAGATAATATTACGAGCAATGAGCAGAAAAATACTGGTTTTGGTGTTCCTCAGGGGAGTATTCTGGGCCCCACCCTCTTTCTTATTTATATTAACGACTTGTGTAATCTAAATATTAAAGACGGCAAAATAATATCATATGCCGACGACACGGCGTTAATATTTAGCGCCAAAACCAGTAACGAACTGTTTGAAGTCGCTCAACTAGGTTTTAATACTGTGACTAATTGGCTTCATAGTAATTTACTAACATTAAATGCTGACAAAACAAAATATATTCACTTTTCCATGCGCACGCCTCAACTTAATATAACTAACCCTTATCTATACGCACATCAATGTGGAAACCGTACAATCACCATGTGTAATTGTCCTTTTATCCACAAAACGAGCAACATAAAATACCTGGGGGTAATAATGGACGACACACTTTCTTTTAAAAAACATATTGAAAGCCTAGTTAAAAGAGTGCGCAAACTAATATACCTACGTTTTTAAAAAATTGCGAACATTAGCAGATTCAAAATTAATCACACAAGTTTATTTGGCCCTATGTCAATCTATAATTCAATACTGTATCACTTCTTGGGGTGGCGCACCAAAAACTAACTTGCTTCCTCTTGAAAGAGCTCAGAGAGCAATTTTAAAGGTAGCAAACTTCCATCCCTTCTTTTTTCCCACAGATCTGCTATATAAATCCTGCAATGTACTAACTCTTGGCCAGCTTTTCATTATGCACTTAGTATTAAAACAGCACACCATGCTTGCCTACAATGCCGAATACTAACAAGAGACGGAATGATTTAGTATGCATATCTAATGCTACCTCAAAACATGTCTTTGTAGAAAGGTTTATAACTTTCTTAGGCCCATTCCTGTACAATAGATTAAATAGAAAATTAAGTATTTATAAACTAAATTACTATAGCTGTAAACAAATTATACTTAAATATTTATTAACCATCGACTATGCACAGACAGAGGACCTACTTATTGTCTGCAAATAGAACTGCTAACATGCTATTTTACTTTTATTTACCTATGTTGTAATTTAGTTTTTACGTTATACATGATTGTTAATTTATTACATTAAATACTTGTATGCACTTTCTAGCCTGAAGCACAGGTTCAACCTAGTTCAGGCAAATTAGCAACTGTGCGCTATTTTATTTGATAAGCTGTTCATTGTAAATGTATCCCAATTTTATAAATAAACGATTATTATTATTATTATTATAATCTAGGGGGGGAAAGTTTGTATGAGACTTCCGTAAATTTTGATGCTAGAGGTCTGAAAATTTGTATAGGGGGTCCTTGTTATAAATATCCCCAAAAAAAGAAAAAAAAAATGAACAAAAAAAAAAATACTCGTATAAATATCATAAGCAACTTACAAAAAGAAATGAAATCCCACAAAAACATTTCACTCTACAAGGCCTAACTTCGCAAACTCTACACCTTAGTCAAAATATATGGCTTGGCCATTTCGCTACATTCACATGAGCGTAAGGTGTAAAACTCTCATACTGTTAATGGTTCTTGTAGTAACGAAACGGCCAAGCCATATATTTTGACTAAGGTGTAGAGTTTGCGAAGTTAGGCCTTGTAGAGTTAGGGCGTGTAGAGTTAGAAGCTTGGCTCTACATGAGATCTGATTACTTTTTGACAGTGCGAGCTACATGGTCTCGTCTTGGCAACATTTAACAAGAAATGTTTTTGTGGGATTCTCTTTACTACCGAGATTTTAACTAGAGTTTTTGTTCTTTGTTGTTTTTGTTTTCTTTTGTTATTATTGATTTAATTTTTCTTTTTGCTTTTGTAACGTGAATGCTGTGTTTTTACTTCTCTTTTGTTGTGAATGCTGTGCACGTCTGTAATGTGTCTCTGTTCTCTGTTATTTGTAAATGTTTGTGTTTGTGTTGTTGATGTGCCTTAATAAATAAATAAATAAATAAAGGGATACCGCTGCCCCGGAACATAAAGGGATAAGGAAGGACATTAAATGACCCCTCCCGCTCCACCCAGAGCGGGAGGGGTCATTTGATGATTTCCCATACTCAAAAAAAGAAAAAGCTTATAGACTGATAGGCTGCAATGGGCTGTTTTGATTGAAAAGGAGAGGAGACCTGAAAAGAGATTTAGAATTGTTGCGGGATGATATGAAAAAAAAGGAATGAAGAGAGTGACGCATGTCAGGGAAAAATGGAAGATAAAAACATTTGCGCCGACTCCAAGTAGCATGCTACAAGTTCAGGAAAATGACGAGTCGTCCAACGACCACAGTAATTTATGGAAACTTTACCTCAAACTCTTCCTAGAAAAGCCTCTTCATTAAGCATACCGAGCGGTACAAACACACAACCGATTATCATAAACACTTGAATATCCCATTGTTAGTGTAAGCGAACAAGCAATTAAGCGACTATAAGCTCATATCAATTAATCATATCGTTGCCCACGTACTATCAGCGTGGCGTTATCCTACAACCGTTTCAATAGGGCGCACTTGATTCTTGTAAACATCGGAAGGACTTAGAACTATGTCGTCATTGGAAAGGAGAAAATGCTAAAGCGCCATTTTGGGGCAAAATGAGTAAAATAAATTATATCGTTGGATTAGATTTCTTCTTCTGCGTCTGTCTGTTTAGGTTTTAAGCTAATTTTAATTGGCTCAGATTGTCTCTGTGGATTGTGGCTATCGTTGAATCCAACGACATATCATATAACTGATTTTGGCCCAAATGGCGCTTTAGCATTTTTACCGACTTCACAAAAAGGAGGAGGTACTATGTTCGGCTGTTTGTATGTTTTTTTTTTTTTTTTTTTTTTTTTTTTGTATGTTTGTTCATCGATTACTCCGCCAATTGTCGACGGATTTTCAAAATTCTTTTTTTGGTCGAAAGTAGATAGTTCTGAGGTGGTCCCATTGTCACTAAGTTAGGATCTGATGATGGGATCTTAGAGAAATCGAGAGCAACCCTCAAATTTTATAGGCTCACTTATTGTTTTTCGCATATTTTATGAAGTATCTTGTGTATTTGCGTACGGTTGTCACCATCTCAGGTAGCTGGGCTGATGATGGAAGGTTCAACTCCTTAACAGTAAGAAGTTACTCGAACAGGCAAGGACTGTTTTAGTAAATTGTTTTGATGTTTGATTGGGCATTTGCCACATTTGGTCTCATGATCATCAAGTTATGACCTGATGCTGCAGTCAGGATAGTCTGCAGAGTACCTAACTCCTCGACAACTAACAGCAGATATATCGTGTTTAGGCTCATTGAAAAGGGCTCGATGTGTGGATAAACGTACTGTTAATGAGGAACACCGAAGTACATAGAGACCTGATGCTGAAGCCAGTCGAGCATCAGAAAAAGTACAAACCTTGAAATTACAGCACCGTAGTCGTGTTTGGGCTCATTTTAAACAGGACTAAATTTTTAGTTCAATGCAATGTTGACATAAGTTGGCCTGATGCTGCAGCCAGGATTATCAGCATCTAGTCTAAAAACTAATAAATACTTCTTAAAGTGAAATACTTTTGCGAGTTTTTCTTCTGTATAATTATCCTAACAAAGGTTGCCGGTAGTGGCTAGATGAGAGAAGCGGAGGATCGCGAACGTTGGCGCAAACTTCGGGAGGTCTACGTCCAGCAGTGAACTGCAATTGGCTAATGATGATTTATAAAAGCCTCAATCGTTGCATTTCACGCAATGCCTTTTCGTCATGTGGTCTATTTAGCAATTTGGTAGGTTCCTAGTCGCATAATACAATGTCGTACAGCGTCTTTACACGACTAAGCGTAACATAAACTTGGCCCTTAGCAAAATTTTTCTTGCCTTGTTTTTATTATTAAAGTAACTTGAGCATTTGCTCTCGGAAATTATGATTTGGTAAAGTGGAACTGATGATGAAGACCACAAATGGCACTACTCAATGACAAATATTTCACGGGTTGCGATTCGATTACTTTAATATGGCTGCTAAGCAATTAATGCTCATTACAATGCGTATGGTGAAGTGGAGCTGATGGTGACTTTTCAATCAGCTATAGTTCTCCTGGTTCTTACTAGGAGAACTCCTCAACAATTAACGTCCATGCATCGGGAAAAGCATATTTTGCAAAAGGTGATAAGCAGTTGACATTAGGCTATTATAACTTAGATAAATTACAAACTGACCCGCTAAAAAGTGAAAAATAAAAACTTTTTTAAAAAAAAAACAACCGACTTCCAAAAACACTATAAATAAAGAGAAAAATAACTTTAATTTCGGAAGTCGGTGGCAAAAACTAAAATACAAGTCCAAAGACACCGACTTCCGAAATTAAAGTTATTTTTCTCTTTATTTATAGTGTTTTTGGAAGTCGGTTGTTTTTTTTTTTAAAAAGTTTTTATCTCTTTTCCAGTGACGATGTGGATGTTTATGAATGAGAATCGAAATCCGTGTCTTGTCTTTAAAATATAGTTCACTTCAGTTATGTTCTTGTTCACACAAACCGAAAATAGACGTTTGGATTGGTAAAAATTTAAAAAAAAGCTGTAGATACAGAGTGGTGATACAATTATAGACAGACTAGTAGCGCCCCACAGTTTCACCCGCGTAAGTTTCGACATAAAAATTATCCTATGTGTTAACCCTGAAAATGGTCTATCTATGTGCCAATTTTCATCCAAATCTGTTCAACGGTTTACGCGTGATTGAGTAACAAACATCCAAACATCTTCACAAACTTTCACATTTATAATATTAGCAGGATATTGTTTAAAACTTGGCTCTGCATATTACTATAATAATAATAAATAATAATAATCATTTTATTATTAAGCAGCTTAGGCCCTTAGATAAAATACACAAAATAATCTTAAAAAAACCTACCAACCCCAACCCCCCAAATACCTAATAACCTTAAAATTATGACTATACACGTAACGTTTTCGGCGGCGACTACGTATTTCCTCACAAACATTCGACCCTTCTCCATGATATATTCAGCAGGGTACACACTTACATTTTGAGAGTTTGCGTTTTTACGTTGTTGCTGAGCAGACTTTTTCGAGCATATGAAGCAATGGATTAGCAGTATCCCTCAAAATGATTCAGATTGTGATTCATAGTGTGTTACGCAATTAGAACGCAGATGTCTCCCTCCCAACAAAAAATCTGTCAACAAAAAATATGTCCAATCCTTAACAAAACGCATATCCCCTCTTCAAAGGACAAGTGCAAACTAAGTGAACATTGTTTTTGATATAACAATAATTAATTAGTGCCGCGGTAGGTATTTAGGTGGGCACAGATGTTTGCTCACTCTGTAATTGTCCTCCCACCCGCCGCATTGATGTTGACGCCGGCCCTGGCTTTAATTGATAGTACAGAACTTCGGGAAAGAAGTATAGACATTATAAGGCACCAGAAGGTCAATTTCTGTAAATATCATCTGCCTAGCCTTTTCCCAACTATGTTGGGGTCGGCTTCCAGTCTAACCGGATGCAGCTGAATACCAGTATTTTACATGGAGCGACTGCCTATCTGACCTCCACAACCCAGGGTACCCCATGGTAAGACTGGTTGTCAGACTTTCGGGCTTCTGACCAACCGTAACGACTGTCAAAGATCCACGAATGACAGCCTGGACCAACGGCTTAACGTGCTTTCCGAGGCACGGAGGGGTCTCGGTATGTAAAGATGGTCAACCACAGCTTGTCCTGATCGATCGACCTGTGCGGCTGTTATTATTTAGCCACGGGTCAATTCCTGTAAATAAATATATTTATATTCTAGTCGTAATCTCATCTCAGTGACAATCATGTCAAACTTGTTAAACATGTAGGAAAATTAGAGGTATTGTTGACAAATATAAAGAATGCAAACGTTCTTAACACTCTCCCTGCCGAGTCGAAATATAAAACTTTTTAAGTTCAGGAGGCCGTGGAGGCCGCCGGCGGGTTCTATGTTCTATGTTCTATGTTATGGGTTTGGTTTCCGCACTTAGTCCTTCAGTGTACCATTGTGCGTGGGCCATGGCGGCCGTCGGTGGTTATTCCAACCAGCCCACCTCCCTCCAGAAGCTGATCAAGTCTCCTGGTCTGTTTAGAACATCTGTGTACGATCTGGGTGTCCCGAGGGTTTCTGATCTTATCTGGGTGACGCCTGTGCACTCAAAGAGCACATGCGCAATGGTTTCATCAGCCTCCATGCAAGCTCTGCACAGGGGACTGTCTGTTATGCCCAGTGTGTGAAAGTGAAAGCGCAGGCCTTTCCTGTCCAGTCGTAAGAGGCGCCTGGTTAGCCTGCCGTACAGCGACGGCATGGCTTCTTTGGACTGCCTGCAGCCTGGTGACGACGACCACCAGCTTTCTGCTTGTGTGTGGGTGTGCTCCTGTAGCCACCTGCGTAGTTGGTTGAAGGGGATGGGCACGATAGGTTCCGGTCCACAAACTGACATGCTGGAAGCCCTTCTGGCCAGCTCGTCAGCTGCGTCGTTGCCTAGCGATCCACTGTGTCTTTTTATCCATTGTAGTGTCACTGAATTGCGGTTCGATACAGTTACCCGCTCAAGCGCATTGTGACATTCTAGTATTAAGTTGCGTTGCATGCATTTTTTATCTAAGGATTGGAGGACCGAGGCGCTGTCGGAGAGTATGCGAACATGGGTGTTCGTAACTCTCCTGGCCGCTATGGCATAAGCCGCCTGCGTTATGCCCACACACTCTGCTTGGTAGACCGTGTTGAGCATTCCCAGCGGTTTGGATATTTTTATGTTGAGATCGTGTGAGAAGACTCCGACTCCAGTTCCGCAGTAGGTCTTTGAGCCATCGGTGTAAATTCTCAGTTCCTTCGGTCCTGAGTGATCGCACTGCTCCTCTTCAAGCACTATGTTATAGTGCTTTTGGAAGCAGTACTGTTTCGGGGCTTTGTCGCAAGGTGATGCCATCATTGGCTGCCGTTTGATCGCATCTTCTTTTATGCGTGTGTGTTTGACCCTAGAGTCATTGCTCAGGGTCCCTGATTTGGAGAGCCTAAAGGCAGCCAGGGCCGCTTCCTCCCGCACTATGAGGTGTAGAGGCGGCAGTCCAAGCATAGCCTGTAGGGCAGCAGTGGGTGTAGTTCTCATGCAGCCAGTGATTGCCACACACGCGAACCGCTGCAGCTTTTCAAGGTCTTTTTGGGCTGTGCTCAGGTCTGTTCTGGGCCACCAGACTAGTGAGCCGTATGTAATTATCGGTCGGATGACTGTGGTGTATAGCCAGTGAGTGACCCTGGGGCTTATCCCCCAGTTCTTGCCAAGCATTCGCTTGCATTGCCACAGGGATATACTGGCTTTCGTAGTAATGTAGCTGGTGTGTTTTGCCCAGTTCAGCTGTTTGTCCAGAAAGATGCCCAGGTATTTGGTTTCAGTTGAAAGGCTGAGGGTTGTACCAAAGAAGCGTGGTAGTTGTAATGTCGTCAGTTTCCTCTTTTTTGTGAAGAGAACCAATTCGGTTTTTGTGGGGTTCACTGATAGTTGGTGTTTACCACACCAGTTTTCTATTATTTTCAGGGCCTGGCGCATTAGATTGCACAGGGTGTTTTCGTGGGTGCCATTTATTATTACGGTTATGTCGTCGGCGTATCCTACGGTATAGTAGCCTTTGTCGTTGAGTTCTTTTATTAGACTGTCTACGACCAGGTTCCATAGAAGCGGCGACAGGACGCCCCCTTGCGGGCAGCCCTTCGCCACTATGGCTCTTGTGGTGTCGTTTACGGTCACTTGTACTGCTCTCCGTTTGAGCATGTTGGTGATCCAGCCGCTCAGGGACGGGTCTATGTTGTGTCTCTCTAGGGCCGTGCTAATGCTGTTGAAGGTAGTTTTGTCAAAGGCGCCCTCGATATCAATGAAGGCTGCCAGTGCTGAGCATTTGTGGTCCACTGCGCATTCAATTTTGGATACCACGCTGTGTAGCGCAGATTCCGTTGATTTGCCTGTGGAGTACGCATGCTGTTGTTTGTGGAGTGGCTTTGCCCGAAGAGGTCCATCTCGTATGTGTCGATCACAGAGCCTCTCTAGGGTCTTTAGTAGAAAGGATGTGAGGCTTATGGGTCTGTACGCCTTGGGTTGTGTGTAGTCAGCTTTGCCCGGTTTTGGTATAAAGATGACTTTCACTTCGCGCCAGGCCAGGGGTATGTATCTGAGTGCTATACAAGCTCGATATATTTCTACCAGGCGTGGTGTAATGTGGTCCACACCCCATTGTAATAGGGCTGGGAAAATGCCATCTAGTCCTGCGGACTTATATGGGTGGAAGGTGTTGATGGCCCACTTTACTCGGTCTTCTGTTACCAGACTGTGAGCACTAGACCAGTCTTGTGCTGTTGGGGTCCAATCTGGCTCAGCATCCCAGGTCCTGTCCTCTAGGAGATTGCAGTCTGGGAAGTGAGTCTCTAGTAGGACTTTGCTGGTTTCATGGTCTGTCAGTGTGTACGAGTTGTCGGGTTTCTTCAGCGCGCCAAGGGTTCGGTCCTGATCTGTTGATAAGACCTTCCTTACTCTCGCGGCTTCATTATTGGTTTCGATGGATTCACAGAATTTCCGCCATGCTGTCCTCCTGGCGGTTCTGATTTGCTTTTTGTATGTGTATTGGGTCTCTTTGTATAGCTCCCAGTCTTCGGGAGTCTGGTGTTCTTGGCTCTGTTAAATTGCTTCCGTAGTGTGTTTCTGAGTTTACTAAGTTCGGCGTTCCACCAGGGATTCCTCTCACTGTTGGTTCGTGGTGCCCTTAGTTTGCAGCATGCATGGTATGCTTCGGTTAGGTATTCTGACAGCTTTGTCACAGTGTATTCAAGTTGTGCAGGTTCTCTTATGGTTATTTGTGATAGGTGCCTAGGTCTCGGTATGGGTTTCCTTATATTCGTAGTTAAAGTAAAACGGATTCTTCTATGGTCTGAGCAAGAAGGTTCGTCCGATACGTGCCAATTTGTTTTAATATGAGTCGCGTTTTCTGTAGCAAGTGTTAGATCAATGATCGTTTGTCCTCGGACTGTAACCCAAGTGGGTTCAGAGCCTCGGTTAACGATGTTAAGGTTAGTAGAGAATAAATAGGTGGATAGTACCTCTCCTCTGGAGTTTGATGCGTCGCTGCCCCAGAGCGGGTGATGAGCGTTCGAATCGGTGCAGATGATCAGGTCTAATTTGGTGCTCTCTCAGTGCTGTACCAGGTCGGCCATTTCTTTCGGCGGGCAGTCTGTGTCCTCGCCCGGCATGTACACCGAGGCCAGTACAACGTCTGGGAGTTCACCTTCGGTCTGGAGCCTGACAGCTGTCAGGTCTCTGGAACAGAATTGAGTGAGTAGCGTGGTAGGGATATCTTTGGGTATATAGGCGCAGGATCTGGGTTTGTCTGAGCTGTGTGTGTTGAGAATTAGCTTACCTCCGATGTTACTGAGACCGCATATCCTGTTGTTCCTGATCCACGGCTCTTGGATCAGTGCAATCGTTCGGGGGTTAACCTCCAGTGCCCTGCGTAAGCTAGCCGTAGCAGTTTGGCTATGTTGGAGGTTAGTTTGGATAACATTTAGTGTTGGAGACGATGATAGGGGGGGGGGGGGGTTAGTCGGTGATGGATCCATCGGACAGAACGTCCGCCTCCTCTCTGTACTGGCCTTCGAGTTGTTCACCCGGCGACGATGCTAAAAGTTGCTCGTTCCAGCCGGGAGATGCGGGTGGTATGCTGGCTACATCCTCAGCCATCGCCGCGCGGGCCATGACCTCCTCTAGTTGGGCGATGTCTGTGTCGCCCGTCTGTGTCACTGTCGGTGTCGTCGTCGTCGGGTCCGTCTTGTTGTCCGAGGGCTGGGTCGTGGGCCAGAAGCGCACGTATATCGAACCCAGCAGGTACGATATGCGTCGCTCCCGCCCCATGACCTTTTCCACTTCCTCCGGTGGCACACCTAGGGTCAAATAAGCCCCGTAGTTGTCACCACCGACGGTAGTTGCCCTGTATAAAGACCATCTGGCAATGTCGTACCACCTGTTCTGACGAATCAGAATGCTGTGGAGCCTCTGTATGTCACCTCTATAGCGAGGGACGAACAGGGAGGCTCTGACGCGGGTGGGCACTTCTTATTGCCGGAGCACTGTCAGTGTACGGCCGCCGGCGGGTTCCAAAGTTTCTGCTTGTGAATGCCGTGAGTCAAAAGTTAAAATTATTATTATACAAGAGGCCATGGGTTAAAAAAAAAAACTTTCAGGACGCCGTGGGTTCCGCCCTGACCTCCCGAAATAGTTTTTACAACTACTGGCGTTTTGTTATGGAAAATGTGGTAAAAGTATTAAAAAATGTGCTTTGGCCTGCTGAACAAAATTTTTTGGGGGTCTCCGGCGGTTTCCAGGGCAGGGAGAGTGTTAAAAAAAACCGGTAAAGTGCGAGTCGGACTCGCGCACCGAGGGTTTCGTACTTTGTAGGTATGTAAATAGTTTATCACGGGATTTTTTTTTAATGTAATACCTACAAATTTACGGCTTTCGGAATTTTTCCTTTACTTGTGCTACATGATCTTACTTCTTGTCAAATTTCATGATTCTAGGTCAACGGAAAGTAAGTACCTTATAAATTTTGTTTCCCTTGAGAAGTTGAGAGTGTCGAAATATACGTTTTTTGCAGCATAAACGGCCGTATCTTTTTTTACGTTACCATAGGTGTCTGATTTTTTCATAGCTTCAAAGGACTGTAGATCTGAGTATATTTAATGTTTAAAAAGGTTTTAATTTCAACTCGATACCTCCACACTTTCCCGAGATATACGGTCTTGACAGACAGACGGACGGACGGACGGACAACAAAGTGATCCTATATAAGGGTTCTGTTTATTCCTTTTGATGTACGGAACCCTAAAAATAGGAAATGCCGCTGAGGCCTACCTGTACATACCTATATATGATTCTGAAGATTTGGAAAACTTTCTAATTTACCTGCGCGATCGAATCAGGAATGACGAGACCCTCAGGAGAACCAAGGTAACCGACATAGCCCGAAGAATTGCCAAACTTAAGTGGCAGTGGGCAGGGCACATTGCTCGCAGAACAGATGGCCGATGGGGCCGAAAGGTTCTTGAGTGGCGACCGCGTACCGGAAGACGTAGCGTTGGAAGGCCTCCCACAAGGTGGTCCGACGACCTTATGAAGGCCGCAGGAACCGAACGTTGGATGCAAGAAGCACAGAACCGGTTGAAGTGAACGTGCTTGGGGAAGCCTATGTCCAGCAGTGGACGACGACGATGATGATGATTTTTGACAGATTGAGAACGTTCTTAAAATAACGAGAATTGCCCCTCAGGTGACTGTCTTCTGATAAGGATTGTTTATAAAATACTGCCATTAATCACCTCTTCTGCAGGAAGTAGAGAAGAGGGGAATGGAACTCACGTTCAATATTGCTTTTACGGTCAAAAGTTTATGCACTGCTGGATATAGACGTGCAAGAATTGTCACAACAACTGGGGGCCTAAAAAGGCCTCTTTGGCAGAATCATAAAAGGATAACATTATGAATCATAATATGGCGAAGACAGTACGTGTTTTTCTTTTTTTCGCGCACTACGTAGGTATAATCAAAGAGATTGGGATTGGATTGATTGGTATTTTAATAATAATAATATAATAATGATTTTTATTTCGGACCAAAGAATCCATTTATTAGCACAGACAAAAAAAAATAACTGAAAAATCCTTCACCAATGGGATTTGATACGATTAACTTAACAGTTAACTGTCCATTATGATTAATAATGTTATACTTTTATGATTCTGCCAAATTGGCCTTTTTAGGCCCCTTGGTCCTTATCTGCGCTGTCCATATTCCTAGAGCTAGTATATGGCTGAGGTGGTAATGTGGAAAAAAATACCAAAAAACATTTAGTTTATTAGATTAAACCTTAAAGATCTGCCAGGTGATTGACGGTAAAACTGGACGCGAGAAAAAAATGGTTGTGACGGTTTTTTAGGGTTCCGTACCTAAAGGGTAAAAATGGAACCCTATTACTAAGACTTCGGTGTCTGTCCGTCTATCCGTCTGTCTGTCTGTCACCAGGCTGTATCTCAAGAACCGCGATAGCTAGACTGTTGAAATTTTCACAAAGTATGTATTTCTGTGGCCGCTATAACAACAAATACTAAAAACAAAATAAAATAAATATTTAAGGGGGGCTCCCATACAACAAACGCGATTTTTTAGCCCTTTTTTGCTCGATATCAAAAATGGCAACAGCTAGGCACTTGAAATATTCACAAAATACTCAGTTGTATTTTAACTTTATTAATAAATAATAACATTAAAATAAAATAAATATTTAAGGGGGGCTCCCATACAACAAACATGTTTTTTTCGGCGTTTTTGTCTTGTAGTACGGAACCCTTCGTGTGCGAGTCTGACTCGCACTTTGCCAGTTTATTTTATTCTAGAGAATGTGTATCATCTTTTTTCAAACTGGTCGTACTTACTGTTTATATTATTTATTTAATCCGGTTTTAATTTTAAACCATCTGCTCTCAACAAATGTAGCTTACGAATACTTACAATAATATAATTCATTTATTTATGTCACTTAGTTATTTTGAAAAAAAAACTTACTAATAGATATCTAAAAGAAGGCCAATTTAGATATTATCGGCTAAGATAAGGCCACAGATCCCTAAGGATAAGGCCATCTTGTATAGATGTATTGTGTAGTTACACGTGCATCTTGTATACCTAATTGAACTGGTTTAGATAGCTACGTCATCATCCACAACCCGATTTCATCCATGGTTGAGTGAGCATAGGCTTTTCTTTGAATAATTCCACTTTGCCCCACCGAGCCGCCCCACTGGTAGGGCAAGGTGGGATGCCTAAAATTTTGCAGTGGAATCTGCCCCACTAATTCGATTTGGTGGTACAGGTTCCACTAGTCTAAAAACTTGTTGGCTTCTGCCCCACTAGGGTTGATTAGTTAACTTGTTTCTTATTTATAAGGTAATCATAAGACTGTATTATGCCATCCCAAATGATGATGCTCTAGAAATATATTCTGCTAAATCATCAGGTGCAATAAATACGTCACACGATTAATATGTGATTTTGAATAGTTATGTAGTTTGAATAAGGGCTGATTGTTCAATCATCTGATAACTTTATTCGAGTAATAATTTTGAAATTTTGACAGTCATTCCATACTAAAACTGTCAAACGTCAATTTTATTCCTCGAATAAAAGTTACCTGGCGATGGAAAAATCAGCCCTTAGTAGCATTTCGTTTTCTATTTACGGGGATAAATCGTATTCAGTTTGTGATTTTGAGCTTAGTATGAAAAGCTTTAATGAACCAGTAACAACAAATCGTGTAGGTAACTGTAATTTTAAAAGCTTAGTGTAGTTATATTTTATTTGTAACAAATCGTGTAACTAACTTGTGATTTACAACCGGTTTCCTTCCATGTGCAAGTGCCATACATATCTTACATACCTTTTGGTACTAATGACATAGGTACCTAATGTCAGTCAAAGCACGTATTAAGTATATCTATCAATTTACTTCAATTCAATTGTTGAATTCAACGAAAAGTCTATTCTCAAAAACGAACGCATTTATTAAATTTTTACATTTGAATCACGCACGAGGAAAATATGTACATGTTCAAGGTCCAATGAAATTTGTCATTCAAAGGACTGCGCGGACGTTGGAGCGACGCACGCGCAAGTAAAATAGGCCCCGACGCGCACTGAGAATTTTCCTCGGAGGCACACCGGGTGATTCTTTTTAGTTTCTGGTGTTTTGAACGGGTTTTTTTTTGTTTTAGAAAAGAAAGTTTTTGTAAATTATGTTGAGGTTACTTCTATGTCTTGTGGTTAATCAAGAAGTATGGAAGAAGAATATATACTTCAGCGACTCCCCAAAGCATTGCTATAAGGACAAGAGAATGGTCATGATGGATCGCCATTGTACAGTTTTTACTTGTGCATAAAGTTTTAATAAATAAATAAATAATCTAGACATGGCAGTGCTTTATAAAAAAATACACAGGAAAAGTAGGTACTTATAGACGTTTTTTATACAAAAAAATCAGCATTGTGATGGACAAAAGAGAATGTAATTGAAAGCAGCAACAAGCCGTGTCAATTCAATCAGAAAGTTTGTTACTTAGCAAGGACGTTAATCGACAAAAAAGGCATTCTCATCACACCTTCACTTATTCATCATTCTCCTGCTCTTAGTCCAATTTGTTTATTTATATTCACTTATAATTATCGCAAACAGCAGGAAACGACTACGTGGAAGGCCCAGAAAGAGATGGTGGAATGGATCCTTTCTTAAAGGATTGGTCCACAATCGCAGTAGACCGGGAAAAGAGGGAAAGAATAAATAGTTTCCTGTTGGCTTATAATCACACTAATATTATAAAGGCGAAAGTTTGTGTGTGTGTTTATTATGTTTGTTACTTCTTCGCGCTCAATCGGCTGGACCAATTTTGATAAAATTTGGTATGGAGGTAGCTGACACCCTGGATTAGGTAACATATGCAACTTTTTTTCCCGATATTCCCACGGGATCGTAACTTATGCGAGTAAAACCGCGGGGCGTAGCTAGTAATAATATAACTAACAAACTCAAATCAAAATGACGCACGAAATCAACTTGTACTTAATTAAATACAGAACATTCACAAGCTCTCATCTAACCTCCAAAAAACAGATTCACGATCTTCATTCGAAACTTATAATTACTCGTATCTTCCGGCACCTTATTCTGCCACCGGTACGTCTCAGACCTCACAAGGAAGACACTCAACACGTACTCACCGAAAATTACTAGCGTCAGATTTGCGTCGTGAATTTTTAGAGCCGCTTCCGTGTTCCTTGTACTTGTCCAACGTGCTCAGGGTCGATCGAGATATGTTTATTGCGAACGCTTTCGGAATCGGACGCACTTTGCGGATTTTGGCCTTGCCATGTTTGTCGAAGGACCGATGGCCGGTGGAGCAGACGAGTCCTGGAGTGGAGACCGCGTAACGGCAGCGCGTTGTAGGACGCCCCAGCAAAGTGGACCGACGACCTTGAAAAGGTGGCTGGACGGACTGTACGAGGAAGACGGAGGACGGAGGTGTTATGGCGCAGCCTAGGAATGGCCTATGTCCAGCAGTGGACTTTCAAAGGATTTTTGGAAATGAAGAGGTTTGATGTTAAGGGGCTTACATGACCTAAAGCGTGGTCACTGTCGGACTGCATAGATAAGACAGAGAAGCGCGATGACACAGCCCTGGTAATTTATTGCAAAATATGAAGCAATAATTGAATTACAAAAAATCTATTGTTTGGACTAAAAAATTAAAATACTGGTGTTTTAGTATGTTGCTTGTTGAATAAACTGACAAAAAATCAGAATTATTGTATGTATGGTTTTATTGTAAAAAGAAAGTTGTTAGAGGTACCTTCGTGATGTTTTTCTATCGTATCAAATTAGTTGTATTATGTTTTCAACACACTATCTACCTAGCATATATCCTGAAGAATATCATACATTTTTTGGATTTTGTTTACTGTAGTCGATCATATACTTTTATTGTTTCTAAAACTTGCGTTTTTGTGTTTAGGTCCTGTAAGCCCCTTAATACACTTGTTTTGGTTACTTTCCAGGTAAGTACTGCTACCTTTTTACTCGGCTGCGCGACGCAAAGGAGGGTAATGAGTTTTTCAGCCTATATAATATGTACAATTACTACAAACATACCTATGTTTGTTCCTTTGTCGCGCTCTAGAGACTAAACGCGTGGGCCGATTTTGATGATTTTTAACCCCCGACGCAAAAACGACGCGGTGTTATAAGTTTGACGTGTCTGTGTGTGTGTGTGTCTGTCTGTGGCATCGTAGCTCCCGAACGGATGAACCGATTTTGATTTTGTTTCTTTTGTTTGAAAGGTGAATAAGTCGGGAGTGTTCTTAGCTATGTTTTATGAAAATCGGTCAAAGATGGCCGCCGCCACAAAATGGCGGATTACATATTTTTATTCTTATTCTACTTGACCTTCCGTTTAGATACTGTAGCTTCGTTAAATATTTCACAATTTCATAAGCTGGTGTAGCTGAAAAATAAATCAAATCTCCCTTAGATTTGTCGCTTGACTGTACATATGTGTAAGTAAACTTCTCTCTCAGCCGTCTTTACGAAAATGACTGACATAAACTAAGCCTTGTGTTCACCAACATTTAAATCAACTGATTAAATATTTAATCAGTTCTATATTTAAAATGTCCTTAAGAAATTTGACATAAACCAACTGTTTAAATACCTAACAGGCCTAAGTGCATAAACATAATTATATCAATCTTTTTTTCCAAACAAGATAATATTTACTTAATATATGGTAACATACTTAAAATAATATTATCAATATGTACATGTATATAAAAAAAGGAAAAGAATCATAGTGCATCAAAAAATTCATTCGCATCGCTGTCAACAGGAAAAGTGCCCAAAAGGCTGGCAGCATTGCCACGTTGTATGGCGATGCTGATTCTTTGGCAAAATAATCTGTTTAAATAAAACAACGTCGGATTAGTTACACCACCATTTATAACTCAAGAACGGCTGGACCGATCTTTATGATCTTTGATTTTTTGGATTTGTCTCCGCCCCGAATAGCAGGATAACTATTAAAACATGGGAAATATTCATGAAAAAAAATAATGATGAAGATAATTCATACATTTTTTATTGAACAGCTTTTATTAATTCTGAGGCGGCATGAAGTTCGCCGGGTTAGCTAGTAAGTACAGACGCCAGCACAACAAGCTGCAAAATCTGCAATTTGTCAAATTTCTTTAATAGATTTTCAACTTTATCGCTAAAGCATAAGGTTCAAATTTGATTGGGAAACTTTGACAGTTTCGGGTAGCTTGATGTACTAGCGTCTGTATATAAATCTAAATCGCACAAACTGAACCTCGACAACTGATCCATATCCAGATCTACGTGGAACAATGCTGAACACAATTTCTTTACTATTCATCCGTATCTATCTTAATCACGAAGGCTACGCTGAACCATTACCAAATGACGTAATCCTTAAAAATAAACTGTTCGAAAGTGAAACTGAGCTAATTGTGCTATTTTTAACGTTTATAGAAGTTAAAAGGTTTTTAATTAATACTGTAACGTTCCGTGAAATGGAGAAAACTATTTTTTTTTTAAATGTTAGGTAATTGAGAAATGAGTTTTGTGTTAATTGAGTACGTACTTTTTTTAAATATTAGCAAATGACAATTAATTATTTAAATGTTGCCAGGTAAATAAATAATGGACATTAGTAGGTATTACGTCCTATTAGGTCTTCTCGAGCAGTTTTGAGTGTGCCGGTCGCGACTTACGAGTTGTAAGTCGTAGGTTTCTAACCCAGTCAGGCGCTTTACTTTGTGTAAATTATATCATCACCACTGCTCTCAAAACGGTGAATGAAAACATCGTGAGAAAACATGCCGGTTTCCTCCTATAATCAAAAATTCGAAGACATGTGACATTTACCATCCCGCACTGGGCCCGCGTGGTAATTTACGGCCCACCCCTCTCACAGAGGGGGGCCTCCCCTCTGTGAGAGGGGTGGGCCGTAAATTGCGTCCCAGCACTGGGAACATTATGGGCTGAGTATGTAGGTCTTGTCGTGATGGCCCAGTGGTTGATGGTTTTTTTTCTTTTCTGGTCTCTCAAATACCAATATGACTTTTACAATTCGTATGAGTTTATTTTGGACATAACTGACACCTGTGAAGGGAAAACATTGTTAGGAAACCTGGACTTATAAGTTCATACTAGCTACATCATTTCAGCCGAAAGACGTCCACTGCTGGACATAGGCCTCCGGGGGGGGGGGGGGGTTTACCATAATCGCCACGCTTGGCAGGCGGGTTGGCGACCCACCCCGTCGCATCGCATCGCCTGCCTGCGCTTTCGTTTTCGCTTAGCGTTCTTTCTGACTTCTTCTTTTTGCTCGGCTCCTAAAGGTCCTGGCGCTGACGTAATGACATCAACTGGTGCAGTATAGTATACGATGAGATGTAACAGTAAGAAGAGAGTGCTGACAGAAGTGAAAACAAAACACAAACAGAATACTTTGCTATCACTCACTGACATATCGTACATCCCGAGGACAGCCGAACACATCCGAAGCGGGTATATTTTGAATCGTCTTATAAACAAAACACGCGCGGTGTCGCTTACGGTAACAGCGGCGCGAGTTCAATGGTGTTTTCCCATCTCAAAAAATTACCAACGCGCCTAAACAAGTTTTCACTTAAATAAATACACAATACCTACCTAGTTTTAAATGTATAAAACAAAAAAAAAATGGTAACATTCCGGGTGACGACTCACACACCGCCTTTATTAAATAGAAACAATGTTTTGTATTTTATAGTGATTTATGTAAAAATATAAATTGTATGCAGTCTATCCCCTAAGCTTAGCTCATGAAATCTAT
Source organism: Mesoligia furuncula (assembly GCA_916614155.1). Taxonomy (NCBI): domain Eukaryota; kingdom Metazoa; phylum Arthropoda; class Insecta; order Lepidoptera; family Noctuidae; genus Mesoligia; species Mesoligia furuncula. The sequence goes on from OU744794.1 coordinate 6,803,783, forward strand.
AAACGTTCCATATATTTATCAATCTCACCTGTTTTTTTTTTCTATTGGCACGTGACATTATACAGGATGACTTTTTATTTGACTTCAAAAAGGAGGAGGTTCTCATTCGACTGTTTTTTTTTTTTTGTATGTTTGTTACGCAATATTTCCGGCAATTGTAAGTCGATTTCAAAAATTCTTTTTTTAATGGATATGGGATGCCTCTGGGGTGATCTCATATAAATTTTATTAACTTTGCTGGTAAACGTATGTGGCAAACATACGTATTATTGACTTAGTTTATATTGATGATGTTATAATGACATCCTGTCACTGATATTTACATAGCAAGTAGTGTTACACAAATTTGTGTGTGCAATTGTACAACTTAAAAGTGAAAAAAAAAGACCAATAACAAAAAAAAAAACAACTGAGTTCCAAAAAAGATACTACAAAGTGAAAAATAACTTTAATTTCGGAAGTCGGTGGCAAGCAACGAAAATGCGAAACCAACGACAACGTCTTCCGAAATTAAAGTTATTTTTCACTTTTTGGAAGTCGGTTGTTTTTCTTTTTGTAAAATAGTTTTGCAAACTTTATTATAAATAATGTAGGTACAATAATTATTTTCTATTTGTCATTCTAAACACAACCTTAATCCAAACTATATAAATGTGAGTTGTTTTTTTTTTTATTTTCCTTCACCTTTATCTATTATTCATATTATAATTATTCTCGTTTGGTATTCGGTATTTTATTCTGACCTTCTCAGAATGCAAGTTAACTAAGAAAGATACAAAATTGACCGTTGAATAAAGATCGAAGGTACCTATTCTCTGTCACCTTTTCTAACTAATCTGTCGCAAAAAGATTCAAGTCACCACGCCAGTTTTTGATGGGCTATGTAATCGCATCGTCATTTCAGCCGAAAGACGTCCACTGCTGGACATAGGCGTCTCCCAAGAATCGCCATTTCAACCAGTTCTTTGCTTCTCGCATCTAGCGAATTCCATCCTGCGGCCTTCACAAGGCCATCGGTCCAGCATGATCCCAGGACATCCAACGCAACATCTCAAAGTTAGTTAGATTACCGAGATACGTATCTTTCGGTAATCTAATTAACTTTTAGATGTTGTCAAATCACACTAATATTATAAAGGCGAACGTTTGTGTGTGTGTTTATATGTTTGTTACTTCTTCACGCTCAAACGGCTGGACCAATTTTGATAAAATTTTGTACGGAAGTAGCTGACACCCTGGATTTACATATAGGCTTCTTTTTATCCCGATATTCCCACGTGATCGATATTTACGCGGGTGAAACCGCGGGAAACCTATAAGTGTCATATATAGGGATTTGATTGGCTGTGTGTCAACGAAATAAAGCAGCATGTTTAGTTTTTGTGTTGAGATTATAATAACCTTGATAGTGTGCAGTAGGTAATGTCGACTAGCAGAACAAAACTTTTACTGCAGAATCTAGGCTTTCTTCTATATCTCAGCCGGATTTGCGGTGAATGTTGTAGTTTTATCTTGTTTAGAAATCGGTTTTATGGCTAAGTATTATCAGCCGCACGGGTCGATCAATCAAAGCTACGTTAGGTTAAGCTACGTTAGCCTCGGTTGGTCCGTGGACGGGTGACTATCTTTACATAACATGACCCCTCCCTGCCGCTGCTGTCAGTCGTGGATCTGCGGATGCGTGTTCTTTGACAGTCGTTAAGGTTCGCCAGAAGCCAGAAAGTGTGACCACTGGTCTTACAAAGGGGTATTACCCAGTAACTGGGTTGTGGAGATCAGATAGGCAGTCGCTCGATGTAAAATACTGGTGACCCTGTAGTGTTATTAGTGGATTCTAATATCAGTAAAGAGCTAGTTGTCTGTGTGGTGCCGGACTTAAAGAATAGCACCACCCCATACTTCCCGTGGGTGTCGTAAAAGGCGACTAAGGGGCGTACCGGAGAATGGGCAGCAGCGTTATCTATGCATTCCACCACCATACCATACTGCGATCGCCAACCCGCCTGCCAAGCGTGGCGATAATGGCAAACCCCCCCCCTTTTGGGGGAGGCCTATGTCCAGCAGTGGACGTCTTTGGGCTGAAATGATGATGATGATGAAAGAGCTAGTGATTGTAAGGGAAAATGAAGTAAGACTTTTCTTCAGTAGGTACACATAAAAGGTCTTAAAATTGCGTAACAGCAGATCCTTCACGACAACATTCTCGCAAACGTTAACAAATAATAATCCCACAGTTTATCTATCCACTTAGCACAAGCATTTACCATTATCCCGGCATGGAGTAGTGACAAAAATTTCACAACCATCGTGTAAAGGGTTACAACACCATCATGAGACCATGCCCGGCCATGGGTTTGCGAAATTACGCCCAGAGGTCAGCGGGTACGATGCACGGAATAAGCAATTTTCCTTTGTAATATTTTATCTATGCAAATAGGCTTTTAAGTCATTATTAAAACTTAATAATGTTAGGGCAGATACTTTACAGAGAAATTAACATCATGACGGTGCCTTGTCAATATATCTATGAAAACATCATGTATGTAAGGAAAAATTTACATCTTTTTAGTAAAAGAGGTGAAAGACATAATTATAGTACTAGAAATAGGGACCTATTAGTTCAACCAGGTTTCAGACTGGCTAAAGTAGATTCATCTTTTATGGGGTACTGTCTAAAATGTTATAATAAAATACCTCCCCACATTCTTCAACTGAATGAGACAAAATTTAAATCTTGTATAAAACGCACACTATGCAGTCAGGCATATTATAAGTTAGGGGATTATATCGCTGACAAAAATGCCTGGCTCAATGCTAGTCCTGCTCCACAACCACAACTAATTGACTAACACTTGAAAATACTGTTGGAGCTGCTGAAGATTGTAAGACTATCTTTGCATTGTATAAACTCAATTTCCTTTGTATTGTATAATTGCATAGCACAGATGTGAGTTCTATGTAACCTATAGCTACCATTTACCGGGTAATAATATATATTTCATTGACTTGAATATTCCCTGGCGGCTGATAGTGTGTCATGCTCACTCAAATGTCTCGCTGACGGTGGCGAGTGTGTTGGATCATTTAGCTCCCTTCAAAGTGGTTGAGCTGAATGGTGCTGGTATATACGTCATGTTCGTGAACGGGCGCCGTCAGTTGGGGCTGGTCATCACTTAGCCGCCTGGGCTTATTTTAATTGTTTTAGTTTTGGATTGTTGTTTTGTTACAATTTGTTGTATTCTGGACGCTTTTAACGCGGACGTCTTTTTTTGTTTTTTACATCGTTCTCACAAATATGTATAAACATATAATCATAAATTCAAAAGTAATGATGTAACAGATATTTTTGTAAAATGTAATTTAAAAAGAGTGTCCATGGAGTTTCTTGCCCGTTCTTCTCCATAGGTACCTACGCTTTGGAATGGGCAACTAGCTTCATATTTTCTGACTGACCGACTTCTTGACAATTCAAAAGTGCCTGTTAAAGGTTTAATTGAAATAAATGCTTTGAGTTTGAGTTTGACTGTGTGAAAAGATTTGGTTGGGATATTAATAAGTTAGAGAGTTGCGAATTTTTTTGGAGATTATTTTCCTATAAGTATTAAAACTTTGTAACGTTAATAACAACCGACACTGAAAAAGTAATTGGGTAGTAACACATTGATAAATTGCGATAAGCAGAAACTACAGAATGCCGCCTAGTACGATCTTGACATTCAAGAACTAATCCATACTAATATTATAAATTCAAAAGTAACTCTGTCTGCCTGTCTGTATGTTATCGTTTCACGCCTAAACCGCTGAACGGATTTCGATAAAATTTGGCAGAAAGATAGATTGCATCCTGGGGAAGGACATAGGATAGGAAGGACAGGCGTTTTTATCGACATACCTCGCGGGCGAAGCCGCGGGCGGAAGCTAGTGTCATGCATATTATGGTAGAGAAAAGCCGAGAAATTCAAAGATTTGTAATGTGATGTCGTAACAAACATATTTTTGTGCGCTTACATTGCAAACGCTGGCTAAACCTTACGAGATAGATCAAATTAAGGTACTACGAAATTGTATATCTTAAAAAGATCGGTAAAAAAAGTCCGCGATGATATATATTAATCTCCTAAGGATAACCCACAAAAACCATTTTTATCGTTTACATATTACAAAAAAATTATGGGTTATTTACCAAGCTATTTTAAACAATACAGTATTACGAATATTCCTTATTCAATTACCTAACTACATTTACCAAGAGGTATCGTATTACCCAGTAACTGGGTTGTGGAGGTCAGATAGGCAATCGCTTTATGTTAAATAGTGGTATTCAGCTGCATCCGGTAACACTTGAAGCCGGCTCCAACACAGTTGGGAAAAGGCTATGCAGATGATGAAGAGATACGTTGTACATTTTATGTAGATCAAAATGAATATCTAAAGCCTCCACTACACGTCGTCAGATGCATCAGCAGATGGCCATCTGCCAATGCCTCCGTCGACGTGTAGACGGGGTAATTTCAGCCTCTGCCGAAGTCAAACACCTACCACAGACTAGCAAATTACCCCGTCTACACGTCGGCGGAGGCATTCGCAGATGGCCATCTGCTGATGAATCTGTCTACGTGTAGAGGAGTCTTTAGAAGATATCAGAGATTTAAAAAGCGGGGGAAGAGCGGCTGGCGGGGCGTTACCAAGTTCGCCGAGTCAGCTAAAGATAGATAAACGGACAAATTTGGAACCTCCTCCTTTTTTGAAGTCTGTTAATAAAACAAGACCTTCCTTCCAGCCAGCCATGTCCGAAAGGGTTATCGCTGGCCCGGAACATAAAGGGAAGGAACACGGGTGGGTTTTAGCCAGTAAGAGTCTGACACTCCCTTTCGCTCCACCCAGAGCGGGAGGAGTCATTTGATGATTACCCATCCGCAAAAAAAGCAAAAAAAAAAAAAGACCTTTCATATGTGCCAAGTTGATATATGCCTCTCCTAATGGGCTTAAAATGTGTGCGTATAATCTTATTAGTATGCTCACAGGTGGATGCTGTGCGCACACCTGGTACAACCAGGTTGGTACGAAACCAGCCTAGCCTATGATATTTACGGGTGGTCTGTACTGAGTTCAGACCCCACAAAAAACCCATTACAAAAGTGTGCTTCGACAATTTTTATTAATTAGAAAAATGTTTTTGAACATTGTCGTTGGCTGTAACGACTTTTTACATTCTTTTTTTTTTTCTTATGCTTTTTGTGATATTTTAATAATGAAACTTCTCTTCTTCTTCTTCTTCTTCTTCTACTAGATTGTCTGTAATAAATAATAATAATAAAAGTCACTTAGTTTTAATTGAAAGTCAAAGTCAAATCATTTGTAACTTTATTATTATTTTTGCTTATTTTTTTTTTTTAATTTTGATCGTCAAAATTTACAAGAAAATAGAATTTATTCTAGTCGCCCCTTCCAAAAGGTAGTGTCGTATGGAGAAGAATGGGCAAGAAACTCCAACGTTACTCTTAAAATGTCTTACAATATTTTGTATACATTAATTATTTATAATTATATGTGAAGACGATGCCATTAAATTCTTAATTCGAATTTGTAATTTTTTTTCCAGATATAATTATCAAGCGAAACCCAACCAGGTGTGTGCAAAGACATATTAATTTAAAAAAAAAACACCAATATTGACAGTTCCGGTCCATGCAACGACATACCTTTGCTTATAATTAACTTTTTAAACACGCGGGAATAACCGTCGACGTATTTTATAAGTGTATGTAAATTAAAACGTTATAATAAATGGGTATAATATAACAACTTGTAATAACCTAAGTGCTTGGCCAGACTGGTAGCGCGGGCGCGGAGCGGGCATGGCGCGATATAATATATACTCAAACATAAGTACTTCAAGATCAAGTAACGCACCACACTTACCTTGGATTGGTCGTAGACAATCGTTTTAGCTGGACTTTTCACGTGGACTCAGTCTGTGACAAGTTGCGAGCTGTACTGGCAAAATTTTACATTTTGAAACCTAAAGTTCCGTTCAAAATCCTGCTCAACATGTACATTGCTTTAGCGGAATCAATTATATTATTATAGCATACGGAATCACGAGTTATGGGCGAACATTTAAATCATATACTGAACGAATTTCCAAACTGCAAGTTAGACTTTTAAAACTCATCGTACCCAGAAAAATAAAACACCAATATAAAGATAACGTCATTGAACTATTTAAATATTGTAAAATTTTGCCAATACAGATTAGACTCAACATGGCCCTCTTGATTGAACAATTTGATAATAAAAGCATTCAAGTACCGATATCACATAAAATAATCACAAGAAGTATCGCCAAAAATAAACTAATAGTACCTCAGGTTAGAAATTATTATGGCAGGCGAACAGTAAAATTTTTAATACCCACAATAATGAATACAATACCAAAATCTATTAAAAACGAAATAAACTCCAAAAACTATAAGCAAAAATACAAAAAATACTATGACAACTACTTATTGAACTTAGTTTCATAAAATAACTTTTAAATGTAAAACACGAATAAAAATAAATAAAAGCGTAACAACTTGTATAGCTTTACTAGAACCGGTCTTCTAATGAGCGCCCAGTAGCGAGCAAAACAAAACATTACACTTACTGATAGATGTTTACGGATTAGTTAAATACGTGTATATTATTCGTGTACCTACATTATTTGCTTATTGAGTTGAGCTTTAAGAAATGGTGTAGGTACATGAATGATATTATAATAATATGATTTATAATAAGTAAATTTAGGTTATCCTTACTCAGTAATCATTAAGGAGTGTTCTTATAGCGAATGTGAGTACCAATACAAACCATTTCTGGTTTAATGGTAAAACTTCATTTGAGTGTCCATAGTGGGCACGCGGGCGGGGTGAGCAGCGCGGGCTGCTCGGCGCGGGGAGCGCGCAGGCAACTCACGCCATAGCTCGTTCATACAAGTGGCCGCATTGGGTGCGCGGGAGGCCCGCGCCCCCCGGGATTCTCAAAGTAGTTCGAGCTTTTTTCTAGTAAAAATAAGTCTTCTTCATTCATATTCTATTTTGACAAACACTGGACACGACAACACGCAGAGCGCAGCCGCGCTAGACTGCGGACAGGTAGATCGCGCGCGTTCCCGCACCCGCGCCGCTCCCCGCCCCGCGCTGCCAGTCTGGCGAAGCACTAAGGGTTAGGCAGAGATGCAAAATTACACTCACATTTTGTCAGTTATGTTTAAGTCTCATGTAAAAGGGTGGGCTGCCTCGATGGCCTAGTGATCGCAAGTGCCACTGTTGAGCATGAGGTTCTGTGTTCCATTCCCAGGTCGGACAAAGTGTTATTGGGTTTTTACATCAGGAATTTGTTCGTCACAGCCTGGAGTCTGGATTTGTGCCCGGTTGATGGCAATAGGCCCGCCCCCTATGACATGGGACTTATTTTATCTTTTTTTTGTCTTAATTTTGTCTTTTTGACATTAACCAGACACAAAGACTCAGGGCTGCTACAGCTAAATTCCCCGGTAGAAAACACCAATTACACTGTCAGACCTGAAGTTAGAACCCGGGACCTCCGCACAGCAATTGCGTTTGCGACAACTTCCAATAGGTACATAGATAAATACATAATGTATATTTCAACATATAGATAGTTAGGAATTTAATATATTAAAATCAATCTGCCTAGACCTCTCCCACCTATGTTGGTGTTGGATTCCAGTCTAGCCGGATGCAGCTGAATACCGTATTATACATGGAGCGACTGCCTATCTCCACAACCCAGTTACTGGGTAACACGTTACCCTTGATAAGACTGGTTGTCAGACTTTTGGGCATCCGTAACGATTGTCAAAGAACCAAGAATGACAGCCGGGATCAAATAAAATATTTCTGATTTCTGACCAACGAGGCAAGGAGGGGTTTTGATATGTAATGGGTGGTCACCCATCCAGTAACCGATCGCGGCAAGCGTAGCTTAACCCACTATTTAGTTAGTAGTTATCATTTGGCCACGAGCACCTCCTTAGGAATCCATACTATAATATTAATTATAAATTCGAAAGTAACTCTGTGTGTATGTTACCTTTTCACGCCTAAACTACTGAACGGATTTCGATAAAATTTGGCGGAGAGAAAGATTGCATCCCGGGGAAGGACATAGGATAGTTTTTATCCCGATATTCCCAAGGGATCGACACTTACGCGGGTGAAACCGCGGGGTGCAGCTAGTTTATTATATACCATAATATATGTAAATAATACTAACATAATAAATTGTTACAGTACATACTAAACATATTTATGCGTCTAATATGGCCCGTAAACATATTCTTAGTTACGCCCATGGTTAAATTTATTAACATTGTTCAATGCATGTAATTTATTTCGCATGCCAGTTCGTTAGATAGTTGATTGGGTACTTCGAAGGTTGTGAGGCGAACTTTGACTTCTTTGAGGATGCTCATGTAGGTCGATGTTTAAGCGTAGGTAGTGCAGATCCCTTTAAATATTGTCGTAGTGATTTTACTACAATATTTTGAACTTCACTCGCATAAGTCTCGAACCCGTGGGAATATCCGGATAAAAAGTATCCTATATCCTAATTCAGGTCATGGTCTACCCATGTGCCGCATTTCATCTAAATCTGTTTAGCCGTTCTAGCGTGAAAGCGTAACAAACAAACATACAAAAACTTGAAACATAACTTTTCTCTTTATAATATTAGTTTAGATTAAAATAGGCTCGTGGTTGAGTAGTAACAGCTGCACGGGTCGACTGATCGTTTGCCGGACAGCGCGTACGTGTTCCACGCGTGCCTCAAAGAGATGTCAGCATCAGAGAAGGGGCCCGTTTGGGCCGGGTCAGCAGGATTTTCCGAAAGGGTTACCGCTGCCCCGGAACGTAAAGGGCTAAGAAGGAACATGGGTGGGTTTTTAGTTAGTATGAGTCTGACACTCCCTTCCGCTCCACCCAGAGCGGGAGGGGTCATTTGATGATTTCCCATCTTGAAAGAAAACTAAAAAGGCTACGGTTGCCGCGGTCGGTCCGTGGTAAATTTTTATATAATCCTACATACCATATGAGTAAGTTATACCCTATTCTTCCACGATCAGGCTTGGTAAACGAGGCGACGAGACGACGAGTTGACGATCTTGGCAATGGTTTGGCTGGTTTGACTAGCAGCAATTAGATGAGAGCGGCCAAGGGTCGAGTTAGATGACGCGCGATCGGCGTATGTGCGGCAAAGGCCTGGTAGAAACCTCTAGCAAGCCTTTGCTGCACAAACGCCAATCATCAGCCGATGATAACAATGATGACTTTTATAAAATATGTAACATAATTAACGCAAGACCTCATGCACCCCAATTAGAGTATTGAGTTAAAAGCATGATACAATGACCAAAACTTTTTTTAAATTACTGTATGCATTTAAAATTGAGTCTTATTGGTTTGAATTTAATTTTCTTTGGCTCAATCGGCTGGCATTACGGCAAAATATATAATTTTTGAAAAAAATATCTTTATTAAAAGTTACTGAAATCGATTCAGTAGTCAATTATGAACAAACCACTTTCAGGACTTGCGTTTATCCTGTTACACCTTGTATATTTAAAGGACAGCATGGGTTACGTAATTATATTAGTTCTGGCTTGGTATAAATTTTAAATAACGAGAACATGTGTATGAAATGACATATGATGGAATGTCTCAAAAAACAACTACAAATTCTTCTAAAATGATGTCAGTATTAAACGTGTGGGTAGTAAAATATAAAATATTATGTGCATGCAAGTCATTTAATTACTAGTCAATGTAATGATAATAAAGTATCACTAACATTCAATTAAATCATCGCTTTATTAAGCTTGGTTCAGATGGGCTTCATATGTTATTTATGACGTCTACACAAGACAACTTTGGCAAAAAATAATCTACATTAATAATGATTAAATGCTGTTCGTTGGTAACACAGACCAAATAAAACGTCAAGACATAGCGCTGCGAACAATACAATGAAGCATGCAAAAATCACACCTCCGCTCTGTGCATACACGCTCACACGCACACATTTACAACCATTTTCAATCAAACTACACCTCACTATGTGCACACATGTTTACGAAACCGGCTTCACTTTACTGTTGACAGCCCTCTGTCTTGGTTTTTTTATTTGGTCTGAGGTTGGTAAGCACATCACTTGAGAACGGCTACACTGATTTAGATAAGTTTAATTATAAAATGTCCGTAAAAGTCCGAATGAGATTATATGGAAAAAAATTGGGAAAAATTCCCGGAAATCTTCAGTTTTGGGAAAAAATTAAAGTCCATTTTCTTTGAGTTATTTGTCTGAATTATTGAAAATTTCACATAGACATTCATCATCATCATGATGATGATGATGATGAATGTCTATCAGACGTCCACAATCCATTTCGGGCCAGATAGTATCTAAAAGTAAATCACATGATATTAAACGAGTTACCTACTAAAATAATAAAATTTAATAAAATCATTTATACTTTTAAATAATTATGAATTGAGTATAAAATAGTAATATATCTAATAGAATAAATCGATCACAATTTGCACGTGGAATCTAACAGTCTCTAATACATGTTCACCTTGAAAAAAAAAACAATAATTATGATTTATTTTTAATAGCATACATACCTACTTCGTTTGATTCATAGGATCTAGATATAATTGCAACAAAAATAAATCAAAATAATTGTTAGCTGTGACCGTGTCAGCGCCTTTTGTTAGCTACAGCCTGTAACTGCTGCCCGTCTGAGCAAGTCTTTACAAAAAAATATATTCGATTATTAAATAGCAACAATAAAGAGCAATTAAAACAGGTAGTAAAGTGATAAAATTCATCTTTATTTATATATAAAATTAATATGTCAATTTAATATGATAAATAACACGTTTTATGCTCAGGAAATGAGCTCTTTGTAGAAATTAATAAAGTCGTTTGATAGAAGTCGTAATTAGCATCTTCCTGCATCGGTGTCAATTATTTCTAGTAAAATAGTAATAATAAGTCTCTGATATTTAATTGTTGTATCGCAATCATTGAAACGGACTCAAGCGTTGGTTGAAAATTTAAAATTCTCCATTTCTAACGAAATTATTATACAAACAGTTGAATGATTACTACAATTAAAATTGGCATAATCACACAAAGCTTCATCATCATCAACCGAAAGACGTCCACTGCTGGACATGGGCCTCCACCAAGCATCGGCACTTCGACCGGTTCTGTGCTTCTCACATCCAGCGGTCATCGTTCTACCTTGAGGGAAGCTTTCCAAATTTACGTCTTCCGGTATGTGGACCCTAGGACCTTTCGGCCCCATCGGCTATCTGTTCTGCGAGCAATGCGCCTAGATGCTCACTCCCACCAATTTTTCGGGCTATGTGGTTCTACTACGGATCTCTTCGTTTCTCACAAAACTTAGGTATGTTTTAGCTTGTGCAGAGAAAGTTAAAGACTTTCACCAAAATAGTACTTACCTCCTTTTTTTTTTTGCGGATTGGAAATCGTCAAATGACTCCTCCCGCTCTGGGTGGAGCGGAAAGGAGTGTCAGACTCTTACTGACTAAAACCCACCCATGTTCCTTCCTTAGCCCTTTATGTTCCGGGCCAGCGGTAATCCTTTCGGACAAGCCCGCTGGCCTTTCGGGCAATCCCGCTTAGGTAATCATTTTATACGTACGTACGACGACATGTCAAGCCTATACCATTCCAGTATATGCTGACTTCTCATTGTACAACATGCCTGTATAAAAAAACAATATTTATAAAAAAAAATATATAATATGTATAATAAATAGTACCTAATCAGGTACCATTTTCAGGTCATTAACAGTTCAAAAAGCAAAAAGTAATTTTATGATGACTAAATTCAAGTGCGTTGTGTGACATTTGGTAGTAATGGCACAGCGGTTTTTTGTCTAGCTGGATTGGATAAGGAAGAGTATATAATCGCCTGGAGGACCTATTGGGCCATGAAAGAACTAATGAAGGGTGATCTTCCTTGCTCCCTTAAGAGAAGACTCATTGACGTGTGCATACTTCCCATCCTCACATATGGTGGTCAAACATGGTCTTTGACAAATCAGCAGAGGTCCACGCTCGAGGTTTGCCAGAAGGCTATGGAACGGAGTATTCTGGGTATCAAACTAACAGACCGGTGGGTTATCCGTTCCATCACAAAGATAACTGAAGGCACTTGGAAAGCTGCCACGCTAAAATGGAACTGGGCTGGACACATCTGCCGCGACGAACAATGGGCCAAACTTACGACCCAAAGGGTCCCTCTTAATGGCAAACGACATCGTGGCAGGCCCAGACGGAGATGGCGGGATGAGCTGGACTCCTTCAACAAGAACTGGTCCTTAGCAGCTTTGAACAGAGAGAAGTGGAAAGCGGCCCTGCAGTGGGACATCACAGGCTAATAATAATAATATAATACAGAAGCCGTTATTCTAATCATGTCATAGAAAACTATTAGCATTTCAACCAAAAAAAACAATCACAAGGATGTCCGTTGAAATAATCTGCATGCGTTGACATTGAAATTAATTAAGGTATTTCCCAGGCTATAATATTTTACTAATTCACCTTGAATTTAGATTACTCAGAAACTTAACCTATTCACTAGGAAAAATGCTTCCGGAACAACTTTCATGTGAAAAGATAATTATTATGAATGTTGGAAGGTGACAAGGCGCTTTTATAAAGTCTGAATTTGTCCCTAGCAGTCTATATTTAATAGGACTTTGTGTTAATTATTTTGATTTTATTCCCAACATTTTAAGGATAATTACTTATCTCTCTGGTTGCAGCCGATGTTTTTATTAATTGACAGTTCGAAGGTTGTCAAAATTACCTATCTATACTTACTTCTTTTAAGGCGGATTTTTCCAACGCCAGATAATTTTATCCGAGAAATAATAATATATAATAATATATATAATATAATAATAATATATTCGACCACTATCACACAACGCCGTCTAGTCCCAAGCTAAGCAGAGCTTGTGTTATGGGTACTAGACAACTGATAAACATACTTATATATTTCTAAATACATACATATTATAGATAAATTACACCCAGACACAGAACAAATGATCATGCTCATCACACAAACATTTGTCCTGGGTGGGAATCGAACCCACGACCTCCGGCATAGCAGTCAGGGCCACTAACCACTAGACCAACGGGCCAGTCAAATAATAAATAATAATAATAATTTTGAATTAGTAACTGCAGAAGTCAACTGCGTGGAGGTCAGATAGGCAGTCGCTCCATGTAAAATACTGGTATTCAGCTGCATCCGGTTAGACTGGAAGTCGACCCCAACTTAGTTGGAAAAAGGCTAGGCAGATGATGATGATCGAAATAACGAAAGTGTTATTTTTCTAATGCTATGATGCTTTCTAAATCGGGTATACGACACCACAACAAATAGCAAAGTTGTCTCTTTCTGCACTATTTTGCATAAAGGCAAAAAAAGACTTTCTTGACAGATCTGATTTGAACTATCTATTATCATAAATCAGAAAAAGTGTATCAGTAGCAATTATTATATCAGTAGCATAAACGTATTTAGGCAGGATTTGAACGCTTATAGGTGCACAGTCATGCACATGACTTCTAAAATCATGATTCGCGACCTCTAAATATCTTTGCACATTTAACCTTGAAACAAGATTACCAAAAAAATGCGTAGGTAGGTATTGAAAGAGGAAAAAGTCCTAAGAAATATTTATGTGAGCGCTTTCCTAGAATTTGTTTACGGGTCCAGAATATCCTTCTCATATTGTATGTGTCATGTTTTGATTCACTCCTTTTTTACGAACTTGTTTCCATGTCTGTCAAAGAGACATTCGAGTTTCGAAGAAATTACATCATGACGTAATATGGCCGATTGTGTTTTGTTTTTAAAAATAGAAGCTTTGTTTGGCTCGCGTTGTAGAAGATACCTAGAGTCCATTCACAGTTATTTTTCCTATGATTTTGCAAAAGCACATTGGTCTTTATTGTTGTTGCGATAAGGTTGCTTTTGGGTTGCTGTTAAATTTCAAACTGTCAGATTTCACAATAATTTCTACAAAAAAATGTAGTTTTTAAATATTTTATTATTGCGGCGCTCTATTAACAATTTGAACCTTGAAGCTTTATATTATTACAGTATAAAGCTTCATATAATTTTTTTCTTGAGTTTTATTGTTCAAATTACCTACTCACGCTAAATCAAATATTACCTACACTCCAGCAGAGGTCGTGGGCTTCCGAATCGTACTTTCTCTTAGCTTATAACTTCCTTAGGCAATTTATGATAATTAATGAGTAATGACCCGTTCACAAACCGTGGCGAATTTTTTTGAGGAGAAATTATTAGATTTCCATGAACAATGGAATAATTATTGACATGAGTCTCTATTGTAACGATCAATAAGATCTTTGCCTATATTCTCAATAGACTTATTGCAATCCACAATGCGACCTCTCCGTAGGTTGGATAGGTTTTACAAAGAATTAAAAAATAATAATAATTGTAAAGTGATAATGTAAAAGAAGATATTTAGTAAGAAAACTTCTAATATAAAAAAAGTTATTTAAAAAAATAAAAAAACCCGACTGCGGTAAAAAAACTGAAAAGCTAAAAACAAGCCCAAAAAAAAAACTGGAATTTGTTGATCGAACGGTTTTTCTGGGAATCACGCTAGACGAGAAATTACAATGGGGACCTCACATAACATCTCTTGCGGGGCGGCTTAGCTCAGCCGCTTATGCTGTTAGAAAGATTAGACAATTAACTGATGTAGAAACCGCGCGTTTAGTCTATTTTAGCTACTTTCACAGCTTAATGTCGTACGGCATTTTACTATGGGGTCGAGCTGCTGACATTGAATCCATCTTTATTTTGCAAAAGAGAGCTGTCAGAGCCATTTATAATCTACGTCGCCGCGAATCTCTCAGGGAACTTTTTAAAAAGATTAATATTATGACGGTACCTTGCCAATTTATTTATGAAAATATTATGTATGTTAGAAAAAATCTACATCTTTTTAATAAAATAAGCGATAGACATAATTTTAATACTAGAAATAAAGATAAAATACATCAACCATTTTTTAGATTAGCCAAAGTAAATACATCTTTTATGGGGTACTGTGTTAAATGTTACAATAAAATACCTTGTGATATATTGCAATTAAATGAAAGAAAATTTAAAACTCACATTAAACGTACACTTTGTAAACAAGCATACTATAAATTAGAAGATTATATCCAAGATAAGAACGCTTGGAAACATGCTGGTTCTGCTCCATAGGACAATCTAGAGTCTAGACAAAATCAAACTGGTTGCTAATTTAATTGTAAAATTGATTCTTTCTTCTTTTTTTTGACGTTGATTTATATTCTGTAATTACTTAAACTCACACCCTGACTTATTACTTGTAATTTTTTGTTTTAATGAAAATCGTTTATTTTTACCATGTTTGTAAATATGTGAGCACCATGTATCTATTAGATAATTAATTTATGTCATGTTTTCATTTTTAATTCTTTTACCTATATTGGTATAGTAATTTTATTTTATTTTAGGTGCATCGTCTTCACATATTATTATATAATTAATGTATACAAAATATTGTAAAACATTTTAAAAGAGTAACGGTGGAGTTTCTTGCCCATTCTTCTCCATACGAAAACTACCTTTTGGAATGGGCGACTAGAATCAATTCTATTTTTTCGTAATTTTTGACGTTCAAAAGTGCCTTTTAAGTGCCTACTTGAAATAAATGTTTTGACTTTGACTTTGACTTTGAATAAAAAAAACTTAAATCCTTTAACCTCTTCCCCCACGGGAAAGAAAACAAAAAGTCTATTAAATTAATTACAAACCAGCAATGCAAACCTTTTTGGATGAAATCGATTTCAAAGAATGAATGAACACCATTTTGTAAGATCCATTACAAAACCCAAGCTTTCTAAGACCGCTTATAAAGACCAAAAACAACATTAACCCTTTTAATCCGAACCGGAATTCCCAAAAACTTTTTAGGCTACACAAAAAAACTAAACGAAATTGCCAAAAAGGGTGCCCAAGAATCCTGATTAGGTACTTCCGGCGGTTATTTAAGACCTAAAAATAAGAAGGAAAGGTCACAGAGACAAATATGAGTCAGTCTAAAGGTGACTCGGGACAGATTGGCGAGATGAGATACGATTGGAAGATGTAAAGGGCATTAAAAGGCCGTCGTATATGCCCGTAAAAACGCGGTAAACTGTTTCAGCTGACACGGAAATTGTGATGTGACTTATTTTTACGAGGAGGGACATAAATTGTGTTTTTTTTTTGTGTGCCCTCCACCTTTTTGGTGGAAATTGTGTTTTAAAATCGCTTATTGCAAGAAGTCAATTATGTGACATATTCACTATTCTGAGATAAACGGTATTTTAGTTCGATTTAGTTAGTGGTTATGTTGATTTGCCCATATTAGTCTAATCGAAAACATTAAATTTTTCGTCACCGTAATTATATTTAGGACAATATGGGCAAATCAACATAACCACTAACTAAATCGAACTAAAATACCGTTTATCTCAGAATAGTGAATATGTCACATAATGACGACTTCTTGCAATAAGCCGACGAAATATATATTTCCAAATAATTGGGCAGGTTTTAGTTGGTAAATTGTTTATGCAAAACTTACTGAAGTTTTGTTTTCCAAATAGCAAACTTTTTTAAAGCTGAAGTCGTGTAGGCAGTAAAGTTTGAAGTAACTTGTCTTCCTATCGTGTCGATAGCAATCTAAAGTTGGCTCATTTATTTCTCCTTCTGTTTTTTCAACTCCTAGGACTGTTCATGTTTTCATCTACCTACGAACATCTGTAACTATATTTATGACATCCGCATTTATCAGGTCAAGATCTTTAACAGCATCCATATTCACCAGGTGTAATGAAACCCAATATTTTATCTTCTGCAGTAAATAATTCAGTACATCCTATGAGTTTAATAGATTAATTAATGATTAAATGATAAACACTATGAAGGATTTAGAATAATTATTTATCCATCCAATTAAAGCCTTATTACTTCGTATCGTAAATGGCACAGGAGAATAAAATCTTATAAGAACAAAGTAAAATTAATCTTAAGTTGTAAGGATTATAGTTTAATTTCGTCTTGACACGTTCTATAATGTTAAAGTGTAAAGTTCTGAATTACATTATGCAATTTATATCATAATAATAATTATTTATTATCTCGCAGTCAATAGGTCAAGATTTGACACAATTATTTTAAGTTCCACAATGTATTATCATATATAACAAGACTTAGCTTAATACAAGTCTAGTGCCATAGGTCATGTCCATCAAATGCGTAAAAAGTCGCATGTATCTGTTATTTGCGTTATATCTACAATTTGGAGACGATAATAAATGAAAACACTGGTAATACTAATGCATACAAGTATTTTCGAACTATCAAATTTTAAAGGACATTGCTCATGGATGTATGGAATCCTGTACCATGCTGCATCAAAGTCAAACTTTGTTTTTATAGATTTCACATAACATATTAACTCCACACTCCACACAACAAAAGTTATTTTTGTAATCAAAAACCGGGATTAGGAGATTTTCAAAAAAATCGAAATAACCTAAATACTAGGTACTGTATTTTGTTTGACACGAACGGCCATTATGACTCTAAAAAACAGCATTCTATTCTAGTTATTTTAATTAATGTAGAATCGACCAAGTATAATTAGGGTTACCCAAAGGGTAAAAACGGGACCCTATTACTAAGACTTCGCTGTCTGTCCGTCTGTCCGTCTGTCTGTCTGTCTGTCACCAGGCTGTCTCTCAAGAACCGCGATAGCTAGACAGTTGAAATTTTCACACATGATGTATTTCTGTTGCCGCTATAACAACAAATACTAAAAACAAAATAAAATAAATATTTAAGGGGGGCTCCCATACAACAAACGCGATTTTTTTGCCCTTTTTTGCTCGATATCAAAAATGGCAACAGGTAGGCACTTGAAATATTCACAAAATACTCAGTTGTATTTTAACTTTAATAATAAATAATAAAATTAAAATAAAATAAATATTTAAGGGGGGCTCCCATACAACAAACATGTTTTTTTCGGCTTTTTTGCCTTGTGGTACGGAACCCTTCGTGTGCGAGTCCGACTCGCACTTGTTTTTTAAAAGACATCATAGCACTTTCAAAATTCAAGGTCATATCATATCATTTGAAACGGAACGTCATGTAAAGGGTATAAAACAATATCAACACTTTTTAACTTTAAATTAAATTCCCTGTTCAAAAATTAAATCCCCGACGCATAATGTGAAAAAATATGAAAATAATTACTACAATATTTTGGTCTTGATGCATGATACTTTTTGGTACGAATTTTGGTCATTCTCCTTTATTTATCAACTAGCGGCCCGCCCCAGCTTTGTAAGATTGCAATTTTTTTTTCGAATTTTCGACATTTTCTTGTGTGAAAGAAAATGTCGAAAATTCGAAAAAAAACTTGTCCTAGTTATACCTAACACAACAAAAAAATAATTATACAATTTGGTGCAGTTATTCGGAAGTTATACGCGTACAGACTTTTCGGCGACTTTGTTTTATACTATGTACGTAGGTAAGGATATAATCATAATTTGCACAAGAATAGATTGTACGGTGACCCCCCAACTAGGCATTTGCTCTTATCTTGGGAGTCAGAAAGAAATCGTAACAACAAAATTAAAAACAGTGGCACTCCGGGAGTGCCGACAGAAGTGAAAA
This sequence comes from Mesoligia furuncula, assembly GCA_916614155.1. Taxonomy (NCBI): domain Eukaryota; kingdom Metazoa; phylum Arthropoda; class Insecta; order Lepidoptera; family Noctuidae; genus Mesoligia; species Mesoligia furuncula. The sequence goes on from OU744794.1 coordinate 6,822,639, forward strand.
CAAAACACAAACAGAATACTTTGCCATCACTCACTGACATATCGGAAATACATTAAAACCGAGCACATTCCGAGGACAGCCGAACACATCCGAAGCGGGTATTTTTTGAATCGTCTTATAAACAAAACACGCGCGGTGTCGCTTACGGTAACAGTGGCGCGAGTTCAATGGTTTTTTTCCCGTCTCAAAAAATGCCCAATGCGCTTAAACAAGTTTTCACTTCAAAAAACATCTATATATTAATTACTCATGTTTGCAAACTAATACTTAAATGATTTGATCATAATTTGCTAGACTATCGTATTTTACTACTGGTCATTCGTCACTTTTAACTTTCTTATAGGCTCCCAAGCTTATACAAGTCAATTATTTTCACACATTCGAATAAACCGATAGTAGCAATCAGAAGTTACACCGGTCATTATGTAAAAATCCACACGAGAAATTTTCAACAGTAGTGGGAAACTATATAGGTATAGATGACTTTCACTCGATCGGTTATCCATTGATCGGTGGGCGATGTTACGTCGCTGGGCGACGCGGAAGTGTGTAGACAGCTTAATGTTAAAGATGCGTAGTTTAAACTTTTGGGCGTTTTGGTATTTCTCTTATGGTGCATAATGTGTGTAATGGGCCTGTATTTGTTTTAGGAGTCACTCTTATAATTTGAAACGGTGAAGGTAAACACCGTGCGGAAACTGGCATGTCCTCATCATCATCTGCCTAACATTATTTTACATGGAGCGACAGCCTATCTGACCTCCACAATCCAGTAACTGGGTAATACCTACGATACCCCTTGGTAAGACTGGTTGTCAGACTTCCGGGCTTCTGACTAACCGTAACGACTGCCAAAGATCCACTAATGACAGCCGGACCCAACGGCGTAAAGTGCTTTCCGAGGCACGGAGGGGTCACGGTATGTAAAGATGGTCACCCATCCACAGACCGCGACAAGCGTAGCTTAATCTGATCGATCGACCTGTGCGGCTGTTATTATTTAGCCACAGACCCCTCTCCGGCATGTCCTATAATCAAAAATTCCAAGACATGTGACATCTATCAATCTGCACTGGGCCCGCGTCGTAGATTATAGCCTCTTTTGAAGAGAGGCGGCTTGTATCGCAGTAGTGGAAACATTAAACGCTGAATATGCAATAATTTTTGCTCTGCTGAACGGTGTGTTCCGATCGTCGAGAAAAAGACATGCGAAGGTCTTCGATATCGGAAAATGTATTATGGAACTCAAGTGGAGTTGGGCAGGATACTTGGCAAGGCGCAGTGATGACATGTGGAGGTAGGCAGTGACCGGGTGGCGTCCAAGGACTGGGAGACGAGATGTCGGTCGTCCGGCGGCGAGATGACCCGGATGACATTGTTGCCATCACGGGCAAAACCTAGATGAGGCTGGCATAGGAGCGTGGGGATTGGGAAAACAAAAGGAAGAAAGAAAAGAAAAAGAAAAGAAAAGAAAGAAAAGAAGGAAAGAAAATACATTTATCTATTTAGCACACACTAAAAGATATACAATACACCAGGATGTTCAGATAATAGTCGTACATCAGATAAAAACAAAAAAAAAGATAAAAATAAAAAGTGCAAAGTCCGATGTAAGAAATTAGCAGGAATGTGTGCCTCACGGCAAAAAGGCACAGTTCAGCAAAAATGCCAGACAAATAGTGCCTGACGTTGGTGTTCAACTGGACCTGACCTGAGAAGAGAGACGTACCAGTGACCTTATCGGTGATTTACATAAGGAAGGTCAGGTACGTAGTACTGCAGCGGGATTGTCCGAAAGGGTTACCGCTACCCCGGAGCAAAAAGGGCTAAGGAAGGAACATGGGTGGGTTTTAATCAGTAAAAGTCTGACACTTCCATTCCGCTCCACCCAGAGCGGGAGGAGTCATTGGATGATTTCCCACACGAAAAAAAAAAAAAAAAGTGTGTAGTACTCGCAACCGGCGTGTGTGTAGGACCAGTACACTAACTGCGTAAGTATCAATCTCAATTTTAATCATTTTGAAGCATATTGCTAATCCATTGCTTCATATGTTCGAACAATTTGTCAGCTCAACATCGTAAATAACGCAATGAATGTTGTTGTACTGTCAACATGAAACCCATTGCTACTGATAGTGTGTTACGCGACTACCCCGCTGATGTATGCACGTCGTCGTTTCAGCCGATAGACAAAAAAAAAAAAAAAATATATTTATTTTCTATAAGTAGGTTTTTACATACTTCCCGTGGGTGTCGTAAAAGGCGACTAAGGGGCATACCGGAGAATGGGCAGCAGCGTTCTCTATGTATTCCACCACCATACCATACTGCGATCGCCAACCCACCTGCCAAGCGTGGCGATTATGGCAAACCCCCCCTTTTGGGGGAGGCCTATGTCCAGCAGTGGACGTCTTTCGGCTGAAATGATGATGGTGATGATGATGAGGTTTTTACAAACACTTTTACACTTTTAAACTAGATGAATTAGAAAACAAACGGCTCATTTATCAAATTAAATTTCAGTCGACAACATCCTTCTTTACTAAACTTCAACTACATCCGACGATCCGGGTCCGTGGCTTAGGCCCCCAGTGGACGACGCACCTGTGGCCGACGCCCCCGATACGATTAATTTAATATCTTTTTTTTTTGTGCTTTTTCACTTAGTAGAGTAAGTGAGAAAAGTGTTTCACCCTATTAAAAACGTATTTTTCCTTGCTAAACAAAAGTTATCTATCAAATAGCAGAGATAATAGATCGCCAATATTAAGTACATTTCATATTTTTGTAAAATAATTTTTGTGCCTGACAGTACATTTGATCAAAAATTACTTTGAATTAAATTAATCGAATCGGGGGCGTCGGCCACAGGTGCGTCGACCACTGGGGGCCTAAGCCACGGACCCGACGATCCTGCATACTTATCTCTTTTTTTGCCTGTACATTGCACGTGCACCTACAGGGTAACGAACAAAAATTACATATTTTTTCAGAAATAGTGCATGTTTTGTATGAAAAAGTGACAACAAACGTTGAACATCAATTTTGCCTGCTAAGCTTGACGATTAGCGAAATTCCGTTTCCGGCAGCGGCTGTATTGGGGCCAATATACTGCCAACTCCACAGCAACGGTCATAAATTCCATAAAGAACAAAGCGTTAAGGGGCTTACCTGACCTAAAGCGTGGTCACTGTCGGACTGCATAGAAAACAAAGAGAAGCGCCATGACGCAACGCTGGTAATTTATTGCAAAATATGAAGCAATTATTTAATTACAAAAAATCTATTGTTTGGAGTAAAAAAGTAAAACACTAGTATTTTAGTATGTTGCTTGTAGAATCATTGGCAAAAAAACAGAATGACTGTTGTGTGTACCTATATTATTATGGTTTTTATTGTAAAAAAGAAAGTTTTCAGAGGTATCTTCATAATTTTGAATAAATTGCGTTTTTTGTGTTTAGAAACAATAAAAGTATATGATCGAGTACAGTAAACAAAAACAGAAATATATATGAGATTCTTCAGGATATAGGTATGGATAGGTAGATAGTGTGTTGAAAACATAATACAACTAACTTGATACGATAGAGAAAAAAAAAAACACGAAGATACCTCTAAAAACGTTCTTTTTACAATAAAAAACATACTTAATATACATACAATCATTCTGATTTTTACGCCGCGTTAGCGCAGAGAGCTTCGGGCGCTGACCACCTTGTTCTCATTTCTTGATTCTCCATCTTCCCCTAGTTATCTAGCTCCCCATTTTCAGTACATTTGCGCCAACCACAATAGAAATCTACGTTCATCACACAATCGTCTTCTCCTATGTCCCACTCACCGCACAGACTTCATTCACTCTTCCTTCTTCGTTCAGTCTATCTGTCTGTGGAATGCGCTCCCCCAGGAAATCAGGATGGCAACCAACCGATTATCTTTTAAAGTTAAGGCTCGCGAGCACATTCGCAAGAAGCTGGCAGTATCATCACAACGGTAATATTTTCTCATTGTTTGTCTTATTTCTTTTTAGTAAGTATATTCATGTATTTATGTATATTTATTTGTTCTTATATTTATATGTAATTAGGTATATATTATATTCATAGTTTTAATAGGTATATGCGTGTTTTTATATTTAAAATATTTATTCCTCAATGTTCTTGATTGCACCTATCACTCTTTGTCTCTGCATCACCCAAAGGTTGACTGGTAGAAAATGCCTATGGCATTAAGTCCGCCTCTGTACATTTATGTGCTTGAAGTATTAAATAAATACATTTTTGTCGGATTATTCTACAAGCAACATACTAAAGCACTGGTGTTTTAATTTCTTGGTAAACAATAACTTGGTAAACAATAGATTTTTGTAAATTGATAATTGCTTCATATTTTGCAATCAATTATTACTAGCGTTGTGTCATCGCGCTTCTCTTTCTTTTCTCTGCATTCCGACAGTGACCAAGCTTTAGGTCATGTAGTCTCCTTAAACATAACTGGCGAAATATGATACACCTCTGCCTAACTCTTCGTGAAATACAGGCGTAATTATATGTTAACTAACAAAGGATTCTTAAAGACAAGTTTATTAATTTGTACATCAATATCAATTAAAAGGAGCGTTTATAGCTTAGGCCAATTTGTAAAACTAATTCATGTCGTAGCATGACAGGCAATAAACTTCGGGTAACTTGATAGCTGCCTATCCTCGTTATCATTTAGCTTAGCTCTATTTACATCCAAGTTATAAATTAACCACTCCGAACATAAAACTTTAGGTAGGATAAGAACTTGAAGTATGTCTCAATTTCAAAATGTCGCAATATTGTTGTGGAAAAAAGTCTAATCATGTAATTGTAAACTTATTTATTTTACAACTTAATACATTAATTTAACATAACATTAAAAATAATAATATGTACATGTATATGAAAATAGAAGCGAAAGAATCATAGGGCATCAAAAAATTCGTCCGCATCGCTGTCAACAGGAACGGTGGCAAAAAGTTTGGCAGCATTGCCACGTTGTATGGCGATGCGAATGCTCATGCCATTCAATTAAATACCATTGGTCTTGGTATAGTCGTCTTTGTCATTTTAGAGACGGTTTCCCATTTAAAATATATCGTCATCATCATTTCAGCCGAAAGACGTCCACTGCTGGACATAGGCCTCCGCCAAGCACCACTTCGACCCATTCTGTGCTTACGGCATCCAGCGGATTCCTGCGGCTAAAAATATAGTTTCCTAATAATGGCGAAATGGCAGGAAAATTCTAGACATTAGATTCAACGGCTTTTTCCTGTAGCAGTGTCATATCACCGGTGTTCAAAATGTAGTGGAGGTAGGGTTATGCGAAAACAGAGTTCAATATGAGGAGGATGAGATGTTCATGGTAAACGCTGATTTTGAGAATCAAAGAACTCAACATTATTTCAAATAATGCTTCATACGAGTATCTCCTAATTGGCAAAAGATTAAACTATCAACAGATACATGAAACCAAATCTTATTTCTTCCCACAGTACTTAAACCCCAAACAATTACTCCAACCAATAGAGATTTTTGCATTAAAACACAATAGATAACAAACGTTGGTTACCAAAGACTGAATCAAATAATCCATGGCTCCAACCTGGCAATCTTCGATGCTTCGCAATGCGCCCCTAGCTATTTGAGCATTGGCTAGGCTGGCCTAACAGGTGTGCAGTTGTATTTTATCTCACCCACTTGCTTCAAGCATGATGATATATATCCTATATGGGAGGCAAAGGATTGCTGTTTGTGTCGTAAATATTCAGTGGAAGTTGGTTAACGGAATTTATAATTGTGTCTGGCATAGGACAATTAGTGGTACAATTCATTATGTCCGATCCATTTTGTCTTGCTAATCTGTGAATATTCAATTAACACTTTCGTATCTTCGTCAATTTTGAAGGTGTTCTTCATTGTTCCATGTATTTGTTTTCTGAGACTCTTCAAAACTTAGACCTACCTTGGGTCACTCTGTGCTAAAAGTAAAGAGTGGTAAGTTAATCATCCGTTATCAAAAAGGGCATCAAAATGTGTTTAGCAAGGCTCTTCTCTAATGTTGTTGATGGTATTGTCCTTAGATAGTCTCTTACCACTCCCATGTTTGCGTGGATGTAAACAGATAAATCAATCAGAGTCCTATCCAATAAGGCAATTTCAACAAGTAAGCCTGTTTGTCATAAACAACATAAAAGTCTATGAGATAGCGCTACGTGTGAATATATTTGTAATCCAATAGATTTTCTACCCAGTCTGACCTCTGTGCCCTCTTTAACCTTTGCAACATCTACAGGATAATGAGCATCTGCTGCGTTACTTTTAACTATGTCCTTAGTTTTAGTATTATCGTATGTTACGTTTAATGTGAATACCCTAAAGTCTCAAAATATTAAATATTTTCCTCTCATTTTCATACACGACAGCAACTTATAGCAGCTGTAAGTTCATTGGAAGCCGGCAGCCTTGTGGGACGAAAGTGCGTTGAGAACCGTCGGTGGAATGCTAGCGGGGCTACTTTCATCACCAACCTTGAGTCAGCCACAATCGCCCGAATCTCATGGAAATATCCGATCCTTGATATACGCCCTTTTGGCTCTGTGCAGGCTATTTCCGTGGCTGTTTAGAAATATAGGATTTCAATGGATTTGTGGACAATTTTGAGAGTAGGTGCAGCTTTTGGTTTAAGATTGAGAATATTGATTAGATTATTTTGGAAATTAGCTATCTTAGATATACCTACGTCCTATTGGTGCTGTGTTATCGTTTTCCGTGGCAGTTTAGCAATAGCTATCTATAATATGAATTGTTTTAGGGCAATTATTTGTGTCTGTTTTTGATGTTTTTGAGGCAAACAAATTGCTCTTAAATATAAAAGTAATCCTTGATAAAATGAAAGTGTGGTTAGCAATAAGCCAAGAAACGCGAACAAAGTCTCATAAAGGATTCCCTTTTCGATTGAGAATATCCTTTAAGTATTCATTCAACTTATTATCAATAACTAACTATTGCGGTAATTACATTATTAATATAAATAATTGTCCGTATTTCGTCACTCGGTACTAGAAATTTGAATGTGACGTCACATTTCAAGGCAACATCTACGGCCCAAATATGCGGAAATAGGCTCGGCATTTAAGTGAACCTTATTTATTACCTCCAAAACAATAAATCATACCCGAATGCTAATCTCCTAACAAAGAAGTTGTATTAAAAACATTTGAACACATTTATATACTTACATCTAACCTTAAACTTACATGTAATTGCGTCAATTACCAGTGTATTGATTGTACTTAATCACATATTTATTGGATAAAAACATTTTGCTTAAGGCGCAACCGCAGAATAAACACAAACAAACACGAAGACAATTGATTACGTAGCGGCAACGCCTCCAACGCGTGCGAAACCGAAAAAATGGTCCACACCAAGCATGAAGAAGATACAGACAGAGATAGCAACATACCGGAAAGTAATGCAAACGATAAGGACAGCAAACGTTCCGAAGTGGAAGCAAGACACGAGGATGTGAAAGTAACATGTGCGACAGAGATAGCATGTCAAGAGAAAGATAGGTAGGAGAGAGAAATTGGCGTAGCAACTTTCGCTGAGCTCGTTTCGGTTACGTCACGGCAGTGCCAGCGCAACTTACGCAACTGTTGTGAAGAGATTATGACTGTATGACACTGATTTGAATGATCGTTGGAAGTAATCAATTTCATTCGGATTCGCTTCCGGTCTCGATTGCGAGATATCAAAGTCAATGATAGGTTCTATTCTTTGTTCTATTCTTGATCAATGATAGTTAACATCTTAAATGGGTCACCATAGACTAGATACAAGGAATTTCTGTCTAAAATCTAAAAGGTCACGCAGAAAGATTCTAGCTGACGTAACAGATACAATGTACTTATCAGAAATTAGAAAGCGTGCATAAGCGATGACTGAATTTAGCCTATTAATTCACATTACAACCTGGTAATAAAAATATGACTGTTCCAAATTTATTGCAGCTGTATGGTCGAGATAGTTCCACTAAAATTGCATACCAACAAGATTAGTAACGACACGAAATTTAACTGTAGCGGTTAAAATGTTGAGATGGTTAGCAAAACGTTACTAAATGCGATTACACAAACCCTTACGACAAAGTAAACCCGCCTTGTTATGCTTATTTTCCTATTTGCCTAATCGGCTTTTGATGATGTTCGTCATTGTGACACTATCGTGCTCAGTGTTATACAATTTGCTGCAATTACATGCTCTTCACTTTCACTATTACATTTTCCAACATACTATATCTTGTCATCAACTCTTTCATTACTGACCCACTATTTGGTCTCCCGCTTTCTTTTTCTTTACAATTCTTCGGTAGCTGTTTTAGCCGTCGTCATCAATCAATTCTACATTCTCATGTGTAATTAGAACAAGGCGGGAATGATGTCCTAGATCTTAAATGATACATTATACGCATCTCTTCTCGCTCTAATGCCGAAGCACAATACGCTACTGTCACACATTCGCAGTGCACTCTACACTATATAGGCGTACTTGTGTTGTCCAACGTACGGTCGTCTATGTGTGCATTATGTTCTGTGATAAGTTCCATATATAATAATACCGTTATAATATATATGCAATGAACTCGAAATTAAGCAAAACAGAATTCCTTTGCCCTAATATACCTAATTCATTATATATGCAAATGTCTTTCACGCATACGTCTATTGAGACACGAATTGCGGTAGTGTTGGTAACTCTATGTATACATTCTATATCCATATTTGCATCAGTGTGCGAAATATTTTCGCTAGTGTTTGTATGTTTCGCGTTGTTACAGCATATTTTAAGTTTGTGTTAGTATTTTATGTAAGTGTGAGAGTAGTTTAGCGTTCACAATGAAAGTACTCGGCGGTTGCACGGATTTGGGTCACAGCTCCAACTTTGATTATAAAGATTACGACCACCGTGTGAATCATCGCACATCTTCTAGGTCCATGCTGTTCTTGCGTATTTATATTTAGCATTTATATTTTTAGCTCAATAAATATTCTTTTTATTTTTACGTTTGTTTTTATTCTCGTTGATTGAGTTTTGATGTCGTTTTTGTTTGTAGTTATGGATCAACTACTTTGATTTTATTAGTTATTTTTGGCTGCACTTATGCAATGCAATCACTACCTACTGCTCTCTTCGCATACTGTTCATAAAGATTCTTCCTTTCTTTTTCTATCTTATCGTCTAGATCTTAAAACCACTAAGTAGCTAGACTAAAATAAAAAGGTGATATAGACCATATCGATACGAGATATACCTATTGCTATCATGAGTCGATGTTTCGTCACAGCTGCTGAGGTGCACAGCCACTTTCCTTTCAACTTGTTCATTTTCATAACTTCTACGTTATCTTCAAGAGGTTTATTAGAGGATTTTGATGCAATTCTATGTGGTAAGCTTGTAAAGGCACTGTAAATAGGGGGCCATCTGTGTTTAGTTAGCAATTTATCGCTGGATGCAAGTAGTTGCGGTGAGAAAGGACATGTTTTGCAAATCATGGAGCTTAGATCTCGTTATGAAATTGTGAAATTATCGTGACATTTTAATTATGAATATTACTGGATGAGCAGCGGCTTTAGAGTTATTTGTACTATAAGTAATGGGATGTCGAGAACCATTTAATGTTTGTTACTCACGTGACATGGGAAATGATTTCAAGTTACTCGTCATCTCAGAAAGTCTAGAAGCATTTGAAAATATAACAAAAAACGGTAGCAAAAGTACATATCTAAATGGACTTTTTTATCTAATCTGAGGATTTCGAAATCGTTTCTTAGAACTATTAGATCCAAGTGATAGCTCCTTTGTCCGATATTGACTCTTTTATTTGGAAATTAGAAAATACTGGAGGTTACGAGATCTGATATTGCAAAGCTTGAAGAAGTTAATGACGTTGAGAAAGTAATTACCCAAAGTTCCATCTCATTGAATTTTGTTTCTACAAACATGCTTGATTGGTTATTACTTAAGCTTGTTAATTAAATACCTAATCATCCGTTTTGTTAAGTATTAAAGTTACTCCACATTAAAGTCAAAGTCAAATTATTGAGGTATTTCAATTAGGTATATACTTAAAAGACACTTTTGATGCTCAAAATTTACAACAAAAAAATAGAATTGATTCTAGTCGCCCCTTCCTAAAGGTAGTTTCGTAGGTATGGAAAACGATGGGCAAGAAACTCAACCGTTACTGTTTTAAAAATGTTTTACTACATTTTGTATACAATAATTATATAGTAATTGTAAGTGAACGCGATGTACCTAGAATAAAAATACTATACCTACCACAATAGGTAAAAATAATTTAAAAAAAAAGCAATGACAGGTAAAATAGGGTTTACTGCTTGATTTCGAATGTCATATGCCCGATGGCTAATTCCCCGAATAATATGATAGGTACAGGCGCCAGCACATCAAGCTACTACAATCTGTCAAATTTCCTTAATAGATTTTCAACTTTATCACTAAAGCAGAAGGTTCTAAGTTGATTGGGAAAATTTGACAGTGTCGGGTAGCTTGATGTGCTGGCGTCTGTACATATTAAGTTTGTCATAGTACTTAGCAACCAGGAAAAAGCCAAAGAAAACACTTCTCGGAATAACTTTCTGGCAAAAAATGCCGAATAAATAATCTACAAAGTAGGTATTCTTGTTTGCGTAAACGTACAAATATGGTGGACAAACATGAGTAGAATGTGCGAAGGTTGACGGTATTTCAGGGTCGAATTGATAAGGGACATAATGTAACCTTTGCTTTGACATTAGACTTATTAGTTCGGTTATGACTTATGGCATATTTGCGCGGGACACTCCTTGACGACATCTTAAGATAAATAGAACAATATACAAGTGTATGCTAATGATGTTTTCTTGGATGCTGTAAAGCGCTAGTACTACAATTTTGCTCAAAGATATGACGACAAGTGAAGGAAAAGTAGACATAATGACGAGACTTTTACGAAAGTAATATTCACTGAAAATGGTGTTATTGCCCAATTATGTAAATTGTATTGATTAAAACTGTGTTTTATCTTCTCTTTCTTCAAGTTGACAAAAATGTAAAATGTTAAGATGCTGAAGTTAATAGTTACAATGTCCCCGCACGCTGTCAGCGCCATCTCTTAGCAAGCAAATGAACTAACCGTATAAGAGTCCATAATGTATAGCTAGCTGACAGGAGCCCTTTAAATTTAATTACCTACATTTAACATGTGTTCCAGTAGTCATAAAAGCATAGAGCCCAGAAACACGCCTGTTTTAGACACATGATGTATTTTTAGAAATGAATCACCTACGACGTAGTAAACGACCGCCAAATAAAATTCCATGAAAAAATCGGGAACAAAGACCACTCACACCTAAGTTAGTAGTTTTAAAACTCGACGCTATTCCAATAAAAGGTAGAAAAAAGCCTTCGAATCCATGACCTCGAATATATAAAATGTCACTATCACACAATCAGGGTATACCAGAAGGTCCTTTTTTTGCCTCCGCCTACCTGGCTCCATTGTGTTCCGGGGAAAGTTATGTGAAAGACAGACGAACAAAAAATTCTGATTTCTCCTGTCTCTTTCTATTTTTTTCTATAAGCGACCCTTAAGAATTCCGATTTAGATCAGGCCAGTATTTTTTGTGAGCACGTTCGTAAGGCAATAATGGAAGCAAAAAATGTATCGCGTTTTTTTTTCAAATTGCAGGTTACGTGTGTCTACGAACAAATAGGTATTGTACGTGTCCATTGTCTGGTTGAAAGGCTCTATAAATCCAGTGAACGAAGCGAAGAAATTGAACAAATCTCTGTGTATTTTAATCTTTTGAAATTTTAGAACGTAATTGGTCCCTCCGCATATGTGCGAGTAGCACATATGCGGAGAGAAAGACCAGAGGATGTTCAACGCATACGTATTTACAAAAGTATAATTATGTTAACCATAATATGGTTAATAGATTATCATAATAAACGAGTATATCTATCTGTTTCTTAGCGTCAAAGTAAATACAGCTTCTTCCTTAGAAGGCAAGTGAGGGGAATGAAGAGTAATTATAAAAGCTATTATGCATGCTTATTTAGCAGCTAGCTATATTTAAAACGGCTACAGGTGCACTCCACCTTTGCATAGAAAAATAACTAGACAATAATCTCTATGTGTCAAACATCGGAATGTAATTTTCTTAAATTATGAGAACTAACTTTGAAAACAAAATGTAATGTAGTTGTGGGGTGTCAGAATATTTGAATTTATGGCAATGAAGTTCATGATGGACCTTCTTGATAATACTGTGGTGATAGGTTTATCTTAATTCTTTCATCAAGGACAGTATAATCAACACCATCATATGTGTTTATTTATACCCGTATATGGCAGTTTTTCCAGTGCAAATGTTGTCATTAGAAATTATCTGGTCAACAGCTTTTAGTCAGTATTATACTTATGGCAGCATTAGACAAAGAACTATTATCGGTAGAAATATATGTATCTGTATTTTTTTATTTTTTAGTTAGTGAGCACTTTGATAATTATATAACGAACTCCATACTTAGATACACTACCAATTGGGTAGTGTATCTAAGTATGGAGTTCGTTTAACATTAACTAACTAAGTAGGTACAGACGCCAGCACATCAAGCTTATACAATCTGTCTTTCTTCAATAGATTTTTAACTTTATCGCTAAAGCATAAGGTTCAAAGTTGATTGGGAAAATTTGACAGCTTCGGGTAGCTTGATGTGCTGGCCTCAGACCAAATAAAAAGTATTTGTTCTGAGGTGCATCAGGCTACCCGAAACTGTCAAATTTTCCCAATCAACTTTGAACCTTAAGCATTAGCGATAAAGTTGAGAATCTATTAAAGAAATTTGACAAATTGTAGTAGCTGGATGTGCTAGCATCTGTACATAACAACATCACGCTTGTAATCCCCATAGTGTTAGGCAGAGTTGTACCTACATTACACCCATAACCCATGTAATAGGGGGAGCCTATTGTTATAAACCGGTCACAAATCCAGACTACATACTACTACTGAGAAATCCCTGACTAACTCACTATAAACATTTATTATACCAGAACAAAAAGGACACTTAGGCATCAAAGATTCAAAGCACTTCTTCAAATTTTGGATTTAAACTTAAATGTCCATCCAACTTATAATTACATAAAAGAACCCACTGTCTGTTGTGTCTGTGTGGTGCCGGACTTAAAGAATTTGACTGACTTGCACACTCAATAATGGGCCCCCGGAACGGTCGCTAGCACATAGTGACGTAGCGACAAGGGGGCAACATGTCCTGAGGTGCTTATGAGGAGTCACGGTTCACGGCTCACGACTCACGGCTATGAGGTCAATCCCGGAAGTACGGTCAAGATCCTTACCAGCATCTTACTGGAATACTTCCTTCCTCCGAGCACGTTTGCTCTTGCGAATCTCCACTCAAGCCGGCCAATAAAGGCAAGAATGAGGTGGGAGCTCTGTTCCTCGTCATTGTTCACTCCACCCCACACTTCCCGTGGGTGTCGTAAAAGGAGACTAAGGATCGTACCGGAGAATGGGTAGCAGCGTTCTCTATGCATTCCACCACCATACAATACTGCGATCGCCAACTCGCCTGCCAAGCGTGGCGATTATGGCACAAAAATTGACAAACACTTGGCCCCTAGTATCCGCCGGCCCGCCTACGGTAGCGGCCAAGGCATTTTATTTTTGGGGGAGGCCTATGTCCAGCAGTGGACCTCTTTCGGCTGAAATGATGAAAAGAACCCACCACCTAATTAGCACTAATAAAACTCCAAACCCCGCCCGCAAAGAGAAAGCATGCACAAACTGCAGAACAAAGGAATAAAACAATTTTCACTCGCGTTATTCCAAGCATGACAGTTTAAATGGAGAAAAACTATCGATCATCAGTCATTGGAGTCGAAAGTGGCGCATGCACAATGACACCAAACTCTCACTCTATCACCGATTAATTGGAGTCAACGGATCGCACACGATAGCTTAGAAAAAAGTGGCCAAGTTAGAATAGGGGATAAGATTGAAGTGTTCTCGTTTTCATTTGAGTTTTTGATGAAATAAATTAATGCTACGGGCAACCAGAAGCTCGGAAGTCTGACGACCAGTCTTGCATAACCAACCTGTAATGTTCCCACTGCTGGTACATATGCCTCCTCTCTGAGAGAGGGTGGGCTTTAATCCATCACACGAGCCCAGTGCGGGTTGATGGATGTCAAATGTCTTCGAATTTTTTAGTTCCTTCACCGTTTTGAGGACCAGTTTTACCAAGGTGTATCGTGCTACCCAGTAACTGGCTTGTGAAGGTCAGACAGGCAGTCGCTCTATGTTAAATACTAGTATTGAGCTGAATCCGATTACAATGGAAGCTGACCTCAACGTATGTAGTTGGGAAAAGGCTAGGCGGATGATAATAAAGAAATAAATAGGTATTAAAACTTTTTCTTAATTATTTACTACATTGGGATATTATTAAGGAACTCCAGACCTTATCACCTAGGGAGAATGTGGAACCAATGGTTGCTTCAACACGTAAAATAAATTAACCTAGATACTTGAGATTTTTGGGATGCATGAAGAATCCTCCTCGTGTAGCGCAGTTTGTTCCGCCACCCAACACCTTATTTGATTGGCCAATTCATCCCTTGCTGTGGTAGGGCTAACGCCAGCCTGGTTTGCGACCACCCTCCCACCAGAGTCCAGCATCAGGCAGCCTGCTGTGTTTCGCCAATGCGTGGGAGTTCCAGTGCCTTAGGCACCTTCTGGGCACGCTCGTTCCATCATAGATCTCATCGATCACTTTCCATCAGGCGTGATCGAGGTCAAGAGGGTAATTAAAAACCGAATAAAATATCGTCATCATTGGCTGCCTTGTTTCAGCCAGCTGCTGAGTATGATAGGCCTCCGTACTGCCTTTTGCGCCATCCTTCTCTGGTCTGTGCGAGTCACATTCAGGTCTTCCCCGCGATCTTCTGTAGGTCGTCCACCCACCAGGCTGTTGGTAAATAAATATACCTAGTCATCATCATCATCTCATCATCTGCCTAGCCTTTTCCCAACTATGTTGGGGTCGGCTTCCAGTCTGACTGGATGCAGCTGAGTGTCAGTATTATACATGGAGCGACTGCCTATCTGAACCAACAACCCATTTTCTGGGTAATACGAAATCCCTTGGTAAAACTGGTTGTCAGACTTTCGGGCTTCTGACGACCTGTAACGACTGTCAAAGATCCACGTATGACAGCCGGGACCATCGACTTAACGTGCTTTCCGAGGCGCGGAGGTCTTGGTATGCAAAGATGGTCACCCATCCACGGACAAACCGCGGCAAGCGAAGCTTAACCTGATCGATCGACCCGTGGGTTTTTTATTACTTAGTCACTAAATAAAAAAAAACTATGTACTATTCGCATTAATTTTGCATTTAAATTGCGCAATATTTAATCATAACAATGCTTCAATCGACCCATTCAATTACGGACTCCTAAAAACTGAAAGAAAGTGATGTTACTCATGTTACGCCAGAGTATCATTGCACGGGAAAAAAACTCAAGCGTCATTGTTTTCTAACCCCATCTCATTCTAACGTAAAGAAAAATTTATCGCTGTCTCGTTTTGAAGAAAGTGCGCGCGCTCATCCAGCTGAACGGATTTACGTCACACGTAGTATATGAAAGAATTTAGTCAGCTAATCATATTTTTTTTGTACTTATTGGCTTTGACAGATTGAGTGATAAGAATTAGTGTGACGTTTTTTTATGCTAAACATCTACTAACAACGTAACATCACACCTATATTCCACAAGGGTTTAAGCAGAGATATTATGCACCTATAGTGGTCCACCGGTGTACATCTCCCGTCTACACTACACCACTACGGCGGAGGACATCGTGGAGTACGTGCGCCAGAAGACGAGGTATACGCCGAGGGTGCAGTTACTGGAGTCGCACCGCAACGTCAACTTCAAGGCGTTCGTGGTGCGCATACCAACATGCTACCTGCACCTGGTGATGGAAGCAAGCTTTTGGCCGCAGGATGTGGTATTCCGCAGCTTTCGCGGACAAGTGCCACCAGAACGCTCAAAGACAGCAACTAAGTGATACTAACATAGTTATTAAGTTTTATTTACTAACAAAATTGTTACTATATTATTATGTATACTTAGGTTAAGGTATGTATCTATGGGTCTTTGTTACTTGATAATAAATGGTTTATTATTATTATATAGTACTGTATATTTTGCCAGTTATGTTTAAGTCCCATATTATAGAGGGCGAGCCTAATACCACCAACCGGGCTCATATCCGTCATTATCATCTGACTCCGGGCTGCTAATGAGAAATTTCAGATGGAAAAACCCAATAGGAAGACAAATATTCATGGTGGTGAATGGTGGTTCAATGGTGGTTTCACCCGCATAAGTGTCGATCCTGTGGGAATATCGGGATAAATACTATGCTATGTCTTTTCCCGGGACTCTAACTGTCTCTATAACAAATTTCATCTAAATCGGTTCAGCGGTTTAAGCGTGGGGAGGTAACAGACAGACAGACACACTTTCGCCTTTATGCCTAATATTAGTATGGATAAATAGCAGAAGCATTTAAAACACTTTTAATCTTTTAATTTACCTACTTTAGATTTTGCAGTCAATGAAAGAAAATTCGATAGATACCTGCAGCCTATATTGATAGTAAAAGTGTCTTTTATTTTTTACAGTTAATTACCCTTATTGAAAATGAAAATATATGTTACAGTTTCATAACCCAAACAAAATTCATCCATTGTTTTCTGTTAATTAAATTGCATCTGATACTTTTACATATACTGTTATCGATAGTGAGAGTGAAAGATGACGTCGAATCGTGAGTGGGTATTCTGCTAGAATGAGACGGCACTACAAACAGTAGTGTATGTGAAAGGGACAGGAGAGAGAATATGAGATGAAGTGTGGGAATGCGTGCAGGTAACGATGCAATATGCTTTCAAGTAAATGTTGGGAATCGTTGTGGTTCAATTATAGTATTGCGGCAAAGAGAATGAATAATATGGTATATTTAGAAAACTCCAACTGATGTGATAAAATTACGTAAGCGTGATTTTAAGACAAGGAAAAAAACTCTAATCGTTATTCGTGGTCAAGGCTCTTGGTGTAGAAATGAATCATTGTTTACGTACTTCAAAATTTAAGAATACCATCTAATTTTAGTGACATCTGTACTTATTTTTAACCTGATAATCCACAAATAACAGTAAATCTATTAGTAAAGTATTTTATTTTAAGAAATACTCTAGTAAAACCATTTACGTCGTAATCGCACCTTCGGTAGAACAAGGGCACAATTGTCAAAAATTGCAAAAATGAGTTAAGTATACAGAAATGCCTTAAAAATGCTATTTGAACTGGAGGAACAAAGACAGTCATTTAATTCCTTTAAAAATCCGCTAGGCGAAAATAGTGACTTTGTCTTATTGGTGCCTTTTTACTGCTCTCTTGGCTGGACATAGTCTCATTGGTCAGTTGCGCCGTCGGCGGTTAGAGAGGCAGTCGTCACTTGGACCGCTAACGTCGTAAAGGTAAATATAATATAATATATTAACAGAGCAAGACCTCACTGAATGCAATAAATATCTTAAAATAGCTCTCCTGTAAAATAGCAAAAACTGCAATTATGCCCTTGTTCTACCGAAGGTGCGGTTTCAGAAAAAAAAATCAAAAAGCAATAAGTCATTTATTGCTTTTTGATTTTTTTTTCTGAATACATACTATGTCCATACTAATAGTATAAATTCGAAAGTAACTCTGTCTGTCTGTATGGTACCTTTTCACGCCTAAACCACTCAACGGATTTCGATAAAATTTGGCTGAGATATAGATTGCTTCCCGGGGAAGGACATAGGATTGTTTTTATCGATATACCTCGCGGGCGAAGCCGTGGGCGGAAGCTAGTAGAATATAATATGGTTCATCATCATCATTTTAGCCGAAAGTCAGCCACACCTGGGCATGTGTCTCCTCACAGCATGTTCGCATCGACCAGCTCTGTGCAGTTGATTCCTGGAGCCTTAACAGTGTTCTCGGTCCACCTTGTGGGCCTTAGAATGCTACGGCTTCAGGTACGCGGTCGCCACTCCAGAAACATTCAGCCCCATCGGCCATCCGTTCTGTGAACAATGTGCGGCTACCCACTGCCACTTAAGTTTGGCAATTCTTCGGGCTATGTCGGTTACCCTGGTTCTTGGTCGGCTGGAATATAAGGTTAGTTATAAAACTGAGCAGTTACGCTTCCCCGCTTTGAAGCAACAAAAAATGTTGAAGAAAGTAAAAGTGTTCTCATGTTCAGAATTGTTTTTATAAACGATTGAAAAAGTATGCTTTTGTATAATAACAACAATGGTTTAGACAATACCTTGCGCAACACGTGTGGGTTTAGATATGCAGGCCGAAACGAACGAGAGTTTTGATTTTTAGCAAAAATTTTACTTTATATATGATTTATATGAATTGTATTGTGTTTATTTGTTAAAGTTTCGGTTCAGGGATTTAGAAATATGGATTCTCGTTGATTCTGAATAGCTTTGTGGATTGGATTTGGAGTTCGTATTATCTATTTTAGAGCATGGAAGTCAGGCATTCGTTTAAATTAAAGCAGGTTTTTGTTCTGACTCGTTTCGTAAAATTTCTTTATTTGTTTAAGGACGCCTTTACGTATCTGACAAAAATAAGCCGTTTTTCGGTGCATTTTGCGGCAAAATGAGACGAAACCAAATGTAAGTAATAATTACCACAGATAGATTACTCTTTCATCTCCAAATGGTAGCCATTTTTTATTCGAAACTGTTGGTTTATAATATAGTAAAAAATAATTTCCGTTGCCTCTTCACACAAAATCGACGATATCGTGCTGTCTTTGGGATCATTTTTCTTTTATTTAATAACATAAACATATTTATTATAAATATTTTATGTAAGCAGACATGTTCAACTCAAAAAGGTAGCCAAAAGAACTATCAAAATGTTAAAAATAAGCTCAGAAAAAAATAAAAATCGGAGTCTATTTTTTCACATATTTTGCTGTAATACGTGAATCTTATTGGATTGAAATAAGGGTTATTTTACTGGTCACTGTCTCGGTTTATTGCACAAAAATTTGTAATGAAATATTAGTCTGCGCTCGGCCGCCGTTGTGAGTGGACTCTGTGTCGGTTGTAAGCAGCAGCTTGTGCTAAAAGAAGATCGCTGTACGGATACAAAATATTTGACACACAAAACTTGATACTTCACGCATTCTGTATGTACCTATTACCCAAGGAAAGATTTGATTCACAGTCTTATAATTTTTCTAGAAGTAAGTAGGGTTTATAAATTCATATTTCGTTCCGGACTTGCTGGAGTGACCTGCACAGCAGGTGTACTTCGAAGACTGCTACTGGAACTAACAGCCGAGCTGAGGAGTTATTCCGGTCTGATCCCCTGAAGACTTACAATATTTCATGATGGGTGTCAATTTCGTGGTTTTCGAGGGTGCTGAAACCGATGGTGAGGTCCAAATGAGAATCCAAGATGGCGGATGTGAAAAATGTTACAATTTTTCATGATGGGTGTCAATTTCGTGGTTTTCGAGGGTGCTGAAACCGACGGTGGGGTCAAAATAAAAATCCAAGATGGCGGATGTGACAAATGTTACAATTTTTCATGATGGGTGTCAATTTCGTGGTTTTCGAGGGTGCTGAAACCGATGGTTGGGTCAAAATAAAAATCCAAGATGGCGGATGTGAAAAATTTTATAATTTTTCATGATGGGTGTCAATTTCGTGGTTTTCGAGGGTGCTGAAACCGATGGTGGGGTCAAAATAAAAATCCAAGATGGCGGATGTGAAAAATGTTACAATTTTTCATGATGGGTGTCAATTTCGTGGTTTTCGAGGGTGCTGAAACCGATGGTGGGGTCAAAATAAAAATCCAAGATGGCGGATGTGAAAAATGTTACAATTTTTCATGATGGGTGTCAATTTCGTGGTTTTCGAGGGTGCTGAAACCGATGGTGGGGTCAAAATAAAAATCCAAGATGGCGGATGTGAAAAATGTTACAATTTTTCATGATGGGTGTCAATTTCGTGGTTTTCGAGGGTGCTGAAACCGATGGTGGGGTCAAAATAAAAATCCAAGATGGCCGATGTGAAAAATGTTACAATTTTTCATGATGGGTGTCAATTTCGTGGTTTTCGAGGGTGCTGAAACCGATGGTGGGGTCAAAATAAAAATCCAAGATGGCTGATGTGAAAAATGTTACAATTTTTCATGATGGGTGTCAATTTCGTGGTTTTCGAGGGTGCTGAAACCGATGGTGGGGTCAAAATAAAAATTCAAGATGGCCGATGTGAAAAATGTTACAATTTTTCATGATGGGTGTCAATTTCGTGGTTTTCGAGGGTGCTGAAACCGATGGTGGGGTCAAAATAAAAATCCAAGATGGCTGATGTGAAAAATGTTATAATTTTTCATGATGGGTGTCAATTTCGTGGTTTTCGAGGGTACTAAAACCGACGGTGGGGTCAAAATAAAAATCCAACCATCGGTTTCAGCACCCTCGAAAACCACGAAATTGACACCCATCATGAAAAATTATAAAATTTTTCACATCCGCCATCTTAGATTTTCATTTTGACCCCACCGTCGGTTTCAGCACCCTCGAAAACCACGAAATTGATACCCATCATGAAAAATTGTAACATTTGTCACATCCGCCATCTTGGATTTTTATTTTGACCCCACCGTCGGTTTTAGCACCCTCGAAAACCACGAAATTGACACCCATCATGAAAAATTGTAACATTTTTCACATCCGCCATCCTGGATTCTCATTTTGACCTCACCATCGGTTCCAGCACCCTCGAAAACCACGAAATTGACACCCATCATGAAAATATTGTAACACTTTTCACATCCGCCATCTTGGATTTTCATTTTGACCTCACCATCGGTTTCAGCACCCTCGAAAACCACGAAATTGACACACATCATGAAAAATTGTAACATTTTTCACATCTGCCATCTGTAAAATTATTAAAAAGGGTTCAAACCGGGTGCGGTGACTTGACAAAGACGAAAATGTCGTTGTTCCTCAATACTAACATACACGTATCCGTTATAATAAGAAATTACGAACTTATGTATTTCAATAAACCCTGTACTTATTTTTGTTGCTGACAATCCTTCAGGATCAAAAACAAAAGAAAAAGCGGTTCAAACCGGTATGAGAAAGTTTTTAGTGGATAAGACAGAGATTAAAACAGAAGACGATCTAGGAGGGGATCGAGGCGGGGGGGGTGGAGGGGGGTTCAGGGGATCAGAACGGAATAATTCGAGCTGAGTCAGGTGTGCCGAGTATGGGCTCGTTTTCTTAGTTATGTTGAGACCTTACCTCCGGACTTGATGGAGTGACCTGCAGGTGTACTTCGAAGACTCCTACTGGAACTAACAGCCGAGCTGATCTAGGTGTGCCGAGTATGGGCTCGTTTTCTTAGTTATGTTGAGACCTTACCTCCGGACTTGATGGAGTGACCTGCAGGTGTACTTCGAAGACTGCTACTGGAACTAATAGCCGAGCTGAGCTAGGTGTGCCAAGTTTGGGCTTCTTTTGTTAGTTTTGTTAAGACCTTAAGAATAGGTAGGCAGGCACTAAGCCGGGTCTAGTCTAGGCAGATGCGGTCACTAATCGGAAACATAAAACAAAAGTATCTAAAAAAAAAAGATTACATTCGCCATCTTGGATTTTCATTTTGACTTTGTTTTCGGCTCCAGCACCCTCGAAAACTATGAAAACAACACCCATGATAAAAAATAAAAAAAAAATTACAGCCGCCATCTTGGATTTTCATTTTGACCTCACTATCTGCTTTAGCGCCCTTGAAAACCATAAATACGACACCCATGATAAAAATAAAAAATAAATTACAGCCGCCATCTTAGATTTTCATTTTGACCTAATTATTGGCTCCCACACCCTCGAAAACCATGAAAACGACACCCATGATGAAAAATATAAAAAAAAAATACAGCCGCCATCTTGGATTTTCATTTTGACCTCACTATCGGCTTTAGCGCCCTTAAAAACCATAAAAACGACCACCCTTGATAAAAAAATTAAAGCCGCCATCTTGGATTTTCATTTGGACATCACTATCGGTTTTAGCACCCTTGAAAACCATAAAAACGACACCCATGATGAAAAATTAAAAAAAACTACAACCGCCATCTTGGATTTTCATTTTTATCTCACTATCGTCGATCTCAATATCCGTCACTTTGCACGGCCAAAAATGTAATTGACCGGCTTATGGTGATTTATCGAGGTAGCCACTGCTAATATGCCTTTATGCAATGCACGACACTGCTTAGTACGTTATCCTAATTGCGTAACACACTTGGAATGGCAATCCATTCCGATTTGACAGTTCAACAATATCCATTGCGTTGTTTTTGTTTTACGAATTTTTTAAATATTTATGAAGCAACTAGCTGTGCCCCGCGGTTTCACCCGCATAAGTTTCGATCCCGTGGGAATATCGGATAAAAAGTAGCCTATATGTGTCCTGACCTCTATACAAAATTTTATCAAAATTGGTGAAGCCGTTTGAGCGTGAAGAACAAACATATAAACACACACACTCACAAACTTTCGCCTTTATAATATTAGCGTGATGAATATTGTAGCATTTGTACTGTTTGCCTTGTAGGGTGTGTGCCAAATACACGTATTTTCTTTCCAGTTTTCGAGAACCTACTTGCATTTGATACCATAGCATTGGCAACTTGTACTTGATTAATCACTGTCCAGTGAAATTAAGTAAATAGCATTCTACTTATATGAACACTTCACATTACCTACAAACTGTTTGAAAACAAATCATCGTAAACTTAAAAAAAATACATGGCAAAAATAAAATAAAATTAGGCTCAAGTATCAAGTCGTGTCAATTTACTCATAATTTCACCGCTTCGCGCATGTCGCTGTGTGTGTGAGCCGTGCACGTGTAGTAGTAAGACTCAATACCTAAAATTGAAGCGCGTCATTTCGTAAACGCGTCCTTAAGGAGGTCTATCATGCGGCCATCTCACTTATTTATTTATCAGTATTTTTATTTTTGCAATGTTACTCAATTTTGTTTTTATGTGACACAAATTTATTTTTATTTATTTATTTAATTATGCATACCCACGTCACGTTGCAGTATAAAACTGATTTACATCCGTCACATTAGGTTCAATTGACAACCAGCGTCAGGCACTAGTTTGCATTTTTGCTGAACTGGGCCTTTTTGTCGCAGCCGTGAGGCACACATTCCTGCTAATTTCTTACATCGGACTTTGCACTTTTTTTTCCATTTTGTTTTTATCTGTTGTAGGTACGACTATTATCTGACTATCTGGTGTATTTTGTGTCTTTTAGTCTGTGTATATAAATGCATTTTCTTTCTTTCCTTCAATATAATACCTACTCCCACATCGTTCTCCTGTAGACAATAATGCTTTTTCACTAAAAATTACCTCCATTACATACATAAACTCGCGACTATTTCCTATGGGGTAGGCAGAGACTACAGCTACTACTACTACTGCTACTTACTCCATTCTTTGGCGTGCTATTATGTCGTAGCGTTTAGACTCAAACTAAGTGTTCCCTTTGCCGGGTCAGTGGGATTGTCCGAAAGGGTTACCGCTGGCCCGGAACATAAAGGGCTAAAGAAGGAAAACGGGTGGGTTTTAGTCAGTAAGAGTCTGACACTCCCTTCCGCTCCACCCAAAGCGGGAGGGGTCATTTAATTTTGATGTATTCCCAGGCAAAAAAAAGACTATTCCCTTTACAAGGACCAATCGATATTTATGGTTTGTTTGAAGAAAACCTAGTTGCAGCTGTTGGCGACCGTTGAACTAAAAAGGATGGCCAGTTGGTTAGTTATCCTGGTAAATAAGTCATTAGTATTAAGTGAATGCTTTTTAAAACGACGAATGCTTTTTCGCACTGACACTTTTAAAACGTTTTCCTACAGTAAGTACTTACTTATCTTACAGCTCACAAAAACGTGATCCTACATTTAAACACAAAACAAAATATTCCAAAAAAATATTTTGAATGATTGCATATACTAAAATAAAGAACCTTTTCTTCACACAGCAATCAATTTTAATACATAAATAAGTTTTTGTAAATAGGCATCTAAAGAAAAAGGCAGTTGCCCAAGGTCATGAGAGTGATCTTCGATTGCTCTTTATTACAATTACGGAGACAGTACGTTGAACCAATGTCCTTTAAATATTCTACTTTTTATTGTATGGACGGACGGAACGTTAAACTAGGGCGTTGTACCTGGAAATCACGTTTTGTTTTGGTAAAGGAGAACGCTTTTTTGGATATTTTTTTTATTTCTGCGCAGGACTTTTTTTTTTTAAGGATGGGAAATCATCAAATGGCCGCTCTGGGTGGAGCTGAAGGGAGTGTCAGGCTCTTACTGACTAAAACCCACCCGTGTTCCTTCCTTAGCCCTTTATGTTCTGGGCTAGCGGGTTACCCTTTCGGACAATCCCGCTGACCCGGTCTGCGCAAGACTTGCTTGCTGTTCTATTTTATGAATTTAAGAACAATTCGTTGAACATTATATATACATAATAAGGTAGCACATGTAGTCTATGTGCAACCTTATTATGTATATATAATGTAAGTACAGTACAGTAGGCTGCACGTCAGTGGTAATAGAACCAGTATATGTATAGCTCTTGTACTACGCCAGGCCAGTTCAAAGTCACCGTATTGCCACCGCGCCTTGCAGTCGACTGTATTAAATTTAAATGTAATCTAAGTAGGGTTATAATAACTGTCTTCATGAGAGGTTGAAAGCCATGATAGTCATAACCTGGGACTTGGATAGGCTGCCATGGTAACAAAGCCCGGTGATCATGATGGAACTATCATCAGGTCAAGGGCTCGGAGTAACGAATCCCGCGCTCTCGATTCTCGGGAGTAATAAGGCTCAATTTACACCGCCGCGGAACGGAATTAAAGTGAATTTTCGTAATAGCAAAATGAAGTTTATGTCAATTGTCTAACGTACAAACTAGATACGACCTTGTTACTGCGGGAATTCCCGAGAATGCGCTGTAATTCTCCAGAAAATGCGAGACCTGTGCGTATGGGTGTATCTAATTTGTACGTTACACTTACAATATTGACATAAAGTTCATAATGCTTTGTACAAAATAAAAATCGCTTCCATTCCGTTCCGTGGCGGTGTAAATTGAGCCTAATAGTCCTCCAGACTAAATTTCGGCTACGGCAGCCAAACTCAACGGAGACTAGCCATCTACGCGGGATATTATAGTGCTCAAGTGTGTGCACTCACTCTTTCCTCACTCTCATAGTCCGATGGGAAATTAG
This sequence comes from Mesoligia furuncula, assembly GCA_916614155.1. Classification (NCBI taxonomy): domain Eukaryota; kingdom Metazoa; phylum Arthropoda; class Insecta; order Lepidoptera; family Noctuidae; genus Mesoligia; species Mesoligia furuncula. The sequence continues at coordinate 6,848,170 of OU744794.1, forward strand.
GCGCAGGTAAGCTTTCAATCTGTCATCATCATCTGCCTAGCCTTTTCCCGACTATGTTGGGGTCGGCTTCCTGTCTAACCGGATGTACCTGAATACCATATTTTACATGGAGCGACTGCTTATCTGACCTCCACAACCCAGTGTCTGGGTAATACGATAGCCCTTGGTAAGACTGGTTGTCAGACTTTCGGGCTTCTGACCACCCGAAACGACTGTCAAAGATCCACGAATGACAGCCGGGACCAACGGCTTAAGGAGGCGTTTACGAAATGACGCGCTTCAATTTTAGGTATTGAGTCTTACTACTACACGTGCACGGCTCACACACACAGCGACATGCGCGAAGCGGTGAAATTATGAGTAAATTGACACGACTTGATACTTGAGCCTAATTTTATTTTATTTTTGCCATGTATTTTTTTTAAGTTTACGGTGATTTGTTTTCAAACAGTTTGTAGGTAATGTGAAGTGTTCATATAAGTAGAATGCTATTTACTTAATTTCACTGGACAGTGATTAATCAAGTACAAGTTGCCAAAGTACCTATGTATTAACAATTTGCGGACGAGCTTATTGAAAACAAATATAAAACAAGCTTGTTTTATTCGGTTTATTTCGTATTTTATATAATAAATTTGCTATGGTATCAAATGCAAGTAGGTTCTTGTGAGTGTGTGTGTATGTTTATATGTTTGTTCTTCACGCTCAAACGGCTTCACCAATTTTGATAAAATTTTGTATAGAGGTCATCATCATCTAGCCTAGCCTTTTCCCAACTATGTTGGGGTCGGCTTTAAAATTTTGTATAGAGGTAGCTGACACATATAGGCTACTTTTTATCCGATATTCCCACGGGATCGAAACTTATGCGGGTGAAACCGCGGGGCACAGCTAGTTGCTTCATAAATATTTAAAAAATTCGTAAAACAAAAACAACGCAATGGATATTGTTGAACTGTCAAATCGGAATGGATTGCCATTCCAAGTGTGTTACGCAATTAGGATAACGTACTAAGCAGTGTCGTGCATTGCATAAAGGCATATTAGCAGTGGCTACCTCGATAAATCACCATAAGCCGGTCAATTACATTTTTGGCCGTGCAAAGTGACGCATATTGAGATCGCCGATAGTGAGATAAAAATGAAAATCCAAGATGGCGGTTGTAGTTTTTTTTTAATTTTTCATCATGGGTGTCGTTTTTATGGTTTTCAAGGGTGCTAAAACCGATAGTGATGTCCAAATGAAAATCCAAGATGGCGGCTTTAATTTTTTTATCATGGGTGGTCGTTTTTATGGTTTTCAAGGGCGCTAAAGCCGATAGTGAGGTCAAAATGAAAATCCAAGATGGCGGCTGTATTTTTTTTTTATATTTTTCATCATGGGTGTCGTTTTCATGGTTTTCGAGGGTGTTGGAGCCAATAATTAGGTCAAAATGAAAATCTAAGATGGCGGCTGTAATTTATTTTTTATTTTTATCATGGGTGTCGTATTTATGGTTTTCAAGGGCGCTAAAGCAGATAGTGAGGTCAAAATGAAAATCCAAGATGGCGGCTGTAATTTTTTTTTATATTTTTTTATCATGGGTGTCGTTTTCATAGTTTTCGAGGGTGCTGGAGCCGAAAACAAAGTCAAAATGAAAATCCAAGATGGCGGCTGTAATATTTTTTTTTTAGATAAGTACTTTTGTTTTATGTTTCCGATTAGTGACCGCATCTGCCTAGACCTAGACTAGACCCGGTTTAGTGCCTGCCTACCTATTCTTAAGGTCTCAACAAAACTAACAAAAGAAGCCCAAACTTGGCACACCTAGCTCAGCTCGGCTATTAGTTCCAGTAGCAGTCTTCGAAGTACACCTGCAAGTCACTCCATCAAGTCCGGAGGTAAGGTCTCAACATAACTAAGAAAACGAGCCCATACTCGGCACACCTAGATCAGCTCGGCTATTAGTTCCAGTAGCAGTCTTCGAAGTACACCTGCAGGTCACTCCATCAAGTCCGGAGGTAAGGTCTCAACATAACTAAGAAAACGAGCCCATACTCGGCACACCTAGCTCAGCTCGGCTATTAGTTCCAGTAACAGTCTTCGGAGTACACCTGCAGGTCACTCCATCAAGTCCGGAGGTAAGGTCTCAACATAACTAAGAAAACGAGCCCATACTCGGCACACCTATGTCTGCTCGGCTGTTAGTTCCAGTAGGAGTCTTCGAAGTACACCTGCAGGTCACTCCATCAAGTCCGGAGGTAAGGTCTCAACATAACTAAGAAAACGAGCCCATACTCGGCACACCTGACTCAGCTCGAATTATTCCGTTCTGATCCCCTGAACCCCCCCTCCACCCCCCCCGCCTCGATCCCCTCCTAGATCGTCTTCTGTTTTAATCTCTGTCTTATCCACTAAAAACTTTCTCATACCGGTTTGAACCGCTTTTTCTTTTGTTTTTGATCCTGAAGGATCGTCAGCAACAAAAATAAGTACAGGGTTTATTGAAATACATAAGTTCGTAATTTCTTATTATAACGGATACGTGTATGTTAGTATTGAGGAACAACGACATTTTCGTCTTTGTCAAGTCACCGCACCCGGTTTGAATCCTTTTTAATAATTTTACAGATGGCAGATGTGAAAAGTGTTACAATATTTTCATGATGGGTGTCAATTTCGTGGTTTTCGAGGGTGCTGAAACCGATGGTGAGGTCAAAATGAGAATCCAAGATGGCGGATGTGAAAAATGTTACAATTTTTCATGATGGGTGTCAATTTCGTGGTTTTCGAGGGTGCTAAGTGCTAAACCGACGGTGGGGTCAAAATAAAAATCCAAGATGGCGGATGTGACAAATGTTACAATTTTTCATGATGGGTGTCAATTTCGTGGATTTCGAGTGTGCTGAAACCGACGGTGGGGTCAAAATGAAAATCTAAGATGGCGGATGTGAAAAATTTTATAATTTTCATGATGGGTGTCAATTTCGTGGTTTTCGAGGGTGCTGAAACCGATGGTTGGATTTTTATTTTGACCCCACCATCGGTTTCAGCACCCTCGAAAACCACGAAATTGACACCCATCATGAAAAATTGTAACATTTTTCACATCCGCCATCTTAGATTTTCATTTTGACCCCACCATCGGTTTCAGCACCCTCGAAAACCACGAAATTGACACCCATCATGAAAAATTGTAACATTTTTCACATCCGCCATCTTGGATTTTCATTTTGACCCCACCGTCGGTTTTAGCACCCTCGAAAACCACGAAATTGACACCCATCATGAAAAATTGTAACATTTTTCACATCGGCCATCTTGGATTTTTATTTTGACCCCACCATCGGTTTCAGCACCCTCGAAAATCACGAAATTGACACCCATCATGAAAAATTGTAACATTTTTCACATCCGCCATCTTGGATTTTTATTTTGTCCCCACCATCGGTTTCAGCACCCTCGAAAACCACGAAATTGACACCCATCATGAAAAATTGTAACATTTTTCACATCCGCCATCTTGGATTTTTATTTTGACCCCACCATCGGTTTCAGCACCCTCGAAAACCACGAAATTGACACCCATCATGAAAAATTGTAACATTTTTCACATCCGCCATCTTAGATTTTCATTTTGACCCCACCATCGGTTTCAGCACCCTCGAAAACCACGAAATTGACACCCATCATGAAAAATTGTAACATTTTTCACATCCGCCATCTTGGATTTTCATTTTGACCCCACCGTCGGTTTTAGCACCCTCGAAAACCACGAAATTGACACCCATCATGAAAAATTGTAACATTTTTCACATCGGCCATCTTGGATTTTTATTTTGACCCCACCATCGGTTTCAGCACCCTCGAAAATCACGAAATTGACACCCATCATGAAAAATTATAAAATTTTTCACATCCGCCATCTTGGATTTTTATTTTGACCCAACCATCGGTTTCAGCACCCTCGAAAACCACGAAATTGACACCCATCATGAAAAATTGTAACATTTGTCACATCCGCCATCTTGGATTTTTATTTTGACTCCACCGTCGGTTTCAGCACCCTCGAAAACCACGAAATTGACACCCATCATGAAAAATTGTAACATTTTTCACATCCGCCATCTTGGATTCTCATTTGGACCTCACCATCGGTTTCAGCACCCTCGAAAACCACGAAATTGACACCCATCATGAAAAATTGTAACATTTTTCACATCCGCCATCTTGGATTTTTATTTTGACCCCACCATCGGTTTCAGCACCCTCGAAAACCACGAAATTGACACCCATCATGAAAAATTGTAACATTTTTCACATCCGCCATCTTGGATTTTTATTTTGACCCCACCATCGGTTTCAGCACCCTCGAAAACCACGAAATTGACACCCATCATGAAAAATTATAAAATTTTTCACATCCGCCATCTTGGATTTTTATTTTGACCCAACCATCGGTTTCAGCACCCTCGAAAACCACGAAATTGACACCCATCATGAAAAATTGTAACATTTGTCACATCCGCCATCTTGGATTTTTATTTTGACCCCACCGTCGGTTTCAGCACCCTCGAAAACCACGAAATTGACACCCATCATGAAAAATTGTAACATTTTTCACATCCGCCATCTTGGATTCTCATTTGGACCTCACCATCGGTTTCAGCACCCTCGAAAACCACGAAATTGACACCCATCATGAAATATTGTAAGTCTTCAGGGGATCAGACCGGAATAACTCCTCAGCTCGGCTGTTAGTTCCAGTAGCAGTCTTCGAAGTACACCTGCTGTGCAGGTCACTCCAGCAAGTCCGGAACGAAATATGAATTTATAAACCCTACTTACTTCTAGAAAAATTATAAGACTGTGAATCAAATCTTTCCTTGGGTAATAGGTACATACAGAATGCGTGAAGTATCAAGTTTTGTGTGTCAAATATTTTGTATCCGTACAGCGATCTTCTTTTAGCACAAGCTGCTGCTTACAACCGACACAGAGTCCACTCACAACGGCGGCCGAGCGCAGACTAATATTTCATTACAAATTTTTGTGCAATAAACCGAGACAGTGACCAGTAAAATAACCCTTATTTCAATCCAATAAGATTCACGTATTACAGCTAAATATGTGAAAAAATAGACTCCGATTTTTATTTTTTTCTGAGCTTATTTTTAACATTTTGATAGTTCTTTGGGCTACCTTTTTGAGTTGAACATGTCTGCTTACATAAAATATTTTAAAATAAATATGTTTATGTTATTAAACAGAAGAAAAATGACCCCAAAGACAGCACGATATCGTCGATTTTGTGTGAAGAGGCAACGGAAATTATTTTTTACTATATTATAAACCAACATTTTCGAATAAAAAATAGCTACCATTTGGAGATGAAAGAGTAATCTATCTGTGGTAATTATTAGTTACATTTGGTTTCGTCTCATTTTGCCGCAAAATGCACCGAAAAACGGCTTATTTTTGTCAGATACGTAAAGGCGTCCTTAACGTGCTTTCCGAGCCACGGAGGGGTCTTGGTATGTAAAGTTGGTCACCTATCCACAGACCAATCGCAGCAATGATCGATCGACCTATGCGGCTGTTATTATTTAGCCACGGGCCCCTCTCAGCTTTCAATCTCTATTACTGAGAAATTCTTGGCCGTTTTGCGTAGGTGTGACGCATGTTTTCTCCTAAATTGTTATTTTGTTTGTTTTTTTTTTGATGCGTCATTTTTGCCGCAAATAAACGTATTTTCTTTGTTCTTTCTTTCCTCATGGAAAACCCAATAACACCTCGCCCGACCTGGGAATCGAACCCCACGCTCAGCAGTAGCGCTTGATACCACGGGACCAAAGGGGCAGTTAACGAGAGTAACCGAGTTAGGTCAGTAGGAGAAAAAAACTGGCCAAGTGCGTGTCGGACTCGCTCACGAAGGGTTCCGTACCACAAGGCAAAAACGCCGTTCTAAAAAAAACATGTTTTGTTGTATGGGAGCCCCCCTTAAATATTTATTTTATTTTAATTTTATTATTAAAGTTAAAATACAACTGAGTATTTTGTGAATATTTCAAGTGCCTACCTGTTGCCATTTTTGATATCCAGCAAAAAAATCGCGTTTGTTGTATGGGAGCCCCCCTTAAATATTTATTTTATTTTGTTTTTAGTATTTGCTGTTATAGCGGCAAGAGAAATACATACTTTGTGAAAATTTCAACAGTCTAGCTATCGCGGTTCTCGAGATACAGCCTGGTGACAGACAGACGGACAGACGGACAGACTGCGAAGTCTTAGTAATAGGGTTCCGTTTTTACCCTTTGGGTACGGAACCCTAAAAAGAGGAGTATGATGTGCTGTAGGGACGAGAAAGGGAAGAGGAGGAGGTGAAAGAATCGCCAGCAAAGTAATAACAAGTAGGCCGTAGGATACTAAAGGATTATTTCCACCAAACGGCTCGCACTGTATCGGATCGGAAGGGATTTTACAATCTTTAAACGATATGAAACCGTGTACACAGTATTTTAAAGTCTATCTTACCAAGCCGCTTGACCGCGGGCGTCTTCCGCGACACGCGTTCGTAGTCGAAAGTGTGCTGCGACGCGCGTACGGCTCCGTATATACGCCTATCGTCGTATCCGATCGAATCCTTTCCGATCCGATGCGATACGAGGCTTTTGGTGGAAATCATCCTTTAATATTTTGATTGCTGAACCAGGTTTCGTTGCAAAATCCTTTGATCGTTGAAATGTGTTGTGTCAGCTTAAATAGAAATCAAACTAGATCCTAAATTAGTGCTACAATTCATCATCATCATCATCATTTCAGCCGAAAGACGTCCACTGCTGGACATAGGCCTCCCCCAAGCACCTCCACTTCGACCGGTCCTGTGCTTCCCGCATCCAACGGGTTCCTGCGGCCTTCACAAGGTCAACGGTCCACCTTGTGGGAGGCCTTCCAACGCTACGTCTTCCGGTACGCGGTCGCCACTCCAGAACCTTTCGGCCCCATCGGCCATCTGTTTTGCGAGCAATGTGCCCTGCCCACTGCCACTTAAGTTACGGCAAGGGTGCTACAATTATTACAGTACAATTATTACTTAATAAAATGTCAACTTTTAATGGGAAATGCAAATCTATGTAAATAAAAGGTTTGAAAATCAAAAGATATTAGATTTATTTTCTCTTTTTACATAATTATTCATGTTTCTAATTGGAATTTATACGATTTGAATTTAGAATATAAAGCCAACTTTTATAATGCCATTATAAAAGTAGGTTTTACAGTAAAATCAAATAGATTTAATTATGAATTTCGAGAAGCACAGGGGCACAGCACCTTCGGTTCAGGGGGCCTAAAAAGGCCACTTTGGTAGAATCATAAAAGGATAACCTAGTGGACAGTTAACTGTTAAGTTAATCATATCAAATTCCATTGGTGAAGCATTTTTCAGTAATTTTTTGTTGTCTGTGCTAAAATACTTATCAATCCAGTCCAAATCCAATCCCAATCTCTTTGATTATACCTACGTAGTGCAGTGAAAAAAAGAAAAACACGGACTGTCTTCGCCATATTACGACTCATAATGTTATGACCATCTTTACATACCGTGACCCCTCCGTGCCTCGGAAAGCACGTTAAGCCGTTGGTCCCGGCTGTCATTCGTGGATCTTTGACAGTAGTTACGGGTAGTCAGAAGCCCGAAAGTCTGACAACCAGTCTTACTAAGAGGTATCGTATTACCCAGTAACTGGGTTGTGGAGGTCAGATAGGCAGTCGCTCCATGTAAAATACTGGTATTCAGCTGCATCCGGTTAGACTGGAAGCCGACCCCAACATAGTTGGGAAAAGGCTAGGCAGATGATGATGATGATGAATGTTATCCTTTTATGATTCTCCAAAGTGGCCTTTTTAGGCCCCCAGACTGTGAACATCGCAAGTATTATATAAGTCAATGGTGAACGTTCTTAAAATTACGAGAATTGGTTGGGTCGAGGCCTATTTTCTAAGCAAGCTTCGTACTGAAGTTAAATATTTTAGTTCATACAATGTTGCATGTCTTTGACTAATGGCGTATATTTCAGCTGTATGTACCATTTAAATGCAAATGTCTGTTATTAAGCCTAGTTTTGTGTAGATAGTTGGTCAAAGTTAGGCACAAACAGGTTTCATTTTACGTTCAGAAGACAAATCTCTGATTTGAAATTATAATGATCGTATTTTGAAAGTCCCTGAGTACCCAATGTACAAACACAAATAAACTAAATAAGACAAATAATTAATTAAGTTTGACAAATATGTATATAAATTGGTACGCACGCGGAAATTGGCTGACAGATATTATGAAATAAGAATCTAATAGCGTTATTATTTTAATAATTTTCTTATTAGAATTTGACATTATCAAACCGGAATAACTCATACCACGAATCAACTGTAATATATTATTTTGAACTAGCTGCCTGAGGTTTTATTAGTTTTCATAGAGCGATATAGTCTTCTCTCTCGTCTGCGCATAAAACTCAAAAGTTCTACTCTTATCTATATTTATTTTATCATACTAGCTTCCGCCCGCGTGGTATCTCGATAAAAGATATAAGTACTTCTCCAGGGTTCAAAGTATGCCCATACTTTCCTTTCATCCAAATCGGTTCAGCCGTTTCGGGTATTAGCCTAAACAAACAGACAAAATTTTTTTTTTTTATACCGTAAATACTTTCATATGCATTTAGTAAAAAGATGTTACTTTGATGTTACAAACAGACACTTTAATTTTATTTATATGTATAGATAGGTCACCGACATCATATTATTATGTTCTGGACTGATACAACTTTGGTTGCCCACTATACACTCAGCAGAAGCTAGCTAAAGTAGGTAGGCATTTTTCCATACACGGCTTTAAACTACCAAACAGAAACCATCGAAACATACTTTAAAATAATTACAACAGCACAACACACAGTTTCTACACGAAACATGTCATTCCAAGACGCACACACACAAACATCTTCTAACGCCGCGCGCCGCACACAACACACATACTCACTCTGATTCACGGTGATGAGTTTGTGTGTGTGCGAATAGTGATGGCGTATGTGTGTGTGCTAGGACAGTGGGTCTTTATGCTCCACAGGATATAGGTCAGCATGTCTTCCCCTCATTTGTAAATAGAGCGAAGGGTACTGTTAATAGTTAACTGTTAGATTATTTGCTCTTGTAATTTTTTTATCTGTCTGCGGAATCGTCCCGGTCTTTCCTTTGAGGTTGTTTTCTTTGCATTTGCCTTTCGTGTTTGGGACACGTGCAGTTATAAAAAAAGGTTTGATAAGGTTTGGATATCGGGATGTGTGAATAGGTACTGAAATATTTATTAAGTACGTTTTGTGAGCAGAGGTGGCTCAGTGGCAACGGCACCGACTTACGAGTCGCAGTAGGTGGTGGGTTCAAAACAAGATAGGCCCTTTATTTTGTGTAATTTATTTCATCGCCACTGTTCTTAAAAACGACGAAGGAAAACATCTTGAGGAAACCGGCATGTCCTAGAACGAAAAAATCGAAGGCTTGTGACATCTACCAACTTGCACTGGGCCCGCGTGGTGGATTACGGCCCATTCCCTCTCACAGAGAGGAGGCCAGTGTCTCAGCAATGACACTACAGGCACAATAACATTATAGACTGATCATGATGATTATGGTAAGTACATTTTGATAAGCAATTGTGTGCAAAGGAAGGGAGTTAGCATTTTCCAATGTTATTATGTTCATTTACACAATATCATTGTTGTCTTCTTTCTGCACAATTTCTGTTTGAATTACCAAACTTTGTTGTCATCTCACAAATTATGAAGCTACGTAAGAACTTCAAAGTCTAGCTTGTCGATGGTTGAAACTGACATATTCTACTCGTATCTGCATCAATTGGAAGCACAGTCTGTAACGGTGAATCCGTAGTAACCTTTCAATCTTAAAAACCGAACACTGGTAAATTTTTTCTCTGGTAAGCCTGTGGAGCAAGCAGAAAAGCTCCCAGCGGGCCACCAACTACCACAGCCGACCTGGAAATCTCTTAACCGACTTGGAAGCCAGGTGGGTCACTGCAGGTACAACTTAGTCAGTTGGAGGTACTCTGACGAGCCACAGTGGCTACAGTGCGACTGTGGAGCCATATCACAAACGATGCCTCACAACTTTTCGTACTCACTGTCCAAAAACACCTACACTATGAAGACCTTTGCGAGGCCAATGCTAACGCTGTAGAAGTGGCCGAATGCTGGTCAAAGCCTAAAAAGGAATCACTGATACGACGAAGAAGAAGCAAAACTTACATCTGATGATTTGGTCCTCGACATTAAAACCTCGCATTGAACAGTCATAGTCATAGTCAGTGGACTAGCTATGAGGTACTAGGACTAGTACTGACTATATTTATATACTCCAAACCACATGACGCTGCCACGGCGAGATTAAACGTCGAGTCTGGTAATAAATCTTGATCGCGAGGCAGCTAACCCTGCCCTTACGAGTGCTATATCACTTGATTGCATTTTCCTCAATTAATCCAACACTTGTAACATAACGACTGACAAATGCGCGATCTGTATCTAGGAATGTCTTCCTATGTATTGTATGGGTTGCAGTATTATGCAGTCAAACGACTAGCTATAGATGTTAATGGCTTCATAGTTCATGGCATCGGTGCCTGCTTGATTGAAGGGTCGAGAAACGAAAGCGGAATATAGAAACCTACTGAATAATGCAAGTAAAAGTATTATGATACAAAAGATCCAATGGCCGACCATGACAAATTCGACACAAACGGTTGAATTTGTCATGATTAGTTCTCCAAAATTCGCTACGCTTGTCATGGTTGGTTGTGGACGGTGACAATATTTACATACCAAGACCCTTCCGTGCTTCGGAAAGCACATTAAGCCGTTGGGCTTGACTGTTTCTGGATCTTTGACAGTCGTTACGAGTCGAGGAGCCTGGAAGTGTGACAACCAGTCTTACCAAGAGATATCGTGTTACCCAGCAATTGGGTTGTGGAGGTCAGATAGGCAGTCGCTCCATGTACAATACTGGTACTAGAAACATTGATTGTTCTCCAAAATCATTTGTTTCGGACACTTATTTTGGAGTTTGTCAAAATATCTCTTTTAATTAATTTATTATAAACTCCAAAACTTTAATAAATTTAATAACTCCATATTTTGCGATGCACGATGTATTCAAGTTCTTGTTCTAAGTAAGTTGTGACTTATGAGAGTATAATTTATCATCTGCCTAGCCTTTTCCCAACTAAGTTGGGGTGTTGGGGTCGGCTTCCAGTCTCACCGGATGCAGCTGAGTACCAGTATTTTACATGGAGCGACTGTCTATCTGACCTCCACAACCCAGTTACTGGGTAACACGAAATCCCGGCGGTAAGACTGGTTGTCAGTCTTTCAGGCTTCTGACGACCCGTAACGACTGTCGAAGATCCACGAATGACAGCCGGGACCAACGGCTTAACATGGTTTCCGAGGCACGGAGGAGTATGTATAAAGGTGGTCACCCATCCACGGACCAACCGCGGCAAGCGTAGCTTAACCTGATCGATTGACCCGAGCGGTTGTTATTACTTAGCCACAAGAGAGTAGAATTATAGAGAGGCTATTAGAAACCAAAAACCATAAATTCCATTAAACTTTTACAGTCAGTAGCCACATAATCTTATACCGAAAACGTGTATCTACAGACAGACAGACAGTATGTCCGTCTGTCACAGTAACCTTGCTCGCCCTATCTCTAATTACTTAGGTCTTTGGCCGTTCCAAACACACACTGACTTTCAAACGTACCCATTCGCAAGAAATGCGTCTCAATTTACTTTTTATAAACATTAATTTTCGACGTTTTTTTTTCGTTGACTGTTAAAGCAATTTTACTTTTTTCGTTTTGTTTGTAGAGAACATTACTGTGGTCTGGTGAAACTGTTTATGCATGGAATGTTTGGCAATGTTGTTTGGTGGAATAATTTTCGCCTTTTTGGCTGTCTTGGACCTTTCTACTAGCAGCCATAAAAGACAATAATAATTATGAAAAATTACACAGTAACAACTGCATCTTGCGAATCCTACGTAGCCTTTGAGATTGTATCTAGAAATATCTGGATCAGTTTTTAACTATGGTGCTTTGGTTTTTATTTTTTATTTAGCCTCATAGTACCAAAGTAAGGTACCTACTAGTTTGATGGTCAAATAAAAGAATGTGAGTCACCACCTGACTTGTTTCAAGAATTATTAGAATGAACCTTTATAATATTAGAATCAGAATATCGTATTGCTTGGCAACGTCTCCTGCGCACGCCTTCCCTATTTTCCCGCTATTTCAAACAAATAATTTTTCAAATCCAATAAATCCTCACACCAGGTTTCTAAATCCTCGTGACCACCTGCTTCAGTATCGATTACGATACTAAAATTCCGCAATAAACCAAGAATTCTGAACAAGTCCCTTTCAATACCTTTAAACACGCAACTCCATTCAAGCAACCTGTGATTTAACACGTTATACATTTTAAATCGCAATTATAACACTCGAACACATTTCGATAGAGAATCGACGCGTGCGCAAAGCTCGACCCCATTCGGCTCCGGCCGAAGTTACGTCATATTGGTTAGCGAATTAGGACAACTATGTACTAGAGGAAACTGGGGCACAGAAGGACCAGTTCATACAATGCACGGCACAAAGGTTGTAAGTGTTTTAATAGGTCAACAGGAATTTAGGTTGTACTTTAGGGTAATGGTGAAAGAAATCTTGGGGGACAAAAAACTGTGACCCGTCTTTGTCTCTATCCACTATCGTTATCTAGGAGAACAAGTTTCGTCGTAGGATTAAACCTTTAGAGTATCTTTAGCCGGTAAGTACTGTATTAGGTAAGAGTGACAATCAGTCTTCCAGGCTAAGTGCTCATACACAGAAGCTACACGCGTCTCCGACAGAGACAACTGCCGACGAGTTTCGACGACTGCCGACAAAGTGTGTGCCGGGCTGCGCTCGTGTCGATCGATCGCTCAACCAACTCGAGTCGGCATTCCTTAACCGCTTGTGTGCCGTAATTTCAGACACAATTAAAAAGCCATTGTGTCTCGCGTAGATCTACGTTCCGGCAGACTAAGGATTAATCGTCAAAAGAAAGGCCAACTTTTTGTGCGTTAAGTGTGCCTACACACGAACAGCACACGTCAAAAACAGAGTACGGTGCTCAAAATCACGAGCAAGATTTTTGTGATAATCTTAATGTGGAACTTCTTTGCTCGGAAGTGGGTTTACTGTGGCTTCCTATTTCGTGGTAGGTACCTACTGTCGCTACGTGACGTCAGCTCTGGCAATTTTGCTCTGAGTGATTAGAAATGTTTCGCGAATTATCTTCACAGATGCTACATACATTTAAGTATGTGCTAAGATTGCTTGTCCTTAGACAACACTAAAGTACGGAAAGTTATTATAGTTTTAGAGTCTCTCGACTTAGTTTTGCAACTTAGTGAAGGTTCTGACTTTGTCTGTGTGGTGCCGGACTCAAAGAATACCACCACCCCATACTTCCCGTGGGTGTCGTAAAAGGCGACTAATGGGCGTACCGAAGAATGGGCAGCAGCGTTCTCTATGCATTCCACCACCATACCATACTGCGATCGCCAACCCGCCTGCCAAGCGTGGCGATTATGGCAAACCCCCCCCTTTTGGGGGAGGCCTATGTCCAGCAGTAGACGTCTTTCGGCTGAAATGATGATGATGATGATGAAGGTTCTGACGCTGCGTAGACTTTTCAACTGTGTATGTTGGGGTCGGATTCCAGTCTAACCGAGTGCAGCTGAATACCTATATTTTACATGGGGCGACTGCCTATCGGACCTCCACAACCCAATGACGGTCAGACTTCCTGACTATCCGTAGCGACTGTCAAAAATCTACAAATTCAGCCAGGACCAACGGCGTAACGTGCTTTTTGAGGCACGTATAACTTATAGATATAATATTATATGTATACGAGTATTATTCATAAAGTTATCAGTACCTAACTTTATTGACACCCAATTGAAAAGGATATAAAATAAAGAAAACATTTTTTAGGGTTCCGTATCCAAAGGGTAAAAACGGGACTCTACTACTAAGACTCCACCGTCCGTCTGTCTGTCTGTCTGTTACTAGACTGTATTTCATGAACCGTGATAGCTAGACAGTTGAAATTTTCACAGATGATGTATTTCTGTTGCCGCTATAACAACAAATAATAAAAATAAAATAAAGTTAAAATTTAAAAAGGTATACAGGAAAAGTTTTTAACCACTGCGTAAATTTTTTTTGGTGGCTCAGTGTAAGCAATAGAACACATTTCCATTTTTAGTTTATGACTTTTTTTTTTTCATTTTTCCACTTTGTCCCAATTTCAAATAAGCAAGACATGGATATAATTTAATAGTAATACTATGAATGAGCATGAATGAAAACGCGAAGGCCGCCGGCCGCTGGACCATGCCCAGCGCACGAGACGGGGGTGCGGGGGCATGCGGCGCCGGCGTTTGATAAACAAAACGCATGCACATGCAGTACGTCACTTGCGGAAGCGGAGGTCGGATGTTCGCGCCGCGTACTAAACTAGCGTAGTGACAATGTCTCATTTTACTCACCGCGAGTATTATGAAATGGTGCGAGTGTATTTGTTAAGCAATGAAAATTTACGAGCAGCACGAAGAAGATACGAAAGGGAGAGCGTACCTCGTATGCGAGCCCAAGGGATACTCAATCCCACGGTCCCTAATGAGAGAAATAATTAACGCTTTCAATGAAGTAAAAAGTGGTGTTAGTGTCCTAAACAAACTAAATGCTTACTTATTCAAACGTGCACGTTTATGCCTTGAAAAAGGAGGAGGTCACTTCGAACAATACCTAAAATATTGTGATTAATAAAATGTAGAGGTAAGAAGAAATTATAAACAATCTTAGTGTGTTAGGTTCTCTTTGATTAGACATTGTTGTAAGATAGTTGATTCCAATTTTTTAAATACGCCAAAATGCAATTGTTTCAATCTAAATTGTATCATGTCTAAGTATCTATCATACCTAAATGTTTTATTTTGAATGGACTAAAACGTATTACATTTTTACTTATTATGATTTATTTTCTGCATTTTGATGGTCCTAAACCCATGAAAGTATGAAACTGGGGTCAATAATCCGCCGTGGCATAGAGCGAGCGCGCGTGAGTAGGTACTTCGATAGCAGCTGGCGCGTCAGGCGACCGGTCGACGCGCGGCGTGAATCGGGCGACCGGTCGACGGACTGGCAAGCGACGTCCATAAAATAAATTTCTGAGTAAACAAGTCTCGTAAGCGTTAACTTAATTTT
Organism: Mesoligia furuncula; assembly: GCA_916614155.1. Taxonomy (NCBI): domain Eukaryota; kingdom Metazoa; phylum Arthropoda; class Insecta; order Lepidoptera; family Noctuidae; genus Mesoligia; species Mesoligia furuncula. The sequence continues at coordinate 6,863,540 of OU744794.1, forward strand.
TTACTATTGAAACATATCAAAACAAAAAATACGTGTTTATTAAAATATATTCAAGTTTATTATGTCAAAATTTGCGCACTGGTTAAAAACTTTTCCTGTAGAAAGAAACGTTTTTTTCGGCGTTTTATGCCTTGTGGTACGGAACCCTTCGTGTGCGAGTCCGACGCGCACTTGGCTGGTTTTTTTTCATACACATATCGTGCGATTAGCTGGACATATTATTGATGATGATGACGGATACAGAAATTTCCCCAACATCAAATGAGTAAGGTACAGACGCCAGCACACCAAGCTACCCAAAAAAGTCAAATTTTCCCAATCAACTTTGAATCTTATGCTTTAGCGGTAAAGTTGAAAATCTATTAAAGAAATTTGACAGATTGTAGTCGCTTAATGTGCTGGCGACTGCACAGTTCTGGGAAAACAGCCTTTAATAAATCTTTAGGTGGGCTTTTAACGGATTCCTTTCAAATGTATTCTAAGAAGATAATGTTTCTGATTCAATAAATAATCGCTAGGGAGTTCTTTGAATGTGGTTTTAGGGAGGAATGACATCATTTATATTTTCTGGAACAAAGTTTTATACCGCGCGTATATTACCGCGCGCATAAAATGTTAATATAACTTAAAAATACTATAAATACATCGTCGTTCGTCGTTTCAGCCGGTAGACGTCCACTGCTGGACATAGGCCTCCCCAATTTTGGGGGGGTTTGCCATAATCGCCACGCTTGGCAGGCGGGTTATATATATATACTACATATATGTATACTATAAATATATACAACATTATATTTAGCACTAAAAGCAACTAAAAACTAACGCACACGAAGTGTCTGCGTCGCCGTCGTGTTTCGCTGACTGGTGTCATGTAGTCGGCCACGACTCTGGCGGTACACAACACCCTTCGGCCAGAATACTATGCACACTTGGCGAATGAGAGCTTATTATTATGATTACAAGCCTCTCTATTCTCTTTCCACTTCTCTCTGCTTAAAGCTGCTAAGGATAGTTCTTATTGAAAGAGTCCAGCTCAAAAAAAAACATGAATATCAGAATGACTGGCCAAAATGACCGATCTAATACCCATTTGCTACTATTTGATACCTATGTTTAAATGATTAATTAAAGAATGGCCATTGAATTTAAAAAAAAAACATAATTAGCGTCGTGAGTAAATCCAGACTCCGGGCTGCTACTGAGAAATTCTTAATGGAAAAACTCAATAACACTTTGCCCGACCTAGGAATTGAACCCTCGCTCATGCTTAGCAGTAGCACTTAGAACCACTAGACCAACGAAGCAGTCAAAAATAAAGGACCCCGTTAAATAAAGGACCCCGTAAAATAAAGGATCCCGTAAAATAAAAGACTCCGTAAAATAAAGGACCCCGTAAAATAAAGGACCTCGTAAAATAAAGGACCTCGTAAAATAAAGGACCTCGTAAAATAAAGGACCCCGTAAAATAAAGGACCTCGTAAAATAAAGGACCTCGTAAAATAAAGGACCTCGTAAAATAAAGGACCCCGTAAAATAAAGGACCCCGTAAAATAAAGGACCTCGTAAAATAAAGGACCCCGTAAAATAAAAGACCTCGTGAAATAAAGGACCCCGTAAAATAAAGGACCTCGTAAAATAAAGGACCTCGTAAAATAAAGGACCTCGTAAAATAAAAGACCCCGTAAAATAAAGGACCCCGTAAAATAAAGGACCTCGTAAAATAAAGGACCCCGTAAAATAAAAGACCTCGTAAAATAAAGGACCACGTAAAATAAAGGACCTCGTAAAATAAAGGACCCCGTAAAATAAAAGACCTCGTAAAATAAAGGACACTGTAAAATAAAAGACCCGTAAAATAAAAGACCTCGTAAAATAAAGGACGCCGGAAAATAAAAGACCACGTAAATGAAGGACCCCATAAAATAAATGACCCCGTAAAATCTAAATCTATCTACACCCAGCCAGACTTAAATTCAGATTCTATGATTTCATTCACACACAAATACAAATTCCTCCTACAAAATTCTTTAAAGGACTTGAAAGGCAACCGATCATCAGATTCCACCCCATAAGTACTTAGTTGTGTCTGTCGCATTTAATGCTAATTAGATCGGGAAGATAGCAGAGGATTTATAGCTGTAGGTAGGTCGTGATTGACACTGCCCTGTAGGTGTAGTGTTCGTTGCTTTGTAGCTTTGTAGACTGGTGACATTAAACCTAGTTTCGGTTAAACAGGGCTGGCAGGCGGTCATTACCTGGGAGATTGAGAAATTGTTTTATTATTTTTGTTGGGATTTTCAGTGCCATTTTTTTAATGATTTAATTTCTGTAAGTAGGTTTGTACAGACGCCAGCACGTCGAGCTACCCGAAACTGTCAAATTTTCCCAATCAACTTTGAACCTTATACTTTAGCGATAAAGTTGAAAATCTATTAAAGAAATTTGACAGATTGTAGTAGCTTGATGTGCTGGCGTCTGTACAAACATTTTTACACGTCAATCATATTTTTTAAACCAGATGAGGTCGGCATTTCCTATCTGAAGAAAGGCCGAATAAAAGTCAGAGGTCACAGTCTCTTTTAAAGTCCAAACATAATGGTCAGACCATGTGAAGACCATGTAGATTGGTATCTGAAATGGTCTTTTGAGGAAGGACCACACAGATTGAGTGGACCTGTCCAGTCAGTACTGTTTGTCAGTAATCATGCAGCTCAACTCAGAACTTAAGGAGCTCAACCATTCGACAAACAATCAGGTTTGGTGATAGAATCAGGGTTGGTATTGTATCAAAATATCAAATACTATAAAATATCGTTATAAGCCTTGCTATTTGTTACATAATATGTAGTACAACCGTGACCTCATTACCGCCCTAGATAATCAGTAACCACACTGTCGTACTGGAACTAGCAAAAGGAATGAACTATGTATAAAAACTTTGAGTTTAGGTATTTCCTAGGATTTTATACGTCTGTCTCTTTCACTTAAATCTTAATTAAATCAATTTATTTTACTATAAAATATAATATACCATTGTGTATACAAAAATCAGAAATTAAATTATCCGGAAAAGAACCGGAGTTACTGACATAGCTTTTAGAGTAAGAGACCAGACGAGTCTTGGAGCGGATACCGCGTATCGGCAAGCATAGCGTCAGTGGCGTGGGCCCAGCTAGATGGACCGATGACCTTAAGGAAGTGGTTGGGACAGACTGGATGCGGAAGGCAGAGGACAGGGTGTTGTGACGCAGCCTGGGAGAGGCCTATGTCCAGCAGTGGACTGCGATAGGCTGAGTTGAAATTGATTGATTGACATAATTATATAAAGCCACTACTACTACTCCAGCTCTGCATCATATGAAAATCATATTTTGTTTTTTTATTTTTCCAACCCGCAGTAAGATCGTGGTGAGCAATGCTGGTAAGGAGGAATAAAAATGGTCTTTCAGACCGTATTTCGGCCACGGCGGCCAATCTCAACGTAGACTAGCCTTCTGCGCGGGAGCTATTATAGTGCACAAGACGTGTGTGCGCTCTCTCTTGCCTCACTCTCACAGTCCGATGGGACGGCACGCAGTCCGACACGACCCGAGACAGATCAAGCGCAGGACCAACAGCTTAAGTAGGTAACGGGATAAGCAGTAGTCCTGTAAGAAAATACAATAGTTGTATTAGAACAGTTTTTTTTATTGCTGAATGGGGGGCGCTCTTGACCTCGATTACGCCTGATGGAAAGCGATGGATGAGGTCGATGATGAAATGAGCGTGCTCAGAAGATGCCTAAGGCACTGTAACATCCACGCATCGACGACACACAGCAGGCTGCTTGACGCCGAACTCCGGTGGGAAGGTCGCAAACCAGGCGGGCGTTAGCCCTACCACCGCAATGGACGAATTGGCCAGTCAAATAAGATGTTTGGTGTGACTGTGCAGGATGCGCAGAGCGCTCGATTCAGTTGAGTAATTGGCGGAACAAACTGCGCTACACGAGGAGGCTTCTTCATGCATCCCAAAAATTTAAAAATCTTAATTAAATAAATAATTTAAAAAAGCAGTGGCATCCCTACAATTAGCGTGCTCTATCTCTAAGCTAGATAGGCTTGGTCCCATTGTTCTAAACGTGCCTACAGCGTTACGTATAAGATTGTCTACACATCGCCAGACTATTGTAACTAAGATGTTAGGATAATACTGAATTATGTGAACATTTTGAACAACAATCACTGCATGGCTTGACGAATTTGATTGTATTTTGTATTTAATAGGATAGGCGTTTCTTCGTATTTGAGGCCTAATATTTCCAATGACCTGCTAGGTAAAAATGTAATACCTTAATTTTTCAACATGACGTATCCGCACTAGGCTCGCGTGGTAGATTTTGGCACACTCCCTCTCATAGTTCCAGCAGTGGGAGCTTCTTGATGGAGGTAGGATGGTTGGTATAACCAACGACGGCCACCATGGCTTACGTACAATGGTCCACTTGAAGAACCAGGTGCGGAAACCAATCCTAATGACATAGAACATAGTCCCAGCAGTGGGAACGCGAAAGGTTGATAATGCTATTCAATATGATCTTCATAATTAAGCCGCAAGACCTCTACCGCTTAACATAAGCATTCCCCAACCATCGCCATAAGGACCGGTTCTGTGTCGCGTCCATCAAATTCTAGCAAACATTACCAGGTTTTTGATCTACTTTGTGGGGTTTCTAACCTTGCTGCACCATTCTTATCGGTAACCCAGACTGGAAAACTGTATCTCTAACTGTAAATGGCTTGAAGTACTAGTTTTTAAAGCGTCCTGATGGTGCCGTTTTTAAGCCTCAGATTATTTAGCTATTCCGTTGGTCCCGGCTGTAATATGAAAATTAGTCTTACCAAGGGGTATTGTATTACCCAGTAAGCAGGTTGTGGAGGTCAGATAGGCAGTCGCTCAATGTAAAATACTGGTACTCAGCTGCATCCGACTAGTTAGAATCTGACCTCAACATAGCTGGAAGAAGGCTAGGCAGATGATAACTTACGAGTTGTAGGACGTCTAGGTTCGAACCCAGACAGGCGCTTTACTTTGTGTATTGATCACCACTGCTCTCAAAACGGCGAAGGAAAACATCGTGAGGAAATCGGCATGGTCTAGAACCCAAAAATTCGAAGACATATGTCATCTACTAACCTGCACTAGGACCGCGTGTTAGATTCAGCCCACTCCCTCTCACAGAGAGGAGGCCTGAGCCCAACAGTGGGAAGTTTATAGGCTGATTATGTTAGGCACATGATGATTATCTAGCTAATCATGCTGAGAAAATTCCGACAGCAACATACATTTGTCTTTTTCGAACTTCAATTGCATCGATCCTAAGACGTGTGATATTGATAGTCACGCCTGCTTTGGCGTTAGAGTGGTTACTCTTCCTCATTACCTATTTATAAATATGCAAACAGTTTTATAAATATGGTCGTAGAACATAAACAGAGACAGGTTGTTATTTATAAATTATCACCTTCTAACATCATAGACACTAATCATAGAAGATACACATCTATGGTTTTCAATAGGTTCTTAGCACTTGCTTGGAATTATAAGTAGCATAGACAATGTTTTTCTTCCTATTGAAGACCAAAATAGAAGCTTAGAAAAGTCGGATAAGGCTTACTGGTTCTGATTTTTATTTTATTTGATTACATAATTAATGTTAATATGTAAATTTGTAATGTTTTTGAACGGAAAATTTTGACGGTTTTCTTTACCAATATTGTTAAATTTTCTACTCTAATTTCTGTCTTTGTAGTTAGGGTCTGTCTTCTCAGGAGGTGAAGTTGTGACCAGAGACCTGAGTTCTTTTTCTCTAAAGTTACTAAGGAAGCAACTCTAGAAAAATCTCAAGGGGCAATGGACAATTCAGTACGGGACACGTACCAAAAAAAAACTGTAGCATTATATGTATATCTTTTATCATTAGTTAAATTAGCAGGTCAATAAGTTTTAAGAGGATAAGTTAACTATTATCTTTTATTAAATCCATTTAATTTTCTTTTCTCATCTTTTTCCCCCAAGTGAATTCAGACATGCTGTCTTAGGATTAATTAAACTACTCCACGACAACAAAGATCAATAGTCAGAAGACAGGGCAACAAAAATCAACATATACATAAAATAAAGTCCCCCAGATACACAATTTCTATATAAAGAACACCTGGACTAATCTATAGGATCTTTGATTTGTTGGATTTGTATCCGCCCCGAATAGCAGAATAACTATTAAAACATGGGAAATATCTATCAATCAAATATCTATCAAATAATTTTATAATGAAGATAATTCATTTTCTCATATATTTGTTCTTATTGATTTTGAGGCGGTACGAAGTTTGCTGGATCTGCTAGTAATTCATAATGCTACAATTCACTTTGTGTCTGGGTACACTCTTACCCACTCTCCTTTGTTACCTACACTTTTACCATACTACTTCGAATTAATAGGTACATCGTTAGAAGCGGCAAAATTGTATAATAAGAAGGAAAAACATATTACCGCTACGATAATTTGATTTAGTCCGCGATTTCTACGAATGTTTCAGTTTTTTTTCCGGAAAATGCAACCAACCATCATATCTACTGATGTAGCCTATGATTTGTGCGTATATTTCACTTTTTAAATACATTTCAGATTTAAACTACATTGTACAATCCTCTCACCATAAAAAGGCCCTCATTTCCGTCAATTTTGTCACAGTACACGTCAATGGCGCCGCGTTACGTACTCGCGTGGTTCCTACAAGGTGTTGATCGCAGATAGCCTTGTACAGAGCTCCTCTGTGATTGCGTTTACACGACCAGCATATAGAGGGGTTCAGTAACTTTCTATTTTTTTCTTGTAGCTGTGGTGTTTTGGGTATTAACTATGAAACTTCTGAGTACATTACTCGTAGCAGAGTAATAGAAGGTGAGAGAGAGAAGCGAGATGATGAAGCAGTGAGCCTGTTATTGGCGATGGTGCAAATGAGTCCTTTGAAAACCAAAAGTTAGTAGAAGCAAAGAAAGCATATTAGCTAAACTATGTATAACTGGAAGGCTGGCAGTTGTATAATTCGTTGAAAGCTTTTATAAAGACATAAGAAATGGTAAACTGAATGGCAATCGAGACCCATGTTTTTAAGATCATGCGTATTTTACCTCAAATTGTCTTTGACGATTTTATTTGTTTGCGGAAGTATAATAGAGCAATATTTGTCTATAGTTTAGACAAGTTAAGTTTAACGGTGAGCAGTAGTGGCCCAGTTGTAGGTCGTGGGTTCGAAGTCAGACGAGCTTAAAGAGCTTTACTTTGTGTAAATAATTTCTTCACCACTGCTCTCAAAACGGTGAAAGAAAACATCGCGAGGAAACCGGCATGTCTTAGAACCAAACATTCGAAGACATCTACCACCACACACTCTCTCGAAGAGAGGAGGCCTGAGTCCCAGCAGTGGGAAGATTATAGGCTGAATGGGGCGTACATGACCTAAAGCGCGGTCACTGTCGGACTGCATAGAAAAGAAAGAGAAGCGCGATGACCACGCTGGTAATTTATTGCAAAATATGAAGCAATTATATTTAATTACAAAAAATCTATTGTTTGGACTAAAACACTAGTATTTTAGTACGTTGCTTGTAGAATAATCTGACAAAAAACAGAATGATTGTATGTTGTAGTAAATGATAAATTATTTATTTTCTGTAAGTAGGGTACAAACACTTTTACACGTCAATCATATTTTTTTAAGCTAGATGAAGTCGGCGTTTCCTATCTGACTATTCTGAGAAGAAAGGCCGAAACAAACTCAGAGGTCGCAGTCTCTTTTAAAGTCCAGACAAAATCTTGGTCTAGTATGGTTTTTATTGTAAAAAGAAAGTTTTTAGAGGTATCTTCCTGATTTTTTTCTATCATATCAAATTAGTTGTATAAATTTTTCAACACACTATTTACCTAGCATATATCCTGAAGAATATCACATATTTTTCTGATTTTGTTTACTGTAGTCGATCATATACTTTTATTGTTACTAAAACTTGCGTTTTTAGTGTTTAGGTCCTGTAAGGGGCCTTAAACGAAAGAAAACAATGTACTACCTAATTCCTAAAGTTTTATTTGTAACCTACCTCGTCCGTATTGCGCAAATTCACCTCCCATCATTATATTACCTAGCATATCTTGTACCTATTCATAAAATCTTCTAATAACAGTACCTGTTCATCTGTGATAATGCAAGTACTTCGCTTCTAGGTCATCACCCTTTCCAAGTAATCTTGCAAGTGACATTTAAGCACTGATTTGCATACACCAGACTGCGTGGAAAAGCAAGCGTTATTATGTTAGCCTTTATACCTATTTGTGGTAAAAATTATAGTTGCATTACCTACCTCTCACAAAACTGGTAATTTTGTATCTGTGGTTATTTTTGTTAGGGATAATGATGTCAATTTATTAGTATTTATACTTTTTGTTTAGGTAAACGTACTTTTTGGTTGAAAGTGAGTGAGCTTGATGTTAAAAAGGACTGATTTTGTTACATTTAATTTTGTTTTTTTTTTCCATTAGGAATTTCTTAGTAGCCCGGAATTTGGAAGTTGGTGGTGTGATATCCCCCCGCCTCGGAAAGCACGTTAAGCCGTTGGTCCTGCGCCTGATCTGTCTTCGATCGTGTTGGATTGCCGTCCCACCGGACTATGAGAGGTGAGAGAGTGCACGTGTGTCTACTTGGGCAGTATAATATCTCCCGCGCCGAAGTCTCTTTTGTGGTTGGCCGTCATGGCCCATATACAGACTGAAGGACAATATCATAAACATTTAATAGCTGCACCATTCCACAAATTGATCTCTGAAACCGTACTACTGCTCTTCTCGCTAGAGAAGACAGAAAACGCAAAACCTTTGGCAAGATCATATAAATAATACCTTTTTATATTGATGAGGGGTCCGTGGCTAAATAATAATAGCCGCACAGGTCGATCGATCAGGTTAAGCTACGCTTGCCGCGGTTGGTCCGTGGATAGGTGACCATCTTCACATACCGAGACCGACTCCATGCCTCGGAAAGTACGTTAAGCCGTTGGTCCCGGCTGTCATTCGTGGATCTTTGACAGTCGTTACGGGTAGTCAAAAGCCCGAAATTCTGACAACCAGTCTTACCAAGGGGTATCGTATTACCCAGTAACGGGGTTGTGGAAGTCAGATAGGCAGTCACTCCATGTATAATACTGGTATTTAGTTGCATCAAGTTAGACTAGAAGCCAACCCCAACATAGTTGGGAAAAGGCTAGGCAGATGATGACCTTTTCATATTGATTTTCGCCACTCCCTTATATTCCCAGGTTGTCTTTTTCCCATTCATAAACCGATCTGAAATGAGGCCCATCTTCAACAGTGGATTGTCTTTATTGTAAATACAGTAAAACGATTATAATCTCATCAATAAACTGGTCATTTCGTTTTGTTTGATCCAACAAATCTTTTAAAATAGCTTGTCCTTTTAAAGCCATAATAACGTCATTGCCGCATTTGTGTGTCCTTTGGTTATCTGCAAAAAAAGAAAACAAGTGCATTAATAGGCTGTTCTCCCACACACTTTGCTAAATATTTTTCCTGAGCAATAATTATAAGATCATTTTAGGGTTCCGTACCAAAATGGTAAAACGGAGCCCATAAGGTGAGACTCAGTCTGTCTGTCTGTCACAGCTGGATATCTCGAGAACTACTAATGCTATCAACTTGGAACTTGGAATAGTTTTAGATGACGTTTGCCCACCTATTTTGCAAATAACAAAGAAATAAAAATATATGTATATTTTTTGCAACAGGGACTGAAAGGGGGTCTGAAAAATTCGAAGTGGGACTACTATATAGGGCATGTGGGGTATCATAAGAAAGAGCGCGATTTTTTTTTAGGCTGCACAGTTTTCAACATTTCATGAAAAATGTAAAAAAAATACCGATCCCCCCCCCCCCCCTTATCTCCGAAGTTTGCAAAGAGGAAAATCTGAAATTATTCGATGTGATAGAAGTTTATGTAAAAACTACAGAAAAAATAAAACGAACTCTCTAAATAGCACACTTTTTCAGAAATCGTCAACAAAAGTTACATTATTTCCACCATCGGTCAAGAGATGGTGCTGACATAAAACTGCAATACTCTACACCGCAGTGCACAGTGTTAAAATTCTCTGACGAATATAGGCCTCGCCGATGAAAAATTAAAAACATGATGGTACGGAACGGATGTGCGCGAGTCCGACTCGCTCTTGTACGGTTTTTTATTTAATATTGGCTTGTTGAGCATGATGTGTTCTCGATAATATTTCATGATTCATTTATTTAACTTGGAACCAGTGGTAGTCCAGTGGCTACGGCCCGACTTACGGTCGTGAGTTTGAACCCTGGCAAACGCTTTTCTTTGTGTAAGTATTTTCATGACTACTGCTCTCAAAACGGTGAAGGAAACCTGCATGTCCTAAAACCAAAAACTCGAAGACATGTGACATTTCTAGATGTCACATGTCTTACTCGCACTGGGCCCGCGTGGTAGATTATAGCCCACTTCCTCACGAAAAGAGGAGGAATATGTCCCAGAAGTGGGAACATTATAGGTTCTTTGTGCATTTATATAGACTTTTCGTACTCAAAAAATGCACAAAATTAAGTACCCCAGATTTCTTCAGGTCAGAGAAGCTACTCCAAATTGCCCAGCAAGGAAGCTATAGTGCTACAAGGCTCTTCAGGCGCGTGGCCAAAATCGGAACTAACGCCGCCATCTTGATTTTTAAATACATTTCAAAAAACAGTTGTACAAATGTTTACCAACAGCGCCGTACTTTGGACGTCATTTGACTGCCAAAAGATCCTTGTACCAGTGTGTATACCTAATTTCCAGACAGATTCCCCAAATTAATCCTACTTTCTTAGCCAAAATCTTTGAAAAAACTCGCCACATAAAAAGCCGGTCTATTCTGTACAGTCCTTTCACTGTTATTATACCTCTGATAGCAGCAACCCAATGGCAACCTTATCGTAAGAGCGGTTCTACATCCGATCCGAATCCGAATTAAAGATCCGACTTCAATCCGAATGAGAGGTTTTTCTTTTGAGTATTAAATAAAAAACATAGTTTCAAGAACCCTGAAGATGGCGTTAAACTGACTACGTTACTAGGTGCCAAAGTCAAAACGCTTGGAAAAAAAAACATTGCGTCACGTCATATACGCTCGTTGAGTGACAGTTTCGTTTGCTTTCGTTTTAAGATCACAAAATTACATCCAAGTGAATTAATAAAAAAATTATGTGACGATCCGTTCCTTGCAGTAACTTACCAAGTTCAGCGCCATCTATCCAGCGACTAGAGAAGCGTTAAAAAAAAAAGAAAAAGAAAATCCCTCATTGGGAATGTTCTAAATTCGGACGGATAGAGTTCGGATCTTATACAAATAAGACTGTGGTTACTTCGGACCGGCATTTCATGGATTCTGATCGGATATAGTGCAGAACCCCTCTAACGATAATAAAGATCTGTGTGAATTTGACAAACTTGTCAATGGCAGCAACCCAACAGCAACCTTATTGCAACGGCAATAAAGATCACTGTGATTTTGACAGTGGTGCAAACTCAAAGGTAAAGTAACTGTGAACGGGCGAAACTAAGGTGAAGTAAGCTGTCAATACCTTCAATCCCTAGCACCAGGTGGAATTTATTTATTTAATGCACAATGTACAGTCACCAAAGGAGATAAGTAACCAGGGTCGTCGGATATAGTTGAAGTTTAATAAGAAACCGATGGATGTTTTCGAATTTTAATTTAATTATTAGAAAACAAACAGTTCATTTATCAAATTAAATTTCATTATAGAACATCAATCGGTTTCTTACTAAACTTCAACTATATCCGACGACCCTGGTTACTTATCTCCTTCGGTGACCGTACACAACCATAATTAAACGCTAGGTTTACACTAGTGAGTGAGACCTTGTGAGGATATTTAAATCATTAAGATACGTGACCCCTGCAAGTATAGCCACAAAAGAGGGCGCCAAGAGAAATCTCCTAAATGAAATTTACACAGCTCTTGCACAATCTGTGATAGTCTACTGTATACCTGTATGGGGTGGGGCAGCGAAATCTAAATTTATAGACGTAGAACGAGCGCAAAGAGGTCTGATAAAAATAATGTACTTTAAGAAACGGAGATTCCCTACTGAAAGTCTATATGAGATTAGCGGCCTGCTATCTGTTAGGAAATTATATATCTGTGCCTCGATCTTAAAAAAGCATAAGACACTTATATATGATAAAAACATAATGTTAAAGAGAAGAAAGGATATTATTGCGCAAGTGCCACAATCTAAAACCAATTTTGCTGCTACACAATATAATACTCAATCAGCACGGCTATATAATAAAATTAATAAAAACATTTACATTTACACTGAACATCTTCATAAAGGCAAGAAAATGCTAATAGAATGGTTAAAATCACGCACCTATGCAGATATTGAATTATTGTTACAATAAGTGGAAATTAGTTAATTGGCACCGCCACACGCACACGCACATCCTATCATACACACATCCACACCAACCACATACCTCTCACACCTCACACACTCCAAATACATCACACACCACACACACTCGACACACCCCTCACACATCACACACTCCGCACACCCAACACACCCACATTAATGTATAAAAGTGTAATTTAAGGAACTAAAAATAATATTAAAATAAAATAATTTTGTAAAGTGTACAAACAGCCAAAGCTATGGAAGTGCGGAGTCTCCTAACACAGGCGTCATCATGCTTAAAAGGAGGCTCCAATCATAAACTAATGTAAACTAGTTGGTACAGAAATAAACATTTTGTATTTGTATTGTATTTGTATTTGTGAGGGCGCACCAAGATAACTTAAAACTAATAATATTGTAGTAAGTATCCATTATCTAAAGAAACAAAGAAAAATGCGTTTATTGGCATTACAGCAAAATAAATACACCTTAAAACTATAAAAACAGAAAACAAAGATTATAATGCCAAAAGGGCCTCAGCTCAGCATAATGTCATATGACAACACAAGGTGTACCACCGGACGCTGATTTTCAGCTGCAACCCACGAGTGCCGTATCTAATATCACGTAAATTAGGAACATTCTCAGTTAAAATATTATATTCATAGACATAGGCCTCCCCCAAAAGGGGGGGTGTTTGCCATAATTGCCACGCTTGGCAGGCGGGTTGGCGATCGCAGTATGGTATGGTGGTGGAATGCATAGAGAACGCTGCTGCCAATTCTCCGGTACGCCCCCTAGTCGCCTTTTACGACACCCACGGGAAGTATGGGGTGGTGCTATTCTTTAAGTCGCCCACCACACAGACAAATATTATATTAATTAAACCTTATATCTAGCTTTTTATATGACTGCTCACTTCACCTAATTATTCACCGGGAGTTTTTTTACAGAATATATAGGCAGAAGTCAATTGCTAAAGGCTATTAGAATTCAGATTTTATCTTGACCAATTAATACTCTTAATTTGTACTTTAGAAAAGCAAAGATTTATGGTCTACATTTTGGTTTACCTTGGCATATTTAAAAACATTTATTATTCGAAATGTATTCCGCGTAGTTTAATTTAAATGATTCAATAAGTCCGACGGAGTTAGATTAATTAATCCAGCAGTGTTATCATGCATAATTTATCAGTTTTCCACCATTAGCACGGACCTTTTGATTGTAACTATTGATTTATGCATAGATCATTAAATTTAATTCAACCATTTTATACGATTAGGTACATGAACTAGCACTATTTTGTTGATTCCCTATATCTATGTCCAGCGACAATATGCACGCTTAGCACGGTTAGATATGGCTAAATAGCTTACACGTAAATTAATGAATGAGCCTGGCTATCCATCATCTGGAATTAACCAATATTTAATGACTTTATAAAAGAAAAAAGAATAGAATAGAATAGAATACTCTTTATTATGTACACCATATTAATTACAGACATAATTATAGAAACTGTACAAAGGGTGACACAATGGGCGGTCTTATCGCTAAAAGCGATCTTTTAAAGACAACCTTTGGATGGATTGAAAAGGGGAAGGACACACAGATACTGTAGGTAGTCTGTGGTGTACCATTTACATAATACAATAAATCTAAATAAATATATACAATATACATATAACAATAAACATGAAACAGGAGCGAAGAAAATATAATGATGATGTATTAAAGGAAGTGCTTTTTTATCATAATTTTAAAAGTTGACAAAGATTGAGCACGCCTTACCGACAGGGGCAAGTCATTCCATAACCGTACTGCTTAAACAGTAAAAGATTTGTCATAGAAACTGGTGGAATGCATCGGCATCTCTAGTCTCAGGTTTTCCGATGACCTCAGATATCTATTATGTGTGTCACGTCAAACTTAGGTGACTCCTGAAACTCGTGCAGATCTTAAATTCTGAGCATTGGTCTTACAGTGCTCAATTAATATTAGACTAGCGACACGCCCCTGGTTTTTAGGACTTGACAAAACATCGAGATTTATTATTATGTAAGTTCAATAGGGCTATGTTGGTTACCTTGGTTCTCCTGCGGATCTCCTCATTTCTGATTCGATCACGCAGGGAAACTCCAAGCATAGCAGTCTCCATTGCCCTTTGGGTGACTTTCAGCCTTCTTAAGTGGCAGTGGGTAGGGCACATTGCTCGCAGAACAGATGGCCGGTGGGGCCGAAGGGTTCTGGAGTGGCAACCGCGTGCGGAAGATGTAGCGTTGGAAGGCCTTCCAACGCTACGTCTTCCGCATGCGGTCCCACGCAGTGGGAGGCCTCCCACAAGGTGGTCCGACGACCTTGTGAAGGCCGCAGGAACCCGTTGGATGCAAGAAGCACAGAACCGGTCGAAGTGGAGGTGCTTGGGGGAGACCTAAGTCCAGCAGTGGAGGTCTTTCGTCTGAAATTGTGAAGTTTAATAGGTATTTAAGTATTGTAAAACCTTTAAAAAAAATGTTCCGTTGACGTAAAATTTCTACGCTGTGCTTTCTACTCTAGAAGCATATCGCTAATTCGGAGTAACATCGACGTGACTTCTACTTTATTTTTTTTTACATCTTTGTTTCTCCTAACGTAAATACGCTTTCCAAGTGCTTTCTCATTTTTGGGAAAAAAATTACATGTACGTCGATCTTTCTCCAAATGAGCGATATGCTGAATTTATTGTTACAATTTGAGCACTGGTTATTTTTTTTTTCCTGTAGATATAAAGCCGTTTAAGCCAAGTAATTAGTGGAACAGATGATAGTCGCCTCGACTTTGGAATTTAACCACACCTGGCAAGCCTCAATATCGAACCCGATACAAAAAGTAAACCTGAGTATATGCCATCGACAGTTTTATCGCCGTCAGGCCCACCATTTACATTGCCCTATAAATCAATTATCACTTCAGCGACAACGAGAGAGCATTGCAAACCATTATTTATTCCCGTCCGCACAAAAAATTTAAATATAATATTTACGAGAATTAAACTCGTTTGACATAAGGCACGCAAACTTAGGAAGCGATAAATAGCCCTTAATTACATCAAGATTAAATTTATTCAACGTTTAATTAGAGGCAAAATATGCTGTGAGCAGATTATATATTAGTTAGGTATATTATGTGCATATTTGCTATGTAAATAGGAGTGACCTTTCAAGAGTTAGGTGCATCTTTAGGCGCATCTGCGCCTGGGAGCTATTTTTAGATCTAACTCGCTTAGACATATGTGCACCTGTATGTGAGACACTTAGTTTGGTTTATGGGTTTGTCTGTGGAAAATGGCTGGAAAACTTTGAATGGTGATATTTGCGGAAAAGTCTGTTGAGTAGTCAATATTATATTTATGATCGCGGAAGAAATTAAAGCAATGCGCTTTGAAATTTTTTCATTGCATGTAAATTTTTTTATTATTAAATTATTATTGCATTTGGCTGGACGCAAAAAATTATTTGACGCAAAAATTTCGTGCCCTAAATTTACAGCCTGACACTTTTTTTTTAAAGGTTTTAAGGTATTAGAAGTTCTTCAATTCTTCGACATAGGCAAGATACCGTATATTAACAGTAGTTTCTTTAGTGCACTGTGTGATATAGCGAACTGATTAATTTATTGCTGGGACTGAGAGACGAAGTGTAGGTCTTCTGGCGGCAAGATGGGCGGACGACATTGTTACCATCGCGGGTAGAACCTGGATGAGGCACAGGAGCGTAGGGATTGCCACATGAGGCCTATGCCCAGCAGTGAGTAAAGTCGGGCTGTGGATGACAATGATAATGAGTTTCCACACAAAAACGATAATAATAGGCACTTTAAATCTATTTATATAAAAGAAAGTCGGGTCAGTAACACCATTTACAACTCAAGAACGGCTGGACCGATTTTCATGATCTTTGATTTGTTGGATGTTTCTCCGCCCCGAATAGCAGAATAACTATTAAAACAAGGAGAAAAAAGGAGAAACATATTTTAGCAAACAGAAGGCCAATTCTCGTAATGAAAATTCACGAAAAATAAATGAAGATAATTAATTTTCTCATAGGTACATTTTGTATTTTGATTTTGAGGCGGTATGTAGTTTGCCGGGCCAGCTAGTAAGTGGATAAAACAGATAAGCTTTCACACTTTCACAGGCTTTCTTCTTTTCTCTTAAACCTATTTATCACTCCAATACACGCACAGAATCTATTCAAATGGCAGAGAAACAGACAAATTGACAGACAGACACGCGAACACACCTACACATATAAACGTCAAACACATTATGTCACTCAGAATTTATTCTGTTTGTCTTGTGTCGTTATTCCAATTAAAATGTATAATTATTGCTAATTCAGTTTTCATGTGCCAGTGCGATGATAACGATAAGTCTTGTTTAAAAATTCATTATTACAAGGTTGTAAATTGGAAGATAGGCTAAAAAAAAAGAAATTCAGTGTAGTTATCGTAGTTTGCGATGATATGAGAGAACTTTATGTCAGCTGTCTGTTATGATAGTAGGGTCATAATTTGAAGTTTATTTTTTTTTACCTTGTTGAGAAGCTTTTTAGTAATTAGCTGTGTTTTTAGGGTTCCGTAGCCAAATAGCAAAAACGGAACCCTTATAGATTCGTCATGTCTGTCTGTCTGTCCGTCTGTCTGTCTGTCTGTCTGTCCGTCCGTATGTCACAGCCACTTTTCTCCGAAACTATAAGAACTATACTGTTGAAACTTGGTAAGTAGATGTATTCAGTAAACCGCATTAAGATTTTCATGCAAAAATAGAAAAAAAACAATAAATTTTTACTTAGAACCAAAACTCAAAATTTTTTTTTTCATCAAACCCATACGTGTGGGGTATCTATGGATAGGTCTTCAAAAATGATATTGAGGTTTCTAATATCATTTTTTTCTCAACTGAATAGTTTGCGCGAGAGACACTTCCAAAGTGGTAAAATGTGTGTCCCCCCCCCTGTAACTTCTAAAATAAGAGAATGATAAAACTAAAAAAATTATATGATGTACATTACCATGTAAAGTACCACCGAAAATTGGTTTGGACGAGATCTAGTAAGTAGTTTTTTTTAATATGTCATAAATCGTAAACCGCAATTTAAAATTCATTCAATCAACTTAAAAATAAAAAAAACCATTTAATTTCATAAACATAAACCTTATGCATAAACCCGGATGTTACGGAACCCTCGGTGCGCGAGTCCGACTCGCTCTTGCCCGGTTTTTTTGCTATGTAATTTACGTAGATAAGTAATGATGTCTGCATTGCAATGTTTTTTCTGGCTACAAACCGTTTTTTCTATGAAGGCACGTTTCAAGAGAAAGAAAAAGAACATCATCTGCCTCGCCTTTTCCCAACTTTGTTGGGGTCGGTTTCCAGTCTAACCGGATGCAGCTGAATATATATAATAATTACCATGGAGCGACTGCCTATCTGACCTCCACAATCCACTCGGAGATCCACGAATGACAGCCGGGACCAATGGCTTAACGTGCTTTCCGAGGCACGGAGGGGTCACGGTATGTAAAGATTGTCACCCATCCACAGACCAACCGCGGCAAACGTAGCTTAACCTGTTCGATCGATTTGTGCGACTGTTGCCACGGGCCCGTCTAGAAAAGAAAAGAAAAAAAAAAATATAAGAGCATCGTAAAAAAAGAAAACAAAAGAAATTCAACAATTATATTCTAAACACAAAACAAAATGTCAACGATATCATTCCACAAAGAGTATTGCTCTAACGAGCTTATAACGTTTCAAACATTTAAATATTTCTATTAAATTAACTATTTATTCAATTTCGTGCGCATACGCAGGACTAGTTCGTACATAATTTGACAGGTGTCGCCACCGATCAAAGGTAACTAAGTATGATATTATAAAAATAATTCTCGAATCCATAAATGGTTAATGGTCTAGTTATAAGATTATAGACTAAGTAAAAACTGTAATCATTTCCATACACGATGATATGTTATTATTGGACATTATTTTAGAGTACAAAGTATCTATCTTTGTGTAATAATGATGATGAGCTCGGAAAGTAATGTTTAAACTGGAAGCCTCATAAAGCTAATACTTAGGGAATTAAAAGTAGATGATTTAAAAGAGGTTATGTTAGAATGAAGCAGGATAACATTTTAGGATGAAAGTTGCCAAAAATCGAACCGAATCGATCGGAGGGGCCGGTGGCTAAATAATAACAGCCGCTCAGGTCGATCGATCAGGTTAAGCTACGCTTGCCGCGGTTGGTCTGTGGGTGACCATCTTTACATACGTGACCCCTCCGTGCCTCGGAAAGTACATTAAGCCGTTGGTCCCGGCTATCATTCGTGGATCTTTGACAGTCGTTACGGGTAGTCAGAAGCCCGAAAGTCTGACAACCAGTCTTACCAAGTGGTATCGTATTTCCCGGTAACTGGGTTGTGGAGGTCAGATAGGCAGTCGCTCCATGTGAAATACTGGTATTCAGCTGCATCCGGTTAGACTGGAAGCTGACCCCAACATAGTTGGGAAAAGGCTAGACAGATGATGAGTTGCCGAAAATCGAATTGAATGGCGTGCAATAGGAGAGGCCTATGTCCAGCAGTGGGCTGCTATAGGATGATGACGAATATTTTAGGTCCAATTCTATTATGATCCTGCTTTCTATCGACGAATACTATCTGTCTGAATCAACACACTAATTAATCAGACGACATTAATCATGAATCACACGGATGTTGATGACACGTTTTTTTCCACACACAATTCTTTCTTTTCTTTTTTCCGAGAAATTCCTGATGGTAAGACCCATAATCAGATGAGAGCAGTGGTGGCCCAGTGGTCACGGACAAGACTTACGAGTTGGTGGTCGTAGGTTCAAACCCACACAGGCGGTTTACTTTGTGTAAATTATATCATCACCACTGCTCTCAAAACGGTGAAGGAAAACATCGTGAGGAAACCGGCATGTTCTAGAACCAAAAATTCGAAGACATGTGACATCCACCAACCCGCACTGGGCCCGCGATGTGGATTACGGCCCACTCCCTCTAGCTGAGAGGAGGCCTGTGTCCCAGCAGTGGGAACATGATAGGCCAAAGAAGAAGAAGAGAAGAAGAGGTATAAGACCCAATAACACTTTGCCCTACCTGGTAACTGAACCCAGGTCCTCATGCTCAGCAGTAGCTCTTGCAACCACTAGACCAACCTGTCAATCTAAACCATTTTTTATAGGTACTATAAAGAGAAAAGATTTGATTTTTTTTGTTCGTTTGGCTTTCACACTAAAACGGCTGAACGGATTTAGATGAAATTTGGCACTTGGGTAGACCAAGACCTGGATACTTTTTAACCTGATATTCTCACGGGATCGAGACTTATGCGGGTGAAACCGCGGGGCGTAGCTAGTAGTCGATAAATAATTCTCTTTAATAGTATTCCTAACGATAAGTCGTTCAATGCGTTCATAGTAATTTCCATGACCCGTTTCTAATCGACTTCAATGTTGTATTACAAAGCTAGGCTTTAAAGCTCCCATTTCAATTAAATGCAACTTATTCACTTTAACATAGTAACATCCTTTTCTAATGATTCAATTGCATGCTTAATTGAATTTGAAAAGTTGAATAAAATCGTTAAAAAGCGGCCAAGTGCGAGTCGGACTCGCGCACGAATTTTTTTTTTACCAACGTATATACAATATTTAACACTATGTAAAAGAAAAGGCACGATGGGCTTGACATATCTGTTTAGATAAAAACCCCAAAACAAATAAAGAGGAAAAAAAAAATTTACACTAAAATTATTTTTTCGTCTTAGTTAAGTACTAGCTGTGCCCGCGACTTCGTCCGCGTGGAATAGTGACTTTTCGGGCAGCATATTTTGAATTACATATACCGTCTACAGACCGGGCATTTGCTGTCCGAACCCTATGAGAACTCAGGCGAATTTCAGTGAAAGTCTCAGACTCTAGTGCTTGAGCTTCACGATCGGCAGTGAGACGTATTTCTCGTTCTTCCTGTGTTTCCTGAGACCGAACATTTGCTGTCCGAACCCTCTGAGAACTCAGACGAATTTCCCTATCAGTGAAAGTCTCAGACTCACGCGATAGTGTATGAGCTTCACGATCGGCAGTGAAACGTATTTCCCGTTCGTCCTGTGTCTCCTGGAATCGAGCATTTGTTGTCCGTACTCTCTGGGAGCTCAGGCGGATTTCCCTGACAGCAAAAGTCTCAGACTCACGCGATAGCGCGTGAGCTTCGCGATCGACAGATAAACGTGCCTTTCGTTGTTCCCCGTTTTCCCTATTTTGAGTTGTCATCATTCGAGAACGATTTGAACTCAGTCGAGATTCTCGCTGAGTCGAAGTTTCTGCAGCACGAAACCTAGCCTGGTGCAGAGAGCCTTTGCCTCACGACCTTCCTCAGATTCCTGTGATCGAACTAATCTCATCCTTTTAGCATTTCTGCTACATTGGGAGAGGTTGGATCTTCTTCGAGGCATTCTTACAATAAAATAGTACTTACTACTTAACACACAGTTATTTAGTAAACACGTACTATCGTAAACAATTAAATTATAAATACTTACAGATTATTATACAGTCTAAAATTATCACAGTTTAAGTAATAAGTGTTAAGACGTGTAAACCAAACGTCATTATCATCATCATTTCAGCCGATAGACGTCCACTGCTGGACATAGGCCTCCCCCAATTTTGGGTGGGTTTGCCATAATCGCCACGCTTGGCAGGCGGGTTGGCGATCGCAGTATCGTATGGTGGTGGAATGCATAGAGAACGCTGCTGCCCATTCTCCGGTGAGACCCTTAGTCGCCTTTTACGACACCCACGGGAAGTAAGGGGTGGTGCTATTCTTCTACACAGACAAACGTACTAACTTTATAAAACAAAAGAATTGCTAGAAAAAATTATTACTAACCTAAGCTAGGTCTGTGTGGTGCCGGACTTAAAGAATACCACCAGTCGACGTCTATCGGCTGAAACAACGAACCTAAGCTAATGAACTTATAATTAATAAAGAAAATCAAGAAAAGAAATGCCTAACCTATACCAAATACTTATAATATTTATATACAAACCCTAAATACAAATTAAGATAAGTATACCGAAAATCAGGGAAAGAAATGCCTAACCAATAATAAATGCTTACAATATTTATTTACAAAACCCTAAATAAAAATTAAGATAAGTAAATACCCAATAATCAAGGAAAGAACCACCTAACCTATACCAAATACTTACAAAATTTTAAAGAAAATTAAGAAAAAGAACCTAACCTACAAACCCTAAAATATAAATAAATGAAATATGCAAACAGTCAGTATTCAAGTGAATCGCAATAATCGAATCCAACTATTCGCCTATACTCTCCAGGATACGTGCGTTCGCTACGAATAACTGAATCCTTATGGCAGCGGCGCGTTTTCTTTTGAAATGGTCATCTCGCAGTTCAACCTGAGGGGTTGTCGACTGCTTAACCTGGCTTTCCTGTGGATGCCTCAATAAATTAAGGCCTCCAGCCAGGGCATAATACACAACTTAACTACACAATATAAACTTAAAAACTAAGCGACTACACGCTAAGGGCACCCCCTGTGGGGTACGGACCTCGGCTTAGGGCGTCGCTGGGAGAGGGCAGCAAGGGACAGGCTGGATCGGAATTATGGCAGCGGCGCGGCTCTCAGCGCGCTTTATACAAGGTGTAACGGAAAGGGGGTATCAACCCTGAAGGAGGTGAATGTGCTCATGAAACTGAACAAATTTCCCCAAAGAACATAGGTCGAAATATGAAAAAAAGTTTGGACCTCCCATAGTAATAGTAAATCATTGATGTGCTATTACTATGGGGGGTCCAAATTTTTTTTTTCATCTTCATTCACCTCCTTCAGGGTTGATAGCCCCTTTCCGTTACACCTTGTATATATAGCCACGGACGCGCAGGCGCGAGGCGTTTACGTACTCTGATAGAATACCTTAACAAATGTTCGCCGTGATTCTTTAAATTGACATAACTTTTTTATTTATGAACCGATTGACATGAAATAAACACTAAATGTTAAGTGAAGCTTACTAAAATATATTAGTGAAAACCGCATCTAAATCGAATAAGCCGTTTCTGATATTAGCGTGCACAAACACAGCAGACAAACAGACCAACAGACAAACAGATAAACGGACAAAAAAAAATTTAATTACATTTTCGGGTTCGGCATCGATATAATAACAACCCCTGCTACTTTTTTTAAATATATTTCCATTGTACAGACACCACTTTTCTACAATTTTATTATATGTATAGATATAAAAAAAAACCTCTACCGCTGGCCTGGAACATAAAGGGCTAAGGAAGGAACACGGGTGGGTTTTAGTCAGTAAGAGTCTGACACTCCCTTCCGCTCCACCCAGAGCGGGAGGAGTCATTTGATGATTTCCCAACCTCAAAAAAAAGGGGGCTTGTGGCTAAGTAATAACAGCCGCATGCTTGCCACGATTGGTCCGTGGATGGGCGACCATATTTACATACCAAGACCCTCCCTGTCTCGGAAAGCACGTTAAGCCGTTAGTCCCGGCTGTTATTCGTGAATCTTTGACAGTCATTACGGGTCGTCAGAAGCCCGAAAATCTGAAAACCAGTCTTACCAAGGGGTATCGTATTACCCAATAAGTTGGGTTGTGTAGGTCAGATAGCCAGTCGCTCCATGTAAAATACTGGTATTCAGCTGCATTCGATTAGACTGGAAGCCGAACCCAACATAGTTGGGAAAAGGCTAGACAGATGATGATGACTTAAGAAGAAAAAAATAGCATAAAACGCCGAAAAATACATGTTTCTTGTATGGAGTCCCCCTTTAAATTTTAACGTTGTTAAAGCGGCCATGGTAGTACACACCGTGAAAATTTCAAGAGTCTACGTATTACGGTTCAAAGATACAGTCCTGTGACAGACGGACGGATGGACGGACAGCGGAACTTTAGTAATATGGTACTGTTTGCACCCTTTGAGTACGGAACCCTAAAAAACTGGCCAAGTGCGAGTCGGACTCGCACACGAAGGGTTCCGTACCACAAGCCAAAAACGCGCAAAAAAAAAAAACATGTTTGTTGTATGGGAGCCCCCCTTAAATATTTATTTTATTTTAATTTTATTATTTATTATTAAAGTTAAAATACAACTGAGTATTTTGTGAATATTTCAAGTGCCTACCTGTTGCCATTATTGATATCGAGCAAAAAAGGGCAAAAAAATCGCGTTTGTTGTATGGGAGCCCCCCTTAAATATTTATTTTATTTTGTTTTTAGTATTTGTTGTTATAGCGGCAACAGAAATACATCATGTGTGAAAATTTCAACTGTCTAGCTATCGCGGATCTTGAGATACAGCCTGGTGACAGACAGACAGACAGACGGACAGATGGACAGACGGACAGACGGACAGACAGCGAAGTCTTAGTAATAGGGTCCCGTTTTTACCCTTTGGGTACGGAACCCTAAAAAACAAAGTGCAAGTAGGTAATCAATATTTTTCATTACTTGATAACTTTTTATTATAATTATCAATCTTAATATCGTAATTATGAAACTTTATTAAGTTAGAATTAATTGGAAATGGCATTTAATTTTTACATGTTGGTATTTATCAGACCATATGATTATTTTAATTAGAAGATATCTTTATAACGATAATATTAAGTGATTATAATTATGAACAAGTATTAATTATTTGTTAATTGGTTTCAGATGCTGTGTGATCTTGGCTGAAAGCCGATCCAGCGTTTGCAGTTAAGGTGCCACTAGTCGATAAGTTTTCCATACAAATTTCGAGAGAGTATTACTCAACTGTTTGACATTGTGCATCCAAAGTTAAACATGATATAGTTTTGACTTATTATTAATTTTGTCTGTACGGAAACAGAATAGAAAAATAAAAAGCCATTAAAGTTATGAGCCAACAAAGATTCGTTTTTCTTGCTATTTTTAACGTAACTTTGGGTGTAAATAAGTAATAAAAGAACTGTAAAATCTTCAAAACCAAGTCCGACAAAGCTCAGTTATAGAAGAGTTCAATAAACTTTATTTGTAATTGATTTATGCAGTGTTTTTTTCATAAAACTGGATTTTCCGAAGCATTTTTCGAATCTTTCTATGCGCTATCAGTTCGGAACGGTGTTTCTGTGCGTGAGAACTAGACGATGTTCGTGTAGAATAGCGCCCAACTGCTCATCACTGATACTAGCTCTGTCGGACATGAAGCCAAGTGAGACAGCGTGCTTTTTGGCCATGACCACCACTGAGTGCGAGCTCGCGACTAGTTTACTCTTAAGAGCAGCGGGTAAGTACCTATGTAAATAATGTTTGCAGGTAAATATTTACCTAATTATTTTGTTTTGGTGACATTCAAATTGACTCATAATAATAAGTCTGAAGGTCAATTACAGCTTTTAACTAAAAACATTCAAAATCTAGTCGCAACCTTATCTCAGCGATGTAGGGAAATTAATTAAATCACTCTGTGCACATTCTTAAAATGAGAGGTTTTTTTTTTGAGTACCTATTAAAAAAAAAACATAGTTTCCAAGAACTCTGTACCTAGATGGCGTTGAACTGACTACGTTACTAGGTGCCAAAGCCAAAACACTAGGAAAAAAAACATTGCGTCATTACATAATTACCTCTTTTATGTTCGTTTTCCATTTCATTCATTTGTATCAGTGAAATCAAATTAGGTTAATATCACTTTGCCTGACTGTACAAATGGCACTGAATTGGTAGTAAAACATCTGATATTATTCTTCGGGTCGAGTCTAAGCGGGTCGAGTGGGCACGGACCCAAAATGACATCCAAGTGAAATAATCAAAAAATGATGTGACGTTCCGTGCCTTGCAGTAACTTACCAAGTTCAGCGCCATCTATCCAGCGACTAGGGAAGAGTTAAAAAAAAGAAAAAGAAAATCCCTCATCGAGGATTGACCCTCGGATCATAATGTTGTCGATAAAACAAAAAAACAAAAGACAGTGGGTCTTTAAAAAAAAACCATCCAATCTTCAAACTTCATTGAAATTCTTGAGTAGGTGTTAAAAAAAAGCAACTACGCACAATGTGTCATGGCTGTGTAGGTGCTGTCATTGCCACAATCATTTGCTACAACAGACTTTTTTCTGTTCTTTTTTTAAAACAATTTTAAATCTGAGGAGGTGTATTATGTTCAGATCACTTCTTCTCTTGTATCATCATCTGTCTAGCCTTTTAGTCTAGCCGGATGCAGCTTTCTTCTGTGAGACCGTGATGGTCAAGAAGGAGGCCGCCGAGCGGGATCGGGAGAGGGCTGATCCTGCTCGGAGAAGGAGGCGTCGGGGTGGCAACCGCCTTAGCGACTAATACGCCGAAACCCGCTTACCAAACAAGGAAGGTGGACCTTTGGGTTCGCGGGCGCACGGAGTGGGGACTCTGTCCGCCCACCAAGTGACCCAAGGGAAGACGGTGGCACAGTGGTCACGTGCTGCCGTGCGTAACGAGTCTCACGGAAGGCCCCTTTACAGTCTCCCCAGGGATGTGCCTTACAGGCTTTGCACGGGGGGTTCTGGAATTGGTATTTTAAGAAGAACCGGGACCACCCAGGTGATCATCATCAGCACAAAGGGGTGCGTATGTGCTGATAGACCCCGACCTTCCTCCCCGGTTTCCCACCCCCACAAAACAGAAAAAAAGGATTCCCGCCGTCCCATCGGATTAAGAGTGGGAGATATGAGAGAGAGCACCTGAGTCAGCGCACACACTTGTGCACTATAATATCTCCCGCGTCGAAGGCTGGTTCCAGCTGAGATTGGTCGCAATGGCCGAAATTCGGTCTGGAAGACTTTATTTATTTAGGTACCCGTTGAGGCTAGAGCAACACAGTGTACATAATTAATGAATTAATCATTTCGCCTAATGACTTGTGCGTTGTAGGGTATGGTGAAGCATTTTATCTCCTTCTTCATTTTTATACACGGTGACGAAGGGATTAAATGTTAAAATGATGCAGTAGCATGTAAGATACACCAACTGCGCAAATAAGAACAAACAAAGATATGTAATTCGTTTATCATGTTGAATATGATAATATTCGCTCACGTATTACATGGAATTTATCTGTTTACTCTCGTCCATTAAGCTAATTACAAAGCTATATGCCGAACACCATAATTTAAAGAATTTAAATAACCGCTCTTTCACAAATTGAAACTGGCCATTTAGCCAATCGAATCGAGTTGATAAAATAATGCTTTTAATTTCCTTCTCATAATGTAATAGTCGACAAGACATAAAATGTAACTACATTTTCTCGAAAAAAAAAGGAACAGTATAATTACATGTACGCACTTCCATACATTATGGGCGCGAATTTTAATTGAGAGTTCCCAGTGTATGTACTGTTTTATTTTCGAGTAGAAAAAGTTGTCCGAAGTCAGGTTCGCTGTCCTGCCAAGGCCGCATTTCTCGGCCGAAGGAAATAGCACGGGATCATTTCTCCGCTTAAAAATAAAAAAGTTGGGCCCTTCGAGTAAATGTCAAACAGTACCGCTGTTAGTGTTGGGTACTGGCGTGGATGGGATTTTGTGGTTGTTTGTGGTCACTTTATAGTAAGGTTTTCTTTTGTAAACAGTCAATTAATAACGGTTAAAATAATCGTTTGTTTCAGACATTGGCGCCCATATTTATTTTTTATAAATTAATTAAAATTTAATAAAATAATACGATTTTAGGAGCTTTAGACGTTATCAGCAATAGCGATCTCAGTGAGAATTATCTTTCAATCTTTTAATAGTCGATTCGCACGAATTTACTCGCCCCAATGGGGCGAGTGGTCTCGAGAATAAAGTATGAAAAAATGACACTAGTGCACAGTAGGGAGAAGAGTTGAATATGTACTGTACTGTTTACAGTACGTGTAGTTTTTCGTTTTACAAACTTGGAAGTTTCTATTGGAAGTCGACCCCAACATAGTTGGGCTAGACAGACGATGATGAATCCCGACTACAAATCAAAATCCAAAAAATGTGACCAATGTTGGTGACCATCGACCACACTTTTTGAGGTCGTGTGTGGCCCATTGTTTCGTCTACCCAACACTAGTCTCTGGGAAACGGGTTGTATGATACCTATCTACGTTTCACGTTAGCCCCAGCTATCATTAAAACCGATATGAATGCTGTAGAGATTTTGTTTCGTATTTTGTTCTTCGATGAAAGAGAGAATTTATTTCGTTATATTTTTACATTCATATGTGTTGAAACTTCGTGTGAGGTGTTTTATGAAAAAAGTCAACTGTGAACGGTGTGAATTTAAATAATATGCCTGGGGAGATTCAGGCGATCCTTTTTTCTAGTTGGTAACTGACGGGCCCAAGACTGGTTACTTTTGATTAATTTTATAGCAATTTTCTACATAATATTTTTGTAACATTAAGGGGATTACATGACCTAAAGCGCGGTCACTGTCGGACTGCATAGAAAAGAAAGAGAATCGCGATGACACAACGCTGGTAATTTATAGAAAATATGAAGCAATTATTTAATTACAAAAAATCTATTGTTTAGACAAAAAATTAAAACACTAGTATTTTAGTACCTATGTTGCTTGTGGAATGATCTGACAAAAAAACAGAATGATTGTATGTGGTTTTTATTGTAAAAAGAAAGTTTTTAGAGGTATCTTCATGATTTTTTTCTATCGTATCAAATAAGTTGTATTATGTTTTCAACATAGGCCTAAACCCTATGTCCAGCAGTGGACGTCTTTCGGCTGAAATGATGATGATGTTTTCAACACACTATCTACCTAGGATATATCCTGAAGAATATCATATATTTTTCTGATTTTGTTTACTGTAGTCGTTCATATACTTTTATTGTTTCTAAAACTTGCGTTTTTTTGCGTTTAGGTCCTGTAGGTAAGCCCCTTAAATTACAACTACTGACTATGTTCAATTATAGGCGAGGACGCTGGCACCCTAAACACAAGTTAAATCTTACTTTGGGTGCCACAGTTCATCAAAATCCCTCTATCACTTAGTTGTAACGTTGCATAGTGTTTAGTTATGTGTTTTTGTACAACGGAAGTTAATAAAGAAACTTTTTTTTTATATACATACAATCATTCTGATTTTTTGTCAGATTATTCTTCAAGCATCATACTAAAACACTAGTGTTTTGTTTTTTTTAGTCCAAACAATAGATTTAAAAAAATTAAATAATTGCTTGATATTTTGCAATAAATTACCAGCGTCGTCATCGCGCTTCTCTTTCTTTTCTATGCAGTCCGACAGTGACCGCGCTAGTCATGTAAGCCAATTAAAACATTCAAAATCTAGCCGCAGTGTTATCTCGGCGACAAACAAATGTCAAAAACTTGTTAAAAATGTAGGGAAATTATAGGTATTTTTGACAGATTAAAACTTAGATCAGACTATGAACGTTCTTAAAATTATGAGAATTACCCTTCAGGACACCCTTCACAATTTAAATTAAACGAACTTATTTACGGCCAGCAGCTACCGCAGTACGCTAGTTAAATGGCTTGATAAACTAATAGAGTTTTAAATAAAGAACTGGTATAGTGATAACAGGTAGGTACATATGGATGTCTTGGACAGGTGTTCTTGGCCATATTGGTCGGTTGCAGGACACCTAGGACCGTAATTAGTGTTCGAGCTGTTGTTTTAATCCTGTAATGCTTAGCCCCTTGTTAAAAGGATGTTACGGTCGGCTCGAACGATGGGCGGGAGCGGTTTTAAATAACGGAATTCGTCATTTTTTTCACATTTTCTAAACTAATATTTTATAGAGAACATATTTGATTTTTTGTGTTTTTTGTTATGCTTTCACGATAAAACGGCTGAACGGATTTGGATGAAATTTGGCACATGGGTAGACCATAACCTGGATTAGGACACAGGATACTTTTATCCCGATATTTTTGCGGGATCGAGACCTATGCGGGTAAAACAGCCCGGCGCAGCTAGTCGTCAATATTTTTGATCGCTTGCTATTTAGACTTTTGAAACCCGTATATAATTATAAACAGGTTACTTATATTTTTTTTGTTATAAGTTGTATATTTTGTGGTGTATTTTTTCCACAAAATGGTGTCGCTAGAATGGTGAAGCCTATCTCAGTGCTTGGAGCGCACGTTTGTGATGCTCAAATAAAGTTAAGTCCGAAATTATTCATCGTTAATCATAACATAATAGCGCCGATTCTGTTGTTTACTGACTAAACTAAATTTAAGTTCAGGCATCTTTTTCTTTCTATTTCATCAAGACAAGGACAGAAGATAAATATTAGTTTGCGTGAATTGACTTATTTTAGTAGCCAATTTTTTAATCTGGTCTAAAGTCGTCTACGGAGTACGAGTATCTTAATTTGACAGGACTGAACTCATATTTATCTTCTGTCCTTTTCTTATTAAAATAGAAAGAAAAAGATGCATGAACTTAAATTTAGTTTAGTTTGTGAAAAACAGAATCGGCGCCATTATCTACTTAATTTAGTCTTTATTTTGAATCACCAAAATAAAAATTCATCAATTTATAAAATGCTTTCACATAAAATCTTGTCAGTCAACCCGCTTGCCGCTCCGCCAGCCTCATGCATCCCAACCTTAACCCGTCAATGAAGGTTGTCAATCGTGCTTCGATGTCACCGGATGTGATGCGCTGACCATCTGCAGTTCCGGTCAGCTAGACTCTTAAAATAAAACTGATATGACTACAACACGAGAGCAAAAGGGTTCTGTAGCTATGATAAAATATATTTGATGTAGTTTTGGACAATTACGATATGTGATGATATGGCTAGAAAGGAATGACCGAGATGATGACTAATAGAGAAGTATGGTATAAGAGAACAAGTTGCGCCGATCCTAAATGTAAATTAAAATAAAATTTTAATTTTAATTTTTCCGATCTAATTAAATTATTTAGCGAAACTCCGTAGACGTAATGGTATCGATTTCTTAACACGAACAGAGTTTCGCTAGCTAATTTAATTTGACCCTGTATTGGGATGAGGTCAAGAGAATGATGGCAAGGATGAAGAAATTTGGATAATAACTTTTTGTAGGAAAAATGAAAGCCTTCTCTCATGAGCTTTTTGCAGAAGAGCTTTCTTCTTAAAGCCATATTGACATATCTCTGTAGTTATTATAGGATGTATTAAAAGGACACATAAGTACCACTTTCACATTTCAAAATTGGATAAACCTAGGTAAACTCTTGATCTAGATCTTAAACTTACAGGCTCAAAATCAGAACATTTAAAAGACACTGACACAAAACACAAATTGCTAGAGCCTCTTTAAAATAATAAATCCCAGGGCACACCTTGCAGTTAATACCAGTCTAATTTATATACCGACACTTCTCTCCGCCTCTTTTTACTCGTGAATATTCCACTTTATTCATTCAACGTGTCCCAACTATCTGAGCATGTCCTTTCACATTTTGATATCGGGTCTCCCTTTCAGACTAAACGCGTCGTTATCTGAACACTCCTTATGTGGTTTCGCACATTTTATAGTGTGTTCACGACTTGACTAGAACTGTTTTGCTTTTATATCAACTTTCTGATGTATCCATGTCTTTATGTTTATTTTTTATGGCTACTGCACATCACGGCTAGTGTTTTGCATATAGTTTATTCAAATATCGTCATTTTTATTTGGTTTCTTTTAGTTGGTTGCTATTTCTTCTTCACGCTACTGAGTTCTGGTGAAGAATTTAAGCAAGTCCTTCTTCAAAATTTGGCCCTATATTTATAAATCTTGCGAGATGTTTAAACGTCAAAAATGTATGGGTGAACAGTCGCTTATCATTATTTAACTCTAAACAACGTTTATAAATAAAACCACTAGTGTTTAATGGTGACTAAGTGGATTTTGTGCTTCACTGTCTAGAAACTCATTAGTAGCATTCGTCAGCAGATGGATTCATCTGCTAGTTGCGGTAGCTATGGGAACTGCTTCTTGACAATGCACTGTATAAGTCTTAGGGAAGCCCTTGTCTACAAGTAAAAGAAGATAATAAAGCTGATTATTACCCTACAATTTGTCAGTAGCCAAAGCAGCAGACGATCCGGTTAACTCCACCACATATTCAGTTCAGATGTTCAGTCTTCCCCGACACCTGTGCTCCCAAGTTTACCCAGACCATCTACGGATCTCCAACGAGCGATAATTTATGGCGCGCATCATGGCATGAGCAATGAACTCCGGCCTCATAACTAGTGTTTGCTTAGAACACCTTTGTCCAACCACGTGGTCGCCAACACCTTTGGACCGGTGTATATTACGTCCACCATATATGGTGCGGACAGGCGTAGGAAAAGAAAAATTATCATGTGGATGAAAAACTTAAGGCAAGTTTTGTTGTTCTCGTTCGTGTATTGATCTATTAGTTGCGTTCCTGTTTTTTGCTAGCTTCTTGGATATTATTTCTGTTCTATGTTGTTCTTTTGGATCAACAGATGCTTTCTAGCTTTTGTATTTAGGCATGTAAGTGGCGTTGTTCACTACAGCTTGCTCATTCATAACTTAGTTACCATAGTAAGATGTTTTCTAGCTCCATAAGTTGTGACTATAACCAATACATTTTTTCAATATCTTCTGGGACACGCAGCCGCTATATAAGATCAATAAGTATTATAAAAATATATCTTTGTACTTCGACACGTTTGCCGGCAAAACATAAATTTTAAATGAAAAAAAAACAATGTTCGTATCGCGTTATTGACACTATCGATCCATTCCTGATTAATGATAGGTAATATACCGTATCAATAAAAACAGTTACGGTACGAGAACTTCTTCAAAACTGAGTAATATTGACTAAGTATATATACTTAATTCGAGATCATCTCTAAGATTAACTTAAAGGGCTTGTATGACCTAAAGCGCGGTCACTGTCGGACTGCATAGAAGCGCGATGACACAACCCTGGTAATTTATTGCAAAATATGAGACAATTATTTAATTACAAATAAATCTATTGTTTGGACTAAAAAATTAAAACACTAGTATTTTAGTATGTTGCTTGTAGAATAATCTGACAAAAAATCTGAACTACTACTGGGATAGGTTGATTTGATGATAACAATTTTAATAATCACTGATGGTATAATTGACATTAAACCCAAAATCTTCGTACTGATATGCCACAAATAATCATGAGTTATCATTTATCATACAAAATTGAGGGGCTCGAGGCTAAATGAGCCACGACACCCGTACGTACGGGTCGATCGAAGGGTAAGCTACGCTTACCGCGGTTAGTTCGTGGATGGGTAACACTCCATTACATGTCGAGACCCCTCCGTTCCTCAGGAAGCACGTTAAGCTATTGATTCTTTGCTATAACATCAACTCGTACGAATGCTGGCTTGCGCGCACCCTTACGTCGCCTTACTGCTCAATTTAATAATATTTTTAACAACATTGATATCTTCGCTGTGCATACTTGTAAATTCCGAAACCTAATCAACAAAAAAAATTCAGAAATTCAAATTTAATGATTTGTTTTTATCAACATAATGATGATGTTTCTTTCTTTCTTTTTTCTTCCTTTTTCTTTTTTGTATTTGCATGCCTATTTAGTTTTAGTTACTTATTTTAACACATTATTTACTACTAATAATTAATAATATTATATTAATATTATTTTACTACTAATAATTAATTATTAATAATATTATATAAGTATTAATTGCAATTGCACTACGTACTTTAAAAATTGATTTTTCTTATAATCTGTGGAAAATGTCGTGGGTTATACACTTGCTCACTCTGTATGAATTGTTTGTATATTACTGTAGTGTGTAACTGTTTATATTCCTAAATAAATAAAATAAAATAAAATATTCCGTCTGATATTCGTAGATCTTTGTCGATACGGGTAATCAGAAGCCCAAAAGTCTGACAACCAGTCTTACCATGGGGCATCGCGTTACCTTGTCTCTTGATATATGTACAGCTGCATCCGGTTAGACTAGATGCCGACCTCAAAATAGTTGGGAGAAGGCTAGGAAGATTGATTTACGGTACCAAACTAATAGCCGAGGGCTAAGGAACTGGAATTGCTTGTAAGATAGTGTGAAACTTTACACCAATGTAACCTCACGCCTCGCGGTTATCACGCATCATAATGAATGATAGTACGGTTGACGCAGTGGCTTTGCTATAGGCTTCTGTTCTTTGGGTTCAACTCCTGCACGAGGAACATTATTAATTGTTGGCTACAAACAGTTGTTCCATAAATTATAATAATAATTATTGTTATAGGTGTACTTCTTAATAGTCCTTTATGATATTTTTGTTATTCTGTTTATATGATGTTTTTGCTCATTTATCTTTGGTTATAGAATTTTTAATGCTTAGTTTAGCGTTCCTACTTTCTTGTTTATATTGTTAAAATAATAATTAATTATAATATCCGACAATTTTGCTTGCCGTAGGGTAAAATGTATTGGGACTAAATTTTTTTTTTCCAATTTACTTGTATTCGTACATTATAGCGAATACTTTTAAATTCAGTTGTGTAAATTCAGACACAAGTTACTTATTTATCAATAAATTACTATGACTTATATTATGTTTATTATTTATTAAACTCTGGGTGTGTGAACGGTGAGATTCGCACTTGAAAACGCATTCTCGATACAGGCGATTTGTTCAAGTGTAGGGCAAAACATCTTATTAAAACTAGAATGAAAGGTAAGGTGACCGCCACAAATAGATACGGGATAATCCCATGTGCGTCATCAAAAAAACCATCAAAAATTTAAACTCAAAATCATTAAAACTTTAACTATCTTAACTGAAACTATCTAAAAAATTATATATCCAATATATAATTTGTTATTAAAACGCCATTAACAATTCAACACTCTCGAATTAACACAGAAGTATCATCAAAACTGAAACGTGGTGTGAATATTAATATTTTTTACTAGCAAACAGGTGTCTCCGTACTTTTCCCATGAAATGGAAAATAAAAATAAAATAATCGACAGGTGGTCTGTGGACGATACAAGTTGTGGTGTAATTAAGGGCGGATAAAAGAGATCCTGGCAATCTGGTTTTCAGGGATGATAAGGCAGTGCATGTATGTGCATCTGAAGGCGGTATTTTTTAAGATTTGAGCTATGAGAAAGAGCAAGACAGTTGAGTTCTAAAGCACATATACACACAAACACATATAGTCGCAACGGACCGTAGTGCAACACATACAAAAAATGCGGTGCGGCTCGCATGTAGAGTGATCAGAAAAGTGTACGAAAGTAATGAAGGAAGATTTTTGCAATTGATTGGGTTGCGGTGCCCTCCTTAATTTGCGCTAGCCTTAAAGAAATTGTTGAATGGGTTCTGGACATCAAAAAAATCTTTAAAAATACACTGCTGTTGAAATTAGAGTAACTTACAAAGTTAGAGCTATGTTTTAGGAACACCTCTTATAGAATACGTGTTTAGTGAAAGTGTAGGTACAGATAAAAAAATGGTTTCCATGGCAAAGATGCACTCAGAAAAAAGGTTTCGATACAAATGTTCTTATAAAACAGTAAGCTAAATTGTTTTTGACTGACTTCAAAAAAGGAGGAGGTTCTCAATTTGCATGTTTATATATTTTTTTAATCTATAAATATAATAAATCTGTAGAAGGGTCAATTCTGTACATTGAAAATATTGAAAAAATAAATAGCGGGGGGTGTTGCTGGATCGATACCAAACCCAAATATGTGATTAAAAAAATTTTTGTCTGTCTGTCTGTCTGTCTGTCTGTCTGTCTGTATATGCAGGCATCACGTGAAAACTAACGGTTCGATTTCGATGAAACTTGGTATAATTATACCTTATTATCCTGGGCATAAAATAGGATACTTTTTATGCTGGAAAAATACGTAGAAAAAAAAATCTTATTTTTCGGTTTTATTCATAGACGTTGTTCTGTAGAACACACGTTGCATTACCCGTAGTGGATAATTTTCCATTTCAATTTAAGAGAATACAGTTTCCTGTAGCTTTGTGTTACGCCATGACAATAAATAAGGCTCAAGGTCAGACCCTAGGAGTTGCTGGCGTAGATCTTACCGCGAGTTGTTTTTCACACGGGCAACTTTACGTAGCTCTTTCCCATGTGAGCAGTCCAAGAAATCTTCATGTTCATATTCCGGACGAGCTCACTAACAATGTTGTGTATGCTGAAGCTCTCAATTAACTTTCTGTCGCATTGTCACGATCACTTTTTTATTATTGCAAAATTTTTGTCATTGTCAGTAATTTACTGCTACATGCTACTTATCAAGGTCGGAATTACTATGAAAAAAATACTTACTACAGAACGCGAGCTCAACAGCAGTAGCTCAATAGAGGGATCTCCTTAATTATTATAGGCTTAGCCGTATTTGGGTCCAATAGATATTTATAAGATGTCATTGTCAGAGTTACTCAAAATGGAGAAATAAACCATCCACGCGAAGACCGACATCCGCGCGGACGGAGTCGCGGGCGGAAGCTAGTACTACAAATAAAAATGTTATGAATATTCACAATATAATAGTAGAAATTATTCGTACATCTGTGCCAACATAACGGTCCCAACAGGATGCGGTGCAATAGTCACTGCCTATGAAAAAGTAAAAAAAATAATAAATGCAAGCTTATTGGATGCTTACCGATAGCCATTTATTGAAGTTGCATTTATCGTCTGTGGTAAGTTTATTAAAAAAACTAGTCCAACATAGTATTGCTTGAACATTCACAGGTGGCGCTGTTCGTGAAGGTCAACGTCAAAAATCTGTCAAATTCGATACTTAAAATATAGTTCGGATTTTCGCCGCTATCAAGTTATATTGGTCGTCTATACTTAATGTTGGCGATAACTTCAGATGAAAAAGTATGCGGTTTAGCAAAATTGCCTTTGAAATATTTAATATAAAATAATTTATTGAAAATGATTAGCAAGCTGAGCGTTGATCGATTACGGCTTATTGAAAATAAATTGGTATAATATGCATTGAATATAATAATTATGAACATTATTAAAAATTAAATTATTTATTTATTTTAATGAGTTATTTTAATTACATTGACTTTGCAAAACTGTGATAATTATATAAAAAAAAACTATAATAAATCATAAGAATTTTTATGAGTGAAATTAATTACAATGCTTGTGATTAAATCCAATTGGAAATCTTTAGGTTTTAGGAAATAGGTAAGTATTTTACTTCTTAGGTTTATTGAGGATTCAACGTCTTGAAAAGAGATACCGATCATAGTATTAGTCATAGTGTTACTTTTACTTCAATATAAGTGTTCTGTGAACCCTTTCTTATTTTTTTGTTTATGTTCTTTATTGCGTCATGTTTACCGCAAATAAACGTATTTTCTTTCTTTCTTTTCTTTCTCTTTTTCTTTGTCGAAAACTTTGGTTCTCTGCCGGATCACCTCATTCCGGATTCTATACCTCAGAGAGACTAACTGAGCGACCTTGAATTTCCAATTAAAATTTTTTCTTAATTTATTTTTGAGCCTTCCCCTTTTCTCGATATCTATTGGAATTACTATCCGAATCAATACAAAG
Source organism: Mesoligia furuncula (assembly GCA_916614155.1). Classification (NCBI taxonomy): domain Eukaryota; kingdom Metazoa; phylum Arthropoda; class Insecta; order Lepidoptera; family Noctuidae; genus Mesoligia; species Mesoligia furuncula. Next base: position 6,900,738 of record OU744794.1, read on the forward strand.
GCAGGTTCAACGGAACATTAAACTCCAGATAACCACAGTTAACCACAGTCTATATGCAAATCCAGCAACAGTACCTCGTCCCCATATACCGTTGTCCCATATGACGATATTCGAACCGTCCCAATTTACATTTATAATTTTTTAATCCGTTCCAACAAACGTCGTTAATACTGTGCTGATAAATTCCGAGATATGTATGTATCGATAAGACTGCTTACAACAGAAATTGCCGTCGGCCCAGCAAAAGGAGAAATGAAGAAACCCAATTAAAGTCGAGTAACGCCATCATATCCGTTCAAAAGCTTTAATGGCCACTTGCGTGACAAAATCTAGTTTTTGCACTAGCTTTTTCGTGTGGTGTATGTTAGGAGAGACTGGGTGGTTGTTGCAACTTTTAGTTCAAGGGTGCTTCTAATGATTGCTTCTAACGGCAAGCAATGGCGCTTGTGAGTGCCAAGTCTAATGCATTATGTTGATGGCATTCCTGGGAAAGAGCAGTGGTGGCCAAGTGGTAACGGCCGCGACTTACGACTTGTAGGTCATAGGTTCGAACCCAGACAGGGGCTTTACTTTGTGTTTTCATCATTTCATCACCACTGCTCTCAAAACGGTGAAGGACAACATCGTGAGGAAACCGGCATATACTAGAACCAAAAATTCGAAGACATGGCATCTGAAAACCTGCACTGGGCCCGCGTGGTGGGTTACGGCTCACTCCCTCTCACCGAGAGGAGGCCTGGTCCCAGCAGTGGGAACATTATAGGCTGGTTATGATTCCTGGGGAAGACATTTTCTGAAAAGACCCTCTGGTAGCAGTACTTTTTATCTCCAATGCATCCTGTGTGACATCTAAGGACGTATTGGACTTCAAAGGAAGCCTCAAAAAACTTCTCGGCGAAACAGCACGTAGAGACCTACAACCATCTTCCTTCTTTCCTAAAACTCCGACGAACTACTCCAGAATTTTTTGTTGATAGTCCTGCGGTACCTTCTTTATGCAACAATGATGGTGATCTTTAACTGCTCTCAGCAACTCTTATGAGGCAAATAATATTCAAGATACTTTCTGAGTTTATCTTGGACACTAATGGAATGTGAAGGAAAACATCGTGAAGAAAGAAGACTTAACTATACTTCTATCTATAGTAATAATGAAGCTGAAGGGCTTGTTTGTCTGTTCTCTCTCTCTATCTGATTTGAAATATATTTATTTCATTCGATAGCCCAATTTTATAGTAAGGCAATAATAGTCGATTTAACATCACGCTAGGCAGAAGTTAGTCCCACTAATATTACAAATGTGAAAGTTTGTGAAGATTTTTGGATGTTTGTTACTCTATCACGCGTAAACCGTTGAACATATTTGGATGAAAATTGGCAGATAGATATACCATTTCCTGGATTAACAAATAAAATACTTTTTATCCCGCTATTCCCACGGGATCTAAACTTACGCGGGTCAAACCGCGGGGCGCTGCTAGTAGTCTGAAATCGCCATCCCATCTTCAGCAAGGTGGTGATCAATGCTCGTGTCTTCTGTAGATAAGTAGAGGCTGTTACCGGTGGAACAATAATAGGCTAGTATATACGATAGTGTATGAACTTCGACGTTCAGTATGACAGTCGTATAAATGTGGTGCTGGAGAAGAATGCTTGGGGTGTCGTGGACTGAGTTTCGCCCCAACACCTCTATACGCCAAGAACTCAACATCAAAAAGCGTCTATCTGTTATGGTCCACACGCGCATCCTCAAATACTTCGGACATGAATCGAGGCGTGAGGGAGACTATTGAGCGCCTTGTCGTGCAGGGTAGAGTGGAGCGTACTAGACCACGCGGACGCTCACCCAAGAGATGGACTGACCAAATTAAATCCGCAGTGGCCCGATCCCTTGTATGAGTGCACAAAAAATACCCGAAATCGGAGTAGGTGGCGAGAAATCGTGAGGCGAATCACATTAGCCCCTAAATAAGAAATTTCATGAGGACCACGACCGCTCTGACAAGAGTGCTATGAAGAAGAAGATGAAGATATACAATACTAGAACCCACTACCTTGCACCACACCCTATTTCAGTTTCCGCCGCATCCCAGAGCGTGTACCGTTATAATACCGGCTAGGCAGGTCCAGTCCCCGTACTGTTCTTATAATTGCGGTTAATTCTGCACTTTTGCCTGCTATCCCATCCTTTATTGGATATACGATGCAGCCAGATGCGACGTTTGTATTTTTTGCATCGCATTCTATTCGGCTTTTTGAATGGTTCGGTATTTTGATTCTTCTGATATGCTTCGATTAAATTAAAGGTTTTCTGTGTTGCTTGTAGCTTTTCAGTTTATTGTTGCAATGTTATTAGTCTAATTCGTGTTACAGTTTTTATTCCGATACAAATAATTATTATTGAATAATTATTAATTGGTTGGATCGAGGTGGCGCTAGAAAAGGATGCATGGAAGGATTTGGGGGAGGCCTTTGGTAAGCAGTGGGACAGTGCAGGCTAAATAAAAATCAGACTAATATTATAAAGGCGAAAGTTTGTGAGTGTCCGTGTGTGTGTATATTTGTTACTTCTTCACGCTCAAACGGCTAGACCAATTTTTATAAAATTTTGTATGGAGGTAACTGACACCCTGGATTAACATATAGGCTACTTTTTAAGCCGAAATTCCCACGGGATCGACACTTACGCGGGTGAAACCGCGGGGCTCAGCTAGTACTGAATAATTATGGTATTTCGGGCATAGGACGAATTCTTAAGATTTTCTCCTTATATATCACTCCTTGTATTCAAGTTATGCTTAAACAACTAAAAGCAGTCTTCTACAAAAATGATAAAACATCCGAAAGAGTGACAGCCCTTCACAATAACACAAATTAGCACTCCCCATACAAAATTCATCATCAACGAAATTCGTGTAAACCAGTCAACGAAACAACCAATCAACGAAATAATTTGCGAGAACGCCCAACAGATACAAAAATACAGTTACGTTGATAAAGTTGGCACATTATTCATCGGTACACGCATTACAGCGGCCACAGGACACAGGTGTTTTCTACCGTGGGAAGCCTTGATCTTGAACCTCAATTGATAGCCGTTCTCAGTTTTTTTATTTAAAACTAGTTAGTTGTACCGACTTCGTACGGTAATAAGAGGTAGGCTGTGACTATTTTATGAAGGTAAGGTTGGAGAAATTGCGAATTAAAAGTCGGAAATTGAGTTTGGAATATTGGTGGTTGGGAGTTAATAATGGTAATTTTGGTGTTGTTAACTATCATGGGATTGGGGTTGGTTATGATAGTAAAACCTGTAAGGGCAGACATGGTATATTTAGCAACCAAACCGTGTTGTATCGCCTTTTGATGACTATTCTATCTTCTTTTTCATGTCAGTGGCACGGAAGTTATTCTAACTATGTTGGCCCAAAACTTCCCCACTTCCACGGCGTTATCGGTGGCAGCTAAGAGCTGGCTGAATGTTTTGACGCACAGAGGGCAGGATAGGATGTGGAACATAGTATGTGATACAGCTCCACTATCGACACCCTGCTGCCATTCTGAAGCGACTATTTAGTGAATTAGCAAAATCGCTAATCGCTGATGCTAAAAGTGTCATATCAGCTATGGTATTATAAAAATACAATATCAAATTCGGTGGTAAATCATGAAGGACTGTCTTGTCCATTCTATCTTCTTTCTATTCTATCAAAAGCAGTACAACCCTTTAGAAGATTCGCACACGCAGACGGACATACAAACTTATTTATGTAGAAATCTGCTATTGCTCCTATAGCGGCTTTCATCTGGAGGTTTAAGTGACATTATTTATTGTAATTGCTCGCCAATGCTCGGCTTCACTATAAGGACCTTCAGATAGAGTTCATTTAAATTGTCTTCAAGTAATTATCCGTATGTGTAGGTAATTGCGATAGGATAGATCCATTTGGCTTAACTAGAATTAGGTATTATGTTTAAATTAGCTTTTTAAATTAAGCATTTGTCTTCGACACCTTTAATTCTCAACTAATTAAAGTAGGTACGCCATGTGGTCGTGAGATTATAATTGGATTATATTTCTTGTATTGTGTGTTTATAAATAGGTAGTTAATTAATGTAATATAGTGAATGGAGTTCATTTGGTACTCTAGCCATTGGACTAACAAAATCTGCATCGAGAACTCATTGTAGTTCCTAAGATATTGGCGCCGAGTCTGTTGTTCACAAACTAAACTAAATTTAAGTTCATGCTTCTGTTTCTTTCTGTTTCAATAAGAAAAGGACAGAAGATAAATATTAGTTTAGTCCTGTCAAATTAAGATACTCCATAGACAACTTTGGACGAGATTAAAATATTGGCTATTAAAAATACGTCAATTTACGTCTGGCGCTGACTAATATGACAGGACTAAACTAATATTTATCTTCTGTACTTTTTTTAATGAAATAGAAAGAAAAAGAAAGAACTTAAATTTAGTTTAGTTTGTGAACAATAGAATTGGCGCCATTATCATGTTTTTAGCGTATGATAGCAATCTAAATGGACTCGGCCCAGAATTCGGCTACTTGTTTGGCGCCATCACCAGTTCCTGTAACTTGCAGCTGACAGGACACGCAGGACATGATATTAAGTATCCCGTCGTTTGTGGAACAGCACCACATTTACATTCCAAGGCGGAGTCGTCTATGAATCTGCACCTGAACAGGTTTTCCTTGCTTCAGTTTTTATGATGTAACTTTTGATAGCAACATGGAAAGATCTTTCTCTTTTTCAACTAGTCTTATCGAGGGGTATCGTATTACCCAGTAACTGGATTGTGGAGGTCAGATAGGCAAACATCATCATCATCATCATCATCATAATTTCAGCCGAAAGACGTCCACTGCTGGACATAGACCTCCCCCAAGCACCTCCACTTCGACCGGTTCTGTGCTTCTCGCATCCAACGGGTTCCTGCGGCCTTCACAAGGTCGTCAGACCACCTTGTGGGAGGCCTTCCAACGCTACGTCTTCCGGTACGCGGATAGGCAAACGCTCTATGTAAAATACTAGTATTCAGCTGCATCCGGTTAGACTGAAAGCCGACCTCAACTAGTTGGGAAAAGGCTAGGCAAATGAGAAGTGCATGTGCATGAAGAGCGGTGGTGGCACAGTGGTAACGGCTCCGGCTTACGAGTTGTAGGTCGTGGGTTCGAACCCAAGCAGGCGCTTTTCTTTGTGTAATTTATTTCATCACCACTGTTCTCGAAACGGTGAAGGAAAACATCGTGAGGACACCGGCATGTCCTAGAACCAAAAAATCGAAGACATGTGACATCCACCAACCCGTACTGGATGCATGCATGGTGTATTATGGCCCACTCTCTGTTACAGGCTGATTATGCTAGGAAGATGATGATGATGGTAAAAAGATATTTCTCTGGAATTATCCCAACTAGAATAAAAGTTCTTGATTGTAATATTCGAACATATCTTTATTTTATTTACATCAGTTATGACATCACTCGACGTCAGAAAAAAAGCCTACACGAGTTTATATTTCCTTATCATCTTTAATATAACACTAGCTGCGACCTGCGGTTTCACCCGCGTACGTTTCGATTGCGTGGGAATAAATTAAGTTCGTGGGAATTAAAAAGTATTTTACTGCTACATAAATACCCTTGAAGATAAATCTATTATTTTGATTAAAAATTAATACTACCATACGAATGTAACCAACATTTGTTTCTACAGGCGATCTAATTAAATTTTAGAACACAAAAGCTACTATTGTGAAATAACTATGATAGTTAAATATATTCTCTCGCGGACTTTTTGTAGGTAGGTAAGATACGTACTTTAATCATTTAGTACATATGTTTTATGTGTCATCAATACTTTTCTCTGAATTTTATAGGCAAAATTTTGCTACTTTGGGATACACTATTGCAATTTTCCTAGAGATCTCTAATATTTTTGAAAATAATTAATAGCCGATGTTATTTCCTGATAATTTATCTTTCTATTGGTGAAAAAATTGTTAAAATCGATCCGGTAGTTTCGGAGCTTATTCGGTACAAAAAAACAAACAAAAAAAATGTGGAACTCTTTATAATATTATAAACATAATATATAGTATAGATAGAAAAATCCTTGGCTTCAGCCAAAATTAATATGGAAGCACACTACACTTTGATAAATTAGTTTACCTCGTTTAGTTCTAACAGGAAGAGATTTGCCGTTTATAATTAATATCATACTTTTCAACCGACTTCGGAAATGCCAGCCAATGATTCTTGAACTCTGTATTCTCAGACACATATAACATACAATGAATTATATGTATTGGTATTATCAAAGAAGAATTGAGCAATGATGGTCCAGTGGCAACGGCTCTGACTTATGAGGTCGTGGGTTCGATGGAAGGCGCTGTACTTTGTGTAAATAATTTCATCACCACTGCTCTGAAAACGGTGAAGAAAAACATTGTGAGGAAACAAAAATTCTAAGACAAATGACATCTACCAACCCGTACTGGGCCCGTATTGTAGATTACAGCTCACTCCCTCTAGAATAAAGGGGGCCTGTGTCCCACTAGTGGGAACATTATAGGCTGAAGTAGAATTTATTTTAGATTATGGGTTTTAGGTAAAAAATGTTATTCCATAGATAGTTTCCACTTGGAAAGCCGGATGGAGACAATAATGACGTAGTCCACATTGGGCAGCTGCTTAAATGGCACCTGAGTGAATTTGAAGCTGTTTTGTCAATTGACAACAACAAACGTGGAATACGTCACAAAAATCGTATACGGTACACTTTTAAAAATTTGATTCAGCAGGAATATAGGTGCCTATAGAGGTCTATACAAAATGGTCGGGCAGTATTAGAGAATGATGAATGGGCTGCTTGACCTCCTGTTAATTCGTCGATGCATTATGTATGTATTTCTTGTCTATTTGAGCATTTATTAGTTTTGTTTGAGGTTCTATCATCTTCCTTACAAAATGGCAATTTAAATAGCAATCATTTGTCTGTTCAAGTCGGTCTATCATTTCTGAATACCGTGGGTGTTCACAAAGTGTTTTAAATTGCATATATAACATAAGATAACGCCTTGATTTTTTTCCTCGTTTTCACAATCATGCTATACTATAAATCACACTAATATTATAAAGGCGAAAGTTTCTGAGTGTGTGTGTGTTTATATGTTTCTTCTTCGAGCTTAAACGGCTGGACCAATTTTAATAAAATTTTGTATGGAGGTAGCTGACACCCTGGTACCTATGATCCTGGATCTTTATGATTGGCCCTATCGTTTGGTGCCATGAAAGTACAGGATGCTATTTTATCGGATTTTAGTCGGTTCGATTCCCAGGTGTAGCAAGCGTATTTTAAAAACTCTTTAAACGCAGTTTTGTTTCTTTTTAAAAATAAAGGAATGTTTCCTTTGAGTAACATTTGCTGTCTTGAGTATTTAGAGTACTTTCCCTCGAGGTACGCTTCGAAAATTCCACCCTGTATATATTATATATAAGTACAAGTAAATAATAAAAAAATAAAGGAAAAGGCAGGAGGCCATTTGGCATCAAAAATTCGTCCGCATCGCTGTCAACATGCAACATACAACATGTTTTGGGCATGCTGGATATATGCCCAAAAGAAAATATAAAAAAAAAATAATTTCCTAGCTTTTATATTTAGTATATATGTATTTATGTATCTATTATTTAGGAAATACGTATATTTTTGCATGTGTGCCTTGGAAGGCCTCCCACAAGGTGGTCCGACGACCTTGTGAAGGCCGCAGGAACCCGTTGGATGCAAGAAGCACACAACCGGTCGACGTGGAGGTGCTTGGGGGAGGCCTATGCCCAACAGTGGACGTCTTTCGGCTGAAATGATGATGATGATGATATATCTGTGTATCTATTTAGTGTACTGTATACTTATTAGTTGCACCAACGACCACCTCATTTTATGTCCAGGAAAATCACTGTCCATTCCAAGGTTGCCTGGAAGAGATCGCGGAAAGCGATAAGTATATTTTGAAGTGTTGTATTTTTTAAGTTATTTTTTTTTGTCAAATTTTCCCAATCATCTTTGAACCTTATTCTTTAGCGATAAAGTTTTAAATCTATTAAAGAAATTTGACAGATTTTAGTAGCTTGATGTGCTGGCGTCTGTACAATAAAGTAAAAAAAATATAAATAAAAAAATATCTTTTTAAATAGAAACTAAGAAGCTTTTGCAAATAATTTGCATTTCTTTACCTACCTATTTAATTAAACTGTAGGTAGTACAATAAATCCCACAAAAACATTTCATGTTAAATGTTGCCAAAACGAGACCATGTAGCTCGCATTGTCAAAAAGTAATCAGATCTCATGTAGAGCCAAGCTTCTAACTCTACACGCCCTAACTCTACAAGGCCTGACTTCGCAAACTCTACACCTTAGTCAAAATATCTGGTTTGGCCGTTTCGTTACTACAAGAACCATTAACAGTATGAGAGTTTTTCACCTTACGCTCATGTGAATGTAGCGAAATGGCCAAGCCATATTATTTTGACTAAGGTGTAGAGTTTGCGAAGTCAGGCCTTGTAGAGTTAGGGCGTGTAGAGTTAGAAGCTTGGCTCTACATGAGATCTGATTACTTTTTGACAATGCGAGCTACATGGTCTCGTCTTGGCAACATTTAACATGAAATGTTTTTGTGGGATTTCATTTCTTTTTGTAAGTTGCTTATGATATTTATACGAGTATTTTTGCTGTTGTTCATTTTTCCTTTCTTTTTTTGGGGTTTATTTATAACAAGGACCCCCTATATAAATTTTCAGACCTCTAGCATCAAAATTTACGGATTTTTTTTTTTTTTTGGGGGTAAATGTTTCAAGTTTTAATATTTTTTTGTTGTTTGTGTACTATTACTAGCTTACATACCAAATTTCAGCTTTCTAGGACTTCAGGAAGTACCTTAAGAATTTTGATGATCATCAGTCTGTGAGTCAGTGACGAAATCGGGGTATTTTAGATATCAATAAAATCTAAAGTATAAGAGCTATGCAATTGAAACTTTATAGGTTTAGTAAGTCAACCACTGGCATCATATTCCGAAAATTTTGTTTATCTGGTATAATCCAAACCCAAGTTAAGAGGGTTCAAAAATACGACGAAGTGCTTCGAGAAAAGGTAGGTAGTGCCCTTGCGCTTCGCTTGGCTGGTCTTGGCGGGGGCACTCCCGTGCCCAGATTACTCCACTCATCCAGCGAAGACAGCTATTTTATTACGCATTTTGTAATAAAAGGAAAAAATCTCACCAGAAAATCCAGTTCGTCGAAATCTTAAAAACAAACTTCGAAAATCGGCAACCTGGCGATGGCGCGTCCCTTCAAATTAATAACCAAGTATAGGTATGCCTCAAAATTAAGTTCACTATTGCGAAAGTTTTAAAGCCAATTACTTACATTGCAAATTATGCTCAACTGTCAATACGACTAATAACTAGATAAATAGCAACATTAATATATTTTAACATTATTATAAAATATCTTATGTGTCAATATATTGTGTGCTGGGCATTGAATAATAACTGCGCTCGAGCCTATTATAAACTGGTTTTTATTGTTGTAAAAACGTAAACGTTTTAAATCTTTGATAAATGTCTCAATTTCAACAATTATTTGTACAGTATTTATTTAACAATTTAATTTTACAAATAACAAGTGATGATAACCAAAAAAAGGCGACACTTTTTTTATATAACAACTTTTTCAATTTTAGTAAGGTCAGGTGCATAGTACTGGCGTCAGCTTGTGTGTATGACCAGATGTATGAAAGTAAACGAGGCAGAAGGAGTATGTTAGGATCGTAGCAGATGGCGTTCTGTAGTTTCTGCCTGTCACCATGAGAATAAGGCTTGTTTTTATTTTCTATATTTATTGCTGTACTTTTACTTACACTTGAAATAAATAAGTAAAAAATAATTGCGCGTGCAGCACCATACATACCATACAAGTGAAACTTCTCAAAAAAGAAAGAATAATTTATATTTAGACTAGCAGCGTCCCACGGTTTCACCCACATAAATGTCGATCCCGTGAGAATAGCGGGATAAAAACTATCTTATGTCCTTTCCCGGGACTCAAACTATCTCTATACCAAATTTCATCTAAATTGGTTCAGCTGTTTAAGCGTGAAGAAGTAACAGACAGACACACTTTCGTATTTATATGGATTAAGAGACCCAGAGAGTTATATCTTCCTTCTCTCTCATGTAACGAAATGTGCCTAAACGTGACGCGTCCTTGAATTTTCAATTTCAAATTTCCTTCCAATTACCGAATCGGCAACTAAGAAGTTTCACTTCAAAAAAGTAACCAGCTACTAACAAACTTCGTGACAAGACACTCTCTTCAACTCAACAAAAAAGTAAAAGTAGCTCTCAATTATAATAGCATGTACAGTGTTATAGTTTTTAACAGTCCCCGACCTACCTCACCCCAGTCATCATTGGCGCACGTGTAAGGACATTTTCCATTCCAACTCTCGAACGCCTTACAAAAACTTTAATAGAGACGCAGGTAATCATCTTTAAACACTTAATACAACAATTAATGTGATTACCTGACCTTGTAGCTCGATTTCTATCATAGTAACAAAGAGTGGAATTAATGAGATGCAAATGTGCACACAATTATTTCTTTGGCTTCCGTACATTGAAAGTTATAACACGAGAAAAGGACAATTAGGGCAATTGTGTGTATAACAATGGGTATTTGCGTATCATCTAATGACGACTGCGCAATGTACAAGGGAGAGGGGACTGTTCGTCCGGTTACGGTCATTTGCATATTTATTATTGTAAAAAATAGGTATCATAATTTATTGTTGGCCAATCATTTATGGCAATTAAAAGGACAGTGATGTAAAATTCTAGAAAATAACGTCATTGTAGCTATGTTTTTTTTTTTCACTTTAATTATCTTAATCACAATGTCATCATTACCATTATCATTTTAGAAGAAAGACGTCCGCCGCTGGACATAGGTCTGGGACCAAGCACCGCCACTTCAACCGGTTCTCTGCTTCTCGCATCGTGCGATTTCGGTCTTCATCAGTCCACCTAGTGTGCCTTCCAACGCTATGTCTCGATAAAGGAGAGAGAGTTAATAATAATAATACCCCATCGCCGTATCTCTTGACGTCGTGGTGGGGCTTGCGCGCTCCGAACTCCAGGCCTGTGTTCGAAGAGTTTACTTTGCCGGAACAGGCCTAAGGTGAGGAGCCAGACCAAGAGAGATACAGAAACACGCAGGGCAGCATGTGGCGAGCTGTTGGGCGGTAGCGACCCCACGGACTCTATCTCCTGGGAGAAGTCATGTTCCTCACCTCTGGCTTGCCTTCACTGGTCGGCTGGAGTGAACAATGACGAGAAACAGAGCTCCTACCTCATTCTTGCCTTTATTGGCTGACTTGAGTGGAGATTCGCAAGAGCAAACGTTCTCGGAGGAAGGAAGTATTCCAGTAAGATGGTAGGGATCTTGACCGTACTTCCGGGATTGTCGTGATAGCCGTGGAATACCTCTCCACTTCTCATAAGCATCTCAGGACATGTTGCCCCCTTGTCGCTACGTCACTATGTGCTAGTGATCGTTTCCGGGGGCTCATTATTGAGTGTGCAAGTCACCCCGTGCCATTTTATCCGTGTATATATAAAACATTGATCAGGCAGGGGTCATAGTTCTTCCATAGTTCTTGGTAACTAGTCCACTTTAGCCACCCAAACCAATAGTCCAACTTTTTATTTTTCCATATCCTGCAATAGTCCTACACCAACCAGGGGTCATCCTTGGGTGCACTTGCGTAGTGCATACAGGGATAATCGTCGGTTGGTGCCGCATTTCATTAAATTTTCATAAGGGGCCTCTGCGAGTTGGCTTCGGCCCCTCGTACGCCTTCCAAAGGACCGGGACCCCGTGGTCCCGAGATATGTAAAATAATAAATAAGATAAGATAATGCTTTATTTCTCACCACAATATGTAAGTACATCAAAAGATCAAGAACAATACATAATAATTTAAATTATACTGTGAGAGACTGGTGCCTAAGCTAGCTTAGGCACAAAAAATACAGGCCAGGGCTTAAATACAGGCCTTACGCCTAGGCGTAAGGCCTGTATTTTAGGACATCAGAAGGCCAATTCACACAAATCTAGTCGCAATCGCACCTCAGCCGACAATCAATGTTAAAAACTTGTCAAACATGTTGTCAGATTGAGATTGAGATCAGACTGTGAACTTTGTTAAAATTACGAGAATTGCCCCTCAGGTCTCAACCCCTACAGAAGCAGTTACATTCAAATCAATCGGATTATGCACTCGCACACAAATCACATAACACTAATATTATAAAGGGGAAAGTTTGTGAGTGTGTGTGTGTGTTTATATGTTTGATACTTCTTCACGCTCAAACGGCTAGACCAATTTTAATGAAATTTTGTGTCGAGGTACAGCTACCTCGACACAAAATTTCATTAAAATAAAAAAATAAAGCCTAAAAAGCTAAAAAAAACTTAAAAAGTAGCCTATCCAGTGTGTCAACACACACTGGATTAACATATAGGCTACTTTTTATCCCGATATTCCCACGGGATCGACACTTATGCGGGTGAAACCGCGGGGCGCAGCTAGTAAGAGCTATAAAAGCAAAGAGGAAAAAAAATAATTAAAAAAAATATACAGAATACACAATTGATTAATACATATTCTAGGGTTAGTATTTATGTGTGTGTGTTATGATGTGTAAGTAATTTATTTTGGACCAAACACTTGTACACATTTCATAAACCTGCTAAACTGCGTGACAGTTTGTCGGCAACGTATGCAGGGTCAAATGAAATTAACTAGCGAAACTCCGTAAACACCCACCCACCCATCAGGGTATCCATATTCAAATATGATACAGGAAAAAATAAATTAATGGTTCTGTTAATGTAGAAAGTCACTTGAGTTAGTGTAGGTAGTTTATTTTTGTGTAAACTTTACAGACGAGATTGGTCTTGATATATATCACGATAAAACAAAAGCAAACTGATTTTCTCAACTCAAACTGCAAGTAACAACACTACCAGCGGTCGTTGAACCCAGAAAAAAAACATCAAATCTTTTTTATTAAAACATAACTAAGTTTATATACAATGTTTACATAATTTTAAAAGCTAACAGTCTAACAATTATTTATTACTAGTTGCGCCACTCGGTTTCGCCTGCGAAAATGTCGATCCCGTAGGAATATCGGAATATCGGGATAAAAACTGCCGTCCTTACGAAAAGCGCATTATTTCGAGTTTTGCCCCAAATTGAGATAAGTACATAATTGGAATCTGCAGAATGAGATCGAAATATTCTTTTTAGACACTTTTTAGGTATCCGGTTTTAATACGCATAATATAGTGATGGAGATACAAACAAAACAAAAAAAAAAATCTTTAACCGCGTTTTTCTCGAAATCACAGAAAAGTAGCCTATATGTTAATCCAGGGTGTCAGCTACCTCCATACAAAGTTTTATCAAAATTGGTCCAGCCGTTTGAGCGTGAAGAAGTAACAAACATATAAACACACACACACCCTCACACATACACACACACCCACACTCATAAACTTTCGCCTGTATAATATTAGTGTGATTATTAGTTTTTATTTTGTCTTTATCGTGTTTAGTTATCGATCATACCCATCACGTGTGCAGAGTTTCCCTAGCTAATTTAATTTGATCCCGTATGGTCCATCCCCAGTGGCGTAAGTAAAGGGTGGCGTAACGAAAGGGTTACCGCTGGCCCGGAACATAAAGGGCTAAGGAAGGAACACGAGTGGGTTTTAGTCAGTAAGAGTCTGACAATCCCTTCCGCCCCACCCAGAGTGGGAGGTCGTTTGATGATTTCACATCCGCAAAGAAAAAAGGTGGCATTGGGGCAAAATGCCACGGGCCCCCAGCCAGAGGGGGCCCCAGGCCTGAGAGGGCCATGAGCACAGGAGGATCCTAACATAAGGACAGAAGCAGTCAGGTGTTAAATTTTGTAGGAGAAAATATGAAATCTACGCGGAAGAAGTCGCGGGAGAAGTGCTAGTAAAAAAAAACTATAGCGTTAGTTGAGCTTCTTTACATTGAGGGAGGGCCCCATCCCTTGAATTTGCCACGGCCCCAAACGGTATAGTTACGCCACTGTCTATCCCATCGATGTTTTTGCGTCTATCTCATCAGTTCGTGGCAGTTCGAGAAGTATTCATAGTTCATGTCTTACCTAGTACTGACGTGACGTGCGGAGACCGTAGCTACCTCTAATCTAATAACATCATTAGCATCAAAACCTATCATTATTGTAACAAACAGACTACTTAGTTGCAAAAAATAAATGTCTTAGTAAAAGACAACAATACCTACAAATCAACAATGCAGTTTATTGATTAAGACTATAATCTGTTCGAAACGTGTCTGATGAAAGTGTAAACAATCGCTCCAAATCCTTTTTTTTACGAAATGACTCATTAAAAGTAATTAATAACAAATTTACCTGTATTTAGAAGGTCTTGTAGCTAAGTAATAACAGCCGCACGGGGCGATCATTCAGGTTAAGCTACTCTGGCCGCGGTTGGTCCATGGATGGGTGACCATCTTCACATACCAAGACCTCTCCATGCCTCGGAAAGCACGTGTTTAAAGCCTGGTGATTTAAATTATGATTTCGGTTTTATTATCCAAAAAATCAAATCAAAGGATTCAAATTTTACGTGAAACAACAAATTATTGGCATCCACAGGTACGTTTTCTGGTCCATTTGTTTACATTTCTGTCAGCTTCTTCTGAAATAGACCATAATTGTCTTATCAATTAAAATTACCCGCGTGATAAATAATGCAAATCATCGCCAACAAAGCTTTCCCAAGTCATAATCGATTGTTTTGAAATTATAATACGCCTGACACCTTCGAGTTTTTTTCCGTAATCTGATAATCGCTTTCATTTATTTCTAGTGCTTGCAAAAACTGACTGTAATCTCACGCGAGATTTAAAATGAAATAAGAGACATTGTAATAATTACGCCTCAACCAACTCAGGCTACTGCAGTCCACTGCTGTATGCCTCTCCCAGGCTGCGCCACCACACCGTCCTCCGACTTTCGCATCCAGTTTGTACCAGCCACCTCCTTAAGATCGTCGGTCCAGCTAGCTTGGGAGCGTCACACGAAACGCTTGCCGATACGTGGTCTCCACGTCAGGACTCGTCTGCTCCACCGGTTATCGGTCCTTCGACAAACATGGCCATATCACGCCTGTATTCTGTAAAAATCTGAAAATGGGTGGGTATAGGTGTACAGGTACTTTAGAGGTGTGTGTAACAGTGTAACAGGGTGTAAACTTCACACATCCTCCATAGAAAAGTGAGCATCTTCCTACCAGACGAGTGATATGTCTGGTGCGCAACTGCCCGACGATTTAGGTATGTTCGGACGTTGCATGTATGTTATTTGCGCGGTAAACTCTGCTTGCGAGATGCAGGATAGTTTTTATACCGTATTCCCACGGAATCGAACTTATGCGGGTGAAACCGCGGGGCGCTGCTAGTTAACTGTCCAGGTTTCCTCACGATATTTTCGGCGCCGATTACTTTACTTATAATATTATTGTACAAAATGAACATGGTTACAGCCACTATAACCTGCCTACCTACACTTATTTTAGTTACCATCTGAACTAAGAAAAACTACCATTAAATCGAAAGACAATAATAAAATCGAACAATAGTAAAATAAGCGATAGTCATATAAAATAGAAAACGTCACATTGCTAGTTGCCCGGATTTGAACCCACAACTAGGCCATCACGACATATACAAAAGTTTAATAAAATTTATAAATAAATTCTTACAAAAAGTCAAGAATATCTAACAAAACACTACACAAATACGAAGTCTTGTTAAGAAACGTAGATTAGCGGCTCTAATCACAAATACCTCTCAGAAGGTTAGCAGTTAGCTCAAGACCTTGGGGCCGAGCGGTTTTCACATCATCCGCACATAACGATAGCTTATGACGAACCGTTTATTATTAAATATACGTGTACTGCTAGTAAATGTATGGCATTTTGGTGTTGAATGCACAGGTTGAATTAATGAATTTTTTCTTATAACTTTTAGCAGAAAATTCATTAGGTATTATAACAAAGAGTACCTAACGAATATAGATGAAAGGAGACCATGCTTGCTCCTAGTATTTATTTATATATAAGTGGATTATAATGTTAAATATGAATTTTCTATCAATGAAATCTTGGGCGATGCAGTGACAAATTGTGGTAGGTGCAATTACGAAAAATTGTGGATAAAATATTTATTTAAATATAAAATTATACACATAATATACCAATTAGAAACTATAAGTATAATATTTACAACTAATAACACATTCAATCTAGTAAAAAATATCATGTAAAATTTATAGACGTATAATAGGTACCTATTCGTATACTAAAAGCGCAGTGAGAGGCGCCCCCTAGCTAGATGGACAGGTGACTTCAAAAATGTGTCTGGGACAGGCTGGATAAGGAGGGCGGAGGACAGGGTGTGCCGCCTATGTCCAGCAGTGGACTGTGATAGGCTGAGTTGATTGAGTGATACTAAAACACATACGACAAACAATGGGAATACATCAACGTTGTGATGATACTGCCAGCTTCTCAAGAATCTGTTTGCAAACTTATGTATGTTGTATGTCTGTACGTTGGCAATGTTAAAATTCTTTGATTTAGAAGAGTTTTCATGGAGTTTCTTGGCCTTTCTTCTCCATAGGAACCTCTTTGGAAACTCTTTGGAATGGCTATCCAACTTCAACTTTCTGACAGACTGACTCCTTGACGAATCAAAAGTGCCTGGTTCATTTGTAACAAACGCGTTGTGTTTGAGTTAGAATAAATACTAAATAATTGAAGATAGTTAAGGCCGATTACCGAAAATCTAGTCTCAATCTCATCTTATCGACAATCAATGTTGACATATTGAGTCTGAGATCAGACTGTGAACGTTCTTAAAATTACAAGAATTACTCCTCAGGTTTTCACATTCTACTTTCTTCTTTAGCGTAAATCAACTTAGTCGAAACTTTAATACTAAATAAAAACTATCAGAAGAATATATCAATAGAACATATCAATAATATCAGAAGAATCAGGAATGAGGAGATCCGCAAGAGAACCAAGGTGCCAAACTTGGCAGTGGGCAGGGCACATTGCTCGCAGAACAGATGGCCGATGGGGCCGAAAGGTTCTGGAGTGGCGACCGCGTACGGGAAGACGTAGCGTTGGAAGGCCTCCCACAAGGTGGTCCGACGACCTTGTGAAGGCCGCAGGAACCCGCACAGAACTGGTCGAAGTGGAGATGCTCGGGGGCCTAAGTCCAGCAGTGGACGTCTTTCGGCTGAAATGAAATAAACATTAAACTGGTAAAATAGAACAACATAAGTGACTTTTACAATGAATCATTGTTTCGACGTTTAAGGACTATTTCGTATTTAAGTTTCTCCCCATATTAGGGCGAAAACCGCAATCGTAACTTTTACATCAGCCAATATTTGTAAAGTCTTTTGTAAGAAAGAACTTTTACGAAACAATTGTTCGGTGTTGTCATTTTGGTCAAAAGGTTACAACTAAATATGAGTTACATGAATAACTGTTATGAACTAAAAGTATTTAGCTTTGAAGGTTTTTATAAAGGTAACATCAAATATGTTTGTTTATATTGACAACTGCATGAAATTGTCTTCTTAGAAAAAAATACTGTCCCTTGAACTGACAACGTACTGTGGAAAGCAACCCAAGAATTATCCCTACATAATTTATATATTACCTACTTATAGGGGATTTTACGAATATCAAGCAATTCAAGTCAAAGAGAAGTATATAATATCATTCGATTTTCGCATAATTTCCATACAAAATTCAGCAATATCTTTGATATATCTCTTGTCACAGCATTCCATGATAAACCAGCTGAACATTTCTCAAGATGGTAATAGGAACAAGATAAGTTTACAAAGAGATAGTTTACATAAATCTTACGCATTAACGGTCAAGTTTGACGAAATATAAGGTGTTAAAAATATTAAGAAAAATACTAGATTTCCTTCAACGAGAAACAAAACATGTTTATGATAATGAGAATCATCAAAATCAAATACATCACTTAACATAAGTGAACTATTTGAATATTATAAATGTTAAACGATGCTGTTAGCAATAAATTAGATATAGGCAAAGCGTATGAAATAATTATTGCCGTGCTAGCTGTCAAAAGTGACGAAGACATTAAACCAATGGAAGGTAGGACAGAAGACATGTTCATAAGTGCAATTTGGCAAACACAATGTATAAGATCTGCCAACCTGCACTGGAACCGCGTGGTGGATTTTGGCCCAGTCTCTCGAAAAAGGGAGGCCTGTGTCCTATCATTATTAAGCTGGTTAAGCTTATGCTAATGTAAGATCTTGAAGCGAGGTGGAACGAGAACCTTTGCAGGGTGACTGATCATAGATGGATGAATCGGCTTAGAATTGAGCTTAGTAGTGCCCAATTGATCCAGGAGTGAGCTACAAAATCGTGTTGAAGAGTGGGATTTTAACTATAAACAGTTGAGCTATGGTAATTATCCGTCCACTGCATATGCTTGTAGCATTCTCGTGAAGCTCCTACCAACGCCAGAAAAGAGGAACAAGACAGACTCCTGTGATTTCATAGATCATGTACTACAACTCCTATTGCGTACCTTTGCCTTGAAGTTACAAACTACACCACTGTATAATAATTTTATTGTTAGGTAGTCAACTATGATTAAAGATTACTCGTCAAATAATAAATCGATTAGCTATTCCGAGTACCTTTTAATACACTAACATTAGATAAAATTGCATCGTTGTGTATAAATATAATTTAATATTATTTTTGTCTGTGTGTCATTTGTTCTTCTAACATTCACATCAGATTTTGATGTGGTTTCCACCATAATTTAGAGAATTTATTCCAAAAGGCTTATGTGTATAGTAAATTAATATTAAACTTATATACTGGATGATTTTTTTCACAGTCTCGAAATTTTTACGGGGTGTTCTACCCATGAATATGAACAACTTTCACTATGGGACCAACTCGGAAATCACGAAAAAAAATCTGCTGTTTCATACATTTTGGTCAAGTAGGTATTGAACTTGTGTATTAAACAGCTGATTTTTTTTTCGCGATTTTGGAGTTGCTCCCATAGTGAAAGTTGTTCATATTCATGGTTAGAACACCCCGTAAAAATTTCGAGACGGTAAAAAAAATCATCCAGTATAGTAAAGAAATCTCGATGTTTTTCAAGTCGATAAAACCGTCTGAAGCAGGGGCGGGTCGATAGTGGTAGATAAATAAAACAAAGTTCGAACAATAAATTTATCTAAAGATTTTCGTTTCTGTTGAAGTTTTTATTTAATCTAAAGTCTTGATCGGCCATAAATTATAGCTTGACTAAAACATGACGTCTTTCTAATATTAAGTGTTTCCTTATGATACAGTCATTGAAATTCTATTCAAAGAATATCCTTGCTATTTATGAGATCGATCATGTTATGAAGCACATCGTTATATTTTGCAACTTTGAAATCGATATAATAAAATAACGAATGTAGGTATTTTTCGCTGTGAGAATTTTGTTATACTTAGTAGGTACTTTTGTATTAATGTGTATAATATTAACGTATCAAGACAAGGGTTTATATATTTCCAGTCTTTCTATTACATCCAAACCTAAATCCTATTATTCAAGGTCTAAACCAATAGAATTGGCAAAACCTTTAAAGAAATGTAAAACATTTACGAAACCTCTCGCCCGGAATAAAATATATACAAAATGTAAATTCTCAAAGTCGGTCAGAAATTGTACCTAAGTAAAACACGTTATTAATGTAGGTAAACAAAAGGTCTCCGTGAACCAAATCTCTCACCCATTCTGCCGACCACACAACCTTGCTGGATCACCCGGCGCGGTAATAGCGTTAGGACGATGTTATATTGGAGTTGGTATGCTGGTCTTTGTATTTTTTTTTATTAATTATATTTATAATAATTCAATTTATATTTTTTAATAATATATCTTGAATAATTCTTCCAATTTATTTAATTAAGTAAATATTATTTTTTAACAATGAAAATAAAATGAATTTAAGAAAATTATATACCTAGTGATTCAAGATACGAGGAGAAAATTACTGGAGTTTAAAAATAAACGAAGTTTAAAAAAATAAAAAAACGCGAAAGGGACAAGCAAAAACAACAAGTGAAAAATGGATAGATCAAGAAGTTGGAAGCCTTCTTTGCAGTCAGTCTGCAATCCAACCTCTATGAAAATTGGTTGTGACTGTACGATCATTAAGAGGTTAATGCTTTCCAAAGGACGAATACGAGTACATATGGATAATAAGTGTTTTAGTTTAAGGTAGAAGCGCCAGAGTAGCCCGCGAAATCCAAAAAAATTCTTACGTTTTTTTTGCAATTTGCAGGTCAGTGTCATTTTTGTTGAACAAAATATGCTTCGCGACCGTAACGAGTATGTATTTATAGAATTATTAAAATCATCAATACAACCCTCTAAGTTCACTATAATAAGTTGACTATTTCATGAAATATGAATATAATTAGGAAACAATCGTTTTAAAACCAGATTGTAAAAAAAAAGTTTAATTTTAAAATACCTACCAACTCCGGCGGCGTATTATGAAAAGACTAACAATGTTCTACCTGGGTTAGTATCCGGTTCTTTGAGAAAGCATACGACCCATCTCTTGTGTATTTAAAAATTAGCGATGCACTCCGATTTCAAACAGGTAAAACCGCCATGACAAACTTGAACTAAAGTTTTCAATGTTTCCAAACTTGTTTCGCCAGGTTGGTTCATTACAGTACATAAACCTCTCTTTGCTTTATCCTCTGTTTTCTCATCATCGTTCTCGTGTCCTTCATCATTTTAGCCAAAAGACGTCCACTGCTGGATATAAGCCTCCCACAAGCACTCCACAGTTCTGTGCCTTGCGCATCCATCGGGTTCCTGTGGCCTTCACAATGTCGTCTTCTGTCCTTATTCCAATTTATTTGGGGTTCGTGCAGCATGTCTTCTTTTCCCATGTAACTCTATCAGCCATCACGTCAATAGTTACCTTATTTTTTTCTTATGGAACTCAGTATAAAATGAAATATAAGATGTACGATCAGTGGCAAGTCTTGAACTTTGGGCCGGACGAATTTAAAAAATCCGAATATATTTTTTCGTGTTATTTTTGCCATGGACACGCTAAAAAGAATGAATTAAATCAGCTTTAGCAACAATAACACAAGCCTTGTATTTCGAATCTGCCTGCCTCCTAACCTCAATGCTTCAAGAGAGCCTACGCGAGCAATTTGTGTCAGTTGAACAATAGATCCGAATGACAGACAACATTAACTGAATATGTATGATGATGCTTGTTATGAGGTCCCAATTAATTGCCAGTTAGCTGTCTAT
Source organism: Mesoligia furuncula (assembly GCA_916614155.1). Lineage (NCBI taxonomy): Eukaryota > Metazoa > Arthropoda > Insecta > Lepidoptera > Noctuidae > Mesoligia > Mesoligia furuncula. The sequence continues at coordinate 6,922,299 of OU744794.1, forward strand.
TACGTGCGGCGGTAATCCACATGTCATTTTCACACCTAGTTGAATTGCAGGGTTGGCAGGTTGGCTAGGATTTTCAATTCATTTGACATTTTTCGCCCGCAAGTGGAATGGAATACTTTACGATCACCATCTACCTGCGTTTTCCAAAATATTTTGAGATCGGCTTCCAGTCTAACCCAATGCAGCTGAATACCAGTATTTTACATGGAGCGACTTCCTATCTGATCTCCACAATTCAGTTATTGGATAATACGATACCCCTTAGTAAGACTGATTGTCAGGCTTTCGGGCTTCTGATTACCCGTATCGACTGTCAATGATCTGTGAATGAAAACCGAGACAAACGGCTTAACGTAATTTCCAGCAAATGACATCAGATGTGGAATGAAATACTTTACGATGCACTTGTTTCATTTCAGTTCACTGATAGATAAGTAGGTCTTTCTCAAAGTACGCTTTGAGGCATTAATGTTGATGATCCCAGAATCAATTTCTTGAAATGACACCTACTGTTAATCGGTACTGTCGGTCAGTCATCATTTCAGCCGAAAGACGTCCACTGCTGGACATAGAGGCCTATGTCCAGCAGTGGATGTCTTTCGTGGTGCTTGGGGGAGGCCCCCAAGCATCTCCACTTCGACCGGTTCTGTGCTTCTCGCATCCAACGGGTTCCTGCGGCCTTCACTAGGTCGTCGAACCACCTTGTGGGAGGCCTTCCAACGCTACGTCTTCCTTACGGTACGCGATCGCCGCTCCAGAACCTTTCGGCCCCATCGGCCATCTGTTCTGCGAGCAATGTGCCCTGCCCACTGCCACTTAAGTTTGGCAATTCTTCGGGCTATGTCGGTTACCTTGGTTCTCTTGCGGATCTCCTCATTCCTGTTGGTCAGTAGAATAGAATATTATTAGGTCAGTAGAGTACAGTATTTGAATGTCCTTCCCCTTTTTAATCCATCCAAAGGTGATGGTGGTGGTGGTGGTAGCCTCTCTTTTCTTATGTCCTTCACTTGTGTCGTCAGTGGGGTAATTGCATACAACTAACAGTAACAATGGCTTCCATTTCGTTAGTTCAACAACATTTATTGCGATATTTACGTTGTTGAGCAGACAATTTTTTCGAATTTAAGAAGCAATGGATCAGCAATATCCTTAAAAATGATTCAGATTCTGATTGATAGCGTGGTAGGTACGCAATTAGGGTGCTGGTTAACCTAAATGGTCCGAAAGGTTTACCGCTGCCTCAGAACATAAAGGGCTAAGGAAGGAACACGAGTGGGTTTTAGTCAGTAAGAGTCTGACACTCCCTTCCGCCCCACTCAGAGCAGGAGGGGGTCATTTGATGATTTCACATCAGCTAAAAAAGGGTGCTGGTTATACCTGCGATGGTAACAATATCATCCGCCCATGTTGCCGCCAGACAATCGACACTTCATTTTCCAGGCCTTGGACGCCACTCAGTCACTACCTTAGTCCATCTGACACCACTACGCCAGGTGTCCTGCCCAACTTCATTTGAGTTTCATCCTTCGTGTTCCAATTTCGAACACGTTCGTACGTCTTCGGATCTCGACGTTTGGGACTCGGTCTAGCTACAATACGACCGATGTATCTTGGCGAGCCCAAACTTTGCGCAGAAGGCTGCGCGGTAAGATTTTTAGAAACCAAATGGTGGCATGAGGCGAGTGTGAGTGAGAAAACATGTGCGAAAGTTCTTAGTGCCTATGTTCAGGCCCGCCAAGCTACGTCTGTCGAATTGTACCTCGGTGCTATTTGACCAAAAAGCCCGTTGATCACGCTTCTTCCTTAGACCACCACCATTTTTGTTAGGAAATAAACACATCCAAGAAAAAATTATATGGGTCTACGTACAGTCACCTGCAAAAGTGCATGGATACCCTAATGGCTTTTTTCTCGTGAACGTTTGAGTTCAAGTTTTCTAAAATAAACTAGATGGCGTTGGTTTCTTCACAACTGTGACTAATTTACGAAACGTAAGTAAGCAGTTGGGAAGAAACGTATTGAGAAAGGAGCTAATATATTTATCTAACTATTCCATTACATTTGCTAGCAAATGAAAAAATAATAAAATAAACCGATAGGAATAATTAAGTATGCGCAGTGGCGCCCTCATCGTTTGTTTGGTTATTTCTTACTTACTACTAATAAACTGATATTCAATTTTAACATAGTAGGTTAATAGTTAGGAACAATTTTTTTTAAAAGTAAATATTAATTATAAATTGTTTGAATGTTTGAAGAGACAAAAAGAAACTACAAAAATATTTTGTCATAAAAAGCAAAGCAACGCCATCTAGTAACAGTATAATGAAATTTTGTTAGTCGTTAACTGGTTTTACGCTAGATGGCGTCATTTCTCGCTTCACACGATTATATTTCTGAATTTACCATGCACTTTTGCAGCCCTACTGTACGTTTTATCTTAATTAGATCACTCACTATACAAGACCCGGAAGTATAAGAACACGTAATATTTTTCTTGGTAGTAGATTTTCTCTGCCAACTCATAAAGTTATCCGGCGATGATTAAGTTATGCAAATTAACTTGTCACCTATGCATTAAAAGCTATTGTGTCGGATTTAAAAATAGGAATCGTGACACATTTCTAGCTTATCGATGTAATACCGCCTACGCTATTTTTATCTGCCTATCTAAAGGTTATTTCAGATTTAGACTTAGCTTGGGGAAAACCAGGTCCTGAGGCAGAGATAAAAATGTTAATTTATAAAGTTTACTTAGTACTTACATGTTTTTTTTTAGACATGTTCCCATCTCTATCGTGCACGTGTAGTCTAACAGGGACAGGAATGACCCTCTGCCATACGTACTAACTGACGATTATAGATCTCAGCTTTAGTCTTTTGACCCTTCTGAACAATTCAAGAGTTACATTTATGAATTTTTTCATTTACCACCTGCGCTCCGCGGTATTTATTTATTTATTAAAACTTTATGCACAAGTAAAAATTGTACAAAGGCGAACTTAATGCCTTGGGTATTTTCTATCAGTCTACCTTAGGGTGATGCAGAAACAATACACAGTAGGTGCAATAGCAGAAAACAAATAAAATAGTAGATTGTTATACAAGGGTCGGAAGGAATCAATTCCCATACGAGGCATTTAGACGCCCGAGCGCAGCGAGGGCGGCTATAGTCCGAGTGGGAATTGATGACTTTCACCCGCGTTAAACACTCTACTTTTCATTTCGAATTTAAGGAAAGTAAAAAATAGTAGTTATTCTAAAATATTTATTGATAATAATTACATGAATAATAGGTACCTATTTATTAGTCTTTTTTAAATTTGAAGTATGGAACACACCACGTCACCGCCACATGAGTAGATTTTGTGTCACCACCGCGGGCCGTCCCGCTTACTAGGGCCCGTATTATTATCATTCTGTCTGCATTCTTACTTTTACCATTTTTCATAAATTACTTAGAAAACACCATGATCTTGATAAAAATTACTAAAAATTGTGTTGCGACGTGACACTTTTTAGTGCTGACCGTCCACCCAACTTTCTTATTTCGATTCAAAACTTGCATACAGCCTAATCGATACTCGCAATAAAAAAAATGAAAAAAAATTGTAGAAACTGAATAAAAACTCTTTAAACTAGGTAACAAAATGTATTGAAATGTAAAGTGTTTGCAGAATATCCAATCTATAGAATTCATTAATTATCATCATTCTCAAAAAAACTTCTGGTAAGCCTACCTAAAAAATGTTTACGGGGAATTCTGTAAGTAGTAAATTAGAAAGTATCAAAAATAAAATCCACAATAAATAATTGTCCAATAAATTAAAATAATTTTAAACAGCGAGCGCATTCCGAATATAAATTCAATTACAAAAGCATTTCGGCGCGAAATTCAGTAAATGAGGTACCTATGGCCTGTCTGTTATTGACATGAAATATCATGTCAATAACAGACAGGCCATAGGTAGTAGATATTGACATGATATTAGAAGAGATTGAAATGATATTAGAAAAGCATAAATCATTATTATAAACAATGCTTATTGTATTTATTGCTTAAAATAATTTTATTTTATTTTCAAATATCGATTACAATCGTCGTATTAATTACTCGACTCAATCGAAATTAAAAAAAAAATTGTTTGTAATAATCGCTTTCACACATCATTGCAATAAAAAAAAAAACAATAATGGTCGGCGATTTTGAACACAAATTGAGTAGTGGTAATGATTAATACGTATTATTGAACCTGTGTTTGAATATTACGTTAAAACCTGGGCATTTTCGTGTTGTTTATAATATTATCAATAACATTTGTCACATTTTAAATCTTATCTACATCTGTGTGTGTGAAATTTGTGAAAAGTAAAAATGTAAACACACACGATTGGCGCGAAACTTCGACATTAGATATCAAAAAAACTTCATTACCACTACTTATTTACCTTAAACTATGGATAAATTCGTCAAATATTTAAATGATGTATATTCACAGCCCCTTATGGTAAAGTCAGGTTGTTCGAAATCCCCAATTTTTATGTTTTTTAGCCTCGACCACGACTGCCATCAAAATGGCGATTATCGTACCTATGTTTGTTGAATTTATTCAAGGTAAATTATTAACTTGTGCGCTAAATATGAAAGATTTAATGGCGTTAACATATGAGCTTTTTATCCAACTCTCCTAATTAACGCACATTCATAAGATTTGACGGGTAGCATAATAAATATTTACATAATCAATTAAGGGTGTCGTACATATGTCTGACTGAGCTGACTACCTAACCAAATTTAGTTCCATTTTCAAAATTCATTCCCGCGCTAGGGAGGGAATGAATTTACTATGAGTCTTTCCCACCCGAGGGTGGGAAGCAGCGTTTTCCACCCGCTATTCGGATCAAACAAACACTACTTTCAAGTATGAGAGATGAAATAGTAGATTGTTATACAAGGGTCGGAAGGAATCAATTCCCATACGAGGCATTTAGACGCCCGAGCGCAGCGAGGGCGGCTATAGTCCGAGTGGGAATTGATGACTTTCACCCGCGTTAAACACTCTACTTTTCATTTCGAATTTAAGGAAAGTAAAAACTAGTAGTTTTTCTAAAATATTTATTGAGAATAATTACATGAATAATAGGTACCTATTTATTAGTCTTTTTTAAATTTGAAGTATGGAACACACCACGTCACCGCCACATGAGTAGATTCTGTGTCACCACCGCGGGCCGTCCCGCTTACTATTCATACGCATATCATTCTGTCTGCATTCTTACTTTTACCATTTTTCATAAATTACTTAGAAAACACGATAATCTTGATAAAAATTACTAAAAATTGTGTTGCGACGTGACACTTTTTAGTGCTGACCGTCCACCCAACTTTCTTATTTCGATTCAAAACTTGCATACAGCCTAATCGATACTCGCAATAAAAAAAATGAAAAAAAATTGTAGAAACTGAATAAAAACTCTCTAAACTAACAAAATGTATTGAAATGTAAAGTGTTTGCAGAATATCCAATCTATAGAATTAATTAATTATTCTCAAAAAAAAACTTCTGGAAAGCCTACCTAAAAAATGTTTACTGGGAATTCTGTAGTAAACTATTAGAAAGTATCAAAAATAAAATCCACAATAAATAATTGTCCAATAAATTAAAATAATTTTAAACAGCGAGCGCATTCCGAATATAAATTCAATTATAGAAGCATTTCGGCGCGAAATTCAGTAAATGAGGACCTATTACCTATGTTCGGCTGTCTGTTATTGACATGATATTGAAATGGTATTAGAAAAGCATAAATCATTATTATAAATAAACAATGCTTGTTGTATTTATTGCTTAAAATAATTTTATTTTATTTTCAAATATCGATTACATTCATCATATTAATTACTCGAGTCAAACGAAATAAAAAAAAAAATTGTTTGGAATAATCGCTTTCACACATCACTGCAATAAAAAAAAAACAATAATGGTCGGCGATTTTGAACACAAATTGAGTAGTGGTAATGATTAATACGTATTATTGAACCTGTGTTTGAATATTACGTTAAAACCTGGGCATTTTCGTGTTGTTTATAATATTATCAATAACATTTGTCACATTTTAAATCTTATCTACATCTGTGTGTGTGAAATTTGTGAAAAGTAAAAATGTAAACACATACGATTGGCGCGAAACTTCGACATTAGATATCAAAAAAAGTTCATAACCACTACTTATTTACCTTAAACTATGGATAAATTCGTCAAATAATTAAATGATGTATATACACAGCCCCATTATGGTAAAGTCAGGATGTTCGAAATCCCCAATTTTTATATTTTTTAGCCTCGACCACAACTGACATCAAAATGGTGATTATCGTGCCTATGTATGTTGAATTTATTCAAGGTAAATTATTAACTTGTGCGCTAAATCTGAAAGATTTAATGTGACATATGAGCTTTTTATCCAACTCTCCTAATTAACGCACATTCATAAGATTTGATGGGTAGCATAATAAATATTTACATAATCAATTAAGGGTGTCGTATGTCTGACTAAGCTGACTAACTAACTAAATTTAGTTCTATTTTTAAATTTCATTCCCGCCCTAGGGAGGGAAGCAATTACTATGAGGCTTTCCCGCCCAAGGGTGGGAAGCAGCGTTTTCCACCCGCTATTCGGATCAAACAAACACTACTTTCCGAGTATGAGAGATGAAAAATATTTATAAGTAAAATATAACAATAAATACATATATACAAAATATATATAAAACAAAACAAAAGAAAAAGTTATGAGAGAGAAACAAGAAAACCTACAACAACTTAATTCTGAGACGAATCTGCCAACTGCTTGTGTATGTGTTCTCGAGCTTTCACTTTAAATGTGAACTGATTGGTTACCGTCCTGATATTCTGAGGCAGCGCTGCATTCCAAAGGAAAACCGCCTGGACAAAGAAAGAAGACTTTAGAAAACCAGAGCGATGAGAAGGACAACGAAGAAGACGATTATTCTCGGACCGAAAATTCTTGCTGTGTGCAGAGCATAAATATTGACAAAGAGAAGTCAGATAAGAAGGAGATGTTTGTGAAGAATAGAAAACAGGGTTGTCAATGCCCTCAACGCTCTGCGCTGCCGGATAGGTAACCACTTTAAAAGCGATCGATGTGACGGTATCACCCGCATAAGTCTCGATACCGCATGCATTTCGGGATAAAACGTATTCTATCTTATAATCCAGGTCATGTTCTACCAATGTGCCAAATTTTATCCAAATGTGTTCTGCCGTTTTAGCGTGAAAGCGTAACAAACACACGTACAAGAAATCAAATCTTTTCTCTTTATAATACTAGTTTAGATTTCTCAAATCATCTTAAAATGTTAAGGCTGGTTAGAAAGAAACAATTTTGATGACTAGCAAGTAAAATGAATTTGAATCGTGAAAAAAGTGTGTTTTCTCACTTAAATGTCTAAGGGGAATAATTAAATTATTGTGTAAAAATAGAGAAGAAAAACAAAAAAAAAATGCTTAAAAAAAACAATAATATAGTGATAAATCACCACTAATGTAGACATATTATGATTACATAAATTTATCAAGCATTTAAAAACCTAAACATTCGTCAAATAATCTTGTGATATTTGCCAATGAATCAATATTTTAAATCACTTCTCGTAACTTAAAATGCTTTGTCCTAAAACCTTCTAAGAAATTAGCGATGACTCATTCTTTCATTTCAAATGATCACATAAATTAACGATATTAACGACGATATTAACGATTTTAACGATATTGAAAAGAATGTCGTGAATTTCTTAATCAATTTCCCTCGAAATGAATCAAAGCTTTTATTATCATTTCAGTGGATACAAACATTTGTGTTCACAGAACAAAGAAGAAAAAAACGTATAAACCAGCCAACTACATAACAAACAAGCTGACTAAAGAAGAAAAGCGTATAAAAACAACTCAAACAACTAGAGCGGGATCATTTGATGATTTCCCACCCATATAAAAAAAAAGGGTATTACAGAACCCAAACTTAAATAACGCAAGTTTTAGAAGTAATTAAAGTATATGATCGACTACAGTAAACAAATTCAGAAAAATATGTGATATTCTTCAGGATATATGCTAGGTAGATAGTGTGTTCAAAACATAACACAACTAATTTAATACGATGGAAAAAAAATATGAAGATACCTCTAAAAACTTTCTTAAAACAATAAAAACCATACTATTAGACATACAATCATTCTGATCTTTTGTCAGATTATTTTACAAGCAACATACTAAAGCACTAGTGTTTTATTTTTTTAGTCCAAATAATAAATTTTTGTAAATAGATAATTGCTTCATATTATTTTGCAATAAATTACCAGCGTTGTGTCATCGCGCTGCTCTTTCTTTTCTATGCATTCCGACAATGACCGCGCTTTAGGTCATGTAGCTTAAGATAATATTGTAATGCAAGGATGTTTCACTTGTCTAAGCTCTCCCTTTTTCTGAAAATGATGGGAACAGTGGGGTCAAAATAATAATAAGAATCAGCACTTTTTGAATGTCAAAATTCCATAAAACAGTTCCCCAAAACGCCTGCACTGCCTAGTGCTTGAGCTGGCAAGAAGAAAAAGTGGGGTAGTTGCGTAACAAACTCACAATCTCAATGCCATTCATTTTGACAATTCAACAATATTCACTGCATTATTTACGGCGTCAATTATACGAAGTTTTCGAACACGAAACGAATTATTATTATTTCATTTTCTATTTTATTTGTTTGTTTGAAAGCGCTAATCTCTGGAACTACCGGTCGGATTTGCAAAATTCTTTTTGCATTTTATAGCACAACTCTTGAGGAAAGCTATAAGCTACATAACATTACGCTAGGCCTCTTAAAAGCTGAGCAAAAACAAAAAAAAGTCAGAAAGAACGCTGAACGAAAACGAAGATAATTGCGATGCAACAGGGTGGGTTGCGGAACAAGAAATTTCAAGCGGACGAAGTCGCGGGCAGAAGCTAGTTAGATAATATAAGATACGATTCGCATAATTTAGCCTAGTCAGCCCTAAGATATAATGTAGGAGGCAAGGATAATACCCACCACATAATGGAGTCACATTAGGTTTACCATTGTTGGATTTACGAGTTAATCAGTCACGACCGCGCGGCCCTTAATCGTATACGAGAAAAAACACATAATGATTATAGCAATGCCTGCTATAATAATTGATTGCTATAATTGTTGCGCTTTACCATTTTTATGTTTGTTCTTTGAATCGAGTTTATTTATTGGTGTTGTAAATTATATTTTTGCACTTAAAGTTGAATTATGGTTCGATCAGGAAGATGACAGATTTAATTTAGAATCTTTTGATTAAGATTGAAATTTGAATTTTAATGAAACTGAATACGATCAGAACATCTGAAGACCTATTCTCGTAATTAAAAACTTTCAAAATCTAGTAGCAATTTCATCTCAGCCACAATCAAGGTCAAAATCTTGTCAAAAATGTAGGGAAAGAGGTACAGACGCCAGCACATCAAGCTACCCGAAACTGTCAAATTTTTCCAAACAACTTTGAACCTTATGCTTTAGCGATAAGGTTGAAAATCTATTAAAGAAATTTGACAGATTGTAGTAGCTTGATGTGCTGGCGTCTGTACTTTTGAGAGACCGAGACTGAGATCAGACTGTGAATGTTCTTAAGAGGAAATGCGGTCGGTGAGACTCTTGAAAAAGCCTCAGTTAAAAGTCATAATTCGAGCTTTGGCTCTCGCCTGTTTCTTCCTCCAATATTGGACCAATTTTAAAGATATTTCATAAACTGAATAAGAAGGATATATACTGTGTCCCTATGCTTTTCTTTTTTCATGAATAGTTGTCAAATTTGTACACCAGGCCTCTGCTGACAGCCGTAATTTTGAGCATTTTTTGAGGGTTTGTAGCGGTATCTACAACGCCACGTGCGAATAACACGTCATACTGACGTCACGCAAAATCCTGCATCGCGCAAGCAGAGAATACCGCGCAACTAGCATAGATACAACGGCCCGACATTTATCATCGGACAGTTGCTGTTGTTTCCTCGTACCTCTATAGGTTCTAGTGCTTATAAAAATAATGTTTCATCTAAAAGGAAAACTTTAGGACATACAAGTACCTAGTTAATATTTATATTTCTGTAAAAAATCATTACTTTATGGTGATTAACTAGATAGAAAACAGGCGAGAGTGTTTCTACGGAAAAGACCTCCCGCATTTCCTCTTAAAATTACGAGAATTGCCCCACTGAACTATGCATAAGAGCTGTCAGAACATTATAGGTATTTATTTTCTGTATGTAGGTTTATACCTACAAACACTTTTACACGTCAATCATATTTTTTTTAAACTAGATGAGGTCGGCGTTTCCTATCTTATTATTCTGAGAAGAAAGGCCGAAACAAACTCAGAGGTCACAGTCTCTTTAAAGTCTTGACAAAATCTTGGTCAGATCATGTGAAGACAATGTAGATTGGTGTTTGAAATGGTCTTTTGAGGAAAGAGCCACACAGATTGAGCGGACCTGTCCAGTCAGTGCACGCATTTGTCAAAAATCGTGCAGCTCGACTTCGACAAACATTACCAAGGAAAGGACATTTAGGTAGGCCGCGTAAATTACTCAAACTGCCAGATCATGATTAAAACGTAAACAGTGACCCACATAGTCCTCACATTCACAATAATTATAATAATATAATACTTTATACTTACAGTAAATGTACATGTCATTGTTTAAGTAAAATGATATTTAGAAAAAAAAAAATGTAAAATAGCAAAATCAAAACAACATTCACTGTCTAAACCTATTGGAGCAGCTTAATCCCAAGCCTTTTTGTCCTCAATATTGTCTTTTACATTAGACCCTTCATGCCTTCACCATCAGACTCATCGTTTTAAAGCAAAACAGGCAAATAAAGAAAAAATCTGTGAAGAGGTTTTGTAATTTATGCCATACGGAATATTAAAACAATTGATGGTCTCTCATTTATGCCTATACCAAGGTTTATACTGTCGATTTCTTCACAATAAGGGTCATGATCCCTTGTACCTTGTAAAAGAACGACAAAGGTGATAGATGGCAACATCAATGAACTACTACTGATGTTGTAAGTCACACCTACCATTGACAGGCATAAAGATGAAAACCTGTCAAATAAAGAAACAATATCTACTAGTAACTAGCTTTGGAGGAGCCCGTGGCTAAATATTAACAGCCGCACAGGTCAATCGATCAGGTTAAGCTACGCTTGCCGCGGTTGGTCTATCGATGGGTCCACCTATACCTACCTACCGTGACCCCTCCGTGCCTCGCAAAGCACGTTAAGCCGTTGGTCCCGGGTATCATTCGTGGATCTTTGACAGTCGTTACAGGTAGTCAGAAGTCCGAAAGTCTGACAACCAGTCTTACCAAGGGGTATCGTATTACCCAGTAACTGGGTTGTGGAGGTCAGATAGGCAGTCGCTCTATGTAAAATACTGGTATTCAGCTGCATCCGATTAGACTGGAAGCCGACCCCAACATCGTTGGAAAAAGGCTAGGCAGATGATGATCTACTAGTAACTAGCTTCCTTCCGCAGCTTCATCTGCGTGAAATTTCTAGTTCTTCTTCACCGCGTCGCTTCGCATCGGTCGCCCACGCTATTAGGTACAGACGCCAGTACGTCAAGCTACCCGAAACTGTCAAATTTTCCCAATCAACTTTGGACCTTATGTTATAGCGATGAAGTTGAAAATCTATTAAAGAAATCTGACAGATTGTTGTAGCTTGATGTGCTGGCGTCTTGTACCTACTTTGTTTTCGCTTATCGTTTCTTCTGCCTTGTTTCCTTTTTGCACGGCTCCTAAGGGTTCTAGGGTGATGTTAAATGGCCTAAAACCTTGCTCAAGAAGAGAAGATTTTTTTCAAATCTGACCGGTAGTTCTAGATATTAGTGCGTTTAAACAAACTTCTCAGCTTTGTTATATTAGAATAGAATAGAATATAATTTATTTATTTGTAAGCAGGGTTCGAAATTATCAAGATAATTAAGCTTTTTCATAACTATCCGATAATTATCTGATAATTATCCGATAATTATCGGATAATTATCACCTGTGTTAGAAATTAATTTGTTGTATTGTTTCATAACAAATACATTATAATTTGGGCAATTCTCACAGAGAAAAATTATAATATTCATTTGATATCGAACACAAAGTACCATTAATTATAGGCAGATTGAGTAAAAATCAGTGTCAGTCAGATTCGACATTATAATTAAATTAAATTGAATGAAGTAAAGCCAAATGAACATCTTCTTCGTCCGATGATGATTCTTTTTCCATTGGCGTTCCGATACACGCAAGTGCAGAAAATGTTCATTCGAATACAGTTCACTTTTACGAGTGCATTTTTTGTTATTATCAATCGATAATTATCCATATGTTATTATCACGATAATTATCATGATAATTATCATGATAATTATCCCTTCGAACCCTGTTTGTAAGCATGTAGTTTTACATAGTATGGTGATAATATATATTTTTTTTATTTAATATCTATACACTCTGCCATAACATATGGTGTACAAATATTCAAATGTCATTTTATATAACTAAAGTACAATTAAAAGATTTAATTATTAAAAATATGTCCGAAATGAATTATTATAATTAGGTAGTTCGGTACTTTAAAATCAAAATGTCAAAATTAAGTACATGTCATCTTATGAGATTTTTACAATATTCCATATATTCACCATTGTCATAAAAACAATTATCCAATAACCAACTTGTCAGCTTTTTCTTGAACATGGGGATGGGAAGTTCCTTAAATGAGTTTGGTAACTTGTTATACACTTGAATGGCATTAATATATTATACATTCCTCCTAAATATTTGCAATCTACATTTGTATTTATTTCTAACAGAAGCCTTTTTGTGGTTCACTTCTGACTGCATGCATTAGTATAGATAAATAAAATCTTGAAGGCTGAACATAAAACTAAGAATTTGAATGAGTTAGTTTAGAAATATTCTCAAATATGAGGAATTCATCGAGCATTTTGCATACATAATTATGAATAAATCAATTTGCGGTGTTCTCTTAAGTTGTCAGTTTAATTAATGGCATTTTACCTATAAGCTACTGCCAAGGATGAAGTTTATCAAAACAAATATGTGGTTGTAGGCAGATGTACAGACGCCAGCATATAAAGCTACCCGAAACTGTCAAATTTTCCCAATCAACTTTGAACCCTATCCTTTAGCAATAAAGTAGAAAATCTATTAAAGAAATTTGACAGATTGTAGTAGCTTGATGTGCTGGCGTCTGTACCTTGCATTATTAACTGGTTTCAAGATTAATGGGGAATTGAAAGTTTCACTTGCAGTTTCATTATCACCATTCATAATTCATACCTTCACATAATTACTACATAATTTATTTATTCTTCTTCAAATTATTAAATTTTGTTGACCCAAAACTTCATCACTTCCACGTCAGGTCACTATGGCTGCATTTTTGGGCCCACAGGGCAGCATAGCCACTACTAGCATGGCTTATTATGCAATTAGCAAATTTTTAAGTTTTATAATCACACTAATATTATAAAGTCGATAGTTTGTGAGTGTGTGTGTGTGTGTGTGTGTGTTTATATGTTTGTTACTTCTTCACGCTCAAACGGCTCGACCAATTTTGATAAAATTTTGTATGGAGGTAGCTGACACCCTGGATTAACATATAGGCTACTTCGTACCCCGAAATTCCCACGGGATCGATACTTATGCGGGTGAAACCGCGGGGCGCAGCTAGTATTTAATATGTTCACTTCTGTGCGCTAGTATCCTTTTTTCTACAGTTTATTGCATAAAATTTTAAATGTGCCAATTGCCTAAATACCCATTTCTGGAGTTGTCGATTCGCCCACAAATAATGGAACTTCGTGCGAGTCGCTTATTGAAAAAAATATCTTTTTTAAAGTGACGATTCGCTCTTTTCGGGAGAATACATTCGTGCGATTCGACTAATAAGCCCAAATTCGAAGATTCAAATAATAAGGAGGTGGGATAGATCTAGTAAATAAATGTGCTGATCGCTACACATATAAATTTATTCCCTTTCATCATTTTTAGGGTTCCGTACCCAAAGGGTAAAAACGGGACCCTATTACTAAGACTTCGCTGTCTGTCCGGCCGTCTGTCTGTCACCAGACTGTATCTCAAGAACCGCAATAGCTAGACAGTTGAAATTTTCACAAATTATGTATTTCTGTTGCCGATATAACAACAAATACTAAAAACAAAATAAAATAAATATTAAAGGGGGGCTCCCATACAACAAACGTGTTTTTTCGGCGTTTTTGCCTTGTGGTACGGAACCCTTCGTGTGCGAGTCCGACTCGCACTTGGCCAGTTTTTTTTTATGATTTGTACAGCTAATCATGTGCTTAACTTTTAATAACATAATCAGTTACCTACTTATTTCGTAATTGTATAACTTATTATCTTTCTTAACCTTCCCATGACATAAGCATGGTGCTGCTCATTATTTTGATAAATTCCTATGATTATATCATCATAAAACGCTTGTTAAAACACACTTCAAGATAGGGTTCTATAACCCTGAACACACGACAATTAATTAGTCATTTACAGGTTGTAACCCATAAAAATAAGTCATTACGCTTCTAAGATAGTCGTTAGTAATTACCTTAATTAAGTAATTTATTTATACGATTGTAAATACAGAAACAAATATACAGGGTTATTGGTACAACATTAACAACCTCTTAAGAAGTCATTGTACTCATCATTATAAACAACTTTTACTATGGGACCAAACCAGAAATCGCGAAAAAAAAATCAGCTGTTCCCTACATTTTGACGAGTTATACGAACATAATGTAGGTAAAAGCTGATTTTTTTTTCAAGATTTTAGGTTTGGTCCCATAGTAAAAGTTGTTCATAATGGTGCGTACAATGACCTCTTAAGAGGTTGTTAATGTTTTGCTAATAACCCTGTATACAATACGAAATAAAATTGGCTTATTCCCAGGAGCTCCAAATCTATTGTTCTCCAAACAATTTCACTCCTTACATGATTCCCAAGAGCTCCATAATTTTATTAGTTATAATATAGGTAATACTAAAATTGTTCCCATTGCTTTTAAGGGTTTCGTACCCCAAGGGGAAACACGGGACCCTAATACGAAGACTCCACTGCCCGTCTTTCTGTCTGTCTGTCACCAGGCTGTATATCATGAACCGTGATAGCTAGACAGTTGAAATTTTCACAGATTATGTATTTCTGTTGCCGCCATAACAACATATAATAAAAATAAAATAAAGTTAAAATTTAAAGGGGTATAAAATAAACATTTTTTTCGGCGTTTTATGCCTTGTGGTACGGAACCTTTCGTGTGCGAGTCCGACTCGCTCTGGGCCGGTTTTTCAATTTGGAGTCGCCGGGAATAAAAGTATGGAGGAGTTCCTGGGAATTAGCCATAAAATACACGATACAGAGAAACGAATACCAAACCGGGTTTCGAAATTCCTAAATATAGGTACCTACAGACATCCGTTTCTCTGCCCTAGAAAAGGTCCAATTAATTAAAAGGAATCCGATGTTGGTCAAACAAGCATTCAAATTACGCGAACCGATATTCGATTCTTATCGTCCAAAATTATGGCATCCAACTTTTAAATCGACGGTATTATACGAAAAGAATGCATTTAGGTACCTAAGACTCAGCTTAGTTCTAAGAAGTGCTAACAAAAAGTTAGGTAAATTCACCGAACAGTTTTTTACTGGCTAAAAAGTCGTTCATCACTGCCGAAGGTCGTTGGCTAGACGTACACAAAGAATTCTTGTCTGCCTGTGTGTTTTTACTTGGAGTTTTTTCGGCAATGTCATACATGTACGAAGAGAAGTCACGCAAAGGTCGTATGTGTATTTGGCTAAAGAATAATTTCATATTAGGAGATGCGAAAAAAAAAGTAGATTTCAAATTGTGAGTCGGGTCGTGATTTGTCTAATTTTGGTGTCTGAGATTTCGTTGCTAACAATGTTATATTAAATTCGTGAGTTTTTACGTTTTGTTTTGTTTTGGTTTGCAGCCATAGTGTTGTGTGTCATTGATATTAAACTATCGACAAGGTCTCAAAAAAAGTTAGGTTATTTGACTTCTCTCATTAAATTGTTACAAAATTACATACTTCGTAACTATTTATTCTATGTCTGTGTGGTGCCGGACTTAAAGAATGGCACCACCCCTTACTTCCCGTGGGTGTCGTAAAAGGCGACTAAGGGTCTTACCGGAGAATGGGCAGCAGCGTTCTCTATTTATTCGACCATCATACCATACTGCGATCGCCAACCCGCCTGCCAAGCGTGGCGATTATGGCAAACCCCCCCCAAAATTGGGGGAGGCCTATGTCCAGCAGTGGACGTCTATCGGCTGAAACGACGAAGTATTTTTTGTGATACATTCGATGAATGAACTTTGAAAAAAAAATTCAATTCTCACTTGCTACTTCTAAGATCCTCTAGCGAGATAAAGTAATTTTTTTTTTTTATTTAGATTCACCAACGTTCGTATACACTACAGAAATTACTGAAAACAACAGACAATACAGAACTAAATGTAACAAACAATTATAGGTAAATACAGCATTTTCTAATTATTACCTACTTATTAGGTGAACAAACTTAAAAAAAAAGCAGTAAGAAAAAAAAAATGAGCGCACTGACATTATTATTACCTGCGACTGCGAGACAAATGATCGAGAAGTTTAGATCGGAACCGACCAAGTGAATCCACATGCACATCTACTAAATCACTGCACTCGTTCATGAGCCTACACATTCTTGGCAGCGGGGAATTTGCTCCGTATACGGTTCTTCGGCGCGGGGGATAAAAGGGGGTGATACGGATGCGGGGATATCTAGCAGGGACCCTGAAATTAATCCTACTCAGGAACTTAGGACAGTCTATCATATTATTCAAAATTTTGTACATGAATATACAATCCGACAATTCTCTTCGGCTGGACAAGGAAGTCATGCCAAATTTCGATAGTTTATCCATGTAAGATGCCTTTTTCTTTACTCCACTAGAAGTATATGCCAAGTGCCACATGAACCGTTTCTGAATCCTTTCCAGCCGAAGTCAATGTGTCGGATGATGTGGCCTCCATACCACGCTGCAATAGTCCGAAGTGCTCCTAACCAAGCTGTTAAACAGCACTATCTTGGGCCTGCTGTAATCTAAAGGATGCAATCAAAAGATGCGACATTGTGGACTTACAAAAGTCCTCTGTTAGTACCAACGTTTTAAATTCCTGATTAGGTATTCCAAAAAACAGCGGCACACCGGGTGTGCCGGCAGAAGTGAACTTGAACAATTACGTGTGATTTTTTTAAATTGTCTTATAAATAAAACACGCACGGTATCACTTACGGTAACAGTGTTTTTTTCCCATCTCAAAAAATGCCCAACGCGCCCAAAGAAGTTTGCACTTCAAAAGAATCAGCTGTTCCCTACATTTTGACGAGTTATGCGAACATAAATGTAGGAAACAGCAGATTTTTTTTTTCTCGATTTCAAGTTTGGTCTCATAGTAAAGTTGTTCATAATAATGAATACAATGACCTCTTTTCATTTCCCATCCACAAAAAAAAAAAAAAAAAAAAAAAAAAAGGTCCCACACCATTTAAATTACACCTTGTATAAATGAATAGCAGAAAGATGACCAAGACATCAGTCACGTTAATTGCCCTTGCATGTAATATATCACATTACCTACAAAGTGCAAGGCAGTCGCATGTCTTCAATAACTTATACTCTTCATTCTAACCTTACTAAGCAAGTAGTTATTTCACATTACACCGCATTTTTCTTAGCAACATCACTAGTGACTGCTTCACTGATAGTGAAGTTAATATGGAAGCCTGTCTGTGTATTGTTGATGAAAAAAGTTTTGAAACATTACCAAGAAGTTTCTGATGATGGAAGCTAATACAATTCTACAATCCTCAACTGACTGAATCTGAAAATACACTTTACTGTCACAAAATCGTGTTTATCAGTTGTTTAGGCTAAACACCTTTTAAACATGACATAATTATATGGACTTTGAAATAACACTGACATAAGACACACGCTGAACAAGTATTTATGTTTTTAAAGTAAGATTTCATTCTAATTGTGAACCTATTGTAGGTATAATAACGTAGTTATAAAAGTAATAAAATAAAATTCTTAAGTTGCATAATACCTTCAGCCACAATGTAAGCCTGCTACTTTCATGGCGCTAACCGAAAGCCAACCCGTCAAAAAATAAAATAAATAAAACTTTCAATAAAATAAATAAAACTTCCACGCAAGCAACGTCACGAGTCAAAGCTAAAGCAAATATTTGTAAAATGTCAACTAAACATAATAGGACCATTCTCTTTTCCTTGCGGAACTCCATCGCATCTACGTTCGAACCTCACATTCTGACACACCTAAGCTTTTTATGGTCCCATCAATTATCTCACAAGGTTACCCACTACTTCTACCTACCTACAAGTAATCCTTAGACTTTCGTTTTTTAATCTGCCATTTATATTAATATTAACTGTTTTATGATATATGCGACGTAAAACAAAAAGGTGGAGCTAAATATTCCAAATGATTCGATGACTATATAAGCTATTTCGGTCTTTGCTTTCCTAGCCTTGGTCAGTTCAAGTGCAAAGTCTCATTAGAAGGAGCATGAAAACCATAGTTTTGAACGCAGTTCTAAAATGTATGTTCAAGATCATAACATATGGGGGGATTTTCGTACAAGAGGGTCGGGAGAATCAGGGTTTCGACCTATTTAGGCAAAGTGTTAGTTCGAAGGGTTTTCGTTAGAGAGGTGACTTCTTAAAGACCAGGGGTAGAAAGGTGGTAGGGAACGATTAATAATAATAGCCTCTCCGACCGTTTTCGGTCACGGTGGCCAATCTCAATGGAGATTAGCCAGGTACGCAGGAGATATTATAGAGCACAAGTGTGTGCGCAAACACAGGTGCACTCTCTGTTCCTTTACTCTCATAGTCCGATGGGACGGTAATACGACACGACCTGGGCGTTCAGGCGCAGGACCAATGGCTATAGGTGCTTTCCAAGGCACGGGGGTATTAAACCGCCAACTTCCAAAGTTCGGACTGTTACTAAGAAATTCCTAATGGAAAACCCAATAACACTTTGTCCGACCCGGGAATCGAACCCAGGACCCCACGCTCAGCAGTCACGCTTGCAACCACGAGACCAACGCGCAACGGGGCAGTCGGGGCGGGGAAATATTACTTCAGCGATGAAGCCTTCTGCGTCCAATTTGTTAGCCTGCTTTACTTACCACGAATGATATCCACAATATAAGTTGTTATTATGCTGTAAGAGCGCCCTTGTATCATAATCTCTTTATCAGATGGGAAGCCCCTCCAGGTAGAACTGTGAACTGTAAATATTTGAAAACATTTTGCATTTTGCAAATATTTTCTTCCTCATGGCATGAAATTCCCTTATAAACTCGAAGTAGACGTACCAGAATGGTAAAGTTATCAATGACCCAGACAATATGATGATCGCAGTAAACAGCTACTGCTCCTAACTTAGCAACGAAAGCTCATAGAGATCTACACGGTCCATATTTTGTACCTGACTAAATTTAATCTTCATAGTTGTCTGTTGACCCCTATGACTTCATGATGCTCTATATCGTTAGTTAAAATAACTCTATAAGTAGACAGAATCAAGTACTCGCCATATAAGAAGTTGATAACAAAGATGGCCCTCATATAATCCCAACGAAGTCCGAAAACTGTGTCCATTACGCAAAATTACGTGAAAATATCACGTCCAGATAGTTTTTATCTTAATTCTAGTTTCGCAACTCGTCATTGACAAGAAGAAGTTGGTGTTTTTTTTATATATATAATGATCATTATCTTATGCTGACCTTACTTAAATAGCACAATTCTGTATCGTAGCTTTAAGACTTTTCTCACGCGGGCCAAGTATCAAGATTGAATCTGATGCTTGAAGTAATGAGCGCAATCATTTTTGTAATTATTCGTTTATGTCTCGAGGCTATGTTGTTAGTTGTTATGTATTAGTTCCCACCGGTTTGTGAATGGATCTACATTAAGTATCTGGTATACATTATTACTCACCGTTAATCCAGTCAGTCTACAAAATGTGGGTAACCCTCCACACTTTAGTGTCAAAGCATCAATGGGGCACTCCTGCCATGTCTGTTCAGGTTCAGTGTACTATGAGGAAAGAAAAAAATATCTTTCAATAAACTAAACTAGTTCATATAAGCCCAAGGTTCAGATCATTTAGACCTTACAGTTCTGGAGCTCTGACACTAACATTGAGATCAGACGGCCCGGAAGCCATAAGGTTCTGACCCGAATCTGAAAGATCTTTATGGTTCCAAAAGTAAAAAGTCTCAAGAATGTCTAAAGGGTCCTTTGAAAAGATTTAATAGAACTCGATGACAACAAACTAAGTCTTCAAATTACTAACTTTTACAAGCAGGTTTATTAACAAGGAAGTAGGCATTACATTACTCACCATCAAAAAAACCTTTAATTGATAGAGATCCCAAACAAAGTGTTATCAAAAATATGACTTCACACTTCCTTACCTACTTCCTACATGTCATTTTGCAATCGTTCTTGAGTGCAAAAGCTCGTAATAATACTGACAATCGGTAACAACTAGCACAAAAGTACTTCTGTATACTAGATACATACAACTCGACACATGGAGGGTGACGACAGATAAACAGACATTCAGATGCTATCTCAAACATACAACGCCGTCAATCACGATTATTGAGCATACTAAAATATGCGTGTGAAAACTCAGCACCAGCATTACTTGGTCTTCCATCACTCTAAAGATATAGGTTAGGAGGATTCTTTCTCCACTGGTGTTGGAAATGGTCTAATGTAATTTGAGCCGTTCTGACGAAGGATTTCCAAGCATCCAGGGGTCGTGAGATCTTGGTATTTACATTCAGTAGTTAGCCTTGTGTTTATTTGATAAAAAAGTAGGTGGGAACATTTCCTTGTTGGTTCTTCTGTGGTGTAGGCAGCTAATTCGTGGGTTCGGTTATTTAAAGCAAGCTAATTAATTTGATGGTGTTTTCAAGAACACTGCCTTTGCCTTCTGTTTTTGTATTTTCTCGCCAACATAGGAAAATGTTTTGGCATCTTCCATGTCTAAATGACGCGTAAAAGCGGACTCTGTCTGACGCTTAAAACCCCGTGAAAATTAACATGATCATGAAGGTGGTAAGAAAATCAGGACCTCTCTCTTTATACCGTCGTCGTTCTGGTATTGTCCAATTGAAAAAGGAAAACCAAAATAAAATACAAAAAATTATCTCTTCCTCTCGTGTGACATTCACAAACCGTGGTGGATTAGATACGGGATACGGCCCACTCCTTCTCACAAATACGAGTTCTAATAAAATCATCAACAACTACTAGTCGAATTTCTTTTTCAGGTTTCAGGATACAAGAAATAAGGGGTCATGAGCGCCATCTATCACCTCTTTAAAGAAGTTTAAAGATTCCTTTGCATTTTTTTTACTCTAAAAGTATTTATTACTCATAATGCTGTATGCATTTTGAGTGCAATAAACCATACATTAATAAATTATTTCTTACAGTATTCATTTTATTCAGTTTATAAAACATAATAAAACTATTTAGAAACTCTATTTACTGCCATCTATCAATATGGCTTTGAACCAATTACGGTCTTGAAGAACCAGCTTGCTTGTGTTGATTTAGTTATCAAAATAATCGACAGATGGCGACGTCTTTAGCATTAAGAAATCTGACTGAAATCACTTTCTTCATGAGTATTTCTGCTCTTCTTCCAACCCGCGAATCCCCAAACTTGGTGATTGACTTAGGGCTGATTTCTCCATCGCCAGATAATTTTTATTCGAGGAAAACAATTGACGTTTGACAGTTTTTGTGTGAAATAACTGTAGTTGTATGAACCTAGGTACAACTAAAAAGCGAAAAATAAAATCTTTTTATTTACGGAAATTGGCCTTCAGAGCTCAGTTGTTCGAAATTAGGTCGAGCACTGTACTTCGGTAATCCGGTTTCCTAGAAATGCGGTGGCCGCCACTTAGCGGCCGCAGTGACGACTGTCATGAAAATGATGGCTTACTACCAGCACCCCGCGTTTTCAGCCGCATAAGTGTCGATCCCATGCGAATATGGGGATGAAAAGTATCCCATGTGTTATTCTGATGTATAAGCTATATCACTGTAAAGTTTCATCAAAATCCGTTCAGTAGTTTTTGCGTGAAAGAGTAACAAACATCCAACCATCCTCACAAACTTTCGCATACTATTATAAAATATTAGTAGGATTGTGTTTAAGTTTACGGTGGCAAAAAGCGCTCTCTACGAAAACATACCTTACCCTTTATAAATAAAGTTTCAGTGACGTCATTAATTAAATTGCAGACGTTAGGTGGCAGCCATCACTATTCTAGGGTCGAAACTTCCGAAAATATAAATAAAAGCTTGTAAAAAAAACGTTTTTTTTTAAGTTCTCGCTCATTGCCACTAAGGCTATACTCCAGCCGTCCTTTCTTTTAGATTGTGAGTGAATTTATTAAATATTCATGAATTCAAGCATGCTTGGTTAAAACATTAAAAAATACTAGCCATAAAAAAAACCTACTGCGTTGAAAAATCTAGTGAATACTGTTATTTTAATATAACAAATTAGTTTAAAGATATAATATTAAAGCTTACAAAGTAAATAATCGTTAAATCCACCACATAGTGTGTTACTCACGTACTTAGGTACTAGAACAAAATAAATCCGCGGATCGCTGCGTTTGCGCTCCAAGTGAGGAGTGGAAAGCGATTTAATCAAATTGTATTTTTCTAATGTTAGCGTTCACAAGTTTAGTAACATAGTTAGTTTCATTGTACTCATGCAACTGACTTGTGTGTGTTCCCATTTCGTTTTTTTTTTTAAGTTACGATACTCCATAATCCAGGCATGGTTTTTCACACCTCTTATTGTCTCACGTATTTGCAGGATTGGCGATAAAACTTGTTTTACTGTTATTAAAGAAAGGTTACTTTGCTTATTTATTTTGATTAGCAAAAACTGTTTTATCGTCAACCCAACAACTTCGTGAGATGATAAAAAGAGAGCGTATTGTGGCATAATATTACTTATGTTGTTAGAAAGTTTTTGTGTGACAACATGACATATTGTATAGGCCGACCGCTTAAAGGTACTGACAGACTCATAAGCTTGCTTAAAATTAGCATGCTCTGCAACTGTTCACATTTGCCAGCAATAAGCATGCTTGTTTTAAGCATAGGTACGATAATAGCATGCTCAATTCATAAGCAAACCTGTTCAGACGCGCTCGGAACACCCCCTTCTACCCGCGCCTCAGGTAGCATGCTCGAAAATCAAACGTCGGTGGATTTTTTAGCACGCTCAAAATAAGCATGCTCATTACTGGCAATGTTGCGACACACGTGCTACTAATGAGCACTTGCTCAATAAAAGCATGCTTTCGTGCTAGTAATGAGCACGTCTGTCCGTACCTTACCTGAGACGTTGCCTGAGGTAGCAGCGTGGTGCGGGAGGGGTGTGGTGACGTGATGCGAGAGCTCAGTGATTCGTCAACTTGTGACAACTATCACCCCTCCCGCACCGCGCAGCTACCTCAGGGAACGTCTCAGGTAAGGTAAGGTAACCTTATTACTAAGACTTCGCTGTCTGTCCATCTGTCTGTCACCAGGCTGTACCTCAAGAACCGCGAAAGCTAGACAGTTGAAATTTTCACAAATTCTGTCTTTCTGTTGCCGATATAACAACAAATACTAAAAACAAAATAAAATGAATATTTAAGGGGGCTCCCATACAACAAACGTGTTTTTTTCGGCGTTTTTGCCTTGTGGTACGGAACCCTTCGTGTGCGAGTCCGACTCGCACTTGGCCAGTTCTTTTATAGTGGTCATGCTCATGCTACGCGTGCAGCCCACTGACAGCTTACAGTCGTTAAAAAATAACCGTAAAAACTCAGGTGAAGTGAGCTTGCAGTGAGCTGTCAACAGTGTCAATCCCTAGCATCAGGTGGAATGACAGCTCACCTCAAGATCACTTCACTTAAAATTACACGGATTTTTATAGAATAGGTCACCAGAGCTGGTCGGGCTTGTGGCTAAATAATGACAGCCACACGGGTCGATCGATTAGGTTAAGCTACGCTTGCCGCGGTTGGTCCGTGGATGGGTGACCATCTTTATATACCAAAACCTCTCCGTGGCTCGGAAAGCACGTTAAGCCGTTTGTTCCGGCTGTCGGTCGTGGAACTTTGACACTCGTCACGGGTCGTCAGAAGCCCGAAAGTCTGACAACCAGTCTTACCAAGGGGTATCGTATTACCTAGTAACTAGGTTGTGGAGGTCAGATAGGCAGTCGCTCCATGTACGCTCCACAACATAGTTGGGGAAAGGCTAGGCAGATAATGAGGTCGCTAGAGCTGACGAAGAAACCTAATGCAGGCCGCTATATCTTTCTCTTCTATTTTGCCGCTATATCTTTCTCTTCTATTTTGCCGCTATATCTTTCTCTTCTATTTTGCCGCTATATCTTTCTCTTCTATTTTGCGCCAAACCTCTTCTACAGTTTAAGCCCCGGTACGCCAACGGTAGTTTCATAACCTGGGATAATAAACTAAAAGCCTTTGAATTTCCAGCTCACAAAGAAAGCTTATTACATTAAAATTTCTTTATGGGTAACGTGGTGGGCAATATCGCGCGTCACTTCGTTTACTTGCTAATCTTAGAGCGACCATGTCCGCGTTTTATTTGTGAAGGAAAATGCTTTTTGGACATTGTGCGCTGGGTGCTCGGAGGGGAGCAATTTTTATAGATACAATGAGTGTCTTAAATATGATTCGCAATTTTGCATGCTTTTTTGGTACAGTCATGAAATTGGCGACGATGTTGGCAGCTAGATTTCTTCTGTTTAAAACTCAAAATATGTAAAGTAAGAAAAGTTAATTGAATATCAAATTGACTAATTAATGTAATTATTGTCCGTATTTTCTAATCACATGTTACTTGAAATGGGTAGAATACGGCAAATTCACGTAGGCTGTCCTTCCCATATTTAATTAATTATTTTCCCACAATTAATTTAAGTATATACTTAGATAGGTAATTAAATCAACACAGCGCGACTTTTATTTCTATATGAATTGAAGACAGTTCTATTCCCAGTTGGCAGTCAATCTGTTAAGAGCTGGCTGTCCGCGTTATTTTTCATAATATAATTAATTAAAAATAGCGTAGTCATCTCAACATCTCTCTCCCTTGACCCGACTGCGAAATTGAAAAGCTAAAAACAAGCCCATTTTAAATTAAATAAAAGTTTGAAGCAGGCGGGACCCATACCATTTTTATTATATTTTCAAATTCAAATGGGTCCCGCCTGCTTCCAACTTTTATGTAATTTAAAATGGGCTTGTTTAGCTTTTCAGTTTCGCAGTCGGGTTTTTTATTTTTTAAATTACTTTTTTTAAATTATTTTATTTTTGGATTGTTACTCTGGACGCTTTTAAAGCGTACGTCGTTTTTTACATCGTTCTCACATAATTATAAATTCAACATGAATGATGTAACTAATATTTTTGTAAAAATATAATTTAAAAGAGTGTCCATGGAGTTTCTTGCCCGTTCTTCTCCATAGGTACCTACGCTTTATAATGGGCAATTAGCTTCATATTTTCTGACTGACCGACTTCTTGACAATTCAAAACTGCCTGTAAATGGTTTAATTGAAATAAATGTTTTGAGTTTGAGTTTATATAACCTATTTATGTATATGTGTACCTAGTTTTATTAGTTTTTTTTAATCACTGTTCCTCTCAACCAAAGCACCTGCCATCTAATATCTTCACCACCCTTGGTTGACTGGTAGAGAATGCCTAAGGCATTAAGTGCGCCTTTGTACCTTTTTGTGCTTAAAGTTTAAATAAATAAATAATTAGGTATCTATATTCACTATTTATTTAATTGATTTCTAATTATTTTTTTTTTATTTTAGCTACAAAAGTTTAACATAAATATGTTGAAAATTTTGTACCTATCGAACTAAACTGCATTGGATGGTACAGACGCCAGCACATCAAGCTACTACAATCTGTCAAATTTCTTTAATAGATTTTCAACTTTATCGCTAAAGCATAAGGTTCAAAGTTGATTGGGAAAATTTTACAGTTTCGGGTAGCTTGATGTGCTGGCGTCTGTACCATCCAATTTTCCATTATTATTGGCCAAAAAGATAAGTTTTTGTCTAAAAAGGTACGTTATTACGATATTTATTTATTTATTTAAAAAAGTACAGCCAGATCACGTATAACATTAAACTTATGCTAGAATAATCTTAATAACTAAAATATATACTAAAGGATATACATATATATATTCGTTAAAGGATAAACAATTTTCTTTCTTTTTATTTTATATTGTAAAATATTTCTATTTACGAAACGTCACATACCTACTTTTGTCACTCATCTAAACATACATGGGTAGGTATGTACTACATTGAGGTACTTTCGATATGATTTCTTTGCTACGTCATTCGCTTTGAAGAGTAAAAAAATAAATTACTTTTTCGTGTGTTGTAAGTAAACATTTTGAAACGTTTCGGGTGTGTCTTTGAAGGCGGCGTTTATTTAATAACTAGCTGCGCCCCGCGGTTTCACCCGCGTAAATGTCGATCCCGTGGGAATATCGGGATAAAAAGTAGCCTATATGTTAATCCAGGGTGTCAGCTACCTCCATACAAAATTTTATGAAAATTGGTCAAGTCATTTGAGCGTGAAGAAGTAAGAAACATCCCACAAAAACATTTTATGTTAAATGTTGCCAAGACGAGATCATGTAGCTCGCACTGTCAAAAAGTAATCAGATCTCATGTAAAGCCAAGCTTCTAACTCTACACGCCCTAACTCTACAAGGCCTGACTTCGCAAACTCTACACCTTAGTCAAAATATCTGGTTTGGCCGTTTCGTTACTACAAGAACCATTAACAGTATGAGAGTTTTTCACCTTACGCTCATGTGAATGTAGCGAAATGGCCAAGCCATATTATTTTGACTAAGGTGTAGAGTTTGCGAAGTCAGGCCTTGTAGAGTTAGGGTGTGTAGAGTTAGAAGCTTGGCTTTACATGAGATCTGATTACTTTTTGACAGTGCGAGCTACATGGTCTCGTCTTGGCAACATTTTAACATGAAATGTTTTTGTGGGATTTCATTTCTTTTTGTAAGTTGCTTATGATATTTATACGAGTATTTTTGCTGTTGTTCATTTTTTCTTTCTTTTTTTTGGGGTTTATTTATAACAAGGACCCCCTATATAAATTTTCAGACCTCTAGCATCAAAATTTACGGAATTTTTTTTTTTTTGGGGGGGTAAAAGTTTCAAGTTTTAATATTTTTTTGTTGTTTGTGTACTAGCTTACATACCAAATTTCAGCTTTCTAGGACTTCAGGAAGTACTATCCAATTATCCTTTAATAATGAATGAGATTATTATTTTAATTCAATTTAGATCTCATTGATTTTAAATTATCATTATAGCTTTATATTTTATGTTCACCCTATATAAGGCAAATTGTTAACAATATATAACATTTTATGGAAGATTTGTTAATTTTTGAATTTTTTAGAATCAAGAAATTGAAAACCTTTAATTTTCGGTTTCAAAATTTAATGAATAAGTACATACAGAAATATTCATTAATTTCATTTAATATATAATTCAAATAGCGTCTACATCCTTCGGGTGTTCTTTCACCAGCAGATATCAAACAGGTCTTCACCCAATGCTATGTGTTTGGAAGGAAACATAATAGAGCTGTTTTGCATTAAAACAAAACAGTTATTATGTTATGAAAAACACATAGCATTGGAGCAATGTGCTTGCTGTTGAGTTTTGAAGACTTCTATGAATGACATTTGAAAATGACAGCTGTGGCCAAGGATGGCCCGACTTCTGCCTTGGAAAAGAACCACAGGTAACAAAGACAAGAACTACGAGGTACGTTTTTTATGATTATTAAGGCATTTATATACTAAATTTTAGATTGCTTCTTCACCCAATGCTATGTGTTTTTCATAACATAATAACTGTTTTGTTTTAATGCAAAACAGCTCTATTATAACAAAACGTTATTTACCGAACATACGTTCGATTAGATATGATAACTTTGCAACAGTGAACAACGAGCAAAAAATACCTACATTAGAATCCATGTTATTATTACGACCACAAAACATTTATGTTCGGTGATTACGACAACCTACTGCGGTGCTATTCTGTAAAAATCTCACCGTGAAAACTTAGGTGAAGTGAGCGTGGAGTGAGCTGTTAATAGTGTAAATTCCTAGCAAAAACAAACTCACTTCACCTAAGTTTTCACGGTGAGATTTTTACAGAATCGACCAGCTGTAGTTACAATAGATACATACCTACATTGGCCAGTATTATGTAACTTACCTACCCACACATGTAAATAGGTAGGTACTTTATTGCTATACTACCCACACATGTAAATAGGTAGGTACTTTATTGCTATACATTATAAAATTATGTTTATTTTGTTCACAGAAATATACCGGTAACCAAAAATGGCAAAGGCGAATAAAAAGTGAGTTCCTATTTAGCTGTGAATATAAGTACATGATATTTGTGTAAATTCTCGACAGCTGCGCGCCCGACTGATGATCATCAAAATTCTTAAGGTACCTTAAGAATTTTGATGATCATCAGTCAGTGAGTCAGTGACGAAATCGGGGTATTTTAGATATCAATAAAATCTAAAGTATAAGAGCTATGCAATTGAAACTTTATAGGTTTAATAAGTCAACCACTGGCATCATATTCCGAAAATTTTGTTTATCTGGTATAATCCAAACCCAAGTTAAGAGGGTTCAAAAATACGACGAAGTGCTTCGAGAAAAGGTAGGTAGTGCCCTTGCGCTTCGCTTGGCTGGTCTTGGCGGGGGCACTCCCGTGCCCCCAGATATAAACACTTTAAATTGCTTTAAAAAAAAAAACTAGAAACAATCGGGATCTTCGAATTCTTTTAAAAAGTTCTCTAGTTTGTCCCCTTCCAACGGTGTGCAATATAGGTACCTACATAAAAAATCTTTTAATAACTTCAGTAATTTGTTAAATGTGTAATCGAGACACATCAGGCTGATCTTCGATATTTTATTTTATTTTATTTTATTTTACAGTTTTTGGAAAACTTACAGCTAAACACTTTTGCAGATTTGTGAGTAACAGAAATAAGGCCAATTACAAGTTTTCACAGATAGAAAAGCTTAAAACAACAAAAAAAAAATATTTGAGAAGGTAGACAGTTTTTGCGTAGAAACATTATCATAAAAGTAAAGTAAAAATAAGTAAGGTAACAATGAGTAAGGCAAAAATGCGTAACAAACAGAGTAAATTGTTACCAGGTAACAACTTACTCTGTCCGTAACACATTCTTGCGATTTCCTTCCCGATCACGCAAACCGATAGATTCTATTAGTTTACGCGATCAAAAAAGAAATCACAAAGAGTCCTTTTTAATTTTAAAATGCTGGTGCTGAAAACATCGATGTCGACGCCCCGGCAGACCGCATTGTACGTATGACTCGCTCTAATTAAGAACGAATTTCGTCTGTAATTCGTTCCTACCCTAGGAGTATGCAACAGACAAGGATTGCGCAGAAAAGCAGAAGGGGCCCGCAGTCCGATTTTGTTCAGCAATTCGGGAAGCTCGGTTGAACCGTTAGCGATTCTAAACAAAAACGCCAGGTCTGCAATTTGTCTACGTTCAGAAAGAGGAAGTAGATGGAATCTTTTACAGCGTAGGAGATAAGTGGGAGAATAAGTTTTAGACCGGAACTGAATGTACCTCAAAAATTTTCTTTGTATACCTTCCAACCGATTGATGTATATGTTACAATTGGGATTCCAAACTTGAGAGGCATACTCGAGATGACTGCTAGAATATTAGGGTTAGAACACTAGTTTTTACATAAATAACATTCTTTAAGTAGGTGGATAGTGTTATCTCACTCTTACGCAGTCTTTTTTCTCTTTCTAGGGTTCTAACTTTCCTCGAACTTGAAATAAAAAAATAAACTTTTAATAAGCACCTAATTATAAATTTTGTTCAAATTGTCCTCCACTATTGCGTACACATGCGCGACACCTTCGTCTTATCTCGACTGTAGTGGTGTGTAAACGTATTTCTGCTTTGATAGTGACGAAAGCCACCTCAATACTTTGGATTAATTCATCCCTAGTCTCAACCGGCGTAAACAAGTTCTTTGGGCCATCCCCAGACGTAAATATCTAACGGAGTCAGGTCTGGGGAACGTGGAGGGAACCAAGGAATAGGGCCATCCCTCCCAATCCATGAGTCTGGGAATACAACATCCAAGTACTCCCTGACGGTTAATCTCCAATGAGCGGGACAACCGTTTTGATGAAAAACAAAAGACAGGTCTTCACTGAAAATTGGTAGCTGAGCTAATAATTAGGGAAAGTCTGTTTGTAGAAATTATTTTTAAAAAGTTCGGATAATCCAAAAACCACGTCCGAGTGTAATAAAAAACGACACAACTGGACGGTTATCATAGTCTTGATTTTCGGGACTTACAACAAACAAAATACGCGTAAGAATACCTTATTTTCTCCCAAGGGGTATTTTTTGTTTAATATTTGTAAAAAGTAGAATCCGTGCGGGATAACATGACATCTGGCAGAGTGAAAGCCGTTACCTAGAACATAGGTGAGGTACGCAGTTGAGCTAAAAAGAGTTTGCATTGCATGTTAGCGCGTACGGTTGTAAGTCACTATCAAAGCATACGTTTACACACCACTACAATCGAGATAAGACGAAGATGTCGCGCGTGTGTACGCAATAGTGGAGGACAATTTGAACAAAATTTATAATTAGGTACTTATTATAAATAAAAGTTTATTTTTTATTTCAAGTTTGAGGAAACTTAGAACCCTAGAAAGAGATAAGAGACTTTATAAGAGTGAGATAACACTATTCACCTACTTAAAGAATGTTATTTATGTGGAAACTAGTGTTCTTACCGTAATATCGAATATCAGCCTGATGTGTCTCGATTACACATTTAGCGAATTACTGAAGTTATTAAAAGTTTTTTTTGTTATATTGCACACCGTTGGAAAGGGGATAAACTAGAGAACTTTTTAAAAGAATTCGATGATCCTGATCACTTTTAGTTTTTTTTTACAGCAATTTAAATTTGAGTGTTAAGTGTATTTTTCCTTTGTGAGTTATTAAAAAGGAACTAGATGTTATTAACAAGTAATTTTGAATTTCGTAGAACCAAACAAGAGTAAACATAAGAATTCAAATAAAATTTGAAGGCTATACTCATAACTTTTTTTAAATTTAATCTTAAATGCAGAGTTCTTGTATTTTTCTAAATAAAAAATAAAAAGTCATAATAAACGAGTCCAAACTCAATGGGGTTCCGTCGTTTAATTACGGAGTTCCTATGACCACCTTCCAGCTCCATCATCAGACCCTGGTTACCATATAGTATCAAAGTACTCGTCAAGACGAATCAAACGAGCCCAAACTCGATGGGGTTGCGTCGTTTAATTACGGAGTTCCTATGGCCACCTTCCAGCTCCATCATCAGATCAGCTCTATGTCATAATAATATTGCATTGTCATCCGATATATACATGCATGCAAAATTTCAGCTCAAGCGGAAACCGGGAAGTGGATCAAATTTAACTTGCAAGATATGATTACAGACCGACAGACAACGGGACAGGTGAAATTAAATAAAAGCTTGTAAAAACCAAGACATTTGACATCTACCAACCCGCACTGGACCCGCGTGGTAGATTACGGCCCACTCCCTCTCACAAAGAGGAGGCTTGTGTCCCAGCAGTCAGAACATTATGGGCTAATGCTTATGCTATAGTAAAAGTGACACTGAAGCGACAGTGGGCTGGCCATGTTGGTCAAAGGACCGATGGCCGGTGGAGCAGATAAGTCCTGGAGTGCAGACCGTGCATGGGCAACCCGCACTGGGCAAGAGTAGGTGGGACACCCTCCGGCTACATGGACCGATGACCTTAAGAAAGTGGCTGGGATGGACTGGATGCGGAAGGCGGAGGAACAGGGTGTTGTCAGCCTGGATGAGGCCTATCTCCAGCAGTGGACTACGATAGACTGAATTGATTTGACAAAAGTGAGATAACATTTTCTTAACCACGAGTGTTTCTTTAAAAATAATAGGTAGGTATCACCAGTCTGTGTGGTGCCGGACTAGTCTGTGTGGTGCCGGACTTAAAGAATAGCACCACCCCATACTTTCCGTGGGTGTCGTAAAAGGCGACTAAGGGGCGTACCGGAGAATGGGCAGCAGCGTTCTCTATGCACTCCACCACCATACCATACTGCGATCGCTAACCCGCCTGCCAAGCGTGGCGATTATGGCAAACCACCCCCCCCCCCTTTTGGGGGAGGCCTATGTCCAGCAGTGGACGTCTATAGGCCTAAATGATGATGATGAGTAGGTAGCTAGGTAGGTATCTAGGTATCGTAACCCGCATATAAGTCACGCTGTGATGTGTAAATAAACTACCTTAGTCACAGAAAAGCGTGACGTAAGGGGCTTACAGGACCTAAACGCAAAAACTGGCCAAGTGCGAGTCGGACTCGCACACGAAGAGTTCCGTACCACAAGGCAAAAACGCCGAAAAAAACATGTTTGTTGTATGGGAGCCCCCCTTAAATATTTATTTTATTTTAATTTTATTATTTATTAGTAAAGTTAAAATACAACTGAGTATTTTGTGAATATTTCAAGTGCCTATACCTGTTGCCATTTTTTATATCGAGCAAAAAAGGGCAAAAAAATCGCGTTTGTTGTATGGGAGCCCCCCTTAAATATTTTTTTTTTTTTAGTATTTTTGTTATAGCGGCAACAGAAATACATCATGTGTGAAAATTCCAACTGTCTAGCTATCGCGGTTCTTGAGATACAGCCTTGTGACAGACGGACAGACGGACAGTGGAGCCTTAGTAACAGGGTCCCGTTTTTACCCTTAGGGTACGGAACCGTAAAAATGATCTCATCCTGGTAGAAAACCATTATCCATTCAAATATGACAGACAGACAGACAGACGGACAGACAGCGAAGTCTTAGTAATAGGGTCCCGTTTTTACCCTTTGGGTACGGAACCCTAAAAACGCAAGTTTTACTAACAATAAAGGTCGATCGACTACAGCAAACAAAATCAGAAAAATATATGATTTTCTTCAGGATGTAATGGTAGGTAGATAGAGTGTTGAAAACATAATACAACTAATTTGATACGATAGTAAAAAAACATGAAGATACCTCTAAAAACTTTCTTTTTACAATAAAAACCATACTAATATACATACAATCATTCTGATTTTTTGTCAGATTATACAAGCAACATACTAAAATACTAGTGTTTTAATTTTTTCATCCAAACAATAGATTTTTTGTAATTAAATAATTGCTTCTTAATTTGCAATAAATTACCAGCGTAGTGTCATCGCGCTTCTCTTTCTTTTCTATGCAGTCCGACAGTGACCGCGCTTTAGATCATGTAAGCTCCGTTTAGGTCACACAGTGCTATAAAAAACTGGCCAAGTGCGAGTCGGACTCGCAAACGAAGGGTTCCGTACCGTAAATATTTATTTTATTTTATTTTTATTATTTATTATTAAAGTTAAAATACAACTGAGTATTTTGTGAATATTTCAAGTGCCTACCTGTTGCCTTATTTGATATCGAGCAAAAAAGGGCAAAAAAATCGCGTTTGTTGTATGGGAGCGCCCCTTAAATATTTATTTTATTTTGTTTTTAGTATTTGTTGTTATAGCGGCAACAGAAATACATAATTTGTGAAAATTTCAACTGTGTAGCTATCGCGGTTCTTGAGATACAGCCTGGTGACAGA
The DNA here is from genome assembly GCA_916614155.1 of Mesoligia furuncula. Taxonomy (NCBI): domain Eukaryota; kingdom Metazoa; phylum Arthropoda; class Insecta; order Lepidoptera; family Noctuidae; genus Mesoligia; species Mesoligia furuncula. The sequence goes on from OU744794.1 coordinate 6,956,434, forward strand.
CAGATGGACAGACGGACAGACGGACAGACAGCGAATTCTTAGTAATAGGGTTCCGTTTTTACCCTTTGGGTACGGAACCCTAAAAATCATTACTAAGTACATTATCATAATCGCTTGCTCCCTTGCTAACCATCGCTCACCCCGCTGACTCCGCAGCCCCAATGTTGAGGTAACATTAAATTTGTCAAAGAATCCGTGAAAACATTTAAGGTTCCTTTTGATGTTAGTCGCCATTATTTGTTTGTTTACATTCATCTATCGAAACGCAAGACCTTTTCAAAGGGACTTAATTTTAATAGGTTTCAAATATTTTTTAATACCTTACAATTTGAAATGTTTTTTTTTCTGATGTTTGTTTGTTTTTTCTTGAAGGGTGACTAGCGATGTTATTTTTTGTGTGAGTAGCTATAAAATCTATAAATATAAAATCAGGGTGTTTTTTTAGGGTTCCGTACCTCAAAATGAGAAAACGGAACCCTTAGAGCCAAACCACACGGTGCGGTGCGGCGGCGGCGCCGCACGGCAAAGATTTTGCTGAATCAGCGGGCACACAAGCAGGGCCTCAAGTCTGCTATTACAATAGTGTCAGAATGGTCTACCATTGATTTCATAATTGTCGATTTTGACAAGTTTGGTAATCTACTAATTTAATGGCGTCATTATGACTTTCCAATGGTCAACCACTGACACTCCATTGAAAGAAATGGCATAGAATGGTAATCTCGTACATAATAACAAATGAATAACTGACTTAGGCGTTAATATGCTAAAATTTTGACAGTTCCTTTGATCAGTGACCTACCATTAGAACGTCATTGTGCAGTCATTGCTTTTAATTTGTTACGAGTATCGTTTAATTTCTGTGCCATTGACCGACCAATGATCAACCATTATGAATTTACCAGATTACGAACTTTTAGCAAAATGAGAATGGGATGACAATGGGATCGTGTTGGAGTGACGAATTTATAAAAATAGCAGACTTGGGCCCCAGCTCGTATGCCCGCTGATTAGTGCGGTGCGGTGCACCGTGTGGTTTGGCTCTTACAGAATCACTTTGTTATCCGTCCGTCATCCGTCTGTCTGTCAAGACCCTTTATATCGGGAACCGTGGAGGTATCGAGTTGAAATTAAAACCATATTCTCAGGTCTGCGGTATGAAGCTGTGAAAAAATCAAACTTCTAAGTTAACGTAAAAATAATACACGGCCGTTTATGCCGCAAAAAACGTATATTTCGACACTCTCAAGGGAATCAAAATGTATAGGGTACTTCCCGTTGTCCTGGAATCGTGACATTTGGCAAGAAGCAAGGTCATGAAGCACAAATAAAGGAAAAAATCCGAACACTGTAAAATTGTACATTAAAAAAACCCCGTTATAAACTATTTAAATACCTACCTACAAATTTGGACGGAACCCTCGGTGCGCGAGTCCGGCTCGCTCTTGGCCGGTTTTTTTAATATTAGCGAAGTAAGTATTTATAACTTTGATGTTTTTACGATTCGTATTTTTTTTTTTTTTTAAGAAGGCGTCTGTCTTATTTCTGTAGTCTTCCTAGAGGGCTTAAGTTTTGTAATCTGTCTTCAATGGTTTGGAAGTGGGTGCTTTGGAAAATCTAAGTTTGTCGACAACTGATTGGTTTTTTTTTTGTTAATAAAGTAAATAGAAAAGGAATAAAAATTGTTAATTCTGCACAAATCAGACGCATGATAAGTAGCCAAAAGCCTATCGTACTCGACAAATAGAAAAAAATAAGAGCAGTTGAGAATTTAAAAGTTTTACAATACTGTCTATTATTTCATGTCAGGATTGTCAGGGCAGGTTATTTTATCCAAAATAAAATATACACACAACCTTGACATTGGCAGAATCATCGATAAAACGATGAAGCCATTACTATAAAAAAAATGCTGAATCCATCTATCCTTTTGACTCTACAAAACCGTCGTTAATAACTTTCCTTGAACAAACACTTCCCTCTATAATATTCCTTCATTATCCCATCAAGCTTTATAATAATACCAACATGTCAGTGTTACCGATGTAGTGACGTCACCAAGGTAATGCCGTGCCACGCCACAAACCACAGAGCTTTCAGAGCGGTCTGCGCCGAACGCGGGACACAATTCAATTTTACATACGGGATGGAAACTTTGAAAGCCTGCGTTTTATCGCTAACAACACTATTACCAACGTAGCTGTAGGTAGTTACTTGAGCTATTGTCTAGGTATTTTTAATGGATAGATAATCCACTGTACCTGAAGCTAAAGAAAAAAAAACGGGGTGTGGTTGTGTCATGGACACGGTCGTATGTTGTACATGAATACGTTTACGTAACGGGGTTGATCCGCTCGGCTAATATGGTATTTTATTGGTACCATTCGATTGCTCTTGAGAAGCCCTTTCCAACCGCATACGATCTCTGTATTTGGTTTTGGCTTTTTCACGCGTATCTATAGGCTGATATTATATATTTTTGATATGCATTTTCTTTTTATTTTAACACATTACATTCAATGTCACTATTTTACACTGTTTTGTATACAATCGATAGATTGTGACGAGAGCTGACGAGTCAAAAGTCATACTAAGTGGAAATCTCGATACGCAGCAAAATGACACTATGGAAGCTATTTTAAAGACGTATTCACGTCAAAAAGAGCAGGTAAGTATTGGAATGTCTCAGTAACAGCCCGCAGTTTGGATTTGTACCCAGTTGATGGCAATAGGTTTGCCCCCTATTATATGCGACTCAAACATAACTGGCGATATGTGTACCATCCTTATACTCTCCCTAAACTTTAGGGAATTACAGGCGTACATACAGGCATACATAACGCCTCAGGTATAGATAGACCTAAATAACGTAAGGTAAAGCCACAAATATAGATAGACCTAGATAACGCTAGTTAAAGCCACAGATATAGATAGACCTAGATAACGTAAGTTAAAGCCACAGATATAGATAGACCTAGATAACGCAAGTTAAAGCCACATATATATATATATATACCTAGATAACGCAAGTTAAAGCCACAGATATAGATAGACCTAGATAAGGCAAGTTAAAGCCACAGATATAGATAGACCTAGATAACGCAAGTTAAAGCCACAGATATAGATAGACCTAGATAACGCAAGTTAAAGCCACACATATATATATACCTAGATAACGCAAGTTAAAGCCACAGGTATAGATAGACCTAGATAACGCAAGTTAAAGCCACACATATATGTATATATACCTAGATAACGCAAGTTAAAGCCACAGATATAGATAGACCTAGATAACGCAAGTTAAAGCCACAGATATAGATAGACCTAGATAACGCAAGTTAAAGCCACAGATATAGATAGACCTAGATAAGGCAAGTTAAAGCCACAGATATAGATAGACTTAGATAAGGCAAGCTAAAGCCACAGATATAGATAGACCTAGATAAGGCAAGTTAAAGCCACAGATATAGATAGACCTAGATAACGTAAGTTGATGCCACAGATATAGGTAGACCTAGATAAGGCAAGCTAAAGCCACAGATATAGATAGACCTAGATAATGTAAGTTAAAGCCACAGATATAGATAGACCTAGATAACGCAAGTTAAAGCCACAGATATAGATAGACCTAGATAAGGCAACTTAAAGCCACAGATATAGATAGACCTAGATAACGCAAGTTAAAGCCACAGATATAGATAGACCCGACTATATCCCTAGAGATATAACTATATCGCGGCTTTAACCATCTTACTGCGACATATACACCCACATTTCGCCAGTTATGTTAAGCTGATTGCCATCAGCAGGTCACAAACTGAGAAATTCCAGCTGGAAAAAAAAACCAATGACACTTTTCCAGACCCGAGAATCGAATACAGTCAAAATACCTAGTAAGTAATCAGGTTACATTTTGATAATAATAAAATTTAGCAGCTATTATCATTTGTCTAGCCTTTTCCTAACTATGTCGAGTCGGCTTCCAGTCTAACCGGATGCAGTTGAATACCAGTATTTAACATGGAGGGACTGCCTATCTTACCTCCACAACCCAGTTACTGGGTAATACGATACCCCTTCGTAAGACTGGTTGTCACACTTTCGGGTTTCTGACGACCACTGTCAAAAATCTACGTATGACAGCCGGGACTAACGGCTTAATGTGCTTTCCGAGGCACGGAGTATCATATAATAGTCTTGGTGTGTAAATATGGTCACCCATCCACAGACCAACCGCGGCAAGCGTAGCTTAACCTAATCGATCGACCCGTTCCGCTGTTAATGTTTAGTCACAAACTGGGAAGCAATTTAGCAGAAATTGATCATAAAACATGGAACTCACTGAAATGCGTGTTACAAAATGGTTCAAACAAAGCTGATATTTGCACATTGCAACATTATTGCTGATGAGGCATTTGATTGTTTATATTTGCATGTATGGCCCCACACACATTTCACATACACATTTCATATTTTATCGGAAGTTTATAACCAGAAAATGCATAGTGAACAAAATAACACTAAGAGTGCTTACACACTGGGACGCCATGGCGACGGGCGCTGGCTACGTAGGTATGGCTACCTCTGGCTACCTTCCGTAACCAAATAAATAGCCTGTCGGCAGTCCTGACGATCAGTTGGCCACTGAGTGAGGGAGGTGTAACTTACTTCTATACAAAATAGGTACCAGCGACTTGGCTACGCGCCGCCAGGTCGCCAGAGTATCCAGTCTCCACATAGGGGCCGGTCGGTCGTGGCTACGCTTCCAAATCGGCGACGTCGCCATGCCGTAGCCAAGTGAGTTTAACTGTCATACATTTCAATACGAATTGTTTGGATACGTAGCCGGCGACGTCGCCCTGGCGTCCGTGTGTTTGCGCTCTAACACACACTCACAACATATTACACGCTTTACTAGACTAGCTTTGTAAACCGACATATATCTTTCTGGTCATTCGCACTCCGACTCCCAAGATACAACTGCTGCCCTGCTTAGTTTGAGGAATAACGCGGTCAAACCAAAAAATTGAAATCTTCTCCTCAGCGTATCGATGACAAAAAGTTCAAACATCTTTTTATAGAATAGAATAGAATACTCTTTATTATGTACACCATATAAATTACAGACATATAAATCTAGAAACTGTACAAAGGGTAACACAATGGGCGGTCTTATCGCTAAAAGCGATCTTTTAAAGACAACCTTTGGATGGATTAAAAAGGGAAAGGACAGACAAATACTGTAGGTAGTCTGTGGTGTACCATTTACATACATAAAGTATATTATACTAATATATATAAATATATACATATAATAATAAACATGAAACATGAGCAAAGAAAATATAATGATGATGTTTAAGGAGATATAGGAAGTGCTTTTTTATATTGGGGCTTGGAGAGGCTTCTGGCTAAGTAATAACAGCCACACGGGTCGATTGATCAGGTTAAGCTACGCTTGCCGCATTTCGTCCGTGGATGGATGACCAACTTTACATATCAAGACCTCTCCGTATCTCGGCAAACACGTTAAACCGTTGGTCCCAGCAGTCATTTGTGGATCTTTGACAGTCGTTACGGGTCGTCGAAAGCTCAAAAGTCTGACAACCAAGGGGTATCGTAGTACCCAGTAATTGGGGTGTGGAGGTCAGATAGGCAGTCGCTCCATGTAAAATACTGGTATTCAGCTGGATCCGGTTAGACTGGAAGCCGACCGTGAAGGTGAAAGGATTAGCCAATCGAAGAAGTCCATTGCCCAGGGTGCTGCGGACGTAACGGAAGGTCGGAGGGTACGTCGCTCGGGGAGGCTCCTTTCATGCACAAAAATTGTGATGTACCTAATTAACTGTGCTTATGTAAAGATACTGTCTGTCATCCTTTTCGTTTTGCCAATACAACTTTTTGTATTTGTTGAAAATTATTTAAAAAAAAATATTTGATACCCTCGTAGCAAGCCCTTTCGTTTGATATATACGGGTAAAAATTTAGTATCCGGGGGCACGAAAACGAGGTGGTGGGAGGGTGGAGGGGAGAGGGGGGAGTCCCCCCTTCGCCCTGGTACCACTCCCATGAAACGAGGACGCACCATTCTTGAGAAAAACAAATTATTGTAACCTAACCTCAAAACACTTGTTTTCAATACAAAGTTGCTTCTGCACGTCTCCGGCGCTGCGGGAAGTGCAGCCCCTTCGCCCTTACGTAACAAAGGATAGGCACCCATACTCACCTCCGCAGCTTCGGCTTACTGGTCGCCTCTGGCGACCAGCCTCAGCCGCTACGGCTCGCACGGGTGCCTATGCTTTGTTACAGCGGGCGGGGGCTGCACTCCCTCCGCGCCTCCGGATTTTTAAATACACCCTCGGGGTAGCAGCCAAAAGACTACGTGGAGTCGGGGTGCCCCGATTCGGTTTTGGGACAGATTCGACCTATTGTACGTGGAGTCGGGATGCCTCGATTCGGTTTTGGGACAGATTCGACCTATTTCAACCATAAAGTGGGGTACGCCAACTTCCTTCTGAACAGAATTTCTAGGTAAGTACATAAGACAAATAAAACAACAAAACATTCACACACAACAAAACATTCACTCGGGAAGAAACGGAATGAACCACAGAGTACTTAATAACACTGATGACAGTACAGTTCTTTTACGTTCCGTTTCACCGATTTTACACGACATTTTACACCACAGACAATATACTGGTACAGATTTGGTTGTCAATCGCCTATTTTAACGTTTCGTTACACTTTTTATCTGATTTGAGGTTAGAAACAATTTTTATAAATTTCTCGAAAAATATGCATTTTCGTTTAATAAGAGTGATAACGTTGTAATCAGGGACCCATCCCCTACCACCTGCAACCACTCTCACCCCTCACTTCGTGCCCCCGGATACTAAAGTCAAGCCAAAGGGATTTTTTTTTAATATGAAGAGCGAATCCTCTACGGAAATCAAGACAATACAGTTGTTTTATGAAATGATAAGTTTTTCTTATGGAATATTTGCCATTGTCCGTTGGCTACCCAAAGAAAATAATTTAAAGATAAAATTTAACTCTAGTAATTTTTAGCTTCGGTATTTTTTTTCTAAGTTCGCAATTTTTTTATACATTTCTCAGGTACAGACGCCAGCACATCAAGCTACTACAATCTGTCAAATTTCTTTAATAGATTTTCAACTTAATCGCTAAAGCATAAGGTTCAAAGTTGATTGGGAAAATTTGACAGTTTCGGGTAGCTTGATGTGCTGCCGTCTGTACTTTCGAAAGTCCCGTTTTGACAGGGTTTCAGGATCTAATCCAATGCGTAGGTAAATTCCTTTGCAGAGAACAGGCAAGCACTACCATCTGCAATCACTTTTGAAAGCCTCTATAGGATTCAAGATTCAACGCGTTCAGTTTCATGCACCATGGTTTGCATGGTCTGACGTAAATTGACGTAATTTTAGTACACAAGTTTTTAATCACGTCCAAACTTGTATGGAGTAGTGTCAGGCGCTGATTAATTTGACAGGACTAAACTAAAATTTATCTTTTTTTTTTTTAATTCATAACAAATATGATCAATTGACGTGTAAAAGTGTTTGTACAAACCTACTTACATTACTGTTGCTGAGTAATTTGACAGGACTAAACTAAAATTTATTTAAATTTTTTTTTCTAAAATTTATGACAAATATGATTGACGTATAAAAGTATTTGTACAAACCTACTTACAGAAAATAAATAATTTTAATAATTTCTGTCCTTTTCTTAATGTAATATAAAGAAAAAGATGCACTGAACTTAAATTTAGTCTAGTTTGTGAACAAGAGAATCGGCACCGGTGTCTTTGCACGAACAGACAAATGGTCTTGCTGCTTGTCACCGGTCCCTAGTTTTCAGGATTCAACGCGTTCATTTTCATAGATACACTATTGTCACTCTTTTTACATAACACAACATAGCGCCTATAATACCCGAAGGTTTAGGCAAAGGTGTACTTAGTATATAGTACACCCATATTTCACCAGTTGTATCCGCTCTTTTTAATCAAGTAAACATAAACCAAAAAAATTGGAAAATTTAAAAGTACACTACTCATAATGCTCATTTGATCGAATAAAAAAACCATAGAGATATTATATTAGTTAGTTTTTTATTTCATTTATAATTAAACTACTTTGCATTTTCAATAAAGTTCCTCCTATGGATGAAAAGAATCTATTAAAAATTTACTCAATTAATTGATTTTTCGCAGCCTACAATGTTTTCACATTTGATTGACGGAAAATTTTCTTAGAAATATTTTGATGTTTTTTTCGTTTCTACTGAATTAAATCAATTTTTGAAAAGTACAGAATTATTCTCCATTAAATTACCTATACAATGGTATATAAAATAAGTAGGTAGGTAATGTGTAGGTACTAGCAGGAGTATAACAATAGAAACAGTTGCAGAAAGGAGGCGAAACAAATTTTTCGATCGTAAAGCACTCTCTAATGCTTCGCATTATGAGTCGTGCAAAATGTAGACAATATAAACGCATATACTCGTTTTGTTTTCCTAGTATTGTGTTACACGAAACACGTAACGTTTGCTAGTGTCGATACACGCATATAATTTGCATCTGGCGCCGCTGTTGTCCGGACCGTTTGTCCGGTTTGCGTTTAGTTACGTTTTGCTATTTTTGTTACATTGACTGGAACTTTTGGTTCGGGAATTTAGGCTCATATTATAAGTAACTGGATCTATACAATTTATTTAGTGCTATATTTTGTTTTTAATATTTTTTTTTTAATCCTATAGTGGGATTTATATATGTCCGTAGTAGTGATAGGCCCCGCTGTGATGACACGAACACCCCGTTCGTGTCATCACAGCGGGCCCTATCAGAGTACCAGCGCTGCGGTATTTGTTTTTTACCCGACTGCGTCAGAAGGAGGGTTATGTTTTTCGAGTGTTTACCCGACTGCGTCAGAAGGAGGGTTATGTTTTTCGAGTGTATGTATGTATGTATGTATGTGTGTATGTATGTATGTATATTTCTTTGGCACGCTCTGTAGCCTAAACGGCTTGATCGATTTCAGCTTGAGAGGTGCCGTTAGATTCGTCTTAATTGTGAGAGTGACACTGGGTACATCAAAATTGAAAAATAAATAAAATGGCCGATTTTTGGCGCAATATGTCTTCAAAACAAATTTTTTTCCTCGAAACCTGTCGAGTGGGGTATCAAAATAAAGGGTTTTTAAAGGTGATTACAAAAATATATATAACTTATATGATTAAAAGTAATTCGAAGTGAAAAATCGTAAAAAACACGTACCAAGAACTAAATCGTTTGCGAAATCTTTCACATTTGTAAACTAAAAAGCTGGAAATAAAAAAAGTAATTTAAAAAATAAAAAAACCCGACTGCGAAACTGAAAAGCTGCAAACAAGCCCATTTTAAATTAAATAAAAGTTGGAAGTAGGCGGGACCCATAGCATTTTTATTATATTTTCAAATTCAAATGGGTCCCGCCTGCTTCCAACTTTTATTTAATTTAAAATGGGCTTGTTTGCAGCTTTTCAGTTTCGCAGTCGGGTTTTTTTATTTTTTAAATTACTTTTTTTTAAACCAACCAACGCTAACTTAGTTCAAGCTATAAAAATGAAGCGGTGTTATTGGTTGGTTTCACACACATCGCTACGCATCCTCGCTCATCTCTCATGATTTACCTCGCTTTATGTCAATCAATCGCTACTTATGGTATCGCCGCTTGGGGTGGAGCACGAAAAAGTTTTCTTATAAAAATTGAACGCGCCCAGAGGTGTATTTTAAAAGTTATTAATTTCAAACCCTTTAGATACTCTACGTCGAAATTGTATGAAGAGTTTGAGGTCCTTAATATTCGTCAACTTTACATTAAAACCATTGTTTTGAGACAACACTTATGCCAAAGACCCTCGACCCAATCCATTAGAAGATCACATGAAGTTTATAAAGTTCCTTCATGTAAAACTTCTTTTGCTCAGGGTTTTTCTTACTTCCTGGCCCCGTTACTTTACAATCGCATAAGTAAAGTTAAGACCATAAAAGACTTGACGAGTTCTAATTGCAGGAGGGCACTGGATGAGTTTCTAAGTAGTTTAGATTATGAACGGACAGAAAAATTAATACAAATATGCAAGTAATTATATATAATCATAATATATAAATAAGCAATATATATATATATACATATTATTATCTATATCTTACACAAATCCTGCTATATAAATATATGCATATCTATATCATTTTTAAATACAACACACATACACACTACATACACACACATAACATACATTCACAATTTTATTACTATACTATACTAGATACATTCACGAATAAAGTATAGCTGAGATGGTTTCATGTCAAACTGGCTTTACTGTAAATTCTATAATACCTTTGTTTAATATAGTTTTGATATAAAATATTTATAACATTATTTTATAACCTCGTATTTGATTTATGAACTGACAATAACACTTGGTTTGTTATAAGTCATGTTGTCTAATATTTTTGCATGTACTACTTGTTTACGCCAAACTCATTAGCCGTTGTCGCATCTTTTGTATACTCATTTTTGACCGTAAACATTGGATAACTGTCCTTATGTCGATTAAATTACAGTTGGTATTTCTAGAGCGAGAATCCTTACCTTGCCGTAACACAGTCTGTGACTAGCGCGGAAGGTAAAGAATTTTTATCTGTATACCGCCAATTAGTTTATTTGTTCATATCCAGTTGAAATCCAAAGTAAAACGTATCATTTTAACGTACGAAATAATTAAGGATGATTAATTTTTAAGAAGGCGTGTTTTTGGAAACTTATTAACTTGAATTTTAACTTGTATTTGTACTTAGTCTTATGTTGTGGTATACAATGTAACACTTACGTTGGAAATAAATTCTATTCTATTCTATTCTCTGGTGGTAAGGCAGCCTTATGCTGAGATAGGAGCCTTTTTGGCCTCGCATAGTCGCACCGGATTTTTTTTAGTTATTGTTTTTTACTTTTAACTTTTTAGTTTTAAATGCTCCTTTTTGACTATCTTTATTTCCTGTGTGTGTCCCAAATATGTTTTTTTCTTTCTTTCTTTCTTTTAAAATATAATTTCTAATTATATGAAAACTTGATACTGCGAACATCATTATTCTCCTACCCTTATACCATTTTACATGTTTTAGGTCGGCACTGCGAGCTCTTTACGAGCTCTCCGTACCGGAATAATGAATAAAAGATTATTTACTTTTGTGGCGTTGTATATTAGCGTAATTATTATGGTCTTTATTTTTTTTATGTCTCATTCCCTTGCCCTGTCAGCCAAAGCTGACGCCTACTTGTCGTCTGTTGTTGTTAATGTTATGCCAATATCGTTTGTTTATCAAAAAGATTGCATGCCACAAACCATGACCAAAAAAAAAGGTGATTGAAGAAAAAGAGCTAAGAGGTAGGTGGGTAGGTACCTCTTTTTCTTCAATCACCTCAGTGCTGCAGCGACACTTTCTGCGGTGTCACTGCACTTACTGCTACATGGAGATAAAATTTTATTAATAGAGAGTTCTTTGTTAGAATGAAGTCTCGTGTTATGATATCGATACCATCACGTCTGCGGGGTTTTGCTAGCTAATTTAATATGACCCTTACAGTCACGAGCATAAGTATGTACCTATACACTTGGCTTTATTCGAAGGCAATTTTCTCCATTATTTATGAATGAATGTTATTACGAACATAGTATTTTCGAACCCATAGGTTTATGTAAAGTGTCGTATTTCAACGTTGCATTCGTCACGAAAAAATCGCAATTGAAAGTTGCCAAGTGTTGACATATTAGTGCTCGTGACTGTACTCACTTCATCATTCCAATGTACGTAATTACTTACTTGAAACAAAAATCTTCCTTTAGACTTGTTATCATCATTTTTAAGGCTGTATCTCATGAACCGTGATAGTTAGACAGTTGAAATTTTCACAGATGATGTATTTGTCTTGCCGCTATAATAACAAATACTAAAAACAGAAGAAAATAAATCTTTAAGGGGGCTTCCATTCAACAAACGTGTTTCGGCGTTTTTGCCTTGTGGTACGGAACCTTTCGTGTGCGAGTCCGACTCGCACTTGGCTTTTTTTTTATTTCGTAAAAACAGTTTTTTTCTTCCATTCATCATTATATTACTTGTTTTTATTTCTGCACTGACGAAAGCTTCATGGCCCTCCCCTTTTTCCTGTCTTAGTTTAGTTTACACTATACATATACAGTATAACAATGTTATACTGTATACACTAATCACACTAATATTATAAAAGCGAAAGTTTTTGTATGTTTGTTACTTCTTCACGCACAAACAGCTGGACCAATTTTGATAAAATGTGGTAAGGTGGTAGCTGATAACCCCTAACTTTTTATCCCGGTATTTCTACGGGATCGAAACTTATGCGGCTGAAACCGCGGGGCGCGGCTAGTATTTTATAAAGGCGAAAGTTTGTGAGTGTGTTTGTATGTTTGTTACTCTTTCACGCAAAAACTTCTGAACGGATATTGATGAAACTTTACAATAAAGCTTATACATCAGAATAACATATAGGATACTTGTTATCCCGATATTCCCACGGGATCCATACATAAGCGGGCGTAACCGCGTGGCGCTGCTAGTACTAGGTATACAGGGCGTCCCACGGCTATCATGGAGGGAAAGTACCTTGAATATTGTAAATGGAACATTTTACTGAAAGAAGACATTATTTTAATTAAAAAAAACAATTTAAACTGCATTCATAGATTTTTAAATAATTACATGGTTGAACCGAATCGAACCAAAAAAAAAAATTACCCTGTAGCTTTATCATACCGATCGAAAGGCTTCATCATAATTTTTGCTAAATAACATAGTGTCAGAAATAAAAATGTCATGAATTTTAACATTCCGGGTTCAACCATGTAATTATTTAAAAATCTATGAATGCAATTTAAATTGGTTTTTTAAATTAAAATAATGTCTTCTTTCAGTAAAATGTTCCATCATATTCAAGGTACTTTCCCTCCATGTGGCATAGCCGTGGGACGCCCTGTATATATCTAACTTCTGTTTCATTTTGATAAAGCTTCCACGGCGTGAAGTTTTCCGATAGTTTGGTGTCATGAACAGGCACGCATGACTAGTGCCCCGTCGGCCCGCAGGGAAAACGTGTTGCTAGCAGTTGCCGAGTTGCAGAGGTCAGATGAAACCTTGATATAGTAGATATAATCATGTTATATCAAGAATTTGTGGGATTACAAAGTGTTCTAACTTCTATGATTACTTATTGAAGTGGAAACTTCTGGCGCGTTGGGCATTTTTTGGTTGAGATGGGAAAAAACCATTGAACTCGCGCCGCTGTTACCGTTAGCGACACCGCGCGTGTTTTGTGATGTGTTTGGCTGTCCTCGGGATGTACTCTAACCTAACTGGTAATTTATTGCAAAATATGTAGCAATTATTTAATTACAAAAAATCTATTGTCTGGACTAAAAAATTAAAATACTAGTATTTTAGTATGTAGGTATATTAGTACCTATGGTTTTTATTGTAAAAAGAAAGTTTTTAGAGGTATCTTCATGATTTTTTCTATCGTATCAAATTAGTTGTACAGACGCCAGCACATCAAGCTAAAGAGATTTTCAACTTTATCGCTAAGGCTTACGGTTCAAAGTTGATTGGGAAAATTTGACAGTTTCGGGTAGCTTGATGTGCTGGCGTCTGTACTATGTTTTCAACACACTACCTACCTACCATTATATCCTGAAGAATATCATAATATTTTTCTGATTTTGTTTACTGTAGTCGATCATATAATTTAACTGTTTCTAAAACTTGCATTTTTTTGTGTTTAGGTCCTGTAAGCCCGTTAATGTATATCCGATATGTCAGTGAGTGATGGTAAAGTATTCTGTTTGTGTTTTGTTTCCACTTCTATCGGCGCTCCCGGAGTGCCACTATTTTTTTAATATAATTATATCTATACAGGGTTAAATTAAATTACTCAATCTGCACATGTGATAGGTATCGATATCTAAAGACGATATGCCTTCTTCATCACCTTCCTCCATCTTCATCATCTTCCTCATCTTCCATCATAGCCTTCCTCAAGAATTGGGCTAATAAATGCAATTTTTTTTTAAATCCTACTCTGGAACTGGGCTGGACACATCTGCCGCATGTCAGATGAACAATGGGCCAAACTTACGACTCAATGGGTAATGGCAAACGACATCGTGGCAGGCCCAGACGGAGATGGCGGGATGAGCTGGACTCCTTCAACAAGAATTGGTCCTTAGCAACTTTGAACAGAGAGAAGTAGAAAGAGAGTAGGGAGGCTTTTGCCCTGCTGTGGGTGTGGGACATCACAGGCTAAGAGATTAGCGCGTTCAACCAAGCAAACAAACTCTTCAGCTTTATGATTAGCAAAAGTGACTACTTAGAACTCTACTCTTAAGAGAAAATAAAATGTCAATCTATCTATAGGTACTTCAATAGATAGATTGGCATTTTATTTTTTTCTTATCTATTCTGTAGCAATATTGTGAATTATAATGAACTTCATGTAATAAGTATAACCCATATTTTAGGCTTGTGGTGGTATCTACAGCGCCACATGCGAACTACGCGTCATACTGACGTCACAAAATCCTGCATCGCGCAAGCAGAGTTTACCGCGCAACTAGCAAAGATTCAACGGCCCGACATGAATCAAACGGCAGTTGCCCGCCAGACACAACACCCGTCTGGTCGGAGGATCCTCCCTTTTCATAGAGCATGAGTGAACTTTACACCCTGTACCTCATACCTCTATAGGCTCAAGCCTCAAATATGTTTTTTATAGCCTTGCAACATGAAATCCTATTTAAAAAAAATACCCTGTAATGTTTGAATGCTCTTCCGCAAAAGTCAAACCACAACTTAAGTTAAATATAAATAGGTACGACTCCCGGGAGACTTAGAATGTACAGGCGCCAACACATCAACCTACCCGAAACTGGCAAATTTTCCCAATCAACTTTAAACTTTATGCTGTAGCGATAAAGTTGAAAATCTATTAATGAAATTTGACAAATTGTAGTAGCTTGATGTGCTGGCGTCTGTTCCTTATAATAATATCACTAACAATCCACCCTTATAACGTTAATTACACGACATACCAGACATTTTAACCCGAAACTAACCAGCCATACTCATCCAGTGAACCGGTCGCCACTTCAGTTCGACTCCATTCTCAATGGCCGCCGACCCTGTACTACCCTAATAGTTAGGTACTACAGCCCTTCGGAGGGGGAGAGAGGGAAAGGCGTAAGGGTGGCAATTATAAACGCAACATCGCTTTGATCTCGCTTGACGAGTGCTTATAGCGTAGCTGTGAGTGGAATGGTGGCCGATATTTTACTATGTGAAGTTACTTTTTACTAGTTTTTACTTTTTTAAATGTTGTTGATGAGTGTGAGTTTTTAAAGTTCTTGTATGTTTTTTTTGTAGCGGTGTCTGGCTTTTTTTGGATTATATATTGCCCCATCTCAAAAATCCACCCTGTATAGCAATACAGGGTGGATTTGTGAGATGGGACAATATGGGGATTTTCGATTCAGGGTGAAGTCGGTGTCTTGGGATCTGTATTTGAGTTTTAGTTTTTTGCCACCGACTTACGAAGTAAAAGTTATTTCATAATTTTGAATTAATTTCTTTTTGAAGTCGATTTAATTTTTTAAAATTATTTTTTATTTCGTAATTTTTAGTTTTAATTAAAAATGGAGTACTTGTTTATCAACGGAGACTAGCCAGGTACGCAGGAGATATTATAGTGCACAAGTGACAGACGCACTCTCTGTTCCTTTACTCTCATAGTCCGATGAGATCAAATTAACAAAGATAACTACGGTCGAACAAGCTATTTGGTATAGAGGCAAAAATATTTAGTTTTATTTTGTGCGTTATAACTTTTTCAGCTTATGGCATCCTTAAGAGAGTGGTGTAAAAGAATTGACTACTCAGCACACCCACATCATTGCTTAAAAGGACATAGTTGCATGTTGGCGGCCTGTATATCAAATAGCTTGTTCGACCGTACATACTAATAATAGGGATTGAACAAAGGCTTCAATCTAGTCAGCCAATTGTTGGATGTTGCATGGTTACTGAAATGTCAATATTAGATGTTAATTAATTTGTTTATTATGTGACAGTGATGTTGGTGTGCTTATTCTAAATGAATAAATCAATGCAGCTGAAAGACGTCCACTGCTGGACATAGGCCTTCCCCAAGCACCGCCACTTCGACCGGTTATGTGCACATCCATACTAATATTATAAATTTGAAAATAAGTCTGTCTGTCTGTCTGTCTGTATGTTAAATTTTCACGCCTAAACCACTGAACGGATTTCGATAAAATTTGGCAGAAAGATAGATTGCATCCCGGGGAAGGACATAGGATAGTTTTTATATACATACCTCGCGGGCGAAGCCGCGGGCGGAAGCTAGTAATATATATAAGACTAGTAGCGTCCCGCGGTTTCACCCGCATAAGTGTCGATCCCGTGGGAATATCGGGATAAAAACTATTCTATATTCTTCCCCGGGATGCAATCTATCTCTCTGCCAAATTTTATGGAATTCCGATCAGTGGTTTAGGCGTGAAAAGGTAACATACAGACAGACAGAGTTACTTTCGAATTTATAATATTAGTATGGATTAATAGCTTCTAATACTCGTCCTTATAGATCCTACAACGCGTCCGTAAGCCAATTTTTCAACTGAATAGCCAGCGAAGTACAAAAGAAGAACTAATGCTCCACTAACTATCAATGGCGATAGAATTTATAGTACCAAACCCCTCTACGAAGAAAATATTGGTCTTACGAAGTAGCCAGACTGGTTTGTGAATGCCGTCTTTTGTGGTACGAGAGGGGATGTCTTTGGGGGTGGGTTAAGTTATGGGTTGTTGACGATTATCTAACTAAGGCATGTATTAATTACAATCAATCTTATATTTTGGTTTGAATAGATTTTTATATTTTTATTTATCTTTTTGATAGATCACACTAATATTATAAACGCGAAAGTTTGTGAGTGTGTGTCTGTGTGAGTGTTTATATGTTTGTTACTTCTTCACGCTCAAACGGCTGGACCACTTTTGATAAGATTTTGTATGGAAGTAGCTGACACCCTGGATTAACATATAGGCTACTTCTTATCTCGATATCCCCACGGAATCGACATTTACGCGGATAAAACCGCGGGCGCAACTAGTCACACTAATATTATAAAGGCGTAAGTTTGTGAGTGTGTGGGGGTGTGTTTATATGTTTGTTACTTCTTCACGTTTAAACGGCTGGACCAATTTTGATAAAATTTTGTATGGAGGTAGCTGACACCCTGGATTAACGTAAAGGCTACTTTTTATGCCGATAATCCCACGGGATCGACATTTACGCGGGTGAAACCGTGGGGCGCAGCATCTACATAATCACAGTTTTTATACGAAGATCTCAGATACTTGAATAGTTTAGAAGTGACCCTTCGTGTATTAAAATAAACCTCTCTAATTTTCATTACCTTATAAAATCAGTAATTAAATTATTCGGAAAGGAACCGGAGTTACCGACATAGCTTGCAGAGTAAGCAAACTGTGTCAACAAGTTGCAGTGTGCAGGCCATGTCTGTCGAAGAACCGATAGCAGGTGGAGTAGACGAGTCCCGGAGCGGACACCGCGTATCGACAAACGTAGTGTGGGACGTCCCCAAGCTAGATGGACCGATGGCCTCTTAAGGTCATCGGTCCATCTAGCTTGGGGGTTAGCCTGTCAGTTAAAGCACTAGGGAGTGATGAAGAGTTCGCGTTTTGGGGAACTGTTTTATGGAATTTTGATGTTCAAAAAGTGCTGATTCTTAGTATTATTTGAATGTATTATTTTGACCCCACTGTTCCCTCATTTTCAGAAAAAGGGAGAGAGCTCAGACAATTCCAAGATTTTGAAAAGTGAAGAAAACATCCTTGCATTACAATATCATCGTAAGCTACATGACCTAAAGCGCGGTCACTGTCGGACTGCATAGAAAAGAAAGAGAAGCGCGATGTCACAACGCTGGTAACTTATTGCAAAATATGAAGCGATTATTTAATTACAAACAATCTATTATTTGTACTAAACAATTAAAACACTATTTGTATTTTAGTATTTTGCTTCAATAATCTGACAAAAAATCAGAATGATTGTATGTATATTAGTATGGTTTTTATTGTAAAAAGAAAGTTTGTAGAGGTATCTTCATGATTTTTTTCTATCGTTTCAAATTAGTTGTAAGTATTATGTTTTCAACACACTATCTACCTAGCATATATCCTGAAAAATATCATATATTTTTCTGATTTCGTTTACTGTAACCGATCATAAATAGACTTGTATTGTTTCTAAAACTTGTGTTTTTTGTGTTTAGGTCTGTATCTGTAAGCCCCTTAAGGAGGTGACTGGGACATACTGGATGCAGAAGGCATGACAGCGTGTTCAGGCCAGCCTGGGAGAGGCCTATGTTCAGCCATGGACTGAAATAGGCTGCATGAGTTGATTGATATTGACCTTCCGTTTCGGTTCCCATTCAAGCGTTATTCACCTAATGTTAAATCGCTCCTCGCTTAAGACTTGTAATAATCCCTATAAACTTCGTCTTGGATTGTAAACACGCGTTTTTTCGCGGGCAGTACAATGAAGTGAATGATAGTCGAATGGAAAAACAAGTCATTCAGCCTGTCAATCGGTTTATTTGTAGATAAACTTCTGCGACCTTCGCAGCCACTAAGTTGGGTGATTTAGTATCGAAATTATGATTATAAATCATGAAAATGACAGGGAATTTGTATGGGGTTATTATAGGACTTGTAAAATTCTATGATAGTACAGTCAACAGCAAAAGTAGATGATCAAAATCAGAAATTCAATACTAATGAACGGAGTTCGCGTCAGAACTGTGTGGCGTCGAAGTGATTCAAACCACTCAGCGCCACATCAACGCCACACAGAAATCATTTGACGCCACACAGTTCTGACGCAAGTATTGAATGTCTGATTTTGATCATCTACTTTTGCTGTTGACTGTACCATGGGTTAGTGAGTACCACGGATGGTGTGTACCATGGCAATGGCTATACAAGAATTTTGTGTTAGGCAGAAATGACAACTGATAGTGTATACATGGTCCCATTAAAATAGATGGACAAATTTTAACACAGCGCTCAGTTCGTCTAACCAAAGATATCCAAGCAAAAAAAACACTATTTTAATTTTACTATTTTAAGATTAAAGTTATTTCATTTTGACCTAAACTAATAAATTGCCCGGTACATTAGTATATTTTCGTTAGCTGATTATTTTTCTTGTAAGAATCTTTGCGTTTTTCTTATATATTTTTTACCATAGTCCTTATTTTGGTGGTCTGAATGATTTCTAAAAGTTTGTCCATCTATTTTAATGGGACCTTATTTAAAGAAGCAAGGCCTAAAAGTCATAACTTGTCAGAATCGATTGATGACTGAATTTAGTTAAATGTAAGGTGCATATAAAAAGTACGTGTTACTAGGGCTATGCTTGGAGCTTCCCTGCGTGATCGAATCAGAAATGACGCGATCCGACGAGGAACCGAGGTAACCGACATAGCTCGAAGAGTTGCCAAACTTAAGTTGTACATAATGTGGCATCACAGCTGAAATGGAAAAATATCAACTAACTTTTTGAGGTCACTGTATATCCCTAGGGATATAACTTTATAGTGATAAAGTGATGACAATGTACATGACGCAGTAAAATGGTTAAGCAGTGGCTTAACCATTTTACTGCGTCATGTACATTGTCATCCCAGTTTGACAGTGAAAGAAAGACTCTGGCATATTTAAACCAAACTTTAATTTTCTGAACAATAATGAAAATCCCTTAAAAACATTCGATAAGTTCGAATAAGCTATGTTTTCCCACAACATCATTTCACTCATTATTATTTCCAAACCAACTTATCTCCAATATCGTTATGATAATTCGATATTCGCATATAACAATCATTCGATAAGTCCAATCATTCGTTCAATTCGACACCGCTCATTCGATTTGACCGTAGCGACATCTACATATCGGAATGATCCCGAGTTGATTGTGTCCAAAATAATTGGATTTCTCATGCTGGACTGTAGGCTTTTAATGTGGAAGGTGAAATGAACTTTAGTTTTAGCGAAGCAAGGTTGAATTTTGGTTGTGAAATCAAAATTAGCCTGATTATGAACAGCGTATGGTAAATGATGTTCAAATTATGTGCAATGTTGTACAATACTATAATATAACATAATACATAATCCGTTATTTAACATAATATCACGCCTTGTATCCCCGAAGGATTGATCAGAGGCACGTCAGAGGTATAATGTTCTTAGTGCTGGGACACAGACCTCCTTTCAGTTAGAGGGAGTGGGCTGTAATCCACCACGCGGGCCCAGTGCGGGTTGGTGGATGTCACATGTCTTCGAAATTTTGGTTCGAGAACTAGTTTTTTTTATTTTTTACTAGCTGACCAGGCAAACGTTGTTTTGCCATATAAATTATTTCTAGCTGCCCGGCGCTACTTCGTTCGCATGGTGTCCTACCCCTTCGTTACCCTACTCTACCCCTACCCTACTCCTACCCTACTCCTACACTACTCCTACCCTACTCCCACCCTACTCCTACATTACTCCTACCCTACTCCTACCCTACTTCTACCCTGCTTCTACCCTACTCCTAACCTACTTCTACCCTACTCCTACCCTACTCCTACCCTACTCCTAACCTACTCCTACACTATTCCTACCCTATTCCTATATGTAAATAAAAGTATTAAAAAACAAAAAAAAACCGGATAAAAAGTATCCTATGTCCGTCTCCTGGTTCTAAGCTACCTCCCCACCAATTTTCAGCCAAATCAGTTCAGCCGTTCTTGAGTTATAAATAGTGTAACGAACACGACTTTCTTTTATATATATAGACTAGCTGACCCGGCAAACGTTGTTTTGCCATATAAATTTGCTACTTCGTTCGCGTGGTGTCTTACCCCTTACCCTACTCTACCCCTACCCTACTCCTACTCTACTCCTACACTACTTCTACCCTACTCCTACCCTACTCCTACCCTACCCCTACCCTACTCCTACTCTACTCCTACACTACTCCTAACCTACTTCTACCCTACTCCTACCCTACTCCTACCCTACTCCTAACCTACTCCTACACTATTCCTACCCTATTCCTATATGTAAATAAAAGTATTAAAAAACAAAAAAAAACCGGATAAAAAGTATCCTATGTCCGTCTCCTGGTTCTAAGCTACCTCCCCACCAATTTTCAGCCAAATCAGTTCAGCCGTTCTTGAGTTATAAATAGTGTAACGAACACGACTTTCTTTTATATATATAGACTAGCTGACCCGGCAAACGTTGTTTTGTCATATAAATTTGCTACTTCGTTCGCGTGGTGTCTTACCCCTTACCCTACTCTACCCCTACCCTACTCCTACTCTACTCCTACACTACTTCTACCCTACTCCTACCCTACTCCTACCCTACCCCTACCCTACTCCTACTCTACTCCTACACTACTCCTACCCTACTTCTACCCTACTCCTACCCCACTCCTACCCTACTCCTACCCTACTTCTACCCTACTCCTAACATACTCCTACCCTACTCCTACCCTACTCCTACCCTACTCCTAACCTACTCCTACACTACTCCTACCCTACTCCTATAAGTAAATAAAAGTATTTAAAAAAAAAAAAGTATCCTATGTCCTTTTCCTGGCTCTCAACTACCTCCCTGCCAATTTTCAGCTAAATCGGTTCAGCCGTTATTGAGTTATAAGTGGAGTAACTAACACGACTTTCTTTTATATATATAGATATAGATTTCTGAATGGGCCCGCTCTTGACCTCGATCACGCCTAATGGAAAGCGATTGATGAGGTCTATTGTGGAACGAGCGTGCCCAGAAGATGCCTAAGGCACTGGAACTCCCACGCATCGACGAAACACAGCAGGCTGCTTGACGCCTGGCTCCGGTGGGAAGGTGGTCGCAAACCAGTCGGTGTCTTTGGATTTGTATTTTAGTTTTTCGCCACCGACTTCCGAAATTGAAGTTATTTTTCACTTTATAGTGTTTTTTGGAAGTCGGTTGTTTTTTTGGTAAAAAGTTTTTATTTTTTACTTTTTAGTGGGTCAGTTTGTAATTTATTTAAGTTACAATAGCCTAATGTCAACTGCTCATCACATGTTACAAAATATTGCTTTTCCCGATGTTGGGACGTTAATTGTTGAGGAGTTATTAAAGTAATCGAATCGCAACCCGTGAAATATTTGTCATTGAGTAGTTCCGATGGCCATCTGTGGTCTTCATCATCGGCACCACTTTACCAAATGATGATTTCCGAGAGCAAATGCTCAAGTTACTTTAAAAATACCTAAATCGCTATAGGTTTGCCTATAAAATTTGAGGGTTTCCCTCGATTTCCATGGGACCTCTCATCAGATTCCAATTTGATGATAATGGGACCACCTCGAGAGTATACCCTTTCAAACAAAACAAACAATTTTTGGAATCGGTCCAGCCGTCTTCGAGTAATCGGTGAACGTACATAAAAAAATAAAAAACATATAAAGTCGAACATATAACCTCCTCCTTTTTGGAAGTCGGTTAAAAATGACGGACCAACTGCATCAGTCAAGTCGCATTTACACCTTACGAGCTATCTATGAGTCACGAAAGACAGCAACCTACGGCAAACGACCACCATCAAATGTTATTCCAGCTGACGTAAACAACTGTGGTGGGTTGATGCATGAGTCAAAACTAGGAATAGGTTCTAGAGTTATGTTGAGACGCAACATTTCTGTGACTGAGGGTCTGGTGAATGCGGCAATGGGGCAATAGGGATCGTATCGAAGTTTAAGTGGCCTGCCCTTCGCCGCGATCAAATCGAATTTGGCGAGTTACCGGATTCATTTTTTATAAAATTTGGCGATAGTACTATCGGCATAAATGTGAAAGACAGTGAGGGGTTAGTCGCCATAGCGCCTGTGTCAGCAACTTATCAGGCAACTAAAGGCTATGGAGATGTGGAAAGACGGATGCTGCCGCTTATACTTAGTTGGGCTGTAACGGTGCATAAACTCCAGGGCACCACCTTAAACAAAGCCGTAATAGACTTAGGCAAGAAAAATTTGCTAAGGGCCAAGTTTATGTTGCGCTTAGTCATGTAAAGATGCTGGATGGTATTGTATTATGCGACTTGGAACCTACCAAATTGCTAAATAGACCACATGACGAAAAGGCATTGCGTGAATAGCAACGATTGAAGCTTTTATAAATCATCATCAGCCTATTGCAGTTCACTGCTGGACGTAGACCTCCCCAAGTTTGCGCCAACGTTGACGGTCCTCCGCTTCTCTCATCCAACCACTACCCGCAACCTTTGTTAGGATAATTATTATACAGAAGAAAAACTCGCAAAAGTATTTCACTTTAAGAAATATTTATTAGTTTTTAGACTAGATGCTGATAATCCTGGCTGCAGCATCAGGCCAGACTTATGTCAACATTGCATTGAACTTAAAATTTAGTTCTGTTTAAAATGAGCCCAAACACGATTACGGTGCTGTAATTTCAAGGTTTGTACTTTTTCTGATGCTCCTGGCTTCAGCATCAGGTCTCTATGTACTTGGTGTTCCTCATTAACAGTACGTTTATCCACACATCGAGCCCTTTTCAATGAGCCTAAACACGATATATCTGCTGTTAGTTGTCGAGGAGTTAGGTACTTTGCAGACTATCCTGACTGCAGCATCAGGTCATGACTTGATGATCATGAGACCAAATGTGGCAAATGCCCTATCAAACATCAAAACAATTTACTAAAACCGTCCTTGCCTGTTCGAGTAACTTCTTACTGTTAAGGAGTTATACCTTCCATCATCAGCCCAACTACCTGAGATGGTGACAACCATACGCAAATACACAAGATACTTCATAAAATATGCGAAAACAATAAGTGAGCTTATAAAATTTGAAGGTTGCCCTCAATTTCTCTAAGATCCCATCATCAGATCCTAACTTGGTGACAACGGGACCACCTCAGAACTATCTACTTTCGAACAAAAAAAGAATTTTGAAAATCCGTCGACAATTGGCGGAGTAATCGATGAACAAACACACAAAAAAAAAAAAAAAAACACAAACATCCGAACATAGTACCTCCTCCTTTTTGTTAAGTCGGTAATGAAAAAGGAAGCAAAAAAAATCATAGGGCATCAAAAAATTCGTCCGCATCGCTGTCAACAGGAACAGTGCCTAAAAGGCTGGCAGCATTGCCACGTTCTTTGGCCTAGAAATGGGCCAGCCCTCTGGTCACGTGAAGAGTCGACTACCCGCTTGACGATAACTCGAAAAACCAAGTGGGCACTCACACCAACGATATATTCATTGACTCGGACCCCATGGCCCTAGGGTTTCAACCCCAAATGGCTCGAACATATAACACCTAATTAGGTTGGAACATTTTCACCGTTTGAAACAAGAAACAATTCTTGAATAATAGTATATTTTGCATGGCTCCGCGTATATCAGCGCCAGCCAGCGCTGAAGCTCTGTCTTGCATAGGGTGGCAGCATAATGCTGAGCGATAGCCGTTTTGCGTGGATGTGATGCATGTTTCCTCCAACCTTTTCTTATTTTTTTGTGTTTATGTTCTTTTTTGCGTCATGTTTTCCGCAAATAAACGTCTATTCTTTCTTTTCTTTCTTTAGATAGTCACGTACCTGAATATCTATTAGAAGCCTCATCGCCTAATATGTAAAAAAAGTTTTTGATAAATAAAGCATAATACAGTGAATCTCAATATTTGAAGGTTGGATTTATTTTATCTCATTCTTGTTTTTTTTTTTTTGTTTATGTACTTTGCACACCGAAAGGTAAAATAATTATGGTGATACCAATACTGTGACATAGACAGTTGTTGCATGAATGTAAAACCTCTGTATATTAGTTACCCATATTTGCAAAAAATGATTTTTATTTAAAAAAGGAACAACAAAAATCAAGGTAATAACAATCCACATTCACAATTACGTGTTTAGATCACATTTAATGAAAGGCCCAACTCAACTTTATCATGTCATCAGGCGCAGTACAATCCAATGTTAATAAATACGCACGTTTTGCATACAAATTATCTGCAATGGCGAATTATAATTCTCGTATGAAAACAGCGAACAGGCTAAAAGTGGATAAATCAAGTCAAAAAGCGGTATTTCGGTCTGCCGAGCCCACTTTTCGTAGCATAAATTCGTTTTTATGAAACCTAGTATGCATTACGTAATGTACGCGTAGTGTTTACGCTTAATGATTTCATTTGATATCTGGGATGTTTATATTTTTCTGCGAATTTAAATGAGTTCTTGATATTTTGGTATTGGTTGAAATGTTATACTTACCTACGCAGGGAAAATGAGGATCATGGGATATTTTTTTAAATTATTTTTGTGGGTCATCAATGTTATTCCGGGAAGCACAAATGAGGCAGAGTTCAGTTGTCTAGGGTTCTTCAGACGTAGGCACCCCACCCCAGTGTGGTGGTCATCCATCAACACGATAAAAAAAAATGGTGCCTCCATAAATGTCGTCATGATAGACGTACAAACTTTAAGTAGGCGGTTTTAAAGTAGGTACGTGGTTTAAAGTAGTTACGCGGTTTTAAAGTAGTTACGTGGTTTTAAAGTAGGTACGCGGTTTTAAAGTAGGTACATGTACTTACTCGCCTCGACGTCGTCAGTGACAAACGTGAAAGCTTGCTTACACTGTATCGCGACGATGCGTCGACAGAAGAAGCTTTGTGTTATTTAGGAATTGTACCCAGCCCATAATGAATTCCGTTTTTTATTAACGTTATCAATAGTAGTATCTCTTTCCACCTTACGTATAATTTCTAATAAATCATTGTATGCTTGAAACTTCATATTTTTGTCTTTGTAACCATTGCTTCTTATTTTCCAAAGACTAGGGTCATTTCGGAAACCTTCTACAAATTCTGTTAGCAGTTCATGTGAAGATGTTCGGAAATCACACATTTTGAGAATTTTCTTTCATTACAAGCGTTGTGCATCCACGGAATGGCGAAACAAAATGGCTGCTCGCGGCTCAAAGTGCTGCCAACGCACCAAGACGAGCTACGAGCACACTACTAGCTACGAGTGCTAGCAGCACGGTTTTACGCGTACTTTCAGTGACAAACAAGCGAAAAAGGTCGTCGAGCCATATGTACGCGTACTTGCTTGTACGTCTATCACCCCCTTTATAAGCAGGCTTTTTTCTTTTTTTTACCAAAAAGGTTAGGCGAAGAAGATTGACCGTATTAAGTTGTTATAAAGTAATGTCATGATTTACCAAGTCAATGTGATCACTTTTCAGATTTGAAGACTTTTAAAACATTTTCCAGAAAGTCCTACTTACATAATTATGTAAATGCTTTAAATATATGTAAATTTTGTAAACAAACACTGCTGCTGGCTTAATACAATATCTGATTACTTTTATTGCTTTCGATCATTATTGACTTTGAAAAACATCTTATAAAACTGACCAAGTACCACAAGGAAAAAACGCCGAAAAATAACACGTTTCTTGTTGTTGTTCCCTTAATTATTTATTTTATTCCGTTTTCAGTATTTGTTGTTATAGCGGCAACAGAAATGCATCATCTGTGAACATTTCAACTGTAACTAGCTATCACGCTTCATGAGATACAGCCTTGTGACAGACGGACAGACGGACAGTGGAGCCTTAGTAATAGGGTCCCGTTTTTACCCTTTGGGTACGGAACCGTAAAAATGATCTCATCCTGGTAGAAAACCATTATCCATTCAAATATCTTGCTACCTCCTAATTTATAGCCCATAATCTTGTTCAACTACTGCATTAAAACCTCTTTAGAACCGACAATGTCGAAGACTATCGAATTACTCGAAACTACGAGTGTGTTAGTCTGTAAACAGATTTGAGTTTAAGTAACGCCGAAAAACTCGGTTAGCAAGTGCACACCGTGAAACGAATGGAGGAACGATGTACTACGTAAACTTATTATACGAGGCTGTGTTTGTATTGGTGATAGTGCATTTGATGCGAAATTGTATGCAGGAGGTTAAAAAGCCCGTCTTCCTCTCTCTCTCCTACACTAAATAAAAAACCGGGCAAGAGCGAGTCGGACTCGCGCACCGAGGGTTCCGTAACATCCGGGTTTATGCATAAGGTTTATGTTTATGAAATTACATGTTTTTTTTATTTTTGAGTTGATTGAATGAATGGTAAATTGTGGTTTACGATTTATGACCTATTAAAAAAAACTACTTACTAGATCTCGTTCAAACCAATTTTCGGTGGTAGTTTACATGGTAATGTACATCATATATTTTTTTTAGTTTTATCATTCTCTTATTTTAGAAGTTACAGGCCCCCCCCCCCCCCTGTAACTTCTAAAATAACACACATTTTACCACTTTGGAAGTGTCTCTCGCGCAAACTATTCAGTTTAGAAAAAAATGATATTAGAAACCTCAATATCATTTTTGAAGACCTACCTACCTAATACAAAAAAAAAAAAAATTGTGAGTTTCGGTTCTAAGTATGGGGAACCCTCAAATTTATTGTTTTTTTTCTATTTTCGTTTCAACAGTATAGTTCTTATAGTATCGGAGAAAAGTGGCTGTGACATACGGACGGACAGACAGACAGACAGACAGACATGACGAATCTATAAGGGTTCCGTTTTTGCCATTTGGCTATAAAAATGAAAAAGCATTGATCTGAGCGGCTTTAAACAGTTCTGCTGCCTAACGTTCAAAACGTTCAAAATGTTACCAAATTTCAAATTCAAATTCAAAATTATTTATTTTGGGACAACTAGATCCAACGGTTAGTGTACAAAAACTTAAAAACTATTGTTATACCTACTTAAATAGGTACATTAACAAAGGACAACACTCCGCCATGACAGTAAACATAACGTTTTAAGTAACTAAAAGGTCACAAAATTAACTGTTTTATTCATTTGGTAATCTCGCTCAAACCATTGAAATTTACTTACATTGCAGTAATGGTGGTTTCTTTTTTTTGTTGTTTTTTTTCAGTAAATAGTCATCATCATTTCAGCCGAAAGAGGTCCACTGCTGGACATTATTTTTTTCAGTGTACTTTGCTGAGTCCACAATGAGAATGCCCTTTATTAAACCCACCAACTATGTGGCAAACTGTGGATGCATTACAGGAACACTTCTGCCTCACTGTTCAGAGAAAACTAGCGTGATATTATGGTGTTCGGCTCAGAATGCGCAATGTAATAAATATTAGTATATTAAGGTTGAACATGAGCCTCTTTCAAACCATTATCATCTGCCTAGCCTTTTTCCAAGTATGTTGGGGTCGGCTTCCAGCCTAACCGGATGCAGCTGAATACCAGTATTTTACATGGAGCGACTGCCTATCTGATCTCCACAACCCCGTTCCTGGGTAATACTATATCCCTTGGTAAGACTGGTTGTCAGACTTTCGGGCTTCTGTAGACCCGTAACGACTGACAAAGATCCACGAATGACAGCTTTGACCAACGGCTTACGTGCTTTCCAAGGCACGGAGGGGTCTTGGTATATGAAGATGGTCACCCAACCACGAACCAGCCGATCTGTGCGGCTGTTATTACTTCGCCACAAGCCTCTTTCATTTCAACTATAGATCCTAAATCAAAATACCTATAGAAGCTACTTCAATTTGATGTTACCAGCACAGCGCCATAAAAGCTTTGAAAATCACAATGTTGCTAACATAGATTAAAAATATCCTATAACGACAGTTAATGAACCCTTACCGTACCATTACCATTACCGTTATCGTTACCATTTTGAGCCCATTGCCGTGGAGACCAGGGGTGCTTGGGGCACTGAGGCCAGAGGAAGCTCATTAGTGAGATAGGGCACAAGCTCCGTGACAAAACGGGTGACTCCCGCTCCGGCTCGTTCTTAGTCCAAAGGTTAGCTATTGCCATCCAACGTGGCAATGCAGTGCAGCAATCGTTTTGGGCTAGGCTGTCTGTGCGGTGCCGGACTTAAAGAATAGCACCACCCCATACTTCCCGTGGGTGTCGTAAAAGACGACTAAGGGGCGTACCGGAGAATGGGCAGCAGCGTTCTCTATGCATTCCACCACCATACCATACTGCGATTGCCAACCCGCCTGCCAAGCGTGGCGATTATGGCAAACCCCCCCCCCCCTTTTGAGGGAGGCCTATGTCCAGCAGTGGACGTCTTTCGGCTGAAATGATGATGATGATGAAGCGTTTTGGGCACCTTTGCTCCGGGAACAGTCCATGCGCAAAGGCGCATAGACTGTTGATGTTGTTGTTGTTTTTGTTGTTGTTGATGCCATAGGGCATTAAGGGGCTTACATGACCTAAAGCGCGCTCACGCGTCACTGTCGGACTGCATAGAAAAAAAAGAGAAGCGCGATGACACAAAACTGGTAATTTATTGTAAAATTTGAAGAAATTATCTATTTCCAAAAACTTGTATTAAAATAAGACTTAAAACAATTTTTTTTTAGTCAACATTATTTACGGTTTATGAGATAGATACACTGCTTTGTAAACCAACTTTTTGACCGTTTTCAAGGAATCTCCGCCTTAAGACCGCCTCTGTACATTTATGTGCTTGAAGTATTAAATAAGTTAGGGGTGGGTTATTTGACCAGGTTGACGTGTTGTTCTTGTTGTGACTGTTATTATTATTAGCCCTTAAGATAATAGGAATTCCTCCTAAAATCACAGGAGCAAAATACTACTAATTAATACTACACTGCTACGAGCAATGCATAGTTTATGTGTGTTTAACTCTTCGAGTCCACTATTATTCACTATTGTTTTTTTAACATATAGGTACAGACGCCAGCACATCAGGCTACTACAATCTGTCAAATTTCTTTAATAGATTTTCAACTTTATAACTAAAGTATAAGATTCAAAGTTAATTGGGAAAATTTGACAGATACGGGTAGCTTGATATGCTGGCGTTTGTACCTAAGCCAGAAAGCAAACATCCCTTATCTTGAGCATCAATTCTACCAACATTAACGCGACGTTCCACTACAAAAGCAAGTTACCGCAAGCTCGGGGCGAGACAGTGTTGCCAACCACTTGCCTACAAACTACTGTCTGTGTACGAGTATTTGTATGTGTGTGTGAGTACTGAACTATTATTGGATCAACCAGTAGCCAGATCAGTGCTGCTGCTGAATTTTGATAGTGTTATATTAAATGTATATCATTATACAGGGTTATTGGTAAAACATTAACAACCTCTTAAGAGGTCATTGTACTCATCATTATGAACAACTTTTCTATGGGACCAAACCTGAAAAAGCGAAAAAAAGTCAGCTTTTCCCTACATTTATGATCGTATAACTCGTCAAAATGTAGGGAACAGCTGATTTTTTTTCGCGATTTCAGGTTTCACATTTTAGTCAAGAAGAAGTAGTTACTTGTTTATAACGGGTGAAGACTTGCATTGAAAAACAAAATAAGATTTTTTTTTTATGTTCAGAATAAAGAACAACAGAATCGTATCGTAAGTTTTAGAGGTACTTAATTTAATGATTTTTTTCTATCGTATCAAATTAGTTGTACCTATTACGTTTTCAACACACTACCTACCTAGCATATATCCTGAAGAATATCATATGTTTTTCTGATTTTCTTTACTGTAGTCGATCATATACTTTTATTGCTTCTAAAACTTGCGTTTTTTTGCATTTAGGTCCTGTAATCGCCTTAAGAGGTTGTTCGTGTTTTTCCAACAACTCTGTATTACTAGATTGTGCTCGTATCATAGTTATATTCCCAGTACCTATGTCAGTTATATACCGCTTTCAGATAACTATATTACGGTATATAACTATATCCCTAGAGATATACCGTTCTATATCAAGGCTTCAACTATCTTACTGCGACATTTTATTATGTATATACGGATCTAATAATACATAACTCAGTATTATTACAACGACAAATATATCACAAAATAATTCTTTGTATTGACAAAATTGCACAAAGTTTTCTTATTAGGACCAACTTAGACATGTAATCCTTCATAAAGATGAAACAAAACTAATTACAGTTTATATGTCTCTGATACGAGTTAATGTTGGGCATTTCTTCTGATATATTGTCAGACTACCAGCACCCCGTGGTTTCACCCGCATAACTGTCGATCTCGTGGGAATATTGGGCTAAAAACTTTCCTATGTCCTTTCGCGGGATTCAAACTGTCTCTATACCAAATTTCATCTAAGTCGGTTCAGCGGTTTAAGCGTGAAAAGGTAACAGACAGATACACTTTCGCATTTATAATATTAGTTTACTATTCAGGGCATCCCACGGCTATGCCACATGGAGGGAAAGTATCGTGAATATTGTAGATGGAACATTTTACTGAAAGAAGACATTATTTCAATAAAAAAAACAATTTAAACTGCATTCATAGATTTTTAAATAATTACATGGTTGAACCGGAAATCGAACCCGCTATACACGAGAAAAAAGAATACCTGTAGCTTTATCATACCGATCGAAAGGCTTCATCATAAGGATTATTTTTTGCTGAATAACATAGTGTCAGAAATAAAAGGAAGAATATGAATTTTAACACTCGATGTGAAATTTTGTTCAGAAAAATGAAAAGCTGACATTGCCGTAATATTTACAAGAACCAGTATGAAAATGTCCACCAGCTACAAACAGAACTCAGACGTATTATTCTAATATCCACCACAACAAGATCAAAAAATCGACAGGGAGTGAAATAATCAAAAGAGTGCGACTTTGTATTCAACAGTATGGGACTCATTTTGAGCATTTGATAAATTGATTAATTTTGTATTAGAAATGTTGAAATTCATGGTCCATCTTTTATTTATGACACTAAAGTCCCCGTCACGAGAAGCTATGAACTTTGTAAATAAAGAACTTTATACTAAAGTTCAAAAAGTAATCCTAAATTCAATCAACTCAATGTAACGTACGTGTAATACGAAACTAACGAGCAATTTCACTTGGTCGGATTTGTGGTACTCCCTATATAAAAATAAAAATCATTACAAACTGTTTTTTTTTTTAAATTTTATCCAAAAATTGCGAACGCGTGAATGTGTGTTTACATAATTTATACCTTCTCGTGACGGGGACTATATGTTATTTAGCAAAAAATAATCCTTATGATGAAGCCTTTTGATCAGTATGATAAAGCTACAGGGTAATTTATTTTCTCGTGTAGAGAGATAGATTGCATCCCGGAGAAGGCCCCGGATTAAAATCTATCCAATGTCCTTACATAGGATAGATTTTATCCCGATATTCCCACGGGATCGACACTTATGTGGGTAAAACCGCGGGGCAAAGCTAGTAGTAAATAAAGTATGGATAACTTATTGCTTAAGAATGTGATCTATACACATCAGAAGGGAGCAAGGAATTATTAACTAATAAGTACAAATCAGCAAACTAGAACTGCGTCGTTGGTCTAGTGGTTGCAATCGCTACGCATGAGGTCCAAGGTTCTATTCCTGCGTCAGGCAAAGTGTTATTGGCAAAACAAGAAATAATCATCCATTTCGTTAAAAAAAATAAATCTTATATTCAGGATCATCTTATTTAAAATCAGTAGAAGATGTTTGAATGTTTGGAGTGTACATAGAGGAGGCGCTTCCAATATCCCTGTTCAAACATGACGTAATAGGAAACATCTTGCTTCCGGAGGCAGCGAGCAAACAAGGAAAGGAAGTACAAGTCTTTTTACAATGGCTTTTTATGGGACCGTTTTCGTATTTTTTTTTTTGTTTAAGTAATCAAAAATAAGGCATTTATTATTTTTTAAGTTTTCACTTCGTGTCATTTATAGTCTATGGGACGAAAACTTTATTTATACTTACAAAAGGTCTTGGGTTCGATTCCCGGGTCGGGCAAACTTATTTTTTTATTGCTGAATGCGGACCCATTTAGAAATAAGAAAAATAACTCTTGACCGCGATCACGCCTGATACAAAGCGATGGATGACATCTATAATGGAATGAGCGTGCCCAGAAGATGCCTAAAGGCTCTGTGTTTCGACACGGATACGGATGTTTCGGGTGGTTCCTGCACATCATCAGGCGGGAGGAAACGCCTGGGTCGCCATTGCCAGGATCGCCCAGAGGACACGGTGGAGCATACGGTGGAGGTCTGCTCCGCTTGAGCGGAGCACCGCCGTGTCGACCTCTCTCGCCCAGCTCTGGTGCAAGCCATGGTCCGGGGCGAGAGGAAGTGGGAGGCAGTAACCTCCTTCTTCGAAGCAGTCATGCTAGCATGGTAGGACGGCTCAGGGAAAGAGCCTTCCGTCCCAGCTGCCGCGGGAGACGCTCCGGGCGTCGGGAGCCGCGTGACGACTCCCGGCCACCGTAGGCGCGGGCCTGCGGGCGGAGAGTAAAGGGTAGCTCACCGTCCGATCAGGACCAGGCCCTTGCCGGATGGCGCGTACGTGTTCCACGCGCGCCTCAAAGAGAAGTCGGCATTAATTGAGGGGCCCCTTAGGGCCGAAGCCTGCCGGGTCAGCGGGATTGTCCGAAAGGGTAAGGGCTAAGGAAGGAACACGAGTGGGTTTTAGTCAGTAATTGTCTGACACTCACTTCCGCTCCGCCCAGAGCGGGAGGAGTCATTTGATGATTTCCTACCCAAAAAAAAGGTAACTGTGTTTGTTATTGTTTTTTTCCATCTGGCATTTCAGTAGTAGCCCGGAGTTTGGATTTTCCCGCAGTTGATGGCATTAGGCTCGTCCCTTTATTACATGGGACGCAAACCTAATTGGCGAAATGTCGGTATGTGTAGGCACGGTCGGTAACAAAACACCATCAACACTGTCATTTTTACAAGTTATTAAACTGACTAAATAATTTTCATTAAACTGCTTTTTAGTTTTTCACATAATAGCAAACAGTTTATCTTCTAAAAATTGTACTTCTGCTGCCATTTTGAGCAAATATCATCAATAATTAAGATTAATAATACTGAAGTGTTAATCGACTTTTGTTGCTGACTGTTCACCTCTGCCTAACCCTTTTTTTTTTTTGCGGATGGGAAATCATCAAATGACTCCTCCCGCTCTGGGTGGAGCGGAAGGGAGTGTCAGACTCTTACTGACTAAAACCCACCCGTGTTCCTTCCTTAGCCTTACCTGGTCTGGGGAATACAGGCGTGGTGGTATGTTGTCATACAGAGTTATTGGTAAAACATTAATAACCTCTTAAGAGGTCATTGTACTCATTATTATGAACAACTTTTACTATGGGACCAAACCTGAAATCGCGAAATAAAAAATCAGCTGTTCCCTACATTTTGACGAGTTATTACGATCATAAATGTTTTTTTTTTTTCAGAACAGCAAATTTTTTTTCCGCGTTTTCTGGTTTGGTGCCACAGTAAAAGTTGTTCATAATGATTAGTACACAATGACCTCTTAATGAGGTTGTTGGTGTTTTTCCAATAACCCTGTATTTGCAAGAATGCGTAATGCTATGTGATGGAGGTTTTCAAAACTTGTATTATCATTACTTTTGCAAAACACTTAAAATAACGTCACGCTTGTATTCCACAAAAGGGTGGTCAGAGGGCACCACCCACAATTCGCAAGTTATATTCATAACTAGCTTCTGACCGCAGCTTCGCCCGCGTAAATGTTGATTTCATGGGTTTTATTTTTTTTACGCGGAACCCTAATCCTTTTTTTAAAATAAAAGTAGCCTAAGTTACTCATTATAATTTATAACATCAGCTATCTGCTAGTAAGTCGCCCAAATCGGTCCAGCCGTTTCGGAGATTAGCCGGTACAAACAGATAGACAGACTAACAGACAAACATGTAAAAAAAACAATGTTTTGTATATAACAAAACATTTTTTTTTACCGTACTTATACTTACTTCCAAACGCATTTAGTAAAAAGCTGTTCATTTGACGTTATAAACAAACACTCCAATTTTATTTGTTTTTATAGATAGAGGCGAGCCCGCTAAACGGGATCTAATCCAGATACTACTCTTAAAAATTCTGTTTTTTTGTTATGTGTTTTGTTGGTTTTCCATCAGGGTTTTTTGCAAAACTACAAAATATAGAGCAGGTTTCTTAGTAAAACATTATTCATTTCTAAAATATTTAGGATAACATTATGAATCATAATTGATAGTTAACTGTTAAGTTAATTGTATCAAATCCCATTGGTGAAGGATTTTGTCACTTAGTTATTTTTTTTTTGTCTGTGCTAAAATACCAATCAATCCAATCCCAATCTCTTTGATTAAACCTACGTAGTGCAGCAAAAAAAGAAAAACACGGACTGTCTTCGCCATATTATGATTCATAATGTCCTTTTACGATTCTGCCAAAGTGGCCTTTTTGGACTTCCAGAACACAACATAAATGTCAGTTCACACAGCCCCAATTCACCTCCGCACACACACTGCAGTATAATATTGTACCGAATATCCATCCGTTTGTCTATTAGCAATCACCTGCACAAGACACGCTAACACGCTTCGACGCGTCCTGTGCACAAGCACGGCGATGTTTGTGTGCTGTGTGTGAGGGCACTAACGTTGTTTTGTAACCAGCTCACTAATTGGACAGGGTACGCTGTGACAATTTATTATATAGGTATATATATGTATGTGTGTGTGTTTGTGTTGTCTTTGTTATACTGACCCCTCGTTCATCATCATCATTTCAGCGGAAAGACGTCCACTGCTGGACATAGGCCTCCCCCAATTTTGGGGGGGGTTTGCCATAAACGCCACGCTTGGCAGGCGGGTTGGCGATCGCAGTATGGTATGATGGTGTAATGCATAGAGAACGCTGCTGCCCATTCTCCGGTCTCCCTTAGTCGCCTTTTATGACACCCACGGGAAGTATGGGGTGGTGCAATTCTTTAAGTCCGGCACCACACAGACAACCCCTGGTTAGTGGAGTAAATCTGCTGTCAAGTCTAAGGTGTTCGGTATTGGTTCATCTAAATAACAGTAACGATGATTTAAACATAAAACAGTGTAAAGGCACACGTTACAAATCGGAAAGGGATCGGCACCGTATCGCCTTTTGCCTCGCCGTCAAACAGGCGTCAACCTAATGTAAGCACGTAACCAAAGCGGATTAGAAGCTCCGATACGTCGAATCGGCTACGGCCAGGTGATGCCGCGCTTACGGCTCGCCGATCGCTGGTTGATGGTGCAGCAGGCAGGCCGGAGGGGTGAGACGGGCAAGGGTGGACGAAGAGACGTAAGCTCGGGACGACGAGCCGTAAGCGCGGGAACGACGAGGCGTGACGCACAGCACCGCGGTCCGTGAGATTGTCCCGAGGCGAGGCGATTACTTTTCGATTCCGATTAGTGTGCGTTGCAGTAGGGAGTTTCATACAAAGAATACTGAACGACTCGAGTTGATACGTTGAACGCCGACCTCATCTAGTTTAAAAAAAACATGATTGACGTGTAAAAGTGTTTGTTACTTACAAAAGTAAAATCATTTATCATTTGATACAGGGCCGATCCCTTTCCGGTTTGATACCTTAAGATGGAACATTTTAAATGGTGCGTTTCAGGAACATATCATTGTTTCCCTTACCTACATGAATGTACTGCTAACAAAAGAGTTTGGTATGCAAGCAAGCAATAAACATCTTTCCCCTACTCGGGCAATATTTATTATTGGTGTGTGCCTGCCTTACTTAACCTGGCTCAAATAAACTTATTTACTTTCTTTATTGTTATTGTGTGTGTAATAAAACTTAACGTGCATACCTACATAGTAGGCCAGTCATTTAAAGGCCTACGCAGACCAGGACGGCATGGCAAGGGATTTTGCCGTCAGTCAAAGCACACTAGCCGCTTAGATACCGCGGCCTTCCAGCGGCTTCCCCGCTTCTCTACCCCCGCCGCCTCACCCCGCGGCATGTCACAACGAGCGCCGGTGTCCTTGGCATCATCCTTGGCAGGACGCCACGGCATCCCGCCGCGGGAGCCCGTGGCGCGTCTTTCAATGCCGTGTAATGAAATCCCTTTCGATACCACGGCATCATTTTAAAGCATATTAATTTATGTCGTATTTCTATATCGATACGTTTGAATGTCCATTAGTCAAAAATTACTCGACTTGGCGGGGGCACTCCCGTGCCCCCCGATCCCTTCCCATGCCGTCCCGGTCTGCGTAGGCCTTAAAACACCGTAGGTCGCAAAAAATGCATTACACTGATATTTTGGGGATGTTGTTGTTTTGGTTACTCCAAAAGTATAAAAGCAAGTTTAAAGCTTCGAAAGACCAGTGCTAACCGCGTGACGTTTGAAAAACCTCGATATTTTCGAAATTATATCAGTTTTTGGCTTATACGTTCTAAAAAGTGCATCCTACGTATAACTTACATATATGCCACCGTAGCCCTGTAAGAGGCCAAGATACGCCACTTCAAACATTGGGTATTTTTCACTGCTTTCTTTGGTGAAACTCGCCCTTATACGAGCTAGAAGTAGTTGTAGTTAGCTGCCTACCCATCAATTTCGTTGACTGTACTTTGATATACATACAATCTACGTATATCAATGTATTATTATTGAACAGGGGAAGCATTGCGGCTGTGCCCTCCTATTAGGCTCTATAATAATACATAATTGTTTCCTAAACAGACAGGAGCGGGCTAACTTCATTAGCAGCATGTCTGAGTGCAGTTTCATTATGTTGTAGGTACCTGTGAATGTTTGATGGGTTTCTGCGTGGGGATAACCTTTATTTTGCAAAGAAAAAGTATTTATTCAGACTTGCATAGAAGATAATGAGGGATTTTCTTTTTTAACTCTTCCCTAGTCGCTGGATAGATGGCGCTGAACTTGGTAAGTTACTGCAAGGAACGGAACGTCACATAATTTTTTGATTATTTCACTTGGATGTAATTTTGAGATCATAAAACGAAAGCAAGCGAAAGTGTCAGTCAACGAGCATATGTGACGTGACGTTTTTTTTTTCCAAGCATTTTGGCTTTGGCACCTAGTAACGTAGTCAGTTCAACGCCATCTACAGAGTTTTTGGAAACTATGTTTTTTTTTAATACTCAAAAAGAAAATCTCTCATTACAAAAACTTAATATTATGAATGACACACAGAAAATAAAATAATAAAAACATAATTATTAAACAAAACTACGAATAAAAACTTTTTACAAAAAAAAAAATAACTACGACCGACTTTCAAAAAAAAAATTGTACAAAGTGAAAAATAACTTTAATTTC
This sequence comes from Mesoligia furuncula, assembly GCA_916614155.1. Lineage (NCBI taxonomy): Eukaryota > Metazoa > Arthropoda > Insecta > Lepidoptera > Noctuidae > Mesoligia > Mesoligia furuncula. The sequence goes on from OU744794.1 coordinate 6,994,867, forward strand.
GAAAATCGGTGTCATAAAACGAAAATGCAGAACTAACGACTATTTTCATTTTAGTGTTTTTTTTTTTTGCAAAAAGTTTTCATTTTTTAGTTGTATCTAGGTACCTATTTACCTACCCCACACAAATTTATATAACACTACTTGCTATGAGCTACAGTGACAGGAAACTATTGAACACATCTGCCTACCTCTTTAATGGGTACAGGCGTGATGTTATGTTGTGTGATTGCGTAAACAATGCATACATATGCGATAGTAGCAATCGCGGTTGATTTGCTGGCATTTATTGAAGAGTTCCGTTGTCTGTCTCTGAAACTCATCATCAGACCTTTACGAAATTTAAATGGAACCATTTCAGAATAAACCTCTGTCGAACAAAAAAAAAATCTGCCTATCCCGAACATACTTAAAAAAATATGAAGAAATATCCGAATTGAGAACCTTCTCATTTTTAGAAGCCGGTTAAAAAGTTTTTAAAGATGGTTTTTATGGTATACAACAATTTTGAAAATTCAAGTTGCGAAAGAGATACGTATAACGTCGAATTTCCTCCCGTGGTCTCCTTTATGAAGTCAAAATAAAATACTTCATCATCTGCCGTCTACTTCCAGCCTATCCAGATGCAGCTGAATACCAGTGTTTCACATGGAGCGACTGCCTATCTAACCTCCATAGCCCAGTTATCGGTTAATACGATACCCCTTGTTAAGAATGAAAAAAAAAAACAGTGACACTCCGGGGCCAACAGAAGTGAAAACATAACACAAACATAATACTTTGCCATCACTCACTGGCACATCGTATATCGAGTACATCCCGAGGACAGCCGAACACATCCGAAGCGGGTATTTTTTTAATCGTCTTATTAACAAAACACGCACGGTGTCAGTTACGGTAACAGTGCAGCGAGTTCAATGGTTTTTTCCCATCTCAAAAAATACCCAACGCGCCTAAAGAAGTTTTCACATCATATAAAAAAAAACAAAATAAGTTAGTCTATGGAACTAAAAGCCGACTCCATTGTTTTTTTTTTTTGTATTATTTACGTAGGTCTGGATGGCAATAAATACAGAATTAAAAGTAATGCAACATTACGACTTCCCACTATTTTGGGTTCTTTACCCTATTTTTTTAATTTTAACACCATTTTGTTTCGTTATTTTAAAAGCTTACACACATTTCCGTTTTATTTATTCGCCCCTGTTTTATTTTATTTAAATTAATTATTGCAATCGCCAACAAGATTAATTTGACTTTATGCGTTTTTGTGGCGGCCATCAGTGGTCCCAACAGAATCGCAATTTCCACTTTTAAAATCGTTCTCTCGTAAAATCATTGACCCATTTCGGGAACGTTTAAAATATTAGCGTAAACATTTCCTTATTTTCGTTCGGATCAAAAGAAGTATCCAACGATATAATCAGTTTGAGTGTGCTTAGCCTAATCATAATTAATTTAAGGTTCGTTACACAAGTGCCCACTCCCGTTTCGACGAACATAATCTTTTTTTTTTGCATTTATAGCCTTTTAATAAAAAGGTTTGCAAACGTCCCTTTTATGGGACAACTTAATAAAAAAAGGATGGAGTTCAAAGGGAGCGTTTGGAGTGTAATTTATGCTTAAGAAAAATGAATGTAGCGGGACACGTTCGAGTTTTATTGTTCTTCCAATTGAGGTAATAGGAATATTTGTATGGGCGAAAGTTTCGAGAATGTGTGGCCGAACTTTGATATAAGTTTTTCTCTCTACTGTGTTCTTTACAAATAAATAAAATTGAAGTGTCTGATTGTCCAGCGGGATTGTCCGAAAGGGTTACCGCTGGTCCGGAACATAAAGGGCTAAGGAAGGAACACGGGTGGGTTTTAGTCAGTAAGAGACACTCCCTTCCGCTCCAGCCAGAGCGGGAGGAGTCATTTGATGATTTCCCATCCGAAAAAAAAAGTGTCTGTTTGTAATGTCAAAACAGATTTTTACTAAATGCTTATGAAAGTATATCATCATTTGCCTAGCCTTTTCTCAACTATGTTGGGATCGGCTACCAATCCGCTTCTACCGGATGCAGCTGAATACCAGTGTTTTACATGGAGCGACTGCCTATATGAACCCTACAACCCAGTTGGATACTAGGTAATACGATAGCCCTTGGTAAGCCTGGTTGTCAGATTTTCGGGCTTTGCCCCTCCAAGCGACTTTTTGTTAAATATAATAGAGAGGGCCGAAGAGCGAAAGAGACTATGTATGGCTTTCGAGCTGAGAATGCTGAGGCCAATAGTGAGGGCAAAATGAAAATCCAAGATGGCGGCTGCAAAAATGTTCAAATTTTTCGTCATGAGTGTCGTTTTCATGGTTTTCGAAGGTGCTGCAGCTGACAGTGACGTCAAAATTAAAATCCAAGATGGCGGCTGCCATTTTTTAAAAATCTTTCATCATGTATCGTTTTTATGGATTTCGAGGGTGCTGAAGCCGATAGTGAGGTCAAAATGAATTTCGTTTCTGCCGGGGGCCCCCGACGTCACACGTTTTGGCGGACTATTAACTAAGCTCAGGTTCACTAGGGCGCGTTTTTGACTCGGTGATTTTTTCGCGCACTTCTTAGCGCCGAGAGTTGTGAATCCAACAATGTGTTTTTGACGCGCTGAGATGCGCTCTGTTGAATTCTCAACGTTCGACTCAACACTTAGAGTTGAAAATCCAGTAGGTACCCGGTAGAATTCCACTGCGATATTTTTAAGTCAGTGCGACCGTGGCCTTTATAAACAAGATCCTGCTACCCATAAACAATGATTATGACCTTTTTACAGTCTTACAGAACCAAGATATACCCCTTAAAAATGCAAAAACTTTCGTCGTATGTATTTCCTGTAGTTTCGTCATCACATTTATTAAAGTATCTACTTAGTGAAAACATTATTATTTACTAGCTGCGCCCCGCGGTTTCACCCGCCTAAGTTTAGATCCCGTGGGAATATCGGGATAGCCTATATGTTAATCCAGGGTGTCAGCTACCTTCATACCAAATTTTATCAATATTGGTCCAGCCGTTTGAGCGTGAAGAAGTAACAAACATATTAACACACACACACACACTCTCAAACTTTCGCCTTTGTAGTATTAGTGTGATAAACGTTGCTTAAAGTTAAGAGACGTCTAAAGTCAAAAATGTCCCTAATCTTTACTTAACTTTACAACGTTCGTAAATAAGCCCCCTTGAGTTGCTAATACTAGGTATTTTTTACAAGAACGCCACAAATAAACAGTTAAGTACAATAGTTTTTTTTAATCACGTGTCTTAGTAAATGAAGACACATAATAGGTATTAATACTGTAATAACCAAAGCCAGACTAGATGCTAACATATTATGAACTTCTAATAACAAATATTTGTGTTTGTTTTGCGGTCATACACACATGGCCTGCTATCTAAACGACCAAGTTTATTTAGTTAGCAGCGAGAGCACTTTTAAAGGATTTACAACCTTATCACAAACGAGTAAGGTTTTAACCAACTGCAAACAGAAAAGTTTAATACTGTATTACCGCAGAAAGCCTGATAGGAAACTGCATTCGTGCTCTTATATCAGATATAGGTAAATGTAATACTCATTATGCACTAGTGCGCAGAGTTTGTAATTAAAAATTTCCGGGACATATACTTACTTAGAAATGACTCGGCTGATGTTTACACAAGCAATTATCTATTTCTTTGAAAATAAAGTTTACAAAAATATTGGGACTAGAGAGCAACGGCCGTGACTTACGAGTTGCAGGACGTAGGTTCCAACCCAGACAGGCGCTTTACTTTGAGCAAATTATTTCATAACCATAAAGGCTCCTGCAAACAGGCGCGACACGCGATATAATCGCGCGCGACACAAAGGCACCGCTCGTTGCGCGACTTGCGGTATCTTTGTGTCGCGCGCGATTTTATCGCGTGTCGCGCCTGTTTAAAGGAGCATTTACTCTCGAAATGGCAAGGAAAACATCGTGAGGAAATCGGCATGTCCTAGAACCAAAAATTTGAAGACGTGACATCTATCAATCCGCACTGGGCCCGCGTGGTGGTTTACTGCCTCTCTCAAGGAGGGGAGGCCTGTGTCCCAACAGTGGGAGCATTAAAGGCTCATTCATGTAAGTATTTTACTAAAACGTCTATATTGCTTCGTCGATTTTTCTTGTCGTTCGGCTAGCAGTTGAGCTCTATGTGGAAAAGTTATTTCTGCGTCTTCATAAACTGCTCAAAGTGCTCCTACTATATGCTGTGTCTTTTTACGGTATTCGATTTAGGGGTGTTACCGGTGTCTCAACATTATGGCTGCAATAGAATCACGCAGTGGAGACCTGCCTCTATCATGATTAATTTTGCGTACATAGTGTCACAGCTAGTGTTTGAATACAACACCGTGAAAAAATCAACCGAGTTTCAATTTCCCTTTCCCGTTTTTCGATAACTACTTTCTTAGTCGAAAAAAAAAACGTTTTTTTAATAGGCAACTTTATGCAACCGCTTAGTCCTTAGGACAAGGACACACAAAAAATGGCGTCTTAAAAAATAAACAAGGCGTTGTCACCAAAAATGAGAAGGGGTGTAAGGCTAAATCGAATCCCCTGGAGCATATGTGAGACCCTTGTCACAGGACAGTCGTCATTTCATGGGTATCTTGTTCCTGCAGGCAATTACAATGTGATTGACCACGCACCAGCTTTGGTAGACCTCCACCCCTCCCCTTTGCGTAAGAACTTTATGAAGAGTAAAGGGAAAGCGTAAGGTTTGAATGGGTCTTGGTAAAATGGTCGGATGTATGTACCAAGTGTTTGGTCCGCTGGCTGGATTGATTGAGCTTCGGTTTGACTACTCACTGTTTCAATAATGAAGTGATTGGCTATACGACAAGTTTTGTATTATGTTTGATTGGTATTACGTTCTGATTGAGGCAGTGATGTTCCTAATTATGCTATATTGACTGTGTTCCGTGGCTGTGTGTGATTATTTTATCCGATGAAAATTTTGTGCGGAATGTGGCAGAATTCTACAAACTCAATTTTTTTATTAATTTGGGTTATACTCGTATCTTTGTAGAATTGGCAACTGTTAACCAGAACTGATTCGTCCGATTTCCTGAAATCTTTACTTTTCAGTAATAATGTTGTTTAAGTTGGTCGACTCTTCACAGACGTGACCTATTTTTTGGCCAAAGAATCAGGATTGCCGTCAGTCTTATGGGCACTTTTCCTGTTGACAGCGGTGCGGATGAATTTTTTGATGCCCTGTGATTCTTTTCCCTCTTTTATCATCATCATCATCAGTATGGTATGGTGGTGGAATGCATAGAGAACGCTGCTGCCCATTCTCCGGTACACCCCTTAGTCGCCTTTTACGACACCCACGGGAAGAATGGGGTGGTGCTATTCTTTAAGTCCGGCACCACACAGACAACCCTCTTTTATATATAAATGAAAATCAGCTGTTTCGTACATTTTGGTCAAGTAGGTATTAAAATTTTGTATGAAACAGCAGATTTTTTTTCGTGATATCAGAGTTGGTCCCTTAGTGACAGTTGTTCATATTCATGGGTAGAATACCCTGTAAAAATTTGGAACCGGTATAAAAAATAATTCTGTATACCTACATATTATTTATATTATTTTAAGGGCTGTTTTTTCAATCGATAGATATTTTTCACTTTTTAGTTGTTCAATTTTTTTTTCGTGGAATAAAATTGACGTCTGACAGTTTTTGCATGGAAGAACTGTTAAAAATTCAAAATGATTCCTTGGGTATATGTTATGTAAATATTAGTCCACTTCCTAATCACACTAATTCACACTAATATTATAAAGGCGATTGGTTGTGAGACTTGTGAGGATGGATGGATGGATGTTTGTTAAACTACTAAACAGATTTGGATGAAATTTTCCACACATACAGTTTATAACCAGGATTAAAAGATAGGATATTTTTATCCCAATTTTCCCGCGGATTCGACACTAAATGCGGGTGAAACCGCGGGGCGCTGCTACTCTTTAATAAAGTAACTAATAAAAAGGTACTTATGTGCTTTCTAAGCGATTTCTCCTAACAATGCAGATACCTGATAAAATACTAACAGTTGAACCCTTCTTCTGGTGTCGCTGGCACGACAGTATTTCAAATCTTGTGGGCCCAAAACAAATCATCAATTCAAATCTTGTGGGTTCGCAATTTCCACGTTCAAGTTGAACCATTCGAAGTGGCTTTTTTTTAAACAAAAAGAAGCCAATGCCATATTAATATGCAATCATACTCTCGAGCCTAAAACTCTTATTAACCGACTTCAAAAAAGGAGGAGGTTCTTAATCCAGTTGAATTTTTATTTTTTGTTTGTTATTTACCTCAGAACTCTGATAATTATAAGCCGATTTGCAAAATTCATTTTTTAACCCCCGACGCAAAAACGACGGGGTGTTATAAGTTTGACGTGTCTGTGTGTGTGTGTGTGTGTGTCTGTCTGTGGCATCGTAGCTCCCGATCGGATGAACCAATTTTGATTTTGTTTTTTTTGTTTGAAAGGTGAATTAGTCGGGAGTGTTCTTAGCTATGTTTGATGAAAATCGGTCCAAGATGGCCGCCGCCACAAAATGGCGGACTACATATTTTTTCACAACTTCCATAATATGGGTATCAAATGAAAGGGCTTGAATAGTAGAATACTATACACTATGATACATTTCAAATCCAAGATGGCCGCCACCACAAAATGGCGAATTACATTTTATTTTCAAAACTCCCTCAACATGGGTATCAAATGAAAGGGCTTGACTAGTAGAATACTATACGCTATTACAAATTTCAAATCCAAAATGGCGAATTATATTTTTTTTTCACAACTCCTTCAATATAGGTCCTGTACCTATCAAATGCAAGGGCTTGACAAGTAGAATAATGTACACTATATTGAAAGGGAATGAGGGATATTAACTAACGAAATGAAAACTAAAAACTTGAAAATATTTTTTTGTCTGATCAATGCTCTAGAATGATGAGGAAAGTGGAGTGATGACTGGTAGGTACTTACGACCACTAAGTTTGACTATTTTTATTACGAATGGAATTATCCTACATAAAAAGCGTAGGTATTTCTACATCAGATAGTGTCGCAGTCCCATTTTATAAACTAGATCTGAAATACCTAAGATATCTAATAGCTATGAAATACTTGTACGAAAGTTGAATAACTAAAGGAAGAACTAGAAAAAACTGGCCAAGTGCGAGTCGGACTCGCACACGAAGGGTTCCACAAGGCAAAAACGCCGAAAAAAACATGTTTTTTGTATGGGAGCCCCCCTTAAATATTTATTTAATTTTAATTTTATTATTTATTATTAAAGTTAAAATACAATTGAGTATTTTGTGAATATTTCAAGTGCCTACCTGTTGCATTTTTGATATCGAGCAAAAAAGGGCAAAAAAATCGGGTTTGTTGTATGGGAGCCCCCCTTAAATATTTATTTTATTTTCAGAAATATATAATTTGTGAAAATTTCAATAGTCTAGCTATCGCGGTTCTTGAGATACAGCCTGGTGACAGACAGACAGACGGACAGACAGCGAAGTCTTAGTAATAGGGTTCCGTTTTTACCGTTCCGTTTTTTTTGAAAAAGGATATAATAAAACAAAAAAATCTGTTTAGTCTTAAAAACTATTCTTCAACTATAAATTAATAATTATTTGTTGACGGATAAAAAAACTGATTAAACACCAAATTAACTGAATCTTAAAACGCAAGAAAATAGAAAAAATGAAATACAAAAATTAAGGAGTCCCTACAAAAAGGATGAAATAAAAAATTAAATTAAAAAATTAAAAAACCCCCGACACAAAAAAATAATAAAATTAAATGTAAGTAATTGGAAAAGGATCAAATAATTTTAAAACCCCCAACTTAAAGAATCTAAGTAAAACAGATAAATTCATATGGAAGTCGGGGGACCGTTCTGTGGAACACCTTCTATTCTAAGAGGTCCCCCGACTGCCATATGAATTTATCTGTTTTACCTAGATTCTTTAAGTTGGGGGTTTTAAAATTATTTGATCCTTTTCCAATTAGGTACCATTTTTACATTTAATTTTATTATTTTTTTGTGTCGGGGGTTTTTTAATTTTTTTTAATGGGTAAGGTTTGCCTCAGGGGCGGTCCCATATAAATTTTATTAATATTGCGTGGGGTTATTATAGGCACAACTAAAAAGTGAAAAATAAAACCTTTTTACAAAAAAAAAACCAACTTCCAAAAAAGTCGGTGTCGTTAGTTCCGCATTTTTCACTTTTTTTTTAGTGTTTTTATTTGGAATACAGGTTTTTTTTTTAAAGTCCAAAGAGCCAAATAAAAGTCCTTTTAAAGTATTATTTCCAATCACAAATGACACGTACTCAACAGGAACACTATAAATTGAATGGATATCTTTACAATGCATCTGCTTTTAATCCAGTAGCTCTCTATTGTTGCCAATGCAATACCTACAATTGTTTTCTTTGAATTTATATTTTATACTAGCTGTGCCCGCGACTTCGTTCGCGTACGTATTGGATTTCATTGTTTTTTTTTTGCGCGGGGCCCTCAGTCTGCCCCTTAAATATAAATACGATACTCCTTATAATATCAGCTATCTGTCAGTGAAAATGGGTCCAGCCATTTCGGAGACTAGCCGGAATAAACAGTAGGTACTTAAGACAAAAAATTCCAATTTTTTTTTTAAGAGTACCTATGTACTTGTACCTACCGAATATCGTCGTCGTCGTTTCAGCCGATAGACGTCCACTGCTGGACATAGGCCTACCGAATATACTTTCATATAAATTTAGTAAAAAGCTGTTATTTTGACATAACAAACAGACATTTCTATTTTATTTATTTGTATGTCATCATCTGATTAGCCTTTTCCCAACAATGTTGGGGTCGGCTTCCAGTCTAACCGGATGCAGCTGAATAAATATTTATACGTAAAGTTTGAAATTAAAATGGGTACTTTTTAATTTTATTTATATGAGAAAATAAACGGTAACACATTACTTATTTATTTAGCCAAGCTTGTAAAAGTCAAGCCTTTTCATATAAAAATCCCCTACGTCATGTTATGTACATAAATAAGGATTGTAGGTACACAGAACCACCTTAGAGATTAAACACAGGATCCTCTGTATTCACATTTTCACGAAAAATATTTTTTTGCTGATGAATTTGTTTTTTCTTACTTATAATATATAATATATGGTGTAAGTATGCGTAGGGTAAACACAATCAGGCTCATGTCACCCTTCTTAGTATAAGGCAAAGGGTGATAGGATCATGCAAATAACTTGCAGTAGGTCAATACTGGACAAAGTCCTTGTGTACAAAAAGCTTTCGAACTCACCCCTCGGTAAAAATGGAGACATCATCATCTGCCAAGCCTTTTCCAAACTATTTTAGGGTCGGCTTCCAGTCTTTTCGGATGCAGCTGAATAGTGCAGAATCTGCGTGCAATAGAGGCCTATGGGCGAGGCCACAACACTGCGTTGCGGCGTCGTATCGCAAAAACGACGTCACAGCACAATGCGTCGTAAATACAATGCGTCGTAGATTTTTACGATGCGACGCCGCAACGCAGTGTTGTGGCCTCGCCCTATGTCCAGCAGTGGATTGCTAAAGGCTGATGATGATCATGATGAAGACTGCCTATCTGATCTCCACAATCCAGTTACTGGGTAATACGATACCCCTTGGTAAAACTGATTGTCAGACTTTTGAGTTTCTGACGACCCGTCAAATCCATCTATCGTACTTTCCGAGGCACGGTATGTAAAAATGGTCACCCATCTACGGACGAACCGCGGCAAGTGTAACTTAACCAGAAGGCCAATTCCCGTCATTAAAAACGTTCAAAATCTAGTCGCAATCTCAGCTCAGCGACAATCAAAGCCAAAAACTTGTCATTATTTTTTTAAATATTTTAGATTTTTTTTAGATTGAGACTGAGGTCAGACTGCGAACGTTCTTAAAACTGGACCTATTTGGCGCATCCGTAAGGCACATAATACTATTTAAGGGTTTTTTTTTTGTTTTTGTGTGAATATTGTGTGCCTTTTTTTTTTTTGTCGCTGAGACAACGATTACATTACGCATCTCCGCTCGTCGGGGGACGAGACGGAGTATGTGGGACTCCCTGCCAGAGTGCCAGTATACCCACTAAAACTCAGCGGTGTACCCTCATCGCCTTGATGGGGGGGTCATGGGAATCCGGCTCAGCCTTTGCGTCCACAACCCCCGGCGCATGCCCGCCTATCAGGCGGGCCCGGCATGTCCCCCCGGCTGGGGGGCTACGGGAATGGCCGGGAACACCTGGCCTTTCCCGTCCGGCACTGGTGGAAGTCTGTGCAATACAGGCGAGGGTGCCCCCGCACCCGTCGCCTGCTGGCTTGACTTAACCTGTGTCAACTAAACTTATTTTCTTTCTTTAAAATTATGAGAATTGCCCCTCTGATCGATCGACCCGTGCGGCTGTTATTATTTAGCCACAAGCCCTAAAGCGCGGTCACTGTCGGACTGCATAGAAAAGAAAGAGAAGCGCGATAACGCAACGCTGGTAATTTACTGCAAAACATGAAGCAATTATTTAATTACAAAAAATCTATTGTTTGGACTAAAAAATTAAAACACTAGTGTTTTAGTATGTTGCTTGTAGAATAATCTGACAAAAAATCAGAATGATTGTATGATTAGTATGGTTGTTCTTGTAAAAAAAAAGTTTTTAGAGGTATAAGTATTCATGATTTTGTTCTATCGTATCAAATTAGTTTTGTTATATTGTTTTCAACACAGTATCTACCTAGCTTATATCCTGAAGAATATCATATATCTTTCTGATTATGTTTACTGAAGTCAATCATAATTATACTTTTATTGATTCTAAAACCTGCGTTTTTTGCGTTTAGGTCCTATAAGCCCCCTAATATTACTATTAAACCTTCTGATATTTACTTGTAAGGGGACGATGGCTGCCTGAAAGCGACGAGGCTGTTTGCCCTAGCAGTAACAAGTTTGCACTGTGTTGCCTTCGTTAGTGCGTGTCGCATGCCTAAATTGTTTTGTTAGGCTTCACGTATAGTTAGTTACATGCTATTAGGAGAAAAGTCTACATGTAAATAATTTACGTTCAGGGACTTTAATTCTGTACTATCTTATCTTGTTATTTTAAGAGAATGTTATAATAATAATATTACTTGACTAGCTTCCGCCCGCGACTCCGTCCGCGACTCCGTCCGCGCGGATGTCGGTCTTCGCGTGGATGGTTTATTTCTCCATTTTGAGTACCTAACTCTGACAATGACATCTTATAAATATCTATTGGACCCAAATACGGCTAAGCCTATAATAATTAAGGAGATCCCTCTATTGAGCTACTGCTGTTGAGCTCGCGTTCTGTAGTAAGTATTTTTTTCATAGTAATTCCGACCTTGATAAGTAGCATGTAGCAGTAAATTACTGACAGTGACGAAAAGTTTGCAATAATAAAAAAGTGATCGTGACAATGCGACAGAAAGTTAATTGAGAGCTTCAGCATACACAACATTGTTAGTGAGCTCGTCCGGAATATGAACATGAAGATTTCTTGGACTGCTCACACGGGAAAGAGCTACGTAAAGTTGCCCGTGTGAAAAACAACTCGCGGTAAGATCTACGCCAGCAACTCCTAGGGTCTGACCTTGAGCCTTATTTATTGTCATGGCGTAACACAAAGCTACAGGAAACTGTATTCTCTTAAATTGAAATGGAAAATTATCCACTACGGGTAATGCAACGTGTGTTCGCGGTTCTACAGAACAACGTCTATGAATAAAAAAAAAAATTTTTTTTTCGACGTATTTTTCCAGGATAAAAAGTATCCTATTTTATGCCCAGGATAATAAGGTATAATTATACCAAGTTTCATCGAAATCGAACTGTTAGTTTTCACGTGATGCCTGCATATACAGACAGACAGACAGACAGACAGACAGACAAAAATTTTTTTAATCACATATTTGGGTTTGGTATCGATCCAGCAACACCCCCCGCTATTTATTTTTTCAATATTTTCAATGTACAGAATTGACCCTTCTACAGATTTATTATATGTATAGATATTTGCACGTCACATCGTGTGGCAAATAATTATGCCTGTACCTAATAATGTTTGTACCATCTTGCATACATGTATTTTCTTGTATGAATGACACATGTAAATAAATATTATCTTATCTTGTTTTACAATACCTCGGGTATTGTAAAATAAGATAATTTCTGCACGTGTTAGAAAGTGGATAGGAAACTACATTTGAGTGTCAGGACCATCCTGCTACTAGTTATTTAATATGTGTAAAAGTAGGTAGGTACCTATGAATATGGTTTGTAGGGTAAGACTTTTTTAAAGAAAAGCGCAGAAAGACAAGACTAAGCATTTATTTCAATTAGGCTTATAAAAGAAATAAAGAAAAAAAATGTTTATTTCTACACAGTTCGTGAAAAATACAAAATTAACAAAATATAAAAAAAAGTTTCAACAACAATAGTGTGTGCCTCACGGCTGCGCCAAAAAGGTTCATTTCATCATCATTGCCAGACAGATGCTGTCTGACGCTGGTTTTCTAATGAACCTTTAATTTTTATTTTTTTTAAGCCTTGCTCCTCACTAGGAATTTCTCCTGTATTGTGGGTGCGTTTACAAACATTTAATCTCACATACACAAACAGCCAGACCCGGAACAACTACTGGTAGGTCATACAAATATTTGTTCCGTGCGGGAATCGGACCCGCGACACGCGGCTCAGCAGTCAATCGCTTAACCACTGCGCCAACTGTGCCGTCAAAGTTCTGCATATATTGTAAAAAAAAAAAAAACGAACATGAGACACCACTAAGGGCCTGTCAAACAGTTGTAACCAAAGTCTTATTAAAAATTGGCGGTAACCCCTGTTTTATTAACCGAGTTAAAAAAAAAACCGGGCAAGAGCGAGTCGGACTCGCGCACCGAGGGTTCCGTAACATCCGGGTTTATGTTTATGAAATAAAATGTTTTTTTTTTATTTTTGAGTTGATTGAATGAATGGTAAATTGTGGTTTACGATTTATGACGTATTAAAAAAAACTACTTACTAGATCTCGTTCAAACCAATTTTCGGTGGTAGTTTACATGATAATGTACATCATATATTTTTTTTAGTTTTATCATTCTCTTATTTTAGAAGTTACACACACATTTTACCACTTTGGAAGTGTCTCTCGCGCAAACTATTCAGTTTAGAAAAAAATGATATTAGAAACCTCAATATCATTTTTGAAGACCTACCCATAGATACCCCACACGTATGGGTTTGATGAAAAAAAAAATGTTGAGTTTCGGTTCTAAGTATGGGGAACCCTAAAATGTATTGTTTTTTTTTCTATTTTTGTGTGAAAATCTTAATGCGGTTCACAGAATACATCTACTTACCAAGTTTCAACAGTATAGTTCTTATAGTTTCGGAGAAAAGTGGCTGTGACATACGGACGGACAGACAGACAGACAGACATGACGAATCTATAAGGGTTCCGTTTTTGCCATTTGGCTACGGAACCCTAAAAAGGAGAAGGTTATCAATTCCGTTGAATTTTTTTTTTAAATGTTTGTTACCTCAGAACTCCGTTATTTAGAAGCCAATTTGCAACATTTTCATTAACTTGCTTGGGTAGTTTTTGAGTTAGCTTCAATGATACGTATTTTTGCCACTTAGTTTATATTGATGATGTTATAATTACTTCCTGTCACTGATATTTACATAGCAAGTAGTGTTATGCGAATGTGTGTGGGGTAAGTACAGTCACGAGCACTAATATGTCAACACTTGGCAACTTTCAATTGCGATATTTTCACGAAATAACGAATGCAACGTTGAAATACGACACTTTACATAAACCTATTGGTTCGAAATATACTATGATCGTAATAATATAAAATTTCATTCAAAAACAAAGGAGAAAATCGCCTTTGAATAAAGCCAAGTGTATACATACTTTTGCTCGTGACTGTAGGTACAACTTAAAAGTAAAAAATGAAAACTTTTTTACATAAAAAAAAGAACCGATTTCCAAAAAAGACACTGCAAAGTGAAAAATAACTTTAATTTCGGAAGTCGGTGGCAAAAAACGAAAATTCGAACCCAACAAAAAAAAATTATTACAATCTCAATAAAATTATGATTGTAAATGTATGCTTGGTCAACCCCTAGTATCAGGTGGGATGACACTGACAGCTCACTCCACGCTCAGTTCACCTAAGTTTTCACGGTGAGATAGTTACAGAAAAATGCCTGGCTCAATGCTGGTCCTGCTCCACAACCACAACTAATTGATTAACACTTGAAAATACTGTTGGAGCTGCTGTAGATTGTTAGATTATCTTTGCACTGTATAAACTCAATTTCCTTTGCATTGTATAATTGCATAGCACAGATGTGAGTTCTATGTAAGTATGTACTATACCTTATTTACCATTTACCGGGTAATATGTCTTTCATTGACTTGAATGTGCCATGGCGGCTGATAGTATGTCATGCTCACACAAATGTCTCGCTGACGGTGGCGTGTGTATTGGATCATTTAGCTCCCTTCAAAATGGTTGAGCTGGATGGTGCTGATCTATGCGTCATGTTCGTGAACGGGCGCTGTCAGTTGGGGCTGGCCATCACTCAGCTGCCTCGGCTTATTTCTAATTATTTTATTTTTGGATTGTTGTCTTCTTACTATTTGCTGTACTCTGGACGCTCTTAACGCGTACGTATTTTTTTTACATCGTTTTCACATATAATTGTAAATTCAGCATTAATGATGTAACTAATATTTTTGTAAAAATACCATTTAAAAGAGTGTCCATGGAGTTTCTTGCCCGTTCTTCTCCATAGATACCTACGCTTTAGAATGGGCAACTAGCTTCATATTTTCTGACTGACCGACTTCTTGACAATTCAAAAGTGCCTGTAAATGGTTTAATTGAAATAAATGGTTTGAGTTTGAGTTTGAGAATCGCACATTTCTATGATCCCACTGGCTGTTCGCTTTCCCATTTACGCGCTTATTTACTTTCGAAGCACCATTGTTACAATAAAACACAAACGTATGCGTTAATAGTCATGCAAAATAAAGTGAGTGTTTCGTCTACATCATTATCTGGCACCGACCCTATTCCAGTACAGCCATTCAAAAATACACCTTATGCCCTTGCAATAAGGTTTCATCGTTTTAATGTAGGATGACAGGATAATTTGTATACAGTTACTTGTTTTATGATGGAGGAGTATTCCTGTCGTGACTCGTGGATAACATGAGCTTGTTTGCACACTGTACATTCATTTTGGACGCATACTTGTTAACGACTATCACTCGAGTGGTGGAAAAAACTGCCTTTTTTGTTGTCTGTACCTATTAAAATTAATTTGAAGGTGTTTTTTTTTAAACAAGATGTATATTTTCGGATGTGGAATTTAGTGTATTGTTATTTTTAGGGGCAATGGTGTTGCATAAAAAAAAATTGGTTTATTAACCAATTCTTTTTTTTTTCAAAACTAGACGGCGCCATTAGCAACGCTGTCATATTTGACAGCAATGCTAGTGGCGCCGTCTAACTCACGTCGAAGCCACTGGAATCACAGAAGAGGTCGAATACGAGTGACACTGGCTCATTACTGTCACTCTAGCAGAGTGTCGCTACTTGTTTTTTTTTTTTTTTTGCGGATTGGAAATCATCAAATGACTCCTCCCGCTCTGGGTGGAGCGGAAGGGAGTGTCAGACTCTTACTGACTAAAACTCACCTGTGTTTCTTCCTTAGCCCTTTATGTTCCGGGCCAGCGGTAACCCTTTCGGACATCAGACTCGGACCCGACTCGGACTCCCGGATCGGGATCGGACTTTCGGAGATCAGGGGGGCCTAAAAAGGCAATTTTGGCAGAATCATTAAAGGATAACATTATAAATTATAATATGTCGAAGACAGTCTGTGTTTTTCTTTTTTTCGCTGCACTACGTAGGTATAATCAAAGAGATTGGATTGGATTGGATTTCGATTGGATTGATTGGTATTTTAGCACAGACAAAAAAAAAATAATTGAAAAATCCTTCACTAATGGGTTTTGATATGATTTACTTAACAGTTAACTGTCCATTATGATTCATAATGTTATCCTTTTATGATTCTGCCAAAGTAGCCTTTTTAGGGTTCCCAGACTGTGAACGTCCTCAACATTACGAGAATTGAAAAATGAAAAATAGGTTTAGTTATCACAGAAACACGTGCATCCAAAATAGTAGATTGTTTGCCAAGGGAGCAAACAACTATTTTGAAGGCGAGAGTGTTTCTTTGAATCCAGAGCGGAGTAAGTCTGTGGGAGCGAAGGATTCTAGAGTAGAATCCCTAACGCAGCGAGGGGTTCTAAAGTAGAATCCTGAGCGCAGTGAGGGATTCAAAGTACGTCACTTGAGCTCAAAATAGTGTTGCCCCCGCTCTACTGGTGGTGGACTCGGTCTGGTCGCTCTGAGGTGGACACTTTACTTTTTATCAACCTCTATGAAAATATAAGTAAGTGCAACTTATGAATAAGAATAGTATCTACGTTTATTTATTTAGATACAATTACTTGAGGAAGACACAATCGTTTTATGAAACTAAGTAAAATTCTAATTTGAGTAAACAATTACGAACGAAGGCGGAATGCTTTTCGCGCATTTTTAAGTTTTTTTTCTTTATCGTATACCTAGCTTGTTACTTGTTCATAATTATTATGTTCGTGATTGATCTCTTTGGTGATTGGAACTTTTACTAACAATATCCACATTCCAAATTCAATTCACTTTTAGTCGCTAGGGATTAAAGAGCTATTTTAGTCCCCGTTTACGAAGAATACACTAGCTCTTATTGAATAGATGTGATAAAAAAATAATTAATTCTAATATTAGGGAAAAATAAAAATAAAAATCTATAATCACGAGCACAAAGCAGAAATAGTCGACGGCTGCACATCATGACTGTGACAAGAAGGCTTCCACTCAGCACGACGCTGTGCTGTCCCCGGGACCCAAAGCATAGCGCTGATTTTCAGTGGTTACCCGAAAAGAACGTACGGAAAGTCAGATCAAATGATTCGTAGTATAGGTAGGTAACAAAATAAAATAAAACAAACTTATTATATAAAGCAACTTAGTACATAAACAACCAATGATATGAATACTTAAATATTAGGTATCAAATAACATAAAATTTAATTTATCCGCAGGCATCACCGTACGCTCATAAATATATAAGTATAAGTACTTAGGTACCCACCCACCTAAGGCATTTTTTGATTTATTACACAAGAATATTCAGTGTTTTGTCTCGCTCCAACCCGTGGCCTCCGCGTCGCCTGCGCGCACGCTCACAATACATAAAATTTTACAGTCGCATGTTGCATTTGCATTTTCCCTATGAGAGTGATCGAGCGCTGCGGCAGCAAGGCGGCGGCGGCGCGTGCGTCTCAGTGCCTCTGTCAGTGCTCACGAGTCTAATGAGGTCACGTAGCGCGTCACGCGTAGTGAGTTATAGTTGCCGGCACGTAACTTGGCAAGAGTTTTTGTAGTGGGGGAAGTTTGCGTACGCACAATTTCATACATTTTTATATGCGCGAACTTCCCCCACTACGAAAATCTCTTGCCAAGTTACGTGCCGGTAACTGTACTAAGTACTGCCAAACATATTATGCCGACAGTGCGCTTCCGTGTCAAATCGACGATGCTTGATCAAGCCGTGAGGTGTTCATTGGTGTATTTAAAGTACAGACGCCAGCACATCAAGCTACCCGAAACTGTCAAATATTCCCAATCAACATTGAACCTTATGCTTTAGTGATAAAGTTGAAAATCTATTAAAGAAACTTGACAGATTGTAGTAGCCTATACCTACACATCGTTTTCGGAATGATGCACAGGACGACGAGACGCATCTATGCCGCCTCGAGCCGCTTGGATGTTGATATACTTTGCCCATAGATGATTGTCCCTCTGATTATTTTACGTACCTACGCTGCCTGTAGGTTCCATAATGCAACTGAGCCTAAAAAATATAAAGTTACTCTGTCCTTGAAAATTTTTCACCCTTAACCCAATTTTGACCCTTGTCCATAAGAAATAGATACAAAAGTGGTCATAAACGATGATAGAAACGAAAGATGTTGATTTAAGTGACGCCAAAGATAAAAGTTGCCAAGCTATTAGAGCTATGGTCATAAAAAGGCTAAAATAATGACTTAAAACCATGTCGAAACCTCTTTTACATCGATGTTTTGACAGATTGCCAGACCAATGCCAAGCCAAATAAGACACAATGAAAGAATATATTAAATATGAAAGGCTACGTTGAATAACAAATAGCATAGCAGCCTAGATGCAAGCAAATGCAATTTTTAGACACTGGTCTTAAAGATCATAATCGAAAATCCATTTTATAAATACGCGTTTAGCTTCGCTTGGTTTATTATCACTATCGGGAGTTCCCTCAATATTCAGCGCTGCTATTGGTCAACACAACCTTTACCGATCGCAAAATTAAAGCGTGAAAATCTTCTAATTCCTGACATAAATCATTAAAATCATTACAATTAACAGAAAGATATTAAAACCTTTAATTGATATGGCGAAGAAATGGTAGAAAACCGGCGCAGATTTAAGCAGAAACGGAAGAAGTCCTGCATCTCGCAAGTGAAGTTTTCCGACCGGTCAGTATATATACAAACGTCAGTGTTATTCCGTCGGTCTTCCTCTGGGGGTCTTCATCGACCGACCCGCTTGCCGCGGCCAGTTGCTTGGTACTTGAACCATGGCGGCCTCGGATGCCACTATAGTGTGCAGACGTATTTATAATTCGTAGTTTCATACTGACAAATTAAAAATACGTCACGAAGTAACGCTGTCTCCACATCTCCTCCTTTGGGTTAAGTTAGGCATCCGGGGCGCATCATGGTCATGTCATCTCAGTACTGGCTATAGCGACCCGCGGTGGCTTTGTAAATAAAGTCCACTGCCATCAAAATGAGTGAGCTATCCTCACCACGGGAGAATTCACTCTACTTGATTGTGGTGCTTGGAAGATCGAAGACCCCCAGAGGAGGTACCCGCTGATATTACACAGTGTTAATAAAGTAATATTCCGCAAAAACAACCCTTTTGCTGCCAAGTTTTTTATTTATTTTAAACTAGCTGCACCCCGCGGTTTCACCCGCGTAAATGTCCGTGTATATCGGGATAAAAAGTAGCCTATATGTTAATCCAGGGTGTTAGCTACCTCCACACAATATTTTATCAAAATGAGCGTGAAGAAGTAACATACATATAAAAACACACACACTCACAAACTTTCGCCTTTATAATATTAGTGTGATACAATTTATGACTCCTTATACTCCTTTTTTGAAGTCAGTTGAAAGTCACAGCCCGATGGACTATGATCCTGTTTTCACCATATAACTAAGAATCATTAAGTATTTACATTAGCTGAGAAACCGTTTACATTGAGAGTTTTATTATACGAAATAATCCGGCAAATCCAAATTGTTATAGCAACAAGTCGCCCCTTCTGAAACCATTGCTACTCGCTATATAGCATTATTTCTCTTAGAACAATCAGTAAATCTGCCTACCCGTTTCTCAACTATGGTATGGTTCGGGTCGGCTTCCAGTCTAGCTGGGTGCAGCCGAATACCAGTATTTTTCAAGGAGCGACTGCCTATCTGACCTCCACGGCTCCACAACCCAATTACTGGGGTAACACAATACACCTTGTTATGACTGTTTGTCAGACTTTTTGGCTTCTGACTACCCGTAACGACTGTTAAAGATCTATGAATGACAGCCGGGAAGGCACGAAGGGTCTTGGTATTTAAAGATGGTCACCCATCCACGAACCGACCGCGCCAAGCGTAGCTTAACCTTTGAATTGACCCGTGCGGCTGTTATTATTTAGCCACAAGAAATAATAATATGAACTCATGAAATTATTAAAGTTACTTACATAATAATGTACCATGGCTCAATGCAACAGTGCTAATGACTCAGTTCTGAGACAAAAATACAAAGATGATTGTCCATAGATATCTAGCAAATAATAATTATAAAATGTTATTTTCGTATTTGATTATTAGCACGTTTATTATCACAAAGTTATAATACGTTATCATTATATACATATAACCCATAAAATTATAGGTATACATTCCGAGATTAATCCAAAAATAACAAAGATAATAATAATAAATTTTTCTAAGAATCAAACGCAAAAAGCTATGTTTCCGCCCGGGATCGAACCGGGGGCCTTCTGCGTGTTAGGCAGATGTGATAACCGCTACACCACGGAAACGATATATGAAACGGCAAAATGTAAGTACTTTATCAAGCTAGGTACTCGAAACTGTCAAATTTTTTCAATCAACTTTGAACCTAATCTGTACATAAACCGAACATAGTTGACACTTGGCAAAGAAAGTATACGTTTGATCTTGATAAAAATAATACATTGCTTATTCATCATATCAGGGCCTCAAGTCTGCTATTACAATAGTGTCAGAATGGTCTATCATTGATTTCATAATTGTTGATTTTGACAAGTTTGGTAATCTACTAATATAATGGCGTCATTATGACTTTCCAATGGTCAACCACTGACACTCCATTGAAAGAAATGGCATAGAATGGTAATCTCGTACATAATGAAAAATTAATTACTGACTTACGCGGTAATCTACAAAAATTTTGACAGTTCCTTTGATCAGTGACCTACCATTAGAACGTCATTGTGCAGTCATTACTTTTAATTCGTTACGAGTATCGTATAATTTCTGTGCCATTGACCGACCAATGATCAACCATTATGAATTTAGCAGATTACGAATTTTTAGCAAAATGACAATGGGATGGTGGTGGGATCGTGTTGGAATGATGAATTTATAAAAATAGCAGACTAGGGCCCCAGCATTGTAGTACAGACGCCAGCACATCAAGCTACTACAATCTGTCAAATTTCTTTAATAGATTTTTCAACTTTATCGCTAAAGCATAAGGTTTGATTGGCAAAATTTGACAGTTTCGGGTAGCTTGATGTGCTGGTGTCTGATGGTAATTTACAGGATTGACAAATTAGCAGTGGTGAAGGTTCCATACAAATCGATTCCTACCGGCTTTCCTTTGAAAAATGGCACAGTCAGTATTCTATAGACAACTAATAATTATAATCATATTAAAGATATCTACTCCGGCTTATACCTACCTCTTACAAAAATTTACCCTTCGCTACTGCAAATTAGTGTACTTCTTCTGCTTAGTGTGTCGATAGCAATCTAAATGGACTCGGCCCAGAATTTGGCTACTTGTTTGGCGCCATCACCAGCGTCCATCGCTTCCTATAACGTGCAGCTGACAGGACACGCAGGACACGATATTAAGTGTCCCATCGTTTGTGGAACAGCACCACATTTACACTCCAAGGCGGAGTCGTCTATGAATCTCCACCTGAACAAGTCATTAGTGTAATAAAACTACAACTGAAATGATGGTGGAGTGCTGCGTTCTCAGCTAGGTTACAGAATAACCTGTCTAAGGGAGTACAATACCAGTCCCCATTGGGTACTATAATTAAATTGTGCATATTATGTGGCTTAGCACTATGTACATATAGTCCGCGCAGAACTACATAGTTGGCCGCGCCTTGGGTGGGAACGGGTGTGAAGGCGGCAGGGTTGCCTATTGTTCGCAACGCACTTACTGAGTCATAACAAAGCGCCCCCCCCCCCGCCCCTCCGTCCCACCGCTCACATACCAGGCGCGGTCAACTAGTTCCGCGAGGACTAAGTATATAGTCTTCCAGTTCTAATCACGGCCTACTGCATAAAAAGTGGTCAACGGGCTATTGTTAAATACCTGATAAATACCAATAATCAAATAGTATTAATTCTCCATGACAAAAACCTATTTGGCCATCATTGCAGCAATTTTAATTAAAATGTTTCGTTAATAACAAATTGGATGCCTTTTGTATGCGTTAATTGGTATTTAAGAATGTAAATTGGGCTAATTTGTTAAAGGTCGGAAGGGGAAATTATTCTACAGTATTGTTTTGTGTTTGTCTGGATGAGGCCGGTAAATAAAGCGATTTGTGTGGGAGACAAGAAAAGATCTACCCTTTAAGGCGAATGGGTAGTTAAGACCGCGAAATTCAAATTTTCTTACGTTTTTTTGCAGGTCAGTGTCAGGTTGTATCTTGATCAAAATATGATTCGCGACAATAACAGGTCCATATTTAGAGAATTATAATCATTAGAATCATTAATACATTTTTCTAAGTTAGATTTCTACCACTAACACTTTTCCTTAGGGGATTGGTGGATGGTGGTAGAAATCTAACTTAGAAAGATATGTTAATGATTCTAATGATTATAATTCTCTAAATATGTACCTGTTATTGTCACGAATCATATTTTTCTCAAGATATAATCTGACATTGACCTGCAAATTGCAAAAAACGTAAGAAAATTTGAATTTCGAGGTCTACCACTATCCATTCACCTTAACGCGAAATATCGCGGCGGGATTTTTTGGGATTCTCTTTGTACGAAAAACTTATAAAATGCGATGTCAGCTAACACTGGAAATGCGTAGCTAAATGTGTAGCCGTGTGTTGAGCCGCCATTGGAGGGGCCCGTGGCTAAATAATAACAGCCGCACAGGTCGATCGATCAGGTTAAGCTACGCTTGCCGCGGTTGGTCTGTGGATGGGTGACCATCTTTACATACCGTGACCCCTCCGTGCCTCGGAAAGCACGTTAAGCCGTTGGTCCCGGCTGTCATTCGTGGATCTTTGACAGTCGTTAGGAGTAGTCAGAAGCCCCAAAGCCTGACAACCAGTCTTACCAAGAGATATCGTATTACCCAGTAACTGGGTTGTGGAGGTCAGGTAGTCAGTCGCTCCATGTAAAATACTGGTATTCAGCTGCATCTGGTTAGACTGGAAGCCGACCCCAACATAGTTGGGAAAAGGCTAGGTAGATGATGATGTGTTGAGCCGCCATTGATGCTCTGCGACTGTATCATAGTAACAATTTTTTAAGAAATCGATCCAGCAGTTTATTTTGCACCCCAGTATCCCGAAATATTCACCATTTTGTGAAGCAAAAGCAGAAGTTTTCGTGATTAATGAAGCTTAATGCTTAAGATTGCAAGTTGTTGATACTGTCAGCACCATTCTTCGAAGGTTGCCTTAACGAATGATTAATGTTACGCGGATATGTTAACTAAATGTTTTAACCTTGCAAAAGTAGAAGAGGGTAAGAAAAGTTGAGGCTCTCAGAATTTAATGTACAGTTGTAGCCACGAAATAAATTTTTTCTTAAGGTAAATATTTAAGGTGAAACAGGTATGTACATATTTAGAGAATTATAATCATTAGAATCATTAATAATATCTTTCTAAGTTAGATTTCTACCACCAACCACTAACCTCTTATGGAAAAGTGTTAGTGGTAGAAATCTAACTTACAAAGATGTATTAGTGATTCTTATGATTATAATTCTCTAAATATGTACCTGTTATTGTCACGAATCATATTTTGATCAGGATACATTCTGACACTGACCTGCAAACTGCAAAAAACGTAAGGAAATTTGAATTTCGCGGTCTACCACTATACATTCACCTTAAGTTTTTTGCAATTTCCAGGTCAGTATCATATATGTATATGATACTGACCTGGTATAATATATGTATTTAAAGAATTATAGTTAAGTATAAGAATCATTCTGAAAATTCCATACCTTCCTCAGGTATGGAATTTTCAGTTTTATACACACTACACTAGCTGCGCCCCGCGGTTTCACCCGCGTAAATGTCGATCCCGTGGGAATATCGGGATAAAAAGTAGCCTAATTATGTTAATCCAGGGTGAAGGCTACCTCCATGCAAAATTTTATCAAAATTGGTCCAGCCGTTTGAGCGTGAAGAAGTAACAATCATATAAACACACACACCCCCTCACATACTCACAAACTTTCACCTTTATAATATTAGTTTGTTAGGATATAGATAGATATAGAGGTGTGAGAACGGTCGTCAACCACTCTTAATATTCTATAAAGTGGCATAACCATCTAAAGTGTCGGTTAGCCCAACCATGTCGCATCCCCTATTAGTATCTTCAGTCTTCCTGACATCGGCAGCAATTTGATACTGCGTGACACGGGTGGGCAATTTTCCATTATTTATAGCTTTAAGAGAATTTATGTACGCGCCATTGTCGTTTATTAGTGCTGTCCGGATGTAAGTTATGTTTACAAGTACAACAGTGGTATCGCCGGCTTCAGTGGCTATCTATAATGGTAGAACTTATGCATAAGTGGGATAGTTAAACATGTGCTAATTACGGGAATAATTAAACCAGCGCTGGGGGCTCTGTCTTGTGTAGGGTCTTAGCATTATGCTGAGCGATAGCCGTTTTGCATGGATGTGACTCATGGTTTTTCCCCAACTTGCTTTTAAGGGTTCCGTACCAAAAACGAGACCCTATTACAAAGACTCCACTGTCCGTCTGTCCGTCTGTCACCAGGCTGTATCTCATGAACCGTGATAGCTAGACAGTTGAAATTTTCAGAGATGATCTATTTCTGTTGCCGCTATAACAACAAATACTAAAAACAGAATAAAAAACCGGGCAAGAGCGAGTCGGACTCGCACACCGAAGGTTCCGTAACAACATACGTTTTTAAATTTTCATCGGCGAGGCCGGTGGAGATGGAGGTGGAGGGAGGTAGGGTATTTTTTTTTACATTTTTCATCAAAAGTCGAAAACTATGCAGCCTAAAAAATGATTGAGAATATGCCAACTACGCTCTTTCATACGATACCCCACATGTAGCCCCACTTTGAATTTTTCAGACCCCATTTCAGTCCCTGTTGCAAAAAATATACATATATTTTTATTTCTTTCTTCTTTGCAAAATAGTTGGACAAACGTCATCTAAAACTATTTCAAATTTCAAGTTGATAGCATTAGTAGTTCTTGAGATATCCTAGCTGTGATAGACAGACAGACAGACTTAGTCTCACCATAAGGGTTCCGTTTTACCATTTTGGTACGGAAGCCTAATAAATATTTAAGGGGGGCACAACAAACGTGTTTTATTCGGCGTTTTTGTCTTGTGGTACGGAACCCTTCGTGTGCGGGTCCGACTGGTCACGTTAAGAGTCGACCAACCGCTTGGCGATGTCTCGAAAAACTAAGTGGGCACTCAGACCCCATGCCCTAGTGTTTTAACTCCAAACGGCTCCAAACGGCTAAGAAATTGGAGTATTTGCGCCGTTTGAGATCTTCCGCACCTGCAGCAGCCGCCCCATCACAGCCTTCCGTGCTTGGAGGATGGGATGGCGCAAGGGTGTCGACACACGTTGCATCCCACACCAAAGGCCAACCTACCTTCCAAGGCATTATGATCATTCCGTGTGATTTCTTCTCATCGTTCGCCTGCCAAGCCATTGTAGTAAAGTAAATTTTCGAAATGTAAACTTTTACATTTCGATAATTTAAGGGTCAAATTATAAATCTGCTTTTGACACTTAAAATGACACCCGTTTAAGTAGGTATATCAGGTAGTGGGGATAAGAACTGCTGTTACACTTTAACCTTTACTGTTTTTCCTGGTATAATGCACCCTGGTTTGACCACTTGAAGAAACAGCCATTAGTTTAACACAGCGGCCCATATAATTATTTTGTGTACAAGGCGTGTATATGAGGCGAGGCGCCCCTCGGCGCGCTGAAAAGAATGTTCTGGGACATTCTAGATGACGTCAACGCGGGAGCGGCACAGCTGAGCTGGGCTCATGTACATCGTATCAATGAAGGAGTTCAACCATTCTTACATTATACATCCTTGATCATCATTTCAGCCGAAAAACGTCCACTGCTGGACATAGGCCTCCCCCAAAAGGCGGGGTTTGCCATAATCGCCACGCTTGGCAGGCGGGTTGGCGATCGCAGTATGGTATGGCGGTGGAATGCATAGAGAACGCTGCTGCCCATTCTCCGGTACGCCCGTTAGTCGCCTTTTACGACACCCACGGGAAGTATGGGGTGGTGCTATTCTTTAAGTCCGGCCACCACACAGACAACATCCTTGATAACATAAAAAAACATTTAATAAATAATAAATGTTTTTTTTTGTTATCGACTTGTCTTCAATGTTATAAGTAAGTATTTGTACATTTATCGCTAATGCACTTCACGTAAACTATCTTCATATAAGAAACTCTGATGAAGACGGCAAGGTTGCTTGTTAAAACTTTAAAGAAAACCTAGATCTAAACGACATTAAGGTTTCATGCAGTTTCGTGGGACCGCCGAACAAGCGACCTATTAGCCTGCACAGCAAAGCCAATGCGGAGTGCATTACCATTTTTATAGCAGCGTGTCTGCGTATTATGCAGATTGCAGTTCGTCGGCCAACGACTGAGGAGTGCGATGTATGGGGCCGGCCTAAACTGTGGGAACTCAGCGGGAAGGTCTTGTGCAACGAAACCAGCCTTAGATTAGCTTAATTTCCTCCTGTTACCAGCCAGAACTCCTTTTTAGGGTTCCGTACCCAAAGGGTAAAAACGGGACCCTATTACTAAGACTTCGCTGCTTGTCCGTCCGTCTGTCTGTCACCTGCCGCTGTCCGCTGCCGCGGTTCTTGAGATACATCCTGTATCTCAAGAACCGCGGCAGCTAGACAGATGAAATTTTCACAAATTATGTGTTTCTGTTGCCGCTATAACAACAAATACTAAAAATAAAATAAATATTTAAGGGGGGTTTATAAATATTTAATTTTCCCATACAACAAACGTGTTTTTTCGGCGTTTTTGCCTTTTGGTACGGAACCATTCGCGTGCGAGTCCGTCTAGCACTTGGCCAGTATTTTTCTTTATCTTTTTAACCGACTTCAAAAAAGGAGGAGGTTTCTCAATTCGACCGTATATATATATATATTTTTTTTTTTATGTGTGTTCGCGGATAACTTCGTCGTTTATGAACCGATTTTGATTATTCTTTTTTTGTTGGAAAGTGGATATGCCAAGGGTGGTCCCATGATAAGGAAATTAGGATCTGATGATGGCATCCCAGTGAAATCGAGGGGAACTTTTGAAAATCGTAGGAGCGACTAGTGCGTTTGTTAATTTTTTCATTAAGTATTTTAAAGCACTACAATTTGATGAAGGCCTGGAGTTGATCTGATGATGGAGCCGAAAGACAGTCGAGGGGACTCCTCAACGATTTACAGCAGTTACCTTGTGTTTGGGCTTGATTAATTTGTATTGATGTGAACTTTACACCTAGATGGGTTGCGACTGTCATTAGGGGTCTGATGATGAAGACGAAGGACAGTTAAGGGAACTCCTCAACAGTTTACAGTAGCTACCTTGTGTATGTTCACCGATTACTCGAAGACGGCTGGACCGATTCCAAAAGTTCTTTTTTTATTAGAAAGGGTATACTCTCGAGGTGGTCCCATTATCTTCAAGTTGGAATCTGATGAGAGGATTCTATGGAAATCGAGGGAAACCCTCAATTTTTATAGGCAAAGCTACAGCGATTTGGATATTTTTTACAGTAACTTGAGCATTTGCTCTCGAAAATCATCACTTGGTAAAGTGGAGCTGATGATGAAAATCACAGATGGCCATCGGAACTACTCACTGAGAAATATTTCTCGGGTTGCGATTCGATTACTTTAATATGGTTGCTAAGCAAATTATGCTCGTCACAATGCGTATTGCGAGTGATTGTTGAGGATCTCCTGGTTCTTACCGGGAGAACTCCTCAACAATTAACGTCCCAGCATCGGGAAAAGCAATATTTTGTAAAAGGTGATGAACAGTTGACATTAGGCTATTGTAACTTAGATAAATTACAAACTGACCCACTAAAAAGTGAAAAATAAAAACATTTTTACAAAAAAAAAAACAACCGACTTCCAAAAAAAACACTACAAATTGAAAAATAACTTTAATTTCGGAAGTCGGTGTCAATAAACGAAAACGCGGAACCAAAGACACCGACTTCCGAAATTAAAGTTATTTTTCAATTTGTAGTGTTTTTTTTGGAAGTCGGTTGTTTTTTTTTGTAAAAATGTTTTTTACTATTTATTTTTGTTGATAAAAAAACAAGCAATGAAACCTTTCTACGATTACTCAATTTTTGATAAGAAACTCGCTTTGCTATGGATGGGCGATGGGTTGTCGCATCTTCTTTTCTGCCTTAGTTCTTTCTTTTCCTAATTTAAAAAAAGGTTCCTTTTACGGCACCCACGTGTTACGTATGCTTAGTCCTTTTTTACACCAGAATCATTAACATTAACATTCATCATTTCAGACGAAAGACCCCCACTACTGGATATAGGCCTCCCCCAAGAACCGCCACTTCGACCCGTTCTGTGGTTCTCGCATTCTGCGGATTTCTGCGGTCTGTTTCTGTTCTGAAAGCAATGTGCCCTACCCACTGCCACTTAAGTTTGGAAATTCTTCGAGCAATGTCGGTTACCTTGGCTTTCCTTGTGAGCAACCACGTCTCAGTATAGGTCATAGGACACTGTGGTATATGAAACAAGAAGATATTACGTAGCTTCCCGAACGCTGCCAAACCGAGTCGGATTCGATGATTGACCTCTTCCTCGAACTACCTTACTTGACAGTACATCCTAGGTAAACATAATCGTCCACTACTTCGAGTGTAAATTCTCCAATCTTCACGGGTGTCACGTGCTTATGACGTATTGTCCATGTTAATTTTAAGACCCACTGTTTCAAGCCATAGGTAATCATCATCTGCCTAGCCTTTTCCCTACTATGTTGGGGTTGGCTTCCAGTCTAACCGGATACAGCTGAATAGCAGTATTTTACTTGGAGCGACTGCCAATCTGACCTCTACAACCCAGTTACTGGGTAATATGATACCCCTTGGTAAGACTGGTTGTCAGACTTTCGGGCTTCTGACTACCCGTAACAACTGTCAAGGATCCACGAATGATAGCCGGGACCAAGGGCTTAACGTGCTTTCCGAGGCACGGAGGGGTCACGGTATATAAAGATGGTCACCCATCCACAGCACCCAACGATCGATCGACCTGTGCGGCTCTTATTATTTATCCACGGGCTCCTCCCTGTTTCGAACCATAGGTACCTACCTTTCCAAAATTATAGACACAAACGCTAAAAACCTAACCTTGTGGCACACCCAAATGTGTTCTGAAAGCGAGTGCTGTGCTAATCTATGCAAACCCGTTTTAAGATTGACTTGTTTGTAGGACACACTTGGTCCGTGATTACAGTGAGCCGTGCACGATGGGCCTAATCCCGGGACTCCGTGTGCGGGATTAACTTTACAAACGGCTTAGTATCTCTGTTTTTATTTTAGACTTGCAGCGCCCCGGGGTTTCACCCGCATGAGTGTCGACCCGTGGGAATATCGGGATTAAAACTATCCTATGTCCTCCCCCGGGATGCAAACTATCTCTCTGCCAAATTTTATCGAAATCCGTTCAGTGATTTAGGCATGAAAAGGTAACATACAGACAGACAGACTGCAGAGTTACTTTCAGCTGCATCCGGTAGACTGGAAGCCGACCCTAACAAAGTTGGGAAAAGGCTAGGCAGATGATGATGATGATATTCTAGAACTATTTGTATTCATTATACTTATAGATTATAACCCTAGAGTATAAAAAACTGGCCAAATGCGAGTCGGACTCGCACACGAAGGGTTCCGTACCACAAGGCAAAAACGCCGAAATAAACACGTCTGCCCTTTAGGTCATGTAAGCTCCTTAAGGGATTTTTTTGAATAACCAGAATGTTCTGAATCCATAGTAAAAGTGTGCTCATGTTCCCGCCACCCTAAATAATCGCGGGTTACAAATATGACACCTCATTGCTTACCAATACTTACAACGCGTTCAGATCACAACAACATCCATAATACTAAACATTCACCCTCTCACCCCTATTTGTCCATGATCGTCTCTTTTATTTCACCCTGAAAGAATAATAAACAATAAAACAAGCGTTCGTACCCACTAGTGTCACAGTGAGAGCGCAAAGGAAGTAATAATCGTAAAGTGAGCCGCGTATTTCCGGCTTTGCTTGCAACGGCATAGGGTTGGCTGCAGTGTGATACTTTTTTTCGAGGACCAATTTATTAATTAGTGGTAAGATATGGGAAACTTGAGGAAGTGGAGGAAGTTGTCGTAACATTTAAAAAGGTTCTAGAAATTAGATCTTTTTTTTTTGGGTGGGAATTATCAAATAACTTCTCCCGCTCTGGGCGGAGCTCCCGAGGGCATGTCAGACTTCTTGTGCAACTCCACGGTAACTCTTTCGAACAACCCGCGACCCTTTTTCTTTCAGGTTGGGAAATCATCAAATGACCACTCCAGCTCTGGGTGGTGCGGAAGGGAGTGTCGGACTCTTATTGACTAAAACCCACCCGTGTTCCTTCCTTACCCCTTTATGTTCCGGGCCAGCGGTAACCCTTTCGGACAATCCCGCTGACCCGGCAGGCTTCGGCCCTAGCCGGCCCCTTCGTTGATGCTAACATTTCTTTGAGGCGCGCGTGGATAACGTACGCGCCGTCCGGCATGGGCCTGGTCCTGTTCGGACGGTGCTTACTCTCCGTCTGCAGGCCCGCGCCTTCGGTGGCCGGGAGTCATCACGAGAACCCGCGACCCTGGCAGATAAATTAGATCTTAAGGTTACTTAGATACGATAAGAAAACCCGCGAAATTAAAATTTTCTTACATTTTTTGCAATATGCAGGTCAGTGTCAGGTTGTATGTTGATTAAAACATGATTCGCGACCGTAACAAATATGTCTTTACAGAATTATAATTATTAAATCAGGAATACAACTCATTAAGTTAGAATTGGCCTCAAATGTCACGATTTCACGAAATATATTATGTTATTCAAACTAGCAATCATAGTGTGTGGGGGGTGTGTGTGTTGTGAAGTGTGTGTGTTCTAGTTCATATGAACTTAGAGAGTTGTCACTGGTTGTCAGAGTTTTGGGTTTCTGACTACCCCTTTTTTTTTCTTCTATTTTTTACCCTTATCGACTGTCAAAGATCTACGATTGACAGCCGGGACCAATCACCCATCCACGAACCGATCGCGTTAAGAGTAGCTTAATCTTACGACCTACCCTTGCGGCTGTTATCATTTCGCCACGAGCCCCTTCTTAAAGAATATAACATATTGAGCAGCATTTGCGTTACCTCTGTTGCAGTCACTAAGTTATAGAAATCGTTTCCTTTCTCAGATATAATTATTTTTCTTTTCTGACGTTTTGCTGGGGAGTTTGTTGCGCCACTTCTTCTTTCTAGCTAAAACAGAGATGTGAAATGCCTGCCTTTCATCAGGTGAAAGACAGGCATTTTTGGGGAAGACTGTCTTCTTGAATTACACCTTGTCACTCATATATTTGAAACTGATTATTTAGATTTTGATGTACTCGTATCAATCAATCCACTCAGCCTGTCTTAGTCCACTGCTGGACATATACCTCTCCCAGGCTGCGCCACAACACCCTATCTTCCCTCTGCCGCATCCAGTCTACCCCAGCCACCTTCCAGCTCGAGGGCGTCCCACACTACGCTAACTCTCTATACTCTAATCGTATACTCACTCAAAACCAATATTTTAAATCGGTTCCCTATCCATTTGCATAAAATTTTAAGACCTAATATAACTTAGCATAATTTTGTTTGGCATAATTATATTTTCGCATAATATAATTACGCATAACAGCTTACGCATAATTTTTTAAGCATAATTTCTCTAACCATGATAATGATTAAGCATAATATTCTAAAGCATAAATTAATTAAGCATAAAGTTCTAAAGCATAACTTTTTTAAGCATAATATCCCAAAGCATAAATTTATTTAATATAATAACATATTAATATAAT
The DNA here is from genome assembly GCA_916614155.1 of Mesoligia furuncula. NCBI lineage: Eukaryota > Metazoa > Arthropoda > Insecta > Lepidoptera > Noctuidae > Mesoligia > Mesoligia furuncula. The sequence goes on from OU744794.1 coordinate 7,026,905, forward strand.
ATAATGTATTGAACAATTTTGTGGTTTTTTTTTTTCGCTGTAGGAAGCATGAAGCAAGCAAGCATACAGCATGCAAGCAAGCATACAGCATGCAAGCAAGCATGCAGCAAACAAGCAAGCATGTAGCATGCAAGCAAGCATGCAGCATTCAAGCGAGCATGCAACATGCAGCAGGCAGGGTTTCTGTCACGGCTCCGGCGCTGCGGGCCTCCGGCGGCCCCACGCGTGCTAATCGTCGCAGACGGCTTTTGCTCACCACCGCAGCTTCGGCTTGTTGGCCGGCTTCGCCGGCCAACCTCAGCCGCGGCGGCTCGCTCGCAGCCGCCTGCTCCTCAGCCCGCGGGCCGCCTCGCCCCTACGCGCCTACACGATTTTAAATTACACTCTAGGGGTAGGACAAACAAGACTACGTGGAGTCGGTTTTGCAGCAATTCGGTTCTGTCACTAACTTTTGTTGCACAGCATATTAAATTTTTAACAAACAATATTATTTAATTGTTACAGAAACTAATGCTAATAGTCATTAGGCCTACTAACGTTATGCGAAAACAAATTTATGCCAAAACAAATTAGTCTTTAAGATGATTATGCCAACATAAAATGTATGCCTAAAAAATTATGCCGAAGTATTATTATGCCAAAACAAATTGTGCCAAAATCGTTATGCCGAAGTATATTAGGACAAAGAACATTATGCGAAAAGAAGGGATCCCTTTAAATCAGCTTCACATAGGCCTCATAGAACGCACAGCCCTACACGGTATTGACGTAGCCACCACGCTCAACATCGGATGCCGATCGTTGTATGCATCTGCTGCAGAAAATCCTGATATAATCCCGAACCCACTGCAACAATCACTGGAATTATTGGCTCGAGGGCCCGACACCAAATTGCGAAGGCTCAGAGTGTCAATAAAATGTTGAATGTTTTAATTTTTACTGATTGGATAACGTATATTGTCGCTCGCATGACTAAAAGTCCTCATTTTTTAGCTGATTTGGGCTGGAACGGCTAGATTTTTCTATTAGTGATTCTTTAGATTTTGTTGCCTTTCAAAATGGTTAAATTTTGGGATCCAAATAACATAGAGGTACGACGGTTAAAGGCCTACGCAGACCGGGACGTCATGGCAAGGGATTCAAATTTTTACTAATGGACATTCAAACGTATTGATATAGAAATACGACATAAATTGCTATGCTTTAAAATGATGCCGTGGTATGGAAAGGGGGGTCCATATTGGCTCACCTAAAGTTCTTTACCCGAAATTGTTCTTCCTAATGATTTGGAATCCGAATAATCAGTCTTCCTAAAATTTTTCATCCTAAAAGTTTCATTCATACTATTTGTAGTGCTACCGGCGATGTTCATAACACTCATGTTTCCGAAAATTGTAATTAATAATATCATTAATGTAAATATATTTAAACTCCTACTGTTTTTTATCATAACGCATTTATCCCTAAACATAATTACCATAATATTAGAAGATGATATTTATAGTTTTAATTTGAGGGAATGATTATTATTTGGGGGTATGCTTTACATAACGTACTGAGTTGTGTCTATGCGACCACTGTACTTCCACACCCGGCGCTTTTTGATAGTAGCTATTTTTTTTGGATAGAATAGACTCTTTCCAGTGTATATTTGAAAACCGCAAAGTTCGCAAAATCATAGTGGCCGAGAAAAGAAATCCCAAAGTTTTTTTTTTATCTACAAAAATATGTGCTTAGGCGTAGTCGACGGAGCCCCGCTTCGCGGGGCCCCTATTTCTGTCTACAGGGTTTAAAGGAACCTAACACGAAGGGGATGACGGGGGCTCGTTCGCTCGCTTTGCTCGCTCACTCGAGCCCCCGTCATCCCCTTCGAACCTAACCTGTCCGAGTCGGGGTGCCCCAAGTCCCGAGCTCGCTTCGCTCGCTCTTGCATCCTAAGTTATCATTACAAATGTGTTACTTTTGTATATTATGTTGGTTACCGCTATAAATAAAACCTGAACAAAAAAAATCTATAAAAAGAAATCTAAACAAAAAAGATATGACTTTGAATAATAGTGTAAAAGATGGTTATGTTGAGAAAATATAGGAAAACAAAAAAAAGTATGATAGATGTTTATTGCTACTGACATTATGAAGTTGAATGCTTCGAATTATGAACATTAGAGACAGAGTAGTTAGGAATTGTGATTGTTAGGATGAAAAATTTTAGGAAGAACATTTTCGGATTTCCAATTTTCGGAGCTGAAAATTTAGGTGAACTTTGGCGCACCCTGGAAAGGGATTTCATTGCACGGCATTGAAAGACGCGCCATGGGCTCCCGCGGCGGGATGCCGTGGCGTCCTGCGGTAGGCAAGGGCATGCCAAGTACTCCGGCGCTCGTTGTGACATACCGCGGGGTGAGGCGGCAGGGGTAGAGAAGCGGGGAAGCCGCTGGAATGCCGCGGTATCGCAGCGGCTAGTGTGCGCTCACTGACGGCAAAATCCCTTGCCATGCCGTCTCGGTCTGCGTAGGCCTTAATGAAAAGTGTAAAGAATCACAAATAGAAGAGTGTAGTTGTCCTGACTCAGATCATCCAAAAATGTGAAGTCCATCTTTTGTTAATATCATAACACTAAAATTATAAAGGCGAAAGTTTGTAAGTGTGTGTGTGTTTATATGTTTGTTACTGCTTCACGCTCAAACGGCTGGACCAATTTTGATAAAATTTTGTATGGAGGTAGCTGACACCCTGGATTAACATATAGGCTACGTTTTATCTCGATATTCCCACGGGATCGACACTTATGCGGGTGAAACCGCGGGACGCAGCTAGTAAATAAATAAAACAAAGTCGGTTTCAACATTTCATTAATTATAACTCAAGAACGCCTGGACTGATTTTAGATTTGTCTCCTCCCCGGACAGCTGAGAAACATAAAAACATAGGTAACAAAATTCACGAAAAAGAAATTATGAAGATAATTCATGTTCCCATACATTTTGTATGGAACTGTTTTTTGATGATATCTCGGGAACGGATTGACTGAACATTACTTTACATTAAATTTATATTTATCATTTTGAGTATTCGTTTTATCGAAGAAGAAGGCAGTGTTCTTATTATTTTATACTTATTGAAGAAGTAGGAAGCGATAGCTGATTTTGATTCTGTCTTTTTTTTTTGTAAAAGTGTCTAGCCTGTCTAACCCATGTTAGAAACAAGAGTCCCTAATTATTTAGAACTAGCTTCTGCTCTTGACTTCGTTTGCGTGGACTTCTTTCCCTGAATAAAAGGTGTGTCCTATGTATTAATGCAGGTTACCAAATTCCCGTGTACCAAATTTCATCCAAATCCGTTCAACAGTTTTTGCGTTATTATGTAACAAATATACAAACTTTCACATTTATATTATTAGTACGAAAAGTAGGATTCTCCTTTTAGGTTCAGATATTATAACAACAGATATCATATCAAACTTTTCAAATATTACTATTGCATTATGTTAAACACAGCACCAGTCGACGTCAGTGTCTATAGCGGATTGCGGTAGAGACTGACGTGATACGTAATCTAAAGGCGAGTATAGACTACCTGACGTCGTTAATCGAGAGCTGATTCCCGGCCACCACAGGCGCGGGCTTGCGGACGGCGAGCAATGGGTAGCTCGCTATCCGGTAAGGACCAGGCCCGGGTCGACGGCGCCTCAAAGAGATGTCGGCACTGATTGATTAGGTCCGCTAGGGCCGATGCCTGGCAGGGTCGCGGGTTGTTCGAAAGAGTTACCGTGGCCCTGGTACAGACAACTGAAGGAACAAAACAGAACAACTGAAGAGTCGCGGGTTATTCGAAGGAGTTACTGCGGAACACGGGTGGGTAAGAATAGCACCACCCCATACTTCCCGTGGGTGTCGTAAAAGGCGACTAAGGGGCGTACCGGAGAATGGGCAGCAGCGTTCTCTATGCATTCCACCACCATACCATACTGCGATCGCCAACCCGCCTGCCAAGCGTGGCGATTATGGCAAACCCCCCCTTGGGGGAGGCCTATGTCCAGCAGTGGGCGTCTTTCGGCTGAGAGATGATGACGGGTGGGGTTTAGTCAGTAAAAGTCTGACACGCCTTCCCGCTCCGGCCAGAGCGGGTGAAGTTATTTGATAATTTCCCTCCCAAAAGAAAAGGCAACCAGTAATCCTTTTCCTGAACTCTGTGCTACTCTTCATTATAACTTACTCTGGTATCCCTACAAATTAAGGTCGGTCGTCATTCAACGTGGCAATGCTGCCAGTCTTCTGCAACAGTGATGCGGACGAGTACTTCGACGCCTAAGTGTCCTTTGTTTTGTATTTATCTAGTTAGTTAGCCATTTAATTTAGTATCTAGTGCAAATAAGTAACTCAAAAAAATTTTTTTGGAAGGACAAAAATATTTTGGTAGCCCTATGGTAGCGACTATTGTAGTTTTATGCAAGTATTTGTAAGGATTTGAATTGCTTCCAAGTGCTGTTTGTATTAATATTATTGGCCTTATGACTCAGGTTTTTACGTTTTACAGTTTTCAGAGGATTAAATTGTATGCGAAGAGGGTTCTCATTGTTATTCTTTGGAGAAGTGCTTTTATGAAGGTTTTCATTGCTGTGTTTTTGTTATGCTGTTCCTCTCCCGTTTATGACTTCTATTCTCTGCAGTTAAGGGGTTTACATGACCTAAAGCGCGGTCATGTCGGACTGCATAGAAAAGAAAGAGAAACGCGATGACACAACCCTGATAATTTATTGCAAATTATGAAGCAATTATTTAATAAAAAAAATCAATTGTTTGGACTAAAAAAATAAAGCACTAGTGTTTTAGTATGTTTTTTGTAGATTAATCTGACAAAAAATCAAAATGATTGTATGGATATTAGTTTGGTTTTTTGTTGTAAAAAGAAAGTTTTTAAAGGTATCTTTATGATTTTTATCTATCGTATCAAATTAGTTGTATTATGTTTTCAACACACTATCAACCTAGCATAATTATATCCTGAAGAATATCATATATTTTTCTGATATTGTTTACTGTAGTCGATCATAGGTAAGTATATATCTAAATATATAAAACTCAAAGGTGACTGACTGACATAGTGATCTATCAACGCACAGCCCAAACCACTGGAGGGATCGGGCTGAAATTTGGCATGCAGGTAGATGTTATGACGTAGGCATCCGCTAAGATAGGATTTTGATAAATTCTACCCCCAAGGAGATAAAATAGGGGATGAAAATTTGTATGAAACTTTGTCAATTTTAAACCGATCGGGCTGAAACTTTGCATGCATATAGCTACTATGACGTAGGCATCCCCTAAGAAAGGATTTTGATAAATTCTACCCCCAAGGGGATAAAATAGGGGATGAAAGTTTGTATGAAACTTTGTCAATTTTAAACCGATCGGGCTGAAACTTTGCATGCATATAGCTACTATGACGTAGGCATCCCCTAAGAAAGGATTTTGATAAATTCTAGCCCCAAGGGGATAAAATAGGGGATGAAAGTTTGTATGAAACTTTGTCAATTTTAAACCGATCGGGCTGAAACTTTGCATGCATATAGCTACTATGACGTAGGCATCCCCTAAGAAAGGATTTTGATAAATTCAACCCCCATGGGGATAAAATAAGGGATGATGGCGGATGTAAATGTATTAGGTTTTTTTAATAATACTTAACGCGAGCGAAGCCGCGGGCAAAAGCTAGTTATCATATATTTTTATTGTTTCTAAAACTTGCGTTTTTGCGTTTAGGTCCTGTAAGCCCCTCAATATGTTTCAGACATGTAACAGATATTTCAGCATCTACCTTGATGTGGGTAGTGTCGTATCAGAGGGGCAATTCTCGTATTTTTAAGACCATTTGCATTCTAATCTCAGTCGCAATCTGCCAAAACTACGATCAATTTACATACATTTTTGACAAGTTTTCGACATAGATTGTCATTGAGATGAGATTGCAAATTGAATTTGAACGTTTTTTAAAGACGAGAATTGGCCTTCAGGTCTATTTACACAAATAAATATCATTTCATTTAATAATTTGATTTCATTTCAACAAATACACGCAATATTTATTTATTTTTATACAGGTGAAATTGAAAACATGTGACAAATCAAAATGGGAGATTGTACTCATCATTATGAACAACTTTTACTATGGGACCAAACCTGAAACCGCGGAAACAAAATCAGCTGTTCCCTACATTTATGTTCGCACAACTCGTCAAAATGTAGGGGACAGCTGATTTTTTTTCGCGATGCAGCTTTGGTCCCTTAGTAAAAGTTGTTCTTAATGTTGAGTAGGTACAATCTCCCATTTCGGTTTGTCGCAGGTTTTCAATTTTAACCTGTATAATTTATTGTACACCAGATTAGGTATATCACAAAAAAAAATGAATTATAGCTTATATTGTGTACCACTACTGGGCAAAGGCCTCTTGTTGTTCTTTGCAAACCTTCTTGACTTGTGCTATCTCTGGCTATGTTGGCCCTGCAAACGATATCAGCTGATCGTCACAACACCGCGCCGCCTCCTTGGTCTACCTCAACGGCGATTTCCCCCCTCAGCCGTCCAGTGAGTCACAATGTTTGCCCATTTCTTCGCATGCATTCGAGAGACGTGTCCGGCCCACTCCCAATTATTATTCAGCCTGGCTGTCTTTTCTCCAATAGGTAGTACGGTAGGTACGGCACTCACGAACATACCAGCTTCCGCCCGCGGCTTCGCCCGCGAGGTATGTCGATAAAAACTATCCTATGTCCTCCCCTGGGATGTAATCTATCTCTCTGCCAAATTTTATCGAAATCCGTTCAGTGGTTTAGGCGTGAAAAGGTAACATACAGACAGACAGAGTTACTTTTGAATTTATAATATTAATATGGGTAGCAGTGCCCTGCGGTTTCCCCCGCTTAACTGTCGAACCCGTAGGAATATTGGGATAAAAAGAAGCCTATATGTTAATCCAGAGTGTCAGCCACCTCCATATAAAATTTTATCAAAATTGGTCCAGCCGTTTGAGCGTGAAGAAGTAACAAACATATAACCACACACATACACACTCATAAACTTTCGCCTTTATAATATTAGTGTGATTAGTATTAGTATGGAATACCTAGCCATGAAATCTAGTCCTAGTTCAATAATAAATCTTTATTACTTGACACCTATTATGTTGGGCTTCATTGTCTGTAACCAAAAAACAAAAAAAAAACAACCACCCCTATACCCAATTGCATACAAAAATCGCTACCTACGTTAAACTACGATATTCACTCCATATTCACCAAACCCCACCTACACATACCTACATATCTACCAGTTAAATACAGTTCACAGCTCTTGTTGACTCGAGTCGATAGCAGTCAGAATTCAACCCTTGTTATGACTGACAGCTGCATGAATATTCAACCCGTGCAAGCCGCGGGCGCCTCGGTTACTTGTAACAACTATCTGTGGGAGTTGTGGGAAGTTGTAAGGTTGATATTGGGAATGGAGCGATTTTTAGGGTTAAGAATAGAATAGAATATAATACTCTTTATTATGTACACCATATGAATTACAGACATAAATATAGAAACTGTACAAAGGGTGACACAATGGGCGGTCTTAAAGATAAGAGAGATCTTTTAAAGACAACCTTTGGATGGATTAAAAAGGGAAAAGGCAGACAAATACTGTAGGTAGTCTGTGGTGAACCATTTACAATAAATACATACATAAAGTATATTACACTAATCTAAATAAATATATACATATAATAATAAACACGAAACAGGCGCGAAGAAAACATAATGATGATGTTTAAGGAGAGAGGAAGTGTTTTTTTTATCATAATTTTAAAAGTGGACAAAGATTGAGCACGCCTTACCGACACGGGCAAGTCATTCCATAACCGTACTTCTTGAACAGTAAAAGATTTGTCATAGAAACTGGTGGAATGCATCGGCATCTCTAGTCTCAGGTTAAGGCGCGGTAAGAAGCACATTTTTAGGTAGTTGACAACAGCGCATCGCTGCAACTAATAAGGTTCAAAAGAGCGATGCGTTTGATGTTAGTTAAATCGAATGACCACCAAAATAAAAGTAATTTTGCAGTTTTAATTAATTAAAAAAATAAATGCACGGTTCAGTGGAATTATTTTTTGGCATTTCTTCAGTTGATTGCATTTTCTTTATTATTATTACTTAAGAAAAAGAAAAAAAAAATCATCTGTTCCCTACATTTATGTTCGTATAACTCGTCAAAATGTAGGGAACAGCAGATTTTTTTTTCGCGATTTCAGGTTTGGTCCCATTGTAAAAGTTGTTCTTAATGATGAGTACTATGACCTCTTAAGAGGTTGTTATTGTTTTACCAATAACCCTGTATATTGATCTCATCATTTCTCAATAGTTGACATTGTAAATATACTCTAGGTTCATAACATCAGGTCTATATTTCGAACGGTTAGGCTGTTTATATATTGAATTTGCCACTTTTTAACTAAATAGTGGATTTCAAAGAACCGTAAAAATTTGCGCCAAATAAAAAAAAAATTGCTGGCCAAAAAAAGTTGTATACCTTCGAATTGGTCACCTTGTTACTAGGTTCATATTGTGTATCGCAAAAAAACTTGTGATGTCTGAAGTAGAAAGCTACAGGTAATGAAAATTCCGTACGTACTCAGTGTTCACAATTCTAAGTAAATTATTTTTGAATAATTTTTAATTAAACACTCGTAAACCACCACACTTACAACGTAATTCCATCCGATGTCATGTAACATAGCTAATTTCAATCAGTGATGTTTTTAATATCGTACTAGATCGAGCATACGTATTATATACCTTTGTACTCAAATTATAATCATGTCATATCTCTATGTATTTTACTGTGTGTACATAAATTATATAATAAATAAAAATAAATAAATAAATATATTCTTTGGCTATCTGTCAGTTTAAAACAACGGAGCCTTGCTTTTTACACGTTTTTCTGGCGAAACCTAATGCAAAAAAAATATGCTTTGATTACCCTTTATCTTGTTTTGAGAGTATTTTTACGAATGCACGCGAAGTCTAAATACGACACCCAAATTACATGGAGTCCTGCCATTCTTCTTTCATTTCGATAAACTACTTGATGCAATTCTGTATCATAGAAATATAGGTGTGTCTGTACAGGATTTTCCTATAACTTTCTTATTCTGATGAAGCAGACAGTTAGAAGAAAATATCTAATGTAGGCACAGGATTTTCGTAAAACTTTTATCAGTTTCCACAATTCTGAGGAAAATATTTTTATCAATGTCTACATTTAACACTCGTAAACCCTTACACTAACATCACGAACAACGCCATTCCATCCGATGTCATGTAACATCACTAATTTCAATCTAATGTATCATTAGGCCTCTAATTTACAAGGGCAGCACTAAATTGTGCCGGCCCCTTAATTTATAGTCCGCGGTAGTTTCATGGTCTACTGGACAATTAATCTAGCAGGTATTTAGAGGAGAACTGATGTATGTTCGTATGGTTCGGTGGTAAGTTGGTTGATGAGATGGTTCTTGGAAGCCTTGCAGAGGAAAGTTTTGAAATTAGGGGCGATTCTCGTAATTTTAAGAACGTTCACAGTCTGGGGGCCTAAAAAGGCCACTTTGGCAGAATCACCGTCGTGGGTTCGAACCCAAGCGCCTCACTTTTATGTGAGTACATTATTTCACCACCATTGCTCTCAAAACGGTGAAGGAAAACGTCGTGAGGAAACCGGTATGTCCTAGAGTCAAAAATTCGAAGACTGTGACATTCCTCAACCTGCACTGGGCCCGCATGGTGGATTACGGCCCACTCTCTGTCACAGAGAGGAGGCCTGTGTCTCAACAGTGATTATGGCAGATTATGTTCTCACGTTCTTTCTTCCATCGTGTATGATTTTATGCATGGAGACTGCGGAAAAGTGATATCAGGGGGATAAGACAATAAGTAGGTCCACCAGAAAACACCCAAAATATTGGCCTGTATAATGAATTTTACAAAATTCCAAATTGCTCCAATACTTATAATAATAATATCTTTACTAAATAAACAAATCAAGTATCCTGACTTGGCTCGCGAGGTTGTCCACATGTGGGATGTGGACTCAGCGATAATTGTGCCGATAGTCGTGACAGCCAATGGATGGAATAGCCAAGAGCCTCGACCAACACCTGAGAAGGCTCTCGTTGGGCAGCTGGATCAAGGGCTTGATCCAGAATGCGGCACTTCTGGACACGGTCCGCATTGTTACGAGGTTCCTCTCTCTGGAGACCTGACCGCCGGTAGTTTGGACCCTGTTTCCGATACCGGTGGGCTACTATTTTTATATTTTTAAATGTTTTTTTTATACTAATATTTAAAAATATAATTTATCTGGGGGCACGGAAGTGCCCCCACCAAGTCGAGCAAAAAGGGGCACGGCCGTACCATCCTTTTCTTATAAACGAATTTTTTATTAAGTAGTTATTAAAACTTAAATTCGTACACTTACTAGATAGATAGGTGATAAATACTTGTGTATTTTAAAAAAAAACTAGATAACTTAAGGATATTGAGAAATTTGCGCTGAAAAAAACTGATTTTTCTGTTTTTTGTCCGCGAAACTGATACCCTTAAACGTGATAAAATTAAAAGTATTAAATTATTTAATTTATTTTTATTAAGATTTTATGTGTTTTTTATAGGGGTCAACGATCGCTGGTATTGTTGTTACTTGAACTATGAGTTGAGAAAATATGTTATATCGTGTTTTAATATCGATAATCACATCTGTGAAGTGTACACGGAAAAACAAATTTCTTAAACTGATATTTCAAGTAAACACACTAACTGCGATCGATGGGTTATTCCACAAATCCTCATTGAGTATCCCCATCAATGGGGATTTGTAAACTTTTTGTTCAGAAATTCCCATTGTAGTCTCATAGAGTACATGATGGGGATTTGTGGACAAAAAGTTCATATATCCCGTTGGTTTAAAATAAAAATACAAACAACATAATGTATCATGAAGTCTTTATTTCCTATGGAGGTTAGGACTTGTGATTATTTTTATAATCAATCAATTGGACGTACTTATGCAAAAGGGAACCAACCCACACATTGACAGTTTCGAGATAAAACGATTCTTAACAAAATGTTGTAAAGAAAGTAAACTGTTCATAATTATAATAGGTTTTTTTTGCAGTGTTGTGTAAGATACTGCATTTTATGAACCTATGTAAAAAAAAAAGAGTTTTTTATGTAAAAAGTGTCTTTTTTTTAATAAATTATCTCTGGTTCCTTGTTGCAAAAACCCTAAAATGTGGGTTGGTTCCTTGTTACAATATATAAACATATGAATATTATTGGTGAAAATAACAAAAACTCAGGTTTTTTAAGGAAATTTTATTGAAAAATTACTTGGATACCTAAATACTAACATAATCGGCTGAACTTGCTCCAGATAGAGCGAGTTGTGGAACCAGATTGGTCAAAATTTGCAGCTTGTGAAAGCTACTAATTTTATTATTTTCGCTCATCTGGTTCATCTACCTCGAAATCAGGTTGCCCTGAAAAACCTTCCAGATCATCCTCAATTCTATCGTCTCCTACAAGATTAATATAAAAGCCAAGGGAATCTTTAGGAATGAGGTGCAGAAGGCTCTTCAGGCCTTTTACCTTAGCCTCAGGAACAGGCTTCCCGTTTGGCCAAAGAGGTTCTATTACCTCCCTCGTAAGAACAAAAGTTGGCCTACCGCGTAATTTTCTTTAAGGCTTTTACTGCCAACGCGGTCACCGGTGACCGCGAACAATAGATTTTCTATTGTGTCTGCTGCCTGGCGGTCAACGTGTTAAATGTTAACCTTTTTTATAATCCTCGGTCAAATTAGACCTCATAAAAATTGTGAACATTTCCACGCGGGCCCAGTGCGGCTTGGTAGATGTCACAACATCTACCAAGCCGCACTCTCGTGTGGTGGATTACAGCCCACTCCCTCTCACTGAGAGGAGGCCTGTGTCCCAGCAGTGGGAACGTTATAGGCTGATTACGTTACGTTACATGATTGTAATCATCAGGTGTGTATATAACATGTTGTTTTTTTAAGGAAGATTAATTTTTCCGAAATCATTGTAGTTGGGAAGAAAGCTGTGTCCCGATTCTATAAATTGTATAAGGCACAGCTTTTAGCATCAAAAACAATTTTATATTACGGTTTTGTTCTTCGCACAAATCACTCCATAGGATTGGGCGTTTCACGTTGCTCCCAATGCTCTCTAAAATATACTTGATTAGACAACAGCCTTCCTCTTGAGCACCGCGGCCTGCTGACACCTTCTACCCAAAGACAACTTTGGGTATACAATTTAGGTATTCACACCGGGAGCAATGATGAAGCTCATTGCAATGTGTGGGTAGAAGGTGAAGCAGGCCGCGGTGCTCAAGAGGTAGGCTCTTGTATAATCAAGCATGTTTTAGAGAGGCTGGTCATGAAGTGTCTTGGCTTGACACAAGGCAAATAATGCTCAATAAGGAGGAAATTCTCACAATTTTTATGAAGTCTAATTTGACCGACGATTATAAAACGGTTAACATTAAAAAAAAATTACGCGGTAGGCCAACTTTTGCTCTTACTAGAGAGGTAATGTAACCTCTTTGGCCAAACGGGAAGCCTGTTCCTAAGGCTATGCTAAAGGACCTGAAGAGCCTTCTGCACCTCATTCCTAAAGACTCCCATGGCTTTTATATTAATCTTGTGGTAGACTTGATGATGATCTGGAAGGTTTTTCAGGGCAACCTGATTTAAAGGTAGATGAACCAGATGAGTGAAAATAATAATAAAATTAGTACTTAGCTTTCTCAAGCTAAAAATGTTGACCCATCTGGTTTCTCATGTAAGCCCAAAAAGGCGGGACGTAGCTGATCAACACCTGTATCTATTTCTGTACCTATGATCCACAATAAACATGATTGATTGATTGATTAATTCGCAACTCGCTCCATTTGGAGCCAGTTGAGCTGATTATATATAAGTATTTAGGTATCTAAGTGATTTTTCAATAAAATTCCCTTAAAAAACCTGAGTTTTTGTTATTTTTACCAATGATATTCAAATGTTTATACATTTTAACAAAGAACCAACCAAAGATAAAGGATAAGGGATAAGGTTTTTTGCAACAAGGAACAAGAGATAATTTATAAAAAAAAAGATTTTTTACATAAAAAACTCTTTTTTTCACATAAAAAACTCTTTTTTTCACATAGATTCATACAATGCAGCATCTTACACTATATTGCAAAGTAATCCTATTATAATATTATGAACAGTTTACTTTCTTCACAACATTCTGTTAAAAATCGTTTTATCTCGAAACTGTCATTGTGTGGATTGGTTCCCTTCTCAAGGAACCATGTGATATGAATCTCATAGACTAACGGCAAATTTATTATGCAATTTGGAACCAAACCGCATGATCTCTTTTGTAAATTAAAATAAATATGCTTTATGTGGAACCATGTGACATGGTTTTTTGTCAAAGCTTAGGCTAACGGCAATTTTATTATGCAAACTGGAACCAAACCGCATGATCTCTTTTGTTAAATCATATAAATATGTTTTATGCGGAACCATGTGACATGGTTCTTTGTCAAAAAATATAACCACAAAGATTTGCAGTTTTTAACATTACCATACAGCATGGGTCTTTTTATTTTATTCGGAAACTGCTAATATATGAGTTGGTATCCTTGTCGACATATTGTTTTGATATGAAAGAGTAATCAGACAACTATGATATTTACAGGGCCGATAGAAAGTGTATTTTAAAAGGTTTCTGTATACTTAACTCAATTTTGACCTACTTGTGGGTTGGTTCCCTTTTGCATAAATACGTCCAATTAAAGTAATGACTCATGACAGAAAAACACAGTTTTAAAATGATTAATAATATTTCTTATTACTTAATAAAATCATACTCACACACACACAGTCATTTATAAAATCACAGTTTTACAGTTATTAATAAAATCACAGTTTTACAGTCATTAATAAAATCACAATTTTACAGTCATTTATAAAATCACAGTTTTACAATCATTAATAAAATCACAGTTTACAGTCATTAATAAAATTACTGTTTTACAGTCTGTAATAAAATCACAGTTTTACAGTCATTCATAAAATCACAGTTTTACAGTCATTAATAAAATCACAGTTTTACAATCGTTAATAAAATCACAGTTTACAGTCATTAATAAATTCACAGTTTTACAATCATTAATAAAATCACTGTTTTACAGTCAGTAATAAAATCACAGTTTCACAATCGTTAATAAAATCACAGTTTACAGTCATTAATAAATTCTCAGTTTTACAGTCATTAATAAAATCATAAAACTTTGTTGCTTTTAAACATTGTGTATTAGGAGGGAACACTAGAGTAATTTGTATCACAGAAATACATTCAAACTCTCAAAAAACAAACAAACTCTTCAGCTTTATAATATTAAGTATAGATATAAATTTCTTTTTACTTTTCTTTAACCTGACTCCTGAACTATTCGCGAGACGAGGGTATTAACTGTGCCCCGCTTGGGCGGAGCACCGCCGTGTCCTCGTAGAGGCGATCGGCAGCGGCAGCGACCTCTCACGTCCGGTCCTGGTGCAAGCCGTGGTCCGGGGCAAGAGGGAGTGGGAGGCAGTCACCTCCTTCTGCGAAGCAGTCATGCTAGCGAAGGAGGTGGCGGGACATTTCAGGGAGAGAGCCTCCCGTCTCAGCCGCCGCGGGGGACACCCCCGGCGTCGGGAGCCGCGTGACGACTCCCGGCCACCGTAGGCGCGGGCCTGCGGGCGGAGAGTAATGGGTAGCTCACCGTCCGATCAGGACCAGGCCCGTGCCGGACGGCGCGTACGTGTTCCACGCGCGCCTCAAAGAGATGTCAGCATCGAGGAGGGGGGGCCCCTTAGGGCCGAAGCCTGCCGGGCCAGCGGGATTGTCCGAAAGGGTTACCGCTGGCCTGGAACATAAAGGGCTAAGGAAGGAACACGGGGGGTTTTAGTCAGTAAGAGTCTGACACTCCCTTCTGCTCCATCCAGAGCGGGAGGAGTCATTTGATGATTTCCCATGCAAAAAAAAAAAACCGGGCAAGAGCGAGTCGGACTCGCGCACCGAGGGTTCCGTAACATCCGGGTCTATGCATAAGGGTTATGTTTATGAAATTAAATGTTTTTTTATTTTTGAGTTGATTGAATTTCGGTTTACGATTTATGACGTATTAAAAAAAAACTACTTACTAGATCTCGTTCAAACCAATTTTCGGTGGTAGTTTACATGGTAATGTAGATCATATATTTTTTTTAGTTTTATCATTCTCTTATTTTAGAAGTTACAGGGGGGGGGACACATTTTACCACTTTGGAAGTGTCTCTCGCGCAAACTATTCAGTTTAGAAAAAAATGATATTAGAAACCTCAATATCATTTTTGAAGACCTACCCATAGATACCCCACACGTATGGGTTTGATGAAAAAAAAAATTTTGAGTTTCAGTATGGGGAACCCTAAAATTTATTGTTTTTTTTCTATGTTTGTGTGAAAATCTTAATGCGGTTCACAGAATACATCTACTAACCAAGTTTCAAAAGTGTAGTTCTTATAGTTTCGGAGAAAAGTGGCTGTGACATACGGACGGACAGACAGACAGACGGACAGACAGACAGACAGACAGACAGACAGACAGACATGACGAATCTATAAGGGTTCCGTTTTTGCCATTTGGCTACGGAACCCTAAAAAGGGTAATAACTATTGGGAAAAACTGTCGCGTTCGTCAACACTGGTAACCATTCCCAGTAGTTAATAGTGTTAACCACGGGGTATTAACCAGCGGGAACGACCGATACTTTTTTGTCACGTGTTTTAATTGTATTATTCTATGCTTCAACTACATTGGTAGTACGATGGTTCTAACCAAATGCACACCAATCTCACGAGCCCTGACGACGCGACGATGAAAGCAAAGATTTCAGAAATTACATGCTTAAGGGGCTTACAGGATCTAAAGACAAAAAAACCCAAGTTTTAGAAACAATAAAAGTATATGATCGACTACAGTAAACAAAATGAGAAAAATATATGATATTCTTCAGAATATATACTGGTTAGGTAGTGTGTTGAAAACATAATACAACTAATTTGATACGATAGAAAATATCATGAAGATACCTGTAAAAACTTTCTTTTTCCAATAAAAACCATAATACGAGAACATACAATCAATCTAATTTTTTTGTCAGATTATTTTACAAGCAACATACTAAAACACTACGACGGCGAAGTGCCAATACCTCATAACTGAAAAAGTCAAAAATTAACACAAACTGAAAAAAACGCTCAAAAATAGACACTTTGCGTTGGTTTATAAAACGATTTCAATAAAACGCGAATAACGCTTTTAAAATCAAAACAATAAAAAATTGAATTTCTCAAGGAATGTCAGTTAGGAGGTAATTGGCACTTTGCCGTCGACTAGTGTTTTAATTTTTTAGTCCAAACAATATATTTTTTGTAATTAAATAATTCCTTCATATTTTGTTTGCAATAAATTACCAGCGTTGTGTCATCGCGCTTCTCTTTCTTTTCTATTCCGTCCGACAGTGACCACGCTTTAGGTCATGTAAGCCCCTTAAACAATGGTTACAAGAGGTCTCAGAAAAGCCTGACTTTAGAGCGGGTTTAAGTCACACAGTGCTATAAAGACGTTCTTGACAATAGTATGGTTTCGATAATACTATGTTCGTAACATCATAAAATATCTATCACTACTTTATGAGAAAATCGCTTTTAAATCTTGCGTACTTTATGGTTCGGCGTATAACCGCGCCGAAAAAAAAACGTGTCCGTGAACAAGCTTCCATAGTGATCCATACAACACTGCTGACCGTGCATACACGGCAAGTAAGCCGTAGTTTTTCACGGCAAGAAAAACGTGTGTATACAAAAGGGCCTTCTGGACACTAACTGTACAGGTACCATATACGTTCTTGTCTTACTGAACCATCCAACTTCACCACTAGTGAATCGCTCACCACTCAACTCGAGAACTCGAGTGGTGTTATCGGTAATATTCGATTCGAATCGATACTTGATGCTTCTAGGATATGTATCGATGCGTGATTCACCTCTTCATTTGGCTGAAGTAGTGTCTACATTACTCGGTTTCAAGAGTTCGTCTGATGAAATGTTCGGAAGTTAAGTGAAGGTAAGGTAGGAACAGATTTGCTGTGGCGAGAGTGAGATGGTTAGACTTGGAGAGGTAGGTTAATTTGTTACAGTTGTGTCTTTATTGAAGGTATTCTTCAAAAACTTCTGAAATACAACTTCGTAGGTTAAATCAGTAAGTACCTAGTTATT
The DNA here is from genome assembly GCA_916614155.1 of Mesoligia furuncula. Lineage (NCBI taxonomy): Eukaryota > Metazoa > Arthropoda > Insecta > Lepidoptera > Noctuidae > Mesoligia > Mesoligia furuncula. The sequence goes on from OU744794.1 coordinate 7,044,324, forward strand.
ATTTAGTTTTTTACTGGCGATGGTTTATTTTTTTTTAGAATAGACGATATTTAGGCTGAAAGGATATATAGGAAAAAAAAGTTTTGTCAATATCTTCCTATTTATAACTAGCCAGTAGGATACAGGTTTTCCGTTTTATTTAAGTACCCACTCTTTTCAATAGGTCAAAAAAACCACGATGGTGTGCATGACATATTAAAAAAAATAGCTTATTAATAAACAAAATTGTGTGCAGTAATTTCTTTCCAACCCAAACTTTTTACCTGCTTCCCTTTCTCGAATCCGCAACGAAATTACCTCGTTATTTTAGCGTGTACTAATGAGTGCTTTCATCAAAGCCTCATAAGCGAATCCAACATTAAATAAACTAGTAAAAATATTATTCAATAACATCACAAACAGTTACACGAAACAAGTGCTCCAATTTAAATAACGCAAAACCAACCTGCTGAACATAAAAACTCTAACATAAACCATATTTATAGAGAGATAGAGTTGGTTGTGCAGTGACAAATTATAGTTATCACGTAATTAAAGTCAGTTATACACGCTGTGAGATGTCTAATTAGCTGCCACGCATTTGCTTCAGTTAATTTAGTTCCAAATATTATGTAATTAACATAACTGCGGCAACCTCTGGCACTATATGCTATCAAGTAATTATATTAGATAGTTTAGTTATATAACATACAGACATCACGAAGTAGAAGGTAAATTGACAGAATTAGGTAAGTTTCAGTAAAGTGAATTCAGTATGCAGATTAATAATAATTTGGCTGCCTTTTCACCAGGGATTTTCGAGAGTACAAGTGATGGATGAGTGTTGATCTTATTGTACAAATTGTTGCCCATTTTTTTGCGTTTTGCCCAATCATGCCCAAAAGCATACGATGCCCTCCGCGTCCAAAGATACCAGCAGAGATACCATGGCCCCTGGCACAGGCAACTGAAGGAACACGGGTGGGTTTTAGTCAGTAAAAGTCTGCACGATGGAGTGGGAGAAGTTATTTGATAATTTCCCGACCAAAAAAAAATGGTGCCGCCACAGGTGCTGGTTATGATACATATGACGCTGCAGTGACTTGCACGTCACCTGCAGTCGTTCGGTCTCAAATGTAAGTGTTGATAGTGCGGTGCTTTTTGTTTTGTAATGTAATGTTTATTGTATTTTCTGTTGTGTGTGTAATGTATGAATAATACAGGGTGTAAACAGGCACATCATCAGGTTAAGCTACGCTTGCTGCGGTTGGTCTATGGATGGGTGACCATCTTTACATACCGTGACCCCTCCGTGTCTCGGAAAGCATGTTAAGCCGTTGGTCCCGGCTGTCATTCGTGGATCTTTGCCAGTCTTATCAAGGGGTATCGTATTACCCAGTAATTGGGTTGTGGAGGTCAGATAGGCAGTCGCTCCATGTAAAATACTGGTTTTCAGCAGCATCCGGTTAGACTGGAAGCCGACCCCAACATGGTTGGGAAAAGGCTAGGCAGATGATGAGACGCCAGCACATCAAGCTACTACAATGTGTCAAATTTTTTAAATTGATTTTTGACTTTATCGCTAAAGCTTATGGTTCAAAGTTGATTGGGAAAATTTGACAGTTTCGGGTAGCTTGATGTGCTGGCGTCTGAACATCAAACTCGCACAAAAAAACATTTCTACAAAAAAAAAAAACAACCGACTTCCAAAAAACACCATGAAGTGAAAAATAACTTTAATTTCGGAAGTCGGTGTCTTTGGATTTGTATTTTAGTTTTTTGCCACCGACTTCCGATATTAAAGTTATTTTTCACTTTATAGTGTTTTTTGGAAGTCGATTGTTTTTTTTTGTAAAAATGTTTGTATTTTTCACTTTTTAGTGGGTCAGTTTGTAATTTATCTAAGTTACAATACAATATCCACCAATAACCTTTTACAAAATATTGCTTTACCCGATGCAGGGACGTTAATTATTGAGGAGTTCCCCTAATAAGAGCCAGGAGAACTGGAGTTGATTGAGAAGTCACCATCAGCTCCATTTCACCATATGCGTTGTAACGAGCATAAATTGCTTAGCAACCATATTATAGATAATTTTTTAGGTTTTTGTTGATTTTTCAAAAACCGCTTGTCCGATTTCGATAAAATTTTCATGGGACCATTTGGAAAGCATACCCTTTCCAACAAAAAAAGAATTTTTTGTTATCGGTTGGCAAGCGACGCAGTTATGCGCGAACAAACATAAAAAATGTATATTGAAAACACCTGTAATGAACTGTGTTCACAAAATAAATAATTTGATTTGATTTGAAAAAAAAAAAATACAAACATCCGAATTGAGAACCTCCTCCTTTTTTAGAAGTCGGTTAAAAATTGCTCGAAAACGACTTCTATTTTTGGTGTGAAAATTTTCTATTTGCGGTAGTGCGCAATGTGACGCAAAACATTGTGCAAATGAATGCCTGCAACGTACAGGGGTCGTGGGGACTCTGCCTAACCCTTCAGGGATTACAGGCGTGATGTTATGTTGATGTTAATGTATATGGTGTCAGATTAAAGAGTATTTTATCCTATCTATCTGTTTTTAGATTAAATAATTAGGTACTTGAAACCAACTGAACAAAAACCACTGCTTCGTTCCATCGCGTGTTTATTAAGGTATAGATTAAACAAGTTAATGAAGACAAACGTAATGGAGCTTAATGACCGTATTTTGTTCGACTGTGTGTTTTAGTGCTTGGCCAGACTGGCAGCGAGGGCGCGGGGAGGGCGCGGTGCGGCGTACTCTAAGAAACATAAGAACTTAATTTGAATGTCCGTAGAGGGCACGCGGGCGCGGTAAGCGGCGGCGCGGGCAACTCACGCCATAGCTCGTTTATACAAGTTTCGCGCGGGGACCGGGGTTCTCAAACTAGTTCGAGCTTTTTTCTTTTTAGTAAAAATAAGTCTTCTTTATCCCTATTATATTTTGAAAAACACTGGACACGACAACACGCAGAACGCAGCCGCGCTCGACTGCGGGCAGGCATATCGCGCGCGTTCCCGCGCCGCTTCCCGCCCCGCGCTGCCAGTCTGGCAAAGCACTGAGAACCGTCCCTTAATAGATGGTAGATTAGCTTTTATTTGTTTGTATTGGACTATTAGAAGGACATCAGAACCTCTAGACATTGGCGTAGCTAGGGATTTTGTCTAGGGAGGGCAGACGTCCAGCTGAACTAACCACAGTAATCTAATGAGAGATCATAATAACGCCTCTTAATAAATAATCCCACCAAAAATATTTCATGTAAAGTATGTAGGTTGCCAAGACGTGAATAACGCTTTCACTGTTAATAAATTAATAGTTTAAAAACACTAGAAAAACACGCGTGCAAACACGACTATGATACGATATTCTATCATGGAATGCCAGTGCCTATCTTCCGGCTTGATCATCAGATCTTGAAACCTAATCATGGTCAAAGTTCATTACAAGACTTTTCTAAGAAATCCAAAACAGCTATGATACGATTTTCCATCATGAAGTTCCAGATCATATCTTCCGGCTCCATCATCAGATCAGTTCGACAGTACCATATTATTGTATTGTCATCAGAACTACATACAGCTGCCAATTTTCATTACGCTACGACCCTTGGAAGATGGTTAAATTAGTTACCTTAGATTCCATTACATAGTTAGTTACATACAGGTCAACCTAATAAAAGCGTGTTAAAAAGACCAATTCTCGTAATTTAAAACGTTGAAAATCTAGTCGCAGTGTCATCTCGACGACAAACAAATGTCAAAAACTTGTCAAAATGTAGAGAAATTAGAGGTATTTTTGATAGATTGAGACTGAGATCGGACTGTGAACGTTCTTAAAATTAAGAGTCGCCCCTTTTTTTTTTTGGATTCAACAAATGACTCCTACCGCTCTGGGTGGAGCGAAGGGAGTGTCAGACTCTTACTGACTAAAACCCACCCGTGTTCCTTCCTTTGCCCTTTATGTTCCGGGCCAGCGGTAACCCTTTCGGACAATCCCACTGACCCGGCAGGCTTCGGCCCTAAGGGGCCTAAGGGGGGGAGAGTCGCCCCTCTGATCTAAAGTAGAGTCAAACTCTACATACCTGACATCTTGGTCAAAATGTATGGCTCTAATAAAAAGTGATTAAACAGTAAGTAATTCTTCAATACTGTCGGTTTTGTCTAGGGGCCCGTGGCTAAATAATAACAGCCGCACAGGTCGGTCGATCAGGTTAAGCTACGCTTGCCGCGGTTGGTCTGTGAATGGGTGACCATCTTTACATGCCGTGGCTCTAAAAATAGGTTTAGAAGATTGTAGGACTGAAACAGACTTAAAATTTTAGTACAAGCTAAAATTAAGCCGCGGTTGGTCTGTGGATGGGTGGTCTTTATATACCGAGACCTCTCCGTGCCTCGGAAAGCACGTTAACCCGTTGGTCCCGGCTGTCATTCTTGGATCTTTGACAGTCGTTACGGGTAGTTAGAAGCTCGAAAGTCTGACAACCAGTCTTACCAAGGGATATCGTATTACCCAGTAACTGGGTTGTGGAGGTCAGATAGGCAGTCGCTCCATGTAAAATACTGGTATTCAGCTGCATCCGGTTTGACTGGAAGCCGATCCCAATGTAGTTGGGAAAAGGCTAGGCAGATGGTGACTGTCGGTTTTTCTAGGGTAGGCAAAGTAGTTTCTAGGGTAGGCATTGACCACCCTTGCCCCCCCCCCCCCCAGCCACCCCCATGCCTCTAGACAAAGATATTTTGTTGAGAGGTCAATTCAAGGAATAGGTGGTTCGTGACGTAGACTTTGTATAGAGACTACATTCTAAGAGAGATTAAACTTTTAGTTCCTCATGCTCATGCCGAAATTCTGGGAAACGTTTCCGAATTAATTTACTTAATTCAGTAATTAATAATCATTATCTGACTAGCAGTGATGTCCCAATGGTAATGACTCCGACTAACGAGTTGAAGGGCGTGCAAACGAACGAAGTCAGGCGCTTTACTTTATGTAAATCATTTCATCACCACTGCTCTCAAAACGGTGAAGGAAATCATCGTGAGGAAACCAGCATGTCCTAGAAAATTCGAAGACATAATAGGAACTTTAGTGCTATCTTTGCTAGTGTAGAAAATTTGCTTCGCCTCGTGCTTCTGCGACGCGTCGAACTCTTTCACTTTAACCTCTCTGAACACCTGGAAATTTACAGAAGAATACTCGTTAGAACAGTTGCTCGTTAACTCGTTGGAGCAGTGGTGGCACACGGTGGTAACGACCGCGGCCTACGGGTTGCAGGTCGTGGGTTCGATCTCAAGCAGGCACCTTGACTTTCTCTAAATGATTTCGTCACCACTGCTCTCTCAAAACAGTGAAGGAAAACATCGTGAGGAACCCTAGCTGTCCTAGAACCAAAAATTCGAAGATATGTGACATCTGCCAACCGCACTGGTCCCACGTGGTAGATCACAGCCCACTCCCTCTTGAAGAGAAATTATTATACATATGGGGTCAAAAAAGTAAATGTTAGTTAGGCTTAGCCTTTTCCCCAAGTATGTTAGGGTCAGCTTCGGATGCAGCTGAATACCGGTATTTTTACATGAAGCGACTGCCTATCTGACCTCCACAACCCAGTCCCTGGGTTGCCTGGGTTCCCTGGGGTCCCTGGTATTGATACCCCTGATACCCCTTGCTAAGACTGTTTGTCAGAAATTCGGGCTTCAAACTACCAGTAACAACTGTCAAAGCTCCGCGAATGACAGCCGAGACCAGGGGTTTAACGTGCTTTCCCAGCCACGGAAATAATTTAATGATCAATGCTATCATTTATTTATTTAGGATCTACAACACAAGATATACCCAAGATAGGACACATAATTAGCGTTATTAGATATTAAGTAGGTGTACAATCAATTTTGATTCTACTTTCCCAAAAAAACTTCAAACTGTTTCCAATGCTCCTATATTATTACTACAAAGACATTGTTAATAATTATGTGTTATTATTCATTGTTTAAGTACACTTGAACATAATACATCACTCGATTAAATTGCTATTAATTAATTCTTATCAGATAAAGATTCATTAAGTAGTAAATCGTTTCAGCTTCAGCTATCTCGTCAAATTAGCTGGAGTCTCGTACGACTCCGTGGCGCAACGGTAGCGCGTCTGACTCCAGATCAGAAGGTTGCGTGTTCAAATCACGTCGGGGTCAAAATGCACTTTTTGCATTTTTTATTGAGAAGGCGAGTGAGATAGGTTGTATTGTCCCTCTCCTGGACAAAGGCATCCCCACTTTCGGCTCTCACCGCTCGACTTTTAATTTTGACGATTTTTAACAGTATAATTTTTTTTTGTTTTTTACCTACTGAAAAATTACATGTTTACAAACCGTATGTTAGTAAGTGTTTCTTATTACTATAATAATTTATTCAGTGTCAAGCCACAATTTAATAAACTAGCGAATGTGTTTGCGTAGGCGTCGGACCTACCTACCTAACAAAAAATATACCTCTGTCATGAGGACTTACTTTTTTTATAATTATATAGATACTTTATTGTACACCAAAAAAATACATACTTCATCAAAGACTACAAAATATACAATGAGATGGGCGGCCCTATCGCTTTTTGCGATCTCTTCCAGGCAACCTGGGAATGGACAGTCATTTTCCTGGACATGAAATGGGATTGTCGTTGGTGACTTCCATGTTACAAGAAGTTTGGCAACTTTTCGTCTTAATACAAACATAACACTACCTGGTGCCTTATTATGACGGTTTAATGCCATCATGATTCCAGTATAAGAGAGAGACGGAGCTATAGATGACCGATAGCACCATCCCTTTTTGGCACTGTAATCATGATGGCATTAATACTTCGTAATATGGCCCCTGTATATGAACAGACGCTGGCGTCTCCAGGAATACTGACAGAAGTGAAAACAAAACACAAACAGAATACTTTGCCATCACTCACTGACATATCGGGGACGCCAGCACATCAAGCTACCCGAAACTGACAAATTTTCCCAATTAACTTTGAACCTTAGGTTTTAGCGATAAAGTTGAAAATCTATTAAAGAAATTTGACTTATTGTAGTAGCTTGATGTGCTGGCGTCTGTACATAATATAGGTTTGCGATAGTACAATAAATTTATGAAAATAATCATGCAAAAAAGAGCGCTTTGACCCCGACGTGACTCGAACACGCAACCTTCTGATCTGGAGTCAGACGCGCTACCGTTGCGCCACGGAGTCTTGTAGTGAGTGCGTTTAAAATGCAGTTTGTAATGAACGGAATGACTCAGAAAGTCAGAACACCTCTATCAATTATCTTGAAGACAGGCTAATTAATTTTAATCGGGATACCTATTGTGTGCGTACTTGAGTAATATTGTTATACTTGAGACAATCTGGGTGTATCAGATAATATTGGAGAGTAGGTACAGACATGAAGCTACCCGAAACTGTCAAATTCTCCCAATCAACTTTGAACCTTAAGCTGTAGCGATAAAGTTGAAAATCTTTTAAAGAAATTTGACAGATTGTAGTAGCTTGATGTGCTGGCGTCTGTACATGACGGGTGTAAAATGACACTTAACGAAGCCGAGAGCCACTTCTTCACTTTCTTCGTTTGATTACTTTAAACTCTCAGAGAGAGAAAATTTATTTCCAACATCTAAGCAAGAAGATGTAAGCAAGGTAAAAAAAAAACTGGCGAAGAAAAACGCCGAAAAAACAGGTTTGTTGTATGGGAGCCCTCTTAACCTTTAAGTATGGACGTCATTTTTTCTTAACACTACTGTGGATGTGGAGTCTCATATGCACACACATTTTTTTTGGGGAATTTGATATAAGATCGCTTTAAAACTGTTTGAATATTAAAGTTATGGGATTTAGTAACAAAATAACGGGCTTATATAATCAACTTTTATATCAAAAATTATAGAAATTTGAAAAATCAAAAATTATAGCACTTTTCAGTCTAAATCTACTTAGGTTACATTTTTAGGTATTAAAAACAGCCAAACTTATTCCTTTAACAAAATGAGTCTTTTTTCTCAAAATATAATATATAAGAAACCAAAAACACGAAACACCTACTTCAGGTAACAAATATACAAAATTTTGACAACTAACAACTAATAGTTACTTTTCGATAACTCCGATAGTGGAATATTGTCCGAACTATCACTACCTGACTCTTCTCCTAGGTCCTGGTCCTGGTCCTGATCTTCATAATTGTCACTTTCATGATTTTGTATCAGTTCGAACTCCAATATAAAAAAATCTTCAATATTCTCTTCATTGTCAGACTGATCCGAAGCTAAGAACAACTCACTCACTTTTGTTCGAAAGATGGATCTGCTGCACGCAAAGTTTTTCTCGCAGGGCCCTGAACAGAACTCGTAGATGGTCGTTTTGATTTAGAACTACCGGCTTTATTGTTTTTTGAGATTTTGTACTACAAAATCGGAAACAAACATAATCGCCCTTATAAAATATATCATAGGGCAACAATGGACGTGTAGCCTGACAGGCTCCGGTCAATATTTTGATGGTCATTACTTACGTGATATTCATCGGAAGTCGCAACCTCCTCCCTCGTTGGTAGTTTTACATCTATAACAAAAGCTACTGAGCCGCTCAATCTCGAGGAGTGGGGGAAAGTAGGTGAAACTAAGAAAACGACAAAGTCGAGTAGCCTGTGAGACTCCACATCCATACTTAAAGGTTAAATATTTATTTTATTCTGTTTTTAGTATTTGTTGGTATAGCGGCAACAGAAATACATTATCTGTGAAAATTTCAACTGTCTAGCTATTACGGTTCATGAAATACAGCCTGGTGACAGACAGACAGACGGACAGTGGAGTCTTAGTAACAGGGTCCCGTTTTTACCTTTTAGGTACGGAACCCTAAAAGTATGGATATCACGTGATCAACTTCGAACGTTAATATCCCGGAAAAGTGAAAGTTTATGGGGTTTGGTCTTATGTTTTTAATTTGCATTGATGTCAGCTATCGATTTAAGGTTTCATGCATGCAATTAAAAAAAAAAAAAACAAAATGGCGCGACAGTTGTTAGGTATGCCACGGATCTTCAAACCCCTTTTACGCAGACCAAGTCGCGGGCAAAGGAGCTAGTTAATAATAACGAGGTTGATGTTGAAAGATTACAAGTTCATTGACATCACACTAATATTATAAAGGCAAAAGTTTGTGAGTGTGTGTGTGTTTATGTTTGTTACTTCTTCACGCTCAAACGGCTGGTCCAATTTTGATAAAATTTTGTATGGAGGTAGCTGACACTCGGGATTAACATATAGTGCAATATTTACGCGGTCAAAATGTATGCAACAGCAATTTTTTTTTTTAATGACCGGCGACAATGTTCAGCAGGAGAACCAAAGTAACCGACATAGCCCAAAGAATTGCTAAACTTAAGTGGCAGTGGGCAGGGCACATTGCTCGCAGAACAGATGGCCGATGGGGCCGAAAGGGAGTGGCGACCGGGTACCGGAAGACGTATCGTTGGAAGGCATCCCACAAGGTGGTCCGACGACCTTGTGAAGGCCGCAGGAACCCGTTGGATGCGAGAAGTGGAGGTGTTTGGGGGAGGCCTATGTCCAGCAGTGGACGTCTTTCGGCTGAAATGATGATGATGATGACAATTTTCAACGGGTTCAGAGTCAATGTACAGAAGCCAAGCACATCAAGCTACTCGAAACTGTCAAATTTTCTCAATCAACTTTGAACCTTATACTTTAGCGATAACGTTGAAAATCTATAAGAGAAATTTGACAGATTGTAGTAGCTTGATGTGCTGGCGTCTGTACGTACTGAATCCACTGTAACAGGTTGCGCGTCGCTCAGTCATGACTGATACTGTTAGATAAACTTGAAAATCATCATCTGCCTAGCCTTTTCCCAACTATGTTGGGGTCGGCTTCCAGTCTAACCGGATGCAGCTGAATACCATTATTTTACATGGACCGATTGCCTATCTTACCTCCACAATCCAGTTACTGGGTAATACGATACCCGTTGATAAGACTGGCTGTCAGATTTTCGGGCTTCTGAACTACCCGTAATGACTGTCAAAGATCCACGAATGACAGCCGGGACCAATGGCTTAACGACCTTTCCGAGACACGGCCCCTCCATGTCTCGGAAAGGTCGTTAAGCCGTCACGGTATGTAAAGATGGTCACCCATCCATAGACCAACCGCGGCAAGCGTAGCTTAACCTGTGCTGGCGTCTGTGCCTACTGAATCCATTGTAACAGGTTGCGCGTCGCGTCGATGTCCTTCTCAGCCTGTATTCTGGACTGCACCCTGTAGTCATGTCTGATTACTGTAAGATAAACTTGAAGATCCTTGAACTAAATCTATGATCCGCAAAGACACAGCAACTGCGCCGAAATACAGTCACAAAAATATATTTTTCCTTAATTTAAGAGAACAACCTTTACATAACATAGACGCCATACAAAAACCTCAACATAATTAAATTCCCATCTACCTACATCGGAACTCACACTAACACACGGAATCACCAACACATCCACACCCACTTTCACACCCGAACATATCCAAAAAAGGCGACAAAGCCGTTCACAAAACCGGTGTCAATCCCCTGTAATTTTCGCCTCTGTAAGGTTCTCATTGAGTTGGAGGTGTGAGGAGATTTGCCTGGCAAACCCTGGCAAATTGGAAGGCCGAATGGTACGGTAATCGGCTTATGACGGGTCGTCCGCCTGCTGCGTTACTTGTGTTAGTTATTATTTATACTGAGGAATTGAAGATGCTTTATATTGCATGGAGGACGAGTTTTTGTGTGGTGATGTGAATTAGTGGGAGATTGATTATGTCACTTTGGTGAAATAAAATACTGATAAGTGGAGTAGATAGGTCTATGTCCAGCGGTGGACTGCGATAGGATGAGTTGGTTGATTGATTGAAGTGGAGTAGATTGTGACGAGACTGATTAGTATAGAAAATACTAGTGCAACACACACACACCCTTTTTTTTTTGAGTATGGGAAATCATCAAATGACCCCGCCCGCTCTGGGTGGAGCGGAAGGTAGTGTCAGACTCTTACTAACTAACACCCACCCGTGTTCTTTTTTTAGCCCTTTATGTTCCGGGGTAGCGGTAAGTAAACCTTTCGGACAACGCTAAACACACAAACCCTCACTCCTTAACACATACTCACACTTACATGTACACTTTAATTTGTATTGTAAAATGGATTTCTTAACAAAATAATTGATTCGATTTTTGTTGATTTGTACTTTGTTTCGATATTATTAATTATTATTTAATTGTTTTCATAAAAACGGGTGTGTAACGTTTGATATAATAACAAAAGTTCTAACGATCAAAAGACCTAATTTCATTTAATATATTTTTTTTACTATAACTATCAAATGATATAATGAACAGTTTTTATAATGAACATTTGAAATAATATTCACATAATATAATATTCAGTTGCTATAATATTCAAAATCTATAAGTAACGTTTAATATAATTAGGAAATGTCTACTTTTATTTTTGCAAAAATTGATTAGTTTTTAAACGCCTGTAACTTTTGTGCGTAATCGAATGTAAGTGAGGGACGTTGACGTTTGACAGTTGTCATACGTCGTTTTAAATTATTTTTGTTTTTTTTTTTGTGTTTCCGATTACACTTCACACTAAACCAACATAATATACAAAAGTAACACATTTGTAATGAAAACTTAGGATGCAAGAGCGAGCAAAGGGAGCTCGGGACTTGGGGCACCCCGACTCGGACAGGTTAGGTTCGAAGGGGATGACGGGGGCTCGAGTGAGCGAGCAAAGCGAGCGAACGAGCCCCCGTCATCCCCTTCGTGTTAAGTTCCTTTAAACCCTGTAGACAGAAATAGGTCCTACGACGTCGACTACGCCTAACCACATATTTTTGTAGATAAAAAAAAAAAACTTTGGGAGATTTTTTCTCGGTCACTATGATTTTGCGAACTTTGCGGTTTACAAATTTACACTAAGAAGGGTCTATTCTATCCAAAAAAAAATAGCTACTATCAAAAAGCGCCGGGTGTGGAAGTACAGTGGTTCCAAACCCTTTACACAGAAATGCCCCGCTAAGTGGGGCTCCGTCGACATAGAATGCAAGAGCGAGCGATGGGCAGAAAATTAGTTAATATGAATGTTAGGTCAAAAGAACATTATATAAAGGGAGCATTATACAATATGAAAATTATATGAAATGAACGTTATACTAAATGAAATTAGAGAAAAAGAAAATTATATCAAATATAACATTAGATCATATGAAATTAGGTTAAAGGTTTTTATAGAATATGAAAATTATACCATATGAAAGGTATGTCAAATGAAATTAGACTATCTGTTGTTATACCAAACGCTACACACCCCATAAAAAGAACGTCAGAAAGTCGTAGTAGCGCGGGCAGGGGATGTGATGCTAGGGGTGGGTTCGGGAACAACAAATTTCACGCAGACGAAGTTGCGGGCAGCAGCTAGCTCACAATATTTTTACAATATCTAAAGAACCTTGCCTAAAAATATCAAAAAGGAAACCAATAGAAAAGGTATAAAATAGAAATGGTTGAATCGATTTGGGCAGACGAACTTGGCGACGATAAAGAATCTGGAGCAGAAACAATTGATCCAGATTGTGAGAGACATGATCCAAGACCGGTCATACTTTCAGTGCTCCTTGTTTATTTAGGTCAAACTCAAACTAAGTAGGCAGATAGGAAGAATATAAATACTGATCTTGATTGAAGCAAGACTATTTTATTTTTATTCTTCTATAAGTCACTATTTTATTTTTATTCTCACAGAAATGAAATGAGCATTGATAACAGTCCTACTGAACACGAGTTAACATGTTCGGATTACGGCCGATGTATTCTATAAAATATCACACCGTAAAAACGTAGGTGAAGTGAGCTTGAAGTGACCTTGAAGTGAGCCTGAAGTGACCTTGAAGTGAGCCTGAAGTGAGCTTGAAGTGAGCTTGAAGTGAGCTTGAAGTGAGCTTGAAGTGAGCTTGAAGTGAGCTTGAGGTGAGCTTGAAGTGAGCTTGAAGTGAGCTTGAAGTGAGCTTGAAGTGAGCTTGAAGTGAGCTTGAGGTGAGCTTGAAATGAGCTTGAGGTGAGCTTGAAGTGAGCTTGAAATAAGCTTGAGGTGAGCTTGAAGTGAGCTTGAAGTGAGATTGAAGTGAGCTTGAGGTGAGCTTGAAGTGAGCTTGAGGTGAGCTTGAAGTGAGCTTGAAGTGAGCTTGAAGTGAGCTTGAAGTGAGCTTGAAGTGAGCTGTTATTCCACCTGATGTAGGGGTAAGGACAGCTCACTTGTTGCGGAAGGATCGTACATTCCCGCGACCCCCGGCGTAGGTGTGAGATGGAACACCGGGGTGGTTTTTGGTCAGTAAGAGTCTGACAGACCCCTCCGCTCCCCACGGCGCAGGACATCCATGAAGATTTTCCTCACTTCACCTTAACTCTCACGGTAAGATTGTAATTTAGTACATCAGCAGGTGTTTTTATTTCTCATTCTGTACAGTGGTTTTGTATAACCCTTACTAATATTATAAACTAGCTGCGCCCCGTGGTTTCACCCGCATAAGTGTCGATCCCGTGGGAATATCGGGATAAAAAGTAGCCTATAGGTGTCAGCTACCTCTATACAAAATTTTATCAAAATTGCATTTACAAACATTTATATGTTTGTACACACACACACACACACACTCACAAACTTTCGCCTTTATAATATTAGTGTGATGATAAAAGTAACTCTGCCTGTATGCTACTTTTCACGTCTAAACTACAGAACGGATTTCGATAAAAAGGCAAGGAGGATGGTGATGGCATCCTAGGAAAGAACATAATATGTTACCTTTTGTCCCGGTAGCAAGTTCCGTTGGGAAAATTTCTGACATCCACGCGGGCGAAACCGCGGGCAAATGCTAGTTCTAAATAAATCCACCTTTAAAGAACAATGCTCAAAACGTCCCCCACCCTTGTAGCACTTTAAATCCTATGTTAATCGAAGGACCTTATCCATCTGATCATTTTATTGAATGACAGCAAAACTGAAATGTTCATCCGAAAAAAGTTATATCAACATGCAGAAACCGGAATAAACAACCAAGTTGGTTCAGAAAATATACATGTCACGTCAACTTTGAATGTTATTATCTCGGAGACGTGACACTTTACGGGGATTTGTCTTACTTTGTTTTCTGTTTGTATTGATATCAGTCATCGATTTATATAGCTTACATTAGTGGCCGCCATTTTGTAAAAGAACAAAATGGCGCGACAGTTGCCAGGCTCCATTCTGCCGTCCTTACAAAAAGTGCAATAACTCGAGTTTTGCCCCGAATAAGTACATAATTGGAATCTGCAGAATGAGATCTAAATATTCTTTTGAGACACTTTTTACGTATCCATGACGTAGCCGGTTTTAATACTAAGCATATTATAGTGATGGAGATACAAACAAAACAAAAAAAAATCTTTAACCGCGTTTTTCTCGAAATCAGGTTTAACCTAGTTATTGCACTTTTCGCAGCATTAGTCTGTGCTTAATAAATGTATTTTCTTTCTTTTTCTCTTTTATCATTATAAAAATCTTCAATCCAATTTCAGTTCCTTTTATAATAACAGGAATACATTCATATGATTCTGTCTAAGGAGTCCCCAGTACAAAACCTAATCAATTAAAACATAACCCATACCAGTCTAGACTATAATCCGACACCGACTAACAATAAATTCCAGGTAGAAAAACTGTATGGCATGTAATAGAGTGGCCACATCCAATTTGCCTCAACGTAATTCCCTTAAACCATGTCACAGCGATCCTTGGATTAATTATGGAAATTCTCTTGTTTTTGTCACACCTACCCTCTTTGTACGTTCTTGATGAAAGGTACATTAACTTGAACATTAATTGAAAGTACGTTAAGCCGTTGGTCCCGGCTGTCATTCGTGGATTTTTGACAGTCGTTACGGGTAGTCAGAAGCCCGAAAGTCTGACAACCAGTCTTATCAAGGGGTATCGTATTACCCAGTAATTGGTTGTGGAGGCTCGATAGACGGTCGCTCCGTATAAAATACTGGGATTCAGCTGCATCCGGTTAGACTGGAAGCCGACCCCAACATAGTTGGGAAAAGGCTAGGCAGATGAAGTACCTAATGCTTACTACATCAGCCGAGTAAACCCTCAATTCCATCCTAGGTTTACATCGATAACCAATTAACTTATCCAAAACAAACACTTCAAAGAAGAACAATATGCCAGAGTATTTTCAAACAAAAAAGGTGGCCAATCAATAATATTTCCCCTCTTTTCAATTAGTATAGCAAATGCACCTTTAATGCTTTACCTCGGGGAAAAATCCCGGGTTTAACTTAAACGATTTAGGGGATACACCACTAAATGAAATCTCCACTAATACGAGTAGAGGGACCAGGGAAGGTAATCATGTTTTAATAAATAGGAAGTTTCTGAGTGTTTCGCTTTTTTTTTCGGGGATACATTTAGGCAGTTGGTATATAATAGGGAATGGGAAGGGTTGGAAATGGTGGTTGGTAGGAAAAAGTTTATCGAAATATGGTTGAGGAGCAATTATTGTTCCCTTATTTTCGTACTAGCTTCTGCCCGCGACTTCGTCCGCGTGAAATTTCACCCCCTCCATTTACCTTCTTAGGGGTGGAATTTCGAAAAACCCTTTCTTGGTGGATACCTACTCTTCACAAAGAACACACCCTCCAAATTTCATGTCTCTCTCTCTGGGACCAGCGGTTTAGGCTGTGTGTTGATATATCAGTCAGTCTGGACTTTGAATTTTGTATACAGGGTTATTGGTAAAACATTAACAACCTCTTAAGAGGTCAATGTACTCATCATTATGAACTAGTTTTACTATGGGACCAAACCTGAAATTGCGAAAAAAAATCAGCTGTTCCCTACATTTATGTTCGTACCTATAACTCATCAAAATGTAGGGACCAGCTAATTTTTTTTTCGCGATTTCTGGTTTGGTCCCATAGTAAAAGTTGTTCATAATGATGAGTACAATGACCTCGTAAGAGGTTGTTACTGTTTTACCAATAACCCTGTATATGTACGTATAGATGCTGTATTTCTAGATGCTTGTTTAGGGTGTGATTGTTTGCTATAGATGATACTTAAATGATTTTATTTTTGTGAGTAGGTTTGCGCAAACACTTTTACACATCAATCATGTTTTTTTTTAAACTAGATGAGGTCGGCGTTTCCTATCTGACTACTCTGAGAAGAAAGGCCGAAACAAAGTCAGAGGTCACAGTTTCTTTTAAAGTCCAGATATAATCTTGGTCAGGTTATATGAAGACCATGTAGATCGATGTCTGGGATGGTCTTTTGAGTATTTTTGGTATGTTTAGAAACAGCATCAAATTGAAAAGTAAAAAAAAAGTTCTTACGTAACTTGGTAATCCTTATTTTTCCAAACTTTTCAGTGGTTATTATTCTCCTCATGTTATCATAAAAAAGTATGGTAAGTTACTTTTTGGATAGAAAAAAAAAACACGTTAAAGTGGATAATATAATGAATATATTTATTGTATTTATGTAAATGGTATACCACAGACCACCTTCAATATTGTCTCTTTTTCTCCCTTAATCCATCCAAAGTTTGTCTTCAAAAGATCGCTTTTAGCGATAAGACCGCCCATTGTGTCACCCCTTGTAAATTTTTACATTTATATCTGTAATTTAATGGTGTACATACTATAGAATATTCTAATTACGTCTCTATAATAAATCTTTATATCATTAGATGTATAGATGCCAAAGCATTCTCACGAGCATCCTTCACATTACAAGCACTCTAGAAACAGTAGTATTTCCATTCAATTCAATTTCAAACATATTATTATTTTGTCTAATAGTTTTAGTACTTTCTCCTTCGGTCCTGTATTGGGGATTATAACTATTAGGAAACGTCAATAATATGTCTGTGTTCCCCGTAATACGTGTCCATTGGGGCTATGTGTCTGCGCCAGACTTATTTATTGTGTTCTAAAATAATGATAAAGTGTTGTTTATTTTTCTTGTAAAATGTGAAATTATGGTACCCGTACATAAATATTTGTGATAGAAATATTGTTGTAGGTTGTTAAGGTAAATGGGTAGTGGTAGACCGCGAAATTCAAATTGATTGCTACCCATTCACTTTAACTACTACATTTTGTTATATCTACATAATGCTGTAAGTGTGAATAAATTAAGAGCGTTTACGCCGTACGGCATTTCATACAAAGTTTCAAGCCCTTATTTTCCGAAATGAATGAACCGATTTTAATGAAACTTC
Organism: Mesoligia furuncula; assembly: GCA_916614155.1. NCBI lineage: Eukaryota > Metazoa > Arthropoda > Insecta > Lepidoptera > Noctuidae > Mesoligia > Mesoligia furuncula. The sequence continues at coordinate 7,061,690 of OU744794.1, forward strand.
GTACGCATAAGCAGGATACAAAGGTCTAAAAAGTTAGTAGAGAACATTTTCGTAAAATAGTGTTACAGCCAAATCAGACCGATTTTAAATTTTCCATAGAAACACCGCGGGCAAATGCTAGTTCTAAATAAATCCACCTTTAAAGAACAATGCTCAAAACGTCCCCCACCCTTGTAGCACTTTAAATCCTATGTTAATCGAAGGACCTTATCCATCTGATCATTTTATTGAATGACAGCAAAACTGAAATGTTCATCCGAAAAAAGTTATATCAACATGCAGAAACCGGAATAAACAACCAAGTTGGTTCAGAAAATATACATGTCACGTCAACTTTGAATGTTATTATCTCGGAGACGTGACACTTTACGGGGATTTGTCTTACTTTGTTTTCTGTTTGTATTGATATCAGTCATCGATTTATATAGCTTACATTAGTGGCCGCCATTTTGTAAAAGAACAAAATGGCGCGACAGTTGCCAGGCTCCATTCTGCCGTCCTTACAAAAAGTGCAATAACTCGAGTTTTGCCCCGAATAAGTACATAATTGGAATCTGCAGAATGAGATCTAAATATTCTTTTGAGACACTTTTTACGTATCCATGACGTAGCCGGTTTTAATACTAAGCATATTATAGTGATGGAGATACAAACAAAACAAAAAAAAATCTTTAACCGCGTTTTTCTCGAAATCAGGTTTAACCTAGTTATTGCACTTTTCGCAGCATTAGTCTGTGCTTAATAAATGTATTTTCTTTCTTTTTCTCTTTTATCATTATAAAAATCTTCAATCCAATTTCAGTTCCTTTTATAATAACAGGAATACATTCATATGATTCTGTCTAAGGAGTCCCCAGTACAAAACCTAATCAATTAAAACATAACCCATACCAGTCTAGACTATAATCCGACACCGACTAACAATAAATTCCAGGTAGAAAAACTGTATGGCATGTAATAGAGTGGCCACATCCAATTTGCCTCAACGTAATTCCCTTAAACCATGTCACAGCGATCCTTGGATTAATTATGGAAATTCTCTTGTTTTTGTCACACCTACCCTCTTTGTACGTTCTTGATGATGGCGATTTATTTTTCAGACAAGCTGATTTAGGAAAGGTGGTGTTGAGACATAGCTTATTGGGTCAGGTCAGGGAGGTCTTAAGGTGATACCTTCTTTTGGGTATGCATACATTGTGTTTGACTTTACAGGTGTTTCGTACGTTCAAAAATCTCTCAAGTACCTATATTCTATATCTTAGTTTTTCGCATAATTTTGTGCCTATTTGTTTAGTCATTTAGAAGAAAAAAAATGCTTTACTGACAGCCGTTGCAGTCGCCTGAGGATTCTTATACTAATCTGAAGAATCTATGACTCAAACGTATTGGCATTGACGCAAGAGTGTTGTAATGTTATTTAACCAATAATGATCAGTAAAAAGTAACAATCAGTCGTTATTAGGTAAAAGATTCGTTCCTTTATCCGTAGGAATAAATATCTCTCGAACTTATAACATGACAAAGAGGATGATTAAATAATATACTCGTATATAAGCAACCAGCTGCATATTATTAAGCGTCAAATGTCATATGTGTTATGCATATGCCATTCTGATTATGAACATAATCAGCCTATAACGTTTGCTCTGCTGGGACACAGGCCTTTTCTCTATGAGGGGGAGTGGGCCATAATCCACCACACGTGCGGGTTGGTGAAAATCACATGTCTTTAAATTTTTGGGTTCTTAGATATGCCAGTTTTTTCATGATGTTTTCCTTCAGCGTTTTGAGAGCAGTGGTGATAAAATTAAATACACAATGTAAAATGCCTATCTGGGTTTGAACTCACGAATTATTCCGTTCTGATCCCCTGAACCCCCCTCCACCCCCCCTCCTCGATCCCCTCCTAGATCGTCTTCTGTTTTAATCTCTGTTTTATCCACTAAAAACTTTCTCATACCGGTTTGAACCGCTTTTTCTTTTGTTTCGGTAAGTCGGAGCCGATACCACTACTCTGATTATCACTGATTCTCAACAATGCAAAGTATATTCTACAGAAGTAACTTGCCTAAGTGTATGTTGATGACGTTAATGTCTGGGATGGTCTTTTGAGTATTTTTGGTATGTTTAGAAACAGCATCAAATTGAAAAGTAAAAAAAAAGTTCTTACGTAACTTGGTAATCCTTATTTTTCCAAACTTTTCAGTGGTTATTATTCTCCTCATGTTATCATAAAAAAGTATGGTAAGTTACTTTTTGGATAGAAAAAAAAAACACGTTAAAGTGGATAATATAATGAATATATTTATTGTATTTATGTAAATGGTATACCACAGACCACCTTCAATATTGTCTCTTTTTCTCCCTTAATCCATCCAAAGTTTGTCTTCAAAAGATCGCTTTTAGCGATAAGACCGCCCATTGTGTCACCCCTTGTAAATTTTTACATTTATATCTGTAATTTAATGGTGTACATACTATAGAATATTCTAATTACGTCTCTATAATAAATCTTTATATCATTAGATGTATAGATGCCAAAGCATTCTCACGAGCATCCTTCACATTACAAGCACTCTAGAAACAGTAGTATTTCCATTCAATTCAATTTCAAACATATTATTATTTTGTCTAATAGTTTTAGTACTTTCTCCTTCGGTCCTGTATTGGGGATTATAACTATTAGGAAACGTCAATAATATGTCTGTGTTCCCCGTAATACGTGTCCATTGGGGCTATGTGTCTGCGCCAGACTTATTTATTGTGTTCTAAAATAATGATAAAGTGTTGTTTATTTTTCTTGTAAAATGTGAAATTATGGTACCCGTACATAAATATTTGTGATAGAAATATTGTTGTAGGTTGTTAAGGTAAATGGGTAGTGGTAGACCGCGAAATTCAAATTGATTGCTACCCATTCACTTTAACTACTACATTTTGTTATATCTACATAATGCTGTAAGTGTGAATAAATTAAGAGCGTTTACGCCGTACGGCATTTCATACAAAGTTTCAAGCCCTTATTTTCCGAAATGAATGAACCGATTTTAATGAAACTTCGTACGCATAAGCAGGATACAAAGGTCTAAAAAGTTAGTAGAGAACATTTTCGTAAAATAGTGTTACAGCCAAATCAGACCGATTTTAAATTTTCCATAGAAACAGAGATTTCCAGTTATCTTTTTTTAAATAAGACATTTCGAAAATATTCTCTACAAACTCCCAACTCCCTGGATTAACATATAGGCTACTTTTTATCCCGATATTCCCACGGGATCAAAAAGTATGCGGGTGAAACCTCGGCGCGCACCTAGTATATTAGTGTCGCTAGAATTTAAAAAGCATCTTAACCACATATTTATCGGTTTACCTGTTGGTGAATAATCCAATTGAGCCTGGTCTTTTAAACAGACTCCGTACCCAGGTTGGCCAAAAGCAAAGAAACCTATTCAGGTGGAGATTCATAGACGACTATGCGTTGGTGTGTAAATGTGGTGCTGTTCTACAAACGATGGGACACTTAATATCATGTCCTGCGTGTCCTGTCAGCTGCACGTTACAGGACCTGATGGATGCTGATGGCGCCAAACACGTATCCCTATTCTGGGCCGAGTTCAAGTACTTAGATTGCCATCGACACGCCAAGAAGAGAGTATTTTTACCCGACTGCGCGACGCAAAGGAGTGGTAATGTGTTCATCAGCCTATGTATGTTTGTATGTTCCTTTGAAGCACTCTACAGACCAAACGCCTGGGCCGATTTTTATGATTCACACGTTAATCGATTCCTCTTAGTCCGGCGAGTGTCACTAAAGACATGACGTTAGTGAAAATCCAATATGGCGACTACTGGACGCCATATTAAATATTTTTTTAAATATATTTTTTTCAAAACCTATCGAGTGGGGTATCAAAATAAAGGGTTTTAAAAGGTGATTACAAAAATATATATACAACATATATACTTAAAAGCAATTCGAAGTGACAAATTGTAAAAAACACCTACTAAGAACTAAATCGTCTGCGAAATCTTTCACGTTTGTAAACTAAAAAGCTGGAAATAAAAAAATTATTTAAAAAAATAAAAAAAACCCGACTGCAAATGCAAAAAACTAAAAATGGTATGGGTCCCGCCTGCTTCCAACTTTTATTTAATTTAAAATGGGCTTGTTTTTAGCTTTTCAGTTTTTTTTTAACTTAAGTTTTTTACCGCAGTCTTTTTTTTTTATTTTTTTAAATATTTTTTTTTTTTATTAATTTTAAGAAACTTCATAAAGGTTCCAACAAACACGCGACACGCGATATAACCGCGCGCGACACAAAGGCATCGCTCGTTCGCACGACTTGCGGTGCCTCTGTGTCGCGTGTCGTGTCGCACCTGTTTGAAGGAGCCTTAACAACACCAGCTTGGCGGTTTGGATCACTTCATCGTGACAAATTTTCCAAAAGCAATGAATAAAAAATAAAATTCGTTGAATGTTTTCCAGATCACATCATAACCCATCTGCCTAGCCTTTTTCCCAATTATGTTCGAGTCGGCTTTCAGTCTAACCGGATGCAGCTGAATAGTAGTATTTTACATGAAGCGACTGCCTGTCTGACCTCCACAACCCAGTTACTGGGTAATACGGTACCCCTTGGTAAGACTGGTTGTCAGACTTTCGGGCTTCTGACTACCCGTAACGACTGTCAAAGATCCATGAATGACAGACGGGACCAACGGCTTAACGTGCTCCCAGAAGCACGAAGGGGTCTCGGTATATAAAGATCACCCATCCACAGACCAACCGCGGCAAGCGTAGCTTAACCTGATCGACCGACCTGTGCGGCTGTTATTATTTAGCCACGAGAATTTTTTCCAGATCTACATAAAAATATTTCCTGCAAAACGTTATCATTATCAGTAAGATTTCAACCCTGGTAAAGGTTAAAAAAACGCTTGTTTAAAATATTCGTCTCTCGTATCTTATCACACTTACTTTTTCTCGACAATATTTTTTCCAGTGTAACTGACACTGTAGCTTGCGCCATGTTTCCATCTTGGGGCCATGAGAGCAGCTGAAATGTTAAACTAAATAGTCTTAAAAGAAAATGATGTTGAGCGAAGAAAAAATAATAAAACCGGCTAAGTGCGTGTCGGGACACGCACAGTGTAGGGTTCCGTAGTAGCCCGTTATCACAATGTAGTTCAATTCTGCTGTTCAATATTCTGAATATAAAAAAAAACATATTTTGTTTTTCAATGCAAGTCTTTACCCGTTATAAACAAGCAACTACTTCATCTTAGTCACTTTATAGGATTAATGCTAAGGATTTTGTATCTATTTGGTACAAAATTATCCAACACCCAAGTTCAACGACTATTACTGCTAAACTAATAAAGTTATCTTAACCGCTATAGTTTTCCTTTAAAGTTCATGAAATTTACTATCATCGTGAATTTTTACAGATTTTTATAGGCAGCAGTTTAGGTTTTAAACCCTTTAAAACCTAAACTGCTGGCTAAAATTTGCACTTTAAAGTTTAATATTTCATAAAAAAAATGGAGCATTAAATCGAAAAATAATTTTAGCAACCCCTAAGTTATTTTAGAAAACCTATTCAACGATACCCCACACGATGGGGTAAACAACGGAAAAAATATTCATCCCCAATTCACGTGTAGGGAAGCTACCATAAAAAAATAATTTCCAAAATTTTGTTTTACCATTTTGTCAACGTACCTAATTGATATATGCACTCCTACAAAATTACAGCTTTCTAGTACTAACGGTCTCTTAGAAAAACCTCGGACAGACAGACGGACGGACATGACGAAACTATAAGGGTTCCTTGTAGGAACTACGGAACCCTAGAAAGGCTGATTATTTTGGAACTCGGTTTGATTTTAATTTTCTGTTTAAGGCACCTGTCTCTACGTCGGCGATCAGCGAGAAGCGAGTAAAGCGAGCTACTATAAACGAGTAGTTTGTTTGACAGAGTTCTCACCGGTGCACGGTGCCGTGGTGGTGTGAACAGTTAGCGTTCAAACCCTAGTCCACTAATATTATGTAACATTAATAATATTAGTATGACCTTCTAATATTATTAATGTTACAGTTTGTATGTTAAGATGTTTGTTACTCAATCACGCAAAAACTGCTTAACGGATTTGCAGGCACACAGATAAAAGAAAAGCGGATCAAACCGGAATGAGAAAGTAAAACAGAAGAAGAATTAGCAGGGGATTGAAGAGGGGGCGGGGTTCATGGGTTTCATACCGGAATAACTCTAGATAATAACCTTAATTAACACATAAGACACTTATGATACTTTTTATCCTGGTGGTATTTATTTATACCTACCTACGAGTATACATATATTATGTACACCACAAAAAAAAATTGAACAGCAAAAAAATACAATGGGCGGCTTTGTCGCTTTCTGCGACGTTGGTGGTTGGTGGTTGGTGACGCTGGTAGTATGTTCTCGTAGGATAATTTCCGACCTCCATGTGGGCGAAGCCGCGGACAAAAGCTATACGCCGACCGCTTAACTGAGACGTTGCCTGAGGTAGCTGCGCGGTGCGGGAGGGGTGATAAACGTATTTTCTTTCTTTTCTTTGATAGTTGTCACAAGTTGACGCATCACTGAGCTTTCGCATCACGTCACAACACCCATCCCGCACCGCGCTGCTACCTCAGGCGACGTCTCCGTTAAGTGGTCGGCCTATGACTTTAATATGATTTAAATATTTTGTACGTTTCGTGAGGGATAGAATAGTCGATAGTTAGTCGTTTCCTCGGCGGTGGTGGCCTGGTGGGGACAGTTGGCTTAGTTTACAAGCTGTTTCTATTACCTACTTTTTGGAAACTGTTAGAGCTGTTAAAAGAGTCTGACAAGACCTAGTATTTGAATTTTAGCTTGAGTTGTGTTAATTTTCTTATTTTTTTTGTTGTTGCAGGTCACCTGGCAGGCTTGAGATTCGTTCCTCTCTGTTTCTTCGACACAAGCAAATAGTGCAACAGGGATGAAATGAAAACAAATAATGTGTATGTGTGTGTGAATATGTGTGTAGAAATGTTTCAAAAAATAAATGATTTCAATGAAGGAATAGTAAAATGAGATAATCGAAAGAGTCTGAATCGATGGAAATATAGAAATATGAAAGCTACACGTCTTATAAATTTTTAGAAGGGATTATTCCCATCATACATTGTCCATCATACGGACAATGTATGGCGCTAGTGTGAAGTTACATAGCCCTTCACTTCTGTGTTGGTGACGTCTCAGTTATTTCAAAACTTTTATATATAACTTGGCATTTTTTTATACCTACATAGTAACACACATTTCATTGACACGGGACCCTATTACTAAGACTTCGCTGTCAGTCCGTCTGTCCGTCCGTCTGTCTGTCACCAGGCTGTATCTCAAGAACCGCGATAGCTAGACAATTGAAATTTTCACAAATTATGTATTTCTGTTGCCGCTTTATCAACAAATACTAAAAACAAAATAAAATAAATATTTAAGGGGGCTCCCATTATGGGAGCCCCCTTAAGGGCCCGCCGAAAAAAACACGATTGTTGTATGGGAGTCCCATACAACAATCGTGTTTTTTTCGGCGTTTTTGTCTTGTGGTACGGAACCCTTCTTGTGCGAGTCCGACTCGCACTTGGCCAGTTTTTTGTATAATAGTGTTTATATAAAAAAATGACAATCATCCCTGTTCGAAGTTATCAAACTTTCCTTAACACACTTCCTCCTACCTCCGCTGTTCCTCTGGCCACAAGACGAGTCGCGACATAAATCTGCATGCTTTTTTTAATATTTTGTCGCCCGTGCAGTAATTTATCTTTTGTTTATATACTAGAAGTCTTAATGAGCACTTTCTTACGCTTTGCGAAGTTTTATTTGTATTCTTTGTTGCCAGGAACTCAATTTAATTTAATGTATTCTTTTGGATGAGTATCTTTTTAATGGGTCTTTTGTATGTTTAAGTGGATGCGTTCAGGATTTTTTGTTAGAATACGGGCTTTTTGGTGTTGAAACCTCGAAACAAAAATAAACAAAGATTCTTGAATGTTGGGATTACTGGATGTCGAAATACCTAATTAGTGTATCATATACACATCATGGGGAATGAAATCATTCCTTGATTCGTCAAAATATCCATGTATACGCGACTTCGTTCGCGTGGAAGTCGTAAGATACTCAAAAACTCCCTGGGCCCCCACCTCACCGCGTCGCATCGCCTCGCCCATTCGCGCTATTACTGCTTTTCAAATCCGACTCGTATTACACGTCCAAATAAACAAAAACTTAGATAGTATCTAGATATTCGTTATGATCAGGAGCGTATCAATAGAATAGATATTGGAAAAGATCAAGAGCGTATCTTCTTCTTCTTAGTCGCGTGCTTCATTACTGAAGGTCGTGTCCCTGAAAGGCCTGCGTGGCTTTATGCACGATGTTCCAGTTCGTTCGGTTAACAGCTCTTCTTAGGGCGGTCGCAACAGAGAGACCAGTGAGGGTGGTTACTTACCAGCTGTTAGGTGAGCGTCCGCGAGGTCTTTTCCCATCTACCTTGCCCATTACCACCAACTTTTCTAGATTATCTGGTTCCCGACGGGCAATGTGACCAAAGTAACCGAAATTCCTTCGGTAACAGATTGTGGATAGTCTATATTGTATGCGAAGCTGATCAAGGATATATATGTTCGTTCTCTTGGCGGTCTATGGTATACAAAGCATTCTTCGCCATTACCACATCTCAAAGCTTCTATCTTTTTTCGTTCTATTGCCCGAATCGTCCACTACTCCGTCGAATCGTCACGACAAGAGCGTATCAATAGAATAGATATTGGTAAAGACCAAGAGCGTATCAATAAAATAAATATTGGTAAAGATCAAGAGCGTATCAATAGAAAAGATATTGGTAAAGATCAAGAGCGTATCAATAGAATAGATATTGGTAAAGATCAAGAGCGTCTCAGTATAATAGAATTGGTAAAGATCAGGACCGTATTAATAGAATAGATGCGGTAAATATCAGGAGCGTAGTCGAGGTATTAATACCACATTTTTATGAATTCAAATTTCAAATTCAAATTCATTTATTTGTCCGAACATGGTACATATGGTCTTAAATTAACAAATGGTCTCATCACATTCTGCCACGTGGGCGCGCAAATATCAGGTAGGTACAACAAATAAAATTTTACAAATACAAAATACAAAATAAAGATATTTAGTTAATATTGATACTGTTGAATAAATAATTACGAATTAATATCACAATATGAGGCATGTCAGTTAAATATTAGGAATCTAGGTTAATGTCAGAGTATTATTCAATGTCAAACTATCAACTAAGTATGAAAGAGAGATTTCACAGTACAAAAGATTACAATTAAATTAGGATGGCAAAGTCGTATCGTTCAAAAAGTCGTTTAAGGTATAATAACACTTTTTACACAGCAATTATTTAAGTTCCTTTTTAAACCCATTTAAATTTAACTGTTTGATTTGCTTTGGGATTTTGTTAAAAACTTGCGGGGCTATACAGAATATGCTCTTCCACATTAATGCTGTTTTAGCTCTGCGTCCGCGTAACATATCATTCCGCCTGTTACGTTTAACTGTATCTGAAAAGTTGGGAAACAGCTGTGAATTCAGCTTAACAAATAAGGCAGTTTCATAAATATACAAAGACGGCAGTGTTAAAATTTTGTATTTTTTAAAAAATGGTTCACAACTGTCCGTTATTTGAAGTCTGAACATGGCTCTGATGGATCGCTTTTGCGCTTTAAAAGCGATTTCTCTATTTTTAGAATTACCCCAGAATATAATACCATATCTTAGTACAGATGTTACAAGACCATGATAGGCTGTAAGTAGTGCATCTGTGTTAACTGTTGGGGCAAGTTTATACAGGGCATATGATGAACTACTAATTTTCTTACTTAGCGCTTCAATGTGATCTTCCAATTGAGCTGCCTGTCAATTATCAAACCTAGAAATTTTGCACTATCTACATCGTTAATTTTGTTATTCTGGTATTGGACCTCCATTTTCGGACTTGGTTTTTTATGGCCAAAGTGCATTATTTGTGTTTTGCCAAGATTAATTCTTAGATTATTATTATCAAGCCAAGAGATTATTGAAGTTATAGCATTATTAATGTCAGCTTCTAATGATTCAGGTTTGTCACATGCTATTATTATTGTACTATCGTCAGCAAAGAGTGTTATTGGGAAGTTTATAGCTTTGGGAAGATCGTTAATATAAATTAGGAATAGTAGAGGACCCAATACACTGCCTTGTGGTACACCAAAGTATACTGTGCGTTCATTCGACAGGTATGTTACTTCTCCTTTAGTCTTGAAGTTTAAGTTTGTTACGGCGGTAAATTGCTTTCTTTTTGAAAGGTAAGTGCTTAATAAGTCCAGAACGTTACCTCTTATACCGTAAGACTCAAGTTTGTTTCTTAAGATAGTACGGTCAACGTAATCAAACGCCTGCGTCATATCACAATACACAGCACAAACAGGTGTTTTATTATCAATATTAGTCATAATTTTATTTAAAAAGTCATAAATAGCCATGTTTATTGTCATGTTCTTTCGGAAACCTTTTTGTTCGTTGTAGAGAATCTTTTGTTTTTCTAAGTATGTGTAAAGCTCATTATAAATATATTTCTCGTATATTTTGGAAAAAATTGGCAAAAGCGCAATAGGTCTATAATTTTGCATTTGTTGCTTATTACCTTTTTTAAATATGGGTTTCACTATGGAGACCTTGAGACGATCCGGGAAAACACCATGGCTGATACATAGATTAAGAATATGACTCAAATGTTTAGAGATTAAGTCGGCAACATGTTTTATAATTTTAGTAGAAATTTCGTCATACCCTACGCTATTAGTGTTTTTAATGGATTTTATAATGTTAAATATTTGGATCGGTTGACATGGAGGCATGAACATTGACTTTTGTTTATTTGTGATAAACGCACTCGCTCTTTTGCCTGCTCCGGGTATTGGCACAATTTTTTCTATGAAATAGTTGTTAAATTGTTCAGCAACTAATTGAGGATTGTTAATCGTTTTATTGTCAATTTGTATAGTATTCATTGAGTCATTAGGTAGATTTAAATTAGGGTTCTTTATTATTTTCCATGTCATTTTGCTCTTATTGTCAGAAGTTTTAATACTATGGTTATTTTGTGATCGTTTAGTCAGATTAATAATTTTTTTAAATATCTTTGTGTAATTTGAATATTTTGTTTTATTTATTTGAGTAGGTTTAAGTCTAGACGTCCATAATAATTGCCTTTTTTTCAAGCTACATAGTTTAAGTCCTCGCGATATCCATTTTGGTTTTTTGCTTGTTGGTATTTTAATAAGTCTACGGGGGAAGCAAAGGTCATAAAATAATTTAAATTGTTCAATAAACAAGTTGAATGCATCATTTGGATCATCATTGTCATAAATTTCAGAGAATGTTAGTTTTTCCAGGCATTTTCTAAATTTAATAATATTCTCGGGGCTATAATCCCGTTGGGATTTATACCAATGTTTCAGAACACAGTTCAAACGTACGGGACATTTCAGCAGTTGCGCAGTGTGATCCGATAGGGCAAATTCTATCACCTCCGTCTTGCTTTTTTTTTCGAAATTGTGGGCAAAATTATCAATGCAGGTTTGACTTTGCATCCTGGTTGGTTTTTCTATTGCTAATGTCATGTTAAAACTTGTTAAGAGATATTTCAATTCGGAAGTCATATTATTATTTTTCAATATGTCAATATTTATATCGCCTGCTATAATAATATTTCTACAATTTCTTCTTGTTAGTAGTGTTAACGCACACGTTAACACCTCCAAGACACACATGCGTCATCAAGCAGAGGGGAGCGGGCGGCGTGGTAGCAGCAGCGGCTCGACGACAGCTCGCGCGCCCTCGAGACCACACTCCTTTTAACACCGCGACTACGATAGCATCGATTTCAATAATTAAATTTTGACCTGTAACATACCTAATATTATAACCTAGAAATACAGTCCGCTTTTTATTCCACCTGGGCCTATCTATGGTCCTTCGAGGTTTCGGTCAAGTTTAACTAAATATTTCGCCGCGATCGCAAGCCACGCCACCACAAAGCGCGTCAGAAATCAGCTGGAGGTCAAACAGAGGACATCGCATCAGTGAACTCAACCTACCAGCATCTGGAAGCAGCCACTCAAGCAGCGTCGGCCACATCAGTCGCAAAGGACGAACAAAGGGTTTGGTAGCAGCGGTTTCGTGAGTCCGACCAATTCATTCTTTTAAAATCATTAAAAGTCTTCACATATTCAGTCAACTTGCTTAATTGCCATCCATTCCCATTTTCAAGCATAAATTCATCCATAATTAGTCCTTTCTATAATCAATTATTCTTATAAGCAATTATTGCATCAGATTTTTTTCCAGACATCACCTACCTACATATTTCTTTTCTCAATTTTCTTGTAACTTTTTTTATCATTTCGATTCTTTCCTATCACCAACCATTTCTTTTTCATTATTATATCACTTTCTAATACCATTTTTTCTCTTGTACAGCTTACATCGCCTTGTTCTCAGCGGACCTACCGAGTTCATTCATTAACACACCGAGGGTAATTTGGTAAAGTTACGTGATCGCCGCGCTGTGCTTGCCACATTCCCAATCCAATTTAAGTAACGTTTCAATTAAGTACATTACTTTAATTAAATTTCAATTATGACTGATCCCAAATCAGCTCAAACTACAAATAAGCCCGACGAATATGACATTTCTCAGCTCAATACATACAAAAAGAGGAGATCCAGTCATAAAGGAAAGGTCACGGTATTTAAAAATTATCTTGAGACATTATTAAAATCTAAAAATCCATTGTCTGATTTAGATATTATACAACTTAGCAATCGATTAGAGTCCTACAAGTCCCTTGCAAACGATTTCGAGAAAAATCAAACCCTCATCGACGACATTATTGGGGTTTCAGATGAACAGCTGAGGGAGCGGGAGCAATTTGAAATGGAATACCAATATCAACTTGCGCTCGGCATCCATCTGCTGCGTGAAAATGAAACTGCCTGCGTCGCCGGGTCTGTACCAACTCCAACTGCAGGTGACACAGCAACAAAAGCATTCATAAAATTACCCACCATTGACCTTCCACACTTCTCAGGGGAATATCAGAATTGGCTCGAATACAGAGACACTTTTGAATCACTCATACACAACAACAAATCAATAGATAACATTCAAAAGTTTCACTATTTGCGTGCATCTCTGCAAGGTGAAGCTTCCGATATTATTAAATCGTTAGAAATGTCATCACACAATTACCGGGTAGCTTGGGAACTTATAACGGAAAGATATAATAACACACATCAGCTGATTTACAATCATCTTCACGCATTATTCAGCATACAAAACATTGAAAAAGAATCCGCAACATCACTCAGACAATTACTAGACACAGTAAATAAAAATCTCAGAGCTCTTAATAATTTAGGCGAACCCACAGTAGACACAATTTTAATTTTTCTGATTACCTCCAAATTAGATTTCACAACACTCAGATATTGGAAAGAATCAAGCAAAAACAACACAGTAGAAAAGCCCACACTCCAAGATTTAAAATCATATCTCAATGATCGTTTAATGCTTTTACAAAATCTTGAATACACTAAAAACATACATAAAAACATACATAAAAACATACAACAAACAGATTCAAAATCACATACATCAAAATCAGACAATAAAGATAGACAATCTCGCATTCCTTGTCCCTTATGTAAAGGTCAACATTTTCTATTCGCTTGTCCACAATTCAAACAAATGACTGTGGAGAAGAGGATAGAAAGGGTTTCCAAGTTTTCCAACTTCTGTGCTAACTGCTTGCATAACGGTCACGAAACAAAGTCTTGCCGTGGCGGAGCATGTAAATATTGTCAACAGAAACATAACACAATGCTACACGTACATAAGGAACCGACCAGGGACACTGCTCACACCACACTCGCTAGTAACAGTAGCTCACAACACACATCAGTTCTACTTTCCACTGCCTTAGTACATGTCCTCGCCAGTGATGGAACACCACACTTGGCGAGGGTTTTGCTGGACAGTGGAAGTACCTCCTGTTATATCACTAACAGTCTGAGTAAAAAACTCAATCTCACATTCGAACCCATTCGCGGCACAGTTTCGGGCATAAATCAGCAACATACACAAATTTTTCAGCGCACAAATGTTTTGATAAAATCATTACATGGTTCATTCACAGCCAATTTGTCATGTTTGGTACTTGATACAATAGCACACTCATTACCTCACATGCGCATCAATACACAAGGTTTAAATATACCTAAACATTTAAAACTAGCCGACCCTCAGTTCAATGAACCGGCACCCATTGACATATTGCTAGGCGCGGACATATTCTGGCAAATAATTAGTAGCGGTCACATTCGGTTAGGTAAACAACAGCCTACACTACAAGAAACTGAATTAGGCTGGCTAGTTTCCGGGTGTACAACAAACACCGACAAACACACAAACAGTTGTTTTTTCAATAACAACAACTCAGATCAGTTATCACGCTTTTGGGAGCTGGATAGTTTATCTAATTCACAAATAAACGATCCCTCCGAATCAGATGCATGCGAGATAATTTTTACACAAACAACTACGAGACAAAGTGATGGCAGATTCGTTGTCACTATTCCATTTAAAAAATCACCCGATTGCTTGGGTGACTCATATTATCAAGCCAAAAAACGGTTTTATTCAATAGAAAACCGCATGAATTCAAATCCCACATACAAACAACAGTACTCGAACTTCATAACAGAGTACATACAACTAGGTCACATGACTTTAAACAAACATTCACATAAAAATACATACATTCATTCAGAACATAATACATCAATCATACAGTCAAGTGCAAATAGCACTAACACAAACATACAGCACTCACCAGTATACTATCTTCCACATCACGGTATTATACGCGAGTCAAGCACAACCACAAAATTCAGAGCAGTATTCGATGGTTCCGCAAAGACATCCTCAAAACTGGCACTCAACGACATTCAGTTAGTAGGCCCTGTCGTCCAAGACGATCTTATTTCTATACTCATACGATTTCGTCAACATAAGTATATAATATCTGCGGACATTGAAAAAATGTTTCGCCAAATAACAGTGGCGGAACATCAGCGCCCACTGCAACAAATCATATGGCGATACAATCCTACGGAACCTCTGCAAACATACACGCTCAACACTGTCACATACGGCACGGCATCGGCGCCGTTTTTAGCAACACGCTGCATAAAACAAATAGGCCTAGATTGTCAAAACACACAAAATCATTCGGACAGCTATGATCACAAACTGGTCTCCGAGATCATCTTGCATGATTTTTATTGTGATGACCTTTTGACCGGGACAGATGATGAGTCGGTACTATTGGAAATTGCCAAAGGAGTTTTTTCCGAATTGCAAAAATATCAATTCCCACTTAGAAAATGGCAGTCTAACTGTCCCGCTGTTCTAAATAAACTAGGTTTCAATTATTCAGACAACACAACATTTAATCTTAGTTCAAACGATCCATCAAAAACACTAGGCATTTATTGGAACATCAACAAAGATACAATTTCATACACAGTACATTCAGAATTTGTATCACAAAAACAAATCACAAAACGCACAATTTTATCCACTATAGGTCATATTTTCGACTCACTGGGACTCATTAGCCCTTGCGTACTCGAAGCTAAACTAATTATGCAACAGATGTGGATAAATAACATCAGCTGGGACGGTGAAATACCGGTTTCAATACAACAACAATGGGCAAAGTTCGTGGAATCATTATCTTTTATAAATCATTTATCTATTCCTCGGCGAGCATTCCATGACTCATTGCGCGATAGCAATGAACTTCATATTTTTTGCGATGCCTCACAACAGGCGTATGGTGCGTGCGCATACATACGTACATATACACCAGGTGGCAATATCAATGTTCAACTGTTAGTTGCCAAAGGACGGGTGGCTCCTTTAAAAACACTTACCATACCGCGACTTGAATTATGTGCCGCGTTTACCGGTGTTAATTTAAGTAACAAAGTTTTAAACTCACTTCGCAATAAAAACAACTGTAGGTGTTATTATTGGAGTGACTCAATAATTGTTTTATCTTGGATAAATTCACCGACACACAAATTACAAACATTCGTCAAACACAAAGTCACGGACATTCTCAAACATACTGAACCACAGTCATGGTACTATGTACCAACCAAACAAAATCCAGCTGACATAATTACGAAGTGTACCAATGCACAACAGTTACTTCATACACCTTTATGGTTCTCAGGACCTGACTTCTTAAGGAATGATGATAATCACAGCTGGCCTGAACAACCAGGGCATCTCAGCGTATCTGACCTTCCAGAAGTCCGCTCCCAAACACATCTCACGCACAAACATACAATTGATAATAATTCATTTATTTACAAATATTCTAATTTTAACAAACTTACACGAATCGTAGCTTACATACTTCGATTCATTCATCACTGCAAACATAAACAATCAAATAACATCAATACAAAAAAATGCCAACAGGTGTGCATAGGTGACGTCATGCCTTTATCTACTAACGAAATTAATTCAGCTAGATACCAATTAGCGAAGATAGTACAATTAGATTTATTTTTTGAGGAATATCAACTATTATTACATAACAAGCAGTTACCTGCTTCACATAGATTAAATTCACTTAATCCTTTTATAGGGGATAATCACCTCATTCGTGTGGGCGGAAGGTTAGCACAATCGCCATACAATTATGATAGAAAGTTTCCTATCCTACTGCATCCAGCTCATCACATTACTCAAATCATATTCTCAACATATCACATCACACTTCTACACGCTGGCCCACAACTGTTGTTGTCTCACATACGTCAAGCTTTCTGGCCAATTTCTGGTCGAAACCTGGCTAGAAAAACTACACAATCATGTGTTACATGCAAACGGTTTAAAGGTAAAACTGTAACACCTATCATGGGACAGTTACCTGAACAGAGATTGCACGCAAACTTTGTATTCAGTGACGTAGGTGTCGACTACGCAGGGCCAATTATGATCAACAACCGTAAGGGACGTGGAAGTGTACTTATTAAATCTTACATTTGTATTTTCATCTGTTTTGTAGTTAAAGCTGTGCATTTGGAGTTGGTTACAGATCTGACGACAGAGTCTTACATAGCAGCAATTAACAGGTTCATTTCTCGCAGAGGTAAACCAAATAATATTTATTCAGACAACGGGAAGAATCTGGTAGGTGCTGCGCGTGTGGTCACCAACTTTATCAGGAATCACAGTGAGTCAATTTACAGTTGCGCTGCAGAACAAGGTGTAAATTTCCACTTCATTCCTCCATATTCACCCCACTTCGGGGGCCTATGGGAAAGCACTGTTAAATCAGTGAAACATCATCTCAAAAGAGTACTTGGGATGGCAAACCTCACATATGAGGAAATGTACACATTGCTAGTCCAAATAGAAGGCATTCTTAATTCAAGGCCTCTCACACCTCTTTCATCCGATCCATCTGATCTCTCAGCTCTCACTCCCTTTCATTTTCTCATTGGTCGTACTCTAACTGTTCTACCTCATCCACAGATGTCCGACTGCGACTCGGCACGGCTGCCGCGTCATCAACGAGTCGAACTTCTACGACAACATTTTTGGAGACGCTTTAATAAGGAATATATTTCCCAGTTGCACCAAAGGACGCGCTGGCAGCGCTCACAAGGCGCGCTCACAGAGGGCTCATTGGTCATCGTGAAGGACGAGGCGCTACCGGTGGCTCAGTGGCCGTTGGGACGTATCGTGAAGCTGTATCCGGGACATGACGGAGAAGCTCGAGTAGCGGACATCAAAATAAAGACCGGGACAATCAGACGGGCCTTTCATAAAATATGCCCATTGTTGGATGGACCATCGGACTGATCACGAAGCATACTTTATACATCATCATCATCATCAGCTGGGCTGGCCTTTTCATGGTGGCCCGGGAATATGTTAACGCACACGTTAACACCTCCAAGACACACATGCGTCATCAAGCAGAGGGGAGCGGGCGGCGTGGTAGCAGCAGCGGCTCGACGACAGCTCGCGCGCCCTCGAGACCACACTCCTTTTAAGGCGAGGTTTTCCCGGACCGATAGGCATAGAAAACACTACCTCAGCCCCCGCCAGTTGAACGCGGCGTATTTAACTACGATGCGCTGAGCGGGACCGCGCCACGTGACACGTTGTGACCGCGACTAACCTTTGTGCAATGAATGCGCGCCACGAAACAGACAAATACAGTAGATCAACTTTGATGTTATATTTTATTTTTAATTAATAAAATTTGTATGTAGGAACTTATCATCTACGCTTGATAAATTCTCATGACAGTTTCCGGTTAGTAAAAATTAGGTTAGTTTGGCAAAGAAACGCACTATGTAAAAAATCTAAGGTAAGTTTGTACCCATATTTAAAATACATACCATCAGTAACATGTCAAAAAATCTGACAAATCAGACTTTTTTCAAAATAAAATTTATCGGGAGGTGTCGCGGGACACCCGGATGGAACGACGTTCCTTTCACTATACATATACTATGCGTTTCAGATGAGAAGATATGTTCTGGACAACTTCACTCACAACTTATCAATAATGTAGTGTTAGGAACAAAAACAACAAAATCGATTAAGCAAACTTTATTTTTATGTTATAAACAGAAAAGATTAAGAAAATGAAAATAATACACAATAAAAAATATAACTATCCGAATTGAGAACCTCCTCCTTTTTGGAAGTCGGTTATAAAACGTATTTAATAATTATTAAAATTAACTGTTTGTGACACAGAAGTAGACGCCACATTCTCAAAATTCACTATTTGTGATACAGAAGAGGAAACAATAGCAGGTGTTGCAATATTTTCTTTGTTTTCTCGCATTTTTATTTTTCTTATATCCATTCCTCTAATATGTCGGGGATCTATGATTTCAGGCAATAGACACTGCATATAAAAATTAATAAGTTTTTTTTCCCATTTTTTCTTCCCAAAATTTACTATCTTTCACTATCTTGATTACATGTACGGGTATTGGTTTCACCTGACCATATACCAAACAAGCAATATTGCCTCCCAGTAACATGGAGTTGGCCCTGAAATTATATTCAGAGATCAGACTGTAAACGTTCTTAAAATTACGAGAATTGCCCCTCTGGTGTGCAATCGACGTTTAAGAGATAGCTTACTATAATCACGTGTATTAATTTATTTTCGACTTTTTTTTACTCTGATATCATTTTAGTTTTTATACATCGTACTCGGTACTAGTAGGTACTGATCAACAAAGTTAACGTATGTATTTAGGCAATCTGTATAAAAACATTTAAGATTCATTTCTTCTCTACTTGTTAACATATAGTTTAGTAACACTTACTTATTTGCTGTTTCAACTTCTGAATTATCGGCAGTTAAAAATTTCTCTGAAATCTTGTCTCTATCTTGTACTAATTTCTATTTGACTTACCTGCAGTACTTTGAGGTTCACTAATAGTGTTTAAGATTGTTCTGTAACAGTGTTATAAACATTATGAGTCATGAATCGCAATCTATATTCAATTTATAACTTAACACCATTATCTCCATGATTAAGATGGTGATGATGATTATATTCATGACAATCATGAGTACAATCAACATTACTTTTATAATTGTTAGTATGTAATGACTAAAGTTTTATGTTTTGAAGAAAGTAGGTACTTACGTATGACTATGGAAAGTAGTATCAGGGTTATCTAAAGTCTGAACAACACCCCTGAGTATATTTTTTCTCATTGAAACGATGCAAAATAAATGTTGACATTATAGTGGCATTTCAAATCGTTTAAATTATACATTTTACAAGTATATTTTATAATTGTTATATAAGTTTAGCAATATTTCGAACTTATTGAGCAAAGAAAATAATCATTTCAACGAATTTAATAACAAACCTACTGTACTTTTTTGTACAGTGTCGCGTCTAAACAATGGTCGTAACATTTTCGTGCTTTTCCGTCAAAGAAAATCATTTATTTACACTAATAATATGTTATACAATATTATTGTATTTTTTTTTACAAGCTTTTATTTTTTATATTATAAAGTGATAAAATTGTAAGTTTTGTATGTATAGGGTAGGGTAATCTCTGAAACTACTGATCTGAGTTAGAAAATTCTTTTACAAAAAATTGTTCAATAAATAGTTACATTATTAAGGAGTGCTACACGCTATTTTTATTCTGATAAAGATGTATTTTCCATAGGAAATCATTATAAATGTAATTGAAGTCGGAAAAAAACTCGTCGCTCGGCCGCTTATATTGCTAACGCTGGCTAAACCATACGAGGAACTTCAAAATAATGTACTACAGAATTGTATATCTTGAAAATGCCCTCAAAAAAGTTCGCGGCGGTATATGTCTATATTATAAGGATAACTTACAGTAACCAATTTTATCTTTTTACAATCAATAAAATATAATGAGTGACTTTCGAAGCAATTTTGACATACATTGTATTAATCCTTATCTCATTAAATATGTTATTAAAATTAAGCATTCAATTTAGATCAAAACTGCAGTTTACAGCATGTCATTAGAATGAATACTTTAGAAGATATCACAGTATTAAAATTACGCGCACAACAAAACAAAAAAAAAACAAAAGAACGGAAAAGTCTTCCTCAACAAAGTATTATTACGTATGCAAGTAATCTGATAAAATAAAACTACTAGGCAAAATTGTAGTGCTACTATAGTATTGATAATGAGTTACTTACCATTTCTCGAGTTGATATTTTCGTAATGCCCGAGGTGTCAATTTCCTGTATGAACTTTTGTTCTTTGATAAATTCTTGCAAATATTCTTACAAATAATTATCATTTATCAATTTCTTTTTCTCTCTGTCTTCGATATTTTCTGCCTCGTTTTTTTTTATTAAAATTATACATAGGTAGGTACTTTTAATGAATTTCTTCGTAGGTTTTTCAGTTGCATTAAATGTAGGTATAGCATTATTTTATTTCTATTTTACTATGTAATGTGCCTTTGATTTTCGTTGTGGACATTTTGTTTCTTAGTTTAGTTTTCAAGTTGTTTAAGTACTACTGTTTTGTTAGACATAGATAAAAATTTATTCGCATACATACATGCATAACATGAAGCTAGGTATTTTAACTGGAGTTTTATCGTTTTAGACGAAATCTCCAGTAAATTATAATGAAAACTGTAGAAATTGGTACTTAAACAGAAAACAGGGATGTCATGGTGAAAACAGTAAATCTACTGTTAAAACAGTAGAGTTGGCAACACTGAGCGTAACGTTTCATATAATGGAAAGCGTAAACGCGGAAAAAAATTGGCGTGCGTCCGTCCTCGAAGACCTCTCGGCCGGCACTAAACGGCCCGCTCGAAATCGAATAGCTCAATATCGTATGATTTTTGTTCTTACAAAAATAAATAGCCACTAATATAAAAATCTACCTTACCCAGCGCTAGAAAATATTAAAACCTATTTTTTGATACATTACTTAGATAGTTTCGTAATATAATTTTTTGCTAAGAAGTATATTTGAAAAATCGATTTAGTGTCATCTTTGCGATTTTTTTTTATCGAGTCAATTATTAGTAATTACGTTTCCGTCTTTATACAGCGCTTGACCATATGTTCAATTATGTTAAAGTGATTTTTATTTTGCGGAATATTTACATTATTTAGATATACATAGCTCCAAAAAACTTAAAAATGGTACAACCTCGCCTTAACACCGCGACTACGATAGCATCGATTTCAATAATTAAATTTTGACCTGTAACATACCTAATATTATAACCTAGAAATACAGTCCGCTTTTTATTCCACCTGGGCCTATCTAAGTAGTAATAACAGTTGCTCTAATTTGCTAAAGAATACATTTAAATTTCCTGTCTTTGGTACTCTATAAATACAAACTATAATTACTTTATAACTAGTCAGTTCAATTGCGCAACATTCTACAACATTAGAAATTGAAAGTTCTGAAACCTCTGGTAACTCCCTCCATAAATGACCAGACCGGACCAGAATACAGGATCC
Source organism: Mesoligia furuncula (assembly GCA_916614155.1). Taxonomy (NCBI): domain Eukaryota; kingdom Metazoa; phylum Arthropoda; class Insecta; order Lepidoptera; family Noctuidae; genus Mesoligia; species Mesoligia furuncula. The sequence goes on from OU744794.1 coordinate 7,083,916, forward strand.
ACCTCTTTTACTATTTTGTCTACTGAAACATGCAGCCAGTCTATAAGAATATATCCTTGCAACTGTTCGAGTAATTAAATCAGGAAAAACACTTTCAAGGTAAAACTTTTTTCTTAATAATTTTCTCCATATTTATGCAATAAACAGAAAATAAATTAACAACCACAAAAAAATTTAACACGAACTTTTCTAATGAAAAGCCAAACTCTGAACAAAACCACTTTGAAAAATTAACTGTATTATTAAAGTGTAGTTAATTAATTCAAAGTTACTGGTCTGTTAAAACTTAACTGGTAACTGGTAGATTTGAATTTTAATAAAAGGCTTTGTAAACTTTTACATAATGAAGTTGGACGAAGTACGGGAACTAGGAAACTAAACTAATATATTCATAATCACGCTTCCATTCTTCTGGTTCTGTAATATTTTAACAGCTGCTGCAATTGCCCGGAAACCATTATGAGGAGATAAAATATATATGTTGCTCTTATTTGAAAATGTAGATAGTTGGGGCTAGAAAATGTTTATGTATGGAAAATATTGTCTTTTTAACCAACTTTTGTATAGTTCTCTGCAGTTCCGGAATCATTCGTAGATATTGGACAGTTTTTACGGGTAATCAGAAGCCTGAAAGTCTGACAACCAGTCTTACCAAGGGGTTTCCTGTTACCCAGTAACTGCGTTGTGGAGGTCAGATAGCCAGTCGCTCCATGTAAAGTACTGGTACTCAGCTGCATCCGGTTAGACTGGAAGACCACCCCAATATGGATTGGTTCGCATGTTGGAATCGTTAGACATAATATATTTTGTAGACGTAATACATATTAATATATTATGTGATGCTGCTGAACCAGCCCATCAACGGTGTTTTACGGTTTTCCAACAGCATCCTGGAAGTTATTGCTGACAGGCTGGACTGCTGTATTGTAAGTCGTTGCTCCAGTATCTCAGCTGGAATGCGGAAGCAGTGATTGTTGTGTGTGTGTTTGTGTAATTGTTGTTGTAATTGTATCACTAATATAGTTGTAAGTTTATTTTATTGTTACCAACACTGTATGAGTCTCATGGTTACTATCAATAAATAATTTAATTATATAATTAATATTTATAAATAAGTGCTAACAACTACCTACCTATCGTAAAGAAATCGGTATAAAAATCGTAGGGAACTTAGTGTGTAAGATTCTAAGACGTTCGTTTTTGCTCATCGATAACAAGTTATTTTCAGCGCCATTATACGTGACTAGCTTCCGCCCGCGGCTTCGTCTGCGTGGTATGTCGATAAAAAGCCTAGTCTTTGTTCTTCCCCAGGGATCTAAGTATCCCTATACCTACAAAAATTCATAAAAATCGGTGCAGCCGTTTCGAAGATTAGCCGGAACAAACCGACAGAAAGACAAAAAAATTAAGTTATAAGTAGCTTAAGCATAGTAAAAAGCTGTTATTTTGATAATACAAACAGGCACTTCCATTAGATGAAGTCAAGTGTATGTAAAATACAATATTAAGTAGTTCAAGAAGAGACAAAAGCTTGCAGCTTTGCTCATAGTATTAAAACTAATAATATATTCACTGTCACGCTTGCGTTCTGGAAGTTCGTTAAACACTCCTGGCGTTACGGAGACGTGACGTCAAGACACAAACGATCAAACAAATGACGTCACACAGTAAGCGGCTCTGATGTCTTAAGCATCCTCTTGGATTATTTCTACGAAAATTCCAAATTGTTTGAAGTAGTAAGTAGAACTACAATAAATATGTCGCGAGTCTTGACATAACTATATGTATCGTTAAATTTGATTTTAAAAAACTAAAGAAAGAAAATATGACCCCCCTAAAAATTACAAAAAACGCCCTATTTTTACCGCCGTGATTAGAGGACTACCAGACAAATCAGAAAAGTTTTTAACATAAAAAAAAGTTAGAAACCTAAACATACTCTTTCTTAAAATGTTGATGTAAAATTTAATTGAATCGGCTCAGTTTTCGAGGAGGAAAAGGGCAATACGAAACGATCTCGTCAATAATTTTGTGATAATTTCGGTCTGAGCTGCAGCTGTCCCTATCACACACTACGGGGGCAGACTTGAGGTAAGGCGACGGCAATAGTTTCTTTAAATACCTATTTTTTAAATTCCTCGCAGGCCGCGTCTCCTCTTAAGCACATTGCACGGCCGGAGCTTAAAAACGTTGCTACAGCCTCATGAAGATTCTCATTACTCATCAAATCCGATGAACTGTTCCCAACAACCAAAACGCCCACAAAAAGGCTTTAAATCACACTGCTAAAATACAATTAATTTAAAAGAAATCGTCTGTAAACAATTACATCCTCGCATCACTATTCCTTATACAATGTGTAACATAATTAACGCAAGACCTCATACACCCCAATTAGAGTATTGAGTTAAAAGCATAATACAATGATCAAAACTATTTTTTTTTAAGGTTGACTATTATTTGTGTTGACCCTATCATTATTTTAAACATTTAAAATTAGAAGCGTTTTACCTGAAATAAAACGCATATTAAAATACTTACCTCACTGGAAGCTTTATATTGAGAGAGCATATCCGTTTCCGTCGATTTCTTATCAATTTTAGTCCTACTCAGTGGCGCCACCTGGTGTTTGCTAGCCATTTTAGTTTCATAAAATGTAACGAGCTACTTTTTGTTCATTGGCTCAATATAACCAGGCAGAAGTAAACTTAAAGCTTCCAGTGAGGTAAGTATTTTAATATGCGTTTTATTTCAGGTAAAACGCTTCTATTAAACTACTTGACCGTCACTGGAAGCTTTATATTGAGACCTGTTTGTTATCGCCTGGTGTCGCCACTATTAGGACAACGCCAATGTGATAGGTTGATGACCTCTATAATACATTGTATTAATAGAGAGGTCAGTGGATGGGAAATTTTAATTTAAACAAATTAAGTCAGAAAGTATATTTATAACACATGAGAAAAGGTACATACTTAGGTATATATTTATTAAATTAAACTCTTGGTGATCTAATTACAAAAAAAAATACAATAACAAATTATAATTAATATTCAGAGTCAATTAATTGGATTAAACAATTGTGTAACATTTATATTTGAATCACCACTTCTTACGACTTCTCTTCTGTAGAAATTCTGAAATGTATTAGCCGATTGCCAATTTCCTCGAGATAGGATTTCGTCAAGAGGATGATTTTCTAGCCAACTTTTAGAGGCTACTGCAGAGCGTGTACTTCCTGGACTTGCTGTGATGCCAGCTTCCTTGAGTAGGGTTTTTACCCAGCCTGCGATGACGGTGCGTGATGCAGGCTTTGGCACACCTCTAACTGTAATAAACAAATTAAATGACTTTGCAGCATTACGTCTTTCATTTAATAATTGTGTAGTTCTTTCTAGCCAAAATATAGGATTTAGGTTACAATTGTTGGGATTTACAAGAAGTTTCCAGCCGGACTGTCTGTGATTACTGCAATCTGTTTTCGAACCAAATTGAGGCCATAATATAACACTATCATCTGATCTAATATAATGGTCAGAATCAACTCTAAGCAGCGTTAAGTCATGTATGCGTCTACCTGAGCAAAGCAGTAATATAGTTGCAGTATGGCGTGATATTTGAAAGGGATTGTCTATGTCTACAGTGTAATTGCTTAGAAAGGTAATCAATTTACTAACATCCCAAATCGGTGGCTTAGAAGACTTAGGATTTTCCAGAGCAATTGATTTTAAAATATGTTTCACAAGAACATGAGAACTTAATTGACTTGATCTTTCAACATTACACAAAGTGGAAACGACAGATTTATGTAAAAGAATTGTATTATATGATAATTTATTAATTAGATGCAAATCAGATAAAAATTGGGCTAATTGCGTACCTGTAGGATTATTCGTGTCAATATTTTTAGATATAGACCAGGAAGTCCAACGTTTCCAAGCCACCTCATATGTTTTTAAGGTAGACTCACGCCAGGAATTTTTGAGCAATAACTGTTGTTCAGCGGTCCATGATTCTATCGCCTTGGACCACCCCCACATTTCCAGACTTCGAGGATGATTTTGTCCACTTGTGGTGGTGGAAGTCCCGTTGATGTGTCGACCAGGTGTATCTGTAACTTTTTCAGAGTTAGACCCCGTGCTAGCGCTCGGACTTTGAGGTCTGCACGCCAAAATACCTTCTCCCATCGAGGTACTACTATTAAAAATATTCCCGTTGATTGATTGAGGTGTGTTAGGACTTTTGGGATTAAGAACGGAGGTGGGAACACCCATGCGAGTGGATAGTTCCATGAGACACTGAATGCATCGTGAAATAGTGCTTGTCGGTCTTTCAGGTCTCGGGATACATAATTGTAAACTACGTGAGCTGTTGCAGAGGCAAACAAATCTATTGTTGGGGTTCCCCACTTTGAAAACACTATTTCCGTACACGCTGGCATTAGGTGCCATTCCGGAGGTTGACGAAAGCGTGACAAGTGATCGGCATGATTGTTGTACTTGCCTGGGAGATGGTGTATGCTGAAGTGAATTTGAAATTGGTCCAGTAAATTTATAATTTGATAGGTTAGTTCTATTAGGGGTAATGATTTCGTACCTCCTTCGTTCCTTAAGTAACTGACAGCCGTCCTGTTGTCGCATTGTATCAGGATCGAGCTGTTGCAGAGCCGGTGAACGTTGTCTCGAAGGGCGCGAAATATGGCTAACATTTCTTTTTGATTGCAGTGCAGTGCCTGTTCCTCTTGTGTCCAATTGCCCGAAACAGCTAGATTGTTCAATTGCGCTCCCCAACCCTGATTTGACGCATCTGTTGTCAGAAAGTTTACTGGCGGAGGGTAATGTAAGGGTGTTGATGACTGACAATTCAGAGTCCACCATTCCAGTTCCTTTCGAACATTTTGTGGTATTGGGTACGAATTCGATAAAAGGTCTGGTAGAGAGTTCATGAACATTAATAATTGCCGGTGATTGAGCCGGCCTCGAGGAACAACATAACTGGCAAAGTTGAGGAGTCCTATTATTCTCTGCAATTCCTTTATAGTTATTATTCCTCGCTCGAGAACTTGACTCACTTTTTTGATTAATGAAGAAGTCTTTTCTTTTGGCAGGGATTTTGAATTGTCCCAGGGACTCCACAATATCCCTAAATATGTAATAGTCCTTTGAGGGCAAAGAACAGATTTCTCGAAATTTACTTGCCAACCAAGATTTTGTAACGTGTCCAATGTGAGCTCGACATGTTCTCGAAGAACGTCTACATTTTGATGTGCTATTAAGTAATCGTCGAGATAGACGATGATTCGGATGTTCCAGCGTTCTCGTAATATTTGGGCAACCCAATTCGTTAGTATTGAAAAGGTTTTGGGTGCGGTGCTTAGACCGAATGGAAGGCAGGTCATCTCTAATAGTTCTTGGTTGTATACAAGGCGAAGGAAGCGCCTGTGTGGCTTCGAAATTTTTAAGTGGAAATATGCCTGTGATAGATCCACTTTGCACATCCAATCTTGTGGTTGCAAGAAGTCCGGGATGCGATGCATGTTTATTAAGTGAAATGGTTGGGTCTTTACAAATTCGTTTAACGCTTTTAGATTGAATATGGGACGAGCTGATCCGTCTGGTTTTGGTATAAAAAATAGAGGGGAAATGAAACTCGGTGAGAGTTGAACAACTTTTAGAATGCCTTGAGCTTTCATTTTGTTTATTATTGCAGACATTTCTTTTGAGACAGGTGTTTGAAAGGGACCATTGGTTACGTTTGGGTATATCAGAGGAGGTTTGTGGGTAAATGGTATGCGATACCCTTGAATTAAATTTAAAACAATTTCTGGCGCCCCCATTTCCTTCCATTTCGAGTGGTAGTGCGTTAACTGACCTGCTCGAAAACGATTCGAGTCATTGTTTGTATCGTTTTTGGTTTGCTCGAGAGCTTTTTGGAGGGTTAACTGAACGCCCTCGACCTCGGTTACTTCCACGATCGGGCCGCGAGCCTCGGTTGTGAAATGAACCTCTACTGTTGGTATATTGATCAGATTGAAAGGATGGTAAACCCTGACCTTTCTTTGTGTAGTTGGTGCGAAAATGTCCACCCCGCGAGGGTGAGTTGTCATAGCCATGTGTGTGCATCGGTATGCCTGGTTCATGGCAAAAATATTGAGCTTCACGCGATGGAGCTACTGGTTTGTGGCCTTGCCCCCGCGAGGGGCGGCGGTTATATTGGTTAGATCTGGTATGTGAATCTGTTTTTGGAGGCCAAAAAGCTTTGCGTACACCGCCTGCTTTTTCTAATGCTGTCGTAAAAGACTCGGGACTAAATAAATAAGTAGATGATGGGGGAATTCTATTCAAAGATGCTTTTACTAATGGATCTCGAATTTGACTAGTAATTGTCTCTCGACGCATTTCTATACTTTCGGCTCGATGGCCACAAACTAATTGTAATAGGTCTGAAGAGATTTTATGCAAATCACCTTTTTGAAATAATTCTTCAACTTTCCCGCTTAAATTATTAAAATTGACTTCTGTATTTTTAGCCCACAAAAGGAGATTACGAATAGCTTCTTGTAATGATTCTTTTTGTTTTAGGATGCAAAAAGTAATCGCTGCATATGATTTATCAGCATGTGCTAAGTGACGTAAAGTATCATACATTTTTATCTCTTCGTTTGTGTCCAAGTCTATGAAACCTGGGGTATGATTGTAGAGCTTTTGAGTATTAGAGTACCTTACCTCGGACCAATATATACTACCTAAGCGCTGGACCTCAAGTAGCATTTTTAAAAAAGTATCAGGCGTTTTCGGAACTGATGGTTCCTTAAGCTTTGTCTCGATATCAAAAGTGAAGTCTAAATTTGAATTTGGACCTTCAACATCAGGGCACTGTTCGTCAATATTATGCTGGTCATATAGTTCCCCACTGACCCCAGAACAAACTGATACCCCATCATGGCAAGTAGTATGCATATTATTTGCAAAAACTTGTTGGCGTAGCTCACTGACTTCCTTTATAAGCTTGTCCAATGTCGGGTTAGACCGTTGGGCGCGCTTATTCTTCTTGCGGCGTGCGCGGCGCGACCGCTTACCACGTTTTGGAGAAGAAGAACTTGAAGAGCTGCTGCTCGTAGAGCTGCTGCTAGTGCAGCTAATGTTCCTTTTGCGAGTCACTCCACTCGGGCCGGCCACAGCTTGTGGCTCGGCAGCCGAAAAATTTACGTGGTCATCCATAATAGTAATAAAAGTTACGTTAGATATACCGTAACAAATACAATAAGGCCTCTTGAGCTTGACTCACAATAAAAATCTAAGCACACACATATATATTGAAAATAACTGGTAAATAATCAATGTAAGTAGTGATCCGAACAGAAAAAATCGTTCAAAGTAATGACCACTTACTTTTACAAAGTAGGGTACTTACAGTTTTTCTCCCAAAAAATTTTAACTCACCATAAAACAGCACTATATTTTTAAATTTAAATGAAATATTTAATTTACTTTATCTGGTTTTACAAGATAGTGATCCGAACGGAAAAAACCGTTAAAAGTATGATCACGTACTTTTCTATGAAATATAACATTTGAATTTAGTTTAGTAATAAAAATATAGTGTTATTTTTGGCATCGGTTGTGAACCGATGCGCACAAGTTGCTTCGACGGAGGACGAAACGCCAATGAACAAAAAGTAGCTCGTTACATTTTATGAAACTAAAATGGCTAGCAAACACCAGGTGGCGCCACTGAGTAGGACTAAAATTGATAAGAAATCGACGGAAACGGATATGCTCTCTCAATATAAAGCTTCCAGTGACGGTCAAGTAGTTTAATGAGTCTTATTGCCTTGAGATAAGGTTTAATTTTCTTTGGTGCAATCGGCGGTCAGTATGGCAAAATACATAATTTTTGAATAAAAATACCTGTTTTAAAAGTTACCGAAATTGATTCAGTAATCAATTATGAACAATCTATTTTCAGGACTTGCGTTTATTCTGTTACACCTTGTATGTTAATACGAAACAAATGGAAATGTAACCACGATGAAATGCAAATATATTCAATTAATCCATGAGCCGTCTGTATTGGGTGTCGCTAAGCTGTGATTGGCGGATTGGCGTTAAGTCGTCGAACCGTACGAAAGTGGTTTGACGTTTATAGAATAGGGACGTGGGTGAATTTGAATATGTTTGCTTATTAGTTTTAGTGAGGGGCTGTTGGTTCAGGTTCGAGCAATTTTGAGGCTTTGATTATAGACTTGGATATTTGGGATACTTCGGCATCGGCTTTGATTGGATCTTGGTAAATCCTTGCTGGTAAAGTTTTGGTCGTGGTTACTGTTTTGGAAAATACGCTGATGGATGGTTGCTGATGTGAAGTAACGGTAATCTTAAATTCTAGAGAGCTAGGCAGTTGTGTACCGAAATGTTTTGCTTCTTGTTATTGTTTTCACGTTTTGTTGTCATAATGCCAGAGTCGCGGGCGCATCACGGATTGATTTGTATTGTCAATGTCAAATATGTCAATTATTATTGTGTGTTGTCTGTCTTTGGTGCCTGGCTCTGACATCAAGCAATGAACAAAATTGTCAACATTTTTTAAGCTTGAGTACGAGGCTTTTGACTACGTTGTGTGTGTATATTTTGTCTTTTTTTTTGTTTGCAATGTGCGTTTTGTTTGTGCAGAATAAACAATTTTTCTTTCTTTTTCTTTTTAAGGTTCCGGACCTCAAAAGGAAAAACGGAAGTTTTGTAAAGTCACTTCGTTGTCCGTCTGTCTGTCCGTCTGTCAAGACACTTTTACATGGAGCTATCAAATTAATATCAAATACTCAAGGCTGCAATTCCTTGAAGCAGTGAAAAAATCAAACTTCTAAATCAACGCAATCAAAAGACACGGGAGTTTATGTTCCGTTTATGCCGCATATTTTGACACTCGCAAGGGAATCGAAACCTATAGGGTACTTCCCGTTGACCTAGAATCATGAAATTTGGCAAGAAGCAATGTCATGTAGCACAAGTAAAGGAATAAATCCGAGAACAGTATTTTTTTTTTTATAATAACATTGACAGGGTACGATTTATTCAAAGGCAGATTATTTTCATTGAATTTTCCCACACTCAACACCAAATTTTTCCGCTATACCATTATTAAAACTCCAACCGTCACAGAATAAAGCAATTTAATTCCCACAAAACATAATCCTATTAAACTTCACGTTCAGAATACGAAGCACAACCAGAGGTGGAAAAATAAAACATACAACACGACTCCATATATTCATAAATTCTTCCAACTAATAACATAGGAAAACGTTAGATGTACGCGAGACGAAAGCTGGCGTGGAGTCGACAAGTGCTCATCTTTTCGGGGACTATTAAATTACTTTATTCACCTCCGTGCTAGCTGCTATGAAACAGATGAGATGGCGTAAGTGATGAAGGAAGAGCGTACATAATAAATACAGGTGTTTGAATAAGAAAATTTAAGTTATTTTTGTAGAATCGTATTCTTGGACCCGAAAATAATATAAAAAAATCTGAAAATGTTTAGAAGAGAGAGGTGCAGATTGAAGAACATAACGCTGCCTTTCCACCAGATATGATCGAGGATGCGTAGCGAGGGATGTGTGTAAAACTAACCAATACCAACTCTAACTTAGTTCAAGCTGTAAAAATGAAGCGGTGTTATTGGTTGTTGCGACGCATCCTCGCTCATCTCTGCTGGAAAAGCAGCCTTATACAACAACCCGGTATTCCCACGGGATCGACACTTATGCGTGTGAAACCGTGGGGCGCTGCTATTATTTTATACGTGTGGAACTAGAAACTTACTGTAAATCGCATTGAAAATCAAATAATGAATGCGTAGTATAATGGAACGGCGGCAGCATAAAATTTTTTGTTAGGGCAGGCCGGGGCCTCATTCGATCGCGGGGCCTTGGGCACTTGCCTAGGGTGCCCAATGGATAAGAGGGGCCTTAGTAAAAGACTGGTATTATAATTAAGATTTAAGAAACGTATCACGCATGGAGAGACCCGCTTCAGCTTATAAGTTAAACATCATGACAGACTCAGACGTCTGTGCAATTTATGACGTCTAACTGTGAAACGGACCTGTCCTTTTGTGTTGCGTACACAAGTCTGGAATATTCCAGTTTATGCATTATAACCGCTCTTCTAGAGAGCTTACCTCAAGGACGTTGCGCTAAGAGGAATGTTTCTTAAGTTTATAGGGAAACTTGTAGGTACCTCTAGCAACTAGGATAGTTCAGAGATCTCGGTTTGAAGCGCTTCGCTTGGTTCTGGATGAAAATAAGGTCAACCCATCTGTTTAAATGACTTTGGCTTGACTTCTTCTCCATAGGTAACTACGCTTTGGAATGGGCAACTAGCTTCATCTTTCTGACTGACCGACCCCTTGACAATTCAAAAGTGCCTGTAATTGGTTTAATTGAAATAAATGCTTTGGGTTTTTTTTTGACTGTCAAAGATCTACAAATAACAGGCGGGACCAACGGCTTAACGTGCTTTCCGAGGCACGGAGGGTCTTGGTATGTAAAGATGGTCACCCACCCATGGACCAACCGCGGCAAGCGTAGCTGAAACTGATCGATCGACCGTGCGACTGTTATTAGTTAGCCACAAGCCCCTCATTATTATTTTCGTATGTATAAATGAAGAAAATTAAATCTTTTTTCAAGGTATTAAGACTCAATTTTAAATGCATAAAGTATAATGCTAGGGTCAACACGATTTTCTTAATAATACCTAATAGTTAGCTTTTAAACATTTAAGTTTTGGTCATTGTATTAGGTATGCTTTTAATTATTTAATTCTCTAATTGGGGTGTATCAGGTCTTGCGTTAATTATGTTACATAATATACCTATTGGATTGGGTCTCCCTTCGCCTCAGTAAGATACTCTATCACTATTTTCAATGTTGCACTAGTGTGGTAAATCTCTTTTGGATATTTTTTCTTTAGTTTTGATATTTTTTGTATGTTTTCTATAGTAAATTTTGTTTGTCTGTATTTTATTATAGTCTTCACTGATATTTGTATGTCATCAATGACAAAACATGGCGCAAAATATAATTATTATATTACATGACCTTGACCTTTAACCTATGTTTTATAAATAAATAATTCTAATTCTAATCTCGGGAAATTAGTTAATTTCTCGCATTGACGCATGCTCCTTACTTTTAGAAAATAATCACTATAAATTCACAAATTAATTACTAAATAACTATCTTAATAATCAGCCTATACTGATTCCACTGCTGAGACTCAAGCGTCCTCTGTATCAGACTGAGTGGGCCATAATCCACCACGCGGGTTCAGTGCGGGTTGGTGGATGACACAATGTCTTCGAATTTTTGTATTTAGGACGCAGTGGCGATGAAATTAAATGCTCAAAGTAAATTGTCTGCCCGTGTTCGAATTCACGACCTTCAACTCGTAAGTCGGACCCGGCACCACTGGGCCACCACTGCTCTCTTACTATCTTAAGGGTAGACTATCTTGACTTACGAGTCGTAGGTCGTGGTTCAAACCCAGACAGGCGCTTTACTTTGTGTAAATAATTTCATCACCACTGCTCTCAAAACGGTGAAGGAAAACAGCTTGAGGAAATCGGCATGTCCTAGAACCAATAGAACCAAACATTCGAAGACATGTGATATCTACCAACGCCCACTCCCTCTCGAAGAGAGGAGGCCGGTGTCCCAGCAGTGGGAACTTTATAGGCTGATTATGTAGCGGACTGTCTTAAGGGGCTTACAGGACTTTACGAAAACGCAAAAAACACGAGTTTTAGAAATAATAAAAGTATATGATCGACTTCAGTAAACAAAATCAGAAAAATATATGATATTCTTCAGGATATATGCTAGGTAGATACTGTGTTGAAAACATAATACAACTAATTTGATACGATAGAAAAAATCATGAAGATACCTCTAAAAACTTTATTTTTACAATAAAAACCATATTAATATACATACAACCATTCTGATTTTTTTTTCAGATTATTCTACAAGCAGCATACTAAAACATTACTGTTTTAATTTCTTAGTCCAACCAATAGATTTTTTGTAATTAAATAATTGCTTCATATTTTCCAATAAATTACCAGCGTTGTGTCTTCGCGCTTCTATTTCTTTTCTATGCAGTCTGAAAGTGACCGCGCTTTAGGTCATTATGCGCATACAATTTCAGATTAAGTGACTTATAGATACATCAGCATACTAAACCATACTTGCATTACCTCCGTCCACCCCAAACCATTGTCCAAAGTTAAATCTATTTCGGTCCGCATCCCACTTCATTCATATTATCGACAGTCTGGAGAGTTACCTACATGTATACACGTTATAGCTCGGTATATGCAAATTTTCGCGTGCATTGTGCGTTTCCGACGCGTCAATAGCATGGACGGGGGAAGTTCGGTAACAATTGTGTTCCCCGTTAAATTGTGTTGTATAAACTGATGTACTCTGATTCGTCTGTCTGTATGTTTCGTCTGTTTTGAAGGTTTTGGGTTGTGTTTGAGCCTTTGGAATTGAGTTGGCGGTGGACGTGAGTCGTTGGATGCATTTACAGCTAACTTAGTTGTACCTATGGCTACTTCTATATCTTCCGTGGTTTTGTTATTGTTATTAGTCGTCGTTTCAGCCGATATACGTCCACTGCTGGACATAGGCCTCCCCCAATGTTGGGGGGGGGTTGCCATAATCGCCACGCTTGGCAGGCGGGTTGGCGATCGTTATTAGTAATTAACTGTTAATTTATTTTACTTCGATGGTCCTAGTTTCATGCCTCGGAACCCGGCTGTCATTCGTGGATCTTTGACAGTCGTTACGGGTAGTCAGAAGCCCGAAAGTCTGACAACCAGTCTTACCAAGGGGTATCGTATTACCCAGTAACTGGGTTGTGGAGGTCAGATAGGCAGTCGCTCCATGTAAAATACTGGTATTCAGCTGCATCCGGTTAGACTGGAAGCCGACCCCAACATAGTTGGGAAAAGGCCAGGCAGATGATGATGGTCCTAGTTTCATCATTTGTGACTTCTAGTGACAGCTATGGAATATAACCCAGCACTATGTAAATATGTAAGCTGTCATGCCCTTTATACCTGGGGGCTTTAATTTAGGTATTTGTTTACATTAATATTTTGAGTTATTTAATTTTTTGCTTAAGTATAGTTTTCATTGTAGGTATCTATGCTGACATATGTCAAATAATTTAATTGAATATCCTGTCTCTCGTAATGTTTATTACTTTGCGTACTACTTTATTTGTATAGAAGCATGTTTTCATACCCATTACAGGCAGCTGTGGTGCTGGCGAGTTCGTTGCGCCACTTCTTCCCAATGAGAACACTAGGAAGTGGTAAAGGGCGGGCGTTGTAGAAACGTAAAAATGACAGTCCGTCTTACGTAATTTTGACGTTCGAAAAGTGATGAGATTTACAAACAAATCTCGGTACACATGTTATTTTTAGCTACTTAGTACATATGGGATCCAACGGAAATACATAATAATGTTTTGGGGGATCCAACGCCAAAAATATTAAACTGGGATTCAAAAGTGGGATCCAACGAAAATAAGTCATATATAGCTGACTGGACAGAAGTTGTTCTGTTTCCTAGAACTCGATCGCAGTGCCACCTGCCGGGTTCAATTGTGAGTCTAAACCCTCCGGGACCCACTCAAAAAACACAAAAAGTTACATCGAAATCGGTCTAGCCGCTTACGAGGGGTTCAGTGACATACACACGTACAGAAGAATTATATAAAGATATATAGATGGTCATAGAAGTAACACTGTAATGTTTTCTAATTTAATAAAAAATAATAAGCTGCACAGAGATTTACAAACAAATTTCGGTACCATCAACATCATCATCCATAATCTGTCTAGCCTTTTCCCAACTATGAAAATCTTGGGATCAGCATCCAGTCTAACCAAATGCAGCTGTATACCAGTATTACCTATTTAAATTTAACACAAAACCGCACCCTAAAACAGCAAGGCAAAACGCCACCAAACCAAAATTAAAAAGCCTCGCAAGTTATATTTCTCTCGGCGCGAAACCTCATATTGCTATATCCGACACACACAACCTGACAATTTGGCATTACCAAAGGATTTCAGTTCATTCCCTACAGTTCCTTACTGTCAAATTATCCTGAATGTAACGAACCGGATTAGGCTTGGGAAGAAAGTGATTTTTTTTGGGTTCCGTGGGTGCCAACGGGACCGTATTACTCCGCTGGGCCTAAGACTTAGGGGCCGTCTTCACGAGCGAGAGAATCGATGTGATATTATTGTCGTGCCACGTATTTCTATACATTCTCTTAGAACGTGTCTCTACGCGGCTAATAACATCGCGGCGAAAATTTAAAGGCACTGCGAGACTATCGCCGCGATTCTCTCGCTCGTGGAGACGGCCCCTTAGCTGTCCGTCCGTTCGTCTAGCGTCTGTATCTTTCGAACCGTAATAGGTAGACACTTGAAAAGGGATTGAAGGTTTTTATATGGAGCCTACTGGTGAGCCTAGAGGCCTAGAGGATACTTATAGGAAAATGGCAGCCACGCATGAAACCTATACAAAGTTAGTTTTAGTACATGCGAAACCTGAATATAGTTTGTACAGAATAAGTAACTGAATCGATTCCAATAATTTTTACCCCATGCTATATTTTGTCCCGAAAATATTTAAAAAAGGTTAAAAGTTGGACACCGAGCGACACTAAGTAGGTTATCCAATCTGCGCGCCGAACGGTTAGGTACCTAGGTACTATTATCAATGAGCGCAAGACGGCGCGGCGCGAGCGGCGCGGGTGAGCATGTTTTTGCACGGACAAACAGATAACTTAACAAGCTTATAACTTTGTGATTTTTCATGATACAGTTTTGAAATTTTGTACATAGATTCTTTACATAAAAATACTAGACACGTGTTTCGGGTTTCGCATATACTAAAAATAATGTTGAACATCAATGCAAACTGAAAATATCGTATGACCAAACCCCGTAAAGCATCACGTTTCCGAGATATTATCGTTCAAAGTTGATCACGTGAAATCCATATTTTTTGAACTAATCACTCTGAATGTTTAAAATAATCAAACATCTATGCAACAAGACCATTACCAGTCAACGGCGATGCGGATGAGTTTTTCGACGCTATTTTCTAGTTTCTGTATAGTTTTAGTTAAGTTAGAATTTAATTTTGTTATTTACCATCACTTAAATTAAAAATTAAATTAAATACTTACCGATATAAACAAAAAAAAAAAAATTAAAAAAATTACAACAAGCTATACGCAAGGCGCGACGTTAGGTATGCCGCGAACCTTCAAAGCCGTTAATTGTGTGAACTATGGCCAGTATGACAACAAGTAATAAAAACAAATTAAACCCCCATCCAAAAACCATAACTAAATATTAAAAATAAAAGTAAAATATTGAATGGTGGTAAGGACTCCTTCGTGTGCGAGTCCGACTCGCACTTGGCCTCTTTTTTTCCCTCTATACTGTACCGTAATTTGAATATATTACGGCTTGATTGTTAGCTTAAAAAGACGAGGTATGGTCGGGCTTTTGTTCTGAAAAAGTTTGACTTGCAACTTGCTTGTGTTCCAGAGAATTTTACTTAATGTTGCCAAGATAAATGGTAGTTACTTTGTTTTGTTGAATAAACAGTATTGTTAGTGCAATACTGTATGTTTTTTTTTTTAATTTAAATTAATGGTTTAAAAAAAAATCAGCTGTTCCCCACATTTATGTTCGTAGAACTCTTCAAAATGTAGGGAACAGCTGATTTTTTTTCGCGATTTCAGGTTTGGTCCCATAGTAAAAGTTGTTCATATTGATGAGTACAATGACCCCTTAAGAGGTTGTTAATGTTTTACCAATAGCCCTGTATAATACACTAGCTTCTGCCCGCAACTTTGTCCGCGTGAATTTTTTTTTTGACCCCGAACCACCCCGTTGCATCGCATCGCCTGCTATTACTTCGTTTTCGCGATCTTTTTGACTTTTTGCTCGGCTGCTTAGAGTTCTAGCGTGATGTTGAATAGCCTATATAGCCTTCCTCGAGAATTGGGCTATCAAATTCAAATTGCAGATGCAATTTTTTTGACGTTTGATGGTCTGAACCAACCCTTAAATATGTTCACAGATTTGTGATACTCGCCGTATGACAAAAGTTGCATATCTAGTAGTAGTAGAGTGTGCCCATCGCCCTTTTACCACCGGACAACCAGACGTACTGCAGCGTACCATCCGCACTTGGTTGATATCCCCACGAGTCGTACTCAGCGCTTTTTCTCCACTTTTATTATGCGCACAGCCAAAGTGTAGAACTCTCTGGTGGCATCTGTGTTCCCTCCCACATTTAACCTGTCTGCCTTCAAAGCAAGAGTGAACAGGCATCTTCTGGGCACGCTCGTTCCATCATAGACCTCATCTGTCGCTTTCCATCAGGCGTGATCGGGGTCAAGAGCGGGCCCATTTAGTAATTTAAAAAAAAATCTAAAACTCGACAATATTAGAAACTTTCTCAACATTGTAGAGTCAGCCACTAACTATTTAGTACCTTTGACTGTCCCGTTGGTCTCGTGGTCGCAAGCGCGGCTGCTGAGCGCGGTGTTCTGGGTTCAATTCCCAGGTCGGGCATAAGTGTTATTGGGTTTTTCCATTGGGAATTCCTTAGTAACAGCACGGAGTTTGGGAATTGGCGGTGTGATACCCCCGTGCCTCGGAAAGCACGTTAAGCCGTTGGGCCTGCACCTGATCTCCCTCCAGTCGTCTCGGATTGCCATCCCATCTGACTATGAGAGTGAGGGAAGAGAGAGCGCACATGTGTCTGCGCACACACTTGTGTACTTTAGTATCTCCTGTGCGGATGGCTGGTCTCTGCTGTGATTGGCATAGATCGGAGTAGGTAGATTGATTTTTGGGACTTGTATCATAAATGCCCACAGAAAGAATAACATGGATAAGCCATTTTCCAGGAAAGTAATTCCGGTATTTCCGGGTCCAATTAAATATTGTTAATGTTGGTAGTGATATTATTACTACTCAATTCAAAATTTAAATTTATCTGTAAGTATTCATATTTATTATTTATCTATTTTCACGACAATCCCAATATCGAAATTCCGGAGGAATATCCATATTAATATATACGTTTCGGATCAATGACCCCAATTCAATCTACCTACTCCGATCACTGGTGATTGGCCGAAATTCAGTCTGGAGGACTTTTCTATTTGGTACAGTAAGCAACAAAAGTCGATTAACACTTCAGTTGATTTAATCTCAGTTATTGAGCAAAATATGAACACTTTAGTTTTTTTAATTTCAGTTATTGAGCAAAATATTTGTTCAAAATAGCATTGTATTTCTGCTGCAATTTTGAACAAATATTTTGCTCAATAACTGATATTAAAAAAACTGAAGTGTTAATCGACTTTTATTGCTGCACGTACCAAAAACTACCTACTTAGAAAACACGTGTAAGTCAATGAGAGTCAATCATCGTCATCATTTCAGCCGAAAGACGTCCACTGCTGGACATAGGCCTCCCCCAAAGAGGGGGTTTGCCATAATCGCCACGCTTGGCAGGCGGGTTGGCGATCGCAGTATAGTATGGTGGTGGAATGCATAGAGAACGCTGCTGCCCAGTCTCCGGCACTACCCTTAGTCGCCTTTTACGACACCCACGGGAAGTCTGGGGTGGTGCTATTCTTTAAGTCCGGCACCACACAGACTATTGAGATTGATATAATGAGAGTCAATAAATTCCAACAAATACACATTACCTACCGCTACTAATATCATCACAAGAATTTCTTATTGCTAATATACTTCCTTTAATAACTGGCAACAGTCTAAGAAAATAAGAAGAAAATCCTGTTTTTTTCCGCTAACTGGAATACACGTGTTCAATCTAAAGGTGCAAACAACTGCACGTTCAAGGGAAAAATTTGACATTTCAATTAGAAAAACAACGCTAGGTTATAAAAAAAAAATACCGTTTCATAGATTTTGAACGAGAGTTAAATTATTGTTAGTCTATTAGACTAGATTGTAATCAATTACTAAGAACTTTAATTCTTATTAATACAGAAAAAAAAAATTGAACGCCTAGGTATTGCACTTTTCTCTGATTTTTTTTGATAATTGACGAGACATTTTTACGCTCGGGGTTCTAGAATCATATGCTGAATTCATAGTTACAGTTTGCGTGGCGAAGTCTCTGCCATACATAATATTGGTTATTTTTAGGGTTCCGTATAAAAACGGAACCCTATTACTAAGACTTCGCTGTCTGTCCGTCTGTCCGTCTGTCCGTCTGTCCGTCTGTCCGTCTGTCCGTCTGTCCGTCTGTCTGTCTGTCTGTCACCAGGCTGTATCTCAAGAACCGCGATAGCTAGACAGTTGAAATTTTAACAAATTATGTATATCTGTTGCCGCTATAACAACAAATACTAAAAACAAAATAAATTAAATATTGAAGGGGGCTCCCATACAACAAACGCGATTTTTTTGCCTTTTTTTGCTCGATATCAAAAATGGCAACAGGTAGGCACTTGAAATATTCACAAAATACTCAGTTGTATTTTAACTTTAATAAGAAATAATAAAATTAAATAAAATAAATATTTAAGGGGGGCTCCCATACAACAAACACGTTTTTTTCGGCGTTTTTGCCTTGTGGTACGGAACCCTTCGTGTGCGAGTCCGACTCGCACTTGGCCAGTTTTTTTTAAATATCATCTCGCAGGTCAACCAGGGAGGTTGTCGTCTGCTTAACCGAACTTGCCTGTGGGTGCCTTAATAAATTAAGGCCTCCGGTCAGGGCTTATACAGGGTTATTGGTAAAACATTAACAACCTCTTGAGAGGTCATTGTACTCACCAATATGAACAACTTTTACTATGGGACCAAACCTGAAATCGCGAAAAAAAATCAGCTGTTCCCTACATTTATGTTCGTACAGCTCGTCAAAATGTAGGGAACAGCTGATTTTTTTTCGTTTTCATTTCAAGTTGTTCATAATGATGAGTATAATGACCTCTTAAGAGGTTGTTAATGTTTCACCAATAACCCTGTATATGGACTTGCCAGTCCTAGTCTTTTCCCGACTATGTTGGAGTCGGCTTGCAGTCTAACCGGATGCAGCTGAATACCAGTATTTTAAATGGAAAGACTGCCTTTCTGACCTCCACAACCCAGTTACTGGGTAATATCCCTAACCCCTAAAGGCTCGTCAGGCGCGACTTGTCGCGCGACACGTCGCGTGGCGATTCTGCGATATTATCGCGCCGCAACACCTTTCACACAAGCGCGACGCGAATCGCGGCGCGACGACATACAAAATGAACATTTAGTATGGTGTCGCGGCGATATCGCGGCTACACGGTGTCGCGCTACTGGCGCGACGAGTCGCTCCAGTGTGAAATGTCGCGCGCGTTTCCATAGAAATTGTTCTACGGATATGTATCGCAGAATCGCGTCACACTGTCGCGTCGCGCCTGTGTGTACGAGCCTTAATTGTATACAATTGAAATTGAATATCATGTTTATCTAGTAGGTAGCAGTAGGTACTTATACTTAATCAATTCTTCTCAAAGCGCAGGTGTGAACTTCAAAAAAGAACAAAGGAAGTCTTGCCGCAATCTAGTAGATTAAACTGTGATTAAATGCGTTTTAAGGTGTGTGTACACGGAGAGAATGTCTGATACAAAGAGGGGAGATTTAAAGTAGTAATTGGCGGTGATATTTTTGTGAAAATGGAACGTAGATGAGAATACGTCATTTTTGGATAGTTGCTGAAAATCCACTTGTCGTACGCACCTTTATTAGTGAGACCAAAAAGTATTCTAAACCTTTGTTTTCTAGTAAATTCAGGCAATAAAAAAATATATTTTGAAAAAAACAATTTTCTTTCAATTTTTGTTTGTAAAAGTAATGTCACCTTGTCACCCTAACTTATGTATATAAATATTACCAATGCAATATTTATTTTTAAAAAAAACTTCATTACTTCCTGAATGAAATACACAATTTTAACAAAATATTGACTGAACTTTTATCGTTAACAGTGTAACCGTGCCTTAACTCGTAACTTGCAGGTGTTACGTCACAAACACTGGAGTGTTTTGCTGTTTTTATTTTTCGCTGATAATTGTGGGGGTGAAAAACCCAGTTGGAGGGACGGTAGGAATTACTGGTTTGCCTCATAATCAGCCAGTAATGTTACTACTGCTGAGACACAGGCCTCCACTCTGTGAGACGGAGTGGGCCATAATCCACCACGCGGGCCCAGTGTGGAATCGAATCTTCGATTTTTTTTGGTTTTAGGACATGCACGTTTCCTCACGATGTCTTATAAACAAAACACGCACTGTGTCGCTTACGGTAACAGTGGCGCGACTTCAATGTTTTTTTCCTATCTCGAAAAATGCCCAACGGACCTAAATAAGTTTTCACTTCAAAAATCCTTCAGAAAGGGAACACTGTTCTGAACTGAACTGAACTGAACTGACGGCACGGTTCGCGCAGTGGTTAAGCGAGTGACGGCTGCGCTGCGTGTCGTGAGTTCGATTCCCGCACGGAACAAATATTTGTATGACCTATAAGTAGTTGTTCCGGGTCTGGCTGTTTGTGTATGTGAGTTTAAATGTTTGTAAACGCACCCACAATACAGGAGAAATTCCTAGTGTGGGGCAAAGTTTAAAAAAAAACTGTTGTTCTAAACCAACAGGACCTATCTATCTAGCGATACAAGTACAGTCATGAGCACTAATATGTCAACACTTGGCACATTTCAATTGCTAATTGCGATCAGACAAAAGGAGCGAAACCAATAAAAGCAGATTTAAAAATAAATTAAAAAGATGTTATTTAGAAATGTTATAAAGTGCTATACCTAAGTCTAAAGTATGAATTTGTAAGTGTGTCTAAAAGACTCGTCAGACCCTACAGTCAAACCATTACTACGGTTTTGTGGGGCTTAGTTTGTAACTTTTTTTGCATGATGTGAACTTATAATAAAAAATAAAAAAAAATTCACGAAATAACGAATGCAAAGTTGACATACGACACTTTACATACACCTATAGGTTCGAAAATACTATGTTAGTTATAACATAAAATTTCATTCAAAAATAAAGGAGAAAATCGCCTTTGAATAAAGCCAAGTGTATACATACTTATGCTCGTGACTGTACATAGCTTCAACAAAATACAGCTCAGTAACATTTTAACTCGTGTCCTGCAACATTGTGTTTTTACACCATGTAAGCGCACGAAGCGAGATTTAGCTGCAACATAAAACATTTTGCAAGTTAGCTTCGTTGCTAACTTTATTACATTTAGGAACAAACATTGACTTCCCGCTGGCCCGGAACATAAAGGGCTAAGGAAGGAACACGGGTGGGTTTTAGTCAGTAAGAGTCTGACACTCCCTTCCGCTCCACCCAGAGCGGGAGGAGTCATTTGATGATTTCCCATCCTCAAAAAAAAAAAAAAAAAAAAAAAAAAAAGGTAAAATGTCATCTAAAATGTACGAACCTAAAATGATGCTGTGTTATACCTGCCATCAACATAATCCATACTAATATTATAAATTAGAAAGTGTGTGTGTCTGTCTGTCTGTCTATATGTTACCTTTTCACGCCTAAACCACTGAACGGATTACGATAAAATTTGGCAGAGAGATAGATTGCAACCCGGGGAACATAGACCCGGGGGACATAGGATACTTTAAATCGACATACCTCGCGGGCGAAGCCGTCGGCGGAAGCTAGTTATTTATATAAGAGGGGCTCATGATCGATCAATCAGGTTAAACTACGCTTGCCGCGGTCGATCCGTGGATGGGTGACCATCTCTACATACCCCCAAGACCCCTCTATGCCTCGGAAAACATATTAAGGTTTGGGTCCCGGCTGTCATTCGTGAATCTTTGACAGTCGTTACGGGGGTCGTCAGAAGCCCCAACTAATCAGATGAAATGAAATGAAATTGTTGGAATCACTTTTACACGCCATAAGTATTATAAAATAAAATAAAAAATAAGCTAGATAAGAGATAGATATAGAGGCAATCACTCCTTGTAAAATACTGGTATTCAGCTGCATCCAGTTAGACTAGAAGTTGACCCCAAAAATCCCAACTAGGATAAGGCTAGGCAAATGAGGACCTCCTCGCTATGCACGGCAGCACGTCACTGAGACTGTGCCACTGTCTTCCCTGGGGTCACTTGGTGGGTAGACAGAGTCCCCAAGGCAAATGATAAATCTCCATTACTACGTTGTTCCTAAAATTGGTACACCTACCTACATATCTCTCTAATTACCTGCAATATTTAACTTTGCGACGAATTCTCCCTGAATTTATTTTACAACTTTTCCAAGATGACATCAACAGTAAAAACTGCAAGCACATCACATATTTATCGGTCTCCGAAGTCCAAAGCTTAGGCTCCCGTAGACGGGCGCGACGCGACTCTAGTAATAGTAAATTGTTCTACCAGAATCGCGTCGCACCGTCGCGCCGCGCCTGTCTGCAGTAACCGTAAACAAGATATCGCAAACTCCGCAATAAATTCGACCACCGTCCTATTACTGGTATCCTGGTATCCTATGACGTCATCAAAAATCGTTTTACCTCCTTTTACACCTTATCTCATCAAAAAACGTTTTAGCTAACACAAATTAAGCGGTCTTCACAAAGATACTGGCTGATAGTGGTACAATTACACTTTCGTCTCCAGACGGCCATCCATGTCGACGATGGGCCATCTTTATCCACTTTCCGTTATCGAAGAAACGAGTGCCTTGAGAATAGGTTCGTTTTGAGGTTAATTCGGTTCGTCGTCGGTTAAAGTCGTGGCAGAGTTTTAGAGAGGTGGTCAAGTAGCTTAGAAATATACCAATACTAATTTTATAAATGTCACAGCCAATTAGCCGTTTAGTTAACCGCCTGGCCTTAGGAAGTAGAGCTCGGCTCGCTTCGCTCTCTCGGCTCGCACGCGGTTGATCACAGTTCTAACCTAAGCTAACCCATTTGGTCGGGGTGCCCTGGCTTAGTTACTGCGACCTATTCGGCTCGCGCGTGATTGGTTACAGACTTTCAACGTAATTTATAATTGAATATCATACAGGCCGTTAGTTGAACGGCCGCCGTTTAGCTAAGAGGCTAGGCGGTTAACTAAACGGCTAATTAAACCAGTTGGCTATGACATAAGTACAGGGTGGCTGGGAGATTGACGCGCAACCTGCAACCATGGATACAATACATAATTCTGAAAGCCCATGCGTTGAAAGTTTTCGTAGGTTATAAAAAAATAATAATTGCTGCTCCAATCTTATTGACCGCGTAGGTATTGCATTCTTCTATGAAACAGCATTTTTTTTTTGATGACCGATGAAGAAATTCTTTGCAGGGGTCTAGAATTATGTGCTAAATTAATGATAAATGATTTTATTTTGTAAGTAGGTTTACACAAACACTTTTACACATCAATCATATATTTTTTTAAGGTCGGCGTTTCCTATCTTAGTCAGATATTATTTTATTTTATCAGAAAATTGTTTTATTAGTCTTGCAAAATAATTCAAAGCAGGTATAAAATTCATATCAATTAAGTTCCTTCTGACAATCCCAAAAAATACTGCACTGACTGTTTGTAGATAGATCACAGTAATATTATCCTGGTTAGATGACGTACCGTGGTTAAATGATAAATGATTTTATTTTTACCCGCGACGGTACGGAGTCGGTATATGCGTTTGGGGTGAGAGGATGTGTGTGCAAACCAATGTTGCTCCTATTTATCTCCAAAACTACAAGTCCGATTTTGATGCGGTTTTCAGTGATGGGTTTGGATTTGATTGGTGCATGTTCTTAGATAAGTGTTACGGTGACAACTCACCAGGGGGCGCTGCAGTAAACATTTGTTTATACAAACCAATGTTACCATTTATCTCCAAAACTACTAGTCCGATTTTGAATGCGGTTTTCAGTGATGGGTTCTGGTTTGATTGGCGCATGTTCTTAGATAGGTGTTACGGTGACAACTCACCAGGGGGCGCTACAGTTAACATTTGTTTGTGCAAAACCAAAACTACTAGTCCGATTTGGATGCAGTTTTATCATCAACTAGCTTCTGCCCGCGACTTCGTACGCGGATCCTGTTGCTTATGCCAGCGACAACGGGGTCGTCAAAATCTGAAACGTCTGATGTCGAATTCTAAGAGCCCGGGGACGGGACGGGTTGTAGTGTCAGCGAGACACCACAACCCGTTAGAATTTCCGCCTCAATGATATTTCTCTGCAGCGAGATGACTTTGAGCCGGGGTCCCATTGCACAGTTTCGGCGGAGTGAGTTTCCGAAGAAGCATAATTAGGACACCGACCTTTAACTTAATGGTGTGCGCTGGTAGTCCACTTGCACTGAGGGAATTGAGAAATTCTACGGGGTAATGTGTGGCGTCATCTTGGTCGACAAGAGTGTTTATTGAAGTGCAATTTCCCTCAATTTCCACGAGAATGCATTCATTGATCGCTGAAGCTTGGTCGGTTCTGGGTGTTAAAATGGCTCGTTCACACACCCAAGAATTATGTTGGTGCGGTATCCTATTGATGTCCCCGTACACCAGGTGAATCAAATCTTCTAAGGTAGACACCACTCTCCCAGGTATCTCAGGTAGAACCACCTGGCCACCGTCTACTGGTAGCGTTCCCTCACTCAATTTTAAGAGAACATCAGAAAATTCTTGGGCGTGTACATTCCCGCCAAGATGTGCTCTCATATTCATCGTTAAGCGCAACCTATGAATATGTGGCCATAAGAAAGAGTATTTCAACAAAGCATTCACCTAATCAGCCCTAGAGGCAGCGTTTGTCGGAAAGCGCCGCTAAACAGAACTGTAACGCCACCCATCATTTGCTGGTTTCTGCGGATGTCCTGCAAAGTCCTGTTTACCGCCTCTACTGCTTTTCTGTTTGCCATATTGCATTCATCCCACACGATTAAACAGCAATCTTTAAGCACGCGCCCTTTGTCACTGTTGCGTGACACTCCACAAACAGGTGTTTCATTACTCTCTAAATCTATGGGAATCTTAAACATTGGGTGCGCTGTTTTGCCACCAGGAAGCAGTGTTGCGGCGATTCCTGACGATGCTACTGCAATGGCAATCTTGTCTTGCCTCCTGACCTCTGCGAGAATGCCAGCTGTGACAAATATTCTCCCTGTTCCACCAGGAACATCCAAGAAAAACATTTACCTTGGCCGAGCCGAGTTAAGGATGGTGTCGAAAATTTGCTTTTGCTCTGAGGTAAACTTAGAGACATGGTCATTGACGACGGTACTCACAGGTCTTGGATCATAATTTATTTCAGAGTTGTACTCTCTGTTTCCAAGCTCTTGTACATCCAGATGTTGTGGAGTCGGTAGCCCATAATCCACCAGAGAACTGCCGCAGATCGAAATGACCATATCTTGAAGTGAACTAAGGCAACTGTTTAGATCGCGCTCATCAGTTGCCTCAGTATTATCTTCAGTAGTGCGTCTCAGACCTCTTAGGATATTTCTCCCACAACAAAAGCGGATTTGCAATACCGCAGAACACCAACATGACGACAAACAGATGTCGCAAACGAATGAGGTTGTCACTAATGCTGGCCTCCTCAAGTGCGTTGTCCCAGTGCTGATCACTGTCGAGAAGGTGGCGTACTACGCAACTGTCCTTAGAAACGCAAATGATGTTGGGCTGTGCACTGTGTGCAGTAACATTCGCAAATAATAGCACTCGCCAATATTTGGGTGCACAGTGTAAACCCGTCCCAATGCGGTATCCTTAAAAATTCCCGGAAACCCGTCCACGGCGTGTCCGCATCGACGTCGATTAAATACACCTCTTTGCTTGTCGTACATGTAGTACGACGGCACCTCATCATAGGTGAGTGATCTAGCAAAGTTGTCCCCTTCACAGAGTCTGGAAAAGGCCAATTTCAGTCTATCAAAAAGTACTCTGTGAAGGCCAACAGGAAAATTAAACACATCAACCAACACAGACAACAAAGATAACCCCCGTTTTTATAGCACGAGAGCGGCACATCGGCACCTATAACATCACTTTTTGGGAACAAAACCATAGCGCGATCTAACTCGACGCCAACTGGATATGACGCCAACTGGACGCCAAGATGGATATCTAGTTAGAAATCGAAAACTACATAAATTATTTACCCAAATTAATTAAATTATGAATAAAACTAAATTGTCGTTAATTTAACAGACAACTACATTCGTTTTGCATTACAAAAAAATATGGTAACAGCAGCAAGGATCAAAACTAAGAATTACATACTTAAATGAAAAAAAACCTACAACAAATGTGCTTGGTAAGATATAGCTTAGAACCAAAAGTTTGACTTGACTTCATGATAGTGTAGCTTGTTGTACCGGCAATCAATTTGTTTAGTAATATTAGTGTGAAACTCTCCATACAATTAGATATAACATATGAAGTTCTCAGATTTCATAACAGTATCATTCCTAATACACATAAAAAATGCAAAATCTAAAAAAAAGAATTTTACGATTTTTTAAAACAATATTATAGGATTTGAACTCGCACCATTTAGTACGGTAAACGGTCGCCTGACCTTACCGCTAAATTCCCCGTTGACATATTGTTGAAATAGCTGTTCCCTTGCAAATTTATAATATTACTGCCCCGCTCCTTTATAAAAATAGCGTTATTATTATGTTCCCAGAGTTAAAGTTTCATTTTTAACTAAATAAATAAATAAACATGTCATTTTGTGCATTCAATTATTTTGTGCATTCAATTACGAACAAACACATTTTAAAATCAATATTGCTTACCTCCCATAACATACGGCGTGATAATATGTAGCCTAAAGCCTTCCTTGGTTTACTAAGAACATTTTTGCTGAATTTCAATTCAATCTATCCAGTAGTTTTGGCGTGAAGCTGTACCATACACACAGACAAACAGACAAACAGACAAAAATTCTAAAAATTCACTTTTTGTCATCAGTTACGTTTTTCTAACAAAAGCCACTTATTTTTTCTCGAAAATTCACAATGTACAGTTTTTCTTTCGTTACTGTTTTATTATATGTATAGATAATGGGTTTGTGGTTGATTAGTGAGGATTCTTAAATAGGTGCTATGGTGGAAAACCACTCGGAGGCGCTGCAGTATTATATTTTATTTTAGCTACTACATATTATGTCTAATAAACTTACGCTCTTTAAAAAGTTTAAAATAAAAAGTAAAATTAAAAATGTTGAAAAAACCCACGACGGTTAAATGTAATTGGAATTTTGCTTTTTGTAAGCAGGCTTGCGCAAACACTTTTACACTACAATCATATTTTTTTTTAAACTAAATGAGGTCGACGTTTCCTATCTGACTACTCTGAGAAGAAAGGCCGAAACAAACTCAGAGGTCTCAATCTCTTTTAAAGTCCAGACATAATCTTGGTCAGGTTATATGAAGACCATGTAGATCGATGTCTGAGATGGTCTTTTGAGGAAAGAACCGATTGAGAGGACCTGTCCAGTCAGTGCACGCATTTGTCAGAAATCGTGCAGCTCAACTCAAGACTTATTAAGGAGCTCAACGATTCGACGAGCAATACCAAAGAAAATACATTTGGGTAGGCCACATAAATTACTCAAACTGCCAGACCATGAAAACACTAACAGAACCGAGAGAGAGAAAAAAATATAAAATGACCCACATCGTCTTCACATTCACAATAAATAATGGTTTCAATGGTAAGAATCTTTGTTTATTCCGTATGCAATACAAACCATTGATACGCCTAGTCATCGGAAACCGACAAGCCAGCCTAGAATTGAACACAAAAATTCGAACGCCAAAAAATCTGCGGAATGGAATCGACATGCCACAAAAAGTCCAAAAGAAACCAAAACGATTCACGCAACAGCGTTACTCTAGAATTGCTAACAGCAATCCCACCTCTAAAAATCAGCGACCCAGAACCACGAAAAAAAAAGCAGCGAAAACCGTGTCTTTCTAAAACTATTCGCACCGTGACTCCGAAAAACTCAATATAGCGTTCTTCAAAAGCTTTCGCAGTTCAAGTGGAGAAATCCAATAAAAGGCGACTCCTACCTGCAATGTCTTCGCATTCCAGTATGTACGGAATCCCGTTCATTACAGCGGCACATCCAACTTGTAACCTATCCAATTTGAACAGATTTTGGACTGTTACTTACGGGAAAGAACGAAAACGATTTATATGAAATTTCTTTGTAAGTTCGATTGGGAGTCCGAAATTAATGGCAGGAGTTTTGATATTGGTATTTCATTTTGGCACGTTTGTCGTCGTTTCAGGAATGCTGATACATAATTAAATAAGAACAACTTACAGTTTCTAACGCTGCCTTTTGTTAATTTAGGTAATGTAAAAAATAATGTATAATGTGCATTTTCATTCAACTAAGTTTAAATGGGAAAACATCGTGAGGAAACCAATGTGAATGTCCAAGAACCAAAAAATTGGAAGATTCGATTCCACACTGGGCCGGTGCGGTGGATTGTAGCCCACTCCCTCTCACAGAGAGGAGTCCTCTGTCCCAGCAGTGGGAATATTACAGACAGACTAGCATCCGCCCGCGGCTTCGCCCGCGAGGTATGTCGATAAAAACTATCTTATGTCCTTCCCCGGGATGCAATCTCTGCCAAATTTCATCGAAATCCGTTCAGTGGTTTAGGCGTGAAAAAGTAACTAATATACAGACAGGCAGACAGACAGAGTTACTTTCGAATTTATAATATTAGTATGGATTATGCTAAGTTCAAATTGCCTACTAAGCAATAGCTTTTGTCCAACAAAACGATTAAAATCAACTTGAATAAAACCGTACTGTACTGAACTCTGTAGGTAAGCTTTAAATCTATTCTCCATTTTTACATTTCGTTGCAAAAAAACGCAGCAACGCACTCTCGGATCAACACGACACCAACTTGCCACAGTATTGTGTATCCAATTAAAAATTTCGCTATCGACCTTGCCGGGAGATGGCATTTTTACAAACACCACAGGGTTCAACTTTTCTAATTACGACCGTCTCACTTGCGCGCCTTTCTTTACCCGAGCGTATTTATATAAATTTTGTGTTGGGACACAAATTGCTTGGTGTGCATTTTTTGTAAAACATGACATGATTGAAATCGGATTTATATCATCATCTGCCTAGCCTTTTCCCAACTTTGTTGGGGTCGGCTTCCAGTCTAACCGGATGCAGTTGAGTACCAGTTTTTTACACTGAACGACTACCTATGATCCGCGTGGTGGATTACGGCTCACTCCTCTCACAGAGAGGAGGCCTGTGGGGACCCAGCAGCCTATAAGGTAACAATACTAAAACTCACAGAAATGTTAGTGTCCGTCCCGTTTTACTCTTGCTGACTGGGTAATTTGTTCACCACGATATGAGTTTTTGGAGATAAGGGGACTACATGACATAAAGCGCGGTCACTGTCGAACTGCATAGAAAACAAAGAAAAGCGCGATGGCACAACCCTGGTAATTTATTGCAAAATATGAAGCAATTGTCTAATTACAAAAAATCTATTGGTTGGACTTAAAAATTAAATTACTAGTGTTTTAGTATGTTGCTTGTAGAATAATCTGACAAAAAATCAGAATGATTGTACTTATGTATATTAGTATATGTATAATAGTGTAAAAATAAAGTTTTTTGAGTTATCATGAATAAATCCTGAAGAATATCATATATTTTTCTGATTTTGTTTACTGTAGTCGATCATATACTTTTATTGCTTCTAAAACTTGCGTTATTTGCGTTTAGGTCTTGGAATCCCCTTAAAACTTCTTTATGCAGTTTGCACACATTCTGAATAGTGAACGAAAGTGAACCGTCACGCTCGGTTCGGTGACGCTGAATCGGGTATACTTGGCTCCAGTCGATCGGTGACGCTGAATCACGTATACTTGGCGCTGATTCGCGTATATTCGGTATCAGTCGTAAGTTTTCAGTTCTTTCGTATAGTCACAAGCATACACCCAATTTTTTCTGATATAAGTATATACTTACTGAACGTCGCCAATACGAATGGAGACAAAGCAATTTTAATAAATACCTACTAAAGGCATATAAATAAACATTTATTACATGCTCCATTACCTAACATTTCAAACAAAAGAAACACAAAAATATACCAGAATTTCTCAGCAAGCACTTTTCAACTTGCCTTGTCAATTCTTATTACCTTCTTTATTGTTACATTCGAAAAAAATGTGGCGTAAAACATGTTTTATTACTAAGAGAGTCACATACGAGCAATTACTCCGGGCAACGGAAAATGATGTCGTCAAAGAAAACGAAATATTGCTCGTCGGCACAAATAACTGGAGGAATAGCGGCAATAAAGATTTACTGGTGAGATTTTTACTCACTTTTACTTGCATGGTTGGTGTAACGTACAAGATTTTAGCGGTTCTAACAGCCGGACTACCTTATCGCTGCAAGGTTGCCTACTTGTCGGTCTTCTACAGATTGTACTTCGGTGAGTGTGCCCAAGAACTCCACGACCTCATTCTACTTTCGGACATCCAGACGCACTGCAAGTTACCATCCCTGCCTAGTTGCTATTCCACCAATTCGCACTAAGCGTTTTCAAATGTCCTTTATAATGCGCGCAAGCAAAAGAGTGGAACTCTCTACCTGCGTCAGTGTTTCCGAGCGCATACAACCTGAATTTCTTCAAAGTAAGTGTGAACAGGTTTCTTCTGGGTAAGCTCACTCCATCGTCACCTTTGTCTCTGTCACCTCTGACCTAGACTAGAGTCAAGAGCAAACCCTTTTCAAATAAAAAAAAATTATAAAAACAATTAGAGGCCTACAGTTTTTCTGACCGAACGGCCGGTGGAGCAGGCGAGTCCTGGAGTGGAGACCGCGTGTCAGCAACCGTAGTGTGGGACGCCCCCCTGCTAGATGGACGAATGACTTAGAGAAGGTGCTGGGTAGATTGGATGCGGAAGGCGGAGGACAGGGTTTTGTGGCACAGTCTGGGAGAGGCCTATGTCCAGCAGTGGACTGCGACAGGCTGAGTTGATTGAATTTTTCCAAGTTCGCCTTGTTCTGCCTCGTAATTGTAGCGGTCGGAAGCGCTACTGGTGAGCATGAGGTCCTGAGGTTCGATTCCCGGTTCGAGCAAAGTGTTATTGGGTTTTCCATCTGGAATTTCTCAGTAGCAGACCGGAGCCTGGATTATTACCCGGTTGTTGGAAATAGGCTCGCTCCCTATTACATGGGAGTTATCATAACTAGCGAAATATTGCCTCTGCTCTACGCAAAACAGGAGTGATGTAGTTTATCATGTACTTACTTCAGCACATTTAGAAAGAAAGAAAAAAAAGACATTTCTTTACGGTAAACATGACGCAATAAAGAACATAAACACAAAAAAGAAATAAGAAAGGATTGGGGGAAACATGCGTCACATCCACGCAAAACGGCTATCGCTCAGCATTATGCTACGACGCTATGCAAGACAGAGTCCCAGCGCTGATTTTCAGCTGGCCGGCGCCGACGTAATGACGTCGTCCGGTGCCGCAAACAATTATTAGGACGCTGTACTGGTACAGTATACACAAATAAACATAATAGTATACTTGATTGAAACTAAATGTGATAAAATACTAAACAGGAATATAAAAAGGAAATAGATATACATGCTATGAGAATATCATTCTCAATAAACGTTTCGTAATCTCTTTTTGGCACAAGTGAGGCACCTGTGTGTGTGAAGAAGCGGCTATCAATGATGTTTTCGCTTAAGAAACGTACACAACATCAAGCTACCCGAAACTGTCAAATTTTTAAAATCAACTTTGAGCCATAAGCCTTAGCGATAAAGTAGAAAATCTATTAAAGAAATTTGACAGATTGTAGTAGCTTGATGTGCTGGAGTCTGTACCACAGATTGTAGGTCCTGTATAAGTAAAAGAGATAAAAGTTGATCGCTAACTGTTCATTCGTTCAGCGTCGCTCTCTTGACGGGCAGAATACTCGCTGAGAGATTCACGCTTGGTACAGACGCCAACATATCAAGCTACCTGAAACTGTCAAATTTTCCCAATCAAGTTTGAACCTTATGGTTTAGCGATAAAGTTCAAAATCTATTAAATAAATTTGACAAATTGTAGTAGCTTGATGTGCTGACGTCTGTAAAGACGCATACCATTGAGAAATCTCTAACGTAACGTAGGGCAGGTGCTTTATTGAAACAGTTTATGACTATGGGTAGATAGCTACTCTTTATTGAATACCAAAGAGGAAAAGAAAACAAACACATTTTAAAATAGAACCGTAATTATTTTGATATCGTCTAAATCGCTTTTCGCTTGTTACTTGAAACCGTTGTAAAAAAAACAAAAAGTTAATGAACCAAAAAAGGGATGACGTAGACGTCGCCATGGTGATAATTTGAGATATATCGAAACAATTACGGTCCATGTACGAATATAAGAATTTTAATATAGACAACAGAATGCGAGCAATAAATGTTTATAAAGAATTAACTTCGTTGCATAATGACATTTTAATTAGGTTTCAATTTATTTATTAAAACTAGAACATTTTTTAAATATTTTAAATAATACTGACCAGCCGGGTAATTACGTAACCAATGGCTTTCATTTTTAACCGACTTCAAAAAGAAGGAGGTTCTCAACTCGACTGTATTTCTTTTGTACAGGATGAAATTGAAAAATTGCGGCAAATGGAAATAGGAGGTGCAGTAACTGTTACATAATCATTATAAACTAGCTGACCCGACAGACTTTTTTATTCGAAAGACACGTGGCTCCATCTATTATCATAATAACGTTATTATTGTTTTCCTCGGTAACAGCACTTTTTTTCGGGATGAAAGGTACCCTATATCCGTTTCTGTACACCTGACAACGTATATGCAAAATTTCAGGATGATCGGTTCAGTGGTTTAGGCGCGAAAAGGTAACAAATAAACTTACTTTCGCATTTATAAAAATATTAGTTAGGATTGTCGTTTCCCAAATCTAAATTCTTGAAAAAAATCTTGTAATTATCGTCTTAGATAGTGCAAACTAAGTTATTGCCTTCAAGTAGACATAAATTATATTCGTTCCAGAAAAAAAAACAAGTACTTAATAAAATTAAAGTATACATTTTAGCGCGCGCCCGACAACCAATCTATTCATTGCAAAGTTCATAACATGAAGCAAGTTGGCAACGCGTTGAACTAGCGGTATTTACATAATTTTGACTGCTCCTACGAAAAAAACCGCCTGCTTACGCGCACATATCGCATGCTTAATGGTATTGTGAAATCGCAAAAATAGAGCAAGATCTATGGATGGATGTGAGGACTTACCCTACTTGTTGACGCATAAATTTAAAACTGATTTGATTGATTATTGATTAATCATGAATGCTTGTATTTTGAACGTATGATTAACTATTGATGAGATCTGAGTAAAAAAAAATTCTGACCTATATACCTACTAGGGGCAAACATTTACATAATAAAGGCAAAAGTTTATGAGTGTGTGTGTGTTTATAATGTTTGTTACTTCTTCACGCTCAAACGGCTGGACTAATTTTAATAAAATTTTGTATGGAGGTAGCTTACACTCTGGATTAACATACAGGCTACTTTTTATCCCGATATTCTCACGATCGACACTTATGCGGGTGAAACTGCGGAGCACAGCTAGTTTTCTATACTATAACACGTTGCATTAGAGGTTTTAATTTGCCGCATCTATTCAATTTTATCCAGTATTGATGATGGGGCTCCCTTTTCCGCATTTAAGACTCCCATTCGGTCCTTTGTGTGTGATTTCATCCAGTATAAGGAGTGTTTATTAAGTTTGAAATTTATTCTTTTTTCTATAAATATGAACGTAACTATTTGGTTTAAAAAAACATAATGTCTTGAAGAAACAACAGATGAAGACTGACACCGCCATCTATTGTATTTATAAAAAACAAGACGGTAAATTAATCTATATGTACTTATCATTTTCTAGATGTCATTAATCACCCATATTCAGTTGTTATCTACAACAAAATGCGTCATTAGCAATAGTAGATTACGCATAAGAAATAACACAAAATATTTAATTTCAAGGTCCCACCGAGATTTGAACTCGGATCGCTGGATTCAAAGTCCAGAGTGCTAACCATTACACCATGGGACCTATATGTACTGTCAACAAAATAAGTGTATAGCACTTTTTTATCTTACTGTAGCACTAAGAATGGTATCAGTTTCAAACCAATACGGTTGATAATTTTTTTTAAATTATAAACTTTAAAAAATTATTGTTTTCAAATAGTGCATAAAAAAATTATTACGAAAAGCGTTAAAGCTTATAAAATTCCCAAGTTATAAAAGTTTTAAAATAACTTCTAGACAAAGACGGCACCACCACAGAAGTGACGTCACAACTTTGTAACTTCATAGTAGTGCCATAAATTGTCGGTACCGTGCGACAAAGACGGGAATAATCCCATCCAAAAACTTTTAAAGCGCGTCCACGAAGCTTCTCCATATTTCCATGGATTTTTTCCATTATCTCATTTTACTTCGCCTTCTTTGAAATTACATTAATTATTCGAACATTTCTAATATTAGTCATCACCGCTACTTTTATGATGAAATAATTTGTTATGTAATAATAATGTCATCTCATAATTATGTACGATAAATAATTATGAGGTGACATATTCATCAGTTACCTAATAGATAGGGGACCGAAAATGCTAAAGATGTCATCTTTACGAACCGTCATTTTCATTTAAAGTGCTGGCAATAGATAATCGGAAAATCAACATTATTTCAGCCAATAGACGTCAACTGCTGGATATAGGACTCTCCCCCAAACGTCATTTACTGGTCCTGTGCTTCTCGCATCCATTGGATTCCTGCAGCCTTCAAAAAGTCATCGGGCCACTTCTGGGGAGGCCTTCTTACGCTGCGTCATCCGATACGCGGTCACCACTCGAGAACCTTCCAGCCCCATCGGCCATCCCTTCTGCGAGTAATGTGCCCTGCTCATTGTCGCTTAAGTTAGGCAATTCTAAAAAATAACAAGGTGCAAGTTATAATCATTAACCTAACGTTGCTTATAAATTCCTTGACTGTACATATTGGTTCTAGCACAAAAAAGAGATAATTTCATTGGTAAAATATTAACAATCTCTTAAGAGGTCATTGTATCATTAGATCATTATGATGATATTCAACCGATTTTGACTTCTATACCGTAGGCATAAGGATGGTATTAAAAGCAAAAAAGTGGTTACAATACCAACTGTTTACTGCAGCTGCCATATGTCATGCAACCAACGCAATAGAATTCAAAGTCGGTTGAACGGACTATAAAAAAGGGTTATTTAAATGTCTAATGTTATTTCAAATGGAGTATAGGTATGGTTAAACAATTAATGTTGTAACAATAACATACTTATCCCCACGCCTGTAGGTGTCCCCCGAATGGTTAGACAGAAGCATAGGTAAGTACCGACACCCATTTACCTAACACCAGTTATGTTTAAATCCCATTTAATGGCCACAAAGTCAGACTCCTGGCAACTACTGAGAGATTCGGACAAACAATTCAAACATTTTCCCGAAAATGTCACACACATAAATCACTGCCACATACAACGGCTACAAAATAACACTTACTCCACAATACCAGATAGCTATGACACCCAACAACCATTTAAATGTAATACCACCGTCTCTGTATGTCCGTTTAGCATCAGCATTCTCGTAACAACCATCGAACGAAGACTGCCAAATCGGCAATGACTCGAGTGTTAAGTGCCAAAACAACTGGTTACTATGCCAACGAACGTGCCAAATATTCATGTGTTTCGGCACTAAAACTATCAGATAGGAATTGACGTTATAGTTTGCCTTATTGGTGCTGTTAGTGAGAATTTGTGGGTAGTTTAAATTGGTATTGCAGGCTGTGTTTCTGTGCTGCAATATTGCCAACGTTCAACTGCCCCATTGGTCTCGTGGTCACAAGCGAGACTGCGAGTCCTGGGTTCGATCCCCGTGTTGGGGAAAGTGTTTTTTCCATTGGGAATTTCTTAGTAACAGCCCGGAGTTTGGAAGTTGACGGTGTGGCACCCCGTACCTAGGAAAGCACGTTAAGCCTATGGTCCTGCATCTGATCTCTCTCCGGTCGGGTCGGATTGCCGTCCCATCGAACTATGAGAGTAAAGGAATAGAGAGTGCACCTGTGTTTGCGCACACACTTGTGCACTATAATAAGTGCACCTGTGTTTGCGCACACACTTGTGCACTATAATATCTCCTGTGTACCTGGCTAATCTCCATTGAGATTGCCTACCGTGACCAAAATCGGTCCAACATCCAACGTATGCCTTTGTTTGATTTGAATGATAAGTGATATAACGTTAAGATGTTCCGCCAGCTATCAATCGCAACCTACCTCTGCTGATTACAAACCGCAATGGCGCAATGGCGTCTGTACACTATTTTAAAAGTTTGTACTGCAGCCTTTCAGTATCACGATCGTAGGTATGTACGAGAAGGCCAAGTAATTAAAAATGTTCAAAATCTATTCTCAATCTCATCTTAGCGACAATCTATGTCAAAAACTTGTCAAAAATCTAGGGAAATTAAAGGTATTTTTGAGAGATTGAGGCTGAGATCAGAAAGCTAATTCCCGTAATAAAATACGTTCAAAACCTAGTCGTCAATCTCATCTCAGCCTCTCAGCGTCAATCAAAGCCAAACATTTTTCAAAGATGTAGGGAAATAATAGGTATTTTTTAGACAGATTGAGACTAAGATCAGACTGTGAACGTTCTTAAATTTACGAGGATTGACCCTCTGTATCATCATCATTCATCATTTCAGCCGAAAGACGTCCACTGCTGGACATAGGCCTCCCCCAGAAGGGGGGGGGGGTTTGCCATAATCGCCACGCTTGGCAGGCGGGTTGGCGATCGCAGTATGGTATGGTGGTGGAATGCATAGAGAACGCTGCTGCCCATTCTCCGGTAGGTTCGCCCCTTAGTCGCCTTTTACGACACCCACGGGAAGTATGGGGTGGTGCTATTCTTTAAGTCCGGCACCACACAGACAGTATGCCCTCTGTATGCGCTTGGGAAATATAAAAAAATCGTTCCTTTGGGAAAGTTGTTTAATATGTTGAAAATAACCATGAGTTTAAGTATTGGTCACTTATTACCAGTCACCATATTTATATGACACATAATATGACGTTTATGAATAAATGATAACGCCACTAACTATGTGATAAGCGAGACATAAATGCATGTGACGTTAGATAGTGTCTTTATAAGCAAAGCATTGTAGTTATTCTGAACGCACCACTATCATGTAAACAAGCCCTAAAACGGCTTTTAATTCCACCATCACCACAACACTTAAGACCCACCATGCATTAGAAACCTTAAGCGACACATGTAGATATATTACCCATAAAATATGCACATATCATCAACATACCGAAAGCAAATTAAGTTCACATTATGCACCCTTCTGAATTGGTGCTAATAACCGGCCGGGTTCGAACCCACGGCCCCCAGTGACATGGGGTGCTATTGAAAAACGCGGGTACCTGTCGTGAAAAGGATGCGTTTCTATGGGAGACGAAATGATGGATGTCGGGCTTTTAAAGGTTTATAATTTTGGGGTAATTCTTTTTTTTTTTTTGGTGGACGCGTTTATTTTTGGTCAAATAGGATGCTTTTGAGTTTGTTTTAGTTCGATTTGCTGTAGTGTTGACTAAGTCTGTCTAATCTGCTTCGTACGTCCTAATTTTGATCGATTATGGCTATTTAAGTTAAGGCTTTGGTAAACCATTTTTATCACCTATAATTAGGTTCCTAAGATGAACTATAATCTGAGGTTGGCAGGTAGCTAAGTGAATAAAAATAATTTAAAAGGCTGATTTTCCACGTCGAAAGCTCACTGCCGCACTGTAGTAGGTATTTATATGGAAGAAAATCCGCGCATAAAACGAAAGTTCTGTCCATAAATACATAGAAGAAAGAAAGCAAGAAAATACGTTCATTTGCGGCAAACATGATGACGAATAAAAATAAAAAAACACAAACAAAAAAAAAAAAAAAAAATACATCTGTATCTTTTTCCCGTTACTGAATAACATTCAAACAAAACATTTTACGTACCTAAAGCTTTGTCCTACCTGTCATTTGTTTCAACTTTTAACGCCAAAAACATTGTACAACGACTATAAGTACTAATAACAAAAGCATTCACAAACTCCAACAAACATTTCCCTTACCTACCTCTCGACTTCATTAAAGGTGGCGCGGATATTTCAATTAAACATAAAACAAGGCAAGAAACTTCGCCATTTGTAACGTCCCAAACATTCAAAATAAACGTATGATTTATTCAAAATTCCATTTTGTTTTATAACTTGTAACAATTCGCGAATTATGAATCAAAGTTGCTTGATTAAAATTTCAAAACCGACTCCATGTTTATTAATGTAAATTATGACCATTTGTTATATTTCGTCAGCTGTGGGTACCGCGTAGTTATGTGATATTGTCATATTTTGTTCTGTTTAGGGAATGGTTGAATTTGTCCGTGCTTACCTTGCGCTCAGGGAGGATGTAAGAAGGTAGGTAGCTCGCGAAATTCACATTTTCTTACGTTGTTTGATGTGTTTCCATCCAGCGGGGCCCCGCGAGCTAGGCTCATAAAACTAGTGGCAATGCTTTGTTTGTTCAATGTACCTCATGAATTTGTAAACAAGATCCAATGTACCTCGATCATTTTGATAGAAATCGCGCTAAATCGCTACATCTATCCAGCGGGGCGCTCGGCTGTATTGCGCTCGTAATACATAAAAAAAAATTCGCATCTACTCCTAATGTACGTAAGGTGTAAGGTCTAAAGCATTTTTTCTAAACGAAGAGGCTTCTTCTGGTGGTCTATTTGCTCGCAATAAAACGAGCAGAAAACCCATTCTTAGAACCAGTGAGGAATACAAAGGTTCATTCAATATTTGGGTATCTATAAGAACCGGAGGCTATAAAATAGTCAGAGATACCCAACTTTATTACAGAGAACTCAATACTACGGTTTGCCCGTTTGCAGTCCCCTAAAAAAGAAAAGAACTATTATTTGTCTACAAGTGCCTTACGGGGATAATAATATCGCGCCACCAATAAAAAAAATGAGCGACAAATCTCAAATCCCAACGACGACCAACTAAGCACGCCTTCAAAATTAAGCCTTTTTAACCACATTAACAAAGAAAACCCAACCTTATCTGTAACCACATAAAGTTTAAAATTACTTTTTGATTGTTATTGCAACTTACATCATATTTCCTTCAAAGAAGTGTTTACGGTATCGTGAAATTTTACGCTGCGGGGCTTAATAGCCGACGTATGTTGTGTCCCTTACCAGTAGCTATTTCTGTCCTTTTCTGCGGTCATCACATTCAATCCGACTTCCTTATAATCCAATACAGGACTGGACAGACGGGATTTGTAGGTTCTTAGTTTTATTTTTGAAATATTGCGGAAATATCATACGTTCCTTTTTAGGATTATGAGAAATTGGCGTAGAGACTTGAGAATTGAGTCGGGTGGTTTGTTTCTTGGTTTTAAATTGAAGAATATTAGTTTTTGAGTATTGCTGAAGAATGATTGGTTTTTTTGAGGATTAAGAAAGAAAGAAAGAAAGAAAAATGCGTTTATTGGCATTACATCAAAATAAATACACCTTAAAACTATAAAAACAGAAAACAAAGATTATAATGCCAAAAGGGCCTCAGCTCAGCATAATGTCAGATGACAACACAAGGTGTACCACCTGACGCTGATTTTCAGCTGCAACCCACGAGTGCCATACGCTGGAATAACAAACACATAGAGACGTGTGTAACGGACACACAAAATAAATTAACAAAATCAAATAAAATGTTGCGACATGCATGTGTGTGTGTGTTAAATTTAAAATAAATGGGTTATTTATTTTATTATTAATTTATTTATTATAATGGATTACTGGACAAATTGTATGGAAATTTAACAATAGTAAACGTAATCACGTTTAATAAAGTAATTTAATAAAATTAAACCGACTTCAAAAAGAAATTAACTCAAAATTATGAAATAACTTTAATTTCGGAAGTCGGTAGCAAAAAACTAAAACTATAAAATACAGATGCCAAAGACACCGACTAAATTACTTTTTTATTTCGTAATTTTTAGTTTTTGCACTAGAATTTGACCAAGGTTTTGAGATGTTTTCCCTTTGACACTACACCCGTAGCTCTTATCAATAAGCCAGGCCGTCACACTTACACGTATTAGTCCATATCTTGAAAATTTCTGAATCGATTTTAATGAAACTTGCGCTGTTCCCTAAGTTGAAGTAAATGTAAGCCAATAAAAAAAAAGAAATGCGTGGACAAACATACATACATACGTCTATAAAATGTTGTATATTTGTTTGGAAGCCCTAATAGATTGTCATATACGAATATAATGCAATTCCAATAATATTATATACATACGTGTCGAATTGATAACCACCTTTTTTTTGAAGTCGGTAAAAATATTGTTGCCAATGTGTATAATTGCGTAACTATTAAAAGGTGTAGTGCGTGGAGCAAAATATTGCTCTGATTTTTCGGCCAATTAT
The DNA here is from genome assembly GCA_916614155.1 of Mesoligia furuncula. Lineage (NCBI taxonomy): Eukaryota > Metazoa > Arthropoda > Insecta > Lepidoptera > Noctuidae > Mesoligia > Mesoligia furuncula. The sequence goes on from OU744794.1 coordinate 7,124,708, forward strand.
AGACCTAAATCCTTTTTTAATTTTCAACTTTACCAAGGACTAGCTTCCGCCCGCGGCTTCGCCTGCAAGGTATGTCGATAAAAACTATCCCAAGTCCTTCCCAAAGATGTAATCTATCTCTCTGCCAAATTTTATCGAAATCCGTTCAGTGCTTTAGGCGTGAAAATTTAATAGACAGACAGACAGAGTTACTTTCGAATTTATAATATTAGTACGGATTTAAAACAATAACAAAAGGTTTCACTACACCTTATAAATTATCAGATAACAGAATTTAACTTACCCTTCGGCGTAAAGGTAGAAACCATACAGGTTACGTATCGGGATGATATTTCATATTTATGGTGCTACGATACCATTCGTAGCGCGCTACAAGTGCTACGGACACCTGACTACGCGGCGCGGCCCACTGCTACGACACCGTAGCGGAAATTACTTGTACGAAATGTTTGCGTCATTGTCTTCATGTGCTGTTTGTTTAGGATAACTACCGAGATGAGGACTAATAGAGAAGTATGGAAGAAGAAATGTTGCGCCAAACCCAAATAAATAATGATCTAATTAAGTTAGTAATAATTAGCAATACTATTAATAGTAATTTAATATTGATCGAAGAAGGTAATTAATAGAGATTGAACTAAGCAGCTTATTTATTTTAAAGGGAACAATTATAATCAGTATTTTTCTGCATTAAATTGTTAAGGGGATTACAGGACTTAAACGCAAACAACGCAAGTTGTAGAAACAATAAAAGTATATGATCGACTACAGTAAAAAATATATGATATTCTTCAGGATATTTGCTAGGTAGATAGTGTGTTGAAAACATAATACAATTAAATTGATACACCAAAAAAAAAAGTCATGAAAATACCTCTAAAAACTTTCTTTTTACAATAAAAACCATACTAATATACATACAATCATTCTGATTTTTTGTCAGATTATTCTACAAGAAACATACTTAAACACTAGTGTTTACATGTTTAAGTCCAAACAATAGATTTTTTATAACTAAATTATTGCTTCATATTTTGCAATAAATTACCAGCGTTGTGTCATCGCGCTTCTCTTTTATTTTCTATGCAGTCCGACAGTGACCGCGCTTTAGGTCATGTAAGCCCCTTAAGTGCAGCGCAATTTGAGACGGACCAATTAATGATTGATTGCCCTGTAAACAAGTTGATATAAAACTACTGTTTAAATTCTTGTCCGAAGTTTTATTCATGATTTCCAGACATTAAAATTATTACTTAGATAGAATACACTTTATAAATAATTATTCATCATAAGTAGCCTACTGGGGCACAGGCCTCCTCTCTATGAGAGAAAATAACGGTGATGAGATGTATCTCATGACAGACAGACAGACAGACGGACAGTGGAGTCTTAGTAATAGGGTCCGGTTTTTACCCTTTGGGTACATACGGAACCTTAAAAAGGGAAAATAATTATTATGGTATTACTTAATACAATAATAATTGTTTTCTCTACTAAGACTCCACGGTCCGTCTGTCTGTCTGTAACCAGGCTGTATCTCATGAACCATGATAGCTAGACAGTTGAAATTTTCACAGATGAGGTATTTCTGTTGCCGCCATAGCAACAAATAATAAAAATTAAATTAAATTTAAAGGTGTATAAAAAATTATTTTACACCCAAAAAAAGGAGTATAAAAGAAACGTTTTTTTCGGCGTTTTATCATTGTGGTACGTTACGGAACCCTTCGTGTGCGAATCCGACTCGCACTTGGCCGGTTTTAATAGCTGTATTTCAGACATCAGCGCCCTTGGTGTTGTAGGCGACACTTAGAAATTAACTTTGTTTGACTTCTGTACACATCTATAACCTATAACACATTGGATCAAAAGTATATAATAAAATAATCACACTAATATTATAAAGGCGAAAGTTTGTGTGTGTGTGTTTATATGTTTATTACTTCTTCACGCTCAAACGGCGGGACCAATTTTGACAAAATTTTGTATGGAGGTAGCTGACACACTGGATTAATATATAGGCTACTTTTTATCCCGATATTCCTTTATATTATTATTATATTGTTGTTATGCATACAACAAGATCAAAATTCTACCACTGAAGTACCACCTTGATAAATCCCATTATCCCTTGATATAATTACCTGGGCCGGGTCTAGACTAAGCTAATACTTATTTGTCTCCTAATACCTCTGTAGTACGGTCCGCTGCACATAATCCTGTCAATGGTTGTCGCACCACGCCAGGATTACTGGGCGCGTGATGTTATACTGTGGTATAAGTCATAGCAGCTAGCGAGTGGTAGTTTAATTATTGCAGTATTTAAAGTAATGACGTTCCATTATTAACATTATTAGCATGTAATGCATGAATATTTCCCAGCATTGTTCTCAGTATTATTGTATTGTGTTGTGTTGTTGTTGGAAGTATGTATGTTTATTTGTATGTATGTAAGTAAGTTTATTCTCATAATACTTGTTTAGTTTTATTAAGTGAATTGTTTTGAGACGTTATGTATTATTTTTTTTGTCTCCTTTACTCTTTATCTCTCTTCTCTTATCTCTCTATTTATTGTCCTATCGCAGGTATGCTGGAAGAGATTTCTTATGAAATAAGCATCACCTTTGTACTTATTTTTCTGCTCTGTTTTTTTCTTGTCTGTTTACATAAATGGCAAAATAAATAAATAAAACATAAAAATAATGGACGATGGGCAAAGTATTATAGACCCCGTCTCCAACTTTTTCTTTGATTCAACAGGCGTTATTTTTGTCTGATGTGTTTTGTTACGAGCTACAAAATAAGAAACCATTTGTTTGAAGTCTTAAATATATAGGGTTTGCAGACAAAAAAACCGTTCAGTTTCATTTATACACAATTTCTATCTACATCTACGGGGTATACAAGCGTGAATATGTTATGTCATGGAAAATAATATACAATACGAAATACCAACCAACACGAACAATGCAACCTATTTATCCAATACGATCTTCACTTATTTTTGAATATTTAAACTTATTTTGTACTTTGTTTTCCGTTAATACCCCATACATTTAACGGTCATTGCCTTTATAAAAATGAGCAGTAAGCCAAGATCTTTTAAATGAGATACGTCTCAAGTCTGTGGACTAAATTTCAATTTTGGGGACGCTAAGTTCCACCGCCCTTTCAATGACAATTTTTTGTGCAGACCAAATTCTGTTTTTTTTTTTTCGCAAAGCGAGCTGCGCTTTTTCCGAACAATAAACTTACTGCCTGAAATAAAATAATTAAATATTTACAGTAACAACTGTAAATAAATATTTCTTAATTTTCGTGGAAATAAATATGGTTTCTACCAGTGTAGAGGTCAGCTGGTTCCGCAAGTGTCGTTCCGCAAATTTACAAGGTATTTGAGCAGCATATCAAGGTATTTGAGATCTTATTTCAAGAGCATAGATAGTAGAAGCGTTCTTCTGTCTGCTTAGTGTGGCCTTTGTGTCTATTTCTCCTTTGAGTCTGTTTCACAACGTACGTTTTCACGCTAACATCATATCCTTAAAATGCTCGAAGATCAAAATATATAATCAAACCTCTGACTAACTGATGACCAGTGATCGGAATAGGTAGAGCTATTTAGGTTCATGGATCGCAAACATTGATGTTAATATGGATATTCCACGGGATTCCGACTGATACTACGGGATTTTTACGGGATTTTATTGTCGCTAGAGTAAAGCACCTGTTTTTGTCTCTTTCTGCGCCAACAGAATTAAATTCTTTACAACAGTAACTTCGAAACTAAACTTAACATCGTCACTAAAAGGGAATATCCATATTATTGTAACCTATGGCAAGTACATAAAACAGCTCTACCTATTCCGATCTATGCTGATGACTTAAGATTAAGACCAAATCAAGAATGACATCAACAGTTTACAACTTAGACCGCAATTACTCCGTCCAAAGCGAGTTTGATTGATTTATTACTGTTTGTCCAACAATGCAAGCGATGGACAATGGACATTGTTTCATCAATCGGCCGGCCCAATCATCGGCCCACGCGATACCCGAATCAATCATTTTACGTACATCGTATCGATTAGATTAGGTACTCAAACTTTTATGAGTGTGTTATAGGGGTATTAAAGGTACCACTTCACATTTAGGGTAAATATGCCTAGTCTTTTACCAACTATATTGAGGTTGGCTAGTCTTACCAAGGGGTATCGTATTACCCAGTAACTGGGTTGTGGAGGTCAGATAGGCAGTCGCTCCATGTAAAGTACTGGTATTCAGCTGCATCCGGTTAGACTGGAAGCCGATCCCAACATAGTTGGGAAAAGGCTAGGCAGATGATGATTGAGGTTGGCTACCAATTTAATCGGATGCAGCTGAATCCTGAACCTATTTACGGAGTAACCCGATACGACGCGGTGAGACTGGTTGTCAGACTTTCTGGCTTCTGACTACCCTTCACGACAGTAAAAAATCCACGAATGACAGCCGAGACCTGTTGGTCTTACGTGCTTTCCGGGACACGGAGGTGTCTCGGTATGTAATAAATGGTCACTCATCTACGGATTGACCTCGGCAAGCGTTGCTTAACTTTAAAATCGAACCCCTGCAGCTGTTATTATTTAGCCGCGAGCGTGTGAATTTCTTTTGTGCTGTGTTACCGCTGGTGCACATCAAGCTACTACTATCTGTCAAAGTTCTGTAATAGATTTTCAACTTTATCGTTAAAATGTAAGGTTCAAAGTTGATTGGGAAAATTTGACAGTTTCGGGTAGCTTGATGTGCTGGCGTATGTACAAGACTACCACGACGGCATCAATAACCCTCTCCAACCTGGGGAATTTTGAATAAGTCTACTTTATCCAACCAGGAAAGCTTCAATGAAAAATAGTTCAGGCATCTTCTGGGCACGCTCGTTCCATCATGGACTTCATCCATCGCTTTCCATCAGGCGTGATCGAGGACAAGGGCAGGCACATTTAGCAATAAAAAAAACAGTGGCAGTCAGGGAGTACCAATAGAAGTGAAAACAAAACACAAACAGAATACTTTGCCATCACTCACTGACATATCGGATATACATTAAAGGTCTCTGCACACAGCGAGCGCGGCGCGGCGGGACGGGACGGCGACGCGACGCTGAACAGTTGTAATGTACTAGATATTACGGACGACGCCACACAGAGCCGTCCCGCCGGTAACCGTCGCGCCACGCCGGTGCCGCGCCGAGCGCGAATACAAGTCAGAAGCGGCGGGGCGGGGCGTAAACACGTCGCGTCGGACGAAACGGAGCGTGAATGAGATTTTGTATTGTTTTACAAAAATGGATTTCGAAAAACTAATCAAATGTGTTCGTGCTCATGTATATTTGTACGATTTGGGCCCTGGGCAATATAAAAACACTGTTCATGGGCGCAGCGGGACGGGACGTGATCGCGCCCGCAGTGTGAACGATGCCGTCGCGCCAGTGCCGCGTCGCCGCCCCGCCACGCCGCGCCCCGCCACGCCACGTTGGCTGTGTGCAGAGACCTTAAAACCGAGTCCCGAAGACAGCCAAACACTTTTTTAATCGTCCTATAAACAAAACACGCACGGTGTCGCTTACGGTAACAGTGGCACGAGTTCAATGGTTTTTTCCCATCTGAAAAAATGTCCAAAGCGCCTAAAGAAGTTTTCACTTCAAAACACAGGGCACTTCGGGAGTGCCGATAGAAGTGAAAACAAAACACAATAGTAGATTGTTATACAAGGGTCGGAAGGAATCAATTCCCATACGAGGCATTTAGACGCCCGAGCGCAGCGAGGGCGGCTATAGTCCGAGGGGGAATTGATGACTTCACCCGCGTTAAACACTCTACTTTTCATTTCGAATTTAAGGAAAGTAAAAAATAGTAGTTTTTCTAAAATATTTATGATAATAATTACATGAATAATAGATACCTATATAATAGTCTTTTTAAATTTGAAGTATGGAACACACCAAGTCACCGCCACATGAGTAGATTCTGTGTCACCAACACGGGCCGTCCCGCTTACTAGGGCCCGTATTATTATCATTCTGTCTGCATTCTTACTTATACCATTTTTCATAAATTACTTAGAAAACACGATAATCTTGATAAAAATTACAAAAAATTGTGTTGCGTCGTGACGTTTTTTAGTGCTGACCGTCCACCCAACTTTCTTATTTCGATTCAAAACTTGCATACAGCCTAATCGAAACTCGCAATAATAAAAATGAAAAAAATTGTAGAAACTGAATTAAAACTAACAAAATGTATTGAAATGTAAAGTGTTTGCAGAATATCCAATCTATAGAATTAATTAATTATCATCATTCTCAAAAAACTTCTGGTAAGCCTACCTAAAAAATGTTTACTGGGAATTCTGTAGTAAACTATTAAAAAGAATCAAAAATAAAATCCACAATAAATAATTGTCCAATAAATTAAAATAATTTTAAACAGCGAGCGCATTTCGAATATAAATTCAATTATAGAAAATTCAGTAAATAAGGTACCTATGGCCCGTCTGTTATTGACATCATATTAGAAGAGATTGAAATGATATTAGAAAAGCATAAATCATTATTATAAACAATGCTTATTGTATTTATTGCTTAAAATAATTTTATTTTATTTTCAAATATCGATTACATTCGTCATATTAATTACTCGAGTCAATCGAAATTTAAAAAAAAAATTGTTTGGAATAATCGCTTTCACACATCATTGCAATAAAAAAAACAATAATGATTTTGAACACAAATTGAGTAGTGGTAATGATTAATACGGATTATTGAACTTGTGTTTGAATATTACGTTTCGTGTTGTTTATAATATTATACAACATTTGTCACATTTTAAATCTTATCTACATCTGTGTGTGTGAAATTTGTGAAAAGTAAAAATGTAAACACACACGATTGGCGCGAAACTTCGACATTAGATATAACAAGTAAGTAAAAAAACTAAAAAACCCGAATGCGGTAAAAAAATTAAGTTAAAAAACCGGGCAAGAGCGAGTCGGACTCGCGCACCGAGGGTTCCGTAACATCCGGTTTTATGCATAAGGTTTATGTTTATGAAATTAAATGTTTATTTTTGAGTTGATTGAATGAATGGTAAATTGCGGTTTACGATTTATGACGTATTAAAAAAAAACTACTTACTAGATCTCATTCAAACCAATTTTCGGTGGTAGTTTACATGGTAATGTACATCATATATTTTTTTTAGTTTTATCATTCTCTTATTTTAGAAGTTACAGGGGGGGGGGACACACATTTTACCACTTTGGAAGTGTCTCTCGCGCAAACTATTCACTTTAGAATAAAATGATATTAGAAACCTCGATATCATTTTTGAAGACCTACCCATAGATACCCCACCCCACACGTATGGGTTTGATGAAAAAAAATTTTTGAGCTTCGGTTCTAAGTATGGGGAAACCTAAAATTTATTGTTTTTTTTCTATTCTTGTGTGAAAATCTTAATGCGGTTCACAGAATACATCTACTTACCAAGTTTCAATAGTATAGTTCTTATAGTTTCGGAGAAAAGTGGCTGTGACATACGGACGGACAGGTAGACAGACAGACGGACAGACAGACAGACAGACATGACGAATCTATAAGGGTTCCGTTTTTGCCATTTGGCTACGGAACCCTTAAAACGGAAAAGCTAAAAACAAGGCCATTTTAAATTAAATAAAAGTTGGAAGCAAGCGGGACCCACTTGAGTTTGAAAATATAATAAAAAAAATGGTATGGGTCCCGCCTGCTTCCAACTTTTACTTAATTTAAAATGGCCTTGTTTTTAGCTTTTCCGTTTTTTTAACTTAATTTTTTTACCGCAGTCGGGTTTTTAGTTTTTTTAATTACTTGTTTTTTATTTCCAGCTTTTTAGTTTACAAATTTGAAAGATTTCACAGACGATTTAGTTCTTGGTACGTGTTTTTTACGATTTGTCACTTCGAATTACTTTTAACCATATAAGTTGTATATATTTTTGTAATCACCTTTAAAAACTCTTTATTTTGATAGGTTTCGAGAAAAAAAAATTTTTTTGAAGAAATAATATTGCACCAAAAGTCGGCCATTTTATATTTTTTTCAATTTTGATATACCCAGTGACACTCGCGCTACCAAGACAAATCTAAAGACGTATAATTTATCCAAATCCGTTCATTCGTTTAGAAGTTACGAGGGAACAAAGAAACGGACATACATACATACATACAGGTCAAACACATAACCCTCCTTTTCGGCTTCGCCGCAGTCGGGTAAAAAAAACTTCATTACCACTACTTATTTACCTTAAACTATGGATAAATTCGTCAAATAATTAAATGATGTATATTCACAGCCCCATATGGTAAAGTCAGGATGTTCGAAATCCCCAATTTTTATGTTTTCAGCCTCGACCACAACTGACATAAAAATGGCGATTATCGTACTCTATGTATGTTGAATTTATTCAAGGTAATTTATTAACTTGTGCGCTAAATATGAAAGATTTAATGGCGTTAACATATGAGCTTTTTATCCAACTCTCCTAATTAACGCACATTCATAGGATTTGATGGGTAGCATAATAAATATTTACATAATCAATTAAGGGTGTCGTATGTCTGACTGAGCTGACTACCTAACTAGTTCTATTTTTAAATTCATTCCCGCCCTAGGGAGGGAAGCAATTACTATGAGTCTTTCCCGCCTAAGGGTGGGAAGCAGCGTTTTCCACCCGCTATTCGGATCAAACAAACACTACTTTCCGAGTATGAGAGATGAAAACAGAATACTTTGCTAATTATTACTTTGAAAATCGAGTTAAATGACGTGCGATAGGAGAGCCCTATGTCCAGCAGTGGACTGCTATAGGCTGATGATGATTTTAAATTCACATCATAGCTGGTGTTGGTGTTTAATTATGCTGATCGTGGAAGACTTTTTTAAAAACTTTATTGGTACGGACCAATAAAGTACGGACTTTAAGTGGCTAAATAATAACAGCCGCACAGGTCGATCGGCTACGCTTGTCGCGGTTGGTCTGTGGATGGCTGACCATTTTTACATACCGAGACCCCTTCATGTCTCGGAAAACACGTTAAGCCGTTGGTCCCGGCTGTCATTCGTGGATCTTTTACAGTCGTTACGGGTAGTCAGAAGCCCGAAAGTCTGACAACCATGGCAGTCTTACCAAGATCGATTAGATTAGGTACTCAAACTCTTATGAGTGTGTAAAAGGTGTAGTAAAGGTACCACTTCACATTTAAGGTAAATCTGCCGAGTCTTTTCCCAACTATATTATTATTGAGGTTGGCTAGTCTTACCAAGGGGAATCATATTACCCAGTAACTGGGTTGCGGAGGTCAGATCGTGGAAGCCAGCAGGCGACGGGTGCGGGGGCTCCCTCGCCTGTATTGCACAGGCTTCCACCAGTGCCGGACGGGAATGGCCAGGTGTTCTCGGCCATTCCCGTAGCCCCCCAGCCGGGGGGATATGCGGGGCCCGCCAGGGGCATGCGCCGGGGGGGTTGTGGACGCAAAGGCTGAGCCGGATTCCCATGACCCACCCCCCCAACAAGGCGATGAGGGAACACCGCTGAGTTTTAGTGGGTATACTGGCACTCTGGCAGGGAGTCCCACATACTCCGTCTCGTCCCCCGACGAGCGGAGATGCGTAATGTCATTTCTCAGCAAAAAAAAAAAAGGGAGTCGCTCCATGTAAAATACTGGTATTCAGCTGCAACCGGTTAGATTGGAAGCCGACCCCAACATAGATATGGTTGGTCCGTACTTTATTAACACAAAACTATTACTTTAATCCTCTGGGTACCAGGCTGGTTCACTACATCACAAACACATTCCACACACACTTTGGTTCACCTTTTCTGCGAAGTATGACCGGTTTCACAGTGCATATAAATGTATGCAGTTCAAATGTTGAAAACCACTGCATTAGATAATTATAGGTAGTAAATTGGTAGTATCGGGGTGAATGGCTAGTCTATGTGACCGCTTCATTAGGCCATGTGGCATGCAAGCTTATGATCAAGCGGCATTCCATTCGGGAAAACCGTTTTAAAGGAAAATTATCACGAAGCGGTTACAAACCATAATACCTAATTGTCACGCCCACCAGTGTCACAATAAAGTTTTACAGATCCGTAGGCAGATATCACAGTTCACCAAAAGGGGTATTATGATGATGCAATCCGACCGATTTCGGCCAAGGCGATCGCTTCAACTCCGCAGTAGCTGCCGTTCGTGAGCTCGCATGTGGCTTATGTAGCCAATCTTCTTCACGAAAACCCTCGCACAATGTAGGCACGTAAGCACACCATCTATGAGATTATAGTTTATTGCCGCAGGTGGTCGGGCTTTCAATCGGTCACGCTTGGCATCAAGCTCAAGGCGCCGCCGTAGTTCAAACTCATGAACTTTAGTTTTAACCAAAGTCCTCCACTCAAGTCTTTGAGCTGCTTGCTGCTCCCACCGAGACGGCTCCAAGTCGCACCTGCTAAAGTGACGCTTAAGCACATCTTTATACCTGAGGAGCTGTCCGCCATGCTTGCGTTTGCCCTCCTCAAGTTCACCATAAAAGATACGCTTACATTTTATGTTTTAACATAAAATGTAAACAAATGAAAAAAGTAAAAGTTTAGGTTCCCATTAGTGAAAGTTTTTTCGGAATCGGATTTGTAGTTCTTATTTCTCTAACTAGTGAAATATGTAGGTACGGTCAGCTACAAAAAATACAATTAAATAGCGTAGCGGTCCGACGACTGCTTTGCTACGCTATGTTCGATTTCCAACACCTCTTTGTAATAAGTAGATTATTTAAAGGCTAATTTATATTCTCTCCACTTTAGATTCACACAAGTCATCAATTTAAATGGTATTCAGCTGCATTCGGTTAGACTGGAAGCAGACCCCAACATAGTTGGGAAAAGGCTAGGCAGATGATGAAGTCACCAAACTAAACGGTTACGGTTTTGAGTAAGTTTTATGTCCTTCGACTCCCTGTGATCTGTAGGAGATTGTTTATCCATCGAATGGCACAGTATAAAGATAGCAGCTACAGACATACATTTTTTTATTTATTACATACATACGCTACCATTAACAGTCACACAATAACATCCGCACAGGTCGATCGATCAAATTAAACTACGCTTGCCGCTGTTGGTCTGTGGATGGGTGACCATCTTTGCATACCGTGACCTCTCCGTGCCTCGGAAAGTACGTTAAGCCATTGGTCCCGGCTGTCATTCTTGGATCTTTGACAGTCATTAGTCAGAAGCCCGAAAGTCTGATAACCAGTCTTACCAAGGGGTATCGTATTACCCAGTAACTGGGTTGTGGAGGTCAGATTGGCAGTCGCTCCATGTAAAATACTGGTATTCAGCTGCATCCGGTTAGACTTGAAGTCGACCCCAACATAGTTGGGAAAAGGCTAGGCAGATGATGATACGCTACCATTACAGTGTTTCAATTCGGTAGTGTGTAGTTAATTAACAGTTCATGGAATAATTTACAACATAAGATTTACAAATTACAAACTTATCACGTGTAACGTTATCTTTGCGAACTCGCTCAGTGAACATGAGGAAATGTCTATTCTGTCGGCAACCAACATGCATAAGCTCACGCCTTTTTCTCAGAGGGGTAGGCAAACATACAGAATGTCACCTACTACGTTCCTTACAACCCTTTAAGGCTCCTTCAAACAGGCGCGACACGCGGTAAAATTGCGCGCGACACACGGGCACCGCAAGTCCCGCAACGGGCGGGCGGTGCCTTTGTGTCGCGTGCGATTATATCGCGTGTCGCGCCTGTTTGTAGGAGCCTTTACCCTTACCTTCTTACTTTACCTTTACCTTACGCATTGCGTAAGTTGCAAGTACTAGACACCTGACCTTTCTGAAGAACGGGAAAAGAAAACTAATAATTTTTTTTTTTCAAAAACTCAAACTTATTTATTGCAATTAAACCATTTACAGGCACTTTTGAATATTCTTAATTAAAAATAGAAATTAGAAATAGAAAATATAAAATATTTATTGTCCAGGCAATACAATAAGCAGGTTCACTGGTTAACAGCAAATTAAAATAAGATTTTTTATTTTTTTATTTTATTTATTTATTTATTTGGTATCATAAGTATACAACATGCAAACATTTGTGAATCACTGGTGCCTGTGGTAGGTAATGAAAACCTGTATTACAGGTCACCAGGTTTCCAACTCTCAGAAGATTTTATACAAAAGCACTGTAGGGTACCAATATATTAAAAGGTAAGAAAAACAAAAAATTATAAAGAAAAACAAAGACAAGCAAATCAAGTACGTATTATACGGTTACAAGAAGGTACAATAGTAAATGGTGTGATGATATGTTGTGTGTAAGTATGGATGTGTGTGGTAAGTGTGTGTAAGAGTGTGTATGTGGATGTGGGGTACGTATGTGAATGGGTCGAGTGGAGCTGTGGGTGTTTTACTACGCTAAAACCTGCATCAGGTCTTCTGTTGTGGTGTACGTCTGGTTTAGGAGCCAATTTTGAACTGTTTTTTTGAGATTGTATCGATTTAGTGGGTGCGCAGATAATACTTTGTTAATTTTGTTGTAAAGATATGGACCCAGGAAAACAAAGAATCGCCGACTGAAGGCTGTTTTTGTAGGAAAAGATGTCGCAACGAGGTGGTTTCGACGCGTAGTTGCTTGTCTGTACACTGTCACGGGGTGCTGCTTAATGACGGTGGCCAGAATAAATAATTGTCTTACAGTCAGCACTTGGCAGTATTCGTAAAGGTCGGCTGTGGGAAATAGGCGGGGTTTGAAGCAGCAAACCTTGAGAACCGCTCTTTGGGCGCGCTCAACTTTAATTAAGTTAGATTTGGCGGCACCTCCCCAGGTGGTAGTGCAATAATTTAAAGTTGATTGGCATAGTGCTTGATACACCATCCTCATAACATCTGCGTCTGCGGATTGGCGCAACTGTTTAAATATATAAATAAGCTTGCGCACACGGTTAGAGAGGTGATCTGTATATTTTTTGAAATTCAGATTACTGTCTATCACTATGCCAAGATACTTTATGTGTGTGACCTTTTCTACGTTACTAGAGTTATCAGAAGCAGTAATTTGGAGAAGTGCATCAAGTGGACTTACAGTATTGCGAATGGAGAAGTTAAGTAACTTGGTTTTGGACACGTTTAGGGTAAGTAGATTATTATTCAACCAGTCGCTAACAACACCAAAACCTTTCTGTGCAAGATGATACGATTCAGGCCAATTGCTCGAAGAAAAGACAAGTGCTGTATCATCTGCATAGGAAAATATTGCCCCGTTTTCCAAAGTAAGGTTACACAGGTCATTTATATAACACAAGAAGAGGCTCGGTCCGAGGATGCTGCCCTGTGGCACGCCGTAAGCAATTCTCATCTCAGAACTGGTATGAGCCCCTATCTTCACACACTGAGTTCTGTTGTTGAGGTAGCTCTGAAATAGGGATAACTGAGTGCCTCTAATGCCCAGGTTCTCAAGCTTTTGTAATAGAACTGGAATCGAAACCGTGTCGAATGCCTTTGCGAGATCCAGGAATAGAGCGACACACTTTTGATTTTTATCAAGTTTTCTAACTATGTGATCTACCAGATTATGTACTGCATCAGCCGTTGATATTTTTTTGCGAAAACCGAATTGATTTTTTGATAGTAGTTTTCGTGATTCTAAATAATCTACAAGTCTATTGTTGATAATTTTTTCTAAAATTTTGGATATGGTTGGGAGAACCGATATAGGCCTGTAATTTTCGACACGGCTTCGATCCCCCGACTTGAAAATAGGGTGAAGAAGGGCTCCTTTAAATAAGTCAGGAAAGATGCCAGTCGACATGCACAGGTTGCAGATGTAGGTGAGCGGAGGAACAACAATGGTTCTAAACTTTTTTAGGAAACCTGAGGAAATGCCGTCATTACCAATTGCACAGTCGTTTTTCAGTGACATTATCAGCGCATTAACTTCTGTAACGTCAGTTTCGAGCGTTACAAAAGAACCCGAGTTATCACCGGTACAAGAGGGAGGCGAAGGAGCTTTGTTAATCTTTTCCGCGAGCTGTCTTCCTATATTGGCAAAGTACGAGTTGATCCTGTTCACCGAGTCCTGCTTATCCACACTAGATTCTAACAGAGCAGACGAAGAGTCCCGTGCTTTATTAGTGTTTGTAACGGATTTAATTACTTTCCATAATTGTTTGTGGTCCCTACCAGCCCTCTCAAATTCTTTTTTTTCGTGATTGTTTCTGGCCCGTCGTAAAAGAGAAATGCAGTAGTTACGGTACCTTTTAAATGAAACAGCGACAACTTCATTCTTAGGGTTTTTTAAAAATTGTTTATTAAGATTATCTCTATGGCGCATACATTTTAAAATTCCCGGTGTGATCCACGCTTTAATCGGCCTACGTCTTCGTGATAATGCAATAGTGGAAGTATTAGCAGACAAGGTAAAGATAATGGGCTCGATTAATAATTTAGCAGCGAGATTGGGGTCTTGTGTTGAGTACACGGAGTCAAAGTTTAATTTGTTCATATCAATGGTTAGATTTTCCTCATTAACTTTGGTAATAAAGGAGCGTTGCGGTGTTGATGGATTCCTCATTGAAACAGCGATCAGAACTGCATAATGGTCTGTGACAGTGGTCTCCAATACTAGAACTTTCATGGGTAATGAGGTCTTAATAATAGCGTGATCCAAACACGTGGACCCATGTGTTGGGAAGGTATGCCCCGGGTAAAGTCCATGGTAAGTTAGTAGATCTAGATAATCCAACGAATATGTTGATTTATTATCTTGGCTAATATCCACATTAACATCACCCACGAGGAGAATATTTTTGTAAGATTTAAGTTCGTTGAGGACACTGTCTAAGGATTGGATAAAGTTAGTTGCATCTTTAAAAGCATAGGGTCTATATACTGCTATTATGGCCAAGTCGGAACCCAAGCTGATCACTAAGCAGCTGGAATCAAGAACCACCGGTTCCTTAATTTTTACATTGATTAAAGTGGATTTAATATAAACAATTACCCCGTCATTTTGATTATGATTGTTTAACACATTGAAGGACACTGAACGAGACACAATAGAAGTTTTATTGTTATTACGTCTATAGGCGTTCAGTGTCCTTCAATGTGTTAAAGTAGTAAATGAGTTATAGCCATTAAGGGTTGGTATAATAGGGTTGCAAGAAAGCCAGCATTCGGATAGAACTATGACATCGCAATCTGTGTTGATCCGTTCTATTAATGTTAGTAGCCCAGAGAAATTAGCTTTTACACTTCGAATATTTTGACACAACACAGTAATAGTATTTTTTACAGGTAACAGTGAGGAACATTCTTGGGGATCACATAAAACTGGGTCACAAAAAGAAATATTGTCAAGGTCGGATAACACGTCATTGAGGGCTGCGAATTATAGTTAAAAATTGTCTAAGGTGGCAAACTTGCAGACTCATAAATGAGTGGGCCAATTCAGTCATCGTTCTGGTAATTACTATGATTTTTTCGTGTTGATGTAATATAACGGGGCAGGACATTCGTTTTAGATAGAGAGAGGCACTGGTAGACTCCAAGGCGTGTGTTTTATTAGATGTATTAAGCGTGCTGAGTTTGATTTGTAAACAAGTAAAGGTGATTGTAAAAAGTTGTGAGTTTTTGTATAACTGTGTGTGTGAGGTAGACGAATATATTTTGTTCATAATACAAGTAAGAGATTTATAATTATAGTTAGTAGGTAGACTTAAAAAATAGTTAATAACATACATTATTAGGCGAGTGACACACCGAGTACAATGTGTAAATTTGGTGCTGCAAATATTTTTAACTAAGATAATAATGTGGAATATTAGCAAAATACCTAGTCATATGACTTTCTGTAGGGTTGCCAAATCCGCTTCGTTTTTGATCTGCACTCGAGTACCGCCATCAGTTTTTTTAATAAATATACGGCCATTATTGATCCAACAGTATTTATATTCCAGAGATTTGGCTTTTTCGCGAGTCATAGCATATAGTTTTCTGTCCTGGCTAGTAAGACCTTCAGCAACATAAATGGGAATTTTGGGTCCCGGGTGGCCAATGGTTAAAGAAGAAAGCTTATTGACAGAATTCAGTTTGTTAAACTCCTTCACTCCATTCAGGATTTTGTTTCTGGTAAGAAGTGAGGTTAGCTCTGCTGTAACTGTAGATACACCAGTTTTTGTTTTTATTCTGTAAATATCCTTTATTTCAGATGTCTGTATTGGGGTACTAACTGCGTTACAAGTTTTTTTAACAAGTTCGCAAAGGTCTTGTTGTGTCTCCGACTTTATCTGTTCCGGTGGGGGGGTCAAGTTTTTAAACTCGATAACTGTGAGCTTGGATCTTTTTTGTAGGTCTTCTATTTTGTTTTCTAAGGTGGATATGTAATTCATGTTTTCCTTACGTTCACGTTCCATATCAGTAAGTTTTAGTTTCATATCTTCGTATTGCAATGATATGAATTTCAACGATTTTGCCATTGCGTCGCTGGTCGCGAGGATACCTGCGTTTTGTTTTTTTAGCTCAGTTAGATCAGTGCCGAGTTTATTCAGGATTACATCCTGTTCTTTCTTCCAATTGGAGAGCGTGGTGGTGAGCATAAGCGACAGCTCATCTCTAAGAACCTCATAATTAGATTTCTCTTGATGGTCACTACGGACACGTTTCCGTGACCTTCCCGGTCGACATACGGGGCTTTCTGGATCCAGGGTAGAAATGTCATTTTCAGACCTTACTTGTTGAACACTATTCCCAGGGGGAGTCCTTTGTGTAGACATTTCATAAAATGGTTAAGTCCGCAGCTTATGTAGTCGAACTGGTCGGCTGGTGGTCGGAGTAAAGTAATAAGAATGTCACCTTGTTTTTGACCTTTTTGCGCACGGCTCACGTACACGTACACGGCGCAACACTCCACACTGATATGAGCTTTAGTACTTTACTATGATTATAATTGAAAACTTGTAATCTATTTCACTTAATAATTAAAAGGTGCAGAACGTAGTGGCACACGTCTGTTCGCTACCGCGGTCCGAGAGGGGAATCAAGATGACCTGAGTATATTAAAATATTACCCACAGCTAGGTTACAATATAGTATTATCTAGTGATCCCCAAACTAGACAGTTATTCTGTATCTTGGGGCTCAGCTAGGTTGCAAGATAGTATGAACTAGTGAGCGAATTCCGGATATATCCAAATAGTCGGTCAGTTAGAAAGTTGAAGCTAGTTGCCCATTCCAAAACGTAGGTTTCTATGGAGAAGAACGGGCAAGAAACTCCATGGACACTCTTTTAAATCAAGATATTACGAAACCCTGGGTTCATTATTCTTGTTGCTTCTTTATGTGAAAACAATGTAAATAAAAACAAAATTAAATGAAGAAACAATTCAAAATATAAGATTAAAATTAAGCCCGCAGCGAGATGACTAGTCTTAGTAGTTCACGAACATGGCGCGATATTAATAATTGTTACCATTATTAAGTACTTATATGTATGTTTACTGTGCTAATGAGAATGCTTCATTATAATGCTTTTATACCAACTCACTTTTTTACCGTCTGCACGAAAACAGGGTATAAAATGTGAACGGAGTAGAAGAAAAAAAAAGAAGTTTCCGTGCCATAGCACAGAAACTTCTTTTTTTTTCTTTTCTCTTCTTCTTTTTTTCTTTTCTTCTAGATTTTTTTTGTGATAAAAATCTTACATTCGATCCTTTTATATAAACCGGCCGATGGTTTCAATCAAAGAATTGAATGTCGCTACGAACTCAATGATATTTTTTAAAAATCATTTGTTGATTTATTAGGTTTAAAAAAAAATCAAGAGAGAGAAAAAAATTGTTTAATTACTTGAAACTAATTTTAATTAAGTACATTGCGACGGTTGAAAGGCTAATTGGCCTAACCGACAATTTTGCAATATTTAAAATAATAATAATAATATGTACATTTATTATAAATGTACGTATATTATTATTATAATAATGTTATTATAATAATAATATGTACATTCAAAAAATCATTACAAAAAATCCAATCGACGGTTGAAAGGCATATGTACATATGTAGGTACATATGCGTCGATTGGATTTTTTTTTTCAAGTTGAATTTTAGTACCAGAAGCTAAACACGAAATTCAGTTATCTCCGAATGCAGTGGGTATTAGTTTTGATGCATATAATAGCGTCGTTGGCTTAAGAGTTAATTTGGAGTCTGTCCAAATTTTGCTTTTATCCTCAAATAAAAGTGGAAATACACTCAGAGATTGCGGTGGTGGGCCTAGCACTGTAGCACTCGATAGTTATTTTTGAAACTTATTAAAACTTTTTTCGTAGTATAGAACAGTTATTATTTAATTATATTCATATAAATTATATTTTTGAATATTAGTATATAAAAAATATAAAAACCTTTAAAAATAGTAGCCCAGCGGTTTCAGGAACAGGGTCCAAGCTACCGGCGGTCAGGGCTCCAGAGAGAGGAACCTCCTAACAATGCGGGCCGTGTCCAGAAGTACCGCTTTCTGAATCAAGCCCTTGATCTAGCTGCCCAGCGAGAGCCTCCTTAGGTGTTGGTCGAGGCTCTAGGCTATCAATCCATTGGCTGTCACGACTATCGACACAATGATCGCTGAGTCCACATCCCACATGTCGACAACCTCGCGAGCCAAGTCAAGATACTTGATCGAACAGTTATTATTTTTATTATAGTCACTATCATCGGGCCGATAAAATTGTGCTTAATTTGGGCACAATTTGGTTATAATACACGTGTTTTTTTATAAATTATTTGGTTCCGAAATGGATAGAAAATATCAAGTTTTAACTGTATACACATTAGTTCCAAACGGTAACACACGCAAGTACTTACCTCTGCCTACTGAAATTACAAAAATCCTTCATATTTTCGCACAAAATAAAAATCCATTTGATATGCAATCACTTAAATAAATACCATGAACGCTTTACAAACATTTCGCACCTCTAAAATTACAATTTTTTGCAGATTTTGTTAAAAAATGCGCCATATTGAAATATACTGACGCGCTAGAGTGGAGGCATATTGAATAGCAGTACCTATATCACACGGGTATTTTTGGCTACATTTTTTTTTATTATGCCAGAATATTTTGGCCTGTAATTAATAAACTGCGTCAGTCAGGCTAGTACCTACATATAAAATTCAAATCCAAATTCAAAGCATTTATTTCAATTAGACCTTGTACAGGCACTTTTGAATTGTCAAAATTAAATAGTCTGTCAGTTAGTCCGAAAGTTGAAGCTAGTTGCCCATTCCAAAACGTAGATCTCTATGGAGAAGAACGGGCAAGAAACTCCATGGACACTCTTTTAAATCAAGATATTACAAAATCCTGGGTACATTATTCTTGTTGCTTCTATATGTGAGAACAATGTAAAAAAAAAAGACACAAATGAAGAAACAATTCAAAATATAAGACTAAAAATAAGCATTGGCAGTTAAGAGATGACCAGTCTCAACCGACGGCGCCCGTTCACGAACATGACGCGTGGATCAGCACCATCCAGCTCAACCAGTTTGTAGGGAACCGAATGATCCAACACACGCGCCACCATCGGTGAGACATTTAAGTGAGCATGACAAGTTCTCAACTGCCATGCTCTTTCAAGTCAACATCAAAATTAAATCATAATAAACGGAAACATGGTTCTTACATTTACAAAATTAAAAAATGCTTCTAAATTATACAAAACTATAGTTTGCAATTTATTTAAGAGGTTAATAGAATTTAAAAAAATAATAAAAAACAATTATATGAACTCATATAACTTGTCAGTAAACTAATTCTGGAGAAAGAACATAAACATTGTCTTGAGTTAATCAGGGCGACCAACTATTCTTACCGTTTAAGTAATCGTTGATGGAATAGTATGCCTTTGAACAAAGGTTGGATTTTATTTGAGCTTTAAATGTATTATATGTATGCCTAGCTTCTGTCTCCGACTTCGTCCACGTAATATTTCTTGTTCCCCGTCCCACCCCGTCGTATCGCATCGTCCGCCCGCGCTGTTACTTCATTTCGCCTAGGGTTCTCTATGACTTTCTTTTTCTTTGCTCGGCTCATAAGGGTCCTAACGTGATGATAAATAGCCTATAGCCTTCCTTAAGAATTCGGCTATCAAATGTAAAAAGAATTTTCAAATACGACCGGTAATTCCCAGAGATTAGCCCGTTCAATCAAACAAACAAACTCTTTAGCTTAATTGTTAGTATACTCGTAGATGCATATGTAACGAGGTACCTGTGTAGATAGTATAACTAAACAACAATTCTAATGATTCAACGTCAACTCCTATTAGTAGAATCATAATTATATTAAATTATGATAATGAGTCATACCCATATCCTTATCGTCCTTTCACATCTGAAATATCACCCAATGTACAGACGCCAGCACATCAAGCTAAACAGGTAAACAAAGCGCTTACCCCCCCTCCCATGCTTAGGTAAACATTGGTACATGCATTTTTCAATGTGTTCTGGTTTCTTTATTGATTCATGAGCAGCAGTTATATGCATTTCGTTTTCAAACATAGACAAGAAGGCCGACCCGAAACTGTAAAATTATCCCAATCAACTTTGAACCTTATGGTTTAGCGATAAAGTTTGTCCCTTGATACTAGGTCGCATTTTAGTTTAACGTAATACTAATGAACCAGATACTAATGAATGTCAGTATTTTGATCATGATTGTGGAGCAACTTATTTTATTTAATACTATAGGCACACAAATTTACAGAGGCGGACTTAATGCCATAGGCGTTTTCTACCAGTCAATCTTTGGGTGATGCAGAGACAAACAGTGGTAGGTGCAATCATGAATATTTAGGACTTAATATTTTTAAATATAAACGCATACCATAAATACAATTCATAAACCCATTTAAAACGATACATATAATATATATACTTAATTACCATAGATCGGAATAGGTAGAGCTGTTTTATGTACTTGCCATAGGTTAAAATAATATGGATATTCCCTTTTAGTTACGAAGTTAAGTTTAGTTTCGAAGTTACTGTTGGTAAAGAATTGAATTCTAGTGGCGCAGAAAGAAACAAAAACAGGTGCGTCACTCTAGTGACAATAAAATCCCGTAAAAATCCCGTAGTATCAGTCGGAATTCCGTGGAATATCCATATTAACATCAATATTTGCGGTCAATGAACCTAAATAACTCTACCTATTCCGATCACTGCTAATTACATATAAATATATGCGCAAATAATTTTATACTAATAAATATAAATAAGACAAACAATGGTAACACATTACCGCTGTGATGATACTGTTAGCTTCTTGCGAATATGCTCGCGAATTTTAACTTTAAAGGATAATCGGTTGGTTACCATCCTGATTTCCTGGGGGGAGCGCATTCCACAGAGAGATAGACTAAACGAAGAAGGAAGATTGAATGAAGTCTGTGCGGTGAGTGGGCCATGGAAGAAAACGATTGTGTGACGAACGTATATTTCTATTGTGGTTGGCCCAAATGTATTGAAAGTAAGAGGCTAGATAACCAGGGGAAAAGGGAGAATCAAGAAATAAAAACCAGGTGGTCAGCGCCCTTTGCTCTCTTCGATGGCGTATAGGCAACTACTTTAGAAGCGACCGATGCGCAGAGACATGATCATACTTACGCAGATTGAATACGAATTGAGAAGCCGGTCAAGTTTGACCGCTTCATTATATACAATTTTTTATTGCTTAATGAGCCTGCTCTTGACTTCGATCACGCCTGATGGAAAGCGATATCAGATAGGCAGTCGCTCCATGTAAAATGCCGTATTCAGCTGAATCCGGATAGACTGCAGCATAGTTAAGATTGTCCGTTAGTGCTTGTAATATCGAGTGCATATGAGGATACTCTCCCTCATTCCCGAAACCGTTTTATTGTGTAGAATGGGTAGATTTGTGATTTTATATTTTATTCTCTGGTGCTTGAACACTAACGAGTTTCAGTGTTATGTCCGACTAATGTGAACTTAAAACTTATTAACATAACTGTTAAGTAGTTACCATTAACGTTATGGAGGTTGATATTCTCACCCAAGGATAAGTAGGTTATTAAGGGTTATTACCGTGATAATCCTCACCTTCGCGGTTATGTTACAGTTACTGTTTCTAAGATATCTTTATTATTTCGGGTACAGTGTAATAAAGCTACTTTCTTTTTATCTGTGGGTTTTCTAACACACTAAGAGTAGGAATGCTTTTCAATTTGACATTTCAACAATATTCATTGCGCTATTTACATTGTTGAGCAGCAAATTTTTCGAACATATGAAGCAATGGATTAGCAATATCCTACACATAATGATTCAGATTGTGATTGATACTGTGTTACGC
The DNA here is from genome assembly GCA_916614155.1 of Mesoligia furuncula. NCBI lineage: Eukaryota > Metazoa > Arthropoda > Insecta > Lepidoptera > Noctuidae > Mesoligia > Mesoligia furuncula. The sequence goes on from OU744794.1 coordinate 7,147,181, forward strand.
AATTAGGGTAGGTACCGATTGCCACAATTGTATTATGCCAAATTATAAAGCACCTTGAAATACAATGTCAGTCGTAGAAACCCTTTTTTTCTTGCGGATGGGAAATCATCAAATGAGCGGAAGGGAGTGTCAGACTCTTACTGACTAAAACCCACCCGTGTTCCTTCCTTAGCCCTTTATGTTCCGGGCCAGCGGTAACCGTTTCGGACAATCCTGCTGGCCCGGCAGGCTTCGGCCCTAAGGGGGCCCCTCCTCGATGCTGACATCTCTTTGAAACCCTGACTTAGAAACCCTGACTTATGTATGTAAAGGTAAAAAATTGCGTAAAAACCACTTTAAACCATTTTTAACCCCCGACGCAAAAACGACAGGGTGTTATAAGTTTGACGTGTCTGTGTGTCTGTCTGTGGCATCGTAGCTCCCGAACGGATAAACCGATTTAGATTCAGTTTTTTTTTGTTTGAAAGGTGAATTAGTCGGGAGTGTTCTTAGCTATGTTTTAGTAAAGCTTGACAAATGGGTGCCCCACGAACTCAATGATCGCCAGCGCGAAGTACGCGTCGAGACTTGCCTTACACTGCTCAACAGACACACAAATGAAGGAATTTTGAACCGCATTGTTACCTGCGATGAAAAATGGATTCTGTTTGATAACCGCAAGCGCTCAGCAAGTTGTCATTAACAATGTGTTACGAGCTCATTCGAACCGCTTTTTTTTTTTGCGGATGGGAAATCATCAAATGACTCCTCCCGCTCTGGGTGGAGCGGAAGGGAGTGTCAGACTCTTACTGACTAAAACCCACCCGTGTTCCTTCCGTAAGTGACCCGGCATTCGAACCGCTCATTCCATCATTTTTACCGCTCATTCAGTTATTGGATTGCTCAATTATTTTTAGGATTGACATTGTATGATAAAATAACCGACTAATTGATTTTTTATTACTGTCCATGTTTTACTGTCGCAATAATTAATCAACCGCCATTAAATTAAATAACTGCTCAATATGTTTTTCAACTGATCATAATAACATCTCGAATAAAAAATAAATAAATAACAGTTAAAAAAATTAGTTCCCCTTTATTTATGGTCGTGTCTTTATAATAGACAAGTGATGTTGGACTGTCGGTCCGTCGACCATAATATTTATTGTAGGTAGATACATAATTACGTTATATTTTTTTGGAACTTGTGGCTAAGTAATAAATAACAGGTGCACGTTTCATCGATCAGGTTAAGCTACGCTTGCCGCGGTTGGTCCATAGATGGACGACCACCTTTATATATTAGCAAGACCCCTTCGTACCTCGGAAAGCACGTTAATTCGTTGGTCCCGGCTGTCAATCGTGGATTTTTGGCAGTCGTTACGGGAAGTCACAAGCCCGAAAGTCTGACAACCAGTCTTACCAAGGGTACCTAGTATGGACTGCCAGAATTTCATGGCATAAAAAAAAACATTGTGATTTTCATATGACAATGTCATTCCATCTATGTTCTATGTTATGGGTTTGGTTTCCGCACTTAGTCCTGTAGTGGACCATTGTGCGTGGGTCAATCCATATGAAAATCACTATTTTTTTATGCCATGAGATTCTGGTAGACCTACAACTGGGTTGAGGAGGTCAGATAGGCAGTCATTCCATGTAAAATACTGGTCGTCGTTCGTCGTTTCAGCCGATAGACGTCCACTGCTGGACACAGGCCTCCCCCGATTTGGGGGGGGGGGGGGGGGGTTTGCCATAATCGCCACGCTTGGCAGGCGTGTTGGCGATCGCAGTATGGTATGATGGTGGAATAAATAGAGAACGCTGCTGCCCATTCTCCGGTAAGACACTTTTTTTTTTTTTTTGCGGATGGGAAGTCATCAAATGACTCCTCCCGCTCTGGGTGGAGCTCTTTATGTTCCGGGCCAGCGGTAACCCTTTCGGACAATCCCGCTGACCCGGCAGGCTTCGGCCCTAAGGGGCCCCTCCTCGATGCTGACATCTCTTTGAGGCGCGCGTGGAACACGTACGCGCCGTCCGGCACGGGCCTGGTCCTGATCGGACGGTGAGCTACCCATTACTCTCCGCCCGCAGGCCCGCGCCTACGGTGGCCGGGAGTCGTCACGCGGCTCCCGACGCCTGGGGCGTCCCCCGCGGCGGCTGAGACGGGAGGCTCTCTCCCTGAACCTTCCCGCCACCTCCTTCGCTAGCATGACTGCTTCGCAGAAGGAGGTGACTGCCTCCCACTCCCTCACGCCCCGGACCATGGCTTGCACCAGGGCCGGACGCGAGAGGTCGCCGTCGCTGCCGATCGCCTCTACGAGGACACGGCGGTGCTCCGCCCAAGCGGGGCAGTCCTCCACCGTGTGCTCCACCGTGTCCTCTGGGCGATCCTGGCAATGGTGACACCCGGGCGTTTCTTCCCGCCTGATGATGTGCAGGAACCTCCCGAAACTTCCGTGTCCGGTGTGGACCTGCGTCAGGCGGTAGGTGAGGGCGCCGTGGCGCCTCTCTAGCCACTCCTCAAAGAGGGGTCTTATCGCCGCTATCGCGGCGTGCCCTGCGCTGGGTTGCGACAGTCGCTCTTTCCATGCCGCCATTAGATCGCGCCGGAGATCCGTCCGCTCCGCAGCGATTTGCCGCGGAAGCGGATCCTCCCCCCGGCGTAGTGCCTCCGCGCTACTCATACAGGCGCGCGAGGACTTTCGCCTCCAGATCCCATGGCGGCTCCGGTAAGACCCTTAGTCGCCTTTTACGACACCCACGGGCAGTAAGGGGTGGTGCAATTCTTTAAGTCCGGCACCACACAGACAAAAAAAAGTACTGGTATTCAGCTGCATCCGGTTAGACTGGAAGCCGACCTCAACATAGTTGGGATAAGGCTAGGCAGATGATGAGTTAGTCTATGACACTAAATACTATAATTATATAGAATAACCTACTATATCTCCCTCCTTATAACCAAACAATAAAACAAATAAAATAATATAATAATCTATACATATAATAAATCTGTAGAAGGGTCAATTCTGTACATTGAAAATATTGAAAAAATAAATAGCGGGGGGTGTTGCTGGATCGATACCAAACCCAAATATGTGATTAAAAAAATTTTTGTCTGTCTGTCTGTCTGTCTGTCTGTCTGTCTGTCTGTATATGCAGGCATCACGTGAAAACTAACGGTTCGATTTCGATGAAACTTGGTATAATTATACCTTATTATCCTGGGCATAAAATGGGATACTTTTTATCCTGGAAAAATACGTAGAAAAAAAAATCTTATTTTTCAGTTTTATTCATAGACGTTGTTCTGTAGAACCGCGAACACACGTTGCATTACCCGCAGTGGATAATTTTCCATTTCAATTTAAGAGAATACAGTTTCCTGTAGCTTTGTGTTACACCATGACAATAAATAAGGCTCAAGGTCAGACCCTAGGAGTTGCTGGCGTAGATCTTACCGCGAGTTGTTTTTCACACGGGCAACTTTACGTAGCTCTTTCCCGTGTGAGCAGTCCAAGAAATCTACATGTTCATATTCCGGACGAGCTCACTAACAATGTTGTGTATGCTGAAGCTCTCAATTAACTTTCTGTCGCATTGTCACGATCACTTTTTTATTATTGCAAACTTTTCGTCACTGTCAGTAATTTACTGCTACATGCTACTTATCAAGGTCGGAATTACTATGAAAAAAATACTTACTACAGAACGCAAGCTCAACAGCAGTAGCTCAATAGAGGGATCTCCTTAATTATTATAGGCTTAGCCGTATTTGGGTCCAATAGATATTTATAAGATGTCATTGTCAGAGTTACTCAAAATGGAGAAATAAACCATCCACGCGAAGATCGACATCCGCGCGGACGGAGTCGCGGGCGGAAGCTAGTGTTATATATAGTTATAGTTAAGTATTAGTGTATACATAGCTCGTAAGAAGCTCGGAAGAGCCATAAAATATTGTTTGTGACGAAATAATCGGAGTAACAATAATCGTCCCTCCGATAATTTCGAACTTATGGGGGGAAGAGTTATGCATGCTGTATCGACACATTGTACTTATAACACCGTCTCGCTTTGTGTGACCCACACTGAACAGCATTCACGGTAGAGTCGCAGGATGTTATGACTAGCCCCGGCGACAATAGAGCTAAGGACCTAACCTAATATTAAGAACAAAGAAGAACTGTGTATACTGTATTCGATTTAGATTAAGCTTTGGCAGTCTACATTAAACCGTCTTCACGACTGGACTCATTTGTTTCTTTTAAAAAACCTTCGGCAGTGCCTCCGGTAGTTAACTACCTTCATACTCGAGTGCAACAACGAGTTACCTAATGTGTCCCCTAATATGTCCATCGGACACTTGTGGGTCGATAAGTTACTATTTTAGTTTATTGTTAATAAATGCTATACGATTCATATTATAAACATTATTATTACAGATTTAGAATCTTGAAACCTTGCAGTTAGAATAGATAAAGTGGTTTTTCGTAGAAATAAATACTTAACTTTTTATGAGTAAATGAACAAAAAATTGTGTCCGCGGGACACTTGTGGGTTGTTAAGGGTTAATGCTATTTAAATTGTAAACATACTTAGTATACTGGAAATTGATCATGATTGTTATTTTGTTAGGTATGTACTATTAGTCTAAAAACCTTCTATTGTTCTTTTATATTCATATGACATATAAGTAAGTAATTGACAGTGGACATCTGACATTGGCTATATTTAATTATTTGTAGCATTATTATTCTAATTATTTAAATGACATCTATTTATTATTATTATTATTACTCTTCCTCATAGTAATTAAGTGGCATGCATTTTATTGTTGTTTTATTTTTTTGTATTTCTTAAGTTATAAAATCATTTTTAATATTCGACACAATGTAAAAATAGTGATGAATAAAAAAAAAATAGTATAAATATGCAGGATGGTTGCTCATCCAATAGACGCACAAGTCGCCTTTTACGACTGAATAGTGCTTATAAAAAAATGTTAAAAAAACATTTTAGTATCCAACAGATATTGATTATAGCTTCATTAATTTTCAGATTTGGACAGGAGACAGTGCAAGATATTGTGAGCAGAACCCAAGATGTTTTCCAGACATTAAAAGCCATACAAGTAAGTAAGTTTGAACACTCAATTCAATTCAATTTATTTATTGCTGAACATAGATGGTACAAATTACATTTAAAGATGTCGAGTAAATGCGCAGTTCATATGTCCTACCAATTAAGGCATGCAAAAAAAAATTATACACAGGAGAAATTAAAATGAAATACAATTAAAAATAATTCACTCAAATCGGATACCGAAAGTCATCTTACTGTCACTTGAATTGCTGCAAGTGTCTTTCAATCTATATTGAACATACATTATATAAGTATGATTTTCTTGAGCTGGTAGGTTTATCATGTAAGTATAAAATAACGAGAAACGACGGACGACGACGTAGATTATAATTATGACTAGCTCCTGCCCGCGACTTCGTCCACGTGAAATAAGAAATTTCAGTTCGGTTCCCCCCTTTTTTCCTCATGGATGTCTGCCGCCCTGGATTGGGCGGCGGGGTCTGTCAGACTCTCACTGACTAAAAACCACCCCGGTGTTTCATTTCACACCTACGCCGGGGGTCGCGGGAACGTACGATGCTTCCGCAACCGACTGGTGTCGGGCCGCCACTGCAGGCTTCGTCGGGTCAGAGGGGGGAGTGAGGTGTTTGACTCCCTCCCCGACGTTTAAGAGGGCGCGCGTGGAACACTACGTGCCGCCGCCGCCGCCACCTCGGGTCCTGATGTGTGGGGTGACGGACGAGTTCGGTTCTCCTGACCCAACCCATCGCATCGCATCGCCTGCCGTGCTTTGCTTCGTTTCCGCTAAGCGTGCTTTCTAACATTTTTTCTTTTTCCTCGGCTCCTAAGGGTCTTAGTCTGATGTCAAGTAGCGTAAAGCCTACCTCATGAATAATTTGGTCTAATGAATAAAAACTTTTTACAAAAAAAAAACAACCGGCTTCCAAAAAAAACTACAAATTGAAAAATAACTTTAATTTCGGAAGTCGGTGTCTTTGGTTCCGCATTTTCGTTTATTGACACCGACTTCCGAAATTAAAGTTATTTTTCAATTTGTAGTGTTTTTTTTGGAAGTCGGTTGGTTTTTTTTTGTAAAAAGTTTTTATTTTTCACTTTTTAGTGGGCCATCTGTGGTCTTCTTCATCAGCTCCACTTTACCAAATGATGATTTCCGAGAGCAAATGCTGAAGTTATTTTAAAAAATACCCAAATCGTTATAGCTTTGCCTATAAAATTTGAGGGTTTCCCTCGATTTCCATGGGATCCTCTCATCAGATTCCAATTTGATGATAATGGGACCACCTCGAGAGTATACCCTTTCAAACAAAAAAAGAATTTTGAAAATCGGTCCACAATTGGCGGAGTAATCGCGTAACAAACACACAAAAAAAAAAAAACATACCGTTGAATTGAGAACCTCCTCCTTTTTGAAGTCGGTTAAAAATGCGAAAAGATTTTTTTAATCCGACTTCAACCGGTCTTTCCAGAGATTAACGCGATCAAACAAGCAATCAGACTCTTCAGCGTTATTATTAGTATATAAATTATGATTAATAACTTAGTTCTTATTATTTCCAGCCACCAAATGGTACACATAACGGCGAAAATGCCAGTAATGATAAAAAAGCAAAAATGCAGGAGCAACTGCGCACGATCCGCCTGCTGTTCAAGAGACTTCGGCTTATCTACGAGAAATGTAACGAGACGTGTCAGGTCAGTGCAAATTCTAATCGAAAATGCCGTTAATCTTTCACGAAACATTTATGTACCTACTGGTCTTCTAAGGTCGTCTGGCCTCACATCGACCTTCCCCTCATCAAGTTTCCTAATAAAATGTATCCAAACTAATATTATAAATTTGAAAGTAACTCTGTCTGTATGTTACCTTTTCACGCCTAAACCACTGAACGGATTTCGATAAAATTTGGCAGAGGGATTGATTGCATCTCGGGAAAGGACATAGGATAGTTCTTATCCCGATATTCCCACAGAATCTACACTTATGCGGGTGAAACCGTGGGGCGCTGCTAGTAATAAGAATAAATGACGGGAACCTCGTGAAATACCATTCCACAGGACGGGAACCTCGTGAAAGCTGAGAAAGAGAAAGAAATTAAATATCTCGACTTAGCACACGAGGTTGTTGACATGTGGAATGTGAGCTCGGCTATCATTGTGCCGATTGTCGTATCAGCCAATGGACTGATGGCCGGAAGCCTCGATCAACATCTATCGAGGCTCTCGTTAGGTGGTTGGATCAAGGGCCTGATTCAGAAGGCAGTACTCCTCGATACGACTCGCATTGTGAGGAGGTTCCTGTCTCTGGAGCCCTAACCACCGGTAGCTTGGACCCTGCTCCCGACACCGGCGGATAACTATTTTTTTATATTTTTAAATGTTTTTTATACTTATTTTATATTTTAAGAAATATTTAAAAATGTAATTAGATAAGTAAATAGATAAATAAACGAAATAATAATAAAAAATTAGGTACTAACCCAATAAATTAGGTACAGTAAGAGTTAAGATATACAGACTATTCAACACAGATATAGATACACCAAGATAACGCAAGAGCAACTTAGCGTGCCCAGCTTATGTACAAAAATCGTAAGTCGCCACTTTCGCGCTCACTCCTGCCGGTCGATTCTGTAAAAATTTCACCGTGTTTTTCTAGGAATTAATACTATTGACAGCTCACTCCACGCTCACTTTACCTAAGTTTTCACCGTGAGATTTTTACAGAATAGCCCTGCTGTGCTGTGTACTGCTGGCTGGGTGAGCGTGAGCGCTGGCGCTAGGCCCCGGGGGTGGGGCGAGACGGGTGCCGCAAGCGGCGGCGTCTTTGAATCGATTTGATTTTCCCATCACTAAATTGTGCTTGTGACGTCATAGTAGGTAGTCAAAAAATGGCACGCTTGCACTTTGTAATAATAATGCTCGGAGGAAGGAAGCATTCCAGTAAGTGATGGTGATCTTCTGGGCTCTGGGATTGTCCTGACAGCCGTGGAATACCTCTATACTCCTCAAGCACCTCAGGATATGCTGTCGTATTCGTCACTATACAATGATCAGGCAGGGGCTAGTTCTTCCATAGTTCCAGGTAACCAGTCCACTTTAGCCACGAAATCTAGCATCTTTGTTTCCATATCCTGCAAAAGTCCAACACCAATTGGGTTAACTGACCTTGGGTGCACTTGCAAAGTGCGTACAGGGATAATCGCCGGTTCGTGGTTCATTTCCTTTCCTTACAGAGTCTAACGGGCCTTTGCGAGTTGGCTTTGGCCCCTCGTAAGTAATTTAAAAACTTGAGACATAATTATTAATGCGATTAACCCTTCGGACCTGCTATGTTAAAACATTATTTACATAACATGTATTTAAACCATCATAAGCCCCATAAGCCTTTTGACAAGGGTGTCATTATTTATAGGGCCTAGAGCTAGGGTTGCCAAACTTTTAAAACCAGTATAATAGGTGCATTGTTTTCGTCATTACTATAATAATTCATCTTATATTTATTGAACAGTAGACCATTAAAATAAAAACTGGCCAAGTGCGAGTCGGACTCGCACACGAAGGGTTCCGTACCACAAGGCAACGCCGAAAAAAACATGTTTGTTGTATAGGAGCCCCCCTTAAATATTTATTTTATTTTATTATTATTATTTATTATTAAAGTTAAAATACAACTGAGTATTTCGTGAATATTTCAAGTGCCTACCTGTTGCCATTTTTGATATCGAGCAAAAAAGGGCAAAAAAATCGCGTTTGTTGTATGGGAGCCCCCCTTAAATATTTAGTTTATTTTGTTTTTAACCCCCGACGCAAAAACGACGGGGTGTTATAAGTTTGACGTGTCTGTGTGTGTGTGTGTGTGTGTGTGTGTGTGTGTGTGTGTGTCTGTCTGTGGCATCGTAGCTCCCGAACGGATGAACCGATTTTAATTTTGTTTTTTTTATTTGAAAGGTGAATTAGTCGGGAGTGTTCTTAGCTATGTTTGATGAAAATCGGTCCAATATGGCCGCCGTCACAAAATGGCGGACTACATATTTTTTCACAACTCCCTTAATATGGGTATCAAATGAAAGGGCTTGAGTAGCAGAATACTATACACTATGATAAATTTCAAATCCAAGATGGCCGCCACCACAAAGTGGCGAATTACATTTTTTTTTCACTTCTCCCTCAATATGGGTATCAAATGAAAGGGCTTGACTAGTAGAATACTATACGGTATTACAAATTACAAATCCAAGATGGCCGCCACCACAAAAAAGCGAATTATATTTTTTTTTCACAACTCCTTCAATATAGGTATCAAATGCAAGGGCTTGACAAGTAGAATAATGTAAGTACACTATATTAAAAGGGAATGAGGAATATTAACTACCTTTCTAACGTAATGAAAACTAGAAACTTGAAAATATTTTTTTGTCTGATCAATGCTCTAGAATGATGAGGGAAGTGGAGTGATGACTGGTACCTACGATCACTAAGTTTGACTATTTTTATTACGAATGGAATTATCCTACTTAAAACGCGTAGGTATTTCTACAGCAGATTGTGTCGCAGTCCCATTTTATAAACTAGATCTGAAATACCTAAGATATCTAATAGCTGTGAAATACTTGTATGAAAGTTGAATAACTAAAGGAAGAACGAGAAAAAGGATATAATAAAACATAAAAATCTGTTTAGTCTTAAAAATTATTCTTCAACTATAAATTAATAATTATTTTTTGACGGATAAAAAACCCGATTAAACACCAAATAACCTGAATCTTAAAACGCAAGAAAATAAAAGAAATGAAATACAAAAATTAAGGAGTCCCTACAAAAAGCATGAAATAAAAAATTAAATTCAAAATTTAAAAAACCCCCGACACAAAAAAATAATAAAATTAAATGTAAGTAATTGGAAAAGGACCAAATAATTTAAAAACCCCCAACTTAAAGAATCTAGGTAACGAGACTAAAACAGATGAATTCATATGGAAGTCGGGGGACCGTTCTGTGGAACACCTTCTATGCTAAGAGGTCCCCCGACTGCCATATGAATTTATCTGTTTTAGTCTCGTTACCTAGATTCTTTAAGTTGGGGGTTTTTAAATTATTTGGTCCTTTTCCAATTACTTACATTTAATTTTATTATTTTTTTGTGTCGGGGGTTTTTTAAATTTTGAATTTAATTTTTAGTATTTGTTGTTATAGCGGCAACAGAAATACATACTTTGTGAAAATTTCAACAGTCTAGCTATCGCGGTTCTTGAGATACAGCCTGGTGACAGACAGACAGACAGACGGACAGACGGACAGACGGACAGACGGACAGACGGACAGACGGACAGACGGCCAGACGGACAGACGGACAGACAGCGAAGTCTTAGTAATAGGGTTCCGTTTTTATACGGAACCCTAATAAAAACCATAATAATAATGGAGATTAGCCAGGTACGCAGGAGATATTATAGTGTACAAGTGTGTGTGCAAATACAGGTGCCTCTCTTTTTCTTTACACTGATAGACCGATGGGACGGCAATCCGATACGACCGGGGTGAGATCAGGCGCAGAACTAACTAACGGCTTTACGTGCTTTCCGAGGCACGGGGGTATTAAACCACCAACTTCCAAACTCCGGACTGTTACTAAGAAATTCCTAATGAAAAACCCAATAACTTTGTCCGACCTGGGATTGAACCCAGGACCCCACGCTCAGCAGTCGCAATTGCAACCACGTGACCAACGGGGCAGGCAAAAACCATGAAGAACATAAATGTCGAACGACTAATCTCTTAATACACAAACCTAAGTCGTACCTAAAAAGGACGTATTCCACATTGGGCGCCTGAGTGAATGCACCTGACACCAATGTCGTGCCCAATGTCGAACACGTCCTAAATAGCACCTTTTGTATTTAAATATTTCATTGTAGTCTGTTCGCATGTGCTAGAGTCGGCGTGCACTTTGGAAGCGAATCTGTATCGTACAAACGTATAATAGTGGTCGTATGAATGCATTGCGCACACGGTACACACATACGTTTATCCCCATCAAATAGACAGTGTTCCGGTGATATCGCATTCGTGAAGTCCTCTTTGGAGCACGATGAATAATCTGTATTTTCAAGACAAAATGTACGTGTTCGCACGAGTAAAATTCGTAAGAAAACGGGTCCAAAGTGCGTGCGGGTTAGTTATACAGTATCCTAGTTATACAGTACTAGCTGCTGCCCACGACTTTCTCGAACTATCTCGTCGCATCTCATCGCCCCGCCCGTGCTGCTACTTCGCTTACCGTTCTTTCGGACTTTTTCCTTTTCTGCGGCTCCTAAATATCGTAGCGTGATGTTAAATACCTTCCTCAAGAATTGGGCTACCAAATGCAAAAATAATTATTCAAATCCGACTGGTGGTTCCTGAGATTATCCTCTAAATTCAAACAAACAATCATCATCATCCTTTCAGCCGAAAGACGTCCACTGCTGGACATAGGCCTCCCCCAAATGGGGGGGGGGGGTTTGCTATAATCGCCACGCTTGGCAGGCTGGTTGGCGATCGCAGTATGGTATGGTGGTGGAATGCATAGAGAACGCCAAACAAACAATAACTCTTTATAATATTAGTATAGAAGTATAGATTCATAGATATATTATGTTTCTATTATTAACACGTAAGTACCTACCTACTCTGTAACTTTCGATAATATTATGTATCGATGTCGGCTGCGTAAATAAAGAACATAAAATATATTTAGTTTATTTTATGTTCTTTATTTACGCAAGTAGTTATTCAAAATATTGTTATTGATTTTATAAAATTAATCCAAAACGAGCAACGCTTTTATTTTATTTTGGTGGTGAGGACCATGAAACATAAAAAAACTGGCCAAATGCGCATTTGCATTGCGCATGATTCGCATTTGGCATTTTTTTTTTTCAATTCGTTTTTTTTTTTTGGGGTTTTTGCCACAAGGCAAAAACGCCGAAAAAACATTTCATGGGTCCTGTAATTTGCACAAACTTTATTATATTTTTATTATTTATTGATAAAGCGGTAATAGTGGTAATACACCCTCTGTAAAAATTAAACTGTCTACCTATTACGGTTCATGAGATACAGCCCGCTGACATTGAGACGGACGGAGAGACGATGAGCGGACGGAGAGTGGAAGTATAGGATTCCGTTGGCACCCTTTGGGTACAAAACCCTAAAAATCATGCAAAAGTTATAATTACTTCCAGCTGTAAAAATATTTTACCTTTTGTTGTTCATACTAAGAATTCATAATTTTTTCCCTACTAAATAAAACGGTTAATTTTGAACTTGACAACCCTACCTGTTACTGAAACAAATGAATCCCTATGTGATTATGTTGTTGTTAACAATGAACGGTATGGGATCTTCAGGATAATACTAACATATATTACATAACTTGTGATATAATGTAATACTATAGTTTCGGGTTAGTTCAACAGGTCTGTATGTATGTATATTCTATATTATGTAAATTGGAGTTTGTCATTTTATGTCCTGGGAATAGATACTTAGGTACTGCTTTCGTTTTATTAACCCAGTAATATAAATTGTTAAAAATATGAATTATGTTTACCTAGGACCAACTGCCCAGTTAGGTAGGTCTAACTTCGAGTGCGTCGAATCCGACTCGGCTGGGCTTAATTTGAGAAGCTATGCAATATCTTCTCGTCCCACATACCGCAGTGTCTCAAGACGAAATACTTTAGCCAGGTTGCTAGTGATGACCTGCAGCACTAAGACGTGTTCGTTCCCAATGGCCCTCATTAGAAGGCTAAAGCCACCCACAGGGTAATAGAGAAAGCTATGCTTGGAGATTCCCTACGTGATCGAATCAAAAATGAAATAAAATCTGTTGGAGAACCAAGGATGACCTTGGTTCTCCAACAGATTTTTTAAAATTAAGTTTGGCAATTTTTGGACTATGTCAATGATGACATAGTCCAAAAATTGCCAAACTTAATTGACAGCGGGCAGGGCACATTGCTCGCAGAACAGAACGCCGTTGGGGCTGAAAGGTTCTGGAGTGAGACCGCGTATACCAGAAGACGTAGCATTGGAAGGTCTCCCACAAGGTGGTCCAATAACCTGGTGAAGGCCGCAAAAATCCGCTGGATGCGACAAGCAGAGAACCAGTAGAAGTGGCGGTGCTTGGGGGATGTCCAGCAGTGGACGTCTTGCGACTGAAATGATGATGATCATGATGATCGTAAATTGTAAGAGATAAAGAAAGACTTCCTCGTTGGTCTAGTGGTCGAAAGCGCTTCCGTTGAGCATGAGGTCCTGGGTTCAATTCCCAGATCAGATTTGAGCCTCGTTGATGGCAATCTATTCTGTGAGCAATGTGCCCCTCCCCACTGCCACTTACGTTTTGCCAATTCTTCGGGCTATTTCGGTTCTAACATAAACCAGGCTAAATAACAAAAGCATTTAACAAAACTTCTTGCATCACTCGATACTAAACAAAAATTATCCACAAATTAATTTAGCCAGTATATATAAATGAAAATTCATATCACAGACTACCAGTAACCCAGTTTACCAAATAATTGGCAGCTGTGTTAATAGCCTTCAGGCGCCCCAAATCGATATTTTATACCCCGGGAATTAGCTCACATTATTTTTCTTCAATTACTGGAAATTCAGTGTGTGGTTCGTTGCTAAATAATGACAGCCACACGAGCCGATCGAAGTTTGAGCTCGCTTGTCGGCGTCGGTTTGTGAAAGAAAGAAAGAAAAGTATTTATTGCGACTCGTACAGGAAGATCACAATCTAAACTAAACACAGTAAAATAAAAAAAAAGTTATATAAAAAAAAGTAACAAAAGGAAAAAGAAACAGAAAGTCCTATACAAGGCCAAAAGGCTCCTATCTCAGCATGATGCTGCGACATTTAAAAAATAAATGTCAAAGCGCTGGTATTCTGATAGGGCTTTCTGTGATGTCACGGGCAGTTTGTGGATCCCTCCGTGTCTCGTAGAGCGCGCTAAGCCGTTGATCCCAGCAGTCATTCGTAAATCTTTGACAGTCGTTACGGGTATTCAGATGCCCAAAAGACTGACAACCAGTTTTACCAAGGGGTATTGTGTAAGTGGGTGTACCCAGTTCGTCGATGGGGCCGAAAGGTTCTGGAGTGACGACCACGTACCGGAAGACGTAGCGTTGGAAGGCCTCCCACAAGGTGGACTAACGACCAGGAACCGTTGGATGCGAGAAGCACAGAACCGGTCGAAGTGGAGGTACTTGGGGGAGGTCTATATCCAGCAGTGGACGTCTTTCGGCTGAAATGATGATGATGATGATAAGTTAATGGATTGTGGAGGTCAGTTAGGCAGTAAAATAGGTAATATAAATAAATACTAGCTTCCGCCCGCGGCTTCGCCCGCGAGGTATGTCAATAAAAACTATTCTATGTCCTTACCCGAGATGCAATCTATCTCTCTGCCTGTGGTGTAGGCGTGAAAAGGTAACATACAGACAGAGTTACTTTCGAATTTATAATATGAGTATGGATTCAGCTGCATCCGATTAGACTGGAAGCCGACCCCAACATAGTTGGGAAAAGGCTACGCTGATTGATTTTACTAGAAATTCAGCCCAAAATAACATTATTAATTACCTACAATTATACGCTAAACTGGAACGCTACGCAAACAAGACGGCTCTTTTGATTTTACCCTCAAAACGTAATTTCAACGCAATTATTAATGAGAAATGCGAATAATTTAAGCAAACAACTATTTCGTGCTCACTGTAATACATAATAATTAAATTCGGCGCAAATTAATGACAAATTACATGAAATGGTAGACATGGATTTGACGACATTGAGGTGGGGTGTCAGTTTAAGAGGGTACCTAGTACACACGCCAGCACATCAAGCTACTACAACCTGTCAAAGGAAATTGCCCATAACCAGTACCGCTTTAAAGCAATATAGTATGGCCATAAAAATATACTTATAAATTATAAAATATTTTTTTATCTTTTCTGAGTTCAGTTGATTGAAATCGTATGTGAGGTTAATATTTTGTATTTAATTAGTTATTAATTCGATTTTATTACATACTTTTTTAAATGGAGTATTTTTGTAAAAGCAGTGTTGCCAATTTTAAGAACCTCCCCATAATCGGTCTTAACGCTTAGTATAAAGACAGACGCTGAGTTTTAAAAATAATTTCAACTATGACATTCTTCCTGGGTCATTGATTCCGTTTTAGTCATGATCTGGCAGTTGGAGTACCTAATTTATACGGCCTACCCAAATGTCCCTTCTTTGGTATTGTTCGTCGAATCGTTGAGCTCCTTAAGTTCTGCGTTGAGCTGCACGTTTACTGACAAATGGGAGCACTGACTGGACAGGTCCACTCAATCTGTGTGGTTCTTTTCTCAAAAGAACATTTCAGACACCTTTACACATGGTCTGCACATGATCTGACCAAGATTATGTCTGGGCTTTAAAAGAGATTGTGACTCTGAGTTTTTTCTTTCTTTCTTCTCAGAGTTGTCAGATAGGAAACGCCCTTCTCATCTAGTTTAAAAAAATATGTATGACGTGTAAAAGTGTTTTTTTTTCATTTGTCCTCCTTATTATATTTTAATTAACATAATTAACTTAATATAATTATATATTTTTAAGATCTTTAAAATAATATTAAATTAAATCATTTATTTCAGACTAATTATTTGTCCATACATGTTAGTGTAGTTACATTACTTTACTAATTAAAACTATTTCTATTATTGACAAATCACATGGTCAGGGTGATTAAGATTAACTGTTGGTAACACTATCACGGGCAATGTGAAAGGTGAACTGCCAAATGTGTCAAAAGTGTCACTCACTGTCAATAATTATTTGTCAAACAAAGCATCTCATGTCGGTCGACTTGCCGACCAGCACTTCGCAGCGAACATTATTATTACTTGTTTATTGATAGTTGTTGAGTTTGTTGTGCTAAAAAATAACTTATCATTGCGTTAACATCGTGTCCAGTTGAGTCTTCAGATTTCTGCACGGTCAAGAATTCTTACAGAGACCATTGTACTGTTTCTGTGCTGTGGATTGTGTAGAACGTTTTTACCACTACGGCCTGTGTTTTCAGTGCAGTAAATCACCAACGATTTCGTTAAAAATGTCACGCTGTGGGAGCTGTGTCTACCCCGTCATCAAGTCGGAGAGGCAACGGATATAATGGAAGTCTTTCAGCACATTTGTATTTTGTTGTTTACAGCTAATAGGTACTAGAAGCTGTTTAACTAAGTTCAAAATATACATTTAAATGCATTATGATGAGAAAAGTGGGGAATTGTGTTGTACCACTCACTTGCGAACGATCACAATACAGACTGAAGCTGTGGCGACACAGTGCTTCCTCACCCAAACCATTCGTTCCACCGGCTGAAGAGCTCCTACCAGGACATGAGTTACCTTGGGTAACCTTCGGACCACGGTTGGCCGAAGTAAGGACAACCTGTTCAGGTGGAGATTCATAGACGACACCGCCTTGGAGTGTAAATGTTCTGCTGTTCCACAAACGATGGGACACTTAATATCGTGTCCCGTCTGCTGCACTTTACTGGAACTGAAGGACGCTGGTGATGGCCGCAAACAAGTAGCTGAATTCTGGGCCGAGTCCATTTAGATTGCTATCGACACGCTAAGAGGAAGATGATGAGATGAGAATTAAGAACCACCAGTTATACTTTTCTTAGTTTGATTTGATTTTGTTTGTGACTTTTGCCTGTCTGTGACAATATGTGTATTTTCTATTAAACTAATACAATATGTATATTTTCTATTAAACTAATGCTAAGATCAATTTCTTTACTGAATATGATATATCTATTATATTTATTTTTAGATGTTAGTCGTATTATTGGGAGCATGTGAGTAGGAACGAAATATGCGGAATTGAACTAGCAAACGACATTGAGGTTGACTTGCCGTTGGTACTGGGAACGGACACGTATTTAGTAAGGGGAAGAATTAAGTCACGACATGTCAGCAGAAAGGTTACGCTTACATTTTAATTAATAAGTAACTCAGTACCTAGGTGATATTAATAGCTATTATTGCAATTGTTTGGTGGGTAATCAGACAATGGGATGATGTGCTCTCATTATGACCATTTTGTGGTATCTTAGTTGGGCTCGATTTAGGTCTGTGGAGCCACCGGCTCCGCTTTTAGACGACATATTTTATGAATATGATGATAATATGGACCAATGAAACTATTGCATTCCTATATTCAAGCATTTTTATTTTCTATTTCCTATCAAAACCTACATTTAGCATGACCTACCTTTGTAATATTATTTAATTGGGATCATTCATTAATTTATTGGAACTATTTTCTGTTGTTTTATATGAATCAAATCATATTGTTGTAAAATACTGTTTTTTTGGTGGAACATTTGTTACAAAACTAACCTCAAAACTGAGCAGAAAATCAAAGTACAACAAAAACCCCAAAAAATAAATGGATAATTTTAATTTCCTATGAGAGTACGACATTACCCCGCTTTTATATCCAATTTATGGTAGCATACAAAATTGTTTGATGCGCAACGGCGGTCAGTAGAGAAATGAGCAATTTCCTTTCTTTAATAGATTTTCAACTTTATCGCTATTACCATTAGGTTCAAGGTTGATTGAGAAAATTTGACAGTTTCAGGTAGCTTGATGTGCTGGTGTCTGTACCTATTAATGTAATTAGGTTTCGGGTAATTGTGGTGCGAAAGATTATAGGCCGACCACTTAAGGGGCTTACATGACCTAAAGCGCGGTCACTGTCGGACTGCATAGAAAAGAAAGAGAAGCGCGATGACACAACCCTGGTAATTTATTGCAAGATATGAAGCAATTATACAATTACAAAAAAATCTATTATTTGGACTAAAAAATTAAAACAGTAGTGTTTTAGTATGTTGCTTGTAGAATAATCTGACAAAAAATCAGAATGATTGTATTTGTATTAGTATGGTTTTTGTTGTAAAAATAAAGTTTTTAAAGGTATTTTCATGATTTTTTCTATTGTATCAAATTAATTGTATTATGTTTTCAACACACTATCTACCTAGCACAATATCCTGAATAATATCATATATTTTTCTGATCTGGGGGCACGGGAGTGCCCCCACCAAGTCGAGCAAAAAGGGGCACGGCCGTACCATCCTTTTCTCGAAGCAGTTCAGGCCACTTTCGACACCCTATAACTTCGTTGTGGATAAAACTAGAGACCTGATTTGTTGTTGTTTACTGTTGTATATTATATACTTTTATTATTTCTCAAACTTGCGGTTTTTGCGTTTAGGTCCTATAATACCCTTAACCGCTTGTGTGCCCTAATTACAGACACAATTAAAAAGCCACTGTGTCTCGCGTAGATCTACGTTCCGGCAGACTAAGGGTTAAATACGGGATTGATAGGATTCTGGACTGACAAAATGTTCGTCTTTAGATTCAAGATAAGCCTATGAAATAAAAGGTACAACCTTTCTTTTAAATTTATTTGCTCTAGTCTAATCCATGATGCGTATTTACTTTTACTCTTCGTGCGCATGAACAATAAATCTTATCTATTTCGCTTGTCTTACCATTCTGGTTGAATGGAATTGTAAGAAGTTGCTAAATAAATTCAGGTTTACGTAATGTTTACTTTACATTACGTAACTCTTCTAATAATATTATGAACCGTGTCTCAACGTCCGCCTCAGAGCGCGGTGCATGCACGACTGCCCAGATAATGAGGCCTGCCTGTAACGTCGGTGACGACGTCCGTCCTAGGCACCCACTGTGTGATGATCCTGGTCCATCTGTTTTGATGCAACCTTTATGTACAAGTAGGACTAGTATGACCCGCCCAGTCCAGTTTCAGCCTCGCAGACTTACTGCCAACCTCAGCGATGCCTGTTTTGGAGCGTCTTATGGTGTTGCAAATTATATATTTTCGTCTCCACCTATAAAGTAACTTACAGATTTCGGGTATAATTACCCTTATATCCCACTAGTATTGGAACCCCAGCCTTATTTGAAAGAGCAGTTCCGTTACCAAGGTAACAGCTTATTTAATTACATTTGAAGTAAGCCGACATTTTGCGAGTGCCGAAGACGTAATGACTGTTAACTCTAGTTACTCTGACATTTATAATAATGTTTGGTTAATGTGTTTATAAATAGGTTTTCATCAAAATCTTTATTGGTTAAAGTAAAATATATTTAGTTACATTGTGTGTTAGGTTCAATGTGTAGATAGTAGATGCTTCCATGTTACTAAACACAACATTCTATCGTATCAATTAAAGTTTAACTAACAAGGACCAGAAGGCAATTCTCATAATTATAAGAACGTTCACAATCTGATCTCAGTCTCAATCTGCCAAAAATAATTATAGATAAAACATGAAAAATATTTATAGATAAAACATGTAGGTCGTTTATTGTATCCTATCGTTAATCTGTGAACAGCGTTGTGGGCTTCAATATTGTCTATATTATTGTTTTGTGTTATTTTTGTTTCTATGTTTTATATTATTGTAGCTGTTTGTTGTTCCTCTTTAATAAAAAAATAAATTAATAAAACAGCACTAACTTCTACATACAAATAATTTTATGTATCTGCAGGATCAAATTAAATTAGCTAGCGAAACTTTGGAGATGTGATGGGTATCTAAATACGATAAAACAAAAAACTGGCCAAGTGCGAGTCGGTCTCGCACACTAAGGGTTCCGTACCTCAAGGCAAAAACGCCGAAAAAACATGTTTGTTGTATGGGAGTCCAATATTGAGTTAAATATTTATTTAATTTTAATTTTATTAGTTATTATTAAAGTAAAAATACAACTGAGTATTTTGTGAATATTTCAAGTGCCAACCTGTTGCCATTTTTGATATCGAGCAAAAAAGGGCAAAAAAATCGCGTTTATTGTATGGGAGCACCCCTTAAATATATATTTTATTTTGTTTTTAGTATTTGTTGTTATAGCGGCAACAGAAATACATAATTTGCATAAATTTCAACTGTCTAGCCATCGCGGTTCTTGAGATACAGTCTGGTGACAGACAGACGGACGGATAGTCGGACAGACAGCGAAGTCTTAATAATAGGGTTCCGTTTTTACCCTTTGGGTACGGAATCTTAAAAAGGAATTAATTTGATGATGTTTTTTTTTGGAGTCATCAACCGCTGATAGTGTAGTCACTTAAAATATCACTTTGTTTTGTGGTGGGTACCTATCGATATCTCAACACGATAAAACAGATTTTATCAACTCACATTTCAAGTAACAAAACTACCAGCAGGCATCCCAAAAAAAATCATTAAACTTTATTTTTTACCCGTCTGCGGCAGAAGGAGGATTATGTTTCTATGTATGTAAATATGTATGTACCCGTGTGTGTGTGTGCGTGTGTGTTGTGTGTGTGTACCCATACCATTTTTATTATTATATTATTTTCAAATTCAAATGGGTCCCGCCTGCTTCCGACTTTTATTTAATTTAAAATCCAATGGGCTTGTTTTTAGCTTTTCAGTTTTTTTTTTAACTTAAGTTTTTTACCGCAGTTGGGTTTTTCTTTTTTTTTATTACTTTTTTTTATGTCGTCTTTAAATCGTCCCGTCACGTCTGCGGAATTTCGCTAGCACATTTAATTTGACCCTGTATAATTTTCGGTTCAATCCGAAACTATTTTTTTACTTTTTCATTTTGGTAGTGTTTTTAAACCACCCCTTTTCGCAGCGAAAATGCAACGCAAGATATGCCAGGAATGGAAAAACTAGCCATTTTCTTATCAGAGCTCGTTTCCTCCAACTAGCAATAAAAGTTTTTCTCACGTCCCATAGATTCTATGCTTTTCGATTCAGCTAAAAACTCAGATAAAATAAGCTAAACGTTGGAATTTAATTTAACCGTATTAAGATGTTCTTTAACTATCCGATTTCAAATTCCCGATCCAAAGAGTCGAAGTTTGTCGTTAAACTCTTTACCTTTATTGCCAGAGCGAATAAAAATGTTTTCAAACTACACTTTGACTTTCAAACCTAAATGAAGCCTTAACGCCTGAAGATTAAGGTTGGAATTTGAGTAAAGACTTTCCTTAACGCAACTATCAACTAAGGTGTTCTGTTGAGAGCATTTAAAGTTTAATTGAGTTGCGGATTTCAGTAACTAACGAGTATCAGGAAACTAGAAAACTCATTTAGTTGCATGAAATTGGATTCTATAGACACCTGGTGCCATGGTGCCCAAGACACAGGCCGTGCCTGTTTGGGACCAATGATACCTACTTAGTGTAATGTTGAATTAAGAATTAAACGATTAGTAATATTATTATTTTATTTCGTTTATTTATTCTGGGAGCCTAAAAAGGCCACTTTGGAGAATCATAAAAGGATAACATTATGAATTATAATATGTCGAAGACAGTCCGTGTTTTTCTTTTTTTCGCTGCACTGCGTAGGTACAATCAAAGGGATTGGGATTGGATTTAGATTGGGTGGATTGATATTTTAGCACGGACAAAAAAAAAATTACTGAAAAATGCTTCACCAATGGGATTCGATACGATTAACTTAACAGTTAACTGTCCATCGTGTTATCCTTTTATGATCCTGCCAAAGTGCCAAAGTGGCCTTTTTAGGCCCCCTGATATCTTTCTATTACATTTTTAAATATTTCTTAAAATATAAAAATAAGTATAAAAAAACATTTAAAATATAAAAAAAAAAATTGTCCGCCGGTGTCGGGAGCAGGGTCCAGGCTACCGGTGGTTAGGGCTCCAGAGACAGGAACATCCTCACAATGCGAGCCGTATCGAGGAGAATTATTATTATTTGTACTATTATCTCTACATCTCAGGATATTTCATCCTGAGATGTAGATAAGGAGGCAGTCTTTGCCTCGTTGATGGTCACAAATGCTAATACGGAGCATGAGGTCTTGTGTTTGATCCTAAGGTCAGGCAAAGTGTTATTGGGTACTTCCATCTGGAATTTCTCGGAAGCTGCCTGGAGTCTGGTGTTGTGCTCAGGGCTCGCCGTCCTATTATATGGGACTTAAGGGGCTTACAGGACCTAAACACAAAAAACCGCAAGTTTTAGAAACAATAAAAGTAGGTATATGATGGACTACAGTAAACAAAATCAGAAAGTATATGATATTCTTCAGGATATATGCTAAGTAGACAGTGTGTTGAAAATAAAATATAACTGATTTGATACGACAGAAAAAAATCATGAAGATACCTCTAAAAACTTTCTTTTTACAATAAAAACCATATACAGGGTGAATTTTCCAAGTGGGCGTGGATGGCCAAATCTGAAACTATGAGGAATAGCGAAAAGTACTCAAAGGAAATCTCGTCGTCGTTTCAGCCGATAGACGTCCACTGCTGGACATAGGCCTCCCCCAATTTTGGGAGGGTTTGCCATAATCGCCACGCTTGGCAGGCGGGTTGGCGATCGCAGTATGGTATGGTGGTGAAATACATAGAGAACGCTGCTGCCCATTCTCCGGTACGATCCTTAGTCGCCTTTTACGACACCCACGGGAAGTAAGGGGTCTGTCTGAGTGGTGCCGGACTTAAAGAATACCACCACCCAAAGGAAATCTATCTATAATAATCAAATTCTAATTCATCAAAATCGAGCCCGCGACGGGCTCGATTTTGATGAAAACTAAAACTGCATCACTGGATTTTTGAAAAATCTATATTTCTAGCCAGGAATCAAACCGTTGATTTTGCAAAAAAAAAAACACACTGCATTCGATAGTGTCGCTGATAAGGATCGAATTCTGGGAAGTAATGACATACGGGAAACTTAAGAAAAATGTTGAATAGGTATTCCTCATAGTTTCGGATTTGGCCATCCACGCCCACTTGAAACATTCATTCTGTATACAATCATTCTGTTTTTATTTGTCTGATTATTCTACAAGCAACATACTAAAATACTAGTGTTTTAGTTTTTTACTTGCTTCATATTTTGCAATAAATTACCAGCGTTTGTCATCGCGCTTCTCTTTCTTTTCTATGCAGTCCGACAGTGACCGCGCTTTAGGTCATGTAAGCCCCTTAAACATAACTGGCGAAAAGTGTGTGTCCTTTAGATACACCTCTGTCTAACCTTTGGTGGATTACAGGCGTGATGTTATGTTATGTATATAGTGTAGATACCAAGCTGTTCATGCGCTAATGAAAGAAACAAAGAAAGAAAGAAAGAAAGAAAGGAAATACGTTTATTTACGTTTTTTTTTTAATGCGATTTTGAATACGGATATGGTCTGGAACCAACACGCAGTAATCAAAGCTTTCTTTTTTCCATGAGAAACTTTAATTAGCTCTTCCCACTTTAAGTATAAAAATCTTGAAGTGTTTTCAAAGGGTATGAATGCAAAAGTTATTTAAGTTCATATTTCTAAATTACAATCTGAAGGCATTTTTATTTTGTCAATTTCGAAATTAGACGTGAAGGAAAGATTTTTATCTCTGTTTGAGTAGTTTTCAATGTTTTTGTTGGTTTATAGGCGTGTTCTAGCTGATATTGGCAAATAAATAGTACCTATAACTTTTTTTTTTGTGTTTCTTAATGATAACTACTTTGGCTCTTATTGTCTAGAATCAAGTTCTTTTAACTTAAGAGACAGCCGTGCTGCTGGGGAGATTGTGTGGCTCCACTTCTTCTCCCAGGCGAAAGCACTAGGAAGTGGTGAAGGGCGGGTGTTTTGGGGGACTGTCTTAAGTAATTTTGACGTTCAAAAAGTGCTGATTCTCAGCCTAATTTCAATAATTGACTTTTGATTGTGTCTAAAGGTGCCTACTAAGTATCCAAACAGTTCAATAAAAAGTTGCATCACTCAGAAAACTACTCAATCGCTTACTCCACAACACTGCATTGTCTATGATTATTCAGTAGCTGTGTTTGTTTGCGACATCAATCAATTTCCCCCTGTTGACTCTTGAAATTTGCATGAAAAGTGCTGATACAGCATACACTAGCTCTTTCGGCATCAGTAAATTAAGTCTACATGAAAATAATGTTGCTGCATAAAAGAGTTGATGCGTATCTTTAAAGTGAGTTTTAAGTTTGTCAGAGGTTGTGATGATAACATAAATTATTGTAATAATTAAAGATGCGAAATGAGTTAAATAACTCATTTCGCATCTTTAATTATTATAATCATTTATGTTAAAAAAAGGTATACTTAAATAAGTATACCTTTTTTTTTGGCACCCGGACCTTCGGGGATGAGGTCGGGAAGTGTGGGATTTTCACCTCACTAAACCACCCCGGTGATCACCATCAGCACATGGTGTTATCACATTATATCGTATGTATACAATTATATAAAATACCTAATACCGAAAGGTATGTCAACGGAACCTGTTGTGGAACTTTTATTCTAGCTGCATATGGTCTTCACATATAATTAATGTATACAAAATAAAAATATTTTTAAAAGAGTAACGGTGGAGTTTCTTGCCCATTTTGTTCTCCATAGGAAACTACCTTTTGGAAGGGGCGACTAGAAGCAATTCTAGTTTTTTGTAAATTTTGACGTTCAAAAGGGCTTTTTATGTGCCTATTTGAAATAAATGATTTGACATTGACTTTCACTATTCTTAGAAGCTGTCTCGTTTCTTCAATTTAAAACAGTTGTTTTTCACACTATGCTCAGGTCATTGTCTCGGTTGCTATTAAGTAAAGTCTATTAAGTTGCGGTTGTTGAACTGCACGATTTCTGACAAATGCGTGCACCGACTGGACAGGTCCTCTCAATCTGTGTGGTTCTTTCCTCAAAAGACCATCTCAGACATCGACCTACATGGTTTTCATATAACCTGACCAAGATTATGTCTGGACTTTAAAAGAGACTGTGACCTCTGAGTTTGTTTCGGTCTTTCTTCTCAGAGTAGTCAGATAGGAAACGCCGACCTCATCTAGTTAAAAAAAAACATGATTGACGTGTAAAAGTGTTTGTGCAAACCTACTTACAAAATAAAATCATTTATCATTAAGGTGAGATGTACAGCTTAGAATATTCTGAATCGAATATAATGGAATAACCCGTAACATAATATTTTATTACATAAACATACAAAAACTCACACCTTCTTCCCATTGGAGTAGGCAGTCTCTCAATATTTTGTACCTTTGAAACTCAGAATCCACAACCAAAACTTATTTATGTCTACAACACCAAGTCTAGTGTCTGTGTGGTGCCGGACTTAAAGAATTGCACCACCCCTTACTTCCCGTGGGTGTCGTAAAAGGCGACTAAGGGTCTTACCGGAGAATGGGCAGCAGCGTTCTCTATTTATTCCACCACCATACCATACTGCGATCGCCAACCCGCCTGCCAAGCGTGGCGATTATGGCAAACCCCCCCAAAATTGGGGGAGGCCTATGTCCAGCAGTGGACGTCTATCGGCTGAAACGACGACGATGACCAAGTCTAGAACAACACATCAGTTAATTAATGTAAGTCGAACCAACCCTCAATGGTTCGCTATAACACCCAATTAATTGAATACATTTGCATTTAATTACATTTACATTTCAATCCAGTTCAAATGACTAGGCAGGATAGTGACAACGTGCCAAGATTCGGGCTTAAGCTGCCAAGTTTTTGACTTGACGGTCAGATTGGTCTTATGTGGAAGGCTGGAAGTAATTATGTATTTGGGAAGGCAGATAAGGGACACGTTTTGTGAGATTTCGGGGTAAAGAGAAATGTGATTAGGTTCAATGTGAGCCTAATGTTGTGAGAAGTCTGGCAATGTCCTGTGATGTTTTAGCAGCAGCTCTTAGACTTTCTGTTATCAATTATAACGGGAAATATTTCAATGATCCTCTAAAAATTTATTGAGCTAACGATGAACGCTTTTTATTAATGAACGTCTTAACCCGAATGTTATTAGGAACCCGTTGGATGCGAGAAGCACAGAACCGGTCGATGTAGAGGTGCTTGAGTCCCGGCCTATGTCCAGCAGTAGACGTCTTTCGGCTGAAATGATGATGATGATGCTGAACCTCTTAAAACAGTTTCATGCACACTTTTTAAAATTAATCAGTCGCTTTTTAACTTTCTGGAGTTTTCTCACAGTTAGTTGCAGTAACTAAGCTAGGGTTCCCCGTCCAAACGGTAACCACGCGCGAGCCGAATTGGTCGCAGTTATTAAGCTGTGATACCACGACCCAAGGTTAGAACTGTGATCAACCGCACGCAACGAGTGTACTACGTGAGCTCGACAAATGGATGTGCGAATAACACTTGTGCGACAAAACTGTACTGCGACTCACCATAGTCCGAATGCACGCCTGTGCGACACACTGAGGCTCGACATCACGCTAGTGCGACAAACGATTGTGCGACAGTAGTTCGACACTATGGTTGTGCGACACTACGGCAGTGCGACAAACAATTGTGTGACAGTACTGTGATTCAACAGTACGTTAGTACAGTAGTATGACACTATTACAGTGTTACAGTGTCTACATATAGGTATAAAAATGAATCCCTATTTCCCTTGGTCAAGCCATAACTTGAGAACAACTTTACCGATTTTATTTATATCTTTTTCAAAAGTTTTCTAATACTTTGTAGAAGGTTATTATTACGGAACAAAAAATTAAGAAATTTTAAAATTGTAGTTAGTTGTAGTAGTAGGTGTAGGTGTAGTTGTAGTTGTGATTGTAGTTGTAGTTGTAGTTTTACTTGTAGTTGTTATTGATTCTAAAGCAGTACAAAGTTCACAGACAGCTAGTGTATAAATAAAACAAACTATATTGCAATGTTATCAAAACTATTTATGACTTATGAATAAAAAGCGGCCAAGTGCGAGTCGGACTCGCCCATGAAGGGTCCGTAGCAGCAAGTAAAATAATATAAAAGTTCTTGTAGTTCGTTGCAACTTTGATCGATGTTTTAATAATAGTTTTTTTTTTTAAAGGTAAATTGCGGTTTACGATTTATGACGTACTAGCTGCGCCACGCGGTTTCACCCGCGTAAGTGTCGATCCCGTGGGAAAATCGGGATAAAAAGTAGCCTATATGTTAATCCAGGTTGTCAGCTACCTCCATACCAAATTTTATCCAAATTGGTCCAGCCGTTTGAGCGTGAAGAAGTAACAAACATATAAACACACACACACTCTCACACACACACTCACAAACTTTCGCCTTTATAATATTAGTGTGATTAAAAAAAAAACTACTAACTAGATCTCGTTCAAACCAATTTTTGGTGGAAGTTTACATGGTAATGTACATCATATATTTTTTTTAGTTTTATCATTCTCTTATTTTAGAAATTACAGGGGGACACACACATTTTACCACTTTGGAAGTGTCTCTCGCGAAACTATTCAGTTTAGAACAAAATGATATTAGAAACCTCAATATCATTTTTGAAGACCTATCCATGTGTTTCAGTTCTAAGTATAGGGAACCCCCAAAATTTATTGTTTTTTTTTCTATTTTTGTGTGAAAATCTTAATGCGGTTCACAAAATACATCTACTTACCAAGTTTCAACAGTATAGTTTTTATAGTTTCGGAAAAAAGTGGCTGTGACATGCGGACGGACAGACAGAAAGACATGACGAATCCATAAGGGTTCCGTTTTTTACCATTTGGCTACGGAACCCTAAAAAATGGTATTGATAAAGAGATACGATTCCATTTGATTATTTCTTTTTTGAATAGCAAATATAGGACAGACCACGCAAGAATGATAACAAATCCATTGAATCTTTTTTTTTAATGCTTTTTAATTTGTTCTTCTCTATCTTGTTGTTTTTAAATAATAAACATGCTATCACGAAGAAAATCATGAAATGTTCCCACGAAAATTTCAGAATTATATCGTTAAAAGTGCTAACAAGTTTTGTAACCCGGAAACGAATCCGGGAACATTACTAAGAGTCTGTAACTAACTAAGCTATCAAGGTCATCAGATATACATATGATTATGAATACTAATGTATTTTCATGTCGCACTAACGTGATGTCGAGCTTCAGTGTGTCGCACAAGCGTGCATTCGAACTATAGTAAGTCGCAGTACAGTTTTGTCGCACAAGTGTTATTCGCACATCCATTTGTCGAGCTCACGTAGTACACTCGCACGCAACCCGAGCAAGTGAAGCGAGCGGTGCCACGACGTGTATTTTTAGTACCTCAAAATAGGAATTATTTGAAGTTCACAAAAAAAAGGCTTTACTATACCTATTATTAGAGTGGTCAATAATATTTTTTTGGAAATAATTAATTATAGGTAAAAAAATAATTATAGGTAGGTAGTTACTGAGACAGATCAGTGCAAATAATAAACCTGATATCATTGAATTAATTACACATTTCATCATCATCATCATCATTTCAGCCGAAAGACGTCCACTGCTGGACATAGGCCTCCCCCAAAAGGGGGGGGGGGGTTTGCCGTAATCGCCACGCTTGGCAGGTGGGTTGGCGATCGCAGTATGGTGGAATGCATAGAGAACGCTGCTGCCCATTCTCCGGTACGCCCCTTAGTCGCCTTTTATGACAACCACGGGAAGTGGTGCACCACACAGACACATAAAATTACACATTTAGTTCTATTTAACACTGACACAACGTCTTAAACAATCATCACATATGTGTATTTGCGTAAAACACTAACAGTAGCACTGACTTCATTTTGACAGTTCAACAACATACATTGCGTTATTTACTTTGTTGAACAGACAAATTTTCGAACATAAGAAGCAATGGATTAACAATATCCTTCAAAATCAATCAGATTGTGATTGATCGTGTGTTACGCAATTCTGCTGCTGGTTATACATAAAAACCGGCCAAGTGTGTGTCGGGCCACGCACAGTGTACGGTTCCTTAGTACCCCGTTATCACAATGTAGTACGATTCTGTTGTTCTTTATTCAGAATAGGTAAAAAAAAAACATATTTTGGTTTTCAATGCAAGTCTTTACCCATTATAAACAAGCAACTACTTCATCTTAGTCACTTTAAAGGATTAATGCTAAGGATTTTGTATTTGGTACAAAATTATCCAACACCCAAGTTCAACGACTATTACTGCTAAACAAATAAAGTTATCTTAACCGCTATACTTTTCCTTTAAAGTTCATGAAATGCACTTTCATCGAGAATTTTACCAGATTTTTCAAGCTAGTAGTTTAGCTTTTAGAGGGGGGGGGGGACGCCCTACTGGAACAAAAATTTGCACTTTAAACTTTAATATTCGTATTAATCGTAAATGGAGCATTAAATCGAAAAATAATTTTAGCAACCCCTAAGCCTTTTTAGAAGACCTATTCAACGATATCCCACACGATAGGGTAGATGATGAAAAAAATATTCATCCCCACTTCACATGTAGGGGAGCTACCCTTAAAAAGATATTTTCCAAAATTTTATTTTACCACTTTGTTGGCGTAACTGATATACGTACTCCTACAAAATTTCAGTTTTCTAGTGCTAACGGTCACAGAGATTAAGCGAGGACGGACAGACAGACAGACGGACGGACAGACAGACATGGCGAAACTATAAGGGTTCCTAGTTGACTACGGAACCCTAAAAAGGAAGTCAGTTTAAGGACACAAACTGACACATAATATCCCCATATCACACAAAACAGTACCTACCTGGACATGAGTTACCTTGGGTAACCTGGAAGTCTTTAAACAGACTCCGGCCCCAGGTTGGCCGAAGTAAGGAAAACCTGTTCAGGTGGAGATTCATAGACGACTCCGCCTTGGAGTGTAAATGTGGTGCAGTTCCACAAACGATGGGACACTTAATATCATGTCCTGCGTGTCCTGTCAGCTGCACGTTACAGGAACTGGTCGACGCTGGTGATGGCGCCAAACAAGTAGCCGAATTCTGGGCCGACTCTATTAAGATTGCTATCGACACGCTAAGATGAAGACACCAAACAGTTTATTATCTCAAAAACATCCACATTTTGCCTAAGAACATTCGCAATAACATGTCAACAGAAAAAGGCGTATTTCCTAGCGAAGAATAAAAATTTCTCTTTTTGACATGTCCAGTAAGAGGGGCCCGTGGCTAAATAATAACAGCCGCTCAGGTCGATCGATCAGGTTAAGCTACGCTTGCCGCGGTTGGTCTGTGGATGGGTGACCATCTTTACATACCGAGACCCCTCCGTGCCTCGGAAAGCACGTTAAGCCGTTGGTCCCGGCTGTCATTCGTGGATCTTTGACAGTCGTTACGGGTAGTCAGAAGCCCGAAAGTCTGACAACCAGTCTTACCAAGGGGTATCATATTACCCAGTAGCTGGGTTGTGGAGGTCAGATAGGCAGTCGCTCCATGTAAAATACTGGTATTCAGCTGCATCCGGTTAGACTGGAAGCCGACCCCAACATAGTTGGGAAAAGGCAGGCAGATGACATGTCCAGTAAATGTCCAGTGAAAATAATACTTCCAGGAATGCAGATTATGTGAAGGAAACCCAGAGTAGGTCACGTTCGAGTTTTATTGGTTTCTCGCCTTGAGATGTTAAAAGTTTCCCGGTATTTTAATGTAGGTCTTGCTAATTAGTTAGGAGGATGTTGAAGTTTGAAGTGTATAAGTGGGTGAAATCTGGGAGGGGAATATGATATTGCACGACTCATAATGCGCAGCATTAGAGAGTGCTTGACGATTGAATTTTTTTTCTGCGTCCTTTCTGTTTCTAGTACACATAACCTACTTAATTACAATTGTATATAAATTAAGTAGGTTATGTGTTAGTACATAATGTTTCTATTTCAATGTTTCTATTGTTATACTCCTAGCACTAGCTAGGAGTATAACAATAGAATCATTCGCAGAAAGGACGCAGAAAAGAATTGATCTCCATTAAATAATCTATGCAATGTATAGATTATTTAATGGAGATCAATTCTGTACTTCAAAAATTGATTTAATGCATTAGAAACGAAAATCAAAATATTTCTAAAAAAAATCCCATCAATCAAGCGTGACACCTGAAAACATTGTAGCTTGCGAAAAAATCAATTAATTGAGTTTTTTTTTTTAATAGATTCGGTTCACCCATATGAGGAACCCTATTTAAAATAAATGGCTCTTTTATTCAAAGTAGTTTTAATTATAATTTATTTAAAAAAACTAACCAATATATAGGTATAGTGATGAAATATACAGTAGTAAATATGCAGTGGTGATGGTTAACTGCATATTTACTACTGTATATTTCATCACTACTGCTCTCAAAACGGTGAAGGAAAACATCGTGAGGAAACCGGCATGTCCTTGAAGCAAAAATTCGAAGACATGTGACATCTGCTAACCTGCACTGGGCCCGCGTGGTGGATTACGGCCCACTACCTCTCACCGAGAGGAGGCCTGTGTCCCAGCAGTGGGAACATTATAGGTTAATTATGTATGATAAGTAACTAATATAATATCCATATCTTTGGTTTTTTCTACGATCAAATGAGTATTATTATCAGTCGTGCACTTTGGGATTTTCCAAATTTATTTCTGATTTTGTAATGGGTACTGCGGTCCTATTCTGTAAAAATCTCACCGTGAAAACTTAGGTGAAGTGAGCGTGGAGTGAGTTGTCAATAGTGTTAAATCCTAGCAAAAACAAACTCACTTCGCCTAAATTTTCACGGTGAGATTTTTACAGAATCGACCGGCTGTTTCGGGAGTGTTTAGAAAAATTAAATTGTTTAGAAAGATCCTAAATTAATATAATAACTTAAAATCACGATACGGCACACAGGTCGATCCGGTCAGCCGCACAGTTCGATCGATCAGGTTAAGTTACGCTTGCCGCGGTTGGTCTGTGAATGGGTGACCAGGCCATCTTTACATACCAATACCGCTCCGTGCCTCGGAAAGCACGTGAAACCGTTGGTCCCGGCTGTCATTCGTGGATCTTTGACAGTCGCTACGGGTAGTCAGAAGCCCGAAAGTCTGACAACCAGTCTTACCAAGGGGTATCGTATTATCCAGTAACTCGGTTGTGGAGGTCAGATAGGCAGGCGCTCCATGTAAAATACTGGTATTCAGCTGCAGCCGCTTAGACTGGAAGCCGACCCCAACATAATTGGGAAAAGGCTGGGCAGATGAACGTAAAATCACGATTCTAATACCCGAATGGTTACGCAGAGGTGTAGCTACGAGTATAGTAAGGGTGTACTATTTACATTTCGCCATATGAAATTGTTACCGGAAAAATGTTTTACAAGTAGATGGCTTTGCAGAAAAAGTCCTGACTGACTGATACGTCAACACAGAGCCTAAACCGCTGCTCCTAGAGATATGAAATTTGGAGGATGTGTTCGTTGTGAAGAGTAGATATCCACTAAGAACGGGTTTTTCGAAATTCCACCCCTAAGAGGGTAAATGCGGGAAGGGTGAAATTTCACTCGGACGAAATCGCGGGCAGAAGTATTTTATGCAATTAATGAAAATAAGAAAATTATAATTAAGTATTTGACCAACTTTTTTCAGATCAATCCCATTTAAAATCCACCTTTCATTTTATCATTAAGTTTCCAACATCAATGGTTTTCCAAAACATACAACTCTACTTACCTTAGGCCTATTTTTGTTGTAAAGCATGCTTTTTCTTGAAGGTGCCAATAAACAATTTTTTATTTTTTTATTTAAAAAAGTACATCGTAATCAATTCGATAGTTTTATTTCAAATGCTCTCAAACTGCGCGAGCGTTTGCACTAAAATCCCACATGCAAGCACCCAGTTAAACTATCTACGTTGTTCTCATTCCCTTATTAACATGCTCTCATAACAGTACGTAGACTTCACAAAACGAGCACTATTCTAACCTTTTTACATCCAATCCTTTTAACGTAAAAACTTCTGCAGCGTCGGTACGAATTTTAATAACAATTCACGGACTCGCTCAAACAAATCCTGCAGAAAGTTTTCCGACATTAAGAAAACAAAAGTAATTTTATTATTCGCTGGCTCTTTCATTTATGTTGATAGTGGAATATGATGATCGTTTGTTTTATCTTGCAGCTGTATATTGCTTCTTCAGTTTTTTTAAGGCTCCGTAGAGTTCCCAAGGGTACCCTTTTACTAAGGGTCCGCTGTCGTCCGTCTGTTTTAGGCTGTATCTTTTGAACCGTAATAGGTAGACACTTTAAATGTTCATAGAGTATGTACTACTATGGCCGCTGTAATAACGAAATAATAACATAAATAAAATAAAGTTAAAAATTAAAGTTAAATTAATAACACACACACACACATTTAATTTTTAACATACAAGAAACGGCGTTCTTCTCGGCAATTTTAGAAAATATTGTTACTAATTTTACGGTGGAACCCTTCGTGTGCGAGTCCGACTCGCACTTGGCTGCTTTTGTTATTTGACTCTGAAGTTGTGTACTTGACTAAAAATAGAAATTCTCGCTTTCATGACAAACATGACAGACAGTAGCTGTGTTGTCAACGCCGTAGTTCTAAAGTCAGAGATACACACAAAACATTGTGCAGTGTTGTGTTTGATCGTTTTACAAAATACCTGCATGCGATTATTTCTGGGCACCACAAGTTCAGGAGTCCTTTTGATTGCTATTATCTCCTTAAATCTGAATTTTTTATTGCAAAGTCTCTCTATTCTGAGGGTGTCTGCAGAGAGGCTGGATAGGCCTACAATGCAATGGCGAGGTTTACTAAGCTTTGTTGTCAACAAAGCTTGTTAGAAGTAGTGGACGTCTTTCGACTGAAATGATGATGATGTTACTAATATAGTTTTTAAGTAAGATGTAATACTAACACCCTATGGGCCTTGATGCTTGACAATAAATTTTTTTTTTATTATGGCTGAACCAGCTTCTGCCTTTGACTTCGTCCTTGTGACATTTCTGCGAATATATCCTATGACATTATTTGGCAATACTGTAGCTTCCCAATAGTGAAATAAATTTTCGAATCGGATCAGTAGTTCCGAAGGCTTTATAGCGTTAACAGCATGATAGACGCGCTCGCAGTAAGGCTTGATTGCATCATCTCCCACTGTTGTAAGCGACATATGTCAGGCTGATGCGACTACCAAACCTCATTTTTATGTCAATTGAATTGTCAAAATTTTTTATTCTTGTTATTTTGAACTGAATTGTCAACCAGTCTTACCAAGGGGTATCGTATTACCCAGCTACTGGGTTGCTCTATGTAAAATACTAGTATTCAGCTGCATTCGGTTAGACTGGAAGCTGACCCCAACATAGTTGAGAAAAGGTCAGGCAGATGATGATGATTTTGAACTGAATTGAATTTGTAGTGTTGTGTATGTAATGTGACTGTATGAGTGCATTATTTCTATTATATGAGTCAATGATACTCGAATTAAAGTAATATAAATTTTTTATAATATCAGCAAATAGATTTGTTAAATTCTTCTTCTTTTAAGCATATTGAAGGCAAAAAGTTTAAATATTTTTGCAAAATTCAGCTGCACGAACTCCACTCACTGATGCAGCCACCAACCGCTGATCATCAACTTCACAGGTGACAGAGCGACATAGGATGGTAGGTGGGCCATTGTGTGTGATTCACGGACGACTCCGATTTGTAAATTACAATGTGTTTGTAGGCCTCTCCCAGATTGCGCCACAGCACCCTGTCCTCCACCTTCCGCATCCAGTCTACCCCAGCCACCTTCTTTAGGTCGTCCGTCCATCTAGCTGGGAGTCCCAGACTACGCTTGCCGATATACGGTCTCCACTCCAGGACTCGGTTGCTGTACCGGCCATCGGCCTATGTCCAGCAGAGAACTGCGATAGGCTGAGTTGAGTTGAGAATCAGTTTTTAATTAAAAATACTGTTTCAAAATTTAAAAATACCTTTTGAAAAGTTTGTGCTGTTACCGATGTTACCGGCCAAACCCGATTTTAGGATGAACTAGTTTCACCTAGGCCAAACCAGTTCTCCCTACACGGGTTGCATGGTTGCGGTCGGTCGATAAGCGACGTAGGATGCAAGAGCGAGCGAAAGGCACCCCGAGGTTAGGATAGGTTAGGTTACTTCCCCCCCGGTGGGTTCCCGCATTGTCGAGGCGGGGGGGCTCAGTAGCCGTGGCTTGGACACCCACGGTGAAGCGAAGAGGAACCCGAGGAGGGGCCGCTCGTCAGGGCTTTTGCCTGTAAGCCGACGACGTAGCGGCCAACAAGTAGGTTGCGGTGCCGCTTCGGCGACATCGCAACTGAGGCGGGCCGCGATGTCGTAACGGAGGCATCGCGGCTGAGGGTTGAAGGCCGCGGCGGGAGAGGAGTGCCGGTATTGCGGTGCGCCGCTCTCCCTACCTTCCGCGGCCTTGACGGGGTCGCCACCGTTCGATGGCGGACGCGGTGGGGCCGCAGGGGAGGAGGAGTGTCGGTATGACGTTGGCCGCTCTCCCTATCCTCTGCGGCCGAAAATTGGCAGGCGGCGGGGCCAATGTCCAGACCCGTCGCAGGGGGACCAAGGGTGCCCAGACACGGGGTCGTCTGGCGCCCATGTGCTGGTTTGGTCCCTGGGGTGGTCACGGTGTGCTATGTGTTCTGGTGCGCCGGTGATGGGGAGTACTCCCCAGAGGAGGGTCCGGTAACGGACAGCCGCGGCGGGTTCACGGATGAGTGCTAACGCGTGCCCGTGTTCCCGCCGTAAGCGGCAGAGGAGGACACCGTGGAGTTTTAGTGGGTTAGAGTCCCACATAACTGCACTATCTCCCCGTGGTAGTGCAGAATGCATGAGCATTTCTCCACGTTAAAAAAAAAAAAAAAAAAAAGCTTAGGTTACTTCAAACCCTTTACACAGAAATAGAAGCCCCGCGAAGCGGTGCTCCGTCGACATAGGATGCAAGAGCGAGCGAATGAGAATACTGGTTTGGCCTAGGCGAAACTAGTTCATCCTAAAATCGAGTTTGGCCGGTAACATAGATATCAAAACAATATCGATAGTTGGTTATGAGTTACATAATTATTCGAAAGTAAGTTCCTACATAATATCGATTACTAACTATATTAGGACTGTGTTAATTTAATATTCATGTTCGCAGAATTCCAATATATGTATCGGTTATTGAAATTCCAAGATTTTATCTACACTAAAGTTTGTTTGTTTGCTTGAGCGCTAATCACTGTAACTACCGGTTGGATTTGATAAATTATTTTTGAATTTAATAGCCCAATTTTTGAGGAAGGCTATAGGCTATAAAAAATCACGCTATGACCTTAGGAGCTGAGCAAAAAGTAAGAAAGTACGCTAAGCAAAAACAAAGTGATAGCGTGGGCAGGTGATGCTATATGACGGGATGGGTCGGGGGAACAAAAGATAAAAACAATTTAGAAGTTAATGTTAGTGCTCGGCGCATCCTGGACAGTCACACCCAACACCTTATCCAACTGACCAATTCTTCTCTTGCGATGGTAGGGCTAACGCCCGCCTGGTTTGCGACCACCGAAGTCCGGCCGTCAAGCAGCCTTCTGTGTTTCGTCGATGCATTCCCAGTTCCAGTGCCTAAGGTATCTTCTGGGCACGCTCGTTCCATCATGGACCTCATCCATCGGTTTCCATCAGGCGTGATCGAGGTCAAGAGCGGGCCCATTCAGCAATAAAAAAAAAAACTTAGATATAAGACTTTATTCATATCAATTGTGATTGGCGCCAAAAAAAAACAAAATTATATATGATAATTATATTTTCTATAAAAAAGTTAACGTATTTACTATACGTCACACGTTCGCGCTAGGGCCCTAAGGTCGTAGCGGCTTTGGCGTAGCGGCTACGGCGTAGCACCGTAAGTGCTACACATAATTATAAATACTTACTGAGTGAATAATGTGAACATGTATGATGAGATTTTGAGCTGAATAACAACAGGGTCTACAGCCAACAATTACATGATTATTATAACTGGATTGCATCATCATTTTGTAACCCTGTCATTGTCATGCCACTTGTGGGTACTGGATACTGGGCCTCAAGTCTGCTATTACAATAGTGTCAGAATGGTCTATCATTGATTTTATAATTGTTGATATTGACAAGTTTGGTAATCTACTAATATAATGGCGTCATTATGACTTTCCAATGGTCAACTACTGACACTCTATTGAAAGAAATGGCATAGAATGGTAATCTAATACATAATGAAAAATTAATTACTGACTTATGCTAAAATTTTGACAGTTCCTTTGATCAGTGACCTACCATTAGAACATTGTGCAGTCATTGCTTTTAATTTGTTACGAGTATCGTATAATTTCTGTGCCATTGAACGACCAATGATCAACCATTATGAATTTAGCAGATTACGAACTTTTAGCAAAATGACAAAAGGATGGTGGTGGGATCGTGTTGGAATGACGAATTTATAAAAATAGCAGACTTGGTCCCCAGGATAGTAAACTATTTTCTTTGCTATGGTATAGTATGCGAAATCGGTCAGTAGAGTTAATGGATTTTAAGGCAAAAAAGAACGTATCAATGTGAATATAAACGAACTAACTACGATCCTATGTAAATTCCCCGTTGACAACTAAAAATAAACGTGAAACTAACGCAATTACAGTGTTAATTAAAAAACTTAACAAGTTACATTTTCTAAAAAGTAGTTCCGAGCTGTTTTCCCGAGTAATGTTACTTTTAATACATTTAAAACGCAGTTTTAAAAGAAAAGAAAATTACTTTAGAAACTCCATTGTTCTCGAAAACTCTGCATTCTCAATGTAATGTATGCTAATGTAGTTTTTGTTCTTGTTGATTTAACGTTTTTATGAACTGAATCTTTTTTATTATTTCACGGTTTTGTGAACTAATGAGATTCTTGAACGATAGAATTAGTTTACAGGAAAATACGCGGGGTTTATTTACTGAATGTTATGTGAAGAATGTAAATTTTCTCGTTGGTTTAGCGATCGCAAGGGCTTGTTGAGCATGGCGCCAGGACCTAAACACAAAAAACGCAAGTCGTAGAAACAATAAAAGTATATGATCGACTACAGTAAACAAAATCAGAAAAATATATGGTATTTTTTAGGATATATCCTAGGTGGATAGTGTGTTAAAAACATTATATAAATAATTTGATACGACAGAAAAAAATCATGAAGATACCTCTAAAAACTTTCTTTTTACAATAAAAACCATACCAATATACATACAATCATTCTGTTTTTTTGTCAGATTATTCTACAAGCAACATACTAAAATATTAGTGTTTTAATTTTTTAGTCCAAACAATAGATTTTTTGTAATTAAATAATTGCTTCATATTTTGCAATAAATTACCAGGGTTGTGTCATCGCGCTTCTCTTTCTTTTCTATGCAGTCCGAAATTGACCGCACTTTAGGTCACTTAAGCCCCTTAAAGCCCGGGTCAACAAAGTGCTATGGAGTTTCTCAGTAGCAGTTTGGAGTCTGGATTCGTGCCCAGGTAATGCTTTTAAGGCTTGCTTCCCTATCTCATGGGACTTAAACATTACTGGCGAAATGTGGGTGTATCTATGACCACTTCTGCTAAAGGCTATCTTGCGCAGTTATAGGTAATTATATAGTACTTTTTAACCCCAAACAGGGCTACGATTATCTCACCAAAGCTAAGCGGACATTACAAAAATATAATGCCTACTTTTTTCGGGCCAAACGTAGGAGGTAAGTGGCAAAATGTTGGATACAGCACGAGAGAGCTGTTTACGCAAATTGCGATGTTTCAGATAGCGGTGTAACTGCACGATTATCTCTTTGTGGCACTTTCCAGCGATTCTGTTAATTTGGCACGCGTTTTACGTGGTATTTTTGTTGTGTTTTTATCTGGTTTTAGGCAAATAATTGACAGTGACGCAACTCTCTTTTCGGGTGATGTGGAAAAATAAATAATAATACATAATAATATTTTTTTTTTATTCTTCCCTTGTGGTGGTTATTATTATTTAACCGGTTACCGATAGCGGTGAGGTACTATTTTTTATATTTTTAAATGTTTTTTTATATTTTTTTGATACTAATATTTAAAAATATAATTTATATGTATTTAGTGAAATAAAGGAAATAATAATAAATAGATTCTTTAGAACATGGGTCAGCGGCGTAATTGCGTAAAAAACTATCAGTAGCAATAGCTTTCATTCTGACAGTTCAACAACATACATTGCTTCTTTGTTGTTGAGCAGACAATTGTTTTAGCATATGAAGCAATGGATTAGCAATATCCTTCAAAATTATTCAGACTGTGATCGAATGTGTGTTACGCAATTAGGTACAGACATCAAGCTACTACAATCTAACAGATTTTTAACTTTATCGCTGAAGTATAAGGTTCAAAGTTGATTGAGAAAAAAATAATAGCTATACCAACTAATCGATGACAATAATTATCACGTTACTGTTATCAATAGGAGTCTTTTGTCAACTGGACCCACTCGAACTGGACCCACGGGATCACTCAACCTTATCACATTTTGAATATGTCGACTAGACCCACTGCCCAATTTCATCATTAATACAGTCACGGAGTAAAGCCGAATCTTTTAGTTTTATTTCTATGACTTAAAATATACTATTATTCAATTAGGTATTTGTGGAGAATTGATCGTCAAAATATTTCGTTTCGCATAACCCTACATGGAAACTTATGAAACTCTGAAGCTAGGTGCACGGTTCCAATTGGTCGTTTCCTATGGAGAAGAGCCAGCAAGAAATTGCACGGTTGCTCTCTTAAAAATAATTGACTTTTAAAATGTTTTTAAATTGTACTGTTAATAGGTATGGTAGGACAGTATAGATCGAGATAAGTACTAGGACCTTTAAGAAGATAGAAAAGCGTCAACAAATCGAATTATCTATGAATCTATCAGGACTACAACGTTCTCACATTCACAAAATAGCAAGGAATGAAGGAATCTATGTAAAACAAAAGTAAATATAAAATATAAAAAAAACTTTTTCAACTATCTAAATGACATAACACAATGGCAGTAGTATCATATACCAAACAACCTTACTCAGACATCTTATGAGAATTAAAAATGCTAAAGTCTCACCGTTTCACGTAAACATTTGTCAGACAACCAAACACTAAGCTCAGAATTGCTCAACACATTCTTTCGCCCAGAAAACTTAGCAGATGAAAACACGAAGACTAGAAAATGCAAAATTCATCCTTATGAACAGTAGTTTGCTGACGTCGCTAACTTAAAGGGTGGTCTCATTGCAAGTTATAAAACTGTGCTATTTTCTAACTTGAGAACTAATTTCATTAAAACTTTGACGAGTCTTGGAGTATTTTTTTTTTCTTAGAAAACTGGACAATTTGTTTCGTGATGAATATTTTGTGGCCAATCTCATCATCTGCCTAGCCCTTTTCCAACGATGAAAGGGTTAGATTCCAGTCTAGCCAGATGCAGCTGAATACCAGTACTTTACATGGGTCAACTGCCCAGGTATCTGACTTCCACAACCCAGTTATTGGGTCACCCCTTGGCAAGACTGGTTATCAGACTTTTGGACTTCTGACTAGCCTTAACGTCTGTCAAAGATCGACAACTGACAGCCGGGACCAATTGCTTAACGTACTTTCCGAGGCACGGAGGGGTCTCGGTATGTAATGAATGGCCATCCATCGTCGGACCAACCTCGGCGAGGGATGCTTAACTTGGAAGATCGGCCCATGCGGCTTGTTATTATTCAGCCTCGAGCCCCTCTATTTGTAGCCAATCTATTGGGCCAATATTGCGTGTCAGGAAGTGGGTTGGGCCTAACCTTTCGATAAATCAGTCAATTACCCTCGATTGATAAAACGGTTTTCCTTGGAAAGATACGTAACTGATAATATGATTTGGAACAGAAATAGTATATGATAATACAGACTATTATGCTTTAGATAGATCGTTGTCTTCTGGTTGAGCACGTGTTAGTGCATCTGTTAAACGTAAGGACAGACTTTCTAGTCAGGTCGAAAATACTAAATTAGGTATACTGGTGATAGATTTTTTTATAGCAAGGGGATTGCATAAGTCTAGTTTTCATATCAGTCTCTCCAACTAGTAAATATTCTTGTAAATTAAGCTTTACAGGAGGTCTAAAAAGGCCACTTTGGCAGAATCAAAAGGGATCATTATGAATCATAATATGACAAAGACAGTCCGTGTTTTACTTTTTTCGCTGCACTACGTAGGCATAATCAAAGAGATTGGGATTGGATTTGGATTGGATTGGTTGGTATTTTAGCACAGACAAAAAAAAAGTAACTGAAAAATCCTTCACGAATGGGATTTGATACGATTAACTTAACAGTTAACTGTCGATTATGATTCATAATGTTATCCTTTATGATTCTGATTTAGGCTCCCTGGTTCACATGGCATTCAAATTCATAATCTGCGTTTTTTCCCGATTGATACATTAATTCCTTCTGAGACACCGAACGACTATGTTCTATTCTATGTTATGGGTTTGGTTTTCGCACTTAGTCCTTCAGTGGACCATTGTGCGTGGGCCATGGCAGCCGTCGGTGGTTATTCCTATCAGCCCACCCCCTCCAGAAGCTGATCAAATCTCTGGTCTGTTAAGAACATCTGTGTACGATCTGGGTGTCCCGAGGGTTTCTGACTTTATCTGGGTGACGCCTGTGCACTCAAAGAGCACATGCGCAATGGTTTCATCAGCCTCCATGCAAGCCCTGCACAGGGGACTGTCTGTTATGCCTAATGTGTAAAAGTGTTTATTTAGTGAGCAGTGTCCCGTGATGGTCCCCGTCACCAGGCGCAGGCCTTTCCTGTCCAGTCGTAGTAAGCGCCTGGTTAGCCTGCCATCCAATAACGGCATAGCTTCTTTGGACTGCCTGCAACCTGGTGACGACGTCCACCAGCTCTCTGCTTGCGTGTGGGTGTGCTCCTGTAGCCACCTGCGTAGTTGGTTGAAGGGGATGGGCATGATAGGTTCCGGTCCACAGACTGACATACTGGAAGCCCTTCTGGCCAGCTCGTCAGCTGCGTCGTTGCCTAGCGATCCACTGTG
Organism: Mesoligia furuncula; assembly: GCA_916614155.1. Classification (NCBI taxonomy): domain Eukaryota; kingdom Metazoa; phylum Arthropoda; class Insecta; order Lepidoptera; family Noctuidae; genus Mesoligia; species Mesoligia furuncula. The sequence goes on from OU744794.1 coordinate 7,189,296, forward strand.
TCCTTTTATCCACCGAACGACTATTAGCCGTAAAAAAATCTACTGTGTTATCATTTTAGTCTAGCAAAGTTAGGGCTGTTTTTCCAACGCCAGATAAACTTTATCGGAGAAATAATTTTGAATATTTGACAGTTCTTTCATACGAATAAAAATTATCGGTCGATTATATAATCAGCTCTTAATCTTATAACTTATTGTATTCGACGGTAATAGACACTTTGAACCTTCCCCAGCAAACAACCACATCGCACCAACTTATACCAGCACTGACATTGATGTACTACCACGTTGTGACGTCATATTTCCCCCGCCATCTCCTGTCTAGCCTACACAAACAATTCTGATGGAAATTTTAATTCCATTCTGCGCTCGCTGTTTGTTTTAAGAATAGACGGAATATTGCACTTTGCTTGCAAAAATTGTTGGAACGCAGCGTTTTTCTTCCCTTTTTCATTCATTTTGTTCCTGGCCGTATGTTAATTGGTGTAAGTGGAGGTGTTAGGGAGGTTTAGTTATTTTTCTTGGTGTTTTTATTTTTGAAGTGGTGTTTTTCTGGAATTTGTGTGGTGTTTATAAAGAAAAGTTGTTAGTGTATTACTGCTTAGGCGAAGTTTTATGTTAAGGAATCTAGTCTTGATGTGTCGCAGTATCTACATAGATTTGTCGATGTACAGACGCCAGCACATCAAGCTACTACAATCTGTCAAATATATTTAATAGATTCTCAACTTTATCGCTAAAGCATAAGGTTCAAAGTTGATTTGGAAAAAAAATTGACAGTTTCGAGTAGCTTGATGTGCCAGCTGGTGTCTGTACATTGTCAATAAAATAAGACACAGATAAAATATAATTAAATTGTTTCAAATATAGATAAAATATAATTAAATAGTTAGTTAAAATATAATCAAACATTCGAACACATGTGACATCTACCAATCCGTAGGTACTTTGCCCGCGTGGTAGATTACAGCCCACTCGTTCTCGAAGATAGGAGGCCTGTGTCCCAGCAGTGGGATCATTATGGGCTAAATATGCAGTTACAAAGTAGAATGAATGCATTTCAAGCTGTAAGATTTAAAGAGATCAGATATAAGAATTGATAGGAAATAAATCGTGAAACAAGTTGGTTCATGAATACAAAGAATCATTCGATAAAGACTTGAATAAAACTAACAAAACACCAAAAACTATTTATAAAACTTTTTCATTGTTTTTTCACAATTTTTTATTTTTCTTTTACCTTGGCCAGAGGCTAAGCATCGCCATACAACGTGGTAATGCCGCCAGTCTCTTGGGTACATTACCAGTCGACAGCGATGCGGATGATTTTTAACCGACTTCAAAAAAGGAGGAGGTTCTTAATTCGACGGTATGTTTTTTTTTTTTTGTGTTTGTTACGCGATTACTCCGCCAATTGTGGACCGATTTTCTAAATAATTTTTTGTTTGAAAAAAAAAAAACACCGTCAAATTGAGAACCTCCTCGTTCTCAATGCGACGGTATGTTTTTTTTTGTGTGTTTGTTACGCGGTTACTCCGCCAATTGTGGACCGATTTTCAAAATTATTCTTTGTTTGAAGGGTATACTCTAGAGGTGGTCCCATTATCATCAAGTTGGAATCTGATGAGAGGATCCCATGGAAATCGAGGGAAACCCTCAAATTTTATAGGCAAAGCTACAACGATTTGGGTATTTTTTAAAATAACTTAAGCATTTGCTCTCGGAAATCATCATTTGGTAAAGTGGAGCTGATGAAGAAGACCACAGATGGCCATTGGAACTACTCAATGACAAATATTTCACGGGTTGCGCTTCGATTACTTTAATATGGTTGCTAAGCAATTTATGCACATCACAATGCGTATGGTCAATAAACGAAAATGCGGAACCAAAGAAACCAACTTCCGAAATTAAAGTTATTTTTCAATTTGTAGTTTTTTTGGAAGTCGGTTGTTTTTTTTGTAAAATGTTTTTATTTCGACGCTATTTTCTAGTTTCTGTATAGTTTTAGTTAACTCATCGAATGCCGTAATTAGAGACACAATAGAAAGACAATTGCTTATGTCGAACTGTGTAACTTAAGACATTCAAAAGGTTAAGTTAGAATTTAATTTTATTATTTTTATCTGTTTACATAAATACAGTCATTATCAATAGGGTTAAATATGAACTTGATGGTTGTAAAAAAAAAAATGCATTCATAATCAGCCTATAATGTTCCCACTGCTGGGACACGGGCCTCCTCTCTTCGATAGCGAGTGACACACGGGCCCAGTACAGGTTGGTAGATGTCGCATGTCTTCGAATTTTTGGTTCTAGGACAGGAGTCGTCAAATGACGTACCGCAGTCTGGTTTCGCACCGCCGACGTATTTTTCGATCTCGACTTACCGATGAAAATCTCCAAGATTTAACGGCAATAGCTTACACGAACTTTACTCCAGACTTCAGACACACCGTTCAAAGTAAAAATTGTCATCATTCACATTAATTAATGACTTTGTTAAAACTATTCGTTTCGTTTTATTTCTTTAACTAGCTGCGCCACGCGGTTTCACCCGCGTAAATGTCGATTCTTTGGGAATATCGGGATAAAAAGTAGCCTATATGTTAATCCAGGATATCAACTACCGCCATACAAAATTTTATCAAAATTGGTCTAGCCGTTTGAGCGTGAAGAAGTAACAAACATATAAACTCACACACACACACTCTCACCCCCACACATTCTCACAAACTTTCGCCTTTATAATATTAGTGTGATTATATTTTAAATGGACCCCCAGTGATACTAATCAGTGATCACTGTTCTAGGACATGCCGGTTTCTTCGCGACGTTTTCCTTCACTGTTCTGCGAGCAGTGGCGATGAAATTATTCACAAAATAATAATAGTACATAACAAAAAAGAAAAGACACCCGAACAACAAGACGCACAATTACTTCGCCTCAACCACAATGAATATTTCCAAAGCAATAACCGTACGAAATATTCCCATCCCTTATCGTCGCAAAGCGTTTTAATTTATGCCGCTAATGAAGACGTTCAGCGTCTAGGCATTGAACGAAGACAACGCGACGCGACGCAATTTCCGGTTTTTAGTTTCAAAGAGCTTTGCGTTGGGTGACGGCTTCTCGTACCTTAGTTTTAGCGGTTACTAAGCGTTCTCGATTGGAGTTTTTCGACAATCGATTCCTCCTTCGAGTTTGAATACAAGCAACAACATCAAAACTACTAGTAATAATAATATTTACGTATTTATTTTGAATGGTTATGTGCTTAACACAAATAACAGCCTCATAGTTTTCTTTGAATCATTTACCACCAGATCATAGACTAATCAACCTATAATTTTCCTACTGCTGGACACAGACCTCCTCTTTGTGAGAGAGACTGGGCCATAATCCAACACGCGGGCCCTTTTTGGTTCTAGGACATGCCGAGTCCCTCACGATGTTTTCCTTAGCCGTTTTCGAGAGCAGTGGTGACTAAATTAAATTCCTACACAAAGTGCCTAGGTTCGAGCTTACGACCTACAACTCGTAAGATGGGGCCGATACAACTAGGCCACCACTGCACCAGACGGATCGGACGTTTTTAGGTTATCCCGGTAGGTACGCTGGCGTAGACTGGATAATAGAACGAACGAACGAAGTCATTAATTGGGTCCGTTCCACTCGCGGTGGAAACCGGGCTACCATCCCATCTCCATTACCACCAAATCCATCCACTAGTTAAGTAGATTTGTGAATGTTTTCGGTTAAGTTCATGACTTAACCGAAAACATTCACAAATCTACTTAACTTAAACTTATTTCCATCGTAAATCCTTGGTAGCCACGAAGGAAGCACTTTGACAAACACGGATGAGCTCGAAATTGGTTCCGCTGTTTAGTCCGGGGATTGCCTCTCATTCCTCCTCCTTATTTGTTGCTACCATAATTGGATGTAGTACATCGTAATTTGGGACATATTGTTTTCCTTATTTGAGATTTGGGTTGACTTTTTAATTATTTGGCGTGGTTGTTTTTTTTTTGTGGTTGTTTACCTAAAACAAGCAAGTCATTTCTTATAAACAGTATCCGCTTTTATAACAAGTTGCCAAGTCGGTCAAAGAACTAAGCGACGGAAAGTTCAAAACCCACATCAAACGTGTCCCTATAAAATAGCATATTAAAAAATTTAAGACTACGTTGAAGACAAGGAAGTTTGGGAATAATTCCTTCTGCGGCTTTCCTAGTATCTCATTAACGGCATAACTATGTATATGTCTATTAACTGTTTTTTTTCTTACGCCTTTGACATAATCTTCTCATTACTTGACATTATATTATATACCATTATTTACCTTACAATTCTATTTCAATTCTGTAAGTGGCTTTTGTGAACATTATATTATTTTTATTTATCTTTTAAATAGATTCTTTTATTATATTTTGTGAATGTGAGACGGTAGATTGGTAGACCATTTTCTATTTTGATAAGTCCGGTATTTGTTGACAGGCCTAATGTAATTTTGATGTCCAAAAAGTCCTGATTCTCAGCCTAGTTTGAATAAATGACTTTTGATTGTGTCTAAAATTCAAACCAAAGTATCCAATCAGCTCAGTTTATAGTTGCATCGCTTACGCCACAACTCTGCACTGTCTATGATTATTCAGTAGCTGTGTTTTTTGCGCAACAATCAATTTCCCCCTGTCAATCACAGCGTTAATAGGTATGGGAGGACTGTCTGTCCTCCTCTGTCCTCCCATACTTAATAACACCGTGCCTTGAAAACATTTTAAAAACCAATTATTTCCACCTCTTCTCCATAGGAAACGGCCAATTAGAACCGTGCACCTAACTTGTAACATTTTATAAGTGCCCATGTGAAATAAAATATTTTTATTTTGAGTACATTAATTGAATGAAGAAGACGGATGAAAAAAGATGCATGCAGCGGAGATGAGAATGTTGAGATGGATGTGTGGAGTGACGAGAATGGATAAAGTAAGAAATGAGTATATAAGAGGAAGTTTGAAAGTGGCGCCAGTGACAGAAAAGTTGAAAGGAAATCGTTTGGCTTGGCATGGGCATGTGATGAGAAGGGATGAAACGCATGTGACTAAAAGAGTAATGAATATACATGTTGATGGATGGAGAGGGAGAGGAAGGCCGAAGAAAAGATGGATGGATTGTGTGGGGAATGATATGAAAGAGAAGGGAGTGAATGATAGCGTGACGGCTGACAGGGGAGAATGGAAGAAGAAAACGTGTTGCGCCGACCCCAAGTAACATGGGATAAGGGCAGGAAGATGATGATGATGAGTACATTTAATTGAATCAACTTAGCCATCGCAGACCAATGCTGGAATTAATCCTCTTCCTAATAACGCCACAAAACACGGGGCCTAAGAAGGCTACTTTGGCAGAATCATAAAAGGATAACATTGTGAATCATAATGGACAGTTAACCTTTTTGGCCCCCTGTTCCTCCGCCTTTCACATCAAAGCCGTCAGTTTGTCTAGTTGCAGTCAACCTTAATAGTACCTAAGTATTGTATTAAAATAAAAACTTTTTTACAAAAAAAACAACCGACTTCCAAAAACACTATAAATAAAGAGAAAAATAACTTTAATTTCGGAAGTCGGTGTCTTTGGATTATTATTTTAGTTTTGGCCACCGACTTCCGAAATTAAAGTTATTTTTCTCTTTATTTATAGTGTTTTTGGAAGTCGGTTGTTTTTTTTGTAAAAAAGTTTTTATTTTTCACTTTTTAGCGGGTCAGTTTGTAATTTATCTAAGTTATAATAGCCTAATGTCAACTGCTTATCACCTTTTACAAAATATTGCTTTTGCCGATGCATGGACGTTAATTGTTGAGGAGTTCTCCTAGTAAGAACCAGGAGAACTGGAGCTGATTGAGAAGTCACCATTGTAATGAGCATAAATTGCTTAGCAGCCATATTAAAGTAATCGAATCGCAATCCGTGAAATATTTGTCATTGAGTAGTGCCATTTGTGGTCTTCATCATCAGCTCCACTTTACCAAATCATAATTTCCGAGAGCAAATGCTCAAGTTACTTTAATAATAGACTTAGGCAAGAAAATTTTTGCTAAGGGCCAAGTTTATGTTACGCTTAGTCATGTAAAGACGCTGTATGGCATTGTATTATGCGACTTGGAACCTACCAAATTGCTAAATAGACCACTTGACGAAAAGGCATTGCGTGAAATGCAACGATTGAGGCTTTTATAAATCATCATCAGCCAATTGCAGTTCACTGCTGGACGTAGACCTCCCGAAGTTTGCGCCAACGTTCGCGATCCTCCGCTTCTCTCATCTAGCCACTACCGGCAACCTTTGTTAGGATAATTATACAGAAGAAAAACTCGCAAAAGTATTTCACTTTAAGAAGTATTTATTAGTTTTTAGACTACATGCTGATAATCCTGGCTGCAGCATCAGGCCAGACTTATGTCAACATTGCATTGAACTTAAAATTTAGTCCTGTTTAAAATGAGCCCAAACACGACTACGGTGCTGTAATTTCAAGGTTTTACTTTTTCTGATGCTCGACTGGCTTCAGCATCAGGTTTCTATGTACTTCGGTGTTCCTCATTAACAGTACGTTTATCCACACATCGAGCCCTTTTCAATGAGCCTAAACACGATATATCTGCTGTTAGTTGTCGAGGAGTTAGGTACTCTGCAGACTATCCTGACTGCAGCATCAGGTCATAACTTGATGATCATGAGACCAAATGTGGCAAATGCCCTATCAAACATCAAAACAATTTACTAAAACAGTCCTTGCCTGTTCGAGTAACTTCTTACTGTTAAGGAGTTGAACCTTCCATCATCAGCCCAGCTACCTGAGATGGTGACAACCATACGCAAATACACAAGATACTTCATAAAATATGCGAAAAACAATAAGTGAGCCTATAAAATTTGAGGATTGCTCTCGATTTCTCTAAGATTCCATCATCAGATCCTAACTTGGTGACAATGGGACCACCTCAGAACTAGCTACATTCGAACAAAAAAAGAATTTTGAAAATCCGTCGACAACTGGCGGAGTAATCGGTGAACAAACATACAAAAAAAAAAAAAAAAACATACAAACATCCGAACATAGTACCTCCTCCTTTTTGTAAAGTCGGTAATGAGCTTTATCTTCCGTCATATGTTTTAAAGTAGTTCTTTGAGACTATTATTACTATTTTCCCGCATAAAAGGTTCCGTTTTTAGGGTTCCGTACCCAAAAGGGTAAAAACAAGTCCCTATTACTAAGACTCCACTGTCCGTCTGTCCGTCTGTCACCAGGTCTCATGAACCGTGATAGCTAGACAGTTGAAATTTTGACAGACGATGTATTTCTGTTGCCGCTATAACAACAAATAGTTACTAAAAACAGAATAAAATAAATATTTAAGGGGGCTCCCTTACAACAAACGTGTTTTTTTCGGAGTTTTTGCCTTGTGGTACGGAACCCTTCATGTGCGACTCCGACTCGCACTTGGCCAGTTTTAGGTTCCGCTATTTAGTCCAAGGATTGCATCTCAACTTATCTCCGCTACTTAAAGCCGTAAACGTCAATTTTAAAATTTATCATCTCTGTACTTGTTAATTTTGTAAATCTTTCAATGTAAAATATTTTAAAACTCAAATTTTATTTATTTGTATAACTTTAGCATTTCTCGTCAAACATGAGAAATACCTTAACCAAACCACCAGACCTATTTTCGCATCACATACTTTTCACGAAGGACAAAGGGCCTCTCAAAGACCTGCCGCCCGGAGCCTCGCAATGGGTAAGGCCGCCTCTGGTGATTACTTACGTCCGCATTGCGTTACTTACGTAGTCACGCAGACAAATTTTTCAAACATATGAAGCAATGGATTAGGAATTGCCTATAAAATCCTTCAGTTCAAAAACTACTTAATTTCTATCAACAATCCAAATCACGTCTTGGAATTGTCTGTGCGTTGTCTTTTAAAAGTTCAAAAATATTACGAACTTCATACAAATTCATAACTTCAAAAAGTCTGTTAATATCCGCCACATAAAAGTAAAGGAAGTTCTCATAATAGAAGAAATGACAAAAATTGCCAATATCTTTGTTTACCATTTCAATCTACAAAGGAAATCGATTGCCCGGGGACATTGTAAGATTACTAGGCAGGGGTCCTAGAAGCGCTGGTCACCCCTGCTTTTAATAAATGTATCTAGCTTTAGGCGATTTGATACTCGATAGGTACCAACAGAAAAATAATAAAAGATATTTTGTGATATTTTCAAAGAAGTGGAGAGTTTTGTTTTGATTGAGCATGCTATAGGCAGTCATTATAGCCGATATTTGTGACTTTAATGAGTGCCTATTCTCATTGTAAGGAAAGAAAGAAAGAATGACATTTGGGTGAGGTAAAAGGTTGTTAATGTTGCATAGAAGTCGTAAAAAATCAAATATTATGTAACATTCAGAAACTATAGAGTATTTTTTTTTTTATTTATGGAGAAAATTAATAGCATCGAATTTTAATTCATTCTTTGATTTGTCTAATTGAATACGCATTTTATATAATCAATTTTCAATCGGAATAAAACTCAAAAATTAATTGCATAAATTAACATGATTAATATATTTTTTAATAAAAGCCGCAGTATCAATCCCCTCGAACGATCTGTATCGAAAATTTCATTAAGTCGAAAGTAAATGGAATGAAAGCGAATTTCACACTCGAAAAAATTTCAAAAGGAACCAACTTGAAATACTCGATATTGCGTTAAAAAGAGAGACCGCATAATAAAATTGTGTTTGTTGGGACGTAGACGACGCGAAGACTTTGAACTTGTCACATTTTTTAATAAATACGTAGACCAAAGAAACGATGGATGGACTGTGTGAAAAATGATATGGCAAGAAAGGGGTCACTATCGAGACGACGACTAAAGGCCGCCTTACCCTTCGCCGCCAAACAGGCATCAACCTAACCTAAGCACGTAATCAAAGCAGATCAGAAGCTCCGATACGTCGACTCGGCTATGGCTAGGCGACGCCGCGCTTACGGCTCGCCGGCCGCTGTTTGATGGTGCAGCACGCAGGCCGGAGGGGTGAGAGGGACAAAGGTGGACGAAGAGACGTTAGCTCGGGTACGGAGAGAAGTAAGCGCGGGGATGACGAGCCATAAGCGCGGGGACGTCGAGCCGTGAGCATGTCCCGAGGCGAGGCGATCACGTTACGATTCCGATTAGTGTGCGTTGCAGTTTCTTGCCGGTTCTTCTCCATAGGAAACGACCAATTGGAACCGTGCACCTAGCTTCTGACGTTTCATAAGTGCCCATGCAGGTTTATGTGAAATAAAACATTTTGATTTAGATTTTGATTTTGCAGTTGGGAGTTTCATACAAAGAATACTGAACGGCTCAAGGTATTACGCTGCCGATCTCTTTCCGGTTTGATACGTGTGCTATGACCTAAATAGAGTAGAATCAAGAAGAAGACATGTGGCGCTGACCTCAAATAATTTGGGATGAGGGCAAGAGAACGATGATGATGAATAACACGTCATTTTTTTTTTCATCTTGTGTCGCTATTCCTTTAGGGTTCCGTACAATACGCGCCACGAAAGATGAGACTTGACTTTTATATTAAACTTTATTGTTTCGTAATAAATATTACAATATTGTTAAGAATTTTAATCTGAATGTCATCGTTAAATCGATAGAGATTAGCGCGTTCAAACAAACAAACTAACCCTTCAGCTTTATTATAACCCTCTTACTAATAAACGTATTATATCAGATGAATACACCGATTTGTCTCTTTCAGTCGTCAGTAATTTGACTTTCGAAAGAAGAAGACAAAGCGTTGTGTAAATCTAACTATACAGACACTATACAAAGTTCATTAGTAAGGGGTTAGTATATAGTTAAAGGTTGATCTGATATTTTCCTTTACCGATGTCTGTACGTACAGTCAACAAAAGAGATGAGTATGCAGGATCGTCGGATATAGTTGAAGTTTAGTAAGAAACCGATGGATGTTCTCGAATAAAATTTTATTTTATTAATAGAAAACAATTTCTTCGGAAGATACCTCTAAAAACTTTCTTTTAACAATAAAAACCATATTAATATACATATAATCACTCTGATTTTTTTGTCAGATTATTCTACAAGCAACATACTAAAAACTAGTGTTTTAATTTCTTAGTCCAAACAATAGATTTTTTGTAATTAAATATTTGCTTCATATTTTGCAATAAATTACAAGGGTTGTGTCATCGCGCTTCTATTTCTTTTCTATGCACTCCGATAGTGACCTCGCTTTAGGCCATGAAAGCCCCTTAAGCAAATCACCATAAAATTATACGGACAGTTTAAGTTGGTTAACAATTTGATTTTACTTAACTTTTTAACAAAGATATAATTTTCACCCAGGTCCACACTATCTGCAAACAATTTTATTACATAGAAAATACTCGTTGGTAGAAAATCTTCGACGCGTCTGACGGGATCCGTTCATGCGCACTGGACTCGTTTGAGCGTTGCAACTGAAATATTTTAATGATAAACACCTGGCATTTGTTGAGGTACAGTAATATTATGGGGGAATGTTGAAAATAAATTATTGAAGTAAATATTATGTGTACTTGAAGAAAGATGTATTCGATGGTTTGACAGAGCAATATTATTAGTATAATATTTGAAAATAATATAATACGGTTGTCTCTCTTTGAGTTCCGAGTTCTTAAAACGAAAACCACTTCTTTCAACTTTTTTTTAATTTTTTTAATTGTTTTTTTTTTTGAAGTGAAAACTTCTGTAGGTGCGTTGGGCACTGTTTGAGATGGGAAAAAACTATTGAACTCGCGCCACTGTTACCGTAACCGACACCGCTTCGGATGTGTTCGACTGTCCTCGGGATGTACTCGGTTTAAATGTATATCCGATACGCCAGTGAGTGATGGCAAAGTTTTCTGTTTGTGTTTTGTTTATAAGACGATAAAAAAATACACATGTAATTGTACAAGTTTTCACTTCTATCGGCACTCCCAGAGTGCCACTGTTGTTTTTTTGATGACCGTTGAAAAATTTCTTCGCAGGGGTCTATAATTATGTGCTGAATTAATGGTTTCAAATGTGAGAATCTTTGTTTATTCCGTATGCAATACAAACCATTGATACGCCTAGTCATCGGAAACCGACAAGCCAGCATAGAATTGAACACAGAAATTCGAACGCCCAAAAATTTGCGGAATGGAATCGACATCCCAAAAAAGGCCAAAAGAAACCAAAACGATTCACGCAACAGCGTTACTCTAGAATTGCTAACAGCAATCCCACCTCTAAAAATCAGCGATCCAGAACCACGAAAAAAAAGAGCGAAAACTGCGCCTTTCTAAAAATATAAAACTATATAAAAATATCCACAAAAAAACAATTTTGCACTGAAATACATCATCTTAAAACTTTCAATATTTTTCGTATTACAAAACCAATCCTAAGGGATGTTCCAAACAAGCTAGTTTGATAACAACAAAGTTGCAAGCCACTGGCGCTTATCCCAACATTAGCATACGTTAAAAGAAAAATGTTTAAGAAACTGCGTCATGTGTTCCTGCCCTTATGATATAGGAGTCGGAAAACTATGAAACAGTGATTTGTATAAAGTTTGTGTGCTACTTTTTTAGGGTTCAGTACCTAAAGGGTGCCAACGGAGCCCTAACTAAGCCTCCGCTGTCCGTCCGTCCGTCTGTTTGTCAGCGGGCTGTATCTCATGAACCGTAATAAATAGACAGTTGAAATTTTTACAAAGTGTGTATTCCTATTTGCCGCTATAATAAGTTAAAAAAAAGCTAAAAATTAAAGGGGGTCAAGGGGGCCATACAAAAAACGTTAAAAAAAAATGTAGTGTTAAATATTTTACGCTAGTACGGAACCCTTCACGAGTCCGACTCGCACTTGGCCGGTTTTTGAGGATTTAGTTATCTTCGTCTTTTAAAGATATTTGGGAGAGATTTGATAAGTAGCTTGCAAGGTAAGATGACATACAAATATTGCCTACAACGCCCGACATCTTGAAAGCACTTTTAAAACATCATATTTGTTGAAGTTGAGGTCATTATTTATTACTTCAATCTGCCAGGCCTGTTTTCCAACTATGTTGGGGTCGGCAGTCTTACCGGTTGCAGCTGTATACCAGTATTTTACATGAAGCGACTGTCTATCTGACTACCACAGATACTTAGGATTGGTTGTCAGACTTTAAGGCTTCTGACTACTTACTTGTAACAACCGCCAAGTATCTACGAAATTGCCAAGTATCTACGATCTACGTTTTGGAATGGGCCTAGCTTCAACTTTCTGACTAACTGACAGACTATTTAATTTTGACAATTCAAAAGTGCCTGTACAAGGTTTAATGAGGGATTTTCTTTTTTAACTCTTCCCTATTCGCTGGATAGATGGCGCTGAACTTGGTAAGTTACTGCAAGGAACGGAACGTCACATCATTTTAGATTATTTCACGGATGTAATTTTGAGATCGTAAAACGAAAGCAAATGAAATTGTCAGTCAACGAGCATATGTGACGTGACGCAATGTTTTTTTCTCAAGCACTTTGGCTTTGGCACCTAGTAACGTAGTCAGTTCAACGCCATCTACAGAGTTCTTGGAAACTATGTTTTTTTTTTTATACTCAAAAAGAAAACCTCTCATTGAAATAAATGCTTTGAGTTTGAGTTTGAAATACAGCCAGGCTCTGTTTTGCATAGGGTCGCAGTATAATGCTGAGCGATAGTCGTTTTAGCCAACTCATTCTTATTTTTTTTGTGTTTATGTTCTTTATTGCGTCATGTTTATCGCAATTAAACGTATTTTCTTTTTTTTTCTTTCTTTATTTTCGAGGCACGGAATCTTGGTATATAAAGATGGTCACCCTGGAAGAACTAGCCGTGCGGCTGGGAAGATGTCGATTTTGTATATCTACCTACAAACTACACCACCTGCTACGGTCCTTACGAAGGTACTCTCACCGTAAAAAATTGGGAAGTGAGCGGTCAATAGTCGGGCCTGCGGGCGGAGAGTAATGGGTAGCTCACCGTCCGATCAGGATCAGGCCCGTGCCGGACGGCGCGTACGTGTTCCACGCGCGCCTCAAACAGATGTCAGCAGCAGAGAAGGGGCCCCTTAGGGCCGAAGCCTACCGGGTCAGCGGGATTGTCCGAAAGGGTTACAAAGGAATATAAAGGGCTAAGGAAGGAACACGGGTGGGTTTTAGTCAGTAAGAGTCTGTCACTCCCTTCCGCTACGGCCAGAGCGGGAGGGGTCATTTGATGATTTCCAACCACAAAAAAAAAGCGGTCAATAGTGTCACTCTCTTGCATTACGTGGATAGACAGCTAACTTCATCTAAGTTTTCATGGAGAGATATTTGCAGAATAACAGTCCTGGAGGCCTAAAAAGTGGCCCCCAGTGTTTAATGTACAGTGTATAACGGACAGTTAACTGTTAAGTTAATCGTATCAAATCCCATTGGTGAAGGATTTTTCAGTACCAAATTTTTTTTTTGTCTGTGCTAAAATACTAATCAATCCAATCCAAATCTAATCCTAATCTCTTTGATAATACCGACGTAGTGCAGCGAAAAAAAGAAAAATACGGACTGTTTTCGCCATATTATGATTCATAATGTTATCCTTTTATGATTCCGCCAAAGTGGCCTTTTTTGGGTCCCCTGGTCATACACGTACGCCGGTTGCGAGTACACTGTATATAAAATATTGTATAACATTTTATAAGAAAGTAAGAATGGAGTTTCTTGCCCATTCTTCTCCATACAAAACTAACTTTTGGAAGTATTCATTAGTTTTAATATTTTGTAAATTTTGACGTTCAACTGACTTTTTTTTATGGCTTACCTCATCATCCGCCTAGCCTTTTCCCAACTATGTTGGAGTCGGGTTCCAGTCTAATCGGATGCAGATGAATACCAGTATTTTACATGGAGTGACTGCCTATCTGACCTCCACGACCCAGTTACTGGGTAAAACGATACCCCTTGGTAAGACTGGTTGTCAGACTTTCGAGCTTCTGACTACCTGTAACGACTGTCAAAGATCCACGAATGACAGCCGGGACCAACGGCTTAACGTGCTTTCCGAGGCACGGAGGGGTCTCGGTATGTAATGATGGTCACCCATTCACAGACCAATCGCGGCAAACGTAGCTTAACCTGAACGATCGACCTGTGCGGCTGTTATTATTTAGCCATGGGCCCGGGCTTACCTACTAGTAATAAATGATCATAAAACTGACTTGGCACGAGTGTATGACAGACGAACACACCATGAATATTATTTGCCTCGATGAACGTACAAGGACTTCTTAGTGACATTCTTGAGAAACGTCAGGCGTGCGTGTATGACCAGAAGGTCAATTCTGGTATCTCTAAGAGCGTTTGCATTGAGTCTTAATCTGTCAAATATACAATCAATTTACATACAATTACATAGATTTTGAACGTGTTTAAGTACGAGAATTGGCCTTCAGATGCGAGAACGTAGGTAAACGTGACAAAAAAAAAATGTTTATTGAAGAAAAGCCTATGTACCTAACAGACTAAAACAATGTTATATTATAACTAGGTGGCTATGCAATAGATTGGAATCCTGATCTCCAAACTATAGGGGTGTCCCTATATCTTAGAGATCAGTGTCCCTCCACAGCAAAGTTACAAGCCAATATTTATAACTCCTCCATAATTTCAGGCGAAAGATGTCCACTGCTGAACATAGGCCTCCCCCAAGCACCTCAACTTCGACCGGTTCTGTGCTTCTAGCATCCAAAGGGTTTCTGTGGTCTTCACAAGGTCGTCGGACCACCTTGTGAGAGGCCTTCCAACGCTACGTCTTCCGGTACGCGGTGGCCACTACAGAACCTTTCGGCCCCATCGGTCATCTGTTCTGCGAGCAATGTGCCCTGCCCACTGCCACTTAAGTTTCGCAATTCTTCAAGCTATGTCGGTTACCTTGGTTCTCCTGCAGATCTCCTCATTTCAAACTAATATAACTCATTGGTACAAATTATTTCTTTACATAGTTTAATAAAAACCGGCCAAGTGCGTGTTGGGCCACGCACAGTGTAGGGTTCCATAGTAGCCCGTTATGTTATATTTTGTCTTTCAATGCATGTCTTTACCAGTTATAAACAAGCAACTACTTCATCTTAGTCAGTTTAAAGGATTCATGCTAAGGATTTTGTATTTGGTACAAAATTATACAACACCCAAGTTCAACGACTATTACTCCTAAACTAATAAAGTTATCTTAACCGCTATAGTTTTCCTTTAAAGTTCATGAAATGCACTATCATCGTGAATTTTTCCAGATTTTTCAAGCTAGCAGTTTAGCTTTCCCTACTGGAACAAAAATTTGCACTTTAAAGTTTAATATTTCGTAAATGGAGCATTAAATCGAATAATAATTTTAGCAACCCCGAAGTCATTTTAGGAGACCTATTCAATGGTATCCCACATGATGGGGTAGACGACGAAAAAAATATTCATCTCCACTTCACACGTAGGGGAGCTACCCTAAAAAAAATATTTTCCAAAATTTTATTTTACCACTTTGTCGGTGTAATTGATGTACTAACGGTCTCTTAGGAAAACCTCGGACAGACAGACAGACAGACAGACGGACATGACGAAACTATAAGGGTTCCTTGTAGGAACTAAGGAACCCTAAAAAGGAGTATGTAAGGATCGTCGCAGGTGGCTTCTGTAGTTTCTGCTTACCTCCATGAGAATATGGCGTGACTCTGTGTATGTATGTGAACCTTATTTACTGCCAACATAAAATAATAACTTCCCATCACAAAGTAAATTCACAAACATTGTGTTTATTAATTAGTCATAAATCATAATAACGCCTCAAAATCGTTGTTACAAGATGGCAGAAATGAATAATTAAGATTTGTAAGTTTCAAGTTGAAATGAATAAATATGACGCTTCACGAAACAAATTAGCAAAATGTGGTTGATAAATAAGATATTTGAGGATGAATGTCGGCTATGAAGTAAGAAGGCTAAACAAAGAAAAGAAAGATTATTTGTAGGAGAGATAATAATGATAGGAAGATAGTCACCATCTGCCTAGCCTTTTCCCAACTACGTTGGGGTCGGCTTCCAGTCTAACCGGATGCAGCTGAATACCAGTATTTAATACGGAGCGACTGCCTATCTCACTTCCACAACCCACTTACTAGGTAATACCCTTGGAAAGACTGGTTGTCAGACTTTTGGGCTTCTGACTTAACGACTGTCAAAGATCCCCGAATGACAGCCGGGTCAACGGCTTAACGTGCTTTCCGAGGCTCGGAGAGTTCTCGGTATGGAAACATGGTCACCCATCCACAGACCAACCGCGGCCCTGATCGATCGACCTGTGCGGCTGTTATTATTTGGCCACGGGCCCCTCAATGATAGGAAGAAAGTAAACACTTAAATACCGAAATAATATGTTTAATGGATTTTGCTCATCTTTCTTCTACTCTGTGACTCATTAAAATGGGCAAAGTTTTAACACCATGCATGGTGTTAAAACTTTGCCCATTTTTTTTCTATGGGTAGAAACTGCAGAAAGCGACCTGCAACGATCCGTAAATACTCTTCAAATTACCTTGTCTAAATACATAAATAGGTAAAGTTTTAATATAGTTTTCTATTTAGTATTATTAGTATTATGTCTTTACCTAATCTTTGTCTTCGCACTGGGTACTAAATTAAATGACTAAACTAAATAAACAAACAAAAGGGACACTTAGGCGTCGAAGTATTCGTCCACATCGCTGTCATCCGGAACCGTGCCCAAAAGACTGGCAGCATTGCCACGTTGAAACGCAAACAACATAATTATGTGCGAACATGGAAATTTCCTATCAAGATACACAAAAACTAACTAATTGACACTAAAATTGCACATCAAACATACACACAATAAAAACATCGTTAAAACCGTAATTCTGAGTATTCTTACATACAATTTGAATGGAACCTGAAACTAGTAGTTGTAAGCGTCATTTGTGTCGGCCGGAAGTCGTTAGCCGTCGTCACAAACGTCCGTTCCGGTTCCTGACGGGATAATAGCCGGTTGATGTGTCGTACCGGCCACTGTTAGCTTTTTAAATAAATAATCGGAAAAGGTTCCAGTTGAAATAGGGAAGGGTAGTTGTGGGTAAGGAATAGTTGTGTTTTTGATGTAGCTAGATGTATAATATATAGTCTATTCAAACGTATATTAGATTAAAGTTAATATTATTTCAAGTTAAACAAATATCAACTTTATCTTAATTAGAATATTTTATTCAAATCTTTATTCCCAATAGGTACATGATAATATTTACATAATCTATGCTAATATTTAAAATAATAATAATAATATGTACATTTGTATAAAAAATAAGCAAAATAATCATAGGGCATCAAAAAATTCGTCCGCATCGCTGTCAACAGGAACAGTGCCCAAAAGGCTGGCAGCATTGCCACGTTCTATGGCGATGCTAATTCTTTGGCCAAGAAACAGCCCAGCCCTCTGGTCACGTGAAGAGTCGACTAACCGCTTGGATATATCTCGAAAAACGAGGATCAAGTTGATTTCAGAGTCAATAGCACTATTGAAAAAGTTATAAAAATGTTTGAAGTTGTAGCGTAAACTGAACTTTATTGTGTAGGATTTAAAGTTATTTTTCCATTAACTCATATTTGTTTACATTTTTGGCCGAATTTTTGGTCGCGCATGCAGAATACCCAATTTGCGTAACACACTTTCAATCACCATCAGAATTATTTCGAAGGATATTGTTAATCCATTGCCTCATATGTTCGAAAAATTTGTCTGCTTATCAACGTAAATAACGCAATGAATGTTTTTGAAAACTGTCAAAATGGAATCCATTACTGCAGTTAGTGTTTTACGGAATCATCCCGCTGGTCAAAACTGATAACTTATCGGATTGTCTTTTTGAACACCTATCAGTTTTTAAAATATTATTATTATTGAAATTAGATATAATAAGCCGCACTTGTCACAAACAATATAATATTCACAAATAAAACTTCTACAAATTAAAACTAAAACAAAGTCTACACAGACGTTTTATTAAGACGGCGACAATTTCGTGCTAAAAGCTCGGGCGCATCTTACATCTCAACGCCAATCTAAAGTATTAAACTTTTATTTACTCCTCTAAACAAACTTCAGTCGTCAGAATGAATTTCAAACAAGTAAATTGTTGAGTTCCTTCTTCAAGAAATCTTTAAAGTGCCAAGTGGTGCAAGAATGACCTAGACAGTCCTCATCCGAAACCTTTCCATCCCCAACCTTACTTTCCTCATCTTAGAGAACAATTTTGTCTGAGGGACGTGATCGATATATCCTATTTCGAAATAAAGGGATATAGTCTGAGTAAATATCATTATCGTTGGTCCACAACAGCTCTCCCTCTGCGGTTTTAGATAGCCACTTTGCCATATACTTTTAACAGAATATGTACTTTGGAGTGCACTTAATAATATAAGTACAGGTATTGTTGCCTTTTGTTTCAGTTCTCTTGATTTTAATTTATTGTTATGGCTCGTGAGAGTTTTTATGGTGTGAAATGGTACCCTTGATGAGAAAAGATGTGGAAATCTTCCTACAAATGATACAAAAACTGAATATCTTACTTTTATACTATAGCTGTTTACGCTGGAGACACATTCTCTACACGTTATATGAAAAATTATGAACACTAATAATGCCTGTATTTATTATTTAGCCTTTGTCTAATAAATGTATTTTCATTCTTAAGTTTTTATTTGAGTTTTTTTTAGAATCAAAATGATATGTGTCCCGTAGCTAAATAATAACAGCCGCACAGGTCGATCGATCAGGTTAAGCTACACTTGCCGCGGTTGGTGTTGGATGGGTGACCATCTTTACATACCGAGACCCTCCGTGCCTCGGAAAGCACGTTAAGCCGTAGGTCCCGGCTGTCATTCGTGGATCTTTGGCAGTCGTTACGGGTAGTCAGAAGCCCGAAAGTCTGATATCGTCTTTCGAAGGTGTATCGTATTACCCAGTAACTGGGTTGTGGAGGTCATATAGGCAGCCGCTACATGTAAAATACTGGCATTCAGCTGCATCCGGTTAGACTGGAAGCCGACCCCAACATAGTTGGGAAAAGGCTAGGCAGATGAAATGTGTTTCAATAAAAAAATTCGTAAGTAGTAAAAATCTGTCCAAGTCAGGACCAAAGTGCACATAATAGCAAGTAAATTAAATTGCCACAAATATCCGCCAACTATAATATGTGCCGACCCCTTAGACACAAAACTAACACCTAATCAATTAAGTACCTACCTACCAATCAAAATTCACCGATAAAATTTAAAACGCTTTCCCATTAAAACGCCTCATATTCAGGGGCTACAACAATATCATTTTCATTCATCATTTTGTAAGGTAGGTACTTAATCCCTCGTGCAATTTTACTGCAATCCGTCCGCCCGGGGCAAACTGGCTAAGTGAATTAAATACTAACACCGGCTTATGAACGAGCTGTTTTTATGGAATATAGCTCGCTTTAGTGTTATAGCATGTTGGCAGGTTTGAGGCGTGATTCTTTATTGGGTTAGGAGGGGGTAATGGCCATACATTACCCCCTCCTTTTTTTTTTTTTTTGTCGCTGAGAAATGACATTACGACGCTCGTCGGGGGACGAGGCGGAGTATGTGGGACTCCCTGCCAGAGTGGCAGTATACCCACTAAAACTCAGCGGTGTTCTCTCGTCGCCTTGATGGGGGGGTCATGGGAATCCGGCTCAGCCTTTGCGTCCACAACCCCCCCGGCGCATGCCCGCCTGTCTGGCGGGCCCCGCATGTCCCCCCGGCTGGGGGGCTACGGGAATGGCCGGGAAAACCTGGCCATTCCCGTCCGGCACTGGTGGAAGCCTGTGCAATACAGGCGAGGGTGCCCCTGCACCCGTCGCCTGCTGGCTTCCACCTGGGAGGAGTCGGAGATGACTGTCATACTGACGTCTTCGACCCCTCCTCCGCCTTCGGAGCGGCGCCGCGAGAGGGTCTTCCTCCCGCGCGCGCTCCGCCGCCTCCTTCTGGGAACATTACCCCCTCCTAGCCCAACATCATTATCATTGGTCCACTATTTTGGTAGCTTAAGGTTCTTTGAATATATAGTCATCATCATCATCATCATTTCAGCCGAAAGACGCCCACTGCTGGACATAGGCCTCCCCCAATTTTGGGGGGGGGTGGGGTTTGCCATAATCGCCACGCTTGGCAGGCGGGTTGGCGATTGCAGTATGGTATGATGGTGTAATACATAGAGAACGCTGCTGCCCATTCTTCGGTCTCCCTTAGTCGCCTTTTACGAAACCCACGGGAAGTTTAAGGTGGTGCTATTCTTTAAGTCCGGCACCACACAGACAATGTTGAATGTTGTTGTACTGTAAGCGATTAGGAAGAAGAGTGGGGCGCGTCTTCGTGAATGGCGCTATCTGTAGTAGGTTGGACATACATTAATACAAATCTAGTTCTCAATCATTTAATGTTTTATAATTTTATACCAAAGTTATCAAAATCTCTATATCATTACTGGAATTTCTCAGTAGCAGCCTGGAGTCTGGACTGGGGCCTGGTTGATGGTAAGAGACTCACCCCCTGTTAAATGGGGCTTAGACATCAGCAGGCATTTCACCAGTAGGTGAAATGCCTGCTGAAACCTATAGTAGGTACACCCAATATAAATTCGCCGAAGGGTTACGCAGAGGTACACCTCTGCGTAACCCTATGTATGTTATGACTGTTATGAAATGATTGACATTAGGTATTTCGTTTTAGTAAATCTCTCATCTCTCTCTATTGAAAATAGAATACTCTTTAATATGTACCTACGCCATATAAATTACAGACATAAATAATATAAATTTTACAAAAGGTGAGAGAGAGACAAAATATACTGTAGGTAGTCTAGTCTGTGGTGTACCTACCATTTACATAATACAATAAATAAATACATATATAACGTATATAAAACAAATCTAAATAAATAATAATAAACATGAAACAGAAGCAAAGAAAATATAGTGATGTTGTTTAAGGAGAGAGGAAGTGCTTTTTATCATAATTTTAAAAGTGGACAAAGATTGAGTATGCCTTACCGACACGGGCAAGTCACGTTGCACATTGAATGGCAATGCTAATTCTTTGGTCATGTGAAGCGTCGACCAGCCAGCAAGCGATTTCCTTAAAAAGGAGACCCGCACTCTGGCCCCATGATCCGAGCGTTTTCCAACAATGAATTACTACTTTAAACTGCACAAAAAAAACACTGTCTCAACATTTAACACCCTATTCAAGGGTGGCAATCGCAAATATTCGTCATAGCAACTGCATTAAGTCGTTCCTGTATCAAGTGACAATACAAACATAATATCGGCAACCCTACGGATAGCATACGAAGGGGGGCTGCCAGTGATTCATCAATTGAGCAGCCCCTGTTTGATGGCAAACTTGAGGGTCTAAGATAGGAGAATATATTACACAGGTGAGGGTATTGAGTAGCTATAGGTAATGGCGAAAACCCGATGACTGATTCATGGTATAGGTACACTTAAACAAGTTGGTTGGAATCAAATCCAACACTTTCGCTAGTTGCTGGAAGAGATGTCGACTAGACTATTGAAAATCTATTAAAGAAATTTGACAGATTGAAGTAGCTTGATGTGTTGGCGTCTGTACTATGTAGGTGCATATTTGCCTAACCCTTCGCAAACAACGGGCGTGATGGTTCCTAAGGCTGCGTTTCTACCAGAGATGAGCGAGGATGCCTAGCGAGGGATGTGTGTGAAACCAGCCAATAACATCGCTTCATTTTTATAGCTAGAACTAAGATAGCGTTGGTATTGGTTAGTTTTACATACATTCCTCGCTACGCATCCTCGCTCATCTCTGGTGGAAACGCAGCCTAAAGCTTGACTTTACCGCCATGAACTGCAACTGTGGATAATATTAAGGTTCAGATCAATAGCACGTAGGGATCGTTTTTGTTGGACGTGACCTACAGAACATTAGAGTAATCGGCGAAGGTCGCCATTAACATCAGATGCTGGAAAGTAAAGATCGATATCTAAGGTACTTTACCTAAGTACTTAATGGAGTTATTGGGGGGTGTTATTGGGTTATTCTATCTGGAATTTCTCAGTAACAGCCCGGAGCCTGGTTGATGGCAATAGGCTCGCCCCTATTCATCATCATTATTTCAGCCGAAAGACGTCAACTGCTGGACGTAGGCCTCCCCCAAGCACCTCCACTTCGACCGCTTTTGTGCATCTCGCATACAGCGAGTTCCTGCGGCCTTCACAAGGTCGTCGTTCCACCTATTGGGAGGCCTTCCAACGCTATGTCTTCCGGTACGCGGTCGCCACTCCAGAACCTTTCGGCCCATCGGCCCATCGGCCATTTGTTCTAAGAGCAATGTGCCCTGCCCACTGTCACTTAAGCTTGGCAATTCTTCGGGCTATGTCAGTTAAATGATAAATGATTTATTTTCTGTAAGTAGGTTTGTACAAACACTTTTACACGTCGATCAAATTTTTTTTATTTAACTAAATGAGGTCGGCGTTTCCTATCTGACTATTCTGAGAAGAAATGCCGAAACAAACTCAGAGGTCACGGTTTCTTTTAAAGTCCAGACAAAATCTTGGTCAGATCGTGAGAAGACCATGTAGATTGGTGTCTGAAAGTTTTGAGGAAAGAACCACACAGATTGAGCGGACCTGTCCAATCAGTGCACGCATTTGTCAAAAATCGTGCAGCTCAACTCAGAACTGGAGGTACTCAACGTTTCGACGAACAATACCAAAGAAAGGACATTTGGGTAGGCCGCGTAAATTACCTACTCAAACTGCCAGACCATGATTAAAACTAATTATGAAGGAAAACAGAAAAATAAATTACCCACATAGTCCTCACATTCATCATCATCATCATTTCAGCCGAAAGACGTCCACTGCTGGACATAGGCTTCCTCCAAAAGGGGGGATTTGCCATAATCGCCACGCTTGGCAGGCGGGTTTGCGATCGCAGTATGGTATGGTGGTGGAATGCATAGATAACGCTGCTGCCCATTCTCCGGTACGCCCCTTAGTCGCCTTTTACGACACCCACGAGAAGTATGGGGTGGTGCTATTCTTTAAGTCCGGCACCACACAGATAACGTCCTCACATTCACAATAATTAAATAAAAAATACTTTACAAAGTAATTATTCATATGAATAATTACTTTGTAAAGTATTGCATATATAAAATTCATCGATGTCAATGTGTATGTAAAAAATCCAGTCATGGTGTTATGTTATGGTGTGATCTGATTGGTGACTAGGGACTAAATCTGGACGGCGAGCGCTGTCTTGAGTTGGTTTGTGTGACTTTTCAGGTTTATTTTTATTTTCCTACTGTCCCTTTCTGTATACGTCCGTTTCCTTATTTCTTTTAAATTCGATATGATTCCGTGGACAATAGTGTGGGTTATGCGTTTGTTAACTAGTTATTATACCTTAGCTAACTATTAATATTGTATTGCATAACTGTTTTTTGTTCCAAATAAATAAAATAAAACAAAAATAAAATAAAATTTTCTTTGGTTTTAACTGTTGCTGTGCTATATCATAATACAGCACAGACATTTCGATATTTTGACATGTTACTGTTATTTACGTACGAAGCAGAGCCGGGTCGCTGTATCATATATGCGGAAGTCTGTCTGTCTGTCTGTTACCTCTTCACGCTTAAACCGCTGAATTGCTTTAGATGAAATTTGGTACCGAGATAGTTTGAGACCCGTGAAAGGACAGAGGATAGTTTTTATCCCGATATTCCTACCGGATCGGAACTTGCGCGGGTGAAACCGCGGGGCGCTGCCAGTAACAGAATAAAATTCGAATATACCTAGAAGACTTGTATCAAGTAGAGCTCTATTCATTGTTACAACAATACACGTTCAAACAGCAAAACAGGACTGTAAGAAAGATAAAAAGAAATAGTTCACATAAACTTCATTCTTTACTATCTATGGTTCTACTTGTATGCTACACTAGAAGCCACACATGTTACAGAACGCATACTGCATTGTAGCACTTCAAATCGTTTGAAATTTCAGAGTCCCAATAAAAATAAAATACACACATACAAGGAAAAAATTCTTTCACGATTCCATACTCCGATATTTTATCGTATGAATACAAAGATTTAAAACGCTAGATTTGCTCTCACTGTACTTAGTCACGCGAAAATGTCCATAAGTACTGTTCACACATTAAAATAGCGTTTCCATGACAATCAAGTCAAGTCTCTGCGTCATTGCGTCAGAGATGTCAGGGGTCTCTCTTAGTCCGTCAACGAAGACACGGGCCTGTCCGAATGTAGTAGATCCATCAAAACATGTGTCAAATTAAATTTTTCGTAAGGGCAAAAGCACATCGGGTTTAGGGACAACTGTCAAATCGTGTTGTCATTAATTCTTAGTTCCGTAACCAAACTAATCGTATGTCCGTAAGTGATAAGGAGTACGAAACGCTCGTAATTTTGACCGAAACTATGGACATCATGCTTCGAGAGTAGTTACATCCAGAAACGCGACAATCTTTTGATGCGGTAGAGCGGATCTAACGATTTAAATCTTAATACCTATCGAAAGCGGTTCTGCTAAACGTTTGAAGTGAGCGCTTTCAATGGAGTTTTCTTTCAAAATACTGCGTGAAAGCATTTCACGATGGCTTTGCATTTTAAAATGGAGTTTTTATAAGGAATCGCGAGGTTGTTGATGAAAGAAAAGTGAATAAACGTTTTACATTCGTTTCGAATTGTGAGCGGTTTGTGCCAATCATTGTTCTGTCGCAGTGTTATTCCTTTAATACTGTTGTTTCTTTTGAACGGATAATTGTAGGGTTTTAGCCATTTTTAGGGTTCCGTACCTCAAAAGAAAAAACGGGACCCTTATAAGATCACTTCGTTGTCAGTCTGTCTGTCCGTCTGTCAAGACCTCTTGTTCTCAGGAACGCCGCTGTCGCTGGACGTGGTAACGTCCACGACGAACTGCTATGAACACAGTCAGCCTATAATGTTCCCACTGCTAGAACGATCTCCTCTCGGTCAGGGGGAGTGGGCCGTAATACACCACACGGACTGCAAAGCGGGTTCCTACATATCACATGTCTTCGAATTTTTGGTTCTAGGACATACCGGTTTCCTCACGATATTTTCCTTCACCGTTTTGAGAGCAGTGGGTGATGAAGTAATTTACACAAAGTAAAGCGCCTGGTTCGAATCTACGACCTACAACTCGTAAGTCGCGGCCGTTACCACTGGGTCACCATTGCTCCTGAACTACTATATTCAGGCACAATCCTGATGATATTCTCTGATCTGTAGACCATTTTCTATTTTATCAAGTACTTGGTACTTGTTGACAGGCCTGCGCTGTCCTCCCATACCTACTGTAATCTGGAAACATTGTAAAAGCCAATTTTTAGAGTAACCATGAAAAATTTTTTATTTAAAAAATCCAAAAATTTTTAGAGTAACCATGGAGTTTCTTGCCGGTTCTTCTCCATAGGAAACGACGAATTGGAACCGTGCACCTAGCTTCTGACGTTTCATAAGTGCCCATGTAGGTTTATGTGAAATAAAACATTAATTTGATTTTGATTTTTTGATTTTATTGAAGCTGTTGAACCACTAATACGATGACCACTTCTGATAAAGGCGACCTTATATTTTAGGGTGTTACAAAATACAGGCGCTACCTCCAAAATAAATCGTAGCGACTGATCTACTAAGCGAGCGAAAGTGATGCAATTACTTTTGAAACGCAAAAGAAGAGAGATGGCTATAATGTGCGTGCGCTTGGAATAAAACGACGTATGTGTCAAAAAGAAATTAATTCTTTTTTTAATAAAATAAATGAATTAAATTTAAAACTACTTTGAGTAAACTTTGATATGATAATTCTCTATGTTTTAAAGTAAATTCCATTGAATAACTCATAGGCGTTACGCCGTGATGACGAAAAAAGTAAAAAAATAAATAGATTTAACTTTAAATTTTTTTTTCGAGAAAATTCATTGAATCGTGTATTCCTTTTACATGATACTAGAGCAAAGAGTCAAAAAATATACCACAATGTGAAATCCCTATTCCACATAATTAACAAGTTACACGAAATAGAAAAAACACATTTTATTCAATATATCACCATACACTGCACGATAATTTTCAAGAGTATCATCAATCTTACGTACTAATAGATACAAATAAATACCTGGAATAACTATGTGTAGCCAATATTTAGTTCATGAAAAACCCAAAGCGTTTTTATCAAACTTCAGGCATACAACACAAAATAATATTTTTTCGTTTCACACACTTTTTCAACAACGAAAAACCAACAATGCAACATCAAATCCTATAAGGGGAGCAAAAATGAAAAACAAGTCTATAAAAATACAATCCTCGTGATTTTATTGTCAAAAAAAATATCACCGTCACGTCGATCTATTTGAGGTCATTGAACCGTAACGCCCCCTCCCCTAAATTTGCAAACGACCGACACCCCGTAGTAATTAGTGATAATCAGAAGAAAGAATTTACAGCCCCTTTTTTTTCTCGTAATTTTAACGAGTCAAAGTTTTAGATACTGTGTACCGTTTTTTCTTTGACTGGGTATTAAAACAAGGTTTTTGAAGTCGAAATTAATCGATGCTGAAAAATAATAATTGCAATTTAAATTTTGTCTAAAGAAAACATAAAGTACCTACCTAATGGTAGGATTTTTTCTCTCTTAATATTTAAATGAACATTTTCTGACGATTATTCAATAAACGGTTTAAGAGAAACCTTGCACGTATTGGTGAATTATATTATTTACAAACGTCAATATTAGTATCTGTCAAACTCATGTGTCAAAAGTAACTGTCAAATGCAAAAAGTCACTGTTTTTTTTGCCTTTTTCTGTCGTCGACCATCTTGCACGCTAAGTGTGTTGAGACAAAGCTGCCATTAAATCCTTTTTCTGACTGCGATAAGAGTTTCCTTGGAGTTTCTTGCCCGTTCTTCTTCATAGAGATCTTCATTATGGAATGGACAACTAGCGACTAGCTTCAACTTTCTGACTAACTGACCGACTTTTGACTGACTGACCGACTCTCATCAACATCTGCCTAGCCTTTTCCCAACTATGTTGGGGTCGGCTTCCAGTCTAACCGGATGCAGCTGAATACCAGTATTTTACATGGAGCGACTGCCTATCTGACCTCCACAACCCAGTTACTGGGTAATACGATACCCCTTGGTAAGACTGGTTGTCAGACTTTCGGGCTTCTGACTACCCGTAACGACTGTCAAAGATCCACGAATAACAGCCGGGACCAACGGCTTAACGTGCTTTCCGAGGCACGGAGGGGTCACGGTATGTAAAGATGGTCACCCATCCACAGACCAACCGCGGCAAGCGTAGCTTAACCTGATCGATCGACCTGTGCGGCTGTTATTATTTAGCCACGGGCCCCTCCTATAAGCCACGGGCCCCTCCTGACTGACCGACTCTATGACAGTTAAAAAATGCCTGTATAATGGTTTAATTCTGTTTACCTACGAAACTTTACTGCTGGATTGCTCCTTATTAAGTATTGCATCACCATAATTGCGTATATCACGCAGGGCTATGAGAAACCACATATTTATTTGGACGTTACATTCTGCTGCTGTATTATGGGAAAATAATAGGCAGAGCTGGTTGCGAGTACTACGCACCCGAGTAGGTATTCATCTGCCTAGTCTTTTCCCAACTATGTTGGGGTCGGCTTCTAGTCTAACCGGTTGCAGCTGAATACTAATATTTTACATGGAGCGACTGCCTACCTGACCTCCACAACCCAGTTACTGGGTAATACGATACCCCTTTGTATGACTGGTTGTCAGACTTTCCGGCTTCTGACTACCTTTATCGACTGTCAAAGATCCACGAATGACAGGCGGGACCAACGGCTTAACGTGCTTTCCGAGGCACGGAGGAGTCGCGGTACGTAAAGATGGTCACCCATCCACAGACCAACCGCGGCAAGAGTAGCTTAACCTGATCGATCGACCTGTGTGGCTGTTATTATTAAGCCACGGGCCCCTCAATATCACTATGAGGTTGCTAACCTAAAAACCCAAAAAAAAAAACAAAACCAAATTTTACCCACAAAAAAAATGTCCAATCGAAAGCCACAGAACGAAATAAACAGTAAGATAAACACTTTAAGGCTTCGTCCGCATTAAATTGTCATTAAGTAAAAGCTTGGTTGGCCGAACCGAAGGAATTACTTAATTAGCTAGGTACGGCGACCTGCTTCTCTGAAATTAAGATATATCGTGTTTGCTACAGAGCTTCTTTAAACCTGAGAGAATTAAATGGAGAATATTGGTTTGTTTTTAAGGTTTTTAGGGCAATAAGTAATTAGGCTATCTGGGTTTCGGCACAGTTGATGGCAATAGAATTTGTTATTTTTAAGCGCGTTTAATGTGGGTGCCATTAAACGTGCCTTAAAAATAACAAGCGAAATGTGGGTGTAAAAGGTACAGACATGATTTTATGATCATTACTAGCTGCGCTCCGCGGTTTCACCCGCGTGAATGTCGACCCCGTAGGAATATCGAGACAAAAAGTAGCCTATATGTTAGTCCAGGGTGTCAGCTACCTCCATACAATTTTTTATCAAAATTGGTCCAGCCGTTTGAGCGTGAAGAAGTAACAAACATATAAACACACACACACCCCACACACACATATACACACACCCCCACAAACTTTCGTCTTTATAATGTTAGTGCGATTATTTTTATCATTATTATATTATTCATTTAGATAGATGATGATGATTAAGAGCTGATTTTTCCATTGCCAGATAACTTTTATTCGAGGAATAAGTTTGACGTTTGACAGTTTTTGTATGGAAGAACTGTCAAAGATTCAAAATTATTCCTTCGATAAAATTATCTGGCGTTGGAAAAATTAGCCCTACCTAAGCCAAAAAAAAGAAAAGGTTATATAGCCTTTTTCCAACTGTGTTGGGGTCGGCTTCCTGTCTAACCGGATGCAGATGAATACCAGTGTTTCACGGGAGTTTTATGGAGGGATTATGTACCTAACTGACCTCCAAAAGCACATTTTATTATTATGATGACTATACTCATTTAGTATAGTAGACCATACTGCG
Source organism: Mesoligia furuncula (assembly GCA_916614155.1). NCBI lineage: Eukaryota > Metazoa > Arthropoda > Insecta > Lepidoptera > Noctuidae > Mesoligia > Mesoligia furuncula. The sequence goes on from OU744794.1 coordinate 7,218,604, forward strand.
ATCGCCAACCCGCCTGCCAAGCGTGGCGATTATGGCAACCCCCCCCCCCCCCCCCAAAATTGGGGGAGGCCTATGTCCAGCAGTGGACGTCTATCGGCTGAAACGACGACGACGACTCATTTAGTTTCTGCTATATTTTCTTAGTATAGGGACAAAAAAAAAAATGCAGTTTACGTAGGAATGGGAGTCAAGGAAACATTTAAAAATCAGATAAAGTAACATTAGAAAAATAAACGTCATTTATGATGAATACACGATATTGTTTCATATTACCTTGTTTCAAGAAAATTCTATTGTTTTCTGCTTCCTGCAAACAGTAATAAGATAGCTTTTGTATTAGAAACGTAGAACTATCTAATTAGTTGAATAAAGCTTCTCTCTATGTTTATGTAAGGTTAATTATCTATAAATATGCCGGAGTTGGTTCTTCAATTATTACAATTGTGGGTAGTCCACATAATTTGTTATGATTTGTTGTTCTTATTATGAATTTAAGTGATTTTACTATCAATTATTGTTTAACAAATTGGAACATAATTTATTGAGTACTCGGTCACAAAATACAGATAGTACAGAAGTCAATCTACATTCAAAGTGCGCTCGAGCAACGCACACATAGACACCGCTCACGGACACGATATCTCGGACGGGTTGGGAGTAATGTGAGCGCAAGTGGCAGCCGCTTGAGACACGCGTCTGTGAAGTGCAAAAATGGAGCAACAAAAAAATGCCTATCTAAGCTCGACTTAAATAATAGTTTCCTATTTTGAATCAGTATAAACGAAGTAACTTTTTGTAAGGTAAATTCACGCTACCAACTATTACGTAAATTGAAAACATGATTTTTTGTTTGTGTAGATATTGTTTTGTTTTTAGTGTCATTTGCTAGGTTTAGGTCTAAAACGGATAAGGCAAAATAATTTGTGTAAATAGGGTAATCCGTTTTGAAGTTATTAGGGATTTTCGATAGTGAAAATTGACAAATGTAAAATTTTATATGTTTTTGTTCTGTAAACTTTTTGTATTGTAAGCTCAACAATAAATAAATCAAATAAGCTCAACAATAAATCAAACAACTAGACACGAGTGCCACTACGATAGTTTTTTGTGAATAAGCCAAAGTTGACGACCCTAGCGCGACCGCTGAGCGTAGGTATGAAAAGTGAAGTACATACATGTGATTGCCTTCTGTACTATCTGTATTTTGTGATTTTCTGTAGTATCTGTATTTTGGCAACTTAGCTTGATTATTGTTACCAGTTGTTTTGTTTAATTAGGTAGGTACTTTGATTTTAAAACGATTTACTTTGTGAAATCTCCATTGTTTAATTACGACAATTATTCTTGTAGTATTTGATTACTTATTATGTAAGTCTTATTAGATTTAGCACATTTTAGTATTTTGTATCAATTTAAGTAAACACGTTGACGTAATTCCGTGCGTCATCGGACAGAGTTGTTTTGGGCGAATACGTGGTGGGGACAAACCCTTTTTAACTGAGCGCACTCGTTTGTGCTGGAAGTCAGTCGGTCTTTAGACTCGACTCCTTACAGCTCCCGACAAATCTATCGGTTTACTAAAGTTCAGCCTCGCTGCTGGAATTACATACCTGTATTCTAAATACGCTATATTTGGGTGACTGTCACTATACGAACAATAATCGATCCTACGATTTGTTCGCAATTACTTTGTTTCTGTACATAATTATTTTACTATGTATCTAGTTGTGTCATGTACCTACAGTGTGTGATTTGCTAGTGTGATTAATTGTTCATGAAATTATAATCTGATTTGAACTGCAAACCGTTTTTCTATTGCGCAATAACCAACACATACCCACAATACGCCCACAATAATTATAATATGCCTGATGATAGCGAGAGACGAAATCCTACCTGCTGCGATATATAAAACTCAAAGTCCTGACTAACTGATAGATCAACGCACAGCCTAAAGCGCTGGTCCTAGATACATGAAATTTGGAGGGCGTGTTCTTTGTGAAGAGTAGGCATCCACTAAGAAAGGGTTTTTCGAAATTACACCCCTACATTATCAGCCTAAAATGTTCCCACTTTTGGGACACAGGCCTCCTCTCAGTGAGAGGGAGTGGGCCTTAATCCACCACGCGGGCCCAGTGCAGGTTTGCAGATGTCGCATGTCTTCGAGTTTTTAATTACACCCCTACGAAGGTGAAATTTCATGCGGACAACGTCGCGGGCAGAAGCTAGTATAACAATACTTTTAGCTTTAGAGCAGTGGCGGCCCAATGGATACGGCCGAACTTACGAGTTGTACGTCGTAGGTTCGAACCCTCACAGGCGCTTTACTTTGTGTAAATTATTTCATCACCACTGCTCTCAAAACGGTGAAGGAAAACATCGTCTTAGAACTAAAAAATCCAGGACAATGATTCTACCAACCCGCACTGGGCCCGCGCGCCTAATTAGCCTACACTGCTGGGACACAAGAGAGGGAGTGGGCTGTAATCTACCACGCGGGTCTGGTGCGGATTCGTAGGTGTCACATGCTCCAACCTATTTTTGGTTCTAGAAACCACCAATTCGCACTAAACGTTTTCAAATGTATTTTATAATGCGCACAGCAAAAGAGTGGAACTCTCTACCTGCGTCTGTGTTTCCGAGCGCATACAACCCGAATCTATTCAAAGTAAGAGTGAACAGGCTTCTTCTGGGTAAACTCGCTCCATCGTCAACTTTGTCTCTGTCACCTCTGACCTAGACAGTCAAGAGCAAACCCATTTTAAATATAAAAAAAACAACATGCTGGGTTCCATACTATGTTTTTCTTCATTGTTTTAAGAGCAGCGGTGATAAAATTATTTACACAAAGTAATGCGCCTGTCTGGGTTCAAACCCAAAAATCAAAATCAAAATCAAAATGTTTTATTTCACATAAACCTACATGGGCACTTATGAAACGTCAGAAGCTAGGTGCACGGTTCCAATTGGTCGTTTCCTATGGAGAAGAACCGGCAAGAAACTCCATGGTTACTCTTTTTTAAAAATAATTGGCTTTTACAATGTTTCCAGATTACAGTAAGTAGGTATGGAAGGACAGCGCAGGCCTGTCAACAAGTACCAAGTACTTGATAAAATAGAAAATGGTCTACAGATCTAAAGTCTATAAGGCCTACAAAGTCCTCACATTTACAAAATAAGAATCTATCAAAAGGATAGATAATAAAAAAAGAAAAATAATAATAAAAACCTACTAAAACCAAGTGTTATGATTCTCAATAAAACCACTAATAAAGAGGTGAAAAATTTCAAGTGTCTGTATACAATGTCAATTAATAAAGAAATTATGTCAAAAAGTACATAATGTCAAATAATAAAGAAATTATGTCAAAAAGTATGTAAAAATAATAATAATAATTAAATAAAAATTAAACATCGTAATTTGAGAGCAGTTAATAGACATTTACATAGTTATGCCGTTAATGAGAAGCCAGGGAAGCCACATGTGCAGAAGGAATTATTGCCAGACTAGCTTGTCTTCAACGTAGTCTTTAATCTTATAATATGCTTTTTTGATAAGGACACGTTTGATGAGGGTTTTGAACTTTCCATCGCTAAGTTCTGTAACCGGCTTTGGCAACTTGTTATAAAAACGGATGCTGTTTACAAGAAATGACTTGCTAGTTTTAGTTAATCTAAATTTAGGTAACACAATTTCATTTTTACTACGTGTATTTATATTATGGAAATCGCTTCTTATTTTGAAGAGTCCTAAGTTTTTGCGAACATACAAAATACTTTCTAAAATATAAAGAGAAGGCAGAGTTAGTATATCAATTTCTTTGAATTTGTTTCTAAGAGACTCGCGAGGACCCATTTTATAGATTGCGCGGATTGCCCTCTTCTGTAAAATGAAAATTGAATCTACGTCAGCTGCCGATCCCCACAGCAGAACACCATAAGACATAATACTGTGGAAATAAGCAAAGTATACTAACCTAGCTGTGGCTATATCTGTCAACTGCCTTATTTTTCTTACTGCATATGCAGCTGAACTTAATCTACTTGAGAGAGCTCTAATGTGTGCGCCCCATTGTAATTTTGAATCTAAAGTAATTCCTAGAAATACAGTTTCCGTAACAGCATCTAGTCTTTTGCCATCAAGTTCTAAATTCAGACCCACTTGAGGTACATTTGGTAATGAAAACTTAAGACATTTAGTTTTGTTCGCATTAAGTAAAAGATTATTAGCTGCAAACCATTTCGAGAGAACAGCCAGACTATCGTTAACATGTAAGACATCCGTATCTTTTCTATCTATTTTAAAAATAAGGGAAGTGTCATCAGCGAATAAAATGATATCCGACAAGTTGGCCATCATGTAAGGAAGGTCATTAATATAAACTAGAAATAGGAAAGGGCCAAGAATTGAGCCTTGAGGCACGCCCATCTTAACTAGAGACCCTGAAGACGTCGCCCCGTTAACGTTTACTTTTTGCTGGCGCTTTGACAGATAGGAAAGAACAAGATCAGCAGCTTGTCCACGAATTCCGTAGTGGTATAATTTACAGATCAGTGTATTATGGTCAACGCAGTCAAACGCTTTTGAGAGGTCACAGAAAATGCCAATTGCATCCTGGGACTTCTCCCAGGATTCCAAAATGTGACTGATGAGTTTTACTCCCGCATCTGTCGTCGACCTACCTTTCGTGAAACCAAACTGGCGACTATGTAAAATCCCATTTGAGTTAAAATGTGACAACATCTGGTCCAGCATGATTTTTTCATAGATTTTGCTCAATGCTGGTAGCACAGATATAGGTCTATAATTGGAGGGATCAAACTTACTACCCGATTTGAATATCGGTACTACTTTACTATGTTTCATTAAGTCAGGAAACGTACCGCTGTCTAAACATTGATTAAATATGCCTGTTAGGGCAGGGGCAATTGTGTCAATAATATCTCCAAGAACCTTAACAGAAATCCCCCATAAGTCTTCAGTGTTTTTTATGTTAAGACTTTTAAATGCTTTTTTAATTGTGTCAACAGAAATGGGCTTGAATTCAAAGCTTGGAATTTCCCTATTAAAATTTTCCTTAAGAAGGGCTTCAGCTAATATAGGTGATGAGGGGAGAGACTTTGTAACCTCTATTGGGATATTGGTAAAGAAATTTTCTAGTGTCTCAGCAACTTTTAACTTATCTGAAATGGTTTCATTATCAATTTTTAGGGACAACTCATTCTGATCTCGCTGTTTTGTGTTTCCAGTTTCTTTGTTTATTACCTGCCACACAGCTTTTATTTTATTATTAGACATACTAATTTTGTTACTAATTAATTTAGATTTAGCCTCAGCGCAGACTCTTTTGAATATTTTTGAATAGTTCCTGACATAATTATGAAGGGCTTGATCAGAAGTTAATGATTTCTCGTGATACAGATTATACAAAATATCTCTGCTTTTTCTAATGCCAGCAGTGGCCCATTCGCTAAATTTTGGTTTAGTATTTATAGTAACTTTTTTTACAGGACATGCTTTATTGAATTCTTGGCATACTGTAGAAAATAATGTACCATAGTTTATGTTGGGGTCTTGTGAATCAAAACTAGCTGTGGAAAGATTGCTAAGAACATTATTATTAAACATTTTCAATTTATTTTTAGTTAGTGGTCTTAATTGAATGGATTTATTTATGTGTAATCTTTTACCTAAGTCAAATGATACAAGTTGACCAGTATGGTCAGACCTGACGCCAGTAATTAAGGACGAGTCTTTTATTTTACAGTTAGTAAATACATTGTCCATGCATGAAGCTGAAGTTGCTGTTATTCTAGTCGCTTCATTAAATATACATTTTAAATTAAATGATTTAAACAATGATATTAGCTTACATTTTTCTGGTGAATTAACTAATATATCCCCTTCCCCTCGGACAGCCATTGCGCACGGACGTGTTTACCTAAATAGTCTATTTAATTAAATCAATATTTAAATTTTAATACAAAAATTAAAATAAATCGTAAAGTCTAATTTTCGAAAAGTACCAGGCGCGCAAAGTGTAACAAGAGATCGAGTCACGCGGCGAGCGAGGCGAGATAGCAAGTTGGTGTCCACGCTACCCATCTCTGTCGACTACGCGTGAGTCATTACCACCTGACTCCGCCCTCTTCAAGGACTACTAGCAATTGCAAGCGCCTAACAAATTACACTAAGCAACGTGTGTCAAAGCGTCAATTCACTTGTCATCTCCAGACGTAAGGTACATATCTTTTCTTTTTTTAACTTTTCAATATGATGAACCGGACGCCACCTAAATCTGGCAGTGAACCTCTTCTTCACCACAGTTCTGAGCCCGATTTGACAACACCAGTTTCGGAACTAACGGTTGACAGAGTCACTTTACGTCAGAAACGTAAACATGATTCTGAGCAAGCAATTGAGATGAAATCTCTCCGGGAAGACATTATGTCATCACTTGATGCCTTGAGAAAGGAGCAGCAAGAGAAATTTAGTTTGATGCAATGTAATTTAGACGAAATAAAGGTTCAAAATACAGAATTGAGGAAAACGGTTGAGTTTTTGAGTGGTAAATATGACGATCTCATGGCTAAACTGGCGCATTTGGAAAAAGAAAAGAGGAACACATTGGAGTATGTAGGACATTTAGAAGAAAAAGTCGAGATCATGGAACGAAATTCAAAATCATCAAGTCTAGAAATTCGCAATGTACCTAAAAAACCGAACGAGTCCAAGGATGACCTTATAAATCTTGTAAAAAATCTGGGAACTGCTGTGAGCACCGAAATACAAACAGGCGAGCTCAGAGATGTTTTTCGTCTTACCAGTAACAGGAAACCCCAAACTGATGGGCCTATTACTGTCGAATTTACGTCAACCATAATCAAGGATAAACTTCTAGCTAACATTAAAACCTATAATCGCGACCACAAGACCAACCGACTTAACAGCTCGCACATTAAAATGCCGGGAAATAGTCCCGTATTTATCTCTGAGAGTCTTACAACTAAAGCCAGAAAGCTGTTCTATCACGCAAGAGAGTTTACAAAGCAAAATGCCTATGCGTACCACTGGACATCACATGGCAAAGTCTACATAAAAAAGGAAGACGGAGCGCCGGCAAAGAGAATAATACAGGAATCCGACTTTGAAGGTCTGAAACAACTAGAAAAATGACTTGATACACTTAATAACACCCAACAACGCGTGCTACCTAAAACATTTATGCTCTGTCTGAAAATTGCATGCTTTGTTAAATTTTCTGTATTTACTATAGTTTTAATTTTTATTTTCTTTCTTTTGATTTTTATATTTTTATACGTGTATGCCAACACACTAAAACCAATGTACATTAAAATCCTATTTACACTATACAAACAATCACTACACAAAACAACAACCAACAACCATAATATATTTAATGCATTATATCAGTTTTTACAATACATATTCACATTTATCTGTCTGTATTTTCTACATCACATTCAAATATACATCACTACCTCTTACCCATGGCTCCGCCCGCGTGGAACTGACATATTTAGTAGCCCATGTGTTGTTCCAGGTTGTAGAATGTCTGTCTGCCAAGTTTCTTTAGTAGCACTAGCAACCATCCATCCATCCATACATTCACTCATCCTCATAAGCTTTCACACTTGTAGTATTAAAAAGATTACTGCACGCTACCATACATGCTTGTTTACTTTGTGCTTGTTTAAAATCGTTATCGATATTGCAGATGATTTAGGTACAGGATACCTTATGACTCCCCAGTCCGGTACACCCATAAAAAAACTATTTAACAGTGGATAGCGTGTCAGAAATTATTAGCAATATAGATCAGCTCTCAGTCTCTGCCACTCTTAATTGTGACCCCGAAGAATGCACTCGCTATGTCACTAACCCTTCCAAGCAATTAAAAATAATTACTCAGAACATTCGCTCTATTCATGCAAACTTCGACTCTTTCTTAACCCTCCTCCACAGAATAAATCTTGACTGCGAAATACTAGTACTGACTGAGTGCTGGCTGAAACGTTATAATGATTCAATCCCTACTATCGATAACTACTCCTATTATCAAACAACAAAACACTTAAACCAGAACGATGGTGTAGTCCTTTATGTAAAAAATATAGAAAACTACACAGTCGAAGAACCTGACGTCTCAGATGCCAGTTGTCTAGTGCTAAAAATTGGCACCGATAAGGCAATAATATGCATCTATAGATCCCCGTCTTTTAGAGACGTAAGTAACTTCCTACAATCCCTAAACGCTCTTTTAACAAGCCTGGTTACATATAAAAACATAGCAATAGTTGGTGACATTAATCTAGACATCGCATGTACTATATCTTCAAACCAAACCTCGGACTATCTCGATCTCATAGCTTCCCATGGCCTGCTATCTGCTCACTCACTTCCCACTCGTGAGAATGCCTGTCTTGACCACATAATGCTTAAAACTAACTTGACTGCACTCACCATAGTATTACACGCTTCCGTCTCCGACCATTACGCTGTAATGCTGTGCCTTAGTCTAAACAAATTTGTGAATCCACGGCCATGCACCATTTCGAAGACTAATTACGAAACTCTTGATAGTGAGATGAAGGCCACTAATTTCCAACTAGTTTACGAGCATACCGACGCTAATGAAGCGACAAAAAGTTTAGTTACTATTCTAGCTAGACTCATAAATACTCACACTTTTATAATCGAGATTCCAAATAAAAAACGCTTACTCAAACCGTGGATGACTATTGGTATGCTCCGCTGTATGCGTAATAAAGATGCAATGCACAAAAAACTCAAGCTGTCTCCGAGCAATGTTATATTAAGTATTACATATAAAAGATATAGGAACTACTGCACAAAAATCTTAAAAAAACTAAAAAGAGATTATGACAGGAGAGAATTGAGTGAGGCTTCAAAAGACAATAAAAAGATTTGGAAGGTGATAAAGAGAGTAACAAATACAGGCAAGCCAAACATACCCAGCACTGATTTATTGGCTTCTTCTACTTCACCTCAGGCCTCGGTTGACGGGGTAAACAACTTTTTTGCCAACATCGGCAAGGAACTTGCAGATAAATTTTCTTGTCCACCTGATAGTCAAAAAATCCCACCAGACATTGCCTCCACATCCTCACCTTTACAATCATTCGTCATGTTAGACACCGATGAAGCGGAAGTCGGGGAGGTATTAATGTCATTGAAATCAGATTCTGCTATAGGCTGGGACCACATTTCAACACAGTTCTTAAAACGCTATTCATTGACACTGGTCCCCATTCTCACACATATTTTTAATCTCTGCTTCCATACCGGCACTTTCCCCCTGTACTTCAAGAAGGCCATCATACACCCCATTCATAAAAATGGGAGCAAAAAGCTTGTAAATAATTACCGTCCTATTGCAGTATTACCTTCTATTTCTAAAGTTCTAGAACGCCTAATCAACAAAAGACTTGTGACTTATATGGAAGATAAAAAGCTTTTTTCTCCCAATCAATTCGGCTTTAGACGCAACAAATCCACTAGCTGTGCTGTAAATGATTTAATCGACCATGTTACAAAAAATATTGATAGTAAAAATAAAGTATTGTCAATTTTTTTGGACCTAAAAAAAGCTTTCGATACGGTTTCGATTTCTGACTTATTAATAAAGCTGGAGGAACTCGGGATTCGTGGCCATACACTTAATATCTTTAGGGACTACCTTCAAAACCGAACTCAGTGTGTAAAAATACAAAATTACCTCAGTAGAGAGGAACCAGTGACATTCGGCGTTCCCCAAGGCAGTGTGCTTGGCCCAACCCTTTTTCTGATTTATGTTAATCAATTATGTAATATGAATTTGGAAAGTGGAAGAATCGTGGCGTTTGCTGATGACACCGTCCTTACCTTCTCTGGCGTGACTTGGGATGACACCTTCGCTTCCGCACAAAAAGGACTAAATAGTGTTCTACAATGGCTCAAAAGACACCTTCTCACAATCAACACCGACAAAACTAAAATTCTTACGTACAGCTTGCGACATTCCACTCAACCTCCTGATTCATACGCTTTGGTAGCGCACTTATGTTTACTGTCTGGTTCTGCGACATGTACATGCCCAAAATTAGAACGTTGTCGAACCATAATATACCTCGGTGTGACTCTTGATGATGGCCTGAGCTTTGCACCTCATATAGAGCTACTGACAAGAAGAATCAGAAAGTTAATTTTTGTCTTTAGTACTCTTCGCCACATTGCAGAACCTCAAACTATCAGGTGTACATATTTTGCTCTTTGCCAGTCTCTCTTAACGTACTGTATATGCGCTTGGGGTGGTGCACCCAAGACGGTACTGTTGAAACTAGAACGAGCTCAGAGAGCAGTGCTGAAAATTAGTACCTTTCGGCCCATCCTTTTCCCAACTGAAGAACTATATAAGAACTGTAAAGTCCTCACAGTCAGACAATTATTTGTATTACACATATTACTATATCAGCATCAAAGAACCTCCTACGAAATAATTACCACAAGACGCAAAGACAAAGTATGTCAACCCTTCCGCTGTAAATACTCTTTCACAAGAAGATTTCCCTGTTTCCAAGGTCCTCATCTCTACAATAGTCTTAACAGAATACTGAACTTTTACTCACTCCCTATAATATCATTTAAAAAGAAGCTAAATAATTGGCTACAAACCCTTAATTACAATAACACAGAAAGCTTATTGTTGAGTCAATACAGCTCCCGTTAAACCCCTTTTCCTCATTTGAACATCGCTAGCTACCATTACCCACAAATATACGAATAATAATTCACACACACACACCCTCACACACACACACACACACACACACACCCTTACACACCCCACACACACCCTCACACACCCCACACTCACACCCTCACACACCCCACACACACACCCTCACACACCCTTTCACACACCACTACACGCAATACTCTTTATATTTCTTTGTTTTTTTTTTTTATATTACTTTGTTATATTTCCTTTCATAATTAGTTTATTTGTTCGTTTACCTACGCCATATAATGAACTACTCACATAATTGCAAAATGGCATGTATGTACCTAAATGCAATTAAGAAACATCTCATAGAGGGTCGGGCCCAGCATCTTTAACACAAGTTGCCTTGGCAACTTAGCAAGGGTGCTGGTGTCGCCACACTATTGTATAATTTACTTTAAACTGTATGTACTACCATGTGTTTAATGTAAAATGTAAAACTTGATGCAAATAAATTATTATTATTATTATTATTATTATTATTATATCAATATTTAGGTCACCACAAACAAAAACAAATTTACTATCTTTAAAAAGTTTACTAAGTATTTCTTCCATTATGATCAAAAATGATGACAAATTTGAGGCTGGTGGTCTATAAACACATAAGAAAGTATGGCCTTCAACTTCTGCACATGCTACCTCACATAAGCGATCAACAGAGCAAGCAGTGATATCCTTTCTTTCTTTATACCTAAAAGAACTATTACATAATATCAAAGTACCACCCCCTATTGAGGACCTGTTGTGCGCACTGGCAACTGAAAAATTATTGACATTAAACAACTTTCTATCCGGTTTTAACCAGGTTTCACAAAAACATAAGATATCCATATGATATTTATCTATTAACATTTCCACGTCTAGGATTTTGCCAGAAAAGCGATTTATATTTTGGTGATATAGTAAAATATTCTTATTATGCTTCTCTTTTGTCGAGTCTAAAAGTTTAAAGAATTAATTACAGTATTATTAGAAGTACTAGATAATACTGTTTCGTCACTTAACCTAGTCTCAGTTAAATTATCAATAACTGCGTGTATATTGTAAGCTAACAAAGTAGCCAGTACATGCTGACTTTTCTTGGGAAGAAACATATTATGTTCCTGAACTAATACAAAATCCCTAACAAAATAGTTTGTATCAAAATACAATAAACGGTCACTATGACGACATGTCAAAATATGCATTAAGTTGTTTAAACTATAAATGTAATCGTTTTCTGCATCATACAAATTATCAGAATATGGCAATGCACATAATATTAATTTACCTAGTTTTAATTTAAGTAGGGTGTCAATACCATTAACTATGTCCCTTTTTGTTACGCTCAGACTGTTTCCAATTAAAAGAACTACAGTAGTCTGCTCATTCATTTGTGTATGTTTTATTTTATGAACAAGCTCATTAAAATGCAGGTTATGATAACAACAATTAACTATAGTATGTTTAGAGCGGTTATTTAATAATGATCCAAAACCTGATCCTAATCTATCAGAAAATACCAAAACATTACTTTGAGTGGGATAGATAGGTTCTATAGTATGAGTTGAAGTGGTTGAAGTAGCAGGTACAACATGCTGTAACATCTGAGGTGAATCGGGTGGTGTGGTGTTAGTGTGAGTGGGAGCACAACTACAGGTAAGATTGTTGGTCAGTGACTCGTACCTCTCTGCATTGTACTTGACTAAGTCCACCAACTCACAGGCCTCTTGCAAGCGCTCGCTCAGCATAAGTTGACTAGACTCATACTTACAGGATATTTCCTTAAGTGCATTTTCCCTGCTCAGTAATTCCTTTTGAAGGTTTTGTATGTCGACATAATACATTTGTCTGCTATTTTCCAACTTATTATTACATACATTTAGTTGGCTTTGTAAGTTTATACGTTGTTTCCTAAGATTAATGTTAAACTTGTGAACATTTTGTGTCTTCAAGAGTTTCTTGTACCTTTTAATGTTTTTACTAATTTTAATATATTTCTTAATTTTATTATGACTAGTTGGAGTTGGACATCTAGTTAAGGTATCGTTCCCAGTCAGGTCTATGGTGATGGTGGGTTTCTCATACTCCAGTCCCGGTACACTACCAACCAGCTCGTTGAAAAGGTTATTGGTGTTGGCAACCTGTTCGCTGGCTTTCAGAGAGTTGATGGTGGAAATGGTGTTGTGTGCTTCGCATAATTCTGCTTCAAGGCCTGATATGCGTTTCAGTGCCTGGTCATGAGTGTCACTGCAAGTTTGAAAGTCTGACACTAGTCGACGGAGATGGTGATGCTGGTCAAGTATTTCTATGTGCTCGGTGTGAAGTTCTACAAGCTGTCTTTTGAGTTGAGTGTTTTTCTCGTTAATCCTTTTGACTTCAACCTCGCTGTCCTCTCTTTCCTGCAGCAGCTGGTTGCATTCCTTCTGTGATGCCTCCAGCTTCTTCAGTGCTACATTCAGTTTGTCATTCATATCACGAACTGTGGCTCCACGGGTCATCATTTTCAAAAAAAAATCCCCAAATGGCACCTGAAATGTGACAAGAAACAACTGAGTGTATGAGGAAAAAATGAGTTGAGAACTAGAGAAGGTAGGATGGTAAGACAGTTAGCAAGAAATAAGAAAAACAAAAGATAAAGTTTTAGAAAAGATTATAAAAATATGAGGGTATAAGAAGAAGCTATTTAATTTATTCTAGGGCTTATCACAATTATTAATGTTTACAGACTTTTTTATTCTTATTGAGGATAGTAATTATTATTGGGCTAAATAATTTCCACTAAGAATAATATGGACATGAGATTAGAAGTACACAAACTTTCATGGTAGGTTCTAAGTTTGTTTTTCAAACTATAGTATATTAATTAAGTGTAGCAATTTAAATTAATTCCATTAAACAATAGTAAGTATATTAGGGATAAATATGTCCGAAAGTCTGACAACCAGTCTTACCAAGGGGTATCGTATTACCCAGTAACTGGGTTGTGGAGGTCAGATAGGCAGTCGCTCCATGTAAAATACTGGTATTCAGCTGCATCCGGTTAGATTGGAAGCCGACCCCAACATAGTTGGGAAAAGGCTAGGCAGATGATGATGATTAGGGATAAATATGTGTAGTAAAGTTTGTAGTGTAAGTTTATGTCTGAAGCAAGTGTTTTCGTCGTCGATTCTGCTTCCACAATTTGTCAAGCAAAAGGAGACATAAACGGTGCCGGTGTGTACTGGACGTTGCTCATAACTCTGAGCAGTGTTTACAGATGATGTACAGTGTGTAAATACAACTACAAATAATGATTAACATAAAACAAAATACTCCCCGGGTTCGATGAATTCAAATACGCAATCCAAACGTTGACAGCCGGTAGATGATTTTTCGTAATATCGATTATTGTGGATTATCACAACAAAAAACAAGGCACAAACACTGTGTGATACACTTTATATTAAGATTCTACGATAAACAATAGTTTTAAAACAAAATAAACACAATTTATTAATATTCTAAAATAATTTAACTAAGAGGTCGTTTTTTCACCTCGTAAGTCGTACCCACAACTCGTAAGTCGGGACTGGTACAACTGGGCCACCGCTGCTCTCTACCTTTGGATGGCTCATAAAAAGACCCGAAATACGTACTCACACACTACAAAACAACTCCCTTCTTCTTCGTCAACGTGTCACAAAAACACAATTACTAACACTTAATAAAATCGTTTCTCCAAATACTCCATCTCCTCGTCAATTTTGTAAGTCAGTTTCCTCCGAGCCGCGAAAAGCCATGACCCGTACATCAAAGACCTTTGATCTCTCGACAAATCGGGCAATGAGTTAATTAAACATCAATTTGGCATCCTCCCCTTTTAGACGTTTGCGCCAGTTGCATATGGGGACATAGTTAATCAGAGGAACGTTAGATTTGATTTGGGGACAGTTATTAAGGAAATCGTTTTTTTTTTTAATTTTGCCTCGTTGTGATATTGTGAAAAGTTAAGATTATGAATTATTTTTACGCAAATTATTCTGATACTATAAAGGTCATTTGAAATAAGAAAAAAGTATAAAGTACGTTTCTTTTTTCCCTTTTTTAGGGTCCCGTCCTCAAAGGGTGCCAACGGGACCCTAATACTCAGCCGTCCGTCTGACCGTCCGTAGGTCTGTTTGTCAGCGGACTGTATCTCATGAATCGTAATAGGTAGACTGTTAAAATTTTCCCAGAGTGTGTATTTCTATTGCCGCTATAACAACAAATATAAAAATAAAATAAATTTAATAAAATAACGGGGTCTCCATAAAATAAACGTGTTTTTCCGGCATTTTTAGGGTTCCGTATCAAAATGGTAAAACGGAATCCTTACGTGAGACTCAGTCTGTCTGTCTGTCACAGCTGGATATCTCAAGAACTACTAATGCTATCAACTTGAAAATTGGAATTGTTTTAGATGACGCGGACGTTCGCCCAACTATTTTGCAAATAAGAAAGAAATAAAAATGTATGTATATTTTTTGCAACAGGGACTGAAAGGGGGTCTGAAAAATTTGAATTGGGGCTACTAAGGCATGTGGAGTATCGTACGAAAGAGCGCAGTTTGCACATTCTCAAACATATTTTCTTTTTTTTTTAGACCCCATATTATTCGACTTTGATGAAAAATGTAAAAAAAACCGCTTACCTCGAAGTTTGCAAAGAGAAAAATCAGAAATAATTCTATTTGATAGAAGTTTATGTAAAGATTACAAAAAAATAAATAAAACGAAGTCTCTAAAAAGCACACTTTTCAGAAATCATCAACAAAAGTTACATTAATTCCACTATCGGTCAAGAGATGGCGCTCACATAAAACTGCAATATTCTACACCGCAGTGCATAGTGTTAAAATTCTTTGACGAATATGATGGTACGGAACCCTCGGTGCGCGAATCCGACTCGCTCTTGACCGGTTCTTTACCTTGTGGTACGGAAACGTTTTTACAGAAAACTTGGCCACTTTTTTTAAACATTGGCTTGCTATTAACTTCTGAAATACTGAAAACCGATTAAGGGCTGATTTTTCCATCATCAGATAACTTTTATTCGAGGAATAAAATTGACGTTTGACAGTTTTTGTATGAAATAACTTTCAATATTTCAAAATGATTCCTCGAATAAAGTTATCAGATGATTGAAAAATAAAGTATGTATAAATAAATAAATAAATTCGAAAAATGGATTCAAATCTAATAGATGAATTTTCTTTCACGTTGAAATATAAAAATTAGCATTTGTTTAAAAATCAGCGTGCCGGCTGGTCAATTTCCATTCTTGTACATTGAATCAGTTTTGTTATACACACCGCTTACCGCAACCATTCAATACAGTAGTTAATTACCGACTTCACAAAAAGGAGGAGGTACTATGTTCGGATGTTTGTATGTTTTTTTTTTTTTTTGTATGTTTGTTCATCGAATACTCCGCCAATTGTCGACAGATTTTCAAAATTCTTTTTTTGTTCGAAAGAAGATAGTTCTGAGGTGGTCCCACTGTCACCAAGTTAGGATCTGATGATGGAGTCTTAGAGAAATCGAGGGCAACCCTCAAATTTTATAGGCTCACTTATTGTTTTTCGCATATTTTATGAAGTATCTTGTGTATTTGCGTATGGTTGTCACCATCTCAGGTAGCTGGGCTGATGATGGAAGGTACAACTCCTTAACAGTAAGAAGTTACTCGAACAGGAAAGGACTGTTTTAGTAAATTGTTTTGATGTTTGATAGGGCATTTGCCACATTTGGTCTCATGATCATCAAGTCATGCCCTGATGCTGCAGTCAGGATAGTCTGCAGAGGACCTAACTCCTCGACAACTAACAGCAGATATGTCGTGTTTAGGCTCATTGAAAAGGGCTCGATGTGTGGATAAACGTACTGTTAATGAGGAACACCGAAGTACATAGAGACCTGATGCTGAAGCCAGGAGCATCAGAAAAAGTACAAACCTTGAAATTACAGCACCGTAGTCGTGTTTGGGCTCATTTTAAACAGGACTAAATTTTAAGTTAAATGCAATGTTGTCATAAGTCTGGCCTGATGCTGCAGCCAGGATTATCAGCATTAGTCTAAAAACTAATAGATACTTCTTAAAGTGAAATAATTTCGCGAGTTTTTCTTCTGTATAATTATCCTAACAAAGGTTGCCAGTAGTGGCTGGATGAGAGAAGCGGAGGACCGTGAACGTTGACGCAAACTTGGGGAGGTCTACGTCCAGCAGTGAACTGCAATGGGCTGATCATGATTTATAAAAGTCTCAATCGTTGCATTTCACGCAATGCCTTTTCGTCATGTGGTCTATTTACAATTTGGTAGGTTCCAAGTCGCATAATACAATGCCATCCAGCGTCTTTACACGACTAAGCGCAACATAAACTTGGCCCTTAGCAAAATTTTTCTTGCCTAAGTCTATTATTAAAGTAACTTGAGCATTTGCTCTCGGAAATTATGATTTGGTAAAGTGGAGCTGATGATGAAGACCACAAATGGCCATCAGAACTACTCAATGAAAAATATTTCACGGGTTGCAATTCGATTACTTTAATATAGCTGCTAAGCAATTTATGCTCATTACAATGCGTATGGTGAAGTGGAGCTGATGGTGACTTCTCAATTAGCTCCAGTTCTCCTGGTTCTTACTAGGAGAACTCCTCAACAATTAACGTCCCTGCATCGGGAAAAGCAATATTTTGTAAAAGGTGATAAGCAGTTGACATTAGGCTACTCGTATTATAACTTAGATAAATTACAAACTGACCCGCTAAAAAGTGAAAAATTAAAACTTTTTTACAAAAAAAAACAACCGACTTCCAAAAAACACTATAAAGTGAAAAATAACTTTGATTTCGGAAGTCGGTGGCAAAAAACTAAAATACAAATCCAAAGACACCGACTTCCGAAATTAAAGTAATTTTTCACTTTATAGTGTTTTTTGGAAGTCGGTTGTTTTTTTTTTTGTAAAAAAGTTTTTATTTTAATACAGTATTATTGGAGGAAAGTAGGTAAATAACGCGAAATTTATTTAAGTGACGCACAGTTATTTTACATAATTATATGTATTTAATTCTATGTGTTGTAGCATTTTCTGCTGGTTTAGATATGACAGAGTTCATAGAATATGCAGTAGTGTGCTGTGGACCCATTTCGTTTAAGAGGCTTACAGGACCTAAACGCAAAAAACGCAAATTTTAGAAACAATAAAAGTATATATGATGGGTAAATCTTGAGATTGAGAATATTCAGTTGATTCCCGTGGCGCATTTTTATTATTATTTTTTTTTACAAATTATAGTTTAGTATGATTTTTAGCCGAATTATAAACACATTTATCAAATAGGGGTCAGTTTTGAACGACGCATTACAAAGATATTTGAAAACATATTTTTTTGGGCCAGGGGAATCAAAAAACGATGACAAGGGAATCAAAATTAAAACCAAGGTAAGTAATAAAACATACTATTTATTTAATAATCAGTCTCTTGTTCTCAGTTATTGGCACTTTTACACCTAATTATCAATCACTTTATTCCTAAGTACCTAATAATGATAAAATGTACATACTAAATAATAAAAATTGAAACTAAAACTTTTCTTTTTAAACATAATCAAAATTTTTAACAAAAATTAGGAACCTTTCTTTGGATGACACAATTAAAAAAAAAAAATAGTAATCAGATCAGAATCACAACCTTGTTTTATTACCTATTGTCTAAAAAATATTTAAGTCAAAATCAGAATCACTAGCACTGGAATGTTCGCCGTGAAGAGCTGTCAATACAGCGTTAGTTGTAGAAGCTGACAGATTTTCATTTATTGAAAGAACTTCTGCCCAGGAGCTATCATCGGAGGGTACACGTAGGTCCTTTTTGGTAATGTCTGCGTGCAATAGTATAAATCGCATAAAGATACGATACAAACGGATTATAACTTATTTGAATAAATACCTACTTAGATAACCAGGCAAAACAAAACACTCAACACTGTCTGAGCAGACCGTGCAATTTGTAATGAAGAAATAAATGTACTAGACGAACTAGAAAATATTGATTACCCTGGCAAAAACGCCAAGGGAATCAACACCAAGGTAATCAATAAAAGTTTGTTTTTTATCGATTACGTAAAAACTTAAAAGTTCTAAGCAATAATAATAAGATTATTCAATCAATAATAACAAGATTAGTAATAATAATAAAAAAGATTAGTAAAGATATATTCGAGAAAAAACTTATACAATATTTTACGCCGTCAGGGTAATCAATGACCTAGTGAAACAAAACCAGGGGAATCAGATATTTATCTGTGTAATTTCGTCCACGGGCAAAGTGAGACGCCACCTTCCACCACGGCGTTTTAAGCGCTGCTAGAGCTCGCACAAGAACGAATAACTGCGCTTCGCGACCGCTCCACTAACGATCTATGTCTAATTATGTAGCGCGCCACAGGAATCACTGTTTAGCTCTGGACAAAACTTTAAATCTATTTCTATGTAAAACTATGGGATATAATAAAAACTGTATATTTTTATTTTAACATACTAATCTAGTTGTTGAAAAACTACATAAATTGATCATTTTACATTTATTAATTGGCGACTTCGGGTTGTTTTCATTAAAAAATGTGTAAAGGACGCGCCAGGGTTATCAATTTTTGTGACGTTTTGTATTTTTTTTCGATAATTACACCCAAATTAAAAAGAGTAACTATTGTGCATCAATTAGATACCATAGTGATAAGACGTAAAAAAAATACTTTGGGTCTTTATTTCAATATTGCGGGTACTTTATACCTCCGGACATCATAAATTGAGCCTCTCAAGATTCACCCTGATCGATTACAGTAAACAAAATCAAAAAAATATATGATATTCTTCTGGATATATGCTAGGTTGATAGTGTGTTGAAAACATAATACAACTAATTTGATACGATAGAAAAAAATCATGAAAATACCTCTAAAAACTTTATTTTTACAATGAAAACCATACTAATATACATACAATCATTCTAATTTTTTGTCAGATTATTCTACAAGCAACATACTAAAACACTCGTGTTTTAATTTTTTAGTCCAAACAATAGATTTTTTGTAATCAAATAATTTCTTCATATTTTGCAATAAATTACCAGCGTTGTGTCATCGCGCTTCTCTTTCTTTTCTATGCAGTCCGACATTGACCGCGCTTTTGGTCATGTAAGCCCCTTAAGGCCAGAACTACGTGCATAGACTATATTTGACGTGAATGTTGCATTCATTCTACGGGAGTAGATACCTAGTAGAAATAACAAATTAGGTAAGTACTCAAGAATCTGTTAGTTTTTAAAAGTAGGAATTTGAGAATCAAAATGTACCAAACCTAAATATTATTATCATCTATGCCAATTCAAAAACTAATTAATAAAAGAAAAAGTTAATTTGTCTCTCATCACAATAAACTTTTAAATATTCAAAAAAAATGAAACTTAAAAAAAACTCAAGTGACAAGTCTGCAAATCCGGACTCCCCCTTACTTCAAGTCACAGCGCGCCAGCATAATACACTTACTAACGTACTAATATACACCACAAAATACAGATAGTACAGAAGGCAATCACACGTATGTACTTCACTTTTTACTTACTTCACAAAAAGGAGGAGGTACTATGTTCGGATGTTTGTATGTTTTTTTTTTTTTTTTTTGTATGTTTGTTCATCGATTACTCCGCCAATTTTCGACGGATTTTCAAAATAATTTTTTTGTTCGAAAGTAGATAGTTCTGAGGTGGTCTCATTGTCACCAAGATAGGATCTGATGATGGGATCTTAGAGAAATCGAGAGCAACCCTCAAATTTTATAGGCTCACTTATTGTTTTTTGCATATTTTATGAAGTATCTTGTGTATTTGCGAACGGTTGTCACCATCTCAGGTAGCTGGGCTGATGATGGAAGGTTCAACTCCTTAACAGTAAGAAGTTACTCGAACAGGCAAGGACTGTTTTAGTAAATGGTTTTGATGTTTGATAGAGCATTTGCCACATTTGGTCTCATGATCATCAAGTTATGACCTGATGCTGCAGTCAGGATAGTCTGCAGAGTACCTAACTCCTCGACAACTAACAGCAGATATATCGTGTTTAGGCTCATTGAAAAGGGCTCGATGTGTGGATAAACGTACTGTTAATGAGGAACACCGAAGTACATAGAGACCTGATGCTGAAGCCAGTCGAGCATCAGAAAAAGTACAAACCTTGAAATTACAGCACCGTAGTCGTGTTTAGGCTCATTTTAAACAGGACTAAATTTTAAGTTCAATGCAATGTTGACATAAGTCTGGCCTGATGCTGCAGCCAGGATTATCAGCATCTAGTCTAAAAACTAATAAATATTTCTTAAAGTGAGATACTTTTGCGAGTTTTTCTTCTGTATAATTATCCTAACAAAGGTTGCCGGTAGTGGCTAGATGAGAGACGCGGAGGATCGCGAACGTTGGCGCAAACTTCGGGAGGTCTACGTCCAGCAGTGAACTGCAATTGGCTGATGATGATTTATAAAAGCCTCAATCGTTGCATTTCACGCAATGCCTTTTCGTCATGTGGTCTATTTAGCAATTTGGTAGGTTCCAAGTCGCATAATACAATGTCATACAGCGTCTTTACACGACTAAGCGTAACATAAACTTGGCCCGTAGCAAAATTTTTCTTGCCTAAGTCTATTATTAAAGTAACTTGAGCATTTGCTCTTGGAAATTATGATTTGGTAAAGTGGAGCTGATGATGAAGACCACAAATGGCACTACTCAATGACAAATATTTCACGGGTTGCGATTCGATTACTTTAATATGGCTACTAAGTAATTTATGCTCATTACAATGCGTATGGTGAAGTGGAGCTGATGGTGACTTCTCAATCAGCTCCAGTTCTCCTGGTTTTTACTAGGAGAACTCCTCAACAATTAACGTCCATGCATCGGGAAAAGCAATATTTTGTAAAAGGTGATAAGCAGTTGAGATTAGGCTATTATAACTTATATAAATTACAAACTGACCCGCTAAAAAGTGAAAAATAAAAACTTTTTTACAAAAAAAACAACCGACTTCCAAAAACACTATAAATAAAGAGAAAAATAACTTTAATTTCGGAAGTCGGTGGCAAAAACTAAAATACAAATCCAAAGACACCGACTTCCGAAATTAAAGTTATTTTTCTCTTTATTTATAGTGTTTTTGGAAGTCGGTTGTTTTTTTTTGTAAAAAAGTTTTTTAATACCTACGCTCGGCGGTCGCGCTAGGGGACAACCCTAACTTTGGCTTATGCACAAAAAACTATCGTGGCAGTGGCACTCGTATCTTGTTGTTTGATTTATTGTTGAGCTTATTCTACAATATTAAAACAAAACAATAAACATAGTATTACAATACAAAAAGTTTAAGAACAAAAACATAAAATTTTACATTTGGCAATTTTCAATATCGAATATCACTAATAACTTCAAAACGGATTACCCTATTTATACAATTTTTTTGCCCTATCCGTTTTAGACCTAAACCTATCAAATGACACTAAAAACAACACATTATCTACACAAACAAAAAATCATGTTTTCAACCTACGTACCTAATAGTTGGTGGCGTGAATTTACATTACAAAAAAGTTACTTCGTTTATACTGATTCAAAATAGGATAAATCGAGCTTATATATGCATTTTTGGTGTGTGTGGTGCCGGACTTAAAGAATAGCACCACCCCATACTTCCCGTGGGTGTCGTAAAAGGCGACTAAGGGTCTAACCGGAGAATGGACAGCAGTGTTCTCTATGCGTTCCACCACCATACCATACTGCGATCGCCAACCCACCTGCCAAGCGTGGCGATTATGGCAAACCCTCCCCCTTTTGGGAGAGGCCTATGTCCAGCAGTGGACGTCTTTCGGCTGAAATGATGATGATGATAATGATATGCATTTTTTGTTGCTCCATTTTTGCACTACAGAGACGCGTGTCTCAAGCTGATGGCACCCGTGCTCTCACTACTCCCAACCAGTCCGAGATAGCGTGTCCGTGAGCTTTTTGTGTCTATAAAAAAAAAAGTAAAAGATGTGTCTATGTGTGCGTTGTTCGAGCGCACTTTGTATGTAGATTGCCTTCTGTACTATCTGTATATTGTGTATACACGTTGTGCTGTAGGCTGTGTCCTCGTTATGCGACGGAGCATTGTTACATTTGGGTGCAAATGAACATATCTCTGCGTACAAGTCGTGCCACAAACAGAGGCTTTAATCTAATGTTACTGTAAGTGGGCTAGCGTTGGAGGCTAATTTTAGTCGTAGTTTATTTAGTTGTACAGGTGTAGGTCTCATTTAGATTGGCTTCATAATTATTTTTGTAGAGCATTTTTGAGTTTTAGGTGTTTGAGTTTTAGGTGCTTTTATGCCGCTTAGTCGCAAAAAGTGCAATGTGATTTTCGAGCTTTTAAGCCCGAAGGTTCTTACTACTTTTAAGCCCGAAGGTTCTTACTACTTTTAAGCCAGAAGGTTCTACTGCTTTTAAGCCCAAAGGTTCTACTGCTTTTAAGCCCGAAGGTTCTTACTACTTTTAAGCCCGAAGGTTAAGCCCGAAGGTTCTTACTACTTTTAAGCCCGAAGATTCTTACTACTTTTAAGCCCGAAGGTTAAGCCCGAAGGTTCTTACTACTTTTAAGCCCGAAGGTTAAGCCCGAAGGTTCTTACTACTTTTAAGCCCGAAGGTTAAGCCCGAAGGTTCTTACTACTTTTAAGCCCGAAGGTTCTTACTACTTTTAAGCCCGAAGGTTCTTACTACTTTTAAGCCCGAAGATTCTTACTACTTTTAAGCCCGAAGGTTCTTACTACTTTTAAGCCCGAAGGTTCTTACTACTTTTAAGCCCGAAGATTCTTACTACTTTTAAGCCCGAAGATTCTTACTACTTTTAAGCCCGAAGGTTCTTACTACTTTTAAGCCCGAATGTTCTTACTACTTTTAAGCCCGAAGATTCTTACTACTTTTAAGATCGAAGGTTAAGCCCGAAGGTTAAGCCCGAAGGTTCTTACTACTTTAAAGCCCGAAGATTCTTACTGCTTTTAAGCACGAAGGTTGTTAGTACTTTTAAGCCCGAAGGTTCTTACTACTTTTAAGCCCGAAGGTTCTTACTACTTTTAAGCCCGAAGGTTCTTACTACTTTTAAGCCCGAATGTTCTTACTACTTTTAAGCCCGAAGGTTAAGCCCGAAGGTTCTTACTACTTTTAAGCCCGAAGATTCTTACTGCTTTTAAGCACGAAGGTTGTTACTACTTTTAAGCCCGTAGGTTGTTACTACTTTTAAGCCCGAAGGTTCTTACTACTTTTAAGCCCGAAGATTCTTACTGCTTTTAAGCACGAAGGTTGTTACTACTTTTAAGCCCGAAGGTTGTTACTACTTTTAAGCCCGAAGGTTCTTACTACTTTTAAGCCCGAAGGTTCCTACTACTTTTAAGCCCGAAGATTCTTACTGCTTTTAAGCCCGAAGGTTCTTACTACTTTTAAGCCCGAAGGTTCTTACTACTTTTAAGCCCGAAGGTTCTACTTCTAAGCCCGAAGGTAATATTCCTGTATTTAAAAACATTCAAAATCTAGTCGCAATTTCATCTCAGCGACAATCAATGTCAAAAAGTTGTAAGTACCAAAAAATTTTGAGGTATTTTTGTCAAATTGAGATTGAGTGTGAACGTTCTCAAAATTACAAGAATTTGCCTTCTGAACTCTGCACCAAAAAGTGTTGGTGCTCACAGTAACGATAACACTGTTTTGTTTATTCATGATGATAATATAATTATATTCAATTATTCGTACACAATCTAGTTGACTTAACAGTTTCCCGAATAAGTAAAAACTGGCCAAGTGCGAGTCAGACTCGCACACGAAGTGTTCCGTTCCACAAAGCAAAAACGCCGAAAAAAACACGTTTGTTGTATGGGAGCCGCCCTTAAATATTTATTTTATTCTGTTTTTAGTATTTGTTGTTATAACGGCAACAAAAATACATCATCTGTGAAAATTTCAACCGTCTAACTATTACGGTTCATGAGATACAGCCTGGTGACTGACGGACAGCGGAGTCTTACTAATAAGGTCCCGTTTTACCCTTTGGGTACGGAACCCTAAAAATATTATTGTATTTGCTCAGTTTTCAATCCAACAGCTCATCCTGCGAAGTACAGTATCATATTCAGTTGGCATTCGTCTTGCAATACAAATATTTCTGATAGAACTTCTATTTATTGAAGTCAATATTTCAGAGCTAGCTTTTATACCAATATTCTGTCTGAATTCAGTGGAACTCGGGGTTATCTATTTATCCTAAAAGCTTATGATCGAGAGCTGCATAGGTTATTCTTAGCATAAACAAACCAATATTATAACTTATATTATATACTTATAGTCGTCATTAAATTTTAGTATGTAACTATTAGACAAGTTCCTGTAAAAAATTTAATTCATTGTATATTAATTGAATATTTATACGAGGGTAATATTATCGGGATTGCAATAAAATGTTGACCTTGAAATTGTCGATTATAAACTTACCTTAATTTTAAAAATAAACCGTTTGAGACAAATGATTTTTCTTTACACCATCATTGTTGCACTCCAGAAAATATCATCAGAATTTACAATCAAATCTTTGACACTCGCTTTAAACTCCAGAATTTCACCCACAGCAACATTTTCAACCCTGTCCATACTACCCGTATACAAAAGGGTTGTATCTGAGGTGTCGGTATTACAGGCAGTTACTCCACATTGTATCGCGGCTCCCCGAGAATGCGCCGATCAGTGCGTTCGAGAGATAAATAGTTTCATTATGACCGGCTTTTGGTCTTCCACGACGTTTGTGCAGTATATGTTAGGTTTGTAGATGGTTTGTTTTTACCGAATTTATTTTATGAGCACATAACAGAAAGAAAGAAAAGAAAGAAAGGTAGCAGGGGTCTATTCTCTAAGAATGAAATCCGTAGCTTTGGCCGTAATTTCGTAATTCCGTATCACCTCCGGATATAAGATTAGTTCGGGGTCTGAACTAAGAATGAATGACAATACGATTTGACAGCTGGAGGGTTTTTTTTAATGGATAGGTTTGCGTCAGGGGTGTTCCCATGAGCAGCGGGATTGTCCAAAAGGGTTACCGCTACCCCGGCACATAAAGGGCTAAGGAAGGAACACGGGTGAGTTTTAATCAGTAAGAGTCTGACATTCCCTTCCACTTCACCCAGAGCGGGAGGGGTCATTTGATGATTTCCCAACCTCAAAAAATAAATATAGGGATGGTCCCATTATACATTTTATTAACTTTGCTTGGGTAGTTTTTGAGTTAGCTTCAATGATACGTATTTTTGCCACTTAGTTTATATTGATGATATTATTATAAAAACTTCCTGTCACTGATATTGACATAGTAAGTAGTGTCATACAAATTAGTGTGGGGTAGGTACAACATAAAAGTGAACTCGCATCTGTTGAAAAATAAAAATTTGATCTATAACAATAGTAATTCAATTGTGTCTCATTAGCCAAAGTTGAGCTACTACAATCTCCGATTTTCACACTTACATCAGAAAGCATGTCCTTACTTACCATATACCACATCTAAATAAAGGAGGAGCATACCAGACGGAGTCATTATTTTGCCAACAGATGGCAGCACAATCGATTACGGGCCGTGCCGGGAGCGAGCGGTGCAATTTGCGATCCTTTCGCCCGTGAAATCTACTGAAATGAATAAAACTATCTGAGAATCGAACACTCGACTGGCTCGATTCCTAGGTATCGATTTGTTTGCCCATTCGATTTGCAAGGAATTGTATTTGAAAAGTGACTTTTGTGTCGTAGATTCATAGATTCTGTCGGCCCTGAAAGCAATCTTCTTCATCATTTCAGCTGAAAGACGGAAAGCAATCTTAGGTGATGGTTAATATTAACGCCTTTCATTAGAAGAAAATTGATTTAACAGTGACTAAAGCAGTTTATTTTAGGGTTCCGAATCCAAAGACTAAAAACGGGACCCTATTACTAAGACTCCACCGTCCGTCTATCTCTCTGTCTGTCACCAGGCTGTATCTCATGAATCGTGATAGCTAGACCGTTGAAATTTTTTCAGAGATGATATATTTCTGTTGCCGCTATACCAACAAATAATAAAAATAAAATAAAGTTAAAATTTAAAGAGGTGTAAATGAAACGTTTTTTTTTGCGTTTTATGCATTGTGGTACGGAACCCTTCGTGTGCGAGTCCGACACGCACTTGGCCGGTTTTTTTACGTATCTTTATTCTTTTTCCACCGAGATTTTCATCAATCAGTTTTCAAGAATACAAAAGTCCTATAGATACCACACAAAGGAAAAAGATTGATCGACAATCTGTGTCAATTCCTAATCGGGCTTCACCCCAAACGATTTGTTCTTTAGTTCATCCCACGTGTGAATGAACGAACAAATGTGCAGAAGAACAGAATAGAAAAGAATACTCTTTATTATGTACAACATATACATTACAGACATAAATAAAGAAACTGTACAAAGGATGACACAACCAACCAACCAACCACCAACCACAACCAAAGCAACCAAATAACCAACCAACCTTGGACCTTCGTAAGCAACCTTGTAGGAGAACGTAGGATTTAACCTTTACTGAAACTTATTTTTGGCTATTTATTTGCGCGAAACTTTGTGTGGGTTATTCTGGGAAACATTCCATTAGACATCCCACGCAAAACAACACGACTTTGACTTCTACATTAGTATTATTGTTATTAATTAATATTAATTCATTGTTCTATTTTGGTGTGGGATGCAACGTGTGTCGACACCCTTGCGGCATCCCATCTTCCAAGTACGGTGAGCTGTGCTGGGGCGGCTGCTGCAGGTGCGGAAAACCTCAAACGGCGCAAATACTCCAATCTCTTTGGAACTTACATGTTTGAGCCGTTTGGGGTTGAAACAGTAGGGCAATGGGGCCCGAGTGCTTAGTGTTTCGAGATATCGCCAAGCGGTTAGTCAACTCTTCACGTGACCAGAGGGCTGGCCTATTTTTAGGACAAAGAATCAACATTGCCATACAACGTGGCAATGCTGCCAGCCTTTTGGGCACGTTTCCTGTTGACAGCGATGCGGACGAATTTTTTGATGCCCTTTGATTATTTCCCCTCCTTTTTATATACTTGTACAGTCAACAAAAGAGATAAGTATGCAGGATCGTCGGATATAGTTGAAGTTTAGTAAGAAACCGATGGATGTTCTCGAATAAAATTTAATTTTATGAATAGAAAACAAACAGCTCATTTAACAAATTAAATTTCAGTCGACAACATCCATCGGTTTCTTACTAAACTTCAACTATATCCGACAATCCCGCATACTTTTTTCTTTTATTGACTGCACATATTATTATTTTAAGACTGTTAGCTAGCTAGCTTGTCTGTGTGGTAAAGACTGACTTAAAGAATAGCACTACCCCCATACTTTATGATTAAACGAACTTACCTGTACGTGAAGTTCGATCATAATTATACGATGGCTTCGTCCGAAGAGATTAGCATAAACACAATGTAGTAACACGTACGGTGTTGCCTTTGCGCACTGAAAGTAAAAAGCCCTATACCCAAAACTAAAAAAAAATAAGCGTTTATTTTGAACATTTTTAGGTGAGGGTAGACGATAACTCCTTTGCTGGATACCCCGTTATATTGCTCATTTAGTTCAGAGCCTAGATCCTCAATTCCTGTCTTTGATATTTCAGGGAATGCCAAGGGATATTTCTTTTTGGGGAAAAAATAAATAAGGGAGGGTGGGTTGCTAATCTCTTCGGACGAAGCCATCGTATAATTATGATCGAACTTCACGTACAGGTAAGTTCGTTTAATCATAAATTATACTCAGCTTCGTCCTCGAGATTAGCATAAACACAATGTAGAATTTGAGAGCTACTGAAATATCAATGAAACACTTTTGTGCAACAAGGCATCCAATTTTAATCATTAGGTAGGTATAAGTTTAAATAACAAAATGATGATAATTTAAAATAAACACATTACATTCGTTTAAGACAGTGATTCATCAAATTAATACTTCTGCTTACAATAAAATTTTATTAAGCCCAGTTGAAATGAACTTGACTAACATAAAAGCCTATGTCCAGCTGTGGACGTCTTTCGGCTAAAGTGATCAGTAACATAAATAAGTACTCTAATTATCATGAAACTTAATAATAATTACTTAACTGTTATTACAATTGTTTAATATTGATCTTGCAAATAAATCATCTTCCTCTGTAATTTGTACATTTCTATTATAGAATTTCATAAAAACCTGAGACGAACCGCTCCATCCCGCGGTTTTTCTAATTGTTTCTAAGTTAATTCCTAATTTGTGGGCTTTAGATGTGGCAGCATGTCGCGTGCTGTGAGCTGTAAAAATAGATATATCTATACCACACTCTCCGAGTGTAGTCTTAACCCACCGACTCAATGTTTGTGCCGAAACTAATCTATGCGGTTTTCTTACACCGATAAATAAGCTATTTACATTACCACGAAGTGAACTAGTCAAATCTAGATAAGCTAAAAGGGTCAGAACTGGACAGATTTCGGGTTTTTCGCGAAAAAATGGTAGAATAAGATTTGGTTGCGCGGTTCCTATCCTTGATGTTTTTATAATATCAGGTATCTTAATAGTGATCTTATCAGCATGAATTTGGATGTTATTTGTATAAATTTTTGTTAAAGTTTGCATGCGATGTGCAGTAACCAAGGACAATAAAGTTACTAATTTACGTGAAAGTTTATCTAAACCCAAGTTATCGTTAGGATACCAAGAGGACAAGATGTTTAGGACTTTAGACGTATCCCAAGTTGTGTTATACTTGGGTAAGCCCGGTCGAAGTCTAAAGATACCTTTAAAGATGCGTTTTACAACTTCACTATCGCCAACTTTTTCAATTAGAATTAAGGCCAAAGCAGATCGACAACTGTTTAAGGTCCCATATTGAGCACCAGAATCAAACAATGTTGTCAGAAATAGAATCGCATCATTGATTGATGCCCCGAAAATGTCTATGTTCTTAGATATACAAAAATTATACCATTTCTTGAGACAGGTATCGTATCGTATTGTTTTATTGATGTACCGGAGAGGGAAGCCAACATTATGCCAATTGCAGGTGATGGAACATTTCTTCTCAGCAACGAGTCCCGGACAAGAGACCGGCAGCCAGGGTAAACCGAGGGTGTGCATTGTTGTTGCTGGAAGGTGATAAGATTGTTTGACTATTTGGATCAAAATACAGAACAGATGATACAAGAAGTTTCCTGAATAGAGGGTACCAAGGTTGGGTGGGCCATAAAGGGACCACTACAATGCCAGTAGCTTTGTCTTTAACTATTTTTCGTAGCGTTTTTAGGATTATTGAAAAAGGAGGGAATGCGTAAAAGTATATTTGTGACCATGATAAGGTAAATGCATTTATGGCCATAGCGTCAGGATCTCTGAACCAGGATATATAGTTACGACATTTTTTGTTAACGCGACTTGCAAAAATGTCTACATCAGGAAAACCAAACTTGTTTGTTATATTGCAAAAAACTGAGTCACTCAATTCCCACTCAACATCTGGATGAATTCTACGTGATTCCGCGTCGGCTATTATATTATCTGCCGAACGAATGTATGATGCATACACAATAATATTCCTAGACTGACACCATTCCCATAGATCTTTAGTTATGCGTGTTAGATGTGGATATTGTATGCCTCCCATCCGATTTATATAGGATATTGCTGTGGTGTTGTCAATACGAAGTAGTATTTGACAACTTTTCATTGTTACAGCAAAAACTTTTAAACCAAAAAAGGCAGCAACGATTTCTAGATAATTTATATGATGTGATTGTTCTTCAATTGTCCATGCCCCACTTGCTGTCTCTTTTCCACACGCCGCGCCCCACCCCGTAGTCGAAGCATCACTAAAAATTTCTAAGCAGTATTCATCATATTTAATTTTACTAATAGGGTTATCTAATGCATTAAGCCACCAATCAATATCTGACAATAAGTATGACGGTATGTTCATATACTTGTCATAGTTAAAAGGGTCATTTCTTAAATTTAAAAATTTGGTTCTTTCAAATTCTTTTGTGTATAGCCATCCGTTTTCGACGGCAGGGCATGCAGAACATAATAAACCCACTAGACTTGCAAAATCTCTTATTTTACATCGTGACATTTTTCGAAAGGTAAGTAATTTATTTTTAATTTTATTAGATTTTTCTGTAGGTAAACTGATTTGAAATTTTTTAGTATCAATTATGTAACCAAGGTATTTACATAATGTCGTAGGCAATAGGTTGCATTTATCTTTATTTATAATGAACCCTAAAACTGTCAATAGTTGCCGAGTTATCGCTATGTTTTCTAAACAATCGTCGTAAGAATTACCAATAAGCAATAAATCATCCAAATATATACTAGACACATAACCGCAAGATCGGAGCAGCCCGACAACCGGTTTCATTATCTTAGTAAATACAAAAGGTGCCGTATTTAGGCCGAACGGTAACACATTAAATTCATACAAAACATTGTCAAATTCGAATCTAAGGTATTTTTTATAATCGTCATGAATTTTTATTAAAAAATATGCGTCCTTTAAATCTACCGTTCCCATAAAATTATTTTCCGATACAAGTTTAATTGCTGTGCGTAAATCTTCAAGCTTAAAATGTTGTGTTTCTATAAATTGATTAAGATTTTTTAAGTTAAGTATGAATCTATGTTTACCGTTCGGCTTAGGTATCAAGAATACGCTTGATAAAAACTGCCCTTCACAAGGGTTGCAATGAGAGATAGCACCAGTGCATATCAATTCATTAATACATTTTTTGAAATTTTGATTTTCTGATGTTGAGTGGATTCTTTTACTGGGGATAGTATACTGTATAACGCGAGCTGAAAACGGTATTTTATATCCAGAAATCCATGATAGAACAGTCGGATCAGAAGTTAGTTCTGACCAGGTGTCATAAAAAAGTGCCAGTCTACCAGCATAATTGCTTACCCCGGTAACATCTAGCGTCGACTGCGGTAGCTCGCCCGTGCTGCGGGCGTTGTCTGCTGCCGACCTCGATATGACCCGCGCGAGGTGCTCGCGGGCTGATTTCTCTGTGCAGGCTCCCTCGTCCTCTGAGTCCCCGTTTGCCTGCGACTCGGGGGAGGAGCCCGCCAGTTTAAATTGTTCCGTTGTTGGAACGTCGATTGAGACGGAGGCGCCGGCGCTGTCTTCGTTTTGTTGATAGGTGGCCGAGATATGGTTGATTTTAATTCTGCTCCTGTTTTTGTAATTGTCTTTGCAATTTTTAATGTTTCAGCTAAATCTGATCCGAAAAGGTGTTTGTCAATTATTGTTTTTTGTAATTGTTCTTTCATCTCCTTTTTTAAATTGTGTAAAATAAAGTTCCGGCGGAGTGTTGAGTCCGAGTGTTGGTTGTCACAAAGAAGGCGTACAGTATCCATCATCATTTGTATTAATTGCGTATCCTTGTCCTCTTTAGCAATCATAAGAGTAATAGCATTACTTAAGCATGAAATGGCACAACCTAACTGCTTTTGTTTCATCTCAATACCCTTATCTCTCTTTAAGACAACTTCTGATATGGCTGCTTTTATTTCTAGATTAAGTTCCGGCGAGTCAATTAGCTTGCAATTACTAGGAGGTAAGTATTTTTCTAACAACTCCTTACGAAGTTCGCTAGACAAGCCCTTAGTAGCCACGTGCTGTAGCCGAATAGCTAGGTCAGTCTGAATTTCTTTGCCGTAGATCTTTTCCACCGACGGATCCTCTCCAAATATTTCTAAAATTTTCGAGTCCAGCTCGATGCTTGGAGGTGTGTCAGTTGCAATAAGGACTTCAGTTTCCGAGGAAGGGACCTGTGGCTGTGAAGTACTTGTGGATGGAATTGGTTCTGCGGCGCTAGTTGATGGAACTGGTTCTAAGGCACTGATGGAAAGAATTGGATCCTCTGCGCTCCTGAATGGCTCATCATTATATTCTGGTTCCGATTCCAGGACTTCCTCAAAAGATTCTTCGTCGTAGTATCGACATCGAGGAGAGGGTGTATCCTCTGTAATGTGCAGGTTTCTTATGTTATTTAAAAAGAACAGTCTTCATTTTTATTCAAAAGAACCGGACTAATGGATAATTAATTTAAAACAATAAGATAAGCGCACGCAGGTGGCCGATGTATCTATGTATATACATAGATATGTACCGCGTGCGGCTTAGTATCGACGGTGAAGTGACAGTCCCAAAGACGGCCCGCATCATCCGTATAGCTTCACGTATACTAATAAGGTAACAGTTCTTAAAACTGATCGCAATATTAGCCTTGCACGTGATATAAAACAAAAGAAGTTACTTAAATAACGTTTAGGATACGAGTCCGAAGTGTTAACCCCAAAAGTTAACCGCAACGACTTATGACAACGTTAAAACGTTGGTGTGATTATGCACGTTATTATTATAACGAATTTACGTAATATGAGTAATGACACTTGACTAACCTTTGGTATTCGACGTCGATCTTGTCTCACGCTGAAGCTTCTTCTCCCATTTCTTTAACTTTTTTGTGATATAATCGTAGTCATGTTTAATTTTTCGTTTCCCCATGACACTTTTTAAACTTTAACAACACTGATAATAATTATTTAAAAATTATGTGCGCTCCGGCAGAGCACTGAACTGTGAATGGGCAATAGAACGGGGTATCCAGCAAAGGAGTTATCGTCTACCCTCACCTAAAAATGTTCAAAATAAACGCTTATTTTTTTTTAGTTTTGGGTATAGGGCTTTTTACTTTCAGTGCACAAAGGCAACACCGTACGTGTTACTACATTGTGTTTATGCTAATCTCGAGGACGAAGCTGAGTATAATTCCCGTGGGTGTCGTAAAAGGCGACTAAGTGTCGTACCGGAGAATGGGCAGCAGCGTTCTCTATGCATTCCACCACCATACTATACTGCGATCGCCTACCCGCCTGTCAAGCGTGGCGATTATGGCAAACCCCCCCTATTTTGGGGGAGGCCTATGTCCAGCAGTGGACGTCTTTCGGCTGAAATGATTATGAATGATGATGATGAAGACTGTTAGCTATTATTCTATGTATCTATTAATAAAAGTAAAGAGTCACTAATAATAAAACTAAAGAGTCACTAATAATAAAGCTAAATAGTTTGTTTGTACGCACTAATCTCTGGAACAGGTTTGATTTGAAAAAATATGTTTGCATTTGATAGTCCATGTCTTGAGGAAGGTCTATTTATCATGACGCTAGGATCCTTGTTAATACCTAATTGAATAGTATTAGGAGGTATATTTAAGGTCATAAACTAAAAGATTCGGCTTTACTCTGTGACTGTACTAATGATGAAATTAGGCAGTGGGTCCAGTCGACGTATTCAAAATGTGATTACGTCAACCGGACCCGCGGTCCAGTTCGAGTGGGTCCAGTTGACCAAAGACTCCCTTAGGAGTCGAGCAAAAACAAACAAAGACGGAAAGGACACTGAGCGAAAACTTTCACGCGGACGAAGTCACGGGCAGGAGATAGTTACAATACCTATAAGTACAATGTAAAGGAGAAACCCGTTTCTGGGCCTAACCGTTACACGAATAAGATATGTACCAAAAAAATTGTCTATTTTGCTAAATTAACCCATTTAAATATTAGCCTCATTTACAATGGCCAAGTGTAGAAAATAATTAGATTTCTATTTTTTTGTTTTAAACCACCTTTGTAAACCGTTACAGCACTTATTTTGTTATACGTCACTAACTTCACAAATGCTGGTATTCTATCAATAGAGCGTACCCTAAGAATATGATCGATTTAGTGGAAATCGATGCTGATACAAATAATTAAATAACACTCCATTGTTTTAGTATAAATGACTTTTTAGGTATTAAAATCAATGTAAAACAATTAAATCTGGAAACTAATTGATATTTAACGTAATCGCCATTAAAAAACATTAAAAGAAATAAATAATCGATAAAATCGACTGCACCATCGATTGCACTAGTAAACGGCAAATGTCAATGTCAACGTCTATCAATTGTCATGGTTGTAATGTCATGTCATTAATGTCATTCGCTTTTCGGATTTTTGCGCAAGTCAATGTGTTGTTTTTCTGTATTTCTGGGGATTTATTTTTTCATAAGACCTCTAAACGAATACTGGACTCCGAAATTGATTGCATTCTGACTGACCCTCGCTTGAACAATGGACACCGTTACATAACCTGCCACTTGTGCTGACTTTTGCTGGAAAACCGAATCTGATTATTGCTCTTTTTGACGACTGGCACGACATCATGAACCTGTGCATTGATTGCGGAATAGCAACGGCCCACTGTCATACAATAGAAAGGCGAAGATTGGAAGATGAAAATGATTCTTTCAATTGTACAGGAATGGGTCGCGCGAGCCTCAAACGGTTAGTATCCGATATTTCTATATTGTAACATTTTTGTACAATTCATGTATGTAATAATTTAATGTAGTCGAACTAAATAGTGTTATCGCATTTGTTCAGTTATTTGTTGATAGTTGTACTTTATATAACGATACCAGAATGGGCAGATGTGATGCTTCATATTCGAAGACATGACTGTGACATCACCAATCCGGACTGAACCTGCATGGTTATTGGTTAATAATTATATTCCCTCTCAGAGAGGAGACCTGTGTCCCTGCAATGGGAATGTAATAAGGCCGCTTATGTTTACCCAAATGTGCCACTCGGATGTTTATTGCTAAATGCTAATGCTCGACCTAATAGTCAAATGATAAATGTTTGCTTCAGGTAAATGAAAATGACTTTAATCTGCCAAGCTTGCTGGAATCATGCCAATTCTGTATCTCTTGATGGAAATATACCAGAAGGGAGTGAACAGACACCTACAGGACACCAACGAGTGTGTATTCACTGTGGACGTTCTCTTCTGAGAAGAGTTCATTGCCATCAACTTATGACTACTGATACAGTGCAAGAACACAGAATTTCGTGTATTCTGTGTATGTTATAAGAGGATGGATCCTACCACGCACGGTTAATATAATAGTTTTTTTCATGCTTTTTTAATAACATTTTTTTAGTTTAGTTTTGATAACAAGGGCATTCAAAAGTTTTATTTGGTATGCTAAAACATTTAAGTGAATTAGAACAGTGTGATAATGGTTAACTCAGGCTTACTAACCTACATCAGGATTTCTTTAGATCATTCTTTTTCAAAGTGGGCAATAACACACCACACATCTCTGGTGTAAAGGCACCCTTTAATGTAGATATATTATTTTCAGGTGGGTGCTTCAAGTGTTCTCTGTCACTCTTGTTGGGTGCGAGCAAATAGAGCATCCCGGCATTTCCATGATCTACAGCAAGAGCTCTCAACATCGGACTCAAACTTAAGAGGAGGAATAAAGTCGAGGCATATTAGTAATAGGATGTATTTCGTTTATACATTAGTAGACAGCTCCCTAATTGGAAGGGATGCTATAACCGAACCTGTATCGTTAGCAAAAGAACGGTTGGATGCTGTACCCACACCATGAGCATAATATGGTATCTTGGTTAGGCACGGCACCAGATTGCCTCCTGCACAATTTCTGGATACCTACTGTGTTATTATATTATGATAATCCTAATGAAGAAAGTAATTAATACAACCATCACAATTACCTGTTTTTTTTTTATTTTAATTTATTATTGCAATCTCAGATTACTTACTTACTGTAATCTGAGATTGCATCAAAACCCTAGGTACAATATTAACAAATGCAAGCCAGTAGTGATGTAAGTGGGCCTTGTATAATAAACATAGTTT
Organism: Mesoligia furuncula; assembly: GCA_916614155.1. NCBI lineage: Eukaryota > Metazoa > Arthropoda > Insecta > Lepidoptera > Noctuidae > Mesoligia > Mesoligia furuncula. The sequence goes on from OU744794.1 coordinate 7,255,316, forward strand.
TCTGCTAAGGTTTTCAGTACCGCTACAAGAACAATCAGATAAATCGGAAGTCATCCCCTAAGCGCTTTTTATATAAGTACCTAAAACCTCATCGTGATAGGCGGCAGGTGCTGCAGCACAGCACATGTGCGTTCCAGATTTACGTAGGAAACGAAAGTCTCAAAAATGTCATTGTTCAACTAGGTACTAAAAATAACCTAAAAAGTGAACATTGTTGTCTGATTTTATCAATTTGGCCATTGCTGGGAGACGTGAAAATTGGGCTCGTGAAACCTTCCTAAATGCTCTAATTTATGGCCAAATTCCAGCCCTGTAACGCCAGGCCCAAGTTTCTATGGAGTTTGGGTTTCTCCTTTCATGATATTTTTTTTTTGTTAGCCTATTTTGTGTCCCACTGCTTGGAAAAGGCCTCCCCTTTTTTCTTCCAAACCTCCCTGTCTTGTGCGATCTCTGGCCATGTTGGCCCTGCGAATGATATTAGATCGTCACGCCACCTTCGCCTTGGTCTACCTCGACGGCGATGTCCTGCCTCAGGCGTCCAGTGAGTGACGACTTTGCCCATCTCTCCGGGTGCATTCGTGAGACGTGTCCAACCCACTCCCACTTCAGCCAATTCATGATAATGCTTCATGCTTCTTTCGTGATAATAATGAAATAAAAAAACGTTTTCTTAAACCATTTTTTTGTGTGGAGGTTTTTCCGGCACTTAGATTCTTGGCACACTCACAACTGAAAACAACCAAACGACGACTAACTACATAATCAAATCGTCAGTAAAGCTAAATCAATAAAAAAATGGCCAACTGCGAGTCGGTCTCGCACACGAAAGATTCCGTACGACAAGGCAAAAACGCCGAAAAAAAACACGTTTGTTGTATGGGAGCCCCCCTTAAATATTTTTTTTATTCTGTTTTTAGTATTTTTTGATATAGCTGAAACATACATAAATCATCTGTGAAAATTTCAATTATCTAGCTATCACAGTTAATGAGATACAGCCTGGTGACAGACAGACAGACAGACAGACGGACAGTGGAGTCTTAGTAATAGGGTCCCGTTTTTACCCTTTGGTTACGGAACTCTAAAAACAGAACAATCACATAGCATAAACAGCCTTTAATATTCCCACTGTTGGGACACAGGCCTCCTCTGCTCGAGAGGTGGGCCGTAATCCACCACGCGGACCCAGTGCGGGTTGATAGATGTCACATATCTTCGAATTTTTGGTTCTAGGATATGCCGGTTTCCTTACGATGTTTTTTTTACACCATATTGAGAACAGCGGTGATGAAATATTTTACACAAAGTAAAGCGGTTATCTGGGTTCGAACCTACGACCTGCAACTCGTAAGTCACGGCAGTAACCACCTGGGCCACAACTGGTCTCTAACGCGTAACATTAAATAAATAATAACCATACTGCCACAACAAATAGCTGAACCGACTATCATTAAATCACTGTAAGCTTCATAATAAATATAAAACAGCAATTATAAGCCTGTAATACGTCTGTAACACGACACATACGTGTCCCGATAAATAATTTAAAAGCAATCACGGACACCTTTCAAAAAGCCAGCCACTAATACGGTACGATGTTCCTGTGATCAGTACCCATTAGAGGTGGGGTCTCAGTGTCGGCGGGTAAGGATCTAAACGTAGGTAAATGCATTCATCGAGTATACATCGCCAAGCGATTGGTCGACTTTTTACGTAACCAGGGGGCCTAAAAAGGCCACTTTGGCAGAATCATAAAAGGATAACATTATAAATCGTAATATGGCGAAGACAATCCGTGTTTTTCTTTTTTCTCTGCACTACGTATAGGTACAATCAAAGAGATTGGGATTGGAATTGGATTGGATTGATTGGTATTTTAGCACAGACAAAAAAAATAACTGTTAATTCCCAATGGGATTTGATACGATTAACTTAACATTTAACTGTACATTATGATTAATAATGTTATCTTTTATGATTTTGCCAAAGCGGCCTTTTTAGGCCCCCAGAGGGCTGGCCTATTTTTAGCCTAAAGAATCAGCATTGCCATCCAACGCGGTAATGCTGCCAGCCTCTTGGGCACTTTGAGAGCGATGCGGACGAATTCTCGCTCCTACCTTTTTTTTTCATTATATACTAGCAGCGCCCCGCGGTGACACTCGCATATGTGTCGATCCCGTTCGAAAGACACATGGCGCCATCTATTGTCATAATAACGTTATTGTTGTTTTCCTCGGGAACAGCACTTTTTTACGGGGTGAAAGGGACCCTATGTCCGTTTCTGTACACCTGATAACGTAAATGCAAAATTTCAGGATGATCGGTTCAGTGGTTTAAGTGTGAAAAGGTAACAAACATACTTTCGCATTTATAATAGGTATAAAAAAAATGTATATATATATAGTTAGGATTGTTCATTATATATATCCATGTATTAGTGTTGTCTGTGTAGTGCCGGACTTAAAGAATAGCACCACCCCATACTTCCCGTGGGTGTCGTAAAAGGCGACTAAGGGGCGTACCGGAGAATGGGCAGCAGCGTTCTCTATGCATTCCACCACCATACCATACTGCGATCGCCAACCCGCCTGCCAAGCGTGGCGATTATGGCAAACCCCCCCTTTTGGGGGAGGCCTATGTCCAGCAGTGGACATCTTTCGGCTGAAATGATGATGATGTATTAGTGCTGGCTTATATATTGTAATTAAGGCTTTTTGTTTGTATTTAAATAAATAAACAAAAACGTAGGTTGTACTTGAAAATTAAGCTTTATAAACGACTCGTGTAGTGACCCTTGTACGGTTCAGGACCTCTGCTCTTTAGTTGTGAGATGGATGACCCATGTTCAAAGCCTTACCCTTTTTTACGAGACGAATGGATTGCACCGACCTTGGAACGTGACGTGACATGTCCGTTACGTGTTCCCCTTTTCCACAGTCGATTTGTCAGATTTGTTAAAACTACGGGTATATTTTAATGTCACATCAATGAAAGAATGGACGACGGAATAACGTTAAAGTGTAGCCATTTTGATAATCCTGACTTTTGCAATGAAGGGTTTAAAAGAGAAAGCGCCTTGTAGATAATGGGAGACCTTTGCCATGATATGAGGGCAAAATCACACTATGATCACACTAATATTATAAAGGCGAATGTTTGTGAGTGTGTGTGTTTGTGTGTTTATATGTTTGTTACTGCTTCACGCTAAAACGGCTGGACCAACTTTGATAAAATTTTGTTTGAAGGTAGCTGACAACATATAGGCTACTTTTCCTCCCGATATTCCTATGGAATATGGAATATCGGAAATATAATTATGCGGGTGAAACCGTGGAGCACTGCTAGTTATCTATAAATCGAATAAATAGCACCTCGTTGGTCTAGTGGTTCTGTGTCCAATTCCCAGTTCGGGCAAAGTGTTATTAGGTTTCTCCAACAGAATTTTTCTCAGTAGCAGCCTGGAGTCTGGATTTGTATTGATGGAAACTGGGGGCCCCCTATTACATGGGACTTAAACATAACTGGCAAAATATGGGTATACTATAAGGTACAGTCACGAGCACTAATATGTCAACACTTGGCAACTTTCAATTGCGATTTTTTCGTGAAATAACGAATGCAACCTTAAAATACGACACTTTACATAAACCTATGGGTTCTAACATACTATGTTCTTAATAACATAAAATTTCATTCAAAATTAAAGGAGAAAATCGCCTTCGAATAAAGCCAAGTGTATAGATACTTATGCTCGTGACTGTACACCCCTGCCTGATCCTTCGGAGAATATAGGCGTGATGGTATGTGTATATAATAAATAATATTATTAGAGACATATTCTCTCATAAGTAGTTTCTGCGAAAATAGAATATTTTTAAAGTCATTGTTTTGATAAATAAATCAAATAAGAAATAAAAGAGAGAAAAAAGAAAATACGTTTATTCAATACGTTAAATCAAATAAAGTCATTTATTTATTTCATTTTTTTTTCTAAGTAAGTAGGTGTTATATAGATGTTATACATTTTTTGATAATGTTCTCCAAGCTCTGCCGTCACTTGGGCATACGAAATTTACACATAAATTACAACCTACTATCAAAATACTATGCTGAATAAAAATAAATATAAATATATTTTTAATATTATAAATATTACAAAATTATTAGATTAGAAAATCATTTAACCATTTTTTTTCCAAAGTCAAGGAGTATCTAGTAGTCAATAACTAAAAAATGTCATAGTAAATAATGAATAAAAAATTAATAAAAATCCTAGATAAATAATAGGTAATTGTGAGTTAGGTACTTACTAATTAATAAAATTCCTGGATAAAAAAGCTAAATAATAATATGTTCTCATAATTTGAAGTTGAATTTCGTAGTAGGGACGGTAAGGTATTAGTGAAAAATGAAAATAGACATTGAATTGGTTTTCCACGAAACTGCTCTACACAATATCTTTCACGTAGGTATTCCATAAGTTCTGTCGTTGTAGGTAGATATTTTATAGCAACGATATTTTTTTCACACACAGTAATTGCTATTAATACGCCGACTACGCACTGCTATCTACTTCATCACAATTTAAAGCCATAGAAAACGATTATTCTTTTGAGATAACATAAAAAAAAACTGAAAACAGGCTGTCATATTTTTTTAACTGTCAAAGTTACGCAATAAAAATATTATAAAATATACTAAATATCAGAAAATAATTTGTCAGGTGTAAAAAAATGCATCTTTAGTCGCCACAACCTGCACCCCACCTTTAATCCTAATTGGATAGAAGGACCCGGCAGGCGCAGTACACTACACACGTATACTTGAACCACCTAGTACATATGTCGCCCTGGTACATGATAGCATTGTGCGTTGTCCAAATATTGCAAATGGCCGATCGGTTTCGTAATGAAACGACTAATTAAGTTGATGCAATAACTTTGAAATAATAATTATATTCAGTTGGTTGGAATTTTGGTTTGGATGTTTCAGAATTAAGAGCGTTTACGATGTACGGCATTTCATACAAACTTTCAAGCCTGAAATGAATGAATCGATTTTAATGAAACTTCATACGCATAAGCAGGATACAAAGGTTTAAATAGTGACATATGAACAATTTTCGAAAAATAGTGTTACAGCCAAATTAGACCAATTTTAAATTTACTGTAGAAACAGATTTCCAGTTCGTCGTATTTTTGAACCCTCTTAACTTGGCTTTGGATTATACCAGATAAACAAAATTTTCGGGATATGTTGTCAGTGGTTGACTTATTAAACCTATGAAGTTTCAATTGCATAACTCTTATACTTTAGACTTTATTGATACCTAAAATACCCCGATTTCGTCACTGACTCACTGACTGATGATCATCAATATTCTTAAGGTTCTTCCTGCACGCGTAGCATGAGCACCGGTTTGTCGACAGAAGAGTAGACAAAGATGACGTTCCGTGTAGACAGTACGACGGCAGCAAAGTAGAAAGAGTCAACTGCACTTTTTACGAAATTCACTATTTTACTTAATTTGACTCAGAATTCTTTGTTTTGTCATACTTACAATTTTTTTTTTGTTTTTGATTCTTAATTTTTACTGATATTAAGTCACATTATAAGGAGGGGTCCGTGGCCAAATAATAACAGCCGCACAAGATGATTGATCAGGTTAAATTACGCTTGCCGCGGTTGGTCCGTGGATGGGCGACCATCTTTACATACCGAGACCCCTCCGTGCCTCGGAAAGCACGTTAAGCCATTGGTCCCGGCTGTCATTCGTGGATCTTTGACAGTGGAATTTTGGGAGTTTTGTTTTTTTTTTTGTGGGATTTTGTAGATAACCGTACTTTGTGGCCGTCGAGTAGAAAGTTTTCTACTGTCTTTAGCGATTACAAAATCCCTTAGACAACTGACAGATGTCAGTGTGATTTTGACATTTGGGATAGAAAACTTTCTTCTGAAATAGTCTACATAAAAAAGGACCTAGACAAAGATCGTTAGAAACTAAAGACAAAATGACAGATAGTAGAAAGATTTCTAGGCGGTATGTCAAAAATGAAGAAAAGAAATGTCACTTTGTATAGAAAACAATGTGTCTTCTCTTCGTAGAGATAGAAGTGTTCATGCTACGCGTGCTGAAGTCCTAGAAAGCTGAAATTTGGTATGTAAGCTAGTAATAGTACACCAACAACAAAAAAATCTTAAAACTTCAAACTTTTACCCCCCCAACCCCTTAAACTAGGGGGGGAAAGTTTGTATGAGACTTCCGTAAATTTTGATGCTAGAGGTCTGAAAATTTATATTGGGGGTCCCCCAAAAAAAGAAAGAAAAAATGAACAACAGAAAAAATACTCGTATAAATATCATAAGCAACTTACAAAAAGAAATGAAATCCCACAAAAACATTTCATGTTAAATGTTGCCAAGACGAGACCATGTAGCTCGCACTGTCAAAAAGTAATCAGATCTCATGTAGAGCCAAGCTTCTAACTCTACACGCCCTAACTCTACAAGGCCTAACTTCGCAAACTCTACACCTTAGTCAAAATATATTATGGCTTGGCCATTTCGCTACATTCACATGAGCGTAAGGTGAAAAACTCTCATACTGTTAATGGTTCTTGTAGTAACGAAACGGCCAAGCCATACATTTTGACTAAGGTGTAGAGTTTGCGAAGTTAAGCCTTGTAGAGTTAGGGCGTGTAGAGTTAGAAGCTTGGCTCTACATGAGATCTGATTACTTTTTGACAGTGCGAGCTACATGGTCTCGTCTTGGCAACATTTAACATGAAATGTTTGTGGGATATATTTTTTTAAATAAGATTTTTTTTGGGGTCAACAATACAACAAAAAACCACCGAGTGTGGGCAGCTCAGGAGCATTCATCGCTAAGATCCTTGCTAGTGTTTTGTGTCTAGCAGACAGAACATCTTTGATGCTGAGAAAATGATGAAAGAAAAAAACCGGGCAAGAGCGAGTCGGACTCGCTCACCGAGGGTTCCGTAACATCCGGGTTTATGCATAAGGTTTATGTTTATGAAATTAAATGTTTTATTTTTTATTTTTGAGTTGATTGAATGAATGGTAAATTGCGGTTTACGATTTATGACGTATTAAAAAAAAACTACTTACTAGATCTCGTCCAAACCAATTTTCGGTGGTAGTTTACATGGTAATGTACATCATATATTTTTTTTAGTTTTATCATTCTCTTATTTTAGAAGTTACAGGGGGGGGGGACACACATTTTACCACTTTGGAAGTGTCTCTCGCGCAAACTATTCAGTTTAGAAAAAAATGTTATTAGAAACCTCAATATCATTTTTGAAGACCTACCCATAGATACCCCACACGTATGGGTTTGATGAAAAAAAATTTTTTGAGTTTCGGTTCTAAGTATGGGGAACCCTAAAATTTATTGTTTTTTTTCTATTTTTGTGTGAAAATCTTAATGCGGTTCATAGAATACATCTACTTACCAAGTTTCAACAGTATAGTTCTTATAGTTTCAGAGAAAAGTGGCTGTGACATACGGACGGACAGACAGACAGACGGACAGACAGACAGACAGACAGACAGACAGACAGACAGACAGACAGACAGACATGACGAATCTATAAGGGTTCCGTTTTTGCCATTTGGCTACGGAACCCTAAAAAGGGGCAAAGATTCAAAGTTGCATCCTACTTTAATATTATAAATGCGAAAGTGAGTTTGTTTGTTAAGGGAAGGAAATGGGTATACCGTGACCTGGGTTAGAACATAAGACACCTACTTTTTTGTCTCAGTAGTACGTTGTTGCATAGGTACTAGACGGTATTCTGTTCACGACATGTAGTGCACAATTTCTGAGCAGTAACCTAACAAAAAGTTCTAGGCTTGCATGAATTCACGATAGAATTTCATTCATTAGTAGGTACTATACTACTAATACGATTTGAATTATATTTGGCACACAGATGGTTTATAACCAGGATCAACGCACAGGATACTTTTTATCCCGGTGCTACGTTCGCGTTGGAAGGCAAAAGTTAGTTCTTCATAATTTATTTACGGCTCGGTCAAGAATTCTAATTAAAAAATGTAATACTGCCGGTCGATTCTGTAAAAATCTCACCGTGAAAACTTAGGCGATGTGAGTTTGTTTTTGCTAGGAATTGACACTATTGACAGTTCACTCCACGCTCACTTCGCCTAAGTTTTCACGGTGAGATGGTTACAGAATCGCACTGCTGGACGGTGAAATGAAAAATTAACCAAAAGGAGGTTTGATTCCCAAAAGGGGAACATAAAAATAGAATAAAAACAACACGTGGCACTGGGTTATACCGTGATTTCCCAATTGAGTACTAACGAAACTGGAAGTTTACGGATTTTGGACATACTTTTACGATTTCTATGGCCGTAAAATAGTTCAACAGCAAAATACTGATTGGGTTAGTTCACTATATTTATATGTCGCATCACCGGGTGGCCGAGGTGGGTGGGTCTTCTTCACGATCCGACATAGTTTAGATAGGTGTGGGCACTACAGTGGGTCCTCGAACGAAAAGATTATTTGAATTTAAAGTAACTTTTATAAACTAGCGTCTTGTATTAAATAGTGTATTATCTATGAACTAGCTATCAACAACCGAAGCGCACTTGTGCGTCGGAAACAAACACGTGCGTTGGTATTGAGCGTTTGACGAGACTGTCCGAGCTCGACGGCGGTCGACTGTAGACTGTCGCAGCACTCGGTCTCTCCACCAGTCCTCGCTGCATCCCCTCCACCGACAAGCGGTAGGGCTCGCTTGCGTTTCCGATCACATGATTCTTCTTTTACCAATCAAATTGTTAGATGGCGCTGATCGCTGTACTGTGTTGCCACTTATCCACGACATAATATATAATAACAACTTATTAGAATGAAAAGGTTTACTTTGGTTTGAAGTAATGAAGTTTCTTTAGTTCAATCGGGCGACACTGACATGTTTGTCCTGAAATTTGTAGGTATTTCAGTCGCTTGATCATTAAATCTTTTGTTTTTTGAGAGTCTTTTGATTTATTCAGCCAGTACGAATGCTGGTTTAAGGCTCCCAGCCAGACAGGTGCGACGTAACATCGCGACGCGACTCTGGTAGAACAATATCTATGAAATCTTATTTACCAGAATCGCGTCGCGCGTGTCTACGGGAGCCTTTAAGCAAAAATTTTATTAATACCACTGTAGTTTCTAAAAATGTATTTGTGTATTTTTTTTATAATTATGGACTCGTCATTTCAGCCGAAAGACGTCAACTGCTCGTCATAGGCCTCCCCCAAGCACCGCCACTTCGACCGGTTCTGTGCTTCTCGCATCCAACGGGTTCCTGCGGCCTTCACAAGGTCTTCGGACCACCTTGTGGGAGGCCTTCCAACGCTACGTCTTCCGGTACGCGGTCGCCACTCCAGAACCTTTAGGCCACATGGGCCATCTGTTCTGCGAGCAATGTGCCCTGCCCACTGCCACTTAAGTTTGGCAATTCTTCGGGCTATGTCGGTTATCTTGATTCTCCTGCGGATCTCCTCATTTCTGATTCGATCACAAAGGGAAACTCCAAGCATTGCAATTATGGACTACCGTAATTTAATAAAAATAAGATCTTCGACGAAGTATTACAAATTACAGCAATACCATATTTTTGCAGATTTATTGCAGTAGTTTATTATTTTGGTTGTAAAATGTTTTATAACTTAATTTTCAGACTACATTAATAAAATCACATAAACAAAATAGAATCGTCACTAGCAGCGTCTGAACTAAGAGCGTCTAATCATGTCTGCGTCAACAACAAACTTTAAACTTTAGTTTAATGGACTTGCCGAGCGGTGTCACGGGGCGATTAAGCGATGTCCCGCGTTGATGGGCACGCGGAACAACTGGAACTAAATTAAATGGAACGGTAGGAGTAACAGTTTTAAGGAATGAACGGAAGAATTTTATGTTATATTGTCAATTTGTTCGATCGAGGGTCGCGGTGATGCCTTTTCCCGTTCTTGATGGAGTCAGTTCCTATTGATCCTTCGGCCCGTCTCCAATATTAACACTACGTGACACCTCATTTGTTGTTCGATTAATTTAAGACACAAACGGCCTTATTACAAAACAATATTTATCTTTAGACCCAGGTTTAAACCATCCAGCTATTTTTAAATTTCGAACTATAATCCGACGAAGCTAAAGTTCTTATTACAAAAACTGAAGTTAAACCCGAGTCTAAGTTGTCAATTTTGCATTAAGAACTTTACAGTTGTCGGAATAAAGTTCAAAATTTAAAAATGGCTCGATGGTTTAAACCTGGGTCTAAAGATAAACCTTGTTTTATAATAAGGCCGAGTAGGTTTTCACATAAAGGATGATTTCCACCAAACGGCTCGCACCACATCGGATCGGAAAGGATACGAACGGATGCGGCGACAGCTGATCACGTCCGGCTGCATGTCGACGCATTCAATCGGCTCCGTACCGTCGCTTGTGAACGTATCCGTTTCTGCGCCTAGTCAAATACTTTCATTCCTACCGTGTTGACGTGTTCTAATTTTTTAAAATGGTTGAAGTTGACGTAGTTTTGTTGGCTATTGCAATATAAGAAGAAGAAAATAATCATAAAGCATAGAAGAGGAAAAGAAAAATTTTGGACGACAGCCGAAAGGATTCGATCAGATACGACGACGGGCGAACGGAGCCGTACACGCGTCGTAGCATACTTTCGGCTACGATCGCGGGTCGCGGAAGACGCCCGCGGTGAAGCTGCTGTGCGTGGCTTGGTAATGTAGACTTTAAATACTCTGTACACGTTAAAGATTTTAAAATCCGTTCCGTTTCGATGCGATGCGAGCCGTTTGGCGGAAATCATCCTTAAATGTCTTAATAATTAATGTCAACGTAATCTGACATGCCATACGAATTACAAATTTAAAATTGACAAAGTTGTGTGTTGTATTGTCATGGCGCAAATTGAGATGAATGTTAATGTTCTACATGATACCTCTTTATCTACTTAAAGATACGTAAGCAATCACTTTTACTGGAAATCATTTGTCAGATTCTTTGACTGTTAATCACTACATGTCATATTAAATACAAAGTCCCCCCGCCGCGTCTGTCTGTTTATGTCGGCGATAAACTCAGAAGCTACCAAAGCAGTGCACCGAGTGATTAATGAGGAAAGTTTAAGTAGGTATATACTTTTGTTCGGTCTAACACCGGCTAACGCAGCAGTTTACAACAATCACTATACTTGTATCTAAGTGACAATTTTATAATACTTTAACATCAGTGCATTACCAGAAATCAAACGGACCGGGTGCATTCATAACATTTGTTATAGAATTGAACATAACATTTTACTTTAAGACATTTTCCATTAAAGTTGAAGAACCTTTAATAAACTCTTTAAATTCAAATCCAATCAGTGATTTAATATTACCTACAACCTTGCACCCCGCACAACTTTACTATGGTTTTAAATATGATATGATATGATATGATATGATATGATATGATTGTTGAAGAAGACTGAAAAAAAAACATGCGGACTGAGAGCTTTCCTGGCGTGCGCCGCGTAAACATTGGATGAAAGGCAGATGTTTAATAAGCAGGAATAGCACACAGGGTACCTGCTTAAAATCCCGGTAGTACCTACCTACGTTTCCATGGGATATTGTCCGACATCGACGCAGGCGCAGCTGTGGGCAAAAGCGCTATACAGGACGAAATTGAAAACTTGCGACAAACCGTAATAGGATTAGCAGTAACTGTTACATAATCATAATAAATTGTCATTTCCCAAAACTAAATTCTTGAAACTAACCGATCAAGTGCGAGTCGGACTCGCGCACCGAGGGTTCCGTACAAATTTGTAGGTATGTAAATAGTTTATCAGGGGATTTTTTATGTAACTACAAAACGGTTTTCGGATGTTTTACTTTACTTGTGCTACATGACCTTGCTTCTTGCCAAATTTCATGATCCTAGGTCAACGGGAAGTAGGTACCCTATAAATTTTGATTCCCTTGAGAGTGTCTAAATATACGTTTTTGCGGCATAAACGGCCGTATTTTTTTTTAACTTTAACTTAGAAATTTGATTTTTTCTAAGCTTCAAGGGGTTGTAGACCCAAGTATTATGGTTTTAATTTCAACTTGATAGCTCCACCACGCGTTTTCGAGATAAAGGATCTTGACAGACAGACTGACAACAAAGTGATCCTATAAGGGTTCCGTTTTTTCTTTTTGAGGTACGGAACCCTAAAAATCGTGTAATTATAGGCTTAGATAGTGCAAACTAAGTTACTGCCTCAAATTATCGTCGTTTCAATACTTTTTTCATTTTTTTTTCATAGTTACTAAAACAAATAGGAAAACTAGTATTAATTTTAGCACGCGCCCGATAAGCAATCCTTTTATCGCAGAGTTCAAACCATGAAGCAAGTTGGCAACGGTTGAACTAGCGGTATTTACCAAATTTTGACTGTTACTACGAAAAAAAGAGCGCGCGAAGACGCGACGTTGCAAATCGCTTGCCTACGCGCACGTATGTGCATCCCTTTCCTTAATAACATGTTCTAAATTTAATTTATAGAACGCTGAATCAGATATTTTAATTTGTTGCACCTATTCAATTTCACCTGTATTTCAGTCATAGTCAGTACTCGCACCTATTTGAATGACTGGACTAGCAAATCTTTGACACGGAAATGGTCACACATTTAACTCAAAACTGCGTCTAGCAGCTGCTGCAGTCCAACTAATTCAATTGCGGAGTTCTCGCTTCAAGCGATCAAGTCGGGTGAAGATATCCTAAAGGCAATGAGACACGGAACTACATTTCACTAGTCCGAAACTGCACAAGTAGAATTAGGTCACCAAAATCTTTGTCTAAGATAATTTATCTAGACACCAAAGTGTGTGTGTGAGCGAAAGTCTTTCACATACACAGAGATAAACCTAAGTAAAGCCAGGGAAAATAATTGTTTTTAGCAAATTAACTCATAAAAATCTGCCTATAGAGGTATGAGGAACAGGGTTTAAAGTTAATAACTATAATAATAATAATTTCTTTATTGCCTTAAAAACAGGTTACAGAAATTTTTTATAGCCTGGCCCCAGAGCTAGGTTAGGGTACCTGTATTTCAAGAGCCAGTGACTTCATCCATTAAGGTTACAATTATGCAAGTTTTTATAAAGCCTAAGGTAAATAAACTAAATAACTGAAAATTAATTGTATTAGCAAACATCTAATTTATGCACTAAAAATAGTATTAGAATTTATCATTAAATCAAATAAAAAATTTAATTAAAAATTTAAAAAACCCCCGACACAAAAAAATACCTAATAAAATTAAATGTAAGTAATTGGAAAAGGATCAAATAATTTAAAAACCCCCAACTTAAAGAATCTAGGTAACGAGACTAAAATAGATAAATTCATATGGAAGTCGGGGGACCGTTCTGTGGAACACCTTCTATTCTAAGAGGTCCCCCGACTGCCATATGAATTTATCTATTTTAGTCTCGTTACCTAGATTCTTTAAGTTGGGGGTTTTTAAATTATTTGATCCTTTTCCAATTACTTACATTTAATTTTATTAGGTATTTTTTTGTGTCGGGGGTTTTTTTAATTTTTTATTTCATGCTTTTTGTAGGGACTCCTTAATTTTTGTATTTCATTTCTATTATTTTCTTGCGTTGCAAGATTCAGGTAATTTGGTGTTTAATCAGGTTTTTTTGTCCGTCAAAAAATAATTATTAATGTATAGTTGAAGAATAATTTTTAAGACTAAACAATTTTTTTTGTTTTATTATATCGTTTTTCTAGTTCTTCCTTTAGTTATTCAACTTTCGTACAAGAGGGTTAGAAGCGTTATGACTACCTCTCGATAAGACTAAATAGCAGATATGACTTTTAATTAGGATAATTCCATTCGTAATAAAAATAGTCAAACTTAGTGGTCGTAGGTACGAGTCATCATCATCACGAGGTACGAGTTTTTAGTTTTCATTTCGTTAGTTAATATTTCTCATTCCCTTTCAATATAGTACACATTATTCTACTTGTCAAGCCCTTGCATTTGATACCTACATATATTAAAGGAGTTTGAAGAAAAAATATAATTCGCCATTTTGTGGTGGCGGCCATCTTGGATTTGAAATTTGTAATAGCGTATAGTATTCTACTAGTCAAGCCCTTTCATTTGATACCCATATTGAGGGAGTTGTGAAAAAAAAAATGTAAATCGCCATTTTGTGGTAGCGGCCATCTTGGATTTAAATATTATCATAGTGTATAATATTCTACTATTCAAGCTCTTTTATTTGATACCCATATTAAGGGAGTTGTGAAAAAATATGTAGTCCGCCATTTTGTGGCGGCGGCCATCTTGGACCGATTTTCATCAAACATAGCTAAGAACACTCCCGACTAATTCACCTTTCAAACAAAAAAATCAAAATCAAAATCGGTTCATCCGTTCGGGAGCTACGATGCCACAGACAGACACACACACACACACACACACACACACACAGACACGTCAAACTTATTACACCCCTACACCCCGTCGTTTTTGCGTCGGGGGTTAAAAACAAGATTGGAATAAAATTAGGATTTAAACAAAAAACAATATTATTATTGAAACAAAGTTTACTCATACTCTATAGAAAAGGGAGGATCCTCCGACTAAACGGGTGTTGTGTCTGGCGGGCAACTGCCCGATGATTCATGTCGGGCCGTTGTATCTATGCTGGTTGCGCGGTAAACTCTGCTTGCGAGATGCAGGATTTTGCGTGAGATCAGTATGACGCGTTGTTCTAATGTGGCGTTGTAGATACCGCTACATGCCTAATATGCCTAATCTTTTCCCAATTATGTTGGGGTCAGCTTCCAGTCAAACCAGTCAAACCAAAGCAGCTGAGTACCAAAGTAGCTGACTATCTAACATCCATAATCCAGTTACTGTGTAATACGATACCCCTTGGTATGATTGGTTGTCAGACTTTCAGTCTTCTGATGACCCGCAACGACTGTCAAGGATACACAAATGACAACCGGGACCAACAGCTTAAGGTGCTTTCCGAGGCACGGAGGGGTAAAGATGGTCACCAATCCACGGAACAACCATGATAAGCGTAGCTTAACCTCATCGATAGACCTATGCGGCTGTTATTACACAGCAACAAGGCCTTCTAAACGAAAAATCTCAAATCACAATTTTCATTCTTTGAATATAGTACGAAATGGCTATTAATAAGTCTGCGTACACACGAGCGACACGCGTCGACGACAGAGGCAACGGCAACGGACATGTTTATTTCTGTCATATTACATTGTCAAAGAGAATCACTACGTTACCGTACTTTTAATATTTTGTAATATTATTTTAGATCTAGTTTTAGTTTGTACGTAAAGTATAGTCCAGTTAAGCAGACGATAACCTCATAGGTTGACCTGCGAGATGCCATAAAAAGATTATCTGGGGGCACGGGAGTGCCCCCGCCAAGACCAGCCAAGCGAAGCGCAAGGGCACTACCTACCTTTTCTCGAAGCACTTCGTCGTATTTTTGAACCCTCTTAACTTGGGTTTGGATTATACCAGATAAACAAAATTTTCGGGATATGATGCCAGTGGTTGACTTATTAAACCTATACGGTCTTATTACAAAACAAGATTTATCTTTAGACCCAGGTTTAAACCATCCAGCTATTTTTAAATTTCGAACTATAATCCGACGAAGCTAAAGTTCTTATTACAAAAACTGACGTTAAACCCGAGTCTAAGTCGTCAATTTTGCATTAAGAACTTTACAGTTGTCGGAATAAAGTTCAAAATTTAAAAATGGCTCGATGGTTTAAACCTGGGTCTAAAGATAAACCTTGTTTTATAATAAGGCCGTTAAAGTTTCAATTGCATAGCTCTTATACTTTAGATTTTATTGATATCTAAAATACCCCGATTTCGTCACTGACTCACTGACTGATGATCATCAATATTCTTAAGGTACTTCCTGAAGTCCTAGAAAGCTGAAATTTGGTATGTAAGCTAGTAATAGTACACAAACAACAAAAAAATATTAAAAATTGAAACTTTTACCCCCCAACCCCTTAAACTACGGGGTGAAAGTTTGTATGAGACTTCCGTAAATTTTGATGCTAGAGGTCTGAAAATTTATATAGGGGGTCCTTGTTATAAATAAACCCCAAAAAAAGAAAGAAAAAATGAACAACAGCAAAAATACTCGTATAAATATCATAAGCAACTTACAAAAAGAAATGAAATCCCACAAAAACATTTCATGTTAAATGTTGCCAAGACGAGACCATGTAGCTCACACTGTCAAAAAGTAATCAGATCTCATGTAGAGCCAAGCTTAAACTCTACACGCCCTAACTCTACAAGGCCTGACTTCGCAAACTCTCTACACCTTAGTCAAACTAATATATGGCTTGGCCATTTCGCTACATTCACATGAGCGTAAGGTGAAAAACTCTCATACTGTTAATGGTTCTTGTAGTAACGAAACGGCCAAACCAGATATTTTGACTAAGGTGTAGAGTTTGCGAAGTCAGGCCTTGTAGAGTTAGGGCGTGTAGAGTTAGAAGCTTGGCTCTACATGAGATCTGATTACTTTTTGACAGTGCGAGCTACATGGTCTCGTCTTGGCAACATTTAACATGAAATGTTTTTGTGGGATTTAAGATTTTTACTTAGAGCTTAGAGCACAAATGTACAGAATACAAACATTCTACCGTCGAAATATTAACTCAGACAAAAACAATGTAGCGTTAGTTTGATTCAACTATCAAATATGTACACAGATATGTTTTTATTACTAATGTAAACAAACAACGAAAGCGACTGAAGTGACAGTAGACAGCTCACGGCCTATGATCAATGGTCGATCTATGGTTTAAAGTCATTGTTTTTTAACCACAGAGTAGCTAAATTGGCGAGACGCCATATTGAAAGTCGATAAAAATAATTGAAAAATATCAAATGATTACAAGAAAAATATGCATTTATGCAATTTATCTGTATTTTTCCCGAATCCCAGGGATTTTTATCGATTTTTCGAGGTACTGTACATATACTGGGCCCGTTTTGAAACATCTCCTTTCACACTAATATTATAAAGACGAAAGTTTGTGAGTGGGTTTGTGTGTATTTGTTCATATGTTTGTTACTTCTTCACGCTCAAATGGCTAAACCAATTTTGATAAAATTTTGTATGGAGGTAGCTGACACCCTGGATTAACATACAGGTTACTTTTTATCCCGATATTCCCAAGGGATCGACACTTACGCGGGTGAAACCGCGGAGCGCAGCTAGTATTAGCATAATATGTAGATGATGTCATGTCACAATTCTCAATCTGAACTTTTGGAAAGAGCAGATCGTCTGTCTCACACCCAACATAATTTAAATGTCTCATCTCTCCAACAGCCAAATTCCACTAAAGCCGTTCCAACTTTTCGACTAAACCTGAAACTAGTAAACACGGCAATATATTACAACGGGCCCAACCGTTTGTCAAACGAAATTCCCATTGGATTTAATTTGTCACGTATTTACATAATAAATGAACGCCTCCGCCTCGAAGCGGTGTAATCCGGTTTAATCTGGTTTAATCCAGCTTAAACCGCTTTTATACATCATTGAGAGACTTGATTCCCGATCGGGACACAATTTGCATGTTATTCCGTGTTTAATACCTTAATAGTGGGTGTGCCAAGTAATTTTGTAATGACGTTATTTGCATAATGTCGCCCTGAGGTGGTTGGTTTGGGGAATACATGGGTTTAATGAAGCAGAATGTCTTCGGGACTAATTTTTGAGACGAGGGATTGATGGTGGCGGATTTGCATATTAGAATTAAGGCTGCTACAAACAGGCGCGACACGCGAAAAAACCGCGCGCGACACAAATGCACCGCTCGGTGGTCGTTTGACTTGCGGTGCCTTTATTGTCACGCGCGATTTTAACGCGTGTCGCGGCTGTTTGTAGGAGCCTTTACAGTTTTGTTATTAGGTTTTACGCAATAGGTATCGAGCTGCAGGTATCACCAGTTTTGTGGGACAAAGGTTAAACGACTTGACTTAGGTCTAGGCACGGTCGTCAGTGTTGTAAGCTTGTCGACGGACACGTTTTTTCTACGTCACGGTTTATGCCTACGCTGTTTGTAGGCACGGTTCGTCAGAGTTTATGGATCACTATGGAAGCTTGTTGGCGGACACGTTTTTTTTACGGCGCGGTTAATACGCTTTAGGCCACGTTCGCACGAACGTAAAAATATCGCGGCGGAATATTATAGCGCAATGGATTTTCATCTCTCTGTGCAGAGCCGAGCATTGAGAATCCAACAGAGCATATCACAGCGCGTCAAACAAACACGCTGTTGGATTTTCAACTCTTGGCGCTAAGTATGGAGCGTTGAAAATCAAGTGCGCGAAAATAAATTTAAAAATAAATTTCTTTATGGTACGCCCGTGGAAACCTGGGCGTAGCGTAAAGAAACCGTGCCGTGTATACACGCACCAAAGGCCCGGACCGGTCTAAGGCCCTTGGACAGGCACGTATTTTTGCCGTGATTACACACGTGCCTACACGCGACGAATAAACCATAGTCTTTCACTGTAACAAAACGTGTGTGTACAAAGAGCCAAAGGTTTTGGTTATGTGTTATTTTTGTGCATCACTGCTTGCTTAAAGAAAAATTGTATATTCTGCACGAACAAAACGCACATTATAAATAAAAAAAAAAAAAACAAAGAAGGAAGTTATACACAATACAACGTAGTCAAAAGCCTCGTACTCAAGCGTATAAAATGTTAACAATTTCTTCTGGAATGTTTATCCGAAGAGTCCGGTGACTATGTATTTGATGTATTCTCTTTTAACAATTTTTCCACTGCTAGGCAACGGTTTTACCTAAGTTCTTACAGGAAATCTTTTCCATCGCCACCTCAAACCACTTCTCACGGTACGCGTCCTGAGGGGCCACTAAGAAGGCCACTTTGGCAGAATCATAAAAAGGTAACATTATGAATCATAATGGACAGTTAAGTTAATCGTATCAAATCCCATTGGTGAATCATTTTTCAGTTTTTTTTTATGTCGGTGCTAAAATACCAATCAATCCAATCCAAATCAAATCCCAATCTCTTTGATTATACCTACACAGTGTAGCGAAGAAAAGAAAAACACGGACTGTCTTCGCCATATTATGATTCATAATGTTATCCTTTTATGATTCTGCCAAAGTGGCCTATTTAAGCCTCCTGGTTACGTAGAGTCGACTAACCCCTTGGCGCAACCGTGCAGCGAAAAAAAGAAAAACACGGACTGTCTTCGCCATCCAAACTAACCATAGATACAAACTCAAACTCAAAGCATTTCTTACATTTAAACCATTAACAGGCACTTTTGAATTGTCAAGAAGTCGGTCAGTCAGAAAATATGAAGCTAGATTCATTCACGTGATTCATAATTTTATCCTTTTATGATTCTGCCGTAGTGGTCTTTTAAGCCTGCCTGGTCGTCTCGCCACCCACAATCATCAGGCACCCATTGTGTTGAGACTTTCGTCCAGCGGTCATAGTGCATGCAACTGATGTGACCTGAATAATCTCAACATTATTTTTTTTCTAAAATATCAATGGGGTTTTTTTTCATAGGTAACTTTTTATTTATGTAAAATATTCTTCTCACATTATTATTATCTTCTACACAACAGTAAACTCGACCCAACTCTCACCACCAACTATAAAATTCCTTGCAGAAGAAAACTCGTTGTATAAAGCCCTTACTTTTCCTTAGAATTTACACCTAAACTTCATTATACAGTTTTAATCTGCCTTCGTAATAGAGTTTTTCAAAGTTTCATCCTTGCTTCTAAATTGCGAGGTCTTTGTCAAAAGAAATGGAATTTTCTTTTAATATAGAACGTTATATTTTTTGCTTAGAAAATGGGATAAAAATGTGTATGGAAATGTTTTGAAAAATATGATTTTATGTTTGATATGAAGTGATTGAGAGTGGCTTTATTTAATCTTCTAATATTTTTATCCGTGGAAACATAATTCTAAAAGCTAACAGTATTAAAATAATAATAAGTACAAGTATGGAAAAAGGAGGGGACATAATCAAAGAGCATCAAAAAGTGAATGAATGATAGGAAGTTGAAGAAAAAACTAACATTGACATTTCAAACGTTTTAAATAGGTATGATAACAAAGCTGTCTAATCTGTCGAAAATGCTTTTAATTTAACTACATTTTTGACATTTATTATCGATGAGATGGTGACTTCAATTAAAACGTTTTTAAATACGAGAATTGGCTCTCTGTTATCGTCAGTGAAATTATCCCTAGTTAGCATTTCAATTTATGATCAGCGGCGGCCTTAGAATTGTTTTTAGGTGGTGCAAAATCTAAACGCAGCGCCCGCCTATGTACCATGTTCCTATCATATATGCTTATGCAGTTGCTTGCTTGCTTTTTCTTGCTTGTAAATGATAAATGATTTATTTTCTGTAACTAGGTTTTTACAAACACTTTTACACGTCATCATATTTTTAAACTAGATGTGGTCGGCGTTTCCTATCTGACTTTATAGTAAGTTACTATCATCAATGACTGGTGCTCGCATTTCGGTTGATTTCAGCGCCTCTCCCATGACGGCGCCCGGTGCCGTAGCACCGCTCGCACTGCCCAAGGGCCGCTACTGTTTATGATATTTTATTATAAGAACCTTTTTTAAAGCCAATCAGACTATAATTTTATTTGGGATGTAAACGAATGAAGAGTACCAAATATTCTTCCCATCTTTTTTAATGTGTATTATCATAATTATAAATTACTAAAACTAGTTGAACTCTTCTTTATTCCACTAATACGTAAGCTACAGTAAAAGCAAGATATTTTATTTTACATAAACTTACATGGGCACATGAAACGTCACAAGCTAGGTGCACGTTTCCATTTGATCGTTTCTAATGGAGAAAAGATGGCAAAAAATCTCCACGGCTACGGCTACCCTTTTAAGAATCACAACGGCTGTTACGATGTTTTAATGATTGCAGTGCTAATAGGTAAGGGAGGACAGAGTAGGCCTGTCAACAAGTACTAGGTACATAACAAAATAGGAAATGGCCAACAGATCGATTCATCTATGAAGGCCCACAACCTTCCCAAATTCACAAAATAGAAGAGAATCTGTCATTATCGTAATTTGAGCCTGGAATCACCAACTGCTGGATAGAGGTCTCCCTTTTCTACTGTCATACTTCTAAGAGAATCTATAAACTCAAACTCAAAGCATTTATTTCAATTAAACCTAGGCACTTTTGAATTGTCAAAATTAAATAGTAATTGAATAGTAATACTCGTAGTCTGTCAGTTAATCAGAAAGTTGAAGCTAGATTGCCCATTCCAAAACGTAGATCTCTATGGACAAGAACGGGCAAGTAACTCCATGGACACTCTTTAAATCAAGATATTACAAAATCCTGGGTACATTATTCTTGTTGCTTCTATAAGTGAGAACAATATAAAAAC
Organism: Mesoligia furuncula; assembly: GCA_916614155.1. Lineage (NCBI taxonomy): Eukaryota > Metazoa > Arthropoda > Insecta > Lepidoptera > Noctuidae > Mesoligia > Mesoligia furuncula. The sequence goes on from OU744794.1 coordinate 7,276,888, forward strand.
TGGTCACGAATGGTTCCGTACCACAAGGCAAAAACGCCGAAAAAAACATATTTGTTGTATGGGAGCCCCCCTTAAATAGGCTTGACTTTAGTATCCGGGGGCACGAAGTGAGGGGTGACAGTGGTTGCAGGTGGTAGGGGATGGGTCCCTGATTATAACGTTATCACTCTTATTAAACGAAAATGCATATTTTTCGAGAAATTTATAAAAATTGTTTCTAACCTCAAATCAGATAAAAAGTGTAACGAAACGTTAAAATAGGCGATTGACAACCAAATCTGTACCAGTATATTGTCTGTGGTGTAAAATGTCGTGTAAAATCGGTGAAACGGAACGTAAAAAGAACTGTACTGTCATCAGTGTTATTAAGTACTCTGTGGTTCATTCCGTTTCTTCCCGAGTGAATGTTTTGTGGTGTGTGAATGTTTTGTTGTTTTATTTGTCTTGTTATGTTCTTACCTAGAAATTCTGTTCAGAAGGAAGTTGGCGTACCCCACTTTATGGTTGAAATAGGTCGAATCTGTCCCAAAACCGAATCGGGGCATCCCGACTCCACGTACAATAGGTCGAATCTGTCCCAAAACCGAATCGGGGCACCCCGACTCCACGTAGTCTTTTGGCTGCTACCCCGAGGGTGTATTTAAAAATCCGGAGGCGCGGAGGGAGTGCAGCCCCTTACTGGTCGCCGGAGGCGACCAGTAAGCTGAAGCTGCGAAGGTGAGCATGGGTGCCTATCCTTTGTTACGTAAGGGCGAAGGGGCTGCACTTCCCGCAGCGCCGGAGACGTGCAGAAGCAACTTTGTATTGAAAACAAGTGTTTTGAGGTTAGGTTACAATAATTTGTTTTTCTCAAGAATGGTGCGACCACGTTTCATGAGAGTAGTACCAGGGCTAAGGGCCAAGGCTACCAAGGCTACCCCTCCCCCCTCCACCCTCCCACCACGTTTTCGTGCCCCCGGATACTAAATTTTTACCTTGTTTTTAGTATTTGATGTTATAGCGGCAACAGAAATACATACTTTGTGAAAATTTCAACAATCTAGCTATCGCGGTTTTCGAGATACAGCCTGGTGACAGACAGACAGACAGACAGACGGACAGACGTACAGACAGCGAAGTCTTAGTAATAGGGTTCCGTTTCTACCCTTTGGGTACGGAAATAAGCGCATTCAAACAAACAAACTCTTCAGCTTCATTATTAGTAAAGGTATAGATAAATCAATGCACCACTTACTCACACACATAAGCTTAAAATCACAAGCACACTTCATTACAAACCCAGTTCAAAGGGACTGTAGCAATTGAAAAATTAATAAGAAATCTTAATGAAACAGGGAGACATGTAAACAAGACTGATCTCTATAACAAAATCGTTGATTCGCCATCAACCGCGACGGGGGACCTACCCTCAATTCAATTAAACTTTAACCAACTTCTAGTAAACAACACAATTAATTTCCCTCCAATGCATTTTGTACTCTATCTTGAGTGACGTTAGATTTATTATTGAGTGGTGAGAGTAATAATGTCAATTATCAAAATGCTATTGTTTTGATATCATAGGACCGAAGTTCAAATGAGTTTATTATGATGAAACTATTGTAGTGAGGAAGTAATTGTGTGATGTGTTTTGGAGCAGTTTGTGAGTAAATAACATTTGGCACTACACATAGTCTCGTTCAAGAGAATGGCTGGGAATGATTACAAAACTTACCTACTTGTGTTTTTTTCTAGATACATATTACGAAGAGAGCCTTTCCGTGCCTCGGAAAGCACGTTAAGCCGTTGATCCCGGCTGTCATTCGTGGATCTTTGACAGTCGTTACGGGTAGTCAGAAGTCTGAAAGTCTGACAATCAGTCTTACCAAGGGGTATCGTATTACCCAGTAACTGGGTTGTGGAGGTCAGATAGGCAGTCGCTCCATGTAAAATACTGGTATTCAGCTGCATCCGGTTAGACTGGAAGCCGACCCCAATATAGTTGGGAAAAGGCTAGGCAGATGATGATGATGATTACGAAGAGAGCCTAAACAACATAGTAACATTTAATAAGCTATAATGATGATGGAAAAACCAAAAATGTACCTATTTGATAGCTACGGAAACCCTTATGACATTTCTATTGAAAGTCGTTATAGAAATACGAAAGCTTTGAAAACGATGCCACTTATCGGCTTAGACAAGTGGCAAAAAACGCTTTCAAAGCGTTTTTTCAAAGTTAGCTTTCTTGATAGGTACCTTAGAAAAAGGCTTTAAATTCTTCAGAAAAAAATTTAGGAACTTCTGTAGGTACCTAAACAGGTTTGTAACAAATTCCCCTTATGAAGAATGGTTACTCTTCTTTCTTAAAATTGGAGAAATACGCAGAAAAGGCTCCTACAAACAGGCGCGACACGCGATAAAATCGCGCGCGACACAAAGGCACCGCAAGTCGCGCAACGAGCGGTGCCTTTGTGTCGCGCGCGCTTTTATCGCGTGTCGCGCCTGTTTGTAGGAACCTAAATGCTCCCTACATGTTAAAATATTCGGTGAAGTGAAAAATAAAAGACTCGAGATCTATCAATAAAATAATGGGCTGATATTGACGAAACAAGAGAATGTTGGATGTCTAAATATCCATTGTAAAACGGTTGTAGACATAGCAACGTTTGATCTTACGTACGCTTGTAGTATAGGGGCCATGAAGTCAGCGATTGCTATGCAATTACTGCCTGCTACAGTAGGTATTTTTCGCAGTTTTCCCAAAGAGTTAAAATTTGTCATTTACTTTATTACTTATAAAATAAATTGTTTTGGACTGATTTATTCTTAGGTCGTCCCGAAGTTTTGTCCCACATTCCAAAAATTCTTAGTTTGTCCCATATCACTATTAAAGTTGTGTTTCGTCCCAAATTAGAAGTACTATAAAGGTACAGTCGACAAAAAAAAATGTAAGTACTTATTTGTGAAACAATCCGAACTTATTAATATTTTAATATTATTAAATTCTGTGTGGTGTCGGACTTAAAGAATTGCACCACCCCTTACTTCCCGTGGGTGTCGTAAAAGGCGACTAAGGGGCGTACCGGAGAATGGGCAGCAGCGTTCTCTATTTATTCCATCATCATACCATACTGCGATCGCCAACCCGCCTGCCAAGCGTGGCGATTATGGCAAACCTTCCCCGAAATTGGGGGAGGCCTATGTCCAGCAATGGACGTCTATCGGCTGAAACGATTAAATTAGGTATTATATCTAATTATTTTCTTAACACTGCGCGTCCATGACAAAGCATGGGCGTGCATTGTTACTACTTTCAAGTAGGACGCTACTATATTTTGTTTGAAATATTTATGTGGAGAAATGTGGATGTACGCATGTTACTTATGTATAGACGCCAGCACATCAAGCTACCCGAAACTGTCAAATTTTCCCAATCAGCTTTGAACCTTATGCTTCACCGATAAAGTTAAAAATCTATTAAAGAAATTTGACAGATTGTAGTAGCTTGATGTGCTGGCGTCTGTACATACCTGTAATTACACAAATATTTACTTAGAGCAAAATAATCTTAGTTGTAAAATAAAATTGCAACACTCCCGAACCTACTGGCATGAGGCGGTATGACATGCCGTATTTTGTGCACTTTGTAATTTCATCATCATTTCAGCCGAAAGACGTCCACTGCTGGTCCCCCAAAAGGGGGGGTTTGCCATAATCGCCACGCTTGGCAGGCGGGTTGGCGATCGCAGTATGGTATGGTGGTGGAATGCATAGAGAACGCTGCTCCCCATTCTCCGGTACGACCCTTAGTCGCCTTTTACGACACCCACGGGATGTATGGGGTGGTGCTATTCTTTAAGTCCGGCACCACACAGACTTTGTAATTTGTACCCTGTCAAAAACACTCCACCAGCGCTTATTCTGAGGCCCCAAAGTAATACTGATGACTGTTCCTTGTTTCACCTCCTGCGTAGTAACGCATCGATCAAGTTGTCGCCTACGCAAGTTTCGTCAAATTTCCTGAGACAAATTGTCGCTATATTTTGACGTAACACTGCCATAACTCTGTTTGTTTTTGCTGATGTAGGTTCTCGAAGAAAATGTGTCATTTTCTATCTTCATGACGTGACGGGTTTTGCAGATGATGTAGGTAAAGGGTTCACCGTCATACGGGTTTTTATATAGCGTTCAGAGTTTTATAACCGCAACATCTGCTAATGGTGTGAACTTGTAAATCGTAATAATCTTTATGGTGATATATTGAAAAAAATGTAGTTTTTCTTTTTTGTGTAACTTGTTCAGTATGTGGAATAGGGATTTTTATGTTTTTTGACTCTTTGGGATAGTATCATGTAAAAAGAATACACGATTCAATTAATTTTTCTCGATACAAAAAAATTGTAAAAAAAGTATAAAAAAAATATTTTTTTACTTTTTTCGACATTACGACGTAACGCTTAAGAGTTATTCAATGGAATTTACTTTAAAACAGAGAATTACGAGTATCATACCAAACCTTACTCAAAGTAGTTTTAAATTTAATTTAGTTATTTTTTTAGAAAGGAGTAATCGTTTTGGCACATACGTCGTTTTATTCCGAGCGCACGCACATTATAGCCATCTCTCTTTTTTTGCGTTTCAAAAGTAATTGCATCACTTTCGCTGGCTTAGTAGATCTGTCGTTACGATTTATTTTCTTATTATTAACACTAACATTTAAGCTATATTGTACTAACACTACCATTTAAGTTCTTTTTCTAATCATCATTTCAGCCGAAAGACGTCGACTGCTGGACATAGGCCTCCCCCTTTTTCTAATAACACAACCATTTAAGTTCTTTTGTACTAACACTATGGATTTAAAAAAAGTCTGAAATAAAAAGTTTTTTTTTCGAGGTTAGCGCCTTAATTCTGTATTCCTTACGAACATTGTAAGTTTGCTGTAAGTTATCCAATTAAAATTAAATACACACATCAAAAGTGTCTAGGGATCAAGCATTTTTATGCGGATTTCTTGAGATTGAGATGTGGCTTTGTAATAAATTTATGATTTTATAAATTTATATGGATCCTTTTTGGTGCATTTCATAATTTGAATCAGGAACTGTGAATCAAATTCGAGTAAAAGATGAAAATCAGCTGTCAATATTTTCCCTATAAAAACATACAACGCATTGAAGACATTATTAGTGCTACTGTTTCCCTACTACTGATTAAAACCAACGTTATTATGGAGCGGCGACGTCATTTAAGCAGGGAAGAAATGCTCAGAGCCGTGGGAATGATAGAAGCTGGTTCCCGGCAACGTACTGTGGCTTTAGCTCTGAATACAAGTCAGAGTGTTATCAGTCGACTTTGGACACGTTACCGAAGCACTGGTACCGTGGCTGAGCGCCATGGAGGACGGTATCGCTGCACCACACGGAGACAAGACTGATACATTCAAATCTTAACTCGAAGAGCTCCAACAATAACCGCCATGATGTTAGCCGTGAGGCTTCATCACTCTTCAGGGAACTTAATTAGCGACCAAACAGTCAGAAACCGCTTGCATGAAGTGAACCTTCATTCCCGAAGACCGCTACGGGTACCACCTATAGCAATGCACAATCGTAGGATTCGATATCAATGGGCTCTTGAACACAGAAATTGGGCAGAAGAACAATGGCGTTTCGTGTGCTTTTCTGATGAGTCTCGTTTTGGTATGAGACCGGATACAAGACGTATACGACACTGGAGAACCCCTGGACGCCAACAGCGATTAAAATCCTGCCAGGAAGTCCATCCTTATAGTGGTGGAACCATCATGGTATGGGCGGGTATTTGGATCGGCGGAAGAACTGAGTTGATTTGGATCAGAGGCAACCTCAACGCTCAAGTTTATGCTGAGACGATTGTATCAGACGTCATCGTTCCTCTACAAGTGCAAATCGGTCCCTTATTTCAGTTAATGCATGATAATGCACGACCGCACACCGCAAGAGTTGTAAGACAGACTCTCGCCGCAGCTAACATCAATGTCCTGCCCTGGCCTGCTCAGTCGCCAGACTTGAACCCGATTGAGCATGCATGAGATATGCTACAGAGAAGAGCTCTGCCGAATATGGAGGGTATCCAGTCGCAAGAAGACCTTTTTTGTTGTTGCAACGAACATGGGCGGCCATTCCACAGCGTGATTTGGATGAACTCATTTTGAGTATGCCAAACCGATGTTCTTGTGTTGTTAGTGTTCGCGGTAGAAACACGGATTATTAATTGTTTAAGTTACCCAATAAAATATTAAAGAAAACTGTTATTTCAGTCTTTTTTTCGAACTTTTGTGTTAGTGGTTCAAATGTCAAAAATCCCTTTATTAGGAAAATGGCAAATTTCTTTATTAATGCAAAGGTGACTTGGTTTATCGTTACTGTGACAAACGAAAACACTTTATTTGATGAATCCTTAAAGAAAATTTTAATTAATATCAATCAGGAGAAAAGTTATTGCAAAAATATATGTTGATCCCTAGACACTTTTGATGTGTGTAGGTAAAACTTTTTGCGTGGAGAGCAGTGGTGACGACCTCGTCTTAGGAGTTGTAGGAGGGTTCGAACCCAGACAGGCGCTTTACTTTGGATAATAATTTCATCACCACTGCTCTCAAAAACGGTGTAGAAAGAAATTATCGCGAGGAAACCGAAACTACTACTACAAACGAAATAGAAACAAAACAATAGAAGACAGCGGTGCTATTCTGTAAAAATCTCACCGAGAAAACTTAGGTGGAGTGAGCGTGGAGTGAGCTGTCAATAATGTCAATTCCTAGCAAAAACAAACTCACTTCACATAAGGGAATAAATCGTTTTCATGGTGAGATTTTTACAGAATCGACCGGCTTGTGACATTATAGTGTAATTACATTATAATTATGTATGTAATTCTTTTACATTTTAACGCATTATTGACAACTGTACTAATTCAGGGAAAGAAAAAAATAACTCTATTTCAAAATCAGTCGATTTCTGGTAAATAAAAAAAACAAAAAGTAAACTTTAATTAATAGCTGAACTGATCTGAATCGACTATTCAGAAAGAAGCCACTGCAGGTTCGATATCCTAACGAAATTCGCAATTTATACAAATAAATTTTATTATAAACTTGTGCCAACTCGAAATAGGAGTGCAGGGGGCCTGAAAAGGTCACTTTGGCAGAATCATAAAAGGTTAACATTATGAATCATATATGGCGAAGACAGTCCGTGTTTTTCTTTTTTTCACTGCACTACGTAGGTATAATCAAAGAGATTGTGATTGGATTTGGATTGATTGGTATTTTAGCACAGACAAAAAAAAACTGAAAAATCCTTCACCAATGGGATTTGATACGATTAACTTAACAGTTAACTGTCCCACAATGTTATCCCTTTATGATTCTGCCAAAGTGGCCTTTTCAGGCCCCCTGGCCCCCCTGTACTTAACTGATACAAATATAATCATTATAAATAAAATTGTCATTTCCCAAATATAAATTCTTGAAGAAAATCGTGAAAAAATCATCTTAGATACTGCAAACTAAGTAAACACGAATTACCGTTCCAATAAAAAAAAAAAAAAAAACATAAGTAGGTATTCAAAACAAGAAAACTAAATTATCATTTTGGCACGTGCCCGTTAAGCAATTCATCGGAGAGTTCACAACATGAAGCAAGTTCGCAACGTGTTGATCTAGCGGTAATTTATCGCATTTTGAGCGCTCCGTTCCTACGAAATAAGGAATGACGTTTGCCAAATGGCATTGATGTGCATGCCTTTCCTTAATGATATGCTCTAAATTTTCTTAATCACACACACACACCTTCACACACACACACCACACATTGAACACTCACACGCACACACACCGACACACACATTTAACTAAATATTTTTATTTGGCTTTTCAATTTCATCCTGTGTTTCTGTCCAATGAGAGGTTTTTCTTTTGAGTATTAAAAAAAAATATATAGTTTCCAAGAACTCTGTAGATGGCGTTGAACTGACTACGTTACTAGGTGCCAAAGCCAAAACGCTTGGAAAAAAAAACATTGCATCACGACACTACCCTCGTTGACTGAAACTTTCGTTTGCTTTCCTTAAGTTTCGTTTTACGATCTCAAAATTACATCCACGTGAAATAATCAAAAAATGATGTGACGGTCAGTTCCTTGTAGTAACTGACCAAGTTCAGCGCCATCTATAAAAAAACAAATGAAAAGAAAATCCCTCATTGGGAAAACAAATGTAGGACACTTCGTTTCAAAACCAGTCCTACGTCTGATCAGAACGGAATAATTCTTTTTAACTACACGGTATAATATTGTATATTCTCATACCGTTAAAGGACTGACAAGGTTTCATAACGAGGGCTTTAGAACCAAAATATCATATTTCTAAGCTGAGTATGGCTTCTTTAGCTGCGTACTGATTGATGTTGTCTAGAAGTCTTCCGTTACCATAGTGCGTAAAGGATCTTGTTATAACAATATAATATCACTAGCTTCTGCCCGCGACTTCGTCCGCGTGAAATTAGTACTTTCCTCTAAAAATTTCGAAAATGTATGTTTTTGTTTATGATCTATTTAATTTATTTAGCTAAATAAGTATTCGAGCCAATTTTAAGGTTATAGATCAAAGGGATCAGGGGGCCTAAAAGGGCCACTTTGGCAGAATCATAACATTATGAATCATAAGATAACATTATGAATCATAATATGGTGAAGACAATTCGTGTTTTTCTTTTTTTTCGCTGCACTACGTAGGTAAATCAAGGAAATTTGGATTGGATTGATTGGTATTTTGGCACAGACAACAGAAATAACTGAAAAATCTTTCACCAATGGGATTTGATACGATTAACTTAACAGTTAATTGTCCATTATGATTCCTAATGTCATCCTTTTATGATTCTGCCAAAGTAGTATTTTTAGTTCCCCAGATCTTTCAAATAAACTCTCTCCAGTCGTGTTGAATTGCCGTCCCATCGGACTATGAGAGTCAGGGTAGAGAGAGTGCACCTGTGTCTGCGCACACACTTGTGCACAATAATATCTCCTGCGTCGAAGGCGGCTGAAAATGATTCTAACCAACCACAGGGGGAGCAACACCGGGAACCGGAAACTGGGTCTAACATTTTTTGTTAAAAAAGTAACAAGCTCTCAATATCTGGGGGCACGGTAAGTCGAGCAAAAAGCGGCACGGCCATACCATCCTTTTCTCGAATCATTTACACTAAACAATCTAAATTAGGGCTGATTTTTCAATCAACTGATAACTTTATTCGAGGAATAATTTTGAAATTTTGACAGTTATTTCATACAAAAACTGTCAAACGTCAATTTTATTGCTCCAATAAAAGTTATCTGGCGATGGAAAAATCAGCCCTTATTTAAATATGTATTACTTGTGAGATACATTGTGTTTTCATGCGATGGCCAAGTAAATCTATTTATTTAAAACATAAAAGATTTTTACTATCGATATGGTCACTTTACGATGTTGTTAGGTTAGCTAATTACGTAATAACTTAAGACAGAAGGTCCCTTAAGTAGGGACTGAATAAATTAACCGACTTGGTATTACATGGCTCTCACAACTTTTTACAGTAGAAGAACTGAGTTGCGAGACTTGGCTTTTATTACAAGTTATGTTTTTGATGGCATAATTGTTTCTCTTACCCACCCACACATTTTCTTCGACCCACGCTCTGGTATTTCTCCAATTTTTCTGTACACGTTTATTTTCTCCCTATTTACAAATTAAGTTTATCGACCGCAAACCAACAGTCAGTTTGCGTTTACACAAGAGTCGTATCGTAAATTTTACTATCGACTCTATGGGCCGACACTCCCGGCCGTAAAGAGCACATTGCACGTTTTGTTTACTTTTAAATTTACTGCGACAGTACTAGGGGCGCAGTGGATAGGTAACAAAACCAGTTTAGGTCTGTATTATACAGGCGAATAAAACCGGCCAAGTGCGAGTCGGGCTTGTACTAGAAGGGTTCTGTACCACCGTACCTATAATATTATTTAGAACTGCATTTTTTATACCGAAAAATAAACAAAGAAAGGAGGAATTACGTTTCTTCCTTTAATTTTTTATTTAATTTATATATATTGTTATAGCGGCCATACACTCTGTGTCTACCTATTACGGTTGAAAAGAGACAGCCACGCGTAGCATGACGACGTTTTTATTACTTACATTGCTATGCTTAGACGCGTAGAATGCGTACAAATATTTCTACAATCTGTCATTTTGTCTATTCTTCCGTCGACACAACCCTTTTCTACGGCGGGCATGCTACGCGTGCTAAGACGGACGACGAACGGACGGATGGACAACGATCCCGTTGGCATCCTTTGGGTACGGAACCCTAAAAAGAGCTTTAGATTTCTGATGTTGTAACGACTATTGGTTCTGTACATGGCCGGTCGGGTTCCATATGGCTGTTCCGGTAACGGGTATCGCGTGTAAAAAAGATTTATGGTGCCATGATCTGAGAATGTAAAAACAACATGCTGTATTGTCATACGTGTCGGGTTTTGGTGAGTTTGATGTTGTACGATTTGACGTTTGGATCAGAAGAGTGCTCCTTCTTTAAGAAATGTAATTGATCGGAGACATTTTGTTGTCTTTTCATGGTAGGTATCAATTACTTCATAAAGCGTTGTTGTTTGCTGGGAAATAAACTATGATAATGTGTCATTTATTAAACAGCATATCTTATGCTGTTTAATAAGAGATTAAAACAGAAGACGAGCAAACAGGGGATCGAGGAGGGGGGGTGGAGGGGGTTTAAGGGGATCAGACCGGAATAACTCAAAAATATAATAAAGTTAGTTTTATTATAAGTAGTATTTATTAAAAAAGAAATATTATCTCGTTCGTCTAATGGTCGCAAACGCTACTGCTAAGCATGAGGTCCTAGATTCGAATGACTTGGATTTTCGAATTCGAAATTCCAAGTCAGGCAAAGTGTTATTGGGTTTTTCGAATTGGAATTTCCCGGAAACAGCTGGAGTCTGGATTTGCCCCCGGCAATAGGGTCGCCCCCTATTTTATGACACTTAAACGTAACTGGCAAAATTTGGGTGTACTACAGGTAGACCTCTGCTTCGCCCTATGAGGCAAACAGACGTGGTGTTTTGTTACGTTATCTTACAGACCTCGAACGTAAAAAAAATATGGTGCTAACCAAATTTTTTTTTTCAAGACTGCCCCATTGGTCTCGTGGTCGCAACCGAGACTGCTGATCGTGGGGTCCTGACTTCTATTCCCGAGTCGGGCAAAGTGTTATTCAGTTTTTCCATTACGAATTTCTTAGTAACAGCCCGGAGTTAAGCACGTTAAGCCGTCAGCCCTGCGCCTGATCTCTCTCCGGTCGTGTCGTATTGCTGTCCCATCGGACTATGAGAGTGAGGTAAGAGGGAGGCACCTGTGTGCACACACTTGTGCACTATAATATCTTTCACGCCGAAGGCTGGTCTCTGTTGAGATTGGCCACCGTGGCCGGAATACGGTCTGGAGGACTTTATATTTTTTCAGACCAATGTATTTTTCTACTGGATTTCGCGGCAATATCCTGAGACTCCTTTTACTTCTACAGAATTTGTCTAACCCTGTTCAACTCCCCACATCTTCAGAGACCAGTAATAACGGTACCTCAGTGACAAATACCCGATGCGCCGGCTATTAGAACCTAACCACGATTGATAGCCTCTGACCGGGGGAACCACTCATAAATTTTACTATGGGAGATGTACGTGCCTACTCCTTGAGGTATTTATAGAATAGAGGCTTGGTTTCGACGGTGTTATGGAAGCTTATTTTAGAGAAAGCCAGATCAGCAGTTTGTGAAAAAGGAGATAGGAAAACTTAATTACTCCGTAGGCATTACTTGTAAATTATTGTCTTATGTATCAATGAGTTATTTCGAACCCAGTCTTAATACCATCATCTGCCTAGCCTTTTCCCAACTATGTTGGGGTCGGCTTCCAGTCTAACCGGATGCAGCTGAATACCAGTATTTTACATGGAGCAACTGCCTATCTGACCTCCACAACCCAATTACTAGGTAATACGATACCCCTTGATAAGACTGGTTGTCAGACTTTCGGGCTTCTGATTACCCGTAACGACTGTCAAAGATCCTCGAATGACCGCCGGGACCAACGGCTTAACGTGCTTTCCGAGGCAAGGAGGGGTCTTGGTATGAAAAGATGATCACCCATCCACGGACCAACCGTGGCAAGCGTTGCTTAACTTGATCGATTGACTTCATCATCATCATCATCATTTCAACCGAAAGACGTCCACTGCTGGACATAGGCCTCCCCCAAAAGGGGGGGGTTTGCCATAATCGCCACGCTTGGCAGGCGGGTTGGCGATCGCAGTATGGTATGGTGGTGGAATGCATAGAGCTACTGCCAATTCTCAGGTACCCTTAGTCGCCTCTTACGACACCCACGGGAAGTATGGGTGGTGCTATTCTTTAACTCCGGCACCACACAGACAATTGATCGATCAATCGATCGATTGACTTGTGCGGCTGTTATTATTTAGCCACGGACCCCTCCGAACCTCCTTCGAACCCAGTCTTAATAATTTGTATAAAAAATGTCATCCCAACTGCTCTCAAAACGGTGAAGGCAAACATCGTGAGGAAACCATAAATTTGAAGATATGGTAAATCTAAAAATTCGCTTTTCGTGGTGGCTTACGGCCTGCTATCTCATAGAAAATTACACATGTATATAAGTTTCTATTAGTATAAGTTTCTATAAGTATAAGTTTCTATAAGTCTATGAACCTGGCATAGCCGTGCAGAACTGAGGATTTTAAACGTGCAGAACTGAAGATTTTAAACGTAATTTAAGGAAAAGCTATTCAAACAATTTGCTCACTATCTATCTATGTTACGGGTTTGGCTTTCGCACTTAGTCCTTCAAGTAGACCACTGTGCGCGCAACCATCCAAAAACCACTACGAGCGAGTTGCGTCGTCGCAGCGTCGACTCAATACTGACTTATGATTAATTAAATTATGACAATTTAATTATTATTTCAATTAAATTAGTCAATAATATCTAATTTATTAGTCATTATTATATTCATAATGACTCAACGCAGGCGTGGCATACAATGCGTGGATCCGTTGCAACGACGGACGCAACGCACCAATGGGGCCTCGCCTTACCACTATCTAAAAAAAATTTAATTTAAAAAATAAAAAAACTCGACTGCGAAACTGAAAAGCTACAAACAAGCCCATTTTAAATTAAATAAAAGTTGGAAGCAGGCGGGACCCATTTGAATTTGAAAATATGATAAAAATGGTATGGGTCCCGCCTGCTTCCAACTTTTATTTAATTTAAAATGGGCTTGTTTGTAGCTTTTCAGTTTCGCAGTCGGGTTTTTTAATTTTTTAAATTATTTTTTTTATTTCCAGCTTTTTAGTTTACAAATGTGAAAGATTTCGCAAACGATTTAGTTCTTGTTTTGTTTTTTACGTTTTGTCACTTCGAATTACTTTTAACCATATAAGTTATATATATTTTTGTAATCACCTTTTAAAACCCTTTATTTTGATACCCCACTCGATAGGTTTCGAGAAAAAAAAAATTTTTTTGAAGACATATTGCGCCATAAATCGGCCATTTTAATTTTTTTTTAATTTTGATATACCCAGTGTCACTCTCACAATTAAGACGAATCTAACGGTACCTCTCAAGCTGAAATCGATCAAGCCGTTTAGGCTACAGAGCGTGCCAAAGAAATATACATATATACATACATACATAGAAACATACATACACTCGAAAAACATAACCCTCCTTCTGACGCAGTCGGGTAAAAACAAATGAACCCTAATTCTGAACCTGAGCAGAATCTATGAACTAAAATGTAAATGTACTAAAACTCCTTAATTTAGTACGTAACTAACTATATTCAAGTCCGTGCTAATTACCATTTTATTGGTACTAATTAGTTGACAACCACTTTGAAAATGTAATTCAGCTTTTTCCACAAAAAGCTGACTGACAAATCGTGACAGGAAATTTAATTTATTCAAAACTTTATTAGTAACGAAATTAGTTCTAACCTTCAGAACTTAGTAGGTAATAATAAAAAACTTCAACTGTTGGTAGGTACATAGTATTCCTTACTCCTTTTTTTTGCGTTTGGGAAATCAATCCCGTTCTGGGTGGAACGGAAGGGAGTGTCAGACTGTTACTGACTAAAACCCACCCGTGTTCCTTCCTTAGCCCTTTGTGTTCTGGGCCAGCGGTGACCCTTTCGGACAATCCCGCTGACCATTCCTTTCATCTCTATTTATAATTTTGTTAATCAATCAACACAGCAGTACACTGCTGGACATATGACCCTCACAGGCAACACAACACCCTGTCCTCCGCCTTGAGGGGCGTCCCACACTACTCTTGCTGATATGCGGTCTCCACTCTAGGTCTCGTCAGCTCCACCGGCCATCGGTCCAATCGGTCCCATTTTGTTAGTACCTATCTGTAATGTCTCATGGATGCTGGCCGGAGACATGCACAGTGCACACATGCAGTGATGAAAAATAAGAACTAAATTATGAACGACTAGGTACTAAATTATATATTAATAAGCTTATGCAAAAAATTCTAAAGAAGAATTGAAAAAAAGAAGAGAGAGCGTAAAGCAGAGAGACAATTCTCGTCATTTTAATCGTCGTCTCGTCTGATCTCAGTCTCAGTCTGTCAAAAAATCCTCTAGTTTCCCCACATTTTTGACAAGTTTTCGACATTTCGATTGTTGCTAAGATGAGATTGCGACTCGATTTTGAACGTTTATTGGCCTTCAATTCAAATTTTATGACATCTCTTGATCTTAGACAGAGTAAACTATAGACTGCTGCATATCGTCTTTTTCATTCGCACAAGAACAAGAGAAATAGCAAAGAAAAGCGACAGAGTAAGAATATTTCTGTCCCTTACTGCGTGTCGGCTAAGCACATTAATGTGCAGGTCGGATAGTGACCGCCGAAGGGGACGGACGTGTCGGGTCCAGCCTTTGTTTATACTTGATGCAACGTGCGTACCACGTGGCTCTAACTGGCGTAACTCTCAGCTTGAAACTCAAATTTGAAATTCGAAACGGTGTATCGCGTGTTGTTTGTGTGGGTGTGTTCCTGGTATACAAGCCAGAAGCTTAAGCCTCCCAACAGAGGAGCTTGGTGACGTCGAGTGTCCTTAGCGGGCCATTTTGGTGAGATCTTTCCGTATATTTCAGGGATCTCCATTAGAAGCTGTATCCGGCTGCGCTTTGTTTTCTTAATTTGGATTTTTAAAGCCACGCGTGAATTTAACATCACTGTAAGCTATAAATAGGCTTTAGGGAAATGTTTTCGTATTATATCGAGGAGCGAGGGATACTAAGACATTCTATTACTCTAGCCTAAAATACGGTATCGCTCTAGAATTCGCACTCCACGATTTTCTTCATTTAACATTGTACTAAATTACCAAAACTGCCTTGAACAAGCAACTTATTTCATAGCCTGTAAGTCAAGTCTTGTACATAAAGGAGCTGTTTCTCTCGTTTACCCGTATCCCAATTCTGCGCCCACGACTATATATCTGACACTATGTCTGATCACAATCCATGTACCTGGATTCGAACATGTGCGCAAAATTGGACTCGAAGTTAAAAAAGTTAAGTTAAGAAACAAAAATAGCAAGGCTCATAAATTTGAGGCGTCCCCTGTCAGCTTTATTGTTTCTCAAAAACGAACCCACGCACATGTTTGCTGAGAAGGTCTTGCGATACCATAAAAACAAAAGGCTTTCTCTTTAAAAATGGGCATAAGTTTGCGTATGACAAAAGCCGGCAATTGTCTAGTTCGAGCTATAGCCCATCAAATAAAAAATGTAATGGGTTTGGTTTCTTCATAATATCGCTCTTAAATAATATACAAGCATTTCTCCCTAACAGCAATCTCTCCCAGGAACAAAGGATAACAAATACACAATCACGCAGTATAACAAGACGTTCTGAGGTGGAGAGGATATTATATTAATCGCCGCGTCCGAGTTCTATCTTGTAAATTTGCACGTGCACACGGATACAAGATACACTAGTGTATTCACCTACCGGCGAACCAGTACCCAGCAACATGCACATCCTCTACAAGGACCAGCACTATGATAGCTGGGCCATGACCGACGACGACCATTACAACAGCAACCCGATTAATCTAATGAAAAATCAAACAACGTCAAAACAACACAACATAATAAGCCTTTACCAATTAACTAAGACGCGGAACTCTCAATTAGGGGCGTTCATACAGCCTGCATACAAGAAACACGTAAAAACTCAGGACTTCAGGAGCTCTACAACCAACACAGAAAAACTGCAAAAAAAAAAGACAAAAGCGAGATCATCATGCAGGATAACGTGGTCAAAGGGCACTCAGAAATCTCAATTGGATCAAATTATCGCCACATGCAACAGAAAAACTCTTCAAACTTATTACAGGCGAATGGGCCGCTAGGGGCACATCCGACCATAAAATAATCTGGGGTCTGCTAACAAACAACAAACAAACCGATACAAGAATTTCAATTATAAACAGTGCCATTATGTCACCCTCAATAGTAAATTCACGAATACAAAATACCAAGACTGCATATCAAAAAACTAAAAGATATGTAGGAATCAACTCAACGGACAAAACATCGAAATACCCTGGAATACCATAACGGAAGTATTAAAAGCGGCTGCCCAGGACACTGATTCTGCAGCCATTTCTCTCCAGAGATCATCGATTAGCTCTTGCTAAACTACAAAAAGCTAAACTTCTACAGAATAGGCAACTAGATAATCCAAATAGGTACAACCTAGTAAAAGAATGTCAGGCAACTCTTCAAAAGGTTAAATATCAGGAAGAGCAAAAATCATGTAGGGCCTGCCTCAATGAATGGGGGAAACCACCCTGCAAAATGCATGCAGATGCTATACTTTTTAACAGTAGAAATAAACTTCAAACAAAACGTCGAAAAGATCTACTTAGATACCGATGACCAAATGGGAGAAAAAAAATAAAAAAAATCCGAGGGCCATCTTATACAAACAATCCGATAACCAAAGTACAGTGTGATGGACCCATCGCGGATGACGCGATGGAAATCATTAATAAAATGCGAAACGGGTCAGCTCCCGGAATTGACCAAGTAGTAATCGAGCTTTACAAAACAATTCCAGACATATTACAAGAAGCCGTCACCAAACACATGAACAAAGCTTGGACACAGAACGAAGCACCCGACACGTGGCTGGAGACCGTACAAGTACTAATCCCAAAAAAAAAAAAAAAAAACAATAACCCTAAAGATACGAATGAATATCGCCACATATCGGTTTGCAACACGGGTCAGAATTTACGCATACTACGCACTTAAAAAAAATGGAATTGGACAAATACCAACCGACCTTTTTAAACAATAGATCAACAGACGACCATATATTTACGCTTAAAAGGGTCTTAGACGAAGAACGGCGTGCAGGTAAAAGAATTTATGTACAGCCTTCGAAAAAAAAAAAGCCCTTGGACAATGTCGACCTCAAGGCACTAAAGGGATATATCCAATCACAACGAACAAACACATCGCTAACCAATAGGACCATCAAGCATCATACATGGCCTAAAAGTATCGGCACTTACTAAAGCTAACAGGTCAAGACCCAGAAGATATGAGCGAGTTATCATAAGAAACTCGATTAACCACTCTACCAAGACAAAAACCAAGACAAAAGAAAATGCATGAAATCGTAGACGGAAAAACAGTAACCAAACGCATCAAGAACCACAGGATGTGCTACCTCGCAAATATCTACGGGCACCGCAACCACACCTACTGCATGCAGCAATGCAGTACAAGGCCCAATCCAAGAAGGCCGACCTATTTACACCGACGAATGGATTGATACATGGAACGACAATCTAAAACAGGACCTGAGGTACTTCGACAAGGGAATCAACTTTTGGACGGATACAGCTGGGAAAAGGCTAGGCAGATGATGATGATGCCAGCTGAAGATAGAAGTAAGATCAAGATCGCTGCTAGTGAAACTTACAAAAACCGGAAACGGATAGTAGCGAAACTTCCGACGAAGACATTAAAAACAGCAACATCTGACAAAACAAAACAAGCAATTACATACAATAGAACCGAGAAAGCAGTAGAAACCCGCCAAAAAACGCACCGACGAAGCTCGACCTGAACCAACCTGGCGGCAAGGTCGATAAAAGATGCCCATCCATAGATAATAATTACCCATCTCTCCACTAGTCCAATGCTTACTCTAGGATGCATATCCGGTAGGCTCTTAAATCCTTACCTATCCTACGGGCACGTCTTCCCTACCATTACCGCGCCCCCCGGTCTATTCCTTGATATGCAATGGTCGCTGTAGCACCATGAACATGAGGCTACAGGAGCTAGTGCGAATCTTGGGGTTCATTCGATTAATCGAGTCTGGTTTAACCACGCTGGGATCGGTGCAATTCATTCATTCATTCATTCCCTTACTGCGTGTCGGCTAAGCACATTAATGTGCACAACGCGATTAAACGGAAAATAAGATCTTTTTCGTGCACAATTCAATAATAGTCATCATCATTTCAGCCGAAAGACGTCCACTGCTGGACACAGGCCTCCCCCAAAACCCCCCCCGGGTTTGCCATATTCGCCACGTTTGGCAGGCGGCTTGGCGATCGCAGTATGGTATGGTGGTGGAATGCATAGAGAACGCTGCTGCCCATTCTCCGGTTTGCCCCTTAGTCGCCTTTTACGACACCCACGGGAAGTATGGGGTGGTGCTATTCTTTAAGTCCGGCACCACACCGACCACAGGACTTAAACATAACTGGCGAAATGTGGGTGTAATATACAATACACTCCTGCCCAACCCTTTGGGGTACAAAGGCTTGAAATTATGTTGTCTAACTTCTCATTTTAATACCATGAAGATTGAAAGATGACGAGCTATCATAACTTCATCATCATCAATTAGGCTACAGCAGGCCGATGCTGGACATGCCTCTCCTCTCCTATCTCACGCTATTTTTCGGCAACTTTCATTTAGCTGCTATAGTATTTTTATGTCACGAAGCGACAGCGCTTTACTTGTGTTTACCAAGTGTACAAACACGCTGTGAATGTGTCAATAATAGTACATTTGCGCAACTGTGAAAATGGTAAGGTGCAGTGTAATAAGCTGTAATAATGATAGTACGATGAAGATTGCCGGATTTTTTTGCCCCTTTCGGTGACACGGATACCATGAGTCTATAGATTACTCTGTCTACGTCTCTTGATGATTATGTATGTATCTGACAGGATTGCCAAACCTTATTTTTCAGTGTCCCCTTTGACCATAAATCCTACCTGCTGCTCTATTCGCAACAAAGAAACACCTAACTTAAATTGAACAAAAAAAAACAATTGCCAGCGAAAAAAATCTTCATAAAAGCATTCCATTAAAAATCCTTTTGGCCAATCTGAAAAATTAAAGGCAGGCTACAATACAGGGAACTGGAAGAAAAAAAAAAGAGCACCATTCCAAATTTAAAAAGGCACAAAGAACTAGGATCTGCACGTGTTGCCTTTTGAGAGGCACTAGCTGAGCGACCGGAAGTTGTGAGCTCTAAAGCCGTGCTCTCTCATATCCGGCGGCTTTCAGCGCCGAAATAATACGCTTAGTATTTTTGATCACATTTTTTGTGAAAGCGCTTTTTGTGTCCTGAATATGCGCTTGGTCTAATCGGTTGTGGAATGGGATTGGATGTAGGGGAAAGATTTTAATAAAGTTGATACTTTCTACCTACAATGTGTGAGAGAGAGCTTTACAATGTGTAGGTGTAAAAGTAGCGGGACTTTTTAAATTAAGTTTGTACAATCTAAAAGCTTTTCTGTTGTCATTATTCTTTATTCGTATCGGTACGAAACGAAGAGTTTGTTGGTTTTTTTATTTGTTTGTTTGATCTCGATTATTCAGATCTTTTTGCATTTGATAGCCCAATTCTTGAGGAATGCTATAGGCTATAAAAACATTACACTAGTTTACATGGGTTTTGTCCTTGAAATAAAAAGTGTTTTTTCTTATCATTTAAGATATACTAGGCTTAAAAAAAAATAGGAAAAAAATTCAATACGTCACGTTTCCAAACTATTTATTATTTTTGATTTACAAAAATATGCCTACAGAAATAAAAAAAAATTAAAAATGAATTGCCTTAGCTTTTTTCTTCTATTTATTTGTGTCTGTGTCTCTTATAACAGACCAGCAGTAATCACCTAACATGGCTTGGTCCCAGTATCCTTTATAATTTTGTTCAAAAAATTTCAAATCCTGATGAAAACGCTCTCCATGTTCGTCGCTGAATTCTCAGAGGTTTTCAGGTAAGAAATCGAGGTGCGAATGAAGGAAATTAATTTTCAGAGACATGTTGACACCCATTCGTTGAAAATTGTGTAATAAAACAGTAATTAACTGTCTGAAATTTTAAATTTTTTTTGTTGCCCAAAAATTCTTTTATAACAAGTCGTAGTGAATTCCAAGCAGATCTTTCAATATCCGAAAGACTGTTTTCAAATACCGATGTCGCATATTGTCGTTTCGAAAATATTAGTTAGTCAGCAGGGTGAAGGTTAGATTAGTTATAAATAAGTTTTGAGTTCCTCAAATGTAGAATCAACCTAATGAGAGGATATCTTTGAGGTGTATTTTCTTTGCGATAAATAATTTAACAATTTACGTATTGTTCAGAGGAAGTTTGAAAGTGGCACCGGTAACTGAAAAGTTGCGTGGGAATCGGTTGTCATGGTATGGGCATGTAAGATAAGATAAGATAAGATAATGTTTATTTTGTAAAACATGAGTACAGTATGAAGGTCTTATAATTATTGTAAGGTGGCTACATGTTTTGCCATTTATGGCATACAAAATTTGTTGCACTAGACAAAAAAAAAAACAAAAAAGAGAAAAAAAAAAGAAGAAAATTACAATGTCAAAATTAAATTGTTACGTAGAAATGAGGAAAATGTCGTGAGGAGAGTTTTTCATGTGTTACGTAGAAATGAGGAAAATGTCGTGAGGAGAGTTTTGAGTATGGATGTCGATGGCTATAAGAGTAGGGGAAGACCAAAGAAACGATGGATGGAATGTGTGAATGATGATATGGTTAGAAAGGGGGTGACTACCGAGATGACGACTAATAGGATATAATAGTATGGAAGAACAAGACATGTTGCGCCGACCCCAAATGAATTGGGATAAGGGCAGGAGAATGATGATGATGACTCATCTGGGAAAGGAATTACCAAAGATTGGAGACCCAAGAAGACGAAGAGAGCATTTTTAGTCATTTTGATTTCTGGGGCCACAGTCGTTTCGTGGATTGGTTACCAACCATTACGTATCGAGAACGTTCCTTGCCTCGGAAAGCACGCTAAGCCGTTGGTCCCGGCTGTCATTATTAGATCTTTGACAGCTATTACGAGTAGTCAGTCAGAAGCCCAAAAGTTTGCCAACCCAGTCTTACCAAGCCTTAGTAAGACCGGTTGTCAATTTTTTGGGTATCTTGTTACTGGTTACGGGGTTGTGGAGGTAAGATACGAAGTCCCTTAATATAAAAGGCAAGGCAGATTGATTAGATTGCGTTGGATTTAGGAAGTATCAGTTGCCTGACTTTCCTATATTAGCCTTTATTTATTACCTATACTAGCTGCGTCCCGCGGTTTCACCCGCGTAAATGTCGATCCCGTGGGAATATCGGGATAAAAAGTAGCCTATATGTTAATCCACGGTGTCACGGTGTCAGCTACCTCCATACCAAATTTTATCAAAATTGGTCCAGCCGTTTGAGCGTGAAGAAGTAACAAACATATAAACACACACACACACACTCACACACACACTCACAAACTTTCGCCTTTATAATATTAGTGTGATTATCCGCAAAGCATAATTCACATCAAGCTGTTAAACTGAACTAGAAATTAGCTGAAGTAGTAGGTACTTCCTAGGATCCGCAGGAGAACCAAGGTAACCGACATATCCCGAAGAATTGCCAAACTTAAGTGGCAGTGGGTAGGGCACATTGCTCGCAGAACAGATGGCCGATGGGGCCGAAAGGTCTGGAGTGGTGACCGCGTACCGGAAGACGTAGAGTTGGAAGGCCTCCCACAAGGTGGACCGACGACCTTGTGAAGGCCGCAGGAACCCGTTGGATGCGAGAAGCGCAGAATCGGTCGAAGTGGAGGTGCTTGGGCGGCCTATGTCCAGTAGGAGACGTCTTTCGGCTGAAATGATGATGATGAGTAGGTACTTCAGCAAATTTCTAGTAACTAAATAATTCATGTCTGTTAAAACCTAATTAAACTAGACACAAACCGCACAGGTTTTTTCTGACTTTTGCAACAAAATGTTATAGTGCATCCCTAAATTAGTTTGTCTGTGATTTTGGAACTACAGTTTTTGCTTTAACTGCCCGCCAGTCGTGTGTTTAGTACTTTTTGGTCGCTGAATTTATGCTTGCAGTTAAAATGTGGCCATGGTGCGTTTCACTTTACCGGTTTACCTAAATTCAGGCATTAACATGGGTATTTACGTTTATTCGTTTCCATGTATAACAGTGTATATCCTTGTGGTAATAGGGAAGTTAATCATGTTCACAGATTCTGAAAAAACTGGCCAAGTGCGAGTCGGACTCGCACACGAAGGGTTCCGTACCACAAGGCAAAAACGCCGAAAAAAACACGTTTGTTGTATGGAAATAAATATTTTGTTGTTATAGTGGCAACAGAAATACATAATTTGTGAACATTTCAACTGCTTAGCTATCGCGGTTCTTGAGATACAGCCTGGTGACAGACAGACGGACGGACGGACAGCGAACTCTTAGTAATAGGGTCCCGTTTTTACCCGTTGGGTACGGAACCCTAAAAATGGTGCAGTCAGGAAAAAACGTTTATTTTTATGATGCCAAGTGATACAGTTGTGTGAGGATCAAACGACAGTTCTGCACCAACATAGGTTAGAGTACTAGAAAACCTCAAATTATGTTAAGACAGTCTCAAAAAAACCACTTAGAATAGTAGAACCCAGAAGACCTCATATTTTCTTAAGACTAAAATCGCATTTCCTCCTACTACTAAACTCCAACGAGAAATGTCCACCGGCCTCTCTCCTAGTAGATTGCAAACATAAACATACACTTGCTATGGAGCTTACACTTGCAAGATACTGTCGGTGTCTGTGGAACAATTGTTGTGAAAAGTTTTCTAACATATTGTATAAAGATACGTTAAGCCTAAGACTATATTATGTGGTAAGGGATGGAGGCAGA
The DNA here is from genome assembly GCA_916614155.1 of Mesoligia furuncula. Taxonomy (NCBI): domain Eukaryota; kingdom Metazoa; phylum Arthropoda; class Insecta; order Lepidoptera; family Noctuidae; genus Mesoligia; species Mesoligia furuncula. The sequence continues at coordinate 7,300,285 of OU744794.1, forward strand.
CGAAAAAAGAATACCTAATAAAGAGTGTTTTTTGAAGTGAAAACTTCTTTAGCGGCGTTGTACACTTTTTTTGTAATGGGTAAAAAATGTTAAACTCGCGTCAGGTCACGTGACCCTGATCGTAAGATTCGTAAGATGAGACGTGCTATAGATAGGCAATCCACCGGGTTTAAACCCGGTGCTTTTGATAAACACCCGATAAACGCCCGTAAACACCCATAAACACCCACAAAATTGGGTTTTTATCAAAGCACCGGGTTTAAACCCGGGTGGATTGAACATCTATAGACGTGACCCTGATCGTAAGATGTCACGTGACCGTGATCGAACATTCGTAAGAATCCAAAATATCAAAAATTGAAAGCAAGATCAAATTACAGACAGACAGACGGTGACGGTGACGGTGACGGTAACGGTGACGGTGACGGTGACGGTGACGGTGACGATGACGATGACGGTGACGGTGACGGTGACGGTGACAGTGACGGTGACGGTGAAAGTGACAATGACGGTGACGGTGACGGTGACGGTGACCGTGACGGTGACCGTGATGGTGACGATGACAGTTACGGTGAAGGTGACGGTGACGGTGTCGGTGACGGTGACGGTGTCGGAAACGGTGACGGAAACGGTGATGGTAACGGTGACGGTGACGGTGACGGAAACCGTGACGGTTACGGTGACGGTGACGTTGACGGTGACGGTGATGGTGACGGTGACGATGACGGTGACGGAGACGGAGACGGTGACGGTAACGATGACGGTGACTGTGACGGTGACGGTGACGGTGACGGTGACGGTGACAGTTACAGTAATCAACGTTAATATTCAAGGTTTCACTTCTGCCGGCACTCCCGGAGTCCAACCCGTCGTTTTTTTTTAAATGTTTGTTGGTGTTTTAATTTTATTTGATTTGAATCTTTGAGTATTATTTTGTTGTTTAGGTGTGATTATTAGATCAATTTTATGTCGCCAGCTGTCGCTGAAAACCAGCACTGGGGCTATGTCTCGTATATTTTATTAGCATTATGCTGAGCATTGGCCGTTTTGCGTAGATGTGACGCATGTTTTCTCCCAAATTGTTAATCTGTTTTTTTTAATGCTTGCTTTTTTTAATGTTTGCCGCAAATAAACGTATTTACTTTTTTTTTCTTTTCTTTCTTTCTTTTCAATTTAATGTAATGAAATGGACTTTGTTTGAAAATAAATGAATTTTTCCTATTATTTAGACCTCTCTACCTATTAAAAAATGAAATGGGGGGAGGGAGTGATGAGTGGTAACCCTGTATAATTTTCGTCACCTAAATGTTTCGAGGAAACTACGTTCACGTCTATGTACCGATTTTTCCATCTTTAGATAACTTTTATCAGAGGAATAAAAATTGCGGTTTTACAGCTTTTGTATAGACAACGTCAAACTGTCATACTTATTCCTGAGATAAAAGTAAAGTAAAAAAATCGACTGAAAATACACGGTTTTAGCAGTTTTCACAATATAATTACCAACTAAGGTTATAATCATCATTAGGAATCGAAAATAAAATCTCGAACCATAACGAGCGATGAAAATTAGTCAAACCAGTTTTTTTTTTATTTCAGCTCATAGCAGGTCTAAATAATAAATTTCACTCTTTATTACTCTAAAACAAGCTAAGCAAGTCTAGACTGAGTAGTAAATTATCAACTGGAGACTTAATTAAAAACGCCAGAGTAACTAAGTAAACAATAATTTCATCGGATATCTTTGTCCGTTTCGAGTTGAGTCAACTACGGAAGTATGTACACAAACAGCTCCGAAGTTTTAATTGTGACTCTGAAGGGAAAGAGAAATTTCAGTTTAGGTACTGGTGCCAGCACATGAAGTTACTCGAAACTGTCAAATTTTTCCAATCAACATTGAATCTTATGCTTTAGCGATAAAGTTGAAAATCTATTAAATAAATATGTCAGATTGTAGTAGCTTGACGTGCTGGCGTCTGTACAATTGATAATGGCGTAACAAAATATTTGGAAGTTTCGTGTCTCATTTTTCTTTATCAAACATCGTTAAGTCTGCAGCTGAAAATATTTTCACTGATATAAAGTAAGAACTTAGAAGAACTTGAAATTAATAAGACTTCGGATTGATTGATACATTTTTAAGTATCGATATCGACTTATCAAAATAGTTGATATCGATCCTTAAAAGAATAATAATGCTTAATAATGCTTTTATATGACATCAAGCAATGGACAAAATTGTCAACATTTTTTAAGCTTGAGTACGAGGATTTTGACTACGTTGTGTGTGTATATTTTATGTCTTTTTTATTATTTGCAATGTGCGTTTTGTTTGTGCAGAATAAACAGTTTTTCTTTCTTTCTTATATTGCTTGTCTAAGATGAACATAAAAGAAAACATGTTTAATCTTCACAGTTCACAAACTTAACGCTAGCCAGCACCAATCTTTTACAAGTAACAAAAAGGAAATCTCACAGCCGTAACAAAAAGGAAGATAAAGTGTGCCATAACAGTTTTACAGTTTGTCCCAACAAAAGCAATGATAACTGTAGGTCACCGTTGGCCAACGGCCCCACTCCTAAAATGGATGACTTGGCTAAAACACAAAAACTAAATCTCTCTTCTAAAACTGGCCTAACTTCAATACTAGGAAAATTAAATATTGGATCTTAAAATGTGCTTTTTAAGGTTGAAAATTGTTTGACGAAAAAGGTGTTTACGTTGTTACGTAATGAAATGGACAGACAACATTAAGGACACATGTTGCAAAGGTGAGAATGTTAAGATTGTTCTCGAGATAAGTGCGAAGATTGGGTACGGCTCTCAAGTAGTCGCTGGACTATAATGAAGGACAATAAATCGTCGATAGTGATGCGACTTCGCTTTTTTAAACGAGTGTTGAATCGAGAGGACATAAGGACAATCGGGTAAAGTGGTTCGATGCTCGCAAAATAGAAATATCGATAAAAATCAAATCCTTTTTCAGTGCATTTCAGCTGCCGTAAAAACAATTGTACTAATAGATTTTTTTATTGAAAATATTGACTTGTAACGGAGAATTCGCATATTGAAATGGTGCCTACTCAAAGCAATATGCAGAATATTTTTACTTTCAGAATGAAACGTATAGAATATCAAACTAAAATTTCAAGCTTTTTATTTTAAGTAGGTATTACATTTTTGTACTTGTTATTTATGAAATATTATTTTAAGTAGGTATTACATTTTTGTACTTGTTATTTATGAAATATTTCCATCAACTACTTTATGTAGTAGTTGATAACTTAGATATTTGATTTTCAGTTGATTTGTTTATTGGGGAAAATTCTTGATGTAGGTAAATAAATTCATTTGGAAATGTACGAAGGCCCTAAGACGACTCACTGACCCATATTATCACTTTGACGTCATTAATTTAAAAAAAAAATATGATTATAAATGTGTAAATAATACGTGGTTGTAAATGCTTATAACAAATTCTGTCTGGGGCAAAATTATTGTACACAACAATAGCCCTTTATCTATATACAAGAGAACAAGGTGCCAAGGTGCTTCATACCAAACAAATACTCCTAAAAATCGAATCGCTCGATTGAACCGAATTATTGACATCACTAACGTATCACACGACGTGACGTATGGCGTGCAATCATCTGTCTGTAACGTAACTGATGATCGTGGGGCTAAAGTTGCATTGAAGTGAGTTTGTCTTGATTTTCACTTGTAACGAGTCCTTCATTGATTTCTTGAGGGGAAATTGTGCTTGGTAGTACTCGTAAATGGTAACATGGAGGAAGGGATTTCTAAATGTTCCAAGAATTTATGACCTCGAGATCTAGACCTCCAGTACCGTTGTACCTTTATTTCTGGCACTACTGTTGCACCTTTATTTCTTTCTCAAAATTTGATAAGTCACGTAATGAAATCTTGTTTTTACTGCTATAATGATTGACGAAATGTTTAGGCTGGTAGGATCAATGATTGTTGCAGCAAGTTGTTATTCGCAGATAGAATGGTTTTTTTCCTAGCCTTGTCGTCTTTCCTAAGATAATACAATAATAATAATACGATAATAATAGGACCTAAAGGACAACTGCAAATGGAAAAGTTCGTTCATTCGACCTTTCGTGCCACTAAAATTTGTTAAAATCTCCGCTACATAAAATCTAAAGCATATCCAAGGAGTGACATTCCATACTAAAATATGAAATAGTTTACGTTTATTATCTTCATAACCTCTCTTAACAATCAATAAAACTCCCATGTAAAGAATACAACAGCTTCCTAATACATTTCCTATAGCTGTATGCCATAAAAGGTATACTGTTTTCATATAAACACCATTTTTACGACACACCGGCAGAGTGTAACTGTTGCGGGAGGAACGGAATTACTTCATTTTGTTCACTTTTATGGCAACTTTAGTGATCTCAGGAATTGTTTGCGGCTTCACGGAGTGTGCAGGCTTGGACGGCGATCAACTATGTATGTTTGTGTTTTGTTTTAGTTGGTTTTATGCGTGTATACAGTGGTCAATATTGGTGAAAGAGTGATGTCTGTAATGAGAGGTTTTTCTTTTGAGTATTAAAAAGAAAACATAGTTTCCAAGAACCCTGAAGATGGCGTTGAACTGACTACGTTACTAAAGTGCCAAAGCCAAAACGCTTAGAAAAAAAAACATCGCGTCACGTCACATAAGCTCGTTGACTGACACTTTAGTTTGCTTTCGTTTTACGATCTCAAAATTACATCCAAGTGAAATAATCAAACAATGATGTGACGTTCCGTTCCTAGCGGTAACTTACCAAGTTCAGCGCCATCTATCCAGCGACTAGGGAAGAGTTAAAAAAAAAAAAGAAAATCCCTCATTGTCTATGAATGATGGTATATCCTATGTTTGGACATTGTATTCGATGCTTATACAAGGTGTAAATGCAATAACTGAAAACCTCTTAAGGGGTCATTGTACTCATCATTATGAACAACTTTTACTATGGGACCAAGCCTGAAATCACGAAAATAAAATCAGCTGTTCCATACATTTTGACGAGTTATACGAACATAAATGTAAGGGAACAGCAGATTTTTTTTTATGACTGTGTTATGGAGCGTAGTGTGGGACGCCCCCCAGCTAGATGGACCGGCGACCTTCAGAAGGTGACTCGGTCAGATTGGATGTGGAAGGCGGAGGACATGCTTTTGTGGCGCAGACTGGGAGAGGTCTATGTCCAGCAGTGGTCTGCGATAGGCTAAGTATATTGATTGGATGTTATGGACACTGGATGTTTTTTTACATCTATAGCATTTTGGCGTGGCGGTAATTTATATACAACATTATTTTTAGTAAGTAAGTATATGCGAAATCCGAAACACGTGTCTAGTATTTTATGTAAAGAATCTATGTACAAAATTTCAAAACTGTATCATGAAAAATCACAAAGTTATAAGTTTGATAAGTTACCTGTTTATCCGTACAAAAACATGCTCATCCGCGCCGCTCGCGCCGCGCCGTCTTGCTCTAAAAAGGGGTAAAAATAAAAAATATTGGAATCGATTCAGTTACTTCTGAACAAACTATATTCAGGTTTTGGATATACTAAAAATAACATTGTATATTAAATTCAAAGTCCTGACTGACTGCTAAATCAACGCACAGCCTAAACCGCTGGTCCTAGAGACATGAAATTTGGAGGGTGTGTTCTTTGTGAAGAGTAGGTATCCACTAAGAAAGGGTATTTCGATATAGCTGTCGACACGTAAAAAGAACGCTGAGCGACAGCGGAGGGGGTGTGTCTGCGCACGGGTACAGTCGTGTCCTAAAGTACTAGGCTATTGTTTTATAAATATAAGTGTAATTGTTTTATTGTAGAATCCTATTAGTTACTTTACTAGTGTTGCGTTCCCTTCATACTTACCACCAATTTGATCGTTAAATCGCTCAGTGCGCAGCGAACGCCAGCGTTCTTTTTACGTGACGCGACCAATAAGTATGTACATATTTGTTGTTGGCTTATGACACTGTTAGATATAGGTAATCTTTCCCATAAACAGACGACTTATGCTTTGCTCTTCCTTGGTAACTAAGTCTTCTCCTTGTAAACAATGTTTGTTTTATAAAAATCATTCGTCATCCACCGTCATCCAACGTATTAATGCACCTCCTGCTGTTCAAACGTCCCTTTGTACTTACCAATTTCAGGACTTGCCAGTCACACACAAATCTTAAGAGGAACTTCGACATTTGTTGTGTACCTACTGTATACAGAATCGCAGGGACCACGGAATAGATGGTAAAGCAATCTTTTTTTTTTTCATTATGGGAAATCATCAAATGACCCCTCCCGCTCTGGGTGGAGCGGAAGGGAGTGTCAGACTCTTACTGACTAAAACCCACCCGTGTTCCTTAGCCCTATGTTCCGGGCCACCGTTAAACCCTTTCGGACAATCCCGCTGACACGGACAATCCCGCTGACGTAAAGCAATCTTTACTATATTATTTTGTTAATAAAAGGACTCAGAACAATTCACTAGCGCAATATAATCTGAAACTGTTCACACATCGGTTCATCATAACTTCATTCCGAAAATCCAATTAATTCGGAAAACGGTCAAAAATATATCGCAATTTAATAAAGTACAATTTTCTGATACAACCGCCTTAATCTGATTAAACGAAACGTCGGACAATGTCACAATTGAAAAATAGCTTTGTCTATAGTAATTCAATTAAATTCAATCCAAATTGAATTGGGACGCGTGACGGATGAATTTTATTTAGTTTTTTTTTGTTGAGAATTTTTACAACACAGTTTTTATTCTTGTTTGAATCCGTTTGTCACGGGTCGCTTGGTTTTAATTTGAAGTTCGACGAATGCGTTGTTGTGACGGACTGATGGTTGGTGATTTGAAGGTTTCATTACTGTTACTGTTAGCATTTACCATCCCACTGCTGGGCAAAGGCTCTCCCCATGTCTTCCAGCTCTTTCGATCCCGGGCTGAAGTGGACCACTGGTCTTTTTTTTCTTCAGCTCATCCCTCTATCTTCTACGGGTTCTGCCGTAACCCGTCGCCACGTAGTGGTTATTTTGGCCCACAGCTCATTGGTTTCATTAATCTATACAAATAACAATGAAATGATGTTCGTTAGTAAACACATCACTTGAAAACAGCTGGAGCGATTTGTTTTTTTTTTGTTTTAAAGTTAATAGTCCGAATTAGGTTTTTAGGGAAAGAAAAATCTGAAAAGTACCCCGAAAAAATAAAAAATGCGGGAATAACTGAACATTCTTTTTCTATGGAATTTTGTATTGACTTCCCAGGCCAGGATAACGTCTGTCGGCTCAGCTAGTAGAGAATGGAACAGAAACTGGCTTTGTTTAGTTTTTTTGAACACTCAATTTATTGTCAATACCACCAATTTTTTTAATTAATCCGTTTAGTGTCTCGTGTGTAAAAAGATTATACTCACCATTTAACAGTAGACGTTTATAAGCAGACTCTTAGAGAATGTATTTTTCTCTACAAAATCATCCTTTTCTAATAAACAAGTAAACACCTTGTCAACCTACTTAAGCCCTAATTGCACTCCAAAGGTTATGATTTACCCTATTTAAAACGAAACTTCAACATCAACAAGGACAAGCGAAGCGAGAATGTCAAACACACGTACTTATCATAGCTCTAATTTCAGCCCATATTATTACTTTGATGAGAAACTCGAAAGGCTCGAACAGTCATTACCTCGAATACTACGTAAACGGTAGTTTTTAGTCTAAATACATAGATGAACATCAAGATCCCACTAATTAAATGGGTACTATAGAGAATGAAATTTCCCGGTAGTACCACCCGCCGGTGGTACAGTTCAGTCACAAAATACAGATATTACAGAAGGCAATCTACATATAAAGTGCGCTCGAGGAACGCACACACAGACACCGCTCACGGACACGTTGTCTCGGAGTGGCTGGGAGTAGTGCGAGCGCGGGTGCCATCCTTGAGACACGCGTCTGTGAAGTGCAAAAATGGAGCAACGAAAAAATGGCTATCTAAGCTCGTTTTACCTATATTTGTTAGTAGTTTCCTATTTTGTATCAGTATAAACGAAGTAACTTTTTTGTAAGGTAAATTCACGCCACCAACTATTACGTAAGTTGAAAACATGATTTTTTGTTTGTGTAGATATTGTGTTGTTTTGAGTGTCATTTGTTAGGTTTAGGTCTAAAACGGATAGGGCAAAATAAATTGTGTAAATAGGGTAATCCGTTTTGAAGTTATTAGGGATTTTAGATAGAGAAAATTGACAGTGTAAAATTTTATATGTTTTTGTTCTGTAAACTTTTTGTATTGTAATACTATGTATATTGTTTTGTTTTAACATTATACATAGAATAAGCTCAAAAATAAATCAAACAACTAGATACGAGTGCCACTACCACGATCGATAGTTTTTTATGCATAAGCCAAGTTGACAACTCTAGCGCGACCGCCAAACGTAGGTATGAAAAGTGAAGTTCATACATGTGATTGCCTTCTGTACAATCTGTATTTTGTGGTTCAGTGGTACTAGTTTCTTTCTTGCGTGCCGATAGTAATCTAAATAGAGTCGGCCCAGCGTCCTTCAGTTCCTGTAACGTGCAGTTGACAGGACACGCGGGACACGATATTAAGTGTTTCATCCATTTGTGGAACAGCACCACATTTAAGTACACTCCAAAGCGGAGTCGTCTATGAATCTCCACGTGAACAGGTTTTCCTTGCTTCGGCCAACCTGAGTCTAAGTCTGTTTAAAGACTTCCAGGTTACCCAAGGTAACTCATGTCCAGGTTAGTCTTCACTATTAATGACTTACAGAAAGAAGATCGGCAGGTCCATGAAATCTTGGTGTCACATTTAGACTCCTTGTAGGTGCATTTGTAAGTCGTCAAATTCACTCAAAAGCTAGATCTGGGTCAATCACAGTAATATTATAAAGGCGAAAGTTTGTGAGTGTGTGTGTGTGTGTGTTTATATGTTTGTTACTTCTTCACGCTCAAACGGCTAGACCAATTTTGATAAAATTTTGTATGGAGGTAGCTGACACCCTGGATTAACATATAGGCTACTTTTTATCTCCGATTCTCACAGGATCGACATTTACGCGGATGAAACCGAGGGGCGCAGCTAGTTTAACATAAAAGTAATCATAGTTTCTTCATTTGTTTCTTTTCTTTTAAAGTCATCAGATAGCTCACGAAAGGAGGGAAAATTTGTCGGGATCGCTGACATTGGATACAGTGAATTTATCCACCTATCTACATGTTGCGTTGAAAACTTTGCTAGTCAGTAAGGCTGGGTCTGACTGTCCAATTTCTGCTGGAAGAACTGCAGCCAAAAGTCGAATTCCAACTGTGCTCATAAGCGAGGCCGTGGAACATTATCTCCAGGGAAAGATCTAAGGAAAATAAAATACTGACTTACGCTTATCTTCTTTTACCAGACCCAACCAAGCGTGAAAAAAAACAAATTACAACGTCTTTATTTTCATACCTCAAAAGAAAATATGATACAGCCGTCCCTAAAATAAACGTTTACATTTTTTAACAGCCCATCTAAGGCGAGTCACATTTAAGAGTCGACCCCTAAGCGTTGAGGTGAAAGTAATCGCCGAATCAAAGCGGAATTTGTCAAAAACACCGCTCCGGTGCACTTCCGTCAATTCTCTCCAATTAATAACTTCACTCTATCCCTTTCACACTTGTGTAATTTTAAATATCCCCGTCCCTGTCGCCAACCCTTGTTTGAGAAGCCCCGTCGAGATAGTATATTGCCACTTTGTCGTCGACTCCCGCGGGCTGTTTATATACAAAAGAGAAATTGCAATATTTTCCGCTGCCGTCGAAGGAAAATATTGGATATTTTAAAGTTTTATTAAGCTAGAAACTGGCTTTGAGAGGCCGAAATAATTAAAGTTGGCTGTAGCTAACGATATGTGTTTGTAAGGTTTTGTCCAGCAGCAGAGAACTTTTAATGCCTTCTGGCGTTGGATTTATCGTTTTATTCACTGTGGTCACTGCAAGGCAGTCTAGTAATTTATCGATATATAGGTATTCAAATTATGTTAGATTGAGTTTAATAATCAGGAAGATCTCGTGGCTATGAAGCCGATCTATCAGGTTCAGCTACGCTTGCCGCAGTTGGTCCGTGGATGGGTGACCATCTTTATATACCAAGACCCATAATGCGTCCTGTTATTCGTGGATTCGTCTGTGTGCTGCCGGACTTAAAGAATACCACCACCCCTTACTTCCCGTGGGTGTCGTAAAAGGCGACTAAGGGTCGTACCGGAGAATGAGCAGCGTTCTCTATGTATTCCACCATCATACCATACTGCGATCGCCAACCCGCCTGCCAAGCGTGGCGATTATGGCAAGCCCTCCCAAAATTGGGGGAGGCCTATGTCCAGCAGTGGACGTCTATCGGCTGAAACGACGATTCGTGGATCTTAGACAGTCGTAACGGTCGTCAGAAGGACGAAAGTCTGACAACCACTGTTACTAAGGGGTATAAGGATTACCTAGTAGCTGAGACGTCGAGGTCAGACAGGCAGTCGCTCCATGTAAAATACTACAGCTGCATCCGGTTAGGCATGAAGCCGACCCCAACATAGCTGGGTAAAGGTTATGTAGATGAGTTTAATAATCGTGTAAAACTAACTAAATAATTTTGTAGGCACATCAAGTTTCTTATGCTTGTCGGATGGATCGGTTTGTACTCTAGGTATTTGAGTTAATTCTAAGCAATATCTCTAACTAGATGGAAACTTCAGCTAGATGGACCGACGACCTAAAGAAGATTGCTGGTGCAGACTGGATACGGAAGGTGGAGGACATGGTGTTGTGGCGCAGCCTGCTATGTCTGCGAGTTCTGCGACAGGCTGAGTTGGTTGATTTGATTGAATTTCTGTAGTCTCGTATGTTCTGAAGATTCTGGTGTTCTGTAGTTGCAGTGACGAGGAGCTGGCTATACTTAGTGGGAACAGAATGGATTTCGCATCGTGACACTAAATCAAAATATTTTATATCACATAAAACTACATGGGCATTTATGAAACGTCAGAAGCTAGGTACACGGTTCCGATTGGTCGTTTCTTATGGAGAAGGGCCGGCAAGAAACTCCACGGTTACTCTTTTTAAAAATAATCGACTTTTACAATGTTTTCAAATTACAGTAGCTTAGGCCTGTCAACAAGTACCAGGTACTTGATAAAATAAAAAGCCGGGCAAGAGCGAGTCAGACTCGCGCACCGAGGGTTCCGTAACATCCGGGTTTATGCATAAGGTTTATGTTTATGAAATTAAATGTTTTTTTTTATTTTTATATTTGAGTTGATTGAATAAAAGGTGAATCGCGGTTTACGATTTATGAAGTATTAAAAAAAAACTACTTACTAGATCTCGTTCAAACCAATTTTCGGTGGATGTTTACATGGTAATGTACATCATATATTTTTTTTAGTTTTATCATTCTCTTATTTTAGAAGTTACAGGGGGGAGACACACATTTGACCACTTTGGAAGTGTCTCTCGCGCAAACTATTCAGTTTAGAAAAAAATAATATTAGAAACCTCAATATCATTTTTGAAGACCTATACTCATAGATACTCCACACGTATGGGTTCGTTAAAAAAAAATTTTGAGTTTCAGTTGTAAGTATGGGGAACCCCCAAAATTTATTGTTTTTTTTTTCTATTCTTGTGTGAAAATCTTAATGCGGTTCCCAGAATACATCTAATTACCAAGTTTCAACAGTATAGTTCTTATAGTTTCGGAAAAAAGTGGCTGTGACATACGGACGGACAGACAAACAGACAGACATGACGAATCCATAAGGGTTCGTTTTTTGCCATTAGGCTACGGAACCCTATAAATAGTCTACAGATCGAAAGTCTACAAGGCCTACAAAGTCCTCACATTTACAGACTAATTAATCTAATTATTATTAGTTCAGTAGTTGACCTGCAACCTAGTTGCGTGACTCACTTTCAATGTAAATGATTTTGAAGGATATTGTTAATCCATTGCTTCATATGTACGAAAAAACTGTCTGCTCAACAACATTAATAACGCAATGAATATTTTTGTACTGTCAAAGTGAAAGCCATTGCTGCACGGAATTATAGTTGCCGGCACGTAACTTGGCAAGAGTTTTTGTAGTGGGGGAAGTTTGCGCACGCACAATTTCATACATTTTTATATGCGCGAACTTCCCCCACTACGAAAATCTCTTGCCAAGTTACGTGCCGGCAATTGTACCTCGCCGGTCGGGATGACCATAACTTTAATATTATATTTCCCATATAAGTTGATATTGACTTTTCAAACATGTAGGTAGGAGTAAAACAAGTGATCAAAATAAACTATTGATCCCCGGGGATATTGCCACAATTCCATCTTGTTGTTACACGTGCCATTCTATTTGCTGTAATCATACATACCTACCTATGTACGTATATACAGGGTTATTTGAAAAACACCAAAAACCTCTTAAGAGGTCTTTGTACTCATCATGATGAACAACTTTTACTATGGGACCAAATCTGAAATCGCGAAAAAAAAATCAGCTGTTCCCTACATTTATGTTCGTATAACTCGTCAAAAAGTAGGGAACAGCTGATTTTTTTTTCGCGATTTCAGATTTGGTCCCATAGTAAAAGCTGTTCATAAAGATGAGTACAATGACCTCTTAAGAGGTCTTTGGTGCTTTTCAAATAACCCTGTATATTCCCGTACCTACATTCCTAGAATTTTAATAAAACAGTTTATTTTGTGACCTTTAGCTACTTAAAACGTTAAAAGTTTACTGTCATGACGGTAACATTTTGCCTGAAGCTTTAACTGTTTTCGGATCAGTAAAAAATATTGTTTTGAACATTAGGCGCATATGGAACTGTGTATAGCAATTCAGATTAATGTTTTTTCATTTTTATTCACTGCTTATTTCTTTCAGTGTACCGTAACATTGTTATTGACAGCCGAGGATAGAATGGATGATAAATCGGTTGTCAGTCACATGTAACATCCAACGATCCACGCTAGAGATGACAGGAGGTGGTACCTTTTCCATACCAAGGTCATCGCACATGAACGCGTTGAATGTTCATAGGGTATATAAGTACACATACCTATGTATTTTCCTTACACGTGGCATATCATTTTCTGATTATTTTTCATAGGGAGGAGGTAAATAATTATGAATACTTTGTGAATAAAGTACTTTTATTGACAAGTTCTAAGCAAAATGGTACAGTAGGCTACTCATCAGTGCTACTATACTATTACCTTGGGCTTGGCGTAGTACGGAATTTATATCACAGATGTACGGTCGAACGTACTTACATACGCCAGCACATCAAGCTACTACAATCTGTCAAATTTCTTTAATAGATTTTCAACTTTATCGCTAAAGCATAAGGTTCAAAGTTGAGTGGGAAAATTTGACAGTTTCGGGTAGCTTGATGTGCTGGCGTAGGTACACTCAACAAAAGAGATAAGTATGCAGGATCGTCAGATATAGTTGAAGTTTAGTAAGAAACCGATGGATGTTGTCGACTGAAATTTAATTTAATAAATGAGCTGTTTGTTTTCTATTAATCATATTAAATTTTATTGAATGCATGAATGATATATTTATTTGCAAGAATATAGGTAGCTAACATAAGTTCTTAAGATCTCTGGGTTTCACTATATTCGGCATTTCAGACGTGCAAATATTTAGATTTTACATCTTGGTTAAACTTATAGCATGCAGTACGTACACATTTAGTAATTAGCAATAACATAAAAATACTGATAATAATTTCATAATTTAAATTTGGATTACAATGCAATTAATAAAATTATATTATACAATTATATTCCTTTATAATAATAATTTATATTAATTTAATATATATTATTCGAGAACATCCATCGGTTTCTTACTAAACTTCAACTATATCCGACGATCCTGCATACTTATCTCTTTTGTTGACTGCACTACGACTAATTGCATAACATACTATCAATCACAACCAGAATTATTTTGAAGGAGCTAGTCCATTGCTTCATATGTTCCAAACGTTTGCTCAACAATGTATCTAATAACGCAATGAATGTTGTTGTTGAACTGTCAAAATAAAAGCATTTGCTAACAACAAATAACAACATTGCAATTGTGTTTGCAATGTTGTTAGTTGTTGTTAGCAAATGCTGTAGTTATTTTAATAGTTCTGACTATTAAATAGAGTATAAAGTGATATGTCACTGCTTGTATGTTCACAACACAAATTCTATTATAAGTCTAAACGTGTAGACTTAGACGTAATTGGCTTTCTGTCGACTATTGTTTTCCTTTTTTTTTGTTTCCTTTTAGCTGTAAGTCTTCCATGATGTAATAAATAAATAAACAAGCATTCCTACTGTAACTGGTAGTGTGTTACGTAATTACTCCGCGGGTTATTTTTTTAACCAAATTCAGGTCAGAATCTAAGAGTAATTAAGTAAGTAATGGTTAGGTTTTCGGGTTTTACCATTTGGTTAAGGAGTTTAAAAAAGCAGGTGATAGACCAACGTCCAAAACCGTGTATCATTGCTATGAAGTAAAAGTTTTGGTCGATGGCTCTGAACATATGGAAGAAAATTGCAAAACACTTTATACTGCCTATGTATTTATGAGTATTCTATTGTAATATCATGTCATGATTTCCAGACTTCTTTCTTCTTTCTGACCCAAAGGGTAAAAACGGGGGTTACTCCCGTTTGGGAACGCTCCCGTTTGGTAATACTACACACACTTACATATAGCGGTGTATCGCATGCACCAGGTACAGTCAGTATGTTAAGTATAATTTTTAAAGAATGCACATATTTGTTTGAAATGAAATAAGTAATTTAAGATTTTTGTAGTGTATTCCTATTTATTGTGCTTTAAAGCATTTAATATGGACATACTTAAGATTTAGTTTACACTAAATGGATTTTGAAATTGTTAATTAATTATTTTTTTAATTTAATTGTAAAGTTTACTTAATTTTAATTATAAAATAAAAAAAATGTCATTTAATATATTTCAAAATATTGTCAATTGTATTCGATGCAGTACTTAGTCATTAATATGGTAGTTTTAAAAGTAGAAAATAAAATTAATATGAAATAAATTCGGCACCCCAGAACTTTTTACTCTGACTGAATTATTAGGTGTGTATTAGGTAGCGTTACCAAACGGGAGCGTTCCCAAACGGGAGCGTTCCCAAACGGGAGTAACCCAAAAACGGGACCTTATTACTAAGACTCCACTGTCCGTCTGTCCGTGTCACCAGGCTGTATCTCATATGAACTGTGATAGCTAGACAGTTGAAATTTTCACAGATGATGTATTTCTGTTGCCGCTATAACAACAAATACTCAAAACAGAATAAAATAAATATTTAAGGGAGGCTCCATAGATATCCGAGAGGGCTCCCATACAACAAACGTGTTGTTTTTCTCGGCGTTTTTGCCTTGTTGTACGGAACCCTTCGTGTGCGAGTCCTATTCGCACTTAACCAGTTTTTTTATAGTTTTTTTTATTCTATACTTTCCCTTATCAATTTTTCTTAATTTTTATACATACTGATTTAGGATAAGTAATATTACTAATTGCAGATACTTTTTTCAGTCAGTTTCAGAGCCAGCATACAAAGTTGTGATCAAAATAACGTGACTAGTCAAAGCGACGTATCACGTAATGTGTCGACTAAGCTCGTGAACTTTAGTGAACAGACAATAATACTAAGGAGCGTCCATTTTGTTTGGAGATTTATAGCCCAAGAGCAAGGTTAGAAGTTTTCGATGTAAGAAATCATGTTGCGTAGTTCAATATTTCGATATTTTTCTGTTAACATTTCCTGCTGACAAGATTTTTTGGAACGAAGTTCATTATTGCACATTTATACTATGCACACTTGGCGAATGAGAGCTAGACCAAAAAAATAGTGTCACATTTTGACGGTTACGAGCTTTTCTTTCTCTTTTATAGTTATTTATGCAACTGTTAAACTATGTAAATATTGATGAGTATGGAAGGGATCGACAAAGCAAAGGAATAATGAAATTTAATACCTACAACATTATAACTCTCGTTTGGATTTGTTTTAATGTTGGCAATGAGCTAACTGTTTCAGAAACTTATAATAGTAGATTATGCACCGAGGGGCTAAAGTTGTGTCTTATGTCACGGGCGTCATATTGAATCTCGAGCGCAATGAAGGATTCGGGATTTAACTCACGAGCGAAGCGAGGGAGTTAATACAAGAATCCTGAATGCAGCGAGGGATTCAAGCTAGCCCAAGGCAAAGACACCTTTAGCCCAGAGGAGGATACTCTACTTTTTACACCTACTGTGAGAAAATAATAGCCATATTACGAAAATTCGCGCCTTTATTGCGTCTACCAATAAGTAGCCAAGACACGATCAATTCGATTTTCAAAAAAAAAGTCTCTTAGTTCTACGGTTTTGTCGTGTGTGTCTATTGATATCACTCTCATGGAAGTGGCGTTTGTGTAAACTAAGCTTTATACAGGGCTGGTAGAATGGTTTTGGATGATTGGCTGTATGCATTTTGAATTTAGACCGTCATTGGAGACGCTCGTGAAAATAGAGTATTTTTGATAAAATGTGATAAATCGACTGTAGTATAGATAGGTTTTATTATTTATTTATTTATTCACAAAATCCACAGCAATCTTAGCGCAGTTTACTTAAAATAAATTAACTAAAGTTCATTTCAAATAAACTTGCGATAAAGTTTGTTCACCTCCTTCTACTAATGTATCCCAATATTTCCAAACCATACGAAAAAAATGTATGGGCAGTGTCGGTAACACGATCAAAACATTGACTTACTCCGTGTTTGGTATTATGAAACTCAACCGATGCAATGTTAGCGACAGTTTTGTGTGACGAACGATATCTATAGTAAGTTATTTGGACTTTTTGGTACAGGGTGGTTGAATGACATTTACCGCAAGTTTATTTGAAATACACTTTAATATTACAGCCAATTACTATTAGGGTATTACGGCGCGGTACGGTATTTGTTTTTATTAATGCCAGTTTTAATGTTATTCCATTCCTTTTAAAAAATGGTTCGTAGTTATCTAATTATTCTTACAATATTCTGTCTTCGAAAACATGGCAACGATATATGAAGAAGCAGTCGTTATGATTTTGTAGGAAATCGAAAATATCATCCACGCGTAGTAAGGGTTTCGAGAATAGCTTTCCTCTTTCTGGCACCAAAGGGTGTTTGTTAGTACTATACGGTACTGCCAATTTAGCTGAACATGTGAGATTCCAAATTCAAATCACATTATTGACCAGCGGGTCATAATGAAATACAGTACAACATTATTGACCGGCTGTGCCCCCGGCCACTAATGACTCACTTTAGGTTAAGGTTGCTTGACATATAATTTGACATTTTCGAGCAGGTGGTGTGAAAAGAGGATTTAAAGCATGGGTGTAGATAAAATATCTTAGTTACTGCATGTTCTTATTATACAACTCCATATAACCACCTCACCACCGCCATGCCTTTATAAATAGCGTGTCAATAATGAGGCGACACTCCTGCATGAAAAATGCTGTCTTGTCTTAACAGATCCCATGACTGAACACTGACCCCACAGCCAACAATAAAGACTGATCCCCAAAATACACGGCTAGGCCTAGTTTGGGAGTTAGCACCATTTCTTTATAATACATTCATATTGTAAGATTGTGACTTTGAGTGTTTGTGATTTTTTTTTAAATTTAGGTATTTATTCCAGTGACAAATAAACGTGTTTATTTTTATATTTATACTTAGCTATCATTTTTCAAGTGTGCTAAAGCGAAAGGAACTCCATGCAAACCAACCGGTCCATTTTGTAGAAATCTCACCTTGAAAACTTAGGTGAAATGAGCACTCCATGCTAGGGATTGACAATATTTACAGCTCACTTCACCCCACGGTTCGCAGTGAGATTTTTACAGAATATCACTGCAGGTGCCCCACGACACCTCACGACCGTTTTTTAGGATTTCGTGTTAAAATGGTAAGATTTTTTTCAAGGTGATTTTTCTAAATAAAACAAAGTAAATATTATAAAATAACATTTTTATTTCGTTCATCATAATTATCATTGAAGCCATATCGATTACATACTTGTTACATACATCCACTTAACACTAAATAAACAATTACGTCACAAGTTATAATTAACATTTAAACACATCGTAACATTTACTTACAAAATCACATTCATCTGGCACTCGAGTCATACATTATGACGTCATTTTTCATACAATTTTTACTCCACACTTTAATAATTTATTATTCTTAAATATAATTTTTGGGTGATGTTTAAAAAAATATTCTTTTAGCCATTTATGAAGAAATTTCGAGAGAAAATATAGAAAAGAGAAAAGGAGATTTTCTTCGAAAAAGATATCCACATTTTTTCAAGTAAAGGTTTTTAAGACATTTATTATTAGGTAACACTATCTGAAAATTCCAATTTAGTAATCTAGCGATATCTATTAGAGACAAATGACATATTTAAGTTTTTATTAATTCTAGTTTTATGATACAGCATGTTCTTAAAAAATATTTTATTACACTATTGAATTGATCGAACAGTGAACAACATGGAACATCCACTTAAATTTAAAAAAAAAAAATGACAAGAAGTATAAAAAAATACGTCAAGATTATATTTCACAACATCGATTTTACAATAGCAGAAATGTCAAAATTACTAGCTAATTCGAAAGCGCAACCCAAAATTTTCCAACCAACACGTCTAATGCATTATAATGCCTAAGAGTTTTACACCCTGTATTATCCATAACGCGTTTTTAATACAGTATACGTAATATAGTTAGCAATAGCATGTACATACTTACACAATAAAAAAAAAATGGTACAGGGGTCTTTGGTTCAATAACATTTTGATGTTAGGCTTAAACGTATTAAAAATTGCTCTAAAGCACTGTGTGACCTAAACCATCAATTAAGTCACGTTTTCCTGTGACTTAGTCCATTTTTACACAGAGAAGCGTGGCTTAAGTGCGGTTAGGTCACACGAGCTATAAAATAGTATACGATACGTGTGACTTAAGTAGTCTATTAATCACTCTAATATTATAAAGGTGAAAGTTTGTGAGTGTGTGCGTGTGGGGCGGTGTGTGTTTATATGTTTGATACTTCTTCACGCTCAAACGGCTGGGCCAATATTGATAAAATTTTGTATGGAGGTACCTGACACCCTGGATTAACATATAGGCTACTTTTTATCCCGATATTCCGACGGGATCGATATTTACGCGGGTGAAACCGCGGGGCTCAGCTAGTAATGTAATAAGGGTCTACCTTTTATAGCAGAACTTTTTAGGTCATAATATTGTTTTGCATAACAACGGATAGCATAAACTTCATTTCGCAGAAAATCATTTCGCATACACTCAGTTGTCATACATTCAAAACTCATAATTTTGTTAGTCAGAATCATCTTTAGGCATAATGTTTATATCCATAATAATTAAAAAGCAGAACCATCATATCGCAGAAAATTCACAGTCAGAATCGTCTTTTGGCATACATTTTATATCGATAGTCATTAAAAACCTACCCTAACCTAAATGCTAATTACAAAAATATTGTCGGCTTGGATGCATGTAGCATGCAAACAGGCATACAACATGCAAGCAGGCATGCAACATGCAGCATGCATGTAGCATGCAAGCAGGCATGCAACATGCAGCAGGCATGCAACATGCAGCAAGCATTGTTTCTGTCACGGCTCCGGCGCTGCGGGGTTTGGGCGGCGCCACGCGAGCTTATCGTCACAGATGGTTTTAACGCTCACCACCGCAGCTTCGGCTTGCTGGCCAGCTCCGCCGGCCAGCCTCAGCCGCGGTGGCGGGCCTTCAAACCACCTGCTCCTCAGCTCGCGGGCCGCCCTACCCCTCCGCGCCTACGCGGGTTTAAATTACACTCTAGGGGTAGGGCAGACAAGACTGCGTAAAGTCGGTTTCGCAGCGATTCGTTTCTGTCACAAAATTTTGCAGCACAACGTATTGACTTTTTATGACACGTATATATTATAAGTTTTTGATGTTTTGAACACTAATTTTTACAAGAAGATACATCTATTTTAATTTTTGATGTTCAAATATGCACCCATACCAAATAATCGTATCTCTAAATAAATGTTATGCTAAACAAAATTATGCATAATATTAATTATGGCAAAGGTAATTATGCGAAACAAAATTCTGCCAAGATAAAAGTATGCCATTGTAAATTCGGACACGTAAATATTCTGCCAAACAAAAGTTATGCTAAATAATTTTTATGCCTTAAAAATATTCGATTAAATAAGATTATGCCATGTGAGTTATGCCAAATAAAAATCGGAGTATCAAGATTCTGCCAAATAGAAGGAACCCATGTAATAATGGACTGCTTAAGTCTCAAGTATCGTGCTACTATTATCAAAAGCAAAAATGCTATGTAACAAAAAATGCGTTTATTGAGGTATTTAATTCCAACTAAACTTGGATGCTAAGAGGTAAACACAAATATAATAGCAAGTATCATCTGAGAAACAGCTCTAAAAACGTGGATATTACGACAAAAACTTAACAAAACAGGTGAAAATGTAAAACTATTAAAAATAAAGTTGACCTAAGTTAGTTCAATCAGAATAAGTTAGTATTATCATTAGATGAAGATTTATTTAGACAGCAAATGTTAACTTTAACATTGCACATTGTAATTTAATATTGACGAATTTTAGCTTCAAGATAAGATAGAAAATGTTTTTAATGATAGTTATTTTATTAAGACATTTAAATCGACACCTACTCCAATAAAAGTCTCCACTTTTCTTAGTACAAAAAATATTTATATTACCAAATATCTTCTAATATTTACAATATAATTCCCTATCTTTGCTCAGATTCCATTTTATCTGTAACATACATTTGAATACAGTATAACATCTATGTTTTTATTTATAATTGTGGTATAATAGACGAATATTTCTTTTTCATGCTTGTCGTACGGAATTTCGGCTTCAAGGAATTTATAAACAATGTTTTATCTTTAAATAAACATCTGCTTATTAAATGACGTAACTATACTTTGAAAATAAAATAATCAGTACACATACTTAAAACTACTGCTAAACCTACCGATATATGGCGCACAATACACAAGGACCAAAATCATTCCGTCACTCTATAAATACTAATCAATCAATTTTAAATCCTAACTCAAAGATACAATGTTTAAATTCGCTGAAGCCACGTCGTTAACAAAGCCATGAACTAACTACTGTTTTGGTGTTTGATCCTTTTTGCTGGCCTGGACGGACTGAAAGTCCTCAGGAACTCTATAACTAACTTATTTAAATTATATCTAGATAACTATCGTCATATGCCTTCACTTAACTACTGGCTTAATTACTTTAGGATAAAATTCAGAAATGACTTTATGCAGATGAGCCCTTTCTAAGTGACTAGTAGGTTTTACTTTTGTTATTATTCTACAAATATCTATGGAATCAAAATACGGAATTAAAAATTCTTTGGAATTTTTCTATGGCGTTGAATTTTAAATAATTGCATTTGAATTTCGATTAGCTGGATTAAAATCGAGTAACAGTTTAAATCGTTCAAACAAAAACATATTGAAGGAAAATCTATTCAATTGCATTGAACATGTATTGCATTGACATTATTTATAATTGGCTCACCTGCGAGGAGGTTGCGAAATTAAATTAGATTTTAAGAATTCTATATTTTACTAGTATGGACATTAAAACATCATTATTTAAAACCCGATTGCACGAACTACACTAAACACGTTATTATCATTATTGAACACGATTTTAACAGTCGTTTTTGATGGCGAACGCTTTATTCATTCCGATCTAGTCAAGGAGCTAGGCTGTTCAAGTCAGAGATTAGTTATCTGTTACTTTAAAATTCAAATCTACATAAAGATGATGAATGAGAATTATATTTTCAAGGCTATTAAACTGTATTTAGTCAGTAGTCGTCGTGCATGCAGTATTTATGTACGGTACGTATTATTCATAATTCTAAAACTTAATTACAGATTTATCAATTAAAAAGCAGTCGAGCTTTGTCTAATCAAAAATTAAATTCCTTTTGCATCGAATCCGTATAATTATGTACAGACTTAAAATTAATTTAGTTCTACAATCGGTTATCTTTTGCAGTTTTTACAATTTCAGAATTGGTTTACTTGTCGTATTTAATTTAAGAGTAGGCACTGATTTGTATTTACGCGTCTTATTTATTTTGGTTAAGGCCAGTTCTTTTGATTATTGCTAGTTTTATTATACACTAGCTTCCGCCCGCGACTCCGTCCGCGCGGATGTCGGTCTTCGCGTGGATGGTTTATTTCTCCATTTTGAGTAACTCTGACAATGACATCTTATAAATATCTATTGGACCCAAATACGGCTAAGCCTATAATAATTAAGGAGATCCCTCTATTGAGCTACTGCTGTTGAGCTCGCGTTCTGTAGTAAGTATTTTTTTCATAGTAATTCCGACCTTGATAAGTAGCATGTAGCAGTAAATTACTGACAATGACGAAAAGTTTGCAATAATAAAAAAGTGATCGTGACAATGCGACAGAAAGTTAATTGAGAGCTTCAGCATACACAACATTGTTAGTGAGCTCGTCCGGAATATGAACATGAAGATTTCTTGGACTGCTCACATGGGAAAGAGCTACGTAAAGTTGCCCGTGTGAAAAACAACTCGCGGTAAGATCTACGCCAGCAACTCCTAGGGTCTGACCTTGAGCCTTATTTATTGTCATGGCGTAACACAAAGCTACAGGAAACTGTATTCTCTTAAATTGAAATGGAAAATTATCCACTACGGGTAATGCAACGTGTGTTCGCGGTTCTACAGAACAAAGTCTATGAATAAAACCGAAAAATAAGATTATTTTTCTACGTATTTTTCCAGGATAAAAAGTATCCTATTTTATGCCCAGGATAATAAGGTATAATTATACCAAGTTTCATCGAAATCGAACCGTTAGTTTTCACGTGATGCCTGCATATACAGACAGACAGACAGACAGACAGACAGACAGACAAAATTTTTTTTAATCACATATTTGGGTTTGGTATCGATCCAGCAACACCCCCCGCTATTTATTTTTTCAATATTTTCAATGTACAGAATTGACCCTTCTACAGATTTATTATATGTATAGATGTGAATTTTATTGTATAGACGCCAACACATTAAGTTACTACAATCTGTCAAAATTCTTTAATAGATTTTCAACTTCATCGCTTTAGCATAAGGTTCAAGGTTGATTGGGAAAATTTGACAGTTTCGGCTAGCTTCATGTGCTGGCGTCTGCACCTGTTGTTATTTATTTTTTGTTTGTTACTACGCTGTTGATTTTCGGTATTCCTTTGAATTTTTTTTTTTAATTTCCTTCCTATTCCTTTCCTTTCCTTTATAACTGATTTATTTGTGAGAGACCAAATTATTATGAGGTGGAGGGGAGTCAACGCTTCAGACTAGCAAGATTTCGAATTATTATTTAATTGGGTTTTCCGCAGATTGTTTCACTAGCAAAAACGTAAAATATAAATCAGTACCTACCATAAAGTTGCAAGTGCATCTAAATTATTTACATTGTTAGACTATTCAACCTTGCTTTGCATGCTCAATTAGCATTTACATGATTAAATGAGCTATTAGACGATATTTAAATGCATTTCATTTAGGTCTATCATTTTAAATTTAATTAGTTTCTTAATATTTACTATTACTTAAGTAGAACTCTTAATTAGAGAAAGATTAAATTAGATCATCAATTTCCATCCTTACCCCGGTCAGGTATACAGGATTATCTGTACATTTTTATTTATTATCTTATTATTAATGTTTGTGCTAAGTTAATAATAAATGCTTAGCTGTTAATATTTTGGTATTCCCATCAAATAATTTAATATTACGATCACCTAGCGTCTCAAAGTCATTCCTAAGAAATTATGGTTTAATTATTAAATATATCACCTTTTTATTTTATTTGAAAATATACATTTCACCTCAATTCCTAATGTAAGCATGTACAGTTTTTATTTTGTTCTCAGGCTTGATGTTCATAAAATAAAAATCTATACTTCATTATTATTTATGTTTTTCTGATTCCATTGACTAGGACAATAATTATATGAACCCATAATTTATACTGTAAACTTAGAGACATAAAAAAACAATATACAAAAAATATATTTCTTAAATTATAGTGCGATTAATTTTGATACTTTGGCAGGCACTTTGGTATTGAAGAAAAAGAAAAGTAAGTATAGTGCCAAGAGTTTTCAGAAATTGACAAGTACAGGTTAAAACTAGCTTAAATATTGAAACTTTGGTAGTGTTATATATGGTAAATTATCTAGATGTAAGTGCTGAGAGCTTGCCTGAAGTCGTGGAGGGCTGCTAGGAGTTGAGGTGCTGTTGGTCTGGCCAGAGGAGCCAAAGTCCAGCACCAAGACATTAAACCGTACCTGGTAATTAGAATAATTAACATATAAAATTCTATTAAGTATTTAGATCGACCAACGACCGACCAACCCACAATGCTTTTTTCAATCAATTTAAGAAAGTACAATTTTAAAATAAAGATGAAAATTAAATGTATTGTTCCCTTCCCTAAATCATTATTTAATCAGAAAGGACTTACTATAAAGATAGCTTAAATATTTAGGATGCAAAATCACAAAATTATGGCAAAGCTCAAAATCTAAAGGAAACGTCCACAATACTTTTCGAAAATGAAATGGAAAGCTAAGACGAGGTCATTGATACAAAAATATTCTCTGGCAATGAAAAGTCTTTTAGTAAATTGCATTTTCGCCTCCGGACTTTCGAAGTTGACACGTTTCAACGCCGCTTTTAAGTCGGATTGAACTTTTAAATCGGTGCAAACATTTACACTGATGCGACTCTCTTTTGCTTTGTCTGATAGTTGGATTTGAATAGTAAATGCATCGAGAAATAAAGGCTTTAGTTTATTTACATTGATTTTAACAAGTTTCATTAAAAGAAGCTACCATTTTGTCTCTATTCTAGAATTGAGATCTAGCTTCTAAATTGACAGTGTATTTACATTATATTTTTTATATATAAAGATAGCTATTATAAAGAAAACTAAACGAGAAGGTGATATTAAATATTACCTTCTCATTTAGCTTTCTTTAGAATCTTATCAATCGAGGGTGCTTGTTAGACGGATTTAAATGATCAAATAAATTAAAATGTACTTACAGTTCATCAGGACAGTTATGCGGTTGTGAAGGTCGGTATCCTCCACTCAGGAAAGCTCCCACGTCAGCAGCATCAAGTTCAGCCAATGGCGACGCTCCAAGAGTTGCTAACTCCCATAGAGTTATTCCTAATGACCACTGAACAGACAGAAAATATTACAACCACCATTATAATAATTTAGAATATTTTAAAAAAAGATAAATAATCGTACGTTACTCAATTTTAAAGGACTCCAAATTATAATTGATTCCTGATAACAATAGGTTGACAATCAACGATTTCCTTTCTAAATTTTTGATCAAAATCCAACATTTTTTTTTAAATATAGATTTTGAAAAGACGTTTAGAATAATCATCCATTAGAGCGTATTCTTCTACTTTCAGAATAAGTTCTTCACAAAGATCAAAAATAACATTTCCAAATCTTACCACGTCGGATGCTGTAGTGTACTGATTTTGGAGCAACGTCTCGGGAGCCATCCATTTGACCGGTCGGTTCTCATTGTCACCCAGACAATGGTAGTCATCAGGAAACAGATCCCTTGATAGACCATTGTCTGTCACCTTCAGCCTTAATTTCTCGTCCACCCTATGATAGAAATTAGAATTTTCAATAGTTAAGATGAAAACTGTTGAAGTAAAAAGCATCAACGGGAGAGTTTCTTGCCCATAACGGTGCAGTTTCTTGTCCATTCTTCTCCATCCAAAAACTACATTTTCGAAGGGGCGGCAAGAACCAATTCTATTTTATTGTAAACCAGTTGCGCCCCGCGGTTTCACCCGCATAAGTTTCGATCCCGTGGGAATATCGGGATAATAAGACACACACACTCACAAACTTTCGCCTTTATAATATTAGTGTGATTAGTGTGAAGTGTGATAGTGTAATTTCGACGTTCAAAAGTGCCTTTTATGTGCCTGTTTAAAATAAATGCTTTGACTTTCAAAAATGAATTATATTTCACTATCTTCAGTACTATAAATCTTGATCGCCTGATTTTGTTTATTTCTCGAATAAAAAAAGAAAAATACCAGCTCGTAATATTTTCATATTCTTTTTCAAAAATGAATTATATTTCACTATCTCCAGTCTTTATTGATCGAAGTCTCCAGTATTATAAATCTTGATGGCCTGATTTTGTTTATTTCTCGAATAAAAAAATAAAAAATACCAGCTCGTAATATTTTCATATTCTTTTTCAAAAATGAATTATATTTCACTATCTCCAGTCTTTATTGATCGAAGTCTCCAGTATAATAAATCTTGATCGCCTGATTTTGTTTATTTCTCGAATAAAAAATAAAATAAAATACCAGGTCGTAATATTTTCATATTCTTGGGTACCGAAGTCAAAGCCTAGTAGATTTAGATATTTCAATTAAACCGTTTGAAGTTTCATTTAAAAGTAATTACATAACAAAAATAAAGGAAATGTGTATGGCTTTCTCTAAACAGCCTTTACTACACAAATTGTCATGATTGCTCAAGCCATTACAAATTTTCTTTGACCCAGTTTTAACTGGGTTGGAGATAATTTATTTTTACAAAGAGCCCCATGATTATAATTACTCGGCACTCTACTAAAGTTGGTAAGCTAAACTTCGTTTCTGGGAAATTAGAGTTTAGAAGATACGGAGTTTTAAGAGCTGCTGGACTAATGTTTAATTTATGTTGCTGTTGTTGCAAAACTCCATGTTTTAGCATAAACAGTTGACTTTAGTCAAACTCAAAGTATTTATTTGAAATAAACCAATTACAGATGAAGCTAGCTGTTCTTTTCAAAACGTAGTAGGTACATATCGAGAAGAACAGGCAAGAAACTCCACGGGCGCTCTTTTAAATCAAAATAATATGGTTACAAATAATATTGGTTACATCATTATGTTGAAATTATGCATGCGAGTCAATAAACAAAAGTGTAGCGGTATCTACAACGCCACATTGCGAACAACGCGTCATACCGACGACGTCACGCAAAATCCTGCATCGCGCAAGCAGAGTTTACCGCGCAACTAGATACAACGGCCCGACATGAATCATCGGGCAGTTGCCCGCCAGACGCAACATCCGTCTGGTCGGAGGATCCTCCCTTTTCTATGGAGGTTGAATGAACTTTACACCCTGTTCCTCATATCTCTATAAAACCAAAACCTTCACGAAGCCAACCTGATATAAATAAAATCATAATTAATAATTAGTAGAAGCAAATGCGGTTTGCTTATGAAAAAAAATGGCGGTGAATTTATTCTATTCCGTTTCAATATAAACTGATGTTGTGAAAGAAAATGATACGCTAGAAATATCTTTTTTTCTTCGACAGGCAAGTTTATTAGCTCATTTATAATGGTATCTATAATTATACGTATGGATGATGTTTCACCATAATAAACCTACAATTGCTTTACCGTTATTAACTGACTTGCAGATATTTTTCAAATAAATTCCGTTCCATTTTTAATTAAATTGGTGAGCAGAGGCTTTTCAGACATCAGGTAGCCTAAAAAAGTCACTTTGGAGAATCGTAAAAGGATAACATTATGAATCGTAATATGGCGAAGACAGTCCGTGTTTTTCTTTTTTTCGCTGCACTACGTAAGTATAATCAAAAAGATTGGGATTGGATTTGGATCGGATTGATTGGTGTTTTAGCACAGACACAAGAAATAACTGAAAAATGCTTCACCAATGGGATTTGATACGATTAACTTAACGGTTAACTGCCCATAATGTTATCCTTTAATGATTCTGCCGAAGTGGCCTTTTTAGGCCCCCTTGTTAAAGTCAAAGTCCGACCATTAAAAGATTAATGCTCGGTTCCTATAAACAAACACGAATAATTTTGCTTACCATTGGTAGTATTTTTTATTGCCAAACTGGGCATATAATTAGTTTTGTAACCAAATTTTACCTGTGATAGCTACTTACATATGGGAGGGTCTACTAAGCAAAGCTATGAGGTGTTTGCTTCATTATTGGTAAATATACAATTAGTCTTAATTCTAGCCATTATCGGTCCGTAAATTATAGGAATTGGCCATAAAGCCTCTTTTGAATGTCACACACAAATTACAAAAAAAAACTATTGATGATTGATGGAGAAAACGTGGCAAGAAAATTGTGAGTTTTCGAAAAAAAATGGTTTTACAATATTTTGTTTACATTAATTACATAATTGTAAGTGAAGATGATACCCAGAATAAAATTACGCCAATAGTTTCGTAAAAAGTATTTGCAAATTAAGCAATAACAGATCGATTTATTATGTATGTTGATAGATACATGGTGCTCCCATTATTTAACTGTAGAAGATTATTACTAACATTTGTGAAACACTTAATTTTACTTACACACAATTCCTGGCAGCAATGTCTGCGTGTACCAGCCTCTGCACATGCAAGTATGCCAGACCACAGGCCACCTGCGCTCCTAAGTCCACTAACTCTCTCGTCGCCGGGGCCGCTTGGTGGCCTAGGCGGCAAGATGTTAGGAACCTGGTGGAAGAGATAATTCATTTAAATTTATTTATTTCGTTAAATGATTTCAAAAAAAAGAGTAAAGAAAAAAGAGGGAAAAAAAAGAGTAAAAAAAAAAAAAATTAAGAAAAAAAAAGCAAAAAAAAGAGTAGGTATTCTATTCTATTCTTTCACTTTTATTCATCATCAGTTTTTTTCTGTCAGTCAAAAAATGTCCACTGCTGGACAAAGGCCTCCGCACCTCTTAGACCGGTTCTGTGCTTCTCGTGATCCAGATCCAGCGTCCATGTGATCCAGCAGGTTCTTGCGACCTTCACCAGGTCGTTTCACCTTGTGGGAGGTCTTCCAACGCTACGTCTTCCGGTACGGGGCTATTAGTTGTAGGTACCCCAATCTATTTTTCAATTTTTATTATTTCATTGTGAAATGGGTCAGATCTTGACCAATCGAGGTCAAGAGCTGACGTCTGATGGAATCGTCTGATGGAAAACGATGGATGAGGTCTGTGATAGAACGAGCAAGCCCGGAAGATGCCTGTTCACTCTTTCTTTATAATATACAGGATGTTTGGTGCATCGTTTGCCAAATGGAATTGGCCGAAACGAGAGGTCATTTCCTATCTTTTAAGGCCCGGTAACTCATTCCTTGTTTCACTGTTTTTTTTTAAATGACTTTTTAATTTTTATTTGGAGAAATACAAGAACTCTGCATTTAAGCTTAATTTTTTTTTAAAGTTATGAGTATAGCCTTCAAATTTTATTTTAATTGTTATGTTTACTCTTGTATGGTTCTATGAAATTAAAAATTTACTTGCGAATAACATCTAGTTCCTTTTTAATAACTCCCAAAGTTTTTGAAAAAAGGAAAAATACACTTAACACTCAACTTTAAATTGCTGTAAAAAAAAAACTAAAAGCGATCGGGATCTTCGAATTCTTTTAAAAGGTTCTCTAGTTTGTCCCCTTTCCAACGGTGTGCAATATACCAAAAAAAACGTTTAATAACTTCAGTAATTCGCCAAATTTGTAATCGAGACACATCAGGCTGATATTCGATATTACGGTAAGAACACTAGTTTTCACATAAATAACATTCTTTGAGTAAGTGGATAGTGTTATCTCACTCTTGTGCAGTCTCTTATCTATTTCTAGGGTTCTAACTTTCCTCTAACTTGAAATAAAAAATAAACTTTTATTTAATAAGTAGATACCTAATTATAAATTTTGTTTAAATTGTCCTCCACTATTGTCAGGCGTTCGTCACTCGCTCAAGGCCACGCGTTATATGCCTACCGCTTCGCGTACCGCCGTCGGTACAACCGACAGCGGATTGCTGCACGCCGCCTGCGCTCGCTCGCACGTCACGGTTACCGCGCTGAGTATCAAAATGCCGAAACCACGTAATTATTGTGCAGTGGATGGGTGTCAAAGTAAAGAGCGTTGACTTATGTATTACATATTTATTACATAAGTGTAGCAAAAAACATAACTGCACTAGCTTCAATGCTTTGTTACAGAAGAAACCTAATTTTGACGAAACAGCACTGTTTACACATTTCAAAGCCTATTCAATTCAACAACAATTCGTCTTTATATAGCATGCTTAAAGTCCCACCGGAAACTTTTAATAGGTAATTATATTGAAGAATTAGAAAAAGCTTTTTTAAATAATTTTGACAACGTCATAATGGATCGGCCTGGCAGTACCGTCTTCGAAATTTTAAAAACAATTCATTTTCCTCCGCTTTGCTCCTGTTTCCCTTTTGATTATTTATTAAAATTATTTACGCGGTTTCGGATATTTTCGACAATAAAATTTAATAAGTAATCGGGAATTCAGGGAAGGAAAAAAATGCATAGCTATCATTTTATTAAAATAGAACATATTTGATCAACAAATAAAAAATAATTGTTTTTCTACAACATTCGTTTTATTACCAATATCATCATAGGTACGACCCTAGCACATTCGCTCGATGATGCGCTCGCACGTGGGTTACGCGGCGGGCAAAACAATCTCAACTCTCTGTGTGCGAACTTAAGGTAGATTTCTTCTCGCTGCAAACAGCTGGTATTATTAGTAAGATTTTGTAGGCTATTATAGCGTAGGTATTTTCGCTTTTGTATGGGAGTGATGTATCTGTTACGAAGTAACTATTTAGTAATCTGTGCTATTGTGTACACACGCGCGACATCTTCTTATTACACTCGGACGTGGATGATCCGAACTTTTTAAAAAGAATTTCTACAAACAGACTTACCCTAATTATGAGGTCAGCTACCAATTTTCAGTGAAGACCTGTCTTTTGTTTTTCATCAAAACAATTATCCCGCTCACTGGAGATTAACCGCCAGGGAGTACAACATCCAAATGTTGCATTCCCAGAATCATGGACTGGGAGGGATGGCCCTATTCCTTGGCCTCCGTTCCCCAGACCTGACTCCGTTAGATTTTTACATCTGGGGATGGCCCCAAGGACTTGTTTACTTCACGGAAGTTGAGACTACTGATTTAATCCAACGCATTGAGGCGGCTTTCGTCACTATCAAAGCAGAAATACGTTCACACACCACTACAGTCGAGATAAGACGAAGATGTCGCGCGTGTGTACGCAATAGTGGAGGACAATTTGAACAAAATTTATAATTAGGTACTTATTAAATAAAAGTTTATTTTTTATTTCAAGTTCGAGGAAAGTTAGAACCCTAGAAACAGATAAAAGACTGCGTAAAAGTGAGATAACACTATCCACCTACTTAAAGTATTGTATTTATGTGAAAACTAGTGTTCTTACCGTAATATCAAATATCAGCCTGATGTGTCTCGATTACACATTTAGCGAATTACTGAAGTTATCAAAAGTTTTTTTGGGTATATTGCAAACCGTTGGAAAGAGGACAAACTAGAGAACCTTTTAAAAGAATTCGAAGATCCCGATCGCTTTTAGTTTTTTTTTTACAGCAATTTAAAGTTGAGTGTTAAGCGTATTTTTCCTTTTTTCAAAAACTTTGGGAGTTATTAAAAACGAACTAACTAGATGTTATTAGCAAGTAAATGTTTAATTTCATAGAACCATACAAGAGTAAACATAAGAATTAAAATAAAATTTGAAGGCTATACTCATAACTTTAAAAAAAAATTAAGCTTAAATGCAGAGTTCTTGTATTTCTCCAAATAAAAATTAAAAAGTCATTTAAAAAAAACCAGTGAAACAAGGAATGAGTTACTGGGCCTTAAGAGATAGCAAATTACCTCTTCTTTCGGCCAATTCCATTTGGCAAACGATGCACCAAACACCCTGTATATCATATAATAGCCTAAGATCAGAACCACTCTGAAAGGTCATCGGATGCAGTCACTGTATCTGAGAAACCGAACAACAAAAGGGCACCCCCAGATTCCCCTCCGGAAACTTCCTACAGCACCAGCAACAAAAAGAAACTGAAATCAAATAACCAAATTACTAGCTACATGAAAAAATGTGATAAAATAACAGATCAAGCTAAAAACTACATTAATAACGCATGATATTTACAGGCCCCCTCCATCCTAAATACACAGCATAGAAATAAAAAATTACTAACTAGATCTCCCAGTACGGCTGGTCCCCGCGGGAGTGATCGACTAAAACCCTCCTTGCAACACAATGAAAGCGAAAATAACACCACATCTTGTCTGAATATATGCACACTTAACGTTCGATCCCTAGCGACCGAAACGAGACAAACTGAACTGCTACATGCCCTGAAGAACATCAATTGGGATATTTTAGGTCTTTCAGAAACGAGACAAAAAGACTTTGAAATCCTAGAAAAAGACAATATCATTTTTATGTACTCAGGAAACAAGAGCGGCTACAGCGGCGTTGGTTTTCTGTTGAAAGACTACATGAAAGCACACGTAATGGATTTAAAACCTATCTCAGACAGAATAGCCCGAGTCGACATAAATATAAATGACACTCAAATTAATATTATTCAAGTTTACTCCCCAACAGAAAAATCAAAAGATGAAGACATACAAATATTCTACGAGGAATTAATTATAGCTCTGTACAATACAGGCCCAAATATAATTATAATGGGAGATTTTAATGCCAAAATCGGTGCCGCCAAACCTGAGGACAGAGACGTTATGGGCCCTTGGGGCTACAATAGCAAAAGAAGCAAAAGAGGGAAATTACTTATAGAGTTCTGCATAGAACATCGGCTTTATATTATGAATACGTATTTTAAAAAGAAACAGAAACGAAAATGGACTTGGTGTTCTCCGGATGGTAATACCTACAACGAAATTGACTATTTCATAACCAAAAATAAAAACAGAGTAACTGATATTAATATTATAAACACAACACACCCTACCGATCACAGATTGGTACGAGCAAGGTATTCGATCGGGGCACAAGTAAAATCAAGAAAATCCTTCAAAGGTACAGTCGGCGCCTTGACACCATTGGAGAAAGAAACAATGAAAAACAAATTTATAGAGGCGTCTGCATCTGTGACTGATACTGCTGACATTCAGGAATCATACTCTTCAATCATAAAAACTATTAAGAGTGTGACTTTATCATCAATCAAGAACTCTACGAAACCAACACCCAAGGCAATCTTACGAGATACTGCTAAACTTATAGAACGTAGAACATTCCTAAAAGAAAAGAAAAACAAAACGAAAACCGAAAAGCAGGAACTCACCAAGCTGTATAGAACAATTAAGAGAAAGATAAAGAGAAAGAAACACACAGACAGATTAAAAATAATTGAGGAAGAGCTCACAGTAAATAGTTCAGTCAAGAGGGGACAACAGCGTCTAAACGATGTGCGAAAATGGATTCCTTCTCTAAAATCCAAAGACGGACGAACTACTTCTAATAGAAAAGAGCTAGTGGAGACTGCTACAGAGTTCTACGAAGATTTATACCAACGTAGGGATGATATTAACAATACCTTTACAACAATGAGACCTGATGAGGTAAACATGAAGTGTGTGTGTGAAGTGCCATTATTTATGGAAAGTGAAATTATAAATGCTATTTCCTCTCTTAAACCCTTAAAGAGCCCGGGAGAAGATGGAATTACTAATGATGTTCTTAAGACTCTAATTGAACCACTGTCCCCTATTATTACGAAATTGTTCAATAACATCTTATTAAATGAAAGAATACCTACAGAATGGGAGACATCAATCATAACACTACTGTACAAGAAAGGAAACCCTGAGGACATAGGAAATTATAGGCCTATAAGCTTATTACAGGCTATGTACAAAGTATTCACGCAAGTATTGCTTAAAAGAATTATGCCGACTCTAGAATTCAATCAACCTAAAGAACAAGCTGGTTTCCGCCCAAGGTTCTCTACAGTCGACCATATATTTACTGTGGCACAAATAATTGAAAAATACGAAGAATACGGAAAAAGGCTCTATATTGCTTTCGTTGATTATTCGAAAGCCTTTGACTCAATTGGACACTTAGCTCTGTGGAAAGCCTTAGATCAACAAGGAGTGCCACAAAAGTACATACAAATATTGAAGGAAATTTATAAAAGGGGTAAAGCCAAAGTTAAATTAGAGAGAAAAGGAAGACCTTTCGAAGTACAACGTGGAGTCCGACAAGGCGACCCGATATCACCGAACCTTTTTACTGCTCTCCTCGAAACCATTTTCCGTAACTTAGAATGGGATTCTGTAGGGATCAACATTAATGGAGAAACATTAAACCACTTACGGTTCGCAGATGACATCGTACTGATCTGCGACAACCACGCACACCTAGAATACATGCTGCAATCTTTAGATAGAGAAAGTAGAAAATGTGGATTGTCTATGAATTTGGAGAAAACTCGTTTAATGACCAACGGAGAACACATGTCTGTAAAAATATCATCAAAGGAAATAGAGTACGTGGAAGAATACGTTTATTTAGGACAGAGAATAACGTTCAAGGAGCAAACTGCAGGCGAAGTAGAGCGTAGAATAAAACTTGCTTGGAAAAGATATTGGTCATTGAAGCATATTTTCAAATCCAAACTTCCAGTCAAACTAAAGAAAAAAGCGTTTGAAACTGTTGTGTCTCCCACACTACTTTACGGATGCCAGAGCTGGGCATTAACAAAAGAAATTCTCATCAAACTCCAAGTCTTCCAGCGGGCAGTCGAACGAAGTATGTTGGGATTGAAACTACGAGACAGAATTCGAAACTCTCAAATCAGAACGAAAACCAAATTGATAGACGTAGCAGACTTAGCCTGTAGGCTAAAATGGCGATGGGCAGGTCACGTGGCGCGCGCAGACGATGGACGCTGGAGCGAGCGTGTGCTGCACTGGTGGCCGCGCGGCGAGGCGCGCCGTCGCGGTCGCCCGCGCCGCCGCTGGAGCGACGACGTCGCGCGAGTCGCGGGACCCACTTGGACCAGGATCGCTAAAGACAGGAAACTATGGAAATGCATGGAGGAGGCCTTTGCCCAAAATTGGGTACCCCAAAACTAAAAATCTAATATAATCCTTATTATTTTATTATTTATTCAATTTAATTAAAATGCTATCTTCGTGCCTATATTAATTTATTGAATTAATTGCTACTAATTACAATTTTATTATTCATCTAACATAATTTGAATATTGTTTATTAATTGTTTTGATGCAGTGTTATACCATATTATTTATTAATATCGATTGTTACTTAGCACGATTTGAATTTATAATAAGACTATTTTTTATTTTTATTAAATCAATTGGCATTTGCTAACTTACATAAATTATTAACTAACATAGAGCTTAATTGATATAATTTATTGTTTATTGGTATTCCAATAAACAATAAATTCTAAATAAAATATATAAGGTCAGAAATGTAAAATGCAAAACTTAAATTGAGTAACTCTACTATGTAAATTTACTTTTGTTGAATTCAGTTATTGCTTTGTTAGATGCTCTTCTTTCTTATTGCATGGAATAGATATTTAAGGAATGCTATAAAAATGTTATATGTTTAAATTTTTTTTTGGGGAATAAAGGGCTTTATTATTATTATTATTTCGTTTATTCGTTTACATTCCTCATTAATTACATTTTTAAATATTTCAATATAAAAAATAACTATAAAAAAACATTTAAAAATATAAAAAATAGTGATCCTCCGGTGTCGGGAGCAGGGTCCAAGCTACCGGTGGTTAGGGCTCCAGAGACAGGAACCTCCTCACAATGCGAGCCGTATCGAGGAGTACTGCCTTCTGAATCAGGCCCTTGATCCAACCACCTAACGAGAGCCTCGATAGATGTTGATCGAGGCTTTCGGCCATCAGTCCATTGGCTGATACGACAATCGGCACAATGATAGCCGAGCTCACATTCCACATGTCAACAACCTCGTGTGCTAAGTCGAGATACTTAATTTGTTTTTCTTTCTCAGCTTTCACGAGGTTCCCGTCATGTGGAATGGTAACATCGACAATCATTGTGCGGCGCGCTAATCGATCTATCACCACTATATCAGGCTTATTGGCAACAATAGTCCTGTCAGTAATGATAGACCGATCCCAGTACAACGTGACATGGTCATTTTCAAGAACTGGGTCGGGCACATACTTGTAATACGGTACCTCAGAATCCACAAGCTTATATTTCAAAGCAAGTTGCTGGTGAATAATCCTAGCCACTTGGTTATGCCTGTGCAAGTACTCGCCGTTAGCCAGACGAGAACAACCAGAGATAATATGTCTGATAGACTCACCCGGACGGTGGCATGCCCGACACACGTCAACCGTCCCGTCCTTCATAATATGTCTCCGGTAGTTATTCGTTAAGATAACTTCGTCCATAATTGCACAGACAAAACCTTCAGTTTCCCCGAAAAGGTCACCAAAACGTAGCCAGGATACGGACGCTATGAAATCTACACCGGGCTCATGAAGAGCCCGATAGAAGCGCCCGTGAAGCTCCTTGCTTTGCCATACCCTCTTGCGGTCATCAGTAGAAAGTACTACAGGTTTGCGCCAGTTCTCTTTAGCCATGGAGAGCGGGGTGAGCCCCTTGTCCACTGCGACCACATCACGGTGCATACCCACTTCGGCTTTTAAAAAATATTCCCTGAGACTGCACACCTCGCGGTTGTGGAGGGTCTTCGCATTTAAAAAGCCTCGACCCCCGCACTTCCGCGGGATATACAGTCTCATCACCGATGATCGTGGGTGATGCATCCGGTTTGCGGTCAGTAGTGTACGGACTCTTCTATCCAGGGCGTCGAGTTCGGTCTGAGTCCATTTGAGTATGCCGAAAGAGTACATCAAAACCGGCATGACCCAACCGTTGAAGGCGCGCACCTTATTTCCGCCCGAAAGAAGACTAATTAATACCTTCTTCAGGCGACAAAAGAAGCGCTCCTTCAACGATTGCTTCATGTCAGCATCGTTGATGCCTAACGCTTCCGACATACCCAAATACTTATAGCTTTCGGATGAGGAGAGGGATCTGAGGCTTATGGAATCCGAGAGTTGAATTCCCTCGGATTCCATAATCTCCCCTCGCTTTACATGCATGACTGCACATTTGTCGACACCAAATTCCATCTTGATGGCGCCACTGAAAGTTTTAGTTACCTTAAGTAGCTCCATCAGACGCAATTTGTTGGGGGCAAAGAGTTTCAAATCATCCATGTAAAGGAGGTGAGATATGACCTGACCACCTCTCCTCAACCGATAGCCTAGACCTGAATCCTCCAGTAGTGTACTTAGAGGATTCAGGGCTAAGCAGAACCAAAGTGGACTCAAACTGTCGCCCTGAAATATTCCCCGTTTAATCCATACAGGCTCATCATTTCCCTGGATCTGTCGACATCCTGGATAACGAAGGACCGTCTTCCATTGCCCCATACACGACTCAAGGAAGGTGCGTAGAGTTGCATCTATCTTGTACAACTCCAGCACCCTCATGAGCCATGTATGTGGCACTGAGTCATAGGCCTTCTTGTAATCTATCCAACATGTCGACAAATCCTTGCGGGATCGACGAACCTGTTGGCTAATGGCCATATCAATGAGGAGTAGCTCCTTAGTACCGCGGGACCCGTTCCTACATCCATTTTGAGAAGCAGACATAATCGAGTTACTCTCAATGTGCTTATTAATTTTCGCTCTCAAAATGGATGTAAGAAGTTTATAAACCGTCGACAAACACGTGATCGGTCTATAATTCTTGGGTTCCGCGGGACTACCTGATTTATGGAGCAGGTGGGTAACGCCTGTTGTTAGAAACTGCGGTAGCGACCCAGACTCTAAGGATGACTGGAACTGAGATGCCAGGCAAGTGTGTGAACTAATTAGCCATTTCAGCCAAAAGTTGTGCAGTCCGTCCGGTCCCGGTGATTTCCAATTCGATAACGGACGGACTGCTCTGGCAACGTCTGATGGCGTAATCAGGACTTTTTCCATTTCTGGTACAGACTCACACACTCGCTCGACATCCTGCATCCAGCCAGCCTCAGTGTGACAGACGGGCACCGACCAGATGCTGCACCAGAATGCACTTGTGGCGGCATCATCTGGGCGGCATACGTCTGTCACATTTTGTTCAGGTCGCTCCCAAGCTCTATACACCCACCTTTCATCGCTCTGGAACATGCGATTCTGCGTGTATCGATCCACCCGCCGTTTATACCGCCGAATTCGGCTCGCCCATGCACAAACTTTCTGCTTCAGGAAGTCGATGCGCTCTGTGACACGGGACATGTATTCTCGAGGGCTGATTCCAGTCCCCGAGAATGCCCGCCTTACAAAGCGCATCACTCGTGGTCGTGTATTGCCCTCCCTGAAGCAGTATAGTTTGCCGATGAGTACCCTGGCCCCATCGATACGACGCTCGATCCTGCGCTGCCAGGCTGGTACGGCTGGTTTTGGTCGAGTAGCTCCGTCACAACTTGAAAATTTGACGTTAGCTAAACGACATGCCGCAACAGCCGCACAGTACAGGATCGAGTGTGTATCAACGAGATCCTCGCTGCTCTCGAAGAAATTCTTGAGCTGCGAGTCCAAAGCACACACCAGCGCCCTATTTTTTTTGTGCATGGGTAACCGTGGTAATCGGGGCCTAAGTTCGGTTGGAGTGGACCTATACTCGCGTAATGCATCCTCCAGTGCGCTCCTCAGTCGAACGTTGCACTGGCTACTTACTGTTTCAACCCTATCATCTTCTTCTTCAACACGATTGAACCGCGGCGGGATGGCATCAACAGTTGACACTTGTGCCGCAGTTTGTGCCGAAGTCGAGACGATATGGTTGCTCAGTACCTCTGAGCGCAGCCTATCAAGTGCGATATCGTCCAACCTGTGATTGCGTTGGATGACCCGCACCTGATCCGACAGTCGTTGGGCCGAAACGTTGATGGTTGGTTCCAGTTCCTGGAACAGAGACAGCATCCTATCGCGGTACGCAGTGAGGTTAATTCCCCCCTCTGTAGACCCGTAATATGCGCGCATGACGTTCTCGTTCATAGACTGAGTCCATCTCATGCGCTGCACACAACCACCGGTAGCGGGGACCCGACTCGGGGCCGGATGGCCCCTAAGTCCCAAGCTGTTCGGTGGCCGGCCTCTCCCCTGCCGACGTACGGGTGTTGGCGACGTCGGCGGGGAAAAATATTCGTCGCTCGAGCTCGACGCAACTGCCACGGCCGGTGTCACAGCACTCTCGATGGGGCTGGGTTCCGGCGGCGGCGGGGCGGGGCTGAGCGACGAGTCCGGAGGTGGTAGATGTGCACGGCGTGCTGCTGATCTCGTCAACATTCTATTATAATCTTGTTATCTCACACAGATTTATTTTGTTCGGAGGCCAAATTTGACAGCCGTCATTTTTAATTTTTCTATGTTTCTTTAGCTTATTCATTTTATTTTTGGTTTATTGTTTATAGATTTAATATGTTTTATTCGAAAAGGTTTTTTGCAATATGCTTGATATGAATAAAGACGGGAAATTAATAAAAACAGGAAATATAAGATAAAAGAGAAAAATGTACGTTGTTGACGTATCAGTGTTGCCAATTATTATTATTATTATTATTATTATTATTGAGGCGGCTTTCGTCACTATCAAAGCAGAAATACGTTCACACACCACTACAGTCGAGATAAGACGAAGATGTCGCGCGTGTGTACGCAATAGTGGAGGACAATTTGAACAAAATTTATAATTAGGTACTTATTAAATAAAAGTTTATTTTTTATTTCAAGTTCGAGGAAAGTTAGAACCCTAGAAACAGATAAAAGACTGCGTA
This sequence comes from Mesoligia furuncula, assembly GCA_916614155.1. NCBI lineage: Eukaryota > Metazoa > Arthropoda > Insecta > Lepidoptera > Noctuidae > Mesoligia > Mesoligia furuncula. The sequence goes on from OU744794.1 coordinate 7,340,410, forward strand.
AAAGTGAGATAACACTATCCACCTACTTAAAGTATTGTATTTATGTGAAAACTAGTGTTCTTACCGTAATATCAAATATCAGCCTGATGTGTCTCGATTACACATTTAGCGAATTACTGAAGTTATCAAAAGTTTTTTTGGGTATATTGCAAACCGTTGGAAAGAGGACAAACTAGAGAACCTTTTAAAAGAATTCGAAGATCCCGATCGCTTTTAGTTTTTTTTTTACAGCAATTTAAAGTTGAGTGTTAAGCGTATTTTTCCTTTTTTCAAAAACTTTGGGAGTTATTAAAAACGAACTAACTAGATGTTATTAGCAAGTAAATTTTTAATTTCATAGAACCATACAAGAGTAAACATAAGAATTAAAATAAAATTTGAAGGCTATACTCATAACTTTAAAAAAAAATTAAGCTTAAATGCAGAGTTCTTGTATTTCTCCAAATAAAAATTAAAAAGTCATTTAAAAAAAACCAGTGAAACAAGGAATGAGTTACTGGGCCTTAAGAGATAGCAAATTACCTCTTCTTTCGGCCAATTCCATTTGGCAAACGATGCACCAAACACCCTGTATATCATATAATAGCCTAAGATCAGAACCACTCTGAAAGGTCATCGGATGCAGTCACTGTATCTGAGATCGGTTAGAAGGCATCATCATCAATCTATGATGGTACCTATCTGCTACCAAATCTCGTGTCTTTATTTTGTAGTAGTTGAAATAACAACCAGAAGTGCAGTGGTGATCCAGTGGTAACAGCCCCGGATTTACGAGTTGTACATCATGGGTTCGAACCCGGACAGGCTCTTTGTGTAATTTATTTCATCACCACTGCTTTCAAAAATGGTGAAGGAAATCAACGTGAGAAAACCGGCCAAAAATTCAAAGACATGTGACATCTACCAAGATGTCATATGACTTTGATTTTTTGGAACGGGTTGGTACCCGGATTGGGGCCGCGTGGTAGATCACAGCCCACTCCCTCTCAGAGAGAGGAGGCCTGTGACCCAGCAGTGGAGACGATATGAGGAGTGACGGAACTCAAGCTGTTATTAACTAGGATATGATTTTTTTTTTCGCTTCTCAAAATTGAAATACACATCCCAATACTAACAAACCGCTTCAAAAACCAGTAATACTAACTTAAAAAAAATTTAAAAGTCGATGGTTTGATCAAAATCCAACAAATACATCACGTTGAAACACTATACTATAAGGATATTATCATTTTCTAAAAAAAAAAATGGATTTAATGGTTTTTGATTAGTTACCCCTCATATAGGCTGATTATAAATAAATAATAACAACCAGACGTAATCAGATGAAAAAAGATTTTTAATTAAATATGAATAAGGAGGTTAGATAGGAAGAGGCCCATGTCCCGCAGTGAACTTCTGTACGCTGATGATGAATAAGGAAATCCCCGGAATTTAGTGTTGCATATAAACTAAAAAGAACAGATACTTACCTCTTAAGATTCGAAGAATGAGAAGGACAGCAATAAACTAGAAGAGGCTTCCGAGCCTCTTCAGCACACGCAGCCATCGGTGTGAGCACATTCGTGTGAACTAAACCGAAGAGTCGTAACCCTTCAGCTACAAGTAACGCTGCCTGCATAGCTGATGCCGCATCTAGGACAAAATATCGACGTGTTCAAACACACTTAGAATACGAAACCATTTTATACCCCCCACCCCCACTACTAGAACTTAGGTCCAACTTATAGATAACTGGCGAAATGTGGGTGAACAGTATCCACCAATGACTGCCGGGACCAACGGCATAACATGCTATCTGAGGGGTCTTGATATGTAAACATGCTCACCTATCAACGGACCAACCGCGGCAAGCGTAGCTTAACCTGATCGATCAACCCGTGCGGCTGTTATTGCTTAGCCACAAGCCCCTCGCCTCAACTCGCTAATTTTATTTTTTATTATTTTGACGAAGCTATAGGCTTTCATAATAGCAAGTAACTTATAACGATTTTTTAAACTGTATCTTAGTAGAAATAGTTTAAAAAATCGTTTTAAACTACTTAGGGGTAATCCTAGGTATCACATAAAACTTAGGAACGACCTCTAAAGCTCATTCACACTGTCTGTTAAGACTGGAGGGCATCTTCTAACAGCCAGGGCGTTATCTTTAATCTTATATTTTGAATTGTTTTGTATTGTATTTTGTTAGACAAAGTTCTCACACAGAAGCAACAAGAATAATATACAACTTTTTGTTGTAATATTATCTTGATTTGAAAAAGTGCCTTCGTAATTTCTCGCCCGTTCTTCTCCATAGAGATCTACGTTTTGGAATTGGCAACTAGCTTCAACTTTCTGGATTGCTGACGCCTTGACAATTCAAAAATGCCTGTAAAAGGTTTAATTTAAATAAAGATATGAGTCTCCATTAATAAAACATTGTATTGTTGGCAACAGAATGAAAAGGTTTCTTTACTTTTTACCGACTCAACAAAAAGGAGGAGGTACTATGTTCGGATGTTTGTATGTTTTTTTTTTTTGTATGTTTGTGTATGTTTGTTCATCGATTACTCCGCCAATTGTGGACGGATTTTCAAAAATCTTTTTTTTTTTATTTGGTCCTCTCATCAACTAACTAATTACTACAATAACATCAATAAACCCTTGTTTTTCTTTTGTTTTCGGATAAAAATGCAGTAGGTTGCATGCAGTACCTACTTGATATTTTCCACCTGAAATAATCTCGTTGCTTATCTGCCGAGATGAGATCAAAAGCAATCCTGTTAGCATAAAAATATGCTCATATACGAGCAGTGACGCCAATTTACCGTAGAGCCTGCATCCAATATAAGTTGCCATTTTTATGGTCTGCTGATTTCGGTATCGATTTAAATTTCTTCCGTATACTGATTATCAAAACGCAATCAAGTAGGTATGTTTTTTATTGCATAATATTTTATAGCCTTGAGTGGATATAAGTTTGCTAAAATTAAATAGATTCCGATATTATCACTATTTGACCCCAAATTTAAAAAAAAAAAAAAATATTTTTTAATTAGCATTAGGATTAAGTTATTAAAATTTCATAGTTTGCTGTGTAGACTCAAATTTGTAATTTTTTATGGTTTATTCTAACATATATTGTTTTGTACGCAATAAATGGCAAAACATGCAGATCGCTACCTGTTATTTTAAGACCTTGCACATATTATTTGATGTATACTCATGTTTTACAATAAATATATTCTACTCTATTCAATGACAACAGCTTTCATCTAAACAAAAATATTTTAAAGAGAAATGAGTTGATTTTTGTATGTTTTTTGTTACGCTTTCACGGTAAAACTGCTGAACATATTTAGATGAAATTTAGCACATGGGTCGACTATGACCTGGAGAAGAATAAAAGCTACTTTTCATTCAGGATTGAAGGCGTAGTCGCGGGCAACAGCTAGTAGGTTATAAATATAAATGAACTGAAATATTTTTTTCTGTAAATAGGATATAGGAATCACTTTTACACGTCATATTAAAAAAAAAACAAGCGGTCGGAGTTGACCTTTCCTATCTGACTACCTCTGAGAAGAAATGGCGAAACCAACTCGTAGATAGAAATGAACTAAGATGATCATGATTGAATCATTCTAATTGAATTTTAAACAATATTAATGAAGTTATCGAGAGGATCATGTTTACTTTCACTACGTAATCTGGAGGATAACATAATGGACAGTAAACTGTTAAGTTAATCGTATCAAATCCCATTGATGCAGGAAGTTCAGTTATTTTTTATTTGTCTGTGCTAAAATATCAATCAATCCAATCCAAATCCAATCCCAATCTCTTTGATTATACCTACGTAAAGCAGCGAAAAAAGAAAAACACGGACTGTCTTCGCCATATTATGATTCATAATGTTATCCTTTTATGATTCTCCAAAGTGGTCTTTTTAGGGGGTGCGCCAAAGTTCACCTAAATTTTCAACTCCGATAATTGGAAATCCGAAAATGTTCTTCCTAAAAATTTTCATCCTAACAATCAGAATTCCTAACTACTCTGTCTCTAATGTTCATAATTCCGAAGCATTCAACTTCATAATGTCAGTAGCAATAAACATCTATTATACTTTTATTTGTTATCCTATATTTTCTCAACGTAACCATCTTTTACACTATTATTCAAAGTCATATCTTTTTTGTTTAAATTTCTTTTTATAGGTTTTTTGTTTGTTTAGATTTTATTTATAGTGGTAACCAACATAATATACAAAAGTAACACATTTGTAATGACAACTTAGGATGCAAGAGCGAGCGAAGCGAGCTCGAGACTCGGGGCACCCCGACTCGGACAGGTTAGGTTCGAAGGGGATGACGGGGGCTCGAGTGAGCGAGCAAAGCGAACGAACGAGCGCCCGTCTTCCCCTTCGTGTTAGGTTCCTTTAAATCCTGTAGACAGAAATAGGGACCCCGCGAAGCGGGGCTCCGTCGATTACGCCTAACCACATATTTTTGTAGATAAAAAAAAACTTTGGGATTTCTTTTCTCGGCCACTATGATTTTGCGAACTTTGCGGTTTTCAAATTTACACTAAAAAGAGTCTATTCTATCCAAAAAAAAATAGCTACTATCAAAAAGCGCCGGGTGTGGAAGAACAGTGGTTCCATAGACACAACTCAGTACGTTATGTAAAGCATACCCCCAAATAATAATCATCCCCTCAAATTAAAACTATAAATATCATCTTCTAATATTATAGATAAAAGTTATGATATGATAAAAAACAGTAGGAGTTTAAATATATTTACATTAATGATATTATTAATTACAATTTTCGGAAACATGAGTGTTATGAACATCGTCGGTAGCACTACAAATAGTATGAATGAAAACTTTAGGATGAAAAATTTTAGGAAGACTGATCATTCGGATTACCAATCATTAGGAAGAACAATTTCGGGTAAAGAACTTTAGGTGAGCCAATATTGACCCCTTTTTAGGCCCCCTGAAATTGAGTAAGAAAACAAAAACCCTATGCTAAAAGTAGAACAAGGCAATCGTACTCAATAGCCCACTAACAGTTCGTTTCAGGCCTCAGAGTGATTTCTGGCCCCAAGGGGACCTACAAAAAATGTATGCGAAGCCCGATTGTAAACTCCCGCCTCAAAAATCGTTTGAATGTAACCCTTTGAGCTGCACAGTATGTATCCAAATAGCCAATATTCAGCACAAGCGACCTAAATGGTTTGCTATTGTAGAGTTCAGGAATATTGAATATTGCAGAAAGACGTTGTGGTAAGTAGTTGCGTCTTTATGTTCCAATCACACTAATATTATAAAGGCGAAAGTTTGTGAGTGTTTGTGGGGGTGTGTGTGTGTGTGTTTATATGTTTGTTACTTCTTCACGCTCAAACGGCTGGACCAATTTGGATAAAATTTGGTATGGAGGTAGCTGACAACTTGGATTAACATATAGGCTACTTTTTATCCCAATATTCCCACGGGATCGACATTTACGCGGGTGAAACCGCGGGGCGCAGCTAGTCACTTTATATTTTTGTTGTACTGTTAGTTCTTTAAAAAAAAGTAAAAAAAAGTTACAAATAGGTATCCACCAGTAGCAAAGGGTCAATTTTTGTAAGAGGTAAGCCGGAGTAGAATTCTTTAAAATGATTATATTATTTGTCTATTGAATACTGACTGTGCCAAAGCCGATAGGAATCAAGTTGTATGGAACCTTCGTCACTGGTATCTACTCGTATATTAATTAACTGACCTGGTTATAAAACCTTGAAAAATATTTTTTTAAAATATTTAATTAATGTATTATTTTCATCAGAATCAGAAAAGCAAAGGTAACCTTAATTTCCAAAACTAAGAATCTTGGACAGATGTCTTTGTTCGAGTGATCCAAGCGGGGTAATTGCGTAACACCCAAAATAAAAATCTTGAATAGATGTCATTGTTCGAGTGATCCTAGCGGTGTAATTGCGTAACACCCAAACTAAGAATCTTGGATAGATGTCATTGTTCGAGTGATCCTAGCGGGGTAATTGCGTAACTAATTCCGTTAATTAATTCCGAAAAACAAGGGCTTGAAAGTTTGTATGAAATTCCGTAAGGCGTAAACGCTCTAAACTTTTTTCTGTATTAAGTGTTTTGTGTCTACATAAATAAATAGAGAAATAAACTGACCTGTAACAGTCTTCACAACCACCTCCTCATAGGTGTCTCCTTTCTTGAACACTCCTTTGTAAACTCTGCCGAAGGTTCCTTCATGCACCAGGATCTCTAGGCGGATGTTGGAGCGAGGAGTGGTCAGCAGACGGAGCTGTTCCGCTGGGTCGGTGATCCGGTCCTTGGTTATTGTTTGCTGCAAAGAAAGTGGCTTTTAGTATAACTATTGTGACTTCTTTTGTATTCATGCTGATCTTCTGCATAAATAAGTTTTCTCTGGATAGGTCGAGAAAGACACAGATGTCGCAAAAAGGTTGTACTTCGCGTATAGCATCATAATTATTGCAGAACATAAACCATTTTGGTTATTGCTCATCTCGTGCGTGTTTTAGGGTTCCGTACCCAAAGGGTAAAAACGGAACCCTATTACTAAGACTTCGCTGTCTGTCCGTCTGTCCGTCTGTCTGTCACCAGGCTGTATCTCAAGAACCGCGATAGCTAGACAGTTGAAATTTTCACAAATTATGTATTTCTGTTGCCGCTATAACAACAAATACTAAAAACAAAATAAAATAAATATTTAAGGGGGGCTCCCATACAACAAACGCGATTTTTTTGCCCTTTTTTGCTCGATATCAAAAATAGCAACAGGTAGGCACTTGAAATATTCACAAAATACTAAGTTGTATTTTAACTTTAATAATAAATAAAAAAATTAAAATAAAATAAATATTTAAGGGGGGCTCCCATACAACAAACATGTTTTTTTTTGGCGTTTTTGCCTTGTGGTACGGAACTCTTCGTGTGCGAGTCCAACTCGCACTTGGCCAGTTTTTTTTCATTCTCTCGTCTTTAAAAGGAGTGGAGGGAGAAATGGCCAATTTTACTTTTATACTTTATACAATAAATAATATTTATTTGTTCAAGACTAAAACCTAATACATTTTTGTACCTTATTAAATTAGGCTTTGTAACTCAGTGGCAAGATACAAGACATGATGCAACTGGGCTTAAACTAGGAGGACTCCTGTGCTATAAGCACCAGTTACTTCTGCCACCACCGTGATCGAACTGCCATTACAAGTGTGGTGCGGTGCAAAAGTAAGGGTAAGTATTACTTACAATATTATTATTACTTATCATGTGTGTGTGTGGGGGTGTGTTGAGGTGTGTAGTGTATTGGGGTGTGTGTGTGTGTATGTGTTTGCCTGTGTGAATGGGCCTGAGTGGTTTTATTTTATTTAAATCATAATCAGCCTATGATGTTCCACTGCTGGGACACAGAGACATCCCCTCGCTGAGAGGGAGTGGGCCGTAATCCACCACGCGAGCGCAATGCTGTTGGAATATTTCACATGTCTTCAAATTTTTGGTTCTAGGGCATGCTGGTTTCCTTACGATGTTTTCATTCACCGTTTTGAGAGCAGTGGTGATGAAATAATTTACACAAAGTAAAGCGCCTGTCTGGGTTAGAACAGACCTAAGACCTGCAACTCACATTTTACTTTCACGGTTATGGAAATTAGCAGATTTAAACATTTTTCTGCCATTTTTACCATCATAATCATTAAAATATATAGGCTGTATTACGTAGGCTTAAAGCAACATTTCACTTGAGACTAATTAATCGTAAAAACAGCATTGTGACTACTGTATTCCGCACCATTCATATGACCTCTAAGTATTTCATTTTAGTATGACCGTTTGAAGTTAAACCTAAATTAAACCTACATGACATTTATAACAAAACTATAATCTATCTGAATGTATAACAATAATATCATTTAATATCTATTTCATATTTAATTTTCTAATACTAAGGGTGTATTGTGTGGAGTTTCTTGCCCGTTCTTCTCCATAGAGATCTACGTTTTGGAATGGGCAACTAGCGTCAACTTTCGGACTAACTGACAGACTATTTAATTTTGACAATTCAAAAGTGCCTGTACAAGGTCTAATTGAAATAAATGCTTTGAATTTGAATTTGTATGTGTAAAAAACTTGCCTGAAATAAATGAATTTATTTATTTATTAAAACATTCCTTCCTTATTTAGTTAGCAACACTTTCCAACAACGGAACTGCACAAAACACAACTCCCTGGAATCAGCAAGATAGTAACAAGGCTACTCTAAAAAGTGCCGCCGAACTGCATATCCAGTTAGCGCAGACGTGAGCTGGCTAGTCTTTAGTTAGAGACAGGTGCGCTCACATAATTGCATTGAGCCGGACGGCGTCCAACGATATCCTTAATCTAGTTTGCGAGATAGTAGAGCTAGCTTTGCAGTGGGTGTTGCAGCGAAGCGATTCTGTCAGAGTGCTTTGATAGTCGAGGCGAAGGTAGATAAATAATGCTTTAATGAACAGAGTATGTCAACGTGACTTAGCAGTGCTATTGTTTAAAAGTTTTTTGGTTAAGTAAGGTTTGAGCACCTGAGTAAGTGGTACATACTTTATTGTACACTTTGTTGTTCATTCATGGATCTTTGACAATCGTTACGGGTCGTTAGAAGCCTGAAAGTCTGACAACCAGTCTTACGGGGCTTTGTATTACCCAGTAACTGGGTTGTGGAAGTCAAATAGGCAGTTGCTCCATGTAAAATACCGGTACTCAGATGCATCCGGTTAGACTGGAAGCCGACCTCAAGATATTTAGGAAAAGGCTATACAGGGTTATTTGTAAAACACCAAAAACCTCTTAAGAGGTCATTGTTCTCATCATTATGAACAACTTTTACTATGGGACCAAATCTGAAATCGCTGTTCGAAAAAAAACTCAGCTGTTCCCTACATTTATGTTCGTATAACTAGTCAAAATGTAGGGAACAGCTGATTTTTTTTCGCGATTTCAGTAAAAATGTAGTAAAAGTTATTCATAATGATGAGTACAATAACCTCTTAAGAGGTTTTTGGTGTTTTACAAATAACCCTGTATAATGTACAGTTGTATTTATGTGTACTTTATTGTACACCTGAAATATACAGGGTGGCAGAAACATCGACGCTCGACCTGTTACCATGCATTTAAATTCACGATTTTGAACCCCATACGTAGAATTTGTTAGTCGGTTATTAAGGGACTTACATGACCTAAACGCAAAAAACGCAAGTTTTAGAAACAATAAAATTATATGATCGACTACAGTAAAAAAATCAGAAAAATATATGATATTCTTCAGGATATATGCTAGGTAGATAGCGTGTTGAAAACATAATACAATTAATTTGATACGATAGAAAAAAATCATGAAGATACCTCTAAAAACTTTATTTTTACAATAAAAAACCATACTAATATACATACAATCATTCAGATTTTTTTATCAGATTATTCTACAAACAACATACTAAAACACTAGTGTTGTAATTTTTTAGTCCGAATAATATTTTTTTTGTAATTAAATAATTGCTTCATATTTTGCAATAAATTACCAGGGTTGTGTCATCGCGCCTCTCTTTCTTTTCTTTCTTTTCTATGCAGTCCGACAGTGACCGCGCTTTAGGTTATGTAAGCCCCTTCATTAAAATTGCTATTTCATACATATTGAACGCGTAGGTATCGCATTTTTCTATGCAACAGCTGATTTTTTTTTTTGTAACCGTCGAAATGTTTCTACTCTGTAATCATCTGCTGAATTCATGGTTACAGTTTGCGCGTCGATATCCCTGCCACCCTGTATACATAACAAAAAAAATTGTTAAGTGCGAGTTGGACTCGCGCACCGAGGGTTCCGTACAAATTTGTAGGTACTTATGTAAATAGTTTATCATGGGATTTTTTTGTATATAAGTAACTACAAGTTTACGGTTTTCGAATATTTCCTTTAACTGTGCTATATGACCTTGCTTCTTGCCGAATTTCATGATTCTAGGTCAACGGGAGGTACTTACCCTATAAATTTTAATTCTTTTGAGAGTGTCGAAATACCTATACGTTTTTTGCGGCATAAACGGCCGTATCTTTTTTTACGTTAACTTAGAAGTATGATTTTTTCACAACTTCAAGGGACTGTAAAGTTGAGTATATGGTTTTAATTTCAACTCGATACCTAAACGCCTTCTCGAGATAAAGGGTATTGACATACAGACAGACAACAAAGTGATCCTAAAGGTAAGGGTTCCGTTTTTTTTCTTTTTTATGTACCTACGGAACGCTAAAAATAACTTAAACACTACAAGGCATACAATGGACGGCCTTATCGCTTTCTTCGATCTCTTCCAGGCAACCTTAAAGTGGGCAGCGGTTGCGTGGACATGAAATGGGTCATTGGTTCAAATAGCGTACTTGAATTCTATTCAAGAAAAGATTTTTCACAATAACTTCATCGACGAAGAAGATACTTTACCTGTTCAAATAGAACATCAATCATTTATTTGTACACAACCGTTCCCCTTTCAGTCCTCCTACAAAAGTCCCAATTACGAAATAAAATTCGCGTCAGAAATCCTCCGAATAAAATTTCAACGGCTTTGTATCCGAAACCGTCTCGTTTAATAAGAAACTTCTTATTTACACCTCCGTTCATTAGCGATCCCTCCTCGGTGAGGGACTGAGGACACTAATTCATATTTCCTGCTAAAGACTTTCAACGGTGCGATAAATTCAGGGACAAAGGGGATTGCAAATTAAAAACTCGGTTCCTTGCCAAGACCAATAATGAAACGACTAATATTGATAGAAGAGACTGGAGCGCGGAATTGTGGATAGTTGGGGCGTGGTTGCAAGGCTTTTTTTTTTTTTTTTTGCGGATGGGAAATCATCAAATGACTCCTCCCGCTCTGGGTGGAGCGGAAGGGAGTGTCAGACTCTTACTGACTAAAACCCACCCGTGTTCCTTCCTTAGCCCTTTATGTTCCGGGCCAGCGGTAACCCTTTCGGACAATCCCGCTGACCCGGCAGGCTTCGGCCCTAAGGGGCCCCTCCTCGATGCTGACATCTCTTTGAGGCGCGCGTGGAACACGTACGCGCCGTCCGGCACGGGCCTGGTCCTGATCGGACGGTGAGCTACCCATTACTCACCGCCCGCAGGCCCGCGCCTACGGTGGCCGGGAGTCGTCACGCGGCTCCCGACGCCTGGGGCGTCCCCCGCGGCGGCTGGGACGGGAGGCTCTCTCCCTGAACCGTCCCGCCACCTCCTTCGCTAGCATGACTGCTTGATAATTTTCTTTTTTGCTTTGATAGTTTTCCTTATATTTTAGGAAGAATGATGTCAAAGAGTTTCGCAATCTTATTTAATTTGACCCTTTACAATAGATACATACTAGTGTTTTAACCGCTATCTCACAATATTAATGTTTAAATATTATCGACTAACTCTTATCAATTTAACGTGTCTAAAACATACACAGGGTTATTGGTAAAACATTAACAACCTCGTAGGAGGTCATTGTACTCATCATTATGAACAACTTTTACTATGGGATCAAACCTTAAATCGCGAAAAAAAAATCATCTGTTCCCTACATTTTGACCAGTTATACGAACATAAATGTAGGGAACAGCTGATTTTTTTTCGCGATTTTTTTTTAAAGTTGTTCACAATGATGAGTACAATGACCTATTAAGAGGTTGTTAATGTTTTACCAATAACACTGTATATGCGAAGCAAAAAAGATGGGAAACCAATTTTAAGGAATTTGTATAGGTAATAAGTACCTAATTCCACAGTGATAATGCAAAATTGTATTATGTAAACAATAGATCAGATTGGTAACTGTTTAATTTGGTGTTTCGTTTTATGAGTACCTACCGTTATTGCGTAAACAAGTTTACTGCTGATCTCTTGCGCTTACCGTGACAAATTACAAACAGTGAAAGTGCTCCAGTTTCTGAATACACTGCATTATTTCGCGACTGTAGTCACAAGCTCCGATAGCCGTGATCGTCTAGTGGTTAGGACCCTACGTTGTGGCCGTAGTAACCCAGGTTCGAATCCTGGTCACGGCAGTGATTACACTGTCGCGGCGGAGCAAATCTTTTTGAACATTTTGGCATATTTTTCGAGATTTTCTTGGAATATTTTGTAAAGAAAAATCAATACAATAAAAAAAAATAATGGAATGTACGGTCAGCAACAAAAGTAGACAACATTCCAAGACATTATTTTTATGAATAAAAATGATGAAATATAATGTTTTTTAATAAGATGACCTACTTTCTAACCAATTACTAATATATTATCATGTTAACGTTATTAATATTTATCTATAAAATGCAAAAAAATTTTTTTTTTTTTTTTTTTTTATGTTTTGTCTTTTTAGGGTTCCGTTGCCAAATGGCAAAGAACGGAACCCTTATAGATTCGTCATGTCTGTCTGTCTGTCTGTCCGTCCGTATGTCACAGCCCCTTTTTTCCGAAATTATAAGAACTGTACTGTTGAAACTTGGTAAGTACATGTATTCTGTGAACCGCAATAAGATTTTCACACAAAATTAGAAAAAAAAACAATAAATTTTGGGGTTCCGCATACTTAGAACTGAAACTCAAAATTTTTTTTTCATCAAACCTATCTATGGATAGGTCTTTAAACTGATATTGAGATTTCTAATATCATTTTTTTCTAAACTGAATAGTTTGCGCGAGAGACACTTCCAAAGTGGTAAAATGTGTGTGTCCCCCCTGTAACTTCTAAAATAAAAGAATGATAAAACTAAAAAAATATATGATGTACATTACCATGTAGACTTCCACCGAAAATTTGTTTGAACGAGATCTAGTAAGTAGTTTTTTTTAATACGTCATAAATCGTAAACCGTAATTTACCTTTCATTCAATCAACTCAAATATAAAAATAAACCTTATACATAAACCCGGATGTTACGGAACCCTCGGTGCGCGAGCCCGACTCGCTCTTGCCCGGTTTTTCTAAGAAAGGTTGTCACATCTAGCCATAATCTAAGTCTGTTTTCGATACTTGTCTAAGACGAGCGCTAATTGTATTACGTTTGTATCAACCTGCAGGGGAACGGGCTAGCTCTGGGTAACTCGTCTTAAATTGGATTCTTAATGAGGTAGAGGGCTCGTTTTATGCACCATTCCTTCACCCTTGTAATGCAGAAGACTTGTAATGAAGAAGGTGGTGTGACGAATATGCTTTGGGGACTGGGGTAGCCGTTTTTGGTTTATTGAGGAGAAAATATTTTTTAATTGGCTAATTTTTTTACGCAAAATTCCACATTGTGTATTTAATCATTTATGTTTTGGAAAGAAATAGATGAATAAAATAATTACTTAAGGCGAGTAAAGCGCGGTCTTTGTCGTACTGCATAGAAAAGAAAGAGAAGCGCGATGACACAACGCTGGTAATTAATTGCAAAATGCGAAGCAATTATCTCTTTTATAAAAATCTTTTGTTTGGGCTAAAACATTAAAACACTAGTGCGTTAGTTGTCGCTAGCCACTTGTAGGTATGTTGTTTGTAGAATAATCTGACAAAAAAAACAGATGATTGTATGTATATTAGTATGGTTTTTATTGTAAAAAGAAAGTTTTTAGAGGTATCTTCATGTTTTTTTTCTATAATATCAAAATAGTTGTATTATGTTTTCAACACACTATCTACCTAGCATATATCGTGAAGAATATCATACAACTACAGCTTTGAGCCGTTTGGGGTCGAAACTCTCGGGTCATGGGGCCCGAATGCGCGTCTCTTTTTTAAGGAAATTTCTCGCCGACTGGTCGACACTTCACGTGACCAGAGAGCTGGGTCGTTCTTTGGCCAACAATTAGCACTGCCATTCAACGTGGCAATGCTGCCAGGCTTCTTGATACGTTTCCGGATGACAGCGATGCGGACGAGTACTTCGACGCCTAAGTGTCCTTTGTTTTTGTATTCATGTGTATAGTAAGTTAGTTAGTCATTTAATTTAGTATCTAGTGTAAATAGTTTGTATATGTTTAGGTAAATAAAATAGGTGTTACAGCAATAGGATATTGTAACATATTTTCTCAACTCATACCTACTTCAAGTAACAACACTACCAGCGGTCTTTAACCCCTAAAAAAACATCAATTCTTTTGTTATTTATATTTTATCGTGTTTATATTGACAGTTGTTTTTTTGTGCCGCTTCAAAGCGCCCCCGCTCGAGGTTCTCAGTTACTAAAATACAAATAAATAAAGTTGTTAATGTTCCATGTCGATAATGTGTCGATCATTTTCTATTTATTTAATTTTTATTATGCTTACCTATTTAATTTGACCCTGTTGTAATCTCAGTTGTCAATTTAATAATTTTTCTGCAAATAAATTACGACAACCTTCAACACCATAACGTCTTCAAATAACTATCAAAAACTATCCACAAATCGAACAAACAATCCAACAGTAATTTTGTTTCTAACCTCAAAAATAAATTACTAAATTCCGACCATGTTTACCTCTTAAGAAAAAGACTTCCGAGGGTTCCACCACAATTAATTCCGTTCTCGGTTACCTCCGTACGACGTATGGTGCCATTAAAGTGTTTGCGGATTGTTCAGGCAGAGATCAGGAGTAACCCCCGTAATGTGGGTTTTATTTATCTGTGAGAGTGGCTGAATTTAGTGGGGAAGTGGGGAAGTGATGCGGAGTTTGGAGCAAGGAATTTAATATGGTGACTTATGGGTGTGACGTAGAGTGGTACGTGGTTTTAAGTGTACCAATGGAACCCTATAACTACTTAAGGTGAATGCTCCAACCAGCCCGCGAAATTCAAATTTTCTTACGTTTTTTGCAATTTGCAGGCCAGTGCTAGGTTGTATGTTGATTAAAATATTATTCGCGGCTGTAAGACATATGTAGTTACAGAATTATAATCATCAAAATCATCAATAAAAAGTTCATAAAGCTGTAGGAATTACTTTTTCTGTTTTTTTTTTGTTCTTACACCTTTATGAAGTTGGAGGGTTGTATTGGTGATTTTGATGATTATAATTCTGTAACTACATAATTATGTCTTACAGCTGCGAATAATATTTTAATTAACATACAACCTAGCACTGGCCTGCAAATTGCAAAAAACGCAAGAAAGAACAATGCCCACTTTCCATACATTTAAAAACCTGATAATGAAAGTTAATGTATAGTTATAAGGTATAGTAGAAAGAGTACCTGTAAGATTAGAAAATAATGTCATATAGTCATTTTTACGATTTAAAGTCTACAAAGGCCAAAAAATATTAATGTTACTTTTTAGGTTAGGATTTGCCTTTACGATAGTTTGTTTACTTAGAAAAAGTCTAACTTTGCTATTGTATTGTCAAAAGTGACCACTTGCCTACCCATTTCGTTGACCGCAGTACATATATACCTACCTACTACGTCATCCAGAAATTCTGCTGGAGCAGAGATATTGTCTTGAAACCTAGCCCATCTCAGTAGTTACACACACAAAATGGCACAATACACAACGAGACGTAAGCGCAACAACAAAGTCGCAGAACTGTCAAAATATCTAAAAAATCCGTTTCACTCGTGCGAACTCAATTATAATCTGCATAATTAATTTATTTAATTATCATGTTATTTTGAATTGATCTGTATTATGCACAGACTAATAAAAAATAGTTATTGATTAAATAAAACTTAAAGTAATATATAACTCAGAAAAAGAGTTAAATAAAGTCAAGAAGCAGTGTGCAAAACGGAACGTTGTAAAAAATGAGTAGTTGGATGCGTTCAGGGCACAGATAATATCTGTGGTTCAGGGTAATTGAAATGCGTTTAAAATAAGGTAATAAGACGTAGAGTTAGCATAAAGAAAAATTAATGAATATTTTTTTCCTGGCCTTCTTTTAAAATTGTGATTAGCGTAATGAATGTACAATTAAATTAGCTGAATTTTAATATTTATTTCATTTCTATACATTGTCAGGTGAAAAATGGGCATCCTTCTTTTGAATTTCGCGGGCTGGTTGGAGCATTCCCCTTAAGCCTCCGCCGTCCGTCCGTCCGTCTGTCTGTCACAGAGTTTTATCTCATGAACCGTAACAGATAGATGGTTGATATTTTCACAGAATGTGTATTTTTATTGCTGCTATAACAACAAATAATAAAAATAAAATAAAGTTAGAAATTAAAGGGGATCCCCATAAAAGATACGTGTTTAAAAAAATTATGTAAATAATATAATAATATATGGTTAACACAGTGCGGTGGTACGGAACCCTTCGTGTGCGAGTCCGACTCGCACTTGTGCGTGCGAGTCGGACTCGCACACAAAGGGTTCCGGCCAAGGCCAATTTTTTCGGTATAAATACCCCGAATTTCTCCTCGTTAATGTTGTGTATAATAAAAAGCGGAGACAGAAGTTGTCAGCACCTACATCATCACTACCTATGTATACGTACTGCGTTTCTAACAGAAGATTCTTATCTTCTGTAAGAAACGCAGTACGCAGATTATATACGTACTGCGTTTCTAACAGAAGATTCTTATCTTCTGTAAGAAACGCAGTACGTATATAATCTGCGTTCGCGATTTGTTTGCCAAAAATGTAAACAAGTATGAATTAATGGAAAAATAACTTTAATTCCTACACAATAAAGTTCAGTTTACGCTACAACTTCAAACATATTTATAACTTTCTCAATAGTGCTAGTCACTCTGAAATCAACTTAATTTGTCATTGAAATGAAGTTGATATTTGTTTAACTTAAAATAGGGCAGCACTGCGCACTTTTACTATAGGTACTTGGTACTGTGTACTGTAGTGTCTTATGTGTTCCGGCCTTTAGCAGAAAGGTCTGGCTAGATATAATATTCCATTCGAAGATTCAAACGAACGTCAAAAAATTTAATATGGTGTTTTTGGTTCAAAAGATAGGATTGATATAATTACGGTGAAGCTGTAAAGTTCTTTTTAACAATATAATAATTCCAAGTCTACGGTCTTTTAATTATACACTAGGGATTGTGGAGGTCCCGTGTAGACCTTCACAGTACCTACAGATATGTATTCCCAGGTCGAGCAAAATGACTGGGTTTTTCCGTTAAACATATGTCGGAAATACTTCATCCGTTTGACGATTCGGAACGTCAGCGCCATCTGGCGGCGCTGGACAGAGTCTAGCCTGAGTCCGTGGATGGGTCGAGGAGAGCCAGCAGCGAGGTGCAGCGGCGGACTTGACCATTGGACATCGGACGGACAACATGTGCTCAGAAACTGTCGCGCGTTCCGTATCGTTGAGTGTGTACCTACAGTGTGTGATTCGCTAGTGTAATTAAACTGCTCGTGAAATTGTAATCTGATTTGAACTGCAAACTGTTTTTCTATTGCGCAATAAGCAGTACTACCCATAGTTCGCCCACAATAATTAAACTATGCCTGATGATAACGAGACGCACTATACCTTCCCTTACTGGGTTAAACATATCTTAACCAGCCCGGAGTTTGGAAATTGGCGGTGTGATAGCCCCGTGCCTCGGAAAGGTAGGACACAGGCCTCCTCTCAGTGGGAGGGAGCGGGGCGTCATACAACATGCGGGCCCAATGCTGGTCGGTAGATGTCACATGTCTTAAATTATTTATTTTTAAAGTAAACATGTGTTTAGGCGCGTTGGGCATTTTTTGAGATGGAAAAAAAAAAACCATTGGACTCGTACCACTGTTACCGTAAACGACACAGCGCGTGTTTTGTTAATAAGACGATTTAAAAAAACCGGTTCGGATGTGTTCGGCTATCCTCGGGATGTAGGTATTCGGTTTTAATGTATATTATTATCCGATATGTCAGTGAGCGATGGCAAAGTATTTTGCGGTGCTATTCTGTAAAAATCTCACCGTGAAAACTTAGGTGAAGCGAACTGTCAATAGTGTCAATTCCTAGCAAAAAAAAAACTTACTTCACCTAAGTTTTCACGGTGAGATTTTTACAGAATCGACCGGCAGTTTGTGTTTTGTTTTCACTTCTGTTAGCGCTCCCAGAGTGCCACTGGTTTTGGTAATGAGAGAGAGTAGTGGTGGTAGAATAATTTACACAAAGTAAAGCGCCTGTCTGGGTTCGAACCTACGACCTACAACTCGTAAGTCGCGGCCGTTACCACTGGGCCACCAGTGCAGCAGTGGTGAGAAAGTGTATTGAGAAAGATGTCTCAATATAAAATATCCAGTTTTTGTGTTTGGGCCCCACCCTTGCACCTACGCTCCGTTCTAAATCGCTATCGCCTTTGCCGCAGACTCCGCCGCGTCTTCGGGACCGGCAGTAAACTAAAATTTACGCCAACACAAAACTAATTTATTATCCGGTGAACTCAGAGGAACTTTTACCAACAGTCACAAATGTGTTTATTAGGTCACGTTTGTAATAATACTAATATCATGTAAAAATGTATTGTTTCAAACTTCCTTTTGTGTTCAAAAACAACGCGGCGAGCGTGTAATAAACTTTTTTATAGTACTGTGTGATCTAAACCCGCACATAAGTCGGACTTTTCTGTGAATTAAGTATTCTATTTTTACACAGAAAAGTGTGACATAAGTGTGGGCTTAAGCCGCACTTATGTCACACGTGCTTTAAAATAGTATACGATACGTGTGACTTCAGTAGTATTAATGAACGGCGTTTGTAATTTCACACCGTGCAATAATGGACAGCTGAAGTCACAAGTATCGTAATGTACTATTTCTGTATTATACCACTGCCGGGCAAATGTCTTCTTCCTAGCATAGCATTTATTAACTATTAATTTTCTTTGTGAATGCTGTACCAGTACAGCGTCCTAATATTTGTTTGCTGCACCGGACGACGTCAATACGTCGGCGCCGGCTGTCGCTGAAAACCAGCGCTGGGGCTCTGTCTTGCATAGGGTCGCAGCATAATGCTGAGCGATAGCCGTTTTGCGTGGATGTGACGCATGTTTCTCCCAACCCTTTCTTATTTATTTTTTTGTTTATGTTCTTCATTGCGTCATGTTTACCGCAAATAAACGTATTTTCTTTCTTTCATTCCACTGTTCCTTGTGCGTTGTCTTCTCCGGCCAATCTCGCATAAGCGCCAGTCATAACGCGTTTCCTAGGCCTCTCTCGATGACGACGCCCGTCTTCCAGCACCTACTCCGTGACGACACTGATCTGACCCGATATATCACACCCAAAGACTATTTAAATCACACCATACTAATATTATAAAGGCGAAAGTTTGTGAGTGTTTGCTACTTCTTCACGCACAATCAGCTGGACCAATATTGATAAAATTTGGTATGGAGGTAGCTGACACCCTAGATTAAAACATAGACTACTTTTTATCCCGATATTTCCACGGGATCGAGTCTTATACGGGTGAAACCGCGGTGCGCAGTTAGTTCTACATACATGGCCCAGTATAGAAGTTAAAATTGGTTAATGTTTTGTTTCACATTATTTTTTTAAGGTTAAAGCAACTAATGAGCTGAGGCTTGAGCCGTGTCTCTACAGAACACATATACACACATCAAAAGTGTCTAGGGATCAAGCATTTTTATGCGGATTTCTTGAGATTGAGATGTGGCTTTGTAATAAATTTATGATTTTATAAATTTATATGGATCCTTTTTGGTGCATTTCATAATTTGAATCAGGAACTGTGAATCAAATTCGAGTAAAAGATGAAAATCAGCTGTCAATATTTTCCCTATAAAAACATACAACGCATTGAAGACATTATTAGTGCTACTGTTTGTCTACTACTGATTAAAACCAACGTTATTATGGAGCGGCGACGTCATTTAAGCAGGGAAGAAATGCTCAGAGCCGTGGGAATGATAGAAGCTGGTTCCCGGCAACGTACTGTGGCTTTAGCTCTGAATACAAGTCAGAGTGTTATCAGTCGACTTTGGACACGTTACCGAAGCACTGGTACCGTGGCTGAGCGCCATGGAGGACGGTATCGCTGCACCACACGGAGACAAGACCGATACATTCAAATCTTAACTCGAAGAGCTCCAACAATAACCGCCATGATGTTAGCCGTGAGGCTTCATCACTCTTCAGGGAACTTAATTAGCGACCAAACAGTCAGAAACCGCTTGCATGAAGTGAACCTTCATTCCCGAAGACCGCTACGGGTACCACCTATAGCAATGCACAATCGTAGGATTCGATATCAATGGGCTCTTGAACACAGAAATTGGGCAGAAGAACAATGGCGTTTCGTGTGCTTTTCTGATGAGTCTCGTTTTGGTATGAGACCGGATACAAGACGTATACGACACTGGAGAACCCCTGGACGCCAACAGCGATTAAAAT
Source organism: Mesoligia furuncula (assembly GCA_916614155.1). Classification (NCBI taxonomy): domain Eukaryota; kingdom Metazoa; phylum Arthropoda; class Insecta; order Lepidoptera; family Noctuidae; genus Mesoligia; species Mesoligia furuncula. Next base: position 7,360,769 of record OU744794.1, read on the forward strand.
CCTGCCAGGAAGTCCATCCTTATAGTGGTGGAACCATCATGGTATGGGCGGGTATTTGGATCGGCGGAAGAACTGAGTTGATTTGGATCAGAGGCAACCTCAACGCTCAAATTTATGCTGAGACGATTGTATCAGACGTCATCGTTCCTCTACAAGTGCAAATCGGTCCCTTATTTCAGTTAATGCATGATAATGCACGACCGCACACCGCAAGAGTTGTAAGACAGACTCTCGCCGCAGCTAACATCAATGTCCTGCCCTGGCCTGCTCAGTCGCCAGACTTGAACCCGATTGAGCATGCATGGGATATGCTACAGAGAAGAGCTCTGCCGAATATGGAGGGTATCCAGTCGCAAGAAGACCTTTTTTTGTTGTTGCAACGAACATGGGCGGCCATTCCACAGCGTGATTTGGATGAACTCATTTTGAGTATGCCAAACCGATGTTCTTGTGTTGTTAGTGTTCGCGGTAGAAACTCGGATTATTAATTGTTTAAGTTACCCAATAAAATTTTAAAGAAAACTGTTATTTCAGTCTTTTTTTCGAACTTTTGTGTTAGTGGTTCAAATGTCAAAAATCCCTTTATTAGGAAAATGGCAAATTTCTTTATTAATGCAAAGGTGACTTGGTTTATCGTTACTGTGACAAACGAAAACACTTTATTTGATGAATCCTTAAAGAAAATTTTAATTAATATCAATCAGGAGAAAAGTTATTGCAAAAATATATGTTGATCCCTAGACACTTTTGATGTGTGTATCTAGTAAAAGTGCTCAGTGCTACACACTCCCACCCTAGTTCAAGGTTAAACAAATATCAACTTTATTTCAATGATTATTATGTTGATTTCAGAGTGACTAGCACTATTGAAAAAGTTATAAAAATGTTTGAAGTTCTAGCGTAAACTGAACTTTATTGTGTAGGAATTAAAGTTATTTTTCTATTAATTCATGTTTGTTTACATTTTTGGCAAATAAATCGCGGACGTAGTTTAGATAATCTGTTTGAGGGTCCTATATTAAGTATGCAGGGTGGTAGGGACATTAACGTCCAACCTATTACCAAGTATTCAGCGCCACATGCGAACAGCGAGTCATAGTGACGTCACGCAAAATCCTGCATCTCGCAAGCAGAGTTTACCGCGCAACTAGCATAGATACAACGCCCGACATGAATCATCGGGCAGTTGCCCGCAAGACACAACACCCGTCTAGTCGGAGGATGCTCCCTTTTCTTTAGAAAAGAAAGAAAAAGAAAGAAAATACATTTATTTAGCACAGATTAAAAGACACACAATACACCAGAGAGTACGAGTACGAGAGAATACGAGAGAGTACGAGTGAATTTTACACCCTGTTCCTCATACCTCTATACCTTAATTCCTTGTTCTTTTACATTGTTCTGGACCCATCGTTGAAATTTTACGTCGTTGTTTAGCAAAAAAAATGCTATTGCATACATTTTGACCACATAGGTTTTGCACTTTTGTAGGAAACAGGAAATATAAAAAAAATTACCGACGAATAATTTCAACGCGGTGGGCTCCAGAATCATTATAATGAATCCGCGGTAAATGGTCGCATATCGATGGTCAACAGAAGAGATAAGTATGCAGGATCGTCGGATATAGTTGAAGTTTGGTAAGAAACCGATAGATGTTGGCGACTGAAATTTAATTTGATAAATAAGCTGTTTGTTTTCTATTAATAAACTAACATTTTATTCGAGAAGATCCATCAGTTTCTTACTAAACTTCAACTATATCCGACGATCCTGCATACTTGTCTCTTTTGTTGACACCTTGTTTTGTGACTGCTGAAGACATTTTTGATCCTACTGTAACTGATTTGGCAGATAGTAAGCTAAACCCTGCTTATCCTAACTAATATTATAAATGCGAAAGTAAGTTTGTTTGTTACCTTTTCATGCCTAAACCTCTGAAGCGATCATCCTGATATTTTTCATATACGATGTCAGGTGTATAAAAACGGACATAGGGTACCTTTCATCCCGAAAAAAAGTGCTGATCCCGAGGTAAAAAACAATATTATGATAATAGATGGCGCCACGTGTCTTTCGAATCAAAAATAGGACAACGTCTGTCGGGTCAGCTAGTTTTAAATAATTACTGGAATGTTGGTCTAAACCTGCATTTGTGTGAATGTGTAAATGCGTAGTTTAGCCGGCTAAAAACCACGTAATAATCTTCAAATAATAGCCATTCGTAATTTCGGATGGTAGCCAACCACAATACTGCAAAATTGGCCACATTATTGGCAAAATGGTGCCATTACGGTAGTTGCACAGTACTAATTGTCTAACGACTGTGTGTTGTTTGCACAGCCAAATGTAATTATACCTAATTTAATTAATAAGCTAACATAATTAGTTAATTGTTAATCCACTGGCTTTACTCCCGAATATCAATTTGAATGCGTGGGCTAAATTATGTGAATTTGGATGAGTATTTACTGAACAACACGGTAAATAAATAAAGTCCTTCAGACCGAATTTCGACCATGGCGACCAATCTCAGTGGAGACCAGCCTTCGGCGCGGGAGATATTATAGTGCTCAAGTGTGTGCTGTTTTTACCCGACTGCGTCAGAAGGAGGGTTATGTTTTTCGAGTGTATGTATGTATGTATGTATGTATATTTCTTTGGCACGCTCTGTAGCCTAAACGGCTTGATCGATTTCAGCTTGAGAGGTGCCGTTAGATTCGTCTTAATTGTGAGAGTGACACTGGGTATAACAAAATTGAAAAAAAAATTAAATGGCCGATTTTTGGCGCAATATGTCTTCAAAACCAATTTTTTTTTCTCGAACCCTATCGAGTGGGGTATCAAAATAAAGGGGTTTAAAAGATGATTACAAAAATATATGTAACTTATATGGTTAAAAGTAATTCGAAGTGACAAATCCTAAAAAACACGTACCAAGAACTAAATCGTTTGCGAAATCTTTCACATTTGTAAACTAAAAAGCTGGAAATAAAAAAAGTAATTTAAAAAATAAAAAAACCCGACTGCGAAACTGAAAAGCTACAAAGAAGCCCATTTTAAATTAAATAAAAGTTGGAAGCAGGCGGGACCCATACCGTCGTTTCAGCCGATAGACGTCCACTGCTGGACATAGGCCTCCCCCATTTTTGGGGGGGGTTTGCCATAATCGCCACGCTTGGCAGGCGGGTTGCCACCATACCATTATACCCATACCATTTTTATTATATTTTCAAATTCAAATGGGTCCTGCCTGCTTCCAACTTTTATTTAATTTAAAATGGGCTTGTTTGTAGCTTTTCAGTTTCGCAGTCGGGGTTTTTTATTTTATAAATTACTTTTTTTATACTTTCTGGAGTTGAATTCATATCTCTATCGCTGTCTATTTCTATTTTTTTAAACTTTTCTTGCTAAATATGAAGTATCAAAGTTTTCAATGGTACAAAATGCGCGCCATTTTTTTTCTCCATGTCGGTTTTATTCAACCGACTTTTATTTTTAGCCAGTTGGTATCTTTTTGATCTAATGCATAGGTAAGTACATTTTATATGAATTTATATAATGAATTCGCATTTATAATGAAATTTTTCGGTTCAGTGGCGTGAAAAGGTAACAAACAAACAAACTTACTTTCGCATTTATAATACTAGCAGCGCCACACGGTTTCACCCGCATAAGTGTCGATCCCGTGGATGTATTGTGATAAAAACTATCCTATGTCCTTTCCCGGGACTTGAACTATCTCTATACCAAATATAAATCGGTTCAGCTGTGTAAGCGTGAAATTCATATTATAAAATGTACTTACCTATGCATTAGATCAAAAAGATACTGTCTGAAAATAAAAATCGGTCGAATAAAACCGACTTGGAGAAATTGCACGCATTTTGTACCATTGTAAAACTTTGATACTTCATATTTAGCAAGAAAAGTTTTAAAAAATAGAAATAGACAGCGATAGCGATATGAATTCAACTCCAGAAAATATAAAAACAGCACACACTTGAGCACTAAACCCTGTACTTATTTTTGTTACTGACGATCCTTCAGGATCAAAAACAAAAGAAAAAGCGATTCAAACCGGTATGAGAAAGTTTTTAGTGGATAAGACAGAGATTAAAACAGAAGACGATCTAGGAGGGGATCGAGGGGGGGGGGGGGGTGGAAGGGGCTTCAGGGGATCAGAACGGAATAATTCATATTATCTCCCGCGCCGAAGGCTGGTCAATAATTATACAATATTAGAATGGATTCGGTTTGCTACAGGCCAGCTAGGGCAATGACCGAGTGACCGCATCTCATCGCTGGCGCCAGAGTGACACAGACAGTATATAGTCAGTTTTCTTAAGCGAAGTGCATTAAGTAGTAAGTAAGAGACACTTGGGGCTGCTCAACCGTTTCTAGGATCTGCTTTTGTTTTGTTGGCTACCTTACTTGTGACGGTTCTATTATGATGTCAGCCACAACAGTCGATTACCAGTTTTAAGGGGTCCGTGCCGAAAAGGGTGCCAACGGAGCCTTACAACCACAGATATAGATATACCTAGATAACGCAAGATTAACTACTTCAACAACTAGTTCGTGATACTTGCGTTATCTAGGTATATCTATATCTGTGCTTACAACTCATTAGTAATAGGGTTCCGCTGTTCGTCAGTCAGTCGGCGGGGTGTATCTCATGAACCATATTAGGTAGAGAGCTGAAATTTTCACAGTGTGTCTATTTCTATTGCCGCTATAATAACAAAGAATAAAAATAAAACAAAGCTAAAAATTAAAGAAGATCCCCATACAAGAAACGTGTTTTTTTGGTAGTGTTAATCATTGCACGCACGGTGGTACGGAACCCTTCCTGTGCGACTCCTACTCGTAACTGGCCAGTTATTTGTTAAATTAAGCAAAAAACGTACTATTAATAATGTATTTGACTCCGTAAGAACACGTACTGCATTAGCCAGACGTCAAAGGCGTTTTCTTTCTGTGCATATTTAAATTAAAATTAATAAAATCTTAAACATTTACCCGCTCTCTTTTCATGAATGCAAGTCTAAGGTTAAGAACTGGCTTCTTACTCTTAACAACGAAGAAACGGAAAAATATTTTATTGTGTTAAGTCAACACCCTCACACACCCACACTCCACATTCACACACTACTTTCACACTACATTTTCAATACACAAGTAGGTACTATCTCTATTGTAATTTCTGCATGCTCAAAATTATCTTGTCCTTTAAAAACCTTAGTTGGTATAAAAATAAAAATATCATGTAATGATTTGGGAGAAGGCGCTGAAATCTGACATACAGGTTTTTACCTAGTTTGGGTTTCAGAGGCTTCATAGGTTTTTGTAATACTAATTTATTTCAATAAAGATTCTATTATTATTTCCTTTATTTAACTAAATACATATAAATTATATTTTTAAATATTAGTATAAAAAAATATAAAAACATTTAACACAGCCCACGGCTCCGGGAACAGGGTCCAAGCTACGTGGTCAGGGCTCCAGAGAGAGGAATCTCCTAATTTATTATCATTATTTATTTATACTTTTACTTATTGCAAAATATCCATTATCATAGTTCAGACACTCACACTTACTTGTGACACGTGCGTAAGATTCGATGCAGCGTAATACGACACTCTTGATTCAGGTTTAGCGTACACGTGTTCTCCTATGTGCGTGGTCGCATACGGAGAGGGTGACCGCCGGCTGCCTGTTGACAAAGGTATTGAATAATTAGTTGTTAAGCTTGTGGTATAATCAACGTTGTAATTACTTTACCACTTTCGATTATAATTAGAGGGTTGTTTTAAATCAGCGGGATTGTCCGAAAGGGTTACCGCTGGCCCGGAACATAAAGGGCTAAGGAAGGAACACGGGTGGGTTTTAGTCAGTAAGTGTCTGACACTCTCTTTAGCGGTCATTTGAAGATTTCAAAAAAAAAACACACGAAATATCTGAAGGGGTTATTGTACCCATTATGACCAACTTTTACTATAAGACAAAACGTGTAACCGCAAAAAACAATTCTGCTGTTCCATACATTTTGACGAGTTATGCGAACATAAATATAGTGTACCTACAGCAGATTTTTTTTCGAGGTTTCAGGTTTGGTCCCATAGTAAAAGTTGTCCGTAATGATGAATTCAATGACCCTTTAAAGCGCTACCTCGAAAATAAATCGTAGTGACTCATGTACTAAGCGAGCGAAAGTGATGCAATTACTTTTGAAACGCAAAAGAAGAGATTTCTCTTCTTTCCTTCTTTTCCGAGAGCACGCAGATTACCTATATAGCCATCTGGCTATAATGTGCGTGCGCTCGGAATAAAACGACGTATGTGCCAAAACGAATGTACTAATTTTTTTACAAAATAAATGAATTAAATTTAAAACTACTTTGAGTTAACTTAGAAATGATAATTCTCTATGTTTTAAAGTAAATTCCATTGAATAACTCTCAAGCGTTACGCCGTGATGACGAAAAAAATAGATATAACTTTGCAATTTATTTGTATCGACAAAAATTCATTGAATCGTATATTCCTTTTACATGATACTAAGTACACCAAAGAATCAAAAAACATACACCAATATGTTAAATCCCTATTTCATATGCTTAACAAGTTACACGATATTTCGTGTAACTTGTTAAGCATATGAAATAGGGATTTAAACCCACCAAAAAACCCATTTTTTTTATAGGGGGAAAAACCTATTTTTTTCAATAATTTCGTGTGTGAAAGATAGACCTTATATAAATAAATTGAGCCCGGTAGGTTGCCACGTTGATAGCAGCATCAGTGGCATTCTTTAGGTCATCCAAGGTGCAGGTGAACGGGCACTTAGGAAACTCCAGCAAGTGGGGCATGGTCTGATCAGAAGCACCGCACTCGCATCGGGTTTTGGATGGGTCGGCACTCACTTCGAAAAATTGTGTGCGAAAAACTGTACTTTGGTACCTACTATAAAAGGTTTTTTATCGGGACAAAACAAACATTCTTTCTATACCTTATACTAATTTAATTGGTTTTCTTCGTTTTAGTTCCTATGATTTTTTTGCATTAATTAAACAAAAATGCCCAATATCGACTTTGATTACCAATGTTTATCAAACCGACAAAAAGTCAAAGGACTTCAATAATGTTAACATTTACTAAAAAAAGAAAAAATATTGTCTCTTTACTTTTCAATTTCGGTTACCTAAGCATTCTATTAAGAGCGTTTACGCCGAAAGGCATTTCATACAAACTTTCAAGCCCTTATTTTTCGAAATTAATGAACCGATTTTAATGAAACTTCATACACATAAGCAGCATACAAAGGTCTAAAAAGTTAGTAGAGAACATTTTCGAAATGTCTTATTTCAAAAAAGATAACTGGAAAACTTTGTTTCTATGGAAATTTTAAAATCAGTGTAATTTGGCTGTAACACTATTTTTCGAAAATGTTCTCTACTAACTTTTTAGACCTTTGTATCCTGCTTATGCGTGTTAAGTTTCATTAAAATCGGTTCATTCATTTCGAAAAATAAGGGCTTGAAAGTTTGTATGAAATGCCGTACAGCGTAAACGCTCTTAACGAGTAACAAACAGATTTTTACCAAGAATCTTCTTACAGAGTTTTGAGAAAAGAATATCTCGCTTCCACGCTCAAAGTACTTATAATTTTCATTAGAACTAAATCAACCATAACAAGTAATATCATGTGACCTCTTTCTTAGAAAACGTTTTCTTTATTTTAAATAAAATCCTCAGAGAATGTGCGGTGTGAATGTAAAGTATAAATCAAGCCGGAATTAAATGGATTTCATCAGGGAACAGTCGCCGACGAAATACTTTTGCTATAAATCTGGAAACAAAAGGTATTCGGAAAATTTTATGCTTCTTACCTGATGTAATATAACCTGTTATTTTACTACATTTAATTTTACCCTATCTCATGCAGATGGGTTAAAATCAAATGTGTTTCCTAATTTGTGAAACACAGGAGTGTACATTTTTTAAACATAAATTTAAAACACTCTGTATAGTTTTAGACATACATCAACATTACAGGTTTTTCTAACAATTTCTTATTATTTTGTATGACTTTGTGTTTTTTTTCTCCAAAAAAATTAAACTAAATCAATCAATAATCAATCTCAATCAATGAAACAAACAATCAGTCTTATCTCTATCTTTTCTTATTTTTTAACCGACTTCAAAAAAAAGAGAAGGTTATCAATTCGGTTGAACATTTTTCTTTTTTCAATCTTATTGCATTAGAATAGTATTTCCTCCTAATTGTGTGAAGTCCCTGACACTAGCACAAGTTGTAAACACTTTCATAAGTAATAAAGATTATTATTTGCTTTATTACACTTACCTACCTTATTCTTTTTTTTTTTTAATAAAAAACATAAAAGTTTATTATAATATTATAGTGGGCAAGTTGATATAAAATACCATATAAACTGCCCTAATTATTTTTACAGAAACATGGTAATGGTAAAACAATTAGGTCACTTACGAACGAATTTCACTGTAATATTTGTTCCAGAATTTTTGTATGGAATTTTCCAAGTGAATAAAATAAATATACTAAAGTGAAATTTTATATTATATGACATTCCGTATGTTACATTTTCTCATTTGCTATAAATTCCTTTTTGTTGAGAAATATTTGGTTGGTACTCCCGAATGGTCTTGTGTTTTATAATAATAATAATAATTCAGCCTTGTGGAATCTAAGGTGCCGTACTACAGGTATGTGCCCGACCCAGTTCTCGAAAATGGTAATATCACATTATATTGGGATCGATCCATCATCACTGACAGGACTATTGTTGCCAATAAGCCTGATATAGTGGTCGATGGATCGATCAGAGCGACGCGCAATGATTGTTGACATAACCGTCCAGCATGATGAGAACCTCGTGAAAGCCGAGAAAGATAAGCAAATCAAGTATTTTGACTTGGCTCGCGAGGTTGTCGACGTGTGGGATGTGGACTCAGCGATCATTGTACCGATAGTCGTGACAGCCAAAGGATTAATAGCCCGCCGGTAGCTTAGTCCCTGTTCCCGATACCGGTGGGCCACTATTTTTTAAATATAATTTATATGTATTTAATTAAATAAAGGAAATAATAATACTTAAATTATTTAGAGATAGTAAGTTATTATTAGGTAGGTATTTTGATTAGATTCGTTTTTTAGAAACGATGTACGATTCATGGACTTTGTGAAAGATGATCTGGCTAGCAAGGGGGTGACGACTAATAGAAAAGTACTTATGAAAGAAGAAGATTGCTGCGCCGACCCAATAAGTTGTGACAAGAGGATGATGATGATCAAAAATTAAAATATCGTCATTTTTAAATTAGAATTATACCTATAATTAAAATATATAACAACTGATATAAATATTATACTGTTAACATGGTGAAGCAAACCCATAAAACTTTTCCATATAAAATATCGCTCAAAGCTTTAAAATAATTTTTTTTTAAGTGCAAACTTCTTTAGGTGCGTTGGACATTTTTTGAGATGGGAAAAACCATTGAACTCGCGCCACTGTCACCGTAAGCGACACCGCTCGTGTTTTGTATATAAGATCGACGATTAAAAAAATACCCGCTTCGGATGTGTTCCGCTGTCCTCGGGATGTACCTACTCGGTTTAAATGTCATATCCGATTATATGTCATGTTTATAAGATCGACGATTAAAAAAATACCCGCTTCGGATGCGTTCCGCTGTTCTCGGGATGTATAGTTGCCGGCACGGATCTTGAGCGCTCGGCGGTAGAGTGGGGATCACTTTGCGCATCGTATACTTATGGCAAAATAAAACATAATATTATATAATAATAATATTTTCTCTTTTTTCTCGGAACCATTGGGTCCCGGTCCTTTGGAAGGCGTACGAGGGGCCGAAGCCAACTCGCAGAGGCCCCTTAGGAAATTTTAATGAAATGCGGCACCAACCGACGATTATCCCTGTATGCGCTATGCAAGTGCACCCAAGGATAACCCCCGGTTGGTGTAGGACTATTGCAGGATATGGAAAAATAAAAAGTTGGACTATGGGTTTGGGTGGCTAAAGTGGACTGGTTACCAAGAACTATGGAATAACTACGACCCCTGCTTGATCAATGTTTTATATATACACGGATAAAATGGCAGGGGGTGACTTGCACACTCAACAATGGGCCCCCGGAAACGGTCGCTAGCACATAGTGACGTAGCAACAAGGGGGCAACATGTCCTGAGGTGCTTATGAGGAGTGGAGAGGTATTCCACGGCTATCAGGACAATCCCGGAAGTACGGTCAAGATCCCTACCAGCATCTTACTGGAATACTTCCTTCCTCCGAGCACGTTTGCTCTTGCGAATCTCCACTCAAGCCGGCCAATAAAGGCAAGAATGAGGTGGGAGCTCTGTTCATCGTCATTGTTCACTCCAGCCGGCCAATAAAGGCAAGCCAGAGGTGAGGAACAAGACTTCTCCCTGAAGATAGGGTCCGTGGGGTCGCTACTGCCCAACAGTTCGCCACATGCTGCCCTGCGGATTTCTGTATCTCTCTTGGTCTGGCTCCTCACCTTAGACCTATTCCAGCAAAGTAAACTCTTCCGGCATAGGCCTAGAGTTCGGAGCGCGCAAGCCCCACCACGGCGTCAACGTAGAGATACGGCGGCGGGGATATTATTATTATACTATGATAATAATATTATTATTATCATAGTCACTGTACGACAATATATATACCCCGCTCCCGCACCTTACTTCATCCCACCAAAGGGACCCAATAACTCACTTTTGCGCAGGTGAAGGTCAGCGCTCAAGATCCGTGCCGATAATTGTAGCTACTCGGTTTTAATGTCATATCCGATTATATGTCAGTGAGTGATGGCAAAGTATTCTGTTTGTGTTTTGTTTTCACTTTTGTCGCACTTCCGGAGTGCCACTGATTTTTTTTTTGTTACAAAACCAATCATATTACTAGAGACGATGAAATTAAAGCCATCGAATGTAATGTTACACAAAAAAAAAAAAAAAAACAGGAAAAAGGAAGAATTGTTTTTTTTGTTTTAATTTTTGCTTCCAGTATCAATAGCTATTACTTACCAAAAGGAAACTTGTGTAAACTAGCAATAGTGGCATATGATCCAGTAGAACTCGGAGGCCTCCCTAGGGTGTCGAGTCTCAGAAGAACATTCTGATGACTGCCGTAAGCCGCTGTCGTGTATGAAGTGCTGAAAAGAACTTTAACGTTAATATTTGCACGTATTGATTTCAAACATGGGCAAACTTTTCCTTGCTACAATGTATATACTTTCTGGGCATTGTTTACCTAGAGACAAAATTTAAAGGATTAATGGCTGATTTTTCCAACGACAGATAACTTTTATTCGAGGAACAAAAATGACGTTTGACAGTTTTTGTATCAAAAAACTGTTATTATTTCAATTTCGAATAAAGTTATCAGTTGATTGAAAAATCAGCCCTAAGCCGATTACTTGGACTGTTCATTGAACCGCAATTATGTGTTCATTTTAAAAATTAAATATGAAAAGGAATACAGAATGCCGATTACGTTTTCACATTAAACAGTACGGTTATTACAAGTTGTCATCAGTCTGTTAAAATAATAAAATATATTTTTTAACTAAAAATAGTTTTTTTTTTTTTTAACAAAATGGATAGCTTAAAAATTGGCACAACATAAACCACCCTAAATAATAAGGTACAAAACGCGTAATTATCACAAATTAACTTTAATGTCGTTAAATATTCAAACGAAAAAGGGTCCCACGGCTAGAATATTAATTGTTATTACTTTATTTGGGGAGGCCTTTGCCCAGCAGTGGGACAGCATAGGCTAGCAAAAAAAAAAAATACTTTATTATAATTTGAATTTAAATACGTAATATAGAATACATGGTTTCAATAAAATTAATGTTATAACACGATTGCTTCACTGTATATGCTAACTTAAAATATACAGTGCCAGCCGCAAAGTGATAAGTAGTTGAAATAAATAAAAATAAAAAAACTTTTTTATTGCCTCTTTTAACAAGTGAGGACGACAATGAATGGCAACACTAGCATTTGTCATTACTTAGATATACTTGCGTTTAATTTATTGTGGTACTGACGTCACCATCCATCTAATTAATATTATTCTTTGTTAATTTTGAGCTCTCATTCATAACATGCTAATTTAATTCTAATATCCTAAGTAGAAATTATAATGCAGATACTGCACGCTGCAACTACAAATTACTCTCCCATACTCCAGAGATAAATAAATTATATCTCTGTTACGATCACTAAACTGGGAAAGTAGGTTAGAGTATCCAGTAAACATTATTTATTATTTATGGCTAGCACGTTGGTAGTGCATGTGAGCTTACCAGCCAGTTGAATCAATATATATGTATATGTGGCATTTAGAGTTCCTACTAGCTATATTGCTTATACACATAATATGTGTATGGTCAAGATATATTATAGTTATGTGCTGCACTTAGTCCGCGACTTATCTGCATGGATTTTATATTTTCAACACCCCGTTTTTACCTCTTTTTTCTCTCACTCTGATTTCTTTAGCAGCATAAGCATAAGCCTATAATGTTCCCACTGCTGGGACTTAGGCCTCCTCTCTAGTGAGCCGTAATCCACCACGCGGGTCCAGTACAAGTTGGTAGATGTCACATGTCTTCGAACTTTTGGTTCCAGAATAGCTCAAGAGGCTCCGGTTTGCTCACGATGTTTTTCTTCACCGTTTTGAGAGCAGTGTGGTGATTCAATAATTTAAACAAAGTAAAGCGCCTATCTGGGTTCGAACCTACGACCTACAACTCGTAATTCGCGGTCATTAGCACTGTGCCACCACTGGTCCTCCTCTTTAGTTTCTGATATTTTACTCATTGGCACTTTTTATTGCAACAGGTTCATCGGTTTAAGGCTCTTTCTAACAGGAGCGACACGCTATAAAATCGCGCGCGACACAAAGACACCGCAAGGCGCGCAACGAGCGGTGCCTTTGTGTCGCGCGCGATTTTATCGCGTGCCGCGCCTGTTTGTAGGCTTTAGCCGTGACAACGTTACAAACAGGCAGAGACATTTTCATTTTTTTTTTATATATTTTTTTTTTAATACTAGTACCTCTTAATAGTCCCCATAACCAGCCTATAATGTTCTCACAGCTGGGACACCGGCTGCCTCTCAGTAAGAGATGCATAGTTATGTAGGTATTAACTGAAGTGTTAGTGTAACATCTGGTGTGGACGCTCGACAGTTTCTAGGTATCTGATGAAGTTATATGGGCCATCTTTAGCCTAGAATATATACTGGTTGAACTAAATGTGTATTTATTTTAGTTTATGATGTATATATACCGGGTAATTGGTAAAGCATTAACAACCTCTTAAGAGGTCATTGAACTCATCATTATGAACAACTTTTACTATGGGACCAAACTTGAAAACGCGAAAATGATCAGCTGTTCCCTACATTTTGACGAGTTATACGAACATGAATGTAGGGAACAGCTGATTTGTTTTTTCGCGATTTCAAGTTTGGTCCCATAGTAAAAGTTATTTATGATGATGAGTACAATGACCTCTTAAGAGGTTGTTAATGTTTTACCAATAACCCTGAATATACAGATGTGGCTGTAAGCTGCAGTAGAACCAGTACGGTATTCGTAACACAATAACAATAGCAGTGGATTTTATTTTGACAGTTCAACAACATACATTCCGTTATTTACGTTGTTGAGCAGAAAAAAATATCGAACTTATTATGCAACTAGCTTTTGCCCGCGGCTTCGCTCGCGTTAAGTATTATTAAAAAAAAACTAATACATTTATATCCGCCATCATCCCTTATTTTATCCCCATGGGGGTTGAATTTATCAAAATCCTTTCTTAGGGGATGCCTACGTCATAGTAGCTATATGCATGCAAAGTTTCAGCCCGATTGGTTTTAAATTGACAAAGTTTCATACAAACTTTCATCCCCTATTTTATCCCCTTGGGGGTAGAATTTATCAAAATCCTTTCTTATAGGATGCCTACGTCATAGTAGCTATATGCATGCAAAGTCTCAGCCCAATCGGTTTAAAATTGACAAAGTTTCATACAAACTTTCATCCCCTATTTTATCCCTTTGGGGGTAGAATTTATCAAAATCCTTTCTTAGCGGATGCCTACGTCATAACATCTACCTGCATGCCAAATTTCAGCCCGATCCTTTCAGTGGTTTGGGCTGTGCGTTGATAGATCACTATGTCAGTCAGTCACCTTTGAGTTTTATATGTATAGGGGAGCCCGGGGCTTCAATTAACAGAGGTAAGTATTAACAAGCGATTTTCTAAGAAACTATAAATAGCAGGTCACTAACGAATGCTGGTATTCGTCCCCGCGACAGCGCTGTACAGGTTGAGACTCGTCATTACCACTCAGTACGCTGTGGGTGCGAGTTGTGTGATGTGCGTCTATTTTGGCCAGGTAACGAACTTTTTTCACTTTACGATTTTTTGATTTACGTGTTGAATATTTGATTTTGCCGTAATATTTTTTTGTTTCGTCGTGGCTAGTTTTATTCTTAATAATGCTACATAACTTTACAAACGCTAATGTAAACAATTTCATAATTATAGTTTTTATTATTGAAAAAGTATCCATGGGGCTAAAATTAACAAAACATACGGGGCAAGTATTAACATGTTAATTCTTACCCCATATGCGGGGTTAGTATTAACAGTATATACCTACCTATAGATTCTATTGTTTTGTGTATGTTCACCATGGTATCTAATTAATAATAATAATTTTCTTTATTGCCTTAAAAACAGGTTACAAAAAAAAATTTAAACCCTAATTACTATTATCATAATAAATTATAATAATTAAAATTAATTAATTAATAATTATTATTATCTAATTACTATTTATATTAACCTTTTAAGCGCTTGGCTAAATATCAATTGCCGTGCCCCTAGCGCGCGGCTACAAATCGATAAAATAATCATCATCATCTGCCTAGCCTTTTCCCAACCATGTTGCAACCATGTTGGGGTCGGCTTCCAGTCAAACCGGATGCAGCTGAATACCTAAATCGATAAAATAATACCTACAACAAATAAGGAGGAGCAATCGTTGAATAGAACGAAAAATCATGCATGTTCTCTGTCGCAGAAATACGACACGAGCGCGAGCGGTAGGGGCACGGAAATATGATTGTGTCGCACAAATGCGACACAAGCGGTTAAAAGGTTAAATGTTACAGCATGAGGACTTATAAGCGAAAAACCGCTCGAGGCATGACTTCGCTGGCGGTGTACGAGTCAGCTGCTTTAGAAATAATGGAGAAGAAAAGAAACTACAGGGAAGTAGCCACAGAATTTCAAATCTGTCACGTTACGCTGTTCAAGTTTGTGAAAAAGAAGAAAACAGGAGTTCCAGTAGAAGTACGATTGTGAGCAAGAGGGTCACTGGAACGTTGCGGTCGCTCTATCGCTTGAAAAATATTCTCCCATCACACATTAAGGCAATGCTTGTACAGTCCCTTATCTTCCCCATAATTGACTATGGTGATGTGTGCTACTATGACCTGAATGCAGATCTCCTCAATAAACTTGACCGACTTCTTAATAGCTGCATTCGATTCGTTTTCAATCTCCGCAAGTATGATCATGTATCTGCACATCGATCCCTTTTAAAGTGGTTACCTATCCGGCAGCGCAGAGCCTTGAGGGCATTGACAACTCTGTTTTCTATTCTTCACAAACCCACTTCTCCTTCTTATCTAACTTCTCTTTGTCAATATTTATGCTCTGCACACAGCAAGAATCTTCGTTCTGAGAATAATCGTCTTCTTCGTTGTCCTTCTCATCGCTCTGGTTTTATAAAGTCTTCTTTCTTTGTCCAGGCGGTTTTCCTTTGGAATGCGCTCCCTCAGAATATCAGGACGGTAACCAATCAGTTCACATTTAAAGTGAAAGCTCGAGAACACATACACAAGAAGTTGGCAGATTCGTCTCAGTATTAAGTTGTTGTAGGTTTTCTTGTTTCTATCTCATAACTTTTTGTTTTGTTTTATATATTTTTTTGTATGTATGTATATATGTATTTATTCTTATAGTATTTTACTTATAAATATTTTCATTTGTCTTCTGCTATTGCACCTACTGTGTATTGTTTCTGCATCACCCTAAGGTAGACTGGTAGAAAATGCCCATGGCATTAAGTCCGCCTTTGTACAGTTTTTACTTGTGCATAAAGTTTTAATAAATAAATAAATAAATAAATTATTATGATTATTGAAAACTGACGTTTTCTTCAATAAAAAACAGTAAAAGTAGCTGCTAGTAAGAAGTCATTCAGAGATTTGCTAATCTTTGTTCTTCTCTAAAGAGAGGTTTTGTTTGGGTTTCCATTTCTGTATATCGTCGTCGTTTCAGCCGATAGACGTCCACTGCTGGACATAGGCCTCCCCCAATTTTGGGAGGGTTTGCCATAATCGCCACGCTTGGCAGGCGGGTTGGCGATCGCAGTATGGTATGGTGGTGAAATACACAGAGAACGCTGCTGCCCATTCTCCGGTACGATCCTTAGTCGCCTTTTACGACACCCACGGGAAGTAAGGGGTGGTGGTATTCTTTAAGTCCGGCACCACACAGACCCATTTCTGTATATATAAATTGCTAAAATATTGTTGCGTGGACAAAGTGCTATAATTGTTTAAGCCTTATGTTGATTGTATAGCTTAATAAAAAAAATCATATTTTTTTGTTTTCTTTAATTTTAAAGGAAAATACCAAGAATGTTAATTGTTGCCCCTTTTGTTAATACTTACCTCGGAACCGTTAATTCTAGCCCCGACCGCGGGGTAAGTATTAACTTCTGACTTTTCTGAATAAAATCGACTTTTACAAAAAAGTACCAATTTGTTGTCAAATTAAAACCAACAATATGGTTATTGAATAGTTTGGACGTCATTTAACACAAAAATCATATCAAAATGTTTAGGCGTTTTGAAGCTACAACTGAAAATATAAATTTTGTTAATTTGCGCCCCGGTCTCCCCTATATTTAGATATAGGTATAGATAGATGGATTAGTACCTAATATCCTTTAAAATAATTCAGATTGAGGTTGATAGTATGTTATGCAATTAGGGCGCAGATGGTATGGTGGAATTTGCGCAGAAAAAAACATTTTTTTCAGCGCAAATTTCTCAATATCCTTAAGTTATCTAGTTTTTTTTAAAAATACACACCTATCTATCTAGTAAGTCTACGAATTTAAGTTTTGATAACTACTTAATAAAAAATTCGTTTATAAGGCACTATTTAGATATTTTACTACAATAGGCATGACGAATGATTTTCAAATCCTCTTCCGTAATGTACGTACACATTTACTATTTACGAAAACACCTATATTTCGGTAACAAACTAAAGTTTAACGAAGTTTGAAGCCATTTTTCTAATATTTTTTCAATAGGGTGCGAAAACAGCTCACAGTGTCATGGCGTCGGATCTGACGTCACGCCTAGGTAAACATCAAATGTTGTCAGTATACTATCTATAGTATACTATCTCTGTGAACCACAGTGATGTTTACATAGGCGTGACGTCATGCGCTGTGATTGGTGTTTCAATCAAAATGGCCGACTGCAGTATTCTAGTCTTTTATTTTAGTGAAAATCCGATTAATCTCAAGTTTTTAAATTAAACTAAATCACTGTTTTAAATCCTTTTAATATGTATTTTCCCCTAACATCATTAAATTTTTGATTATTTGATACTGTCGTCACGCCTATTAATAAACGAGTGGTTACAGGAATAGGTAGTTCTTATTCAACAAAAAAAAAAAGAGTTTTTACTGGTACTAGACACTGGGGTTAGCAAAGGATATGTGACATTAGGCCCTATGAATCGCAGACAGGTTTTGATTTAGACTAAGTTCTCATATATTTTTTATTTAATTTTTATTTATTATGAATGACATTAATGTACTTAATATCTTGCATGATTAAAATTCACATGCCATATTAAGGCTAAATAGAATATAAGACCAAATAGTGTAACAATGTAACCACCAATTGTATTTACTCTATTTAAATGTGAATAAATGAATTTGAATTTGAATGAATTTGAATTTTGAATTTGAATTAGTAATCAAAATAAAAATATAAAAATTGAGTTTGGTAGATAAACACCTCAAATTTTAAAATATTTAACGCTTTTGGTTATTTTCAATAAATTCTTACGCGTAGACGACGGTTTTGCGCATGACTTTATTGGGTTTTTTCAGCGTAGTCCACATTTTTTTACAAGTACTAATTCATTAAACTTAAAAAAAATAAATCGTACACTTACTAATATATCTACTATATGCCTAGTATTTAGGATTTTTTTTCAGATCGTTATTTGCTACCAGTTAGCTAAAAAACCGGGCAAGAGCGAGTCGGACTCGCGCATCGAGGGTTCCGTAACCTCCAGGTTTATGCATAAGGTTTATGTTTATGAAATTAAATGTTTTTTTTTTTTTTTGAGTTGATTGAATGAATGGTAAATTGCGGTTTACGATTTATGACGTATTAAAAAAAAACTACTTACTAGATCTCGTTCAAACCAATTTTCGGTGGTAGTTTACATGGTAATGTACATCATATATTTTTTTTAGTTTTATCATTCTCTTATTTTAGAAGTTACAGGGGGGACGACGACGACACACATTTTACCACTTTGGAAGTGTCTCTCGCGCAAACTATTCAGTTTAGAAAAAAATGATATTAGAAACCTCAATATCATTTTTGAAGACCTATCCATAGATACCAAACACGTATGGGTTTGACGAAAAAAAATAATTTTTTAGTTTCAGTTCTAAGTATGGGGAACCCCAAAATTTACTGTTTTTTTTTTCTATTTTTGTGTGAAAATCTTAATGCGGTTCACAGAATACATCTACTTACCAAGTTTCAACAGTATAGTACTTATAGATTCGGAGAAAAGTGGCTGTGACATACGGACGGACAGACAGACAGACAGACGGACAGACAGACAGACATGACGAATCTATTAGGGTTCCGTTTTTTGCCATTTGGCAACGGAACCCTAAAAAGCAATCGAAAAACTTGGTGTATCGTGATTACGTAAAAACGTGTGTGAGTTTTTAGGGTTCCGTTGCCAAATGGCAAAAAACGGAACCCTTATAGATTCGTCATGTCTGTCTGTCTGTCTGTCTGTCCGTCTGTCTGTCTGTCTGTCCGTCCGTATGTCACAGCCACTTTTCTCCGAAACTATAAGAACTATACTGTTGAAACTTGGTAAGTAGATGTATTCTGTGAACCGCATTAAGATTTTCACACAAAAATAGAAAAAAAAACAATAAATTTTGGGGTTCCCCATACTTAGAACTGAAACTAAAAATTTTTTTTTTCGTCAAACCCATACGTGTGAGGTATCTATGGATAGGTCTTCAAAAATGATATTGAGGTTTCTTATATCATTTTTTTCTGAACTGAATAGTTTGCGCGACAGACACTTCCAAAGTGGTAAAATGTGTGTCCCCCCCCCTGTAACTTCTAAAATAAGAGAATGATAAAACTAAAAAAAATATATGATGTACAATACCATGTAAACTTCCACCGAAAATTGGTTTGAACGAGATCTAGTAAGTAGTTTTTTTTTAATACGTCATAAATCGTAAACCGCAATTTACCTTTTATTCAACCAACTCAAATAAAAAAAACATTTAATTTCATAAACATAAACCTTATACATAAACCCGGATGTTACGGAACCCTCGGTGAGCGAGTCCGACTCGCTCTTGCCCGGTTTTTTTTTTTTTGGAATTTATATTAAGTTGTTATCAAAACTTAATTTCGTACACTTACTAGATAGATAGGTGATAAATACTTGTGTATTTTTAAAAAAACTAGATAACTTAAGGATATTGAGCAATTTGCGCTGAAAAAACCTGATTTTTCTGTTTTTTGTCCGCGAAACTGATATATAAAATAATATACAGGGTGTTTGGTGCATCGTTTGCCAAATGGAATTGGCCGAAAGGAGAGGTCATTTGCTATCTCTTAAGGCCCAGTAACTCATTCCTTGTTACACCGGTTTTTTTATTATGACTTTTTAATTTTTATTTAGGAAAATACAAGAACTCTGCATTTAAGCTTAATTTTTTTTTTACTTATGAGTATAGCTTTCAACTTTTATTTTAATTCTTATGTTTACTCTTGTATAGTTCTATGAAATTCAAAATTACTTGCTAATAACATCTAGTTCCTTTTTAATAACTCATAAAGTTTTTGAAAAAAGGAAAAATACACTTAATACTCAACTTTAAATTGCTGTAAAAAAAAAACTTACAGCGATCGGGATCTTCGAATTCTTTTAAAAAGTTCTCTAGTGAGTCCTCTTTCCAACGGTATGCAATATACCAAAAAACACTATTAATAACTTCAGTAATTCGCTAAATGTGTAATCGAGACACATCAGGCTGATATTCGATATTACGGTAAGAACACTAGTTTTCACATAAATAACATTCTTTGAGTAGGTGGATAGTGTTATCTCACTCTTACGCAGTCTTTTATCTCTTTCTAGGGTTCTAACTTTCCTCGAACTTGAAATAAAAAGTGTCCAGTTTTGTCGTTTTTTATTACACTCGGACGTGGATGATCCGAACTTTTTAAAAAGATTTTCTACAAACACACCTTACCCTAATTATTAGCTCAGCTACCAATTTTCAGTGAAGACCTGTCATTTGTTTTTCATCAAGACGATTATCCCGCTCACTGGAGATTAACCGCCAGGGAGTACTTGGATGTTGAATTCCCAGAATCATGGATTGGGAGGGATGGACCTATTCCTTGGCCTCCGTTCCCCAGACCTGACTCCGTTAGACATCTGGGGATGGCCCAAAGAACTTGTTTACTCCACGGAAGTTGAGACTAGGGACTAAATCATTCCAACGCATTGAGGCGGCTTTCGTCACTATCAAAGCAGAAATACGTATACACCACTACAGTCGAGATAAGACGAAGATGTCGCGCGTGTGTACGCAATAGTGGAGGACAATTGGAACAAAATTTATAATTAGGTACTTATTAAATAAAAGTTTATTTTTTATTTCAAGGTCGAAGAAAGTTAGAACCCTGGAAAGAGATAAAAGACTGCGTGAGAGTGAGATATCACTATCCACCTACTTAAAGTATGTTGTTTGTGTGAAAACTAGTGTTCTTACCGTAATATCGAATATCAGCCTGATGTGTCTCGATTACACATTTAGCGAATTACTGAAGTTATTATAAGTTTTTTTTTGGTATATTGCACACCGTTGGAAATGGGATAAACTAGAGAACTTTTTAAAAGAATTCGAAGATCCCGATCGCTTTTAGTTTTTTTTTTTACAGCAATTTAAAGTTGAGTGTTAAGTGTATTTTTCCTTTTTTCAAAAACTTTGGGAGGTATTAAAAAGGAACTAGATGTTATTAGCAAGTAAATTTTTAATTTCATAGAACCATACAAGAGTAAACATAAGAATTAAAATAAAATTTGAAGGCTATACTCATAACTTTAAAAAAAAATTAAGCTTAAATGCTGAGTTCTTGTATTTTTCCAAATAAAAATTAAAAAGTAATTAAAAAAAACCCGGTGAAACAAGGAATGAGTTACTGGGCCTTAAGAGATAGCAAATGACCTCTTCTTTCGGCCAATTCCATTTGGCAAACGATGCACCAAACACCCTGTATATCCCTTAAATATTTTTGACATAGGAACAATGTAAAGTACTTAGAACATTAGCAGGTAGGTAGAAAACAAAAAACATTTTGTGTTGAAAATTCTGATTGGACAAGGCATGCAGCCCGGAAAATGTTTTGTTGAAAACCTTACTCGT
This sequence comes from Mesoligia furuncula, assembly GCA_916614155.1. Lineage (NCBI taxonomy): Eukaryota > Metazoa > Arthropoda > Insecta > Lepidoptera > Noctuidae > Mesoligia > Mesoligia furuncula. The sequence continues at coordinate 7,382,682 of OU744794.1, forward strand.
GTACATCCTAGATTTAGTAAAGCAAAAACAATCTATAGTAAAAGTGGGCAGTGCTGCACACCCCTTTCTATTTCAAGTTAAACAAATATCAACTTTATTTCAATGATAATAAGTTGATTTCAGAGTGACTAGCACTATTGAAAAAGTTATAAAAATGTTTGAAGTTGTAGCGTAAACTAAACGTTATTGTGTACGAATTAAAGTTGTTTATCCATTTATTCATATTTGTTTACATTTTTGGTAAATAAATCGCGAACCCAGGTTAATCATAATTATGTTTTTGTTATCACATGACTTAAAGGACCAGAGGACTTGAGCTCCTCAAGTTCTGGGTTGAGTTGCACGATTTTTGACAAATGCGTGCACTGATTGGACGGGTCCGCTCAATCTGTGGTTCTTTCCTCAAAAGACCACTTCAGACACCAATCTACATGGTCTTCACACGATCTGCCCAAGATTTTATCTGGACTTTAAAAGAGACTGTGACCTCTGAATTTGTTTCTGCCTTTCTTCTCAGAATAGTCAGATAGGCAACGACGACCTCATCTATTTAAAAAAAATATGATTGACGTGCAAAAGTGTTTGTACAAACCTACTTACAGAGACACGGAGACAAGTAGTGTTTGAAAAGTTAAGTCGTTGTAAGTTTAGTTAAGTCGTTGTAGAAATACGAAACGCTTAGAAAAACGTTTCGTATTTCTACAACGACTTATAACATGATTGACATAAGCTTTCCGGTTGCTTATGTCAGTTCCATACATATTTGCCTGTGCCATCATTGTTTACGCTGATAGAATGTTACAATGTCTAGACCCCCTATAACTATAATTTTTCCGAGAACACTAAAAATGAAACTTAATTTTCGAAAAGGTGACGTGTTATTTTTAAATAAATTATTTCCCTCATAGCTCGTTCTCGCGACTTCATTCGCGTGACATTAATACGTTTTCATTGTCTGTCTATTTTTCTAGAGTAAAAGAAGTAATCTTAAGTTATTCCTATCTCTATCTATCTGCCAGTGAAAGTCCCGTCAAAATCGATTCAGCCGTTTCGGAGCTTAGCCGGAAAAAACTGACAGAAAAAAATGTTTAAAATTGATTTTTTGGTGTAAGTACCGTATACATGGGGTAATGCTAAATGCGCATAACCTCTTGGGGGTCATTGTATTCATCATTATGAACAACTTTTACTATGGAACCCAAGCTTAAATCACGAAAAAAAAATCAGTTGTTCCCATCCTACATTTATGCGCGCATAACTCGTCAAAATGTACTAAACAGCTGTTTTTTTTTTGCGATTTCAGGTTTGGTCCCATAGTAAAAGTTGTTCATAATGATGAGTACAATGACCTCTTAAGAGGTTTTGAGCATTTAACGTTACACGTTGTATACTTTCACATGCATTTAGTAAAACGCTTTTATTTTGACATTACAAACAGACACTGCAAATGTATTTCAACGCGCTATTTTAAAAGTCATGCTTCGTTAACCTTACCGATATCCAACTGACAGACTATATAAAGAGGCAGCTCTTCTTGGGGTACGGAAACTGTATATTTCAACAGTTGTTTCGAAAAGTCACTTAAAATGTTTAAAGAGAACTGATTTAAAAACCCTGCAAAGCAAAAGAAAATTCAGAACCTAGAGTGTGTACCCGAACCCTAGAGTAAACTCTGCGTTCGCCCAAAGACTTCCATCATTCCTACATACTCACATCTACAATAAGGTAAACTCTGTCCTGAAGATCCGTAGCTCCTCCTACACCCAAATGAAACACACAGTTAAAATTTGGCTCTTGGAACAATCATACACTTCTTCTGAAAAAATCCTAAGTATAACCAAATAAACTCAACTCACACTCACACACATACATACACTCTCACCCCTCACACTCAAACACAGTCGCACACTACAGAACAGCAGCACAAACGGAAATTAAACCAAGTTTTACTTTTATATCTAAATTTTAAATTTTATTTTAAGAATTCTATTGTTTTTAGGTTTACCTATGTAATGGTGCCCAAGGCACAGGCCGTGCCTAGTCTGTGACCAACGATACCTCCATATTGTAACTTTTATTATTATTTCGTTTATTTATCTATTTACTTACCTAATTACATTTTTAAATATTTCTTAAAATATAAAATAAGTATAAAAAACATTTAAAAAAAATAGTTATCCGCCGGTGTCGGGAGCAGGGTCCAAGCTATTATTATTATTTATTTGTATGTATATATTAATTAACCTTTTCGTTCCGTGTTCGTTAGTTATTACGTGTATTTAAAATATTATTAAGTTAGCTACGAAATCACTGCCGGGTCAGCGGGATTGTCCGAAAGGGTTACCGCTGGCCCGGAACATAAAGGGCTAAGGAAGGAACACGGGTGGGTTTTAGTCAGTAAGAGTCTGACACTCCCTTCCGCTCCACCCAGAGCGGGAGGAGTCATTTGATGATGTCCCATCCTCAAAAAAAAAAAAAAAGCTACGAAATCACAAGTGTCCCACACATTCAGGTAATAAAGCCATGTCATGACAGCGCACGCCATAAACGATTTTGTAGAAACATAAATTCGTATTTATGCCATAAACTTTCCCGTGATAAAGTTGGGGATATCGACTAACTATAAAAACATTTTGCCTGTCTATCATAGAACCTTCCGGACCACATCATCCATCACATATGTCGGGGGGTCGCTGCCCCCTATATGTTTTTGGGGCTTGCTGCAAGTTTGAAGTTGAAGCGATTTGAGGGAGACAGTGAATTTGTAAATAGGTCTTATTTTATGGCAATTACGTATCATTTTTATTACTTTTGAAGCTTGGTTTTTACAATGATTTAAGTGAATTTGAAGTGAGTGAAGTTTTCTTATAAATTGTATTTTAATACATTTTACGTTGATGCCACATTTTTAAATTATATTGTTACTTTGTTATGGCTTATAGTGGTTAAAGTGAAAACTCTGACGTAGTTATCAGCGAATCTTTCTTCAATATTGTGCAACAAATAGTCATAAATACTTATACTTACAGGAAAAAAATTAGCCAGTGCGTAAACTGTAACCATGAATTGAATTCAGCATACGATTATAGACCCTAGTGCAGAAATCCTTCATCGGTTATAAAACAAATAAAATAAATAATAAATAATAGTTGTTCCATACATTTTGACCGCGAAGGTATTGCACTTTTCTATGAAATGACACTTTTTTTTTTACCGGCGAAATATTTTAACATGTGCGCAAACTCATCCATCTGCCTAGCCTTTTCTCAACTATGTTGGGGTCGGCTTCCAGTCTAATCGGATGCAATTGAGTACCAGTATTATACATGGAGTGACTGACGTCCACAACCCAGTTGTTGGGTAATATGAAACCACTGAAAGAAATAAGCAGTAAATAAAAATGAAAACGAAAATGAAAAACATTAATCTGAACTGCTTTAAACAGTTCCAGGTGAGCCTAACGTTCAAAACAGTATGTTTTACTGATCCCGAAACAGTTAAAGCTTGAGGCAAAATGTTACCGTCTTGACAGTAAACTTTAACGTTTTAAGTAGCTAAAACGTCAAATGGTGATATCGTTCAAAACCATTGAAATTTACTTACATTACAGTAATGGTGGTTTTACTTTTTTATTTGTTGTTTTTTTTTTCAGTAAATTGTATGTTCAATCATTAAAAGTTACTGTTTTATCTTCTCCCATTTTCACACACTTCTTCTTACTGTATAAAGTCAGTAAGTCAATTAATGTGCTTTAGTAAGAAATTATTTTTTTTCAGTGTGACGACCCGTCACGATTTTCACGAATGTCAGCCTACGCAATCCGCTACATCTTCTCATTTGCACCAACCAGCATGTTTAAGGTCAACTTCAACCTGATATTGTGTTGAAATTGGTATATTATTGAAAAATTTATAAAGCCCCGAAGGGCATCGAGGGTCGGGCCCTATACAAGAATATTTTCAAAGAATTTAGTTTCTCCTTAATTTACGGGCAGTTTATATGCCATGCATAATGTAACGCTATTGTGTGCTTTGTGCTGAGTCTTTCCCTTGTAAGAAGCAAATTTTGGCCATAAATTCTTTGCCTCCTAATAGGAATTCGTTTATCTAGCAAGAATAAGCGAAAAAGGTATGTATTTTCTTTCAATTATGTCGTTGTAATTTTTTATCGGAAAATAGTTATTTTTTGTTTAGAGAAAAGTGTTAAGCTATGAAAGAATGTAGGCACTCAGATACTCATTTTACATAATTGTAGAACAAGTCTGGCCAATGTTATCCGATTTGAAAAACCTACAAAAAAATTTTGTTCAGAATTTTATTCGATGTCCAACGGATTGTTTGCCCAGTGTATTATCAGCCAATATAGCTTACAGCTAGGTATCAATACATCTGTGCTACGCCGTGCTACACAGAGTTATGCTACGTAGCGCGGTCGGTGCTACGCGTCGTTGAACCGTACTACATCACTGTCCGGAGCTACGAACGTAGCGCTCAGTGCTACGACTTTTTTATTTGGCATAATATATTTCAATTTATTTTTTTGTGGAAAAAATATTTTCGTCAATAGATTGTTTTTTAAAATTGTTTTTTTTTTGAGATATTCGATGGTAAAAGACAACATCAAAACAATTTTTTAAAAACCAATTTCCTGTTGGTTCTTATTTATTTTACGTAGATGCCAAAACCCAATCTAAAACTTCTAAGTCAAACGTAATATTTGTTTTTCTAGTTAAACGACTTTGTTCAACGAGCCGGCTATTGAATTTACGTCGAGTAGCGAAACTCTTGAAACTTCTAAAAAAATTTCCCTCTCGACTATAATGAGATTAGATTTCTTTGCTTCTTCGAGGGCAATTACTGAATACTTTTTATGGCCTCATCAGTTTCGTATTTACGTAAACTATGAGGCAGACACGAATTCTTTTATTTCTGTTGTTCTACTTTCATAAGCGGAAACCTGAAAGGTATGAAATCAAATACGTAGCTGTAACCCAAGATTTTGCCTAGCAACTTGGCAACACGAGATTCTGTTCAACATATTTATGAGAAATTCGTCGAATTTTAATAAGAGCAAAGTACGGCTTCTTAGAGCGGTTTTGCACTACATCCGATCCGGATCCGCATTAAAGTCCGACTTCAATTCGAACTGGGAATGTTCTAAATTCGGACGGATAGAGTTCGGATCTAGTGCGCAACCCCTCATACAAATAGGACTATGGTCACTACGGACCGGCATTTCTCGGATTCGGATCGGATGTAGCGTAGAACCGCTCTTAGGCTACATGGATTTCTTGTGAAATTAACAATAGGTACAGTCCTGAAATGGAAAGATTAAGCACCTGGAAAGGAATGTAGTTGGAAATTCCATAAGCTTTTCGTGCGAATGCTTGACTATATCCATTATCATACTGTATTTTGTATAATTACAAACCCTCATATTGTGTGGCACTCTTACATTGATTTCTTTCATAAATTCTTAAATATCTATAAAGAGTTATTGGTAAAACATTAACAACCTCTTAAGAAGTCATTGTACTTATCATAATAAACAACTTTTACTATGGGACCAAACCTGAAATCGCGAAAAAAATCAGCTGTTCCCTACATTTTGACGAGCACGAACATAAATGTAGGAAACAGCAGATTTTTTTTTCGCGATTTCAGTTGTCGGACGATTTCAGTTTCGGATGCCGACTCCAATATACTTGGGAAAAGGCTAGGCAGATGATGAATAGTAATAAAAACGATTTAAAAACGAAAACGATTGTACCCACAAGAATAAAACATGAATTACAAGATACTGACACGGGCTTATTTAAGCACTGCCAAATTGTAAATGTCTTTCAAAATCAAAATCAAAAATCAAAATGTTTATTTCACATGGGCACTTATGAAACGTCAGAAGCTAGGTGCACGGTTCCAATTGGTCGTTGCCTATGGAGAAGAACCGGCAAGAAACTCCATGGTTACTCTTTTAAAAATAATTTGACAAGATACGTTTACGTGTTTTAAGTGAGAATTACCATAATTTAAGTAATATTCGTAAATACGAAAGACTAAAGTCGTTGCGTTGTTTGACCTACTTACCCACATTTATCGAATCCAAATCTAATAATGTTTATGGAGCGCGGACGTGGGAATGCATGCTACCATCGTATATGAATGATTTACCTATGGAAATCTGCAATGTAATAAATGCGAAGAACTGTTCAAAGGTATTAAAAAGATACTTTCTAGATTGCAGTGCGATCTAGTAAAAAAATATGTATGCACAGACGCCAGCACATCAAGTTACTACAATCTGTCAAATTTCTTTAATAGATTTTCAACTTTATTGCTAAGGCATAAAATTCAAGATTGACTGGGAAAAGTTGACAGTTTCGCTTAGCTTGATGTGCTGGCGTCTGTACCTATGTACCTAATTGCGCCGAGTTGCCATGTCTAGCCATACAGCTGTTAAACCCACGATGGTTTGTGTGGTGTGTTTAATAAAACAATGATTTGTCAATGTTTTGTTTTTGATTAAGTAAAAAAAAATATAATAGAACTACCATTATTTTTCTCTAAAATAACTTGAACCTATTTGTTATTCCGTTACTATTGTTGTTACGTAAAGCTAAATAAATTACAACACAACTTTATTTCAAGCGGATTAACTCGAACAAAGTTGTCGAGTGAGATAATTTGCGTCAAACTTTGAAGCCGTATATCTTGCTAAATATAAATCGGACGCTAAATGTTGTTGATGCGCATAAATATTAACAAAGTAAGTAACTTTATTTTGTTAGTGATTTATTGTTGTTTCTTCACGTTTTAATTATTTTGCTGATTTGGTAAATTAACTTAATTAGGCTGCTAAAACTTTAAATAAACCAAATTTAAATGCAATGGATATCCTTTTCTAGGAAACTGTAAGGTGTACGCAGCTTTTGCAATTTTCTGTCTATGAAACCAGTTTCACATTATTATGATAAATGATTTTATTGCTAAGTAGATTTGTACAAACACTTTTACACGCCTATGATTTTTTTTAAACTAGATGTGGTCGGCGTTTCCCATCTGACTATTTTGAGAAGAAAGGCCGAAACAAACTCAGAGACCACACTTTCTTAAGTTTAGACATATAATCTTAGGTCAGATCATGACATGTGATGACCTTATGATGTATCATGTATGTATGTATTCATTTAAGTATGTATGATCTTTTGAGGTATTTTTTGATGGTCTTTTGGTGTTCTTATAGATTTTTGGTCTTTTGGTTTATGGTATGGTCTTTTGAGGTTTTGTTTTGTTTTATGAGCATTGATTTTGAATACATACTAAGGGTATGTTTCAGTGTCTGTAAGCATCACGTTAAACATCAATTTATTATTTAACTAATGATCCTTCCTTGCTTCGCACAGGTGGAATATACTAATATGGCGACATGTCCCAACATCGAGATTTATGTGCAATAACTAAGTTGGACCGGACCTTCCGAAAAAAAAAACTAAGTGATGGTGAAAACCACATCAAAATTCAATGTGTAATTTAGAGGAATAAGCTGTTACACAGACAGACGCGAAAAGTGACTTTCATTTATAATATACTAGCTGTGCGCCCCGGGGTTTCACCCACATAAGTGTCGATCCCGTGGGAATATCGGGATAAAAACTATCCTATGTCCTTCCCCGTGATGCAATATATCTATGTGCCAATTTTCATCCAAATCTGTTCAACGGTTTACGCGTGATTGAATAACAAACATCCAAACATCTTCACAAACTTTCAAATTTTTTTTTATTAGTAGGAACTAGGATAGTAGGATTATTGTTTTATACTATTTATTTTAGATACAGTTTAAAGCTAATTCATACCTGTCTGGCTCTTTTAGTGACATATGCTTGAGCATATGTGCTGCTGATGTTGGTGTGGCGTTGAACTTCAGGGCGTGAAGCTCCCTAAAATAGGGTTAAGCTACATGATGACTGATTCATGCAAGCCATCAGGTAGAAAAGGTAAAAACTTAGGACGCTAACGGGGGATTTCCGGATTTACACTAGGTCGACTTTCCTCGTGCGGCTGGTCACTCACCAAATCGCCTAACAAGCCGAACCGCCACCCCATTTATGAAATGTGAAAGCTTGCAGGTGTATATGTTAACGGAAAATTGTGCAATCCGTCATTCTATACAATTCCTAGGAAATGTGTACAATTCCTAAAATAGATAGGAAATCTATGATATATTTTTTAATAAGCACTTTTTCTAGGAAATCTATACATTTCCTAAATAGCAATCGGAAATCTTAAAAATTCAATATGTGGTGCTTCTAGACGACGTGTATGCAAGAGCGAGCGACAGGAAATGTATGTATTAAATAATCTTTGAAAGATTATCGACCTGACGTCGACGTCGACGACGACGTCGTTAGAAATAAAACATGCAGCATGCTAAATTTATGCTTTAAAATGTTATGCTTAATCATGATTATGATTAGAGAAATTTACGAACGTGTTTTATGTCTTTTAGTCACAGAAAGCATTACTTTTTATATACACACATCAAAAGTGTCTAGGGATCAACATATATTTTTGCAATAACTTTTCTCCTGATTGATATTAATTAAAATTTTCTTTAAGGATTCATCAAATAAAGTGTTTTCGTTTGTCACAGTAACGATAAACCAAGTCACCTTTGCATTAATAAAGAAATTTGCCATTTTCCTAATAAAGGGATTTTTGACATTTGAACCACTAACACAAAAGTTCGAAAAAAAGACTGAAATAACAGTTTTCTTTAAAATTTTATTGGGTAACTTAAACAATTAATAATCCGTGTTTCTACCGCGAACACTAACAACACAAGAACATCGGTTTGGCATACTCAAAATGAGTTCATCCAAATCACGCTGTGGACTGGCCGCCCATGTTCGTTGCAACAACAAAAAAAGGTCTTCTTGCGACTGGATACCCTCCATATTCGGCAGAGCTCTTCTCTGTAGCATATCCCATGCATGCTCAATCGGGTTCAAGTCTGGCGACTGAGCAGGCCAGGGCAGGACATTGATGTTAGCTGCGGCGAGAGTCTGTCTTACAACTCTTGCGGTGTGCGGTCGTGCATTATCATGCATTAACTGAAATAAGGGACCGATTTGCACTTGTAGAGGAACGATGACGTCTGATACAATCGTCTCAGCATAAATTTGAGCGTTGAGGTTGCCTCTGATCCAAATCAACTCAGTTCTTCCGCCGATCCAAATACCCGCCCATACCATGATGGTTCCACCACTATAAGGATGGACTTCCTGGCAGGATTTTAATCGCTGTTGGCGTCCAGGGGTTCTCCAGTGTCGTATACGTCTTGTATCCGGTCTCATACCAAAACGAGACTCATCAGAAAAGCACACGAAACGCCATTGTTCTTCTGCCCAATTTCTGTGTTCAAGAGCCCATTGATATCGAATCCTACGATTGTGCATTGCTATAGGTGGTACCCGTAGCGGTCTTCGGGAATGAAGGTTCACTTCATGCAAGCGGTTTCTGACTGTTTGGTCGCTAATTAAGTTCCCTGAAGAGTGATGAAGCCTCACGGCTAACATCATGGCGGTTATTGTTGGAGCTCTTCGAGTTAAGATTTGAATGTATCGGTCTTGTCTCCGTGTGGTGCAGCGATACCGTCCTCCATGGCGCTCAGCCACGGTACCAGTGCTTCGGTAACGTGTCCAAAGTCGACTGATAACACTCTGACTTGTATTCAGAGCTAAAGCCACAGTACGTTGCCGGGAACCAGCTTCTATCATTCCCACGGCTCTGAGCATTTCTTCCCTGCTTAAATGACGTCGCCGCTCCATAATAACGTTGGTTTTAATCAGTAGTAGGGAAACAGTAGCACTAATAATGTCTTCAATGCGTTGTATGTTTTTATAGGGAAAATATTGACAGCTGATTTTCATCTTTTACTCGAATTCGATTCACAGTTCCTGATTCAAATTATGAAATGCACCAAAAAGGATCCATATAAATTTATAAAATCATAAATTTATTACAAAGCCACATCTCAATCTCAAGAAATCCGCATAAAAATGCTTGATCCCTAGACACTTTTGATGTGTGTATTTCCTAGTATCATCTTGGAATTGTATACAATTCGTAGGAAATACATACATTTCACAGGAAATGTGTGTATTATAGAATCTTTGAAAGATTATTTTACACGTTTCCTAAGTAGGCTCGGAATTGCATATATTTTGAATTTGAATTGTTTAAAATTCCTAGGTTTTATACATTTCCGGTAACATATATACTCCATTTGAAATAAGATTAGACATTTAAATGAACCTTATTTACAATCCGTTCAACCGATTTTTAATTATATTGTTTTTTATTGTTTTAATATTATTGGTGGCATGATAATATAAGGCAGCTGCAGTAAGCCGTTGGTATTGTAACCACTTTTTTGTTTTTAATACCATCCTTATAACTACGTTATAGAAGTCAAAATCGGTTGAACGGACAGTCCGTTCAAATGGGTTTATTTAAATGTCTAATCTTATTTCAAATGGCAAAATGAACAACATCGACCTTCATGCAGCGGGCGATCGCCTGCGACTGAGCATTTTCACGGTCGATTTTAGCATTGCGGACCCACCATACCACTGGCCATACCCCTGGTGGTATAGTGGGTCTAAAACTATACCACTGAGAAAATAGTGTTGTGGAAAACAGTCAAAGTCAGACCCGTCGCCGCACGACAAAAGCCAATACCTACTATACTTTGGAACTTGTGGCTATAGTCACCTGTGTAAAGTCGTGAGTGTTTGATCCTTTTGAAACCTCATAAAATGAACTTTAACAATCAATGGATTGAAATAAAACCTTCCCCAAACGTATGAAATTTTAGAACCGCTTACGAAGTGACTACCCAACCTAGTATTAAAACCTATAAGAGAATTACGTCTATTGCTTAAGAGTCGCAAACAATAGACTTCAACGAATTATTCCGTTCTAATCCCCTGAACGCCCCCTCCACCCCCCCGCCTCGATCCCCTCCTGGATCGTCTTCTGTTTTAATCTTTGTCTTATCCACTATAAACTTTCTCATACCGGTTTGGACCGCTTTTTCTTTTGTTTTTGATCCTGAAGGATCGTCAGCAGCAAAAATAAGTACAGGGTTTAGACTATAAAGTAGTCTTGGTTGAAGTCTATTGTTTGCGACTCTTTAATCTCTTTAACTCTGAATCACGTTTAAAAAAAGGGGGGTTTTTCAAATCTATCTACGGAATATTGTTCTCTATAGACCTTATAACAGACCACTTACTGTATTGAATCATGATGCCTCGCCTTACTGCCTCTCCTATACAGGGTGCCGGCTGCAGCGGCTGCAGTGAGCAGCGCCAACGCAGCCGCTGCGCAGCCTCCCGCAGCGAACAACACGCCCCCGGTGTTCTGTGACGCGTCGCCTGCAAGACGAGCTGTCTCGTTGTGGGTTACAACTGTTGATAGACCTGTTGGAAGAAACAATGGCGTTACTAAAGTTAAGTAATAATTAGCTATTGAACACAACAACATGGCGTTTTACACGAAATGAGAGGCAAAGGTTTTTAGTACGTCCATATTTAACCCATTATTTTTGAATCTCAGGGGGGGTCCGTGGCTAAACAATAACAGCCGCACATGTCGATCGATCAGGTTAAGCTACGCTTGCCACGGTTGGTCTGTGGATGGGTGACCGTCTTTACATACCGTGACCCCTCCGTGCCTCGGAAAGCACGGTAAGCCGTTGGTCCCGGCTAGCTGTCATTCGTGGATCTTTGACAGTCGTTACGGGTCGCCAAGGGATATCGTGTTACCCGGTAACTGGGTTGTGGAGGTCAGATAGGCAGTCGCTCCATGTAAAATATTGGTACTCAGCTGCATCCGGTTAGATTGGAAGCCAACCCCAACATAGTTGGGAAAAGGCTAGGCAGATGATGATCTTTGAATGGTAACTCACCGAGTCGCAAAAGTTCCGCCTTGGGGTTTGCCAAAGAACAATGGAGCACAGCATTTTAGGCATTAAACGGTCTGACAGAATACGAAACACCACGCTGCGCTCCAAAACGGTGATCCTAGACGTAGGCTGTCAAGCTTCACGCACAATAACCGCTTGGCAACAGTCTCTACACGATGGGTGCCTGATGATGGAAAGCACTGCCGAGGCCGGCCGAGGAAGAGGTGGTGAGACTCGCACCGCAGGGTTGGATCGAGGTGGCTCTAGAAAAGGATGCCTGCAAGGATTTGGAGGAGGCCTTTGCTCAGCTGTACACAGTGGGACAGTGTAGGCTAAATTAAAAAAAAAAATGAATCCCATGGGTGATCCTAGTGAATAGAGTTGAGATGAGAGAGAATTATTTTCGTCGTTTAAAAGTCTCCGGTCTGTTATCAAATGTCTGTTCCTTTAAAAACGTATTTAAGTACGATGCCAAAGTCGTTTATTATTGCTAATTAGGTGGACAACGCACTTGGCAACTTAACCGACAAGCCGGGATATATTGCAACTACTTTAGGGTGCTGCAAATCTATAGTATGACTTAAAACAGAACAAAAGCTGAATTGGAAAAATGACAATGAATCTTTGGAGGCCACTGTACATTGTAAATGACACTATACATTGAAACCACACATAAGATGCAAACTGCCCGAAAATTAGTCCGCCGCCCTCGGCTGCTTGCAGCGTATTGTGCGATGACATTACAGTGCACGGATTAATAAATTATTACGACAATGTGTTGGAGAATAGAAGTCAGGCATCGTTTAAATTAAAACAGGTTTTTGTTCTGAATCGTTTCGAAGAATTTCTTTATTTGCATAAGAAGGTCTATCATGCGGCCATCTCACTTATTTATTTATCAGTAAATTTTTTATTTTTTTTATTTTTGCAATGTTACTCAATATCACACTATTTATACATACCTATTCGTTACTGTTTTTATGTGACACTAATTTATTTTTATTTAATTATGCATACACACGTCACGTTGCAGTGTAAAACTGATTCACATCTGTCACCTCACATCAGGTCCAGTTGAAAACCAGCGTCAGGCACTAGTTGTCTGGCATTTTTGCTGAACTAGGCCTTTTTGGCGCAACCGTGAGGCACACATTCCTGCTAATTTCTTACATCGGACTGCACTTTTTATTTTTATCTGATGTATGTACGATTATCTGGTGTGTTGTGTGTCTTTTAGTCGGTGCTAAATAATAGTAGATTATGCACTGAGGGGCTAAAGTTGTGTCTTATGTCACGGGCGTCATATTGAATCTCGAGAGCAATGAAGGATTCGGGAGTTAAGAGTTTAACTCACGAGCGAAGCGAGGGAGTTAATACAAGAATCCTGAATGCAGCGAGGGATTCAAGCTAGCCCAAGGCAAAGACACCTTTAGCCCAGAGGAGGATACTCTACTTTTTACACCTACTGTGAGAAAATAATAGCCATAGTACGAAAATTCGCGCCTTTATTGCGTCTACCAAGAAGTAGCCAAGACACGAGCAATTCGATTTTCAAAAAAAAAAGTCTCTTCTACGGTTTTATCGTGTGTGTCTATTGATATCACTCTCATGGAAGTGGCATTTGTGTTAACTAAGCTTTATACAGGGCTGGTAGAATGGTTTTGGATGATTGGCTGTATGCATTTTGAATTTAGAACGTCATTGGAGACGCTCGTGAAAATAGAGTATTTTTGATAAAATGTGATAAATCGACTGTAGTATAGATAGGTTTAATTATTGATTTATTTATTCACAAAATCCACAGCAATTTTAGCGCAGTTTACTTAAAATAAATTAACTAATGGTACAGCCAATTACTATTACGGTATTACGGCGCGGTACGGTATTTGTTATTATTAATGTCCGTTTTAATGTTATTCCATTCCTTTTAAAAAATGGTTCGTAGTTATCTAATTATTCTTACAATATTATGTCTTTGAAAACATGGCAACGATATGAAGAAGCAGTCGTTATGATTTTGTAGGAAATCGAGAATATCATCCACGCGTAGTAAGGGTTTCGAGAATAGCTTTCCTCTTTCTGGCACCAAAGGGTGTTTGTTAGTCGATACTATACTGCCAATTTAGCTTAGCATGTGAGATTCCAAATTCAAATCACATTATTGACCAGCGGGTCATAATGAAATCCAGTACAACATTATTGACCGGCTGTGCCCCCGGCCACTAATGACTCACTTTAGGTTAAGGTTGCTTGACATATAATTTGACATTTTCGAGCAGGTGGTGTGAAAATGTATTTTCTTTCTTTCTTTCTTTAAATCACTCTTAAACAATACACAAAAAAAAACTACGACAATATCAACGCTATCCCATAAAACAAGACACACACCCCCCCCTGCTTACATTAAATTGAATACCGAGTATAATAAAAAATTTGGAAATAAAGGAGGGTGTATAATGGTGACATAATGAGCTTGGATACTCTGCCTTTATTACGTCCTCCCCTAATATTAAAGCCGAGAACGATTTACAGGTGGGTGAGCTAGAAAAAGTGGGGATATTGCCTGTTAAGTATCAATTTAGACTAAGTGTTGAAACGATACGGTTCTGAGAGGTTTTTGTTCCATTTATAGACGCCCCGGCCGATTATAGACTGTATAATGTCCTTTAAGAGCGTGTATTCGATTTGCGACGAAAACATCACGTTTTCGAGCTTTTTCCAGGGCAATATCGTAATGATGTGAGCAGATTATTTGAAGACTACAGAGTAAAAGTGTAATTTTTAATGACGGTTTTTGAAAGCTAAGACATGGCATGTTGTTTTACGAAAATAGACGTCAGAGTTATCTTTTTCCAACAGGACATATTTATGGTCTCAAAGTGCAACACAGAGCTAAAATTACGAAAATATTGCTATTAGATATTAAAAAACATAAAAATAATAAATATAAAAAATATTTAAAATATTTAAAAATTACAAAATCGATTCACTTTAACATTTTTTTTTCCCAGTAGTTGAATAGAAACATAACTAATATATTTATTTTATCAAAATAAAGGTAATGCTTAATATTCTGAATTTTTTTCAGACCATTATTTAAACTCATTTAGGTATTTTCGACGATTATTTAAAAAACACTATAAATCATTGCGCGCAATCCTTTTTCGATCAGTGCGTGCCAGGTCCTCCCAGCGACAGGACGTATCACTTTTTGTTTTAAGTTTTTAGTTTAGGTTACGTCGTTCTAGCAATCGTGTAGATTTTGTCTTGCGCTAAATCGAATACGCGCTCTTAACACTAGCTGTGGCCGCGACTTCGTCGGAAAACAATAATGTGTCTTTTTACTTATTATTTTTCTGTATTAAGGGTTTCCTACGTTATCCATACTAATATTATAAATTCGAAATTCAAATTCAAATTCAAAGCATTTATTTCAATTAGACCTTGTACAGGCACTTTTGAATTGTCGAAATTAAAATTAAATAGTCTGTCAGTTAGTCCGAAAGTTGAAGCTAGTTGCCCATTCCAAAACGTAGATCTCTATGGAGAAGAACGGGCAAGAAACTCCATGGACACTCTTTTAAATCAAGATATTACAAAATCCTGGGTACATTATTCTTGTTGCTTCTATATGTGAGAACAATGTAAAAAAAAGACACAAATGAAGAAACAATTCAAAATATAAGATTAAAAATAAGCATTGGCAGTTAAGAGATGACCAGTCTCAACCGACGGCGCCCGTTCACGAACATGACGCGTGGATCAGCACCATCCAGCTCAACCAGTTTGTAGGGAACCGAATGATCCAACACACGCGCCACCATCGGTGAGACATTTAAGTGAGCATGACAAGTTCTCAACTGCCATGCTCTTTCAAGTCAACATCAAAATTAAATCATAATAAACGGAAACATGGTTCTTACATTTACAAAATTAAAAAATGCTTCTAAATTATACAAAACTATAGTTTGCAATTTATTTAAGAGGTTAATAGAATTTAAAAAAATAATAAAAAACAATTATATGAACTCATATAACTTGTCAGTAAACTAATTCTGGAGAAAGAACATAAACATTGTCTTGAGTTAATCAGGGCGACCAACTATTCTTATCGTTTAAGTAATCGTTGATGGAATAGTATGCCTTTGAACAAAGGTTGGATTTTATTTGAGCTTTAAATGTATTAAAGGGCAAATCTAGTAATGAAGAAGGTAGCTTGTTATAAAAGGTTATACCAAGCCCAACAAATGAGTTATGAACCTTATGAAGCCGGTGAAAGGGAGCGCGTAGTTTGTCCTTATTTCTGGTGTTAACATTGTGAATATCACTGTTTTTAGTATACAAGTGTATATTTTGCCTAATATATAAAATGTTGGCAAAGATGAACTGTGATGCAACCGTAAGAATTCCAATATCTTTAAAAAAATCTCTTAGAGAAACTCTGGCACCTAACTGGTATATTGCTCGAACAGCTCGTTTTTGCAGGACAAATATATTTTGTATATCAGCGGCTTTGCCCCACAGCAGAATACCGTAGGACATAACGCTGTGAAAATAACTAAAATAGACTAAACGAGCTGTATCAACGTCAGTGTATTGTCTTACTTTCCTGACGGCGTAGGCAGCCGAACTGAGCCTTCCTGCTAGACTTGATATATGTGGTCTCCACTGAAGTTTGGCATCTACTGTTATTCCCAGAAAAACTGCCGTGTCCACAGTTTCAAGCACCTCTTTATCTAAGACGATGTTGGGTCCTAGATTTCTAACATTCGGTAAGGCGAACTTTACACATTTCGTCTTCTTGGCATTGAGGACTAGGTTATTTGACGTAAACCAATTCGTAACTATTGAGAGCGCACTGTTTACGTCGTCAAAATCTTGTCTATTCCTGTCTACTTTAAATATAAGAGAGGTATCATCTGCAAACAGTACAACGTCACAGATGCCCTTTAAATGGAATGGTAAATCATTGATATATACTAGGAACAAGAAAGGACCCAGTATTGAGCCTTGCGGTACACCTAACTGAACTGGTAGCCCGGAAGATTTTACACCATTAACATCCACACATTGGAACCTATTATGTAAATAAGAATTTATTACGTTGAGAGCTTCGTTTTGGACACCGTAATGACGTAGTTTACGTAAAAGCGTGTCATGGTGCACGCAATCAAAGGCTTTGGAGAGATCACAGAAAACTCCAATAGCAGTTTTCGAATTCTCCCATGCATTATATATGTGTTTTAGCAAAGCAACACCCGCATCTGTAGTCGAACGACCTTTTGTAAAGCCATATTGTTCATTATGAAGGAGGGTATTTAAATTAAAATGTCTTAGCAACTGCTTGAGTATTAATTTTTCAAATATTTTGCTAAATGCAGGTAAGATGGAAATAGGCCTGAAATTGCCAACGTCATTTTTATTACCTGATTTAAATAATGGTATGACTTTACTACTCTTCATGAGGTCAGGAAAAGTTCCTAAATCAACACATTTATTAAAAGTAACAGCTAGATAGGGGGCTACGATGTCTATTATATTACTTAAAAGTTTAATGGAGATGCCCCAGTAATCACCGGTGTTTTTAGACTTAAGTGTGTTAAAAACATTAACTACATCACGCGGGGTTACATATTCGAAGCTAAATAAGCGACTACATTTAGGTACACTGCTATGCAAAAGGTTTTCAGCTTTAGACGGGGAGGAATTTAAGGAGCGAGTCGTAGTTATAGGTATGTTGGCAAAAAACTCATTAAATGCCTCAGCTACGTCAGCTGCTTTGTTAACTAATTTGTTGTCGACCATAATCTCAAGTTGTTTTTCTTGTTTAACCGATTTACCAGTTTCATTTTTAATAATTT
The DNA here is from genome assembly GCA_916614155.1 of Mesoligia furuncula. Taxonomy (NCBI): domain Eukaryota; kingdom Metazoa; phylum Arthropoda; class Insecta; order Lepidoptera; family Noctuidae; genus Mesoligia; species Mesoligia furuncula. Next base: position 7,400,510 of record OU744794.1, read on the forward strand.
TCCAAGTTGTTTTTACTTTATTATTAGAATTTTTAATTGTATCGCTTAAAAATTTTGATTTAGCAAAAGCACTAATCTTTTTGAATAATTTTGAATAATTTTTAACATAATCTAGGAAAGGAGTATCAAATCTGTATTTTTTCAAACCATATAACTCGTATAGTCTCGCTCTACTTTTATAAATACCTGGAGTAGCCCATTGGTTAAAGCCAACCGAGGAGCCATTAATGTTAATGGTTTTGGTCTTGAAAGTAGATAGGTACTCTTTTTGCACAACATCAAAAAGGGCACCATAAATTTCATTAGGATCCTCTTGTTCTACTATAGATGGTGTAATTCTATGAGCTATATTATTTTTAAACATTTTGCAACGACTAGCTGTATAAGGCCTGCATTCAAGTTTATGCGGCTTTTTATTTAATGGCATGGGGAAGCTAGCTAATAAACCACAGTGGTCGGACGTTAAGTCAGTTAACACTAATTTATTTTTGGCATCACAATCACTAAATATATTATCAAGACAAGTTGACGAAGATGCCGTGATCCTGGTAGGTTCAAAAAACAAGTTAATTAAATTATAAGACCTAAACAGATTGAGAAGTCTAATACTTAATGGAGTAACATCAAAAATATTAATATTGAAATCTCCACATAAAATAATACTTTTGTTACTTGATTTCAACCTATTGAGAGAATCCTCCATTACCGATTCAAAACTACTAAAATCCCCAGAGGGGGGTCGGTAAACGCAAATTATAACATATCGCTCAAGTTCAACACAAGACAATTCTATAGTGCGCTCAATTGAAAGATTAACTAAATCTAAACGTTGTTTACATTTCAACTTGTTTGAAACAAGAACTAAAGAGCCACCGCGAATAGCACTTTTTCTCACAAATGCACTCTGTACAGTAAAGTTATCATCATCGATAAACACTACTTCATGTTCTTTCAACCAGTGTTCAGTCAAACATAACACCTGAACATTGTAGTTCTCCATAAATAAACTTAATTCTAGCTCTTTGCCGGACAGACCCTGCATATTTTGATGTACAACATTCAACATATGCGGCTGACCCGTTGTCGCACCTAATAGTTTAAACTACAAGGCGTATCAGAAGTAGTGTTAGTACCACTACTAACAGTAATCGATGGTACACTACAAGTACCAGTGTCACTGAGTATATTGTATGCAAAAAGATTAGCAATTTGTCTCCTACAACTAGGTGGCAAATACATAGTGTAATTTGTCAGTTTGTAATCAGTAATGAATTGATTACAATCAAAATATAAAATAGCGTCACTGTGACGACAAGTCCTATTATAAATGAACATATTTAAATTATAAATAAGCTTATTTTGCTCATGAGATAAATAATAAGAATAAGGCAACGATTAACTCTGTCTGTCTGTCCATATGTTACCTTTTCACGCCTAAACCACTGAACGGATTTGGATAATTTTTTTCAGAGTGATAGATTGTATCCCGGGGATGGACAGAGGATAGTTTTATCCCGATATTCCCACGGGATCGACACTTATGTGGATGAACTATCCAATAATTCCTTGCCCACAAAAGCTTGAAAATCACAGATAAGCTGTTTTTTCCGCGATGTCGAGTAGTTCATAATGATGAGTAGGTACAATGCCCTTAAGAAGTTTAGGGTAAACAGAAACAAACCTTGTATAATCAACTCCACTATTGAACCGTATCTAACAAGTGTTGTCCTAACAACATAGGTAAACCATTACAAACGTTGTTACAAACTTCCAGCTGGCTACAGGTAATTTCCGAAGGTACTCAACCGATTATGGATACAGAGGCTCCGAGGAATAAGAGTTTTACCATTAGGAAGTTCACAAGTTTATTGAGGGCGAACGATGACTGCAAATAGATTGAACCTTTGATTCGAGTAGCAGCGCCACGCGGTTTTACCCGCATAAGTGTCGATCCCGTGAGAATATCGGGATAAAAACTATCCTATGTCCTTCCCCGGGATGCAATCAATCTCTCTGGCAAATTTTATCGAAATCCGTTCAGTGGTTTAGGCGTGAAAAGGTAACATGCAGACAGACAGACAGAGTAAAGCCACAGACACATTACTGTGTCGTGTTGTGTCGTGACTCGGGATACACCAATGAAATGAATCTGTTCAGGATTACGTCAAATCACAACAAGTTTTGATTGGCTAACACTGCGTCGGAAGGCATCACGATACGACACAACACTGTAGTATGAATCCTGCTTAACTTTCGAATTTATAAAATTAGTATGGATTTTAAAAATGTATGAAAAAATCGTGAGGAAACCGTCGTGTCTTTGAACTATTTATAAATTCATGTGATGGAATCCAGCAACCTGCGTCGATCCTGCGTGGTGGATTAAATTCTGCTTGCACAGAGAGGAAGGCCCTAAAAAAAACAAACAAATAGGACAATTTGAAAAGGCAAACGCGGGATTGGGAAGACCTACTTCACAAAAAAGAGACAAAGGGATAACGCTATATAAGATAACGATAACAATTTATACGATAGTATTTAAAGATTAAAATCTGATTTAGTGATATTTCAATAGAATAAATATGGGATGCGTTGGACGCTCGATCAAACAAACATTCAATATTTTGAACACTCGATGTATTGAGTGTACGATATATTGAATATTCGATTTATTAACCATTCGATATTATGAACGTTCGAGTATTTAGACTTTCAATAGTGGTAGATAAATTGATATTCGATCATTTGGCATTCCATTTGGCATAGTACACCCTCTGAGTACATGCAGTGGGGACTCTATAGGCTGATTAGATTATAGTTTTATTCAATTCTTATCAATTTTCCAAAGGTTTATGAATGTCAAAGAATGAGAATTTCATCAAAAATTTAATTTTATTCTATCTTTTTATTTACAGATGTTACCAATTTTACAATATTGGCGCTTATTATTAAGTAAGTTAGTACCTCGTGCCGCTTATCCCGGCTGTCATTCGTGGATCTTTGACAGTCGTTACGGCCCGTATAAGCCCGAAAGTCTGACAAATAGTCTTACCAAGGGGTATCGTATTACCCAGTTACTGGGTTGTGGAGGTTAGATAGGCAGTCGCTCCATGTAAAATACTGGTATTCAGCTGAATCCGGTTAGACTGGAAGCCGACCCCAACATAGTTGGGAAAAGGCTAGGCAGATGATGATTATTAAGTAAGTTAGCTTATATTTCTCTGATTCATTGTATTACCTATGCATGTGGCGTTTATTTTATAAGCAAATGATGCACTGTAATTTATACATAAAAAATGTATTATGTGTTTGTATAAGTGTAATCAATTGTTGGTGAACCTAATAAAATAAATTAAATTATGTATGTGCGTGTGTTATTATCTTACTATGGTGAAGGCCATAGAAATTTATAAAAAAACACTTATATATATGGTGAAGATATTGAAATTATTGCCGAATTGTTCCACCGAACTGCACGTTACAAAATTTTGTTTCAGTGTGATTAGTGGAAGTGCTCAGGTGCCATTCGTCCAAGTGCGGTTCAAATCAGTGCTATGAGTGGAATACCTCTTTTTTTAACTTTACATTTGAATGTGTTTCTGCCTGTCCTACTACCAAATTCATTACTTAAAAGAAAGGACGCTGAACAATACGCTTGTGTATTGATGAAATCGATAGACCATCAAGTCTAAGTTTCCTCGCATGTTTTCCTTTTTTGTGTACATTAATTAGATTAATCTAACACATCGTGAAGGCAGTTGTGGTTCCGTAGTAACGGTCGCGACTTATGAGTTAGGTCATGGGTTCGAACCCAGTAAATTATTTCATCACCACTGCTCTCAAAACGGTGAAGGAAAACATCGTGAGGAAACCGGCACGTCGGCAAACCAAAAATTCGAAGACATGTAACAGCTACCGACCCGCACTGGGCCCGCTTGGTGGATTACGGCCCACTCCCTCTCACAGAGAGGAGGCCTGCGTCCCAGCAGTGGGAACATTATAACGTGTTTATTCAACACATCGTGAACGTCATTACATTATTACGTCAGTTAAAGACGTTTTAAAGTTATTCTGAGTTCAAAACCTGGTGGCTTTTAGAATAATTATGTTGACTTTTAATATTGGCTGACTATTCAACCAAGGGTAAGTAAAACCTACCAAGGGTAAGTGAACCTTAGAATAATATTGGTCTATAGGGGAAGAAAGTTGAATCAATGAAAGTTGAACAAGCAATCAAACTCATTCCAATTCCCCATACCGATATTATGGGCCCTGAAGGGTTGGCCAGAGGTATTCCTAATAGTACAGTACAGACAGTTAAGTTTAACTGCTTGCACTTTAAGAGGGGGCCCCGTGGCTAAATAATAACAGCCGCACAAGTCGATCGATCAGGTTAAGCTACACTGCCGGGGTTGGTCTGTGGATGGGTGACCATATTTACATACCGAGACCCCTCCGTGCCTCGGAAAGCACGTTAAGCCGTTGGTCCCGGCTGTCATTCGTGGATCTTTGACAGTCGTTACGGGTAGTCAGAAGCCCGAAAGTCTGACAATCAGTCTCACCAAGGGGTATCATATTACCCAGTGACAGTGTTGTCGAGGTCAGATAGGCAGTCGCTCCATGTAAAATACTGGTATTCAGCTGCATCCAGTTAGACTGGAAGCTGACCCCAACATAGTTGGGAAAAGGCTAGGCAGATGATGAGACAGTTATGTTTAAGTCCCATGTAATAGGGGGCGAGTCTAAATTGCCATCACAAATAAAGACTCCGGGCTGCTACTGAGAAATTTCAGATTGAAAAACCCAATAACACTTTGCCCGACCTGGGAATGGAACCCTGAACCTCATGCTCATCAGTAGCGCTTCCAACAACTAAACTAACGAGGCAGTCAATGAAATCAAATACCAACTTAAAGTATAACTGGCTTCTGCCCGCGACTTCGTCCGCATATAATTTCATCCTCCCCCCATTCACCCTCTTAGGGGTGGAATTTCGAAAAACCCTTTCTTAGTGGATACCTACTCTTCACAAAGAACACACCCTCCAAATTTCATGTCTGTAGGACCAGCGCTTTAGGCTGTGCGTTGATATATCAGTCAGTCAGGACTTTGAATTAAAAAAAAAATTTGCTGTTCCCTACATTTTGACGACTATACGAACATAAATGTAGGGAACAGCTGTTTTCTTTTCGCGATTTCAGGTTTGGTCCCATAGTAAAAGTTGATCGTAATGATGAGTACAATGACCTCTTAAGAGGTTATTAATGTTTTACCAATAACTCTGTATACATATAGATCACAACCTTAAACATATGTACCCCAACTGAATATCAATTAGAAGATTCCAAAGACGATAAAAATTACCATACTGAACACAAAAATTATGAATCTTTTGATGTGGCCCGAAGTAAACCTTCTTGCTTTGTAAAAAAAAAAACTGAAAATGGCGAAAAAATAAACAGCTGAAAGAAACGCTACCGCGTGTAAAAGGAACAAGAACATTTCCAAGTCAAATAAAAAGTACAATGAAACAATCGATACTGTCTTGTAAACACATTAAAAGAGGGGCACGTAGGGCTGCTAAGGGATTTTCGTGAGATTATTGTAACGTATGGATTACTGAGGAATTTTAAAGATATTTGTAGGGTTTTTACTTTTTGTCAGTTGAGAAATAATTTTTGTGCTTTATATATTTTCGTTTTAAAACATGGTTAAATGGTTCATGGTAAATTCAATGGAGAGACCAAAGGGTGTATTTGACTTTTAGTTCAGGTATATTAAAATAATACATTAAGTATTTTTTAATTAGTATCGAGCTACAAGAAACAACAGTCGAACTTAATGATTAATTAGAGCAATCGGAAAAAAAATTTTCCAGTGGAGACTGGGAATAGTCTTTCTGATTACTCTCGAAGACTAAAAAGTTCCTATAAGCCCTTATTTTCCAACTTATTCATTAAAACGATTTCAAGAAACTTATCTTGCTATGTTATGCAAAAAGGTATATCTTATGTAGATTAAGTTTTTTTTACAAAATCAACGCCATTTTTATTACCAAATTCATCCCACAATTACTCCCCTCGACAACCCTAACATCGCCCTCTCGATACATCTTCATCCCCCCAAGAATATCCTGTTGCGCCTCCCGTCTACATGCTAATAAAGAGTGCGAGGAGTGATTTGTGGGACGAAACTCTGACTTAGCACCGATAAGGATACACTGCCGACGTTATTGTTTCACATTACTGCTTTCATAGGAGTTTGTATGTAACTTTGTGATATGATGTGGATTTATTTATTGTTTGAGAGTTAAGCCTCGTTTACACGAAAAGAGTGAAAGGAGAAAATGTCCATGCGAGACTCGTGGACGAGAACTGCCTGGTGTTTTATCATTCATCTGTTTTAGCATCGTTTACAAAATGAGGATAAGCACAGGGCCCCATTCATCGCCGAGCGATTCTCACATACTAGATAAATGATAAATGATTTATTTTCTGTAAGTAGGTTTGTACAAACACTTTTACACGTAAATCATACTTTTTTAAACTAGATGACGTCAGCGTTTCCTATTTTCCTATCTGACTATTCTGAAAAGAAAGCCCGAAACAAACTCAGAGGTCACAGTCTCTTTTAAAGTCCGGACAAAATCTTGGTCAGATCGTGTGAAGACCATGTAGATTGGTGTCTGAAATGGTCTTTTGAGGAAAGAACCACACAGATTGAGCGGATCTGTCCAATCAGTGCACGCATTTGTCAAAAATCGTGCAGCTCAACCCAGAATTTGACGAACAATACTACATTTGGGTAGGCCGCGTAAATTACTCAAACTGCCAGATCATGATTAAAACTAAGAAGGAAAACACTAGACTTGCATATAGACTAATTATTCGCCTTTCGTCGCTCAAGAAACTGTCCTTATGTAAACGAAGCTTTAAAAGGTTTCATCATCTGCCTAGCCTTTTCCCAACTATGTTGGGGTCGGCTTCCAGTCTAACCGGATGCAGCTGAATACCAGTATTTTACATGGAGCGACTGCCTATCTGACCTCCACAACCTAGTTACTGGGTAATACGATACCCCTTGGTAAGACGGGTTGTCAGACTTTCGGGCTTCTGACAACCCTAACGACTGTCAAAGATCCACAAATGACAGCCGGGACCAACGGCTTAACGTGCTTTCCGAGGCACGGAGGAATATTCTAAGCTTTAAAAGGTTTATTTAGCTTATTCTATAATTTTTGGAACGATTTGTTGAGTTGAAAAAATGTTCATGCCTTAAGAATCTTGACCATTCAAAACTAGTCTAAAAAATTTTTTTTTTTTGTTTGACACCACCGAATCTCTGACTTAGCACCGAGGATACACTGCCGACGTCGACGTTATTGTTTCAGATTACTGCTTACAAAGGAGTTTGTATGTAACTTTGTGATATGATGTGGATTTATTTATTGTTTGGGCGTTGAGCCTCGTTAACATGAGAGTTTCTTAACTGTTGAAAGGCGAAAATGTCTATGGAATTTGCGTGGTACTCTTATCTAATTTACCATAGTTCACAAGATGAGTATAACCCGGGGAGTATAAACGCAATTTCTACAAGAAGGAAAGCGAGAAGTGATTTGTAAATAACACCAAAAATCAATTTTTCTAGCTATGTTGGGGTAGGATTCCAGTCTAACCGGATGCAGCTGAATACTAGTATTTTAACATTGTGCAACACCTATCTGACCTCACCAACCCAGTTATTGGGTAACACGATAACCCTTGGTAAGGCTGGTTGTCAGACTTTTGGGCTTCTGACTACCCGTAACAACTGTCAAAGATCTACCAATGACAGCCGGGCCCAACGACTTGCTTTCCGTGGTACGAAAGGGTCACCCATCCACAAACAATTAAACGCGGCTACCAGAGCTTATTTTTAACAAAATAGTTTTTTTATTTTTCTTAGGTTACCTACCTATTAAACCTTAACTGATTAATTGTTCAAAATGTTGACCATTGTTTTCAATACATAGCTGGATTCGACGTCTCGAGAATTGGTAATGTTGGTACATTAAAATAAGAAGCAGTTTAATTAAAATCCAACATGTTCCTTAAGTTTACCTAATGTCATTACTTCCCAGAATTTGATCCTTATTAGGGACACTATCGAGTGGTGATGTATGTGTTTTTTTATCAAAATCAACGGCTTCGGTTCCTGGCTAGAAATATTGATTTAAAAAAAATCCAATGATGCAGTTTTAGTTTTCATCAAAATCGAGCCCGCGACTCCTTTGAGTACTTTTTGCTATTCCTCATAGTTTCGGATTTGGCCATCCACGCCCACTTGGAAAATTCACCCTGTATATCCACTGGTAACAATGGAGATTGTAAGTAACTTTGGCATCGAGTTTGAGTGTGCGGAATATGATGCGGATTGAGTTGAAAGGCTTATTTTGTTGATCTATATGCTAGATTGTTGCAACGAATTTTCATTTTTTGGCAAAGAAAGTTGTCCAAGTTGATTATGATTGTAAGTTTATGCATAAGCAAAAGCAGAATTAGCCTATAATGTTCCCATTGCTAAGACTAGCCTCCTCTCTGTGAGAGGGAGTGGGCATGTCCATAGCTCATGGGGAATCTTAACTAGTCAAAACTACCTACTATAGTTTTATTAAAAACTTTAAATCAGAAAATATATTTCATCGCCTTATATTATATGCTGAATATTCTAAGATAGAAAGCTTTGAATAATCTCCCCTAGCTTTGCTAGAGGTTTATTCTAGTTTCAAACTTAGCTTAATAACTAAGACTTAACTCACACCTTTAAGTACAAGCCTTTAAGGCGAAAGCGGTAAGGTAGCCCGCGAAATTCATTTTTTTACGTTTTTTGCAATTTGCTGGTCAGTATTAAGTTTTACGTTGATTAAAATATGATTCACGACCGTAACAAATATGTATTTACAGAGTTATAATCATTATAGTCATCAACATAACTCTCTAAGACCAAGTAATCCCACTGAATGTCTATTTCCTGAAATCTTGACATTTTGGGATTATACTAACTTAGCAAGTTGTATTACTTCTAATGATTATAATTTTGTAAGTACATATTTGTTACGGTCGCGAATCATGTTTTAATCAACGTACAACTTAATACTGACCAGCAAATTGCAAAAAATGTAAGAAAATTTGAATTTCGCGGGCTACCTTAGCGCTTCCCCCTTAAATCTATCTTACCAAACTCAAAAAGGAACTTCAAAATATACTCCAGTAGATCTATTGTTTGAAATTTTATTAAGTTTATTACAAACTATTTACACTAGAATACTAAATTAAATGACTAACTAACTTACTATACAAATAAATACAAAAACAAAGGACACTTAGGCGTAGATGTACTAGTCCGGAAACATGCTCAGAAGACTGGCAGCATTGCCACGTTGAATGGCAATGCTAATTCTTTGGCTAAAGAACGACCCAGCCCTTTGGTCACGTGAAGTGTCGACCAGCCGGCGAGAAATTTCCTTAAAAAGGAGACGCGCACTCGGGCCCCATGACCCGAGCGTTTCGACCCCAAACGGCTCAAAGCTGTAGTTGCCAAATGATAGTAGATTATATCCCTAAACCTGAAGTTTGCAAAGATACAAGATGAAGAGGACAATAAATAAAGCTGCGTACATCTCGTGACGTTCCCAGTCTGTAGGTATACAAAAATGTAATTAAAAATATTGAATAAGTATGTAGTTTAGTCACTATAGCTAGTCAAAGATTTGCAAAACACATACTTAGTAATGTCATCGAAATTTAAAAAAAACTCCTTTTTTAATTTCTATGGGATGCTAGCTAGTAGGTATTAATTTGATACTTTGTTCCAAAATACTATTATTCTTATAAGTATTACCAATGTTTTCATTTACTGTCGTATTATTGTCGCCGCATTGTATATTGGAGCATTATTATAACCCTACTTTCAATAATTTATTGTTATTATTATTGCGGTGAATAACGTCAAACTTTGCACCCGACGTAGTACGTTTTAGTGGCAATTGTAGTTATAAAGTGATTTGTTCGGAGGGGAAACGAAAGTTTGTCAGTTTTCAATAGCTTTATGAGGGTATTTGAAATGGAGATTGCAGTTTTCTGTTTCTTTATCGAAATGATTTATATTTTTATGTTAAGAGTCCTCTTACATTTCGGTACTCAGCGCGTATCTTTGTTTTTTTTTTATAAAAGGCTTCTCGCAGTTCAACCTATGGGGTTGTCTGCTTGCGTGGATGCCTCAATAAATTAAGGCCTCCAGCCGGGGCGAGCGCGCATCGCAGGCGCAGTGAAATATGGATAAGTACACTACTTTTATTTTATTTATTAAAAAGTAAAGTAGGTATCAATATTTTTTTTTTATTCATACCTATTGTTTAAGCAATTATTGAAGACTATTTTGGTATAAATACTACGTGAAAATGATGTAGAAGTTCGGAGATATTCAAACTTGTTTCTAGTAGAAAATTGAATTGGGTCCAGTCGTTTTTCTTTATTTTTAGGGCATATAACAAAACTGTATTCCATTAATAAAAAAGTAGGTATACCTATGATATTTGTGATATGAGAAAAATTGTTTTGATGGATTATATTCAACAGAATCTGCAAATTAGAGCTCTCAAATCAGCTCTCCATGAGTTTTTGCCTAAACATGCACCGGGAGAACGATTATTGCTAAATAAATAGATAAATAATAAAAAAAATCGCTTTATTATTATTATACAAGAGAACACGAGCTTTTATTACCAATTAATTTTCTCTTATACCAACCAACGAATAGCCAACCAATTTCAACGAGGAAATCCTGCATCTACGCGCATTTAATAGGCATCTTAAGTTATTATCTGTATAGCGGGATTTGCGTATTTTTATGCAGAAACTCGCAGTTACATACCGTCTTACTTGGAAAACGGTTTAAGATTTGATTTTTAAATAATAACCATCACGTCTTGTTTCCCCGAGGGGTTAGATACCTATAGTTCGCCAAAAAATAGAAATAACTCCGTTGGTTGTATTCTGCGTCGTACTTTTAGGTACAGTATTAACTTGCAGAATAATATTCTATTTTAAACCGATTAAACCAGAGTCCTATTACCTGTTAAGTATTAATATTATTTTTATCAAGATAAGGTCACATGCAGAAAGACTCTTAACATTATGATTCGCGACACTACCGTTAAAATTCCTACGCATCCAGTCAAATAATAATAAAGCGAGAAAACAAGAAATATTCCAACATGAGACGTTAAATATTTCAAACAAACTAAAGAAGAGCTCTCCTTGGCTCAGTAAACGTGACTAGAGTAAGAAATAACTGAAAAACTACTTAACAAGTAAATTAAACTAAAGGCTTTTCCACAGTACCTAATGGTTTTTGCCCCAAGTTTAAAGTCTTGAATAATGAAGTCCAGTTTTAAGACTAAGTTGGGCGATTACTGTATCTACTCGACTGAATTCTGTGGAAGGTTAAGTGGTATCAAAGAGTGTTGTAAATAAAGTCGAGACATTCAATAACAATGGTGAAGTTAATATAACCGGCTTTTTTTTCTATTGTGGTGGCGTAATGCGTGCAGTCCTTTCATAGTGCTTTACCTCTGACAGCAGTAATCCAACAACAACTTTATTACAACGAGATTAAAGATCATTGTGATTTTGACAGGCCTTTCAGAGGCAGCAACCCAACAGCAACCTTATCACAAGGAGTATAAAGATCACTGTGATTTGGACAGTGATGCAAAATCAGAGGTAACTTAGCTACTGTGAAAGGACTTGTAAAATATATTTTGTAGTGACGCTGACATTATAAGAATAGTGTGAATCTGCCAACACTACCTAAATGCAAAGTTATTATAGAGGTGTGAGAAACAGGGTGTAAAGTTCTCTATAGAATCACACTAATATTATAAAGGCGAAAGTTTGTGAGTGTGTGTGTGTGTGTTTATATGTTTGTTACTTCTTCACGCTCAGACGGCTGGACCAATTTTGATAAAATTTTGTATGGAGGTAGCTGACACCCTGGATTAACATATAGGCTACTTTTTATCCCGATATTCCCACGGGATCGACAATTAAGCGGGTGAAACCGCGGGGCGCAGCTAGTATAGAGATAAAAGATAAAAAACGGATATAGAGAGAAATATAATATAAATAGATAAAAGACGGATATAGTGAGAAAGTTCTCTATAGAATAGAAATACTCTATAGAAAAGAGAGGATCTACCGACCAGACGGGTGTTGTGTCTGGCGGGCAACTGCCCGATGATTCATGTCGGACCGTTGTATCTATGCTAGTTGCGCGGTAAACTCTGCTTGCGAGATGCAAGATTTTGCGTGACGTCAGTATGACGCGTTGTTCGCATGTGGAGTTGTAGATACTGCTACAATATATAATAATCACCCAATAACGTTCCCACTGTTTGCACACAGGCCTCCTGCCTAAGATTTATAATACCTATGCTCAAATCCCGCAATACACACGGCATCACAAAATCTATCTGAATCCGGATTAATATGGTTTTCTCTAGGTGAAATTGCACCCAATCCTTATAAATCCGCTCCCGCTTCGTACGGTTTTTACGACTTGGAAAAACATCGCATTGCTTTTTATTATAATAATTATGAAATTTTATATTAATACTAAGACATAAACTTTACGGAACAAATTTTCTAAATGATGAAAAACTAATCAAATTCTGGTGCGCAGTTCAGAAAAAGAAAACGCAGTCACACAGATGTCTGTCTGTGTGACTGCGACTTTAATTTATACTATAAGAGATCCATCAAATCACGCACAACGTACGACATCACAAAGTATTAACCAGTCCATATTTATATAGATTGCCGCTATTATCGCCGGACGGCGCGTACGTGTTCCACGCGCGCCTTAAAGAGATGTCAGCATCGAGGAGGGGCCCCTTAGAGCCGAAGCCTGCCGGGTCAGCGGGATTGTCCGAAAGGGTTACCGCTGGCCCGAAACATAAAGGGCTAAGGAAGGAACACGGGTGGGTTTTAGTCAGTAAGAGTCTGACACTCCCTTCCGCTCCACCCAGAGCGGGAGGAGTCATTTGATGATTTCCCATCCGCAAAAAAAAAAATCTATATTTGGTTTTCTCTAGATAAAATTGCACCCAATCCATATAATATACTCGTATCGTATACCTTGTGACGATGCTTGAAGAGAGTAAGAAGAGCAACTAAATTCTGCATACTCTGCCACAAATATCTTTGTGCGCTTGAATGACGTTAGCAAGGGGGGCTGTTGGTAAACACTTGTGCAAAATTGTTTTGTGAAATGCATTGAATAATAAAACCGGCCTAGAACGTGTCGGCCTCTCACACCAAGGGTTTGGTATCACCGTTTATTAAATACTAGCTTCCACCCACGGCTTCGCCCGCAAGGTATGTCCATAAAAACTATCCTACGTCCTTCCCTGGGATGCAATCTATCTCTCTGTCAAATTTTATCGAAATCCGTTTAGTGGTTTAGGGGTGAAAAGGTAACATACAGCCAGACAGGCAGATATACAGACAGAGTTACTTTCGAATTTATAATATAAGTTAGTATGGATTTAATATTTGTATATTTAACACTACTTATTAAAAATAAACACGTCTCTTGTATGGGGACTCCCTTTAATTTTTTACTTTATTATATTTTTATTATTTTTTGTTACAGCGGCAATAGAAATACACACTCTGTGAAAATTTCTACTGTGTACCTATTACGGTTCATGAGATACAGCACGCTGATAGACAGACGGACGGACTGGCAGCGGAGGCTTAGTAATAGGTTCCGTTGGCACCCTTTAGGTATGGAACCATAACAAGATGGCGGCGATAGTTCCGATATTGGCCACGCGCCAAAAGATCCTTGAAACTCTGTAGTTTCGAACACAATGACTATCAACTGTGGCCATAAATGACGTCATCATGGCAGAATGAACACGATTCGCCAATTTTATTTCAATCACCAGCAATGAAACCTAACAATAGCTTCATTTTGCTCGGACTGAGTTGTGTACTGTATAAGAATATCTAATGCCATGCAAAAATATTAGCAAGTTGATAGCACGACGCTACTACCCTCAAAACGGTGAAAGAAAATATCGTAAGGAAATAGAATCCTAAGATATCCTAAGAACCAACAATTTTAAGAGATGTGACATTTCGTACTGGGCCCATGTGGTGGATAACGGCCCACTCCCTCTCACAGAGAGGGGGCCTGAGTCGCAGCAGTGGGAATATTATATTCTGATTGTGCTATACTTATAGGTACTATGAGACATCCATGATAACTTGCCTGTTTTTTTCAATCATGCCAAGGCGAAGAACGAAAACAGAATGAATATTAAAACAAGAAGTTAATAACACATGCAAGAAGTCCCCCAACATTATTCCTTAGCTCGGAATTCGATAATCAATTCCCAACGGACTAACATTTATAACGACGGAACTTTGTCCAGGGTAAATAGAATGTACTACGGACATAGTTTCATCCGTGTAACTTCAGACACGAGAGACAAAAGTACGATAATGTACGCGGAAACTAACTTGCTATTAGTAGGTCACATATATTTTCTCAGTTTCAAAAATTATTGGAGATATTTCTTTGGGAACTAAACTCGAAATACAACGTTATTTTCACTTTTTATGAAGGCGAGTAATATCAAAAGAAATCAGCTGATCCATACATTTATGCTCGCCAATCTGGAACAGATTTTATTTCACGATATCAGGGTTGGTCCCATAGTAAAAGTTGTTCATAATGATGAGTACAATTTGTCCTTATAAGGATTCTTTTAAGGATTTCTCCTTAAAATGTAACAGTGTATAGTTTAAATAAAATTAATTAAATGCTTACCTTTCAAGCAAATCTTATTCCTTTTGAACAGCAACCGCACGTCTTTATGCGCTCGATCAGGTGCGGATATGTTCAGTTGCATAGTCACTAGGATTTCTGCACTCCTGGTACCAGTGCATGGTAACCGAACCCTGGGAAAAAGGAAAATAGTATAAATAAAAAAAATAGGTAAGCAGATAGATAGGTACCTACTTTCCGTAATATAGATTACATATCGACTTAAATCAATTAAAAAGGAAATTATAAAATTGCCGAAATCTGTAATTACAACGTCATCATCATCTGCCTAGCCTTTTCCCAACCATGCTGGGGTCGGCTTCCAGTCTAACCGAATGCAGCTGAATACCAGTATTTTACATGGAGCGACTGCCTATGACTGCCTATGTCTGTGTGGTGCCGGACTTAAAGAATTGCACCACCCCTTACTTCCCGTGGGTGTCGTAAAAGGCGACTAAGGGTCTTACCGGAGAATGGGCAGCAGCGTTCTCTATTTATTCTACCATCATACCATACTGCGATCGCCAACCCGCCTGCCAAGCGTGGCGATTATGGCAAACCCCCCCCCCCCCCCCAAAATTGGGGGAGGCCTATGTCCAGCAGTGGACGTCTATCGGCTGAAACGACGACTGCCTATCTGACCTCCACAACCTAGTTACTGGGTAATGCGATACCCCTTGGTAAGACTGGTTGTCCGATTTTCGGGCTTCTGACTACCCGCAACGACTGTCAAAGATCCACGACTGACAGCCGGGACCTAAGGCTTAACGTGCTTTCTGACGCACGGAGGGGTCACGTGACGGTATGTAAATTTTGGTCACCCATCTACAGACCAACCGCAGCAAGAGTAGCTTAACCTGATCGATCAACCGGTGCGGCTGTTATTATTTAGCCACGGGACCCTCTGTAATTACAACGTGCTATAAAGAATAGTGATGTAGATATTTTTATCACAATTAGTAGATGCTATGTCCTTCGTCCATGTTTGTTTTATAGGTACTTAATTGGTCTCTTGATAAAGGACACTCGCGGGGACATTAATAACGAAAAACATAGTCAGCAGATGTTGTTAGGTCTTTACCTAATACAGTACCACGACTAAAGTACCTTATTCGAGAAAAACATAAAATTATAATGTTGTGTGAGTCCATAGTTGAAAATGGTTAACGTTTAAAAAACAAATGTTCAACTTTTAAAAATAGATAAAGGCGAGGGCGTGTCGATTCCCGATCTGTCTTTCTTATCTTTTGTTTATTTTAGGGTTATTTTATTCCTTAAGGCTGATTTTACAAACGTCAGATATCTTTTGTCCCTGGAATAAAATTGACTTCTGACAGTTCTAGTATGGAGAAACTGTCAAAAATTCAATATTTATTCCCAGTATAAGACTTATTTATTCCATGTATAGTTTGGTGCAATGCGCTCTTAGAAATAAAACAAAGTCTGTAAAAAATACGTAACAATATTTTCAGAGAATCTTATTTCTTACAAACTTCCTTAACTTACTACTTCAGAGATATTTTATTACATTTGGATTTTTTTTATTTTATTGCAGAATGAGTCTGCTCCTGACCTCGATCGCGCTCGATGGAAAGCAATAGAGAGGTCTATGATGGAACAAGCGTGCCCAGAAGATACCTGTTCACTCTTGCTTTGAAGGCAGACGGCTTAAATGAGGAAGGGAACAAAGACGCTGGCAGGGATAAACACGTGTAGTACTTAAACTCAACTTAACTTTCACGTAAACTCAAAGCATTTTTATTTCAATTTTACCATTTACAGGTATTTTTGAATAGTCGAAGAGTCGGTCAGTTAGTCAGAAAGTTGAAGCTAGTTGCCCATTCAAAAACGTAGAACCACATCCTCTATGGAGAAGAATGGGCAAGAAACTCCAAGGACACTTTTTTAAATCAAGATATTACAAAGTCCTGGGTACATTATTCTTGTTGCTTCTACATAGGAGAACATGTAAAAAAAGAAGAAACAATTCAAAATATAAGATTAAAAATAATCCCTGGCAGTTAGGTAAGAGATGACACAATTATAGAAATCAAAATTACTTATTTCAGTTTAGTCCACTCGACCTAAGTGTGCTTTCAGCCAGTTTTTATCGATACTTGCTCACCAGTCCATAACTTATGTTGACTCACAGGTCACAATTCAACGACCATTCTAGGAAAACTCACATAAAAAATAGCCCCATATTTCACATTGACTCATCCTCATTACCAATGCACCCATATACTTAAAGCCAAGCTACAACCTCCCTCCTGTCCTGTGCTTACATAGTCTTTTTTCAGCATTATCCTCTACACATAAATATTGTAGACAATTTAATGAATCTTGCCATCTTATTGAGGTCGCATGCGACAGGTCAAGGTCACTCAACGCATAATAAGCACCAAAGCAAATGCAGTACAACTAGAGTCTTCATATTCAGTCACAAGATGAACAATACGACCGTCTCTGTCGAATACTAAAAAGAAATGATCACTTACTAAATAAAATAAAAATCTGCAGACCACCTGAGAAATAGAAAAACACGAGAAAAAAAAAAACAATAAAAAATGAATACATACACACAAACATAAACTCACGCCATTCCACTCTTGCACACCAAAAAGCAAACATCTAATCTGCATTCGCGATTTATTTGCCAAAAATGTAAACAAATATGAGATTATCTACACATATTATAAAGAGGAAAAATTTGTAATTTTGTTTGTTTGAAATGAATAAACTCAAAAACTACGGGACCGATTTAAAAAATTCTTATTTTAATTAAATTAACTGCAAGTAACATAGGCTATATTTTATTTTAGAGAAAATAGGGGTCCGTAAGATTTTTAGAGAGGGTTTTTCGGACCCAATGTGTAAAAAATCATCCAAAAAAGTTCCTTATTTGGCGTACGCCGCCGCGCCGCCTAAACTATAAAAAATAGAACCATAAAATGTTCTAATTAATTAAAGACCTTAAAAATGCTACAAAAAAGTCTGCGACACACTATACCTATTTCGAGTTAAGCACTACAACCATTTTTTTATTTAAAAATCTTGAATTTTTTTAGGACTTCATTTAAGCGCATTTATTTTACACATGTCATTACTCCTTATCAAAATAAATATTTTGTCATAAAGTACTGTTTATGTAGATAATATTTAGTCTTTAATTTATTAAAATTGGACGTTTGGTTTGAAAGTTATGGCGAAATCAATATAATACTATTTCTGCGCTCCGCGGCCCGTGGCGACAGGCGAAGTAGGCGTACGTTGGCCTATCACAAGTTGGGCCTCCCGAACATCAATACATTTATTTTGTTACCACAAGATAAAATTACACCAAATGTTGCTTATAGGGAAGCTCTAATTCAGTACCTTTTATTACAAAATTTTTTATCGTTTAAAACAATATTTAAACACATGAAGTTATCTTATCCTGCTAATAAAATAAATGCGAAAGTCTGTTTGTTTATCTGCCTGTTTGTCGGCTAAAATGCTGAATTTACTTTTGGGTAGTTGAACACATGGGATCAAACTTAGGCTTTTTGTAGCGGTAATCGAGATCCACGCAGGCGAAGCCGTGGGGGACCGCTATAGGTTATATAAATCAGAATAACACATAGGCTACTTTTTGTCGCGAAAACCGCCAACCACGCGGGCGGAGCCGCGGGCGACCGCTAGTGGAATAATAATTTTAAATCCTCCTACACAATAAAGTTCAGTTTACGCTACAACTTCAAACATTTTTATAACTTTTTCAATAGTTCTAGTCGCTCTGAAATCAACTTAATTACCATTACAATAAAGATGATATTTGTTTTAACTTGAAAAAATATTAATTTGAAACAAAAGTTTGAATAGACTATACACGGCTATTTCCAACCACCGCTTGTAGGTCTTGGTAGCATACACCCTATCAGCAAGGTCCTTAACTATACTGTTTGTACACGTATACCAACCCTGGACATGCAATTCTGCTTCTCTGAATGGCATTGAACGCGTTCGGCCTCGCCTCCGTGAACATTCCAGAGGCACTACAGTAGCGCTTCAACCACAGTAGGTGTCTGTAGATGTTATTGTACTGAACACGTATGCCATCCCATAATGCAACCCATAATTATCTGTCGTAACGACTAGTCGCAGACGCAAATGACAGCTCTGCGTCTAGTTGTAGCGACAAGACGCACAGTTTGCGCTGGCACTAAATCACGCGCACCCGAATTACAGGAGGAACCGTACAGTTCAAATCGGTATCGTTAAGAGTTCGATACAAACAGTCATTCTCCACAGACAAGACGATTTATACATGAGAAAAGAGTAAACAGCTTACCTAAAAGTCTGCAAGGTCGTGGGTACGACCCCTCGCTCGGAGATATTGACCTGGGGCGGCAACATGGCGCCTTTGCTCTCGTAGTCTATCCCCATCACGTACGGCAGCTGGGGAGGAATAACACCATGAATATTGTGTGTGGGTACAACAAACGCGACAGATTTTTCAGTCGGTTGGTTCATGTGAGAATGGTTTTAAAAGGGAAGGTTTCATGTGAGAATCCTTTTAAAACCATTCTCACATGAACAATTCTCGTAATTTTGAGAATGTTCACAGTCTGATCTCAGTCTCAATCTGTCAAAAAAATCTGTAATTTCCCTACATTTTTGACAGGTTTTTGACATTGATTATCGCTGAAATGAGAGTGCAACTAGATTTTGAAAGATTTTAATTTATGGGAATTTGGCTTCAGAATTCTTCCAGTCTACAGGGTGAATATCTATTTATAGTCTTTAAAATATGAGTTCACGGTTCCTTTCTGTGTTTTTCTCCCTGAGATGTCTTTGTAGTCAAAAACTTACACAAATTGGCTGAAAAAAAAGAACCGTGCGCAAATCCTCAAATCTTTGTGGTACTTTCCTCAAAATACCATTTCAGACATCAATCTACATGGCCTTCACATGATCTGACCAATATTATATTATCTGGCCTTTAAAAGAGACTTGTGACCTCTGAGTTTGTTTCGGCCTTTCTTCTCAGAGTAGTCAGATAGGAAACGGCGACGTCACCAAGCTTAATTTGTTTATAATATGACCTGTAAGTGATTCCGACATCTTATTTACAGAATAAACAGTTTCATTTCATTTCTCTCTAGCAATTTATTTATCCACATTATTTTGTGTGTTTTTTTCTTCAGTTATTGCTGAGACATTAAACAATGGAAGTGTGTTATTTTCTAAATCACCACTTGAAAAAATTCACATAACATTTTGAGTGATTTTATACAATTACGATGAAAGAAACATTAAAATACCAAGAAAACATCGTTGAGAACTTGGAGCCTATGGATTAAAATCACTTTCATGTAGTGAGCAAAGACGCTAATTAATGCTCCGTCCTTCTATAAGTATATAGGATAAGTTTTTGCTTTACCCTTAGTACATTTTTCTAGGCTGATTAGATTCAATACGGTGATATCCATGACCTACATGTATGTGTATTGTGTATTGATCGACGATTATACAGTAGTCATTAAGCCACAACAATAATATCCGTACTGGAAGCAATCCAATTTAATTTCACTCGTTTCCAACTATCATTGCTTGAATTATACATTTTATGTAGGTACTGTGAAGGTCTGCACTAGACCTCCACAGTTCCTTGTTTATAATTAAAAGACCGTAGACTTGAAACTATTATATTGTTGAAAGGAACATTACAGCTTTACAGAAATTATATGAATGACTCTCTATAAAAAAAAACACAATATTAAAATATTTGACATCTTCGTTTGAATCTTCGAATGGAATATTATATCTAGCCAGACCTTTCTGCTAAAGGCCGGAACACACAAGACACTACAGTACCTATAACAATATGTGCAGCGTTCGGGAAGCTACGCAATATCTTCTCGTCCCACATACCGCAGTGTCTCAAGACGAAAGTCTTTGACCAGTGCGTGTTGCTAGTGATGACATATGGCACTGAAACGTGGTCGATCACAATGGGCCTTATAAGAAGAAGAAAAGTCATCCAAAGTGCAATGGAGAGGGCGTGATCGAATCAGAAATGAGGAGATCCGCAGGAGAACCAAGGTAACCGACGTAGCCCGAAGAATTGCCAGACTTAAGTAGCAGTGGGCAGGGCACATTGCTCACAGAACAGATGGCCGATTGGGCCGAAAGGTTCTGGAGTGGTAACCGCGTACCGGAAGACGTAGCGTTGGAAGGCCTCCCACAACCTAACGAAATCCGTTCAGTGGTTTATTCGTGAAAGATAACATACAGACAGACAGACAGACAGAGATACTTTCGAATTTATAATATTAGTATGGATGTTGATTTTTGTTGCCAGCATGGAGTAGTCGATTATTTTAAAAAACGTGCCTTATTAGAAGTGTATAAAGTTTTTGGAGGTTCGTTAATTTCAAAAAGAGTTCGTCACCAGCAGGTCAAGTTTTTAGAGAATATGTTAAATATTTCTCTTTATTAAATCAATCTTACTTCCTCACATATCTTTATTAAATCAATCTTACTTCCTCACATATCTTTTTTCTCCAAGTGAATTCAGACATGCTTTTACTAGCGTTAATTAAACTACTCCCTGAGGACATAAAATACATATTTTATATAGTTCGTCATGCTACAGTCAAATTATTTTTGGGTACGGCCCGTATAAAATTAACCATTATCCTTTCAAATTCTGTAACGTGTAACGTCATAATATTCTCCAGTAATCTAACAAGAGTCATCATCTGCCTAGCCTTTCCCCAACTATGTTGGGGTCGGCTTTCAGTCTAACCGGATGCAGTTGAACACCAGTATTTTACATGGAGCGACTGCCTATCTGACCTCCACAAACCAGTTACTGGGTAATACGATACCCGTTGGTAAGACTGGTTGTCAGAATTTCGAACTTCTGACGACCCGTAACTACTGTCAAAGATCCACGAATGACAGCCGGGACCAACAGCTTAACGTGTTTTCCGAGGCACGGAGGGGTCTCGGTTTGTAAATATGGTCACCCATCCACAAACCAACCACGGCAAGCGTAGCTTAACCTGATCGATCGACCTGTGCGGCTGTTATTATTTAGCCACAGAGCCCTCCTCATCCTAACAAGAATGATAGGAATTTGACCTCTGTGGCCGTCTCTATCAAGGCTAAAAGACATTCTTTCTCATTAGAGCCTCTATTTGCGATGAGTCACTGTAGCTGTGACCTCTAGCTATCGACACCGATCGATCTTAATGTGCATCTATTAATTTTAATGACGGGTGTTTGTCTTTATGAGTTTAACCTTCAATTATGTGTCATGAAGAATGAAGAACGTGTTGATGGTTTGGAAAAAAATACGATGTGAAGGTGAGAATGTTGTGAAATCTTGAGTCGAACAAAAGACGATTCGTTCGATCGCAAAAATTGCTATTATTTTATTGATTTATTAGCGACCAGCCCCAGTGTATTGCGCCAACGCAAGATAAGAAGAAGAGATGAGAGCAGTGGTGACCCAGTGGTAACGGCCGCGACTTACGAGTTGTAGGTCGTAGGTTCAAACCCAGTCAGGCGTTTTACTTTGTGTAAATTATTTCATCACCTCTGCTCTCAAAACGGTGAAGGAAAACATCGTGAGGAAACCGGCATATCCTGGAACCAAAAATTCGAAGACATGTGACATCTACCAACCCGCACTGGGCCCGCGTGGTGGAGTTTAGCCCACTCCTTCTTGAAGAGAGGAGGCTTGTGTCCCGCAGTGGGATCATTATAGGCTGATTATGTAAGATAAGAAAAGCGGATTTGAGAAGAAGCTACATTTCCTTTTTGTTTGTCTCTTTTTCATTAGGTATTGTTAGCATAACTTCAGTTTAAGGTAATAGCAATACCTTCTAGCAACCCGCCCCTGCATCAAGATTGTTTTATTATATGATGCTGGAAAGTTTCATAATAATGTATTATATTCATTGGACTGGAAGCCGATCCAATATAGTTGGCAAAAACTAGGCAGATTGAATTGACCCATACACCTTTCGGAGAAAATTATCTGAATGATGCTGAGAACCGTATCAAAATCCATTGCGTTGTTCAGAAGAACAACGTGGTAAGACCAGGCAGGTTCGAAAATCGACTGTGAGTAATTTATAAAATGTATAGATATAGTAATAGGTAATAAGGGCTGGTATCTGCAACTCCACGTCAATGCGCGTATTTTGCGTATTTTCTTTTGTATAGGTAGAATATAGATAAAAATATTTGCGTAATTTTGGGCTCACGCCATAAATGTTCGTTGATTAAATGGAAAAATGCCATTTCTTGCTTAAATTTTTTTAGCAAGAAATGTAATTTTTCCATGTTTTTTGTATTTTACGACCTAATATTGTAGAAAACACTAGGTAGTCACCTTTCAATATTGAAACTTAATCTCCACTAACTACAAAGTTGACAAAAAAGTTCTTTATCAAAAGAAAAACACGAAAGAACCTCCTTACTATTTATAATCCAAAAACGTCCGCAACTGCGAAAAATTTTGTTTCCCAAAATTAAATCGCTTTCAAACAAAATTGGAAAATACGAAACACGCTCAATATCAGACGAACGTTTGTTCAATGGGATACAAAATTTTATAAACAAGTTTGAAAATAAAATTATTCGCTGTTCACGCTTTTGTATAAGAGAATAATTGTAAATAGAACGATGATTTAATTTTGCATGCGTAATTGGATGTGAAAGTAAACCCAGTATAATAATAATTCTGTTCAGTGTTATTGTGCATACAATAAACTGATATTAATTGAACTCAAACTCAAAGCATTTATTAATTACTAGCTTCCGCCCGCGACTCCGTCCGCGCGGATGTCGGTCTTCGCGTGGATGGTTTATTTCTCCATTTTGAGTAACTCTGACAATGACATCTTATAAATATCTATTGGACCCAAATACGGCTAAGCCTATAATAATTAAGGAGATCCCTCTATTGAGCTACTGCTGTTGAGAGCTCGCGTTCTGTAGTAAGTATTTTTTTCATAGTAATTCCGACCTTGATAAGTAGCATGTAGCAGTAAATTACTGACAATGACGAAAAGTTTGCAATAATAAAAAAGTGATCGTGACAATGCGACAGAAAGTTAATTGAGAGCTTCAGCATACACAACATTGTTAGTGAGCTCGTCCGGAATATGAACATGAAGATTTCTTGGACTGCTCACATGGGAAAGAGCTACGTAAAGTTGCCCGTGTGAAAAACTACTCGCGGTAAGATCTACGCCAGCAACTCCTAGGGTCTGACCTTGAGCCTTATTTATTGTCATGGCGTAACACAAAGCTACAGGAAACTGTATTCTCTTAAATTGAAATGGAAAATTATCCACTACGGGTAATGCAACGTGTGTTCGCGGTTCTACAGAACAACGTCTATGTTTAAAACCGAAAAATAAGATTTTTTTTTCTACGTATTTTTCCAGGATAAAAAGTATCCTATTTTATGCCCAGGATAATAAGGTATAATTATACCAAGTTTCATCGAAATCGAACCGTTAGTTTTCACGTGATGCCTGCATATACAGACAGACAGACAGACAGACAGACAAAATTTTTTTTAATCACATATTTGGGTTTGGTATCGATCCAGCAACACCCCCCGCTATTTATTTTTTCAATATTTTCAATGTACAGAATTGACCCTTCTACAGATTTATTATATGTATATAGATTTCTCTTCAAAGTAAGAGTGAACAGGCTTCTTCTGGGTAAGCTCACTCCATCGTCGACTTTGTCTTTGTCACCTCTGACCTAGACTAGAGTCAAGAGCAAACCCATTTCAAGTAAAAAACCTTGTTACATGCACTTTTGAATTGTCAAAATTAAATAGTCTGTCCGTCAGTCAGAAAGTTGAAGCTAGTTGCCCATTCCAAAACGCAGATCTCTATGGAGAAAAGCAGGCAAGAAACTCTTTTAAATCAAAATATTATAAAATCCTGGTTGCATTATTCTTGTTGCTTCTATAAGTGAGAACAATGTAAAAAAAGACACAAATGTAAGAAAACATATAAAAGTAACAAACATATAAACACACACACACCACCACAAACTTTCGCCTTTATAATATTAGTGTGATTGTATTTCTTACCGGTCTCCCGCCCAGCGCTTGCCACATGAACTCCAAGTCCGCTATGTGGGCTGGCACGGGCACGATGAAGCTGGTCGCGTATTTGTTAACTACGCCTTCTCTGACATAGTATAGTTCGGCGTCTAGACCTGAAACAATAGAGATGTTCTTGTTATTTTTCAGGCAATAATAAAAATAATGATGCATTAATCCGAGAATGGCTGGAGAATACAACGATACAGGGAACAGTGGAAATGTATGGGGAAACCTGTGACCAGTGGTGGGATAACACAGGTTGAAAAAGATATGGGCAATATTTAAAAATATGAGTCTTTGGTCAACTGGACCCACTCGAAATGGACCCACGGGATCACTCAACCTAATCACATTTTGAAAAGGTCTACTGGACCCACTCCCCAATTACATCATTAGTACAGTCTCGGAGTAAAGCCGAATCATTATGCCTACCAAGAGCATGTTAAACAATATTTTTCGAATTATATTTTGAGTAAAATCAAATATTTCTACTACAACGTATTTTGACACCGACAGTGTCATAAAAAGCGCCACTTTTAAAAGCAATTCGCCAAAATAACTACCAAATTACCACCCTCATAAAAATTTCAAACGCATAGCAAGGAAACTAAAATCATATTATTCTAATTCGAAGTGCATTACGGACGATTGCGTAGTATGGGAGTGCGCTTCCCTCTAACAGATGCAGGTTCGGCTCCCGGGGGGACACCGCGTCAAATTATCCAACTAACTCTATTTGCTTAGCCGAAAAGAAGTGTTGATGTAGGGTGAAGATGGAATTTTGATACTTTTAAGATATATCAGGGTGTCTTGTTTTAGTTGTGATAGTATTTCGAATAGGCCTTGGCCCAGCAGTGGGACAGTAAAGGCTAAACAAAAAAAAAGGATTTTGTATTAGTTTTAATGAAAATATAACTATTACGGCCGTTTTACAAAACAAGGTTCACCTTTAGCCCTAGGTTTAAATTATCGTGCCGTTATTGAATTTCGATTTTTTTCCAAGAAATTTAAACTTCTAATTACAAAAACTGACGGTCCACCCGAGTCTAAGTTGTCAAATTTGTATTAAAAACTTTACTTTTGTAGGAATAAAGCTCAAAATACAATAACAAGCTCAAAGATTTAGACTAAAGTTAGACTTTGTTTTATAATGAGATAGCTAAAGTTTGAATAAAAAGAAAAGTTAACATTAATTCATACAAACAACAAATACAATTTTGCAAACGACGTGCAGTGAAAATCTTTGAAGAGCATTCACTAATACACACGTACAACACGAAGAGTCGTACGTTATAAGATAAAACGAGTGAAACACGTCCAATTCTCATCAGTGTGGTATCAATCAGTACGAATTTACAATCAAACAGAATCAGATCCCAAAAACCAATAAACCTCAGTATCTCTCATCTACATGTTAATAAAATGCCTCACTCAAAGTTAATAGCTACTCAATTCAAAACGCTCGACCAAACGCCGAAATTAATCGTCAAAAACGAAAAAAAAAATCAGATGATCCAATCAGCGTACATTTGGAGGCGCAAAGCGACAGTGAAACGGGCCGAATATGAAGTGGCACTTTGCACAATTGATGAATCACCACCCCTATATAGAACGAGTGCAAAATACTCCTCCTGTATCTACGCTACGTGCTACCCCACTTACTTTGTACACCCTGTATCCTTTCGGCATACAAAGGATGAATACACCCTGTGTATTTCCCAGATGCAAGTCTATTCAGTTGGAATTTGTTGAACGCCTTTTTGAGTACCTATATATTTACTGAATTTTATTCATTGAATATCTATCTTTCCACGTGATCAAATGCATGCAATAAAATCTTTTGTTTTCGTGATCTATGCAAAGTCAATCATTAAAGCCTAAAAGAGCGATTTCGACCTGACATAATCACAAAAATAAAATTGATTTTTTTCTTCCGAAAATATAAGTTTCTAATTGATCTTTTATAAGTTTTGGCAGTTCATAAAAAAATACTCATTAATTTCAATAAAGAAGAAGATAAAGTGGCAGTTACTCGTTCCAAACCGAAACTTAAGAATATATTTTTACCGACTTCACAAAAAGGAGGAGGTTATATGTTCGACTTTATATGTTTTTTTTATGTATGTTCACCGATTACTCGCAGACGACTGGACAGATTCCAAATTTTTTTTTGTTTGAAAGAGTATGGTATGGTCTCGAGGTGGTCCCATTGTCACCCAGTCGGAATCATATAAAGGGATCTCATGGAAATCGAGGGAAACCCTCAAATTTCATAGGCACACCTACAGTGATTTGGATATTTTTTATAGTAACTCGTGCATTTGCTCTCGGAAAGCACCATTTGGTGAAGTGGAACTGATGATGAAGACCACAGATGGCCATCGGAACTACTCAATAATAAGTATTTCACGGGTTGTGATTCGATAAGCAATTTGTGGTCGTCACAATGCGTATGGTGAAGTGGAGCTGATGGTCACTTCTGAGCTACAGTTCTCCTGGTTCTTATTAGGAGAACTCCTCAACAATTAACGTCCCTGCATCGGGAAAAGCAATATTTTGTAAAAGGAGATTAGATGTTAACATTATGCTATTGTTACTTAGATAAATTACAAACTGACCCACCAAAAAGTGAAAAATAAAAACTTTTTTCCAAAAAAAAAAACAACCGATTTCCAAAAAACAATACAAAGTGAAAAACAACTTTTATTTCGGAAGTCGGTGGCAAAAAACTAAATTACAGATCCATAGACACCGACTTCCGAAATTAAAGTTATTTTTCACTTTGTAGTGTTTTTTGGAATTCGGTTGTTTTTTTTGTAAAAAAGTTTTTATTAAAACACCAAAGCCTCGTAAATATAAAAATGAATTCGAAGCTTAAAAGAAAAGGAACTAAAACAAAGGAAGTTTTTCTCAGAACAAACCACGGATATACATATACAGGGTGTTTGGTGCATCGTTTGCCAAATGGAATTGGCCGAAAGGAGAGGCCATTTGCTATCTCTTAAGGCCCAGTAACTCATTACTTATTACACCGGTTTTTTTATTATGACTTTTAAATTTTTATTGAGAAAAATACAAGAACTCTGCATTTAAGCTTAAATAAAAAAAAAAGTTATGAGTATAGCCTTCAAATTTCATTTCAATTCTTATGTTTACTCTTGTATGGTTCTATGAAATACAAAATTACTTGCTAATAACATCTTGTTCCTTTTTAATAACTCACAAAGTTTTTGAAAAAAGGAAAAACATACTTAACACTCAACTTTAAATTGCTGTAAAAAAAAAACTAAAAGCGATCGGGATCTTAAAGTTGAGTGTTAAGTATATTTTTCCTTTTTTCAAAAACTTTGTGAGTTATTAAATGAACAAGATGTTATTAGCAAGTAATTTTGTGTTTCATAGAACCATACAAGAGTAAACATAAGAATTGAAATGAAATTTGAAGGCTATACTCATAACTTTTTTTTTATTTAAGCTCAAATGCAGAGTTCTTGTATTTTTCTCAATAAGAATTAAAAAGTCATAATAAAAAAACCGGTGTAATAAGGAATGAGTTACTGGGCCTTAAGAGATAGCAAATGACCTCTCCTTTCGGCCAATTCCATTTGGCAAACGATGCACGAAACACCCTGTATATTGAACAAACCAACAACCAAGAAACACTAAGGAACCAAAACAGTAGTCTAATATATAAAATATTCAGAATCTAATTCACACATTCGCACGGCGATCCTTTGAAGCGGTCACGTTCATAATTTAAACGTAGTAAATGTTAATGACAGACAATACGTGGGAGCCCTCAGCTATTCCTTTGTATTAATTACTCAAACGATAATGTACTAGACTGTAATGAGGCTTGAGGGACTGACAGGCTACAAATTAAACGGGAATATAATTTGCGTTAGAGTAACCATATAGAGATCAAAAACTTGTTAGAATTAGCAGCAAAAGGGATATGTAATTTATTTTGGAACAAAAAGAAAATAAATGGGACGGAACATATTCAGGAAGGGATTTCAGAAGTTAGTAAAGGTCTAATTGTTAAGAGGTCTGAAACTGGCGGGTAAGAAATTTACGTCGAAAACGCAATAATAATCTTAGTTACCGGAGTAACTAAGATTCCAGAGTAACTAAAATTCGATGAAAATTGCTTAAAGAGACTAAAGTAGAATATAAAACTTACAATCGCAAGTATAAATATAATAAACATAGCAAACATAAATATAACAATTTACTACATATCGCATAATTCCAAAATAATGAAAAACGTAAGAAAGATAAAGTAGAAAATAAAATACTTAGAATTAAACGTTTTAATGGAAGACAATACGTGCGAGCCTTGCAGCGATGTCTTTGTATTAATTACACAAAGACGATCGTGCGCCTGTGTAATGAGACCTGGGGGAGTAATCTGTGGATAATTTCAGTGTAAAATGAGATTCTGAGGAGATTTGAAATTTGAATATTAACATTAGGTAAGATGATGATTTGCAATTGTGAGATAAGGTAAAATAAGCAGTTTTTAGTAATGATAGTTTCAAGACCAAATGGGAGGAAAAAGGACCACAATATAAAAGAAATGAGATACAGAAATAGTTGAGAATGTTATTGATGAAGTATGTAAATTTAATTACAACAACATTGGCAAAAATCATAAAACACAAAAACACGTGATGATAGTTAAAATAGATGATTTAACTAAGCTAGTTTCCCTCAAAGCCGATGGTGTTTATGCGACAGATATTAGTATTAATTACTCAAAGGCGTGAATGCGCCCAGTTGGAGCTGTGTAATGAGGCTTGGTTAGGGGAGCCTGCAGCCTTAGGGGAAGACAATGGTAATTTTAAATGCAAGATGGGTGATGGTGTGAAAATACTCGTATAAATCTGGTCGCTTAGAGCTTGATCGAGAGTTAGGTAAAATCGATAGACTCGAGGGAGAAAGAAATAGGCCGGATGTTAAAAGTGAAATTGAATTTTTAACAAACTCGATATAATTAATTTCGTTAATGGAAACTGTCAAAACCAAGCTTCGTGCCTACCTTTCATCATTATACACCATGATATTGACATTTTTACGTAATTATATGTTTTTGCCATTCACGCTGCATAGCCGCTGGATAAAAGAACTTCATTTCGATTATACTCTTTACATGCTTCTACCCGCGGCTTTACTCGCTTGGATGTCGGAAATTATCCCACGGGAACGTGCTACCAGTACAAAAAGTAACATCAGATATCTGCTAGTGAAAGTCACGTCAAAATCGGTCTATTTGTTTCGGAGATTAGCCGTGAACAAACAGATAGACTAGAAATATATATGTACCGTACAGACTTTCACATGCATTTAGTAAAAAATTGTTACTTTGACATTACAAACGTACACTTCAATTTTATTTATTTGTCTGTATGTATGTAAAGATTGCAAACATTTTATATGGTTCAGAGATAAGTATTCCAAAATATGCTATGCACTTTTTAACTGGTAGAAAACAAAACGAAGAGCTCTCTGAATATGCTCGCTTTGTCTTTTTATCGCCTGGAGCAGTATGCAAATGACTGAATTAGTTTATCAAATTAACATTTTCAGGCTTATTCAGTTGCTGGCTTTAAAAAATCCTTTGGATTGTGAGCAGATATTCTTTGTTTGCTTTGTAGAACATAAAATTAATTAACCGTAAAGTCACTGAACTTATGCATTTGAATAATAAAGCTGTAGTTGATCTGGCACTGTGGTATTTGCTCTCAAGGATTTAGTTGTATAAGATGCTTTTTAATATATTATTGTATTATTTTATTCTGCTCACAAAAGATATTGCATTGAAATGTTTCATTAGTATATTTATTTATACTTTCCTCATATTTTTTAAATCTCGTTCAAATCCATAAACCTCTTCTCTAAAGTATTCATATTGATATATTTGTTTGCATTCCATAATGTTGTAGAGGTGTTTCAATGGCTTAAATCTAAGGCACAATTATGGACCCTGTAGGGCACAGCAAAAAGTATAAAATTAATTCTGAAAATAAAAATAAATTTAGAACACAAATTATATTTTTTTTAAATATGTTATTAACATTAAATACGTAAATATTACATTTTATTTTAAGGTTTTGGTACATAATAATTATTTGGTAAAGTTAATTATAATTAGGCGAAAAACAAAACATAATTGAACTATTTGTAAAATAACATCACACGCCCGTAGTAAATGCTACAGAAAGAATACAACCAAATCCATATGATCAAATTGCCCCATGTAAAAGCGGGTGAGCTTATTGCCATTAACCGCGCACAAATCCTGGCTCCGGGCTACTACTGAAAAAATCATAATGGGAAAACCCAATAAAACTTTGCCCGACTTGGAATTCAAACTCAGGTCCTCGTTATCAGCAGTAGCGCTTGCAACGACTATACCAAGGAGGCAGTCAAACTATTCACTTACTAGCTTCTTATTCTACTAGCGCGTAAATTTTCGCCCCTCGATCCCCTGTATCGCATCACATCGCCCGTCCGAGCTATTACTTCTTCCTTTTCGCTTAGCGTTCTTTATGACTTTTTATTGTTTTGCCCGAGCAAGATAGCCCAATTCATGAGGAAGACCCTTAGGAGCCGACTCCTAAAGGTCTTCCTCAAGAACTGGGCTATCAAAATCAAAAAGAATTTTTCAAATCCGACTGTTAGTTCCAGTGATAAACGCGTTCAAACAAACAAACTCTTTCCGTCTTATTACAAAACGAGATCTAATTTTAGACCTAGCCTAAACCTTCCAGCCAGTTATTCTATTTTGAACTTTATTCCGGCAAACGTAAAGTTCTTAATGCAAAATTGACAACTTAGACTCGGGTTTAACGTCTATTTTTTTTGTAATAAGAACTTTAGCTTCGTCGGATTATAGTTCGAAATTTAAAAATGGCTAGATGGTTTAAACCTGGGTCTAAAGATAAATCTTGTTTAGTAATAAGGTCGTTTAGGTTTAGTATTAGTATAAAGCACCTGCCATCCAATCTCTTCACCACCCTTGGTTGACTGGTAGAGAATGCCTAAGGCATTAAGTCCGTGTTTGTACCTTTTTGTGCGAAAAGTTTAAATAAATAAATAAATAAATAAATAAAGAATAGTT
Source organism: Mesoligia furuncula (assembly GCA_916614155.1). NCBI lineage: Eukaryota > Metazoa > Arthropoda > Insecta > Lepidoptera > Noctuidae > Mesoligia > Mesoligia furuncula. The sequence goes on from OU744794.1 coordinate 7,432,633, forward strand.
TTGTGTCCTCAGTGGACATAAATCATCCAAAATATTTTCACAGCTTCGAGTACGTCGTCAACAAAAAACATCAACATTCCACCAAAAGTCCTAATTACATCATGCCATAATTCCACCACAAAAGCAGACATAATTCCACTACAAAACCAGCAGAGAAATGATATTTAAAAGTACGTAACGCGAAGGCAAAATGACACTAATGCTCCCATAAAGATCGCCCACTGTGACGAGGCTACGCACTCCAGTTCTCTGCTTTAATGAACCATTACATTGCGAATTGTCAGGTGATACGACACCGCTGGGCTTCATGCGGTAGTTAAGACCTACAGGAGTCGCTTTTAGTGGAATTTTATGTTGATGCTCCAGGTTTCGAGGATAAATCCGAGGTTGCTAAGGAGCTATTGATGTGGAATTAGTGGTGTTAAGTCTGGTAATTTGTCTGCGGTTGAAGTTGGTTTTGATTTTATTGTAAAGCAGGATTTAAAACGAGACTTGCAGTCAGAGAACGTGATTGTTGATAAGAGTGACACACTACGTCAATTTTGTTTATCATCCGACTGTCAAAAATGACAGTTGTGATAAGTACTGCCGATCTATTGCAATACAATAGGGGCATTAAAAGCAGAGTAAAAAGCTTTATCTATATCTATATATACTAATAATAAAGTTGAAGAGTTTGTATGTTTGAACGCGGTAATCTCAGGAACTACTGGTTAGAATTGAAAAATTCTTTTTGTGTTGAATAGTCCATTTATCGAGGAAGGCTGTAGACTATATAACATCACGCTATGACCCTAAGGGGCTGAGCAGCGGGTGACTACGCGGGGAACAGCTAGTACTAATAATAAAGCTAAAAGGTTTGTTTGTTTGTATGGTTGTTTGAACGCGGTAATCTCTGGAACCACCAGTTGGATTAAAAAAAGTCTTTTTGCAATTTATAGCCCAATTCTCGAGGAAGGCTATTTGACATCATCCTATGACCCTTTGAAGGTAATCATCGCATAATCTAGTATACTGAATACATGACTTACGAACAATTTTATACCTATAGTTTTGTGGCGCACATCAAGCTAATCGAAACAGACAAATTTTCTCAATAGATAGATAAGTTCCATTTATTTGACGCACACAAAAAGACAGCACAACACACAAAAGTACAATATTAGATGATAACCAAATTACCCATATGATTATAATATTTAAAAAAAAAGCGGCCAAGTGCGAGTCGGACTCGCCCAGGAAGGGTTCCGATATTAGAAACCTCAATATCATTTTTGAAGACCTATCCATAGATACTCCACACGTATGGGTTTGATAAAAAAAAAATGTTGAGTTTCAGTTCTTAGTATGGGGAACCCCCAAAATTCATTGTTTTTTTTTCTATTTTTGAGTGAAAATCTTAATGCGGTTCACAGAATACATCTACTTACCAAGTTTCAACAGTATAGTTCTTGTAGTTTCGGAAAAAAGTGGCTGTGAAATACGGACGGACAGACAGACATGACGAATCTATAAGGGTTCCGTTTTTTGCCATTTGGTTACGGAACCCTAACAAGGTGCCGATATAAAAACAAAATGAAAAACAATTATGTGTTTTTCGAAATAAAAGTGACACTATGACGAATACTTAAAATAAAATCCAATCAACTTTGAACCTAATGCTTTAGCGATAAAGTTGAAAATCTATTAAAGAAATTTAACAGATTGTAGTAGCTTGATGTGCTGGCCTCTGTACCATTTTCATTGTCCTTTTCTAATTTATTCCTCCGTTCTGTAAATTAGCTACAGAATTCCTCGGAAAACTAGCAAACTAAGTAACTAGATCCAATTATTTCCCAGTTGCATCCAATTACAGCTACTAATTCTGTTATTATAATTTACTAACTCGTATGAATTATGCAACTGCAACGTGTACTCATAAAGATTTCTATGTTTTGTCGCAAAGGAAATTCGCCTTGGAGCCTTCGTTTATTGCTGAACACCGTTTATTTATTCTATGGAGGTTCCCCGTACATTTATTAAAATGGCGATAAAGGCTTATTTATTGTCTCCATGTTTGGTTAGCACGCGAGCAACGAACGCCATTTTGTCGTTTTTTTGCCACGGATTTAAATTGGGTTGACACGATAATGTTGAAGGAATGTTGAGGATTCCGCGGCTGTGATTCACCGTGCTTAAAGAATTAGTGGTTTTGTTGTGGTTAGAAAGAAAAATACCTTTTTGTCCATTGTTAATCGGGCTTCCTAAATAGAACGCAATTTCACGGGGAAAAAAGGTTTAGGGTCTCGGATAGGGACAGGTGACCCATTTTTTCTGGTGGACTTTGTAAGAGATGAGCACAAAGCACAGTTGGCGCAGATGTGCTGTTCGGTCTGGAAGCATCATATTTTGCACAAGAGGTCCATAGTTATCGAAAGTGAGCAATAAGGATATCTAAAAATTAATTCGCTATAAGGGTTAAATAGGGGATGAAATACCCCAAGTTTGGGGTGTTCCTTCGAAACGCACCAACTTTGAAACGCACCGAATGAAACGTCTTTCAATATCATTTATTACGAATCCTTCATACCCTTCTCTATGTTTCATTGTTGATGCATTTCGAGGAATAAAATTATAATATTTTTATTAGTATAATAATATTTTTTTTCGAGGAATAATACTTTTGGTGCGTTTCAAAGTTGGTGCGTTTCGAGGAATACCCCGAAAGTTTGTATGGAAGTTTGTAATTTTTTCGATAGGAAATCCCAACTGGCACACGGCTTGTATGTTCTAAATCAGATAACACACGGAAGCTGAGATAAGGCAACGTAGTTTCGCGTGCCACTACCTAGGTACTTATCTTGGAAACAGATATTATGTAGCTTTACTAACGAGTAACTTGCCAACACAAGTACTTACGTCTACTTTCTTCAAGATTGGCAGTAAGCCAGAAAGATGGTCTTTCAAGGACGATTTTGCTGTTGATGCTATTCATGTTACTAAACAAGATTTGAGTATGAAAGCACCAGCACTTTGTGCAAATGTCGAGTGAATATGGAACTTGGAAAATAAAAGCTCAAAAGTAAATTGTGACTGTTGCGTGCGTGTGTGCTGTGTTGTGTATTGTGCTGCTGTTATAGCTAAGTAAATTGTGACTGTTGCGTGCGTGTGTGCTGTGTTGTGTGTTATGCTCCTGTTATAGCTAAGAAAATTGTGACTGCTGCGTGCGTGTGTTCTCTATTGTGTGTTGTGCTGCTGTTATAGCTAAGTAAATTGTAATTATTGTGTGCGTGTGTGCTGTGTTGTGTGATGTGCTGCTGTTATAGCTAAATGAATTGTGACTGCTGCGTGCGTATGTGCTGTGTTGTGTGATGTACTGCTGTTATAGCTAAGTAAATTGTAACTGCTGCGTGCGTGTGTGCTGTGTTGTGTGATGTGCTGCTGTTATAGCTAAGTGAATTGTGACTGCTGCGTGCGTGTGTGCTGTGTTGTATGTTGTGCTGCTGTTATAGCTAAGTAAATTATGACTGCTGCGTGCGTGTGTGCTGTGTTGTGTGTTCTGCTGCTGTTATAGCTAAGAAAATTCTGACTGCTGCGTGCGTGTGCTGTGTTGTGTGTTCTGCTGCTGTTATAGCTAAGAAAATTCTGACTGCTGCGTGCGTGTGTGCTGTGTTGTGTGTTCTGCTGCTGTTATAGCTAAGAAAATTCTGACTGCTGCGTGCGTGTGTGCTGTGTTGTGTGTTCTGCTGCTGTTATAGCTAAGAAAATTCTGACTGCTGCGTGCGTGTGTGCTGTGTTGTGTGTTATGCTGCTGTTATAGCTAAGTACATTTTTGTTCAAATATCGAGAATATCCAAGGTAAGACTGCTTGCCTTTACAGTGCAGTCAAGTGCATAATAAATGATCTAACTAGGTACGGTGGGCTGCATCAATTGGGTATCCCAGTTGTATTAACATTTTCATACAACTGGGGTACCCAATTGATGCAGCCCACTGTACAAAGTTTGATGTCACAGGGGCCCGTGGCTAAATAATAACAGCCGCACAAGTCGATCGATCAGGTTAAGCTACGCTTGCCGCGGTTGGTCTGTGGATGGGTGACCATCTTTACATACCGAGACCCCCCGTGCCTCGGAAAGGACGTTAGCCGTTGGTTCCGGCTGTCATTCGTAGATCTTTGACAGTCGTTAAGGGTAAACAGAAGCCTGAAAGTGAGGCAACCATGGTTACTGGGTACCTAGTAACCCAGATTACCCAGTAACTGGGTTGTGGAGGTCAGGTAGGCAGTCACTCTAGATTTTTAGATAAGGTTCAAAGTTGATTGGGAAAATTTGACAGTTTTGGGTAGCTTGATGTGCTGGCGTTTGTACACCTCTAATTAACCCTTTGGGGATGGATTATATGCGTGATGTTATGATGTATGTTTAAATACATTATTTAGAATATTGTCCACTTTAATTGTATAAATTGAACTGTAAAATCACACATGTGATAAGTAGTTCTTGCATTTCACGTAGACGTAAGTGTAACATACAAATCAAGATTAAACTGTACGAAGTTCACTTTTTCCTGCTTTTTATGAAAAGATTTATCTATAAACAAAACCACTAAGGACTTTAAAACTACCACATTATAATGCAAAAACTCCCTTTGCATCACCCAGACAACAATTTGGAATTATTTTTATCACCTAACTTCACTGTAACAAACTGTACTGAACGCGAAAGTAGGTACTACAAACAGAATTTATGCCGCCTCTTCGGAGTTTTGTTATCGTTGCTATAAATTCAAGTTTGCGTTCTGCCTCATTCTGGAGTCGAGAAATTTGCGATTCTTGCTTGTAAATTATAATATTTTAGGTGTACGAGTGGATGGGTGACCATCTTTACACACCAAGACACCCCTCCGTGCCTCGAAAAGTACGCTAAGCTGATCCCGGCTGTCATTCGTGGATCTTTGTCAGTCGTTACGGGAAGTTAGAAGCTCGAAAGTATGGTAACCAGGTTGTGAAGGTCAGAGAGACAGTTGGTCCATGTAACATAATGGTATTCAGCTGCATCCGGTTATACTGGAAGCCAACCCCAAAATAGTTGGGAAAAGGCTGAATAGATGATGAGGTTTACGATTTGATGAACTATTGGATGACTGAGTTGGATAACATTACCTACCAGTCAGTCTTGTGTACACAGAGTGATTTTTTATTTCTAGCCAGTATGTGTAAATGCTAAGGTCGTAGAGACAAACGGTGAAACCAACCACTCAATTTTAAAGTTACAAAAGATGTTTTTTTTAGAAGATATAAAATAATCATCCCTATGTACAGTTGACAGAACGGGTTATGAAGGTCAGATAGGCAGTCGCTCCACTTAAAATACTGATATTCAGCTGCATCCGATTAGATTGGAAGCTGACCCCAAAAATAGTTGGGGCAGATGATGAACTCAAACCATTAATTTCAAATAAACCAATTACAGGCACTTTTGAACTGTCAAGGGGTCGGTCAGACAAAAAAAAAATAACTTAGTTGATGATGATGATACAGTTGTCTGTGTGGTGCCGGACTTAAAGAATTGCACCACCCCTTACTTCCCGTGGGTGTCGTAAAAGGCGACTAAGGGTCTTACCGGAGAATGGGCAGCAGCGTTCTCTATTTATTCCACCATCATACCATACTGCGATCGCCAACCCGCCTGCCAAGCGTGGCGATTATGGCAAACCCCCCCCCCCAAAATTGGGGGAGGCCTATGTCCAGCAGTGGACGTCTATCGGCTGAAACGACGATGATACAGTTGACGAAATAGATAGGGATGCAGCATTAACCGTAGTTGTTTATGTAAAAAAAGACGCAAAAAAATGCCTAATATCAAGTTCATCCTACATATCGTTTGCGTATCGGACGGCGAACTTCTTTGCGATTTGTAGGTAAGTACTAGATAATAATAAAGCTGAAGAGTCTGTTTGTTTGGACGCGCTAATCTCTGGAACAACCAAAAGGATGTTTTCACTTGATAGCCCAATTTCTGAGAAAGGCTATAGTTTATTTAACATCACGCTAGGACCCTCAGAGGCCTAGCAAAAAGAAAAAAAATGTCAGAAAGAATGATAAGCGACAATGAAGTAATAGCGCGATCTGGCGATGCGATGCGATGGGGTCGGGGGTACAAGAAATTTCACGCAGACGAAGTCGCGACGCGAACAGAAGCTAGGACGAAGTCGCGACGCGAACAGAAGCTAGTTATTTCCATTCCTTTGCCGTGTGTTCCTATCTACATATAGCATCATAGTTATAATGATAATTGTCAATAATTACACCGTAATTTGATATCAGATTGTGTTGCTTATACTGTGTTTGAGACATTACACGATAATTATGATATTACATTAATTCCTGATTGGCTGTAATTAACACCCGGTCATAAGTAGAAACGTCGTCATACTGAGGATAGAAACATATTAACCCTTAAGTAGTGCATCAGGGATGTTTGCTGAATCTCGAGTCGACTGTTTTCATACAACGATGAGAAAACGTTGCGCTTCCCTGATGCGCCGCGTGCGGGCCAGCCCCAACCTTATTCTGTGCTGTTTGGCGAGCAGACTCGATTGTTTATATGTGAGTCGCTGCTGCAAGCTATCTACCTCGGTGGTAGGCGTGTGGCAGTGATTCACGTATTATATTCATAGTTTTAGGGTAAGTGATTATAACAAGAATACTAACACAGGGGTAAGGAATATTGTTACTAACACAACTGAGTCATGTTACTTGTTGAATAAAGATATTATTATTATTGATAGGCCAATTTCTGAGAAAGGCTATAGCCTAAAAAATAATAATAAAAAGGCTGAATAGCTTATAGGCTATTTAACATTTTATAAAAAATAATTTCAATTATTTTTATTTTTTTTAATAATAGTTATTATTAATTTTTTTTTTATGGTTCTGCATAACTGCTGAAAGTCCATTCATTTTGATTAATAGTAAAATCCTTATGTCTTTTTAAAGTTGTTGTATTGTAAATATACCAGTCAACCACTTATAAACATGAGATTCGACAACTAGAATACTTAATCAAAATTACTCTAATGATGTTTTCATTATACAATGGTAAATCTGTAATCACCTTTTTTTTTACTTCGGTACATAATCGAAATCAAAATCAAAATGATTTTATTTCACGTAAACTTACATGGGCACTTATGAAACGTCAAAAGTTAGGTGCACGGTTCCAATTGGTCGTTTCCTATGGAGAAGAGTCGACAAGAAACTCCACGGTTACTCTTCTAAAAATAATTGCATCAGCATGCATAATCAGCCTATAATGTTCCCACTTCTGGGATAGAGGCCTCCTCGAGGACGAGGACATGACGGTTTCCTCACGATTTTTTCCTTCACCCCTTTTGCAGCAATGGTGCCGAAATTATCGTCTAACCTACAACTCGTCTGTCGAGGCCGCAGCCACTGGGCCACCACTGCTCTAAAAATAATGGGTTTTATACAATATTTCCAAATTACAGTGTGAGGCTCCTTCAAGCAGGCGCGATACGACACGCAACACAAAGGCACCGCAAGTCGCGCAACGAGCGGTGCCTTTGTGTCGCGCGCGATTATATCGCGGAGCGTTTACGCCGTACGGCATTTCATACAAACTTTCAAGCCCTTGTTTTTCGAAATTAATGAACGGATTTTAATGAAACTTCCTAAGCATAAGTAGGATACAAATGTCTAAAAAGTTAGTAGAGAACATTTTCGAGATGTCCTATATAAAAAAAGATGGAAATATCTGTTTCTATGGAAAGTTTAAAATCGGTCTAATTTGGCTGTAACACTATTTTTCGAAAATGTTCTCTACTAACTTTTTAGACCTTTGTATTTTGCTTATACGTACGAAGTTTCATTAAAATCGGTTCATTCACTTCGAAAAAAAAGGGCTTGAAAGTTTGTATGAAATGCCGTTCGGCGTAAACGCTCTTAAATCATCAATTCTTATTCGAAGCACAGAAAACCGACACTCCTTCGCTTTGTTATTTAGAACACGAGCTCTCCCAATATTTATTCTACAATTGCAAGTTCTTGATAATAATTCAAAGTGACTTTTGATTGTTAGTTCTTTGTTTTGTTCAGTCAAGTTTTTCAGTAATTTTCGTTGGCAACAATAGTTGATTTTATTGTTGAAGTTTGTTTTATATGTTTGCTATGTAAATGTTAACGAGCCTTTGTAGTTTTGAATGTACTAGTTTGGGACACATATTTTAGCGATACCGTATTGTTTTGTTTTTGAAAAGTTTTTGTCTATGAAGCAAATCGATACTGTGATCATAAAAACAACACACCCATGCATGTATTGTAGACTAGCTGTGCCCGCGACTTCATTCGCGTGCATGTCGGAGAACAAATTGGATTTCATGGGTCTTAAGTTTTTTTTCGGGGAACCTTAATTCTTTTCCAAAAATAAAAGTAGCCTAAGCTACTCCTCAACACATCAGCTATCTGCCAGTGAAAGTCCCTTCAAAATCGGTTTAGCCGTTTGGGAGATTAGCTGGAACATACAGACAGACAGACAATAAAATGGAAAAACAATATTTACGTACCATACCTATATACTTTTATATACTAAAAAGCTGTTATTTTGAAATTACAAGCGGATACTTCAATCTTATTTATTTGTATAGATGTAGGTGGAATATATAATATATATATGGAAATACCTGAATGTTAGGGATTAAAGAACTAATTTATAAGCTGTTAGAAGAGGGCACAACTCCGCCATTTAACTATCAGGAGGAGTTCAGAGACGATAAGATAATGTGCATTTGGTTGAGCATCAATGGGTCTTTCACCTTTCACATTTTGGTGAGCGTTTTCAGACTATATATTTAGCTAGGAGAGAATTCAGTTTTGCTTAGATAAATTGTAATAAAGCTACCTATAATTATTGAAGAAAATAGATTAAAAAATACGAAAGTTATGGAAAAGAAAAACAGTGTAATAATTATCCAGTAACAAGTTTACATCTTTGCACCAAATGAATTCTAATAGCCTATTTCACTTTTTTCGTAAGATCAGATAAGTTTCGGGTACATACATAAATTCTTTATTTTTCTATAATCTAGGTACCTACACTAAAAGATAGTCACTATCCGGACACATGGAAAATTCCACGTTCAAAGAAACGAAAACGTAGAATTCTACACCAAAATAAAAGTGAAAAAAATATTATATTCATTACGCGAATGTCTGATGGCCAGTGACATCTGCTGAGGTGCTCACAATCGGCCTCGTTAAAATTCACCTTTTTAATTATGTCACCCCTTTTTTTTCAAAAAAAGAATCCCTTTGACAAGTTTACGTCATTAATGTCTTAGTTGATTCATCGCTTCAATGCTTCCACAGTTTTTATTTAATTTTGTGTGTTTTTTTTTGCAGTTCTTGGTCTTGTTTCCATCCCTGTTTAATTTTGCTATGCAAATTCTTGTTTATAATTGAGTTCAATTCTACGGAAAATATTATAACCATTTTTATCGCGTCATGCCAAAAAATCGTTCAGCTATTAGTGATATATCCTAGTGACCCTTATTAATTGTCTCAATCAAAAATTAAATATTTAAGATTTAATTAAAGAAAAATCAAATCCTGGTTACATACGTAACCATGATTTGATTCATGTAATCTCCTTAGCTGATTAACCCAAAAAGTAAAAAATCCATAGGTTATGCATATAGCTGAGTTGTAAATATTAATATTCGTTAAGCTTCTTATAAGTAATTTGGTTTTGTAATCAGTAAAGGATTATATTAGAAATAATGTTACGAAAATGCAATAAGGCTCCTACAAACAGGCGCGACACGCGACGCGAATCGCACGCGACACAAAGGCACCGCTCGCGACACGTGATGAAATCGCGCGCGACACAAATGCATCGGAAGTCGCGCAACGAGCAGTGCCTTTGTGTCGCGCGCGATTATATCGCGTGTCGCGCCTGTTTGTAGGAGCCTTTAAGGTATTTCAGCAACCCCTCTGTATCTACTCAGAAGGGTAAAAGTTACCACGGAAGAACTAAAATAATATTGAATCATGTTTTTATATTTCAGCGGGGTGATTGCGTAACACACTGTCAGTAGCAATGGCTTTAATTTTGACAGTTCAACAACATTCATTGCGTCATTAACGTTGTTGAGCAGACAAATTTTTCGAACATATGAAGCAGATTCAGATTGAGATGTATAGTGTGTTACGCAATTAGGGTGCAGCCGGTCGATTCTGTGAAAATCTCACCGTGAAAACTTAGGTGAAGTGAGTTTGTTTTTGCTAGGGATTGACAACATTAATGACAACTCACTTCACCTAAGTTTTCACGGCGAGTTGGTTACAGAATCGCACCGCAGATAAAACGAAAAACAAATGCAAAGGATTTAAGAAACTTGAGTCATCATCTGCCTAGCCTTTTCCCAACTATGTTGGGGTCGGCTTCCAGTTTAACCGAATGCAGCTGAATTTTACATGGAGTATTAACCAGTATTTTACATCGAGCGACTGCCTATCAGACCTCCACAACCCAGTAACTGGGTAATACGATACCCCTTGGTAAGACTGGTTGTCAGACTTTCGGGCTTCTGACTACCCGTAACGATTGTCAAAGATCCACGAAAGACAGCCGGGACCAACGGCTTAACGTGCTTTCCGAGGCACGGAGGGGTCACGGTATGTAAAGATGGTCACCCATCCTCAGACCAACAGCGGCAAGCGTAGCCACAAGCCCGTCCCATTTAACAAACTTGAGTAAAACTTAAAATAGCGCGATTGAGTTAGACACAAAACACTGTCATAAACAAAAACGTAATATCAAAGCTCATTTCAAACACAATTAGTACCGACATAATCTCCACTTAAATTCATCCTGCCACAAAATTAAAGTCACGCTGCATAGCCCGCATTATAAGGATTAGTCTACATTAAATTTTACTCGTACTCCTGCCATAGCTCGTACAGTCAGCGACAAAATCAAAAGTCACTTATTCAAATGTGGCTGGGTGAATCAGCATTTTTTGAAAGTCAAAATTACATAAGACAGCCCCAAAACCCTCGCCCTTTACTACTTCCTAGTGCTTTTATTCACACCCGGGGGTCGACTCTCTAAGTCTGGCTACGAAGTTACGGGCCCGTCCAAAAGTAGTTGATCCGTCAAAAAAATGTCAAATTTAATTTTTCGGACTGGTAAATACACATCAGGAGTAGCCTAGGGACAACTGTCAAATCGTGTTGTCATTCGTTCTTAGTTCGGGGCCCGAACTAATCTATCAGTAAGATTACGAAATAGGTAATGCCCGAAACTGGCCGAAAATACGGACTTCGTGCTTAGGGAGTAGACTCCAAGACACAAGTCGCTAATCATTTAGATAAAAAAACCACTATACCAAACACCAAGGAGAAGGTTGTAAATAAAATTCCAGTGTTCAGTATAAAGTCTATTGACTGATAACTATGAATAATAAGCACAGTGACGCTTCGTACATAACTACACATTCTAAACAGAACACAAGTAATTCGCGGCGTGGGGAAGACGACTGGCCGCTAAACTGTATGCGCGGGGAACGTATAATTTAGCATTGTTAGCTGCGGTGCTATTCTGTAAAAATCTCACAGTGAAAATTTAGATGAAGTGAGCGTGGAGTGGGCTGTCAATAGTGTCTTTTCCTAGCAAAAACAAACTCACTTCACCTAAGTTTTCACGGTGAGATTTTTACAGAATCGACCGGCTGTATGTGTTACCTGTAGTTCCTACAAAAAATGTTTTTGATAACTAATTCACAATACAAAAGTATTCTGTGCGGCACAAGTAGGTAATAGGTTGCAAGTTTTGGTTCATAAACTTTGAATTATAGGCCAATTATTCTTGTAATTTAAAACGTTCAAAATTTAGTTGCAGTCTCATTTCGGCGACAAACAAATGTCAAAAACTTGGCAAAAAAATGTAGGGATATTAGAGGTATTTTGACAGATTGACACTGAGATTAGACTGAATGTTCTTAAAATTACGAGAATTATCCATCTGATGGTAACAGATTTATGCTGACAACTGTACCTCGTACTGTAACGGTGGGAAGCCGCGGGTGTACCAGACAAGAACGCTATTAGTCAAATCTTGTGACGTAGCAAAAACATTGATAGAGCGTCTTGTGAACTAGAAATGTTTATACTTATGGGGGAAGCGCTAAAGTAGCCCGCGAAATTCAAATTTTCTTGCGTTTTTTGCAATTTGCTTGCCAGTATTAATTAAGTTGTACGTTGATCAAAATATGATTCGCGACGGTAACAAATATGTATTTATATAGTTATAATCATTAGATTGTCTGTGTGGTGCCGGACTTGTCTGTGTGGTGCCGGACTTAAAGAATACCACCACCCCTTACTTCCCGTGGGTGTCGTAAAAGGCGACTAAGGATCGTACCGGAGAATGGGCAGCAGCGTTCTCTATGTATTCCACCATCATACCATACTGCGATCGCCAACCCGCCTGCCAAACGTGGCGTTTATGGCAAACCCTCCCAAAATTGGGGGAGGTCTATGTCCAGCAGTGGACGTCTATCGGCTGAAACGACGAATCATTAGAATCAGTCATACAACTTGTTAAGTTAGTATAATCCTAAAATGTCAAGATTTCATGAAATAGTCATTCAGTAGGATTACTTGGTCTTAGAGTTGTGTTGATGACTTACCTAAATGATATAATTATGTAAATACACATTTGTTACGCTGGCGCTTTCGCCTTAAATGGGTTCTATGATTATTCAAGTAAATTATGGTTTTGAATTCTTTCAACTATCTACCTCATTAAATTTTATTTGACTTAGGACGGCAAGTTAAACTGGTCTGGCTTACCTCTTGCAATGCTCATGCGATTGTAGACGAGTTAATGTAGAGGAGTGTCTGTTCAAAGGAAAATATTTCCACATTCCATAGTTTTTTGTTTTTTTTATTTTTAATCTGTATAGTATGGATTGGTTTACATCATCTGTGATTTTTAGACTGCGTCAGAAAGCGTTATTTCCAATAGAAAAAAATCTAAAGGTGCTTGTTTTGGTCAAACAGAGATATTTCCACTAAATTCAAATTAAACCAATCAAAAAGAAATAAAATTCGTAGTTTCAATTTAAAACTGACATTTTCTTTCTCGTTATTGTGTGTTGTTGCAAAAATGAGTAGGTAGCACTTATTTCCTAAATTGTATTAATCGAATAGGGTTATTTTGAAATTATCCCAAACAGAATAATTTTTTAAATCTGAAAATTGTTTTTAGAGTTATTTTTTTAAATCTCATTGAAAAGTGGTTATTTCCAAACTTACCTACTACTTTGATTGCTAACTTTTCAAAAAAAATCGCCATTCGAGTGATTATACTTTCGTCAAATCTTCAATATTTTACTGAAAAAATATTTAAAAAATTAATTAGACATTATTTTCGTTTATCCAAATTTTTGTTATGAAGGAAATATCTCCCTGTGAACAGACACTCCTCTTTGTTGAACTATGTATTTTGTAGGTAGATAGTGGTATTTCATACAGCAGTAACGCATTGCCATAGAAGTAGGTTTGGATTTAATTAGGCAAAACTACTGAAATGATATACCATAGAGCTGTTGCATTTGATTTTCCAAGTTTAATTAGTTTAAATTCCTTTTATTATTACTGCCTGTAAAAAGCATTCCAAAAGCCACTTTAATGTAAGTATTAATCTATAATCGTTATTCTTAATATTAACTTCAGCTTTATTATTAGTACTTTATTATAATTTATAATAATACTAATAATAAAGCTGAAGTTTGTTTGAACGCGCTTATCTCTGGAACTACCAGTCGGATTTGAAAAATTGTTTTTGCATTTTATAGGCCAAATAGCTGCGCCCCGCGGTTTCACCCGCGTAAATGTCGATCCCGAGGTAATATCGGGATCAAAAGTAGCCTATATGTTAATCCAGGGTGTCAGCTACCTCCATACATCATTTTTATCAAAATTGGTCCAGCCGTTTGAACGTGAAGAACAAACATATAAACACACACACAAACACTCACAAACTTTCGCCTTTATAATATTAGTGTGATTCTTGAGGACGGTTTTTTTTTCTATTTAACATCACGCTATAACCTTTTTTTTTTTTTGCGGATGGGAAATCATCAGATGACTCCTCCCGCGATGGGTGGAGCGGAAGGCAGTGTCAGACTCTTACTGACTAAAACCCACCCGTGTTCCTTCCTTAGCCCTTTATGTTCCGGGCCAGCGGTAACCCTTTCGGACAATCCCGCTGGCCCACGCTATAACCCTTAGGATCCGAGCAAAAAGAAAAAAAGTTACTAGAACAGCGAAAGCGAAAACGAAGTAGTAACGCGGGCAGGCGATGCGATACGACGCGGTGGGTCGGGTGTACAAGAAATTTCACGCGGACGAAGTCGCGGGCAGAAGCTAGTTACTAATATTTTGCCCTGGAATGATTGAACCTACCAGGCAAAATAACACCTATTTCCTACAATAACATAATATTAATGCAACGTAATACGATAATATAAGACAAAAAAAACACCTCAATCCAAAAAATGACATCAATATTCCCCGACCCATCTCGCAAATATATCAGCCTCCATTGTCATACAGAAATAAATAAACCAATATCAAAAAAAAATGTCTGGTTTCCGGTTAATTTCCCGGCAAATGTAACCGACGGGTCCGGGACGACATTATTTTATGAGTAAGTGGATACACGCACGTACGGATAGGCAACAAGTGGTCCACATTTGGGAGACCAAATATTCTATTATTGACCGCCGAACCGGAAGATAATCCTACTATATCATACTAATATTATTAAGGCGAAAGTTTGTGAGTGTGTGTTTATAATTATGTTTGTTACTTCTTCACGCTCAAAAGGCTAGACCAATAATGATAAAATTTCGTATAGATGTAGCTGATACCCTGGATTGACATATAGGCTACTTTTTAGCCCGATATTCCCACGGGATCCACATTTACGCGGGTGAAACCGCGGGGCGCAGCTAGTAATATTATAAATGCGAAAGTTTGTGAAGATGTTTGGATGTTTGTTACTCAATCACGCGTAAACCGTTAAACAGATTTGGATGAAAATTGGCACATAGATAGACCATTTCCTGGATTAACACATAGGTTACTTTTTATCCCGATACTCCCACGGGATCGACATTTACGCGGGTAAAACCGCGGGGTGCTGGTAGTGTTAGATATATAGGTAGGTGTGTCGCTCGGAATATGTTATGTGCATAGATATCCGTGGTTATGTGGGTCGTGTCGTAATAGTTAGGGGACCTTGAGGATTGGGGATGGGTACCGCGTACGTTTTTGGGTGTTTTATTGACTTTTTGGGACAATATCCGCTGTCGAATATCAATCTTGTGTATCCATAACTTTAGAATGTTAGTACAGGATGTACTTAATTAATAATTTTCATTTCTTTTTTATACTATCCTTCTGAAAAAAAATTTGAAAACTACATACAGAAGCTGTACATTATTGGCGACGTTAACTGACCTCAAAATTTAAGTTTAACTTGGCTAGAATTTTTTTTTATGTTTATAATTCCCACAATAAGTCAAACACGACGACAACACTATGACGATACCAGCTCCGATGTCACGAAGTCTTCTAAAGATCGGTAACAATAGAAAAGTAATTGTGTCTCATTAGTGACAGTTGAGCTTCTACGGTGGAGATCTGCCCAGCTTGGACAGAGCACCGCCGTGTCCTCACGGCGGCGATCGGCGGCGGCGATCTCTCGCGTCCGGCCCTAGTCCGGGCCATGGTACGGAGCGAGAGTGCATGGGAGGCTGTCGCCTCCTTCTGCGAAGCGGTGATGCTCGCGAAAGAGGAGGCGGAGTGCGTGAGGGAGAGGCAATCCTTGCGCCCTCACGCCCCTAGCCGCCGCAGGAGAGGCCCTGGGCGTCGGGAATCGATAGCCGATTCCCGGCCACCGTAGGCGCGGGCTTGCGGACGGCGAGCAACGGACAGCTCGCCGTCCGGTAAGGACCAGGCCCGGGTCGACGGCGCGTTGTGTTCCACGCGCGCCTAATTTCCCATCCAAAAAAGAAAAATATTCTACAGCATAATCAGCCTATAATGTAGCCGGAGGCTGTCCCACTTACTCTTGCCCATGCGCGGTCTGCACTCCAGGACTCGTCTACTCCACCGGCCATCGGTCCTTCGACAGACATGGCCAGCCCACTGTCGCTTCAGTGTCACTTTTACTGTAGCATAAGCACAAACAACCCATAATGTTCCCACTACTGGAAAACAGATCTCTGTGAGAGGGAGCGGGCCGTAATCTACCACACGGGCTGAGCTGGGTTGGTAGATGTCACATAAATTCGAATGATTGGTTCTAGGACATTCCCTCACGATGTTTTGCTTCACCGTTTTGAGAGCAGTGGTGATGAAATTATTTACACAAAGTAAAGCGCCTGTCGGGGTTCGAACCTACGACCTACAACTCGTAAAACGGGGCCTTAATAGCGTTATACGTGCTGTTAATCATAAGTATAACATCAGAGGCCTTAGTGTGAGTTTTTCGACTCACGTTCGATTGCGAGCGCGTTAGTTTTGTATGGGAAATTAGTTTTCTTTTGGTGACCACCAAGTGGCACTGTCGATCAATTGATATTCGATTATTTGGCATTCGATTTGGCATAGTACACCCCTTTTTCCCCATATAAAGCTCTAACGCGCTCTCAATCGAACGTGAGTGAAGTGAAAAAACCCACACTTAAGTCTCTGATTCATGATGGATTACGGCCCACTCTCTCTCACTGAGATGAGGCCGGAGTCCCAGCAGTGGGAACCTTATGGACTGATTATATAAGTAAGTGATGATTTTGATATACATACCTACTATGTATATCATCTGATCCATAGGTCAACCATGAAGTACCTGATGAAGCGCATGCTTAATTGAATACTGACTAAACTCAAAAAAGACGATTTTTGGGAAATCGCAAAAGAAGATCTTGCTATGAGGACTTATGTAAAAAAAAAAAATCTGACCTATCTACTAATGGGTTACTGTTCCATTAAGCATGCGATGTGTTTAACAGTAACAGATGTTATACATATAAAATAGTCCTAGAAGAATACGTTAGGACGAAGTAATAACACCTGAATGTCACCTACAAATTTTTTTAATTATGTTTTTTGATCTACTTTTTATATATTTTCTATACATTTCTCAATATGTAAGTGAACCGTTATGTTCTTTTTTTGAGAAATAAAAATGTCTTTAAACCGAACATAGTAAATACCAAAATCCTGTAACATCTTTATTTCGTACACTCTCGAGACACAGTTGCAAAAACATCGTCCAAAAAGGAAAAAGTAACCTAAAAAAACTTCCAAAGAATAAAATAAGGACCAGGCTCGTGTTACGATTGTTTCTCGCTCATAATTTAGCAGAAAATAACTGTAACTTCGCCATCAACAAGTGGCGAGTGGAACTTTTGTGTTACATTAATAATTCTTGGGGTCCGCCTTTTACTTGAGTTCGCTCTGCCTCTGAAAGTTAGCATTGGTAAAAATAACAGAAAATATTTGCGTAGGTATAAAGTATATCTTTATACAAGGTGTAACGTTAAATGCGCAAAACCTCTTAAGAGGTCATTGTACTCATCATTATGAACAACTTTTATAATATTTATATAGACAGAATTGAGGGAATTCAGAAGCGGTTCCTTCGTTTCTTACAGTACGAGACAGTATTTATTTAAAATCGCAAATGGACAGTTTAGGGTTAGTTACACACTGCAAAATATTTCGCAAAACTAGCTTGTTGCATGTCCCTCATTCCAAGTCCGCGTACAGGCAGAATTCCTATCTAATTCGTGCGAGCAGAAATTTTAATGAACTAATTAGTGAACATGATTTGGACATTTTCAATACCAGTGTTTCTCGGCTTAAGCTGGTGAAAAGCTTTTTTACGGAAAAGTAATTGTTAGCGTCTGAGTGGTTTCTAGTTTGTACCTATTAATCGATCGTGTTATTTTGTTTCCTTATTTATGTTATAGGTATTTTGTACCGACCTTTTTTGTTGTCTTTTTTGTTTCAAGTGTTTATTAGTGGAAACTTATAAATGGACTTCAGATGCATATTTTTTAAGAGCACTGTTTAAATTAGCTGTAAGTTTCCCGAACAGCATAAAATAAAATAAACACAACACCGCGCTTGTTGGTACTGAAACAGTGAAGTTACGATCCGGTCCCAAGTTATAAGAAGCGAGTCTATTGCCATCTAATGCTGCTGCTAATAGAATCCTGATGGATTAACCCAATAACACTTTGCCACCGGGGAATAGAACCCAGGACTTCAAGCTCAGCAGTAACGCTTGCAACCACGAGACCAAAGAGGCAAAACAAAACATCATCATCATCACAATTTCAGCCGAAAGACGTCCCCAAAGGACATAGGCTAGACATAGCACCTCCACTTCGACCGGCTCTGTACTTCTCGCATCCAACGGGTTCCTGCGGCCTTCACAAGGTCGTCGGACCACTTTGTGGGAGGCCTTCCAACGCTACGTCTTCTGGTACGTGGTAGCCACTCCAGAACCTTTCGGCCCTATCGGCCATCTGTTCTGCGAGCAATGTGGCCTGCCCACTGCCACTTAAGTTTGGCAATTCTTCGGGCTATATCGGTTACCTTGGTTCTCCTGCGGATCTCCTCATTTCTGATTTGATCACGCACTTAAGTCTGGCAATTTTTCGGGCTATATCGGTTTCCTTGGTTCTCCTGCGGATCTCCTCATTTCTGATTCGATCACGCAGGGAAACTCCAAGCATAGTCCTCTCCTTTGCCCTTTGGGAGACTTTTAGCCTTCTTATAAGGCTCATTGAAAACCTAACCTAACCTAACCTAACCGAATCATCTACTCTGAAATCTCACAAAATATATAAAATATCAGATAGTGTAAGCAAGCAATAAGTCCATCACGCACGTGCACTCTTGGCCAAGTTAAGGACACACTTTCACGGTGTACACATGAGGCGCACGAAACGTAAACACTTCGCGGCTCGTTTACTTTGCCACTAAGTGCACGCCAGATTGTTTGGGTTACGGATATGCACCTTCATTCATAGTGATGCTGATAGCACTGGGGGAGATTTTATCGAGAAAAAAATATTCTTATTTTAATTATGCAATTAAAAAGTGCACGTTTTATGGACTACTTTTGCATTGCTTTAACAAAGCAAATTATTAAAAAAAAAATTGTGCGTGCAGCACCATACACGTGAAAGAAGTGGAACTCAAAAATAAATAAAGATTATGAGAGATTTAATGTTAGAGACAGAGAGAGTTATAGGTACTTTCTTCTCTCTCATGTAACAAAATGTGCCTAATCGTGACGCGTCCTTGAAATTTCACTCGCAATTCTCGTCCAATTACTGAATCGCCACCTAAGTTTTTTTTATTTTTTTATTCCTTAAATGGACCCGCTCTTGACCCCATTAGTTTCACTAGAAAAACCTTTTAAAATCATGTATAACAGAAAATATTATTAAGTAGGTATCTGCCATTCGAGACAACCAAACTCACAGCTGTCGTAAAGTATCATTGTTCAGGAACTATTATCAAAATTATAACAAACTAGCTTCTGCCCGCGACTTCATCCGCGTGAAAATTCGGCCCCCGAGGCCACGATTCATCGCATCGCATCCCATCGCTCGCCCGTGCTACCATTTTGTTTTCGCTTATCATTCTTTCTGACTTTTTTCATTTTGCTCAGGTCGTAGCGTGATTTTACATAGCTTATAAATAAATATAAATAAATAAATAAAACCTTTATTTTCAGGCTACTTTGGCCCATAGATAAATACTTTACAGACTAACATATATATTAAATAATAAATAAATTATAACCTTCCTAAAGAAATGGGCTATCAAATGCAAAGAACTTTTCAAATCCATCTGGTAGTTCCGGAGGTAACCTTTTTTTTTGCGGATGGGACATCATCAAATGACTCCTCCCGCTCTGGGTCAAGGGAGTGTCAGACTCTTACTGACTAAAACCCACCCGTGTTCTTCCTTAGCCCTTTATGTTCCGGGCCAGCGGTAGGTAACCCTTTCGGACAATCCCGCTGACCCGGCAGGGAGATTACCCTTACATACAAACAAAAAAAAAAAACTTCTTTATAATATTAGTATAGATAGTACCTACCTATAGATGCGCCTCAAACTGTAACTCAAAGCTTCAACATTCATCATAACAGTATTTCTGTTTCCACACCAGTTTATTCACGACATAAACACAGGTCATTAACTCGAGAACCACTTACAGTCGTTACAGGAATGACATTTAATTTTCAGGGTACCGCGGCCGCGTAAATAGTAATTTCCAAGGAAGGGGTTGACAAACGGTAGGTACCGTACGTCGCGACGGACACCAGATGCTTCCCACGGTGGACTTTGTCCCGTATTTATAGGTTCAAGACAAGTCCTAGGACTTATAGGTAGGTACCGTAATTGGTTCCTTTGACATTTTCTATTAGCTTGGTCCTTTGAGACGGGAATTAGACATGTCAGGGTAGAGTGAACTGTCTTGGCAGTAAGACATGTGACAATGAGGAATTGTTCTGATGAATCACATCACACTAATATTATAAAGGCGAAAGTTTGTGAGTGTGTGTGTGAGTGTGTGTGTGTGTTTATATGTTTGTTACTTCTTCACGCTCAAACGGCTGGTCCAATTTTGATAAAATTTTGTATGGAGGTAGCTGACACCCTGGATTAACATATAGGCTACTTTTTATCCCGATATTCCCACGGGATCGACATTTACGCGGGTGAAACCGCGGGACGCAGCTAGTAAGAAATAAATCTTGTCCATCACCTGAAATTCGTTTATGTGTAAAGAGAACTAAGCGGCTTTCTGGCTTTTAGCCATAAAAGAAAATTGTTTTAAGGCTCCTACAAATAGGCGCGACACGCGATATAATCGCTCGCGATGCAAAGACGCGACTTGCGGTGCCTTTGTGTCGCGCGCGATTTTATCGCGTGTCGCGCCTGTATGATTATTATATTATATGAGCCTTTATGATTATTATTGCACATCTTTTTCAAGCATGTATGTATTTACTCAAATGGTACACCAAAGACTACCTGCAGTTCTTCTTCTCCCTTAATCCATCCAAAGGTTGTCTTTAAAACATCGCTTTTAGCGATAACACCGCCCAATGTGTCACCTCTAGTAAAATTTCTACATTTATATCTGTAAGTTTTATGTTACGAAGGATTGCACTAGCAGTGCGGGCAAAAGAGTTTAAAAAGAGAGTACCAAATAAGAATTTCGAATTTACGGAGTACATATTATACCTATTTTCAACTCAAGGGTTTTAAGGCCAAAACTCCTAATTTAAATATAAAGGAAACCCTAACGTACTTGAGAACTATCTAGGAAGACCCTATCTTCCCAATTCTTCATAATATAATATTTTAGACTTATTTTTTCCCTAAAATCACGAGGTCTTAAAGATTTATAGATTAAGGACCCTAACTGATCGGCCTTGTATGTACATACCTAATGAAAAAGATTATATCTTAGTCCTGAAAAAAATACAAATTCTCATACAAAATTGGAAAGATAGATTCGGCCACGGCTTTTGCTACCAAAAAAACAAGCATTCTTTCCAAACGACACGGTGTATCAACCGCAATAAATTCTGGACAAAAAAACAAATAGCTATAACTCGCCATGTCCAATCAAACGACCCTCAGTGGGCTTGGAAACGCAAATTGCGGCCAAAAATGATAACTGTTGAATTATAACCCTCATTGTACCAAACGAAGTCACTTCATAGGCCCTAGTTTATGAGAGCCTTCGGGAGATGTTATCAAATGTTTTATTGAGTGCGAAAAAGTTTCGGAGTTTGAACGCTTTTGGTTCATTTATTATCATTTTATGTTGACATAAAAGTTGGTTCGCGGTTGATGAACTTGATTGTTCGAGGTTGAATACTTGCATAAATATTATGGGATTGTTTTTACGACTAATCAGACCTTAAAACGTAGGACACAATATATCACGCTGGTATTTTCCAATGGGTTAGCCTATGAATTTACTGATAATAATTTAACAAAAGAACTTAATCAATAAATAAAATTAAAAAATACACATAGGATTATATTATACTAGTTTCCGTCACCGGTTTCTCCCGTGTGGTATGTCGTTAAAAAGCCTATGTCCTTCCTCAGAACTCAAAGTATCCTCATACCAAATTTCATCAAAATCGGTCCAGCTGTTTCGGCGATTAGCCGTAACAAACAGACAGCCTTTTTTTTAATAAGTACTTCATATACTTTCGCATTTCAATAAAAACTGTTATCTTGACATTACAAAGAGAAACTTCAATTTTATTTATTTGTAGAGCTTTATATTTTAATAGTTTGTTAATTGATTTAATAAAAGAAGTTTGTCCAGTATATATATTTATATCCTGTATAATAAATGAAATGTTATCATAAACATTCACGACACGTCCGACATGAAGAAACATTAAAAAAGAAGAAAGACTAAACGCCATTCCAAAGTCACTTGACACGCGACAACCATTAAAATCATCAATGACTCCTGCCATAACTTCTGACAACAACCATGACACATTAGCTTCACGTCAATTTGTACGTTCTACGCGCCCCCTCAATCACCCACCATGATCTATGCCCATGGCTACTCGAAACATGGATATGAAAAATGACAGGAGAAATCTGTCCAATTATATTGTAACATGAGTTGAAGTTGATGGCAGTAGGTACATTAGTAACTTTGTCATGTGTCTTGATTTAGTATGGAAGGGTTAGATAACCGTTTTGGGTGATATATTTTTCGGTTGCAGTTTTGTATAAAATATTTCTCTGTACTTAAAGTATTTTAAAAGGCTAGTTAAAACTGTTCTCATTCTCGTTAATGCTTTTCCATTATTCTAGATTTCTTTGCAAAATTAAATAAAAATTGCCATTCCAAGGAGTATGGTGTTTTTTGAGTCACTGAATAAGCACGGTTGGAGTGTTAGGATAAAACTAATGACCACGAAACGAAGACTGTTATAGACCTAGGTACATAATGTAATACGATTCAAAATAGTTGGTCGTACATTAATAACTTTGTTGTATGTCCAGTTTTTTGTAGAAAAGGGTTAGATAACCAAATGTCACGGTGTTTACCATGGCTGTTTGTCATGTATTTTAGGTCAGCACCGACCGACCGACCGGCTGTTCATGTTTCATAAGTACTATTAATGCATGTTAGTAGCTTTGTGTTTCAGTGATTGATAATCTACACTCGTACACTAATATTGTAAAGAGGAAAGATTTGTTTGTTTGTTTGAATTGATTAGGCTCCGAAACTGCTGGACCGATTTGAAAAATTATTTCACCATTGGAATTCTACATTATCCCTGATGAACATAAGTGATAGAAAATTTAAAAAAAATTAGGAATCCGTATGAAAATTTCGATAATGTAACCCAAGGTGTGAAAAAAATACCAAAAAAAATCCTTATATCGCAAACGCTGCGGAAACTATTGACAATAGAGCAATGTGATGTACTATAGTTTTATAAAGGACATCAATATCTACAAAAAAGTTCACAATATCATATGTCTAACTATTACAGTTATTTCCTGGTAACCACATACCTACCTGGGGGCCTAAAAAGGCCACTTTGGCAGAATGATCAAGGAATAGCATTAAGAATCATAATGGACAGTTAACTGTTAAATTAATTGTATCAAATTCCACTGGTGAAGGATTTTTCAGTATTTTTTTTTTGTCTGTGCTAAGATCAATCCAATCCAAATCCAATCCCAATTTCTTTGATTATATCTACTTAATGAAGAGAAAAAAGAAAAACACGGAATGTCTTCGCCATATTATGATTCATAATGTTATCCTTCTATGATTCTGCCAAAGTGGCTTTTGAGGCCCCCGGTGCTTTACCTAATATACTAAATATTCTGGTCATCATCTGCCTAGCCTTTTCCCAACTTTGTTAGAATCGGCTTCCAGTCTAACCGGATGCAGCTGAATACCAGTAGTTTACAAGGAGCGACTGCCTATCTGACCTCCACCACCCAGTTACTGGGTAAAACGATACCCCTTGGTAAGACTGGTAGTCAGACTTTCGGGCTTCTGACTACCCGTAACGGCTTAACATGCTTTCCGAGACACGGAGGGGTCTTGGTATACAAAGATGGTCACCCATCCACGGACCAACCGCGGCAAGCGTAGCTTAAGCTGATCGATCGACCCGTGCGGCTGTTTATTAATTAGCCACAAGCCCCTCTAAATATTTTGGTATAGAAATTAAATTACGTTTCGTAATACAATACTCTGCCGTCATAATGAAAAAGGGCACAACTAACATTTTTTCCAAAATTGAGTAAAAAAACCGGCTTAAGCGCCTTTTTTTCTGATTCCATATGTGTATACCTATAACTCAATTTTGAAAAAAATGTTAGTTATGCCCTTTTTCTTTATGACTGCAGAATAGGTAAATCTATTTAATAAAAAAATAATATCTACTGTTTGTTGGTAAGCGCATGACCTCGATTTTTTTTTCCTCGATCGAGGAAAAAAAAAAAGAAATTGAAAAGTAGCCGGGAAAATTGGGCAATTCGGGTATCGCCCAATTTTATTATTATTGTATAGGAGTTTTGTATAAATTATTGAAATTTGTACAGGGTAACGTCTGTCTGGTCAGCTAGTTTAAGAATAATAGTACTATTCTGAGTATACAGTAGTAAACCAACAGTACAGTCTAGTGTACCAAGAAGCATAATATTCAATATTAAGGCTCCTACAAACAGGCGCGACACGCGATATTATCGTGCGCGACACAAAGGCACCGCCCGTTGTGCGACTTGCGGTGCATTTGTGTCGCGCGCGATTTTATCGCGTGTCGCGCCTGTTTGAAGGAGCCTTTATGCTTGTTGGTACACTAGTTTACATAAAAAGCATATTCTCCTCTCCCTCTATTTATCTACCAGGGTTTATTTCGGGATCACTAACACCTAGATGGGATACGTACTTAAAGAAAGATGCTAGCTCATTGCTGAGTAATAAAACCCGTAGTCTCAATACCTCATCTTATCTACAACGCCGATCAGGTAGGGTCCTTGATCTAGGAATCTTTAGGACCTCGTAATTTTAGGGAAAAAGTAAGTCTAAAATATATCGCACCTCCGATAAAATAGGGTTACAACACGAAAAAGTCATTTAGAGGAATTTTCAGGTTGTTTTTCAGGAAACTTGAAAAATAGCGTATGCCATTAAAACATATTTTTTTGTAAGCATGTATAATTTTTATCACATAATAATAATAGTCTAAGAAAAAAACAAATTAACAAATCCGAGTTTATTTTCGCTTTTCTAAAAATCCAGGTTTTTCGAGTTGTAACCCTATTTTTTCGGAGGTTCATTATGAGAAATTGGGAACATAGGGTCTTCCTAGATAGTTCGCAAGCAGGTAAATTAGGTTTTCCTTTATATTTAAGTTAGGAGTTCAAAATTATTTTTTTCATTAAATTCGAATTTCTGATTAGGTACTTAAAACTCTTTTGCCCGCACTGCCAGTTCAATCTTAAATAATCTTCGTAAGTAGGTACATACGCCATCACATCAAGCTACTCCAATCAACTTTAAATTTTCCCAATCAACTTTAAACCTTATGCTACAGCGATATAGTTAAAAATCTATTAAAGTCATTTGACTGATTGTAGTAGCTTATTGTGCTGGCGGGTGTACATTGATATTTAACACAACAACATCATAACATCACGCCTGTATTCTACCTTGGTTACTCAGGGCTGCTACCGAAAAATCCTAAATGGAAAAACCCAAACCAAACCCGGAATTACTTATTATAAGATTATAATAAGTAATTCCGGGTTTTTCCTTTTAAGATTTTACCTGGATAGATATGTATAAAATTCAAAGTCCTGACTGACTGATATATCAACGCACAGCCTAAACCGTTGGTCCTAGACACATGAAAGGAGGGTGTGTTCTTTATGAAGAGTAGGTATCCACTAAGCAAAAGTTTTTCGAAATTCCACCCCTAAGAGGGTAAATGGGACGAGGGTGAAAATTCACGCCGAAGTCGCGGGCAGAAGCTAGTCACCATTTAATTTACAAAAATCTGATTCTCTCTTATTAAAATGGTGGGCGTACCTACCACTACCTAATGCAGGAAGGTAATAAGGTCAAAGGTATCAATATCACCTTCCACCATAAATTTGGGCCACCATAATGTTCCTCCATCACGCATCACCCCAACAAGTGGTTTATTTCCTCATAATATGGTGCAAACATCCGTGCTGATAAATTTATATGAGGCCTTTTATGAGGTCCTATATTAATATTGTTTCGATTTGTTAGTGACAGGAGGAAAACGTAGGGAACGATGTAAATTAAATAATTATAATTAATTATTAAATATTTTGACGTGACGCAGACGTGGGCAACACAGCCGCCAAACTAAAGTGGAATTGGGCAGGCCACATCTGCCGCATGTCGCAACAGAATTGGGCAAAAGTAGCCACTGACTGGATTCCGAATAACAGGAATCGGCGACGCGGTAGGCCCAGAAAAAGATGGCGTGACGAATTGGACGCCTATCTATAGGATTGGCCAGATATAGCAAGAGATAGGAAAAAATGGGAAGATGGAAGGGAGGCCTTTGCCCTGCAGTGGGACATAACAGGCTCATAATAATAATAATTAAATATTTTTCCGTCTACTGAAAGTTTCAGCATTGATGCTAATGCATGACATATTGAGCATCATACATACATAAACTCATGCTTTCTTCCCATGATTCTTACTGCAACATGGTTGCAGTAAACTGTACTTTGAGTCTATCCCCTTACTAATAAACTTTGTAAAGCGTGTGTATATTTACATAACGCTTTCTCCGTTTCTTTTAAAAGTCAAATTACTGACGACTGAAAGAGAGAAATCGGTGTGTAACTATTCATCTGACATAATACGTTTATTAGTATGGGGGTATAATAATATCTATAACTGTGCAATAAACCTTTTCATAATCATTTAAAGTTTGGAATGCGTTCCCGTGATAGTTGTGTAAAATGCCCTTGGATTTTCATTTCACTAATTAATTAGACAAATTTTTAACATTACCCAGCCAGAGTTGGGTAGACCTAGGTGAGTATGGGTAAACCCCGAATTAAAATTTATATAACTTATTATTCGGACTTTACCCAAGAATCTTGGGTAATACTAAGTCAACCCGGGTAAACCTAGGTTTAGTCCATCTTCTAGCATTACCCGTAACATTATATAAAAATCAACGCGATGTGAGTAGTATATCTTTGAAAAAAAGTACAAAGAGATTGGAATTCAGTAGAGATGTAGAGTGGCCTCATTGTTGGCAGAAGTGTGGCCAAATTATACAGCATCCTCATCAAAATAAAATAGATAGATTTTTTATTACAAGCGAATAATTTGGGAGAAGTATGATTACATGTTTTCAATTAAAACTTTATATTTACATAATTTAAAAAGTAACATAATAATAACAACCCCGTTTGGGACTGAAACTCTATAGGGCTATAGGGCTATCCGACTGCCCACTTAGTTTTTCGAGACGTCGCCAAGCACTTGATCGAATCTTCACGTGACGAGAGGGCTGGCCTATTTTTTGGCCAAAGAATCAGCATTGCCATACAACGTGGCAATGCTGCCTTTTGGGCACTTTTCCAGTTGACAGGACGAAAGAAAGAAAGAAAAGAAAGTCGTGTTAGTTACACTATTTATAACTCAAGAACGGAGGTAGCTTAGAACCAGGAGACATAAGATAGGTACTTCTGACAGACTGTCGAAACTGGCAGTTGAGACGGGCAATGTTACCTCATATTTACCCGATTACTGGGAATATTTCTCCATGTTTAAGAGTGTGTGTTTCGACAATTGGAAAGAATACTTCAATGAAATATCCAAAGAAAAAGGCATTTGGTATAAAGTCATTCAAAATGAGCCTCCTCGTGAACCCTGGTTTGATGATGAATGTTTAACTAGGAGTTATGTTAAGTTAGCGATAAGGCTTCGTTCTGGCCACTTTCCATCAGCAAAGTTTGCTTTCTTAATGCGAAAGGCTGCATCGCCTAATTGTGAGACATGTAACAAAATTGAAGATGTGCAACATTTGCTGATGGAATGTGCTAAGAACAAAGATGAAAGGGAATCTTTGGCTAGGGAGTTTAAACTGAATATGTGGGATGTTGGACTTATACAAAATATTTTGGCATACCCTAAATCAGAAAGGACTAAACGTATAATTTGTGGCTTAATCCAGAAGTCTAGGCAGTGATTCTCTTTTCTATTTTCATAGTATGTATGTATAGTGGTGGTGGTATAGTTGTGTAGGAAAATATAGTATAATTATAGATTTATAGTTGTGTGTAAATAGAGTATAAGGTACAATGGGGTTGACGTATCCGTGTGGATAAAAACCCCTTATTAATAAAGAATAAAAATAAAAAAAAAGATATGTACTTTTTATCCGGTTTTTTTTTAATACTTTTATTTCCTTATAGTAGTAGGTAGGGTAGGCGTAGGATAGGAGTAGGGTAGGAGTAGGGTAGGAATAGGGTAGGAGTAAGGTAGGAGTAAGGTAGGAGTAGTGTAGGAGTAGGGTATGAGTAGGGTAGAAGTAGGGTAGGAGTAGTGTAGGAGGGTAGGGGTAGGGTAGGGGTAGGGTAAGTTGTAGGACACCATGCGAACGAAGTAGCAGCTAGAAATAACTTATATGGCAAAACAACGTTTGCCGGGTCAGCTAGTTATATATAACTACAATTTTATAGCAAAGAATTATTCTACTTGAAAAAACAGAAACTAATTTAATAAATCAAACCTAAGCCCACATAACAACGCCTGCACAAATCCCTAACAAGTCCGACTGCAGCCACAAAAACTAATTAAATCCCAATCACTTTCAGTCACATTCCTCTGCGAGTGCATTCGTATGTAGCTATGTGCGTAAAAAACAGTATCCAATTATCTTGCCCGACGTATGCAGACATAAGTCTCCTGTTAGACTAAATGGTACATTGGAGATGAGGATGCAGAAGTCCCTATAAAGGTCAGTTTTCTATGTGTGCTATGATATTGAAAGTTAAAAAAAATCTCTATCGGAATTAGATTGCGATGCGGATGAATAATTTGATGCCCTTTCATTATTTCCCCTCCGTTTTATATACTTGTACACATTATTAGTATTATTTTAAGGCTGTTATCGCTGTCTTTTTAAATTATGTAAATATAATAGTGAAAATTGATTTATTTAGTCTAGACGACAACTCATACTCTGAAATAAATATTATCTAGAAAATGCTGGGTAAAGTTTTTTAGATAAAAACTGCTTGTACGATTCAAATATAGATGCTTAGTGCATTAACAAATTTTAATAAAGTTATAATAAAAAGCTCCTTCTCAATCGTGTTTGATAACAAATATAAAAGTCGTGTGTAGAAATATTGCATCTATCTGATGTAGTTTCTTTCGTTTTACGACTGGATACCGTTACCACTGCCGGGACACAGGTCTCCTCTTTGTGAGAGGGAGTGGGCCGTAATCCACCACGCGGGCCTAATGCGGATTGGTGGATGTCACATGTCTTTGATTTTTTATTCTAGGACATGCCTGTTTCCTTACAGTGTCTTCTTCACCATTTTGAAAGCAGTGGTGATGAAATAATTTACACAAAGTAAAGCGCCTGTCAGGATTCGAACCTACGACGTACAACAAGTAAGTCGTGCCCATTTGGATCACTATTGATCGTATAAGACTGGATGTAGTCTTAAAATAGTTTCAAATGTATTTATTTGCTAAAACAAAACAATATCACACCACAGAAGTCACTGACTGTTCACTTTCTAACAACGTTTTTGTTCCATTCGGCATCCATGCATCTATAGCAATGTTCACAATCTCAGATAATTTACATTCCATCGTCACTTAATCAGTTACCTATCTAATTTAGTGAAATGTAATCTAAGTTGATTTTTGAGTGACCATTTGTAACAAAAAGGTCCTAATAAGTTTTTAGTTGCAATGGAATTTGAACTTTGTCAAGAATGACATTCAGTTTGCTGTTCTATAACTTGAAAATTATCTCAAATTCACTCACATTGTTCACAAGCAAACCTTCTGTTCTTTCTTACATTGTCCTTGGACGTAAGTAGTTGGCACCCCTTACTGGCGCGTCGCGATAAGGTCCCTCCCAAATTGATGTTTGAACTGTCATTAATTCCCCTCACCGACAGATGTCAGTGCAGTCTATTATTTTTTGACACCTAGCTGTCATTTGTCGTTATTTTATTTCGTTAATTCGTTGATCGAATGAAGGATTGGGTTGTTGAACCATGTTGTAATTGTGGTTGATTCGAGATGAATCATTCTTGGAATTTGATTAGAGATTATTGTGCTTCCAACTGTTTTAACTAAAGTATGGTTCATCTCTCTTCTTTCTATTTTTAGTTTAGCTGAAATACCTATTTCAAATATACTGAACGACATTCACAATAATCTTTAAGATATAAATTAACGTCACTTTTCGTGTTTGTGTGTGGGACCGCGTTGTTCTTCTAAATTGCACAACGGATTTTAATAATATATGGTTTTACTACAATATAGATAATTTATTCCGAAAGGTTTATGGGTACTTATAATAAATTATCACGTTGACTGCCAGACAACAGACGCAATAGGAAATCTATTGTTAACGGACACCGTGTGACCGCGGTGGCAGTCAATGACTTTTCTATATGATATAAAGAAATAACGATGTTTTGTCAAGTCGTAAAAACCGTGCGAAGCATGGGCGGGGCGCTAGTATGATGATAAAAATTAATAGGCACAAGGAGTTCTACAATATTTATGGCTAGATATTAACTGAACAACGATTTTAATTACAAGTTTTCGAAAAGTTACTCAATTAAAGTTGGCACTTACTGAAGGGATTCCGATAGTTGATTTCGAAAGTTGATGATTCGATTTTTAAAATATCAAACACGGTGTGTCGATAATTCAGTTGTACGATGTTTTATTCCATCGAAGCTTTATTGGTGCGATGTAACCTTTGTGCGAAAAATCCTGTTGCAAAAAACCCTACAGCGATTGCTCATTAGTTCGGTAATTTATTAGTTCGATAGTATGTCGGTTCGAAACGCCTACTGTTGTCCGTGACATTAAATTAATAATCTTATTTTGCATTAGTTACCCTTACTAAACCGTGCGGAATAGGAATTAATAAGTTACCTACAATTGTAATTTTATACTTACTTATTGCCTACTTTTACTCGACTATGGCAAAGCCAAAGGACACACGCGTAATCTGTAAGATTTATGCCTTAATCACATGACATAAATTACGTGTGACTCCGGTTATACGGAAACCGTATCTTGTTTATTCCTTTTTAGTTTTCGTTTTTGTGTCGTTTTGTTTTTTTGTTTATCTTATTTTTTTCAAACTTCATGTATCTGAACAATAAAAATTGAGGTTTAAGAATAGAATAGAATACTCTTTATTATGTAGATCATATAAATTACAGACATAAATATAGTAACTGTACAAAGGGTGACACAATGGGAGGTCTTATCGTTAAAAGCGATCTTTTAAAGACAACCTTTAAAAACCTTTAACCTTTTAACCTAGAAAATAATTGTCGCGACGATATATTTATTTTTCAAATTAAAGTTATCCAAAGATTAAAAAATCAGCCTTTAGCTCAACATAATTTTTCTTGCAAAAATATGTACCCAAAAGTACATAAAATAATACCGAAACGCCCTTCCGCTTTGCAAAAAAGGAATCTCCATACAATTACCGGAGGGCAACATAGCAGAATTTTCCTACCAACGAGATAGCGCTAAAAATATTACAGGACATCTACCATAACAGTAACTATTATACTTATATTTATTCCGTTTATCTCGTGACATGTTGGTTTACGACTCAATCGGAAATATTCGTACTTATTCGGGTTTGTTGCGTATGCATTGCTCGGTGGCAAGTTTCTTTTATCTGTAATAAGATTCCAATTCGGATAGTCTTGATGTCGCGAGCTCCCTAAAGTAATAAACTAGTGGTGGAGTGGAGTTAAGGGCGCGTTTCCGTAGTTAAACGGTACGGTAAGAATAAAATAACCCTATATTTGAAGCTTTAAGTTATGTTCAGAAAAGAGAAGATTTTAAATAAATTGGTTTTGTTGCCTATTTAAATTCATCAAAAGGAATAAAATATGACCTAAGCTTAGGTCATAACTAAAAAATACCTAAAGCGACAATACCTACCTATGCGTGGCAATTACTTTTACACAATCATCTGCGTGTGATATATAAACGATAAGTAGTTTAAATTAATTTCTACTGCAAATTGGTAAACACGCCATCTGTTACTCTATGTAAAATTTCTACATTTATTTATATCTGTATTTTTTAAATTGTACACAATAGTCTAGTCAAACCAAAAAACATTTAGAATATTCTTTATACTCCAAATACTTTATAGTTTGACTGAACTTCTAAAAATAATTGTTTCTCACGCTTCCTTGTAGAAAAGGTAAATGTTTTTCTTTTCTTAATAAGATCTCAATCTTTCTTTCTGAAAATCACCCCTCCTATCTTTACCGTATAGTGTCAAACAGTGGACACTTGCCAAATTGCGTACGAAATACGTCGAATTTGTAGAACAAATATAAATGGTTGGGGTAGATCGAGGGTAGATAATTACATTTTTTGATCTTCGGAAACTGGGGATGACGTCTGAAGCAAGGCCCTTTGTGTTCTATACTTCGATAGTGTCACAGATATGAGACGTGAGTAAATAGAAACAAACATTACCGCCCTCATTTTGGGTGTCGGGCAAAATGTGCGATGACGTCATAGGGCATTGTTTGTATACGGAAGTAACGTGGAAAAGTGTTTTAGTAAATTGGTGACTAATGGAGTCTAAGGTTACGTTTCATTGTATTTAGGAAAATGAGTGTATTTTTCATACAATACGTTATCGTAAATGAGTGCCAAAGAATTTTGTTGATATAAATTTTGTAACTGAGTGAGTTTCGGTTAGGAAAATCAATAAAAAGATTAATTATTTTGAGTGAGTGTAAGTATTTTATAGTATATAAGGTGTAAAAAAATTAACCTTACAAACTTTAAGAGGTGCTTTAGACCATTGGACTGAACAACTTTCACTATGAGAGCAACTCTGAAATCACGAAAAAAAATCCACTGTTTAATACAAAAGTTCATTACCTACTTGATCAAAATGTATGAAACAGCGGATTTTTTTTTCGTGATTTCAGAGTTGGTCCATAGTGAAAGTTGTTCAGTCCAATGGTCTAAAGCACCTCTTAAAGTTTGTAAGGTTAATTTTTTTACACCTTATATATTTAAGCATTATATTGAGTGTAAGTAGTGTAGGTAGTAAGGTATTTAAACTATATTTTATACTAGCTGACCCGACAAACGTCGTTCTGTCAAAGTTTCAATAATTCATACAAAAACCTCATAGAAAAAATTACGGTAAGTTTTTCACAAATTTAACAAAAATTCCGGGAAACTTTTCCAATTTTATTTTCCTTAAACCCCTAATTTGAACATTTCAAAACAAAAAATCGCCAAATCGGTCTAGCCGTTCTCAAGTGATGCGCTTACTACGAACAGCATTTGATTTTTAACAGACTTCCAAAAAGAAGGAGGTTACATGTTCGACTTTATATATTATGTTTTTTTTTTTTAATGTATGTTCACCGATTACTCAAAGGCGCCTGGACCGATTCCAAAAATTCTTTTTTTTTGTTTGTAAGGGTATAAGTCTTGAGGTGGTCCCAATGTCACCAAGTTGGAATCTAATGAGGGAATCCCATGGAAATCGAGGGAAACCCTCAAATTTTATAGACACACCTATAGCGATTTGGGTCTTTTTTATAGTAACTCGTGCATTTGCTTTTGGAAAGCACCATTAGGTGAAGTGGAACTGATGGTGAAGGCCACAGATGGCCACCGGAACTGCTCAATAATAAGCATTTCACGGGTTACGATTCGATTAGGTACTTTAATGTGGTTGCTAAGCAATTTATGCTCGTCATAATGCGTATGGTGAAATGGAGCTGAAGGTGACTTCTCAGCGTCAGTTCTCCTGGTACTAGGAGAACTCCTCAACAATAAACGTCTCTGCATCGGGAAAAGCAATATTTTGTAAAAGGTGATGAGCAGTTGACATAAGGCTATTGTAAATTAGATAAATTACAAACTGACCCATTAAAAAGTGAAAAATAAAAACGTTTTTCCACAAAAAAAAAAACAACCGACTTCCAAAAAACACTACAAAGTGAAAAATAACTTTATTTTCGGAAGTCGGTGGCAAAAAACTAAAATACAGGTCCGAAGACACCGACTTCCGAAATTAAAGTTATTTTTCACTTTGTAGTGTTTTTTGGAAGTAGGTAGGTTGTTTTATTTATTTTAAATACATTACTGATTACTTACAAGCAAGATAAGATTAACCAAGTGTTGTCTTACAACTTAATTTAATTGAATTACATACAAACAAGTGAATTATTATATTCAATTCCATTGAATAAAAATACTTACTAAGTACCTACTGAAATTACAAAAGCATTCAAATAAAGTTCTTTCTATGTTGTTATTGACAGAAAAACTCTAATAAATAAGTAAATATAAGTCTTAAAAACAGTGACTTATGAAACTCGTAAGTACCTACTAATTATATAGGTACCTACTGAAATAATAAATAAATTATTTAATTAAATTTATCTGTTTTCTTTTTTAGTTATTAATCTGGTTTCAGTTTCACAAGCAGGCAGACATTTGCACTTTCATAGTCACAATAGTGAGGTTTAACCAAAACTCGCTGTACTATACCTACTGAAAACGACGACGCAAAGTTTAAAGCGAATAAAACTGGTCCAGAAAATGAACAAGTACAGTTTCCAAACTAATAATAACTCAACAAAAACAACAATAGTTCTTCCAAATCAAATAACAGTCCCTTTCCACCAATCGATAGTTCCAAATTCAATAACTGATTGAAATTCAAATATTGGAACGGAAGAGTAATCAAGTTGAGACTTACCTAACAGCTTCATTACTTCAGCCTGGCTGATGAGTACATTCAGATGGCCCGTTGCCAATGGCAACGCTAGCCAGGCCGCCCAAGCGATAACAAGAATTTTAGCTGCCATTATACACTTCACTTTTAAGTCATTTTATTTTCACTTTTGAGTACATTTTAACACATTTTTGGGTGAACAAAAGTTTGTTTACGTTGTATCCATTTTAGCGTCCTTCGTATTTGAAAATGGAATTGGCCATAGAAAGTGGTACAACACTTTTAAAGTTCACATTTTTAAAAGTGACTAGCAGAAAACATTTGAAATAATTGCATAAAATCAGGATACAGATTATGCAAAACCATTCTCAAAACAAATAAAAGTGTAGCGAAATTCCAATAGAATAAACAAAACAAAATCAATCTTCATTCAAAATTCAAATTGAACGCGCTCAAAAACAAACCGACCGGAAAATTTTCGAATACGGAAGCCGGTGGTTCGGATACCTTCACAAGCGGACACAAGTCTGACGCTCGCGGTACCGCGCCGCACTGCCGTTCAACAACGCTCGGCGAACCAACAAGTTACTCACTGACATGCGCACAGCACAACCCTATCATTTCGAACACACTTTTCAAAATACATTGAAGACTTTATTTGAGCTTAGAATAAGTGTTGTCAAGCAAAAACCGTCATGTATCTAACCCCATCTTTCAAATAGTCAAAATGTGTTTAAATTTTAAAGGCTTTTATTGAGAGGGACTCGTGTTTTAAAGGAAATTAATTGAGTTTGTCTCAAGGGAGAGGCGTTTCCGTTTTGCATTAAGACCGTTCTATGAGTACTAATGAAATTACGATCTCTTTTAGAAATAGAGTGCTCTGCAAGACTTGGTATCGAACACGATGTAAAACTAGAGTGTGATTTTATGAAGGCATACATAATAGAGTTAAAATATGAAAAGCTGACTTAACTTGGTTATGGAGAATTAGTACCAGTTCCGTTTTACATCGGATTAAATTACGAACTTCCGTCAATATGCAAATGGAGTGTTTTAAAGTTTACTGCCTCTTAATAATGTTTTATGGAAGTTTAGGTATAAACTTGTTTAATTCGTTTATGTTAGACGTTAAGTTATTTTTTAACCCACTTCTCTATTTTGTTACTAAAAGCAACATGTTGCTGATTTGTCTTTGGTAAAGTTAAAATAAACACTATAGTAGTATTTAAAAAAAACAGGCCAAGTGCGAGTCGGATTCGCACACGAAGGGTTCCGTACCACAAGGCAAAAACGCCGAAAAAACACGTTCGTTGTATGGGGACCCCCTTAAATATTTCTTTTATTCTGTTTTTAGTATTTGTTGTTATAGCGGCAACAGAAATACATCATCTGTGAAAATTTCAACTGTCTAGCTATCACAGTTCATGAGATACCACCTGGTGACAGATGGACAGACGGACAGTGGAGTCTTAGTTTTAGGGTCCCGTTTTTACCCTTTGGGTACGGACCCTAAAAAAACATTATTTTGTACAGATTAATATTGCAATCGCAACTCTCAGCTTTATTTCATCATCATCATCATCAACCTACAGCAGTCCACTGATGGACATAGACCTCTCCTATTCCTCCTATCGAGTTGAAAGGCGTGAAATAGGAGAGGCTTATGTCCAGCACACGAGCAGCTTTCTTGAATGTGTACAAATCACAAAATGAGTTTTAAAATGAACCTATACCATGTGATACGTCACTATACATAAGAGCTTTACGAATTGAACACTATACAGGGTTATTGGTTAACATTAACAACCTCTTAAGAGGTCATTGTACTCATCATTATTAACAAGTTTTACTATGGGACCAAACCTGAAATGGCGAAAAAAAAAAATCAGCTGTTCCCGACATTTTGACGAGTTATACGAACATAAATGTAGGGACATTCTGATTTTTTTTTTCGCGATTTCAGGTTTGGTCTCATATGAAAAGTTGTTCATAATGATGAGTACAATGACCTCTTAAGAGGTTGTTAAAGTTTTACCAATAACCCTGTATACACACTTTAGCTGCGTTCACGTAATACCTCTATCTCCGCCGTAATACATCAAAACACGGTAAGTTTTCTCGCCGCGTTCAGATTAGCCGTTTGTGGCGAATGTATAAGTAATATGGCGGAGCGCTCCGTACTGGCACTGATGAATGGTCCCACTTAATAAGGGAACTTTTGCTTGTGATTATTGCGTAAACGATTACTAGATATACTGTGTGAGGTATGGGATAATTATGAAAATGCGTACACTGTTGAATAGGTTCTATTAGTCATGTATTGTTTGGAAAGGTTCCTTTTCTTTTATTGTAACTGATTACATTTTTAACATCACTTTTGTAGCAGTTAATAAAATGTCTTTATCAGCCTATGATTTTCCGACTGCTGGGATACAGGCGTCCTCTCAGTGAGAGGGAGTGGGCCGTAATCCACCACGCGGGCACAGTTCGGGTAGGTAGACACATGTCTTATAACATGTATTCGGATTTTTGGTTGTAGGACATGCCAGTTTCTTCACGATGTTTTCCTTCACCGTTTTTGGAGCAGTGCTGCAAATAAAAAGTAATTAATAGAAATTATTGGATTTGTATTTCGTAGCCAAAAGAACGTTCGGGCGGGCGGCGAAGCATTGTTTCAGTGCGAAATTGTTCCAGCGTTGGGTCACATTCAAACACAAACAAATAAATTGTAGGACTTATGATTTCTACCCATGTTTGCAACACAAATATTAAAAATAAACACTTGAAATTCAAATAATATTCAAAACAGTTCACAATTCAATAACATTAGTTCTACGTGTCTCTCCAGCATAATGTAAGCAGTAGACGATCGGCGCGCACTCAAGCGGAAAATTCTGGAAACTCACACGACTATGAAGTATGCACGACTGCTGCGAAGTTTATGCTTATTTTTTTTCATATTTTTAAAAGGGAACCTTTTTTTTTTTGTATAACGAGTTTATGGTCCGCGTGCGAACGACAATTTATTCGGATTTGAAATTCCAATTCGGTTCTATGAATGAACAAGTTTTGAATGGGATAGACTGATTTGATTCGCACCACGCATTTTTAATTGTTATTTTAAAACATGGCACAGAATGAAATGTTCCTTTTTCTAAAATTCCATTAATTTTGGTCCGTTAATTGAATCTAAAAGATTTAACTACAGTATTCTATACCTAAACTTTGTTAACATTTTTATAAATGCATGATTGCATGGTCATTCACGAAGTTAACGCACATCCTTCAAAATATCCTATCGATTTACAGACAACATAAATTATTATATCTCCCACATTGAAGTAGATAGTTTTAACTGACTAAGATTTGGTTGGAGACTGTGACCTCTGAGTTTGTTCCAGCCTTTCTTCTCAGAGTAGTCAGATAGGAAACGCCGACCTCATCTAGATTTTTCTAGTCTATCATTCTATGTGGATAAAACAAAGTCGGGTCAGTTACACCATTTATAACTAAAGAACAGCTGGACAAATTTATAGGATCTTTGATTTGTTAGATTCGTCTCCGCCCCGAATAGCAGAATAACTATTAAAACGTGGGAAAAATTCACGAAAAAATGTATAGTGAAGATAATTATTTTTCTAGTACATTTGTTCTTATTGATTTTGAGGCGGTACGAAGTTTGCTGGGTCAGCTTGTTTTTAATATGATTACCGTGTAAAAGCGATTGTCCTGTCAGCAACAAAAGTCGATTAACACTTCAGTTTTTTTTAATCTCAGTTATTGAGCCAAATATTTGTTCAAAATTGCAGTAGAAGTACAATGCAATTTTGAACAAATATTTTGCTCAATAAGCGAGATTAAAAAAAACTGAAGTGTTAATATTTTTCTCAATAACTGAGATTAAAAACTTAAGTGTAACCGACTTTCGTTGCTGACTCTACAAATATACCTGAAGGCCAATTCTCATAATTTAAAACGATCAAATCTAGTCGCAGTGTCATCTCGGCGACAAACAAATGTCAAAAACTTGTCAAAATGTAGGGAAATTTGAGGTATTTTTGACAGATTGAGACTGAGATCAGACTGTGAACGTTCTTAAAATTACGAGAATTGACCCTCTGGTCTACAGAAATAAAATAATGAGAGGTTTTTTTTTGAGTCTTAAAAAAAAACATAGTTTCCAAGAACCCTAAAGCTGGGGTTGAACTGACTACGTTACTAGGTGCCAAAGTCAAAACGCTTGGGAAAAAAAACATTGTGTCACGTCATATACGCTCGTTGAGTGACAGTTTCGTTTGCTTTCGTTTTACGATCTCAAAATTACATCCAAGTGAATTAATAAAAAAATTATGTGACGTTCCGTTCCTTGCAGTAACTTACCAAGTTCAGCGCCATCTATCCAGCGACTAGGGAAGCGTTAAAAAAAAAAAAAAAAAGAAAATCCCTCATTTATTTATCATTCCGTAACTAATCGAGTGCCAAACCGTCCAGCATCCACACATCACATTATTTTTAAAACATTATGAACCCATAAAGCGTCCTGTTCACAGACAACGGGGTGCAAATGGTATTTTTCATAAACTTTATTATTTTAGCAGTTCCACTTAAGTGCCACATAAAACTTCTAATTAAATGAAAAACCACTGGTTTAGAGGAAATGGCGGCGTTAGCACGTCTTTCACGGGATCGTTTATAGAGGTTCAGGAGAGTTCACTTACGTAAGTAAGTTCGCTCCTTAGGTTGTATATTTAAGATTGCTTTGGAGATAGGTGTCACCTTTCGCTAGGATTGCAGTCTTATAGATAGTGCTGGTGTCGTAAAGTTAAGTAATAACCTGTTCCAGAAGTTTAAGGATATTTCAAAGTTTTTGTATCGTGTAAAAATGACAAAAATCGCTGTTCATTTACCACACTAATAAAAAAGCGAATGTTTGTGGGGGTGTGTGTGTGTGTTTATATGTTTGTTACTTCTTCACGCTCAAACGGCTGGACCAATTTTGATAAAATTTTGTATAGAGGTAGCTGACACCCTGAATTAACATATAGGCTACTTTTTATCACGATATTCCCACGGGATCGATATTTACGTGGGTGAAACCGCGGGGCGCAGTTAGCTTATAATAAATACGTAAAACCGGATAATAATTATGTACATAATTATTACGTAAAGGCAGAGCAGGACGACGATGATAAAGATAACTTGCAGAGATTTAACTGAATTATAGCCAGGAATCAATTAAAACATTTCAATTAAATATCTACACTGTTGAATGTGAAGTCATACATGATAGAGACATATTGGTGTCGATTCTGTTGTTCACAAACTAAACTAAATTTACGTTCAGTGCACCTTTTTCATTCTATTTCAATAAGAAACGGACAGAAGATAAATTTTAGTTTAGTCCTCTCAAATTAATCAGAGCCAGAAGTA
Source organism: Mesoligia furuncula (assembly GCA_916614155.1). Lineage (NCBI taxonomy): Eukaryota > Metazoa > Arthropoda > Insecta > Lepidoptera > Noctuidae > Mesoligia > Mesoligia furuncula. The sequence goes on from OU744794.1 coordinate 7,473,190, forward strand.
AATTGACGTAATTTTAGTAGGCAAGTTTTTAATCACGTCTAAACATGTATGCAGTAGTGTCAGGCGCTGATTAATTTGACAGGACTAAACTAAAATTTATCTTCTGTCCTTTTCTTAATGAAATAGAAAGAAAAAGATGCACTGAACTTAACTTAGTTTGTGAACAAGGGAATCGCCATCATTGTCACACAACAGAGATTATAAAGGGTCACATTAAATTAGCTCAGCAGACGTGATGGGTATCAAAATCTCAACATGATAAAACAAAAACTCAATTAAATGATAAAGGATAAATGATATTGATTTTATTTTTGTAAGTAGGTTTGTACAAACACTTTTACACGTCAATCATATTTTTAAAAATTTAATTAAATTAATTTGATACTTAAGTTTTTGTGGGGTTATCATTTGATGTATAAACTTCACAGACGTGATGGACATCGATATCAAAACACGATAAAAAAATTACCCTGTGATTTTTATAGTCCTACAGATTTAAGTTTTTCGTGACGGAACTTGGAAACAAAAATCATCACCCTTTCCTATCATCAAGCTGTCAAAAAGAGTAAACTTACATAATGTGGATAAGACAGAGATTAAAACAGAAGACAAACAAGCAGGGTATCGAGGAGGGGGGGGGGATAGAGGGGGGTTTAGGGGATCAGACCAGAATAAATCTAACCAGAGTTATATCATGATCAACACTGCACCCATTGCACCCCAATCCAACTGCAGCTTAGAAAGCTTTTAGCCCAGACCCGCACAGACACACATTTCACCGGCACACACCGCCACATAACCATATTTCCCGGTTATTGTTAACAGCAACAATGTTAATATCGCCAGCCAGCAATTTGTATAATACTGCACAAACGATATTGCTATCGACTCGTGTTTTTTGTGCGGGTTAGGTATAGCTGGCTGGAAATAGAAAAGTATAGTCGCCGGGTAGCTCCATTTCATTTCCACAAGAAAGGCATAAAGTATTGAGTTATTATAAGTAACGGAAAAGGATAAAGCTATACTATTTCCGTCTCTCAGTGCGTGCCAGTTTTTTCAAGGCAGCTACTTAAGTAGCTCATGTTAGTTTTTTGTCTCATGTGTGGCCACGCTACCCGATACTCTATAGCATTCTTACTCTAAGGTTTAAACATACAAGTGAGCTAAACAACTATATCGATGGGACTCAATATCGTTATCAATTTCGTTGTTAGTCTCACGGAGAAAGTTAATTTGATACATATTTATTATTTCAGTCTAAACAGTCTTGATAGTTTTTTAATATACCGGGTCCCATTAAAATAGATGGACAAATTTTAACACAGCGCTCAGTACGTCTAACTAAAGATATCTTAGCAAAAAAAAACACTAATTAAAGTGATTTTATTTTGACCTAAAATAGTAAATGGCACATTAGTGTATTTTCGTTAGCTGATTTTTTTTCTTGTAAGTACCTATGCCTTTTTCTTATATATATTTTACCATCGTCCGTATTTTGGTGGTCTGAATGATTTCTAAAAGTTTGTCCATCTATTTTAATGAGACCTTATATACAAAACCCCCTGAGCCAGAAGCCCCTTTATTGGGTTTTTTTTTATTGGCCCCTTCATGTCATGCTGGCCTTCAACAATATCAACAATGGTGGAATTTTAGTTTCCACTGCTGTTCTGGCCAAAATATTATATTGGGACTGAGTCTTGGTGGAGAACACTTGCACTCTATTAAGTTTTTTTTTTTTTTTATTGCTCAATGGGCCCGCTCTTGACCTCAATCACGCGTGATGGAAAGCGATGGATGCGGTCTATGATGAAACGAGGGTGACTAGAAAATGCCTAAAGCACTGTAACAGCCACCCATTGACGAAACCCAGCAGGCTGCTTGACGCCGGACCTTGCCTCGGGCCTTGCAGGGCTCCGGTGGGAGGGTTGTCGCAAACCAGGCGGGCGTCAGCCCTACGACCGCAAAGGAAGAATTGGCCAGTCAAATAAGTTGTTGGGTGTGACTGTCCAGGACGCGCCGAGCGCTCGGTTCAGTTGAGTAACTGGCGGAACACACTGCGGTACACGAGGAGACTTCTTCATGCATCCCAAAAGTTACTTTCGTTCGAGCCTATATTAATATTCTGCATCTACTATTTCCAATTTAATTAAAGCTACGGTTTCCTAGAAGATAACCACAGCGACGACGCGACGGCCGTCGTAAAAAAATGGCACCGAAGTTACAAAAGAAAACGCTGGGGAAACACACCGTCCCACTTTCAGAAATAACGTTTCAGTGATGTCATTCGATGGTAAATTGCGGACGCTCTTACGAAGCTATAGGGTTTCCTAAGACTGCGGACGCTGCCACATAGCACCGCAGTCTTAGGAAACCCTAGCTTTAGAACGTGTGTCTGTTCAAAAAGTATTTTTCATAGTTGGTGACGATAAAAAAGTAATTAAAAAAAAGTAAAAAACCCAACTGCGGTAAAAAACTAGTTAAAAAAACTGAAAGCTAAAACAAACCCATTTTAAATAAAATAAAAGTTGGAAGCAGGCGGGACCAATTTGAATTTGAAAATATAATTGAAAATGTATGGGTGCTTCCAACTTTTATTAGGGTTCCGTAGCCAAATGGCAAAAACGGAACCCTTATAGATTCGTCATGTCTGTCTGTCTGTCTGTCTGTCCGTCAGTCTGTCTGTCCGTCCGTATGTCACAGCCACTTTTCTCCGAAACTATAAGAACTATACTGTTGAAACTTGGTAAGTAGATGTATTCTGTGAACCGCATTAAGATTTTCACACAATAAAAACTTTTTACAAAAAAATAACAACCGACTTCCAAAAATAATACTAAAAATTGAAAAATAACTTTAATTTCGGAAGTCGGTGTCTTTGGTTCCGCATTTTCGTTTATTGACACCGACTTCCGAAATTAAATTTATTTTTCAATTTTTAGTATTATTTTTGGAAGTCGGTTGTTATTTTTTTGTAAAAAGTTTTTATTTTTCACTTTTTAGTGGGTCCGTTTGTAATTTATCTAAGTTACAATAGCCTAATGTCAACTGCTCATCACTTGTTACAAAATATTGCTTTTCCCGATGTTGGGACGTTAATTGTTGAGGAGTTCTCCTGGTAAGAACCAGGAGAACTCCTCAATAACCACTCACCATACGCATTGTGACGAGCATAAATTGCTTAGCAACCATATTAAAGTAATCGAATCGCAACCCGTGAAATATTTGTCATTGAGTAGTTCCAATGGCCATCTGTGGTCTTCTTCATCAGCTCCACTTTACCAAATGATGATTTCCGAGAGCAAATGCTCAAGTTATTTTAAAAAATATCCAAATCGTTATAATAATAATAATAAACCATTTATTTTCAGGTAACATGGACCCATAGATACAACATACCTTAATCTAAGTATACATAATAATATAGTAACAATTGTGTTAGTAAATAAAACTTAATAACTATGTTAGTATCGCTTAGTTGCACTAAGTCTTTGTGCGATCCGGTGGCACTTGTCCGCGAAAGCGGCGGAATACCACACCCTGCGGCCAAAAGCTCCCCACTATTATAGCTTTGCCGATAAAATTTGAGGGTTTCCCTCGATTTCCATGGGATCCTCTTATCAGATTCCAACTTCATGATAATGGGACCATCTCGAGAGTATACCCTTTCAAACAAAAAAAGAATTTTGAAAATCGGTCCACAATTGGCGGAGTAATCGCGTAACAAACACACAAAAAAAACCTCCTTTTTTGAAGTCGGTTAAAAATATAAAAACAATAAATTTTAGGGTTCCCCATACTTAGAACCGAAACTCAAAATTTTTTTATTCATCAAACCTATACGTGTGGGGTATCTATATGGGTAGGCCTTCAAAAATGATATTGAGGTTTCTAATATCATTTTTTTCTAAACTGAATAGTTTGCGCGAGAGACACTTCCACTCCCGAAACGAGCCTACGCAGCAATAGTAGCCGCTAACAAGCCTGCTGAGTCGCAAAACTCGCAGGTAAAACTGGCGGAAAAACCAAAAGGGGCTAAACGGAGCCGGTCGAAACCAAACAAGGTTTTAAAAAGGCAGGGTCCAGAGAAGGGCACGTGCGACAAGGATGGGTTCATCAAGGTAGAGAAGAAGAAGCCTCCTTGTCGGAACCAGTGCGGCACCGCGCTGGCGGGACCCAACATGCTGCTGCGTCCAGCGATCCCGACGACGCAGCTGTACGTGTCCAGACTGCATCACTCCACGAAGGTTGAGGAGATTGTGGAGTACTTGCGTGTCAAGACCAACTTGACTTTGAGGGTCGAGAAGTTGGAGTCGCGTCACAACACGAACTTCAAGTCGTTCGTGGTGCGTGTTCCGACACATCATCTCGAGAAGTTCCTCAAAGAAGAGTTCTGGCCGAAGGGTGTTGTGTACCGCCGGTTTCGTGGCCGGCTACATGACACCAGTCAGCGAAACACGACGCAGACACTTCGTGTGCGTTAGTTTTTAGTTGTTAGTTTTTTAGCGTAAATATAATGTTGTATGTATTTATAGTATTTTTAAGATATATTAATATTGTATTGTATGTGTTTATATGGGCCTTGATGCCTGAAATAAATGGATAAATAAATAAAAATAAATAAAAAGTGGTAAAATGTGTGTCCCCCCCCCCCCCTTGTAACTTCTAAAATAAGAGAACGATAAAACTAAAAAAATATATGATGTACATTACCATGTAAACTACCACCGAAAATTGGTTTGAACGAGATCTAGTAAGTAGTTTTTTTAATACGTCATAAATCGTAAACCGCAATTTACATTCAATCAACTCAAAAATAAAAATAAACATTTAATTTCATAGACATAAATTTTATGCATAAACCCGGATATTACGGAACCCTCGGTGCGCGAGTCCGACTCGCTCTTGCCCGGTTTTTTATTATTTAAAATGGGTTTGTTTTTATTTTTTCAGTTTTTTTACCGCAGTCGAGTTTTTTAGTTTATTTTTTATTACTTTTTTATATTTCCAGCTTTTTAGTTTACAAATGTGAAAGATTTCGCAGACGATTTAGTTCTTGCTACAGACGCCTGCACATCAAGCTACTACAATCTGTCTTTCTTTAATAGATTTTCAACTTTTATCGCTAAAGCGTAAAGGTCTCTGCACACAGCGGGCGCGGCGCGGCGGGACGGGACGGCGACGCGACGCTGAGCAGTTGTAATGTACTAGATATTACTGACGACGCGACACAGAGCCGTCCCGCTCGGCGCGACGGTAACCGTCGCACAACGCCGCCGCCGCGCCGAGCGGGAATACAAGTCAGAAGCGGCGGGGCGGGGCGTGAACACGTCGCGTCGGACGAGACGGAGCATGAATGAGATTTTGTATTGTTTTACAAAAATGGATGTCGAAAAACTAATCGAATGTGTTCGTGCTCACGTATGTTTGTACGATTTGGGGCCTAGGCAGTATAAAAACACTGTTTATTGGCGCGGCGGGACGGGACGTGATTGCGCCCGCAGTGTGAACGATGCCGTCGCGCCAGCGCCGCGTCGCCGCCCCGCCACGCCGCGTCCCGCCACGCCACGCCGGCTGTGTGCAGAGACCTTTAGGTTCAAAGTTGATTGGGAAAATTTGACAGTTTCGGGTAGCTTGATGTGCTGGCGTCTGTACCTACGTGTTTTTTTACGATTTATCACTTCGAATTACTTTTAACCATATATGTTGTATATATTTTTGTAATCACCTTTTGTAAACCCTTTATTTTGATACCCCTCTCGATAGGTATTGAGAAATAAAAATTTTTTTGAAGACATAATATGGCGCCTAAAATCGGCTATTTTGACTTTTTTTCAATTTTGATACACCTACCCGGTGTCACTCGCACAATTAAGACGAATCTAACGGCACCTTTCAAGCTGAAATCGTCAAGCCGTTTAGGCTACAGAGCGTGGCGTGGGTACAGGGCCAAAAAGAAATATACATACATACACTTTGTGATCTTCCTGTATGAGCCGCAATAAATATTTTTTCTTTCTTTCTTTCTTTCACTCGAAAAACATATCCCTCCTTCTGGCGCAGTCGGGCCAAAATAACTATTCTATTGAAATTAACCATGTCCACGTAACATTTTCACTCACTATTTTACCAAAAAGCACACATCAATAAATCCAACTTCCTTCCACATGATCCTGACTCACAACTATATCAGGAAACATTTTCATCCGTGTTAGTTTGCTCTCGAGATGGAGGGAAACGCAATATTTGTGTGTCTGATCTCGACAAACATTTAGCGATCTCTCACAATATTGAACGAATGTTTTATTATGATCCTCATATTATTTTGGATTCCATTTTGTGAATGAATTTATGTGGAATAATAATTATCTTTATTTAGTACGCAGTGCGGCGGATGGATTAGTTCCGAAATTAGTTTAGGTATGCTAGGTATATTGGTTATTGAAAATGGAATGGAATGTTTCACACAGTAGCTATTTTGTATAAAGTTATATTCATCAGCTGCCTAGCCTTTTCCCAGCCATGTTGGGGTCGGCTTCCAGTCTAACCGGATGCAGCTGAATACCAGTGTCATGGAGCGACTGCCTATCTGACCTCCACAACCCAGTGACTGGGTAATCAGTCGTGTGGGCACCGCGCTCTGAGGCGGATGTTGCGACACGGTTCATAATATCATTATTATCGCATAGCGAGGCGCAAGCCGACGCTCGTAATTTTGTTGCCATGAGTGATAAACTTGTGTCAAATGAGCTGCTGGCGTTCCTGCAGCAGAAACTGGATGTGATGGACGAGGTGTCCGCTATCCAGATCTGTGTAACGAACTTCAGTGAGGACGACATTGCTGCTGCGAAGCGGCTGCTGTTCCGGTCGCTTAATAAAATCGACCAGATGGTGTCTCGTCGGCGCGACGGGACAAAGAAAAGTGTGCAAGACATCATCACGCTTCTGAAGACTACCGACCCTGACGACGTGCCGACGTTTGTGGCGAGGGATCTGAACAAGTTACCTCCAGTCACATTCGACCACGTCGACGTAACGAGCCTGTTGAAGGATATTGTGCTTTTGAAGGCTAGTCTAGCTGATGTGCAGAGGAAGTTGGAGACATCCCAGAACACCGTCGCAGACCTGCGCACAGAACTCGATGAGTTGCGCAACTCTGTGACGTTAATTGGGTCATCGGCGCGTGTAAGCAATGTAAATACGCGCCGAGGTGTCGGCTGCCCAGACACATCGGTCATGAGTTTTGCGTCAGCAGTTTTGTCGCCGGCGCCGATTGCTGAGTCTGCGTTGCGCGCTGCAAGCGCGCCTCGTAGCCCCGCTCCCGTCCCCGCAGCTCCTCCCCGTAGCGCTGCCCAACCGATGCGACCAACTGACCCGTTGGTCACTGTGAGCACCCACACTGCTCCCCCCGCAGTACCCGTGCCTATAAAGGAAACGGGCCGGGCTGATGATGACGGCTTTGTGACGGTGCTAAGGAGGAAGCGCCGACAGAGTAGCTGTAAGAACCGCTGCGGCAAGGCTCCTACGGAGCCCAACGATAAACTGCGTGCTGCGAAGCCGAATACTCCGGTGTATATTTCCCGCCTCCACTACACCACTGACGCGGAAGACATCGTGACGTACGTGCGCCAAAGGTTGAAGTACGCGCCGAGGGTGCAGCTGCTGGAGTCGCAACGCAACGTCAACTTTAAGGCGTTTGTGGTGCGCATACCAACATGCTACCTGCACCTGGTGATGGAAGAAAGCTTTTGGCCGCAGGGTGTGGTATTCCGCCGCTTTCGCGGACAAGTGCCACCGGATCGCACAAAGACTTAGTGCAACTAAGCGATACTAACATAGTGATTAAGTTTTATTTACTAACACAATTGTTACTATATTATTATGTATACTTAGGTTAAGGTATGTATCTATGGGTCTTTGTTACCTGAAAATAAATGGTTTATTATATTATTATTATTATTATTATTATAATACGATACCCCTAGACTGGTTGTCAAACTTTCGGGCATCTGACTACCCGTAAAGACTGTAAAAGATCCACGAATGACAACCGGGACCAACGGCTTAACGTGCTTTCCAACGCACGGAGGGATCACGGTATATAAAGATGGTCACCCATTCACAGACCAACCGCGGCAAGCGTAGCTTAACCTGATCTATCGACCTGTGCGGCTGTTATTATTTAGCCACGGGCCCCTCCATTTTATTACCGACTACACAAAAAGGAGGAGGTACTATGTTCGGATGTTTGTTTTTTTTTTTTTTTGTAAAATATATTGGACGTGTGTATAGAATAATCAATAGAGAGGGGTTTATTTGGTCGATCTATGGATGTTAATTAAGTTCTAGATTTTCGTTGTTTTATGTTTTCCTGAGTCTGTGTGGTGCCGGACTTAAAGAATAGCACAACCCCTTACTTCCCGTGGGTGTCGTAAAGGCGACTAAGGGTCGTACCGGAGAATGGGCAGCAGCGTTCTCTATGCATTCCACCATCATACCATACTGCGATCGCCAACCCGCCTGCCAAGCGTGGCGATTATGGCAAACCCCCCCCCCAAAATTGGGGGAGGCCTATGTCCAGCAGTGGAGGTCTGTCGGCTGAAATGATGATGATGATGATGATCATCACCATCATCATTTCAGCCCGGAATCACCCACTGTTGGGATAGGCCTCCCACAAGATGGACCGATGACTTGGAAACTTGTGCATTTTGAGAACGTAATATTATTGAATAACATGATATTACAAGCCAAACACGTCATCATCTCATATTACCCAGGAGTTTTTAAATTAATTGTACTTTATATGGTTTCGTTCCGAGATGTTTTTTTAAAAATTATGAGCGTTTTTTAATTTAGTGTAGAAATACGGTGGATAATTCGACGGTAAACTCCTAAAGAAAAACTCATAAACAAAATTCCAATTGAATATATATTTTTTTTGTACATTCACGAGCACCAATATGTGAACACTTGGCAACTTTCAATTGCGATTTTTTCGTGAAAAAACGAATGCAACGTTGAAATACGACAGTTTACACAAACCTATGGGTTCGAAAATACTTTGTTCGTAATAACATAAAATTTCATTCAAAACTAAAGGAGAAAATAGTCTTTGAATAAAGCCAAGTGTATACATACTTATGTTCGTGACTGTACAGAGTCACTGCACCTATAAAGGTAACAAACGGAGCGTGTAGGAGCAACCTGTCTGTCTGTCTGCTGCCTTTTCTCGCCTCAACGGCTGAACTGGTTTTGGACATGGGCGTTTTGGCCGGTATGTCCAATAAAAACCACATTATATCAAATTAAAGTTTATATTATCCACCATCTACCTAACCTTTTCCCAACTATGTTGGGGTGGGCTGCGGACTCTAACCGGATGCAGCTGATTACCAGTATTTTATATGGAGCGACAGCCTTTTTTTTTTTCTCGCTGAGATTTGACATTACGCATCTCCGCTCGACGACGAGACGGAGTATGTGGGACTCCCTGCCAGAGTGGCAGTATACCCACTAAAACTCAGCGGTGTTCCCTCATCGCCTTGATGGCCGGTTATGGGAATCCGGCTCAGTGGGAATCCGACTAACTGACCTCCACGACCCAGTTACTGGGTAATACGATACCCCTTGGTAAGACTGGACTGAAGTTTATATTGTCATAAGCATCAATTTTCATTATGAGCAGAAGGCTGTGAAATACCGGGTTAAAGAGATAATATATCAGACCTGCAAGTACCTGCACATGTTAGTTTATGACGGTAATGTTCACTACAGTTCCTGTTAGTGACTCCTATCACTGAGGGGTTAGTCTGTGTGGTGCCGGACTCAAAGAATAGCACCGCCCCATACTTCCCGTGGGTATGGGCAGCAGCGTTCTCTATGCATTCCACCACCATACCATACTGCGATCGCCAACCCGCCTGCCAAGCGTGGCTATTATGGCAAAGCCCCCCCTTTTGGGGAAGGCCTATGTCCAGCAGTGGACGTCTTTCGGCTGAAATGATGATGATGATGATAATCATTGAGGGGGCTATTGGCTAAGTAATAACAATAGCCGCACAGGTCAATCGATCAGGTTAAACAGCGCTTGCCGCGGTTGGGCGCTGGGTGGTCCATGTTTACATACCAAGACCCCTCCGTGAAAAAAAATATAAAGTGTTTTGTTACAGTAATTGCCGGTTATAAGCAATAAGTTGACATGCATTAGAACTGTATTTTTCATCAGGCTAGGCTCCATACAAAAATTACCATCATTTTTTGGCATACGAGTAGACCATACCTGGGGGCCTAAAAAGGCCACTTTGGCAGAATCATAAAAGGATAACATTATGAATCATAATTTGGCGAAGACAGTCCGTGTTTTTCTTTTTTTCGCTGCACTACGGAGGTATAATTAAAGAGATTGGGATTGGATTGATTGGTATTTTCGCACAGACAAAAAAAAACTGAAAAATCCTCCACCAATGGGATTTGATACGATTACTTAACAGTTAACTGCCCATTATGATTCATAATGTTATCCTTTTATGATTCTGCCAAAGCGGCCTTTTTAGGCTCTCTGGGTTAGAGCCTAGGATAACCGGCAGTAAGTCTCCGTGGGATAATTTCCGCCACGTATTTTTCTCCACGTGGGCGAAGACGCGGGCAATAGATAGTACAGACGCCAGCACATCAAGCTACTATAATCTGTTAAATTTCTTTAATAGAAATTTTTCGCTAAATTTGAATTCCGCGGGCTACCTTAGCGCTTCCCCTTTAAGGGAAGCTCTAAGGTAGATCGCGAAATTCAAATTTTCTTACGTTTTTTTGCAATTTGCTGGTCAGTGTTAAGTTGTACGTTGATTAAAATATGATTCGCGGCCGAAATATGTATTTACAGAATTATAATCATTAGAATCAGTAATACAACTTGTTAAGTTAGTGTAGGCACTCCTAAAATGTCAAGATTTCATGAAATAGTCATTTAGTAGGATTACTTGGTCTTAGAGAGTTGCGTTGATGACTTTAATGTTTATAATTGAAGGGCTAAGTGGACAAAGGTGTTATCTGACAAAATCGAAAAATCCGACTTATTTGGTTGAACATTTTATCATCAATTAAAACCTATGTTCAACCAAATAAGTCGGATTTTTCGATTTTGTCAGATAACACCTTTGTCCACTTAGCCCTATTTTTCGATTTTGTCAGATAACACCTTTGTCCACTTAGCCCTTCAATTCTGTAAATACATATTTGTTACGATCGCGAATCATATTTTAATCAACGTACAACTTAATACTGACCAGCAAATTGCAAAAAAACGTAAAAAAATAATTTCGCGGGCTACCCTGGCGAATTCGCATTAAGGTTCAAAGTTGATTGGGAAAAGACAGTTTCGGTTAGCTTGATGTGCTGGCATCTGTACACAGTCAGGTCATAATCTAAGATACCTAAAGCAGTACTTATCTACCTATATCCATTACAGTTGAACACTTGAAGGCTTATCTTATCCTGAAGGTGTTCGACTGAACTAGATAGTTGAACTATCAGACTGCGCTTCGAACTTGGCAGCGATAGCAGGCTACACAAGTTTCTAATGTTTCCTGAGCAAGACTACAGTGTACGATAGCCTAGGTACTTACCTAATGGGTAACATGTTCCCATGATATAGGTATCTAGATGGTAAACTGTGTTATGTTTTGTGTTAGCTTTTCCTAACTATATTGGTTTCGGTTTCCATATGTTACCGGATGCAGCTGAGTGCCAGAATTTTACATGGAGCGACTGCCTATCTGACCGCAACCCAGTTACTGGGCACAATAATACCCTTTGACAAGACTGGTTGTCAGACTTTCGGGCTTCTGACGACCCTTAGCGACTGATAAAGATCCACGAATGACAGCCGTCATCAACGGTTTCATGCGTTTTTCAAACCACCGAGGGGTCTTGATACAATATAAAGAATTAAAGATGGTCACCCATCCATAATTTTTCCATATATTATTTAACCAAAAAACACATATCGATAAATCCAAGATACTTCCACAACAAGAACCTGACTCACAACTATAATACTCTTGGTAAGACTGGTTATCAGAATTTCGGGCTTCTGACGATCCGTAAGGATTGTCAAAGATCCACGAATGACAGTGTTAGGATAGGTTACAAGTGATAATTCTGTAAGTACGTTTATAACACTTTTACAGGTCAACTATATTTTAAGAAATCTCCTATCCTTGAAAAAGAAACACCGAAACAAACTCAGGTCACAGTCTCATTTAAAGTCCAGAAATCTTTATCAGATCATGTAAGGACCATGTAGACTAGCGTCAGAAATAATCTTTTAAGGAATAATAATAATAATAATAATAAAAATATTTATTGCATTAAAGGGTATTTGTGGTACGTACATATTAAAGTTATTAAGTGAGCGTAGAACTTAGACTAACAAATATTTGTAGGGGTGAACTACTGTTCTCCTAGCTAGGTAGCTGCGCAACCTGTATTAAGGAGAAACAGTTTGCCTCCCTAGATAAAGACAATAAGAAAAATAAATTGAGCATAGTGCTACGTGTTGTCTCCCAAATCAAGTGCCTAATAAGGAAAGACCTGTCCAGTCAGTGCCGGCGTTTGTCAGTAGTCGTGAAGCTCAACTCAGACATACGAGGAGCTCAATGATTCGACGAACGATACCAAAGAAAAAAACGACGGGTTGCACTCCGGGAGTGCCGGCAGAAGTGAAAACTTGAATTAATATTCAAGTTTTCACTTCTGCCGGCACTACCGGAGTGCAACCCGTCGTCAGTTCCAAAACGATTACAGTTAAACAACGTTAATACGTTGTTTAATTGTAATCGTTTTGTAACTGTAACCGTAACCGTAACGGTAACGGTAACTATAACTGTAAATGTAACTGTAACTGTCTGTCTGTCTGTCTGTAATTTGATCCTGTATACTTGTTTTCAATTTTTGATATTTTGGAATCTTACGAATTTTCGATCAGGGTCACGTGTCATCTTACGATCAGGGTCACGTCTATAGATGGGCAATCCACCCATGTTTAAACCCGGTGCTACCCAATTTTGTGGGTGTTTATGGGTGTTTACGGGTGTTTATCGAGTGTTTATCAAAAGCACCGGGTTTTAACCCGGTGGATTGCCCATCTATAGCACGTGTCATCTTACGATCAGGGTCACGTGTCCTGACGCGAGTTTAACATTTTTTACCCATTACAAAAAAGTGTACAACGCCGCTAAAGAAGCTTTCACTTCAAAAACATAAAGTGCCTTTAGTCGTTATTTTTTTCATACAAATTTCGGGAGAGTATTACTCCACTGTTTGACATTGTGCATCCAAAGTTAAACATGATATCGTTTTGTCTTATTATTAATATTGTCTGTAACGGATACAGAATAGTAAAATAAAAAGCTATTAAAATGTTATGAGCTAACGAAGATTCGTTTTTCTTGCTATTTTTAACGTAACTTTGGGTGTAAATAAGAAATAAAAGAACTGTAAAGTCTTCAAAACAAGTCCGTACCGACAAAGCTCAGTTATTGAAGAGTTCAAAAAACAATATTTGTAATTGATTTATGCAGGGGGTTTTTTACATAAAACTCAATTTTCCGAAGCATTTTTCGATTTTTTTACGCGCCTATCAGTTCGGAACGGTCTTTCTGTGCGTGACAACTAGACTTTGTTCGTGTAGACTAGCGTCTAACTGCTCATCACTGATACTAGCTCTGTCGGACACGAAGCTATGACCACCGGTGAGTTCGAGCTCGCGACTCTGAAGTTAATTCAAAGCCGTTAGAATACACCGAATATGCATTTTGTAAATTGTAATTTATCCAATACCGCTGATCATTTCGGTATGCAAAAATATAGGTATGTAACTACCTTAGTTACATACCTATATTTTTGCACCTACCGGGAAAATGCTTGGTACACAAAAAACGTGAAATAAAGGTATATAAAATGAAACGTATCTAGACATACGTAATGGAATTCTTTCACTTTTCCAATACCTACATTCGTGTGCAGTCCTAGTACCTTCCTGCTAGAACAATTGACAATCAACAGTGTTCGCATCGAAAGTTTTTGGCGTCAAAATGTGCAGTCCAGCCAGCCTGCGCCCATTCATTGCGGACACAAAAAGGCGCAATTTGTTTGGCAACTCAAATAAACGACAGTGTATTCGAAACGAGATTTTCTGCCGTACTTTGTTATCTTGCTGCAATGAAAAGCTGGGCGTAGTGTGAATTTTCTGTACTTTTTAATGTTTTGTCTGCTGCCATTTTGTGTTCAATGTACCTGGATTTTCGGAAGGCGGTTTTAATTTTCTGAATTTTACAATCGCGATCCCTAAATGAAAGATGATCAAAAAAAAAAGTAATTTAAAAAATTAAAAAACCCGACTGCCAAACTGAAAAGCTACAAACAAGCCTATTTTAAATTAAATAAAAGTTGGAAGCAGGCGGGACCCATTTGAATTTAAAAATATAATAAAAATGGTATGGGTCCCGCCTGCTTTAAAATAGGCTTGTTTGTAGCTTTTCAGTTTGGCAGTCGGGTTTCTTAATTTTTTAAATTACTTTTTTTATTTCCAACTTTTAACCATATAAGTTATATATATTTTCGTAATCACCTTTTAAAACCCTTTATTTTGATACCCCACTCGATAGTTTTAGAGAAAAAAAAATTTTTTTGAAGACATATTGCGCCAAAAATCGGCCATTTTAATTATTTTTTTCAATTTTGATATACCCAGTGTCACTCTCACAATTAAGACAAATCTAACGGCACCTCTCAAGCTGAAATCGATCAAGCCGTTTAGGCTACAGAGCGTGCCAAAGAAATATACATACATACATACACTCGAAAAACATAACCCTCCTTCTGACGCAGTCGGGTAGTAATGACGATACTCGTTTCGTTGCAACTCGCTATTCAATTTACACACATAAATTCTGTCCAAACGTATGTTTCAAATTAATATTATTTCAAGTTAAACAAATATCAATTTTATTTTAATGGGAATTAAGTTGATTTCAGAGTGACAAGCACTATTTAAAAAGTTATAAAAATGTTTGCAAGTTGTAGCGTAAACTGACTGAAATTATGAACATTCTAAATTAAGTAATTCGTCATAGTGTACCTTCGAACTCACTAGGTACTTGTTAACTTTCTGAATACAGTACATCGGTATTTCGAACTTCAAAGTTCATTATGACAGTCACTGAACTTTATTGTGTAGGATTTAAAGTTATTTTTCCATAAACTCATATATTTGTTTACATTATTGGCAAATAAATCGTAAATGCAGGCTACGTAGATCAGGGCACGCCACGATAGCAGGGCAAGCCACGATAGCGGCGATAAGACCTCTTTGAGGAGTGGCTAGAGAGGCGCCACGGCGCCCTCACCTACCGCTCGACGCAGGTCCTCACCGGACATGGATGTTTCGGGAGGTTCCTGCACATCATCAGGCGGGAGGAAACGACCGGGTGTCACCATTGCCAGGATCGCCCAGAGGACACGGTGGAGGTCTGCCCCGCTTGGACGGAGCACCGCCGTGTCCTCGTAGAGGCGATCGGCAGCGGCGGCGACTCCTCGCGTCCGGCCCTGGTGCAAGCCATGGTCTGGAGCGAGAGGGAGTGGGAGGCAGTCACCTCCTTCTGCGAAGCAGTCATGCTAGCGAAGAAGGTGGCGGGACAGCTCAGGGAGAGAGCCTCGCGTCCCAGCCGCCGCGGGAGACGCTACGGGCGTCGGGAGTCGCGTGACGACTCCCGGCCACCGTAGGCGCGGGCCTGCTGGCGGAGAGTAATGGGTAGCTCACCGTCCGATCAGGACGAGGCACGTGCCTAATCGTAAACAAAGACTATATCTCTTTGGCCGTAATACATCGCGCGCCCAGTGCAGCTTGGCAGATGTCACATGTCTTCGAATTTTTAGTTCTAGGACATGCCGGTTTCCTCACGAGATTTTCCTTCACCGGTTTGAGAGCGGTAACTTACGTTAATATGTTAATGTTAAATTATACATATGTTAATATGACGACAAATTAATTATCCATAGGTACTATCTAATATTATAAATTCGAAAGTAACTCTGTCTGTCTGTCGGTATGTTACCTTTTCACGCCTAAACCACTGAACGGATTTCGATAAAATTTGCCAGATTGCATCCCGGGGAAGGACATAGAATAGATTTTATCCCGATATTCCCTCGGGGTCGACACTTATGCGGTACAGTAATAATATTGTGATAGGATATGCAGGCAAGCTGAGCTAAAATTAATTGTAGGGAATTAGTTCGTCCAACTGCACACAGTTAATATCAATTCATATTTCCCTCTCATATAAGTAGGTTTCTGTTTATATTCCGGCAAACGTAAATTACAGTTCTCATACAAAATTCTGTTTATGTAGACGTAGGCATTGCCACAAAATGCAATCGGGTAAGGGTTGTCGTTCACTTACCACCCCAGCGTCACTGTCAGAAATAGCGTTGCTATTGGCAACTATAGTAACAAGGAGTTTATTGCATACCAGTCAACGTTAAATGTGGGTAAGTACCCACAAACAATAACAGAGTTCTTCCAAGTGGAAGAACTCTGTTATTGATATTGCCAAATTAGTACCCTGATTCAATCCAAAACAATTTATAGTTTTGTAGTGTGTGTCTTGTAATTTATATTAGAACATAGTTGTTAATTTTAATAAAATAAGTACCTAAGTAGATATAATTAATGTGAAACTAATTTGCATTCCCAAAGTCAGCAAAATAAACTGTGCTTAAACCACCAATTTTTGGATGTGGTGAATCTGTATTTGCAGCAAATAAATTATTCTTATTGTTTGGTTTAGGGTTTAATTAAACTTCCACCATAACTTAGTCGTTCTTGCTATAGCATTTCTTTTGAAGATATTAAGCTCGATATTTTTTGGTCCTTCGAGCCGGATACTGATCTAGTATCTATAGGTGTATTATTTATATAACAGCATCCTTCTGTAACAGAGTAAGAACATGTTGAGAATACCAATTTGCTTTATTTTTATAGATACTATGAATAACGACCAGAACCAAAATTGCGTTACAATCTTTTTTCACAATACGAATCCATTGCCACAGATGTTTGGAAATTTCGTCTACTCGACAGCGAAATTAACGCAATGTATATTGTCGAATTGTCAAAATTAAAGCCATTGAAATTGTTAGTAAATCAATATGCCTATCCTTTTCCCAACTCTGACGGGGTCGGTTGCCAGCCTAACCCAATACCTTTGCAATTGTTAGTAGGTACGTACGCAATTCCCCGCGGCTATTTTTAGGGTTCCGTACCCAAAGGGTAAAAACAGGACCCTAGTACTAAGACTCCACTGTCCGTGTGTCCGTCTGTCACCAGGCTGTACCTCATGAACCGTGATAGCTAGACAGTTGAAACTTTCACAGATGATGTATTTCTGTTGCCGCTATAACAAAAAACACAAAAAATAATTAAGGGAGCTCCCATACAAGAAACGTATTTTTTTCGGCATTTTTGCCTTGTGGTACGGAACACTTGGACAGTTTTTTTCTTTTTTGGCGGGAGTTCGCGCTCGTGTTACAGGCGCTGTGCTGTCACCGTGAACGCAAACCCTAAAGTTCACGTAAGTGTGCGGCTGACGGGCACAAGCCGCGGTCCGACCGCATCTATTTTGTGTAATACGGAGCGCGGCAAATTGGATTGGAAATTACGTTTGATTAATTTTTGAGTAAACCTGTTTTATGTCATGGTTTCAGCTTTGAGTTGAATAGATAATGGACTGTTACTGAATGCTACGCATTAAGTGTAATAGTCTTGGAGAAACTTTGATGGGTCAATGAACGCGTGTAGCGTACAGTCAACCACAACAACAACTTGTACTAAAAAAGTCACCCTTACTACTACAACATAAAGACAATGCCAATGTTATGCGGTTGAATGTACAGTCAACAGCAAAAGTAGATGATCAAAATCAGAAATTCAATACTAATAAACGCAGTTCGAGACAGAACTTTGTGGCGTCAAGTGATTTCTGTGTGGCGTTGATGTGGCGTTGAGTGGTTTGAATCACTTCGACGCCACACAGTTCTGACGCGAACTCCGTTCAATAGTATTGAATTTCTGATTTTGATCATCTACTTTTGCTGTTGACTGTACATACCTGTATAGGAGACATTTTACTTTTTCCCAGCTGTTGTACATATATTAAAAACCAATATTATTTCAACTTTATATTGTCTCTGTTAGTTGAATCCCAGACAGAACAAAACGCAATTCTATTTCAATAATGTATGTGAAAACTTGTTAACGTTCCTCATTTCTAGAACTTTCTCCGTATCTGTCTATAATAACTAAGTTGTATATTAAACCCAATCAACAGTTTTCTAAAGCAACATGCTGTATTGTTTTGCTTCTTAACCGTTAGCTACGGTTCACTGGCGAACTTAGCCGAAGTTCCACGAAGTTGGCCGTAGTTCGCTTAATCTCGCTAGAGCGGTACTAGTGTCGAACCGCGATAGTTTAGACTTTGTATCGTAAACTTGGCGTTCCGGGTAAGAGGTGCTGGCCATTGAAATCGGCGCCATGTTCGAAATTCAAATGCAGTTAGCTCGATTCATGGAATCGTGAATCTATGATGATTCTTGGGAACAGGGAAATGCTTTATTAAGTTTCTGAATATTGATTGTAAAGTAACTATTGTACCTATCTTTAAGAATAATTTCCACAAAACGGCTCGCACCGCATCGGATCGGAACGGATTATATTGTAAAATCCGTTCCGATCAACCCAGTAGCTGGGTTGGGGCAGTCTCTCCATGTAAAATACTGGTATTCAGTTGCATCCGGTTAGGCTGGAAGCCGACCCCAACATACTTGGGAAAAGGCTAGGCAGATGATGATTACCATGCCGCGCACAGCAGCTTGACCGCGGGCGTCTTCCGCGACACGCGATCGTAGCCGAAAGTATGCTGCGACGCGCGTACGGTTCCGTTCGCCTGTCGTCGTACGCGATCGAATCCTTTCGGCTGTCGCATATCGTCCAAATTTTTCTTTTCCTCCTCTGTGGTTTATGATTATTTTCTTCTTCTTCTAATGCAATAGCCAACAATACTACGTCAACTTCAACCATTTTCAAAAATTAGAACACGTCAACACGATAGGAATGAAACTATTTGCCTAGGCGCAGAAACGGATACTTTCGCAAGCGACATACGAAGCCAATCGTATGCGTTGACATAGCATAGCCATATTGGTGGAAATCATCCTTTAATAATAATAAAGGCTCTTACAAACAGGCGCGACACGCGATATAATCGCGCACGACACAAAGGCACCGCTCGTTGCGCGACTTGCGATGATTATAATTCTGTAAATACATATTTGTTACGGCCGCGAATCATATTTTAATCAACGTACAACTCAATAATGACCAGCAAATTGCAAAAAACCTAAGAAAATTTGAATTTCGCGGGCTACCTTAGCGCTTTCGACGCGATTATCCATGGAACTGCCAGTCGGACTTGAAAAATATTTTTCGCATTTGATAGCCTAATCTATCTAATGTACGTAATTTAGTAGATTTTTTTTTTTGCACTGTTTTATAAGTTTTTAATGGCAAACAGAGGGGTAATTCTCGTAATTTTAAGAACGTTCACAGTCTGATCTCAGTCTCAATCTGTCAAAAACACCTCTAATTTCCCTACATTTTTTACAAGTTTTTGACATTGATTGTCGCCCAGATGAGATTGCGACTAGATTTTGAACATTTCTAATTACAAAGTCACGGCAGAAGCTAGTTATGTATATTAGGCGTCATGTAAATTAGACATATGAGCATAGAGTCGTCACGCAGTGGGTGCCAGAAGACGGGTGTCATCGCCGAGGGAGGTCTAGAAAACGCTGACGTAATCACTTAGATGCATTTTGCGGGAAATGGTCCGGAGAAGGCAACACACATGAGAAAGAGGAAAGTTATGGGGGTGACCTTTGCCCAGCTGTGGGACAATACAGGTTTTCTTTTTAGCCTGTGTTCTCCCAGGGCAGGGCCTCACCCAAATCCTTCCAAAAACTCTTTACCCGCGGAACTTTTATTTTCAATAAAAGCTCATAAAAAAAGGCAGTCGTCCTAACAGTTAAATAAGCGAATACATTATACTTTTTCAACCGTATCCGAACAAGGCAGGCCTAAATAGCGCAGGATTGGTGCCCTGAGATAGTGAGGCGGGGTCGCAGCAGACCACATACGAGATGGCGGGACGAGCTGGATAGGTTCCATCTAAACTGGAAGGAGGACGCGCGGGCTCGCGAAATAGGGAAGGATTGGAGGAAGGCCTTTGCCCAGGAGTGGGACAGGGCAGGCTAAAAAAAAAAAACCGTATCACGGAGCTGGTGAAGGCCCAGTGTCAAAGTGTCGGTCTTTGCTCAGTGGTAACGGCTGCGACTTACGGGTTGTATATCGTGGGCTCGAACCCGAGCTGGTACTTCTGTGTACAATTATAATTCTTCACCACTGCTCTCAAAACCATGAAGGAAAACATGGCGAGGAAACCAGCATGTCCCAGAAACAAAAAATTCGAAGACATGTGACATCCACCAACCCGCACTGGGTCCGCGTGGTGGAATACGGCCCACTCTCTCTCACAGAGAGGAGGCCTCTGTACCAGCAGTGGGAACATTATAAGCTGATATTATGCTTTGCTAAAAGTGTCATGGCGTAGCTATGAAGAAAAGCTATACAAGGTCCTACGTTCCGCATGTCATCATCTGCCTAGCCTTTTCCCAACATGTTGGGGTCGGCTTCCAGTCTAACCGAATGCAGCTGAATATCAGTATTTTACATGGAGCGACTGTCTATCTGACCTCCACAGCCCAGTTACTGGGTAATACGATACCCCTTGGTAAGACTGGTTGTCCGACTTTCGGGCCTCTGACTACCCGTAACGACTGTCAAAAATCCACGAATGACAGCGGGGACCAACGGCTTAATGTGCTTTCGTTAACGTGGTCTCGCTCGGTATGTAAAGATGGTCACCCATCCACAGGCCAACCGCGGCAAGCGTAGCTTAACCTGATCGATCGACCTGTGCGACTGTTATTATTTGGCCACGGGCCGTACGTTCCGCATGTACACTTTTATATTCCAACACGTGTAAAATAAACAATTAACCTCACAAAATCCCAGAAAAACCCTAGATTAAGTTATTATTTTCTAACAAAAAGTGGAGCAAATGTATGCGAGTTATTTGCTGAGAATAATTATCGCAACACACCTAAGGCAGTGTACGTCAAAATTAACATAATCATGAACTAACAGCACATATTTCACCGCTTAGCGCGTCGTTATAAAGTCGTAAACCTAGAAACCTGGGGTCCTTAGAATTCACTATAGTGGCAAGTTTAATTTATAAGTGGGAGCAATTATTTTGGATTCAGTAAATATTTCAAAAAGATTAAGAAAATTTTCTATTTCGAGAATTTGTTATTCCAGGTAATCCTAAAAAAGAAGGTTTGTAGTACATAGATGAGGGACTTACAAAGTACGCATTATTAATTACATTGGTGTAGGTACAAACGCCAGCACATCAAGCTACCCGAAACTGTCAAATTTTCCCAATCAACTTTGAACTTTATGGTTTAGTGATGAAGTTGAAAATCTATTAAAGATATTTGACAGATTGTAGTAGCTTGGTGTGCTGGCGTCTGTACAACGAATTGTTGGGTAAATCGCTTGTATCCGGGCTAAATCACTGGGTAATCTGTATTCAGGACAGAATGTTTCGACTCCCAATTTGAGTGTCACAATAATCATGGAGCTTTTGGATCTTATAATATAAAACAAAACACACAAGCTTATCTTGCAATTACAATTAAATAAAACAAAACAGTAATCCCACTAATATCCTACTAATATTATAAACGCGAAAGTTTGTGAGGATGGATGGATGAATGTTTGTTACTCTTTCACGCAAAAACGACTGAACGGATTTGGATGAAATTTGGCACACATATAATTTATAACTAGAATTAACACATAGAATAATTTCTATCCCAATTTTCCCACGGGATCGAAACTTATGCGGGTGAAACCACGGAGCACAGTTAGTAGTAGTAATAAAATTATATCATTAAAACATAAATAATTAATGGAGATTTCTGCCATCAAACAGTTATAATACTATTCCTGTTTATAGATTCCCATATCCTATAAAGGTTATCGGCTCTGGTAAACTGAGGAACGTCATTTCTCTCACTTATAACTGGCTTGTACAGGTTAAGACGCAAACGGCGACAACCTCTTTTCATCAAGTATCTATAATTTTCTGGTTATCAACAACAGGCAATATATATTATATTATCCATTTATTTCAAGCATCAAGACCTGTATAAAACACATGCAATACAATATTAATATAACTTCAAAATACTATAAATACATACAACATTATAATTACACTAAAAAACTAACAAAATAACGCACGCGAAGTGTCAGTGTGTGTGTAATAGCAACGGTGACCCGTCATAGCATGAAGGTAGGTAGCTAACTTCTAATAAACCAGCGGAATCCGACCAAAACCTAGCCACAATTTAAAATATTGCAGTCACTGCAGTATTCCAGACCGCGTGTTTGAATTCCGTCCATCACAAAACCTAACCAAAAAAAAAAAATGAACGTCAAACTCTTATGCATTGCTCCACAATATTAGGCATTGAATCAAACGGTTGACAGACATGCGAGCTGTGGCATGCTACCAGGACATAATGTGTCGCGCACACGGCTAACTTTTTAAACTTTTATGTGCCTCTAATGTGCGTTGTTCAGTGTTTAATACCAGGTAGTTGGGTTTCATATGTACGAAATTCTCAAGCTGTAAAATAGAGCCTTGAAGTGTGGGCTTAGGGAAGTTATCGTGATGTCGCGGATTTGAAATTCATGAAGGATAAAATTTAGTTTTGGTTAGCACTTGCGTGGCAGGGTGATTTGATTCCATTCGTGATGAAAACAAATAGGAATAACAAAATACTATTTATTCCGGTCTGATCACCTGAACCCCCCCCCCCCTCTCCTCGATCCCCTGCTAGTACGTCTTCTGTTTTAATCTCTGTCTTATCCACTTTATCTAGGTTACTCTTTTTGACAGGTAAGTACAGTCCGAAAGACCGAACGAAAAACGTAGGTAGCACTTAGGCTTTTCGCACATGGGTCGTAGGCGTAGTTGTCTCGTGCGCGTATCGCAATTACGCTACGCGCACGAGACGCGGAGTGTTCTACAAACGAATCGTCGCGTAGACGTATCGTTTTGTAATATCCCAGTTGAAATCATGGCGTCAAGCGTACCAGATGTGTTTGGGGAATTTATTGATGACCTTACCTTGTCTTCAGGCGAAGAGGATTTCTTGTTATTTGATTTCGTTAGAAGTAGAAAGCGACGTGTTCATTGGATCCATCCGTACATCGCAAATAATTACAAACAAATATTGTTTGTTGCTGCACGTGAACTGTCTTACGTTTTACGCTAGTACGCTACGACTATCGTAGTGACAATGAACACCTCATACGATACGCTGCAACACCGCCTCGTGTGCGGACTTGTTTGAACATGTTCCTGGTCGTATTGCTCTCGTACTACGCGCGTTCTACGATACTCTTACGATACGACGCCATGTGCGAAGGGGCTTATAGTATCTCTCGTGTCTCTGTCTATCAAAAAAAAAAAGGATTGCTAACTGTACCGAGTGACATATCAAATGAAACGGCTTACTGTTAGTGTCTGAAATATATTTTTTATACAATTAATTGACTATTCTGAACCCTCCGAAACTATACAGAGCCTAAAATTAAAAAATACAGTGAATAGTACTTCTTATAGATTCCAGAAAAACCATTAAGAAGTTTATTTATCTTAAAATAACATGATAAATCTTTAAATAGTTTGCGTACATATAATAATATTTGCAGTTGGAATTTATGGGGAAACATGTTTTTCAACTACTTACAATGTTAAGTATGTTCTTGGGATAAATTCATCCCTACTACGGAACTCTTCATTGTGCGTATTGACTTTCTTGTGACCGATATAATAAAATAATGATTATTGCATATTAGTGGTGTCTCATCATCTGCCTAGCCTTTTCCCAACTATGTTGGGGTCGGCTTCCAGTCTAACCGGATGCAGATGAATACCAGTATTTCACATGGAGCGACTGCCTACCTGACCTCCACATCGTTACTGGGCAATACGATACCCCTTGGTAAGTCAAAGTCAAAGCATTTATTTCAAATAGGCACTTAACAGGCACTTTTGGACGTCAAAAATTACTAAAATAGAATTGATTCTAGTCGCCCATTCCAAAAGGTAGTTTTCGTATGGAGAAGAATGGGCAAGAAACTCCACCGTTACTCTTTTAAAATGTTTTACAATATTTTGCATGTACATTAATTATATAATATATATATGAAGACGATGCCCCTAAAATAAAATTACTGTACCACAATAGGTAAAAGAATTAAAAATGAAACCATAACATATAAATTAATTTAAGATAGATTAAGGTAAGAATGGTTGTCAGACTTTCGGGCTTCTGACTACCCGTAACGACTGTCAAAACAATTGCATATATTTAGGAGGATGAAAAATAAATACACTGGATAAACTTCTAATAGGTACCTACTAAACACACGAATAAACTATTAAAATTAAATATACTAATCTAACTAAAACTATTAACAAGCTGTCGACTGGTAATGCACCCAAGAGACTGGTGACATTGTCACGTTGTAGGTATGGCAATACTTAGCCTCAGGCCACGGTAAAAGCCAGCCCTTGGGCCACGGGAAGTGTCAATCAGCCGTTTGAAGATTTCATTGAACAAGCCAAGAAACTATAAGCTTAGAAACTGTATCAGCCACTTAAGGCAGAGCTTCCTCAACCTTTCCTTCCTTCTTTTGAAATCCTACCTACTTTTAGTTTGAGATAGGAGCGATGTCTATATCAAAATATCAACCCAGTAAATATAATAAATTCTAAGAATAATATAAGAAACTAAAATATAAAAATATAGGCATTATAAACTAGAAAACACGTTTCCGGATGACAGCGATGCGGACGAGTACTTCGACGCCTAAGGCTTTTCGCACATGGGTCGTAGGCGTAGTTGTCTCGTGCGCGTATCGTAATTACGCTACGCGCACGAGACGCGGAGTGTTCTACAAACGTAGACGTATCGTTTTGTAATACCTCAGTTGAAATCATGGCGTCAAGCGTACCAGATGTGTTAGGGGAATTTATTGATGACCTTACCTTCTCTTCAGACGAAGAGGATAAAATATTGTTTGTTGCTGCACGTGAACTGTCTTACGTTTTACGCCAGTACGCTACGACTATCGTAATGACAATGAACACCTCATACGATACGCTGCAACACCGCCTCGTGTGCGGACTTGTTTGAACATGTTCCTGCTCGTATTGCTCTCGTACTACGCGCGTTCTACGATACTCTTACGATACGACGCCATGTGCGAAGCCCCTTCGTGTCCTTTGTTTTTGTATTTATTTGTATAGTAAGTTAGTTAGTTAGTCATTTAATTTAGTATCTAGTGTAAATAGTTTGTATTTGTTAAAAATAAATAAATTTCTTCTTAAAGAAAACACTAAGTTGAATTTAATTTTAAAATAAAAGCAATAATTCGTAGTATGTTGTACGCCTGTAACCATTAAACTTTAAAATAAAGCTGGTCGTGCACTTACTAATTAGCGTGTGAACAGTTCCTTAAACTTCCTTAACCCAGGCAATAAGCTTAGAAAAATATTATCAGCATTTTACTTTAATTGCTGACGAACATGGAATTGAATTTACGAACGTTTTTCATTAAAATATTGTCATGTTCGTACTAACTAAACCGCAAACTAGAACACTTTCTAATTAGTTGGTTAACCGAAATTCATTTTTCATTATCATTTTACCATTACCATATAATCCATCCATTACCATCCATTATTATTTTTAATTTTTTTACCATTTTTTTTTTTAAATTCCTGTTTAGAACTTGGCTGTATTTTATGTTGAACGAAAACCGTCAGTTAAATTATAGACAATTCATTGTTAATTTATTTAGATAATTATTGGTCAATCGGCATAATTACCTACTCATGCAGCTATAATAATTCATAGATCATTCAAATTCTTATTTGAACTTTCTGGGGGCCTAAAAAGGCCACTTTGGCAGAATCATAAAAGGATAACATTATGAATCATAACATTGCGAAGACAGACCGTGTTTTTCTTTTTTTCGCTGCACTACGTAGATATAATTAAAGAGATTGAGATTGGATTTGGATTGGATTGATTGGTATTTTAGCACAGACAAAAAAAATAACTGAAAATCCTTCACCAATGGGATATACGATAAACTTGACAGTTCTTCTTCTGACAGTTCAACAACATTCATTGCATTATATTTACGTTGTTGAGCAGACATGTTTTTACCGACTTCAAAAAAGGAGGTTATCAATTCGACACGTATGTAGCTATGTAATATTATTGTAATTGCATTATATTCATATATGACAATCTATTAGGGCTTCCAAACAAATGTACCAAATTTTATAGACGTATGTATGGATGTATTTATGTATGTTTGTCCACGCATTACTCCGCAACTATTAATCGGATCGTGACCATTTTTTTTTATTGGCTTGCATTTACTTCAACTTAGGGAACAGTGCAAGTTTCATCAAAATTGATTCCGTAATTTTCAAGGTAAGGACTAATACGTGTAAGTGTGACGGCCTGGCTTATTGATACGAGCTACGGGTGTAGTGTCAAAGGAAAACATCTCAAAACTTTGGACAAATTCTAGTGCAAAAACTAAAAATTTCGAAATTAAAAAGTAATTTAAAAAAATTAAGCCGACTTCAAAAGAAATTAACTCAAAATTATGAAATAACTTTAATTTCGGAAGTTGGTGGAAAAAAACTAAAACTATAAAATACAGATCCCAAGGCACCGAATACCGAAATTAAAGTTATTTCATAATTTTGAGTTAATTTCTTTTTGAAGTCGGTTATATTTTTTCGAACATAATTATGAAGCAATGGATTAGCAATATCCTTCAAAATGATTCAGATTGTGATTGATAGTGTGTCAAGCGAAAACAGTGAAATCCGTGTTTAAAAAACTCTTACGGAAAGACGAAAATTAATTGAAGCACAGTTACTTGTCTTAACTAGAATGCTTTAAAAAAGGGTACAACCAAGAAAAAATAAGCCGGTCTTTATAAAGAAGTCTTGGCGAAACAAAACTACCAATATTAAATTACCTTTTAGTTCCGACCAGCTTTATCTAACAAAAGTTTTTGAATCCAAGAAGTTTTCTGCTCGCGCGAGTGAAAACTGAAATAATTGCTGGAGTCAAAACGCATCGGTGCGCTTTCAGCATTGAACGGCTGCACTCACACCGTACTGTAACATTCTGTAGATTTTTGTAAGAATTAAGCATTACTATGTTTTGTAAAAAACGGTTATGGCAAACCCCCCCCCTTTTGGGGGAGGCCTATCTCCAGCAGTGGACGTCTTTCGGCTAAAATGATGATGTTTTGTTAATAGGTACATGACATTTCAGTGATTATATAGTTTCGTGAGATATTAACTTGTGTTTCGGTTCGGTTTAGGTTTTACAGACTAAGTAAAAAGGAGGTTTTGTTAAAAATGTTGGTCCTTAGGTCCAGCTTGTCTAATTTATATCAAGGGGCTTGTCTAATTTATAATCATAATGGACATTTATCTGTTAAGTTAATCGTATCAAATTGGTGAAGGATTTTTCAGTATTTTTTTTTGTCAGTGCTAAAATACCAATCAATCCAATCCAAATCCAATCCCAATCTCTTTGATTATACGTACGTAGTGAAAAAAGAAAGATACGGGCTGTCTTCGCCATATTATGATTCATAACGTTATCCTTTTATGATTCTGCCAAAGTGGCCTTTTTGGGCCCCCTGATCTAAAGATGGCAAACTAGTTTTGAAAGTCCTTACACAATCACATTTAAAACTCTATAACGTTGGCTACCTTTAGGAATTGGCAATTAGTTCATTCGTTTTTAGGGTTCCGTACCCAAAGGGTAAAAACGGAACCCTATTACTAAGACTTCGCTGTCTGTCCGTCTGTCCATCTGTCCGTCTGGCCGTCTGTCCGTCTGTCCGTCTGTCTGTCACCAGGCTGTATCTCAAGAACCGCGATAGCTAGACAGTTGAAATTTTCACAAATTATGTATTTCTGTTGCCGCTATAACAACAAATACTAAAAACAAAATAAATTAAATATTTTAGGGGGGCTCCCATACAACAAACGCGATTTTTTTGCCCTTTTCTGCTCAACATCAAAAATGGCAACAGGTAGGCACTTGAAATATTCACAAAATACTCAGTTGTATTTTAACTTTAATAATAAATAATAAAATTAAAATAAAATAAATATTTAAGGGGGGCTCCCATACAACAAACATGTTTTTTTTTTTGGCGTTTTTGCCTTGTGGTACGGAACCCTTCGTGTGCGAGTCCGACTCGCACTTGGCCAGTTTTTTTGACCTTCAAAAGAGCCTACTATTGGTGTTATTGATCAAAATGATTTGATTTTAACTTTGAATATTCTATACAAGTAACAAATGTACCTAGAGGTTGTCAAAAACCAACAAAAAATACCCAAACTATAGATGTTACACGACAGTGTAAGCACACACTTATAGATGGAATTTTAAAATGCGGTACAAAGAGTAAAAGGGGGCTAAGTGGCTGGAGTAGCCACCCTTTGTTATGTGCGAAACGGTGCGATACCCGCTTTGTGTAGTAATTGGAAAGTGCGACAATTGGCCCGTGAGGGTAGATACTGTCCGTTACTTTGAACTACGAATAACGAATGGTAGGTACCTATGTTTTGGTTGACGATTTGTTTTCAGGTGTTGTGGAAAATAGTTTGGTCCTTTTGTATCTTTTTGTGGAAGGAATATTTTAGTTGAAAAATATTTTTTGGGATGTTGGAAACTGTCGTTGCATGGCTAGAACGAAGCACCATTTCGGTATTTTGATGATTAATAATATTATAGAGCTTTTTCCAGTGGACAGATTGATGGTTAGACTAGTCTTTCCAATGGGATTTTTTTTCCCGCTGGTCAGATTTATTTGATAGCTGGGAAAACAACAGAAAAAAAGTACAATGAGAGTAAAAACTGTTTTGCATTTTAATAATTATCTTACAATTTTATCTTAGGCGTTCTAAAATGACCAACATTCAATTCTCCATTAATTAACATCATTTGTGAATACATTATAAATTCGTCTCTCATTACATTTTCCTTTGTCCGTTTATTTGATAATTAAGTAAAATCACTTTTCGGTAAAATGCTAAGTAAGTTGTAGTCACAGATATAGATAGACCTAGATAAAGTGTATCAAGATCTGTATGAAAACCAAGCGTGCCATTTTTTGACTACCTACTATGACGTCACAAACACTACTTAATGATGGAAAATCAAATCGATTCAAAGACGCCGCCGCGTGCGGCACCCGTCTCGCCCCACCCCCGGGGCCTAGCGCCAGCGCTTACGCTCACCCAGCCAGCAGTACTACAGCAGTGCGATTCTGTAACCATCTCAACGTGAAAACTTAGGTGAAGTGAGCTGTCAATAGTGTCAATTCCTAGCAAAAACAAACTCACTTCACCTAAGTTTTCACGGTGAGATTTTTACAGAATCGACTGGCAGGACTGAGCGCGAAAGTGGCGGCTTACGATTTTTGTACGTAAGCTGGGTACGCGAAGTAGTTGCTCTTGCGTTATCTAGGTGTATCTATATCTGTGATTATAGTATGCAACAATATTATTTCGTCACCATTGACTGCTCTCAAAACGGTAAAGGAAAACATCGTGAGGAAACCAAAAATTCGAAGTTATGTGACATCCCAACACGCACTGGGCCGGCGTGGTGGGTTACGACCCACTCCCTCTCACCAAGAGGAGGCCTGTGTCCCAGCAGTGGGAACATTGTAGGCTGATTATTATTATGCTTTACAACTATGCTATTCCTATTATCACTATTATCTTAAAAATGAACCGCTTTTCTAACTCCATCTCTTATTTTTTCTCACACTGAATAAGTGTATAATAAACTTTTCAAACAAAACACAAACTCGTGAGTCTCGACTAAAGTTCACCGATAACAACTCTAGCGAACAACTACAATATAAAAAAAAATAATTGAAATTCTAAAAAACATACCAGCGCATTCTTCTGGAAGGAATGATTTCCAGTTTGAATGTTCCCCGTATATGTGGGAGGTGCACGATGTTACCGGGGGTTTCGAACTAGATTCTATTGGTTTTGAACTGTTAGAATTGGTAGTAGAAGCTGAATCTTTACTAGGATTGCGATTAGTACCCGAACGACAGTCTCTTTGAATATGACCTACTTTGTGGCATTTGTGACATCGTCTAGACGAAGTATCTGGAGTAGATACGTTTTTAGAACGCTTAGATGGGATATTGTGATCAGACTCTCTGACAGGCCTTTTTCGCTTATACGAATTTAGACTCTGAATTAACTGTGGCAAATTTTTCGGTGTAAGGCGAAGCAAATCAGAACGAATACGAAAGTCCGACATACCTGAAATAACTGCTTCGACGAGGCGTTGTTCAGTCATCTCCACACCAATCGCCTTCTTTGCCAGCTCCCATTTTCGAGTTGCGTACTCAGCAAGACTACCGGCCTGCTCACTGGTATAGTCCATAAACAGCGTTAGGTCGTCGTAGTAACGAGCTTCATCTGCAAAAGTTTCAATAAGACCCGTTTTGAGATCTGGCCAGCTACTAAGACTAGAATAATTACGACGTGCCCATTCAGCCGCACGTCCGCGCAAGTTCTTCCTAGACAAGTTCAGAATTTCTCTATCAGTCAGTTCATACTCAATTTTAAGTTCTTCGACGTTTCGACACCAAACTTGTATAGTATCGGTACGATCGTCAGGGTCAAAAATTGGCACATAGATATGCTCAAGACTGCGCATCCGTGGAGTAGGTCGCACATTTGGTGGATTAAAGGCTTTTGCAGTAGTATGAATTAATTGTGACATCATTTCTTGCATCATATTTTGCATAACTTTAATAGGTACAAAATCTACTCCCCTTGAATCACTGCTGCTATTGGCTGCCATTGAACCGCCGAGAGGTGCATCGCCATCATCGGGGGATGCCATAGCCCTATTGGTTGTACTTGGAGCTGCGTAACCCGTTGTCCTTTGTCCCAAGATTGGCGACTGATGATCAGGTGTACGACATTCTTGACATCCTTGCGATGTTTCTGCACCATCCTGCAGGAGCCCGGTCTCGACAGCTGCAGATTTATTCATTTTCCTGAAAACAAACATTTGTAGGCGTAGTTTTTGTTATCAATCCCACTTCTGATGTGGGAGGTAGGGTAGAATAATAGACACAAATAGGTTCGTTATTATATTTTTAGTAAGTGACACAGCAATATTTCACAACAATAATAAATAGCATCTTAGAATTTAAAAATAATAACACAGTAAAAAAAATACAACATAAAAATAGAAATTCAACATTGCAACATTATTTAAGAAACATACCTGACAGTTCAGAGCACCGTTGTGCCGTGTCCGCTATCGAACAACTTCTGATCTATCGAGAGACAGTGCGCCCCTTTTATAGCAAGACTGACTCGTATAGTGGGGGCACAAGTAGTCGGTTACAAATGTTACCATACAAAATATTATTAAACAATTCTTAAAAATCATTAAATAATTTCTCTCTCACATATATTCATAGCATACAGTTCAACGGTGCAGAAAAGTGAAACTATTTACTATTCCTGTTTCTTCGAAATACTTCTGTACAAGGCATAAGCTTAAAGAGACAATAAAAGTCACAATGTCAAGAAGTCAAAATGTGAGTGGTTGACCAAAAAGGGACCTGGAGGGATTGGAAACCGTTTTTATTTTTTATTTTTGAACCTGTGGTCTTTTAGCTTTGTTTTGGTCTAACCAGAATATTTTTAGGTGCCGTAGTTTTTTTTTTATGAATTTTTTTGTGTGCCGAGCACGAGTCGAAACTTATTTCTACACGAAACTTCAAGCCCGATTTACTCGACATCAATTTATTTTCCTTGAGGTCCCTTTTTGGTCAACCACTCACAAATAATCATTTATTTAAAATTAAATAGGCACATAAAAGGCACTTTTGAACGTCAAAAATTACAATATAATATAAGTAATTGATTCTAGTCGGTTCCAAAAGGTAGTTTTCGTATGGGGAAGAATGGGCAAGAAACTCCACCTTCACTCCTGTTGCCTTTGATTTTTTTCGCTAGTAAAGAAAGTTGTACAGCTCTTCACTAGGTTCTTGAGGAGTATGGCCCTTTACGGGGCCCCTATTTGGGAGGATTCCCTCCGCAGGAGGGAGAACGCCGTCGCATTGCGGGCCCCGCAACGGGCCATAGCCCAGCGGGTGGCGAGGGCCTACCGCACGGTCAGCTTCTCAGCGACATGTGCTCTGGCCGGCACCCCACCTTGGGAACTCGAGGCGTGGGTGCTCGCCAGAGTATATGAATGGACGGCGGGGCGGAGGGCGAGAGGAGAACGCCCAGCTCCGGAAGAGCGGGAGGCCGTCCGGCGGGAGGCGAAGGACGCTATAGTCGTCCACTGGACGCGGGACCTCGCCGCCGCAGTCTTCGGCCGCCGAACCCTCGACGCGATTGGGCCGGTCCTGCGAGACTGGCTCGAGCGTTCGCACGGGTTCCTCTCCTTCCGTCTGGTGCAGGTGCTGTCCGGACATGGTTGCTTCGGATCGTACCTGCACCGTATCGGGCGGGAGGAGACGCCGTCGTGTCACGACTGTGGCACGGCGGAGGACACGGCGCAGCACACTCTCGAGGTGTGCCCGTCGTGGTCCGAGCCGCGCCGCAGTCTCACCGCGGCGATCGGAACGGACCTCTCGCTCGCCGGCTTGGTCAACGCCATGCTGGAGGATGAGGGATCCTGGGCGGCAGTCGCCTCCTTCTGCGAACACGTCATGTCCCAGAAGGAGGCGGCGGAGCGCGCGCGGGAGGAAGACCCTCTCGCGGCGCCGCTCCGAAGGCGAAGGAGGGGTCGAAGAAGACGTCAGTATGACAGTCATCTCCGACTCCTCCCAGGTGGAAGCCAGCAGGCGACGGGTGCGGGGGCACCCTCGCCTGTATTGCACAGGCTTCCACCAGTGCCGGACGGGAATGGCCAGGTGTTTCCGGTTATTCCCGTAGCCCCCCAGTCGGGGGGATATGCGGGGCCCGCCAGATAGGCGGGCATGCGCCTGGGGGTTTGTGGACGCAAAGGCTGAGCCGGATTCCCATGACCCCCCCATCAAGGCGATGAGGGAACACCGCTGAGTTTTAGTGGGTATACTGCCACTCTGGAAGGGAGTCCCACATACTCCGTCTCGTCCCCTGACGAGCGGAGATGCGTAATGTCATTTCTCAGCGAAAAAAAAAAAAAAAAAAAAGGGGCTTCACTAGGTAACAAGTTTTCTGTTCGACCGAGGAACACAATTAATAAACTCTGCCTTGACATAGGTACCTTAGCATGCATCAATCAATCAATCAATTGTGCCAACAGACCTGTGCTATGACATAGACTGGTCTGAAGTTGACGAGCCATCGACAATCGACAAGACGTCATTCACGACGACGTGTGACGAATGTGTTTGATTTTTATTTTGCAGTGCGCCCCTTGTCAATATTTTTTCTTAAGACGAACTCCAGCTTCCTTTCTAAATGTCGCAAAAAATCAGTTGATTCGGTTTCCAATTTGCTAAGAAATTATGACGTATTTAAATTTATACTAACGAGAAATTAAAGCTGTCTTGCTCCAAAACACTCAAGATCAGGGGGCCTAAGAAGGCCACTTTGCCAGAATCGTAAAAGGATACCTAAGTCCGTGTTTTTCTTTTTGTCGCTGCACTACGTATCTAGGTATAACCAAAGAGATTGGGATTGGATTTGGATTGGATTGATTGGTATTTTAGCAGAGGCAAAAAAAAACTGAAAAATCCTTCACCAATGGGATTTGATACGATTAACTTAACAGTTGACTGTCCATTATGATTAATAATGTTATCCTTTTATGATTCTGCCAAAGTTGCCTTTTAGGCCCCCAGATCTCCCCCCCATTCTCTATTACACTCTTTAGTTTCTAGTTTCTCGCTTCTGCCTCTCCCTCGTGCTCAACAATACAAGAATCTTAAAGGTTCGAGCAAATATTTCTCCAGATATGTTGTTTGATCGGCGAAACATATTTACCTACAAATACGGGACACACATTGTGTGTTTGTGTAGCACATACATAGCTTATAGATTATAAAGATTTTCAACGCATCTGTACTGTTTATTTTGAAACAGTTTCTGTCTGGATTTATTTTGAAACAGTTCATGATCATATCTCGCATGACGTGGTCCAGAATATTTTATGTTCTTAGCATGCCAAGTTCAACTATACGGTCTTATTAAAAAACAAGGAAAGTTGACAGTTTGCAATTCAAAAATGGCTCCATCTATACATATAAAATTCAAAATCCTGACTGACTGATGACTGATATATCAACGCACAGCCTAAACCACTGGTCCTAGAGACATGAAATTTGGAGTGTGTGTTCTTTGTGAAGAGTAAGTATCCATCAAGAAAGGGTTTTTCGAAATTCCATCCCTAAGGCCTGAAACTGCGTTAAGCGGGCGCCCGCGACGGGCAACCGTCGCGTGTCTATGCGCGTGGACACGCGGGTGGGCTCCGTTGGAACGCGACGGTCCCCGTAGCGGGTACCCGTCGCGGAGACCGGATTATTTTATTTACGCAGTGTCGCTAGTTCAATTTTAACCCCGTTTTTTAGCCCCGTTGCGTGGGTGCGGGTCGCGCCTCCCCGTGACGGACGCCCGCGCGGGTTCCAGCGCGGGTCCCCGCGACAGAGCACTTTTGTATGAAACCGCGCGGGCGCCCGCTTAACGCAGTTTCAGGCCTAAGAGGGTGAATGGGGGGAGGGAGAATTTTCACGCGGACGAAGTCGCGGGCAGAAGCTAGTGGTTTAATAAACCTGAACCATCGAGCCATTTTTGAATTACAAACTTGATTCCGCAAAATTTAAAGTTAGAATTACAAAAACGGACGGTAAACCTGAGTTTTTTTTTGTGGATTTGTGTATAATGAACTTTACACTGTCGGAACAAAGTTCATAATATAATAATAACTAGTTCGAAGGTTTGGGCTTGAACTAAAGTTAGAACTCGTTTTGTGATGAGACGGATAGTGTTCTCAATGATATAATTCTTGTTATAAATAGACTTTAAATAACTTTAAGATACTATGTAGGGTACCTAATTATATAATTTATTTCTTAAAATTATAGCAAAAGTTTTGTCCCTCCTCATAATGCAAAGTTGACGGAGAAAAATGGAAGAGAATAAAACTAAGTTTAAAAACTAAAATCCAACTAGGTACTGAAAAGGATGAAACATGAAAGTACCAGACAAGCCATGGAGTCTACGTCGAAGAGGCGATCCGACGCCTCAGATGTTCGTATCTCGAAGTATGCATTCCAGTGCCGTTTTGTGGAAATAAACTACTATAACCTTCCCGTGGTCGCATGCCGCTGTACTAACATACTTATAAACTATGGTAGCATGCGACCACGGGAAGGTACTTTCTTGTCTTTTCTGTAGTTGCGTTTTAGTTCTTAAACTTATTTTTTATGTAATTATTTTGGGGCTTATTTCAGTAACCTTTATATTTTTGAAATTTGCTAATTAAGCCATGTGCTAATTTTATACCCAACAAGGCAACAATAAATGTGCTAATTTGACTACCAACAAGGCACCCTCCCAAAATATTTTTTTTTTTATTCATTACTCTATGTCCTCTAGAGGGCGCCATATTTAATTTAGCATAGCCTTTAACCAGCGGACGGTCAAGACGCTTCTAACGATCATCGCCTCGTTTGTCAAATTATTATAAGTACTTTAAAGTTATGAGGGAACAGACGAATATACATACACACTTATCGGTTAAAATCATAACCCTCCGTAGTCGGATAAAAACATACCACATCTCCCCCCTACCCCCCACCCCCTCTACCCCCTACCTTTATTTATTTTATTTTTTGCGTTTGTTTTCTTTTTTTTTAAATCGG
The DNA here is from genome assembly GCA_916614155.1 of Mesoligia furuncula. Taxonomy (NCBI): domain Eukaryota; kingdom Metazoa; phylum Arthropoda; class Insecta; order Lepidoptera; family Noctuidae; genus Mesoligia; species Mesoligia furuncula. Next base: position 7,509,404 of record OU744794.1, read on the forward strand.
TTTGCTCTTGCCTCTAGTCTAGGTCAGAGGTGACAGAGACGAAGTCGACGATGGAGTGAGCTTACCCAGAGGAAGCCTTGTGCACTCGTACTTTAAAGAGATTCAGGTTGTATGCGCTCGGAAACAGACGCAGGTAGAGAGTTCCACTCTTTTGCTGTACGCATTATAAAGGACTTTTGTTTGTTTTTTTTCATTTGATTTTGCGTCATGTTCACCGCAAAAAAATGTATTTTCATTCTTTCTTTTTAAAGTGTCATGCAAAACCAAAAGTCGTTTATCCAAATTAAGCGTCAAAATGACATAAGAACCTACTACGCCTGCCCTTCACCACTTCCTAGTGCTCGAGTTGGGAAGAAGTGGCGAAAACAACCTCCCACCAGAAACATGCATAGGTATCATTGACTAAAACTGGCATTGTTAACCCAGTCCCACTACAGGTTTCCCAGCACCCTAGCCCGCTCTAGTATTCAAAGCCTTCACACGAAAATAGCTTAAAACACTCACGTCTTCAACCTGTCTCTGTTTACCACAGACAAAAAAAGCCGAAAGCCGCCATCCGCAGCCTCTTGGCCTACATAGTGTTCTGATTGCGGGACTTGGCACGGTTTCAAAATACGAACGACATTCGCCAAGTCTGAACTGGAATTTATTCAGCAAATAGGGTTTGTCTCTTAACCGGAATCGTGCATGGCCGGAAAAATCGACGGTTGAGTATTATGTAATCTGTGGTTGAGTAGGTTAGGTTGTGGTGCATTTCGTAATTGGGTCTGTATGGTTTTTTGTCTTGATTTTGATTGGCTTTTTGATAAGCACTGTCGTTTTTTGGTACCTTGTTGTTCGTAGGGGGCTCGTGGCTAAATAATAACAGCCGCACGGGTCGATCAAAGGTTATATAGAGGTATGAGGTGTTCCTCATACCTCTAGCGCTGGGCGGATGGCACGGCACGCCAGCATTAACGACATCATCCGTCGGGCTCTTGTCACCGCCGGGGTGCCAGCTGTTTTAGAACCCAATGGCTTGGCACGCGACGATGGCAAGAGGCCAGATGGAATGACCATAATGCCTTGGAAGTTGGGTAGGCCTTTGGTGTGGGATGCTACCTGTGTCGACACCCTTGCGCCATCCCATCTTCCTAGCACGGTGGGCTGTACTGGGGCTGCTGCTGCAGGAGCAGAAAACCTCAAACGGCGCAAATATAACAACCTTATTGGGAGCTATATTTTTGAGCCGTTTGGGGTTGAAACACTAGGGCCTTGGGGTCCGAGTGCTCATCGAATATTTCGGGACATCGCCAAGCGGTTGGTTGACTCTTCACGTGACCAGAGGGCTGGCCTATTTTTAGCCCAAAGAATAAGCATTGCCATCCAACGTGGTAATGCTGCCAGCCTTTTGGGCACTTGTGCCATTGACAGCGATGCGGACGAATTTTTTGATGCCCAATGAGCTCTTTTCTTTTTCTTTACCTTTTTTTATATACTTGTATATACTGTATAATATGTATATTTTAGTGTTAAATTGTAAAATAGTAACATTGTAATTGAAATTCTTAATAAACTTTAGTTTACCTGAAAAAAGGATATTGCTAATCTATTGCTTCATATATTCGTTAATGTGTCTGCTCATTAACGCAAATAACGCAATGAATGTTGTGGAACTGTCAAAATGAAAGCCATTCCTACTGTTAGTGTTCCCCGCAATTACCCCGCAGTCCCGCAGTCAAGGGGTATCGTGTTACCCCGGCACTATGTAAAATACTAGTATGCAACTGTATCCGGTTAGACTGGAAGCCGACCCAGCATAGTTGGGAAAATTGATTGTGTTGTTTTGTAGAATATCATGAAACTGAAAGGTTTGACTTTTCATTCAAAAGACCTTTCAGTTTCATGATTTTCTCACACATACGCTATCAGCATTTCCCGGAAAACAGACAAAAGGTTTTACTCGTTATTGGGTTCACTTGAATTGCTTATTACCCTCCTCACTTCACAGAAACACAATATTAACCCTAGTAAAACCCTATATTTATTTATTATTTATTTTATATATTTACTAGCTTCTGCCCGCGACTTCGTCCGCGTGAAATTCGTACTTTCCCCTAAAAATTTCGAAAATGTAAGTTTATGATCTTTATCATTTATTTAGATAAATAAGTATTGAGAATATTTATTTAGATAAATAAGTAGTGAGAAACTTGGCGAAACTAATTGCTGGACTAAGCAGGGCCTGATATATGTTCTTCGCGCTGACGGCTCCCGGCATCGAGTAAATTCACTGGTTGATAAACTTGAGAGACTTAAAAACTTTTGTATAAGATTTATATTTGGCCTGCGCAAATATGATCACATTTCAGAATTTCGTACAAAGCTCAAGTGGCTTCCCATACGTCTTCGCCGGAATTCTCATATCCTGTTTCAGCTCTACAGTATTTTGTTTAATCCTAAAACCCCCACTTATCTTAAAGAACGTTTCAAGTTCCTTCATGACACACATAATAGATATCTGAGGTCATCGGAAAACCTGAGACTAGAGATGCCGATGCATTCCGCCAGTTTCTATGACAAATCTTTTACTGTTCAAGCAGTACGGTTATGGAATGACTTGCCCGTGTCGGTAAGGCGTGCTCAATCTTTGTCCGCTTTTAAAATTATGATAAAAAAGCACTTCCTCTCTCCTTAAACATCATCATTATATTTTTCTTTGCTCTTGTTTCATGTTTATTGTTATATGTATATATTTATTTAGATTAATATAATATACTTTACGTATGTATTTATTGTATTATGTAAATGGTACACCACAGACTACCTGCAGTATTTGTCTGTGCTTCCCCTTTTTAATCCATCCAAAGGTTGTCTTTAAAAGATCGCTTTTAGCGATAAAACCGCCCATTGTGTCACCCTTTGTACAGTTTCTATACCTTATGTCTGTAATTAATATGGTGTACATAATAAAGAGTATTCTATTCTATTCTATTCTATTCTATTCGGGCCAGTTTTTAAGTTTATATATCAAAGGGATCACATTTTTCAAATAAACTGTATCCCCGCTTTTCATCCGCACAGGGTGGAATTTTGAGAAATCTCTTGGGATGTCTTCATAACTTGACTCAAAGACCCATCTCCATTTTCGAGTTAATGGAAGCAATCAGTAAAATGCACCCCTTAAACTTTATTACCCTTTTCCACCTTGGTAGGAGTCGAGTTTTGAAAAACCCTAAACACATACGTTTTTTATTTTTTGTTTTAGTAGTACTGAGTTCAGAGTTAATCCGACAGCGGGTTACACATTTTTCTGGCCGATTAACTTTTTCAACCCCTAAACCCCATGTGAGGGGATTTTTTATAATTAAAATTGACAATCTTTATTATTTTCCGAGCCAAATATTGCCACGTTTCAAGTTTATTAACCAAATTAATTAATAATATTTTTCATATAAACTGTATCCCCCCTTTTTATCCCCATAGGGGGGGAATTTTGAGAAATCGTCTGAGATGTTTCTATAACTTGAGTTAAAGATTATTTATACCAATTTTCTAGTTAGTCAAGCCACGTATTATAATACGGGGAGTATGAAATTGACTGGCCTCTTCACCTCGTTAGAGGTTATTTTTCTAAAAACCCTGAACCACTTTATTATTTATTTTGGTCTTATTTAGTTAGTTTCGAGTTAATTGGACCGCTCATTAAAATTCTTCCATACTAAATTTGACACCCCAAATATCCCTTTAAGGTAGATTAGAATTCCGGCGCGATCTCATGGCGGCATGGAAAGAGCGACTGTCGCAACCCAGCGCAGGGCAAGCCGCGATAGCGGCGATAAGACCCATCTTTGAGGAGTGGCTAGAGAGGCGCCACGGCGGCGCCCTCACCTACCGCCTGACGCAGGTCCTCACCGGACACGGAAGTTTCGGTTCCTGCACATCATCAGGCGGGAGGAAACGCCCGGTGGAGCACACGGTGGAGGTCTGCCCCGCCGCACCGCCGTGTCCTCGTAGAGGCGATCGGCAGCGGCGGCGACCTCTTGCGTCCGGCCCTGGTGCAAGCCATGGTCCGGGGTGAGAGGGAGTGGGAGGCAGTCACCTCCTTCTGCGAAGCAGTCATGCTAGCGAAGGAGGTGGCGGGACGGCTCAGGGAGAGAGCCTCCCGTCCCAGCCGCCGCGGGAGACGCTCCGGGCGTCAGAAGCCGCGTGACGACTTCCGGCCACCGTAGGCGCGGGCCTGCGGGCGGAGAGTAATGGGTAGCTCACCGTCCGATCAGGACCAGGGCCGTGCCGGACGGCGCGTACGTGTTCTACGCGCGCCTCAAATAGATGTCAGCATCGAGGAGGGGCCCCCTTAGGGCCGAAGCCTGCCGGGTCAGCGGGATTGTCCGAAAGGGTTACCGCTGGCCCGGAACATAAAGGGCAAAGAAAGGAACACGGGTGGGTTTTAGTCAGTAAGAATCTGACACTCCCTTCCGCTCCACCCAGAGCGGGAGGAGTCATTTGATGATTTCCAATCCAAAAAAAAAAAGGGGTAATTTTTCGAAAACCCCATATACTTATTATTGATTATTTGCTGTCAAAAGTATTAATACTGAGTTTCGAGTTCAGGACTAATAATGTTATGACCAATGCGGAATGTAATATTTTTATTTTTGTTTCTTTGCTGACATTATGATGATTATTTAATTTTGTGTAACATAATATGTTGTTAAAACCACTGTTCGACACAAATGTAAATTTGTTGAAGAATAAATAAATAATAATCGGACCGCGCGTTAAAATTATTCAACAAAACTTTAACACCGAAAAACCCCCTTTGAGGGGTAGTTTTGATAAAATAATAATGATAAACTTTATTACTTGCTTAGGCAAGTATTCTTGCCAAGTTTATTAACCAAATGCACAAGATTTTTCTTATAGACTGTATCTAGGGATTGCAATTGCTGGATCCAGCATACAGCAATCCAGCTGGATCCAGCGCCTTTTTAAACATGCTGGATCCAGCATACATCTTGATCCAGCGATGCGGATCCGCAAACGTATCAATTTCTATTGTTTAGTTTTGAGTTGCTGCCATTTTCGAATCGGCGCGGCAACGTTGCCGTTCTGTCACCATAGCACGTGCCGCATGAAAGGCAACGCCGCCCGCCCCCTTTCCCCCTTACCAACTGTACCGCTTATGTTTGTTTATTTTATAAATCAAAGACAGTTGATGAGTTATGAGATAGAAGAAGATCGTGTAGATGATGACGCAGAACCCGTTAAAATGACTTTAGAGCTAGAGCTTGAGATAGAACTTAAAAGAGAGAAGGAGAACTTTAATAAACAAAAGCCAAGTGGTCAATTAGATTACGAAAAGATCCTGAAAAAACCGGCCAAGTGCGTGTCGGGCCACGCACAGTGTAGGGTTCCGTAGTAGCCCGTTATCACAATGTAGTACGATTCTGTTGTTCTTTATTTCTGAATAGTTAAAAAAAAAACATATTTTGGTTTTCAATGCAAGTCTTTACCCATTATAAACAAGCAACTACTTCATCTTTGTATTTGGTACAAAATTATCCAACACCCAAGTTCAAACGACTATTACTGCTAAACTAATAAAGTTATCTTAACCGCTATACTTTTCCTTTAAAGTTCATGAAATGCACTATCATCGAGAATTTTTCCAGATTTTTCAAGCGAGTAGTTTAGCTTTTAGAGGGGGGGGACGCCCTACTGGAACAAAAATTTGCACTTTAAACTTTAATATTTCGTAAATGGAGCATTAAATCGAAAAATAATTTTAGCAACCCCAAAGCCATTTTAGAAGACCTATTCAACGATACCCCACACGATGGGGTAGATGATGAAAAAAATATTCATCCCCACTTCACATGTAGGGGAGCTACGCTAAAAAAAAATATTTTCCAAAATTTAATTTTACCACTTTGTCGGCGTAACTGATATACGTACTCCTACAAAATTTCAGCTTTCTAGTGCTAACGGTCACAGAGATTAAGCGAGGACGGACAGACAGACGGACGGACAGACAGACATGGCGAAACTATAAGGGTTTCTAGTTGACTACGGAACCCTAAAAAGAAATGAGCGTTTATGAGAGCGAAGGAGTGCGAGGTGAACATTTATCAATGGTTTATGAGTATTTAATGACCTTAAAACCGACCAGTGTAGAGGCCGAAAGGGCATTCTCAGCAGCCGGCTACATATGCAGTTCTGTGCGAAGCAGGTTGGGAGATAAGACTATAGATAAAATTTGTTTTCTAAGGTCTTACTTTCAGAGAATTCAAAAAAAGAAGTAGTCTCTTATCGTCAGACTTTAAACTGCTTAATTATTAAGGATTAACGAGCGGAGAGAAGATTATTTCAAAGCTTTTTTTGTTTGATACAAAAATACTATTGAAAATTAAAATAGTGTTATTGTTACGGTCCTTTTTTAAAAGAATGTTAATTAAGTTAATTTTAAAAGAATTTGTGAGACTGATTGCTACTGATTAGCCGTCCTATCATTAAACATAAGCGTAATTAATAAGATAGTGCTTACTTAAAAATATTATTTTAAATGTTATATGAATATAAGGTTATATGTTTGTTATTTAATTTTATGTTGATTATTTTGATCTCAAATTATTAAATTAAAAAACCAAAGCAAATTTCAAAGATTATCGTAAGAAGTACAAATTAATAAAAAAAGTCTTAAAAATGTCGTCTTTTTATTTTCGTTCCACGTTTTGCTGGATCCGCGCTGGATCCAGCTGGATTCAGGTCAATCCAGCAAAAATTCCGCTGGATTGAAAACGCCGCTGGATTGCAATCCCTAACTGTATCCCCCCGCTTTTAACCCCTACAGGGATGGAATTTTGATAAATCGTTTAAGATGTGTTCATAACTTGACTCAAAGATTATTTATACCAATTTTCGAGCTAATCAAGCCACGCAGTAAAATCCTCCCCTGTAAAATTAACTACCCTTTTTCACGCAGTTACGGGTAGATTTTCGAAAGACCCTGATACACGTTATTCTTTAATTTTAGTGTTAAGTTACTCAGTTTCGAGTTAATCGGACAGCGCGTTAAAATCCTTCCATACAAATTTTGACTCCCCCTAATTCCTCTTTAGAGGGTAGTTTAGAAAAACAAAAATGTCAAACTTCTTAATTTATTTAGATAAGTATTCGTGCTTAGTTTTAAGGTTATTAACTCAAGGAACACGATTTTTCATACAAATAAAATCCCCCCTTTTCACCTCCTTAACGGTCCAGTACGGTCGTTGACCTCGGTTGCATACGGCTGTGTTTGGTGTAAATTACTGTCGATTTTAAAGATAATTCCACCATTTCTCAAAGTTTCGTATTATTATTCCGCTTGTTATTTGGAAATTACAATATCTCCTATCTAAGATGGATACAAACAAGTGCGGCGTCTGCAGTGACACGTTGTCCGATGGTGCACACTGCAAGGCATGTAACCTGCATATGCATTTCCATTGTGGGGGCATCACTGAAAACGGCTACCAAAAGCTAGGGGATCGTAAGCTAGTATGGCGTTGCAGTAAATGCAGAATGGCAGGCAATGCCCTACAACCTGTCTTGCCAGTATCACCCACCCCCGTGCTGGAACCTGAGTCGGTTGTCCTGCAGGAAATACGAGGGTTGTCTTTGAAATTTGCCACACTGGAGAATATGAAAGAAGAAATCGTCGCATTGAGGAATGAATTTGCCGAATTCAAAACAACCTTGACCAACCAGTACAGCGAGGTTATGAAAAAAGTCTCTGGAAAACTGAATGATATGGAGCTACGTATTGTTAAGGTTGAGAAAGTCCAAGACCAAGTCGAACAGCTGCAGGCCCGTTTGGATAAGTTAGAAGAAGACAATAATAATAAGGATCAGTGGTCGCGTATGAATAATATTGAAGTTAAGGGTGTCCATCAGACAGGTAACGAGAACTTATTCGAAATAATAGCCAAAATTAGCGCTAAAGTCAATTACCCTATCACTAAAAATCAAATTAACTTCATCACACGAGTACCTACTAGCGAGAAAGACCGTATAAAACCTATCATAGTCTGCTTCTGCCAACGTTACGTAAAAGAGGATTTATAGTTAGTTTATACCGATGTCTATGCGGCTTTCAAGTCAATTCTTGGCGAAGAACAGCACGGTTTTGTTAGGAACCGCTCAACCACGTCTAACTTGCTTCTGTCACATGAGTTTATTACAAACGGCATGGCGCAGCGACAAGTTGACGTGGTTTATACCGACTATAGTAAGTGTTTTGACCGTATTGATCATTGCATGCTGCTAAAGAAGCTGTTTCCCGCCGGAATACACGGTGACCTGTACCGTTGGTTCTCCTCCTATATAGAGAATAGAACTCAGGCTGTCGTGCTTCAGGGCTACACCTCTGGTTGGAGTTCTGTCCCCTCAGGCGTACCTCAGGGCTCCATTTTGGGTCCTCTGTTATTTATATTGTTCATTGCAGATATCAAACAATGTTTTCGTCATTCGTATATTTTGCTTTATGCGGATGACATGAAGATTCATAAAGTTGTGCGTAACATGTCTGATGCACGTCAGTTGCAAGAAGACCTGTATAGGTTTGAAATATATTGCATCCGTAACAAACTCCAATTAAATGTCTCAAAATGCTTCCTCTTAACGTTCTCACGTTGTACTTCTTTGATAAATTTCAGTTACACCATTGACGGTCAGCTCATTAGCAGGCTAAATAGTATAAGAGATTTAGGGGTAATCGTAGACAGCAAGCTTCTGTTTGATCAACATGTAAATAGCGTAGTTACAAATGCATCCAAAGCTCTGGGATTTATACTACGCACCACGGCCTGTTTTCGATCTCTTAAACCGGTTAAGATCTTGTATTGTTCTTTCGTGCGCAGCCAATTAGAATACGCGTCTCAGGTTTGGAACCCGCAGTATGAGACTTATAAGTCCCGTATTGAAGGCGTCCAAAGGAAATTTCTACGTTATCTAGATTATAGGGCTCAGCAATACTCAGTTGACTACGAGCACCGCTGCAAACGGTACCACTTCCTTCCTTTGGAGATGAGACGTTATATTGGAGACATGAGTTTACTGTTGGGTATCGCAAATGGCCACATTGACTGTCCTGAACTCGTTGCTAATCTGTCATTACGCACGAATTTGATGGGATTACGTCAACGGCCAATATTAAGTGTACCTTTTGCAATGACCAATTATAGGCGGAATGTTTTCTCAATAAGAAGTGCACTTAGTTTCAATAGGCTTCCTAGGGACCTTAATGTCGACTTGTTCTGCACCAGTGTGGCGACCTTAAGACGGCTTTTGGCACAGTCTTTTTTCATGGACAGTTAACTTATCTACTATACTCTTACTAATTATATAAACTTTATGTACTTTCTTTTTATCGACTATTTCTTTTACTATATGTGGAGGCTTGTTATTAGCTTCTTTTCCTAATATTACATTCTTTATTTCATTGGTTTGTTAGTCTGTAAGCCTTCTTTAAAATAAAATAAAATAAAAAAAATTAAAGGTTGGATTTCCAAAAAATCCTTCTTAATGGATATCTAGGTACTCTTCACAAAGAACACACCCTACAAAATTCATGTCTCTAGGACCAGCGGTTTAGGCTGTGCGTTGATATCTCAGTCAGGTAATTCTCAACACCCTTTTGACCCCCTTAAGGGTTGAAATTCTAACAACACCGTTGCGTTACCTTCCAACCATAAGCCTAGATAATAAATTTAGTGATTTTTACTTCGAAAATTAAGGACCCTCCATACACAACTTCATCCCCTTTTTTAATCCTTCGAGGGTAGAATTTTCAAAAACGCTGAGATACGTATTAATTAATTTTCGATCCTTAGCCTATACACAAAATTTGAAGATCCTAACTTCAAAACTGACGGACTTTTATATAAACTTCCATCCCCTATTTCACCCCTTTAGGGGTAGAATTCCCAAAAATCCTTTCTTAGTGGATACTTACTCTATACAAAGAATACACCCTCCAAGTTTCATGTCTCTAGGACCAGCGGTTTGGGCTGTGTGTTGATATATCAACAATCAGTCAGTTTACCATTTTATATATATAGATAGAAAAGATATACCAAATATTAACCTTACACACGTCAAATATGAAAAATTATGTTTAAAAGCGGTCATCCCGCGCGGGCTGGCAACGTCGCATAGTCGTCTAGTGGTTTTTGTGATTATTTTATGATTTTTTTTACAGCCAATTACTAGATCATTGGTATTTATAAGTTCGTAAGCTAATTTTTTAACAGTTATTTTGGTACTAGCAGCGCCCCTCTGATTCGCCCGCATAAATCTCGATCCCGTGGGAATATCGGAATAAAAAGTATCCTATGTGTTAATCCTGGTCGTCGTAAAAACTTCTGAACCAAATTTCATCCAGATCCGTTCAGAAGTTTTTGCGTGAAAGAGTAACAAACATCCATCCATCCATCCTCACAAACTTTCGCCTTTATAATATTACTAGCTGCGCCCCGCGGTTTCACCCGCATAAGTTTTGATCCCGTGGGAATATCGGGATAAAAAGTTGCCTATATGTTAATCCAGGGTGTCAGCTACCTCCATACCAAATTTTAATAAAATTGGTCCAGCCGTTTGAGCGTGAAGAGGTAACAAACGTATAAACACACACACACCTCCACACACACTCACAAACTTTCGCCTTTATAATATTAGTGTGATTATAGTGTGATGTGATTAGTGTGATTTACTCATAAAAATTTACATATTGAAAATTATTTTCTATTTGCAGTACCTACTTAAATATGTTTATTTATCAATCAAATTTAAAAAAAACTTATAAGTAGTTCAAAAAAGTACCTAGTACCTTGGGTTTAAATTTTATAAAATAAACACGAAAAACCACTGGAAATACGACGTTGCCAGCCCGCGCGAGTCGCGTCGAGCAATTTTTCGGCAAAACAACAAAAATTTTCCAGAAAATAACTGTGTCTGGTGACAGAATAAACTTTCTACTCAATCACAAACTCACTAACTTTGATATACGCGAAAATATAACATAGATAACCAATCCCGTCTACTTGTACGTAACTTTTGACCCAAACCGAACTTGCCTAAATTCCGGCCAAGTTTTTGGTCAGTACTTGGCGGCCACTTGGCGGGGTCTAGTAACAAGTGAGCCTCGCCCACCAAATTGGCCAGTTACTGTGAATTTTCAGGAACTTCAGCACAGAGGTATGTTTTTATCACATAAGTTCGCGTTAAGTTAAAGTGGGGTGGCAAGTTTAGGCGACGATCAGGTTGGCCCTGAAAGTGGGCTGGTAATTTGCAATTCAAATAGCGGGAAGGATTTTCTATGGTGCTCACATAGGAAAATTATGCGGGGACAAATTTTGTATCAAACATTTTTGTGTTAAAATGCAAATTGGGGAGAGATAAAAGCCTTGTAACCTCGTTTTTGCTATTAAAATTTTGAGTTTATCATAATATTAATTGACTACAAGATTTTCCACTTTTATAGACAGAAATTATTTAATAATATTACCCAGTAACTGGGTTGTGGAGGTCAGATAGGCAGTTGCTCCATGTAAAATACTGGTATTCAGCTGCATCCGGTTAGACTGGAAGCCGACCCCAATATAGTTGGAAAAAGGCTAGACAGATGATGATGATAGACTGAAATAATTTCATAAAACCGTCTGCTTTTTTCAACCACAACAAATTACTTCTGACACAATGGATAATTCGATTTCAAGGGACATCTATTCCAAAATTGGTAGGGTCTAGAAAAAAACCAACTCCCCAAAGAAACCATGGGGTTGAGTCCCCATAGATTTGATGCAGTTTGAAGCCCATCGATAATACCGTAATGGACTAACCTTGTGAGTTGCAGCGCAACTACATTAATGTGATTAGGAATTTTCTTTACTTCTGATACACAGTTTGATAGGGCGTCCAGCAATTTGGATGTTGTTTGTTGTTGTTGTCGTTTGGTTGTTGTTGTTTGTTGTTGTTAGTTTGCATGTTAGATGAAATGGGGAGAACGCTGATCTATAAAAAAAAACAAATCTCGTTGACTAGGTACTCAGATTTATAAACTGAATTAAACACATTTTCACACGTGTCACGCCGGTGTGAGTCGTAGGTTCGGACCTAGATAGGCACTTAATGTGAATTATTTCATCACCACTGCTTCCAAAAATGCTAAAGGTAACGTGAGGCAGTCGGTATGTCCTAGAACCAAAAATTCGAAGACATGTGACGTCTACCTACACGCACTGGGCCCGCGTGGGCGATTATGGCCCACTCTCTCTCACCGAGAGTAGGCCTGTGTCCCAGCAGTGGGAACATTATACTTATGCTATGCTAAATATCTAGATATGGTAAATATAGTAAATCGTCACTCTCTTGCTCTTATCCTTGTTAATCTGGGTTCTGCGGAATGAAAGACGGAAGGAAGGAAATTACTTATTTTCGTCCTCAAATCTATGTTTGCACACACACACACACACACACACAAAATACAGCATCTTACATTCATAATTGACACATGCCTAATTAAAATGTTACATAATTATGTATTGTTAATAAAAAATTGCTCACTAAATACAGCTCTTTTTAATTACTTCCCTGTTCTATGGTATAGGTTTGGTTTCGGCACTTAGTCCTTCAATGGACCATTGTGCGTGGGCCATGGCGGCCGTCGGTGTTTATTCCAACCAGCCCACCTCCCTCCAGAAGCTGATTAAGTCTCCTCATCTCCTGGTCTGTTGAGAACCTCTGAGGACGATCTGAGTGTCCCAAGTTTCTGACCTTATCTGGGTGACGCCTGTGCATTCAAAGAGTACATACATGAACCTCCATGCAAGCTCTGCACAGGGGACTGTCCGTTATGCCTAATGTGTGAAAGTGTTTATTTAGCGAGCAGTGTCCCATGATGGTCCCCGTCACCAGGCGCAGGCCTTTCCTGTCCAGTCGTAGTAAGCGCTATTAGGTACTTCCCTGAAAATATGGTATACATTTACCAAACAGTTAAACATAATATTGTTTTAATACTTCTACTTCCCTGTCTAAACAGCCGTATGTCACGCACCGATATCCACCACCATTTCGCGGTCGCCGAGTATACACGAGTCTTCACGACACACTCCCACTAAATGCAAAGTTTGTTTTACAGTTCGTAGACAATCAACTGAGTGTTTTGAATTTCAAACTGTTCATTGAGATTGATGATATTGTAATTGTATTTCGTGTAATGGAATTATTATGTAACTTGTTAGGTACCGTCGTGTGTCTTAGATTATGTAATAGATTATAACTTGGCTTCAAGACACCCTGGGTAGCTCACCGTCCGATCAGGACCAGCCCCGTGCCGGACGGCGCGTACGTGTTCCACGCGCGCCTCTAAGAGATGTCAGCTTCATTTAACGGGGCCCGTTAGGGCCGAAGCCTGCCGTGTTAGCGGGATTGTCCGAAAGGGTTACCGCTGTCGCGGAACACAAAGGGCTAAGGAAGGAACACGGGTGGGTTTTAGTCAGTAAGAGTCTGACACTCCCTTCCGCTCCACCCAGAGCCGGAGGGGTCATTTAATGAATTCCCACGCAAAAAAAAAGACCGGGCAAGAGGGAGTCGGACTCGCGCACCGAGGGTTCCGTAACATACGGGTTTATGCATAAGGTTTATGTTTATGAAATTAAATGTTCTTTTTTTATTTGAGTTGATTGAATGAAAGGTAAATTGCGGTTTACGATTTATGACGTATTAAAAAAAAAACTACTTATTAGATCTCGTTCAAACCAATTTTCGGTTTAAGTTTATGTACAGTCAGCAAAGGAGATAAGTATACAGGAGCGTCGGATATAGTTGAATTTTACTAAGAAACCGATGGATGTTCTCGAATAAAATTTAGTTTTATTAATAAAAAACAAACAGCTCATTTATTAAATTAAATTTCAGTCCAGAACATCCATCGGTTTCTTAGTAAACTTCAACTATATCCGACGCTCCTGTATACTTATCTCCTTTGTTGACTGTACATCATATATTTTTTTTAGTTTGATCATTCTCTTATTTTAGAAGTTACAAGGGGGGGGGGACACTTTACCACTTTGGAAGTGTCTCTAGCGCAAACTATTCAGTTTAGAAAAAAATGATATTAGAAACCTCAATATCATTTTTGAAGACCTATCCATAGATACCCCCACACATATGGGTAAGATGAAAAAAAAAAATTGAGTTTCAGTTGTAAGCATGGGGAACCCCAAAATTTATTGTTTTTTTTCTATTTTTGTGTAAAAATCTTAATGCGGTTCACAGAATACATCCACTTACCAAGTTTCAGTAGTTCAGTATAGTTCTCATAGTTTCGGAAAAAGTGGCTGTGACATACGGACGGACAGACAGATAGACATGACGAATCTATAAGGGTTCCGTTTTTTGCCATTTGGCAACGGAACCCTAAAAAAGACCACCATAAATATTTTTCTTGATAGTGTATAAAAATATTATTTTTACATATCAAACCTACCAACCACATCCATGGCCAACTGGTTGGCCAAAGATGTTTATTTTTCTCAAAGCTAATGACCATGGTTCAGGTGTCAGTAGGTAAACCATTAGACGTGATCGAGGTCTAGAGCAGGACATTCAGCAATAAAAAAAAACAGTGGCACTCCGGGAGTGCCGATAGAAGTGAAAACTTTAACAATTACATGTGTATTTTTTTTAATAGTCTTATAAACAAAACACAAACAGAATACTTTGCCATCACTCGCTGACATATCGGATATACATTAAAACCGAGTACATCCCGAGGACTTTCGGCTGTCCTCACACATCCGAATGTAGCGCGGTGTCGGTTACGGTAACAGTGTCGCGAGCTCAATCTAAAGAAGTTATATCTACATATAAAATTAAAGTCCTGACTGACTGACTGATAGGTACCTATATCAACGCACAGCCTAAACCACTGGTCCTAGAGACATGAAATTTGGAGTGTGTATTCTTTGTGAAGAGTAGGTATCCACTAAGAAAGGGTTTTTCGAAATTCCACCCCTAAGTGGGTGATTGGGGGGAGGTTGAAATTTCACGAGGACGAAGTCGCGGACAGAAGCTAGTCTAACAGATTTCTGGATAAGTACTTATTTATAAAAAGTTTTAGTTCGTTTACCTCAGAGGGCTCGTGGCTAAATAATAACAGCCGCACGGGGTCCATCTTCAAGGTTAACGTTCGGTCGGTTCAATGGTTGCCGAGGTTAATCCGTCGATTGGTGACCATCAACTCATGAGCCCTTTATCAGTTAGCCCATGTTCAATTTTCTCTAAACGATGATCACAGTTCAGCTATTAGTAAACCCGATCGATGTCGATTAGATAGATTTATTCATATAAAGAAAAAGTTTTCATACCATCTCATTCTAATGTTTGGCTAAACAATTAGCATTGCCATTGACGTGACAATGCTGCCAGTCTCTTAGGCACGGTTCCGGATGACAGGGATGTGGACGATTAATTTGACGCAAAGGTATCAAACCGAAAAGGGATCGGCACCGTATCAACTCGAGCCGTTCAGTATTCTTATGAAACTCCCCACTGCAACGCACACTAATCGGAATCGTAACGTAATCGCCTCGCCTCGGGACAAGCTCACGAAACGCGGTGCGGTGCGTTACGGCTCGTCGTCCCCGCGCTTACGGCTCGTCGTCCCCGCGCTTACGTCTCTTCGTACCCGAGCTTACGTCTCTTAGTCTACCCTTACCCCTCAACTCTCCGGCCTGACTGCTGCACCATCAACCAGCGGTCGGCGAGCCGTAAGCGTGGCGTCGCCTAACCGTAGTCGAGTCGACGTATCGGAGCTTCTGATCCGCTTTGGTTACATGCTTACGTGAAGGTTGACGCCTGTTTGACGGCGAGGCGAAAGGCGATACTTACGGTGCTGATCCCTTTACGATTTGATACATGTGCTTTGACCTTACGTGTCCTTTTGTTTTTGTTTTTGTATTTATTTGTAGGTATAATAAGTCAGTCAGTCTACAAAAAAATAGAATGAAATAAAAATCGCATGTTCGGCAATAATGTTACCTACATGTTCATCCCTTTGTCATAATCAAACAATTCACAATACAACATCAATATTTGTCAGATCTTGATACCAGAAAGCATCACTCCAAAACTTGCAAAGCCAGCTTACTCCCGATTCTCAAGTCAAACACTTAACATTTACATTTTAGATTTCCATGAAAATTCTCCGCTTGGATTGTTTCATTTCAGTTTACAATCCAAATTTTAATCACCAAACACAACAATAACTGAAAGCGTTTATAATAATTAACAATGGAGCCGTACAGCAAACGGCTGAATCTAGGAGTTGGAACTATACGGGGAAAGAGAAGGAACGGACTCGTTGCTTTAGTTTCTTGGCGAGATCGTGGAGAAGATCGTGTAGGCTAAGTCTTGACTATTTTATTTATTCATGAGAAAGCTTACAGTTTAATATCTAGATAAATAATGTACAATTTTGAGTTATTTGGAGATAGCTTGCAGAGTAAGCAAATTGAATTGGCAGTGGGCTGGCCATGTCTGACGAATGAGCGATGGCTGGTGGAGCAGAAGAGTCCTGCGCAGTGTGTGACGCCCCCCAGCTAGATGGACAGACGACCTAAAGAAGGTGGCTGGGGTAGACTGGATGCGGAAAGCGGAGGACAGGGTGCTGTGGCGCAGTCTGGGAGAGGCCTACGTCCAGCAGTGGACTGCGATAGGCTGAGTTGATTGAATATACAATTAGCCATTTCCAAGCTTTCTTTCATTAAAACATCAGCATGTAGCTTGTAACGAAGTACGTTTAAGAACCATACATTTTTTTGTTAATTTTATTTTGACAAAAACTTTCAATATTTTTACTCAATAACCTTCGGTACCTACCGGACTCAAAATTTCATAAAATGACTCACGTCAAATCCATTGTAACAGTGAAATTGTAGAAACTTCGATAATGGAAAATTGGAACCTCAATAGTCAACCAATCGAACATCATAATTATTATCATTACACACTGTTACATTTTACTTCACGCAAATCGTTACATTGCTAACAAACCCAATTTATTCTTTTAATTACGCGTTCCTACACGGTATTTAAAAACACAATCGGAACGAAAAATAACAGAGTTCGAATTTATATTGAATTTCAGTTCACGCAACAAAAAATGAAAAAATTAAATGTTTTGCGTTTTTCAGTTCAAACGGATATGAAAAACCACTGCGAAACCTTCGCAGAATAAATAAAATAGTTTCCCTACATGTCGAAAATACAAGTCAAATGTTGACCTCTCATCAAAATATATTTTTACTGAATTGAAATGATGCCTTTCATATTTATTTTGTGAATTACAATTTTTCCTGGCATTGCTGTTAATACAAGCAGTATGTGTTACACATTGATAAAAAACAAAATAAACTTTTACAGAAAACAAAAAAATAACAGGAACGGCTGCTGTTTGTAAGAAGTGAGGTTGCACGGCAATTTTAACACCAAAGTTGTTGTAACTATACAGGGTTATTGGAAAAACACCAAAAACCTCTTAAGAGATCATTGTACTCATCATTATGAACAACTTTTACTATGGTACCAAATCTGAAATCGCGAAAAAAAAATCAGCTGTTCCCTACATTTTGACGAGATAAACGAACATAAATGTAGGGAACAGCTGATTTTTTTTTTCGCGATTTCAGGTTTGGTCCCATAGTAAAAGTTGTTCATAATGATGAGTACAATGACCTCTTAAGAGGTCTTTGGTGTTTTTCAAATAACCCTGTATAAGTAACAAATTTCACGTTCTGACATAAATTTTTTTACAGATGACTTCATTCCCGTAGCCAATTGCCTTCTGTAAAAAATCTACGACTTTAGTTCCTAAGTCAAATACCAGCAGGGTGAGACCGGAATAACTCGGTAATTGCGTTACATGCATAAAATGGTAATCAAGCTCAATGCCTTTTATTTTGACAGTACAGCCACGTTCATTGCGTCATTTACGTTGTTGTTTTTCAAAAATATTAAGTAATGGATGTCAAAATGAACGAAATCTTAGTTACGCAATAGGTATCCCAGCTAAATAATAGCTGCACAGGTCGATCGATCAGGTTAAGCTACTCTTGCCGCGGTTGGTCTGTGGATGGGTGACCATCTTTAAATACCGTGACCCCTCCGTGCCTCGGAAAGCACGTTAAGCCGTTGGTCCCGGCTGTCATTCGTGGATCTTTGATAGTCGTCACGGGTAGTCAAAACCCGAAAGTCTGACAACCAGTCTTACCAAGAGGTATCGTATTACCCAGTAACTGGGTTGTGGAGGTCAGATAGGCAGTCGCTCCATGTAAAATACTGGTATTCAACTGCATTCGGTAGGCTGGAAGCCGACTCCAACATAGTTGGGAAAATGCTAGGCATATCGTGATTCCCCGCTGGTAGACGTGCACGCCCACCATTCTCGAACTCCTCTCCCTATGTTTCCACTGAGTCAACACTACGCGGCTCGCGATTAACAATAAGATATTAAATTGCAACCCACCCCCTGAGCAAACAGGAATCAATCATCGCTCCATCACGGGCCGGAAGAGGGTTAACTCTATTCAAATAGCTTGCAATCGCCGAATATTCGCCTCGCCACAGAAATAGGACGCGTGTGTTTACGTATGACTTTCGTATAGGTTGTAGATGGGTCTATATCTATGTGATCGGTTGATTTAGATCCCTGTACTGAAAATAAATTGATAGTTTAAAAAACACTACAAAAACACGCTTTTATTTGCACGTAAAACCTTGAAACCTAATCGTGGTCAAAGTTCATTACAAGACCTTTCTAAGAAATCCAAAACAGCTGTGATACGATTTTCCATCATGACGTTCCAGTTCATATCTTCTCCGGCTCCATCATCAGATCAGTTCGACAGTACCATATTATTGTATTGTCATCAGAACTACATACAGCTGCCAATTTTTATTACGCTACGACTCTTGGAAGATGGTTAAATTAGTTAGGTACCTTAGATTCCATTATATGGTTAGTTACATACAGGTCGACCTAACAAAAGCGTGTTAAATTAAATAATTTCTTACTACAGCACATTAAAACGATTTCATTAAGACTTACTGACTTTATACAGTAAGAAGAAATGTTTGCAAAACAGTTGTACACACTGGGATTCACAGCTTAGTACGGCCGTTATCCCAATTGCGTACAGTGTGGCTAAATTTGACACAGTGGAGCCTGGTACCTATGACTACCAAAAACCCTACTGAATATAAACCTAGCCCTACAGCAACTGCCTAGCACCCTAGTTACCCTAACGCCCTACCCTATCATACAAACCACACCAAACGTGAGTTACGCTGGCTTTACGTGAGGGATGTCTGTTCCCAGGAGACCTACGGAAACAGACGGAATTTGGGTAGGAATAGGGGTTTGTGTACGTCGTGCAATGTACACAGGAAATGGTTTACTCACTGCCGATCCCACAGACTCATAGGACCGATGATGGCTAAAGGTGTCTTGGCCACAGTGAGAGGAGTTATGGTAGGTGAATCAAACTCGACTCCAGCTTGATGACTAATTTATTACAATAATTAACTTAATTATATACAATTTTAGTGCTCAATACACATTGATACGTATTTATATGTGTGTGTTGTGTGTGTATTGAGCCGATGAAGCGAAGATCTCAGTAGGTCACTTCTTAGCGCTGACGGTGTGCCTGTTTGTGGAATAAATGTTGCTTTTGATGCTGACGCTGCTGTGATGCTGGCGCGTGGAACTTTTGTCTGTTCATGGTTGAACAACAGTAAAAGACAAAACAGTAACTTTTACTGATTGAACATATTATTTACTTTTAAAAAAACAAGAAAAAAAAGGAAAACGCCCATTACTGTAATGTAAGTAAATTTCAATGGTTTGAACGATATCACCAAATGAACAAAACAGTTAATTTTGTGAGCTTGTAGCTACTTAAATGTTAAAGTTTACCTACTGCCATGACGGCAAAATTTTGCAACTGTTTTCAAATCAGTAAAAAATACTGTTTTGAACGTCAGGCTGGAATTGTTTAAAACAGTTCAGATTAATGTTTTTTCATTTTCTGCGTATTTCTTTCAGCGTGTAAAATACTATAATAGATCACTATTAAAGTATTTCACACTCTGACGCTGCTATAGTGTTTCATTCGTTTGACGATTTAATTAAAATTTACTTCCGTGGTCGTGTCTCTGCAATCAGAAAAATCAACTTGTTTTGTGAATCGCCGCGATCGTTTTTCGTTTGGAAATGTTCATGCAGCTTCAAAAGCCTTCATAAGATGCCTTCTTTGTAGAAAAGGTGACGTGTCTAAAATTATTTTTAGTTAAGATAAAAGTAAAATGATTTATAGTTAAGATAAAAGGAGGGGCCCGTGGCTAAATAATAACAGCCGCACAGGTCGATCGATCAGGTTAAGCTACGCTTGCCGCGGTTAGTCTGTGGATGGGTGACCATCTTTACATACCGTGACCCCTCCGTGCCTCGGAAAGCACGTTAAGCCGTTGGTCCCGGCTGTCATTTGTGGATCTTTGACAGTCGTTACGGGTAGTCAGAAGCCCGAAAGTCTGACAACCAGTCTTACCAAGGGGTATCGTATTACCCAGTAACTGGGTTGTGGAGGTCAGATAGGCAGTCGCTCCATGTAAAATACTGGTATTCAGCTGAATCAGGTTAGACTGGAAGCCGACCCCAACATAGTTGGGAAAAGGCTAGGCAGATGAGTTAAGATAAAAATATGCAAATCATTGAATTTGATAAAATAGATAAATGTCAGATACTTCACTTGTTGTTCTTTTTAACCCCCGACGCAAAAACGACGGGGTGTTATAAGTTTGACGTATGTGTGTGTGTGTGTGTGTGTGTGTGTGTGGGGGTGTGTGTGTGGGTGTGTGTGTGTGTGTGTGTGTGTGTGTGTGTCTGTCTGTGGCATCGTAGCTCCCGAACGGATGAACCGATTTTGATTTAGTTTTTTTTGTTTGAAAGGTAAATTAGTCGGGAGTGTTCTTAGCTATGTTTGATGAAAATCGGTCCAAGATGGCCGCCGCCACAAAATGGCTGACTACATATTTTTTCACAACTCCCTTAATATGGGTATCAAATGAAAGGGTTTGAATAGTAGAATACTATGCACTATGATAAATTTCAAATCCAAGATGGCCGCCACCACAAAGTGGCGAATTACAATTTTTTTTCACAACTCCCTTAATATGGGTATCAAATGAAAGGGCTTGACTAGTACAATACTGTACGCTATTACAAATTTCAAATCCAAGATGGCCGCCACCACAAAATGGTGAATTATATATTTTTTTCACAACTCCTTCAATATAGGTATCAAATGCAAGGGCTTGACAAGTAGAATAATGTACACTATATTGAAAGGGAATGAGGAATATTAACTAACGAAATGAAAACTAAAAACTTGAAGAAAAAATTTTTCTGATCAATGCAGAATGATTTGCTAGAATGATGAGGAAAGTGGAGTGATGACTGGTACCTATGGCCACTGAGTTTGACTATTTTTATTACGAATGGAAATATCCTACTTAAAAAGCGTAGGTATTTCTACATCAGATAGTGTCGCAGTCCCATTTTATAAACTAGATCTGAAATACCTAAGATATATAATAGCTATGAAATACTTGTACGAAAGTTGAATAACTAAAGGAAGAACTAGAAAAAGGATACAATAAAACAAAAAAATCTGTTTAGTCTTAAAAAATATTCTTCAACTATAAATTAATAATTATTTTTTGACGGATAAAAAACCTGACTAAACACAAAATTACCTGAATCTTAAAACGCAAGAAAATAAAAGAAATGAAATACAAAAACTAAGAAGTCCCTACAAAAAGCATGAAATAAAAAATTAAATTTTAAATTTAAAAAACCCCCGACACAAAAAAATAATAAAATTCCGTCCACAGGACGGTCCCCCGACTTCCATATGAATTTATCTGTTTTACTCTCGTTATCTAGATTCTTTAAGTTGGGGGTTTTTAAATTATTGGATCCTTTTCCAATTACTTACATTTGATTTTATTATTTTTTTGTGTCGGGGGTTTTATAAATTTTTTATTTCATGCTTTTTTAGGGACTCCTCAATTTTTGTATTTAATTTCTTTTAATTTCTTGCATTTTAAGATTCAGGTAATTTGGTGTTTAATCAGGTTTTTTATCCGTCAAAAAATAATTATTAATTTATAGTTGAAGAATAATTTTTAAGACTAAACAGATTTTTTTTATTATATCCTTTTTCTGGTTCTTCTTTTAGTTATTCAACTTTAGTACAAGTATTTCATAGCTATTAGATATCTTAGGTATTTCAGATCTAGTTTATAAAATGGGACTGCGACACTATCTGATGTAGAAATACCTACGCTTTTTAAGTAGGATCATTCCATTCGTAATAAAAATAGTCAAACTTAGTGGTCGTAGGTACCAGTCATCACTCCACTTTCCTCATCATTCTAGAGCATTGATCAGACAAAAAAATATACTTATTCAAGTTTTTAGTTTTCATTTCGTTAGTTAATATTCCTCATTCCCTTTCAATATAGTGTACATTATTCTACTTGTCAAGCCCTTGCATTTGATACCTATATTGAAGGAGTTGTGAAAAAAAATATATAATTCGCCATTTTGTGGTGGCGGCCATCTTGGATTTGAAATTTGTAATAGCGTATAGTATTCTACTAGTCAAGCCCTTTCATTTGATACCCATATTGAGGGAGTTGTGAAAAAAAAATGTAATTTGCCACTTTGTGGTGGCGGCCATCTTGGAATTTGAAATTTATCATAGTGTATAGTATTTTACTATTCAAGCCCTTTCATTTGATACCCATATTAAGGGAGTTGTGAAAAAATATGTAGTCCGCCATTTTGTAGCGGCGGCCATCTTGGACCGATTTTTCTCAAACATAGCTAAGAACACTTCCGACTAATTTACCTTTCAAACAAAAAAAAACAAAATCAAAATCGGTTCATCCCTTCGGGAGCTACGATGCCACAGACAGACAGACACATACACACACACACACACAGACACGTTAAACTTATAACAACCCGTCGTTTTTGCGTCGGGGGTTAAAAATAAAGTGAAGGGAGGAAATGAACGTTCATTCTTATGTAACTTTATCGGTGTCGTGTGAACGTAGAATGAAACAAAAGTCACACACTCGAGTGAATGTTAATTTTTACGTCTTAGGGGCAATTATCGTAATTTTCAATTTATTTCTTTTTATTTTTTTTATTAAAACGGTTTACGACCAATTACAGACATTACACATAAAATATAAAATCAAGTAAAAACTTAACAACTCTTTTATACATGTCTCACAGTAGGTACTTCTGACATGCTGACAAAATTTTCGTCCCCTCGTCCACAAACAGATTGAATGAACGTTTATAGTCTGATCTGTCCCAAATTGTCAAAAATACCTCTCATTTCTATTGATTTTGACAAGTTTTTGACATTGATTTATCGCTGAGACGAGATTGCGACTAGATTTTGAACGTTTTTAATTACAGGGATTGGCCTTCAGATAATTATCAGCTTAAGCCCACGCACAGACAGCCAGCAGCACATCAAGCTACCCGAAACTGTAAAATTTTCCTAATCAACTTTTAACTATATGATAAAGTTGAAAATCTATTAAATAAATTTGACAGATTGTAGTAGCTTAATGTGCTGGCGCCTGTACAACGACTCAACTGAACAACAACAACAACATCAGCAACATCAACTGAAGGGTCCCGTTAAGGCCGAAGCCTGCCGGGTCAGAGAGATTGTCCGAAAGGGTTACCGCTGCCCCGGAACATAAAGGGCTAAGGAAGGAACACGGGTGGGTTTTAGTCAGTAAGAGTCTGACACTCCCTTCCGCTCCACCCAGAGTGGGAAATCATCGATGATTACCCATCCTCAAAAAAAAAAGCCTACGTACGTACGAACGTAAAAATATCGCGCCGGGATTTTATCGCGCACTGGATTTTTAACTCTTGGTGTTGAGCCGAGTGTTGAGAATTCAACAAAGCGCATCCCAGCCCATCAAACAAACACACTGTTCCATTTACAACTCTCGGCGCTGAGCAGTGCGTTGATAATCCAGTGCGCAAAAAAACATCGCTTACATTAAAGGGCTTACATGACCTTAAGCGCGGTCACTGTCGGACTGCAAAAGAAGAGACAGAGAAGCGCGATGACACAACGCTGGTAATTTTCAAAATATGTAGCAATTATTAATTACAAAAAATCTATTGTTTGGACGAAATAATTAAAACACTAGTATTTTAGTATGTTGCTTGTGGAATAATCTGACAAAAAATCAGAATGATTGTATGTATATTAGTATGGTTTTTATTGTAAAAATAAATGTTCAGAGGTATCTTCATGATTTTTGTCTATCGTATCAAATTAATCGTATTATGCTTTCAACACACTATCTACCATATACCCTGAAGAATATAATATATTTTTCTGATTTTGTTTACTGTAGTCGATCATATAGGTACTTTCGTTGTTTCTAAAAGTTGCGTTTTTTGTGTAGGTCCTGTAAGCCCCTTAAATATAGAAACATTTCCCCTTGAAAATGGGGAAACAGTTCCAGAGCAGAAAGGCAAGTTAAATCTCAAACAGAACATCAACTCCTACCATACCAACGAAGTAATTACCACTTCAAATTCACCTCCATCATCCAGCGAAGTTTATTACTAACAATTACAAACTTACATAATAGTTTTAATGCATTTCCTTCTAGAAATTTCCCTACGCTTGCTTACTTAAAACCTACTCCGTCCCTACTAATATTGTAAATATGTAAGTCTGTGAGTCTGTGAATTTCTATCACGCCATACTGAAGGTTGTCTGTGTGGTGCCGGACTTAAAGAATTGCACCACCCCTTACTTCCCGTGGGTGTCGTAAAAGGCGACTAAGGGTCTTACCGGAGAATGGGCAGCAGCGTTCTCTATTTATTCCACCATCATACCATACTGCGATCGCCAACCCGCCTGCCAAGCGTGGCGATTATGGCAAACCCCCCCAAAATTGGGGGAGGCCTATGTCCAGCAGTGGACGTCTATCGGCTGAAACGATGACGACGACGACGATACTGAAGGTATTTGGATGAAATTACCGTACGGATAGATCATGACCTTTTCAGGGTTCCGTACCCAAACGGTAAAAACGGGACCCTATTACTAAGACTCCACTGTCCGTCTGTCACCAGGATGTATCTCATGAACCGTGATAGCTAGGCAGTTGAAATTTTCGCAGATGATGTAAGTATTTCTGTTGCCGCTATAACAACAAATACTAAAACCAGAATAAAATATATATTTAAGGGGGGCTCCCATACAACAAACGTGTTGTTTTTTTCGGCGTTTTTGCCTTGTGGTACGGAATCCTTCGTGTGTGAGTCTGACTCGCACTTGGCCAGTTTTTTATATTGCTGACAGGACACGCTCTTGACCGCGATCACGCCTGGTGGAAAGCGATGGATAAGGTCTATGATGGAACGAGCGTGCCCAACAGATGCCCGTTCACTCTTGCTAAGAAGGCAGACGGGTTAAATGTGGAAGAGAACACAGACTCTGGCAGAGACACAACACTTTGGCTGTGCGCATAATAAATGTGGAGGAGAGCTTTGATTAGGACATAGGATTATTTTTCCAGGTCGTATTTCCCGAGGGATGAGAGGCCCGTGGCTAAATAATAACAGCCGCACAGGTGGATCCATCAGGTTAAGCTACGCTTGCCGCGGTAGGTCTGTGGATGGACCATCTTTACATACCGAGACCCCTCCGTGCCTCGGAAAACATGTTAAGCCGTTGGTCCCAGCTGTCATTCGTGGATCTTTGACAGTTGTTACGGGTAGTCAGGAGCCCGAAAATCTGACAACCAGTCTTACCAAGGGGTATCGTATTACCCAGTAACTGGGTGGTGGTCAGATACGCTCCAGTCGCTCCATGTAAAATACTGGTATTCGGTCAGACTGGAAGCCGACCCCAACATAGTTGGGAAAAGGCTATGCCTAGCCTTTTCCCAACTATGTTGGGGTCGGCTTCGGATGATGATGTATTTCCCGAGGGATAATTTCCGACTCTCACGTAGGTGACGCCACGAGCAAAAGCAAGTCCATATGCAATATTACAAATGTGAAAGTAATTCTGTCTGTCTGTTACCTTTCCACGCTTTAACAGGTGAATGGATTTCGATGTTTGACATACGGATAGACCATGGCCTGGGTTAGAATATCATCATCATTATCATCATTTCAGCCGAAAGAGGTCCACTGCTGGACATACGCCTCTCCCAAAAGGGTTTGCCATAATCGCCACGCTTGGCAGGCGGGTTGGCGATCGCAGTATGGTATGGTGGTGGAATGCATAGAGAACGCTGCTGCCCATTCTCCGGTTAGACCCTTAGTCGCCTTTTACGACACCCACGGGAAGTATGGGGTGGTGCTATTCTTTAAGTCCGGCACCACACAGACATATAGAATAAATATACAGGGTTAGAATATAGGGTTCTTTTTATACCGGCGACCTGTGGGACAAGTTTCGAGCTCCACGATGGCGAAGCCGGGAGCAAAAGCTAGTTTCACTAAGTGCTTGTAACTCCTCAACTATCAGTTCGCATAGAATTTCTTAACTCTGTAATTACTTTGCGTTGAAGTGTACGGAGTTCGCATCTTATAGTAAACTTTAGAGGCTTATTCTAATGGGCTTATTTCGGTGTATCGGGAATTTTGGGAAACACTTGCAGTTACTTAAGAGTTCGCTAGTTGAGTTTATTAGTAGGAAGCTTGTTTTTGTCGAAACTTCGAGAGCAACAAAATTTTGTTTGCAACAAAACTACTCTCGGGAATTGTGTTAGTAACAACTTAACAACATAATTCTAAATAATGTAAACTATTATAATGGGTTTGAGGGGCTTGTGGCTAAGTAATATAAGCCACACGGGACGATGGATCAGGTTAAGCTACGCTTGCCGAGGTTGGTCCGTGGATGGTGACCATCTTTACATATGAAGACCCCTCCGCGCCTCAGAAAGCACGTTTAGCCGTAGGTCCCGGCTGTCATTCGTGGATTTTTGGCAGTCGCTACGAGTCGTCAAAAGCCCGAAAGTCTGACGACTAGTCTTACCAAGGGACATCGTATTACTTAGTAACTGGATTGTGGAGGTCAGATAGGCAGTCACTTCATGTAAAGCGGAACTTAAGAGCGTTTACGCCGTACGGCATTACATACAAACTTTCAAGCTCTTGTTTTTAGAATCGAATGAACCGATTTTAATGAAACTTCATTCGCATAAGCAGGAGGTCTAAAAAGTTTGTAGAGAACATTTTCAAAATGTCTTATTTAAAAAAAGATAACTGGAAATCTTTGTTTCTATGGAAAATTTAAAATCGGTCTAATTTGGCTGTAGCACTATTTTTAGAAAATGTTCTCTACCAACTTTTTACACCTTTGTATCCTGCTTATGCGTATGAAGTTTCATTAAAATCGGTTCATTCATTTTGAAAAACAAGGGCTTGAAAGTTTGTATGAAATGCCGCACGGCGTAAACGCTCTTAAGGGTCAATATGTTTCTATATTTAAATAAGACATTTCGAAAATGTTTTCTACGAACTTTTTAGACCTTTGTATCCTGCTTATGCGTATGAAGTTTCATTAAAGTCGGTTCATTCATTTTGAAAAACAAGGGCTTGAAGGTTTTGTATGAAATGCCGTACGTCGTAAACGCTCTTAAGCTTCGCTAATGAGACACAATTGATATTCTATTGTTTCGTGACCCATCGGTCACGCGCGGAGCTTTACCGGTTAAAGCGAACTAGTGATTCGCGACTGTTTAACCATACATTTTGAAAGTCACTTAACTTTAATCATCATTTAGAAATAAAGCACAAATAATAATAAATTTATTTCCCAACTAGTTAATTATCTCCACAGTCATACATAGCTGTAAAGGATGGAAACAAATTAGTGTGGTAATCGTTTAAAACCGCAAGTCTGTGGCA
This sequence comes from Mesoligia furuncula, assembly GCA_916614155.1. Taxonomy (NCBI): domain Eukaryota; kingdom Metazoa; phylum Arthropoda; class Insecta; order Lepidoptera; family Noctuidae; genus Mesoligia; species Mesoligia furuncula. The sequence continues at coordinate 7,537,467 of OU744794.1, forward strand.
TTGCGTGCAGTCGACGTGTGTTACGGGATGCGCCTAAATGTGGTCTGCACGTCCGAATGCTTCATACCCAGGTATTTTGAAAATACGGGTATCTCTCGTCATGATAGAGGGTTTTGTTTATGAAAATAGAACATTATTCGTTAAAAAATATTCGACACTCGGTTCAGATTATGCATTGCAATTTTATTTTATTCATAAAAACTTACGTGTTATCGATACATGGGAAAACATTTTTTCAACTACAATATCAAGTTTGTTTTTGGGATAAATTCATTCCCACTACGGAACCCTTCATCGTGAGTGGTCCGACACGCATTTGGCCGGTTTTTTTTTCAATGTAGCCCAATAAAAGTGCCTGTTACTTATTTAATAGGTAAAGCAACGATGTCTTATAAAAGCGGTGGACGCCACATAACGGCCGCACTGACGGCCGTCTTAAAAATTATGGCACCGTGGTTTGACTTTACAGTGTCAAAATACGCTCTTTAGAAAAACACATCAACTTACTTTAAAAAATAACGTTTCGGTGACGACATTCGCCGGTAAATTGCAAACGCTATATAGCGGCCACCACAGTCGCAGGAAACACGAACTTAAGAACAAAAACGGCGGGGCGGGATAAATGACGTTCTCGTAGATAGGTTTTTAATCAGAGTAAATATTAGTAACGGATTTACATGTTTTGGTCGAAAATAAAGGATGATGCTCAAACTCAAACTCAAACCGTCTTATTACAAAACGAGATCTAATTTTAGACCTAGCCTAAACCTTCGAGCCAGTTACTCTATTTTGAACTTTATTCGGACAAACGTAATGTTCTTAATGCAAAATTGACAACTTAGACTCGGGTTTAACGTCAGTTTTTGTAATAAGAACTTTAGCTTCGTTGGATTATAGTTCGAAATTTAAAAATGGCTGGATGGTTTAAACCTGGGTCTAAAGATAAATCTTGTTTTGTAATAAGGCCGAAAGCATTTATTTCCATTAAACCTTGTACAGGCACTTTTGAATTGTCAAAATTAGATAAGAATAGTCTGTCAGTTAGTCAGAAAGTTGAAGCTAGTTGCCCATTTAATGCTAATTTTAGTACTCTCCTTCAATCTATATACTTAATTATAGAAAATTCAAAGTCCTGACTGACTGATATATCAAGGCACAGCCTAAACCGCTGGTCCTAGAGACATGAAATTTGAAGGGTCTGTTCTTTGTGAAGAGTAGGTATCCACTAAGAAAGGGATTTTTGAAATTCCACCCCTAAGAGGCTGAATGGCTCCCCCATTCAGTCTCTGAAATGTGAAATTTCACGCGGACGAAGTCGCGGACAGAAGCTAGTAGCCATATATTGTAATACACCGCTGGATAACTCTTTTTATTAAACTGAATATAAGTTACTACGACGCCTAATTCCAAATCCCTATATGTTCAGTTATAGTGTACCAAACATGTCAGTTTTAGCTATCAAAAATTTGGTTTCTTTTACGTATTTCTTAACTAGTGATTTAGGAAATACGTAAAAGAAAACAAATTTTGTTGCTGCAGTGGCCCCTTTGAGCAACCATAGGAATGCGTTGACATCACACGCTACCCAGTAACCGATCATAGGTTCACTCGTCCTCCTAACGGTACATCTTGGGTTTCTACTTGGGTAAGCAGTGTCGCCAAATAAAGCTTGCAGCATTTCAGCTTGGCACCGAATCAGCATCACCATGAAACATCATTCATACTCGTACTGCCTGGTTGGCGGCGTGTCGATGAGGTGAGGCGGTGTCAAAGAGAATATTTATTTATTTATTTATTTATTTTATTTATTTATTAAGCAAGGCACACCAACGATATATTTACAATGGTAGTAACAATAGATAATCACGAGTCTTCCATTCTGTGTAAATACATCACTTATAGGCATGCACAACATTCACATTAAAAGGTAAACAATAATTATTAATCTATTAGAATATAAGCAAATATACAATTTATACATAATAATTACGATTAGATTACAAAAACAAAGTAAAAAGTAATACATACATAGTCACATTGCACTGAAACACCATACAACCATACAAAATCATAATAATTATAATAATTGCACATAAGGTAAGAAAACTGGTAAATAATGAAAAGACGAAACAAAAATAAAATTAATTGACGTGATCAGAATTAAAGGAGAAAAATAATAACAAATATCGTAAGTCTAATTAAACTAAATAATTCAGATGAAATGAAATTAAATGATTAAGTATTAAATTTGATGACATTATTAAATATTAAATAAAAAATAATACAATATATTAAAATTAGATTATTATAATTCCATTTGTGTAAAAGTAAAAAAGTTAAAAAAGTGGGCAGCTGATTACAGGACAATTTTATTGATTTTATTTTTAAATATTGGCAGACTATCAAAGAAAATATCGATATTGCGGTCAACTGAACATGCTCTGTTGTAAGAAGTCAACATTCTGTTTAAGGGAGCATGCTGGCCCAGATTTGTGCGAATATAACTGTAGAGGTATCTACAACACCACATGCGAACAGCGCGTCATACTGACGCCACGCCAAAGTCCTGCATCTCGCAAGCAGAGTTTACCGCGCAACTACAATGGCCCGACATGAATCATCGGGCAGTTGCCCGCCAGACACAACACCCGTCTAGTCGGAGGATCCTCCCTTTTCTATAGAGTATGGGTGAACTTTACACCCTGTTCCTCATACCTCTATATAACCATTATAAGTGTGTGTAGTGTGTACCATTATAACTGTGGTTATTAGTGGTTATATAGTCTTTGAGCGGTGCTGATCCGATGCCGAGCTGATGTGTATGATGGCCATATCGGCCGTAAAATAACGGTTGTCCTGTTAATCCTTCATTTCGACCAATGTTAAGATAGCACCTAATATGATGAAAAAAATCAATTTCTTGACAAAATCTCTTTATCATGAAATTAATTGTTTTATTTAACTGTTATTAATGAATGAACGAAACGAAGCAGATAGGAGTGATCACTCAAAGCAGGTTCTCTTAACAAACGAATGGATTACGCTGGATTTCCATTCGATTGATTCTGCAAACTGTCGCTCCAACTAAGTATAGCAGTATTGAATGAAGTATAATTAATATTCCAGGAATAAATGTAGTCTGTACCGTGGAAATTTTATGATGGATTTCGCTATAAATTCTCTAACTAATAATATCATAAATGCGAAAGTAAGTTTGTTTGTTACCTTTTCACGCCTAAACCACTGAACCTGTCATCCTGAAATTTTGCATATACCTACGTATTGTCAGGTGTACAGAAACAGACATACACACTTTTTTCGGGATGAAAGGTACCCCTTTCGTCCCGAAAAAAAGTGCTGTTCCCGAGGAAAACAACAATAACGTTATTATGATAATAGAAGGATCGACGCTTATGCGGGCGAAACCACGGGAAAAAACGCAAAAAAAAAAAGCTCTTTTTTTACGTTGTGTGGGCGGTATTTTATCAGCTGACAATATCATATTATGGTTTCGTCTCAGAATTAAGTTGTTGTAGGTTTTCTTGTTTATCTCTCATAACTTTTTCTTTTGTTTTTTTTTTTTGGATTAATGTTTATACGTATTTATTCTTATATTTTACTTATAAATATTTTCTATTTGTTTTCTGCTATTGCACCTACTGTGTATTATTTCTGCATCACCCTAAGGTAGACTGGTAGAAAATGCCCAAGGCATTTAGTCCGCCTTTGTACAGTTTTTACTTGTGCATAAAGTTTTAATAAATAAATAAATATGGACTTGGTTTCGCCATTGATTTTATATTATACATTTTGCGTTTTCTTATGTCATCCAGGAACATTCTATATTTTCAATAAGGGACTCGCGGCCAAATTATAATAGCCGCTTGCCGCTGGCGATTCGTGGATGGGTGACCATCTGTTAGCACGTAAAACCGGTAGTCTATGCTGTCATTTGTAGATCTATGACAATCGTTTAGGGGTAGCCAGAATCCCGAAAGTCTGACAACCACTCTTGCCAAGGAGTATTGTGTTATTCAGTAACGGGGTTGTGGAAATCAGATAGGCAGTCGTTCTATGTAAAACACTGGTATTTAGCTGCATCCGATTAGACTGGAAGCCGACCCCAACATAGTTGGGAAAAGGCTAGGTAGATGATGATTAAATGGAAGACACAAAGAAATAAGTACCTAGACTTGACAGTGAAAGAGTAAAAAAAAACATTCCCTTCTCTGTCTTTTTCATCAATGTGACCCCAGAATAGAAATTAAAATCGGTATGTATCAACAAAAAAGCCAACAAATAAATGCTATGTTGGGATCGTTCAGCGTGATGAGGCGATGCTTAAGCGCTTTAAAGCGATTTAAGCCAAAGGATTTTACGGCCGACAGATTTCAGATATCCACGCCTGCGGACAAGCTGACGGGGGCTATTACGTGTGGGGTTGGAGATGGAAATTGGGATGGACATTTTGTGTCCAACATTGTTTCAAATTCGGTCCCATCTCAGTCTCCCCTTGGAAATTTCTTGAGGTGGACTCGCTTTTTCTCTGAAACTTTTCTATAGATACCTAGGTACTTAGTGTTATATATATACAAACAACCATCTCCTTTTTAGCGTGTTGATGAGTTATGTTGTTGTTGCCTAGTTCAAAAAGAGGTATTTTTTTTTGTTGGTTATACCTTGTCACAGTATAAATATTTTTGTAAACACCTTATCCCGATATGATAGAGATAACTCGTAATATAAAATAGTTAGAGGCGTTAGTTAGTACTGGCGCCTGCTCACGTGGTATTATTACTTATTGTTATTATTAATTATTGTTTATTGCAAATAAACTTCTTTGGAGATGGGATAATCATTAAAATCAGATCAATAAAAAACCTACATATTTACAAATTGAGAAGCAAAATTAAGTTTCAGAGAACGCACTATTAGTAGCAATGGATTTCATTTTGACAGTTGAATAACATTCACTGCGTTATTTACGATGTTGAGCGGACACATATTCGATCATATGGAGCAATGGATTAGCGATATAAAAAATATAAATGATTCAAATGATTCAGATTTTGATTGATAGTGTGTTACGCAATTATGGTAGGTACAGAGTTCATATTATCTTTCTTGTGTTCATGACAGCTGTGAAAGATCTTACAAATTTTGAACAATGGAATTAGAGTACCATTTTAAGGCAATAGCATCACCATACGTAATCTGGGCCCTGTCGTCGCCTGCGGACAGCGCGGACTGTTAGTCCGAAATTGCGAAACCGCGTGCGGTGGGCGCGCGCCACACTCTAGCGCCAATATTGGCACCAATGTATGCAAAGCGGGGTTTTAAGTAGCTTTGTAGGTGTGTCGTAGTGGATAGATGACATTTTTTTAGATGCTTTAGCTGTTTTAAAGGAGACGTGATTGAAATATTTTTATTGTGATACTTCTTTAGTATCAGTAATATTTCGTGGAAAAATATGAACGGTGTCGAGAAGCGTGGTCATCTGAATGAGAATTTTCTGGTTGGTTCTGAGGTGGTTCTTAACGTGGTCACTATAATTAGAAACGTTCAAGTAAGACAGAGCATTAAAAAATCCAATTTGAAGAACAATTAGAAGAACAGTGAAGGCTTTCCTTAGAATAAGTCAATTTTTTGAGTACTTTAGAGCGTGGAGTTGTGGAAGACTTGCACCGCTTATTGATGGACTGTGTTCGATATGAGTCTCATAGAAAATATGATCTGTTTGAGGTCTTGAGGTTGAACCGACTTGATATGGGCACATTCCATAAAATTCTGTGTCAACCAAATGGTGATGATAAAGAGGCTCTTTAGGGTCATAGAACAAATGTAATTCGTAGTAGTATGTATTAGGGTACGATGGGACTGCATACGCATTTTGGTCAGAAAAGTCGCTAATATATAAAAAAATAAAGAATAAATAAAAAGGAGTAATTATTCAAACATCATGTTCATGTCTAGTCATAGCCTAAAGGTTGTATTTTGACATCTTTTGAACGTAATCAATACACCATCAACAACATTAAAAAACGATCGCGAACTTCAAACAATAAAAAACATAACAATCTGGTATCCCGCGGTATACAAAACAACCCCAAGGTAACACTGCTCACCCCAGTGGTTGATGGCGCGTTTATACCGTGTAACGCGAGCTAAGTGAATCAAACTGTCATTCTAGCCGCGTTACTGAGAACTTGCTGTAAGAGTAGGGTGGATAAGATGGAAGATCCATAATAATAAACGAGCAACAAAATACATATTATGTGCAGAAATGCTGAATCCATTTTGTTCGGAAATACGGTGAATCGATAACTATGATTTTCAGGGTTAATATTTTATGAACTTTTCAATCATATTTAAAAAATTTAAAACTCTGCAGTCGCTACGGGTCGTCAGAAACCCGAAAATCTAACAAACAGTTAAGACTGTTTGTTCGATTGACGTGACTGACTGTGTGTGTGTTTGGTATGACTGAGTTTATACGGCTGAATTTTCAATAAAAACGCTCGTCTATTGTTTTCGCTGGGATCACAAGATAATATTGCACTATACTTAGTTTGGGCTTAACCAATTCAAGTTAAATAAATTACCCAGACACGGTAACATTCAGTGACGACCGAAGTTAGTTTTTGCTCTTTCATTCCATCATCTGCCTAGCCTTTTCCCAACTATGTTGGGGTCGGCTTCCAGTCTAACCTCCACAACCCAGTTACTGGGTAATACGATACCCCTTGGTAAGACTGGTTGTCAGATTTTTGGAAGTTGTAGGATACATTGACAAGAATTAAATTGTCGACAATATTTGTTCCAATGTTATCACGCGGATTGTATCAATAGCCACAAAACATAATTACACATTGGGTACTTAATTGTAGCTACATATTCATACAATATTATGGAATATAAATTGTGAACTAACAAATGAATTCACCACCACTGCTCTCAAAACGGCGAAGGAAAACATCCTGAGGAAATCGGCATGTCCTAAAACCAAAAATTCGAAGACATGCGGGTTCTACGAACCTGCACTAGGCCCGCGTGGTAGATTATCGCACATTTCCTCTTGAAGAGAGGAAGCCTATGTCACATCAGTGGTAAAATTGTAGCCTGGTTATGCCAATGAATTCTAGTATACATCTTTTTGGGGCTGCCTGTGCTAGACCATCATCATCATCATCATTTCAGCCGAAAGACGTCCACTGCTGGACATAGGCCTCCCCAAGCACCTCCACTTCGACCGGTTCTGTGCTTCTCGCATCCAACGGGTTTCTGCAGCCTTCACAAGGTCGTCGGTCCACCTTGTGGGAGACCTTCCAACGCTACGTCTTCCGCCCTGTGCTAGACATTCCGTCTTATTACAAAACGAAATCTAACTTTAGTTCTAGCCTAAACTATTGAGCCAGTACTTATATTTCGAACTTTATTTCGACTTACGCAAAGCTCTTATTACTGTCATTTTTGTATAAAGAACTGCATTTCTATAACAGTTAGGTTCTTAATTCAATAACTGGGTGATTTAAACCTGATCTAAGGAAAAACCTTAAAAATAAATAAATACAATAAATAAATGTTATAATCAGTATTAAAATTGGTAAAATTATTACATAAAGTCATAGAAACAAAGGTATTATAATTTTAGATGCCTGTACTAGGATAAACCTGTATCACACCGGCATGAGCATACTTTATGGTAATTGTAGGACTATAAAATTCTTAACAATATTTAACAATGACAAAATTTGTTGACCTTGTTTTGTAATAAGGAGGATAGAGTTTAAAACTACGATCCACGTTATGTCTATCATAGGTATGGAACCTGTGCTTACTTTTTGCTTAATATCATCCCTTGCAGACGAGGGTGCAACTCCCTCCCTTTACAAAATCACTTTCACTCTGAATGTACACCTTCAATTTTATTTTTTATGTTCTACAGATTTTCTGTGAACCTCTTTGTGAAAGTAATCTCATTATGGTGCAATTTATTGCAGTATTGTTGGAGTAAAAGGCCGAAATTAAAAAATAATGCGTTTTAAGGGGTAGTTTGATAGTCACTTTGGTTTTACAGAAAGTACTCGGTGATGTCGCGTGTGAGGCCAAAAAATTCTGTTAAACCGATATTTTTAATGAATTTCAATAATAAATAGATTAATTATAGGCATAAAAATGTGTAGGGTGAAGCCCTGACTATTGCTCTAGGTAACACCTGTGTTACAGGAGCCAACAATACCTTCAAGTTCCTCAGTGTTTCTCAAAACACGTGAACATCTAATTATTTATTGAAGTTGTACATATAACTAGCAGCGCCCCGCGGTTTCCCGCATAAGTTTCCCGTGATAATATCGGGATAAAAACGATCCTATGTCCTTTCCCTGAACTCACGCTACCTCTAAACCAAATTTAAACTAAATCAGTTCAGCGGTTTAAACGTAAAGAGGTAACAGACATACAGACAGATACACTTTCGCATTTGTAATACTAGCTGCGCCCCACGGTTTCAGCCGCATAAATATCGATCCCGTTGGAATATCGGGATAAAAACTATCCTATGTCCTTCCCCTGGATGCAATCCATCTCTCTGCCAAATTTTATAGACATCCGTTCAATGGTTTAGGCGTGAAAAGGTAACATACATACAGACAGACAGAGTTACTTTCGGATTTATAATATTAGTACGGATTACTATAGTATGGATGGAGGAATTAAAACCTACAGAACAATTCAGTGGTAACAAAACCAGTATGCCTATTATTATTCTGTTTAAACTTTGTACTAAGCGAGGCCAATTCATGTGTTGTGTTAACACTGGTGTGCGGCCTCCTGTACCCAAAAACCCTAACTATAACTTGATCTGAATAATCCAATAGCAACTAACTTAAATCTGTGTCCATCAATCATAAAACACTAACTTACTTGTTCAACTTAGTTTGACTTTTATAAGGACTTATGAATACTATCTTCTAAGTATTATATAAAACTAAAACAAAAGAAGTAGACTAAAACTAGAACAAAGTTTTCTTTATAATTCCAGATCCAGTTTTCCATCACAAACTTTAAAGAAAATGAAATAAAATCGTTATACATTATCTTGTCAGAATTTGGGGTACCTACCTACTTAAAAATAACTTTGGGAAAATAATAAATGTAAGTATTTAAGAACAATTATGAACCTACTGTAGCCATCTTAAGAAGAAATGCGGTCGGAGAGACTTTTGAATAAGCCTAAGTAAAAAACTTTTTTACAAAAAAAAACAACCGACTTCCGAAAAACACTATAAAGTGAAAAATAACTTTAATTTCGGAAGTCGGTGTCTTTGGATTTGTATTTAAGTTTTTTGCCACCGACTTCCGAAATTAAAGTTATTTTTCACTTTATAGTGTTTTTCGGAAGTCGGTTGTTTTTTTTTGTAAAAAAGTTTTTATTTTTCACTTTTTAGTGGGTCACTTTGTAATTTCTCTAAGTTACAATAGCCTAATGTCAACTGCTCATCACCTTTTACAAAATATTGCTTTACCCGATGCAGGGACGTTAATTGTTGAGGAGTTCCCCTAATAAGAGCCAGGAGAACTGGAGCTGTTTGAGAAGTCACCATTAGCTCCATTTCACCATATGCATTGTAACGAGCATAAATTGCTTAGCAACCATATTAAAGCAATCGAATCGCAACCCGTGAAATATTTGTCATTGAGTAGTTCCGATAGCCATCTGTGGTCTTTATCATCAGCTCCAATTTACCAAATGATGATTTTCGAGAGCAAATGTTCAAAAAAGTATTTTCCGTATCGGTTCGTAAATAAATGACGGAGTTATGAAATATGAAAAGATCGTTAATGTAGATAAATTTTTAGGTTTTTGTTGATTTTTCAAAAACCGCTTGTCCGATTTCGATAAAATTTTCATGGGACCATTTGGAAAGCATACCCTTTCCAACAAAAAAAGAATTTTTCAAATCGGTTGGCAAGCGACGGAGTTATGGGCGAACAAACATAAAAAAAAAAAAAAATACAAACATCCGAATTGAGAACCTCCTCCTTTTTTAGAAGTCGGTTAAAAAGTCATAATTCGAGGTTTGGCTCTCGCGTATTTCCTCCTCCAATATTGGACCAATTTAAAAGACATTTCATAATCTGAATAAGAAGGATTCAAACTGTGTCCCTATGTTTTTATTTTTTCATTATCAGTTATCAAATTTGTATACTAGGCCTCTGTTGATAGCGGTTTAAATCGGAATTTTTGAGGGTTCTAGTGCTTATAAAAATAACCAGCCGGTCGATTCTGTAAAAATCTCACCGTGAAAACTTAGGTGAAGTGAGTTTGTTTTTGCTAGGAATTGACACTATTGACAGCTCACTCCACGCTAACTTCACCTAAGTTTTCAGGGTGAGATTTTACAGAATAGCACCGCTGTAGTATCATCAAAAAGGAAAACATAGGGACGTACAAGTAGTTAATATTTATTATTTTGTTAAAAATTATTGCTATAAGGTCATGAACCAGAAAGAAAACAGGTGAGAGCGTTTCTATGGAGAAAAGACCACCTGCATTTCCTCATAATGCTGTATCTTGGATATCAAGTCAGTTTCAGTGCCTTACAAAAATTAGGTTGTTTTTAGGGTTCCGTACCCAAAGGGTAAAAACGGAACCCTATTACTAAGACTTCGCTGTCTGTCCGTCTGTCCGTCTGTCTGTCACCAGGCTGTATCTCAGGAACTGCGATAGCTAGACTGTTGAAATTTTCACAAAGTATGTATTTATATTGCATTTATGGGCTCCCATACAACAAACATGTTTTTTTCGGCGTTTTTGCCTTGTGGTACGGAACCCTTCGTATGCGAGTCCGACTCGCACTTGGCCAGTTTTTACACTTTGTAAGAATCGAATTTTGTAACCGATCAATTCTGAAAAAATCTTACCGTAACAACTTAGGTGAGTGAGCTGTCAATAGTAACAATCCCTCTAGCATCAGTCCTAATAACAGGGGGCCTAAAAAGGCCACTTTGGAGAATCATAAAAGGATAAAATTATGAATCGTATTAAGGCGAAGACAGTCCATGTTTTTCTTTTTTTCGCTGCACTACGTAAGTAGATATAATCAAAGAGATTGGGATTGGATTTGGATCGGATTGATGGATATTTTAGCACAGACAAAAAAGAAATAACTGAAAAATGCTTCACCAAAGGGATTTGATACGATTAACTCAACGGTTAACTGTCCATTATGTTATCCTTTTATGATTCTGCCAAAGTGGCCTTTTTAGGCCCCCAGCTCTGCGGTGCTATTCTGTAAAAATCTAACCGTGAAAACTTAGGTGAAGTGAGCGTGGAGTGAGTTGTCAATAGTGTCATTTCCTCGCAAAGACAAACTCACATCACCTCAGTTTTCACGGTGAGATTTTTACAGAATCGACTGGCTGTTCACCTAAGTTATCACAGTGAGATCTTTACACAATAGATCACCAGGTATGTAGGTATTGCACAGGTCTGTTTTAGTAGAACGTTGAAGGCGTTATAGGCTCACAGATGTTTCGATTTGTTAGCCATTTCATATTTTGTTAAGTACCAGGTACAGTCACGAGCATTAATGTTAACATTTGGCAACTTTCAATTGCGATTTTTTCACGAAAAAACGAATACAACGTTGAAATACGACACTTTACATAAACTCATGTGCTCATGTGTTCGAAAATACTATGTTCGTAATAACATAAAATTTCATTCAAAAATAAAGGAGAAAATCGCCATTGAATAAAGCTAAGTGTATACATACTTATGCTCGTGACTGTACTCATTGACAGGCCTATACTGTCCTTCCATCCCTATTAACACTGTTATTTGAAAACATTGTAAAAGCCAATTGATTTAAAAGAGTAACCGTGGAGTTTCTTGCCTGCTCTTCTCCATTGGAAACGACCGAATGAAAACGTGCCCTAGCTTCTGACGTTTCATAAGTGCCCATGTAGGTTTATCTATACTAATATTATAAAGAGGTAACATTGTTTGTAAGTTTGTAAGTTTGTATGTAGGGGGTAATCTCCGGAAGTAATGAACCAATTTTAAAAATTATTTAACTGGTAGAAAGCTACATTGTTCGTGAGTGCTATAGGCTATAAATTATAAAGATATCATGCATATTAGCCGAACTATCTCAATTTTTGTCTAGCCAGGCGGAAAAAAATAACTCTCACAACAGAGTTATTTGCATGCGCTGCCTTAACAGTTGTATATAATTGAAAACAATGTATGCAACCTGGTCCGCTTTGAATAGTTCTACAAAAAAGTCCGCGACACTATATTTCTATCTTTTATATTTTAGCAGATATAGTAGCTTTTATGTGTTAAAGAAAGTAGTTTTCGACGTACTTACCTTTGGACGATTTTTTAAACAACAAAATATTAAAGCTTATCGAAAAAAATATTATTTTGAGCACAAGAACATCATAGAGATACGATTTGCCCGAAACAGTATGCCAATTGGTTAAATAGTTTCGAAGATAATATAAAATTACTAAATCACAAAATGCCGCCGTCCATTCACGAACCCTATTCGAACAAGCTTTGTACGGACGTTTTATCCATTTACCCATAGATGGCGTTGTTTAACTTTCGTCGTTAGGTAGGTGTGTTGTACGCGGTTGGTTGGATGTCGTTGGTCTTTAAAATTGTTTTGGTTGTTAGTCTTAAAATTGTTTTGGTTGCTCGGTTTCTTAAAACACAAACACTACTTCGTTCTCATTCTTCAAGTTCGAAGCTGTGCCAGCTGTGGTATTTCTGTTTTTGGGATATCGGACAGTTTCAGCGATTGTTTGTCATGCCTATAAGGAAATCACAACTTTCCCGTCAGACATCCCAGACAAGAGCAGCTGGAGTACGCCGTACGGAAGAGTCTGCTCTTGAAAATCATCAGCGCCTCTCGAGGAATAGAGAAAATATTTCGCAAGCACGCGTTGGGGAATCTAGCTCCGAGCGTTCACAGCGGCTTGCTAACCAAAGCTGGAGAACATCGCAGGTCCGTGCTCGGGAATCTAGCGCTGAACGTGCGCAGCGTCTTTCTGATTTAAGGCAGCATGTTTCTGCAACAAGGGATAGGGAGTCTAGCGCTGAGCGCTCGCAGCGGCTCGCTAGCCAAAGCGCGAGAACATCGCAGGCCCGTGCTCGGGAATCTAGCGCTGAACATGCGCAGCGTCCTTCTGATTTAAGGCAGCATGTCTCAGCAACAAGGTATAGGGAGTCTAGCGCTGAGCGCTCGCAGCGGCTTGCTAGCCAAAGCGCGAGAACATCCATAAGTCCCAGGGTCAAACATTCTCTCTTTGGGGGGCATTGACCTGAGAAAGCAGTGTTTTTCCCATGGGCAGTTATATGTTGGCTTATCTCGGGTTGGAACTCCTAAAACACAATATATTTTGGTACCAAATAATAGCATTACATCTAATATAGTATACAGAGAAGTTTTGAATAATTAAATTTATCATAATTTATTCAATCATAATCATTTCATTTAATCATTTGAAACCCGGTAATATAGCCAAAGTGGCATGCAAATACATATATACATATATATGCAATAAAAACAAAACCCTCCTTTTGGCAGTCAGGAAATACATCATAGCACTCAGTACTAACCGAACCACACTCATAATTTCATCACAAGTTAAAATGTTTACCGCCCAACGAAGTGGGCGCGGGTCAGCTAGTGTGAAATAAAATAATTTAAATTTTAGTAAGTAAATGGTCTTTAGGTTTAAATTACTTTATTCTCAAAAAAAAAAACATAAGAGCCATATAAGAATACAAGATAACATTTTGTAAACTTATTCTAGGTAAAGGTCGCCGATGCAATATAGTAAATAGGCTTAAAGGGGAACCGCTAAGGTAGCCCGCGAAATTCAAATTTTTTTACGTTTTTTGCAATTTGCTGGTCAGTATTAAGTTGTACGTTGATTAAAATATGATTCGCGGTCGTAACAAATATGTATTTACAAAATTATAATCATTACAATCAGTAATACAACTTGCTAAGTTAGTATAATCCCCAAATGTCAAGATTTCATGAAATAGTCATTCTTAGGGAGTTTACTTGGTCTTAAAGAGTTGTGACTTGTGTTGATGACTTTAATGATTATAATTCTGTAAATACATATTTGTTACGGCCGCGAATCATATTTTAATCAACGTAGAACTTAATACTGACCAGCAAATTGCAAAAAACGTAAAAAAATGGAATTTTCTGGCGCTTTCGCCTTAACATTATATTGTTTTTATATTGGTTGGGTATACACATTCAACGGTTTTATTTTCAACTTAGTAGGCTGTCACATATATAGCCAGTGGTTTCAATTATGTAATTTGATAGTTTTGATTTAAGCCCGTTTAAAGAGCTTAATTTTTTTTAAAGGAAGGTAAATTATTATTAAATCGTGCTCCTTGTGATATTCTTTTTAGCATAGTTTGTACATGAGTTTGACAGGACGGCTGGGTCGACTTTCCGTATACTAACAACACAGATAGGCCATTTACGCACTATTTATAACTCACATATTTTATGTATTAGGAAATGTACCTACTAATGTTTAGTTCCTCTCACATCCCTCGGAAAAACTTCCAAACGGTATTCTCAGACGTAAGTAGAACGTGCATACATAAACATTCTCGTCTACTGGTCAGTGATTGATGACGCGTCTCCGACAAGACTGATGCAGTGTGTCGCTGACCTTCCGTGGAACATCCTCAATCACTACATTAGCTTATTGCTGGATCTAATAATGTTTTGTGGCAGTTTTATGTGTGTATGTAGTTGGATAAATGAATATTAGGATTTTTTTTTCTCATGAATTTTCATAAATATTTATTTTTTATGCTCCTCGAGGGCTTTCATAATTTTGAAACGTTATTTTAGTTGGAAAAAAGTAAAAACTGGCCAAGTGCGAGTCGGAGTCGCATATGAAGGGTTCCGTACCACAAAGCAAAAACGCCGAAAAAAACACGTTTGTTGTATGGGAACCCTTACTTAAATATTTATTTTATTCTGGTTTTAGTATTTGTTGTTATAGCGGCAACAGAAATACATAATTTGTGAAAATTTCAACTGTCTAGCTGTCGCGGTTCTTGAGATACAGCCTGGTGACAGACAGATGGACAGACGGACGGACAGACAGCGAAGTCTTAGTAATAGGGTCCTGTTTTTACCCTTTGGGTACGAAACCCTAAAAAATAGTCTATAAAGTGCGTAGCATTTCCAAAACGTGTTAGCATAGATAGAATTCTGTCTCAAAAGTATAAATAATAAAGTTTTCTTAGGGCTGAGTTTTCCAACGCCAGATAATTTTATTCGATGAATAATTTTGAATTTTTGACAGATCTTCCATACAAAATCAGTCAACCGTCAATTTTATTCCACTAATAAAAATTATCTGTCGATTGAAAAATCAGCCCTTATTATACAAAAAACAAAAAAACATCAAATTATGTGACACAATTGACCGCATCTCTTGATTGAGCGCGGGATTGTCCGAAAGGGTTACCGCTGGCCCGGAACATAAAGGGCAAAGGAAGGAACACGGGTGGGTTTTAGTCAGTAAGAGTCTGACACTCCCTTCCACTCCACCCAGAGCGGGAGGAGTCATTTGATGATTACCCATCCGCAAAAAAAAAAAAAATTATACAAATAAAATAAAACTCGAAAAAGAGGTGCCCTATTATTTATTCTTGCTACTGCATTTCCTACACTGACCTCTATAATACTACTTGTATTATTATAGAGGTCAGTGGTTACCTACCTGCTTTTTCAATGTTTTACAAAATAGGACAACTCATAATTTTTGTAACAAACAAAACATATAATTTTCGTTTTAGTTTTTGTAGCAAGTGTAAAATAACACTACTATGTTACACTGACAATAATACTACTTACTCTGCAACTGCACTGCGACCTATAATAGTAAAAGTGCGCAGTTCTGCACACCCTACCCTATTTCAAGTTAAACGAGAAAAGAGTTCGAGTTTCGAGTTAGAAAAGTCAGTACATTGTTTTTGAGGCGGGGACCAAGTACCATCTTGATTTGCCTCCCATACGGCTAAACGGTGTTCCCCTTGAGCGAGTGGAACAATTTAAATACCTAGGTCACTTTGCCACCATGGACCACACTTTCAATGTCAGCATTGTCCATAAGGGACAATGCTGACATTGAAAGGGAACGTAGGGCTCTTTCCATGCGTGCGAATATCCCGCAGGTTTGCACGTTGTACAGCAGACGTAAAGGTGACGCTCTTTAGAGCATTCTGTTCCACCTTCTACACGTGCAGCTTGCGGGGGGGATATTCGCCGGCATCGTATGGAGCCCTTCGTGTCCAATTTAATAATGCATTCAGAAAACTGATGGGGTTGCCATGGCGTTGCAGTGAGTCTGGGATGTTTGCGGCGGCGCGTGTAGACTGTTTTTACACAATAATGCGCGAACGCGCAGCATCGATGGTGGCTCGAGTCATGGCCAGCCCCAACAGGGTTCTGAAAATGATTGCTGACAGAGTGGACTGTCCGTATATAATTCACTGCTGTCAGTTACATGTGCCATCGTATCGTGTTGTTTACTAACACTTAGTTATAAGAACAATGTTACTAACCCTATAAGAGTCTTCGCTCGAATTAAAGTATTTAGAATTTGAATTTAAACAAATATCATCTCTATTTCAATGATTATTGAGTTGATTTCAGAGAGACTAGCACTTTTGAAAAAGTCATAAAACAATTTGAAGTTGTAGCGTAAACTGGACTTTATTGTGTAGAAATTAAAGTTATTTTTCCATTAATTCATATTTGTTTACATTTTTGGCAAATAAATCCCGAACATAGAAGATTACATATAATATTATAAATAAGAATATTTCTGAACATGTTTGTCCTCAGTAAAAGCTTTGGTTACCTCCAAAACATTCTACCTACACTACACGTACCTATGTTGTAAAAAATATAATTATTTTATAAACACAGCGTTTACCTACTCATCTTGTTACTCTTGTTAGCCCTAATGAAGTTAAAACATTACGATGTGTGCCCGAAATTGTATAGGTACTTTGCCTTTTAATTATTTCACGAGGTTACACCCTTTGGTATCAACCCTACAAATAATGAGGCAGCGTAGGTAAAATGTAAACATGCAACCCTGATTGTGTGTCTATGGGATACCTACCTACCTACCCAAATAAGCCAATTCCGGAAATAACATGAAATTTATTAATTTTCATCCATCTCCTCTTTTGCTTTTTTTCTCGTATGTAAATTCCTAAAATCGAGAGAAATAAGTTCTAGATGAAAACCGCTCAGTGTTCGTCTTTAGCACAACGAGATTGGCAGACTGATCTCCAGGATTTGTGGTATAATACACCGAAGTCCCATACTGTGACTTTCAAATGTCCTGGGCCCGTTATATAGTAACTGGATCCCACAATGTTACTTTAATTTTCTTAAATAGAAACAAAAAGGCCGCTGTATAAAACTAGTCATTTCAGCGCCTCCACTTAGACCGGTTTTGCGCTTCTCGCATCCAACGAGTTCCTGTGGCCTTCACAACCGTCGGTCCACCGTTGTGGGAGGCTTTTCAACGCTACGTCTACGTCTTCCGGTCGCGGTCCGCGTAAGGTACGCGGTCGCCACTCCAGAACCTCTCGGCCCCATCGGCCACCTGTTCTGCGAGCAATGTGCCCACTGCCAGTCCCAGTCACCCAAAGAGCAATGGAGAGGGCTATGCTTGGAGTTTCCCTGCGTGATCGAATCAGAAATGAAGAGATTCGCAGGAGAACCAAGGTAACTGACATAGCCCGAAGAATTGCCAACTTATTAAACCAGTAATATATATTTTTTAAACATTAACTATGTTGATATATACTTGTAACTAAAGCAATGTTCACTATAATGACTGAGACAATCAAAAAAGAAAAGGAGCATCTTCAGGCATTTTCCGATTTTCTTTTCTCACATTTACAATATATTATCTATTTATATGAGAATAGTTACCATGCTAAAAATGTTAACTAGTTAACCTGCCCAGTTTTCACCGGACATACATTTAAATATTTCCACTTTTAGAAGGTATAATCCAACCCCAATGTCCCACGAAAAACATGACACAAACATAACAAACTCAATATAATTTACTTAAACATAGATTTATTTAGCAACGGGTTCGTCGTTAATTTAAGCTTACACTAACTTGGGTTGAACATCGTATCAAAGTTAATCTTTATCATGTTAAGTTTCGACCTTTGACCACTGTAGGACGGTTTTTATATTACGCGACTTTTCCTGCCTCGTTGGTCTAATGGTTGGGAGCGCTACAGCTGAGCATGAAGTCCTGGGTTCAGTTCCTAGGTCTAGCAAAGTGTTATTGGGTTTTTCTGTCTAAAATTTGTCATTAGCAGCCCGGAGTCTTTGTGCCCAACCGGGCAAGAGGCTCGCCCCATTACATGGGACTTAAAAACAAGTGGTGAAATGTGGGTGTATTGTAGGTAAACCTCTGCCCAACCCTTTGAGGAAACAAGGTGTGATGTTATGACAGTAAGGCCCGGTATCCACCAAAGCGGAGAGGAGAGGAGACGAGAGGAGATGTGCTGCGAAGCTGGCAGGTTATTTCCACCAAAGCGGAGAGGAGATGCGTAGCGCCGGAGAGGAGATTTGAGCTGTGAGCTGTGCGTAGCGGAGATGTGAGCTGTGAGAGTTCGAAATCAGTCAAGTGCTGTTTTCGAAAGGACTCTTTCGGGTGTCTGAAGCGAGGGGGGAAGGCAGCGGGGCACGGGGCGTGTGAGCGCGGGTGCCGCCGCCCGCACACATCTCCGCTCTGCCGCGCCGCTTGCTCGCTCGCGGCACAAAATACTATAGAAAAATGCCTCCGCTTGATCCATTTCCACCGAAGCTAAGCGGAGAGGAGATGTGGAAATAACGGAATCTGATTGGTTATTCAAAATATATCTCCTCTCGTCTCCTCTTTTGTGGATACCGGGCCTAATGTACGCGACTTGTAACTTTGGTTTGTGATTTTTGTTTTTTCGTGACCACGACGAAGCTGAAAGGGTTACATGAAATGACATGAGCGTTTTTGAGTGTGTTTTATTATTTTTCGTGGGATAATTGTTTTTTAGGGTTGATATCACATTTTAAACAGCAGTGACATTTTTATATATATTTAACCAGCTTGTCGCTCAGAAATAACAGCCGCACAGGTCGATCGATCAGGTTAAGCTACGCTTGCCGCGGTTGGTCCGTGGATGGACCATCTTTACATACCAAGACGTGAAGCTTTTGGTCTCGGCGTCATTCGTGGATCTTTGACAGCCGTCACGGGTCGTCAGAAGCCCGAAAGTCTGACAACCAGTCTTATCAAGGGAATCGTATTAGCCAGCAGCTGGGTTGTGGAGGTCAGATAGGTAGTCGCTCCATGTAAAATACTAGAATTCAGCTGCATCCGGTTAGACTGGAAGCCGACCCCAACAAAGTTGGGAAAAGGCTAGGCAGATGATGAGAGGTAACATTTGTCATGTCCGGCATACTTTCTTCCAGCATTGGTGCAAATGTTTTCGAATTTTTGGTTCTAGGACATGCCGGTTTCCTCACAATGTTTTCCTTCACCGTTTTGAGAGCAATGTATTATAAATGCGAAAGTGTGTCTGTCTGTCTATTATCTTTTCACACTTAAACCGTTGAACCGATTTAGATGAATAGTTTGAGTCCCAGGAAAGGACGTAGGATAGTTTTTATCTTGATATTCCCACGGGATCGAAACTTATGCGGGTGAAACCGCGGGGTGCTGCTAGTGATGAAGTAATTTACACAAAATAAAGCACCTGTCTGGGTTCGAACCTACGACCTACGATTCGTTCGTCGCGGCTGTTACCACTGAGCCACGACTGCTCTTTAGGCTTCGTCGTTTCAGCCGATAGACGTCCACTGCTGGACATAGGCCTCCCCCAAATTTTGGGGGGGGGGGGGGTTTGCCATAATCGCCACGCTTGGCAGGCGGGTGGGCGATCGCAGTATGGTATGATGGTGGAATAAATAGAGAACGCTGCTGCCCATTCTCCGGTAAGACCCTTAGTCGCCTTTTACGACACCCACGGGAAGTAAGGGGTGGTGCAATTCTTTAAGTCCGGCACCACACAGACATCTTTAGGCTTAATAACCTCCAAATCAACCTTATCAAAATAACCTTATCACCGTGTCGTATCCGTGTCGTCCCACTAAAAAAGCCTCCGAAAGTAATTTAAAATGCATAAATCTCCTTGGCTCAGTCCGTCCGCTAACTGGATTCCCCCGAGTTTCAACTTTCCGTTTTATGAATAGGTAATCGTTTGCGATGCGATATCTAGTGGACAGGGATGTTATTTATCCACGTCCAGAATATGATAGCTGTTAGGGTATGTGCGCAATACTTATGATGAGTTATGTACGCCGTTATGCTGTGTGTGTTTTTTTTTTGTCATAAAAATTGTGTTACGTAAAACCATGGTAGTCTCTTGATAAAACAAGCAAAAGTTTCAGAGAGTTTTTTGCAATTTGTGATTTTTTTAGTACTCCAACGATGGTTAGTCCTGTAGAAGTTTTTGATCAGTATTAGAAACAGGATCGATTGGCATCAAAAAATGTTTTTGTGTAAAATGGCTATTTTCTTGCTAACTGTATTTTTTTTTTGAAAATCTGTGAATGGAGATCAAAATTCCATAAAAAAATATGGATAGTCTCCTAAGACCATTTTCGTGTAGCTGCAACGGATAAGGTACTTCCCCTTACTGCCCCGCTGAAAGTTTCCACCCTGTATACAGGGTTATTGGTAACACATTAACAACCTTTTAAAAGGTCATTGTACTCATAAATATGAACAACTTTTACTATAGTAAAAGTTGATTTTTCTTTTTCAGCTGATTTTTCTTCGCGATTTCCGGTTTGGCCCTATAGGGTTAAATCGCGAAGAAAAATCAGCTGTTCATTGATCAATTTGACGAGTTATACGAACATAAATGTAGGGAACAGCAGATTTTTTTTTTGCGCGATTTAAGGTTTGGTCCCATAGTAAAAGTCGTTCACAATGATGAGTATAATGACCCCTTAAGAGGTTGTTAATATTTTACCAATAAGTATATATATAAAAATGGCCTGAACTGCTTCGAGAAAAGGATGGTACGGCCGTGCCCCTTTTTGCCCGACTTGGTGATATTATATTTTATCAGATATTTTTTTTTTTAATGTATGTTCGGGCATAACTCCCTCATATATAGTCGGATTTGCTAAATTCTTTTTTTCGTTCGAAAGAGGTTTATTCCGAAATGGTCCCATTTAAATTTTGTTAAGATCTGATGATGAGTTACGGAGACAGACAACGGAACTCTTCAATAAATGCCAGCAAATCAACCGCGATTGCTGCTAAAGCATATGTATGCATTGTTTACGCAATCACACAACATAACATCACGCCTGTACCCTTTAAAAGGGTCGGCAGATGTGTTCAATAACTTCCTGTCACTGATATTCACATAGCAAGTAGTGCTATATTAATTTATGTGAGGTAGGTAAGTATAACAAACAAGTGAACATTTAAAATCTATTCGCAGTCTAATCTCAGTCTCAATCGGTCAATGTCCTGGAAACAAATTGAAGACATGTGACATGTACCAATCAGCACTGAACCCGCGTATTGTCGTCTTAAAGTGAAAACCTCGGGAATGCTATTGCATTCCCGAGGTTTTCGGTTTTCACTTACGAGGTATTCCTCGTAAGTAGAATTTTGTGCATTTCGGACAATCTTGTAGCGGGTTAAATTTCCATGTTAATTAATAAGAATACAGAACCTCCTTTTTTGAAGTCGGTTAAAAAAACATAAAAGATACCGTACAAGAATTTTACAGCACGCAGTTCTTTCTTCCTCCTGAAAAGTAACTTCTTTTACACTTACGAGGTCTTCACTCTAAGGCGTCGGTATGTAGTTTACTGCCCACTCCCTCTCGAAGAGAGAAGGCCTGTGTCCCTGCAGTGGGAACATTATAGGTTGATTATGGACAGTTTTGACAGATGTCTCGTCTTCGTCATTGAGACTGAGATTAGACTGCGAGTAGATTTTGAACGTTTTTAATCACGAGAATTGGTTTCTGATTGGTAGACAAATAATAATGTACAGACGCCAGCACATAGAGCTACTACAATCTGTCAGATTTCTTTAATAGATTTTCAACTTTATCGCTGGAGCATAAGGTTCAAAGTTGATTGGGAAAATTTGACAGTTTCGGGTAGCTTGATGTGCTGGAGTCTGTACACTGATCTTCAGTTTTCCGTTTAATATAGTTAATTCTACAAAGGCGAGTAGGTACCTAACACTTTTCTCATCTCTGTGTGCTCAGATGATGGTAATTGAAATAATATACTTACGTTGAACACTTTGCCATCTGTGTTGGAAATAATGCGAGCGATGCTCCTTAAATAATTAAACTCGAAACTCTTGACTAAAATTTCAGCGAAATCAGAAAAACGTAGATACCTAGAAGAGGTGTTCTCTTGAAATCTTAATCAACTTCTTCAAATAAAACTGAGACGTAAACAAACCTCCCTCCCTCCCTTCATTTCAAAGTCCAAACACTATAAACTCGGCAAAATGGTTCCAAACAAATTTAAAAAAATCACTTAAAAAAAGAAATAGAGTGACACCTATCTGCCCCATTCGTCACGCCGTGTCAACAGTCGTGTGAAACACCCCTATTTTACATTTAATTGCATTTCTTTGTCGATCTCCCTGTTAATCTGGATGCACCCTTATCCTTTGCAAACTCCAGTTTACAATGACCTCCCCACCCCTCCGTGTCTGTATACTTTACGTACATTTGCGGGGTAAATGGTGGATAGACGAGAGGTCTTGATAAATTGGGTGTGTCTAGATGATGTTTGATATCGAAAAGTATGTGTTAGGCAATGTTTGCGGACGCACTTAGTTCGATTGCGTGTGCTTAATTTTTTGTGAAGTAGTGTTGATATTGAATCTGGTGACGCTGGGAGTAATGGATTTTTTTTGTAATCTTGTTGATTTTTTGGCAATTTTCTTTAAACGGTCCTGAATAACGTCCAACTTTAAGACTTCAAGCTTTCCCTTCAAGTTTTAACTGAAAGCGCGACATTACACGAAAAGTATGACGTAAGAGCGTTTACGCCGAACGGCTTTTCATACAAACTTTCAAGCCCTTGTTTTTCGAATCGAATGAACCGATTTAAATGAAACTTCATACGCATAAGCAGGATTCAGAGGTCTAAAAAGTTAGTAGAGAACATTTTCGAAAAATAGTGTTACAGCCAAATTAGACCGATTTTAAACTTTCTATAGAAACACAGATTTCCATTTATCTTTATTTAAATAAGACATTTCGAAAATATTTTCTACTAACTTTTTAGACCTTTGTATCCTGCTTATGCGTAGGAAGTTTCATTAAAATCGGTTCTTTAATTTCGAAAAACAAGGGCTTGAAAGTTTGTATGAAATGCCGTACGGCGTAAACGATGTGGCATTAACTGTTTGTCTATCTCCTAAAGAGCAGTGACGAGCAGTAGTAGCCAAGCCCCAACTTACGAGTTGTAAGTCGAGCGTTCGCATCCAAGCACGCGCTTTACTTTGTGGATTTAATTTCATCACCACTGCTCTCAAAACGGTGAAGGAAAACATCGTGAGGAAACCGGCATGTCTCAGAACCAAAAATTCGAAGACATGTGAATCTACCAAACCACACTGGGCCCGCCTGGTATATTATGGCTCACTCCCTCTATTCACAGTGTTTCCTAATAATAAACGATTTATGAATAAGTCGACAAAACAGTCGGTAAAACTATTTCAATTTCCAATAATACCTAAAGTCCTTGAAACCGTTTGTAATTATTTTAATGAAACAATCCCATGGCAGTCAATCGGTTTTTTATTAATAAATAATTTAATTTCGCCCGGAGCTAGAGCTTGTTAACGATGCCCACTCGGATGAATCCGCTTGTTATTTATATTTTCCATCGAATCTGTCATGGCGGACTAAGTAACTATGTGATGGATTCGTTCATTATATTGTATCTTTTCTATTTTAGTTTTTCAAGTTATTTTTCAAACTCAACTCAACAAGGTTTTTTTGGGAACCCACATAATTTTTCGGTAAATTTGTATATAACTAGCTAGGTACTGCCCGCAACTTCGTCCCGCAACCCCGCGTATCATCGCGTCAGCCGCCGCCTGATGCGACCTCTCCTGCGCCAAAACCAGCGTGTTGTCAGTGTAGCAAACCACGCTGACGCCATCAGGGGGGAGGTCGGCCCGCAGCACCCAGTAGTAGCCGATGTCCCACAGGAACGGCCCCAGAATCGATCCCTGTGGGACACCTCACGACATCTCTCGCCGGTTCCACTCCCCATCGCGACCGGGGTAGATGATGGCTCTGTCCGTCAGATACGCCTCGACTATTCGACGGAGGAAGGGCGGCACTCGGTGATACCGGAGTGCCTCCACAATGCAGCTCCAGGGCAGGGTATTGAACGCGTTGTCGATGTCGAATGACACCGCCACGACGACCGTAATCGTATATTTGGGTCGAGTAGGATTAATTTTTTGTATTGGACAGTTGACAGTTTTTTCGCGATTTCGATGTTGGTTTCATGGAGAAAGATGTTCAATTAGATGATATATAAAATAGTTATACACTGTTAAATTTGGCTACACCTTTCTGGTACATGCTGTAGAAATAAGAATCAACACCTATGGCATAAAGATTCCGAACCGATTTCCTAGAATACCCGGAATCCTGACAACTATGCTGCTATTACAAATAAGTGTTCAATTTTTTCTAAGACATCAATTCAATTTGGTAATTGTCCTTATCCATACTAATATTATACACACATCAAAAGTGTCTAGGGATCAAGCATTTTTATGCGGATTTCTTGAGATTGAGATGTGGCTTTGTAATAAATTTATGATTTTATAAATTTATATCGATCCTTTTTGGTGCATTTCATAATTTGAATCAGGAACTGTGAATCAAATTCGAGTAAAAGATGAAAATCAGCTGTCAATATTTTCCCTATAAAAACATACAACGCATTGAAGACATTATTAGTGCTACTGTTTCCCTACTACTGATTAAAACCAACGTTATTATGGAGCGGCGACGTCATTTAAGCAGGGAAGAAATGCTCAGAGCCGTGGGAATGATAGAAGCTGGTTCCCGGCAACGTACTGTGGCTTTAGCTCTGAATACAAGTCAGAGTGTTATCAGTCGACTTTGGACACGTTACCGAAGCACTGGTACCGTGGCTGAGCGCCATGGAGGACGGTATCGCTGCACCACACGGAGACAAGACCGATACATTCAAATCTTAACTCGAAGAGCTCCAACAATAACCGCCATGATGTTAGCCGTGAGGCTTCATCACTCTTCAGGGAACTTAATTAGCGACCAAACAGTCAGAAACCGCTTGCATGAAGTGAACCTTCATTCCCGAAGACCGCTAGGGTACCACCTATAGCAATGCACAATCGTAGGATTCGATATCAATGGGCTCTTGAACACAGAAATTGGGCAGAAGAACAATGGCGTTTCGTGTGCTTTTCTGATGAGTCTCGTTTTGGTATGAGACCGGATACAAGACGTATACGACACTGGAGAACCCCTGGACGCCAACAGCGATTAAAATCCTGCCAGGAAGTCCATCCTTATAGTGGTGGAACCATCATGGTATGGGCGGGTATTTGGATCGGCGGAAGAACTGAGTTGATTTGGATCAGAGGCAACCTCAACGCTCAAATTTATGCTGAGACGATTGTATCAGACGTCATCGTTCCTCTACAAGTGCAAATCGGTCCCTTATTTCAGTTAATGCATGATAATGCACGACCGCACACCGCAAGAGTTGTAAGACAGACTCTCGCCGCATCTAACATCAATGTCCTGCCCTGGCCTGCTCAGTCGCCAGACTTGAACCCGATTGAGCATGCATGGGATATGCTACAGAGAAGAGCTCTGCCGAATATGGAGGGTATCCAGTCGCAAGAAGACCTTTTTTTGTTGTTGCAACGAACATGGGCGGCCATTCCACAGCGTGATTTGGATGAACTCATTTTGAGTATGCCAAACCGATGTTCTTGTGTTGTTAGTGTTCGCGGTAGAAACACGGATTATTAATTGTTTAAGTTACCCAATAAAATTTTAAAGAAAACTGTTATTTCAGTCTTTTTTTCGAACTTTTGTGTTAGTGGTTCAAATGTCAAAAATCCCTTTATTAGGAAAATGGCAAATTTCTTTATTAATGCAAAGGTGACTTGGTTTATCGTTACTGTGACAAACGAAAACACTTTATTTGATGAATCCTTAAAGAAAATTTTAATTAATATCAATCAGGAGAAAAGTTATTGCAAAAATATATGTTGATCCCTAGACACTTTTGATGTGTGTATATTCGAAAGTTGTCTGTCTGTTACCTCTTCACACTTAAACCGCTGAACCGATTTACATGACTTTTTGACAATTCAAAAGTGCCTGTTAATGGTTTAATTGAAATAAATGCTTTCCGTCTTATTACAAAACGAGTTCTAACTTTAAACCTAGCCTAAACCTGCGAGACAGTTAGTGTATTTTAAACTTTATTCCGAGGAATGGAAAGTTCTTAATGCAAAACTGACAACATAGACTCGGGTTTAACATCATTTTTTGTAATAAGGACTTTAACTTTGTCGGAATTAAGTTCGAAATTTGAAAATGGCTCGATCGTTTAAACCTGGGTCTAAAGATAAACCTTGTTTTGTAATCAGGCTGTTTGAGTTTGATGAAATTTGGTATAGAGATAGTTTGAGTCCCGGTAAAGGACATAGGATAGTTCTTATCCCGATATTCCCCCGTGAAACCGCGGGGCGCTGATAGTTACTTATTTTTGTTGGCGTACAGTCGAACTATTTTGTGTAAATCACACCGTGGTAACTTAGATGAAGTGACCTGTCAATAGTGTACTAGTGTAATAATCCCTAGCAGTAGACGTACAGCTCACTAAAAGCTCACTTAACGTAAGTTTTCACGTTGAGATTTTTCAGAATACACTTTGACCCCTTTATTCATAAACGTTGCTTATTGATTACCGATTGTTTAACCATACATTTTTGAAGTTTAGACGTCACTTAAATTTAATCTGTCTGTGTGTTTAAGTCTGTGTAGGTATGTTGGACCTAAACCTGAACAATCATCCACCTTAAATCAAAATTTCGCCTTTTAAAATAATCTTCAACATCTTCCTGACCCTCAAACATCATAAAAAATCTTTAAAAAACCTATGCCTTCAATCTATTTAACCCGTCGCCCGCCTCCCCTCCACAATCACTCACGGGTGACGTCACAACCCTATCGCGCCTGCACACGCACTGCATTCACTGGGTCTAATTGTATTTAATCGTTGTACTGTTTTTATTGCCGAGAATAGGAGAGGGTTATGATTTATTTTGGCAGGTTGCATATGGATGGAGCAGGTTTAGATATTAGGAGTTTATGTAGCTATTTGTTTTTGTTGTTTGTTTGTGTTTTTTTTGTTTGTTTGCTATTTGTGCTATTTATTTTTTTTTTGTTTTTTTTTGTATTTGTTTTTTTTTTTGTTGCTGTTTGTTTTTTTTGGTTGTTTGTTTTTGTGCCTTTGTTTGTTTTATACAAGTGCCTAACATTGTTTCAATAACGTACTAGTTTCTAAACCGGTCCCCATACGTATTTATAAATGTTTCTTAAAGTTTTAAGTTTCTCTGCTAAACCATATATATTTTTTTATGTTTAAGCTTTTCTTAACAGCATTTTAAGTAAGAGAGTTGGAATAAAGTTGCGTAATTTTAACTTATTTCTATTAGGGCTTAGCTCTCCCGTCAGATAGAAGCCGTAAAATAGCAGAATCACTGATTAAACTCATTCCTTTTTAAATAAACCAATCAAATTAACATTTTATCCAATCATTGCAAACAATAAGCGCGGAACAAAAAGGAAAAGTGTCGCTACACCATTACCACCATGGAAAATTAAACACAATATTATGACTTGTTTTACACTTTTCATGTCAATTTCGCGGGGTATTCCTCAAAACGCACCAACTTTAAAACGTACCAAACGAATATATTAAAAAAAATTAAACAAAAAAAAATATTACAATTTTATTCCTCGAAATGCATCAACGATGAAACATAGAGAAAAGCATGAAGGATTCGTCAGAAATGATATCGATAGACGATTCATTTGGTGTGTTTCAAAGTTGGTGCGTTTCGAGGAATACCCCAATTTCGCAGCATTCTAGTTCCGAATATTGCCCACTGGTTATTTTATTTGTAGCCAATGTGGAAAATGTCCAAAACATAACCCAAAAACACTACCACAGTTTTGTCAACATTACAACCCTCCAAAGACTATCGTTCAAGCTAAACCAACATGACCTAACTCCCTTTCCAATTTACGTGTAAACCCGGTTATTCGGTTATTTGGTTCATTCGCCGACACCTAGCCATTCGTCAATGAAGGTAATCATCGGACGTCGACCCCAGGGGGACTGACTGATCAATATTTTCGGTTCGGTTTGACAGTTTCCGATAGGTCATTTGTGTGACAGGTGAAATCGAGGACAATTATTTTTCAGAATACGGAAGTTTAGAACAAAATTTAAGAGCGTTTACGCCGTACGGCAATTCATACAAACTTTCAAGTCCTTATTTTTCGAAATGAATGAACCGATTTTAATGAAACTTCATACGCATAAGCAGGATACAAGGGTCTAAAAAGTTAGTAGAGAACATTTTCGAAAAATAGTGTTACAGCCAAATTAGACTCATTTAAAATTTTCCATAGAAACAAAGATTTCCAGTTATCTTTTTTTTAAATAAGACATTTCGAAAATGTTCTCTACTAACTTTTTAGACCATTGTATCGGGCTTATGCGCATGAAGTTTCATTAAACGCGGTTCATTAATTTAGAAAAATAAGAGCTTGAAAGTTTGTATGAAATGTCGTACGGCGTAAACGCTCTTAATATTTAAAAACTTGCGAAACTTAAAATCACTTTGAAAACAGTTTATCTGCTGTTTGTAATTAGTTTTACAGAATAATTATTTTCTTTCTTGTCAAGTTTTGACTTTGTCGAAAATAAATCGTTTACATGTTGTCGATATGTTTCACAGTGCAAGCAACGGGTGTAGCACGATCGCGCGGAGTAAACTTCAGTTTACTACGTACGTACGTACGTTCACGTAGGTACCTAAATTCGAATGTAATTAATATTGCCATTCAACGTGGCAATGCTGCCAGTCTTCTGGGCACGATTCCGGATGACAGCAATGCAGGCGAGTACTTTCACGCCTACTAAGTTACCAAAACCTAAAGGTTTTTTTGTATGTTTAGTTAGTAAGGCATTAAATTTAGTACCTTGTGTAAATAGTTAGTTGCGGTAAGTATATAATTGCAAATAATCATTTTAATGTTTATGAAATAGGTAATAAATAACGTAATTAAAATTTAAAATACTCGTTTCGCACAAAATACTAATTTAGTTTATCTTTATTCATGTCTATTCATACTAAGTAATTGTGTTCGCTGCAAAAATTTAAACCAAAATGCCATAGGATAGTTGTATTTTCGATTAAAAAATCATTCGAATTTATGTAAAGTTTACTTAGAACGTTCGAGCTAGGGCCTCTGCTACAACTTTATAGTTAAAACATGTTAAATTCAATAATTAAAAGTTGGTATTTCTTTAATGCTAAGCTTAAAAGACTTGTTATAAAATATGATTTTTGGCATTTTCAATCTCAAATAGCAGCCGGGGGGCTAATTTTAGGCTTTCGCTGTAATAGTAAAAAATGCTCTAGATGTTATTTCTCATAAGACAGCAGTACTTTTTAGGGTTCCGTACCCATTACTAAGACTCCACTGTCCGTCTGTCACCAGGCTGTATCTCATGAACCGTGATAGTTAGACAGTTGAAATTTTCTGTTGCCGCTATAACAACAAATACTAAAAACAGAATAAAATAAATATTTAAGGGGGCTCCCATACATCAAACGTGTTTTTTTTTCGGCGTTTTTGCCTTGTGGTACGGAACCCTTCGTGTGCGAGTCAGACTCGCCAGTTTTTTTTCTGGCCGACACTTTAATTTTTGGGTATAAAAAGTTCGACACTTGAATGATGTCCTTTGTGAGAAGTAAAAAACACAACGTTGCGTACCTACCTATATCCTGAAAAAAGGCAATTTTTCCACTAAACACAAATTGTATCAAAGTAATCACGCATTCATTGTGAAATACAAAACTAATAAAGAACTATTAATACTAATTACATTTTATCGAAAGTGTTTTAAAAGCTATTAAGTAATTAAGTCATTATCTATGATTGCTGTCATTAGAGCTGAGTCATCTATTACCTACAGTGACCCATTTAATGCCTAAATAATGCAATGAATAGACTGAGTGAATAGGGTCATGGATGTGAGTATTATCATCGTAAACTTATTAAGGGGCTTACAGGACCTAAACACAAGAATGCAAGTTTTAGAAACAATAAAAGTATATGATCGACTACAGTAAACAAAATTAGAAAAACATATGATATTCTTCAGGGCCTTTGCGTATTAAACCAACCGGAGACGCCACGAGTACTAATATCTACGCAAATAAGTCTGTCACTTTCATCGCGGGGGACGAGGGAACGCACAAAAGTAGTAATAATACACTAATGCAATTCGATCGCGTTGTGACGCACGCATACAAAACATAAAACAAATACAAGCAATAAACTATACGCACACATTATTATAACCGCTATGACCGGCGGTCTCGTACCTTTGGCAGCGGGGATCGCCTGACAATGGCGCCTCCAGTTGGTTTAATACTCAAAGTTCAGGACACATGCTAGGTAGATAGTGTGTTGAAAACATAGTACAACTTTGATACGATAGAAAAAACCATGAAAATACCTCTGATTTTTTTTTAGAATATAACCATACAATCATTCTGATTTTTTGACAGATTATTCTACAAAAAACATTTTTCGTCCAAACAACAGATTTTTTGTAATTAAATAATTGCTTCATATTTTCCAATAAATTACCAGCGTTGTGTCATCGCGCTTCTCTTTCTTTTCTATGCAGTCCGACAGTGACCGCGCTTTAGGTCATGTAAGCCCCTTAATAAGCATTATCATCGTAATCTTAATGTGATAGCTGAAAAGAGAGCAGTGGTAACTTCCGAGACTTACGAGTCGCAAGTCGTAGGTTCGAACCCAGACAGGCGCTTTGCTTTGTGTAAATATTTCATCACCACTGCTCTCAAAACGGCAAAGGAAAACAACGTGAGGAAACCGGCATGTCCTGGAACCAAAAATTCAAAGACATATTGTGACATCTACCAACCCGTACTGGGCCACGTGGTTGTTTACGGCCCACTCCCCTTCACGAACAGGAAGCCTGTGACCTAACAGTGGGAACAATATCATGATTTAGGTACCTATTTCAAGAGGAGACTCTTAGAGTAATTGTAAATACTCAGGTAGGTAACTTAGGACCTACCTACTAATTAAGCTTGTAGCGGTATCTACAACGCCACATGCGAACAACGCGTCATACTGACGTCACGCAAAATCCTGCATCGCGCAAGCAGAGTTTACCGCGCAACTAGCATAGATACAACGGCCCGACATGAATCATTGGGCAGTTGCCCGCCAGACACAACACCCGTCTGGTCGGAGGATCCTCCCTTTTCTATGGAGGATGAGTGAACTTTACATCCTGTTCCTCATACCTCTATACTGGTGACCCCGAACATGAACGTCAGCGCAACCTTCGTGCACCTACTCCAGCGTGACGTCATCATCACTCCCGCAAGCTTTAGAGCGGCGAGTCATACAGCCAGCCAGCATCCACGGCTTCAACGGGTATCCTGACCACCAGCATGCAGCGACCGCGCATACCTGGTCATCACCCTCAGCCTCATCAGCAACCTCGGCACAGCATACTGCACTTTCGGCCGGTCCTCAAGCAGAGCCATAGAAACCCTCTCCTGGTCGACGCCAGCAGTCAGCCTCAACCCGGCGCTGTACCACATCCGACGCACTGGAGCATAATGCAGCGCCACCCCGACTCACTGGGGACATCTTCGCAGACAGTTCCGACTCACCGTGAACTATGCGGCGACCGGTTCCGACTCACTGGAACCTCAGCTGGCCTGGCAAGCATCGCAATATACAAGACTCAGCCCACTGTCGACCTCCGGTCTCCGGGGGGGAGTGATGTAGCGGTATCTACAACGCCACATGCGAACAACGCGTCATACTGACGTCACGCAAAATCCTGCATCGCGCAAGCAGAGTTTACCGCGCAACTAGCATAGATACAACGGCCCGACATGAATCATTGGGCAGTTGCCCGCCAGACACAACACCCGTCTGGTCGGAGGATCCTCCCTTTTCTATGGAGGATGAGTGAACTTTACATCCTGTTCCTCATACCTCTATAAGCTATTCTCTAAAGCATCTCGAGCTAGTCTTTTACCAAAGCTTGTCTTTTTGTTTTTTTTGAGGGTGGGAAGTCATCAAATGACCCCTCCCGCTCCACCCAGAGAGGAGGGGTCAAATGACCCCTCCTCTCTGGGTGGAGCGGAAGGGAGTGTCAGACTCTTACTGACTAAAACCCATCCATGTTCCTTCTTTAGCCCTTTATGTTTGAGGCGCGAGTAGAACACGTATGCGCCATACGGCACGGGCCTGGTCCTGATCGGACGGTGAGCTACCCATTACTCTCCGTCCGCATTGTGCTCATTATTATGAACAACTTTTATTAAGTTCATATAACTCGTCAAAATGTAGGGAACAGCTGATTTTTTTCGCGATTTCAGGATTGGTCCCATAGTAAAAGTTGATCATAATGATGAGTACAATGACCTCTTAAGAGGATGTTGGTGTTTTTCCAATAACCCTGTATAATATTTATACTCAGAAAATGATGTCACCTCAAGTGGATAATAAGTACCTACCAATCCAAAACTAAGCTCATCCACATCACACATCGTATAGGTATTATGGTTATTAAATATGCAGCAATGGACGCAATACATCGGCGGCGGCATTCCACCACCAACGTTATTCATAATAAATTATTCAAATGTTACATACTCGTAAGTCGAACTCGTGTCAAATATCCTGTAATTTAGTTAATCGCCTGAAAATTGTCATCATTGTAATATACTACTTTTAATATACTTAACTACAGCTCTGCTGTAAGCTATTAGTTCAGGAAACTTTTTAAAATAACGAAATTAACTTGATTATAGCTTAATTTTGTTATAGTTAACAATTTTAATTTGAATCAATCAAATTAAAGTTCGATTGATCGAGAAGGGTCGATTTGACTTCTCTTTTTTTTTACTTTCCGTTTTTTTACGGTACGACACCCACTGTAGTTTTTAACCCACCAATGATCAGAGCTTAATTTGAAAATAAATACTTACTTAGTTCTATTTTTTTTTTGTATTCTTTATTTATATAAGGGAATTTTGTACGCATATGCGACGATAGCAATCCCATCGTGCTTTTCAAATAACAACTTACTCCTAAACTAAATAAACGAATCTTAGCCACACAAAACCTAACTCAATTTTTTCTTTGGCCTGTAATGTGTCCGACTACTGGGCAAAGGCGGAGGCCTTTTTCTTCCAAACCTGTCTTGCACGATGTCTCATCATGTAGACCCTTCAAAGCTTACCTTAATTTAATATTTAATAAAAAAACTACATAATATGTACAGTCTCGAGCATAAGTATTGTACTTGGGTTTATTCAAAGGCAATTTTCTCCTTTATTTTTGAATGAAATTTTATGTTATTACGAACAAAGTAATTTCGAACTCATAGGTTTATGTAAAGTATCGTATTTCAACGTTGCATTCGTCATTTCACGAAAAAGTTGCCGATTGTTGACATATTAGTGCTCGTGACTTTACGCTGCTTCAGAAGTAAGCTTACCTAAAATATCACTAAACATTCCAACAACAAAAGTAATTGCATCACTTTCGCTCTCTTAGTAGGTTTTCGAAAATTTTAGATTTTCGAGGTAGCCCCTTCCTCCTTGTTGTTCTTTAAACAAACAGAGGAAACGCACTTCTCAACTCGTTGCACTTGACGGTAATGGATTACCGACAAGTTTATCGGATATATCCCACCAACATATTATTATGTGCATCCTCGAATTTACTATTTCTATTTAACGGGCTACCGCGAAAATCTAAAATCTTCGGAAACCTACTAAGAGAGCGAAAGTGATGCAATTACTTTTGAAACGCAAAAGAAGAGTGATGGCTATGATGTACGTGCGATAGGAATAAAACGACGTATGTGCCAAAACGAATTTACTCCGTTTTTTAACAAAATAAATGAATTAAATCTAAAACTACTTTGAGTAAACTTTGATATGATAATTCTCTATGTTTTTAAATAAATTCCATTGACTAACTCTTAAGCGTTACGCCGTGATGTCGAAAAAAGTAAAAAATTGATATAACTTTGCAATTGTTTTGTATCGAGTAAAATTCATTGAATCGTGTGTATTCCTTTTACGTGATACTAGACCAAAGAGTCAAAAAACATATACCAAAATGTTAAATCCCACACACTTAACAAGTTTCACGAAATAGAAAAACCACATTTTTTTCAACATAACATCCTAAAAGTGTATATCCGATGTATATGCTAATCTACAACCAAATTTCTTTCAGAATCGTGTAAGCTAACACTTGTGCCGTTCAAATCTTCACAAGGGCCCCCATGCCTCGAGGCCGTTTTCAAGGAAATTGCATTCTAAACCCGGACCCCTACAAGGGTTCCTCACTACAACGAGGATCCCAATCCTACAATGAAACTGCTTAAACTAGGAATTGAGTACACAAGATTTATTTATTTATGTTGTTAATGGGATTTGCATTTTTAAGTTGGTAGAAAAGCCTTTCTGAATGTTATTAATTGAAGATTGTTTATTGATCGCCTTCCAGGATGTTTTCTGATTTCTGCGGCCTTCACAAGGTAATCTGTCCACCTTGTGGCTGGCCTTCCAACGCTGCAGGAATTCGCTGAATGCGGGAGGTAGAGAACCGGTCGAAGTGGCGGTGCTTGGTGGAGGCCGATGTCCAGCAATGGATGTCTTTCAGCTTTATGTTGTTTTCTGATTAAGTACATACATTGTCTGTGTGGTGCTGGACTTAAAGAATTGCACCACCCCTTACTTCCCGTGGGTGACGTAAAAGGCGACTAAGGGTCTTACCGGAGAATGGGCAGCAGCGTTCTCTATTTATTCCACCATCATACCATACTGCGATCGCCAACCCGCCTGCCAAGCGTGGCGATTATGGCAAACCCCCCCCAAAATTGGGGGAGGCCTATGTCCAGCAGTGGACGTCTATCGGCTGAAACGACGTCGACGAACGACGACATACATTAGATCAGGCCAAAATGCTATGGAAAATAAAATATATTTGGTTTTCTTGTGATATTTTACGTCAAACCAGCAACTGTTAGCAGTTTTGTAAGAAAAGCTGAAGGGAACCAAATATTCAAAACAAAATTAAAACCACACCTACACAATCAAGATTTTATGATTTCATCCTTAATGATAAATCTAGCCAAACTATGTCGTAATCAAATTGATAATTTATGAACTCCATATTCTCCGTACTCTTACCTGAAACTTACGAAACTCTTAGTTAACGTGATGCATGATTTGTATAACAAACTTTATACCAACTTAGCAATTCGGTATCGGTTCTAAGCGCCACACTTGGTACTTTGACCGTATTTCATACAATATAGTTAACTGGGCCAATCTTGAACGATTCTGTTCGAATAGAAATCCGGGAAATGTTGTTGAAAAGGCAACTTTTGAGAGGGAAAGGTCACTTCCGTCAATTTTCTATTAAATTAAAATACCTCTTGTATCGCCTAATTGGTCAAGTATTCAGGGAAAGTCAGGGAAATGAATTGTTACGCAAAAATTACAAGCAAGACCTACCTTTAATTGTCAAATTAATCTGCCTAGCCTTTTCCCAACTATGTATGTTGGGGTCGGCTTTCAGTCTAACCGAATGCAGGTGAATACCAGTATTTTACTTTGAGCGACTGCCTATCTGACCTCCATAACCCAGATAATAGGTAAGACTGGTTGTCAGACTTTCGGGCTTCTGACGACCCGTAACGACTGTCAAAGATCCACGAATGACAGCCGGGACCAACGGCTTAATGTGCTTTCCGAGGCACAGAAGGGGTCTTGGTATGTAAGGATGATCACACATCCACATACCGACCGCGGCAAGCGTAGCTTAACCTGATCGATCGACCCGTGCGGCTTATTACTTAGCCCTCTCCCAACTCTAATTGTCCATTTACTAAAATTGCAACTGTTATTTTTTAACAGTTGTTTGTCTTACGTTACTTTTCCATGTGTATTTGTATTACACGACAAATTGATGTAAGGTGTCAATTTACTTAACAATAACTTTCCTTGACTGTATATTTTAAAGTGATAATAATTTAGTAAGATATAATTTTAGTAAGCACAAAGCCGGTCGAAATGAAGGTCCTATGTCCAGCAGTGGACGTCTTTCGGCTGAAATGATGATGATAATAATGTAATTTTAGTAGCCAAAACATGTTCCAGCTGCATCAAATTTTACATATCACCTAGACTAAAAATTTTACATATCGCCTAGACTAAAAATTTTACATATCGCCTTGACTAAAAATTTTACATATCACCTGGACTAAAATTTTACATATCACCTAGACTAAAAATTTTATTTAACACCTGGACTAACATTTTACATATCACCTAGACTAAAAATTTTATTTAACACCTAGACTAAAAATTTTACATATCACCCAGACTAAAAATTTTACATATCACCTAGACTAAAAATTTTACATATGACCTAGACTAAAAATTTTACATATCACCTAGACTAAAAATTGTATATATCACCTAGACTAAAAATTTTACATATCACCTAGACTAAAAATTTTACATATCACGTAGACTAAAAAATTTACATATCACCTAGACTAAAAATTTTACATATCACCTAGACTAAAAATTTTACATATAACCTAGACTAAAAATTTACATGTCACCTAGACTAAAAATTTTACATATCACCTAGACTAAAAATCTTTACAAGCGTGATTAATTTCATTTCATTCTCCTGCCCTTATCTTAATTTATTTGTGGACCATGTGTGTGCAACATGTCTTTTTCTTCCATACTTCTCTATTAGTCGTCATCTCGGTAGTCACCCCCTTTCTAACCATATCATCATTCTCACATTCCATCCATCGTTTCTTTGGTCTTCCCCTACTCTTATAGCCATCGACATTCATACTTAAAACTTTCCTCACGACATTTTCCGCAAGCTTTTTCAGTAGGAAGTTTTCGTTTCGAAATAGATGCTTGTTTTCAAGGGCCTTTATACTTAATACTTTCTTATTATTATTTTTTTTAAACTTCCTTGAGAGCCGTGGTAGCCCAGTGGTAACGGCCGCGACCTACGAGTTGTAGGTCGTAGGTTCGAACCCAGACATGCGTTTTACATTGTGTAAATTAGTTCATCACCACTGCTTTCAAAATGGCGAAGGAAAACATCGTGAGGAAACGGGCTATCCTAGAATAAAAAACTCGAAGACATGTGACATCTACCAACCCGTACTGAGCCTGCGTGGTAGATTATAGCCCACTCGCTCTCGAAGAGTGGAAGCCTGTATCCAGTGGGAACAGTATAGGCTGAATATGAATACTTCCTTTATTATTTTTTTTTACCATTCCAATCTCACATTACTTGCCAATAACATGAATAAATACAAATATATAGGCCAATCCTTTCCCTGACACCCAATCATCTAAGGAACGAATAAATGAATAATAAAGCAAGCAAAAGGTGGCAAAAAACGTATAAGTAAAGGATTTAGAAATACAATTTTCTACACGAGAAGCCACGATGACTGCTTACCAAAGAATTTCGTGTGACATCCCCATTTTGAAATAGAAATAAAATTGATTTGCGTCAATGGAAATGTGACAGTATTGGATTTACAGTGAGGAGTACGGAAAATGTGTGCTTTGCTGGCATTTGAGGGATGATTTTGCATTTATTGTTACATATGTATTTCCTTTATAGGTACCGTATAACTGTCTTATATCAAGTAGTTTGGCCGTAAGAGTCTATTTAATTTAAAATTATAACTAGAGGGGGGGCAATTCTTGTAATTTTAAGAACGTTCACAGTCTAATCTCAGTCTCAATTTGTCAAAAACACCTCTAGTTTCCCTCCATTTTTAACAAGTTTTTGACATTGATTTTCTCCTCTCTTTATAATTAGGTCCGTGTTGTCCGGTTTCGTGGTTTTAAGAAAGGTGAGGAGATGACAACAGGGATCACCTAGCCTACCTATTAACAGACTGAGAATCGCATGAACGGTTTACCGAATGGTTATATTGATTACTCTAGAAATAGTCCAGGAAATTGCAAGCATAAAGCACAAAAAATTATACAACCCATGCATTTCCTCCCAACATTCGTAACATTGCTTTCAGAAAACCACAGCCAAACGATAAAACCGCGGGAAGTAACCAATAAAAATGCATTTCAAAAGCCAAACGCTACGAAGTTGAGTAGGTACAGTCAACAGCGCAATCAGCACCACTTGAACTACGAACACCGTCCTTACTGCCACGAAATAAAAGCGCTGTCAATGTAAGCCAAGGACGTGAGGTTGAAGGTACTAGCGGAAATGGAACTGACTTGGAGATTCCCGTCTTGCGGTGCCGGGAAGAATTGCTAATTAGCAGGAAATAAACTGTTGGAGCCGGCGCGAACATAAAATGGTGGGAATGTTAGGAATTTTTAAGTGGAGAAGATGAAGAAGGTGAATAATAAAATTATTATTGTTGGTGCAATAATATGGTAAGATGACGTTTAGACATCACAACACTAGATGAGTAATCAAACTATCCTGAGACATGATCAAAAGATCATTTATGTTCAAAAATCACAGTTCCTGACGTCACATCGGGCCACACACCACACCGCGCTTGCAGGCTTCCCCCGCCACTCACTCGTTCGCCGACACCTTGAGCGTGCGCACACAATCGGTCGTCTCTTTGTTAATCTGCAATACTGAATACAGTTCTTGTAATATCGCAGTAGTTTTTTATTTACCAAGTCAAGACCACCAGCAGCACACCTGGAGCTTGATACTCAACATCCGGCTCGAAGGACCAAGCACCAAATAAAAAAATAAAAAGCATTTTTTATGAAATTCTAAGTAGCTACCAGCCCGGAGTCTGGATTGGTGGAAAGTTAACGATAAAAGACTCACCCTCTTATACACACTAGCGTCTGCCCGCGACTTCGTCCTCGTGAAATTTCGGCGTTCCACCGCGTCGCATCCCATCCCCCGCCCGCGCTATTACTTCGTTTTCGCTTAGCGTTCCTTCTGACTTTTTTACGTTTTGCTCGGCTCCTAAGGGTTGCAGCGTAATGGTTATTATTCTATATCCTTCTTCAAGAATTGGGCTATCAAATGCAACAAGAATTTAACAAATCCGACTGGTAGTTCCCGAGATTATTGCGTTCAAACAAACAAACTCTTTAGCTTTCTTATTAGAAGATTAGAATAGTCTTAGACAACAGAAGCGGAATATTTTCAAAAACAAATTACTAAATGACCTACAAAGTTACATTTCTTATAAATCATTTTTAATTAGCAACAAGTACAAATGTAGGTAAACAATAAGTGCATAAGAATTATAAATAAAACACGACTCTAATCAGCACTATAACGTGCCTAGAATACGCCCGTTGCATCCGAAAACCAAGCAGCCAGCAGACCAGCGCCCAATGACAGCGCACCATGCCTTTTTTTACCCGACTGCGCGACGCAAAGGAGTGATAATGTGTTCATCTGCCTATGTATGTATGTATGTTTGTATGTTCCATTGAAGCACTATACAAACCAAAACGCCTGGGCCAATTTTTATGATTCACACGTTAATCGATTCCTCTTAGTCCGGCGAGTGTCACTAAAGACATGATGTTAGTGAAAATTCAATATGGCGGCTACTGGACGCCTTATTAATTTTTTTTTTTCAAAACTTATCGTGTGGGGTATCAAAATAAAGGGTTTTAAAAGGTGATTACAAAAATATATAGAACATATATACTTAAAAGCAATTCGAAGCATTTTAAATTAAATAAAAGTTGGAAGCAGGCATTTTTAAATTCAAATTTTTTATTTTTTTTAATAATTATGAACTGTCACTCGGACCGTGTAGGTTGGAAGAAGGAGTATCTAAGAATAGATACAGAAAGAAGATAGATAACTTACTGGCAACGCTAACATTTTGCCAATAATGCCATAAGTACCTACTTATGACATTATTGGCAAAATGTTAGCGTAATATACGTACGCGCCTCCAAACAAGTGCCTTATCTTTATTTCAGACAGTAAGAATCACAAGAAAATCTAGCCATAGATGTTCTCTCGTAATTGGGTTGCAAGAGATGTTCGATGTAAAGTACGCACAGGCTCTGAACTTGCACAAGCTTCCTTGTAGCTACCTCTAACCTACGTAGATACTCTGTGGTACCTACCTCAGTCTACACTTTGTAGACAATTAGTAGCTCGATGTATCCAGCCGTTCAACTCACTCAAAACATACTAGAGCAAACTCGAGACACGCCAGTGCAAATATTTTGACACACAAGGACTGCTGTTAGGCCGAACTGTGTGGCTTGTGACAAACTATGCACGACTGTGTACGGATACGTTTTGTCTTGAATATGGAGTAGAAATAAACTCCAAAAAATCACACTAATATTATAAAAGCGAAAGTTTGTGAGTATGTTTGTGTGTGTGTTTATATGTTTGTTACTTCTTTACGCTCAAACCGCTGGAACAATTTTTATAAAATTTAGTATGGAGATAGCTGACACCCTGGATTAACATATAGGCTTTTTATTGCGATATTCCCACGGGATCGAAACTTATGCGGGTGAAACCGCGGGGTGCAGCTAGCTTTAAAATAAAAGGTGTAAGTATTTAGCCCAATTTTCAGTATTAAATCGCTACTGATTCCTGAGGTCTCTTCTTCTTTTCATGGTTCTCTTCCTCGTTGTTTTTTTTTTATATAGTTTGAGCCCAGTTGGTGGCCACGTTTGCGGCATCAGTGGCAGTTTTTAGGCCATCCAAGGTGCAAGTTGGCGGGCACTTAGGACACCACAGCAAGTGGAGTATTGTCTGATCAGAAATGAATGAGGTAAATGATGGTTCCTGAGGTGTGATAAAAATATAAATAACTAGTTCTTTTTAAACCCAACTCACCTAAAATAGTGACAATTACTTTTCAACTAATCATTTCAGATATTTAATAAATCAAAGACACACAATTAAAAACTAATCACAACTACTGAACTATAATTAAAATAAAAGTACGAAAAAAAATCGACTATAATATTCAATGTGTTAATAAAATTCAATTTCCCAGTGGAACTTGGTTCATATTAACGCTTCGAGAAAGTTCATAACTTCAGGTGACGTTGTTCCCACACCACTACATACCCAGCTCTAGTGATGTGGCTTCGCACAGCTCACACAGTTCGCACTAATTATACCGAGTTATGGAGGCGGTATTCGCTGTATGAAAATTATAGTGTGGGGAATCGATTGTAGTCCACACCTGTGTTTGAATCGATTAGTGTTCCATGCTTGTTGTGGTCTCAATATCGAGTAGTTATTAGTGGGTAGGAATAGCTAATGAAGGGATAATGTTGAATTCGCTGCATATTATGTTACTAAGAAATTGCATTGCATAACGTAATAAAACAGCCTTGTTTTTCCTCGAAGGGTTAAGCATCTTCCTATATCTCGAGGGTAGCATCTTCATATAGTTTAATAAAATAATATTTTGTTCTGGCTCCTCGCTCCAATCTCGCGGTTGCGCTCGCTTTGCTCGCAATTGAATTGTCTCTCGTTTTCTGTCAGCCATGTCGCCGCTCGCGCTCTC
Organism: Mesoligia furuncula; assembly: GCA_916614155.1. Classification (NCBI taxonomy): domain Eukaryota; kingdom Metazoa; phylum Arthropoda; class Insecta; order Lepidoptera; family Noctuidae; genus Mesoligia; species Mesoligia furuncula. The sequence continues at coordinate 7,579,565 of OU744794.1, forward strand.
CTACGCTCGCTCCTTTTTGTCAGCTAGGTTCTTGATACCATGGGTGGTCCCTCGCTTACGCTCGGAGTTAATTTGCTGTGCAAAATAAAAAATACGACTATCATATCATAAGTTCAGTACTTATGATATGATTGTCGTATTTTTTATTTAAACAATTAATAATATTGAGTGATTATTAATTTGATGTGTGTGTGATTGATATCTCGTTTATTTTTACCCTAAAAATTACTAAGAAACTAGACTATGTTTGATATGACCTTTTAAGAAGGTACGGAGTGTATAATATAATACTCGTATATACGGAAGTCAACAAATCAAAATGGCGAGCATGCAACTGCTCGCGTATAGATTGGAATCTAGAGTTCGGCGCGCTTATTCATAAACACGATTAGTCCATTTGCGTACTGGCACTGAATATTATGGAATAAGGTAGTTAGTTAGATCACTACGAAGTATACGCGAGTATTTGCGTGCTCTTGTATAGATTGGAAGACCTTCGTAAAAAAGTGAGTTCCAATCCATACGCGATTAGTTTCACACCCTTGCGTTCTGGCCTTGTATCGAAGAAAATAGGTACGCAATGGGCGAGCCTATTGCACTCCACAAATCAAGACTCCGTGTTGCTACAGAGAAATTCCAGACGGAAGAATCCTGACCTGGGAACCAAACCCAAAATTATGTTACTGGTATTTTTGAGTAATTATTTTTAAGTATTTTTGTAACAATACTTTCCCGAAACTTAAGAAACGATTTAATTAAGTATTAGTTGCACAATAAGCACCGTTATTGACAGCTTATATTTGATTTAGCACCTATGTAGTTTTTTATCGCCAAAGGAATGATGAATCAACAAAGATGGCTACTATGTAGATTGAGCATGAGTAGGACTATTTCATTTATAGCTGTTGCCCGCGACTTTGTCTGCGATCCAGGATGAAAAGAAGCCTTTGTCCTTCTCCAGCACCTTCCGTAACACACTATCAATCTCAATCTGAATCATTTTAAAGGATGTTGCTAATCCATTGCTTCCAATGTTCGAAAAATTCGCCTACTCAACTACGTAGCTAAGTAACGCAATGAATGTTGTTGAGCTGTCAAAATTAAAGCCATTGCTATTGATAGGGTGTTACGCAATTGCCTTGCAGGTCATGGTGCCAAATTTCATTCAAATCCGTTTTAGCGTGAAAGTGTATTAGCCATACGAGTATTATCTCACAGTGCTTTAAATTTTACGTTTATCATTCAATTTAGAGATCGTTTACATAATTAGCATAATTAGCCGAGCCCCAAAACGACCCATAAATATACCGGGAGCCTTTCTTTTCGCATAATGTTCTTTTTCCTAAAATACTTTGGCATCACTATTTTGGTATAATTAGTTTTGCCATAATAATACTTTGCCATATTTTTTTTGGCATACAGTTTATGTTGGTAAAATAATCTTGAAAGCTAATTTGTTTTGGCATAAACTGAATTCGCATAATACTAAACTAAAGTACTTAAAATTAAAATTAAAGCATTGTCGTAAAAATTCAATATGTAGGATGCAAGAGCGAGCGAAGGGCACCCCGAGGTTCGGTTTGGTTAGGTTCCTTTAAACCCTGCAGACAGAAATAGGAGCCCCGCGCAGGGTCAGGCCCCGCTCCGTCGACCTGACGTCGTTAGAAATAAAACATACAGCATGCTAAATTTATGCTTTAGAATGTTATGCTTAATCATTACTATGATTAGAGAAATTATGGTAAAAAAATTATGCGTAAGCTATTATGCGCAAATAATGTTATGCGAAAATATAAACATGAGAAACAAAAGTATGCCAAGTTATATTAGGTCTTAAAATTTTATGCAAATGGATAGGGAACCAAATATTCCATGTCCACGTCACAAAACTCTTCATACTCCATAATATAATAACATTCTCACTGGACAAGTTCCCAGTGCGTTATTTAATGAAGTTAGTTTATTAGTTGTCGCTAGTTTCAGCAACGATTTCAGCGTTCACGATACTCACATATAATTATAGGAGTTATTAGTAACTTTAATTATGTAGGATAATTGTGGTCCCTGGAGATAGACAGTGGGAAATAGTGTGGTGAGTTTGACCATAGTTTTGCGTGGCATTCTGGTCTAGTGTTTACAGAGAATTTGAATAGTTTCAGAACTTTTTACAACGGTTAGTAGATCATCATCATCATCATCATCATCTGCCTAGCCAACTTTGTTGGGGTCGGTTTCCTGTCTAACCGGATGCAGCTGAATACTAGTATTTTACATGGAGCGACTGCCTATCTGACCTCCACAACCCAGTTACTGGGTAATACGATATCCCTTGGTAAGACTGGTCGTCAGACTTTCGGGCTTCTGACTACCCGTAAAGACTGTCAAAGATCCACAAATGACAGCCGGGACCAACAGCTTGCAACGGTTAGTAGGTATTAAATCAAAAAATCTTAAGTCATCGCTTATGACCCAGGGGAGTAATTACGTACAGTCACGAGCAAAAGTATGTATACACTTGGCTTTATTCATAGGCGATTTACTCCTTTATTTTTGAATGAAATTTTATATTAGTAGGAACATAGTATTTTCGAACCCATAGGTATATGTGAAGTATGAAAAAATCGCAATTTAAAGTTGCCAAGTGTTGACATATTGGTGCTCGTGACTGTACATGCTAAAAGTAGTAATGGTTTTCATTTTAACAGTTTAACAACATACATTGCCTTATTTACGTTGTTGAGCAGACATTTTTTCAGAACATATGAAGCAATGGATTAGCAATATCCTTCAAAATCATTCAGATGGTGATTGATCGTGTGTTACGCACTTACACAATAAGGTCTGTGAATTTAGTTTTATTTTTATGAATTAATAGTAGTTACTTCTAGTAACAAGGTGTAATGTAAAAGTAAGCCGTAAAAGTATTCCTACTTGTCTCTGATCCAAGTCTCTGCGATCGGGAATTTAAACTATATTGAATTCTCGATCACAGAAAAATAGACAGAAAATATGACATATTAGTCGATTTGCACGTTTCGAGCGAGTGCGAATCGATTAATAAGCCATATTTCTGACTATTCTGTAAAAAAAATACATGTTTTATAATATTTAACTCTTATCACTTCTGTGCGCTAGTGTCCTTTTTCTATACCTACTTTATTGCTTAAAATTCATAATACTCGTATGTCAATTGCCTTAAACAAGGTGTAACGTTAAATGCGCAAAACCTCTTAAAGGGTCATTGTACCCATCATTATGAACAACTTTTACTATGGGACCCAAGCTGAAATCGCGAAAAAAAATCTGTTGTTCCCTACGTCTATGCTCTCATAACTCGTCAAAATGTACTAAACAGCAGATTTTTTTTTTGCGATTTCATGTTGGGTCCCTACTAAAAGTTGTTCATAAAGATGAGTACAATGACCTCTTAAGAGGTTTTGCGCATTTAACGTTACACGTTGTATATATTTCTGGAGTTATCGATTCGCCAAAAATAAATTAACTTCGTGCGAGTCGCCTATTAATAAAAAAAATATATTTTAAAGTGACGATTCGCACGTTTCGGGCGAGTAAATTCGTGCGAATCGACTAATAAGCCGAAAATATGCAGACAGGCGTCTACATATTTTGAAAATGAGTTCTCAAAAGACACTTAGTTAGAAATACCGTATACCTACTCGACCCTATCTTCAACACTCTCAATCTATATTGCATCAAAGTTGGCGTCGATCCCCTCTGTCGTTCTCACTTCCTGCCGGACGGCGAGACAGATAAGAGCATCTGGCTAGCCAGTTTGTGTCCGACTATCGACCGAAAATATCGATGAGTTCTAAGAAAAGTAGTTTTACTAAAGAATAGTCGAATTTATTTTATATTTTGTAGCAACGACTCTGTAGCTAATGCAAGACTGTTTTTTTATATAATTGTAAAAAGTTTCCATAGAGTTTCTTGCCCATTCTTCTCCGTAGGAACATTATACTGCGCTTTAGAATGGCAACTGGCTTCATCTTTCTGACTCCTTTCACTATTCAAAAGTGCCTGTGAATGATTTGAGGAGCCTTTGTCTTCTAAATAGTTCCTGTAGAGTCCTAACAACCGAAGAAGAAATTTCCTGTATTCCGGGTATTCATCATCATCATCGTCATTTCAGCCGAAAGACGCCCACTGCTGGACATAGGCCTCCCCCAAGTTGCCCCAAAAACAGAAATATGGCTAATTAGGGTTGCCATAGTCGCCACGCTTGGCAGGCGGGTTGGCGATCGCAGTATAGTATGGTGGTGGAATGCATAGAGAACGCTGCTGCCCATTCTCCGGTACGACCCTTAGTCGCCTTTTACGACACCCATGGGAAGTATGGGGTGGTGCTATTCTTTAAGTCCGGCACCACACAGACAATCCGGGTAATTCCGAGTATTGATGGTATCTATTTATCAACGTTAGTTATCAACTCCTTGAAGTAAGCACAAGTCAACCGAAAGATATTTATTCGAAATAACAAATCCCACAAAAACATTTCATGTTAAATGTTGCCAAGACGAGACCATGTAGCTCGCACTGTCAAAAAGTAATCAGATCTCATGTAGAGCCAAGCTTCTAACTCTACACGCCCTAACTCTACAAGGCCTAACTTCGCAAACTCTACACCTTAGTCAAAATATATGGCTTTATCCAAATACCAAATTATACCTACAACATTATACAACTTCCGATATCTCGTACATTTATATTTAAAAAATAAAACCGGGCAAGAGCGAGTCGGACTCGCGCACCGAGGGTTCCGTAACATCCGGGTTTATGCATAAGGTTTATGTTTATGATTTTTTTTTTTTATATATTTGAGTTGATTGAATGAAAGGTAAATTGCGGTTTACGATTTAAAATTGGTTTGAACGAGATGTAGTGAGTAGTTTTTTTTAATATTTATGGCGTAGGTATTAAAAAAAACTACTACATCTCGTTCAAACGAATTTTCGGTGGAAGTTTACATGGTAATGTACATCATTTTTTTTTTGTTTTATCTTTCTCTTATTTTAGAAGTTACAGGGGCACCCCCCTGTAACTTCTGAAACGTGACACACATTTTACCACTTTGGAAGTGTCTCTCGCACAAACTATTCAGTTTAAAAAAAAAATATATTAGAAACCTCAATATCATTTTTGAAGACCTATCATAGATAGTGACATACGGACGGACAGACAGACAGACAGATAGACAGACATGACGAATCTATAAGGGTTCCGTTTTTTGCCATTTGGCAACGGAACCCTAACAAACAGCAACGATTTCCGTGGCAAACATTTTTTCATGTTAAAAAAATATTCGATTTCACTTAGCCTGGCTCACTGACCAACTGCGGCTGGTCTCCCGAGAAATATGAAACACCGTTAACGAAGAAGATTTATGGTTCGATTTTTAATGGTTCGATTTTTAATGACAGTGGTGTCAAGTTAAGATGGTTACTGATCATCCGCAAAGATATTGTAAGCAAAATATGAAGATGAAAGTTGGCTGGTTGGCTGTTTCGTTTTTGTCGAGTTCCTGAACGAAATTGCCGAAGACAGCGTTTTGCGTTGTTTTCGTAGTAGGAAACATGGTGTTTTTCCGATGATGGATACGATTAATCACGTAATATGGCGCTGAAGGGGAAACTCTTGATGCTCTGTTGTTTTTGGTAGCATAATATTGGAATACTGTTGCATGTAGAATGTAGGTATGTAAGTGATAGATGTGTGTGAATTTATGAGTTGGAAAACGGTTGTTGCGTACAATTGTGTGAAGCGAAGTACTTGAAATTAATAGTAGGTGCTCAAAAGACTTGAAGTGTTTCTTTAGAAAAGGTATCTTTAAACACAATTCGTTAACTTTCTTCATATTCGACAAGTTGAAAGTTATTTATTTTGTTGTGTGAAAACGCATTTTTCTCTATAAAAAGAAAGAAAGAAAAATATTTTATTTGTGACACACACAATAATAACAATTAAAAAGAACATTATCGGCTGATTTTTCAATAGTCAGATAACATTTATTTGAAGAATAATAATTATGACAGTTTGACATATCTATATACATATATACTTATACTATATATATAAAAGAAAGTCGTGTTAGTTACACTATTTATAACTCAAAAATGGCTGAACCGATTTGGCTGAAAATTGGTGGGGAGTTAGCTTAGTACCAGGAGACGGACATAGGGGTACCTACTTTTTAATTTTTTACTTTTATTTAATACTTTTATTTACTTATAGGAGTAGGGTAGGAGTAGGTTAGGAGTAGGGTAATAGTAGGGAAGAAGTAGGGTAGGAGTAGTGTAGGAGTAAGTTAGGAGTATGGTAGCAGTAGGGTAGAAGTAGGGTAGGAGTAGGGTAGGAGTAGTGTAGGAATAGCGTATGAGTAGGGTAGGGGTAGGGTAGGGTAAGGGGTAGGACACCACGCGAACGAAGTAACGCCGGGCAGCTAAAAATAATTTATATGGCAAAACAACGTTTGCCGAGTCAGCTAGTTTTCTATACAAAAGCTGTAAAACCGTAATATTTATTCCTCAGATAAAAGTTAAGAAAGCTTACACGCGTAAGTCACGATTTTATTGTTATAGGTGCTGTGAATTTGTAAGCAACTCGTACTGTTCGATACTCACACTTAATTTAAACTAGCTCCGCCCCGCGGTTTCACCCGCGTACATGTCGATCCCGTGGGAATATCGGGATAAAATGTAGCCTATATGTTAATCCAGGGTGTCAGCTAATTCCATACAAAATTGTAAAGTAACAAACATATAAACACACACACACACAGACATACACCCTCACACTCACAAACTTTCGCCTTTATAATATTAGTGTGATATCTATGACCTTCATATCACTCAATAAAAAAAACTTAACCTCTAAAAAATTCCTTACCAAAAAACTATTTCATATTAAAACCGCTTACACCCCACGTATTTATCTAGAGCGGTTCGCACCCAACGATCAACATCAGTCGTTCGAGAGCCCTCAAGAGCTGTAACAACCCCCACGGCTCCAAGGACTTTACCAGATTTCAGGGGGTAGGTAGTTTTTTGTGAAAGCAAACAGTTTATCGAGATTTGTTCAGGCTTACAGGATTTGTAGACGAATGTAGATTTAAGATGAAATCATTTAGGGTTCCTTTTCTGTTTTATCGTATTGCTTTTGTTTAGAGATATGTTTGAAGTGTTTGCGGACTTTTATTACTGTGTATACACACAAAATTATTTTTCTTTATATGGTGTTTTTGAAGTGAAATCTTCTTTAGGAGCGTTGGGCATTTTTGGGATGGGAAAAACCATTGAATTCGCGCTACAGTTACCGTAAGCGACACCACGCGTATTTTGTTTATAAGACGATTTAAAAAATAACCGCTTCGGATGTGTTCGGCTGTCCTCGGGATGTACTCGGTTTTAATGTATATTATCCGATATGTCAGTGAGTGATGGCAAAGTATTCTGTTTGTGTTTTGTTTTCACTTATGTCAGCACTCCCGGAGTGCCACTGTTTTTTTTTATTTGAGATATTTACGTTGCTTGTTGTATGCCAATTATTGAATACAGACGAATTACATAGATAAAATTAAAAACTTATCTATGTGCTATTGAATGGGATCTTTTTATCTAATACTAGCTTCTGCCCGCGACTTCGTCCGCGTGAAATTTCTTGTACCCCGGCCCACCCCGTCGCATCTCATCGGATGCCCACGCTATTACTTAATTTTTGCTTAGCGTTATTTCTGACTTTATTTCTATTTCCTTAGGGTCATAATAATAATAGTAGCCTCTCCGACCGTTTTCGGTCACGGTGGCCAATCTCAATGGAGATTAGCCAGGTACGCAGGATATATTATAGTGCACAAGTGTGTGCGCAAACAAGGTGCACTCTCTGTTCATTTACTCTCATAGACCGATGGGACCGCAATCCGACACGACCGGGGAGAGTTCAAGCGCAGGACCAACGGATTTACGTGCTATCCGAGGCACGGGGGTATTAAACCGCCAACTTCCAAACTTCAGACTGTTACTAAGAAATTCCTAATGGAAAACCCAATAACAGTTTGCCCGACCAGGGAATCGAACCCAGGACGCCACGCTCAGCAGTCGCGCTTGCAACCACGAGACCAACGGGGCAGTTAGGGTCATAGCGTGATGTTAAATAGCCTATAGCCTTCCCCAAGGATTGGGATATCAAATACAAATAGATTTTTTCAAATCCGACTGGTAGTTCCAGAGATTACCCCCTACATACAAATTTACAAACTTTACCTCAGTTCAGTGATTGGTACTATTCATACCCATTTCTATAATATAAGTAGATCAATTTGTTTAGTCGTGGAAAAACATCTTGTTCTATAAGAGCAATGAACTCTTTCTGGATTAGATAAGCACAGTCAGCCTTAAGAAGATTTAAATATGGAAAATAATTAATTTTATAGTCTACAATTTTTGTTCCATTTATTTGTTTATTTAAATTATTAAAAAGAGAAAAGATTTATTTTTTTGTATGAGTTTGTTTGTTACGCTTCCACGCTAAATCGGCTAAACGGATTTAGATAAAATTTGGCACATGGGTAGACTATGTCCTGAATTAGGATATATATAGGATATTTTTCTCGATATTCCTACGGGATCGAGACTTATTCGGGTGAAAACGCGGGGTGCAGTTAGTTATAAAACGGTCAAAGACAAAGACAAATACAATAACATAAAATTATACAACAACTCCTCATACAACACACCAGACGTACTATATTAATGTGTAACTACAATTAAATACCCCAATCTATACATATAATAAATCTGTAGAAGGGTCAATTCTGTACATTGAAAATATTGAAAAAATAAATAGCGGGGGGTGTTGCTGGATCGATACCAAACCCAAATATGTGATTAAAAAAATTTTTGTCTGTCTGTCTGTCTGTCTGTCTGTCTGTCTGTATATGCAGGCATCACGTGAAAACTAACGGTTCGATTTCGATGAAACTTGGTATAATTATACCTTATTATCCTGGGCATAAAATAGGATACTTTTTATCCTGAAAAAATACGTAGAAAAAAAAAATCTTATTTTTCAGTTTTATTCATAGACGTTGTTCTGTAGAACCGCGAACACACTTTGCTTTACCCGCAGTGGATAATTTTCCATTTCAATTTAAGAGAATACAGTTTCCTGTAGCTTTGTGTTACACCATGACAATAAATAAGGCTCAAGGTCAGACCCTAGGAGTTGCTGGCGTAGATCTTACCGCGAGTTGTTTTTCACACGGGCAACTTTACGTAGCTCTTTCCCGTGTGAGCAGTCCAAGAAATCTTCATGTTCATATTCCGGACGAGCTCACTAACAATGTCGTGTATGCTGAAGCTCTCAATTAATTTTCTGTCGCATTGTCACGATCACTTTTTTATTATTGCAAACTTTTCGTCACTGTCAGTAATTTACTGCTACATGCTACTTATCAAGGTCGGAATTACTATGAAAAAAATACTTACTACAGAACGCGAGCTCAACAGCAGTAGCTCAATAGAGGGATCTCCTTAATTATTATAGGCTTAGCCGTATTTGGGTCCAATAGATATTTATAAGATGTCATTGTCAGAGTTACTCAAAATGGAGAAATAAACCATCCACGCGAAGACCGACATCCGCGCGGACGGAGTCGCGGGCGGAAGCTAGTGTGTAATATGTTTTGTGGCTTAACATTCATACATTATTATGGAACGAAATTTGTAGATAATTAAATAACATTAATTCTTGTCGACGTGTACGACTTTTTTAGGCTGACGCTAGTTAGGTACTAAAGGCCAAAAACTGCACCACGTAGTTAGCACAGATCTTTTGAAGCTGCAAAATTGGAATTATTCCGTTCTGATCCCTGAAATAGACTATTACTAGAATTTGATAGTAATCTGGGTTTTGACTATTAACAATATTAATCATCCCTATAAAAACAGATATTATTACTACCTCTGATATTATAAATAGAGATTCGAGTCTGTGCGGTGTCTCCAAAGTGATCTATGGAGGTCCTCGGCTATAAATTATAGCCGAGAACATTATTAGGAGTTCCCAGACACGCCACTCCTTTGGTGAGGCAGGACGGCTATTTTGTAGATAAATATATTAAGCTGCTTGTTATATTCATGAGAGTAATATGATAACAGTCAAGGTTTTTTGGGTTATCATTTTAGTACTTATTTCATTTATTTCAATCTTTATAACATTGATCTTACGCAAAGATATCCGTGATCTTGAGGTATCATTATCTGCCTAGCCTTTTCCCAACTATGTTGGGGTCGGCTTCCAGTCTAACCGGAGGCAGCTGAATACCAGTATTTTACATGGAGCGACTGCCTATCTGACCTCCACAACCCAGTTACAGGATAATACGATACCCCTTGGTTGTCAGAATTTCGGGCTTTTGACTACCTGTAATGACTGTCAGAGATCCACGAATGCCAGGCGGGACCAACGGTAAATGCTTTCTGAGGCACGGAGGGGTCCGGAGGGCACCCATCCACAGACCAACCCCGGCAAGCATAGCTTAACCTGATGGATCGTTCTGTGTGTTATTATTTAGCCACAGGCCCCTCTTAAGGTATATTTATGCCAATTATTTGTTAATGATACGGAAAAATTACCCAGTCAATTTGTTTAGGCTTTTCCAACTATCTTGGGGTTAAAATAGAGAGATATACAAAATATTGTAAAACACTATGGAGTTTCTTGCCCTTTCTTCTCCATGTGTCAACTATCGCATCGAAGCGCATCTTAAATCAATTCTATTTTCTTGTAATTTTCAAGGTATTTTAAAGTGTCTTTCAATGGCCTTTTTTGGACCCCGTGATACACAGCTGGACAGACAGACAGACAACAATCCCTTTAGCAACCTTTTGATAGGTACGGAACCCTAAAACCCAACCGACCGGCTAGACACCAAAGCCCTAAAGCCCCTTGGAAGAGATATACCTAACGTGACCAGACGTCCCGTTTTGAACGGGACTGTCCCTTTTTATAAATTACGAGTCCCGGTGTCCCCGAAATTGACTCTGGGACGCAAAATTGTCCAGTTTTCGGAAACCGCGCGAAAATTTGAGGAGTGGAGCTGGCCGGACTCGGCCGGACGCGAGCGGTGTGCGAGAGCGAGACCGCGTCATCGGTATCATCATCGTCATCGGTCTCGTCACCGGCATGCTACAAATGCTCCAGTAGAAAGAGTATTTTCTATGATGAACAAATTGTGGACATCTGAGAAAACTCAATTACATATTCCGGTTCTAAAGGCGATGTTAATAACTAAGGTGAATATAAAAAAAAAGTGCCACGAGTTTCATTCTTACTTAAAATCATCACCTGCTATATTGATACAAATTTGTTCCTCTGATAAATATAACTACATAATATAACTAAACATTTTGGATATATTTTTTAATTCGTAACTTAAACTAATAACTTTTCTAAGTAAATAAATTTTAAAAAAGTGTTCTATTTTTTCATTGACTAACCTGTTGATTGACCTAAATAAGCCAATGTCCCGTTTTGAGTCAAAAAATAAATGGTCACGTTAGATATACCTAATACATTGACAAATTCGCTTGTATTATGTCATGATATTTTTTTATCGCAAAATCAGCAAAATGTCCCTCATAAAAAACTAGCCCCAAGTTTCATATAAAAGTACAATAAAACATATAAAAATTAACAATGAAACATAACTATGCTAATAAAACTCATATACTATAAACAGTGAGCCTTCATCATCAGTTTATGGTGGCATTAATTTAATGGTTTTACGACGCGTTTACTGAAGTATAAAAACTGTTAACAAGCTGAATTAATATAGGTAATGTTTTATTTTGGGGTTTGAAAATGGATGGGTTTTTGCAGGGCGGGAAGATGTGGGAGTCAAACGAATTGCATAAGATATAATCAGCCTATAAAGTTCCCATTTCTGGAACACAGGCCTCCTCTCTGTGAGAGGGTGGGCCGTAATCCACCACGCGGGCCCAGTGCATGTTGGTAGATATCACATCTCTTCGAATTTTTTTTCTAGAACATTTTGGTTTCCTCACGATGTTTTCCTTCACTGTTTTGAGAGCAGTTGTGGTGAAATCATTTAGACAAAGTCAAGCGCCTGTCTGGGTTCGAACCTACGACCTACAACTCAGATTGGCATAGGCTATAGCCTAAACCAAGTCCTTGGGGGAGGCCTGTCTCCAGCAGTGGGCGACGATTATGATGATGATGCGTTGTTTTCTTCCCGCTCTCTTAGCACCTACAAAATGATTAATTTTATTAAGAATCATAACGAACTTTAAAATCACATCCTTTTTTAAAGTGTCTTTTAAGAGCGTTTACGCCGAACGGCATTTCATACAAACTTTGAAGCCCTTGTTTTTCGAAGTGAATGAACCGATTTTAATTAAACTTCATACGCATAAGCAGGATACAAAGGTCTAAAAAGTTAGTAGAGAACATTTTCGAAAAATAGTGTTACAGCCAAATTAGACCGATTTTAAGCTTTCTAAAGAAACAGAGATTTCCATTTATCTTTATTTAAATAAGACATTTCGAAAATGTTTTCCACTAACTTTTTAGACCTTTGTATCCTGCTTATGCGTAGGAAGTTTAATTAAAATCGGTTCATTAATTTCGAAAAACAAGGGCTTGAAAGTTTGTATGAAATGCCGTACGGCGTAAACGCTCTTAAGGATAGTAAGTAAAAAGATTGATTATTCACTTGAATAATGTTTTCCACAAAACACAATGGTCTAAAGAAAAACATAACTTATTCATTACTACGAAGTTAACTTTTGTTACTTCGTGTTTCAAAGATATAAGAATATAAAATACTTTTTGTTAAATTAGAAAAATTTGGTAATCAGTAATTAACCACATCACAAGAGTCAATCGCTCAGCCTATCGCAGTCCACTGCTGGACATAGGCCCCTTTCAGCATGCCCCACAGCATCCTGACCCCCTCCTTCCGCATCTAGTACGTCCCAGCCACCTTCTTAAGGTCGTCGGTCCATCTTGCTGGAGGGCGTCCCACACTAACACTAATAAGAGTAAACTATGTATATTTTTAACACTGTCCATAGTGCGAACTATAAGCTCGATTCGCCGACCAAGGCATACCCTCACCACCCCCGACGACGCCACTACCCTCCTCCAGGAGAGTAGTAAGACCACCAGTACTCTCAAGAAGTACAAGCCCCGTCATCCGTCCTTCCGCCTTCGCCGTCGAGGCCCGTCGCGACACCCCGTACCATGCCCGCCCCGACCCTTGCTCGAGCCAGCCCGCGCCGCTGAGCCTGTAGTCCAAAATCCGTCCCCAAATAATTCCGATCCAGCCTGTCCCTTGCTGTGCTCTCCCAGCGACGCCCTAAGCCGAGGTCCGAACCCCACCGGGGGGTGCCCTTAGCGTGTAGTCGCTTAGTTAGTTTTTAAGCCCTGGCTGGAGGCCTCAATTTATTGTGGCATCCACAGGAAAGTCCGGTTGAGCAGTGGACAACCTCCCAGGTTGAACTGCGATGTGCCATTCCCCAAAAAAAAAAAATAGTGCGAACTACAATTAGTTCATAATAAGCCAGCATAAAAATAAACAAGAAGAACAATCGAATGAAAAATTGTCTAATTAGCTTTCCAGGTGCAATAACAGAAACAAACTATTGAAACAAACACAAAATAAAGTAATTTCAACGGAACTAGGCCACAGTTTTCCGATACAGCTATTCTTCCAAATGGTTATATAATCACTATATACGAACAATATCGTAATGGATAGTAATAGTCGAGAAATAAAGTGTTACACTTTAATATTTCCGACTGCAAGTTATAATTAGTCCGAATTTTGTAATGGAATGATGTGTGACTTCTGTTTTTGGGGTTGATGAATTAAAGTAATGTATTATTAAGTTTCATTGCAAAAAAAATATATTTTATAGACTCTCTAGGTTTTAGATTTTGTACCATTTGGAATCGTTGAGGAATAGAGGATGTGCAATCCAAACCCTTGATTTTCTAACGTGATTAACAACATCATCATTTCAGGCGAAAGACGTCCACTGCTGGACATAGGCCTCCCCCAAGTACCTGCACTTCGACCGGTTCTGTGCTTCTCGCATCCAACGGGTTCCTGCGGCCTTCACAAGGTCGACGGACCACCTTGGAGGCCTTCCAACGCTACGTCGTCCGGTACGCGGTCGCCACTCCAGAACCTTTCAGCCCCGTCGGCCATCTGTTCTGCGAGCAATGTGCCCTGCCCACTGCCACTTAAGTTTGGCAATTCTTCGGGCTATGTCGGTTACCTTGGTTCTCCTGCGGATCTCCTCATTCATGATTCGATCACGCAGGGAAACTCCAAAAATAGCTTTTTGTGACTTTTAACCTTCTTATAAGGCCCATTGTGAGCGACCACGTTTCAGTGCCATAAGTCATCACTGGCAACACGCACTGGTCAAAGATTTTCATCTTGAGACACTGCGGTATTAACAACATAACATTACGCAAAGTTCGCGCATTGATGTGGAGTTGCGGACACCAGCCTATATTACCTAAAATCAATGTATGTGTAATCCCCGAAGGCTTGGCATGTGGCTCGAATGTGGGTGTACAGTCACGAGCAAAAGCATGTATACACTTGGCTTTATTCAAAGTCGATTTTCTCCTACAGTTTTGAATGAAATTTTATGTTATTACGAACAAAGTATTTTCGAACCCATAGGTTTGTGTAGAGTGTCGTAATTCAACGTTACATTCATTATTTCACGTAAAAATCGCAATTGAAATTTGCCAAGTGTTGACATATTAGTGCTCGTTATGTTTAAGTCCCATGAAGATGTTCAGATTAAAGATCAGAGGGAGTAGAAACCTCAATACAATGCACGTTGCATGCGCGTAGCGTTATGTTTTTGGCGTAGCACACGCCTACGCAGGTTCGTAGCATGGGCCTACAATAAACTCGTAGAGGTGCTACACTCCAGACAAATGCTGTGACAAAAAACCTTATCGTACAGAAGACAACGTTCTATTTTGAACAACTGTCAACAAATTCTAGCTTCTACAATGCAAACTAAAATTAGAACTGTGTCGCTGTACACTTTCTATCACTGGTGAAACCTGGTTTCAGTTTCACACTGTAGCAGCAAGTTATTTAGTTTTCTAATGTTGTTTACGAACTACGTCAGAATATGATACATGCGTTGAAGCTTCTCTTTGGATACGTATACGTATTTGCCTTTTGCCTGCGTGCATTTCCATCAATGTATGTTTCACAACTTTTACCAGTAAGTTCGTGACCGAATACCAATCGCGATACTCAAACCAAACCAGAGGAAAAATTCTCGTAATTTTAGATAGATAGATAGATAAAACGTTTATTCAGTGCAACAAAAGACACAATACAGGTATTAAAAAAACATTAAAAACAGGTGAAAAAAAAATTACAAAGATTAAAAAGATAAATTGACCCATAGACCTAGCTCATGTACATCTATAACGGTCGATCACTACTGTGCAGTGTGTCTCAAAATGTGTGTGTGTGTGTGGTGCAACCAGCACCAAATGGGAGTCCAGCTCAGCATGTGCCAGATACAATACCTGACGCTGGTATTCTGCTGCATCCCGTTAGTGACATACGGATGTCGAGAAGACACATCTGAGTTTCAACAAAATGGTACCCACATAGTGACGCGCGTATATTATAAAGGTGGTAAGTATCCACATTTTAAGTACGTTCACACTGTTCACAGTCGCAATCTGTCAAATACCTTTAATTTCGCTACATTTTGACAAGCTTTTGACATTGATTGTCGCTGAAATGAGATTGCGACTAGATTTTGAATGTTTTCAACGAGGGAATTTCTTTTTTTTTTCTTCACTTTTTCCTAGTCGCTGCTGGATAGATGGCGCTGAACTTGGTAAGTTACTGCAAGGAACGGAACGTTACATCATTTTTTGATTATTTTACTTGGATATAATTTTGAGATCGTAAAATGAAAGCAAACGTAAGTGTCAGTCAACGAGCGTATATGTCGTGACGCAATGTTTTTTTTCCAAGCACTTTGGCTTTGGCACCTAATTAATGTAGTCAGTTCAACGTCAGCTACAGAGTTCTTGGAAACTATGTTTTTCTTTTGAGTATTTATAAAAAACATAGTTTTCCTCTCATTGCGGGAATTGGTCTTCAGATCAACCCATCTAAGTACTAGTTTAAGTGGTTTAACCATTTCATAATTACAATAAATTGTAGTGTTAAATTATATAGCTTTTAATCCATATTATTTCGTATTATTAAATCAGCGATCGTAAACCAACAACCAAACCATAATCAGTCTAATATAATACTAAATCAACCAAATAAAACCAACCCAGAAATTAGTTCTAATCCACGCCGGCACTAAATTGACAGCTTATGTAAAGAAAGAAAGAAAGAAAAATGCGTTTATTGGCATTACAGCAAAATAAATACACCTTAAAACTATAAAAACAGAAAACAAAGATTATAATGCCAAAAAGGCCTCAGCTCAGCATAATGTCAGATGACAACAGAAGGTGTACCACCGGACGCTGATTTTCAGCTGCAACCCACGAGTGCCATACGCTGGAATAACAAACACATAGAGACGTGTGTGTCCGTTAAAATAAATTAACAAAATCAAATAAAATGTTGCTACATACATGTGTGCATGTTGTATTTTATATGTGTTACTTAAATGATTGAAATTGGCGTCTTTTTGTTTTTTCACGGCCATCAACCAAATCTGGTTTTTCTAGTACAGAATAGTGTAACAAACGAAACTTATTTGAGTTGCATATCTTTATACTAAGTCCGAAATTAGTTATTAAGAAGTGTCATTTTACTGCAGTTAATTAAAAGTCGGACTATACATGGTTACGTTTGCTTAAAACGTTGATACGTACAGACGCCAGCACATCAAGCTACCCGAAACTGTCAAATTTTCCCAATCAACTTTGAACCTTATGCTGTAGCGATAAAGTTGAAAATCTATTAAAGAAATTTGACAGATTGTAGTAGCTTGATGTGCTGGCGTTTGTATGTTGAGGCCGAAAAATTCTGGAGTTGCGACGTCGTACTGGAAGGTGCAGCATTGAAGACCTCCCAACAGGTGGATCGATGACTTTGTGAAGGCCGCAGGAATACCTACCCTGGATGCAAGAAGAAAATAACCGGTCGAAGTGGCGACGCTTGGGAGAATCCTGTGTCCAGCAGCAGACGTCTTTCGGCAGAAATAATGATGATGAGTTAATCACGTTAATGCCAGCAGTGGCTGAAAACCAGCGCTGGAGTGCTGTCTCGCATAGGGTCGTAGCATTATGCTAAGCAATGGTCGTTTTGCGTGGATGTGTCAGTGCCAGTAACTGGGTTGTGGAGGTCAGATAGGCAGTCGCTCCATGTAAAATAGTGGTATTCGGCTGCATCCGGTTAGACTGGAAGCCGACCCCAACATAGTTGGGAAAAGGCTAGGCAGATGATGATGTTCTTTCTCTGCATCATGTTTATTGCAAATACACGTATTTTCTTTTCTTTTCGTCTAGCAGTGCCCTGTCGTAAAGCCTCTTCATCTAACGAGAGTCAGATAAAGTAGGTACCCCCTTGAAGAAGAACACAGCATGTTTACTTGGCGGCAGTAATAGGTTTAGTGATAGTGCGAGGATAAGGCTCTTGACAAAAAGCTCTTATACCAAGTAGTGGTATACGAATTGGTAGGCAGGTAACATAATTGAAAAGTTAGAAATAAATAAGTTGTTTTACAAAAAAAAAACAACGGCCTTCCAAAAAACCGCTACAACGTGAAAAATAACGTTTTGTAGTGTTTTTTTTATGGAAGTCGGTTGTTTTAAATATCGAACTCGCAAGTAAACGTTTTTCAGCAGTGGCCGACGTATTTATCATTTTACGATGGTTCATGAAATACCTGACAGATATAGGACGTATACCTACTTTATGAGGCGCCTATTGTTATACACAATTGTATTGAAACTCGGCAGACAGAATGCGGCATGCAAATAATGAAAGTTCTGCGACGTCACCGCGTTCGACACTCCCTATCACCGTTAAGGGTAGGTTAGCAGCGTAATATTATGAATTTTGAGGTCTACCTCAAAATTCATGTCATGTCAGAAGGCGGGGGGTCCCTATCAGTTTCGCGGACTAAAAACAGAAAAATCTGTTTTTTTCAGCGCAAATTTCTTAATATCCTTAAGTTATCTAGTTTTTTTTTAAATACCCAAGTATTTATCACCTATCTATCTAGTAAGTCTACGAATTTAAGTTTTGATAAATACTTAATATAAATTCAAAAAAAAAAACTAACACACGTTTTTACGTAATCACGAAACACCAACTTAGCTAACTGGTAGCAAATAACGATCTGAAAAAAAATCCTAAATACTAGGCATATAGTATATTAGTAAGTGTATGATTTTTTTTAAGTTTAATGTATTAGTACTTGTCAAAAAATGTTGACTACGCTGAAAAAACCCAATAAAGTCATGCGCAAAACCGTCGTCTACGCGTAAGAGTTTATTGAAAATAACAAAAAGTGTTAAATATTTTAAAATTTGAGGTGTTTAACTACCAAACTTAATTTTTATATTTTTATTTTGACTACTAATTTAATTGTAGTATTATATATAAATAATGCCTTATAAACGAATTTTTTATTAAGTAGTTACCAAAACTTAAATTCGTAGACTTACTTATATAGGTAGGTGATAAATACTTGTGTATTTTAAAAAAAACTAGATAACTTAAGGATATTGAGAAATTTGCGCTGAAAAAAAATGATTTTACAGTTTTTAGTCCGCGAAATTGATAGGGACCCTTAAAATCTAATCGCAATCTCACCTCATTGAAAATTAATGTCAAAAAAATTGTCTAAAATGTTTTAAATTACGGAAATAAAATTGATCTTCATATTGTGAACGTTCTTAGAATGAGTGGTAGCCTATGGGTCAGAAAACTCTTCTTTTTCAAAAACCTAAAATGAAATTAACCAATATATAAATTCTATTACTTATTTGAAGTAAACATTGCATAATAAAACAAAAAAACAATATAAAATTTCAATATAAAGGCAGTACTCTACGTGCGGAAATCATCTATGAATTCGCGACATTAAATAAAAGATTTCTTTTTGTAAAAAAAAGAAATTTCTGTGTTTCTACTCCGTTCACCTTTTATACTCTGTTTTTCTCCAGACGCCTAGACGGTAAAAAAAAATTTGTTCGTAACAAATATTTTGCTGGAGCTGCCAATACGCTATGACGAACATTTTAATTTCAGCTAATCATTCGGCAATAATCATAATATAACCCTAAATATTGTAACTCCAACTTCCCTTTAACCCTTCGTCTGCAGCACAGCGGCTAATTAAAGTTAGCTACACACGGCGCGACCGCGACGCTCCAGTGTTTGGCTACAGCTGCGTTTGTGTCGCACAGTCGCACTTGACACGTGCGAATATAAGCAATGGTTATATACAATGTGGTGGCTTTTTGAAGGAAAAGAGAGGACTCATTATCGCGCCTTATATTAGTTTTCTCATATCAAGGGGGGGAGGGTCTTACCAGGGGGTATCGTATTACACAGTAACTGGGTTGTGGAGGTCAGATAGGCAGTCGCTCCATGTAAAATACTGGTATTCAGCTGCATCCGGTTAGACTGGAAGCCGACATAGTTGGGAAAAGGCTAGGTAGATGATGACATTCGTTTTCTCATCATTCTCTTAAATGTATAAAAAAATGTTAATGCAACGTTTGCACTAAACCTATGCAAGTATGCATATCTAGCCTTTCTTTTTTTTTTGGGTGGGAAATTATCACATAACTTCTGCCGCTCTGGGCGGAGCGGGAGGGCGTGTCACACTTTTACTGACTAAAACCTACCCGTGTTCCTTCAGTTGCCTGTGCAAGGGGCCACGGTATCTCTTTCGAACAACCCGCGACCCTGGTAGGCATCGGCCCTAGCGGACCCCGTCAGGTAGTGCTGACATCTCTTTGAAGCGCGCGTGGAACACAACGCGCCATGCATATCTAGCCTAAATTGGTTTTAGAAAAGTTCCCTAATTTCGTGAGTATCTTTTATGAAATAGTTTCCTAAAGAGTCCCCGAAACCAACAATGGCAATCGTCAATTTTTACGTGATTATGCACAAATTATTGATTGTCTACCAAATTCAACTGAAGCGATTGACAATATTACTACAATTACAAATTGAGCAATTGCAATATTGATCGTTACGCTGACCCTTTATATACCTTAACATAACATTTCTCAATTAAAAACCTTCTAGTATTGATACATAATTATCTGTGCAAACAAACATTATTAACATTAAACACTCATAAATAATGTTTTATGCAATGTCGATTTCAGATTGTAGGTATTTCTTCAGCTGAACAAACAGGCCATTTACAAGACAGTTACAAATTGTTTTTAAAATCAATTATGTACTCACCTGTCCAATTAAAACGATAGTAACTACGTGTCTGTTCCAAGCCAATCCTCTCACAATAATACTATCAATATATCAAATAAACCTTATCCTAGAATAATCCAAACAAAATTAATAAGGCAATCACAAAGTGAATAAAATTAATCAACGCAGCGCGCGCGATTGACATTGGAGTTTGGGTAATTAGCAGTATTATTGATGGCTTATAAATTGCATCGGTCTGCATCTGCAATAAGGACAGAATAGTACATACATGGAGTGCTAACTTGTAAGCGAATGTAAGCGCTTCACGTGTTCAGAACGTCTACACGTAGCTGAACCTCACCGTCAATCAAGATGAGATGAGACCGCTGATTTAATCATGAAAATCTATACTACGAACAAATGGACAAAGGTGTATTGTAGACGTTGTTTATGAAGCTTTTTTTTTGATGTTTTTAGGGTTCCGTACCCAAAGGGTAAAAACTGGACCCTATTACTAAGACTCCACTGTCCGTCTGTCACGCGGCAGTATTTTATGAACCGTGATAGCTAGACAGTTACAATTTTCACAGATGATTGTGAAATGTATTTCTGCTGCCGCTATAACAACAAACACTAAAAACAGAATAAAATAAATATTTGAGGGGACTCCCATACAACAAACATGTTTTTTTCGGCGTTTTTGCCTTGTGGTACGGAACCCTTCGTGAGCGAGTCCGACTCGCACTTGGCCAGATTTTTTATTTATTTATAAATACAGTAAAGACGGTGAAACAGGAACACGTATAAAGATACAACTTCATGTTTGTTTTGTACCTTTAAACCAAAAATGGTTTGTATTGGTACACACAGTTAATAATCAAAGATAATAACTGACATTACCACATTTATATCCCATTAGGCCGTTTACACAAAACTCTGTGTGTTTGCTTGTAATTTCTCTTATGGAAAAATCACTACTCCATTTGCTCAGTATTCTATGTCAGCGGTGAGGAGTGATTATGAACTCCATTGATAGATCATGCTACTTTGTGAATGGCAATTTATTTTCTTTTGTCTTTGTTTTTGAATAGGTTCCAATAACAGGGGGATAAAAGTGGAAATACGAGGTTTATTTAGTAAAAGGTTAATTGGGAAATTGTATAGCCCGGTAATAAAAACTGTTCAATATGAATGAGGACTTTTGCTTACCTTTTTATGCTCGTGTTGGAAAATGTTTGAAGAAGTATATCGTCGTGCACTATAGGCGTAAATCGTTGTATAGCGATTGCTACCATTTTTGGAATAACACAACATATAACATCAGACGAGGTTAGGCAGAGGTGTGCCCCTAGTATACACCCACATTTCGCCTATAAGTTTAAGGGCTAGTTTATCAATCGACAGATATTTTTTATTCATGGACCAAAATTGACGTCTGACAGATTTTGTATGGAAGAACTGTCAAAAATTCAAAATTATTCCTCGGATAAAATTATCTGGCGTTAGGAAAACCAGCCCTAAGTCCCATGTAATAGGGGGCGAGCCTATTGCCATCAACCGGGCCAACCGGCAAACCGGGCCGGCAAATCCGGACTTCGGGCTGTTATCGAGAAATTCCAGATGGTAAACCCAATTGGCCTTATTACAAAACAAGGTTTATCTTTAGACCCAGGTTTAAACCATCGAGCCATTTTTAAATTTCGGACTATAATCCAACGAAGCTAAAGTTCTTATTACAAAAACTGACGTTAAACCCGAGTCTAAGTTGTCAATTTTGCATTAGGAACTTTACGTTTGTCGAAATAAAGTTCAAAATAGAGTAACTGGCTCGAAGGTTTAGGCTAGGTCTAAAAATAGATCTTGTTTTGTAATAAGACGGAATAACAATAGTGTTGGTGTTGGTGTGGTCGGGACTAGTCCCGATCCGAGAATCTAACCCAGGACCTCGTGCTCTGCAGTAGCGCTTGAGACCACTAGGCCGACGAGGCAGTCCCCTAGGCCCTAGGCTTTCTCGGAATGTTGCAGTAGCGCTTGCGACCACTAGGCGGACGACGCAGTCTCCTAGGACCTAGGCTTTCTCGGAATGTTGCAGTAGCGCTTGCGACCACTAGGCCGACGAGGCAGTCCCCTAGGCCATAGGCTTTCTCGGAATGTTGCAGTAGCGCTTGCGACCACTAGGCCGACGACGCAGTCTCCTAGGTCCTAGGCTTTCTCGGAATGTTGCAGTAGCGCTTGCGACCACTAGGCCGACGAGGCAGTCCCCTAGGCCATAGGCTTTCTCGGAATGTTGCAGTAGCGCTTGCGACCACTAGGCCGACGACGCAGTCTCCTAGGTCCTAGGCTTTCTCGGAATGTTTGACGAATATCTATTACAGAGATGTTTGTATCGCTTCTCTCGTAATTTAATCTGTAGGTATATCAATACAGATACGGATCCAAAATTATATTATCTACTTCACAAACAAGCACCCATCCACAACAACTGACAATAATGAGATTACTCCAATATTTGCGTACCCTATCAAAGGGGTGCACACATTTGAGAAATTTAAGCGGATTTGTCAAGTTTACGGCGTCCGACGGACTGCTGAAATTATGTGCACCCTTGTTAGCCGAGCTGCGAGTGACACCACATGATGGGCGCTTTGAAAAATTGTTCCCGGACAGCAACATGGACGAGGGCAAAAAATCAAGGGTTTTGTGTGTTCGGTAACGGTCTAGAAGGGCATGTGTGGACTGTGGAGCCCGACGTCATCTGTGAGGATAATATGTTGTCAGGTTTTGCTGAAAATATTTAAATTGCGGTGGAGCGAAAAGAGTTTTTTAAGGGGCTTACAGAACCTAAACACAAAAAAACGCAAGTTTTAGAAACAATAAAAGTGTATGATCGACAACACTAAACAAAATAAGAAAAATATATGATATTCTTCATTATATTTATGCTAGATAGATAGTGTGTTGTAAACATAATTCAACTAATTTGATACGATTAAAAGAAATCATGAAGATAGAGGTATCTTCATACTAATTTGTCAGATTATTCTGCAAGCAACATACTAAAATACTAGTGTTTTAATTTTTTCGTCCAAACAATAGATTTTTTGTAATTAAATAATTGCTTCATATTTTGTAATAAATTACCAGTGTTGCGTCATCGCGCTTCTTTTTCTTTTCTATGTAGTCCGACAGTGACTGCGCTTTAGGTCATGTAAGCCCCTTAATGTTAGTAGAATAAAAATCTGCACAGATTTTTATTCTACCAGCATTAAAAAAAAACTCTTTTCTCTGCTGCTGTTCAGAAATTTGACAGTTCGTAAATATCTTGATGTTGGCATTTTAAATATTAATAGAATGAAAAGCTGTATTGCTGATCATTAGCATAACAGGATTCCATAATCAGCCTATACTGTTCCCACTGCTGGGATAGCGGCCTCCTCTCTTCGAGATAGTGAGCTGTAATCCACCACGCGTACCTACACAGTGCGGGTTGGTAGACGCCACGTGTCTTCGAATTATTGATTCTAGGACATGCCGGTTTCCTCACGATTGTTTTCCTTGACCGTTTTGAGAGCAGTGGTTATGAAATTATTTACACAAGGCTGAACATTATCGCTCGGGAATTTAAACTTTGAAGATTTTTCAGGTTTCACCTGAACATTCCACAGCTCCAAACTGTACAAGCAAATTTATGTATGTTCATGTCAATTTTAAAGATTCTGAATATTAAACTTTCAAAGCAATAAATCCTAAGAGAAAGAGCATTGGTAATTTATTGAATCCACTCTCGATATTTCAATAAGTACCTAGATATTAATGTAACAAGTAAAACAAAATTGCCAATAATAAATTAAATTAATAAAATACGAAAAATCGTATTTTAAAAGAAATCCTACAATGTATTGCGTTTCGTAGCCGTGGGTAGATTTTTTGAAGTAAAAGCGGAAAGCGTTTTGTCCAGTTATAATTCTTGGAGATTCTTTAACAAAAATACCAAAGAGATTATAAAACACTAGCTGCGCCCCGCGTAAATGTCGATCCCTTGGGGAAATCAGGATAAAAAGTAGTATGTTAATCCAGGGTGTCACCTACCTCCATACATTTTATCAAAATTGGTCTAGCCATTTAAGCATGAAGAAGTAACAAACATAATAAACACACACTCACAAACTTTTGCCTTTATAATATTAGTGTGGTGACAAGCGTGCCAAGCCAAACAAGCCAAGTAACTATTGTGGAGGTCAGGTGTAAAAAAGTAAAGTCATACATACATATTGGCAACTAGCTTCTGCCCGCGACTTCGTTAGCGTGGGCTTCTTTGTGTTAAATCCAGGTTACAAACTATCAGTGTGTCCAATATCATTCAAATTCGTTCAGTCGTTTTGCGAGATTGAGTAACAAACATCCAAACTTTTACATCTATAAAAGAAAGTCGTGTTAGTTACACTATTTATAACTCAAGAACGGCTGAACTGATTTGGCTGAAAATTGGTGGGGAGGTAGCTTAGAATCACCGGACATAGGATATTTTTTAGTATCTTTTTTTTTTACTTTTAGAAGTAGGGTAGGGTAGGAGTCGGTTAGGAATAGGGTAGAAGTAGGGTAGGTGTCGGTTAGGAATAGGGTAGAAGTAGGGTAGGAGTAGGGTAGGAGTACTGTAGGAGTAGGGTAGGAGTAGGGTAGGAGTAGGGTAGGAGTAGGGTAGGGGTAGGGTAGGGGTAGGGTAGGGTAAGGGGTAGGACACCACGCGAACGAAGTAGCTCCAGGCAGCTAGAAATAATTTACCTATATGGCAAAACAACGTTTGCCGCGTCAGCTAGTTTATAATATTTGATGTCACCAACTGCATCAGACTGCTTGAAAACTGAGCTCGTTTTGAACGTTTTAGTTACAGTTCGTTTTTTGTTTTTTTATTATATTTTGATACCCCACATGGTCACGGCATATTTTTTTTATCTTCTAGACATTACTTATTGGCGTCTAAAGTCAAAACCTAGCCTATAACCATCGAGCAACCTAGAAGAGTCGATATCATGCAATAAATCGTCTAGCCGTTAGGATGCTTCGAGAGTATAAATAATCCCACATAAAAGATATATAGATACCTAGTACAGTAGTACGTAAGCGTGAAAAATATAACCGTGCATTTGCTTTCCTGCAGTCGGGTGAAAAACAATCTTGAAACAAACAGGGATTTATTTACAAAGTTTGCTTAAGGGGTTTTTCAGGACCTAAACGCAAAAAACGCAAGGTTTAGAAACAATAAAAGTATATGATCGACTACAGTAAACAAAATCAGAAAAATATATAGGATATTCTTCAGGATATATACTTGGTTGATAGTGTGTTGAAAACATATTACAACTAATTTGATACGATAGAAAAAAATCATAAAGATACCTCTAAAAACTTTATTTTTACAATAAAAACCATACTAATATACATACAATCATTTCGATTTTTTGTCAGATTATTCTGCAAGCAACATACTAAAACACTAGTGTTTTAATTTTTTTGTCCAAACAATAGTCTTTTTGTAATTAAATAATTGCTTCATATTTTGCAATAAATTGCCAGCGTTGTGTCATCGCGCTTCTCTTTCTTTTCTATGCAGTCCGACAGTGACCGCGCTTTAGGTCATGTAAGCAGTAGTTTAACCATACATTTGTGACGTTTGAAAGTCTTTAAGCAACTTTTATATAAATAAAGGGGTTAATATCTACATTTTATGACTTAGACCACTCCAAAAAATCTCAGTCGGCCTTTTCCCGAGGCATCGGGATCAACCTCGAATCGAGATCGTAACTCGATCATATTGTAACATGATTACCAGGGCTCCAAGTACTCTCGATGGAAGCTTTTATCTATAATGGTATGTTATATTGTGCATCGGAAAGTGTACGGTTTAATATACCTACTGCTAAAGGTAAGGGTATTATCTTCGACTCTTATAAACGTGTCTACATCTCTTTTAATACACTTTCTTATTGGACCTATGCCGGAAGAGACTTCCGAAATTAAGGCCAGGACTCTCAAAATTGACCTTTTTTGATTCAACATTTAACAATCAAATATTCTTTGTTTTAATCTGAAAAAAATATATGTTGCAGTTCAATTAACACTCTTGATTATTCTACGGTTCAAAACACGATATTTACAACTTCACTCGATCATAAAAAATCGCAAACAAATCGAAAACAAGGAAGTTTTTGATCGTTTTTCAAGTTTTACTTGAAGTAGATCAAACTTTTACTCACAAAAAATATGTCAAAAAATAGGCAATGATGTATAGAAGAAAATTCTACGGCAAATTTTTCTCAAAACTGAATTTTATTGTTTTAACAAGATATAATATAACAAGGCGGCCCGCGCGCATCGCTTCAGTAGCCTGCCAGGCGTCACCGAGGTAGGACCTGTGTCGCTTTTCCTGGCTCGCTGCGTTCCCCCGCTAATCGATCGAAATATACGTTCACAGACTGAAATATAATGCAGTATTGTTATTTACCGTGTTTGTGTATTCGTTTTAAAAATCAGTCTGTAAATATTGTTGTAGGTTCTAGTATTAATAATTAAACTAGATATTAGTTTATGTTGTTGAGGGGCCCGTGGCTAAATAATAACAGCCGCACAGGTCGATCGATCAGGTTAAGCTACGCTTGCCGCGGTTGGTCTGTGGATGGGTGACCATCTTTACATACCGAGACTCCTCCGTGCCTCGGAAAGCACGTTAAGCCGTTGGTCCCGGCTGTCATTTGTGGATCTTTGACAGTCGTTACGGGTAGTCAGAAGCCCGAAAGTCTGACAACCAGTCTTACCAAGGGGTATCGTATTACCCAGTAACTGGGTTGTGGAGGTCAGATAGGCAGTCGCTCCATGTAAAATACTGGTATTCAGCTGCATCCGGTTATGCTGGAAGCCGACCCCAACATAGTTGGGAAAAGGCTAGGCAGATGATGATTAGTTTATGTTGTAGTAGGTATATTATATAGTGATAATTAAGATTAAATTATGGGGAATAAAAACAGAAGGAAGAAAAAATGTCCAGCATTGAACTGCGGGAGCTTAAAAAAAAAAGTAAGTTTGATTATTATTTTTCTACGTATTTATGACAACTTACCTATTTGTAAAAGTCGACGGGACAGAACAATATTGTAGTTGTTTATGTAATTAGGTACCTACTTGCTTTCGTCACAGTACTAGCAGTAGCAGGTAGGTACAGACGCCAGCACATCAAGATATCAGAAACTGTCAAATTTTTCCAATCAACTTTGAACCTTATGCTTTAGCGTTAAAGTTGAAAATCTATTAAAGAAATTTGACAGATTGTAGTAGCTTAATGTGCTGGCGTACCATAAATTTACAATAAAATTAAGTATAGTAATATCAAAGTAAATATAAACTAATTGATATTTTAATTTTTAAGATTTCAGTTTATAGACAAAACAGTAGCACAACTACAACAAAGATAATTTTTGCTAATAAAACTTTTTATCTTTGCAGTTCATCGATACCAAGATCTAAAGGCGTATTTAAAAAAAAACCGGGCAAGAGCGAGTCGGACTCGCGTACCGAGGGTTCCGTAACATCCGGGTTTATGCGTAAGGTTTATGTTTATGAAATTAAATGTTTTTTTATATTTTTATATTTGAGTTGTTTGAATGAAAGGTAAATTGCGGTTTACGATTTATGACGTATTAAAAAAAAATTACTTAGTAGATCTCGTCAAACCAATTTTCGGTGGAACTTAACATCATATATTTTTTTAGTTTTATAATTTTCTTATTTTAGAAGTTACAGGGGGGGGGGACATTTTACCACTTTGGAAGTGTCTCTCGCGCAAACTATTCAGTTTAGAAAAAAATATATTAGAAACCTCAATATCATTTTTGAAGACCTATCCATAGATACACGTATGAGTTTGTTGAAAAAAAAAAATTGAGTTTCAGTTCTAAGTATGGGGGATCCCCCAAAATTTATTGTTTTTTTTTCTATTTTTGTGTGAAAATCTTAATGCGGTTCACAGAATACATCTACTTACCAAGTTTAAACAGTGTTATGGAAATTACCATATTCATATAGGCGATTGGAAAAAGATGGGTTTTAATTTAAGTGGACTGTTTTTCAAGGATGGCGGTAATCGCCTAGAAAAACTAGATGATGAACAGGCGATCAGTTGTGAGGAATAGGTACTAGGAGAGCACGCCTTACCAAGGTAACGCGCGGTGCAGCGAGGGAAGACCAAGGTCTTCCCTCGCTGCATGTGTCCAGGGCAAAATGGCGGCTGGCGAACCTGCTTTGAAGCTGATCACAGGAATCTCACACTGAATCACTCAAACACACCCGCGGGCGGTCGTTATTAGTTCAAACACAGTTTTTTCTTGCGGAAGCGGATAAAGCGAATAAAGCGAGCGGAGCGGTGGCGAGCAGTTCTTACACGGCTACTCGCTATCGCGGTTCACGGTCGAATCCGACGCCAATTAGGCGTGCTTTGGTGGGAAGGGAGAAAGAGATATCGCCTGTTCCGACAATGATGTCAAAAGAACTTACTAGGGCCGATATTAATTTATTATCAAACCCTCAAGAGATGGCGTTACCAAACAGTATAGTTCTTATAGTTTCGGAAAAAAGTGGCTATGACATACGGCAACGGAACCCTAAAAATGCACAGGCGAACAGTAACTACATAATCTACAACTCGATTTTTTTAGTTAGAGAATGGGATTTAGAATGACGACCGACGCGACGTCAGTATTTGCTTCTCGCTCAGGCGCAATAGCTACTACTACGTGAGCGACAGACATGTACACACTATTATCTATACAGTATTGTGACTCAGCCCTCTTCTAGAAATAATTACAGACCTACAGCCGCGCGTAAACACGCAATAGGGCTGCCCGCCTACAGTATTTTAATTTCATCAACCTGCCAGCTTCTTTCTAGTTTTGTGATTGTATAGGTAAA
Source organism: Mesoligia furuncula (assembly GCA_916614155.1). Taxonomy (NCBI): domain Eukaryota; kingdom Metazoa; phylum Arthropoda; class Insecta; order Lepidoptera; family Noctuidae; genus Mesoligia; species Mesoligia furuncula. The sequence continues at coordinate 7,608,975 of OU744794.1, forward strand.
ATATTATATTTTTTATTTAAAAATATGAAATTCGTTGTGAATGAAATAGGGAGAGTTCAAAAACAATACATATTTTTGTTTTTTTTATTAGTAGATTTAATTTAAAAAAAAACTTATTGACGAATTCAAGCAACCAAAAACAGCACAATATAGTCTATAATTGCTCTTTACCATATTATTAAGTAAGTACTTGTATTAATTATTTCAATGAATATTTGTCACAAATAGCACGCTTACTGCTTATAAAACGATCACACGATCCGGCGTCCGTTCATCACTGCGGAGCATTCGAGACTGTTTGTTTACCGAGTGTAAACCGGACTCTAGGCGCGTAGGTATAACTCGCGTTCCGACCGTTTGTATGAAGATAGTATACTGTATAGATAATATTACCGTGCCTACTGTATCTATTCTATAAATAATAATAATAATGCAAGGTTGTTGATGTTGTTGATAGTAGAGTGTACGTAGATATTTGTTACCTCCTGATTTAACGACTGACTTACTACTCGACTTACCGATCGACTTACCGACTGACTTACCGACTTACTGACTGACTTCCTGCGGGAAATTGAAATACGCGAGTAAAACAGCGGGGCAAGCTCGTCTAAAATAATTTCGATGTTTCACATCTGCCAGGCCTCTCACGATGGCTCAATTTATAGATGATCTTTTTATTATAATATACATTACATAGGTACCTACCTAATTACTTATAAAACTTAGTAATAGGATAAGCTTGCGAATGCGTCTATGGTAGGTTTTTTTTTTAGCATTGATCTATCTTTCAGACACTCTGAAGCAACGAGAAGCACCAGTGGAGATGGAGCTGGAGAACGTGATCCAAAAACTCAATCGCTTATGAGTCGCTGAAGACATACTAGAACGAGTCAACTCCGACCCAACATTCATGAAACGCATTGTGGTGACGAGACGAGTTTGACATGCAAACTAGTCAACAAGCTTCGGAGTGGCGCCTTCCAACTGAACTGAAACCGAAAAAACCACGCCACGGCCAAAGTCGATCAAAAGTCAGTCATGTTGACTGTTTTCTTTGACTATCGCGGTATTGTACACTCGGAATTCATACCGGAAGGTCAAACGTTAAATAAAATATATTATTTGAGCGATATGCGGCTTTTGAGAGAGTAAATTCGAAAAGAGGCCAGATTTGTGGAAAGAAAACTGTTGGATCTTGCACCACGATATTGCGCCTTCGCACAAGGCCATCACTGTGAACGAATTTTAGCGAACGAAGGAGAACTCGCGGCGTAAACTAAGCTCAATTCCGGAAAAAGCGTTTAAAAAATGTTTTTATGATTTGGTTATTCGTTGGTGTAAGTGTGTCGTTTCTGAAGGATCATACTTTGAAGGGGATAAAATAAATTTGGATGAATACCTAACTAACATTTTGTGTATTATTTGATCTCGGTACGTCTTTGACAGAGCAGTATTTTAGTATTTCTTATTTCTAATAAAGAATTTATTATCCTGTGCATTGTATTGTAATGAGTTTTATCAGAATTTATTTAGTCCAAAGTATATAACTAATAATAAATAACTAGCTTATGCCCGCGACTTCGTGGACTATAAATTAGTTATTAAACATACCCTATGTGATGGATGAAAACCAAAGCTACAGAATATCGAAACTTCCATCAAAATCCCTTCAGTAGTTTATTATCAGACAAAAATTCGACAAAACGGATCATTCATAAGGGAAGTGCGGAAGCGATATAACAGTCATGAAAGAAAAGATTAGGTAGCAATTAAAAAACTGCGCACCGGACTGCGGACTCGCGCAACGAGGGTTCCGTACCATCATATGTTTTTAAATTTTCATCGACGAGGCCTATATTCATCAGAGAACTTTAACATTGTGCACTGCGGTGTATAATATTGCAGTTTTATGTCAGCGCCATCTCTTGACCGATAGTGAAACTAATATAACTTTTATTGATGATTTCTGAACAAGTATGCTATTAAGAGACTTCGTTTTATTTTTCCTGTAATCTTTACATAAACTTCTATCACATAAAATAATTTCAAATTTTTCTGTTTGCAAACTTCGGAGATAAGGGCGGGAAAGTTTTTTTTTTGCATTTTACATCAAAAGTCGAAAACAATGCGGCCCAAAAAAAAGAATAAATGTTTGAGAATGTGCAAACTGTTTTCTTTCATATGATACCCCACGTGCTCTAGTAGCCCCACTTCGAATTCTTCAGACTTCCTTTCAGGCCCTGTTGCAAAAAACGTACATATATTTTTATTTCTTTCTTATTTGCAAAATAGTTGAGCAAACGTCATCTAAAACTATTCCAAATTTCAAGTTGATGCATTAGTAGTTCTTGACATGTCCAGCTGTGACAGACAGACAGACAGACAGACAGACTGAGTCTCACCATAAGGGTTCCGTTTTACCATTTTGGTACGGAACCCTAAAAAGAAAATTTTTGGTAGGTAATAAAATTAATTATGTTGCTATATTTATATTTCCCTAAAAACTAGACACCAGAAATATTTTAACATAAATTTTATACATAATATTAAAAAAATATAATATTTACAATCACAAAACTAGAAAGAAACTAAAGTAGGATGATGAAATTAAAATACTGTAGGCGAGCAGCCCTATATTTCAAGAATAGGGCCGAGTCACAATACTGTTAGATGAAATTACCGTGGCAGCAGCGGGGTCAGCGAGTTCATTCGAATTGCGCGTTCGCGGAACTTGCCACGCGCGGAGGGAGGTAACGCTAAATGCCTACTGCGCTCGAATATCCTGGCCTTAAAGTAATTTCATAATTTTGAGTTCATTTCTTTTTGAAGTCGGTTTAATTTTTTTTTTTAATTACTTTTATATTTCGTAATTTTTAATTTTAAGTAAAGACTGGAATATTTGTATGTATTATGTAAGTTTTGTTGTAAATATTGCACTAGAATTCGACCAAAGTTTTGAGATGTTTTCCCTTTAACACTACACCCGTAGCTCGTATCAATAAGCCAGGCCAGGCCGGCCAGGTCACTCTTGCACGTATTAGTCCATATCTTGAAAATTACTGAATCGATTTTGATGAAACTTGCACTGTTCCCTAAGTTAACTGTAAGCCAATACAAAAAAATGGTCACGATCCGATTAATAGTTGCAGAGAAATGCGTGGACCAAACATACATACATACATACTATATAATGTTGTATATTTGTTTGGAAGCCCTAACAGATTGTCATATGTGCATATATTGCAATTCCAATAATATTAAATTACATACATATGTGTCGAATTGATAACCTCCTTTTTTTTTAACTCACGAAGTCGTTACCTTGCGTTCGCCAGTCTATTGCTACTTCTCTTGCATGTTGACTCCTCTAAGTAGGCTAAGTGGGTATCAACTAGGATTATTAGATGCCTTAAACTTAATCAGGTACTTAGCTGTTTACGCTTGGCGTCCTAGCGACATGCTTTGGGCTTATCCGCGGTTGGTTGCATCTCTTCTATCGTTAAGGCTCCTCTACACGTCGTCAGATTTATCAGCAGATGGCCATTTGACGTCGGCAGAGGCTAAATACCTACCACAGACTAGCAAATTACCCCGTCTACACGTCGGCGGAGGCATTCGCAGATGGCCATCTGCTGATGAATCTGTCTACGTGTAGAGGAGGCTTTAGAACTCATAAAAAAACATACAGTTCCGACATTGTAAGTACTAGCAATTAATATTCAGTTCCTAAAACTACCTACATTGAGTAAAGCATGAACACATAGTTCTATTTCCCATTCATACAGATAAATTGAATTAACATTGATCTGATCAGCAATATATTCATATTGTAATTAATAAAAGCGGATTACACAATACACATGTTTTGTTCGGGATAACTGTTAGAGTATTAAGGGGCTTACAGGACCTAAACACAAAAGACGCAAGTTTTAGAAACAATAAAAGTATATGATCGACTACATTAAACAAAATCAGAAAAATATATGATATTCTTCAAGATATAAATATGCTAGGTAGATAGTGTGTTGAAAACAGAATACAACTTGATTTGATATGATAGAAAAACTTTCTTTTCACAATAAAAATCATACTTAATATGATACATACAATCATTCTGATTTTTTGTCAGATTATTCTACAAGCAACATACTAAAATACTAAAGTTTCAATTTTTTTAGTCCAAACAATGAATTTTTTGTAAATAAATAATTGCTTCATATTTGGCAATAAATTACCAGCATTGTGTCATTGTGCTTCTCTTTCTTTTTTATGCAGTCCGACTGACCGCGCTTTAGGTCATGTAAGCCCCTTAATCATTGTGACCATAATTAATTTTGTTCATGGAAAGCAAATAGATTTCCTGTGAAACGGACAACAGTGGAATGTGAATTAGTTTATATTTAGTTAACAAGTACGCATTTTTATAATATAAATCTGCCAGTATTGGTAGTTTTTAGGGTTCCGTACCCAAGGGTAAAAACGGAACCCTATTACTAAGACTTCGGTGTCTATCTGTCTGTCATCAGGCTGTATTTCAAGAACCGCGATAGCTAGACTGTTGAAATTTTCACAAAGTATGTATTTCTATTGCCGCTATAACAACAAATACTAAAAACAAAATAAAATAGATATTTAAGGGGGGCTCCCATACAACAAACGCGATTTTTTTGCTCGATATCAAAAATGGCAACAGGTAGGCACTTGAAATATTCACAAAATATTCAGTTGTATTTTAACTTTAATAATAAATAATAAAATTAAAATAAAATAAATATTTAAGGGAAGCTCCCATACAACAAACATGTTTTTTTCGGCGTTTTTGCCTTGTATGGTACGGAACCCTTCGTGTGCGAGTCCGACTCGCACTTGGCCAGTTTTTTTGGATGCTGTGACCTTAACAGTAGTTAAAGAATATTACATAATAAGGAAAGAAATAAACTTTATTTGCGGTAAACATGACGCAAAGAAAGATTAACACAAACACAAAAAGAACCAATTGGGGAAAAAACTGCGTCACATACACGCAATATAATACTTAAATTTTAGAGAAATAAAGTTTGATTAATACTAAAAAAAAGTTCAAACAATAAGAAATTAGTTGTTTATCATTTGCCTTTGTCTATGGTTTATGCTGGTTTATGTTATTTGTTTTTTGAATGTAGGTATAATTATTACAGTGTAATGTATCTATAGACTCAGGATGGCCTATATCAGAATCTTCCATGTTTCACGTGGGTCAGAAACTCGAACAGTCACAAATCGATTCTCCAATGATTTATTTCTCCTTAACTTCACAGATTAACAAAATATAACGCTAACACTCTTTAATTAGGCATAGATAACGATACTAAATTAAATCAACTTAGAAACTGTTAAAGATGGCGTCGGAAGTAAGCGATTCGTCGAGCGCGTGGTGCGTTGGCGGTTCTCGATTCCGAAGTGAACAAGATGGCCGCCCCGCTCCCACCGGTGTGACGTTCCGCAAGAATGGCAGCTGACAGACAGCTGACATATGTCATGCTGCCATTCTGTTCCGACGTCGTCGACAGCAAACGTCAAATGTCATGTGTCGCGCCGTCATATCTTTTTTATTCTGACATATCGATTACTGTTATTGTTTTCCAAGTATCTTAAGATACTTTTAGCAAAACAATGAGTAATACTGAGAACTTGAAGAATTCCTTTGATTTTCGTTGAAAGTTCAATAGTATCTCCCAATCGGCAGACGTACCTATTCATTTCCTCAAAGCGCCTCATTCGTACGTAGCGAACAGAAGTATACTACACAGCTTTACGGCAGCAGTTCAAGTACACACTATTACACAGAAGTTCTTCAGAATTTTATCCAAGATATCCATAAATTATATGATTATCCATTAATTATTATTATAATATAAATTCGAAAGTAACTCTGTCTGTCTGTCTGTAAGTTACCTTTTCACCCCAAAACCACTGAACGGATTTCGATAAAATTTGGCAGATAGATTGCATCCCGGGAAAAGGCATGGGATAGTTTTTATCCATAAACCTCGCGGGCGAAGCCGCGGGCGGAAGCTAGTATTTATATAAATAAAACAAAGTTGGGTTAGTTACACCATTTATAACTCAAAAACGGCTGGACCGATTTTTTTGATCTTTGATTTGTTGGATTTGTCTTCGCCCCAAATAGCAGAATAATTATTAAGACATGGGAAAATATCACAAAAAAAAAGATGATTCATTGAAGATAATTCATTTTCTCGTATAGTCGTTCATATTGATTCTGAGGCGGAACGAAGTTCCTCTGGGCAGCTATAGGTACTTCATTTGAAATTAGATTATTTTATTTATTTATTTTATTTAACCATTTATGTACACACATATATAAACAGACAAGAAAAAAACAGAACAGAAAAATAGGTACAAAGGTGATGCTTATTTCATAAGAAATCTCTTCCAGCATACCTGCGATAGGACAATAAATAGAGAGATGTAGACAGCGTGCGAAAGAGTAAAGGAGACAAAAAAAAAAAACACATAAAATCTAAAAACAATTCACTTAATAAAACTAAACAAGTATTATGAGAATATACTTACTTACATACATACAAATAAACATACTTACATACTTCCAAAATAAATATCACTAGAATTTTAATAAATATAATGCAATCAAAATAATAAATACAAACACAACTATGATAAAGTGGAAAGATAGTGTTCCTTAACTTTTCTTTTAAAAAGTGCAACAGTTTGGCAGTCCCTAATTTCAGGCGGTAGTGAATTCCACAGCCGCACCGCGTGCACTGTGAAGGAGTAGGAGTAGAAGTCGGTGGAGTGGGGAGGGGACTTAAGAAGGTTTTTAAGATGCGACCTGCAAGGCGCATCTGAAGGACGGGCGTAGGAAAAGCGCTCCCGCAGATAGGATGGTGTTTTAGGATTGTGAAGGAGATTGAATAGCAAGCACAATATCCGAGAGTTCCTGCGAAGTCGAATGGGGAGCCACTTGAGGATCTTGCGAAAGTTGGAGACATAATCATACTTTTTAAGGTTAGACATTTATATAAACCTTTTTTACAGTCCGTTCAACCGATTTTGAATTATATTGCGTTGGTGGCATGACTTATGGCAGGTGCAGTAAACAGTTGGTAGGTATTGTAACCACTTTTTTGCTTTTAAAACCATCCTTATGCCTACGGTATAGAAGTCAAAATCGGTTACAAATAATAAAGGTGAAGCTTTGAACGCTCAAATCTCTGGAAGTGCCCGTCAATATTTTTGCATTTGATAGACCAATTCTAGAGGAAGGCTATAGGCTGTTTGTCATCATATTACGCTACTTTTTTTTTTTAAAAAAAAAAGAAAGGTCAGAAAGAACGCTTAGCGAAAACGAGGACGTGGGCGGGCGATAGGTTGCGATGCGACGATTGGGTGGGGGCCGAAATAAAGAGACGGTAGTGAGCCTTCTGCTTTTAACCTGCATCGCACCGGAAGCTGTGAATATTCGGCGCGACGGTTGCAGCACCCCTGCAGCAGACTGCTACATCCGGTTTCAACTTCCTGCTCTTTCCAAATCACGGTTTTTAGTTCGAAAACGTTCTATTGGTTTTATTTATACTTTCCCTTCTGTGAGGACACAAAACGTTTGAGTATGCTTATTGGTGCTATTGTGTTTTTAGAAACTTTAAATTACGTTCATAATTACTGTGAAACTATATACATATCACATATATAAGAATATATATGTTACCGGCCAAACCCGGTTTTAGGATGAACTAGTTTCGCCTAGGCTAAACCAGTTCTCACTACACGGGTTGCATGGTTGCGATCGGTTGATAGGCGACGTAGGATGCAAGAGCGAGCGAAGGGCACCCCGAGGTTCGGTTTTGTTAGGTTACTTTAAACCCATTACACAGAAATAGGTGCCCCGCGAAGCGGGGCTAGGTCGACATTGGATGCAAGAGCGAGCGAATGAGAACTGGTTTGGCCTAGGCGAAACTAGTTCATCCTAAAATCGGGTTTGGCTGATAACATATTATATATAAGATTTTTTTTTTCATATCTTAGCGTCAGTTTATCTTTTCGTAAATAAGGATTGCAAGGTTAAAAGTAAAGATAGCAAGGTTAAAAATAAAGATACCAATGTTAAAAATACTGAACAGCTCATAATCATAGACTATATAGCTAAGCATTATTCTACAGGTTGAAATTTAAAACTTGCGCCAACTCGAAATGTGCTATTCTGTAGTGCGATTCTGTAACCATCTCACCGTGAAAACTTAGGTGAAGTGAGCGTGTAGTGAGCTGTCAATAGTGTCAATTCCTAGCAAAAACAAACTCGCATGACCTTAGTCTTCACGGTGAGATTTTTACAGAATCGATCGGCTGTAAAAAAAATCATCTTGATAACTTAGGTGAAGTGAGCTTTTATTGAGCTGTCATTCCACCTGATACTATGTGATTGACAATAATGACAGCTCACCTTAAGGGGCTTACACGACCTAAAGCGCGGTCACTGTCGGACTGCATAGAAAAGAAAGAGAAGCGCGGTGACACAAAACTGGTAATTTATTGTAAAATATGAAGAAATTATCTATTTACAAAAACTATTTAATAATAAATAATCCATCACTGGATGCAGTTTGGCATTAGAAATTTAATGGCATATTTTAAATTATAATTTGAATTGTTAATGCAGGGATAAACTGCTTTTAAAGACAATCAAGAGGTGTATTTGAAGATTTTTTTGATGCATGAATGTATGTTTAATTATGATTTGAGTTCCATCACTGTATTAAAATAAGACTTGAAAATATCATTATTTTTTGTGGTCAAAATTATTTACTGTTTAAGAGATACACTGCTTTAAAAACCAACTTTTTGGCCGTTTTCAAGGAATCTTCGCCTTAAGCTCACTTCACCCAAGTTTTCATGGTGAGATTTTTAGAGAATAGCATTACAGTAACTGCTACTTACATAATAATCATTATAAATTGTCATTTCCCAGATCTAAATTGACATAAAAATATCGTGTAATTATCGTTTTAGATAGTGTAAACTAAGTTATTGCCTTCTAGCAAACACGAAATGGCCGTCTGTGTGGTGCCGGACTTAAAGAATACCACCACCCCTTACTTCCCGTGGGTGTCGTAAAAGGCGACTAAGGGTCTTACCGGAGAATGGGCAGCAGCGTTCTCTATGCATTCCACCATCATACCATACTGCGATCGCCAACCCGCCTGCCAAGCGTGGCGATTATGGCAAACCAAAATTGGGGGAGGCCTATGTCCAGCAGTGGACGTCTATCGGCTGAAATGATGAAACACGAAATAACGGCGTTCCAGTAAAAAAGATAGAGATCCTGCTAACATATTGTTGCTTAGGTGCTAGAAATATTCACTCTGAAAGTTTAAAGTAATCAAACATCTTTGCAACAAGATGTAGAGACACATCAAGCTATCCGAAACTGTCAAAAATTTCCAATCAACTTTGAAGCTTATGTTTTAGCGATAAAGTTGAAATTCTAATAAAGAAATTTGACAGATTGTAGTAGCTTGATGTGCTGGCGTCTGTACCTAAGCCAGTTATAAAAATATGCATGTCACGTGATCAACTTTAAACGTTATATATGTCGGAAACGTGACTCTTTTGGTATTTTAATATGTTCTGTTTGCATTAATGTCAGCCATCAGTTTATACAGGGTTATTTGTAAAACATTAACAACCTCTTAAGAGGTCATTGTACTCATCATTATGAACAAGTTTTACTATGGGATCAAACCTGAAATCGCGAAAAAAAATCAGCTGTTCCCTACATTTTGACGAGTTATACGAACACAAATGTAAGGAACAGCTGATTTTTTTTTCGCGATTTCATGGTTGGGCCCGCAGTAACAGTTGTTCATAATGACGAGTACAATGATCTCTTAAGAGGATGTTAATGTTTTACCAATAACCCTGTATAGGTTTCAAGAGTGGCCGCCATTAAAAAAAAACAATATGGTGGACCGGTACCTACCGGTCCACCATTTTGTTTTTTGCCACAGATCTTCAAAGCCCTTTATTATAACAAGTTTTTAAATATTTTAATTTGGCGCACCTATTTAATTTCCTCCTGAATCGTTATCTTTACATAGTAGGTATAAAACAAAGTCGCTCTCGCTTCCTGTTAACTTAGATTTTTTAAACTACGCTGCAGTTTCAGCAATAGATAGAGTGATTCAAGAGGAAGGTTTATATTATAATACATGCATATTATAGTAGAGAAATGCCGAGAAATTCAAAGATTTGTAATGTGATGTGGTAACAAACATATTTTTGTGCGGATACGTTGCGAACGCTGCACGCTGGCTAAACCTTACAAGATAGATCAAACTAATGTACTACGGAATTGTATATCTTAAAAAAATCGATAAAAAAGTCCGCGATGGTATATTATTATGTTCTCCTAAGGATAACCCACAGTAACCATTTTTTTCTTTTACATATTCCCAAAAATTATGGGTAATTTGCCAAGATATTCTAAACAATACAGTATTATTCCATAGCCAATTAAATACATTAAATACGTCATGCATTTCATGGAGATCAAAATTGTCCATTACAGCATGTCATTAAAATGAATAGGTATCTTAGAAGATATCAGAGATTTAAAAAGCGGGGGCAGTGCGGCTGGCACGAAGTTCGTCTGGTCAGCTAGAAGTATACAGGGTGAATTTTTCAAGTGGGCGTGGATGGCCAAATCCGAAACTACGAGGAATAGCGAAAAGTACTCAAAGGAGACGCGGACTCGATTTTGATGAAAACTAAAACTGCATCATTGGATTTTTTAAAACCCAATATTTCTAGCCAGGTTTCGGGTTCGGGTTTTTCTAACCCGTTGATTTTGATTAAAAAAACACACTACACCACTGGATAATGTCGCTAATAAGGATCAAATACTGGGAAGTAATGACATACGGCTAACTTATGGAAATGTTGGATTCTAATAAACTGCTTCTTATTTTAAAGTATGTATACTGACATTACCTGACGGTCGATTCTGTAAAAATCTCACTGTGAAAACTTAGGTGAAGTGAGTTTGTTTTTACTTGGAATTGTCGCTATTGACAGCTCACTCCACGCTCACTTCACCTAAGTTTTCACGGTGAGATTTTTAGAGAATAGCACCGCAATATCTTGTTTGAAATGATGCTCAATACACCCGCAGCGTGACCCCTTGCGTTTATGACGACGTGCTAGTAATCCGCGGAGTCACCTTCACAACATTATGTTCTAAATTTTGAATGCAGTACAATCCTTGAGACGTCGAATCCAGCTATGTATTGAAAACAATGGTCATCATTTTGAACAATTAATCAGTTAAGGTTTAACAGTTAGGTAACATAAAAAATTAAATTGTTAAAAATGTGCTCTTTTCTTGAGTTTCCCGTATGTCATTACTTCCCAGAATTTGATCCTTATCAGCGACACTATCGAATGGTGTAGGTACCTAATACTTAATACAGTGTATTTTTTTCAAAATCAACGGGTTCGATTCCTGGCTAGAAAAATTGATTTTTCAAAAATCCAATGATGCAGTTTTAGTTTTCATCAAAATCGAGCCCGCGACTCGTTGAGTACTTTTTGCTATTCCTCATGGTTTCGGATTTGGCCATCCACGCCCACTTGGAAAATTCACCCTGTATATCTATACTACATATACAATAGCGAGCGTTTCCTGCGATTCAATAAAAAGGTTTCAATTTCAGAGGTCGGCGACACTGGACGTGTCCGAGCCAACACCTGGACAATAGACACAAATATCTTTGTACATTTACACAAACTTACAGGGAAGGATCAGATATAAATATGTAGCTATGCGGAAGGTCTAACAAGGATAGTGTAAGTACCAATAAATAAAAGAAAAAATTGTACTTCCGTCATTGAAATCCGAGGCCCTAGCACGAACGCGCGACTTAAACTTACGTAAATTCGAACGATTTTTTAATCGAAAATAAAACTATCCTACTTATAGCATTTTTAGGATACATTTTTGCATCAAGAATAATAATTAATATCTCCCATACTAGTTTATGAATCAAGTCTTAAAACTAAGTAATTAATAGGAGGTAAAACGAGTGTTGCAATTAAAGGGGCTTACGGGACCTTGTTTAGGTCCAAACAATGAGAAAATATACAACTAATTTGATACGATAAAAAAAATCATGAAGATACCTCTAAAAACTTTTTTTTACAATAAAAACTTTCTTTTTACAATAAAAGCTTTCTTTTACAATAAAAACCATAACATAACATAATCAGCCTATAATGTTCCTACTGCTGGGACATAGGCCTCCTCTCTGAATCAACACCATACTAATCATTATGATTTTTTTCAGATTATTCTACAAGCAACATACTAAAGCACTAGTGTTTTAATTTTTTAGTCCAAACAATAGATTTTTTGTAAATAGATAATAATTGCTTCATATTTTGCAATAAATTACCAGCGTTGTGACATCGCGCTTCTCTTTCTTTTCTATGCAGTCCGACAAAGACCGCGCTTTAGGTCACGGAGTCGCCTTAAAAATAGTCGATTTGGGTTACGTTATCGTCATGCTACTGTTCCTGTTTTAGCTAGAGCCACAGATTTTGTTAAAAAAAAACATTATCATCAATAAATCTAGGCTATACTCCGTAATCACTAAAATCTATAAACTATATTATCTTCTTTTATACATATAAAAGCTTTTTTTTTCTTGCAGGAATATATTTAGATAGATAGGTACTACTTGAGCCTGATTTGCAGACTGAGGAATAAGTACCTTCAAGATTATTTGTTTGTTTGTAAAGACTTTTCGTAACAGAAGGTGTTACGAAAAGTCTTAATAAACAAATAATCTGGAAGGTTGTCAAATTTTCCTGTTTATTAAATCTGTTGAGCATTTTATTTTCCGTCGCGATGTCACGAGGCAGCTTGACACCGGAGCTGGACGCCCAGCCAATATCAGGTAAGGAAAATGATATTCTGTTAGATATCTGAGCTTATTTCACGTAGACATTTAAATTAATTTTTGTAGAGTGATCGTAAACTTAAATTGACATCGTAGGTAATTTCATAAACAGCGATTTTTTAATCACTGTTATACATATAAGTACAATTTTATATTTTACTAGCTTCTCGCGACAACGTCAGCATAACATTTCTTGTTACAAGAGTTGGGCTATCAAATGCAAAAATATTTTTTCAAATCTGACAAGTTTTCAGAGATAAGCGCGTTTATACAAACAAAAAATAAAAAAATACAAACGACCTCTTCAGCTTTATTATAAAGCACCTATAGATGTAGATTAGTGCAGATAGAAGATTATGGCAAGCTAAGCCAATGTCGACCATTTTGCCAATGAATAAAGTGAGTTTGTGTTACGAGTATGTTGTTTTAAAAGTTCAAAGCGTGACTAGTACCGACGATTCTTAAGTGGTTATCTGACGTCTGCACCCTAATTGTGTAACACACCGTTAATCATAATATGAATCATTTTAAAGGGTATTACTAACCCATTGCTTCAGATATTCGAAATATTTGTCTGCTCAACAGCGTATATATAACGCAATGTAGGCATGTTGTTGAACTGTCAAAATGGAACCCATTGCTACTGATAGAGAGTTACGCAATCACCGCGCTGGTCCTTCAAGATCTGACAAGGACCATGCAGACACAAAATACAGATAGTACAGAAGGCAATCACATTCTGTATGTATCGTCGTATGTGTATGTGTCGTATGTACTTCACTTTTCATACCTACGATCGGCGGTCGCGCTAGGGTTGTCAACTTTGGCTTATACACAAAAACTACCGTGGTAGTGGCACTCGTATCCAGTTGTTTGATTTATTGTTGAGCTTATTCTACAATATTAAAACAAAACAATAAACATAGTATTACAATACAAAAAGTTTACAGAACAAAAACATACTTATACAATTTTACATTTGTCACTTTTTACTACGGAACTTCAAAACGGATTACCCTATTTACACAATTTATTTTGCCCTATCCGTTTTAGACGTAAACCTAACAAATGACACTAAAAAAAAACACAATATCTACACAAATAAAAAATCATGTTTTCAACTTACGTAATAGTTGGTGGCGTGAATTTACCTTACAAAAAAAGTTACTTCGTTTATACTGATTCAAAAAGGAAACTATTATATAAATCAAGCTTAGATAGCCATTTCTTTGTTGCTCCATTTTTTCACTTCACAGACGCGTGTCTCAAGTAGATGACACTCGCGCTCGCACTACTCCCAACCACTCCGAGATAACGTGTCCGTGAGCGGTGTCTATATGTGCATTGCTCGAGCGCACTTTGTATGTAGATTGACATCTGTACTATCTGTATTTTGTGATGCAGACGTCAGGTAATTAGAAAACGTCAAAGCATAACATCTTACCCATTGAAGTCTTCGAAACTTCAACATGTCAGCTGTCAAAATCATGAATCGATTACACAAAGCAGCTGTACCGGCACTAGCTACTGAAATTTGCAGCTCGAACTGAGGTCAACTAAATAATCGTACCAACAGGAGAACCCTCGTCAATGGTTGCTGTTTCTGACAGCTCCTGACTGGAAACTTCGGGGTGTAAACAAGTGTTCCTATATAACTTATTTAGTGTTTAATTGGTGCTTAAGCGGCTTTACCCGCTTTAAGTTTAGATGGACTTATAATGAAGTTGGTAAAGGAACAAAGCGTTTGTGACGGGCAAGGAGATTGAACGGTTTGTCGATGCATCTACGTAATAACGAAAGCAACCTGAGAGATTAAGGGGACCACATGACCTAAAGCGCGGCCACTGTCGGACTGCATAGAAAAGAAAGAGAAGACACAACGCTGGTAATTTATTGCAAAATATGAAGCAATTATTTAATTACACAAAATCTAATGTTGGACTAAAAATTAAAACTAGTATTTTAGTATGTTGCTTGTAGAATAATCTGACAAAACATCAGAATGATTGTATGTATAATAATATGGTGTTTATTATAAAAAGAAAGTTTTTAAGGCTAACTTCATGATTTTTTTCTATCGTATCAAATTAGTTGTATTATGTTTTCAACACACTATCTACCTAGCATATATCCTGAAGAATATCACATATTTTTCTGATTTTGTTTACTGTAGTCGATCATATACTTTTATTGTTTCTAAAACTTGGGTTTTTGTGTTTAGGTCCTGTAAGTTAACAAAATTTTTGAACACAAAATCTGAGATACATATACTTCTATAATGAATGACCCACCCCGTCGTTTTTGCGTCGGGGTTAAAAATAGACTTGATATTTTAAAACTAATTTTGCTTCGCCGACAAATACAAAACAAATGCGTCTTCGACCGCAATGTAATGTTAAAATTACTTTAAAGCTAATATATTATTTTTCATGTCCTTTTCTCTTTAATAAATACCTAGTATTTCTTTTTTCTTAATTCCGCAATTGTCTCGGTCTGACAAAAAAATAACGATGCTTAAAGTTAAGTAGTGATTAGCGACTGCTTAACCATACATTTTGAAGTTTAAACGTCACTTAATTTCAATCATCGTTTATAAATAGGTATAAACCTTAGAGTTGTTATTAATTCTCGTAACATGTTACTATTTTAATCATGAATTTAATAACTATTTTGCTGTTTTAATTATTCGTGTCGAAAAATAACTTCACTCCTCCCTGCCTGCCTCACTTTGCCACTTTGTCATGATGCCAATAGAAAATATTACTGTAGAATTACTGAAAGACTATAAAAAGTAATTAATTCATCAAAATGTACAGACGCCAGCACATCAAGCTAAATAGATTTTCAACTAAAGCATAAGCTTCAAAGTAGATTGAGAAAACTTGACAGTTTCGTGTAGCTTGATGTGCTGGCATCTGTACAGACAATCTGTCAAATTTCTTTAATAGATTGTCAACTTTATCGCTAAAGCATAAGGTTCAAAGTTGATTGCGAAAATTTGACAGTTTCGGGTAGCTTGATGTACTAATTCTGTGTACAATTATTTTTCCCACCTCTAAATAGTCACCTCAACTCTATATTGGTCCAATAACACGGCACACCATATTCCGCCAGCAATCACGTCGAACCACAAAAAATATACCGGCCCGAAAGACCAGATAAGGACCGAACCGAAACGGTCACTGCGTCCCAAAAGAAACTGTTGACGACCCCTAATCCATCGGACAATACAATATATGCCTATAGTGAAGCCTTAACACCAATATCGAAAACCCTTTTGTAAAAAAAAGGGAAAATATCATACCTAATAAAATTTTGTGACAGTCTGTATGTTTGATATTATGTCGCTACCACGAAAATAAATCGTAGCGACTGATCTACTTAGCGAGCCAAAGTGATGCAATTACTTTTGAAACGCAAAAGAAGAGAGATGGCTATAATGTGTGTGCGTTCGGAATAAAACGACGTATGTGCCAAAACGAATTTACTAATTTTTTATTTAACAAAATAAATGAATTAAATTTAAAACTACTTTGAGTAAACTTTGATATGATAATTCTCTATGTTTTAAAGTAAATTCCATTGAATACGCCGCCGCGCCGTGATGTCGAAAAATGTAAAAAAATAGATATAAGTTTGCAATTTTTTTGTATCGAGAAAAATTCATTGAATCGTGTATTCCTTTTACATGATACTAGACCAAAGAATCAAAAAACATATACGAAAATTTGAAATCCCTATGTCACATACTGAACAGGTTACACGAAAAAGAATAACCAAATTTTTTTCAATATATCACCATGTTAATCAATCACGCCTTTACAGCTGAACGGATGTAAATGAAGTTTGGTATACGGGTACACACGACGACATATAAAGGTATACAATTCCAGTTTTAGTTGACCTCGCTTTGTATAGGCTTTTCGTTCAATGAGAAGTCAGGAAATGTATAGCTTGATATGTCACCATGTGTACCTTGACGATATGCAAAAATCTCACTGTGAAAGTTTTGTTGAATTGAGTGGTCATGTCACCTGATGCTAGGAATTGACACTATTGACAGCACACTTTAAGCTCACTTCAACTCAGTAGCCTTTTCTGTACGATTCTAAGGACAGGTAGATTCTTTACTCGATTCGAGCCCTTGTATGTGTCTTTTTGTCTCGACTGTATCCACGGGTAGCTTTAAACAATAGATGTTCTTCTAAGTTTGAATGTGGGTCCAGTTAACCAATAAAACTACAGAAAATAAATGATTACGTCAACTGGACCCGCGGGTCCAGTCCCGAGTGGGTCCAGTTGACCAAAGACTCCGTTCTTGTTGGATAATTTTTAAAATGTATATGTCGTTTCGACCTCTCCAAAGCCGCGACCAAAAGCTAGTAAAGAAAATATTTCCGAAATTGTGAAACCGCGTTCACGGTAACGCTGTCATTCAATATCCAGTGATATCTCATTTTGCCGCGCGAATAGACCTGAAGAGAATGGATAGCGATTCAGAGACCCTTAAGGTCTGGTTTAAGTTATAGAAGCGTGATTGTGGATGGTCACACAATAGAAGAGGGGATAATAAATCTTTCTTTCCATCGCCATTCTTTTGGTAAGTAAGGTTTGGGATAGATAAATATTATGGTGCAGGGTTAGGCTTAATAAAAGAGGTGACGTATTTTTTTATGACTTCCGTTTCTATTAAAGTGTTTAACGAGATATCATCTTTTAAAGTAATTCAGAATCTTGCAGGGCGTTGAAAATATCCGTATATTGTATTTAAATAAGAACTTGTATTAATCACGATTTGTGTACTCACTTTGAACTTAGCTGCTGTAGAATGGAATCCCGATAATCTTAAAAGATTATCGGTAAAGAGTGTAAAAGTGGCAGTGGGCAGCACAGTGCTCGCAGAACAGACGACCGATGGGGCCGAAAGGTTCAGCAGTGTCGCACTTAACACGTAGCGTTAGAAGTCCTCCCACAAGGTGGACTGATCACCTTGTGATGGCCGCACGAATCCGCTGAAAGTGGGAAGTACAGAATCAGTCGAAGTGGCGTTGCTTGGGGAGGCCTATGTCCAGCAGTGGACGTCTTTCGACTGAAATGATGATGATGATATGCCCCAAGGTTTCCTCACTGCCGAAATGTTGGTGCAAAATGCCACATGGCTCTTTGATTCACTTTTTTAGATCATGAAATAAAATAACCTGCCAAAACTTCTTTAGTAAAATTAGGACCTCAAGGAAAATAAGGACCTCAGTAGCCCTAGACAAAGAAGTGGAAGAGAGTAGGGAAGCCATTGCCCATTAGTGGGATATAAAAAAAAATGGGTGCTAATTAAGGCAGCTTCTTTAAAATGTCATTCTCGTCTGCAAATATATTTAGTTGTCTAATGAATTAATAGGTCAGCGACGAACTTTTAGCGTCTAATAAATGGTTTATAAGCGACCATATATTGTAAAACAAGCTACTGTTAATATGACGCAACATGGTGATAATTCTTAAGCAACTAAATTTGTGATATGTCTACTCATTGCCAGCTTCTAATAAGTGTATCAACTTCATCTATAAAATAATATCAACGTACTCTAATTTCATAGAGTCACCTTTATTTTTATACTTTAGCATAAGTAATTGATGAGTGAATCTACTATATTTGAACATAAAATTTCCTTATTATTGTCATCAAATAATGGTCAATGAAAGCTATAATTTCATGTATTCGCCTATCTATTTATAATGTTACCATAAGTAATTGACTATTATACCTACCCAAATGAACATACAAAAAATATTGTTATCATAAACAAACATCTGCAACTCTGTGTTTGTTTGTGTTTGGACACACCTTAGTGAAAATTAAAACCAAACGAAAACGAAAACGAGGTGGTGGGGGGTGGAGGGGGGTCCCCCGTTCCCCCTGGTACCACTCCCATGAAACGAGGACGCACCATTCTTGAGAAAAACAAATTATTGTAACCTAACCTCAAAACACTAGTTTTCAATACAAAGTTGCTTCTGCACGTCTCCGGCGCTGCGGGAAGTGCAGCCCCTTCGCCCTTACGTAACAAAGCATAGGCACCCGTGCGAGCCGTAGCGGCTGAGGCTGGTCGCCGGAGGCGACCAGTGAGCCGAAGCTGCGGAGGTGAGCCCCATGAAACGAGGACGCACCATTCTTGAGAAAAACAAATTATTGTAACCTAACCTCAAAACACTAGTTTTCAATACAAAGTTGCTTCTGCACGTCTCCGGCGCTGCGGGAAGTGCAGCCCCTTCGCCCTTACGTAACAAAGGATAGGCACCCATGCTCACCTCCGCAGCTTCGGCTTACTGGTCGCCTCCGGCGACCAGCCTCAGCCGCTACGGCTCGCACGGGTGCCTATGCTTTGTTACAGCGGGCGGGGGCTGCACTCCCTCCGCGCCTCCGGATTTTTAAATACACCCTCGGGGTAGCAGCCAAAAGACTACGTGGAGTCGGGGTGCCCCGATTCGGTTTTGGGACAGATTCGACCTATTTCAACCAGTAAGTGGGGTACGCTAACTTCCTTCTGAACAGAATTTCTAGGTACATGATTCCCAACGAGCGTCAGGTACACTCCCGCGCTTGTGTTGCAAACTTTCACGAAAAAAGAATATGATTTATTAATTTAGTTGTTGAATGAAAAACTTTGATTGCTAATTTTGAGGCTGGAATTTGATTTTATTAGCAGACAGATGTTGAATCTCTAAAATATATAAAGTAGCTCACTTACAACATTAGTCGCTGAGTTATCAAATCAGAAGTAAATATATTTATCGGTAGCTCGGAGTCATATTATTTTACGCTCGTAAATTGACGCTGGTTTTTTGATATTCTGTTGGAATAGTAAAGATGATGAATTAATATAATTGAAGCTGTTCTATTAACTCGTCGCCCACTTATAAAAAAAGACGCTAGGTTGCAGGTGCTAAAGAAAACTTTTGTTGCCGCACATATAATTTCCCAAAAAAAATTGTTCGGACATGGCGGCCAATATCAGCGGAGATTGCCCATCTACGCGAGAGATATAATGCATATGTGTATGCGCAGACATAGGTGCACTCACTCTTCCATCACTCTCATAGTCAACAGACTTGTAAAAAAAAAAGTTAAACGGTTCTTTTATTTCAATATTGCCATATTGTTAAACTAAAAAAAAACCTGCCTCCTTCTAATTTTCTATAACCTTGCACCAAACGCGTGTGATCTCGCCAGAGGCGCGGCCTCTCCTGGCTGAACATTGAATTTTGTGTCGCGACACATTTTGTGGAAAATATTACTTCGTCGACACCTCCCCGTATTATGTTAGCAAGTAAGGCATTTGACAGGATATAATTATGGGGTTTTAAGAAGCTATATGTATGTGATTGCTCATTATTGTTTCGATCGAGGGTTAAAATGAGGCAATAATGTAAAACGCAAGTTGTAAGTAAAATGGAAGTTGGTTTACCTACAAGAAAATGTGCTTTCGTATTTGACGTTAATTATGGTGTAACTACATAGAATGTTGAAAGCAAGTTTGCCCAGAACATACCTTATCTTTGATGATTAGAGATTTTAAAATAAACTTTACAAAAAAATGTTAAGTAAAAGCCAAGTTTAAAGATAAAAAAATCTCATAATGTAAGCAACCTGAAGATGCAGAGATTGGGATTGGATTTGGATTGGATTGATTGGTATATTAGCAAAGACAAAAAAAAAACTGAAAAATCCTTCACCAATGGGATTTGATACGATTAACTTAACAGATAACTGTCCACTATGATTAATAATGTTATCCTTTTATGATTCTGCCCCCAGGACCTTTTTTTAAGTCTATTAAGCCCCCAGGACATTTTTTGATAAAAACATTTTCATTTCTTGTAGTACCTAATTGTACTGGAAAACGTTAGCAAATTCATAGATTATTTATAGTAATTCGAAAGTATGAAATAATAAATTATATACACAATTTCCTGAAAATCTACTGAAGCATAAAGATTTCTTCTATTATAGTGACCTCTGAGTTTGTTTCGGCCTTTCTTCTCAGAGTAGTCAGATAGGAAACACCGACCTCATCTAGTTTAAAAAAAACATGATTGACGTGTAAAAATGTTTGTACAAACCTACTTACAAAAATAAAATCATTTATCATTTATAGATAATACAACATTAGCTATTGTAAATGATATCGTTACTCAGTAATGAATGTTTTATGAACAAAATAACATTACTGACACGTTTCATAACGGTATTTTGAAGCCAGTTATAATATGTTATTGACGGAATACGATCCGAAGTAGGAAGCTATCATAATGTGTTTGTGATGGCTTATTATGTTTTTGATGAGTTACAGTAATGGAAATAGTATGTATTATTTATTTATTTATTTTATAATTTATATAAATACAGTAAAATACATAGGGATATGACATAATTATAATTTGAGTACAAAGGTACTGCTTATTGTGTGATGTGGGCTTGATAGAAGTAGTGCTATTTTTGAGTGCTTTAAAATATTGACTGAAAATAAGCCCATTAGTATTTAACAGAAAAATGCGGTAAATAGATAGTTTACTTGCAGATTTTTCGAAATAGTTAGATAACTTATGTCAGAAAAAATAAATGCGACATAAATATTTATAATATTATACTTTCTAAACAAAACCCGCAAACAGGCATATTTTATTCCTCAGATAAAAAATGACTTTTGCAAAATCTGCTCCAAGATATATATCTCCTTTTTATTACAGTAATAAATAGTTAGAGGAGTTATACCTTACCCTAATAACCATACCATCCCACTACAACAATCATCTACGCTACTGGAAAAATTACAGTTGATCTTCATTATCTTGTTCGCAAAAAGTCATCCTGTTGATTTTTTTAAATCCTGAAAAAAATAAACCAATTCGATATTCTTTTAATTTTCTAGAAAATCACGTTTTCCCCGTAACGTTAAATCACTAAAAGCCGCCAGAAGTGAGGTTGCATCGTATAAAAAGCCCGTTCTACACTGTCACCTCCAATCCGTTTTCAATTAACGTGTCCAGAGGAGCGTTAACGCTCGGCGTACACACCCCGCGTTAGGGTTAGTACACATGATGAGACCGGATTTGAATGATGCGAGTTGTGTAAGCCGGTGACTAGGATGGGTTTAGACTGTTGTGTAGTTTTCACATGGATGTCTCTCCCATTTTATCTAATCACGTCATTTTGTTTACACTAGCATTTGGAAAAGCACTTTATATTAAATCTCAAATCGTTTATTGGAAAAGTGGACAATAATGGACCCTGTCGGGCACAGCAATTTTTTAAATAAGTAGAGAGAGGAAGAGAGAAATATGAATTAATTTATTTATTTTATTAATTTTCCTTGCTACTATGTCAGAATTATTTTATACCTTATTACCTATGTATTTATGTTTCCATTCATTCAGTTATTCTATTAATATTTTATATGCAGGTTTATATATTCATTTATTATTTATTTAACTATATTTAATATTGCTTATTTCTTTACTCTCTTAAAAATTGTTCATTATTATTAATGTAGTATTATCTATACATCTATATACAAATAAATAAAATTGAAGTGTCTGCTTATAAAACCAAAACAACAGCTTTTTACAGTATTTACGGTACATATGTACTTACAACAAAAAAACACATATTACAATTTTTGCTCTATCTGTCTGTTTGTGGCCGGCTAATCTCTGAAAAAGCTGGACTGATTTTGACGGGACTATATACCGGCAGACAGCTGAAATTATAAGGAGGAGGAAGGTTTATTTTTAGTAAATTTATTTTGAAAAAGAAATAGGGTTCCGCGCAAAAAAAAAACTTGAAATTCAATTTGTTTGCCAACATGCACGCGAACTAAGTCGCGGTCACAACTAATTGACATAATAAATAAACAACACCAGCCTATAATTGCCCCATAGCAGGACAAACCCTCTTCTCGTTCAGAGAAGATGACATTGATCACAACACATGCTCTGTGCACGTTTGCTCAAGGCGGATTGGCATAAGTAAGTAGGTCATCATCTGCCTAGCCTTTTCCCAACTATGTTGGGGTCGGCTTCCAGTCTAACCGGATGCAGCTGAATACCAGTATTTTACATGGAGCGACTGCCTATCTGACCTCCACAACCCATTTACTGGGTAATAAGATACCCCGTGGTAAGACTGGTTGTCAGACATTCCCGACCCGTAACCAGACCCGTAACGACTGTCAAAGAGCCACGAATGACAGCCGGGATTAACGGCTTAACGGTTTTCCGAGGCACGGAGAGGTCACGGTATGTAAAGATGGTCACCCATCCACAGACCAACCGCGGCAAACGTAGCTTAACCTGATCGATCGACCTGTGCGGCTGTTATCATTTAGCCACGGGCCCCTCGGCATAAGTAAGTAGGTAATATGCTTAATTAATCATCTGGGTATTTTGCAATTCAACAATGGCGTTCATTTCTTGGCTATTGCAAAACGAACAAAAACAATAGTTTGTTTATATTTTTAAATAACAAGGATGTCTTGGCATATAAACAATAATGATAAATACTGCAATTCTACTGAAATATCTAGAATTGGTACCCATTTATGATGGTAAAATATTGGCTAATTTCCAAGCTGGTAAAGGGGCTGACTGGTGACTACATCTAAGTTGATAGTAGGTACAGACGCCAGCACAATAAGCTACCCGAAACTGTCAAGTTTTCCCAATCAACTTTGAACCTTATGCTTTAGCGATAAAGTTGAAAATCTATTAAAGTAATTTGACAAATTGTAGTAGCCTGCTGCGCTGAGTTTAGTTCAAAATTTGCAAAGTATTCGCTGTCAAGTGCGAGTTGGACTCGCGCACCGAGGGTTACAAATTTACGGTTTTCGGATTTTTCCCTTTACTCGTGCTACATGACATTGCTTCTTGCCAAATTTCATGATTCCAGGTCAACGGAAAGTACCCTATAAATTTTGATTCCCTTGAGAGTGTCGAAATATACGTTTTTTGCGGCATAAACTGCCGTATCATTTTTTACTTTAACTTAGAATTTTAATTTTTTACAGCTTCAAGGGACTGTAGACTTTTGTATATGGTTTTAATTTCAACTCGATACCTCCACGCGTTCCCGAGATAAAGGGTCTTACCAGACAGACAGACGGACAACAAAGTGATCCTATATGTGTTACGTTTTTAGGGTTCCGTACCCAAAGGGTAAAAACGGAACCCTATTACTAAGACTTCGCTGTCTGTCCGTCTCTCCGTCTGTCTGTCACCAGGCTGTATCTCAAGAACCGCGATAGCTAGACTGTTGACATTTTCACAAAGTATGTATTTCTGTTGCCGCTATAACAACAAATACTAAAATGAAAATAAAATAAATATTTAAGGGGGGCTCCCATACAACAAACGCGATTTTTTTGCCCTTTTTTGCTCGATATCAAAAATGGCAACCGGTAGGCACTTGAAATATTCACAAAATACTCAGTTGTATTTTAATAATAAAATTAAAATAAAATAAATATTTAAGGGGGGCTCCCATACAATAAACCTGTTTTTTCGGCGTTTTTGCCTTGTGGTACGGAACCCTTCGTGTGCGAGTCCGACTCGCACTTGGCCAGTTTTTTTCCTTTTGAGGTACGAAACCATAAAAATAAGCCAATTGCGATTGGAAATGGGATTTTCAATAGCATTAAATACAACATTGTACACCCACCCTAACCCATGACGCCCGCCCCTTATTCAAATATCTCCCAGACGTGGTAGGATGCTAATTACGTAGACTAGGGTGCCTACAGCCCCATTGAATGATGCTCCCGCTATAATAAAGACGGGATTTGACTTAGATTTCATTGTGTGACTTTGCTGAAGTAAAATATAAGAGACTAGCAGCACTCCGCGGTTTCACCCGCATAAGTATCGATCCCGTGGAAATATCAGGATAAAAACCAGCATATGTCCTTCCCCGGGATGCAATCTATCTCTCTGCCAAATTTTATCAAAATCCGTTCAGTGGTTTAGGTGTAAAAAGGTAACATACAGACAGTCAGACATACAGAGTTACTTTCGAATTTATAATATTAGTAGGGATTAATGAGATTTGTAATTGAGATCAGGTAATTAAGTGGTACTTCCGTGGAATGCGTATCTAGTAAGATTTTTCAACTGAAGACCTTATTGGCATCACTTTTACAGCAGGCACTTTACTTTGTGTAATCTATTTCATCACAAGTGCTCTCAAAACGGTGAAGAAAAACATCGTGAGGAAACCGTAAATTAAATTTAAAAAATTAGAATATATTTTTTGAAGTCAGTTAAAAATATTTTTAGACGGTTTTATTAGGTTTTCGTATTAGAATCTGATAGGAATGTTTAAAATTGAAATTTTGAGAATTTTAATGTACGGAGATTAATTATTAGACATAAAAACGAGGTTTTCTGTTTATAGGAAAATTTGTGTAATTTTAGTCTCAAATGAGAGGATTATGTTTAAAACTAATATTCCCATTTGAACAAGTAATGCGAATCATTTGACACTAATATTACACAAATATTCCTGTAACCAAAAAAACCTAGTTTTATGTCCTTGAACCAAAAACTCGAAGACATGTGACATCTACCAATCCGCACTAGGCCCGCGTGGTGGGTTAGGGATTGGGCCTATGTCCAGCAGTGGTAACATTATAGGCTGATTATGGCACTATTATGTTAGGGCATCATTAAGACCGTTTACGCCGTACGGCATTTCATACAAATTTTCAAGCCCTCGTTTTTCGTAATGAATAAACCGATTTTAATGAAACTTCATACGCATAAGCAGGATACAAAGGTCTAAAAAGTTACATAAGAACATTTTCGAAATGTCTTATTTAAAAAATAAGATAGATGGAAATCTCTGTTTCTATGGAAAATTTAAAATCTGTCTAATTTGGCTGTAACACTATTTTTCGAAAATGTTCTTAAGTAACTTTTTAGACCTTTGTATCCTGCTTATGCGTATGAAGTTTTGTAGCGGTATCTACAACGCCACATGAGAACAACGGGTCATACTGACGTCACGCAAAATCCTGCATCTCGCAAGCAGAGTTTACCGCACAACTATCATAGATACAACGGCCTGACAAGAATCATCGGGCAGTTGCCCGCCAGACACATCACCCGTCTGGTCGGAGGATCCTCCCTTTTCTGTGGAGATTGAGTGAACTTTACACCCTGTTCCTCATACCTCTATAGTGTCATTAAAATCGGTTAATTAATTTCGAAAAACAAGGGCTTAAAAGTTTGTATGAAACGCCGTACGGCGTAAACGCTCTTAACAACTCGTGTATACGTACTGAAGACGTTTTCTAGGAATTGAGGTAACTGCAAAATGTTCGCACAGACCAGGGACGCATGGAACAAAATGGAGGACGTCTACACTAAGTATTGAGTGGTACAAGGCTGAAAATGATGGTGATTATGATGGCATAACGCTCACCACTTCATAGCAAGCCAGGTGGGCTCACCAGATTATTTCATTTAGTCATCTCTCGTCTCTTCTCAATATCGCTAGGTGGTTAGAATTGCGTTGATATTTGACAAGAAACAATTGAAAATTAGATAAAAAAACTTTTTGAGATCCATCATAAATTATCCCAACCGAGTGATGGAATGCTTTTCTTTGGGGTCGTACTTGAAACTTACTAAAACTTTTTTTAGGGTATAATTTTTTTCTGTTTATTCATTTTTTGAAGTGAAAACTTCTTTAGCGGCGTTGTACCTACACTTTTTTTGTAATGGGTAAAAAATATTAAACTCGCGTCAGGACACGTGACCCTGATCGAAAATTCGTAAGATGAGACGTACTATAGATGGGCAATCCACCGGGTTTAAACCCGGTGCTTTTGATAAACACCCGATAAACACCCATAAACACCCATAAACACCCACAAAATTGGGTGTTTATCAAAGCACCGGGTTTAAACCCGGGTGGATTGCCCATCTATAGACGGTACCCTGATCGTAAGATGACACGTGACCCTGATCAATAATTCATAAGATTCCAAAATATCAAAAATTGAAAACAAGTATACAGGATCAAATTACAGACAGACAGACAGACAGACAGTTACAGACAGATGTGAAAGACGGCACGGTTGACATCTGTCATCTTTCAACACGTTAAAATAAAATAAAAAAACAGACCTTTTAAATAAAAAAATTAAAGGAGATTGACCCAAAGTCGTACCAAAAAGTCTCACGCATCAAGATCAAAATGTTGTAGTACCTAAATATTTTCATATTTTTTACGACATTACGCGTCAGGGATTTAATTTTTGGAGTGAAAACTTCTTTAGCGCTCAGACCAACAAAAAAAGAAAGACGGCGCGCCGCGAACATGAAAAGTGAAGCCATAAAACCGTGCTCCTGCAAGTAAACATACACGCTCACGCACACAACTACACTAAAACCATGCTCATCGTTCTTAGTACGTCACGAGTCGTCGTCAAGTTAACATAGATTAAAAAAATATAATTATGACTTCCTGTGCAATGAAAAGTTGCAAAAACAACAGCAAATCACATAAAAAGTCTCACGGAATCACTTTTTACTTGTAAGTACTTGAACTAATATCGTTTCTATAATATAACATTTTAGATTACTTGGAACAAAAAACCTCAACGAACGAAAGTAGTGACATAAGGTTGCCATAATACGATTTAAATTTTCCCCATTCGATTAATACACACATATCTGGGGGCACGGGAGTGCCCCCGCCAAGACCAGCCAAGCGAAGCGCAAGGGCACTACCTACCTTTTCTCGAAGCACTTCGTCGTATTTTTGAACCCTCTTAACTTGGGTTTGGATTATACCAGATAAACAAAATTTTCGGAATATGATGCCAGTGGTTGACTTATTAAACCTATAAAGTTTCAATTGCATAGCTCTTATACTTTAGATTTTATTGATATCTAAAATACCCCGATTTCGTCACTGACTCACTGACTGATGATCATCAAAATTCTTAAGGTACTTCCTGAAGTCCTAGAAAGCTGAAATTTGGTATGTAAGCTAGTAATAGTACACAAACAACAAAAAAATATTAAAACTTGAAACTTTTACCCCCACAAAAAAAAAATCCGTAAATTTTGATGCTAGAGGTCTGAAAATTTATATAGGGGGTCCTTGTTATAAATAAACCCCAAAAAAAGAAAGAAAAAATGAACAACAGCAAAAATACTCGTATAAATATCATAAGCAACTTACAAAAAGAAATGAAATCCCACAAAAACATTTCATGTTAAATGTTGCCAAGACGAGACCATGTAGCTCGCACTGTCAAAAAGTAATCAGATCTCATGTAGAGCCAAGCTTCTAACTCTACACGCCCTAACTCTACAAGGCCTGACTTCGCAAACTCTACACCTTAGTCAAAATAATATGGCTTGGCCATTTCGCTACATTCACATGAGCGTAAGGTGAAAAACTCTCATACTGTTAATGGTTCTTGTAGTAACGAAACGGCCAAACCAGATATTTTGTCTAAGGTGTAGAGTTTGCGAAGTCAGGCCTTGTAGAGTTAGGGCGTGTAGAGTTAGAAGCTTGGCTCTACATGAGATCTGATTACTTTTTGACAGTGCGAGCTACATGGTCTCGTCTTGGCAACATTTAACATGAAATGTTTTTGTGGGATAAATATGACTTGTTACTTCGAGTTATATTCCTATTTTCTTTTTTATGTATTGAATATTTTGGGTTTCCAATTAATACCAATACCATAGTATACTCAACAATATCTTACTCGTACAATATTATACACTAGTTCCTACTCGCACAAATATCCCCAAATTATAGGGAAAACATTTAACAAATGGCAAGCCTTCGATACACACATAGATAAAAAGGTGGCTTCAGTTTTAATGTTCGTGGCGCGCTGTCTATCTTTTTTTGTTGGTCTGAGCTTTAGCGGCACTTTTTTTTTGTAATGGGTAAACAATGTTAAACTCGCGTCAGGACACGTGACCTGCCGGTCGATTCTGTAAAAATCTCACCGTGAAAACTTAGGTGAAGTGAGTTTGTTTTTGCAAGGAATTGACACTATTGACAGCTCACTCCACGCTTACTTCACCTAAGTTTTCACGGTGAGATTTTTACAGAATAGCACTGCTGATCGAAAATTCGTAAGATTCCAAAATATCAAAAATGCACAACGTTAATATTCAAGTTTTCACTTCTGCCGGCACTCCCGGAGTGCAACCCGTCGTTTTTTTTTTACCATGACCTCTCGATGTATTCTGTAAAATCTCATCGTGAAAACTTACGTGAAGTCAGCTCTCAATACTGATAAATGTGACTATCTCTAGCATCAGGTGAAATGGCAGCTCCCTACAAGTTCACTTCACCTAACTTTTCACCTTGAGATTTTTACAGAATAGGTCGGCTTTAGTTATGTTGACCTTTATCTATAAGTAAGTTCACACTCTCACCGGAAATTAGCCCCAAACCTAATTCACACCAACAGCCAAAACAAAAAGACAACAAACACATACCTTGTTGTTTATTTGTAATAAACAAATAAAACAAAGATCAAAAGCGGAGAACGTTTGGGCGGAACCCAGTTTCTATTAAACGAGGCAGGCAAGCGTTAACTCGTGTGAACAACAAACAAGCCAGTATTGAAATGTTTCGTGCAATTGTACAAGATGCGCTGTTTTCTATGTGGTGAGGTTATTAGGATGTTGAAGGCAATGCAAAAGGCTAAAGGCAATGAGTAGACTGTTAAAGAAATAATAGGTATCCAAGTAGTAGTTTAAGGGCGAATTTCACCAATGAAACTAAACGCGATCAGAACATCTAAACCGCGTTCAAGAGCTGTCAGTGTCATAATTCATTATCTGCCAACCTTTTTACCAACTATGTTACAGTCGGCGTCCAGTCTAACCGGATGCAGCTGAATACCAGTATTCTACAAGGAGCGCCTGCCTATCTGACCTCCACAACTCAGTTACTGGGTAATATGATACCCTTTGGTAAGACTTGTTGTCAGACTTTCGGGGTTGTGTCGATCGGTAACGACTGTCAAAGACCCACAAATCACAGCCGGGACCAAACGGCTTGACGTGCTTTATCAGAGCCAGTTAAGTTCTAGATTCCAAGAATAATGTATTAGTTTTTCTTTATCTGTCTACAACATTGTTTAAACTCAGCCAACATTCATCTTCATCAATCTCCTATCGCAATTTATTTGAGGTTGATACAACATGTCCTCTTCCAACTCAATAAACATAATAGGCACTTATCTAAATGTCTGTCTCAGAAAGTTTTTTTTTTTTATTAAAGTCTTTCCACAATCTAGCTTTCAAAACAACATCTGATCCAATCCACAGACACTTCAATTCAAACCTCTCAAAACTCATCGCTCAAAGTACTTAACCACCGAATATTGGATTCTGAGGAGCAAGCACCAGTCTAAAATAAACATAGACCTTTTAAATTTTTGTTTAAATATTAAAAAGCGTCTGAGTGTAGGTATATCTATTTGGCGTTTCGCAACGTTTTTAATAGAATTACTTCGGGGTCCGTTGCCTAAAAGCTCGTATATAATAATATTACTTTCGTTTTCGCCAGAGAGTCGGAGAGCGCGACACTAAACCAATTATGGGGAGTTTGAACGTAGTTTTTGGTGTAACCGGCCTATCGCGTTTCAAAGGGTTATGTACGATATGTATTACGCTTTAAGTATATTCTTTGGTAGGGCAGTGGAAAATTTTGTTGGCTTCCATTTCAGTACCTATCTGTGAGTACCTAACATCTTTTAGAAAAATTAGGTAAGTACATGAATTACGCAATAGAGAATCAATGTTACTAACAGTTACTTGTATTTTTGCAAGGTTTTCTGACTGTACTTATCGATTAGAAGGTTGGCCAAAGAGGAAAGAATACCTAATCAAAAATTCTCAAAAGTTTACGATACGAGACTGAACGTATCAAGTTCAAAATACATAGGTAGTTACGAAACGCCAGAAAGTGGCGAATCGAAAAGTTAACCGCTTGTGTGCCGTAATTACAGACACAATTAAAAAGACATTGTGTCTCGCGTAGATCTACGTTCCGGCAGACTAAAGATTAAATGAGTTGTGGTGGTACCTCCATTCTTTTCGTTTGGTTCATAAAAAGTAGGTTAGGTAGCACTAGATCAAAACGATGACTTTCGATCACTTTCTATCCATCTCACCAGACTGGCAATTTAAGTTAAAATGAGAGTTTCAGTAACAAACTGAAGGTCAACTAGGCACGTCGACATCTGCTTAGCCTGTTTCCAAATGTGTTGGGGTCGGCTTTCAGTCTAATGGATGCAGCTGAATACCAGTATTTTATATAGAACGAGGACTTTGTAGGCCTCTGTAGACCATTTTTATTTTACCAAGTACCTGGTAGGTTCTTGTTGACAGGCCTACGCTGTCCTCCCATACTTACTGATAAATGATAAATGATTTTATTTTTGTACGTAGGTTTGTACAAACACTTTTACACGTCAATCATGTTTTTTTTAAAACTAGATGAGGTCGGCGTTTCCTATCTGACTACTCTGAGAAGAAAGGCCGAAACAAACTCAGAGGTCACAGTCTCTTTTAAAGTCCAGACATAATCTTGGTCAGGTTATATGACCATGTAGATCGATGTCTGAGACGGTCTTTTGAGGAAAGAACCACACAGATTGAGAGGACCTGTCCAGTCAGTGCAAGCATTTGTCAGAAAGCAGCATTTGTCGTGCAGCTCAACTCAAAACCTAACTGTAATTTGAACACATTGTAATAGCCAATTATTTTTAAAAAGAGTAACCGTGGAGTTTATTGCCGGCTCTTCTCCATAGGAAACGACCAATTGGGACCGTGCACCTAGCTTCTGACGTTTCATAAGTGCCCTTGTAGGTTTATCTGAAATAAAATATTTTGATTTTGATGATTTTGATTTTTGAACGGCAGCCACAACACAGTTAAGTATTCTTGGTAAGACTGGCTGTCAGACTTTCGGCCTTCTAACGACCCGTAACGACTGTTAAAGATCCACTAGTGACAACCGGGACCAACGGTTTTGTGCTGAAGCACGGAGGGGTCTCGGCCTGTAAAGATAGTCACCCATCCACGGACCAACCGCAGCAAGTATCAATCTGTGCGGCGGTCTTAGCCACATAGACAATTCATAACATGTCACTAAGAACTGCCGCACACGAATTTTATCTTCAACCCCGTAACAAAAGTCTTATTAACCAAAAGACACTTTCCTAATTAACACACCAAGACAATGCAATATTTATTCGGTATCAACTATACAGATGTACAGCGGGAGCATCCAAAAAGTCTTTCCCTGTTCCTACCATTAAGTTAACGTTTCCTATAAATCTTTCGAGAAGGTTCCTCGTTATTCTTTTGTTTTCCTTGGTTGTGGCGAACCGTACGACGGAACCGTAAATATTAACTTTGGTGAGTGAGGAGTTCTCCGAGTGTTCAGGTTTTGGTATTGAAGCTCTTCGTCTTTATTAGGCTCCTGGTAGATTGGTAGCACTGGTTGGAAGAAAGGGTTGTGTGTTTACATGTGAAAGCAATGAGAGTTACCGACGATCGAATTAAGGACTCGTGGGGAAACCGGCACGTCCTAGAACCGATAATTCAAAGACAAGTGACATCCACCGACCCGCACTGCGCCCGCGTGGTGGATTACGGCCCATTCCCTGTCACAGAGAGGAGGACTGTGTCCCAGCAGTAATTACGATATAGGCTAATTATGACTTGCTGTTGGAAAGGCTTCTATGCAGCAGGAGACTGATATAGCTGATGGAGACTGATAATATGATGATGATAATTATGATGATGATCTTCTGACGTTTATTTTAGTGTACCATATCTACCGTGTGACCCCAAAGCCCGAAATTAGAGTTTTCTTTTAATAGTTTTGTGCAGGATTAAAGCTACTTTAAAGAAGACGGTTTATGTAGAATCAGTTGCAGTTTAAACTCAAAGTCAAAGCATTAATTTCAAATAAACCAAAATAATTGTCAAGGGCTCGGTCAGTCAAAAAATGATTCCTTCTAAAGCGTAGTGGTCACCAAAGGAGAGAAGTAACGGGTCGTCGGATATAGTTGAAGTTTAGTAAGAAACTGATGTATGTTTTCGAAAAAAAAATTAATTTAATGACTAGAAAACAAACAGTCCATTTATCAAATTAAATTTCATTCGAAAACACCCATCGGTTTCTTCTACGGTTTGTTCGGAATATGAATTAAATGTGACTCGCTTGGTTAAATACTTGTTTAATTCCGATTTTATGTACAATAAATTACTTATATAATTAATCGATCGCACGGCCCACGGTGCGTCCGCCGCTGACCGAATCTGTAGACGAGTAGTGGGGGCGCGGCTGCGGCTCGATCAGCTGTGTGGCCCCTCAACCCGCGCGTCCCCCGTCGCTGCTGGTGCACGCGTATTATGCGTGAACATCCTCCGGCGCGTTGAAAGCCTTAGCTTTTAAGACGTAGACGAGGTAGGGAGCCTGGAAGCGGCCCTCTCTGCTTCGTTGTCATCTTTGGGTTCTGAAGTTGGCAAAACACATAATTTATTGACAGCCCTTCGTACAATGCCCCTTAAAGTAGTGACGTCAGCTACCCTACTGACGCCGTCGGCCCCTGGATAGAGGCGGCACACGCGCCCTAGCCGCCATTGTAATGGCGGTAAGTTGTCCTCCTTCAGTACAACCACGTCCCCGCTGGTGAGTCCTTGTTGAGCGGTGCGCCATTTGGTGCGCTGCTGCAGCTCAGAGATATACTCCCGGCGCCATCTCTCCCAGAAATGCTGCCTTATCTTCTCTAGGAGCTCGTGTCTGTTAGGCCTGGTAGCAGTGATGGGCTTCGTTGGGATGGACATAAGTGGTCTCCCAATTAGGAAGTGGCCTGGGGTCAGAGGAGAAGGATCAGTACAATTGGACGAGAGAGGAGTCAGCGGGCGTGAATTTAAAATAGCTTCAATCTGTGTGAACAGCGTTGCTAGCTCCTCAAACGTCAGAGCAGCCTTTCCAGCTACACGTTTTAAATGGAATTTAGCTGATTTGATTCCAGCCTCAAATATTCCGCCGAAGTGGGGAGAATAAGCGGGGCTAAATACAAATTTTATCCCTTCAGAAGTGGCATAATCACTAACAGACTGACGGCTGGACCTAAGCAGCTTACCTAATTCATTGTTGGCACCTACGAAATTCCTGCCGTTATCGCAAAAGATCTCATGACATTTTCCTCTGCGTGACACGAATCGTCTTAGGCATAAAATAAAAGCTTGCGTACTCAGTTCACTCACCAGTTCTAAGTGTATTGCCTTTGTACTAAGGCATACAAATAAACATAGGTAACATTTACTAATTCGGTTACCACGACCTTTACGGTTGCTTATCATGAAAGGTCCAGCAAAGTCAACTCCACACGAGTAGAAAGGGAAACAAGCATTAGTACGCGCTTCAGGTAAATGACCCATTATTGGTTGCACCGTATTTGCTCGCAGACGAACGCAAACAATACACTGTCTAACTACTTGTCGCGCTAAGCATCTCCCTCCAACAGGCCAGTACTTATCACGCACCGATGCTAACAGTAGCTGTTGACCTGCGTGGAACAAACGTATATGTTCATTGATCATTATTAATTTGGTTAAATGATGTTTTGAATTTAATATTATAGGATGTTTCTTATCAAAATTATAATTTGAGTTTTCTAAACGACCACCAACACGAACAATGTCATTTGAATCTATAAATGGAGTTAACTGTAATAATTTATTTCTCTGTGGTAATGTTTTTCCTTGTTTTAGTAACCCAATTTCGAACGAAAATGATTGTAATTGACCAAATTTTATTAATAGCATAACTGAATTATTTATTTCGTCTGAGTTTATAGGGCCTGAGTACCTTTGTTTATTTTTATTACAGTTGTTAGCAAAACGTAGAACATACGCAAATATTCTACTCAGTTTATTGAAATCGGAGTACTTATTGAAATCTATAAATAAGCTCTTGTCAGCAGAACTGTTTGCTGCAGATAATAACGAATGTACCTTTAACTCGGGTATATTTTGAGCTACGAATGAATTCTGTGGCCATTCTAAACGTTCCTTCTTTAAGAAAGGAGGACCTTCCCACCACAAAGAAGACGAAGATAGGTCCTGGGGTTCAATTCCCCTTGAGGCCAAGTCAGCTGGGTTCATATTCGTAGGTACATGTCTGTGTTCAAAACCATTAGTTAACTCGTTAATTTCATTGACCCTGTTGCAGACAAACATTTTAAGATTTCTTACATCTGTTTTCAACCATCCTAAAACCACCGTTGAGTCAGTCCAAATGGTTTTACAACTTATATTAAATCGCAATGACTGTAGAACTTTATTACATAATCTGGCTCCTAGCAAAGTACCAAGTAATTCCAATTTTGGTATAGTAATTGGCTTTAAGGGTGCAACCCTTGCCTTTGCGCACAAAAGTTTTACCGTAACCTCATTTTTGTCATTTATGGAACGTAAGTATACACATGAGGCATACGCTTTCTGTGACGCATCGACAAAACAATGCAATTCTATGGATATCGGGGAATTACAAAGAACATTTCTGCTAATTTTAATATTAGAAAGAAAGTGCAAATTAGACATGAATTTAGACCATGTATTTAATAGGTTTTGTGGTATAGGCTCCTCCCAATCTAACTTAATGACCCATAACTGCTGTAAAAATATTTTTGCTTTAATAATACATGCACTAATTAATCCTAAAGGATCAAATATTTTACAAATAGTAGCTATAACAACCCTTTTTGTGATAGTTTGCGGTGGCGATTCGACCCTTGAGTGAAACTCAATAATGTCTAGTTTTGGAGAATAGTTCAAACCTAGCACACTGGATTCCTTAGTCAAATCTACCGGGTCGAACATAGTATCATCCCCAGCAAATGCCTGTAAACAGTTAGTACGAATCTTTCTTAAGGGGAAGCATGCTGAATCTAGAATTTTCTTAACATTTGTATATATATGCAGTAATTCACTTTCACTATCCGCTCCCGTATTCAAGTCATCTACGTAAAAATCACTTTTGATGATGTTAGCGATAGTGTCGTCTTTGCATTCTTTAGCTAATTGTAACAAACATCTGGTACTCAGAAATGGAGCGCTGGCTAATCCATACGTTACTGTATTTAATTGTAAAACTTTTAAATTGCTATTATTATTGGGTTCCGCACAAAATGAATCCCTCCACAGAATTAACTGAAGGTGACGTTGAGAAGTATGCAAGGCCGTTTGTCGGTACATTTTCTCAATGTCTCCTAAGAGAACAAACCTATGTCCGCGAAAGCGTAACAAAATTGAGAATAAGTCGGATTGCACAACTGGACCTACGGCCTGTATGTCATTTAACGACTTACCAGAAGAAGTCTTGGCTGAGGCGTCGAATACCACTCTCAATTTCGTCGTTTCACTCTTTTCACGAATTACGCAGTGATGCGGAAGGTAATTACCAAATTCTGGGCGATCTACCTCACTCAAATGACCTAACTCCTTATATTCATCTATAAATTTAGTGTATGACTCCTTAAGTTTCGGATTTTTCTTTAACTTTAATTCTAAATTCAAAAAACGTTTCTTAGCCAAATAATATGAATCACCAAGACTAGTTTCGGGTTCTTTTAATGGCATACGGACACAAAACCGACCGTCAGGTAAGCGGCTTGTGTTTTCTACAAAGTCAGTTTCGCAAAACTGCTCTTCTAATGAATTTGTTTTTGTCTCTGCAGGTAGTTCTTCAATCTCCCAAAATTTCTTAAGGGAATCATCAATATTCGAAAGATGATTGAAATAACAATGGACCTTAGACTTGGATTGACTGATACCGACTGGGCCGGCTATCAACCATCCCAATTGTGATTCTTGTAAAGTAGGCTTATTAGACCCTAGCTTAATTTGATTTTTTCCAAGAATGTTCCAGAATATGTCAGCCCCTAACAACACATCTATAGTGGAGGGCTGGTAAAACTTTGGATCCGCTAGCTGTATACCGCACGGAATATCTAATTCTCGGATATCTATTTCGACACTGGGTAAAATACCTGTTATCGTTGGCACCAATAAACAAGAAACCTGAGCACTATATGCAGTTGAATAAGAATTAATTTTTACGACACATTTTCCTAAAATGTTAGTTTTAATGTTATTAAGCCCACACACATTTAAGGTTTCACTAGAGTTCTTATTTAACCCTAATTTCTCTCGCATAACATCTGTTAAAAATGACGATTGACTACCAGTGTCTAACAATGCTCGCGCCTTAATCGTTTTATTGTTCGACTCATTAACGATTTCTACCTGCGCCGTGCACAACAACGTATGAGTCATCGTCGTTGCCGATAACGTAACCAGCTCATTTATTGGACTATGTGCACTTTGTTCTACGTTAGAATTACTGTCATTTTTATGAATCAAAGTGTTATGTTTCCCTTTACATATCTGACAAGAACCTTTCAAACGACACTGATAACTTTTATGCCCACTACGTAAACATTTAGTGCATAGTTTTAACTTATTTACTTCGCGAATTCTATCGTCGTAGTTCATTTCCTTGAATTTCGAACATTCATGAACAAAATGACCCCCATTACAAATTATGCATTGATATTTCTTAGTACTCGAATCCGAAGCAGCCAAGAAAGATCTCACTGGTTTATTATTTTGAGAGTTCGCCTTATTATGTTCCTGTTTATCAGATCTATTATAGTGGGTAGTTTCCAAAATGTCTGCTCGGTTGCGTAAAAATGAGTAAAATTGATCCAACGACGGTAAATCCGATAAACTATTCTTATACTCCTCCCATTTCATACTAGTGGTGGAATCCAACTTTGCTGAGACCATGAATATTATTAAAACATCCCACTGCTCGGTGGGAAGCCCAAGAGTGCGCAAAGAACTCAAGTTTTTTGATATGTGATCAATTAAATACCGTAATGCCTTAAACGATTCCCTCGCAACAGGATCGATACTTAATAGTGACTTAAGGTGATTATTTATTAAAATATTTTTACTGTTATAACGGTCACATAAAATTTGCCATGCATTTTCATAACTATTAGCGGTAAACTCAATTGATCTTATAACGACAGCGGCACTATTTTCTAAGCTTGATCTGAGATAA
This sequence comes from Mesoligia furuncula, assembly GCA_916614155.1. NCBI lineage: Eukaryota > Metazoa > Arthropoda > Insecta > Lepidoptera > Noctuidae > Mesoligia > Mesoligia furuncula. Next base: position 7,647,132 of record OU744794.1, read on the forward strand.
TGGTATTTATTAATTAATGGAATCGAGTCATTTTTATTAACGAGGGAATCGAAAGTATCCCTGAACTCTAACCATTTCAAATAGTTTCCATCAAACTTTGGCAAATTTATAGTGGGTAATTTTATCGAATTCATGGAATGTGAACATTGATTTGACATACTTTCATCTTTCACTGATCCTTTCTCTAGATTAGCACATTCGATCAATTCTTTAGCCCTGGAAAGAAGAGAAAAGAACTGTGATTCAATTAAATCCCGCTCAGTTAACTGTTCATCTTCATTTGAAGAGAGCAATTCTATGCCTGATTGCACCTCATTGAAATCTGATAACAACTCTTGATACTTATCAACTCGTAAAGATAATTCTTTGACTTGAACACTAGTAATTTTATTCGCGCCCACCTGGATTAAGACATCAACATAATCTTTAAACTTAGTTAATCTACCTTTCATTATGCTACGCTTTTTAATAAGATCCTTCAAACTTCCTTCCATCGCTAATTATTTCGAACAATGAAATTAAACAATGAATTAGGTAAGAAAACGAAATTATCAAACCAGTTACAACGGTTCCGTCGCACTTTGATCCAACCGCCCGCCTGCAGTCGCCACTTGCCACTCGAGTGCTCGATGGGCTCGCGAATCACAAGCCAAGCACTGGGTACAGCGCAGTAGAAATTGCTAGGCGCGACGTTAGGCAGTTCCCGAGTTAGTCTGGAAAGAATCATGCCCACTTTCCATACATTGATTGACCTGTCACTTGATTTGTTTTACAGGTCGCGTCTATCTACAACTAGTGTTGTATAAAAACAATTGTTGTTCATAATAACACAATAATTTATTATCATTTCATTTAGAGGCCAGGGAAAAATGTTATTAAGTAAATAAGATTTTGAGGTTATAGCAGCTGTCAGATAAGGTTTGACAGCTGTTATAACCTCAAAAACTGTACGATAATTAAAATCAAATTGTTTCTTAACCGCTGAGAGTTACAATCACTCAGAAATAAATCCCTCTTGAATGTAATAACATCAAATCATCATCATCAAATTGGCGCGCGGTCGCAAATAGCAGTTATTATTCTCGTAATAACCCGCCGATGCTGAGTTATAAAGACTTCGTGTGATGTTGTGCTATCCTTGTTTACTACACTTTGTGCAAGTTTGAGCAATTTAGGTACCTACTTACAGTTCATTGAAGTAGGTATCGGTCAAAATCTGTCGTCGCCGTCGAAGCGGACCAGACTCCAGGAGTCGGCCTGACAGACGACATAAATAGATAACGAAAAGAGCACATGTTTTTGGCGAGGACAGGGAAATTAAATAAAAAACAGGATTGATTTATTATCATTTATTCAATATCTTCTCGCACAACCACTTCATTTAAAAATGCCACTGGAGCCACAAAGTTGGTTTCATGCTTGTGATCATGCATTAAGTTGATCATCCTTAGTGTGAGGCTTGATGGGTTTTCTTTGAGAATGTGGTCACTTTGACGATTGAGCAATGATCAACAACAAGCGGGGCACACTTGAGCATGACCACGTCGAGATGAACCAACAGATGGATCACACTCATTTTTTCCATGAATCTGAGCATTAATAGTCTGCATGGATACATCAAAGCACGCTTCACAAATGTAATCTTCTTCCGTTATCTGAAAAACAAATAAAATAAAAATAGTTTATTTCTTACCGTTAAAAGTTACAATTATACAAATAGGTACATTACAAGTAGATACTTCAACATTTTGTGGTGCTCATAATAAGGTGCACATAGTATTGACCCTTGCCCCTAAACAAGGCAGGAACCTGTATCTCAGGGGATAGTGTTCAGCTATTGATATTTTAATTTTTATCTTAGGACTACTAAATCACTATCACACTCACTATTAATTTATTAAATGATTCGTCTTAGTAAGTACCATTAGAGAATGCTAGGGTTTGTTAGTGAGTTTTAAGATATGAGGTATGGATGTGGGTATGTGTGTTAATATGAGTGGTGAAATAGAGGTATGTGTGTGAATGATGTAGTGGTGAAGAAAGTGTGTTTGTGTGGTAGATAGGGTTATACACAAAGGGTCATTAGATTTTCAGTGTCTTCGTATATTATGAGATTTTAAAGCCTACAATAGAAATAAATATGTATATGTCTAAAAGAACCATTATAACTAAAACATGGGGAAAATGTAGATGTAACAAACACATTCGGTCAGTGGGTCGTCTTAGGGGCGTCACCTATTTCTAGTAGGTAGTACTAGTTATATTTTTCGTGTAACTTGAAAAATATACTTTACCACTTCTAAATATCAATCCTTTCTTATAAAACAATTAATATGCTAGCCTCCGTTGACTGAATACTAAATCGTTAGGTACTTGATTGTTATTATACTTACTATTACTGGAGATATCCAAGTGCTAATTAGCGAGATGACTCTGCTATCAAGCTGAAGCGCCCGATAACGCCGAAGCGTATTAACACTTTGTTGTAGTTTATACAAAGCCAATCTAGGCCAATCTCGTAGAAGGCTCTATAAGATTTTCCAACAAGAGCGATTACGATAACTTAGATCCCAATCAAAAGCACTAAATCGGTATCCGTATAACACAGGCCAAAGTAATCGTAAGTAATCGAAGTCCATGGAAAATGCAAAAGTTGTAATGGTATCAGAAAATCCTAAATCGCACAGTACATTATGAAACGAACGACTGCAAAACGTCAAACAAATGACAGCGGTCACACTGTCACAGCGGCAGCCTGTCATTCGTTGCGGCTAATGAAGTCCGTTTTACGCGTAACCTGCCAACTGTACACTAAAAATGGAACGTGTGTAAAACACGTTCCGTTTCCAAAAGTATATTGAGAATGATAAACATAATATAAATTGTATTTTTTCCTGGCTTCATTTGAAAATTCAATTAAGTGATACGAAATAAGCAAAAAAAATGCAATTTTTTAAGATATTTTACATCACTAGACGCGGTCGAAAATTTTCAGGTCAAGACTGGACATGATTCTTTGCAGAAATGCGTAAAAGTTAATTAAACTTATGAGAGGGTAGGCGGAAAATGACGACAGCGAAAAAATGACCAGGCAATATTTGAATAAATGGATTTATGCTTTTATATATGTAGCTAGGGATGGAAATACTTTATGCGGACATTTAAAAAAAACTATAAGCTGAAACCCTAATTATTTCAGCGAAATGGAATTAATATACTAGAAAAAAAAAAAAGTTAGAATGCAGTAGGTATTGGCAAGCTCTCGCAATAGCCGAAGCGTAAATTATAAAAGATAGTACGTGCACACGAAATGCTATCTCATGGCGCTTTCGGAGCGGCTAGCTGCACACAAATTTGAAGGAAAAGAATCAGAATTAGTGGATAGGATTATGTAGGCCAACTTCCCTTGAGTATTCAGCCAGACGTCCTGCAGTCCTCAGCAAAGTTCTTCACTCCACCAGGGCAGAAGGCAGCATAAGCAGCTATCCGATCCAATCTTCCTTTCCGTTAAATTCAAATTGGAGTAACGGTTAACCGTTTTTTCTTGACCCGCTGAATGCAGTATTCTATTTTATCGAAGACGGTCGCCAATTGTTCGGAATATGAATTAAATGTGACTCGCTTGGTTAAATACTTGTTTAATTCCGATTTTATGTACAATAAATTACTTATATAATTAATCGATCGCACGGCCCACGGTGCGTCCGCCGCTGACCGAATCTGTAGACGAGTAGTGGGGGCGCGGCTGCGGCTCGATCAGCTGTGTGGCCCCTCAACCCGCGCGTCCCCCGTCGCTGCTGGTGCACGCGTATTATGCGTGAACACTAAACTTCGACTATATCCAATGCCCTGGTTACTCGTCTCTTTTGGTGACTGTACCTATGGAAAAGAACGGACAAGAAACACCACGGACACTTTTAAATCACAAAATTGTTACAAAATATTGGTTACAACATTCATGTTAAAATTATACATGTGAGAACGATGTAAAAGATAAAAACAATTCAGAAATTAAAATTAGTTAAGTATTGTCTTTGAATCATCCACCAACCAGCACTAGGCCCGCGTGGTGGATTACGGCCCACTCCCTCTCACCTAGAGGAGGCCTGTGTCCCAGTAATGGGAACAGCAGTGGGTGGGGGTGGTGGATAATATGCTAATGTCCTTGAAGATATACATCCGAAACATGGACGAGCCACTGAATTGGCCATATGTTTCCAAGAACCAATGGTCACAGGAGCAGGAAATCGGAGCACGCTGTTTGCATTAGGTGGAAATCCGGATACTTGAGAAAAACTCAGATACCGTTAAGAGGAAATCCGGGTGGCCTTTTCTTAATAGAAACGCTCTTGCCTGTTTTCTTTCTGGTTAATGACCTTAAAGCAATGATTTTTTGCAGAATAGGTAATAAATATTAACTACGTGTATGTCCCTATATTTTCCTTTTTGACGCTACTTATTTATTTTATTACTTTATTTTTATAAGCACTAGAACCCTCAAAAAATGCCGATTTAAACCGCTGTCAACAGAGGCCTAGTGTACAAATTTGACAACTATTAATGAAAAAAGAAAACACAGGGACACAGTATATTATTATATCCTTTTTATTCAGTTTATGAAATATCTTTTAAATCGGTCCAATATTGGAGGAGGAAATAGGCGAGAGCCAAAACTCGAATTATGACTTTTTACTGAGGCTTTTTTAAGTCTCTCCGACCGCATTTCCTCTTAACTGCACATCAGTGGCCATAATTTGATATTCAAATTCAAAAATTTTAATTCGAAAGACTCGTATAGGGTTAGTAACATTGTTCTTATAACTAAGTGTTAGTAAACAACTCGATACAATACGATGGCACATGTAACTGACAGGAGTGATTTATATATGGACAGTCCACTCTGTCAGAAATCATTTTCAAAACCCTGTTGGGGCTGGCCATGACTCGAGCCACCGTCGATGCTGCGCGTTTGCGCATTATTGTGTAAAAACAGTCTACACTCGTCGCCGCAAACATCCCAGACGCACTGCAACGCCATGGCAACCCCATCAGTTTTCTGGACGTATTATTAAATTGGACACGAAGGATTCCATACGATGCCCGCGAATATCTCTCCCACAAGCTGCACGTGTAGAAGGTGATATAGAATGCTCTAAAGAGTGTCACCTTTACGTCTGCTGTACAACGTGCAAACTTGCGGGCTATCATCTTCGCACGCACAAAAAGAACCCTCCGTTCCCTTTCAATGTCAGCATTGTCCATAAGGTCAGTGGTGACCAAGTGACCTAGGTATTTAAATTGTTCCACTCGCTCAAGAGGAACACCGTTTAGCCGTATGGGAGCACAGCTACCTTATGTCGTAGCAGTTAGGGCAGTTTTCGTAGTGCAAGTGTCTCTACTGTACCTTTGTCCAACTGAATAGGGCACTGCAGAGTTGATCGATTGCGTTCCAGGCATAGCAACACAAACTCCATTTTGTTTGTAGTTTTGCTCTGCAAACGATAACTAATAAATATTTAATTAATTGCATATTATTGTTATTATAACATTCATTGCGACACGCGTGAGCACGTAATATTGTTTTGTTAACTAGAGTCAACTGTATAACAAATATTAATTTGTAATACCACTTGCACAGCAATATATTATAAACAATAATTTATTTGTTTGATAATTATTGCAGTTAGTTTATTATTGTTCAGTTATTATCGCATGAATAAGTTTACTCTGGAGTTTTATGCTCAAATTAGTCGTTTCAAACGAGTTGATAATGTATGCTTTATTATACTCGCATTATTTACAGATAGAGACGAGATAACTTTATAAAGTTGTAAAAAGGGGATGCAGGGGGTGCTGTTAACGTACCTAGGTACTAGTGTTTTTGTTTAGTATGTTTTTAATGCAATTTTTAACTGTCTCTCATTTGCCTACCTAGGTTAATATAATAAATTGCAAGTGTTTATACTTACCAAAAACAATGTGTACCTACCTATCTTCCTAATCCATATCCATACTACAATATAATATTACAAATAGAAATGCGAAAGTGTGTCTGTCTGTCTGTCTGTTGCCTTTTTACGCTTAAACCGCTGAACCGATTTAGATGAAATTTGGTATAGGTAGAGATAGTTGATTTGTTCCTAACTATACCTTTTTATTTCAAAAACTATGTGCTTAATACCTACCAATAGGTATTACTTTTAAATCAAATATTAGCTTGTTAATCAGCCTATATAAATTATTGTTATCAGATAGATAACGTGGCACTGATAACATGACCAATACGGTGATAAATTAGTTGAGGTCCCATAAATCAATGAGATAGCGATTTTGATAACGTCCTTACTTTCGATAGTTTAATGTTATGATAAATTATTGCCATAAATATTATAATTATTGTTCGTGAGGAAACCTGGACTTATACATAGTTAACATCATCTGCCTAACCTTTTACCAACTATGTTGGAGTCGGCTTCCAGTCTAACCGGATGCAGCTGAATACCAGTATTTTACATGGAGCGACTGCCTATCTGACCTCCACTCCTTCTTCTTCTTCGGCTTCTGACTACCCGTAACGACTGTCAAAGATCCACGAATGAAAGCCGGGACCGGAGGGGTCTCGGTATGTAAAGATGGTTACCCATCCACAAACCAACCGCGGCAAGCGTAGCTTAACCTGATCGATCGACCTGTGCAGCTGCTATTATTTAGCCACGGGCCCCTCCCAAAATAATAAAATAAATAATTAAAGCTATTAATATTATATTTTTACATAAAGAACACAAGGAATGTTAATGTTAAATTCTAAAATTCTAAAACTTAAATCATTTGTGTGTTTCATTCTTAACATATTCAAAATTATCATCATTTCAGCCGAAAGACGTCCACTGCTGGACATAGGCCTCCCCAAAAGGGGGGGTTTGCCATAATCGCCACGCTTGGCAGGCGGGTTGGCGATCGCAGTATGGTATGGTGGTGAAATGCATAGAGAACGCTGCTGCCCATTCTCCGGTACGACCCTTAGTCGCCTTTTAAGGCACCCACGGGAAGATTGGGGTGGTGCTATTCTTTAAGTCCGGCACCACACAGACAAAATTATCGGCTGCATTGAAATCAACTATTCATTAATGCCACTTGCATAACATTGCGACCTACTAACGAACGTTTTAAGAGTGAAAGGTGACCACGTGTTACTTTATAAATATCTACGCGTATGTCGCTAGGCAAGCGGTCGAAAAATTTAGCAAAGAGTGTATCGTTTCCGTGGTGTAGCGGTTATCACATCTGCCTAACACGCAGAAGGCCCCCGGTTCGATCCCGGGCGGAAACATAGCTTTTTGTGATTTGATATTTTGAAAATTACGTTTTAAATTATTTATTGGTTTTTTTTTCAGAATTCTTTGGTACCTATTTCGTAATGCTTTAACAAAAACACTACCCTCCTTTTGAGCGTCGCCGCAGTTAAGTAAAAAATCCATTATACCAAAGATTTAGTTTCTAATTTTGTAGTGTTGTGTCTCTTCTTCATAAATTGTAATTTTTCCTTATTTACGTAGCTCTCAATAATTGCTAGATATGGCTAAAATTTTATTATCTCCTCGCCCTTTTGCAATTTAAATTGACGGGTCTGAAAATCTAACAAGTTTCGACCAAACATGTGGGTAGGTAATATTTTAAGAGCTCCTGTCATTGGACATCCGAAACTCGATTACACGATATAGGGGCGACTTTGAGGGGGCTCTGTATTTTGTAAGCATGGCATGAAAAAGCACCGATTTTAAACTATGATTATGATAATCGACATAAAGCACTTAATTTCGTCAATATTGAATAAAAATAGATTGATTTGACGCCAATAACACACCGTCAAATTGAATTAGGTAGCAAAACTCCGCGGACTTAAGAGGGCTATTACACCACAACCGATATAAAACACGATAAAAAAATCTAAAACTTATTTATTTTAACGGTATCCGCAGATATTTCACTTTGAGTACCTATTATACCTACTGAAAATCCGTATTTTTTGTGTAAACTTCACATACGAAATCAGCTGTTCCCTACATTTATATTCGCATAACTCGTCAAAATGCAGGGATCTGCTGATTTTTTTTTCGCGATTGCAGTTTTGGTCCTTTAGTAAAAGTTGTTCATAATGATGAGTACAATCACCCATTTCGGTTTGTCGCATGTTTTCAATTTCAATCTCTCTAAACACGATAAAAGAAAAAAAAACTGAGTTTTTAGACATCGACGACCCATCACATCCCCTGATTTTCTCTAGCTAATTTAATTTGACCCTTTATACACAAATGGTAGGTACCTATAGGTAGAAGTGCTCAAGAAACCTCTTCACTTTAACTTTTCTACAGACCGTACCAACCTAAATTTTCACAAGAGCAAAATACATAAATACACGTACCTTAAAAGTATTTTTCCAGCTTCGATAAGCAATAAATACATACCAAAGAGGTCTGCATAGCCAATCAACCATCAAAGCAAACAAATTTCTCAAAATTGGGGTACGCAACTACAATATGGAAAATCTATCGAAGCGGAAGGGACAGACGGAAATAGGCAGAATTACTCGAGAGTAGCCGAGAATTGCAGAAATCTGAAGTTGTTTATTTTTTGACGGTACATTACGCTTTGTGCGTAGAATATAAATATTTGTGATTGAAAATCGGTTGGTCAAATTTTGAAGGGGTTTGGGAGGCAGTTTAATTGTTTATTGCCTTAAGTTGATTGATATTGTTCGATCTAGTGAAAAGATGCTTTAGAAGTTGTCGTTCAGGTTTGTAAAGTTAACTTCACCTCAATTAGACTAATTACCCTCTAGTTGTAAACATGACATCATCAAAACTGCCATAAGAAACGGCCACTTTTATATTTATGTTTAATTTGTTTTAAATCATTAAAAACAAAATTAATTATGAATATAAAAAGCTTGGTTCCTATAAACAAAACCTTATCAATTAGGTAGCATTTGTTATTACCCAACTGGGCATATAAATAGATTTGTAAGCTAATTTTACCTGTAATAGCTACTTCCATAAGGGAGGGTCTACTATGCAAAGACTAAACTAACTTAACTTCATAAAGTTCGCTTCATTATTGGTAAAAATACAAAAAAGTCTTCATTTTAACCAATAACGGTTTCAAATTACAGGCATCTGCCATAAAACGCAAGGATGACCGAAGACCAAAATACAGCCCATAAACTCCATTGCCCAAACGTGTTTTCACACACATTAAAAAAACAAAACCACCAAATGCTCCCCATTAAAACAACGAACCACTTCGAAAGACAATGAGATCCCCTCTAATTACCCCACCTAGTTTACTCAAACACACAGTTCAACAAAACCTAGAAAGCTACCGCAAACGACTTTTTTATTAACCCGTAAGGAGATAATAAACAAGGACTTATCCGACTTATCCACATCACCACGCAATTAGTTGGCCACAAAACTTCGTAGAAATGGCCGCTAAAATGAGGCGGTTGACCCACTGACCCTATGGTCACCAGTTAAGGCTCTATGACAGATGTTTTCACGGCAAAAATTGCTACAGGACACGCATACACGCGAATCGCTAATAAATTGTCCAGTAACATTAAAAATATACAGATAGCGTACGCGGGGAAAGTGTGAAGAATTAAACAAAGAAAAAATACAGTGGGTAATTGTATTCTGTTGGTTGTTTTTTAGTCTGTGGTCGTTGAATACGGAAATGACCTTGCGTGGCGTGACAAAAGGAAATTGTACTCAGCCAGCGAAAATAACTTAATTAAAAAGGTAAGATAAAGAGTTACTTCCTTAGTATTTATACTCACACACAATTATTTACTCGTATTTTTTTTATTTTCCCACGGGGTAATAAATTAAGTTTATGTATCGCGTAGGCTTTTTCCTAAAATAGACATCGGCATGGTTTCCCTTTGAAGGTTTTCCTTATAGAGTAGTAGGTGCTTAGAAATTCAAACGATATTAACACGAAGAAAATGATCATGGCGCGTTCAATGTACCTACTGCCTGTATATTTTTGTGGGTGACTTTTCTTATTTAAGACTATAAAAACTTATGTACCTAACGATTTATAAATTACGCGTATAGAAAAACATTATAATAACTGGCTACAAGTGCAAATCTTTTGGAATGACGCTAATGATTCGGCTATGCAAATTAGGCTGAGAATCAGCAATTATCGAAAGAAAGAAAGAAAATACGTTCATTATCGATCCTCTTATCAATCCAAAAGTACCTACATTTATCTACAATGTATCATTTTTTTCATTTGGTTATAAGTACCTGACTGTTTTTAGGGCTCCATACCCAAAGGGTAAAAACGGGACCCTATTACTAAGACTCCACTGTCCGTCTGTCCGTCTGTCACCAGGCTGTATCTCCTGAACCGTGATAGCTAGACAGTTGAAATTTTCACAGATGATGTATTTCTGTTGCAGCTATAACAACAAAAACAGAATAAAATAAATATTTAACCCTTCCGCGAGCAATACTATTTGCACCTCCGATTTAGGTTTTATTTATTCTAAACATTGTGAAATAACATTTGTAAAACAATACTAATAGATTCCCCCCTTTGCTTACCCCCCCCCCCCCCTTTTTTTTTGGGCTACGGCAATATCTTTGCCAATGCGCGTTTGTGACTTTTTATTTGGCAAAGTAATTGCCAATGACCGGTTTTAAGAGATGGCTTTAGCTGTCTACAGTTGCACAATATCAATATACTTCGTGTGCGAGTCCGACTCACACTTGGCCAGTTTTTGTTTATTCTACCAAGTCTATGTGCATCTTATGTGGTTATTGGTGCCTACAAAACACAATGCCCTAAACCTCAAAAAACTTCAACTACCCTACAAATAATAAAAGCCGGACCACATGCCCTATCTCACGCATTGCACCCTCATCTTGGGGTTTCTTTATTGATAAAAATGTTGCCTATCGAAGCATTTCGGGGCTGAATGCAGCGATTGCAACCAGCTGATATGGAAGTTGGTATTTTGATTTTTTCCACTTGAATTGACGAAGGGTGGCTATGTTAAGAAGTGGTCGAAGTAATGAACATAGAGCGGAATTGTTTGTATTTGAAGGGGAATGTGCTAAAGTAGACCGCGAAATTCAAATTTTCTTACGTTTTTTGCAATTTGCAGGCCAGTGTCAGGTTGTTTGAACATATTTTAAAGGGCTTACAGGACCTAAACGCAAAAAACGCAAGTTTTAGAAACATTAAAAATATACGATCGACTACAGTAAACAAAATCAGAAAAATATATGATATTCTTCAGGATATATTCTACGTTATATAGTGTGTTAAAAACATAATACAACTAATTTGGTACGTACATGAAAATACCTCTAAGAACTTTCTTTTTACAATAAAAACCATACTAATATACCTAATGGGGGCCCGTGGCTAAATAATAACAGCCGCACAGGTCGATCGATCAGGTTAAGGTACGCTTGCCGCGGTTGGTCTGTGGATGGGTGACCATCTTTACATACCGTGACCCCGCCGTGCCTCGGAAGCACGTTAAGCCGTTGGTCTCGGCTGTCATTCGTGGATCTTTGACAGTCGTTACGGGTAGTCAGAAGCCCCAAAGCCTGACAACCAGTCTTACCAAGGGGTATCGTATTACCCAGTAACTGGGTTGTGGAGGTCAGATAGGCAGTCGCTCCATGTAAAGTACTGGTGGAGGTCAGATAGGCAGTCGCTCCATGTAAAATACTGGTTTACGATTGACTATTGAGAGGAGCTTGTGGCTAAGAAATAACAGCTGCACGGGTCGATCGATCAGGTTAAGCTTCGCTTGCCGCGGTTGGTCCGTGGATGGGTGACCATGTTCACATACCAAGACCCTCCGTGCCTCGGAAAGCACGTTAAGCCGTTGGTCTCGGCTGTCATTCGTGGATCTTTGACAGTCGTTACGGGTAGTCAGAAGCCCCAAAGCCTGACAACCAGTCTTACCAAGGGGTATCGTATTACCCAGTAACTGGGTTGTGGAGGTCAGATAGGCAGTCGCTCCATGTAAAATACTGGTATTCAGCTGCATCCGGTTAGACTGGAAGCCGACCCCAACATAGTTGGGAAAAGGCTAGGCAGATGACTAATATACCTGCATACAATCATTCTGATTTTTGGACAGATTATTCTACAAGCAACATACTAAAATAGTAGTGTTTTAGAGATTTTTTGTAAATAGATAATTGCTTCATATTTTGCAATAAATTATCAGCGTTGTGTCATAGCGCTTCTCTTTCTTTTCTATGCAGTCCGACAAAGACCGCGCTTTAGCCTAGGTCATGTAGTCGCCTTAAACACATTCTAAGTTTTAGTTTAGACACATTCAGATAAAAGACAAGTCCAGTGGTTCACACTATCAGTATCAATGGCTTTCATTTTGACAGGTAAATAACATACATTGCGTTATTTGCGTTGTTCAGCAGACAAATTATCCGAACATATGAAGCTATGGATTAGCAATATCCTTCAAAATGATTCAGATTATGATTGATAGTGTGTTATGCAATTATGGTGCTGTCCTACTATCATGTACAGACGCCAGCACATCAACTTACTACAATCTGACAAATTTCTTTAATAGATTTTCAACTTTATCGCTGAAGCATAAGGTTCAAAGTTGATTGGGAAAATTTTACAGTTTCGGGTAGCTTAATGTGCTGGCGCCTTTACCTGCATTGCACATTATCTACCTTATTTGACAAGTTTATAAACCTTATTCCTCTTCTCCTAAGTCTACCAATTCTGTATTATCTAGATACATGGCTATAATAATTATTCCTACTAATTCCATATTATCATATTGCAGCTTTTACAATATCCTGTGTTCGTTCATAGTAGCAAGCCTTTTCCCAATGAGAGTTTCAATACCGCCTAGATCGGAACTTCTTGCTCGATCTGAATGATCGGAGAAGTTAGGTTTTGTCTCTCGTTATCAGTCATATTTTAATTTCTGTGGGCGTAGGGTGGGTAGTGTCGGTTATTGTGCAATAGAGAAACGATTTGCAGTTCAAATCAAATTATAATTTCATGAACAATTAATCACACTAGAAATTCACACACTGTAGGTACTTAACACAACTAGATACACAGTAAAATAATTATGTACAGTAACAAAGTAATTGCGAACAAATCGTAGGATCGATTACCGTTCGTATAGTGACAGAGCCACCCTAATAAAGCGTATTTATAATACAGGTATGTAATTTGGTTCTGAATGATCTCCGCTACCGTTTTTCACTTGTACCAAACCCGAGGGTGAATTTTCATAAACCAAAGGAAACAGCCGGAAATTTTATGTTCGATTCGATGTCCAATAAATAGCTTGTTAGAAATCAGCCCTATTTGACGAGTGGTATGTCTCAGGGTGTGTTTGGGGCGGTTTTACTGCGTAGGGGCTATAAAACGATTTTGAAAGTAGTTTGTAAAGAAAATTGGCTGTTAATAGAAAATCTTTGAAGGAAGCATTATCGAAGTTTCTCTACAAGCCTATCCTATTACTTGTAGCCAATAACTTTGAGAATTTCAAAATATTCTCCAAATAATTCTCTGGTTATGACCGAAGAATTTAGAAATAGGAGAATATTTTGTGACGTGAAGTATTCAATTAGGTACCCACTTATTGACGTAAATCACTCCAAACTTACCTAACCATAAATTTCTACAAATATTTCACCAGGATCGAAGTTAAAACCTTCACTGAATAATAACGTCTGATTACCTAATAAATAGAACTTACATAATGTGACTAAAGAGTTAAATTATTAAACTGGCGTTAGTTTTGGCATTATCAGCAAATATTTTCCCAGAACATAAAATATGAAAAACTTATAGAAAAATAAGCTGTTCATCTAACAGAGAACTCTGCAGGTGAAAGGTAAGGATAAAAAGTCTAGCACTACCTATCTTTTTCACAGCGTTAAGGAGCAAAGCCGCGGGCGCTGCTAATACCGTAATTGAATTTTATGCTCAATAACCTGCTCTTGAACGAGGTTTTAGCTTCATTACTACTGCTGTTAACTCTTTATTAGCTCAGTAGAAATGTTAACGGTGTTATAACTCATTGTTTATAGCTGCTTTAGCTGGGTAGCTAATAGAGATTAACTTAGTTAATTACAGCCAACAACGATTACTGATGGGGACTCTATTGTGGTGAAAGAAGTGACCATTTAGTTTCTGTTTTAGGAAAACACGACGAACGAACTTAACTCAGATTATCAGAAGAATGAAATAGAAGTTTGTACAATTAGTGCATAAAATAAGCCATTTTACCCCGACACGTTTCTATCCCGAGCCGGAGGCGAGTGTGGTTAGTTATGTTGAGGGGTAAAATGGCTCGTTTATGCCCGAGTTATACTCTCTGCTTTTCACTTCGATTGCGAGAAAATGATTTGAGATGAATGATTTAGTGATAAATGATTTGGGTTTCGTCGATGTGTAACAGACAAACAGATTTTTGAAAGTCAGGCGACCAACCCAGAATTCTATTAGGTACATCCCGGATAATAAATATTTTGCGAGTTTGGATTTGGGATCAAGGCTATGACAGTACCTAGTCACTTTGGAGTCTGCAAGATGCTTAGTTAGTAACTAATGTAGTATATTGTCAATGCTGTATACCATCTGCTAAAACCATTCAATATTTTACCACCCTTTCCCCACAATCTTAAACAAACCTATTAATTTTAACATGACCCCATCACTTTCCGATCATCGTAAAAATATCAATAGAAGCACTAAGGCTGCCATTAACCGGGTTAGTGCCCGGACGTAAATCAGTTGAAGGTCGTACAACATACGACCGGGTTGATACATCGCCGATACAGGCGGGTACGTGATTTGTGTGGTAACTGCTTCAGGGCAAAGACGAGGGTGTAGAGCAGACAGTTCCTTTTATGTCTCAATATTACGTCATAGAGGTTGGTGGGATTTTTTTTGATCTGGAGGTATCTTAGAAGATAATAGTTTTACATAATTATGTGGGTCCTGTCTGTCCCAGCCGCTTTCTTAAGGCGACTACATGACCTAAAGCGCGGTCTTTGTCGGACTGCATAGAAAAGAAAGAGATGCGCGATGACACAACGCTGGTCATTTGCAAAATATGAAGCACTCATCTATTTACAAAAAAACTATTGTTTGGACAAAACAATTAAAACACTAGTGATTTAGTATGTTGCTTTAAGGATAATCTGACAAAAGATCAGAATGATTGTATGTATATTAGTACGATTTTATTGTAAAAATAACGTTTTTAGAGGTATCTTCATGATTTTTTTCTTTCGTATCAAATTAGTTGTATTATGTTTTTAACACACTATCTATCTAGCATATATCCTGAAGAATATCATACATTTTTTTAATTTTGTATACTGTAGTCGAACATAAACTTTTATTGTTTCTAAAACTTGCGTTTTTTGTGTTTAGGTCCTGTAAGTCCCTTTTAAGGTCGCCGGTACATTTAGCTGGGGGGCGTCCCACTCTAGATGTACAGCCAGCAGTACACAGGACTGAGCGCGAAAGGGGCGGCTTACGATTTGTAATCGTAAGCTGGTGCAATTTTGGCACGCGAAGTAGTTGCTCTTGCGTTAGGTATCTAGGTATATCTATATCTGTGCCTTAAACTGATCCCTCACTCGCCATAGTCAGAAGAAGAACCAAACTTTACACACTTTCCCAGACTCTGGCTAAGGGGGAAACGATTTCCAATCCGCAAAAAAAAAAGGGGAAGCGCCAGGGTAGCCCGCGAAATTCTAATTTTACGTTTTTGTGCAATTTGTTTATTTGCGGCAAACATAACGCATAAAAATAAAAAACACAAACAAAAAAAAACAAAAGGTTCAGGTGTCAGGTTGTGTGTTGGACAAAACATGATTCGCGACTGTAACAAGTATCTATGTATTTACAGCATAATTATCATAACCATTAAAATCATCAAGTCAACCCTGTAAGTTCATATAACCCTATTGATTGATATTTCATGAAATAGTCATGCGCGGGCTAACCTGGCGCTTCCTAATAATTATGACGAATACAATTTTAAATAAGCCTATAGGAATAATAAAACAAATGAGGAACATCGTCACATCTGCGCAATTGCTGAGCATAATGCTGCGACTTATGTGCGAAACAGAGCCACAGTGCTGACGATGACGTCGACCACTGCAAATGAGCTATAAAGTCTTGAAAGAGATAGGAAAGAAGCCATTTTGTAAACACAAGAATGAAATTGGCATAAAAACAAGATAAACAAAAGCCAACTTCTAAGTAAACAGTACGTGATAAATGCCAGAGTGAAATTAGGGCTTCAAAGCTAGTCACTCAAGTATAATTTTATTTGAAAGGTAGAATATTTCAAACGGAGCCTTTTACGTAATTGATGTTCTTTGACCTTCAGAGGGTATTCCCAAAATGTCGAACGTCGTAAAATAATATCATTCTATATTTCTTCCTTATCTTAGAAACGTACTAGGAATTGATTCTGGTAGAATTTCCCTGAGGGCAATCATTGGCGGGTATATACGAGTACCTAGGTACCTACGTAAGAAGGTAACAATTGGATTGTGTCTCTCCTTTTGATATCTATGTAATCGTTTTTGGGCTTGTAATAAATTATTTGAGGTGGTGATTCCTTGGTTCAATTTATAGTTTTAAAAAATAAAGAAAAAACTGCATTCCTTTTTAAGGCACCCGTCACAGCACAGATACATAATTAAAACTTCCAAATGACATGGCTGTATGGTCGTTGGTAACTGCACTTTGTTGCTGACCGACTATGTAAGTAAAACATAGATACTAAAAGCTGGAAGATAAAACCTGCGACTTTCCTACCATTCTACCAACAACCTCATTCACCTAATTAGCTCTCATTTTGACAGTTCAACAACATATGAAGCAATGGATTAGCAATATCCTTCAAAATTATTCAGATTGAGATTGATAGTACCTAAGATACACGATTAGGTTGACGGTTGTACCTAAAGGATTGATGTGGATCTTTGACAGTCGTTACGGGTAGTCAGAAGCCCGAAATTCTGACAACCAGTCTTACCAAGGGGTATCGTATTACCCAGTAACTGGGTTGTGGAGGTCAGATTGGCAGTCGCTTCATGTAAAATACTGGTATTCAGCTGCATCCAGTTAGACTGGAAGCCGACCCCAACATAGTTGGGAAAAGGCTAGGCTGATGATGACTCCCCCTACACACACACACTTCGTGATCTTTGACCAGCACTTTTAAACGTGGTTTAATAGTGGCAACTCAATTTATTTTTAAGCTCCCGTCACTGAGAAAAATCTATAAATATCTAGAGAATGTTGCACTCGCAAATATAAATGAATCTAGAATGCAGTGAACCGCTAAAAGTATCCGGCTGACCTGTGTAGAGGTTAAAAACCATGACTCGGAAAGCCTTTTTGTGATTGGAAAATGCATGGACCACTTCAAGTGCGGAGTGCACTTGAAGTGGAACATATAGTCCCATTTCGGATGGGCCATTTACAAAGATTTTGGGTCACGCCATGAGGGTTGTATCTAGAAGGATGTGGAACAGTAGCGAAGGGTCAACTTTTGTAAGAGGTAAGCCAGAGTAGATATCTTTAATATGAGTATTATATTATTTGTCTATAGAACACCGACTGCGCCATTAAAAAAAAAACCGTTAGGAATCGAGTTGTATGGAACCTTCTCCACTGATGTGGAAGGCCGAAGATCCGTTGTGATTGCAAAATTTGGGATTGGTATTTCTTAGTCAAAGACGATGAATCCTTTGCCTAATTGTATTTTTGGAGAGGAGTTATTTTTTGGTAGTAAACATTCTTTTTTCGATCAGAACACCTAATGTTATTCAAACAAGAACATTTTCCAACATTTACATATTTAAAAGTAGGCCATTTTATTCAGTTTTATGAAAAGTAGGCCATTTTATTCAGTTTACGGGCCGTTATACCACTCGCTCCCAAATCACGTAGAGGCTTCAAACAAAAATGAGTGAGCGTCATGTATCAAATAAAATGATGGGCGATTCTGCTTCGGAATCACGCCACGGATATTTATTTGGGAAATAAGATTTATTTACGACACTATTTGGTTTGTTTTCTTGAATGTTTTTCGGAAAGGGGTACCTACCTATTGGTGATATTTTATCTTTGATGGAATGAAAACTGCTGCTTAGATAGGCACCTAAGTACTCGTATACCTATTTGATTGGCAGTATCAGGGGGCCTAAAGAGGCCACTTTGGAGAATCATAAAAGGGTAACATTATGAATTATAATATGGCGAAGACAGTCCGTGTATTTTTTTTTTTGGTGAACTACGTAGGTAGGTACAGTCAAAGAGATTGGGATTGGATTTGGATTGGATTGATTGGTATTTTAGCAGGGACAAAAAAAAACTAACTGTAAAATGCTTCACCAATGGGATACTGTCCATTATGATATCCTTTTATGATTCTGCCAAAGTGGCCTTTTTAGGCCCCCAGGTGAACGGATGTAAATGTTCATGTAAATGTTTTCCACTACCGGAGATAATTGCGTAACACACAATGCAATGCGAATAGATTCATTTTGACATTCAACCACATACAGTAAGGTATTTATGTTGTCGAGCAGGCTAATTTTTAACCGACGAAAAAACGGAGTAGTTTCTCAAGTTGACGCGTATATATATATTTTTTTTTATATATGACCACGTATAACTTTTTACAGAGTAGTCCGATTTTGATACTTTTTCAAACATGATGGCATCCATTGAGGCTCAACCTGTTACAGTATTACCGTATAATTATTCAGTACACGATTCTGAATACCCCTGCGTACCTACTTAGAAATTTTTCGTCGCTTAGATAAAAAAAAAAATTATAAGCTGTTCCATACATTTTGACCGCGAAGGTATTGATTGCACTTTTCTTTGAGGCAGCATATTTTTTTTTGATAATCGACGAAAGATTTTTACTATAGGGGTCTAGAAATTAGTGCTGAAAATAGGGGTCTAGAAATGAATGCAGAACCATAAAAAAATGGACGTATTCCACATTGGGCACTAGCTTAAAAAATGGCACCTGAGTGAATGCACCTGACACACAGCGGCACATGCACTCAGGGTCAGGTGAATAGGTACGTCAAAAAATGTGGCATCCCTGCCAAATTGTGTACCTACCTGCAGACTGATATCTGGCCTTTTGTTCTACGAAAACTTTTCAAGCGGAGGTTTTTTTATGACGGACTTACACCTTTCTATCCGACGACACCCAGCCAAGTGAGTTACATCAACGCGCAAACTGTAACCATAAAATTAGCACTCATTTCTAGATTTCTATTGAATGAAAGATTTCTACTATGGGGATAGTAGAAATCTTTCATTGATTATCAAAAAAAAAAATCTGCTGTTTCAAAGAAAAGTGCAATACCTACGCGATCAAAATGTATGGAACAGCAATTTTTTTTTATAAAGATTTAAAATAAAAATAAAATATATTCAAAACAGTTCAGAATCTACCTTCCTACTTTCTTAGAGCACATTGCTCGCAGAACAGATGGCCGATGGGGCTGAAAGGTTCTGAAGTGGCGACCGCGTACCGGAAGACGTAGCATTGGAAGGCCTCCCACAGGGTGCTCCGACGACCTTGTGAAGCCGCTCAGGAACCAGTTGAGGTGGAGGTGTTTGGGGAGGCCTATGTCCAGCACTGGACGTCTTTCGGCTGAAATGATGATGATGACATTCTTAGAGGAAAAACACAAATCATGCTAGTCAAGGCAGAAACACCTACCAATGTCTAAGAAAACGCAACAGAGTTGGTTACTATACCTACTTTATCTATGTTCCTACCTATCTATCATCTCAAATTGGCCTTATTGTGACAGATCATGGAGCCATTGTCCCCTGCTGGCTGGTCGCCGCCGTCAATTTATATTGCTAAACGGAACTCCTCTTAGAGAGGGGACGTCGGTCGTAAGTAGTTTACATAGTTGACGCAATATCTAACTTTATTACTACTACATGATACTTCCATTACAGTGGATGCTTTAGACATTTTGTTATAGGTATGCAGTTCTGTCTACTTTTGTTGTTTGGCAGTCGCTATAAATTGTGTAAAATATTCATCTGGATGCGGTTAGACTGGAAGCCAACCCCAAAATAGCTGGGAAAAGGCTAGGCAGATTTCAAATTTATTTATTTATAATAGGTATTAAAATTATAATAGGTATTATTTAGTCTGTGTGGTGCCGGACTTAAAGAATACCACCTCCCCATACATCCCTTTGGGTGGTACCGGAGAATGGGCAGCAGCGTTCTCTATGCATTCCACCACCACACCATACTGCGATCGCCAACCCGTCTGCCAAGCGTGGCGATTATGCAAACCCCCCCTTTTGGGGGAGGCCTATGTCCAGCAGTGGACGTCTTTCGGCTGAAATGATGAGGTATTAAAAAAAACCGGGCAAGAGCGAGTCGGACTCGCGCACCGATGGTTCCGTAACATCCGGGTTTATGCATAAGGTTTATGTTTATGAAATTAAATGTTTTTTTTTAATTTTTGAGTTGATTGAATGAATGGTAAATTGCGGTTTACGATTTATGACGTATTAAAAAAAAACTACTTACTAGATCTCGTTCAAACCAATTTTCGGTGGTAGTTTACATGGTCATGTATATCATATATTTTTTTTACATTTATCATTCTCTTATTTTAGAAGTTACAGGGGGGGGGGGACACATTTTACCACTTTGGAAGTGTCTCTCGCGCAAACTGTTCAGTTTAGAAAAAAAATGATATTATAAACCTCAATATCATTTTTGAAGACCTACCCATATAGATACCCCACACGTAAGGGTTTGATGAAAAAAAAAATTTTGAGTTTCGGTTTGAAGTATGGGGAACCCTAAAATTTATTGTTTTTTTTTTCTATTTTTGTGTGAAAATCTTAATGCAGTTCACAGAATACATCTACTTACCAAGATTCAACAGTATAGTTCTTATAGTTTCGGAGAAAAGTGGCTGTGACATACGGACGGACAGACAGACAGACAGACAGACAGACGGACAGACAGGCAGACAGACAGACAGACAGACATGACGAATCTATAAGGGTTCCGTTTTTGCCATTTGGCTACGGAACCCTAAAAAATCAGCTGGTCCCTACATATTGACGAGTTATACGAACATAAATGTTTTATTTTAACAGCTGTTTTTTTTTTCGCGATTCCAGGTTTGGTCCCATAGTAAAAGTTGTTCATAATGATGAGTACAATGGCCTCTTAAAAGGTTGTTAATGTTTTACCAATAAGCCTGTATAACGTCTTAGTTATAACTTTTGTAACTCTAAGTAGGTACCTAACAAACTACCTAAGCAAGAAAAAAAAACAGTGGCACTCCGGGAGTGCCGAACTGCCGACAGAAGTGAAAACATAACACAAACAGAATACTTTGCCATCACTCACTGACATATTGGATAGTATATCCCTAGGACAGTGGAACACATCCGAAGCGGGTATTTTTTGAATCGTCCTATAATACAAAACAGGCGCGTTGTCGCTTACGGTAACAGTGGCGCGAGTTCAATGTTGTTTTTGCATCAAAAAAAATTCCCAACGCGCTTATAGATTTCACTTCAAAAATCTATGAGGTTTTGTGCGCAAATAATAAGTACCTACCTATCTATCTTGACGATATTAATATCGTGGGTGTCCACGGCCGGGAAGTAAAATGTATGGAAGGTACTTACGTGCAATCGTGCATGTTAAAACATTATCTCAACTTTAAGAGTCTCCATATTATATTTCCCTAGGTACATTGTACTTACCTTCGTTATCATGACGTCCACGATAATAGTATCGTCTTGTTGGAGATTGTAAAAACGCCCATTCAATAAAAATGCTCTGGAAGAATTTCAGAACAAACTTCAAAATCAACGGCTTTGAATTTGGGGTAACTAGTGCCATCTACCAATAATAATACGATTACTGTAAAACAAATAGTATAATAATGTTCTACTAGATGGCGTAACTAGTTTTCCCATTGAGTATGAAAAGAAATAATAATGTCATTTTTTGTTAGCATGTATCTTCATTTCACGAAGTGCATGAGGATACATTCCTTTTAAATAATAAATGAACAAAAGGAAATAAATAATCAATATAGACATCAGTTTTAAGACGTTTTTCGCAACGTCATATTAAAAAATTCAGAACGAATTAGTGATCCAACTTACAGAAATATACCTCCTCGTTTTTGTTTTGTTCTGTTCGAAACCAGTGTTATATTCAAGATTATTTAAAATTTTAGAACACAAAATATAGTGCAACTTAGGTTTAAGGATTAAGTTATTACAATTAAGAAGTAACTTTAAAATATTTTGCACACGAAATGGACTTAACAAAATCCCCGTTTATAGGAAGAATATTGAAGTCTGGCAACATAGTTGTGACGTTAGTAAACTTGCTTCAGTATTGATCGGTTTTATTTGCGAAATTATACAAACACTTGTCGCTTCTCAGCTCAAACATCATCATGCATCATTATTGAAGCAACGCGGCAGTATAATATACGTTTATCTTAAAATTTAAAAATATTCTGTTGTAATTCGTCAAGTGATAAAATCGTGAAAGTTCGTAATTCCTTCGCCTGTTGTTGGAATATTGTGCGCCAGTGACTTTATTTTTTAAATTTTTATTCGAATTTTGAATGATGGATAAAAAAATACTTTTTTTCGTTCTTGCCACGCTCGGTTGTGGTTTATTGGCATCAGCACTTGAAGTCGATACTTATGATTTTCTGATGCCTAATGTATGGCCTCACAAGGTAAGTACTCACCTACACAATTATTTATTCAGTTCGCCACAATTAATTAAATAATTATAAGTATTTTTGCTAACATCTGTTGTGTACTTCTACTTTGTTTTAGGCAACATTTGTTTCACTTATCTTTCATTTAAGTACCTAGTCATTTTTCAACTGATTTAATTGAACATTTAAATACATTTTGGATGAGCTGCTAAGAGAAATACATACTCTAAAATTTAAAGCAAAACAAATAACCTTCTGGTGTTAAATATTTTCTGATTGAACTTTACGGAGAGTTATAAAATCTTTATAAGTTATGTTACGTACTTACTTATTTAAGACGAAATCACAAAACGTAATTTAGCATGCAGAAGAAACAAGAGATCAACAATAATAATACTATGATTTTATTTCTGATCTGTAAACTACAATGAGTCATGACCATAACAGGCAATTCTACAAACAAAAAAAAACATTGAATTTACATATTTATTAACACTAAAGTTGGAAGGAGAAAGTTGTTTGCTTCTTTGCAAATAACATCTCATCCTTTTCACTGTGCAATGCTGTTATTATCAAAAAAACTTCTTAACAAACTCATTTGTGCATACTTACCAAAAAAAAGGTGCTTAACAATTTGGTAACAGGTTTGAGAATGTTACTATGTTTGTATCATATTCAAGTGGACGTAGTTAAGCAGAAAGGACTCAACCCACAAAAACTTATTTTTGAGTTATCGAGATTTTAAGTTTAGGTGTGTATTGCTGCAATGATGTTGTATCTGGAATTATTTGAAATATTGTCACCTATGGGATAATATACTAACATTTTCATAAGTCAAGTTGTATTACACAGACTAACGCTTTTTTCTGCTTGTCATTTTTTTTGTTGAGTCCTTTCTGCTTAACTACGTCCAAGTATTGTAGATGTTTTCTCATAATCAACTCATGGTAAGAAATGCAGTTATAAGAAGATTATTCATAACGGGTTGATTGAAGGTCAAGCCACACTTGTCATATTCGGTTTGTGGATGGGTGACCAACCATTACATATCCTCCCATACCTTGGAAAGCACATTCAACCATTGGTCTCGGCTGTCATTTGGAGATCTCTGGCAGTTGTTACGAGTAGTCAGAATCCCGAAAGTCAGACAACCCTAGTCTTACTAAGGGGTATTGTATTACCCAGTAACTGGGTTTTGGAGGTCAGATAGGCAGTCACTCCATGTAAAATACCAGTACCTATTCAGATGTGTCTGGTTAGACTGGAAGCCGACTCCAAATTAATTGAGAAAAGCAAGACATGTTAATGATGGTAAGCAATGGAGTTGATTTTAAGTACTGGTAGTAGTAGACTTTAATGGGCTGCCATACTTATCAATTAAGGCAATGAATGTCTGTGTGGTGCCGGACTTGTCTTTGTGGTGCCGGACTTAAAGAATAGCACCACCCCATACTTCCCGTGGGTGTCGTAAAAGGCGACTAAGGGGCGTACCGGAGAATGGGCAGCAGCGTTCTCTATGCATTCCACCACCATACCACCCGCCTGCCAAGCGTGGCGATTATGGCAAACCCCTCCTTTTTGGGGGAGGCCTATGTCCAGCAGTGGACGTCTTTCGGCTGAAATGATCAAGGCAATGAATATTTGACATTTTGTTGGAAAGGTCACTCAGCCACAGATATTATGACTAAGTAATGAATTCACCATTAGTTTTTTATAAGCTAACAAAAAAAGTTGTTATGTTATGTTTATGTATACCTATATTTACTAAACTTAAAGTCAAATGCTGGGCTATAAAATAGTTTGTTGTTTTTGACTTTTAAATATTGGAAAGTAAATATTAATAGGTATTAATTTTCCTCATTTTGTAATCAGACTATTATTCTGTACAAAGTAGTCTCTGATAAGGTTTACCTATTGATCACATCTTAGAACTGTTGGTGGTTAGACTGGAAGCTGTCACTAACATATTTGGAAAAAATAGGCAGATAATGATCTAAAACCTTTGGCAATGCTTGCCCAAAAGACTTACTTGACTCGCCAGATGTGTTTGTAGTATACAGGGTGTGTCGTAGTGGTCCAGAGTAAAAGAGTCGATACACTGTATTCTTGTGTCACATATCGAAAAAAAAAATGTTGTTTTTTAAAATTACAATGTTGTTATAATATTGATCATATTTGTTGAAATTACAGCCAAATTCGTGAAGCAAGGTACAAACATTTTATTTTTTTCGAGGAATGGTTAAAATTTCAGTATGTGATACATAAGAATACAGTGTTTCGACTCCTTTACTCTGGACCACTATTTACGACATACCCTGTATAAGACCGCTACCTTCCCCTTTGGAGCATAAAGGTGTGATGTTGTTTTGATAAGGATATTATGCTAGAGTTCCATATCACCACCTTCATATTAAACCATGATAAATTTTATTACATGCAACCACTTTAGCTATATTACGGTATTTGAAAGCCTCATTTGTTGATAAGGAAAGGTCAATATGTGCGTAGGTTGTTCCATGTACCCACGTAGAAATTGGTCGTTATTCCATGGTCTATTCACCGCTTAAGGCTAATATCAACATAATTTAAGTATCTTTTCTGACAGACAGTGCAAAAGCAAAGTTTTATGCCAACAATATTTAATACACTGTCGTGCCATCATCGTCACGAAGAAGAAGTGCGAAAGCGCGCTGGGTCTAGCATATACCTAAAGTATTTAAAGCAAGATAAGACTTCAGTTACTTAGCTGAAGGTCCTTCTCCTCTTAGGGCGCATTCTACCAAACTTTTATCCTAGAGTAAGTCATAGTGCCTGCCTTTTCGTACGTCCCGGCAACCGGGTCGTGTACCCGGTGCCGGATACCCGGCGACGAAGTGTATAGCCATGTACGTTAGCTTAAACACGTACCGGCGCAGTTCGCCTGGCAAATGTTACCGGATAGTCGGCACCGGGTACCCGGCAAACGGAACGTGTGACAAGGCACTTACCACCGGCTACCCGGCCACCAGGACGTGTGAAAAGGCACTTACCGGATAGTCGGCACCGGCTACCCGGCAACCGGGACGTGTGAAATGGCACTTACCGGATAGTCGGCACCGGCTATCCGGCAACCGGGACGTGTGAAAAGGCACTTACACCGGCTACCCGGCAACCGGGACGTGTGAAAAGGCACTTACCGGATAGTCGGCACCGGCTACCCGGCAACCGGGACGTGTGAAAAGGCACATACACTAAGAATAAGTTGTGAATTTTTGGCTGTTTTTCCATACTAGAACCGCCAGAGGTAAATTTCTTTCCAAGGATAAAAGAAAACTGACTTTGGTAAAATCAACCCTAAGTAAGATAAAAAAAATCAAAATCATCTAACATTTATTTTCTAATAAATTACTCTTGTTTTATTTTGGCCTATTATGCACTTGCTTGCCTCTTCTTAGAGTATCCGCATCAAACAGTTTCAAATATGTATGGCCCAAAATTCTGCTTCGCGGACTCCGCTTACTGACGCAGTCATAAGATCCTCAAGTGCACAGGTGACAGGGCGTGCGGCGTAAGATGGAAGATGGGCCATTGTCTGTCGCTAACTCGCTACAGACAATGATTTGCCTCAATATAGGTAGGTATTCCTTCTTGGTAAAAGAGTTTCGTATCCCGCTTATATTCGGGACTCCAAGAGAACCCACCCACGTTCCAAATCAGCGCCTAATCTGAAGGTCAAATCCGGTGCGGTTGTAGCAAATTGGGACATCCGCGTCCGTACTAAATATTAACGACGACTTCGTCGATTCGATACTTTAGAAGGTTAGGTGTTAGGTCTGCTGAATTTTTAATCATCCTGCAGATATCGGCATAATTGCGCATTTTTTTAACCGACTTCTAAAAAGGAGGAGGTTCTCAATTCGGATATTTATAATATATTCGGATATATAATATATTATATTATCTATTTATTCAACAATACTATTACTATCATTATAAATTGTTATTAGTCAAGTCTTAAAACATTTTTAACATTCTTTAGAAAAATAAAATACAGATAACACAAATCAGAAACAAAACAGTCTTTTGATAATCATTTCGTTATTCGGTACAATCATTATTATTATTATTAGTCAAGTCTTAAAACATGATTTAGAAAAGTATTTTTTTGCGTATAAAACGCAAAAAATAATACTTTTCACTAATAACACCTACTTTACGGTAGGTACGAGTAAGCTAAACGTTCTTAATCTAATCAGTTAAGAAAAGGATTTCACTTGCTGCAACATGGTGAACTATTATGGCATTTAGAATTACAAAGTAATCCTGATGACTAGCAAGCGCACTTCTTCGTCGAGCATTTTTTGCCTTGCCTTCCGGTTAAAGAGAATTTTCGGACAACTTCTCGGACTTCTCTTCTTCTTCTTTTCTTTGTCAACTTCAACTTACTTCATTTAGCTAGCATTCTCAGTTTCCGAGACTTTCAGTCTTTTAATTCATTGCTCGCGAGTGTAATTAAATCTTTGATTTCGGACATTTACTTACCGGTGTCTGCGGTAAAACCTAGGATTTACCAACTGAACGCCGGCGCCGGTAAAAGTTCGAAATTAAAGATTATTATAATTCGGACTTTTACCGGTGAGACTTGGTAAATCTTACCGCAGTTCGGGCTTTTACAGTAACATATAGACCGATTTGCAAAATTATTTGTTTTGTTCGAGTAGTTTATTCCGAAAGGGTCCCATTTAAATTTCGTAAAGATCTGATGATGAGTTTCGGAGACAGACAACGGAACTCTTCAATAAATGCCAGCAAATCAACCGCGATTGCTGCTGTCGCATAAGTATACATTGTTTAGGCAATCACACAACATAACATCACGCCTGTACCCTCTAAAGGGGTACGCAGATGTGTTCAGTAGACCACGGTACTCCCTCATTTCTGTCAAAGTTGTTATTGGGGTAAAAAAAAAATAATCTCATATCTAAAAATTCTCTCATTTTTACAATTAAGGACAAGGTATGCTTCAGGGGTGGTCCCACAATGTCCCACATAAATTTTATGAACTTTGCTTGGGTAGTTTTTGAATTAGCTTCAATAATACGAATTTTTGCCACTTAGTTTATATTCACTTATATTCACATAGCAAGTGGAGGGGCTTGTGGCTAAGTACTATCAGCCGCACGGGTCAATCGATCAGGTTAAGCTACGCTTGCCGCGGTTGGTCCGTGGATGGGTGACCATTTTTACATACCAAGACTCCTCCGTGCTTCGGAAAGCACGTTAAGCCGTTGGTCCCGGCTGTCATTCGTGGATCTTTGAAAGTCGTTACGGGTCGTCAGAAGCCCGAAAATCTGACAACCAGTCTTACCAAGGGGTATCGTATTACCCAGTAACTGGGCTGTGGAGGTCAGATAGGCAGTCGCTCCATGTAAAATACTGGTATTCAGCTGCATCCGGTCAGACTGGAAGCCGACCCCAACATAGTAGAGAGGCTAGGCAGATGATGATTCACATAGCAAGTAGTGTTATATGAATTTGTGTGGGGTAGGTACAACTAATAAAAGTGAAAAATAAAAACTTTTTTACAAAAAAAAAAAACAACCGACTTCCAAAAAAAAACCACTACAAAGTGAAATATAACTTTCATTTCGGAAGTCGGTGTCGTTGGTTCCGCATTTTCGTTTTTTGACATCGACTTCCGAAATTAAAGTTATTTTTCACTATGTAGTGTATTTTTTGGAAGTCGGTTTTTTATTTTTTGTAAAAAAGTTTTTGTAGATAAGCCTGCCTTTGCCTTAGACATTTTTCCTGTCTAAGTTAGCTGTTATTTGCAGTGTTTTTAGTGTGGCTACTTAATATTGGAAAATCAAAGAAAGATGCATTGGACATCTGCTATGGCATAGCTTTCTTTGATTGTACGTCTGATGGATTGTCCAGCTCTGTCGATGCTGGATAATCCGCGCGTTGATGTCTTTATAATGGCCAAAACTTAAAACAGAGGTGTCGGTTACGGTAACAAGTGTCGCGAGTTCAATGGTTTTTTCCCATCTCAAAAAATGCCCAATGTGCCTCAAGAAGTTTTCACTTCTAAAAAACTTAGGTATTAGTAGGGTCTTTTTGAGCGCCGAGAACACCCAAAAAGGCCTTGCTTACAGCATCTGGGAGTTCAAAAACTGCTAGGAATCCATTTTCAAACAGGTTTGCTGGCTGTTTTAGACTTTGTCCACTATATTGTATTCCCAAAGTTGTTTGACCTAAATTCTCCAAGATTCGCAGTAGACGTAAAGGTCAAAGTAATTTCATAATTATAAGCCGGGCGCAAAAAGAAAGCTTTCAAAGGTCCTTACAATGAAATTCTGAATACCAGTTATTTTATTAATTTTACGAGTGAAAATGAAAGCCCAAACAGAATCAATAATTTCCATTCATTGATAACATTGAACATTGATTGGAGCACGCCGCTGGGTCTATTTATAGACTCGACCTGGTTTTATCCAGAATCCGATCTCCGACTTCAGCCAGTAATAGTAACTAGGTATTAATAGTTAGGTTACAATATTTCTGTTGAGGCTTGTTTAATTTGAAAGTGCAAGTGTGAAACTTTAGCAGGTGCGACTTGGAGCCGTCTCGGTGGGAGCAGCAAGCAGCTCAAAGACTTGAGTGGAGGACTTTGGTTAAAACCAAAGTTCATGAGTTTGAACTACGGCGGCGCCTTGAGCTTGATGCCAAGCGTGACCGATTGAAAGCCCGACCACCTGCGGCAATTAACTATAATCTCATAGATGGTGTGCTCACGTGCCCACATTGTGCGAGGGTTTTCGTGAAGAAGATTGGCTACATGAGCCACATGCGAGCTCACGAACGGCAGCTACTGCGGAGTTGAAGCGATCGCCTTGGCCGAAATCGGTCGGATTGCATCATCATCATCAATTTGAAAGTTGATGTCTTGTTCCCCCGACCTACCCCGTCGCATCGCATCGCGTACCTGCGCTATTATTTCGTTCTTGCTCAGCGTTCTTTCTGAGTTGTTTTTGTTTTATCTTGGCTCCTGAGGGTCCTAGCTTTATGTTAAGTAGCCTATAGGCAACCTTTCTCAAGAATTGGGCTATAAAATGCAAAAACACCCATCCCACCATCGCCCTTTTATCACCGGACACCAGACGTACTGCAACGTTCCATCCGCACTTGGTTGATATCCCCCCGAGTTAGCGCTTCTCCACTTTTATTATGCGCACAGCCAAAGTGTGGAACTCTGCCGGCATCTGTGTTCCCTCCCACATTTAACCCGTCTGCCTTCAAAGCAAGAGTGAACAGGCATCTTCTGGGCACGCTCGTTCCATCATAGACCTCATCTATCGCTTACCATCAGGCGCGATCGGGGTCAAGAGCGGGCCCATTTAATGAAAAAAAAAAAAACAATTTGTCAAATCCGAATGGTGGGTAGGTATTGGGGTGCGTCGACCACTGGGGGCCTAAGCCACGGACCCAGGTGTTGCCCGCATGTCAAACCTTATCTACATTTTCGTCAGTCCGTGAAAGTAGAATTCGATTAGTAAACAGTTTAGGTACAAGATTTTTATCATGAGGTACGTAAGTACCTGTCTATGATGTAGGTTTAGTCTATGAGAATTCCAAACATTGTGGAACGTTGAATGATGACATACATAGCCGACGTTTGTTTAGAAAAGAAACTAAAGGAAAGGAACTCTTATAGGGCAAGGCCAAACCAAAGGGTTTGGCCTTTCCCTATATGAGTTCCTAGAAGCATAATAGATTTTTTTTTTTCAGTAACATGTTATATACATACAATCTATGTATGTAAGTACACCACAAACATAAACAGACAAGAAAAAAACTGAACAGAAAAATAGGTACAAAGGTGGTGCTTATTTCAAAAGAAATCTCTTCCAGCATACCTGCGATAGGACAATAAATAGAGAGATATAGACAGCGATGAGATGTGTTACTGGAAATCTCAAAGTTTTTATCGCATTTCGTTGTTAGTTCAACGAGTACAAGTACAACGACAGTTAATGGGTGTTAAACGTGTTGAATCCCGAAGATACCACCGTGTTCTGCATAACTTTGGAGGCCAAGCTTCAATTGGGCCATATAGATAACTTGTCAAAAAAGCTTAGCTCCGCAGCATACACCGCCGTTAGAGAAAATCCTGATTTTACTGATTTAGAGACAGCCCGTTTAGTATAAGTATTTAGGTACCTACTTTAGTTATTTTTCATAGTGTGATGTCGTTCGGTATTCTGTTGTAGGGAAATGTCGCCGATATTCAGATAATATTTGTTTTACAAAAAAGGGCAAATCGTTCAATTTATAAATGAAATCCCAGAGATAAAAAGAGTTTAATATAATGACTGTCTTCTCAGTATAACAGTAATTTGTACGCACACATAAATATTAATGAATCTGTTTAAATTATAAATTAATTGTAATCTTTATAAATTCGAAAATAACTCTGTCAGGTACCTTTTCACGCCTAAACCACTAAACGGATTTCGATAAAATTTGGCAGAGAGATAGATTGCATCCCGGGGAAGGACATAGAACAGTTTTTATCCCGATATTCCCACGGGATCGACACTTATGCGGGTGAAACCGCGGGGCGCTACTAGTCTTATAAAGCGGAAACTATGCCAGAAAGCCTTTTATACTGTTAAAGGCTATATTGAGGACAAAATTGCTTGGGATTGACTTGAGCTGCTCCAATAAATTTACACAATGAATCTTGTTTTGTTTTTTGCGTAGGTACTGTTTTTTTCTTAACAATAGGAATATTTACTTTGTAAAGTCCTCACATTCACTTAATCATTATTATTATTGATTAAGTGAATGTGAGGACTATGTGGGTCATTGTTTTTTGTTCCTGGTCATCATTTCAGCCGAAAGACGTCCACTGCTGGACATAGGCCTCCCCCAAAAGGGGGGGTTTGCCATATTCTCCACGCTTGGCAGGCGGGTTGGCGATCGCAGTATGGTATGGTGGTGGAATGCATAGAGAACTCTGCTGCCCATTCTCCGGTACGTCCCTTAGTCGCCTTTTACGACACGGGAAGTATGGGGTGGTGCTATTCTTTAAGTCCGGCACCACACAGACAATTGTTGATTGTTGTTCCTGGTAGTTTGAGTTATTAATGCAGCCTACCCAAATGTCCTTTCTTTGGTATTGTTCGTCGAATCGTTGAGCTGAGCTCCTTAAGTTGTGAGTTGAGCTGCATGATTACTGACAAATGCGTGCACTGACTGGATAGGTCCACTCAATCTGTGTTTTTCTTTCCTCAAAAGAGCATTTCAGACACCAATCTACACGATCTTCGCATGATCTGACCAAGACTATGTCTGGGCTTTAAAAGAGACTGCGACCTCTGAGTTTGTTTCAGCCTTTCTTCTCGAGAGTAGTCAGGTAGGAAACGCCGACCTCATCTAATTTAAAAAAATATGATTTCATTTGTAAAAAATGTTTGTAATATGTTTCAAAATCAAAATCAAAATGTTTTATTTCACATAAACCTACATGGGCACTTATGAAACGTCAGAAGCTAGGTGCACGGTTCCAATTGGTCGTTTCCTATGGAGAAGAACCGGCAAGAAACTCCATGGTTACTCTTTTTAAAAAGAATTGGCTTTTACAATGTTTCCAGATTACAGTAGGTATGGGAGGACAGCGCAGGCCTGTCAACAAGTACCAAGTACTTGATAAAATAGAAAATGGTCTACAGATCTAAAGTCTATAAGGCCTACAAAGTCCTCACATTTACAAAATAAGAATCTATCAAAAGGATAAATAATAAAGAAAAGAAAAATAATAACAAAAACCTACTAAAACCAAGTATTATGATTCCCATTAAAACCACTAATAAAGAGGTGAAAATTTTCATTTATCTGTAGGTATATAATGTCAAATAATAAAGAAATTATGTCAAAAATTATATAATGTCAAATAATAAAGAAATTATGTCAAAAAGTATGTAAATTTTTTTTTAATAAAAATTAAACATCGTAATTTGAGAGCAGTTAAGGAAGCCACATGTGCAGAAGGAACTTTCTACAAACATACTTACAGAAATAGAATCACATCCCACCTGATTTTTTTCTAAAGGTCATCCCGTGTGCCCTTAATTTTCCCTGCGCCATTTTTATATGTAACTAGCGAACTTCGGACCGCCTTAGAATCAATAAATGTTGTGTTTCTTCATTGTTTTTTTTTTCGTGAAGTTTTCCCTAGTATCTATCATAAAAATTAGTCTAGCCGTTCTTGAGTTTTAAATGGTGCAACTAACCCGACTTTCTTTTAATTTAAACTTATAATAATAATAAATGCTTTATTTCAGACAATGGTGTCCATTTTTACAAGCTTTTATTTAGCTTGCATTGTTTAGTAACAATGTTCTTATGAATTAGTGTTAGTAGGTAATACTTAAAACTACCCACAACAAAACGTGAAAGAAAGTAAACTCAAGCAATCACGTGTACGTTACCCTAGCAAGAAAGTATCTCCTAGAGTTATATGAGTAGAACGTATAGTTGGTGCCTTATCTGCTGTAAATGTGCCCCCACATAAAAAATGTGTGCCCCCTGTCGTTTTGGAAAAAAATCGAAAAAACGATTCTTGCTGGGGTAACGTTTTCCTAGCAGGAAAATTCTAAACGAATGATCGGAGAGAGAAAAACTGTGCATGGCCAGAGAGCTTATATGTGTGCCAAAATGTGCCCCCCAAAAAAAAATCTGTGCCCCTTCAGATTTTCGAGATATTGCATTTCCTGCTGGAGTAACGTTTTGATGAATCGTATATCTCTAAAACCATTGCATGTGCCCCTGTAGAATAAACATACACGAGTAGCTCTTAATGTGTGCCCCTTAGTGCCCCAATTAGATTTAAGAAAATATTTATAGTTTTCAAGTTATCGCGGTTTTATGAAAACCCGAAAAAACATCGCAGCGCCTAAATGAGACAAGGCACAAGTTCGCTGAAAACTGTATTCGGTCCTTCTTGACGCTAATAATAACTATACAAAGTTTCAATACTGTTCATGCATGCGTTTTTGAATAATCTTGCTAAAAGTCAAAACGATGGTGTCATAACTTTGACGGCACAATACAAGGAACTGGCTCAATCCCAGATGTGTAGGTGTAAACCAAAATCTTGTGCCTTTAGTCAAAAATATATGGTGAAAATATTGAGCTTGGAATGTTTCGCATTAAGTAAATATAAACAAAAAACCAAAATATGTAAACAACGGCTGGTTATCCGACCAAATCTGAATGACTACTAAGAAGCGAGCGATTCATACATATCGATGACCTTCTTTATTGGACGTATTATACCTAAGCTGTTGTCCGTACAGTCGTGTTCAAAAGTTTTGGGGGCTAATTAAAAAATATATTAAATGCACCTTGTGACTATATTAATGAAACAGCTTGTTGATGTGGAAATTATTATTTTTATTCCCTTAATTTTAATTCTTAAAGTCTTAAATTCATACAAATCGATGACCTTCTTTACTTTACTCACTAACCGGTTCACACGTGTTGTGGCTGAGTACACTGAAGTGGAAAAGTAATAAGTAATAAAATAAAGTTGTTATTGGATTATATTCTACTAGCTGTTTCTATGACCTTACACATGATTAAGTGCATTATAAATAGTAGCGTAAGTGCTATTCCAAGGTAAGCTATCTTCTCCATTCTAAATTTCATTAAAATACATCCAGTAATTTATATGTGAACGAAAGAAATACATCTATTTGCCAGGTCTTTGACCCAAAATTTGACTGGTCCCGATGTTTAAAAAAAAATATAGTTCATGAATGTGTGATGAATACCTACTACTAAAAAGAGGTAGGTAGCTCTTTTAGTATATAAATAAGCCCGTATTTGTCTTTATATATATTGTTAGCGGAGAATCCTGACATTGAGGGCGTGGCTGCTGAATGACGTCACGAGGCGCGAGAGAGGGGCAGACGGACGGCTGCAGCGGCGAGCTCATTGCCTCGGTCATTTCATTTTGGGCGTTTGAAGAGCTAGGACAGGTTTTAGCTAGGCGTGTGTTAGGTTACTTGTGTTTAATTAAGATCAATTTTTGTTAATTACTTGTTTGAAAGAATTATAAGCTTTATTTTGTGGTCGTTATCTTTTTTTTTAAATAAAACTTGCTCAGTCTGCTAATAATATATATATTTATTGATAAGCCGTAGGTTAGATAAATTAACAGTAAGTTTTTCATCATTAAGGGGAATGCTCCAACTAGCCCCCGAAATTCAAAATTTCTTGCGTTTTTTGCAATTTGCAGGCCTGTGCTAGGTTGTATGTTGATTAAAATATTATTCGCGGCTGTAAGACGTATGTAGTTACAGAATTATAATTAATCGCGCCGCGAATAATATTTTAATCAACTTACAACCTAGCACTGGCCTGCAAATTGCAAAAAACGAAAGAAAATTTGAATTTTGCGGGTTGGTTGGAGCATTCACCTTAACCAAATAAATTTTGGTACCTACAGTTTTGAGAGTTGTATTTAGTGTATACCTATAGTCAACCGCACAATGATCTGTGTTGCAACAACGTGTTTCCATTTTGTATGTCGTATTACGTACCTATGAGGGATTTATAATTACAGTGTAAACTCTTTATAACGTTATCCTTTATAACAATAAACTCCCTGTAACGTTGATGTGAGCCCAACTTGGTTGGTTTGCGTTAAAACCCACATATTGAAACACTCTTTATAGCGATACGCCATTCTCTATTACGAAGAAATGTGTTCATATTTTTAGACAGTAAATATTTATTATCGGTATTATTGTTTATGTTATGTTATCAGGTAACAATAGACTTTGAAGCTCCGAAACATCCGAGGTCGGTCTAGCTTTTGTTATCCTTAATTGTCTTGAACACGTGCAGTATGACGCATTGTTTTCTCGGAAGTGATGGTCTTCGACCAAAAAAAGACATACATATTAAAAATTCTTGTTAATTTGGTTGTTTTTTTTGTTCACTCCATATAACGATAACTCTCTATAACGACAAAAAATGCTCAGTTATTTGAGTTTCGTTATAAAGAGTTTACACTGTATTAACCAACGATTATATTAAAGCTGATTATGTAGTGTCTGATTATGTCTGTGTGTTGCCGGACTTAAAGAATAGCACCACCCCATACTTCCCGTGGGTGTCGTAAAAGGCGACTAAGGGGCGTACCGGAGAATGGGCAGCAGCGTTCTCTATGCATTCCACCACCATACCATACTGCGATCGCCAACCCGCCTGCCAAGCGTGGCGATTATGGCAAACCCCCCCTTTTGGGGGAGGCCTATGTCCAGCAGTGGACGTCTTTCGGCTGAAATTATAATGATGATGTAGTGTCACATAATTTTGATTTGATGGCGTTTTGGATATATAAGTGTCATTCCACACTTAGGTGATAATGTTGTTAAGTATATGGGATAAATATGTTTATTTATATAGCCAATTAGTACCATCAGATAATTTATGCACATTCGATGTTTACAGTTATATCTTTATGCGGTTTACTATACTAACACACTTTATCTGAATCTATGTATTAGCAAATTACTCGTAAGAAAATTATTTATCTGTGATTTCAAATTTAATATTTTTTTTTACAAAATATTATAAGTACTTAATATTGATCTGTGATTTTTTGTGATGCGAATTTACTAATTATATGTTAGACTTAGATGAAAAACTGATCTGTGATTTAAATAATAATGACTACACAACGTGCAAATAATTTCTAATATTTATAGGCAGGAAATTTGATCTGTGATGTGATGCAATAATTACCTACTTTAAGAATTAAAATTAAGGGAATAAAAATAATAATTTCCACATCAACAAGCTGTTTCATTAATATAGTCACAAGGTGCATTTAATATATTTTTTAATTAGCCCCCAAAACTTTTGAACACGACTGTACGGACAACAGCTTAGGTATAATACGTCCAATAAAGAAGGTCATCGATATGTATGAATCGCTCGCTTCTTAGTAGTCATTCAGATTTGGTCGGATAACCAGCCGTTGTTTACATATTTTGGTTTTTTGTTTATATTTACTTAATGCGAAACATTCCAAGCTCAATATTTTCACCATATATTTTTTACTAAAGGCACAAGATTTTGTTTTACACCCACACATCTGGGATTGAGCCAGTTCCTTGTATTTTGCCGTCAAAGTTATGACACCATCGTTTTGACTTTTAGCAAGATTATTCAAAAACGCATGCATGAACAGTATTGAAACTTTGTATAGTTATTATTAGCGTCAAGAAGGACCGAATACAGTTTTCAGCGAACTTGTGCCTTGTCTCATTTAGGCGCTGCGATGTTTTTTCGGGTTTTCATAAAACCGCGATAACTTGAAAACTATAAATATTTTCTTAAATCTAATTGGGGCACTAAGGGGCACACATTAAGAGCTACTCGTGTATGTTTATTCTACAGGGGCACATGCAATGGTTTTAGAGATATACGATTCATCAAAACGTTACTCCAGCAGGAAATGCAATATCTCGAAAATCTGAAGGGGCACAGATTTTTTTTTTGGGGGCACATTTTGGCACACATATAAGCTCTCTGGCCATGCACAGTTTTTCTCTCTCCGATCATTCGTTTAGAATTTTCCTGCTAGAAAAACGTTACCCCAGCAAGAATCGTTTTTTCGATTTTTTTCCAAAACGACAGGGGGCACACATTTTTTATGTGGGGGCACATTTACAGCAGATAAGGCACCAACTATACGTTCTACTCATATAACTCTAGGAGATACTTTCTTGCTGGGGTAACGTACACAGCAATCACTACTGCACCATTCCATGACTATAATGACGATGATGATACTATATGACTATATGACATGATATAATGACTGACATACTGAGCTATCTTGCTAAGGATGCTGTTGGCGCTGCCACGTACTCTACGCACCAGGGATGCGTATCTTTTACGCATCGTAGCATGCAAGCAGTCTCCGCGATGTCCAGCAAATATCCCTGATGCACTACAGAATCGCCGCAGCCTCCCTGTGCCATTTTTATATTTAGTTGTAGGTACCTATGTTTATTTATGAGGGGCCCGTGGCTAAGAAATAACAACTGCACAGGTCGATCGATCAGGTTAAGCTACGCTTGCCGCGGTTGGTCTGTGGATGGGTGGCCATGTTAACATACCGATACCTCTCCGTGCCTCGGAAAGCACGTTAAGCCGTTGGTCCCGGCTGACATTCGTGGATCTTTGACAGTCGTTACGAGTAGTCAGAAGCCCGAAAGTCTGACAACCAGTCTTACCAAGGGGTATCGTATTACCCAGTAACTGGGTTGTGGAGGTCAGATAGGCAGTCGCTCCATGTAAAATACTGGTATTCAGCTGCATCCGGTTAGACTGGAAGCCGACCCCAACATAGTTGGGAAAAGGCTAGGCAGATTCGATGATGATGTTTATTTATGATAAACTATGTAGACCGTACATCATAAGTTATGAATATAGCGTTTATACTCTAATAAGAAGGAAAAACACTATATATCCTTGATTCCGGCAATTCCAGCGGAGTATTTACATAACAAACATTACTTATGTGCATTGTATTATCTAAACTGGGTTTGTAGATGAGTTTGATGATAAAAATATGATGAAACAACTGTCCATTGATTGTTCAAGAGATAGATGTATTAACCTAATTAGAACGTAGGTGCAAGATACGTGAGACAAGAAACTTTACATATACAACGTTATTTTTAGTATAATTATGCAAAACCTGAATATTATAGTTTGTTCAGAATAAGTAACTGAATCGATTCCAATCATTGTTACCCCATGTTATATTTTGTCCCAAAAATATTTAAAAAAGGTTAAAAGTTGGACACCGAGCCACACTAAGTAGGTTATCCAATCTCCGCGCCGAACGGTTAGGTACCTAGGTACTATTATCAATGAGCGCAAAATGACGCGGCGTGAGCGGCGCGGGTGAGCATGTTTTTGTACGGACAAGAGATATTAACCTAACCTTAACCAAGAGGTATTAACCTAACCTTTACGGTAACTTAACAAGCTTATAACTTTGTGATTTTTCACGATACAGTTTTGAAATTTTGTGCATAGATTCTTTACATAAAAATACTAGACACGTGTCATGTCACGTGTCACATTATTTTTAGTATATGCGAAACCCGAAGTTTCGCATATACTAAAAATAATGTTGGATAGGTACTAGCCACAGATTCCTTGCCTTGTGAGGTTTTCTCGACAATACTATATTTAATTTCGCTTATTGTGTAAACGGAAATGTATCACAGTATCTTTTGTTCCAGGATGAACTCTACCTATGCACGCCCATCAGGATTTCACCTCATAGCAACTACTATATAGGTTTGTCTTGTTTATCTATCCAATTCAAACTATATATACCTACCTATTGCCCAGTTTCTGGAAACGTCAATCTCATCAGCACGAGATTAGTAACCGAAGAGGTTCCTATGAATATCTAATGGCAGGATAAATATTTATTGTTACCGAACTGAATAAGCTTATCTAATAGACGAGTGAATATATGCCAAAAAATTTAAGGAAAAACCCAAAATAAAATTTTGCCGTTTTAATTCTAAATTTGTGGTACTCGTATTGTGGTGTCTTCGTTACGAACTTCAGGCCCAGCACGTGTAGCATGACCGTTGTAGAAACGGGTTTTGTCGACGGAAAAATAGACAAAAGTAGAGAATTGTTGAAATATTTGTAAGTACTTACGCAATTTACGCGTCTAAGCATGGCGATGTGTCATTTTTAGGGTTCCGTACTTGGCCAGTATTTTTTGTCTACTCTTCCGTCGACAAAACGTCGTCATGCTACGCGTGCTGTAGCGCAGAGCTGTTCGTGATTGGCTATATCTTGGTATAGCTTGATGTGTTGCCGTGTGTACGAGACTCCCTTGATACCGAGTTTCTTTCTTAGTGCTAGACTTACTAAAAATAACTTGTAATCGCACGTTGGAGGAGATGTTTCTAAAAGATACACTGTTTTTAGGGTTCCGTACCCAAAGGGTTAAAAAGGGACCCTATTACTAAGACTCCACTATCCCTGTCTGTCACCAGGCCGT
Source organism: Mesoligia furuncula (assembly GCA_916614155.1). NCBI lineage: Eukaryota > Metazoa > Arthropoda > Insecta > Lepidoptera > Noctuidae > Mesoligia > Mesoligia furuncula. The sequence continues at coordinate 7,687,055 of OU744794.1, forward strand.
ATCTCATGAACCGTGATAGCCAGACAGTTGAAATTTTCACAAATTATGTATTTCTGTTGCCGCTATAACAACAAATACTAAAAACAAAATAAAATTAATATTTAAGGGGGGCTCCCATACAACAAACGTGTTTTTTTCGGCGTTTTCGCCTTGTGGTACGGAACCCTTCGTGTGCGAGTCCGACTCGCACTTAGCCAGTTTTTAGCCTATTACTAAGACTCCACTGTCCGTCTGTCACCAGGCTGTAGCTCATGAACAGTGATAGCTAGACAGTTGAAATTTTCACATATGATGTATTTCTGTTGCCGCTATAACAACAAATACTAAAAACAGAATAAAATAAATATATTTAAGGGGGCCCCCCTTAAATATTTATTTTATTCTGTTTTTAGTATTTCCCATACAACAAACGTGCTTTTTCGGCGTTTTTGCCTTGTGGTACGGAACCCTTCGTGTGTGAGTCCGACTCGCACTTGGCCAGTTTTTTTGTCTACTCTGCCGTCGACAAATCGTCGTCATGCTACGCGTGCTGTAAGCGCAGAGCTGCTCGTGATTGGAGCTGTTTACAAAGGAATTCCCCAAGCTACATTGCAATTTATAAGCTTATCATCCAATATCATGTACGCACGGCTACTCATCAAGCTATACACAACCAGTATAAGCTGACTTCTGATCGTACGAAAAACCTATACAAAGCCTGGCCTGAGTTTTTTCGATTTACGTGCGATTGCGAGCGCGTTAGAATTTTGTATGGGAAATTAGGTTTCTCCTAGTGACCACCAGGTGGCGCTATAACTTTTTTCCATATAAAATTCTAACGCGCTTGCAATCGAACGTGAGTGAATAAACTCACACTAAGGCCACACCTGAAACTGGACATGAATAGCTTGATGTGTCGCCGTGTGTACGAGACTCCCTTCTTGATACCGAGTTTCTTTGTTAGTGCTAGACTTACTAAAAATAACCTTGTAGTCGCACGTTGGATAAGATTTTTCTAAAAGTTACACTGTTTTTTATGTACCTTTCTGGGTAAACATGATCCCATTTCTAACGTTACAACATTACTTTCACTTTTTTATTTTGATACTTATTTGTATTGTGTGTAAAACTGTACAAATAAATGTTATGCTGTCTTTTTGACCGATTCGAGAGAACACATCTAGAAAGAGAAAGAAGGAAAAAGTATTTATTGCGAATCGTACAGGAAGATCACAAACTAAACTAAACACAGTAAAATAAAAATCCAAGTTATATAAAAAAAAGTAACAAAAGGAAAAAGGAACAGAAAGTCCTATACGAGGCCAAAAGGCTCCTATCTCAGCATGCTGAGACATTTAAAAAATAAATGTCGCAGCGCACACAATCTACACGTTTACTAAGCTTAAATGTTTGTTTCAGTGGGATTTGAACCGAATGCCACTATGCATACTGCTCATCATATGCTGCTGTATGGATGCTCGGAGCCAGGGTCGAATGAATCTGTTTGGTAAGTAGAAAAAGAACACGCTAAACTTCAACCACTAAATACAGAGAGTACAGAAGGCAATCTACATACAAAGTGCGCTCGAGCAACGCACACATAGACACCGCTCACGGACACGTTATCTCGGACTGGTTGGGACTAGTGTTACTGTCATTTGTTAGGTTTAGGTCTAAAACGGATAGGGCAAAATAAATTGTGTAAATAGGGTAATCCGTTTTGAAGAAAGAAGGGATTATCGATAGTGAAAATTGACAAAGGTAAAATTTTATATGTTTTTGTTCAGCGCAGCTATTCTGTAAAAAACTCATCGTGAAAACTTATGTGAAGTAAGCGTGGAGTGAGCTGTCAATAGTGTCAATTCCTAGCAAAAACAAACTCACTTCACCTAAGTTTTCACGGTGAGATTTTTACAGAATCGACCGGCTGTAAACTTTTTGTATTGTAATACTATGTTTATAATATTATATATATGTTGATATTGTAGAATAAGCTCAACAATAAATCAAACAACTAGATACGAGTGCCACTACCACGATAGCTTTTTTGTGCATTTATATAAGCCAAAGTTGACAACCATAGCGCGACCGCCGAGCGTAGGTATGAAAACTGAAGTACATACATGTGATTGCTTTCTGTACTCTCTGTATTATGTGCTTCAACTCACTTAACTCATCCTAATTAGCCTAAAATGTTCCCTCTACTGGCCAACACCAACAAGGGACACAACAGGCGACACAACAAGGAACACAACTCTATGAGGGACTGGCCCTACATTGGCACAAACAGTGGCTTATACCCGGTGGCTGAAGCCGGGCTGTGGATGGTGATGGCCCTAAATTTCCTCTGTACAGTCGCCAGCACATCAAGCTACCCGAAACTGTCAAATTTTCCCAATCCACCTTGAACCTTATGCTGTTGCGATAAAGTTGAGAATCTGAACCCTTATTGCATAACACACTATCAATCACAATCGGAACCATTTTGAAGGATATTGCTAATCCATTGCTTCATATGTTCGAAAAAACGTGTGCTCAACAACGTAAATAACGCAATGAATGTTGTTGAACTGTCAAAATGAAAACCATTCTTACTTTTTCTTACTTTCCGCTCTATCTGGGTATTTTAGAGTATATATTTTATTAGCTGCGCCCTGCGGTTTCACCCGCGTAAATGTCGATCCCGTCTGAATATCGGGATAAAAAGTAGCCTATATGTTAATCCAGGGTGTCAGCTACCTACCTCCATACAAAATTGTATCAAAATTGGTCCAGCCGTTTGAGCGTGAAGAATTAACAAACACACAAACCCACACACTCACAAACTTTCGCATTTATAATATTAGTGTGATTCCTGTCATACAAGACAGAACGTAAAGTCAATTATTTAATTCATTCGTGTTGTTTCTAGTTCGTATCATTACATCAGTTACACCATAACAATGATTAAAATCGATTTTAAATACCTAGTTAACGACGACGATAAGGAAACATCGAAATAAATTAAATCACTTAGGTATGTACATACAATTTCTTTTACCTCAGCACGTGTCTGGCGTAAGTATAAGATTTATGACCTAACTAGCAGCGGCCCGCGGTTTCACCCGCATAAGTTTCCATCCCGTGGGAATATCGGGATAAAAGCTATCCTATGTTCTTCCCCGGGATGCAATCTATCTCTATGCCAAATTTTATCGAAATCCGTTCAGTGGTTTAGGCGTGAAAGGTTAAACATACAGACAGACTAGAGTTACTTTCAAATTTATAATATTACTAGCTTCCGCCCGCGGTTTCGCCCGCGAGGTATGACGATAAAAACTATCCTATGTCCTTCCCCAGGATGCAATCTATCTCTCTGCCAAATTTTATCGAAATCCGTTCAGTGGTTTAGGCGTGAAAAGGTAACACAGACCGAGTTACTTTCGAATTTATAATATTAGTATCATTAGTATTAGTATGGATAAGTCGCTCCATGTAAAATACTGGTATTCAGGTGCATCTAGTTCGACTGGAAGGCGACCCCAACATAGTTGGGAAAAAGCACCTACCTCCTACTGTATACAACATTATTTTTAGTATGTGCGAAACCCGAAACACGTGTCTAGTATTTTTATGTAAAGAATCTATGTACAAAATATCAAAACTGTATCATGAAAAATCGCAAAGTTAGAAGCTTGTTAAGTTACCTGTTTGTCCGTACAAAAACATGCTCACCCGCGCCGCTCGCGCCGCGCCGTCTTGCGCTCATTGATAATAGTACCTAGGTACCTAACCGTTCGGCGCGGAGATTGTATAACCTACTTTGTGTCGCTTGGTGTCCAACTTTTAACCTTTTTTAAATATTTTTGGGAGAAAATATAACATGGGGTAAAAATTATTGGAATCGATTCAGTTACTTATTCTGAACAAACTATATTCAGGTTTCGCATAATATACTAAAAATAACGTTGTAGAAGCAAGTTCTTCTAACTGAACAGGGCCGCAAGTCTGCTATTACAATAGTCTCAGAATGTTCTATCATTTATTTCATAATTGTTGATTTTGACAAGTTTGGTAATCTACTAATATACTGGCGTCATTATGACTTTCCAATGGTCAACCACTGACACTCCATTGAAAGAAATGGCATAGAATGGTAATCTCGTACATATAAAAATGAATTATACTGACTTACGCGGTAATCTGCAAAAAATTTGACAGTTCCTTTGATCAGTAACCTACCATTAGAACGTCATTGTGCAGTCATTGCTTTTAATTCGTTACGAGTGTCGTATAATTTCTGTGCCAATGACCGACCAATGATCAACCATTATGAACTTAGCAGAATACGAACTTTTAGCAAAATGACAATGGGATGGTGGTGGGATCGTGTTGGGATGACGAATTTATAAAAATAGCAGACTAGGGCCCCAGTTTGTTTGTTACGCCACTTCTGCTTCCCAGCGGCAGCACTTGGAAGTGGTGAAAGGTGTACGTTTTGGAGGACTGTCTTAGGGTAATTTTGACGTTCGAGAAGTGCTGAGTCTCAGCCTAAATTGAATAAAAGACTTGCTTTTGTTTTTACTGGGCTGATTAAATGATTTATGTAGAATTATACGAATTATGTAGATTACTAGCTGCGCCCCGCGGTTTCACCCGCATAACTGTCGATCCCGTGGGAATATCGGGATAAAACTGGCCTATATGTTAATCCAGGGTGTCAGCTACCTGCATACCTTTTATTAGGTCCAGCCTATATAGCGTGAAGAAGTAACACACATATACTTAAACACACTCATCACACATACATACACACACCCCTTCACACACTCACAAACTTTCGCCTTTATAATATTAGTGTGATATTAGCTAAGCCGGCAAACGTTGTTTTGACATATAAATTATTTCTAGCTGCCCGGCGCTACTTCGTTCGCGTGGTGTCCTACCCCTTACCCTACCCTACCCCTACCGTACTCCTACGCTACTCCTAACCTACTGCTACACTACTCCTATAAGAAAAAAAAACGGATAAAAGTATCCTACGAGTATGTCCGTCTCCTGGTTCTAAGCTACCTCCCCACCAATTTTCAGCCAAATCGGTTCCGTTCTTGAGTTATAAATAACACGACTTTCTTTTATATGCATAGGTCATCATCATCTGGTACCTATATAGATAATTTTGTTGGTTCAATCAAGATGGATGACAGAATCATGCGTCCTACTTATCATGTCAGTCCAGGAAGGCCTAAAAAAAACAACTGCACACTTTTGAAATAGTTCTAGGTATTGTCTGATGACAATCACCGGAAATACAATAGCAATATTCTTGCTAGGGTTGCCTCGATACTGTATAGTTTTCGCACGATAGCGTAATCGTGACGTCAAACTAGGTGTTGACAAAACACAACACTATGGTAGTAACATAACATCATAATTATCATCACACCTGTATTGCACGAAGTGTTAGGCAGAGGTGTACAGTCACGAGCATAAGTATGTATACACTTGGCTTTACTCAAAGGCGATTTTCTCCTTTATTTTTGAATGAAATTTTATATTATTACGAACATAGTATTTTCTAACCAATAGGTTTATGTAAAGTGTCGTATTTCAACGAAATGAATTCATTATTTCGTGAAAAAATCGCAATTGAAAGTTGCCAAGTGTTGACATATTATTGCTCGTGACTGTACAGTCAACAAAAGAGATTTAATTTTATTTTATTTTTACAATAAAATTTTATTTTATTACTTAATAGAAAACAAACAGCTCATTTAACAAAATTTTCAGCCGACAACATCCATCGGTTTCTTACTAAACTTCAACAATATCCAACGATCCTGCATACTTATCTCTTTTGTTGACTGTACTCAAAGGTGTACAGATGTACACCCGCATTTCGCCAGCCCCTGTTAAGTAGATGGGACTTACGACACGTGTGGCAATAGCCACTAACCGAGCACAAATCTAAATCCGTAGAAAAAGAGAAATCCCAGATGGAAAAAAACCTTCAATAACACCTTGTCAGTCCCGGGTTTCGAACCCAGAACCTCATGCTCAGCAGTAGCTTGCGACCAACGAAGCAGTCTTTTTACTTTTTTCTACTATGGAAGTAGTACTTTTATATTAATTTTTAGGTACTTTCGGGTAACACAACACCTACTAACGAAATTATACCTGAGGTGGCAATCTATAGCCATAGTTGACAATAGAGCTCATCTTTTTTATTTCCAGCTTTTTAAAATGTGAAATGTGTTTCACAGACGATTTAGTTCTTGGTACGTGTTTTTTACATTTTGTCATTTCGAATTACTTTTTACCATATAAGTTGATTTTTGTAATCACCTTTTAAGGGAAAAAAAAATGTTTTTGAAGACAATAATAATATGGCGCCAAAAATCGGCCTTTTTTTTCAGTTTTGATATACTTACCCAGTGTCGAATCTAACGGCACCTCTCAAGCTGAAAAATACAAACATACACTCGAAAAACATAACCCTCCTTCTGTCGGGTAAAAAGTGTAAGTAGGTACTGTTGAATTTTCAACACTGCTAAACAGTTAGAGTGGCAAAATCCAGTGCATGGTAAAAGAGACGCGTTAAAAAAGCACCCGTGCGTACGTGGGCTTCGAGAACTTAAAACGCGAGTTCCAAATTCGACTTTTGTCGTGTGGCAACACGGCCTAAAGTCTGCTATTACAATAGTGTCAGAATGGTCTATCATTGGTATCATAATGGTTGATTTTGAAGTTTGGTAATCTACTAATATAATGGCGTTATTATGACTTTCCAATGGTCAACCACTGACACTCCATTGAAAGAAATGGCACAGAATGGTAATCTCGTACGCATTAACAAATGAATGATTGACTTAGGCGTTAATCTGCTAAAATTTTGACAGTTCCTTTGATTTGACCTACCATTAGAACGTCATTGTGAAGTCATTGCTTTTAATTCGTTACGATTGTCGTATAATTTCTGTGCCATTGACCGACCAATTTCAACCATTATGAATTTAGCAGATTACAAAATTTTTGCAAAATGACAATGGGATGGTGGTGGGATCGTGTTGGAATGACGAATTTATAAAAATAGCGACTAGGGCCCCAGGTCGCATGCGACGGGTGGATAAAATCGACCGTGAAAATCCTCAGTCGCAATCGATCGCCCACCGTCACCTGCGATTTTTATCGACCTGTGTAAATGGTGTGGCGATTCGGCTTGTGAGGCATTTGAGGGCGACGGCGAAAATTGACCTAGTGTAAATCCCCCATGACGTACTATGACGTCACTATAAAACAAATTATTAGACGCAGCCATGTGATACGGAAATCGATGAATGGGTGATGATAGAGTGTAACCTTTTATACGTAAGTAATACAAATCTCCTCGTGCTAAAGCAATTTGTAGTCGCTACAATATTCTATTTTACGTATAATGTGTGTTAGGATATTTTTTGTCCGATTGTGGCAAAACCAAAGGAGGGTTATAATTTTATGAAACACTAGTGCAATAAAGGTTACCTATGTACCTACCTACATAAGTCAACACTATTTTCAATGACTAAGTATGCGTCAAATAGGTGCTTATTTCTCGATTCGCACGAATTTACTCGCCTAAAACCTTGTACATACATAGACTGTAGATTGATTAGGTACCGACTTTCGTGAGACACGTTCATGTTCATTCATAGGTTACATTTATGTTTCGTGAACTTTCGTGATTTATCTGGAATTGAAACTGAGCCTTTATTTATGAGGAAAACCGTACGTACATAATAATGACTTGCGAAAGTTTGCTACGCATACCTAAGGGAAAGTTCTGTTCAAAAATCTTAGAGGAATGAATATTTAAAGAACATTGAACATATTCTATGTTATTTATTGAGATTGGTTACCTCACTTAAGGCTATGGATTCCGATAATTTATGGCCCGTCATAGGACTCTTGTATCTTTACCAATAATGAAGCAAAGACCTTCATAGCTTTCATAGCTTTCATAGTAGTCCCTCCCATATGGAAGTAGCTATCATAGGTAAAATTAGCTTACGAATCTTTACATCTATATATATAAAAGAAAGTCGTGTGTGTTAGTTACACTATTTATAACTCAAGAACTGCTGAACCAATTTGGCTGAAAATTGGTGGGGAGGTAGCTTAGAACCAGGAGACGGACATAGAATACTTTTTTTTTTAAATTTAATACTTTTATTTACTTGTAGGAATAGGGTAAGAGTAGTGTAGAAGTAGGGTAGGAGTAGGGTAGGAGTAAGGTAGGAGTAGGGTAGGGTAAGGCCTAAGGGGTACGTCCGTCGCCTCCCACACATCAGGACCCGAGGTGCCGGCGCGTAGTGTTCCACGCGCGCCCCTCTTAGATTTCACGGGGGGAGTCAAACACCTCACTCTCTGACCCGACGAGGCCCGCAGTGGTGGACCAGTCGGGGGTTGCGGAAGGATAGTACGTTCCCGCGACCCCTGGCGTAGGTTTGAGATGGAACACCGGGGTGGTTTTTAGTCAGTAAGAGTCTGACAGACCCCGTCGCCCGCAGGGCGGCGACCCCGGAACAAAAAAAAAAAAAAGGTAGTGTAAGGGGTAGGACATCACGCGAATGAAGTAGCGCCGGGCAGCTAGAAATAATTTATATGGCTAAACAACGTTTGCCGGGTCAGCTAGTAGTACTTATAAAACAAAGTTGCTCCCGTTTCCCGTTATAGCTTAGATCTTTTTAAGTAGGTACGCAACGGATGTTAATGCAGTTTTTAGCAATAGATAGAGTGATTCAAGAGGAAGTTTTATATGTGTAATACATGCTTATTATAGTAGAGAAAAGCCGAGAAATTTAAAGATTTGTAATGTGATGTCGTAACAAACATAATTTTGTGCGCTTACATTGCAAACGCTGGCTTGCAAACCTTACGAGATAGATCAAATTAATGCAGGTACTACGGAATTGTATATCTTAAAAAGATTGATAAAAAATTCCGCGATGGTATATATATTTATCTCCTAAGGATAACCCACAGTAACCATTTTATCTTCATTATTACTTACAAAAAAAAAAAAAGGATTATTTATCAATCAATTTTATATAACACAGTATTATTCCTTATCCAATTAAATCACAGATATATACCTAGATAACGCAAGTATCACGAACTGTATGAAAACCAAGCGTGCCATTTTTTGACTACCTACTATGACGTCACAAGCTCGCTCACACTTACCCAGCCAGCAGTACAAAGGACTGAGCGCGAAAGGGGCGGCTTACGATTTGTAATCATAAGTTGGTGCAATTTTTGGCACGCGAATTAGTTACTCTTGCGTTATCTAGGTATATCTATATCTGTGAATTAAATACATTAGATACGTTGTGCATTTCATGTAGATCAAAATTGCTTTTAACAGCTTATCATTAAAATTCATATCTTAGAATATATCAGAGATTTAATAAAAAGCGGTGGCAGACCGGCTGGCGGAGCGGTATACGAAGTTTGCCGGGTCAGCTAATCTATTTATATGCCCAGTTTGGCAATAAATAAATTAATAGTTTAAAAAACACTAGAAAAACACGCTTACAAGACTTTTCTAAGAAATCCAAAACAGCTATGATACGATTTTCCATCATGAAGTTCTAGTTCATATCTTCCGGCTCCATCATCAGATCAGTTCGACAGTACCATATTATTGTTTTGTCATCAGAACTACATACAGCTGCCAATTTTCATTACGCTACGACCCTTGGAAGATGGTTAAATTAGTTACCTTAGATTCCATTACATAGTTAGTTACTTACAGGACGACCTAATAAAAGCGTCTTAAAAATGTACCATTGGTAAGGAAAAAATTCGTTTTTGTTTATTGGAACCGAGCATTTAAAGTCCGATTTTTAATTAGCTGGAGTAAAATGACACTTCTTAATAACTCATATCGGACTGAGTTTAGAGATATATGCATGTCAGATAAGTTTCGTTTGTTACACTATTCTGTACTTTTTTTGATTTGATTGATTTGGTTGATGGCCGCGAAAAAACCAAAAGAAGACCAATTTCAGTCATTTAAGTAACACATAAGCTGTCATTTTACTCCAGCTAATTAAAAATCCGACTAAAGTGGATCACGGCGCCCGTCGTTATTCATTTCAACCAGCCTACCTTCTTTTAAAAACAGGTTAGATATCTTAATCTGCGGTGTAATTGAGTAACACACTAAAGTCTGGAATACACATGCCTGTAACTTGCACAAAAGTATGCAAGTAGCTGGCATACCAGGGCCTCAATCGCGCTAATTTCAAACATCTGCAAACGTTTATGGTAACGTTACGGTTCAATTGCGACAACGTTTAGGTTTCGATTCAGCTGTTCCGATTTTGGTATTGCGTTAAAAGTTCAAATGCTAATAGAAGTTGGAACGTTGCGCTACGTCAATCGTTAGTGATGTTCTTTTAGTTTGTGTATATCCGAGCGTTTCGTAATAAATTTTGACGTGTACACCTCTAGTTTTGACAGCTGAAAGCGCGGTATGTACTTGAACTTTTGAAAAGGTAAGCAAGTTATAAACGTAAATAAACATTCAAAATTATATTATACTCTTTGGACAGCCGCATTCATTCGTTGTTATCATTTCATTGAGTCGTGATTGTTTCATAAACCACTCACACACTTCCTGGAAACACTTCACTTCTTCTTTTTTTTTACTTTTCTTGGTGTATCTACTGCTTGTTGGTGGAAATGGATGAGCGTCGCAGATGCACGACGGTCCGGCAAATGGAGCTGATGGTGCAGTTCTTAGAGCAGCATCGAGACCTTGCTCTTGGACGAGTTAGGTCTAAAGAGGCTCGTCAAGTTGCGGCACGCTTATGGGATGAGTGTGCCACAAATCTTAATGTTGAAGGGCCTGCCCGAACAGGGAAAGAATGGTCCAAGGTGAGAATCATCGACGCAGATAAAAGTGGATGTTATACGCCGAGTGTTCCTAACTAAAATAATATTAAGTATATTGTTTTATTCTTTTGTTAGGTGTGGAATGACTACAAGTGCCGGGTTAGGTCAAAGTTGGTCACTATAAATGCCAACCAACGAGCTACCGGTGGTGGACCCAGTAATGCTCCCGTGTTGTCACCATTGGAGGAGAGGACAGCCAATATTTTAGGCAGGGATGTTGGCCCGCTAGCCGATGTTAGGCAGGACCAATTTGCCTCAAATGACGTAAGTGTATCTTTAGGTACTTCCAAATCTGCTTTTGTAAACCATTGTTTCATCATGCTTAATAATACTAACAATGCTAATTAATAATACTATACATTATATAGGGTGATGGTGTAGTGACAGTGGAAGTGGTTGATGATCAATCACACCAATTACAAGAGACTGAAGCTTCATCAGCAATGTGAGTTGTATCTCTTGTGAAAACATAATGTTTATGCTGCTTAATATTAGCAATATATATAAGTTTTATTAATATTATTTTAAATTTATTACAGTTTGATTGACCATGAGTATGTGCTGTCTGCAACATCACCAGTGCATGTGGAGTCGCTGCCTGTGTCCCCTGTTCCCAGTCTAGTGGGACAGACAGACTCTTTACATAACTCCCCTAGGCAAAGTGCAGGTTTGTTCAACATAATTGCTTGAGCTAATTAACAGGTTGAATGCCGTAATTACAGAAACATTTAAAAAGCCATTGTGTCTCATGTAGATCCACGTTCCGGCATACTAAGGGTTAAAGATAGTATCACCATATAAAGCAATTTTTTAATTTGCTACTTTCAGAAAGAGTCCGAAGGGTGCGAGAGCCCCCTCGGCGGCGCAGTGTAGAACGTGCCTCACGCCAGCTCTCTACACAAATGACAAGACAATGTAAGTTGAATCCTAAACTTATTTTTATAGTCTTAATGCCGTTCTTTATTAACCAACACTTATGTATCATATTTCAGCAGCTAGAAGTGCCCTAGACCAATCCAGAGCCGCAATCCTGCGTATTGAGGAGATGCGGGCTGAGGCCGCGCTAAAATACTCACAGGCGTTCTGCAATTTTTCGGAATCAGTCAGACTAATTGCAGAAAGCATTGAAAGATTTAGCCAAAGGGTAATACAAATATTCAGATGTACCTCACCCGTATGGGGGGTAAACTAGTAATGTGAACAAATTAAATACAGTCGATTTTTAAAATATGTCATAAAATAATTAGTTATTAGTAAAAAGCACAAAAATGAAGAGATATACTTTTATTTATACTTTTACATACACTATTACTAAGTATTATTTGTCAGTAACATCATAATCCTAACACTTATGTTTGGTTTCAGGATGGCCAACAACATCACCACCCAGACTAATATTTCTCTGTTAGTTATTAACTTATTAGTATTTGTACTTTAATAAATATAATTATATTATAAATTAATTTTGTTTGGTTCTCCTGAATTTTAAATTGGCACTAGCCCCTAACCCCCTTTTGCCTAGGGTAGGTAGCTTTTGCCTTCCCACCATCATTTACACCTTAATAAAACTATGATATGTGATCTGATAATCTACATTTTAACATATTTTGCTAGATTCATTAAAATTAGAATGCATTAAAAATACAAATAAGCCTATAATCATAAATAAGTAGTTTCAAAGAAGGAAACTAAAACAAAATATACATTTTTTCACAGGTTAAATAAACAGATTTCTGACATAGGCCTAGTGTTAGTATTCCACTTAACCTAGTTAGTATTGTTAGTTTTTATTGAAGGTTGGAGACGTAACGCTTTTACCGGTAAAGGCCTCCTCCATCTTTAACAATAAATGATTTATTTTCTGTAAGTAGGTTTTTACAAACACTTTTACACGTCATCATATTTTTTAAACTAGATGTGGTCGGCGTTTCCTATCGGACTACTCAGAGAAGAAAGGCCGAATCAAAGACGTTTGTTTCAGCCTTTCTTCTCTGAGTAGTCTTTCCGTAAAGTCCGCGTAAATAACTCAAACTTCCAGATCATGATTAAAACTAAGAAGGAAAACAGAAAAAAAAATGACCCACATAGTCCTCACATTCACAATAATTAAATGAAAATTTAAAAAAAATACTTTACAGAGTAAATATTCATGTCATTGTCTAAATAAAATTCATCAATGTCAATGTGTATATAAAAAATCCGGACATAATCTTTGAGGACCATGTAGATTAGTGTCGGAAATGATCTTTTGAGGAAAGAACCACACAGATTGAGTGGACCTCTCCAGTCAGTGCACGCATTTGTCAGTAACCGTGCAGCTCAACTCAGAACTTAAGGAGCTCAACAATTCAACGAACAATACCAAAGACATGACATTTGGGTAGGCCGCATAAACTACTCAAACTGCCAGACCATGATTAAAATGAAAACAATGATCCACATAGTCCTTACATTCATAATAATTAAAATAATATAATACTACAGTAAATGTACATGTCATTGTTTAAGTAAAGAGATACTAAAAAATAGAAAATATTAAAGTGTAAAAAATAGCAAAATAACATTCACTGTCTAAAAATATTGGAGCAGCTCAATCCCAAGCCTTTTTGTCTTCAATATAGTCTTTTACAGTATAATAGGCTTTCTGGCATAGTTTTCGCTTTAAAAAAGATTTGAATTTATTAAGGCTTAGTTCTTGAATGTGGCTAGGAAGTTTATTATAAAAACTTATACATTGGCATCTAAAGAAATACACTACACTAAAATTGATTATTCCTATTGGTCCATAAACGTTGAATGAGCGCCCGTTGTCGTGCGCGGCCAAGCTCCAGCTCACTAAGAGCACGTGCGCCGCGTCGCCGCTCTTGCCTGGCGCCATGCCCGGCGCCCTCCGTCAACTGGCGTTCACGAGCTGCTTCCTCTGCTGTTAGCGGAGTGTAGGGGATGCGAGCCCTGTGTGCTATATTATGCAGAACACAGCATGCATTCACTATTCTCGCAGCAGTTACTGGAGTGTAATGCAGCTTTCTATCAACCAATAAGCACCTGCAAAGACAAACCCTTTTTAACCGACTTCAAAAAAGGAGGAGGTTGCTCAATTCGACCGTATATATATATATATTTTATTTTATTATATCACATTATTTATCTTATCAACCAGTATAACAATAATATGATATTCAAGGTATACCTAAAGCGAGCTTTTAAAACACCAATACAGCGTTCAACAACATTTCTAGCGGTCAAGTGCAGGCCTTGGTAATAATGTTCTGGAGTGCCTGGCCTTGGTTCAGAGATGGGTGTCATCATTGTCAGTCTCAAAGGGTACCCTGAGTCTCCTGCAATAACCAAAAAAGTATTAAAACCTCTTATTCAAATTTAATTACACAATGTATCAGAAGATTGGAACATAAATTATACTCAATTTAAACATACCCAAAAGATGCAAATCTTCTCCATGATTAATGTGGAGTCTCTCTATATAACCATTTAACGGATGGTTGGTCCAAACAACACTATCATGTGTGGACCCAGGGTAACTTGCATCCACACACAATATATTTAAATTAGAATCACAAATCTGAAAAAAAATAAAAATAATGATATGAACTAGCACTGACAAGAAAGAATAAAATTATAACAATAGAAATACTCACAATCATCACATTTAACGAATGGTATCCTTTTCTATTAAAAAAACGTTCCTCATGTTTAGCAGGACATACAATTGCCACATGGGTCCCATCAATACAGCCCAGAGCTGGTATTTTGAACTTATGGTAGAAACTGAAAATAGTTATAAATATTATATACAATTATGTAAGTACTTAAAAACTTGAACATTGGTTCATTTTTAAATATCTAAAATGAAGACTATATGCTACTTACTCTCTTTTAACTTGTTCCCTCTCACATTGTTTGAATGGAAAAGCTATATATTCATTTATGACTGCCGGATTGTTCAAGGCTGTTGTCACTTGCCGGATAGCTTTTGAAACGCTGGCCTGGGAAATGTAATGGTTCCTGCTGTCTCCAACAATGGTCTGATAGGACCCAGAGGCATAAAAGGCCAATGCAACCAAAATCTAAAACAAATTCAGGTTATATATTGATTGACCTATGCACACATACCTAGTTTTAACATTAAGTATTAGTTGGCTGATTTGTGGTTATTTTTATACAAGAAAAAAGTAGTAAAGGCGATATTGCTGTTGATCACTTTACTGAGGAATCATCACATCTGCCCTTACGCTTACCTTGGTTTCAACATCCAAAGCATCTGAACGGAGAACGGGTGGCATGTGAGGAGTCAACTTGCAAATTAATTCACGGGTTAATTCTTTCGTGAGTCTATAACTCTTTACAAACTGACGATCACTGTAAGAGTCACACTTAAGTCTAGCTTTTAAGTTTTTCCTTTTGGTTTCGGCTCGAGCCACTGCTACATCGTATTCATGAGATATCTCCAATAAATCTATGTAGCCGTACATGGTAAAGTTGTATTTTTCAAGATTTTCACTCGGAAGCACTTCACAACAAAGACAAAATAGTCCAACGATGCACCAACGATCCAAAAAAAGTAGCGTCCCATCAACTTTTCATTTGACAGCGGTAACGTTCCAGTTACGATCGCGTTGCGTCTCAACGCGCTGTCAAATTTTTAGCGCGATACGAAATGGTCAAAAAGTTGTGATATGGTAGCGGTTCAGTTGCGATTTCGTTGAAAAAATTATAGCGCGATTGGCCCCCTGTATGGTATTCACCAATCAGAAGTTGTTATGGCACACGTCATGCAAGCTGATTGGTGAATACCATAAAGCTGCGTTTCCATTATGCAAATGACTTGCATACAAGTTGCAAGTTGCATGCAATTTGTATAGTGGAAACCACAGCTTGCAAACAAGTTGCAACTAGTATGCAATTAGGTTTAAACTTGTACACACAACACTCAAGCCAGCTCACTTGCATACAAGCTGCAAGCGCATGCGCAGGTGTATAGATTATGTGCAGGATTATTACTTGTATGCCACTAAAATCTTGTATGCAAGCTGCAAGTTGAACAAATTCCTGTTTTCAATTCAAATCACTTGTACACAAGTGTGACGTCATTCTTGCATGCAAGACTTGCCTAATGGAAACGCGGCTTAATGACATGCAAGCTACTTGCATACTTTTGTGCCAGCTACTGGCATGTGTATCCTTAGCATAACAGTAGGAATGGATTTCATTTTGACAGTTCAACAGTTTTACGTTGTTGACCAGACAAACTTTTCGAACATACTATGATGAAGTAATGGATTACCAATAAGTACTTAACCTTCAAAACTATTCAGATTGTGATAGATAGTGTGTTACGCATTATATTTATTTATAATAATAGAGGGGCCCGTGGCTAAATAATAACAGCCGCACAGGTCGATAGATCAGGTTAAGCTATGCTTGCCGCGGTTGGTCTGTGGATGGGTGACCATCTTTACTTACTGTGACCCCTCCGTGCCTCGGAAAGTATTGGTCCCGGCTGTCATTTGCGTTGGTCCCGACTGTCATTCGCGTTGGTCCCGGCTGTCATTCGTGGATCTTTGACAGTCGTTAAGGGTAGTCAGAATCCCGAAAGTCTGACAACCAATCAAGGGGTATCGTAATAACCAGTACCTAATTGGGTTGTGGAGGTCAGATAGGCAGTCGCTCCATTTAAAATACTGGTATTCAGCTGCATCCGGTTAGACTGGAAGCCGACCCCAACATAGTTGGGAAAAGGCTAGGCAGGCAGTGTGTTACGCAATTGGAATGCTGTTCAGAACATCTGATCCAAAGATCTGGGTCCGAGGATTTCTGTTCTAATTTGGGTGACGCCTGTGCATTCAAAGAGCACATAGGCGACGGTTTCCTCAGCCTCCATGCATGCTCTGCAAAGAGCCGTCCGAAATAAATTTATTTCAGACTAGCTGCGCCCCGCGGTTTTACCCGCGTAATTGTCGATCCCGTAAGAATATCGGAATAAAAAGTATCCTATATGTTAATCCAGGGTTTCAGCTACCTTCACAGACAATTTTATCAAAATTGATCCGGCCGTTTGAGAGTGAAGAAGTAACAAACATATAAACACACACACACTCACAAACTTTCGCTTTTATAATATTAGTGTGATTAAAATCCATAATAACAATAAATAACGTACTAATTACGTTAATAATACGTAATACGTTATGCCTATTGTGTGTTCCATGTTTGTTTAGCGAGCAGTGTCCCGTGAAGGTCTCCGCCACCAGGCAGGTGTGTATGTGACATGTTTTAATGAATTTTTATTATTTTTAGGAGCTGTGGTGAGATGCAGAGTAATGATATCGATAAGTTATACAACACCGCTAGCCCATGCCGCTCCGGATCTCAGGTAAGATTCATACGTTTTGTATTCTTCTTTACAATGAAAATGGTTGGTATCTATTTTGCAAACTCCAAACGAAGCCGTACTTTTTCCCAAGTATAATCGGGGCCGTCTTTTACCTATTGGAGGCCCTGGGCACATAAGGATCACGGGGCCCCCTGTGTAGATAAGCAAAATTCTAAAATTATGGGCCCCTGTGTAGATAAAAGTAGATAGCAAAATTCTAAAATTATTCAACAATTGTTTTTGTTTCTTTACAATCACATGATAATTGTAATAATTATGATTTGGAAAAGTAACTCTTAGCATTCACATGTGATCGTTAAAATTCGTACTGCAAATCAATTATTTTGTCATTGAATCAGGTACCTACTAATAATGCGTAGAATGGAACGGCGCGGCGGCTGCAAAGAATGATTTGTCTTAGGGCAGGCTGGGCCCCCGTCGATCGCGGGACTCCTGGCAAGTGTCCAGGGCGGGCACTTGCCCGGAGTCTCTAATCTAATCTAATCAGCCTATACCTAATGTTCCCACTGCTGGAACACAGACCTCTCTGTGAGAGGGAGTGGGCCGTATTCCACCACGCGGGCCCAGTGCGGTAGGACATGCCGGTTTCCTCACGATGTTTTCCTTCACCGTTTTGAGAGCAGTGGTGATGAAATAATTTACACAAAGTAAAGCGCCTGTCTGGGTTCGAACCTACGACCTACAACTCGTAAGTCGCGGCCGTTACCACTTGGCCACCACTGCTCTCTTACCACTTGGCCACCACTGCTCTCGCCACTGCCCTTGCCCGGAGTGCCCAGTGGGAAAGAGGACCCTGAGGTTCTGGGTTCGATTCCCGGGTCGGACAAAGTGTTATTAGGTTTTTCTATCTGGAACCTTTCAGTAGCAGCTCGGAGTCTGGATTCGTGCCCGGTTGATGGCAACAGGCTCGCCGCCCCCTATTACATGGGACTTATACATAACTGGCGAAATGTGGGTGTAGTAGGTACTTACTATAGGTTCAGTCACGAACACTAATATGTCAACACTTGGCAACTTTAAATTGCGATTTTTTCGTGAAATGACGAATGCAACGTTGAAATACGACACTTTACATAAACCTATGGGTTCGAAAATACTATGCTCGTAATAACATACAATTTCATTCAAAAGTAAAGGAGAAAATTGCCTTTGAATAAAGCCAAGGGTATACATACTCATAATAATAATAAGCCAAAGAGCTAAGAAACAAAATTCGTTTACCAAAAATAATAATAATAATTGTTTTATTTTGGAACAACATAGGAACCACTTTTGTTAGTACACACCTTAAATACTACAACTTATACACTAGGGTTAGTAACAAACTTTAGGGATGAACTCTTAAGGACGCTATCACATTTTGAACTCGCTCAAGTTTAGGTATCTGAATCGCAACACAACAACATTACGCGCACGCACACATTGAACCCATTATCCGCTCGATTTTATACGTAACTATAACTAATCTTGGTACTTGAAGGTATTATTTTTTAATTTTACTGGTATTTATTGAGTAAAGTTAGTTGTTAGTTCGCAATCGAATCGAATTTGGTAACTGTTATTAGTACTTACTATATGTGATAATCACGTTTTTAGTACTGTTGAAGTTCATCAGTCATTACGTACTTACAATAAGTAGGTGCCGAAAAACGATCTTAACATTTTAGTATTACAAGGAACATCTACGTTTATCCTTCAGTCTGCTGTTAGTTTGAAAAGATGTAATTGTACTTTTAAATATTATTTTTGATGACCATTGTTGGAGCATTACCTACATAATCAAATACTAGCCTGGGAGTTGTCGTAGAGTTTCGTTGTGATATTTAAAAATAACCATTCACTTATGAAAACAGTAAGTATTTTATTTACTGGGGCGAGAGTTCATTATTTTTTATAATAATTAAAAAACTTTGTAACAAAAAAAAACAAGACTTCCAAAAAGAGAAAAATAACTTTAATTTCGGAAGTCGGTGTCTTTGGATCTGTATTTTAGTATTTTGCCACGGCGAAATTAAAGTTATTTTTCACTTTGTAGTGTTTTTTTGGAAGTCGGTTTTTTTGTTAAAAGGTTTTTATTTCTCGCTTTTTATTCGGGTCCGTTTATAATGTATCTAACTTACAATAACCTAATCTCAACTTGCTCATCGCCTTTTACAAAATATTGCTTTTCTCAATGCAGGGACGTTAATTGTTGAGGAGTTCTCCTGGTATTCACCTATCAGCTCCATTTTACTATTCGTATTGTGACGAGCATAAATTGCTTAGCAACCATATTAAAGTAATCTAATCGAATCGCAACCCGTGAAATACTTATTATTGAGTAGTTCCGGTAGCCATCTGTGGACTTCATCATCAGTTCCACGTCACTAAACGGTGCTTTCCGAGAGCAAATCCACGAGTTACTATAAAATCGCTATAGGTGTGTGTGCCTATAAAATTTGAAGATTTCCTTCGATTTCTCCAGGATCCCATCATTAGATCCTGACTTGATGACAATGGACCTGACCACCTGTATATATCCGTTCAAACAAAAAAAGAACAAGAAACAAACATTTATTTTTCAGTTTGTAGTTTTTTTTTTTGAAATCGGTTTTTTTTTTGTAAAATAGTTTAGGCTGATTTTAGAGTCGCGCTGACCGCACGCTGACTGTCGGCGCTGACAGCCGAAACGTATGAAACGCACGCGCTGATAGCTACGCGTTATTCTAAAACGCTCCCTTGAAGTTCATACGTTTCAGGCTGTCAGCGCCGACGGTCAGCGTGCGGTCAGCGCGACTCTAAAATCAGCCATATATTTTTCACTTTTTGGTTGTAACCACATACTCCACACAAATTCATATAACACTACTTGCTATGTGAATATCAGTGACAGGAAGCTATTGAACACATCCGCGTACCCCTTTAGAGGGTAGGCGTGATGTTATGATGTGTAGTTGCATAAACAATGCATAGATATGCGATAGCAGCAATCGCGGTTGATTTGCTGGCATTTATTGAAGAGTTCCATTGTCTGTCTCCGAAACTCATCATCAGATCTTTACGAAATTTAAATGGGACCATTTTGGAATAAACCTCTTTCGAACAAAGAAAGAATTTTGCTAATCCGTCCGTCCGTATATCTCCTCCTTTTTAGAAGTCGGTTAAATATACACTCGCCATCTTGAATAAAAAAATGGATGTCATATTCGTAATCACCACCCCAAAATCGACTATAGTATCGAATATCTAAAAAATAATTGTTTCCGTCATTTTTATTTGATTATAATTTATTAACATAAATATTTATACTACTCTTTATCCGTCATCTACATCCATTAAACAAAAAATTACAACTAAGTATTCTCATCACAAACAAATTCCAAAAATCGTACTTAATTTTATTTCGGTTCGAAAAAGTATCAACATCGTATTGTGGAGTACTCAAAACCGAGCTCACTTTTTAACGTAATAATTTTTTGCGAAATAGCGACATAGCCGTGCTTTCACGGGCGCGTCTGAGCGCGGAATGACCGACCGGCAAGTGTCCGCGGGTAGAAAATGTATGGAGAAATTTGAGAGCGTTTCTTATTTTTCTCATAAATGAAATGTTATTTATTTATCTACAAAATGTTTAGCTTATCTTTATAGAATTATATATGAGCAACAATATCTTTTTATTTTTAAGTTAAAATATGCATTCCATTTAGCTATATTGGGTCCTATTCAGACCCCTTTATATTTAATTTTTTGCGATTATTGAGATGGTAATAAACGTATTTGTGTGAAAACTTTGTATGGGGCTATTAATTGCTTTGGGCCCAGTCTGGAGATGAATATATTATCTTTAATTTGAAACCAAGATATCCTCGCAGTTGTGACTCCAGTTTGTTAAAATGGTACCTGAAAAACACTGTTATTCGTAAAAAATGTGATAGCGTCCTTAATGAGTCATCTTTTATGCGGACGACGATTTCGCATGAGATGCCTCAGCACAGGAGCTCTCGGGTCCTCAGCCTTGACCCTCAGGATGCTATTGCTACTCCCTCGAATGCTCGTGTGGTGATAAGAAACAAATTACATTGGTAACTCGTCACGGCATTCGCGTTACTTATGTAAGTAGTACATTATTTCTATTAAAAAATATCCATGTTATATTTAATAGAACATGCCTTTATCATTTTATTTATGAAACTGCTTCTAAGATAGCAACTTATAGCGATCAGATGAGGCTTTTAGCAAAATTAAGAAAAAAAATATAATAAATAAATTATCAAATGGCAAATATGCCATAGGGCAAACAACTATTTTGAAGGTGAGAGGTTTCTTTGAATCCAGAGAGTAGCAAGGGATTCAAAGTACGTCACTCGAGCTTAAAATAGTGTTGTTCCTGAGGTGGACAATCTACTTTTTATCACCCTCTATGAAAAAATAAATAAGTGCAACTTATAAATAACAATAATACGTTTATTTATTTACTTACAATTTTGAGTAAACAATTACGAACGAAGGCAGAATACTTTTCGCGAGTTTTTTATTTTTTCACAAACTTTTTTTTTAATTGGTTTCGCGCGCGTTTTACTTTATCATACAGCCTGATACTTGTTCATACAATGTTCATGATTGATCTCTTTGGTGATTAGAACTTTTACTAACAATATCCACATTCCAAATTCAAATCACTTTTAGTCCCTAGGGATTACAGAGCTATTTTAGTCCCTGTTTACGAAGAATACTCTTACACTAAAAATATACAATGGGTGTGGTTGTTAATTACCCCGCTGTTCCATTTAGACAAAAGCGTTGGGGCACTTTTGTAAGCAGGGACAAAATGAAAAATACCAAATACATACTAAAGAATAGTACATTGTTGCATCGAGCGCAAAGTGAGTTATTAATGCACGAGAGTTGTGTTGGTGTTTTTGTTTACAAAGTTTTCCTAGGCTTTTAAATATTTATCCCGCGACGCGAAAAGGTTATTAACAATTTCATTTGCAGCTGTTTTTGTACTTTCTGGAGCTGCATTCATATCGCTATTACCATTTTTTAAATATTTTCTTGCTAAATATGAAGTATCAAAGTTTTACAATGATACAAAATGCGCGCGATTTGTTTTTTTTCACCAAGACGGTTTTATTCAGTCGGTTTTTTTTATATTAAACTTAATGGGAGACGTTAAACCTCTGTGGTAAATGTATATCTAAGGGCTGATTTTTCCAACGCTAGATAATTTTATCAGAGGAATAATTTTGAATTTTTGACAGTTCTTTCATACAAAATCTGTCAGACGTCAATTTTATTCCGCGAATAAAAATAATCTGTTGATTGAAAAATCAGCCCCAAATAAAATAAAAAATAAAAACAGTGCATTAATGAAAAACTGTGCAAGAATGAGATTTCATACAACATTTCTACACTGTTTTGGTTCTAAGCAAAAAATACGTCCTTTGCGATCGGTTTTGTAGTGGTTAATGATAACATTGCTACGTAGTTGAAAGAAAAGGCATTTATAATTACTAGTATTATGTACACGAACATAGTGATTCTTGACAAAATATCAATCAGTATGAATATTATTACTTTACCGCGTGTTTGATAAGCTCAGTTTAATAATAATGTGAATGAGGGAATTACCGCGCCCCGTGGTCATAGGTCACGTTTGTTTGCATTAGGTAATCAATGTCGGTTGTTTTACTCTTGATATTGTTTTGCCGCCCCGTCGGCTTCGCGTTGGTCTCGTGGTTGCAAGCGCGACTGTTGAGCGTGAGGGGGTCCTGGGTTCGATTCCCAGGTCGGACAAAGTGTTATTGGGTTTTCCATTACGCATTTCTTAGTAACAGTCCGGAGTTTGGAAGTTGACGGTTTAATAACCCCGTGCCTCGGAAAGCATGTAAAGCCTGCGCCTGATCTATCCCCGGTCGTGTCGGATTGCCGTCACATCGCACTATGAGAGTAAAGGAATAGAGTGCATCTGTGTTTGCGCACCGCACTATAATATCTCCTGCGAACCTGGCTAATCTCCGTTGAGATTTGCCACCGTAGGTATATTGTTTTCCACTTCCCTAAGTCCGATCGAGTTGATATTTTGCAGATACGGGAATAGGTACTTAAGTATAGCCAATTGATGTGATGATGGTGATAACATAAGAACATAAGTAAAATTCTTTTTTAATAAATAAAATGTTCTCGTGTCTTTAAACTAAAGGGCAATTCCCTTATTACCCGACTGCGTCAGAAGGAGGGTTATGTTTTTCGAGTGTATGTATGTATGTATGTATGTATATTTCTTTGGCACGCTCTGCAGCCTAAACGGCTTGATCGATTTCAGCTTGAGAGGTGCCGTTAGATTCGTCTTAATTGTGAGAGTGACACTGGGTATATTAAAATTGAAAAAAAAAAATTAAAATGGCCGATTTTTGGCGCAATATGTTTTCAAAAATGAAATTTTTTTTCTCGAAACCTATCGAGTGGGGTATCAAAATAAAGGGTTTTAAAAGGTGATTACAAAAATATATATGGTACCTTATATGGTTAAAAGTAATTCGAAGTGACAAATCGTAAAAAAACACGCACCAAGAACTAAATCGTTTGCGAAATCTTTCACATTTGTAAACTAAAAAGCTGGAAATAAAAAAAAACATAACCCTCCTTCTGACGCAGTCGGGTAAAACCCTCCTTCTGACGCAGTCGGGTAAAAAGAACGTCAAGAACGTTTTCATTCTGATCTCTGTTAAAATCTGTCAAAAATACCTTTAATTTACCAAAATTTATTACAAATTTTTACATTGATTGTCACTGAAATGAGATTGAGACTACATTTTAAACGTTGTAATTATGGGAATTAACCTTCATGGAGACGAAATGAGAACATAAAATAGTTTGATATAAAATGTTCTTTTGTTTTTAACTGACTTCAAAAAGAGGACATGCGGCCTCAATTCGAATTAATTTTTTTCTTACTATGCTTTTCTTGTAGGTAGGTACGGTCCACGAGGTCGTGACGTAGCCGTTTTATCAATTACATTACGTAGACATCGATCAGAATTTATACGGCTTAGTGCCGCCTCATGGCTTCATGGTTAATCTTCGTGAATCTACCTACTCGTTCCTGGTCCACCCACTATAATTTTTGATCAGAACTTGAGAATCACTCTGCAAATGCATGATTCTTAGGTCAAAAATCACACTTAATATTTATAAAGGCGAAAGTTTGTGAGTGTGTTTGTATGTGTGTTACTTTTTCATGCACAAACGGCTGGAGTCATTTTGATAAAATTTGATATGTAGGTAGATGACACCCTGGAATAACAGATAGGCTACTTTTTATCCCGATATTCCCACGGGATCGAGTCTTGATGCGATGAAACCGCGGGGCGCAGCTAGTAAATAATAATTTCAAACGGGGAATTCCCAATATGCTGTGTGTGACTAAGCAATAAGCATATGCTGTATAGATGAGCGATTGCTCATCTATACAGCATATGCTTATTGCTTAAACCCGGTGCTTTTGATAAACACCCGATAAACACCCGTAAACACCCATAAACACCCATAAACACCCACAAAAACCCACAAAATTGGGTGTTTATCAAAGCACCGGGTGCATTGCCCATCTATAATATGCTGTCGTTGTAAGACAAGAAGCGATACCACAAAAAATCGAATGTTATTTTTAATTGAATCAATACTTTTATCTCCTGAGGGGCCCGTGGCTAAATAATAACAGCCGCACAGGTCGATCGATCAGGTTAAGCTACGCTTGCCGCGGTTGGTCTGTGGACGGGTGACCATCTTTACATACCATGACCCCTGCGTGCCTCGGAAAGCACGTTAAGCTGTTGGTCCCGGCTATCATTCGTGGATCTTTGACAGTCGTTACGGCTACGGGTAGTCAGAAGCCCGAAAGTCTGAAAACCAGTCTTACCAAGGGGTATCCTATTACCCAGTAACTGGATTGTGGAGGTCAGGTAGGCAGTCGCTCCATGTAAAATACTGGTATTCAGCTGCATCCGGTTAGACGGGAAGCCGACCCCGACATAGTTGGGAAAAGGCTAGGCAGATGATGATGATGAATGAATACTTTTATCTGTTATTTTAAATATTGATAGTTCATCATCATATTATTATTGATTGTTCATCTGATGCAGAATATTTCGTAAAAGATACAGTTGACTAGTGGCTAGTGTTGCCAGGTGTCCCGATTTGGGCGGGACGTCTCGATTTTCAGGGGTCTGGGGACGCGTCCCGATTTGTACCTGATCGGTACGCTAAATGTCCCGATTAATCAAAAAATGTAAAAAAAAAAAAAAACATAATTTTTTTTTTTTCCGCTACGTAATTTTTTTAACACGGAACGCCATCTATTGGCTTTGGATATATTCAAATATTGAGAATTTCGAAACTGTGCAAAAAGACTTAAAACCCCTTGTTTTTTTTTTTTGTTTACTGTCCCGATCTGCAACCCTACATCCCGATTTTTTTGACCTCATGTACCGATTTACAACAAATAGGACCTGGCAACACTACTAGTGGCAAGGGCAACAGTATTTTTTTTGATCAAATTACGAACATTTTTCTGTTGTTATAATTTCATCATTACTGGCCATTAGCCCTACCCGTGTGTTAAATTAATGACACAATTAAAGCGGCACGCTATATATGTATAGGTACTTACATAAATAGCTGCGTCCCGCGGTTTCACCCTCATAAGTTTCGGTCCCGTGGGTATATCGGAATAAAAAGCAGCCTAAATGTTAATCCAGGGTGTCAGCTACCTCCATACCAAATTTTATCAAAATTGGTCCAGCCGTTTGAGCGCGATGAAGTAACAAACATAAACACACACACACACTCACAAACTTTCGCCTTTATAATATTAGTGTGATACATAATTATCTCATTTGTATCCTAAATTATTAATTTATTATTAAATTATTAATTTATTTGATTAATTAAGAGTTTGGGCTGTAAACTATGTTTAATGATTACTAAACTAATCAGCGGTAACTCGACGTTTCTCCTCAGGTTACTGCTTTTTCGCTCAGTAAAATTACTCATCATCAGTTCGTTAATTAAAGATTTTATCAAAATTAAATCTTTACTGTTTATGTTTGTCAAGTCTATACTGGTATTCAGCTGCCGGATGCAGCTACACTGGAAGCCGACCCCAACATGGTTGGGAAAAGGCTAGGCAGATGATGCAAATACATCATCTGCATCATCTGCCTAGTATGTTTGTCAGATAAAAAAAATGAAACAAAGAAAAACAAAATTACGACGGCTGACGTTTTTATGATTGACTGCAACACTTTGAAAATCCAAAGATGAAAAAGAGTATACGGTCGATGAGATATAAATAACGCAATCAAACTAAAATTCACAATACCTATATAGTTCTATTATGTTTATACAGTATGGAAACATACAACGTGGTAATGCCCCCAGTCTCTTGGGTACCTACATTACCATGGCAGTCGACAGCGATGCGGATGAGTTTTTCGACGATATTTTCTAGTTTCTGTATAGTTTTAGTTAAGTTAGAATTTAATTTTGTTATTTTTACCTGTCTAAATAAATGGCTGACACCACGTAGGTACTTGTTATCACCTTTTCTGACGATGTACCAAAAATGAACAAAAACGGTCGCGAAATAAATCAGCTGTTCGCTACATTTTGACGAGTTATGCAAACATTTAAAATGTAGGACTTTTTTTTAATCAGCGGTTTTTTTTCGCGACCGATTTCGTTTTTTTTTTTTTTGTATATCGTCAGAAACGGGCGATAACAAGGTATTTATAATTTATTGCATATAATTATGTGGTTTCCATATTGCATAAACATTACGTAACGTTTTTATATGCGCATCACTTGAAAACAGCTGGACCGGTTTGGCTATGTTTTGTTTAAAAATGTTCGTAATTATCCGAATTAGGATTTAATGATTTTTATAGTTCTCATAATATGGCGATCTTTACCTCCAAATATATTGGGAACGTGACACTTTAGGGTACCATATTACTTGACATTTTTTGTTTGTTGAAGTATACCCTAACCATTTTTATACTTACTACATTTACGTGTGCTTTAAAAAATAATCAAAATGGCGGCGGGTCGGATATGCCACAAAGGTTCGAACCCCTTTGGGAACGTCCTGTTTCTATGAATTGGATATTGTTTGGACAGGAAAATGTCTGTCGGGTCAGCTTATTAATGACAATCTTCTAATTATTGCAGATCGTATACGCCTGGGCTCGAGATGCACCCAGTCTTCACCTTCCCAAGGACGTCGGCTTTCTCATAGGCAAGGACTCGCCCATCAAGTACTTGGTCCTGCAAGTACATTACATGCATCGCTTCCCAGGTAAATATAGCTTACTCTATGTTATTCTGCTTATTGAACTGAAAAATTCTGTTGGGCATTTTTTGAGATGGAATAAAACCATTGAACTCGCGACACTGTTACCGTAACCGACACCTCTGTTTTAAGTTTTGGCCATTATAAAGACAACAGCGCGCAGTGCATTTTCTTTGGGAAGAATGACCTTCAAACATATTTATAAAATTACTATGCGTTTTCACTTCTGTCGGCGGCCCTCGACCTGGGATGCCACTGTTTTTTTTTTTTTTGCGTGTCTATGGTACCTTGCCTTTGAAATGATCCGTTGGT
The DNA here is from genome assembly GCA_916614155.1 of Mesoligia furuncula. NCBI lineage: Eukaryota > Metazoa > Arthropoda > Insecta > Lepidoptera > Noctuidae > Mesoligia > Mesoligia furuncula. The sequence continues at coordinate 7,715,005 of OU744794.1, forward strand.
CTCGTGGTCGCAAGCGCGACTGCTGAGCGAGGGGTCTCCTGGCTTCAATTCCCGGACCGGCAAAGTGTTACTGGGTTTTTCCATTGGGAGTTTCCCGAATTTCTTAGTAACAGCCCGGGGCTTGGAAGTTGGTGGTGAAATACCCCCGTGCTTCGGAAATCACGTTAAATCGTTGGTGTCGTGTCGGATTGCCGTCCCATCGGACTATGAGGGAGAGTGCACCTGTGTCTGCGCACACACTTGTGCACTATAATATCTCCCGTGCCAAAGGCTCTCTTGTGCACTATAAGGTCTCCGCTGAGATTGGTCACTATGGCCGAAATTCGGTCTGGACGACTTTACTTTGCCTTTATATTGTTAGAGCCCAGTAGATTGACGTTGATTGCAGCATCAGCGGCATAAGGTGCAAGTGAAGGGGCACTCGCATGTTAAGATAATGTAGTTATATTCCGCAATAATAAAAAACCAAACGCAACTTGGCAACGCAAATTGGCTATCTTAGTGTCCACTAAGATAGCCAATTTGTAAAGAGTTATTTTGTGATTTTAATGTATGATTAGATTATAGCATTATACTATGAATATATATGATAAATGATAAATGACTTATTTTCTGTAAGTAGGTTTTTACAAACACTTTTACACGTCATCATATTTTTTAAACTAGATGTGGTCGGCGTTTCCTGGACTATCTGACTACTCTGAGAAGAAAGGCCGAAACAAACTCAGAGGTCACAGTCTCTTTTAAAGTCCAGACAAAATCTTGGTCAGATCGTGTGAAGACCATGTAGATTGATGTCTGAAATGGTCTTTTGAGGAAAGAACCACACAGATTGAGCGGACCTGTCCAATCAGTGCACGCATTTGTCAAAAATCGTGCAGCTCGACTCAAAAATGAGGAGCTCAACGATTCGACGAACAATATACCTACATTATTCGTTATGAGTAATTATTTATACGTTACCAGTCAACCAGTCTTATCAAAAGGGGATCGTATTATCCAGTAATTGAGTTGTGGAGGTCAGATAGGCGGTCGCTTCATGTAAATTTCAGCTGCATCCGGTTAGAGTGGAAGCCGACCCCAACATAGTTAGGAAGAGGCTTCGAAAATGATGAGTCATTACATAGACGTTATTGAATTCTAGTTAAGCTAGAACTTAAACTTAAATCCTATTATTATAGGTTACTAAAATTACAGAAGATTAAAACAGAAACCTGAACCTGATAGTTAACAAATACTGAAAGTTGTTGTGACAGTAATTATGTCAAAACATTTAGTTACTATGTGTTTGTAAAAAATTGTAAAATCTAAAAAAGCACAGACAATTTTTTTATTAGCAACATCATTGATTTATACTAGTAAACGAAGCCACTCCTTAATTCCTGCGCGTGTTCTTTCGAAACGTTACCCAAAAAACTTTACACATACTTAAACATTTATTTTTATACACAAGCTGTCTCCTGCGTATTAAAATATTTTTTTTACACATCTATTTAAAAAGAGCTAGTGTATTCCTCGTAAACAGGGACTAAAATGGCATTTTTAATCTCTAGGGACTAAAAGAGATTTGAATTTCGAATTTGCACATTGTAAGTAAAAGTTCCAATCACCAAAGATGATCTCTTTGGTGATTGGAACTTTTAGTTACAATGTCACGAACATGGTGCGCATGCGAGCGCTAGCCAAATAAAAAAAAAACAGTGGCACTCCGGGAGTTCCGACACAAGTGAAAACAAAACACAAACAGAATACTTTGCCATCACTCACTGACATAGGTATCGGATATACATTAAAATCGAGTACATTTCGAGGACAGCCGAACACATTCGAAGCGGGTATTTTTTTAATCGTCTTATAAACAAAACACGCGCGGTATCGCTTACGGTAACAGTGGCGCGAGTTCAATGATTTTTTCCCCATCTCAAAAAATGCCCAACGCGCCTAAAGAAGTTTCTTTTTCACCTGAAAAAAAAAGTTTGTGATAAAATAAAAAACGCGCGAAAAGCATATTAGCTGCCTTCGTTCGTAATTGTTTACTTGAATTAGGATGTTACTTAGTTATTTAAAAAAATGGTATTTGTTATTAGCGATTACGATTTTGGTCCCATGGAGAAAATTGTTCAGTTTGATGGTCTGTACCACACCCTTAAAGGAGAATGGGAAAGACAGCAACCAGACACAAAATCAATTGTAGCATTTTGAACTATGTTCATTTTTGTTGAACTCAGTGACTAGTTTAATTAATCCTAAGACAGCATTTCTAAATTCACTTGGAGAAAAAAGATATGCGAGGAAATTAAAATGATTTAATAAAGGGAAACTTTTACGTTTTTGTCTTAAAACTTATTGACCCACTAATGATAGACACTTTTTGAAATCAACGAGCCTTTAAATACTTTTGGCGCTTCTAATGATGCATTTTTTTAAAATTAATTGAGCTTTTTTCAACGTTGTATAATTCTTTGAGTTGCACAAAAGAAAACATTTATTTAATCGAACCTTTAATAATTCTCATTATGTGTTTTTATAGTAATGATTGAACACACTAATATAATGATTGCACCTGTTTTTATAAACCTCAAACTTATTTTGCGGTCCTAAAAAAAATACTAAACGGCCAAGTAACTGCTGGTTGCAGTTACTTGATTGTAGCGCTGGCGCGGCACCTCTCGCTTCGCTCGGTCGGCGTGTGCGGTTGGTCACAGTTCTAACCTAACCCGTTTGGTCGGGGTACCCTAGCTTAGTTACTACCACCAACTGTGACAAATGGCTAGGCTTATTTTTTTAGCGCTAAAAGTTTTTGGAGGTTCATTAATTTCAAGAAGGGCCCACCATCAGCAAGTCGATAAGTTTTTAGAGAATAAGTTAAATATTTCTTTTTTTTTTTTTTAATTAAATCAATATTACTTCCTTACATATATATTTTTTCTCTAAGTGAATTCAGACATGCTTTCCTAGGATAAATTAAACTACTCCCTGAGGGCATAAAATACAGACACAGTTCATAATGCTACAGTAAAATTTTTTTTTGGGTACGGGGTCCATACAAAATTACCCATTATCCTTTGGCTGGTCTTTGAAAATAAATCCCTGTAAAATTTTGTCATTTTAAAAATGGCTGATTCGGGCCTATTTTTAATAAATGACTTTTGATTATGCATATTGCAGCATGCTTGCTTAGTTCTCTGCTAAATATGTCAAAGTCATAAACGTGCTCTAAAGACAATAGTGACGTTACTCCATTCTTCTGAGTAGCAATCCAACAGCAACCTTATGGTAACGAGGATAAAGATCATTGTGCTATTGACAGTTATATAAAAATCAGAGGTGAAATAACTGTGAAAGGACTGCAGAAGGTATTTAGAAGAATGGAATGTCACTATTGTCTTAAGAGAACGTCTGGCAACAAGTACTTAATATTTAATTGTAATAACGTAATTTCAATGTTCTTTCAGAGGACAAACTCGACAACTCCGGAGTTTTCCTCAAATACACGAAACAAAGGTAAATATTTGTATTAATTACTAATTCACTTACCGCACGTGGAAGAGGCATATCTACCTAGTACCCTATAATCAAATGTTGCTCAAAATAATTTTTTTTTTTTATAAGAAACTAGCTGACCCGGCAAACGTTGTTGTGCCATATAAATTATTTCTAGCTGCCCGGCGCTACTTCAATCGCCTACCCCTTACCCTACTCCTACCCTACTCCTACCCTACTCTTACCCTACTCCCACACTACTCCTACTCTACTCCTACCCTACTCCTACCCTACTCCTAACCTACTCCTATAAGTAAAAAGAAAAAAAAAGATAAAAGTACCCTATGTCCGTCTCCTGGTTCTAAGCTACCTCCTCAACAATTTTCAGCCAAATCGGTTCAGCCGAGTTATAAATGGTGTAACTAACACGACTTTCTTTTATATATATAGATATTGCAGTCTTTTGAAAAATCATTTACTTCAGCCGGAAATCGAATATAAATAAATAGCGAAGGAAAAATACCCTTCCTTTTTCAGGCCACGAATTGATCAATGGAGTAATAACCAAAGAAAGGACATTTGGGTAGGCCGCATAAACTACTCCAACCTGGCTACCTGGCAAAGCAACATTAAAAATTAAGAATGACCCACATAGTCCTCATATTCATAATAATTAAAGCAAAAATAATACTAATATTATAGGCGTAAAAAAAGTTCTATGACTATTGTACTTTGTGTATAATATTCATCAATATCAATGTATATATGAAGCAATGCGTTAGCAATATCCTTCAAAATGATTCGGATTGTGATGGATGATGTGAATTAGGGTGATGGTAAATCACATCTATCTGTAAATAAAATCATTGTGTCGTACCTCAACAATTGCAAAAAACACTCCCTAAACGTGTCTCGTGTCTAAACTCTAAACACACTATGCCGAAGGTACGCGACCGAAGTTCATGATTACTCCTGCAATGCTATTTGAATTACTGACGACACATGTTTTGCCGAAATTACTTTGCGTTATAGCGTACAGCCGATCATCCGGTCACGTCATCCTGGAATGCGAGGCCGTGGCTTCTCAACGTGCAGAAATCCTCGGAACAATGAGGTCGCTCCGTGAAGCCTGTGAAGCTCCCAGGAGCTTCTGTGCTTTTGGGCGGAGCTAGGCTGGCTTTGCTAGCCAGAATCCCCACGCACAACGGACCGAATGGGAGTCTTAAGTGCGGAAAAGGGAGCCCCATCATCATCATCATCAGCGTACAGCCCAACTTCGGTCGTGCGTAAGTTCAGCGGCAATTCGGCGGCAACGTATTCTGTAGAGCACACATTATACGCGACCGAAGTTCGGTTCGATTGCCGAGGAAGATCCGGGGTGGGGAGCAGCGGGAGGCAGGCATGCCCGCGCCTCGCGTGTGCGCAACTGAATTTCTGCCGCGTAAGTTCGACACTTATGATGTGTCATATCAGCCGAATACGTCGGAACGTAAAATCAGCCGCGGAAGTTCGCTCGCGTATCTACGGCATAGTGTTTGGACACTTAGACTTACAGGCGAGTCAGTTTCGCGTTAATTTAGCTCAGTACCTACTATAAGCATTAAGTAACTAAATTAGTAGAACACCTAACAATGAGTATCTAACACGCAAACGCTAGAGTATCGTTTGAGGGTCAGGTTTGTTCTTATTAAAGCTATAATAGGCGCCTTCGGGTATCTTACAACAATATAATCATTTTAATTATGAAGAATTCTTTGTTGTTTTGCTATTGGATATCTACAATAAGTAGCGAATATCCGTCATAGAAACAAATATATGTTCATAATATTATCGTAACGTGTTTTTCGATTGCCAGCTTCAGTAAAACTTATATCAGAATTAATTTCTATGACACGTTCTTTCAGTAAGTTGAAGTTCGTGTAAAAAAATTTTAAATTAAAAATTTTCTCCTTAAAAAATTTGTTTTCCTGGTTAGACTACTGAAAATGACTTAAATGTTGAATTCTGTGATGAACGTATGTGGAACGGTAGGGCAAATATAAATCGGTATTTTCAACTTAAACTAGTATATTTATTATTCATAAATATAAACCAGTAAGTAAAAACACCGGCATTCCACATCATCGTCCTAAAAACGAAGCAAATTCTCAGATTGTTTAAAAACCAAAAACCAGCCTAAACTTCCTACTCACTCATGTTTGGAACTTTGGATACACAATCAAGAAAATAAAAAGTTTTCTACTAACTGTGTTTGGATACCAATTAATTGTAAAAACTCACTTCTGCAATGAGGTATATTATTCCCTAAATATAATTTTTCAGAATGCGCCGTCAAGCTGGCGTGATTCTGCTGGGCACAAGTGGCGTAATCCCACCACACCGCGTTGAGAACATGGAGACAGCTTGCACCATCAACGAGAACAAAGTCATACATCCCTTCGCGTTCCGCACTCACACACATGCATTAGGTAAGTAGCCAATAATATTTTTTTTATCACATCTATTCAAAAAGAGCTAGTGTATCCTTCGTAAACAGGGACTAAAATAGCTCTTTAATCCCTAGGGACTAAAAGTGATTTGAATTTGGAATGTAGAGACTGTTAGTAAAAGTTCCAATCACCAAATATATCAATCACGAAAATTGTATGAACAAGTAACAGGCTGTAATTAAGCTAAAGAAGAAGGCATAACTACTGTCAAAGTTCCACGAATGACAGCCGGGACCAAAGGCTTAACGTGCTTTCCGTTTTTCTCAAACTAAATTGACATAAATAAAATTTCAGGTAAACTAGTAACTGGCTACGTGGTCCGCCAAGACGAAAACGGTGACGTTTGGACCCTCCTCGGCAAGAAGAACCCCCAGCTGCCGCAGATGTTCTACCCGGTAGTCAACACCAAGCCAATAGAGAGAGATGACGTGTTGGCTGCGAGGTGCATCATGAATAATACAAATGATCATGCAGTAAGGATTGGGTACGTAGCTAACTTTTTTTATTTGTATACTAGCTTTTGCCCGACGCTTCGCCCGAGTATCTGACGTAAACACGTACTTACGTAAGTGCTTACAGGATAAAAAGTATCCTATGTCAATCATAATCTGAATAATTTTGAAGGACATTCCAAATCCATTGCTGAAGAAAAACAGTAAAAAAAAAGTTAGTGCTTTTTTTGTTATAAAACAGACAGCTGTACGCTAACGGAATTAATTGTTAAGCGAATTAAATGCATGTATTTATGTATATTTATTTGTTCTTATATTTATATGTAATTAGGTATATATTATATTCATAGTTTTAATAGGTATATGCGTATTTTTATATTTAAAATATTTATTCCTTAATGTTCTTGATTGCACCTACCACTCTTTGTCTCTGCATCACCCAAAGGTTGACTGGTAGAAAATGCCTATGGCAATAAGTCCGCCTCTGTACATTTATGTGCTTGAAGTATTAAATAAATAAATAAAAAATATTAAAGTATTTTTTTTTATGCACAAGTATACATACTTAAGGGCACTACATGACCTAAGCGGGCTCACTGTCGGACTGCATAGAAAATAAAGAGAAGCGCGATGACATAACGCTGGTAATTTATTGGAAATTATGAAGCCATTATATCTATTTACAAAAAATCTATTGTTTGGACTAAAAAATTAAAACACTTTGGGTCTTAGCACAAAAACTGAAACACTTGTTCAACGTGTGTCTAATGTCAGTGTTACGTCAAAGTCCATATAAATATGTCGTGTTTAAAAGGTGTTTAGCCTAAACAACTGATAAACACTGTTTTGTGGTAGTAAGGTAGTGCTTTAGCATGTTGCTTGTACAATAATCTGACAAAAAAACAGAATTATTGTATGTATTGTTGTGTATGGTTTTTATTGTGAAAAGAAAGTTTTAGATTTTTTTTCTATCGTATCAAATTAGTTGTATTACATTTTCAACACTATCTAATAGCATAATTATATCCTGAAGAATATCATATATTTTTCTGATTTTGTTTACTGTCGTCGATCATATAGGTTTAGGCATTATAAAACTCGTTTTTTGCGTTTAGGGCCTGTAGTACCCTAGTAAAGTATTTCTTTCATTTTCATGCAAAAGTAACAAACTATATAGATAAGTACTATAAAATCCGTAACATCATTTTTAATACTGCATTTTTTTTTATTAATTGATTTATAATACCTGCCTAACCAATTTAATCCATATTCTAAAAAAACATTTCTCCAATTACAGAGCAACAAACAAAGATGAGATGTGCAACTTCTACCTGATGTACTGGGTTGAGAACGACACCCCATTGGACCAAAAGTACTGTTTCTCTGCAGGCCCCCCCTACTACTACTGGAATCGAGCGCGCGAGAATCTCGTCAACATTCCCCTCAGCGAGATTTGAATTCCATCGAAGGTTTAATACGAAAACTGGGTCAAAAGGATGCTTGTAAAACGGTAATGGATTATGAGATTAGAAATTTTGTCGTCATTTTTGGGGTATAATCATTTTAGTATCCATCTACTATTACTACTATTGTAGCATTTGTATATTGAGTTTCGTTTTGACGATTAATGAAAACAATTGATTGCCGTCATGTTCTTAGTTCAAATAGCAGGCATTATTTGAATTTTTTCATCCGATTCTTTTGTTTTTAAAACAAAACGTTTTGGGGCGTTTTATTTTGATTTGTAAAAGCCTTAAAAACGGTAATGAATCGACCACTAACACGTAAAACAAATGGAATGGGCTATGAACTACTGACTTTAGATAGAAATTAAGAATAAATGGGTGTCATATGATGTATATCCTTATTTTGTAAGCTCAATTTATTAGTTTAAATATTGAAGCAGCTACAAAAATATTTAAAATCATTACAGATGTAGATTATTGACGCTAATAGTTCGTCAACCTTTCCAGTTTTGCAAAAGCAATGAAAAATTGAAGTTGTCACATTTGATAATAGGTGACAGGCTTTCAGGCGTAGGGAAAAGCAAAATTATCCTAAAATTACAAGATCTGAAATATAACAAATACATTCCATGCTAAAGACTACTTTTAAATTTTATTTATATTAATTTTAGGTTTAGGTGTATACAAAGACATTCAGTGTATTTTCCAATTTTTGTTATTATTTATAAATGAAATAGATTGAGAAAAGATCTGAGAAAATGACATTTTAATGAAATTATATCATTTTTATTAGAATAGCTTTAATGAAGACATCTCAAATTCTCTTTGAAATTAATTATTTCGTTGGACTGAAAGGGGTCTCTTTTAAAAACTATAATAATTAATATTTTACCGTATACAATCCATGTTATCCCGACATATGCATTATATTTTAAATTAATGTAGATATGACATAATTATATTTATGTAGGTATTTTAACTTTAAAGATCTGGGTGTATGTAACTTTAGTATAAGAAAAATATATATTTACCTATTACTAAAAAATCTATACTAGTCACAATCAGTATGAAAGACTTGAAATCCTAATTAATAATTAAAACGATCTTTAAAGAAATTAACTAAATTTCTACAAAAGTGATACAATTAAGCTCGAATTCAGGTCTTAGCAGGGATTCAAGTTTATTTTAGCTACAACATTACTAACTTAAAAAAAACATTTTTATGTATTGCAACTCCAGAATTTTTTATTATTGGTAACATTCTGCATTGGCTCAATATTTTGGAAAGCTGGCTCATTTAAAATGGTGACCCATAACGACCTTATTATAAAACAATGTATATTTTTAAACCCAAATTTAAAACCATGAAGCTATTGTTTAATTTACAACTTTATTTCGACAACGCTAAAGTTCTAATGACAAAAAAACTGACTTTAAAACGGAGTTGTCATTTTTGTATTAAGGGGCCGGCGTAGCACGCTTAGTTAATACAAACGTAATACCAAATATATGTATATTTTGGAAGTACACTGATATAAAGACGAAATATGAGGAATTTAAAATTTCTATAGAAAACTTATATTTCTCATACCCGTCTTTAAATCAGTGTCCATTCAAAATATGTTTTTTTTTTGTATTTATTTTTATATATATTATGTGGGAACCTAGATATTCTGTAATCCAACCCGAATAAATACACACTCCATTAAGAATATGTTTGATTTACAAATTATTTTAGTATTACGTTTGTATGAACTACGCATGCTCCGCCGGCCCCTTAAGAACTGCACATCGGTTGGAGTGAGGTTCGAAATACAAAAACTGGCGCGAAGGTTTAAAGTTAGAACTCTTTTTTGTAATGAGGCAGTAGCAGGAGGACAAATATGGCGAAGACAGTCCGTGTTGTTGTATGTATTTTACCTTTACATAAACTAAAGTTATGAACATTATATTCTGCCAAACAAATGACATTACTGACATTTAATTTAAATAAAGCCTCTGTCCTAAAAAAAAAATATTTATTGTAAATAGTAAGACCTACAGTATTCCTAAGTATATTCTACTGAATACTTAATATAATAATAATTTGATGTGTATGAAATAACTTCGGCTTCGAAAAATGGACTTCGATAGATTGCATGCGGTTGATATTTTAATCACTTCATTTTTTAGAGCAAGTCCTTCCCCCCCCTCGCCTCGCCTCTTCTCGTATCTGAACGCGATAAAATCAAAAACTACCAAACGGATTTCCATACGGTTTTCACTTTTGGACGGAGGTATTCATGAGGAAGGTTTAGGTGTATAATTCATTAACCTTTTAACCGCTTGTGTCGCATTTATGCAACATATATTTCCGTACCCCTACCGCTCGTGTCGTATTTCTGCGACAGAGAACATGTAGGATTTTTTCGTTCTACTCAATGATTGCTTCTCCTTATTTGTTGTATGTATTATTTTATCGATTTAGGTATTCAGCTGCATCCGGTTTGACTGGAAGCCGACCCCAACATGGTTGGGAAAAGGCTAGGCAGATGATGATGAATATTTTATTAAATGCAAATTTGAGTAGACCTGTCTCTACACTGGCGTCAATGACCCGAGTCATAAATTGGCTAATTTATGAGTTCCCAATGTATTCAATTTAGTTTTCCAACATCCAAACAATGGTGTAAATGTAATAACTATTATTTCGCCCGCTCGAGGGGCCCGCCGTGGCTATATAATAACAGCCGCACAGGTCGATCGATCAATTTAAGCTACGCTTGCCACGGTTGGTCTGTGGATGGGTGACCATTTTACATACCGTGACCCGTCCAAGCCTCGGAATGCACGTTAAACCGTTGGTCCCGGCTGTCATTCGTGGATCTTTGACAGTCGTTACGTGTAGTCAGAAGCCAGAAAGTCTGACAACCAGTCTTACCAAAGGGGATCCGATTTACCCAGTAACTGGGTTGTGGAGGTCAGATAGGCAGTCGCTCCATGTAAAATACTGGTATTCAGCTGCTTCCGGTTAGACTGGAAGCTGGCCCCAACATAGTTGGCGAAAAGACTAGGCAGATGATGCAGATGATGAACTATTATTTCGCCATTCTTAAAGTCTCAAACCTATAATCGGATCCAGTCCCTTGCTGCCCTCTCCCAGTGCCGCCCTAAGCCGAGGTCCGTACCCCACAAGCACCCCTGTGGGGTACGGACCTCCCCTTAGCGTGTAGTCGCTTAGTTTTAAGTCCTGGTTGGAGGACTTAATTTATTGAGGTAACCACAAGCAAACCCGGTTAAGCAACCGACAACCTCCTACATTCACCTGCGAGGTTCCATAACAAAAAAAAAATTAAAACATTTATTTGATTATTTTTAATAGAACCAATCAGTATAAAATCGACCTAATTTAGAGCTTCATAAAGTTGATATTTGTTTGAGTGGAGTTAACACCAATTGAGAACTAGGATTTGAGTATGGCATAAATACATTTTTAAGTATACTTGGGGAGGGACTTGTGTAGACATAGCAACTTCCCCAATACTGAATTGCAATGCTTTCACATTGCAATTCGTCATTTACGCAGATTGAATTTAATATCAAGTGCATGCAATTGACTTTGTAAATATCATTAGTTTAGTGTTAATTAAATTATTACTAAGCTCACTTATTCAGGTGCTTTTGTCAAGTATTTGTGTTTAACAAGTCTCTGAATGACATTTTTTTTTGTGAAAAATCTTGCTTTTGTATCAAGTAATAAGTGTAATCTTGCTTTTGGTTGTACCTACTTATTTTAAGATTACATGCACTGTTTAACGTTTTAATTATATTTCCGTAAAATATTTATTTATATTTAACGTCCATTTTTTTTTTCACTTTTCAAATTGTCTTTTATTCGTATATTATTTTCATTACTTATATCTTTGTAAGCTATTCTAATTAGACTTTATTTTTCTGCAAAAATCTCAAATATCTTTTGATAATCTTCGAGAATGTTAGGCATTTAAGCATTATAATGAAGACATATTTATAGATAGACTGTTTGATGAAGAATAAAAGGGCTTTGGGCTATAACTAAAGCACAAAAAAATTAATATCTGGTGGATATCATAATTATATACCAATATTTATAATTATATCATATTATATATTGTAGTAACTTAAAAAGGTACGCTTTAATTAGGTTTTTTTCTTATTCAAAAAGTGCCTACTGAAAATACTACGGCCATATTTTTTTCAAATAGTTATCATTCCTTTGACTTAGGTTTTTTGCACAAATTCGGTGAAACATTATTATTATAATACTTTTCTCTTTGATGTTTCTATTAGATAATATTATTACTTATATGAAATTGCGAATTATTAACGTGTTAAAATGAGTTACTGTTATTTTTTCCCCTAGTGTTAAACCCCTGATTGTCAAAGTTATAATTGCTTTAGAGGGCATTTAGAATGACTAAAACATTTTATCATCTAAAAATATGTATTTCATATATATTTTTTTATGTAGATTTATTTTTCATTATTTTAAACTATATTTATTTATTTTAAACTAAGTAGGTATATTGATTTATTTTAAACTATATTTTGTATGAATTTAATTCCCTATTGCGCAGAATTATCGATTTATAAATGGCGTGGAAAATGTCAAGTTTAAGTAAAAGGGAATCGGCAATGATCGGTAAAGTTCGGTTTTTATGGGACACAACTTCAGAGGCCGCACCACGACGTGTTAAGCTATGGTTATTCGCGTTGCTGAATTTCGGACCAAACAAACTTGAAAAACTGTAATATATTTTTTCATGTTATTTTTGCCATCGACACGCTAAGAAGAATGTTTCAGTGACGTCATTCGCCAGAAAATTACGGACGCTAGGAGGCGGCCACCGATATTTTAGAAAACCGTCGTTTAACACGTCATAGTGCGGCCCTTGAAAGTTAGGAAATGACTCGTTGACATTTTGAATGACTAATAATTACCTAATAATAATTTTTAATTGTTAACTTACCTAATTAATTAATTGAAAATGCTCTTTAAAGCAAAACATTTTAGTATTGATGTACGTGTTAAACACGATGGTCCCGTTTAAATGTAAGTTATTTACATTAGCATAAAATATTAATAATATTAAATGTTTAAATCATATCTCTGTGTTATGTATGCTGCAAGCGTCTATTGTTAAGACTGGAATCGAAATGCGCGAGTTTTAGACGAAGTGTGTATTGATTGATTATGAAAAAATAGAAGGTGTAGTACATCAAACGTTACCATGAATTCGATACCTAACCTACATGATTCTGTGAGTTTGAATTTAAAAGCTTTAAAAATGTTAGACGATTATTTTAAAAAAACTGGCCAAGTGCAAGTCGGACTCGCGCAAAAACGCCGAAAAAAACACGTTTGTTGTATGGGAGCCCACCTTAAATATTTATTTAATATGTTTTTAGTATTTGTTGTTATAGCGGCAACAGAAATACATCATCTGTGAAAACTGTCTAACTATCACGGTTCATGAGATTACAGCCTGGTGACAGACGGACAGCGGAGTCTTAGTAATAGGGTCCCGTTTTACCCTTTGGGTACGGAACCCTAAAAATAAGCTCTTCCATTCATTTTGATCGTTGGTCACTTTTATATGAAACAGCAGCTTTAAAAAAATATAACCTACGAAAAAATTTTGTTACCTACTGTTGGTCCCCTTACAGCCTGTATCACATCACAGATTACTAAATAGTTACTTCGTAACAGATACATCACTCCCATACAAAAGCGAAAATACCTACGCTATAATAGCCTACAAAATCTTACTAATAATACCAGCTGTTTGCAGCGAGAAGAAATGTACCTTAAGCTCGCACACAGAGAGTTGAGATTGTTTTGCCCGCCGCGTAACCTACGTGCGAGCGCGTCATCGAGCGAATGTGCTAGGGTCGATGATGACCTATGATGATATTGGTAATAAAACGAATGTTGTAGAAAAACAATATTTTTTTATTTGTTGACCAAATATCCTTCCCTGAATTCCCGATTATTAAATTTTATTGTCGAAAATATCCGAAACCGTGTAAATAATTTTAATAAATAATCAAAAGGGAAACAGGAGCAAAGCGAAGGAAAATGAATTGTTTTTAAAATTTCCAAGACGGTACTGCCAGGCCGATCCATTATGACGTTGCCCAAATTATTTAAAAAAGCTTTTTCTAATTCTTCAATATAATTATTTAAAGTTTCTGGTGGGACTTTAAGCCCGCCATAAAAAGACGAATCCTTATTATAGGCTTTGAAATGAGTAAACAGTGCTGTTTCTTCAAAATTAGGTTTCTCCTGTAACAAAGCATTGAAGCTAGTGCAGTTATGTTTTTTGCTACACTAATATAATAAATATCCTGATACATAAGTCAACGCTCTTTACTTTGACACCCATCCACTGCACAATAATTACGTAATTTCGGCATTTTGATACTCAGCGCGGTAACCGTGACGTGCGAGCGAGCGCTCGGCGGCGTGCGGCAACCCGCTGTCGGTTGTACCGACGGCGGTACGCGAAGCGGTAGGCATATAACGCGTGGCCTTGAGCGAGTGACGGACGCCTGATCACATGTCGCACATTTTCTTGATGAACGTGTAAAAACTTTTTGGAATGGCTGTATTTTGTTTCGACACCAAAAGTTTATTTTAAAGCGACTAAAATTCGTTCATTTCGTTCCAATCTTACGCCACGATTCTTTTAAGGAACTGCACTCAACGTAGATATACATTAACGGGTAAAATCTTTAACTCATCATCATGATCAGCCTGTAATGTTTGTTCCTAATGCTGGGACTCAGTCCTCCTCTCTGTGAGAAAGAGAGGGCAATACACGGGCCCAATACGGGTTAGTGGTGGCCACGTCTTCGAATTTTAGGTTGGGAGTGGGCAATATTTCACCACGCGGGCCCAGTGCGGGTTTGTTGATGTCACATGTCTTCAATAATTGGTTCTAAGACATTCCGGTTTCCTCACGATAGTTTTCCTTCACCATTTTGAGAGCAGTGGTGATGAAACAATTTACTCGAAGTGAAGTTCCTTCTTGAGTACCACGGTACCCACTCGTGGCTGTTACCACTGGGCCACGACCACGGGAAGGTACTTCACTAGTACCCACGAGCTACAACTCGTGGCCGTAACCACTGGACCACGGGAAGGTACTTTATGTTTCATCCTTTTCAGTAGTCGGGTATTTAGTTTTTAAACTTTTCCACTGCTCCCTTTCAGATGACATCAAACAGTAAGTAACAAAAACCGTTAATGAACATCACTTGCGTGCCGTTTCTCAAAGTAATCTCTACTATTAGGCCTATAATATACGTGTCTATTAAAATGAAATTTTAATTCCAGTATTGTATGTAGGTATGTCTGTGTAGACACGGCTTAAGCCTGACTCGATGTGCCCTGGATTCCTATGTGTAAACCTCAATTATATGTGGTATAAATAATACTTATCGGAAAAGTGCAAATAAAAACTATTATATTTTATGTAGTTGTGTTTTATTTTTAATAACTGCTTTCCGAAGACGCTTAGTTAGTTATCTATCCATATCCATACTAATATAACTGCGAAAGTCTGTTACGTCTTCACGCTTAAACCGCTGAACCGATTTGTATGAAATTTGGTATAGAGGTAGTTTGAGTCCCGGGAAAGGACATAGGATAGTTTTTATCCCGATATTCCCAAGGGATCGAAACTTACGCGGGTGAAACCAAGGCCGATGCTAGTTTACTTGTCACAGCTATGCCACAGACACACCAGAGACAGAGAGTGCCTCTGGCACTCAAGGCATAGACAAGTAATGAGGTTACGTCTGGCGCAGATTAAAAAAATAATTTATTTTATTATTTGCTAATATTTTACATAATTATTTATTTCTGTTTCTGTAACTGCCCGTGACATCACAGCGGGCCCTATCAGAATACCAGCGCTGTGACATTTATTTTTTAAATGTCGCAGCATCATGCTGAGATAGGAGCCTTTTGGCCTCGTATAGGACTTTCTGTTTTATTTTCATTTTGTTACTTTCTCTTTTTTTTTTATATAACTTGGATTTTTATTTGACTGTGTTTAGTTTAGTTTGTGATCTTCCTGTACGAGTCGCAATAAATACTTCTTCTCTCTTTCTAAAAACAATCACCATACAAAACTTCAATGCCTACTCGATCCAAATGTACGGAGCAGTTGATTATTTTTTCGCGATCACGATTCATGGAGTAATATGCGTCACACATCCACGCAAAACGGCCATCGCTCAGCATAATGCTACGACCCTATGTAAGAGACATATTGGGTACCTAAAGTTATTGCAAAGGTAGCAAATAGTAGATTATTACTTAGTATTAAACTTTAATGTAAGCAGATTTGAAATCCAAGACTTAGTCCCTCCATCTTGACGGTCACAAGACCGAGCCCCAGCGCTGGTTTTTAGCAACAGCAGGTTTTGACAAAGAGATTGGCACGCACAAAACGTATGCAAGGCTAGGTATAGGTCTACCAGAATCTCATGGCAAAAAAAAACAAAAAAACTTTGTGGTTTTCATACATTCAAATACACAGACAACATTGGCAATGTCAAATGTACGAAACCACAAGGTTTTTTTTGTTTTTTTTTGCCATGAGATTCTGGTAGACATATTATACTGTAGAGGCTATCTGTGTAGCCCTACCTTTAGCAGTACAGGCTGGTTATAATTGCCAGTGTGTTCCATTCGAACGTTCAAGCATGTGTCAAATATTCTAATATGGTATTTTTGTTTTAGTAGAGAAGAAGTGCTAGAATATCTGGGGGCACGGGAGTGCCCCCGCCAAGACCAGCCAAGCGAAGCGCAAGGGCACTACCTACCTTTTCTCGAAGCACTTCGTCGTATTTTTGAACCCTCTTAACTTGGGTTTGGATTATACCAGATAAACAAAATTTTCGGAATATGATGCCAGTGGTTGACTTTTTAAACCTATAAAGTTTCAATTGCATAGCTCTTATACTTTAGATTTTATTGATATCTAAAATACCCCGATTTCGTCACTGACTCACTGACTGATGATCATCAAAATTCTTAAGGTACTTCCTGAAGTCCTAGAAAGCTGAAATTTGGTATGTAAGCTAGTAATAGTACACAAACAAAAAAAATTTATTAAAACTTGAAACTTTTACCCCCCCAAAAAAAAAAAAATTCCGTAAATTTTGATGCTAGAGGTCTGAAAATTTATATAGGGGGTCCTTGTTATAAATAAACCCCAAAAAAAGATAGAAAAAATGAACAACAGCAAAAATACTCGTATAAATATCATAAGCAACTTACAAAAAGAAATGAAATCCCACAAAAACATTTCATGTTAAATGTTGCCAAGACGAGACCATGTAGCTCGCACTGTCAAAAAGTAATCAGATCTCATGTAGAGCCAAGCTTCTAACTCTACACGCCCTAACTCTACAAGGCCTGACTTCGCAAACTCTACACCTTAGTCAAAATAATATGGCTTGGCCATTTCGCTACATTCACATGAGCGTAAGGTGAAAAACTCTCATACTGTTAATGGTTCTTGTAGTAACGAAACGGCCAAACCAGATATTTTGACTAAGGTGTAGAGTTTGCGAAGTCAGGCCTTGTAGAGTTAGGGCGTGTAGAGTTAGAAGCTTTGCTCTACATGAGATCTGATTACTTTTTGACAGTGCGAGCTACATGGTCTCGTCTTGGCAACATTTAACATGAAATGTTTTTGTGGGATTATAATTAACATGATATTGTAAAGTCGTAAATATATTTTATCCAAGTCAAAGCTTTTTAATTATAAGTATTGTGAAGCCCCCATCTGGAGTTTCACAGTAGGTACCCGGTTTGAATTTGTATTTGCGCAGCAGATTGTCTGTCGTTTACGTCTCATTACCCATTCGATAATGTATGTGCCTAAACTGAAACTCAAAGCTTTTAAGGTGAATGGATAGTGGTAGATAGACCGCGAAATTCAAATTTTCTTACGTTTTTTGCAAATTGCAGGTCAGTGTCAGGTTGTATCTTGATCAAAATATGATTCGCGACAATAACAAGTACATATTTAGAGAGTTATAATCATTAGAACCATTATTATATCTTTCTAAGTTAGATTTCTACCACCAACCACCAATCTCTTATGGAAAAGTGTTATTATTGTAGAAATCTAACTTAGAAAGACGAATTAATGATTCTAATGATTATATTTCTCTGTACCTGTTATTGTCGCGAATCATATTTTGATCAAGATAAAACCTGTCACTAGCCTGCAAATTGCAAAAAACCTAAGAAAATTTAAATTTCAAATCAAATCATTTATTTTTGCCAACATGGGTAGGGGTATAGAAGTTACACAATGTTTTAATAATGTTCTACATGCTCTGCCGTCACATGGACATGCAAAATTTACACATACATTACAATCTAATTTCAAAATAATATTACAAAATTATCAAATTGGAAATTCTTTTTATCCGTATTTTCAATGTCAAGGAGTATTTAGTCAATATGTAATTAAATAAATGTCAGAGTAAATAGTCAATAAATAAAGTCTTATAATAAATTTCGCGGTCTTAACTACCCATTCACCTTAAGTCCAATTAGAGGCCAATACAACCACTTTTAAATTGTCAAGGGGTCGGTAACGAGGGAGTTAATACAAGAATCCTGAATGCAGCGAGGGATTCAAGCTAGCCCAAGGCAAAGACACCTTTAGCCCAGAGGAGGATACTCTACTTTTTACACCTACTGTGAGAAAATAATAGCCAAAGTACGAAAATTCGCGCCTTTATTGCGTCTACCAATAAGTAGCCAAGACACGATCAATTCGATTTTCAAAAAAAAAGTCTCTTCTACGGTTTTGTTCGGTCGTGTGTGTCTATTGATATCACTCTCATGGAAGTGGCGTTTGTGTAAACTAAGCTTTATAATGAATGGCCGGTAGAATGGTTTTGGATGATTGGCTGTATGCATTTTGAATTTAGAACGTCATTGGAGACGCTCGTGAAAATAGAGTATTTTTGATAAAATGTGATAAATCGACTGTAGTATAGATAGGTTTTATTATTTATTTATTTATTCACAAAATCCACAGCAATCTTAGCGCAGTTTACTTAAAATAAATTAACTAATGTTACAGCCAATTACTATTACGGTATTACGGCGCGGTACGGTATTTGTTATTATTAATGCCAGTTTTAATGTTATTCCATTCCTATTAAAAAATGGTTCGTAGTTATCTAATTATTCTTACAATATTATGTCTTCGAAAACATGGCAACGATATGAAGAAGCAGGCGTTATGATTTTGTAGGAAATCGAGAATATCATCCACGCGTTGTAAGGGTTTCGAGAATAGCTTTCCTCTTTCTGGCACCAAAGGGTGTTTGTTAGTACTATACTGCCAATTTAGCTGAGCATGTGAGATTCCAAATTCAAATCACATTATTGACCAGCGGGTCATAATGAAATCCAGTACAACATTATTGACCGGCTGTGCCCCCGGCCACTAATGACTCACTTTAGGTTAAGGTTGCTTAACATATAATTTGACATTTTCGAGCAGGTGGTGTGAAAAGCTAATTACCTACCCATTCCAAAGCGGGATTACCTTTAAAGAAGAACGGGCACGAAACTCCGTTCAGGGACACTCTTTCAAATTATATTGTTACAAAATATTAGGTAAGTACAGACGCCAGCACATCAAGCTACCCGAAACTGTCAACTTTGAACCTTATGCTTTAGCTATTAAGTTGAAAATCTATTAAATTTGACAGATCGTGTCGCCGCATCCGTTTGTATCCTTTCCTATCCCATGCGATGCGAGCCGTTTGGTGGAAATCATCCTTAAAATAAAAATCATCATCGATCATGTGAATCGATTCATCGTCTCATGTCCTAATAATTATGGTGTGAGCCTATTCCCATTGATTATTTGCCTCACCGATGGTGGCGCGTGTGTTGGATTATTCGGTTCCCTACAAAATGGTTGAGCTGGATGGTGCTGATCCACGCGTCATGTTCGTGAACGGGTGCCGTCGGTTGAGACTGGTCATCTCTTAACTGCCAAGGCTTATTTTTACTCTTATATTTAGAATTGTTTCTTCATTTGTCTTTTTAGGGTTCCGTACCCAAAGGGTAAAAACGGGACCCTATTACTAAGACTTCGCTGTCTGTCCGTCTGTCCGTCTGTCTGTCTGTCTGTCACCAGGCTGTATCTCAAGAACCGCGATAGCTAGACAGTTGAAATTTTCACAGATGATGTATTTCTGTTGCCGCTATAACAACAAATACTAAAAACAAAATAAAATAAATATTTAAGGGGGGCTCCCATACAACAAACGCGATTTTTTTGCCCTTTTTTGCTCGACATCAAAAATGGCAACAGGTAGGTAGGCACTTGAAATATTCACAAAATACTCAGTTGTATTTTAACTTTATTAAGAAATAATAAAATTAAAATAAAATAAATATTTAAGGGGGGCTCCCATACAACGAACATGTTTTATTCGGCGTTTTTGCCTTGTGGTACGGAACCCTTCGTGTGGGAGTCCGACTCGCACTTGGCCAGTTTTTTTTACATTGTTCTCACATATAGAAGCAACAAGAATGATGTACCCAGGATTTTGTAATAACTTGATTTAAAAGAATGTCCATGGAGTTTCTTGGCCGTTCTTCTCCATAGAGATCTACGTTTTGGAATGGGCAACTGGCTTCAACTTTCTGACTAACTGACAGACTATTTAATTTTGACAATTCAAAAGTGCCTGTACAAGGTTTAATTGAAACAAATGCTTTGAGTTTGAGTTTGTATTATGACAGTATTTCAACTGGCAACTGGCCGCTATCGTACCTACAATGTGTAGGTTTGTGTATGGGAGGGCCATGGGCATAAATTACCTACGTTCCTTCTTCTTTGTCCTTTAATTATGGTCCAAGAGGTTTATTTAACACCCTCGACTTATTGTCGGAGCGGATGCGTTCTATTTCTATTTATTGCTTCGAGATGTTCATTACTCGACTCCTACATCCTCTTACCATAGCTACACTATAATAATGACAGGAAATCCGGCCGGCCTCGAGGAAAAATCTCTGATTTTCACGGTAGCAGGAGCTACAAGTGTATGGCCACAATTGTGAAAGAGCAGAAGGCTCACTCAAAACTATCTAAAAGGTAGGTGTAGGTAAGTAAGGCTGAAGCAAATAGCTTTTCAGTTGTTAGTTGGTCAGTTGGACTTGTTCATTGATCTTTCCAAAGTTAGAAGACTTAGAGAGGGAAGCGCCAGCGGGAGCCCGCGAAATTCAAATTTTCTTTTTTTTTTTTTGCAATTTGCAGGTGTGTCAGGTTATAAGTTGAACAAAATACGATTCGCGACTGTAACAAGTTTGTATGGGTACTTATACATAATTAAAATCATCGATACAACCCTCTAAGTTCAAATAACCCTATTCAAATATCAATCAATAGGGTAAGCGCTTCCACCTTAAGAATTATCATTCTCATTTCAGTAAATTCTTGTTAATTTTCATTCTCAATCTCATTCTCTTTAGAAAAATAAAGGGGTAATGTAATTTACCTTTTCATCTCTCATACTCGGAAAGTAGTGTTTGTTTGATCCGAATAGCGGGTGGAAAACGCTGCTTCCCACCCTTGGGCGGGAAAGTCTCATAGTAATTGCTTCCCTCCCTAGGGCGGGAATATAATTTAAAAATAGAACTAAATGTAGTTAGGTAGTCAGCTTAGTCAGACATACGACACCCTTAATTGATTGTGTAAATATTTATTATGCTACCCATCAAATCTTATGAATCTGCGTTAATTAGGAGAGTTGGATAAAAAGCTCATATATTAACTCCATTAAATTTTTCAGATTTAGAGCGCACAAGTTAATAATTTACCTTGAATAAATTCAACATACATAGGTACGATAATCACCATTTTGATGTCAGTTGTGGTCGAGGCTAAAAAACATAAAAATTGGGGATTTCGAACATCCTGACTTTACCATAATGGGGCTGTGAACATACAACATTTAATTATTTGACGAATTTATCCATAGTTTAAGGTAAATAAGTAGTGGTAATGAACTTTTTTTGATATCTAATGTCGAAGTTTCGCGCCAATCGTATGTGTTTACATTTTTACTTTTCACAAATTTCACACACACAGATGTAGATAAGATTTAAAATGTGACAAATGTTATTGATAATATTATAAACAACACGAAAATTGCCCAGGTTTTAACGTAATATTCAAACACAGGTTCAATAATACGTATTAATCATTACCACTACTCAATTTGTGTTCAAAATCGCCGACCATTATTGTTTTTTTTTATTGCAGTGATGTGTGAAAGCGATTATACCAAACAATTTTTTTTTTTAATTTCGATTGTCTCGAGTAATTAATATGACGAATGTAATCGATATTTGAAAATAAAATTATGTTATTTTAAGCAATAAATACAATAAGCATTGTTTATAATAATGATTTATGCTTTTCTAATATCATTTCAATCTCTTCTAATATCATGTCAATAACAGACAGGCCAATAGGTACCTCATTTACTGAATTTCGCGCCGAAATGCTTCTATAATTGAATTTATATTCGGAATGCGATCGCTGTTTAAAATTATTTTAATTTATTGGACAATTATTAATTGTGGATTTTATTTTTGATACTTTCTAATAGTTTACTACAGAATTCCCAGTAAACATTTTTTAGGTAGGCTTACCAGAAGTTTTTTTGAGAATGATGATAATTAATTAATTCTATAGATTGGTTATTCTGCAAACACTTTACATTTGAATACATTTTGTTAGTTTAAAGAGTTTTTATTCAGTTTCTACTTTTTTTTTTCTTGCGAGTATCGATTAGGCTGTATGCAAGTTTTGAATCGAAATAAGAAAGTTGGGTCAGCACTAAAAAGTGTCACGTCGCAACACAATTTTTAGTCATTTTTATCAAGATTATCGTGTTTTCTAAGTAATTTATGAAAAATGGTAAAAGTAAGAATGCAGACAGAATGATAATAATACGGGCCCTAGTAAGCGGACGGAACGGCCTGCGGTGGTGACACAGAATCTACTCATGTGGCGGTGACATGGTGTGTTCCATACTTCAAATCTAAAAAAGACTAATGAATAGGTACCTATTATTTATGTAATTATTATCAATAAATATTTTAGAAAAACTACTATTTTTTACTTTCCTCAAATTCGAAATGAAAAGTAGAGTGTTTAACGCGGGTGAAGTCATCAATTCCCACTCGGACTATAGCCGCCCTCGCTGCGCTCGGGCGTCTAAATGCCTCGTATGGGAATTGATTCCTTCCGACCCTTGTATAACAATCTACTATTCCCTCCCTCTCCAGTAGGTAGGTATACAGTCTACAAAAGATATAAGTAGGTATGCAGGATCGTCGGATATAGTTGAAGTTTACTAAGAAACCGATGGATGTTCTCGAATAAAATCTAATTTCATTAATAGAAAACAAACAGCTTATACCTATTTATCAAATTAAATTTCAGTCGACAACATCCATCGGTTTCTTACTAAACTTCAACTCTATCCGACTGAGGAGGGTGACGGTATAAATAAAATGTCCGTATCACCTTTAACTCTATATTCGTTTATTATTCTCGTTACAGTACGAAGTGTCCCGCCCGCGTGCGGTCCCGTCAGGTGGCGAACTAGTGTTGCCAGTTCTGTGCACTAGTGATGTGGTAAATAGTATCCCCACACCACCCCCCCCACGGTGTAAAATCACCCCATAATATAAAAAAAATGAAAAATATTAATAACAATTTACATTACTTAATTAGAGAAAGAATGGAAAGAAGGGGGAAAAGATACATTAGACGTCGATGGGCGTCTTGAAGCGGACATGGCGTCCTGAACGAGATACGTAGTTCTTGGGAGCTGATTGATTTCCGTCCGACTTGGATGCTACGGTGGAAGATGTAGGTGCTGTCCCTTGAGGCGTTTGGCAAGATGGTAATTGAGGAGTAGTTGAGCGAGTACATCCTGACTGTGGTGCCTGTTCAATAAATGCTGGCTTCACACGGTCAAGACTCACTTGCGCGTCCCTGTTAGGCAATGCAATTGTTATTGTTTTATCGTTTCTGGCAATAACTCTGTGAGGGCCTGTGTATGGAGGCCTAAGGGATGTCTTCGCGGAGTCGTCACGTAAGAAAACATGGGTGGCGTTGGATAGTTCCTTGAAAATGAACGCATGTCGATCTGAGTGACGTGATGCTGGCACTGGTTTTAATTGGGCCATGTGGCTCCGCAATGCCGTCGCAAAGTTGTGAACGTCTTCTATGTTGCTCGTTGTCGTAGGGGATACGAATTCACCAGGTAGACGAAGAGGTTCACCATAAACTAGTTCAGCGCATGATGTTTGTAGGTCTTCTTTTAAAGCAGCCCGCATGCCCAGGAGCACTAAAGGTAGAGCGGTACACCAACTACCACCGTGGCAAATAAGAGCAGCTTTTAACTGCCGGTGCAGCCTTTCCACCATGCCATTTGCACATGGGTGATAGCTGGTAGTGCGAGTGCGTTGGATAGATGCAGACTTTAAAAGGGACGTGAATAAAGCAGACTCGAATTGGGTCGGCAATCGGTGGCAACTATAGAAGGGATCCCAAAACGAGCTATCCAGCCTATCGTGAACGTTTCGGCCACTTCTTCAGCTGTAATGCCGATCATAGGCCACACCTCTGGCCATCTGGTGAATCGGTCAACCGCAGTAAGGCAATACTGGTAACCTTTACTAGAAGGCAAAGGGCCGATTATGTCAATGTGAACATGACGAAAACGATTTGTTGGGGCTGAAAAATTACCTAGGGGCGTCGATGTGTGTCTGGTCACCTTACTACGCTGACATGGTTCACATTTTCGAGCCCATCGGCGACAGTCTTTGTTTATTGAAGGCCAAACGAATCGTCCAGCTACCAAGCGTGCGGAAGCTTGCGCGCCAGGATGGCTGAGGTTATGAAGTTTGTTAAAGTAGTGGCGACGGAAAGAAGGCGTAACGTAGGGTCGCGGCTTTCCGGTAGACGTGTCACAAATAATGGTGAGGTTGGTGCCTGGGATGTCGATTTTCTCCAGTTTAAGGGAAGAATTGGTCTTGACATTCTGTAGTTCTTCGTCTGTGGCCTGCTCCTCTGCCAACGCTGAGTAACTGTCCTCGAAGGAAATTGCTTCTATCCTTGACATAGCATCAGCTACCACATTGTCCTGTCCTTTGACGTGTACAACGTCAGTTGTGAATTGGGAGATAAAGGAAAGCTGGTTGAGCTGAACTGGAGGAAGTTTCTCGCGGCGTTGAGTAAAAGCGTAGATGAGCGGTTTATGGTCCGTGTATATCGTGACATGTTGAACCTCGAGTATGTGACGAAACTGTTGGACGCTTTCATATACTGCGAGGAGTTCACGATAGTACGCGGGCCATTGTGCTTGTTTTTCTGTTAGCTTTTTGCTGAAGAACGCCAAAGGTTGCCATATGTCGTCCACCTTCTGCTGTAGGCAAGATCCGACTTGTGATGATGAGGCATCCGTAAAAAGTCCCAAAATGGCATCACTGACTGGGTGCGCCAGGAGAGTAGAATTTGCCAGACTATCCTTGCACTTTGTAAACGCAAGCTCTAATTCGGGCGTCCATGGTACTGGTTTGGCACCTTTCAGATTGGAAGAAGTCAGAACATTGATGAGTGGTGCTTGTAGTTCTGCGGCGTTGGGGAGGAATCGGCGGTAAAAGTTTACCATGCCGAGAAACCTGCGAAGGCCTTGCACAGATTTTGGCAAGGGAAAACTCTGCAGGTCTTTAATTCTCTCCGCAGGAGGGCGCGTACCGTCCTTGTTTATTCGGTACCCTAAAAAGGTTACCTCGTCAGCTCCGAAAACGCACTTGGATGCGTTTACAATGACACCATAGTCGGTTAGCCGTTGGAACAAAGTAGGTACGCAGATGTTCCAGGTGTTCCTCTGGTGTACGTGAAAAGACCAGAACATCGTCGACGTAAGGATAGCAAAAGTCGAGTCCCCTTACGACCGTCAATAAAACGCTGAAACGTTTGTCCAGCATTTCGCAGACCGAAGGTCATAAAGGGAAACTCGAACAGGCCGAATGGCGTGGTTATTGCGGTCTTGCAGATGTCGGTTTCCTGGACTGGCAATTGTTGATATGCTTTCATGAGATCTATGGTGCTAAATATAGTTGATCCTGCCATATTTTGTGAATGTGTCGAACGGGGTAGCGGTCCGGGACTGTCCTAGCGTTTAGGACACGGTAATCCCCACAGGGACGCCAGTTATCTTCTCCTTTTCGAGCCATGTGTAGCGGTGAAGCCCAGGGGCTGTCGGAAGGTCTAGCAGTTCCACAACTGACCATCTCTTCAAACTCCTTTTTAGCCGCGAGTAGCTTCTGCGGGGCTAAGCGGCGAGGGCGGCAGGACACAGGCGGGCCATCGGTGGTCACGATGTGATGAACCGTGGTGTGCTTGACCTGTCGAGGAAATCCAGGAGAAGTTTTCCGAAAATTGAATCATCGGTCAAGGAAACGGCCTTGACGCTTGCTTGGCTAACTTGAACTACTGAAGCAGCAGTGGTCAAGCTTGTGTTGCCATCGATGAGGCGTTTGTGGCGAAGGTCGGGTAGTAAGTTGTAATGACTAAGGAAATCCGAACCTATGATGGGAGTCTCGACGTCAGCTATTGTGAAACTCCATTGAAAATCCCGGCGCAGACCAAGGTTGAGGCGCATGGTAATGCTGCCGTAAGTTTTAATTGAACTGCCGTTTGCTGCAGACAGCTGGTACCCTGTCGATGATGTGGCGCGGCTTCTGGCTAACTTTTGCGGGTAGCAGCAGAGGTCGCTGCCAGTATCGATGAGAAATCGTCGGGAAGAGGCTCTGTCTGTGACAAATAAACGGCGGTACAACATGTCACGGTCAGTCGCCGCGTTTACTGACCGTGGTTCTCGTTTCCCGTCTCCTTCCAGCTACATGGTTTGGTGCACTTGTTGGCCTTCTTTTTATAGATCCTGTGATACCAACACAAGGAAGAGCGGGATGATGAATTTGATCTGGAGCGTGGTGCATTATCGTTTCGACCCCTTGTGCGTGAATGCCTGTCTGCACTAAGCGCTTCGACCACCTTGGTCAGTTGTTCCACTCGAAGGGTGAGTTGAGATAATTCTGATGAAGGGCCCACTGCATGCACTGAAACCGGCACTGCCACTTCGACAATCTTGTCCGCTATGTCTGCAGCCTTTTCAAGTGGCAGGTCCTCTTGGGCTGCCAAGATAGCCTGCAAATTGTTTGGTAGGCGGCGCATCCAAAGCTGTCGGATGATATCATCACTCTTGAAAACTGAGCCAGCCAGGGAGCGAAGGTGGCGTAAAAACTGGGAGGGCTTCCGGTCTCCTATATCTTCCTCTCCCAGAAGTCTGCGGACCTTATCCTCTCTTGAGGCTGAAAGGCGCTTAATAAGCTCTGTTTTGAGGTGATTGTAACAGTCACTTTCTGGTGGATTTTCAATAATATCAGCAACTTCCCCAGCCACCCGGGTATCCAGCATGGCCACTATGTGGCTATATTTTGTACGGTCATGTTTTATACCAGCCAATTCAAATTGAGCCTCGGCTTGACCAAACCATACGGTGGGCTTATCCGCCCAAAACGTTGGTAATTTAGCCGACACTGCCATTGCTCGACTGGCCTGGCTCATTTGCATTTCTTTCAATTGTTCCTGCAGAGCTAGTATCTGTTCTTCGGTAGCCATGGTCGCAAAGAAGAAGAAGAAAAAGAATGGAAAACCAGCAAGTAAGAACGGATAGTTACAAAACTGCACAATAAATGTCAGCGTTGTAATTACAAATATTATTATACTATTTTATATAATTCTGCATTTGTGTAGACAGGGCTCATTAAATCAGTATGAATTTGAATGTACACTATCTAAACAAGCTAACCCTAGGTATTTTTTAGTATTTCCAATTTACAGTACAGGAACTAGGTCACAACTAGGCTAGGTCACCCTAGATATATAAAAGGTACACCCACAATACAAAAAAAAAAATAATGACAATAAACAATAAAAAAGGTTTGTTCTTATCAATAGAAATTATTTGTCTTAGCTTATCACTGATAAGAAATTATGAAATGTAACAATAGGATACCTACAAATGTCATTAGTGTCACTACCACGGTATTAGAATGAATAGGTACCACAGACTACGATATTATGATGCAGTGACAGGTCTCTCGTCGCAGAAGTTAGTTTTATTTCGGTAATTGTGCGAATTTATTCTATCACCACACTCCACGAGCAGTTACATGCGACGTTTCACATTCACTTGATTCTACCGGAAACGCGGATCGGAATTTCGACTGACGCACTATTTCGACAAAGAGAGTTCAAGACTTCGTGTTTCACGCGTAGGTTGTCTATCATAGAGACCGCAGCAAGGGTATGTAGGTAGTAATGAGTTCGCTCACCGGATTGTTGGTTTTACCCCCTGGTAGCTTCACGAGGATCGCCGATGCGAGGGGTTGTGCCCCACAGAGCTGCGTATCTTCACGGACGGATCCAAAACAGGTAGTGGCACAGGAGCAGGAATCTTCTCGGAGGAATTCAACATACATATAGCCACACCATTGGGGGTCCACAACACAGTGTTCCAGGCCGAATGCTTGGGCATCTCTCTAGCCGCTTCAGCCATTATGGCCAGGGAAGTTAAGGAACACTCAATCCGCATACTCTCAGACAGCATGGCTGTTCTGCAAGCGCTGAACAGTTACACAGCTGACTCTGGGCTAATATACGAGTGTCACCAGCGCCTCAACCAGGTGGGTAACCTCAATAATATAACCATTCAATGGATCAAAGGACACAGCGGTTCGCTAGGCAACGATGCAGCCGACGAACTTGCCAGAAGAGGGTCGAGTATGGCACCCGTGGGACCCGAGCCCTTCGTGCCACTCCCCTTCGGGTACATACGCACTCTGGTAAGGAAACGCACAAGAGAGCAACACAATAAACTATGGACGGACCAAGGTGAATGCAGGCAGGCGAGGGAAGCACTTCCCACATTGGATGGCCGCCTCACGAAACAGGTTCTCCGTCTAACAAAACAAAAGCTGCGTATAGTTACCGCAGCTTTAACTGGCCACGGGTCATTTAATAAACACCTCTTTGTCATAGGAGTAACGGACAGTCCGTTGTGCAGGGCCTGCATGGAGGACGACGAGACAGCGGCACATGTGCTTCTAAACTGCCCGGTGATCGCCACGTACAGGGCAAAGTACTTCAGTAACCCAGGTACCCTACGTGAGACGGTCAGTAACATCAAGGCGTTGCTGGCCTTCTTTGAGGAGCTGGGGTGGATCGAATAGTCGATTTTCCCACCCATACGCAAAATACGCGCATTGACGTGGAGTTGCGGACACCAGCCCGTAGTACCTATTACCCTATTATTATTACCCCCTGATCGATGTCGACGACTCCACGATGATGTTGTTAGAGAGTCGGGCGCGCCGGTCGTGACCGTGCGCGGACCGTGCAGAAGCGGAGAGTATAACAGGCGCGGTGTCTGCGTTGACTTCGGGAGTAAAGCGACCCGGCAAGCAAAATGTGTCTTGCAATTTGCCTTGGTCGCTTGATTGCTGCAGCAGTCTAGTCGATGGCGGAGCACTCGTAGAATTCTCGCAATTACAATTTTGCAGCCGGCCGGCTTTAGAAGAAAAAAATGGCGGCGGCGACGCAAACTTTTTAAATCCGTGTAGGATTTATAGCGATATTAGCGCACTGCACTTCACTGTAAGCGTTTTTCTTGTCGCGGGTCACCAATGAGGAGGGTGACGGTATAAATAAAATGTCCGTATCACCTTTAACTCTATATTCGTTTATTATTCTCGTTACAGTACGAAGTGTCCCGCCCGCGTGCGGTCCCGTCAGGTGGCGAACTAGTGTTGCCAGTTCTGTGCACTAGTGATGTGGTAAATAGTATCCCCACACGACGATCCTGCATACTTAAATCTCTTTTGTTAACTGTTATAGGTACATGAGCAATGAGCTCATGCTCAATTGCAAAAATGCTAGCTGGCAAAAATGCTCATGCGTTAAGAGCGTTTACGCCATACGGCATTTCATACAAACTTTCAAGCCCTTGATTTTCTAAATGAATAAACCGATTTTAATGAAACTTCATACGCGTATGCAGGATACAAAGGTCTAAAAGGTTAGTAGAAAACAATTTCGAAAAAAAGTGTTACAGCCAAGTTAGACCGATTTGAAATTTTCCATAGAAACAGAGATGTCCAGTTATCTTTTTTTAAACAAGACATTTCGAAAATGTTCTCTACTAACTTTTTTGACCTTCGTTTCCTGCTTATGCGTATGAAGTTTCATTAAAATCGGCTCATACATTTCGAAAAATAAGGGCTTAAAAGTTTGTATGAAATGCCGTACGGTGTAAACGCTCTTATGCAAGAAACTGTCTTTTGTGAGCACGTAACATTATTGAAACCCTTATGACAAATGTATTGATGATGAAATTTATTGTTCCCCTGGTCCACCCCGTCGCATCGCATTACCTGCCTGCTCCATCACTTCATTTTCGCTCAGCGTTCATTTTCACTTTTTTGCCTTTTTGCTTACGGCCCACTCCCTCTCACCGAGAGGAGGCCTGTGTCCCAGCAGTAGAACATTATAGGCTGATGATGGTTATGGACCTTTTTGCTCGGCTCCTAAGGATCACAGCGTGATGATAAATTGCCTTCATCAAGAATTGGGCTATCATAGGTATATGTACAAATAATTTTTCAAATTTGACGGTAGTTCCAGAGATTACCCGCCTACATACAAACTAACAAACAAAGAAATGTTACTTGCCTCTATAATCCTACTATATTATAAACGCGAAAGGATGGGAGGGGCCCGTGGCTAAATAATAACAGCCGCACAAGTCGATCAATCAGGTTAAGCTACGCTTGCCGCGGTTGGTCTGTGGATACCTATCCAACCAACCGCGGCAAGCGTATCGACCATCTTTACATATCGTGACCCCTCCGTGTCTCGGAAAGCACGTTAAGCCGTTGGTCCCGGCTGTCATTCGTGGATCTTTGACAGTCGTTACAGGTAGTCAGAAGCCCGAAAGTCTGACAACCAGTCTTACCACGGGGTATCGGATTACCTAGTAACTGCGTTGTGGAGGTCAGATAGGCAGTCGCTCCATGTAAACTTATACTGATATTCAGCTGCATCCGGTTAGACTGGAAGCCGACCCCAACATAGTTGGTAAAAGGCTAGGCAGATGATGAGTTTGTGAGGATGGATGGATGGATGTGTGTTACTTTTTCACGCTAAAACTATACTGAACGAATTTGAATGAAATTTGGCATACAAATAGTTTATAACCAGGATTAACACAGGATATTTTTTATCCCGATATTCCCACGGGATCGAAACGTATGCGGGTGAAACCGTGAGGGCGCTGCTAGTATATAAATATAGATGAACTACGTCCTTTGATCAGGTAGTTATTGTACAAAGTGGATTTTCTTTACCACCACTTTCTACTCCGCCCACACAGGGGTGCGGCACCGAGGTAAGTAAAGGCAGGGAGGGGTGAAGGGGGGAGGGGAGTCTGCACGTTTTCTCTACATCTGCCGAGTTCCCCCGCTGAGGCAGCGCGTGGGTCCTTTATGAGCTGCCGAAGAGATTCGTGAGTAGGTTAGTGAGCGTACAGTGTGCTTAATTCTATGGATGGCCTTGACCTTGGTTTGGGGTTGGCTTTTATACTGGTATGCATTTTTGTATGGTGTGACTGTTTCGGCTAGCTGTAGTACCTATAAGGTAGAAGTAGTGATAGTGAATGTACCGAAAAACAAATTGGAGACATAACATAACGTACCTAATAATATTTATGAATCATTTAATGTAATTATCATTTTTACTCAATGCTCAATACTTAATTGCATTCCATAATCTGTACATTATGATAACTACTTAGTTGGTATTTTTACCGACTTCACAAAAAGGAGGAGGTACTATGTTCGGATGTTTGTATGTTTTTTTTTTTGTAGGTTTGTTCATCGAATACTCCACCAATTGTCGACGGATTTTCAAAATTCTTTTTTTGTTCGAAAGTAGATAGTTCTGAGGTGGTCTCACTGTCACCAAGTTAGGATCTGATGATGGGATCTTAGAGAAATCGAGGGCAACCCCTTAAATTGTATAGGCTCACTTATTGTTTTTCGCATATTTTATGAAGTATCTTGTGTATTTGCGTATGGTTCTCACTATCTCAGGTAGCTGGGCTGATGATGGAAGGTACAACTCCTTAACAGTAAGAAGTTACTCGAACAGGAAAGGACTGTTTTAGTAAATTGTTTTGATGTTTGATAGGGCATTTGCCACATTTGGTCTCATGATCATGAAGTCATGCCCTGATGCTGCAGTCAGGATAGTCTGCAGAGTACCTAACTCCTCGACAACTAACAGCAGATATATCGTGTTTAGGCTCATTGAAAAGGGCTTGATGTGTGGATAAACGTACTGTTAATGAGGAACACCGAAGTACATAGAGACCTGATGATGCTGAAGCCAGGAGCATCAGAAAAAGTACAAACCTTGAAATTACAGCACCGTGCACCGTAGTCGTGTTTGGGCTCATTTTAAACAGGATTAAATTTTAAGTTCAATGCAATGTTGACATAAGTCTGGCCTGATGCTGCAGCCAGGATTATCAGCATCTAGTGTAAAAACTAATAAATACTTCTTAAAGTGAAATACTTTTGCGAGTTTTTCTTCTGTATAATTATCCTAACAAAGGTTGCCGGTAGTGGCTGGATGAGAAAAGCGGAGGACCGTGAACGTTGACGCAAACTTGGGGAGGTCTACGACCAGCAGTGAACTGCAATAGGCTGATGATGATTTATAAAAGCCTCAATCGTTGCATTTCACGCAATGCCTTTTCGTCATGTGGTCTATTTAAAATTTGGTAGGTTCCAAATCGCATAATACAATGCCATCCAGCGTCTTTACACGACTAAGCGCAACATAAACTTGACCCTTAGCAAAATTTTTCTTGCCTACCTAAGTCTATTATTAAAGTAACTTGAGCATTTGCTCTCGGAAATTATGATTTGGTAAAGTGGAGCTGATAATGAAGACCACAAATGGCCATCGGAACTACTCAATGACAAATATTTCACGGGTTGCAATTCGATTACTTTAATCTAGCTGCTAAGCAATTTATGCTCATTACAATGCGTATGGTGAAGTGGAGCTGATGGTGACTTCTCAATCAGCTCCAGTTCTCCTGGTTCTGACTAGGAGAACTCCTCTACAATTAAAGTCCCTGCATCGGGAAAAGCAATATTTTGTAAAAGGTGATAAGCAGTTGACATTAGGCTATTATAACTTAGATAAATTACAAACTGATCCGCTAAAAAGTGAAAAATAAAAACTTTTTTACAAAAAAACAACCGACTTCTAAAAAACACTATACAGTGAAAAATAACTTTAATTTCGGAAGTCGGTGGCAAAAAAGTAAAATACAAATCCAAAGACCTACCGACTTCCTAAATTAAAGTTATAAAACATCGAATTAATTATGGACCCTGTCGGGCACAGCAAAGTAAAAGCATTTTGTAGCCTCTTCAGCAGGGTAATTACGTACGTAACAGACTAACAGTAGCAATGTGTGTGACCTGTCAAAATGATAGGTACGGAGGTACGTATCATTTTGATAGGTCAACAACATTCATTGCGTTATTTACGTTGTTGAGCAGACACATTTTTCGAACATATGAAGCAATGGATTAGCAAATCCTTTAAAATGATTCAGATTGAGATTGATAGTGTGTTACGCAGTTAGGGTGCAGGTCACCAATTAGCTACTTAAGTCATCTATTTATATGTAGGTCTAAAACTATGTACAGACGTCAGCACATTAAGATCAAGCTACCCGAAACTGTCAAATTTTCCCAGTCAACTTTGAACCTTATACCTTGGCGATAAAGTTGAAAATCAATTAAAGAAATTCGACAGCTTGATGTGCTGGCGTCTGTACAGTCAACAGCAAAAGTAGATGATCAAAATCAGAAATTCAATACTAATGAACGGAGTTCGCGTCAGAACTGTGTGTCGTCGAAGTGATTTTTGTGTGGCGTTGATGTGGCGTTGAGTGGTTTGAATCACTTCGACGTCACACAGTTCTGACGTGAACTCCGTTCATTAGTATTGAATTTCTATTTTGATCATCTACTTTTGCTGTTGACTGTACCTAAGTATCTCAGGGGTAAAAATATTAAGGTAAAGTTCCCCTGAGATACATCGTTAGTAAGTACATTTATTCTTGTGACTTTACACAGTCAAAACAATAACTAGTAACTTAATAAGTACAAAAGGAATATTGTTTGGTTATGAATTATTTTTAAGCCATTTAGTCGAGTCATTTCTTTTTTTTTTTATTGTCTGTGAAATATAAAGAGATTATGAACCAATTAGGCAACTGTCAAAGTTGGAGTTGGTGTTTTGTTTTGGATAAAATCTAAGATGAAAATAGAAACAGTGAATCTATTCTGTAAAAATCTCTCCGTGGAAACTTACGGTTTTACGGTCTTAGACATTTATTTTCTCAAAAGATTTTACACAATCACTTACAGAGAAAATACAATAAATATTATAACTTAAAAATACATAAAGCCGATTGGCGTAGCGGGTTAGTACTATGACAAAATTACATTAGGATATCGTAACAGTTTTAGCAAAAAGGTAGTTGTAGAAAATAAGTGCACGACGTCGTATGCGTATCGCCATTAATCGCCATTGCGGGTAGGTGTGCATGAGTTAAGGGATATAGATGCCGGCACGTAACTTGGCAAGAGTTTTTGTAGTGGGGGAAGTTTGCGCACGCACAATTTCATAAATTTTTATATATGCGCGAACTTCCCCCACTACGAAAATCTCTTGCCAAGTTACGTGCCGGTAATTGTACAAAACATGTTTGTTAAGGCCCATGACATAGTGACTGTTTCACTATGTTATAAAAGTACTTAGATGGACAATTTAAAAAGTTATGAACACAATAATAACAATATTATTGTGTTCATAACTTTTTAAATTGTCACTGTTATGTTATGTTAACTACATAGAATTTATTTATTATAATAATAATACCTTTATTTTCAGGCTACTTTGGCCCATAGATAAATACCTTATAGACTAACATATACACTTCTGGACACATCTATTGGCCCACCTTAGAGTTTAGGTTTCGATGGCCCCTACCGAAATATGATTGCTAGATTGAACAAAAACTGTTGATGCAGTTTTAAACCTGATACATTTTACCATCTTTTTCGATCGTATTGTTTTAAATTTGAATTCAGAATACCATACGACATGGAGCTACGCCTAACACGTCGGATATGCGCCTTGTTAAAGGCAATTGATTTTTGAATAAAAAACATGTTTTATCAAATAAAGGTTTAATTTAATAACGCGTGTTGCCTCCATGGGCATCTACCACAGCTCTCATACGATTAGGCATAGAGTTTATCAACCGCTCTATGAAATTTTGAGGGATCATCTCCCATTCCTCTTCTATGGCAGTTTTCAACTCCTGCATCGTCTGGGCAACTGGCTGACGAGCCCTAACACGTCTTTTTAGCTCGTCCCACATGTGCTCAATGGGGTTCATGTCTGGGCTTCTGGCTGGCCAGTCCATAACTGTGATGTTCACATCCCGAAGATATTCCCTGACGATGCCGGCCGCATGGGCTCTTGCATTATCATGCATAAAAAGGAAATTTGGGCTCACATAGTCCGCGTATGGTATCACGTGAGGTTCTAAGCACTCACGAATGTACCTTTCAGCATTTAATGTTGGCAGCCGTGGTCCTGTTCAACAACCTCAAGTTGAGTTTTTCCGCTCGCGGATATACCGCCCCAGACAGTCCATGAGCCACCGCCATAAGCAACCCTCTCTTCAAAGCAGCATTGTGCGAAACGCTCTCCCTTAGGTCGGTAGACCTTCTTCCTTCCATCATTGCCATGTAACACAATTTTAGACTCATCAGAAAAGAGTACACGGCTCCAATCTTGCTGTGTCCAATTTAAATGACTGCGTGCGAAATGAAGGCGCGCTGTTCGGTGGGCTCGCGTTAGTTTGGGCCCATTAGCTGGCTTGTGTGGTACCATATCGCGTTCTTTTAATCTTCTCCGAACAGTTCGAGCGCTCACAGATACTCCGTGGAAGTCGCGAAGTTGGTTTTGTATCTCAATGGAGGTAAGGTGACGATTTCTCAAGCTGGTCGTCACGATGAATCGATCCTGCCTTTCAGTTGTGACCCGAGATCGTGGCCTTCCTTGGCGACGAACAAAGCCGCCAGTCTCTAGGTACCTCCGATAAACATTTCCGACCGCAGATCGACTTAAATTAAGTTGAGCACTCACGTTTCTTTGGCTGTGTCCGGCCTGAATAAGTGCCACAGCTTTGGCGGCGACTTCAGGTGAAGTATCCATAGATTATTGATAGAACCTCACCTTAATGTTAAGAATAAGTAATGTTTGTTGCAAAACCAAAGATATCAATCACTTTTTCAAGAATTAAATCCAAGTAAACCAATAAAACCAAGTTTTCTTAGTATTCGATTGTTTGATATCAACAAACAGGCTCCAAATTGTCTTTTGTTTCTTTAAATTCTGTGTTCAAAATTCAAAAAAAGACTATTGAATGAAATTGTGAATGTGCCAGGTTCAAAACTGCATAAAAACTTTTTGCTCGACCTAATATAACATTTTAGCTAGGACCAAACGAAACTGAAAATACAAGGTGGGCCAATAGATGTGTCCAGAAGTGTATATTATAATAATACAATGTGTGTTAGTGTATAAACTTAAAACTATGTTAGTAAAACACTTCACTCGAGCACTGTCCTTGTGGGATCGAGTGACACTTGTCCGCGGAAGCGACGGAACATTACACCTTGCGGCCAAAAGACCTCTGCCATGACGAGGTGCAGGTAGCATGTAGGTACAGTCGGTGATAGCAATTAACTGACCCCCCTAAAAATTACTCGATTTTGCACCCTCTGCTCATAACATTAAAGGTTATTCAATATGTATGAGTTTATCAGACTAACACTACTCGATGAACAGAAACAATAAATAATTTTGATACGCAAACTTGAGCTTTAAGATGTTGGTGTTAGGTCATTTACTATGTATATGGGTATTTGTTACGCAATTTTCATTTTTATGCAGCAAGACTTAAAGGTTAGGTTAATGTTCTGATAATTTGTGTCATTGCTAGTGATACCTTATTTCATCTGTCTTACCCAAGTTAATCTGGTGTCGTGGTTTGTGTGTAAGGCTGAGACGTGGAAGATGCAAGTTCAAGTCCTGTCTCAATGTTTAATTTTGTTTTCAATAAGTATATAAATTGTTCGTTAAGTATTTCTTGCATTATTGTAAAGAACAAGCACATCAATTAGATTAATAAAATTTTCATCTTTTTCAATAAGTGGGTAGTTAGACGTCATTATGCGTATTCAACAAAAACTGCTATTGAGATGATATTAAGAATATGGGGTAGAAGAATAAATTGAACAAGACATTCTATGCACAAATAGCAGTGAATACGCGCGAACATTTTTACCTTGCCTTACAAATTGCGAAAATCCACGCCTTTTTCCTGTTTATTAATTATCAGTTTTGATACAGTTTAATCGTCATGTCTCAGTTGTGATTATTTAAAATACAAAATAATCTATTTGCATGAGGAGAATGTTGGTGTTAAAGCGATTGCTAGGAAACTTAATATAGCGGTAAGTGTATTCTTTTTTATGCTTCATTTATACTTATAGCTATTCCTTAATTTGTTAGTTGGCTTAAAAACTTGTGAATGAATAATAGAAAATTAACTGTGTTTCATTATGAGATCATGTAAAGGTCTAATGTGGTTTATCTAAACTTATTCGAAAAATTATGCTTACTTCGTTACTAAAATTATGCTTATTGTGTTGTTTCAGAGAAATACAGTCAGATTGTGGCTAAGACGTATTGAAGAGACAGGGAATATTCAAAAGGATCGTCCTGGAAAATATGGCCCAACTTGTGACATCAACATGGGAATTCATGAGAGGAAGTGACTGTTGTTGGAATATGGTGCGCGTGTTATAATTTTTAACGAAGTATTTCGCATACCTAGTTTTTGTCAAAACCTTATTTATAACTAAAAATAACTACTTACAAAACAAATTGATATAGGTAAAACATTAACACATAATGCTATTTTATTCAGTTAAATGATATTTAATGTGGTGATGTTATTGTTATGAAATAAAGAGAAATACCTATATTTCTAAATATTCTAACATGTTGATTCACTACATTAAACTCTGTGAAGTATGTAACAACGTTATTAGTAAGCAGGTAAATGTTACCTATATCATTTACGTTATTCTTATAATAATTTTATTTATAAAATAAAATCTTTTTTACCATCATTATCGTTTTTTATTTCTGTTTAGCTTTTTTTTGTAGCTAAATTTATAATTTATGACTTAAAAAATATTGTAAAACAGAACGCGTAACAGACAATAATATATTGGTTTCGAACTCACAACCTCATTCTCGTCAGCTTACTACAGCTACTACCAGACCACACGAACATAGTGAACGTTGTTGAAATTAGCAATTATATTACAAGTTAAAACAATATTCAAGATCATATCTACCTTGACACTGCGTGTTAAAGTTCAAATTCGAATAACTATTTTATTAATCATAGACGACCAGTTGTTCTAGTTCGACAAGCTTACTGTTAACAAGCAGAAGGTTCAAATTCGTTTAATTTTTAAGGGGGTCAGTTAATTGCTATCACCGACTGTACTCGCACCATGCGACGGAAGTTGACGTTGCGGCGCGATTCAAGCAACTGCACTCTTGGCCAGTATTTGGTCCTTTGGCACACGTACTCCACGATGTCCTCGGCCTTAGTAGTATAGTGTAGGCGGGAAATATACACGGGCGTGTTCGGCTGGGCGGCTCGTACAGGGACGTCGGGCTTGATAGGAGCAGTGCCGCAGCGGTTCTTGTTGGTTCTTTGACGGCGCTTCTTCCTCTGCACCGTCACAAAACCATCATCATCAGCCCGGTTCGATGCCTTTTCAGGCACGGGCTTCTTTGCGGGATTATGATTACTTGAGTTTGTTCATGTATTATTCTACTAAATATAGGTATAATAGTTAGTGTCAAATATGTATGTTATAATACTTAAAATATATTGTTATTTGTAGATATATTTACTAAACTTAGGTGAAGTGAGCTGTCATTCCGCCATTGATGCTAAAGTAAAAGTGCGCAGTGCTGCACACCCCGACTGTATTTCAAGTCATCTGCCTAGCCTTTTCCCAACTGTGTTGGGGTCAGCTTCCAGTCTAACCGGATGCAGCTGAAAACCAGTATTTTACATGAAGCGACTGCCTATCTGACCCCACAACCCAGTTACTGGGTAATACGATACCCCTTAGTAAGACTGGTTGTCAGACTGTCGGGCTTCTGACTACCCTTAACGACTGTCAAAGATCCACGAATGACAGATGGGACCGACGGCTTAACGTGCTTTCCGAGACACGGAGGGGTTTCGGTATGTAAAGATGGTCACCCATCCACAGACCAACCGCGGCAAGCGTAGCCTAACCTGATCGATCGACCTGTGCGGCTGTTATTATTTAGCCTCGGACCCCTCAGTTTAAACAAATATCAACTTTATTTCAAATGACAATTAAGTTGATATCAGAGTGACTAGCACTATTGACAAAGTTATAGAAAAAGTTTGAAGTTGTAGCGTAAACTGAACTTTATTATGTAGGAATTAAAGTTATTTTTCTATTAATTCTTAATTGTTTACATTTTTGGCAAATAAATCGCGAATGCAATACACAGTACGGATCGACTCTGTTGACAGGGCCTCAAGTCTGCTATTACAATAGTGTCAGAATGGTCTATCATTGATTTCATAATTGTTGATTTTGACAATTAGTTTGGTAATCTACTAATATAATGGCATCATTACCTATGACTTTCCAATGGTCAACCACTGACACTCCATTGAAATGGCATAGAATGGTAATCTCGAACTTAATGACAGATGAATTACTGACTTAGGCGGTAATCTGCTAAAATTTTGACAGTTCCTTTGATTAGTGACCTACCATTAGAACGTCATTGTGCAGTTATTGCTTTTAATTCGTTACGAGTACCTATCGTATATGTTCTATGCCACTGACCGACCGATGATCAACCATTATGAATTTAGCAGATTACGATCTTTTAGCAAAATGACAATGGGATGATGGTGGGATCGTGTTGGAATGACGAATTTATAAAAATAGCAGACTTGGGCCCCTGGTCACTTCACCTAAGTTCTAACGGTGAGATTTTTACAGAATCGCTCGGATGCTTGGAAGTGATTACGCCGTACCATTAGGTAATCAGGTACAGACGCCAGCATATTAAGCTACCCGAAACTGTCAAATTTCCCAATCAACTTTGAACCTTATGCTTTAACGATAAAGTCGAAAATCTATTAAAGTAGGTACCTAAGTTATAGCCACCTCATCCAAAGAAAGGCTTATGTAAAAGTACAATGAAAAAAATAATTTCTTACTACAGCACATTAAAGCGATTTAATTAAGACTTAGGTACCTATTGACTTTGTACAGTATGAAAAAATGTTTGTAAAACAGTAAAAGACAAAACAGTAACTTTTAATGATTGAACCTTAGAATAATATTCTAAGGATTGAACATAATATTTACTGAAAAAAAGAACAAAAAAAAAGGAAAACCACCATTACTGTAATGTTCTTAAAACGATATCACCAAATGAATAAAACAGTTAATTTTGTGACCTTTTAGCTACCTACTTAAAACGTTAAGTTTACTGTCATGACGGTAACATTTTGCCTTCGGATCAGTAAAAACACTGTTTTGAACGTTATGCTCTTAAGGAACTGTTTAAAGCAGTTCAAATTAATGTTTTTTCATTTTTATTTACTGCTTACCTATATCTTTCAGTGTGTATGAAAGTAACTAATTACCTAGTAACCTATTCAGGTAGCTAGCTAGCTAAGTGATTATGATGTTCAATTTCCTAGGCCGCATTTTCTCATAACATGACAGCTTACCGAAGTTCTTCTTGAAATTTCCTGAAGTCCCTGAAATATTCAGCGAGAGGTCATGCCTACCTTATACTTTGGGCCTTTTGTACCAACTCCTAAGTAAGTCCCATAGGGCTCTAGCTGGAATAAGATGATTATTTTATGATCTTGGCAAACCAGTCATGAAAACCATGGTTGTTTTGTAGAGAAGTCTACAAGAGAAAACTGTAAAAATTCTATAAGGTTGGTAAAGTCAGCCGTCTGTGACTATTAAAAAAACATCACTGACTGACATATCGGATATACGTTAAAACCGAGTACATCCCGAGGACAGCCGAACACATCCGAAGCGATGTCGGTTACGGTAACAGTGACGCGAATTCAATCGTTTTTTCCCATCTCAAAAAATCCCCAACAAGTTTTCACTTCAAAAAACAGTGGCAACCCGGGAGTGCAAACAGAAGTGAAAACTTGAACAATTAGGTACGTGTGTAGTTTTTTTATCGTCTTATAAACAAAACACAAACAGAATACTTTTCATCACTTATACCTACTGACATATAGGATTATATTAAAACCGAGTACATCCCGAGGACAGTCGAACACATCCGAATGTAGCGTGGTGTCGGTTACGGTAATGGTTTTTCCCATCTCAAAAAAATCCCATCGCGCCTAAAGAAGATTTCACTTCAAAAATATATTTACAGCGCCTTTAAGTCTTAGCAGCAAGGTCGATTTTCGCAGTGCAAGTGTTGCCACCGATATGGTAGACAGTAGGTAGAGGTACCTACATCTGGTTAAAATTATTATCAGAAGGCCGATTCTCGAAATTAAAAACGTTCAAAATCTAATCGCAGTCTCATCTCAGCGACAATCAACCTCAAAAACTTGTCAAAAATGTAGGGAAGTTAGAGGTATATTGTGGGAATTGGACATTTTGAGCCCACTGGACATTTTGCGAATTGGACATAATGCGCCCAAAGGGTATTTTTAGACAGATTGAGACTGAGATCAGACTGTGAACGTTTTTAAAATGACTAGAATTGCCCCTCTAGTTAAAACTATATATCAGTTCAATCGACAAACTGTCAAATAAGTACCTGTCACTGCGACAATTCTAGTAGGTAATAAAGATCAAATTCGGGGGGGGGTCTGTATTTATGCTTTTGCGGTTGCACAACGACACGCTTTGCTTTGCTTGCTTGGTAGTATAGATGCAGGCCTACCTTGCCGCCTCCTTCAGAGGCGGTAGGGTGGCGGGGTCTTGAGGGAGAGCGCCACGGTCGTGTAGATCCTCAAGGCAAGTCTGGCGGATGCACCTTCCCGAGGTTGCCACCCCGTTCTTGGTCTGATTCCTTATGAAACAGACGTAACAAAAACCACCAGGCGCCAGCACATCCTTAGCCCAATTCCCTTTACCCCATTATTTCCCGTCTTTCATCTTCCTGCCCCAACTTTCACAATCCTTCCACACTCCAT
This sequence comes from Mesoligia furuncula, assembly GCA_916614155.1. Classification (NCBI taxonomy): domain Eukaryota; kingdom Metazoa; phylum Arthropoda; class Insecta; order Lepidoptera; family Noctuidae; genus Mesoligia; species Mesoligia furuncula. Next base: position 7,757,551 of record OU744794.1, read on the forward strand.
CCCACCCATATCCTCATTCCTTCCACCTCCAATGTACCCAACTCCACTCCTAACCGCGACCCCCTGTGACTGGGTGGTGGCGGGCTCGCCCATCACTAAAATCAGCTGGTGGAGAGTAGGAGTAAACAGTCACCTGCGCTAGGACCTGCGCAGTTGAGCGCCGTAAGCGGGGATGAAGGAGTCCTGGGGGGTTGAGCTGAAAGGCAACACGCCCCCTTTGGTCTGGATTTCAAGCGAAACGGTGGCCCTACCCAATAGCCAGGGGTAGGGAAATGGTCATTGTGTCCCGTCAGAGGGCCACAGGCGAGGTGCGTGAGGTCCGCTGAGGTCGTTCTTGGACGGCCAAAGCGGTAGGTAAAGGTCATGCTGACGGTGTAAGTGAGGGTTGATCAGTTCGTGAGGGGTTTGGCCCTTTGAACCTTCCACGCCAACCCGATCGAGCACCCGATGTCGCACTGTAAACCAGCCTTGCGCACCTATATCTCTCTGGTAGTCCTAACGTTCGAGCTTTTTTGTAGTGAGACGTTCCCAGGTGCGGGCTCCATGGAGGGTGGGAAGCCAGAGAGACGAAATTCAAAACTTACATAACATGGAAAATTTAAGGCCAGTTATTTTAACCAACACCGGAGTGGAGGCGAAAGCCAATGAGACTCCCAAGGGGGGTGCTTGCACTTCCCTCGCCCCTGGTGGCCTTGCAGCTAACGCTGCGGGTACCAGCGCGGGTGCTGGTCCGGCTGTGGCGAGAACCGCAGCTAAGACCAAACACAAAAAGTCCCAAAATAAACAAAGGACGTCGGCGCTGACTGGGACCAGTACCGACCCTTCTAAAACTCAGGCGAAGGCCAAGGCGACGACTAATACCACTGCCGGTCTGACCCTCACCACACAGATCCCGGAGTTGGGTAACACCAGCGCCGGGCATCCTGTCAAACACCCTCCTCCTCCATCCTCCTCTCATCAGGCGGCCGTCACCGGTCAAACGGAGGCGGATACGTTCGCACATGCCTGGCAAGTGCAGAAACGCAAGGGCAAGGGTAAAGGCATTCAACAAGCCCGAGGCCCCCGCACTGACCCTTCAGGTCCACCAGCTTCCTCAACACAGAGCAAGCAGAGGGGGAGATTGACGAGGAAGGAGCGACGTCAAGAACGCAGGCTGCTAGGTAAAGGCAGCCAACACAAACAGGCCACTGCCGCTAGGTCGGCCAAACCGACTAGCGGCCAGCTGAACTTCGCCGCCGGAAAGCAGTCACTGGCGGAGGCCGGTACAAGCCGACCTTCGCCCAGCCAGCCGCCAACCGGCGCCCCGGAGAAACAGGCTGAAGGTAACTCCAGGCGACCCGATTGGAAGGATCAGGCCGCGGCCAAGCGAGCTCTCAACGAGACTTTAACACCTCGGGGAGAGCATAAGCGGCCGCGTCTTGATCAATCCAAACGGGTCCCTCAAAAAAGCTACGCCCAAGCTGCAAGCGCAACCCTAGACGTCGCGATCACCTGCGAACGCACGGGGATCCTCAGCAGGGAAGTATCAGACCAGGTACTCGCCGCCATCCAGAGGCAGATCATCCTCGAGGCCTGCTCCCCCAAACAAGACACTCCGGGGCCGACATTCAATGCCAAGCCGCTGTTCGCCGGAGGAGTTCTGAAACTGTGGTGCGGAAGCGACCACACCTTAGCCTGGCTACGGAAGACAGTCTCCGATCTTTCTCTTCCTACTAGCATTTCTCTCGTAGTGAAGAGTCAGTCGGAAATACAGAAACGAGCACGATGCGGCATCGTGATCCCAGACGAGCAGGGGGTATATGGAGAGTCGACCAACATTGGGCGCGCTCTCACCTACCAGAACCCCTGGGTCGACATCAAGAGGTGGGTGCTTCTTTTTGCCGACAAACAAGCAGACCAATGGTTCGTGGTGGTTGGCGTCCCTGTGGACCAAATCCCGACCCTGATGCAGGCCGGACGCCGTCTCTCAATTGGATTGGGGGCGGTGTACGTTAAGTTCCAGGGTCGGAACGGCAGGTTCACCGACGTTCCACAGGGATGGGACCCTGCCACGGGCACCGTCGTCGAGGAGCCAAACCAGCCACCAGCACTGGCGGGGGAGTCATCTCCCATATTAGACAACCCGGAGGCATCCGCGACTGAACCTGCTCCGGCAGGGTCAGACGCCCCTGCTGCCGCCACCGTGGGCGCCGTCCCTTCATCGGGCGAGGAGCTGGACGACATGATCCTGTCCCCGGCTTCGAGCCGGGTGGGGGACGGCTTCGACGAGGGCGACCTGTTTGCCGGGCTCAAACTGGAGGGGGACGAGGAGGGGCTGGCCAGCGATGGCGTCCCTTTCGTCGGTCTGTAGAATCCTCCAGGCAAACCTCCACCACAGTCAGACCGCGACGGCTCAACTTCGCAAGTGGCTGGAGGTTCAACACACGGCCATAGCCTTGATCCAGGAGCCGTGGATAAGGGCGGGCCGCATACAAGGACTCTCCAATCTTGGCGGTAAGCTCCTGGTCACCACAGATCACGACCATCCCAGATCGTGCATCTATATCACAGGTAACCTCAAAACACAGCTCTTAACTGACTTCTGTTGCAGAGATGTCTCTGCAGCTAAGCTGACTATACAGCGTGACGACGCCATGGAGATGGTGATCGTCCTCGCCTCAGTCTACATGCCCGAGGTGGAGGCGCCGCCCCCGCACGACCTCGCCCGCCTGGTCAGCCACTGCGAGAGGTGCGGGCTTGAGGTCGTCGTCGGGGCTGATGCCAACGCTCACCATCAACTGTGGGGTATGGACACGCAGAACGATAGGGGTAAGGCCTTGGTTGATTACTTATTCTCGACTAACCTATCCCTACTAAACACGGGTTCCGAACCAACGTTCGTAACCAGGCGAAGCCGCACTATCATAGATCTCACTCTGGCAACAGAGGGAGCGGCGGAAGCTATCACTGGGTGGCATGTCTCCAAGGAGGCCTCCTGCTCTGATCATAGGTGGATCCGCTTCGATATCCAGGTCTGTGTTCAACCCACACAACCTCGGCGTAATCCGCGCAACACGGATCGGGCCACCTACACACGCAGCCTTGAATCAAAGCTAGCGACATCAAACGATCCGACAACATTTGAGGATATAACACAGATTGAAGAACAAGTTAGGTACCTTACTAAATCAATGATAGACAGCTACCAAACTGCCTGCCCAGTGACCACCCCGCGCAGCACACCGGGCAAACAACCCTGGTGGGGCGCTGAGCTGGAACGCAAGCGCGGTAAGGTAAGAAAAGCTCTGAATAGAGCCATGAATACTTGTGCGGATGAGGACTGGGACAACTATTATGCAGCCAAATCCAGCTACAAAAAATGCATCAGGTTCAGGAGCACCACGGGTTGGCGCAAGTTCTGTGGTAACATTGAATCTTGTCAGCAGGCTAACAGGGTAAGGAAAGTTCTAGCGCAACAGCACACACCTGGGCCTACCACCCTCCGCAAACCTGACAACACACTAACATCCTCGCCAGAAGAAACGAGACGCGTCCTTATTGAAACTCACTTCCCGGGATGCACTTTCGCACAGGTAATTGACTGGCAGGATACAATACAGACACCATCAGACAGCGAATGGGCCTACGCTAGCAGGATGATCACGCTGGAGAAACTCCAATGGGCCATCCGAAGCTTCCATCCTTTTAAGGCAGCTGGACCTGACGGAGTGTTCCCCGCCTTACTGCAGTGGGGTGGCACCTCTGTCGCCTTAAAACTGCTGCCTTTACTGAGAGCGTGCCTGGCCTTTAGATACGTTCCCAAAGGATGGAGAGAAGTGAAGGTAATATTCATCCCTAAGCCAGGTAAGGGGGACTACACAAACGCCAAATCCCACCGACCAATCAGCCTGACCTCCTTTCTACTGAAGACCCTGGAAAGGCTGTGCGATAGGGAACTTAGGGATGGTGCTCTGAAGACCATACCGTTACACGGTAACCAACACGCATACAGCTCAGGTAAGTCGACTGAATCCGCCCTACATCTGGTAGTCAGCCAGATAGAGGAAGCGATTCATCAGAAAGGCACTTGTCTGGGCACTTTCATAGACATCGAAGGAGCCTTCGACAAAACCAACTTCTCCAGTATCAACAGCGCCCTCTCCAGACATGGAGTAGAACAGGTACTAACGGACTGGATCACAAACATGTTAAGTAAACGAGTGGTTCGCCTTGAAGGTGAGCAGCAGCTGGCCATGATAGCCAGAGGATGCCCCCAGGGTGGGGTCGTGTCCCCCCTTCTATGGAATCTGGTGATTAATGACCTCATCACCAAACTCAACGCCAACCGCTTCTACACAGTAGGTTATGCCGACGACCTTGCAATCCTGGTTTCGGGGAAGGTAACGGGCACGATATGCAACCTCACTCAGCAAGCGCTACGTATCGTGGAGAGATGGTGCAGGGACTTTGACCTTTCAATGAACCCCGCTAAAACTGAACTGGTTATGTTTACCCATAAACGAGCGTTAGGGCCTTTTCGCCTACCTAAACTGTTCGATACTGAACTCCAGCTGGCCAACGAAGTCAAGTACCTTGGTGTAACACTAGACAGTAAGTTAAACTGGAGCAGTCATCTGGACAACAAACTGAACAGGGCTTGCATAACCTTTTGGCAGTGCCGGAGAATGATAGGTAAGAAGTGGGGCCTATCCCCAAAAATTACACTCTGGCTGTACACTGCAGTGATCCGCCCCATGATAAGCTACGGAGCTGTGGTTTGGTGGCCTCGCACCAAGCTAGTGACAGCCTCCAACAAACTGCAACGCATGCAAAGACTAGCCTGCATGGCGACTACGGGCTGTATGAGGACTACTCCGACTGCAGCGGTAGAAGCCATCCTGGGAATCCCGCCGCTCCACCTGTTCATACAGCAGGAAGCGACGATGGCGGCAGTACGTCTTAACACACTAAATCTCTGGGGTAAGAGTAATACACCACACACCACGCTGCTCGAGGGACTCCATAAGGATTTCCCCATCACAAAAGCCATAAACGACCGGGTTCCTAAACAATTCATGTTTGATAAAAAATACAAGATCCAGCTTCACGAGGATCGCCTATGCGAGGGGTTGTGCCCCACAGAGCTGCGAATCTTTACGGATGGATCCAAAACAGGTAGTGGCACAGGAGCTGGAATCTTCTCGGAGGAATTCAACATACATATAGCCACACCATTGGGGGTCCACAACACAGTGTTCCAGGCAGAATGCATGGGCATCTCACTAGCCGCTTCAGCCATTATGGCCAGGGAAGTTAAGGAACACTCAATCCGCATACTCTCAGACAGCATGGCTGTTCTGCAAGCGCTGAACAGTTACACAGCTGACTCTGGGCTAATATACGAGTGTCACCAGCGCCTCAACCAGGTGGGTAACCTCAATAATATAACCATTCAATGGATCAAAGGACACAGCGGTTCGCTAGGCAACGATGCAGCCGACGAACTTGCCAGAAGAGGGTCGAGTATGGCACCCGTGGGACCCGAGCCCATCGTGCCACTCCCCTTCGGGTATATACGCACTCTGGTAAGGAAACGCACAAGAGAGCAACACAATAAACTATGGACGGACCAAGGTGAATGCAGGCAGGCGAGGGAGGCACTTCCCACATTGGATGGCCGCCTCACGAAACAGGTTCTCCGTCTAACAAAACAAAAGCTGCGTATAGTTACCGCAGCTTTAACTGGCCACGGGTCATTTAATAAACACCTCTTTGTCATAGGAGTAACGGACAGTCCGTTGTGCAGGGCCTGCATGGAGGACGACGAGACAGCGGCACATGTGCTTCTAAACTGCCCGGTGATCGCCACGTACAGGGCAAAGTACTTCGGTAACCCAGGTACCCTACGTGAGACGGTCAGTAACATCAAGGCGTTGCTGGCCTTCTTTGAGGAGCTGGGGTGGATCGAATAGTCGATTTTCCCACCCATACGCAAAATACGCGCATTGACGTGGAGTTGCGGACACCAGCCCGTAGTACCTATTACCTATTAAGATCAAATTCGCAAAACACGTAGTTATTCGTTTGTATGTAACTGACAGGTTTCAAGAACGCATTCTCTCGTAGGCTGCACTATCTCTGGCCTTAGGATCTAAACCCAAAATCTAAAACAGGCTTACTACGCCAACAATGACCTTACTGGTTACTGTCAGCCTGTACCATCCCAATGCTGGGCAAAGGGCCCCATGACGCAGCTCTCACACAATTTCTTACGTAAACATTATCCCTTACACATGCAGAATGAACGTAATGAAATTAAATAACCGACACTTCCTACCTGCTTATGTTTTACGCAACCAAGGTGGGTGTAAAGTAAATAAAGTAGTTACCTACTTACTTACCTACGTTGTGTCCATTTAGAGGAGTATGGGGAAACACCTGCGGAAGACCATAAATAAGAGTTACGAGACATCACCCTGTTTCTAGTTGTGACGTATGACTTTTACTGTAAACTGTGAGGTTACCTGGTCTCGGATGTGAGAAGAAAAATGTAAACATGTTTCTATGGGTTCGAACCTATGGGTGGGAATGAACATGTTTTTATGGGTAACTTAACTTGTAACTTACTACTAGGTAGTCGGGGCCAGCTGGTAGGTACTACTTAAATCTTCTGACTGACTCAAAATTTCGACTCTCGAGGGCAATGAGAAGAAGTATATAGAACTATAAAAAAACTGCTGTTTCATATAGTTTCTTGGAAGGATGGTTATGAGTTCAAAGTCGGCTGGTTTAAAGAAGAACTGGCAGGTTCCTACATATTTCTTGTTCCATTTTCCAAATACGAAAAGTCGGCGCTACGTCGGTAGGAAAAAAGTAAAAAAAAAATTGTCTGTGCAGCACCATACATATGATAGAAGTGAGATTTCTTAAAAAATCACACTAATATTATAAAGTCGAAAGTTTGTGAGTGCGTTTGGGGGGTGTGTGTGTGGGGGGTGCGTTTATATGTTTGTTACTTATTCACGTTCAAACGGCTGGACCAATTTTGATAAAATTTGGTATGGAGGTAGCTGACACCCTGGATTAACATACAGGCTACTTTTATTCCGATATTCTTACGGGATCGAAACTTATGCGGGTTAATCCGCAGAATAAGAGAGATTTACTGTGAGAGACAGAGAGAGTGTTATATCTTTCTTCTCTGCCATGTAACGAAATGTGCCTGAACGTGACGCGTCCTTGAAAATTCACTCTTAATTCTCGTCCAGCCGGTCGATTCTGTAAAAATCTCACCGTGAAAACATAAGTGAAGTGAGTTTGTTTTTGCTAGGAATTGACACTATTGACAGCTCACTCCACGCTCACTTCACCTAAGTTTTCACGGTGAGATTTTTACAGAATAGCACCGCAGTTATCGAATCGCCGCCGCGCCGCCTAAGAAGTTATAGGTACTTCAAACAAAAATAAATACCTTCTCCATTCAAATTCAAGCCATCCGTTTCCTCCTACCGTTAGCATATTACTAGACATGCATACCTACCCTCATATGTTTCACAAGACATCGCGTGTAGGTACGCTGGTCGCGGACGGGTGGTGGGGTCGCGTGGCACCGCATGCTGATCATAATTGGCTTCAGAAGGATTATGTGAGAAAGTGTTGTTCCGAAGGCGATTGTGTTTACTGACGTCATAGAACGAAGGTGATTACGTGAACTTTAGTTTGGGATTAGGATTTGTAGGTCAATGTGCTGTGGTAGTGAATGGGCTATGTTTGTGAGGGCTACTTAATAAGTTTAGTTTTATGTTTACAAGGGTGGCGTTTGACGCTTATACACTGCAAGCTTAAAAAATCATCCTGTGGTAACAGCATGTCATTTATTTATTTATTTAATACTTCAAGCACATAAATGTACAGAGGCGGACTTAATGCCATAGGCATTTTTTTACCAGTCAACCTTTGGGTGATGCAGAATTGCAGAGACATGCAGTGGTAGGTGCAATCATGAAAATTGAGGAATAAATATTTTAAATAGGAAGATATGCATAATTCTATTAAAACTATGAATATAGTATATACCTACCTATTACATACAAATATAAGCACTCGAATATCTGTGATAAGCACAAATAAAATTATACAGAAATACATTGTATATACCTACTTACTAAAAATAAATAAGACAAACAATGAGAAAATATTACCGTTGTAATGATTCTGCCAGCTTCTTGCGAATGTGCTCGCGATCATTAATGTCCTAAATCAGCATAGCCATTCACAACCGTTCGATAAGCTTCCGTGACGAGTCCAACATCAATGAATGTTATCAGAGAAGTCCTCTAAACGCTGTTCAGTGAACAGGTTCACACGTTCAAAACCCGAAAACTTTGTCAGTTTAAAACAAATACGACTACCGCTATTCTTCCAACGGCTATTTGCCGTCGGGGACCAGGCAAATAGGTAACTGAAACTGTGTCATTATCGATTCGGAAGCCTGTCGAATGGTTGTGAAAAGTTATGCAGGAAAAAAAATTATGACCTATGGTGTGTCACCATAGGTCATAATTTTTCCTGACTCCAGGAGCCTGCGCCACCTTTCATGACTCCATGAGCCTGCGCGTTAGAAGTTTATCTCTTTTAACTCCGAAAGCATGTTTTAATTTGCGTATTACTTAGGCATTGTGTATGTTTAGGTAGATGCCTACCACAAAAATTTTAGTAGTTTTCCAAGAAAATACTGAATAGCCGAAAAAAACGTATACTCCTTTAAATTTTAACTTTATTTAATTTTTACTATTTGTTGTTGTAGCGGCAACAGAAATACATCATCTGTGAAAATTTCAACTATCTAGCTATCACAGTTTATGAGATACAGCCTGGTCACAGACAGATAGATGGACAGTGGAATCATAGTAATAGGGTCCAGTTTTTACCCTTTGGGTACGGAATCCTAATAAAAAATGGTCACAGTATTTAAACTCCCAACCCGATGACATTAACCTTCTCCCTGACCTTCAGACCATATCTTCATTCCCACAATTTATACAATAAGAGAATCCTATAGCAAATATTACCCAGAGATCCCACCTCACACACGCAGTACTCTTGAAATTTAATTAGTAACACCACGAGTCTGATACGTCTCGTTTCAATGCTGTCACTTTCAGTCGAAGCAATTTCACGTTTCCCGAATATTTTCGGATTTTTTTATCAAAGGTTAAACCCGTATTCCATTTAAGGGCTCCACCAACTGAATTAATGCTGTTAAAAGGATGTCGGGTCGCCAGTTTAGGTTCTGGTTGAATTTTGCAGAGAGCTCATGCGGGCGATAATTTGCGTCTTATTTTATAGGACGTATTAAAGGGGCTTACGGGACCTAAACGCAAAAAGCGCTAGTTTTAGAAACAATAAAAGTATATGATCGACTACAGTCTGTGTGGTGCCGGACTTAAAGAATAGCGCCACCCCATACTTTCCGTGGGTGTCGTAAAAGGCGACTAAGGGAGACCGGAAAATGGGCAGCAGCGTTCTCTATGCATTACCTACACCATCATACCATACTGCGATCGCCAACCCGCCTGCCAAGCGTGGCGATTACGGCAAACCCCCCACAAAATTGGGGGAGGCCTATGTCCAGCAGTGGACGTCTTTCGGCTGAAATGATGATGATGATCGACTACAGTAAACAAAATCATAAAAATATATGATATTCTTTAGGATATATGCTAGGTAGATAGTGTGTTGAAAACATAATACAACTAATTTGATACGATAGAAAAAATCATGAAGATACCCCTAAAAACTTTCTTTTTACAATAAAACCCATACTAATATACATACAATCATTGTGATTTTTTGTCAGATAATTCTACAAGCAACATACAAAAACACTACTGTTTTAATTTTTTAGTCTAAACGATAGATTTTTTGTAATTAAATAATTGCTTCATATTTTGCAATAAATTACCAGCGTTGTGTCATCGCGCTTCTCTTTCTTTTCTATGCAGTTCGACAGTGACCGCGCTTTAGGTCATGTAAGCCCCTTAAGAGGCAAAGAGGTAAAACAAAACGATGAGGTTTATTCCTTTTACCCTTCGATTTCGTAATGAACTTTGACCCCCGCTTAGGGTAGAGTTTCAGAAACGTTTTCTAAGAAAGGGTTCTCTGGTACCTAGTAACATTTTTTCCTTCATGATCCTGTTTTACGGTTGTGTGCCATGTCTGTCAGCCAATTAGATAGTCGAGCAAGGATCTTTTTTAAATGGTAAATTATCGCATTTAGGTACTATAATAAAATACTACTTCATCATCATCATCATTTCAGCCGAAAGACGTCCACTGCTGGACAAAGGCCTCCCTCAAAAAGGGCCCGTATTGTCCCACGGCAGGGCAAAGGCGGTTCTACTCTCTTTACATTTCTCTTGATGTAGTTATGTTAAGTACAGTGGTAAGTAATTATAACAGGTGTGAAAAGACACTTAAAAATGCTGAGAGTCACTTGTACTCCCCGTCATTGTAATTTTTTTTTAGGGTTCTATACCAAAATGGTAAAAAGGAACCCTTATAGTGAGACTTAGTCTGCCTGTCCATCTCTCACAGCTGGATATATCAAGAACTACTAAAACTATCAATTTGAAATTTAGAATAGCCTTAGATGACGTTTGCCCAACTATTTTGTAAATAAGAAAGAATTTTTTTTGCATCAGGGGCTGAAAGGTGGTCTTAAAAATTCGAAGTGAGGCTACTAGGGCATGTGGGATATCAGATGAAAGAGTGCTATTTGCACATTCTCATACATTTTTTCTTTTTTTTTTTTAGGCCGCATAGTTTTCGACTTTTGATGAAAAATGTAAAAAAAATACCCTTCCTTCTCCCCTTATCTCTGAAGTTTGCGTAGAGAAAAATCTGAAATTATTCTATATAAGAGAACTTTATGGAAATATTACAGGAAAAATAAACCAATGTCCCTAAATATATGTAATGTCTCTTTACCGTTTAGAGAGCAGTGGTGGCCAAGTGGTAACGACCGCGACTTACGAGTTGTAGGTCGTAGGTTCGAACCCAGACAAGGGCTTACTTTGTGTAAATTATTTCATCATCACTGCTCTCAAAACGGTGAAGGAAAACATTGTGAGGAAACCGGCATGTCCTAGAACCAAAAATTCGAAGACATGTGACATCTGCCAATCCGCACTGGGCACGCGTGGTGGATTACGGCCCACTCCCTCTCACCGAGAGGAGGCCTGTGTCCCAGCAGTGGGAACATTAAAGGCTGATTATGGTCTCTAAATAGCACACATTTTCGGAAATCAACAAAAAATACATCAGCTCCACATCGATCAAAAGATGGCGCTGACCTAAAACCACAATATTCTATACCGTAGTGATAAAATGTTCTGACGAAGGTCTCGCCGATGAAAATTTAAAAACGTTTCACAATACGGACCCCTCGGTACGCGAGTCCGACTCGCTCTTGACCGGTTTTTTGTACTGAACCGTACTTGGGAACCTTCTGGTTACGGAGATATTGAAGGTCACAATTCCAACTTTTACTGACGTTTTTTTACTAAAACAAGTTTTTAATGTTATAACATAACTTTTAATACCGTGTACCGTTGCTTGCACGTATAAGTACAATGTCTTGCGTGTGTTACATTGGGCACTACCGCAATTAGCAAATTTTTACACCAAAAATAAAAGTCCTCCCAGCAATTATTTTTTTGCAATAATTATTAAGTACTTAGTTCAATGTACAGAATGAGTAATTGAGACGCCGGATACTAAATGTTACAAGACAAAAAATCAGAATCAGAATGTACAAATTGCCTAGTGACAAAATGTAATTTTGCCCAAATGCCGCTAAATACAGCTGTGACGACTATGTGATGTGTCTTTTATCAGCCTGTATACAGGGTCAAAAAGAAAGACCCTGAGCAAGTATTCACGCCAGAAGATACAGTTAGGTACTACCTATTTACATATGATCGTATTTATTATCGACTTGCAGCGCCCTGCGGTTTCACCCGCGTAAGTTTCGATCCCGTGGGTATATCGGGACAAAAACTATCCTATATATCCTTTCCCGGGACTCAAACTATCTCTATAGCAAATTTCATCTATATCTGTTCAACGGTTTACGCGTGATTGAGTAACAAACATCCAAACCTCTTCACAAACTTTCACATTTATAATATTAGTAGGATAAGTATGGATTTTCACTTCCCTACTTTTGAACTTCAGTCCTGAATACTTAAACCACTCAATAAATTCTTACACACGAAGTCTATACTTAAAACTTCTAAAAGCAGTTATCTAATTAAATATTCAGTAACATAAGTAGATTTTCATGCTGCCCGGAAATTGTGAATGAAGAAAAAATGACCGAAGTCAATTGCTGGTAGATTATTGAATTACTGGTGGGGTAGGTCAGTGCTTAAACTGTTTCGCGTGTTAGCATGTGACAGGGCGGTAACATTGTTCTATTGCTAACAATATGTAGAACAATGTTGTAGGTAAAATTAATTGTGAGAGAATTCTTGTTTCAGTTTATCATTATACATTATATTTTTATTCATAAAAATAATAATATTACATATTATAAGCTAACATTTAAAATAATAATATGTACATTTATTTGATAAAAGAATCATAGGGCATCAAAAAATTCGTCCGCATCGCTGTCAACAGGAACAGTACCCAAAAGGCTGGCAGCATTGCCACGTTGTATGGCGATGCTAATTCTTTGGCCAAGAAATAGGCCAACCCTCTGGTCACGTGAAGACTCGACTAACCACTTGGCGATATCTCGCTAAACTAAGTGGGCACTCGGACCCTGGCCCTAGTATTTCAACCCCAAACGGCGTTTACGTTTTGTTAACGACACCGGTACTAGCGTGCTCGTGAACTAGACATGGGTAGCTCCAGCTCGTGAGCGAGTGATAGAAAAGAGATAGAGTCGTGATCTCGTCGTCATAGTAACTCGCGTGACACGAATCAAATGAGTCATTTGACTCGTGTCACTCGAATTACTACTTACTTACACACGAATTACTATTTAGCGAGCGAGAGCGACGTCAATCGAAAAGAGCTAGCTCTTTTCTATCACTCGCTCACGAGCTAGAGCTACCCATGTCTATCATGAACAAGCTTAGCTGGCATCGGCCCGGCGCCTGCCCGGGTAGAAACCGTCTCGTTAACAAGGGGCCAAACAAGTAATATATTGTACCCACATAACAACCCTTTTTGTGTAAACCTTTCAAAATATCAAAATTGTAATAAGACGTAAACAATAAAGAGTATTATTTATTCTATTCTATTCTAATAAGTCTCGGGTAAAACGTATCGATTGCATTACTTTGTGTTTGAATCAAATATTAAAGACAATCAGAGCCGGCCACTCGATAAATGCATGTCACTCATGTCACTCACGGCCGCCATTGTCTGACGTGACGTCACGACACACTGGTTAAGGTATAAGCGTTCGTAGCAATATATTTTAAAATCATAGATCGCTCGGAATCCTGCCAGCAGGACTTTAAGTACTTCCGGAAGGGCGCGACTTTTTTCGGTCACAGTACCATAATTATATACAGCACAAAGTTCAAATATTCACGAAAAAATAAATAGAATATCTTTGTCACTTACGGCCGCCATTGTTTGACATGACGTCACGACACACTCGATTTCACGTTCGTATACATTACAACTCTGTGGTTACATTAGTCGTCATGGCTCTAGTAAGTTCCTTGCAGCAAGTATCTGATAGTGTGTTTTCATTAAATGTACCGTTTATCCTTTAGCCAGCTCTTGTACTATGACTAAGTACTACGCATAACTTACCATAAAGTGTATCAAGTCTCGAGTAAAACGTATCTATTGCAGTACTTTGTGTTTGAATCAAATATTGAACTCAATCAAAGTCGGTCATTCGTTATAATTATGTATGTCACTCATTGTTTGACGTGACCAGTGACGTCACGACACACTGGGTTTCACGTACGTTCAGTTCAGTTTCACTTTACGTTCAGTTCTATTGCGTAAAGTTGCGGCTAGAAGAGCGGTGACCCCCGCTAAAGGCCGCAATGATAGCTATCGTAAAAAGTATGGCAATGGCAAGGTTTATATTCTAAGACTCAATATCCTACCGCGTCAAAAGTTAGTCGCGTTTGTGTTTCGTTTGGACACCCAATGTCGACTGTGACTTGATTGTCATGGAATCGCTATACAACATTATTTTTAGTACTTATATGCGAAACCCGAAACACGTGTCTAGTATTTTTACCGACTTCACAAAAAGGAGGAGGTACTATGTTCGGATATTTGTATGTTTTTTTTTTTTTTTTTTTTGTATGTTTGTTCATCGATTACTCCGCCAATTTTCGACGGATTTTCAAAATTCTTTTTTTGTTCGTAAGTAGATAGTTCTGAGGTGGTCCCATTGTCACCAAGTTAGGATCTGATGATGGGATCTTAGAGAAATCGAGAGCAACCCTCAAATTTTATAGGCTCACTTATTGTTTTTTGCATATTTTATGAAGTATCTTGTGTATTTGCGTACGGTTGTCACCATCTCAGGTAGCTGGGCTGATGATGGAAGGTTCAACTCCGTAACAGTAAGAAGTTACTCGAGGCAAAAACTGTTTTAGTAAATTGTTTTGATGTTTGATAGAGCATTTGCCACATTTGGTCTCATGATCATCAAGTTACGACCTGATGCTGCAGTTAGGATAGTCTGCAGAGTACCTAACTCCTCGACAACTAACAGCAGATATATCGTGTTTAGACTTATTGAAAAGGGCTAGATGTGTGGATAAACGTACTGTTAATGAGGAACACCGAAGTACATAGAAACCTGATGCTGAAGCCAGTCGAGCATCAGAAAAAGTACAAACCTTGAAATTACAGCACCGTAGTCGTGTTTGGGCTCATTTTAAACAGGACTAAATTTTAAGTTCAATGCAATGTTGACATAAGTCTGGCCTGATGCTGCAGCCAGGATTATCAGCATCTAGTCTAAAAACGAATAAATACTTCTTAAAGTTAAATACTTTTGCGAGTTTTTCTTCTGTATAATTATCCTAACAAAGGTTGCCGGTAGTGGCTAGATGAGAGAAGCGGAGGATCGCGAACGTTGGCGCAAACTTCGGGAGGTCTACGTCCAGCAGTGAACTGCAATTGGCTGATGATGATTTATAAAAGCCTCAATCGTTGCATTTCACGCAATGCCTTTTCGTCATGTGGTCTATTTAGCAATTTGGTAGGTTCCAAGTCGCATAATACAATGCCATCCAGCGTCTTTACACGACTAAGCGTAACATAAACTTGTCCCTTAGCAAAATTTTTCTTGCCTAAGTCTATTATTAAAGTAACTTGAGCATTTGCTCTCGGAAATTATGATTTGGTAAAGTGGAGCTGATGATGAAGACCACAAATGGCACTACTCAATGACAAATATTTCACGGGTTGCGATTCGATTACTTTAATATGGCTGCTAAGCAATACAATGCGTATGGTGAAGTGGAGCTGATGGTGACTTCTCAATCAGCTCCAGTTCTCCTGGTTCTTACTAGGAGAACTCCTCAACAATTAACGTCCATGCATCGGGAAAAGCAATATGTTGTTAAAGGTGATAAGCAGTTGACATTAGGCTATTATAACTTAGATAAATTACAAACTGACCCGCTAAAAAGTGAAAAATAAAAACTTTTTTACAAAAAAAAACAA
Organism: Mesoligia furuncula; assembly: GCA_916614155.1. Lineage (NCBI taxonomy): Eukaryota > Metazoa > Arthropoda > Insecta > Lepidoptera > Noctuidae > Mesoligia > Mesoligia furuncula. Next base: position 7,773,250 of record OU744794.1, read on the forward strand.
CCGACTTCCAAAAACACTATAAATAAAGATAAAAATAATTTTAATTTCGGAAGTCGGTGGCAAAAACTAAAATACAAATCCAAAGACACCGACTTCCGAAATTAAAATTATTTTTACCGACTTCACAAAAAGGAGGAGGTACTATGTTCGGATGTTTGTATGTTTTTTTTTTTTTTTTTTTTTTTTTTTTTTTTTTGTATGTTTGTTCATCGATTACTCCGCCAATTTTCGACGGATTTTCAAAATTCTTTTTTTGTTCGTAAGTAGATAGTTCTGAGGTGGTCCCATTGTCACCAAGTTAGGATCTGATGATGGGATCTTAGAGAAATCGAGAGCAACCCTCAAATTTTATAGGCTCACTTATTGTTTTTTGCATATTTTATGAAGTATCTTGTGTATTTGCGTACGGTTGTCACCATCTCAGGTAGCTGGGCTGATGATGGAAGGTTCAACTCCTTAACAGTAAGAAATTACTCGAGGCAAAAACTGTTTTAGTAAATTGTTTTGATGTTTGATAGAGCATTTGCCACATTTGGTCTCATGATCATCAAGTTACGACCTGATGCTGCAGTTAGGATAGTCTGCAGAGTACCTAACTCCTCGACAACTAACAGCAGATATATCGTGTTTAGACTTATTGAAAAGGGCTAGATGTGTGGATAAACGTACTGTTAATGAGGAACACCGAAGTACATAGAAACCTGATGCTGAAGCCAGTCGAGCATCAGAAAAAGTACAAACCTTGAAATTACAGCACCGTAGTCGTGTTTGGGCTCATTTTAAACAGGACTAAATTTTAAGTTCAATGCAATGTTGACATAAGTCTGGCCTGATGCTGCAGCCAGGATTATCAGCATCTAGTCTAAAAACGAATAAATACTTCTTAAAGTTAAATACTTTTGCGAGTTTTTCTTCTGTATAATTATCCTAACAAAGGTTGCCGGTAGTGGCTAGATGAGAGAAGCGGAGGATCGCGAACGTTGGCGCAAACTTCGGGAGGTCTACGTCCAGCAGTGAACTGCAATTGGCTGATGATGATTTATAAAAGCCTCAATCGTTGCATTTCACGCAATGCCTTTTCGTCATGTGGTCTATTTAGCAATTTGGTAGGTTCCAAGTCGCATAATACAATGCCATCCAGCGTCTTTACACGACTAAGCGTAACATAAACTTGTCCCTTAGCAAAATTTTTCTTGCCTAAGTCTATTATTAAAGTAACTTGAGCATTTGCTCTCGGAAATTATGATTTGGTAAAGTGGAGCTGATGATGAAGACCACAAATGGCACTACTCAATGACAAATATTTCACGGGTTGCGATTCGATTACTTTAATATGGCTGCTAAGCAATTTATGCTCATTACAATGCGTATGGTGAAGTGGAGCTGATGGTGACTTCTCAATCAGCTCCAGTTCTCCTGGTTCTTACTAGGAGAACTCCTCAACAATTAACGTCCATGCATCGGGAAAAGCAATATGTTGTTAAAGGTGATAAGCAGTTGACATTAGGCTATTATAACTTAGATAAATTACAAACTGACCCGCTAAAAAGTGAAAAATAAAAACTTTTTTACAAAAAAAACAACCGACTTCCAAAAACACTATAAATAAAGATAAAAATAATTTTAATTTCGGAAGTCGGTGGCAAAAACTAAAATACAAATCCAAAGACACCGACTTCCGAAATTAAAATTATTTTTATCTTTATTTATAGTGTTTTTGGAAGTCGGTTGTTTTTTTTGTAAAAAAGTTTTTATTAGGTAAAGAATCTTAAACAAAATTTCAAAACTGTATCATGAAAAATCGCAAAGTTATAAGCTTGTTAAGTTACCTATTTGTCCGTACTAAAACATGCTCCCCGCGCAGCTCGCGCCGCGCCGTCTTGCGCTCATTGATAATTGTACCTAGGTACCTAACCGTTCGGCCCGGAGATTGGATAACCTACTTAGTGGCACTCGGTGTCCAACTTTTAACCTTTTTTAAATATTTTTCAGACAAAATATAACATAGGGTAAAAATTATTGGAATCAATTCAGTTACTTATTCTGAACAAACTATATTCAGGTTTCGCATATAACGACTAAAAATAACGTTGTATAGGTACTCGTAATAATGTGTGAGCTCACTCTTCTCAGTAAGGACACTTTTCGCGTGACTAAGTACGGTGGCGGTGAGGGCAAATCTAGTGATTTAAAAACTCTTTCTAGTAAAACACACCAACTTAGTTTCTTATATAACATTTCAGTGACGTCATTCGAGGGTAAATTACGCGGCGGTCATCGCTTTTCTAGGAAACCGTAAATTAGGAGGAGGTTCCGAGTTTCGGGAGGTTCCTGCACATCATCAGGCGGGAGGAAACGCCCGGGTGTCATTGTCAGGATCGCCCAGAGGACACGATGGTCATTTGATGATTTCCCATCCGCAAAAAAAAAAATAGGCAGATACTTATTATCTCATCTGCCTAGCCTTTTCCAAACTATCTTGGGGTTGGCTTCCAGTCTAACCGGATGCAGCTGAATACCAGTATTTTACATGGAGCGACTGCACACACACAACCCAGTCACTGGGCAATACCATACCCCGTGGTAAGACTGGCTGTCAGACTCGAAAGTCTGACAGCCAGTCGCTCCATGTTAGACTGGAAGCCAACCCCAAGATAGTTTGGAAAAGGCTAGGCAGATAAGATAATAAGTATCTGCCTATTTTTTTTTTTGCGGATGGGTAATCATCAAATGACCATCGTGTCCTTTGGGCGATGACAATGACACCCGGGCGTTGTTGTTACGGGACGTCAGAAGCCCGAAGGCTTCTGACGTCCCGTAACAACTGTTGAATGATAGCCGGGACCAACGGCTTAACGTGCTTTCCGAGTCACAGAAGGGTTTTGATATTGAAGATGGTCACCCATCCAAGCGCGGCAAGCGTAGCTTAACCTGATCGATCGACCCGTGCGGTTGTTACTATTTAGCCACAAGCCTACTTATACAATATACTTATTATATATTCAAGATACTTTTTAGACTATTAATAATCATGCATCGCTTAGTTCCTAAAGCTCAAAAAAAATGTATCCGAGCAATTTGTGGTGCTCACTTTTTAGACAGCTGTAAGCCACTATTTCAAAAACTTCACATTCTACCTTTGCCATGTTTATATATATTTGAAATATGTATTTTTGTTAAGAGAAACTACAATTTATTTGAAAAGAGCACGGACAGGCCAAATAGCCGAACACGGCATAAAGATAGACTTCGGCTGCCACCAATAAAACTAAAATTATTTAAGAAAAATGTATACTGCATGTCGATTATTATATACAATCACTTACCAAATAGTTTGCAAGACTTACCGCTGACTATGTTTAAAAAAATACTTTTCAAACTATTGCTATTTAAAAGATATTATACCATTAAGGACTATTTAGATGACAAATCAATAGAAGCTGTAATTTGTAAGCTAGATTAATTGACATCGCTGATTATGAATACATTTGCACGCCATGTTATGGCAGGATATGCTGAAACAAATTCACTGTAACACCTTATTGTACCATATTCTAGCAAATAAATATTTTTGATTTGATTTTGATTTGATTTCCTTTACATAATTACTAGCAGCGCCCCGCGGTTTCACCCGCGTAAGTTTCGATCACGTGGGAATATCGGGATAGAAAATATCCTATATGTTAATCCAGGAAATGGTCTACCTATGTGCCAATTTTCATCCAAATCTGTTCAACGGTGTACGCGTGATTGAGTAACAAACATCCAAACATCTTCACAAACTTTCACATTTATAATATTACTAGCTGCGCCCCGCGGTTTCACCCGCGTAAATGTCGATCCCGTAAGAACATCGGGATAAAAAGTAGCCTATAAGTAAATCCAGGGTGTCAGCTATCTCCATATAAAATGTTATGAAAATTGGTCTAGCCGTTTGAGCGTGAAGAAGTAATAAACATATAAACACACACACACACCTCCACACACACATACAGTCACAAACTTTCGCCTTTATAATAGTAGTGTGATAAAGTTTGCCCCTACGGTTTGCCCACTCAAAAGTGAGCCATACAGCAAAACTGTTTCACTTGTAAGGTCTTTAAAATAAAAAGTTACAGGACATTACAATAAGGTAATTAATTATCAACAATTATTCGAAAGTTTGTGATGTTTAAAGCACTTTTGCACTGATCTCTCCATTCATAAACGTCTGAAAAACGATACGCGACAAACCAGAACCAAAGTATAGCTTTTTCCGCTTCAGCCCATAACTTACGCCCATATTCCAACATGTAATTAACTACTCGTACTGAAGATTTGTAATAATTTAACATAACAAGGAGCTTAGTGCAAAAGAATTAATAATGAGTGTCGATAAAGAATAGTTTCCAGTGCTACAAAATGAAGTCTTTCGTCTTGGATTGATGCACTTTCAAAGGGTTTCGTATTTCTACAACGAATTTCAACATGATTTTTTTTTTGGGTGGGAAATCATCAGATGGGGTGTCCCGCTCTGGGCGGAGCGGAAGGGAGTGTCAGACTCTAAAACTCACCCGTGTTCCTTCCTTAGCCCTTTATGTTCCGGGCCAGCGGTAACCCTTTCGGACAATCCCGCTGACCCAGCAGGCTTCGGCCCTTCCTAGATGCTGACATCTCTTTGAGGCGCGCGAGGAACACGTACGTGCCGTCCGGCACGGACCTGGTCCTGATCGGACGGTGAGCTACCCATTACTCTTCGCCCGCAGGCCCGCGCCTACGGTGGCCGGGAGTCGTCCCGTGGCTCCCGACGCCCGGGGCGTCTCCCGCGGCGCCTGGGACGGGAGGCTCTCTCCCTCATCCATCTCGCTACCTCACTTTCAACATGATTGACTTAAGCTTTTCGGTAACTTATGTCAGAGAAGCAGTAGTGGCCCAGTGGTCACGGCCGCGACTTACGAGTTGTAGGTCGTAGGTTCGAACCCCGACAGGCGCTTTACTTTGTGTAAATTATTTCATCACCACAGCTCTCAAAACGATGAAGGAAAACATCGTGAGGAAACCGGCATGTCCTAGAACCAAAAATTCGAAGACATGTGACATTTACCAACCTGCACGGGGCCCACGTGGTGGATAACGGCCCACTACCTCTCACTGAGAGGAGGCTTGTGTCCCAGCAGTGAGAATATTACATGCCATCAACCAGCCACAAACTCAAACACGTAGTTGTTACTGAGAAATTCCTGGTGTGAAAACTCAATAGCACTTTTCTTGACTATGTTTAGCAGGAAAAGGCTTACATGACCTAAAGCGCGGTCATTGTCGGACTGCATAGAAACGAAAGAGAAGCGCGATGACACAACGCTGGTAATTTATTGCAAAATATGAATAAATTATTTAATTACAAAAAATCTATTGTTTGGACTGAAAAAATAAAAAAAACTAGTTTTGGACGTATGTTGCTTGTAGAATTATCTGACAAAAAATCAGACTGATTGTATGTATAATAATGTTACGAGCTTCGGGTTCGTGACAATTAAAAACTGCCGATTTAATAACCAAAAAAATGACACTTTAATAATCAACACTAATTACAACTCAAACACACTAATTACAAAACACAATTGCACTAATGATCGCCTTAAGTCGCACTTGAATATCGCTTCGATGCTTTCACTTCGATCGCTTTATCCAAACTGTGTAGGTCGTGGCGCGTCTCGGCCTTATATAGCGCCAAAGAGAGTTCTAGAACCTTCCATTGTAGAAACATCTAGAATGTTCGAGTACATACAGGCCCCGATCGACCAGATGTCGATAGTTCGGGAATGTTCTAGAAAGTTCTCGCATCGAAATTTCTAGAAGGGTCTTGACTACTAGTTCCGCTACTCGATACTAGATGGCGCTAGTGGTAACTACTGTCGCCATGTACTAGGCATTAATTGTGGCGCGCAACATTAGTATGGTTTTTATTGTGAAAAGAAAGTTTTTAAAGGTATCTTCATGATTTTTTTCTATTGTATCAAATTAGTTGTATTATGTTTTCAACACACTATCTACCTAGCATAGATCCTGATATATTTATCTGATTTTGTTTACTGTAGTCGATCATATACTTTTATTGTTTCTAAAACTTGCGTTTTTTGCGTTTAGGTCCTGTAAGTCCCTTAAAACCGGACTACGGAATAAACCAACTCAAAAGTATCTATGGTAAAAGTGCGCGGTGCTGCACACGCCCACCATACTTCAAGTTAAACAAATATCAACTTTATTTCAATGACAATAAGTTGATTTCAGAGTGACTAGCACTATTAAAAAAGTTATAAAAATGTTATGTTTGAAGTTCTAGCGTAAACTGACCCTTCTTGTGTAGAAATTTAAAGTTATTTTTGGGAACCGAACACTTTTCCGAATTTATTTTGTTCGAATTTCATTTTACCGAAAACTATTGAGCGACGTCTTTTTTGCTTTATGCATTATTTGACATATTTTAGATCATCGAAGTATCATGTGGTATAGGTATTATTTAAACGAACTATATTTCGCCGATTTACAAAATAATTTTTGCTATTGGCCGGAGCCTCTTTTGAACTTTTTTCATTTGCCAAATGCTTTATTTGCCATATTTTCACCACACCGAAACAACATTTTACGGAATATTATTTGGTAATTATATAGCCGGTTACTTGGGATCTTGCCGTTTTGCCTAAAACATTTTGGTAAAATTTCATTATCCAAACAAATTTTAGCAACCTTTTTCTATACTAATGCAATATTTGGAATGATTTTAGTACACACATTTTCATTTGGTCAAATTTTCACTCGGCAGAATATTACCAAGGATAATTATGTCATTAAGGCATTTAGTCTTTAATCAAATGATTTATTACAGCAAACAATCTTTAGAACATTTAGTCAAATTATTTGTTATGAAAAAAAAAATATATAAGTAGACAAAAATATTTTTTTTTTTAGGAATTAAATGGTTCTCCTTACATAATTACTTTTTTAATTACATTGCATGGTTGCGGTCGGTCGATAGGCAATGTATCCTACATTCGCAAGAGCGAGCGAAGGGCACTCCGAGATTCGGTTTTGTTAGGTTACTTTAAACCCTTTTCACAGAAATAGGAGCCCCACGAAGCGGGGCTCCGTCGACATTGGATGCAAGAGCGAGCGAATGGGCCGCCCAAACCCCGCAGCGCTGGAGCCGTGACAGAAATAATGCTTGCTGCATGTTGTTTGCATGCTGCCATATGCCTGCTGCATGCTGCATGCCTGCCTGCACGCTGCATGCTTTTTTGCATGCTACATGCCTGCTTGCATACTGCATGCTTAAAGCAAGCATCCTTGTTTGCATGCTGATAGATGAAATAGTGTGCACAAACTTTCTAGGCGTTTGGTAAAATGAAAATATGGTACCTAATTAAAACAGTGGTATAATGAATGTTTGGAAACATAATACTTCGAACAAATGTTATTTCAGGTAACTTTCGGTAATAAGTTTTTCGACCAAATGAAACGTCGGAGTAACGAAAGTAATCGAATTGGTCAACTGATACAAAAAAAAAACGAAACGAAAATAGTTGAAAAGTTTTAGGTGAAATGAAATGCGGACAAATATTTTTCGAACTTATGATAGGTAACCGTTATTTTTTCATTAATTCAAATTTGTTTACATCCATTAATTCATTTTGGCAAATGAATCGCGAACGCAGGTTACATATTTACGTATTCCATGAAAATACATATTCATACCTAATCTCAGAGCCGTATCCGGCGAAATGGTAGAAATAAAAGAAAATTATAAAACAAATAATGTAGCTAGCAAATAACTTTTATTTGGATAGGAAACTAATTAACGGACGTCGCGGTGCGTGTATCCTTAGTTTCAGATTTAATCTCGTGCTTGACGTCACAGAGTCTCTTGTATTATTTCTGCCATCTTGTTTTTTTATTTGTCTAATTATCAGATTAATTAATTTCTTATGGATTCTGTACATCAGAATAACACATTAGGATACTGTTTTTCCCGATATTCCCACGGGATCGACACTTATGCGGGTGAAACCGGGGGCGCTGCTAGTATTCACATATTTGGATGGAAATACTTTTGAGTCCGTTTATTCTGTAGTCCGGTTTCAAGTGTTTGTTGATGTAACTTCCTGAATTTTTCTACTAAACATGTCTGTGGTCCTATTAGGTTCCATGCCCAAGTCAAGCAAAGTTTTATTGAGTTTTCTCATCAGGAATATCTCAGTAACAACTTGGTGTCTGAATTTGTATGTCTGAATATGTAATGTTCCCACTGCTGGGACACGGCCTCCTCTTCAAGAGGAAGTGGTCTTCTACGCGGGCCCAGTGCGGGATGGTAGACGTCACATGCCACAACAAAAATGGGGTGTGGCTGTGTCATGGACACGGCCGTGTGATGTACGTGAATACGTTTACGTAACGGGGTTAATCCGCTTGGCCGCATTCATTCTTTTACGTTCCCGGCACTGCTGGACTTGGTCATACGGTGTTTTATTGGTGTCATTCGATTGCTCTTGAGAAGCCCTTTTCAACCGTATACGATATTTTTATTTTGATTTGGCTTTTTGACGCGTAGGTATAGGCCGACATTATATATTTTTGATATTATTTTTCTTTTTCTTTTAACACATAATTCACTGCCACTATTTTACACTAATGTGTTGTATACAACCGGAGGTCAGATAGGCAGTCGCTCCATGTAAAAATACTGGTATTCAGCTGCATCCGGCTAGACTGGAAGCCGACCCCAACATAGTTGGGAAAAGGCTAGGCAGATGATGATGTGTTGTATACAACCGATTAAAACCTAAACGAACGTCGTAACTGTTCCGAGTCAAAAGTTATATTCAGTGGAAATCTCGATACGCAGCAAACTGACCTCAAAATGGCGGCGCTTCCCCCTCCACCGCACGCAATGCGTCACAGTCCTCACTTGGCGTGATGAATTCTTTGATCCTTTAGCTATCCAATGGTATAATTGAATTTAAGATGGAGATGATGGGTATGAAGTTGCAACAACAAACTGTATCCCCCGATTTTGTTATCATTGGTTTTTTTGACTTACCTCCCACTACGGAAGCAATTTTAAAGACTTATTCACGTCAAAATTTTTTTTTTTAAAAGGAGACAATGAGTTAACAATCCATTTGATGTTTTTACCGTTTCTACATTTATACCCATTTCATTGAAGCAAACGTTTCATTTGCACCTACGCCAAGCTCGTAATCTCTCCTAACTCGTAGTATTCTCCATTTCCGAAAGGTCCTAAGGAAAAGGCTGAAAATACCATGCATATATCTACTTTACTGCCCACCCTTTTGATACAGTAACTCACTACCCTCGTCCACCTACAAACGATAATCTATTGTTAGCACCAGGCATCAGGCAATAAACACATTTGAATGTCTGCTATTCATAAAAGTAGAAATTAAATACCATGCATATATCTACTTTACTGAAAATACCATGAAAATACCATGCATATATCTACTTTACTGCCCACCCTTTTGATACAGTAACTCACTACCCTCGTCCACCTACAAACGATAATCTATTGTTAGCACCAGGCATCAGGCAATAAACACATTTGAATGTCTGCTATTCATAAAAGTAGAAATTAAATAATAAAATTATTGGTTATGTCAGAGTTCAGTTTGGTCTTGAGAATTTAATCAAGAAGAGCCGAGGTCATGATACCTATCCTTCACTTTATAAGGTGCTTTAAAAGTTTGTATTTTGCATGTTTTATGTTTTCTTGGTAGTTGCAAATTTGCGTGGGTTCTGCATTTCAATGTGCAGTGAGCAAAGTTTGTGTTGTGAATAGATCATAATTATTTTATGCTCTATTTTATGAAGTTATATAAAAGACCGTTCTGTGGAACACCTTCTATTCTAAGAGGTCCCCCGACTGCCATATGAATTTATCTGTTTTAGTCTCCTAGATTCTTTAAGTTGGGGGGTTTTTAAATTATTTGATCCTTTTCCAATTACTTACATTTAGTTTTATTATTGTTTTGTGTCGGGGGTTTTTAAAATTTTTAATTTATTTTTTTATTTCATGCTTTTTGTAGGGACTCCTTATTTTTTGTGTTTCATTTCTTTTATTTTCTTAAGGTTTTATTTTATTTGGTGTTTAATCAGGTTTTTAATCCGTCAAAAAATAATTATTCATTTATAGTTGAAGAATGACTTTTAGACTAAACAAATATTTTTGTTTTATTATATCCTTTTTCTAGTTCTTCCTTTAGTTATTCAACTTTCGTACAAGTATTTTCATAGCTATTACTAAAGTTATCTTAGGTATTGCAGATCTAGTTTATATAATGGGACTGCGACACTACTTATGTGATGTAGAAATGCGTTTGTTAAGTAGGATAATTCCATTCGTAAAAATGGTCAAACCCAGTAGTCGTAGGTAGCAGTCATCACTCCACTTTCCTCATCAATCTAGGGCATTGATCAGACAAAACAAAATATTTTCAAGTTTTTAGTTTTCATTTCGTTATTTAATATTCCTCAGTCCCTTTAAATATAGTGTACATTATTCTACTTGTGAAGCCCTTGCATTTGATACCTATATTGAAGGAATTGTGAAAAAAAAAAATGTAATTCGCCATTTTGTGGTGGCGGTCATCTTGGATTTGTAATTTATCAAAATGTATATGTATTCTACTATTCAAGCCCTTTCATTTGATACCCATATTGAAGGACTTGTGAAAAAATATGTAATCCGCCATTTTGTGACGGCGGCCATCTTATTCATCAAACATAGCTAAGAACACTCCCGACTAATTCACCTTTCAAACGAAAAAAACAAAATCAAAATCGGTTCATCCGTTCGGGAGCTACGATGCCACAGACAGACACACACACACACACACACACACACAGACACGTCAAACTTATAATACCCTGTCGTTTTTGCGTCGGGGGTTAAAAATAGGAAAAAACATTTAAGAAACTCTTTATCTCTAAGCATGACTCATAACGATACTTACTATTAATGACAAATGATAAATGATTTATTTTCTATAAGTAGGTTTGTACAAACACTTTTACACGTCAATCATATTTTTTTAAACTAGATGAAGTCGGCGTTTTCTATCTGACTATTCTGAGAATAAAGGCCGAAACAAACTCAGAGGTCCGTAAATTTTAAAGTCCAGACAAAAGCTTGGTCAGGTCGTGTGAAGACCATGTAGATTGGTGTCTGGAATGGTCTTTTGAGGAAAGAACCACACAGATTGAGCTGACCTGTCCAATCAGTGCACGCATTTGTCAAAAATCGTGCATAATGCAGCTCAACTCAGAACATGAGGAGCTCAACGATTCGACGAACATGCGAATGTAATTCTCTCTCTGTCAAATACCTTTCACGCCTCTAACCCACTACGAGCGGCATGCATCTACGGCAGAGGCACCTGAAGGCGAAACAGAAGTTCTAGAAATCCAGAACTTGTGTGAATACTTCAAATACTTTTCGTATACTCAGGAATTTTCTTAAAATTTCTGTGTGTGCGATTTATTCCCGGAACAGCTTAACGCTGCTCCTTGAAGTTATTGTTTGTTAAAAACTGCGTTGTATTTCAATTCGCGGGAAAAGCGACAAGGCTTCCCACGCGTTCCTGCTATGATGCTATGATTATGTGTGGAGGTTTTGATGGCAGTCGTTGAATGCCGTGAAAAGTTCCATGCAACACTAATATTTATTGTGAATACACGTGTTTTGCCCGAGTTAGATGTCAAAGAAAATAATTTTTCAAACATATTGCAGCAGCATAATAAGCATAAGCAGTTAGCCCAGGGCCGCAGAGGCAGGCCGGCATCAGACAGGGGTTGCGGAAGGATCGTACGTTCTTGCGACCGTAGGTATGAGAAGGAACACCGGGGTGGATTTTAGTCAGTTAGAGTCTGACAGACCTCTCCGCCCCTCCAGGGCAGACAACATCCATAAGGATTTAACATCAAGGAAAAAAAAAAAGGTACGCAGGGCCCAGGTTGCCACGGACGGTGAAAAATGGGCAGCTCGCAGTCCGGTAAGGACTAGGCCCGGGTCGACGGCGCGTTGTGTTCCACACGCTCCTCAAAGAGATGTCAGCACCGGATATCTATAGTCAGCACTAACTGACGGGGTCCACTAGGACCGATGCCAGCCAGGGTCGCGGGATGTTCGAAAGAGATACCGTGGCCTCTGGCCCCAGAGCGGGAGAAGTTATTTGATAATTTCCTACTCAAAAAAAAAAGGCCCAGGTTGCCAGGGCGCGCTTTTCCCGAGCCGCTTAGTGCCGGGAATTCCCGGCACTAAGCGGCTTGAGCATTGGCTTAAGCATTGAGGAGCACTGATGTATTTTCAATTGAAAATACATCAGTGCTCCTCAATGCTCGGTCCTCAGTCCTCAATGCTCGGCTCTACACCGAAAATAGAAAATCCAATACACAATAAAATCGCGCCGCGATATTTTTAAGTCCGTGCAAACGTGGGCTTAAATGCTTCTATGTAATCCTCGCCTAGACTGCAACTGCATTATGTTTAGCACACAGATATAGATACATCTAGATAACGCAAGAGCACTACTTTGTGTGCCCAGCTTACGCACAAAAATCGTAAGCCGTTACTTTTGCGCTCAGTCCTGAGAACTGCTGGCTAGGTGAGCGTGAGCGCTGAATCCTAAAGACGGGGGTGGGGCAAGGCGGGTGCCACACGCGGTGGCGTCTTTGAATCGATTTGATTTTTCCATTACTAAATAGTGTGACGATGACGTGACCTACTATAAAGTAGGTATCGTTATCTAGGTCTATCTCTGTGGTATAGCACATTATCTTCGCAGCAGGATAGACAGTTGTTGCTTTTGCCTAATTAATATCTTGCCATAATCTTGCATCAAACTTGAGTATGAATGTCGATGGCTATAAGAGTAGAGGGAGATCAAAGAAACGTTGGATGGATTGAGTGAATGATGATATGGTTAGAAATGGGATGACTACCGAGATGGCGACTAATAGAGAAGTATGGAAGAAAAAGACATGTTGCGCCGACCCCAAATAAATCGGGGTAAATGCAGGAGAATCAATTGCCATCAAACTTCAATGGCATCCATTTTAAAAGATGAGGCTGGCAGTTTGTCATTACCAGAAACACAAACCATTACACGTAACAGAGGGGCAATTCTCATAGTTTTTAGAACGTTCACAATCTGGGGGCAATTCTTGTAATTTTAAGAACGTTTACAGTCGGGCGTAAAAAGGCCACTTTGCCAGAATCATAGAAGGATAACAGAATGGACAGTTAACTGTTAAGTTTATCGTATCAAATCCCATTGATGAAGCATTTTTCAGTTGTTTTTTTTTTGTCTGTGCTAAAATACCAATCAATCCAATCCAAATCCAATCCTAATCTCTTTGATTGTACCTACGTAGTGCAGCGAAAAAAAGAAAAACACAGACTGTCTTCGCCATTTTACAATTCATAATGTTATCCTTTTATGATTCTCCAAAGTGACCTTTTTAGGCTGATTTCAGACTCAATCTATCAAAAATACCTCCAATTTCCCTAAATTTTTGACAAGTTTTTGTTATTGATTGTCGCTGAGATGAGATGGCGACTACGTTTTGAAAGATTTTAATTACGGTACCTAATTGGCCTTCTGATCGTCATAATTATAGCTCACACACACGTTGACACGTTCAATCATTTTCAGTAGCAGTTTTCAGTATTATTTTCACGGGCAGCGCAGTGGGGGGAGTTTTCAGGTAAACAAGAGCGGTTTCAAACAAAAATAAATAGGTACCTCATATGCATGTGACGTACACTCGTGCCCGCTCGCATGTCGTTTGACGTCAGTGGGAACCACCCTTAAAATAAGGGAGGCGGGCGACGTATGAGCAGGAAAAATACTAGCATTTTATTTTGTTTTTATTAATTTTATTGTTTTAGGGTTAAGATTCATCTCATTCGGAAGCCAGGGCGCCCTGCGGACTCTCCGTCCGCATACCGGCCCATCGTGCTGCTCGACGAGGTCGGCAAGCTCTTTGAGAGAGTGATTGCGGGCCGCCTCGTCGGGCACCTGGTGAGGACGGGGCCGGATCTTGCGGACAGCCAGTTTGGTTTCCGCAAGGGGCGCTCGACGGTGGACGCCATCATGCGCGTGAGAGCCCTCACGACGGGGGACGCGGTGTCCCGGGGTGGGGTCGTCGTGGCGGTGTCACTCGACATCGCCAACGCGTTCAACACCCTCCCCTGGAGCACCATTGTGGAGGCACTCCGGTATCACCGGGTGCCGCCCTACCTCCGTCGAATAGTCGAGGCGTATCTGACGGAAAGAGCCGTCAGCTACCCCGGTCGCGATGGGGAGTGGAACCGGCGAGAGATGTCGTGCGGTGTCCCACAGGGATCGGTCCTGGGGCCGCCTCTGTGGAACATCGGGTACGACTGGGTGCTGCGCGCCGACCTCCCTGATGGCGTCAGCGTGGTTTGCTACGCTGACGACACGCTGGTCCTGGCGCAGGGGAGGTCGCATCAGGCGGCGGCCGACGCGATGACACGCGGGGTTGCGATAGTCGTGGAGAGGATCCGGCAGTTGGGTCTCGAGGTGGCATTGCACAAGTCCGAGGCCATGTCGTTTCATGGGCCCCGGAACGCGCCGCCATCGGGATCCCAACTAACGGTAGGAGGGGTTCACATCGGCGTTGGGATGACGATGAAATACCTGGGTCTCGTCCTCGACAGCCGGTGGAACTTCGTGGAGCATTTCCGACGTTTGGCCCCCAAACTGGAACGGGCCGGGGCCGCCTTCAAGCGGCTCTTGCCCAACCTGAGGGGGCCAAACGCCTCCTGCCGGAGGCTTTACGCGGGGGTCGTGCGGTCCATGGCCATATACGGGGCCCCGGTGTGGGCGCGTTCACTGCGGCGGCGAGCCGCCCACTACCTGAACGCGCCCCAGAAGGTGGTAGCCATAAGGGCTATCCGGGGCTACCGCACGATCTCTGGCGAGGCGGCAAGCCTCCTTGCCGGACTGCCGCCATGGGATCTGGAGGCGATAGTCCTCGCGCGCCTGTATGAGTGGCGCGCGGAGGCACTACGCCGGGGGGAGGATCCGCTTCCGCGGCAAATCGCTGCGGAGCGGACGGATCTCCGGCGCGATCTCATGGCGGCATGGAAAGAGCGACTGTCGCAACCCAGCGCAGGGCACGCCGCGATAGCGGCGATAAGACCCCTCTTTGAGGAGTGGCTAGAGAGGCGCCACGGCGCCCTCACCTTTCGCCTGACGCAGGTCCTCACCGGACACGGAAGTTTCGGGAGGTTCCTGCACATCATCAGGCGGGAGGAAGCGCCCGGGTGTCACCATTGCCAGGATCGCCCAGAGGACACGGTGGAGCACACGGTGGAGGTCTGCCCCGCTTGGGCGGAGCACCGCCGTGTCCTCGTAGAGGCGATTGGCAGCGACGGCGACCTCTCGCGTCCGGCCCTGGTGCAAGCCATGGTCCGGGGCGAGAGGGAGTGGGAGGCAGTCACCTCCTTCTGCGAAGTAGTCATGCTAGCGAAGGAGGTGGCGGAACGGCTCAGGGAGAGAGCCTCCCGTCCCAGCCGCCGCGGGAGACGCTCCGGGCGTCGGGAGCCGCGTGACGACTCCCGGCCACCGTAGGCGCGGGCCTGCGGGCGGAGAGTAATGGGTAGCTCACCGCCCGATCAGGACCAGGCCCGTGCCGGACGGCGCGTACGTGTTCCACGCGCGCCTCAAAGAGATGTCAGCATCGAGGAGGGGCCCCTTAGGGCCGAAGCCTGCCGGGTCAGCGGGATTGTCCGAAAGGGTTACCGCTGGCCCGGAACATGAAGGGCTAAGGAAGGAACACGGGTGGGTTTTGGTCAGTAAGAGTCTGACACTCCCTTCCGCTCCACCCAGAGCGGGAGGAGTCATTTGATGATTTCCCATCCTCAAAAAAAAAAAAAAAAAAAAAAAGGGTTAAGATTCATACATTATAATTAAAGGTGAATTAATCTTATTCTGAAAACATTTCATTAATTTTTTACAGTTTTTTCATACCGGAACTGTCAGACGTCAATTGTATTCCACAGATAAAAGATATCTGACTTAGGTAAAATCAGCCCTAAGCCCTGATTTTTCAATCGTCGGATAACTTTTATCTGATGAGCAAATATTTCAATATACAAAAACTGCCAAACTGCAATTTTTATTACTCAGATAAGAATTATCAGAAGATTGAAAAATCAGCCAAATGTCAAATAATTTTTTTTTTTTTTTACTCTGCCTACAGCTCCCGCCCCTGATTTCCATAAAATAACCGTCAGAACCACTTGAAAATTTAAACATTAACCTTCAAACCAATGCATCCAAAACCCTCAAACGGACCTCAATTCAAAGTCAAGAGATATCAAAGGTACCTCATGAAACCGACACGCGTCGATCAGCTGGTAGCTAAGTTCAAGGTTCCCCGGGTCAATGTTGCGCGGTGCGAGGCGGGCAGGCAGGGGGGAGTGGAAAAGCGTGGGCGTTGCCATGGCAACCGGCCTACGCCACCCCCGGCCCAGGTAGTCAATCAATTACGGTGAGAACACATTTCTAGTAGGTACATAATGACGCCCTTAGAATGACATATTGCAGTTTTTTTTAGATTACATTTAAGTTATAAAAGCGTGTATTAGTCAATTTTGTGGGGTGTAATTGAAAATTCTTTAAGAAAGACCAATCAATTTTGACTGAAATTCGTCTCACAGGAGTTTCGTCCTCTAATAAAAATTAACCGTCATAAATTGTTTATTAATGTTTGGGTAACCTGTCCTGTCACTTGTCTCTTTTATCTAGCAGTCATGTTTCTGACTTCCCGTCGAGTTGACTAGCTAGGTACCATCGCGCCACACTGGCGGTGGACAACTTTTCAACTTTATTACTAAGGGCATAGGGTGAAAAGTGCTCAACTGCCTACAATTGCCTGCGGTACGTCCGCTGCTCCCCGTGCAGACAGGTCCACTAACAACCTTGCCAACTGGCTTATCTTTCACTGCGACATGCGCTATAACTCATACCAACACGAGAGAGGCAAAAGTATTTCCAATATGCACCCGTTGATAAGGCACATAGCGATGAGCAAGAAATAAAATATATTTATTTAGCACAGGCTAAAAGGCACACAACATAATCTGCAAGTAAAGAGTGTTAAGTACCTTGGAAGAAATTAGCAGGAATGTGTGCCTTACGGCTGCGTCAAATAGGCCCAGTTCGGCAAAAATGCAGGCCTTATGCTGGATTTCTAGTAGACCTGACGTCGTGAGGTGTCAGATGTAAGTTAGATGATTAGATACAGAGCCAACGACCAAAACCATGACGGTATCATAGTAAGCGGCCAAACCGTAGTCTAGACTTTTATAGAGTTATGAGGAAAAAGGGTGTAAAATTCACTCATCCTCCATAGAAAAGGGAGGTTCCTCCGACTGTCTGGTCGAAGGATCCTCCCTTTTCTATGGAGTGTTTTGGGTATTGTGTCTGGTGGGGCTACTGCCCGACGATTGATGTTGGAACGTTGGATATATATTATGCTAGTTGCGCGGTAAACTCTGCTTGCGCGATGCAGGATTTTGCGTTACGTCAGTGTAATGAGTAGTTCGCATGGGGCGATGTAGATGCCGCCACTCAGTTATCACGATATTTTTAATCTATCCGTTTTATACGGGTTTGTCAATATTGCTATGAGTAAAAAAAAAACATAGCCAAGAAAATATAAAGCCAAGCTTTTTCTGAAAGAAAGAAAAATAGCGCGGTTATAAAAAAGAACATTAAATCTAACAAAATCATAAAAACAAAAATTAAAAAAAAAGGAAACTCAGTGTTGCATCTAAACCGAAGTTACTTTTTGTAGATCAATGCTTGCAATTGTTACACTGTGTGTCCGCCGCATAACTTCAACGGGTCGTCAACGAGAAACGACATTATCCTGGTGAAGGCGTGCGGTGGACATGCGGTCTTAGTGGGCAACAACTGATAACAAAAAGTTATTTAGTAAACTAACTAATGTTCCAAATTATTGCTCTACAAAAAGAAACTTCGTCGGGATACACCTGGGATGGGCATTTTTTGAGATGGGAAAAAACTATTGTACTCGCGCCACTATTGCCGTAACCGACATGCTACGGATGTGTTCGGCTGTCCTCGAGATGTACTCGGTTTTAATGTATATTCAATATGTCAGTAAGTGATGGAAATGTATTCTGTTTGTGTTTTGTTTTCACTTCTTTCGCCACATTTGTCCACACTTTTTTTTAGGCACGTTTTTCTTGCCGTGAATAATACGGTTTATTCGCCGTGCGAAGGCACGGTCGTCAGTGTTGTATGGATCACTATGGAAGCTTGAACACGGACACGTTTTTTCTACGGCGCGGTTAATACGCCGTGTGTAGGCAGGGTTCGTCCATGTTGTATGGATCAGTATGGAACGGTACCGTAATGAAACCGTACCGTGTACAAAGGGCCTAAAGGAATGTTGTTACATATAAAACAAAAGCTTTGTAGTCTTCAATTGACATATCGGAAGGCCGACATTTCTTTGGTTTTTTTGGAGCCAAAAATATACGACTCAATTCTTTCATCTTTAAGCGTTTCAGGCTATATTTACCTTTAAAGTATTTTCGGAGGACTCGAATCCCCAGTCCAGTGAGTCATTGAGCTCGCTCCCATGGGTCTTAAAAGTGATTGTAATATAGGTACACCTCTGGCTACTGTTCTAGTATAGACGCCAGCACATCAAGCTATAACAACAATCTGTCAAATTTCTTTAATAGATTTTCAACTTTATCGTTAAAGCATAAGGTTCAAAGTTGATTGGGAAAGTTTTACAGTTTCGGGTAGCTACATGTGCTGGCGTGATGGAGTCCAAAACGACTTTCAATCCATTAAATATTGCGATCTTATTAGGTATATTTGTATTTTTCAATATCTGTATTTTTCATCCCAAATTAGATTGTCCTTGTTGGCGAATTATATTCTGTCACGTAATTTGAATAAGTAATTGCCATTCTCAGTTCGAAGGTACTGAAGATGCTTCCAATTTATTTGATCTTTTACATGGTATAATAAATATAATGTGAAATATATATTTCAAAATTCTTTGTATGATATTTATTTGATGTTGTTAACACGTAATGAGCAGTCTTACCAAGGGGTATCGTATTACACAGTAGCTGGGTTGTGGAGGTCAGATAGGCAGTCGCTCCATGTAAAATACTGGTATTCAGCTGCATCCGGTTAGACTGGAAGCTGACCCCAACATAGTTGGGAAAAGGCTAAGCAGATGATGATGAACACGTAATGAGCAACTGTGGTTATCAATGCCCGTTCCTTAGAAAATCTTTTAAACAGTGGATAATTATTTTATATAATCTTGCAAACGGTGGAGTCACAGTCTTATATTGTTACGTTTGTAATAGAGGCATTGGGGGATATTGTTTCGACATACATACTTTAATTATAGGTACATATATATTTTCTTTTTTTTTTGCACCGATATGGCACTAAAATAAAAAATCACACTAAAAAATCACCACAGCGGTTTAAAAAGGTTGCACGATATTTTGCAAAATAAATATTGGTGTTTAATATTTTGCAAAATTAATGAATTCTGTAAAGAGTCAATTGCGATACTAAATAAAGACTCTAAGTATTTATTCAGCTTCTCATAATAAATAGTAAAATAGCGACTTAAACAATTTCCTTCAACACGAATCCTTAGTGCCTACGTGATCTCGTAGCACGTAGACTCTCGTAGCAAGCTACGACCTAAAATCGTAGACACCTGCTACAAGCCTGCTACGAATTCAGATTGACTACGGGACATCAAAATAAAAGAATAATGTTAAATTATAAATGATTTTATTTCTGTAGGTAAGTATTTTTGTACAAACACTTTTAGACGTCAAAAATAAATCATATTTAAATATAAAATACCGAAACAAACTCAAAAGGTCCACAGTCTCTTTTATGTTAAAGTTCAGACATAATCTTGGTCAGATCAATAAATTATCTTAAGCTTGTTCTGACAAAGGGTTCATCGTTCGGTGTAATAGATACTATTTGATTCTGCTAGTAATTAGTGAATTTAACGTAGTAATTACTAACAATCTCCACCGCAGCATTTCTCGGAATATTGTTAAGGTCTGTTTCGTTGAATTAATTGGTTTACGTGTTAACAATAGGGTAGAATATAATTTGTGTTTATTGTCTCGTGTCTTGTTAACCGTTTAGTAAACCAGGGAGGTTGGGCAACCTTTCTCTATTTACATGGGCATTTAAAATTCTCTGTCGTGTGATTCCTTCAAGAGGATGTTGGCAACTGGGTGTTTTATGACTATAAAACAAAGAGTAAATATTAACATTTTCCAATGGTGAGAGAAATAACGTCTGTCATTATATAAAAAAATACTTATACCACACATTTCTATATTGTTCTAGTTTCACACTAGTAATTGGTAGCAATTTTGTTATTTCTTTTATTTTATAACATGAATTCAAAGTCAAAGTTTTAAATTGCCAAACATGTCTGTAAAACAGGTGTTGTAAATAGAATGTATTAGGTATTGTTTTGCTGTTGACGGCGTACAAATAGAATTTACTTTCAAAATTCGATAACAAAATCTGTTCATGCTAATTTACATAAAACTGAAGTTAAAATACTATTATGTAGGTAATTTACAACTGTTACAATCATTGCACATCTAAAAGAGGACATTCTAATGGTTTTTCAATATATATACTACCTTTGCCCTTTGAGTGGTTGAAAGTCATCCAAAGGGCAATGGAAAGAGCTATTCTTGGAGTTTTCCTAAGTGAACGAATCAGAAATGTAAAGATCCGTAGGAGAACCAATATAAACGACATTGCCCGAAAAAAATTCCAAACTTAAGTGACAGTGGGCTCGCAGAGTAGAGGGCTGATGAAGCCGAAAGGTTTTGACGTGGCGACCGCGTACCAGAAGGCGTAGCGTTAGAAGGCGTCCCACAAGGTGGACCTATAACCTGGTGAAGGCCGCAAGAATTCGCTGGATGCGAGAAGCACAAAACCGGTCGAAGTGGCGGTGCTTGAGAAGGCAGCATTATACATCTTTCAGCTGAAATGATCATGATGATGATGGTCATTTTTAATACACAATAGTACACCAATATTACACAATAGGCAAAAATCACCACACAATGGGTGAGCTGGGCGGCGCCGCCGAGGCCTGCTCAGAAAGAGATAGCGAAATGACTGATGAGATGATCAAGTAACACAGAAAGCATTTTAACAAACGAATAGTAAACATATGTAGAACTTAAGGTCCGTATAAACTCTTATATAAGTTCATCGAGCATCTTGACGCTTTATATTGGCATTTTAAAACCATTATGATGCTTTACACTGTATAACGGTTGGATAGTGGCATATAAAAATGCTTTTGTAAAGCCTTTAGTTTTATTGCAGTAAACCACAACGCAGCTGTACAACTTGCAGCTGTTTTAAGTACATTTGGATCTACAGTAGCATTTTTAAGTAGTACGTAAATGCTTAATGCTGTTTAATAGCATAAACATGAACCATTATACCGCCACGTAAATCCGCTATACAGCTTTCAGCTGGTTTTAGTGCCTTATGGCCTATAATTGCATTTTTAAGTAGTAAGTTAATGCCTAATGCCGCTTAATAGCATAAACTTGTACCATTATAATACACCATAAATCCGTTATAAAGCTTTGAGCTGTTTTAAGTGGTAAGTAAAAGCTTAGTACTGCTGGACAGCATAAACGTGAATCAATATAATGCTTGCATTTTTAAAGATTAACTGAGTTCTGTTGTATAGCTAACAGCTCTTTAATCAAATATAAATGAGTTATTGTAATGCGTAAAGCTGTATATACATACAATTGATGTTCGAATATTGTTCCTTTTCATAATGCAGTCCATTCAATTAATCTCCATTCTTTTTTATTGAGCTTGGATCGCTCATCTTTAATTAATTTGTACTTTCTTTATAAGCGGCCACCACCAGTTACCATTTTCCTCTCCCAAAGAAGGTACAATAACTAGTATTGTTTTCCTTCTCTCTATCGTCTATACTATTTTGTACGGCATTGTATGGTTGGTACAAAAATTACTGAAAATAAGAAAACGACTATCGTGATAGATAGGTGATTGGTTTTACTCAAGGATCCCCATGGCAGTATTTCAGTCTACATCAAGTCTACTGGTATACCGGTGAACCCATATAGAACTACTTTGTAGACAATGGCACTACACTGTTCATCAAAAGTCTTCTCTTTGGCCTCTGGCTTAATAATTGTTCACGTGTGGGTATTTATACAAGTCTACTGGTATACCGGTGAACCCATATAGAACTACTTTATATACAATGGCACTACACTGTTCATCAAAAGTCTTCTCTTTGGCCTCTGGCTTAATAACAGTTCACGTGTGAGCATTTATACTGCTGGCGGCATTAGTTAGCCTTTTTAAAGGCTCACCGGGCTGCTATAGACCGACACCATTTTGTAAATATTTTATAACCAAAAAATATTATAAAAAAATATTATTTATAAAAGCAATAGACCTTTATAATAATGATATAACTTAATTTAATACTGCCCAACCAATAATATTATGTTAATTATGCAAAATTCGTTCTATATAGGACTACACAATGGTTTTGGTTATTTCACACAATACCATAAAATAACATATTATATCAAAACCACAAAATATCGAAGGCGCCTGAAAATTATCAATGAAACTTATATAGACATTGACAGTAAACTACATAGCGCAGTAATATTTGAAGGCATGAACAACCAAAAGAGTAAAAAATTAACCCAATATTGTAAATTTTGTTTTGATGCAAACAAATATGGTGTCACTCAGTTATGACCGTCTTCGTCCATATTATGTTGAGATACAAAGTAGTTAAATTACAACGTTAATTGTATTATAACATTTGTACCCTGGTATTAGAGATGTTTTTGCAATGATGTAGGGTTTATTTAAGTTCTAACTGTGAACACTTAAATAGCTCCAATCATTCATTTACTACATTCTAATGTAGTCTAATGCTTTTATAATGCAATTAACATCTTCATTATCAATAATATTGCTAATATAATGCTTCTGTAATGCGATTAGCAACTTCATTGACCGTAATAATTCTTATTTAATGCGATTGGTAACCTCTTTGACCATATTAATGCTAATATAATGCGCCTGTAATGCTATTATACAGCTAGTGTGAACTTGTTTAAGATCTAAAGCCCCTAAGATCTAAAGATATAATTTGTGCCCAAATAAGCATTACAGTAGCCGTTTAAACGTTTGTAATGCTACTGTAGAACTAACTCAAAATGCGGAAACGATACAGAAATGCTGTAAGTCGGCCGTTATACGGCTTTGGTGTGTTACTTGCGCGACCCCAACATAGTTGTGAAAAGCCTAGGCAGCTGCCTAGGCTTTTCACAACTATGTTGGGGTCGGTTTCCAGTCTAACATATTTGTAAGTATTTTACATGGAGCGACTGCCTGTCTGACCTGCATAACCTAGTGACTGGGTAATACGATATCCCTCGGAAAGACTGGTTGTCAGACTTTCGGGCTTGTGACTGCCCGTAACGACTGTCAAAGATCTACGAATAACAACCGGGACCAACGGATTGACGTGCTTTCCGAGGCATGAAGGGGTCTCGGTATGTAAAGATGGTCACACGTCCACGGACCAAACGCGGCAAGCCAAGCTTAACCTGATCGGTCGACCTGTGCGGCTTTTATGACTTAGCCACGGGCCCCTCCAAAGTAACCACACCACCAGTACCAACCGCAAACCACAATTCAAGTTTAGGCTAAAAAAAATGTACCTAGACATAGCATCATGGTTACAGTTCCCTACCAAAGAAACCAAAAACTCATCTGCTCCTTTTCACATCCTCTCTTTTATTAATCACCCATCCTTACATAACACACCTACCTACAGATTACGTGACAACGGTACATAGTACATAACACCTTATATACCTATCGACGAGTATATAATGATGTCGAAGGCCCAGGCTCTCACGCGCATTGAACATCCGCAATGACCCATGAAGTTTCATGCCAAGCCTGTCCTGTAGCCACTTGAAATGCTATTTATATTTACACTTCTTATGGTTATAGGTTTTTTGTTGATAAAAAGGTGATGAAAAGGTATGGAGGTAGTTTTATTTTAAAACTAAATTAAAAACAATGCCATTTAGAAAAAAAAATGTTTCAGTACGTTAATAGGTTCGTATAAGGTTTCGGGTTAAAAGGCTTAGCCCTAAAACAATGTATTATATGAGAAAATTATAAAAAAAAGATTTTCCATTTTTAATTAATTAAAAAAAAAAACGAAAATAATACAGAAACTAAAACAAAACGAGTAGATACCTATACTCGTTTTTAGGGTTCCGTATCCAAAGGGTAAAAACGGGACCCTATTACTAAGATGTCACTGTCCGTCTGTCTGTCACCAGGCTGTATCTCATGAACCGTGATAGCTAGACAGTTGAAAATTTCACAGATGATGTATTTCTGTTGCAGATATAACAACAAATACTAAAAACAGAATAAAAAATATATATTTTTTTTCCCATACAACAAGCGGTTTTTTTTTCGGCGTTCTGCCTTGTGATACGGAACCCTTCGTGTGCGAGTCCGACTCGCACTTGGCCAGTTTATTTCTTAATTTAATTTCAATCGAAAAAATCTTACTTATCTTTAGTATCGTACTTACTCGTATGCCCAGTAAATCAACTTCTCGATGTGAGCAAGCATAGTACGGTCTTTAAACAAATATGCCAGCTTCTCGTTAAAGCCAAAATTAGGAGAAAATCTAAGTAGTCACAAATTACCTCTAAGATTTCTCATTTACATTAAATAATAAATTATAGTTTAAGTTATTAATTCCAAACCAAACTAATGACTACTTTATTATTCCCGATTGTCACAGTTTCCATTTTGTCACGTCATCTCAAAAGCCAATCCAATACGGTCAAAACGATTTCCCATAATTGCCCACCAGTTACTATCAGCTACCTTTCCTCCTATAAAACCACACATGACTGTGCAAAAAATACATAAAATACGTAAAAACAGTATTGGTTGGTTACATCGGTAATGGCAGAGGACTGGCTCTGAATATTTGAGGGCAATCAATTCGAGTGCCTTCATTTCAATTTAATCGCGTCAATATTTTATTTAAGAGAGACACGGAAGGAAAGGTTTCCGAAGATTCGTCGTGTGATTGACATTTAGATAGGTTAGGAGATAGTACTGAGATTTAATTTATTATGAATTGGGATTATTGTTTATCAATAAATTAGGCGAGATATACATAGGATTTTCATAGTGTACCTGTTTTTTTTCAAGCTCTTTCATCCGATTTTTTATTTCTTCACTAACTGTGCTCATAGATTTTAATTTATTGCATATGAAAGTAAACACAGTACTTATAACAAAAAAAACCGGTCAAGAGCGAGTCGGACTCGCGCACCGAGGGTTCCGCACCGTCATAATAAATGTTTTTAAATTTTCATCGGCGAGGCCTATTTTCGTCAGAGAATTTTAACACTGCTCACTGCGGCGTAGAAGATTACAGTTTTAGGTCAGCGCCATCTCTTGACCGATAGTTGAACTAATATAACTTTTGTTGATGATTTCTGAAAAAGTGTGCCATTTAGAGACATCGTTTTATTTTTCCTGTACCTAATCCTTACATAAACTTCTATCACATAAAATTATTTCAGTCAACGGTTTTCAACGGTATTTTTTTTAAATTTTTCATCATAAGTCGAAAACAATGCGGCCTAAAAAAAATATTTGAGAATGTATATAAAAAATTGTGCGCAAACTGCGCTCTTTCATATGATACCCACATGCCCTAGTAGCTCCACTTCAAATTTTTCAGACTTCAGATTTTCCCTATAGTGTTGCAATAAAAAAGAAATATTTCTTTCTTATTTGCAAAGTAGTTAGGCAAATGCCATCTACAACTGTTCCAAATTTCAAGTTGATAGCATTAGTAGACGGACAGACAGACAGACTGAGTCTCACTATAAGGGTTCCGTTTTACCATTTTGGTACGGAACCCGAAAAACAAAAAAAGATTGTTGTCTGCCTGTCTGTCTGTTTGTTCCGGCTAATCTCCAAAACGGCTGGACCGATTTTGATGAAATTTGGTGTGGGGTACTTTGAACCCTGAAGGACACAGACATTTTATCAATATACTTCGCGGGCGAATCCGCTGGCGGAACCTACTGTTGCATAAGTTTAATAAAAAAATATCGTTTTTAGGCAATCTAACTTGGTCTCCTACTAATAATATAAAAAAATATTTAATTGCTCTCTTATTTTTACAAAAGAAAATATCTTAATCCTTGACCTGATATTGTCGTGCGAAATATGCTGCGATATAACATCCCGTTCACCAGTGGCCCAGCGGCAGGACGGTTTTTTATTTTATAGGTTGTGGTTTTTTGGACTATCGGCACGATCGAAATAAAAAAAGCTCATGTCGTGGGGTGATAACGAAGAAGACTATCCAGAATCATCAGGTTTTTTCGATAGATACACAGATATAATCTTTTCTTTGTAACGAATCTCATTTTTGTTAACGAATCTCATTTTTATAACGAATCTCATTTTTGTCTATCGCGCTTCTATATAATATTCACTGTAAATTGAGGGGTCTGGCTCTTGTGATACAAGTCCTCCTAGTACAAGAGCCAGGGCCACACTGATGTTTGTGTCTTGAAGTGAAAATAAATAAATAATTATAATAACAATAAACTTTTTTTTATACCTAACCTGATGGGGTTAGCCAACGGCAAAAATGACAAACTTCCATACCCCTCAGATAGACTATCTTTATACTAATTGTGTGGAGTTTCTTGCCGGTTCTTCTCCATAGAGAACGACCAATTGGAACGATGCACCTAGCTTCTGACGTTTCATAGGTGCCCATGTACATTTAATAAAATAATTATCTTGATTCGATTTGATTTGAATTACTCATCCCCTCTGCTGCCATTGCTGCTTCAGCATAGCATCAACCATACTCGCACCACACCTCACTCAAGCAACCTCTCACATACACTCCTACACCTCTTTCATACACTTTCCCCGGTTACTCACACACGCTCTAGTATTTCCACAACTTCTGGTATTTTATATGAATATTATGTTTGTAGCGGTATCTACAACGCGTCATAATGACGTCACGCAAAATCCTGCATCTCGCAAGCAGAGCTTACCGCGCAACTAGCACATATACAACGTCCCGACATGAATCATTTGTTGCCCGCCAGACACAACACCCGTCTGGTCGGAGGACACCCTGTTCCTCATACACCCTGTTCCTCATACTTAAGTATCGTACCTTATTCATCTTGGGTATGTTAGGATACAATGAGTTAAAAGTCAGAAGGAATTTAGCGCTAGTCTCATATATCTTCAAGGTGATGAGGGGAAAGATTCACAATCCAGACGTATTGCAACAGGTGTACATGTGTGTTCCGAACAGATACGTGTGGCGACGGCGGCGGTCGCGGCTGCTGGCAGTGTCTCGCGGCCGCACAAAGCTAGTGAAAGAAGCGCCGTTTACTCTCGCACTCCGTGTCCTCAACAGTATAGCGGAGGATATAGATATATTCTGTTGCACTCTGGGTGGGTTCACAGTAAGAGCTCTTTTTGTAATAAGTTATGGTCCTAGTGGGACATAGATATAAGTACATAAGACAGAATATGATCAAGAATTGTTAGTTTGTAACGGTGTAACTGTAGTTTATAAGTTGTCTACATTATCGCATTAGGTGACAAACCTTTAAAGATAATTGTATGGTGGGAAATAAATAAATAAATTCTATAAATAACCTACACAAAGTAAAGTGTCTGGTTGGCTTCGAACCTTCGAACCCACGACTTACACCACCTATTTCAGGGCCGATACCTTTGGGCTATCACCTACAAGTGAATACTCGGCAACACCGAATGAACGTTACAGTGCAGTTTTGTGAACAAACTGTTACATTACAACGTTGACATATGGGGTCACACGCAGCTCTTGTGTATGTACCTACGTGTTTGTCAGGTTTCAGATTACCTAACTATAGTTAGTAACTCATAATACAGGAACACACACACTCACTCTCACATACACACACATGCAAACAAACACACACAACGCGCGCTCGCACTCAGAAATTCTTGTACTGGACTATTATTTTATTTGTTCAAAATGTTGTTAATAATAATTAAGTAACAGTCTAAGAAATACTCTTGTCCTATTTTCGGGAAATGAGGGCTGTTTGTCCTTAATACAGGCTACTAAGTAACCTAGCTAGGACATCAGATCGTAAAATTGTATTGTTACCTACTCATCTCAGATTTAAACTATTCCTAAGTTGTCATCTACTTTGTAACAGACTGTACCACTTTTTTATGAAATAAATTATTATTATTATAGTTACCGGCACGGATCTTGAGCGCTCGGCGGTAGAGTTGGGATCGCTTTGTGCATCGTATACTTATGGCAAAATAAAACATAATATTATTTAATATTATGTTTTATTTCCCCACTCTACCGCCGAGCGCTCAAGATCCGTGCCGGTAACTATAACTTGTTAATTAAGAACTGGGTAAAATAGTATTGCATGCTTGATGACGTCATTTCGTATTTATGGGATTGCTGCATAATCTAATATGCTGATTTTGGATAAAAATAACTTATTTGTGTGCACCACCAACCAACCATAACCATAACCAACCAACCAAACCAACCAAACATTATAATAACCATTATAACCATAACAACCACATAACCAACCATAATGGTATAACCATTATAATATTGTTATCGGCCAATACCATCTGGTGATAATACCTAGTAAATTAAAATCTATACATAATCGAAAGAAACTCTTAGCTGCTGTATAAAATGTTGATATATAATGCATCGAACAATTTTTGTGAGCGACTTATATCGATGAACTTTCCTATGTACCTCTTTTCATTTAGCTGCACCCCGCGTTTTCACCCGAATATCGGGATGAAAAGTATCCTGTGTCCTAATCCAGGTCATGGTCTACCCATGTGGCAAATTTCATCCAAATCTGTTTCGCCGTTTTAGTGTGAAAGCGTTACACACAAACATACGAAAAATCAAATCTTTTCTCTCTATAATATTAGTTTAGAAAAGCCTATTCCCATTTGATATTATTTATGCAGGAATTTTGCTAATTTAAAAATGTTAATTATTTAAATCTCCTTACATAATATCAAATAAGTAGATTAAACATTAAAAACCCGGGTCATAAACCCCCACTTACGTATCGCCACTCGTGTTCGCTCGGTAATCTTCGGCAGCCGACAAAGACGCCGCTCCGGCGCCGGCGCACCTGAACCTCTTGACTTATAAGTGGTCCATTTGAAACGTGAATGAGACGGTGTTATCGTGGAATATCCTGAAGCTTCGAACGAGATAACAGAAATATTGTTGTTAGGAAAACAGAAGTATCTACCTGAAAGTAATGTTTTGACAAGTTTCTTTTAAATCCCTAACATTCTAAAGAATTCTTCCGTTTTCCTTCAAGAAAATGTAAAAATGTGTTAGAGTAGAGTAGGTACTCTCTCTCTCTCTGTAGTCGGTTCCTCGTGTCTGATGATCTTGGTCAGCTTCGGAGTTGCATCGAGCGGATGATCCGCCTCCGCCGGTTTTTGTCCGTTACCACCGTGTCATTTTGAGGACGATGATTCCTTCACTTGATCGGTCCATCGTGTTGGTGAACGACCGCGCGATCGTTTGCCTTCGGTGTTCTCAACCACAATCAGTTTTTCCAAACGTTCATCGCCTCTGCGTACTATGTGGCCGACATAGGTACTCTACTTAACCCTATTTTAAATTAAGTAGGTGCTTAACATACATTAAACTAGCTTCTGCCCGCGGCTTTGCCCGCGAGGTATGTCGATAAAAACTATCCTATCTCCTTTCCCGAGATGCAATCTAACTCTCTGCCAAATTTTATCGAAATCCGTTCAGTGGCTTAGACGTGAAAAGGTAGCATACAGACAGACAGAGTTACTTTCGAATTTATAATGTTAGTATGGATACAATGACAGCCTATTATTATCCACTGCAGGGCAAAGGCATCTTCTCAAACAGAGAAGGCACTAGCATTGATCACAACGCTTGATTAAGGCAGGTTAACGGTTCCAGATTTCTATTGACTGTGAGTCCTGAAAGCCAATTCCTGTAATTAAAAAAGGTTCGAGATCTAGTCGCAAGATCTCATATGTCAAAAATTTGTCAAAAATTTAGAGACTAGAGGTAGTTTTGACAGATTGAGACAGATCAGAGGGGCAATTCTCATAATTTTAGGAATGTTCACAGTCTGGGGGCCTAAAAAGGCCACTTTGGCAGAATCATAAAAGGATAACAGAATGTACAGTTAACTGTTAAGTTAATCGTATCAAATCCCATTGGTGAAGCATTTTTCAGTTATTTTTTTTGTCTGTGCTAAAATACCAATCAATCCAATCCAAATCTCTTTGATTGTACCTACGTAGTGCAGCGAGAAAAAGAAAAACACGGTCTGTCTTCGCCATTTTATAATTCCTTTTATGACTCTCCAAAGTCGCCTTTTTAGGCCCCCTGATCTCAGTCTCAATCAGCCAATTATACCTTTAATTTCCCTACATTTTGACAAGTTTTTGACATTTGTTTGTCGCTGAGATGAGACTGCGACTAGATTTTGAACGTTTTAAATAACGAGAAAACTGCCGTCATAAAGAAAAAGGACACAACTAACATTTTTTCCAAAATTGAGATATATATATATATAGAATCAGAAAAAAGGAGCATTAGCCAGTTTTTTTACTGAATTTTGGAAAAAATGTCAGTTGTGTCCTTTTTCTTTATGACGGCAGAATTGGCCATCTGACTGTGAACGTTCTTAAAATTACGAGAATTGCCCCTCAGGTTTCCTCACGATTTTTACCTTCACCGATGACAGTACTGTCCAAGCTTAACTAGCCCGGATATGAACGTTGTGGGTTCAAATCCGGGCAAGTGGTAATGTGAATCAATGACTCGTGCATAAGAGGTGAGGCGTTGTCCACAGGGCCATCATGACATATTCCTTTTACACGTTACAACGTCAAAAACTCACTTTAAAGAAATAAAGAAAGAAAGAGTATTTATTGCGACTCGTTCAAGAACACCACAAACTAAACTAAACACAGTATAAAAAATTAAAAACCAAATTATATAAAAAAAGGAACGGAAAGAAAAATGAAACAGAAAGTCCTTAATGAAGCCAAAAGGCTCCTATCTGAGTATGATGCGCTTTACGCTTCTTTCAAAATATACGTACTACCTGCAAATCACTATTTTTTTGCAATCACACCTACCAACATTAAACTTATCCTAGAAATAATCATAATTCGAATATTACGCGTTGGATCACCATAATATTAACCGGTAAAGCTCCGCGTGTGACCGGGTCACGAAACAATAGAAAATCAATTGTGTCTCCTTAGCGGAGCTTAATGAGTTAAGTGAAAATCAGTAGAATTTTTCTTGCAGACGAAACAAGAACGAGACGGGAGATCACTGATTCCAGACTTAAGGATTAATTCGCTTTAAATTGTTAGTTTGAGCCAATTTTCACACAACTTACTAAACAAAAGCTATTTAACAAATAAAAACCTTTTTTTAATCTCTTTCAAAGATCGAGAAGAGATTATAACGATCCAGATATTCTTAAGTACTTCAAACAAGGCATAACTGAATGTGTGTGGGCCGGCTCTTAGACGGCTTATGAGTTTATTAAAAGAGTATTTTGTTACCAGCAGTTACAATAATGTCATTACTTTTTTCGGAACGAACGATTTTTCAAGCAAACATGATTTGGGTAACAGTATTTTTCTATGTGATTTTTCTTTGATGTGAAATTGTGGTCACCCTATTTCCTAATTCAGAGAATAAAAATAAAACTCGATTTTCTTATACAATAAAGGGTCTTTTAATTTCTCTCCGGTATCGCATTTGTTGCACAATTTTTTCCCAAGAGCGACACAATTTTGTATTTGTCTTATGTTTCATACGATTAGCGTATTAAATCGAAAACAAAAGAAATGGAGGACAAATGAATGGACAGAGGAATGTGTAACTTTTAAACAACAAAAAGTGGTGACCTGTTCTTGCTTTCATAAATTTTCACAATTTATTTAGTAGCATATAGGATTTCAAACAGTAGCTGTAAGTTAATGATTTCATTTTATTTGCGTAATAAACTTTTACGTGTATGAGAATTGAGGGCCCATTTTGTACGAGGATATACAAAGTAGGACAGTGTTTTGAGATAATATCTTGTTTTCACAAATTTTGTTTGGCATTAGCTTAAATCCATCTTTCAAAAACTCTCCTGTTTGTATTTCTGCAGTTTCACGTAAATGATCAACACAAAACTAATAGCAATAAAATTGTTTTAATAAAAGTCTCTAGGCTCTTAAATACGGGAGCTTCTGCAATCTTGTTTATTATTACGAGGAAAAGGTAGGCGTAATATGATGGATAAATGTCACGACACGTGGATGCCGGTTTTAAAAGCTTTTTTAGCTTTCCTTGTTTACCTACTAAGATGGAGTCTTCTAAGTTAATTATTAACTTCTACTTGTTGAAACTTAGTTTTCTGTAATATTCGTTTCGTGGTGTGTAAGACCATAATCAGCCTATAATGTTCCCACTGCTGGGATTCAGGCCTCCTCCTTTCTAGAGGATGTCTATAATCTACCACGCGTGCCCAGAGCAGGTTCGTAGATGTCATATGTCTTCAAGTTTTTGGTTCTAGGATATGCCGGTTTCGTCAAGATTTTTTCCTTCACCCTTTTGAGAGTAGGTAGGTACCTAATGGTGATAAAAGCGCCTGGCCGGGTTCGAACCCATGATTTATAACTCTAAATATAAGTACAAGTAGGGACTATTACCACTGCATCATCACCGCTCTCTAATTGGCATTTATACCATAGAAATGACACCTGACGGTGTAGCATAGTGATTACTAGGTATGCAATTAGAGATTCCATAGTACAACGTTATCATAAAAACTGAAGCCGTGCAGTTTTTTCATAAAACCTGTTTAAAGGGTTTTAACTGAAAGGTTTTCCGTTTCCAATTGGGTTTTTTGACTTTTGACTCTAATGTAGCGCTGTCTGGTAACTATAATTAGATTTACCTTACAAACGGGAAACTATTTAAATCAAATTAATTACATAGTTAAGAGGTCATTGTACTCATCATTATTACTACTTTTATTATATGAAATCGCGAAAAAAAAAATCAGCTGTTCCCTACATTTATGTTCTTATAACTCGTCAAAATGGAGGGAACAGCTGATTTAATTCGCGATTTCAGGTTTGGTACCATAGTAAAAGTTGTTCATAAGGATGAGTACAATGATCTCTTAAGAGGTTATTAATGTTTTACCAATAGCCCTGTATAATGCATAATAAATTACTCATTAATGTTCCTTACTACATTTTATAGCATTGGTTTTACCTGATCTACGACTATTATTCTATCGAACGTTTCTTTAAAGATAAAGATAAAAGATAATTTATTTGTCAAACATGCGTTTACATAAGCTGACTAATCAGACATGCAAGGTATTGAATTAATAGATGTTGTGAGTGTCCATGTTTTGCCAATAACGGCGTACAAATTTTGTAGGTATAAAAAATTACATTTAATTGCATTTTACTTAAAGTCATTCTAAATTCCATTACAAAATACAAAACAAATAAACAATAATTGATGTCAAGATATTATAGTATATTATACATAGTATAAGTATATTACAGTCAAGATAAATTAAATTATGTCAAGAATATTACTTTTATGCAGTCAAAAAGAATCATTCTAAAGTCAATTGATTTAAAATTTACATTATTCAATTGTTATTCTTAACTGTATTAAGCAACACCTGTTTTCGTGAACGACAGTACTATATCCTAAGTTATTAACAAATGCAATAATTATATCGTGGAATTCGTGATTCCAATTATTATTTAAGTTAAATTAAATGAGCTTCGGCCAGAACTCGGCGACATTGACAGCGTCAGCAGTGGCTTCGGAGAGGAAGTCCCTAAGACTGCAGGTGGAATTACACAGTTAGCAGGACAGGAAGGCATCGTTCGTGATGTGACTGACGAAAATGTTCTTTACTAACTTTTTAGACCTTTGTATCCTGCTTATGCGTATGAAGTTTCATTAAAATCCGTTTATTCATTTAGGGCTGATTTTTCAATCAACTGATAACTTTATTCGAGGAATAATTTTGAAATTTTGACAGTTATTTCATACAAAAACTGTCAAACGTCAATTTTATTCCTCCAATAAAAGTTATCTGGCGATTGAAAAATCAGCCCTTAGAAAAACAAAGGAGAATGGCAGAAGTTCATAGAACGCTGGCATTAAACTTTTTTAGTTACTACAAAAATGAAAGTGGCATGGTTTGAAAGGGAATATTAAGAGCTTTTGTTAAAAACATAAATAAAAAATAATAACAATGGGGTTCAAGAGAAATCTTAATTTTTGTAAAAGTGAGGTTAAGTGCATTATTTTACCTCTATTACTATTTTAACGCATACATGTTTATTGTATGCATAACATATTGCTAATTATGCTTTGTAATGACTTGAAAAATGATAACTAGTTGTTGAAGTTTGTTTAATTCAAAGATTTACTCACTGATCATTTATAGACCTAATTGGCAGTCTAAGGCTGCGTTTCCACCAGAAATGTGCGAGGATGCGTAGCGAGGGATGTGTGTGAAACAAACCAATAACATCGCTTCAATTTCATAGCTTGAACTAAGTTAGCGTTGTTATTGGTTAGTTTTAACCTACGCATCCTCGCTCATCTCTGGTGGAAACGGAGCCTAAGTGTACTCTGTCAGTTTTAATATTAAACATAGTAGGTAGTCACAGAAAACTCAGGAGACTTTAAAGACTCACTTATCGGAATCTAAGCATATAATATTGTTAATGGTAATTACTTATGGATGACAGGATTATTGTAGGTTCAATAAAAAACCAGTAGGTATTTAATCATAATATTTTATTCATCATATATTAGCAATATATTATCTAAGAAAGGTGCAGGGGGAGACAAGCTATATTGATGCCGTGCCCATGCCAAGTACCATTCCATTCTCGAATCACTTTATATATGCCTCGTTCTCTGTCCGAATCAGTCCGTAATTGGTGATTTCTAGAACGTGCTGTAGAAGATCCACAATTGACACACACCTGTCGGTGCCCAACGGTACAAGAAGGTAGATAGTATAGTTATAGTTTAGGCAGCGGTCCGTGGTTCACATCACGTTGACTCGTAATGTTATACACACAAACACATAGAGGTCCAAGTCTCGCAACGGTTGTTCAGAAAGGTAGGAGTCTTCGAAATCCAAAAGCAAGCCAGGCCGTTGAAAAGATCCACGTAAAACTTTGGGAGCACAAAACATTTACACCAGCACAAAACAGTAGCGAGCGAGCGAATGTGACTTGTACATTTAGTATTTTTATCTATGAATGTGACTTGTGAAGTTGTCGAAATAAAATAAATAACATGACGTGAAATGTCATCTTCTAAAGAGTCATGTTTATGGGTTTTAGTGGGTGTTCATGTTTAGGGTAAGGAGGTTGAAACAAAGACTACAATATAATGCGGTGTAAAACCTCCTTTTTTTGAAGTCAGTAATAAAATAAAAAAAAAAACCTTGTATCCGGCCGCTTTGTGTTCGATCAAATCAAGTTACCTACTCATATTTATTGAGATTTTATCCCCATTGTCAATAATAAAGTTAATCTGGCTATCAGTACATAAAAATAAGCGCGTTTTTTTTTTAAATAGCTTTGAATTCTGTAGCTTTCCAAAATTAGTAATGCCAAAAAATGCCATCTCCTTTGTATAAAATGCCGTACGTCGTAAATGCTCTTAATGTTTATTTTTTACTTGGAAAATAGTTTTTGTGAACCTAAACTGTATTTCAGAATTAATAAAATTTATTATTTTACGCCAACCCGTCTTGAGCAAGCGTGGCCGTGGTGATCAATGCTCGTACCTTCTTTGAATGAGAAGAGGTCTTTGCCCTGAAGTGGGATACGAATAGGTTGTTTTTTATTATTATATTTTAACATCTAGTCAGAGTAATTGAAAAACTCAGAAACCGAGATTGCTCCACTCCAAATATCCACTAGAAAATGGTTGTAGCAATAGACTTATCTCTATCTATTCTTTTCTGCAGAAATGATTCCTTTGGGCGCATCTTCTTTCTTGTATATTAGTTTTTTCTGTCTGTTGTGAGTACAACTTAATAACTAAGTAATTTATTTGACGAAGACTGCCCCATTGGTCTCGTGATTGCAAGCGCGACTGCTGAGCGTCCTGGGTTCGATTCCAGGGTCGGACAAAGTGTTATTGGGTTTTTGGAATTTCTTAGTAACAGTCCGGAGTTTGGAAGTTGGCCGTTTAATACCCCCGTGCTTCGGAAAGCACGTAAAGCCGTTGGTCCTACGCCTGAACTCTCCCCGGTCGTGTCGGATTTCCGTCCCATCGGACTATGAGAGTAAAGGAACAGAGAGTGCATCTGTGTTTGCGCACACACTTGTGCACTATAATATCTCCTGCGTACCTGGCTAATCTCCATTGAGATTGGCCACCGTGACCGAAAACCGTCGGGGAGGCTATTATATTTGACGAAATAAGTCAAATATTCTTAGATGAAATGAAACAAATAAACTTAAAGAATTGAGTCTTTTTAATATTTATAGCAGTTCTGTTTTGTGTTTTGAGTAGAAAACAGACTCTATTTTACTTAACAAATTATAAATTGTTATATATTTTAGAATTAATCCCGGTGGTACCTACTCAAAAACTTACTATTCGACTTAACGAATCTTTAAAATAGTTGTGTGAAAGCTATGTCCTATGTTGAGTCATGAAATTAACTTTGCATGTTTTCACATCGATTGTAATATACTATTGTAGAAATAAAATGTAAAAAACATTTTTTTTTTTTGCTAATGAATCTGTATTGTGTTTATATACTTATTTTCCCTTTCTTGTCTTATTTGGTAACCAAACACGGGAAGTATTAGCCATTAAATCTTAAGTTAGGTTAGGCCTAAACAAAATCGAACAGCAATTTATTGTCCAAAAAACTGTCAATTTGATTTTGGGCCTTACTGTTATTAATGACAGCTTGTACCTTTTGACCGTTTGTGTCGCATTTATGCGACAGATATTTCTGTGCCCCTACCGCTCCGTCGTATTTCTGCGACAGAGAACATGCATGATATTTTCGTTCTATTCAACGATTGCGTTATAGGAGTTTTGGAGGAGGATTGAGTTATAGGAGCGCGCTAGAGGCACGGCAATTGATATTTAGCCAAGGGCTTAAAAGGTTAAACTAAAAAAGCCTCGTCTCCTTGCCAGGCTATCAAACTATACTGATATCAACGTTACGCATGCTTAAAGTAACCAATAACGATCGGTAAGATAAAGGAATAGGGATCCCTTCTTTTCGCATAATGTTCTTTGTCCTAATATACTTCGGCATAACGATTTTGGCACAATTTGTTTTGGCATAATAATACTTCGGCATAATTTTTTTAGGCATAGTTTTTATGTTGGCATAATCATCTTAAAGACTAATTTGTTTTGGCATAAATTTGATTCGCATAACGTTAGTAGGCCTAATGACTATTAGCATAATAATATTTAGGCATACAATTAATTAAATTTAATATGCTGTGCAACAAAAGTTAGTGATAGAACCGAATTGCTGCAAAACCGACTCCACGTAGTAGGACAAACAAGAGTTTGTCCTACCCCTAGAGTGTAATTTAAAATCGCGTAGGCGCGTAGGGGCGAGGCGGCCCGCGGGCTGAGGAGCAGGCGGCTGAGGCTGGCCGGCGAAGCCGGCCAACAAGCCGAAGCTGCGGTGGTGAGCGAAAGCCGTCTGCGACGATTAGCACGCGTGGGGCCGCCGGAGGCCCGCAGCGCCGGAGCCGTGACAGAAACCCTGCCTGCTGCATGTTGCATGCTCGCCTGAAAGCTGCATGCTGCATGCTTGCTTGCATGCTGCATGCTTGCTTGCATGCTGCATGCTTCCTTGCATGCTGCATGCTTGCTTGTTTGCTGCATGCTTGCTTGCATGCTTGCTTGCATGCTGTATGCTTGCTTGCATGCTGTATGCCTGCTTGCTTCATGCTTCCTACAGCGAAAAAAAAACCCACAAAATTGTTCAATACGTTATATCATATTAATATGTTATAATACAGGAAAAGTTTTTAACCAGTGCGCAAATTTTGACATAATAAACTTGAATATATTTTAATAAACACGTATTTTTTGTTTTGATATGTTTCAATAGTAAAAAATTAAGTTAACGCTTACGAGACTTGTTTACTCAGAAATTTATTTTATGGACGTCGCTTGCCAGTCCGTCGACCGGTCGCCCGATTCACGCCGCGCGTCGACCGGTCGCCTGACGCGCCAGCTGCTATCAGAAGTACTCACGCGCGCTCGCGGATTATTGACCCCAGTTTAGCGCTACAATTTTTTAAGTTTAGACTGTGTAAAGTTATTTGTAAACGTAATTTTTCGTAAATTCCAAATTATCCTTCATACTTTCATGGGCTTAGGACCATCAAAATGCAGAAAATAAATCATAATAAGTAAGAAAGTAATACGTTTTAGTCCATTCAAAACAAAACATTTAGGTATGATAGGTACTTAGACATGATACAATTTGCGTCAATGTCT
Source organism: Mesoligia furuncula (assembly GCA_916614155.1). NCBI lineage: Eukaryota > Metazoa > Arthropoda > Insecta > Lepidoptera > Noctuidae > Mesoligia > Mesoligia furuncula. The sequence goes on from OU744794.1 coordinate 7,812,118, forward strand.
AATCAAAGAGAACCTAAGACACTAAGATTGTTTATAATTTCTTCTTACCTCTACATTTTATTAATCACAATAATTTTAGGTATTGTTCGAAGTGACCTCGTCCTTTTTCAAGGCATAAACGTCCACGTTTAAATAAGTAAGCATTTAGTTTGTTTAGGACACTAACACCACTTTTTACTTCATTGAAAGCGTTAATTATTTTTTCTTTCAAGTCATCTAGGCTCTTTCACTTGTTTCATACACCTTGGTTTGCTGCTAAAATTGTCCTCTCATTAGGGACCGTGGGATTGAGGATCCTTTGGGCTCGCATACGAGGTACGCTCTCCCTTTCGTATCTTCTTCGTGCTGCTCGTAAATTTTCATTGCTTAACAAATACACTCGCACCATTTCATAATACTCGCGGTGAGTAAAATGAGACATTGTCACTACGCTAGTCTAGTACGCGGCACGCGCGCAGGGACGGCGAAGAGACATCCGACCTCCGCTTCCGCAAGTGACGTACTGCATGTGCATGCGTTTTGTTTATCAAACGCCGGCGCCGCGCCGCATGCCCCCGCACCCCCGTCTCGTGCGCTAGGCGGCCTTCGCGTTTTCATTCATGCTCATTCATAGTATTACTATTAAATTATATCCATGTCTTGCTTATTTCAAATTGGGACAAAGTGGAAAAATGAAAAAAAAAAAAGTCATAAACTAAAAATGGAAATGTGTTCTATTGCTTACACTGAGCCACCAAAAAAAATTTGCGCACTGGTTAAAAACTTTTCCTGTATATTATCTGATTCAGGAGATATGGCTTTTTTCCAATCGTCGAAATAAATTGGTATATCCTCTTCGGGCAAATTTATGCTTTAAGATATTATGCTTAAAAAAGTTATGCTTTAGAACTTTATGCTTAATAAAGGAGATGGCATTTTTTGGCATTACTAATTTTGGAAAGCTACAGAATTCAAAGCTATTTTTAAAAAAAGCGCTTATTTTTATGTACTGATAGCCAGATTAAGTTTATTATTGACAATGGGGATAAAATCTCGATAAATATGAGTAGGTAACTTGATTTGATCGAACACAGAGCGGCCGGATACAAGGTTTTTTTTTATTTTTTTACTGACTTCAAAAAAGGAGGTTTTACACCGCATTATATTGTAGTCTTTGTTTCAACCTCCTTACCCTAAACATGGACACTCAATAAAACCCATAAACATGACTCTTTAGAAGATGACATTTCACGTCATGTTATTTATTTTATTTCGGCAACTTCACAAGTCACATTCATAGATAAAAATACTAAATGTACAAGTCACATTCGCTCGCTCGCTACTGTTTTGTCCTGGTGTAAATGTTTTGTGCTCCCAAAGATTTACGTGGATCTTTTCAACGACCTGCTTTTGGATTTCGAAGACTCCTACCTTTCTGAACAACCGTTGCGAGACTTGGACCTCTATGTGTTTGTGTGTATAACATTACGAGTCAACGTGATGTCAACCACGGACCGCTGCCTAAACTATAACTATACTATCTACCTTCTTGTACCGTTGGGCACCGACAGGTGTGTGTCAACTGTGGATCTTCTACAGCACGTTCCAGAAATCACCAATTACGGGCTGATTCGGACAGAGAACGAGGCATATATAAAGTGATTCGAGAATGGAATGGTACTTGGCATGGGCACGGCATCAGGCTAGCCTGTCTTCCCCTGCACCTTTCTTAGATAATATATTGCTAATATATGATGAATAAAATATTATGATTAAATACCTACTACTTTTTTATTGTACCTACAATAATCCTGTCATCCTTAGGTAATTACCATTAACAATATTATATGCTTAGAGTCCGATAAGTGAGTCTTTAAAGTCTCCTGAGTTTTCTGTGACTACCTACTATGTTTAATTAAATTGACAGAGTACACTTAGGCTGCGTTTCCACCAGAGATGAGCGAGGATACGTAGGTTGAAACTAACCAATAACAACGCTAACTTAATTCAAGCTATGAAAATGAAGCGATGTTATTGGTTTGTTTCACACACATCCCTCACTACGCATCCTCGCACATTTCTGGTGGAAACGCAGCCTTAGACTGCCATTAGGTCTATATATGATCAGTGAGTAAATCTTTGAATTAAACAAACTTCAACAAATAGTTATCATTTTTCAAGTCATTACAAAGCATAATTAGCAATATGTTATGCATACAATAAACATTTATGCGTTAAAATAGTAATAGAGGTAAAATAACCTAAAATGAATGCACTTAACCTCACTTTTACAAAAATTAAGATTTCTCTTGAACCCCATTGTTATTATTGTTTATTTATTTTTTTAACAAAAGCTCTTAATATTCCCTTTCAAACTATGCCACTTTTATTTTTGTAAAAACTAAAAAAGTTTAATGCCAGCGTTCTATGAACTTCTGCCATTCTCCTTTATGCTTTAGAATATTATGCTTAACACTTTGCGGGACACTGAACGCCTCTCGACGTAATAACAATAAAACTTCTATTGTGTCTCGTTCAGTGTCCTTCAATGTGTTAATCATTATTATGGTTAGAGAAATTATCTATACATATAATAAATCTGTAGAAGGGTCAATTCTGTACATTGAAAATATTGAAAAAATAAATAGCGGGGGGTGTTGCTGGATCGATACCAAACCCAAATATGTGATTAAAAAAATTTTTGTCTGTCTGTCTGTCTGTCTGTCTGTCTGTCTGTATATGCAGGCATCACGTGAAAACTAACGGTTCGATTTCGATGAAACTTGGTATAATTATACCTTATTATCCTGGGCATAAAATAGGATACTTTTTATCCTGGAAAAATACGTAGAAAAAAAAAATCTTATTTTTCGGTTTTATTCATAGACGTTGTTCTGTAGAACCGCGAACACACGTTGCATTACCCGTAGTGGATAATTTTCCATTTCAATTTAAGAGAATACAGTTTCCTGTAGCTTTGTGTTACGCCATGACAATAAATAAGGCTCAAGGTCAGACCCTAGGAGTTGCTGGCGTAGATCTTACCGCGAGTTGTTTTTCACACGGGCAACTTTACGTAGTTCTTTCCCGTGTGAGCAGTCCAAGAAATCTTCATGTTCATATTCCGGACGAGCTCACTAACAATGTTGTGTATGCTGAAGCTCTCAATTAACTTTCTGTCGCATTGTCACGATCACTTTTTTATTATTGCAAACTTTTCGTCACTGTCAGTAATTTACTGCTACATGCTACTTATCAAGGTCGGAATTACTATGGAAAAAATACTTACTATAGAACGCGAGCTCAACAGCAGTAGCTCAATAGAGGGATCTCCTTAATTATTATAGGCTTAGCCGTATTTGGGTCCAATAGATATTTATAAGATGTCATTGTCAGAGTTACTCAAAATGGAGAAATAAAGCATCCACGCGAAGACCGACATCCGCGCGGACGGAGTCGCGGGCGGAAGCTAGTGCTTAATAAAATTATGCGTAAGCTGTTATGCGTAATTATATTATGCGAAAATATAATTATGCCAAACAAAATTATGCTAAGTTATATTAGGTCTTAAAATTTTATGCAAATGGATAGGGAATCAAAGGAATAGCGCAAGGAACAGTCCCTTCGAAGTCTAAACAGCGTGTGAAAAGGCAACACTATACCATACATTGATGAATAATCAACGAAGTAAGTAGGCACTCAAATTAATTTTTTATACACAAATGCAGTTAAGTACCGACATTAAAAATATAGCCTATAGTACGCGCGACCGCACGTAATATTACATTTTAACCTACGACAGCCGCCCGTACTGCTACAGAATAAAGGCGCCTGTCAAACTATTATTTTTACCATGGCGTGAAGTTGACTGTACGCAGGACATCGATCATGGGTTCTCAACATTTTTTATGCAAACTACGTCTTATTACTAGGATTAAACCCCTTTGAACTGTCTAACTGTCTTGTAAGCGTTCGTTTAAGTGACATCCTTAGCCGTTTATGTAGCCTTTGTTATTTACGTGGCAGCCCTAATTTGTAGCAGGTTTATGCGGAATTTAGAATATTGCACCCTTCTTTTTATCTATATATTTCTTTACCTACTTACTTAAACTGTTTACAACAATAACAGTCTCCACACGTTGGGTGTCTGAGGGTGGACGGCGCCAGCGAGGCAGGTCCAGTAAGAGGTCGAGACGACCTAAACGAGTACCGCAATGGTTGGCTCGAGGTGGCTCTAGAAAAGGATGCCTTTGCTCAGCAGTGGGTCAGGGTCAGTGTAGGCTAACTTAAAAAAGAAGTGGTTCTATAGTTATATTTTCACAGAGAAAATGGCGACGTAAGACGGTAAGGTAATCTCGCAATACAATACAACAACAGATAATTTATTGCGTATCATTAAATTACGAAAAGAAAACATTTGAGATATTTAATGTAGGTAGTTTCTTGTCCAGGGGCTGATGTGGGAAACCGGCACGTCCTTGAACCAAGAATTCGGACGGTGGTGGAAGTGGACGGCCCTCTCCTTCTCACAAAGAGGAGGCCAGCAGTGGGAACATTATAGGCTCATTATACAAGCGCCAAATGTTTTTTTTTTTACTGACAATGAACATATTTTGTAAACAACATTTCCCATCAGCCAGCAACATACAAAATCGATATAATGAGTTCGAGTCAACGTGTTTCGACCTTGTGATTAATATTTCAGGGCAAGTGCTTAGGATTACGGTGGCCCGGACACTTATCTAAATTTTTGGGCCGCGGGTACTCTCCAAGGATTATGCCGGCTATGTGGGTAGTTGAATATTTTGTTGTTTAATTGTTTACCTAGTTTCGGTACAAAGTTGTGTAGGTGTATTTAATGGTTTTCCTTTCGATATTTTGAATCTGTAAAATTATAAAGGTAAGGTATAAGTAGTTGTTTGTAAGTATTTATGTTGCGTTGGGGTTGCCTAGTCTAAATGCGGTTTTTTATCAATTATGTATATTCGAGATCGGGTCGAGCTTGATGCGGTTGGTTCGTGGATGAACATCCCTTACTTATCGAAACTGTCATCAGCCCGAAAGTACGACAACCAGTCTTACCAAGGGATTTCGTGTTACACAGTAAGTGGGTTGTGGAGGCCAAATAGGCAGTCGCTCCAATTAAATACTGGTATTCAGCTGCATTCGTTTAGACTGGAAGCCGACCCCAACATAGTTGGGAAAAGGCTAGGCATAACATATTATCAAAAATGTTTATATGAATCGAGCTGCCATTTGAATTTCACAGTCTAATGATTTAGGTACCTACCTACTGAAGAATACCGAAATCTCAAGCAATATTGAAAGCCAGTACCTAACTGTCAATTATTGAGTATTGGGCATCACCTGATTGATATCGGTGGTGGACCTGTGGTATCAGCCCCGACTCGGTCGTGGGTTGGAACCCAGACAGGTGCTTTACTTTGTGTAAATAATTTAATCACCACTGCTCTCAAAACAGTGAAGAAAAACATCGTGGGGAAACCGGCATGTCCTAGAAACCAAAAAAATTCGAAGACATGTGACATTCACAAACCTGCTCTGGGCCAGCGTTGTGGATTATGGCCCTCTCACAGAAAAGAGGCCTATATCCCCAGTAGTGGGAACACTATAGGCTAATGACTGTAAGTTTTTAATGTGTTAAATTCTACAAAAACCGTTCATCATTATCTCAACATCTTAGAAAAAAAGCTATCCTAAAACTTTCATTGTTCAAATCAATTCTTTTACTTTCAGATCCAAAGACAAACATCTTTCTTAACTTCCTCTCCAATATCCGAATGTCAAGATCAGAATAAACTTACAAATTACAAAGTTATAATAATATCTTCAAGACTAGACGGTTTTCTTTTTACTGTTTGAAAAACCGTTTGTTTATCGGTTTTTCCCGCAAATTTTCCCGGGTGATCAACAAGTGGCTACCCCGGATGGAGCTCTCGCTCCGGGGGGCAGTGAGGGTCGACGGGGGGGGGGGGCTACCCGTAGCTACGCAACTAAGCCTCTGGAGTAGGGTAACTCGAGTTTCGTTAAGAATTTATGGTTATTAATTGATCTTAGTTCATTGCATTGTATTTTGAATTCGACGAGATGAGGTTTCTGAGATCTTAATTAAATATTTGATAATTGAGTCTTTATTAAATAGGCTTTCAGATAATGAACTTCAATACCAATGCCACACTTTTAATTCCTAAATAACGTTGTACTACTGAGCAAGACGTGATGTTATCTACTTATTAAAAAACTAAAATTCACTGACAGAGAGCGCGTAGCTTAAGGCTGGATTTAGTGACACTCTCACACAACTCACACCGCCATGCAGTCCGCCAGCGGGTCGCCAGTTTTCGAGTAAGGCACGCCCCCTATACGTTTTTCATTAACAGTGAAGACTATGTGGGTCATTTCTTTTTTCTTTTTTCCTTCTTAGTTAGTTTTTAATTATGATCTGGCAGTTTGAGTAATTTACGCGGCCTACCCAAATGTCCTTTCTTTGATATTGTTCGTCGAACCGTTGAGCTCCTCAAGTTCTGAGTGAGCTGCATGATTTTTGACAAATGCCTGCACTGGTTGGACAGGTCCGCTCAATCTGTGTGGTTCTTTCCTCAAAAGACCTTTTCAGACACCAATCTACATGGTTTTCACACGATCTGACCAAGATTTTGTCTGGACTTTAAAAGAGACTGTGACCTCTGAGTTTATTTCGGCCTTTCTTCTCAGAGTAGTCAGATAGGAAACGCCGACCTCATCTAGTTTAAAAAATATGATTGACTTGTAAAAGGGTTTGTACAAACCTACTGTTGGAAAAAAAAATCAGCAGGCCGCGCTCTAAAAGGCTCGGAAATTACATGAATATGCGAGATCGTAGCGAATCGCACGACCTGCCAATAAGAACAATCAGTGCCGGAACAACCAGCCGGCCGCGGCCTGCTGCACTCTTTATAACATTTTCACCGCGTCTTGTGCGAATGGGCCAACATGCGTCCGCCAGTGGCCCGCATCATCATCATCATCATTTCAGCCGAAAGACGTCCACTGCTGGACATATGCCTCCCCCAAGTTGGGGGGGGGAGGGGGTTGCCATAATCGCCACGCTTGGCAGGCGGGTTGGCGATCGCAGTATAGTATGGTGATGGAATGCATAGAGAACGCTGCTGCCCATTCTCCCGTATGACCCTTAGTCGCCTTTTACGACACCCACGAGAAGTAAAGGGTGGTGCTATTCTTTAAGTCCGGCACCACACAGACATGTTGGCCCGCATGGCATGCTGGAATTGTAAACTCCCATATATGAGTAGCGGTGAGACTGTTAATCAGCGCGATGTAGCTGTACGCGCATATCGATTCGTCAGCGCTGCACTGTAGTTGTTCATAATCATAAGTATTCATTGAAATATCTACGGGCGACCGATGTCAGCGCTGACCGTCCGTCAAGTACTAAATCCAGCTTCCACCGCTGAGTCTAGAGGCTTCTAATTTTTCACAAGAATTCCTTATGCTTGTTCCGGAATGAGGTGATCAGGCAGAAAACCAAAGTTATCGACATAGCTCACAGAACAAACAAGCTGAAGTGGCAATGGGCCGGCCACATTACCCGTAGAACCGATGAACGTGGGGGTGGACGTGTTCTTGAGTGGAGACCGCGAATTGGCAAATGAAGGTGACGCCCTCAGGCCAGATCGAGCGATGATCTTCGCAGGGTGGCTGGTGGCAGCTTGATGAGATTTTCCGAGAACCGAGCTAAATGGCGTGCAATGGAGAGGCCTATGTCCAACAGTGGATTGCTGTAAGCTGATGTGATGAGTTTATAGAGGTATGAGGAACAGGGTGTAAAGTCCATTCATACTCTATAGAAAAGGGAGGATCCTCCGACCAGACGGGTGTTGTGTCTGGCAGGCAACTGCCCGATGATTCATGTCGGGTCGTTGTATCTATGCTAGTTGCGCGGTAAACTTTGCTTGCGCGATGCAGGATTTTGCGTGACGTCAATATGACGCGTTTTTCGCATGTGGAGTTGTAGATACCTACCGCTACAAGTTCCTTATATAACAAGAGGCACCACCAACCCAACCAACCAACCAACCACCAATGGACCTGCACCATCAATGGTGCAGAGGAGACTAATAAGTTGAGTAAGTACCAAAGAAGGATTTTCAAAAATTCACACCCTGAAGAGGTTAAAGGTTGAAAGGAAAGGATTTTGTATTTTTGACCGATGGGAAATCCCATCGGACTTGTTTCAGCATACATTTTCAATGTAACTTCCCAAATGATAGAAAATAAAACAGAGCCACCCTACTACCAAGACAAGCAGTCGACGTCACGTACTTAATATTGGATTTTATTGAAATCGTGTTTTAGTGCCGTAAGTTTTTTTCTGTGAGGAAAAAACAGGTTTAATAAAAATATTCTATAAATGATTATTCTTTAGGTGACATTGATGTTCATGCTCATCTTCGTTATTGTGGAAAAGAAAGTCTAGAACTTACAAAATAATATATTGTCCCATCTTTTTAGTTAAAACATACCTTCGCCACCATACAGCCCAGTAAAATCATCATTAGAAAAAAAAATGTTTCAATGACATAATTAGTTTTTGAGAAAATCGCGGACATACAAACATACATACATACGGTTTTAATACAGAATCTCATTTTTTTGAAGTCGGTTAAAAAAGGTGTAACATTTCCAACTGAAGCCCTAACTCCTGAGCTAGGTGGTAACTTTGTTACAGGAGTGTGTCTTAATTGCCAGATGCTTATAGTTTTTTTTCTAGTAGCGTTATCCCAACTATGTTGGGGTAACCTCCCAGTCTAACCGGATGCAGCTGAATATTTACCCTTATTTTACTTTTACCGACTGCCTATCTGACCTCTACAATCCAGTTTCTGTGTAACTCGATTCCCTTAGGTAAGACGAGTTGTCAGACTTTTGGGCTTCTGACGACCAGTAACGTATGTCAAAAATGGTTTGCGAGGGCCAGGTTACAGTAACAGCTAACGCTACACAACACTCATTTATCATCATCATCATTTCAGCCGAAAGACGTCCACTGCTGGACATAGGCCTCCCCCAAAAGGGGGGGGGGGGGGTTTGCCATAATCGCCACGCTTGGCAGGCGGGTTGGCGATCGCAGTATGGTATGGTGGTGGAATGCATAGAGAACGCTGCTGCCCATTCTCCGGTACGCCCCATAGTCGCCTTTTACGACACCCACGGGAAGTATGGGGTGGTGCTATTCTTTAAGTCTGGCACCACACCAATGCTGCCCCAGATACGGTAAATAGCTCGCGTCAATACTTGAACTGGGAAAACCGCACTTACGACAAAAAAAATAATGTTTTGCAGTAAAGAACTATGAATGTCACATTGCTACCACAGATGAAATTTATTGTTTATCGAAACACACTACGTTAATTTGCCGTATAACAGTTATTTCATAAAACTGCGGTGTTATTCTGTAAAAACATCACCGTGAATAACTTAGGTGAAGTGAGCTTAGAATGAGCTGTCATTCCACCTCGGGCCTAAACAGGCCACTTTGGCAGAATAATGAAATGATAACATAATGGACAGCTAACTGTTAAGTTAATCGTATCAAATCCCATTGGTGGAGGATTTTTCAGTTACTTTTTTTGTCTGTGCTAAAATACCAATCAATCCAATCCAAATCCAATCCCAATCTCTTTGATTGTACCTATGTAGTACAGCGACAAAAAAGAAAAACATGGACAGTCTTCGCCATATTATAATTCATAATGTTATCCTTTTATCCTTTTCCTTCCTCTTCCTTTTCCTTTTTTTTTTTTTTCTTTTTCTTTTTTCCTTTTGTTATCCTTTTCTTTTTTTTTTTTACAAAGTGGCCTTTTTAGGCCCCCTGATGCTAGCGATTGACATTATTGACAGCTCACTTCACCTAAGTTTTCATGGTGATATTTTTAGAGAATAACACTGCTCAAGAATGAAAGTTGTGATAGGTACATGAACGGGTTGTATATACGGACAACTTAAGTTGGTAGTCAATTAGGCAACTATTTTCCCTTACTTTACATTGTATGTTTCAAAGCTATAAGTTATTTGTTCAAACATACTCTCGATCGATCTTCGTACATAACCTTTCGTGCCTCGTTTATGCCTACTAGAGAAGATTGATTGGTCTGTATGGTAACTTAGCTAGGAGTTCTTAACACGCATTATATTGTAAGTATTTGTAAAGCTACAAGTGCTGTTTTGAAACACATAAGGGCAACTTGCCAGCCTGTTACTGATAAGGACCATATAGAAAAATAAGCGGATCTTTTTTGCTTGATCAAAAAGATTGAAGATACTTACTAAGTAAATAATTTAATGTCTTTAGTCATAATCTTATTTCTCTATTACATCTATCTCATAAACCAGGATTTTTTCGTTGGATAAAATAAGCATCTAACCATGAAGGTCTGCCTAAGGAAGGCCTATACGCTAATTGAATAATTACCCTTCACAATATCTTGAGGGGCCCGTGGCTAAATATTAACAGCCGCACAGGTCGATCGATCAGGTTAAGCTACGCTTGCCGCGGTTGGTCTGTGGATGAGTGACCATCTTTACATACCGAGGCCCCTCCGTCCCTCGGAAAGCACGTTAAGCCGTTGGTCCCGGCTGTCATTTGTGGACCTTTGACAGCAAGTCTGACAACCAGTCTTACCAAGGGGTATCGTATTACCCAGTTACTGGGTTGTGGAGGTCAGATAGGCAGTCGCTCCATGTAAAATACTGGTATTCAGTTGCATCCGATTAGACTGGAAGCCGACCCCAACATAGTTGGGAAAAGGCTAGGCAGATGATGACCCTTCACAATATCTCACAAAATTTAAGGCAAGCGATATTTCCCTACATACCTTCTTATTCTCATTTACTCCTGCACTTTTCCTACTTTATCTGGGGGAGGCCTCCTTGTGCATTTGTGCCAGGAACGTCGATCCCGGGTTGTCTCAGAAAATAATTTTCTACGGACAGTTGACCAGCATGGCCTGTGGTCTGCCTCTACCTCTATCAATGTTAAGAAAAGTCTTCACGGAGTAGTTGTTATCACGTCGCATTATATGTCCATACCAACTGAGTCTGCTCTAAAGATTCGTCCCTACATACAACAACACATTTTTCAATTTTCTAAGTAGTGCTATAGATTCGTTTCCAAATGAGTCATTTATTATAGCTTGTACAGTTCCACTCGCCTCCTGAACAAGCAGAGATATCACTTCCCTACACATAAAATACCAACTACAAACCAATTATTATTTTTTAATGAGTTGTTGAATATTTAAATTTAATTAATCACAATTTTATTTTGGGTTTTTATCTGTTTATAATTTAAATGTATGAGTGTAAAACTTTGAACTAGAATTATGTCTGAAATAAATAAATTATTACTATTGTTTTTTAAAAGATCATGTAAGTACCTACTATGAAAATCAATACCCAATACCTAATCATATTTAAAAATAGAACCGAAACGATTACATAGAGCAAAGTATAAGCATTACACAGCAATGTGGTAGGCGAGACGACGACGCCTGTGATTGGTCAGCGGCGGCCATTACAGCCGTATACGGAAAGCGCGCGCGTATCGTATTACATTGCGCATACGCAGATTTAATAGGGTTGGTGCGTCTTGTTCTTTGTACTGATTAGAATATTCTGAAAATTAGCGTGTCTTCTTTTGATTGGCAGTTTTAAGATATGATTACTGTAAAGTTTGAATGGTTCAAAGATATTTGCAATGGCTTCGGTCGTGTTTAGAACAAAATATTCGACCTACCTGTACCTTTACTTGTTTATAAATTAATTATATACTCATAATGATGTTATTAGCAAAAACAAATGCTATGAATTAAATTGTAAAAAGACGCACAAGGTAAGATTAAGTACTCAAACAGTTTCAGTAATATATAAGTCAATGGTTTCTCCATTATTTCAATCTTCACTCAAAATTTTGAAGTTTTTCATTGTTATTCAGTGATTTCACTACTTACTAAGTAGGTGGAAATTACTCACGTGTTTTTTTCTTTTCATTCTCAGCTCACGTGATGCCATTACATAAGCTTCCAGTCGAACGTCACACTCACAAACACAAACTTAGCCTGCGTCATATTAAAACTGAAATTGATACCGCACGTTTCGCGAATTTCCAAGTTTTCCCACCTGTTTAGAATTTCACAACACTCTCACAAACTTTTTGTAAGATTGCCTTAAAAGTATACAATTTCCAATTTATTGTTTGCTAAAGTCACGTCGGGTTAAAATGCGTAGGTACCCGTAGTAGGGTAAGCAGCAGGTTTCTTAAGGAAAGGTGGTTTAAAAATGCGTGCAAAATTGGTGTTGTTATTCCCCCATATAAAACAATTTTCCACACAAAAACGTTGTTTTAAAATGTCACCATCGGTTCCCTAATAATATTTTTATTTATTTTTTTAAACTGAATGTCATTATCCTTCTAAGGAACATGGATGAAAGATAATAAATAATTAGATAAGTTTATAGAATGTTTTTATTTTTTTGTGTCACTTGATTACATTTTGTTTATTTCACAAGTGTTATTGTGTTGTGTTTTGTTTGTTTACATTTTTATTTTTTAATCTGGGGGCACGGGAGTGCCCCCGCCAAGACCAGCCAAGCGAAGCGCAAGGGCACTACCTACCTTTTCTCGAAGCACTTCGTCGTATGAACCCTCTTAACTTGGGTTTGGATTATACCAGATAAACAAAATTTTCGGAATATGATGCCAGTGGTTGACTTATTAAACCTATAAAGTTTCAATTGCATAGCTCTTATACTTTAGATTTTATTGATATCTAAAATACCCCGATTTCGTCACTGACTCACTGACTGATGATCATCAAAATTCTTAAGGTACTTCCTGAAGTCCTAGAAAGCTGAAATTTGGTATGTAAGCTAGTAATAGTACATAAACAACAAAAAAATCTTAAAACTTGAAACTTTTACCCCCAAAAAAAAAAAAAAAATCCGTAAATTTTGATGCTAGAGGTCTGAAAATTTATATAGGGGGTCCTTGTTATAAATAAACCCAAAAAAAAATGAACAACAGCAAAAATACTCGTATAAATATCATAAGCAACTTACAAAAAGAAATGAAATCCCACAAAAACATTTCATGTTAAATGTTGCCAAGACGAGACCATGTAGCTCGCACTGTCAAAAGTAATCAGATCTCATGTAGAGCCAAGCTTCTAACTCTACACGCCCTAACTCTACAAGGCCTGACTTCGCAAACTCTACACCTTAGTCAAAATAATATGGCTTGGCCATTTCGCTACATTCACATGAGCGTAAGGTGAAAAACTCTCATACTGTTAATGGTTCTTGTAGTAACGAAACGGCCAAACCAGATATTTTGACTAAGGTGTAGAGTTTGCGAAGTCAGGCCTTGTAGAGTTAGGGCGTGTAGAGTTAGAAGCTTGGCTCTACATGAGATCTGATTACTTTTGACAGTGCGAGCTACATGGTCTCGTCTTGGCAACATTTAACATGAAATGTTTTTGTGGGATTGTAATTTACCTCGCCTACTTAAGTATGTTTTTGTGTCACTTTTTAGTACAACGTCTTGGGATTCAATTCTGTAAAGTGAACGTATGTAAATAGGTAAATAAAAAATGGAATGGTTCATTTTAGGTATACTTAGTTATCATAAGAAAAATAATACATTCAATAAGTATACATTTTGATTTAATCTTGTTTCCATGAAGGCATAGTTACAAAAGAAAAATTACACCTTCCTAATTATTTCCAACTATTCTGCTACAAACGGATTTCAGCTCCAGCAATTATTATTAATCAGGCTATGAAAAGGATATACCGTCTGGTATCGAGTGGATATTGATTATTACGTCGAGTAACTAAGAGCTATAGGATAACAATCTGAGACAGTCGTAGCAAATAGTGATTTCAAAATTCAGTCCAAAGTCTGATTGATATTGTCGTGTCTACTGCAGACCCACTGTCCCCCTGGTTGTACGGTAGGTTGTTTAAAGTTAAGCGATACCACGTGAAGTGAAAGTAGTGCTTTCACGCATTAGAAAAATTGCGTCGATAAAACCTGCAAAAGCGTAACTGTAAATGAGGTATTTCTAAGGCATCATTCGTTGCTTCATCATTTCAGCCGAAAGACGTCCACTGCTGGACATAGGCCTCCCCCAAGCACCTCCACTTCGACCGGTCCTGTGCTTCCCGCATCCAACGGGTTCCTGCGGCCTTCACAAGGTCATCGGTCCACCTTGTGGGAGGCCTTCCAACGCTACGTCTTCCGGTACGCGGTCGCCACTCCAGAACCTTTCGGCCCCATCGGCCATCTGTTCTGCGAGCAATGTGCCCTGCCCACTGCCACTTAAGTTTGGCAATTCTTCGGGCTATGTCGGTTACCTTGGTTCTCCTGCGGATCTCGTCATTCCTGATTCGATCACGCAGGGAAACTCCAAGCATAGCCCTCTCCATTGCCCTTTGGGTGACTTTTAGCCTTCTTATAAGGCCCATTGTGAGCGACCACGTTTCCGTTCCATAAGTCATCACTGGCAACACACACTGGTCAAAGACTTTCGTCTTGAGACACTGCGGTATGTGGGACGAGAAGATATTGCGTAGCTTCCCGAACGCTGCCCAGCCGAGTCGGATTCGTCGATTTACCTCTTTCTCGAAGTTAGACCTACCTAACTGGACAGTTTGTCCTAGGTAAACGTACTCGTCCACGACTTCGAGTGTAGCGTCTCCGATTTTTATGAGAGTGGGTGTTACATGGGCATTTGACATGACCTTCGTTTTGTCCATGTTCATTTTAAGACCCACTCTTTCGGAGGCTCTACTGAGGTCATCGAGCATTGTACTGAGGTCCTCCATAGTCTCAGCCATGACTACGATGTCGTCGGCAAACCGAAGGTGAGTTATGTACTCGCCATTGATGTTGATGCCAGCCCCTTTCCAGTCCAGAACCTTGAAGACATCCTCCAGTGCAGCGGTGAACAGTTTCGGAGAGATAACGTCTCCCTGTCTCACACCTCGCTGCAGAAGGATAGGTTTCGAGGCCTGATCCTGGAGTCTGACTGACATAGTGGCGTTTTCGTACAGACACTTCAGCACTTCGATGTACCGATAGTCGATCTGGCACCGTTGAAGAGACTGCAGCACAGCCCATGTCTCGATCGAATCAAAAGCTTTCTCGTAGTCCACAAACGCTAAGCAGAGAGGCAGGTTATACTCTTCGGTCTTCTGTATAACCTGTCGCAGCGTATGTATGTGGTCTACGGTGCTAAAGCCTTTACGGAATCCGGCTTGTTCGGGAGGCTGGAAGTCGTCAAACCTGCGCGCGAGACGGTTCGTGATGACTCTCGAAAACAGCTTGTAGACATGGCTCAGGAGTGAGATGGGCCTATAATTCTTAAGGAGGGCATTATCGCCCTTCTTAAAGAAAAGTATCACCACACCCCTGTTCCATGCCTGTGGTGTTTTGCCCTCGAGTATGACGGAACCAAACAGCTTCTGAAGGGCCTTCAGGACGGGTTTTCCGCCAGCCTTCAGCAACTCGGCCGTAATTCCGTCATCACCCGGTGCCTTGTTGTTTTTGAGCTGCTTCAGAGCCATCCTAATCTCGTACAGGCTGACGTCCGGGATGTCTTCGGTATAGTGCCGGGTCAATCTGGCTCTTGGGTCGTTTGCCAGATTCATAGCGGGGTTATTTGTTGAAGTGTATAACTGTCCATAGAACCTCTCGATCTCTCTCAACAGCTCAGGTTTGTCGGATACGATCCTGCCATCATCGGTCTTCAGTCTCGTAAGCTGGCTCTGCCCAATAGACAGATCTCTAGCAAAGACCTTGGAGCCTTTATTTCGCTCTATCGCGTCCTTAATACGATCTGTATTAAAACGGCGAAGATCGCTTTTCAAGGCCTTAGAGATCCGTCTATTGAGTTGCCGGTAATTTAGCGCATCATCCGTAGACTGCAGGATCATATCGCGCCTCTCCTTCATGAGCCGCAAAGTAGGATCAGAGAGCTTCTTTTTTGAATTCGTACGGCGGGCCTGGAAGATCTTAGACCCGACCGTATGGACAGTTTCCACGAACCCATCGTTATAATCGTCCACGGAGCTCCCTAGGCATTCGAAACGATTCTGGAGTTCGAGCTGAAAGCTCTCGGGGTTTTGGATCTGGATCGGTGCTGGACGGAGCGTAGACTTCATCAGTCGAGATCTTTCCAGCTTGATATTTAAGTTCAATGTGCCTCTTACCATACGGTGATCACTTCCGGTTTTCACCGCGTTGATCACAGAGACATCATTGAATACTTGCTTCTTCGTCGACATAATGAAGTCAATCTCATTTTTAGTTGCACCATCCGGGCTCTGCCAGGTCCACTTTCTATGCTCACGTTTTCTGAAGAAGGAATTCATCATAAAGAGGCCTTCCTTCTCCATAAAACTGGCCAGTAGGTGGCCCCGGTGGTTCCGGCATCCAACTCCAAATTGCCCCACTCGCAGCTCATCATCGTTACGTTTACCCAGTTTCGCGTTGAAGTCCCCCATGACAACGGTAAAGTGAGTTTTAGAGCCATGCATGGCTCTGGAAATATCCTCATACATGGTCTCCACCTCATCGTCGGGGTGTGACGAGGTCGGGGCGTAAACCTGTACGACCTTCAGCGAATACCTTTCGGATATTCTGAGTATAAGGTACGCCACCCTGGTCGACACACTCTCGATCTTCACCACGTTGCTCACAAGGGACTTATGGACGATAAACCCGACACCACCTTGGGACTGCTGGTTGCCCTCCCGGAAATAGAGCAAGTTTCCGGATTTAAGGATTATCGAGTCCTCCCCCTCTCTTCGGACTTCAGATAACCCCACTATACTCCATCGTATCTTGCTCAATTCTTCCTCGAGTTCGGTGATCTTCTCGTCGGTCCGGAGTGTACGCGTGTTGTATGTTGCCAGGTCCAGTTTTCGGTGATTGTGGTAGCCGGATCTCTTCCGGGGATTCTTAGCACCCCTTGCCTCACCGTGGCCTTGGCCGCTACCGTAACCAAGGGTAGGCGGGCCGCCGGGTACTAGGGGCCTAGTGATTGTGCTTGTCATTCTTGGGGGGGTTTTGCCATAATCGCCACGCTTGGCAGGCGGGTTGGCGATCGCAGTATAGTATGGTGGTGGAATTCATAGAGAACGCTGCTGCCCATTCTCCGGTACGACCCTTAGTCGCCTTTTACGACACCCACGGGAAGTATGGGGTGGTGCAATTCTTTAAGTCCGACACCACACGGACTTCCGACACCACACGGACTCCGACACCACACGGACTATTCGTTGCTTGGAAAAGGATAATTTTCAACAGTGGACAATTAGACCTGACTGTATTCAGGGTGGCAGGCACATAGCGCTAATTGAGGGGCCTTTTAGGGCCGAAGCCTGCCGGGTCAGCGGGATTGTCCGAAAGGGTTACCGCTGGCCCGGAACATAAAGGGCTAAGGAAGGAACACGGGTTGGTTTTTTTTTGATAAATACCAAAAAAAAAAACGTCGATGCGCAACCTTTTGTCATGGATTCTGTACAGTATGATTCTGAACCAGCGTTGAAATTATTGGCAGCTTTTTTAGGGTTTCGTACCTCAAAAGGAAAAAACGGAACCCTTATACTCGTAGGATCACTTTGTAAGATCGCTCTTAGCGATAAGACCGCCCATTGTGTCACCCTTTGTACAGTTTCTATATTTATGTCTGTAATTTATATGGTGTACATAATAAAGAAAGAGTATTCTATTCTATTCTATTCTTTGTTGTCCGTGCGTCCGACAGTCTGTCAAGACCCTTTATCTCGGGAACGCGTAAAGGTATCGAGTTGAAATTAAAACCATATACTCAGCTCTACAGTCCCTTGGAGCTGTGAAAAAATTAAAAAGGAACCCTTATACTCGTAGGATCACTTTGTACAGTTTCTATATTTATGTCTGTAATTTATATGGTGTACATAATAAAGAAAGAGTATTACAGTTACAGTTTGCGCATTAATGTCCCTGTATATGAATTAGCTTAAAATCCAACTTATGGTTGGATTCTAACAATCTTATTTTAGCAGTATTTTCTAAGAAACTTATGTACTGTGATTTCTTTTCAATTCTGATTAGTTCTACTCAAGTTGGCAGGTCGATAAATAATTCAACTGATGGTTAAAGGTGATTACCGCCATTTTAGACGTCAAACACTCCCCGGTAGATTACCGATACCTACGCAGTTTTCCGGACAAATTCATTGTTACGAAGTTTTCTCTTTATTTTTTAACATTTCTGAATGCTGTTTTTGTAACTTCTACAGTAATTTAATCTTAGCCACACAAATGACCTTAATACCATAATATTATCCTATTAAATTACTAATAAAGTAAATCAGAACATTAACTGCTGGTTCTGCAGTAAACTGTCTACAGTGCAACGAACGGTAGTAACAACATTATTGGTTTTCAACACTAAACAATGTACGGATATATTGTTCATTTGTTGAATGGCTGCGGTTGAGGTCGGGTTTCGGATTGGTGGCTGTTTCTGTTTCAAAGTTATGCGGTTACATTAATTAAATGATTTTTTTTTCTGTAATACCGAAAAAAAAATGAAATTATTTGATTAATGAAAAAAAATGCATTATGAATTCCTGTTTATGTAGTTTCAGTAATAATAGGCTAGCAAAGCGACTGCGTCATAATGTAGAGTAGATGGATTGAACTATGACTTAATCATTGTTATTAATTTTGCCACAAAGCCTTTGTTGAAAGGGTTGTGATCAAATACGGAAAACATGCCTTACGTAAAGGGAAATGAAGTTGAATTTTGCATAAGTCGGTGAAGCTTTATGAAACTCACCTACCTATTATATACAGACATGTTCAATATTCATAAGTACTAAGAATAGAAAAATCATTAATGAATGCGCTGACAACTGTTTGATTTTACTCAAAAACTTGGCAACAGTCCGAACACAATCTAGAACTAAGTAAGTCATAGGTCATAAATCATTTTCGAAGCAAAAAAACATCTCAACTATTAGAAACTTCTTCAAATTATCTTTGTCCTTCGTATTAATGTGTGGAAACCTCGATGTACTCAACTATATGATGCGAGCCAAGTCACTACACCGCGTTGAGAAAAAACAAATGCACCGCGGCTGCCGTGTAAACAAACATGCGCGGACGCAACTCAGAGGAGGTGGCGGCAGATGTGGCAGTAGGTAGAAAGAAGCATCTTGTTTTTTTTTTTCATAATCTTTATTGAACTAGGGAATTTTACTACCACAATGCGTATGACAGTCCCATCGTACCCTAAATACATAGTAGGTATTGTTGCGGATTACATTTGGGACATAAACCTGAACAGACTCTTCGCATCATCACCATTTGGCTGAGACAAAATTTTCATCACGTCGGGGTCACCAGTATCTCTGTATGAGGAACAGGGTGCAAAGTTCACTGATCATCATCATCATTTCAGCCGAAAGACGTCCACTGCTGGACATAGGCCTCCCCCGGTTTGCCATAATCGCCACGCTTGGCAGGCGGGTTGGTGATCGCAGTATGGTATGGTGGTGGAATGCATAGAGAACGCTGCTGCCCATTCTCCAGTGCACCCCTTAGTCGCCTTTTACGACACCCACGGGAAGTGTGGGGTGGTGCTATTCTTTAAGTTCGGCACCACACAGACACACAAGTACAATGATACTCTATAGAGAAGGGAGGATCCTCCGACCAGACGGGTGTTGTGTCTGGCGGGCAACTGCCCGATGATTCATGTCGGGCCGTTGTATCTATGCTAGTTGCGCGGTAAACTCTGCTTGCGCGATGCAGGATTTTGCGTGACGTCAGTAGAACGCGTAGTTCGCATGTAGCGTTGTAGATACCGCTACAATGGGATGTGCCGATACCAAGTCAGTTCAACCTCAAGCCCCAAAACAGATCATTTCTAATGAAACTCATATCGAACAGAATCCATCAATAAGTTATGTAACTCTTCGAAAACTCCATACTGGATTTTGTTATGTGAGTTATTACATGTAATAATGATGATATAGGATAGACAGAAAGTGTGAATGGCGAAATTAAATAACCGTTTTCATGATCAGCTGCTCTAACATCAGGATTCTGAAAGACCAATCAGGTCGAAAATTTACTAACTGATTATCAAACTCATGCTTGATTTGATAGGGTGTTGTTATTTCAATCAACCCATCTCTGCTATTAACAAACCTAGAATAATCTTACTCCGTTCATACTATCCAAATGGAAAAATACTTTCATATTGCGAAACTTAAACTTAAATTAGGCGCCCGTCTTCCACAAATTAAGTACAAAACTGTATCTGTGGACTAATTTAACTTTAAGCTGTAATTTGTGGTAAGAAAATAAAATCTATTGTATTCTATTCTAAACGTGTACCTGGGACTGTCAAACTATTACTGCTCCCTTGTAAAAAGGGGATGGTGCTATTCATTCTGCATAGCTCTTTCTGTTTTCCACACGGAAGTGATATATATATAATTGATTATATATATTATTGTCTGTGTGGTCCGGACTTAAAGAATTGCACCACCCCTTACTTCCCGTGGGTGTCGTAAAAGGCGACTAAGGGTCTTACCGGAGAATGGGCAGCAGCGTTCTCTATTTATTCCACCATCATACCATACTGCGATCGCCAACCCGCCTGCCAAGCGTGGCGATTATGGCAAACCCCCCCCAAAATTGGGGGAGGCCTATGTCCAGCAGTGGACGTCTATGGGCTGAAACGACGATATATTATTGATTTGTGATTTATATATATATGTGTGTCAGGACAGGACGCCGATTGGAGCTGGATTCTTTACTGTTGAACATTTTACCGACTGGCGGGGTGGCCGCAACGCCACGCGAAAGTGTAGGCATTTATCGCTGTAGGTACGGCCGAGTGAAGGAAGCCCGATTTTACTACGCGTAGATGTGTGTTACGGGCGAGAAGAAAAACTCTGAAGATGATTAGATATTGATTTTAAAGTTATATTTGAACTTAACAAAATTTATAAAACGAAATGTTAGACAGTTTCTAGGCAGTTCCAGTTTTTGTCCGTACGATGTCCGATGGTCAAGAGAGCTGCGCCACGCCGCTGCACAGTGGATCGACTCCATACAAACTGGCGGACATAGGACTATAAAAATATAATTTCAAGATTTTTGGAAAACAAATGATGCCAATGTGCTCTCCTCAGTAATCTAAATTGAAAGTACTCTTATGGTTTTTTCGATTAAAGCCTAATTTTAGGAGTAATATGAGTAAAACTGATTGCAATGTATGGAAAATTATATAAAAAAAATGTTTTCCTGCGATTCCCGCACATTTTCCGGTTTTGACGCTTATAATATATTTTGGCATAATATTTAGGAGATTTCGTCCGAACATACTTATGTCCCCTAGTGTCCCCCCTTTGAGATATACGACAAATATATGATTTTTATTTTTTGTATCAATAACTCTTCTTGTTGTTATATGATTTTAGTGCAAATGAGGCTTTAGTTTTGTACAAGATATAATAATAACAATCGCAACATTACACAATGTGAGTATTGTTAGTAAATAAAGTATGAACATCAACAGCCGGCTAGCAAGATAATCGCAATTAGTTAATTGGATTACCATTACCATTACCATCATTAGTCAACTTTCCAAATCCTTCTTGTAGTCCTTTGTCCATTAGTTAGTTTTGTACAAGATATAATAATAACAATCGCAACATTACACAATGTGAGTATTTTTAGTATTAGATACAGGAAATATTTTTCTAATGTTTAATATGACATTTAATGGAGAAATTCAGATGAAATAAAAAGATATGTTTTCATGGTTTTTTGTAGGAATTAAAACCAAAGAACATAAGTGTATCCGGAACCACGGAAGGCCATAATGATTTTAATGGAAGGAAATTGCAATTTTAACTAAGTACACTTATTCATTACAAGACCTTATATTGCCTTATGTTTTAAAATACGTAACTACCCTCATTTATCTACATCTCTTCATAATCTCATGTATCTTTTTTTTACAATAAATGCGTAATTATTTAAGTATTCTTAATGGACAAAGGACTACAAGAAGGATTTGGAAAGTTGACTAATGATGGTAATGGTAATGGTAATCCAATTAACAAATTGCGATTGTCTTGCTAGCCGGCTGTTGATGTTCATACTTATTTACTAACAATACTCACATTGTGTAATGTTGCGATTGTTATTATTATATCTTGTACAAAACTAAAGCCTCATTTGCACTAAAATCATATAACATCAAGAAGAGTTATTGATACAAAAAATAAAAATCATATATTTGTCGTATATCTCCAAGGGGGGACACTAGGGGACATAAGTATGTTCGGACGAAATCTCCTAAATATTATGCCAAAATATATTATAAGCGTCAAAACCGGAAAATGTGCGGGAATCGCAGGAAAACATTTTTTTTATATAATTTTCCATACATTGCAATCAGTTTTACTCGTATTACTCCTAAAATTAGGCTTTAATCGAAAAAACCATAAGAGTACTTTCAATTTAGATTACTGAGGAGAGCACATTGGCATCATTTGTTTTCCAAAAATCTTGAAATTATATTTTTATAGTCCTATGTCCGCCAGTTTGTATGGAGTCGATCCACTGTGCGCTGTAGCGCTCTCGTCGACACGAACGTCAGGCTAGAATATGTCGAAACGCACCAACTTCAACCTTGCGTTTCGTTGTCAATTTGTCAATTGACAACGAAACGCAAGTGTGAAGTTGGCACGGGATGTCGGGATGACATATATATCATCATCTGCCTAGCCTTTTCCCAACTATGTTGGGGTCGGCTTCCAGTCTAACCGGATGCAGCTGTATACCAGTATTTTACAAGGAGCGACTGCTCATCTGACCTCCACAACCCTGTTACTGGGTAATACGATACACCTTGGTAAGACTGGTTGTCAGATTTTCGGGCTTCTGACTACGTTCCACGAATGACAGCCGGGACCGGCGGCTTAACGTGCTTTCCGAGGCACGGAGGGGCCACGGTATGTAAAGATGGTCACCTATCCACAGACCAACCGCGGCAAGCGTAGCTTAACCTGATGGATCGACCTGTGCGGCTGTTATTATTTATTATATATTTTAATCAGTAATACAGTATCAACTAGTACGGGGTATTGGGACTGTTACTGGTGGCTTTATATATTGTAACGTCCACAGTATACTTAAAGTAATAAAGTCTTTGTGATTCATTGTGATGAATGAGAGCTAAAATTATTCTAGGAGACAATAGCTTGCTTGGGTCAAGGGGTAATAGACTAGAAAGTATCTCATTCCTCTTAAAATGCAAGTTTCAAGTACATCCAGGGCTAAAAACTAGTTAAATAACCACTTAAATGAAATGTCGTGTCTGCAGTTCACTCTATGTCGAAACGTGAGCCAAACGGTGTTGGAGGGCGGGCGGCGCGGATAGGGGCGCGGAGGGGAGAAGCGCCCCGTATATGGCGTGCGTTGGCGCAGTAACTATACAGTGGAGAGCAAAAATATGTAACGCGTTTCATTGTTATTATTTTGATTTATTGTTAAATAATATTTTTTTTTATATATATATGTAGATAATATTCAAGTTAGTTTTTATAATTTCATCATTCAATGACTAACAGTTTTCGTCATACAAAAATAGTTGTAACAGTTTCAGTATAAAATAAAAATATAGAAGGTAAAACCTAACCTAAGTAAAATTAAATATCCATTTGATATTGTTCAATACACCACAACAATTTTTTTTTTAATCTTATATTTTGAATTGTTTCGTTATTTGTGTGTTTTTTTTATTTGTTCTCACACATAGAAGTAAGTAATAAGAATAATGTACCCATGATTTTGTAAAATCTTAATATAAAAGTGTCCTTGTGGAGTTTCTTGCCCGTTCTTCTCCATAGAGATCTACGTTTTAGAATGGGCAACTAGCTTCAACTTTCTGACTAACTGACCGACTATTTAATTTTGACAATTCAAAAGTGCCTGTAAATGGTTTAATTGAAACAAATGCTTTGAGTTTGAGTTTATTCTGTATAGTTTCACCAACTACTTAATTCAATGTAATGCTATAATCAATATGGCTTCAAACTTGATTGACTTAATTAATCGATACATATGATAAATTTTAGGTCGCCTTTCGTGTCTGTCTGTGTGACCGCGGTAATTCTTCTAAAATACGCAACGGATTTCGATGCAGTTTTCACCATTCTTTAGAGAATTTATTTTGAAAGGTTTATGTGAATATTATTATTAATTTTTATTGAACTTGCATATATTAAAGAAATCTCTATCTTTTATCAAGTTTTAAAATATATGCAAAGCAAGGGTGGGTCGCTTGTTTAAAATTAAATAGAGCCTGTGATGCATATGTCGCAGCCAACTGGTTTAATTAGCCGTTTAGTTAACCGCCTAGCCTTTTAACTAAACAGCGGCCGGTCAACTAACGGCCTGAATGATATTCAATTTTAGTTTAGGTTGGAACTGTAACCAATGAAACGCGAGCCGAATTGGTCGCAGTAAGTAAGTCAGGGCACCCCGACCGGGTTAGTTAAGGTTACAACTGTGATCAACCGCGTGCGAGCCGAGAGAGCGAAGCGAGGCGAGCACTACTTCCAAAATCAAAATCAAAATGTTTTATTTCACATAAACCTACTGCACTTATGAAACGTCAGAAGCTAGGTGCACGGTTCCAATTGGTCGTTTCCTATGGAGAAGAACCGGCAAGAAACTCCATGGTTACTCTTTTTAAAAATAATTGGCTTTTACAATGTTTCCAGATTACAGTAGGTATGGGAGGACAGCGCAGGCTTGTCAACAAGTACCAAGTACTTAATAAAATAGAAAATGGTCTACAGATCTAAAGTCTATAAGGCCTACAAAGTCCTCACATTTACAAAATAAGAATCTATCAAAAGGATAAATAATAAAAAAAGAAAAATAATAATAAAAACCTACTAAAACCAAGTGTTATGATTCCCATTAAAACCTCTAATAAAGAGGTGAAAATTTTCAATTGTCTGTATATAATGTCAAATAATAAAGAAATTATGTCAAAGAGAATGTAAAAAAAAAAAAATTAAACATCGTTCCAAAGGCTAGGTGGTTAACGAAACGGCTAATTTAATCAGTTGGCTGCGACACATACACCACATCTATAAAAGTCAATGTAATAATACAAAAACTAGGTCTTGACAGCTGACATTTCCTTCAGCAAAACAAACATTACGAAACCAACTTTTCTTCACGACCGTTCTCGTCGACTGTACTCTGGGGCGCCGGCTGTTGTCGGGCTGCTGCGCGTGCGACGACGCCCCGCCCACTCGCCTTTGTGTGCGTGCCTATGACGCCGACAAGTCTTTCACACTCGCAACGGACTCATTCCTTCAGCTACCAGCAGTCTGACACCACTGAAATTTAATACAATTTTTCCTGCCAAAGGTTTTAAGCAAAATATTGGTGTTTTTCAAACAAAATAAACTAATTAATGGACGTTTGGGTCATTGCAATGTTAAAAGCATTAAAACACAAATGTATATTGATTCATTTTCTTTGAAAAACAGCTCGTGAGCAATTCTGGGATCCATAGGTCAGAATGCAAAGGATGCACATGTCCATAATTTTTCGCTTTAGTGTAGATCAGAGTAGCCCGCGAAATTCAAACTTTCTTACGTTTTTTGTAATTTGCAGGTTAGTATCAGGTTGTATCTATATGATTCGCATCTCCCTTAAGTACGCCTGAGAAACACCTGTCTACTATCTATTTGACAAATAGACCAAACTTTGATTTCCAATCATTAGTAACAGCTAACATGATATTGGCGAGACACCCAGGTCTTCCTGTCATGACCTAGATAAATCACCCGTTAACCTGGCAACGCAACACTAGGTGTGACCTGGAATTGTCATTGAACTCTTAGAACGTTGCTCATTTATTTTCATTATTGTTCGAAGAGTTTTGTGACAGCTGTCAATACTATTAGTTAGGAATAGTATAAGACAGGTGTCTTTAGGATAAAATGACCTCCACTAATTAGGTTTTGTCTTGCTTTGTTCGTTTTGGTCTGGAAGTCGACAAAAACTTTCATGGAAAAATGGCTTTTAAATACTCCCCTGTGCAACCTTCGAAGGGATTTTTTTTGTGTTTGTTTTGCTAAGAACCGATCATTTTTAATAAACTTGTACTGTTGTTCCACTCCTTGGCAAAGTCCTTATATCTTCTCTCGTCCCGATGTTGTGCTTCTTACCGCCAATAATTGAAAATTTTAATTTCGTTCAATTCCTTGTAAAGATTATTATTTTATTTTCTGTTATTGAAGGTTTTCTACTTGACAAAGATGTACGTTCTCTCGTTCTGAATCATTCATTCACATTTATTATTAAATCGATAAGGATTCTCCCGTTTCTATGAAGTCTGGTTTTAAACCAAGACCTTCCATATCATTAGCTTACGACATCCTACCTTTCCTTATAAAGCGATGAAATAAAAATCATAACCTAATTAGTTTGACCGGTGGCTGGGAGTACTAGTAGGAAGACTTGAGGCGAGTATATAGGTCGAGATACTGGCTCGTTGCCAAGGAATTAGTCACCCAGTGTGTAGCCAACGCATGACGATAGCGTTAAAGGTTACTCTGATACGTGAGACGGGGATTTTTGGGATTATGTTGTGAATGTTGTTCCAGTGCTGCAGTGGTCTGAATGGGTCATCATTCTGTTGCAGTTTGTAGACGTGTTCCAGTGCTGCAGTGGTCTGAATGGGTCATCATTCTGTTGCAGTTTGTAGACGTGTTCCAGTGCTGCAGTGGTCTGAATGGGTCATCATTCTGTTGCAGTTTGTAGACGTGTTCCAGTGCTGCAGTGGTCTGAATGGGTCATCATTCTGTTGCAGTTTGTAGACGTGTTCCAGTGCTGCAGTGGTCTGAATGGGTCATCATTCTGTTGCAATTTGTAGACGTGTTCCAGTGCTGCAGTGGTCTGAATGGGTCATCATTCTGTTGCAGTTTGTAGACGTGTTCCAGTGCTGCAGTGGTCTGAATGGGTCATCATTCTGTTGCAGTTTGTAGACGTGTTCCAGTGCTGCAGTGGTCTGAATGGGTCATCATTCTGTTGAAGTTTATAGACGTACCTACATTCAAGAAATAAAATAATAATATGTTGAGCACCTTTTTTTTGTGTGGGTAATCGTCAAATGACCCCTCCCGCTCTGGGTGGAGCGGAAGGGAGTGTCAGACTCTTACTGCCTAAAACCCACCCGTGTTTCTTCCTTAGCCCTTTATGTTCCGGGGTAGCGGTAACCCTTTCGGACAGTCCCGCTATATGTTAAGCACTATAAGATTCATTTTTACTTGCACGTTATTGTTTTTCCGACGTCATTGTAACTCCAATCTGTTAAAGTGGGACTACCTCGACGGAACGGCAGTAGGGTGTGGCTATCTCTGTCGCAAACCATGCTCCATCTTATATCCTACCCAAAACATGCAGTGTCTTTTTGACAGCATGTGCGTTGTGCGCCCGACGAAGCCGTGGAAGTGTGTGAAAACTTCGGCTTTGAATAGAATAAGAAGAATAATTGACATAACAAATCCCAATTTAATTTTTTTTTCTCTCTCTCAATTTCTTTTTTTTTACATATTGAATGAAAATTAGTTTGAAAAGGTAACATACGCCCGCTATGAGGGAAAGGATTTTGTTTGAAAATTGCTAAGCATTATTGCTCCATGACCGACAGCGTTCCGTTGAATGGCTTGATTATATTTCTTCGGGAAATAATTTTCTTGTGAATTCATCATGCAATACCGCGGCACTTACTTGTAAAGCTTCTTTGACTAAAGAAATGGAATAGTTTTTGCTAGAAACAGACCCTGACCGCAAAGTAAGTGAGCCTTACAAAAACTGCAGAAAATAATTTTCTTTCATTGTTTCCCTGAAAGTGATGTAATTGTTGGGTTATTTAGAAATGCCGATTGTTAGCACAATAAGAGGTTTATTCTCAACAAAGAAAACTTACACAGACAGAGTAGACTAGTGAACGTAAAAATGAACCGGATACAGTGGAAGTGACAGAATTTGAATTTAGTTTCCACAGATAATAATTACCGCTGACATTCTCGATAGGTTTGGATTTACATATTTAACAACATGATATTTGAAACAACAGTGATGAGAGGTCCTATGAGTCCTGAGTGTGATTACCGCGAACTATTTTAGACCTATAAATTTTCTGTGACATAGTTATATCAACGTGCTTAGGGCTGATTATTCAATCGACAGATAATTTTTAGTCGTGGAGTAAAATTGACGTCTGACACATTTTGAATCGGAGAACTGTCAAAAATTCAAAATAATTCCTCTGATAAAATTATCTGGCGTTGGATAAATCAGCCCTTAGTCTTAAAGAATTACCATATCGAATTAATTCTAAAGAAATGAGCAAAATAATTATTAGTGCCATTAGAACCACATGAAGCGGATAAATTGCAATTAAAATCAAGTTATGTTAACCAACGTGAATAGCTGTTGATTCTGCGGTATCACTAATGTATTCCGAATAATTATTACATACTACTCATTTAGCTAGTACTTTAGACAAACATTTAGGTACTCGTACTTACATCAAATGCAATGATTTGGTGATATGTTTTGTCGGAAAATGTTACCTATGTCATACATTTTCATTGCGTTTCAATTTCAATAGTGCTGTATTTCTCTGAAAGCAAAAATATTTTTTACCATACAAAATGGGTTCCTATAAACTAAAATTAGAAAACAAAACATATTCTAATTAGCTTATGTTAAAATCGACAAGTTTTCTTTTTAGGGAATAGAGAAAAAATCACAATATTCTAGTAACTTGAGAAAAATATACAAAGAAAGAAAAAAAGGTTATTTGGACTCAGTTCGTGAAACAACTATAGGCCGACCGCTTTACTGAGACTTTGCCTGAGGTAGCAGCAAAATGCGGGAGGGGTGTGGTGACGTGATGCGAGAGCTCAGTGATTCATCAACTTCTGACAACTATCACCCCTCCCGCACCGCGCAGCTACCTCAGGCAACGTCTCAGATAAGCGGTCGACCTATAGATATGTGACTGCCGAGCCAACTTACATAATGCTGCCAGGTCTCCATACTTCTGACTTCTTCACCAAGAAGATACCCTTAGAATTGCTTCTAAAAACTATAAAATTGTGTAAAATATTGAATGAGGTCAGTGAATCTGACTGGTGTATGTCTCTCAGTGGCTACGTTACGCTTTCCGCGAGTGATCGGCTAAATATTTACCACGTGGTATTTACTATGAATGGAACAATTCTTCGATTCGAGGAACTGGGGTTAAACAATATTTTTTTATAGCTTCGGTAGGAAGTTCAGTATCAATTGGTTTTCGTGAAGCTATAAAGGTATAAGTCAATCAATGAACTCAGCCTATTGGAGTCTACTGTCGGTCATAGGCCTCTCCAAGAGTGCACCATAATACCTTTACCTCCGCCTTAGCTACCAACCCGCACTGCCCGTGTGTGGATTACGGCCAACTCCCTCTCCGACAGAGGAGGCCTGTGTCCCAGAATTGCGAAAATTAGGGATAGGCTGATTAGTGATCATGCTAAATCAAAGGCTGAGCAACACAGGCAGACTGTCAGGATCTATTTTCATCTACTTATATGGCATTTCATAGTTGGCTTACTAAATTATCTTATGAATATTGCAGTATCACCGTAATGTGTAGTAAAATAAATGACGCCTTATTTTCGCCTTGCCTCGCAAAATTCACCTTACTTTTACTCAACAGATTTAAACGTTGACCTGGACAATAACCAGTAGAAGCTTCATAAAGAAGAAACTTCAACAAAGAAATTAAGTAAACAAGTTTTCAGTTCGAGAACAAATCAATAAACTAGCGGAGTGGAGTCTTCGGAGGAAGCTGCACAGACAAAATAAAAATGTAAAGTGGAAGATTTTATCTAGGAAATCTAAAGAGAGGAACTCTGTCTTGAAGATTTATTAACGTTGACTGAAGATTGTTGTTATGTTTACATATGTTTAAAATATCTCTTTCTTTCTTTATGTTTAGGTATAGTCGAACTCGTAATTTCTCTATCATTCTATGGTTGTATGTAAGTTGGACGTCTCAAAACGAAAAGGTCTATTTGCTTTTGTGACAGTTCGATCATTTCAACCTTAGTGCAGTTTCAATTTACTAGGTTTTGTTTTTAAAAGTGGTACTGGCCAGTTCAGCTCACCATCAGAGACTTTTCTGATGCCCTGCCAGTCTCAGAGACAGAACTGAAAGGTCTGATGTGGTCGCGAATGCGACCTTTCAGTTTTCAGCAGTAAGATCGCGTGATTTTACCAGCAAGGATACTCCTCATGGCGCTTCTTCTCTATGTATCAAAAGCGAGACGCGAGAGGAACTTAGATGTCTGTCTGGCGCACGCTTGGACGGATAGTCAGTCCCCCGACCAATGTCATGACTGGCGAGCCGTCACAAAGAAAGAGAAGAGGGCAGGAATAGAAAAGGTGATGATAGTAACTCCCAGAATGAGGCCGTTAACCCTTTCACAATATGCTCTACTTCAATGTTTACAGACCCAAACTAAAAGTATTAAATGTCAATTAAAATGAAGGAATCAGGCCACTACGGTGCACGTGGTGCAAAACACACAAACACCATGGATGGCCAAAGTTTACAAAACAAGTCAGAATTGAATTGACTACTAATTTATCACCATCAAATGCTTCGCGTAATTTATTAACAGCATCTCTAAACTCTGCTTTCATTGATTTGTTTGTCTAAACACCTTTTGTGTTTCGATTTTGACCTATTTTATAATTAATCTGAGAAAAGCAAACTCAAACTCAACTCAACTCAAACTCAAAGCATTTGTTTCAAATTAACTATTGACAGGCACTTTTGAATAGTCAAAGAGTCGGTCAGTTACAAAGTTGAAGCTACATAGTTGCCTTTTCCGTAGCGTAGATCTCTGTAATCTAGATCTGCAAGAACCATCGTCAGTAAATATTCCAATCCATTCTATTCATACTAAACTATTAGAAATTCGAAAGTAACTCTATCTGTCTGTCTTAGCTTTTCACGCCTAAACCACTGCACGGATTTCGATAAAATTTGGCAGAGATATAGATTGCATCCCGGGGAAGGACATAGGATAGTTTTTATCGACACACCTTGCGGGCGAAGCCGCGGGCGGAACCTAGTCATTCATAATTATTGTGCAATAGAAAATCGAAGACATTTCGACCTTGAAGTTTTTCCTATAGGTAACGTTTTTATCATAAACTAGAGCCCCATCCCTGCTTTGCACGGTTTATACGTCTTTGGGCTAACAATAAGACATAAACTGAGAATGCATTTTGAATTTTTGACATTTTTTCCATACTACAACTTTCAGACGTCAATTTTATTCCACGGATTATATTTTATTATTATATATATTTCCGCGGGGTCTGTGTGGTGCCGGACTTAAAGAATACCACCAGCCCTTACTTCCCGTGGGTGTCGTAAAAGGCGACTAAGGATCGTACCGGAGAATGGGCAGCAGCGTTCTCTATGTATTCCACCACCATACCATACTGCGACCGCCAACCCGCCTGCCAAGCGTGGCGATTATGGCAAACCCTCCCAAAATTGGGGGAGGCCTATGTCCAGCAGTGGACGTCTGTCGGCTGAAACGACGACGATATATTTTCGCGGTTGGTCTGTGGATGGGTGACCATCTTTACGTACCGTGACCCCCCCGTGCGTCGGAAAGCACATTAAGCCGTTGGTCCCGGCTGTCATTCGTGGGTCTTTGACAGTCGTTACGGGTACTCAGAAGCCCGAATGGCAACCAGTCTTAACAAGGGGTATCGAATTACCCAGTAACTGGGTTGTGGAGGCCAGATAGGTCGCTCCACGTAAAATACTGGTATTCAGCTGCATCCGGTTAGACTGGAAGTCGACCCCAACATAGTTGGGAAAAGGCTAGGCAGATGATGATGATGGATTATATTTTGTTCCTCGACTTAACAAAACATGGAGGTTTCTTAATTAAGTTAAATGTTAATGTATTAGGCTAACACCTTTGATTATCAAAGGCTTACACCTACCGGATTAAACCTACCGAAGTAAATTCTCTAAATGATGATGAAAACCGCATCAAAATAAATTTCGTAGTTTAGAAGATCAACGCTGTCAAATTGACAGACACAAAAAGTGAATTCAAATTTATAATCATCATCATCAGCCTATAGCAGTCCACTGCTGGCCAACATAGGCCTCTCCTGTTGCACGCCATTCAACTCGATTTTCGGCAACTCTACCAGCCATCCTTCGAAGATCTTCGCTCCACCTACCTTACGTTTACCGATTTGCGGTCTCCACTCAAGGACACGTCTCAACGGTCATCGGTTCTACGGCTAATATGGCCGGCCCATTGCCACTTCAGCTTGCTTATTCTGTGAGCTATCTCGACAACTTTGTTTCTCTGCCGGATCACCTCGTTGCGGATTCGATCCCTCAGATAGACTCCAAGCATAGCCCGTTCCATAGCTCGTTGAGCGACCTTAAATTTAAGGACCAGCCGTACCTTGAGTGTCCACGTTTCGGCTCCGTAAGTACATAACCATAACTGGCAGGACGCACTGATTGAAGACCTTAGTCTTTATGCTCTGTGGAATACGCGAAGAGAAGACTCGACGAAGCTTCCCAAACGTTGCCAAGCCCAGCTGAATTCTTCTGTTAGCGTCTCCCTCTCAAAGTTGTTCTTACCAAACTGCAGAGTTTTCCCGAGGTAAACGTATTCTTGAACAACCTTGAGAGCACCATTGACAGTAATCGGTCCCGGGGTAACGTGTTCGTTGAACGTAACCTGGGTTTTGCCCAAGTTCATCCGGAGAAAAATGCGTACAGAAGAATCAATTCGGCCGTCCAGCATCTGCTGCAAGTCCTGCACCGATTCAGCCAATATGACGATGTCAAGTGCAAATCTCAAGTGTGAGATGTACTCGGTTTCTCATAGTCTCTATGAGAACCGAGTACCTACATCTCACACTGTCTTCTCATAGTCCACAAAGGCAAGACATAGGGGCCGATTATACTCTTCGGACTTCTATATAATTTGTCGCACAGTGTGGATGTGGTCTATAGTGTTAGATCCTCCTCGAAACCCGGCCTGCTCCGGTGGCTAAAACTCGTCGAGTCTACGCGCTAGATGATTCGTGACGACTCTTGAAAACATAAAACTTATCAATGTGGATATGGAGCAAAATGAGTCTGTGGTTCTTTATAAGGGTCTTATCACCCTTGTTAAAGAAAAAAACGGCCACGCTCCTTCGCCACGCTTCTGGAGTTCTCCCAGAGAACAGGACAGAGTTGAAGAAATTTATAATAATTATGTTGAAATAGATAGGTAGCATACTTCGCTGGTTCTTTCCCTTTAAAGGTTTCAATTAATTGATTTAGAAGATCACTTTTATGTATGATAATATCAGATAATTTTCATCTACAATAACCTTTAGAATATAAT
Source organism: Mesoligia furuncula (assembly GCA_916614155.1). NCBI lineage: Eukaryota > Metazoa > Arthropoda > Insecta > Lepidoptera > Noctuidae > Mesoligia > Mesoligia furuncula. The sequence continues at coordinate 7,845,717 of OU744794.1, forward strand.
TATTTTCCGCGGCATTTTCGCCCCCACTAATTTATGTTATGGCGACATTCGAAAATTACATTAATTTTGTTTTTGCTTACTAGCTCCGTCTTGATTTCGTCATCTAGATTAGTTGGACCACCTTTCAAATAGTAAAAGCGGGATAATATGCCAAAGCACAGGGTGGCAGGGACATTGACATGCAAACTGTAACCATGAATTTAGTTCATGATTCTATACCAGTTATGGAACAGTGAAGAACGCTGAAGGAAAACATCGTGAGGAAACCGGCATGTCCTAGAACCAAAAATTCGAAGACATGTGACATCTGCCAATCCGCACTGGGCCCGCGTGGTGGATTACGGCCCACTCCCTCTCACCGAGAGGAGGCCTGTGTTCCAGCAGTGGGAACATTATAGGCTGATTATGGTATGGTTATGGTATGGAACAGACAAACACAAATTTTAAGGGGCTTACAGGGCCTAAACACAAAAAACGCAAGTTTTAGAAACAATAAAATATATGATCGACTACAGTAAACAAAATCAGAAAAATATATAATATTCTTCAGGATATATGCTAGGTAGATTGTGTGTCGAAAACATAATACAACTAATTTGTTACGATAGAAAAAAATCACGAAAATACCTCTAAAAACTTTCTATTTACAATAAAAACCATAAAAACATACAATACAATCATTCATATTTTTTGTCAGATTATTCTACAAGCAACATAAAAAAATACTAGTGTTTTAATTATTTTTTGGTAATCAATAGATTTTTGTACTTAATTAAACAAAAGATTCAAACTTTGCAATAAATTACCAGCGTTTTGTCATCGCGCTTCTCTTCCTTTTCTATGCAGTTCAAAATGTTTTAGTATTACATATCAAAAGATATTATTATAGGATGAATCATGACAATTGTGTCATGATTCATCTTATAATAATATCTTGGCTAAAATATACAGAATGTAAAATGGAATAAATAAAATGATAGATACTCCGTTCCACATACGTACTATCAAAGAGAAAATAAGTATGCTTGAGGAAGCAACACAGTAAATCTTGATATTGTGATCACGGACGCCCCCAATAAATCAATACAACCAGTACGTCTGTAATCATTAAATTATGAATAACACAGCTATAAAATCAATTAGTTCCATAATAAAATAAATTAGCACAGACACTAGCATGTTTCCGAAACACAAAATTTATTGGGACTGTCCGCGATAAAATTCTAAGATGGCGCCCGTAGTCTACGCCCACATAACTCGCACTTGGCTGAGGAAACATAAATATTGCTGAAATAGTCATAGGTGTGTCAGAATATTGTCACTATTGCGATTTTTCGGTGCATTTAGTTTTATAAATAAACTTTTTTTTAGGTTTTTATTGCGTTTATTAGATGAAGTGATGCGTCACTGAAGTGAAACTGATGAATTTAAATCTTCAGTACTTTTTCCTATAATATGGATTTCTAACAAGGGATTCAATGCAACCTTCTATTCTGTGAATGTGTATTTATACTTTAAATATTCACACTGACCTTACTAGTATACCTACCTAATTTGACAAATACTCGACATTTTAAATTTAATAACTATGATTTATGTTTCAATTTTATTAACTTAATTAATGCAATCAATAATTTTGCATGCTCGTCTTAGAAACTGTTAAAAAAACCTGACCATCTGTAAAGTACTATATTTCTTGCAAATAATGTTCATTTCATTTTAACCCTTACCTAACTATCGAAAGTAAAGCGAGCATTTTAAGAACATCTTCGATATTTCCAAACCTCACTTCCTCTCATCAAAATTAATGTATGCCTTGACAAAGATTCATTACATTGTAATCAGTCAATCTTCATTACTGCGCATCTGTTACAGATTTCAATTAAGTTACAAGAACTTACTAAGTATGCATCAAAAGACGTGCCATGCTTAGGAACTTGGTGGTCGGGCAGATAAATATTAATTGTCTACAATAAAAGGTACTTAATAAAATTCTTATATTCACTGACAGACTACGCACAGCCTAACAGTTCACTCATCCTCCATAGAAAAGGGAAGATCCTCCGACCTGGCGGGTATTGTGTCTGGCGAGCAGTTGCTCGCCAGACACAATACCCGCAACTAGCATAGATACAACGGCAAAGGCAGTTGCCTTTGCCGTTGTATCTATGCTAGTTGCGCGGTAAACTCTACTTGCGAGATGCAGGATTTTGCGTGACGTCAGTATGACGCGTTGTTTGGATGTGGCGTTGTAGATACCGGTACGTTAGTTATCGATGGTGAGCACTGAGGTAGGAGTTTGGAAAATTCTTTTAATGGGTTTAATTAGGGGATGAAAATTAGTATGGAAAATCGTCATTTTTGTCGATAGGATGTCCCATTGGGCATACGGCTAATGTATTCAAAATTGAATAATTTAAGAAATACTGTTACATGATTCTTAATTATTATTATTTAATTTTTTTTTTGTTCTATTTTTATGGGTTTTATTATAAGGTGAAGAAAGAAGAAAGTTGAGAGGAGTTGTCGAAGAGGCGAAGAAAGTTTAAGAATAGAGCTTTTTCAGTGGGTAAATCTAGTACACGCCTACCTTATAATACTACCTATAAATCTCTTGCGCTTTAATTTTTTGAATACTTAAACAACAAAATTAATAAAACTTTTTATTTTTATTGACGAGAAATGTCTACGCGTAAATTCCGGGTCAGTGTCCACTCGACCCGCTTATTATTATTATTATTAATCTTTATTTAATCAGACTACAATGGTCTATAGTGTTAGTAACAAAAATAGCTTAGCCTATGTTAGTACTTAATAACTAAAACAGAACGGGTCCGGTTTGTAAGCGCCCACACTAGCGGGCTATCTGCCCGGGCGGCTATTGATTGCAGGATAGTGTTGGGACTGCCACGCAGCCTCCGTAGTAGCGAGGCGGATTTCTTACGCCACAGAGCATCAAATCCGTCAGTGCGTGCGTCTGCAAACATTGCCGAGGCACTACAAAAGCGCGGCAATCGCAACAATACCCTGAATGCGTTATTATATTGGATACGCAGAGCATTGTAAGCCTTTTGGGTATATGTGAACCACAGGGCTCCCGAGTACAGTGCTGTACAGTATGCCTTAAAAAGGGTTATTTTAATTGCGTCTGTACATCGAGAAAACCTGCGGGCCAGCATATTAGCCCTAACTGACAATGCTCTGCGCTCCCTCTCTAGATCCATATCATCTTTCAGGTCATCACTAACCAGGTGACCCAGGTATTTAAATTTATACACCCTGTTAATCGGGTGACCTTTCATTAGGAGAGGAGGAACCGTAGTGGGACACCTGGTGCCAGACCTGAAGACTATAAATTCTGTCTTACTGCTATTATAAACTAACCCATGAGTCGCAGCATACGACTCGCATACATTGAGTAGCTTACGGAGAGCGCCGATCGAGGGAGCCAGCAGCACCATGTCGTCCGCGTAGCTAATGTTGTTAAAACAAACTCCATCCACATAGCAGCCGACACGTGTGCTGCTGAGTCGCTCAATCAGAGCATTAATATACAGACCGAAGAGCAAAGGCGAGGACAGGCCCCCCTGCCTCACCCCGCACTCCGGCCGGCATGGCTCTGACAGCTTTCCCGCCCACCGCACTTGAGTCTCTTGGTTCAGGTACCAGTGCTTGAGGAGTAATACAAACTCTGGCGGCAGCGCTGTTTCTTCTAGCTTTTGCCAGAGAAGATCGTACGGGACAAGGTCAAAAGCCCTGGACAGGTCGAGGAAAACCGCATAAACAGGTGTATTTCTATCGGTGTAATACCTGACAGCGTGCTTCAAACTAACAATAGCAGTCTCCGTTGACAGCCCAGGCCGGAATCCAAACTGAGCATCACAGAGCCGCACATGTTCATTTAGATGTGAGTTAAGCACGCTGTCAAGGACCTTGGCTATGACGGTGGCGAGTGAAATAGGCCTGTAGTTTGACTTGTCCGATACGTCTCCCGTCTTACTTTTGACCACCGGCACCACCAGAGTTCGCACTAGATCAGGCGGAAGATGTGAATGACACAAACACAGATTAAATAAAAGTGCCAGCACCCGAGGTAAGTGGGAACCAGCATGCTTCAGGTGCTCAATGCTGAGTCCGTCATGACCAGGGGATTTGCCTCTTGTCATCTTCTTCAGTATGTGCCTAATCTGTTTTGTAAGAATTACAGTGGCCACCTCCACACCTTCAGGGCCAGCACCGAACACCCCGCATGGCGGCCCCAGTGTTGACTTAACAGAGAATTGGTTTTTGAACAATTCAGCTATGTCTCTAGGGCAGGAAACCCCGTCGACGCTCACAGGAACGCCAGGCTTAGACTCGACCCGAAGAATAATATCAGATGTTTTACTACCAATTCAGTGCCATTTGTACAGTCAGGCAAAGTGATATTATCCTAATTTGATTTTACATACAAATGATTGAAATGGATATTTCTGCATTATGTGATAGAGTCCAACAAATGTAAAATATTGTATACAACAACTTGTTCATTATTAAGATACTGTAAAGTTATGTACTAAGTATAGTTCTTCTTTTTTAATTCCGTTTCGATCGCAACACATCAATCAGCCAAAGGAAGAAGATAATAGTTAAGTATTGAAAATGATAACACTTTAGGTTTATTGACAAAAAAATATCAAGAAAAGTTATTACAAGAAACTGCTCGATTGTTGATTATTTCAAAAACTATTTATTTATTTGTATTTTTTTTTCATGTCGATTATTTATAGAAAGAAATTGTTGATTTTGTACTGAAAACATGTTTTTTTTTACATTTACAATTATTAGGTTCACAAGTAGGACCTTCTAAGTTAGTTCCTATTCCTACTTGTGAACCTAATAATTATAATCACGTTTAAAGATTTATTCAATAAATACCTACCACCGTGCCACTAGCTATAAGATTGTAATGATAATTAACAATAATCTTAATACTATATTAAAAAAGTGTAAGTACTTACTTGTTTGATTATTAATTTATTTATCCAAACATTATTTAAATTTTACACTCCCGCGTGGTTCAAGCGTTAAATCGACACTTTTTTGTCTGACTGTACATCGACGTTTTTACGCCTATCAAAACAGAAATATTATTCGGGTCGAGTCTGAGCGGGTCGAGTGGACACTGACCCTAAATTCCTACAGTAAGTATAATAAAACATAAAGTCGTATTATTAAAACGAAACTAATCTAGTAAACTTTTATTGAGACACGTATTATTTAATTGAAGCAATGTTTTATTCTGATTGTCGAAAAGAATTAGGTTTAGGTAAATATTATAATTATTGTTACTACAGAAACTTTCTTGGTAACACGTACTTCTTAAAAAAGGTTGATTGAATTTGTGTTTTAGAATACTTACCTACTGTACATTCAGACAAAACTGTACTGGACATTCAGATAAAATATATACATTAAAAAAAAGATGTTTCTACGAGGAACACGATAAAACTGTGATGTAATGTGCCTGCGGCTAGGTATTAAAATCAAGCCACCAAATTACAATGAAAATGAATCACTTTCACGATCATGTATAATCCACATACCATAATATAATAAATGCGAAAGTGTTTCTGTCTGGATGTCTGTAACCTCTTCACGCTTAAACCGCTGAACCAATTTAGATGAAATTTGGTATAGAGATAGTAAGTTTGAGTCCCGGGAAAGGGTGGGATACTTTTTATCCCGATATTCCCATGGGATGGAACTTATGCGGGTGAAACCGCGGGGTGCAGCTAGTTTCAGCATAAATGTATTTTTCCTAGTTCGGAAAGTATTGTTTTCATATAATGCCTCGTTGGATTAACGATCGCAAGCGCTACTATTCAGCATGAGATCCTATGTTCGATTCTTAAGTATAACATTTTTATAACTTTTTCAATAGTGCTAGTCGCTCTGAAATCAACTTAATTAGCATTGTAATAAAGTTGATATTAGTTTAACTTGAAATAGGGTGGGGGTGTGCAGCACTGTGCACTTTTACTATACCTAACCCTTAGGGAATTTCAGACTATTATGTTATGTTTTCATAGATTTTAGATGCCTACGTAATTATTAAATGTCTAATAAGATTGATTTATTTAGTCTGAGCTTAGCACTTCAGACTGATTAAAACCCGAATGCACGCAATAAACCATCTTATTGACACATGAAACTTATTACTGGAATCCAACTTACACTCAAATGATTGGTTGCAGTCTGTTAGACTTTCGAATAATTGAAACCAGCTGGTATGGGAATCAACTCCATTCCTTTGAACCGTATTAATTGTGCTGACATTGATTAATTAATCAGCTTAAACTGGTAAAATTCGCAGCCACCATTGTCTCTCGTATTATTTACATTTGCTGTCGAAATTTTGAGTTTTTTAAATATTTCTGTTAGGTCTACTCACAGATAGATATAGATAGACATAGATAACGCAAGTGTCACGATCTGTATGAAAACCAAGCGTGCCGTTTTTTGACTACCTACTATGACGTCACAAGCACTATATTTAGTGATGGCAAAATCAAATCGATTCAAAAACGCCACTGCGTGCGGCACCCGTCTCGCCCCACGCCTTAGCGCCAGCGCTCACGCTCACCCAGCCAGCAGCAGTGCGATTCTGTAACCGTCTCACCGTGAAAACTTAGGTGAAGTGAGTGTGGAGTTAGCTGTCAATAGTGACAATACCTAGCAAAAACAAACTCATATTACATACGTTTTCACGGTGAGATTTTTACAGAATCGACCGGCTGTACGCAGGACTGAGCGCGAAAGTGGCGGCTTACGATTTTTGTACGTAAGCTGAGCACGCGAAATGCTCTTGCTTTATCTAGGTGTATCTATGTCTGTGGGTCTACATAAATTCAAAAATGTAATTTTCGTCGACACAAAAAAGAAAGACGCTCAATATGATGTACAGTTGCCAGCATATCAAGTTACCCCACTTTGACCTTGAACGCGTTATGAGCAACTACAGCGAGAATCGTGCGAAAGAGATATATAGCTTTTTGTCTGTTATTACTTGTAATGTTTCGTGCTGCAGTGCGTACCGTCGCGACGGTGACCAACATTGTCTGACCCACCCAACATTGCCTGACACACATATATCTTGTTAAGCCATTTTAATTATTATCTTCTTGTCGTCATACCTAAACTCAACTTGATGTATTTAAAGCTCAATTTGATGTATTTAAAGTCAGTTTTTTTTTAATTCACTATTCTTTTTTACAGAATAACAACCTGGGGTGCCATTCTCGTAAGTTTAAGAACGTTCACAGTCTGATCTCAGACTCAATCTGTCAAAAATACTTCAAATTTCTCTACATTTTTGACAAGTGATTTGACATTGATTGTCGCTGAGATGAGATTGCGACTAGATTTTGAACGTTTATAATTACGAGAATAATTCTGCCGTCATAAAGAAAAAGGGCACAAATAAAATTTTTTTCAAAATTGAGTTATATATGTCACGGCTAATATCCGAAGTGCGGCTACACCTAGTTTTAGCCGGTCGAAGTGCGGCTAAACCTAGTTTTAGCCGGGTATAACTAAGTGTAGCCGGCCACATGCGGTTCGTGTATACTTCGGGAGGCGACGTAGGACCCAAGAGCGAGCGAAGGGCACCCCGAGGTTCGGTTTTGTTAGGTTATTTTAAACCCTTTTCACAGAAATAGGGGCCACGCGAAGCGGGGCTCCGTCGACGTAGGATGCAAGAGCGTGCGAAGGGCACCCCGAAGTTAGGTTCGGTTAAAACTAGGTTTAGCCGCATATTTGGAAATTTTGGAATCAGAAAAAAAAGGCGCTTAAGCCAGCATCTTTCCTCAATTTAAAAAAAAAAAATTAGTTCTGCCCTTTTTCTTTATGACGGCAGAATTGTCCTTCTGGTTGTCGGCAGGCTGTTCCAACGTCTTTGCTGTGAGTATTGTTATTTCTTCTTCTTGGTCGCGTATTTCATTACTGAAGGTCGTGCCAATGAAAGGCCTCCATGGCGGTTTGTACGAAGTTCTTCCACTCCGTTCGTTTCTCAGCTGCTCTCAGGTAGGTTGTAACAGAGAGTCCAGTGAGGGCGGTTACTTGATCTGACCAGCGGTTAAGTGACCGGCCGCGAGAACTTTTCTCATCTACCTTTCCCATCACCACCAACTTTTCTAGAGTATCTTGTTCTGGGTAGAGATAGACTGTTCACGATCTGTTACCAAAGGATTCCAGGTTCCACTGCCCGTCAGGAACCAAATAATCTTTTGTTATCTACAACGTTTTTTAATAAAGCCTTCAATTTTTATACCCTTTATCATCATCTGCCTAGCCTTTTCCCAACTATGTTGGGGTCGGCTTCCAGTCTATCCAGATGCAACTGATTACCATTTACATGGAGCGACTGCCTATCTGACCTCCTCAATAATAATAAGTTTCTTTATTTCAGACATAATTCTAGTCCATACTTTTACACTCATACAATTAAAATTATTTATAAACTACCTATAATAAATTCTATACTTTTTTCAAACAATTAAGACCTTGTCCAGACGGGGCGAATTCGCCGCGAAACGTTTTGCGCGACTTCATTCGCGCGTTAACGAGATACTAGGCGCCAATACATCGCGTCCACAAGCATCACGCGATTTCAAAATACGCACGTAAATCGCGTGCAGTTCGCTAGACTCTCTCGACTCGCGCGTATTGCGCGCGAATCGAGATACTAGAGACTCCTTTTTGCGTCCAGTTGACGCGCGAACTCCAGAGCGTTCAGCTCCATGTTTTCTACTGCCAAATGAAATTCGAACCCAAATGCTGGCGCGTTGGTACGCTCCTTCTGGACGCAACGGTCGGGCGTAATACGCACGGGAGAATCGCGGCGAATTCGCCCTTTCTGGACAAGCACTTAGCCTTACTTCGCAGCCTAGCAGCCTCAGTTACCAAGAAAAACTAACTCAGTACGTTTTCCCTCCAACTTCAAGTGACTGCCTCCTGGGTGTAGTGGCGCAAGCGTTTCTGCTAAGGATGAGGTTCTTGGTTCGATTCCCGGATCGGGCAAAGTTTTATTGAGTTTTTTCGTCTGGAATTTCTCAGTAGCTGCCCGGAGTTTGGATTTGTGCCCGGTTAGGCTCACCTCCTATTACATTGGAGACTCCAATGGTTATATTTACCTAAACCTATTAAAAACCTACAAAATATTAAATTTATCACGGTTGTCAGTGATAAATTTAATATTTTGTTTGGGAAAATTAAAGTATTATTAAATCAATAACATAATATGAGAAACATAACCGGAAAATCCGGTTTTGTTATGCTAAAATCCCGGGTTTCAAATCTGTTGGTTATCCGGTTTTTACGGTTATCCGGGTATCCGGTTTGCATGCCCTAATTGGAGTTTTAAACATAACTGACAAAATGTGGTTGTCACTTTTGGCACTTCTACACTTCTTCTTCTACCACAGGCGTGATCTTATGTCATGTTGTTACGCGAACAAAACACTAGTTGGTAGGTACACGATGGCGGTTATTTTTTAGTTTTTCAGTATCCTACGCAATCAGTTGCGTGTATGTTTTATGCATAAATCGTTCTCGCTTGTTTATCTGTTAGGGACGTAACGCAAGATCGGCACGCCGACATTTGGCTAGACGAGCATTCGAGGTCATCGTCTCTTAGCGGGTAGGGTCGGGAAAACAGTTTTCTTTGAATAAATACTCAACCGTCCTAACAAAAGGCTTAGCTTTAGAAATTAATTAAAAAGTACCCCTTTCATTTAGTTTATTCATTAGTGGCAAGCGTTTACGCTTATCTTTTCCTGTTTGATCAAAGTAAAAATGAAATATTTTGTTAAAAGAAAATGAAAATGTGCTCCACGGTGGGCTGTAGATTATCGACCCATCAATATAAACTTAGACATAATGTTGATTGAAAGAGTAATTATTACTGCTGTATAGGTATAATTGGGTGAATTAACCTTCGTAAAAGTACAATTGATTTTATTATTGAAAACTTTCAAATGGAAACCTTGCCAGTAGGTAATTAAGTAAAATTAGGCTTTCTAAAACCTCAGTAATTAGGTGAAAATTACGATTTCTTTTTCAACATCCTGTAAACTAAAAAACAACTCAACACACCAAATCACGCTAATTTACCACCAACGCGAGTAATAAACGTACCTATGACGTCAATAAAATCTAGGCTGAACTAAATTTCTTCTGCCGACCGTACTACTTTGGTACACACATATAAATTTTCACCACTACAACTTTCAGTGTTGGCGTTTATCCAAAAACTCCTGTATCTACTTATCTGTGATACGCTCTTAGATTCGAGTTCTATAGAAAAAATATATCATTGTGTTCGATGTTTTTAAGTAATTAATGTTATAAAGTAACGTATGGTCAGAATGATTAATATTTTTTTAATTATATATAGACGGAAATGTTGGGATTTTATCCTAATTTTTTTTTTTTTTCTGAGGGTTTATTTATTTCGACTGATGGTTTTGTAAAGATTTTGCTAAATGTCTGGTATGGCCATAATATTATGGTGTACAATGGTGTACATTTACGCCTTTTCCTTATGGAAATTCTACCTATATATTTTCATGTTATTCACCCCTGGCCATCAATATGTTTCAACCACCTTTTAAAACTTACGTCAAAAGATGCACCATATTTTTTTTTTCACGAAAATAGCTAAATACATTATGGTCTTTTGGGTATAAATCTTTGAAAAATACTCACGAACTACATAGCTTTCGAAGAAAATGCGTCCCAAATGAGGATGTTTAAAATCCCAAGCATTCCTTGAATTGTCTGCGATGCTCTGAAGTATTTGAGTGGCAGCTTGGAGATATGAGTGCAGAGATGCACTGATTTAAAATTTGAAACATTCTTCGGTTCGTATGCTGGTTTCTTAGTGTTTTAGCTAGCTGATATTTGATTATGCTGAGCCATGGCCGTTTTGCGTAAATGTGACGCATACTTTCTCCAAATTGTTTTTTTTTTTATTTGTTTTTTTATGCGTCATGTATGCCGCAAATAACCGTTTTTCTTTTTTTCTTCTTTCAAATAATTTAATTAAATGTTCTGTGTCTCGTAATGTTAATTACTTTGCATACCTATTATTGTTTAGAATCAAGTTTTTCTAACTGAACAGTCAGCTGTGCTACTGGGGAGTCTGTTGCGCCAGTTCTTCTTTCCAGCTAAAGCTCTTGAAAGTGTTGAAGGACGGTCGTTTTGGGGACTGTCTAACGTTATTTTGATGTTCGAAAAGTGCAGATTTTCAGCCTAATTTGAATAAATGACTTTTGATTTTGGAATTTGTATACTTAGCTACTTAAAGGGTTTTGGAGGTTTTGCCAGATAAGGCATGACACCATGTTTTAATGCAGTAGCAGTTTTTTTTTTAATAGACGTGACAACTTTTACAAATCTGCTCTGCGCACCTGCGCACCTGTCTGAAAGACCATTTGTTTCTTCTTCTTAAATATTAAAATATACTACTATTCCTTAAAACAGAGGTACACAAACGGAGTCATGCTGTTCCTAATGTAGCAGTCAATGCGGCTGCTTAAGAAAATGAGCCTGCCTAAACAATTTGGCAGTGGCTGATACAGTCTTGAAGATCCAGCTTGTCTCTTGATTAGTTTGCTAAGCATGGAATCATCATTTCAGCTGAAAGACGTCCACTGTTGGACATAGGCCTCCCCCAAGCACCTCCACTTCGACCGGTCCTGTGCTTCCCGCATCCAACATGTTCCTGCGGCCTTCACAAGGTCGTCGGTCCACCTTTTGGGAGGCCTTCCAACAGGTTCTGGAGTGGCGACCGCGTACCGGAAGAAGCATGGAATATTCTTGTGGAAATATTCTATTCCTAATAGCAATGAGGGATGCTCAGATAAGACAAACAAACATATTCCTAGTACCTACACAAGCTACTCGGTACTTTGTTTACCATTAGTCAGTGATCTTTGAACCCCATTCATTATAGTGCTGACGTCACGGACAAAAACTTCTGTTTAGTGATTTATTTTGTTAGCTCCCTTTGATTTGTAAGCTATGATTTTGATGATGCTTGACCTTACTAGGATATGTTATATTCAACGTCTTTTATTATTTAATAAGACCACTATGGTTTATCTCTGTTCCTTAACCTATTGTTCAAGTCTTTAGAAGAGTCTTTCTTTTACCAGTAAGTAGAATCACAATCGTAATAAAATATTAACTATTAAAGATAAAGTCATTAAGGGAACCACAGGACCCAAACGCAAAAAAAAGCAAGTTTTGTAATGCCTAAAAGTATATGATCGACTACAGTAAATAAAATCAGAAAAATATATGATATTCTTCAGGATATATTATGCTAGTTAGATAGTGTGTTAAAAACATAATACAACTAATTTGATACAATAGAAAAAATCATGAAGATACCTCTAAAAACTTCCTTTGTACAATAAAAACCATACTAATATACCTGGAATGATTCTGATTTTTTTGTCAGATTATTAACCCCTGACGTAAAAATGACGGGGTGTTATTGGTTTGACGTGTCTGCGTGTGTGTGAGTGTGTGTGTGTGTCTGTATGTGGCATCGTAGCTCCCGAACGGATAAACCGATTTTGATTTTGTTTTTTTGTTTGAAAGGTGAATTAGTCGGAAGTGTTCTTAGTTATGTTTGATGAAAAAGATGTGGATATCAAATGAAAGGGCTTGAATAGAAGAATACTATACACTATGATAAATTTAAAATCCAACATGGCATATGCAGTTTTGGCCTTTCTGTAACAATGTCGAATTGACTAGCGCTACATTGAAGAGAGACGAGAGACGACTGCCCAGATCCAGGATCAGAAAACTACCCCATCCAATTGCTCAGAGGAGTGAGATCATACATCAACATCCCCCTGGGATGTAATATCCCCGAAATTGTTCACCCATGCGTTAGAGGAGGTCTTCAAGTCACTGGACTGAATTAGGCAGGGTATCAACGTGAAGGGCGAGTACATCTCACATCTTCGATTTGTCGATGACATCGTCATAATGGCAGAGACGCTGAAACAGCTAACTGTATCAGCGTCTCTGCAGCCTAAATGGAGCCTCTCGGCAGGTTGGTTTCAGCATAAATTTCCAAACCAAATTTTCGGTCGAAACCAAACAAGGTTTTGAAAAGGCAAGGTCTAGAGAAGGACACGTGCGACAAGGATGGTTTCATCAAGGTGGAGAAGAAGAAGAAGCCTCCTTGTCGGAACCTGTGCGGCACCGCGCAGGCAGGACCTAACATGCTGCTGCGTCCAGCAATCCCGTCGACGCAGCTGTACGTGTCCAGACTGCACCACTCCACGAAGGTTGAGGAGATCGTGGAGTACATGCGTGTGAAGACCAGCTGGACTTTGAGGGTCGAGAAGTTGGAGTCGCGTCACAACACGAACTTCAAGTCGTTCGTGGTGCGTGTTCCGACACAGCATCTCGAGAAGTTCCTCAAGGAAGAGTTCTGGCCGAAGGGTGTTGTGTACCGCCGGTTTCGTGGCCGGTTACATGACACCAGTCAGCGAAACACGACGCAGACACTTCGTGTGCATTAGTTTTTAGTTGTTAGTTTTTAGTGTAATTATAATGTATGTATTTATAGTATTTTTAAGTCATATTAATATTCTATTGTATGTGTTTATATGGGCCTTGATGCCTGAAATAAATGGATAAATAAAATAAATAAATTTGGACAAGACAAAAGTCATGTACAATATCAGACAACCTGATGGCATCAAAATTTCAAAAAGGAAACCTGAAACTTTAGCAAGAAAGTGGAAAATACAAACTACAATACATGAATTATTGACTGGGCAGATAAGCGTGGGGCATTGTTTGGAAAAATTAAAATTTTAAATAATATAAGAAAAAAATTAAATCTTCTATTTCAACTTTTTAACTTTTGCACCCGAATGTACTTGATGTAGTTTATGACATTGAATTTGTTTACACATTTTTATCAGCGGTCCTTTGGAACGTAGACAATTTTTGTTTACGGTCGAATGGCCCGCGGGCCATTCGACTTATGGTCATTGCTTTATGGTCATTAACCAGAAAGAAAATAGGCGAGAGTGTTTCTTTATGGATAAACGACCACCCGCATTTCCTCTTAAAATTATGTTCCTGAGTATATACCTATTCTACTTTTTACTTATTTATACCTATTTAACTTTTCTCCCATATCTACTTAAAACTTCAAACCTACCGTGTTAACAGAACATTAAAAAAAATTTTTTTCCATAAATTTCTCGTGACACGAAATCCGTAGTAGGACAGACCGCCTGTTGCTCCTGGAGTCATGCCAACAGAACGCCGCCCGTGCGGTTCTTCACGTCAGCTTGTTCCACAAGATAATGTCGTCTATAAAATTTTGGACATGTTTTAGAGAGTTTAAATCTTCTGTATAGGTTTGTAGCCAACGGTTTCTAAGTGCGAGTGGTTATGAAATGGTTTGGTCGTCTCTTATCGTTTTAGGGCGGTAGTTTCACGTTTTAGTTTGGATAGCTACGCTCAGGATGTAAATCTGTAGTTCTTGAAAAAAATTAATAGCAAAGTGATTCAAGCCTGTTCAAAAACTGCGCTTCATTTTGTTCCAAATCAGAAAGGTTATAGAAAAAAAGGATTTTTTTCTCTGACAGATTCATTGATAGATCTGGATATCATCATCTGTCTAGCCTTTTTCCCAACTATGTTGGGGTCAGCTTCCAGTCTAACCGGATGTTGCAGAATACCAGTATTTTACATGGAGCGACTTTTACTGGGTAATACGATACCCCTTGGTAAGACTGGTCGTCAGACTTTCGGGCGTCTGACTACCCGTAACGACTGTCAAAGACCCACAAATGACAGCCGGGACTAACGGCTTGACGTGCTTTCCGAGACCCGGAGGGGTCTCGGTATGTAAAGATGGTCACCCATGCACACAGACCAACCGCGGCAAGCGTAGCTTAACCTAATGATTGATAGATCCAAAAATGATACCTTAAGGTGAATGCTCCAACCAGGCCGCGAAATTCAAATTTTCTTACGTTTTTTGCAATTTGCAGGCCAGTGCTAGGTTGTATGTTGATTAAAATATTATTCGCGGTTGTAAGACATATATAGGTACAGAATTATAATCATGAAAATCATCAATAAAACGCTCTAAGTTCATAAAGCTGTTAGAATTACTTTTTCTGTTTTTTTTTTTGTTCTTACACCTTTATGAAGTTGGAGGGTTGTATTGGTGATTTTGATTATTATAATTCTGTAACTACATACGTCTTACAGCCGCGAATAATATTTTAATCAACATACAACCTAGCACTGGCCTGCAAATTGCAAAAAACGCAAGAAATTTTGAATTTCGCGGGCTGGTTGGAGCATTCCCCTTAAACAAAAAATCTCAGAATGTCATTACATATTTTTATTAGTAAAGGTGAACACTTTTCGACAGGCTTATAATTCGTTGACTTTTAGAACACCCACGTCCTACATTTAACTATTGATACGGCTATTTATATCTATATTCCACACCATCATTTGTGTGACTTTAATTTAAATAATAATCATAATATTATGCTCCATCGTGTCCTTGATATCTACGTGTTACTTTAAACACAGCTTGTAAGTACTAAACATAGGTTACTTCAACAGTTACTGTTAATACAAGGTTATTGGTAAAACATTAGGTAACAACCTCTGAAGAGGTCATTGTACTCATCATTATGAACAACTTTCACTATGGGATTGGAACCTGAAATCGCGAAAAAAAAATCAGCTGTTCCTTACATTTTGACGAGTTATACGAACATAAATGTAGGGAACAGCAGATTTTTTTTTTCGCGGTTTCAGGTTTGGTCCCATTGTAAAAGTTATTCATAATGATGAGTACAATGACCTCTTAAGAGGTTGTTAATGTTTTACCAATAACCCTGTATAAGGGTTGATGGAAATCGTTAATTGTTGCCTATTGTAGGTACTACATGCAACAATTAGCGATTTTGTAAATATTCTGGCCAATGAACGCTTTACTGATAATACTTGTAGAGCATGTTAAAACGATGGTGGTGTACTCGTGAATGCCTTCAGGAGAAGTCAATAAATGAACATCCTTCATTTTTTCACCATTCATTCATTCAAAAGAGTAATGAATGTTGAAGAAGGCAATAGACAGGTACTTAGGACTGAACTCATTCATGCAATTGACTGTGAAGGCCTGATTTTACTGTAGACAAATTAGTCATCTAAACTAATATTCTAAAGAGAGTCGGTCGGGAGAGAAGTCGGTTAAAAAGATTTGATTATTTGTATGTTTGTTTGTTCCGTTTTCATGCTAAAACGGCTAAACGGATTTGTATGAAATTTGGCACATGGGTAGACCATGACCTGGATTAGGATATAGGATACGTTTTATCCCGATATTCCCACGGTATCGAGACTTATGCGGGTGAAAAAAAATATTCCCAGTCCCATTACAAGGCAAGGGGCTACTTCTCATGCTGAAAACAAAAGACAAACGATCACCTTTCAGTTAATCTATCTATATCTATACATATAATAAAATTGTAGAAAAGTGGTGTCTGTACAATGGAAATATATAAAAAAAAAGTAGCAGGAGTTGTTATTATATCGATGCCGAACCCGAAATTGTAATTCATTTTTTTTTTGTCTGTTTGTCTGTGTGTTTGTGCACGCTAATATCAGAAACGGCTTATTCGATTTAGGTGCGGTTTTCACTAATATATTGTAATAAGCTTCACTTAACATTTAGTGTTTATTTCATGTCAATCGGTTCATAAATAAAAAAGTTATGTCAATTTAAAGAATCACGGCGAACATTTGTTACGGTATTCTATCAGAGTACGTACACGCCTCGCGCCTGCGCATCCGTGGCTATAGGTATAAAGCGCGCTGAGAGCCGCGCCGCTGCCATAATTCCGATCCAGCCTGTCCCTTGCTGCTCTCTCCCAGCAGAAGCCGAGGTCTGCACCGCACAGGGGGTGCCCTTAGCGTGTAGTCGCTTAGTTTTTAAGTTTATATTGTGTAGTTAAGTTTATAAGTGTATTATGCCCTGGCTGGGGGTCTGTGTGGTGCCGGACTTAAAGAATAGCACCACCCCTTACTTCCCGTGGGTGTCGTAAAAGGCGACTAAGGGTCGTACCGGAGAATGGGCAGCAGCGTTCTCTATGTATTCCACCATCATACCATACTGCGATCGCCAACCCGCCTGCCAAGCGTGGCGATTATGGCAAACCCTCCCAAAATTGGGGGAGGCCTATGTCCAGCAGTGGACGTCTATCGGTTGAAACGACGATGAACGACGATGAACGACGATGCCCTGGCTGGAGGGGGTAATTTATTGAGGCATCCACAGGAAAGCCCGGTTAAGCAGTCGACAACCCCTCAGGTTGAACTGCGAGATGACCATTTCAAAAAAAAAAAAAACGCGCCGCTGCCATAAGGATTCAGTTATTCGTAGCGAACGCACGTATCCTGGAGAGTATAGTCGAATAGTTGGATTCGATTATTGCGATTCACTTGAAAACTGACTGTTTGCATATTTCATTTATTTATATTTTAGGGTTTGTAGGTTAGGTTCTTTTTCTTAATTTTCTTTAAATTTTTGTAAATAAATATTGTAAGTATTTGGTATATATATAGGTTAGGCGGTTCTTTCCTTGATTTTTGGGTATTTACTTATGATCTTTTGAGGAAAGAACCACACAGATTGAGTGGACCTGTCCAGTCAGTGCACGCATTTGTCAGTAACCGTGCAGCTCAACTCAGAACTTAAGGAGCTCAACGATTCGACGAACAATACCAAAGACAGGACATTTGGGTAGGCCGCATAAACTACTCAAACTGCCAGACCATGATTAAAATGAAAACAATGACCCACATAGTCCTCACATTCACAATAATTAAAATAATATAATACTTTATACAGTAAATGTCATTGTTTAAGTAAATAGATACTTTAAAAAAAAGGGTTTAGGGTTAGTATATAAATATTATAAGTATTTGGTTTTGGTATAGGTTAGGCATTTCTTTTCTTGATTTTCTTTAATAAGTATAAGTTCATTAGCTCAGGTTAGTAATTAATTTTTCTAGCAATTCTTTTGTTTTATAAAGTTAGTACATTTGGTTTACACGTCTTAACACTTATTACTTAAACTGTGATAATTTTAGACTATATAATAATCTGTAAATATTTATAATTTAATTGTTTACGTGTTTACTAAATAACTGTGTGTTAAGTAGTAAGTACTATTTTATTGTAAGAATGCCTCGAAGAAGATCCAACCTCTCCCAATGTAGCAGAAATGCTAAAAGGATGAGATTAGTTCGATCACAGGAATCTGAGGAAGGTCGTGAGGCAAGGCTCTCTGCAACTCGGGAACATCAGGCTAGGTTTCGTGCTGCAGAAACTTCGACTCAGCGAGAATCTCGACTGAGTTCAAATCCTTCTCGAATGATGACAATTCGAAATAGTGAAAACGGGGAACAACGAAAGGCACGTTTATCTGTCGATCGCGAAGCTCACGCGCTATTGCGTGAGTCTGAGACTTTTGCTGACAGGGAAACACGCCTGAGCTCCCAGAGAGTACGGACAACAAATGCTCGATCCCAGGAGACACAGGACGAAAGGGAAATATGAATCTCATGCACTATCGCGTGAGTCTGAGACTTTCACTGATAGGGGAATTCGTCTGAGTTCTCAGAGGGTTTGGACAGCAAATACTCGGTCTCAGGAAACACAGGAAGAACGAGAAATACGTCTCACTGCCGATCGTGAAGCTCAAGCACTATCGCGTGAATCTGAGACTTTCACTGATAGGGAAATTCGCCTGAGTTCTCAAAGGGTTCCGTAGACGGTATATGTAATTCAAAATATGCTGCCCGAAAAGGCACCATGCCACGCGGACGAAGTCGCGGGCACAGCTAGTTCTAAATAATTACAAACGTACCACAAAGCCAAAAGGTAAACTTCAATTAATGCCGATACCTCCTATCGACACCCACATAAACTAATTTATAGAGTCTTACCCACCTCTTGGGGTAGTCAAAATAATAAACGTACATATATACAACCTTGATACTTGTTGCTTAAATATAAATAAGTTTGTTGTGAACACTGAACTTGTCGGTGGGTACATCAATCACCTACGGGTGAGTACTTACCGTGATGTATTGGTGCCTTATGTACGTCATTATCATATTGAATAAGTAATTGCATGTTTGAGAACAAACTCTTTTACGAAGTGAACTGAGGCTTACCAACGCTGGGGCTCTGTTTCGCATAGGGACGTAGCATTATGCTGAGCGATGGCCGTTTTGCGTGGATGTGACGCATTTTCCCCCGATTTGTTCTTTTTTAGGGTTCCGTTGCCAAATGGCAAAAAACGGAACCCTTATAGATTCGTCATGTCTGTCTGTCCGTCTGTCTGTCCGTCCGTATGTCACAGCCAGAACTATACTATTGAAACTTGGTAAGTAGATATATTCTGTGAACCGCATTAAGATTTTCACACAAATATAGAAAAAAAACAAAAA
Organism: Mesoligia furuncula; assembly: GCA_916614155.1. Classification (NCBI taxonomy): domain Eukaryota; kingdom Metazoa; phylum Arthropoda; class Insecta; order Lepidoptera; family Noctuidae; genus Mesoligia; species Mesoligia furuncula. Next base: position 7,865,283 of record OU744794.1, read on the forward strand.
ATTTTGGGGTTCCCCATACTTAGAACTGAAACTAAAAATTTTTTTTTCGTCAAACCCATACATGTGGGGTATCTATGGATAGGTCTTCAAAAATGATATTGAGGTTTCTAATATATTTTTTTTTCTAAACTGAATAGTTTGCGCGAGAGACACTTCCAAAGTGGTGAAATGTGTGTCCCTCGTCGTTTCAGCCGATAGACGTCCACTGCTGGACATAGGCCTCCCCCAATTTTGGGGGGGGTTTGCCATAATCGCCACGCTTGGCAGGCGGGTTGGCGATCGCAGTATGGTATGGTGGTGGAATAAATAGAGAACGCTGCTGCCCATTCTCCGGTAAGACCCTTAGTCGCCTTTTACGACACCCACGGGAAGTAAGGGGTGGTGCAATTCTTTAAGTCCGGCACCACACAGACCCTGTGTCCCTGTAACTTCTAAAATAAGAGAATGATAAAACTAAAAAAAATATATGATGTACAATACCATGTAAACTTCCACCGAAAATTGGTTTGAACGAGATCTAGTAAGTAGTTTTTTTTTAATACGTCATTAATCGTAAACCGCAATTTACCTTTTATTCAATCAACTCAAATATAAAAATAATAAAAAAAAACATTTAATTTCGTAAACATAAACATTATGCATATACCAGGATGTTACGGAACCCTCGGTGAGCGAGTCCGACTCGCTCTTGCCCGGTTTTCTGGTTGTACGTTTGTCTCTGCGTCATATTTACACAGATAAACGTATTTTCTTTCTTTATTACTTAGCAAGGAAATTAGTGCATCTGTTTTGCTATCGTTGATCCTTCTGTGTTACTGAAGTATTATAAAAATGTTCATTGATTCTTCAATGCCGAGAGTTGTGTGTAAAAGGGCAAAAGACACTATATTATTTTATGCCATTGAAAAAAAATACACCATAGATATAGGTATGTGTTTCTGTAAATGCTATGCAGAGTATGCATATCAGACTCAGTATTTTCATCTCACGAAATGGCGTGCGCTGTGGTAACCAAGCGGTTACCACAAATAAAGCGCGTCTGACCTGCTATTCATTTCCATCTGATGAGAATATTCTTCAGCCAAATCTTATATTATTGGAAATAATTGCTTATTGAGCATAGGTCCTAGAAATCTATTAAGTAGCAAATACGAGTAGTTGCCTGACAACAAACATTATAAAAACTTTTAAAGGTTAGGTACAGTCGTGATGTTATGTGGTGTTATTGCGTAAACAATGCATACTTAGGCGATAGCAGCAATCACTGTTGATTTGCTGGCATTTATTGAAGAGTTCCGTTATCTGTCTCCGAAACTCATCATCAGATCATTACGAAATTTAAATGGGACCATTTCGGAATAAACCTCTTTCGAAACAAGGAATTTTGCAAATCCGTTTTATGACGGAGTTGTCCGAACATACATAAAAAAAATATATATATCGGAGCAGGTAGGTTTTGTCTGTGTTATCAGTCATATTTTAAGTAATGTGGGCGTACTATGGGTATGTGTTGGTAATTGCGCAATAGAAAAACGGTTTGCAGTTCAAATCAGATTATAATTTCATGAACAATTAATCACACTAGCAAATCACACACTTTAGGCACATGACACAACTAGATACACAGTAAAATAATTATTTATTTATTTATTTATTTATATATACTTTATTGTACACCAGAAAAAACATAACAAAAAAATACGATTTTTAATACAAAACATACAATGGGCGGCCTTATCGCTTTCTGCGATCTCTTCCAGGCAACCTTGGAATGGACAGTGAATGCGTGGATATAAAAAATGGGGTTGTTAGTGGTGCAAAATAATATACTACAATAGATACATAGATATACAAACAAAGTAATTGCGAACAAATCGTAGGATCGATTACTGTTCGTATAGTGACAGAGCCACCCAAATATAGCGAATTTAGAATACAGGTATGTAATTCCAGCAGCGAGGCTGAACTTTAGTAAACCGACAGGTTTGTCGGGAGCTAGTGCTCTGTAAGGAGTCGAGTCCGAAGACCAAACTCTGCCAGCACAAACGAATGCGCTCAGTTATGAAGGGTTTGTCCCCACCACGCATACGCCCCACAACAACTCTGTCCGATGACGCACGTAAGTGTTTACTTGAGTTGATACAAAACACAAAAATATGATAAATCTAATAAGACTTACATTATAAGTAATCAAATAATACAAGAATAATCGTCGTAAATAAACAATGGTGATTTCACAAAGTAAATCATTTTAAAATCAAAGTAACATGTCATCAATTGTTTTGAACAAGACCATCGGTACAATAATCGAGATAAGTTGCCAAATAGTGCGTAAATAGAGTACTCAATAAATTATTTTCCAACTTGTTAGACAATAATTGATAGTAAAACCACTTAAATTCATAATAAGAACAACAAAATCATAAAAAAATATGTAGACTACCCACAATTGTAATTATTGAAGAACCAAATCCGACATATATAGGTATATAAACATCCGAATTGAGAACCTCCTCCTTTTTAGAAGTCGGTTAAAAACACAAAACACTTGTTTACGGTACACTAATCTTTCCATCAGCACCGTGCCAAGAGACGAGATTAAAGCCATCCCATTTAATTTTTCCATGAGACCTTGTCGAAATCCCGGCCTAGACAATATTATAACTGCTGAATCAGTTACTTTCAATACAAATTAATATTCAATGAGTGGAGTTTATTATTGCCCTAGTTTCAATTCGAACTATAGTAACTGTTAATTACAGAACTCTCGAGAAAGTTTGTTGAACCTTCTAAATTAATGTTGGTTTAATATTGTGGGTAGTGTTTACTAGCTATGAAATTGCCGAATATTTATATTGGCTGTTGTGAAGATCGATATATTTAATTCCAAATTCAAATTAATTTTATAATGTAGCATGACATTTTGTTTTTCACATTTGCATTTGTTTTTTCATACCTACCGCTGTTTCTGTAACCATGGAAAAATCGAAATTGACTTCAAATAAACAAACTCTTCAACTTTATTATTAATTAGTATTGATAGATAATTGTGTTTAGTTTAGTTTGTGGTCTTCTTGTGCCAATAAATACTTTTTATTTCTTTCTTTTCTTAGATATACCTAAATCTGTCCCATCCAAATCTGAACCTTCTAATCTACTACCATTGTTTCGTTTTCGTCGAAAATCCATTGATGGAGCATTTTCCATTTCTATCAGTTTTTTGTTACGCTTATTAAATAAACACAGATGATAGTTTATTATGAAATACGATGAGCTACTTTGCAGTATTGCGATGTATGACAACACCATAGCTCACCGAAACGCAACATATTTTTCCCTTTCATTCCTTCATTCACAAACATTTAGCGTCTGGCCGTTTTCCAGCATTCCATACAAAAGTTATGACATACGTTTTTCATGAAATTCAAACTTTTACGCCTTTATGTTATTTAGATATCTTCTTCTTCGCTATAAACTGACACAACCGCTATCAAAGATTTATTACTTTGTGGTTATCAAAACATTTATATGGATGCGTTCGCGCCGATTGACGCATGTCTAAAGATCCAAATACCATTTCGTGACTTCGTTACCTACAGCAAGTATATCTGAGTATATATTTTGTTTATTTTGTACAGCTTCATCATAATCATAATCAGCACACAATGTTCCCACTGCTGGGACAGAGGCCTTCTCTCTTCGAGAGGGAGTGGGCTATAAATCCACCACGCGGGCCCTTGAGGGTTGGTAGCTGTCACATGTTTTCGGATGTTTGGTTCTAGGACATGCCGGTTTCCTCACGATAAATTATTTACATAAAGTAAAGCAACAGCCTGGGTCGGAATCCACGACCGTAAGTCGGGGACTTTACCACTGGCCCGCCGCTGCTCTGGTGCTATCATCATCATCATCATTTCAGCCGAAAGACGTTCACTGCTGGACATAGACCTCCCCCAAATGGGGGGGTTTGCCATAATCGCCACGCTTGGCAGGCGGGTTGGCGATTGCAGTATGGTATGGTGGTGGAATGCATAGAGAACGCTGCTGCCCATTCTCCGGTACGCCCCTTAGTCGCCTTTTACGACACCCACGGGAAGTATGTGGTGCTATCAACTGGCTGCAATTTGGGACCTACGCGTCTAACAAGCTACAGCATAAATCTGTACATGAACGTTGGTAGAAATATTACACAAAAAACGTAAACCAGGGCCTCTGAAAGTGACCATACCTAGTTAGTTTCAACATAGGATTGTATTTCATGCTCCCCCCTCCCTCCACCCACCTAGTCATTAACTACGTCCTCCTGAAACCCGTAACTAACGCCCATCATCTATCTAACACACAACGGCAATCAGTTTCATGGTCCAACCGCAATAAAACCTCTTTTATACATCATGAAAAACATGTTACCGGCGCGGCGGGCTGCGCGTACGCCTCTGACGCATATCAAAGATGCGCGACGCCATTTCTTTTCCACTGTACGCTCCCGATTTGGCTCGCGGCCAAAGACGCCGCCTGGCGTTCGGCCAACACACCAAATCACCCCCTCTTGACGCTTAGCGGGAGAGCTTTCGATAGTGATGGCTAAAATCTGTCGATTGCTGAAAATTATTCGATTTTTTTTTTGATGCCTTTGTATTTTTTCAGTTCTGACTGATTTCAAACCAAAACTATGTACAATTACTACTCATAATATGCACATGCATTCAAGAAAGCGATAATTCTCGTGCACAAGATAAAATCCAGATGTCCAATAATATTGAAGCGCGAACTAATTACCGTAGACAAGGGACATGTGCGATATTACCCTCATTCTACAAACTTGATGATAGATAAATACTTTGCAGGGGGCACTTCACCCACAATTTGCTAGAATTTCGATAAGTTTCTACGATAAAACATGAAGTCATAATTCAATGGTCTTGTTTTTTTCGAATCTAGTAATCATCCTTTTTGAAAGTACTTAGATCCTGTTGAAAATTGGCAGTGTACTTAATTCTTGTACGTCGTCGTTGTTGTTGTTGTTGTGTTGTTGTTGTTGATGTTTTTGTGTTGTTGTTGTTGTCGTTGTTAGAGCTACAGTTATATCAAATTTTGATATTCGAATATTCGTTTTCGACTCGATTCGACAATCTCTTCTCTTCTCGCATCCCGTTTACAGCCGAAGCTTACGCGATCAACAACCTAAGGACATAGTTGAAACACATTCCTAGCTTATTGGTGTAGACTTTACGATTGAAACCGAGCCGATTCAACAAGCAGAGTTTGGCTGCTATCATAACAGATTTATTATTATTCATTTGGGTTGAACTCAATGGAACATCCACTTACTTCTTGAAGTGGATGGTTCTTGGTTTTGTATGTCCGTTGTTTTTTTACACATACATACGTGTATTACACTCAAGTAAAGAAAGAAGACTTAAAGAATACCACAACCTCTTACTTCCCGTGGGTGTCGTAAAAGGCGACTAAGAATCGTACCGGAGAATGGGCAGCAGCGTTCTCTATGTATTCCACCACCATACCATACTGCGATCGCCAACCCGCCTGCCAAGCGTGGCGATTATGGCAAACCCTCCCAAAATTTGGGGAGGCCTGTGTCCAGCAGTGGACGTCTATCGGCTGAAACGACGACATACGTGTATCACGCATGTATTCCCCGCAGGGTTGGGCAAAGGTGTACCTATAGTACAGACGCCAGAACATCAAGGTACTACAATCTGTCAAATTTCTATCGCATTAGGTTCAAAGTTGCTTGGGAAAATTTGACAGTTTCAGGTAGCTTGATGTGCTGGCGTCTGGTCATCCACATTTCGCCTGTCATGTTTGAGTCCCATGTAATAACGGGCGCTAGCCTGTTGCCATCAACCGGGCAAAAATCCAGACTCCAGGCTGCTACTGAAAAAAAAAAATCAGTTTCAGTTTTTTTAAGGGATTTTGTTTTAGAAGTCTAATTTGATTTATTAAAGTAAGGTATTGTGAAATGAAGCTCATTCTAAATACTTTGCAGAATTTTCGGATTTTTGTTTCTTTACTATTTTGAGTTACTGGTACCTACCCTATTAATGTGTATGTGTTATATAAAATGCATTTATATGTGCAAAAAAAAAAAATGCTTAAGAGCCAACAATGTATACCTAAATGTATTTTTTCAGCTCGTTTAGTGTTTTCAGACGGACTGTATCATCGTCAGAGGCACTGATGAAAAATTGCATATTTTATTTTTAATTCAAATTTGATTTATACCTACCTCCCACTTTAAACCAACTTGGTGCTATTTATAGCTCAGATGTACTTTTGATCAATTCTAAAGTTAAAACTAACATATTTTTTTTTAATTCATAGTTAAATAAGACCGTCACATGATAAAAGCATTGAAAATTAATGTAGAATGCATAATCCTGTAGACATGAAAAATTTCTTTAAAGTAATAACACATAGGAAGAAGAATAATCACACTAATATTATAAAGGCGAAAGTTTGTGTGTGTGTGTGTGTTTATATGTTTGTTACTTCTTCACGCTCAAACGGCGGGACCAATTTTGGTAAAATTTTGTATGGAGATAGCTGACACCCTGGATTAACATAATAGGCTACTTTTGATCCCGATATTCCCACGGGATCGACATTGACGCGGGTGAAACCGCGGGGCGCAGCTAGTATTTTATATGAATCACGTTAATGACGCAAAGCGTCATGACATCATTGGCTCTCTATATCTTACAAAGAAATAAGAATTGGAGTATTTTTTCAACGACGTTTACTAATGTTCATTTGAGTTGTCTCTTTGTGCCATTAACACAATTTCTGCGAGCAATTCTGAAAGCTATTCGTAACTTTACATCTAAACCAATCGGTTTAGATGTAAAGTTATGTGCCGAGAATTTCGGCACAAGCTGAAATAATTCTGTGTGTACACACACATAATAGACTATTTACGAACTTTCTTAGGTTTACGGTTAAATGGCCACTGTGCTGATTAATCTTGTCAGTCAATCAATCAATCAATCAAGCTTGCTATATTTTGTCAAAAGATCTTTATTATAATTATGAGTGTAATTTGCCAAGCGGCCTCACTTCAGGTACGAGATAACTTATGTTCTTTAGGATTCCAAAAAAAAGTATGTGGTTAGGTTAATTTCTAATACTTACAGCTGTTTTATAATTATCTATGGATAAAAAAAAGTGATACCTCAGACGGAAATATATCTTTTTACATATGTACCAATAAGATAAATATTATAAGTATGTGATTATTTAATCAAATAATGTTACCTCCAATCGCCTGAAACAGAGGATTACCTAGTTCAGGCACATATTATCATGGGTGAACTCGACATACTCGTAGATTTAAGAAAATTAGTTAGTCTTCATATTTTTTGAATAAATATTATTATTATATCATGAAACTTCAAAAAAAATTAAAAAATCTTGCTGTAATCGGCCACTTACAAAATTTGGTATCTTCATGATACACAACTGGACCTTACCTATCCCTATACATGTATACAAGACTACTTATTTGCATTAAAACAACGTGTGTTTTCAAGTAATTAAACAACGTTACAGAATGGCCCAGTGCCTGTGAGTCACCAAGAGTCAAGCGTCACAATTGAGCCGCAGCTGCCAAAGGATCTCAGTTTACTTTGCGCACGGCGCACGTGTCGCTCCAAACACCTCTATCAAAAACGACACATGTCACATTATTTGCATAAGCCAATTCAATCGTTATGCCAAATTCAAAAGATCGGCTCTCCCGTGGCAGCGTTGAGGGTTCGTTCAGGGAATTGAGAGCCAATTATTTATTTAGAAAGAATTGGTGTGTTTTTTTTAACGAATTGTTTTTTAATTGGGTGCTGCATTTTTTCATTATTATGTTTTATGACAAAAAGAGCAGTAGCTACTCGGTTGATGGAACGGATTTTGTTTCAAAAGATGCACAAGCATCTTTATAATCACAAGATTATATGCGCTTTAGCAGAAGCCCAGTTGAGTCTGTCCTAATGTCTGTTTAATTCTTTCTGCATTTTCAAAACAACAAGATAAATATTTGACTCCAACCTCTAAACAAAAAAACAAAAACTACTCATAGACGTAACATCATTAGACAAATCCTGTAAAACTCAAGTTACGATTCCTCACTTGAAGTGAATTTACGAGAGTCAGGCACAAACGCAGCTGTCGCACTCTGAAGCGCACATCAGGGTAACATTAGCACTACGAAAATCACCCTTACTGCTACGACATAAAGGCGCTGTCAATGTCAAATTGTTCCCACTGATGTACTTTTAACTGTAGGTACGTTCACGACAACTGCTTTGTGTAAACCTTGAAGATGTATGTTGAATTTCTTCAAGCTTTTAATTCTGATTTAAGGATTAAGACCATTGTTTTAAAACAACAATAAACAATGCTAATTTCACAAGTTCCCGTTAACTTACTTGGCAGATAATTTCATACAAATTCTGTTCCATCTTTTAATTTAAAATAAATAAATAAAATTTACGTATTCGGGAGTAGAGGTTGCTCGGACATTTTGAAACAGACCCTAAGAATCTTTACTAACCAAGTATAAGTTTACCTACTCTGAGATGGCAACGATGTAACTTACGCCGGGGCCTAAATAAGTCACTTTGGAGAATCATAAAAGGATAACATTATGAATCATAATATGGCGAAGACAGTCCGTATTTTCTTTTTTTCGCTGCACTACGTAGGTATAATCAAAGAGATTGGGATTGGATTTGGATTTGGATCGGATTGGTTGGTATTTTAGCACAGATAAAAAAGAATTACTGAAAAATGCTTCACCAATGGGATTTGATACGATTAACTTAACGGTTAACTGTATATATGTTATCCTTTTATGATTCTGCCAAAGTGGCCTTTTTAGGCCCCGCCTTCTTTTTTCAAGATGTCTTTTTGTGGTTCTTTCTACGCTTACATCGACCTGTTACAATACCTATACAATAATTTATTGATGGTGACACGATACCGGAAGCTAAACTTTTTGCGTTTATTTGACGTTCGTGCTGCTGCAAAAGTTTTCAGTTTCGGCAAGTTTGTACTGCACTTTTCGGATTGATTGCAAACCTTTAGTATAACTTTTTATTGCAATCGAATTTTTATGTGATTTAGGGCTGATTTTTCCAACGCCAGATAACTTTATCGGAGGAATAATTTAGAATTTTTGACAGTTATTCCATACAAAAACTGTCAATTTTATTCCACGAATAAAACTTATTGGTCGATTGAAAAATCAGCCCTTAAACAACTGAATCTCGTATTAACTATAGGTCTACCAGAACCTCACGGCAAAAAAAAAAACTTTGTGATTTTCATACATTTGACATTGCAAATGTTGTCAAATGTATGAAAACCACAAAGTTTTTTTTTTGCCATGAGATTCTGGTAGACCTATAGCTACTTTACTGAGCAAGCATAGCTAGAACTAATATAAACATCTTGACCTCTGAAACTTATAATCAGCCTAGGTATATCTACTGTTCGAATAGCTCACACAAAGGCTCACAAAGGCCTCCTCTCTTCAAGAGAGAGGGGCTATAATCTACCACGCGAGCCCAGAGCGGATTGGTAGTTGTCACATGTCTTCGAATGTTTTGTTCTTGGACATGCCGGTTTCCTCATTATGTTTTCCTTCACCGTTTTAAGAGCACTCTACAGGTCTCTGTAAATATTAAACACCATTCTCGTCAATCTCGTTCTAGTTAAAGTATGTCTAGTCTTGACCATGCACCTTCTCATAAACCGAAACACTAATTCCTTCTCAGAAATTATGCCTAATTGATTGGTCATCCATTTGTCTTGGCACGCGTATTGAATGTCGTTACATGTTCTTGAAACAGGTGGATGCTTGTCGATCCTTCTGATTAAAATCTGTGAGTCACTAACAACTCCCACGGGAGGTCCCGGTGGTGACTATTATTAGATCTGACTATTTATAGCAAAGAGGTCTTAATCTGGTGTTGTTTTAATTTACTACGGTTAGTAAAAATAAAAAAAACTTTGTAGAAAAGAATTTTTCTTAAAAATGGCCCATGGATTCTTGCTAGTTCGGGAGGATAGAAACAGCGAACTGACTCAGCTGCCTAACTTTTAATTAACTACCAAAGATTTAAGTGATAAAATTTCAATATTATGTGGAGTAATTTTTTTTCTTATGCATTTCCTGGGGGAGATGTGGGTGAACTATAGTTATACTTCTGCCTAGCTCTTCTCGGATTACAGACATGATGTCATTATTATGAATGCTTATTTTCTGAAGCTTCATAATATATATTTGCATTGTAGAACCATTGAGCGCACAGAAACAGCGTACCTTTTTCCTAGATTCGTAAAAAAGAACTTGACCAAGTTGGTCACGTCAATCAAATTTTTAAAACTAGATTATGTAGGCGTTTCCTATCTGACTACTCTAAGAAGAAAGGCTGAAACAAACTCAGAGGTCACAGTCATAATCTTGGTCAGATCAAGTAGGTAAAAGACATCCTCTTTTACCAAGATAATTGACATAAGCATACCTACCATAGGTAAGTACATTAGGTAACGTGAAGAGCTTTTGAGAGCATTGTCAAGTTAACTTCATGTCACAAAGGAATATTTATCCTAAGTTTATGATATGACACGGAAACGTTGCACGGCGGATGTCAAAATAATGTGATTTTAGAAAAAACCCTTAACATAGAAACGATAGTCATTTATTTTATTCATACTTTTGTTTCGAAAACAGTTACAACCTGTCTACATTTCAATTAAGAATTTGAGATAATTTTCAAGTTATGGAACAACAAACTGAATGTCATACTAAACAAAAAAATCACCACCAACAAAAGGAGGAAAGAAGGATTAACGTCGCGGGCTAAAACGGCTATGACGATTCACATAACTCCAATATTTTACTTAGTTCCATCATACGTGATGGTCAATACTACACTCGTATGATCTAATTTCACATAATTTATATTCCGACTTTTAATTAGCTGCAGTAAAATGACACTTCATAATAACTCATTAATGCATCAAAAAAGTCTTCGAATATACCTCTTGATTGTCTTTAAAAGCAGTTTATCCCTTCATTAACAATTTTAAATATAATTAAAAATATGCCATTAAATTTCTAATGCCAATCTGCATTCAGTGATGGATTATTTATTATTATATCTTCGTTCGTTTCAGCCGATAGACGTCCACTGCTGGACATAGGCCTCCCCCAATTTTGGGAGGGTTTGCCATAATCGCCAGGCTTGGCAGGCGGGTTGGCGATCGCAGTGTGGTATGATGGTGGAATACACAGAGAACGCTGCTGCCCATTCTCCGGTACGATCCTTAGTCGCCTTTTACGACACCCACGGGAAGTAAGGGGTGGTGGTATTCTTTAAGTCCGGCACCACACAGACTATAATTATATAGTTTTTGTAAATAGATAATTTCTTCATATTTCACAATAAATTACCAGTTTTCTGTCATCGCGCTTCTCTTTCTTTTCCATGCAGTTCAACAGTGACCGCGCTTTAGGTCATATATGCCCCTTAAAAGTCTGACGGTAGCACCAGCACCCAAATACACTATCATTCTCAAACTGAATCATTTTGAAAATCCATTGCGTCATAATGTTCGAAAAATTTGTGTGCTCAACAACGTAAATAAATGTTGTTGATCTGTCAAAATGGAAGCCATTGATACTGGTGTGTTACGCAATTCCACCACAGGTACAGAACTCGCTGACTAATCAAACAAAATCGCAACCGAAGCTCATATAAAACTGTTTGCTGCCATTAATACTGGCTGCCATTAAACAGAAACAATTTACGATGACTCCTCATAGTATCGTAAACAACATTACGTAACCAAGCTTCCCTTTACAAGGTTAGCCGTGCTTCAGAATATAAATGATGAGGTGTTCTGCGTATGTACTCTGATTTTCATATTTCGCATTTTCCGCTCTTTAGATTTATGAGATTTTCTCAATCAGTGTGGAACGGAAAGGTCAATTTACTCAAGTACATTATTCCGTTGTTGCAGGTTCAGCTCACCTTTTCAGACTTTCATTATTTAAGTAAGCAAAAATTGGTACCTATGTAAAGAGCGTAGCCTTACCAAATCTAACTTTTCTTGCACCAATAGATTGATTTCTTTTTTTATACAGCCTTTTCTGTACGTTTCTAAAGACAGGTAGATTCTTTACCAGATTCGTGCCCTTGTATATGTGTATTTTTGTAGCTTTAAACAATAGAGTTTGAATGTGGGTCCAGTTAACCAATAAAAATACAGAAAATAAATGATGTGGGCAACTGGACCCGCGGGTCCAGTTCGAGTTGGTCCAGTTGACCAAAGACTCGTATTATATGGCTTTGTGTATATTATTATTATTATATTATTATTATTTTTATGAATCTGGGGGCACGGGAGTGCCCCCGCCAAGACGAGCCAAGCGAAGCGCAAGGGCACTACCTACCTTTTCTCGAAGCACTTCGACGTATTTTTGAACCCTCTTAACTTGGCTTTTGATTATACCAGATAAACAAAATTTTCGGGATATGATGTCAGTGGTTGACTTATTAAACCTATGAAGTTTCAATTGCATAACTCTTATACTTTAGATTTTATTGATATCTAAAATACCCCGATTTCGTCACTGACTCACTGACTGATGATCATCAATATTCTTAAGGTTCTTCTTGAAGTCCTAGAAAGCTGAAATTTGGTATGTAAGCTAGTAATAGTACACAAACAACAAAAAAATCTTAAAACTTGAAACTTTTACCCCCCCAACCCCTTAAACTAGGGGGGGAAAGTTTGTATGAGACTTCCGTAAATTTTGATGCTAGAGGTCTGAAATTTTATATAGGGGGTCCTTGTTATAAATGAACCCCAAAAAAAGAAAGAAAAAATGAAAAAAGAAAAAATACTCGTATAAATATCATAAGCAACTTACAAAAAGAAATGAAATCCCACAAAAACATTTAATGTTAAATGTTGCCAAGACGAGACCATGTAGCTCGCACTGTCAAAAAGTAAACAGATCTCATGTAGAACCAAGCTTCTAACTCTACACGCCCTAACTCTACAAGGCCTAACTTCGCAAACTCTACACCTTAGTCAAAATATATTATAGCTTGGCCATTTCGCTACATTCACATGAGCGTAAGGTGAAAAACTCTCATACTGTTAATGGTTCTTGTAGTAACGAAACGGCCAAGCCATATATTTTGACTAAGGTGTAGATTTTGCGAAGTTAAGCCTTGTAGAGTTAGGGCGTGTAGAGTTAGAAGCTTGGCTCTACATGAGATCTGATTACTTTTTGACAGTGCGAGCTACATGGTCTCGTCTTGGCAACATTTAACATGAAATGTTTTTGTGGGATTTATATATCTCGGAACCATTGGGTCCCGGTCCTTTGGAAGGCGTACGAGGGGCCGAAGCCAACTCACAGAGGCCCCTTAGGAAATTTTAATTAAATGCGGCACCAATCGACAATTATCCCTGTATGCACTATGCAAGTGCACCCAAGGATAACCCCCGGTTGGTGTAGGACTATTGCAGGATATGGAAAAATAAAAAGTTGGACTATGGGTTTGGGTGGCTAAAGTGGACTGGTTACCAAAAACTATGGAATAACTATGACCCCTGCCTGATCAATGTTTTATATATACAACACGGATAAAATGGCAGGGGGTGACTTGCACACTCAACAATGGGCCCCCGGAACCGGTCGCTAGTACATAGTGACGTAGCAACAAGGGGGCAACATGTCCTGAGGTGATTATGAGGAGTGGAGAGGTATTCCACGGCTATCAGGACAATCCCGGAAGTACGGTCAAGATCCCTACCAGCATCTTACTGGAATACTTCCTTCCACCGAGCACGTTTGCTCTTGCGAATCTCCACTCAAGCCGGCCATTAAAGGCAAGAATGAGGTGGAAGCTCTGTTCCTCGTCATTGTTCACTCCAGCCGGCCAATAAAGGCAAGCCAGAGGTGAGGAACAAGACTTAATGCAATTATTATTATTATTATTATATTATTACTATTACTCTTATTCTTGATACGTAGGTACAGTTTACGGTTCCTAAACTGATCGGTGAATTTTTCGCATCCAAATCAAAATCTAATATCCGAAATGCCACAATTGTTAGGGTTCCGTACCTCAAAAGGAAAAACGGAACCATTATAAGATCACTCCGTTGTCCGTCTGTATGTCCATCGGACACTTTGTCACTTTGTCAAGACCCTTTTTCTCAGGAACACGTGGAGTTATCAAGTTGAAATTAATATCAAATACCTGCTCAGGGTCTTACCGGAGAATGGGCAGCAGCGTTCTCTATTTATTCCACCATCATACCATACTGCGATCGCCAACCCGCCTGCCAAGCGTGGCGATTATGGCAAACCCCCCCCAAATTGGGGGAGGCCTATGTCCAGCAGTGGACGTCTATCGGCTGAACCACGACGACGACGACGACGACTCAGGGCTGAAGCAGTGAAAAAATAAAACGTCTCCTACGTCAACGCAATCAAAAGATACGGGCGTTTAAGTTCCGGAATAAAAACCTAGAGGGTACTTCACGTTGACCTAGAATCATGAAATTTATAAATATAAATATATTCGACAACTATCACACAACGCCGTCTAGTCCCAAGCTAAGCAGAGCTTGTGTTATGGGTACTAGACAACTGATAAACATACTTATATATTTCTAAATACATACATATTATAGATAAATTACACCCAGACACAGAACAAATGATCATGCTCATCACACAAACATTTGTCCTGGGTGGGAATCGAACCCACGACCTCCGGCATAGCAGTCAGGGCCACTAACCACTAGACCAACGGGCCAGTCAAATTTGGCAAGAAGCAATGTCATATGTAGCACAAGTAAAGGAAAAAATCCGAAAATCGTAAATTTGTAGTTACATTACAAAAAAAAAAATTTTTCGCGTGATTAACAATTTACATGCCTACAAAGTACGGAACCCTCGGTGCGCGAGTCCGACCCGCACTTGACCGGTTTTTTCTAGCCCGCCACAATTCTTACCACATAAATCTGGCAACACTGTCATGATCTCATCCCAAAGTTTATGTGATCGTCTCTTTCCTGTCTATACGTTGTCATCCACAACCAAGACTTCAACTAATAGGTCGAGACACAATCGCGATCCGGATTGTGAAGTACCTAAACTATTTTGTGGTAATTTGCCAAAATCTGAGCGATCGGGAGCGCAGGTTGATCTGACGATCAACGTTTTTGGCCGGATGGTCCATCCGGGTGAATGAGTGTTTATTCATTAATTTACAGTGGATTCCTTCAAGGTAACACAATTTGTGTGAGGTGGACGTTTTCCAATTCATTCTTGAACTAGTTTTTTTTTTGGTCTAGTTTATGATTTCAGGGTGTGTGACTTCTTTTGTTAAACGCTGTAACACGGTTTTTAGTATGGCATAGTTGAGTTATATTCCCATACTGATATCTTAGTATCAAAACGGAAGATATCTACCAATAATAGACAAAACATTTAAAAGGCATTTCTAACTCAAAGTCAAAGAAGTACAAAAACACTCCATCAGTCCTCGGAAAATTATTTCTCCGTTCTACATCTGAACTATCATCAAGTTACCGAACAGTGAAAAAGAGAGAAAAAAAACAATAATTAAGGAATCTTCAAGATCTCCAGCGGTTGGTAACGTCGCTCGACGGGAGGCGCGGCTATATTTAGCTGCGCGCGCGCCGGTGCGCGTGCTTCACCGCGCATGCGCGACGCTAAAGATGTGTGCGTGAGACTTACGCAGTATGTACCTGGGAGAGCAGTGAACTTACGATGCAGGTATATAAGAAATTAAATATTTGATTAAATGTATTTTTTATAGTTACTGAGAAAGACGGTGGTCTTTCTTATGTGATGTGAGATACAGAATGGTACGTTATTGAATAAAGTTGGATCAGAACTAAAAATGATTGTGTACCAATAGGTACTGAACATTTGGTACTTTTTGGAAAAAGTCCCAAATCCGGCGAAGGAAATAGAGGAAGGAAAAATATTTCGATGGTTAGTTGAACATAATATTTATTTATTTTACATGTCATTTACAAGCTTGATCATGTATCTACTATATAAAATAATATAAGTAAAGGAATCTTAAAAAAATATCAAAGACAAAAGAAAATTCGAAATTGTTTTTCTCATGTTTTGACACTAAATTACGGTAAAAATTTAAAATGATAACATTTACGACTGTAATAAGAATTTATTGTCATTCTCTAATAACGTTGGAACACAAAAATAATGACAAGTTTTAGCGTATCAATTATTTATTTTATGTCATATGGTCCAAACAATAGTGAGCCAAGTTTTACTTTGTCTGCATTTCACGGAAGAGTAAAGGAAACTAGGCCAGGTGCAGCATTTACTTCTACAGTCAAAAAATCATAACTATCATGCTGTAAAATTGCAGTTTTAAGGCTTGCAGAATTCTTTTGATTTCGTCAAGCACTCAAAATTCCTTTGGCTTTCGACGTAGCCACTGTCTTTTGATAGTCGCTAGGCTACATCTGAAGCCAGAACTACAATTCACAAAAAACAAATTATAGATTAAGTACCTTTATAAGTACTTACATAGAAACGCAATTGAGTTTGCTCACGATAATCCACGTGAACTATGGTCAGGCAAAATTTATGTAATTTTCACAGTTTAAAAAAAAATACAGTGACTAAGGAAATTACTCAATACCATAAGGAGAAAATCATTCCTCTCGTTGTAGATAGTCACAACAGGAGCTAAGTACCATCAATAATAATAATATATCCGAAAGACAAGTATTTGTTGATACTCACAGTGCAGGGACAGGTGGCCGGCCCATCGTCTGCCAACGCTCCAATAATTCAATAAAACAAAGCAATGCAGACATGAAACATGCTACAATGCTTTATAAGACAACGAGACAATAAGTTAACAATATAATAATATATACGAACAGCTGGCCATAATTGAAACTATATTAGAAGTATAAAAAGTGACAGTAAGGAAAGAGACTGTATCGACAGTCTCTCGGTTTCCTCGAGTTTATCGAAACTCGAGGAAACCGGACCATATATGTAGCTTACTGATCATCTGCCTAGCGTTTTCCCAATTATGTTGGAGTTGGTTTCCAGTCTAATCGGATGTAGCTGAATATTCCCTTGGTAAAACTGGTTGTCATCCTATAGATATTTATGGCTAGCCAATAAGCTTACATAACAAAAGCATTAAGTCAATACGATAAGAAAAGGGAAGAAGAGGATAGCTGAAGATAAAGACCAACGGAAACCCTATGAGGTGACTGGAGAAGCAATGGACGAAAATGAGTTGAAAAGATAAAGAAAGAAAAAGAGGAAGAGAAAGAGGAAGAGAGGGATGTATAAAGGGAGAGATGGTGATATGTCATAATCAGAGGCATAAAACAAAGACATAGTCGGCTCTAGCAGACAATTATGACGTTCCTACTCGGCGTTCGTCCAAAACAAAAGTTATAATCCACATCACCTTAATGTTTCATATCGTGGACAGCGTAAATCATCAGGAGGCGCTTTTCAAATAATTTCATATTATGTTAATTAAGATTTAATATACTTAGGTGATTTGTAAATTGTCATCGGTTTTCTTAAAATAACATCGCTGATTTAAATGAAAACATATTTTTGAGATTAGTTTTTTTTTGACATCAAAGGTTTATATGATGCAGCATTTTTAATGCGTTCACTTTAAAAAAATGTAAATTCAGCGTTGAAACAGACCAGAATCTCCAGATGCTCTATTTACTTTTCCAAACATGCAGTATTTACTCAAAACAAACAAAACACGATCGTTGCCTATCACATCACTGTGATACTCTCAAACTAGTAACTGTCTTTAACAATTTATTTAATTCTAAAGCCCCGTCAAACAGACAGACTTTCTCATTAACAAGTATGTGCATGATTCACGAATCTTTCCTGAAATGTCGGCAGCGTCTGGTGGAACGGTGGCAGCATGTGCGAAGATTTGAGAGTTTGGAATACCTAACAGGATGTGATGATAAGTTGATTCATAGCTTTCATTCGAGACTTTGTTTTTTTTTGGGGCTTATTAAGAAACGTCTTGGAATGTCAAGTCTGCTAGTAGTCATATCATTTAGTTAAAGCAAAATTGACGCATCTGCAGATCCATTTTTTTTAATACAAATTGTTTTGTAGTAATTTACTTGTTTCAACTTTTTTATTTTGACTATCGTAATCGTATGACTGTGAGGTTAACGAAATACCTATAACTGTCTTTCTTTAAAACTTCAATTAATTTACTTCCAGTGAAAAACAAAACATTTGAAACCACAATTTTCGGCATACCTATTCAAACTACCAAGTAAATACCGCACAAAAACAGACCTCAACACCTACATAAAATTTCCACACCACACCCGCTGCTGAATCTGAGACATCATAAACAGATTTTCCATGCATAACAATATAGCGCGCATTACGTTCCACAATCGCTTGCAGCGCACACGCACACACGCGCAGGCGCGGCGGCCATCTTGCATGCGCGTGGGCAGCCGGCGGCGAGCGGCACGTGCGAGCTATTTTGGGCGGCGCCCGCCCTGCCCCGCACCGCCCGCCCCGCGTGCTCTCCACTGAATTGCGTAGACGCGACGATTGATTTGGTTTTATTCTTTTGTGGTGGGGTGGTTGAATTTGTAGGTGTATTATATAAATGTTTTAGGAGATTTTTAACTAATGGTTTGAATAAATAAAGTTGTAGAATATAACTTGAAATGAAGTAAGCTATCTTTATTCTTATATTATGCAATAAATATACTGTTTGCCTCACCGATTTGAGTCATCACATGACGACATCTGACTGCAAGAAAATCTTTGCAGAATTCTCTAGAACATTCGAGACTCGATGTCGCTACACA
Organism: Mesoligia furuncula; assembly: GCA_916614155.1. Classification (NCBI taxonomy): domain Eukaryota; kingdom Metazoa; phylum Arthropoda; class Insecta; order Lepidoptera; family Noctuidae; genus Mesoligia; species Mesoligia furuncula. The sequence goes on from OU744794.1 coordinate 7,884,234, forward strand.
ACAAAGCATTGTCGCTTCTCCCCCCTTTTTCTTTAATCATTGCCGCCATACCTAGCCGTGGTCACTGGCAGCCCGTCTCACATTTTCCTTCTTGATGTCGTATTTAATGAGCCGTCCACAAGCCTACAGATTGTGTTGTGTAAACAACCATAAATCTATGTTTTTTTTTCTTTGACTGTCATAGATTACGTTCGGGTTGTAAAATGTACGCGTTAATGACTTCAAATGCCGCTTTTAAAATCGAAGTAATAAATATTACCAATCGAAGTAATTAATGTTGGCCTTAAAATCATATCCCTGCATCTTGAAAGTAGGGTAAGTGGTGTCAAAATCAAGGAAAACTGGCCTAAAAAGGGGGAAACTTATGACATAGAAGATGACGATTACTTAGAAAATCTGACGCAGTAAGAACAGTCATACGTTCCGATTAACATTTCAATTTGTGTTGCGCAAGCCAATCAAAAACGCAGATCGTAATTGTAGATGGCTTGATTGATATTTAATCAGATTTTCAAAGTAATCAGAAAATTACTCAAATGCCGGATTAGATCTTTTGATCTACCCTTCTCAAAAGTAATCAGATATTTCAAGCTGAAACACCTACAGAATTTCATATAATTATTAGTCTGTCCCCTGAATAAGAGAACAGAAATTTTTGCCCAAACTCCTTCATAAATCAAAAAACCTATTTAATGTTTTTCAAGAGGATGGACGACTGAAATTTTCATCACTACATTGTCTTTATTTTTGGGGTTCCGTACCCAAAGGGTAAAAACGGAACCCGGACTTCACTGTCTGTCCGTCCGTCTGTCTGTCACCAGGCTGTATTTCAAGAACCGCAATAGCTAGACAGTTGAAATTTTCACAAATTATGTATTTCTGTTGCCGCTATAACAACAAACGGTGAAAAACATCCATTATCAAATTTAATATTTTGTTCATAGTCTCGATTGCAGGCAAAAGTAACCACACTGCACATTGACCTAACTCAACAAACTAGAAGAGACACATCTCTATACTACCACATATACAACAAAGCTTAGGAGGTAGGTACATACATCAAACAACAGAGCGCAGTTCTCTTCTCGCGAAACTGAAACAATCAAACACTGTCTTGTCTAGAAACAGGAAATCCGCGGGAACTATCGGCTTTAGGCTAACACCGTACACTCGTAAAACCGTGAATAAATGATAAATGCTACTTCGTACCCTTCACTTGTACTTCAGACGTGGAGCTACGAAAGTTAGTGTTTATTCAGTCTGTCGCCCGTCTGGTAGGAGGAACTTGCATACTAAATGCATGTTTTGTGCATATCGAAGTGGATTGTTGTGGTTATTGTTTTTTAATCCCTTTCGTACACATTATCTTCATTAATTAAGAATGTTCTTAAAAAACATTAAAAGTCCAGGATCCAGCACACAGGTGGTATAGGCTCCAGAGAGAACGCTCCGGAAATTCAAGCCGTGCCAACACCAAAATCAAAAGTTATTTATGGCAGTCCCCCAAAACGTGCGCATGCTTCCTAGTGCTTTATCTAGTAATAAGAAGTGGCGCAACAAACTCCCCAGCACCTTTATCGACATCAAGTACTTCACTATTGGCTGTTAACCGAGAGCCTTTTTAAATGATGGTCAAAACTAAGCCTTTGCCTCTTTCTGTAGGGTTTTCTCTTTGAGCGATCTAGTTTACATTCATTAATTTCATTCAATTCATTCATTTCATTCGTTTCATTAGTTTCAGTCGTTTCATTCGTTTCATTCGTTTCATTCGTTACATTCGTTTCATTCGATTCATTCGTTTCATTCGTTTCATTCGATTCATTCGTTTCATTCGTTACATTTGTTTCATTCATTTCATTTTTAGTTTTCATTGTTTAAGGGTGGGGTAGGTACCAAGATATAACAGCTTCAATAATAAGTTGGTAAACCGTTACTCTATACTGAGGAAAAAGTTAACCCCATAAATCACAAATTAACAAGACAAAACCTTGGACTTTTGAAAGACTTCTGTTGATCGGAAAACACAGACGGCCTTATTACAAAACAAGATTTATCTTTAGACCAAGGTTTAAACCATCCAGCTATTTTTAAATTTCGAACTATAATCCGACGAAGCTAAAGTTCTTATTACAAAAACTGACATTAAACCCGAGTCTAAGTTGTCAATTTTGCATTAAGAACTTTACAGTTGTCAGAATAAAGTTCAAAATTTAAAAATGGCTCGATGGTTTAAACCTGGGTCTAAAGATAAACCTTGTTTTATAATAAGGCCGACATAGTTTATGACGTCATCAGTAGGTATTAAAACTGTTGTGTGTTGTTTTAGTGATGTAAGCTTCATCTGTGAAATGTCCCGTTATTACGCTGGGATTACGGATATGTATGCAATGTTTGAAAGATTATAACTCATATATCCATGTTCTTATACAGTTTTATGTAGAGAAAAGTTTGTTAGTTTTTTACCGTGTCCACACAAAAATAAGTTTGGTATAGTAATAACTAGCTGCGCCCCGCGGTTTCACCATAAGTTTCGATCCCGTAGGAATATCGAGATAAAAAGTAACCTATATGTTAATCCAGGGTGTCAGCTACCTCCATACCAAATTTTATCAAAATTGGTCTAGCCGTTTGAGCGTGAAGAAGTAACAAACATATAAAAACACACACTCACAAACTTTCGCCTTTATAATATTAGTGTGATACAGGGTTAAATTAAATTATCTAGCGAAACTCCGTAGACGTGATGGATATTGATATTTAAACAAGATTAAATACAAATATTTTTCCTCATATTTATTAAGCTACATGCTGAATAGTTAAAGTTAGAGTAGGAGCCTGCGTCTCACAACTGCATACAAAATTATCTATTTAAATGGACGTATGTTTGTAGAGAGCAGATGTTAGTTGTGGGTTCAAACCCAGCTAGGGTTCTTTACTTTGAGTTAATCATTTTATCACCACTGCTCTCAAAACTGAGAAGGAAAACATCGTGAGGAAACCTGCATATCCTAGAATTATAAATTCGAAGACATGTGATATCTACCAACCCGCACTGGGCCCGCGTGGAAGATTTACATCCCTTCCAGCCTTCTTGAAGAGAGGAGGCGTGAGTCCCAGCATTAGGAACATCATAGGCTGATTATGCTATGCACGTGTTTCTATGACAAATAAAACCAATTTATTCATTCTTTCTATGTACCTTAAATCTTGTATATGATAAATGCTGGCTAAATATCAGTATGTATTTAATAATTGTGGTGGCCGCCATCTTGGATTTGAAATTTATCATAGTGTATAGTATTCTACTATTCAAGCCCTTTCATTTGATACCCATATTAAGGGAGTTGTGAAAAAATATGTATTAAGCCATTTTGTGGCGGCGGCCATCTTGGCGGCGGTTCATCCGTTCGGGAGCTACGATGCCACAGACAGACACACACACACACACACACACACACACACACACACACACACACACACACACACAGACAGACACGTCAAACTTATAACACCCCGTCGTTTTTACGTCGGGGGTTAAAAAAACAAGTGACGATCTGACCTTTCGTGCTTCTGACTGCAGCCTATTACTCAAGTCTTAATTACTCAAACGTCATCGCAAAACCACAAACCTCTTCAATTCGAAATCTATTCTCCGTTTAAATAAGTTACATAGGTACACTTTCTTGAAATAGTACAAAGGCTATAAAAAGCTAGGTATAAGTGGGCACACAAGTAATTGTACCTTCGTGGCTACAGTGATTGAAACGTAACCTATCGTGAGTTCTTCGAGAATATTTTTTTTATGTTCGTGACTGTACACTGAGGTGAAGTGAATACGCAAGTAGTGTATCGTTGTAGACAATCAATAGTCGGCCATTGTCGACAGAGGTAAGGGGATACTTGCAAGAAGTTCTTGTCGACAGTTTTGAATTTATAGAGTTCGTTTACGTACGATTGTACATTTTTAAAGCAAAACAAATGGGAGGTGATCAGAAGGGCAATTCTCGTAATTTTGAGAATGATCGCAGTCTGATCTCAGTCTCAATCTGTCAAAATTCTTCCTCTATTTTCCTACATTTTTGACAAGTGTTTGACAGTGATTGTCGCTGAGATGAGATTGCGACTTCATTCTTCGACGTTTTTTAAGCACGAGAATTGGTCTTCTGATATAATAAAGTTTAGCTAAAGGCTGTTTTGGAGGACAGGTCCAGAGAAAAGATGGGAGTCCACTTCCTGTTACCATAGGTCTGATGTTTACCTACAAGCTTTCGGGCTTAACTTAAGTCATTGTAGGGCTAAAAAATACTGTCAAGTTTATAACGATTTCGGTTGCAATACACCCACGTACTGCCGTTGCTTGCTGTACAGTTTGGTCCTTCGAGCCGGATTCTTAAACCTAACTTCGCAACCATAAATGTGAACATCAAAAACAGATAGTTCAAATTAAATGTAAAAATCAATTACCTAAAGGTCGCTATCCTCTCGCCCAGTGTAAATGAACTTAGAAGAAGATTATAATCAATTAATTAAACAAACATTTTAAGCTTCCGACACAATTTTCAAAAATAAAAACGTCAAGTTGACTAGTGTTGGGCAACATTTTTCTTAAGTTTGTTTTGTAAGTTTTTTTTATGTGTCACGTTTTTAGCTAAGGGTAAAGTTTTGAAGTCTTACAAATACTTTTGAAGCCTGCCGCAGGTCAGCGACTTTAATGTTTTGTTATGTAAAATGTAGGCGGAAAAGGGCAGGGCACGTTTTTTTCTGTTTAGGAATACTTACTTAGTTATTTCAGATGTTTGGTTCAGAATGTGCAAATCCAATTTCGTTAATTTGCTGTTAAAAAAAAGATTTTTACTTAGAAGGAACTTATAAAAAGACAGAATTTGCTCTTAGGAAGAACCGCTATAGAGCCATCATCGTCTGTTCACAAGTGAACCATAGCACCACGGAACCCTAATCCAAACATTGCAATACAGCTAATTTCATCTTAATCGCTAAATCAACGGATCACAACATTTATTGTACAAAGTTCGGATCAGCATCAGCACTTTGTCTGACCGAGTTACGAGAGATAGCTGCATCAACAACATCACACATGGATGACGGAAGGCACACACACTAAACAAGCATCTATGTGTATTTAGTTTATAATTAGTATATAAGATGTAAACTTTGTAAATAAAATTAGTCATCAAGCTGGAGTCGTGTTTGATTCCTCTCCGTCGAGTTACCCCTCACTGTGGCCAAGACACCTTTAGCCATCAGTACGATCGATCCTGTGAGTCTGTGGGATCGGCAGTGAGATATCCACCTCCTGTGTACATTGCACCTGGTACACTTACCTTGCCTTCCTACCCGCTCCGGTCTGTTGCCTTAGGTCGCTGGTAACAGGCTTTCCTGCCCACACAACAGTACTAGTACGTTGTGTTATGGTTTGTACGTTAGGGCTAGGGCGTTAGGGCTGATAGGGTACTAGGGCTAGTCAGACAGGTAGGCATTGAATTGTAAGAGCTAGGTTGTAGGCGTTAGGGGCTTAGGGGTAGGAACTTAGGTCGTTATTGCCTCTATCTAGCCACTCTGTGTTCATAGGGAGCGGCAGTTGTAGCACACTCAATAAACAACTAGCAGCTGTCTGTGTGCACATTTTGGTCCTTCGAGCCGGATTTTCCCGGATAACCGCAGTCCTTTCATTCCCGTAGGTCGGCTGACAGACTTACCAGACCAGGGTTCGGGGGTAGGTGAGACACTTAGCTGCCATTCGTGCGGTAGCGGATCGGAAACCGACCTCCCACAAGCGGGTCTCACCGGTATTTTGAGAAGTCGCACTTATCGCAACGAGGGTACAGATCGCAGCTAAGTGTCCTATACCTGAGAAAAGGCTAGGGCAGTTAGGGAAGAATGGACGCACAAGAAATAAATGGAATCATAAGAAGCCAGGAAGCGGATTACAATGAAATTAGACAAATATTCACCAACATCAAGAAAGACTCGGCGACGAGAAAAACTCACAAATACATCGCAGACAGGAAAGCGCGACTCACAGAAATTTTTACCAGAACGTCAATTAACCACACACAACTAGAGAGTCAGGATGTGATGTCTGGACACAAGTACATCACTGCCAACTACTTTGACGGCCTCAAAAAACTTTACGAGCAAGCCCTTGAGTATCTAGTAAAGTGTGAGAAAAGGTTAGTCGTTGTAGGACAACTCTACGAACCAGGAGACATAGAACCTCAAGAAGATGACGACATCAACTCACCTAAGTTGTTTATTCAACTGTTTCGTATCAGTCAAATGCAGAAGAAACTACAATCAGCAACTCGTCAAATGTCGGAAGATAAAGCTACGTGGTGTTTAGAATCTTTGGTGGCGAACTTGCAAAAACAGTGGCAGGAAATTGAAGACACGCATTTGGTTATTTTAATGGAAAACAGCACTCTAGACCACAGCTATTTCCGAGAAAACACGTTTGAAAGAACACAAATGGAGTTCGAATGCGTGGTTGACGAATTAATAGCCAGGGTCAGTCAAAACTCCGCAAAGACGAGCCATAAAACAACAGTGAAACTACCGAAAATAATAATTCCGACATTCAGCGGTAGCTATGAGTCATGGAGTTCTTTCTATGACTTATTTCTGAAGATCGTACATGAAGACAAATCGTTGAGTGACACGGAAAAAATGCAGTATTTAAAAACGCATATACGCGGGGACGCCGCTAAGCTGATTAAGCATTTAACAGTTTGTGACGCAAATTATGCAACCGCGTGGAATCTGTTGACGAAGCGATATAAAAATGAAAGGTTAATCATTACGAGGCACATTGACTGTATACTGAGCTTGCAAAAAGTAACAAGGGGCAATGCAACGACCTTGCGACAGTTGCATGATACGATAAATGAGAACCTAGAGGCGTTGAAATGTCAAAACATCGATATATCGTCATGGGACCCGTTTTTAACAAGGATACTCAGTAGAGTATGGGACTCAGAGACTGATGACAGGTACGAGCATCAAGTGACAGAACCTAACAAGCTACAAAAATTGTCGGATATGATGCAATTCTTGGAAAAACGGTTTAAATGTCTGGAAACGTCTGGTTCCGGCAGAGAAAGCACATCTATAAATAGAGTGCGCGATGACTCATTCCCATCTATGAACAAACAGCAAGAGACCTATAACTGTTGGTTTTGCAATACTACTGAACACAACATTTATCAATGTACAAGTTTTAAAGCGCTGTCGGTACAGGATCGTGACAAGGCAGTAAGCGAGAAACGGATGTGCAAGAATTGTTTGGTTCATGAAAACACGAAGAAGTGTCAAAGCACGAAAAAGTGTGGATATTGCAATAAAAAAGGTCATCATTCCTATTTACATCGAGACAACTACCAGAATGGTACTGCTCGGCATGAAAAAACTACTACGAAAAAGGACAACTTGTTACCTGCAAGTATGTCTACTGTAAAGACCAGGTCAAATGTGTCTACAGTTAACCAAACAAACGTATCAAAAACCACACTGCTAGCAACAGTGTTGGTACATGTACAGGCTTCGGACGGGACACGGTACATGCTAAGGGCGTTGTGTGACCAAGGCTCAGAAGCTTCGTTATGCACAGAGGAGGTAGCGCAACTATTGGCATACCCGCGTAGCAAAATAAGAACTGAAATTGTCGGAATCGCTGACGACAAACCAAAGTCCTCCAACTATGCTATACATGTCAAACTACAACCAAGATTTCCGAGTGAGTTTAGACTCCCAGTTACACTGATAGTACTACCAAGGTTGACTGGGTGCTTACCCGACAAGAACTTACCGGAATTACAGTCAGATTGGCTACAAAACAAGCTAATTGGTGATCCTACGTACTACAAAAGAGGACCGATAGATATAATATTGGGAGCTCAAGAGTACAGCAACTTATTACTAAGTGGGTTACACAAAATTCAAGACGGAGTCATTGCTCAGGACACAGAGTTTGGGTGGATGTTATCCGGAATTTGTTGTAATACTACTAGTACAAACTCAGTAAAGGTAGTCAGTATGATGACACGTACTGGGGAAATTCAACAATTAAATAAATTTTGGGAATTGGAGGAAGTTTCTGACACCTACCAAGAATCCCATGAAGACCAAGTTTGTGAAAGCTACTACAAAGAAACAACAATAAGAAGTCCAGAAGGAACTTATACAGTGAGGCTACCTTTCAAAGATTCCAGTATGGAGTACGGGAATTCTCGCAGTAGGGCGGTGGCGAGACTTCTGCAGCTTGAACGAAAATTCGCAAAAAATAAGGATCTTCACACACGTTACCAAGAGTTTTTGAACGAATACGTTGAAATGGGCCATATGAGGAAGGTCCCTAAAAACGATTATTACCAAGGGAGATACTATATTCCCCATCAACCAGTAATCAAAGAAGATTCACTGACCACTAAGTTAAGGGTAGTGTTCGATGCATCGAGTAAGTCGGATACCAAGGTCAGTCTGAACGACAACATGTTTACGGGTCCAAGAATGCAACAAGACTTAGCAGTTATTCTGGTACGATGGCGTAAACATAGAATTGTATTTATGGCGGACATAGAGAAAATGTATAGATTCATAAACGTAAGCGAGCAAGACTTAAAATACCAACGCATATTATGGAGGAAGTCACCGAAACACACCATCGATGAATACGAGTTAACTACTGTGACTTACGGTACAGCGTCAGCACCGTTTTTAGCAGTTAGAACACTTCGACAGCTGGCGTTAGATGAGGAATCAAACTATCCCGTTGCCAGTCAGAGGACCCTTCACGATTTCTACGTAGATGACATTTTGTCAGGGGAAGACAATGTTGAATCTGCAAAAGAGTTACAAAAAGGTCTTATACATATGCTGAAGACAGGCGGTTTCAATCTCAGGAAATGGTCTGCTAATAACGCAGAGTTGTTAGACCATATTTTAGATGAAGACAAAGTTAGTCAAATGATGAAGATCCCGCTAGATGAAACTAGAAAGTCACTAGGAGTGTTATGGTCACCGCACGAAGACAGTTTCAGATTTCAAATTAAGGTTAATCAAAATGAAAAGCCAACGAAACGGTTCATTTTATCGGAGATTGCTAAGATATTTGATCCTTTAGGATGGCTAGCACCTGTAATCATAAACATGAAACTTATAATTCAGGAACTTTGGACAAACGGTGCAGAGTGGGACCAGCCTGTAGATGACAATATTAAAAGAAGGTGGAGTGGTTTACAGAAAGAACTGAAGTCGATTGAAAACATTTCCATCCCGAGATGGTGTCATTGGTCGCCTGACTGTAAAATAGAGTTGCACGGCTTTAGTGACGCGTCAGAAAAAGCGTACGGGGCAGTAATATACTGTCGTATATGTGATAATAATGGTGAATATAGTATAACCATGATACAAGCTAAGTCAAAAGTAGCGCCGAAAAAGCACAAGACAACATTACCAAAATTAGAGTTATGTGCGGCGGTACTACTCACACAGTTAATGGAAAAAGTTATAAACGCCATGGAAATTAGTGTAATAAATATATATTGTTGGACTGACTCGATGATTACTCTCGGCTGGATTAAAGGAGAAGCGGAACGATGGAAGGTTTTCGTAGCAAACAGGGTGTCTGAGATACAGAGGATACTACCACGAGCAAGGTGGAATTACGTAAATACGTCTCAAAATCCGGCAGACCTGATCACAAGAGGAGTTACGCCCGATAAATTAGAAAAATTAACCAGGTGGTGGAGTGGTCCGGATTGGCTAAACACGGATAACATACCCAGTACCAAAACAATACCTGAGATCTGCGAAGAGATTAAACGTTGTTATCATATTACAACGAAGTCCCAACTACAAAATAATGTGTGGGACAGGTTTTCAAGTTTTCAAAAAATGGTCCGAGTATTGTCATACTGTTATAGGTTCATACACAAGGAAAGGAGGGACGATCCGTTGAGCTGTACGGAAATTAACAGAACAACTAAAACGGTTCTTTTATTGATACAACAATCAATGTTCTCTGAGGAATATGAAACCATAAAAAACGGATTATCATTAAGAAAAGGGAACAAGTTGACATGTTTAGATCCGTTCATCGACAGCGATGGATTATTGCGAGTTGGAGGAAGATTACATAATTCAGAACTTACGTATGATCAGAAGCACCCAATTCTGGTATCTCAAGATCATCCCGTAACAGGAATGATGATTCAAGACGCTCATTTAAACACATTACACGGGGGTAACAATTTAACCTTAGCGTATACACGACAGAAATATTGGATACTTGGAGCAAAACGAGCAGTGAAAAATTATATCAGGAAGTGTGTGAAATGTATAAGATACAGATCATGCACAGCCACACAAAAAATGGGTAGTTTGCCAAAAGCTAGAGTAACAGAGTCTTATCCATTTTCTCACACTGGCGTAGATTACGCAGGACCAGTCCAGGTTCGAGCAATGACAGGCAGAGGGCATAAATCCTACAAAGGCTATATTGCAGTGTTTGTGTGTTTAGCCACAAAGGCTATACATTTGGAACTAGTAGGTGATCTGTCGACAGAGACATTCATAGCCGCCTTGCGAAGATTCATAGCACGCAGAGGCCCAGTGTCGCACTTGTATAGTGACAATGGATCGAACTTTGTAGGAGCTGCGAACTTTCTACATAACGAAATGTTAGAAGTAACACAATCAAGCAAGTTTCAAAACACTATGGCCAGCATTGGAACGCAATGGCATTTCATTCCGCCATCATCTCCTCATTTTGGTGGGATTTGGGAAGCAGGAGTAAAGTCTATGAAGCATCATTTGCGAAGAGTCATAGGAGAACAAACACTTACATATGAGGAATTGAGCACATTTTTGCACCAAATTGAGGCTTGCCTAAATTCAAGACCGTTATGTCCACTAAGTGAAGATGTTAATGACAATGTCATATTGACTCCTAGCCATTTTTTGATAGGACGGGAATCAGTAGGAATTCCAGATCCACTGTCAGACAATAATACGGATTTAATAAACAAATGGAAACGTATTCAAAAAATGAAGAGGGATTTCTGGAACACCTGGTCCAAAGATTATTTACATCAACTACAACAACGATACAAATGGAAAACCAATCAAGAAAACCTAACGGTAGGAACTTTAGTAATCATAAAAGATGAAAAAATCAGTCCAAGTAACTGGCCACTTGCAAAAGTCAAGGAAATACACGCAGGAAATGATAAGTTAACAAGAGTCGTGACTCTTCAAAAATCATCGGGGTCAATTCTTAAGAGGTCAATTCACACGTTAATTCCATTACCAATTCAAACAAATGGAAGCTGTAATGATGGAAATATAACAAATGTGATACGAACTAATAGCATTACCGTGGTTAGAAACCATAGAAGTAAAAGTGATCAATCTAAGAAATGTAGTGTAATGTCAAAATGGTTCATATATTTACTAATAATGTTACAAATATTGGGAACAGCTGCACTAACATATTCGGTAAAAAAGGTGCCATCAGGATTCTACATTACGACGTCAATTATTTGTGACGGAGAAAGAGAAGAGTTAGAGCTTCGAGGTGTTGGTGTAATTCAAATATCAGATAGTTGTATCATGAAAACGGTTAATAACATACTAAGCGCAAAAAGAACTGTGTCATTACCAATAGTTATGTCGTACTCGAAACAATTAGATTTCACAGTAAATACTCAGAATGTTGCTAACAACTTAGTGAATCTAACTAGGGAGGAAGTAATGGCTGATTCAACAGATAGTTTTCAACATTTAATAAATAAAGAGAATGCATTACAAACCAGTTTAGATAATACTGTATGGACTCAAATCAGCTCTCACACATATTTAACCAGTTTCGTATCATCAATAGTAATATTAGCAATTATATTGTTTATAGCTTGTTATGGTCGACGTATAGTAAGTTGGCTAGCAAACATCGTGCACACACCAAAAGGAGGAGAGTCAGCAAAACCAACCGGTCACCCAGCCAGAGGACAAGGACAGGTTGCAGCAACCCAAAGGCCACCAGACAAACCACCCAGGCAGCTGCAGTCAGCAGTTTCCATGGAACCGACATACAGTCAACCAATACCGAAGGAAGAAAGAAGACCAAAACCAGATTCACGCCGTAACCAAACGGCTAATTTGAGCGAAATCGTTGAATTACAACAGATGTAAGTCATCCTTTGAGAGGGCCAGAATGTTCACAAGTGAACCATAGCACCACGGAACCCTAATCCAAACATTGCAATACAGCTAATTTCATCTTAATCGCTAAATCAACGGATCACAACATTTATTGTACAAAGTTCGGATCAGCATCAGCACTTTGTCTGACCGAGTTACGAGAGATAGCTGCATCAACAACATCACACATGGATGACGGAAGGCACACACACTAAACAAGCATCTATGTGTATTTAGTTTATAATTAGTATATAAGATGTAAACTTTGTAAATAAAATTAGTCATCAAGCTGGAGTCGTGTTTGATTCCTCTCCGTCGAGTTACCCCTCACTGTGGCCAAGACACCTTTAGCCATCAGTACGATCGATCCTGTGAGTCTGTGGGATCGGCAGTGAGATATCCACCTCCTGTGTACATTGCACCTGGTACACTTACCTTGCCTTCCTACCCGCTCCGGTCTGTTGCCTTAGGTCGCTGGTAACAGGCTTTCCTGCCCACACAACAGTACTAGTACGTTGTGTTATGGTTTGTACGTTAGGGCTAGGGCGTTAGGGCTGATAGGGTACTAGGGCTAGTCAGACAGGTAGGCATTGAATTGTAAGAGCTAGGTTGTAGGCGTTAGGGGCTTAGGGGTAGGAACTTAGGTCGTTATTGCCTCTATCTAGCCACTCTGTGTTCATAGGGAGCGGCAGTTGTAGCACACTCAATAAACAACTAGCAGCTGTCTGTGTGCACATTTTGGTCCTTCGAGCCGGATTTTCCCGGATAACCGCAGTCCTTTCATTCCCGTAGGTCGGCTGACAGACTTACCAGACCAGGGTTCGGGGGTAGGTGAGACACTTAGCTGCCATTCGTGCGGTAGCGGATCGGAAACCGACCTCCCACAAGCGGGTCTCACCGGTATTTTGAGAAGTCGCACTTATCGCAACGAGGGTACAGATCGCAGCTAAGTGTCCTATACCTGAGAAAAGGCTAGGGCAGTTAGGGAAGAATGGACGCACAAGAAATAAATGGAATCATAAGAAGCCAGGAAGCGGATTACAATGAAATTAGACAAATATTCACCAACATCAAGAAAGACTCGGCGACGAGAAAAACTCACAAATACATCGCAGACAGGAAAGCGCGACTCACAGAAATTTTTACCAGAACGTCAATTAACCACACACAACTAGAGAGTCAGGATGTGATGTCTGGACACAAGTACATCACTGCCAACTACTTTGACGGCCTCAAAAAACTTTACGAGCAAGCCCTTGAGTATCTAGTAAAGTGTGAGAAAAGGTTAGTCGTTGTAGGACAACTCTACGAACCAGGAGACATAGAACCTCAAGAAGATGACGACATCAACTCACCTAAGTTGTTTATTCAACTGTTTCGTATCAGTCAAATGCAGAAGAAACTACAATCAGCAACTCGTCAAATGTCGGAAGATAAAGCTACGTGGTGTTTAGAATCTTTGGTGGCGAACTTGCAAAAACAGTGGCAGGAAATTGAAGACACGCATTTGGTTATTTTAATGGAAAACAGCACTCTAGACCACAGCTATTTCCGAGAAAACACGTTTGAAAGAACACAAATGGAGTTCGAATGCGTGGTTGACGAATTAATAGCCAGGGTCAGTCAAAACTCCGCAAAGACGAGCCATAAAACAACAGTGAAACTACCGAAAATAATAATTCCGACATTCAGCGGTAGCTATGAGTCATGGAGTTCTTTCTATGACTTATTTCTGAAGATCGTACATGAAGACAAATCGTTGAGTGACACGGAAAAAATGCAGTATTTAAAAACGCATATACGCGGGGACGCCGCTAAGCTGATTAAGCATTTAACAGTTTGTGACGCAAATTATGCAACCGCGTGGAATCTGTTGACGAAGCGATATAAAAATGAAAGGTTAATCATTACGAGGCACATTGACTGTATACTGAGCTTGCAAAAAGTAACAAGGGGCAATGCAACGACCTTGCGACAGTTGCATGATACGATAAATGAGAACCTAGAGGCGTTGAAATGTCAAAACATCGATATATCGTCATGGGACCCGTTTTTAACAAGGATACTCAGTAGAGTATGGGACTCAGAGACTGATGACAGGTACGAGCATCAAGTGACAGAACCTAACAAGCTACAAAAATTGTCGGATATGATGCAATTCTTGGAAAAACGGTTTAAATGTCTGGAAACGTCTGGTTCCGGCAGAGAAAGCACATCTATAAATAGAGTGCGCGATGACTCATTCCCATCTATGAACAAACAGCAAGAGACCTATAACTGTTGGTTTTGCAATACTACTGAACACAACATTTATCAATGTACAAGTTTTAAAGCGCTGTCGGTACAGGATCGTGACAAGGCAGTAAGCGAGAAACGGATGTGCAAGAATTGTTTGGTTCATGAAAACACGAAGAAGTGTCAAAGCACGAAAAAGTGTGGATATTGCAATAAAAAAGGTCATCATTCCTATTTACATCGAGACAACTACCAGAATGGTACTGCTCGGCATGAAAAAACTACTACGAAAAAGGACAACTTGTTACCTGCAAGTATGTCTACTGTAAAGACCAGGTCAAATGTGTCTACAGTTAACCAAACAAACGTATCAAAAACCACACTGCTAGCAACAGTGTTGGTACATGTACAGGCTTCGGACGGGACACGGTACATGCTAAGGGCGTTGTGTGACCAAGGCTCAGAAGCTTCGTTATGCACAGAGGAGGTAGCGCAACTATTGGCATACCCGCGTAGCAAAATAAGAACTGAAATTGTCGGAATCGCTGACGACAAACCAAAGTCCTCCAACTATGCTATACATGTCAAACTACAACCAAGATTTCCGAGTGAGTTTAGACTCCCAGTTACACTGATAGTACTACCAAGGTTGACTGGGTGCTTACCCGACAAGAACTTACCGGAATTACAGTCAGATTGGCTACAAAACAAGCTAATTGGTGATCCTACGTACTACAAAAGAGGACCGATAGATATAATATTGGGAGCTCAAGAGTACAGCAACTTATTACTAAGTGGGTTACACAAAATTCAAGACGGAGTCATTGCTCAGGACACAGAGTTTGGGTGGATGTTATCCGGAATTTGTTGTAATACTACTAGTACAAACTCAGTAAAGGTAGTCAGTATGATGACACGTACTGGGGAAATTCAACAATTAAATAAATTTTGGGAATTGGAGGAAGTTTCTGACACCTACCAAGAATCCCATGAAGACCAAGTTTGTGAAAGCTACTACAAAGAAACAACAATAAGAAGTCCAGAAGGAACTTATACAGTGAGGCTACCTTTCAAAGATTCCAGTATGGAGTACGGGAATTCTCGCAGTAGGGCGGTGGCGAGACTTCTGCAGCTTGAACGAAAATTCGCAAAAAATAAGGATCTTCACACACGTTACCAAGAGTTTTTGAACGAATACGTTGAAATGGGCCATATGAGGAAGGTCCCTAAAAACGATTATTACCAAGGGAGATACTATATTCCCCATCAACCAGTAATCAAAGAAGATTCACTGACCACTAAGTTAAGGGTAGTGTTCGATGCATCGAGTAAGTCGGATACCAAGGTCAGTCTGAACGACAACATGTTTACGGGTCCAAGAATGCAACAAGACTTAGCAGTTATTCTGGTACGATGGCGTAAACATAGAATTGTATTTATGGCGGACATAGAGAAAATGTATAGATTCATAAACGTAAGCGAGCAAGACTTAAAATACCAACGCATATTATGGAGGAAGTCACCGAAACACACCATCGATGAATACGAGTTAACTACTGTGACTTACGGTACAGCGTCAGCACCGTTTTTAGCAGTTAGAACACTTCGACAGCTGGCGTTAGATGAGGAATCAAACTATCCCGTTGCCAGTCAGAGGACCCTTCACGATTTCTACGTAGATGACATTTTGTCAGGGGAAGACAATGTTGAATCTGCAAAAGAGTTACAAAAAGGTCTTATACATATGCTGAAGACAGGCGGTTTCAATCTCAGGAAATGGTCTGCTAATAACGCAGAGTTGTTAGACCATATTTTAGATGAAGACAAAGTTAGTCAAATGATGAAGATCCCGCTAGATGAAACTAGAAAGTCACTAGGAGTGTTATGGTCACCGCACGAAGACAGTTTCAGATTTCAAATTAAGGTTAATCAAAATGAAAAGCCAACGAAACGGTTCATTTTATCGGAGATTGCTAAGATATTTGATCCTTTAGGATGGCTAGCACCTGTAATCATAAACATGAAACTTATAATTCAGGAACTTTGGACAAACGGTGCAGAGTGGGACCAGCCTGTAGATGACAATATTAAAAGAAGGTGGAGTGGTTTACAGAAAGAACTGAAGTCGATTGAAAACATTTCCATCCCGAGATGGTGTCATTGGTCGCCTGACTGTAAAATAGAGTTGCACGGCTTTAGTGACGCGTCAGAAAAAGCGTACGGGGCAGTAATATACTGTCGTATATGTGATAATAATGGTGAATATAGTATAACCATGATACAAGCTAAGTCAAAAGTAGCGCCGAAAAAGCACAAGACAACATTACCAAAATTAGAGTTATGTGCGGCGGTACTACTCACACAGTTAATGGAAAAAGTTATAAACGCCATGGAAATTAGTGTAATAAATATATATTGTTGGACTGACTCGATGATTACTCTCGGCTGGATTAAAGGAGAAGCGGAACGATGGAAGGTTTTCGTAGCAAACAGGGTGTCTGAGATACAGAGGATACTACCACGAGCAAGGTGGAATTACGTAAATACGTCTCAAAATCCGGCAGACCTGATCACAAGAGGAGTTACGCCCGATAAATTAGAAAAATTAACCAGGTGGTGGAGTGGTCCGGATTGGCTAAACACGGATAACATACCCAGTACCAAAACAATACCTGAGATCTGCGAAGAGATTAAACGTTGTTATCATATTACAACGAAGTCCCAACTACAAAATAATGTGTGGGACAGGTTTTCAAGTTTTCAAAAAATGGTCCGAGTATTGTCATACTGTTATAGGTTCATACACAAGGAAAGGAGGGACGATCCGTTGAGCTGTACGGAAATTAACAGAACAACTAAAACGGTTCTTTTATTGATACAACAATCAATGTTCTCTGAGGAATATGAAACCATAAAAAACGGATTATCATTAAGAAAAGGGAACAAGTTGACATGTTTAGATCCGTTCATCGACAGCGATGGATTATTGCGAGTTGGAGGAAGATTACATAATTCAGAACTTACGTATGATCAGAAGCACCCAATTCTGGTATCTCAAGATCATCCCGTAACAGGAATGATGATTCAAGACGCTCATTTAAACACATTACACGGGGGTAACAATTTAACCTTAGCGTATACACGACAGAAATATTGGATACTTGGAGCAAAACGAGCAGTGAAAAATTATATCAGGAAGTGTGTGAAATGTATAAGATACAGATCATGCACAGCCACACAAAAAATGGGTAGTTTGCCAAAAGCTAGAGTAACAGAGTCTTATCCATTTTCTCACACTGGCGTAGATTACGCAGGACCAGTCCAGGTTCGAGCAATGACAGGCAGAGGGCATAAATCCTACAAAGGCTATATTGCAGTGTTTGTGTGTTTAGCCACAAAGGCTATACATTTGGAACTAGTAGGTGATCTGTCGACAGAGACATTCATAGCCGCCTTGCGAAGATTCATAGCACGCAGAGGCCCAGTGTCGCACTTGTATAGTGACAATGGATCGAACTTTGTAGGAGCTGCGAACTTTCTACATAACGAAATGTTAGAAGTAACACAATCAAGCAAGTTTCAAAACACTATGGCCAGCATTGGAACGCAATGGCATTTCATTCCGCCATCATCTCCTCATTTTGGTGGGATTTGGGAAGCAGGAGTAAAGTCTATGAAGCATCATTTGCGAAGAGTCATAGGAGAACAAACACTTACATATGAGGAATTGAGCACATTTTTGCACCAAATTGAGGCTTGCCTAAATTCAAGACCGTTATGTCCACTAAGTGAAGATGTTAATGACAATGTCATATTGACTCCTAGCCATTTTTTGATAGGACGGGAATCAGTAGGAATTCCAGATCCACTGTCAGACAATAATACGGATTTAATAAACAAATGGAAACGTATTCAAAAAATGAAGAGGGATTTCTGGAACACCTGGTCCAAAGATTATTTACATCAACTACAACAACGATACAAATGGAAAACCAATCAAGAAAACCTAACGGTAGGAACTTTAGTAATCATAAAAGATGAAAAAATCAGTCCAAGTAACTGGCCACTTGCAAAAGTCAAGGAAATACACGCAGGAAATGATAAGTTAACAAGAGTCGTGACTCTTCAAAAATCATCGGGGTCAATTCTTAAGAGGTCAATTCACACGTTAATTCCATTACCAATTCAAACAAATGGAAGCTGTAATGATGGAAATATAACAAATGTGATACGAACTAATAGCATTACCGTGGTTAGAAACCATAGAAGTAAAAGTGATCAATCTAAGAAATGTAGTGTAATGTCAAAATGGTTCATATATTTACTAATAATGTTACAAATATTGGGAACAGCTGCACTAACATATTCGGTAAAAAAGGTGCCATCAGGATTCTACATTACGACGTCAATTATTTGTGACGGAGAAAGAGAAGAGTTAGAGCTTCGAGGTGTTGGTGTAATTCAAATATCAGATAGTTGTATCATGAAAACGGTTAATAACATACTAAGCGCAAAAAGAACTGTGTCATTACCAATAGTTATGTCGTACTCGAAACAATTAGATTTCACAGTAAATACTCAGAATGTTGCTAACAACTTAGTGAATCTAACTAGGGAGGAAGTAATGGCTGATTCAACAGATAGTTTTCAACATTTAATAAATAAAGAGAATGCATTACAAACCAGTTTAGATAATACTGTATGGACTCAAATCAGCTCTCACACATATTTAACCAGTTTCGTATCATCAATAGTAATATTAGCAATTATATTGTTTATAGCTTGTTATGGTCGACGTATAGTAAGTTGGCTAGCAAACATCGTGCACACACCAAAAGGAGGAGAGTCAGCAAAACCAACCGGTCACCCAGCCAGAGGACAAGGACAGGTTGCAGCAACCCAAAGGCCACCAGACAAACCACCCAGGCAGCTGCAGTCAGCAGTTTCCATGGAACCGACATACAGTCAACCAATACCGAAGGAAGAAAGAAGACCAAAACCAGATTCACGCCGTAACCAAACGGCTAATTTGAGCGAAATCGTTGAATTACAACAGATGTAAGTCATCCTTTGAGAGGGCCAGAATGTTCACAAGTGAACCATAGCACCACGGAACCCTAATCCAAACATTGCAATACAGCTAATTTCATCTTAATCGCTAAATCAACGGATCACAACATTTATTGTACAAAGTTCGGATCAGCATCAGCACTTTGTCTGACCGAGTTACGAGAGATAGCTGCATCAACAACATCACACATGGATGACGGAAGGCACACACACTAAACAAGCATCTATGTGTATTTAGTTTATAATTAGTATATAAGATGTAAACTTTGTAAATAAAATTAGTCATCAAGCTGGAGTCGTGTTTGATTCCTCTCCGTCGAGTTACCCCTCACTGTGGCCAAGACACCTTTAGCCATCAGTACGATCGATCCTGTGAGTCTGTGGGATCGGCAGTGAGATATCCACCTCCTGTGTACATTGCACCTGGTACACTTACCTTGCCTTCCTACCCGCTCCGGTCTGTTGCCTTAGGTCGCTGGTAACAGGCTTTCCTGCCCACACAACAGTACTAGTACGTTGTGTTATGGTTTGTACGTTAGGGCTAGGGCGTTAGGGCTGATAGGGTACTAGGGCTAGTCAGACAGGTAGGCATTGAATTGTAAGAGCTAGGTTGTAGGCGTTAGGGGCTTAGGGGTAGGAACTTAGGTCGTTATTGCCTCTATCTAGCCACTCTGTGTTCATAGGGAGCGGCAGTTGTAGCACACTCAATAAACAACTAGCAGCTGTCTGTGTGCACATCGTCATCTTTACAGCCGAAAGACTTCCACTACTAGACATAGGCCTCACCCAAGCACTGCCACTTAGACCTGTTCCGTGCTTCTCGCAACCAGCGGATTCCCGCGGCCTTACCAGGTCATCTGTCCAAGTTCCACGTTATCGGAGGCCTTCTAACGCTACGTATTCCAGAACGTCTTTGCCACTCCAGAACCTTTCGGCCCCATCGGTCATATGTTCTACGAGCTATGTGCCCTGTGAGCTATACAGTCATCGACTATTAAATAGCCTTCTAGAACCGTTGGATATATTATTTTTGTTCTCATACTTTTTTTTTTTTTTTTGAGGATGGGAAATCATCAAATGACTCCTCCCGCTCTGGGTGGAGCGGAAGGGAGTGTCAGACTCTTACTGACTAAAACCCACCCGTGTTCCTTCCTTAGCCCTTTATGTTCCGGGCCAGCGGTAACCCTTTCGGACAATCCCGCTGACCCGGCAATCTTCGGCCCTAAGGGGCCCCTCCTCGATGCTGACATCTCTTTGAGGCGCGCGTGGAACACGTTCGCGCCGTCCGGCACGGGCCTGGTCCTGATCGGGCGGTGAGCTACCCATTACTCTCCGCCCGCAGGCCCGCGCCTACGGTGGCCGGGAGTCGTCGCGCGGCTCCCGACGCCCGGAGCGTCTCCCGCGGCGGCTGGGACGGGAGGCCCTCTCCCTGAGCCGTTCCGCCACCTCCTTCGCTAGCATGACTGCTTCGCAGAAGGAGGTGACTGCCTCCCACTCCCTCTGGCCCCTGACCATGGCTTGCACCAGGGCCGGACGCGAGAGGTCGCCGTCGCTGCCAATCGCCTCTACGAGGACACGGCGGTGCTCCGCCCAAGCGGGGCAGACCTCCACCGTGTGCTCCACCGTGTCCTCTGGGCGATCCTGACAATGGTGACACCCGGGCGTTTCCTCCCGCCTGATGATGTGCAGGAACCTCCCGAAACTTCCGTGTCCGGTGAGGACCTGCGTCAGGCGGTAGGTGAGGGCGCCGTGGCGCCTCTCTAGCCACTCCTCAAAGAGGGGTCTGCGCCGGTGCCCTGCGCTGGGTTGCGACAGTCGCTCTTTCCATGCCGCCATGAGATCGCGCCGGAGATCCGTCCGCTCCGCAGCGATTTGCCGCGGAAGCGGATCCTCCCCCCGGCGCAGGCTTCAGGCTTTGTTCTCATACCTACTGTCCACTTTCTAGAATTACCAAATTGTAGGTACCTAGTAAATAGCAAAAGCAATGCTAGGTGTAACGCAGTGACTCAAGTCTTCGGTGACTCTTTGATGATTTCAAAATCTCACGTCCACACAGATTTAAACAACCATGTCAAAATCTGTGTCTGGAACTCTGAATATAGGATTTTGATATTTCCAGCACCCTGCACACACTTTCCCTCTGTAACTAATGATCGAATAATATTACAATACCTATGTAGTTATATTTTAATTACACAATATTACAATAAATGCCTGTAATGCAGGGAAAAAACACACAGTAGTTCTCTAATAAGGCTAGCCTTTGTTAGACACGTGTCACAACCAAATTGACATAATCTACTAATTTCAATGTTTTTTTAATGAGTCGTATTGCAATATGTGGTTAGCTAGCGATCTGCCCAAGTGATCATATTATACTTGCCTGAGCAACCGGCAGGAAGTTCGTCATACTCCCTTAGATGTGACTGCATCTGCGTCGGATTGCCTTGCCTTCCCTTAAATATGGCGAGGCCGGTAATGGCTTATCTTTGCGTTATGCTCATGAACGATTGTGGTGACATGTCATCTTGTTGATCGTTCGTTTTAATAAGTAATTAACTGTTCATCTGGGGGCACGGGAGTGCCCCCGCCAAGACGAGCCAAGCGAAGCGCAAGGGCACTACCTACCTTTTCTCGAAGCACTTCGTCGTATTTTTGAACCCTCTTAACTTGGCTTTGGATTATACCAGATAATCAAAATTTTCGGGATATGATGTCAGTGGTTGACTTATTAAACCTATAAAGTTTCAATTGCATAACTCTTATACTTTAGATTTTAATTGATATCTAAAATACCCCGATTTCGTCACTGACTCACTGACTGATGATCATCAATATTCTTAAGGTTCTTCCTGAAGTCCTAGAAAGTTGAAATTTGGTATGTAAGCTAGTAATAGTACACAAACAACAAAAAAATCTTAAAACTTGAAACTTTTCCCCCCCCTCCCCCCAACCCCTTAAACTAGTGGGTGAAAGTTTGTATGAGACTTCCGTAAACTTTGATGCTAGAGGTCTGAAAATTTATATAGGGGGTCCTTGTTATAAATAAACCCCAAAAAAAGAAAGAAAAAATTAACAACAGAAAAAATACTCGTATAAATATCATAGGCAACTTACAAAAAGAAATGAAATCCCACAAAAACATTTCATGTTAAATGTTGCCAAGACGAGACCATGTAGCTCGCACTGTCAAAAAGTAATCAGATCTCATGTAGAGCCAAGCTTCTAACTCTACACGCCCTAACGCTACAAGGCCTAACTTCGCAAACTCTACACCTTAGTCAAAATATATGGCTTGGCCATTTCGCTACATTCACATGAGCGTAAGGTGAAAAACTCTCATACTGTTAATGGTTCTTGTAGTAACGAAACGGCCAAGCCATATATTTTGACTAAGGAGTAGAGTTTGCGAAGTTAGGCCTTGTAGAGTTAAGGCGTGTAGAGTTAGAAGCTTGACTCTACATGAGATCTGATTACTTTTTGACAGTGCGAGCTACATGGTCTCGTCTTGGCAACATTTAACATGAAATGTTTTTGTGGGATTTATTTTACTTCGAAGGTCCTAGTGTATCATTTGTGACTTCAAGTTACAGCTATACGATCATAATGCAGCATTGCATATCTAAGCGGGCACCGACTACATGCCTGGAGGCTTTCATTTAGGTATTAAGTTCCATTAATTTTTTTATTATTTACTTCTGCCTGAATACTAAAGTTTTCAATGTTTTTTGTTATTGCCGTGTGCTAGCTGACATAATATGGCAAATAATAAAGATAAAGATAATTTATTTGTCAAACATGCGTTTACATACAAATTAGGCATGCAAGATCTTAAATATAGGTAACATGTTTTGCCTGACGAGGCGTACAAATTTTCATTTTTTTTTATATATAACAAACAAATAATTACTTTAATAAGGCAAAGACTAAAGACGGGTTCACTAACATTCATTATTACATTTTTATCAATAATAATTACATTGAATGTTTTGCAGAATTAAGTTCTTCGAACTGTAGGTACAGACAGCTGTGCTGATGGGAACTCTGTTGCGCCACTTCTTCTTTCCAGCTAACGCAATAAGGAAGTGGTGAGGGGCGCGCTTTGGGGGACTGTCTTATGTAATTTTGACGTACGGTACGGTACGGTGACTTTCAGCCCAGATTGAATAAATGACTTTATATTTGATTACGATTTGAATAACGTTTTCTGTACAATAATGATATATCAATCTCCCCCTTTGTAATTACGAGTCCATTTAAATTAATCAATGTACGTCGAAGATAGTTTGTGGAGACGACAATCCATACTTATTTAATAGGTATTATAAATCCGAAAGTGTGTCTGTCTCGTCACGCTTATGCCGCTGAACCGATTTAGATGAAATTTGGTATAGAGATACTTTGAGTCCCGGGAAAAGACATAGGATAGTATTTATCCCGATATTCCTACGGGATCGACATTTATGCGAGTGAAACCGTAGGGCGCTATAAATAAATAAAAAAAACATATATACGGTCGAATTGAGAAACCTCCTCCTTTTTTGAAGTCGGTTAAAAATACATAATGACGACGATAATAAATAATTTATTATGGAGGATTTGAAATTATGAAATAAATCTTAACATCGAAATAAAAAACTGATTTTTCACCTGTATTCCCGTTGTCCCCGTAGACCAAATATGAGTAGATCATGGTTTTGCCAATCTTTGACTAGCTATAGCGACTAAACTTTTGAATATATTTGCTTGATTTTGTATGCAGACATTTATTGTCGGTCTCCAACTTGTAGATAGAAATGAAAATGATTGACTTTTTACTACTTCAAAAAACAAGTGAAGACTACATAGTTTTAAAATCATTGACAATAATCATGAGAAAACAGGCGTATTTAATATTATCATAAGATCAACTTCACTATAGATTTTTTCCTGGTGGACCTAGACCTATTATTACATGATGTTTTAAAAGGCACTGACATTCGTTAAGGGGAAAATAAAAAATGGGGAATGACTACAGTGCATACTTGTATCTCTGTCAGGCTTGATATCTTAAGTTCCAACTTGCAGCGCTTTAGATAAAAGTATATATCCTTCATTGTCTCACAAACCATCAGTGTGCCAAAATTTCTAGACGATCGGTTGAAGCGTCGGGGCGTGAATGCAGGATAAGCAAGATAATACACACAACACGTAGGTATAACTAACTCACGTTCAGAGCTATAATATCCATATTAAAAGTACCTACTTTAAAGTAAATATAAGTCTGAAATCGCCAACCCGTCTTGAGCAAGCGTGGTGTTCAATGCTCGTGCCTTCTCTGTAAGAGGAGGGAGATTTTCGAAAAATGGTTTTACAGCCAAATTAGACCCATTTTAAGTTTTCCATAGAAAAAGAGATTTCCAGTTATCTTTTTTTAAATAAGATATTTCGAAAATGTTCTTAAGTAACTATTTAGACCTTTGTTTCCTTTAGGTTTCATTAAAATCGATTCATTCATTTCGAAAAACAAGGGCTTGAAAGTTTGTATGAAATGGCGTACGTCGTAAACGGTCTTAATAGGGTAAGAATAAAAGAAAACCTATTAATTTCATCCATTGTCCGTTAAGCAACAATGTAAAAAGACTGAGTTTACACAAGTTTTTTGACCGACCCGCCCAAATCTCATACATTTTATTAACATCACTATATAGCTGGAAAGTTGCCAGTATTATTTATAGAAACGATTTCAAGGATTCAATAGCGTAAAAACACATATGAGTCGAACTGAGCGATCATAATAATGCTAAGAATATTAGGAATTGAGAAACTGACAAAGATTTTATGTTTTTTCAGTAATTTTCCTGAAAAGTTCAAGGTTTCAATTTTTATTGGTACTTAGTATTGAATCTAAAGAATCGGTACGATTTTCTTTGCATAAAATCTAATAAAAGTATTGAAAAATTTAAAGGTAAAAGTACTAAGGTAAAGGTACTAAGTAAAAGTAAATTATTCAGAAGCACTTTAGTTATACCTACCTAATTTATCTTTCAGAAATTTTCTAAGTAAGATAACTTATTAAATAGCAGTATTAGAGACTCTCATAGTTATGAATTTTGATAATTTTAGCTGTTATATCAAATACATTCAACAATATATTCACTTACATTTTCTGAAATATACTCTTCTCACACGGGTTGTAAGCCGTTCAACCACAAAGAAATTTAAGCATGAGGTCAACTCAAACACAAAGTGGCGTATAAAAAGGGCCACAAAAATGGCAAAACTGTGGCCAGTGGACATTTCATATAATTATCCCGTCATTAATGGACCGCTGAAAACAAAAGGCCCTGAAAAACCCTTTGATTTGCCGCTCCATCACATTTCCCCGGGTCAAAGGCTTCAAAACTCAATAGGGCCTGAAATTCGAGCGAATCTACTTTCACGTGTTGCTTCAATAAATTTCTATAAAATTTTCTGCATGTGTGGTGGAAATAAGAAAAATTAAAATAAAAAATAAAAAACTCGAAAAAAATAAACTTTTGTTTAGATAGTTTTGAAAATTTTTATATTATTATATGACATTAGTAACTATTGAAAGTAAACGTTTTTTTATGAAAAAAAACTTCATACTTTCATAACCTGGAAACAAATCAAGGTATCAGGAAGGAACACGGGTGGGTTTTAGTCAGTAAGAGTCTGACACTCCCTTCCGCTCCACCCAGAGCGGGAGGAGTCATTTGATGATTTCCCATCCGCAAAAAAAAAAAGGTATCATACTTTTATGTTTAGGACCACTTGTAACATAATTTTTATTTGGATCGAATATGGTTAGGTAGGAATATAAATCATGATCCTGAATATGATAGCTATCCGAAAAAAATAAAAAAAATGTAGGAAACACAGGCAATTTTATTAAGAGCAATTGTCAAATACAGAGTTCGTTTATGAAATAATGAGTACAACTTTTTCAATTTACACGGTTTTCTGTAGCAATTTTAATAAACAAAAAATAGCGATGATAATCGCTTAATAAGGATGACAGGAACTCGGCAGATTCAGCCAAAATGCCAGCGAAAAATACTGTCAGAAACGAGTTGGATGCACCACGTAAAACAGTGCATCACACCAAATTCATCAGTGGTGAGTGATACCGGATTATAAATGAGCGACAATAAGATGGCCGCCCTGGCAACATGGCGGGCAATTCGTAAATGGAATGTCATAAGTTTGGCAGTTACTTACGTATCGGTCGCGATGGGTGGCGGGAGGTGAGTGAATGGACGCGGACGCTGCGCTGGCGTCATGAGGAGCAGCAGACGGCGTCTCACTAATTTTACCATCTGGCTCGCACGCACCACTAAGTTTAGCCGCCCCAAGATAGCCCCGGTCCACGACCCATCGCGCATAAACTTTTCACAATTAGACTATTATTTTTGGTAGCAAAGTCAGTCGGTCGATTATTAATAGAGGCTTTTCCGAGTTTATATTCGTTACGTGTGTTGTGGTGTTAACTTTTAGTGAATTTATACATAGAAGCTTATAAATAGGATGTGCTGAAGTTTCGTCTGACGGACGGGGGAATACCTTCCTGAAATATCGTACTACGGCCGGTGGTTTGCGTGTTTTCGGACGCATTGGTAAACGATTATTTATACATTGATTGTGAGGATTTAGCTCGCGGGAGTAAGCGTACGCGGCGCGAGATGCGGTCCACTCGCGCGCAGCGGGGCGGCGTAGCGGTAAGGCGTAGGGCCACCCTGATGCGTGACCTCTAAGTTATAACACTGATTGCTTGTATCTAAAACAATTCAATCTCTTGACAACCCTTCATAGAACATTTCTGAAGGTTTTTCTTTGTTATTAGAACATGTCTCCAATTAACAAGACTGCGTAATTTACCGAGCAATCGCTTACCCTCGTAGCACTCATGCTACGCGCCTACAAATGAATATTATTCAAGCAAATAATCAGATTAATGAATCTCGAAGTTAAAAGCAGGAAATTTGTTTTTTTATTAAAGGAAAACTTTCATAAAGTTTATAAGTTGTTGATTAGGTTTTGTTCTTAAGTTTTTATTCAATTATCAAGTATTAAGAAATCAAGATTAAAGAAAAAAATATAATAAAATACAGGGTGGCTGGAGCACTGACGCGCAATACCATGGATTTAGTACTAGATTCTGAACACCCCTGCGTAGAAATTCGTCGGTTATTAAAAAAAAAACCGATCAAGTGCGAGTCGGACTCGCGCACCGAGGGTTCCGTACAAAGTAGGTAAGTCATCATCATCTGCCTAGCCTTTTCCCAACTATGTTGGGGTCGGCGTCCAGTCTAACCGGATGCAGCTGAATACCAGGTAGGTATAAAGTAGGTAAGTATGTAACTAAAAATTTAGGGTTTTCGGATTTTCCCCTTTACTTTAAACTGCTTCTTGCCAAATTTCGTGATTCTAGATCAACGGGAATTGCTCTATAGGTTTTGATTTCAGAACATAAACGCCCGTATCTTTTGATTGCATTGACTTAGAAGTTTGATTTTTTCACAGCTTCAGGGAATTGTAAACCTGAGTATATAATTTCAATTTCAATTTGATACCTCTACGCGTTCCCGAGATAAAGGGTCTTGACAAACAGACAGACGGACAACATAGTGATCCTATAAGGGTTCCGTTTTTTTCCTTTTGAGGTATGCAACCCTAAACATAGCTGTTCCATACATTTTGACCGCATAGGTATTGTACTTTTCTATTGCATCTTCCCTGCCTGCCTGACGATAATTTATGTCCAGAACTCTCTAAAGTCTTTTAGAATAGATACAACTCCATCTATGCACAATGAAATTTTGTTCTCTTCATTTTTGACATTGCGCCGTAGAAATCTTTCAACCATCTTTATACAGGGTTATTGGTGAAACATTAACAACCTCTTAAGAGGTTGTTAATATTTACCTTGTTCTCATCACTATGAACAACAAGTTTTACTATGGGACCAAACATGAAATCGCAAAAAAAAAAATCTGCTGTTCCATACATTTTGACGAGTTATACGAACATAAATGTAGGGAACAGCTGATTTTTTTCGCGATTTCAGGGTTGGTCCCATAGTAAAAGTTGTTCATAATTATGAGTACAATGACCTCTTAAGAGGTTGTTAATATTTTACCAATAACCCTGTATATGTCCAACGTTTCTTCTGTTTCTGTGCTGGTCATGCCATGCACGGTGAAGTATCTACAGCGGTTATAGCCTAGCTAATTCCAAGACACTCCCCATGTGTGATTGGGAAAAACTATTGTACCAATTCCATTTTCATTTCTATTTTTCACTCAACTTTTACAAGAATGCGGCTACGGCCGTTTACGCGTTATGCCGTAGCTGCAGCAGCAATGCCGCCGCGGCGGTGGCACCGAGTTTTGATAAGTCTTCATACCGCGGCGGCGAAAAAAGCTGCTGACGCCATTTGTAAACGCTCTTACATACTGTAAAATGATACCTTTTAACTCCCTTTTCTTAGAAAACAGTTGTAAAATCGGTCATTTTTATTGTATAGCCTTTAAGGGGCTTACATGACCTAAAGCGCGGTCACTGTCGGGTTGCATAGAAAAGAAAGAGAAGCGCGATGGCACAACGCTGGTAATTTATTGCAAAATATGAAGCAATTATTTAATTACAAAAAATCTATTGTTTGGACTAAAAAATTAAAACTATTATTTTATAATGTTGCTTTAAGAATAATCTAACAAAGAATCAGAATGATTGTATGTAGGTACTTTAGTATGGTTTTTATTGTAAAAAGAAAGTTTTTAGATGTATCTTCATGATATTTTTTGATCGTATCAAATGAGTTGTATTATGTTTTCAATACACTATCTACCTAGCATATCCTGAAGAATATCATATATTTTTCCGAATTTGTTTATTGTAGTTGATCATATACTTTTATTGTTTCTAAAACTTGCGTTTTTTGCGTTTAGGGCCCGTTAAGTAAGCCTTCTAATAACGTCTCACCGTCATCAGCCCTTACATTGTGTGCCTACTAATTTGCACGACAACGCCCTATGATTTTCATTTTGCTCGATAAACGACTGTGAAGGGTTTTCAAAGGAGTAAGCCTTTATTTAAAACTATTATCTACTATGTTATTGTTAGTTATTAAGTGTATAATTGTACTAGAAACCTTACCATATAGCAGTAGACGCTTACAGGTCATTTTATGACACACTAGTTTCTGCCTGCAATTTCGTCCGCGAGAAAGATTTCATTGTTCTTGGATCTGTGGAATCCCATACCATGCTGCATCAAAGTCAAACTTTGTTTTTTATAGAGTAGATACACTTATCATATTAACTCCTACAAAAGTTCTTTTTGTAAACAAAACTCGGGTTTCGGAGATTTTCAAAAAATACAAAATAGCTTAAAAACTAGATAATATTTTGTTTGATATTTCATACACGAATGGCCATTATTGGACCTGCTGCAGCATCAATAGTACATTTTTTTATTTATGAAACAGATTCTGTTACCACTTCGAACTGTAATTATGTATAGACTTTGTTTTAATCTAAAAAAAACGTTACAATAAATGTATTTATGACATTGACGACCGTATCAAATGAGTGCATTATCAAAATATTTTCTTTTTATTAGATACGATTTCGTGATCCCGGTTAGACTTTGTTGAAAAAATGAACCATTTTAAATGATAAATTGGTTACTTTTTTTGAGAATAATATGATTAAAAGACGTTAAATACAGTGGGCTCAAAAAAACATTTCTG
This sequence comes from Mesoligia furuncula, assembly GCA_916614155.1. Classification (NCBI taxonomy): domain Eukaryota; kingdom Metazoa; phylum Arthropoda; class Insecta; order Lepidoptera; family Noctuidae; genus Mesoligia; species Mesoligia furuncula. The sequence goes on from OU744794.1 coordinate 7,914,505, forward strand.
CATTCAAGGTTATGAAACGGAACGTCATGCAAAGGGATAAAAACAATATGAACACTTTTTTTTTTAAATTAAATTCCCTGTTCAAAAATCAAATCCCCGACGCGTAATGTCGTAAAAAATTATGAAAATAATTAATGACTATCATATTTTGGTCTAGATGCATGAGAGTTTTTGGTACGACTTTTGGTCCTTTTTTCCTTCGGTCCGTCTTTTCTTCTTCCCCCGACTCACACCAGCACATCGCATCGCCTGCCCGAGCTGTTATTTCGTTTTCGCTTAGCATTCTTTCTAATCTTTTTCTTTATGCTCGGCTCCTAGGGGTCCTCATAGAATAGAATAGAATACTCTTTCACCATAATTCTCATTTTTCATCATTTTCTTTCTTTTCATCATCATTAATTCATCTTCAGCTTTACTATTAATATCGTACATAATATCTATTTATACAGCGTGTAACGGAAGGGGAGTATCAACCCTGAAGGAGGTGAATGTGCTCATGAAACTGAACAACTTTCCCCAAAGAACATAGGTCGAAATATGAAAAAAAAATTTGGACCTCTTTTTAATTTTAACTATTACCTACTATGGGAGGTCCAAAATTTTTTTTCATATTTCGACCTATGTTCTTTGGGGAAATTGTTCAGTTTCATGAGCACATTCACCTCCTTCAGGGTTGATACCCCTCTTCCGTTACACGCTGTATTAAAGAAAGTCGTGTTAGTTACACTATTTTTAACTCAAGAACAGCTGAACCGATTTGGCTAAAAATTTGTGGGGAGGTAGCTTAGAACCAGGAGAATGACATAAGATACTTTTTATCTTTTTCTTTTTACTATAGGAGTAGGGTAGAAGTAGTACAGGAGTAGTGTAGGAGTAGGTTAGGAGTAGGGTAGGAGTAGGGTAGGAGTAGGGTAGGAGTAGGGTAGGAGTAGGTTAGGAGTAGGGTAGAAGTAGGGTAGGAGTATAATAGGGTAGAAGTAGGGTAGGAGTAGGGTAGGAGTAGTGTGGGAGTAGGGTAGGAGTAGGGTAGGAGTAATGTAGGAGTAGTGTAGGAGTAGGGTAGGAGTAGGGTAGAAGTAGGGTAGGGGTAGGGTAAGGTAGGACACCACGCAGCTAGAAATAATTTAAGTATATGGTAAAACAGCATTTGCCGGGTCACCTAGTAGATTATATATGGAAGAGAGGCAATTCTTGTATTTCCATGAGATTGCGACTAGATTATATACGTTTTTAATGACGAGAATTGGCATTCAGGTTTTATACCAAACAAACATTTTGGAATTCAGGAACTTGTATTCACGGAAACATAACAGCCATTGCAGAATCTATGTACTTGAACAGAAAGTTCAACGACCATCCCCAATAAAAAATAATATCCTCAAACAGCTAAAAATCAACTCGGAATAATAAACTGAGCATAAACTAAAAAATACATAACAGAAAAGCTGCGCTGTCAAAAACCATTATGACAACAGTAAACTGCAATATAAACTGAGAACTAAGGGGGGGTCTGCACTCCCCACACTACGGCCCGACCCGCCAGACGGGCAAAGGTATTTTAGTCTGGCCTGATCTGTCAATTTGAATTAGCAAGTGCAGTAACTGCCGAATGGGTAATTGAGATGCGGAGTTAATGCTCAGTTGGCGATGTATACTGAATTGTGGTAGGACTTTGTATGGGAGTAAGGTTTATTGATTTTCGGGAAGGATGGTGAGGACCTACTTGTTTATTTTTTAGGTGTGACCCAGAATGGAGTATCCTATGCAAGGAGGCACTTTTAGTGTGTGTGTGTGAGTGACAGACAGCGTGGTTACGTTTTTATTAGAATTCCTTGGGGTGAATTTACGTCAACATACACCCATAGTTAGATATTTACCTAATTTCTGTTACTTACTGCATTTAAACGTTTGAAAGAATAATTATCATTCTTCCTAAGAGAACCTTCCTATACAGGGTTATTTTTCAAAGACCAGCCAAATTTAAGAGTGTGGCACAGCCCATCAAACTGAACAATTGTGTCCATGGGACCAACATCGTAATCGAGAATAAAAATTCATCCGTCCCAAGGTCGAGTAGGTATTGAAGTTTTCTATGGGGCAGTTGATACATTTTTCGCGATTACGATATGGGTTCCATGGAGAAAGTTGTCCAGTTTGAAGGTCTGTAGCACACCCTTACATTTGGCTGGTCTTTGAAAAATAACCCTGTATAACGTGGATTACAGGGTTGTAAAACTCTGCAGTGTTTCCACTTGACAATTAATTAACTGTGCTTCTGTCAAAGTAAAGGCTAATCCGTATTTAAAACTTTTAAGCACTTTACTAATTATCTTTCAGACATTTATTAATTAGGTACATTTTAATCGATCTTCTTCCTATTTTTTTTGCCCATTTTATGCATTTTGAGAGAAATAGCAACAATCGTTTTTTTTTTACGATCGTCGCATGATGACGTCACAGTCATCTGCACAACAATAACAACACCGTCCTGTAACGGTGTTAGAACAGAAAAAAGAATTGAGACAGGAAGCGAACGCAGCCGGTACGCACAAAAAATGCGGCCCGGTCATCGACCCGATGCGTTTACGGTGCTGTGTGTAACTAATACATCCGCCGTGAAATGATCCCGTTTTCCTAATTGACCTTAATTTTCAGGTTGACTTCAGCCTTGATTTAATTGATATGAGCGAGCCTGGAGCAATTTGAGACGTACGAGTAAGTACCTACGTAATATATTGAACGATTAATATACTTGATTGATTGATTTGAATTTTAGTCAACCAGTTAATGTGATGTTGGAGTATTATTTCTGAGTGCTTTCACAGATTTTCCCAGAAATTTCTACAGGTGAGTGAGTTACACAACTTTTTCAATATTTCACACCAATGTTTATGTAAAAAAGCTTTATACCTACTGAGTTTAATAATTTAAGTTATTGAGTCGTGAACTAAATTATGTAATACAGTATGAATTTAAAATGTAATAAGAATAACCAAAAATATTGATTTACAAAGTCAGAAACTACCGGTGGCGTCAAATTAATGTCATTCAACTTAATGTCGCTTACTTTTAAGGGAAATGACAAACGCCTTAAGTCTGTATGTATATACAGACTATATGTATATACAGTCTGTATGTATATACAGACTTAAGGGGAAAACAAAAGAAAAAAACGATTAGGTATTGCACCCATTATTCAAAAAAATAAACCTATTGACAAAGCATAAAATTTCGTTAAACGTGTTTCAAATCAATTGTCATGTCGGGTTCATTATTTCGTCGTTGTCTCGCACCCTCCACGAAAACCGGCGCCGGCGCATCGGACGACTGAAACTCATTTGTAAAAGATAGGTATAGATTTTGTGGTTTAACGTTTTATTTCTTCAAGTTAAAATAAATAGACTTTATTTTTATTGGAACCCTACTTTTCTTCTTAAATAAGATTTAATATTTTAATTTTATTTATTTATTTATTTGATTTGAATGTCTGAGTGTTATTTTATTATGTATGTGTGATTATTATATCAATTTTAATTTTATGTTTTCTAATGTAATAACGGAATGGACTTTGTCTGAAAAATAAATGAATTATTATTATTATTAAACCAGACTCGATTAATCGAATGAACCCCAAGATTTGCACTAGCTCCTGTAGCCTCATGTTCATGGTGCTACAGCGACCATTGCATATCAAGGAATAGACCAGGGGGCGCGGTAATGGTAGGGAAGACGTGCCCGTAGGATAGGTAACACGTCTAAGAGCTGTCAGTGTCAATATTCGACAAGAATGATGACAATGACAGCTCTGGAACCTTTTCACGTTTAATTTCATTGGTGAATTTGGTCCTAGGGCGGATCTTATACTACCACGCACCACGCTACGATGCGTGGAACACGGGCCCCGCGCGTGATTTTTTACATACAAATTCAATAAAAACGCGTTTCCGCGCGGGGAGGGGGGGGGGCAATTGGCTCCGTTTCCGTACCCCGTCGCGTGGCGCGTTGTATTGTGAGATCCGCCTATAGAAATGTTTTCTATAACATAAAATTTTCTCTAAAGACTCACATTATTTACCTACATTATCATCGGGTAAAATCGATTCTAAGAGCTGATATTATATGACAGTATTTAACTCAACATAGACAAATGCAAAACGCATTATAGACATAAAACGACTACAAATTACTGCACGTGTGAATTTTCACAGAGAGTATAATTACGGGTTTATATCAAAGCAAAACAGCATTTTAAATGGTCCTTTTAGTCGAAAATTATCATATTTGTTCGCAGTCTGTAATTAGAGCATTTGAATACAGAAGTATAAGAGAGTTTACTTCGGGTAATTGTCTCTAATAGCCGGTTCATTATTTATTGAAGTGTTCCAAGTAAAGTTGTTAGGTCTTTTTTTTTCAGGATGGGAAATCATCAAATGACCCCTCCCGCTCTGGGTGGAGCGGAGTGTCAGACTCTTACTGACTAAAACCCACCCGTGTTCCTTCCTTAGCCTTTTATGTTCCGCTGACCCGGCAGGCTTCGGCCCTAACGGGCCCCTTCCTGATGATGACATCTCTTTGAGGCGCGCGTGGAACACGTACGCGCCTTCCGGCACGGGTCTGGTCCTGATCGGACGGTGCGCTAAGTTGTTAGGCCTTGCGTTGCTTTAAGTTGTTTTAGCTGAAGGGATTTAGAATACACGGTGAAATCATACAATGTGACGTGACGATATTATTCTGAACGAGTGAGTACATCATAGAGGGATGTAGTACAAAAGGTTTTTATAAAAATAATTGCACTTATAAACACAGTTTCAGCGCTGTATTTATTGAAGTGGAGAGTCTATAAATGTTTTTAGTAAAACCTCTAAAGTTCAAAGATGAGGGGTTTATTTATTAAGATAAATTGCTTAAAGTTAAGTAATGATAACCATACATTTTTGATGTTTAAACCTTTTTTAAAACTTTAAACAATGTTTTCAAATAAAGCGTATTTGCTCTTGTGCTTGCCCTAGTAGAACACCAAACTTCTTCCCAGCATTTAAACAACACCAATTTCAAGAACCAATATAAAACTATAAGCCACATTAACAAAAATTTACAACCCAAAACATTCAAGCAAGAGTACGTTAAACTCGAACAAATCTTTCGATACCCTATACTCTACAGGAAAGATAACAAAAAACATAATAAAATCCGACATGCGACACGGAGTGAGCACCCTCAGTTCCTCTGGACTCCCCTCCCTTTCCCCCCTCCATTCCCCCCGTTTCAGCCGCATCCGGCGGGACACCTGCGCACACGCCGTCACGCATGCGCACTGAGTTATTAGTTTTTAATACTCTCCGCTACGGTTTTGAATAATGAACTTTTTAAGCGATGATTGAATAGAAAAATGGGTTTGTAATTATGGTAGTGGTGATACTTTTGGGTATGGTAGTTGAGTTAGTTGATTAATAGCGAATTTTATTGTGAGGCTTTCCAAGCGAAATTATAGTAAGTATATTATTATATGTACTATTAAGTGAAATTTTACTGAACTTTAGAGACACCACAACGATCTGTCCGAAAGCAAAGATATATTATAATGATTTATTACTTTAGACTAGATTTTAAAATTTCAAATTTATATATTTACAACCACCCAAACTAGGCATTTACCTGAATCTTGGGGGTTGAAATTGCGACATTTTCAGACTGAGGTACAAAAAGATAATTATGCAGGATCGTCGGATATAGTTGATGTTTATTAAGAAACCGATGGATGTTATCTACTGAAATTTAATTTAATAAATGAGCTGTTTGTTTTCTATTAATAAAATAAAATTTTATTCGAGAACATTCATCGGTTTCTTACTAAACTTAAACTATATCCAACGATCCTGTATACTTATCCCCTTTGTTGACTGAAACTAAAATCAATTAAAATAAAACACTTAAAATATACATTGCCATCAGCATAAGGTCAAACAAAATAAAAACGTCACTGTCAGATCAATTAAATAAAAAAATAATTAGTAATAATATTGAAATAAAATATTAATCAACATAGGCTAAGATAAGAGATCAGTGCCAGCTGGTGATTAGGAAAACATAACATAACTTAATTTCGATTAAATTTGTAAAAAGTAACACAAAGACAAGGTAAAAATTCAGGCACAAATTCTTCCGCTCATCAACTTACAACCCTTAAAAGCTTCAAAATGTTTCATATCCCCCTAAATTTTCCATAACCCTCTTCCACAAAGTTCCCATACCAGCTATGCAAACAGCGCCGCTTCCATAGCTGCTGCATCCATTATTCAAGTACCGCAAAGTGGCAAAGCCATCCGGTTCGCTGCCCATATATTATTCAGTCCCTGACTTGACACGTCGGCACTGATGCTTCCACCCCTCGAGGGGGGCGACGTCAGTTCCATTCCCAATTATGCACACGTTGAAATGTCACAGGCACTTAGCCCAGAATGACCCTTAGACCTATTGCCCTTTTATTTTAGTGTTTTGGGTTAGGGGTTCGGTTCAACACAAGGTCGGGTTGGGTAAGGTAGGTAGTACATTTTTCAGATTTTTCTTGTCGTGTAAATACGTAATTTGGTCCATTTATTTAACTTTGTTTTGCCCTTTTTTGGGTTTTCAATTTTCATTGTTTTTAGGGTTTCGTACCCAAAGGGTAAAAACGGGACCCTATGACTAAGACTCCACTGTCCGTCTGTCTGTCCATCAGGCTGTATCTCATGAACCGTGATAGCCAGACAGTTGAAATTGTCACAGATGGTTTATTTCTGTTGCCGCTATACCTAAAAACTGAATAAAATAAATATTTAAGGGGGCTCCCATACAACAAACGTGTTTTTTCGGCGTTTTTGCCTTGTGGTACGGAACCCTTCGTGTGCGAGTCCGAAGCGCACTTGGCCAGTTTATTTTTATTTTCGAAAGGAATGAAAAATTGGATTGTTTTTGTTGTGTTTTTACAAATTTTACACAATAATATAAATTGAAAAAGCCTGCGGAAACTAAAGTTTCATTTGAGGCAAAATAATAATCATCATACTTCAAACTTGTAATTAATTTTCAAATAATCAGAGACTTTGAAAATTACAATTTTGTAATACTTATTTTGTTTTGCTTGTGTTTTTGTTTTGTGTGTTACTTAACGTACCTACAAAATTCACATAAACAACTCTCAAAAATAACCAACACAACCGAATGAAAACAAAGTAATCACAAAGACCAAAACAAAACAGTTCTAAAAGCGCTTTATAAGTAAAATCGCTACAATTTAAATGCAATTCGCGACACTTTTAATCATTCCTGACATCTGAACCATATCCAGCGCTGCATTCAGCAAATGCAGCGCTTATTTTCGGACCATGGAACACAGAAAACAGCTTAACCTAACCAGAGAGAATATATTAATGAAAATTGAGCGACATCCATTGTAACACTCAGACTGTTATAGACCAGGCCTTATACGAATCTAGGACAAGATATTTTCGAACTAACTGGTGTCCACTGCAAATTAGTGAAATCTCTATATTGTTGGAATGGAAAAGGGAAATTAGCACATTGTATTTCTGTTTTGTTTATGTGGGACTTCAGAAAATGCAGTGTCTAAGGCAGAAAAATGTCGATGTATTGGGATCGAGTTTTTAGCACTTTCCGACGTTGTTAGTTCAAATCTAACCATCCGTTCACAACTAGATATAAAACATGTATTCTACGTATTGTGTCTACTGTTTCCCTTTATCTTTTACACCTGAAACAACTTGTAAAGATTAGTTGTATAAAAAACTTGTTGGAAGGTGAACAAAATGGTTAATAAAATGTCTGAAACAAGAGAGCCGTGGTGGCTCACTGGTAACGGCCGCGGTTCGATCCCAAGCAGAAACTTCACTTTGTGTAAATTATTTCATCACCCCTGCTCTCAAAACGGTGAAGGAAAAACATTGTGAGGAAACCGGCATGTCCTAGAACCAAAAATTCAAAGACATGTGACATCCGCCCACCCGCACTGGGCCCGCGTGGTGGATTATGGCCCACTCCTTCTAACAGAAAGCAGGCTCGTGTCCCAGCAGTGGGACCATTATAGGCTGCTTGCTATGCTATGCTGAAACAACGTCAGGTAGGTGTGTAATACCTACATGTTTTTATACACGACAAGTCTTTTACAAGGTTACTATCATAGGATAGTTTTTATCCCAATATTCCCACGGGAGCGAAACTAATGTGGGTGAAACCGCAGGGCGCAGTTAGTACTTAATAAAGCTGAAGAGTTACTTAGTTACTTTACACTGGAACTACCAGTCGGATTTGAAATATCTTTTGGCATATGATAATTCTTGAGGAAGTCTAGAAAGGTCTACACGCTAGGACTAATAGGACTAATAGCCGAGCCAAAAGAAAAACAGGCAGAAAGAACGCTAAGCGAAAACGATGTAACAGCGACGAGAATTTTTATAAAAATGTAGCTGCTATTTTATATTATAGGCATTGTATATGAAGCTAGTAACAGATAAAATTCACACAACAAACCCATCCTGAATTATTGTATTCAATTTTACAATGTTATTTTAAACGTCTAGACAGGCTGTTTTCGAGTGTAGTCTGCGAAATTCCACGCGCACGAGTAGCGTGGGCCACCACTTCAAACCACTTATAACAATGTCTGATACATTTGCTTTGTATATTCTATTAGCCTTTATTTATTTATCCATTTATTTTAGGCATCAACGCCCATATAAACACTTACAATACAATATTAATATAACTTAAAAATACTAAAAAATAAATATATACAACATTATATTTACACTAAAAACTAACGCAAACGAAGTGTCTGCGTGAGGTTTCGCCGACTGGTGTCATGTAGCCGGCCACGAAACCGGCGGTACACAACACCCTTCAGCCAGAACTCTTCCTTGAGGAACTTCTCTAGATGATGTGTCGGAACACGCACCACGAACGACTTGAAGTTCGTGTTGTGACGCGACTCCAACTTCTCGACCCTCAAAGTCCAGTTGGTCTTGACACGCATGTTCTCCACAATCTTCTCAACTTTCGTGGAGTGGTGCAGTCTGGACACGTACAACTGCGTCGTCGAGATTGCTGGACGCAGCAGCATGTTGAGTCCTGCCTGCGCGGTGCCGCACTGGTTCCGACAAGGAGACTTCTTGCTCGTCTTCTTCTCCACCTTGTTGAAACCATCCTTGTCGCACGTGTCCTTCTCTGGACCCTGCCTTTTCAAAAGCTTGTTTGGATTCGTCCGGCGCTTTTTAGACTGGCGTCTATTAAAATGTAAATAAAACGTAGTCTTTGGGTCCAATTCAAAATTTTAAATCTGCCTGTGAGAATTGCTAATGTTAATTTTTATTTTTTTATTCAAAAGGAACAACAAACAGCTACAATATAAAACATAGAAATAAGAAATATACAAAACTTATAGACAACTAGCTGACCCGACAGACGATGTTCTGTTTTAGATTTAAAAGACACCATCTATTATCATGATAACGTTATTGTAGTTTTCCTCGGAAACAGCACTTTTTTTCGGGATGAAAAGTACCCTATGTCCGTTTCTGTACACCTGACAACGTATATGCAAAATTTCAGGATGATCGCTTCAGTGGTTTAGGCGTGAAAAGGTGCTTACAAATACTTGTTTTACTTATTAATAAATTAACTAAGTGTTGTGTTTAAGATAAATATACCTAATATATATGTTATATCATGTATATTAATCAAGAAATAGCACAAAAAGAAAAATATATAATCAATTTTCAAGAAAACTTCTTAAGTATAAAACGTTTGAACTTATACAGCCTTATTACGAAATAAGGTTTATCTTTAGATTTAGGTTTAAACCATCGGTCTTAGAAGGAACTTAATATAATGTTATGGTAAAAAAACAGGTATGTTGAAGGTTGGCAATGAATGATGCTCCCTAAAATGGAAACAGGATCACGATTTTTAGGCATATATTTTTCACACAGACTGACAGCAGACAAAAATAAGAATAAATTTAATAAAAAGGAAACATAAATATGAGTATAAATAAAAAAGGTTGGTTGCTGGTCGTCAACCAGCCTCGCTGCGAACTTTATGAATGACCTTCAGTCATAAAGTTCGCAGCGAGGCTGGTTTTCTTTGGTTTGCAAATCCTTAGCATTGTTTCGCGAACGTTATTGAAAACTGTACAGTACCTACCTACATCTACGTCATCTTCTTTCCTCGAGTTCTCTTATAGCGTAGCGACACTACAGCCGAAAATTACGCTACAAATATTCCGCGCAATATGTTTTCTATGAATTTCATTTCGGCTTGATTTGTCATCATTACTTGCACTTGTAATAAAACTATGTTAGTTTATTTTTTAGATGCTATAAATTGTATGGAAAATTTACTACTGTTGGTTAAATGTTCACTTTTTGTAACCTTTCTATTAAATAAATAATTCTATTCTATTTAGTCATTTAGAAAGCATAGGTAGCTGGCGTAAACACACCGATTTTTCTATCGCGTTAGACTCGTGGCTACATGGTTATAACGCATACTGATTTTCAGTCATTACTTGATGCAGTGATACAACTTAGATGGCTCAGTGATTAATCTAGGTTGTTACTTCTAAAACTCAATTAGTTACGACTATAATTTCAATGTATATTGACAAAATAAACGACCTGAATCCACAACACAATAATCCTAATGATTTATTATAAAGCTACAGGATTTACTGACAATGTGACAATTAATGAATCCACGTGTCGGCTCACCTAGCCGGCAATGTGACCCACCCACGGGACACGTATTGAGTTAATATTGTTTTCATATTAACATACATACGCCGGACAGATTGCGGCGACAGCGGTGAAGCGATGCAGCGGATTTGTCGACTAGGGATTTTAGTTTTAAATTCTGAATAGAAGCAATTCACGAATATCGTCTTTTGTTTCCTAAAAAGTTAAAAAACTAAATTTAATTTAAGAAACAAAAGAGATAATATGTATAATATGTATGAGATGATATGTGATAGTATGTATCTTATTACAATTCTTCTTAGTGGCCAATGGTGACGAGCAAATTATACCCGCGTCTGCACCAAGGCCTAAAACATTATATTGTACTAGCTGCGCCCCGCGGTTTCACCCGCGTAATTGTCGATCCCGTGGGAATATCGGGATAAAAAGTAGCCTATATGTTAATCCAGGGTGTCAGCTACCTCCATACAAAATTTTATCAAAATTGGTCCAACCGTTTGAGCGTGAAGAAGTAACAAACATATAAACATATAAACACACACACACACTCATACACACACTCACAAACTTTCGCCTTTATAATATTAGTTTGATTCTAATTCTTCTCGTTGTACGTTGTGTCTACTAGTTTCGTTTGTCGTTTACACCTTAAATCTAGGTATACTTATAAACTATAGGTACAGATTGTTTTTTTGTTTTTTGAATGCGTTAATCTCTGAAAATTCGTATCGCTTTTGATAGCCCAAGTCTTGACGAAGGATATAGGATATTTAACATTACGCTATGACCCTCAGGAGCCGAGTGAAAAGGAAAAGCTCAGAAGTCACGCTAAGCGAAAACGATGTAATAGCGCGGGCGGAAGATGGGTTGCGACGCGAGTCGAGGGCCGAAAGTTAATGACTAACAATATTGTACCTAATTCTAACTTCAACAAAAATACTGTTCCGATACTCGTTCCAAGGAACGTTTATAATATGTATGCAACCAGTGTTTCTCATTATATGGGAATAATAATTGTATTCTGTTTTTGAGAAATAAATTAATGTCTTAAACCATAAAGGCGAAAAAAATACAAAATTTTTCAACATTTTGTCGAGATATGCGAACATAAATGTATCGAGCAGCTGCTTTGTTGCGATTCCAGAATTTGTCCTTTAGTGAATGTTTTTCATATTGATAAGTACAATGAACCATAAGAGCTTTTCAGTTATCTCTCAATGACAGTAAAGCTTTATAAACATAAAAATCTAGCAAGAAAATAAACAAAACACTGCCGACGCAAAGGCGATAATGGAAGCTCATCGTCTATGCACAGTGTGCCTTATTAGCTGAATAGTTGATACAAGCTTGCCGTCGCCACTTTCTTCATTTAGCACGTCATTTATCCAGTAATTTCACTTAATTGCTGTTTGTTTACTGTTTGTCTGCTTTCCGTAAAGCGAGGAAGGACTTGGTGATAAATATTAAATTGGTACCTACGTTTGTTGGGTGTCTACATTGTATTTTTAAATAAGGTAAATATTTAAGTGAACCTCTAAAAACTTGATGACCATCTAATGATGGACACTTTTTAAAAGGACAGAACCTCCAAAAACGTTTTAACCATTGAGCTTCTTTCTAACTTACTGGCCTTTTCTTACAGTTTGTTGCAGTAACTAAGCTAGGGACCCCGACCAAATGGGTTAGGTTAGGTTAGAACTATGACTAAACGCGCGCGAGCCGAGCGAGCGAAGCGTTCCGCGTAAGCGGCCGGCGAGCGCTATATTCAAGTTGTTAGCAGTTATTTGGTTATTTAGTATTTTTGGACCGAAAATAGGAATTCTATGAGGTTCACAAAAAGAGGCGCAATTATATTAGTGTTAAATAATATTTATAGGAAAGCAAAATGGGAATGATTTGAGGTTCGATTAGATACATGGCTTTAAATAATATTGTATAGTTTCATCTTACTCTCCCTTGCTTGAAAACGCAATAAGACCTTGAACTACGTAGACCGTACTTATTAATTATCTAGTCATTCAAGGCTTTGATTCTTTACTAAGATAACAAAGCTGATGAGTTTGTTTGTTTGGATCGGATCTAATCTCTGGAACTAGCAGTTGAATGTGAAAAATTATTTTTGCACTTGATAGCCCAATTATTGAGGAAGGTTTTGTGGCTTACTTTAAACACACCCTGCGACCCTTTTTTTTTTTGCGGATGGGAAATCATCAAATGACTCCTCCCGCTCTGGGTGGAGCGGAAGGGAGTGTCAGACTCTTACTGACTAAAACCCACCCGTGTTCCTTCCTTAGCCCTTCCTTAGCCTTTTCCGGGCCAGCGGTAACCCTTTCGGACAATCCCGCTGACCCGGCAGGCTTCGGCCCTCGATGCTGACATCTCTTTGAGGCGCGCGTGGAACACGTACGCGCCGTCCGGCACGGGACTGGTCCTGATCGGACGGTGAGCTACCCATTACTCTCCGCCCGCAGGCCCGCGCCTACGGTGGCCGGGAGTCGTCACGCGGCTCCCGACGCCTGGGGCGTCCCCCGTGGCGGCTGAGACAGGAGGCTCTCTCCCTGAACCGTCCCGCCACCTCCTTCGCTAGCTTGACTGCTTCGCAGGAGGTGACTGCCTCCCACTCCCTCTCGCCCCGGACCATGGCTTGCACAGCTAGCCTTATGTTGCCTGTTTTCCCTGCGACCCTTAGGAGCAGTCTTAGAAAAAAAGCCAGAAAGAACGCCAGGCGAAAATGAAGTAACAGCGCATGCGAGTACTGCGCAGTGGGTCGGGGGAACAAGAAATTTGACGCGTAGTCTCGGGCAGAAGCTGGTAACTAAATACTAATGTTACGATAACAAAACTATCCAGTCTGCAAGCAGTATATATTTGACCTTATGATCCGGTCATATTCCGACGGGCAATTCTCGTAATTTTAAGAACGTTCACAGTCTGATCTACAATACCTCTAATTTTCCTAAATTTTTGACAAGTTCTTGTCATTTGTTTGTCGCCGAGATAAGACTGCAACTAGATTTTGAACGTTTTTTTCGAGGATTGGCCTTGTGATCTGAGTACTCAAAAGCCATACAAACCTAGAACCTACAGTTTTTTTTTTATTTTAACGAGTAAAAGCTCCTTCAGACAGGTGCGACACGCGATATAATCGCGCGCGACACAAAGGCACCGCTCGTTGCGCGACTTGCGGTGTCTTTGTGTCGCGCGCGATTTTATCGCGCCTGTTTGTAAGAGCCTTATGAGGCCTCTTACAAAAATGTGCATAGATGCATGCCCAAGTAACATTTTAGGTTTTAGAAAGGTTTTGAAAAGGTTCTAGAACCTTTATATGGACATCTGCTCGTAAGTCTTAATAGACTTAATAACGTTATATTAACCTTATAATAACCTGAGTGCAAAAAGGGCCCACGTTTTAGAACCTTTCTGGGAGCTACAGCAAAACCTAAAGCTCAAATCCAGAACCTTTCGAACTAGGTACTTACACAGAACCCAAATATAACCTTCACAACCTTAATTTAACATTAATATAACCTTGTAAGGCAGCTTTTAAGTTCTAAGTTAGTCATGGATGTAACTAAATGACAACTTAAAACCTTTTTGATGGACATGAATGGCCTTTCCAGGACTCTCAGGTATTAAAATGTTTCTGTGTAAGATTTTTTCGACACAGAAACCCCAATCGTGGATTTAAATACTTATTTATAATGGCGCCATTCCCTGTCATTATACCACGTTTCAAAATGGCTAGATGTAAGTAAGGGTTATAATCATAAAAAGTAATAAATTGCTTGCTGAAGTCAGGGAAACTCAAAAAAATAGTGCGACTGGCACTTTATCGTGACACTTTAGGATAATAGTGCTGTATACGAGACGGGCCTTCCGAAAGTAAAAAAATAAGAAGATATTTTAATGAAATAAAAATTATAAAATTAGGTGGTTGGTAGTAAGTTGCATTAGAAATAAAACTTCTATTCATATAAAAAACATTAATTTTAAATCACATAGCACACGTTACTTAATTTTGCCTTATTGACTTAAAATATTGCTTTTTGTTTAGATTTTTTTTTTATTTCAGTGAACAAAATGGCTGGCGTTAGGAAATTACTAGAAAGCATTACAATTAACCTTTTCAGAACTGTAACAGCTAAAAGCTCTTATTGTTTACGTAAATAAGGGCTAAAGGTAATCTCGCGGAGCTACTTAAAACGACAAAGCTGTTTTCGCAGCTTTAAGTTTATCTCCAGGAGTCCTTCAAGAGTTGCGAGTCCTCCTCTACCTCTAACCTCTAACCTCTACGCACAATTGTTTGCTTTTAAGTTTTGGTTGTAGGAGGACGTGCGTTCGACGGTTCGACAAGAGTGCTGAAACTTCCACTCCGTTTTTTTGATAACACTCTGTGTCGGTTCATTTTGCAAGACAACGTAATGCTGTGAAGTCGCGGACACCACTAACATTTTTAGAGGATGCATCTAAAGCTTTAAAATATTCTTGTAGGACTTTAAGCATGCCTTCAGTTCATAAAAATAGCTTATTGGTTTGGGTTTTCACCACACAGTACTAATTTGTTTACCTAGACAACTTTAATACAGCCTAAAAGTTTAAAGTAGGTTTTAGAAATTACTAATAAGCGATTTCAACATTCCATAACTTTATGGTTATATCAAAGTAAAAAATTAAACCTTTAGATCTCACTTTAGAATAATGCTAGCCTTTCCAGAACTTAATCAGGAGTCTACAACAACTATAAGATTCTAGGACTATATGCTCTTGAAACCCAAGTCAAAATAACGTTAATTTAAACCCTTGTCATCGGTTCCAAGGTTGTAATAATAAACAATTAGTTTTGGGACTTATTAATCATTCTCAAGTACTTAATATGACCAGATAGCAAAGCATTAACCTTTTTACGACCCTTATAAAACCTAAAGGCATTTTTTACAACCTAGGCCCGAATTAAATGTTACTTGGGTGATTTCCTTGTTGAAATTGAATACTATTCGGTGATTGGTATAAATAGCAATTAATTGGTAAAGATAGTTCGTTTTCTCTTCTACAATAATAATAAAGCGATTTTTTTATTATTTGTCTATTTATTTAGCAATAACTGTTCTCCTGCTGCATGTTTAGGCAAAAACTCATGGAGAGCTGATTTGAGAGCTCTAATTTGTAGTTTCTATTGAATATAATCCATCAAAACATTTTTTTTTTATTTTCACTTATATCATATACTTTAATAATTACATTTTTGTTATATGCCTTATAAATAAAGAAAAAATACTGGACCTAATTCAATTTTCTACTGGAAACAAGTCTGAATATCTCCGAACTTCTACATCATTTTCACGTAGTATTTATACCAAACTAGTCTTCAATCATTGCTTAAACAATATCAATTTAAAAAAAATTATTGATACTGTGATTTTTTTTATAAATAAAATAAAAGTACTCTAAATTTCACTGCGCCGTCGATGCGCGCTCGCCCTGGCTGGAGGCTTTAATTTATTGAGGCATTCACAGGCAATCCTGAATAAGACGACAACCTCATAGATTGAACTGCGAGATGCCATTTATAACCAAAAAAAAAAAAAGATGTGCGCACAGTACCAAAATGTAAGAGGGCTCTTAAGGCAGAATAACAAAAAAACATTATAGAATTAAACACACTTAAAAGGCCATCATAAGTCAATGATAATTTCGCACATGTCGCTAAAAGTTATACAACATATGTCTTACCCATCATAAACGTTAATAGGTAACATTATTATAAAAATAATCACTTGTGATATGACAATTTATATCAACGAATTGACATCCTCACAGATAAAAATGTCTACGAAAAACATATTGAAACTGTTTATGTTACTAGTTATATTTTTTGATCACATGATCTCAGTAGTAATAATAAGTGTTTTTATTATTTATATTTTTATGGTGTTTTTAGCATGTTGAAATAAGTAAGAAAAAAATGTGGAACTATTCATATTTAAGACTTTTTACGTGTGCACCATATTTTATCTAAACTAATATTATAAAGAGAAAACATTTGATTTTTGTGTGTCTTTGTTAAGCTTTCACGCTAAAACAGCTGAACGGATTTAGATGAAAGGACATGGTCGAAAATATATGGACCAAAAACCCAAAATAGGAACGTAATCGATGCGATCAAACTGTGCGCATAATCGTCGTTCGTCGTTTCAGCCGATAGACGTCCACTGCTGGACATAGGCCTCCCCCAATTTTGGGAGGGTTTGCCATAATCGCCACGCTTGGCAGGCGGGTTGGCGATCGCAGTATGGTATGATGGTGGAATACATAGAGAACGCTGCTGCCCATTCTCCGGTACGATCCTTAGTCGCCTTTTACGACACCCACGGGAAGTAAGGGGTGGTGGTATTCTTTAAGTCCGGCACCACACAGACAATGTGCGCATAATAATTCCCTAAAACTATCTTAATAAACGTACCCAAGTTGCAACATCCTAATCCATGGGATATCGGAAATACGAGCTGTCAAAGTATGCAAATAATGCATTTTTTTACTTGATTTGATTTTCATAGCTGTGGTGCCAAAATAGTCAAGCTGTTGATTGTATTATGTACCAATGACGTCACAGGTGCTATTAACGTTATTACACTAAGAATAATATCTATGTACAGTTGACAAAATAATAACAATAGTAAGTAAAAGTAGTTTTAGTTCTCATTGATGATATTGTATTATCATTGAGAGTATTATGGTCTAACAAATAAATATTTATTTCAATTATCTATTCTGCAATTCAAAATACCTCTTCCAAGCAACCTGGATTGCTAGGTTTAGTTAACGTTGATAGAAGAAATACGTTGCGTGAGAAATAAAACAAGTGATTTTCTTGTGTGGGAAGCCAGGGCGAAGCTGCGGACTCTCCGTCCGCATACCGGCCCATCGTGCTGCTCGACGAGATCGGCAAGCTCTGGTGAGGACGGGGCCGGATCTTGCGGACAGACAGTTTGGCTTCCGCAAGGGGTGCTCGACGGTAGACGCCATCATGCGCGTGAGAGCCCTCACGACGGGGGACGCGGTGTCCCGGGGTGGGGTCGTCGTGGCGGTGTCACTCGACATCGCCAACGCGTTCAACACCCTGCCCTGGAGCTGCATTGTGAAGGCACTCCAGTATCACCGGGTGCCGCCCTACCTCCGTCAAATAGTCGAAGCGTATCTGACGTACAGAGCCGTCATCTACCCCGGTCGCGATGGGGAGTGGAACCGGTGAGAGATGTCGTGTGGTGGGTCGTAGCCGATGTCCCACAGGAGCGGCCGGAGAGAAGTGGACGGCTCAGGGAGAGAGCCTCCCGTCCCAGCCGCCGCGGGAGACGCTCCGGGCGTCAGGAGCCGCGTGACGACTCCCGGCCACCGTAGGGGCGGGCCTGCGAGCGGAGAGTAATGGGTAGCTCACCGTCCGATCAGGACCAGGCCCGTGCCGGACGGCGCGTACGTGTTCCACGCGCTCCTCAAAGAAATGTCAGCAACAGAGAAGGGGCCCGATAGGGCCGAAGCCTGCCGGGGCAGCGGGATTGTCCGAAAGGGTTACCGCTACCCCGGAACAAAAATGGCTCAGGAAGGAACATGGGTGGGTTTTAGTCAGTAAGAGTCTGACACTCCCTTCCGCTCCACCCAGAGCGGGAGGAGTCATAAGCTGTGAAAATCCTAAGTCAAAAAATACATTATTTGCATACTTTGACTTATTTGCCCTTAGATTTTTGGGTGAACTATGACACCATCTCCTTTGGCACATGGATATGACTATTTATTTATTTATATAAAGGCACTTTAGTGTAAATCACAAAAATACTTAATATAAGAAATACATCAAATACTACAAAATATATACTTGGGCGGCCTCTTCCTCTTCTCTTTTTCTCTTCTTGACTATGACCTGGATTAGAGCTCACTTTTTATTTCGATATTCCTACGGGATCATAATCATCATCATCATTTCAGCCGAAAGTCGTCCACTGCTGGACATAGGCCTCCCACAATTTTGGGGTGGGGTTTGCCATAATCGCCACGCTTGGCAGGTGGGTTGGCGATCGCAGTATGTCATGATGGTGTAATGCATAGAGAACGCTGCTGCCCATTCTCCGGTCTCCCTTAGTCGCCTTTTACGACACCCACGGGAAGTATGGGGTGGTGCTATTCTTTAAGTCCGGCACCACACAGACGATATTATTCATACATACAGAGATATATATTCCTACGGGATATCGAAATAAAAAGTAAGCTCTATCGAGACTTATGCGGGTGAAACCGCGGTGCACAGCTAGTGTAAAATAAAGATATACTATTTAACTCTATTCTACGAATGATCAATTAAATCGTCACCACAACTTTTTATGGAATATTTTTAACCAGATAATAATCTTACCAGTTATATCTCAATTACGTTACTGATTTTTGAAGCGAAAGCTTCTTTAGGCGCGTTGGGAATTGTTTGAGATGGAAAACCATTGAACTCGCGCCACTGTTACCGTAAACGACACCGCGCGTGTTTTGTTTATAAGACGATTAAAAAAATACCCGCTTCGGATGTGTTCGGCTGTCGTCGGGGTGTACTCTGTTTTAATGTATATCCGATATGTCAGTGAGTGATGGCAAAGTAATCTGTTTGTGTTTTGTTTTCCCTTCTGTCGGCACTCCCGGAATGCCACTGTATTTTTCCAATTAAAACTAACTAAGAGTTTAGTCTGTATGGTGCCGGACTTAAAGAATAGCACCACCCCTTACTTCCCGTGGGTGTCGTAAAAGGCAACTAAGGATCGTACCGGAGAATGGGCAGCAGCGTTCTCTATGTATTCCACCATTATACCATACTGCGATCGCCAACCCGCCTGCCAAGCGTGGCGATTATGGCAAACCCCCCCCTTTTGGGGGAGGCCTATGTCCAGCAGTGGACGTCTATCGGCTGAAACGACGACGACGAAGAGTTTAAGGTTCTTTGTTCTCACACGTTTTTCTTGCCGTGAAAAATTACGGTTTATTCGCCGTGTGTAGGCGCGGTTGGCAGTGTTGTATGGATCACTATGGAAGCTTGTTGACAGACACATTTTTTCTACGGCGTGGTTTATACGCCGTACCGTGAAGAAACCGTGACGTGTACAAAGGCCTAAAGGGATCATCAATAAGGGATTATACCACAACTTACCAAAGGCCACTCCTTAACCCCTGGTCTGCCGGAACGTAGATCTACGCGAGACAATGACTTTTAATTGTCTGTAATTACGGCACACAAGCGGTTAAAAAGTCTTAAAGAAAAAGGACTATAAAATGTAACCTAGAACCAATAGCTGCCTCATCATCATCTGCCTAGCCCTTTCCCAACTTTTTTTTGGTCGGCGTCCAGTCTAACCGGATGCAGCTGAATACCAGTATTTGACATGGAGCGACTGCCTATCTTATCTTATCCCTTACTTCCCGTGGGTGTCGTAAAAGGCGACTAAGGGTCTTACCGGAGAATGGGCAGCAGCGTTCTCTCTTTATTCCACCATCATGCCATACTGCGATCGCCAACCCGCCTGCCAAGCGTGGCGATTATGGCAAACCCCCCCCAAAATTGGGGGAGGCCTATGTCCAGCAGTGGACGTCTATCGGCTGAAACGACGACTGCCTATCTGACCTCCACAATACACTGGGTAGTACGATACCCCTTGGCAAGATAGGTTGTCAGACTTTCAGGCTTCTGACGACCAGTAACGACTATCAAAGATCCACGAATGACAGCCGGGACCAACAGCTTAACATGCTTTCCGATGCACGGTGTGGTCTTGGTACGTAAAGATGGTCACCCATCCACGGACCAACCGCGGCATGCGTAGCTTAACCTGATCGATCGTCCTTTGCGTCTGTTATTACTTAGCCACAAGCGCCTCAGAACCAATAGCAGCTGTTCGTCTCAAAAGCCACAGAATTATGCCATACTGCATGGATATGAAACTATAATAGTTCCGGATATAGGAGCAATTACTCTATCGCAGTCTGAAGCATCGAACATCGTAAGTGTTGTCGAACTACCGTTTGTCTGTTCATTACTCTGAAAGCATGTCGGGGAGACGCCGAAGCCAACTTCCCGTCTATAATTCAGAACATCTCCGTTATGTACCATTTTTCTGCGATGTTATTTTGTAGCGGCCCTGTTGCGAGTTTATTGATTTTGACTTTATTTTGTTGTTATTGGTTTTATTATTCATTAATTGTGTGCGGTTTTATTGTCAACTTTAATGACGCATGATTTGGGTATATTTTGTTTTAATCGATGACATGGGCCGTAGTTTCTAATGTCGTTGAGATTTCCATATGCGTAATTTATCACCTACGCATTCATCATCATCATTTCAGCCAAAAGACGTCCACTGCTGGGCATAGGCCTCCCCCAACCACCTCCACTTCGACCGGTTCTGTGTTTCTTGCATCCAACGGGTTCCTGCGGCCTTCACAAGGTCGCCGGACCACCTTGTGGGAGGCCTTCCAACGCTACGTCTCCCGGTACGCGGTCGCCACTCCAGAACCTTTCCCAGAACCTGTCTGTATTATACGTAGGTAATGCGTAGGCTCTTCTCCAGAACCTACGCATTACCTACGTATAATTCTCTCGATTCCGACGCATTACAAATCAAATCAAAAATCATTTATTCAAACTAGGCTGAGAATCAGCACTATTGAACGTCAAAATTACATAAGACAGTACCCCAAAAACGCCCTTCACTCTACTTAGTAGTTTTATTACAGAGGGCCTGTACCCGTATTTTTGAGAACTTCACATTCTAATCTCATTTAAATCTGTCAAACACTCCTCTAATTTAGCTTCTATAGGTCTACCAGAATCTCATGGCAAAAAAACAAACAAAAAAACTTTGTGGTCTTCAAACATTAAAACGAAACGAAAATGAAAACGTTGCGTGACGTCATGAAGACCCTGTAAAAGTGTGTAAAATGTGTAATGTAATGTGCCTAAAGGTACACTTTAATTTTTTTTTTGTGAATTCATCAATTATGAATATGAATCAAATCAATTTCCATATGAATCAAAATGACCACCCATTCACCCATAACTTCCTTTTCCATATAAAAAGAAACGGACAATATCACTATTTGTAGGCAATAAGTGGCAAACAACCAGTGTTCAATAGTTCTGTATAAGCGGTTTCAGTTCAATCGTAGGTGCATTTAACTGATTACAGCTATCAAGACGCAGTTATGTGGCGGAACATCAACCATGGTTCTGTAGCATAAAAATAATATTACAGTACAAAACAATGATTCAGAGATAATTACGAAAAATTCTGAGTCGTGCCGTCGCATTCATTTCACGAATTATTAATTAAAATTCAAACTGAAAGCTGCTGAAACACAATATGAATAAATATCAGTACAGGTTTTAATTAAGCGAAATAAAACAGCACCGTCACTCCGAATCATTTTCAATAAAATTCTGTTTTACTGAGTAAAATTATTTTTCAACATCAATCTAAATATAAATAGAAATGAAATAGTCTAGCGATTAGGATGATTTTATCACAACCCTAGTATTTTAGTCTTTCACGTTGCAGTCAGTCGGTCAAGGATCCCTCGGTAGTCGTATTTACGGATATACGGAACTCCAAACCGATCGATAGTAGGATTTATAAATAAATACTGGCAACACACATCGGCTTGGCGTCATTACAGTTGACAACTCGGACAGTTCCTAGCGAGCTACAAAGTGGTTTAAGTTGAAAAGTATAACACTGCAATTTTATCATTAGTATGCAGGGGAAATAGGGATTTCAATCGGCTAAATGGTAGTTTCTTACGATTTGAACGGCTGGTAACTGGACTAATTTACTTGAATGTTTCACACGTTTATTTTCTTACGTGGTAGATACTTATGTGAAGGAGTAACTACTGACTGTTAGAAAATGTAGGTGCATTTTCTTGAAGCATGGTTTTTTAGGCCTCTAGTGGTCAGTTTTTGTGAATAAATTATGCTTCCAAATTCATCACTTAGACTGATGGACATCCTGTCCTACTTTTCCAATCCTACTTAATACTATAAATGCGAAAGTTTGTAAGGATGGATGGATGTTTGTTACTCATTCACGCCAAAACTACTGAACGGATTTGGGTGAAATTTGCACACAGACATTGTGCAAGTCTTGTCTTTTTTTTGATATTTGACCTTTTTATTATACCTTTTGTTTATGCTTTTTCTACCTTTTGGTTTTACTGTTGATTGACATAATATATACCTACTTTGTTTTACTACCAGAACCAGCGCATTTTAATTTCGGTAGTTAATAGATATTTTATAACCAGGATTAACACATAGGATCAAGACTTTGCGGGTGAAACCACGGGGAGCTGCTAGTACTTAATATTTCGAGAGGATCATAACATCTTTAAGAATCGTTTGCTGGGAGACGTCTCCATGATAATACTTTATTAAGTAAGTACTTAGACAAATAGCCGCTTAAGGTCAGACTAAAGTCGGGCTTCAACATTATCTATACATATAATAAATCTGTAGAAGGGTCAATTCTGTACATTAAAAATATTGAAAAAATAAATAGCGGGGGGTGTTGCTGGATCGATACCAAACCCAAATATGTGATTAAAAAAATTTTTGTCTGTCTGTCTGTCTGTCTGTCTGTATATGCAGGCATCATGTGAAAACTAACGGTTCGATTTCGATGAAACTTGGTATAATTATACCTTATTATCCTGGGCATAAAATGGGATACTTTTTATCCTGGAAAAATACGTAGAAAAAAAAATCTTATTTTTCAGTTTTATTCATAGACGTTGTTCTGTAGAACCGCGAACACACGTTGCATTACCCGCAGTGGATAATTTTCCATTTCAATTTAAGAGAATACAGTTTCCTGTAGCTTTGTGTTACGCCATGACAATAAATAAGGCTCAAGGTCAGACCCTAGGAGTTGCTGGCGTAGATCTTACCGCGAGTTGTTTTTCACACGGGCAACTTTACGTGGCTCTTTCCCGTGTGAGCAGTCCAAGAAATCTTCATGTTCATATTCCGGAGGAGCTCACTAACAATGTTGTGTATGCTGAAGCTCTCAATTAACTTTATGTCGCATTGTCACGATCACTTTTTTATTATTGCAAACTTTTCGTCACTGTCAGTAATTTACTTTTATCAAGGTCGGAATTACTATGAAAAAAATACTTACTCCAGAACGCGAGCTCAACAGCAGTAGCTCAATAGAGGGATCTCCTTAATTATTATAGGCTTAGCCGTATTTGGGTCCAATAGATATTTATAAGATGTCATTGTCAGAGTTACTCAAAATGGAGAAATAAACCATCCACGCGAAGACCGACATCCGCGCGGACGGAGTCGCGGGCGGAAGCTAGTTAAGAAATATAGGATCGGTAGGATCGGTCTGTAAAAAATTATAACTTTTCACAGGAAAAGGATCGAGACGCGTGATTGATTTGTTTATGCAAGTCGGAATTTTATTAGGGTGGGCAACCTCTTGAATGAAAAATACATAAATACATTACTGATGCCCAAAATACGATGGCATGGTTGAACTGTATCCAATAGTACACAATTTCCGTCTTCAACAGGAACACATTGTTGCTGTTTTCGGCACAATGCCAGTTGTAAAACAAAAGGTAGTAAGCGCACATGTTTCGAACAACGTACTCGAATTCCATCATCGTCCGTCCACGTACTTACGTAGGTAGCTGTAGGTATGTATGTGTCTACGCATTTGGTGTTCTACTTTCAGGTATAAAGCATTCTATCTAGTTATCTTTGTACCTAACTCAAAAGTATTAAGTCTGATAAAAATATGTATGAGACAGCGATAAGAATATGAAAAACAAAATCAAGAGTCTTAATTCTATACTAACAGGCTTTTTTTTTTACAACCTGTATTGTCTCACTGCTGCAATCTGCCGTAAACGAATCTAGGTCGTCACGCCGTTTCCTATCCCTGTCTCTATGGAGACGCCCGTCTTCTGGCACCCACTGCGTGACAACTCTAGCTCATCAGTCCTTAGACATCTAGTATCCCTAAATGGTCAGACCAATCCCGCTTCAGTCTAGTAGACTTATTGCCCGAATCGCGAAAGGTATTATAAATCTCAAAATATATGCCAAGGAAACAGTTTAGTTAAGGTCTAATGTTAATATTCACATAACAAAATAAATTGTGATTTAATACACGTTTTTAATATTTTATTAAGAATTTCAATTACAATGTTACTATTTTACAATTTAACACTAAAATATACATATTATACAGTATATACAAGAATATAAAAAAAAGGTAAAGAAAAAGGAAGGAGCTCATTGGGCATCAAAAAATTCGTCCGCATCGCTGTCAATGGCACAAGTGCACACATATAACAAAATATAATTTACAAAAAATCAACTCAAAATCATTCTAAATCCCTAATTTGTACCTAAAAAAGAATTTGAGAAAATCAAATACTCGTAACTCCAGACATATTTCTCAGAAACTTTTCCTTCTCTCACTAATTTCCTTCAAATCAACAATTCTGTGGAATTCAGACTTGGATTCCCAAAGACTGTGTGCACACCAAAGCCAGACAAGTTTGTCTGGCATAGACATAAACATTTTATTTCTTTAAAAACCGTTAGCAGGCTTTAGATCATTTTGACTATACGAGTACCTACGACTGTTTTTTTACAAGAAAGGGCCCACCATCTTTAATTTTATAGAGCAATACTCTGTCTAAACGGTTTTCTTAGAAAGCAGTGCCTCCATTAGTTCATACACCTAGAACGCGTTTATTGACACTGTAATGACAAAACACCGGGGAAAGTTACCGATTTTTGTATCTGCCATCATTTTGCGGCAGTTACCAGGCGCCGCTTTTCTAGGAAACACAACCTTCAAGGAAGGTTTTCCTATTCTTATCTGGGCACAGCCTTAGCTATAAAAATAATGCACGCAAAGGATATTACGAACGGAAGGCGGGAGCACCGACAGTCCTGATCTTACTTTAGATGACATTTAAACAACGTCACTTTATATTAGATATCTTATTAATAGATAACTATGAAATGAAACAAAACTAGATAGAGGAAACGGTAAGGAAAGGAGATAGGTATACTAATTGTATTGTTTTTGCTATTTCTGCCTAATCACTTCTGGTAATGGCGGAAGTCGAAATAATAGTGAATAGGTATAGGGTTTCCAACCCTCAGAGGGAGAATACTGGTATTCAGCTGCATCTGGTTAGACTGGAAGCCGACCCCAACATAGTTGGGGAAAGGTTAGGCAGATGATGATGAGGTAGAGGGCTTCCTTCATATATGCTGCCCAACAACATCATTGTGTTCTGCACCCTAAGTAATTGCGTAACAACTATAAATCTCAATCCGAATTATTTTTAAGGATATTGCAAAAAAACAAATTGGATAATATTTATTTTTAATATTTTTTTTGTATTGCACGGTATTGCCAGGACAAGGTGTGTATGAAGAAAATTTTATATTATTTTATATCATATTATTTCAAAAAAAAAGTATGCTATAAAACGTCGCGCTGTCCGTAAGGAACCGAGCGAAAAGAAAAAACTCAGAAAGAACTCTAAGCGAAAACGAAGTACTAGCGCGGGCAGGCGACGCGTGGCTCGGGAACAACAAATTTCACACAGACGAACGGACAGAAGCTAGTATCCAATAATTTCCCTAACCATTTTGTTGACTAATTTAAATAATGACCTACGAAACCTAATATTTCCAGTCTTACCAAGGGGTATCGTATTACCCAGTAACTGGGTTGTGGAGGTCAGATAGGCAGTCGCTCCATGTAAAATACTGGTATTCAGCTGCATCCGGTTAGACTGGAAGCCGACCCCAACATGGTGGGGAAGGTCAGCGGGATTGTCCGAAAGGGTTACCGCTGGCCCGGAACTTAAAGGGCTAAGGAAGGAACACGGGTGGGTTTTAGTCAGTAAGAGTCTGACACTCCGAGGAGTCATTTGATGATTTCCCATCCGCAAAAAAAAAAAAAACATGGTTGGGAAAAGGCTAGGCAGATGATGATGTAACCTAATATTTCTAAAATATTGTCAAATAATTACTCTTCAGTAACTGTCTTATTGACTCTCCATGGAATAAATCGAATCTACATGTAAATATCATTTGGCATTGACACCCAAGTTATATCCTCTGACAATTTCATAGGACCTTCAAAACTTTAGTCGTTATGTAAAAATAACTACAGTTGAAATGCTATGGGGAAATGAAATACCGATATGATAGTTACACGTAGGTACATTGTTGTAGCTGTTATAAAAATATAGTTTATATACTGGAATGTATGTTTACTGTAGGACTTCAAAAAGAAAAAGAAAAAGGACGTTATTTTATGAGCACGTGTTGCTATAGAAGAGCGGACTCTCCTAACACAGGTACTATTTGCCTCAAAGGAGGACCCAATCAAACATTTTGTTTACACCTTTACTTGTTTTACCAGTAAACCATTTTATTATTATTATTATATTATAAAAGAAAAAGGAGAATCGGCAGAAATGTATGCAAGTTGGTACGTTGGGTAGCACCAACAACAACCACACATATTATGTCATTAGATAGGTATTATACTATTAATAACTACCTATATTATACAATAACTACTATGGCGGCTCATTTCAAATCGCTATGTGAAAAAAGTTATGGCGATGTTTCTTAGAACTGACCTAGACGCTAGATAACGGAACCTTTACACACCTAGTGGTTGCAGTTTGAATATTTTCAAATGTATGCATTCAGATGATAATATACAATAACGTAGTACCATCTAGTTATGGACCTTGACGCTAGTTAACAGAACCCTTGAATTGCGACTAGTAAACCCCTCGAGTGTGGGCTCATTAGATGTGTCTCAACGAGTTCTATACATTTTACCTGATGACGAAGAACTGATGATTGTCCTGGATGCTAGATAACGGTACTCTTGAATAGCTACTAGTAAAACTTTCAAGTGTGGGCTCATTAGACGTGTCACATCAACGAGTCCTGTTCATTTTACCTGATGTAATCTTCAGTTGTAAAGTCCACGTCGACATATTTCTTGTGATTTTGTACCACAATCATGCTTAATCAAGAGGGAACGCGGTCACGTGGCCGTTGGCGTTCAATCCATGATGATGTACCTACCTACGATACTAAGTCAACTTTGCAGTTTGTTTTACCACGACGAAACGGAGGTGTCCAACGGGTTCCTGCGGCCTTCGCAAGGTCGTCGGACCACCTTGTGGGAGGCCTTCCAACGCTACGTCTTCCGGTACGCGGTCGCCACTCCAGAACCTTTCGGCTCCATCGGCCATCTGTTCTGCGAGCAATGTGCCCTGCCCACTGCCACTTAAGTAACTTGGGGGAGGCCCATGTCCCGCAGTGGACGTGTTTCTGCTGAAATGATGATGATGATGATGAAATGGAGGTGTAAGCGTTTAGGATAAGAGGTTGTTTGTGTGTGCAAAAAATGAATGTTCCCATTTATGTCCAAAGCGGTTTGACGGATTTTCTTCGATTTCTTTATTTCACTTTTGATTTCTACAAAAAAAAAAGTTCACAAACCTATTCATGGTTGTATTAACGACTCAGCGACTCAACCGTTAATATTGTTAGTGTAACATTGTAGGGTAGGAACTTTAAAAGTGTTTTATAACTATCATAAAATCGAACTACGGCGTCAAATCGTAAACTTTCACTCCCTCGTTAACAGTTCGTAAGAAAATTGTGAAAAAGATTGATCATCCATTATTTTGTTTATGTAAGTAGTTTTTGTTCTTGTTTCTTGTTTACCTGTAATTTAGTGCAGTCTCATTAAGTTTTTTATGCAAATTAGTTCAACGGATTAACGGATTATCGGTTGTTTTTTTACGGTTTGCGCGGTAAACTCTACTTGCGCGATGCAGGATTTGCGTGACGTCAGTATGACGCGTTGTTCGCATGTGGCGTTGTAGATACCACTACAGATACGATCGAATAATTTACTACATTGCTATTTAAATTGAAATAGAATTAATTAATTGTATTATGTTAGTATTGTAATAGAATTTATTGTTGCTTGTTGGCAATCATTTTGGTTCGAAGCACTGAAAATGAATATAATGATTAAGCGATGAAGACGAAGTGTGATCTAAAGCGCGGTCACTGTCAGACTGTGTAGAAAAGGAAGATAAGAGCGATGACACAACGCTGGTAATTAATTGCAAAATATGAAGCAAAAAATCTATAGTTTGGACTAAAAAATTAATGTGTTGCTTGCAGACTAATCTGACAAAAAATCTGAATGATTGTATGTATATTAGTATGGTTTTTATTGTAAAAAGAAAGTTTTTAGAGGTGTCTTCATGATTTTTTTCTATCGTATCAAATTAGTTGTATTATGTTTTCAACACACTATCTACCTAGCATATACCCTGAAGAATATCATATATTTTTCTGATTTTGTTTACTGTAGTCGATTATATATTTTTATTGTTTCTAAAACTTGCGGTTTTGCGTTTAGTTCCTGTAATGCCCTTAATTCCAAGGTTAGTTTCGCCAGAACCACTGTCCCAATTTTTTTAGACCCACAATAAAATAAAGTAATGTATGAGTACATTTTATTACAGCTATTTTTCATTAGTCGATAACTTGGTCGATAATAGCATGCGGGGACTCCCCACAGGCGGGCTAATGACTAATTAAATTCATCGGTCGGTAGAAAAAGTGCAGAGACTCACACCCAATGAAAATGTGACTTTAAAGCAACTGAGAAACGTGTGGTACAGGTTCTTCGTAAGCCTCAATCGTTTCCTATCGATTAATGGAAACGGTTCCCCGAATTCGGGCGCTATTGCATGTATTACAGAAATCTCCCACACCTCGCGTACGAGCCCTATTTACCAAAGAAAATGAGCCTGTAAGCGGTTGAATATTTGGCAGCGGCGGCGACCTCTCGCGTCCGGCCCTGGTGCAAGGCATGGTCCGGGGCGAGAGGGAGTGGGAGGCAGTCACCTCCTTATGCGAAGCAGTCATGCTCGCGAAGGAGGCGGCGGGACGGCTCAAGGAGAGAGCCTCCCGTCCCAGCCGCCACGGGAGACGCTCCGGGCGTCGGGAGCCGCGTGACGACTCCCGGCCACCGTAGACGCGGGCCTGCAGGCGGAGAGTAATGTAGCTCACCGGCCGATCAAAACCAAGCCCGTGCCGGACGGCCCGTACGTGTTCCACGTGCGCCTCAAAGAGATGTCAGCATCGAGGAGGGCCCCCCTTAGGGCCGAAGCCTGCCGGGTCAGAGGGATTGTCCAAAAGGGTTACCGCTGGCCCGGAACATAAAGGGCTAAGGAAGGAACACGGGTGGGTTTTAGTCAGTAAGAGTCTGACACTCCCTTCCGCTCCACCCAGAGCGGGAGAATCATTTGATGATTTCCGATCCGCAAAAAAAAGGGGTTGAATATTTCCTTCACGTCGATTCCTGTATTGTCGATTCTTAAAACAAAAGACACTAGTTTAAAGCGGTCCACGCTTATCCTCAAGTTTGGTAAAGTGAGCGCTAATTCTTATTATTGTTATTGCTAATTATTGTTCTTATTTGTAGTCAGATCGGCGAGCTATTAACTGGTATATAGCGTGCTGGTAAATAATTAGCAAAGGGCGATCATACTTACAGCTGAGCTACTTTTTCGAAGATAATAACGCAAGTATGTAACGTTTATAACGATATCGGAGAACGTACGAGTCTCCACACTCTTTTTATCGACCTATGAATTTCATTTATCGCTACGCCCGCTACGGGGATTCCCCGCAGACGGTGTATCGACCGTGCTATCGACTTGCATTAGTCACCCGGCTAGCGAGAAGTCCCCGCATGCTAGTCGACCTAGTTATCGACTAATGAAAATGAGTAATTAACCGCACCTTGACTTAATTCCTTTACCAAAAATGATATTAAATGGCAATGACCACATTTCATGATAAAAACAAAAAGGTAAGCTAAAAATTTCAGATAAACATGCTACAGATACCTACGCTTAGTTATCGGAATTGACGCCAGAATTCTAGTTATAACCAATATCATTCGGTAGAAAATACACTCGAAGACCGATAAAATTTAACTGATAGGTCCTATTCGTGGTATTATTTTAATCGCATTCTTTCTCTATCGTATGAGGAAAAAAGAAATTTTATGTCGAACATTTTTTTTTTTTACAGTTTTTTTTTGCGAATTTGAGCGGCCATCGTTGTTTTCATAGAAATTGTCAAAATTACGTAAGACAGTCACCCCCAAACAATCGCCCTTCACCACACACACACCAACAAACTCCCCAGCAGCACAGCTGTCTTGTTAAGGTAGAAGAACTTGATTCTAAAAAAAAACACGTAAGTACGAATTAATCATTACAAAACAAAGTCAGAAACTAAACGAGATGTAGTCTGTCTAGAAATGTCTGGAATTTAGCCTTTTGGTCATCTGTTAATTATATTATGTGGTAATTTTATTTTATTATAAATACTTATCAATTTTCTTTTAGACCTTATCCTAATATTGTGATGATTTAAAAACGAATTGTATTGTTTACTTTTCATTATGAACTCAAACTCAAAAGAATTTATTTCAAATAAACCAGTTACAGGCTTTTTGAACTGTCAAAGAAGTCGGTCAGTTAGTCAGGAAGTTGAAGCTAGTTGCCTATTCCAAAACGTAGATTACCCGTCTTTTTCATAGAGGAAGAAGAACGGGCAAGAAACTCCAAGGACACATGAATTTTGTGCATGCCTATATAGTCCAGCCATTTTAAACATCATCATCTGCTTAGCCTTTACCCAACTATTTTGGGGTCGGCTTCCAGTCTAATCGGATGCAGCTGAATACCAGTATTTTATATGGAACGACTACCTATCTGACCTCCACAACCCAGTTACTGGGTAATACGATCCCCCTTGGTAAGACTGGTTGTCAGACTTTCGGGCTTCTGACTACCCGTAACAACTATCAAAGATCCACGAATGACAGCCGGGACCAACGGTTTAACGTGCTATACGAGGCACTGTGGGGTCTCGGTATGTAAAAATGGTCACCCATTCACAGACCAACCGCGTCAAGCGTAGCTTAACCTGATCGATCGACATGTGCGGCTGTTATTATTTAGCAACGGGCCCCACCAGCCATTATAAACATCGTTGGTCGAAATTGCACTGTACTGAAGTCTTGGCATGTTGTTAGGATAGAAGATAGATCATACCAATATGTAATGAAAAACCAATTTAGCAGTTCGAAAAACTTGTGCTAATTTTGTGGTGTACGAAAAACGACGAAGTTTTCGGACTTCTTTCAGTTTTTTTGCTTTTAACTTCTAAAAGGGATGTCCTACGGAAAAGTCTAGTATACACAAATTGATAGTACTTAAGCGCTGCGCAATCCTACTAATAATATTAAAACGCGAAAGTTTGATAAGGAATGGATGGATGGATGGATGGATGTTTGTTACTCTTTCAGGCAAAAACTACTGAAAGGATTTGTATTAAATTTGGCGCACAGACAGTTTATAACCAGGATTAACACATAGGACACTTTTGTCCCAATATTCCCACGGGATTCTTTATAAATCAAGACTCACCAACGACATATTTACAAACATAGTAACAGTAAGTGATCATAAATCTTCAGTTACTGTGTAAATAGGTTTCTTACTAGCTGAACCCCGCGGTTTCAACCACGTAAGTTTGGATCCCGTGGAACATCGGGATAAAAAGCATACTATATGTTAATATGTTATTTTTGTTTCTGTGTTTGTTTACTAACAATAGATTTTAAGAATAATGTTACTAACAATTGGGCCTAGTTGCCATTAATAAACAAATATTTAATTTAAAATTTAATTTAATTCAGGAAATGGTCTATCTATGTGCCAATTTTCATGCAAATCTGTTCAACGGTTTACGCGTGATTGAGTAACAAACATCCAAACATCTTCACAAACTTTCACATTTTTATTATTAGTAGGATTAGTAAAAATTATCTAGAAATCACTGGCATGCTGTAAGATCCCCATATCCCTAAGCAATGTAATAAGAAACAATATTTACGACCACCAACCAAAGCATTAGGTGCGGCCACTCTTGCATTCATCTGAAATCGTTGCACACGTGCCTCCAACGATTTTTAATGTTACTCACTGTTTCAAATGTGTAGATTAGTATGGATACGACTAGAAATTTGGGCTTAGATAAAATCTAACCATATGCTATGGTATATGGTTAGATATTAGATATGGTATGGTATCATCATCATTTCAGCCGAAAGACGTCCACTGCTGGACATAGGCCTCCCCAAAAGAGGGAGGTTTGCCATAATCGCCACGCTTGGCAGGCGGGATGGCGATCGCAGTATGGTATGGTGGTGGAATGCATAAAGAACGCTGCTGCCCATTCTCCGGTACGCCCCTTAGTCTCCATTTAGACATCCACGGGAAGTATAGGGTGGTGCTATTCTTTAAGTCCGGCACCACACAGACGGTATGGTATGGTAAGCCATACCATATCTAATATGTAAAAATATTATAATTTATGTTTTATAATGCTTAAAGAAATGCGGTCGGAGTGACTTTTGAAAAAGTCATAATTCGAGGTTTGGTTCCCGCCTATTTCCTCCTCCAATATTGGACCCATTTAAAAGATATTTCATAAACTGACAAGAATAAGAAGAAGGATATATACTGTATCCCTATGTTTTTCTTTTTTCATTAATTGTTGTCAAATTGTACACTAGGCCGCTGTTAACAGCGGTGTTAACCGGCATTTTTTGAGGGTGTTAGAAAACATAGGGACATAGACTTCTATGTCACTATGTTTTCTAACACCCACAAATTTGTTTTGTTAATATTTATTATTCTGTAAAAAATCATTGCTTTATGGTCATTAACCAGAAAGAAAACAGAGAATAGACCACCCACGTTTCCGCTTAACACTACTATTTACACCATGTTACTTAATTAAATGACTACCTATACAAATAAATACAAAAACAAAAGGACGCTAAGGCGATTGGCACACTGCACCGCATCACGCAGCGGAACGCAGATAACGTGCCCCCGCGCGTGACAAACAAATTCAATAAATACGCGCTTCCGTGCGGGAAATTTGGCTCCGTTTCACGCACCCCGCTGCGTAATGCGGTGTAGTGTGCCAATCGCCTTAAGAGCGTTTACGCCGTACGGCATTTCATACAAACTTTCAAGCCCTTATTTTTCGAAATGAATGAACCGATTTTAATGAAACTTCATACGCATAAGCAGGATACAAAGGTCTAAAAAGTTAGTAGAGAACATTTCCGAAATGTCTTATTTAAAAAAAGATAACTGGAAATCTCTGTTTCTATGGAAAATTCAGAATCGGTCTAATTTGGCTGTGACACTATTTTTCGAAAATGTTCTCTACTAACTTTTTAGACCTTTGTACCCTGCTTATGCGTATGAAGTTTAATTAAAATCGGTTCATTCATTTCGAAAAATAAGGGCTTGAAAGTTTGTATAAAATGCCGTACGGCGTAAACGCTCTTAAGCTACTGTTTCCTAGAAGTACTCGCCCAGAAGACTGGCAGCATAGAAATTATGTTTAAATTCAAATTCGAAATGTTTTATTCCACAAGTTCGACCAAGTCGTTTCCACTGACCTCTACAATACAATGTATTATAGAGGTTCTTATGGAGAATAGCCGACAAGAAACTCCACGTCTAGACTCTTTACATATTATAGACACGTTTTTCTTGCCGTGAAAAAGTACGGTTTGTTCGCCGTGTGTATGTACGGTCTTCAGTGTTGTATGGCTCACTATAGAAGTTTGTTGACGACCCGGCGCCACTACGGCACGGTGCCGTCGCCGTATTCCATAGAACCGCATCATATACAAGGTCACACGATTTTTCTAACACGCCGTAGAAAAAGAGATACCGTAGAGAAACCGTGCCGTGTATAAAGGGCTTTACTCTTCAATTGCTACCTAAAGTTATAGGTACTGTCTTCCACCTTATTACATTATATTATGAATTATCGCAATATTTTATTTTTTACTGATCCGAAAACAGTTAAAGCGTAGGCAAAATGTTACCGTCATGACAGTAAACTTTCGTTTTATGTACCTAAAAGGTCACAAAATTAACTTATTTATTAATCTGGTGATATCGTTCAAACCATTGAACAGTAATGGTGGTATCCTTTATTTTTTTGTTTTTTTCAGTAAATACTAGGTACCTATGTTCAATCATTAAAAGTTACTGTTTTGTCTTTTACTGTTTTACAAACATTTCTTCTTACTGTATATTGCTAAGCCAACATTCGGATAGTATAATAACGTCTAGTGTGTAATTTAGTCTACTTATTAATAACAATAACTTGTCAAAATTACAATTTATGCTTCGGATATTGACGTGTAAAATTTTAAGGGTGCACTCCGGTTTGCACAGATAATTACAGCTGGTCTCCGGGGTGGAGATAAAACAGTCTGATACAGAAATTTTCTCAATTTCTGAGTTAATTATGTTAAGGTCATCAGTTGGGAAAAGGCTAGGCAGATGACACAGCCTGTCTGGGTTCGATTCTACGACCGAAATATAATACCTTAGGTCGGAAAATCTCAAATATAAATATTCTATACATCTAATCAAATAAATAAAATTGAAGTGTCTGTTTGTTATATCAAAATAACAGCTTTTTACTAAAAGCATAAGAAAGTAGGATACTTCGAATTAAAAAAAAAAAAAATTCAAATTTATGTCTGTTCGTCTATTCCGGCTAATCTCCAAAACGGCTGAACTGACATTAGTTAGGCTACTTTTATTTTAGAATAGAATTAGAGATCCGCACAAAAAAAAACAGTGGCACTCCAGGAGTGCCGACAGAAGTGAAAACAAAACACAAACAGAATACTTTGCCATCACTCACTGACATATCGGATATACATTAAAACCGAGTACATCCCGAGGACAGCCAAACACATCCGAAGCGGGTATTTTTTTAATCGTCTTATAAACAAAACACGTGCGGTGTCGGTTACGGTAACAGTGGCGCGAGTTCAATAGTTTTTCCCATCTCAAAAAATTCCCAACGCAGCTAAAGAAGTTTTCACTTTTAAAAAACCCCATGAAATCCAATTTGCTTTACAACATGCACGGGCACAGCTAGTAGCAATGAAACTTCTAATCCTTCGCAATATCCATACCTTTATAAATTCTCACCTCACATTTAAGGTAGCTCCATACATTTCTAACGTGCGGGCGCGAGGCGTGCCGCAGCCGTCTCTTGTGGGCCATGTGGCCCCACATCCGACGCACCTTGTTCAGGTTACAGAGTGACGAGTGCCGGGCTGTTGTTCGAATGATTCAGATCCGCACATTATTACACACTATTATTTTATTATTATTCAAGATTTTGCTGGCAGAGGGAATTTTCTAGAAGGAGTCATTAGATGTAAACGGAATCTTAATACCAAGGTATAAAATATGTACAGTCACGAGCAATATGTCAACACTTGGCAACTTTCAGTTGCGATTTTTTCACGAAATAACGAATGGAACGTTGAGATACGACACTATACATAAACCTATGGGTTCGAAAGTACTTTGTTCGTAATAATATCAAATTTCATTCAAAAATAAAGGAGAAAATCGCCTTTGAATAAAGCAAAGTGTATACATACTTATGCTCGTGACTGTACCTAAGTATTTTACATGTTGTGTCTACTAGTTTCGATTATCACATACTTAATACATAATCAGCCTATAATGTTCCCACTGCTGGGACACAGGCCTCCTCTTGGTGAGAGGGAGTGGGCCGTAATCCACCACGCAGTCCCAATGCGGGTTGGTAGGTACATGTCACATGTTTTTGAATTTTCGGGACCACGATTCCATGTTTTCGATTTTAGTTCCTCACGATTTTATAAAGAAAAGTTGTTTATAAAACTTGTTTGCAAACATTTAAAAAAGTGAACAAAATAGTTAGCAAAACATGTCTGAAACAACGTCAATAAATGTATGAAAGATGTTTTATACACGACGTTTTTTTGATAAGTCTTAGTCAAGACTTGTTGAAAACAAATGTCACAACTACACTCGAGAGCAATGAATCCGGGTCACTTAAAGAATCCTAAAAATCTCGGAACCTAAAAATGCTAGGTTAATGCAATAAATTGTATTTAATAGACAATGTAATACTCCTTAAATGAAGGTATTAAAACTTCTTAGTTATTGTAAAGTTATATCATAAAAAAATCAAATTTGAAAAAGGGCCACTTTCGAAGATGGAACTACGAAATTACAGCATTTGGTTTTGCTTTTGTTTGTAATCTGTCATTTATGTGGGTACATAAACCATGTTGATAGTGCTCTATGTTCATTATTCAAGCTGAAATTATGTCGCTTACGCCTGAAGAATGCACCAGAATACTTACAATGCTGGAAACCGGCCGGAGTCAGCGCGATACAGCCAGGACTGTCGGTGTGTCGCTGTCAACAGTACAAAGAGTTCTCCGACGTTACGAAAAAACTGGTTCTAACCTACGCAGACCAGGAACGGGCAGAACCAGGTGTACCACAGCACGAGAAGACCGATACTTGGTGAACACCATGCTTCGAAATCGCTTTCTCACAGGAACTGAACTCACAAATCAGTTTCGACGCCTCGGAGGAAGTAACCCAAGTGCATGGACAGTAAGACGTCGGCTTGCTGAATCTAACTTAAAACCCCTTAGACCTGCAAACGGCCCTAAACTGGAGCGTGGGCATCGTATTTCAAGACTAAGATATGCCCAGAGCCACGTAAATTGGAGTATTGAAGATTGGTCAAAAGTTATGTTCTCCGACGAATCAAAATTTATGCTCTACAAGCACGATGGAAGACACAGAGTGTATCGAAGACCAGGGGAAAGATTCAAGCAAGCATGCATCGAAGAAAAAGTAGCCTACGGTGGTGGGTCTGTACTTGTGTGGGCCGGAATTTCTTCTGAAAGTCGCACAGAGCTGGTGATCATAGAAAACGGCTCTTTAACTAGCGTAAGATATGTGGAAGAAATCCTCAATGATCACGTTGGTCCATTTATGGTCAATTTAGGTGAGGATGCTATATTTATGCATGACAATGCCCGACCTCATACAGGTAGGATTGTGAATGACTACCTTCAAGAGATGAACATTACTCGTATGGAGTGGCCAGCGCGCAGCCCGGATATCAACCCGATCGAGCATGCTTGGGACGAGCTAGGCAGATGCGTAAAACAACGAAACCCTCCCCCAATCACGCTTCGTGAGCTCAAAATTGCTCTCACAGAGGAATGGGAGAATATTCCCCAAAATCGTATAAGGAACTTGGTGTACAGCATGCCAAACCGCGTAAACGCAGTAATGGAAGCACGAGGAGGCAATACGAAGTATTAAAATTCAAGAAAATCGTAATAAAGTTCAAAAATAACATGTTTCCTATTTTTGTTTTAAGGAGAGATCAGCAGTTTTTTTCTTTATGTAATTTTGTGTTAATAAAATGTATGGTGACTCATATTTTTTTTACTTTCATTTAAGGAGTATTACATTGTCTATTAAATACAATTTATTGCATTAACCTATCATTTTTAGTTTCCGAGATTTTTAACATTCTTTAAGTGACCCGGATTCATTGCTCTCGAGTGTAGTATATGGATGCAAACGTGGATACACTTTGTAGGAAGTTATAACTCAGGGGTGTTGTTGTAAATTATTGGAACGCACGTATTAGTAAAAGTATTGTATAATTGTAAAACACAGCTTATGAGCACAAACAGGAAATATGGATAAAATATATAGAAACAATCGGAAGGAACTATTATAACTTTTTAAGCGGGGTCGCGAACGTACAGACTCGCGTTGACTACAAGAATTATATAGCTTCAGAAAAAAAAAGGTAGGTACCTAATAGTTACTTCCTATAGTAAGAAAGTCCGATTCCACATCCTAAGTACCATTGATGCATGATATTTAGGTATACCATTTCTAATAGCTTTCTACAAGCGATTTTTTTTATTGGATCATTAGTTCCGGAGATTGCCCCCTACATACAAACAAACACTTTTGCTCGGCTCCTCAGGTTCCTAGCGATATGTTTATAGTCTTCCTCAAGAATTGGGCTATCAAATGCAAAAAGGACTCTTCAAATCTGACTGTTAGTTCTGGAGATAAACGTTGTATAATCTGGGGGCACGGGAGTGTCCCCGCCAAGACCAGCCAAGCGAAGCGCAAGGGCACTACCTACCTTTTCTCGAAGCACTTCGTCGTATTTTTGAACCCTCTTAACTTGGGTTTGGATTATACCAGATAAACAAAATTTTCGGAATATGATGCCAGTGGTTGACTTATTAAACCTATAAAGTTTCAATTGCATAGCTCTTATACTTTAGATTTTATTGATATCTAAAATACCCCGATTTCGTCACTGACTCACTGACTGATGATCATCAAAATTCTTAAGGTACTTCCTGAAGTCCTAGAAAGCTGAAATTTGGTATGTAAGCTAGTAATAGTACACAAACAACAAAAAAATATTAAAACTTGAAACTTTTACCACACCAAAAAAAAAAAAAATCCGTAAATTTTGATGCTAGAGGTCTGAAAATTTATATAGGGGGTCCTTGTTATAAATAAACCCCAAAAAAAGAAAGAAAAAATTAACAACAGCAAAAATACTCGTATAAATATCATAAGCAACTTACAAAAAGAAATGAAATCCCACAAAAACATTTCATGTTAAATGTTGCCAAGACGAGACCATGTAGCTCGCACTGTCAAAAAGTAATCAGATCTCATGTAGAGCCAAGCTTCTAACTCTACACGTCCTAACTCTACAAGGCCTGACTTCGCAAACTCTACACCTTAGTCAAAATAATATGGCTTGGCCATTTCGCTACATTCACATGAGCGTAAGGTGAAAAACTCTCATACTGTTAATGGTTCTTGTAGTAACGAAACGGCCAAACCAGATATTTTGACTAAGGTGTAGAGTTTGCGAAGTCAGGCCTTGTAGAGTTAGGGCGTGTAGAGTTAGAAGCTTAGCTCTACATGAGATCTGATTACTTTTTGACAGTGCGAGCTACATGGTCTCGTCTTGGCATCATTTAACATGAAATGTTTTTGTGGGATAATAATCTTTTATTTCAGGCATTAGCACTCATAAAATTAAGTATAAAATATATTAAATAAAAATATACTTACATAAAATTAACTAAAAAAAAAAAAAAAAAAGTACTTATAGCGTCCGAGTACTACACAACGCTTTGTCTTCTTCGTTCGACAGTCAAATTACTGAAGACTGAAAGAGAGAAATCTATACCTATGTAACTATTCATCTGATAATAATACGTTTATTAGTAAGGGGCTAATACGGATTAGTAATCAGTATATTAGTCTAGACGTATAGATAGAGTTATCAATAGCTAATTATCGTGGGCCGAGATAAATTGGCTTATAAGATCATTTGATTCACCCAGTAAAGTTGATTAGTATGTTGCCTCTTAGGTGTCGTAAATACGATACCAGTTAAAAATGGAGAGATGCTCATATCGTATTCCTTTCTATGATAATAAGGAATCATTTTTGTAAAGATAAGTTAACGTTAATCTTCTCGTTTTTAATCTTTTACTAAAACATATTTTTAGTATCAATATCTATGTAATGAAACTAATCGCTTTTGGTGTCTTTTTTTTTTTGTTTTTTTTTTTTCGGATGGGAAATCATCAAATGACTCCTCCCGCTCTGGGTGGAGCGGAAGGGAGTGTTAGACTCTTACTGACTAAAACCCACCCGTGTTCCTTCCTTAGCCCTTTATGTTCCGGGCCAGCGGTAACCCTTTCGGACAATCCCGCTGACCCGGCAGGCTTCTGCCCTAAGGGGGCCCCTCCTCGATGCTTACATCTCTTTGAGGCGCGCGTGGAACACGTACGCGCCCCCCGGCACGGGCCTGGTCCTGAGCGGACGGTGAGCTACCCATTACTCTCCGCCCGCAGGCCCGCGCCTGCGGTGGCCGGGAGTCGTCACGCGGCTCCCGACGCCCGGAGCGCCTCCCGGGGCGGCTGGGACGGGAGACTCTCTCCCTGAGCCGTCCCGCCACCTCCTTCGCTAGCATGATTGCTTCGCAGAAGGAGGTGACTGCATCCCACTCCCTCTCGCCCCGGACCATGGCTTGCACCAGGGCCGGACGCGAGAGGTCGCCGCCGCTGTTTGGTAGTGTCTTGTTTGGATATAAACATAATCAGCCTTTAATGTTCCCACTGCTGGGACACAGACCTCCTATAGATGAGAGGAAGTAGGCCGTAATCCACCATGCGGGCCCGGTGCGGGTTGGTAGATGTCAAATATTTTCAAATTTTTGGTTGTAGAACATGTCGGTTTCCTCACGTTGTTTTCCTTCACCGTTTTGAGAGCAGTGCTGATGAAATGACACATAGTAAAGCGCCTGTCTGGGTTTGTAACCTATCCTTCAGGTTGTATGTGGCAGCTGTTAACACTTGGCTTCAAGTGTACTCACCTTTCTCGCCTTGTTTGGATGTCAAAGCATAATTCTAATTAATCCCAAGTTGTCCACGCACTGCACTGCACCTTTCTAGTCCACCCAGCGCCTGAACTTTAGCGCCACCTAAGGTAAAACCAAAAGTGGGCATAACTAAGCTCAGTTTAATTTCCCTACGTAAATACCACAATCTCAAAGATTTTGAAACATATTGCTAAATCCATTGCTTCATAATATATGTCAAATCAGGAATGAGGAGATCCGCAGGAGAACCAGGTAACCGACATAGCCCGAAGAATTGCCAAACTTAAGTGGCAGTGGGCAAGGCACATTGCTCGCACAACAGATGGCCGATGGGCCCGAAAGGTTCTGGAGTGGTGACCGCGTACTGGAAGATGTAGCGTTGGAAGGCCTCCTACAAGGTGGCCCGACGACCTTGTGAAGGCCGCAGGAACCCGTTGGATGCGAGAAGCACAGAACCGGTCGAAGTGGAGGTGCTTGGGGGAGGCCTATGTCCAGCAGTGGACGTCTTTCGGCTGAAATGATGATGATGATGATAATATGTGTTCGAAAAATCTGCTCAACAACGTAAATAATCCAATGAATGCTGTTGAACTGTCAAAATGAAAGCTACTGCTACTGTTAGTGTTACGCAATCACCCCGCTGCTGGTCTATTAACAACTGAGCCGAGACTCTGTTGGTCTTATTACAAAACATGGTTTTTCTTTTGACTAGTTTTAAACCATTCGAGTCAGTTTTTCATAAAAGAACTAACTATTTGACTGTAACTGACTTACTAAAACTGATTTTTCAATCGACAGATAATTTTTATTCGAAGAATAAAATTGATGTCTGACAGATTTTGTAACTGTCAAAAATTCAAAATTATTTGTCGGATAAAATTAACTGACGTTGGAAAAATCAGCCCTTAGCCCTGTGCTTAATTGTAAGTTTTATATTAAGAACGTCAGGCGGATCTCACACTACCACCCGCCACGCGCCGGTGCACGACTCCGCATCAACGCGAGACACGCGCCCCCGCGCGTTATTCTTAGATAAAAACGCGTTTCCGCGCGGGGCGTTTTGGCTCCGTTTCCCGCGCCCCGTCACGTGGCGCGTTATAGTCTAGGATCCGCACAACACTAGTCGAAATACAAAAATGACTCCATGGTTTTTACCTGGGTTTTCACTTTTTTCTGAAATAAGACAAGTTGTCAGTTAAAAATGTACCAGAAAAATACTTCCACACAATAAAATCGAAATCTTTGCCAAACTTTGTTTACACCACGCACAATGCAGACACAGATGTGGGGACTCGGAGGCCTGCAAATCTGCATTTTATAGCTTCCACCGCGCCTGATAAACAAACTTAACTCTAATTTTAATAAAACAATCATGGCTTCAAGTAGCTCATTATGTTATTAATAACTTTATGAATATTATACCTAACTTATAAGTTGCGTTCTAATACATATATGGTAATATTATTATAGTTACTGTGGGCGTGGGGAATGTCACTTGAAAAGAAAGGTCTAAGTCCAGCAGTGGACGTCTTTCGGCTGAAATGATGATGATGATGAATATTTTATGAAAGTTACTAGCT
This sequence comes from Mesoligia furuncula, assembly GCA_916614155.1. Taxonomy (NCBI): domain Eukaryota; kingdom Metazoa; phylum Arthropoda; class Insecta; order Lepidoptera; family Noctuidae; genus Mesoligia; species Mesoligia furuncula. The sequence goes on from OU744794.1 coordinate 7,957,383, forward strand.
GCTCCCCGCGGTTTCACCCGCATAAGCTTCGACGCGGTGGTAATGCCGGGATAAAAAGTGTGTTAATCCTGGATTGTAAACTATATGTGTGCCAAATTTCATCCAAATCCGTTTAGCAGTTTGTGCGTGAAGAAGTAACAAACATACAAACACACAAACTTTCGTAAAGACGAAATTTAAAGATAATATTTGTGTGATAACTTTTAAGTGTCTTAATTTATAGGTGATAGTGTATACTATTATTATAGTTTTATTTTGAGACCAGCTTCCTCCGTGTGTTTCTTGCGCTCCCGACCAACCCCGTCGCATTGCATCACCTGCTCGCGCTATCGCTTCGCTTAGCGTTCTTTCAGACTTGTTTGCTCGGGTCCTAAGGGTTATAGCCTGATTTTAAGTAAGCCTGTTTCTGACTTTTTTGCTCGGGACCTAAGGGTCATAGCGTGATTTTAAGTAAGCCTACTTTCAGACTTGTTTGCTCGGGTCCTAAGGGTTATAGCCTGATTTTAATTAAGCCTTCTTTCAGACTTGTTTGCTCGGGTCCTAAGGGTTATAGCCTGATTTTAAGTAAGCCTTCTTTCTGACTTTTTTGCTCGGGTCCTAAGGGTCATAGCGTGATTTTAAGTAAGCCTACTTTCAGACTTGTTTGCTCGGGTCCTAAGGGTTATAGCCTGATTTTAAGTAAGTCTTCTTTCTGACTTGTTTGCTCGGGTCCTAAGGGTTATAGCGTGATTTTAATTAAGCCTTCTTTCTGACTTGTTTGCTCGGGTCCTAAGGGTCACAGCGTGATTTTAAGTTAGCCTTCTTTCTGACTTTTTTGCTCGGTTCCTAGGGGTCATAGCGTGATTTTAAGTAAGCCTTCTTTCTGACTTTTTTGCTCGGGTCCTAGGGGTCATAGCATGATTTTAAGTAAGCCTTCTTTCTGACTTGTTTGCTCGGGTCCTAGGAGTCATAGCAGGATTTTAAGTAAGCTTTCTTTCTGACTTGTTTGCTCGGGTCCTAAGGGTCATAGCGTGATTTTAAGTAAGCCTTCTTTCTGTCTTGTTTGCTCGGGTCCTAAGGGTCATAGCCTGATTTTAAGTAAGCCTTCTTTCTGACTTGTTTGCTCGGGTCCTAAAGGTCATAGAGTGATTTTAAGTAAGCCTTCTTTCTGACTTGTTTGCTCGGGTCCTAACGGTCATAGCGTGATTTTAAGTAAGCCTTCTTTCTGACTTGTTTGCTCGGGTCTTAAGGGTCATAGCGTGATTTTAAGTAAGCCTTCTTTCTGACTTGTTTGCTCGGGTCCTAAGGGTCATAGCGTGATTTTAAGTAAGCCTTCTTTCTGACTTGTTTGCTCGGGTCCTAAGGGTCATAGAGTGATTTTAAGTAAGCCTTCTTTCTGACTTGTTTGCTCGGGTCCTAACGGTCATAGCGTGATTTTAAGTAAGCCTTCTTTCTGACTTGTTTGCTCGGGTCCTAAGGGTCATAGCGTGATTTTAAGTAAGCCTTCTTTCTGACTTTTTTGCTCGGGTCCTAGGGGTCATAGCATGATTTTAAGTAAGCCTTCTTTCTGCCTTGTTTGCTCGGGTCCTAGGAGTCATAGCAGGATTTTAAGTAAGCTTTCTTTCTGACTTGTTTGCTCGGGTCCTAAGGGTCATAGCGTGATTTTAAGTAAGCCTTCTTTCTGTCTTGTTTGCTCGGGTCCTAAGGGTCATAGCCTGATTTTAAGTAAGCCTTCTTTCTGACTTGTTTGCTCGGGTCCTAAGGGTCATAGAGTGATTTTAAGTAAGCCTTCTTTCTGACTTGTTTGCTCGGGTCCTAACGGTCATAGCGTGATTTTAAGTAAGCCTTCTTTCTGACTTGTTTGCTCGGGTCCTAAGGGTCATAGCGTGATTTTAAGTAAGCCTTCTTTCTGACTTGTTTGCTCGGGTCCTAAGGGTCATAGAGTGATTTTAAGTAAGCCTTCTTTCTGACTTGTTTGCTCGGGTCCTAACGGTCATAGCGTGATTTTAAGTAAGCCTTCTTTCTGACTTGTTTGCTCGGGTCCTAAGGGTCATAGCGTGATTTTAAGTAAGCCTTCTTTCTGTCTTGTTTGCTCGGGTCCTAAGGGTCATAGCCTGATTTTAAGTAAGCCTTTTTTCTGACTTGTTTGCTCGGGTCCTAAGGGTCATAGAGTGATTTTAAGTAAGCCTTCTTTCTGACTTGTTTGCTCGGGTCCTAACGGTCATAGCGTGATTTTAAGTAAGCCTTCTTTCTGACTTGTTTGCTCGGGTCTTAAGGATCATAGCGTGATTTTAAGTAAGCCTTCTTTCTGACTTGTTTGCTCGGGTCCTAAGGGTCATAGCGTGATTTTAAGTAAGCCTTCTTTCTGACTTGTTTGCTCGGGTCCTAAGGGTCATAGAGTGATTTTAAGTAAGCCTTCTTTCTGACTTGTTTGCTCGGGTCCTAACGGTCATAGCGTGATTTTAAGTAAGCCTTCTTTCTGACTTGTTTGCTCGGGTCCTAAGGGTCATAGCGTGATTTTAAGTAAGCCTTCTTTCTGACTTTTTTGCTCGGGTCCTAGGGGTCATAGCATGATTTTAAGTAAGCCTTCTTTCTGCCTTGTTTGCTCGGGTCCTAGGAGTCATAGCAGGATTTTAAGTAAGCTTTCTTTCTGACTTGTTTGCTCGGGTCCTAAGGGTCATAGCGTGATTTTAAGTAAGCCTTCTTTCTGTCTTGTTTGCTCGGGTCCTAAGGGTCATAGCCTGATTTTAAGTAAGCCTTCTTTCTGACTTGTTTGCTCGGGTCCTAAGGGTCATAGAGTGATTTTAAGTAAGCCTTCTTTCTGACTTGTTTGCTCGGGTCCTAACGGTCATAGCGTGATTTTAAGTAAGCCTTCTTTCTGACTTGTTTGCTCGGGTCCTAAGGGTCATAGCGTGATTTTAAGTAAGCCTTCTTTCTGACTTGTTTGCTCGGGTCCTAAGGGTCATAGAGTGATTTTAAGTAAGCCTTCTTTCTAACTTGTTTGCTCGGGTCCTAACGGTCATAGCGTGATTTTAAGTAAGCCTTCTTTCTGACTTGTTTGCTCGGGTCCTAAGGGTCATAGGGTGATTTTAAGTAAGCCTTCTTTCTGGCTTGTTTGCTCGGGTCCTAAGATTTTAAATAAGCCGTATAGCCTTCCTCAAAAAATATTTTTCACTTGACAGCCCAATTATTATTGGGCTGTCAAGTGAAAAATATTTTTTCTAATCCGACCGGTAGTTCCAGAGATTGGCGCGTTCAAATAAACAAAAAACCTCTTCAGTTTTATTATTAGTATAGATATAAAGGCCTACGCAGACCGGGACGGCATGGCAAGGGATTTTGCCGTCAGTCAACGCACACTAGCCGCTTAGATACCGCGGCATTCCAGCGGCTTCCCTCTTCTCTATCCCCGCCGCCTCACCCCGCGGTATGTCACAACGAGCGCCGGAGTCTTTGGCATGCCGTTGCCTACCAGCGCAGGACGCCACGGCATCCCGCCGCGGGAGCCCGTGGTGCGTCTTTCAATGCCGTGCAATGAAATCCCTTTCGATGTTACGGCATCATTTTAAAGCATAGCAATTTATGTCATATTTCTATATCGCTTCGTTTAAATGTCCATTAGTAAAAATTTAAATCCCTTGCCATGCCGTCCCGGTCTGCGTAGGCCTTAAGGTGAATATTCAATTTCGTTAACGTATTTTGCCCCAATCATTTAATTACCTTTGTGTATCCATGCAAATTACCTTTTGGAGAACCCCATTTAGCTCTAAATATGTCCATGTGACATTATCAACCCACGTTGCTGCACATGACGACCTCGGGGAGTCGACACGGGCGGCGCGACCTGTGAACTTTGCACCTTCACGCAACTTATTACCCCCTGGTACTTTACTTTTCTATATAAAACCCGACCTACTGAAAAGGATGAAACAAGAAAGTATCTTCCCGTGGTCGCATGCCGCTGTATTGACATACATTTAAGATATGGGCATGCGACCACGGGAAGGTACTTTTTTGTTTCATCGTTTTCAGTAGTTGGGTTTTAGTTTTTAATGTTTTTTTATTATGTGCTAATTAAGCCCATTCATTTGATACCCCACAAGGCACCATCCCAAAATATTTATTTTTAAATTCTATACTTTATGTCCTCCATAGGGCGCCATATTGAATTTAGTGTGACGTAACCAGCGGACGGTCTAGACGATTCTATCGATACCTACCTCATGTGTCAAATTATTATAAGTACTTTTGAAGTTATGAGGGAACAGATGAACATACATACATACATTCATACCAGTCGAAATCATAACCCTCCTTTTTGCCTTGCCGCAGTCAGGAAAAAAGGAAATTATGCATCTTGCTCTTGGCGTTAGAGCGTTCTTACCTTGCCTACATACCTACAATCTATGCAATCAAACATTTTGTATTCTGTTAAATTCAACGCTTAAATATCAAATAGGTAGGTACTAGCTTCTACGCACGGCTTCGCCCGCGTGAATTATCCCAAAGCAACATGCTACCGGGACAAAAAGTTTCTAAAAAGCCTATGTCTTTTCCCAGGATGCCATCTATCTCCTTGCCTATCGAAATCCACTCAGTAGTTTAGGCATGAAAAGGTAACATACAGAGTTACTTTCGAATTTATAATAGCTTCTACCCGCGGCTTCGTTCGCGTGGATATCGGCAATTATCCCAAGGGAACGTGAAAAGAGAATCAAAGAACTTCTCCCCGTAGTTAATGTAAAAGAAGACTAAAACACTACTGCCGGGTCAGCGGGATTGTCCGAAAGGGTTACCGCTGGCCCGGAACATAAAGGGCTAAGGAAGGAACACGGGTGGGTTTTAATCAGTAAGAGTCTGACACTCCCTTCCGCTCCACCCAGTGCGGGAGGAGTCATTTGATGATTTCCCATCCAAAAAAAAAAGACTAAAACACTAACATTAATACGTCAAGCGCTGATTAATTAGACAGAACTAAACTAAAATGTATCTTCTGCTCTTTTCTTAATGAAATAGAAAGAAAAAGATGCACTGAACTTAAATTTAATTTAGTTTGTCAACAACAGAATCAGCACCAATACCAGAATCTGCGACGAAAATGGATTATCTTAAGTTGATAACACGGATAAGAAAACCACCTCACGACTCGTTTGTTATAAGGCCTTATATTTATTCATCAAACACTGGTTTATCGATGATTGTCATAATTTTAATAACAATTTACATTACCACAACAAAAATACAAAGACAAAGATCGTCGATCGTCGTAGATACAAAGTTGGTTAGTACCTAGGAGGTATATTCAGGACACATCCGCTGCTAAAAGCGACATACGAATATTTAGAATATTACGGGGGTATAAAACCCAACTTATATACTACTTATACTGTACACAAATGAGCAAGGATTACTAAACGATAATTTCAAAAATGGCAAATAAGTAATGGATCTAAGTCTCAATCTGTCAAAAATACCTCTAAATTTTCTCTAAATTTCTTAATTTCCTTTTTTTTTACAATTTTACCAAGTTTTTGACATTGATTGTAGCTGAGATGAGATTGCGAATTTTTAACGTTTTTAATTACGAGAATTGACCTACTGATGTCTGACAACTAGAATGTTCTAACTTGAAACACCGAAGATACGACTGTTTGAAAAAAAGTATAGAATTTGATAAGGCTTATAGATTATCCTATCTGACTTGATCAACTACCATAATATCTCAAAATTGATAACAGCATCTCGACCTCGAAGACTTTTATCTTATAGGGCACTTAAATAATGACGCATTTTAGTTGTTTTTCTAGGTTTTATTTTATTCAGTTACAATTTACAAAGATGTCCAAGCATGATGTTAAGTAACACTTTAGAACACCATAAAACTGATGCATTCGTTTATTTATTAAATGATACTTTAGTAATGCTGCACTATGAAAAGATATCATCGTATTTTATTATGCCATATCCATACACTTATATCTAAAATTATTATTAAAGTAATGATAGAATGGAAGTAATAACTTAAAATTCCTTCAAATGGATTTCTGTGAGAAATCCAAAGAAGGTTCTGAAAATTCTTAGTGAAACAGCAACAGTAGCACTTTAGTCTACTGACCAGTTTCTTATGACAGTATCTGGGAGGAATGGAGATGGCTCAGCAACGAAAATAGACTGACTATTAAGAAAGTGCATCCGACTGCGGTAGATGCGGAATTACCATCGTCATCGGGGGCCGCCGTAGTAGTGTCATCTGTTCCAGGGCTTGCCGTTGTAGTGTCATCTGTGTCAGGACCTGCCGTAGTAGTGTCATCTGTGTCAGGACCTGCCGTAGTAGTGACATCTGTGTCAGGACTTGCTGTAGTAATGGGGAAAACCCCGGGAGTAGTTGTATCAGCAATGGGATCTTCCGTGGTTTCCTGCCTGTCAATTATCGACCAACTACTCTGGGCGTCCAGGAAATACGAAAAATAAATATTTTCCCAGAAATTAACTGTCTCAGGATAAGGGTTTTGTAATGGAACTTCTACGTTGCCGCCTGGTAAAATTTCTGAGTTGGAAAGAACGCGGAGGTAATTAAAATTAAGCCTTGAAAACGGCAACCAAGGTATGAGTGAAGTTGTACTTTCTGGATTCCTGTGAAAGAAAATTAAACAATGAATTGTCAATTCTTATTTTTATAATAATATTTGCTGAAGTAGGTATACTCACCCAGTTTTCGCAAAGTTTGTCCATCTTTCTACAAGTATGTCTCCAACAGAAAGGTCTCTCTCAGGTGTTTCCGTGGTACGAGTATTATAGAACATATATGCCAATTCTTCACTGTGAGCTGCAGAATCAACATGTATAGGACCCACAAATGGTTCTCCGAGAGTTCCTGAGTATGAAAATTGGAATAAATAGATCGGTGCGTTAGAAGCGAACATTCGATTTCTGACTTCCCTTATAGATGATACTAGCATCATTGTGTCGCCATGATATTTTAAATAATCGTTAATCTGATTCATATCAATTGGATTTTCCTCGAAATAAAAATCTCTTATTCGCTGAGCTACTGACGCCCGTTCAGCTTCGGTATCGAATTTTAAGTCTGGTTGAATAAACTCAGTGAATGTTTCTTCCATTCGCTCTAACCAATCATCATCAACCGCTTCTTCGGATCTAATGGTACCTTCGTTTTCTACAAAGCTAATTATGACAGGAATTTGCAAAAACTCAGCATCACGGATGATTTCAGCGGGAGTTTTAATTAAGAAAGGTTCCACGCCTTCCAATTCCTGTCTTTCCACACAAGGGGCGAAAGCTAGTGAATTATCAGTTAAATCTAATTCGTTAATAACACCCATCAAAGCTGACACACTTGTCCTAGTAAAGACATCTGACAACTGTTGAATGGTTTCAATGTCATGACCAAGTGCTTCTGCCACTTTGAGGGCATATTCCAAGTTATCTCGAGATACAGCCCATGGGGCTAATGCATTTCCACTTTGAACAATCGCTTTTTGAACCAAACCTTGACCCATGGGGGACAAAGTGACTAAGTCAACGGCAGCTGCTCCACTTCCGTGACCAAAGAGGGTAATATCTTCAGGGTTTCCTCCAAATTGCGCAATATTTGCTTGTACCCACTTTAATCCTGCAATAATATCTTTTAATCCAGCATTGCCTGGTGCGGTTTCGGTTCCAAGACACAAGAATCCTAGGATAGATTCGCGGTAATTCAGAGAAACGACGACAACCTCTTTTTCGACAAAATTTCGAAAAGAAAGCTCTCCTCCATTTACTCTGTCGAACTCCTTTCCTTTAATCCAAACCATGACAGGCAGTCTTCTATTATTATCTAAAGTTGGCGTGAAGATGTTCGCTACCAAACAATCTTCGGTGCCTTCGTATCCAGGACTCAAGGCTCGAACGCATTTTATATCTTTTCGGTTCGCCACAAAGGGAGTTTCGAAGGATGGAGCTGGTAAGGGTGCCTGTAAATGAATGTTTGTTTAAATTTTGATCATCATCATCATTTCAGCCGAAAGACGTCCACTGCTGGACTTAGGCCTCCCCCAAAGGGAGGGGTTTGCCATAATCGCCACGCTTAGCAGGCGGGTTGGCGATCGCAGTATATGGTGGAATGCATAGAGAACGCTGCTGCCCATTCTCCGGTACGACCCTTAGTCGCCTTCTACGACACCCACGGGAAGTATGGGGTGGTGCTATTCTTTAAGTCCGACACCACACAGACTAAATATATTTTTTTTTTAATTTTGATCATTTAAAATAAACATTAATTCATTAACACGGAACACCTCGTCCATCACTTCAAGAGAATTTGATCTAGCAAGATACACTTCAACAAAACAAATATTTTCCAGTAACTAATAGGCGTAACTGTCAATGACATATCTACTGTAATTGTCGTGTATGATGCTCCGCATGTTTGAACTTAGCTTCATACAAGACAGTATCTGCTTATGTTATGCAGTATATACTAGTTTTGTTAAAATTATTATAAAGTTTTACGTGACTTCTTATATACTTTTTTCCGACTTCAAAAAAAAAGGAGGTTATCAATTCGACACGTATGTATGTAATATTATTGGAACTGCATTATATTCACATAATTATGACAATCTATTAGGGCTTCCAAACAAATAAACAAAATTTTATAGATGTATGTATGTATTTATGTATGTCCACGCATTTCTCCGCAACTATTAATTGGATCGTGAGCATTTTTTTACTGGCTTACATTTACTTCAACTTAGGGAACAGTGCAAGTTTCATCAAAATCGATTCAGTCATTCAAGATAAATGGACTAATATGTGTAGGTAAGTGTGACGGCCTGGCTACGACGACGAGTGTGTGGCTGGCTATACTAGCTACGGGTGTAGTGTCAAAGGGAAAACATCTCAAAACCTTGATCAAATTCTAGTGCAATTATTACAACAAAACTATTACCTACTTATTACAAACAAATATTCCAGTTTTTACTTAAAACTAAACTCAAAATTAAATCAACTTCAAAAATAAATTAACTCAAAATTATGAAATAACTTTAATTTCGGAAGTCGGTGGCAAAAAACTAAAATACAGATCCCAAGACACCGACTTCAGAAATTAAAGTTATTTCATAATTTTGAGTTAATTTCTTTTTGAAGTCGATAAAATTTTTTTTAACTACTTTTTCATTTACCTTGAACCTGTTGATTCCCGAAGTGGAGTCTGCGTATGGTATGCCATAGAACTCGGAGTAATCCCCGTCGGTGGCCGCACTGCCCACAACGGTACCTTGTTGGATGTTAACCGTCGGTGGTTGTTGGCCTGCAGCCAATGCTGCTAGCACAGAACAAACGGACAATAGTAGTATCATGCTTTCTTTACAACTGCTGAATTATAACTGGATACAGAGATCAAGGAGAAAATGGAATCATCTTGATAAGATCAGTTCAAATTTTGTTTGTTTGATAATGTCTTGATGTCAGATAATGTCATCGATACGAGGATAAGTACAATCAGTAGATACGAAAATAATACGATGGGGAATTTGAAAACGAAGCCTTTAAGATGAAAAACCATTTTATTGATCGATTTCAATACCTACTGTTTAAGATTGCTCAATGTTTTGACCCATGACTATCTTATAGTAATATCTATAGCATTTGTTTATTATTAACCCAATTTTTATTTACGTAGAAGACGCGTTCTTTCTACGTGAACTGAAAGTGAGACTGTCCCAGACGCTAACCGCCGCGGCAGACGCTCCGGGCCTCGGGAGTCACGGGACGACTCCCGGCCACCCTACGCGCGGGCCTGCGGACGGAGAGTAATGGGTAGCTCACCGTCCGATCAGGACCAGGCCCGTGCCGGACGGCGCGTACGTGTTCCACGCGCGCCTCAAAGAGATGTCAGCATCGAGGAAGGGCCCCTTAGGGCCGAAGCCTGCCGGGTCAGCGGGATTGTCCGAAAGGGTTACCGCTGGCCCGGAACATAAAGGGCTAAGGAAGGAGCACGGGTGGGTTTTAGTCAGCACCCAGAGCGGGAGGGGTCATTTGATGAATTCCCACCCGAAAAAATATTTCTATGATAGTTTAATTTGTAACCTTGTGGTTGTTTTGTTCTAGTTGTGATTGGTGTTCTAAATATCTGGGTGCACTCCCGTGCCCCCGCCAAGACGAGCCAAGCGAAGCGCAAGGGCACTACCTACCTTTTCTCGAAGCACTTCGTCGTATTTTTGAACCCTCTTAACTTGGGTTTGGATTATGCCAGATAAACAAAATTTTCGGGATATGATGTCAATGGTTGACTTATTAAACCTATGAAGTTTCAATTGCATAGCTCTTATACTTTAGATTTTATTGATATCTAAAATACCCCGATTTCGTCACTGACTCACTGACTGATGATCATCAATATTCTTAAGGTTCTTCCTGAAGTCCTAGAAAGCTGAAATTTGGTATGTAAGCTAGTAATAGTACACAAACAATAAAAAAATCTTAAAACTTGAAACTTTTACCCCCCCCCCCCCCCAACCCCTTAAACTAGGGGGGGAAAGTTTGTATGAGACTTCCGTAAATTTTGATGCTAGAGGTCTGAAAATTTATATGGGGGTCCTTGTTATAAATAAACCCCAAAAAAAGAAAGAAAAAATGAACAACAGAAAAAATACTCGTATATATCATAAGCAACTTACAAAAAGAAATGAAATCCCACAAAAACATTTCATGTTAAATGTTGCCAAGACGAGACCATGTAGCTCGCACTGTCAAAAAGTAATCAGATCTCATGTAGAGCCAAACTTCTAACTCTACACGCCCTAACTCTACAAGGCCTAACTTCGCAAACTATACACCTTAGTCAAAATATATGGCTTGGCCATTTCGCTACATTCACATGAGCGTAAGGTGAAAAACTCATACTGTTAATGGTTCTTGTAGTAACGAAACGGCCAAACCAGATATTTTGACTAAGGTGTAGAGTTTGCGAAGTCAGGCCTTGTAGAGTTAGGGCGTGTAGAGTTAGAAGCTTGGCTCTACATGAGATCTGATTACTTTTTGACAGTGCGAGCTACATGGTCTCGTCTTGGCAACATTTAACATGAAATGTTTTTGTGGGATTTAGTTTAGCGAGCCATCTTAGGGCACATGCAAGTAATTGATTTCTAAGGGCTGTCGTTATCGAAATCGATAAGGAGAACTATACGCATAGTAGTAATCTACTTTTTATATGCCCATAAAATATAAAATTGTTTAAAAAAAACAGTGACATCCATTATATTTAAATACTAGAAAGAAACACAGACGCCAGCACATCAGGCTACCTGAAACTGTTACATTTTTCCAATCAACCTTATGCTTTAGCGATAAAGTTAAAAATATATTAAAGAAATATTACATATTGTAGTAGCTTGATGTGTTGGCCTCTGTACTTACAACAAGGCTCAAGAAAATAGGTGGCTCATTCAGATGCCAATCTATACGCTTTTATAATAAACTACCAAGTCACGTTCAAGATCCAAGCCTTAATAAATTCAAATCATTCATTAAACGTAAGTTGTGCCAGAAAGCCTTTATACTGTTAAAGATTTATATTGAGGACAAAAAGGCTTGGGACTGAGCTGCTTCCAATTTTTGCATTTTGAATGTTTTTTTTTATATACACATTGACATTAATGAATTTTATATAAACAATGATATTTGCTTACTTTCTTTGTAAAGTATTATTTTAGTGAAGACAACATGGGTCATTTTAGTTTTTTTTTTTTATTATTCTCTGTTCTGTTAGTTTTTGTCATGGTCTGGCAGTTTGAGTAATTTATGGCCTACCCAAATGCCCCATCTTTGGTATTGTTTTTTTTTCTTTGCTAATAGTGCTTTCTTTAAAATAAAATGTTATTTAAAATTTAACATAAAATGTTATTTAAATTTTCATTTTCATCTTTTCTCCATAATTATTCACTATTCATAATTCACGAGTTTTTTTTCTATATCAAAGCGGGATACTATTCTACTATTTTTATTACAATAGATACATTATTTCTACTAACGTACATTCAGTATTGACTGCAATAGTATTCATACTTTTTTTTTTGCGGATGGGAAATCATCAAATGACTCCTCCCGCTCTGGGTGGAGCGGAAGGGAGTGTCAGACTCTTACAGACTAAAACCCACCCGTGTAGGAACACCAGGCTAAGGAAGGATCCTTAGCCCTTTATGCTCCGGGCCAGCGGTAACCCTTTCGGACAATCCCGCTGACCCGGCAGGCTTCGGCCCTAAGAGGACCCCTCCTCGATGCTGACATCTCTTTGAGGCGCGCGTGGAACACGTACGCGCCGTCCGGCACGGGCCTGGTCCTGATCGGATGGTGAGCTACCCATTATTCTCCGCCCGCAGGCCCGCGCCTACGGTGGCCGGGAGTCGTCACGCGGCTCCCGACGCCGGGGGCGTTCAATTATTGTTATAACATAGTATATAAATAAAGCTTATGAATATATTTGATAGTGCAGCTGTTTCTTTCCCAAATAAAATAAAATCACACTAATAAGTGTGTGTGTTTATACGTTTGTTACTTCTTCACGCTCAAACGGCTGGACCAATTTTGATAAAATGTTGTATGGAGGTAGCTGACACCCTGGATTAACATATAGGTTACTTTTTATCCCGATATTCCCACGGGATCGACAATTACGCGGGTGAAACCGCGGGGCGCAGCTAGTAATATATAAATATCAAAAATAACATCCAATCTCTGTCAAAACTGGACACTGGTTTTCAACTGGAGAAGTTCAGAAATCATTATTTGTACATTGATGTAGAAACATCAATGTACAAATAATGATTTCTGAACTTCTTCATCTACTTCAGCGCCGTCATTTCGTTCGCGTTAACGTCTCGTTGACGGTGGTGGTGGACAAATGGTCTAAACTATGTTATACATATAAACTCCGTAAATCGCTTGGCGATTATCGCCTTCTATGAGCTACTGTCCGTCTGCCAAAACCTTTTTGTCACGAATGTGTGTATTAGCTTAAATAATATTATTTTATAATATTTAAAAAAAATATACAAAAATTTAATACTAAGGTCGACGTTCCGCTGTATGTGTAAAAACTTCAAGCTTCTCAGTTGGCGTAAATATACGGTCATTTACGAGTATGTTACATTTTTTAATAGTATAACCTCATTCATCAAAATTTATAGGTTATTTAATAGGTTCCCGTGCACCTAAAATGTGACAAGAAAAACGATAAATAAACGATATATTTTTGCGATTACTAACTAATTTTTTCAGATTCTAATTATGTATTATAATTCTGTAAATACATATTTGTTACGGTCGCGAATCATATTTTAATCAACGTACAACTTAATACTGACAGCACAAAAAAACGTAAGAAAATTTTAATTTCGCGGGCTACCTTAGCGCTTCCCTCTTAAGGGAAAAGATCAACCAGATTGGTAGTTACAATGGGTCCCCCAGGGCTCAATCCTTGGCCCATTTTTGTTTTTCAATTATTTGAATGTTTATTGACTTGCCTTATCTCATAAAGGATAATCATGATAATAGTGTTGATTGCAGTCGACACTTCACTTTTATTTAAACTCAAACGTCAGCAGCTGGTTACTGACAATGTAAATAGCGCCCTCGCTTATGTAGTTAACTAGTTTAATGTTAATAACCTACTTCTTGGTGAGAAAAAATAAATGTATTATGCACATAACGGGTAAAGAGTTGAATCCCGAAGATACCAGTGTTTTTAGCCATAACTTTGGATGCCAAGCTTCAATGCCCCTTTAAAGATAAATAATCGTCAAAAAAGCTTAGCTCTGTAGCATACGCCGTTTGAAAAATTCGTGATTTAACTGATTTGGAGATAGCCCATTTAGTAATTTTCATTAATTGTGTTATGTCGCAAGATATGGGTATAATGTCCCCGAAATTCAGACAATTTTCGTTTTAAAAAAAGGTAGATTCGTTCAATTTATTTATTATTTATGAAACTACCTCAGAGACAAAAAGAGATTAATATAATGATTGTGCCTTCTCAGTATATTTATGTAAACGTTTTGTATGCACATAAAAATATTAATCTGTTAAAAAATAGAGTGATAGATCTATAAATAGAGAGATAGATCTATCACTCTATTTTTTTGAAAATTGTGGTGGTTGATTGATCAAATACCACACTTTTATCTCAAATGTAATAAAAGCATCTCGTATAAGGGTTACGTTAAATAATGGACACTCTTCAGTTTCATTTCTGTATTATAATTATGAAAATGTTATTTACAATGAAAATTATATTCATAGTACAAACTAACTCATAGGCACGTAATTAGTAATAATGTTAATTTTTCAAATACATATATAACTTTGGTAATATCACACTATCGAAAGATAGCATCTTATCTTTTTTATGCTAGACATCTAGTTTTTTATGCAGTCATTTAAAACATCGCAGTTCGCAAATTGCATTGTACAGTTAGCCCAACAAGGTAATTGCGTAGCACAGCAACAATCGGAATTGCTTTCATTTTGATAGTTCAACAACATTCATTGCGTTATCAACGTAGTTGAGCAAACAATTTTTTCGAGCATATGAAGCAATGGATTAGCAATATACATTAAAATAGTTCAAATTGAGATTTATAATCTGTTACGCAATTAGTGTTCAGGTCTTTCAAAGCTGCAAACTTGGTTTTACATTACATTCATCTATCCTAACAACATTCCAAAAAATCAGTACAGTCTATTTATTGCGACCTAACACGATTTTTTGAGTCTACATTGACTGGCATATCACACAATAAAGTATATCTAAAATTATTATTAAAATAAGTGTTTTATGAAATCAATAATAAACTAACAAGTCCATAATTATTATTGATTTCTGCGTGAAATTCAAAGGTTCCTAATTTTTTTTAGATATTATCATTTTATTCTACTGAGCAGCAGTTTCTTATGACAATATCTCGGAGGAATGGAAATGGCTGAGCAACGAAAAGAGACTGATTATTAGGAAAGTACTTGCGACTGCACTGTATGCAGAATTAGGATCTTCACCACTCTCGCCACTTCCGGGAGGGACTTCTGTATTACTCTCATCCGTAGTAGGATCATCCGTAGAACCTCCATCTGTAGTACTGTCCTCTGTGGTCACTGGTGATGCTGTAGTTATTTCTTCAGTAGTGATCGAATCGGTAGGAGGCGTTGCTGTAGGTACTTCCTCAGTAGTGATCGCGTCGGTAGGAGGCGGTGCTGTGGTTACTTCTTCAGTAGTGATCGCATCGGTAGGAGGCGGTGCCGTGGTTACTTCTTCAGTAGTGATCGCATCGGTAGGAGGCGGTGCTGTAGGTACTTCTTCAGTAGTGATCGCATCGGTAGAAGGCGGTGCTGTAGGTACTTCTTCTGTAGTGATCACATCGGTAGGAGGCGGTGCTGTGGTTACTTCTTCAGTAGTGGTCGCATCGGTAGAAGGTGGTATTGTAGGTACTTCTTCAGTAGTGATCGCATCGGTAGGAGGCGGTGCTGTGGTTATTTCTTCAGTAGTGGTAGGAGGCGGTGCTGTGGTTACTTCTTCAGTAGTGATCGCATCGGTAGGAGCCGGTGCTGTAGGTACTTCTTCAGTAGTGATCGCATCGGTAGGAGGCGGTGCTGTAGGTACTTCTTCAGTAGTGATCGCATCGGTAGGAGGCGGTGCTGAAGGTACTTCTTCAGTAGTGATCGCATCGGTAGGAGGCGGTGCTGTAGGTACTTCTTCAGTAGTGATCGCATCGGTAGGAGGCGGTGCTGTAGGTACTTCTTCAGTGGTGATCGCATCGGTAGGAGGCGGTGCTGTAGGTACTTCTTCAGTAGTGGTAGGAGGCGATGCTGTGGTTACTTCTTCAGTAGTGATCGCATCGGTAGGAGGCGATGCTGTAGTTACTTCTTCAGTATTGATCGCATCGGTAGGAGGCGGTGTTGTAGTTACTTCTTCAGTAGTGATCGCATCAGTAGGAGGCGATGCTGTAGTTACTTCTTCAGTGGTGATCGCATCGGTAGGAGGCGGTGCTGTGGTTACTTCTTCAGTAGTGATCGCCTCGGTAGGAGGCGGTGCTGTGGTTACTTCTTCAGTAGTGATCGCATCGGTAGGAGGCGGTGCTGTGGTTACTTCTTCAGTAGTGATCGCGTCGGTAGCAGGCGGTACTGTGGTTACTTCTTCAGTAGTGATCGCATCGGTAGGAGGCGGTGCTGTGGTTACTTCTTCAGTAGTGATCGCATCGGTAGGAGGCGGTGCTGTGGTTACTTCTTCAGTAGTGATCGCAACAGTAGGAGGCGGTGCTGTGGTTACTTCTTCAGTAGTGATCGCATCGGTAGGAGGCGGTGCTGTGGTTACTTCTTCAGTAGTGATCGCATCGGTAGGAGGCGGTGCTGTGGTTACTTCTTCAGTAGTGATCGCATCGGTAGGAGGCGGTGCTGTGGTTACTTCTTCAGTAGTTATCGCGTCGGTAGGAGGCGGTGCTGTAGTTACTTCTTCAGTAGTGATCGCGTCGGTAGGAAGCGGTACTGTGGTTACTTCTTCAGTAGTGATCGCGTCGGTTGGAGGCGGTACTGTAGTTACTTCTTCAGTAGTGATCGCGTCGGTTGGAGGCGATGCTGTAGGTACTTCTTCAGTAGTGATCGCATCGGTAGGAGGCAGTGCTGTAGGTACTTCTTCAGTAGTGATCGCATCGGTAGGAGGCGGTGCAGTGGTTACTTCTTCAGTAGTGATCGCATCGGTAGCAGGCGGTGCTGTGGTTACTTCTTCAGTAGTGATCGCATCGGTAGGAGGCGGTGCTGTAGGTACTTCTTCAGTAGTGATCGCATCGGTAGGAGGCAGTGCTGTAGGTACTTCTTCAGTAGTGATCGCATCGGTAGGAGGCGGTGCAGTGGTTACTTCTTCAGTAGTGATCGCATCGGTAGAAGGCGGTGCTGTGGTTACTTCTTCAGTAGTGATCGCATCGGTAGGAGGCGGTGCTGTGGTTACTTCTTCTGTAGTGATCGCATCGGTAGGAGGCGGTGCTGTGGTTACTTCTTCAGTAGTGATCGCATCGGTAGGAGGCGGTGCTGTGGTTACTTCTTCAGTAGTGATCGCATCGGTAGGAGGCGGTGCTGTGGTTACTTCTTCAGTAGTGATCGCATCGGTAGGAGGCGGTGCTGTGGTTACTTCTTCAGTAGTGATCGCGTCGGTAGGAGGTGGTGCTGTAGTTGCTTCTTCAGTAGTGATCGCGTCGGTAGGAGGTGGTGCTGTGGTTACTTCTTCAGTAGTGATCGCGTCGGTAGGAGGCGGTGCTGTGGTTACTTCTTCAGTAGTGATCGCATCGGTAGGAGGCGGTGCTGTGGTTACTTCTTCAGTAGTGATCGCATCGGTAGGAGCCGGTGCTGTGGTTACTTCTTCAGTAGTGATCGCGTCGGTAGGAGATGGTGCTGTAGTTGCTTCTTCAGTAGTGATCGCGTCGGTAGGAGGTGGTGCTGTAGTTGCTTCTTCAGTAGTGATCGCGTCGGTAGGAGGTGGTGCTGTAGTTACTTCTTCAGTAGTGATCGCGTCGGTAGGAGGCGGTGCTGTGGTTACTTCTTCAGTAGTGATCGCATCGGTAGGAGGCGGTGCTGTGGTTACTTCTTCAGTAGTGATCGCATCGGTAGGAGCCGGTGCTGTGGTTACTTCTTCGGTAGTGATCGCATCGGTAGGAGGCGGTGCTGTAGGTACTTCTTCAGTAGTGATCGCATCGGTAGGAGACGGTGCTGTAGGTACTTCTTCAGTAGTGATCGCATCGGTAGGAGGCGGTGCTGTGGTTACTTCTTCAGTACTGATCGCATCGGTAGGAGGCAGTGCTGTAGGTGCTTCTTCAGTAGTGCTCGCATCGGTAGGAGGCGGTGCTGTGGTTACTTCTTCAGTAGTCATCGCAACGGTAGGAGGCGGTGCTGTGGTTACTTCTTCAGTAGTGATCGCATCGGTAGGAGGCGGTGCTGTAGGTATTTCTTCAGTAGTGATCGCATCGGTAGGAGGCGATGCTGTAGGTTCTTCTTCAGTAGTGATCGCATCGGTAGGATTCGGTGCTGTAGGTACTTCTTCAGTAGTGATCGCATCGGTAGGAGGCGGTGCAGTGGTTACTTCTTCAGTAGTGATCGCATCGGTAGAAGGCGGTGCTGTAGTTACTTCTTCAGTAGTGATCGCATCGGTAGGAGGAGGTGCTGTAGGTACTTCTTCAGTAGTGGTCCCATCGGTAGGAGGCGGTGCTGTAGTTACTCCATCTGTAGTACTTCCCTCCGTAGGAAGAGGTTCTGTGGGAAGTGAGGTCAAAGTACTTCCTTCTGTAGGAGGTGGTTCCGTAGTATCATCTATCTCCCAATTACTTTCGGCATCAAGGAAATGATCGGTATAAATGTCGTCCCAAAAGGTCAGTGTGACTAAATGTGGATTTTTTAATGCTACTTCTAAGATACCGTTATCGTTCATTTCGTTGTTTTCAAGCACACGGATAAAGTTCAAATTTTCTTTCGTAACTGGAGACCATGAAATTTGTGAAGTTTCACTTGTTGGGTTACTGTAAAAAGAAAGATTGCAAATTAATTTCACTCAATTTCTTAATACGATAAAAGAATAAGAGGTCTAATGTGTCTATACTCACCCAGTTTTAGCAAAGTTTGTCCACCTCTCTACAAGAATGTCTCCGATTGTGTGGTCTCTACCGCGTGTTCCCATGGCAGGAGTATTGTAGAACATGTAAGCCAATTCTTCACTGTGAGCTGCAGAATCAACGTGTATAGGACCCACAAATGGTTCTCCGAGAGTTCCTGAGTATGAGAACTGATATAAGTAAATCGATGACGGAGAAGCGAAACTTCGATTTCTGACTTCCCTTAAAGAAGATACTAGCGTCATTGTATCGCCATGATATTGGAAATAGTCTCTAACGTTTGCCATATTAATTGGATTTTCCCCAAAGTAAAAATCTCTTATTCGTTGAGCTACTGCCGACTTTTCAGCATCGGTTTCGAATTTTAAGTCAGACTGTATAAAGTCAGTGAAAGATATTTCCATTCTATCAAGCCAGTTATCTTCCAATGCCTCTTTGGCTCTGATGGTTCCTTCATTATCTACGAACCCAATTATAATAGGAATATGCAGAAACTCAGCATCACGAATGATTTGAGAGGGAGTTTTAGTTAGAAAAGATTCTACACCTTCCAATTCGTGCCTTTCCACACAAGGAGCAAAAGCTAGTGAATTATCAGTTAAATCTAGTTCATTAATAACACCCATCATAGCTGATACACTGGTTCTAGTATAGACATTTGACAACTGTTCAGTGGTAGTTATTTCATGGCCTAGAGCTTCAGCTACTTGAAGAGCATACTCCAAGTTATCTCGAGTTACAGCCCATGGCGCTAATGCGTTTCCACTTTGAGCTATCGCTTTTTGAACCAAACCTTGACCCATGGGGGACATAGTAACTAAATCAACGGCAGCTGCTCCACTTCCGTGGCCAAAGAGGGTGATATCTTCTGGGTTTCCTCCAAATTGCGCAATATTTGCTTGTACCCACTTTAATCCCGCAATAATATCTTTTAATCCAGCGTTTCCTGGTGCGGTTTCGGTTCCAAGACACAAGAATCCTAGGATAGATTCGCGGTAATTCAGAGAAACGACGACGACCTCCTTTTCGACAAAATTTCGAAAGGACAGCTCTGGCATATTTGCTTGGTCAAACTCCTTTCCTTTTATCCAAACCATGACAGGCAGTCTTCTAGTATTATCTAAAGTTGGCGTGAAGATGTCCGCTACCAAACAATCTTCGGTGCCTTCGAATCCAACACCCAAGGCTCGAACACATTTTATGTTTCTTCGGTTCGCCGCAAAGGGAGCTTCGAAGAATGGAGCTGGTAACGGTGCCTGAAAATGAATATTTTTTGAAAACTTCGATAATAATTTTCAAAATAATCTTGGATTCAAATTAAACTTCGTGCACTTCACATCGTGATGCAGAAGTTGGTATATCTGAAGCCTATCGGATCCGTAGATTTTGTATAATAGCTAGCACACTAATCTGATGGCGCATCATTCTACATCACGTGTAATCGCGCGACTCCGATAGACTTGTGACGAACCTACTAATGTATCACGGTACGTCACGTAATTCTTGTGTGAATTCAACTTCAATCATTCAAAAATATCTTTATCATATTAAACAACCATCCATTATATTAAGAGTCCTCTTACATTTCGGTACTGAGCGCGCATCTTTTTTTATATTATAAATGGCATCTCGCAGTTCAATTAACCAGGTTTACCTGTGGATGCCTCAATAAATTAAGGCCTTCAGTCAGGGCGAGCGCGCATCGCCGGCGCGGCGCAGTAAAATAAACAGTACTTTTATTTGATTTATAAATAAATCAAAATATATATCAATATTTTTTTTTTTATTGATATTGTTTACCTAAGCAATTATTGGAGACTATTTTGGTATAAATACTACTTGAAAATGAAGTAGAAATTCGGAGATATTCAGACTTATTATCTTGTTTCCAGTAGAAAATTGAATTAGGTGCAGTCACTTTTTCTTTATCTCTATGGCATTTAACAAAAATGTATTATTTTATTGTAAAAGCATATGATATTTGTGATATGAAAAAAATTATTTGATGGATTGTATTCAAAAGAATCTGCAAATTAGAGCTCTCAAATCAGCTCGCCATGAGTTTTTCCTAAACATGCACCAGGAGAACGATTATTGCTAAATAAATAGATAAATAATAAAAAATAGCTTTATTATTATTGTCGAAGAGAAAACGAACTATCTTTTCCAATTAATTGTTATTTATACCAACCAACGAATAGTATTCAATTTTAACGAGGAAATCATGCATTTAAGTGCATTTTTGCATTTTAAGAAGAATTTATTTTTAATTTCATAAAGATACTTAACAAAAAAAAAAATATTTGAGTTGGTTATATCAAACCTGGTAACTGTTTGGTTTGTTTGGTTATTTGTTTTGGTTGGTTTGGTTTGTTTGTTTGGTTTGATCGTTTTGGTTTGGTTTGGTTTAATTCATTTGCTATGAAATGCCTATAACTATTTTTCGTGAAATACTATTACGGGCAGCTGCACAATATCAATGGTAATTGTTAACAAAACCTTTATCAGCGGGAATGGCTTAGTTTAATTCTAACGTATGTTAGTTTCATACAAGACAGTCCATGCTACTGGTCTTACAAACTGTTTTATATAATTAAATATATAATTTTTTTTTTCATCCTTAGTTTGTATTTGTTTAAAATAAATAAATTTCTTCTTTGATGTAAAAAAAAAATCTATCCGCTGTAAAAAAATAACAATCAAATCGATTTGCGTAGCGTTTTTTCAACTATGTTGGGATTGTCTTCCAGACTAACCGGATACAGCTGGATACTGTTTCTCGGCTTAAGCATTTGTTGGTGAAAAGCTTTTTTACGGAAAAGTAATTGTTAGCGTCAAGTGGTTTCTTGTTTGTACATATTAATCGATCGTGTTATTTTGTTTTCTTATTTATGTTATAGGTAATTTGTACCTTTTTTGTTATCTTTTTTTTTCAAGTGTTTATTAGTGGAAACTTGTAAATGGCCTTCAGATGCATATTGTTTTTTTTTTTTTTTTGCGGATGGGAAATCATCAAATGACTCCTCCCACTCTGGGTGGAGCGGAAGGGAGTGTCAGACTCTTACTGACTAAAACCCACCCGTGTTCCTTCCTTAGCCCTTTATGTTCCGGGCCAGCGGTAACCCTTTCGGACAATCCCGCTGACCCGGCAGGCTTCGGCCCTAAGGGGCCCCTCCTCGATGCTGACATCTCTTTGAGGCGCGCGTGGAACACGTACGCGCCGTCTCCCGCGGCGGCTGGGACGGGAGGCTCTCTCCCTGAGCCGTCCCGCCACCTCCTTCGCTAGCATGACTGCTTCGCAGAAGGAGGTGACTGCCTCCCACTCCCTCTCGCCCCGGACCATGGCTTGCACCAGGGCCGGACGCGAGAGGTCGCCGTCGCTGCCAATCGCCTCTACGAGGACACGGCGGTGCTCCGCCCAAGCGGGGCAGACCTCCACCGTGTGCTCCACCGTGTCCTCTGGGCGATCCTGACAATGGTGACACCCGGGCGTTTCCTCCCGCCTGATGATGTGCAGGAACCTCCCGAAACTTCCGTGTCCGGTGAGGACCTGCGTCAGGCGGTAGGTGACGGCGCCGTGGCGCCTCTCTAGCCACTCCTCAAAGAGGGGTCTTATCGCCGCTATCGCGGCGTGCCCTGCGCTGGGTTATGCATATTGTTTAAGAGCACTGTTTAAAGTAGCTGTAAGTTTCCCGAACAGAATAAAATAAAATAAAATAAATAAATAAATACCAGTATTTTACATATTGCGACTGCCTATAATAGTATATATTTGACCACCACAACCCAATCGCTGCCGACTATTTTTTTTGTGCTCGCTGTTTTGGATCCATTTTGTTTTTATTTATTTTTTTATTATTCGAATTAATTATATTTTTGTATACACGTGTTTTTGTGATAAATTAATTACTTTCATTATCATGTTTTTCCCTTTTTTCTTTCAGTTATAAGGTTTAAACAAATATATAATATGTCGCAGCCAACTGGTTAAATATATATAAATAGTTCTAACCTAACCTAACCCATTGGGTTCCCTGGCTTAGTCACTGCGACCAATTCGGCTCTCGCGTGACTGGTTACAGTTCCAACCTTAACTATAATATTGAATATCATTGAGGCCCTTAGTTGAACGGCCGCCGTTTAGTTAAAAGGCTGAGCGTTAACTAAACGGCTAATTAAAAAAGTTGGCTGCGACATATACATATATGAAAAAAAAAATCTTGCAACCGTTACAATATGATTTACCTTGAACCTGTTGGTGCCTGAAGTGGAGCCTGCGTATGGTATGCCATGGAACTCGAAGTAATCCCCGTCGGTTGCCGCACTGCCCACCACGGTAC
The DNA here is from genome assembly GCA_916614155.1 of Mesoligia furuncula. Lineage (NCBI taxonomy): Eukaryota > Metazoa > Arthropoda > Insecta > Lepidoptera > Noctuidae > Mesoligia > Mesoligia furuncula. The sequence goes on from OU744794.1 coordinate 7,980,349, forward strand.
CTTGTGCGATGTTAACCGCAGGCGCCTGTTGGCCTGCAGCAGATGCTGCCAGCACAGAACAGATGAACAATACTAATACCATGCTACCTTTGCAACCGCGAAATTAAAACTGAATATCGAGGGTAAAACGGAATCATATTTAATTAGATAAGTTTCAAATAAGTGTTCCTTTTTTGATAACGTCATCGATACAATGATAAGAAGACTTAATTGATATGAGACATAAGCCGCGTTTACACGAACAGGGTTTCTCGACCGTCGAGAGGGGAGAATGCATGTGTCCGTCCGAGACCTGCCGGTCGATTCTGTAAAAATCTCACCGTGAAAACTTAGGTGAAGTGAGTTTGTTTTTGCTAGGAATGGACACTATTGACAGCTCACTCCACGCTCACTTCACCTAAGTTATCACGGTGAGATTTTTACAGAATAGCACTGCTGAAGGCCAATTCCTGTAATTAAAAACGTTCAAAATCTAGTCGCAATCTCATGTCAGCGACAATCGATATCAAAAACTTGTCAAAAATGTAAGGAAATTAGAAGTATTTTTGACAGATTGAGACTGTGATCAGACTGTGAACCTTCTTAAAATTACGAGAATTGCCTATGTCGGCAAGAGTCGTCGGGCGATTTATCGCACTCATGTGTTTAAAGAACATAATTATTACCTTCAGTGAAAGCGCGAAACAAAAGTTAGCATTCTGTTTTCGCCTTCTCACAGAAATGTGTACCTTTAAAATGCGTGAGATTAGTTCTATATTAATTTATACTGCGATTAATCAACCGGCGATTATCGCCTCCGAGCCTCGTATAAACGAACTTACCTTTCGACGATCGACAAACTTTCCTGGTGTAAACGCGGCTTAATAAGAAAGTCAGTATCCGAAAAAAAATTCCTTTGTGATGACAAATAATAATTATTCTTTGTCATCATAAAGGATTTTTTAAGCTCAGTTCCTCAATAAGCAAAAACGTAACCCTATCACTTTATTGTCTGTCTGTCAACACTTTTTTTATCACGACTGTATGAAGGTATCAAGTTGAAATTAATATCAAATACTAAGACCTAGACGTGTCTTTGAAGGATAAAATCAGGAATGAAATTATCCGGAAAAGAACCGGAGTTACCGATATAGCTTGCACAGTAAGCAAACTGAAATGACAGTGGCCATGTTTGTCGAAGGACCGATGGCTGTTGGAACAGACGAGTCCTGGAGTGAAGAACGCATATCGGTCAGCGTAGTGTGGGACGCCCCCCAGCTAGATGGACAGACGACCTAAAGAATGTGGCTGGGATAGACTGGATGTGGAAAGCGGTGGACAGGGTGTTGTGACGCAGGCTGGGCTCTCCCAGGCCTAGGCCTCTGCATTGCCAGAGGCCAGGTCCAGTAGTGGACTGCGATAGGCTGAGTTGATTGATTGACTAAGATCTACAGTCCATTGTATGTTTAAAAATTTCAAGCTTCTCAGTCAACGCAATGGAAAAAGCTTAATAGTTTAAAGATTGCCTAGGATCGTGTGGCAAGAAGCAAGGTCGAACGTACAGCACATATAGAGGAAGAAAAAATCGGTAATTTGTAGTTTATATCACTTTTTTGCGCTTATAAACTTACTTTTATTGACAATTATTTCAATGCATTGTTCAAGACTGCTTTATATTTTATTATTATTTATTATTGTATTTTTTTTTCGACCAATGACTAATAATAGGTAGCTATGTAGGTACCTACAAAATTATATCACTTTTTGAGTACATAAACAGTAATTGAAATTATATTCGAGAAGTTACTTTGAATTTTCAGTGGCACGAAAAAATAAAAAGCGGCCAAGTGCGAGTCGAACTCGCACACGAATGGGTGCCACTTCACGAGATTCTCACAGTCAGCCCTTTCATTTGATATGTCACACGGTACAGATTGCGAACCTTTTTTTTTAATATTCTATTTGCCCCCCAAAAATGACTCCCATATTCAAAATTCATTTATTTACGTTACACGTCTGTGTTTGAGTCACAGAGATTCATATGTGTATGTACCAAATTTCAACTTAATCGGTCCATTAGATTCGAAGCAAATTGGCTGTAACAGACGGACAGACAGACACGAGTGATCCTTTATGGGTTCCGTTGCTTTCTTTTGAGGTACGGAACCCTAAAAAATGAGCAAAAAACGCCGATAAAGACACGTTAAATTTATTTTATTGTTATTACAGCGGCTATACTGTGCAAGTGTCGACCTATTACAGTTCGAAAGATACGGACCTGTGACAGACGGACGGACAGTGGAGCCTAAGTAATAGGGTCCTGTTGGTATCCTTTAGGTACCTACAGAACCCTAATGATGTTCAAAAGTGAACGAAACAGAACGTTTATAACAATCATTTGACATTTAATTTACATCATTCCTTTTATACATGGTAGTAAATTAAATTATGGTATTTAAAATATTTTAAGGCCCCATAAACAAAAAGTTGGAGCAGACATTAACACAAAGAAAAATATGCCGAAATGTGTGCCAAATAAAGAGGTCAACGACCTAATCCAAATGATTTGAAGAAAAAAAAAATGTCCCTTTGAATACCGTTACTCCAGATACAAATTTTATGCAATATAAACCGTAAGATCGCTGATATAAGGGTCACTTTTACTAAAGTTCCTTGTGGTCCATTTTTTCAGCGGTTCCCTTAGCGGGGGTGGATGCTACGTGCGCGAGGGGCGGGGGGGTAGCGGGGAGGTTTCACAAAATGTGTGCAACACGTGTGTGCGCCCGCGCCGCTCTGAATTCATGAGAATTTCTGATTCATTGACTCTTGTCATATTTGAAGTGAATTTTGTTTTGTCATAATTAGCTTTTTTCGTTATTCAGACGGTGATGATTCATTTTATAGTGTTAAAGTTTCTTATTAATGTTAGTAAGCGCTTCAGTAAACATATTAACACGACAACAGTGTTTTCAAACTCATGTTTGCATTGTTTTAAATTTATATCAGTAGGTACAAAAAATCTAAATAATAACAGCCGCACAGGTCGATCGATCATTTCAAGCTACGCTTGACACGGTTGGTCTGTTGATGGGTGACCATCTTTACATACCGTGACCCCTCCGTGCCTCGGAAAGCACGTTAAGCCGTTGGTCCCGGCTGTCATTCGTGGATCTTTGACAGTTGTTACGGGTAGTCAAAAGCCCGAAAGTCTGACAACCAGTCTTACCAAGGGGTATCGTATTATGCAGTAACTGGGTTCTGTAGGTCCGATAGGCAGTCGCTCCATGTTAAATACTTGTATTCAGCTGCATCCGGTTAGACTGGAAGCCGGCCCCAACATAGTTGTGAAAAGGCTAGGCAGATGATGACAGAACAGACAAAAACTAACATTATTTATTTATATTTAATATACAAGTAACAATGGACTTAAATATGTAGGTATAGTAGTAACAATATTTCTTAACAACTATGTTAATAAACAACCTAACAAAGCCCTAGTATGAGAAGCCCTGATACAAGCTCAACCCCGATGTGGAAAGCTTGCAGCAGCGATTCTTACTCAAGCAGTTGTTGATCACGATACACCGCAGAACAATGTGAGGCTGGCTCGCACCCGGCGCAGACGCACCAACAAATCAATGTTTTTGTAATTTGCTTTTGCCCACTATTTTGCTGTTCTGTTGACTGAAGACCACTTTAACGAATCTTGCAATTTAAATACATGTTCAATAAAGCGTAATCATCTGTTTTGAGAAAACATTAACTAATGTATTTGTATGTTTTTAATTCACAGTAGGTACCTACTAAATGTAACCTTTACCCAAAACTGTTATAAAACAGAAAATAATTACAAAGCCAGTTCTGACCTTTTTGGTCTAAAAGTAACGTTTCACGCAGCAACCTAAATAGATCACTAGCCTGATATTCTATATTATATTATTATTTTATTATAAATATTTATTATTATTGATTTTTTTTCTTTTTTATTATTTTATTTCTCTAAAAGATTCCGAGACTTGGAATTCAAAATTCATATAGGAAAAGACAAATTTCCCCTATTTTGTATTATCTCCCGTCTCCCGGGCTGGCTCGGGATGCGATGGTCCAAAACATGTGCCACACCACGTGGGTCCTACGCAAGAAAATATAAAAACAAACAATCGTAAGTGACAACCAAACATCGTTGAAGAACCAACCTTAGCTGTCCACAAATTAGATCTCAATTTGAATGATACAGATGCAGTCATTACGATGAGAGATGCAAATCAGTGTTACCTTGTGGGAGACTCCAATGAGACAGGCGAAAGGTTAAACGTTATGCGTAACACATTGAACAACGTGCAGCTCTGAGATAAAAAAAAAATGAGATTTGTAACAAAAAATGTTTTGGCCTACGGTTTGTAGGATTCTGTTACTTTCAATCTACATAATGATGAGGTGATACCTACATGATTACTTTAAAGTAATAATGTAAAAGCCAACGCGGCAACGGCTGATTAACTCAAGAATATTTTTTTATCAGGCGAATATTTTAGTCTATTCTGGGGTTTTGGGTGGGGTTTCTGGGGTATCGTATTACCCAGTAACTGGGTTGTGGAGGTCAGATAGGTAGTCGCTCCATGTAAAGTACTGGTATTCAGCTGAATCTGGTTAGACTGGAAATCGACCCCAACATAGTTGGTAAAAGGCTAGCCAGATGATGATTATGATGATTTTAGTCTATTCTGTAAAAATGTTATCGAAAACTTTGGTGAAGTGAGCAGTCAAAAGTGTCAATCCCTAGCATCAGTAGGGTCATTCCAACTGGATCACTTCAAGCTCCGTTCACCTCAGTTCTATTAGACAAGACCTGGCAGTTCTTTCATATGGTGTCGACTTGAACCTACCATTATCATTGGAGTAAATGATAAATGATTTTATTTTTGTAAGTAGGTTTGTACAAACACTTTTACACGTCAATCATGTATACCATTCTTTAGACACCTTAGCAATTTAAGAGACCATCAAGATAATAATAATATTTTTATTCATAAGTTCACATAAGTATAAATTACATAGAAGTTACATCATTACAAAGTTACAAATTAATATTATGAGGAAAAAATTAAACTATGCCTAAAATAAATCTAGTGTATAACTTATATATTTAAAAGCCTACTGAATTCAATAGCGACCTGCCTGATGTAGGTTTAATCCAACCTGTTTCAGGCTGATGGTCACTTAACAACGCTGAGTGCTGTAGTGGACTATTATGTTACTGAACATAGAGCTAGCATTGATACATAATAATTATATTTTAAAATAAAAATTGACTTAACATTAATAAACTTATTGCATTACTTCTAACAATTTTTCAGTGTCTGAGAAGATCCTTACTATTTGATAATAATACCATAACAGTCTTCTGAAGACATCTGAAAACTACATTCTATATTGCCATCTAATTTCAAATCGAATGTAGATATCCTAGACCACGTCACATCACAACACGATAATATTATGACGAATGCTTGACGGTATAAATTCTGACGAATCTTAAATTTTTTCAGTAGTTTGGTTTAAATTTACTTCTCCTGTCCCGTATACAATTCACGTCTAATAAGCAACCCCACATTGTTTTAATTACGAATAAAACGTAAACCAATACTTTGTTTAATAACAATAATATTACGTTTCCTCCACCATTCGTGATGTTGTTCTGATTAGTTTAAGTTTTTATTGGTCGGCCGCGAGAGGGCGCCGTGGTCACGTTCCGTTGGTTTAATGTGTGGTGGGGATTGTTTTAGCGTTTTGTGTACACATACGTGCTAACTGTAATAGCGGAAACTGGTCATAAGCTGCCTTCTATAGGCAGGCAATTACTCTGAAAGTTTGCCGGCTACGGAAACTTTAGGAGTTCAAATACCTTGCGTATAAAGTGGGTTCTCTTTTGTATTGTATGATAAAAAAAAATCTGAACACTATTTGGTCTGTAGGACATAGGAGGAACAGTTGTAGAGTTATGTTTTTATTGTCTACTTTCATTCTGGAAAGTAGAAACAATTCACCAAACTTTTTGGAAATGTGTTTTCCTTAGGTACGTAAAAAAAAATACTGTCCAAATTTGCCTATTCCGTGGACGTCTTTCGGCTGTAAAATGATGAATAGAATAAATAGTTACATAATACTTAAATAATTTATTTCTAAACTAGCTTCCGCCCGAGGCTTCGCCCGCGAGGTATGTCGATAAAAATTATCCTTTGTACTTCCCTGGGATGCAACCTATCTCTCTGCGAAATTTTATCGAAATTCGTTCAGTGGTTTAGGCGTGATAAGGTAACATACAGACAAACAGACAGACAGAGTTTATAAAATTAGTATGGATAAGTTTCAGATCATTTTCGCTCGATTTGATTAGATAAAATGTTGAAAGTCCGGTATTCAGGGACTCCCTGTATTTGCAGAATGTATCACTTGATTAGCCTTATCAATAAAGTATTAAAAATATTGGCTATATTTGAATTGAGAATGAGATTATGTTCAAGTAATGGAACAACAAACATTGCAACCAAAAACTTATTAGGGCCTTTTAGTTACAAACGGTCACTCAAAAATCAACTTATACATTACTAAATTAAAATTACTAATCAACATTGCACTAAAGTAGATAACTGATTAAGTGGCGATGGAATGTGAATTATCTGAGATTATTAACACTGCTATAAATTATTGTGCATTTTTGCATGCACGAAAGATGGAAGAGGATTTACCGATAAATATAAATAATTGTTAAAAATATACTGCTGTAACAAATACGTCACCAACATAGAATTGTGCGTCATTGCAACTACATTGGTGATCAATGGTCACAATAGCCGAAAGTCAATCAAAACTGTATTCATTATAACTAAAATCCAATAGTATTATATGGAAGCTGATTTAGGGGCGCAAGTTTTCACCTATTTCAGTCAGATCATTTGTATCAAGTAGGTTCTACAAGAAATTATGTAGTTCTATGAACACTACTTGAAGCTAAAAATTAATCTTATTATTTTTATGCAATTGGTACCCACGGCATCGGCAATGTCAACCCATTTTCGTGTAATTAAATAATGTACAAAAACGCCAATGATAGTTTGTTTATTATTTCATCAAATTTTCTATTCTTTTCTTCCTTACATTGGCATCGCAAATCGCTGCAGCAAATCTAGTCTTCGCTTTAGCATCTGGCATGTGAACTCCAATCTACATTGTCGTGTAGACAATGGCGCCGATTCTGTTGTTCACAAACTTAACTAAATTTAAGTTCAGGCATCTTTGTCTTTCTATTTCATTAAGAAAAGGACAGAAGATCAACGTGTTTACGTCAAGCGCTGACTAATTTGACAGGACTAAAATAATATTTATTTTAGTCCTGTCAAATTAGTCAGCGCTTGACGTAAATTGACGTATTTTTAATAGCCAATTTTTTAATCTCGTCTAAATTGTCTATGGAGTATCTTAATTTGACAGGACTAAACTAATATTTATCTTCTGTCCTTTTTGTAACGAAACAGAAAGAAAAAGATGCATGAACTTAAATTCAGTTTAGTTTGTGAACAACAGAATCGGCGCCAATGCATGCTTAAATATTAAATTAATAAAAATCGAAAATAATCATGCTGCACGCACGTTGATATCAATCAATGACGCTCGAATTCGTTTTTGGTGATAAATACAGCTATCACCAAAAACGATTAAGTACTCAAATCATTATACGTAATAAAATATTAGGTAAATCCTTCAGATATTTTTTAATGCCATCAATTCACTTTATTATTTTATCACGGCTACTTGTATTAACTAGGTATTGACGTGAACATTAAAAATTACTAATAGTTTTGGAAGAAATATGTAAGTATCGGTGATATTGGGTGGCTGTCATGTCATCTATTGTGATTTTTGAATGGCGGATAATCTAAAGAAGTAAGCTGTAAGTAGGTACCTACATGATAATATTTTATTACACGTCATATTTTTGTAACTGCTGCATTAAAGGGCGTTACTAAAGCGACTAATACACACTCCTTTCATTTATTCAAAATTACACAGCGGAGTCGTCCAAAATGGCTAGAAAAATGTACCTACGTCATAAACTACTGCAACATTTAAATAGCAGTAATGATGAGATGATGATGATATTGTGATGTATTCTGAAGGGCAGGCAAAGGTCTCCCACCTGGTACAGTCTTCTCTGCGTAGTCTGGCCTGTGAAGGTACCTTTTCACCTAGAGACGCTCTACCCATCGAACATTCATCCTTATGTATAGCGCCACAAGGTTATTTTGTCGCGTGGTTAAAATCGGAACTAATGTCGCCGACATCTTGTTTTTTGTATTGGAAATGACATTTCACAAAATAATTGCAAAAATATTTACCAACAGCGCCTCCTGCCAACGTCATATGATTCTTGTAAGTTGTTTTCGGATAATTAGATATTAGAATTCGATTTGAGTTCTATCAGGAACTCGAGTTCATAGACATTTCATTTATTATTTACAGATCACCATCCTTGTAGTCACCAGAAAGTGAATCTTCGAAGGATGCATGGATGAAGCTCCCTGCACAATGGTCTATTGGAGTCCTTCTGATGATTACTTTGAAGAGAATTGTACCATCCGCTTGAGACAAGATTTAATTGAAATCATTGAAGAATTTCTGACCTTGTGTTCAAATTCAGGAACTGACGCTTAGCAGTTGCGCTTGCGACCATAACACGACGAGGTAATCTACTATGAATAATAATAATAATAATCTGTGAAAGTAAATTGTACAATACTGACGTTGTTACCCGACTGCGTCAGAAGGAGGGTAATGTTGTTCGAGTGTATGTATGTATATTTCTTTGGCACGCTCTGTAGCCTAAAAGCTTGATCGATTTCAGCTTGAGAGGTGCCGTTAGATTTGTCTTAATTGTGAGAGTGACTCTGGGTATATCAAAATTGAAAAAAAAATTAATTTGCCGATTTTCGGCAAAAAAAAAAAAAAAAAATTTATCGAGTGGGGTATCAAAATAAAGGGTTTTAAAAGGTGATTACAAAAATATATACAACTTATACGGTTAAAAGTAATTCGAAGTGACAAATCGTAAAAAACACGTACCAAGAACTAAATCGATGCGAATGCGAAATCTTTCACATTTATTTTGTAAACTCAAAAGCTGGAAATCAAAAAAGTTATTTAAAAAAATAAAAATCCCGACTGCGGTAAAAAACTGAAAAGCTAAAAACAAGCCCATTTTAAATTAAATAAAAGTTGGAAGCAGGCGGGACCCACTTGAATTTGAAAATATAATAAAAATGATATGGGTCCCGCCTGCTTCCAACTTTTATTTAATTTAAAATGGGCTTGTTTTTAGCTTTTCAGTTTTTTACCGCAGTCGGGTTTTTTATTTTTTTAAATAACTTTTTTTTTTTATTTTGATCTCTCAACGTCATCATCTTTCCTCGCAGCCTCAGGATCTAGCACAATCAAGGAACAGGGTAGGCGACGTGATGGGCAGGTCAAAGTGACAGTTTAATTCAGTAGGTTTTCCATTTCTACCATGAATTTCATGACGTTACTTGTCCCTAAAAGATCATAAGCGATGCTTCCTTGGCAGTCATTCGAGAGTAATTAAATACCTACATTTAAATATCATAAAAGTTTAAAGAGCATCTGTGTCTCAACTTTTTAATGAAAAAAAAAATATAGGTACATTTCACTTCCATTACACTTATTGGTACATTAAACTCAAAAGTCTCCCTAAAGACTGCGCTCGCGCGGTTGGCGAGGGGAACCGTTCAAAAATAGAATCTTCATGGATTCCTATGCTTGCATATTGCCATGGTGCTTGAACGTTAGCACGCGCCTAAGCTAAGCCACTGTTATTTAAGTTTAATTATGTTCGAGTACAACTGCATTTTTTTTTAAAGAAACATTTCTCAAAATTATGAAATAACTTTAATTTCGGAAGTCGGTGGCAAAAAACTAAAACCAAAATACATGTCCCAAAACACCGACTTCCGAAATGAAAGTTATTTCATAATTTTGAGTTAATTTCTTTTTGAAGTCGATTTTTTTTTTTAAATAACATTTTATTTTAATAGTTTAAGTAGCATTAGAAGTTTATGTAGTCAATGTATACATTTTTATCCTATAGAAATAAAGAGGAGTTTATCAGTCACCTCCACATTCTTACGTAGGTCCAAAAAAATGTTTAGCATATTATTTATTTAAAAAATATAGTCTCCTGTTTTGTTAATTTCTCCGATCTTTATAATATAGTTACCTACTTTATGTATGAAAATGTTCTCATAAATAACAGAAACTTCTTTTAAGATGGAATAGTATAAAATCTAGTTGGAAGCGTACATGAATATAAAACCATAATAAAAAAACCGGGCAAGAGCGAGTCGTACTCGTGTACCGAGGGTTCCGTACCATCATATGTTTTTAAATTTTCATCGGGGAGGCCTATATTCGTCAGAGAATTTTAACACTGTGCACTGCAGTGTAGAATATTGCAGTTTTATGTCAGCGCCATCTCTTGACCGATAGTGGAACTAATGTAACTTTTGTTGATGATTTCTGAAAAAGTGTGCGAGTGAGACTTCGTTTTGTTTTTCCTGCAATCTTTACATAATCTTCTATCACATAGAATAATTTCAGATTTATCTCTTTGCAAACTTCGGAGATAAGGGGGGGAACGGTATTTTGTTTACATTTTTCATCAAAAGCCAAAAACTATACGGCCTAAAAAAAAGAAAAAATGTTTGAGAATATGCAAACTGCGCTCTTTCATATGATATCCCACATGCCTTAGTAGCCCCACTTCGAATTTTTCAGACCCCTTTTCAGTCCCTGTTGCAAGAAATATACATATATTTTTATTTCTTTCTTATTTGCAAAATAGTTGGGCAATCGTCATCTAAAACTATTCAAAATTTCAAGTTGATAGCATTAGTAGTTCTTGAGATATCCAGCTGTGACAGACAGACAGACTTAGTCTCACCATAAGGGTTCCATTTTACCATTTTGGTACGGAACCCTAAAAAGTATCAATCTAAGAGGCAGAGCGATTTACTCCTGACAGATTTATAGCCCACCGCTGTGAGACGCTACAGATAGTAAATTATATGTCCTTATTACTACGGTTTATTAAATAGAGTAAATAGAGAAGGAGGGACTCATTACCTTATAGTTAAGTGTTGTTTTTTTTTTAATAGAAACTCTAAAACTCTGGACAAAACAATATGACAAGTTTATTTCATACTAGTAGCGCCCTGACGGTTTCACCCGCATAAGTGTCGATCCCGTAGGAATATCGGGATAAAACGTATTCTATGTCCTTTCTCGGGACTCAAACTATCTCTGTAAGAAATTTCATCTAAATCGGTTCAGCGGTTTAAGCGTGAAGAGGCAACAGACAGACACACTTTCGCATTTATAAAATTAGTATGGATTTAGTGGTAAGTGTTGTGTAAAACTAAAACTCTCAGAACGGTAAAGGAAAACATCGTGAGGAAACCGGCATATTTAGAACCAAAAATTCGAAGACACGATCTACCAACCCGCACTGGGCCCGCGTGGTGGATTACGGCCCACTCCCTCTCACCGAGAGGAGGCCTGTGACCCAGCAGTGAAAACGTTATAGGCTGATGATGCCCTCTCTTGGGGGAGGTCTATGTCCAGCAGTGGACGTCTTTCGGCTGAAATGATGATGATGATGATGCATATTGCATGAATCTGCCTCCTCTTTTCTCTACATGGCTGTAGTGAAAGGCGACCAAGAACCTGACCAATCTTCTTGTTCAGCCTATCTGTCCCACTGCTGGGCAAAGGCCTCCCCCAAGTCCTTCCAGAAACTCTTTTCCCGCGCCACCTCAAACCAGCCCTCGCAGTACGCGTCCAGGTCATCTCGCCACCGCTTTCTGGGTCGACCTCGGCGGCGCCGTCCATCTTCAGGCACCCATTGTGTGCAAACTTTTGCCCAGAGGTCATCCAGCATGCGGCTGATGTGACCCGCCCAATTCCACTTGAGGCTGGCAGCCTTCTTGCCTACGTCTATTATACCCGTTTTGGAACGCAGCACGGTGTTCCGTATTTTGTCCTGTCTTTTTACATACAGGATGCTGTGCTCCATATATTGCTCTTTGACAAACGCCAAGGCGGAACTTTTGCGACTCGGTGAGCAACCAGGTTTGCAATCACCAATCACCAACTCAAGGTCTTAGAACTTGCCTGGGAAAGACTACCAACAAACCTAATTTGATTTCTGTTCTCAGTGTCGCTGTGTATACTGACGCTTTGTGTAATATATAGGAATTTGTGTTTATTTTTGTTTAGGATGTATATAAAAGTTAATAATTATTAACATAGGATAAGTTTTTTAGTAACAAATGAGTCATGATAGTTGAAAAATAAATTAATTAAATTGAATTGAATTGTGTTATGGTTTGAATAGTATTGGTACCGGTGTAGTTAAACTCACATCAGGTATTTCAACTTTGTCTCTAGGGTGAAAATGCGTTTTCCACCACCTGCCTTCATCCCCTGGCTACATCGCCTGCCTACGATCGATGGCTAAGTAACTGCTTAGTGCTCATACACAAGAGCGACACGTGATAACCGCAGAAGCAACTACCTCCGTCGAGGAGTGTCGCCGAATGCCGTCAACGCGTGTCAGCGGCTGCCGTCATTGCAGCATAATGCTAAGCGATAGCCGTTTTGCGTGGATGTGACGCATGTTTCCCCCAATCCTTTCTAATTTTTTTGTGTTTATGTTCTTTATTGCGTCATCAATAAACGTATTTTTTTTCTTTCTTTCTTTCCGTCGACAACATGCCGATCGTATATTTGAGTATCGTTGCTCGTATGCACACTTAGATATAGACATTTGCAATAAATCTTTATAGACAGCTCCTTAGCAACTTGGGTTGCAGGGCACACGACAGATCATCGTATTTTAATGTCCTACACCTCCAGAATACCCACATTGCACCGGTTATATTAAAACTTAAAACTGAATAAAATTATATCCGCTAGCAGTGACCGATACCGTTTACAAATTAATTTGCAAACAAAGTTAGTTCAGGAACTCGTGACAGTTCTCCCACAGTTACAAGTAAGTTAATAACTCGGACATAAGTATAAGTACCGCTGTGTGTTACTACAGCTAAAGGTTCCTAAAGCTATTAAACAATTATTATTAAATATAGGTACTATTAAGCAATATATTGCCCTGATTTTGTAATCTTCTATACTTTTGTACTTACGAGTAATTTTCACAAACTTTTCTGAACGCCGAATAAATTGGTAACATCTTACCTTCTTATTTCATTTTATCTTGTGTCATCATTTCAGCCGAAAGACGTCCACTGCTGGACATAGGCCTCCCCCAAAGGGGGGGGGGGGGGTTGCCATAATCGCCACGCTTGGCAGGCGGGTTGGCGATCGCAGTATAGTATGGTGGTGGAATGCATAGAGAACGCTGCTGCCCATTCTCCGGTACGATCTTTAGTCGCCTTTTACGACACCCACGGGAAGTATGGGGTGGTGCTATTCGTTAAGTCCGGCACCACACAGTTTTCGATGTGTTCACAGTCAATCACAATTACTTTTATAAGTTTACAGATAAGACATTAATTTATGTTTAAACTAGATGACCCGACGAACTTCGTACCTACCGCCCCGCCAGCCGCACTGCCCCCGCTTTTTAAATCTCTGATATTTTCTAAGATATTCATTTTAATGATATGCTGTAATGGGCAATTTTGATCTCCATGAAATGCACAACTATTAATGTATTTGATTGGATAAGGAATAATACTGTATTATTTAAAACAGTTTGGTAAATAACCCATATTTTTTGTAATATGTAAAAGATAAAAATGGTCAATGGGAGACAAACATATACCATCGCGGACTTTTTTCATTGATATTTCTCAGATATACAATTCCGTAGTACATTAATTTGATCTATCTCGTAAGGTTTAACCAGCGTTTGCAATGTAAGCGCACAAAAATATGTTTGTTACGACATCCCATTACAAATTTTTGAATTTCTCGGCTTTTCTCGCCTACAATATGCATGTACTGTACAGTCGGTGGCCAACATTATCTAACCCACTTCTAATGGGTCAGGCAATGTTGAGTGGGTCGGACAATGTTGGTCACCGACTGTACGTATAAACCTTCCTCTTGAATCATTCTATCTATTGCTGAAAACTGCATTAAAATCTGTTGCGTAGTTTAAAAGATCTAAATTAACAGTTACATATGTGTCAGTACTTCCTGAATTGTGGTGTGAACTAATGTCATACTAGCTTCTGCCAGGGACTGCGTCCGCGTAATATATCTTATTCCTCCGACCCACCCTGTCGCATCGTATCGCCCGAACGCGCTATTATAACTTAGTTTTCGTTTAGCGTTATTTCTAATTTTTTTTACTCTGCCCCTAAGCCCCAGCGAGGTATTAAATAGCCTATAGCCATTCTCAAGAATTAGGCTAACAAATACAAAAATATTTTTTTCAAATCCGACTGGTAGTTCCAGAGATTAACGCGTGTAAACAAACAAACAAACTCTCCAGCTTTATTATTATAGATTATTGTTTACAGGTTAACCGACTGGTTTGTTACTTATAGGCTATCCCAACTTTGCTTTGCCTTTCCTGACTGAAACTGATATTTTTTTGACCAATCTTGTAATTAATTTAGTGATATATGCTCACACATTTCACTCTAATTCTCATTACATTGTGCTTCTTTACAAGAAACAAACAATAAAACATCTTTACCCATAACAATAGTTCCATTTTCCTTTACTATAAGGAACAAATACATTGTATAGAATTTAGTAGAGTACCGTTCATAATTTGATTTAATTTCACACGATATGTCAGCCACGTGGCTATTTCCCATCGATTAGTTTAATGTATGTTCTTTCGGTTTGTTTACAGTTCTTGGTATTGTTCCTGTGTGTAATTAAAGCGGAATTAAACACGTTTCCTGCTTTAACTTCCACTTTATTTATTTTTAGCGCCTATAGTTCAATGTTTAAGGCAAGGACCGGCAAAAGTGGTTGTGAGTTCGATCGCCACTCGATGCACTTATGTGAACCCAAAACTGAGGTGTAGGTGTACCTATTTATCTTTCGAAAAGAACAAAAAGTAAAGTAACTCCTTAAATACTACAAAATTAATGTTCACTTTCAAAAGTAAAATAAAAGCTTAAAAAACTAAATTAAAGATCAACCCTAATTGTAGATCCCAAATTACCTGCTTTCAAGAACTCGTCACAAAAAGGCACATGTGGAACCTAAATGAAGTGTAGGTGACATCAGGGGAGTGGAGGTACTGTTCAGTAGCGATGTTGTGATGCCTTACTCTAGAGAAGCACTAACAGTTCTAGTCGTTCTAGAGAGTAAACATTCAGCGCCTGCGAATGGTCTCACCTTCCCCGACCCATCGACTCTCCTGACCTAAATTCAACCTTCTTGCTCGTAAACGTTTCGGTTGATGGCAGCCGATGGCTCCTTCCTTGGTTTCGTTGGCGGCCACGACGGCCTGACAACATTTATAGGATCTTTTGGGTTCAGACGCCGGGGAAGCTGGTGAGCCGCTTTTGAAGGAGCTTGCTGCCCTGGGCTCACCGCGGTGTCATCGAAGACATTGTTGATGTAGGGTACAGGGCCAGCTTACCCAAGAAGGCCGGGTAATTTGTCCCATCGCCGCTGGGTGCACAGACAGGTGTACGGCAGCCAATATATGTTGTAAGTTGTACAGCGAAACGCTAACAACAAGTTGCAGCTAGGTTTTGGCTCGAAAAGGGGCTGCCATATAGGCTCTTTCCACCTTTTAAAACAGACAAATGACCCCGGAGAAAAATGCAATAACCCCACAAATCAAAATTCTATAAAAAAAGTTCCCTGTACCTCGTAGGTGCCCCAATTTTTAGAAGACAGCTTTTCTCAGTTCATCGACGATAAAATTAAAATGTTCAACGACATTTCGGACAGACTCTCCAACATTAAATTACATTTGGCATTCACCCTGATTAGATACTTTTGTTTTGGGCCAAACTTTTATATATTTTCTACGCTATTCCGTTTTATGGAAGCACACACACCATTTGGACAAAATTGACCAAATTATTCGCAGCACAATAACAATCATTTTTAATGTGACCTTGGACGACCGAGCGTGGCTGCAAGCCACACCACCTGTTCATTTTGGTGGCCTCAACCAACGGGGTGATTTCAACCGAAAGAAACCCACTGCTGGACATAGGCATCCCCCAAGCACCTCCACTTCGACCGGTTCTGCGCTTGTCGCAACCAACGGGTTCCTGCAGCCTTCACAAGGCCGTCGGTCCACTTTGTGGGAGGCCTTCCAACGCTACGTCTTCCGGTACGCGGTCGCCACTACAGAACCTTTCAGCCCCATCGGCCATCTGTTCTGCGAGCAATGTGCCCGCCCACTGCCACTTAAGTTTGGCAATTCGTCGGGCTATGTCGGTTGCCTTCGTTCTCCTGCGGATCTCTTCATTTCTGATTCGATTACGCAGGGAAACTCCAAGCAAAGCCTTCTCAATTGCCCTTTGGGTACTTAGGTTGGTACGGAATAATCTTATTGATACGTCCACCAATACTGCTGAGCGCGCCCGCTTGCAGGTTATGGGTGAGTGGGAGTCGGGCTTCTGGGTTCAAGCGCTACCATCACCCAACATTATACTATGGGTGACACCACTGGGCCCTACTTGAGTGAACCTGCATTGCTGCCAATGCGGGAAGGTATTGACTGCCTTGGACACCACGGCCTATGCTACAGTAGGAGTGCAGGCCGCATAGCACGGCACGCCAGCATCGGTGACATCATCCGACGTTCTCTTGTTACTGCCGGGGTGCCAGCTGTTTTAGAACCCAATGGATTGGCACGCGATGGGAAAAGATCGGATGGAATGGCCATAATGCCTTGGAACCAGCCCCCTGATCACGTGAAGAGTCGACCAGCTAGGTCGATGCTTCATGTGACCCGGGGGCTGGTATTTCTTGCCCAAATAATCAGCCAGTACCTTGCCAGTCTTTTTGAACTTTTTGACGAATTTTTTGATGCTGTATAATTTTTCCCCTCCCTTTTTATACACTTGTACATATTATTATTTTAAGACAATTAGATTTAAATTATTTAAATATTATATAGAAATAAGTAAAAAATAATAATATTGTAAATTATATTATTGTAGTATAAAGTTGTTCTGAAATTCCTCTGTGAAATTTATAACTTCTAATATCACGAACTAAAAAGGTACCTACAGACAAAAAAATAATTATCAACACTGAAATCCTTATTCCATTCACTAATACTTTTTCTACTAAAATCTCCGATACAATTTCCTGTAATATAATTACAGATGGCCATTTCAAAACCAATCTTATGCGGCACTCTATAAAACTCAATTTGAATTTTCGCCAAAATGTATACATACGTAGTCCAAAGAAAGAAAGAACTGTTCTGTGGTTCAAAATTGGACTTTGAAGTTGATAAGTTAAGGTTCACTTTGCAGTGTTGTTGTGGTGGTTGTTATGAACCGACGTGGGTGTTTAATGGCGAGGAGTGAGGCTTGGAGACAGCTGTCGTTCCCTCGGGCACCACTAAGGGTTTTGTTTACAGCACACTCTAATGACAAAGATCTCCGCGGTACCTACTGAATCGCTTTACTCTGAATATTTACTCACACCGGATTTGTGATGGGTACCTACTATGTGTTGTGTTCAAGAACGTCGTTTATAAAAATTCTAATACTTTCGGAGTTAGATTCAGCAGTGAATTATTGGTTATTATTCGACGCTTAAAGGATCCTAGCCCGAAGAATTGCCAAACTTAAGTGGCAGTTGGCAGGGCACATTGCTCGCAGAACAGATGGCCGATGGGGCCGAAAGGTTCTGGAGTGGTGACCGCGTACCGGAAGACGTAGCGTTGGAAGGCCTCCCACAAGGTGGACCGATGACCTTGTGAAGGCCGCAGGAACCCGTTAGATGCGGGAAGCACAGGACCGGTCGATGTGGAGGTGCTTGGGGGAGGCCTATGTCCAGCAGTGGACGTCTTTCGGCTGAAATGATGAAAGGATCCCATGGCCAATAGTGTAATGCATCAGCAGGTTTGAGTCAAAGTTGTACAGTCACAAGCATAAATACGTTATAGGTACTCGTCAAATCGCTTTTGAATTTTGCGTAACTGTAAGGCATTTATGCTCTTGAATATACTCAAAAGGTACATACAAGCATGAAGACATTTCTAAGAACCTATTGAAATGATTTCCAAAGACATTAAAAATAAACGCAATGGACTACTAGCGCTGTTCATATCTCGGAACGAAACTAATAAAAAGAAATAGAATTTACTTTATGATTTAGCTCTACAATAACCCACTAAAATCAATAACCTCTAAAATAATCTAGAATTACAAATAATAGATACTCTGTGAAACATAATCTTTAAAAATACCGAAGCATTTTGTTGTAGATTCCAAAATGTTGAATAATAACTGACTGGCGATGTTTTTAACAGCCCCTTCAAAAAGTCGACATTATAATTATGTACCATACTGACACATTCGTCAATATTTCATATCGACCTTGGCCCTTTTATGCCCGTCATTTACAATGGTCAAGGTTTTACGAATATCAATCGAACAAATCGTTTGAACTAACATTATTAGGGCTCCATTCCCAAACGGGACCCTATTACAAAGGCTCCGCTGTCCGTCCGTCTTTCACAGGGCTGTATCTTTTGAACCGTAATAGGTAGACACTTGAAATTTTCACAGAATGTGTACTACTGTGGGCGTTATAACAAGATATAATAAAGCATAAAAAAGTTAAAAATTAAAGGAGGGAAATACAAGAAACGAAAATATGTAGTGTTAAAATATTGTGCAATGGTACGGAACCCTTCGTATGCGAGCCCGACTTGAACTTGGCCGCTTTTTCTAGAATAATATTAAATTTGTATAGAAATCTAACTTCCTAGAATTACTAATTTTTTATACCTGTACAAATTCCAGTAGTTTTTGACAGTAGGTTCTTACCACGCGACGTCACCCCCGGTGAACACGTAACGGAACAATTTTGAAGGGCAAATTCCATAGAACAGCTGATTGAATTTAGTTTGTGTGTATAGGTATTAGGACGTACCTAATACCGCAAAACTTTGACAAAATATGTTTGGTTTACAGCAAGCTGAATTACTTCAGGCGTATTTACCAAGATACTAAATGCACAAAACAAATTAAATCTACTAAATAATTTAAGGAATGTGTCTAAAGAAATAACAAGATCTCAGAATCCCTTTAGTTAGACGACTAAGGGCCAATTCCACCAAACTTTTACACCTAGAATATGTCTAGTAATAAGTTTCTGAGAATAAATTTTTAATGTTTGATAGTTTTTCCCTAATAGAACTGTCGGACGTCCATTTTATTCCACGGATAAAAATGTATCTGATTATGGTAAAATCAGCCCTAAGGCCATCTGAACATCTGTTATTGTTGGTTATGAGAACCTAAGGAGTGGTGGTGGTGTTAAGGAGGAATTAGTACTTTTCTTTTGAAAAACTATACTTATTTATTTATTTATTTCATTCGGGAAAACAAACAGTTACACAAACATCGTAATAAACATGTAGTGAGAAAAAGAGACATTACATATCGATACCTCTGGGCTCAAAGGGCGTATAGCACAAAACACAGGTTTTCAGGAGAAGCAAAAAACAAAAAAAAAAGAATTGTTTTTGTTATATCTCTCTCATTTTTAGAGCTACATAAAAGTATCCAAGGGATAAAGTTCTTAGATTTTTGATGTGCTTAAGAAGGTTTTTTCAAAAATAGGCCTGGTTTTGTATTGGCTGAGATAGCATGTGCTTTACGACCAAAAATTTTTAATATATGTCCTATACACCCCATAAAAATACGCCCTGAGCAGGTACACAGGGACGTAAGCCCAACTTTTCATAAATGATGCAAAGACAGGGGCGTATAAATTACTTGAATTGTTGTATAACATGGTAAAGGACTATATTTTTACAATTATTTTTCTAATTGATATTTTATTTATTGAGTAGGCATCTATTCTTCGATAATTATTTAGATTTTTTTTTGCCGTTATGCTGCTGGACAAAGA
Source organism: Mesoligia furuncula (assembly GCA_916614155.1). Lineage (NCBI taxonomy): Eukaryota > Metazoa > Arthropoda > Insecta > Lepidoptera > Noctuidae > Mesoligia > Mesoligia furuncula. The sequence continues at coordinate 8,000,506 of OU744794.1, forward strand.
TCTCCCTAGTCCCTACTCTCTTTCCACATCCCTCTGTCCAGAGCAGCTCTCTGGCAAACCTTGAGCGTGGACCTCTGCTGAATTATCAAATACCACGTTTGAGAACCATACGTGAGGATGGGAAGAATACACATGTCGATGAGTCTTCTCTTGAAGTGATAGTAGAAGATCGCCCTTCGTTTGATATTTCATGGCCCAATAGCTCTTCCAGGCATTTTCGGCGCTTCTTGCAACTTCTTTGTTTGGTCTTGCCTGAAAGAGGCTATTTGACCAAGATAGAGCTACTCATCGACATATTTAACCTCCCCACCCGCCACGGTGATCCTGCGATGCACGCTATTCATCATCAACTTGGTCTTTGACATTCGCTATTACTTCATTTTCGACATATTCATTTGAAGTCCGACCTCTAGGCTTGCCGTACTGAGAGCTCGGAGACTGAAGACGAAAAAAGAACAATATCGTCGGCAAAACGGAGTTGGATAATCTCTTTTTTTCAACCATAATGCCCCTATCTGCCCAGCTTGCTGCTAGCTTTCTGAAGACTTCCTCCAGAACGGCCGTAAATAATTTCGAGACAGTGGGTCTCCTTAACTTAATTTAACTCCTTTATTGAACTGTAAAGACGGTTCTGTCTTAGAATTGATTTTAATAGCTGGGGTGCTGTTTCTATCAAAAGAAGTGGTGTCTATTTCTTGATTTTGTAAGGCGTTGCAAATTGAGGTATGGCTGATGCTATCAAAAGCTTTTGAGTAATCTATAAATGCAATATAAAGTGGGAGCTGGAACTCTGTATGTTTCTCGAGAACCTTGTTGATGGAGTGGAGGTGGTCAGTAGTAGAATGGCCGCGACGAAATCCGGCCTGTTCGGGGGGCTGATGTTTGTCGAGGGCTCCGGCTATTCTGTTCTCGATTATTTTAATGAAAGCTTTGTACAGGTGTGAAACCAGACTGATAGGATGCTAATTGTCTATGTCTGTTTTGTCACCCTTTTTGTGGAAAAGAATAATCAAAGAATGGCAAAATGTGCGTGGCAGAATTCCGGTGTTTAAAATACTGTTGAAAAAATTGGTAACATGTGGAAGAAGGACAGGCTCTCTTATTTTTAAGGCTGCAGTGGTTACGCCATCGTCGCCTGGGCTCTTACTATACTTCATGCTCTGCAGTGGCTCTCTGCAATTAACTGCTTCGTTTGGTAACTTTTACTCTCTTTGTATTTGTTCGTTTTTATTTTATTACTGACCTTTATAATGCTGTTTTTTATGTTAGTGTATTGCGTTTGAACGTCACCTTCATCTGTTCTGTCTAATAAACTAAAATATTTTTTTAAATCTAAATTGAATAGCTCTTGGTTTGCTATGAGAGTAGCTTTATTTAATCTTCTAATTGAGTTTTTAATAGAAATAAAAAGAGGATAATAGAAACTAAAATTATGATGAGAAATAAAAATCGTTTATTTCACTTTTCTATAAAAAAAACAGAAATATAAGTACTAAAAGTTTTTAAATTTGTAATGAGATCATTTAATTTTTCATTTTCTTCGTCATTTCTTATTTAATTTTCTTCAGTTTTTATGCTATGTAATCAGGTGTCTTTGTTATATAATCTGCTACATCAGTTTTAAGCTAATAAAGCTTAAAACTGATGAAGCAGATCTCTTAGGTCTCTTTATTTTATAATAAAATGTAGGTCGTATAGCACAAATATATTTTTATATTTGAAATTTTTAAAGGACGTAAAGAGCAATATTACTTTTCGAACGATCTTACACCCAAAATTTTTAACCAAATTGGTTTATACAACCTGCCAATTTTTGTGGAGGCAGCAATATGTTCCTTATGCCCCTAATTTTCAAATAAGTTGTGCACACGTAACGAAAATTACGAGGTCGTATTCGACATTTTTTTGCGAATTTCGCCACGTGGATTACACAGATCGATAGAGAATCAAAAACTGAGTGAGAAAAGTATAAAATGTCAAAAAGCCCAAAATGTGCTATACGCCCTTTGAGCCCAGAGGTATCGATATGTGTAGCTCACGACGTTATCCACATCTTAAATAGGTACTACTAAATTATTATGGAACTATTTGCACACGAGTGACACTTAAAAGGCAAAATCTTAAGATTAAGTACTTATTTTTTTAATGAAAAGAAAAGATAAATATTATTTTAAAATAATAGAGGAAGAAAATTAAAAATTAAATTAAAAATTCATTTACTTAATAGATACAAGAAAACAAATCTCCAGATTCTCTATCATTGGAGAATAATACCTCGTAAATTAAGCAGAAGATTGACAAATTAGCAATAGCAGATGAATGGGAACTCGTTCAGAATTGAGAGATATGCAGAAAGTTTAAAAGCAGCTTCGGGTTAAAAGATTAGCAGAAAGTTGCAGACACCATCTCATGCCATCATAATTGGGATATTTGTAAAATGAATATATAAAGTAAGCATTACAATACGTTTTTGGATTTATTATTTTTCAGAAAAACAATATTTAATCCTAAGAGGGCCCGCGAAGTATGCGTAGTTCGTACAAAGTTAATACCAAAATAATTTGTAAACCAAACATATTCTTAGTGTAGTGTGTATTTATTCCGAATGGATTACAGAATATCTAGGTTCCCAAATATAGATTTTGAATGGACACTGATTTAAAGACGAGTTATGTGAAAAATAAGTTTTCTATAGAAATTTGAAATTCCTCGTAATTATCTCGTCTTTATATCAGTGTCCTTTCAAAATATATATTTGGGAACTAGATATTCTGTAATCCAATCGGAATAAATACACACTACCCTATGGATATGTTTGATTTACAAATTATTTTGGTATTACGTTTGTATAATATGAACTACGCATGGCCGGCCCCTTAAATCGGTAGAAAGTTTTACTATACTTTAATATTCTTTATTATTTAACGAAACAGAAAATAGTTTTTTTTTTGTAACAACTTATTTTATTAATTACTCTACTACATAGTCAATCAAAAACAAAAGTCTTAAATCACCACTTTCTCTCGTGGCTTTCCTTTTGCCTAGAATCCAGAATAATGATCATGACGATGAGAATGATGATCACAACGTAGCATTATCAAAATGTATTTTTTGGCTAAGAATCGAACGAATTCGAATCGAATTCTTCTTGAACGTAAAAACTACAAAAGACAGACCCCCAAAACGTTCACCCGTCACCACTTCCTAGTGTTTTAGCTGGTTAAAAAAAGTGGCGCAACAAACTCTCCAGCGATATAGTCAAAGTGAAAGTCAAAACATTTATTTCAAATAGGCACTTAAAAGGCACTTTTGAACGTCAAAAATTACGAAAAAATAGAATTGCTTCTAGTCGCCCATTCCAAAAGGGAGTTTTCGTATGGAGAAGAATGGACAAGAAACTCCACCGTTACTCTTTTAAAATGTTTTACAATATGTTGTATACATTAATTATATAATCTTGTAAATCCAAAAGTCAATTATTACTGATTCATCAAAATAAGAATGGCTGCTACCCACACTTCCTAAAACTCCAAACCTCGTCACATAAAATAAACAGTTCTTCATAAAACAAGTCCCTAAGCTAAATAATTTGTTACAACTTTACCCCATTCAAAAATTCGCACTAAACTAAATTCATTCAACAAAGAGACGTGTATTTACAAAGTTCAGTTTCTTGTTCTAGAAATTGTTCGTTAGTTTAGCAAATATAAATATTTCGCTTGTTAAGAGATAGGTACTAAAACTTTCATTTGTGTAACTAAACTTGGTAATTGAGCTTTATACAAAAACAACAAGGTAGACGCGCAGGTGAGTCCAATAAAATAATAAGTCTCTTTATTTTCTACTTTCTCTCTAAAGAATACAGAACCTATTACTCATACATAAGACATGTTACCAAGGTCGACTATCTAACCATTTTTCTATCTATTTAACTCGTATGTATGTGAACCTTCTTCAGTATTTACTCAAAACCGGATCTAATTTGAATAGGTAATCGTTTTAGCTCCTAAAACGTTTTTATAAACGGAAAGGTTACGACTATAAATAATAATTATTATTCTGATCAGTTGAGGATACCAAATAAATTATAATAATACATAATTCATTATGCCGTGATTTCTTTCCGAGCTAGCCGCCCGCAAAAGCACACGCCCTAGCTGAAGAAAGCTCTGTAGGGCGGGCGACTTCCTCGATCGCAGCGCCTCTACCGGCAGGCGGCGAGAATTAAAGAGCGAGCGGCTATTGGCTACTTTGTGTGACGTCACGCCGTTTCCAACCAATGGGGGGAAACGCGCTCTTGCTCGGCCGCAGTCCTCGTCGCCGCGCCTTCGTATGAGCCGTGTGTCGCTGCCGGTCTCCCCCCGCACCCCGCGACGAGCCGTCTCACCCGCATTCTAGTTGTGGGTGTCGCGCCGTGCAGTCCTCGCGTGTGCCGCTCAACCTAGTGCGCCGTTTGTGAGTGCTTTATATCCCGCACGAGTGTCAGTGTGACGGAGGATCCCGTGCCACCCCGCGGAGGATGTTAACAGCGCACGGTGAGTGATGTCGGCGAGTCGACGGTCGCTTATCTCGGTGCGGCGCCACGTGAACGCGCTCTATTTATAAAATGTAAACACGCAGCTAATTTGATTTGAGACTATATTGCGGTATTGCTACTTAAAAGCGAGAGTACGCGTCCGGAGCGCGCTCCACTAGCGTTCGCAAATTAACAATAAAGACTCGGCGCGCGACGGTCGAGATTGCCGAGTTCCTGTAAGACGGACGTGCGAGTGACGTGTTGATGTCGATGATTTAAAAAATTGAGAGTCTAGACCCCGACGTGAACATTCAAAAAGTGGATATTCGTCTGTTAACCTTGGATTGGTTCAGGGCTGGCGATAGCACGATAACGTGACCTTGGAGCGGAGTCTCGCGAACGCCGGCCGGCGCTGGAAGCGCGCGAGCTCACGGAAAATGTCCAGACAAACAACGATAAATGGTGTCGCAAACACAATGATAATTCTGTTAATGTGAGAGATTCGTGCAGGAAACACAATGAGAAAATATCTGTAATATGCACTGTCAACTGGAACATTAAAACTGAATTTAAATACGCTGATCTCATTGTAAAGACAAATATGCAAATTGAACGAGCGAAACAACAAATTAACAAATGACATTGATTGCCGTCATCGAGACTGATAAAGCAAAGGAGATCAAGCTAGTAATTTGGATGCGTTTCAATTAACGACGTGCAAGACTGTTTAAGTGACTAATGAAACGGTCTAATGATTAATTTAAATGAACATGAATCTGCTTAAGTGAGAGAGGTACCCAAGAAATTGTCGTAAAGTATTTAATTATCTGCCTCAACAAATAACATACTACAAGTGTTCCCTTTTCTAAATGGCTGTAATTTCTACAACACGGTTTTCCCTTATAGCTGTTGCAATTTTTTTTTGTGATGGCAGTCGAGTCGAGTCTGTCCGGTTGAGATACCTCGATACGGTCAGGTTCGAGGCGTTGGTCCCACGCCTCGTTCCACATACTCAATTCTTTCGATTTGCAATCTTATGGTCAGTGGGCCTGACACCGATCAAGTGATTTACGTCTCCACTAAGACGATTAGGTTCAACAACCGAAATGTTAACTTCTATTCTTGTTTGAGAACTTTTAATAGCAAACTTATATGAATCCGATGGTAAAAAATTAAATACACAAGAAATATTTAAAGAAAAACTTATCCAAATGTTTACCCAAACCTCATCGTGCTACTCCACCAAGGCCGTAACACGTTTAATCTGAAAAAACTGGTAGCAAAAACAAAACTTAACAAAAATTAAGAAGATTTGGGATTCTCATTCGCACTTACGCACATTCGAATGTTGAAAGAGCAGTTGCCATATGTACAATATGTTCGTGTTCTGTCTAGCGTATAAGAACTGCGTACATGTGCGAGTAGGACGAAGATAATTCGCATCGAGTGAGCGAACCGGCCATGCGAGATGCTCAGCCGTATCATAAATATTAATCAGGCGCTGGTGTCAACAGCCACCGCGTAACGTGACACCGCCACGATCCGCTGCTAGCTTGGTACTTGAAGTAGTGGCCAGACACTGTACTCCAGACAAACATGACAATTGAACGTAGGACTTATGACAAGGCTACTCATAGAATACAAACAGTAAGGACGAAAAAAAATTGCAAATATTACGCAGTGTTTAACAAACCCTGCACTGAAGTAAGAAGAATTTTGCATCAGATTTTATATGCTACAGAGGATAGTAGAGATCAAATATTTGTTTTCTCTTAACTGGCTCTTTCTGCTGTGGAATAGTGATAATGTTATCGTTTGCACATCCGTTTGTGCTTACGCATTCAGCCATGACCTGCCCTACAACTCTCAGACCCAACTGGTGAATGCACTACAGTTTTATGTTAATTTGCTCTAAGAATTTGAACAGTAGTTTATTTAGCAAGCGACTTTATTGGCTTAAAATTTCCGTTTTAATTACTTCAATAATGGATAAATAGGTCTGATTGAAGTTAAAAACATTTTGCTCAACCCTAATCGAGACTACACTCTTGCTATCGTTTGACGGTTTACTTAGATAATATTTTGGTATTCAGTTATTCGATGATTGGTTAACAGCAAAAGTAGGTATGTATTGCTGTTTTGATCTCTGACCTTTGCGAATATTTTGCCATCAGTTCTTTCAAGAATGAATCCTCCTGTGATAAAATCAATGTTACAATGTATCGGAAGTCTTGGGTGTCGTCGTCGGTTCTTCGCACTATCGACCTTCATGTTTGACATTTTACATAAATCCACAAACAGGTTTCACTTACGTATGTAATCCATATACTTACATAGTATAACAAAAAGTCGCCAAAATGTCTATACGCGCATAACTTCCGAATGAGTGCACCAAATTGGATAATTATTTTTTTTTTGTGTTCGGTATTTACAGGACAAGGTTTGTATGAAAATTTCGGAAATTCGAAAAAAAAATTGCACCCATCCAAAGATAAGGCGGGCCACTAGTTAGAAATAAAAAAAACTGGGCAAGTGCGAGTCGGACTCGCACACGAAGGGTTCCGTACCACAAGGCAAAAAAACGCCAAAAAAAACATGTTTGTTGTATGGGAGCCCCCTTAAATATTTATTTTATATTAATTTTATTATTTATTATTAAAGTTAAAATAAAACTGAGTATTTTGTGAATATTTGAAGTGCCTACCTGTTGCCATTTTTGATATCGAGCAAAAAAGGGCAAAAAAATCGCGTTTGTTGTATGGGAGCCCCCCTTAAATATTTAATTTATTTTGTTTTTAGTATTTGTTGTTATAACGGCAACAGAAATACATAATTTGTGAAAACTTCAACTGTCTAGCTATCGCGGTTCTTGAGATACAGCCTGGTGACAGACAGACGGACAGACGGACAGACGGACAGACGTACAGACGGACAGACGGCCAGACGGACAGACGGACAGACGGACAGACAGCGAAGTCTTAGTAATAGGGTTCCGTTTTTACCCTTTGGGTACGGAACCCTAACAAGTATTAGACGCTAATTTGTGTATTTTTAAAAGAAACAATGAGCACATTGGGTGTTCACATAGTAGTTCTAGTTTAAAAAGATATTGAAACTAGTTATTTAAGGAAATGTTTGGTATATATGTTAATGAAACTCTCATTATTGCTGCTTCGTTAAAGAAAATATTACTTGTATAAACTGTTGCATATTTAATAGCTTTATTTTGTGTTAAATGATTTCAAGACAGTCAGACTTAAAAAAAACTCCCTTGACACTTATAACTAAGCGTCTACTTTAGTCGCAAATAATTGTTCACTGATGCACTTACGAATAAAATAGTATCAGCAACATTAGTAATTGTGTACTTACTTCACTTGCTTTACATGTTTATTATTATGATGACGACAGCATTACACCAAGTACTGGCGTTCAAATAATGGGCGACGATGTCGAGTTATGTCCCGAGAGTTGTTTTTTATAAGTAGATGTGTACTTAAAAAGTAATTAAAAACAAGTTACCACTACGACAGCTCGGCTTAGGGATATTAAAGATTTAATTGCACAGGTGCTGAATAGAATAAAATGAGTGAAATTATTCAAAATAAAACAGAAAGAGAGCCCTCCACTGTCGGGAGATCGCAGCCAAGATGATTATCTTCGCAGACATTTCACACAAATGAAGACTTTATCGGAAGACGGATTACAAAAGTTTGAGCGGTGATCGAATCATTTTAATCTAAAATCTTCGTTCACATAGTGTGTTTTTAAAATAAAATGAAAGAAATTTGCTGCAAAATAGAACAAATAAATCAAATGACATGGAAAACTCAGATATAGTTTGATCGTAAAGTAAAATATTAAGAATAGCGGTTTTAAAAGGACGAACTTCTAAAGATTTTTTATCGCGCAAAAGGATGAGAAGTGAGATACAAGCAAACGAGTGGAGCTGCTCCGACGCGAGATCAAGACGCGCCGGTCGCTTTTTGCTCGACAACGATGCGTGTGAGCACATCTGCAAAGTTTTTGCCCCTGTATGTGTGTGTACGAACATGTTTTTTTGCTAATGTGCGAGTATGTGCCAGCGGTCCGCTTGTGGGTTCCCGACGTGCGTGTTCAACTGTCTTTTTTGTTTTTTCTTCATTAATATTGTTCATTTTATTACCGAACTCTACTACTGAGTAAATAAGAAAATGTTTCTTTTATTCTTTTACATTATCAATATAGTTAGCGTTAACAACAGCATTGTCTGTTTATATTACGTCCATAATACTATCACCTGCTACTATTGAGAATAAACTATTTTCTGAAAACCATACCTGCTTATAGGTAATAAAAAATTATACGAATAAATAGATAATTTAGAATGCCAGAGGAATCAATGTTTATAACCGATTAAACAATTGATTCCTGTATAAGTACCGAAGCCTCATATTTGTGTGTCATATTAAGTTGACATGACTTTGAATGTAATAGATTATCAAAAGGATCAATGAAACGTTAAGGCTCTAATAAAATGATAATTTGAGACCAGACTAGGAAAAAGCATGTTAGTATTCGCCCGGCGAGGAAACACAGCCGAGTGCCGTTGCTCTACATGTGACTTTATTGATAAACGTGGAAGGTTCACTTTTGTTTGATGAATTCAGATAGACATGTAACGTTTATTGATTGTGACACTCTTATTAAGAGTCACGAGTTGTTGCGTAATGCTAACAATCTCGTCCACTTCATGTAGAATACTAAAGCGGATTTTTCTTACTATTTGTTTTAGAACTGTTGATATTCTTTTCAGTATTTTTTTCTGTAACTTTAAGGTTACTATTACGAGAAGTGTTAATGCATTATCCTTATTATGGACTTAAAATAGCTACAGTTATTCTTGACACTGAAATAACTTCATTCAAGTGCAATGCCTCTAACTATCGAAAAAAACGATTGATTAATAAAAAAATAATAAGCATTACTCAAGTGTCTCCCTTTTCATCATCGCTAATATTCACGTCACATGAAGGGTTCAATTTAACGCCATTACCAGGTATAATATTTTAACGTTAGAATTTCAGTTTCCCAGTCTTCATTAAGTATGTTTCCCGTCAAAGGACGAAGTGGACTTCAGTCGGTGTACCCCAAAAATTCTCAGATTTCAATTAGTTAAGCGAAACTCGGAGAAAATTTCATATACTCAGGTATTATTCAAATTACTTTTCGTTGAAATGTCCACTCAATATCTGAGAATCAAATTAAATACCTACATTAATTTAAAAACAGATTCTATTCTTAATATATCTTTGATAGCGTTTTATTTAGCACTCAGCTTATAATTAGCAGGATTTTTGTATAGTATCATAACATAAACAAAGTCATGATAACAATTTACTTTGCAGCAAAATTATTCTCGGTTTTTCCCGATGACAATGGATCATTACATCTTGTCAGTAAAGAAAAAAGCCATCAATAAGTCTTCCCACATCATCTTCCCAGCCCTCTTTGGATATATTCACAAATGTATATGTATACATTTATTTAACTCTTTTACTCTATTACTAAGAAATGTTGTGTCACCGGTGATAGATGTTGTGGTTCGAAACTTAAAATCTTCCACGTACAGCGTCACCCTAGAGCATTCGTTGACAGACGCGTATCGAGTGATGGATGTGCTCTTATCACGTTTGATAACCTTCCGACGTCTTCCCCCGATACTCCACCACGGAGATGCGATGTTTTAGCGAAAGTGCGCCTATAAATATCAAGAAACTACATTTCTAGATGGATTTTAATATTTACGACTCTATCTTTGAATTTGGATAGAACCTTGGCAATTCTGAAAACAATAAATATATTAAAATATATCCATTCTGAAGTGTCTTGCATTATAACATTTAGTTTAAACAAGCTATTACAACGTGCAATGAAGCAATGCAATAAACAGAATCTAAACAGTGTTTTGGATAATGACTGCTTCAGATATTACCGAAAGTCACGTGAAACAAAACTACATTGAATCAAGGAATATAAAATAGTAAACGAAGCATACAGTCTATAATGTAGATATCACAATCACATTTCCAAACTATTTACTTGTGATTATTAATGTTGTCTCAAAAATAAAGAACCCCCAACAGATAGAGATACTTTGATTTTCCTAGTTGCAACAAAAATAATTGATGACACAGATCAATCATATTCCTAATAATGCTTACTAGTTTTCTTTGATCTTTGACATTTTAATCTTCGTTGTTGATCTCAGAAACAACAGATAAATCTTTGTTTCAATTGTCAGTCTAGTAACAAGCCGCTATCGCGGAAGTGTTTGTACTAGTAGGTAAATTTACTCTGTCAGTAGCATGATCTACTGTAGACAAAGGTCAAACGTTTAGATAACCTCGTGACTTTTCGTACGTTGCGAGTTTTTTACATCTCCGTTCACGTGAAAATTGCCTTTCATTTTCTTCTTTGTTTCTATTAGAATTGCTGCCTGCATCATCATTGGTTCCAGTTTTAAGGGACATTACTTTGCATTACTTTTATCACGTGTAATTTTAAATCTGTATTTCTTGTACAATCGCCATCTTATTCCAATTTATTTGACGTTGGAGCAGAATGTTATTTTCTTCCATTCTCTATCAGCCATCGTTACTGTGTTCACTTCCTTAGTCATCAGATTTATTTACTAATAGAAGTTTTTCCATAGTGGTCTGGTCTTTTCAGACTTATCTTCGATATATCATTTGTATCATAAGAACATTGAAACATTTTATTTTATCTTGCTTTCTTCAACACAACATATCCTTAAGTTTTTGCTCCAATTCACTTCAGTAATCAGTAAGTATCAATGAACAATCCAATACTGGAAAAGGGACTTTCGAATGACCTCGCTCTGACCTTATCACAGCCCATAATTATACAAAAAAGGCGATCGGCAGAAGTGAGAGGGTATTTTTTGTTTTTTAATTAATGAGCACCCTTTGAAATAATCTGACGGTTTACAAGATGTGTATGGAGATTTCTTCAAAAGTGCATTCTATAATGCAAGGTGGTTTATAGTAATAAGAATAACATAGTCAGTAAACAATAGTTACTCTCGTCGCCTTCTAAATGGTAAATAATTTTTTATTTGTAATTTTATTCTATTTGATAACTTACAATTTGTTAAAATTGAAACCGGTCTTTCATTCAAGTGTACCTAAAAATTTTGCAACGCAAAGTAATTAAAATTTCAATTCCATTTATGTAAATATGTGTACACCCGGCTAACTACGACCAAAATTAAAATATTCTAACATTTTTTACAAATCATCCATTTCTGCGAAAACTACTAGTAGCCAAGGCGACAATTAATTCAAGCATTATATCTTCTTTGGCGCAGTCTTAAACAATCCAAGATATTGCAAATTTTGTAGAATATATAGCATTAATAAAAAAAATATTATTCGCGAAACACGTTCGTTCGAGCGGCGACAGTATCTTTGTGTCCCGTTTTCATTAGTGAACTGGCCGCGTGTTATCGCACGCCGTGGCTAATGGTTCCATATCAAATATTGACTGTTTTGCTATCATATTACGTCATCCATCCAGTAGTTCTACACCACTTGAATATTGGTGTCTGTCGATTTGAATAATCATAAGTGCCAATACTAAAAGGTTGCCGTCTTTGATGTTTCTTAGTTCGAATAGTTCATCTGTTATTGGAGATTTTTTTTTTATGAGTACTAGACTTGATCGCAGATGTTGCACTTCAGCGTTCATTGATGGATCAGATTCAGTATTATTATGCTTTTCATTTTGAGTTCGGAGAGCATCAGATGCGGAACTGTTTGTAGGTTTCATATCTCGAGTCTCTTTCACATTACCTATATTATTAGTCCTTTCCTTTTATAATTATATCTCTAAAGATTATCTTATCACTTGAAAGAATCTTAGCATCTATCTACATATTTTCTACAAGGATATAAGCGATGTAAATTGCCTTCGTATTTTTTATTTTTTCTTCTTCACCAACCTGTTTAGGAGGGTCATGTTTTTAAATTAGCAAGAGTTTCAAAACTTATTTATTGATTCGTTCTTTACCTTCAAGTTTTTTTTTCTGATCCTAAAAACTAGTTCGCCGAGTTTTGGGTTCTAGTTTTGATGCACCGTGTTGTTTGTTTGACACAGTCGCACCAAAAGCAGCATTTCTACAGCAAATTCAGTCCTTCGTGGCAGACTATAAACACCTATGATTGCCTGGAGCGAAGTGTCTTATCACACTCATTGTCTCCAAAAGTGATGTAGTATTTAATTATAGTAATAATAATATCAGCTAATTATATAACCGGTACATTATAATTAGGTGTAAAATTATATACATAATATAGTTGCTGCGATAACATTTTTATCATTAATAAGGTTTTCTTAACCTTTTTAACCTACCTTATTTTCTTTTTGTTTTGAGTCACATGTTTACATCCAATCTTTTTATATGTAATGAAAGTTGATAGTCAAAAGTATTTTTTCATACAACTGCATTACTGTACAGTAAATACGAATAGAAAACAAAAAACAAAAACAGAAAATCGGACGGTAACCTTAACAACTAAAGATCTTTTTCATATAAGATGCAAAATGCATTTAAAAGATATTTGGTGTAAAACGAGATCATATCATCGTCATTGCCTTATTATATTCAAATAAAATGTAATTATGCATTCATTTAGATGCACTGAATTAAAAAATGTTTTTTCTAGGACATCTCAAGACCAGATAATAATATATTACCCTTGATCAGCTGGTAATAAAATTATTATTAGCACATAATATATATAAAAATATTTTGAATTTTAGAAGTAATATCTATCTATGTACACAAATCTAAGGTTTCGAATTTTAATACAAGATAGATAAAATTAACTATTCACATATTAACTTTCGTTTTGGGGACTCTATGACTACATGACCAATAAATAATAAAAATAAATATTCAAATCCAATTCAGTCTACGCAACTAAGAAACTTAATCACTACGGAAGATACAAAACCAGTTTTATTTTCCTAAAAATTCCACGATTCGGACCTTGAGATGTATTTAATTATATAATATCGACACAACTAAAGTCATCTCGTAGCAAATGGTGTATTAAAGTGATAAATTTTCCTAAGGTCATGCAAATATTGATATGGAGTGATAAGGCGACCCTGCATTGTCTTTCGCAGGTTGCTTCAATACATCTTCCGCGGTTTTCAAAGATGTTTACTAAGCTACTAGAAATACCCTTGGTGAATTTGAAGAACATATCTTTAGTGTAAACTTTCCATAATATGACACAGTAACAGAAGAATTAAAGATACTTTCGCCAAATCATATACGAGGAATATAAATATGAATTACCTAGGAGCATTTTAATAATCATAAAAAGTTTACCTTCTACGGAAAGTAACAAATTAACACAATCAAAACAAAGATGACGGAGCAAAAGGCGATAGCGAATCTGAAGTGCACCCACCGTTCAGCTCTGAAGTATTTTCCAAGCAAACAAGTCCAGTTTTCAAACCCAGAGTACCTAAGTATGTGCTCTCAAAAGTAATCGGAAAAGTAAAGAGGAAGAGGAAAACAAAACACTATCACATTTATTTTCAAATAAGTACTATATTGAAAAACCTATAATCGAACGTAGCAAAACAAATGACTTGAAAATGGTGTTAGATGATTTTGAATGAGGTTTCCAGTAACATCTTAGGCTAAAGTCTTGATTTAAGTCAATATTAATAAATTAGCTCATATGCATGTGCTCTGATATCTACCTCTACCTTTAATTTCTGTTGTATTAGGTTATGAAACCCAATTTTTTATTCTGTGTACCTACCTAATCATTTTGTCTTCCATCATCCCGCCACATCAAACATGCACGTAAAAGGATTCGTCTTCACTCTCACACCTTTCTGGTCTGCAGATACTTCATCATTCATCCTTTCAAAAGAAAACCAGCTAGGGTCCAGTTGAAAACCAACGTCAGGCATTAGTTGTCTGACATTATATGCTGATCTGGGCCTATTTGGCGCAGCCGTGAGGCACACAATACTATTTTATTTTTTTTTTGTTTTTAATGTTTTTTTTTTGTTGTTTTTGTGTAAATGTACACAGTCACACACAACACATAATTATTTATCTCAAATTATTTTATTTTAATGATAACAAACGTATCTTAAACTTTTAATTGTCGAACTCAATTCTTCGAAATTGTAACAGTAACATCAGAAGCACTATATAACTTTTACGTCATTGTACCTTAGGGGACCGGACTGATTATAACCTGACTAGGAGAGCAGTGCTCACCCACACCCTTGTAGAAATAGTACTTATTTTGTAAAACTGTATTTTTAACGTGTTCTACAATCCTTTGTTTTGAGTAAATAAATAAATAATATTGTGTGGCTTACTTAAACAGGGTAAAAAAAACTTAAGTTCTATCTTCCTTTAAAAGAAACGACATCAGTAGATCTATCATGTAGTATTGTTAAATTATATGCTTCATGGTCTTCTACAACAATTATGTCAAGAATCTTTTTGGGAATTGTAAACTGGGCAAGGCTATCAGCTATCCCTTTTGCTTGCCCATTTAAAGTAATAACTTAAACACCATTGGCCATGATGGTTGACTTGAATATTTTGTTTATTGAACAAAGAGAAAGGCAAAATATCTAAAGAATTTTGAGACAGTTTGAGCATGAACGTATAAGTTAAATTTGATACAAGTTAATTTGATATCTCTTTAATTTAAGTCTACAAAAAAACCTTAGGCAAGCATGATAGACATCAATCTTCACTTTCAAGTATTAGATTCACTTCTTATTGATTTATGTACCGTTTTAGAGCAGATTTTATGAGGGACTTATAATTAGTAATATACTTGTGCATTACCATTGTTCTTACCTAAAATATTGGTACAAAAGTCAAAAAAAAATCTAAACCAAGAACATCATCACTAAGCCTACGATTCCAAACAGAAAAAGGTTTCGTATCGCAAACATTAAAAAACCGTGCGACATTGAGTATACTCGTACGTCATTAAAATTGGAAGCAGAAGGTTTCCATCGTGGAAACTCAAATCCGCCCAGCTAACACTTACGTGGGCGTTGGGCTCGGTATGAATGAACGCGTCGGCTCTTTTCGGAAACGCTCGACTATCTTCGCCACCCAAGGTCACAGGCGAAGGGAGGCCGACCCATTTCCACGGGGATCGATGGGAGCGAGAGTGCGAGAACCACCACCCCAAAATTTGGGTGTTTAGGGCTTTTAGCATTTTCAATGTCAAGTGATTCATGTCGGCTGTGGTTATGAATTTTACGTGTATATTACTGTATGTCGTGACTACTGACTGTTAGGTCCCTGGCTGTTTTGATTTGCACCCACAGGCTTTTGTTTTTTCTGACTAGCCCGACACGGGGTAACGTTCGAAAATTAGTCTCGATGGAAATCAACTTTGTTTTTCTTTTGTCTTTTTATTGGGTAAGTACTCGTAACTGAATCCCTCAGGAGTCTTTAGCAGCTTGTGAAGTCACAAAAATGTTTTATTTCTTGCATTGGATTTCGTTCAGTTGATAATTTTTCTCTAAACTCCTACGTGAGAAAATTGTTTATATAATAATTTTGTTTCATACGCATTCCGTTTTGATTGAATTTACTAACTTATAAAGCGAATAAAATGTTAAAGCAATAAAGTTTGTATGACATAATACTTCATTTACATGTTTTAATGTTGATTTTATAGCTCAATGAGCGAGTCTTATTACAACTGAATATTGTAAGCATTTGTTTATTTATATATACTTTATTGTACACCACAAAAAAAGATAATATGTGAAAAATACATCAAAAACTACAAAATATACAATAGGCGGCCTTATCGCTTTCTGCGATCTCTTCCAGACAACCTTGGAATGGACAGTGATTTTCCTGGACATAAAATGGGGCTGTCGTTGGTGCAAATATTATGTATTATTACTTACAGTAAGTATAATAATGCCAAAGAGTTACTAAGCCTATATAATTCTTCCATCGACTCCCTCAGATACTGTAGCATAAAAAATTTAATCAGAAAATAGAGTTACTAAGCCTATTTAATTCTTCCATTGACTCCGTCCGATACTGTAGCATTGAAAATTTAATCAGAAAATATATTTAAAATTAAATACAATTTTCAAACATAAGCATGGCAGGCCTGCCGATGATGAGAAATATGTTTCTACTTTCAATCCTGGAATATTGATATTCGAAACCCACTTTTCCGATATCAAATAAACCTCTTCATTATTATATCCTACACAATCACTGTTAAGTTACAGTTACGAGGATACAATTTTAAGTGAAAACTGTTGTGTGTTTTCCCACGAGGGGTGCTATTAAGCAAATTGCATAATAACCGCATAACGGCCTACTGTCTAAATGTCTTTATTTTGATCTAGCTTCTGCTAGCGACTTCGATCGCGTTATCCACCCCGTCGCTTAGCCTTCTTTCTGACGTTTTTAGGAATCCTTATAGGATCACTTTTTTGTTTTTGCTCAGCTCCTGAGTCTTAGCGTGATATTACATAGCCTATACCCTTCCTCAAGAATTGGGCATTCAAATGGAAAAGAGTTTTTTAAATCTGCATACACTTGCAGTGCACTTGATGACCTTATCACTGCGTCAGTGGATAGTGAGTGCAGGTCGCGAAGCTTAATTATAGGCCAAGCATATTACTTATTAACTTAAGATATGCCGACGACACTACTCTACTCACACAAACAAAAGAAGACATGGTATACTTGCTGACCCGTCCAGAGACCACAAGCCTCTCCTTCGGATTAACGATCAACAGAGACAAGACCAAGATGATGATCGTGGACCGAGCTGAACTAAACCATCCTGACATCTCTATAGTTGGCAACTGTGAGGTTGTCCAATCTTATGTGTACCTCGGTTCCACTATCACAAACACTGAAGGATGTGAAGACGAGATTCGAAGGAGATGTGCTATCACACGATCTGCCGTTGACAAGCTTAAAAGAGTCTGGTAGACCCCGTAATATCACCAGAGCCACAAAAGTCCGCCTAATGCGAAGCCTAGTCTTCTCGATTTTCCTATACGGCGCAGAAACGTGGACGGTTCGCCTCAAAGACCGACGCAAAATCGATGCATTGGAGATGTGGTACTGGCGGCGACTGCTGCGGATTCCCTGGACAGCGTTTAGGTCCAATTCCTGGAGGAGCTAAAAGTCAAACAGAGATTATCGTCGACTATGCAAACACGAATTATCAAATATTTCGGCCACGTGGTTCGCAACGAACAATCCATGGAACGACTCATTGTCCAGGGGCAAGTGGAGGGCAAGCGGTCACGCGGTCGGTCACCTACGCGTTGGACACAAAGCGTCAACACAAACCTCCATAGTTCAGAGTTTCCGAGACGCTGAAGACCGGAATAAGTGGAAGAGCATCGCGAGAACTGCTTTGGCCAAAGAAAATGCAGAGTCATCAACCACGACCACTCTGTCAACCCTAAAACAAACAACATATACTCAAAAAGTGAACCATTTCTCTGAAGAAATGTTACCTTCACTTCGTACCAGACACGGTTTAAGGCCCATGTAATCATTGTCCTGCCCTATCTGATTATCGGAGATAAGTTGCATCGCTGATGAGCCCTGTCGGCGAAGAGTCCTGTCGGCGAAGTGTCTTGTCGGTGAAGAGTCCCGTTGAAGTAAAGTCTTGTCGGTGTTCAGTCTGTCAGAGTAGTGTCTGTCGGCGTTTATTCGTACACTCATCCCAATTTATTTGGTGTCGGCGGAACATGTCTTTTTCTGTCATACTTCAGGAGTCATCTCGGAAGTCACTACCTTTCTAGCATAGGTATCTTTGCACATTCAATTTCATCTTTCACACAGTCCATCCATGGTTTCTTTGGTCAAGGCGCATCTTATAGGTACAACATTATTTTTAGTATCTAATTTTTGCGAATGCGAAACCTAAAACACGTGTCTAATTTTTTATGTAAAGAATCTATGTACAAAATTTCAAAACTGTATCGTGAAAAATCACCGTTATAAGCTTGTTAAGTTACCTGTTTCTCTGTACAAAAATATGCTCACCCGCGCCGCTCGCGCCGCGCCGTCTTGCGCTCATTGATATAGTACCTAGGTACCTAACCGTTCGGCGCGGAGATTGGATAACCTACTTAGTGTCGCTCAGTGTCCAACTTTTATCCTTCTTTAAGTATTTTTAGGACAAAATATAACATGGGATAAAAATTATTGGAATCGATTCAGTTACTTATTCTGAACAAACTATTTTCAGGTTTCGCATATACTAAAAATAACGTTGTATATGCAATATATATACAGTTTGCTAGTTACTTCAATTTATCAGTATATTCAAAAGGTACGAAGAAACTTGATATCAAAACAAAAATATTATCATTGTTATCATTACACTACGTTCAGTAATCTCGTCTTATCATTTCTTCAATAACTAATAATCATAATTTATCGGAAATTATTCGCTATCAGTCTTAGGGGATATTTGATTTGATATTTCTGCGTAAATCGTACAAACTTTGGCGTAAAATCGTAATGTGAAATATAAAAATTGTTAATTATTTTCCTAGAAGGGAAGGAAATTACATTTTGTCGAAATACGGCTTGTATTTCGACAAAATGTAATTTCCTTCCGTTGAAATTTTCTTTTGACTTCCTCTAAAATATCGTTCTCAAACCATACAAAACGCCTTTAAATATGCATTTAAAAAAAAAAAATTATCTTTGGATACCAATGACGCCAAAGAGCAAAACAAACGTAGATATATTTACAACGAAAAAAAACTCATGAAAAATCTTTATTTCCTATTTGAAGATTCCATCTGAAGTGCAACAGATAGGACCGACGATACTGTGAACATCCTTTAGAATGACATAAAACTGTGTATATTTGCAGTTATGCCCCTATGAAACTTGATCTTGGCAGTAACCACCTTGAAAAAGCTGGTCTCCGAGAATGTCATTACGTGCAGTATTAGAAAGTAAATTATTGTTTGACTGCACAATAAACTCGTACATTTAATGCATTTGACATCGCGGAGACAGAAGACTAAGTCCAAATGCGAACGACACTTAATGGATGTTACATTACATAACAAATCACTCAAGTAAAAAAGCAATGCAATAAATAAAGTCACCTTTCAGAAATCAGTATAGAGATGACGCAAAAAAATAATTGTATTGATAAATAGGACTCGTGTCACCTTTATCTCGGCGTAGTTGGCCGATTGTCGTGATAACGAAAGACTTCCTACTTCGGACGACTGTTTGCGCTTGAGTTGCGAAATCGCTCCGTGCATTGTCTATTCACTTCCTCACCTATGACCTTGAGTGACGCACTATATCGAATATCGAATCTACAGTAAATTAAGTTGGTGTTAACTGTAAAATGTGTAACGGTACATTTAAAAGAAGAGTTGATAAAATTGCGTTGTTTGCCAATAGGATACTGCTATCAAATACTGCAAGTACTGTTTTTTGCCTATGAGCTGGATCATTCTTCATCATCATCTGCTTTACCAAGCCTAAATAAGTGATTATGATAGCTCTTTTACCATCGCTGATAAGAAAGACTCTTTCGAAATCACCAGTTATTATTGCTGTTTCCCGTAGCTATCAATTTAAATAACCACTATTTTTGACAGCAGTATATTGAAAAACCCATCTCTAGATCACCATCTAAGACTGATTATATATTAGTACTTTAACAGTCGTCTCGTAGAAAGAATGACCTCGCGGCCGGTCACCTAACTGCTGATCAGACTAAGAACCACCTTCACTGGACTCTCTGTTACAACCGCCCTGAGAGAAGCTGAGAACCGAACGAAGTGGAAGAATATCGTACATAAAGCCACGACTTCAGTGACACAACTTTCAGAATTACACCACCAAGAAGAAGAGAGAAACAAAGACCGTCTTTTGTTTTGTTCGTCTATCTAAAGGAATCAAAACAAAATACCGTGAAACAATTTAACAATATAATCGTTCACTTTAACGACACAGCTGAATTTGAATACCAACGTTAAATGGCTAGGTTTAACGAAATATCTAGATATTACGGCAGATATCAGGCAGGTTGTAAATTGACTTCGTAGATAATATTCAATGGGTTTGAAAGATGTTTTAATTTAAATGAATACAGTTAAATAGAGCTATTAAGACTATATTGCAGTTACACTTAAATTGTGGTGACTTAATATGGGGAATATTATGAATAGAAATACATTGGATGAAAGAGAGAAGGCTAATGCTCTCATTGGGTTAAATCAGGCTGTAAATGACGACAATGTTGAAAGAATATTCACGATGGATATACCTGTGGCTCAACTTGAAAGAAGAATCAATTGATTAAATAATATGAAATCTGGAATACAAGCTAAAAATAGTGCCAATATGGTATGTAAGAAAGTAACTTCCATAGCCATTAAAAGAAATTAAAATGACTGACGATTCTAAAATCTAAAACAACAATGGATTTGCCGATTTCCTACTTAGAAGAGATTCAACATCAAATCTTTTAAGGAACAAATACAATGTAATAAACCCGGTTTAAATTCACGATACATATCGTAAAAGAACAAAAAACGTTCAATCTCAAACGAATTTATTCGAAATAATGAATAATTAAATATTTTGGCCGCTACTACAGCCCGTCAAGGTCGCGTAGCCACATACTATGAAAAGTAAAATAAAAATAACACACCTGTGCAAATTATTGAGGAGTACGAAAAACTAAGTAAAATGTTAACTACATCCAAATAATGTAGCTGAAATTTCGTCTTCATTTGATAATAATTAATCTAAATTTTTAAACTTTTTTTTGTCTGGCTGAGTATAATAATCTATTAGGGCGTCATTTTGATCCTGATCACAATTACTCAGAAGTAAAATTAATGACGTAACTGTAATTGACAACCCCATCTAGCTGTACGGTCGGCCTGCTAGGTTATCAGCTATCTCATACAGTTATAACCCAACATTAAACTGCATCAGTCTTAAACTACCTTGCATACACAACTTGTTGTTCTATTTACCACATAAGGATTTCCTTTCGCGCTAAACCCCATTCAAATACGCCTATGATCTGCGCAAAATAAATCTGAGTTTTCCGTTGTATGTATATACGAGCATTCGTAGCACTACCAAACAATCGTCTTAGCGTGGGTGGCGCTATGCAGTGTGAATATTAAGCGATAACGACCACTTAATCCTCCTCCACAATAGAAAAAGGACGCATGTCCTCATGATGCATTGGCGCCAACTAGCGGAGATTAATATAATTTTTGTTAATTGAAACGGACTTGGAACATATCTTCATCAATTGGCCAACCAATTTTGGATTCTGGAGCGTCTAAATATAACATTTTCAGATGTCACCAGACCAAGAAATTTGGTTGTAACCAGTTGTTTTATGTTCACAATTTGGGTCATAAGTATAAAAAATGATGGGTGTTGAAACCCGGGGTTACTCAGTCTTCGCAGAACTTGAGTCATTGCTGTGTCTATTTTTCTGACCTTTGTACATTGTTTTTAAAGTAATCACTTTGCTTGTTTTGAATAATACCTATTTCTCTTCTTGCAAGGAGGCCCTCCATATTCTATGAAAATTGGCTCTACACTCCTATCTTCAGACTACCGTTTTCATAGTCAATTGTCGAGTTCCGTTTTGATTAGGGATTGCACGTGCACTCGACGACCGCATGCCTTGCTCATATTTGATATGGTAACTATCTGCCACTATCTGATTACATACAAAGATGCAAATTCCATTTGACATCGACTATTTTTTTTACCTTAAAGTTTCTGCTGATTCACAGAATTATATTCCTAAGAATTTCAGACATCTACTTAGCTTTCGTTTGCATCCAATTTTAATTAACATGAGTAATTATTCCGTCGATTTATCCATTCATTCTCTTTCCTTATTGGAAGTATGAGGTTGAAATTCTCGTAATAGTATTTTTCCTATCACGTGAATAGCTCATAATTCATTGGCATTATGTATCTCCATATGTTTTGTCCTTAAAATTCTTTGCTAATTTATGTGGGTAGCTATCATGTCGACTATGTGGAGTGATAAGATTCTTTGTACATACTAGGTAATTAAATTATAAACTGCGGTTTTAACTAACATGTATTTTCATCTGAAACAATGTTTTTTTATTAAATAGTCTGCTAAGTCTATTAATAACTATTGAAATGTTAAATATATATAATGTGATGAATGAGAGCACCTCCTGCAGTTGCCATTATTTTTGCCAGGTTGCCATTTTTTCTGTCAGGTAATATAGTATTAATATAATTCAATGCAGTGACGACCTCATCTGAAGAACATAATATGCGAAACGAATTAGATTAATTACTTTTCGGAAGAAAACTTAGATAAGCAACTAAATATTTCCTAACCTCAAAACCTTTAATGAAGCCCTGAATACAGTTCTCTACCCACGCAGATTCGATTAAACTAAATTAATGAATGTAAAACTTCTCAATACACTTAAGGAAATAACCGACAACAACAACAACAACAAAACAATATAAATTTTAATCCAACGTTGTTAAGACACCTTTTTATTCAATACTTAATGCGTATGTTTACAATAGCACACGAAAAGTGACGTAAAGTGACCTCCATTTTTTTCAACAAGCCTGTACTTTTCAACTTGGTTCAGAGCGGTCGATTTGCGGAAACATAATAAGTTTTTTTTTTTGTGAGTTGATGTCGTAACTTCACGGTCAATGTCGTGAAGTCGGCCTTGCGACTCACTCGAGCACGTCTCTCGCTCGAAATCGTCCGAATAGTGGACATCTAGTTACGTAAGCCAACTATTAATTTGCTAATGTACCCTCGCGTAGTGAATTTAAATCGAGTGCTAATCGAATCGAATCGTGTTAGTTGGCGACGCTCATTGGTCGCAAGTTTGATTAGTAAAACTTAAATCGAGCCATGTATACTAATGTATGTTTATTTTGATGATTTTTATTCGCATGTGTAATTCAGAGACAAATAAGTCTTTGTTCTAGGACTTTACAGACACTGTTCTGTGGTTACAAAAACACTATTTTATGACTCACTAAAAGTCCAAAAAGAAGGTCCGGAAAAACGGAGTCCCAATGAAAGTCAGAAATATTAACAAACTGAATAAAAAACA
This sequence comes from Mesoligia furuncula, assembly GCA_916614155.1. Lineage (NCBI taxonomy): Eukaryota > Metazoa > Arthropoda > Insecta > Lepidoptera > Noctuidae > Mesoligia > Mesoligia furuncula. Next base: position 8,024,225 of record OU744794.1, read on the forward strand.
CATCTTCGGACGGGTATGATCTCAAATGCACTTTCTCCATTACAATGACCTGTCTAATAGTCCACTGATTGGCGATAACCTCAGTTACGACGTTCTATGTCAATCGTGCACAATATAACCAATAAATTGCACCAAGTCATTGACACTGTTACATTACATGAGTAACATTAGTATTATCAAGTGTAAGCGTCATTGCTCGCCTCTACGGTCGCCGTATTTTTAGCCTAGGCTGCACTAAAAATAGTACAACAGTTATTACTGAATTAATATTTCTAAAAACGGATCGTCTACGCGCGATGATAACACGGCCGAGACCGATAGTACGAGTGACGTCTCGCCGCCATATTGGATTGTTTGTTTTCGTTCGTTGTTGACGGAGTATTTTGTTATGCCAGTGTTTTTTTTTAATTATAAAAACGTTTTACTTTTAAGCAAAACGTTTGATTGAACTTGGAAATCGATTTATCAAATATTTATTTACAAGTTTTTACTGTTGTTTTTGATGGTTTTACATGTTTCTTATTTATTATTTTAAGTACCTACTTGTAGGCAGTACCTACAAGTAGTATTCACACTCACAGTACCTACTTCAATCATGAAGTATAAATTTCAAATTAGTTAGATAGTGATACAGTATCAGTATAAATAGGTAGGTATAGGATTTTTAGCTTTACACGTGTTTTTAAGTTGATTAAATGCTTATCAAAACATAAATAATTTCGTTTAAGAGCACTACCTACTTAATTAAAATATTTTCTCAGTACAGGCTATATAATTAATAATACAGACTAAAAAAAAACATAACATATTTGGTTGCAAACGCGACAATAAACTATTATGTAGTTACCTAGCTAAATTGTTATATACACCTTTCTCTTATTTAATTACTTAGTGAAAGGCGTACCTACGTAGGTATATCTGATAAATAAAAACATCAGTTAACCAATATTTTTATGGTTATAAAAAAACAGATGCATATATTTTGTAGCTGTACCATAACAATAACACAGTAAGTTTTTATTAAATATGTTTATGTCTATTATACAATAAATGAACTGCAGGCCTGGTAACAAAAACACTTAGTAGGTTAGGTACTTACAAGTGATTTCTAAAAGATATTAAAGAAAACTCCTGCTTTTCACCTATTAAATACCTATCATGGCTGTCTTGGCTGGAACTAAATCAAAACCCAACTTAGCGTTCTTAATTTGAAATTTAAAAAAAAAATAGTTTTATCTATAGTTTACAATCAGCGAGACTCAAGAAACAAGGAATCTCAGGAAAAACGGAGTTAGATAAAACTCATTTTGATCGCGTCCTAATTTCATAATTTGGAATATGCCCATCTTTACGAATACCTACTAATTATCAGCAGTAGGTACCTATTCTGCCGAATTATAAATGTAAACATGACCCCTCATATGACAGCGACCATGACTTGTTCCAGAGTATCTAGATAAGACAGTATTGTTATTCGAATAAAATGATAATGATATTTTATTACTCATCATAATTTTTCCGAGATGGCACTGAAGACCCTTTGTTATTAATTATATTAATTTAAAAAAATATGGCTAGTTATTTAATGGTTCGAACACTAAAAATAAAAAAAACTTTTTGTCAAATTTGCATAATGCTGGCTATTGGCAACTACTAATAGTAGGTTCCCACCTTTATAATAATTATTAAAATCCACAAAAAAAAATCAATAAATGCATGCATGACACCGAATCACCACAGGTAGCAAGATGCAATATCAAATAATTATTTTCTCAAATTCATCACTTACTTCAAAGTCAACAAACGAAGCTACCTGCTGTTACGAAACATGTCGAAATATAAAATCGACCATTATACGAATAAATGCTAAAATATTAACCGGTTAGTGTGAACGCTGCCATGACAGTTTATCTGAAATTGCCTTTTGACACGCCAGTCTGACGAGTATACGAAGAGGTATTGAATGTCTAAAATATAAACCTGTGCTCGACAATCCATCCAAAAAAGGCATTTTTTTTTCAATATTTGTTTAATTACGAACCCATTAACATATTATCTTAAAAAAATAGAAGATTTCAATAATTCAAAATGCCATGACAGTCTAAAACGGATATTACATTAAACGGTTATTTCACAATTGCCGAAAAAACTATTCTATAGGCAAATAAATTATATTATAGTTCAGCTAACATACTAATCACAGTTACAATAAAACTTACAGACAGACTTTTGTGATAGAACTTTTCTAATCTCTACCTAGTTTTGGCTCTACCTGCGTCAATCTGGCTTTCCTACTTACTAGGTCGCTCGCTAGTTTAGGAAACGAGCTCTGAACACGCATGGAGTCTCTCATGACACTTCGTTAGTTCGGGTCGCACTCGCAGTATCTCGCTACAAAACTAAATAAATAAAACTATTAAAATATTGTGACTAAATCATTTGTAGTGCTCAATACGACAACTGATTAATGATGTTTAGAACAGTCATTGAGATCACGTATTTCTATTCCACAATTGATTTTAAAAATTGGTTGATATGTAGATTAATCTTGATTTAATTAATTATTTATTAAATCAATAACAAAGTCTAAATCTAAATATTATAATTTAAGGTGATTTCTGACGTAGAAGGATAAATTTGTATTCGGTGCTCTTTAAACAACAAATTGAAATATATATACGTATTGTAAGTGTTTGCGTATGTATTGAATTGAAATGCATTAATTTGCATTCTTAAGCCTGGACCAAATTTGGCGTAGCACGTGACGTATGTTCATTAAATCGTTTAATTTTAATACGACATAAACGCAATGTATTAATAATTATAATTATTTTGTTGCAGGTATGTTCTGGTCCAGTTCTTGGTGTCGATTCGAATGAGTTCAAGACACGGTCGTCTGGTGGGGCATAATATCAATTCGGTTGTACGCACAGCTTGACCTCCGCGGTTGGTGTTGAACAGTATTCGACGATTTTGGCCGCGCTTACGTCACAGCATTTACGTGAGTATGTTTTGGAACAATGCCCTCCGTTCAAAACGCGATAGTAAAATTGTTAAAAACTTCTGGTTTATGGACTTGGGTTAAACTTTATGATAACAAAATACATAGTCATGCTCTGTTTAGATATTTGAACTTAAACTTAGCGGTAATACAGAGAACGCGTAAAAGCGGAAAATTTATGAGAAAGATTACAATTAAATACTTTCAATATACGAATACACAATAGGTACATGACTATAAATTTTAGACTTGAAATATTATCATTTAATTGTGCTTATCAATTCAAGACAGGCGACCCATATTCTGTTGTCAAAAAAATATCTTACGAGTTTGATAATTATAAAAAAGATAGGCTAAATTAGCTGAACGTTCCCGTCTTTAGACTTCAACTGATACTTTATCGTTAACTTTTCGCATAATCTCTATCGTAAACAAATCATGTAAGTTTATCTGTGCGGAAAAGATTAAGATTGATCGGTCGGCAGAAAGATAGACGCGAAAGACCAAAGTTATGTCATGGAAGGAAAATGACAGTAAATGTTCTGTACTTTGAAGGATCTTTTAGTAGTTATTTTAATGTTAGCTTTTTCGTAGCTATCTACCTTTATTCACAGACTTTGAAAAAGACGCAAAGTAAATGACAAACCTTTGAATGATTGTAACTATGTACCTATTAGGTATACACATTATACGATCTATAGCGACGTAGCTACTGGAGCCTTTTAAGTTATAGGATCACAATTACCAATAATCTTATTTATTGGTAATTGTGATCCTATGACTTAAAAGGACTAATTAGTAGTATTATTAACAATACCGCCTTATAACAATATTTTTTAACCAATTTTTTTATTTGTTTCAATAAATTAATCGCAGTGATGTCAAATTGTCTGCAGAGAACCAACGTATGACATCATTGACGACGCCTTCTGACTTGAATGACAAGCTTTACTTATGATTACGACATCGCGTTAATATTTACGACTTTAGGATAAAATCGAATTTAAAACAATTTTATCCTTGACAACGAGATTGTTTTTTTTCTGATTATTATTGAATTAATATATGCTGTATGTATATTGTATTCCGTATCGTTATGAAAATTAAAAATCTATAAAAATAAACTTGAGAACGGTTAGACCGATTTGGGTGATATTCTTATAATATACAATACATATTTTTGCATTTAGATGAATCCCTTCTCGACGAACTGACTGACTGATAGACAACACACAGCCTAAACCATTGGAGATAGAGATATGAAATTCACTCAGGTGAAGCCGGGCACGAACAGTTATTAATACATAAAAATCAAACAAATCTAAAAGGCCGTAAATTTTAAATTCCATCGTATGAATCCCTGCCATTAGGTATGCACACTGCCATTACTTTTATTAACTATTCATAGCTTATGGGTTTTAATTTTCTAACTACCCTACGATGATTATTAAATCTAATGTAGATAAAGTAGCTTCAGCCGGTCTGTTCAGGACGGGTATCTTAGTGGAACGGCCGGATTTTTCTGTAGACACCTGTATTACTAGGGTTGCCGGTTGGTACACTCGTTTAAACACTCATCAGAAAAATAAAGTTACTCAGAAATACTTTCTAAAACGATAATTCCTTTAACAAATACTGACAAGAAATTATTAATTCGGTCTTTCGACGGCTAGTATTGATTAGTCTCCAAATGCTTCATAATTTCTATCCGCAAGACTGCTGCTGGGCCAATCTTGTTTTTTGTCAGACAAAAACATTTTCCTCGTTTGAGAACACCACAATTGTTAAATCATACGAAAACTGTTTTTTTTAAATCTCAGATCATGTATGATGTGATGAGGTACAAAAAGTTGAACATACATTAAATGAATTAATTATATTCAGCCTTAATTGTCGTAATTAAGCTTGCCAGTGTTGGTACAATACTTATTAAAATTAAACTATAGCAGTGTTTCTTAAACATCACCATCTAACATTCCACCAAATATTACTAAGAGCTACATTTATTCCGTGTAATTGGCAGGTGTACATTTTGTTTATAATAAAAAAACCGGGCAAGAGCGAGTCGGACTCGCGCACCGAGGGTTCCGTACCATCACATCACACAAGATTGGTTTTTAAATTTTCATCGGCGAGGCCTATATTCATCAGAGAATTTTAACACTGTGCACTGCGGTGTAGAATATTGCAGTTTTATGTCAGCGCCATCTCTTGACCGATAGTGGAACCAATGTAATTTTGTTGATGATTTCTGAAAAAGTGTGCTATTTAGAGACTTCATTTTATTTTTCCCGTAATCTTTACATAAACTTCTATCACATAGAATTATTTCAGATTTTTCTCTTTGCAAACTTCGGAGATATGGGGGAACGGTATTTTTTTTTTAATTTTTCATCAAAAGTCGAAAACTATGCGGCCTAAAAAAAATTAAAAATGTTTGAGAATGTGCAAACTGTGCTCTTTCATATGATACCCTACTCTAGTAGCCCCACTTCGAATTTTTCAGACCCCCTTTCAGTCCCTGTTGCAAAAAATATACATATATGTTTTATTTCTTTCTTATTTGCAAAATAATTGGGAAAATGGGCATCTTAAACTATTCCAAATTTCAAGTTGATAGCATTAGTAGTTCTTGATATATCCAGCTGTGACAGACATACAGACAGACTGAGTCTCGCCATAAGGGTTCCGTTTTACCATTTTAAATAGGTGTTTACGCACTTGGTCATATGATGATGCATATTTTGGTCGCCGAGACACCGAGTCTCTGGCTGTCGACTAAATGGTATTTTGGAACGATTTTCTTTTTTATTTTAAACAAAATGTACACCTGCAAATTACACGGAATAAATGTTGAAGTTTTTTTTTTTTCATAAGCACCTTTGCCAACCCTAGAGCGCAGCAGACTAGGGCACCAATCAGGCGCGCCACTGCGAGCGTGAACTGCGCGGACGCATCGCTTCGCAGATAGTAATTTAGTGTCGTTGCTACTTGCTACCGAGCTAGCCTCAACCGGTCCTCTAGCAATTAAGTGACACAGTAAAAGTATTAAAAATAATAACTTTTAACGCACACGTTTTACATCGCGTCGTTAAAAGGATATTAGTTATCAGCGAACATAAATAATAGTCGTTTTTTTTGGTCTTAGTTCGGATGTTGGGATGAGAGAATTCCAATTTAAATAATTATTAAAAAAAAATAACAAGCTTCAGAAAACTTTCAGCATTATTTCCACCCGCATTGGGTTAAAACTCACCCTCCAAAGATTGATCAAGCGGACTTAATAAGACTTCATAAAACTAATTGCCAAACGTCAGAGTTGAATATGAAATTCTAGGAATGAAATAATTGATAACTCAGTTTGCAATTATAATTGTTGTTATCATAACCATCACATTACAATAAATGTTTACAAAATATGATGTAACGTAGGTCTTTCAATTCTTTCCCAGAAAAAATATAACTAAAATGTAAGCTTCTTAGGTAGGTTCCTTTATTAAGTAGTACGACGGCGAAGTGCCAATACCTCCTAACTGATTTTTTTTTGAGGAATTCACTTTTTTTATTGTTTTGAATTAAAAAGCGTTATTCGCGTTTTAGTGAAATCGCCTAAGTGTATTTTTAGTTGCAGCAGCATTCAATTAAAATGTTGAAATATGTACCTCCCGACTAAACCGTCTAACGTCTAACTAACGTGTCTATTTTTGAACGTTTTTTTCAGTTTGTGTAAATTTTTGACTTTATCAGTTAGGAGGTATTGGCACTTCGCCGTCGACTAGCTTCTGCCCGCGACATCGTCCGCGTGAAATTTCTTGTTCCCCGACCCACCCCGTCGCATCTCATCGCCTGCCCGCAGTATTACTTCGTTTTTGCTTAGCGTTCTTACTCTTCTTCTGTTTTTTTCTTTTTGCTCTTCTCCTAAGGATCACAGCGTGATGTTAAATAGCCTATAGCCTTCCTCAACAATTGGGCTATCAAATACAAAATGATTTTTTCAAATCCGAGTGGTACTTCCAGAGATTACCCCCTACATACAAACTTACAAACTTTACCTCTTTATAATATTAGTACAGTTATGAAGACTATAAGTAGGTACAAAATATATCATTTGTTTCACGAAGGTCACCGGTTACCCAGTAAACAAACCAATTAATGTTTTTTCTTTCAACAGATTCGGAATTGATTAGGGTTTTAGTATTAGGTACGAAAACATTTTCATATTCATTTTGACAAAAGCCGTTTCATGTGAACGTTTATAAAATTTTAAAACAAGTGAGCGTGCTTACGTTTAATAAGTAATAAACGCAGCGGTCCTGAATCCATTATTTCTCAACACATTTATAAAATCTTTATTAAAAAGATAATGCTATCAGCTATAGCGACAATTATTTTGTAAACGCCTGTGACGTATTTTTTCCTAAATGTCGTAAACTAACCGTTTGTCGTAGGTATCGAAAGACAAGTAGGTACATCAGCTATAGATACGACATATTATTACATAATTTTAATCAAGACATAAAATTTATTACAACGTTGCAAAAATGTTATACCTTCTTTTTGTTTGTAGGTTAACTTTTAATCATTGTGATTTAAAACCTAATTCCTACAACCTGTCTAGTGCTAGGAGCCTAGTGACAGGTGCAACGCCGTTTATGGGCCTTCCCACTTTTTTCAGCGACATACAGAAAATATATAAAATGCGCCTTATTGCGTTGACATAAAGTGCAGCACGATTGAATAAAAAAATTGTAGAGCCGATGCGCTTACGACGTTCCCATGCGATCTTCACGTACAGGACTTTTTTTTTTCTTATCTGAAACGGGTCTACAATGAGAAGATTCTGGTTTTGCAAGGCAACTTGCAATGTCGATACTCGATATTATCGACTGGATAGGTATTTCGGTTTTGTTTTAAATAAACTACACCTAATTTTATACCGATAGCATGTTGTATAAGTACTATTATGGTTGATTTTAATAGTTGGCAACATTATGTAACAAAATGTCAAGAATTCAAAATGGTGTATACAATGCAATGCGTAACAATTTGGTTAGAGCTAATGAATCTAGTAAGTAGATATATGTTGCAAAAATAGTGATTTTAAAATATTATCACCGTAATTAACCAACTGATGAAAATGTTAAGTACCACGTAATAAGACCAGTTTGATATATTGTCACAAAATGGAATCCCTACAAAAAAAAAACTAATCTTGAAAATAAAAATCGACTGATATCTCTTACAGAACAACTACTAAAACTCATCTGTATAAAACCATTAATGCTTCATAATAAAATCGATATTCTGGTGTTATTTACTCGACTATAATATTAAACTGCTAATAATTTTCAATTTATCAATACGACTGTTTATTATATCACGCTTCTGCTTATAACTCGTAATTTTGCATCATCTGAGCTTAATTCGCTGTGGAAGACCACATTACAACTTGCATTACCTGTCTTGTGTCTTTGGCGCCATAAAATGAATATGAGAATATTTTTTATGTTTTTTTGGCGCGTACTTTAATCAATATTGTATTAAATAAATGTAATCGACGTTGAAGCGAAATCGAAGTAGAATTAATTAAAATCTATGTGAAAAATATCATAATTATTATTAAATGCATCGTTGCAAGCCGTGTATAAAAAAATGTAAATGCCCTCCGTGACTAGGACAGCTTCTTGTGACCTTGACGGTGGCCATTACTTTTTTTTCGCGCGTTCAATGTTGCCAACACGACGGACGCCGTGCGGTGCGTTCGCTATTTCGTTTTTATTTTTCTTATAAGGAAACTCGTTATGCAACTTCTTTTTGTTTAAACTAGGTATTACAGCAATTAATGGCGTTAATTTCTTTAATTATATAATATAATTTTAAATTTGATAAACCATAATTACGTGAGGCTTAAATAGCTAACATTGCAATCTAATGTAATCTTTCTTCGCCCACAAGTAAACGATAAGCGTTTTATTATTATTAGAGAATTAATACCTACCTACATATTACGAGAATCACTAGGTAATGTTATTTATCATCTTATCATAATACATCTACCAACAGAATGTGAGATTAAATTATGATTTTTACGTAGCCCTTCATAATATTGCAAAAAAAAATTTTAATTTAGTTGCAAAAATAAAATGATAATGAACAGCAGTTGTGTAACCTTATTATTGGATCAATTTATCTAAAAGCATTAGAGGTTTGTTTATTTTTATCGTATCATAACTTATAACCGCGTCACATGGTACTATTTATAACTTGACCGTTACCATCAACTGATTTGTTTATATTCATATAGCAAAAATAGTCTTAGTGATTCATCGGTGTTCTAAATTTAAAGGTTTGAAGCATCGACAAATTGTCTATTCATTAATTTTTATTTTTTTTACATTGAGAAAGATACCATCATAATAATAATCAGCCTATAACGTTCCCACTGCTGGGACACAGGCCTCCTCTCTGTGAGAGGGAGTGGGCCGTAATCCACCATGCGGGCCCAGTCGGGTTGATGGATGTCACATGTCTTCGAATTTTTGGTTCTAAGATGTATCCTCACGATGTTTTCCTTCGCCGTTTTGAGAGGAGAGTGGTGATAAAATAAATTACATAAAGTAAAGGGCTTGTCTGGGTTCGAACCTTCGACCTAAAACTTTCTTCGCCTGACCCACGCCGACGCTCAACCAATACTTACCTAAAAAAAAATATTTAAAAAATTGTCTTTTGTTTTAATTGAAGAAGAGGCATCATATTTTAGATGTTCCTGCAAGTTATAACCTGTGTCCCTATCATTATCAGATAAACAAAATTACGTTGACACTGCAATATAATCTTATCATGTTATTTGGCAAACAATGCGTGGAAGTAAATAAATATCGATTGCGATGCGATAGGCGTTTGGCAAGGAGCATGTGATGTTGTTATCTATTACGCTTGACAGAGCTCTGTAATCCGTTTCCTAGAGGAGATGGCACGTTTGCCGGATTTGCCGATGAATTTTGCTAATCGAGCGTTAAGATTAATCTGACGGAAATGTGAGTTTATTAGAAACTTGGGTTTACCTTAGGCTAAGGTGTTTACTTTACCTGGAGATGTTGTGGTTCTTAGAGGATTTGTGGGAAAACAGAAGTAATTACTGTAATTAGGAGGAATTGGGTTGTTAGGTTGTAGTAACATTTGCTTTGCACGAAAACGCTATCGATGTGTTGTTTTTTTTTTTTAACCACGGTCTAATATTTATCTGAAATCTTTTTTCTAAATTAGAGACCGTTTCGTCGTTTCAGCCGATAGACGTCCACTGCTGGACATAGGCCTCCCCCAATTTTGGGAGGGTTTGCCATAATCGCCACGCTTGGCAGGCGGGTTGGCGATCGCAGTATGGTATGATGGTGGAACACATAGAGAACGCTGCTGCCCATTCTCCGGTACGATCCTTAGTCGCCTTTTACGACACCCACGGGAAGTAAGGGGTGGTGGTATTCTTTAAGTCCGGCACCACACAGACTACCGTTTACTTTACCGAGACCGTTTAAAGGAGTGTAATTGATGATTATTCAAGAGTCCTCAAGCAGTTGAAAATTGTCTACATTAATAATGACGCCACCCAATCCATAAGCACCATCATTCTTAACACATACAGATTTCGATATAGGTAGGTACACACAGATAATCTTCTAAAAGCGAAACTTAAAAATGGTTCTAAAAGTTACGTTACGTAACTTTAATTGGAAGAAACAGACACAAATAGTTACTAGGCTAATAACCAAACATACAAAAGTCACAAACGTAATGCACAAAATAGTTGAAACTCGCACTCGTCCCAATCTTTCCACTTTCTTCCTCACGTCGTTAGCACCATATTCAAGGACAGAGACGATACACACCTACAAGGGCGTAGTCAAGTTCCCCATGATGCGTGACACAACAATTTTCAACTCTACAGGCTAAGTAAATAAATGCTAGTTTTGCTTGAAAAGTTTCTTAAGACTCTCGGCCCGCAGATTGAATAAACTGCTTGACACAGATTCGCGTTTTGGGTCAGACGGGTGCGAGAGTGCTGTAAACAAAATGCTATGCCCGTTACGACATCTCACTATTGGGAAGCAAGAATTTAATAGAACTGGTATTAACGTTATCGCTAAGAGAGTTTGTTTTACTAGTAACAACTTTCGGTTTAGATAGAGAACTGGTTTGCAGACTATCTAACGATCACCTCGATAACGATGAGTACACAAATATGATATTTCAAACGTAATTGATAGCTATTCAAATACTTTGGCTAATAAAGTACTTGATGTGCTAAATTTCGATTTTGATATTGAAACAATGCCTGAAAATTAAACTAATGAAACATTAGTAGGTATCACAACTGAAATAATCACCTGTTAAGTAATGTTAGTAGATTATTTCGCAATGTGTTTTGACAATACCTGATAAGATAGCAGCCCAGTGGAAGCTACAATTAACCAGATTTTTCGTACCTACTCCACACATGAAGATACATATTACTGCTAATACAAGTATTTAGTGAAATTAGGCAATGATTTTTAGAAGCTAAGTATATAAAGAAAATTTATATTTTGTTTATGATGTGTATATGTATGTAAATATTGTTGCCATTGTCTGAAAGTTATTAGCTTACGCTCCATAAAACAAATTTAGTGAACAACTCCTACAGATACTAAACACAAACAACTTTAAGGACCAACATTTACTTTAGTTCTGACAAATTTGGTACTATGTCTGCAATTCACTTACAACGGTAAACCTCCAAAACAAGTTAATATGAACACATTGAGACATTTTTTTTCTTTTTGCAACTCTTGGATATATCGTTATATTCATAAAGTACAGTTGGTCACCCTGTCGTCATATCCAGTGTCAGTGGCGATACCATCGCTACAGGCGCCATTTTCCCTACACATTAGCATCTGAAGAGAACACCACTTAATACAATTTGACATTGTAATCTCCAACAACAAAGGAATGACCTGACATCGCCTTATCAGTAACTTGCTCAACCATTTTATCATATCCACCTCGACAACAACAAACTCTTTATGCGTTGCTACAGAAATTACATATCCAACAGAAAATACAATTTTGTCATAAGTATCAGGCTACATCTTTTCAAAAGGAAGGAACGAAATTATCTCTTTGGGTGCAATAACTTCCCTAAAGGATGTTGATATACAATTTAGTCGCGGATCTGACAACGGAGAAGTTCACAAGAATGTATTCGAATGAATCGAACTCCACAGCTTCATGTAACTCTCTGTTGCCGAGAATTCCCAAATCGTCAAGCAACAGGTTGATCGGATTCACATACCATACATCTATTATGTGCATTTTGATTCGATTTTCAATGCCGTCGAACAGATTGGTCTGTATTTTCTCATAACAATATTTTTTTATCTCTATTAAGAAGCAAAAATCCTATTAGAATTTGATCAATAACATAGTTACCGTGGAATGAAAAGAAAAATCCAGACCAACCATAGGAATAATAAAAAAAGCTATAAAACGAATTCATTAGATGCAGACAGAAAGATAGAGAGACTTTATGTTGGCTTAGCAGCAGTAAATGCTGTTAGTAAGGGTATTCAATTATAGCATTTTTTTCTGGGATTTCACTAATCCTTAGCAGTTCTTAAGGATAATATCTATTTAAATAATTATGGTAAAACAAGCTCGAGTATAAAATGATCTTGAACTTTACAAATTGATTGGTGAAAGCCTTGGAGTATTTGGGATAGAGAAAATAATCCAATGAAAACATTTACTAGAATCAAAATGTAAATCGAGACTTCAAATGATGAAGAGGCAAAAATACTTTTATCAATATACCTAAGAATAAAATTAAATCAATATTTATAGCACGCAAAGTATTTATACGTGCATATAAAACGACACAGTTCTCAGTTCCGTAGTTTAATACACTTCTAATAGGTACTAATGTCTTTATAGTTGGAAAAGCACGATCAGGCGCAGCATTTGAAGTATGCATCATTCACACTGTGTCGCGCTAAGCAGTTGCATATTGCATGTGTAGTCACACGTCTTCCGTACAATGGCTTACTACTGGCATAAGATTAAGTGCATTGTCGATGTCACCTTCACGTTTAGTTCAAATTGAATGTGGATAGTAATTAATAGCGTTAAAGAGCCAGTCGTCTTTGATTCTCAAGACAGGAATTTCTTATAGGCCACAATTCATATGATTACCAGAAAGAATATGGTCACCTAAAAAATAGGTTAGGTTATGTTTTGTATAGCTGAGCATTTTTTCCTTTTCGATCATCAGAGTTTTCTATTTTGCCTGTTATAGGCATAGGCGGTAGGTGTATGTGTTTTATATCACTAGAAGAGTCAGCGATTTGGTATCAAGTTCATGGTTTTCACAGCAAGTTCATTATTGGGCATAGGTGGTAGGTGTATGTCTTTTATATCACTAGAAGAGTCAGCGATTTGGTATCAAGTTCATGGTTTTCACAGCAACGGGAATGTGCATCCAGAAACACACAACGACCTTTAAGAGTTTAAAATGGAACTGCAACCCTCACTGACGATAAAATTCAAAGAAATTTTTCAGGCCAGTTACGGAGAACATGAAATCCTTATACAATAATTTTGATGCTTGATCTATTTTAACAAAATCTACTTTAGATAGATTTGGACTTATCCGAGACCCGTCCATATCAATTTGTCAGTCATCGCATTGAATTACACTTTACCAATTTACGCAAGTCACAATAATGGCATTAGTTTGCTCGCATTTAATTCCAAGTTCAGCTTTTATTCAGGAAAACTTTCCTCTTACATATTTGATAATCCAATAAAGATTAGTGTCACTCTCCCGATATCCTCTATCAGAAGAGAATTTCATAAAGTTAATACAACATCTTTCGAGTAATGTAACGAATTCTGACGTTTCACCTTTTAAGTATTTATTATCGTCTGCTCAAATAAATGCGTGTGTTTCGAATCGATAATGTTTGAATAGTACGCCCAATTCACGTTAGTTGATCGTTTCAAGGCGTTTGATCGATGGACTTTCACGAAAAAATTTTCAAGTTATGTATGCATGCGTCAGACTACGATAATGGGCAAATGAAAGCAATGAGTAACACAGCGGTCCTGGGGAAAATTGTGAGAATCGGAGAGTACCTAAAGGAACGTTGTTTACAAAGGTCTATACTATAGACTATTACTTACATATAAATAATTATAGGTTACGATGATTGATTTATCCTTGGCTTTGAAATTTTTATCAAATAAGAGGTTTTACCATTGTAAAATTTCAAACTAAATGATAATCCAATCAATTTCTCACATGATTCTGGTTTTCCAAAGAAATTAAATTTCAGCGGAATCCATCATCATTAATTACTTAACACGTAGCAAAACAAGTAGCTTCAATTCAGCATACATTAGCCAATTCACAGATTGTTGAAACCGACCTTGTCAGTACCAACAATGTGAGTTTGTGACAAACGTGTGACATAATATATCACTATGAACTTATAGTAATTACAATCGTACCATCACGACGGTAAACGCAACTGAATGTAATCTCCAACACCCACACATGTTTGTACACATACAACCACTGACAAACATTTGTGGTTTTCTTTATCAATACATACGGAGCTTGTGTGGCTGTGTTAGTGGGGTGACGTCATGCAATTGTCATCGCTGTCACGGCTAACAAGCGGCACTCGGTCACTGTTCTTGGTTCTTTTCTGCGTGAAAATTTTTATTTGTTTAATGTAACAAATGTTTGTGATCAATGGGTATGTTATTGCTGTTACAAGCATTGTTCTGTTACAAGCTATAAATGTTATAAGAGAGTTGTTTTATTAACTAATGTATCTACATATTATGTACATTATCATCAGCTATGTTTTCGTTATCAATACTTATTCAGTTGTTCTGTCAATGTCTAAATATTTTGAAATGAACTCAGTCTACCTAGTTTGAACAGGTTTAAACAACATTTTGCTTCACTGACAAACAAGGACAATAATTTATTATATTACGGATACAACTCGATTCCAGCCTTGTTTTGGTCGTAGGTATGTACACACGGCTACACATCAAGCTATACATTTCCAGTTTTAACTACCCTCACATTGTATAGGTTTTTCGTACAATCAGAAGTCAGCTTATACTGGTTATGTGTAGCTTGATGTTTAGCCGTGCGTACCATGTTACTCTGATGTTACATTGTGTCCTGAGCGAGCAGCATCATTTACATTTCCATCGCGCGACCAACACGAGTCCTTAATTTAAGCATTCCTTGTAAACTCACAATGTATACTTCGCCTATTAACACAATCATTTTTCATTGGGGCTGTTCGTAAAAAGTTAATATTCCTAACCGTTTAATTTGCAAGCAGTCTTTAGTAATATGAATCATAGTGTTTGTTTCATTTAAATGGATCAATTGTAATTGTCCTGTGCTGTAGGATAATAATAATTAAGGCTAAGTGAATCTGCAAATCAATTAAAATATTTTAATTTATATTAAAATTATTTTTTGCAAAATGTCTCATAACGTCAAAGCTGAACGAATCTGAGAACGAATGGCAAATTTTCGGTTGACATTGAAATTGTTGATACAATTGCTGTTTTGACAGGTGCTTAACGGTTGCTCGTGAGCACACACGTGCTTGAACGAATGGAATTTTGAAAAAAGAACAAATCACTTTCTTTTTCACTGAACTTGACACGGGTCGAACAGTTAGGTGACACAGCTAGACAAAGCGTTTAGCTGATGTCATAGCCACGCGACTTTGTTACTCGTAAACATACCTACGTAGTTAATGAACTGTATTGAACACTGTTTGGGCACATTGTTCAGTCTTTGAATGTTAATGTTTTAATCGTATTGTGTTGTGTTGTGTGTCAGAAATACTGAAAAAAACTAAGTAAAATTTTTAATCGGCTTTTCGAAACTGTTGTTAATGTTTAATGTAAATATAGGTACTCAAAAAAGCTTTATCATGTAATTTTCCAAAGTAGGTTTACAAAGTTTTCTGTACCAGGATCCTCATTGCTCTGAAGTTGGTCTTATACTTTTGCCTTCCGCCAAATTCAAGGACAACCCTTGGTTTGGGTTCTCTCGAGTCTCTTTTTCACTGGGAAGTGACACGGTCGTCGGTCGACAGTGAGACCTTGCCCCCCTCCCCCTCCCGCCGCTTACCGTCGCCGTCCGCTGACGTCATCCGCGCCATCTTGCGACAGTGACGCGTTGCTTGGCAACCGAACACACGCGACGCACTTAGACAGGTTGTATCGCGATTTTATCATGCAAATTGATTTTTTTTATGGTTACTCCAAAGATTCGTTTGCATTTTCCGTACCCACGAAATTGCATATTATATTATATTTAATGGGCGCCTATTTTGCATTTTATTTTCGGTCCTATTTTGAGTTTTGGTATTATTATATTTTTATCATGAAATGACCGTCCTCTTCTGACGTCACCATTCTTGATTTATTACATCCCGTGCACATCTATTTCATTTTTGACAAACGGAATTTTTACATCCCCTTGAAATATTAATTTCAGCCACTTTTTAAAATTGCATTAACACTTAAACCAGTTATGTAGCGTCTTTGACACATGGGATGCCTTAAACGATCTCAGCTGTCAGGTAAAATTGGTTCAAATTACCCTCTTAATTGCTTGATTATGACCTTCGTTAATTACAATCTAATCTCTTTGTTGCAAACTTAAAACACGTGCAATCTTTTTTGTAAAGCATACAATGTTAGGATAATCTCCTCTACGAAGGTATATAATTTTGAATGAAATTAAAATACGATTATCTAAATCGCCACAATATGATTAATAAAAAAACACCTCGCAAATCTTAGTTCCGAATTTCGCATTAAGTAATAATAATCCCTCCATGCCGTTTTCGGCTACGGCAACCACCTTAAATAAAAAGTAATAATTTCTGATCAAGTGGAGCAGTGGTGGCACAGTGATAACGGCCGCAACTTACGGACCCTAACAGGCACTTCACTTTGTGTAAATTATTACATCACCACTGCTCTCAAAACGGCAAAGGAAAACATCGTGTGGAAACCGGCATGTCCTAGAACCAAACATTTGAAGACATGTGACATCTACCAATCCGCACTGGGCCCGCCTGGTGGATTATTTTATAGCCCATTCCCTCTCATAGAGGGGACGCCTTCCCAGCAGTGGAAACTCTATAGGCTGATTATGCTGTGTGTACTGCAAGTCTTTGGTTGATTCTATCAAGTCCTTGATGGATTTTAAGCATGAAAATCGCTTTTCCGGATTTTCCACAGAAAGGCTTAAAATAAACATTATTCTACTCGTGACGATTACCTACAATATTATCAAAAATGTAAATAATACGAAGTCAAGTTTATGTGTTATTATTACGTTGTAACAAATATTTGCGCTAGCGCTGGGAAATAGTAGCTACATATTGTTGTTATTACGCAGTTTAGATCTCAAACTATGTAGTCATCCAAATGTCTTTCTAATATAACTGGAATGTGCGTTTCTGCGGAGCTATGTGGTAGATAGCCTTGTTTCGTAGAGTCTTATTATGAGGTATTTGAAATCTAACATCTGAAGTGAAATCTGAGGGAATTTCCCCAGTTCTCTTTGAGATAATTTGAAAAGAAAATAGGTATAGGTACTTCCTTTACAGGAGTTGTAAACTCTTCTTCGAATTAAATGGCGATACATATTATTTTAACTTGTATACTATTACCAATACGGTATGTATTGTACATTTACGCACTACGTGCCAAAGTTTGCGTAAATTTTTCCTCTACAATACGTCATTCAATTGTATTTTTCCAGGTTAAACTGAAAAATGGCATAGATTTTATGTGCGAATATTAAAGTTATACATATCATATTGCATTTTCTGAAACTATGCAATTCTAATATCGGACAAAATTTAATCACATAACCAGTCCAGGTCTTTCCCACCACTGTCGTGTACCTGGCCATTTATCTGCCAACGGTTTTCGGCAACGTGAGAGTAACAGATGATGGCTTAGCAGAAACTAAAGAAAGTATCGGTACTTTCATCATCATCTGTTCGACATTCTACCTATACTGGACACCTTCGTCGGCTCTGGGATCCGGGACTCTTATAGTCCCTGGCGCCCATTTATTAATTAATCACATTCTTAATAACTGGAAGGTTACTTATCTAATATCTTAAATTTGTGATTTATAATATTTAATTTAACTTAACTTTTAAACGGAACAGTACGGAGTTTATGTCCAACTCCCCACGCCCATAGCTCTTTCTGCTGAATTTTTTGCTGGCTCGCAATAATAAGTTCTAACTATAGTACTACTAAACTATTAACTACTAAATTTAGTAATTGTGTGTTTTAATGCTTGAGTAGATTTTACTATACTCCAAACTGAGAAGATCTAGCTTTAATGATTCCCGTGCCTAGGAAAAGCCTATAAATCCAATACTGCTAAGTATCACTTAAGAACAATTATAATAAATTGAAATCCACAACCACCACTTAAGAACGCATTTTGTACATTCGCCAGCACATCAAGCTACTACAATCAGTCAAATTTCTTTAACAGATTTTCAACTTTACCGCTAAAGCATAAGGTTCAAAGTTGATTGGGAAAATATGACAGATTCGTGTAGCATGATAATTATGCTGGTGTCTGTACATTAACGAGTACAACTTTAACAGTCAAGTCGACGCGTAAGCCCAACTGGTACAGAAAACGTAAGCAGAAATCAATTAACGAAAGGAAAGATAAATTACAACCTTGCTCCTTATTCTAATGTATGAAAACAGCCTATGTACTGGCTGTCTCGCTGGTCCAGTGGCCGAAAGTGTAACTGCTGACAATGAGGTCCAGCACCCCAATTTTGTAACGCACAATAAATCTGAACCTGAATAATTTTGAAGGATGTTACTAATCCATTGCTGCATATGTTCGAAAAATTTGTCTGCTCAACAGCGTAAATAACGCAATGAATGTTGTTGAACTGTCAAAATGAAAGCCATTGATAGCCATTGATTGATAGTGTCTTACGCAATTACCATGGGTGTTTCAAGTCGGGAAAACTCGGGAAATTCTCAGTATCATTTCGGAGACTCGCCCTCCTGTTTTCATGGAAATGGGGTTTAAATATAACTAGCTAAATGTGAGTGAAGGTACCTACTCTGTTGACCCAGTCGGGGACTATATGCATGATGTTATATTACTGGCAATATTAGTAAAGATACATAAAGCAATAATGTGGACGCACAAAGCTTTATTGTAGGATAATAAGATGGGTCAGGTCATGATGTAATTAGTGCACCAGCTTATAATTATAAATTAAAACATTGTACTGAGATGTAAATAGAGTCTTTTGTAAGTAACATCTAGTTGTTTCGGATGTAGGTAACGAAGTTAATGGCAATAATCTTGATACAGCCAAAGATCAAACAATAATTTTCTAGAACACTCTGTTTAGTTCTAAGATCTTCACTTGTTTGTGACTATGTAGAAAAGTATGCGAGACCATTTCCATCCAGTGGCTGAAGCACGAACTAACGTAAATTCGAACGACTTTTGAATCTGAACATATGTATACAATTGAACAATTCATATTATATTATTTTTTTAATGTTTATAGCCTATTTTTTGCAGTGCTGGGCAAAGCCTCCCTTTTTTTCTTATATTATACAAATAAATAAAATTAAAGTGTTTGTTTGTGATATCAAAATAACAGCTCGCAGATTCATTCATTCAATTTGTGAATTTGTGATTTCCAGGTTTTTCCTTTATTTATTTATTACTTCAACTTTTTTGGGTGATGCAAAGACAAACAGTAGTAGGTGCAATTACAAAAAATTGAGGCTTAAATATTTATTTAAATTTAAAGATATACATATACCTGTTACAAACTATGGATATTATTTATATACCTAATTAAATATACATAAATACACAAATATACTAAAACAAAGAACAAAAACATTGGGAATACATTACCGTTGTGATGATACTGCCAGCTAGTTTCTTATTGTTTTATTTTCAAAAGCTGTAGCTGTGGAATGACCACTTGTAGGTATCATGTAGGTAATTAATTATCTACGTCTCAATATCAAGTCTAGTCGAAGTCAGATTTTGTTCTCGTTTTTATTATCCATCCATTCTACCTGTGAAGGTCGTTCATACGAGTCAACAATCTTTGTCTGAGGATGTCCAAAATTTGGCAACAGCACTACTCGATCTGGCACGTCGCCTGATAACGCTAGCCAAATATGATTAGTAAACAATACGGTTTACAATATGTCAATAATGTCATAAATGTCATAATTATTCCGTTTTATGAAAAGCG
This sequence comes from Mesoligia furuncula, assembly GCA_916614155.1. Classification (NCBI taxonomy): domain Eukaryota; kingdom Metazoa; phylum Arthropoda; class Insecta; order Lepidoptera; family Noctuidae; genus Mesoligia; species Mesoligia furuncula. The sequence continues at coordinate 8,044,598 of OU744794.1, forward strand.
TTCGATTTCACAATTGGTTGAAATAATAGTTATACGTAGCTCAATAAAAACTTTGTTTAAATAATTACCCTGAGAAATGGATTTATTTCGACATTAAATCAATTTCAGTGCGTAATTCATAACATAAAACAAAACAATTTACTAACACATATAGACTTTTTCCTTTCCCTTTCATTGTATTCAAACATTTTTCAATAAACAATTGTAAAAAATATTATAAATAAAAATACAAAAATAACTCCACTAACATATAAATAAATACAATTCACTACACATAATTTATTTCGAATTTCCAACATATTTAAATTGTATATTTATCCTGTATAGACATAGGATAAAATGCAATAATAAATAATTCTAGAAATTCCCCAATGCGTCACCTTATATAGGTACATTGGACTAATTATTAGTTTCGATAAATAAAAGGTGCGTCAATTACCTAAGTACTATGTTTTCTCAAATATTGGCGCCAAGGTTGGACTTTGTACTTTTGTCATCTAAACTAGCCAATGTTGGCCCTAAGAATAATCACAAAAATTGGGAACGAAGTAATCAAAGTTTATAAAATTCACAGACGATTTAGCTTTATAGATTGTATTCCCAGAAACGAAAAAGCGTCAATAAACAAGACCGTTTGAAACTTAATTTAATATTTTGTAGGTACTACAAAACATGTTTCTGCATAATTTATAAAACTACCAGCGCTTATCGAAGCTTATTGCTCATAATTCTATAGCAAATTGTTTTCGACAAAGAAATAACTTGCTTAGATTGGGAATAAAACAAAACCCACAGTAATCCCAGGTTTTCAACCAACTGTCATTCCAGATTATCAAACATTGTTTCCAATTGACACGAACATACCAAGGGCGAATTTCACCTATGAAACTGAATGCGATCAGCATATCAAAACCGCAACACAGACCTGTCAGTATCAATCTTCCACAACAATCATCACTGACAGCTCTTGAACGCAGTTTAAATGTTCTGATCAGGGGGCCTAAAAAGGCCACTTTGGCAGAATCATAAAAGGATAACATTATGAATCATAATATGGCGACGACAGTCCGTGTTTTTCTTTTTTTCGCTACACTATGTAGGTATAATCAAAGAGATTGGGATTGGATTTGGATTGGATTGATTGGTATTTTAGCACAGACAAAAAAAATAACTGAAAAATCCTTCACCAATGGGATTTGATACGATTAACAGTTAACTGTACATTATGATTCATAATGACATCCTTTTATGATTCTGCCAAAGTGGCCTTTTCAGGCCCCCTGATCGCGTTCAGTCTTATAGGCGAAATTCGCCCTAAGCCATTAAAGTAGGGATTCTAACTGAATGTTGGCTCTTAGAAATTAATGTAGAGCATCATTCGCATCGCCTGTTGTTTAATTTGTTCTTCCAACGTGCAGATCGACCATTGGCCTCATGACATCTTGTCATACGTCACCGCATACTCACGGATAGACCCCGTTGTAGACATTAATGTTACCGTTTTCCTTATAAGCGTGGAATTATATTGTAATTTATATGTTTTTCGAAGCAAGTTTATTCAACGTGACAACGGATTGAGGATTCATTAATTTGTTTTTTCCAACTATAATTAATTTGAACATTTTTTTAAGGCTCAGGTATGTGGAATTATAAAGTTTTGCCTTCTACCGATAACATAAGCATAGCATAATCAGCACCCACTATTACGCTCAATTTGAATCATTTTGAAGCATATTTCTAATCCATTGCTCCTTAAGTTCGAAAATGTGTCTGCTCAACAACACAAATAACGCAATGAATGTTGTTGAACTGTCAAAATGAAACCCATTGTTACTGATAGTGTGTTACGCAATTATCCTGCTGGTTATAATGTTCCCAGTGCTGGGGCTCAGGCCTGCTGTCTTCGAGAGTGAGTGGGCTATACAGGGTTACTTTTCAAAGACCATCCAAATTTTTACATGGTGTTCTACCCATGAATATAAACAACTTTCACTATGGGACCAACTCTGAAATCACGAAAAAAAAATCTGCTGTTTCATACAAAACTTCAATACCTACTTGACCAAAATGTATGAAACAGCAGACTTTTTTTCGTGTTTTCACAGTTGATCCCGTAGTGAAAGTTGTTTATATTCATGGGTAGAACACCATGTAAATATTTGGATGGTCTTTGAAAAGTAACCCTGTATAATAGACCAGGCGGACCCAGGTAGATGTCACAAGTCTTCGAATTTTTGATTCTTTATAGGACATGCCGGTTTCCTCACGGTGTTTTTTAATTCATATAATTAAAAAATCAGAAGATAAGTTATTCATTAACACGCTTTTATTAGGTCGGCCTGTATGTAACTAACTATGTAATGGAATCTAAGGTAACTAATTCAACCATCTTCCAAGGGTCGTAGCGTAATGAAAATTGGCAGCTGAATGTAGTTCTGATGACAATACAATAATGTGGTACTGTCGAACTGATCTGATGATGGAGCCGGAAGATACGAACTGGAACTTCATGATGGAAAATCGTATCATAGCCGTTTTGGATTTCTTAGAAAAGTCTTGTAATGAACTTTGACCACGATTAGGTTTCAAGATCTGATGATGAAACCGGAAGATAGGCACTGGTGTTCCATAATAGAATATCGTATAGTAGTAGTAGTATAGTCGTGTTTGCACGCGTGTTTTTCTAGTGTTTTTATACTATTAATTTATTTTACTAATACGCACCAGATATTGCCAATGCACGCACGATGACTTGTAAATAAATGCCTACTAAATAATCACTAAAGCAATACCTCACTAGCTATATTTAATAACTAGCAGCGTCCCGCGGTTTCACCCGCATACGTGTCGATTCCGTGGGAATATCGGACTAAAAACTATCCTACGTCCTTCCCCGGGATGCAATCTATCTTTCTGCCAAATTTTATCCAAATCCGTTCCGTGGTTTAGGTGTGAAAAGGTAACATACAGACAGACAGAGTTACTTTCGAATTTATAATATGGATTTATAAAATGGATAGTATGCATTAACGCCACGCTCTAGTATCAAACAAACTGCTTAAGCCTATACTTACACAAAGTGTCACGACAATACACCAATATTAGCTTAAGGACTGCAAATAGTAACTAATAACAGTTGCACCTAACATTTATCAAATAAAACATTCAATTTTTAACCGCAACTTAGTGGCGATAAATACAAGTCACACTTGCAAATGACCCAGTAATACTGGCTAAATAGCTAATTATTTGTTCATTTATTTACATTTCTGATACTTAGTTTTCTATTTTCTCACACATTTCCTTAGCACTGGATAAAATTTTCCGGTGTCGTTTTGCGTTCGACTTTATTGCCTACATTGGATTACTTTGTGAAAAAAAAAACAGTGGCACTTTGGGAGTGCTGACAAAAGTGAAAACAACTGACATATCGGATATACATTAAAACCGAGTATATCCCGAGGACAGCCGAACACATCCGAAGCGGGTATTTTTTTATTCGTCTTATAAACAAAACACGCGCGGTGTCGCTTACGGTAACGGTGGCGCGAGTTCAATGGTATTTTCCATCTCAAAAAATGTCTACGCGCCCAAAAAAAGTTTTCACTCCAAAAAAACAAAACACGCGTGTCTCTCAACAGAAGGAGTTCTTTATTGGAAGTTCCCTTGTACTCTGGAATTTTACTTATTATCGAACAAATTCTTTTCTATGAGACCATAATTCAGGTACAGACGCCAGCACATCAAGCTACTCGAAACTGTCAAATTTTCCCAACCAACTTTGAACCCTATGCTTTAGCGATAAAGTTGAAATCTATTAAAGAAATTCGACAGCTAGTAGTAGCTTAATGTGCTGGCGTCTGTACATATTTCAACATACAATAAGCTATCACCTTTTTCATATGAGGGTATATTGAAAATAAATAACCACACGTTACGTTCCTCACACACTAATTTTTTTTCCGATACTGTATACCACAGTTTCAATAAAAAACACCGGGATATAGAGATAGCCGTAAAAAACATAAACAAATTCTCCGAAGCAGCGGAGAGCTACCGAGGTCGCAAAATAATTGCATTTTCCCTTAATATCATCATCGGATTTCCGCAGCAATAATTAAATCCGCAGGATTACACGTGCCGGCGGCACACACGCCCATGCATTCCCTAGTATGCACGTGTATTTATGTGTGTGTGTGCGTGGGATGTGCAAAGTGCCACCCTTTCAGTGCAACCCACCTGTGCGATTATGGTCGAACTGGGAATTCAATCAAATTAAATGGATACCACATTCGAATACTTGGAAATGAAAAGCTGCTTTTCATTTTGTCTTGATTTCATTTAGTAGAATTAATTAGTAGTCGAATATTTTAGTGTTTATTTATCAAGATGCAACTTACATTAACGAGGTTAAGTAGAGCTTCTTTCAGCCAATTACCGAAGCTTTTCTTAAAAATTCTAGTCAAATTATTCCAACGAAACCCACGCATTTACTTCTCCTTTCTCAATACAAAATTACTGTCAAAACAAACCGATACCCATTGAGTCGAAGCTCCATCGCGATATTATAATTATTATGTACATTAGGATTCTGGACATAACAAACGCGTGGGTGTACCCCCCATTCGCCCTACCTCCCCCCTGCAGCCAGAAGGTCGAACCGCACCGTTGCGACTAGTTGCGCGGTAGGGTGGGCAAAACAGGTGTTTCAGTTATGTCGAAATGCAGAGATTCTGTATACTGTTTATTCGCGATTTATTCTAGAGTGATGCTCCCTCTAATTTGTGTATCGTTTTTGTTTAGCCGTTAAGTTTGATGTGGAAATCTTAATAGTTAATTGGACTTTGAATGCGGAAAATATGTTTAATGTAGGTAGATTTAAGTCATGTGATCGGTAAAATACCAGTACTTATAGGCTTAACACCTTGCCTATTTTATTTTAAATACTTTTTAATACCACAACCTGTAACCATGAATATATTTATTTATTTATGACAAAAAGTACATAAGGCGTTATCACTACTTTCCCATATAAATCACAACTCAATTTAACTAACAGCAATTATAATTGAATTAATTACCTGACAGCACTAGGGCTTGACCGAGAAAGGATCTATAATATTGTCACATCTCTATCTTGTTCGTCGAGGCGTGTCCATAGCAACCAGATTGTGGCAACCGCCATGCCAGCCTTATTGCATCCGGGATATCCGCAAAGTGAAATAAAATAACGGACATACAAAGGCATGTTGGGTATAGGTTTTGGTTTATAATAAATTGAATATCTATTTGCTGCGGTGATAATATAATTACCATTTAGTGAATGATTAGGTACATTTTTTTGTTAACTTTGATTTATCTCATTTTTCATTCGGCACGTTGGGCTGAATAAAAATACTACATAATATTAAAAAACATATCGTCATATAATTTTGCCGCTTATTATTAAATGACGCCATTGTCATCTTTTTAAAAGTACCTATTGTTAAAAAAATCGAAGTTTTTTGTTAAGCTTAATATTTGAAGTTTTTGTGTCCACCGCCCTTTGTATCATGGACAGTAAAATTAAGGCCCAAAATTTTTGCTTATTTTTGCATTGAACCGAGATAGTTAATCTAATTATTATTAGGGTTGTCGAAAATACTTGTAGGTACAATGGAAAATAGCAGTCAAAAATGTTGACACAAGAGCAATAAACTGGATCTGTCATGGCTGTCGTTTTTCAGACAATCACAAATGCGCTCTATGAAATGAACTTTAGGGGATTAGGATTGCAGACTAAAAACATAAACAGTTTTTTTATGTTACCTCTGACAGATATTGTAGTCTGTTGTTTAATGCAGTTGTTTCGAATTTGTTGGTATGGTTATTCAATAACCAATATTGTAGCTACTGTGATGATTGAGAGAGAAGAGTGTCCATGGAGTTTCTTGTCCGTTCTTCTACATCTACGCTTTAGAATGGGATATTTTCTGACGGACCGACTTCTTGACAATTCAAAAATGGTAAAATGTAAATGGTTTAATTGAAATAAATGCTTTGAGATTGAGTTTGATAATGAATTTGCTGTGGACACCATATTTTGCGTATGTGTTTGTCTTGTGTCAATTTTGTTTGTTAATATTTTCGGTAAATGAAAATAATGATTTTTAGTCATTACAAATACTTTGATTTTATTATGCTATTTAAAAGATAAAATAAGTAGCGCTAAGCTTAAGATAATACTTGAAATTCTCGTTATCGCAATAAAATCGATAAAGGTACTTTTTTAAACCAGTATATTTGAGTTTAGCATAGTTTAAAAACCGGTATATTTGAGGTTAGTACAGTTTATTGTGAATATTCGTAGCATTCCGTTATGATTTCGTGCGATTGTTATTACGTCTGTCTGTAACACTTGGCAAATTCCCATATTGACCTACAAACAAAAGATAAGCGAGTGAATCAGCTTCTTATTATGCCCCACATGTTTTAGGTGGGAAGTGGGGAAAACAGTACCTACTATTACTTCTACTTACTGCAAAATCTAGACAATTCATCTAAGAATTCAGAAAAAAAAAACATCTAAAAGCTTTGATAACTGTTGGATGCAATTTAGAAAGTGGTTCGTGACATTTATCATAAAGATCACTCCACCACTTTATGAGAAATTCCTGTCTCAAACGCTTCTTTGAGTAACCGCTTTTTTCGTCACCTTCCATTTCCAAGTCTTCTCTAAGAAATATTCAGACCACATCACACTTGCTCTGTACATAAAATATTAATCTTTCTCGGAATTTTCACCTTGAGAGTAAAATCAAAGGCGTGCAAATCCGATAAAGACATTAAACCTACAGAGTGAAACCCCTGGAATATCTACAAAGCTCTATACCTAGACGTACCTATACCGGCGTATATATGACGTATATACGTCGAGCTACCGTAGGTGCGGTGCCTGGAAACCGCTCGCCCACGTACTCTGATCCTTGACTACCGATTTTTTCATTACAACCTAAGTGAGTGTCATTATTGAAAATTTGATCTGTGTCACAATCCAGTTTAAGTGCATCTGTCTCGCTCTCGCTTTATGAGCTGTAAACTGGACCACTAGTTTAGCCAGGGGCTTTGACTTGTCTCTTAAGATACAGGTCTCTTAATTTAAGAGACAGTGTTTAAATTTTTGTTTGCGTAGATTTTTTTAGCCTTCAACTGCTGTACATACAATTATGTATCATTTTAGTAGTCTACCACTGTGCTCAACCTGTGTTTATGTATTATTTTGGATAAATAAACATTATTTAGTTAATAATTAACCTTTTGACCGCCACACGTCAAAAACTCAAAACGTGCCCTCGGCGTCAAAGTCTGTCATGTAGTCGAACCGTGGCGTGCTGGGCACACTTTGGTTTGTCATCTATACATGACTGGAATTGGAACTGGAACTGGACTGGACTGGACTGGAAAAGGTCAATTAACTTGAAGATTCAGTGTTAATCAATCTACCTAGCCTTTTCCCGAACTATTTTGGAGTCAGCTTCCAGTCTAACCGGACGCACCTGGAAACCAGTATTTTAAATAGAGCGACTACCTAACCCTTTGATACCCCTTGGGACCAACTTGAAAATTTTGTGTGTCATTCATAATGTTGTTATTTTCGTCATTGATGTTTTCTTCTTTATGTTCTTCTCCCGTGTTCATTTTAATGGGCAATTTATTGATTGGTCCATATTTGGAATATATGGAAGTATCCCAGGTAATTATGTGAAAAGCATGATATATTGTTATGACCAATAAGGATTGTAAATGTGGTGATATTTTATATTTGCTTAAGGATTCCACGATCTGTAATTGAATGCTGTTAATTAATGTGAGCGTATTTTGCGTTTGGCATAATTTGTTTTGCAATCTAAATTTGTTCTCTATTACCCATTCTGTTGCAAATTACTTTACAATTTTGTTCATACTATTTTAACTGTGTCATTATGAACTTAAAACGGGATTTTGAACTTACTAAATCTGATACTATACGGGGTTATTGGTAAAACATTAACAACCTCTTAAGAGGTCATTGTACTCATCATTCTGAACAACTTTTACTATGGGACCAAACCTGAAATCGCGAAAAATAAAACATGTTCCCCACATTTATGTTGGTATATAACAAAATGTAGGGAACAGCTGATTTTTTTTCGCTATTTTTGATTGGTTCATAGTAAAAGTTGTTCATAATGATGATTACAATGACCTCTTAAGAGGTTGTTAATGTTTTACCAATAACCCTGTATAATATCTGATCCGCAAAAAATATAAATTCTCTGATTGCTCATCGCTGGACAGAAGCTACTCTTCTTTTCATCGATTACATTAATTTAGTCTTCCTCTTTCAATATTAAACGTAGGTTTATTTGCTATTAACCAGCTGTATATCTATTTTGTCGTTGCATTTCCCACTCCAAGGTTCCAGTGAAACATTCCTGTTGAAAGCTCTCTACAGAGTAAATATAGGTAGAGAGTTATTGGATTCAGGGAATCGTTGAAGCGTGCCGTGTAAAATTTCCTCTTTAAAATTGTTCACTCGTGATATGGAATCGCAATTCCTGAATTCACAATAATTTTGACAAGACTAAGGATGATTTTATGTATATTGTGATTGACATTATTATCTTTTTCTAGCCCAGCATCTAGAAAATTATTATTGTGCTCATCTTTTTCTTATTAACATAGACTGACTTGTAAAGATCTAGATCATGGCTACGATCTTGAGAAGGCAGAATCATCTGTGCATACACGCTTCATTTAACACTCATTTTGTTCTCATATTTCTTTCTAAAGCCACGCCATAATGTCCTAAAGGCATTACATTGATCATATTTATACTCTCCAGACTACAGAATCTTAGATACATTTCGGGGAAATTGTGCCACAATTCTCGCTCACATTTCTACGTCTATAAGGGGTGAGAATATAAATAATTTTACCTCTTCACGGTATTTCCCAGGGCTCAACTGTGACTAATGAGACAGAATTAGTTTTTCTATTGTTCATCATCTGCCTAGCCTTTTCCCAACTATGTTGGGGTCGGCTTATTAGTTTTTCTATTGTTATAAATCAAATTTTGATTTTCCCACACTTGAGAGGAGCGATGATGCCGCCACATCCCACTTCCTTACTACCCCAATTTGAGGACTATGAACTCCATATTTCCGAGAAAAACAAGCGCTCTTAATTTGCGTTGTTTTTTTTCTTCTTTATTCGCTTGTCGGGGTAATTATTTCCATTAATCTAAGGTAAAGGCTTTCCTTTTTGAGTGTTACGTGAAAGATATTCTCAGTTATTTACCTCTGAGCGAGGCCAGTTCACGGCTTTACGCTTATGTTAACCTTTTAAGAAAAAAACTTAATGAGCCGTGAGAAAAAAGGGAAAGACTGCGTCGTCGTTAATGCTTAGGCTTCACTTAAATTTGCATACACTCTCTTCCAGTTCATTTAATTAAAGTAAATAAGGCTGAGGTCAGTTTGAAACAACAAAGTCAATAGCTTTTTTTATGTACGCATTGTTGTAGGTTCTCCAGGAGGGGTTCAAGCTCTAGGGGTAATAGAGTTAGGACCATAATATGGGAAAAGTATAGCACCCTGACAACAACGCGTTGATTATGTAATACCAGGTTTTTTGATTAAACCAAAATGTTATCCTGTTTGAGTCAGGATGTGTAATCGAGTGGTAGATAAAATGTTGAGGTAAATCAAGTTTACCTCAATTAAATACGTTTTGCAGCAAAATGATTAAATTGAGGTAACACTGTTTTGGTTACAATCTGTTGTAGGTGAAGCTGATAATTAGACCACACGATAATCACCTGCAGAGGGAACGTGATAATGCATGATTAGACGCAAGTGCCGCGTAACAAGCCACCTATAAACACAGTGACCTGACACCCCCTGCCCCGCACCACCCTGCACCCCCTACAAACACCCTTTGACCTACACACGGGCAATGCCAGTTAAATGCACACAAACGCACACACGCTCAACTAAACACACACCGACAAGCTTTCATGCGTAGGCCAACGCACACTACAGCAAAATGGGGGAAACTGGGCAAACATGACACCGTGAACTATATTTCAAACACACATAGGAACGTTCATGCACCAACTCACACTCTAACAGAATCGGAATTTTGCGCTAGCGCGAATAATAAAAATTTTCTTTTGCCAACTGAAAAATGACGGAATTAAATGTTGACACTTTAATTTAGACTGTTCAAGTCCTAATCGCGAGGCGTCAAAACGAAAACATTTTTCGCTTTCACTTTTAATTGCTTTCAAAGAAAATATTTCATGCAATAAATTTCAGTTTTACGAGCTAACTAGACGTCATTTATTTTGAAACAAAATATTTGGGGGCTATTTTTAACATCAAACAGTTACGCAGTTAGTTAGTAGTTATGTACCTAAAATATTATAATGATACGAAATTCAATATTTAACAAATCTGACGTTTGATAATATGAATACACTGGAACTACTAATAAATTAAATTTACCACGAAATTGAAGACTTAACTGGTCCTATAAAAACTGTAAAAGCTACTCAAGTAGAAAAATAAATACTGGCATATATGTTATATTTTGCAATTTTCTTGTAACATGATGAATTATGAAATTAGGTCACATAAAAAGCAACCTAGAACTTAATCACGTCAACAGTGCCTCACATCACGCACTAATAGAAAACTAAGGCGACTAGGGTCGGTTTATGACTGAAACTATTTATTTGAAGGAACTTTAAAAAATATATACGTGAACTCTTCTTGTAATTTCGGAAATTTTTGAACATTATTCTCAAAACTTTGTAATGGATTCAGTACCAAGTTAGTAGAATAATTTTCAAACAGTTTTTGATATGAGAATGCTAAAAATAATAAAGCAGATAATATAACAAAAAGTCAAACAACACAAATATCAGTGCTAATTATTTTTACTAAACAACTATCATAGGTATTGACGAAATCAAGGATGAAATACCAAATACTGTTTTTACCTGTAAAGAAACTATTTGAAACGAACAACAATATTGATAACATTGTTTTCATATACCTATATATTTTCCCTTTGCATTTTAATGCACGTCATAGTCCCGGTGAGATGTTGCTTACCGATAATGTGATTAACACGACTACAGCAGAATTATTGCAGTAAGCTTGGTACTAAGTGTGTATCATGAAACCTTGCAAGAAACAAACGCCCTTTGCGACCACTGACGTGTAGCACCCTCGCGTGTTTGCTGTGGACCAGCGATAAATTACTTCTGTATCGTTATGTTCTTTTCTTTTATAAAGTGTATAGAAACGCAACGTTGTGCTAATTGAAACTGAAAAACATAATAAAACTTAAGAGAAAGCAAATGAGCCAATGGATAACAAACAAAAGACACCTAGCAGATATAAGTACGGGAAGTAGAAACAATTATGAAGGATCCTACAAAGTTCATCAATCAATTGGAACAGTTCTCAAATTAAAATAAGAAAATACTCCACTTTTTCTATCTATCCGATAAGCAAGCCTACCTTTCGAATTCTACCGAATTCCAGTAGGAATTTCTGAAGACTTGTAACTTAAAACAAATGACTTTAATAGCAACAGACTCGACGTTAACTCTGATGAAAATGCGAATAATTACAGTGTAATTCCTTGTCGAGTAGGGTTCGTAACTTAGGTTCATTAAATTCCACCTTGAATTGGTGTATAAGATGAAAATTTTACTTACTAGAAACTTAATTATTTTATTGTAACTTGTTAATGTTACTTATTTACCTAATTTAAAATCTTTCTCCGCGTTTCAATACTTAATCCGGTTTGATAATGATTTATAATTCATTCAAATCAGATTAGATGCAGGACGTCATTAATTGATAATTTTCATACTAATCTATTATTTGACTATTCATATCGGCTAACTGTTTACCAAGTTCGCCTATATTGTGTTCTATAATATCGGGATCAATCAATGGTTTAATTTAACCTTACAGTTTATTTATTCCTTTACGTCCCCATTGTGTCCATTAACCGTTGTTTAATTATTATCGTCCACGTATGCGTAGACACAATACTTAGATTCAGGGATCATTACTATTATATTTATAGCAAAGCGCACAAAAGGTTATGTGTTTCTATGAATATTGGTACTGTTGTTATGGCATCGTTGGTCCTCACTAGTGAATAGTCCCGGGAAATCCCGGAACCGAAAGTACCGGGAAATCCCGGAAATTTGCGTCGTCTTTGGAACCGGGATTGTTTAAACCAAATCCCGGTTCTTTCGGTACTTTCGGGAAAAGATACTTCGCGTTTCGAATATTTCTAATTTTATAGCATAAAGCCCGATCGCTTAAAGCGGAATACACTTGCTACCTAGCATGCACAAGAAGCATGCATGCTACAAGAGCATGCTGCACGAGGGTACGGGAGGGGCTAGTGGCGGCCATCGCGTCTTCGGAATGTTGTGCTTTGCGTTGTGTTTGTGATTTTGGTGGACAGTGCTTCGCAAAAAAGACTCAAAAAAGACTGCTTCCTTTGGGCAGAGCCAGCTTACGAAACTAAAGACCGATGATGGCAGGATCGTATCTGCCAAACCTGAGCTGTTGAGAAAGATCGAGAGGTTCTATGGACAGTTATACACGTCAACAAGGAACCCCGTTATGGATCTGGCAAACGACCCAAGAGCTAGATTAACCCGACACTATACCGAAGACATCCCGGACGTCAGCCTGTACGAGATTAGGATGGCTCTGAAGCAGCTCAAAAATAACAAGACGTGCGGGTGATGACGGAATTACGGCCGAGCTCCTGAAGGCCGGCGGAAAACACGTTCTTAAGGCCCTTCAAAAGCTGTTTGATTCTGTCATCATACTCGAGGGCAAAACACCGCAGGCATGGAACAAAGGTGTGGTGATACTTTTCTTTAAGAAGAGCGACAATGCCCTTCTTAAGAATTATAGGCCCATCTCACTTCTGAGCCATGTCTACAAGCTGTTTTCGAGAGTCATCACGAACCGTCTGGCGCGCAGGTTTGACGCCTCCCGAACAAGCCGGATTCCGTAAAGGCTTTAGCACCGTAGACCACATACATACGCTGCGACAGGTTATACAGAAGACCGAAGAATATAACCTGCCTCTCTGCTTAGCGTTTGTGGACTACGAGAAAGCCTTTCATTCGATTGAGACATGGGCTGTGCTGCAGTCTCTTCAACGGTGCCAGATCGGCTATCGGTACATCGAGATGCTGAAGTGTCGGTACGAAAACGCCACTATGTCAGTCCGACTGCAGGATTACACCTCGAAACCTATCCTTTTGCAGCGAGGTGTGAGACAGTGCTGAGACTATGGAGGACCTCAGTACAATGCTCGATGACCTCAGTAGAGCCTCCGAAAGAGTGGGTCTTAAAACGAACATGGACAAAACGAAGGTCATGTCAAATGCCCATGTAACACCCACTCTCATAAAGATCGGAGACGCTACACTCGAAGTCGTGGACGAGTATGTTTACCTAGGACAAACTGTCCAGTTAGGTAAGTCTAACTTCGAAAAAGAGTTCGATCGTCGAATCCGACTCGGCTGGGCAGCGTTCGGGAAGCTACGCAATATCCTCTCGTCCCACATACCTCAGTGTCTCAAGATGAAAGTCTTTGACCAGTGCGTGTTGCCAGTGATGACTTATGGCACTGAAACGTGGTCACTCACAATGGGCCTTATAAGAAGGCTGAAAGTCACCCAAAGGGCAATGGAGAGAGCTATGGAGTTTCCCTGCGTGATCGAATCAGGAATGAGGAGATCCGCAGGAGGACCAAGGTAACCGACATAGCCCGAAGAATTGCCAAACTTAAGTAGCAGTGGGCAGGGCACATTGCTCGCAGAACAGATGGCCGATGGGGCCGAAATGTTCTGGAGTGGTGACCGCGTACCGGAAGACGTAGCGTTGGAAGGCCTCCCACAAGGTGTTCCGACGACCTTGTGAAGGCCGCGGGAACCCGATGGATGCGAGTAGCACAGAACATCTTTCGGCTGAAATGATGATGATGAATTATGTTAATAAATAACAATTTAAAAAATGTCGGTTAAGATTATCTAATCAATAATATTGAGTCTGATTAATGCTACGCTTTAATTTAATTTGGTTATGCAGAATTGCAATAGGAGTCATGTTGATTTAAATCATTATTTTGTTTGGAGAAGATGTTTAATCAATTTTTCTGATAAATATTATCTAGGATTAGGTACAAAAATGTTTTAATGTTAATAAAGATGTTGCTGGTAGAATATGCGTAGTTACCAATAAAACAAGAAATAAAACGTTTAATTTGATTTGATTTAAATGTTTTTATTTTGCCCTGTCATTTCGTCTTTCTTTTACTTTCTCCGTTTCAACTCTTCATCTTTTAAAGGCTTACTTAAAGTATCGAAAGTACCGGGAATCCCGGTTCTTTAGCCAGAAGGTCCCGAAAATCCCGGTTCTTTAAAACAGAACCGGTTCTGCATTCCCTAGTCCTCACCACCCACGGTACTGTAACAAATACATTTATATTAGTATTCGTTTTCGTAGTTTTTAGTTTTTCGTATCGTATTACCCAGTAACTGGGTTGTGGAGGTCAGATAGGCAGTCGCTCCATGTAAAATACTGGTATTCAGCTGCATCCGGTTAGACTGGAAGCCGACCCCAACATAGTTGGGAAAAGGCTAGGCAGATGATGATGATGATTCGTTTTCGTAGTTTCTGTTATAATTGGTCTTTCTTTTCATGTTTAGTTATTGTTAATAAAATTAATCTCTTTCTCTTTGTTACTAAAAAGTGGGTATTAATTTAATTCGTAAGTTGTTTAAAGTGTGTTTGTGATTTTAATCACAACAGTTACAAAACCTACCAACATAACATAAATATACGCCTAGCTACTAAAACGTTATATAAATTTCTCTACCTCTCCATTTCAAATATTGCTTCCCACCACCCACGCAAGTAAGCAAATAATAAAGTATATTAAATATTCCGATATCGTCTCGAGGAAAATTAATTTCGAATTCAATGGTATCAACAAGTTTTAATTTATAAATGACAGAATCCTCGTCTTATGTGACATAAATTACCTATACTTGTTTTATCTTCCTACTTAAAGCATTAAAGAAAAAAAACAATGATTTCTTAAATTTGGATACTATCAAAAACGATTTCAACAAAATGCATAAATATGAGAATAATACGAGATAATACGACAGACTATAACTTAAATTTATTATGAGAATGATTATTACAGAAATGGCTTGTTAGTTTCAAATTTGATTAATTTAGTTGTACTAGTACTACAATAACCACTTTTCTGTGGCTAACGATGATAAAAACGCAGAACCAGCTAAACTAAAACGCAAGCAAAGATAATAACACTACAAGGCTTGCTACAAAAACGGATCGATGAATACAACATTTGTCAAAATCCATCAATTTACATGCTACGAGGGAACATCCGTCATCCGTTCGCACTCACTGCTAAAGTAGTCGCCATGTAGAATATACAAAATAGTTCAAATAGCAACGCTGTAGACTAATCCCAACAAAGTGAAACATTAAATTTACCATAAAGCGCATACAAGACAGCAGGTCACACAGATTTGCATAATGACCCTACTATTAGCCCACATGACCCCGTTTTTTGCCTAACTGTGCTGTTAACACTGATAATCAATGTTTTCCTGTTACGAGCACCGTGTCTGTTAACTGTCTCATTTTGATGAACACAACTTTCTTGTGTCAAACTTTTGAGTTTAGAGTCCCTGCCATCTTTAAAATTTTGCGGCCTCCACCATTTTTACGTTTCTCATTTCTTCCATTCATTCTTCGAAAACTTGATCCACAGAAAAATAAACTTCACATTTGGGATTGTGCCAAATACTTTTTGTAATGTTTGAACGTAAAACGCCTACTTTGTTTTGTCGTTATTGTTTAACAAAGGCGGACCATGAATTATGTATGTCGATATTAGGTACGATATCCATACCGTCAATGACAGCGTCATGTTGAAGAGATTTGCGGATAGTCATAATGAGAATAATTTTACCTTTTGTATCCTTGTAATGATTTTGTTATTATTTTCCATTCAATTCACTGTTACAAGGTAGGTGATCCCTGCTATTTATTTATTCTATTTTTACTTTTAATATTAATATGGTCTCTTTTTGCCGCTAGTAGTAATTTCGTTTTAATAAGATTCAAAGAATAGAATATCTTCAAAACTCTTTATATTAACAAAAAAACGATTTCTACTTATTAATCTCTATTCTATAAGTACAATTTTGCATAACGATATATCATTATTTTATTACGTTCTTCACACTCATAGATTAACGAGAGACTTTATCGGACCCAATAGACCAATAAAGCTGGTTCCACCACTGATTACGTAATCGTTGTAAACATTATCACTTAACTGTTAGGTACAAACGCTAGCACATCAACCTACGCGAAACTGTCAAATTTCCCCAATCAAATTTGAACCTAATACATTTGCGATAAAGTTGAAAATCTATCAAATAAATATGACAGATTGTAGTAGCTTGATGTGCTAGCGTCTGTACGCAGTAGGAATGTGTGATGTCCGGTCGGTTCATCTCTGACCTTGCTTTGGAGCTTATACTATTATTAATTTATGTCTACAAAGTTCGTTTTTACTTTGTCATTTACATGTGCTTTTTTGTTTGATAACAAGTTTTTTACTTTTGATTTGATCTTCAAAGAGTCTAAGTATGATTAAGTTCGGTTTCAACTGTCAATTATACATCATATATTATAGTATTAGAAATAATTTTAACAAATTTAAGTATGATTGAATATTATAAATACATTTCATTATTTATTATACATATACCCCTATTTATCAGCAGTCACAAACAATTATGAGGAAACATACACTTAAAACAATCACTTACCGACTATAATGCTTCGAGAACAGTGACAAATAGCTTTATCTGTTATGATGGACATCAGCTACCGGATTATGGATAAATCAAAAACCAAACGTCTATCACAGGTTCTAACGATACCAGACCAGGAGATAAGCAAAGCTGTTTATCCATAAGGAGCATTACTTAATACTCTATACGACTACCAAAATACTATTCTGTTTACGTAATTATCTTTGCATTTTTGTTACGTCACCCAGTTCTATAATATCTGTCATCGGCCTTGTTTCGCTATGGTCACAATCACGACCATGGCTTCATGGCACAAGCGCGATGACGAGAGCTTTTGGCCTTAATAAATCGTCATTTACTACGACTTTATGACAATAGCAATAAGGGACACAGTTAAGAATTGATTCATGTTATGATTTATCACTATCGTTTACTTGGAAACGTGTTTTATTGGAAGTGTTTTTGAATTAAGCTTTGTGATTTTAGTATTCATGTTTGGTTTTGTTTGCCTGCAGGTAACAGCTGTTGACGTCCGCAGTAGCAGCCAGCCCAAAGGCAACTCTTTTTCTCGCCCCCGCTCCCCGCATCCCCTTCCAAGATTGCTGCCACCATGGGTCGGAAGAAAATACAAATATCCCGGATTACGGACGAACGGAATCGACAGGTTGGTACCTAATTTATAACAAAACCGTATTTTTACACTAAGAATTCCAATGATAATAGGATCAGTATAACCAGTTGCACGCACAGTTAAATCGGCCAGTTTTGGCAATATTCATTTAAAGTAATATTAAGGTACTTATGA
Source organism: Mesoligia furuncula (assembly GCA_916614155.1). Lineage (NCBI taxonomy): Eukaryota > Metazoa > Arthropoda > Insecta > Lepidoptera > Noctuidae > Mesoligia > Mesoligia furuncula. The sequence goes on from OU744794.1 coordinate 8,062,336, forward strand.
TAACTATAGGTAATAAAAATATTTACAAAAAATTTTGAAACCGAACCGACTTTTAGAAGAATGATGGATGATATCTTCTCAACGTTGCCCATAGCAATTTTTGAGCTTATATAAACCAAAAGTGATACTTGCAACGTGCAATTCGAAGTCCGTACATAATATTTGAGGAGAGTGAAATGACCTTACCATGAGGCATGACCTAACAGATGCGGCCTATCAACACTCCCACTGCAAAACATTATCGCGACGGGACAACGACCGCTCCCGCTTGTAATTTATTAATTATACGATTACACTGTATATCAACCTTGTCCAGTTTATTATGACCCTACAAAGCACTCCTCATCTGGCCCTCTCTCAAAGCACATTTTTAATTAGAAGAGGGCAGAGAAGCTCTTTGAATGTGGTCTAGTAATACCAACAGCAGACATGAAAAATTAAAATTGCGAAGGTCAATTTGCTTTCGGCGGTCCGACTTCCTTTGTTGTTTATGGTATTTAAAATAAAACATGATCATTCTGCAATCAGACACCTAACTACCTACCACCACCTTTAAATAACAGGAAACATGTACAGTATTTACAAATAGTGAGTTGTTCCTAAACAAATGAATTTACCAGAACACCTATCGATTTTTTAGTGTATTAAGGAAAATTACAAATTAACCGCAGATAATGTATAGGTACGAACAAGCGTGCATTATTTAATGGCTTGAAATATTGGAATTAAAAACATACTGAATGACAAATAACTTTGATGAGTTCCAGTAATAATTATTTGATTTCGTCCGTGACCCAAAACGCTTTTGTTTTCATTTCATCAATATCGAAATTACAATACTATGAAGAGTCCGTGTAGTTTAATGATATATTTGTGTAGTCATGATTGAAAATGAAAGTATTTGTGATATTTAAAAACTATAATTGATTTTATACTGGTAGAAAATGCCCAAAGCATTAAGTCCTCCTTTGTACAGTTTTTACTTGTGCATAAAGTTTTAATAAATAAATAAAATATGTAATTGGTATATGAACTTTGTGGTTTGTCCATTGAAAAATTTTCAGGGTTTCTTATTTTTATAGACATATTGTAAAAAAATACTTCCCCAGAAGCATCGTTACCTCCTCAAAACGACCTACTACAGTTTTATGTTCCTTCATTTTCCTTATATTAGTCATCTGAATGTTCCAGGTGACCTTCAACAAGCGCAAATTTGGTGTGATGAAGAAAGCCTACGAGCTTAGCGTGCTATGTGACTGTGAGATCGCCCTGATCATCTTCAGCTCCAACAACAAACTCTACCAATATGCCAGCACTGATATGGACAAGGTTTGTGAAATTTCCTTTTTTTCTTCGAATATATAAAATATTTTCATTCCTCTTCACAGTATCTGTGTTTAGATATTACAATTTTTTTCAATATTCCCTTTAGAGAGAATTCTTCGTACAGTAGCCTAGCATACCGCTTCAAATACCAAGCAATTTGTTTTAGTTTCTTTTATGCTTACTTATCCATTTTGGGTTGATTTTTTACACCGTGTGCATCTGATTTCTATATGTCATATTAGTATCCTAGATTATCAAAGAATCTAAAGTACTTATTGTTCAAATTATGTAAATGCATTCTTTATTATCATTATTTTCTTAGCGTAGATCTTTGTTAATAATATGTATGTAAATTATGTTTTACTAGCTTCCTGCTCTCTGTAGTTTTTATAACATTGTTCATGACGTTGAAAGATGAATGCTTAGTATTTTGTTCGATATGGTTTTCTTTTAAAGCCGTATTTGTAATTTGAAGTTAGATATAAATGACTTTATGAGTTTAAAAGAAAAATTATTTCATTCCAACAGTAATGGAATTAATTTCTTCTAACGTGGTTCGCAGTAATTTATCTTTACACGGTTAACACGCCCCACTTATAATAACTAAGCTTTTATACATATTTTAATAAAACTCTTGGTAGCTAGAATCAGGTTATTTGCATAAACATTTTTTTATCGTTTAGTGCCAGCGCTGACTGAATAAACCGCCCATAAAGATCATACGGTTGAGTCAAATGATCTGCCGCTACTTGTAATTTTGTATTTAATGATGTAAGGTCAAGGTTAAGGCTATGTCAAACTAACTACACATTATACTAAACAAAGAATATTTTTTTGTATCAGTAAACAACATTGTTACTATGAAGATAGTGTAGATGCTTAATTGTAGGTTTTACTAAAATTCCTTATGAATGATGAATTTACAAGATAGATAGGTAAATACAAAAGGAAAATAACTGAAAATCCGGTTGCTATTAAAGAAAAACCAAGATAAATTGAAAATATTCATAATCAATAAATCAATGAAGATGATTTGTAGAGATATCTCAGGCGAGACGACTTTTTTGTGGAAAATCTTAAGGAAGATAGATTTTTAAATAATGGAAGATAGAACCAATTATGTTTATTTCTTTGCAGGTTCTTTTGAAATACACGGAATACAACGAGCCGCACGAGTCACTGACCAACCGCAACATCATCGAGGTACATTAAGTACGGCGTCATCTGTGTGCCCGTGATCGCAATGCAATGTCCATGCAAAATTGACTTATCCCATTAACCGCGTGCTTTGTACTGACACACAATACCCTAATGCATACATTTGATACTAAAACAATCCCTGATATAAACAAACAAATGTTGTTCGAACCCCACTAGATTATAGATGTAGATCTCGTACCCAAAGACCTTGTGTAAACGATATCACAACAATATACACATAGGAATACACAAACACGAGCAATAAAGCAACAGCATGTTTATTTCCTGTTAGAAAAAAGGATGAAGTACAAAACACCAGACACCCCGTTTTATACTAACAGTTTATGACTAGATACCCCAAATATTTATGTTATTTTTTCCTGTACCAGCATGGGTTTTGTAAATATATTTTGTGTTTATTTGAATTAACCGCGCCTACCTGACTCCGATGTTGTGATACAAGGGTATAGTCAGTGTTGCATCATTGCGTTCGACACCACACAAATGTACGCTAAAAAAATTTGACACGTACAATTTTACCTAGTTACACTGTAGTATTATTGAGAGCACTGTTTTATTTTGAACCCTCCACTACATACTGACGTGATAAAATCTAAACAAACGAAACAGTAGCAATTACGTTTAACGCGATTGAAGCTGATAACGCTAATGGTGTGTATAGAGGGTGTAATCTAATAATTTAACTGGATTTTAATGCATGCCAGATTAATACAGTACGAGTAGAGTATTTATAAGTTTGGCTCGTCAAGCCACCTGAGCTGTGTTCGCTGACACTTACAGGCACTAACGAAGAAAGAGCATAAGAACGGAGTGATGTCCCCGGACAGCCCTGAGGCTGAGCCCGAGTACAATCTGACACCAAGGACCGAGGCAAAGTATTCCAAGATTGATGAGGAATTCCAAATGATGATGCAGAGGAACCAGCTGAACGGGAGCCGAGTGGGAGTGGGCGTGGCAGGAAGCAACTACAACCTGCCAGTCAGCGTCCCAGTTGGCAACTACGATCAATCACTACTGCAAGCTAGTCCACAGATGCATACTTCTATCAGTCCACGGCCATCGTCTTCGGAAACCGATTCAGGTAATTTTCTAGCTTTATCTTTTACTACAACTGTTTGTCTTTTGAAAAGTTTTTTCGTAATTATCATTGATTTTGCACACAGTAATTAGCAATAACGTGGATATCTGAAATCAGTTTTCAATACTAGCTAATAAATGTGACACTGAACCATCTTTACTAAATTCTAACCTTCTTTTCATTCCAGTATACCCAAGCGGCGGAATGCTAGAAATGTCAAACGGCTACCCAGGTTCAGGATCTCCACTAGACGCCGGATGCACACCGTCGCCGTCGCCCGGGCCGGCGCCATCGCCGCACCGGCACGGACACAAGTCGCACGGGCACGCTCCACCACCGCATCACTCGCCGCGGCACAATAACTTACGCGTCGTCATACCCAGCTCTATGCCACCACCGCAAGACGATATATCTTATGCTGGAGAGGTGATTGTGAGGCACTTTTTTATTATTTTTCGTTTGTTTTACCCTGTCCTAGTAAGCTGAAGACCTTCCAATAAGTCAAAAAAATAATTTCCTATCTTTCAGGCCATCCAAAGGTAGTCTATAAGAAATCGTCTTGCGCGATAAGACCACCTTTTGTACACAAATTTTAAATAATCAATTATAATTAATTTACTACTATCAATATATTTAAATTAACAATAATTATCAGATCTGATTCAGGAACACTTCTAATTAGAATCACAGCAGATTCATTAATATAATGCAAAGCATGCAAAAGTTGGACCTTTGTTTAAACGAGTTTGAATTTCTATTTGTTTTGTTTTTTGTTGCAAGTTTAATTTAATTTATTATTCATTTAATACTTTAAGCTCACAAATGTACAGAGGCGGACTTAATGCCATAGGCAGTTTCTACCAGTCACATTATTTTGTTTGTTTTGCTCTTTCGTTCTATCTCAAACTTCAATATTATCAATACATTATCTTTGGACGAATTTTACCAATGAATCTGTACGCGATCACCACATTCAATTCGCGTTCAAGAGCTGTCAGTATCAATATTCCGTTATGGAACACTCTTGAATGCTGATCCGGTTGTTTAGTTGGTGAAATTCACCCTTAGTTCCTAAGTATTCACTGACAATATCTCTTTCCTCTTCCAGACACCTCTCGGCTACTCAGGACTCGGCAACTTCGGACCACAAGACTTCAGCATTAACTCGGACATGGGCATCGGACTGACGTGGGGGGCGCACCAGCTGCAGACGCTACAACACAACAGGTACATGTCAGTGATCACTTTTATACCACTCTTTATATGTGTCGCTTATGACCCTTTCAATGCGATCAGGCTGTCTGTTAGCGTTCGCGTTGGGTACGAGGTGGTGAATGTATATAAATTGGATAAATTTTGGTGGAATTAAGTATACATACTTACTTGTTTATCCATATACTTCGCCATTTCAGTCCGGCATCGTTTAAACGGCCTGAGCGTGTTAATAGGGATTCAAGGAAATCTCAGCTGAGTCCGATTTTTTTGCAATTAAAAGAAATTATTTTTCATTTTCAAATTCAGTATTGAGTTTAAAATTATATCTATTATTGGTTTAAAGAATATATCGATTGTTAAATAAAGGACTCGGTTGGTGACGATTCGCGTGCTTGTTGTCCTCTAATTTAAACTTTTAGTTTAGACTAACAAACGAAGTTTCTCAGAAACAAATGAATAAAATTATACATTATGATGAGAACAATCCATCTGTATAGATAAACAACATTGTTTCTGAATAGCTTCGTAAACAAACTAACAAAAAACCAAAAGATAGTTCCGCCGTGACAGTGTAATCACTGCCGTGACCAGGATTCGAACCTGGGTTACTACGGCCACAACGTAGGGTCCTAACCACTAGACGATCACGGCTGTCGGAACCACTGGTAACACTGCCGAAAACAACAATCTCTTTAAAACAGTTACATCACATTTCATGAACATTCACGGTTGCGTGCGCCAGAGTGAGCAAATAAGCGTAAAAATGGCAAATTAACTTTAATGAGTTAATTTGCCATTTTTACGCTTATTTTCAGTACAAAAAGTATTTATCATCACGCCTGTCTATGTCTAAAGGAGCTACCTACATTTTCAGTAGTTGTATCTAATTGTGACAGCATTGCTCACAAAATTATCTAATTGCCTAGATAAAAAACGCTTACGTTCAACCAAAGTAATTTAGATGAAAAAAAAACAACTACTTAAACGAATTTAAATTACTGGTTGCCATGTGCCTATTTGAACCAAAGAAAGAAAAACCAAAAACACATTGAGAGACACGTGTAAGAACAAAAAACGAAAAATTACATATTACTCATACACGTGTATTCGAGTGGCGTTGGAAGTAGATTGTTATTAAAAACTTACAAGTAAGTAAATAATTCAACGTGGCAATACTGCCAGTCTTTTGGGCACGTTTCCGGATGACAGCGATGCGGACGAGTAGTTACTTCGACGCCTAAGTGAGCAAAAAAACAAAAGGATTTTTTGTATATATTTGTATCTTTAGTTAGTTTAGTAATGTTAGTCTTTTTGTTTATCCTTTTAATTTAGTACCTTGAGTAAATAGTTAGTTGCGTTTTATACCACATTATTTTTAGTATATGCGAAACCCGAAACACGTGTTTATTTATAAGTAAAGAATCTATGCACAAAATTTCAAAACTGTTTCATGAAAAATCACAAAGTTATAAGCTCGTTAAGTTACCTGCTTGTCCGTACAAAACATGCTCACCCGCGCCGCGCCGTCTTGCGCTCATTGATAATAGTACCTAGGTACCTAACCGTTCGGCGCGGAGATTGGATAACCTACCTAGTGTCGCTCGGTGTCCTACTTTTAACCTTTTTTCAATTTTTTTTTGGACAAAAAATAACACAGGGTAAAAATTATTGGAATCGATTCAATTACGTATTCTGAACAAACTATATTCAGGTTTCGCATACGCTAAAAATAACGTTGTATAGTACATAAACTGGAAGGCACATATTGAAAATATTAATAAAAAAATATCCAGTGCTTACTACGCCTTGTCAATCCAGTAAATGCAAATTAAACAATATGAAAAATTTAAATAATCAAAAAATTAAAACTGTAAATTAATAGTCAGTTATTTCAGGGTAAAAATGTAATAAATCAGAATTAAATTATTTACTACTCAAACCTGAAAAGTTTTATTCACCTCTAATAAAAAGTACTTATGGCTAACTTGAAAAGTAAAGATAACCTAAAGCTTAAAACCAGTGAAGTTTCTAAAAGATTGGAACGTTAGCAAAAAATACAAGGACATTTTGCCAAGGACGCAACGCGAGATAAAATCTGGCATCAGATTGTCTTCCGGGAGACGTAGCGTGTCAAATGAATGGCCGTCACGCATGAACAGATTCAGATTGGATTCGTATTAAACCAGCGAAAAAAGGAAGAAAAAACTCAAATTAATTTGTAAGAGTTTTTGTGGCAGTAAGCGAATTGTTGAATCTGATAAGAAATGCGATAAGAGACTCTTAAAATGAATTATTATGATGGAGATACAAATTATGATCATTTTCAAAATGGGGACGAACAATCGACCAATAGAGACGAAATATTCATCTAAATGCCTGCATGATAATGATGATAATGTTATACTTATGAGCACCTAGTTAGAAACTAGGCCAAACTACAAAAACCAGGAGAATCCATAACTAAAGTTTCCTATTATTTAATTGCCAGTTTTGGCATCCATCCATATTTACAAGACTTCCACAAATCTGTATTCATAAACCACGACGGTAATATTTTCTGTCTTAGCTAATGAGTCTTTAACTTGCATGAAATTCAAATTGGAAGTTAAAAAAACAAAAATTCAAAGTCAAAGCATTTATTTCAAACTAGCTGCGCCCTGCAGTTTCTCCCGTTGAGACTCGATTCCGTGGGAATATCGGGATATAAAGTATGTGTTAATCCAATTTGGTCCACCTGTTTGTGCGTGAAGAAGTAACAAACCTACAAACACACTTACAAATTTTCGCTTTTATAATATTAGTGTGATAGGCTCATAAAAGGCATAAAAGGCAGAATTGATTCTAGTCGCCCCTTCCAAAAGGTAGTTTTCGTATGGAGCGAATTCGAAATGGGCAAGAAACTCCACCGTTACTGTTTTAAAGAAATAAAAAGATGAAAAGCCTCCGCCGCGACAGTGTAATCACTGCCGTGACCAGGATTCGAACCTGGGTTACTACGGCCACAACGTAGGGTCCTAACCACTAGACGATCACGGCTACCGGAGGTTGTATCTGTATCAATAAAATGAATGGTCGCTTTGCATTGTGAAAGTCATTGACCAGTTTTCTTTGCAACTGTTCGACTTTGGTGAACTCGCTCTTATTATTCAGATCATTGAGAAGTTCTTGTAGATCATAAAAGATGGCGTGTTTTTAAAAGAAAAAATATTAAGTGTCGTTTACTTCTTTAACTATCTAAGTATTCACATATAAACAGACAAGAAACATGGAACTAAAAATACATAAAAAGGTGATGCTTATTTCTAAGGAAATCTTCTCCAGCATATCTGCGATAGAAAAGTACGTAAAAAGAGATGTAGACAACGTGTGTAAGAGTAGAAGGGAAAACAAAATACATAAAATCCAAATAATTCTGAAATCGTTTTTCTTTTGCCATTTTGAGATGATATCAATAAAGCGATTCCTCTAATATCTTCTACATAGTAAAAATCTTAAATACACTGACAGACAACGCATACACACAGCCTATACCGCTGGGTCTAGAAACGTCATTTTGCAGAAAAGTTATTTTGTGTAAGAAGGTTAGCACTAAGGAAGAGGTGAAAAAAGAGATAGTTCCTTTGTGTAATGAGGTTAGAGGTTTCCTTAGGGAAGAGGTGAAAAAAGAGATAAAATTTTGTATACAAGTTCGTAATTTTTTAAAAAAAGTAATGAGTGTATTGGTACTCTCAACTTCTGTATATAAGTGAGTAAAGGTTAGTTGCATCATCGTTTTTGGAAACTCATCCTCTGAGAAGTGGCCGACAATAGATCCCATCGAGCATACAGCTTGTTCTATTATATTCCTCTATATACCGTGTTCCGGATATAGATGGGCAATCCACCCGGGTTTAAACCCGGTGCTTTGATAAAAACCCAATTTTGTGGGTGTTTATGGGTGTTTACGGGTGTTTATCGGGTGTTTATCAAAAGCACCGGGTTTAAACCCGGTGGATTGCCCATCTATAGTTTCGGACGATATACATACATTTCGACCAGATGTTCAGACCTTGGAAATAAGCATTTTTCATTATGGACACATTAATGAATTCTTATTTTTCATTTTTTGTTAATTTTCATACAAACTAAATACCTTGACGGAAATCACCCGATATGCATGCCTCTTTATCCAAAATGGCAACGACGTATTTTCATTCATAAGATTTGACGGACTGAAACTTGTCAAAAATAAGTTAAGACCCTTTCTTACTGCATATCTCAATTAAATGTCATTAAATGAAATTACAAATATCTTTGTAACGAAGCCTTTTTATGGACTACTTCCTGTGTTAGATTTGATTTGTAAAAGCTGTAGAAGCGTTGTACAAAATTTATAGATAACGTGAAGAATACGGTGTATAATCATTAGATTGTTAAAATACCAACTTACTCTAACACCGTTATACTATTGGATCCTAAACAATGTCAAATAAATAATAGATCAATTACATACTGAACATAATGAGTAGACTATAGGAATCAGCAAATTGATGGCTTCCTCTATCAATAAACAAGTTTGGCTATGGAAAGAGGAAACGGTGCCAGCTTCATATGCAGTCCATCATCTTACAGATAAATGGAAGTATGTGAAATATTATTATTAAATGATTATTTATTACAGTCCTAAGTAGGAACTTTACGAGTATTATACCTACAGCTGTCAAAGATATACATTTAAATGAGATATCAATTTTCAAATTATCGGTGTCATTATTATATGCTGTTAAATTGCTCAACAGTCACTAATGAGACACAATTACCAACTTTTTCTATTGTTACCGATCTTTAGGAGATTTTGCGACATCGGAGCGGTTAATTAATCCGTATTTATATTTACATAATTGAAAAGCTAGCAGTATTAAAATAATAATATGTACAAGTATGTAAAAAGGAGGAGAAATAATCAAAGAGCATCAAATTTTTTTACTTGAATGAAGTTGGGTTTTCCTGGGTTAGGTAGTAACATGCAGAATTTTACTTTTTCTCCAAAAAATCTGCTCCGCTGCGACAGTGTAATCACTGCCGTGACCAGGATTCGAACCTGGGTTACTACGGCCACAACGTAGGGTCCTAACCACTAGACGATCACGGCTATCGGAGCTGGTGACAGTATCACTGAAACAACTGACCACTGTACGAGTTGTTACGAAATTAACAAATATTATTTCCTTTCACTACTGCTCCAATTACTGCCCTTGATTTTCGGCTACCAAGAAATTCTTATACACTTCCAAAGATGGCGTGGTTTAAATCATCATTCATCAATAAGCAAGCAATTTATTTTTGAATTCAGTGGGAGCCACTGAATTCAAAAATGAATTGCTTGCTTTTACAATTCACACATTAAAAAAAAAAACTTATAAGTTTGTTTTATTTCCGTCTTCGATTTTAATTAATGTTTTGTGTCAAACCATCATTTTCTCTGGTAATCATTTCCTTTTAAAAAATATTCGTTACTTACTGTGGCCACTCCACTCGTCCCACAGCTTCTTCAATACAAATTTTACAAAAAAAATGTGCTCCCCGTGACAGTGTTAACACTGCCGTGACCAGGATTCGAACCTGGGTTACTACGGCCACAACGTAGGGTCCTAACCACTAGACGATCACGGCTACCGGAGCTGGTGAACGTTGCACCAAAACCTGCGACTGTAACGTTCACAGACTTAACAGCAGTACCAGTATCGATAAACTACCCTGCCTCCCCCACCTATACAGAAACAGGGCGATTGAGGGGGGTTCCTACTGTTAAACTAAGTACTACTTTCACTTGGTCGGTAGGCATGACTGCGCCAATCGAGCACAGATAATTACAACATAAATTAACTTTATCGGTTGCTACGGGCTCTTTTAGTTCTTCGCATGTTTCTAATTGGCTGCTATGAATTAAACATAATGCTAATACGGGCTTATCAGGTTAACGTACTGCCGTTATGACAGGTACTAGTGTGCTGGCGCTTGATGAAGTGCTACATTTTTCATTTGGTATGCGTAGGTTCAATGAGAGGGTTGTGAAAAATGCTGTGAATAATTTCTGCTATTAATTATAATTATTATGCGTAGGTGTTTTTTTTTTAATTTGGTAAAAAATTATGTAAACATTTTTTTATTGAACCTAGGCGTCACCCTGAATTAAATGTCTCTTAGGCTACATGCCTCAATTGAAATTTGAGAATTCTTTGACCCCCTTTTACTTCATGAAGTCAATATATATCAATATGTTTGTCAATCTCTTTCCTCCTTTGCATTGTTCCATTTTAATGTCACTAATCGTGTCAATCATTCAACAGTAGCAGCTTGCCAGTACTCGGCGGCGGCGGGACGCCTCCCCCGGCGGCGTCGCCCAGCAATGTGAAGATCAAAGCGGAGCCCGTGTCACCCCCCCGCGCGCCCGACCACATGCACCGCGCGCCGCCGCCTGCTCCTGCGCCACAGCCCGCCCATCTTTCTGGAGTCATTGATGGTGTGTATTTATTCTGTGTTGCTAACAGCTTGTGTTTGAATTGATTAGTCTTTGACAGTCCACTGCTGCCTAGCCAGTTTGAAGTTTTGCTGCAAGGCATTATTCTCGGCCTTCAGTTGTTTTTAGTTTTGAGCTGCAACGTGAATAAATAGTTTCAACAAAATGGGTCATACTCGAGCAATGCCTCTGTTAGCAGTGGATTTAAAATTTGTATTTTTGAAAAGTAGTAACATAGCTAAAATAATTACGTGAATTTGATTGCTTAATCGCATGACATATGTACTAGTATTAGATAATTTAGTAACTAAAATGTATTTGACACCTATTAACCAATACTAACCTTACCAATTACAGTGTATCGGCACGTTGCAGGTTCAGTATCCTCAAGCAACATGGGCTCTCCAGCTGGCCAGGACATGCGGCACTCCAATGCAGGGCCTCTGGACTATGAGCAGCCGCACACGAAGCGACCGCGAATCGAGGGTTGGGCCACATAGCTAGGCTATGAGGCCTTCGGCTCATACCCGAGGCCCTTGCACCCGCACTGCTAAGCCCCGCGCGGCCCCGAGGCCCCGCACGCACGCCACGCGGCCCCTTCTCTCTATCGAGCTTCGGTAACCGTCCTCCAACCCGACATGCTCTATCTGGACTGAACAGACTACCCCCGCGGCACAGTGCTAATCTTATCACTCCAAAGTCTGATAAGGAAAGGTGCATCCAAATTAAACGGTGCTTAAATTTTTGATGGCACGGTCGACTAACTTTCTCCTGTGAGATCAAGCCCCACTCTCTGGGCAAACTAGTTCATTGCATATTCGTACATCTCTAATGAGATCCTATATAATTTAATGTTCAACTTTACACTACCCTCTATTAATACGTAATTAATTATTGTAATGCACACGAGTACATTAAAGATTAAGGTTAAATGTTAAAATTAAGTACAATAGCAACCCTTCAGAACAATTTTGAACATTAAGTACATATAGATAGATATTGAATTCCCCTGTACATAGACGACATTATATGAGCAATCCGTGCCATTGTCTGTTTAGCTTAAAGTTAGTCAATTTAAAGATTAGTGACTGTAACATGTACTAGTGCACTAATGTTGAAGTTTGTGCGTTCAAGAAGCGGCTGGACGGAGTTGTGTAGTGCATGGACACGGACCACAACATGTGAAGTGCGAGTGGAAGACTTTATTATAAACAAACGACTGTTGACTTTTGTGTTAGTGTTTTAAAACGTTTTTTGTGCCATTTAAAAAATTATATTAATAGTGTGACATCCGAACTTGAATCTGTAAATTAGTAGTCGTAGTGTCATCACAGAAGATAATAAATTATATGTATTATAAAATCTACTTTATCTATTGACATATTTATACATGAGAAATCATAATGATATTTACATAATATGTATACACGTCCCATTAGGAACGAATGTTATGTAAGTAAGTAGGTAATGTTAGCTAGAGATGAGTATATAAAGGTACCACACGAAGCTTTAAAATTTCTTATGATAACACTTGCACTCTAAGCAGATTTTGTAAGTAAACACAGTTTATAACGTAAAATTTAGAATTCTTGACATTTCGACACTTGAGTACATAGTTGAGTTTCACAGACAGAATGAACTAGAGTCAAAAATATATTGCATCTTTTTCTGGATTTTGCTTTGAGCTATTACCAAAATAATAGCAATGCCGATTGTTCAATGTTCGGAAAAAGAACACTGCAGATATAATTTCATTCTGACTTGTATCTGTCTACGCTTCGATCATACCTTATACTGTAAATCCCGTTCATAATATTGTATGTATGTATGGTCGTATCTCGTTGCAGACCAAAATATTATCGAGTCAATTTTGAATATCATATTTTATGTAATTACTTGTTAAGTATGTGTAGGTTTATTTAGTGGCTATAATGGGTTACAAAAATGAATGGAACAACTTTGTTGATAGTACATTTACTTTTAATTTTGTTAATGTGATCTGAAGTTTGTTTTAATTCTACTTAAATAAAGTTAATACTAGTAGCTATTGTAACAGAACAATATACCTACGAGTCAGCTTTAAGCACATACAAAATTATATTTTACATTAAAATATTTACACTATTATATGCACTATATCACGATCCGCCCTATTTTTAGATGATATTGTCTGAAAGAAACTGTACATTGTGTCGTCCATAGTTCATAATGTCCTTCATCTCCCCGCTTTCCTTAGATGACGTTGCTTTCCTTACCTCCTGTATGTAGCACGTATCCTAACACCCCAATTCTTTGTCCCACGGCCTGCACGAAAGGCCCAAAGAATTACTTGACACCTTTCTCCCCTCCCCCATATCGTCTCACTGTAGTTGCCTTACTCACAGTGCCTAAATATACCATTTTGTACCAAAATTTGTATGTATAGCATTTTTGCTTTAATATTCACATCCTGGTAATCTTAAGTCATCTGATGATGTCAATTGTTCTGGTCGTAGCACGCAAAAGTAAATGTTTGGATACAGTCAGAGACAGAAGTAAGAAGAGTAATAAATATTAGATATATGTTGGATGTCCTGATAAATATAAAATAAATGTTTCCTGCTTTTTAGAGTGTGACATCTGACCCCGCAGTTTTAACTCTTTTTATCTTTGCACTCGACTGTACGCGCGTACTACGGTCAGAACGATACATATAATATATTTCTGTACCACGTTTGTCAGTTAAACTGTATAAATGTGATTATAACTGTAAAAATATAATTAAGTGTAATGAACAACTTTGCATCATAAAATATCATTACTTAGTATAAACCTTCAAATCACAGTAACAAAATGTTAAATGTACATTTGTTAAATTTGTACAGGGAGTTATCCATTTTGATGTTCAAAAGTCTGAACGCATAAGAATATTTAAAAAATGAAATGTATTTTCGCATTGTAAAATAAGTACACGGTTAGGTTTAACGAATTAATATTTTATTACCGGAACATAATGGATGTTGTCCCGTTTATAGGGAACTATTATAAAGATCATGTAAGTACACCTTGAATGTTAGACTAAATTGTTAATGTGATATAATTACCTACACTGTTACAGCCCTGGGCCCGCTCATTGTTACACCACCTTTTAGGGTCGTCACACACTTTTGTATTGGTCGTTTGTACAAGGGCGATCCTTGTTGCTTGTTCGTGCGTGGCGATCCTTGTAAATTTTTCCTCTGGGCCCCGTAGTTTGAGATTCTACAATTGCGTTATCTGCTGTTTTCGGTCGTTCGTTCCTAAAAGTTCCTTTCTCTGGAAGCGTCGATGTGTTTTGTATTAAAATTTGCTCAATATGTTCGGCGATGATGCGAAATCCTTGTTTCTTGTTAGAGTTCATTTCTACTTGTCCGTTGTAGAACATGGTATGATATAATTAAGTGTTGCATTGTACGATATCAAACACGTTAAGTGTAACCTATATACCTATCACAGTACAGACGCACTGGTATGAGGTCATAGCCAAATCAATGAACGCAATTTTGCACAAAAACACATTGTTATCGGATGAAAATGTTTACAATAAGTAAAGTTTCCTTTGTACTCGCGTAGAGAGATAAAGTAACGGACGTTATGTATTTATCGCTTGCACAGACTATTGTATCGACTATATTGTATATTATTACGACAGTTAAGCTGGTAATGGGAGCATAATTTCCGAGGTTGTGAGCTTTGCTATCGGGAATGAGTTTCAAGTTTAATTAATTAATAAATATATAAATATAATTATTCATTTGGACGCACAACCGTGTTGTGTGTTATTGTAAAAAGCGTTTGTTTGTTCTTTATATGTACCTACTTTCGTAATATATGTGTTTACCTGTATTTTATCTCGCTGTGTGACAATAGCAAAGGGCTTGTTCAGTTAACTTATAATCTAGTTCATTGCATTTAAAAAGAAACGTAGTCATAAGATAACAAAAAAATTTGCTGAACTTCTTCACAGTAGATGTCGATGTGTTTACTTTTCCCCGTCTCGTTGCTATTGCACCACAGGTATCGTGAACAATCCAAATAGAATATAGGAATATAAATACATATCCTTATTGAATACTCAAATCGATTTCACATTAATTTCTCTTGTAACAACAGTTGTGCAATACATATATAACAAAATGCTTAGGTAGGTATTAGGTATATTTTCGTTTGAATTTTACAAAGAATGCAAAATCTGTTGTATTTTATCGATATTTTTACTGATAATGAGAGGGAACGCCGACGGTTTTCCGGAGGTGCGTCTCGGGAATATTAAGTCATAATTGTGTAATTATTTTTTAAGATAAGGCCGGGCCAAATATTGCATTAATGTAGGTCATACGGCGCTGTATCTCTGTGTTGAGGCAGCCATTTCTGCCCTGTGTATTATAATTGTATGATGAATGAAACATCTCAGTGGCTGAATGAAATATTAATGTTTATCGACAGTGTTAGAAAATTGTTATAAATTATTTTGATGACTGTTCGAAGGATAATAAAGAGTTGGATGTCAAGTTTCGTTCTTTATTTTGTAGCTACACCTTACCCATATATTTAATTTATTAACAACACTATAGGTAAGAAAAAACCATAATAACAGACGACAAGACTAAGCATTCTCTACTTCGTTTGATGATTCTGTGGATAGTATCTTCGTATACAGAGTGATAAGGTTGTTACATTAAAATGATTGCACAAAACCGACATTTTGACATACACAATAAAAAAAAAACTAACATTCTAGTCGCGTCGTTGTATCTTGACCAAAATATGATTCGCGTAAATGTCAGGTTTCTGATGAAAACTGACACTTATTGTGGCGATTTATGTGATCAAGGTTTTCAAAGGTACTCTTCTAAAGGATAATAATTATATTAAGTATTATGTATACTTTTCTTATTTATCGTGTTTTATAGGAGCACCAAAGGCAGCATGAGAGACTGTGCTTTCATTTTCATCTAAAGACTCCATATCATGAGAAACAAATCTACGTCTCTTCGAATCCTTTTCAAATATCTCCCGAACTTCTCTATCCAGATCTAACGAGCTCGAACGTCTAGAATCAAATCTATCAACGTTGAAAGTGTTATGTACATCAATATTATCTTCGGTAACATTTATTACTTGACAATCTAAAGTATCCGTGGACACAGCAGTAGACGGTCTACTATCAAAGTTTAGTCTACTTTCAGTGTCTCCTATAATCTTTATATCACTATCAGTATCAGTTTTGGGTGTAGTAATTAAGTGTTCTCTAGAATTTGCACTAATGGGTGTATCCACTTTTCTCGTAAATCTGCATCTTCTAGTGAATCCTCCCATCCATTCTGAAACTAGTGCTGTTCCAGCTATGGTGAAACCAGCTGCTAAGAGCAGAAACATTCCTTGTGTATCTTCTAGAGTGAGACCTTTTTCTTCCGCTGATGGTATTTTTATTGTGCCACTGCCAGCCTGCAATTTTAATATGTGTATTTGAAGTCTGATATAATTATTTCTATCTGAGATGATTAATTTTCATCTCAGATTTATTACGGTTGTCTTTTTAATTTGACATGGGTAACTAATTAATAGAACTATTTGTAGATACCATGAGTGATTATAATTTCAAGTACATAAGAGATGCTTTACTCTATTATATATTACTGGTGCATGTGTGTTTGCTTGTATATTTAATTAAGGGCTGGTTTTTCAATCATTTGATAACTTTATTCGAGGAATAATTTTGAAATGTTGACAGTTATTTCATACAAGAACTGTCAAACGTGAATGAGGGATTTTCTTTTTAACTCTTCCCTAGTCGCTGGATAGATGGCGCTGAACTTGGTAAGTTACTGCAAGGAACGGAACGTCACATCATTTTTTGATTATTTCACTTGGATGTAATTTTGAGATCGTAAAACGAAAGCAAGCGTGTCTCTCAACGAGCATATTTGACGTCACGCAATGTTTTTTTTTCCAAGCATTTTGGCTTTGGCACCTAGTAACGTAGTCAGTTCAACGCCATCTACAGAGTTCTTGGAAACTATGTTTTTTTTAATACTCAAAAAGAAAACCTCTCATTTTATTTCTCGAATAAAAGTTATCTGGCGGTGGAAAAATCAGCCCTACATGATAAATAATTTCATTTCTGTAAATAGGGTTCTACCAACACTTTTACACGTCAATCATATTTTAAAAACTAGATGAAGTAGGCGTTTCCTATCTGACTACTCAGACAAGAAAGGCCGAAACAAACTCAGAGGTTACTGTCTCTTTTAACTCCAGACATAATCTTGGTCAGATCATGTGTAGATTGGTGTCTAAAATTGTCTTTAGAGGAAAGAACGACACAGATTGAGTGGACCTATCCAGTCAGACGCTAGTCAGTAATCACGCAGTTCAACTCAGAACATAAGGAGCTCAACTAAAACTTACGGCGAGTAACTTTCCAGTGACACTTCGTTGCATTTCAAAGCGCACTTCGTTAGTAATCTTATCAACAAGTCCGCTTTGGACCATCCTAGACAAATCAAAGTTCATTTTCGCTGAGTACACCGAATTGTTGGGAAATCCCATCGTTATTCCGAATGGAACGAAGCATTCGTTGGAAATGTGGAGGACTGCCCTCTTTGATCTGAAATTCATCGATAATAAGTAGTTACTTTTGGTGATTCAATCTTGCACTGAATTTGAGATGTATGAGTAGGTTACAAATAGAGCTGTATTTATCTGATATCATGAAATTACTTCAAGTCAGATTTGGTGAAGATTTTAGTAAATACCCAAATTTTTGGAAAACGTCACAAATATCTTACTTCGTCGCAGTAAAATTAGCTTGCACAATATATTCAAGTTCAGCTTTGGATCCCAGAAAGGCATAAGGCCAAAAGAAAGCCTTTGTTGTATTTCTTATTCCGGCTGCCACATCCGGTACCAATTCTAGTTTTTTCAACAATTTCACGGTATCGGGATCAGATGAATTTAAGAACCATTTTTCCCAACCACCTCGATCTGTGTGAAAACCATCAATAATATTAAAACTATGAGTAACTTTAGTTAATAATCCACAGAAAAAAATATAGAAAAATGTTTTTTATTACCTAAAGTACCAACTCTGTAAAATCCCGCCAGTAACTGTTTTATTGTATCCACAGTTTCGGGAAACACTGGTAATGTAACAAATGCTATAATAGAACCAGTGTAGCAACTCGTTATAATAATTGTGAAAATCCAATACCAACCTGAACAAAAAGACATTATAGAAGAGATCAATACCCAATTTGAAGCAGTTCATTATCTTAATGACAATAAACTCACCAATCAACAACCGCGTTGTAACCTTACTCGTCTTGCTCCAAGAGTTTTTACCGAGGAATGTAAAGCAATTTGTAAAAGTTCCGAAGACGTACCAGAACATATTTTCTATTTCCCCACTGTTATGCAACAGATGTCTTAGAGTATGCTTGTCGGAGAAGGCTAGTGGAAACATTCCGAAAAGATAAGTGAACGTTAAAGCAACCCAAACATGCCAGTGGAAAGGACCGAGAATTGCTCGATAACTGAAAAAAATGTAAATATATAACATAATATCACGCTTGTAATCCACGAGGGGTTAAACAGAGGAGTTTTGTTTAAATCCCATGTAATATGGGGCGAGGCTATTGCTATTAGGTACTGAGAAATTCCAGATGGAATAAACAATAACACTTTACCAGACCGGGAAACGAACCCAGAACTTCATGCTCAGCAGTTGAGCTTGCGACCACTAGAACAACGAAGCAGTTAAGAGAGAAGTATAAATATATATTGGTTAAACTTAGGTAAAGATAAGAGGTATCTTGAGAATGCGGTATCTTGAGGTATCTTTGGTGCAGATATAAATTGCAATGAGTGACGTCATAAACAGTTACCGGGGTAAAGCCGTCGACATTAGTGTTATAAAAATCGCGCAATCTTGAGAATGCGGCAATGACATATCCATGTCCCTTGCTCTATCGCTGGTCAGGTACATTCCCGCTATTCCTATATCTGCTCGTCCCATTGTTACTTCTTTAGCTACCGCATCTCCAGGCCTAACAAATAATTATCTTTCATTAGCAATTTCAAATTCAAATACATCAATAAAATGGATGTCTTTGGTTTACCCCAAATTAGGCTCCTGAGGTTCTATGATTTCTATAGAAAAGTTGTTTCTTTCAGCCAACAATTTTATTAGCCGTAGTTCAACGCCATCCCATACAACTCGAGGATTTCCACCATCAAGATCTGCTTTTATCCTTAATAATAGAAATATAGAAATGTAAAATGTATAGAAAATGGGATGAATCTCAATTATTGATTTTCGTAATTACCTTCTGATTACGTAAGGAGGCTGATTAGCAGCAGCGACCACAAATCTATGACCAGCATAACCTTCAGTCATTTTAGGAGGAAAAAGGTTAACATTTCTTGAAAATTTTCCATGGGTCCAAGAACTTAACACTACAGGCTGACTAGCACCCAATCCGTCTGTATATAGTTTATGCGTATACAGAATGTATGGTGATTCCTGGATAGGCAGTTCAATTTAGTTATTAAAATGTTCACCATTAAAAGTTTCAAAATTTTTGTTGCAAATCTTTACTTACCACAGTAGCATCGTCTCCTTCTTTAAAACTCTGTCCAATTACAAGTAGATTAACAAACATTCTTGAATTAACACTTGCTAGAAATTCTTGTACAGCCCATTGAGAGGATCTTGCAATTATTATAATCTTGTTCTCAGGTTGCTTACCCAATAATTTTGCACTGATCTTTATTTCCGTCAAAAAGAGTATAAAATGTTGACAGTCTGAGTTAGCGTGTAATAGTTTAGGCTGAACTAATTCACCGCTGTCATTGATATATCCATGAAGAAAAGTCATTGGAAATCCCTTTAGCAGATTTTGTAGCAAGTAACTTTCCTTGGACTTGACTTGACTGTCGTAAAGTAGTACCGGTGTGCAATCCTTTAAATAAGTCAAAGATATGTTATGTATCAAATTCGTAAGCGATGGTGTTTGGTCGAAAAATGAAGTTTCGTTTAAAAAGCGCTCATTCCATAGTTCCTCTCTGGTTTTTGGATGCCCGTGAAACACTGGATCTAGCGCTCTTTTATGTATTTCTCCATCGTCGTCATTTTCTTCTTGATTGAATTGCCTCCATTTGATTTCTTTGCTGGTATTATTAGTATACACAATTTCAGTCGTATCATTACTTTTTATTTCCCTTTTTCTGTTTACTTTATATTGTGTGTCTAAGACAGATTGAGAGGGATAATATTCTACCTCTACTTCTGCACCAAAAACATAATAGGCAAGAATGGCCGCATAAAACCAAGAGACTGCCATATTATCTGAATTATGTTTGAGTCGTTTGCCCATGTGTGAGGTTTTTTTATAGGCTTTCATTGACCTTGGTCTACGAAAACATCACAACACAGGTGTTATGATTGAAATTTAATTTTTGATGATCACTGCGGATTCTTTATGGTCACGGTCGTAACCGTGACTTTTAGATTTATTTCATGGAGTTAATTATTTCTTCGTTCTTGGAACATTTTTTATGAAGGACAGAAACACAAATATTCCTTCAGACTTATTGGAAAAAAACTCCTGCTCCTAAGGGTTAATTGTGTTAAAATAAACATAAGTGGCTTCAAAAACTTAGTTGACTTGTCTCCCCATCAGCTGTGACACTCCACATAATGTTTGAACTGCTATAACGTTTTAATTTAATTGACTAAGGGCTAATTTTTCAATCAACTGATAACTTTATTCGAGGAATAATTTTGAAATGTTGACAGTTATTTCATACAAAAACTGTCAAACGTCAATTTTGTTCCTCGAATAAAAGTTATCTGGCGATGGAAAAATCAGCCCTAAGGGCTAATTTTTCAATCAACTGATAACTTTATTCGAGGAATAATTTTGAAATGTTGACAGTTATTTCATACAAAAACTGTCAAACGTCAATTTTATTCCTCCAATAAAAGTTATCTGACGATGGAAAAATCAACCCTAATTCAACTATCTATGACTTGATGTTATTTTTTTAATTTTAAATCATTAAATGGCATCACAGCTAAGGGGGTGTCCTTTAATTACGTGAGGTGATTTTGGCGATCTTTTGACCCCCTCTCCCCCCTTAGTGAGATATCATAAGATTTGGCTCGACCCTCTCCCTCCCTCTCTCTAATCTCACGTAAGATTGTTCAAAATACGTATTTTCAGTGTAAATACGTTAATCTACGCTTCATTGCGTAGGATTTATTAAAAAAAATATCGATAACTTTCCTATTTAGTCAATCTCTGGCGTATAACTATGTAAAATAAATGGCTTTTGCACAGCTAAACAATAGCGATAAATGTTTTTGTGTGAGTAAGTTGTATGGTCCATGGTAAATGCACGCTGTATATCAAATACTGAGACAGAGTTAAGGTTTGATTAATAATAATAATAAATGTTTATTTCATCTCCACAAATTACATCAAGTTATACCGTTTTACAGCTGACAGGAAATCTTTACAAGAAATTTTGTAATTTGTGGGAGATCTGGAGTCTAAACTAAGCCGAGGCTTGTGCTATAGATCTCCAGGCCCCCCATTTCATAACATTGTATGGATTGCCAACATGTGAGAAGCGAATGTGAGTGTAGTGAATGAGTCAACGGGAAACATGGTTTGGTGTATAATAATGATAACTTTGAGTGTGGGAGTGAGTTGGGGTGTGTGTGTGTGTGTGTGTGTGTTAGGGCGTGTGTGTGTTAGTGTGTGTGTGTGGTCAAAGGTTATATAACTTTGTCAAATAACAATTTTGCATATTTTAACATATTTATTAAGTTCTATGGTTCCTAAGTATTGTGGGTAGTATGTAGATAAATATATAATTATTATAATTAAGTGTATAACATAATAATTGTGATTAAATGTGATATATAATCTAATACCTAATGTGATATATAAAACGTAGTGTTATAGATGTATGTATTATATTATATAGTACACCTCAATTTATGTTGTTACCTCTAGGATCTTTTCTGTTTCGGAGTAACTAAGAGTCTGTATCCATTTATATATTATACTTTTGCATTCTTTTTTACAATGGTTGGAAAACGGAACTATTTTGTTTACTTTATTGAACAGCATACCTTCTCGGTATGGAAAAAATCTTCGAGCAAATGAGGTGTTTACGGCAACCGACTCACATACCGCGTACTTTCTTCTAGTTTGTGCTATGCGCTTTCTTCTGTCCTCTGGTAAGTCACTCAGCTTATGAAGTATAGATAGCATAATGTAAAACTGGCGCACAGTGAGGACTTGCG
Source organism: Mesoligia furuncula (assembly GCA_916614155.1). Classification (NCBI taxonomy): domain Eukaryota; kingdom Metazoa; phylum Arthropoda; class Insecta; order Lepidoptera; family Noctuidae; genus Mesoligia; species Mesoligia furuncula. The sequence continues at coordinate 8,085,010 of OU744794.1, forward strand.
CTTCTTTTTGCGATTGTGTAGTATGTTCTGATTTATGAATTGTGTGTGCGCGACTTTGTATCTGTTGCTTTTACTGAACTACATATTGTGTAGTAGTGGCGCGGTGGTGGGGCCACCCTAGCGACATCAGGTTCTGATACATTTTCAACTACCCGTCATAATATCTCCTTCTTTCATAATATCTATGACCGCTATAAATATTATTCTGTAGAATTTAGTCATATTTTAATAGAGAAACACGTTTTGCTCAATTTTGTTTTCTCGTAATTTTACAGTTTCTTGCGGAAAAAAAAATTATGATACTTGCCAGGACCTCCTCTGGAATACGTGAGATTGGGTGAGAATCGACTTGACCTTCTCCCCCCCTAAACGCCTCACGTAATAAATGGATATCCCCTAAAGTAGAAAAATGTCAACTAACTTTCGGAGGGCACTATAAGTACATTTTCATACTACTAAAGCAAAATAAAACTTAGACGTATTTATAGCATTTTATTATTCAGCTCTGGTCACAAAATTGTTACAGTTCTTGTACAATAATATAAATAATGATGCCGATACAAAATACGAAATCAACTTGTTCTAAAGTTTTGCACTACCTCAGTGCTGTCATATCCGAGATACATTGTTCTAGCTGAGACGATAATAAAAAAGTGAAACTACCAATTTTAAATACTAATCCTATATTTACAGTAGGGCTTATTAAATAATGAATAACTTTTAAATAAGATTCGTAGCAAGCGCTTCCAATTACTTTAGTTGCAATAGCAGACCAAAGCTTTAATCCTAATAGAGTAAGAATCGAATTTAGTGTTGGAGTCATAGTACAGTAATCTAGAAAGATAAGCTAGAAGAATGAAGCCAAAGTAAAAAAGGAAACCTATGACTCAAACAGGAATTGTCCTTTCAATAATGATGTATTGTAATACGTCCTCGAATGAATGAACAGTTGTATGGACATGTGCAACATCACAGATGAACACAAATGCGATGTGGACAGACATCTACACAATGCTACACACTACAAACTTTATTGTCCAAACCAAACTTTACATGTGCATTTGAATTCAATTGAAAAATCATAATAGGGACTTTGACGGAGGACTTTGATTTAAACACAACTAAGAACGTACGTAATACAACTTCTAACTAAACATTACACGCTAACAACTATATCTATATTTACAAATTATAAAAAGGCAGTGTCAACCACGAAGCTGGCAAGATTAGAAAAACATATTTTCTAAATTTTAATATGGCTTTCGTTTAAAATTATTCGGGAAATGGTAATCATTTTTAGGATGTATGCGATAAATACTGGAGACTGTAACTTTATTATCACGATATGACAAATTAAAAAGTCTAACTAAACATCTGCATTAATTTAAAGAGATTAAAAACTAAAACGAACACAAAATAGGAAATATTATTATTGCAAAAACATTGCACGAGTATTGTTACAAGTAGATCATGCAATTAAACCTAATGAAATCGACGCTATCTTCACGCTAGACGATTGAAAACACTTAATATCACAGTTTCCAATACATTTAGGACGTATTTTAGAGAATTATAACGAACACGTTTCGTTACTATGAAATTGTCAAAGTTTGCTTTGTGACCATCAAAATCTAAATGGCACTCTTCAGTTGGTGACAAAACAATTTCTACTGATGAGTCTGTGAGCTACACAAACGAAACCTTTCTTGCCTCGTTGGCTTTGATACATTTGATGTATCAACACTCAACATATATATCGAGGGTGGTAGTATTATTATGCTATAGTAACTAATCCGCTTATTCTCCGATATCGTTGTCTATGCGTGAAGATCTGATGCCAGATTTGCCGGTCCAGGGGTACACTTCGGGACAGGGTTGGCATGACCTCATGTATCTGACTCCGGATTTGTGCCAGAGGTTGCACACCTTAGGGTTGTTGCATTTCTTCGGCCGATCCTGGAATATAGAAATATAAGGAGTTAATGATAAACTTACAAATACCTACACTTTGATGTGTACAATACATAATTAGACAGTTTGTATTTATGATATGGTTTAGATTATCTTGGAGAGACATTATTTATTTAAAAGGGGTTTTATCTTAGTAATTATGTCACCTCCGTAACAGAAAACATTCATCAATTCAAAACTAAACAATGGGTAGAAACATGAAATAAACGTATTTCGCTGACCCCAAGTAACATGGGTCAAGGGCAGGCAGATGATGATAATTAAGTAGAAGATCATACACACCTGGTAATTGCACTGGAAGGGCTGGAAGTTATTAAGCCTGTTGATGGGTGTGGGGTCTCTGACCCACTGCAGCGCTTGCCAGTTGGTGACGATCCACACGTCCTGCATCTGGTTGATGAAGTCCAGGAACATGAGGAAGCCGGCTTTGTGGTGGGGCTGCGTGAACCACGCTGCGTGGTAGTAGAGACCGAAAGGTGCCCTGAAATTATTGAAACCTTTATTAGTTTGTGATTTATTTAAAATTTTAATGACCAAAGAATTAGCATTGCCATTCAACGTGGTAAAGTTGCCAGACTTTTGGGCATTTTTCCGGATGACGGCGATGCGGACGAGTACTTCGCCGTCTAAGTGATCTTTTGGTTTTATATTTATTTGTATAGTTAGTTAGTTAGTCTTTTTTTTTGTATCTATCCCACGGCAACATGGGTAATCATACTGGTGCAACTTACCAATGAGATTATGTCATTAGTCAGTTGCACAGAGATTATGTCTGGTGCAACTGACCAATGAGATTATGTCATGCCAAGATAGTCATATTAGTTAATACACTAATATGACAAATACACTTTTGCCTTCTGGCGACATTAAACAGAAGTTAATACACGTATTTGTCCCTTCAGATAAAAAGGAGTTTCTAAAGCAGTTTGTATGATAGATAGATAATGTATCTGTAATTTGAACCGAACTCTAAAAAGAGGAAATTCTCTAAGCAAATGCATGTAATACACGTCTTTGTCCCTTCAGATAAAAAGGAGTTTCTAAAGCAGTTTGTATGATAGATAGATAATGTGTCTGTAATTTGAACCGAACTCTAAAAAGAGGAAATTCTCTAAGCAAATGCATGTGTTTGTTGTTTCTTGTCTAATTTATTGTTTAAGTCAAAAACGTATTATCAAAAGTTTGAAAGAACAGTGATACTACAGATCATAAATCAAGATTCTTAATCATCCTAATGACGACTACGGATATTTTTTTTTCGGTTATTCTGGATTTTGTTTTCTAGTTCACTGGTTCCTGCATCCTAATTACGTAACACACTTTCAATCACAATCTGAATCATTTTGAAGGTTATTGCTAATCCATTGCTCATAATGTTCGGAATTCATTGAACACCATTGGGCACCATTGTATGGAAACTATACCCACGCTGTACAGAAATATAATAGGTTGGAATAGACAAATCAATGTCTCTAGTTTATGATAGTATGGGTTGCATTAATTTGAGTACTGTCTGTTAACTAAACATTTTTGTATTAGGAAAAATAAAAAATAAATACGTTTTTTAACACGTTCAACGCGGCAAGCTTCTGACAGAGTTTGCTCATCCGTGCGTTACGGCCGCTGTATATCTGCTACCAGAGTTTCCTGATATGCGTTACGACCGGTATAAGCAAACTTTGTACTCCCATAGTTAAACAAAAAAAAAGTAATTACATGAAATTAAAAGTGTGTCAAATCTAGTTTGGCTTTTGTACGCAAGTTTCCACAAACCGGGTCAGATTACGCCCAATTACCTTTGTCTGCTCAACAACGTCAATAACGCAATGAATGTTATAAACTGTCAAAATAAAACCATTGCTACTGATTGTGTTTTACGCAACTACCCAGCTGGTTGTTCTCGGTTGATTGACTGGAATATTTTCAAAATTTGATAACTTACCTATTGGTAGTATAATGTCTGTCGAAGTTTTTCAATATCATCTTGTATACGTTCTCGGCTTCGGGAGGATTGGCGCAGGCGTCACCCATGGAGCAACGGCCTCCGTTCAGGTCCTGCCACATCACCATGGGAACCTCCCATACACCTGTAAATGTAAGATATTTGTCATTAGTACATTATTATTTATCAATGATATATTATCAACTTCTAAATTATACTTCAATTTCGAACCTCAGATAACTTAAGAAGTTCATGAACAATAATAACTCATTGTTCTTATACATGACAAAGTTTAAATCCATGGCAACCATTTATTTACGACCTCTTATTTCACTCAAAAATCAACTTAGACTATATAACACTAACGTTAATATTGAGTAAGTGGCATTGAATGTAAATCATCCGAGCTTCTGAAATAAAAATAATCAAGTTTTTGTTTATATTTACCTGGATAAGATTTCGTTGGGCAAGGCGGTATCATACAATCGTGGAACAGCTTGTAGTCAAGAGTGTAGGGCCAGCTAGGTGGTCTGTTCTCATAAACGGGCAGCGACGAATCGTATGTGAAGTTAGCGTCATACAACATCTTGAACATCTTGTTGCCTCCGACGGAGAGGAAAGGCGCTCTCATGCCTCTCACATCTTCAAGCTTAACTCCACCGTATGCTGCCAAGATTTCTCGCTGGCCACCCACTTCTCTGTACCATTTCTTTTGGGAGAACTGTTCTCCAAAACTATGTCTAAAATCATTATTAAGTTTCGTTAGCTTGTAATCCTACCATAGGTTGAGTAGAATTGAAGATGAGAATTAGAAATTACAGTAGAATTATTAAAAGAATAAAAAAATTAAATAGCAAAGAATTTTTTAAGAAAAAAAAAATCTATAAAATTAATTTAAAGCAAGAAATCAGAGTAATAGAAAATTCAAAGGCAGAAATTTAGAATAGGAGTAGTAATTGAGTGGTAATTGAAACTGTACATGTCATTGGTGCAAAAACTATCAAATTAATGGGCTGTAGTGAGTAGTCCATGAACTTACGAAATTGTGTGTGATGCCATCTCGTGTCCAGCGGAGTAAAGGTTCTGTACTTGACTGTAATCGGTCCATTCGTGGGACACGTAAAATGTTGCGGAGATCGGACAACCGTTGGGGTTGACGCGACCCTTCTCAAACAGATCAGCGTACAGACCCTTGTTCAAGTCGTTTACAGAGTCGTCAAAGGTCAGAAGAACAATCTGAGGCACTTGTTCCACCGGCATGTCGGCTGTGTCGGGATGTAGTATGTGCGTGTGGGTGTGTAAGTAGTGCCAGGAAGAGGAAGATAGAGAAGTAGGTTTCAAGAAGGACGGAAGAGTTGAGGAAGAGAAAAAAATAAAAACGATTAGTATCATTATAACATACGATTAGACAGTTTTTAATATATATATTATAGAGATGGCCGTAAATACCCTGTTAGTGGCAAACCTGTAATTTACCAAAGATGCCGATAGGTTCAGAGATAATTCTATGCTCATTGACTTACGATACTGTATGAGAGCCAAATTCGTGGCCATCAGCGTAAAGATTCTGAACTTGACTATAGTCCGTCCACTCGTGGGAGACGTAAAAAGTGGCGGTAATCGGGCAGCCATTCGGATTCTTTCGCCCTCTCTCAAAAAGTTCTTCGTAGTACATTTTATTCAAATCGTTCACAGCATCGTCGAATGTTATCAATACCATTTGTGGTACTTCGCTGACGGGCAAATTTCCTATGTCACAAATACCATTTATAACAAACATTTAAATATTTACAGTCGATAAAACATTCTCTAGACAAAGTAAAATCCCTCTCACAGAAGAGGCTGTGTTTGTGCACTGGAAACGCTACAAAGCAACAGCTCTGTAACGTTTTATAAGGTTATTTTCATCATACCTAACAATGTAAGATGAAAATAACTTTATAAAAGAACCATAAAAATTGTATTATTGGAAGAATCAAAGCCTTTACGTACCAGGTATGTCCTTGCCACCGCAGGAGCAGTCAGGGAGTAGGCAGACGTCCTTCCTGCACTTAGCTGCTGTCTTGTCAGGAGTAGGCTGTGGGTACACAGGGTCAGGCCTGCTTGGTGGGTGCGCGTAGACGTCAACGAACTCGGTCGTTTTGGAGACAATAGCCGTCGACGGTTTCAATGTTGGTCGGCTACGACTGCTCAGAACAAAAACGGTTTTAGGTGCTTCAAGAAGTAGTCATGCTATTGTGCGTATAAATGAGATGAAGTGCGTAGGTGCGGTTTTACTTTTCATTATAAACAATTATGAGTGTTTTTAATACTTTGCCATAAATATGGATTTGAACAATGATTGTAACTTCTTAATTCCTGACTTGTGTTATCATTATGACAAATCAAATAATGAATAACGATTGCAAAAAGAATAACAGATAAAGGTTAAGATGATTGAGTAAAAAGAAATGAAAATGAAAAGGATGATTGAGTTTGTATTCAATTCTAACGTTGGTGGTGTTCCTCTGTTCGGGGGTGGCTGTGGCGGCTGCGCATCGTTCGCGGTAGAATAGTGCGCAGAACCACGGCCTCGAGTGCTGGTGGGCCTGCAAATAGTACATTACCAACTGAACAACACGTTCGCTCATATAACCCTCAGTTAGTATGCGTGAATTTAAAGACGAAGCATTTTCAAAATTATATTCAAATAATGGTTCAGGTAAATTTTAATTTTCATCATGATAATTATAATGTTTTATTCCAAGAATGAGTGATCATTTGAACACCAGACGCGGCTCCATGATTGTCTGATTATGATACCACAAATACGTTATTAACGGTGTTACACAACATGCAGTAGCGTACCAAACACGAACACATTTCGATACACTTATGATTCTGGTGCACTTAGACTAATGATGAGTTTGCAATGTGGTGCAATACGATTACGTGAAGCTACATTGAGGAACTTGCTACCAAATAGCTAATAATCTTAACTACAAACATTCCACAAACTACACAAAATACCAATAGTGTGCAGGAAATGGAAAGGTCGCGTCAGGAGTTAACAATTCAGAAATTCAACTCAACCGACATGAAGTCCCCCAATGAGAACAGTATGTTAAGCGAAAGAGTTTAGATGTAGGTGCTATTAAACGATTGTCGGATAAGATGTTTGACTTCATGCTAGTTACTCGCGAGGCAGAAAATAAGGATGTTTTTAATAAACGAAGCCTCCACCCTCAATAAGTAATGTGAGATAACTTCAGGCTGCTTAGACTACTAGCCGGCGAGTTTTGTACCTCTGGTATTTGATTTCGTTGCATTTTGGATTCGCTTGCAAACTGTTGTCTGATGAGCATTTGGACGACGATTGGTAACTCCTGCGCCCACCTCCTGGGTTTGTCGCAGCTAACTTTATGGCGGGATTGACTCGTGAGGCTCGCGGTGGAAAGGATATGCTTTTAGTCGTCGAAGTCGTCGGGTCGAACTTCATAGTCGTAGTCGATTTCGTAGTACTTGTCGTAGATGCAATTTCACTTTCGACTTTATTATGTCGCCCATCAGTCTCAGTCGTAGCTCTATCCTCCACCATAGATTGAGTTGACTTAACTACTTCATCGTTAATATCGACATTCCGAGTATTACTTCCAGATGCTGGAACATCGTTAATAATGCTTTGGAACTTGTGCGAGCCTTCATTTTCTGGCTTACTTGTTATAATACTACTGAATTTAGATTGATACGCGTCCCTACTTGGCATGCTTCTATAATCACTTGTTGAGCTTTGTATCGGCATTGGAGATGTTGGTAAGTTGGCATATGTGAAGGGAGTGCTACTCATGCTGGCCATAGTTGTAGTCGTTGATGAAAAATCTTTTATATCGCTCTCCGCTTCAGTGAAACTAATAGATTCAGCACTCGGGGCAACATATCTACTCACAGGAAGCTCTGTTATAATTTGTAGACGCTTCACATTGCTGCGCAAAGGTTTTTCATCCACATACTTCAACGGCTTCTTCTGGTATCCTATATTAACTACTTCCTCTTCATATCTAAGTGTGGTTGTAGTAGGTTTGGGTGTAGTTGATGTTGTCGTTGTTGTAGTTGAAAACTCTTCGACAAGTTGTGGAGCAGAAGAACTTCCAAAATTATTCAAGAATGCTTTGATGACAGTTTTAACTTTACCGTTAAATATTTCCGTTGTTTGGTCCGGGACAACTTCGTCTTCTACTCGGTAACTATAGTACGAAGGCTTGCGCGAATGTTTTTGTTTCTTAATATTACGTTGTCGGAATGACCTGCGTGTGGTTGTTGTGGCAACTGTTGTGGATGTGGTAGAGGTCGTATAGTCACGTGTATCAGCGTTCCTATATGTATTGCGTAAATTGTCCAATGTTTTGAAAGGTGAAATGGAAGGCTCGCCCCAAGTGTATTGAGATCTAACGTATTCTCTTGTAGGCGGTTCCTCATTTAGTGTGTTATTTAAAGCTGCGGTCGGTAGCTCGCTAACACGGGCATTTTGTAAGCCGGTCTCAATCAATGCTTCGGTATTAATGGCATTCTCTGTGGAGTCAACCACTTCTTGATTGTTTGCAGTAAATGGAGTCGGTCGTGTTTTGATATAATATTTCGCCGATGTGGTGGAGGGCAAGGTGGTGCTTTTATACCTAGATTTTACGGGTATTGTTCTACTCGTTGATCTTACGTAAACAGGAATACCATAGTCATCTTCGCTGTTGTCAGGACCATAATCATTTCTACGCTTCGAGCTCTCGGAAGAAAAATCGTATTTACTATCGGTTTCAACTACTGGTTCTACAGACGCCGGTTCTTCAGACGCTGGTTCTGCAGACGCTGGTTCTACGGACGCCTCTTTACTATTACTACTACTGTCATAATAATAACTATCAGACTGTGTTTGCCTACTTCTACTACTACCACCTCGACTACTTGGGTTATGGGCCCTATCGAAATCTTCTAATGGTCGAGTTAGAACAGTCAACGTATAAGTATTATCGGTATTATTAGGATTACGCCTGATTGAAAAACCAGATGTTAGTGACACCTTTTTATTGTTCCTGGACTTGGATCTTACCACTTCCACGTTGTTATTATTGTTAGTCACTTCAGAAGAACGTCTTGATGCGGTTGCAAGCGTTTCAGTCGTAGGTAATGTCTCTTTTAATCTATATAAATTGTCAGTCGCTTCAAAAGGTTTGGCAAGGGAGGAAAAGTTTAAGGTTGGTGGTTGCGTGGTAGGGATCGACGATGAGATCTCGTCAGAAGGTTCTGTAGAGGATTCAGGAATTGGACTTTCATCTGTGGATGATCTGTTGAATACAAAGCAAAAAAATCTTTCTAATTGAAGCTCTAAAACAACACTACTTATATAAATATTTATTTAACAGGCGAAAAACTGTCTCGTTTCTACGGATAAATTAGTTAAGTTAGTGAAAACGGAAAGAAGTTATAATATGTTTAGTGTTCACTACTGAGACAGAAGATACCACAAAAGCTACATAAATATGTACATCAATATTAAAAGAGAGAAAAGAAATAGTACTGATAAAACTAGATACTGAAATGAAATTTCGAAAAACCTTAAGACCGATACAAAAAAGGACAGAAATTAGTAAATAGTTAGAAATTTGAATCAGTTGAAAGGTTGCAAATGAGAGATGAGACTTAGATGAAAACGTAAGATGATAGAAAATGATGTTAATGAAAATTTTGAGAGAATGATTTAAGCCGGGATGATTTTACTTTTGAAGATTGGTCTTTTGTAGTACCTTGGGGTATATCGAGACGGGGTCATTGCTTCAGTGTAGGGTGCTGTAGTAGGGCGTTGTGTTGTTGTGCTTGTGCTGGTTGTGGAAGGAGTGGTGCTAAAAGTGGTAGCTTCGTATACAGTCGTCCTCCCGCTGCTTGGGTTATGATCGTATCCCAATTCATTACCTTCGCCCCTGGATCATAGGCAATATTTCCATGTTAATTGGTTTGCGAAGTTTACATTTGGCTTTATAAGATTTAATACATACATACTTAAGATCTAGTAATAATTGAACTGAAAACTTACCTAGTCGAATGGCGAATTGGTGCTTGGTATTGGTTCTGGTTGTTGTTTATCTGAAATTTGATTTGGCTTGATTAGTTATTAGTAGTTTAAATAGTTAAAATAATTATAACGCAAATATTGTGATTATTTTGTTATTCCTTGAAACAATTTTCTTCCAATCTGATATTAAAATTATAAGAGTATTGACCAATTTTATAGGGGAATTAAGAGTCATAAGTTTGGACAAGATTGTTTTTTTTTTCTCTTCTTAGTTTGCTCTCTGGTTTACATAATATATTAATTGATAGTAAAGCATAATCTGTCTGTGTGGTGCCGGACTTAAAAAATAGCACCACCCCATACTTCCCGTGAGTGTCGTAAAAGGCGACTAAGGGGCGTACCGGAGAGTGGGCAGCAGCGTTCTCTATGCATTCCACCACCATACCATACTGCGATCGCCAACCCGCCTGCCAAGCGTGGTGATTATGGCAAACCCCCCCCCCCCTTTTGGGGGAGGCCTATGTCCAGCAGTGGACGTCTTTCGGCTGAAATGATGATGATGATGATTATGGTGAAAGCTTAATCACAAATTACCTGTGGTCGTATAAGTTCATCGTCGTAGTCAACTGGCGCTGGCCTCGGTGTGTAGGTTTCAACGGGTCGTCTAGCCGGCGCGGGAGGAGGCGTACCTCGGTACGTCTGCTGCACAGCTGGGCGAAGCGAGGCCGTGTTATATTGCTGAACGTAGTCTGCCGATACCAGTTAGTGGGTTACGTGCATGAAGTTGTTAGGTTATAGGTCTTGTGCATTATAAATATGGTGTTGGAGTATAAAGAAATAGGTTGGCTTAGAGTTTATCGTTTTAGTGAATAGGGTTGAAGACAATATTACCAGTTACGAAATCCAAGTCCTCTCAATTTCATTTGAAAAAGTTAAAATGTTTCCATCACTTGAATTAAGAAGTTCGTTGTTAAAATAATACGGGATTATACCTTAGAACGTCTTAAATAATAATTAAAGTCATATTTACATTTCTTATAAATATTGGTAAGTATTAGGTCAATGATGTTACAATTGTAAATGTAGTACCAACTTTCATAGGTTTATTAGTTTTCAGTTGACCTCTAATTAAAAATATCCATTTGAAATAAGTATTGAGAAATATAAGTCCCATTGTACCTAATAAGTTCATAAAAAGTCATGCTAATATCAAGTAGTTAGACTGTTACAAACCTTCGAATAGTAGTTTATTAAAATCATAAAACAAACTTGGAACTTAATGAAATACTCTTTTAAATGATGAGAATACCATGCGAAATCCTCTATTTAAAGTTAAAACTCATCTAATAAATGAATTTACATGTTTCAAACATGGAATTTAAATAATGTCGAAGTCCTGTACGATTGTTATTATAATGTTACCTGTATCTTTGTACAATTCACCATCTTCATCATAAACAGCATAGAAGGGGTCGTATTGATCGGGACTGTAGTTCTGAGATCCATTGTACAACATCTTCGGACGGGGACTTGCTGAATAGGAAGCTGGAGCTACGCTTTCGGTCGGTTCCAAGCTAAAAATACCATTGTTTCTGTTGAAATCTCAATAAACGTCAAAAACTTTTCACATAATAAAATTATTCAACATTTTCAACTAAGTTGTATGTACAGTTGATATTGCAATATACAAAGCAACTTGGTCAGTCTTTTCTACAGTCAAAGTCACTATAGTCAATGTTAGTTTAGTCAGAATACGTTTAGTGCGATAGATATCAAATAACCGAAGAATTCTGTACAGAAAGTGTAAGTTAGTTGTGTGAAGAGTCATCTCCAGTATATCTCATAGTTAGTAATTATAAAGTTGTGTGCTCTTCTAATTACCTGTTTGTTTTACCGTCATATTTAGTCTTTGTAAATCTAGTCTCTTGGTTGTGGCTGTCACGAGGAGTAGTCGATATCATTTGTGCAACAATATTCGGATGTCTTATTCTTCCTCTTGTCTGCTTATCTTCATTTTGGGAAGTTTCTTTTAGAGTAGTCGGCTTAGCTAACCTATGCCTAACAGTATAGGGACGCAAAGTCGTTTGGTTCAAATATTTGGGAGGCCTAACAGTGTTAGGTCCATTTTCAGTAACTGGTCTTCTTATATGCATAACAGTTCTGTTTCGAGGCATATGGTGTATAATTTGGTAGTTAGATACTTCAGGACGAATCAGAGTATGCGGAGTAGGGGTACCGTAGTCTACTAACACAGGGATAGGAATTTTTCCATTTATGTTTTTGTTGAAATCTTTCACTGGAGATTTTGTCACAATAGATACATCGTTATGATTCTTAGTGGCACTTTCTGGTTTATTGTATTTAATTGGTACTCTTGTAGGCTTTGGCGTAACACTGGCTGGTGCAGAATTATCTTCATAACTATCATCATATTCCTTGTAATTTTGAGCCATGGGTGGTCTTTGTGGTTTCACTTCAGTACTTGGCATGTATTTTGGTTTGACTGCAGGCTCATAGTAATATTCTTCATCTTCGTCATCATAATAATAATCATTCATTTCTGGAGAAGGCTTTGGTATTGGTCTGCGTTTAGGTGGCGCTCTAGTCGTGGTAGTGATGGGGCTGCTTATGAACTGCTGTTGGTTGTTATATGAATTAACTGTGTTTTGATGATGACTATAATTTTTTATCGGAGATTGAGTAGATTTTATGGCTTGTGAAAACAAATCTCCTTGATTTTGAATATTTTTTGATGTGCTTGGTTTGAATGAAACAGCACGAAACGGTGATTGAGTCGACGGATTATTCCAATATTGTTGTAAAGTTGAAAGTTGTTGATTTGCCAACGTCGTCAGGGGCTTAGGTGTGGAATGTTTTAGTGCAATATAAGCATTATGGGGTTTGATAGAGGACACTAGATACGGTTTTGCGGTTGCTGATATTTGTGGATGAAGTGATATAATCTTTTCAGGATTTACTAAGTACTGATGTTTTGGTGTTGACACAACGATGGGTGCTGTTGTCCCAGAGATTAGCAAGTATGGCTTAGGGCTAGCAGAAAATGTATGAGTCTGTCCTTTCAATTTATTATCCTGATTTGGTTTAGAAGTGCTGCTTATTGGTCTGCTGAAGCTATAATTAATTGGTAGCTGGCGATCGTCATTGAAATTTGGTGGTTTTAACTTTGGCCTGTTAGCATCTAAAGGAGTACCAGCAGTTTGTCTAATAATATATGTGTTTTGATTTTGAGGTTGTTGCTGTTGTTGTTGCTGCTGCTGCTGTTGTTGCTGCTGCTGTTGTTGTTGCTGTGGCTGCTGATGTTGCTGCTGCTTCTGATATTGCTGCTGCTGCTGATATTGCTGCTGCTGATGATATTGCTGCTGCTGATGATGTTGTTGCTGCTGATGTTGCTGCTGCTCTTGCTGTTGCTGTTGTTGTTGCTGCTGTTGTTGATAGGATTGTCTGGTCGGTTCTGGTCTTTGAATTCCTTGGTCGTATGACTGTGTTTGTTTGATTTGTGCTAAGGATGGTCTTAAACTACTAACAAATGTTGCTGCTGAGCTACCAGGTCCAGAAGGTACAGTGAAAGGTTTAGGTGTACTCATTCCTGTATAGCTTAATGTCGAACTGGGTCCTCGAGAACCAAGTTGTGATGCTGTTGTTACTTCAATTGTGGGATTAACTATAGGTGCTGCTCTTGGACTATTATTGGTATTCCCAGCTGTATACTGACCATTGCTTAGTTTTGACAAATATGCGTCAAAATCGAAGTCGGGACTAGCAAACGGGTTTTCTATATCTTTATACCTATTACTTGGATGTGTGAATTCATAGGGTGGTGCTGGGTAATCATCTTTGTGATGTTCATCATCTTCATCGTCTTCTTCTGAATTTTCATCCTCTTCTTCACTAGAATTCTCTTCATCATCATAGTCTTTATCATCTGACGGTCTCTTCTCAGCATGTTGTTGCATTATCTTTACGTTTCTAATTGGTTGTTGATTATTGTTAATTGGATGTTGGTTCTGTTGCTGGTATTTATTCCTATCTTGTTCTTGAGTTCTGTAGTTTTCTTGGGGCCGCGGCGATGTTGGCATTGGGATAGGTTTACCCGTAACAATAGTACTAGGGACATGCGATGAATCGGGAAATGAGATCGGATTGTTATGATGATTCATATTGGATGGCGACGAAGAATAATATTGATTCATGTACTGAGCGTTACCTTGCTTGGGAGCATTGTTGTAAAAACCACCAGCTAATGAAGTGAATTGGCCACTATTAAGCGATGATATAGGTGGACTTTTGGTTATTATTTGGGTTACAGCATTCAAAGGATTATGAGCTAACGTCTGACTAGATGGGTCTGGTAAACTAGGTTTAAAAAGTCCTTGCGATTGTAAATTGCCCGCTTGATAAGATAAAAAAGGATTGGTTGTAGAATATAAGTTATTATTATAGGATTGTGGACGGCGAGTATCATAATAATTGTTATTATTTGGGTTGTTATTAAACGTTGGCTGGTATCTAGAATTTTGAACATTAGTGTTGTATTGTGGTGTTTCAACTATTTTATATGGCTTTACGAGGGCCCAATTCTTCCCAGGAGACTTGTAGTAATTTTTAACATAATATCTGACTTGTCTCTTTCCTCTTTCGGTATCATCTAGTGGTGTACCATCTTCATCATCTTCAGTATCTATTTCGACATACTCCATTTCTTCGCCACTGTCACTTCTCTTAGACATCTTTTCTGGTTCTGCTGTAGTAGTTTCATTAACAACTAAGTCTTTTCCTACCACTTCCCTTTTCTTTCTCAAGACTTGTTTTGCAGTCGAGTCATTAGTAATAATTTCATTCGTCTCAACGTCTAATTGTCTGTCATTAGAAGAGTCAGTTACGCTGTCACTTTTGTCTTCACTGCAAATAACGACACTATCTATTAATTCTTTATTCATAGTCAATATATCGTCTACTGTTATACTCTTGTTAGGACTTACCTGTAAGATTGGGGTGCGGGAGTAACAGTAGCAGTTCGTCGTTCATCGACTTGGGAGCCAAATGAGAAGGAGCCTATTTTACCACTATTTTGAGGAATGGATGCGGGAATAATGTTAGAGTTATAATTTCTTCCGGTGTTGGTTTGCTGAGCTCCGTAACCATCTCTGTCCTTTTGAACTTGTCCTATGGTAGGAGGTTGTCCTCGGTAAACGCGTTGTTGTCTGTCATTTTCAATTTCCTCGACTGGCGGTAGGTCATCTACTTCTTCGTACAGTTGTTGTTGCTATAATGAAAGCGAAAAATTATTATTATTCCACTCAGTAAAGAACATTCATAAGGTTGCCGTCTCTTGTACTCGACATTTTTAAATACCTTTTCGTATTCTTGTCGGCTAAATTTAGGCTGTCCTCTTGAGGTGATGACGGGGTTAGGCTGAGCACGCGGCGGCGGTGGCGGAGGTGTGCGGCGTGGTGGAGGGCGAGAGGGTGGGTCTCTTTCGTTGATCCGTTCCAGCTCTTCACCGCGAACCGCGCTGGTGCCGTCACAGCCTACGTTGCGCGGCCAATCACACGTTTGGAGCTCGTGGCTAGAAAACATTAAAAGGATATTTAGAACAAAGATACGATCGATACAATCATAGTAGAAGTATTGTACCTACGTCTACTGCCCTGAGACATTACGCGTCATCGTGTCTTAATATTTATATAGCAAGAATTAACGCGTAAAGGGGACATATGTTCTCTGTTCTTAACACGACTTGATTCCAACAAATCAACGTTATGAGAGTAGTCTACTGCTCTAGTAACGGAATGAATGGTTGGTTTGATATAATCAAATCAAAGCATAAAATCATTGAGCCATTTAGGTCATTGGTGTTCTTTTAAGTTTCCAACTACCTCAAAGTCATGCTACACAACGATTTCAATATTGTTAGCGCTATACTCATTATCTTCATTAAAAATAAACTTTTTCGATGTGAATTTCTCACGCTTAACAAGATGTTCCCATATAACCCGACGGCGTATCTCTTTATATGAATAATGTTAATGTTGTCACGCATATAATGTTTGTTATTTGAATGGTATTTTCTCATTAGAATCTGATATCTTGCAAGATCTGCATCTAGTATAGAAAACTTCGAGCCATTTATAACATGACATGTACTGGCAGGTCTAAAATGTAGTTCTACTAGAAATGGAAATGGGATAGTAGTAGTATGGTATATTGGATATGTTGCTTCGTGTGTGATGTCCAAGCTAAGAATAGTCATCTTTATGACCTACTAGCTGCGCCCCGCGGTTTCACCCGCGTAATTGTCGATCCCGTGGGAATATCGGGATAAAAAGTAGCCTATATGTTAATCCAGGGTGTCAGCTACCTCCATACAAAATTTAATCAAAATTGGTCCAGCCGTTTGAGCGTGAAGAAGTAACAAACATATAAACACACACACACTCACAAACTTTCGCCTTTATAATATTAGTGTGATGTGTGTTAATATTATAAATATTAGTGTGATGCATGTGTGTTAATAGTGAAGCTGGAAGATAAGACAGGCAGCTAAGTATTCCTGCCAGTAAACAACAACCCGCGATCATCAGGCCGTCTGCGAAGCGTAATGACCATGGCAACAAAACCTTACCATTGGGAAGCCCATGATTCCTACCGAGAAGTATCTACGGTAGGCTGATAGTTATAATGATGATAATTCCTCACCTGTACATAAGGCCACCAGTGCATGACTCGAGTAGTGCGCCGCCAAACACGCAGACGTAGTACAATGTGCAGTCGGTGGGGTGGGAGTAATAACCGAACTCTTCGGGACAGTCGAAGTCGATGTCACGCTTGATGTCGGCTGCTACAGGCACGCTTCGGACCGGGCCGGATCGGGACCGCGACCGGTCGGAGTGGGCGCCGAAGCATTCTGAAATTAGAAAAAAATTGAATTTAGTTGTGGAAGTCGAAAATGGAAAATAATAGGATGCAAGTACATTATACGTTCAAAGTACAAAACACGTGCCCATTTGAGGTTGTCGAGTTATATTTTACAAAATGTACATTATGTTTCTGCATGTATTTTATGTCTGTGTGGTGCCGGACTTAAAGAATAGCACCACCCCATACTTCCCGTGGGTGTCGTAAAAGGCGACTAAGGGTCGTACCGGGGAATGGGCAGCAGCGTTCTCTATGCATTCTACCACCATACCATACTGTGATCGCCAACCCGCCTGCCAAGCGTGGCGATTATGACAAACCCCCCCCCCCTTTGGGGGAGGCCTATGTCCAGCAGTGGACGTCTTTCGGCTGAAATGATGATGATGATGATATATCAATTAAAACATATTTACAAACACGGTAAAGAAATATTTCAAAACAATAAATAACCTAACGTAACCGATAAATCTATTATTATAATCGAAGACATTGATCACAAATTGGACAAAATTACGCATAAACGACCACAATTGACTATCGATCGTAATAATAGCATATCGCAAGGTATATCGAATGCAACACGCATAGCACACGTCACATTGTCTTCGGAACGCTTCGAAAGTGATATGAAACAATTGTCGCAAGCGGCTGCAATAACACGAGCAACGAGACCGTCGCCGATACACTTTAAGATAACCGCATACTAATCGGAATAATAAGCAGAAACCACCGACGCGAGCCTTAATGGTCGTACTATAGCACTAAAGTAGGGATTCGAAAAAAGGTATCGATGACTATATTGTACCTATCGATATTTCTGTTTATCTTCTTCTACTTAGGAGCTTATGCTCTTGTCAGTGCTTTAAGTACTGCTTTCTTTATTGAGGACCAGCTTCATGACCTTATATATTTCTGATCAAATATTATCCATACTCTTCCAAATCTTTGCCAATCGACAATATGTTATTAAGTATAGAACAGATCAGTGTGAATTAAGCATCAGACAAAATGTTTATTAATTTTTCTTTAATAATGAATAACATCTTAACTAAAACTATCTTATAGGCCGACCGCTTAACTGAGACGTTGCTTGAGGTAGCTGCGCGGTGCGGAGGGGTGATACAAGTCACAAGTTGACGAATCACTGAGCTCTCGCATCACGTCACCACATCTCTCCCGCACCGAGCTGCTACCTCAGGCAATGTCTCAGTTAAGCGTAATTAGTAAATTAGTAGGTACTTTATCGATACCATACCCCCTGCACTTAACTATGCAGTTGCCTCACTGTCCTTGCAAGCTCATGCACCGTACACCTGCAACCGAATTCTTTATCCCACTATCTTCACACAGTGATCCGTTTATCAGATCTACGCCATCCGTAGTACCTAATTGATTTCGCAAATGTGCAAAAGTCTGAATCGTCAGCTTTATAGCACATTCAATTGTGTAATATGAAATTACCGTAACAATAGGGATTGTTTTTTTTTTTCACATTCTTAAAGTATAATGGTGGAAAACATATTGGCAATTGATGCTGTGTAACGTTTGAAATTAGCGAGGCTAACATAATAACGTTACATACTCTTACATGAGTTGGTAATTTGTTGGTAATTAGCGAAACTTCGCACAGCACATTGAACTGTTTCGTACAGTGGTCTAACTTTGCAAAAGGAAATGTATGCATAAAATTTTACTGAAAGTTTTGAGTTCTGAATTTTACTCCAGTGCTTGTTGGGCAAGCATTTCTATAAACATGAATTAATTTAATTTTTAGAAGACAAATGATACCTCTTTTGAACAGTATTAACGCATTTCCTAAGCATAATGGCTTTCTGACGATTGTGTTGTCTAAAAGGGAGAAATCAATATAGTCACATGTATACTACTAAACACACAGACAGACAAAGACATATACGCAGATATATATACTTTTAGTGTGCTAGCCACAAGCGTCACGCGTCGATGGGTGTTGATGAGTATTGACGGGAGCGGGCCGTCGATAGCTGCAGTCGACAACGTTCAACAACGTTTGTCAACGTTGTTGTCGACGGCTGCAGTTACCTCCGCCGTTGATGACTGTCGATCGTGTATATGAGCACTGAGAACGATAGAAGTTGCTTGGTCACACAAAGTTCCGTCTTCTCTATCCTATTTTCATGGTTTACTTAGATATCACCAAAATGGTAGCAGCAGCTCATAGGCTACTTGGGTACATAATACATACCTACATAATCCGCCTCTAATGTTCCCACTGCTGGGACACGGGCCTCCTCTCTGTGAGAGGGAGTGGGCAGTAATCCACCACGCGGGCCCAGTGCGGGTTGGTAGATGTCACAAGTCTTCAAATTTTTGGTTCTAGCACATGCCGATTTCCTCACGATGTTTTCCTTCACCGTTTTGAGAGCAGTGGTGATGGTATAATTTACACATAGTAAAGCGCCTGTCTGGGTTCGAACCCAGACAGGCGCTTTACTATGTGTAAATTATACCATCACCGCGATTACGCAACCGCGACTCGTAAATCGCGGTCGTCACTTGGCCACTACTGCTCTCTCTCTCTCTCACTTGGGTACATTTTCTTATACTTATTTAAATTCACATGACGATATTATTATCAGTGTTGTGAAAAAGAACCCAGAGTTAAGAGCTTTTATCTAAATCGCAGTAAATTTTGTCACGTTCTCATTGTATCACGAATCACGTGGGATTTGGGCCAAACAGCGAATCTCGCTCATGGATAGATATTAAGTAGTTAAGGCTTTAGGAGCTCCTTTTTTTCTCTGTCTGTCTGCTCTTGGTAAATTTTGTACTTTATTATTTAAATTTAATTGTGTGTATTTAGTTGAGCTAATAGTCCTTGTCTGTAATCACACTAATATTATAAGTTTGTGAGTGTGTGAGTAAGTGTGTGTGTGTGTTTATATGTTTGTTACTTCTTCACGCTCAAACGGCTGGACTAAATTTGATATAAATTTGTATGGAGTTTGACACCCTGGATTAACATATAGGCTACTTTTTATCCCGATATTCACACGGGATCGATACTTACGCGGGTGAAACCGCAGGGCGGAGCTAGTGAAATGTAAATACAGAATAATATTCATTATTAATATTATAAATGCGAAAGTTAGTTTGTTTGTTACCTTTTCACGCATAAACCACTGAACCGATCATCCTGAAATTTTGCATATACATTGTCAAATGTTTCATCCCGAAAAAAAGTGCTGTTCCGAAAAGGAAAACAACAATAACGTTTTTATGATAATAGACAGCGCCACGGGTCTTTCAAATCAAAAACCGGACGACGTCTGTCGGGTCAGCTAATAGTTAATATTTGATCTTTCAAAAATACCCACTACAAGGGACAGGGCAATGGCCTCCCGTCCCGCCTTTGCCCTGCAGTTGGACATTATGAGGGGTCCGTGGCTAAATAATAACAGCCGTACAGATCGATCGCTCAGGTTAAGCTACGCTTACCGCGGTTCGTCTGTGGATGGGTGACTATCAGTACATACCGTGATCCCTCCGTGCCTCGAAAACACGCGTTGGCCCCGGCTGTCATGCGTGGATCTTTGACAGTCGTTACGGGTAGTCAGAAGCCCGAAAGTCTGACAACCAGTCTTACCAAGGGGTATCGTATTACCCAGTAACTGGGTTGTGGAGGTCAGCTAAGCAGTCGCTCTATGTAAAATACTGGTATTCAGCTGCATCCGGTTAGACTGGAAGCCGACCCCAACATAGTTGGGAAAAAGGCTAGGCAGATGATGATGACATAGATATAATACCCACAACCACTCTATTACGCCACAAAAGTTTTATCATCTTCATCCAGTTACAGATTCATTTTTATCGTAGCGATACTCTTGCGCTCAAATAAAACCTTTTCATTTAATAATAACCATAATTCATGCTCTATCCAAACACAAGTATTTACACTCTAGAACCTTAACCACCATTACTCACAGATGGTGTGAAGTCACATAAATCTACAGAGCAATAACAGCGCATAAAGTATGGTATACTTTCTTCGTTTAATGGCTTCAAACTCATTGCTAAGTTCTTGTTATGATCTTATGTCGTTTTTTTATGGTACTGCGCTCGATACAGACTGTTAATCACGTTAAATAAAACAAGTGTTACGTTTATTATGTAATAATGAGCAGAATTCCTACTTACCTAAACTGTGTTACTTCACAAGAACGGTTCCACAATCTAAGCCGATGGAATTTAAATTAAAGATAGGTACAACACAGTAAAGGTAGGATTGATGATTCAGAACTGATAAAAAACGAATAAATTTGAGGAATTAGACATAAAAAGAGCTTTTTAGTGTAAGTTTGCCCATAACTTTGTTCGAAAAGTCATTTTAATCATACCATGTCGCGACGACCATAAATGAAAAAAACTAACAATACTAGCGCTTTGTATTGTACTTATCATTATGAACAACTTTTACTATGGGACCAACCCTGAAATCGTGAAAAAAAAATCAGCTGATACATTTATGTTCGCATAACTCGACATAATGTATGGATCAGTTGATGTTTTTCACGATTTCAGGGTTGGTCCCATAGTAAAAGTTATTCATAATGATGAATTCATTGAACCCTTTTAAGGATTCATCATCATCTGCCTAGCCTTTTCCCAACTATGTTGGGGTCGGCTTCCAGTCTAACCGGATGCAGCTGAATACCAGTATTTTAAGGATTAAAACGATCAAAATGTAAGGCTGTATATTTTACTGAATTTTTGTTTGTACATTGAGCGTCATTTATTAGATATACAAAGTTCAATTAATTGTCATATTGACATCCCCATGTATATTGTCGCTCGCTATTATATAATAAATACGGTCTTCATATGGTTAACAGGCTCCAAGCGCCGGCGCCTACCTTAACTCTCACTCCAATTCAAGTTTGCAACCCAATGGCGCGTCTTCCACCCACAGAACTATTCCATAGACACATTACATCCAAATCTGCATACAATACCAAAGACACAGGTAGAAATAACCAAACAATATAATAATTATCCTCTAAAGGTAATAAGCAAGCGTTATCTAGATAAGCCGCCGTATACGTTTTGCAAGACAACCTTGTGTTTAAGACAACTACATACAATCTGCGAACAATAGTAATAGTCGAACAAATGCATGAGTTTCCCACAAGTAGCTAATCCAAAAACTTGTCAAACGAAAATCATCCAAAAAGCGAGTGACATAAGGGTCATAATAACTTCAGTTATTATCCCCAGTGTCGACACACGACCGTCAACATTCGGGCCGTGATCCGCGCACGCGCTGCCATAAGTACCCTAAGGCTTAGTATTCACTCACGTATAATTTTGATGTTTATCAATCGTATATTAGTGTTATATCGATAACCATCCAATTTTATTTAGCCTAACAAACTGTTCAACATAACATGTTTGCCTCAAGCATATTTAAAATTACTTACGCTTCAATAATTTTTGTATGCAAATTCGAAGTCCGTATTTGAGATCGACGACCTTCAATACTGGTTACAGGACAGTTTTTTGTCAAGTCATTACTTAATGTGACGCAAAAAACATTGTATTTCGATCATTCTCCGAATAAATCAAACAAAAAACTTCCTTAAGTTATTTTGGTCAGGAAGTCTTGGACGGACAATTTAATATGTCTGCAATGAAAACGGTAAGCGGATTAAGTCAATCCGTAATTACAATAAACAGTTGCAACGTACAAACGACGGATGCAAAGTAGACACACGCCCACCCTAATGGTCAGCTAAACCATGGCAAAATCGTTGGCAAAACGCAACCAACTCTAGAATTAGCAAACAACGAAATCGACCCAGTTGTCGCAACGACCGGCTCTATACTCGAATTAGCTTATTAATCAATCAGCAGATCCCCTGATCGTGGCTCCAAAGTGTTGCAAACTATAATAAATCCATAATGATTCGCCGTGGACGAACCATAGAAGCATGAGATCCATAATAATGCCTAGTTGTGTGGGAAATCCTCGGGCAATAGGTGATTAATCTGCACATTGCAATACGACGTGTTGAAATATTCTCCAACCATTGTAGATAAAATCGATACTCTAAATAAACTCGGATCCGACGTTTCAAGATCGTTGACTCCGACATTCTCAAGCGTTTTCTTCCTATCCTACCGCAATTGCATTTCCATGTTTGTGAAATCACAAAAGAAACTCGACACTATTAGGCGATAACTACAGGATAACTGTGGGTGGTAAAACGTCGAATATCGCCAAGTGTTGCGAGCATATTTGCATTATGCAGCATGTTGAATGCATTTACGTACACCCACTGTGATTACGAATTCTCAGAAATAGGTTTAAATTGCACTTGAAACAAAACAAAAATCCCTATCTCTTTAATTAGGATAGAAGCAAAAACGAATAAATTATGCAACACCTACGGACAAGCTGACTGTTTCATAGTAAACACATTACTTCAATGTCTGCTAGTTTCTAGGAAATAAATTGCCAAAGAATTGTCAAACAATAGAAAGAATTATTTGCGCTGGAAACTCTCAAGTATGAATGAAATATGTTTTCACAAACAATGCTTGAATTATGTTAAGCTTGCCAAAGTCATACATCAAGTAAAATGAATGTGTGATCACCCCGCCATCTATGTTAACTGGTTGTATAAGATTTTCACAGCAGGCAACACCATCAGAGCCGTGAAGCCAGAGGAAACATGACGGCAGGATATGTATGCGACCATGTGGGAGGTAAATGGACCAGGATAGTCAGATATGTGGGTGAACCAACTCCTAGGATGAGTAGGCGAGCATGGACAAGCGTGATTGTATTGAATGATTTATGATATCTGTAATCTCTTAATGCTAATGTAGTTAATGCAAATAAGATCAAAATGCTGAAGAAAACAGTGTTGGATGTTTCCAGTGCGATTTATGTTCTCTAGACATGTAAATGGCTAACTTTAGAGATGGTCTTCGATTGAACAACAAAGACGTAAGTTAAGGTTGTTTAAATCAATTGATGTCAATATTGACATCAAAACATATCAAAGAAACATTTGAGATTATCTATCTCTTGATATGATCTAGTTCTAGATCTAAGTCAGAGGTCATTGGCTCGTTAGTTTTAGACATTGCTGCAATTACGACTAGTTTGCTCTAGTATTAGGCAATAGCAGAATCTTATGTTCTGTACACATGAACAATACATTAAAATCGTGATCGCGTGCCCTTTGTGGCGCATTGACCTTTATGCTTTAATTCCTATCTGCAACCTATATCACTGCGCCTAACTGCCCATTCGTGGTTCGCCTGCACAATATAGATAATGATACGTCAAAATCGGCCTTGGACCACTCACTAACAATAAATTCATTATTAACAATAACGGTCATGTGGGCGAGATTTCTGAATGTCTCACTCATGCAATCCAATTTATTTTGACAGTCGATATTTCATATTTTATCAATATTTTGAAAATACTTCAAATGTATCTGCAGCTAATCGTATGAGTTATGAACTTATGATAGATGATCTTATTAACTTCACAGAAAATCTATAATTCGATTATAAACGCTGCCCCGAGTCAATCGGACACTTAATTAAAGATGTCAAAAACGGAATGAGATAACTTGATTCAATGATTAAATAACATCGATTACTTAACAATCATTCTGTCTGACACAATCTGTGTTTTGTATACGACAGCGAAAATCATGTTGAACGTGATATCTTAGTATTAGATGCAATTCAAATTCGATGATGGTGATTTGAAGAGAAGAAAAATCAATCGAAACTTAATCTCGTGAATAAATAAAACTGGAGAAAGTTCTCTTAAGTTTAATAAAGCCTCCTTTTGCCCACATGCGCGATAGCAAGACAGGGTTATGTTTTTACTAAAAGGACCAGAGCCCATTTAATTAAACTGACAATGCGATTTTCGCGACAAGTCCTGTTGATGTATGAAAAATCCTGTGAAATTGTCGGATTTTTTGAATTTGCCTGTGGTTTGAAAACATAGGCTCTAGGAGCCTTGTCCACAAAAGACAAATTTTATGCAGAACACCTCTTTTAGACTACCCTACCACTTGGAAAAAACAACGATAACAGGAACCTTGGTTTATGTGCATTATACGTATTGGTGAGTAAACTATGATATTTTTTTTTCTATTATTGTATTCTGGTCGAGTTGCTAATATCCTACATGAGGCAGACAAAAATATTTTTAACTTCTTAAATAATTATGAACGATATACCGCTAATGTTCTCGTTATGAGTAATTCATGCACGTTCTGTTTATTGCCGCAATATTAATAGTTTTGAACGCAAGTTGTATGTGGCAACATTGCCCCAAGCCATGTTAATCTAATAATGGCGGAACACGCCCAAATTTTTTGTTATTGTTATTTAATATCTGTTTTTGTGGTGGTGGTGGAGCTTCAAATCAATTAATTCTTTGGCTGGCGCCTACTTGAAAATTCCTATATTTCACTTTTAATTTCATAGAAAAACTTCTACAAAGATAAAAGTGAAATTCTTTCCTTCTTTTACATTCAAGAGATCGCGTGCTTTATCGGTAAAATGTTTACACAGACATTGTTTTTACATTAGTGTATCTGGATCCTGGATAGTAAAAAGAGATTCAGCATTTTATTCAAATCTAGGTTTTATCTTAACGTGTTTTTAGTTCTTTGTTCTGCAATTTTTATCTTTAACACTACAGGACTTGCTAATGGTAACTTTTGATTTTACTCTCCATGGTTTTGCGTTTACTTTTTATACACAATGCATTAATACACCTTTATGGACATGATCTTAGGGGTCAGAATTGTGCTTAGATTTTTAGTTCAGTTAACAAAGGTTACAAAAAAAAACGTTTTTTATGGTTGCCATAAAACTGCTACATTCAAATAAAACACAGTTTACTGTAATTCAATCGTGTTTAGAACATAGACGTTGTCGTGATTTCTCATACAGAGTATGCAATATAAATTATACATGGCACTTACACAGAACTGCGTGGATTTGGTCGATCATTGCACTTCATTGCGACATGACGTTACTTTCCGCGTCCGTGTTTTTGAACAATGGCCAAGACATAAACTTATGGACAAATGCAGCTTTTATTAAATTGCGTTCATGGTTAATTTAGCACTCGTAACACCAAAATTATTTTTGGCCATAGATTGCTGAGAACTTTTTATAGTCCTTCCTGAGTTATTTTAACTAAGTTAACTGTCAATACACAGTGATCCTTATTCTCATAACAATAAGGTTACGCTGTTAGGTTGCTGTCACTGACAAGTCTGTCAAAATCACAATGATCTGTATCCTCGTTACACTAAAGTTGCTGTTGCGTTACTGTCAGAGGTAAAAAAATTGTGGAAGGACTGTACCCCAACTGTTTTGAAAATAATATCAAAGATTATCGAATTGCGAATGCAGACAGCCACAGTAAAATAAAACTTTATTTGCATCAACAGTAGGTAACAAATCAATTCATATGCAACACACATTTCATTATTTTTGCTTCTAGAACACTTTGTGCGAATGGAACAAAGGTTTCACTCCACATGAAGTACACAGTGTGCCTCTATCTGCACTTTCTGGAAAAAAATAGAGCATTTATTATGGTATTATCGTGAGGTACGATACTATCGCCTCCCACTCATCGCTTGTACCTTCACGTTACTTTAGTTGTCACGGTGTACGGCCTCGGTATCGTAATAATAGCCGACTTTTCACTTTTTTTATGCACAACTACTCTAAAATATGCCTCTACGTTGCAACATTCGATACTTGAAAATGTCTCAAGGTCCATACTGTTGTTTTTTTTGAAGGAAAGGTTCTAAGCACACGTAATTCTTTTGTTTTGCGTAATAGCTGTAGCAGTAATAAATGTAGCAGTGTTCTAGACGAGAACTGCTAATAGTACTGTTCATTTTATTACGGCCATGGGAAGGACGTCGGTAAAATCAGTTGCTAATGATGCCTCCCACGCTGTCTTTAAATAAGCACAAAATTGCACCAAGAATTGCGGCGATGATTTTATTTTCCTTTTGTGAACATAATTCACGTGCACAAATTTACATAAACATGAGGATATAAAATAAACAGCAGGTACAGTAAGTATTATATCATTTTAAAATATATAAAATATATATCATGGAAAAAAAATGTGCGACCGCCCAGAAACATATTTGTTTAGGTACCTTTGTAAGTGATACTTATCTTGTGACAAGCAGCCTGCCTTGGCATTTTGTTGAGTTAGATGTCATTTTCCATAAAAACGTACATAACTGCAACATAAATCAAGGCCACATACCTCCTCCATTGTCTGTTTGTGGTTTAATTATTTGATCTAATTTGTTTTACACAAAGTGAATTTACGAACACTTAAGAGCCTAGCGGTTGCTCGTAATAACTTCCTGCTCTATTTAAATCATTACCTTGAACAATTACGTTCATAATGTCATGACCGGAATTCACATACTGCTAATAAATCAACTACCCCCAAACTGCTTTTTATTTCTCTTCGTCCAGTAGCCAATTGAAACCGATGATTTAAATTATGAATTTTAATTTTTTGTACAGCATTCTTACAATAAAAAAAAATATTCTCAGACAAAAGAACAAAAAAGTTTTCGCTTTTGTTTTTTTTTTTTTTGGCTATGCCAAGATACACTTAAACCTCAGTGCACTATTAGACGAGATTATACCGAGCAGATATTAGCCACATAATATGCAAATTGTTTTTAATATCGATTCCTTTGAACTCGACATAATGTCAAGATTCTTAACTGTATTGTGGGCTGTACTGTATCGTGATGCTCAAGATAATGCTTAAAGCGATGAGATAAAACATTTATATGTAAATTATGATGTTGATACAGTGCTGTAGCAATGTTAAGTTAATATTTAAAAGGTTTAAAAGTAAAAGTAAAGTAAAATTTAAAAGTGCAACTTTATTGATGACACAGTTAACATGGTTTGCCCTCGATTATAAGAATGTGTACTCAATAAGAGACCCTTCAAACTAATCATTTCTAGAATACGAATGACTGAACTTAAATACAATATAGTTATTTGATTAAAAATCGATTAATGTTTCTGACATAGATTCATTACATAACATCACGCTTTTATGTCCCAAAGGGTTAGGCAGAGGAGCGCATTCTGGCATTTACCGCATAAATTCTAGGAAACACCTCAGAGTTTGATAAATCACCAACATATTATTTCTACTAACTTAAGGCTCCGATCAACACACTCGAAACGTAGGTATTCAAAAGTTTTTGTTACATATATTTACAAAATTACACAAAAAAGACTTTTGGAGCAAATATGTTTCAAAAAGAACGTTTAACTTACTAATCTAGAATGATATTATAATCATAATTAAAAAAACAAGTCTGTCACATAATAATTATTATCACACCGGCAATAAAAAAATACTCATGTAAATAACATTTTAATCAAACTCCAGTCAAAAACGCCATCTGTTTTATTGATTACATCTGTAGGATGTGAAGAATGGTCTTAATTAAAATAAGACAAATGTCACTAGAATAAAAAAACTGGCCAAGTGCGAGTCGGACTCGCACACGAAGGGTTCCGTACCACAAGGCAAAAACGCCGAAAAATACATGTTTGTTGTATGGGAGCCCCCCTTAAATATTTATTTTATTTTAATTTTATTATTTATTATTAAATTTAAAATACAACTGAATATTTTGTGAATATTTCAAGTGCCTACCTGTTGCCATTTTTGATATCGAGCAAAAAAGGGCAAAAAAATCGCGTTTGTTGTATGGGAGCCCCCCTTAAATATTTAATTTATTTTGTTTTTAGTATTTGTTGTTATAGCGGCAACAGAAATACATAATTTGTGAAAATTTCAACTGTCTAGCTATTGCGGTTCTTGAGATACAGCCTGGTGACAGACAGACGGACAGACGGACAGACGGACAGACAGCGAAGTCTTAGTAATAGGGTTCCGTTTTTATACGGAACCCTAAAAACGAAAAAAAAAAGTTGAATAATTAACAAATCTTATATCTTTATTATCCTCATATCCTTTTTATCATTTACAAATCGTGATCATAATTTTTGTCCAGCGAATTTGTCATTTTGTTGTCACTTTGCATCTTTTTGATTTTTCTTTTACAATAAAAAGCTCTTATTCCTTAACAGTTCTCTCTTGTGAATGTCAAGGCAACATTATCTGTATCCGGGTATACCTAAATTAAATACTACGTCTTGTAAATGCAAGGTAAAGTGCAAATATGTAGTTTTTTTCTACCCTTGTTTTTAATGTAAGGGTTTAAATATAATACTTTTTGTTCGTTAAATGCCCGACTTACACGAGGCTCCAGTAGGATAACAAGTAAGTAATATCCTAGCTTGACTGTTTAGCTGTTTACACGATGCTAGACAATTTTAGGAAATAGCATTGCGGAGACTAAGTCCGTAGAGTAAAATGGTCCAATTAGATACTAGCTTTACCGGCCACACGAGGCTAGTACACCAGCCAGGATAGTAAAATCAGGGGGGGGGGGGAGGTGCTAATTGCTCGAAAATTGTGTTAATATCTTTTTTACTAGCTCCCTAGCCTAAACATAGGAAAGCCCGTCCACTTCCTACGTTGACCTGCACGACAATAAGGCCAAAAAAAAATTTGCACATGGCCAAAGTTCCGAGCCTGCTAGTTTACTAACACAGCCTTGCTATCCTAGCTTGAAAAACTAGCCTCGGCCAATCCGGGCATAAGTTTTCGCGGCTCAATGTTAGAGCGGTCAGTGCTCTGTAAGATACGACAATGTTACAAGCGTAGAGTTACGACAAAAAAGGGTTTTATTAGAGACACATTTAGCAGCCGAGATTGCGATAACTTTTTGCTATTTTTTGCTGCATGGACGTGTAGTTAAATATTCATGGAGTGTTTTAAAGCCAGTTATGGTGGAGATAAAAAGGAATATAGTTTTCACGGCGTCTTATGAGACGAGATATGCATTTGTTTTAGCTACACTTTGACTGACCTTTAAGAATAAACTTTTAGTAGTAGAGCTGTAAAATGATACAACGTTATAATGAATTTAATTATTACGTTTATTCACAGCGAACGTGTTTACATCAACGCGCCTATTCTATCACTGTTCTTTGAAACAAAAAATCTACAAGGACTAATTTGAAAGCTCATTCTAAATTCTCTTGAATGTTCGAATGCAACCAGAGTTATTATTCTGCCAGCCTCCACAACAAAAGGTAGACTTTTGCAGACAACCTTTACAGTACCTACAACTGCATACTTATTGAGGTCAAAGTATATTTCAGCTAACAAGAAAATCAAGAACTTAATAAAATATGAATACAGGAATCGTATAGTTAAGTACAATACGACCGATGTATCTTGGCGAGCCCGAACTTTGCGCAGAAGGCGGCGCAGTAAGATTTTTTAGGAACCAAATGGTGACATGAGTGCGAGTGAGAGAACATGCGTAAAAGTTCTTAGTGCCTATGTTCAGGCCCGCCAAGTTACGTCGGTCGTATTTTAAGTAAGGTAATTTTCAAAACTAAGTAATGCGATAATTTGAAATTCCTATTGTGTGTAAAGGGCAACCAATCTCAATTTACATTCACAAATCAGCTGACAGGCAGTCACGACTGGTGCTAGAAATTATTATTACTCAGGTATTTTAGACGTATCAAGATTATTTCGATCGATTTAGTGTTTTATGTTAGTGAAGTAAAATAATCACACTAATATTATAAAGGCGAAAGTTTGTGAGTGTGTGTGTGAGTTTGTGTGTGTGTTTATATGTTTGTTACTTCTTCACACTCAAACGGCTGGACCAATTTTGATAAAATTTTGTATGGAGGTAGCTGACACCCTGGATTAACATATAGGCTACTTTTTATCCCGATATTCCCACGGGATCGACAATTACGCGGGTGAAACCGCGGGGCGCAGCTAGTGGTTTAATATAACGTGATTTTCATCTGCGTGATTTTTATAAGACTAAAAACCAAACAAAAACCTTTGGAAATTATAGGCAGGATTATATTATTTCAAGTTTACTAGTCAGGCATGATAAAGACCACCACCACCGGTCCGGTAAGGACCAGGCCGGGTCGACGGCGCATTGCGGTCCACGCGCGCCTCAAAGAGATGTCAGCACTAACTGACGGATTCCGCTAGGGCCGATGCCTGCCAGGGTTGCGGGTTGTTCGAAAGAAATACCGTGGCCCCTGGCACAGGTGACTGAAGGAACACGGGTGGGTTTTAGTCAGTAAAAGTCAGACTCGCCTTACCGCTCCGCTCAGAGCGGGAGAAGTTATTTGATAATTTCCCACCCAAAAAAAAGGCATGATAAAATCCTAGAGGTTTTGCAAAAATCTAGAGGAGGCAATAAGTACCCTCTTTCCATTAATAAGGTCGTCAGGCTGACCACTTCTCTGAAAAAATCTGTCGGGCCGTAATCATCTTGTTGTTATGTTATTTTATTACTAACTATAATTACTTATATGGTGTGCTCACGTGCCGACATTGTGCGAGGATTATCTTAAAGAAGATTGGCTACATAAGCCACATGCGAGCTCACGAACGGCAGCTACTGTGGAGCTGAAGCGATCGCCCAGGCCGAAATCGGTTGGATTACATCATCATCGTCATTTTATGACTATGCTTATTTTACACGCGCTTTTTTTTTTGCGCGCGCTTTTTTTGTTTTTTTTTATGTGGTTTAACTACAATGGCTTTTAATTATGCATCACACTTTAAAAGTCCTACTATCACAATTCAACGTTGTCAAACTCAGCAAACTGGTAATCTAAAAATAACGATTAATCTCTCTATACCTAGCAACCATCTCAGTACTTGCTTCATATTCCCACAGAGATCTTCAAATTTTTCCGTGACGATACCTAACATTGTATTAGGCCACACTAAATGTCTATAACGTCAATATTTAGCAATAGACAATAGACCATGGGAATCTTCTCTGTAACCTTAAATGTTAGCCCCTCTTCGATTGATTGCCTTTCAAAGCCATTATAATAATAGGTTCGTGTGAAGAAACTTGGGTTTTTGTTGAAAATTATGTAACATAACATCTTTTTAGCATAATGCTGTTAGTTGTAAAGCTCACACCTTTCGCTTAAGACTCATTAAGTCATATGTGTGACAAACGGAATTAGGTATTTTCGGCAAGTTTGTCAAAAATTAAAAAATCCGCCTATAGATTTTAAGTGAACCACTGATGTTCATAACCTTGTGTATTTTTTTTCTTAAACTTATTTCAACGACTACTAAGTACTTTTCGTGCAAACACCTACTAATGTTTTACTTGAACAAGCCAGATTTAATGAAAACAAACAACGAATAACGTTAAGTTTAATAAACTTATTTTCTTTCTTTAATTCTAATGCAGAATAGTTTCATATAATAATGGCGAGAGGCTCGCTCCTTTCCACGTGTCTTAAAGGTAACAAACGTCTGCCTAACACTTTGGGAGATATCTATAGACGTGATATTATAATGTGTATTTCTATATAAATTGCCCAATTCAATTCCTCAGTCACCTTTCATAACAACACAAAACAAATGAAGGGGTGCCACAATTCCAGTCAGGAATATAACTACCATTGTAATCTCTATTTTAATTACTCGAGATAGGTCAGGCTACCCACTTCGATCATAAACATGACAAGTCCAAAAGTGACTTAAAGAGAAGGTCGGTAACTTTATAGACTACGCCTCTATGGAGGAATGTAGGAAAGGTGCTAGTTGTGAAATTGTATCGCCCAGAGACTGTGGGTACTTACAGTGTTTGGTATTTTCGAGAGCTGTGTTAGGTGTCAATTGTAAGGTATTTGGCTATTTTTCCTGAATAAGATAGAGAAGGCTTGATAGGCGTGTTTTGCAATGAAAGTGGTTCGGAAACAGTTCGACTGTCAGTTGAAAATGCAACAACAACTCAACGGAAATGTTTTATATCGTCTAGAAAACTATATCACCAATAAGTGTACTGAAATGACACATTCTAAGCAGTTTTTCGAAAGGTGATTACAGATTTACTCGATTTTTAAAAATCGAGATATATATCTTTCATTTAGTACGCACGGCGACACATCAACATTTCCAGTATAAGCTGACTTCTCATTGTACGAAAAACCATCAAAATGCGAGGTCAGCTAAAACTAGAAATTTATAGCTCGACGTGTTGCCGTTTGTCATCATGAAGGGCAGAAGTACCTACTAAAGAAAACACGTGACAATCGTCAAATCGGGCAAATCTGTAGGCGCCTAAAAGCAACAACGCTTCAGCAGTTGAATGTGATTACTATAAGTCAAATGATGTCAAAACTTTGACAAACTGTGTACTTGCTTTAAATACCCACTTACTCAAAACTAGCCTCAAAAGGCACCCTATAATTTCGCGAGACAACATAAGTCTATATACGAAATCCCATTGTCCACTCACCATTACCTCATAGCTAGTCGGGCAGTTGGGCCGTGCTGCCCGCGTTCAATTGGATTCATTTCGACATTTCCTACATTCCCCGTGACAAGTGGGCGCAGGCGCAGCAAGTGCCTGGTCCCGACGACAGACAGCGACACCGCGCGTGACTATCGCAATAATGCCGAATGGCTGCCGGGGCCGGCGCGAGCGATGAACGGCGAGCAGGTTGGAAAATATTTTGGTTGTGGGCATTTTATTTAGTGACTTGAAAGAGTGACTTGGTTGAAGAATGAAGATGTTCTATGAATTTATTCAGTAGACTACTGCATTGCATGAATAAGATTAGGTAGCCAAATTAAAAATGATTACCAGTAAGACAAACAAAGAAGGAAGTAAGTACCACTTAAACTACTTATAGGTTTGATTGATACATCTAGCTATGGGTTATTAAATCATCAATTACGCATTTATTCTTAAAAAAAACGCTTTTTACAGCGTCTATGGCGTAAGCAATAACTGTGCGATCAGACAAGGCTGTCGCACTTGATGTTCATCACAATAATTATGCGATAATTAATCAAGTAGATAATATAACGTTGTGCTGACACATCTGACACCTTTTTTCATATTGATAAATATTATATATGTAAATAGTACTTGACATGGCATGCAGTGACCGCGGACTATCGTGAATTCGTGACTATCGCAATGAGTCTATTAGGTATTTTGACTATTTAAAGGTCAAATGTTAGACGGAAATGTAGATAGGCTGTAGGCCTTTACTGACTATGCTATCTACAAATTTTAATATCATTTGATCATATAGGGCCTTTCAAATGATTTAGGAAATTAAGTAACCAGCTTTATAACCGTAAATCTTTGGTTCTAAACCCTATCTATATCGGTATCTATCTATACATAGTATAAACAAAGTCGTTCGTGTCAGGCTGTGTGATTGCATTGTTCTTCTAAACTTTGCGATGGATTTTGATGTGGTTTTCACCACCATTTAGAGAATTTATTCCGGAATGTTTATGACTACAATACATTGATATTGAACATATAATAAAGAAATCACGATGTCTTGTCAAGTCGTAGTAACCGTGCAAAGCAGGGGCAGATCGCTAGTGTAGTAATAAAAGATGGTTTTAGAAATAGTTATCTTTAACACCAACTTCTGGAGATAAACTAAAAAACAGCAGTATCGTCAATATTTGAAGTTCTGATTTTTACTGCGTCGAATGAACCTAATCCGCCCCTAAGACGACCAACTGATCGCATTTCTCTCCCACAAGGATTTTTTTGTTCAGCTCTTCTGTATAGTTAGGAAATCGCGCCACGCTCATGACTTGGCAAATTTCCAAACTAAAAGCGATTCGTGATAGCTGTCTAAACATTGTTATTGTTTTATTAGAGCACTATATCTATAGAAAGTTGTATTGTTATTCCATTACACTATAAATCGGCAGTGTGATTGTGCATCTATTGTTTTTTTCGCATGTTTAAACAAAACACAATCACAAATAAAAAACTATAAGTTATAGCATATTTCCTGTTTGTTAAGGAAGTTATTCTATAATTTGGTAGCTTTTAGTTTATTTTTGTAAATAAACACTTCATCAAATAGTTTCTGGCTGACAAACGCATCTTCTTTTCAATAATTGTGAGGTTTTTTTTTTGTTTTTTTTTACCATGTTTTAATAATTAGGAACCCTCACGGGCGGCCCCAGAACATCCTACCAAAGCTTGATCACAATCTGACCAATGGTTTCGGAACGCATAAAGGACAAACATACAAACATTGATTTTTATTCATATAGATTGTGCTAAATATTTTTATAAAAAACATTGAGAAACCATTATAGATAATTATTTATAAAGCGATAGAGAATGTCACTTGAAAGCTATATAAATACCACTAATAAATGACTGACATATTATCTTTCATCAGACGACATTTCAAGCTATCTATTAGCTGCACTAAGTAGTATCGGTATCGGTATTGTACCGACAGCAAAAAACAACAACCGGTCAACACCAAACGCTTGATTAACTTTCACACACATATCGATACCGGTAACAGATAATCTAATAACAATTATTATTCGGTAACAAAAGTAGTTCCGTCATTCCGGTACGGAATCGGATCAGCTGGTTGATCACGAAAGAATCGTGACAGGATAGAACTGTATCGCTTTCAAATTACATAAATAAAGCATCTACAGGTTTGAGTTTTGTTGTGCAATTTTATAATAAAAGATAAAGTAGGTATGTAACAGGTACTTATTTAGTATCAAGACACGCCCCTCAGGTGGTCGTCCGCTGACGGCTGAAGTAGATATTATCTTGAAGGTACTGCACTTATTAAAAAACGAAACGCAAATAGCCTCACGCTAAGATACACAAACATGGTCATATAATTATTCATCAAACTCAATTTTTTTATTTCACTTAAGCCATTTACTTGCACTTTTGAACTGTCAAGAAGTCGGTCAGTTTGGCATGAAGTTGAAGCAAGATAAGATAGTACATCTTTGTAACACCTGAGAATATAGTAACTGAATTCTTTTGCAACAAAAAAGTATCCACGAGGATACACAGAAAGATACGCCCGGCGCATATTAGGTAGTCAGACTCGCTTCCAACTTTCCGGATGCGGCACGATCAAATTTTCGAGTAGCTCAAACCAGGGATGAACGGTTAAGTTTTGGCGACTGATGACTGCATTGCAAGGAATATTGTAATCCCGTTCAAAATCAAAAGTCATTTATTCAAATTAGGCTGCGAATCAGCACTTTTCAAACGTCAAAATTACAGACAGTCCCCCAAAACTCCCGCTTTTCAACACTTTGATCTTGATAGATTGATCAAAGGATCTAAAATCAGATTCCATACAACATTATTTTTAGTACCTATATGCAAAACCCGAAACACGTGTCTAGTATTTTTATGTAAAGAATCCATGTACAAAATTTCAAAACTGAATCATGAAAAATCACAAAGTTATAAGCTTGTTAAGTTACCTGTTTGTCCGTACAAAAACATGCTCACCCGCGCCGCTCGCACCGCGCCGTCTTGCGCTCATTGATAATAGTGCCTAGGTACCTAACCATTCGGCGCGGAGATTGGATAACCTACTTAGTGTCGCTCGGTGTCCAACTTTTAACCTTTTTAGATATTTTTGGGACAAAATATAACATGGGGTAAAAATTATTGGAATCGATTCAGTTACTTATTCTGAACAAACTATATTCAGGTTTCGCTTATACTAAAAATAACGTTGTATAGAAATATAGAATCTGATTTTAGAGCCTTTCGCAAAAGTGGACCACAGGAACTGTTACATCAAATCGAACGTTATCACAACACTATCGCAATGACAACTTACGTAAGACAAAGTAACGCTATATTATCTAAACATTTGATTATATGATTCCACAGCCTATGTTTATGGTATTGACAGCTCTGTGCTAATAGGAGTAATAGCTAGTCATGCAGGCGGACATTTAAAAAAGGCGGAAATTTCAATATCTATACATATAAAATTCAAAGTCCTGACTGACTGATATACCAACGCATAGCCTATACCACTGGTCCTAGAGACATGAAATTTGGAGTGTGTGTTCTTTGTGAAGAGTCAGTTCACTAAGAAAGGGTTTTTCGAAATTCCACCCCTAAGAGTATGTGGGGGAGTGAAATTTCACGCGGACGAAGTTGCGGGCAGAAGCTAGTATTATATATTATTGAAGAAATACTCATATCTATTCTGTAATTAAGATTTGAAAGTATTAAGCGTGTAAGTGTAAAATTAATTTAAACTTTTAAAAGGTCATTATGTGTTGGAGGAGGCAGTGTGATTGTGTCGATGTTGATTAGGATTTATTTGAATTTATTCAGTCGTGTCTGAAGTTCTATTGACCTTTTACAAAGAAATTAGTCAGTCTAACAGACAATCTACTGGAGGGGGGAGGGGGGTACCTTGTGGAAGCTCTTTAAATCAACAAAAAGCTACATTCTACTAAAGAAGGTATTATTCATCATCATCATCATCATTTCAGCCGAAAGACGTCTACTGCTGGACATAGGCCCCAAGCACTGCCACTTTGACCGGTTCTGTGCTTCCCACATCCAACGGGTTCCTGCGGCCTTCACCAGGTCATCGGTCCACCTTGTTGGAGGCCTTCCAACGCTACGTTTCTGGTACGCGGTCGCCACTCCAGAACCTTTTAGCCATATTGGTTATCTCCCTAACCTTGGTTCACCTGCAGATATCTTCAATCTTGATTCGATCACGTAGGGAAACTCCAAGCCCCCTCCATTGCCCTTAGGGTGACTTTTAGTCTTCTAATAAGACCGATTATCGACTAACTAAAGTTTTTTTTTTTTTTTGCGGATGGGAAATCATCAAATGACTCCTCCCGCTCTGGGTGGAGCGGAAGGGAGTGTCAGACTCTTACTGACTAAAACCCACCAGTGTTCTTTCCTTAGCCCTTTATGTTCCGGGCCAGCGGTAACCCTTTCGGACAATCCCGCTGAAACTAACTAAAGTATTACATTATATTCAACCAGCCAGTAATATCTACCTACTAGATGCATCAACGATTGTTAAAAAAAAAACTATTAAGTCATTGCCCGTAGGTTTGCTACGACAATAACATTGTGCTCAATAGCCCTATTTCATGAAAGTAATGTATAAAGACCAAAAGTAGTACCTTAAGTAGGTATTTGTTTTCACTATCAGATTGCAAATGTACCTGGTAGCAGTAACATACCATATACTGCTTCAGTTATAAGCCCTTTTCTCCTTTTATGGAACACATTAAAAGAAAACAACTACATTAAGAGCAGGTATAACAAAATAATTTTAGTTGTCTAAATGTGACACGGGAAAGCTTATTTATAATTTATTTAATTACTTAAATAAATTCACACCTTCATCTTAGAAGATAACATCAGCGACTAAGTCGTTCTTAAAATATTGTAGAGCAATCAGGGTTGTCAATCGTCCGTGTTTTAATTTAGCGATTTTCGTAGCATACACAATGACGAGATAAAATTAACAAGTCATAACATAAATTCTATGAAACGTTCAGCTGTTCACAATATGCTTCAGTGAGAAACTTACATGCTAAAGGATACAAAAGCTCAGGTAATTTGCTTCACCATTAAAATGTATGGTTTTCTGACCGAGACAAAAATCTCTCCCTGTTTAGTCTCGCCAGTCTTACTGTGAAAATGTGCTTCAAGAAACTAAATTTTTTCGATTTGGGTCTTGGGCATCAAAATCTTTATTTTGAGAGCTCTGAACGAAATCGTTTTGAGTACACCTTGTATTTTAATAAAAATGACATTTGTACCTATTATTTGATTTTATTTATATCGATTTTTACGACGGTCATAATCTACGACATTTTGACCACACGATGACTTACAATTGCATTTAACAGCTTACATTTTTCTTGCACCTCTTCTTATGTATAGTCGACCTTAACACTTAAGACTATAATGATTATTTTGACTGCAAAATTAAGTTGGTAGTAATAATTTTTCCGTTGATTACGTGAAGATTAGGAAGTAATGTTGTTAACATTATTGAATGGTCGTTAATTTTGGATATAACTATAAATATTAGAAGATCAGTAAATATCTACCTATAAATATTTCGTTAGTATCTAAGTATCTTGCTATAGGTCAAATTAATGATCACACGTAGCGGCAAATCTTGTAATTAATAATTTAAAATAAATTCATTAAATAATATCATGTTTCATTGTTAAATTAATAGTTCTTGTTCATAAAATATGAAGAGTTATTTTCTGCTAAACACTAATAATATGTACATATATACATATTAATAGTGTTTAGCAGAAATGTTAATGTTAAAAGCTAATATTTAATACATATGTATTATAGATTAGATTTTAACATTTCATTTTATTAGTTTAGACTAGAGGTAGGTATTTGTGTACTGTTTTTCTATACGATGAGCACTTAGTATCATACGGCCTTATATGAATTCAGTAGGTACATGACTCTGAACACCCCTGCATAAAAATTTCGTTGTTCATTTTTGCCGCGTAGATATTAATTGCCGCGTAGATATTAATTGCCGCGTAGATATTAAGGCTAAATAATAACAGCCGCACAGGTCGATCGATCAGGTTAAGCTACGCTTGCCGCGGTTGGTCTGTGGATGGGTGACCATCTTTACATACCGAGACCCCTCCGTGCCTCGGAAAGCACGTTAAGCCGTTGGTCCCGGCTGTCATTCGTGGATCTTTGACAGTCGTTACGGGTAGTCAGAAGCCCGAAAGTCTGACAACCAGTTTTACCAAGGGGTATCATATTACCCAGTAGCTGGGTTGTGGAGGTCAGATAGGCAGTCGCTCCATGTAAAATACTGGTATTCAGCTGCATCCGGTTAGACTGGAAGCCGACCCCAACATAGTTGGGAAAAGGCTAGGCAGATGAGATATTGCACTTTACGTACGTAGTACGTACATATTAGACTTTTTTATGAATAGAAATTTCCACTCTAGGGGCTCTAAAATCATGTGAACAATTCATGGTTTCAGTTTACACTTCAGTTTTTGCACCACCATGTATTCTATACAATTTCTCATCAATATAGATCCACAGGATTTAAATTCTTATAGCCATTTGTCAGTCGACTAATTTCCTATCAGTCCATGGTATGTTAAACAGGCTGCATAAGTTTTCCATTCATTACAATGCAAGCATCGATGTATGGGTCAATAGTTACAGATTATAGCTGTGCTAAAATGATATAACTATTATATAACATCCCAGAGACGTCAAGTGATCCCATTGACCGATATACCTGCCATATCGCGTTTGCAATGATTGGCAGGCGAATCCGTGTTCAAAGTTTATAGGTTATCGAAATAGAGATAGGTGTAAATGTGATGCCATTTGGTCTTTCTGAGGATGGTTTAAATTCGGTTTTTATATTCAAAACGATTCGTTATATGTTCCATTAGTAGTCTGTCAAAAATCGATGTGTTTTCTGAATTAATCCGTTCTGATCCCCTGATCCCTCCTCCACCCCCCCCCCCTCCCCCGCCTCGATCCCCTCCTGGATCGTCTTCTGTTTTAATCTTTGTCTTATCCACTATAAACTTTCTCATACCGGTTTGAACCACTTTTTCTTTTGTTTTTGATCCTGAAGGATCGTCAGCAACAAAAATAAGTACAGGGTTTATTGAAATACATAAGTTCGTTTGAACTCATATGAGGGGTCCACTTCTACACTTTAATAACAATTTTTTTGACAATAATATTTTGATTTAAAAGAGTATCCATGGAGTCTGTTGCCCATTCTTCTCCATCAGAACCTACTACGCTTTAGAAAGAGAAACAACTGAGAGAATGAGAAATCTTTCAGACTGACCGGCTCTTTGCCAATTCAATATTGCCTGTAATTGTCTTAATTGAATTAAATGCTTTGAGTTTGAGTAACTTTTACAAAGCAGCATATCTGGTTAGATGTTATTATTTTTGGCCGTTAATGTCCCACTGTTGAGCAAAGACCTCCCTACTCTCTTTCCACCTCTCTCTGGCTAGAGCTGCCAAGGACCAATCTTTATCAAAGGAGTCCAGCTCATCCCGCTATCTCCGTCTGGGCCTGCCACGATGTCGCTTGCCATTCCCCCCACTGAGTCGTAAGTTTCTCCCACTGATCTTCTGACATGTGGTCAGATGTTTGATCATTTAAATAAACAAATTTCTGAATCACGTTTGTACTTATTTACCTCATTAACTGTTGTAAAAAAATAAATAAACAAATGTCTGAATCACGTTTATACTTATTTACCTCATTAACTGTTGTAAAAAAATAATTAAACAAGTGTCAGAATCACGTTTATACTTATTTACCTCATTAACTGTTGTTTTGAGGAGGTCAAGATCACACACGTTTCTTCTCTCGAAAATGTCTATTCTTTCATGATTTATCTGCATACTTTGACCTAACAGCCTTAATCAATATTTAAATACGCATCTATAAAATTCTACATTCTATTAGTTCGTCATTTTATTGCAATCCGGAACAGTGTTTAATTAATTTTATCGGAAAGTTGCTAACTTAAATCAATTATACCCATATAAAGCGATTTTATGAGTACTGCACAACAAATCACATTAAAACAACAAGTTGAAGGAAAATTTAAACATTTATACATTGAAATGGTTCTAGGTTTTTACAAAATTTCAGCAACACCCTAACATCTGTGAAATTGTAGCAAATTATTGCACGCTTTCAGTGTTACAGTCACTTTATGTAATAAATACTGAATCTTTATGTTTTATTGGTTTTAAGAATACAGATGTGTTCTCGAATATAAAAAAAATTGTAGGTACTGAATTTTCCTTATAAGTAGGTACGTTTATTTATATTATTTTTAAGTTCAATTGGAATAGACTGTAATGTCAACTGAACGATTTCTTGATGCATTTGTGGTGATATATTTTATTAAGTTTTTTGAGTACCTAACTTATATTACAAAAAATAAAGCCACCATTTCTTCAAGTGGTTTTAAAACAAAATTACTTATTTGATTATAAGTCGTGAAACAGGTGAGTTTTACGAGTATTACCAAAAGCATTCATCGTCGTCGAAATCTTATAATTCTGTTGCTAACAAGCACAATTTTGCTATAATTTTTAAGGCTTCTAGAAAAATCTGCGAAAAACATCCATCAAAGATACATTATTTTAAAATGAATTAAATTGAAACGCACCGACGAGATCGACTGAAAAAGTTTATTAAAATCGTCCACCGTACCCCTGGTGGTACGGTGGGTTTTTTAAAGTTAAACGATACCATACCGGTACCGTTGCCGTTACCGGTATCGTCTGCAGTGGGAAAAATTACGATTTTTATAAACTTTTTCAGTCGATCACGTGCAAAGGCCTTTCAATTTGATTCATTTGTATCTTTGCCTTATCTAATAATCAAACACACATTCACAAAAATCTATTCCATTATGCATAACATTGCCTCATAATAACTATACAGCCTACACATTACAATGTACTAATATCCGTCTTTATTACATAGCACATTATATCATTAGACGACCTATATACCTACTTACCCATAACAACATAAGATACATAGTGAATCGGACATTACCTTATGACCCGTTACAATAGAATTTCTTTGCAAATGTCAGTGTCAATCAACGGTACTGCACTATGACCGCTGTGACTAAATATGTTGTGTAACATTATGTACAAACGCCAGCACATCAAGCTACTACAATCTGTCAAATTTCTTAAATAGATTTTCAACTTTATCGCTAAAGCATAAGGTTCAAAGTTGATTGGAAAAATTTGACAGTTTCGGGTAGCTTGATGTACAAATAGCGTTAGGAAGATTGAGGAAACAATATTATGTTTGTTTTTGGAAGGAAAACAGTTTCTTATACAAACAAACTCTAGAGACAACTGACTTATTGGAAGGTCCACATGTCTTTGATATCTAAACTGAGACTATCTACTTCTCACATGGACAACTGAAGGTCGCTCGCTTTCCACGTCATCTGACTCTCTTCGTGTTTTGGCTACTGAGACCAAAACTACGAACGTAGTTTAAATGTTCTTTTAATAAAAATGTGGCTGTTATTTTCGTTAATTGTAGTGTCTTACGACATCCACGCCGTCAAAGTCGTAGGCATAAGCTAGTCTAAACTAAACTACTATTTAATATGAAATGAGAAAACATTAATTTTAAAATCATTACAATAATCAAACTAACATGAATTTCCAATTACAATTTAATCCATCATCATCATCATCATTTCAGCCGAAAGAGGTCCACTGCTGGACATAGGCCTCTCCCAAAAGGGGGAGGGTTTGCCATAATCGCCACGCTAGGCAGGCGGGTTGGCGATCGCAGTATGGTATGATGGTGGAATGCATAGAGAACGCTGCTGCCCATTCTCCGGTTAGACCCTTAGTCGCCTTTTACGACACCCACGGGAAGTATGGGGTGGTGCTTTTCTTTAAGTTCAGCACCACACAGACACTTAATCCATACTAATATTATAAATTCGAAAGTAACTCTGTCTGTTTTTATGTTACCTTTTCACGCCTAAAATACTGAACGGATTTCGACAAAATTTGGCAGTAGTTATAGTATAGGATAGTTTTTATTGACCGACCTCGCAGGCGAAGCCGCGGGCTGAAGCTAGTGCACTATAAACCAAACAGTAAAATGTCTAAGAAAGCGAATATCCTTTTAAACACCCATACAAATTAAACCCCACATCATTACAAGTAAACACCTCATCTAAAACAGCGCTATTTTACTTTACTTTATACAAACGCGGGTGTTACATTACGCTGTCACAATACTTGCAGGGCGGTAACATTAGAATGAAATGTGCAAGCCTGCAAGCGTCTGCAAGGGACCGTGCGTAAATTGTGCAAGACACCACCTGCCGTGTATCCGGCACGGCTGAGTTATTCGAGCTGGAAGTGCGATTACATTGTGCGATACGATACGGGATTGGAAGTGTAGGATGGATTTATTTTCACGGTTTTTTCCGTAGTGAATTTAGTTTCATTAAATGGTTTTGTAGATTGCATTTGATATTATTTAGAATACAATATCTGCTGTGAATGTAAGTGTAGAAAATATTTTTTTATTCAAAAAACCAGATTCTGCATGTTAAACAGGTATGAATTGATTTTATTTTATTTTTCATTGAGAGGAACAGCAAACAGTTACATTATAAGAACTTAAAACTAGTTTAACAAAATAGTAATTTGGTTATAAAATAACCCACCACGCTGTCCACAAGTAGGCATAGAAATTTAAGAGAAAAAAAGAACTA
This sequence comes from Mesoligia furuncula, assembly GCA_916614155.1. Taxonomy (NCBI): domain Eukaryota; kingdom Metazoa; phylum Arthropoda; class Insecta; order Lepidoptera; family Noctuidae; genus Mesoligia; species Mesoligia furuncula. The sequence goes on from OU744794.1 coordinate 8,129,212, forward strand.
ATCGCTAGGAACATTAATAGCAGTACGAGTGGCAAATACTTAATTAAATAATAAAAAAAGTTAAATAATAAAAAAAATTAAAGATTGAAAACATATAAGATATATAAAAAATAAATAAGAATAATTTGGATTTGAATTTTTATTTTGGTCTACCTGTAAAAAGGGTGTAAAGATTTTGTTTACCAAATCTTCAACACACCTTTTGGGAAAGATGCCCAATCCCCAAAAGTTATGAGGATCAAAATCTTAATCTGGGGGCACGGGAGTGCCCCCGCCAAGACCAGCCAAGCGAAGCGCAAGGGCACTAAGTACCTACCTTTTCTCGAAGCACTTCGTCGTATTTTTGAACCCTCTTAACTTGGGTTTGGATTATACCAGATAAACAACATTTTCGGAATATGATGCCAGTGGTTGACTTATTAAACCTATAAAGTTTCAATTGCATAGCTCTTATACTTTAGATTTTATTGATATCTAAAATACCCCGATTTCGTCACTGACTCACTGACTGATGATCATCAAAATTCTTAAGGTACTTCCTGAAGTCCTAGAAAGCTGAAATTTGGTATGTAAGCTAGTAATAGTACACAAACAACAAAAAAATATTAAAACTTGAAACTTTTACACCCCCAAAAAAAAAAAAAATTCCGTAAATTTTGATGCTAGAGGTCTGAAAATTTATATAAGTAGGGGGTCCTTGTTATAAATAAACCCAAAAAAAAGAAAGAAAAAATGAACAACAGCAAAAATACTCGTATAAATATCATAAGCAACTTACAAAAAGAAATGAAATCCCACAAAAACATTTCATGTTAAATGTTGCCAAGACGAGACCATGTAGCTCGTACTGTCAAAAAGTAATCAGATCTCATGTAGAGCCAAGCTTCTAACTCTACACGCCCTAACTCTACAAGGCCTGACTTCGCAAACTCTACACCTTAGTCAAAATAATATGGCTTGGCCATTTCGCTACATTCACATGAGCGTAAGGTGAAAAACTCTCATACTGTTAATGGTTCTTGTAGTACCGAAACGGCCAAACCAGATATTTTGACTAAGGTGTAGAGTTTGCGAAGTCAGGCCTTGTAGAGTTAGGGCGTGTAGAGTTAGAAGCTTGGCTCAACATGAGATCTGATTACTTTTTGACAGTACGAGCTACATGGTCTCGTCTTGGCAACATTTAACATGAAATGTTTTTGTGGGATCATAATATCGGATGACAGTGAAAACAATCCCTAACAACGAAGTCTACAGCACAGCGACAGTCTGAGATAAAACACATTACAAACATTCAGAGATTTATGAATAATTCACAAGTCTGTGATACAAATGAGAAGCTAAATTATCAAGTGAAGTATTTACTGCAATTTCTGTATAATGGATAGGACATCCTTTCATAGAGTATCAGGTAAAGCAATCAGTTACGTTTCTATGCACACCTGGCAGTTGTTATGTTGAATTGTATTCAATGAGTAATTTATCTACTATGTCTTTCCTTACATTGCATATACCTACAGGATAGGTCAACATAGTAACCAACCTAGATCACGTTCTCCAGTACCATTAATGTACTCCTTATCTTAAAATCTCAGCTTATCTAGCAGAACAGGCTATATTGACAAAGTATATAATATTCTAAGGGACATCTTAGCTTAGATGGTTAGGGCCACGGTTGACGTAACAGATTATTTAGATTTCTTTACTTGTACAAAGAGTCGAAACATACCACATCAATCAAAATGTGCCTCGGCACTTTTGGCATTGCCAATTAAAGATTCGATAGTCGATCTATAGCAATTTCGATCGACTTCTTGTGAATTAGTAAATGATGTCCATATAAAGTGCAGAATTTGGAATTCAAAGGAAGGATATGATAGATTATCGGGTACAGACAGGTTATTTTACCAGAATTACTTAGTGCGTTTAAATGATTTAGAGACAAGTAAGTATTCGACACTGGTCCTTTGCAGTCAAATTGCAGTACGAAATATATGAATGCAATTCTTCTTGAACTGCATTCAGGTGTAATCTACAAATAAAATTATTCATTGACTTTTTTGTTTCACTCTTACAATCTTAGGGCTATTATTATTATCACACTAATATTATAAAGGCGAAAGTTTGTGAGTGTGTGTATGTGTTTATATGTTTGTTACTTCTTCACGCTCAAACGGATGGACCAATTTTGATAAAATTTTGTATTGAGGTAGCTGATACCCTGGATTAACATATAGGCTAATTTTATCCCGATGTTCCCAAGGGATCGACATTTACGCGGGTGAAACCGCGTGCAGCAGCTAGTATTATTATAAATATAAAAGGTGATTATAGATAAGTGACGTTCAAACGTCAAAAATATATAGTGAAACAGTTGCTAATCTCTACTTAACTTTAATCAACGTTTATGAATAAAAGGGCTTATTTTATTATCAACCTTTTAGTTCATCTGCGCTAAACATGGGCTTCCCAATGATAATTTGGTGTCCACAGTAGGCACCTACCTACGTCATTAAACATTGCGCTGCAAGAATTAACAATACATTTTGAACCTAATCTCATCTTGTGCATACATAAATCTTTTTAATTTCGTAAATATACGCAATTAAGCCAACAACAAACGTTTTTCTTATCAATCACAAACACAACATTGACCAACAATATAATTAAGTGTCGTAATTATTCACAAGTGTAGAAAGAGCCTTGAGCAAGTGGTTGTAGATAATTAGAACTAATGGCTTTAGAGCCTTGAGATCAATCTGCAGGTGACAAACTGTAGCTTGTCACTTGTCAGATAATTAGGACACTTATAAACTGTGCTTGAATGAAACGTGCTTATGTTACGTTAGGACTTGGTGGAGATATATATAGAGATGAAAATCATATAGATTGATCTAGCACTTTTGAAATAGGCTGTCTGAAAGCGTGCCATATGGAATCACCCCACTTACTTCCTGACAGGTAGTCGGCTTTAATTTTGACAGTTCAAAAACATTCATTGCATTATTTAAGTTGTTGAGCAAACACATTTTGAACATATGAAGCAATAGATTACTAGTATCCGTCAAAATTATTTAGTTTGAGAGTATGTTACGCAATTAGGATGCGTCAACAACCATAATAAGAAAGAGAACCGAACACTTAAAAATGCTTAACACCCTCGGGATGATGATCCCTTACATCAAGACTATAGAACATCTATTGCGTTATTTATAGACGACGTATGCGATTTTGTTTTTTTGCCGAAATGAAAAATATTGTCATTCCAAGTGAGTTACCTATATAAGGTATCAGTGACGCGAGCGTTCCTTTTTATACCGTGCTTGTGTCATAAAGGCTTATTTCCTACCTATTTAGAATTTAGGTTCTTTTATAAATTAGGCTAGGATTTTTATTAATTTATAATTTATTATAATTTATATGTGTAAGATTCTAGAATTTTCCCAGCTTATTAACCGTAGGATTAATTCCTTCATTAAATATATCGCAAGTTTCTGGTTTTGCGGAACCATTGCGGTCTCACTTTCACAACTTTTACAGACTCCGTGTTTCGTAGAAACATCTTAAATTCTTAATTATATTTATAAATTATTCTAAACTTGTGTCTTAGTACCTACTACTACAGACCAAGAAAAGAAATTAAACAGTAATTCGTGGAGGAGCAACGTATATCCAATTATAAATTGCATTGTATAATTATTTGACTATTTATTTAATTAGACCAAGTCTGTTTTCAAAAATAAATTCTTCTTTTAATCTTGTAACAGAATAAACTATACATATTCAAAGTGTTCTTGAAATAATTGAAAACCGCTTAAGGGGTCATTGTGCTAATCGTTATGAACAACTTACAATGGGACCAACTCTGAAATCGCGAAAACGAATCAGCTTTTCTCCACATTTATCGATTTCTGTGATCGTAAATAAGGAGCTGTTGATTTTAAAACTACCAGTAGAACAGCTCATACGTAGACGTAGGTACACTAGGACGTAGCTATGCCGACTCCTCCCGCCTTCAACACTCATTTAACCTGCTTTAATGCTAGATACTTTGTCTTGATTGACTTAAAGAATAGCACCACCCCTTACTTCCCGTGGGTGTCGTAAAAGGCGACTAAGGATCGTACCGGAGAATGGGCAGCAGCGTTCTCTATGTATTCCACCATCATACCATACTGCGATCGCCAACCCGCCTGCCAAGCGTGGCGATTATGGCAAACCCTCCCAAAATTGAAGGAGGCCTATGTCCAGCAGTGGACGTCTATCGGCTGAAACGACGACGACGAATGCTAGATACTATTATTCTTCATATTTTTTGTAATCACTTTGCAAAAAGTACTGAATACTTTGTAAGTAATACGATAAGCATAATTAATTACAGTCACAGTAAAGTGTAGAACACGCACAAGACAAGCGGCACTACCTGACACGATATCCAGTAATATTTACGTTTTTTTTTTTCAGGGACGACTGCATTGTGTTTTCTCACGCGCTAAGAAAGTTTCCTTCACAATATTATCACAAGCATTGCATATTTCTGGTGATTTTTGAACAGATTATCCTCAAAGAGCTGTAGAATTACAAGTTCGATACTGCGGTTTTATTCTGTAAAAATCTCTCCGTGAAAACTTATTTGAAGTAAGCGTGGAGTGGTCTGTCAATAGTGTCAATTCTTAGCAAAAGCAAACTCACTTCACCTAAGTTGTCACGGTGAGATGGTTACAGAATCGCCCGGCTGTAGTGCTATTCTGTAACAATTTCATCGTGAAAACTTAGGTGATGTGAGTTTGTTTTTGCTAGGAATTGACACTATTGACAGCTCACTCCACGCTCACTTCACCTAAGTTTTCACGGTGTGATTTTTACAGAATCGGCCGGCTGTAGTGCTACTATAAAAATCTCAAATGTCAATAGTGTCAATCCCTGAATGACAGCTCAATTTAAGCTCACTTCACCCAAGTTATCACGGTGATCTTTTTACAGAATATCACCGCTGATTTACGGACTTAGCATTATAGAAGGCTGTAACTAAAAGCCTATACAGAAGCATATAGGGGCGATTAAGAATATAGCATGAAGATGCTCTCGTGTAACATAAAAACCTGTTTTATATCCCGTCTTTCTTTTTACTGCTCCTAAACGAATTATCCTGATTCGAAGCCATTTTTACCTGAAACAAAAAAAAACACATTTCATAAATACAATTGAAAGTGAACAATATAATGAGAACTATTTTATTAAAGTCTTACGTTACATAAAATTCATATGAAGTTAATTGCAGTAATTTATCGAATAAACATTAAACTGATATTATTACCCTATTTTCTATTCAGTAACATAATACCTACTTGAACATGAAAATAATACCTAGCTGTTAATAGCATTAAACTTATATAGCCATTGAGCTACCTACATAATACTGGAACATGCAAAATCATAATACATAACTGTCTTAAACAATAAACCAAGCGTAGTCGTAAGTGCATATTTAATACTAGCACTTTGCCCGCGACTTCGTCTGCGTGGGTTTCGTACTTTCCTCTAAAAATTTTAACACCCTCTCCACCTCATGAAAAATCCCCTTCGAAAATTAATGTTTAAGTACTATCTTTATAATTTATTTCGAGAAATAAGTATTCGGGCCAATTTTTTGTAAGTTAAACCACAGGGTAACTAATAGTACTAAGAAAATATTTAGAACACCGTGTCCCTCAAGTACCTAGCCTATAAAAAAGTTTTTATACCAACTACTTAAGTGAATATATAGCAGTTTCTTAACCAACAAATAGCCGGAGCACGATCTATGATAGTAAATAATAATGCGCGCGCGCCGAATCGGGAGTAAAGTGTTATGAGTGTAAGTATCATTAATCATTGGTTTATGATCTAGCTTTAAAATAGACAATGGGTTTAGCACGTTATGTAGTTAGTTTGCAGGTGGTTTTGTAGAAAGTTAATTAAATAGAAAGATGTGTGCACACGAGTTATGCATTTATTGGACGTATAATAGACGATTTTTGGTCATGGATTAAAAGCGCTTTTTAGGGTTCCGTACCCAAAGGGTAAAAACGGGACCCTATTACTAAAACTTCGCTGTCTGTCCGTCTGTCTGTCACCAGGCTGTATCTCAAGAACCGCGATAGCTAGACAGTTGAAATTATCACAAATTATGTATTTCTGTTGCCGCTATAACAACAAATACTAAAAACAAAATAAAATGAATATTTAAGGGGGGCTCCCATACAACAAACGTGGCGTTTTCGCCTTGTGGTACGGAACCATTCGTGTGCGAGTCCGACTCGCACTTGGCCAGTTTTTTTAAAATGAGTTGCATGCAATTAGAGTACAAGAGTACAATCACATTAAAATGTTTTTTTTTTCAATGTTTGCTTTGCTATATTCTGGGCCAAACAAAAAATTTCCTACAGAATTTTAATTTATTTTTGCCATCAACACGCTAACAATAAAATATTATAGATTTCGCATATAAATATTTTACCAGCACCTTATCGCTTAGCGGCTCATGTATAATCTCAGGTTGACTTCAAAACTAAAGTTCATTTCAAATAAACTTGCGATAAAGTTTGTTCACCTCCTTCTACTAATGTATCAAAATATTTCCAAACCGAACAAAATGTATGGGCAGTGTCGGTAACACGATCAAAACATTGACTTACTCCGTGTTTGGTATTATGAAACTCAACCGATGCAATGTTAGCGACAGTTTTGTATGACGAACGATATCTATCGTAAGTTATTTAGACTTTTTGGTACAGGGTGGTTGAATGACATTTATCGCAAGTTTATTTGAAAAACACTTTAGGCGTAATATTACAAAAAAAAAAATTCAATCGCTATTATCGATGGCTAGGTTTAAAAAAATATTCTTTAGTTGAGAATCAGCACTTTTCGAACGTCAAAATTACAAAAGACAGTCCCCCAAAACGCCTGCCCTTCACCACTTCTTAGTGCTTTCGCTGAGGAGAAGACCACCACCAAACACAAAAAATACATATACACCAACAAATACAATAACAAAAACTACACGCACTCCGGCAAAAAAAAATTTAAATGTAAATAAAAACTTACTACCTAAATAAAAGCCTCCATGCATAAAGGGCGTGACAGCTTACATATGTATGCAATGCACCCAGCATTGGGGCCTAAAAAGCCCACTTTGGCAGAATCATAAAAGGATAACATAATGGACAGTTAACTGTTAAGTTAATCGTATCAAATCCCATTGGCGAAGCATTTTCCAGTTATTTTTTTTTTGTCTGTGCTAAAATACCAATCAATCCAACTGAAATCCAATCCCAATCTCTTTGATTACACCTACGTAGGGCTGCGAATAAAGAAAAACACGGACTGTATTCGCCATGTTATGATTCACATAATGTTATCCTTTTATGATTCTCTAAAGTGGCCCTTTTAGGCCCTCTGTACACATAGCTGTCACTTGAAGCCACAAATGATAAACTGGGACTATCGAAGTAGTAGGGTCTGTGTGGTGCCGGACTTAAAGAATAGCACCACCCCATACTTCCCGTGGGTGTCGTAAAAGGCGATTAAGGGCGTACCGGAGAATGGGCAGCAGCGTTCTCTATGCATTCCACCACCATACCATACTGCGATCGCTAACCCGCCTGCCAAGCGTGGCGATTATGGCAAACCCCCCCCCTTTTGGGGGAGGAGATGATGATGATGTTCGAAGTAAAAACATTACAATCAAGCACGAATCTTGCCATGGTTCTTTAGTAGATATTATAGAGAGTTAGCATTTGCCTAGCCTTTCCCCAACTATGTTGGGGTCGGCTTCCAGTCTAGCCGGATGCTGCTGAATAGCAGTATTTTACACGGAGCGAATGCCTATCTGACCTCCACAACCCAGTTACTGGGTAATTCTATACCCCTTGGTAAGACTGGTTGTCAGACTTTCGGGCTTATGACTACCCGTAACGACTGTCAAAGATCCACGAATGACAGCCGGGACCAACGGCTTAATGTTCTTTCCGAAGCACGGAGGGGTCACGGTATTTATTTATTTATAAAATAATCCCTTACAACTATTATTACAGGTACAACCCAATGCAATAGTGAAGCAAATAATAATAATAACAACTTATTTTCTAAAACTTATTACATAATTATAATGTTATCCTTGTGAATTCACTCCGTGTACAAGCAAAAATGTCTATCTCCTCTGCTACAAGGTATGTGAAGATGCTCACCCATCCACAGACCAACCGCGACAAGCGTAGCTTAAGCTGATCGATTGACCTGTGCGGCTGTTATTATTTATCCACGGGTCCCTCAGGTAGGTATATTAGAGAGTAATTTTTGAAAATAAGCGGCAATCGATTCAATTGAAAGACTTCGCCATAAATAGTGTGTTTCAAGTATATCTCTGCAGGCGATGCTATAATTTCTTCACAATCATGAACACAAGATTGTAAGTCTGTTTCTTTAGTTCAGGGATGGCAAACCTCTGTACTGACTGGCGGACCTCTGCGAACGCTCTGGGTACCGCAATGATTAAAATAGGGAATCTAACTACATTAGAATTTAATTTCTTTTTTAATAATTAACATGAATCTATTGTGCATTTTCTTATTAAATTCCATTTCTGTTTGTTTTAGAAATGGTCCGTAATAAGGTTTTGTCGTGTGCCCGATGGAATTTTCTATCGGCAAAAATTACAAAATTCTATACATCTCCCGTTTAAGGGATGAATTTTCAAAAGTCTTTCCTTAGTGCTGACTTTCGGTACCTATATTACGAACTCTTGCTGTGCAAAATTTGAAGCTTCTAGATCTAGTAGTTTAGGGTGTACGTTGAATGAATTTCAGATGTCTTTAAGTAGATCATTCGTATTTATTTTGCCTTTCTTTCCCCAGACAGCATTTTCATTTCCTTTAAATTATTTTTCTTTTCTTTCTTTTTTTTAATACATTGCCCTACACTAGTAATTTCTCCTGTATTGTGGAAGCGTTTACAAACATTTAAACTCACATACACAAACAGCCAGACCCGGAACAACTACTTGTAGGTCATACAAATATTTGTTCCGTACGGGAATCGAACCCGCGACACGCAGCGCGAAATTGGCACACAGATACAAAAAGGTCCGCCATCCCTGCTCCAACGCATTAATCTTATAATTCACTGCACACAGACCAGAACTAACGCTTAGAATGAGCATAACAAAATGCGGCACGGACGGCGTTATGTAATACTTACTGAAGGCGATGGCTGTTCAGATATACATTGAATTAATTCGATTCTTATTACGTTGGATCTGATTTATGCTAGGTTTTAAAGCCGTTAAGTTGGATAAGTGGTGCTGAAATCCAAGATAGGAACTAGGCCTGTTAATCTTTTGAGGAATACGTATTGTAACGCCTGTAAATTGTGCAAGAATGCGTGAAAATTAACACAAATCGCAACGATATTAGAACGGATGAACACTATAATAATAAAAATAAAAAATAAAATCTTTTACGATTTACAGGTAGACTACTAGGCCCACATTGTGTTAGTGTCTAAAATTATCTTATAAACTTTGTTAGTATATACTTAGGAAACAAAAAAAGGTGATAATAATAATGACCACATATAGTTTCATTAAGCTCCATGTAATAAATGAAGCTTGATAAACCTACCCATAGTAGGCCCATCCTATGGGGGTAGAATATATTTAGAGAGTAGCTGAAACTAGGACTCCCCGACTCTATAGTCAAGAACTCCCAGACTCAGTCAGGGAGTCTTAGTCCACCCCATAGTGGACATTCCGAAAATCCATTTTATCAAAGGCATTGCTTAATTTATCATGTTATAAATATATTTAAATATTACTTTGGACTCTAAGAGGTGCTATTTAAAAAGTTTAGAAATATGTTTTTTTTTTATTAACATTTATTTGAAGACACGTATTTTACCAAATACCTATCTTTAATTTTTCTCTTTCAAATTACTGACAAGACAGTTTCCACAAAAAGATGTCATAAAAACAGTTAATTTCGCACCATTTCAGAACGAAGTTAGGCGCCCGCGCACTTCGCCGTCCGTGCGCGAAACATGTAATTTATAGACTTTCGTGTTCCGGATTCCATAAAGTGTTCCATAATATTACACCATTGCAATGTTACGCTTGCATTCTGGCAAATTGTTGTAATTGGATTTTGAACGAGTGTTGACGGCTGTACCGAGTACAGGCGCGCACAGAACTGGAGCGCGGGAATGTGAATGAACTATGCAGTTTGGATTGTTGTAAATGCTTGGAAAGGAGAAAAGTTATACTGGATTAGGATTTGTTATAGATACACGCATAGATGTGAGGTCTTCTCTTTCTAAGGAAGAAACTACACAATATTTGGAGACAATAGCAACTCCGAACCAACCGAAAAGCTATAAGTGAGAATGTTCTGTCAGGAAAATTCAATTGAATTTTGCCGAGCCGGGAAAGGCGAAGTTAGCATCAATTATTTTTTTTTACTATGATTTCACTTTTCCAACTGTCAGTCCACTCATCTATTAAACGTGAATTATTCGCGCACTAGACCTAAAAGAAGCAAGTCTAAGTACAGGTAAACACAGAAGTGAGTACCGTTGCAATGCATCTTGATCTTAATTGCCGTACTGCCATTTGTTATGCGTAGACTAGGTTCATTTGCATTTTAATGGTCCTAGAGCATTCTTGCTTATGTAACATTAGGACTGGTAGTGTGGGACTCGGTGAGATTAATTGTCGCGAAAATTAGGTAGGAGGTATGAGATTTATGGGCTGCACTATAAGTAAGAAAATTAAAAGGGATTATTTTCTACTATCTGATTTGCAATATGGCAGGCACTAGCATACCTCTGGGATTTACATACATACATAGCTACCTTAATAGGCAAGTTTAAGGCACACTTTGAACAGAAAAATACTCTATTACTGTCGCTAAAACATTTTATTCGTGTGTCTGTTCGCCAAAATAATTTATCCCACGTATAAAAGATATCTGACTTTAGTAAAATCAACCTTAAGTAAGACAAAGTCAAAGTCAAAGTCAAAGCATTTATTTCAATTAAACCATTAACAGGCACTTTTGAATTGTCAAATTATTACTAACTTTCTTTAAAACTCTAATGTTTTGCTAAGGCACATGTATATCATTCAATCATTCATAGAGTCATGACACGGATCTCATTAAAATGATAGTAAGAGCCACAAATAAAATATATGATTGGAATATAATTCATTCGGTCATACTTTCACAATGCATGGAGAAATAGTAACGGAAAAAATCGCTTTGGCCTTTCGTTTTCTATGAAGAACTTAATTTAATTTTGATATAATATTTGATATAGAAGAAGAACATTACGTGATTCTATCCACGAAAGCGTTAATTGAAATGAGATATTAGACACGTGTTCCTGAATGGAGACTGATGGGACGCCCTCAGGCTAGATGGAGCGACGATCTTCGCAGGATGGCTGGTAGCAGGTAGATGAGAGTTGCCAAAAATCGATTTCAATGGCGTGCTATAGAAGAAGCCTATGTCCAGCAGTGGCCTGCTGTAAGCCTACAGCAGGCCACTGCTGGATGATGATGATGATGATAATTGGACACAGGTTCAGGACTCTACGATTATACTAAACTACCTCGTTAGTCTAGTGGTCGCAAGCGCTACAGCTGACCATGAGGTCTAGGGTTCGATTCCCGGCTATGTTACATGGGTCATAAACACAACTGATGAAATGTGGGTGCACTTTCAGGTGCACCGCTTACTGACCCTTTGGGGAATACAGGTGTGATTTTTTTTTGTTGACAAACCCAGTTGTAAGCGAAATGTAACTGACTCCTTGAAAACTCTTGCCTATGAGGACACAGAGAAATTGCTCCACTCAATTAAATAATACTTGTATTCAAATAATTAATTACACATTCACCACCATTCACATACACCCGCCACCATTCGCCTTCACATTAACCACCATTCACATACACATTCACCGCTTTTATTGTGTTATTTTTTTTTTTATTTTTTTTTTTATTGTTTAGTAGAATTACATGTTACCTGCCTGTTTAATTATATGATGCCACTAAGTGGGGTCTGGTGACCTATAATACAGGTTTTTTTCTAAAACCTATTTCAGGCACCAGCTCTCACAATGTGAATATATATAGTTCAAAACTGTAAAGTGTCAAAAAATTTGTGAGAGAAAATAAAATGAATTTATTATATTATTTTATCCCTACGATCATTATCTGTGAACAGCTTGGTTTGTTACTATTTCCCCACATTTTCAATCGCTACTCTAAAAGAAAACTCCTCCTAATTTTCTATGTCAAAATTGCCCAATACTTTAAAGTCGGCCATTTTATTCTGAACTACTTTCTGTTCTTGACACACCATTCAACCTTGAATCCTAAATGCTATCAAGCAGTCCGATCATCTTATCTCAAAAGTCGTTGAACCATTTGGCAGACGCGTGGGCCATATCAAGAAGTCATCTCAAGCCATCTCTTTATGAAAAAGATCGTGGATTCGTGATATTTACTACGTAAGTCACGAGTTATGTGCTAAATAATACATAATATAACATGTGAGTAAGAGCTTGTATTATTGTATTAAGTTGTATGAACGTAACTTCTTCTTTGTGTCTCTGGCACGACAGCAATTCGTTTTTCGAACGTTAATTTTAAAACAGGAACATTTTCATACACGATAATGTTTTCATATGATGCAACATTAGGCTATTGAGCCGAAAATCACGGCTCTCTCTGAGCAATAAACTGCTCGTCTACAAGGCCATCATAGAGCCAATTTGGACCTATGGAGTAGAGCTCCGGGGATCGGCTAGCAATTCCAACCTCGAAATACTCCAGCGCTTCCAAAATATAGCACTAAGAACTACGAGTATCTCCAGCGCACACTGGTTTGTAAGAAATTCGGAAATACGCGAAAACCTAGAAATGCCGACCATTACAGAAAAAGTAAACAACTATAGCAAAAAGTACAAAGACAGACTGAACAACCATTGCAACTCGCTAGCCAGAGATCTACTTCAAGACATAGACCATATAAAACGCCTCAAAAGATGGCACATACTGGAACTCGATCAGAGGAACTGAAGTGTTCCCACATGTAGATTTGAGACTAATCATTGGAATGGCCATCAAAACAATTCCACACTAGTAGACCACATCTAATCATGGCTAAAATGCCGATTGTAGATAAAATGGAAACTAAAAAAAAAAAAATATGATGCAACATGCGTGTCGTCCACATAGGTACAATACAATGTATTGAGAAGAAAATTATAAGCCCACGTACTCATCGACGTAAAAATATTGCGGCGGGATTTTATAGCTCACTGGATTTCCAACTCTCGGTGTTGAGCCGAACGTTGAGAATGCAACAGAGCACATCCCAGCACGTCAAAAAAACAATGCAATGATATTATATTAAAGAGGTAGATATCGCACAAGCGCGCGCAAATTGTTGCAGACAAATTCATACAATTGTTGTAGTTTCATTTAGTCCGCTAATAGCAGCGAGCAACACACTACAGATAGCTATCTCTTTCTGTGTCATACGTTCCGTATTATCTATCGCAGTAAGTACTTTGTAATAACAACGCAACAATACAGAACGTCGCTCAGTATAAACGTAGCGTATCTTTCCTTTATAATATCATTGACTGTTGGATTTTTAACTCTCGGCTTAGCGCCGTAGGTACGTTAAAAATCCAGTGCGCTAAAAAATATCGCGAAAAACGCGTCTGTGCGAAGCTGGGCTAAGGATTTTGCTGACATAAATAGTTATAAGTAACTACACTATTACTACTATTAGGTGCACCAGATATAAAAACAAAAAAAAAACAAAATCAAAATCGGTTCATCGGTGCGGGAGCTACTATGCCACAGACAGACACACACACACAGACAAGTCAAACTTATAACACCCCGTCTTTTTTGCGTCGGCGGTTAAAAATAGATACCAACAAAGTCCACCACCACTGGATGAATTCCGATTAGGTGGGACAATGTTGAAAATTATGTTACTTTTTTAATTTCTTGTAGGTATTATTCCCCTGTATTTTATCTAGACACTGCTCTGTACCAACAAGAGCACTTAAACTCCCCTATCCCGCCAATAAATCCTTCTTGACCAACAAGGAAGGTACCTAAGTACTTACGTACTTACGATAATTCCTCACTACACTGAAACCAATAGTGTCTATTATCTCCAGCCATTAAACGAAGCAGTACTGCTATGTGCACGGTACCTTTTCGATAAGCGTCTTTTACGTGTTGTTGCGCACGCGCCACCGTTCTAAAGTGGTTGGTGCAAGTTTGATAAAAGAGCTGAGGTAACAGAAAGAGACATTTTACGACGAGTTAAAAATAACTCAGAATGACAATAGTCATCATCATCTGCCTAGCCTTTTCCCAACTATGTTGGGGTCGGCTTCCAGTCTAACCGGATGCAGCTGAATACCAGTATTTTACATGGAGCGACTGCCTATCTGACCTCCACAACCCAGCTACTGGGTAATACGATACCCCTTGGTAAGACTGTACATTCATAATATTATTATTTATATTTAAAAATATTAAACGCAAGCAAAAGTTGGATTCACCGCTTCGATCAAGAATACTATTTTAATCGAAATATTACAGTACTGTTGATCATTACCGTTATTATACATGAGTCAAGAAAAGCTTGCCTAGTTTTCTTATGAAACAATCGCCACCTTTCCTCAACTTGGGCTACTTCCGAATACTTTATAGCCAAGTCCTTACTTAAGAAACACACTATCCCAACTAACAAGACCGATCTAGTTACGTACCCCTTACATAAAAGCCTTTTACTCAATGGAAATAATTTCCTTTATCGGTGGAATTGGTCAGCCATATTTCAATAGTAGGTTCTTACCTGGTAAAGTAGGTACATATTCTTGTGTAATCCACAGGAATAACTTAGTTGAGGATGTTAAGTAATCGTGTTTTTAGGTCATTTCTGATTTGTGCTTTTCTGGTTTAGAATGTGTATGGAAAGCAGGTGGGTAGTTAGATACTAAAGCTTGTTATATTAATTAATTATGCAAGCCTGTTATTAGTACCACAGTAGAGCAAAAAACTCTTTATAATGACTATCTATTCATACACGAAATTTCTTTAGGGGTCATTGTATTCATCATTACGAACAAGTTCTACTATGGGACCAAAAAAAACCTGCTGTTCCATAAATTTTGACAAGTTATGCGAACACAAATGTAGCTTTTTATAGCAATTTCCGCTTTTTTCCTATGCTTAGTAAAAGTTGTTCATAATGATGAGTACAATGACCCTTTCAGATATTTCGTGTATGAATAGATAGACATTATAATATAAAGACGAAACAAATACCTATCGATCACTCACTGCGTAGTGGTTATTCTAGACTTTTGGCTATTATGTAGATAATAGCCAAAAGTCTATATATAAAAGCCGATATATTCTGTAAAAATCTCACCGCGAAATTAAGTTGAAGTGAGCTTGACTTGTCTGTGTGGTGTCGGACTTAAAGAATAGCACCACCCCATACTTCCCGTGGGTGTCGTAAAAGGCGATTAAGGGTCGTACCGGAGAATGGGCAGCAGCGTTCTCTATGCATTCCACCACCGTACTATACTGCGATCGCCAACCCGCCTGACAAGCGTGGCGATTATGGCAAATGCCCCACTTTGGGGGAGGCCTAAGTCCAGCAGTGGACGTCTTTCGGCTGAAATGATGATGATGATGAGCTTGACGTGTGCTGTCTGTAGTATCAAGCCTTAACATCAGGTGGATTGACAGCTCACTTTAACTAAGATATCACGGTGAATAGAACTGCTGGTTGCTTTACGATGTTCTTCCTCTACAGTTTGTGGTAACACAGATTTACCTATTGATTAACACAACCTCACAATTATCCATTCATAGGATTAACAGCTTTATCCATCACTTCATCGTACATCGTTATTATAGAAATTAAAAGATGGTGCAGCAATAAATCAGCATAACATAGAAAATGATCTCTCACCAAAAACCTTTAAAAATAGGACACGTGGGAATGTTAACCTGGATTAACCTTAACTGTATGAGCAATGTTTGCCTTTTAAATTACAGCAACGACATCAATTCGAAAGGTCTAATCAAAAAAACTATAGATACGATCGTATTATTCATATTCAACGCGTTGCGTCGATAACAACCTTAACAACGTCATTACATGTTGCAGAAATGTCACGTCAATCAAGAACCTAATTCAAATGTTGGAACCGATTAATAAATGGCAATGGACCTCAAAGTTTATAAGAATAGGGCTGTCAGAGAATCGAAAGATAAGAAAAATTATAGGTAAAACATAACACAACTGTATTCCTCGTTAGGCACCTTACTATGCCTAATCCTTCGAGGCATACAGTATAACCCATAGAAATATAAATAAACCGGGCAAGAGCGAGTCGGACTCGCTCACCGAGGGTTCCGTAACATCCGGGTTTATGCATAAGGTTTATGTTTATGAAATTAAATGATTTTTTTTATTTTTGAGTTGATTGAATGAATGGTAAATTGCGGTTTACGATTTATGACGTATTAAAAAAAAACTACTTACTAGATCTCGTCCAAACCAATTTTCGGTGGTAGTTTACATGGTAATGTACATCATATATTTTTTTTAGTTTTATCATTCTCTTATTTTAGAAGTTACAGGGGGGGGGGACACACATTTTACCACTTTGGAAGTGTCTCTCGCGCAAATTATTCAGTTTAGAAAAAAATGATATTAGAAACCTCAATATCATTTTTGAAGACCTACCCATAGATACCACACACGTATGGGTCTGATGAAAAAAAAATTTTTGAGTTTCGGTTCTAAGTATGGGGAACCCTAAAATTTATTGTTTTTTTTTCTATTTTTGTGTGAAAATCTTAATGCGGTTCACAGAATACATCTACTTACCAAGTTTCAACAGTATGGTTCTTATAGTTTCAGAGAAAAGTGGCTGTGACATACGGACGGACAGACAGACAGACGGACAGACAGACAGACAGACAGACAGACAGACATGACGAATCTATAAGGGTTCCGTTTTTGCCATTTGGCTACGGAACCCTAAAAATGGGACCATTTCGGAATAATCATCTTTCGAACAAAAAAAAAATTTTTGCAAATCCATCTATATAACGGAGTTATGTAACATAGGTACATCATCATCATCATCATCATCATTTCAGCCGAAAGACGTCCACTGCTGGACATAGGCCTCCCCCAAAAGGGGGGGGGTTTGCCATAATCGCCACGCTTGGCAGGCGGGTTGGCGATCGCAGTATGGTATGGTGGTGGAATGCATAGAGAACGCTGCTGCCCATTCTCCGGTACGCTCCTTAGTCGCCTTTTACGACACCCACGGGAAGTATGGGGTGGTGCTATTCTTTAAGTCCGGCACCACACAGACAACATACATGTAACATACATTAAAAAAAAAAAAAAACAACCGAATTGAGAACCTCCTTCTTTTTAGAAGTCGGTAAAAAAACCACTTCTTTCCGTAAAAAAACCACTTCTTATCTTAACTAAATTATATCCTAACTTAACTATTCACAAACTAAAATATAGCGTCTAAAAATTTATCCACATCGCTGCCGACTGTAATGTACCCAAGAGACTCATTCATTCATTCATTCATTGGCGGCATTACCTCGTTCTATAGCAATGCTTAGCCTTTGGCCAAGGTAAAAGTCAGCCCTTGGATCACGGGAAGTGTCAACCAGCCGTTTCAAAATTTCCTTAAAAAGACTATGAGTACTCGAACCCACGGCCCGAGAGTTTCAACCCCAAACAGCTCTTTCTTATACCAATGGGGCGAGCATAGGCAAAAGTGTATAGGTAGTATTGTATAACGTAACATCACATGCTCATGTAGATATTCCTCAAAGAGGTATGCAAAGGTGGACATTAACATACATCCAGACTCACTTGTTTATGTCCCTTAGTGGCCAAGCTTTATTAAGGTCACAGCATACGTATCAAATCGGAAAGGGATCGGCACCGTATCGTCTTTCGCCTCGCCGTCCAACAAGCGTCGACCTAACGTAAGCACGTAACCAAAGCGGACCAGAAGCTCTGATACGTCAACTCGGCTACGGTTAGGCGACGCCACGCTTACGGCTTGCCGACCGCTGGTTGATGGTGCAGCAGGCAGGCCGGAGGGGTGAGAAAGGCAAGGGTGGACCAAGAGACGTAAGCTCGGGTACGGAAAGACGAGAGCGCGGGGACGATGAACCGTAAGCGCGGGGACGACGAGCCGTAACGCACCGCACCGCGGTTCGTGAGCTTGTCACGAGGCGAGGCGATTACGTTACGATTCCGGTTAGTGTGCGTTGCAGTAGGGAGTTTTATACAAAGAATACTGAACGACTCGAGTTAATACCGTGCCGATCCCTTTCCGGTTTGATACGTGTGCTATGACCTTTGACCAGGCCAAAATTAGGACCTACGGGCTACTACTGTAAAATCTCGTAATAGAATACTCAAAAAACACTTCATCCTAAAAGGCTTGTACACAGGATTCCCTTCCCGATAGTAGTGCTTACAACCACTACACGACTTCAGCGAGGAATGTATTCCTTGTTGCTCTAAATAGCTTATGAATGGAACTGTAATCATTCATTCACGGTAAGTAATATTTCAATAGTGTTGACGGATATATTATGTTAGTGCCATAATCATAAACTGCAAGCAAGAAAGTTTATTGCATTTGAATATGGTCCATTAAATCTGACATGTTCGTGTGGTTTGGAATACTTTGTGTTGCCGCGTATAAACCGTTGAGGAAAACATTCATTCATACAATGAATGATTCGTCGTCGTCGTTTCAGCCGATAGACGTCCACTGCTGGACATAGGCCTCCCCCAATTTTGGGGGGGGGTTTGCCATAATCGCCACGCTTGGCAGGCGGGTTGGCGATCGCAGTATGGTATGATGGTGGAATAAACAGAGAACGCTGCTGCCCATTCTCCGGTACGCCCCTTAGTCGCCTTTTACGACACCCACGGGAAGTAAGGGGTGGTGCAATTCTTTAAGTCCGGCACCACACAGACAATGAATGATTACAATCAAATAAAAATAAAATAACGCCTGTAATCCCTGAAGGGTTAGGTAGATTTAGCCAGTTATGTTTAAACCTTGAAATTTCATATATCTGTGGGGTTGAGCTTCTTGTCATTAACCAGGCACTGATCCAAACTCCAGACTGCTACTGAGAAATGTCTAATGGACAAAACCCAAAAACACTTTGCCCAACCTGGGAATTGAACTCAGGACCTCATGCTCAGCTATCATGCTAGTAGCACTTGCGACCAGTAGACCAACGAGGCAGTCTAAGTAATAAGTTCATATACAACATGTCCCAAAATTCAACGATAAGCCAGCACCGGAGGATAGACCTGCCCATGACTACTCGGGGAAAAAAAGAAAAAAAATATATATCTCTTTTTTTTTGAAGTTATAAAAAAAAAGAAGAAATTCTTAAAAAAGTGAGACCTTTTATGATATTTTTCACTACCATGACCACACTTTTTTAAATATTTCTGTTATTTTTTTTTATAGGCAACCTGAATAGCACTGCTATCTACCACAATTCTTAAAAAATCCAGAATACCTCTAGTTTTTTCACGTAAATTAATGAAACTTAATTTATTCCCTAAATTTTTTGAAGATTTTTACTTTTAATCAACTTTAACTCATCGTGGTGTAAAAAAAAAGTATGAACACTACTATGGCAAGTTTTTTTATAAATTGACGCAACTAATCAAGATTCCAAAATGGTATAATACTCTAGGAAAATCAACCACAAAAAAATTATATCCATACTAGTTCAAAACAAGAACCAAATTCCTTAAATTATAGTTGACAGTAATCACTTTCACTGCGTGCCCAAAATGGGTTCTTGTTACAATTTCTAGGAATTTGAGTGGGGCATACATACCTTAGAAGTTAGAGAGAGATAGATAGATAGAGATATTTACGTTAAAAAGAGACAACAACAGGGCAGGTAGTGGGTTCTTGTTACAATTTCTAGGAATTTGAATGGGGCATACATACCTTAGAAGTTAGAGAGAGATAGATAGACAGAGATATTTACGTTAAAAAGAGACAACAACAGGGCAGGTAGAGAAGCTGTTATTATTCTCAGAGCAAGTCAGTTCAGTACGCTCTGCTCCTTTGTTTACTGCGCACCGTTCCGTATTCAACTGACGTGGCTCTCGTACGTACTAACGACTTTTGGCTTGGCTTTTTGGACTGGAATCGATCTGCAAACTGAACTGACCTGGCATTATCTTGGACTACGATTGTGTGTTTTGTGACTACGATTGTGAGTTTTGTGATTTGGAGTTCTGGCGCATTTTGGACTGTTTAACGATCAACATGCCGCAACCATACACACCACAGGAATACGCAAATATGCACCTCATCTATGGAGAAACCCGATGCAATGCTAACGCTGCTAGCAGACTGTATCGAGAAAGGTACCCAAATGCTCAAAGATATCCTGATTATCGAGTGTTTATTAATGTGCATCAAGCGTTTTCGGAGGGTCGTATGCCATCCAGTAGGAGAAACGCTGGAAGACCTAGTTCGGATCGTGATGAAGAAGTTCTCAATGAGATAGAAAATGATTCGACTACTTCGGTACGCGCCATAGAAGAAGCTACAGGAATCCCGAAAAGTTCTGCACATCGAATTTTACAACGTCACAAGCTTCACCCATATCATTACAGGCGTGTGCAGACGTTGTTACCGCGGGACTATCCATTAAGAGTCACATTTTGCCGTGTGATGCTGCAAAGGCACAGGGAAGATCCCCAATTCCTGGACAAAATTCTATGGTCGGATGAAACAACATGCAAGAAAGATGGATATTTAAATCTACACAACCTACATAGTTGGAGCAATGAAAATCCGCACTTGATGAGACAAGACAGATCCCAATATCAATTCAAGGTTAACTTATGGACCGGCATATTAAATGGAAAAGTAATTGGGCCCTTTGAGTTACAAGGAAACTTAGATGGCAATAGTTATTTAAACTTTTTACAAAATGACTTGCAAGAATTGCTAGACGACGTGCCCTTAAATGATCTCCAAAACATGTGGCTCCAAAATGATGGTTGCCCAGCACACTATGCCCGCCCTGTGCGAGAATATTTAAATCAAGAGTATCCAGGGCGTTGGATCGGGCGACTTGGTCCTATCTTATGGCCACCTCGTTCACCCGATTTGAACCCCCTGGACTTCTTCTATTGGGGTTGTCTTAAAGACAGGGTCTACTCAAAACCCATTGCGTCATTGGACGAGCTTCGTCGAAATATCAGTCAGGCTGCGGATCATATTAATCGCAGAAGATATGCAAGACAAATAAAACGGTCATTTTTAAGGCGATGTCGTGCATGTATTATTGCTGGTGGCAAACAATTTGAACATTGGTTATAATGTTAATAAATTACATGAGAAATTGTTTGACCATTTATTTAAATATTAAACATTTTCCAAGAACTAATACTTTTTATTACCAGACCGTCATTTGGCCCCTGTTTAGAAATAATAGGAACATTTTTTTTTTTAACTTGTTTGCCTAGAGTATTATACCATTTTGGAATCTTGATTAGTTGCGTCAATTTATAAAAAAACTTGCCATAGTAGTGTTCATACTTTTTTTTTACACCACGATGAGTTAAAGTTGATTAAAAGTAAAAATCTTCAAAAAATTTAGGGAATAAATTAAGTTTCATTAATTTACGTGAAAAAACTAGAGGTATTCTGGATTTTTTAAGAATTGTGGTAGATAGCAGTGCTATTCAGGTTGCCTATAAAAAAAAATAACAGAAATATTTAAAAAAGTGTGGTCATGGTAGTGAAAAATATCATAAAAGGTCTCACTTTTTTAAGAATTTCTTCTTTTTTTTTATAACTTCAAAAAAAAAGAGATATATATTTTTTTTCTTTTTTTCCCCGAGTAGTCATGGGCAGGTCTATCCTCCGGTGCTGGCTTATCGTTGAATTTTGGGACATGTTGTATATTTTGTGATTCGAAAATGGGGTGCCATAAAACCTAGCTGCATTACTTTTTATTTTATTTCTACATTTTAATCAATACTTATATTATAAAGAGATAGACTACCTCTTTATACAGGGTTATTGGTAAAACATTAACAACCTCTTAAGAAAGAGAGGGAGGGAGGAAATCGCGATTTCCTCCCTCCCTGGGAGGAAATCGAAAAAAAAAAAATCTGCTGTTCGCTACATTTTGACGAGTTATACTCGTACGAACATAAATGTAGGGAACAGCTGATTTTTTTTAACGAATTCAGGTTTGGTCCCATAGTAAAAGTTGTTCATAATGATGAGTACAATGACCTCTTAAGAGGTTGTTAATGTTTTACCAAAAACCCTGTATAATATGTGGAAAATACAATTCATCATTTTCAAAAACGATCAAACGAATATTAAAAAAAAAACGTTTTCTTATTTCGATTATCTGACAACGCTTAAGAACTTACTTAATTTTATGATACGACATTATTTTTATCACCAAAATAATCTAAAGCATCATAACAAAATTTATGACAGCCCTATTCATAGTCCATACCTTACACCTCCGTGACTCGGCGTGAAAATCTCGCGACAGATTTAGTCCAAACGATAGTAAAGTGGAGTAAGGCGAAAGTAAGGTTGAGTAAGACGATAGTAAAGTTAAGTAAGACGATAGCAAGTAAGTCTTTCTGACATTGCGCAAATCAAGCTACTACAATCTGTTAAATTTCTTTAATAGATTTTCAACTTTATCGCTACAGCATGAGGTTCAAAGTTGATTGGGAAAATTTGACAGTTTCGGGTAGCTTGATGTGCTGGCTTCAGCTTATGCTAATTTGATCTGACAGTATTTTCGAATCGTATTGACTAATCAAATGCTTGTATGAGGAAATTCTGTAGATAAGGAATTTATTGTGTAAGGTACTGTGCTTGATATATTGGAATGTGCTTGAGAGTAGATACTACAAGTGCATACTTATAGATGAATGCATTTGTGCTTAAGGCGAAAGCGCCAGGGTAGCCCGCGAAATTCATTTTTTTTTACGTTTTTTGCAATTTGCTGGTCAGTATTAAGTTGTACGTTGATTAAAATATGATTCGCGACCATAACAAAAATGTATTTACAGAATTATAATCTTTAAAGTCGTCAACACAACTCTCTAAGACCAAGTAATCATACGGAATGACTGTTTCATGAAATCTTGACATTTTAGGATTATACTAACTTAACAAGTTATATTACTGATTCTAATGATTATAATTCTGTAAACACATATTTGTTACGGTCGCGAATCATATTTTAATCAACGTACGGCTTATTACTGACCAACAAATTGCAAAAAAAGTAAGAAAATTTGAATTTCGCGTGCTACCTTTTCGCTTCCCCCTTAAGAGGGATGCGCTAAAGTAGCCCGAGAATTTTTTTTTTACTTTTTTTGCAATTTGCTGGTCAGTATCAGGTTGTATCTTGATTAAAATATGATTCGCGACCGTAACAAATATGTGTTTACAGAATTATAATCATTAGAATCAGCAATACAACTCCTTGGGTTAGAATTCACCTCAAATGTTATGTTTTCTTTCAACAGGGTAATATGAACTTAGAGAGTTGTAGTGATAATTTTTATGATTATCACATTTTAATATTATAAAGGCGAAAGTTTGTGAGTGTGTGTATGTGTAAGCGTGTGTTTATATGTTTGTTACTTCTTCACGCTCAAACGGCTGGACCAATTTTGATAAAATTTGGTGTGGAGGTAGCTAATACCCTAGATTAACATATAGGCTACTTTTTATCCCGATATTCCCACGGGATCGAAACTTATGCGGGTGAAACCGCGGGCTGCAGCTAGTAATTCTATAAATAACTATTTGTTACGGCCGCGAACCATATTTAGATCAACATACGACCGGAAAATTTGAACTTCGCAGGCTACCCGGACGCTTTCGCCTTAAATGGGTAAAACATAGAAATAAAACGAAAACAAACAGCAATTAATTTTAACTTACTTCATTGAAGAGGAATCTCAATAAAACAAAAACAGATCCAATTAATGTATTTTTAAAACAAGCATAAAGAATCTTTTGATAAAAATAATCAATGTAAACGTGCTGCAAATTAATTAATAATATCTATAAATATGTATAGCAATGTTTTCGGCTTCGCTTGAAGCAACAAAAAGTCGAAAGCCCAATCCCATTTAAGTACAGATAAGTACAAAAGTGTTTATTAAAAAAATGAGTACTTTTAATTTTTTTCCAACGTATTTTTTCCTATATTTGGCAAACCCCGGACAATTCCTATTAGGCAACGTCAAATTTGAATATAGCAATAAACTTTATTGCTTTACTGACAGGCGACCAAAGAAATGACAGTGAAGAAACAAACCAAAGAATTGAAATTATTTTATGCGTAGGCTCAGATTTCATATCGCAATATTTCGCAGATTTCTATAGGATTAACCTTCAATCATTATTTTTATTGTGGTCTCGGTTTGTGGTTACCAAATATTCTTTGGGTTTTTCTATATTTTTCTTTTCTTATGCTTTGCTTACTAAGAAACTGTACAAGAACGGCTTTCAGCGAATCCGGTAATCGTGTTGAAATCAAACATTATTTGACCTAGTTGAGTAAAAGGATAAAAATCTATATAATTAACGGTAGGCACAAACTATGACTACACTTTCCTAATGTAACCCATTGTCGACGAGCGTGACGATTGTCATAATCCTTACAGATCACATAACATAAGTGACAATACGCCTTCCTCATACAAATTATCATCGGTTACCGCACAAACATAATACCACTCTAACAGTTTAATAAATATGCCATAAGTAATTTCAGTAAGTACGGCAACATTGCCCCACACTTCGACAGTATAAAATGACTTAATAAACAAAAGCGTTTCGTAACAGAACTGTAACATAAATCGTTTCCTGAGCGGAAAATTGCTAGGCATCAGCCTAGCCGACAGTACCGCAAATCGGTCGACTACCGATCACGGTAGTCGACCGATTTGCGGTACTGTCGACCAATCAATCTGCCGAGCCGTTTCTAATCTATGTTAGGATCGGCTTCCAGTCTAACCTGATGCAGCTGAACGACTGCCATCTGAAGTCCTCAACCCAGTTACTGGGTAACACGATACCCCTTTGTAAGACTGGTTGTCAGACTTTTGGGCTTCTGACTACCCGAAACGACTGTCAAAGATCTACAAATGGCTGCCGGGACCAACGGCTTAACGTACTTTCCGAGGAACGGAGGCGTCTTGATATGTATAATACTGTAGGCCGATGGATGCCAATTTTATGTTCATGTAAATATGCACGATTCTCCACTGTTGTACAACTTGTAATTACGTTGGGAAATACTTTTACTCTTAAGACGTAACGAACCTAACAGACAGACGTGAAACGCCTCTGAGGGATGTTGCGTGAGGCAAAGAAGGAAGTGTTTAGGTAAATTGCTTAATTATAAGTATTGAATAGTTAAAGCAAGACGAGTTTATCTGCATAAAATAACAAACAGAATAGAAATGTTTCCACTTTCTCGGCTGTTCTAAAATTCTCTTAGTTTTTCACATGTATACAAGGCGTAGGTAAACTCTCTTTGAATCACTTTTGATAACTTTTTCGACTAAGGGCTGATTTTTCCATGGCCAGATAAATTTTATTCGAGGAATAAAATTGACGTTTGACAGTTTTTGTATGAAATAACTGTCAAAATTTAAAAATTATTCCTCAAATAAAGTTATCAGATGATTGAAAAATCAGCCCTAAGTTTAATAAATATATTATAAAACTCTTTAATAAGTGCACCATATTAATGACAGATATAAATGTAGATATTTTACATGACAAGACAAACGAAATGAGGGCTCTAAATAGAAAAGCCTATCTTTTTCTCCGCTGTGGAGGCAGAACAAGGCGATACATTTCCATAAACCAAGCACTAGCTAGATAAATATTATGTAAATAAAAAACTCACTTATTTTTTATTTAACAAAATTATGTACAAAATTAAGTAAAAAATCGACCTAAAAATTAGTATGCATCATGCTAAACTACCCAAAGTGTGTACATCAGACACATCAAAAAGATACGCTTCATGCTCAGTTACGTCAACAAGCCATTAAAAAGGCAAACATTTAGTAACTAAACTATTTACCTACTTAAATGTTTAAAAATAAACATTTAAGAGTAGTAGTCAAACTTGCTTAACGAACTTAATTAATTTTCTAACCTTAACGCAATTTAATTAAAACATTACAAAAACATTACATTGAAACACTTATGCGCTGGACTGTACCTACTCTTAGGGCTGCTCCACGTTATGCAAGAGAAAAATCTGAATTAAGTTATTGTCTTCACATATAATTATATGTTAATGTATAATTTTAAAAGAGTAACTATGACATTTCCAGCGCATTCTTCTCCAAACGAAATTACCAGGTGGAACCAAGCAATTCAATTTATTTTATTGTCAATTTTGATATTCAACAGCGTCTTTTAAATAAATTTCTTTCCTACTTGAAATAAATCATTTGACTTTGACTTTAACTCCGCTGCAAGTGAAAAGTCCCGAAAGTGTCTGGTCAGAAAAACGCGCATCTGCGACGTCGTTGCCACAATCAGCGGAATTACGCTCGTGAAATTCCGTCGATTTTTTCCGTTCAGCGTTATCCCTAGCCCTGGGGCTGCTCACACGCAATCGTATTTATTACGATTGCGAATACAAATGTTTTACCATTACGTCCACGTACCTATAAAGAAAGTAGTTGCGACAAACGGAAGGACAGACAGAATGATCTTGCTATGTTTATGTACGTGATTTGAGATAATTTGAATCCTTGCGTAAGCCGTAACTGTAACATGCGTAGATGCCATTCGATTATCAACCTTATCGACTAAGCAATAAAAGTCATTGCACGTCAATAAAAAGTAGTTGCAGTAGATTTAAATGGATATGCACTAATACCTATTATCTTAAGCGTGGACATTTAACTACTGTAGTCTGTTATGTAAGGAGGAGAAATCGTTTACAATTAATTGGATCTCCAGACCATTATTGCTCTAGAAATAAGAGGAACAATAAAGAGCTATAAATGTTATATAATATTACACATCATGGCGGCTGTAAAATTTACCGTCGGCAGAGTTCGCGGCTGACCTGTTTTCAACCTTATTACTAAGCGCCAAACGGAGGGGCCCGTGGCTAAACAATAACAACCGCACAGGTCGATCGATCAGGTTAAGCTACGCTTGCCGCGGTTGGTCTGTGGATGGGTGACCATCTTTACGTACCGTGACCCCTCCGTGCCTCGGAAAGCACGTTAAGCCGTTGGTCCCGGCTGTCATTCGTGGATCTTTGACAGTCGTTACGGGTAGTCAGAAGCCCGAAAGTCTGACAACCAGTCTTACTGAGGGGTATCGTAATACCCAGTAACTGGGTTGTGGAGGTCAGATAGGCAGTCGCTCCATGTAAAACACTGGTATTCAGCTGCATCCGATTAGACTGGAAGCCGACCCCAACATAGTTGGGAAAAGGCTAGGCAGATGATGATACTAAGCGCCAAACGTTGCAAGGTGACGAGGTGGCTGGGGCAGACTGGATGCAAAAGGGGGAGGATAGGGTGTTGTGGCGCAGCCTGGAAGAGGCTTCTGTCCAGCAGTGGGCTGCGATAGGCTGAGTTGATTGATTGACTAAGGACCAAACTTGAGTGGCTTTAGAAAGGGCACATTGCGACGCCTTAGAGTGAAAACCTCGTAAGTGTAAAAGAAGTAACTTTTCAGGAGGAAGAAAGAACTGCGTGCTGTAAAATTTTTGGACGACGTCTTTTATGTTTTTTTTTACCGACATCAAAAAAGGAGGTTCTGTATTCTTAATAATTAATATGGAAATTTAACCCGCTTTTATGTCCAGAACTGTTCGAATACTACAAGATGGTCCGAAAAGCATAAAATGCTACTTACATTCCCGGGGTTTTCACTCTAAGGCGACGACTTGCTCGCAGAACGAATTGCCGATGGGACCGTAAGGGCGAGGCCACAACACTGCGTTGCGGCGTCGTATCGCAAAAACGACGTCACAGCACAATGCGTCGTAAATACAATGCGTCGTAGATTTTTACGATGCGACGCCGCAACGCAGTGTTGTGGCCTCGCCCTAAGATTCTAGAGTGGCGACCGAGTACCGTAAGGTGCAGCGTTGGAAGGCGTCCCACAATTTACAATGACATTGTAAAGGCCGTAGGAATCTGCTGAATGCGAAAAGCATTTGGCCGGTCGATGTGGAGATGCTTGGGGGAGGTTTATGTCCAACAGTGGACGTCTTTCGGCCGAAATGATGACGAAGGGCATACCTATAGCTCACTGTTCGACCAGGACGCCCGTGCCGGACGACGCGTACGTATTCCATCGCACCTCAAAGAGATTTCAGCATCAGAGTAGGGGGCCACTTCTCTTAGGGCCGAAGTCTGCTGGGCCAGCGGGATTGTCCGAAAGGGTTACCGCTGGCCCGGAACATAAAGAGCTAAGGAAGGAACATGGGTGGGTTTTAGTCAGTAAGAGTCTAACACTCCCTTCCGCTCCACCCAGAGCGGGAGAGGTCATTTGATGATTTACCATCAGCAAAAAAAAGGCATACCTGTGTGAGAAAAGTGGCCAACCGCTAAATTTGTCGAGTGTAACTAGGTACCTACTTACTTTCATGACAAATAAGGTTACAGCAGCGTTTCAGTTTAACAATGATGAAGGGGAGAACAATGAGCCATTATTTCCTTTTCTTTAAAATTATAATTAATTGTATCGCCTCAAGATACGAGAGATATCAGTTTAACAAAGCCTGAATACACAGAAATACACCTGCTTAATTTTTTTTACACAAGCCAAATCTTTTCAGTTATGTAACGGTTAAAACCAATAAAGCCTCTTTTTTCTTAAATTTTGTAAAGCATAACCATTCCATTCACAAAAAAAACAATTAATATAACAATTAGAAACTTTTTAATCGATAAAACTACTCGTATAAGATTCGATGATACGTTCTCCGATATTCATCGGGGTAATTTAATTCTTTATATCGATTTGTTTGTGTTTTTTATAAAGTTCCTACCTTTATAGTATGTAATTATAATGTGGTGTTTAAAATTTAATGAAAAAGTAACGCTGTATGATAATACCAAGAACCTAAGCGCTTAAGGGGCTTACATGACATAAAGCGCGGTCACTGTCGGACTGCATAGAAAAGAAAGAGAAGCGCGATGACACAACGCTAGTAATTTATTGCAAAATATGAAGCAATTATTTAATTACAAAAAATCTATTGTCTGGACGAAAAAATTAAAACACTAGTATTTTACTATGCTGCTAGTATAGTAATCTGACAAAAAATCGTGTATTAGTATGGTTTTTATTGTAAAAAGCAAGTTTTTAGAGGTATATTCATGATTTTTCTATCGTATCAAATTAGTTGTATTATGTTTTCAACACACTAACTACCTAGCATAATACTGAAGAATATCACATATTTTTCTGATTTTGTTTACTGTAGTCGATCATATACTTTTATTGTTTCTAAAACTTGCATTTTTTGTGTTTAGGTCCTGTAAGCCCCTTAAAAAGACGAGTCCATTCCTACACCTTAATCTCTAGGGCGCTTTTTGCAACTTTGCAAGCTACGTAACTTGTGGGGTAATTGCGTAACCCACACAAAATGGCAAGCGATCGCAATGCCATTCATTTTGAAAGATCAGCCACGTTCATTGCTTTATTTACGATGTTGTACAGACGAATTTTTCTATGAAGCAATGGGTTAACAATTTCCTTCAAAACCCACGAGGTGCGACTGAAAGTGTATTACGTTATTAGGGTGCTGTTTCATTAAAAACTTAACCCTGTCTTTGTCGCGCAGTCGGGTAAAAAGAAAAGGGCTAATCTAAAACAGATTAACCCATTCGTACCATACGGTATTACCAATAGTACCGCTCTACTTAACATTAGATTCAACCCACAGTCGCCGCACAGTTCGGGAATTAATTAACAATGGCCAGTGAAAGTGGTCGCGACTGTACGCTACCGGAATACATACGAGCACAGAAGTGTTACGCTTATCCTGAATGGTTTTAGCTAAAGTTTTTCTATGCAAAAAGTAACAATAGGATACAAGATAAGTGGAAGATGAGGTAGTTAATACAGTTATGTCATCTTATCTTAGGTGCTGATAATAATTTTAGTAAATGCTGTCTTCGTTTTGTAGTAAGCTTTGTGCTAATAAGCTTTGGTAATTGCGAGGAAAAAATTGTCGCACAATATAAAAAAACTAAGCGAAAGGAAATGGTGCTAAAGCTCTTTAAGCAGATTAATATCTATCGATTATCGAGGATCATTGTTTTACTGTAACAGACGTATTCCACATTGGGCACCCGCTTAAAAGCACCTGGGCCTCAAGTCTGCTATTACAATAGTGTCAGAATGGTCTATCATTTATTTCATAATTGTTGATTTTGACAAGTTTGGTAATCTACTAATATAATGGCGTCATTATGACTTTCCAATGGCCAACCACTGACACTCCATTGAAAGAAATGGCATAGAATGGTAATCTCGTACATAATGAAAAATGAATTACTGACTTACGCGGTAATCTGAAAAAAATTTGACAGTTCCTTTGATCAGTAACCTACCAATAGAACGTCATTGTGCAGTCATTGCTTTTAATTCGTTACGAGTACCGTATAATTTCTGTGCCATTGACCGACCAATGATCAACCATTATGTATTTAGCAGATTACGAACTTTTAGCAAAATGACAATGGGATGGTGGTGGGATCGTGTTGGAATGACGAATTTATAAAAATAGCAGACTAGGGCCCCAGGTGCCATTTAAGCGGGTGCCTAATATGGAATACGTTCTGTAACAGACACAGATAGTTTTTAAATAACAGTATAGGAAGTATTATGAGTAAACTTTATAAAGAAAAGGTGTTAAAGCAGGAAAGAAATCAGCAGATTTAATTGGCCATAGAAAATAAATTCTATCTTTCTTTCATGCACTATAAAAGTCACATTACGTTTTATCGATTTACATAAACAATAGAAATCCGAGCGCATCCCTACTTACATTGAATACTAATATCGATTAATCCACAAGACTTAGAAAGAAACTATTATTTACGCAGTTGGCTTAGAAAGGTACATTACATAACATAACATCACGACTTTAATCCTCGAAGGGAAGCAGTTATGTTTCAATCCCATGTCATAGGATCGAGCCTATTGCCCAATAACACTTTGCCCAATAACCCAATAACACTTTGCTCGACATGGGAGTCGAAACCAAGACCTTATTCTCATCAATAGCGCTTGCGACCACTACAGACGAGAGAATGCATTCTTGACAGCTGTCAGTTTCATACAAACATTTTGCGAATTTGATCTTTATGAGCTACTGAAATTGTCGCAATGTCAGGAATGCATTCTCTCGACTACGTTGAACAAGTGGAAGTTGCGAAACAAGATTGACAATCCCTGGCATTGACCGTTAGCGAAAGCTTGGCTACTAGTTTTTAGCCAAGTGTTTTTTACACCTGCACCAGTGATCTTGTGTTGCACTGCGTACCAATTGCTCGGTGCGTTGCTTATCGTTGTGCAATAAATTCTAACCTAATTCACTTTTGCTTATTATATTAGGAATGTCGTAACTACGTAGTGTCGTGTTGCTAATAGGCTTTGTAAGGCTGCATAACTAATTGTTTTATGTGTTTGTACATTTATGTTGTAATGGCAACTAAGGAGCTCGGAGATTCAGCGGGATTGTTCGAAAGGGTTACCGCTGCCCCGGAACATAAAGGGCTAAGGAAGGAACACGGGAGGGTTTTAGTCAGTAAGAGTCTGACACTCCCTTCCGCTCCACCTAGAGCGGGAGATTGGTGTTTCTTTTTGTAATCCTGATCCTCCCTGCCTACGTGTTTGATGCAAGAATGAATTAGTTATTTCTACTCTATTCTAAGTCAACCCTGAAAAAACGTGTCCCTCTTTCTGAAGTAGTCTTTTTTTTGTGAATGGCATTTCAACGTAGAAGGTGGTCGGCTGCTTAACCGGACTACTATGGGTGCTTTAATAAATTAAGGCTTACAGCCAGGGCTTAAAACTTATAAATTAGGCGACGACACGCTGATGGCCGTACCATAGATATATGCGGAACCTTAGAGGGGGTGCCCTCTATAAGGTACGGCCCTCTTTGGGGCCGGGTATAAAAAATTTCTTTACACCTCCTATCCTGCCCTCTGCGTCCCAAAACATGCAGTCAAAGTAACCTCTGCACTGCCACTAACGACGCCGTGGCAGTGGCATAGTTTTGGGCCAACAAGATCTAAAATACAGTCGTGCCAGAGACACAAAAATTAGTAAAATATTGGCAAAGAAAGTGCTCTCCAATTAAGAAAATTCATAAAACACATCGAACGCATAACCATAACGTCTAGACACAACCTAACCCAGAAACATAACCTCAATAATTACATTGATATTACCTAAATAATTACATCCTATAGCGTTACAAAATAAATGAACTGGTATAATAAGGCCCTAATGTTAGTGTTGTGTAATTCGCGCATGCGCGTTCGCGCGGCGGGCGTGACGCTTGCGCCCGCGCCGATGCGCCCGAGATTCACGCACTTCCGACGTAATCATCAGTTACCGAGTAAATAAAGCTGAGAAGTAAATAGAGATTCGTGAATGAAACGAGCAATGAATATTATAGATCATCATCTGCCTAGCCTTTTCCTAACTATGTTGTGGTCGGCTTCCAGTCTAACCGGATGCAGCTGAGTACCAGTATTTTACATGGAGCGACTGCTTATCTGACCTCCACAACCCAGTTATTGGGTAATACGAAACCCCTTGGTAAGATTGGTTGTCAAACTTTCAAAGATCCACGAATGACAGCCGGGACCAACGGCTTAACGTGCTTTCCGAGTCACGGTATGTAAAGATGGTCACCCATCCACGGACCAACCGCGACAAGCGTAGCTTAACGTGATCGATCGACCCGTGCGACTGTTATTACTAAACGACAAGCCCCTCCAGCCGGAAACTAAATACGGATGAAATAATAATGTGGAGCGATATTCTTCTTCTTTTTTTTCTTGTCAGTGGTAAGTACGAAATCTAACAGTAGGTACTTAGTTAGATTTAACGATAGTGTCAGATTTTACGATACTATCAGATATTACGATACTGTCAGACAAAACTTTGCCACTATTAATGTGTTAACTGACAGTTAACAGATGAATAGTGGCAAAGTTTTTTTTTTGTTTCTCGGTCGAGATAGTAATATTTAAATTTCGTCACCATCATTATCATTATTGTAGCCTAGAATCCCACTGCTGGGTATTAATCTCCCCTTTGTTCTTTCGAGAAGTGTGGCTTCCATTAACTTACTCACAATATTCACCGACTGCTGGGTGCACTGCACTTCACTGCCTTTCTTTTCTTGGGCCAATAGGTACGCACCATGCCAGCCTCATCCAGATTTTGCCCGCGATGGCAACAATGTCGTCTGCCCATATTCCTGAACAACTTAGTTTTGCACGAAAACTGAACTAGCCAAACCGGATCTAGGATTTCCCAAATTTTATTTGATCCCACCACAGATCCTCGAAATCACTCTTCATTTCTCAGAATCTAACTAATAAAATCCTTTACCGACATTTACACAACAAACAATAAATCACAGGCGACCCAATATTTATCTTTACACCATTCCTAAGGCTAGAGACAATGCAGAGACAATCGACTCGGGCGCAGACATCACGATCCAACCGCTCGTGCGACCGCGGGCACGTTTTCATAACCGCTATAGAACGGAATCTGGGTCATTTGCACTACTGATCTCGATTTCGTACAATAATATCGTCTAGATTAAAACTTATGGACTATTAAAGGAACGTGAGGTTGAATTTGATGATAAAAAGTTGACCTAAGATCTGGTACGAGGCTGTAGGGAGTTTTTGTAGGTGTTGCATTTTAATTTTGTTTTGGTTTAATTCTAACTCTGAACAGTACCTATATTTGAAAGAAAAGAAATAAGGTATGTAACAACTTGATAATGCAAGAACGTCTAATTAAAACCGTTTATAAATATTCGCTTCAACTTTTCGTTGAATAACTAATAATTAACTAATCAGCCTAATTATTAATAATTAACTCTAGCAACAGGAACAAGAACAGTTCATAAGCCTCATAAACTATAATATCTAACTATATTACGAAATTCGACGGGAACAAGATGGCGGAAAGAATCGAATTTAACGATACATTTCTCATCCATTTTCCGGAATCGATTATTGATTTCGTAAGTGTTAAGCTGTTGACGTACGCGTCCGATTAATCGGTAATCGAGAACGACCATGTAGAGCGCCATCCTGCGGGGACTACAAGAACTAAAGCCACCATATTGCAAGTTTTCACCTTCGTTAGGCCCTGGAGGTGGAAATGCATGGCACTGCCGCTTTCTAAGCCCACCTTACCTAGTTGACGAAAGGAATAATAATTATTGCACAATATAATAACAGTTTTTAACAGTGGCAGTTGCATTACGAAAAGGCAGTTGATATTAATTTTCTTTTGAACTGTAACAAATCATATTTCTTGGGACATAGGTACTGCCCACTAGGTGTTGAATTTATTGCAGTATCATATTCATAGGTGTTGAAATAGCGTGTAAAATAGATTTAGAGCACAATTAGGTATTATTACTTCAGAACGACACACTGTAGGCACGTAAAAAAGGCTTTGAACATAGTTAATAGAAAATTAAAAATTTCCCCAGTTCAATTTCATAGCACAACCACTGTTTAAAAATCAATTATGTGTGTTTTACTTTTTTGCTTTACTTTACTTCATTAAAGTAATTAATTTCATGAAATGCAAATGCAAATAACAACGGATACTAGGGTTGGCAAACTTCACGCATGATTGGCATAGCATGTCGTAAGCAAGAATGCGAAATGAGAGACCGTTGATATTAATGTAACATGTATCAAATTAACGCCAGCCCTAGGGCTACAAAGCTTATGTAGGTACCATGAATTGTATGTTCTACATTTTATTTCACACCGTCACTTTAGTATTTTGCATACCTAAAGTTACAATTGCTAGGGGAATGGCGCTACGTTAAAAATACTTACAAGAATTCTATGTTTGTCTTCAAAAGTTTGATTAGGGTAACATGATCAATCTTTTTGTCAAAAAATGCCATTATTACTTCAATGGTTTACTATAAAAGAAGAGGATAGCAAAATAGGGTTAGAGACCAGCCGCAAGGGTCGATCGAAGGTCGAGCTTCGCTTGCCGCGGTAGGTTCGTGGATGGGTGCCCATCCATTACATACCAAGACCCCTCCGTGTCTTGAAAAGCACGTTAAGCCGTTGGTTCCGGCTGTCATTTGTAGATCTTTGACAGTCCTTATGAGTAGCCAGAAGCCCAAAAGTCTGACAACCAGATATCGAAGTATCATGCTGCCAAATAGTTACTTGGTAGCACCAAAACCCTGATACTTGGTTGTCCTGGTTGTTGGCTGGTGTTGTGGAGGCCAGATAGGGAGTCGCTCTATGTGAAATACTGACGTATTCCACATTGGGCACCCACTTAAATGGCTCCTGGGTGCCATTCAAGCAGGTGCCCAATGTGGAATACGTCGAAATACTGGTATTCAGCAGCATCCGGTTAGACTGGAAGTTTGACCCCAACATATTTGAGCAAGGGGTGGGCAGATTTGAGTCCTAGAAATACACTTCGTCTGTTGGTCTACATCTTAGGACCTCTTCTACGGTAGTGTCGTGTACAGGAAGAGTCTAGTGTAATGTAGAATTCTGCTTGACTTCTCCCAAAAATATCCCGCCTTTCGTCCACTAGGTATGTCTGATAATATTATTCATACATGCACTCCACACATTTCTTGCAACGTTCTTTGTAACCCCGGTATATGGCGCGCCTCCCTTCTTTGAAACGACTTTGACGGATATTGCTCAAAGTATCATGTGCCACTAATTAACTCTGACGCAAAGATAATTATAATGGAACCAAGGTTTACGGTTAACGTAATTGAGCTTTATGGTTTAAACAGTTGGTTCAACGTTTGATAACATCTTATCGATAATATGAAGGTATTCGAAGGTTTCATTGCTTATGAACTCTGGCACATCAGTGTCTAGAGCAGGGTTGGCCAACCGGTCGATCGCGATGGACTGGTCGATGGTGGCAAGGAAATATAAATACGTAGAACAAACTGCGCAACGTACCTAATCACTAACTGCTGCACTCATCATCTTGTATTATTTTGCAATCGCCGTTCCGTCACGTTATTCATCCTCTCTTCTATGCAGTATATCTCTCTTTTGTTTTCCGTTCACGATAACCATAAGCTGGAAGCGTGTGGGACGCGGGAGTGGGGCGCGGGCGGTTGTCAATCCGTCAGTCAGTTGACGACAGACTGGCGGAGTTACGAGTTATATTTTCCCTCTTAATAAAATAAAAAATACTATATAATTGTGTACTTTACTATGCTGTTTCATTTAAGATTTCAAGAAGTATGTAGATTCATTGATAGATCACATAGGGTGTCGTCAGTGAACAGCAGATCTTGGGTCTAATCAAGTTGGCCACCCCTGGTCTAGAGCAATGGTGGCCCAGTAGTGTGCCCAACAGCAGCGACTTACGAGTTTGTAGGCCGTAGGTTCGAACCCAAGCAGGCACATTACATTTTGAAATTATATCATCACCAGTGCTCTCAAAAACGGTGAAGGAAAACATCTTGAGGTAACCTGCATGTCTAAGAACCAAAAAATTCGGAGACATGTGACATCCGCCAACCCTCACTGGGCCCGCGTGGAAGGTTACAGCCCAATCCCTCTCGAAGAGACGAGGCTGATTATTATGAACATAGATATCTTCTTATTAATCTATTTACTAGCTTTTGTTATTTTTATAGTTACAATACTATATCCAATTCTCGATAATATTTTCTACATTGATTAATACTGGCTATCCGTCATAGAAAATTCTCTACTAATAGATTTTCTAGTAATAACAATAGTAATTTTCTATTTGATTGATTAATTTAAATAATAGATACATAAGGCGCCCCGCAATTCGTGTTTAAAAATAATTAAAATTTAAATTTACGAACTATGTACTTTATTTATTAGAGAAGTAAGGAAACAAAATAATGATTTATTCTGCCCCACCCATACTTAAACTGGTAGTATGTGCGACAGAAATATTATCATCGTATTCTTAATTGACGGAAGAGTTCTACAACGAGACTTCCTAGACTTAAGCTTCTACTTTACCATGATTACAACTGACTCATCATCTGCCTAGCCTTATCCCAACTATGTTGTGGTCGGCTTCCAGTCTAACCGGATGCAGCTGAATACCAGTATTTTACATGAAGCGACTGCCCATCTGACCTCTACAACCCAGTTACTGGGCAATACAATACCCCTTGGTAAGACTGGTTGTCAGACTTTCGGGTTTCTGACTACCCGTATGACTGTCAAATATTCACGAATGACAGCCAGGACCAACGGCTTAACGTGCTTTCCGAGGCAGGAAGGGGTCTCGGTATGTACACATGCTTCGTGTACCTAGACGAAATAATAAACTATTTTCTAATAATATGTATTAAACTATTTTCTAATAATAGGTATTTTGTATGGCGGCCAAAGTTTATAATAAACTGCCAGACTGTTTTAAAACACTTAACTTTAGGACATTTAAATCTAAATTATTCAATTATCTTCTAAGTAAATGCTATTACTCGACTAATGATTTTATGAATAAAATGAACAGTTGACTTAAATATTAGAATAATTGTACCTATATTCTGTTCTTATTATCTCTTTGACTTAATTTAATCTTTTTGACATTACTATTCCTAATATTTGACTAATTTCCAATTTGAATGTTATTCTAATTTATTTGATTCAATGTTAATCTAACAAAATTACCAAAACCCTAAAATATGTATTTGTACGCCGGAAACGGCAGAATATTATGAACTTTTAAAAATATGTAACAACTCTGTAACAATATTCTGACAAATAAATAAATGATTATGATAAAGATGGTCACCCATCCACAGACCAATAGCGGCAAGCGTAGCTTAACCTGATCGATCGACCTGTGCGGCTGTGATTACTTGGCCACGAGCCCCTGACGTTCATAAAATAGATCAGTGTTTAAACATCCAATTCACATGCTTCCGTTAATCCGTATCCGTAATTCCGTACCCATCACTAATTCGAGAGACAAACATAGAGACAAGGAAACAGTCACACGTAGACAAATAAAGGCAAAACAAATGACCATCTGCATTGTACCATTTGTAACCCACCATTATACTGGAGCATTAGGAACTGCGCATTACGTTTAGGTGTTTTTCTCACACCTCACTTCCCACGGAACACATTAGGTGGTATATTTATGATTTACTTACGCC
This sequence comes from Mesoligia furuncula, assembly GCA_916614155.1. Taxonomy (NCBI): domain Eukaryota; kingdom Metazoa; phylum Arthropoda; class Insecta; order Lepidoptera; family Noctuidae; genus Mesoligia; species Mesoligia furuncula. The sequence goes on from OU744794.1 coordinate 8,167,829, forward strand.
ATTATTTTTTATGATTGTACTTAAGGGTTGCCTCATCTTGTGTGGATTAAAGGGTGAACGGAACGCGTGATGAAAATTGCGTGTGCGTGCGTGTAATACAACACGGAAAAAGCAAGTAAGTGAATTGAAAGAGACTGCAGTTAAGACTACAAGAACTAAACTTCCAATGATGGAAGACAAGAAAATACAGGTAGATAATGTCATTCTACACGGTACAAAATTGGACTAACTTCGAGATCAATCGAGCAATTTATTTAATGATGAATCAAATACTATAATCATTACTGCGCATGCGTATTGACGGTTAAATTGCTAAAAATAAAAGCAATAATATCACCCAAAACACAAACCCAGCACTAAAATATTACCTACTTCAAGACCATCGATCGATTTGTTAATGACAGTCAAAATTATTATTAACAGTAAGTAGTCATCTAACAAGTGCACGAGTCAATTATGTTACATAAGCATTTAAAAGATAGGAAACCAAATTACTCTTCCGTAATCATTCTAGTCGCTTCTTTCCTTCTCTTGTACCACGCGATAAGGGTCAGTACACACGGTCATCTGATTGCCTGACGCGGTTGATGCAACCGCAAATGCATTTTATCGAGGGCAACGAACCGCGACCGGATGATCGACAGATCATTTTGATGCATCTCCGCTGATGCGTATTGCGTTCGGGTGCGTGGATGCAATCGACTTGTTTGAGTGGCTTTGGAAATGAGATGGTGCACGCAGTAATGAAGGATGTGTATTTCCACAGAAAAGGATATTGTTGTGGTTTGTATGTTTTGTTTTTATTCAGCGTGCAAATCTAAAATGAGATTAGAATTCTAGAAAATGGTTTTGCGAACCACGCATGCATCATTACGCTTAGAATGCAAGAAACTTGTAACGAGATTCTCGCTTCAACAATAAATCTAAGTGACCACAAAAACCCATTAAAACCCTGAACTTTACACCACATCATCAATAACCACTAACCTAAGGACATTATCCAAAATTGTGTAGGTACCAGACAAAAACAAACATCATATAACAAGCCAATCATACAATCGTTAACTAGTGAAGTAGTGACACGAGGAATCGATTCGTCAGACTCAGATATAATCGATCATAAACATCGATTGGGTCGACGGACTTTAATAAATGTTTCGCGGTCGACATGTTGCGACATTGCATTAACTTATGAAGCTTGGGAGATGTAAAGACATGTCTAAAAGGAAGACTCAAGCGGCAAAAAGCGATCACTTTTGTTTTTATCGATCAACTGTAGGCCTGTGGCTGATGAAGATAAGGTAAAAAGTAAGAATTAGCCAAGATGACAAGATAGTTTTTCTTAATGCGCTGAAGATTTCAAGTCCTTTTATGTGATTAAGTATCAAGACGGAGTACCTTGTTTAAATAATCAAGATTGTAAGTCCTATTTTCCATCAGAGATTGTCGCTCTTGTATGAACACAGCCTTACACACATGCATTGCAACCTTAAAGTACTTTCAGATTTCAACACTGCACACATGGTGGAGTAACCATTGATAATGATATTGAGACCATAGGTATTGTTTTAGTGAAACGAACTAACAAAAGGAAAAGAAGATAAACTAATAGATGTTAATCTATCAGATAATGTAACACTCGTATTGAGAACGTTTGACTGCGCTCCAAATAACATCTTCAAAAAAACATGCACACAACTATGAGCTTTACTCCGATTAAAAGAATGATGATAATATCATGCATGATGCTTTAAATCTTGCTATAGATTTTGAAGACTATCGATGATTACACTATTTTGTAATCTCAACCGGATTAAATGGAGTCCATGTTGTAACTTTAGTTACCTACTCTTATATCATGAGCAACCTGTTTTAAGATAAGCATCAGACCTAAGCAGGAAATCGTCGATTTTGAAAATTAATCAAAACTACATAAATTCTCCATTTATTAAAGCATAATTTATTGCATCTGTTGATCTGTGTCAGCTACCAACCGAGTAATCGATTAAACGTATCTGATGGCATTTAATCGATATTGAGTGGTCATTCGATTGTCCCGAGATTAGAGATGGTTTTAATTGAGACTAGTTATCGACACATTATTCCATATTGCAAAAGCTTTGGTATTTTTATAGGTATATCAATCGATCAATCTTCTCGTTTACCATTTGCGGCGAGTTTTACAACCAAGGTCGGATTGCTACACTTTGTCTCGATGTGACTAGCGATTCTTGATAGAAAATTACATTGTTAGTGGATCGAAAGCAATTTGTACAGACAATGCTTCTAATTAATACTATCGGGATCTAGGTATGTGTATTTCATATGAGATCAATGATTTGATTAGGTGAGAAAACGCTTAATTTAATTACATTTGACTATCTACTGGTTTAACCGACTGTCCAGAATCGTGAAACTGGTTTTAAAGCTGTTCAGTAGGTAAATAGTGTTCCAACGTTAAGCAAACAAAGATGTAACTTAAAGTTCAAGTTCCTCATCTTCCAAATGTAACAATAGTTACAATGTCATAGATACCTGTACCATCTATCTTACCTTTTTTTTCGGGAGGAGACCTTCAAAAGGCACCCGACCTCCGGGGAGCCCGGTCGGGATTTTTACCTCACTAAAACTACCCCGGTGATCACCATCAACTCATAGGCGTGGTCCCGGGTCCTCTTAAAAGACCAATTCCGGAACCCCCCCGTGCAACGCCTGTAAGGCACATCCCTGGGGAGACTGTAAAGGGGCCTCCCCTGAGCCTCGCTATGCACGGCAGCACGTGACCACTGTGCCACCTATCTTACCTAGAAGACCTATAAACCCCGCAACCTTGCACCCGGTTTCTCGGGTCGAAGATTCTACGTAATCGATTCTCCGCGACATCGACATTAGGTAATAGGGTTGCAGTACTCGATGTCGCAACTCTAATGACCGACAAGGTCGAGGCTGCGCGTGCGCCGGAGGTCGTGTGCATTAGCGACCTCTTCGACTCGATACAGCTTTCTATTTTCTATGACTGAGTCGCGGATTGATTGTTTTCTTGTTACTCTATTAATTTCGCTTTCATTCGTTTGTTTGTTTTTGTTCTTGTGTGCTTACGAATATGGTTCAACGTTAGAGATTGTTATGGATTGTGTTACATCACTTGATACAGTTGCAAGCTTAGTTACATTTTTTTTATTGTTTACTTTACATCAACCTGCTTTATAGTTTGAACGATCCTCACTTGAGTATACTTGATTGGCATCGATGTTGCTAACCATTTGCAACTAAAGTACTAACTTCAGTAGGAAATCTAACACGTTTAAAAGTTCACATCGACAAAATGAATTTCAAATCATCTATCGAAACACTGGTAAGAAAATAGTGCATAATATAACAACGTTTATAAATAACCAGTAAACATTTTATCCTCCGTTTTTGACCTGAGCGTCTATCGATCGAATTACTCAACATATTGAAATTATCTGTCGGATCTTATAGAAATGGTTTCGGTCGGTCGACCTTTGATTGCGCCGTCGCCGCCCGTCCGATGCATCGAATCATCGATCCGAGTGAAAGTGAACGATTACTGCAATCGAGTTATTAGGTGGGCTGATGTAATAAGTAATGATCACTTGTTGCACTTTTTATCGATTGTAACAATTATTATGCGCTTACGATTCAATCATGAGATGTTTACAGCGCTTCATTGCGTGGTGCAGTCTGCTGAGCTCTGCTGCAGCGCTGTTATTACGAGTAGGTTTGACCCCTAAATTTGTTGTTTTTACTTGACTTTCCTCACATGAGGGGCCCGTGGCTAAATAATAACAGCCGCATAGGTCGATCGATCGGGTTAAGCTACCCTTGCCGAGGTTGGTCTGTGGATGGGTGACCATCTTTACATACCGTGACCCCTCCGTGCCTCGGAAAGCACGTTAAGCCGTTGGTCCCGGCTGTCATTCGTGGATCTTTGGCAGTCGTTACGGGTAGTCAGAAGCCCGAAAGTCTGACCAAGGGGTATCGTATTACCCAGTAACTGGGTTATGGAGGTCAGATAGGCAGTCGCTCCATGTAAAATACTGGTATTCAGCTGCATCCGGTAGCCGACCTCAACATAGTTGGGAAAAGGCTATTAGGTAGATGATGACTTGACTTCCCTCAAATCTTAATATTTTATTTCTAGTTAGAATGAGCCAACTGATCATAATAATTATTTCTATCATGCATGAGCAATGAGGTACTGGGTTCGATTCCCTGGTCGGACGAAGTCTTTTTGGGTTGTTCCATTAGGAATTTCTCAGTAGCAGCCCAGTCTGAATTTGTGCCTGGCTGTTAACAATTTGCTCGCCCCCCAAATGTTAATGTCCCATGTACAGTATATAGAGACACCAGCACATCAAGCTACCCGAAGCTGTCAAATTTTCCCAATCAACTTTGAACCTTAAGCTTTAGCGATAAAGTTGAAAATCTATTAAAGAAATTTGACAGATTGTAGTAGCTTGATTAACCCATCAAGGATTACAGTTTTGGTGTTGTTTTATTTTAACTCACTTTTGGTTCTTCTAAGTTTGACTCTACGTAAGCACATTTGTTATTTTACGCAATAAAGGTATGTGTCTAATGCAATACAGAATGTACAATGTACAGTACATAGTTCTAGGTGATCAAGGTAGCCATTTGCCTAACGGCCGTTTAATTGCTTCATATTAATTGCGCCGGCGCATGAAACAAGTTCTTACTTACTTAATAGACTTATGGTATTGATGTAATGATTTAATTCACGCTGCATTCAAGTTCTAGAGATATTTACCTGGAACAAAATTAAATAAATAATTAGTATGAGAAACGGATAAAGAAAAAAAAATTAAAATAGACCCACAATTGACGGAGAAATCGGTGAACATACATAAAAAACATACATAAAGTCGAACATATAACCTCCTCCTTTTTGGAAGTCGGTTAGAAATCATCATCATCATCATTTCAGCCGAAAGACGTCCACTGCTGAACACAGGCCTCCCCCAATTTTGGGGGGGTTTGCCATAATCGCCACGCTTAGCAGGCGGGTTGGCGATCGCAGTATATATGGTATGATGGTGTAATGCATAGAGAACGCTGCTGCCTATTCTCCGGTCTCCCTTAGTCGCCTTTTACAACACCCACGGGAAGCATGGGATGGTGCTATTCTTTAAGTCACCACACAGACAGACACGGTTAAAAATAATGGATCATCAAAATAGAAATCCTCCATTAAATATTTCGAAGTCTTTGATAAACCCAAAAAGCCTTTTTATGTTGGATTCTTCACTTCATTAGCAACCTTTAAACGTTAAAAAACCCTCATCAATAAATTAACAAGTTTACGCAAAATAACACTGAACAGAAGACACACACGACGACATATCCAGCTATAGGTACATTTCTAGTTTTGGCTGACCTCGCTTGTATAAGGTTTTTGGTACAATGAGAATTCAGCTTATACTGGAAACGTGCATACATAAAAGACATAACCGTCAGGCCTGATTATTATGAAAACGTGTCACTCAGTAATAAATTCACTCAAAAATGTCGTAATAATGCTTAAATCGAAAAAGAAAAGAATCGTACTGAAGCCCACGAACATTTATCAGTAAACGAGTCCATTAAAGACGGTAAAAGTGAAATTAAACTTCATTGTAATGCTGTGGTCAGGTTTAAGTGACAGCGAATGACTTTTGGCAATCTTAATTAATTGGATTGTTAGCCTTAACACCGGTAAAGGCAGTTGCTTTATTTAACATTGAGACAGAAGTTTATGTTTGTGATAATAGTGCACTATAAGAAACCTTGTATCCAATGTATCGTATCTTGTCACCTTTGTCGGGACACTTGTCGCAGGCGGGACTTTTTATTTTCACAGACATGTCACTCTGTCAAGCTAATGTCGCCGAGTCGACATATTGGTCGCCTATTGCATACAGTTCATTCACAGTAATTTTACCTCTGACAGTAGAACCTTATTGTGATGAGAATAGAGATCTTTGGATTTTGACGGACTTATCAATGGGGCATGTTACCTTTGTCAATATTATCACGATCCTAATATCGCGAGATCGCAAGTATTGAAAGTGGCTATTATATGATCAATAATATCATCATCAGTACGCAGTTGAAAATACTAGAATAAAGTAGTGTTTCGTACAAGATTAAAATTTAATAAATCCGAAATAAATCATGGATAATAGTAGAAAGGCAGCTATAGCAATAATACTTGCATGCGCGTTAAAAACTAAACGCAAAAAGGGGAAGCGTTGGGTAAAAGACTGGATTTCAAAACGAAATCAATATACTTACACATTTAAATATTACGCAAGAAATGATCTTGCGAATACTGACAGAAGAAATATCTCGATGCGTTTGCACTTCAATAATAGTGAAGCCACGCCCCCTGAGTATCGCGGATTTAAAGATTTCCGATTAATCTGTGATATTATCTGGGGGCACGGGAGTGCCCCCGCCAAGACCAGCCAAGCGAAGCGCAAGGGCACTACCTACCTTTTCTCGAAGCACTTCGTCGTATTTTTGAACCCTCTTAACTTGGGTTTGGATTATACCAGATAAACAAAATTTTCGGAATATGATGCCAGTGGTTGACTTATTAAACCTATAAAGTTTCAATTGCATAGCTCTTATACTTTAGATTTTATTGATATCTAAAATACCCCGATTTCGTCACTGACTCACTGACTGATGATCATCAAAATTCTTAAGGTACTTCCTGAAGTCCTAGAAAGCTGAAATTTGGTATGTAAGCTAGTAATAGTACACAAATAACAAAAAAATATTAAAACTTGAAAGTTTTACCCCCAACCCCCAAAAAAAAAAAATCCGTAAATTTTGATGCTAGAGGTCTGAAAATTTATATACTGGTCCTTGTTATAAATAAACCCCAAAAAAAGAAAGAAAAAATGAACAACAGCAAAAATACTCGTATAAATATCATAAGCAACTTACAAAAAGAAATGAAATCCCACAAAAACATTTCATGTTAAATGTTGCCAAGACGAGACCATGTAGCTCGCACTGTCAAAAAGTAATCAGATCTCATGTAGAGCCAAGCTTCTAACTCTACACGCCCTAACTCTACAAGGCCTGACTTCGCAAACTCTACACCTTAGTCAAAATAATATGGCTTGGCCATTTCGCTACATTCACATGAGCGTAAGGTGAAAAACTCTCATACTGTTATGGTTCTTGTAGTAACGAAACGGCCAAACCAGATATTTTGACTAAGTCAGGCCTTGTAGAGTTAGGGCGTGTAGAGTTAGAAGCTTGGCTCTACATGAGATCTGATTACTTTTTGACAGTGCGAGCTACATGGTCTCGTCTTGGCAACATTTAACATGAAATGTTTTTGTGGGATTACTATTACACGATCAATATTACCACGGTATCGTGATATTATTGACAATGTAACATGCCCCAAAAGCAGCAGCCCAACAGCAGCCTTATCAGAATGAAAATAAAGATCTCTGTGATTTGGGCAGTGATGCAAAATTCAAATAATTGTGGAAGGACTGTACAAAGCTTTTAAGGTGAATGCTCCAACCAGCCCGCGAAATTCAAATTTTCTTACGTTTTTTGCAATTTGCAGGCCAGTGCTAGGTTGTATGTTGATTAAAATATTATTCGCGGTTGTAAGACATATATAGGTACAGAATTATAATCATGAAAATCATCAATAAAACGCTCTAAGTTCATAAAGCTGTTAGAATTACTTTTTCTGTTTTTTTTTTGTTCTTACACCTTTATGAAGTTGGAGGGTTGTATTGGTGATTTTGATTATTATAATTCTGTAACTACATACGTCTTACAGCCGCGAATAATATTTTATTCAACATACAACCTAGCACTGGCCTGCAAATTGCAAAAAACGCAAGAAATTTTGAATTTCGCGGGCTGGTTGGAGCATTCCCCTTAATGGACTCCTGTCATTTCATACTGTGTTTTTTTTAATCATATTTTTTTTAACTATGGCCATCTTTAAAAATTATGACGAAAGTACCAGTTTTTTTAACCAAGTAGCTTCAACTCTTCGCCTAGCCAGACTGAAAGTTGAATCACACCAAGTTGGGTAACGTCTAGAAGTATGATGAAGCTTTGAAGCAACTTGTCCCTAATCTACGCACGTTATATTAAAGCAATCATAGATCACACGTTCATCAGTCTAGTAATGAGTTTAAAGTTATAAATCAAAAGTCGTTGGCACAATCTGTAAACTATAGTCAGCTGAGCCGAACGTTGGCAGTAAACCGCAATCGGCGAATTAGATCTAACCGCAGCTAAAGGACTTATTTGCCTCCATCGCATTTGGCATACGTCATTGTTTGAAAAGGTCGAATTCGTGGCTTGAATACAAAAGGACATTTTTAGTGTATAACGGGATTAAGACTGGGCGTGGCGATGTCAAGTTGAGAGCAGGAAAACAATCTTGTACCTGCAGTTAGGTATTTAACATAACCAGAAAGAAATCTAAACAAAATGATACATAGGTAATTGCCTGAAGGTTACAAATCTCCTAAAAGCGGATGCAACCAATTTGCTATCATGATTCAATTTAAATTAATTGCTGTGTAATCGAGTCAAAAATACCGAAACCAATAGATTTCCTAAGCCCAATTTAAATAAACCCAAAAGGATGACGAAGCTAGAATTTGGCAAGGACATTGCAAATTCTCTTCCGAATCACCGCGAAGCTATGTTCGGAGGCGCTGTTCAAGGCTTCATACATTCACGTATTGTTACTGAAGTTACCGCTACAATACTTGAAGTATGCACATACTTTAACGGTGTTTTTAAACAAAAAAAAAAGTAAAACAAATACAAAATGTGGGTTACAATGAATAATTCAACGCAGACATGATAGCTTCGCAAGATTCGGATCAAGATACTGTTTTAGGATTATTTACAACGATCGATAATAAAGGGTACTTAAAATTAATATTCCGGATGCAATTAATGTAACAGTTTCAAGGTAAACCGTACGATTTATATCGAAAACCAGTAAATTGCCGCTACTAAGTGGTATCAATTTTGTGATGACAACGATGACTGTTTTATCATAGACAGATCTCAAAACAACAAAGAAAATAGAATAGATTTTATTAAAAATTAACCAGTATTTAAGGTTTAAAGAGAAGGAAAACATGGAGAGTAAGAAAACAAGGTTACATAGAATGTAAATCCTTTTCGTAACATAAGAAGCGAATCAATAAAAACTCAAAGGGATTAACTTGATTCAGTTTCAAGGCGGTCACTCAAATGTCTCTCGTCTATACTTCACGGTTGTACAGCCTACAGGCGACATGCTAGACGAATCGCTAAAGCCAGATGTCATTGAGATAGAGCTTGCAATTGTTCGCAGAGACGATGCCAACAATGGTTTACACACGCATTGTACTGTCCGCTGAAGAGTAACGCAGGAAGCTGAGGCCATGTGTCTAAACCTTGGACGGGTGAATAGCAATGAATGGACTGACCCTATCGACGCTTAACATACAATAGTGAACCCAAAGATGAGGCTTAATTGATGTTGTAAGAATCAGTAGTGTTGGAAGCGGAACTAAATTATAATTTCCGCTCTTGTAAGACAATGGATCGTTAAGAGGTGTCGGTTGTATAATACAGGTTCTGCTAAATTTTGTCTCCTGTTTGCCAGTGCTAAACGAATGAAAATGTAATTTATTTTGTAATTTAACACACCAACGGCTGAGCGTAAGGTAATAGTCTGACTTTTGTTTCCATTAACTGGTTTGATCGCTGGACTTAATTTAGCAATTCTTTTCGTCTATTTTTGCAGATTCATTAAAAAGTAAAGGCTTGTCTTTTTCAATAAACTTTTAGTCTCCAACGCTATTCAACCAACAAGTTGAAATATTTATTCAAGCTTTATTAACTTATCTTGAAATACGAGATTTCAAATTCATTCTGACAGGTAACAATATTCTAATATTTGTCAAGGTAAACTATTAATATTTTTGTTCTAGTATTCTGACCTTAAACTTTACTTTCAAGTCTAGTCTAGGAAAATACGAATGTAAAAAGTGCACGTCAAATTACAATACAACAATGAAATATATACTTGCTTAAACTGTAACGAAGTGAAAACCAGTGTTACAGTATATGTAAAATTTTTAGAACATTTAATTGAAGGTCCTATTACAAAATATGGTTCCACTGTTATAATTTTGTAAGTCACGTAATTTTGCAAGTTTTTCTGAAGGATAGTGCTCCGATTACATGCAATGATAAATGTTACGATACGTGAATTTAATGTATATTTATGATAATTGAGACCTTTATGTATTGCTTCAGATTTCAGACAGAATTTGAAGTGTTGTAACATTTGAAATTCAGAAAGACCTCCTCTTTTCATTCAGAATTTAAATAAAAAATAGTTTATTTGCACCTTCAAGTAAAAACATTATATGGTTATAATTTAAATTGGGCTTATTATTTTTTTGAGCTCGTTGTCTTACAATTTGGTTCTGGCCATGTTTTTTTTTAACTTGATTTAAGATAGTGTCAGATATCCGACGGAAGTTACAAAATCATGGAAATTGTTGTATCGGAGTCGCGACGCGCCTTTATGGGGTTTTAATGTGACCGAAGACGATTGTATCTTCTTAATGAATATCATTACTTACATGAGAAGAATAAAACAACTGCAATATCTTACTAATAAAATTCAATTTTTCTGTGATGCTGATGATATAATTATGCAAAATTAAAGAAGAAACAATTATTAATTTTCCACAAAACACTCATAATTAAATTCTTAACAGACTGTATTTTGCAACGGTAGCGTGAGAAGTTTATGGTCCGTGTGAAATTGTTAAGCGAAAAATTTGTATTTTATTTATATGAATGCTAACATTTTAACCGTCAAATTATTATAATTAGATCATACATAATCCTCTGGTAAGAAAACAAAAGTGAATTTAAAAAATTAACAGAATCCTAAGAACACTTTCGTCTGCACTTCTTGCAAAACGTTTACAATAATTTATGTTTTAAGTTTTTAAAGCTACTGTGGGCTCTTTTTAATTATTATTTATCCTTTAGACCCAAATCGCAGATAATTACTTAGATAGAAATAACATAACTAGGTGTATCGCTTGATCTCTTCACCGCAGACAGGCGAGACACGATACAAGAACAATTTTAGAAATTGCTCTACTACAGTCGCGTCTCGCCTGTCTGCGGAGGTCTGAATTTGGCCAGCTAAGAAATCAACGATTACCGTAACAAAAAAACCTTTACCTTGTCTTTATTGCCTTGTACTTATTTACTTTAGGGTAAAATTAAAAAGAAACTTCGCCATTTACATTCGCGTTCGGTACCTAAGTATTTGACGACATTCCTTTACTACCAAATTACCGACATCGTTGGGACACGCACAATTTGTTTTTATATCCGCTAGTTTTGGGTTACTTGAATTAAATACTCCTTTTAGGGATCTGAACAAGTTGCCAAATTAAATTCATTCAAGTTCTAATCGAGTTTATTTGACTATGTGTTTGATTGCGCTGGGAACGTTGTGTGAATACGAGACAGAGGAAAAGCCAAACATTTTTATGGATACTTCAATCGTTGGTCCCAGTTGTTATTCGTGGATCTGTGACAGTCGTTACGGGTAGTCTGAAGCCCGAAAGTCTGACAACCAGTCTTACCAAGGGGTAACGTAATACCCAGTAACTTGGTTATGGAGGTCAAATAGGCACTCGCTTCAAAAAATAAAATCCTGGTAAAATCCTGGTATTCAGCTGCATCCGGTTAGACTGGAAGCCGACCCCAACATAGTTGGGAAAAGGCTAGGCAGATGATGATGACTTCAACGGAGCTGTAACTTTGTTTACAAACAAACTTTAATTCGTAGTAGACCTGCCCAAGGGTTATTGTCAAAATATCATTGCATAGAGCCTCTAAGGCATACACCATCTTAATAATCCTCTTTCAAGTTTTTTCTTCAAGAGCGTTTACGCCGTACGGCATTTCTTACAAACTTTCAAGCCCTTATTTTTCGAAATGAATGAACCGATTTTAATGAAACTTCATACGCATTTATGCAGTTACAAAGGTCTAAATGCATTATATTTTAATGCTAAAAAAATCTAAATGCATTATTTATATATTTTGGAACTATCAAAATAATCCAAACAGCAAAATTAAAAAGTGTTTTATTCAAAACTAAAAACTAGTGATGGGCCGACTATGGGTTATGGTTATGGGTATGGGTTTTGCCAATCTTTGACTAACTATAGTGTCAAAATTATGGGATACATATTTGATTGAATTTTAGTATGCAAACTAGGCATTAGACATACGCAGTCTTTGTTATCGTCGTACTGTCGTCTGCGCCATGTTTATATCAGAAAATTTTCAAACTTTTACTTCATTTCCAAACCTGCCCAACTGCATTGGTTTCTATTTATAGCTTCCACAAAACGACTATTAACCATCGGCCTCTGACGTCATCATAACTCAAGCATTATACAATATAGCACCAAGTTCAATGCCGCTGGGCAAATGTCTCACAGAAGGTGAAAGTTGGCTACGTCATCGAGGTAACCCGACTGATGTTGAAATACCCAAGCAGATGGTCCATCTGAGGCAATCGCGCGCTTTATGATTTAGCCGCATTATATGACTTCTGATCATGAACTTTGTGTTACATGTGCCAATAGGTTGCAGATATGGAAAGTTTATTGATGGGTTTTCACGAAATAGAGGTCTTTAAACTGCACTAAGAAAGATAGATTTTTCAACCAAGAAATTTTAAATCCATCGGACAACTTAGATAGAGGTATTCCTGCGCTTCCTGGGCAGTCAACCATACCTTTCTGATTGGTACCTACCGTATTTTTGCTAGAGTTACCTCTTCTCCTACCCTTATCCTATAGAAAAAGAAGATAAATCACGAACAAGATATTTAAATTAATTCGGGCTTGTTCTTTTCTAGTTTGTTTTTCTACACTCAGTGTTCCGTAGTAGCAATGTTATGACTTTTTGTAAGAATGAAAGGAATTCTAGTAAGAAAGTATTCATTAATAAACGCTACATTAAAATGATATTACTTTCCATTTCTCTGACTGTAATTAATATCGGCATGATAATCGAAATATCTGTGTGATTAATCTTGAGGCCCTTTCGTATTTATAATTATACTTTCAAACATTTGTACATTTTAAACTTGATTTCACAGAGAACTTTACACAAATAATTATAGAGGTTGAGTTCCATTGGAAACATTTGTACATATTAAACTTGATTTCACATAAGAGAACTTTACACAAATAATTATAAAGGTTGAGTTCCTTACTGTTAGGATCTATTGGATAGATAATATTTTTTTTGGTTACCTTTTATTTTATTCTTTATGTTCCGGGCCAGCAGTAACCCTTTCGGACAATCCCGCTGGCCGGGCAGACGCTGGCCCGGCAGGGCACGGAGGGTCTTGGTATGTGAACATGGTGACCCATCCACGGACAACCGCGGCAAGCGTACCTTAACCTGATCGATCGACCCGTGCGGCTGTTATTTCTTAGCTACAAGCGCCTCTCAATAGATAATCATATCGTCGTTGTGCAAAAAGTATACTTTTGAGATATTGACAAAAGAAGTTTTGTTACCTTACACCTTGGTTACCTTATACCGAGAAATGGGCACTGGACTGATTTCATCATGATGACCTATCTTGATCCCTAGCATCAACTCGAGCTATGTTAGAACCGTAGCTTCGAGTAGTGGTGGGTTAGGTAGTTAGAGGTTTCGAATCCAAGCAAGCCCTTTACGTTGAGTAATGTATTTCATCACCACTGCTCTTATAGAGGTATAAGGAACGGGGTGTAAGGTTCACTCATACACCACAGAAAAGGGAGGATCCTCCGACCAGACGGGTGATGTCTCAAAGTCAAAGTCAAATCATTTATTTCAAATAGGCACATTAAAGGCACTTTTGAACGTCAAAAATTACAACTAAGTAAATAGAATTGATTCTAGTCGCCCATTCCAAAAGGTAGTTTTCGTATGGAGAAGAATAGGCAAGAAACTCCACCGTTACTCTTTTAAAATGTTCTACAAGGTCTTGTATACATAATATTATTAAATTATATGTGAAGACGATGCACCTAGAATAAAATTAGTTTATCACAAAAGGTAAAAAGAAATAAAAAATGAAGGAATGACAGGTAAATCAATTATGTGATAGACACATGGTGCTCACATATTATTGTCTAGCGGGCAACTGCCCGATGATTCATGTCGGGCCGGTGTAATATGCTAGTTGCGCGATAAACTCTGCTTGCACCTCTTTATTAGTGGTTTTAATGAGAATCATAACACTTGGTTTTAGTAGGTTTTTATTATTATTTTTCTTTTTTTATTATCTATCCTTTTGATAGATTCTTATTTTGTAAATGTGAGGACTTTGTAGGCCTTATAGACTTTAATGATAAATGATAAATGATAAATGATTTATTTTCTGTAAGTAGGTTTTTACAAACACTTTTACACGTCATCATATTTTTTAAACTAGATGTGGTCGGCGTTTCCTATCTGACTACTCTGAGAAGAAAGGCCGAAACAAACTCAGAGGTCACAGTCTCTTTTAAAGTCCAGACAAAATCTTGGTCAGATCGTGTGAAGACCATGTAGATTGATGTCTGAAATGGTCTTTTGAGGAAAGAACCACACAGATTGAGCGGACCTGTCCAATCAGTGCACGCATTTGTCAAAAATCGTGCAGCTCGACTCAGAAATGAGGAGCTCAACGATTCGACGAACAATACCAAAGAAAGGACATTTGGGTAGGCCGCGTAAATTACTCAAACTGCCAGATCATGATTAAAACTAAGAAGGAAAACAGAAAAAAAATGACCCACATAGTCCTCACATTCACAATAATTAAATGAAAAGAAAAATAAAATAAAAAATACTTTACAAAGTAAATATTCATGTCATTGTCTAAATAAAATTCATCAATGTCAATGTGTATATAAAAATCCGGACATAATCTTTGAGGACCATGTAGATTAGTGTCTGAAAAGATCTTTTGAGGAAAGAACCACACAGATTGAGTGGACCTGTCCAGTCAGTGCACGCATTTGTCAGTAACCGTGCAGCTCAACTCAGAACTTCAGGAGCTCAACGATTTGACGAACAATACCAAAGACAGGACATTTGGGTAGGCCGCATAAACTACTCAAACTGCCAGACCACGATTAAAATGTAAACAATGACCCACATAGTCCTCACATTCACAATAATTAAAATAATATAATACTTTATACAGTAAATGTACATGTCATTGTGTAAGTAAATAGATACTTAAAAAAAAAAAAAAAATATTAAAGTGTAAAAATTGCAAAATAACATTCACTGTCTAAACCTATTGGAGCAGCTCAATCCCAAGCCTTTTTGTCCTCAATATAGTCTTTTACAGTATAATAGGCTTTCTGGCATAGTTTTCGCTTTATAAAAGCTTTGAATTTATTTAGGCTTAGTTCTTGAATGTGGCTAGGAAGTTTATTATAAAAATGTATACATTGGCATCTAAACGAGCCACCTATTTTCTTGAGCCTTGTTGTAGGAACAACAAATTTGTGTTTGTTCCTAGTATTTATGTTATGGATATCACTGTATTTTTTAAACAGATTAATATTTTTATGTGCATACAAAAGATTATCATAAATGTACTGAGAAGGCACAGTCATTATATTAATCTCTTTAAATTTGTCTCTGAGGGAGTGTCTAGGACTTAATTTATAAATAGAACGAATTGCCCTTTTTTGTAAAATAAAAATTGTCTGAATATCGGCGGCATTTCCCCACAACAGAATACCGTACGACATCACACTATGAAAATAACTAAAGTAAACTAAACGGGCTGTCTCTAAATCAGTCAAATCACGAATTTTCCTAACGGCGTATGCTGCAGAGCTAAGCTTTTTTGACAATTTATCTATATGGGGGCCCCATTGAAGCTTGGCATCCAACGTTATGCCTAAGAATACTGTGGTATCTTCGGGTTTTAACTCTTCATCCTTAATGAGAACACTAGTTTCTACTTGTCTAACGTGGGGTATCGTAAACTTAATACATTTCGTTTTTTTTCCGTTAAGAAGTAGGTTATTGACATTAAACCAGTTAACTACTTTTGCAAGGGCGTTATTTACATTGTCAGTAACCAGCTGCTGACGTTTGATTTTAAACAAAAGAGAAGTGTCATCTGCAAACAACACTATATCATGATTATCCTTTATGAGGTACGGCAAGGCTTTAGATCTGTAGACCATTTTCTATTTTATCAAGTACTTGGTACTTGTTGACAGGCCTGCGCTGTCCTCCCATACCTACTGTAATCTGGAAACATTGTAAAAGCCAATTATTTTTAAAAAGAGTAACCATGGAGTTTCTTGCCGGTTCTTCTCCATAGAAAACGACCAATTGGAACCGTGCACCTAGCTTCTGACGTTTCATAAGTGCCCATGTAGGTTTATGTGAAATAAAACATTTTGATTTTGATTTTGCGAGATGCAGGATTTTGTGTGACGTCATTATGACGCGTAGTTCGTATGTGGCGTTTTGTAGATACCGCTACACTCTCAAAACGGTGAAGGAAAACATCGTGAGGAAACCAGAACCGTAAATTCGAAGACATGTGACATCCACCAACCCGCGCTGGGCCCACGCTGTTCCTGCATGGATGGTTCTCTCACAGAGAGCCCAAGCCCGATGCCCAAGCAGTGGGAACATCATGGGCTAATTATGATGCCGTAGGCAAAAAGAAAAGCCAGTCAGCCTAGACGATAAGGCAACAGGACTGACTATTTTGTTTTTTGACAAATTGATCCAAAATAGCCTATAGAAACCGGGTTTGCCACTCTTAGACCGTTCTTTTAAGGGGGACCTAAAGTGCGGTCACTGTCGTACTGCATAGAAAACAAAGAGAAGCGCGATGACACAACGTTGGTAATTTATTGCAAAATATGAAGCAATTATCTATTTACAAAAAATCTATTATTTGAACTAAAAAATTAAAACACAAGTGCTTTTGTATGTTGCTTCTAGAATAATCTGACAAAAAGTCATATGTATATTAGTATGGTATTTATTATAAAAAGAAAGTTTTTAGAGGTATCTTCAAGATTTTTTTCTATCGTACCAAATTAGTTGTACTATTATGTTTTCAACGCACTATTTAACTAGCTTATCCTGAAGAATATGATATATTTTTCTGATTTTGTTTATTGTAGTCGATCATATACTTTTAGGCATTATAAAACTTGCGTTTTTTTGCGTTTAAGTCCTGCAGTCCCCACCATGTTTGGATCAGTTATTGCTACAACCCAATTTTGGTGTCATTAAGGATAATTTGGCATCGCAAACATTACGAAACATAACGCTTGTTACCCGAATCTGTCATTAACAAAATGAGCTCGTTTCTGCCACTGTAGTTATTTGACAAGGCCGTGCATTCAATTTCAAACGTACCATACGTTTACAATACAATGTTGGGTATAAATTTGATCTCTTTATACTACTGTAACCTGTAGGTAAATCATCATCTGCCTAGACTTTCCCCAACTATGTTGGAGTCGGCTTCCAGTCTAACCGGATGCAGTTGAGTACCAGTATTTTACATGGAGCGACTGCCTATCTGATCTCCACAACCCAGTTACTAGGTAATACTTTAACCACTTGGTAAGACTGGTTGTCAGACTTTCGGCCGTCTGACGACCCACAAGGACTGTCAAAGATCCACGAATGACAGCCAGGACCAACGGCTTAACGTGCTTTCCGAGAGCACGGAGGGGTCTTGGAATGTAAAGATGATCACCCATCCACGGACCAACCGCGGCAAGCGTAGCTTAACCTGATCGATCCACTCGTGCAGCTATTATTACTTAGCCACAATCCCTTTCCTATTTTGCTGTAGGTAATTTCTGTTGCATAAAATGCGTTTTCTGAGAATAGTGTAAAGGTCAAAACCATTTTCTAAGAGAACTATCACTTTATTGTTTAGATTTCGATATTTACTGAATGTTTCTATCTTTAACAGTCTTGATAACCGTAACAACTATTATTATTCTTGTCAAGTCTTGACCTCCAATTATAGGCAAACAGCCGTTAACTTTATAAATAAAGATATCGGCTTTCAAACATTGGCAAATAAAAAACAGAAAAATCACGATTATTTTTGCTTCACATATTTTTTCCCGATACTTGAGATAAATTAAACTCCCGAAGGACCACTTTCTTCTTTGATCATCTTTTAATCTTCCTACTAACAAGACTCTCAGAACCAATTTATCACCCGAACAGAGGATCTCGCAAACATACATAACAATGTGCAGAAAATAATAATGAAGCCAAGATTACTGTCGTCCATCACATCTCTAACAATATAAGATATTGTAGTGTACATTAGGTAATCAAGTTATATCATGCGCACACGCATCACCTACTTACATAAAATTTAACAATTACAGTTTGTCGGAAGTGTCATAGTACGTCGTATATAATATGCAAGTATTTTTTTGTGATTTTGGACAATTCGATATAATTAGTATTGTGTTTAAATTTCACTTGAGTTCGACAGTCTGACAACCAATACTTTTTGGTGGCATAAAAGCTAATAAAGTCATGGGTATACATAAGAATCGATGGAGTGGGAGAGGAAGGCCAAAGAAAAGATGGATGAGTTGTGTGAGGAATGATATGAAATGAAATCCCTGAATAATATCGTAACGGTGGACAGGGGAGAACGACGACCCTGACTTATTACTTGTTAATCATTATTTTTTTAATGAGCACCATGTATCTATCACATAATTAATTTATATGTCATGATTTAATTTTTAATTATTTTACCTATTGTGGTATGGTAATTTTATTTTAGGTGCATCGTCTTCACATATTATTTTATAGGGTGTTGGGTGCAACGTTTGCCAAATGGAATTGGCCGAAAGGAGAGGTCATTTGCTATCTCTTAAGGCCCAGTAACTCATTCCTTGTTACAGCGGTTTTTTTATTATGACTTTTTAATTTTTATTTAGAAAAATACAAGAATTCTGCATTTAAGCTTAATTTTTTTTTAAGTTATGAGTTAATAAGAGAGAGTTGAGCTAGTGAGTTTTTTTGAGTTGTGAGTTAATTTCATTTGAATTCTTATGTTTACTCTTGTATGGTTCTATGAAATTCAAAATTACTTGCTAATAACATCTAGTTCCTTTTTAATAACTCACAAGGTTTTTGAAAAAAGGAAAAATACACTTAACACTCAACTTTAAATTGCTGTAAAAAAAACTAAAAGTGATCGGGATCTTCGAATTTTTTTAAAAAGTTCTCTAGTTTGTCCCCTTTCCAACGGTGTGCAATATACCAAAAAACTTAGCAAAACCTCGTAGAGACAGACAGACAGACAGACAGACGGACATGACGAAACAATAAGGGTTCCTAGTAGGAACTACGGAACCCTAAAAATCTTTTCATAACTTCAGTAATTCGCTAAATGTGTAATCGAGACACATCAGGCTGATATTCGATATTACGGTAAGAACACTAGTTTTCACTTCTATAACATTCTTTAAGTGGGTGGATAGTGTTATCTCACTCTTACTCAGTCTCTTATCTCTTTCTAGGGTTCTAACGTTCCTCGAACTTTAAATAAAAAATAAACTTTTATTTAATAAGTACCTAATTATAAATTTTGTTCAAATTGTCCTCCACTATTGCGCACACACGACTGTAGTGGTGTGTAAACGTATTCCTGCTTTGATAGTGACGAAAGAAGTTTAGTTTTTATTTCAAGTTCGAAGAAAGTTAGAACCCAAGAAATAGATAAGAGACTGCGAATATGTTGATTATGTCTATAAAGTGAACTTTACGGCAAACCTGCACTAGGGTCAACCACATCATAGAGGTCAAAGCGACGGCACGGTTGACGCAGTGGTTAAGTGATTGACTTCTGCGCTACGTGTCGCGGGTTCGATTCCCGCACGTAACAAATATTTGTATACCACAAGTAGTTGTCCCGGGTCTGGCTGTTTGTGTATGTGAGTATAAATGTTTGTAAACGCACCCACATTACAGGATAAATTCCTAGAATGGGGCAACGTTTAAAAAAAAAAGCGAGCTTTGATAATCCATTAGATGTGAAAAGCCTAGGACAAGGAAAAATGGACTTGCAATGTATAAAACCTTAATTCAACATTTGGTTGATACGGATTGATGAAGGGAAAGAGATAGGAGATCCAGGATCCAATAATGAAAGAATAATAGAAATGCTGTACGCATATTCTTAAACCAAATCAATTTCACAAAGGCATTTACTTCATCGGCAGCTTCGAAGGCTAATTATAAATGCCAAACGTGGACAATGCCCTTAGATCTATCAGATCTGAACCGCGGCCTTTATAGTCACGATAAACGAGTTACTTGACCTATTAAGTTAGTTACATTAAGTCCTAAGCATTCACTGCATTGACTGATATTATAGTTAGTAGCTTTGATGAACATGATTGAAATCTGATCAATCAATTTGTTGTAATATCCGTTTATTACTTATGAATATATCATAAGCAATGAATGTATATTATAACTAATTGAATGTTGACAAATTCAAACTAATATACTGGTTCAAATTATGTTGTAGGTGCATAATAAGTGGTAGTGCAAGAAATGCTATCTAGCAACACGATGTAGTTTGTAATAATCGTTGACACGCTGAGATAATTACATAATATATATAAAAAAGTCTGTGTGGTGCCGGACTTAAAGAATACCACCACCCCATACTTCCCGTGGGTGTCGTAAAAGGCGACTAAGGCGCGTACCGGAGAATGGGCAGCAGCGTTCTCTATGCATTCCACCACCATACCATACTGCGATCGCCAACCCGCCTGCCAAGCGTGGCGATTATGGCAAACCCCCCGTTTTAGGGGAGGCCTATGTCCAGCAGTGGACGTCTTTCGGCTGAAATGATGATGATGATGATGATGATATTCTTAAACCAAATCAATTTCACAAAGGCATTTACTTCATCGGCAGCTTCGAAGGCTAATTATAAATGCCAAACGTGGACAATGCCCTTAGATCTATCAGATCTGAACCGCGGCCTTTATAGTCACGATAAACGAGTTACTTGACCTATTAAGTTAGTTACATTAAGTCCTAAGCATTCACTGCATTGACTGATATTATTGTTAGTAGCTTTGATGAACATGATTGAAATCTGATCAATCAATTTGTTGTAATATCCGTTTATTACTTATGAATATATCATAAGCAATGAATGTATACTATAACTAATTGAATGTTGACAAATTCAAACTAATATACTGGTTCAAATTATGTTGTAGGTGCATAATAAGTGGTAGTGCAAGAAATGCTATCTAGCAACACGATGTAGTTTGTAATAATCGTTGACATGCTGAGATAATTACATAATATATATATAAACACGTTTTTGATACATACTTGTCCTATATAATTGCATCTTGTATTGAACTGATTTTAATTTTTCTCTTTAAATTTTCATATCTCAATATGTTTATTGCGTTCCACAATATGAACTTAGGAGGCAGGTGATCTTTGTGGATGTGGACCCTATCGGGCACAGCAAAGTAGGAGAGAGAAAGAGGACTTTCATTTGAAAATTTAGGTATACTATATGGTTATATAGGGTGGCATCATCGACGCGTTTACGGAAACGACGAATTCAGTATGTGATTCTGGACCCCCATGAGTTGAAATTTTTCGAAGGTAATTTAAAAAAAACCAGCTGTTGCCTTCAAACGTGCTATACTTATGTGGTCAAAATGCAGGATGATTTTTTTTTACCGGTTCCAAATTTTTACAGGGTGTTCTACCCATGACTATGAACAACTTTCATTATGGGACCAACTCTGAAATCACAACGAAAAAATCAGCTTTTTCATACATTTTGGTTTCACAGCACACACACACAGTTTGTTTGGTAAACAGCTGTTTCATACAAAAGTTTTTTCATACAAAAGTTTGTTTTTTTCGTGATGGAACGTATATGGAACAACAATTTTTTTTATTAACATACGAAAATTTTCAAGGCACGTGGACTCAGAATCATATACTAAATCCATGTTAACAGATGGCACGTCAATGCCTCTGCCCCCCTACATACATTTTTTTTTGTTATATATATTGACATGAATAGGCATAACTTATTCTACATCAAAGCTTCTGATATTATTACCACAATGCAGATCAACACATACCTTCATAGACCCATTGTTACTATGTCCATAAGGACAAATAACTACATAGTTATTGGTCCTTACGTACGGAACGCACACATACATGTGGGTGCAAGAGAATTTTCCAAACGACGTGTTTTATACGTCAGTATCATTTAATGTGGGCTAGTCGCAAGTGAGCGGACTGGGCGACCTCGAGCCACGCCTTGTAAGGGCTGGTTGCCACGCGGAAACCAAGCTGCCTGGGAAAATGTATCACCACAAAATTCCTTCACTTTTAAAGCAAGAATACGGCTCAGAAGTTAATGACCCTGGAGCAGTTTTTAGGTTTCGTCGGTTGTTGTAGCAAGGATGAAAGTATATCATCATCTGCCTAGCCTTTTCCCAACTATGTTGGGGTCGGCTTCCAGTTTAACCGGATGCAGCTGAATACCAGTACTTTACATGGAGCGACTGCCTATCTGACCTCCACAACCCAGTTACTGGGTAATACGATACCCTTGGTAAGACTGGTTATCAGACTTTCGGGCTTCTGACTACCGGTAACGAATGTCAAAGATCCACGAACGACAGCCGGGACCAACGGCTTTACGTGCTTTCCGAGGCACGGAGGGGTCACGTTATGTAAAAATGGTCACCCATCCACAGATTAACCGCGGCAAGCGTAGCTTAACCTGATCGATCGACCTGTGCGGCTGTTATTATTTAGCCATGGGCCCAAGGATGAAAGTATATGCCTGATTCAAAGGATTATGAAATATGTTGTAGGCACTCTCCCTTCACTAAGTTCAAAGTTTGATGAAGCTGCGTTTTTATGGTTGAGCATTTCGGTACCATGACTGGCTTCAAAGATGAAGAATCATTAAGTAAAAGGATCACAAAGTAAAAAAAGAAAATAAGTTTATCATGATCATAATTTTTCCGAAGGAATTTTCTTTGAAACTTTGTTTGAGTTAAATACACACAGTTTAGAATGTCCATCGTTACTATCGTAAAATAAAGCTCATCACTCTTAATTATTCAGTACAGTGATCTTTAGCAGCTGCAAGATTTAATTAGGTTCTTTTACTAAATGCAACATTGTTCTAAATGTTAAAGTGGTGCAATTGATTTACCGAATGATTAAATCAGTTTCTAACCAGATTTTATCAGATTTCGATCATTCGACATTTAGATTCGGTTTTTTATAGGACTGTTGGATATGGACATACGGCCTCAGGTTTTAGCTCTTTTAAGAATAGGTACCTGATTATCTAATAGTCACTTCGACTACAGGTAAATATAGAGTTAAGCAATCACTTAAAGGAATTGTTTGAGTCTGAAATAAACCTTTAAGATAAATTAAAACCTTCTGACACAGTCCTATTGACACAAATTCATGTAGGTACACTAGGTAGTAGGTACAGTCGTTTGATTATGCAAGGAACTGAGCAAGACTGCCTTACCTTGATGTAAATACCTGTATCTTTAATCAAGTGTTCCTATGTGATAAAGTCGTTTATTCCCGTTGTCCCCGTATGCCATATCCCCGTCACGAAATTTATTTCCCGTTGTCATAACGTACATTCGGCTAACGGGGATTCTGTGTAAAGGGTTTAAAGTAACCTAAACAAACCGAACCTCGGGGTGCCCTTCGCTCGCTCTTTCATCTTATGTCGACGTAACCCCGCTTCGCGGGACTCCTACTTCTGTGTAAAAGGTTTAAAGTAACCTAACCTCGGGGTGCCCTTCGACTACAGAAAAAAGGAAAAACGGGGACTGTGGGCAATAATTTTTACTTATGTAGTAGAAAGTATTTTTAAACATTTAATTGAAGTACCGCTGTCCCCATAGGACGGGGACATGGCGTACGGGGACAACGGGAATAAAGGGATAAAGTAACACCTAAACAAATTGAAATTACTGTCGTCGGAAGTCATTTTTTTTGTTGTTGTTTAATTAAATGATAAATCTTTGTTTAATTAAATGACAAATCTTGTGATAATTATTTGTCTGATCTACTTCCCGTGCTTGGATTTAGTTTTTTTGCCTTTTCTAATGCCAATACATACCATCATGGTGCTCATTTTATAATGGAGATCGAATTTGGTCCTTTAGGGTGGCTAACAAAAGACAACTTTTCAGTTCATGACTAGTGTGAACTTTAATTTGTCTAACCTACAAAGTTATTTAAATGCAAGGACAAAATTCAACTAATCCAATTAACCAAGTTAATTTTACTACCAATTAAAATTACTAAGACTCGTACGGTCGTCCACGTATTAAAGTAGACCGATAAATCCACCTGAATTACATCAATCAGCTGCCTAGTGAAAGGCTAGGGATGAAACCAGTCTCCGACCTTCGCGTGTCCAAGACCTTGGACCGACGTCATTAGCAACTGGACTTCCGCATACCACCATGCAAGAACACGCTTTTAAATTACTGGATCAACACCACACAATTATACGAGGACTATAAACATTTACATTCAAGAACTTGTAAATTGTCTTGAGTAATCTGTTTCTTTTTTGTAAGAAAGTGTACAGCGAATAAACTTAATTTCGTTCCGGTTAATTAGTTTACCTTCTCGCTATATAATTACTGTAATTACATTAAAATATTTACGCTCTGATCGGATTCGAGATGCAAGCCGACTAATGAGTGGTGACTTACCGAGACCTCAATTATTCTCGAATCGAATGCGTGTTTTGTCTTCATTAATCGATGTTATATAATTACCTGTAACAGAAAACAAATTGATTAACATTTCATTGACACTCAACAAAAATGTTGACATTTCAGTAAGTAGGACGTACGAGTAGGTACTCTCATATTCTGCGCGCACGCCCTTACGACAGCCCGCGCCGGCCTTTCGACGTAACATTGTGGCGGCGTCTGCTTGCATACGAATTTGTATGATATAAACAAATCTAATTTAGTCTGAGTTAATTGAATTTTAAGGATTGATGTTTTGCAACTTCATTTGGAAAGTTTTAGCGAATGATCTAAATTAATTGCAGCCAGCTTTATTAATATGGGGAAAACCGGCATTGGTTGTCGCAGTCAGTTATGAAATAAGGTAGAAATGTTATCAATACGTATCAATATCAAAACAAGTACAAGGCAAATGGCTTTGGTATAAATTGTCAGTGATCTGATGCGATACTAATTAAATTATAGTGACAGACCACACAATCACCCAGATGCGGTACCAACGCCTTTATAAATGTCCGATTAATTTGAACTGATTGAAATGAGAACGTAGATGCGAGGTGACACGTGCCAGAATCGTTATCACGACATCCACGTCGAGGTCTTTAATTACATGACATTCGCCGGCTGACCCAAGCTTTGGGAGCAAACTGCAGAATGTTCGTTAAAACCAAGAAAAAGTTACATATACTTTTGTCTATACCTAAAAAGTGTTTATACAGTGCGGCCGACGATAGAATGCGTTCTTGACACCTGTCAGTTTCGTACAAACGAATACGTGTTTTGCGAATTTGATCTTTATTAGTTACTACAATTATCGTTTTCATAGGTGTCAGGAACGCGTTCTCTCGACGGCCGGACTGTAGTAATACCTTCTGTTATTAAACTTAATAGTTCCTGAATGTGAACATTGAACGTCAAAGTTTAAACGTAATTATAGACAACCTCATAATTGCAGAGGAGATAATGAAGTCGGACTCAGCTTTATAATGATGAGGTTGCGATCTTAACTCATAAACACATGTTTTACTGACAGCGCACGTCACTACAACATATTAATGGCAAATCTATAACGTAATCCAAATCTTTGCATAATACCGATATCTTAAAATACTCTACTTTTCAAACCGGTCGCTACGACCTTGTATCTCAGAAGTAGGCGTTCGAGATCTGTCAACTGTTATGAAAAGAGAAGTGTTGGTTTAAATAAACAAAGACGACGTTGCAAGGTTAGTATGTCCGCCCCAGCTTCCGACGGAACAGAATCTTGAAAATCTTGACAGTCAATTGACCATAATACATGGGTGTTTGACCTCGTATTGTGCTTTCGGATACGTTCACATAGGAAGCAATAAAACCGAGAGTACACAGTTATGGAATCGTTTTAATTGTAGCTAATGAGTGTATTCTTTATATTCTTTATACGCAATGTTCATAATCTTGTTGCGAAAGATTTGGTCGGCTCCACAGTTTTTATACCTTTGCCACAAACTTACATTGAAACGACAATTGTAATTGTTCTATATTCATATTTATTTAGGTATGTTACAAAAAGTTATGGTTTGTACTCTTTTCTCTATTCTTGTCACTTCATTACTTATATAAATATAAAGGCTTTGGTTCAAATTAAAATTCAATACTTTTCTTTTTATTAAGCTTATTCTTTCAACAGTAATGAGATCCGGTTATTTTTTATCTATCAGATACTTGTTTAGTCTTCCGGGTATATGACATTGGTAAAATAATATTTTTGGATTAGGTACGTGTAATTGGATCGATCAAGATTTATTTATCTTGTTTTAAATTTAAAAATCAATTATTCTATTTTAATGGAAGAATAAGATAATAATTTATATCCGAAAATATAAATCTTTTAATTTACTTCGCTGAATCTAAATTTAATTACAGGTCAGCTGACGCATGATTGGAATGCAATGTAATTGAACTTAGATATACTGTAAAGGAATCTAATCCTTCGGGATTTTATACATACGAACCTAAATACGGTCATCTATCCATCGCCAACGGTACAGATTACAATATTTTTTTATCATCATTCTCCTGCCGGTATCCCAATCTATTTAGGTTCGGCACAAGATGTCTTTACCTTCCATACTTCTCTATTAGTCTTCATCTCGGTCGTCACTCCCTTTCTAGCCATATCATCTTTCACACAGTCCGTCCAACATTTCTTTGGTCATCCCCTACTCGTAAAGTCATCCACCTTCAAACTCAAAACTTTCCTGACGACCTTTTTCTCATTCCTCTGATACCGATTACAATATTGTAATAAAAATAATAGTTAAATAAACAAGTATGGTTTACGAAAATCCAGAAACGCAGATAATGTGGCAACCGTATCAATTGACATTTTCAAAATCGTCGCGGTTGTTTGTAGAGTGATGAAATGGTTCGAAAGCTGACAACAATATTATGTTTTCGACTAAACTAAATGGCAACCATGTCTTAGGGTGAGTTGCATCATCTGACTTTAACCGTAACTTTAACCATAACTGGTGATTTTTGTATGCAGTTTGACAGACTTTTGACGTTTGTTAAAGTTAAAGTAAGATGATGCAACCCAGGCTTACACTACCAAATGACATTACCTAGCTTAATTTTGTAACAACCAATTCAATTATATGCCTACACTAAGTTTACCACGATGCCAAATACCAGGGCAATAAACATTTATTCAGTATTTCTGTACCTTAAATTCGCTTACACTAAAATTATAGCACAACCTCACTGAATTGCGTGAACTGTAATACTTAATATGATCAATTTAATTGCATGAGCGTTGCATCAAAGCCTCAAAGCATTGCTTGCAATATAGGGGTGTCAAGTCAAACTTATCGCGTGAACACATCAGGGATTTCACGTTTTATAAATTGTATGCAATAATTCAGCCTCCCAGGCTTCGGTAACTCGAGCCGAGGTAACCCGAGAGTACCCGAAGGCGATTTCGTAATAGTCGTGTGCGCAGGCCATGTTGCCCGCTCCACGTTTAGTTTTAATTAAAACAGCATTATGGTGGCCATAGCGACGTTCAAAATGGACATTTGTAATTGGTTACAATTTTCTTTAGATTGGAAACTATGTATTTAAATAAGATTGCTATTACTATCAAAGGCACTTAATTTTCATTCGAATTGAAGCTGCATTAAGTAATCTACTGCTTTCAATTCTACGAAGTGCTTTTACATTGAAGTATTTTTAATTGCTCGTTGGTTCCGATGTTAAACAATCGGCACACTGAAATTTTCGGTCTGTCAACACAACATTTACATAATACTAAACTGACTTTGACACTATAATTAACAAATAGAGAAGTGGAATTAAAATTAATCACCAGCTAACCAATTCAAACAAAACTAGACCACACACAGCTTAAGGCACTAATCTCTGAAGAATTACAACATGCATTCACTCGAGTCACTTAGTCTGTCTGCTCCAATGACTATACAACCTCATAGTCATTGAATTCTCTTTGGTCTGCACCCTATAGTGTTAGCACTATACATAGTCTATAGGGATCAGACAGCTTTGAAGGCGACTAAAAGATAGAATAACTTAGGAAAAACCTAACTCCATTTAATATAACATTAGGCAAAATTTATACGTAACATGTGCCATGTATACATTTTAAAACATTTAAGTAAATCTTAGCTCATCTTGACTGACCGTTGTTTCATAAAAGCATTATAACCGTGTTAAATCCCTGCTAGACGCAAACACGTTGTTGATTTCTACAAATTTCTTTTCTAAAACGGGTCTTTGTCTAAAGACATGCCAATGACGTACGGATATGCACACTAAAAGGAAACTTCAGATTAAATCATCAAAGCCTATATTGTCGCGGACTCGCGGTCACAGTAACTTCCTACCGCGAATAAAGTAACAACCACACGAGTTAACCACCGTTAAGATCTTACTACGGAAGAGTGATATCGAGATACGGTGGGCAGTGAAAATGCATTCCTTGCTGGATCGATGCGGAAAGCGGAGAGAAGCGCCCGACCGGGGAGCGACGATTAGTCTATGTCGATGTGCTGGATGTGACGAGGATTGCGAGAAAGTGTATCTGTTTAGTGTTTAGTGATACGTAGATAGAAAAATAAGTTAGTGGTTGTGATTTTGTATAAACTCATAAAATAAATCCTATTTATGACTTTATTAAAAGCCACGACACTGCTGAAAACATGAATGGCAATTTGTTTCTGTTTTCACGTTAAAAAACTATTTACTTCTATGAGCAATCGTGAAATGGTTCATTAATTTTTGATAGGTGTATTTATGTATAAGGTGCAACATTTTTAAATAGAATCTTATTATCATAAATTAATTAATAATAATAGGAAAAGCTGGTCACTTGGTATGAAACAAAAAAAAACTTGATTTTATTATACGTTTTTACGTTTATAGTTATAGTTTAGGTTAAAGGTTTTTAATATGTATTAGTTTATTATTGTATAAGATTATTTTGTGTATTTTGTCTATGGGCGTTAGTTGCCTGATAATAAAATGATTATTATTATTTTTTCCTTACTTATAACTTACCTACATCTGGAATTTCATAAGAAAGATAGTACCTAGATACTCCTACATCTAACTACTCAGCTTCATGCTTAATTTCTAATGAACAAAATAATCCTACTAGATTCATGACGGAAACCACTACCTCACGTCTGTCACATCTAGTAACACGCGATCTCCGAATCGTTTTCCTTACTCTACCATTAAACGTGAAGACTCGCACGCGTGATAAGCAGACGCGGAACAGTAATCTCAATGAAATAGAAACAAATTGACTTTTAAATAAAACATTACATTGTTATTAATTGATCAAGAATCACGCGCAGCTAAAGTAAATAAATATATCTATTTATTTTAGATAATATAAAAACTACTACTACTATTTAAATAGCGTGATGATAACGCTTGTATTTCCAACGGGATTAGGCAGAAGTGATCGTCAGATGAAATCGATGGCGAATCACAAATCGAGCCACCAGGCTAAGAAATACAGAAATATTATAATACTGCGGTTGAGATATTACAAAAATACACATATTTACAAAAAATGATCCTTAGTAAAATAAGAAATACATTTTTTCATTTTGCTAAAACATTATTTCCTTGTATGTACATTTTTTAACGAGCTTCAAAAAAAGTTTAAATAAAACTCAATCTTCCTAAAAAAAATTATATTATATGCGTCGTTACATGTTATTTTGATTTACGTATCAGCAAATATACAGTTACAATCACAATATTGATTCTCCAAAGTCATTAAAAAGTTAAAAGTCATCGAAGAAATCTGTGCAAACAACGCGTAATTGAATGACAGAAGAGATTCTGCACATTCACGCGTCTGTCAGAAACCCTTGAATTAATGTCTATAAAAAGACTGTATATTTATCTCAATATATGTATTCTTAAGTAAATATATGTTGAAAGATCTTATTGTTATAATAAACAGACATTATCCTTAGCGAAACTGTGGTTTGTAGCTTTCGAAACTTTTAATTGATCATGATCGTCATCGTCACAATAATGTATGGTGGGTACTTGGTACTTGTCTGTCCAAAAACTCGTAAAAAATCTACGCATCTATAGCTACTGATCAACGTAGTATTATAATTAGAAAGCTCAGTTTAATGATGAACCCTAATTGATTGCTTCATATGTTCCAATTTGTCTGCTTAACAACGTACAGATCATCACATCAAGCTACCCGAAACTGTCAAATTTTCCCTATCAACCTTGAACCTTAAACTTTAGCGATAAAGTTGAAAATGTATTAAAGAAATTTGACAGATTGTAGTAGCTTGATGTGCTGGCGTCTGTACATAACGCAATGAATGTTGTTAAACTGTCATAATGAAAGCCATTGCTACTGTTGTTAATGTGTCAGAAATTTCTTGATTTTATCTTCTAATAGAATTTTCCAATATCGGATTTTCTACCGAAGAATTTTCTCGCGATTTTTAATTTCCGGCCAACCTAAGTTTAATTTGCAGAATGCTCTGAAGTTTGATGTTATCGGTGCAGATCAAATTATAGGTGTTGATCTTAGAAATCGTAATTTATTAACTAATAATTTTTTCATCATCATCTGCCTAGCCTTTTCCCAACTATGTTGGGGTCGGCTTCCAGTTTAACCGGATGCAGCTGAGTACCAGTATTTTATATGAAGAACTGCCTACCTGACCTTCACAGCCCAGTTACTGGGTAATACTATAACCCTGTTATTAACTAAGAATTAATATTAGGCAATATTGTACTCTCTGAAAATTCTGATAACCATATAATATGAATACCTAATGGTGTTCTATACATACATGTCCCATTCAACATTCCTTAGCACTAAATAAGAGTAGCTTCTCAAAACAGATACATTTGCAGCTCAGCGGAAATTTCAACACCTCATATATATACCAGACGTGTAATAGAATTAGCATGCTCAGAACTAGGGTTATGAAAATACCTTAAGGCTCTAGTGCCGTCGACTAAAAGTAGCGATCACGACGCTTATTAAATTATATAATATATAGGTACTACGAATTCGTGACAAAACCTATCGTTATGTGGACAAACGTGGGTACTAAAGTTGCCATAGGTAATGTGACTATTTTATTCAGAGGTAAATCTGCGTTGAGACCTAACGTATAGTCGGCCGCCGACTGTAAGGGACGCTACCGACTTGTACGGAAGCATAATCGAAGAATGCAAAATGTAAAGAGATACATATAAATAACTTATTACATTTTCACATTATTCGATGACTCCTGAAGTGCGGGAAAGAGCCTCTCGGTTTAGCTCGAATTGTGCCTAGCCAACACGTGATAACGAACGAAGTTTGCCGATCGGCACGAGCCAAATTAAAGCCAATGTGAAGCCTAGACGAAAAACCTATGCATACTAATTGCTTTGGGTTGGCATTATTATGTGTGTAGCACTCCTGACATTGTATGAAAAACAAACGACAGTCAGTCAGCAGCCGACATAATATTTTCATACATTTTGAACTTGACTCTCTCAGTCGGTGGCCGACGATATGTTTGGTGTGAACGCGGTCCAACGTCGAACTTAAACGGCTAAGTAGGTACCTATTTAGAATAATATACGGGTTATTTAAATAATTTTCTCGAAGTAATGTACGATAATGTGTCTGTGAGAAAGGGTAAAATAAGCACAGAGTAAGTTAAGTGAATATGGTTCGAAAGATAACTTGACAGATGCTGAAATCATATAGCCTTAATGATGTGATACATAGCTGGTTGGGTAAGAACGGTACGAGTACGAGTCCTTTATAATTAACCATTTAAGCTTCCTGAGACTCTGATGATGGATGGCTTATCGTTGATCAGATGAAACGATGAAACAATGTAGGTATATTATGCAACGATGTAGGATAAAGCTTGACTTACAAAGGATTTTCCCCAGATTTGACAAATATAAAATATTCAAACACCACATACCAAACCGTTTCCTTAGGTATAAAAGCGTAGACAAAGGAGCTAAGTAGGTTTAACCGCAAGACATCACGCCTTGCTTGTTAATCCGTGACAAAAGTTAACGCAATCAGGTTGTAACTACACAAAACCTAAATAAACGAGATAATATTTATTACATCATATATCAAAACTATATTGAACAATAATAAGTTGCATATCGTGGAAAGCTTTGAAACAAATCAATCAAGTGTTAACACTGTGCCCAACATTATCCTTCAAAAATGATTTACTGAAATGGCTTTTGAATTAATCAGACTACAAAAGGTCCTGATATGTTGCAAGAGATTACCACCATTAAAAATATAAATTGAATGATGATGAAGATCAATCGTCTCAACAAATCGATGATTAAATTAAATATGTAAAATAAGTGATATAAACAGTTCTTTTGAAGAACTTCGAGAATATCTTACGAAAATAAAGACAACTTTTGCATCAAAAAAGAAAATAATGTTTTGATAACATGTAGTTAATAATTAAATAATTACATAACTAATTTGGTCGAGTGGTTTGGTGCGCTCTTAACTGAGTTAGGTCTTAGTGTTGTGCGTTCGCATCTCACCTACGCAAACCACTTTTTGCGATTCTTAATTACCGATTAATATAACATCGATTGAACAATTTTAATGTGTTAATAATTCGTGAATAACATTACATTTAGACATCCGTGTAATTATTATTCACGAATTATTTTTAAACTTCATCATTATCATCAGCCTACAGCAGCCCGCTACTATACATAGCCCTGTCCAATTTTACGACAGTTATCTCGATTTTCGGCAACTCTAATCCAGCTTCTACCAGCCTCCCTGCGAAGATTGACGTTCCACCTAGTCTGAGGGCGTGCTACCTTACGTTTGCCGATTCGCAGTCTCCACTCAAGAAAACATCTACCCCAACGGTCATCGGTTCTACGGCTTATATAGTTTTAAACTTATAATAATATAATGGTTTTCTCATCTATTTACACATCTTCCCATATACCTACGTCATACATATGCATGTATGTATTTCATAGACTTGTATGCGCAATTTGTTACGGTCTTATTTGTACACCGATGTGTACAAATAAGACCGTCGACAACCTCTCCTCGGGTTGTGAACATAACTTTATGCACTGCAACAACAATATAAAGCTAGCATTTATCTTTATCTATTAGACAAACCGTAGAATCATGAATATTGAATCTTCGAAAACTATCTTTCAAATCTTCTTCTTTTCTCTTCTTGTTTAGTTACGAAGACATAATGACATCCCACACTGGGCCTACGTGGTGGATAATGGCTCACTCCTGTGTCCCGACAGTGGGATTGGGTGATAATGCCCATAGCGCAGCAACTTCCAGCTCTCTCTATTGAGAACTAACCATTATTTAAATCCATATCTGGATTAACTTACGGATGTTTTTTAAAATACCTGTTGCTTTAAGTCAATATTTTTTCCTTTGTCAATACGTTATATCTTTTTATTTGAGGAAGTTTAACAAACTCAAAAGAATCTTCTCATTGGTCTTTCCCTCAAGGATGTGGGTCATTTTAGCTTTGGCAAGAAATGATGCCACACTTACCCAATACCGATTAAAAATATAATGAATCATACAACTTGAATCGCGAGAAATGAGGCGTAGCATCTTCATGATGTCCCATATCATTCACCATGATGAAATTCTTAAAGAATTCTTACGAATATGGTCTTCGCCCTTCATACAAGACATCTTGATGTGTTGCATAAGTTTTTGAACATCACGCTTTTTTTATTATAAAGAAATATTAGTTTCTCTGTGTATGGTGTGTGAAGTATTCGTGTATGAGGAGTTGCTTCTATCACGTTTTTTACCTGATTTGGTATACAATGTTCTAGTATGGTGTCAATATTTAGTGCCCATGAGTTTTGAATTCGATGTATTTATTATTTATTTTATTTCTTTTTAGTTGCTTTATTTCATTTCCTGTAATTTTCTGATGAAAGTAACAGTGTTCACGCTTTTTATTTTTTCTTTGCTAACTTGCACGTTTTCCTGTGTTGTATCCACCTCTCCGTCCTTGGGTGGTTGGTTTGGATTGATCCACGTGTCTGCCAGGATCTCGGGTATACTAGCACCACTCAAGGTGTGCGTCAAAATGTTTGAACTCCTTGAATGCTTATTGCAATGTTTTGGTTATTGACTTGCGAAGACGACGTCCTTGCTTTTTCTGTGATTTCTTAATCGTATGATTCGTGTGGTATTTATGGCATTTATTTTTAATCTTTTTATTGGACATCTCGTATATATTTAATTAATTTATGATTTTCAAATGAAGTAACTGTTACTCGAGGTATATAAATATTACAAATAACTATTTCAATTACACTGTCTTGGTAAAATAATTGATCTCGTTAATCACTTTACATCGTTTATTTTTAACTTTAAAGTTCAGATCAACTTGCGTAATACCTATCAACATTTGTAATTACATCGACGCAAAAACGATAAAAGTCATAAAAGCAATCGATCTATATCTAAACGTACATTTCTCTTTGCGATCAAATCGATTCAGCTTTTTCTTTCAATTCTCAATAAATTGGCGATGGTACTCCGATATCGATTTAAGAAAATCAATAAATAAAATTACATCATCGAAATCACTTGGATAAATACAGGTGAAATGGAAAAGTTTAGGTAATAACAATTTTAACTGTATTGGTAGTGCAGAAGCACATACTTCAATTCATATCCATAACGATTTTGAAGTAATGAAAATCATCGACGGTAAAATTAAAATATTTACATAAGAAGAAAGTTCAGTCGAATATGTTTCGAATTCATATCACAATTTCAACAATTACATTTGCTCCAAATACACCCAAAATCTGACCAACAAACCTCCAAAAAACTTGAAACGCTCCAAAAACTGCAATAGCATTACATATTCCAAAAGAATACGATCCAGATCATGATACACCTGATATGAATACTTTAATGTATAATATGAAAATGAAGTAACCATAGCAACTACTTTTAACTAACCGCCTTAGCGCTTCCGCAAACAGGCGCGACGCGAATCTAGTAGAACAATTTCTCTGAAATTTCATGGAAATTGTGCTACTAGAGTCATGTGCCTTTAAGATTGTGCATAGACTTGAGCCAAGTCTGTCTTTACTCTGGTGCTAGACACAGCTTCACATACGCAACTCACGGCATCTACAAAGTCGCGATGTGCAGCATTGAAAATTGAACATTTGTGGTAAGTTTGAACACATATGTTGCATTCCGCCATCTTGTTTTGCAAAGTCTTCAAACACTTGAAGCTAGCTTTAGATAGACTAATACTATCATGACTCAATGGTAGCGCTTTGTCTCTTTGCTTTTTTCTTTATATATTCTAAGCAGCATCAAAACAATTTCATAGACAAGGATCTATTGGTTTAAAATTGACTCATCACTCAACACAAAACTGTTCTGTCTACGACATACAAAACTGCGTGCGCACTATCTTAACGTCAAGTCCTTAGCAGTAAGGTGGTGTAAGTTCATGAAGCAATTGCTCCAGTTTCCAATGTTACATAAACCACCTTATTGGACAAGTTTCTTGTTACTGTGGACATTGTAGGACGGTTTATGATGATTTTCATAGTAATAGGGTACGGGGTACAATAACTGTTGGATGTTGCAAGTGGTATGAGAGAATGTAATATTAGTTCTAGGGACGATGATGAAATCAAAGAAAATGGAGAGGATCCGAACGAAGAATTAGGTCAGCGACACGCTTACATTAATAAGAAAAAGAAGTCGAAGGAAGAATTATAAAAAAACTACAAAAGAACCTGAACCTTACATTTTAAAGAAACAAATGAAACAAGTAGCACATTTACATACAAGAGAACTTAATAACAAAACAAAATAACAAAACAGAAGTTATTTATGTAACATTGACATTAGCGCAAACCTTTGATAATAACATAGTTCTCACATGGTCAACATGCACTCAATGCGTTCACATACGACCTTCTTG
The DNA here is from genome assembly GCA_916614155.1 of Mesoligia furuncula. Classification (NCBI taxonomy): domain Eukaryota; kingdom Metazoa; phylum Arthropoda; class Insecta; order Lepidoptera; family Noctuidae; genus Mesoligia; species Mesoligia furuncula. The sequence goes on from OU744794.1 coordinate 8,204,292, forward strand.
TTAACAAACAACATAGACAGAGACACGACAATCGCGTGGTTGTTGAGAAGCTAACTAATACTGACGGAAATCGGAACAAGTTTCAATTATATCCGAAGTTAAAGAAGATATCCTTGAAGTTTTCTTTTTAAACTTCCTGTGGAACTAGTTTCATTAGTAGCTTCGGACGGAATCTTGGTAATCAATCTTTGAAAAGGAAAAATCTTACCGTGAAAACTTACATAAAGTGAGCTGTCATTGCCACCTGATGCTAGGGAGTGATCACAAATATAGACAGACCTAGATAACGTACATATCACGATCTGTATGAAAACCAAGCGTGCCATTTTTTTGACTACCTGCTATGACGTCTCAAGCACTATTTAGTGATGGGAAAATCAAATCGATTCAAAGACGCCGGCCGCGTGCGGCACCCGTCTCGCCCCACTCCCGGGGCCTAGTACCAGCGCTCACGCTCACCCAGCCAGCAGTACACAACTGAGCACGTAAGTTGCGGCTTACGATTTTTGTACGTAAGCTGGTGCGATTTTAGGCACGCGAAGTAGTTGCGTTATCTAGGTGTATCTATATATCTTGCGTTATCTAGGTGTATCTATATCTGTGGCAGTGACACTATTGACAGCTCATTTCAAGTTCATTTAACCTAAGTTTTCGCGGTGAGATTTTAGCAGAATAGATGGATTGACATGATTCGCTTCGATTTAATATTTGTTTACTTATTGATTTATTTATTTATTTAATACTTCAAGCACATAAATGACATTTTCTACCAGTCAACCTTTGGATGATGCAGAGACAAACAGAAAAGATAGAAAAAAATGAAAGAAATTGATCATTCAGAGCGTATTTTGTTTGTTTTGAAGAATGTCCATTTAGTTGTAGAGGGAATTTCCAATTGATTTTTCATCATACTTGTTTAATCTACCAGGAAGAAATTAAAGTTCAGCGTAGAATTAGAAACAGTTGACTCACCACTAAAGTCCAGTAAACTACTGTGTTATTTAACACAAACCGCTGCAGGTTACATATTTCTACTACCGAACAAAATGTGCCCTACTTCGGACCTTAGTGATGGCGAAAGATAAATATCGATTTAAATGTAATTGACCAGGAAAGGCTGTGGCAACGGGACACGTTTTGTAACCTATTGTCGATATCTCGGTAAGATCTAAGACAGTACTGTTGCGGAATTGTCGATATTTTCCTTACGTAAAAGTAGTATCGAGATTTGGAATGATTTGTATTGTCGATATTGAAAAAATATTGTTCATTCATTATGTAGTAATCTCCATTTCTACGCGTGCGTTAATTGAATTAATGTGCATATTGCGTTCGTTTTGCTCAGATTATGCGTTATGCGTTTATGCATATAATTTTGACGCGGAAATACGAGTATTTACAACAACAGACACTCATCAACATAGACTTGTATGGAAAAGGTATTTAGTGAAAATAATACGACAAAACCGCATTCTGATTCAACGTAGTCTGTTTGAAAGAATTGCAGAACATGACGACCATTTCACAATATTAAGTAACAATTTCTGTTACAAAATACAAAATACCATAACAAAACGTAACACCCAATTTCTTATTTCAGCAACTAACTTCATAACAGAACCGCAAATTGAAACAAAACACAATCACTTCACTACCGATTACCTATCGATAACAAAATAATCGATATTTGGCAAACGATTCTGAATCGAGTCGGGTGACAACCCGAATCGATTAGCACAGGTTAATTGGAACAAGTGCACTTTATGTAATGTCTTGCTGAAACTCTTGTCTGACCGTAGTGACGTGATAATGTAATTGATTCGGACTGGTATTTCTAGTTCGGTATGGTACGGATTAAGTGACAATGTACCTGTTACCGTATGGGGCAATACGTGTCGAAATCTGAGACAAGTAATTTTGTATGGCTATTTTTGGTTTAGTGTTGTGTTCAAACAATAGGGTTGTGCTCACGTTTTATATCTTTAGAGATTGGTTTAACGATAAACAGTGCAACAGTATAATTTCAACACTATCTTTGCTTATCAAAGCTAATATGAAGAAATTGAGACGCTCATTGTTTAATTTCAATTACTTAATTTCGATAATATCCAACGTTTTCACGGCAACCTAAGTTTTAATTAAGTTTATCATAACATAATCAGCCTGTAATAATCCCACTGCTGGGATTCAGGCATCTTCTCTTTGATCAGGCCCTAAGTCTACCCGATATTTATTTCATCATTTTCTTGGCTTACCAAATCCGCTAGCTTGTCAGTTACTTTTCGTATTGATACTGATAACTAAAGAGAAATGTATTATTTAATAATTTATTGTGCTATAAATAATACCTATATTTATTTCCACCATTTTATGGTCGCAAGCTGTTAGTTATTCAACATATATTATTTTTATTTATTGTATCGTGTCCTTTATAGCAAAGTGGGTCAAGTAATTGTTTATAATAAATGCCTAACAGTCGCCCGTAGACCTTGGTGTCGTGATAACAGCCATTATCAATACGATCGAGCCGTAGGACATGCTGGACCTTAAGTCTAATTGGTACTCTTGCTCAACGGCACGTAGGTATATAAAACACTAGAATAAAATCATAGATAACTTATACTGCACATAGACATTTTACATCAGTCAAAAGGAACAGTTAATAAAGACGATTTTGACACTAAGTATATTTTGTAAATTGCTGGAAAAAACTGGAAGGGTTCATGCGAAAAAGCCGACGAGAAAAAAATCTTACTTCAATAATTATTTCGCCATAATGTCAAAATTAATTTGCTTTTTTTTTTTAAGCCAACATTATTTTTTTCAACCTGGCAAAACCAAACAAAAGCCAAACACCAAAAGTATCCACGCGTGTACCATTGTTTAAAATTCAAATTGTATAACACAGATTAAAAAAATGAATCCACAGATAATGTAAATCCTAACCTATTTGCTGAATTACGTAAAACATTCAAAGGGGATCTAATTAATAATTGTTGTCAGTACTGAAAGAGTTGTTGCACTGACTTCTTAAGCTCCATAAGAGATTGATTTATTATCTAGAATAAAAGAAATACATAGTATCTGACAGATTGCTATCAATAGCAACTGTTGTTTTCCGTTAAAGAAATGTAACAATGTCTTTTGAATTTTGATTGTTGCGCAATTGTTTCGCGTGCCGCCTGTCAGTTGTTTTGAATGAAAAATGGCCACGATATTTTACAATTTGTAATGGTTTCTAGTCTAGTTAGCTATATTTAAATATCTTAGTAGTCATTTATCATTGTTATAACGTGTGGCTAACATTTCTTTTGACACAAATATAATTAGTAGAAAAAAAAATGTTTTTGCTCTTGTAAGCTTTTTAGGGTTCCGTACCCAAAGGGTAAAAATGGGACCCTAATATTAAGACTCTACTGTCCGTCTGTCTGTCTGTCTGTCACCAGGCTGTATCTCATAAACCGTGATAGCTAGACAGTTGTTTTCAAAGATGATGTATTTCTGTTGCCGCTATAACAACAAATAATAAAAAAATATTAAAATTTAAATTTAAAGGGGTATAAAAGATCGTTGTTTTTGGCGTTTTATGCCTTTTGGTACGGAACCCTTCGTGTGCGAGTCCGACTCGCACTTTGCCGGTTTTTTGTGAGCAGTGGTGGCCCAGTGGCAACAGCCGTGACTTACGAGTTGTTGGTCGTAGGTTCGAACCCAGACAGGCGCTTTACTTTGTGTGAATCATTTCATCACCACTGCTCTCAAAACGGCGAAGAAAAACATCGTGAGGAAACCGACATAACCTAGAGCCAAAAATTCGAAGACGTGTGACGTCTACAAAGCCGCACTGGGCCCGCGTGGTGCATTACGGCCCACTCCCTCGCCGAGAGGTGGCCTGTATGTCACAATAATGTGACATACAGGCCACCTATAAAGCCAGGAGCCTATAAAGGCTGATTATGTATGTATGTTATGTAAGCTTTTTTAATGATGTGTCAGCCATATTTTTTAAGCTAACAATTATCTAGATGTAACACGTATGTTTTTGTTCTCATACAGCAGCCAGACTGTCATTACTCAATGTCACAGAGCTTAAGTAGACTTAAGCTCTGTAGCTCTCTCTCTCTCTCTCTTAAGTAGACTAGCTCACGTGAGTTCAACATATTTAACTTACGTTTTAAAGAACATCTGTTGTTACTAATATTGATGATGATTACCTGAAACAAAAATAATGAAATTTCGTTAGTATTACCGCTTAAAAACCATGCAGCAGAATCACTGACACATTACACGATAGCATTTTGCTTCAAATTCTTTACTCGTTTATCTTTCTGCGTTTTTTTTTTTATTTATTTACATTACTTAGTGCCTGATCTGATAACGTGTGCAGCGGTTACAATATAGACTAGGAAAAAAAAGTTTAAGAAATTCACAGTGGTGTAAATAGAATTTTAGCAAACAAGACCACAAAAACCACGAAAATTACTTTCCATACAAACGTGAATGACCATAGGTTAACTCCAATTCACCATCGATTTTACCCATAATTGACATAACTACCGATTTGTTCCGCTCGTATTACCATGAGTTCTCGATTCTAGTATCGACTATTGACTCCAATAAAAGGCCTTCGCTTACATCATAACACTTTGCACCAGTTTTCGAACATAATTTTGGTGCGACGCGATAAATCGCTGTCACCGATTTCGCAAATCGATTAATTAATCGATTACAAGCTCGTTAATTGAGTGCTGGTTTAGCAGTCATTAATTATTATTGCGGTTGTCTTTTGCTGTTTCAATTAGGGACTTCCTCGGAATGCCTTTGTTTGTAATCGATATTTTTTGGATTTAATTACGTTTGCTTTAGCAGCAACCGAAAACAGTACAGTCGGAAGTCAGAAACCTAATTATTAGTTTTAAATTAAATGAAATAAAATGTTTGTTCATGTAAGTAGGTCTTTTAAAACCTTTTTACACGTCTATATTTTAAAACCTAGATGACCCCGGCATTTCCTATAGCTGACTGATCCCTGTGCAAAAATGGCGAAACAAACTCAGAAGTTCATGGTCTCTTTATTTATTATTATTTATTTATTGAATCTTTTCGCACACAAAAAGGTACGAAGGCAGACTTAATGGCGTCGATTATGTTGTTCACAAACTACTTACTATTTTTTTTTTTTTAAGAAAAGGACAGAAGATAAATATTAGTTTAGTCCTTTCAAATTAAGATACTCCATAGACAATTTTAGTCGAGATTAAAAAATTGGCTACTAAAAATATGTCAATTTACGCCAGGCGCTCACTAATTTGACAGGACTAAACTTAATGAAATAGAAAGAAAAAGATGCCCGAACTTAAATTTAGTTTAGTTTATGAACAACAGAATTGGCGCCAATGCCTTGCTCTTTCTCGTTTAAAAAGGTGTTCAAGCTCAAAATTGAAATAGTTTGAAATCTGCCGATCTTTTCTGTAAAAATATCAACGTAAAAACCTAAACCTAAATTTTCACGGTAAGATTTTAACAGAATGACACTCCTGGAAATTAGATCCTCTCAAGATATAAGTATGAAGTGTTAAAAGTTGCATTATTGTGTGCTTAAACATAAAATCTAGATAGTAGATAATTTTAAACAATACAGTTCAGGTCAGGGATAAATTTGAATAGGACAGTGATTTCAAAATGTACACTCAAACTCAGAATATAATTGAATATCAGCTGTGTTTGCAAAAGCAGTTGAATATCAGCTGTGTTTGTCTTTTGTTTTAAGTTATGACATTGATTAATGACTCAAATTATCTAGTACTAGGTTCCAAATACCAAATAATAATAGGCATTAATAGGTTAATGAACCTATAAATTAATATATAAGAGAAAGGCTCGACACCGCCTGACAGTTACTTAATAATTTGTACATGCAAAATTACTGACTTACATTTTGTAGTGTATGACAAATCGGACTGCATATTTCAATATATTGTAGCTCTATGTTGCTAAATCATATTAAATTCAGGTTTTACCGATAGTTATACCTTAATTGATCTTATCTTGAATGTGTGGCCGTTTTTTTTTTCAGACGGCATAATCTTTTATAAACGTTTTTACAGGCAGTCAGAACTAGAAGCCTTAGCTTGAGGGAGTCATGATGATGACGTCACACTGAAGTAGGTGCACGAAGGCTGCGCTGACGTTCATGATCGGGGTCACCAGTATAGAGGTATGAGGAACAGTGTGTAAAGTTCACTCATACTCTATAGAAAAGGGAGGATCCTCCGACCAGACGGGTGTTGTGTCTGGCGGGCAACTGCCGGATGATTCATGTCGGGCCGTTGTATCTATACTAGTTGCGCGGTAAACTCTGCTTGCGCGATGCAGGATTTTACGTGACGTCCAGTATGACGCGTTGTTCTCATGTGGCGTTGTAGATACCGCTACAGTATATTACTGAAACCTGTGTAATGTACCTACATGCAAACGTAAGTCCCTCACAAACTAAACATCTTAAGAGAAACGACTAAATGTTTTCTTCTACTGGTTACTCTTTAACCATGCCACAACTCTCTCTGTCGCCTTCTCTTCAGTTTCTCAGTTGCCTTCTTCTTAATCGTTTAAACTAACTAAGCGCATCCCACGCCCAATATTATGCCAGTTCATGACCCTCATTACATAGCCCTCATTTGTTTGTTCTTACGATTGATGTGGTACATAATATTAATATTTGTTTAGCCATTTAGCTAAAACAGTGGGCGGTCCAACTAATATTGCATAATAAAAAGTAATCTCTACTTCACACTGTAATTTGTCTTACGCATCATTGAAGTGGGCAAGCCTTTCTTACAGTACCTATTTATTTTATGTAACTGGTATTCCCACAAACTCATAAACAAAATGTGAAACATCCCTAGTCACGTGGACAATTGATTCGAAGAATTAAAATGCCCGTTCTTATGTACCTACTTGTATTTTGAATTTCGAATCTGAGGAAATACGCCATCTATTGTATATTATTGTACTCTGGGTACGCCATAAATGATCCCAAAAAGATCAGGCCAAAAAAAGGTTGTATTTTGAGTTATCATTTTTCTTGAAGCTAGATTGCTAAGCTTATTTTTTTTATTACTCTTGACCTCGATTGCGCCTGATGGAAAGCGATTGATGAGGTCTATGATGGAACGGCTTAGATTTTATGATAAAAGATGGTGGCTCTGTAATTAATTCTAACATCATACCAAAGCTTACTTTATATTAAAAGATTGTTGTTTTTACACAAAATAATAATGCAAATGATATATACACAAAAGTCTAATCTTTTATAATACATAGGTATATAGTTCCAAGCAAGCTTGTTAATACTCAAAGTAGGTACCTATAAGGATAACCGAAATCTCTTGTTTTTGTCTAATAATGATGTCACTATGATCACATTTACATATCTACAATTCTACTAATATGAAAATAAATATTGAATTAACGAACTGCCTCATATATTTTACAAGCATTATTACTTACAATATATTGTTAGATTAAGTCATCCATGAGACGAGTAACATTTAATCAAGGCAATTTACTATTAACATAAATACAAAAAAAAAGAATATTTTCGTCACGACATAATAATATGAATGTCAATTAGGTAAAGACGCCAGCACACCAAGCTACCGGAAACTGTAAAATTTTCCCAATCAACCTTGAACCTTAGGCTTTAGCGATACAGTTGAAAATTCAAAATCTATTAAAGAAATTTGACAGATTGTACCATATTAAACCGTATGTTAAATGTACAGTAACATAACATCACGTCTTTTTTTTACGAAGAATTTTATTGGCAAAGAAGAAATTCTTGATGGAAGATACCGAATAACTCTTGTCCGAGCTCGGAAATAATCAGCACCCCAATTCCTTAATACACTATAATTTTCAATCAGAATTTATTTAAAGGATATTGCTAATCCATTGCTACCTATGTTCGAAAAATGTGTCTGCACAACAACGTAAATAATGCAATGAATGCTGTTAAACTGTCAAAATGAAAGCCATTGCTACTGATAGTGTGTTTCGCAACTACCCCGCAGAAGCCGCGCTTTCGACCACTAAACCAACGAGGGTTATATCAATTGAATGCAAATAAAAAATTGGAGACCCACGCTTGCCAAATCCTTATAATGATTGTAGCGATATCTACAACGCCACATGAGAACAACGCGTCATACTGACGTCACGCAAAATCCTGCATCTCGCAAGCAGAGTTTACCGCGCAACTAGCATAAATACAACGGCCCGACGTTAATCATCGGGCCCGCCAGACACAACACCCGTCTTGTCGGAGACTCCTCCCTTTTCACATAGTATGAGTTAACTTTACATCCTATTCCTCATACCTCTATAGGCTAATTGGATAAATATTATGGGTAGTTAGCGAACAACAACTTACACAGAAGTTTATTTTTAATGTCATAAACTCATAACTCACACCTACTCATAATTTTATGTTTCAATATCATTAGATTAACACAATTTGACATCAAAATATCACGTGCATACTGTACAATTTCCTATACAATAATTATTTGTCACAATACTGCAAATAGTCGATAATTACCTTGACAGCATTAATTACGCCATTTAACTTGTCACCTCACTAGTTCCTTAAGCATTGGTAGTGGCGAACTTTCCAATCATCAAACGACTTAGTGAAAATTAAACTTTAAAACAAAAACAATTGAGTGGTTTTTTCTTTGCTAAGACTAGAAATAAATAGAGGTAATTCTGTGGTGTTAGAAGGCTGGTTATAGGGTCACGGATACAGATCGGTTAGTCTATACTATTGACTAATGTATATTTTATTGCATTTACGAGTATGACTTCGTACCTTACGGATTTCAAACTTAAAGATGGATGCATTTCAAAAATCCTTTTTTAGTGCTCACCTTCGTTACAAAAGGAACTCTTGTGCAAAACTGTAACGCTTCTTCTTTTGGAGGTTCAGGCTAAGGGTTGTTTTTCAGTGAATGAATAAATGATCTTATGTTTAATATATTACGGAAATCTCAATACATTACGAACGGAGAACAATTGAAACTGTTACACTGTGTTGTTTACTGGATATTTCTGATTCCACGTTAGCTTGCCGTGTAGATATTTTTTTGCTTAGAGATACGTTATTATTGCAAAATTATTCGGTTCTATAAATCACTTAGATAGTTTTATCTTGTGATTTTTTTTTGTATGTGCTACTCTCATCACAAGAACTAGAAAAGTTGAAGCAAAAAACGAATACTTATATTATAACATTATTTATTTATTTAACTTGACATTGATTGATGTAGAGAAATCAAACAACATACAAAAAGTCAACCAGAACTAGAAAAATACATATTTATTCAAAACATAGCAGGTGGTTAATATAAGTCTAAAAATAATTGTATGAGAAAAAAACATTAAAATGAAATATAAAAATCTCGAGAAAGTAGACATTTCAATAAAATTCTATTGGCAACATTAAAACGGTACGTAGGCACTCCTCTTATGCAAACTTGATATATCTTAGATACCGATTCTGAAGTGTCTTAAAAAATACCATATTTGCGGGATTTTGTTAAAAAAGAATAGAATAGAACATCCACCTTTCTGGTTCCTTGAAAACCGCAATTAAACAAATAAAAAGTTCGTATGGACCTTTTATTAAATAACATTTCACAGAGATATTTAAAAAAAATTACGCCTTCACAATTTAATTTAAGAGAAAACTTTTAATCTTAAACTGTATATTCCCAATTTGTACATTTAAACATTTTAAACTCTACAGACACTAATGCAAATCTACACATCACCAATTCAAGATCGTTCAACTTGTTTGAAATCCAGTCATGTCAATGTCAGCATTAAAACATCACAATTAAAAACTTTTTCTTTCCATGCACACTACCAAAACCACCTTTACTGTTACAGACATAAGAGTAACACCAACAGCAAAGAGAAAAAAAAGTCGTAATTCTCCCCCGAAATCCTCTTAAACTGTCGCAGATCATAATCAGTTGCGTAAGAGTTTTCACCGAGTACGCATGACAACATTGCGACAAGGCGGCCATTGTACAATGGCGGTCGCGGAAAGAATACACTAATAATAAGGCGATTAATCAAGCTCTGTTTGTTACATGAACGGATGTGAAGATACTTTCTATGTGAGGTATAATATAATGCACAATTGAACTGTGATCAGTGGTGTGCTGGGTTTGACAACTATACCTTTGCAAGCGTAGTTCTCACTGTCACATAAAATAAGGTTTAGCGTTTACTGTAATAAAAGCTTCTATGCATCTTATTGAAAATAAAATTACCGAGGAAAAGAGTTTCCTTTCTGCCATTATAGTGGCGTAGTTACCGATAGGTTTTCTTGCCCATTCTTCTCCATATTTATGACACTTCATTTTGGAAGGGGTGACCAGAATCAATTATATTTTTTTATAAATTTTGACGTTCAAATGTGCCTTCTATGTGCCTATTTGAAATAAATGATTTGGCTTTGACTTTCTGTCAGCTGTCAACTTACGATTCACAGAAATTGAAATTATTAAAAAATAATTAACAAGGTAGTACGGGATACGTTAACGTTTGCAATAATCTGAAGCACATTATTCTCATCCGAGTAAAACCGCGTATAAAAAACTATACCTCTTCAAAATGGTGGGTTAAAAGGTTCCCCAGAAATTAACATTGTCAAGCGATTAAATTCACGAAAATGTAAAAATAAATGTGAAAATTATAAGTAAAAGTGTAATAATATCTTCGTAACAGTGTTATAAAAGTTTGACACTGAAAGTGGAAGTGAAAATACGAAATCCAGTTTGAGATTTTAGTTTGTCATCTTAAGTAAGAAGTTTTATAAGCCAAATGAGATGAAAATAAAGATTTTATGTTGCGGCTGTTTGCTTCCCATGTAATAATGTAATAGGCTTCAATGTCTTTCATCATAATATTATAATTAGATCTGAAGTAGTTTAATACACTAAAGCTCCATTTACACGATGCAAGTTTTTTCTCCGAAGCACATATGTACTAACATCATATGGATCAAGGACTGAAATAAAGTTATTTTATTTTATTTATTATTTTATTATATAATAAAAATTTGAAGCAACAAATAACTTGCATTGTGTAACACTGTTTTGACGGTGCAACTAATTGCTGCTATGCAAGAGGCAATTTAATCTCATCTTGAAATTAAGGCTCAAGGTTGTCTGAATTTCTTTAAATGCAAAAGGGGCAAACAAATGCACAAGATGCATAACAATCTCAAATAAATGTGTCTACAAAAAGAACATTATTTTACTTAAATGTTCAAACATTTTGGCCACTTAACCTCACCATTCAGAAGCCACAGACCGTAGCATACTAAATCTTCACACCTTATCTCTATTCGAAATCTTTAGATAACTCACAGATAGAACAATTACTATCAATACCACCGCCTTGTTCGTGCAACTCGTACTCGTGTCAGGGCTACAAAGGAAATTAAAACGTTCATATACGCCTCGACCAACAAAACGAGAAGGTTAATATGTACAGACTTACCTAATTAAATGTTTATTTAACAATTATTTTAACCTCGGACGCATCCTGTGTTTTCTCTTTTTTATTGTTGGTCAGCATGCGGGTGTTTATTTGTAGTTGAAGAGGTAGTTTCATTCAATCTCGATCAAATGTAATCCATAGGTACTTACTATATCCATACTAATATTATAAATGCGAAAGTGTAACTGTCTGTCTGTCTGTTACCTCTTCACGCTTAAACCGCTGAACCTTTTTAGATTAAATTAGGATAGAGATAGTTTGAGTCCCTGGAAAGGACATAGGATAGTTTTATCCCGATATTCCCACGGGATCGACACTTATGCGGTTGAAACTGCGTGGCGCTGCTAGTTTAAGATACTTTCATCAAGAAGAGCGAGACTCATCATTCCTTGCCCTGATCTCAATTTATTTACAAGAACAGCTAGACTGTTTGTATGATAATGCAAAGCCTTTTTTTTTGGATGGGAAACATCGAATGGGAAATTATCAAATAACTTCTCCCGCTCTCCATTACTCGCCTACCGCAAGCCCGCGCCTACGGTGGCCGGGAATCGGCTGTAGATTCCCGACTCCCAGGGCGTCTCCTAAGGTGTAAGGATTGCCTGTCCCTCTCGCGCTCCGCCTCCTCCTTCGCGAGCATTACTGCTTCGCAGAAGGAGGCGACAGCTTCCCATGCACTCTCGCTCCGTACCATGGCCTAGACTAGGGCCGCCGTGAGGATGCGGCGGTGCTCTACCCAAGCTAGGCAGACCTCCGCCGTATGCTCCACCGTGTCCTCCGGGCGATCCATACAATAGTGACACCCGGGCGTTTCGTCCCGCCTTATCCGGAACAGGAACCTCCCATATCCAAAGCCTAAAATGGGGATATATTTTATTGTAGTCCTCCATATGTTATATGAGGATTTATTCCAGCCCTACGCAAGATATACGTTGGTACAAGAACTGGTCCTACATTCGTAGCGTGGGGTCTTAGTTAAATCTTACGCATGCTACGTAGGGAAATAGACCAGTCATATGCGCCTTGCATTGGGATTATTAAAATGTGACTTATAAAGATTTGAAACAATAAAAAATATAACATTGTGTTTTAAAGTTTTATTATGCTTTTGCACTTAATTTCTCACATAACATTGAGTATTTAGCACACTGCGCATTATCTAGATTGTTAATCAAGGGAACTTTATGAATGATCTAACTGTGCATCATAATGTAACACCTTGAAATAGAAGTGCATCCTACATATGCACCCACTAATCAAATTAGAAGGACGTTTAATTAGAATAGGTAATTGCATATGATGAGTAAACACTAGTAAAATGAAGCTAGTAAAAACTATGAAGAATCACATCTATAGACGAGGTCCCAAAATGAAAACAAATTCCTTTAGAAATAAAACACCGTAATCGAACAATAACAAAACTATAAAATAAAACTAGATTATAAAAACAGGTTACATCATATCAGCTGGTCATCTAAAAATAGTAGCATCCTAACAGTTCTTTATAACGAGTTCACCCAAAAACTAGACGCCATTACGAGTTCATTTACACTACGGACGAGTCGTTTTTCTTTTGTTTATATTATAGTTGCGAAGCGACGGAAGTTTCGTAAGTAACAGCAATAGTTTTTGCTACAAAGTGTTTTGAGAATTCCGCACTTCCTACTACTGAAACCTTTTTGTGTTGTGAAATTGCCCTGAGGAGACGTTATTAAACTGATTATTTTATCTATCTATATTAAAAAGAAAAGTCCTGACTGACTGACTGACTCATCAACGCCCAGTCCAAACCCTTGTACCTATAAAGCTGAAATGCACACAGAGGTTCCCTTTATAATATAGACAAGAAATAAGGAAGGATTTTTCGAAATTCAACCCCTAAGGGGGTGAATGGTGAGAGGGTGAAATTTCACGCGGACGAAGTTGCGGGCAGAAGCTAGTTCCAAATAAAGTATGTCGAAGTAGAATTGTTGAGTGATGTAAGGTTTTGTTATGTATTTGTGCGAAATCGTGCATAAACATATTGGACTTCATCATCTGCCTAGCCTTTTCTCAACTATGTTGGGATTAGCTTCCAGTCTAACCGGATGCAGCTGAATACCAGTATTTTACTTGAATCGACTGACTATCTGACCTCCACAACCTAGTTACTGGATAATACGATACACCTTAGTAAGGCTGGTTGTCAGACTCTTTGCATCCACGAATGACAGCGGGACCAACGGCTTAACGTGCTTTCCGAGGCACGGAGAGGTCTTGGTATGTGCAGATGGGCACTCATCCACGGACCAACCGCGGCAAGCGTAGCTTAACCTGATTGATCGACCCGTGCAGCTGTTATTAAATAGCCACAAGCCCCTCTAAAAATGTTGGACTTCTTAGGGGAAACTTCACCAATGAAACTAATCGCCATCAGCACATCTAAACCGCGTTCAAGAGCTGTCAGTGTCATTATTGTTATGAAATATTGATACTGAATCAGACCAGAATAAATCGACTAAAATAGGTCCTTAATATGGCAGTTACTCTATCGGTCAACCTCACTATTTGGCCTGGGTTAGTCTATCCATAGCTTCGATCATAATAGTACTATTGATCGAACATTCCTAGCTATGTCTTCATAATAACCTGACCAAGATTATATTTGGACTTTAAAAGAGACTGTGACCTCTGAGTTTGTTTCGGCCTTTCTTCTCAGAGTAGTCAGATAGGAAACGCCGACCTCATCTAGTTTAAAAAAAAATATGATTGACGTGTAAAAGTGTTTGTGCAAACCTACTTACAAAATAAAATAATTTATCATTTATCAATAATGAAGGAATCTACGTTATGTCACTAACGCATTTGGGTTTTCTTTCTAAAGATGGCAATTCCGTCAATTTTCCTTTTTACATTTTTCTTTCACCCTTCACCATTAAATCTTTCCATGAGCATGGACAATCTATTCTGATAAAATTTACCTCCTTTCGCTTCTGTGTGTCAAATATAAATCTAAGTCTGTTACATTTGACCTTTCGGAAGCCTTAAATGTCAAATGAATCCAATTCTATTGCCATTGAAGTTAGATATGAGTAGGCTGCAACTCTATTATAAATGTTAATTAATTTATATATAATCTTGTATTGTATATAGAAGCCTGCAGATGACCATTATTAGAACTAGCCTTCCTTTAAGCGCTGTAACAACCCTGAAAAGTGGTAGTCACCAGTCACCTATAGCATTTCTTTTTTCTTTGCTAAAATTTCGATAGGCCATGCAAAAGTGCGTTGAGTTGATGATAACGCCAATGTCGCGGGAAACACCTGGATGAGGAATGCATGGAACTGGGAAGTATGGCAGAAGAAAACCCATACCCAGTAGTGGGTGATTCCGGGCTGAAATGATGATGATGATGATGAAAATTTCGTTAGTATGACGTGTTCAGACCGTAGGTAGATGAGAATTAGGAGACGGCTGTTTTATCTTCCTTTCATTATCTTATGGTCACAATGATATTTTGTACAGACGCCAGCACATTAAGCTACCTGAAACTGTCAAATTTTCCCAATCAACTTTGAACCTTACCTTACCTTAGATGAAAATCTATGAAAGAAACTTGACAGATTGTAGTAGCTTGATGTACTGGCGTCTGTACCTACCATATTATTCGCTCATCTCGACTAAAGATCACCTATTTTTAGCAGCATCAAACGAAACATTAATGTAAATTGCATTCTTCCAATTCTTTGACGTTATTTTGAGGTCTCAGGTAGTGTTAAGGCCACTGACCCGGCCTTTCATAAGAAACAAGATTCAAAATCAAAATATTTTATTTCACATAAACCTGCCCATGCACTTCTGAAATGTCAGGCAGCTAGGTGCACGGTTCCAATTGGTCGTTTCCTATGGAGAAGAACCGGCGAGAAACTCCACGGTTACTCTTTTTAAAAATAATTGGCTTTTATAATGTTTTCAAATTACAGTAGTTAAGGGAGGACAGCGTAGGCCCGTCAACAAGTACCAGGTACTTGATAAAACAAAAAATGGAATACAGATTTAAAGTCTACGAGGCCTACAAAGTCCTCACATTTACAAAATAAGAATCTATCAAAAGGATAAATAAAATATAAAAACCTTCTAAAATCAAGTGATATGATTCCCATTACAACCACTAATAAAGAGGTGAAAAATTCGAATTGTCGGTATATAATGTCAAATAATAAAAAAAAAATATGTCAAGGAAGTATGTAAAAAATAAATAAAAAATAAACATCGTAATTTGAGAGCAGTTAATAGACATTTACATAGTTATGCCGTTAATGAGGTGCCAGGGAAGCCACATGTGCAGAAGAAATTATTGCCAAACTACCTTGTCATCAACGTAGTCTTTAATCTTATAATAGGTATGCTTTTTTGATAAGGACACGTTTGATGATGGTTTTGAACTTTCCATCGCTGAGTTCTGTAACCGGCTTTGGCAACTTGTTATAAAAAACGGATGCTGTTTACAAGAAATGACTTGCTAGTTTTAGTTAATCTAAATTTAGGCAACACATTGGAACACATTGGAATTTAGGTATCTTTTGGAATGGGCGACTAGAATCAATTCTATTTTAGTAATTTTTGACGTTCAAAAGTGCCTGTTAAGTGCCTATTTGAAATAAATGCTTTGACTTTGACACAATTTCATTTTTACTACGTGTATTTATATTATGGAAATAGCTTCTTATTTTGAAAAGTCCTAATTTTTTGCGAACATACAAAATAGTTCCTAAAATATAAAGAGAAGGCAGAGTTAGTATATCAATTTCATTGAATTTGTTTCTAAGAGACTCGCGAGGACCCATTTTATAGATTGCGCAGATTGTCCTCTTTTATAAAATGAAAATTGGGTCTACGTCAGCTGCCGATCCCCACAGCAGAGCACCATACGACATAATATTGTGGAAATAAACAAAGTATACTAATCTAGCTGTGGCTATATCTGTCAACTGTCTTATTTTTCTTACTGCATATGCAGCTGAACTTAATCTACCTGAAAGAGCTCTAATGTGTAGAAATACAGTTTCCGTAACAGCATCTAGTTTTTTGCCATCAAGTTTTGAATTCAGACCCACTTGAGGTACTCGTACATTTGGTAATGAGAACTTAAGACATTTATTTATTTAGACATTGATTAGTGTATCAGACCCTAAATGCTGGGACCTAAAATATCTCCTTACTTTTAATCGATCTCAAACGATTAGGTACAAGGAAAGGAATTTCGACTGAACACGAAGAATTAAGCTTTACCTTTTCTTGTAAAGTCTCTAAATCCATTACCCGTCTACTGATATTTTTTTTTTATTTGCAACAAAATTATATCCTGAGTTTGTTATTTTTTAGTTTTAGTATTTATGAGCATGGTAGCTACCTAAATAATAAAGGTTACTTATGAAAAAACTAAAGTTTGCAATTTATTTAAAACTAGCTTCTGCCCGCGACTTCGTATGCGGATCCTGTTGCTTTTGCCAGCGACAACGGGGTCGTCGAAATCGAAGATCTGAAACGTCTGATGTCGAATTCTAAGAGCCCGGGGATGGGACGGGTTGTGGTGTCTCGCCGATACCACAACCCATTAGAATTTCCGCCTCAATGATATTTCTCTGCAGCGAGACGACTTTGAGCCGGGTCCATTGCACAGTTTCAGCGGAGTGAGTTTCCAAAAAAGCATAATTGGGACACCGACCTTTAACTTAATGGTGTGTGCTGGTAGTCCACTTGCACTGAGGGAATTGAGAAGTTCTACGGGGTAATGTGTGGCGTCATCTTGGTCGACAACAGTGTTTATTGAAGTGTAGATCACTTCATTTCCCTCAATTTCCGCGAGAATGCATTCATTGATGAAGTGATGAAATCGCTGAAGCTTGGTCGTTTCTGGGTGTTAAAATGGCTCGTTCACACACCCAAGAATTATGTTGGTGCGGTATCCTATTGATGTCCCCGTACACCAGGCGAATAAAATTTTCTAAGGTGGACACCACTCTCCCAAGTATCTCAGGTAGAACCACCTGGCCACCGTCTACTGGTAGCGTTCCCTCACCAAATTTTAAGAGAAAATTCTTGGGCGTGTACATTCCCGCCAAGATGTGCTCTCATATTCATCGTTAAGCGCAACCTATGAATATGTGGCCATAAGAAAGAGTATTTCACCAAAGCATTCACCTCATCAGCCCTAGTTCCTCGCGTCACCACAGGCAGCGTTTGTCGGAAATCGCCGCTAAACAGAACTGTAACACCACCCATCATTTTCTGGTTCCTGCGGATGTCCTGCAAAGTCCTGTTTACCGCCTCTACTGCTTTTCTGTTCGCCATAATGCATTCATCCCACACGATTAAAGAGCAATCTTTAAGCACGCGTCCTTTGTCACTGTTGCGTGACACTCCACAAACAGGTGTTTCATTACTCTCTAAATCTATGGGAATCTTAAACATTGCGTGCGCTGTTTTGCTACCAGGAAGCAGTGTTGCGGCGATTCCTGACGATGCTACTGCAATGGAAATCTTGTCTTGCCTCCTGACCTCTGCGAGAATGCCAGCGGTGACAAATATTCTCCCTGTTCCACCAGGAGCATCCAAGAAAAACATTTTACCTTGGCCGAGCCGAGTCAAAGATGGTGTCGAAAATTTGCTTTTGCTCTGAGGTAAACTTAGAGACATGGTCATTGACGACGGTACTCATAGCTTTTGGATCATAATTTATTTCAGAGTTGTACTCTCTGTTTCCAAGCTCTCGTACATCCAGATGTTGTGGAGTCGGTATCCACCAGAGAACTGCCGCAGATCGAAATGACCATATCTTGAAGTAAACTAAGGCAACTGTTTAGAACGCGCTCATCAGTTGCCTCAGTATTATCTTCAGTGGTGCGTCTCAGATCTCTTAGGAAGTGTTTGGACAGAAGATGCCAATATTTCTCCTACAACAGAAGCGGATTTGCAATACAGCAGAACACCAACATGACGACAAACAGGTGTCGCAAACGACTGAGATTGTCACTAATGCTGGCCTCCTCAAGAGCGTTGTCCCAGTGCTGATCACCGTCGAGAAGGTGGCGTGCTACGCAAGCAGCGCGGTATGTGGGGTACTCAATGTCATCGACTGTCCTTAGAAACGCAAATGATATTGGGCCGTCCACTGTGTGCAGTAACATTCGCAAATAATAGCACTCGCCATTATTTGGGTGAACAGTGTAAACCCGTCCCAATGCGGTGCCCTTAAAAATTCCCGGAAACCCGTCCACGGCGTGTCCGCATCGACATCGATTAAATACACCTCTTTCCTTGTCGTACGTGTAGTACGACGGCACCTCATCATAGGTGAGTGATCTAGCAAAGTTGTCCCCTTCACAGAGTCTGAAAAAGGCCAATTTCAGTCTATCAAAAAGTACTCATGTGAAGGCCAACAGGAAAATTAAACACATCAACCAACACAGACAACAAAGGTAACCCCCGTTTCTATAGGATGAGAGTGGCACATCCCTGATCGGCACCTATAAACATCACATTTTGGGAACAAAACCATAGCGCGATCTAACTCGACGCCAACGCCATCTAGTTAGAAAACGGAAACTACATATTATTTACCCAAATTAATTAAATTATGAATAAAACTAAATTGTCGTTAATTTAACAGACAACTACATTAGTTTTGCATTAAAAAAAATATGGTAACAGCAGCAAGGATCAAAACTAAGAATTAAATACTTAAATGAATTACCTACAACAAATGTGCTTGGTAAGATATAACTTAGAACCAAAAGTTTGACTTGACTTCATGATAGTGTAGCTTGTTGTACCGCCAATCAATCTGTTTAGTAATATTGGTGTGAAACTCTCCATACAATTAGATAGGACATGTAAAGTTCTCAGATTTCATAACAGTATCGTTCCTAATGCACATAAAACATGCAAAAACTAAAAAAAAAGAATTTTACGATTTCTTAAAACAATATTATGGGATTTGAACTCGCACCATTTAGTGCGGTAAACGGTCGCCTGACCTTAACGCTAAATTCCCCGTTGACATATCGTTGAAATAGCTGTTCCCTTGCAATTTATAATGTTACTGCCCCGCTCCTTTATTAAAATAGCGTGATTATTATGTTCCCAGAGTTAAAGTTTTATTTTTAACTAAATAAATAAATAAACATGTCATTTTGTGCGTTCAATTATTTTGTTCATTCAATTACGAACCTTTTAAAATCAATATTGCTTACCTCCCATAACATACGGCGTGATATTATGTAGCCTAAAGCCTTCCTTGGTTTACTAAGAACATTTTTGCTGAATTTCAATTCAATCTATCCAGTAGTTTTGGCGTGAAGCTGTACCATACACACAGACAAACAGACAAACAGACAAACAGACAAAAATTCTAAAAAGTCACTTTTTGTCATCAGTTACGTTTTTCTAACAAAAGCCACTTATTTTTTCTCGAAAATTCACAATGTACAGTTTTGCTTTCGTTTCTGTTTTATTATATGTATAGATACATAACTTACGAATACACTACATTACTACATACATTACTTATGAAGAATAACATAAATAATATTAAAATAAGAAAGATATTATTAATTTTAGAAACATCGTACTATCTCTAACTAATGTTAATAGATAGGTAATTATTTAGTATTTTTTTGTTCTGATTTCTCCCACAGCGACTGCATTCGATGCCTTTTCAGGATGGTCGAGAGCTTAGTTATACTGCTTTGTTTAATATAATATATCGTGTAAATGAACGAAATTTAAACCCTTAATAACTACGAACTCATAATTTAACAATGGAGTTTCTTGCCCAATATTTCCACACGAAACTACCTTTTGGAAGGGGCGACTAGAACCAATTCAATCATACGTAAATGACGTTCAAAAGTGCCTTTCATGTGCCTATTTGATAATGATTTGAGTTTGACTTCATCTTTATAATAGAAATCAGTGAAAAACCAAAGGCTACATGGTTTAGAATAAAAGGATGCCTCTATAATTTCTAAAATAAGGTATCTTCTTCTTGTTTAAAATTTCGCATACGTTACAAACAGACTCGATTCTAAGTAACAATTTATACAACAATTTTCTTTTGCAACTGGCAACATTCTTGTAGGTACCAAAAACCAACGAAAGTTTTTTATTTTTTTAACTTGACCCTTTTGACAAAGGCAATGACCCAAACAGGACTTGCCATTTTGCTTCGCAATTTCATAATTTATGGAGTGACGTAAGAATTGTAAGATTTTTTAAAGTTCATAATGTTAAATCCTTCTTGTATTTTGTAATGACTAATACCTACTTGATGTCATCTACTTATCGATTGTATCATAGAGATTTATATTTGTGCATTCTGGGTTTTAATTTATTATGGAAACCCGTTCTGAGGATTTTATTGCAAGATTTCGGTTCCACATTCTTGAATAGGTAATTTGTTATTGTTAAAGAATGATTATTTATTTGCTAAACACGACTCATCACATCATCATCTGACTAGCCTTTTCCCAACTAGGTTGGAGTCGGCTTCCAGTCTAACCGGATGCAGCTGAATAACAGTATTTTACATAGAGCGACTGCCTGTCTGACCTCCACAACCCAGTTACTGGTTAATACGATACTCCTTGGTAAGACTGGTTGTCAGAGTTTCGGGCTACTGAATACCCGTAACGACTGTCAAAGATCCACGAATGACAGCTGGGACCAACGGCTTAACCTGCTTTCCGAGGCACGGAGGGGTCTCGATATGTAAAGATGGTCACCCATCCACAGACCAACCACGGCAAGCGTAGCTTTACATTATTTCATCATCAGTTCGGTCCTACAAATTGATTGGATAAAATACTCTCGAAGTCAATATTCTCATGCTTGGTACAATGATACTCAAAGTGCAAACCAAACTATCTACGTGACCTTAAGTGGCGATATTTGAGTGATTTTCACGGCACTTCGCTGTAGTTACCGGTAATTTGTTTTGCAACACAGGTATACCATAAAAAAAAAAAAAAAAAAAAAAAAAAAAAAAAGGTATACCGTAAACTGTTGTATGTAAGCCAGTAACGTTTTGTAAGTAATACTACATAATACACAGTTACGAACAGCTGAGTATCTACACGTTTTGAATAAACAGTATTCAGTAATGACTCAATAAGAGAGTCTGAAAAAGATATGCGAGTTCTTCTGCAGAAGAAATACTTTATCGAAATGTCATGAGTGAATGAAGCAAACTTCATCGACATGTTGGATGATACCGAGAATCGCAAGATATAGGTAAGGAATACTGTGCATTGGAAGATCCTTCCCGATCCTGTGCGGAAAGTCAGTAGCAAATTGAGCAGGAAACCTTACTGAAAGGTCAATCTTGTGTTGCTTTCTGGCAGAAAAAGTGGAATGTAGGAACTGAAGTTGGCAATTGGTACACGTTGGAAAAGAAGGAAGAAGACGAGCACTTTTTGGCAGCATTTTAAAAAAGAAAACCACGCTCATACGCTCGCACGCTTTATTTCATCACCATTGCTCTCAACGTAGTGAAGGAAAACATCGTGGGGAAACCACGGAACCATGCCCACGAGGGCATGTCCTAGAATCGAAAATTCGAATTATTCGGTTCTGATCCCCTGAACCCCCCTCCCCTCACCCCCCCCCCACCTCGATCCCCTCCTGGATCGTCTTCTGTTTTAATCTTTTCGACGACATGTGACATCGATCATATTTTTAATTATTTTATTTTTGGATTGTTGTTTTCTTACTATTTGCTGTACTCTGGACGCTTTTAACGCGTACGCGTTCCTTTTTACATTTTTATCACATATAATTGTAAATTCAACATTAATGATGTAACTAATATTTTTGTAAAAATATAATTTAAAAGAGTGTCCATGGAGTTTCTTGCCCGTTCTTCTCCATAGGTACCTACGCTTTGGAATGGGCAACTAGCTTCATATTTTCTGACTGACCGACTTCTTGACAATTCAAAAGTGCCCGTAAATGGTTTAATTGAAATAAATGGTTTGAGTTTGATCAATCCGCACTGGGCCCTCGTGATGGATTACGGCCCATTCCTTCTCACAGAGAGGAGGCCTGTGTCCAGCAGTGGGAACGTTATAGGCTGATTATGAAGTTTAGTTTGCTTATAATCTTGCTAATAGACTAGATAAATTAATGGTATTTTTTTTTTCAAATTCTGTGTTCCTCGAGTTTCTAGAATAGGTCTTGCTTGAACTAGCATAGAGTTCGTTAAAGGAAAGCGGAATAGAGGGTCTTTCGTAAATGTTAAAAAAAACCGGCCAAGTGCGAGTCGGATTCGCACACGAAGGGTTCCGTACCACAAGGCAAAATCGCCGTTTGTTATAGGCTGATTGTGCTGTTATGCACAGTCAAGCCTACACGTTATACAAGAAAAATATGAGAGATTTATGAAGTGAAGTAACAGATGTGGTACAAAATGATGTGTGTGTCCGGCCTGTAGCGTGCCTAAAGCAATTGTCAGTAGGAAGGCGTTTGCTAAGGCGCGTCCGATTCACGAATTCAATAAAATTGAACAACGAAATAGCAGAGGTCACGATGACAGACGCAGTCGCAGGCACATAGGTAAAGAATCTATATACTAAATATAATAAAGCTGAAGAGTTTGTTTGTTTGAACGCGCTAATCTCTTAAACTATTTTTTTAATAGTAATAATTTATTTAGGTCCTTTTACAAAGTAATACATTTCATCATCATCATCATTTCAGCCGAAAGACGTCCACTGCTGGACATAGGCCTCCCCCAAAAGGGGGGGTTTGCCATAATCGCCACGCTTGGCAGGCGGGTTGGCGATCGCAGTATGGTATGGTGGTGGAATGCATAGAGAACGCTGCTGCCCATTCTCCGGTACGCCCCTTAGTCGCCTTTGCGACACCCACGGGAAGTATGGGGTGGTGCTATTCTTTAAGTCCGGCACCACACAGACAAGTAACACAAAGTAGTAATACATTTACAAACTTATAAATACTTAGTAGTACCACGTTCTTAACAGATTGGCTTAAATACTTATTTAAAAACTACTTTAATTTACATATTTTAGTTACCTATGACAAGTGCTTTCTCTTAAACTATAAGTCAGATTTTATTAATTCTTTTGCATTTGATAGCCAAGTTCTTGAGAAGGGTATTTAACATCATACTATGACACATAGGAGCTGAGCAAAACGAAAAAAAGGCGGAAAACGCAGGAATTAAGTTAGTTTAGTATATAGGTATTATAATTTAGTATATATAGTTAGTTTAGTATATTGTGTTGTCTTACGACTTCCACGCGAACGAAGTCGCGGGCAGAAGCTAGTACAAACGCCAGCATATCAAGCTACCCGAAACAGGCCGAAACTGTCAAATTTTCCCAGTCAACTTTGAACCTTATGGTTTTGCGATAAAGTTAAAAATCTATTAAATAAATTTGACAGATTGTAGTAGCTTAATGTGCTGGCGTCTGAACATACTTCAATAAAATAACGATGTTAAAGGTGTATATTGCATAAAAACCAATGAAATACTGTTGATGAATTACTTTACGTAGGTACTATTGCGATTACCTAAGTCCTATTTATGTCTTTAAATCCTTGACGTGGTTAACGGTTATAAAGGATGTTTTAAAATATTATTAATAAAGTCTCTGATATGATCGTAAAATGTTAATACCTTCATTTAAACTAAAATTATTAATTTTAAAATTAGTCACCACGTCCAGTCAGAAATCTACCAAAACATTAATTACAGTCGCCTTCGTGGAGAGAATGCGTTCTTGACACTTGTCAGTTCCATACAAACGAGTACGTGTTTTGCGAATTTGATCTTTATTAGGTACTAGAATTGCCGCACTGACAGGTCTTAGGAACGCATTCCCTCGACCGCCGGCCGGACAGTAGCTCTACCATGAGTTTGCACAGCCAAAACTCGTTAGCGTCTCCGTAAATAATATGTATGAAATATTGTACAGCGCCCCTAGCGGTCACAGAAAGAATTAAAGTACAAAACACTCAATACTCATCACTTTCTTCGTTTAAATCTGATAACATTTCTTATATAACAAAAATGTAGTTCAACCTAAATCAGGTTGAAAACAATAGTAGGCCTACCGGTTCTATACAAAACCACCTCACTTGTTATAATGACCGTTTTGGAGGAAACCTACATTCAATAGTAAGCTGTTACGTTATTTGTAGACCAGCCATAGCCGCGGGCTATAGTCAGTTGAGCGTCTATAAGGCGATGACCGATGCCTCACTTGAGTTGTGGTATTTGTGGCCTGCTTGACCTTTAAATACGCCTTAATTTAGCCAGAGAAGCTCAATCCTTGCACAATCTTATAATTAAATTAGACTCAAGATAGTGTACGGCAGGGCCATCATTATTTGTATTGAATTATTATTTAAATTAATTTTATTTGGTTTGCATACTAATGGTAATACAAACTTCAATTTGCGGATAGCATTATAAATAATTAAAGTACCTACAAATTGGTATATAGGTAGGTACATGCATTAGTCATAAGGTATGTCTTGATGTTGCGTAATGAAAATGGGTGTGATCAGAACTGCTGACGATTCCAATGCTGTAAAGGATATCGACGATGATAAATTAAAATATTACAGGACCTTACAGGACCTAAACGCAAAAACGCAAGTTTTAGAAACAATTGACTATAGTAAACAAAATCAGAAAAATATATGATATTCTTCAGGATATATGCGAAGCAGATAGGGTGTTGAAAATATAATAAAATAAATTTGATACGATAGAAAAAAATCATGAAGATACCTCTTAAAGCTTTTTAAAATAAAAACCATACTAATATACATACAATCATTATGATTTATTGTCGGACTATTCTACGAGCAACATACTAAAGCACTTGTGTTTTAATTTTTTAGTCCAAACAATAGATTTTTTGTAAATAAATAATTGCTCCATATTTTGCAGTAAATTACCAGAGCTGTGTCATCGCGCTTCTCTTTCTTTTCTATGCAGTCCGACAAAGACCGCGCTTTTGGTCATGTAGTCGCCATAACATAACAAACCAGAATAGCCTTTGACAAATTCACAACCGCTCGATAGCTTCCGTACAGTACCGAACATCAAGCAATGTTATCGCAGAAAAAAATATATAATTAATTAATTAATTAAAAAATAATAATAAAAAAGATGTCCTCTAAACGCTGTTTACAAGTCCAAAACCCTAAATTTTGTGTCAGTTTAAATCAAATAGACGGCCGCTATTCTTTCGGCAGTTGTTTACTATCGGGGGCAAAGCAAATCAGCCGGTCGATTCTGTAAAAATCTCACCGTGAAAACTTAGGTGAAGTGAGTTTGTTTTTGCTAGGAATTGACACTATTGACAGCTCACTCCACGCTCACTTTACCTAAATTTTCACGGTGAGATTTTTACAGAATAGCACCGCTTGGCCCTAATTCTGTATTATTCCCCGCGAAATTTTACCACGTGCAAACCACGTCAATGTCGTATCTTGTTAACGGCAAGGAATCGAAATGTCAACTGTACGGACAACATGTATTTTGACAGTCCAGACCACGCCATTGTGTCATAGAGAATACGTTAACGGCGGGGCAATTCTCGTAATATAAGAACATTCACAGTCTGGGGCCTAAAAATGTCACTTTAGAAAATCATAAAAGGATAACATTATGAATTATAAAATGGCGAAGACAGTCCGCGTTTTTCTTTTTTTCGTTCTGCTCTACGTAGGTGCAATCAAAGAGATTGGGATTGGATTGATTGGTATTTTAGCACAGACAAAAAAAAATAACTGAAAAATGCTTCACCAATGGGATTTGATACGATTAACTTAACAGTTAACTGTCCATTCTGTTATCCTTTTATGATTCTGCCAAACCAAAGTACCAAAGTGGTCTTTTTAGGCCCCCTGATCTCA
The DNA here is from genome assembly GCA_916614155.1 of Mesoligia furuncula. Classification (NCBI taxonomy): domain Eukaryota; kingdom Metazoa; phylum Arthropoda; class Insecta; order Lepidoptera; family Noctuidae; genus Mesoligia; species Mesoligia furuncula. The sequence goes on from OU744794.1 coordinate 8,230,791, forward strand.
GTTTCAATCTGTCAAAAATATCTCTAATTTCCCTACATTTTGACAAGTTTTCGACATTTGTTTGGGCTGCGACTAGATTTTGAACGTTTTAAATTACGAGAATTGACCTTCTGATGTCGTGATAAACTAAGGAATTGACGTGGTTTCGAAGTAAGGAATTGTTAAGTGGTCATAGTGAATTATCGAAATTTGTCATTTTCGATACGATAGCCTGTGGGATAGTTGTGTGCTATGCAGAAGTGCCAACAGTACCTAACTCTAAAAGTTTTTAAATGATTAATATGCTGTGGTTTAATTTGACATTTGTGAAAGATAGCGTGACGGTTGACAGGGGAGAATGGAAGAGGCAATCGTTTGCGCCGACCCCGAGTAACATGCAACAAGAGACATGGGTAATGATGATGATCTAGTTACGAATATTTCCCCCAGACTTGTTATTTTTTGTGCTTGTGTCCTTTCTCTGCGTCACTGCAAATAGACGTATTTTCTTACATTTCTAATTTACTTCCACATCTTTGACAATAACTTCATTTGCAAGTCAATGCTAGCAACAATTTAAGTGCAATTGAGTCACCGCTTAGCAAAGTAGGCGCCACTACAGCCTCAATTTACGAGTACCTACTTGAAATTCCCAGGGTCCACACAGAATTAAGGATACCATTACGTAGTAAATAACAATCTCGACCAGCATTATTATACCGTATTTTCGAGGCCTCTATTTTGACAGTCGCGTGGGTGACGATGCATAATATTATTGAATTATTTACTACTAACAGTCTGTGTCACAACTTGATAAATGTCTCATTAAGCAAACCTCTACATATTTTAGCTTTTGCAAAACCGTATTTTGTAAATCGTTACATAAATGACGTATTGATAAATACGTTGATGCGTTAACTAGAAAGGTAATGAAGTGAATAAGTGTGCAATTATAAGTTTTTTATTCGAGTTTAGTGAAATGAGGTTAGTGTTTTTCACCATACGCTTTGGTATGTACGTTTTTTTTGCGCTGGTAATAATGTGACAATGAGGTTGCTTTTCCAAACAATGTTCTGCTTCTGTGTAAGTGAAGCATCTTCATTGTCAATTAATTAGAGATTTTTATCACCTGTTCTTACTTGAGTTATGTTTAAATTGAAAATTGGCAGACAACTTTATAGAAAATTGTTGTGGATATTTGTTTCGGCTTCCATATTTTTGTATCTCTCATCCATGGACTTAAAATTAGTTACAATTGAAAATATTTGATAACGTTACGTTTGTTCTATTACCTTTTTCTCTGTAACTTCTTATTCAGTTTGCAAAGCAAGCTCTACTTTAACCGACTTCAAAAAAAGGAGAAGGTTCTCAATTCGGTTGTATTTTTTTATGTTTGTTACCTCAGTACGCCGTCATTTATAAACCGATTTGGATAATTCATTTTTTATTTAAAAAGATATACCATATTGGTCCCATCTTTGTCAAAATCAGTTCTGATGATGGGATCCATGAGGAATTGGGGGAACTCCTCAAATATTATAGGCATGCATATAGCAATTTTGGTATTTTCATAAACAAGTCGAGCATTCGAATTCAGAAACTATAATTTGGTGAAGTGGAACTGATGAAGGAGACCACAGATAGCCACAGACGCTTCAATGATAATAAGTATTTCACGGGTATATAGTAATAAGGATATATAATAAGTAGTTAAGCGACTATGACGAAGCAATTGGTGTGGGACTGTGGGGTAGGTACCATAACTAAAAAAAGAAATATAAAAAAACTTTTTAATATATGATACTTATGTACAGTAAAACCTACATCATCTTCGTTGATTTGTTGCTCATATTCCTCTTATTACCATTAAATGTTGATACAGTCACGAATTTCATCAAAATCTTATCTTTTATGAATGTATAAATCTGTGATTGTAATTATGATGCTTAATTACTAATATTTAAAACACGCGCGTTTTATTGAATAATTTATGAAGTAAATATATTTACATTTCCTTGTTGAATGTTTGTATTACACAGATTTTTTTATTGCTTTTTTTATTGCTATTTTTTTTCTCTTTAACAAGAACTATTTGCATAATCAGCCTATATGTTCCCACTGCTGGGTCACAGGCCTCCTCTCGGTCTCGGTGTGGGTTGGTTATGTCTCACGTCTTTGAATTCTCGGTTCTAGGACATGCCGGTTTCCTCACGATGTTTTCTTTCACCGTTTTGAGAGCAGTGGTGATAAAATCATTTACACAAAGTAAAACGCCTGTCTGGGTTCGATCCTGCAACTACAACTCGCAAGTCGCGGCTGTTACCACAGGGCCACCACTGCTCTCTTAAAACTTTTAATTTTGATCGTTTACTTAAGAAAAATACGACACTGTGCTATGTTTTCCAAAAGAGGAAATAAATTAATGAACAGAAGTAAAGTCCTGGGGGCCTAAAAAGGCCACTTTGGCAGAATCATAAAAGGATACATAATGGACAGTTAACCGTTAAGTTAATCGTATCAAATTCCATTGGTGAAACATTTTCCATTTATTTTTATTTTTTTGTATTTGCTAAAATACCAATCAATCCGATCGAAATCAAATCCCAATCTCTTTGATTATACCTACGTAGTGCAGCGAAAAAAGAAAAACACGGACTGTCTTCGCCATAATTACGATTCATAATGTCATCCTTTTATGATTATCCAAAGTGGCCTTTTTCATCCGAAAGCTGGTTTTGGGGGGGCCAGGGGGGCTGGTCACACCAAAACCAGCTTTCGGATGTGACATCAATATCAGTTGGAAACCATAACGCCATTAAAAAAACGTAGCCAAAGCACTACAACTCCCATCCGACGAACTATAATCTTTTTGACCTAAAAACAAATGACCATCTATGTCCTAAAATTAAAAACAAAAGACAGCGTTCCAATTATAAATAAACACACCTCAACATTTACCAATCCTTTTTCCATCGAACGTTCACGTTGCATTTTTTGGACGTATTCCACATTGGGCACCCGCTTAAATGGCACCTGAGTGAATGCACCTGACACACAGCGGCACATTCACTCAGGTGCCATTTAAGCGGGTGCCCAATGTGGAATACGTCCAAAAAATGCAACGTGAACGTTCGATGGAAAAAGGATTGGTAAATGTTGAGGTGTGTTTATTTATATTTGGAACGTTCGATGGAAAAGGGATTGGTAAATGTTGAGGTGTGTTTATTTGTATTTGGAACGCTGTCTTTTGTTTTTAATTTTAGGACTTAGATAGTCATTTGTTTTTAAAAATGTGAAATACGTAATTTTTTGACGTGGCAACAAATCACTAACAAAATCAATTTCATTATAACTGTCTATTATGTCTTCATCAATTTTCCTTTGACTATATCTTCCTGGACATTGATGAATATGGATGGCAAAGTGGACACGCTACAGTGGCCGCTAGTGATGTGTTTGAAGCTATTTATATCGAATTAACTTAATCCCAACGGCGACAGTTTGGTATGGTTGGCATCCGAAACGGCCGGTGAAGTTGGTTTCCTCGATAATTATCTGAGGGAATTTGCTGTGTTTTGCTTGTTAAGAGATCGATATGTCGGTAAAGATGTCTATTTTTAAACGGTCTTTATGAAATCAGCCTGACGGTTGGTGGCTTGCTTCTATGCTAAAAGCACAAAGTTTTGGTGATAGAAGCAAAACGCCGCGCCGGCTGCCGCTAAAAACCAGCGCTGTGGCTCTGTCTCGAATATGGTCACAGCATTATGCAGAGCGACGACGCATATTTTATTAACTTGTTCTTTTTTGTGCTTGTGTTTTTATTTGCGTTAAGTCTTACAGCAAATAACCGTATTTTCTTTATTTTTCTAATTATGGCTCTTTTCAATAACAGAATGATGTAATAATCGTGAATACTTAGCAACTAAAACCTATTCTTACCTATTTACGACCAATACATACCTACAGTCTATTCACAGTTATTATACCTCTAATTGTGCATCACTGTCAAAATCACAATGATTTTTATTGCTGTTGAAAGAAGGTTGCTTTTTGGTTGCTGTCACTGACGAGTCTGACCATTTCACAGAGGTCTTTATTTTCGTTACAGTAAGGTTGCTATTGAGTTGCTGCTTTCAGAGGTAAAATAACTGTGAAGGACTGTACCTGTCCTGCATTCACGATTTAGTTTCCAAACATGTAAACACATATGTGTTTTTGGAAAAACTGCTTTAAAACCCACACTTAAATTTCAATTTGGGCTACAACTTCAAATATTTGTATGCCTTTTATGAACAATTAATCATTTAGAAAAGTCAACTTAAATTACACTGAAATAAAGTTGTATTTATTCGTCGAAGTCGTAATAACATTAATTGGATAAAAGGACTTGAAAAAACTTTTAAGTACTTATCTGTCAAGCAATCAAAGAGACCTTTAAACTTCTTGGCAATTCATTAAACTCTATTATAAGCAACCTCAATACCAAAGCTAATCATATGGAATTTTAAATACATACATCACAATACTCAATTTCCGTACACACACACACTAATTAATAAAGAAGTACCTGTACCTACCTACTTATAAGTTATTTAAGTTCTGTCTATTGTTCTTACCCATTGTTTAAAAGCACCGGATAAAGAGGTTTCACACAGTTCGGAAGTTACCTCATACGCTGAGTTTTTTCTCTCTGTGTGTTACTTTGTCACGAGTGCTGTCGGAAGGGAAACAATACTGTGTGTATGTTTGTGTGAATATTTATGATTATTACGTCGTTTTGAGATGAGTGAGTGATGCTTCTTTTATGTACTTGTGATATAAGGTTCTCTCTGTAATATTATGTCGGGAAAACGGTAGCGGAAAATATTATGCTACACGTCAGAATACTTTCCGCTTGGTACCTCTCTCTAGATTCACATACCTTCTCGTATGTATATCAGCTTTATCGTTAAGAATGCTGCACTAGGCAGGCAGACCATACTGTCTAAGACTCCGTAAACTGGATTTAGTTTGAAAGCGAATATTTTCTTACATTTATTAACATGTGTTTACAATCGCGGCACTGCGATCGTTGACCACGGTTTACGGCGGCAATATTTGATTACCTACTTTGCCGATATTAATTGACCGCCACAACCCGTATGCAAAGTAAAACATGTGTTCGGATTATTGGAGCTAGCTTCAACAAGATTACTAGATGCAAGGGAGGTAGGTAAATATTGTAACCTACTTTTACTCTTAGGACAACAAATAGAGAGAATCACGATTATAATTTTGCACACAAACGTTTAAATAAATAAACAAATAGCTCAAATTAAACAATAAATGATTCATCAAATGCAGGTTAATATGCCACTGAACACCAATTCTCACACACAAACTACGTGCTGTGTGTCGCAACAGTTGCGCAACTCCCAATGTTACGAACTATGCGTGTACGCATCCTTGAATAAATGTGTTTGTTATTAGTCTTTGTTTCCAATCGATATTATTTCCACTTAAACGTATATCACCTTTATGCAAGTGTCAATTAAGTTGATTTTAAAATGACTACTTCCTTCAGAATGACTATTGATAGAGTCAAAAAATGTTTAAGTCGTAGTGCAAATTGAACTTTATGACTCAGTTTTAAAAGCTGTTTTTCCACAAATGCATATCTGTTTACAAGTTTGGAAACTAAATCACGAACACAGTATAGACGACGGGTGGCTCGTATGAATCAGACAGGTTTCATAACCACTGGTGAACTGAATCCTAATTAAACTGTATGTAGTAATACATAGTAAAAATCTCTTTTCCTTGATTAGTGAGTTGAATTTAAAACGATGTGTAGAAGTGGGTAATGTTATAAATAGATGTGTTATGTTTTAATTGTCTTTTAATGCATTCACTTTCTTTTGTTATCGTTTGATGTGGTGGTATATTGATGATTATAATAAATCGATCTATTATTTTAGTTTTTCGATGCAGAGGATTTCATAAATTAGTTTATCTAAAGAAATATTATTAATTTTGTGTTACGATTTCACGCTAAAACGGCTGAACGGATTTGGATGAAATTTAGCACATGGGTAGACCATGACCTGGATTAAGACATAGGATACTACTTATCCCGATATTTCCACGAGATCCAGACTTAAGCGGGTAATACCGGGTGGCGCAGCTAGTGAATAATAAAACTTTAAGTAAAGATAAATATGGCGCTAAAGCAATGTTAATTTCATGGGCATTTGAAGCAACTAAATTACAGTAGCTATTAGAATTCAATTAAAGCACGTTACTTGCCTACTTTAAATCAATTATTTTACATTAATTATTTGCCTGCACAATATTCATTACATATTTCAACTGATTAACCTACTAATGCCAAATAACATTGAAATTCAATACGAACAGATTTCTCAATAATTTGAAAATAACGATGTGATTAAAATAGACAGAAACGCACTAAAATTTAATTAAGTTTCTGAAGTATACTGAAGTTGTGGTTAGTTTTGATAGGATATGATTTATAAGTCAGTACACACACCATTGTCTGTGTGGTGCCGGACTTAAAGAATTGCACCAACCCTTACTTCCCGTGGGTGTCGTAAAAGACGACTAAGGGTCTTATCGGAGAATGGGCAGCAGCGTTCTCTATTTATTCCACCATCATACCATACTGCGATCGCCAACCCGCCTGCCAAGCGTGGCGATTATGGCAAACCCCCCCCAAAATTGGGGGAAGCCTATGTCCAGCAGTGGATGTCTATCGGCTGAAACGACGACACACACCATAGTACCTATAAACAGTTTTGACTGTTTTTTTGGAAATAACAGGCACCGTACAGTATGAAAAAGGGGGCTCCCTGCTTTGATGATTTTGTAGCGGTATCTATAACGCCACATGCGAACAACGCGTATTACTGACGTCACGCAAAGTCCTGCATCGCGCAAGCAGAGTTTACCGCGCAACTAGCATAGATACAACGGCCCGATATAAATTATAGGCAGTTGCCCGCCACACACAACACCCGTCTGGTCGGAGGAACCTTCCTTTTCTATGGAGGTTGAGTGAACTTGACACTCTGTTCCTCATACCTCTATAATTTAATCTGAAGATTCCTTTCGGTAGGCATGTCATTGGCATGTCTTTAGACAAATAAGATCCACGAGGTCCTTGCGTGACACACAAGTACCTCACGAACAATGGCTTTTATTTTGACAGTTCAACAACATTCATTGCATTATTTGCGTTGTTGAGCAGACAAATTTTTAGAACATATGAAGCAATGGTTTAGCAATATCCTTCAAAATTATTCAGATTGACATTGATTTATTGTGTTACGCAATTAGGGTGCTGTTGCACTGATGTGCGACAGGGCCGTCTTTAACCTATTGGAGGCCCTGGGCACATAAGGATCACGGGGCCCCTGTGTAGATAAGAGACAGTAAGAGAAACATACTAATATTTCATAAATGAGGGGCTAGAAACTTGTTGTAAATCGCACTGCAAATAACAAAATAATATTTTAACAAATAATATTAACAATAATAATAATATATAAATAATATTAATAATATTTTAATAATAAAATAATAATATTTTGTCATAGAATCGGGTACTAATGATGCGTAGAATGGAACGGTGGCTGCAAGGAATGTTTCTTATTAGAGCAGGCCGGGGCCCCCGAAGATCGTGGGGCCCTGGACACTTGCCCAGAGTGCCTAATGGAAAAGAGGGGCCTGTGTGTGACCTACTGTGCAAAGAAAGTGACTACGCGATTACGGCATTCTTTGTGGGTACAGTCCTTACGGTTAGGTGTGTCACTAAGGGGAGGACTGCAAGGGACAGGCGGGAACAGCTCAGAATATTTTGGCCAAAACTTGACTCAGGTCTACGCGCAGACTTATCTAGTACAGACGCCAGCACATCAAGCTACCCGAAACTGTCAGATTTTCCCAATCAACTTTGAACCTTATATTTTAGCGATAAAGTTGAAAATCTATTAAAGAAATTTGACAGATTGTTGTAGCTCGATGTGCGGGCGTCTGTACCTATATAATCATGTATTTGAGCTCAATTCATGATAATGTATGGCTGTTGGCCAGTTCTTGTAGGCTAGTTACGAAATGTGAAGCCGATGCAAGATATGAGGTTGAGATATTGAAAATATCTGCTAGTTTTATGTCTCATATGCGAGCGAGGTTTTCTTCAATATTAATATTAATTTTGCAATTTACAAGGCATTAAATATTAACTTGCATTAATGATTACAAGATATTAATTACTTACAATATTTTATACATCGGTAATTATCTAACATGGATGGCATCAAAATATTCCTCATTTGGCTAACAAATTATGTACTTATCTTATTATATGCAATAATAATTTTAAAGATTATTTATTAGCCTATCCTAGAAATATATTCTCACGCAGTCGCACGAAGTCGTAAAAAGCTTAGGTAAGAAACCTTTACTACATACCTAATTATTTTTTAAGCTAAAGCTGTTTTGTTCATTTTAGGTTTTTTTCTTCAGCTGTTTCAATCATAAGCCTGTGTTTGCTATATTTTTCAATGTATTCGACATTAAGTCATATACCAACAAATCATTCCAAAAAAAAAAAAAAAAATTTTAATCTAAATATCAAAATTATGTTGTTTTTGGATAAATAAAGATTTGTATTATTATTATTCTCTTGTCTCCAGTAGATCGCTGTCACTTGAAACTTGTTACCAACTTAACTTACCTACTAAGTACATAGTCAGTAATGCATGTGCATACAACATGGCGTTAACACAAGTAGCAATGATCTGTTGCAAAATGATTTATGATTACAAACAATCTAACTGAACGGGAACACCTACTCATGCATTCAAAGTTTCAAACCTCTATCGACTATACTATATCATTAGCTATACTAGCTTAATAGGTATATATGCATGGCTTATAACACAAAATACAGAGAGTACAGAAGGAAATCTACATACAAAGTGCGCTCGAGCAACGCACACATAGACACCGCTCACGGACACGTTATCTCGGACGGGTTGGGAGTAGTGCGAGCGCGAGTGCCATCCGCTTGAGACACGCGTCTGTGAAGTGCAAAAATGGAGCAACAAAAAAATGGCTATCTAAGCTCGATTTAGGTATATAATAGTTTCCTATTTTGAATCAGTATAAACGAAGTAACTTTTTTGTAAGGTAAATTCACGCCACCAATTATTACGTAAGTTGAAAACATGATTGTTTTGTTTGTGTAGATATTGTGTTGTTTTTAGTGTCTTTTGTTAGGTTTAGGTCTAAAACGGATAGGGCAAAATAAATTGTGTAAATAGGGTAATCCATTTTGAAATTATTAGGGATTTACGATAGTGAAAATTGACTAATGTAAAATTTTATGTGTTTTTGTTCTGTAAACTTTTTGTATTGCAATACTATGTTTATTGTTTTTTATTAATATTGTAGAATAAGCTCAACAATAAATCAAACAACCTACGAGTGCTAGTTTTTTGTGCATAAGTCAAAGTTGACAACCATAGCGCGACCGCCGAGCGTAGGAATGAAAAATGAAGTACATACATGTGATTGCCTTCTGTACTCTCTGTATTTTGTGCCTCTATTGACTATACTGTATTATTAGCTATGCTAGCTTAATAGGTATATGTGCATGGCTTATAATGCCGTCTGTAATTGACCTACGATACGGCAAAGGCATAGATAGATAAAGGAGTTTATCTATGAGCAAAGACTTCTAGCCATTCAAAGAAAGCCTTTCCAGGCAGCTCACTGTATCAGCGATTACGAACAATTACGAAGTCCAGGTTTTCCTTTCATTGTTTTTCTACGCTATGCATGGGTAATTAAACCCCATTAGACGAGGTTACACTTAGTATGTAACCCAAAGAAACCCTTAATCCCTCTTCGAAAATAATAATTATTGATACTTACAAAAGTTATAATTATTCGTCTCGAAATAAAAAAAAAAGAAAAGCAACTAAAATAGTTTTCCCGGATCTTAAACATTCATTCATAAACAATGTCATCATCATCTGCCTAGCCTTTTTCCAACTACGTTAGGGTCGGCTTCCAGTCTAACCAGATGCAGCTGAATAATTAATAAGCAACGTGTAATTACCTAACAAACTGATGATCTTAATACTCCTTTCTTACTTGCAGTTCTCCCTAATATCCTATAAAGTTTCTTCAACAGTTTATAAACAATACCAAACTATATACCTTCGTTCTCCAGTTCCTAAACGTAATGTTGTAATCAGAGAAAGGTCACTGGCCTTACAGTTAACATTTCCTTTGAAATACTGGCTAAATGTGAAACCTGATACTTTGTATATCTTAACTACAAACGGATAACGTCATGATACCTTTAGATTTTATCATGCACCGGATTCTGGTAGACAATTTAATTCATACAATATTGATTTAATATTAACCTAGGTATACGATTGTCTATTGAGAGGAGCTTGTGGCTAAGAAATAACAGCCACACGGGTCGATCGATCAGGTTAAGCTTCGCTTGCCGCGGTTGGTCCGTGTATGGGTGACCATGTTCACATACCAAGACCCTCCGTGCCTCAGAAAGCACGTTAGGCCGTTGATCCCGGCTGTCATTCGTGGATTTTTGACAGTCGTTGTGGGTCGTCAGAAGGCCGAAAGTCTGACAACCAGTCTTACCAAGGGGTATCGTATTACCCAGTAGCTGGGTTGTGGAGGTCAGATAGTCAGTCGCTCCATGTAAAATACTAGTCTACTGGTATTCAGCTGCATCCGGTTAGAGTGGAAGCTGACCCCAACATAGTTGGTAAAAGGCTAGGCAGATGATGTATATGATTGTCTATTACATGAAATTATCACTTTATTAGCTCACAAAAGATCAAACAGCAGATTCAGCACTTCCTCTCTCCTTAACCATCATCATTATATTTTATTTGCACCTGTTTCATGTTTATTGTTATATGTATATATTTATTTCATCATCATCATCATCATTTCAGCCGAAAGACGTCCACTGCTGGACTAAGGCCTCCCCCAAAAGGGGGGGTTTGCCATAACCGCCACGCTTGGCAGGCAGGTTGGCGATCGCAGTATAGTATGGTGGTGGAATGCATAGAGAACGCTGCTGCCCATTCTCCGGTACGACCCTTAGTCGCCTTTTACGACACCCACGGGAAGTATGGGGTGGTGCTATTCTTTAAGTCCGGCACCACACAGATATATTTATTTAGATTAGTATAATATGCTTTATGTATGTATTTATTGTATTATGTAAATGGTACACCACAGACTACCTACAGTATTTGTCTGTCCTTCCCCTTTTTAATCCGTCCAAAGGTTGTCTTTAAAAGATCGCTTTTAGCGATAAGACCGCCCATTGTGTCACCCTTTGTACAGTTTCTATAATTATGTCTGTAATTAATATGGTGTACATAATAAAGAGTATTCTGTTCTATTTACATAGATACATAAACCCTCGCCTTCTTCCCATGAGGATAGGCAGAAACTACAGAACGCCACCTGCTACCAAACAACAGCAGATTTACTGATATAAAATTTGCTTCAATTCTGTAAAAAAGCAAATTATGAAAACCGATACATTATTCAAAAATGTAACGTGATATACCTACAAATTCCTCAACTCAACAAAGATGAAAAAGGGACTTACTTCGAATATAAGTACCTACATATCTAAAAACTTACTTCAGTAGAATTTGAAACGAATTAGGAGCCCATCCCTACATTGCTTGATTTTAAGGAAAATGTCCTCAAAACAACTAAATAACTAAACCTTAGCTTATGATAATAATGCTCGGTTAATAGGGATTATATAAAGATGTTAATCTCGTATAATTCGCTGACGGTCATGGTAGCATTGACCTTAAGAATTAACATGCAAATTGAGACCGAAAGTTAGTTTTATTCGGAGAAAGGCAAATGCATTTTAACATGCATTTGCCTTTCGTTAAATAAAGAAAGACGAGCATTTTTAACTAAGTACTATTAGGCGGACTTAAACTGAAAAAGTCAAAATTCTGCATAATTCTCTTCCTTAATTACATTTACAGAATTTACTTTACTTGTAAAATGTACATAAATAAGAACTAGCCAAGTGCGAGTCGGACTCGCACACGATGGGTTCCGTACCACAAGGCAAAAACGCCGAATAAAACACGTTTGTTGTATGGGAGCTGTAGTTAAATATTTATTTTATTCTGTTTTTAGTTTTTGTTGTTATAGAGGCAACAGAAATTTTCAACTGTATAGCTATCACGGTTCATGAGATACAGCCTGGTTCATGAGATACAGGGTCCCGTTTTTACCATTTGGGTACGGAACCCTAAAAAGGAGAGGGGAAAGATTCGTCCGCATCGTTGTCAACAGGAAAAGTGCCCAAAAGACTGGCAGCATTATCTTAGGTTTCATTTTCTTATTACTTTTTTTTAGGATCCAAATACATCTATAAATACATAAATACAGCAAATCCTAACCAAAGAAATCAATTTATATTAATATGGGTACCGTTATTAATTAACTTTATGATTACGTACAAATACATAAAATAGTCTTTGACAAGTTTTTTTTTTTTTTGTAAATTTTTTTGCTCGTCCATGGAACATGAGACTTGAACAAGTTGAACATACGTAACTTGGCAAGAGTCGTTAGATGCGTTTCTCCTTTCTTTAACTTTCTTATAAACAGACATGTCTAAAAATAATCTATAGCAATAACCATAGTATAATGACAAACAATAAAAGTGTCAATTTTCCTGTTACACTAATTGTATATAATATGCGCTAACTTACTACGCCAAAACCTTGCCAAGTTACGTGCCAGCGACTATAAAGCGCTTCACACACGGCAGCTATAATGTAAAGATGTATATTATAGCACGATACATCTCATTATGTCTCAGTCTGTGTGGTGCCGGACCGCCTGTGTGGTGCCGGACTTAAAGAATAGCACCACCCCATACTTCCCGTGGGTGTCGTAAAAGGCGACTAAGGGTCGTACCGGAGAATGGGCAGCAGCGTTCTCTATGCATTCCACCACCATACCATACTTCGATCGTCAACCCGCCTGCCAAGCGTGGCGATTATGGCAAACCCCCCCTTTTGGGGGAGGCCTATGTCCAGCAGTGGACGTCTTTCGGCTGAAATGATGATGATGATATCTCATTACATCTTTCCATAGAAATCGTAAGGAGACCTCACACGACTGCTATAATGTATTTTTTCAACACACTTGCTCGTAAAGTGGCTCTTATTGAACCGCTTTTAGGTCCATAATGCCGTGTATTAAAAACGCGTGCTTTTTCTTTACTTTAATCCACATGTGCTTTATTTCCACAGATAACTATTTACTAGTCGGAGATTCGCGCTTTTTAATCTCATCAATTCACTTTTTTTTAAATAGTCTGTATTGTCCTTGGTCCCAAAATGAACTAATATTTATTTACCTTAAGGTGAATGCGCAGGGTTTACGGACAATTTAAGGTGAATGCGCAGTGGTAGACCGCGAAATTCAAATTTTCTTTTGCAATTTTCAGATCAGTGTCAGGTTGTATCTTGATAGAAATATGATTTGCGACTATAATAGGTACGTCTTTACAGAATTATAATCATTTGAAATATTAATACATCTTTCTTATGGAAAAGTTCTTAGGGAAAAAATCTAACTTAAAGATTCTATTCTAATGACTTTAGTTCTGTAAATACATATATATTATAGTCGCGAATCATATTTGATCAAGATACAACCTGACACTGACCTGCAGATTAAAAAAAAAACGTAAGAAAATTTTAAAAATTGTTCGTGGTCTCTTCCAAAACCAAACGGAAAAGACCCTGACCGGCGTTCTATTATTGCGGATTCTCACTGAACTAATGTATATTTCTCTATGCCAATAGTACTTTCTAATTCCATACTAACTATACTACAATTGTTTTGTTTTTTTTTTTTTATATGGCGGTCTGTTGTCAGAGCCTACATGCTCTGTGATCAGTGCTTTTATTTACACTTGCGCGCGCATTGATAGTGCTGGCTATGCGGAAAGACAAAAACAGCGCGCCATTTTCCATACAAGTTAATATTTAACAATACAAGTATGTTTTTTTCCTCGCAAGTGTGTTGAAAAACGTCGTATGAAACGCGTGTGCATTGATCATTATACGCTCGGCTTTCTTATCGCACTCGCCTGCGGCTCGCGCGAATAATACCGCCTCGAGTATAATGATCAACATAGCACACATGTATCATAATGTACTATTACAATGTGGAGACATTAATTAATTATACATTAATATACATTATAGATGCCGTGTGTGAAGCGCTTAAAACTGGCGAAGTTTAGGTGTACAGTCACGAACATAAGTATGAATACACTTGGCTTTATTCAAAGGCGATTTTCTGCTTTATTTTTGAATGAAATTTTATGTTATTGCGAACATAGTATTTTCGAACCCATAGGTTTATGTAAAGTGTCGTTTTTCAACTTTGCATTCGTTATTTCGTGAAAAAATCGCAATTGAAAGTTGCCAAGTGTTGACATATTAGTGCTCGTGACTGTACAATAGGTACTTCTCGTCCTAACTCTTCAGGGATTACAGGCATGATGTTTATTATCTGTCTATTTAAAAAAATATGTCAAACACAGAGCGGTGACATTTGATCAGCCGTATGTCGCCACCGCCACCACATTTGACGCTACATTAGCCCGCCAATTTTCTCTCAAGTCACGCAACCTCACTTACGATCACTTACAAAATATCAATTTATTTATAAATAACCTACTAAATAGTTCGTCTTCTTAATTGCATCACGAACATAATAACATAAAGGTGTTATTAAGTGATAATCTTAAAGAACTATTAACCTTTAAGATGGGAAAACGCGCGCGAGTTGGTTTCAAAACACTGGGTTTGTAAGGCATTGTACCACCTCACTCGTGTGAATGACGTGGGAAATACTTGTACAATAACATTTATTACTTTGTGTAATTAATTCTTTTTTTGCATCCAAGGGTGCTTACGGAACCTCAATCCCAAGACTCCGATACACAAACAGAGCCCCTGAGATTTTATAATCTTGAATTTGTCATATACGGGACCCTTACAGGAACGGACTCGGCCATTATGTTTGAGCACGTTTTCACTCTACGAAATTGTAATCTCGAAAAATAAAAATATCGAAAAATACTGTTACAGCCAAATTTGATCGATTTTAAATTTTCCATAGAAACAGAGATTTTTAGTTATGTTTTTTGTTTAAATAAGACTTTTCGTAAATGTTCTCCACTATCTATTTAGACCTTTGTATCCTGCTTATGCGTATGAAGTTTCATTAAAATCGGTTCATTCATTTAAAAAAATAAGGGCTTGATAGTTTGTATGAACTGCCGTACGGCGTAAACGCTCTTAAATGAAACACGCGGTTATTAAAATACCTGTTTGATATTCAATAAGGTGAATAGGCGATATTTAATATATTGGCAATAAGAATCCTCCTTGCTCATACGCCGATAAAGCTGATATAAGATGCTTTACTCAAGTGAATAATCAGTTTTGCTTCATTCCACTTTCACACGACACCGAAAAAATTACACAGAAATAAACGCGTTCCATCATTAAAATAAGTGATGTCACTCGGAAAGCTGCTAGGCTTAAATGGAATTGGGCTGGACACATCTGCCGCATGTCAGACGATCAATGGGCCAAACTGGCTGACATCGCGGCAGGCCTAAGCGGAGATGGCGGGATGAGCTGGACTCCTTTAATAAACATTTGGCCTCGGCAACTCTGGACAGAGAGAGGTGGAAGGAGAGTAGGGAGGCCTTTGCCTAGCAGTAGGACAGTAACGGCTAATAAAAACAAAATAAAACCGGGCAAGAGCGAGTCAGACTCGCGCACCGAGGGTTCCGTAACATCCGGGTTTATGCATAAGGTTTATGTTTATGAAATTAAATGTTTTTTTTTATTTTTATATTTGAGTTAATTGAATGAAAGGTAAATTGCGGTTTACGATTTATAACGTATTAAAAAAAAACTAGTTACTAGATCTCTTTCAAACCAATTTTCGGTGGAAGTTTACATATATTTTTTTTTATTTTATCATTCTCTTATTTTAGAAGTTACAGGAGGGGGACCCACAAATTACCACTTTGGATGTGCCTCTCACGCAAACTATTCAGTTTAGAAAAAAATGATATTAAAAACCTCAATATCATTTTTGAAGACCTATCCATAGATACCCCACCACACGCATGGGTTTGATGAAAAAAAAATTTTGAGTTTCAGTTCTAAGTTCTAAAAAAAAATTTTAGAACAAAAACAAACAAACAAAACGAAACGCACAAATTTTTTTTTTCTATTTTGTGTGAAAATCTTAATGCGGTTCACAGAATACATCTACTTACCAAGTTTCAAAAGTATAGTTCTTATAGTTTCGGAAAAAAGTGGTTGTGACATACGGACGGACAGACAGACAGACAGACAGACATGACGAATCTATAAGGGTTCCGTTTTTTGCCATTTGGCTACGGAACCCTAAAAAGGTATTTGCTCATTTTATTTTTCGAACATTCCGAGCGCGAGTTCGACATCGTTGGTTTGGTTGACTAATGAATTCATTTTTCACTTCTGATTCATTTTGTGTCCAGACGTTTCACTTCGAGTGAAAGACATAAATTAACAAATGAAGAAACAAGCAGGCAGTAGCAGTTGCAGTGGAGTGGCAGTTTGATTGAAGTACCTACTACACATCACTTAGCTGCCTCGGCTTATTTTTAATTATTTTATTTTTGGATTGTTGTTTTGTTAAGTACTATTTGTTGTACTCTGGACGCTTTTAACGCGTACGTCTTTTTTATTTTTTACATCGTTCTCACATTATCGAATTATAAATACAAAAGTAACGATGTAGGTAACTAATATTCTTGTAAAATATAATTTAAAAAGAGTGTCCATGGAGTTTCTTGCCCGTTCTTCTCCATAGGTTTCTACGCTTTGGAATGGGCAACTAGCTTCATATTTTCTGACTGACCGACTTCTTGACAATTCAAAAGTGCCTGTTAATGGTTTAATTGAAATAAATGCTTTGAGTTTGAGTTTGAGTACGTTACACAGGTTACTGCGGTATTACAAAAGGAAATATTCACTTGCATGTTTTCATTGGCCAGTGTTGTGAACTTTAGCCTCAACTAAACCTACAATCAGTTGCCACATGAGCCTCTAAAGGGCGCTTATGTAAGTAGCTTTAAATATCACTTAGAAGCTTTTCTTGCGTCGTAAATCAAAACAAGAAATAAAAACTACTATTATACAAGAAATAAAAGTACTATTATATCGACGCTAGTAACAATACGAGATTTTATACTGTTATGTATGTATGTGTTACTATAATGTAGGTTTAGGTTAAGGTTTCATCAGGTAGTTAATAAACTGAAGTAGCTAACACACAGGGTGTCCTAGACCGAGTGGTCCAAAGGCAAATGTGGAATAGGAGGTCATATTACCTCTTCAATAATAGGTATATAATTGGGCTATCCTCAATATAAATATATTAAAATAAAAATATATAACATAAAAACCGGTCAAGTGCGAGTCGGGCTCGAACACACAAAGAGTTCCGTACCACAAGGCAAAAAACGCCGAAAAAATCACGATTGTTGTATGGGAGGCCCCCTTAAATATTTATTAGTATTGGCAACAGAAATATATCATCTGTGAAATTTTCAACTGTCTAGCTATCACGGTCCATGAGATACAGCCTGGTGCCAGACAGATAGACAGACGGACAGTGGAGTCTTAGTAATAGGATCCGTTTTTACCCTTTAGGTACGGAACCCTAATTATCACCATTTTTAGAATCTTTATGAAAGATAAATTTATGACATGGTTAAGAGACTATTCGTCAAAGAGCGCTCAAAAATCTTAGATAGTGTAGGAACAGGATAAGATTCTCATTTACAAATTCTGGTGGTATGGATACTTTGACGAAAGCTTTTTGGATTTAATTGTCTTCTGTACCACCAATGGTGAAATTTTCTATCGGTTACCAACCCGCAGTGGGCCCGCGAGGTAGATTATGACCTACTCCTTCTCACAGAGAGGAGGCCTGTGTCCCAGCAGTGGGAACATTATAGACTGGTTACACAACAACAACAAACAACAACAACAACAATATGTGACAACAATATGTGATGACAAAAATATGTTGTTCGTATCACAAAGATAGGTAAGGCTGTCGCCCTTAAAAGCCTTTATTCGAGGGTTCAATGGCCCTCGAGAAAGAGATCTGCGAAAAAAATCTTTCTCACAAAAACTGCGACAAACTTTCTCTCCTGGGAAATAAATCAAGGTAAATAGCTTATTACTTAATTAAGGTGACAATACGAAAGTACACGAATTTTTCCTTCCATTCATACCTTGACGTTCGAATAAGATTTTCTCTCACGGCTACACGATCAGTAAAGTATTTACCTGTAACAAAAACAAAAGGTCGTTATTAGAAAGTAAAATAAGTCACATAAGGCCTTTGGAAATTAAGCATTTAGTCTTTTGTTTTATACAAGAAAGCATGAACAGAGATGATAGAGACTTCTTTAACGTTGGTGCCTTACGTGGAATGAAAATACATTCCCGGACTAAATCGAGCCAGCGTGCATTTCCATATAAGGTATAAAGGCCAAAAACATTTTAAAAAAATTGAGTCAGTGCGAACGATTTTATGCAGTTGTGAAGCCGAAATACTGGCCACCATTTTGATGTCTCTATTGTGCCTAATTTGAATTCACGGCCATTTAAGGAGATGGAATAAACAAAAAGTGCATGGTGGCTCGATTTAGAAGTCCTGGAGTGTATTTTTTTTTCGAGAAGGTTGCACCGTACCAAAACCCTGCACCCATCAAATTTTTTTTCGGTGCGGTTAGTGGAAAAGCTTAGGTGGCGTTCAGTCAAGTGCTATTGAAATCGGTGCTCTGAGTGGAATACCTTAAAAATATTAAGTAAGTACCAGAAATTGAAAAACTTTACAACTATTATTCTGGGTAAGTAAGTAAAAATAAACAAGATTATTTAGTAAATTGAATCTGACCGCTTGTATGAAAATACTGAGGAAAACCTACCTATCTGTATTGTGGTTTCTGAAACCGCCTAGTTACATGCAGTGGGTGTCTTAAGTGGATATTAAGTATAATCATGACATCATAACAAGATAACCAATCTGTTTACCAAGTGATGTTCATGTGTGTCTTGGGTTGAGTCGCTTTGGTTTGGTTTGAAGATTTTCATAGCATCCATGGACTTCTTCTTGGCGGGTCAAAATTACTCTCGACATTATTATCTTTACTTATTTGATACTTATTCCTCAATTTCCTGTCTATGTAGCAGTCTATGACAAAAGCAGATTTAGTAACTAGCTGCGCCCTGCGGTTTCACACGCGTAAATGTCGATTCCGTGGGAATATCGGGATAAAAAGTAGCCTATATGTTAATCTAGGTTGTCAGCTACTTCCATACAAAATTTTATCAAAATTGGTCCGGCCGTTTGAGCGTGAAGAAGTAACAAACATATAAACACACACACACTCCCAAACTTTCGCCTTTATAATATTAGTAAAATATTAACATTTACATAACTACAAATTAAATCATAAAGTTCATCAAATCCCAGCTCCATTTGAACCAATTATGTCCTAAAAGGATTAGCCAATCAGACTCCTACACCAACACCAAACAGGCTTCAACAACAAAGAGGCTTATGTTACTTCATTTTAATTCCACGTAATCCATACGCAAATGACGTGCAATTTGCGGGCCGCAACCGCATTTCTTATGGGAAAACGGTTGGTTACACCTGGCTTCAGGGCCGGACTGAGTGAACGGTACGATTTGGTCAAGGGTGCTAAAATGTGAATGTTGATCGCGCTTTGTTTCTGTAATTTTGTTCGGCGGTATTGTTTTGTGGAATTGCAACAGTCGTCTTCAGATTAACATTTTCTCATAGTGTAACGTTGGATTTGCGGTGAGAGCTAAATAGTATAACATTAACAATCCTAATGTCTTTGGTTTTGCAAGAGCATGAAATGTTTTGCATGAAATGTACCATCTGATTTCTCTGAAGTTTAATAGGAGATCTTACAGGCAAATCAACCGATGCCTAAGACCAAGCTAAAATGAAGAATTAATTCAAACGTTGTTATTGCTTTAGCATCAAAAATCTACTTGAGTATCATTCCTCCTCCCAAGTCCTCCCCTGCCACTTGTTGTAATATCAAAACCTAACTATAGTCACCGCGGCAGAAGTTACCAACATTCTGTGAGAAGAAAACTAATTGCAGAGATTCGCAGCCTGTGAGAGTGTGAAACAAAGCGAGTTAGCGGCACTGCGCAGGCGCAATACTCGTCTAATTGATGATCTCATACAGTAAGTAGCACAGTGTTTTGCAATATATGCTTTATTTTCTATGTCTATTTACATAGTTTTTTTATTTAAATAATTCTCACGACAGAATGAAATAAGATAAGACAGTTGGAATGGATACAGTTCTCAAATATCAAAACTAATATTATTATTAACGTCATCGATTTGTAGTCTTTCTGAGGTCATCACATCTAGCCCAAAGATCCTTAGATGATTGATGAATAAGATATGTGGATAGATGTGGATGGGTGACCATCTTTACATACCAAGACCCCTCCGTGCCTCGGAGAGCACGTTAAGCCGTTGGTCCCGGCTGCTATTCGTGGATCTTTGACAGTCGTTACGGGTCGTCAGAAGCCCGAAAATCTGACAACCAGTCTTACCAATGGGTATCGTATTACCATGGCCATGGCTGGGGGGCTACGGGAATCCGTAGCCCCCCAGCCAGGGGGACATGCGGGGCCCGCGAGATAGGCGGGCATGCGCGGGGGAGGTTGTAGACGCAAAGGCTGAGCCGGATTCCCATGCCCCCCCAATCAAGGCGATGAGGGAACACCGCTGAGTTTTAGTGGGTATACTGCCACTCTGGCAGGGAGTCCCACATACTCCGTCTCGTCCCCCGACGAGCGGAGATGCGTAATGTCATTTCTCAGCGAAAAAAAAAAGGCAGTCGGCAGTCTATGTAAAATACTAATGTACAGCTGAAATGTAATTAAGAGAAACAAAAGTATGCCAAGTTATATTAGGTCTTAAAATGTTATGCAAATGGATAGGGAACCGAGATAAAAAGCCTCTTATGACTAACGAGGCATAAAGAACGTTGGGCGTTTCCAAATGATCGTCGTAGAAATTCTCGATTGACTGTTGGAAGAGCTGATAATTATAGTGATGTTTGTAATTTGAACGAGATAAGCACCGATTTCATTATATTTTTACATTCCCAGATGATATTATCGTACAAAAGAGAATGATGAACTTCGTTAAAAAATATAATTAAAGTTCGAAATCAAAACCTATTGTTTGTAGACAGGTGCTAATTTGTAACAGATTTTCATCATAATTATAACGTTTGAAATTTAATCATTCACTGCTAAGTATTTGTTTCAATGGAGCGGTTAGCAATAAGACCGCCCATTGTGTCATTTCTACATTTATATCTATCTATCTGTAACTAGCTTCTGTCCGCGACTTTGTCCGCGTGAAATTTCTCGTTCCCCTACCCATCCCATCGCATTGTATCACCTGCCCACGCTATTACCTCGTTTCCGCTTAGTGGTCTTTCTAGTTAAAAACACTATAGCCTTTCTCAAGAATTGGGCTAACAAATGCAACAATATTTTTTGAAATCCGACTGGTAGTTTCAGAGAGTAGCTCGTTCATACAAACAAACAAAAAAACAAACAAGTCTTTAGCTTTATTATTAATATACTTATGGTGTACATAATAAAGAGTATTCTGTGTAACATCTATCTATCTGGGGGCCTAAAAAGGCCAGTTTGGCAGAATCATAAAAGGATAATATTATGAATCAAAATGGACGGTTAACTGTTAAGTTAATCGTATCAAATCCCATTGATGAAGGATTTTTCAGTTATTTTTTTTGTCTGTGCTAAAATACCAATCAATCCAATCCAAATCCCATTCCAATCTCTTTGATTATACCTACGTAGTGCATCGAAAAAGAGATAAACACGGGCTGTCTTCGCCATATTATAATTCACAATGTTATCCTTTTATGATTCTGCAAACTATTTTACCTCTTTTATAAGAAGAATTATTATTTGTTAAAGCATCTACAGTTTAACACCAATTAAAGTTTCGTTTAACAAATATACCTACAAATATTGGCTAGCGAATTCATTGTTTATTTTTAGAGGTGATTACAAATACGTTTAATATAATAAGAATAAATAAAGCTTTCATAACAATTGCATCATCGATTTATAAAGCCGAAACACAACGCAAATGTTTTTAGCACATCAATGTAATAAATTGTAAGGTGTGATGTACAAAAACGTGTTTTAATAGTTTAGTTAACATTAGCTAAATCATAGTTCAACCCAAGCCTAAACATGACGTCACTCATGTCTCACTCAATTTTATCAAACACTGAGGAAAGTTCCTAAGACATTTTTCTAACTAACGTTATCATTGGAAAATCAATCTTATCGTCAACAACATAAGAGTTATAAAACTGCGTAAAAAGAAAGCAATACAATATTTTTTTACTAACAGATTGACTAGTAATAGCCATATCGGCCGATCACAAAACCGGATCTCTTCTATTTGATATCATTTCCAATTCTCTTATTTACATAGACATGCGAAACAAAGATAAAACGGTTTTTTGGTGACAGCCTTCGCGTTTCGAGGTGATCTTCAGACTGAAGCTGTGTTCTCACGACAGTATTTAAATCGGTCATTTTGAACTCCGTTTTTGAATCGAATGACAATCGTATCAAGAGAAAACATGTTAAAGTTGATCGAACTTTGTTTTCGATTTTACTCGACCAATGAACCTACATAAAAATTCACGCCACCAGTTGGCTCCACTTTATTACTTAAACTTTATGGACAAGTAAAAAAAAAGGCGGACTTAATGCCTGAGACATTTTCTACCAGTACCTACCAGAGAAAACATGACAGGTGTAACATAAGAGAAAACACGAAAATAATTATAAAATACAAGAGTAAATACATAGATATACATATACATACATATAAACCATAGGTTTAATGTTTTGTCTGTGTGGTGCCGGACTTAAAGAATTGCACCACCCCTTACTTCCCGTGGGTGTCGTAAAAGGCGACTAAGGGTCTTACCGGAGAATGGGCAGCAGCGTTCTCTATTTATTCCACCATCATACAATACTGCGATCGCCAACCCGCCTGCCAAGCGTGGCGATGATGGCAAACCCCCCCCCCAAAATTGGGGGAGGCCTATGTCCAGCAGTGGACGTCTATCGGCTGAAACGACGAACGACGACGACATATAAACCGAATAAACTTAAGAGGTCTTCCATTTCGACAATGAATATAAAATATATGATGACGTTCATCATTCAGTCACAAAAGAAAATATAGGGGCTTTGACACTTTTGATAGGTGACGGACCTGACGGACCTGACGTATCAGTGCTGCCACCTAATGAATGGCATTTCAAAAAACCCTCATTACTTGATTGACCAATTGACTTGCCTCAAGAGAACGTTGTAAAATAAAAAAAACCGGGCAAGAGCGAGTCGGACTCGCGCACCGAGGGTTCCGTAACATCCAGGTCTATGCATAAGGTTTATGTTTATGAAATTAAATGTTTTTTATTTTTGAGTTGATTGAATGAATGGTAAATTGTGGTTTATGACGTATTAAAAAAAAACTACTTACTAGATCTCGTTCAAACCAATTTTCGGTGGTAGTTCACATGGTAATGTACATCATATATTTTTTTTAGTTTTATCATTCTCTTATTTTAGAAGTTACAGGGGGGGGGGACACACATTTGACCACTTTGGAAGTGTCTCTCGCGCAAACTATTCAGTTTAGAAAAAAATGATATTAGAAACCTCAATATCATTTTTGAAGACCTACCCATAGATACCCCACACGTATGGGTTTGATGAAAAAAATAATTTTGAGTTTCGGTTCTAAGTATGGGGAACCCTAAAATTTATTGTTTTTTTTCTATTTTTGTGTGAAAATCTTAATGCGGTTCACAGAATACATCTACTTACCAAGTTTCAACAGTGTAGTTCTTGTAGTTTCGGAGAAAAATGGCTGTGACATACGGACGGAAAGACAGACAGACAGACGGACAGACAGACAGACATACATGACGAATCTATAAGGGTTCCGTTTTTGCCATTTGGCTACGGAACCCTAAAAACGATCGAGATTTCGAGATTGAAGACTCGTCACAGCCATATGTTTTTAATATTAATATATTTTTGCAATAATAATACGTATTTAGCAACGAAATAATGCGAACTTTGACATTGACGCAATCATTATTCGTCCATTTAAAACTAATTTTACTCTTTGACATTTACTGGTTGATGTTTATGCTGGTTTTTAGCAGTAGATTTGACAACGAAAGGTTTTCGTAAGCTTTATTTGAATCAAGTTATTATTGGTCTGATTTCAGTCAATGCTCACGTAGAAAATACAATAGACATACTGTAAAAAGTTTTATTTGAAAATATAAAACTTATTCTCATGGCACGCGCCACCAAATCTCAGAAGTCAGATGTCATTTAAATAATATCCTGTATACCTACTTACATCTTTTGCCAACTATACACAACAAGTAACATTTAGGTATTGCACAATAATTTACGTCATTTTGACACAAGCTTCCTACACTAAAATTGGCAGCAGGTGTAAATGTATGTGCACTACAAACACGAAAAAAGTCACCTAATTCAGGAAGCTAGGGAACCGCTCTTACAGCCTACATTCAAGTAGATCTGATGAAAGTAGTTCTGAACGTTCCTGCTAACACTGGAGGTATACCCGGAGACAGTTGTGATAAGTGACATCGCCATAAGACGATGTTTCGTAATATGTACATTAAAATGCCCATATGTTCACCTGTCAATGAGGCGACGGGTTAATCTTGAATGGTTTAATATCGTATGAAGTTTGTACTTTGTATACAGACTGTACAGATAACTGTAAGGTGTTGAATTTGAAGTAGGAAAAAATTAAGTAAACATTGTTGGTTGACTCTGTGATTTCCTGATACTAGGTAAGGATGTACTTATCTTAATACAGGTTGAAATTGAAAACATGCACCAAATCGAAATGGGAGATTGTACTCATCATTATGAACAACTTTTACTATGGGACCAAACCTGCTCCTAAAGTTTTTGCTTAGAAGATCCACTGATCAAAATATCATAATATAATCTTGCACCAAGGATCATTAACTTAGATAATCTTACTACACCTCATTACTCTACCTCATCCTGCTAATGAACCATCGTCGATTATCTAGAAAGTCCTTGGACCATAAACGAGTATGCATTAACAGAAGCTTAAGTAGTTAAGGCACTCCATACTTAATGAAGATGCTCCGGGTGAACTTGAATCGAGGCGAAAATTACGAAATGTTGGAAATCAAAGAAATAAATCTTCCAATAATATTATTATAGCAAGCGACGCTTCAGATTTATCTAGACTTTTTACCAATTCATAAAAAAAAATCAACATAAATATTTAAATAATTGCAAAAACAGAGACACCACCTTATCGGTAATCTGGTATAAATCAAATGATTAGCTTAAATGTTTGTAAAGTGTGATCAAATACGCAAAACGTAGCCTTGGATTAATCGTTTGAGATGCAAATGTTTTAAGTTTCTTCGTATTATTCACAGTTTGATCATATTGTATAATAATGCACACATAAAGAAAGAAAATACATTTATTTAGCACAGACTAAAAGACACAATACGCCAGATACATACATCCGATAAAAATAAAAATCAAATAAAAAATGTAAAGTCCGATGTAAGAAATTAGCAGAAAAGTGTGCCTCACGGCTGCGCTAAAAAGGTGCAGTTCACCAAAACGCCAGACAGCTAGTGCCTGACGCTGGTTTTCAACTGGACCTGATCATAACAGTAACTCTATAGACACAATACGCCAGATACATACATCCGATAAAAACAAAAATTAAAATCAAATAAAAAGTGTAAAATCCGATGTAAGAAATTAGAAGGAAAGCGTGCCTCACGGCTGCGCCAAAAAGGTGCAGTTCAGCAAAAATGCCAGAAAACTAGTGCCTGACGCAACTGGACCTGATCATGACATAACATATAACAGGGTTAGGCAGAGGTATCCTATAATACATTTCCCTAGTTATGTTTTATTCCCATGTAGGGGCGAGCCTATTGCCATCAAATAGACACAAATCCAAACTCCAGGCTGCTACTGAGAACTGGAATTTTCAAGATAAATTCAGATATTTCCAGATAGAAAACCTAATAGCAATGATGTTGATGTTGTGATTTTGTATCATGTCTGAAGATAAATACAGAGCTAACACGAGTAGGTACTACAGATGTTAAGAGCTAATGCTTAGAGGATTTATGCATAAGCTGGTTATCTATTTTGAAAAGGAAACGTTGGCTTCACATAATAATATAATATAATATAATATAATATAATATAATATAATATAATATAATATAATATAATATAATATAATATAATATAATATAATATAATATAATATAATATAATATAATATAATATATCTTTATTTCACATAGTTCGAAGATAATAATAATTACTTAATAATATTCTTTTTTTCACTTCAATACACAAACATCAATGTAACTCTTGACTAGGAGGCTTGACTGGCTCTTGTACTAGGAGTTCCTGTACCACAAGAGCCAGAACATCAGTGTAGCCCTAGCCAATAATAATATTTGAATATTATTTGAATAATTATGTAAATAATAAGTGTTTCAGAACACGGTGAGACAGGAGCATTTTCTGCGTATCTAAATTTTGTACGAGTTTTTTGTATACAGTGTACCTAATGTTTATCCTTGATTTATCTTTTCTCTCTGTCTGAACCACACCTTACAAAACAGGCAAAATTCGAGTAGCAACAATACAACTAACAATATTTTACTTACAAAACCATTTTACTTTATTAACAACCACGTTTACACAAAAATTTCCCTGGAAAAATCACGCTTATTATATCGCCGACACTTCCAGTTTGCAACAAGGTGAAAACGGAACGACACCGGCGCGAGCGCATAGACGCACACACACGTACGCTCGCGTGTGTGGGTTAGCTCTTTCTTCATAGTTCAGTATTATTGGCGCAAGTCACATTTCTTTGACTACATTTCGTAGTTTTAGCTTATCATTCACTAGTTTTCATATTCATAAGCGGGTTCGTATTGCGTATTTAACCACCTTATTAAAACTATAACACGGAGCAATTTTATAACCTACACAACCTTCAGATTGACCATACAAATTTCGAGGTTCAAGTTTGGCCAGCGTTTGTAATACATGCAAAGATGGAAGTGGTTGGTGTGCAAATTTGTTAAGTGGCATAAATCTCACAGATGATTGCTTATTTCTTTATTGCTGTTCATGATAGAAACGGGGATATAAAGGTCGATGACGCGGTTGAATGCCGTTATTACAGAAACAATTAAAAAGCCATTGTGTCTCGCTTGGATCCACGTTCAAGTTTTAATATTCGAGTAAAGTAAATGCAAAATTCAGGTCTGCCTTCAAAACGTTGATCACTTTGGACTTTGTCACTTTAAACTCGTTCGTTGACGCGTCATATTGTAGTCACCATTTGCATCGTATAATATGACAAGGTTCTAAGTTAAGGTTTTCGTAAGTTCACCGTGTGTACAGACGCCAGCACATCAAGCTACAACAATAAGCATAAGGTTCAAAGTTAATTGGGAAAATTTGACAGTTTCTGGTAGCTTGATGTGCTGGCATCTGTACATAGAGGATACTTAGGCCGCTTTCACATATAGGCGACTTTAGCAGCGCGACAGTCGCGCGACCGTCACCCATTCAGAATTTCATAATAAAAACAGAAGCGCACCAGCCGCGCGTCCGCTGCGCTTCTGTTTTTATTATGAAATTCTGAATGGGTGACGGTCGCGCGACTGTCGCGCTGCTAAAGTCGCCTATATGTGAAAGCGGTCTTAGACTTACCATGACAAGTTAAAACAATCTAATGATTTCTATCAAACTTTTAAGTCAAACACATACATGGTTTTTTTTTATTTAATAAGCTATTTTACAATATAAATCCGTTATGTAGGTACGACCGTAGCAATAAATAATATTGGCAGTTATACTCTTATTAATAGCATGTTTCTACTTAAAACGACATTAGGAGTAAATAAAATATATGAACGGGTCTATTTAAGGGGCAACGACACCGCAAATCGATGATACGATAGGAGTGAATATTCTTTTTAGCGAAATATGTTTTAGTAAAACAAAGTTGCATTATATCTTTAAAAAAAAGTGTTAAGTTCAGTACATAAATCAGAAATCTACGTTTTGAATTGATGAACTAAATAAATCGACAAAAATATATCTAGTGATCATAATATTATGTCTACAACAAACCATTCATCAATAAAGTGCTACCCACCAGATGCAATATTTTGTAAAGAATTTAAAGTTTCTAATCTAATATCTTTTATAAGTGTGCGAAATAATATAGATAGGATATTTATGAGTTTAACCGCAGCTGCCCTCAATAGCGAAATATTGCAAATTAATCTTAATCAGTATTACGTTAATATTATACTATTTAGAAACCGATGTCGGAGTGAAACTCTTACGGAAAATAAAAATAATCGCATCAAATCCATTGCTAAAATTATTTGGATAAGCCTATATAACGCCTATTGTCTGTGTGGTGCCGGACTTAAAGAATACCACCACCCCTTACTTCCCGTGGGTGTCGTAAAAGGCGACTAAGGATCGTACCGGAGAATGTGCAGCAGCGTTCTCTATGTATTCCACCACCATACCATACTGCGATCGCCAACCCGCCTGCCAAGCGTAGCGATTATGGCAAACCCTCCCAAAATTGGGGGAGGCCTATGTCCAGCAGTGGACGTCTATCGGCTGAAACGATATAACGCCGACGAGTACTTCGACGCCTAAATGTCCTTTGTTTTTGTATTTATTTAAGTATCTAATGTAAATAGTTACTTACTTAGAAAAAAAACGGTGGCACTCTGGGAGTGCCGACAGAAGTGAAAACAAAACACAAACAATACTTTGCCATCACTCACTGACATATCGGATATACATTAAAACCGAGTACATCCCGAGGACAGCCGAACACATCCGAAGCGAGAATTTTTTTAATCGTCTTATAAACAAAACACGCGCGGTGTCGCTTACGGTAACAGTGGCGGGAATCCATTGGATTTTTCCCATCTCAGAAAATTCCCAACGCGCCTAAAGAAGTACCTATTCACTTCAAAAATAAAGTTCCAATTTATACATACCGCCTGTAATCCTCGAAAGGTTATGCAGAGGTGTACCCTATAATAATAGTACACCCACATACCCACATCACCAGTTATGTTAAAGCCGTAATAGTAATAGGGCGACCTATTGCCACCAACCAGGCACAAATTTAAAGTCCCCGCTGCTAGTGAGAAATGTCAATATGGAAAACACAATAGCACTCTGCCCGGACCGGGAATCGAACACAGGGCCTCGCACTCCGCAGTAGCGCTTGCGGCCACTAACAACCGGCTAACAAACAAACATTACCACACCATTCATCCTGTAGCGGTACCTACAACGCCACATGCGAACTACACGTCATACTGATGTCACGCAAAAACCTGCATCTCACAAGCAGAGTTTACCGCGCAACTAGCATAATTATACAGGTTGAAATTGAAAACATGCGACAAACCGAAATGGGAGATTGTACTCATCGTTATGAACAACTTTTACTAAGAGACCAAAGCTACAATCGCAAAAAAAATCAGCTGTTCCCTACATTTTGACGAGTTATGCGAACATAAATGTAGGAAACAGCTGATTTTGTTTTCGCGATTTCAGGTTTGGGCCCATAGTAAAAGTTGTTCATAATGATGAGTACAATCTCCCATTTCGATTTGTCGCATGTTTTCAATTTCGCCCTCTATATAACGGCCCGACATGAATCATCGGGCAGTTTCCCGCCAGACACAACACACGTCTGGTCGGAGGATCATCCCTATTCTATGGACGATGAGCGAACTTTACACCCTGTTCCTCATGCCTCTATAATCCCACTAAACCCATTTGCGTCCCACTAATCACTCACCAAAAAAATTACCGTTCGCAAATACACCAATTGTGTACCACAAATATGTACATATATTAGCAGAACGACTGTAAACCGCTTCCTTCCCACCAAACGACACTTTCTTTCCTTCAATAAACGGAACACATACGTTACTCAGTACTAATTACTTGCACAAGTATTGCACAATGTAGGAAGTGCTCCTTATGAAGCATCTTGATTGATACTTTGACTGTATTACTGCTTCCATGAGAGAAATGGAGAATAAAGCGTGGAGGCGTTATGGAAAACTCGACGGTAATTGTATGGGTGAGCTGCATGGGAAATAAGACTGTGACAACCCTACAGTATTGTAAGGTTCATGAATACTTTTCTATGGGCAGACACTGCAGCATAGATCATTAGAATAATCAGTCTATAATGTTCCCACTGGTGGGACAGGCCTCCTCGCCTCGATGTCGCGCGGACCCAGTGCGAGTTGCTAGCTGTCACATGTCATCGAATTATTTTTCTCGCACACTGGATTATCAAGGCACTGCTTAGTACCGAGAGTTGAAAATCAAACGGTGTGTTTTTTGACGCGCTGGGATGGGCTCTGTTGGATTCTCAATGCTCGGCTGAACACCGAGAGTTAAAAATTCAGTGCGCGATAAAATCCCGCAGCGATATTTTTACGTAAGTGCAAACGAGGGCTTAGGGTTGTCAGGTCAACCTGGCCAAGTAGGTACTAGGACATGAGCACCCAAGAGTACCTACTTAGAAATGTAATAGCCCAAACTGCACCATGATAAATCGTATCTATATTATTTTTAAGAGTTGCAACCAGGTGTAGCCGCTGATTCAAATATGTAAATATTATTCAAATGTAAATAAAATATTTGTTGTCAATTAAAAGATATTATAATTTAAAGTCTCGTGACCAATTGACAGTTTTAATTAGGTTTGATTGAATGACTGGCAAATTCAATCAAGATTAAATAATTTAAATGTGTCAATCTTGCTTAAAGTATTTCGGATGATCTTTTCATAATGTCACATAACACATAATGATAATATCAGTTGGGAAATATCTCACTGATACTCTCAAATCTTATTGACCTACAAATTATGTACGCTATTTTAAATGTATGTACTTCTAAAAACTGTTTGGGCTTCAAATGATGCACACTTTTTTTTAATAATTAAGCCTCTTTTTAACTTTTTGGCCTTTGCTCACAGTTGGTCGCAGTAACTAAGTTAGGTTAGCAATGTGACCAAAAGCGCGCGAGCCGAGCGAGCGAAGTGAGCTATGCCGTGGGAGCAGCCGGCGAGCGCTACATCCAAGTTGTTGCTTGTCTAATAAGTATTTTTAGGACCCAAAAATAGGATGTATAACTATTTGAGGTTCGATTAAATACATGACAAATTCATTTTTAGTTTTTTAATAATTTTATGAAATTACACTTTCAGGGGGGAAAAGGGGAGGCTTTTGCTCTGCAGTGGGACAATACAGGCTAATTAGATTAGATTAAGGAACAATTGGCTATGACGAAGCTAGAACATAGTAAATTGACCATCATCATCATCTTCAGCCTAGCCTTTTCCCAATTATGTTGGGGTCGGTTTCCAGTCTAACTGGATGCAGCTGAATACCAGTATTTTACATGGAGCGAATGCCTATCTGACCTCCACAACCCAGTTACTGGGTAATACGATACCTCTTGGTAAGACTGGTTGTCAGACTTTCGGGCTTCTGACTACCCGTAACGACTGTCAAAGATCCACGAATGACAACCGGGACCAACGGCTTAACGTGCATTCCGAGGCACGGAGGGGTCACGGTATGTAAAGATGGTCACCCATCCACAGACCAACCGCGGCAAGCGTAGCTTAACCTGATCGATTGACCAGTGCGGCTGTTATTATTTAGCCACAGGTCTCTCAAGATAGTAAATTGACCAACAAAGTGATATTTGGCAAGTGCCACTTACAAAAGCCTCTACAAAAAAGAAAGACACAAAATGCATTGATACAAATAACTCCTCTGACACGACACGAAATTAAACCGCAAGACTTCCGTAAACAAAACGAAATAACAGCACTGCACTAAATTACATCCTGTTTCCACCGTTTATTTACTTGAATAGTAAATAATTTATAACAACTACAGCCAGTCTGTTCTGTAAAACACTCAACGTATAGGTAAACTTATATGAAGTCAGCTTGAAGTGTACTGTCATCTTAAGTGTCGCTAGGAAATCTAGGGATTCACATCTCACTTCAGTCTCACTTCAGTCTGTGTGGTGCCGGACTTAAAGAATACCACCACCCCTTACTTCCCGTGGGTGTCGTAAAAGGCGACTCAGGGTCGTACCGGAGAATGGGCAGCAGCGTTCTCTATGTATTCCACCATCATACCGTACTGCGATCACCAACCCGCCTGTCAAGCGTGGCGATTATGGCAAACCCTCCCAAAATTGGGGGAGGCCTATGTCCAGCAGTGGACGTCTATCGGCTAAAACGACGACGACGACGACATCTCAATTCACCTAAGTTATCACGGAAAATCGTACCGTGAAAATTTAGGTGAAGTGAGCTGTCAATAGCGTCAATTCCTAGCATCAGGTGGAATGACAGATCACTTCAGGTAGGTTTTCACGGTGAGATTTTTACAGAAGAGCACTACAGGACCTCGTTGGTCTAGTGGTCGCAAGGGCTACAGCTGAGTATGAGGTCCTGGTTTTAATTCCCAGGTCAGACACACTGTTTTTGGGTGTTACCCATGTTAAAGGCCGGGTACTGTATAGTCTATTGTTATTAGGGTACTGTATTATTAGTATTTTAAGTCTGTTACCTTAGTGGAGTTTCAATTTATTGAGAACTGGCTGCGCCCCGTGGTTTCACCCGCTTAAGTGTCGATTCCGTGGGAATATCGGGATAAAAAGTACAAAATTTGATCAAAATTGGTCCAGCCGTTTGAGCGTGAAGAAGTAACAAACATATAAACACACACACACACAAACCTTCGCCTTTATAATATTAGTGTGATAGTGTGATTGTTGTCAACAGTGGTAAAGTAATTGCGAGGTCGGCTCCATCTACATACATTACTGTACGACCAAAAATCTTGAAATGTAATTAGATGGCATCTCCGTTACGTAAGAATGCGCGATCTCGAGAAATGCGAAAGTGCCCATTTCTCCTCAGCATAACGTTGAGAGTGTATGGCTGACAAGATTTCTCACTGACTTTGCATATTACTCATAATACGCTCGAGTTTGATCGCGTGAAATATGATTTGGCTCGAATTTTACATATTCGGGAAATACTTAGCCTGACATTGATATAACCTTGAGGGGATTAATAAATCTGGTCGGTAAAAAAAATATCTTTTATTGTGAAGCGGAAACTTGTGTCATCCGAAAAAACGTGTTTTTTAAATCGTGTGTTAAGAAATAAATACAAAAATATTATTTACGCTCATCACGTCATCATGGAGTAGAAAATATTCGGAATTATATTTTTGATCTAAGCTATTATCTTCCTGTTAATCAAGTATAGATAACAACCAAGAAACATAAATTGACGAAATAAACAAACAAAAATAATAATCATCGATCGTAATAGACGTATCAATCAGCAGCATATTGTTGAAATATTACAATACAATGGTGTGAATACCGATTAAAAAAATTAATCACAGACAAATTTTGGGCTATCGAACAATTATGTCTAATTAATTTTAGGTAAACGTGCCTCGGAAAACACGTTAAACCGTTTGCCCTGGCTATCATTTGCGATTTCTATGTGTAGACCTTTGACGGTCGTTACGGGTAGTCAGAACCAGTCTTAGTAAGAGGTATCGTATTACCCAGTAACTGGGTTTTGGGAGTCAGATAGGCAGTCGCTCCATGTAAAATACTAGAATTCGGCTACATCCGGTTAGACTGTAAGCTGACCCCAATATAGTTGGTAAAAGGCTAGGTAGATGATGATTAACAATGACGTAAACGCATACAAAACTGTTACATCTCAAGCACATAAACCTTGAATCACCGCAAAACTTAACATCTTAAGAGAAGCACGCTGTATAGTCAAAGATCGTAACTAAACGACTGAACAAACATCGCTTGATCAGATTACTGTTCGCGACAGTACGACTCATTAGCACTTACGGGTCATCTGTTTGTCAAGTACTGTTGAGTTCATAAGTGAATGAATAATGTTGTATGTTCAAACGATTGTGAGATTATCTGTCAGTTGCGCTTTTGAATGCTGAACGTAAAATTTATTTTAGATTTTCTATTTGATAGCAGTTAATGAGTTAGCTCTAAATGAGTTCATGAAGTGGATTACAGTCAACTCAAAATCCACTCAGCCTATCACAGTCCACTGCTAGACATAGGCCTCTACCAGGAGTTACGGACACCCATGTTCGCATACTCTCCGACAGCGCCTCAGTCCTCCAATCCTTAGATAAAAAACCAGACGCTTACTACGACTGGACAGGAAAGGCCTGCGCCTGGTGACGGGGACCATCACGGGATACTGCTCGCTAAAGAAACACTTTCACACAGGCATAACAGACACTCCCTGTGCAGGGCTTGCATGGAGGCTGATGAAACCATTGCGCATGTGCTGTTTGAGTGCACAGGCGTCGCCCAGATAAGGTCAGAAACCCTCGGGACACCCAGATCGTACACAGATGTTCTTAATAGACCAGTAGACTTAATCAGCTTCTGGAGAGAGGTGGGCTGATTGGAATAACCACCGACGGCCGCCATGGCCCACGCACAATGGTCCACTGCAGGACTAAGTGCGGAAACCAAACCCATAACATAGAACATAGGCCTCTCCCAGGCTAAGCCACAACACAATCCTGTCTTCCGCCTGTAGTCTGTCCCAGACATACTTTTAAGTTCGTCGGTTCATCTAGCTGGAGGGCCTCTCAAACTCCGCTGTCCGATACGGGGTGTCCACTCCAAGCCATCGGTACTTCGACAAACATGGACAGCCCACTACCACTTTCAGCTTGGTTATTCTGCAAGCTATGTCGGCAACTCTGG
Organism: Mesoligia furuncula; assembly: GCA_916614155.1. NCBI lineage: Eukaryota > Metazoa > Arthropoda > Insecta > Lepidoptera > Noctuidae > Mesoligia > Mesoligia furuncula. The sequence continues at coordinate 8,266,049 of OU744794.1, forward strand.
ATCTTTTCCGGATAACTTCATCACTGATTTTATCCTTTAAAGAAACTCCGAGCGTAGTATTCATCAGGAAACTGCTTATCCTTTCTAACCTATTCTGTACGACCGGATTTATGAGATGTCTTTTATTGATAAGGAAATAAATATCATATTAAACTGGCAGGGTTCCTTCCGTCGCACTCGTAAGTGCTATTTATTGGTCAATTAAGTAATTTCATTTTATTATAGGGGAAACGGAAAGAAAATACAATAATATGACATTTATATCAATGTAATATTTTATTGCTTGTCATTGCATGTAACATTTTAAACTGATGAATTAATGAACTACCTAGTGAATTTATGATATTTTAAATTGAAAAGATCACTTTTATATCCGTACTAATATTATAAATTCGAATGTAACTGTCTGTCTGTATGTTACCTTTTCACGCTTAAGCCACTTACCAGAAGGCCAATTCTCCTAATTTAAAACGTTCAAAATCTAGTCGCAGTCTCATCTCGGCGACAAACAAATGTCAAAAACTTGTCAAAATGTAGGGAAATTAATATAGGGGTAACTTAGAGGGGTAGGGGTAACTTGTCAAAATGTAGGTCAAAATGTAGGGGTATTTTTGACAGATTGAGACTGAGATCAGACTGTGAACGTACTTAAAATTACGAGAATTGCCCTTCTGATTTCGATAAAATTTGGCAGAGAGATAGTTTGCATCCCGGGGAAGGACATGGGATAGTTTATACCTCACGGGCGAAGCCGCGGACGGAAGCTAGTATACATATAAAATTCAAAATCCTGACTGACTGATATATCAACGCACAGCCTAAACCGCCGGTCCTAGAGACATGAAATTTGGAAGGTGTGTTGTTTGTAAAGAGTAGGTGGATACCTACTCCCGTGGATAGTAAGAAAGGGTTTTGCTAGTCATTTTATAATGTGCAGAATTATGTAGTCAATGATTTTGGTGCTCGGTCAACCCTAATGAGTTTAGGCGCCAAAATAAATGTACGTGTACTTCTGAATAAATAAATAAAATAAGCAACTTTTCATTCTTGTCCAAGTACTTACACATTCACATAGGCTAGCTAGACTTGACTAGACGCTTATAGGGATCAATAAAATATTTTCGCTGTCATCTATACTTCATCTATACTTTCATCGAGGGGCCGATGGCTAAATAATAACAGCCGCACAGGTCGATCGATCAGGTTAAGCTACGCTTGCCGCGGTTGGTGTGGATGGGTGACCATCTTTACATACCGTGACCCCGCCGTGCCTCGGAAGCACGTTAAGCCGTTGGTCCCGGCTGTCATTCGTGGATCTTTGACAGTCGTTGCGGGTAGTCACAAGCCCGAAAATCTAACAACCAGTCTTACCAAGGGGTATCGTATTACCCAATAACTGGGTTGTTGAGGTCAGATAGGCAATCGCTCCATGTAAAAATACTGGTATTTCGCTGCATCCGGTTAAACTGGAAGCCGACCCCAACATACATAGTTGGGAAAACACTAGGCAGATGATGTATCTATCTATACTTTCATCAAGAACAGGTCTTCAAAATGCTTTCGTCATGTCAAATTAGTTACACAATCATCCCATAATGTTCCCACTGCTGGGACACGTGCCTCCTCTCTGTGTGTCAAATTAGTTAACTAAAATTATTTTACAATTAAAGACATTTTTCTATAATTAAATTCTAACGGATATTACCATAACTACTTCTACAAAATATATGCACATAAAAGACTAGACATCATATCTTACATCTTAACCTTTGACATAGACACAATATTTACATGATATCAATTTAATAAATTCAATTTGACTTAATTTTAACAAGTTTTGGCTTAAAATAATCCGCAAACATGTTAGACACTGAGTATAATTTCAATACCAAATGCATTAAATCATTCAATTGTAATGATCCTCAACAGAAATAAAAATAAAACTACCATTTAAAACAATTCTCGCGCCATTAGTTAAAAACAACACTGTTCCAGAATCGATTTGTCGTTACGTAAACGATTACGCAAAACAAAATCGCAGTGATTAGCCGAAATAATTACCGACGATGACATTGCATCACCAAGTCAACGCGCGAGTGGAAAAACACCTGTTGAATGCTCTTGCGCACCAAAAGAAAGTCACCCACACCACGCACCATTCATGACCGTGAAAGTACATGGAACGTTGAAACAATAAAAAAATAACAATTCCGTGACTACGTCGGACTACGTAAGTTATGTAACTGATAATAATCGCCGTCTACTTAAGTATAACATGTAACTTGACGAGGTAATTAATGAAATGAAGTTAGATTTACTGTCTGTAAGTCATTCTTGGAGAGATATGAACGTTCTAAAATGTCGGTAGCATGCAGTTACTGAAACCATAAAAGGATTGAAAAACAAATCTTTAACGAACTGGGTATAAGCCTGTGTAATTTTATAAAAGAATTAAACTCTTGCAGGAAGGTACCTATACAATTCAAACTCTCGATTTCGTATCTGTTTCAATATACTGGATTTGAATTAATAGGAGATCGCTCTGGGCGCTATGGAGCGGGCTATAATTATTAGTGCTATGCTCCGAGAAATTTTGAAGGACAAAATCATCATCATCTGCCTAGCCTTTTCCCAACTATGTTGGGGTCGGCTTCCAGTCTAACCGGATGCAGCTGAATACCAGTATTTTACATGGAGCGACTGCGTATCTGACCTCCACAACCCAGCCACTGGGTAATATGATACCCCTTGGTAAGACTGGTTGTTTGAAGGACAAAATAAGAAATAAAATTATCCGGAAAAGAACCGAAGTTACCGACATAGCTTGCAAAGTAAGCAAGCTGAAGTGGTAGTGGCAGTGGGCTGACCATGTTTGTCGAAAGACCGATGGCCGGTGGAGCAGACGAGTCTTTTTTTTTTTTGCAGATGGGAAATCATCAAATGACTCCTCCCGCTCTGGGTGGAGCGGAAGGGAGTGTCAGACTCTTACTGACTAAAACCCACCCGTGTTCCTTCCTTTGCCCTTTATGTTCCGGGCCAGCGGTAACCCTTTCGGACAATCCCGCTGAGAGCAGATGAGTCTTGGAGTAGAGACTGCATAGGGGCAAGTTTAGTGTGGGTCGCCGCCCAGTTAGATGGAGCGACGACCTTAACGAGGTGGAGAGGCCTGTGTCCAGATGTGAACTGCAATAGGCTGAGACGAATGAGTTAATAGGAGCTCCTTTTAAACTATAGACAATATAAAATCTAAATTCTATTTTATTTTACAAAACACATAAGAATACCACTACCACATAATATCCGCAATGATTAATGACAAGCGCACAAGGTTGTTTTTAAATCTGTGTCAATAAAGCCTACACGCGTGTTGAAGTTGACCGTACGTCCATTCGTCAGATGGTCGTAACCGATGGATGGTTGTGTCATGATATCATCGGTCTTATTCACACCTAGGTTATTTTGTTAATATTGTTATGTTTTTTGAAATATCTATCATCTGATTATACTAGAGATGTCCTGATACGTTGTCTGTGTAATATGGCTTATCTGATAAACTCCGGACTCGACTCCTGTATAATGTTGCAGTATTTTGATGACCTAGTAAGTCATAATAAATTAGTATCTACACTCAACGACCTTGTAGCCATTAAAATTGCAAAAATTGTAAATAAATTATGTCAAAAAAAAAAATTGCCAACCCCAAAGGGTTGCCAATATTTTTTTTTTGACATAATTTTTTTCTAAATTAGTGGTTTGTAGTGGACCCTAGAGATTTTTGATGTAAATCATGCTCATTAAGAAAAAAAAATTAAAATCTTTGCAAATGAAATTCCAGTCCTAATTAAAAATTGAGCGTTTCATTTCAATGACAATAGATTATAGACTTTTAGGACGCTATGTACAGACGCCAGCACATAAAGCTACCCGAAACTGTCAAATTTTCCCAATCAGTTTTGAACCTTATACTTTGGCGATAAAGTTGAAAATCTATTAAAGAAATTTGACAGATTGTAATAGCTTGATGTGTGTACGATGACTTCACACTAAACAATGAATGCAATTATCAATTCAGGATATCTGCCCATCGCACGATTTTCATGCTCTTATGCAAATGTTATCGTCAACATATTAGGCAAACTTTGACATATTATATAACTAAATATAAATACTAGTAACATTGCAGTGACTTGAAGAATTTTTGCAAAGAGCAGCTGTCTCGATGATCGAAGGTCGCAGCTATGTGGGTGTATATTGACGAATTTTCTACTTTACTGAAATTTCTAATGTGAAATCGTCTTTAAATATTGATTGATGGCTACGAAATCACAATGCGCGCATTACTTTTAAGCATTCACAGATTTTTTTTTTTGGCCTCATCTCAATCCGAGTGAAAATAGAGCAATTACCGAGAAAACATATTCTAAAACTAGCTGCGTCCCGCGGTTTCACCCGCGTAAATGTCGAACCCGTAGGAATATCGATATATAAAGTAGCCTATATGTTAATCCAGGGTGTCAGCTACCTCCATACAAAATTTTATCAAAATTGGTCCAGCCGTTTGAGCGAGAAGAAGTATCAAACATATAAACACACACACACACTCACAAAATTTCGCCGTTATAATATCAGTGTGATTATACAGATGCTGTAGAATAGATGAAACATTATCAACTTTAAACTCTTTTCAAATACCTACCATATTACATTGACGAAGTTATTAAAATTTAAAATCAATTTTAATTAGGTTATTTTATTACCGAGTTAAATCAATAAAGGTTAGTAAACTATAGCTATCGCCCAACTCTATTAAAACACCATTAAAGTTGCAATGGTAAATAAACGAATCCGCTTTCCATAAAATAAGTAACAGCAATTAAGTTAAGATGTCGTAACTTAAAGCTTACAACACAGTGAAGCAATAAACTAAAGAATGCTAACTCTACAAGTATTGCAACAATAGATTTATACACAAAATAATTGATTTACACATAACACATTTAAGGGCACGCTTCGTACAGTAAATCAGAATGATAGCAATCGCACGAACATTATGTCAATTAAAAAGTTTAACTGACATCAAATAAGACAAAGATGGAGGGACGAACTTGCCTCCTACCGAAAGTACTGGCCAGTAAATGCCGTGGTAAGACGTGTGTGGAAAAGGTAAGGGCCTCTGGGGACATTATAGGCCAAATAGAAAGACAGATAAACATATAAAACAGCAATTTATACAGCATTGGTACAGCCTACAATGATACGAATATCAGATATTGTAGGAGAAAAAAGAACATTTCATATTGACCGTATTCCAGACTTCATTAAGGAGCTTACATGACCTAAAGCGCGGTCACTGTCGGACTGCATAGAAAAGAAAGAGAAGCGCGATGACACAACGCTGGTAATTTATTGCAAAATATGAAGCAATTATTTAATTACAAAAAATCTATTCTTTGGACTAAAAAATTAAAACACTATTGCTTTATTATGTTGCTTGCAGAATAATCTGTCAAAAATCTGAATGATTGTATGCATGTTAGTATGGTTTTTATTGTAAAAAGAAAGTTTTCGTGACTTTTTTCTATCGTATCAAATTAGTTGTATTATGTTTTCAACACAGTATCTACCTAGCATATATCCTGAAGAATATCATATATTTTTCTGATTTTTTTTTACAGTAGTCGATCATATACTTTTATTGTTTCTAAAACTTGCGTTTTTTGCGTTTAGGTAAGCCCTTTAATTGTCGTAACATCACTAACAACATTATTCGTCTAGACTAACAAGTGCTACTGTATATTTCCTATTTTATTAATTTTTAATATTTTACATATCCATTTGCGGTAGTCACAACAAAGTGGTTGACCTTTAATTATCTGTACAATTAATTAAACAAAGCATAAATCCTATTCCAAAAGTGTGCTCGAAGGAACTCCTACACATAACCATATTAACCATACATTTGATATTTTTTAAGTATTATCTCATATTTTACTGCAGCTTATAAGGAACATGTGTATTAGGTATATGACCTAGTCTTGTTTTAATGAAGTAACTATAAAATATGCCATGGTCAGCCTTGACCCTTTCGACATTTTTGTCACAAAATTTATGGTAATATTCATCACTAAAAACGTGCGTGCGCGTCACGGTCGCGTGTCTTTGCTGTCGATATTTATATTAATGTTGGTTATATAATTAATTTATATTGTGTTTTGAAAGAATTACACACGATACACGTGTTTGGTAATTAATAGATTTAAATTATTTCATTATTTCTTAAAGGATTGGCCCATAATCGCAGTAGACCGGGAAAAGTAGAAAGAGGGAAGGGAGGCCTTTGCTCGTGGGACAACACAGGCTTATAATAAATAATTAATAAATAAATTATTTTTTGTGGAAATAGTTCTTGACAAGACCACTCCTTTTGCCAAAACCTAGATTCCGAGAAAATACACTTAGCCTATCTTTACTTGAAAGATAAAAAAAGAATAACGGTCTGTATGTGCATTTAGAACATTCTGTGACAGCGAAAATCTAGAACAAACATTCACAAAACCACTTCAAATTATTGCAAGGAACAAAGTTTTAAAGGACAACAACCTCAGATTCGAAGTCTATTCATAGTACCGGTCGATATTCTAGAAGCACAAAACATCAATATCACTTAGACACCTGTCTTTTACATCTCTCGCGAAATGCTCGCTGCTGTGGCCGACAATGGCTACGATAGACTACAGCTAAGACATTGACTAACGACTCGCAGGTCGTAAGGTTAGACCGCTCGTCGAGATGCTGCGGTCGAACCCTGTTTGAACTTAAAACAAGAATGTTGTTAACGCCTGGTGTCAAGTGTGAATATATAATAAAAATGTTGTTAACCTCTTAAACTGACAGCTAGAAATAGTGAAGGATTTTTGTACAAGTTTTCTTCGATCGTACATAAAGTGCAAGTTCATTTAATACTCCTGACATTTCTAATATGTATAAATGCAGCAGTAAATCGTGGTGACTGTTTCGTACCTTTTTTTTCATGGCTAAAGTGATTTTTAATATATCATGACACACACGACAACACGCGCAGGCGAAGCCGGGTGACACTGCTAGCTTGACTCTAATCGCTTCATTAGAAGTGTTAAGCAGTCAAAGCAGAGCTTACACAAATGTTGTGTCAGTGTCATGTCAACTGTCGGACTGACAGATTCGATTAAACTCCACAAAAAAAGCTAATTTCAAATAGGGTGGCCTTTCTTGTTATAATAAAGTTTGCTTAATTTATTTATTAACTTTACAGGAAAATAGTATTTAAAGGCATTAATGTCTTGGCCACACTTTCATGAGCTAATAAAACAAGTTACATTGCGATGTAACTACGTTATATTCATACTAATTGTTGTACTTAAGTTTACTCAAGTTTTATGTTTTCTCTACATCGTTTAACACGATTTATTTGCCAACTAAACACACATTAACTAACATTGTTATTCAGATCAATTCACTGATTTCTGGTGCTAAAAATGTAGACCTAGAATTCAGTTTGCGTTACTTAAATTTCGACATTTAGTCCTAGGTCACAAATTCTTAACTATTGCGTAATATTGCACAAAGATTTTCAATCAACGAATTTTTCTTTCCGGGAAAAAATACCTAGGTAACGAAATATTTTGCGGAAGTTATATAAGTTTTTATAGTGCTATCAAATTGAATTGATCCTAAAAACTAAATTAAAAATGTTGACGTAAGAAAAGAAAATGATATATTTACTCTACTATCTAATTAATCTCAAAAGTTACAGCCTAGAAAAACACTTCAAGATCTTGATAGTTGGAGGATTAATACTAATAATGTGATTCACTTCAAAACACGATGAACGAAGCTCATTATTTTACTATCCTCGACCTTGCTAACAACCCCAGGAGATATACCCCCCTTTAAGAAACACTGACCCAGATTCCATTGTTCCTACATCTGTGTCTAGAACGAGACAAACAGACAGACAGACATGCCTCGAATGCCTAATGCTATCATTTGTGAAACTACAGTAGCCTTGGCCGACATTATTGAACGACTATTGTAGGATTTGTGGCTATAAATTTTGTTTAGCAAGTGTGTTTTAGATATTTTCTTATATCATTTAGGAACTATTATGTAAAATTCCGAATGTGCGTAATGCCGCGCCTTCTTCTTTTGCAAAGCAATTCTACTACTTTTATGACTAATGTGGTAATACTTAGTATAAGGCTATTGCTGTTAAAACCATCGGTGTTTGAGACAAACATTGCGGTGAATTAATGAAGACTAAGACAGCAAAGGAATTTTGCGTGATAATGACCCCAAAACATTAGTATGTCTGCGATTTTCTATATAGTTAAGATCAGCCATCAAGACAACAGCACACACTTCACTTCTTCGTATTAAAATCCTTCTGAAGCCTCATAATCCCCTTAGCAATTAAGTGTTTTTACATTTTTGATACTAGTCAGTCATTTCCAATTACTTAAAATTCATAACAGAACATAACAAACACATGCACTTTACGCACGTATTACATATAGCTACATAACATCAATAATACCATATGACTTGTCAAGAAAGTGACAGTGCAACTCGCCACAGTCACACTAGTACCAATCAAGGCGGGAAAGTGACCATGAGCCACAGTACACTACAGAACCCAGTAAGACAACTTGAAAAACTGTTTGCATAACAAAAGCACAGAGGATAGTGTCTGTATGCGTATTTAAGTAACTATTCCTTTTGTTGGTCGTCTGGTCAAAAATGGCCGTGAATGTAACAATTTGTTTTCACTGTGGTTTGTATTACAGAGAGGCGTAACGCGTGGAACAAAGGGGGCATATAGGCCGGAAAATCGGCGGAGAAAGAACGCGTAGAATTATTTCATGGCTGTCGCAAAATAATTTTAAATATATACTTAAATATCTAGCTATATGAAAATTAATTTTGAATTAGAAAATGGCTATGTTATCTACACTCATATTATAAAGAGGAAAGATGTGTTTGTTTGTTTGAATTGAATAGGCTCCGAAACTACTGGACTGATTTGAAAAAATATTTCTTTTGTTAGATAGTCCGGTTATCGAGGAAGGTTATAGGTTATATAACATCACGCTACGACCAATAGGAGCGGAACATCAATGAAAAATGTTGCCAAAACGGGAAAATAATTTATAAATTATCTGACCGTACCTGATTTTCAGTTCTAGCGAAATGAAAGAGAACAGTTGCATGTCACTCCTGGAGTCCCTGCTATTCTGGAGCTAATCTACGCTCTGTATTTTTATTCACTAAAATTGTTCATAAAAATATCAAAATAGTTTCTAGAAAAAAACCAAAGACATGCAAGTTTTGTGTTATATTAAAATAATCCAATCTATAAAGATACGCCTAGACGCCACACGCGCCTTGCATAATTATCAAAGGGTAAAATCAACAATTCAAATTATCAATTAATTAAATTAGGATTACACGTGGGACTTTAAAAGCATCATTTAAATGCCCATTATCTATTATTACCTATATAAAAATAGATTTGAAACTAGATTCACACGGATTCAAAAAACTTTAGGTTACCTAGTCTTAATTTGTTGTATGATTTTTAACACCGCAAAGCAAAAAAACTGATAACAGTACATTTTTGCCACACATTGACCCCAAGACATTTGAATAGCATTTACGGGACTCTATAGTGACTGAGTCACTTATGTCATTTACCTTTTAAAGAATTTATAGATATTTTTTCACGTTTCGCATGACCATAAAATTTTCTTAATTTTATATTGATTACGTTATATTTTATGAATGTTACTTTGTTTTTTTTTTCCCGCCTCCTCAGTCTAGACTTTACAAAAAGGTGTTGAATAATAAAATAATAATTACCTAAGTTGGTTAATGACTAACGCCAATTGTGATTTTTGTGACATTTTAGTATGTTTTGATGGAGATACAGGAAACGTCTCGTTGATATTTTGGGCTCTATAACAATTACATACCTAAACTAATGCAGGATTTTTACTTTCTGGATTCTGTCTGCCATTTCATGATAAGTCTAGCTCGAAACCTAATAGGCACTAATAGGCAACAGGCACCTTACGACATGCTTTTTTGCCGGGTATAAATAACCAAACTAACAAACAGACACAACTATAATAATACTAAACGTTAAGCCATAACAAAACGTAGCAGACATAAGGAAAGAACTAACAAGATGTCAATGACTTTGTAATCATTTGTAACTGACTTTTTCAACAAATCATCGTTACATAATGTTTGCAAGTATCAATAAGCGACTAATATGTTTACCAGCCAATCACAAAAAGGAAAACGAATGATAAATTTTCACCGACAGTTGTGCGCGGTAAATGTTTGCGGCAGCGTACGCGCATACATCGTTGAAAAAACAAAGCGGAGATTACGCAAAAAATACGATAGTAATTATACACATACTTCTGAATTACAATGCGTAAACAGTTTACTGTTTATATGAAGTAAGCTTGTAATTGTAACAGCAGGGCAAAAGCCTTTTCTTATATAGAAAAGGAACATTGACACTTGCGTACTGCGAGCGATTTTAGACCGTATTTCCTCAGGCTATTTTCCTTCTTGGCACTACATTTGTGTCTCAAAATGAACTAAAATTATTTACTTAAATAATAATGAAAAAATAACATTGCTCCATGAAGTATTGTAGTAGATGTATTGCCTAAGTATTGCTAAGATATATAGACTTTTTCTCCCGCCATTTTTCCCATGCGCGCGCAATGAAAACTCTGTTGACAGCGCCTCGGGCGTCGCAAACGCAACTGGTTATAGAGAACGAAAGTGATTAAAAATATGAATGAATATGAAAACGTAAAAATTCGAAAGTAAGACTTTTTGTTAGAATTTTTAGCAGGCTCTGTTTTATATTTAAGACTTATGAAATGTTAACTTTTAAATATTTATTTATTATTGGCTTGGCTGGCATTGAAAGTGATATGATAATGACCGAAATAGTAGTTTATGCATTATTTATACGATTCCAAAGCAAAATATGACGTTATGAAATGTAGACTATAAATATTCAGAGCACTCTATTTGACGAAATTATTTTACCAACTAAAAAATACTTTTAAATGATAAAATTATTTTACGTTATTTTCGTACGAAAAAGTAATTATAGCCGGACCACGTTGCCGTGCGCAAACACTCTAAATTTCCTACACCATTAAATTTCATGACTGCACATTTTTACACTGCTAGACCAATTAATTCACCCACAAAAAAAAACACAACTTTCAGCGGAAAAAGTGAAAAAAAAAATCTCACCTGTTATTATCGCTAGAGTAAGAAGCGCTACAGCGCTGAAAGACCTCATGTTTGCAGTATAAGCACAGATCACGGTCTTTGTACAAAATCGATATCGTACACAACACTGGCACTATCACCACCGACGCATATTACACAGGGGACGCGCGTAAGCTCAGCGCGTGTGCGCAGAGTGATCGTTGGCTGGGCGAGGTGCGCCTGCGCCGGTGGGCCGCGGTAGGCCGTGGTGGGGGGTTGCGATACAATTGTTACACTTGAAGGCTGAGGGTCGGGCGGTGTTGACAGCGTTTAGATTGACTTTAGAGGAATAGGAGAAAGGTATCAGTGTAAGGCACGTGTTTTAGAGTTGGGTTTCCTTTGGCATAGTCCTAGGGTGAAGTGTTTGGTTCTCCGGCTTTGAAGGTTTAGTTGCATTTCACGTTTATGTTACGTGATTCAGATTCAGCCTTAGGTATCTCTATCAAAGCAACCAATGATGACTGTTCATTCGATATGACGTTGAACAGATGCATTCTTCATAAATGGAGGTTGAAGGTGTTTCAGAATATAACATTAAAAAATCATCACAATTCCTTCTGTCAGTCAGGTAAAAAGCTCACTAAAGCCTGTGTGATTATGATCGCTTCCGCTACCGTCTAAGACCCTAAATACCGCTGACAATAAGACCTTGCCTAAGGGTTACGGAAGCGAGCGAAATGTCAGGGATTTGGCGCTAAGGCGGATATCGAGTAGGGCGGGATAATGCAACATTCCGACTGACCAGCCAGTAGATACTGTAGATAGCAACTAGCAACGTTGCATTATTCGAAATTGAACGTTTTCTGAACATATATTCTGTAACACAATGGCTAGGTCTGACACCAAGGGATTAAATAAAGATCTAATTAGCCAGCCACACATATTATGTTAAGACATGAGAAATAAATAACATTGAGTTAAATTTATGTCACTAATAAAAACACGTAACCGTGCTTCGTCGTTTCAGCCGATAGACGTCCACTGCTGGACATAGGCCTCCCCCAATTTTTGGGGGGTTTGCCATAATCGTCACGCTTGGCAGGCGGGTTGGCGATCGCAGTATGGTGGAATAAATAGAGAACGCTGCTGCCCATTCTCCGGTAAGACCCTTAGTCGCCTTTTACGACACCCACGGGTAGTAAGGGGTGGTGCAATTCTTTAAGTCCGGCACCACACAGACAACCGTGCTTAAGTTACAATTAATATTTGTTACTATCTGTTCTTTTCCAACACCTTGAATTAACAGCTTATTCGGACTCATCCATACTAATATTATAAATTCGAAAGTAACTCTGTCTGTCTGAATGAGAATGTTTGAATTCGAATTTTTTTTTTAAGGTTTTACGCCTAAACCACTGAACGAATTTCGATAAAATTTGGCATAGTAATAGATTGCATCCTGAGGAAAGACATAGAATAGTTTTCATCTCGATATTCCCACTGTGTCGACACTTATGTGGGTAAAACTGCGGGGCGCTGCTAGTATACCATAACTAGATTATTAATACTACTATAATGCATTTAAAGTGGATAATTTAATTATAATAATTATAAAAATATTTGGTAATCATTCATCGATGAAAGTGAAAAAATATTTTCTTGTAACGATTTAAAAGCAATTATTTAAAGGTGCTAATTTAAAGGCGTGCGATATTTCCTTTAAAAATCAATTTACCTGTTTCATCTTGGTAGTATACTTGGTAGTATACATAGTAAACTCGTAAAATAATTAAGAAAACAACATTTAAATACGAAGGGAGTAAAATCATATATTATGAAAGGTTTCTATATACTTACTTAACTTTACAACATTTATTACCCGTAAATGGCCCGAACTATTTATAAAGAAGTCATAATAACGATATAGCAAAGCTTTTTATTGGTGCTATTAAAATAAATAAGCCTTTACTGAAGAGGAAACCACCATATTATGAACGAAAAGTAACTTCTCTCGATTTACGTAGGTTTTCATGTTTATGTGAGTGCGTTGATGTCTTTTGTATGGAAGTCCAAACAAACATTTTACAAGACATTTTATTTTACATTTTCGCCATTTTTATTGTGCCCGCAATTAATTAACTTTGTCCCCAGCTTCACTCGTGTGGACTAAGCATAATATCACGTCTGTAATACCCGAACGGGTAGGTAGAGGTGTTAATAGTACAATCATATTTCACAAATTATGCTGAAATCCCATGTGCAAACCTATTGGCATCATCACTTGGAATAATAAAGAATTAAAAAAAAAAAAGTATTGAGTATTGAATAGAATATACTCAAACCCAGCCAGAAAATCATCTACTACCAATTAAAACAAAAGTCATGAAATACAGATCAGTACTTCCACAGTTCTAGGCGGACTAGCAACCAAACAGAAGGTCATTTCTCATAATTAAAAACATTGAAAATCAAGTCGCAGTCTCATCTGACAGACAAACAACTGTCAAAACTCTGTCAAAAATGTAAGAAAATAGAGGTATATATATGTACAGATTGAGACTGAGATCAAACTGTGAACGTTCTTAAAATTACAAGAATTGCCCCTCAAATCGAAAGACCTTGCATTTTATAATATGTAAGGAAAGAAATTATGACATCTTAGGATTAATTAGTATCTCCTAAGAGTTCATGGTCGCGAGGCATACCTTCAACTTAATTGTATTCATCAGTATGTTAATTAGTTGATATCAACTTTTCTTCGTGCTTGATTGAACTTGATAAGAAACGGTTGCCCAAAAAAGAACTAAAAATGACTCATAATGTTTTCGAGGAATGCCGATTTGAATTCGTTATGTTCCTACTGCTTTCAAACGAAACCATATTTTAATAATAATAAGAATACAGATAATAATAATATAATAATACAATATAAGCACCTCAGGACATGTTGCCCCCTTGTCGCTACGTCACTATGTGCTAGCGACCGTTTCCGGGGGCCAATTATTGAGTGTGCAAGTCACCCCCTGCCATTTTATCCGTGTATATACAGGGTGTCCCAGAAATCGACGTCAAGCCGGAATCGGGTGATAGGACAAATCATAATAGTTACTAGAAAAATATTAAAAAAAATCTTTGTCAAGTATTTTTTAAATTACAGCAATTTCTTTTTTTTTTTGCGAAAAATGTACCCTGTGATGGTTTTTTAGCTCCTATAGCTACAAATCTTTAGTTTTTTTCGATTATTTTATTTTGTGTAATCTTGAGTAGTGCTTGTATAACTTGTTGTTTTAAATTCTTAGCTAACTGCTCCAACTTAGAAGAAATTGTCACATTTATCCAAACCAAGAATGCTAAAACTAGAATCTTAGTTACGGTCAAGGCAAGCTTTGGTTTTTCATTCTTGGTTTGGATAAATGTGACATTTTCTTCAAAAAAAAAAGAAATTACTGTAATTTAAAAATACTTGACTAAGATTTTTTTTAATATTTTTCTAGTAACTATTATGATTTGTCCTATCACCCGATTCCGGCTTGACGTCGATTTCTGGGACACCCTGTATAAAACATTGATCATGCAGGAGTCATAGTTCTTCTATAGTTCTTGATGACCAGTCCACTTTAGCCACCGAAACCAATAGTCCAAATTTTTATTTTTCCATATCCTGCACCAACCGGGGGTTATCCTTAGGTGCACTTGCATAGTGCATGCAGGGATAATCGTCGGTTGGTGTCGCATTTCATAAAAAAATCCTAAGTGGCCTCTGCTGGGGCTTCGGCCCCTTGTACGCCTTCCAAAGGAACGGGACCCCATGGTCCAGAGATATGTAAAGAATACAGATAAAGAGCTGTGGTGGCCCAGTAGTAATGGCCACGACTTGTAGGTCGATTCGAACCCAGACAGGCGCTTTACTTTCTGTATTATTTCATCACCACTGCTCTGACATGTGGTGCCGAAACGTGGACACTGACGGTCGGACTGGTCCACAAATTCAAGGTCGCTTAGCGCGCTACGGACGAGCTAAGCTCGGAGTCTCTTTGAAGGAGAAAATCAGGAATAGAATTATCCGGGAAAGAACCGGAGTTACTGACATAGCTTGCAGAGTAAGCAAACTGAAGTGGCAGTGGGCTGGTCATGTTTGTCAAAGGACCGATGGCCGGTGGAGCAGAATAGTCCTTGAGTGGAGACCGCGTATCGGCAAGCGTAGTTTAGGCCTCCAACTAGATTGACGGACGGCCTAAAGAAAGTGGCTGGGACGGACTAGATGCGGAAGGTGGAGGACAGGGTGTTGTGGCGCAGACTGCAATAGGCTGAGTTGATTGATTAACTGCTCTCAAAACGGTGAAGGAAAACATCGCGAGGAAACCAGCATGTCCTAGAACTAAAAATTCGAACACATGTGATATTTACCAACTTGCTTAGGCCCGCGTGGTAGATTAAAGCCCACTCGCTCTCGAAGAGAGGAGGCCTGTGTCCCAGTAGTGGGAACGTTATAGGCTTATTATGGAAGAATGCAGATTCCTACATACTTTCATTATTATGCGTTACTTTTTACTATCAACAAAATCGTAGGTACACGCACTATAATTCACAGAAATCGTAACAGATATTAAATCAATTTCCCCTGAATTAGCCTCGGAAATCATTCCACAATAATCGCTGCAATTAAATTCAATAACTTAAACGACGTTTAACTTACACTTTCGAATAAAACTTCAACTTAAAAGTCACGTGTTAAATAACTAAAACTACATTTTTTTTACTTCCAATTTCAATAAAAAGGGAAAGTCCAGGATGTCTATCAAAACTTCCTTTTTGATAGAAATTGAACTTGAATTGAACAGTTCAACAACTTTCGATCGAAATTTAACCAATCCACTTCTCCTTTCTTTTAAAACTAATAATAAGAATGGCAGGACTCCATATAATTTGAGTGTCGCATTTAGACTTCGCGTAAATTCGTACAAATACTCTCAAAAGATAAGACTGACAGATACTGTGTGAATGATGCTATGGTTAGAAAGGGGGTGACTATCGAGATAACGACACAAAGAGAAGTATGGAAGAAAAAGACATGTTGCGCCGACAACTAACAAATTGGGTTAAGGGCAGGAGAATGATGACTCTCAAAAGCTAGATTTCGGTAATTTTTAGAGTTCCGTACCTCAAAAGGAAAAACGGAACCCTTATAGGATCACTTTGTTATCCGTCTGTCTGTCTGTCAAGACACCTTATCTCGGGAACGCGTGGAGGTATCGAGTTGAAATTAAAATCAAATTCTCTCCAGTCTACAGTCCCTTGAAGCTGTGAAAAAATCAAACTTTTAAGTAAAGTTAAAAAAAAAAAGATACGTCTGTTAATGCCGCAAAAAAACGTATATTTTGACGCTCTCAAGGGAATCGAAATTTGTAGGGTACTTCCCGTTGACCCAGAATCATGAAATTTGGCAAGAAGCAAGGTCATGTAGCACAAGGAAAGGAAA
Source organism: Mesoligia furuncula (assembly GCA_916614155.1). Taxonomy (NCBI): domain Eukaryota; kingdom Metazoa; phylum Arthropoda; class Insecta; order Lepidoptera; family Noctuidae; genus Mesoligia; species Mesoligia furuncula. The sequence continues at coordinate 8,282,808 of OU744794.1, forward strand.
AAACCCGAAAACCGTAAATTTGTAGTTACATTAAAATAAAAATGCCGTGATAAACTATTTACATACCTACAAGTTTAGTACGGTACCCTCGGTGCGCGAATCCGACTCGCACTTGACCGGTTTTTTTTTCATTTCATTTCTCTCAAAAAACGTTGTTTAAAGAGCATGTGGCTCCTTTAATACCGACCCCATGACAGTAACCCAAAGAGTAAACCTAATATTTAAAGATGGCAGATATGAAGGCCTTGAGACTAAACTAAAACGTATATTTTTCACCAACTATCGACTGCCAATAGTACCATGGCCTTTTCAGCCGATTATCTCTGCCCGGCAAATACATCGAACACCGTCAGAGTCGCCGGCGCAATCTGTTTTCGCTACTGCCAACCAAAACGGTAGCCAGAGCCGAATGCCCCAGTCTTTACTTTTTTTTCGTACTTTAAAAATGTGATGTGTTTGAGGATGAACGGAGTAAAATAATGCTTATATGTCTGGTGTTCTGTGAGAGAAAGTATGCAAGGGAGTCCACTGTTCCGTATTAGTTTTAAATTAAACTTTCATCATCTGCCTAGCCTTTTACCAACTATGTTGGGGTCGGCTTCCAGCCTAACCGGATGCAGCTGAATACCAGTATTTTACATGGAGCGACTGCCTATCTGACCTCCACAACCCAGTTACTGGGTAATACGATACCCCTTGGTTGTCAGACTTTCTGGCTTCTGACCACCCGTAACGACCGTCAAAGATCCACGAATGACCGCCGGGACCAGCGGCTTAACGTGCTTTCCGAGGTACGGAGGGGTCTCGGTATGTAAAGATGGTCACCCATCCACAGACCAACCGCGGCAAGCGTAGCTTAACCGACCTGTGCGGCTGTTATTATTTAGCCATCACAAGCCCCTCTCTTCACCTTAAATTTTATACAACATAATTATTGTTAATGTGATATTAATATTCTCTATGTTGATTAATGTAATTGGTACCGTTTTAATGAACTATAAATAAACCATAAATCTCTACTTTACTTTCAGACAAATCATGTTCACTTTTGATTGAAAGTAATTTAATATTAGATTTATTACTTCAGATCATATTACAATCAATTCAAACAATACAATAGTGAAAAGACTTCCTTTCAGTCGGATCAGAAACCTCGAGTACTCCAATATGTCCACTTTCGATCGAAACAGGCAATGCACCAGTGCAACATTACGCAACCACCCAAAAACACGATGTAGGCCGCGAAACACTTTCGTTTTCGCACGAAGTGAACCGAATACCGACGGTTGCCGACGATGGCCGATGATAGCCGATCACGGTCACGCTGCCCGAATTACTGACATACATAGACGCGTGATTGAAAATGATCGCATTTGGAATTCGGACCTTATATTGTTGATGACAACACCGATAGCAAATGATTGAAACAGTAGGAATTATTTAAGTGACAAGTAATGACATAACTGTTTAGCAATTTTGTACAGCTTACAGCATACCAGCCACAGATTTACGGTTTCTCAAAAGAGCAAGAATGTACGGGTAAAGTCAAAGTCAAAACATTTATACACACACACTTGGGATGCTCCTGTAAGTAGTTCAAGTTCTGATCAGGAGCACCTCTCTGGCACTGGGCTGTAATCCCCATTTTCGCAATGGTTGAGAGAATCAGCTTGACAGAATACGATTATAAAAGAGACTGTGACCTCTGAGTTTGTTTCGCCTTTCTTCTCAGAATAGTCAGATAGGAAACGCCGACCTCATCTAGTTTAAAAAAATATGATTGACGTGTAAAAGTGTTTGTACAAACCTACTTACAGAAAATAAATCATTTATCATTTATCGGGGGGCCTAAAAAGGCCACTTTGGCAGAATCATAAAAGGATAACATTATGAATCATAATGTACAGTTAACTGTTAAGTTAATCGTATCAAATCCCATTGGGGAAGGATTTTTCAGTTATTTTTTTTTGTCTGTGCTAAAATACCAATTAATCCATTCCAAACCCAATCCCAATCTCTTTGATTATACCTACGTAGTACAGCAAAAAAAGACAAGCACGGACTGTCTTCGCCATATTATGATTCATAATGTGGTTATGATTCATTATCCTTTTATGATTCTGCCAAAGTGGCCTTTTTAGGCCCCCTGGTCTCTGTAAAACTGGGACAAATACTGGTAAAAGCAGGCTTCTGAATTACTTACTTCACCTATGCAAGTCTGATGACTTGCATAGGTGAAGTAAGTAATTCAGAAGCATAGTTGAGAAAAGACTAGGCAGATGATTCTGCCTAGTCTTTTCTCAACTATGTTGGGTCAGCTTCCAGTCTAACCGGATGCAGCTGAATACCAGTATTTTACATGGAGCGTCTGCCTATCTCACCTCAACAACTCAATTACTGGGTAATACTATACCCCTTGGTAAGACTGGTTGTCAAACTGTCAAACAAAGATACACGAATGCCGGTGGGAACAGCCGGGACCAACGGCATAACGTGCTTTCCGAGACACGTAGGGGTCTTGTTAAGTAAAAATGGTCACCCATCCACGGACTAACCGCGGCAAGCATAGCTTAACCTGATCGATCGACCCGTAAGGCTGTTATTACTTAGCCACAAGCCCCTCGTTTCAGCTATCAATTACGTCCTATTAACCCCTTAATAAAATTTTATGACGTAGCCTAAGTTAACTTAACGTCAATATTTCTAATTAGCATATCCAATAGATCCTGTTGCTAAGGTCCGTGATAGCGACATATGTATGTATAAAGAGTAATCATGGTATTAAACAGAACATAGCAATAAGTATTTGGGTATTTCCATAGACGCGACTTTACATACGGAACTACTCAAGATTGGCCGAAAGTTTTTTTCTAAACCTACGCATAAATTGAAACTCTTAACACGTACGAATTACCTTGTGAGTGGCATATTTTAAATTCATTACGCGGAATTGGTAGAATAGTTCGATTGTGACATCGACGTGTGCGGTAACACGACAAACCATGGCAAGACATCATGGTCTCATTAAAAATTTGTGACATCATCTCTCTACCGTATCAGCCTATATACGATTACTGCTAAATGTGTCCTCCAGACTCCTCCAACTATGTGCGCAGACACAGGTGCAATCAATCTTCCAAACACCGACCAAAATAAAAATGCAGACCTTATCGGGAGACATGACCAAATTGACCATTTTCTTCGTCATATTATTAGGATATCCAATTATGGAAGCAATAGCATCTGACATAGGTGCGGCGGCACACCCCTAATTTAAAAATCTTAGATAATATAAACTTATTACCGCTTACTCAACTGTCTACTTTAGCACTAGGTATTTTTGGTTTATTTTTGAGGGGCTATTTGTCAAAAAATTACTATTTTTAATTATTTGGTTGTATTGGAAATTGAACTTTTACACGCTATAACATAAAGTTTGGAGTTCATTATCGAAGATTATGAAATTAAGTGTGCATTATCCAAAACTAATATTTTCCATAATAAAACAATAAATAACTATGCATTACGCTACTATAAGAAAATAAATACACTTCTGCTCTCAGTATTACTTTAATATCATTATTAGTTACCTAACAACAATAGGTTGAATATGGACAAAGAAAAGATGATTAATGTATTGAAATCCATGTTCAACCCACCAGGGGTTGAACATGGAAACATTTAAGGGTTCAACATGGTCGGTGGTAAAAAATGTGGTGTTTGAACATGGACTAAACCACAATATCAACGAAATGATGACATTACAAATGTAACAACTGGCCTTATTTATTAATTAGACACTACACGGTAATTAATTATAAATTTTAATGACTTATTAAATATTCAGAGCAATCACGATATCTTTAACATTTTTACTTCTTTTTAGAGCAAAATAATTGAGAGTACAGTCGGTGTAACAAGCAACAGAACTTCGAATAGTTTAGATTGTTTTATAGTTCTCGAATGTATTTAGTTTATCGTGAAGTGAATTACAGATTTTTCTCGGGTACGAGCTGTTCAAAAATAAAACAGTCAACTGCTGGCAGTTGACTGTATTTTAGAACAGCTTTTTACAGCTGCAGCTTTTTTTACAGCATTTTGTCGTGAATAGCGTGTAATTGGAGACGCCCATGTCCACTAGGGCCTCTCCAATTACACGCTATTTAAATGGATATGCTCATGCTGTAATCAAAAGATTTGCAAGTCAGCAAAATTAGTAGCGACATTGACTGCCCAGAGTGCGCCGGATGTTTGGACACTTAGACTCTCTTAAAGTTTTGAACGGCGTCATTGCCAAAGCGGATGTAAGTACTTAAGTATCGTTCCTCGTATAGGCTATTTTAATAGACCCTAACTACTTTATCTAGTCTTAAGTTGTCGTGGCTACATGATAACAGCCGTGCGTTTCGATCGAAGGTTAAGCTACGCTTACTGCGGTCGGTTCAGGGATGGTTGACCATCCACTACAGATCGAGACCCCTCCGACCCTCGGAACGCACCTTAAGCCGTTAGTCCCGGCTATCATTCGTAGCTATTCGTATTTGATCGTCGTTACGAGTAGTCAAAAGCTCAAAAGTCTGACAACCAGTCTTACCAAGGTGTATCGTGTTACCTAGCAACTGGGTTGTGGAGGTCAGATAGACAGTCGCAGTCGCAGTCGCGCAAGTCCGATCCTGCATGGAGTACTGCAGCCACCATTGGGATGGCTCAGCAAAATACCAACTTGCCGCGCTTGACTCGGTGGAACACAGAGCTAAGAGGCTCATTGGCGACGTAGAACTGGTGGATGCCAAGCTTCACAGCTTGGCTCATCGCCGCAAGGTTGCCTGCTTGTCGGTCTTCTACAGATGGTACTTCAGTGTGTGTGCCCAAGAACTCCACGACCTCATTTCACCGGCCCCCTTCTACCTTCGGTCATCCAGACGCACAGCAAGTTACCATCCCTGCCTAGTTGCTATTCCACCAATTCGCACTAAGCGTTTTCAAATGTCTTTTATAATGCGCACACCAAAAGAGTGGAACTCTTTACCTGCGTCTGTGTTTCCGAGCGCATACAACCCGAATCTCTTCAAAGTAAGAGTGAACAGGCTTCTTCTGGGTAAGCTCACTCCATCGTCGACTTTGTCTCTGTCACCTCTGACCTAGACTAGAGTCAAGAGCAAACCCATTTCAAATAAAATAAAAAAATGTAAATTAAAACCCCAAAATAGTTGGAAAAAGGCTAGGCAAATTATAGATTGTAGAAAGAAACATCGTACTTATAAAAATCATTTTCCGCAAATACTTTCAAAATCACATTTGAGCCAGACTGTACAACCACAAAAAACCCAAGGCCATTACAGTAAGTGGTATTTTTATATAGTTACCGAATTATTAAAAGTATTATGATAAAAATAAAAGTAGACACCTACATAATTGTGGGTTACCAAATATTCAGGCACAAGTTGTATAAGAAGTAGATCAGATAAGTAGGTGAGATATGCCGCGATATTGTTGATACATAATATAAATGAACTCAATTGTTTTGTCATAGGTCTTACTGGGGCTGCTGATAAAGTCTTTGTGCCCTGGGGCTGGAGTTACTGTGGGTGCTGAAACGTTTATGTAATTTAATAGAAGGTAAGATAAATTCGAACTTAATTCGTCATCAGTATTATAGAGGTATATGGCAACTACCCGATGATTTTTTTTCCTTTATGGCATCTCTGTAGTTGACCTTGAGAGGTCGTGACTACTTGACCGGACTCTCCGGTGGTTGCCTTAAGTAAACTCAAAGCCTCCAGCCGCGTAACTAGCATATATACAACGACCGGACATGCCGGTCGTTGTATATATATGCTAGTTACGCGGTAAACTCTGCTTGCGAGACGCAGAATTTTACGTGACGTCAATATGACATGTAGTTCGCATATTGTGGCGTTGTAATTACCGCTACAGTATCATATTAGTGACTGCCTCATTGGTCTAGTGGTCGCAAGCTACTGCTGAGCATGAGGTCCTGGGTTCGATGCCCGGGCCGGGCAAAGTGGGTTATTGGGTTTTTCTATCTGGAATTTATCAGTAGTGGGATGAGGCAGCCTCAGGATAGGTGAAGCGAAGAACTTCGCAGGGTGGTAGTAACTGGATGAGAGTTGCCGAGAACTGAGCTAAATGGCGTGCAATTGGAGAGGCTTAAGTTCAGCAGTGGAGTGCTGTAGGCTGATAATGATGATGATGGGGTAGGGCAGAGGTATACCTTTAGTGCACTTACATTTCGCCAGTTATACAGGGTTATTGGTAAAACATTAACAACCTCTTAAGAGGTCATTGTGCTCATCGCTATGAACAACTTTTACTATGGGACCAAAACTTTAATCGCGAAAAAATAATTAGCTGTTCCCTACATTTTGACGAGTTATACGAACATAAATGTAGGGAACAGCTGATTATTTTTATTTATTTTCATCATCACCCCAGCCGAAAGACGTCCACTGCTGGACATAGGCCTCCCCCAAAAGGGGGGGTTTGCCATAATCGCCACGCTTGGCAGGCGGGTTGGCGATCGCAGTATAGTATGGTGGTGGAATGCATAGAGAACGCTGCTGCCCATTCTCCGGTACGACCCTTAGTCGCCTTTTACGACACCCACGGGAAGTATGGGGTGGTGCTATTCTTTAAGTCCGGCACCACACAGACAATATTATTTTTATTATTTATATTAGTCCCATGAAATAGGGGGCGAGTTTATTGTCATCAACGGGGGGGCACAAATCCAGAATCTGGGTTGCTACTGAGAAATCGCATATAGAAAAATTCAATAATACTTTACCCTACCCGGGAATCGTATCCAGGACCCCATGTTCAGCATTAGCGCTTGCGACCACTAAACGAACGAGGCTGTCTATTTAATGAAATTAAACTAATTAACCATGTACAGTCACGAGCACTAATATGTCAACACATGGCAACTTTCAATGTCGATTTTTTTGTGAAATAACGAATGCAACGTTGAAATACGACACTTTACGCAAGCCTATGGGTTCGAAAATACTTTGTTCGTAATAACATAAAATTTCATTCAAAACTTAAGGAGAAAATCATCTTTGAATAAAGCCAAGTGTATACATACTTATGCTCGTGACTGTACGAAGAACTGGACGCTAAAGCCTACGATCTATGCTTCGTAATGATAGTAATTCGTTCGAAGGACAGCGAACTCACGCAGCAAACTATAGTTAAATTTGCCCGTACTTAATCGATTACTTACTACAAGTTAGTACTTAGTTTTACCTACCAATTGTTCTGGTAACTTTAAGAGGAAATGCGGGTGGTCGTTTCATAGTCCATAGAAACGCTCTCGCCTGTTTCCTTTCTGGATAATGGATTAAAAATAAATATTAACTACTTGTATGTCTCTATGTTTTCCTTCTTGATGATACATTATTTTTATAAGCTTTAGAACCCTCAAAAATGATTAAAACCTCTGTCAACAGAGGCCTAGTGTACAAATTTGACAACTATTAATGAAAGAAAAAAACATAGGGGCACAGTATATATCCTTCTTATTCAATTTATGAAATATCTTTTAAATTTGTTCAATATTGGAGGAAGAAATAGGCGAGAGCCAAACGTCGAATTATGACTTTTTACGTAGGATTTTTCAAAAGTCTCTCCGACCGCACTTCCTCTTAACTGTTTGACCTCTGACGCAGTTTTGTGGTGTATGACCTTCTCACTAATTGATATAGGAAATAATTACTGACATGAGAAATCACACTTACTACATGGATTATATGTTGGATAGAAAAGCAGGAAAATAACGGGAAATAATTTGAAAAGTACAGACACATCAAGATACCCGAAACTGTAAAATTTTCCCAATCAAGTTTTAACATTATGCTTTAGCGATAAAGTTGACAATATATTAAAGAAATTTGACAGATTGTAGTAGCTTGATGTGATACACTCACGCCTCCTTTCCATGGCGGTAGACAGAAATTACAGGACTTCACCTTTCACGATCCAACCGTTGAAAATTTAATTTAAAAATTAATTAAAACACTCTGGCTCTTAAACTAGGATCACCTTCTCGGAAGGTGCACGAAACCAATAAAAAAATAAATAGTAAGTCCTAGTTATTTTAATAATTTGAATTATGTACTAAAGCTTATCTAAATCTCATCTCTACGAATGTTTTTAGCATAGCTTATTGTTGAATATGCGCCTACTTTCAAACATAATTTTGAAATTAACCCAATCATTTAGGAGCACCGCAAGTACAAAGCCATTGTCGAAATAATAATTAAGTAATTTGTTATCACTCGGCCTCATCTCTAGAGCAACCAGGCAACAAGACTTCCTTCCAAAACCAACTGCTGTGTAAACAGAGGTCTTCAGAAACTGGCTTCTATTAAAGTATGCATTGTAATAATTTCATCAATTGTTCAATAAATCACTCGGAGTACCTACTCTTGTTATGTACTCTTAATTGACTTTTTTATTAACCATTTAGTGTTTCGCAAATCTGTCGAGAACTTACTTCGAGCCAAATCTCACCCAATCTCACGTGGGGGTCGTGTCAAAAACTGCCCCTCATAATCAAGGACGCCCCCTAATTGCGAACTGGACCAATTGCGAATTGGACTAATTGCGAACTGGACCAATTGCGAACTGGACCAATTGCGAACTAGACCAATTGCAAACTGGACCAATTACGAACTAGACCAATTGCGAACTGGACCAATTGAGAATTGTACGGTTGGACATTTTGCGAATTGGACATAAAGCGCCCAAAGGAATACATTGTGTAGAGTTGGTTGTAAAATTCTCAATAAATGAGGTAGGTAGTGTGTAAAATAATAAGAATTAAAATAATAACAACTGAAGCATTTTTAAAGCAAATTTCTCGGAGGCTACTGTTAGTTTGTAAGCTTGAACCGAGTTTCAAAATTGCTAAGTTCATTTTTTTTAGATACAGCTTCCGTTAATCTTATGGTCTGTTTTACCATAAAAAACAAGCAAAAAAAAAAACAATAATAACAACGAAGTATTTATTCAGTGTGGGCGCACCCACCTTAAAGGCTTAAACACGTACACAAAAAAAACCTATCAAACTTAGACATGTAATTCCAAATCGAAATCGAAATTAGATCAGTCCCATAACTCCATACCTACTTACAAACTTTGCAACTACAAGGCAGCCTCGTGAAATATGCGGAAATCCTTCAAAGAGTCGCACGCGCAAGTTCGCGCGTGATCCTAGATCACTTATCGAATTCCACACGTCGGGTTGTATCGTCTCTTGCGTTTATGACCCGAGCGGGTGATGATGACTGTCACGTTTCGTTATGGGCAACATGATCTATTTTGTAAACTTTACTGCGGAATCGTGTCGTAGTTGTTTTTGGCTCCTGCGCAAATTAGGCAATGTTCATTTCATTTTAGGTTACGTCTAAGTTTATAACCAACTTATTATACTTTACTGCTACATTAGGTTTAGTTATTACAAGACTCACTAGTCGCCTGAGGGAGGACATTGCCGTCGAGGCGAATGTGGTGCGACGATCTGAGAACGTTTGCAGGACCAACATGGCCAGAGGGGAGGTTAGGAAAAAAAAAGGGGAAGGGGTGGGTGGTCTATGGGGCACAACATATGCTAACAAAAGAAAAAAAAACGACAAGACAAAAAATTACAAGACTCGTCGTGTGATGGAAATTTATCTCAAGTTGATTTAGAGCAACACTAGATTGCACAAGCCATAACTACCTACCATTGTGACCACTTGTGATGATGTATTGATGTGTGATGTCACTGTATCCTGTCAGGGTACATAACTTAATTTGCAGTTTTGGGTACACTAAGAACCCAAAACTGGCTCCATAGAATTCAAAATTCAATTATCACTTATTATTAAATGGAACAAACAATACAGAATGACTTACCGAACCTAACGTTGACATTTTCACGGAAAATCTTCTGACTTCAATACACAAGAAAGAAACATATTAAAAGATACACCATTTATGCAAAACAGTTCTAAACATGCCACGTGCACAACTTGTCCAAACTCATTCTATCGACATGAACATTCATTTACTAAGATTGAGGTCATGAAACAAAGCATTTTCTAAATTGCTGCTTCAATTCTCTTTGGCAACGACCTTATTTAGTACCTAGCTGCTATTAAGCGCACAAAGCGCTGCAAAAACGTAACTGACGCTTTTCTGAATGCATTACATGTTGTAGACATGGAAATAATTAATAGTGTTTTGATTTGACTACGTTTACTGTATGAAGTAACTACATTTTGTAACCTGGCGGGGTAGTTGCGGAATACACTATCAGTAGCAAAGGCTCCTATTTTGACAGTTCACCATCGTTCATTGCGTTATTTACGTCGTCGAGCAGACAATGAATGGATTAAAAATATCTCGTAAAAAGATTCTGATTGAGATTGATAGTGTGTTACGCAAGTAGGTTGTGGGATTATTCGGGATCCAGACAGAAATACTATTACAGGATGCATCCTACGAGCATTTTTTGATCTTGATTGGTTTTTGTTCCAAGTTTTAATTTCAGCTGGTTTATGGAATGTTAGGCATAGGTAAATCACACCTGGGGGCTAAAAAGGCCACTTAGGCAGAATCATTAAAGGATAATATTATGAATCATAATAAGGTGAAGACAGACCGAGTTTTTCTTTTTTTCGCTGCACTACGTAGGTATAATCAGAGAGATTGGGATTGGATTTAGATTGGATTGATTGGTATTTTAGCAGCGACAAAAAATAACTGAAAAATCCTTCACCAATGGGACTGGATACGGTTAACTTAACAGTTAACTGTCCATTATCATTCATAATGTTATCCTTTTATGATTCTGCCAAAGTGGCCTTTCTAGGCCCCCTGTTAAAGAATCTTTCTCACTAATGTTATTTTATTAACCACCATCAGAATTCTTAATTCAAAAAACGCAAAATGCTTTTGAAAACAGTATTCAATAGATACATAAAGGTCCTATATTGGCGAAAAATAAAATCGTTGAAATGAAACTATCTTCAATCTAGAGCTACACACAAATTAGTCTACCAATCATAGCAATATCGGCCTTATTGTCATTCATTATAATTTAATATATAATCAACCAAACGCAACTCATTAACACTTCTATTAGTTACTGGGACCTAATTCCGAGGAATTATTCATACATTATAATTATAATAGCCAGTGACGGCCTTGCCAACGTCCTTTGCTTCAACAGGGGAACCTTTTCAACTATCACCAGCGTCGAAGAGACAAAAAGTAGGGGAGAGTAGCCCAAAACGGGTAAGCTAAGGTTGATGGTAAAAAAAAACAACTTATAGATATAAATTGAAAATTTATTTGTATATTTTGAAATGTTTAGTTATCAAGGACTATAAAATAAATGACATATTTAGTAGTTTTGTACATTAAGAATAAAAAAATAACAAGAATCTTTACCATTCGAATTACCCGTTTTGCCCGTAGGGGGGGCCTAAAGCAGGTAGGGCTTTTGGGCAAAGCGGGTAGGGACTGAATTACATGAGATTAACGTCAACCAATGACTAGAACTGTTTCATAACAATCATAACTCAGATGGAGCTCCACCAGGATCATCAGCTACTTGCAGTGACAATGCTTGGATCAATGGACCAGTATTCTTGGAATGGTTGCGGCACTTCGTAGACAACGTAATGAGTTGGCAACGTAAACAGATTGTCCATGTGAAATAGATACTCAACTAGCTCTAATTCTTGAGCTGCTGTAAAAACTGCTGTAAAAGCTGCTGTAAAAACTGTCCTAGTTTTTTTTGACATCCTTTCTTTATATGTATCTGTAAAGTCGAAAGGTTGATGCCATATTTTTTTGCTGCACCATTGACGGAAGTTTTGAGAGCTTCTTCTATCGCAAGCTTCATAACTCCTTCATCCCACGATGCATTTGCAGTATTTCTTTTGTATTTATTTACCATCTGCAAAAATAAAAGAACTAATAAGCAGTCAATGAAATTATACAGGGCAAATCGGGTATGGGCAAAACGGGCACCCGCTTTGCCCCTACCCTTTTTGCCCACAAGCATGTATTTTTTTCAATCGACTCATATCCTTAAAACCGAAATAATAAACGCCAACCTATTACACGAATAAAACGTCTATTTGTTGCAAAATCATAACACAAAACTAGTAAGAACATATTGTAAACCATTTTGGAGTATTCAAAAGTAATGTAACTCAATTTTTTTTAGTGGAAATAGCAAAAAACTTCTTTCTTATCTTACCGTGAACTAGTGTCCGCCAGAGAAGCGTGCCGGCTCCCTGTGATTGCAGAGTGGCAGGCGCCGCGCACTGCACGCACACATTCTTATTAGCAATAAAGGTGCGCAATTTAAAAAGCATACCCGTTTTAGGCGGGCTACCCGTTTTAGGCTTACCTCCCCTATTGTTTGCGGTTACATATTTTAATTTGTGGAACAATATTCGAGAAACAAACCTAAACTGAATGGGAAATTAAGATTGCATTATTCTTGTAACAATGTTATGTTTTCGAAGATATTTTAGGTGTGTTACATTTCACTGAGATTCAAGGCGGTTGTTTTAAGTGAACTGCAAAATAGTTTAGGTTTTTAACATGCTGATCAGATATTAACTCAAACTCAAACTCAAAGCATTTCTTTCAATTAAACCAATTACAGGCACTTTTGAATTGTCAAGGGGCCGACCCCTTGACAATTCAAAAGTGCCTGTATGAATGTCAATCAGAAAGATGAAGCTAGTTGCCCATTCCAAAGCGTAGGTACCTATGGAGAAGAACGGGCAAGAAACTCCATGGACACTCTTTTAAATCAAAATAATATGGTTACAAAGTCTTGTTTACATCATTCATGTTAAAAATTATACATGTGAGAACGATGCAGAACGTTAAAAGCGTCCGTAATGAAAACACGAAATAAAAAAAATAAAAACAATTCAAATAGGTATTAAATTAAAATAAGCCATGGCAGCAAAGAGATGACCAGTCCCTACTGACGGCGCCCGTTCACGAACATGACGCATGTATTAGCACCATTCAGCTCAACCATTTTGAAGGGAGCTAAATGATCCAACACACGCGCCACCATCAGCGAGACATTTGAGTGAGCGTGACATACTCTCAGCTGCCAGGGCACATTCAAGTCAATAAAAGGCGTACCCAGTAAATGGAAGCTTTATAACCGTAGCTTAATCAGCCTTTAACCGCTTATGTGCCGTAACTACAGACACAATTAAAAAGCCATTGTGTCTTGCGTAGATCTACGTTCCGGCAGACTAAGGGTTAATGTTCCTACTGCTGGGACACAGGCCTCCACTCTGTGAGAAGGAGTAATCCACCACGCGGGCCCAGTGCGGGCTGGTAGATGTAACACATCTTCGATTTTTTTTGTTCTAGGTCATGCCGGTTTCCTTTCACTGTTTTCTTTCACCGTTTTGAGAGCAGTGGTGGTGAAATTATTTACACAAAGTAAAGCGCCTGACTGGGTTCGAATCTACGCCCTCCAACCCGTAAGTCGCGGCCGTTACCACTGGGACACCACTGCTCTCGTATCAACCATAACTAATAAAATATAGGGCACATTTTTGACATCAAATTTTAATTTGATGAAAATGCAGTTGCTTGCGGTCAAGAACGCTATGGGCTCAATATGGTCAAATATTTACATCCGCATTTCTTAAATTCAACACGTATATTTTGAACTCGTGCACAACATGTGCACGAGTATATAACAAATCTTTATACTTTACTGGATTGAATAAGACACATGAGTTGTACGTACTAGTCCCCCAAAATACACTAGTACAATTGTGTCTGTCTGTCTGTTTGTTCCGGCTAATCTCCGAAACAGCTGGACCGATTGATCGATGACAGGACTTTCACTAGCAGATAGCTGATGTTAAAAGAAGTAACTTAAGGCTTTCATTTTAGAAAAAGCATTACTAAAGAGACACATTATTGTCTCCCGACATCCACAAGAACGAAGTCGTGGGCAAACACAATTAAAGTCGCTTTTCGTGTCGATCTGTCTGAGCGCATTGTTATCAGATTTTGATGGGGTTTTCAGCATCATTTCGAGAACTTATTCTGGAAGGGCTATGTGTCTCTTAATTATGGAAATCTCAATGTTTTGTCGCAAAAATTGTGACCGGGAGCCGATCAGGGGCGGGTCGTTGGTTACGAAATAAAGAATATGCACTTAATAGTTTTACATTATTTTCCAATTTAGTATTCTACTTCAGGTCTTGGACATAAGAATTTATGCCTAGATTGTGTCACGTCGTATCCACTGCCTAGCCTAGTATAGTATCTGCCTAATAATAGTAATCTAGATACGGAAAAGGCATTATGCGGTCACCGGCATTATTTGCAACAATGTACTTTTATCGCCAATCTAAAGTATGTTGTATGTGGATTGTAATTATCACATAAGGGCATAATAAGCCTGCGAGCTCATTTCGCTTTGTTGTTTGATTGTTGTGTTATAAGCCGTGGTTAACTTCGAGTTTAACAAGGGAATGTGTAGAGGTTTAATGGCTTTTCAAGAAATCTACATTATTTTTTCTTTCACTAATACCATCAAAACCGAACGACTCATGCCCGTTTTTAATGCCTAAATAAAAGCGTGCTGTTAGATTATCTACTTTCGGCGCTGTGCCGAGCGTTGAAAATCCTACAGCGCGCTACTGTTAGTGAAAACAACCATAATTGGTCATAGAAATGCTTTGTTAGTGTGCTAGCTTGTGGCTTAAAAGACAGATTTACCCATTCTAGTTACACACGTGATGAAGAGTAAGAAATTTAATAGACACTGTACGAGACATAATAGAAGTTTCATTGTTATTACGCCTGTGGCTGTTGTCGTGTCCACCTGCTCAGCTGGAAATTCACAGATGACTCCGCCCTGGAGTGTAAATGTGGTGCTGTCCCACAAACGATGGGGCACTTAATATCGTGTCCTGTAAGTCCTGTGGTCTGCATGCTACATGAGTTGGAGGACGCTACTCAGGGGCGTACCTTTAGAAAACGGTGCCTAAAGCACGCATCATAAATTATTTTTCCTTCGTAAATTATAATAATCCATATAAAAAACAGATACACTAAATAAAACAGCCATAAATCTTACTTACAAAACATAAAATATTTATTTTCTTTTTTATAACGAAAGTAAATCTGCGAAATCTTTACAACTGCACTTTCCTTTCTGCGACGCAAGCATATCGATGATGTTTTCAAAATTATTTTTATCCATTTCTTCCCGCTCTACACTGCAAAGCTAGGTCACATAACCTTTCTTGAGTGCCAAGAGGGTCGTAGCCAAATTCTGGGCTGACTGCATACACCCTAAAAAAACAAGTGACTGTAAAAATCAGCTGTTCCATACATTTATCTTAGCATAACTAGACATAATGTACGGATCAGCTGATTTTTTTCACGATTTCAGGGTTGGTCCCATAGTAAAAGTTGTTCATAATGATGAGTACAGTTACGCCTTATAAGGATTAAAACGATCAAAATGTAACAGTCTATAGATTGCTATCGACACGCTAAGAAGATGCCTGGAGGCGTTTAGTGTCCATCACTGTGTTAATGAGATGTAAATCTCTTGTGATGTGACGTGATTGGTTACTGTTAATTCCGCCAACCAATCCCAGCAACTCAAAGTCAAACTCAAAGCATTTATTTCAATTAAACCATTTACAGGCACTTTTGAAGTCGGTCAGTCAGAAAATGTGAAGCTAATTGCCCATTTCAAAGCGTAGAAGGTACCTATGGAGAAGAACGGGCAAGACACTTCATGGACACTCTTTTAAATTATATCGTAATAAAAATATTAGTTATATATGTCTTATATGTCAGAACGATGTAAAAAAAACCGGCCAAGTGCGTGTCGGACCACGAACAGTGTAGGGTTCCGTAGTAGCCCGTTATCACAATATAGTACGATTCTGTTGTTCTTTATTCTGAATATAAAAAAATATATTTAAAAAAAAACATATTTTGTTTTCCAATGCAAGTCTTTACCCGTTATAAACAAGCAACTACTTCATCTTAGTCACTTTAAAGAATTAATGCTAAAGATTTTGTATTTGGTACAAAATTATCCAAAACTCAACGACGAAAAAATTCAACGACTATTACTACTAAACTGATAAAGTTATCTTAACCGCTATAATTTAAAGTTCATGAAATGCACTATCATTGTGAATTTTTCCAGATTTTTCTAGCCAGCAGTTTAGGTTTTAGAGGGGGGGGGGGGGACGCCCTACTGGAACAAAAATTTGCACTTTAAAGTTTAATATTTCGTAAATGGAGCATTAAATCGAAAAATAATTGTAGCAACCCCCAAATCATTTTAGAAGACCTATTCATCGATACCCCACACGATGGGGTAGACAACGAAAAAAATATCCATCCCCACTTCACATGTAGGGGAGTTACCCTAAAAAAAATATTTTCCAAAATTTTATTTTACCACTTTGTCGGCGTGATTGATATACATATTGG
The DNA here is from genome assembly GCA_916614155.1 of Mesoligia furuncula. Lineage (NCBI taxonomy): Eukaryota > Metazoa > Arthropoda > Insecta > Lepidoptera > Noctuidae > Mesoligia > Mesoligia furuncula. Next base: position 8,299,344 of record OU744794.1, read on the forward strand.
TACCAAATTTCAGCTTTCTAGTGCGCGAGGACGGACAGACAGACATGGCGAAATTATAAGGGTTCCTAGTTGACTACGGAACCCTAAAAAAGACGTACACGTTAAAATCGTCCAGAGTATAGCAAATAGTAACAAAACAAACAAACCAAAAATTAAATTACGAATCATGATATTTGAAAGCAATCAAATCAACAGATCACAGAATTTATCAGAACTTCAGCCACCGAGCGCCTTAAGGGAATGTGTGAAATAAATATGAATGTCATAATTACACGGAAATGCATTAAAATGACCATAAATGCATCTGAGAACTGCTTAAAGTGTAAAATATTTATATTAAGATCATTTCCATGAAATCTCAGTAATCTTTCCATAATATAAGGTAATTTTTAACCAGTTTTATTATAGGTCAGAGCAAAAGCACTGGAAAATACGGTGGCTTAAACTGTCCTTAATAACATATATTTGTATATGTATTAACTTTCAGTTTTTTATTTTGAAAGGTATCAGAAACAAAGGAATGTGTCCTCGCTTGCTTTACATGCTCATAAATTTTTCGACATTAAACTAATTGCGATATTTCATTGTTGCCGACAGTTTAAATAATTACTACTACACACAATTTGGCTCAGAGGTGCTAAACGTAAGTATAAGCCGTAGAATTTGCTGTAGGACCCGTCAAGGCTTTATTTATGTGCAATGCTATGCCTATCACTTCCACAGCCGGACATAGGGGTTTCTCAATATCGGATGTAGGCTATAGGCCACAGTTGTCACTAGAGTTTTGGTTGGTTTGAACCAGTACAAAGAGGAAGTTACAAAAAAAAAATCTAAATTAATATTATAAAGAGAAAAGATTTGATTTTTGCATGTATATTTGTCATGCTTTCATACTAAAACGGATAAACGAATTTGGATGAAATTTGGCACTTGTGTAGACCATGATCTGAATTAGGACATAGGATACTTTCTATCCCGATATTCCCACGGGAACGAGAAGTCTCGATCCCGTGGGAATATCGGGATAGAAAGTGGGGCTGGGGCTGCCTCAATTATGCGGTTTCACCCGGATAAGTATCCGGGTGCCCCAGTAGCATAATCACCCTATAATGTTCCCACTGCTGGTACACAGGCCTCCTTTCGATGAGGGGGAGTGACCACGCGAGCCCATTGCGAGTTGGTAATGTCACATGTCTTCGAATTTGTCGGTTCTAGGACATGCCGATTTCCTCACGATGTTTTCCTCCACCGTTTTGATAGCAGTGGTGATGAAATTATTAACACAAAGTAATGCGCCTGTCTGGGTTCGAACCTAGGACTTAAAACTCGTAAATCGCGGCTGTTACCACTAAATCACCACTGCTCTAGTATGTTACAATAATACTTGAGCTGTCTCACTCTTTGCTCAGCAATGATGAGGCTACTACTCGTACATAGGTAAAGTAAATCATAATTGATTTAGCAAGAAGGTGGATTCGTTATTGGTCGCCTGATTTGCCTTTTTTTTTTTGGGATGGGAAATCATCAAATGACCCCTCCCGCTCTGGGTGGAGCGGAAGGGAGTGTCAGACTCTTACTGACTAAAACCCACCCATGTTCCTTCCTTAGCCCTTTATGTTCCGGGCCAGCGGTAACCCTTTCGGAAAATCCCGCTGACCCGGACCGTCCAAAAGCTTGGCTTTTGACTTTTATAAGAATATAATAAGTACTTATTACTAAATTATCTATATTATATTATTTATTGAAGTGAAAACTTCTTTAGCGGCGTTGTACACTTTTTTTGTAATGCGTAATAAATGTTAAACTCGCGTCAGGTCACGTGTTGATCGTAAGATTCGTAAGATGAGTCGTGCTATAGATGGGCAATCCACCGGGTTTAAACCCGGTGCTTTTGATAAACACCCGATAAACACCCGTAAACACCCATAAACACCCACAAAATTGGGTTTTTATCAAAGCACCGGGTTTAAACCCGGGTGGGTTGCCCATCTATAGACGTGACCCTGATCGTAAGGTGTCACGTGACCCTGATCAAACATTCGTAAGAATCCAAAATATCAAAAATTAAAAACAAGTACACAGGATCAAATTACAGACAGACAGACAGACGGTGACGGTGACGGTGACGGTGACGGTGACGGTGACGATGACGATGACGGTGACGGTGACGGTGACGATGACGGTGACGGTGACGATGAAGGTGACGGTGACGGTGACCTTGACGGTGACGGTGACGTGACTGTGACGGTGATGGTGACGGTGGCGGTGACGATGACGGTTACGGTGACGGTGAAGGTCACGGAATAGAAAAAACTGTTTTTTCTATTCCGTGGTGAAGGTGACGGAAACGGTGACGGTGACGGTGACGCTCTTGACGCTCTTAACGCGTACGTATTTTTTTTACATCGTTCTCACATATAATTGTAAATTCAACATTAATGATGTAACTAATATTTTTGTAAAAATACAATTTAAAAGAGTGTCCATGGAGTTTCTTGCCCGTTCTTCTCCATAGGTACCTACGCTTTGGAATGGGCAACTAGCTTCATATTTTCTGACTGACCGACTTCTTGACAATTCAAAAGTGCCTGTAAATGGTTTAATTGAAATAAATGGTTTGAGTTTGAGTTTGAGTTTGAGTTCGGTAACGGTGACGGTGACGGTGACGGCGGCGGCGACTGTGACGGTGATAGTTACAGTAAACAACGTTAATATTCAAGTTTTCACTTCTGCCAGCACTCCAACAGTGCAACCCGTCGTTTTTTTAAATGTAGAACATTATGATGTTAAATGGATTGAAGTAAATGATTCTGAACTTGAATTTGAACTGAATTACTTCAAGCTGAAAGAGTAGAACTGCCTCATTTGTTAAGATAATTAAACCTAGTGTAAAGCCAGGGTAATCAGTTGCTAAACAAACTGACAACCAACTTAAATTGTCCATATATTCAAATGAGAACTGTATTTATTTGCCAGTTGTATGAAATGGATTCATTGCGCCAAAATGGCGTAGGGGATTCGCTTAACAATTCATTTCCTTGACTGTACTTTCGGAATAAATATTGGAATCGCAACATTAATCATTAAAAAAAAATACCATTTCCGCTTTCCGCAATCCCATAAAATGCATAACCGGTTCGTCTATGCAAATTTCGGTTGAGTAATTAGTAACTCAACGCAAAATTAGCATAAACGAACTATTTAAACTTAAAATTCACAAAATTGCCTCATTATTCGCAGCCATAGAGGTCTGCTAACCGAAGACTATTATCTTGCCTTTTCTGGGGGCAAATTGCCCTCAAACAAAGGAAATGAGATCACGGTTGTGCCCAAACTAACGTCGGGAACCACAACGCCTTATAAGGAAGATTGACTTTGCACAGTTTGCGAGCTTATCTTGATTTTCTTCGCAGAAAGTTAGTGCATCTGGCTGCTCCTTAATTGGTGAGCTAATTTCAGGGGTGTTTGTGATCGTTTGTGTGGCTTTTTCATAGTTTATGGTGAACTCTTACACTGGATTGGTGGGGCCTTTGTTTTGTGGTGGCAGGAGCGGCTGTCTTGCTAGATCCTCAATTGGGTTCCTAGGTTATGTTTTCAATATAACTGGTAGTTGACCTCTGTTGACCTCTCAAGTTCCGCTGTTCCGTTGTAAGACACAATTGATTTTCTATTGTATCGTACTACATAGGGCTGTCTGTGTGGTTGTCTGTGTGGTGCCGGACTTAAAGAATACCACCACCCCTTACTTCCCGTGGGTGTCGTAAAAGGCGACTAAGGATCGTACCGGAGAATGGGCAGCAGCGTTCTCTATGTATTCCACCATCATACCATACTGCGATCGCCAACCCGCCTGCCAAGCGTGGCGATTATGGCAAACCCTCCCAAAATTGGGGGAGGCCTATGTCCAGCAGTGGGCGTCTATCGGCTGAAACGAGTAACGACGACGTAGGGCACGCGCGGGGCTTGTCGGGTTGATAATTATGGTCCTACTTTCTCAATAGTTTTGAAAAAAAAACTGTTCACGGACAGGTAAAAGAAATGTTTACGATCATAGGAAAAGTAGTCCACAATCATTTCATCTTACTCAGAACTTTACCGGTACTTTTAAAACGAGATCTTTCTAAATTATGTTCAAATCCTTGTTTCCTATTGACATATTAACTTTATTCTAGTGTAAATCAAGTTCATTTCAGAATGACTAGTGCATATTGAAACGTTATAAGTTGTTGCGCAAACTGAACTCTATGCGTAGGTAGGTATTAAAGTTACTTTTCCAGAAACAAATGTCTGTTTAAAAGTTTGGAAACGAAACTGCGAACGCAGGGTAGGTCCGTTATTCATTTTCTGTCAGCTCCATTCATAGCGCAATCAAATCCCACAATAATAATAATTTTGAGTATGAGTTTGAAACTATTGACTAGAAATATGCCTGTAATAAATAAATTATGATTATTATTACAAACGACTTTTACATTCCATCCATTTAATAAAGAATCGCGACCATTTGCAACAAAATAACAATAGATACAAAATACACGACCAACCTTATTACTGTTGGACAATGATGATACCGCCATTACGAAGCGATGTCTCAAATAATGTCTGCGTTGAGTAACTGAGGCGAATTGGTGGAATACACAGTATTAAGACGTCCGCAGATAGATGCGACGCAACGGTACGATGCGATTCTGGTAGAACAATCCCCATGAAGTTTTCATAGAAATTGTTCTACTAGAGTCTCGTCGCGCCTGGCTGCAGGAGCCCTTATGCGTTACATTGTGTTGTGCTGTTATAATATTGTCCTGTGCTTGAAATGGACACCTATTGATATTTACAAACAAGTGGCACAAGGTTCAACTATGGTTGCAATCTTTCCTAGTGTCGTAAAGCTCATTGTACACGACTAATTTCACGTTGGGTGGCTTTCTTGCAGCATTTCCATGAGACATCGAGGACCTATAGGTATTTTACAAAGGACAAGATTGATCAACGAGTTCTCTTTATCCCAATTTCTCAGTCGTAGGCAACATCACAAGAGGATGGCCTTTACACCAACAAATCACCACTTTTGGCAAACGAATGATTGATATTAGATATCTGTATTGTAGCCGGCATTATGTTGGACACATCAAGTTGCCTGTTACGCATCGAGAGAAAATCGATGGATCCTACGTATACGTATTTTTTGTGATAAATGCTTCCTTTCACTCTAGTTGACAACATGCACAAAAAATACACATTTTATAGGTGAAAATACTATTTTTTGCTGCAGTACAAGGGCTTATGTGGCACAATTTTAAACGTATAAAGGCCACGAACATATGTGTCATAATAACCGTGCAAAGTTTCACAAACATCAGTTCAAGCATGTAAAAAATATATCAAATTGAAACTTTAAGAGCCTCTATTGAAAAGTTGTCAATTTGCACATTGGCCCTTATACATAGGACCCATCGAAATATAATACAGGGGTAAACCTATAAATATAGATATATAAGTGGAGTTATACACGCAGTTTACAAAGAAAGAAGGCTACAGATTACAAAGAAAACCCGTCTACCAATTTTTTGATAACCACAAGAATTTCACACGGCACATATTTCAACAAGACTATAAAACAACAGTGTCGAGATATAAAGGGCTTAGTGATTCGTTCAGCCAATCGATAGCAAAAGGGTGTAACTGATTCGTTTTTAACCTCTGGTAGTACCATCAGCAACAAAAGCGATTTGCGTTTTTGCAGGCTGGTTTTTTTTCATGTAGCATTGATTTCTAAGGACAAAATACTGGCTTAAAATAAAAATCAAATACATAGTGCCAAAACAAGTGGTCTCCGGTGATGACCAATCCTCAAAATACAGAGAGATTATATTATTTAAAAATTTACAGTCAGTTGGTTATGTTAAACTTATTAAGGTTAAATATTCACCTAACTTGTGTCGTGATTTCATTGATTTAATTTGAAAAACATGTATTATTTTAAAACCGCATTACAATATCCACTGTGGCAACACTGTCAAAGTATATACAAATTATTAATATTGTAACAAACTTTGAAAATGTGTTTTCACTATGGCAACTAAATGTATTATTCTACTTTGGGAACACTTAGAAATAATGGTTACGATATTATCGTTATTTCTGGGTGGGGCAAATGTCGTTTCAAATTGTAAAATGTACCTAGTGCAAAACTAGTGGTTGTTGGATTGTGAAAGAGTAGTTGTGCTATTAAAAAGTATTAGCAAGAAAAGAGTGTTTTCTTTATACTTACAATGCTGACGGTACCAATCAACATTGTTTCGGTAAACTGACCAACAAAACAACAATGTTGCGACACTCATACGCATGTGTTGTAAACTCGCCTTGAATTCAACTCAAATGATTATGGCCAACGAGCAATGGTGTACCAGTAATTGTTACCCGCCAGTAGTTGCAGCATGTCTTTTATCACGTAAGCAGTGCCAAACTACTTACCGTCTTAAATCTTATCAATGTGGACCTTGAATCACAGCGTTTTGAACGTCGAAATAAACATAAACCGTTCCCAAAAACTTATAAGCCTTCACCACTTCCTAGTGCGTAGTAAGATTTTATAGGGGACTTCACCGAAGACAGTTTGTAAGAGGCAGTCGACTCATGTTCACACTCTATGTCTTTATTCAAAAGTGTCTAGGGATCAACATATATTTTTGCAATAACTTTTCTCCTGATTGATATTAATTAAAATTTTCTTTAAGGATTCATCAAATAAAGTGTTTTCGTTTGTCACAGTACGATAAACCAAGTCACCTTTGCATTAATAAAGAAATTTGCCATTTTCCTAATAAAGGGATTTTTGACATTTGAACCACTAACACAAAAGTTCGAAAAAAAGACTGAAATAACAGTTTTCTTTAAAATTTTATTGGGTAACTTAAACAATTAATAATCCGTGTTTCTACCGCGAACACTAACAACACAAGAACATCGGTTTGGCATACTCAAAATGAGTTCATCCAAATCACGCTGTGGAATGGCCGCCCATGTTCGTTGCAACAACAAAAAAAGGTCTTCTTGCGACTGGATACCCTCCATATTCGGCAGAGCTCTTCTCTGTAGCATATCCCATGCATGCTCAATCGGGTTCAAGTCTGGCGACTGAGCAGGCCAGGGCAGGACATTGATGTTAGCTGCGGCGAGAGTCTGTCTTACAACTCTTGCGGTGTGCGGTCGTGCATTATCATGCATTAACTGAAATAAGGGACCGATTTGCACTTGTAGAGGAACGATGACGTCTGATACAATCGTTTCAGCATAAATTTGAGCGTTGAGGTTGCCTCTGATCCAAATCAACTCAGTTCTTCCGCCGATCCAAATACCCGCCCATACCATTATGGTTCCACCACTATAAGGATGGACTTCCTGGCAGGATTTTAATCGCTGTTGGCGTCCAGGGGTTCTCCAGTGTCGTATACATCTTGTATCCGGTCTCATACCAAAACGAGACTCATCAGAAAAGCACACGAAACGCCATTGATCTTCTGCCCAATTTCTGTGTTCAAGAGCCCATTGATATCGAATCCTACGATTGTGCATTGCTATAGGTGGTACCCGTAGCGGTCTTCGGGAATGAAGGTTCACTTCATGCAAGCGGTTTCTGACTGTTTGGTCGCTAATTAAGTTCCCTGAAGAGTGATGAAGCCTCACGGCTAACATCATGGCGGTTATTGTTGGAGCTCTTCGAGTTAAGATTTGAATGTATCGGTCTTGTCTCCGTGTGGTGCAGCGATACCGTCCTCCATGGCTCTCAGTCACGGTACCAGTGCTTCGGTAACGTGTCCAAAGTCGACTGATAACACTCTGACTTGTATTCAGAGCTAAAGCCACAGTACGTTGCCGGGAACCAGCTTCTATCATTCCCACGGCTCTGAGCATTTCTTCCCTGCTTAAATGACGTCGCCGCTCCATAATAACGTTGGTTTTAATCAGTAGTAGGGAAACAGTAGCACTAATAATGTCTTCAATGCGTTGTATGTTTTTATAGGGAAAATATTGACAGCTGATTTTCATCTTTTACTCGAATTTGATTCACAGTTCCTGATTCAAATTATGAAATGCACCAAAAAGGATCCATATAAATTTATAAAATCATAAATTTATTACAAAGCCACATCTCAATCTCAAGAAATCCGCATAAAAATGCTTGATCCCTAGACACTTTTGATGTGTGTATTAACTGAAAATATTATATTGTTAAACTATATAGTTGTTTCAGTTAATAGTTAGTGATCTAAGCAAACAATTTGTTTGTATGCTGGGAAGAAGAGGCGTGTGATGTACTATTAAATGTAGCACACAACTCAGTGGCAAAACTGCTCGAGTCAGTCACGACCTTTGAGTATTAAACCAACTGGAGGCGCCATTGTCAGACGATCCCCGCTGCCAAAGGTACGAGACCGCCGGTCATAGCGGTTATATACATGTGTGCGTATAGTTTATGCTTGTGTTTGTTTTTGTTTTGTGTGCGTGCGTAACAACGCGATCGAATTGCATTAGTGTATTATTGCGTTCCCTCGTCCCCCGCGATGAAAGTGACAGACTTATTTTCATAGATATTAGTACTCGTGGCGTCTCCGGTTGGTTTAATACTCAAAGGTCACGACTTACCCCCGTGTCGACTGGACGTGACCGTTGAGTGGTTGTCTACTTACTGATAATCTGGTAGTTTTACTTTAAACCCTAAGTCCCTAATAAGAGATTATAGCCAGAACACCACAGGGCGCAACAAACTTTCCTGCAATATGCCGAAACTTTTGAACTGTGTTATAAAAATAAATTCGTCCCCTGTAGGTAATAAAAGATAAAACACCATTAAGTAGGTGAGTATTCAACATTAGACCTTCGACTGGCTTTTCGGAAAATAAGGACTTGTGTTGTACAATACGACCGACGTAACTTTAGGCACTAAGAACTTTCGCGCATGTTCTCTCACTCGCACTCGCCATCATCATCATCATTTCAGCCGAAAGACGTCCACTGCTGGACATAGGCCTCCCCCAAAAAGGGGGGGGGGGGGGTTGCCATTATCGCCATGCTTGGCAGGCGGGTTGGCGATCGCAGTATGGTATGGTGGTGGAATGCATAGAGAACGCTGCTGCCCATTCTCCGGTACGCCCCTTAGTCGCCTTTTACGACACCCACGGGAAGTATGGGGTGGTGCTATTCTTTAAGTCCGGCACCACACAGCATGTCACCATTTGGTTCCTAAAAAATCTTACTGCGCAGCCTTCTGCGCAAAGTTCGGGCTCGCCAAGATACATCGGTCGTATAATAACGTAAAAATTCATAATAACGTAAAAATTCTGGAGGCTTGTGGCTAAGTAATAAAAGCCGCACGGGTCGATCCATCAGGTTAAGCTACGCTTGCCGCGGTTAGTTCGTGGATGGGTGACCATCTTCACATACCAAGACCCCTCCGTTCCTCGGAAAGCACGTTAAGGCGTTGGTCCCGGCTTTCATTCGTGGATCTTTGACAGTCGTTACGGGTCGTCAGAAGCCCGAAAGTCTAACAACCAGTCTTACCAAGGGTATCGCATTACCCAGTAACTGGGTTGTGGAGGTCAGAGAGGCTGTCGCTCCATTTAAAATACTGGTATTCAGCTGCATTCGGTTAGACTGGAAGCCGACCTGCGTGATATGAATTGTACGCAGATGATAATAATAATATTATGAATTGTCAGTTTGTGACCATTTTACGATTTATAATATGATTCATAATGTTATCCTAGTATGATTCAGCCAAAGTGGCGTTTTTAGACCCTGTCTGCAGCTGTCGCAATATCCTCTAATTAAAATAGATTGTTATGTTTTTATTGCTTACGGAACAATTAATGCTCTGATAATGTCACGCGCATAATTATCACACAGCTGTGCTGTTTCTAAATCAGATTTCTTCGGATTTCCTAGCTGCAGTGAGAATTTTTACGTTGTTCATCTGCCTAGCCTTTTCCCAACTATAATGTAATAAACATTTAAACTGTAGAAATTAAAAAAAAAATACAATTTCATTTATTAAAACTGTAAAGAAAAATTTACCGATAAAATTAAGTAAGGTCTTTATTTTTTTCATGCGGTAATATTGACACTAAATATGATTCTAATAGGAATTGAATTGAAGATGATCAAGCTAAAATATGTCACCATTTTACGAAAATTAGAGTAATTGCTAAAGATCTGCTGGAAATTCAGGAAATGAATCGCTTTTAGATGTATTGCTCAATGTGGCGTTTTTAGGCCCCCAAACGATTGATTACACTGATTGAGTCATTGCGTAGCTATTTAGTAATTAATTGTGATTTGTAAACCATTGTGATTGTTTCCCTTGGTTGGATATAGTTTTGTTTACTGATGTTTCTCATTTCTACGGAGTAATAAGTTCCTAGTTATACAATCACCACCACCTACCTATTGCTGAATGTCTCAGGACAGATTGCATTAAAAAGGAGTTTAAAAAAAAAGTTATACAATCAACTACTTAATAGGAAGACAAAATATTTGCTCACGAAATTCTAGTGAAGAATTCTCACCTGGAGTACATTTCTTTCAATTCAACTTATTTCCCGGGGCTCTAAGCAGTATAAATATTATTATTGAACAGGATGGACATTTTCCCAATTGGGCCTACAGTTTGTCAGAGTTGTTCTTGGATTTGTAGTTACTTAAAAAAAAAACCATCCCGCAATGGGCCCGCGTCTGGTGGTCGCGTGGTGTCTGTGTGGTGCCGGACTTGTCTGTGTGGTGCCGGACTTAAAGAATACCACCACCCCTTACTTCCCGTGGGTGTCGTAAAAGGCGACTAAGGATCGTACCGGAGAATGGGCAGCAGCGTTCTCTATGTATTCCACCACCATACCATACTGCGATCGCCAACCCGCCTGCCAAGCGTGGCGATTATGGCAAACCCTCCCAAAATTGGGGGAGGCCTGTGTCCAGCAGTGGACGTCTATCGGCTGAAACGACGACGACGACGACTGGGCCCGCGTGGTAGATTACAGCCCACTCCATGGAGGCGTCCCAGCAGCAGTGAGAACATAGCTGATTATGTGTATGTGTTAACGGAAAAGTGTGCAATCCGTCATTCTATACAATTCATAGGAAATGTGTGCAATTCCTAAAATAGATAGGAAATCTATGATATATTTTTTAATATGCACTTTTCCTAGGAAATCTATACATTTCCTAAATAGCGATCGAAAATCTTAAAAATTCTATATGTTATACTACTAGACGACGTGGATGCAAGAGCGAGCGAAGGGCACCCCGAGGTACGGTTTAGTTAGGTTCCTTTAAACCCGACAGACAGAAATACGAGCCCCGCGCGGGCGTGCAGCGGAGCTCCGTCGACCCGACGTCGACGTCGTAGAAATATAAATACAAAATATATTTGTCCTACAAAAACGAGCTGTTCGAGCAATATACCAGTTAGGTGCCAGAGTTTCTCTAAGAGATTTTTTTAAAGATATTGGAATTCTTACGGTTGCATCACAGTTCATCTTTGCCAACATTTTATATATTAGGCAAAATATACACTTGTATACTAAAAACAGTGATATTCACAATGTTAACACTAGAAATAAGGACAAACTACGTGCTTCCTTTCACCGGCTTCATAAGGTTCATAACTCATTTGTTGGGCTTGGTATAACCTTTTATAACAAGCTACCTTCTTCATTACTAGATTTGCCTTTTAATACGTTTAAAGCTGTCTGTGTGGTGCCGGTTGTCTGTGTGGTGCCGGACTTAAAGAATTGCACCACCCCTTACTTCCCGTGGGTGTCGTAAAAGGCGACTAAGGGTCTTACCGGAGAATGGGCAGCAGCGTTCTCTATTTATTCCACCATCATACTATACTGCGATCGCCAACCCGCCTGCCAAGCGTGGCGATTATGGCAAACCCCCCCAAAATTGGGGGAGGCCTATGTCCAGCAGTGGACGTCTATCGGCTGAAACGACGACGTTTAAAGCTCAAATAAAATCCAACCTTTGTTCAAAGGCATACTATTCCATCAACGATTACTTAAACGATAAGAATAGTTGGCCGCCCTGATTAACTCAAGACAATGCTTATGTTCTTTCTCCAGAATTAGTTTACTGACAAGTTATATGAGTTCATATAATTGCTTTTTATTATTTTTTTAAATTCTATTAACCTCTTAAATAAATTGCAAACTATAGTTTTGTATAATTTAGAAGCATTTTTTAATTTTGTAAATGTAAGAACCATGTTTCCGTTTATTATGTTTTTTTTTTTTATGTTGACTTGAAAGAGCATGGCAGTTGAGAACTTGTCATGCTCACTTACATGTCTCACCGATGGTGGCGCGTGTGTTGGATCATTCAGTTCCCTACAAACTGGTTGAGCTGGATGGTGCTGATCCACGCGTCATGTTCGTGAACGGGCGCCGTCGGTTGAGACTGGTCATCTCTTAACTGCCAATGCTTGATTTTAATCTTATATTTTGAATTGTTTCTTCTTTGTCTTTTTTTTTTACATTGTTCTCACATATAGAAGCAACAAGAATAATGTACCCAGGATTTTGTAATATCTTGATTTAAAAGAGTGTCCATGGAGTTTCTTGCCCGTTCTTCTCCATAGCGATCTACGTTTTGGAATGGGCAACTAGCTTCAACTTTCGGACTAACTGACAGACTATTTAATTTTGACAATTCAAAAGTGCCTGTACAAGGTCTAATTGAAATAAATGCTTTGAATTTGAATTTGAATATAACATGCAGCATGCTAAATTTATGCTTTAGAATGTTATGCTTAGTCATTATTATGATTAGAGAAATTTACAAACGTGTTTTATTTCTTTTAGTCACAGAAAGCATTACTTTTTATATATTTCCTAGTATCATCTTGGAATTGCATACAATTCCTAGGAAATACGTATGTATTTCCTCCTGTAAAGATTCTTTAATACACATTTCCTGTGAAATGTATATTTCACAGGAAATGTGTATTAAAGAATCTTTGAAAGATTATTTTATACGTTTCCTAAGTAGGCTCGGAATTGCCTATTTATTTCCTAGGAATTGTGTAAAATTCTAGGTTTCATACATTTCCGGTAACATACGCATAAGTATACGCAGTACCTATAAACATATTTTTTTCTTCAAGACATGTTTATGAATCTAGGTACCTATCTTTCAGCGGATACAAAAGAGTAAGATGTTTAATGACTTTATCAATCAATCAATCATTTATTAACACACATCTATATTTTATATAATAGTCAATCGTAATTAAGATATTGCCCGTTAAGGAAGATTAATTACAGCATTAGATGTTATATGTCGAGTTAATTAGTATTAGATCGTTATATTAAACACGTGTGCAACCTTGCTTACGTGGATGTTGTTGTGGGAAGGTGAATATCGTTTGTTTGGAAAATGACTGGGAAGCTCCTGTGTAAGTTAATTTCGCTTTCCAATTGACTCCCTTTTATTTCGTTGGTGTTTAGCCGTAAAACGCAAATTTTAGAAACAATAAAAGTATATGATCGACCACAGTAAACAAAATCAGAAAAATATATGATATTCTTCAGGATTTAGATAAATATACGTATGTGTCGCATCAGCGGGTGGCCGAGATGCGATACATCGGGTCTTCTTCACGATCCGACATAGTTTAGATAGGTGTGGGCACTGCAGTGGGTACTCGAACGAAAAGATTATTTGAATTTACAGTAACTTTAATAAACTAGCTATTTACAACCGAAACGCACACGTGCGTCGGAAACAAACACGTGCGTTGGTATTGAGCGTTTGCCGAGACTGTCCGAGCTCAACCGTCGACTGTAGACTGTCGCAGCACTCGGTCTCTCCACCAGTCCTCGCTGCATCCCCTCTACCGACGATCGTGTCCAAGCGGTAGGGCTCGCTTGCGTTTCCGATCACATGATTCTTCGTTTACCAAACAAATTGTTAGATGGCGCTGTTCACTATACTGTGGCGTCATCTATCCACGACACGGCCATCACTGACTAGCACCCGTCCTCGGGTGTAGTACCTGCGGACCAAAAATACTCACAGAGTAAACAAGCTCGGCTATCCTGCCAATACCTAATAACTAAGGTAACTCGGCCTATCCTGCCAATACCTAATAACTAAGGTAACTCGGCCTATCCTGCCAATACCTAATTACTTAGGTAACTGTATCTCATTGTTACTTTAATTTCTCTAGTCTTAATTTTATTTACAGTGCCTTGTTGTCAAGGTTTCACACCCCATACAACATTATTCATTAGAAAAGGTTCGATCATTAAGTTGAACCAAAGAAAATCAAAATTGTAACGAATCAGTTACTATTTACCAAAATCTGTGCAAAAACACAGTCCAGAATCACACCAATGATTCTTACCAGATCAGTTGTCACATTTGCTACTGCACATAAGGTGCGGTTAAGACTAGTCACGACATGTGCTTCCTACTCATGAGGTGCTCTGTGCATCAACACAGACTAGAATCGACCCATTGATTCTCAGAAAAAGAATACTTGCGCAATATGTGCTACAACACATGAAGCGCTCTGTGCACCAACACAGACAGGACTCGACCGATCAACAAGTTATACCATCACAATTGTTGTGACAAATCAGTTAGAATTTACCGAAATAAAATTCATAGGCAATGTATACTCAACTCATGAAACTTTTATTGTAAACTGTGCACCAACACAGGTCAGAATCGCACCAACGACTCTTTACATATCTACCACCACATATGCTACAACACATGAGGGGCTCTGTGCACCAACACAGAAAAGAATCGCACCAACGACTCTTTAGACATCTGCCGCCACATGTGCTACAACACATGAGGGGCTCTGTGCACCAACACAGAAAAGAATCGCACCAACGACTCTTTAGACATCTACCGCCACATGTGCTACAACACATGAGGGGCTCTGTGCACCAACACAGAAAAGAATCGCACCAACGACTCTTTAGACATCTGCCGCCACATGTGCTACAACACATGAGGGGCTCTGTGCACCAACATAGAAAAGAATCGCACCAACGACTCTTTAGATATCTAGCGCAATATGTGCTACAACACATGAAGCGCCCTGTGCACCAACACAGACAGAAATCGCACCAACGATTTCTTATAGACCCATCGCCACATGTTACTCATGAGGTGCGGTCTTAAGTTTTGAGTTTGAGTGTACAAGCCATTCTTAATCAGAGGTGGTTTCACTATTACTGTCCTCAACTATAACATCTAATTCTCGAGTAACTTGGTGATCGGGTACCCTCCTCACAAAATCATGAGAGTATTCTTAGGTTCGCTCAGTCAAGCGCCTTTAAAACAATCATTAAAAGCAAACTTAGAGACTAACTTTACTTTAGTCAAATCGAATATTATCGTAATTGCATTTTTTTAAGACCCCGTGTCACGTGGTCTACTATTTCATCTAAGTGAATATCAGTCTACTCATCATCAGTTGTCACTAAGCTAAGCCAATACACTTTGACGCAACACAATCTTTGATGATAGAGCGACAGAGTCGTAATAAAATGGATGTGACTCACCCAGTATTCATCTGCTCGGATTGCTGACATAGCAAACTTGAACCGTATCACTTGCTACTAGCCGCTGCTGCAGGCGCTGGCCCGAAACCGCCTGAGCCCCTCGCCCTACTGGCGATGGCGCCTCCATCATTGTTTCGTGGACACCTCGAAGCAAAATGTCTGGTGTTGCCGAATCGAAAACAGATGCAGTCTGAAACTGCCATCCTGCTTGCACTCGTTCTCGTGTGTTAATCTGTCAACAAACATACCCGCAAAGTATCACATAGCTCGGTCACTCCTGACCAAATATGGTACAGGCAAAAAACACAATGAAAATTTGAACAAATTAAAAAAAATTGCAGAGTTCAGAGCATTACTCATTATTTGATTCCCAAATCTCAAGATCACAAAGTAAACAATCAACTAAGCCAATAAAACATCCTTAGAGCATCACAAAACACAAAGCAGGAATCTTATTCGTGGCCTGTGGCTTTTCATCAAACCCAACAAACCTCACGTTTGTTTCTATGAATTCCTCTGAATTCCAAGTCCCACGGACTCTATGGTTTCTACAAGACCCGACCTCCGCCAGAGCCACCCGCGCACCGCGTATCCACGGACTACTAAAAGCAGATACCCACTTCTAACGGACTACGGCTACGAAATGGCTACTGGTACGTTTCCGACCAGCCGACCTAAGATTCACCACTATCACTCGACTTCATCTCTACTCTGTTTCATCAACAAGACTTTTACTTGGCTTTCCGTAAATTCGTTAGTAATACTCTGATTTTCTGGCATTTTTCGCAAACTCCCATATGAAGACTGATGAGATCATTAAACGGGACTCGACTCTTTAAAATCTGTTTTATCAATTTGCAATAAGCATTCAAATTAGAAATCAAAAATTAGGCTAATCTAAGAATTTGAACTATCTAGTTTCGAGATTACCGAGACCAAGTACAACGATTCCACACTACGTTAGTCAAAGAAAACAAAACCTCAGGTATCCCATTCACGGTCCCACACATTTGTCACATGCGCACTTCCCGCAGGAATGCCGAGTCATCCTTGACTCTACGGTCTTGGCTTCAAGGCTACACCCGACCATACTACCCAGAGCTACCGCGTATACCACGTACTCACGTTACTCTGGTACGGTCTCCGACCCAATGAACCGTGAACCCGAGTACACAAACTAAAGTGATGCCAGCTTATCATCCATTTCGTCTACAATCTCAATTGGTACTTGGCCCTCGGGCATCTTCCGAACACGGTCATAGAGCGTATTTGTAAGTACGCACCTAAGTCAACCTACTGACCAAAAAAACACCAACCAGAGCCATGTACCATCGTTATCCACATTACAACAATAATCTTTTTCATTAAGAGCCTTAGACACCTGGAAACCCACACACGAGCAAACCAGTCTAACGCCACGGCTCTCCGGCCGACTAGCAATCACATTGCTCTCACACATCCAGCGCATGGATCCATGTGCATCACCCTGTGACTACACACTTTTTACTACGGCCGATAGAGAACCCGTACTCGTGTGGTTCCTACTACTACTACTAATGCTTGCTCATCACCACTGTGATCACCATCTACTTCGACTGGTACATGACCTACTGGCATCATTCTTAACCTAACGTGAGCGTATTTAAAATTGCATTGTAAACTAGACTGGGCTATAACTAACAATGTAACCATTTTTGCTATTGTTTACCAGCGATGCACTCAGTATCCGAGTCAAAACCAAAATGAAAACGACTCACCAAATTCGGTAGACAAAAGATCTGTAGCTGGCTTAATGGTACAGATATCCACTCGTTGTCACTGGCTCCTTGGCAGAAGTCGCGCAGCTTCTTGCACGGAAAGCACCGTCCTTGATCAGCGATTATTCATACAGGAGGTCCACAGAGTGCAGCGCTCTCCGACACTGCCATTCTGCTTGTACACGTCCGTGTGTGTTAACCTGTAACCACAAAAACAAACCAACAGCAGTGCATGTTCCACTTGGCCAATTCTGACCACATTGTTATCGAAACGAATTACTTAATTTTGTAAAAACGATAGCAATCATCGACAGCAAAAGATTCCTCTAAGCCTTAGTAATAACAGGGACAGGTCAGGAACTATATCAATTTAGATCACATACAACGCTCACGGCCCTGCTGCCGCAGCAGCTAGTGACACTCATGCCACCCATATCGTCATCACCTCAAGTGACACTTTACATAGAGTCCACAACTCCCAGGTCACTACAAGACCAACACAACAATAGTCTACATTGAGACCCTGGTCCCCGCTGCACCACCAGCTGCCCATCGCTCCCTGAACAACTCACAAGCGAGTTCCTGTTTCGACTACAGACAAGTGCGTACAGTGCGACCTAACCATGGTATGTGCTCTAACTACTTGGTGGAAGAACTCATCACCGTCTTCTACGCATAAATCGTTAGGAACACTACTTAGAGGCATCTTTCGTATGCGACCGTGAGCATACTTGTAAGTACGGTTAGAATTTAAAGCTTTTAACGTATGGGGTCACCGTCCAAAACATCAACTACCGTAAGCGGACCTCTGAACTTCCGATCTAATTCTGATGATCTGAACTTAGTATCTGATTTTGCTACTCATTTTCTAATAACACTAAATCGCCAATGTTGTTATAGCTGCCTTTGTTCTATCATAATGTTACTTTGCAAGTAAATGTCGGGTAGAAAAATAAAACCTCAAGTTGTTGCTAAAGTTCATTTCAAATAAACTTGCGATAAAGTTTGTTCACCTCCGTCTACTAATGTATCCCAATATTTCCAAACCATACGAAAAAAATGTATGGGCAGTGTCGGTAACACGATCAAAACATTGACTTACTCCGTGTTTGGTATTACGAAACTCAACCGATGCAATGTTAGCGACAGTTTTGTATGACGAACGATATCTATCGTAAGTTATTTGGACTTTTTGGTACAGGGTGGTTGAATGACATTTATCGCAAGTTTATTTGAAAAACACTTTAGCTAATCGCAACGCTACACATGATTTGTTCTGTGCTGAATACACGCGTTTGACCCATGCCCGTCAACACAACAACGGTATTAACTCGTTTGCCACTTAATTTGGCTGCACAACTCGCTTTTACTAACGAGCATTCAGCACCAGAATCGTAAACAGAACAATACAGCTCACCTTTATTTTGTAACGTGCCTGAGGGCAGATAAACGTCTTCACTACTTCCAGCACGTTGTCTACCATCAGCTTGGCTGCCACTGCTTGTGCAGGGCCGCGATATGTCCTGGTTTCCCACACTTGCAGCACACCAAGGGTTTCACTGACGGCACGTCCTTATCCAGGTCAAATCAAGACAAAGAAATAACGCACCGTGACGTCATCGCTCATCGCTCAATTCTCCATAATTTCTTCAGCTCGAGTGTATCCCACTTCTGATGTCGCATCAGCGGGTGGCCGAGATGCGATACATCGGGTCTTCTTCACGATCCGACATAGTTTAGATAGGTGTGGGCACTGCAGTGGGTACTCGAACGAAAAGATTATTTGAATTTACAGTAACTTTAATAAAGTAGCTATTTACAACCGAAACGCACACGTGCGTCGGAAACAAACACGTGCGTTGGTATTGAGCGTTTGCCGAGACTGTCCGAGCTCAACCGTCGACTGTAGACTGTCGCAGCACTCGGTCTCTCCACCAGTCCTCGCTGCATCCCCTCTACCGACGATCGTGTCCAAGCGGTAGGGCTCGCTTGCGTTTCCGATCACATGATTCTTCGTTTACCAAACAAATTGTTAGATGGCGCTGTTCACTATACTGTGGCGTCATCTATCCACGACATATGTATATTTATCTATATCCTGAAGAATATCATATTCATATAAGAATATCATAATCATTCTGGTTTTTTGTCAGATTATTCTACAAGCAACAGTTTAGTTTTTTAGTCCAGACAATAGATTTTTTGTAATTAAATAATTGCTTCATTCATCGCACATCTCTTTCTTTTCTATGCAGTCCGACAGTGACCGCGCTTTTTTAGATCATGGGACCGCGCTTTTTTAGATCATGTAAGCCCCTTAACGCGTTAGTAATTCGCGTCATGTACAGACCACCACTGAAATGCTAGTCTGTGACTTTCTGGCTACTCATTCGCCATTTGAGTTTGTAACTTACTTATACTTATGTTACTTTTGAGTAGCATCGGGCCTTACTCATGTATATCCTGTTCGAGTCGCAATTGTCGGCGTAGGTAAAGCATTTTGAAAGGCACTTGTTCGTGGTGGTCATTGACGTGGTCGTGAGCTGTGAAGCTGCCCCACGCTGAGCAAATACCATAACCTTCCAAATTACTCTATAATTTGCTCTATAATGTTTTTAGTCCCATCAGCCCGCAAACACATCCCAATCGGCACTCTAACTGCGTCAGCGAGGTCTCTCAGGCAACCAGCGAGTAACAACCTTTGGCCAACTGTTGCGAGTTCTGCTAACCTGGCCAGTTTTGGCCAACACCGTGTCATTTTAGTCAGTAAAAATGATAAATGCTTAACACATACTATATGCTTGGCATGTTTCACGGATTTTGTCACATTTTGTAAGACAGATTCAAGATTATCCGTGACATGTCTTGTCACGATAGTGTACGTGCAAGACTGAGTAGCGCAACAATAGAAAGATAGTACCTTCTAGGTACTAGTAGGTAACCCGAAACAGTTTAAAGTGTGTCGTCCACTCACTGGCAAACGATCAAAAGACAGCTGTGGCGAGACAATGTACTTCCTTACTCAAACCGTTCGTTCTACCCGCTGAAGATCTCCCACCTGGACATGAGTTGGGCAACCTGGAAGTCTTTAAACAGACGATTGCTCCTTGGAGTGTAAATATGGAGTAGTTATACAAACGATGGCACACTTAATATCATGTCCTGCGGGTAATGTCAGCTGCACGTTACAGGAACAGATGGACGCTATTGTTGGTGCCAAACACGTAGCCGAATACTGCGTGGTAATTGCGTAATACACTATCAGTAACACACACACACACAGTACGCACAGTAGTATCAGCAGCATGTGTTGGTTCATCGACCCCCAAACGAGCCTACGCAGCAATAGTAGCCGCTAATAAGCCTGCTGAGTCGCAAAAATCGCAGGTAAAACTAGCGGAAAAACAAAAAGGGGGTAAACGGAGCCAGTCGAAACCCAACAAGGTTTTGAAAAGGCAGGATCCAGAGAAGGACACGTGCGACAAGGATGGTTTCATCAAGGTGGAGAAGAAGAAGAAGAAGCCTTCTTGTCGGAACCAGTGCGGCACCGCGTTGGCGGGACCCAACATGCTGCTGAGTCCAGCAATCCCGACGACGCAGCTGTACGTGTCCAGACTGCATCATCTCGAGAAGTTCCTCAAGGAAGAGTTCTGGCCGAAGGGTGTTGTATACCGCTGGTTTCGTGGCCGGCTACATGACACCAGTCAGCGAAACACGACGCAGACACTTCGTGTGCTTTAGTTTGTTAGTTTTTTAGTGTAATTGTAATGTTGTATATATTTATAGTATTTTTAAGTTATATTCATATTGTCTGTCAGTCCATTTAGATTGCCATCGACACGCTAAGAAGGCGAAAACCAGTAGGTAAAGTCAGAGAAATTAATCATTGAAATATCCACATATTCAATTCACAACTGTCAGTCTTTGACAGTTGTATGAAATAGAAATAACAAGAAAAAAAATACTTAGGGTATCGATTTGCTTAACAATAAGTTTCCTTGACTGTAAAAAAAAGGAATTTTAAAAAACGAAAACGACTTCAAAAGTAAACTCACTCAAAATTATACCGGAAGTCAGTGTCACACAGTTCCCTAAGTTGAAGAAAATGTAAGCCAATAAAAAAATGATCACGATCCGATTAACAGTTGCGGAGAAATGCGTGGACAAACAACCATACATACATCTATAAAATTTTGTATATTTGTTTGGAAGCTCTAATAAATTGTCATATGTGAATATATTGCAGTTCCAATAATATTACATACATACGTGTCGAATTGTATTTTATCTTTAGATTGCTTCATAACAATTTTTATGCATTTTGCGTGCCTATTTTGAGGCAGAATGTACATGGCTCACTCCTATCTACTCCACCTATATTTTAATGTACCTACCTACATTCGTTGCAAATAAATGATTTTATTGATTGATTGATAACCTCCTTTTTAACCCCCGACGCAAAAACGACGGGGTGTTATAAGTTTGACGTGTCTGTGTGTGTGTGTGTGTGTGTGTGTGTGTGTCTGTCTGTGGCATCGTAGCTCCCGAACGGATGAACCGATTTTGATTTTGTTTTTTTTGTTTGAAAGGTGAATTAGTCGGGAGTGTTCTTAGCTATGTTTGATGAAAATCGGTCCAAGATGGCCGCCGCCACAAAATGGCGGAATACATATTTTTTCACAAATCCCTTAATATGGGTATCAAATGAAAGGGCTTGAATAGTAGAATACTATACACTATGATAAATTTCAAATCCAAGATGGCCGCCACCACAAAGTGGCGATTTACATTTTTTTTTCACAACCCCCTCAATATGGGTATCAAATGAAAGGGCTTGACTAGTACAATACTATACGCTATTACAAATTTCAAATCCAAGATGGCCGCCACCACAAAATGGCGAATTATATTCTTTTTTCACAACTCCTTCAATATAGGTATCAAATGCAAGGGCTTGACAAGTAGAATAATGTAAACTATATTGAAAGGGAATGAGGAATATTAACTAACGAAATGAAAACTAAAAACTTCAAAATATTTTTTTGTCTGATCAATGCTCTAGAATGATGAGGAAAGTGGAGTGATGACTGGTACCTACGACCACTGAGTTTGACTATTTTTATTACGAATGGAACAATCCCACTTAAAAAGCGTAGGTATTTCTACATCAGATAGTGTCGCAGTCCCATTTTATAAACTAGGACTGAAATACCTAAGATATCTAACGCTATGAAATACTTGTACGAAAGTTGAATAACTAAAGGAAGAACTAGGAAAAGGATATAATGTTACAAAAAAATCTGTTTAGTCTTAAAAATTATTCTTCAACTATAAATAAATAATTATTTTTTGACGGATAAAAAACCTGATTAAACACCAAATTACCTGAATCTTAAAACGCAAGAAAATAAAAGAAATGAAATACAAATATTAAGGACTCCCTACAAAAAGCATGAAATAAAAAATTAAATTTAAAATTTAAAAAACCCCCGACACAAAAAAATAATAAAATTAAATGTAAGTAATTGGAAAAGGATCAAATAATTTAAAAACCCCCAACTTAAAAAGTAGAAACCGACATGGATCACGGTATTGTCATGTGTAGGTAATAATTTTAAAATTTATCTACACGAAAACCATGCTAGATTGATTACCTTTTTACATTTACACAAAATAATTAAAATATTTTATTTCACATAAACCTACATGGACACTTATGAAACGTCAGAAGCTATCAAGTGGTCGTTTCCTATGAAGTAGACCCGGGAAAAAACTACACCGTTACTCTTTTAAATATAATTGGCTTTTACAATCTATTCTAATTCAGTGAAGGACAGTGTAAGCCTATCAACAAGTACTAGGTACTTAACAAAACAGAAAATGGTGTACAAATCTACAGTCTAAAATTTTAATCAAAATAATGCTGACATCAAAAATTAATTAATATGGCGTTTCGTTATAAAATATTAAAATCTTTGAATAAATTAACAATATACCAGATCAAATATAGACATGTATCATTACAATATTGCGTGTCTTAGATTTTATCGTCATTTACCAGACAGACTTGAGGAAACAGCATTAGAAAAATCCGGTTATTTATTATCAATTACCAAAAAATGGCTCTAGTAATTAGACCATATATAGTCTAATTACTAGAGCACTAGTTTAAAATTTTATATGGCATATAAAATTCTAAACAAGTGCAAGTCCTTGTCTTTTTAGAGTTCCGTATGTTTCTAATTGCTATTTTATTATGTGACTAGCGACCCAACCCTGCTTCACTCGGTTTTTACGGATTGACGAAACTTCGACATTTCTTTTTTACCCGACTGCGGCGAAGCCCAAAAGGAGGGTTATGTGTTTGACCTGTATGTATATATGTATGTATGTATGTATGTATGTATGTATGTCCGTTTCTTTGTTCCCTCGTAATTTCTAAACGAATGAACGGATTTTGATAAATTATACGTCTTTAGATTTGTCTTGGTAGCGCGAGTGTCACTGGGTATATCAAAATTGAAAAAATATAAAATGGCCGATTTTTGGCGCAATATTATGTCTTCAAAAAAATTTATTTTTTTCGAAACCTATCGAGTGGGGTATCAAAATAAAGGGTTTTTAAAGGTGATTACAAAAATATATGCAACTTATATGGTTAAAAGTAATTCGAAGTGAAAAATAGTAAAAAACACGTACCAAGAGCAAAATCGTCTGCGAAATCTTTCACATTTATTTTGTCAACTAAAAAGCTAGAAATAAAAAAAGTTATTAAAAAAAATAAAAAAACCCGACTGCGGTAAAAAACTGAAAAGCTAAAAACAAGCCCATTTTAAATTAAATAAAAGTTGGAAGCAGGCGGGACCCATATCATTTTTATTATATTTTCAAATTCAAATGGGTCCCGCCTGCTTCCAACTTTTATTTAATTTAAAATGGGCTTGTTTTTAGCTTTTCAGTTTTTTACCGCAGTCGGGTTTTTTTATTTTTAATGTTAAACTTACTAGTTAGTTTAATATTAAATCTTCCGGAATAATTTCTTTAAATTATTGTGAAAACCACTTCAAAATTCGTTGCGTAGTTTAGAAGAACAACGCCGTGACACACACAAAAAGAAAGAAAGAAGGAAAAAGTATTTATTGCGACTCGTACAGGAAGATCACAAACTAAACTAAACACAGTCAAATAAAAATCCAAGTTATATAAAAAAAAGAAAAAGTAACAAAAGGAAAATAAAACAGAAAGTCCTATACGAAGCCAAAAGGCTCCTATCTCAGCATGATGCTGCCACAAAAAGCGACTTTAATTGCTAATATCTATAGATATAGATTGGTCACTGACAAGGATATGGTTCCATATTTCCTAAAGCTTTTCATATATTTCCATTTGCATTTTGTGTAAACCTATAATGTGACATAAGAAAATCATGTGTATGAAAATTACAGAAAATAAGTTCTAAGATTTGTACTGACATTATATTTCAGCAACTTTTTCAAT
The DNA here is from genome assembly GCA_916614155.1 of Mesoligia furuncula. NCBI lineage: Eukaryota > Metazoa > Arthropoda > Insecta > Lepidoptera > Noctuidae > Mesoligia > Mesoligia furuncula. Next base: position 8,324,173 of record OU744794.1, read on the forward strand.
ATTTTAAGGCTAAAACCTAGCCGAAATATGCTTAAGCGTTATGGGCAAGATAAGAAGGCTAAAAGTCACCTAAAGGGCAATGGACAGGGCTACGCTTGGAGTCTCCCTGCGTGATCGATCCTTTTATGATTCTGCCAAAGTGGCCTTTTTAGGCCCCCAGCCCTCAACCGGACTCTGTACGATTACCAACTTTAATCTACCCACACTGATATTTATTCACACAGAACCCAAATCAATTTCTGCAACATTGATCTTGATCTACATAAGCCATTTCCTATACCTATTTCATTCAGACGACAACGTTAAAATTTTACTGCCAAGGCCGCACAGAATCAGACAAGCAAAAAATACAAGTGTTCGGAAAACATAAAACTAATTGGAATCACAGGATATTATGTAATTAGTAATGGTACTTTGATAATTAAGTTTTCTATGTTTAATTGTCAGTAATCTGTTTAGTCATATAAAGTTAATAAACGGATAAGATGATTACTTGTGTAGGGAAAACGTTGATTGTTAGTGTTAGCTTCAAACATTGTTGTATTTTTAATAATCATGCTTGCAAGTCATTATGTATAGGCAACTAATTTTATATTAACTCTTGTAATTACCGTGTACGTATAATAAGCGTGTGTATAATAAGCCTTCTTGTTAGGAATAATACCTTAGTATACAGGGTTATTGGTAAAACATTAACAACCTCTTAAGAGGTACTCATCATTATGAACCTGAAATCGCGGAAAAAAAATCAGCTGTTCCCTACATATTTTATGTTCGTATAACTCGTTCTTCTTCAGGTTTCAGGTTTGGTCCCGTAGTAAAAGTAGTTCATAATGATGAGTACTACTATGACCTCTTAAGAGGTTGTTAATGTCTTACCAATAACCCTGTATATGAATATGCACACATATGCATATGCATATGCTGTATATGAATATGGACGCACAATCTGTTACCCCATGGATTCAGTATACGATTCTAGAGCCTCTAGCCCGGGCCCGTGGCTAAATGATAACAGCCGCACAGGTTGATCGATCAGGTTAAGCTACGCTTGCCGCGGTTGGTCTGTGAATGGGGGACCATCTTTACATACCGAGACCCCTGCGTGCCTCGGAAAGCACGTTAAGCTGTTGGCCCCGGCTGTCATCCGTGGATATTTGACAGTCGTTACAAATCGGAAGCCCGGAAGTCTGATAACAAGTCTTACCAAGGGGTATCGTATTACCCAATAACTGGATTGTGGAGGTCAGATAGGCAGTCGCTCCATCTAAAGTACTGGTATTCAGCTGCATCCGGTTAGACTGGAAGCCGACCCCAACTTAGTTGGGAAAAGGCTAGGCGGATGATGATTCGAGACCCTCTAGCGTTGAAATTATTTGTCGGTTATGTAGCGGTATCTACAACGCCACATGCGAACAACGCGTCATACTGACGTCACGTCACAAATTCCTGCATCTCGCAAGCAGAGTTTTCCGCGCAGCTAGCATATCAATGGGCCGACATGAAAATTGCCGTTCCATACATTTTGGTCGCGTAGGTAAGTGCACTTTTCTATGAAACAGATTTTTTTTTATAACCGATGAAAAATTTCTAGGCTAGGTCTAAAATCATGCGCTGAATTCATGGTTTAATTTTGCGCGTCGATCTCCCTGCAATCCTGTATAATATATAAGTATAATAATATGCAAGTTTTCCACCTAAGGCCTATGTCAAGCAGTGGACGTCTATCGGCTGAAATGATGAAGTTTTCTACATGCAGGCTTATTATAGCTCACATAATCCGTTTTGGTTTTATAGCGTGTTGCCGATGGGGCCGAAAGATTCTGGAGTAGTGACTGCGTGCCGGAATGACGTAGCATTGGAAGGCTTCTCACAAGAGGGTCCGACGACCTTGTGAAGGCCGCAGGAACCCGTTGGATGCGAGAAGCAAAGAACCGGTCGAAGTGGAGGTGCTAGGGGGAGGCCTATGTCCAGCAGTGGCCGTCTTTCGGCTGAAATGATGATGATGATGAAGCAGTGGACACAGTCACGTAGGTATGTGAAAAGCTTGGAAATCGTACTCAAATACACCATAAAGCACAAAAAAAAATGCAAAATCACTGTCCATTCCAAGGTTGCCTGGAAGAGATCGCAGAAAGCGATAAGGCCGCCCATTGTATATTTTGTAGTGTTTGATGTATCTTTTTTTTGTCATGTATTTTTGTGGTGTACAATAAAGTATACCATATAAATAAATAAATAAATGCAGTTTTTGGAGCATAATGTTGGTTCTGGGTATTGTAAATCATCGTCATCCTCAACATGCTAGTCAAAAAAGAAATGTGGTTTCATAATACGCATGCTGGACACTTTTAATCCTTGACCTGATCAAGTGAAATAAAACATAAAGACGCCTATTTGTATGAAAATCAATTCTGTTGATAATCCAGTTCATCGTCAGTATTTATGCAAGAATGTCAAGCTCAATACTTATTACAAGTGGATTTACATTCAGATTCCTGAACAAAGAAAGCAGAGATAAGAGAGAATGTAAGACAATACGTTTTCTTGTATAGAGTTTTGGCAATCTTTCGGCGGGCGGGATAAAAGATTATATTGTTAAGACCGTAATGATAATGGAGCATTATGAAACAAACAATACGCCCCAAATAATATTGCATAGCAATTGCTAAGCCCTACTATGGAAATCGAGTTTGTTTGTAATCGAAAGTAAATTTGATTGCATTTATTCGGGACCTGGTTTCATTGACGCAATTTGCGGTACACCGTACGACATTAATTTTCGAGTTTGGTGCATTGCTAAATGCGAAATGTTGGTATTAATAAATTGTAGCACCTATTTGCATGTGTGTCGCATGTACTTGCAACATGTTGGAGTTGAAATTACGTGTTAACACAGTTTAAAGTGGAATATAAATTGTGGGACTTAAATGATTTATTGTCATAGAGCCGTGGTTCATAAACGACTTGCATGTAAACACACATATTTTGGAGAATCGTTGGCGTTATGCTTATGTCTGACTTTAAATTTTACAGAATGAATATAAAACACATGTCTATTTTCGTGTCTCTGTTACCGTTTTGCCAAATTATGTCAATATAGTTTACCAGTATACCTACTCACAACTTCTGACTGAAATTCACAATCTTCTTTACAATATAAGCAAGGAAAGGAACATGATAATATACTATAACCGTTAGAGCCTATATCATTGCACTGCTGGGTAAGGACCACTTTTTTTTAAAAAAAAAACCTTGCCCCACACTAGGAATTTCTCCTGTATTGTGGGTGCGTTTACAAACACTTAAACTCACATACACAAACAGCCAGACCCGGAACAACTACTTGTAGGTCATACAAATATTTGTTCCGTGCAGGAATCGAACTCGCGACACGCAGCGCTGCAGTCAATCGCTTAACCACTGCGCCAACCGTGCCGTCGAACCACTCCCCATTACTTCCAGTGCTTGCGATCCGGGGCTAATATATGACAATATAACTCTCCTAGAATTCTAAGATGTGATTGGAAACTATTCCCTAAGAACAATGAAAATCATTGCCCAACAGTAGCTTATCCCTAAACAGATCTCTAACCTCCTCAAAATACAACAAAAAACAATATCACAAGTCAATTAATCAAGTCCATTTTCACCGTGAACCACATCGCCAAGGACGCGTCAGTTCCCACATAACTTAACCTTTAGCCCGCCTGCCTAAGCCATGCCCATTGCAATACAAATTAGACATTCTGAACATGACGTGTCTTGCTTTATTCCCTTGTGATGGAATATCTGTGCCAATGCGAATTGAGCGCTAGATACGATAAGATCGTTATGGAAAATTGGGCACGGTTAAGAACGAATTTGCATGGAATTGTGGCGTTTTTGCTTAATATACGTCGTGTCATATACACGATATAGTGTTTAGACTTTCAAATATTTGAGTGAGTTTTATTTTGTAAATTTTCTGGTTTACGTGTTTGCAGATAAAGAGCTAGGAAGGCTTTAAAGTTCAAATACATAAAGGTAATAAGATAAATAAATATATTATACCTATTATTTATTTCAAGAAATGAATATCAATGTAATATTTGCAACAGTTTACCCGTTGGGGATCATAAAAATTATTTGTACACAAACATTATTCTCTACAATATTAATTTCCCCTGCAGGCAGTATGAACCAGTTTTAATTAAATTCGTCAACACCTAGCCGAAAGGTGTTTAAATGTTAAGCATTAAAATATAAATGAACTTACAGACAGTCTACCTGATAAGAAAGAGACAAAAAATAGTAAGTATATCAATAAAATATTATGCTGAGCCCATAAAAATATGATTTCGTGTACCAAGGTCCCAATTTTGATTGATATTTAATTTATGACTTTAGCTACCAAGAGTTTTATTACATCAATGTTATTTAACACAATAACGAAAATGTGAACAAAGGTCGCCATTTTGTATTTATAGATTTTTGAAAGCCTCCTAACCTTAACATTGCTGACTGAGACATTTAAAGTTATTTTTATACTAGGTGCGCCCCTTAACATAATAACGTTATTTTTGTTTTCCTCGGGAACAGCACTTTTTTTCGGGATGAAAGGTACCCTATGTCCGTTTCTGTACACCTGACAACGTATATGCACAATTTCAGGATGATCTGTTCAGTAGTTTAGGCGTGAAAAGGTAACAAACACACTTACTTTCGCATTTATAATTTTAGTTAGGATTAAAATGTAATAAAATATACTGCGTATTAGTGTAATATTAATAAAGTAATGATTGAAACTGAAACTCATTTATTTTAATCAATAAAGTGTTCATTAAATTTGGATTTTGTAAACAGATGTCTAGTTATTTTTACCTGTTATACGAGTAGTTGTCCACTAGAGCTAAACACGATAACGATCCTCCTCTTAATGAACCGCTTTAAAAACATATGAAAAAGGGCTGGCTTTTACCTTGGGCAGATGTTAAGCATTGCCATACAACGTGGCAATGCCGTCAGTCTCTTGGGTACATCTACATTATCAATCGACAGCGATGCGGAGAAATTTTTCGACGCCATATTTTAGTTAGTTGATAGTTGTTTTAGTTATGTTAGTTTATTATATTTTAATTTTAATAGTTTGTTGGTTAATTTAGTATAAGAAGTTTTTCCAGTGTATATATTTTAATGAAAAATAATGTTCATTTTTAGGGTTCCGTACCCAAAGGGTAAAAACGGAACCCTATTACTAAGACTTCGCTGTCTGTCCGTCTGTCCGTCTGTCTGTCACCAGGCTGTATCTCAAGAACCGCGATAGCTACACAGTTGAAATTTTCACAAATTATGTATTTCTGTTGCCGCTATAACAACAAATACTAAAAACAAAATAAAATCCCACAAAAACATTTCATGTTAAATGTTGCCAAGACGAGACCATGTAGCTCGCACTGTCAAAAAGTAATCAGATCTCATGTAGAGCCAAGCTTCTAACTCTACACGCCCTAACTCTACAAGGCCTGACTTCGCAAACTCTACACCTTAGTCAAAATATCTGGTTTGGCCGTTTCGTTACTACAAGAACCATTAACAGTATGAGAGTTTTTCACCTTACGCTCATGTGAATGTAGCGAAATGGCCAAGCCATATTATTTTGACTCAGATCTCATTTTATTTTTTCTCATATTGTTTTGCCCTTTTTTGCTCGATATCAAAAATGGCAACAGGTAGGTACTTGAAATATTCACAAAATACTCTGTTGTATTTTAACTTTAATAATAAATAATAAAATTAAAATAAAATAAATATTTAAGGGGGGCTCTCATACAACAAACATGTTTTTTTCGGCGTTTTTGCCTTGTGGTACGGACTCGCACTTGGCCAGTTTTTTTATCTTTCAATTGAATCCAAGGAATTTAAACAAAACGAAAAAAGTTTAACAATCCTATCTGCGAAGCGTTGTGAATATGACTTTACCATCCGGTTAAAAACCAATGTCCTGCAGAGGACATTTCACGGTTAATTATTATGGTATAAATGGTGATACCAAGTCACGTTTCATAAAACACTGCGTTTAATTGCGTGCTTAAAAACACCATATTAATTGCAAGTCACTTCTAATCTGGTCGAAATCATTTATATCTCAAGCCTCAACTATTCTAGAATGACCTTTAAATAAATAGTCACATTAATAGGTACTGTGAGAACCAACGCCATATAAAATCTGAACTGGACACTTGGTTATATGAACCATTTATTGAAGACCTACCTCGCCTCCTTGGCTTCTTAAAAATACAGGCCACTAAAGGGGCAGCTATAGTTTTCGGCAGCTCAAGTTATGTTAGTCGGTAACATAAGTCCAGCTAGTACATAATGTCTTACGCCTTGGCATTTCAAAATTGGTTCATGTTGTTGACGCAGGACGATGATTGATAAATGTAATGGATAATCAAATATTATGTCCTTGCTCATTAAATGTTAGAAAGATATTAAATCTAATGGTACCAATGAGAAGCCTTGAACTATTGATGAGACGCTAAGATGAACTACTTTAAACGAACTAATGTGGAAAGAAGTTGATGAATCGCCTCTTAACTAAAAAAGAATCAATTAAATCCTTTCACTTTTTATGTTTTGAATGCATATATATACTTTGCATAAATGTTAATATTAATTATGTAATAATTTTAACAAAATATATGTTGTGTCAGTAACTCAAATCCGTAGCGAAAAATATATATTGTGTCAGTAACTCAAATCCGTAGCGAAAAATAAATGTTGTGTCAGTAACTCAAATCCGTAGCGAAAATGGAGGCATCGGGGTAGCAACCGCCTTGGCGCCTAATACGCCGAAACCCTCTTACCAAACAAGGTAGGGTGGACCTTTAGGGTCGCGGGCGCTCAGAGTGGGGACTCTGGGTGGCATAGTGGTCACGTGCAGCCGTGCATAGCGAGGCTCAGGGAGGCCCCTTTACAGTCTTCCAAGGGCGGCGCCTTTTTTTTTTTTTTACAGGCGTTGTACGGGGGGTTCCGGAATTGGTCTTTTAAGAGGAAACGGGACCACCCCTATATGCTGATCGTGATCACCGGGTGGTTTTAGTGAGGTAAAAATCCCACACTCCCCGTACCCTCCTACCCGTAGGTCGGGTGCCTTTTGAAAGTATCCCCCCGACAACACATAGGTTCGAACCCAGGCAGACGCTTTACTTTGTGTTAATTATTTCGTCATTTCATTTAATTTTTCTCAAAGCGGTGAAGGAAAATATCGTGAGGAGGTTGTGTTCTAGAACCGAAAAATTCGAAGAGATGTGACATCTACCAACCCGCACTAGGCCCGCGTGGTGGATTACGGCCCACTCCCTCACCGAGACGAGCCTTGTGGCCCAGCAGTGGGAACATTATAGATTGATTAAGCAACAAAATACAGAAGCATTAATTTAATTGCTTGTCAAACGGTTTCAAATACAATAAATCTCAGTCACAGCGAACATTATTTGTTACTTATATTATTTAATGGAACCATTAACAACAGGACCTTGCTAAACTAGACCTGTTTAAGGTCATAACACACGTTATAAAATTATTAGCCACGCATTTTGTCTGTATGACATACCTATACAAAAGTTTGTGTCAGCCATTGTAACATGATCCTATGCTTTAAATATTAGTTAGCCTTAAACAGTCAGGTAATATTTAAAGCATAGGGTCATGTTACACAGCCCTAGGGCTGTTAGTTGGTATCGATTAAAGCCCGAGGTATTAATTGTTACGATTATAATAACATAACTTTGATTTGGGTCATAATTATTAAGGCTAATATGCTGTGTTCCTTTTCCAAAAAAAAAAAGACTTTATAATACGTTATATTTCAACCCTTGTGGCTTAGTAATAACAGGTGCGGTTGGTCCGTAGATGGGTGACAATCTTTACATACCAAGACCCTTCCGTAGTGGTCTCGGCTGTCATTTGTGTTGTTAAGGGTCGTCAGAAGCCCGAAAGTCTGACAACTCGTCATACCAAGGCGTATCTTATTACCCAGTAACTGGATTGTGAAGGTCAGATAGGCAGTCGCTCCATGTAAAATAGTGGTACTCAGCTCAGCTGCATCAGATTATACTGGTAGCGGACCCCAAGACAGTTGGGAAAAGGCCAGGCAGATGATGACGTAGTATTTATAGTAACTAGCATATCATCTGAGATGAAGTTACCAAATTTCGAAATAGGGTATTATGTTGTATTTATTGTTTACCTTGATTTTGTTTTTACTACGATGTACAACCTAGCATTACCTGTAGCATTAAGTACAAACCTTTGTGGTTTAAAGATGCTATTCTGCTGAAACAAATGTAATTAATTATTAAATGGTAAATAAATTAAAAATATAAAAAATAAAAATTTCAACCCCTTTGTGGTTAGCTAATTAAAAAAGTCTAAGTAGGTATTTGTTTTTCTTGTTGTGCTTGTCGTAATACCATCTAGGAAGACCGTAAATAATGTATATGTCACAGCCAATTGGTTTAATTAGCCGTTTAGTTAACCGCTTAGCCTTTTAACTAAACGGCGGCCGTCAACTAACGGCCTGAATGATATTCAATTATAGTTTAGGTTGGAAGTCTGTAATGAATCACGCGCGAGCTGAATTGGCCGCAGTAACTAAGCCAGGGCACCCCGTCCAAATGGGTTAGGTGCGAGCCAAGAGAGCGCATAAACCGCGTGCGAGCCAAGAGAGCGAAGCGAGGCAAGCACTACTTCCAAAGGCCAAGTGGTTAACTAAACGGCTAATTTAAGCAGTTACCTCCAGTTAGTTTATTCTAGCTTTATGTAGGACAAAGAACACACATACAGATACCTACCTCCTTAAACCGAAACAGCTCATTTTATGTCTTTACGTTTAGCAAGAATTTCGTGCTGTTTGCTGTACCTACACCCGCTTTATACCATACAAAGCTAAACTACTGAATAATGGCCCACAAATTAGTCTAGTACTAATACCTATAAAAACATATCAACCTTTGTAAGGAAAACCATTAAAATACAATTTATTATTATAACTTGTAGCATAATAAATAAAATAACACCTCCAAATACAAGTGTATATTACCACCGCACATAGGCGTTTGACACGAGCACGCTCTAATTTTGGTCGAATGTCCGTTTATCCTAGGCCCAAGGTCCACCACTCTCCTAGACTGCCGAGTCGGGCTGCGGTTTTAGGAAACCTAGTATAATAGACACTTTATTATCTGAACTGAAATTATTACTTCCTTGAGAACGATACAAAAATTATACACGTTGATAGTTACAGAATTTAGTTTTGAATACCTCTATAGGTGATAAATATATTTCGATAACGAAGTATGTCTAAATTATAAATAACTAGCTGAGCCCCGCTGTTTCACCCGCATAAGTGTCGATCCCGTGGGAATATCGGGATAAAAACTATCCTATGTCCTACCCCGGGATGCAATCTATCTCTCTGCCAAATTCGAAATCCGTTGAGTGGTTTAGGCGTGAAAAGGTAACATACAGACAGACAGACAGGCAGTTACTTTCGAATTTATAATATTTGCATAGGTATAGTGCATACCTTCATACAAAATTTTATCTAAATTAGTCCAGCCGTTTGAGCGTGAAGAAGTAACAAACATATAAACACACACACAAACTTTCGCCTTTATAATATTAGTGTGATAAAAAATTACAAGTACTTTTTATTTTTTGATCACCTCATTGGTCTAGTGGTCGCAAGCACTACTGCTGACCATGAGGTCCTAGGTTCGATTCCTGGGTCGGGCAAAGTGTTATAGAGTTTTTCTTTCTGGAATTTCTCAGTAGCAGCCCGGAGTCTGGATTTGTGCCCAAATGATGCCAATGGGCTCGCCCCCCGTTACATGGGACTTAAAACATAACTAGGAAGGCCAGAATAGCACAATTCTACGTTACTGGGGTTAGGGGGTTACTACGCTAGAAGCTGAAATAAGGAGAAGATGGTTGGAACATTAACTAACCCCTAGTTTCAGAAAGCATATTCTATTTCACCTATTGCCGTAGAAACAAGCCGAGGCCGCCCATTGTATATTTTTTGTGATCGATATTTTTTTTTTGCTATGTGTTTTTGTGGTGTACAGACGCCAGCACTTCAAGCTACTACAATCTGTCAAATTTCTTTAATAGATTTTCAACTTTATCGCTAAAAAATAAGGTTCAAAATTAATGGGGAAAATTTGACAGATTGTAGTAGCTTGATGTGCTGGCGTCTGTACAATAAAGTATAAATAAATAAATAAACCGATGACTGTGAGGGTAGACGTGTTCTTGAGTGGAGACCGAAAATCTGCAAGCGTAAGGTAGGACGCCCTCAGCCTAGGCGGACCAACGATCGTCGAGGGGTGGCTAGAAGCAGTTGGATGTGAGTTCCCGCAAATCAAGATGAATGGCAGGCTTGCAGTGGCTTGCGTAGGCTGGTGATAACGATGATGATTGACCTGTCAATATTTCTTAATACTTTAATGATAAGGCTAATCAGTGTCTGTGTGGTGCCGGACTTAAAGAATAGCACCACCCCATACTTCCCGTGGGTGTCGTAAAACGCGACTAAGGGAGACCGGAGAATGGGCAGCAGCGTTCTCTATGCATTACACCATCATACCATACTGCGATCGCCAACCCGCCTGCCAAGCGTAGCGATTATGGCAACCCCCCCCCCCTCTCCCCCACCGAAATTGGGGGAGGCCTATGTCCAGCAGTGGACGTCTTTCGGCTGAAATGATGATGATGATGATGAAGGCTAATCAGTAATCAGCAGCTGTATTTGCAGAACGTATAGTGATACGTTCTGCAAATACAGGGAGTCCCTGAATACCGGACTTACAACACTTTATCTAATCAAATCAAGCGAAAATGAACTGAAACGTATTCATACTAGTATTATAAATTCGAAAGTAACTCTGTCTCTCTGTCTGTCTGTCTGTATGTTACCTTTTCATGCCTAAACCACCGAGCGGATTTCGATAAAATTTGGCAGAGAGATAGATTGCATCCCAGGGAAGTATGGTCTAATTATAGCTTTACCACCTAAGAATACATGTGGAATGCAATAAAAGTATTGAGTATGATTTGATTCAATTTCGCCTGTTGTCAAATGCCATGTCTTTTCAGTTTTTTTATTGTTTCTTGTTATTTCAGTCAACCTGTCACAACAAATTACATAACATTTGACAGTAGATTACTGACTGTGATTAATTTTTAGACTTTCAGGAAATGGAGTTTTAATAAACTTACCAACATTAGAAAATACGCGTCCGGACAAAAAAAAACAGACAGCGGACATTTAAGTACCCCGCAAAACGATTAAAGGTACGTACTTGCGACATTCTCGTCTGTCGGCGTAGACAAGATACCAAATATCTTCACCTTACCGGTAACTTGTACCTTCAAGTAACCGTCAAACGTACCGTCAACCGGACATCAGTGATTACAGTTGCACTAGGATTATCACCCTTGCAAGTACGAAATAAAGGCGCTTACAATGTCAACTTAGTTGAACACTGTTTAGGCATCTGCCCCACCGCTGGCGAGTAACGTGAAGCGTACTCGCTTCACATTACTCGCTAGCTCTACTGAGCTAGCAACTAGAAACGAATTGGTGAGTAACGAGCAACGAGTGCCAGATGGCGACGAGCTTTTAAGAGTAAACTAGTCGCGGGTGCTGGGTAGTCACTGGTGGTCATAACCAAAAAGCACGCTGTCTCACCTGGCTTCGTGTCCGACAGAGATAGTATCAGTGATGAGCAGTTAGACGCTAGTCTACACGCACAACGTGTAGTTATCACGCACAGAAACACCGTTCCAAACTGAAAGGCGCGTAAAAAAATTCTAAAAGTGCTATGCAAAATCGAGTTTTATGAAAAAACCACAACATAAATCAATTACACATAAAGTTTATTGATCTCTTCGATAACTGAGCTTCATCGGTACGGACTTGGTTTTGAAGATTTTACAGATTTTTTATTGCTTATTTACACCCAAAGTTACATTAGAAATAGCAAGAAAAACGAATATTTGTTGGCTCATAACTTTTTAATGGCTTTTTATTTTACAATTCTGTTTCTGTTCAGAAAAAATTAGTAATAAGTAAAAACTGGCCAAGTGCGAGTCGGACTCGCACAGGAAGGGTTCCGTACCACAAGGCAAAAACGCCGAAAAAAACATGTCTGTTGTATGGGAGCCCCCCTTAAATATTTACTTTATTTTAATTTTATTATTTATTATTAAAGTTAATATACAACTGAGTATTTTGTGAATATTTCAAGTGCCCACCTGTTGCCATTTTTGATATCGAGCAAAAAAGGGCAAAAAAATCGCGTTTGTTGTATGGGAGCCCCCCTTAAATATTTATTTTATTTTGTTTTTAGTATTTGTTGTTATAGCGGCAACAGAAATACATAACTTGTGAAAATTTCAACTGTCTAGCTATCGCGGTTCTTGAGATACAGCCTGGTGACAGACAGACAGACAGACGGACAGACAGCGAAGTCTTAGTAATAGGGTTCCGTTTTTACCCTTTAGGTACGGAACCCTAAAAACGATATCATGTTTAACTTGTCAAACACAATGTCAAACAGTGGAGTAATATTCTCCCGAAAGTTGTATGGAAAAAATGGCTACTAGTGGCACCTTAATAGCTGGTATACGTATGAACCAAGCGTGCCCGATTATGCTCGCCAAGCGAGTGTCGCAGAGCGAGTACTCTCTCTATTTTGATAGCTCTTCTCGCTACGACAATCGAGTACTCGCTTGCGGCGTGACCAATCAGCGATCAACTAATCCATATACTAATATTATTTTGAAAGTAACTCTATCTGTCTGTATGTTACCTTTTCACGCCTAAACCACGGAACGGATTTCGATAAAATTTAGCAAGGAGATAGAGAGCATCAGGGAAGGCCATAGGCTACTTTTTATCGACATACCACGCGGGGGAAGCCGCAGGCGGAAGCTAGTATTATATGTAGGGGGGTGGAGGGGGGTTCAGGGGATCAGACCGGAATAATTCTATCTCTTTTACTTACACGGTACCTCCAATCTTTTTTTTCTTGAGCGAGAAAGCGAGAAAATCGAGTTATTTTCTAGTCGGCAGTGAGACAGGTGCTTTGCGATTAACTGTACGTACAGATTTTTTTACCGACCATCATATGAGAAGAATACCTCTTACATTTATTCATATTCATTATAATTGAATTGCGGAAAAAATAAATGCTTGCGACATTCAATAAGCTTACGTAATTATATTTTATAGCGATCCATTTATGAAAGAGGGTAGAGGACACAATAGTCGGTCTATAAATTTATATTTTCTTTATTTTGTAGACCGCAGAAATCCGCTGGAGAAGCACAGAACCGGTCGAAGTGCCGATGCCTAGGAGAGGCCTATGTCTGTCTTTCGGCTGAAATGATGGTGATGATGTAACAATATTTTTTTATTCGAAAGAGCGGCCATGGAGTATATTGCTCGATCTTCTCTGTATGGGTTGGAATGGGCAAATAGCTTCATTCTTCTGATTGACCGAGGCCTTGACAATTCAAAAGTGCCTGTAAATGGTTTAATTGAAATTAATACTTTCAGTCTGAATTTCAGTATATATTTCGCAGTGCAGATTGTTTAAAGAAAAAAATGTGTTATTTTTATTTATTTATTAATAACCAACTTAAATTAACAGTTTGCACCACACATACTAGTTATATAATTGAAAGACGTTACCACAATTGTAGTGTATGTGTTATTGTCTTCAATTTGGATGAAAATAAAGCATGTTGAAGCATCCAATTGCGCAATTACATAGCTTAACAGTTAATTGTGGTTTAAATAATTTTCTTTCGAAAGAGAATTTAGCCTTAATTTATTATTCTAATTAGAGCAGAAAGATAAGCGCTGATACACTCCATTTATTCTTAATCCGGTATTAGAGTACACTGTAAAATGAAATATTTAACTAGATAAGTATCAACTCGATATTAAAATCTTGATAGCTTTACTGTAATAAATACCTGAATGGCTTGATTTTAACATTACTTAATTTTAAAATAATAATCATTTGTATTTTTTACACCTGAGGGGCCCGTGGCAAATTAATAACAGCCGCACAGGTCGATCGATCAGGTTAAGCTACGCTTGCCGCCGTTGGTCTGTGGATGGGTGACCATCTTTACCGTGACCCCTCCGTGCCTCGAAAAGCACGTTAAGCCGTTGGTCCTGGCTGTCATTCGTGGATCTTTGACAGTCGTTACGGGCAGTCAGAAGCCCGAAAGTCTGACAACCAGTCTTACCAAGGGGTATCGTATTACCCAGTAACTGGATTGTGGAGGTCAGATAGGTAGTCGATCCATGTAAAATACTGGTATTCAGCTGCATGCGGTTAGACTGGAAGCCGACCCCAAGATAGTTGTGAAAAGGCTAGGCAGATGATGAATCATTTGTATTTTTTCTCTTTTCAGGTTAGGCTTTCAAAAAGACATGTATATAACAGAAGACTAACTAGCAGGGGATCGAGGAGGGGGGTGGAGGGGGGTTCAGGGATCAGACTGGAATAAATCAAAAAAATACCCGAGCAACAATAGGAATTTCTCAGGAACAGCCCAGAGTCAGGATTTGGCCTCATGCAGTAAATGGCGAAAGGTTCATTCCATGTCCCATATGGGACATGTCACAGTCAAAACCGGGGCCAGGTGGCCCAGGGGTAACGGCCGCGAATTGCGGATTGGAGGTCGTAGATTCAAACCCAGACAGGCGTTTTACTTTGTGTAAATTATTTCATCACCAGTACTCTCAAAGCGGTGAAGGTAAACATCGCTTACGATGTTTACCTATTTTGCGATGTTTTGTTTCGAATTATGTGGTTCAGAAAATGCCGATTTCCTTAGAAACCGGCATTTTTTGAACCACAAAATTCGAAGACTTATAAGTAACATTTTCCAACTCACACATGGCCCGCGTGGTGGATTACGGCCCACTCCCTCTCACCGAGAGGAGGCCTGTGTCCCAGCAGTGGGAACATTTTAAGCTGATTATGCAGTCAAAACCAGTCAAAAGTAATTTTGACTGATTCTTACAAGCAAAACTAGATTTGACCGATATACATACACTTGCACATGGCCCTTTCTCAAGCATTTGACCGATCTACATGCACTTGCACCCCCAGCTCTTTCTCAAGCATTTCACCGATATACTCGGACATACACATGCACCCCCCAGCTCTTTCATAAGCATTTGACCGATATACATACCGTTGCACCCCCCCAGCCCTTTCACAAGCATTTGACCGATATAAATACACTTGCACCCCCCTCCTGCCCTTTCTCAAGCATTTGACCGATATACATACACTTGCACCCCCCAGCCCTTTCTCAAGCATTTGACCGATATACCTACACTTGCACCCCCCCTGTCCCCGCTACCCCAGCCCTTTCACAAGCATTTGACCGATATACATACACTTGCACCCCCCTCCAGCCCTTTCTCAAGCATTTGACCGATATACATACACTTGCACCCCCCTCCAGACCTATCTCAAGCATTTGACCGATATACATACACTTGCACCCCCCTCCAGACCTTTCTCAAGCATTTGACCGATATACATACACTTGCGCCCCCCCTGAGCCCTTTCTCAAGCATTTTCCTATAATCTAGCACCGACAACAACGATCCATATACCCCAGAATGAATAATTAAAAGAAAATGAATAAATTAAAGATGAATGAGACGATGCTGAACTATTTCTTGTACCTAACTACTCATTCGAACACCTGTGTTACCAGGGGAGTAGTAAGTTCGCATCCGGGTTGAGACATATCAGTGCAATCTCTCATGTTATGAAGGAAGTGTGGGTTCTGCGTGACAATCTTAGTACACGTTTGATAAATTGATAACGTTACTCGAATGTTTTTTAAAGTGATGCAACTGTTCATTGTGATGTCCTTATTGCTTTCGTGTATGGCTTTCAGTGGCAGGAAATTATGTAATTTATGTTACAGTTTTGAGCAGGAAATGTAGCACAATATCTGGTAAAAGATATCTTGTAGCAGGAAACTGCTGTCAACCTAGGAAGCTGATTCGAGTTTTGGGTCTAGGCCCCTGGTATCACTAGGTACTCTGTATAACGTCTGTGTGACTGTACTAATAATGAAATTGGTCAGCGGGTCCAGTCGACCTATTCAAAATGTGATTAGGTTGAGTGATCCCGTAGGTCCAGTTCAAGCGGGTCCATGTTGACCAAAGACTCTGTGTTCCTTATACGGTTCGTACCGTATAAGGAACACAACCGTTCTTAGTCTGGGGAGCTAAAAAGGCCATTTTAGCAGAATCATAAAACGATATGAATTACTTATAATATGGTGAAGACAGTCCTTGTTTTTCTTATTTTTCGTTGCACTACGTGGGTATAATCAAAGAGATTCGGATTGGATTGCTTGGTATATTAGCACAGACAAAAAAAAAATGACTAAAAAATCCTTCACCAATGGGTTTTGATACGATTAACTTAACAGTTAACTGTCCATTATGATTCATAATGTTATTCTTTTATGATTCTGGCAAAGTGGCCTTTGAAAAATACTTCTAATTTCCCTACATTTTGACAAGTTTTTGACATATTTGTTTGTTTTGAACGTTTTTAACCCCCGACGCAAAAACGACGGGGTGTTATAAGTTTGACGTGTCTGTGTGTGTGTGTGTGTGTCTGTCTGTGGCATCGTAGCTCCCGAACGGATGAACCGATTTTGATTTTGTTTTTTTTGTTTGAAAGGTGAATTAGTCGAGAGTGTTCTTAGCTATGTTTGATGAAAATGGGTCCAAGATGGCCGCCGCCACAAAATGGCGGATTACATATTTTTTCACAACTCCCATAATATGGGTATCAAATGAAAGAGCTTGAATAGTAGAATACTATACACTATGATAAATTTCAAATCCAAGATGGCCGCCACCACAAAGTGGCGAATTACATTATTTTTTTCACAACTCCCTCAATATGGGTATCAAATGAAAGGGCTTGACTAGTAGAATACTATACGCTATTACAAATTTCAAATCCAAGATGGCCGCCACCACAAAATAGCAAATTATTATTTTTTTCACAACTCCTTCAATATAGGTATCAAATGGAAGGGCTTGACAAGTAGAATAATGTACACTATATTGAAAGGGAATGCGGAATATTAACTAATGAAATGAAAAAAAAATTTTTTTTTCAACTTTTTACTTGAAAAATTTTTTTTGTCCGATCAATGTTCTAGAATGATCAGGAAAGTGGAGTGATGACTGGTACCACGACCACTGAGTTTGACTATTTTTATCACGAATGGAATTATCCTAATTAAAAAGCGTAGGTATTCTACATCAGATAGTGTCGCAGTCCCATTTTATAAACTAGATCTGAAATACCTAAGATATCTAATAGCTATGAAATACTTGTACGAAAGTTGAATAACTAAAGGAAAAACTAGAAAAAGGATATAATAAAACAAAAAAGTCTGTTTAGTCTTAAAAATTATCATTCAACTATAAATTAATAATTATTTTTTAACGGAAACCTGATTAAACACCAAATTACCTGCATCTTAAAACGCAAGAAAATAAAAGAAATGAAATACAAAAATTAAGGAGTACAAAAAGCATAAAAATAAAAAATTAAATTAAAAATTTAAAAAACCCCCGACACAAAATTAATAAAATTAAATGTAAGCAATTGGAAAAGGATCAAATAATTAAAAAAACCCCAACTTAAATAATCTAGGTTACGAGACTAAAACAGATAAATTCATATGGCAGTCGGGGGACCTCTTAATTATTTGATCCTTTTCCAATTGCTTACATTTAATTTTATTAATTTTGTGTCGGGGGTTTTTTAAATTTTTAATTTAATTTTAAATTACGAAAATTGGGCTTCAGGTTTGTGCACCATATGTGAAAATGGGGATAATAATACATGTCCATAATTCTCTGTTTGAGACATAATATGAGGTACACGTTTGATAACGTTACCTTAAAAGTTCATTGTGTTGTCCTTATTGCTTTCGAGAATGGCTTTCAGAGGAAGGAAGTTATGTAATAAACGTTTCGGCTTTTAACAGGAAATGTATCTTAATATATTTAAAAAAATATGTAGCAGGAAATTGCTGTCGCCTTGAGGAAGCTGAGTTTTGGCTCTAGGACGACTCAAGTAGGTGTGAACACAGCACGCATGCTCTCAATTTAAACCACACTCACCTCTGTAATTATCTTGGTTTCACGTGGATTACGTCATTTGTGGTTCATTGACAGTCGTTAAGGGTCGTCAGAAGCCCGAAAGTCTGACAACCAGCCGTACCATCGGGTATAGTGTAACCCATTTACTGGGTTGTGGAGGTCAGGTAGGTGGCTTCATTGTAAAATACTGGTTTCAGCTGCATCTGGTTAGATTTGAAGCTGACTCCAAGATAGTTTGGACTAGGCTGGGCAGACGATGAACAGGGATCCACAATTCCATAATGATCTAATGTATTGATTTAAAATTTAATGGTAATTTAAAATGAGCTGCCAAAACTTGTATCTTCAACAACAATGCAAACGAATCACCAATCAATACTTACTATCAAAATTAAAATGTTCGTAATCCATTGCTGCGCCACAACAAAACCTTTCCAAAATAACAAAACAGAACCGTAAAAAACACGCAATGCACTCAAAAACGAGACTTAAAACTAAATGTTTCGTCAAATACAAACTAAATTCAAAAAATGAGACGTTTCACTGGATAACAGTCGTGTTCTCGGATTACGTAATCGATTGTTAAAAAAGCTATTATTGTTTCTGTTTTTTGTCTAAACTCTAAAAGGCATGATTTACCCTGTTCTTGATTATGCAAGCTACAGACACGAATAAACTGGTGAACAATGTTAAATCGTGCTGATTTCTATTTCGTGTTAATTATTTAGTTATAAATATTACCTAAACTTGAGGATTGTCAGCATTTCATTAAGTTTGTACTATAACCAGGCGACACTTTATGTAATGTCTAAATATCCTTTTATTTACCACTCTCGGCGTGGAGCCTAGGGTTGAAAATCAAACAGCGCGCTTGCATTACAGTAATTCTACATTAAAGTTCCACAGGCCCAAAATAAATATAAGCAAATCACGCCAGTCCCTTGCTGCCCTTCCCCAGCGACTCCCTATAAGTCGAGGTTCTTACCCCAAACGGGGTGCCCTTGGCGAGTAGTCGCTTAATTTTTAAGATTTTTAAGCCACGACTCGAGACCTTAATTTATTGAGGCACCCATAGGCAAGCCTGGTTAAGCAGCCGACAACCTTCTAGGTTGACCTATGCCATAGCTTGTAATACTTAATTTACACAGATACATGTATATGTATCTGTACCCAGTAACTGGGTTGTGGAGGTCAGATAGGCAGTCACTCCATGTAAAATACTGGAATTCAGCTACATCTGGTTAGACTGGAAGCCGACCCCAACATAGTTGGGAAAAGGCTAGACAGATGATGTGAAGTAAAAATGACATGTATAGTAAAAATTAAGTATCAATTACTTTCTAAAAAATCAAGTTAGGTGATGTCATCTAACTTGTTTTTTTTAAGTGAAACCAATGTTATTCAGACTGCAGGCGATACTACCCAACTTACCGTTACCGTATACTTAGAGTAGCACATTTTTTTACATTTTCCGTACCAGCCCGTTGCTCACGATTAGTGCACAAGAATTTCGTCATCAACAAATCATCGGCTAACATAACAATGCGTACAAATAGCTGTTAATTGTTATTAATTATACCACATTTCAAGCTAAAATAAGCGTTTCGTTCGGTTTCGTCAGCCTCACTCAATCGGCCATTACAAACATTTGATAATACCCTATTCATTAATATTACCTCACACAAGTTACCAGCGAATATGGGAAATATAGCGTTGTACAAAAACACTTAGATATTGACACAATAACAATAGCAACTGGCAACCATATGCGCAAGAGTTGTGTCCATTATTATGAACGATAATGAAGTTTTGTTTTCGTTAAAGTTTTGCAAAAGGAGCATACAGATTTGGGCTTGGATAAACACTTAGGTTAAAACTCGTGGTTTGAAAATCTGGCTGGACCTGGAGGATCATCATCATAATTTCAGCCGAAAGACTTCCACTGCTGGACATAGGCCTCCGAAAGGCCTCTAGAAGATGTAATGCTAAAAATAAAATCATTTATTCAAATTAGACTGAGAAACAGCACTTTTCGAACGTCAAAATTACATAAGACTGTCGACAATAAGTCCCCTAAAACGCCCTCCCTTCACCACTACCTAGTGCTTCCGCTGGGAAGAAGAAGTGGATCAATAAACTCCCCAGCATCCCCATATATCCAGGGTGCCTTAAGTCCACCATTGTACCTTTTATGTTGCATAAAGTTTAATAAATAAATAAATCCATCCCTTTTTTTGTCGTTGGGTTATCATCAAATGACCCCTCCCGCTCTGGGGTAGAGTGGAAGGGAGTGTCAGACTCTTACTGAGTTAAACCCACCCGTGTTCCTTCCTTAGCCCTTTTTGTTCCGGGCCAGCGGTAACCCTTTCGGACAATCCCGCTGACCCTTGATGCTGACATCTTTTGAGGCGCGCGTGGAACACGTACGCGGCGTCCGGCACGGGCCTGGTCCTGATTAGACGGTGAGCTATAAATCCATCCCTGGGGTCGTGTTAGAATTATTACTGTTTGAATGTGAGGGACTGATAGAAATTTTCTAAGCATAGTACCCATCCCTTATTATTATTACGCAACAGGAACAATTATGGCTTTAGCACTTCTGTCCGATTCACAAGAATATGTTTAACTAATGGCCGAACCCAAAAACCCATTGACAGATTGCTACTGATGGTAGCCAATATAATTATATCTGTAAGTATAATTATAATCATACAAATCGCTACTGTTATAGATTATAAAACCAGAGATAGATAGTTTTTATCTACCACCAGAATGCCAAAACTGGTGATAGATAGGTAATTGGGTTCGGCCGTAAACCGATAGCGTGCTAACAAATAATATTAGGTAAGTAGCTATAAATAACTAGTGGGTGCAGTCAGACTAAGACAAATCATGAATCATAAATAATAAATATTCGTCGGAAAGTTTATAGGTTTGCCTAGTAAACCTTAGCTTCCATTCTAGGTAACAACAAGGTCTTATAGTTTCTATTTGTTAGATTAGCGGTTTACTGACGCAGTTATTCAAGCGAAAACGTCATTATACAAATTGTAGTGCATCGATGTGAATGTATTTCGGATATTATAGGTCCAAGTTCATTTCAGTTACCATTATTGCATCTCTCCCTCTCTGTATTCGGTCCCTCATGTCTGAGGATCGTGGACAGCTTCGGAGTTGCATCTGGAGCGGATGATTTTTGTCCAGCGCATTTCTTACCACCGTGTAGAATTTAGAGGACGATGATTCCTTCACCTGATCGGTCCATCGTGTTGGTGGACGACCGCGCGATCGTTTGCCTTCGGTGTTCCCAACCACAATCAGTATTTCCAAACTCTCATCCCCTCTGCGTATTATGTGGCCGAAATAGGAGAGAATGCGTTGTTGACATATACAGGGTTATTGGTAAAACATTAACCACCTCTTACGAGGTCATTGTACTCATTATTATGAACAATTTTTAATATGGGACCAAATCTGAAATCGCCAAAAAAAAACAGCTTTTTCCTACATTTTACGGTTTAAAATATCAAATACGGTTACATCGGTCATTTTACGGTTTTAAATATCGGTTTTTATATTTTAGTGTTTTTATATATTTCATTTATTTCTCAAAGATTTACATAATCACTTAATGAGAAACAAAGTTTTAACATGCAGGTAATTGTTAAAATAACATTTTGACTAATTATACGAACATAAATGTAGGGAACAGCTGTTTTTTTTTTTGCGATCAGGTTTAGTCCCTCAAGAGGTTGTTAATGTTTTACCAATAACCCTGTAATATTACCATTATTGCATAATTATGTGTATACAAATAAAATCAAAGTTTTTATTTCCATAAGTAGGTTTATACAACACGTCAGTAAAACACATACTATCACGCCTTTACTCCGTAAGCTAATGCAGAGGTGTACCTATGGGCAGAAGTGTACATCCTCATTGCGCCAGTTACGTTTTAGGTAATAAAGGGCGTATTGCCATCAACTGGGCACAATACCAGACTCCGGGCTGCTACTTAGAAATTCCATGATGGAAAACCTAAAACCCAATAACACTTTGACTTTGCCCGACCCGAGAATCGAATCCTTGCTCAGCAGTAGCGCTTGCTACCACTAGAGCAACGGGGCAGTCAGTAAGTTACGTCAATATTTTTTTTTTAAAATAGATGAGGTCCATGTTTCCTATCTGACTACTCTGAGAAGAAATACCGAAACAAACTAAAACCGTCTTATTACAAAAAGAGATCTAATTTTAGACCTAGTCTAAACCTTCAAGCCAGTTACTCTATTTTGAACTTTATTCCGACAAACGTAAAGTTCTTAATGCAAAATTGACAACTTAGCCTCGGGTTTAACGTCAGTTTTTGTAATAAGAACTTTAGCTTCGTCGGATTATAGTTCGAAATTTAAAAATAGCTGGATGGTTTAAACCTGAGTCTAAAGATAAATCTTGTTTTGTAATAAGGCCGAGAGGGTCTGAAGTCATGAAGAAAGTCCGTAAAGATAAGTTACATAATTATACTCTAATGGCTTTATGTTGGCATTTTTGCTGTTTGAACGCGCCAATCTTTGAAACTACCGGTCCGACCTGAAAAAATAATTTTGGTTTTGTTGTGCAACAGTCTCTTTTAAAGCCTAAACATACGTAATTGTGTTGTTACTGTCAAATTTTTCACCGAATTCAATTGTTTTTTAATGGTTCCATAGAACATTTACGTAATGCAATGGAAACAGTGAAAAATATATATGCGTTCCGGCCGCATCTCACGGTGTCTAGCCTATTGTTTCAACGAAATTAAGCGCTCACTTTGTAATTGACACGGAAAACGGCGAAGTTAACAGAATACTCATTAAACTCTTTAATTTAATGCATTATGTTCTACACATAAGAATGTAAAAAACTTCATTCATATATCTATGGTTGTACCCAACATTTGCGTAAAAAAGCTCTCATCATCAACATTGGAAGCATTGTTTTTTTTTTGGTGCTCGGTGGCAATCTCCTTGGACTTCCTCCATCGTGAGGTTGACAGAGGGACATGCCGAACTCTTACCGGCTAAAACCACTGCGGAGTTCCACCTCTGTCTATGGCCGATGGTGCGGAATTCGCATCCGCTCCCCCGACGACAGGCCTCGACCCGCTGTTCCTCAGCGGGTTCCACCTCCCCGTGCGGCCATCCCTATAATAGCCGCACCCACTCTCAAGTGGCGCGACTGTCTGGTCGGACGACAGACGCTATTAGTCTGCCGCTCACAGGCCACCTCTCATGGAGGTCGGAGATCGTTTCATGCCCTCCTCGGGCGCCCAGTTCGTCTCCTGCCACGGGGCCTCCTCCCATTTGAGCCATGCTCTCATGGTCTGCGTTGTTTGTTGTTGTTTATTTTGTTTTTTTTTCACAATTGACTCAGACCCCAAATATGTGAGGTTTCATTTCAATCAAGTTTAAGAATTTTTATATTAGTATAAAAGAAACGTATTAAGTTAAAAAAATATGCTAAAACTCGGATCTCGGAAATTTCGTGAATCAGATGACCAATCTCGAGACCAGACTTAGAAAGCGAGATCTCGAATTACCAATCTCGGCTCGAGATTGTATTCCCTAGCCGACACTCCTCATAAAGTGTATATTTTCTAAGCATAAGTAGTGAAATTATTATCAACAGTGTTGAAGGTGAAATCAATTGAAACAATACGCGACATTGAATGAAGAGGTCAATTATCGAATCCGCGACAACAACATTACAATAGATACGTAAGAACGGGTAACACACGCTAACAAAATTATCCAACGAACATTTCACAACCCCAGATGATTAGAAGGCTGATTTCGTCACCCCATTCACACCCCCGATATCTAAACAGAAAAGTTGGCACCTCCCTACTAATTCTCATAATAAAATTCGCTCATGACCTTTGACATGACAATGCATAAGTTTCGAAACTTAAACAAAAGACACAAGTTCAATAGTAAATAGATACCTAGATATCGTATCCACATAATAGAGGTCGATATCTGACATACCTCGTGTTACCAACTTCGTGATCCTTGACAAAAGATTTCGCAACGCCATCGATAACTGAATTAAAAAAGTCCTAAATCAAGAAGTCATTATTAAAACTTTTTTATGAAGCCTTCATAATTTCGACACGCATTAAAAAAGTTCAAGTTGCCATTATGATATGAGTTCTTGAACCTAATTTCGTTCGAATCCGGGGCACGCGCAACAAAGACAATAATAGCTCAATGCCGTTTCCATCACGATCTGTATTCGTCATATTTGCTATATATCGATTATAGGCATGTCAATGATCGATACTGGATCGTATACGCTTTATCGATAACCAAGGCTACGAGATTTACACGGTCATATTTAGTGAAACGTAAAAGCGAACAATGTGAATAGACACACGCTATTCGATAGTAAATCTATTGTGCTTGTGCGCCATTTCATATTTATACTGTGCCATTGATGTATGATTTGAATGCGAAATTGAATTTCACACTATTACAAGTATTATTTTATAGTGTAGGCCTTTAAGAGAGTGTCAAAGCAATGACAATGAACATAAAAGGTTGGTAATTAATGAGGTTAAACAATTGACAATCACATATAAGTTTGCTTGAGTTAAATAGATCAGTTAGCACTGAAAAAAAAAACAAAATAATTATTTACGATGATGATGGAGCCGAAAGAAAGCAAAAGCCTACAATATTTATGTATCATGCATCCTCATATAATATAATTCATTTATTTATACCGATACATTGTAGCAGGAACATTGACGTAACATTGTGGCAGTTTCAGACGCCAGCACATCAAACTACCCGAAACTGACAAATTTTCCCAATCAACTTTGAACCTTATGCTTTAGCGATAAAGTTGAAAAACTATTACAGAAATTTGACAGACTGTAGTAGCCTGATATGCAGGCGTCTGTACGTCGACGCACAGCCTGTTACCAAGAAATCAGTACATGATTCTGAACATGAAACACGTTAAAATTTTTCGTCAGTTATTTAAAAAATCTGTTCCACGCACTTTGACCGCGTAGGTGTTGCACTTTTCTATGAAACAGCAGATTTTTTTTTGATAACTGACGAAAATGATCATTGGGCACCATTTTATGGAAACTATACCCACGCTGTACAGAAAAAAATAGGGTAGAATATACAAATAATTGTCTCTAGTTTACGATAGTATGGGTTGCATTGGTGTGGGTAGTGTCTTTAGACCAAAAAAAATTATTTTCTATAGACAATACATTTTTTTGGTACCCTGTATACAGGGTTATTGGTAAAACATTAACAACCTCTTTATTATGGGACCAAACCTGAAATCGCGAAAAAAAAAATCAGCTGTTCCCTACATTTTGAGGAGTTATACGAACATAAATATAGGGAACAGCTGTTTTTTTTTTCGTGATTTCAGATTTGTTCCCATAGTAAAAGTTGTTCATAATGACGAGTACAATGACCTCTTAAGAGGTTTTTAATATTTTACCAATAACCCTGTACCTATATATTTTTTTTAATAACAATTAACTTCTTAATCACGCATTATTATTAACTTTTAATTATTTTGCGCCATTAAATATTGCTGTTGACTAAACATTTTTGTATTGGGAAATATAAAAATACACTTTTTTTTTCGTTCGCAAAATACGCGCATTGACGTGGAGTTGCCAGCCCGCATTACCTATTACCAATTATACTTTTTTAACACGTTCAACGCGGCAAGCTTATGACAGTTTGCTCGATCGTGCGTTACGGCCGGTATAAACTTCGATTTTTTATTGACCTGTTAATTTTTAATCTCACACCTAAACAAAAAAAAAACTGGCCAAGTGCGAGTCGACTCGAACTCGAAGGGTTTCGTACCACAAGGCAAAAACGCCGAAAAAACACGTTTGGTGTATGTGAGCCCCTTAAATTTTTATTTTATTCAGTTTTTAGTATTTGTTGTTATAGCGGCAACAGAAACACATCATCTGTGAAAATTTCAACTGTCTATCTGTCACGGTTCATGAGATACAGCCTGGTGACAGACAGATAGACGGACCGTAGAGTCTTAGTAATAGGGACCCGTTTTTACCATTTGGGTACGGAACCCTAAAAAGTACATGCAATTTTTCTCAAACCAGGTCAGATTACGCCCAATGACCTTTCGTTGTGGGTCTAGAATCGTGGCGCTGAATACATGGTTACAGTTTGCGCTGTATGTATAAGTACTTTATTGTACAGACGCCAGCACATCAAGCTACCCGAAACTGTCAAATTTCCCAATCGACTTTGAACCTTATCCTTTAGCGATAAAGTTGAAAATCTATTAAAGAAATTTGACAGATTGTAATAGCTTGATGTGCTGGCGTCTGTACCTACACCAGAAAATAAATTAAACATACAAAGGGCGGTCTAACAAAGTAGGTAAAACTAAAAACAAAATAGTAGCGCGGGATTGTACTAGCGCAGTCACAATTATATCAAAGCTAAAAAAAAATATAAAAAGTGTTTTCTCATCGGGCAACACTGTACTGTCATTGCGTTTAAAGCTAATTATTGTAAACAACCCTATATAATGTACCTACTAATACTCGTCAACAAGTTTCACATTTAAATTCAACTATTTACTATGGAAATAATTAGAATTTTAGTTTTAATTTTTATTTTTATTACCTATTTTGTCTCACCCACGTTTTCTCTCAACACATTTGACACTGGCAGAATTGGCGACATCGGCATCATTGCCATAGAGAAAAATAGAAAAGAATAGAACCCTATATAAGGGAAAACTTCAGTAGGGACGGGTAGGGAGACCTGTCTCGGAGAAGGAGCTTCGTATAATTATGATAGAACTTCACTCAAGGTAAGTTCGTTTAATCACATAATTATAATAATCCACTAAACTTTGAGACATAAACAATAATTAGATAATTGTTGAGGTTAACTGCCAAAATAAAATCATTATGAATGAAATACAGCTTCTCAAGAATCCAAACGAGGTCCACCCACAGTAATTGTTCACTTATCTACACCTACTAATTAAAGTATCAGTTCACGCTTGACACAAATGCGACGCAAGCGCAAGGCTAAGCCCCGAACCACACCGTGACCTTTCACGCAGATTATTATTATTTTATAAATTATATTAATTAACACTTATAACGCGAACTGTATGAAGTACTTCGAGATCATCAGTCACTGTAAATTATAGCCTAATCTTATGCAGATTTACTGTTTTGTTTGCATGACAAATGATCCCTAATTTGTGGCTTTGAGTTCAATCAGACACGAACAGCTAAGTACGTGATTATCTAACGTAACAACGTAATTTTAAATCTGTGGACAGGAGTATCAACAGTGCCGGATTAGCCCATAAGCAAATTAAGCATTTGCTTAGGGCATCACGTCTCGGGGGGCAAGAAACAGCACCGAAACAGTGTTTGCTAGCACATGAAAGGCAAGGCTGTTTATTAGCTGATAGTCCTCGCGCGCCCTTATGAGTGGCGCGCGGAAGCACTACGCCGGGGGGAGGATCCGCTTCCGCGGCAAATCGCGGCGGAGCGGACGGATCTCCGGCGCGATCTCATGGCGGCATGAAAAAAGCGACTCTCGCAACCCAGCGCAGGGCACGCCGCGATTGCGGCGATAAGACCCCTCTTTGAGGAGTGGCTAGAGAGGCGCCACGGCGCCCTCACCTACCGCCTGACGCAAGTCCTCACCGTACACGGAAGTTTCGGGAGGTTCCTGCACATTATCAGGCGGGAGGAAACGCCCGGGTGTCACCATTGCCAGGATCGCCCAGAGGACACGGTGGAGCACACGGTGGAGGTCTGCCCCGCTTGGGTGGAGCACCGCCGTGTCCTCGTAGAGGCGACCTCTCGCGTCCGGCCCTGGTGCAAGCCATGGTCCTGGGTGAGAGGGAGTGGGAGGCAGTCGCCTCCTTCTGCGAAGCAGTCATGCTAGCGAAGGAGGTGGCACACGACACCTGGACACGGATGGATTTTAGTCAGTAAGAGTCTGACACTCCTTTCCGCTCCACCCAGAGCGGGAGGAGTCATTTGATGATTTCCCATCCGCAAAAAAAAAAGGCTGTTTATCAGCAAGATATTACTAGACCCAAAAGTCACTCTAGCCAGAGATGTGCGCCAATCTTTACAAATCGCTCGTCGCTGTTTTGAAAAAATACGATGTGACTAGTGGATAGGAGGGCATACAGGCGTGGATTGCTTAGGGCATCAAGTAATCTTGATCCGGCACTATCAACTCAGCCTATCGCAGTCTACTGCTAGACGTAGACCTCTCCCAGGTTGCACTACAACACCCTGTCCTCCGCCTTCCGCATCCAGTCTGTACCAACCACTTTCGTTGTCCATCTTGCTGGGTGGGGGGCGTTTCTACGCTTGCCGATACGCAGTCTCCACTCCAGGACTCGTCTGCTTCATCAGTCCTTCGACAAACATGGCCAGCCCACTGCCACATCAGCTTTCTTACTCTGCAAGCTAAATGATAAATGATTTATCTTCTGTCTGTTTGCACAAACACTATATTTTTTAAACTAGATGAGGCCAGCGTTTCCTATCTGACTATTCTGAGGAGAAAAGCCGAAACAAACTCAGAGGTCACAGTCACTTTTAAAGTCCAGACAAAATCTTGGTCAGATCGTGTGAAGACCATGTAGATTGGTGTCTGAAATGGTCTTTTGAGGAAAGAACCACACAGATTGAGCGGACCTGTCCAATCAGTGCACGCATTTGTCAAAAATCGTGCAGCTCAACTCAGAACTTGAGGAACTCAACGATTCGACAAACAATACCAAAGAAAGGACATTTCGGTAGGCCGCGTAAATTACTCAAACTGCCAGATCATGATTAAAACTAACTAAAAAGGAAAACGGAAAAAAAAGAAATGACCCACATAGTCCTCACATTCACAATAAATAATTTAAAAAAATAATACTTTACAAATTGCTATGTCGACAACTCCGGTACTTTTCCAGATAATTTCATTTCTTATGTTATCCTTCAAAGAAACTCCGAACATATCCTATTCCATAGCACGCTAACCGACCGGACCTCTGACAGGAGTATAAATAAACCCTAACTATCCTTTGATTTTTAACGACAGTTTAATACACCTGGTTATGTACATAACGCCTCGTTAAACTGGGTTAATAAATTATATTTGTAGAAGGAAACAATTTATCTTAAACTGGTCCTTTATGTCGTCCAATCAGTGGACGGATTTAGGGACATGACTGGGCCAAAATGACAATAAGTTAGTAGGCGCATTTGATAAATCACTGGTCTGACCGCTAAGAGCGAATCAAGTTTTTTGTCAACATCTATAGTAAATAGTATAAAACAACGTCGCTTTTCGTGTACGTGTGACCGCGTTGTTCTTCTAAACCATGTTACGAATTTAGTTAAGGTTTTCATCATCATTTAGGGAATTTATTCCGGAAGGTTAATGTTTATAATACAGAAATATTCAATTTAGGGCAGATTTTTTCCAACGCCAGATAATTTTATCCGAGGAAATTTTTTTAATTTTTGACAGTTCTTCCATACAAAATCTGTCAGACGTCAATTTTATTCTACGAATAAAAATGATCTGTCAATTGAAAAATCAGCCCTTACATGAATAAAGAAATTTCGCCTTTTTTGTCAAGTCGTTATAAAAACCGTGCGAAACAAGGGCGAGTTGCTAGTAAAAAGGAAAATATAAACTTGACATTATCAGCGGTTTAGGCTGTGCACTGATATATCAGACAGCCAGACAGGACTTTGAATTTTATATATAAAATTTAACCTTTTGACCGCCACAGTCATGTATAGATGACAAACCAAAGTGTGCCCAGCACGCCACGGTTCGACTACATGACAGACTTTGACGCCGAGGGCACGTTTTTGATTTTTTGACGTGTTGCGATCAAAAGGATAAATTTTATATATTAAATTCAAAGTCCTGTCTGGCTGACTGATATATCAACGCACAGCCTAAACCGCCTGGTCCTAGAGACATGAAATTTGGAGGGCGTGTTCTTTGTGAAGAGTAGGTCTCCACTAAGAAAGGGTTTTCGAAATTCCACCCCTAAGAGGGTGAAATGGGGGGTTGAATTTTCTGTGAATAATTTCCGACCTCCACGCGGGCAATGCCGCGGGCAAAAGCTACTACCCTATAATGTGACAGTGTCCCTTAAGGAGCATCATACGATCTGCTCTTGGACATTTTCCCGCTAGATGGCGCTGAAGTCAACATTTTTAGTTTATTTTGTTTTATGTGTAATTGGCACATTATTAAGTCGTAAAAGTAGTGGACGCGGTTATCGGACATTACACTTTATTGAATTTGGTCATAACATTGCCTCAAAATCCACCCAATTCGACACATAACTGTTAGATAAAATCTGCCATTGAATACAGGTCGTTTACACACACAGACGTAAGCGAGTACTTCCATACGTTTATAAGAATAGACCACTAGATGGCGTGTATTTAAAAAATGCGCCGCCTGCTACGATATTTATATGAAAAATGAAATGCGTTTCTTGAGAATACTGTGCCTGTGCGTAGTACTCGCAACCAGCGTGCGTGTATGACAAGATTTATGAACGTAAACGAGACAAAGGGAGTATGTAAGGTATCGTAGCAGGTGGCGTTCTGTAGTTTCTACCTACCCCCATGGGGAAAACGCATGAGTATGATGATAGGATAATAAAAGTCAAGCATTTATATAAAATCATTTAATAATCAAACTAGGCTGAGAATCAGCACTTTTCGAATGTCAAAATTACAATAAGACAGTCCCCCAAAACGCCCGCTCTTCACCACTTCCTAGAGCTTTACCTGGAAAGAAGTGGCGCAACAAACTCCCAGCAGCACAGCTGTCTGTTCAGTTACAAAAACTTCAGTCTACACAGTTTATAAAGATAGTTTTATTAGAATACCTTACACCGTAATTAATTATCAAATAAAAGTATTTGATGTGACACAAATGAAGCCTGATACATGATTAAATTTATAGCATAATCAATTATTACAATAATTACAGATATTACACATAACATACACAAGAAAAAAACAAAAGATAACAACAAATCAAAAAAATACAATTTAGTATGCGATTACATCTACCCAGGTAGGTGAAAAAATATTTTATAATGTCAAAGCCCTCTTATCAGTTTTTAGAAAAATAAAAATCTAAAGACCAGCTTATTGAGTTCACCAGGTGGTTATCTTACATAATAAAGTATTATTTCACCTTTTCATTTTATAGTAAATACAAATAAAAAGTAATATACAATGATAATGTTGATTATAAACAAACTACTACAAAAATAAGCCTCTTGATTTTATAGTAAAATACAAATAAAAAGTAATATATTATAGTGTCGATTCTAAACAAACTACTACAAAAATACAATATAACAAAAATCGTTTGACTTGATGATTTCACCATGTGCCGTGAGTCTTTTTGTCCACTGCTACAAGGCTGCTGCAAAGAAAAATAACTTTTTCATCTCTCATACTCGGAAAGTAGTGTTTGTTTGATCCGAATAGCGGGTGGAAAACGCTGCTTCCCACCCTTGGGCGGGAAATACTCATAGTAATTGCTTCCCTCCCTAGGGCGGGAATGAAATTTGAAAATAGAACTAAATTTAGTTAGGTAGTCAGCTCAGTCAGACCATACGACACCCTTAATTGATTATGTAAATATTTATTATGCTACCCATCAAATCTTATGAATGTGCGTTAACTAGGAGAGTTGGATAAAAAGCGCATTATGTTAACGCCATTAAATCTTTCATATTTAGCGCACAAGTTAATTACCTTGAATAAATTCAACATACTTAAGTACGATAATCACCATTTTGATGTCAGTTGTGGTCGAGGCTAAAAAACATAAAAATTGGGGATTTCGAACATCTTGACTTTACCATATGGGGCTGTGAATATACATCATTTAATTATTTGACGAATTTATCCATAGTTTAAGATAAATAAGTAGTGGTAATGATGTTTTTTTGATATCTAATGTCGAAGTTTCGCGCCAATCGTGTGTGTTTACATTTTTACTTTTCACAAATTTCACACACACAGATGTAGATAAGATTTAAAATGTGACAAATGTTATTGATAATATTATAAACAACACGAAAATGCCCAGGTTTTAACGTAATAATCAAACACAGGTTCAATAATACGTATTAATCATTACCACTACTCAATTTGTGTTCAGAATCGCCGACCATTATTGTTTTTTTTTTATTGCAATGATGTGTGAAAGCGATTATTCCAAACATTTTTTTTTAAATTTCGATTGACTCGAGTAATTAATATGACGAATGTAATCGATATTTGAAAATAAAATAAAATTATTTTAAGCAATAAATACAACAAGCATTGTTTATAATAATGATTTATGCTTTTCTAATATCATTTCAATCTCTTCTAATATCATGTCAATAACAGACAGGCGGACATAGGTACCTCATTTACTGAATTTCGCGCCGAAATGCTTCTATAGTTGAATTTATATTCGGAATGCGCTCGCTGTTTAAAATTATTTTAATTTATTGGACAATTATATATTGTGCATTTAATTTTTGATACTTTCTAATAGTTTACTACAGAATTCCCAGTAAACATTTTTTAGGTAGGCTTTCCAGAAGTTTTTGTTGAGAATGATGATAATTAATTAATTCTATAGATTGGATATTCTGCAAACACTTTACATGTCAATACATTTTGTTAGTTTAGAGAGTTTTTATTCAGTTTCTACAATTTTTTTTTCATTTTATTGCGAGTTCGATTAGGCTGTATGCAAGTTTTGAATCGAAATAAGAAAGTTGGGTGGACGATCAGCACTAAAAAGTGTCACGTCGCAACACAATTTTTAGTAATTTTTATCAAGATTATCGTGTTTTCTAAGTAATTTATGAAAAAAGGTAAAAGTAAGAATGCAGACAGAATGTTAATAATACGGGCCCTAAAAAAGCGGGACGGCCCGCGGTGGTGACACAGAATCTACTCATGTGGCGATGACGTGGTGTGTTCCATACTTCAAATTTAAAAAAGACTAATAAATAGGTACCTATTATTCATGTAATTATTATCAATAAATATTTTAGAAAAACTAGTAGTTTTTACTTTCCTTAAATTCGAAATGAAAAGTAGAGTGTTTAACGCGGGTGAAAGTCATCAATTCCCACTCGGACTATAGCCGCCCTCGCTGCGCTCGGGCGTCTAAATGCCTCGTATGGGAATTGATTCCTTCCGACCCTTGTATAACAATCTACTATACTTAGTATATAATTATGTTACTTTGGACAAATATTATTTCCTATTCATTTCAAAATGTCATTTACCATCAATCTCCAAAGCTGCTCTAAAATTAAAATTAAACTTTACTATTTGCTCGAATTTCCAACTGATGTTGATGGACGATTTTTCACTAGAATAACATAATAATATATTTTAGACATTGAAATTGATACAATTTATGAAGTTAAAAAAATTGCCATGTGTGCCAGTATATACTGGTACACACGGCTACATAATTAACCAGCTATACATTTCCAGTATAAGCTGATCTCGCATTGTATAAGATTTCCATATAATGGGAGGTCAGCTTATACTGGAAATGTATAACTTGATATCTAGCCGTGTATACATACCATTCAAATCTACACATTTAGCATTTTTTTGACCATGTCTCAATATGATTTCTGGCAGAATACAACTTTGTTCCTTTCGATTTATGTATTTTTTTTAATGTGTCCCTGGGTGTGGTCTGCTTTTTCCATACCATTTGTGTCCAGTAGCAAGCGATCATCCTGAAAATAGAATATGTTTTTACTAGAAAATATCAATGAAATATAATAGATGGTTATGTAACATACAAAGAAACAATACTGTACCATGATAATCAAAGCATTTCTTACTGGTACTGACAATTTCTGACTTATTATATTTCCATTTGCAGCTGTTTTATTGACATTGCAGTAATAATGCTTGCAGTTTTCATGTATTCCGAATACAAAAGCGGGCTATTTCGCAAATCTGCTACTCTCACTGATACACATTATAATTTTCCATGCCACTAGTGTAACCTTCATCACGTTTGGCTTCAAAATATTTCGCCCGTAAAATGGGAGCTTAGTGTTGGCAAACATCTAAAAAAAGTACAAATATGAATACAGAATATGCTTCACTGGTCTTGAGATGTCAATACAAATTTGATTTATTTATTTACCTTGTATAGTTCCCCCTCGCCCTCGACCCTCGACCTGTGCCCTCGTATAGTTTTTGATTACATGATTCTTGCGTTCATTTTTTTTGATTATGTCCATCTCAGACCAAAGTTCCTATATGACACTTTCTCTTTTAAGTTTGCAAACAGAGGAGTCTCCGTATCCAATAAAACTCAAATAGGGAAGTTGATGCATTTCTTCACTCTTTTGAAAGCCTTCCACAATAATTAGTGACACCATTGCTGTAGGCGGTCCAGTAAAATTTTTGCAACAATTATGTGCTTTCATGTCCATGTCTCCTTTTTTCATAATATTGACACGTATAACAATATTTGTTTTGAACACCAAGAAATAGACATTTCTTAGTTTCTTTACCAACAATGCAGGCCTGAAAAGGAAAAGCAACACTTGTAAATATTCATAGTAAAAAGTTCATACAGAACCAAATATGTGTTTAGTAACGGAGTAGGTATGTAAGGTATCTTAGCAGGTGGCGTT
Organism: Mesoligia furuncula; assembly: GCA_916614155.1. Lineage (NCBI taxonomy): Eukaryota > Metazoa > Arthropoda > Insecta > Lepidoptera > Noctuidae > Mesoligia > Mesoligia furuncula. The sequence continues at coordinate 8,359,154 of OU744794.1, forward strand.
CTGTAGTTTCTGCCTACCCCCATGAGAAGAAGGTATATGTTTATGTATGTGTGTTTGGTAATACATTAACTTACCATACAAGAACATGAATCAAAGTCGTAGCCATATGACCTTTTCAGCCATCATCCAACTACATACAGTAACATATGGAACACCGTCTGAAGATACATGACCTTTTTGAATAGCAACTGACCTTTCTTGTTCACCAGCAGTTTTAATTTCCTCTGACAAAAATGTTCAAACCACACACTGCCTAATTTTTTTTCAACACGACGAAATTTAGTCATTTATTTGGCGACATTATTGGAATATTCATGAGACTTGTAATGTGAGCTGATTGAGTGTAATAGCTACCAGCAGTCGCAGTTGCCCACAAAAATGCAGTATTTATTTTATTACTGCTCTCCGTAGTGCTTCCACGCAATTACCAGACATAGTGCACTTGAAAATTAATTCACTTCTCATCTCACTAACAAATTCAATTTGTGAAGATTCACACATATTTCGGTCTTTCCAATTGGAATGCCCATTCAATTACATTCTTCAGGTCCACAATGCGATACCCAGATATCGCAGATAAACATTTCTTTGGAACAGTTTCCACAGTCAATTGAAATCACAGAACACATAATATACTCCTATCCATTGAAATTAATCAGTTTCAGGATTAGAGAAATCTGAAATAGAAAAACAAAAAAATAGTACAATACTTCTATAAACTCAGTATTTGAATAAAATTTAATACTATCGAATTTCACAACCGTACAATGAGATCTCAGAATTTCCTAGTCGTATTTTATACCTGTAACACCTTTTTCACGTGTGTTATGCAAATAAATTATTTGATTTGATTTGATTTGTATTCAAGCATTCTTTCTACTAGAAAAGAATTGCTACCTACTATTAGATTATTATTATTACAGGTACAGCGTACAGTAGTGATGAGCGTTGAATGAACGAACTAGTTAATTCGACCGTCGACGTACTGTGAACGAATCGACGGTTCACCAACAATCCATGGACTAGTCGAATCGGTAGACGTCTCAACGGCAGTCAACGACTAAACTGAATGCGAATGCGACTATCGACTCAAAAACGTAGGCAAGTAACACAAATTCATTTGTCCTTAGAAATAAAATAATCGCTCAAACAAATTTTAACTCTAAATCTAGCAGGAGAGAGTTGATATTTGTATACGACGAAATCATCATCACATCCGTCCCGTACAAATATCAACTCTCTCAATGCTAGATTTAGAGTTAAAATTTCTTTGAGCGATTATTTTATTTCTTTATTGTTTAGGTGGACTAGTCGATTCAGTTCAGTGTGTTAGAGGAGTCTCTAGTCTACTGCCTACGTCGCCGTCACCGTAGTAGACTTCGTTGCAAAGTTTATTTAAATCGTCTGCATAACCAAGTCGACGCATAAACTAGTCGACGAATTCAACTAGTTGATGGACTAGTCGATGAACAAAAATGGACGGTCTAGTTTCGTTAACGCAAAATGCGTCGACGACCCATCTCTAGCGTACAGATGATATTGAATAAGATACGATTTAAAATATGACAAGGTTACGTTCCGAAATCATTAGGTACAGAAAATAGAAACTTAAAAGTAAAATTTTACTTATCTTTATATAAATTCCTGGTAGAATATTAGTCGATGAATAAGAAAAAAAAATATATTAGATGTTTAAATACAATAATAAATCACGTTTGATGTAAGTAACTCAATCATTTGTTTGTTTCTGAACCTATAGTTACTTTACTCTTTGTTCTGAACCAATGATTTCAAAAGTCAAAGTTCTGAACCAAAGATTACAATATAATGTGTTCTGAACGCACGTCCAGCGGCGCCGGCGCGGCAAGTACTTAGACCGCCGCCGCCCCGCTAGATGCGACATAACTATCAAACTAAAAATAATGTTTGTTTGTCTGAAACTGACAATATGCGTAAAAGGTATTCTATTTTACAGGTACATTCGATTTTGCAAATGTTTGCAAACTCGTTGGGTTACCGAATTATAATATTATGTACTTACTTATTTAATGTATTGTTGACCAAAAAATATAAGTAGGTAAAAACACATAACCACTGACTTTGTACTTATGTAATTGAGACATGTAAGTACCTAATTAGTATTGTGACGGGATTTCAGCGTCTAAAATCACGGGCCAACTTGCTGTTTCTAAAACCGCCGAAAGATAGGTACTTACTTACCTACTTACTTTTAAAATTGAATAATTATTAGTTACTATACCTACAAATAATTGCAATACTAGAAATATTGCAATTTGAATCAATGAAAATGCAAAGCATACAAAATAAAATAACACGCAAGAAAATCCGTGTGCAATACTATTGCATACAAGCAAGCCCCAAAATTATATTTATATCATGCATGTCGCTACGGCGTAAGAGTGGCAACATGGTGGCGCCCGTTTTCTTCGGAATTCTTTCAATGTTGTTCAAGGTTGCGAACACAACTCGGGTGGGACGGCAACGTCGCGCGTCGCATAAGATGAATGGATAGTCATAGACCGCGAAATTCAAATTTCCTTACGTTTTTTCAATTTGCAGGTCAGTGTCAGGTTGTATCTTGATCAAAATATGATTCGCGACAATAACAGGTACATATTTACAGAATTATAATCATTAGAATCATTAATACATCTTTCTAAGTTAGATTTCTACCACCAATAGTGGATGATGAATGATTCTAATGATTATAATTCTGTAAATATGTACCTGTTATTGTCGCGAATCATATTTTGATCAAAATACAACCTGACACTGACCTGCAAATTGCAAAAACGTAAGAAAATTTGAATTTCGCGGTCTCAACTACCCATTTCACTATAAATCCTATCTACGAATAATGATATTTATGTTGCCACAAAACAATATTATGTAATAAAGTTGTTTACGTTGGTAAGGTCGTCAGGTCAGGTTATTAATTATAAAGTTCTTTTTGGTGAACCTGTTCATGAAAGGTAGGAAAGGAAATAAATCAATCACTTATTGTACGTATGATGTTGATTTAACATAATTATAATAACGCGTGTACGCCATCTAGCGTTCTCATCTCTAAACTATCGCAATCATGGCGTTTGAGTTTGCTTGTCAAAACTCACGCACACTAGTGTGATAACTGTCAAATTTCGTCTGGATTTCGCGATCGTTTTCCTCAGTAAATAATGTAAGTTATTTCCTAAAAAGGTCGATCGCGGGGACATTTCATTATAGAAAAGTGATAAAATGATTCGTTTTCAACAAAGTGTGTCTGTGTTTAGTGTACAATTCCCAAGAAAAATGTATGGACGGCCCATCGCAACATCCACCTTAAGGTGTTATTATCTTTAACATAAAATCAATTCCAAATCTATTCCAATCTCTTGATTGGAATAGATCAGGGTCAATAAATTTAAGCCTCAACCATCATTATGGTAGTATTAATATTTCTGCTTTTTCTCTTCTCTTCTCTCTCTTCTCTTTCTGTAAATGGCAGGGGCGTAGCTACCGCCGTATCTGCCGTATCAATTATACGGGGCCCCCAACGTGCGTAAGCAAAAATTAATAAAAACTTCCCAAATTTTTATTTATTTCAGAAATGATAAAAAAAAAATTGGAAAAAGTGAGAGATAGATAATTATGATGAATAAATATTTCTTTTAATTTTATGCAAATATTTTTTTTTCTTTTGTGAGAAATCTTTACCCCTCCTAAGGGCCCGCCCCCAAACAAATTTTATACGGGGGCCAAGGCACGCAACGCTTGTGGTAAAGGGTGATGTCTTTCTAAAAGCACACTTATGTACTGCTTACTTTCAACCAACGTAAATGGAAAGATGATCCGTTTTCTTATTTTCGTTTTGACGGGACATCTATGTCACCCTAATATTATCTAAGTATACTACAGTATTGTGACTCGGGCCTGTTCTAGAAATAATTACTTAATTTCATCAACCTACTTGAGTTTCTTTCTAGTTTTGTGACTATATAGGTAAATATTATACTTTTTATTTTAAAAAAAAAAATTCGTTGTGAATGAAATAGGAAGAGTTCAATAAAAATACATGTAAGTAGTGTTATTTGGTTAGTAGATTTATTTTAAAAAAACTTATTGGCGAATTCAAGCAACCAAAGACAGCACAATATAGTCTATAATTGCTCTTTGCCTTAATAAGTAAGAACTTGTACTTATTTCAATGAATATTGGTCACAAATCGCAAGCTTACTGCTTACAAAACCATCACACCGTCAGGCGTCCGTTCGTCACTGCCGACCATTCGAGACTATTTAAGTGTTTGTCAACCGAGTGTAATCCAAACTCGAGGCGCGTAGGTATGACTCGCGTTCCGACCGTCTGTATGAATTTAGAATACTGTATAGATAATATTACCGTGTCTATGTTGCTTACTGTGTTTGGGCCCAGTGGCTAGGTTTATTGCGGTGACAGAGAGGTAGTCCAGATCGTCGAGGGTGCAGGTGAACGGATATTGATGATCCGCGAAAAGCGCAAAAGAAAACTGTACTTACCTATTAACATTGATCCGTACTTTCCTTTGATAGAATAAAAAAAGGTTTTTACGACTTGATAAAACATCGAGATTTCTATATTAAATGTAACTTTAATATTAGTTTATTATTCACATAAAACTTCGGGGAATTCCTCGAAGCGCACCAACTTTGAAACGCACCAAATGAAGTGCACCAAAAATATTCCTCGAAACGCACCATTTTGTCCTCAATAAATTTTCTAAATGATGGAGAAAATTGCATCAAAATCCATTGCACAGTTAGAAGAACAACGCGGTCACACAGACAGACACGAAAAGCGACTTTAATTTTAACCTAAACGGGTTAAAATTAAATTCGCTTTTTGTGTCTTAACTTTATGCGACGTTTATTAATAAAGATTTATAAACGTTGCTAAAAGTTAAGAGACTTTTAAACATCAAAAATGTAAATGTCAAACTATATAATTTCAGTAAGTAGTACAAACACAAAAATACGTCAATCATATTAAATATAAACTAGATGAGGTCAGCGTTTTCTATCTGACTGCTCTGAGAAGAAAGGCCGAAACTGGGTTATTTTCAAAGTACTCCATTCCTTTGTTCTAAAAAGATAAAAATCTCATACATTAATTCCCAAATTACTCCAAGGAATTATTATTATTTATAAATACTTATTATTTAGTTCCCATTCTGCTCCTAACCCCAGAGTATGGTTGTATGATTAAACAGTCGCTAATCATTACTTAACTTTAAGCAACGTTTATAGTAAAAACCCGTTGAGGTATTACACTCAGAGCACTGATTTGAACCGCACTTGGACGAACCGCACTTGAGCACTTCCACTAACCGCACTGAAACAAAATTTTGTAACGTGCGGTTCGGTAGCAAAATTTATCTTTATTGTTTTCAGTCCCCCAATGGCACTTGCATACAGTTTGTAGTGATGGGACGTATGTATTCTTTGTTCAGGACATTACCAACGTATCGATAGATAGATACACGTATATTTGAATTCGGAATTTGAGATAATTATCAAGTTATGGAACAAAAAACTGAATGTCATACATAACAAAGTTCAAATTCCATTGCAACCAAAAACGTATTAGGACCTTTTTGTTACAAAGGGTCATTGAAAAATCAACTTAGAATACATTACGCTAAAGTAGATAATTGATTAAGTGGCGATGGAATGTAAACTATCTGAGATTATGAATTGAAGTATAGTAGGTATGTTTTTAGTTAGCCTGACAACTTAGATCACACGTAACGAACTCAAATTTACATACGAACAGAATATAAACTAAACAAACATAAAAACGTCAATAGAATGATAAATACGACCTTGATAAGTGCACCGGTCTCACTGTCCGAGTGCCGGACACTTGCACAACATAGTGAAAGGTGTCTATTGTGCAACCCGCCTTATCAACTGAACTATTTCACTGAATGTCGGTTACGAACCTTATACACAGCGCGGAATCATGTGGCCGATGTCGCAAATCGTTGCCAATATTGATAACAGGTTCATTGCAGTGATTATTTTATCATTAATTACTTGTAGGATTTAAATTTTATTTGGTTAACGTTTGTTTTAATGTTTTCTAGTTTGCATTTTATGTGTTCGAGACTTTGTTTTAGAAATGGTTTCTCCAATTGACAGCCTTATCGACCTGATGGGTTTTATACAGCTGGTTTTCTCTCGAAATCAAGGGAAATCTGGATCGAATCGAAATGGATTCAAATTATTTTCAAATTGGCTCTAATTGAAGAATGATGAAGATGAAGTTGACACTCATTCGAATCAAAGTCAATTTGACACAATTTCAAAGATGTTGGGAGTAGATAAGCCCGCAGGTTGTAATGTCTTTAACTGTAATTGTCTTTAGTAAAAACGTGTGGGGTCGGGGGACCCCGGCAGGACCGAAGTTAAAAATGAAAATCCAAGATGATCTTGGATTTTCATTTTGACGTTCCTATCGGCTTCAGCACCCTCGAAAACCATGAAAACAACACCCATTAAGAAAAGGTTTAAATTTTCGGCGACGCCATCTTGGACATTCATTTTGACCTCACTATTGGCTTCAGCACCCTCGAGAACCATGAAAAGTATCTCTCTCTCTCTGACTCTCTCTATTATAAGTCATAAAAAATCACATAACGCTTATTCGTTACGTGATTGTTTTCTCCAAGTTAACTCATACCGCAAGCTCCGTTAAAGGACTTCGTTCCAAAAATCATTTCTCTTTTACTCTCAAAATAGGACAATAAATCTGTTCAAAGACCTACTGTCACTATTGAATGACATCCTAGACCTGAGTTACACCATAACCAAATATAAAAGAGGCCTCGAGTGTGTCAACTTTTAATACACCTAGCAACAATTCATCAGTTTTATTATGTGCCATGCCAGTATGCATTATGTCTATGACATAATGCATACTGACCTGTGCACAATGTCAATGACTTTAATTATGTACTAATTACATTCCATTTGTAATAACATAATCAAGATGTCTGTGCCTAGTAAAATGTTCTTTATAAAGGTCTTTACACAGGTCAGATCATTAGCTGCTTTGATATACACCGAAGTAAATAGCCTATTGAACAGACGGCCTAAGGCAATACGTTGCCGGACAAAGGCCACACCTGAGTTCTATGTTTCGCAAATATGTATCAAACGACGTATTGTTCAAAGTGAATGTCCATCATCATAGAAAATATTAAATTTAAAAAAAATAAAATAAAAAATAAGAATTCATGAAAGCCAAAATAAAATGTCTTTACTTACAGAAAAAAAAAAAATTAAGAGCTCTTGAATTATTGTGTAGGAAACTTGGAAACTTAGCTTTTAAGAGTAGGTGACAAAAAGTATAAATGGTAAACATACTATAAGAAAAGAGGGAGAGCGAAGAAAAGATGGTTGAACTATGTAAAAGATGATCTGTCATGAATAGGACATGAACCTTGAGAACAATGTCTAGGTCAGAGGTGACAGAGGCAAAGTCGACGATGGAGTGAGCTTACCCAGAAGAAGCTTGTTCACTCTTACTTTGAACTTGAAATCGCGAAAAAAATCAGCAGCAAAAAGGGATATGTCAGAAGCCACTAGGACATTATTGGGACCGCCTCTGTTTCTAATTATGATCAATGACCTAATTTGTAAGATTCGATCCGCAAAATGTCTTCTATATACCGACGCTCTAAAACTATCTGCGCAGATCAGAACAGAGGTGGATTGCGAACTCCTACAAAAAATATCGATACCGTCTATGAGTGGAGCATTGCGAACAAGTTGTTGTTTAATATTGGTAAATGCAGCGTTATGACTTATGGTCGAGGGTTGAGACCAATAAAATACGATTATACTTTGGGGGGTTCAGTGATCACTAGTGTCACCAGCGTTAAGGACTTAGGAGGGACTTTCGACCGCAGTCTGAAATTTAGAGAACCGTGTCTGCCCTTGCAAAGGAATCCTTCAGGCGTCTGGGATTTGTCTTGAGGAACGCTCGTGACTTTCGCAATCCCAGTATTATTAAACTTCTATACACCACTTTGGTTCGGAGTAAACTCGAATCCAGCGCCTGTGTCTGGCATCCACATACTGCGTCTCAGACACTGATGCTTGAGAAAGTTCAGAAAACTTCCCTGAGATTTTTGTATCAAAGGCGGTACCATTTCTTTCCATTCATGTACCCAACGAATTATCTTCTAGGGGTATTGGGCTTCAATTCGTTAGAGGTAAGAAGGGGCTTTGATCAGCTCACGATTGCCTGTAAAACCCTAAGCGGTCGTATTGATTGCCCTGAGCTCCACGGACTTTTCTGCCGCCTATTTGTGCCCGACAAATACCTTGGGCACCGTCAAAGCCGCCGTCATAATCTGTTCGCATTACCGCTATCTAGATCTGTTGCTAGAGCCAAATCCCCAGTATGTCGAACCCTAAGGATGCTAAACGCCCTCCTGACTGCCGACCCTGAATGTGATGTGTTTGCTGATGAATGGAAGAAAATAATGCGTGCTTGTCTGGTGTTCTGTGAGAGACAATATGCGAAGGTGTCCACTGTTACATGCTAGTTTATGTTACTTTGTGATGTATTTAATTTATTTAACCATTTACTCAAATAACAATTGATCTGGGGGCACGGAAGTGCCCACCAAGTCGAGCAAAAAGGGGCACGGCCGTACCATCCTTTTCTCGAAGCAGTTCAGGCCATTTTCGACACCTTATAACTTCGTTGTGGATAAAACTAGAAACCTGAATTTTCAGTAATCAAGCAGGCATTGTATAAACATGGTATATTTCAAATTTCATTCAATTTGAACCAGTAGTTTAAGAATTATAACTAGTCAAAGTTTCTTAATTTTGTCACTCATTGACTGACTGACTGACTGACTGACTGACTGACCGATCATCAAAACTCTAAGGCACTTCTAGCAGACGTAGAAGCTTCAAATTTAGAATACAATTAGTGTTAAGTGTATAAATCAAGGAAAAACTAAAATATTTTGCAATTTCGTTCTACTTTTCTAGATACACCAACTGCATAAATAACTTTGTAATCCTATATAAATATATAGTATTACAAAGTTACATTTGCAGTTAATGAATCAGTGTACCTGTTTATCACTGCATAGTATAAAACAAAGTAGCTTCCCGCTGTCTGTCTGTCCGCATGTATGCTCAGATCTTTAAAACTGCGCAACAGATTTTGATGCGATTTTATAAGTATAATACATGCTTAATGTAGTAGAGAAACATTGATAATTTTAGAGGTTTCTAATGTGATGTCGTAAATAAACACATTTTTTGCGCTTATATTGCAAAAGCTAGGTGAACCCTACGAGATAGATCAAAATAATGTACTACAGTATTGTGCACCTTAAAAAGGTCTACAAAAAAGTCCGCGATGGTATATGTCTATCTCTTAGGGATAACCCACAATAACCATTTTTTATCCTTTACTTTTTACGAGAAATAATGGCTTATTTACGAAGCGGTTTTAAGCATTACAGCGTTAATCCTTATCCAATTAAGTACATTAAATACATTGTGCATTTAATATAGATCAATTTCTCCCTTACAGCATGTACTTTAAATGAATATTTTCGAAGATAATACAGATTTCAAATGTAGGGACACAGCGGTAGCGCTGGTGAGTTTATTTAAGGCAACCACAGGATAGTCCGGTTAAGTAGTCACGACCTCTCATCGTTTGTGGTGGGGTGTCCATCGAGCACAGCATCTCCCTAAATATCTTGGTTTTACGCTGGACAGGTCTTTAACATATAGCAAAAACTGCATGAATATCAAGCGGACTACTTGACTGGCGCTATCTTTTTCTGCGGGAGATTTCGCGTGCCCCATGTGGAGCCGTTCTTCCCATGCAAAGCTGGTGGATACAGCTTTGAATGATACGTGCCGGATCATCACTGGCTGGCTAAAACCAACCCCGGTACAAATGCTGTAACCACTAGCAGGAATAGCGCCACCAGTGCTTCGCAGAGCAGTGGCAAGCTCCAGCGAAAGAGCCAAAATGGTCTCCGACACACAAAACCCTTTGCACGACAACATCCTTGTGCCACAAAGGCTGAAAAGTCGAAACAGTTTTTTAAAGTGTGTCGTTCCACTCACTGGCGAACCATCACCAGAGAGACTGAAGTTGTGGCGAGACAGTGCTTCCTTACCCAAACCGTTCGTCCCACCCGCTGATCTCCCACCTGGACATGAGTTTCCTTTGGGTAACCTGGAAGTCTTTAAACAGACTCCGCACCCAGGTTGGCTGAAGCAAGGAAAACCTGTTCAGGTGGAGATTCATAGACGACTCCGCCTTGGAGTGTAAATGTCTATAGCACTTTATGATTAGCAGCGATCGCACGCGTTTATCGGAGCTCTCTAGCGAGGAAAATAACAATTATCCATACTAATATTATAAATTCGAAAGTAACTCTGTCTGACTGTCTGTATGTTACCTTTTCACGCCTAAACCATTGAACGGATTTCGATAAAATTTGGCAGAGAGATAAATTGCATCTCGGGAAAGGACTTGGGATAGTTTTTATCGACATACCTAGTGTATAATTGAATGTACCTAGATGTTCAAAGGTAACTTGTAAAATGGTCAACGGATTAGGTTAAAAAAAAAACTTAAAGGGTACCGGAAAGGAAAAAAACTAGGACAATCTACAAAAAGAAGTGAGATGCCATCAAAACAAACTTGTAAAAAAAGCCAAGTCTCGCAACTCAGTTCTTCTACCGTAAAAAGTTGTGAGATCCATGTTATACCAAGTCGGTTAATTTATTCAGTCCCTACTTAAGGGACCTTCTGTCTTAAGTTATTACGTAATTAGCTAACCTAACAACATCTTGTAGTGACCATATCAATATCATTATCATTCTATGTTAATTAATGTAATTGGACCTGTGCCGTTTTTATTAACTATAAATAAATAAATCACTGTCAATGCGGTCGAGATCTAGTCGAAGCTCATTTTAATTGACAGGACGAAGAAGATTGAGATGGTGCCATTCAAAAGCGCTTGTCAAAAGATACAACTTCGAAAACAGTAACCACAGACAGTGGTTATTGACAGTAAACACACTAGTGTCAATTCCACACGTTGATACACTGTTGCAAGAAAGTTTAGTAGGTAAATCATTAGACTGATTATGATTAATCAATATAATGAATTACTTTCAGAAATGAGGAGATCTGCAGGAGAACCAAGGTGATAGCCCGAAGAATTGGCAAACTTAAGTGGCAGTGGGCAGGGCACATTGCTCGCACAACAGATGGCCGATGGGGCCGAAAGGTTCTGGAGTGGCGACCGCGTACCGGAAGACGTAGCGTTGGAAGGCCTCCCACAAGGTGGACCGACGACCTTGTGAACGTTATAGGAAGCCGTTGGATGCGAGAAGCACAGAACCGGTCGAAGTGGAGGTGCTTGGGGGAGGCCTATCTCCAGCAGTGGACGTCTTTCAGCTGAAATGATGAATGGTTTACTTACTAAACTTTCTTCCATTTAGTCTACAACAATAATACACCACAACGCTATCTTTTGACTTAAAAATGTCACAATTCTAAAATAGAAAGGCTCTAAAGGCTAATAGTCATTTTATAAAGCTACTAGCGGCCCGCCCCGACTTTGCACGGGTAGATATTGGTATTTAACAAAAGTAAGATGTAACCCTCCTTCTAGCGCAGTCGGGTTATAAGGATTTTTCGGCGTTACTATTGCATATTTTAACATGGAAAAGTAGTTATTGCGACATAACTGTAATAGTTACACACATGGAATTCGGGACTTCTTTGTAGATATTGATGTCCTCTATGAAACTGTAGTACATCACTTTGCTCTATTTCCAATAGTTTCCGCAGCGTTCGCGATATAAATATTGTTTTCATACCTTGGGTTACATTATCGAAGTTTTCATATGGATACCTAACTTTTATGAAAATATTATATCGCATATGTTCATCAGGGATAATGTAGAATTTTTCAAATCGGTCCAGTAGTTTCGGAGCCTATTCAATTCAAACAAACAAACAAATCATTCCACTTTATAATATTACTGTAAATTAGTCAGTGTTAGAACACCGGACGACTTTACAATAGTGCCCCAATATCTATTATCCAACCGTTTCCATCGGAAAATCCATTGGTTACGTGTTTGCGAAACAACTTGACTGCAATATAATAGATCGGATACAGTCGTCACTACCTATAATAGTGTTTATTTTGGGTGATCACGGATCAATTATTTTGTATTAAAGCGTGAAATTGAAGCTATTTTTGTATTATTTGCGTCGGTGTTCGTGATCAAAAGGACTGCTGTATTGTTATTCTGTAACAATCTCACCGTGAAAACATAGGTGAAGTGAGCAATTTCAATAGTGAGTCAATAGTGTCAATCACTTGCATCAGGTGGAATGACAGCTCACTTAAACTCTCTTAACCTAAGTTACCACGGTGATATTTTTACAGAATAGCACTGCTGGTCTATTCTGTAAAAATCTCAGTGTGAAAACTTAGGTGAAGTGAGCTGTCAATAGTGTCAATCACTTGCATCAGATGGAATGATAGCTTACTTTAAGTTCACTTCATCTAAGTTAACACGGTGGTATTTTTACAGAATAGCACTGCTGATCTATTCTGTAAAAATCTCAGTGTGAAAACTTAGGTGAAGTGAGCCGTCAATAGTGTCAATCACTTGCATCAGATGAAATGATAGCTTACTTTAAGTTCACTTCACCTAAGTTAACACGGTGGTATTTTTACAGAATAGCACTGCTGGTCTATTCTGTAAAAATCTCAGTGTGAAAACTTAGGTGGAGTGAGCTGCCAATAGTGTCAATCACTTGCATCAGATGGAATGACTGCTCACTTTAATCTCTGTTTCTATGGAAAATTTAAAATCAGTCGGCTGTAACACTATTTTTCGAAAATGTTCTTAAGTAGCTTTTTTAGACGTTTGTATCCTGCTTATGCGTATGAAGTTTTATTAAAATCGGTTCATTCTTTTCGAAAAACAAGAGCTTGAAAGTTTGTATGAAATCCCGTACGGCGTAAACGCTCTTAACGAGTTCAAACAGTTCCTGTAGTGAATGCGCAGTGATACACCGCAAAATTCAATTTTTTTTACGTTTTTTGCAATTTGCAGTTCAGTGTCTGGTATCTTGATCATAGTATGATTCGCGACTATAACAAGTACTTATTTACAAAATTATAATCATTAGAATCATTATTACATCTTTCTAAGTTAGATTTGTACCATAAGAACAAATCTCTTATGGAAAAGTGCTTTAATGATTTTAATGACCATAATTCTGTAACTACATACCTATCTATTATATTCGAGGCGCCCGTAGCTAAATAATAACAGCCACACAGGTCGATCGATCAGGTTAAGCTACGCTTGCCGCGGTTAGTCTGTGGATGGATGACCATCTTTACATACCGAGACAGCTCCGTGCCTCGGAAAGCACGTTAAGCCGTTGGTTCCGGCTGTCATTCGTGGATCTTTGACAGTCGTTACGGGTAGTGAGAAGCCCGAAAGTCTGACAACCAGTTTTACCAAGGGGTATTGTATTACCCAGTAACTGGGTTGTGGAGGTCAGATAGGCAGTCGCTCCATGTAAAATACTGGTATTCAGCTGCATCCGATTAGACTGGAAGCCGACCCCAACATAGTTGGGAAAAGGCTAGGCAGATAATGATGACATATCTATTATAGTCGCGAATCATATTTTATCAAGATACAACCTGACACTGGCCTGCAAATTGCAAAAAACGTAAGAATGTTGTGGTGTTCACGTTAACAGTGCAATAGATTAGGAATCTCAACCTTCCTAGTCCAATTTCCAAGCTATTGGGCTAATTCTACATCAAAATATTTTATTGCAAGGTCTATACAAAATATTTTATTGCAAGGTCTATACAAAATATTTTATTGCAAGGTCTATACAAAATATTTTTTTGCAAGGTCTATACAGGGTGACATCGACGACGCCTACCTGTTACCATGTTTTCAGCACACTATCCTGAGCCCCCTACGTTGTGCTCTGTTTCTGCTGTCCTGAGTTCTAACAGCAGACATCGAACCTTTCTGTGGTCAAAAGAATTTGGAGCAATTGCCGGAACTTACCTATGTACCGTTTTGAGTTCCGAAAACTTTAACGGAAAGAACAAAAACTTCTCTACTATTAAGTACAAGAACGCAATCCTTACAAGGATTCGATATTGAGAAATATATCCAATAGCATCCGGTCTAGCTTATGACTCAAGAAGTTTATACATGATCCAATTTATTTTATAGGTGTAACATGTTCTATCAGAAAGGCCTAGTAGCTTTCAATTAAGGCGCGGTAAGAAGTAAATTTTTAGGTAATCACAATAGTGCGTCGCAGCAACAAATAAGGTTCAAAACAGCGATGCGTTTAATGTTACTCGCATCGAATGACCTCCAAAATAAAAGTAATTTTGCATTCTTAATTACAAATGCACGGCTCAATGAATTCATTTTTACGTATTTCTTTAGTTTATTGAAATCTCTATATTATCATCAAATAAAATATAATAATTTACGTTCAAAATTTTGAGAATTATGCGACGAAAAATATTTTTACACTCTGTTTTACGATTGTTTTATCAAGATACCATTTTATTTTTATTAATAAGGCTTTCCTTTGAACAGTTGAAAATACACTAATATTTTATATGCCTAATTATATGCATAAAAAAACTAAGCGATAAAAACTCAGCATTTTACGGCTAGACTCCGTAAAATGCTCAGTGTCTTGTTTGGGCAGCGCTTTAAATTGTGTTATTAAAACGATAGCACGAAACTATTACGTCGAACTACATAACATTCCAGATTACGGATGATGAGGCGATTAAATTATAGACTCATCAACGTCAGCGTTTAATTGAAAACAAGACAGGTTATATCAATATTGTGTAATGGGACAACAATGGTGGCCCAGTAGTAATGACGCGAAATCCAAAGTTAAGTTAATGGTAAAAATCTAACTTATAAAGATGTATTAATGATTCTAATGATTATAATTCTCTAAATATTAACCTATTATTGTTGCTTATCCTATTTTGATCAAGATACAACCTGACACTGACCTGCAAATTGCAAAAAACGTAAGAAAATTTGAATTTCGCGGAGTTGTTGTAGGTCGTAGGTTCGACCCCAGACAGGCGCTTTATTTCGTGTAAATTGTTTAATCACCACTGCTCTCAAAACGGTGAAGGACAACATCGTGGGGAAACCGGCATGTTCTAGAACCAAAAATTTGAAGACATGTGACCTCTAATAACCCGCACTGGGCCCGCGAGTGGATTACAGCCCACTCCTTCTCACAGAGAGCGGGCCTGTGTGCCAGCAGTGGGAACATTCTAGGCTAATTATGCTGTTTTTTTTTATTACTAAATGGTCCCGCTCTTGATCCCGATCACGCCTGATGGAAAGCAATAGATGAGGTCTATGATGGAACGAGCGTGCCCAGAAGATGCCTGTTCACTCTTGCTTTGAAGGCAGACGGGTTAAATGTGGAATAACACAGATGCCAGAGAGAGAGTGCCACACTTTGGCTGTGCGCATAATAAAAGTGGAGGAGAAGCGCTGAGTACTACTCGTGGGATTATCAACCAAGTGCGGATGGCACGCTGCAGTACGTCTGGTTGGTCCGGTGGTAAAAGGGCGATGGTGGGATCAGGTCGTGGAGCTCCTGCGCACACTCTTTGAAGTACAGTCTGTAGAAGACCGACAGGCAAGCAACATTACGCCGATGAGCTCGGCTGTGAAGCGTAGCTACCAACGTCTCGTCGCCTATAAGCCTTTTAGCTCTGCGTTCCACCGAGTCAAGTGCAGCAAGCTGGTATTTTGCTGAGCCATCCCACAAGTGGCTCCAATACTCCAAACAGGAACGGACCTGTGCTTTGTACAGACTTAAAACCTGTCCTGATGTGAAGTATCGCCTGACCTTATTTAGAATGCCCAGCTTCTTGGCTGCAGTCTGAGCGTTTGATTCGATGGTTGAGATCAGATGTCAACTCCATGCCCAAAAGCTGTAGGCGGTCGGTAACCGGTACAGATGCACCTCGGAAAGTAGGACATAACTGGAACTGGCTCCTTTTCGCAGTGAAAAGACACGTCTGTGTTTTCAGAGCATTGAATTTGACCAGATTGTCGTCACCCCATTGGGAAACGAGATTTAACCTCAAATTCATTCGCTCCACCATGGCCTCTCTAAGAGTAGCTGTTTCCTGTCTGCTGGGTCTGCTGGCTGTGTAGAGGATTATTTTACTTGTATTCCTTATATTACTGGCTCTTTGGTCTAATTATCGCAAGCGCTACTGCTGACCGTGAGGCCCTAGGTTCGATTGTCAGGTCGAACAAAATGTTATTGGGTTTTTCTGTATGGACTTTCTCAGCAGCAGCCTGGAGTCGGATTTGTGCCTGGTTGATGGCAATAGGCTCGTCATGGGGCTTAAACGTAACTGGCGAAATATGGCTATACAGACGCCAGCACATCAAGCTACTACAATCTGTCAAATTTCTTTAATAGATTTTCAACTTTATCGCTTAAGCATAAGGTTCAAAGTTGATTGGGAAAATTTGAGTTTCGGGTAACTCGAAAAGGATTAAGCAGAGGTGCGAGGAGGTGCGAGGAGGTGAGAGGAGGAGCGGGGAATTACAGGTGTGATGCGCATGTGTTCTTCATACTATATGATGTAGATACAGACAAATCTGTCAAATTTCTTTAAAAAGCCTCCTCTACACTTAGACAGATTCATCAGCAGATGGCCATCTGCGAATGCCTCCGCCGACGTGTAGACGGGGTAATTTGCTAGTCTGTGGTAGGTATTTAGCCTCTGCCGACGTCAAATACCTACCACAGACTAGCAAATTACCCCGTCTACACGTCGGCGGAGGCATTCGCAGATGGCCATCTGCTGATGAATCTGACGACGTATAGAGGAGGCTTTAGATTTTCAACTTCATCGCTAAATCACAAGGTTCTCACAGAGAGGAAGCCCGTGTCCCAGCAGTGGGAACATTAAAGGCTGATTATGTGTTATGTATAAGGTTCAAGGTTGAATGGGAAAATTTTACATTTTCGGGTAGCTTGATGTGCTGGCGTCAGTACTAAGGATGAATTTCTCCAATGAAACTAAACGCGATCAGCGGTGCTATTCTGTAAAAAGATCACCGTGATAACTTAGGTGAAGTGAGCTTAAAGTGAGCTATAATTCCACCCGCTCACTTCACCTAAGTTTTCACGGTGAGATTTTTACAGAATAGCGTTACAACACATCTAAACCGCGTTCAAAAGCTGTTAGTATCATTCATCGTTGTACAGACGCCAGCACATCAAGCTACTACAATCTGTCAAATTTCTTTAATAGATTTTCAACTTTATCGCTATAGCATAAGGTTCAAAATTGATTGGAAAAATTTGACAGTTTCGGGTAGTTTTATGTGCTGGCGTCTGTACAATATTGACACTGACAGCTCCTGAACACGGTTTAGATGTTCATTGGACACTTTCGCCCTTTCTTTTAGACTGTTTATTGCAGTCCATGCTGCCTCACCTTGGCCTCTGAGGAAATAGGATAGTGCCAACAATGTAGAGCAGTGACTTACTTTTGTAACAAAGTTTAAGTAACTTAAGTGTTTTTCCTGCTTTGTGAAAAAGTTGCTAAATTAGAATAAATTATCTCTACTGATTACGACAATTCATCATTTTCTGAGCAAGTCACCAGCATAGTCAAAATCGAAATTATAAGTCATTTATTCAAAGTAGCGTGAGAATCAGCACTTTTTGAACGTCAAAATTACATAAGACAGTCCCCCAAAACGCCCGCCCTTCAACACTTCCTAGTGCTTTCGCTGGAGAGAAGAAGTGACACAACAAACTCCTCATCAGCACTACTGTCTGTTAGAGGAACTTGATTGTATACAATAAGTAAGTAATTAATATTACAAACCACAAAACATAAAATTAAATCATTTGCCTATGTACAGCTAGCACACACACGTAGGGCATGCAAAACCGGTTTTCCGGTTTTGCGCAAAACCGGAAATCGGCCAAAATTTAACGATTTTTGAAAACCGGTTTTGAGAGCCAAAACCGGAGCTCAGCTCCGGTTTTCTCATTATTGAGTAACAATTAACATTTTGATTTTTATCAAGATTTTTTTCGAACACTCTCAAAAAATAATTAATTTTGAGGCATCATATGTGTGGGTGGCTGTGTTTAATATTTGAAGATGCTGATTGTGTTTTCTATGTTTAAAATATATTATTTTTGATAGCAGACTTAATAGGTAAGTACCAAAGATACCAAAAACTTACTTGTTGTTGATTTGATCTCAGTTAATTAATCTTTATACTATTATAAGTTCATTGTTATCTGTACAATTATTATGGTTTGGATTAAAAAGAAATGTATCATACAATTTGTTTTATTTGTAGACTTCGAGGGTATTTAAAAAAAATGGTGTTTTTTTTAAATTATACTACATTCGATTTTTTTTGCTAAAACCGGACCTAGCTACGGTTTTCGGTTTTGGTCCCAAAAAAACGATGTTCAAAACCGGTTTTGATGACTTTCCGGTTTTGCATGCCCTACACACACGCCATTAGACCATCAAAAATAAAAACCGGCCAAGTGCGAGTCGGACTCGCACACGAAGGGTTTCGTGCCGTACCACAAGGCATAAAACGCCGAAAAAAACGTTTCTTTTATACGCCTTTAAATTTTAACTTTATTTTATCTTCATTATTTGTTGTTATAGCGGCAACAGAAATATTTACATCATCTGTGAAAATTTTAACTGTCTAGCTATCACGGTTCATGAGATAAAGCCTGGTGACAGACAGACAGTGAAGTCTTAGTAATAGAGTCCCGTTTTTACCCTTTGGGTACGGAATCCTAAAAAATGTGACTTGAAATAAACAGGTAGTTGCTACATCTGTATAAAAACCTAAAGTTATGAGGAAAAACACATTGACATTTCGGCTCCACAATCTCCAGAGAAGAATTGCAAAAACCCAAAGGCACCAGGAAGTGTAGGGTGCAATCCCACAAAAAAGGCAATTAATACCAATACCAATATTGACACGGAAACGATCTTAGTCATCTCCGAAATGTCATAATGTTTTAAAACGTGATCAGTTAAATTTTTAATTACCGAGCAATTCAGGAAGCCATTGCTGAATTTAACGCTATACAAGCTGCCTGTGCTAAGCCATACGGCTCATATTTTGTTGTCTTTATTGCCTATTTATCCTTGCAAATAAGATTTAATGGAAATAATTATCTTTTTTTTTTTTCGGCATCGCGTGTGTACAAAAAGCACGTTGGATTGATGATATCGTCAAAGTCGTGATAAACACCACTGTGGGACGCACGGAACCGGGAAGTATTGCAGAAAAAAGGGGAGGCCCGGCAGCGGGGGATTCAGGGCTGAAATGATAATGATGATGATGAATGATAATAATAATAATAATGAATGATAATTGTAGTGTATGCGCAGGCATTGGCGTGGCAGTCGCTTACCGCCGGTAGGCGCGTGCAGACGTTATCTGGGTTTCGCATAGACTACTTCACCTTAACTGATCTGTCAAAGTGTGTTTTATTAACCCAGCGAACATTACAACTGGCGACGAGGATAAAAGTAAGTGCTGAAAACATTTACCAAAAAAAGGGGAAGAATGCACGCTGAAAAATAATGCACGTTGAACGTTGTTTACGATCTGTTAAGCGACTATATTTCGATAAGGATCGTTTATAGTTGGATACTAAAGTAAAAACAGAACGTAGTCACGCTGTACCTCCCTACCTACACGTAAATAAATCGTTACCAAGGTAGATGGTTAACAGCTAATGATTGCTTTATTGTCTGTTTCGTATGATTAAGTTACGAAAAATAAATTCTGCTTCGACTGATGTAAACAACAAAAGCGTAGGTAAATGTTAAAAAGGCCATGCAGGGAATATTGTTCACAACAAAACAAAGGGCCATGCCTGAATAGTACGCAATTATGTTAAATGTGCTGTAGGTAATGCAAACAGTAAATTATTGTGAGGTAGTTATTATTATTGAGTAAGTGATTTCATTTAAATAACAAGATAATTGAGTTATTGCACGCTTCTAATTTTAAATAAAATTAATAACCGATTATTATCATAAATCTTGGACATACTTAACTTTTCTGTTGTAAATAACCTACATACCCACTTATTGTAAATATAAAACAAAATCAGTAGATACTATTTTAATCAGGTCACTGGTTTTGCCAGGATCAATTGTTTGCATTTCGACACAGAAATATCAAGGTCACGCAAATACTATTCGCAATACGACCATGCTTAATGGATAAATATCAGAAAAGACCGGGAAACGTTAGTGTAAGCATCAATAATGGCTTAATTACTAGCATATTTACTGCCAACTAGTTAATAAACCTAATTTGTTAATAGATAAAGGTTATTAACAGTCAATTCCCATAATAATAGTAAAGTATAACACTTAATATCGTGTCCTGCGTGTCCTGTCAGCTGCACGTTACAGGAACTGATGGACGCTGCCGCGCTGGTGAAGGCGCCAAACAAGTATCCGAATTCTGGGCCGAGACCATTTAGATTGCTATTCTGGGCCGAGTTCACTTAGATTGCTATCGACACAATCTAAAAAGAAGATTGTAAAGTAACGTTACTGAATAAAATTATTCAGTTTATTTAGTTAGTCATACTTACGCTTACGTCAATGGTCATGCTGAATCCGAAATGCTCTAATGAGCACGCATACGAGTCTCAAAATCCTGTTACAGGACGCCACAAAAAATGACTCACGCAATAAGTACTTACATAACATACATACATAATCAGCCTATAATGTTCCCACTGCTGGGACACAGGCCTCCTCTCGGTGGGAGGGAGTGGGCCGTAATCCACCACGCGGGCCCAGTGCGGGTTGGCAGATGTCACATGTCTTCTTGTCTTCAATAAGTACTTACAAAAATATAATAGGGCATGCAGTTGTGATACTGTTACTGATTTTCAGTAAAAGCCACGCAAAAATAAGAATCAATACAGAGTAATGTATTCATTGTAATACTTACGAAAGATAACAAAAATAAAAATAAAAAAAACCGTCCCACAGAGGATAATTTCCTGCATGTAGGAAGAACTACCTAATGAGTACTACTGATAATGACATATGTACCCGAGTTCTAGGGTGACATAATTTAGATTGCTACCTATCAACAGACTAAGGAAAAGACAAAAGCTATGTAATTGTTACTATAATTAAATACTAGTACCAACCAGTTAAAATAATAAGTATACATACTTTGAAATAAAATGTGGGCAAAGTGAAAATAAAAAGTCACAATAACAACAAACGGCTGTTTGATGTTATTGCAATGTTAATTAATAATAATAACAGAAAGCTGCCATCTTAAACACCTGCAGAATAGTTAGGAAATTCATGCAGTTAGAGGAAGAAAACACACTCTAATACACACCACACGTTGCATTTACTTGGTTTTGGCCCGTAAATGTAGCTAAAACCAGCCTAAGAGGTGAGAAAAAAAGACACAAAAATAATAAAAATAATGTTTATTTCCAGAACAATGTTCACAAAGGTACAGTAAGTACAGTAATATGGTACAACATATAGTACATTGAGTATTATCTCCTGTCACCCAAACTAGGTTTATAGCCTGTGACTTGGGGACAGATAGATGAACAAAATGTTTTAGTAAAACTCTTTTCACCAGTATCATGAATTAGAATGACATAATATTTTCTTATGATACTATGATGAATCGGTAAATCAATTTTGTAGAAGAGAAGTTCCCTTCTTCTGTTGGAATTTTGTGGTAGTACCTTCAAAGGTCACTAAGTTACAGGTGCCATGTAACATTATGTGAAACCAAGACAATAATGTACAATAAAGCAATAAAGATTGCTTATCTATTCAAACATAGGTGGGAGAACAGGCGTGATGTGGTTATGAGATTATAATAAAATTCTTATTTATCATAAAGTTGATAATACTGCCCTATGTGAGATAATTAAAATGTATTTGTGATGTACCTACCATTATTGATGTAGCACACAACTCAGTGGCAACACTGCTCGAGTCAGTCACGGCTTACCCCCGTGTCGACCCCTTATGTAAATAATATCGAGAAAATATTATTCGATCAAATAAAAAAATGTTCCAGCGAAAATATCGTTAATGTACCAGTTTTAACAGAAGTTCCACTACGGTAAAATCGAAGTTAAGTAACAAATAAAATTATTATCTTACCTACTGTTATAACTAACTAGTGTCATAAAATCAGTTATGGTTAATGATTGAACTAATCGTAGTCAAATCAAATGCATTTTGCACTGGCTATTGTAATTTGTAATCAACAAAAGAATTCATAGAATTCATTACAGTGTTGTAATATCAAGTGAACATTTGCTTTAATCACATTGCACACGTCGTCAACGGACCTTTGTTCGACTTGCTGGCTAGTCAAATATGAACGGCGGTGATTTAGTTTGAAATAAACTTTAATTACAATTATTACAATTATAGGACAAAAAACATTGAGCAACTGTACTGGGTATGGTACAACAAGACATATTTTGATATACATTAAAATATGTGCGTGTGTGTGTGAAAGACACAAATGGAACAAGTTCCAACAAAACAACCTAATGGTTGCGAAAAACACAAATGGAACAAGTTCCAACAAAACAACCTAATGGTTGCGAAAAACACAAATGGAACAAGTTCCAACAAAACAACCTAATGGTTGCGAGAAACAAAAATGGAACAAGTTCCAACAAAACAACCTAATGGTTGCGATTAATACTGGCAAGTTAACGAATGAGGTTTATTTAATTAATAAAATTGTTTCTCCAAATAGTTAGTGGCAAAATATAGCATTATTGATTGACTATTTGGGAAACACGGGACGTACTGGTGTTATTTTCGGGAACATGCGAGTGTAAAATCTAATAATTCTAAATTTGCTTATATCTCGAAAACGGTGCGTCCTATCGAAAAAATAATGGAAAATTTGCCCCCCTTTTAGAAATCCCTTGTCGCAAAATTCGCGACATGGACAAAAAAAAAAAAAAAAGACTGTTATTTGTACAGCGTTTTAACTTTCTTATGCTTAATATGTACAGTGAATTTATAGTTTTACTTTTATTTCGTATAACCTCATTTGTTGATAGGTGCCAACCCAACTGTTGGTTAACAGAATTGCCTAATATTAGGCAAATAAGATCGCGGAAGTCGCGATACTGATAGATTATGTGGTTAACCGGTATCAAAACATTACGAAGTAATTTGAAGAGGTAAACAATCAAATGAATAGTGGGTACCTAAAAGTTAACAATAACTTATACATTGGTATAACCAACCAGTGTATGCAATCAATGGGTGAAAACTCATCAAGTTCATACATTGGAACCGACTAGATTACGCAATTTACAAAATAAATCATGGTTAGACATTAAAAAGATTTTGATCTCTATTGCCAATCCTAGGTATGAGGGGCACGTGGCTAAATAATAACAGCCGCATAGGTCGATCGATCAGGTTAAGCTACGCTTGCCGCGGTTGGTCTATGGATGGGTGACCATCTTTACATACCGTGTCCCTTCCGTGCCTCGGAAAGCACGTTAAGCCGTTGGTCCCGGCTGTCATTCGTGAATCTTTGACAGTCGTTAAGGGTAGTCAGAAGCCCGGAAAGTCTGACAACCAGTCTAAAATACTGGTATTCAGCTGCATCCGCTAAGACTGGAAGCCGACCCCAACATAGTTGGGAAAAAGGCTAGGCAGATGCCAATACCTAGTGTATGGCAGTAGAAATCACAAAAGAGATAAAATTTCCTGATCTGTAAATAATGCAAATTGCATAAAAGGGTAAAAGTTTCCTGCCCTGTAATTAATGCAAATTGCATAAAAGGGTAAAAGTAAAAGATGTAACTTCAGTAAAAATCACAAATGAGATAATAATTCCTTGCCCTGTAATTAATCCAAATTGCAAAAAAGGGTAAACGAAAAACGGTAAACTTAGTAAAAATCGAAAAGTAATAGACTAAGTAAAAATCACAAAATAATAATAACAATAATAATAATCTTTATTTCAAAAAGCCAAGTACAATTTGTCCATCTCAATCAAGCATTAAAAAAAAAACAAAACAAAACAATGAAGTACAACGCTATGCATTATTTGAGACAGAGTGAACGTCTGTGTCTGTGCTAGTATAAACTGTGTTACAGACACAGGCTGCAAAAGTGATAATAGTTCGTGCCCTAAAATAATGCTAATTGCAAAATTACCTTTAATCTCACTACATTTTGACAAGTTTTGACATTTGTTTGTCGCCGATATGAGACTGAGACTAGATTTTGAACGTTTTAAATTAGTAGAATTGGCCTTCTGGTGTCATACCGCACCGTGTCATACGTAGGCACATACACATAATAATAGCATTTAATTTCAGCACAACAGTGGTGGTGGTCTAGCCCGACTAAGTTCGTGGGTTCGAAACCAGGCAGGCATTTTGTGTATTTTCACTCATCACCACTGTTCATCAATGGTGAAGGAAAACACCGTGAGGAAACCGGCATGTCAGAACCAATACTTCGAAGACATGTGATTAATTAAATTGGACGCAATGGGCATCCATTAGATTGGACGCATTTGGACATCCATTAAATTGGACATTACAAAATGGTGAAGAAAAACATCGTAAGGACATCGGGAGGACATCATCGTGAGGACATCGTGAGGACATCAGCGTGTGGATCGTGCCATATGTAACACTCCATTAAATTGGATTTATCAAAGCGAAAATTCTAGGAAAATCATCTACTTTTACAATATTTGTAAATAATTGGTAAATATGTGAGCACCTGTATCTATCACATAATTGATTTACCTGCCATTGCTTCATTTTAATTCTTTTTACCTTTTGTGGTAGACTAATTTTATTCTAAGTGCATTGTCTTCACATATAATTATATTATACTAGCTTTTGCCCGCGGCTTCGCTCGCGTTAAGTATTATTTAAAAAAACTAATACGCTTACATCCTCCATCATCCCTTATTTTATCCCCATGGGGGTTGAATTTATCAAAATCCTTTCTTAGGGGATGCCTACGTCATAACATCTACCTGCATGCCAAATTTCAGCCCGATCCCTCCACTGGTTTGGGCTGTGCGTTGATAGATCACTATGTCAGTCAGTCACCTTTGAGTTTTATATATTTAGATAAACAAGACATTGTAAAACATTTTAAAAGGGTAACGGTGGAGTTTCTTGCCCATTCTTCTCCATACGAAAACTACCTTTTGGAATGGGCGACTAGAATCAATTCAATATTTCAATAAACATGACAACAACAAACATATCAATTCAATAAAAATAAAGGAGGGATGTAGTGTATGCGCAGGCATTGGCGTGGCAGTCGCTTACCGCCGGTAGGCGCGTGCAGACGTTATCTGGGTTTCGCATAGACTACTTCACCTTAACTGATCTGTCAAAGTGTGTTTTATTAACCCAGCGAACATTACAATAATGATACATTAATCAGTTTAAGAACACTGAGCGAGCCACAATAAAAGTTTTATTCTTATACACCGTGTTATTGAAACGCATAACCTCGCGCTAAGGTAGCCCGCGAAATTATTTTTTTTTTACGTTTTTTGCAATTTGCTGGTCAGTATTAAGTTATACGTTGATTAAAATATGATTCGCGACCTTAACAAATATGTATTTACAGAATTATAATCGTTTGCGTTAATTGAATAACACCCTGTATACAATTTGTTTTTTTTTTATATTCCATAACTCTAGGGTTATATTCTACAAGTAAAAATAATACAAAAAGTCCTAGAATATGTGGTTCAAAAAGGCATAGTTTCGAAGATATCGTGTATTTAAGTTTCATTGATATATTCATCATCATCATCATCATTTCAGCCGAAAAACGTCCACTGCTGGACTTAGGCCTCCCCCAAAAGGGGGGGGTTTGCCATAATCGCCACGCTTGGCAGGCGGGTTGGCGATCGCAGTATGGTATGGTGGTGGAATGCATAGAGAACGCTGCTGCCCATTCTCCGGTACGCCCCTTAGTCGCCTTTACGAATAGGTAATTAATTTTAATTCAAACCTTTTCACTTTTTTCCAATTCATATTTAAAGCTAAGAAAATGCGACGTTGTCATATTTCACGCAAGGGTGTTTTTCATTATTAATATATAAAATAAAATAAATATATAATGGAACAATAATTTATAAGCCAGTTGATTCTTTGATATGGTCTCATTCATACTCTTAGAGTTAAGGGATATCAAAAAAATACCTTATATAACATCTAGGGCTTAGTGCTTAGGCGTTTAGTGTACCGCAAAGTTCACACAATATTATAAAGTCCTGATTAGGATGCTCTTTTAAGAAACAATGCTTTTGATATTGTAATATTTATTAATTAAGCAGACCATGTTTCTTATATCAGCCCAAAGACCCCGCCAACAGAAAGTGTGTCAGAGAATAATGCTAAAGATAATGAAAACGTTTTATCAACGCTTTTATTATCTATAGACATAGAGGCACAGACGAAAGATATGGCAAATAAAGCGGCAACAGAAATACATCATCTGTGAAAATTTTAACTGTCTAGCTATCACGGTTCATGAGATACATCCTGGTGACAGACAGACGGACAGTGGAGTCTTAATAATAGGACCCCGTTTTTACCCTTTGAGTACGGAACCCTAAAAAGTAAAGTTTGGTTTATCAAAGCGTATGGGAATGACAATAAAAACCGGCCAAGTGCGTGTCAGGCCACGCACAGTGTAGAGTTCCGTAGTAGCCCGTTATCACAATGTAGTACGATTCTGTTGTTCTTTATTCTGAATAGGTAAAAAAAAAACATATTTTGGTTTTCAATGCAAGTCTTTACCCATTATAAACAAGCAACTACTTCATCTTAGTCACTTTAAAGGATTAATGCTAAGGATTTTGTATTTGGTACAAAATTATCCAACACCCAAGTTCAACGACTATTACTGCTAAACTAATAAAGTTATCTTAACCGCTATACTTTTCCTTTAAAGTTCATGAAATGCACTTTCATCGAGAATTTTTCCAGATTTTTCAAGCTAGTAGTTTAGCTTTTAGAGGGGGGGGACGCCCTACTGGAACAAAAATTTGCACTTTAAACTTTAATATTTCGTAAATGGAGCATTAAATCGAAAAATAATTTTAGCTACCCCTAAGCCATTTTAGAAGACCTATTCAACGATACCCCACACGATGGGGTAGATGATGACAAAAATATTCATGCCCACTTCACATGTAGGGGAGCTACCCTAAAAAAAAATATTTTCCAAAATTTTATTTTACCACTTTGTTGGCGTAACTGATATACGTATTCCTACAAAATTTCAGCTTTCTAGTGCTAACGGTCACAGAGATTAAGCGAGGACGGACAGACAGACAGACGGACGGACAGACAGACAGACGGACGGACAGACAAACATGGCGAAACTATAAGGGTTCCTAGTTGACTACGGAACCCTAAAAATGGAGAACACAGAAGGAATCATAGTCTCGAAACTAATCGGTCAGATGGTGTGAGTGAGAACGATGTAAAAATATATTCTATTTCAAGATCCTCATGAAAAAACAGATAGGCTATACACATACAGGGTGGCAGGGACACAACCTGGACCTCAAGTCTGCTATTACAATAGTGTCAGAATGGTCTATCATTGATTTCATAATTGTTGATTTTGACAAGTTTGGTAATCTACTAATATAATGGCGTCATTATGACTTTCCAATGGTCAACCACTGACACTCCATTGAAAGAAATGGCATAGAATGGTAATCTCGTACATAATGAAAAATGGATTACTGACTTACGCGGTAATCTGCAAAAATTTTGACAGTTCCTTTGATCAGTGACTTACCATTAGAACGTCATTGCTTTTATTTCGTTACGAGTATCGTATAATTTCTGTGCCATTGACCGACCAATGATCAACCATTATGAATTTAGCAGATTACGAACTTTTAGCAAAATGACAATGGGATGGTGGTGGGATCGTGTTGGAATGACGAATTTATAAAAATAGCAGACTAGGGCCCCTGTTACCATGCATTTAGCACATCATTCTAGACCCCCTAGCGTATACATTTTTCGTCGGTTATTAAAAAAAAAATTAGCTGTTCCATACATTTCGATCGAGTAATTATTGCAGTTTTCTATGAAACAGCAGATATTGTTAGGGTTCTGTATCTCAAAAGGAAAAAAAAAACTCTTATAGAATCACTTTGTTGTCCGTCTGTCTGTCTGTCAATCCCTGTCCCTGTCTGTCTGTCCCTTTATCTCAGGAACGCGTGGAGGTTACGAGTTGAAATTAAAACCATATAGACACACACACAGCTACAGTCCCTTGAACTGTGAAAATAACAAACTTCTAATTTAACGTAATAAAAAAGATACGGCCGTTTATGCCGCAAAAAACGTATATTTCGACATTCTCAAGGGAACCAAAATTTATAGGGTACTTCCGTTAACCTAGAATCATGTAATTTGGCAAGAAGCAAGGTCATGTAGCACAACTAAAGGATAAAATCCAAAAACCGTAAGTAGTTACATTAAAAAACAAACCTTGATAAACTATTTACATACCTACAAATATGTACGGAACCCTCGGTATGCGAGTCCGACTCGCACTTGACCAGTTTTTTTTTCAATAACCTACGAAAAACATCAACGCTAAGGGGTCTAGAATCAGACGCCAGCACATCAAGCTGCCCGAAACTGTCAAATTTTCCCAATCAACTTTGAACCTTACGCTTTAGCGATAAAGTTGAAAATCTATTAAAGAAATTTGACAGATTGTATAGTAGCTTGATGTGCTGGCGTCTGTACGACGTCCCTGCGACGAGGCTGTATAGTATCGAAGCGAGGACGTACCAAAAGTGTCAAGTCATGGGCACTGTAATACGTCTGCAATAACAGCCTATCAAGATAAAGATCACTTCAGTACACAAACAGCGACATTCACTTGACTTTTACAACTACACGAGATAATCGCCGGTACAGCCTCCGGTAAAGGGTTCTCTTCCTTGTTACAATGTGTATGTTGCGACTTTATAAGACCCTGCCCAAATAATCTATTAAATACTAGCAGTGCCCCGCGGTTTCACCCGCATAAGTTTCGATCCCGTGGGAATATCGGGATAAAGTAACCTATGTGTTAATTCAGGGTGTCAGCTACCTCCATACCAAATTTTATCAAAATTGGTCCAGCCGTTTGTGAGTGAAGAAGTAACAAACATACAAACACGCTCACAAACTTTCGCCTATAATATTAGAGTGCTCACAAACTTTCGCCTTTATAATATTAATCTTTTAAGCGCTTGGCTAAATATCAATTGGCTTGGATAAATAGTATTTGCCTAGCACGCGGCTACAAATCGATAAATAATACCTACAATAAATAAGGAGGAGCAATCGTTGAATAGAACTAAAAAATCATGTATGTCATGTTCTCTGTCGCAGAAATACGACATGAGCGGTAGTTATCAATCACAACCTGTATCATTTTAAAGGATATTGCTAATCCACTGCTTCATATGTTCGAAAATTTTGTCTGCTCAACAAAGTAAATAACGCAATGTATGTTGCTGAACTGTCAAAATGGAAGCCATTTTGTAACACTATGTTTTTTTTTTTGTTGAGCCACAGGGGCGGGGGCAACCGCGCCTGCCCGTTGTCCGTTGATGAAGCAGGTCATCTGCTTCTCAATCTGCCTAGCCTTTTCCCAACTATTTTGGGGTCGGCTTCCACTCTAACCGGATGCAGCTGAATACCAGTATTTTACATGGAGCGACTGCCTATCTGACCTCCACAATCCAGTTACTGGGTAATACGATACCCCTTGATAAGACTGGTTGTCTGGTTGCCGTTGATGAAGCAGATATTTTCAAATATTCTCCAGCCTGAAAATCTCTCTCTTCTTGTCGAAGAATATTGTACGCCAAATGACGCCATTTTCTTCACAGAGATCTGTATAGCCATTTAAGTGTTCACAGTTTCCGGGTGATTATAATTTTATATATCAGAGACTATATTCAGAGCAGTTATAACAACTCCTGCTTTATAATTCAATATAACTGTTAAACTTTCTCACATTATCATATTGGAATACTTTAAATAATACCTAGTAAGTACTTATTTATTCATGAAATTGTAATTGCCATCATTCTATCCATAATTTTACAAGCTTGTAGAATTCAGATTTTCTGGCTTACTAGTTGATTCGCACGAATTTACTCGCCCGAATCGGGCTAATTGTCACTTTTTAATAATATTATTTTTTCTATATCCAACTCGCACGAACTTAATTTATTTATGAACGAGTCGACAACTCCAGAAATATCTAAGTATTAATTAGGCAGTTGGCACATTTTGAAATGTATGTAGCTACTGATAGTGTATTACACAACTACCCCGCTGTTAATCTTCCGACTAAACTAGGTCTTTCACTTCTAGGGAACTTACTTAATGAACTTAAGAAAAAAAAAGTACTTACACATTTTTATAATAGTTAACTCTTATCACTTCTTTGCGCTAGTGTTCTTTTTTCTAAACCTTAAATACATATTTCTGGAATTGTCGACTCGCCCACAAATAAATTAATTTCGTGCGAGCCGCCTATAGAAAAAATTATATTATTTGAAACTGCCGATTCGCCCGTTTCGGGCGAATAAATTCATGCGACTCGACCGACTATAAGCCGATTTTCTATACCTACCGGGCAATTGTGGCCATAAATATAGTAAAGCAACTAGCGGGATAATTGCGTATCATACTAACAGTAGCAATGGGTTTCATTTTGACAGCTCAACAACATTCATTGCATTATTTACGATACTATATTTTAGAGCACACAAATTTTTCGAACATATGAAGCAATGGATTAGCTTCAAAATGTGATTGATAGTGTGTCACATAATTACAGCTTATTCGCTGATTATATTCGACTATCTTGCCAGTACTTCCACCCACTCGATGTGCAACAAAGTCCGTCTAATCGATCAATTTGCCATTAATCTTCGCCGAGCCCACGTGCACGTCACTTTCACACGAAACCTATCACGGATATGTTTTGGTTATGGAACGATTACTTTTGTCTATGGTCTGGTAGGTACTTCCGAAGTTCCGATTGGGATGATTTAGATGAGGTGTTGTTCCATTGTTATACGATATTTTGCTAACCGACGCCGAAGTGTGTGGCTCAATGCCTGTCATGTGAACTGGAAATGAAAAGCCAAATTAATGTATTGTTGGATACTACTACCCGGCCCAGGAGCGCGGAGGACCCGGTCACTGAAAGGAGGCTGCCGCAGGCGGCGGATGAGGCTCTCTGGTTTTTGTTTGGTGGTCTATGGTTTTTGACAGCGTTGCGTGTGGAAGCGCTGTCCGTTGCCTGTTCGGTGTAATCTGGTATCTCTTTAGAGACATAAATTTATTTATTAGGTTAGCTAATAGTTAAACTCAGCTCTCCAGCCAGGTGGGTGGGTGTATGACATTCAGAAGATCGAGGGTTAGACCGACCTTGGAAGCATGGCACAAAAGGAGGCTGCCTGTACGTACATGAAACCGAGAAAGAACACAAACACAAAAAATAACAAGTTCGGGGAATTTATGCGTCACATCCATGCAAAACAGCCATCGCTCAGCATAATGCTACGACCTTATGCGAGACAGAACCCCAGCGCTGGTTTTCAGCGCCAGCCCGGCATTGACATGATGACGTCAACCGGTACGGTATTTATGATGATATTTAGATAAAACAATAAGAAATCTATTTAAATAAAAATGACTCGCCGGAATGTATGGACGCGCATAACTTCCGAACGACTGCACCATATTGGATAATTCTTATTTTTGTTGTGTTCGGTATTTCCAGGACAAGGTTTGTACCTATGAAAGAAAATTTTGGAAATTCGAAAAAAAAAAATTACACCCGTGCGAAGTTTGGGCGGGCCGCTAGTGAAAAATAAAATAAACACACAATACATAATGTTAATATAAAATGAAAATATAAATGTGTGTGTTAATATAAATGTGTAGGTATGTTGTTAAATCTTAATATAATCGTAAAATATTTATAAAATGGTAGCATTCTCGGCAACGACTAATGCGCCGCCGGCCTGTCAACCAATGATGGTCACATTTAATTATTCAAATTAGTGCAATGGAAACACACCATTCGTTAGTTAGAACATCTGCCTCCATTTTACATTTAAACAATAGACAAATTACATATCCAGTCCAGTTATCTAATGCATTACAATTAATTGCTTTTATATCAATCGTATGGAGTTACGTCATCCTTTCTATATGAAATTGCTTCATATCATAATTACACACGTTGCGTGTACGAATAGTTTAAATTTGACTGTCTAATTACTTAGTTTAATGACCCCGTGCAATAAATAAATAGAGCAGATTTGCAGATTATAGCGGAAGATGTTTCCGAACGCTCCCATTTTCCTGGAAGTAAGAGGGCCAATAGAGGTAAAGCGCCCGAACGATATTCGCCAACGCGCTAGCATGTTTGCTTCGCGCCTAGCGCCGACCAATTGCGGATTTGTCGTCGCGCCGCTACTCGGCCGCTGATTGGCTTAGTAGTTTTTGTAGTTTTTAGGTTGGTAGAATTGTTAGAGAGATGGCGAACGTTTTAAGATTGTGTGGTTGATGTACAGATTTTTTTGGGTTTTATTAAAGTTTATGCCGATAACAAAGCCCTTTTAATTGAGAACTGACCCACCCCGACTATAAGATAGTATTTACATTCATTAACTTCGAAATCCTCTTCTTCTTCGTGTCGGGCACGAGTTATTTCGGTCTGGCACGACTGTATTTTATTTTAAATCTTGTTAATCTTGTTTCTCGTTCTACTTATAACTTCTAAATAGAGCAATTATTTTTACATTAGGATTAATTAATACTTGATTGGATTTATCCATACTAAGTTTGTCTGTCTGTATGTTACCTTTTCACGCCTAAACCACTGAACAGATTTCGATAAAATTTGGCAGAGAGATACATTGCATCCAGGGGAAGGACGTTACATAGGATAGTATCGGGTAATTTGAACTCTCAACCACAGTGTTTATAATAACTTTTGTCTATTCGGTAAAAATCTCAACGTGAAAACTCCGTAGCATCGGGGGGCCTAAAAAGGCCACTTTGGCAGAATCATAAAAGGATAACATTATGACCCATAATGGACAGTTAACTGTTAAGTTAATCGTATCAAATCCCATTGGTGAAGGATTTTTCATTTTTTTTTTGTCTTTGTTAAAATACTAATCAATCTAATCCAAATCCAATCCCAATCTCTTTGATTATACCTACGTAGTGCACCGAAAAAAAAAGAAAAAACGGGCTGTCTTCGCCATAGGGCGAGGCCACAACACTGCGTTGCGGCGTCGCATCGTAAAAATCTACGACGCATTGTATTTACGACGCATTGTGCTGTGACGTCGTTTTTGCGATACGACGCCGCAACGCAG
Source organism: Mesoligia furuncula (assembly GCA_916614155.1). Classification (NCBI taxonomy): domain Eukaryota; kingdom Metazoa; phylum Arthropoda; class Insecta; order Lepidoptera; family Noctuidae; genus Mesoligia; species Mesoligia furuncula. The sequence continues at coordinate 8,392,807 of OU744794.1, forward strand.
TGTTGTGGCCCATATTATTCATCCTTTTATGATCCTGCCAAAGTGGCCTTTTTAGGCCCCCTGATGGGATGACAGTTCACTTCAACATCACTAAACATTTCACCTAATTTTCCACGATGAGATTTTTGCTGAATAAACCGAGTGGACTGAAACTCAATAGACCTAAATATATTTGTAAAAAGATGAACATCATGCTGAGATAGGACCTCCTTTTGGCCTCGTGCAGGACTTTCTGTTTTTATTTTCATTTTACTTTTGTTAATTTTATTTTTATGTTTTTAAGAGTGTGTTTAGTTTAGTTTGGTGATATTCCTGTGCGAGTCATATATTTAAATACTTTTTCTTTCTTCCTTTCTAACAGAGCGTAGCAGCGCACCTATTCCAAATTTAAATATTGGCAGGTAGACTCGTACCTGTTTTTTTTTCTTTTTGAACAATCATGAAAATGCTCTAAGAGTCCACTGATCTGGGTGCCTAAAAAGGCCACTTTGGCACAATAAAAAAAGGATAACATTATGAATCATAATGGACAGTTAACTGCTAATCATATCAAATTCCATTGGTGAAGGATTTTTCAGTTATTTTTTTTTTGTGTGTGCTATAATACCAATCCAAATCCAATCCCAATCTCTTTGATTATACCTACCTAGTGCAGCGAAAAAAAGAAAAACACGGACTGTCTACGCCCTATTATTCATAATGTTAATCTTTTCTGATTCTGCTAAAGTGGCCTTTTTAGGCCCCCAGTGTTAAATCAATGTCAGCATCAATTGAATGGCCGAAGCCTGCCGGGTCAGCGGGATTGTCCGAAAGGGTTACCGCTGCCCCGGAACATAAAGGGCTAAGGAAAGAACACGGGTGGGTTTAGTCAGTAAGAGTCTGACACTCCCTTCCGCTCCACCCAGAGCGGGAGGGGTCATTTGATGGTTACCCATCTTCACAAAAAAAACTTTTTTTTTTGTGAAGATTAGTTGCTATTAAAAGCAACACCCAGTGTTGCTTTTAATAGCAACTAAAACAAAATGATTCTTATTTACCTGCGCATTACGGCAATAGGCAGTAGCAGTGCCTAACTCTAGATAGCCCAAACTGAAAGTGAAAATGATTAAGCGATAACATCTGTGTCAATTTGGTGATCGATGAACCGATACATGTTACACAATCCTATAGGTTATTTATTGCTAATCTAATTATACTTTTAGTATTTGCCGATTATCTGATCTGCTGTTTAATCGACCAGATAAATTGCACACAAAATTGGCAAAACGGATCTAATTTTTGGTACCTATATTATTTTACTTTCGATATTGTTACGTTACGAATAGGTATGTCGCAAACACTGACTTTAAAATTTCAATTTCAATTAAATTTCAATTTATTTATGCAGTATCTAACAATTCACATTGCGTTCTATCATATCCGAGGATGAAACATAATTACATAAGTGTTTAGATAAGTACAGGGTTATTGGTAAAACATTAACAACCTTTTATGAGGTCATTATACTCATCAAAAAAATCAGCTGTTCCCTACATTTTGACGAGATATACGAACATAAATTTAGGGAACAGCTGTTTTTTTTTTCGCGATTTCAGGTTTGGTCCCGTAGTAAAAGTTGTTCATAATGACCTCTTAAGAGGTTGTTCATTTTTAGGGTTCCGTAGCCAAATGGCAAAAACGGAACCCTTATAGATTCGTCATGTCTGTCTGTCTGTCTGTCTGTCCGTCCGTATGTCACAGCCACTTTTCTCCGATACTATAAGAACTATATTGTTGAAACTTGGTAAGTAGATGTATTTTGTGAACCGCATTAAGATTTTCATACAAAAAGAGAAAAAACACAATAAATTTTAGGGTTCCCCATACTTAGAACCGAAACTCGAAATTTTTTTTTTCATCAAACCCATACGTGTGGGGTATCTATGGGTAGGTCTTCAAAAATGATATTGGGGTTTCTAATATAATTTTTTTCTAAACTGAATAGTTTGCGCGAGAGACACTTCCAAAGTGGTAAAATGTGTGTCCCCCCCCTGTAACTTCTAAAATAAGAGAATGATAAAACTAAAAAAAATATATGACGTACAACATTACCATGTAAACTACCACCGAAAATTGGTTTGAACGAGATCTAGTAAGTAGTTTTTTTTTAATACGTCATAAATCGTAAACCGCAATTTACCATTCATTCAATCAACTCAAAAATAAAAAAAAACATTTAATTTCATAAAAATAAACCTTATGCATAAACCCGGACGTTACGGAACCCTCGGTGCGCGAGTCCTACTCGCTCTTGCCCGGTTTTTTTTATCAATAATCCTGTATAAGTAAAAAAAAAAAAAAACCTGTATAAGTATGTACAAATCCAACGTGACGCTACAATGGCGACATTAATTTAAGGCCAGTAATCATAAAAGTTATAACAACATAAAATAATTCGTAATTTGAAAACTACCGCCTAGGCCTACGCCTCTATATCGCCGACATAGGGCTCTCTCTTTTCTTCAATTCGCCTACTTTTTACACGTTATTCGTTTTAATTTCATTGATGCCATGTTATGATCCGTGACCCCGGCAATTGACCTCTGCGCTACAGCAGTGCGATTCTGTAACCATCTCACCGTGAAAACTTAGGTGAAGTGAGCGTGGAGTGGAGTGAGCTGTCAGTGTCATCCCACCTGATACTAGGTATTGACGAAGCATACATTTACAATCATAATCGAGATTTTAATAATATTTTTAACGCTAATAATATTGATAATTTTATTTAATTCCAAAGCTAGGGTGTTAGTTGTCAAAACATTACTATTTTGTGGGGTTTTAAAATGAAATAGCCTAGATAATAGTAGATTATGATTGTAAATGTTTGCTTGGTCAATCCCTAGCATCAGTGGGATGATACTGACAGCTCACTCCACGCAGGTTTTCACGATCAGCCGGTCGATTCTGTAAAAATCTCACCGTGAAAACTTAGGTGAAGGGACTTTGTTTTTGCTAGGAATTGACACTATTCACAGCTCACTTCACGTAAGTTTTCACGGTGAGATTTTTACAGAATAGCACCGCAGATTTTCACAGAATCGACCGGCAGTTCTTTAAGTACCTACAGGTTGCTCCAAGATGATATTTTAGAAAATTGTAAATAAATAATAATGTTTAATTAAATTAAGATTATATTTATAAAATGAAAACGAGAAACCGTATACGTGTGTTAAATTATTGTCACCATTAAATTGCCACGTCGATGTACAGTCAACAAAAGAGATAAGTATGCAGGATCGTCGGATATAGTTGAAGTTTAGTAAGAAACTGATGGATGTTGTCTACTGAAATTTAATTTCATAAATGAGCTGTTTGTTTTCTATTAATAAAATAAAATTTTATTCGAGAACATCTATCGGTTTCTGACTAAACTTCAAGTATATCCGACGATCCTGCATACTTATCTCTTTTGTTGAATGTACATATACATTCAATTTAATAAAATTGCAAGTTGACACTAGAATTTTAAGGGGACTACAGGACCTAAACGCAAAAAACGCAAGTTGTATAATGCCTTAAAGTATATAATCGACTACAGTAAACAAAATCAGAAAAATATATGATATCCTTCAGGATATATGCTAGGTAGATCTAGATAGTGTGTGTAAAACATAATATTTAAAACTAATTTGATACTATAGAAAAAAATATGATGATACCTCTAAAATCTTTATTTTTACAATAAAAACCATACTAATACCTATACATACAATAATTCTGATTTTTTGTCAGATTATTCTACGAGCAACATACTAAAGCAACATGTTTTAATGTTTTAGTCCAAACAATAGATTTTTTTTTAAATAGATAATAATTGTCTGTGTGGTGCCGGACTTAAAGAATAGCACCACCCCATACTTCCCGTGGGTGTCGTAAAAGGTGACTAAGGGTCTTACCGGAGAATGGGCAGCAGCGTTCTCTATTTATTCCACCATCATACCATACTGCGATCACCAACCCGCCTGCCAAGCGTGGCGATTATGGCAAACCCCCCGGTTTGCCATAATCGCCACGCTTGGCAGGCGGGCAGCTCACTCCAAGCAGGTTTTCACGATCAGCCGGTCGATTCTGTAAAAATCTCACCGTGAAAACTTAGGTGAAGTGACTTTGTTTTTGCTAGGAATTGACACTATTCACAGCTCACTTCACGTAAGTTTTCACAGTGAGATTTTTACAGAATAGCACCGCAGATTTTCACAGAATCGACCGGCAGTTCTTTAAGTACCTACAGGTTGCTCCAAGATGATATTTTAGAAAATTGTAAATAAATAATAATGTTTAATTAAATTAAGATTTTATTTATAAAATGAAAACGAGAAACCGTATACGTGTGTTAAATTATTGTCACCATTAAATTGCCACGTCGATGTACAGTCAACAAAAGAGATAAGTATGCAGGATCGTCGGATATAGTTGAAGTTTAGTAAGAAACTGATGGATGTTGTCTACTGAAATTTAATTTCATAAATGAGCTGTTTGTTTTCTATTATTAAAACGCCTGCCAAGCGTGGCGATTATGGCAAACCGGGGGGTTTGGTTTTGTTTGGCCTCCCCCAATTTTGGGGGGGGGGCCAAAATTGGGGGAGGCCTATGTCCAGCAGTGGACGTCTATCGGCTGTAACGACGAACGACGACAGAAAAACAACAGCGGGTTTTACCAAAACAGTAGGAACTGGATGCTCAACACAAAAAGAGGGATGGAGACTGGGGAAATTAACATGATTATTGCCACGACATTTCCTCCTGTCTTCATTCATTTTAATTACAAAGTCATCAAAACTACAGTAGGTAGTATAATTTAAAATGTTAACGTTGCAGAGGGTCGACTTGCAACAGCGTTGTTTTACATTCGAATGAAACAAATGGCTATTATAGTTGTAGGTATTGTGGCGAAAACACTGTCCACCTTATTTATAAACCTTGCTTAAAGTTAAGTAATGATTAGCGTCTGCTTCACCAAACATTTGTTGGTATTACGTTTATAAATTTGCTAGTTTTACCAACGCTAGGCTCAGAAGCGTAGCGTGCTTTGGCGGGGCCCCGTATAAAAATGTGTTTGGGGGCCCTTGGGAAGGATAAATATTTCTCACAAAAGAAAAAAAAAATATTTGCCTAAAATTAAAAGAAATATTTATCTATACATGTAATAAATCTGTAGAAGGGTCAATTCTGTACATTGAAAATATTGAAAAAATAAATAGCGGGGGGTGTTGCTGGATCGATACCAAACCCAAATATGTGATTAAAAAAATTTTTGTCTGTCTGTCTGTATATGCAGGCATCACGTGAAAACTAACGGTTCGATTTCGATGAAACTTGGTATAATTATACCTTATTATCCTGGGCATAAAATAGGATACTTTTTATCCTGGAAAAATACGTAGAAAAAAAATCTTATTTTTCGGTTTTATTCATAGTCGTTGTTCTGTAGAACCGCGAATACACGTTGCATTACCCGTAGTGGATAATTTTCCATTTCAATTTAAGAGAATACAGTTTCCTGTAGCTTTATGTTACGCCATGACAATAAATAAGGCTCAAGGTCAGACCCTAGGAGTTGCTGGCGTAGATCTTACCGCGAGTTGTTTTTCACACGGGCAACTTTACGTAGCTCTTTCCCGTGTGAGCAGTCCAAGAAATCTTCATGTTCATATTCCGGACGAGCTCACTAACAATGTTGTGTATGCTGAAGCTCTCAATTAACTTTCTGTCGCATTGTCACGATCACTTTTTTATTATTGCAAACTTTTCGTCACTGTCAGTAATTTACTGCTACATGCTACTTATCAAGGTCGGAATTACTATGAAAAAAAAACTTACTACAGAACGCGAGCTCAACAGCAGTAGCTCAATAGAGGGATCTCCTTAATTATTATAGGCTTAGCCGTATTTGGGTCCAATAGATATTTATAAGATGTCATTGTCAGAGTTACTCAAAATGGAGAAATAAACCATCCACGCGAAGACCGACATCCGCGCGGACGGAGTCGCGGGCGGAAGCTAGTTCATCATAATTATCTATCTGTCACTTTCTCCAAAATATTTCATAAAATTAAAAGAAATATTTATTCATCATAATTATCTATCTGTCACTTTTCCATTTTTTTTCGTCATTTCTAAAATTTAAAAAAAATGGGAAGTTTTTATTAATTTTTGCTTACGCACGTGCCATATAATTGATACGGCACCTCATTGTATTGTAGTCTTTGGATACGGCGGTAGCTACGCCACTGGCTAGGCTAAAGCTTGGGGGTCGAACAGAGAGCTGATCCGTCAAAACAAGTGACAAATTAATTTTTTCCACGGATTTTTTCGTACGGGCAAAAACACATCCGGATTAGGGACAAAGCTGTCAAATCGAGTTGTCATTCATTATTAATTCGGGCCCGAACTAAACTTATGTTAATAATAGATATGGAGTAAGATATGCCCGTAACATCGGCCGAAACTGCGGAATTCGTGCTTTGAGAGTAGACCCTCTCAAGTCTCAACCAAGGAACGGTCACACTTGGAACTATGAAACTACTACGAAATGAAGACACTGAAAGTCAAATTGTTACCATGGAATGCACAGAGCATGTAACACTTAAATGGAATGGATGTAATATTTGCATGTCGGCTCTACATGGCGGAATGTGTCTTTGTACTAAATTTTATTAGTATTATAGAGGTGTGAGGAACAGGGTGTAAAGTTCACTCATACTCTATAGAAAAGGGAGGATCCTCCGACCAGACGGGTATTGTGTCTGGCGGGAAAACTACCCCATTCATGTCGGGCCGTTGTATCTATGCTAGTTGTAAACTCTGCTTGCGCGATGCAGGATTTAGCGTGACGTCAGTATGACCGCGTTGTTCGCATGTGGCTATGTTCTATGTTATGGGTTTGGTATCCGCACTTAGTCCTTCAATGGACCGTTGTGCGTGGGCCATGGCAGCCGTCGGTGGTTATTCCAACCAGCCCACCTCCCTCCAGAAGCTAATTAAGTCTCCTGGTCTGTTAAGAACATCTGTGTACGATCTGGGTGACCCGAGGGTTTCTGACCTTATCTGGGTGACGCTTGTGCACTCAAAGAGCACATGCGCAATGGTTTCATCAGCCTCCATGCAAGCCATGCACAGGGGACTGTCTGTTCGCATGTGGCGTTGTAGATACCGCTACAGTAACATATTTTGTACCTACAACATTTTATGCAAACAAACGATTTTGATTTCATATGGATTTTGTCGCGCTAACTAGATCAGCGGGGTAATTACGTAACACACTATCAGTAGCAACGGCTTTCATTTTGACAGGTCAATTACATTCATTGCGTTATTTACGTTGTTAGGCAGACAAATTTTTCGCACATATGAAGCAATGGATTAGCAATATGCTTCCAAATGATTCAAATTGTTACGGTGCAGGGGTGGAGGTGTGAAGGTAGGACACCATCACCTACCTTCATGCCTTTTTTTTTTATCGTGGAGAAATGCTCATGCATTCTGCACTACCACGGGGAGATAGTGCAGTTATGTGGGACTCTAACCCACTAAAACTCCACGGTGTCCTCCTCTGCCGATTACGGCGGGAACACGGGCACGCGTTAGCACTCATCCGTAAACCCGCCGCGGCTGTCCGTCACCGGACCCTCCTCTGGGGAGTACTCCCCCTCACCGGCGCACCAGAACACATAGCACGCCGTGACCACCCCAGGGACCAAACCAGCACATGGGCACCAGACGACTCCGTGTCTAGGCTCCCTTGGTCCCCCTGAGACGGGTCAGGTCATTGGCCTCACCGCCTGCCAATTTTCGGCCGCAGAGGATAGGGAGAGCGGCCAACGTCATACCGACAATCCTCCTCCCCTGCGGCCCCACCGCGTCCGCCATCAGACGGTGGCGACCCCGTCAAGGCCGCGGAAGATAGGGAGAGCGGGCCTGCGGGCGAAGAGTAATGGGTAGCTCATCGCCCGATCAGGACCAGGCCCATGCCGGACGGCGCGTACGTGTTCCACGCGCGGTGACGCGCGCCTCAAAGAGATGTCAGCATCGAGGAGGGCCCCCCTTAGGGCCGAAGCCTGCCGGGTCAGCGGGATTGTCCGAAAGGGTTACCGCTGGCCCGGAACATAAAGGGCTAAGGAAGGAACACGGGTGGGTTTTAGTCAGTAAGAGTCTGACACTCCCTTCCGCTCCACCCAGAGCGGGAGGAGTCATTTGATGATTTCCCATCCGCAAAAAAAAAAAAAGGGTAGGGAGAGCGGCGCACCGCAATACCGGCACTCCTCTCCCGCCGCGGCCTCCAACCCTCAGCCGCGATGCCTCCCATACGACATCGCGGCCCGCCTCAGTTGCGATGTCGCCCAAGCGGCACCGCAACCTACTTGTTGGCCGCTACGTCGTCGGCTTACCGGCAAAAGTCCTGACGAGCGGCCGCTCCTCTGGTTCCTCTTCGCTTCACCGTGGGTGACCAAGCCACGGCTACTGAGCCCCCTCGCCTCGACAATGCGGGAACCCATCGGGGGGTACCTTCTTGCCTTACAATTAAAAACCGTTCTAATTATTCACTGCACGACATACGAGTAACAGTCTTTTCTACTACACTTAGCTACATTACAACGTTGTATGTCTGTCCCATGACCGCTTCGGTGAACGTAATGTCACGCCGCAGAGCCAAAGGTTAGCCTACCATTCGCCAGCCCATGGAATGTCCGATCCAAATGCAATTTTAGCCTACATATATGCACCAGCATTAGTATTCATTGGATTTGTCGGTTCAATTATGTTGGGCCAATATGAATGCTTCATTGGTAATTGCCTGGTATTGGTAATATACGATATACGCATCTTAATTATGGACACTGCACGTTATTGCAGTTCTACGTATGTCTTTAATAAGACGTATCTTAATATACCTACCTCATCTCAGTTTTTAACAGAACATCCTCCTGAATAAATTAATGGTCATGTTTGACATCAAAGCCAATTGTTTTCAGCATAATCCGGCCCTACGCCCTTACCCAAATTTATTTGGCGTGGGCGCAGCATGTCTTCTTTTTTAGGGTTCCGTACCCAAAGGGTAAAAACGGAACCCTATTACTAAGACTTCGCAGTCTGTCCGTCTGTCCGTCTGTCTGTCTGTCACCAGGCTGTACCTCAAGAACCGCGATAGCTAGACTGTTGAAATTTTCACAAAGTATCTATTTCTGTTGCCGCTATAACAACAAACACTAAAAACAAAATAAAATAAATATTTAAGGGGGGCTCCCACACAACAAACGCGATTTTTTGCCCTTTTTTGCTCGATATCAAAAATGGCAACAGGTAGGCACTTGAAATATTCACAAAATACTCAGTTGTATTTTAACTTTAATAATAACATTAAAATAAAATAAATATTTAAAGGGGGCTCCCATCCAACAAACATGTTTTTTTCGGCGTTTTTGCCTTGTGGTACGGAACCCTTCGTGTGCGAGTCCGACTCGCACTTGGCCAGTTTTTATATACCTATTTCTATTAGCTTTCACACAAACCATCCATCGTTTCCTTGGTCTGCCTCTACTCTTTTATGTATTAGCGTTTACGACGACATAAGGCATTTCATACAAACTTTCAAGCCCTGCACCCCAATTGCGTAACACACTATTACTATCAATTTGAATCATTTTGAAGCATATTGCTAATCCATTGCTTCATATGTTCAAAAGATGTGTCTGCTCAACATCGCAAATAACGCAATGAATGTTGTTGAACTGTCAAAATGAAACCCATTGCTACTGATAGTGTGTTACGCAATTACCCTGCTGGTTTTTCGAAATGAATGAACCGATTTTAATGAATCTACCACGCGGACCCAAACGGGTTGGTATTGGTAGATGTCACATGTCTTCGAATTTTTGGTTCTAGGACATGCCGGTTTCCTTACGATGTTTTCCTTCACCGTTTTGGGAGCTTTCATCCTTTATTTGCTGAGGTAGGTTATTATACATATTTACATCTAATTGACAAATTAAGTTGAAATCTTGTGAAACTTAGAAATTGAATTATGTTCAGTTGGTATTTTGTCTGTCTAATAGGTATGCCTATGCTCCATGGTTCTGAAAACTGCCTTCCATCAATCAACTTAGCTTATCGCGGTCCACTGCTGGACATAGGCCTCTCCCAGGCTTCGCCACAACACCCTGACCTCCACCTTCCGCATCCAGTTTGTCCCAGGTCCATTTAGCTGGGGAACGTATCACACCACGCTCGCGCTTGCCGAATGCCGATACCCTATCTCCACTCCAGGACTCGTCTACTTCACCGGCCATCGGTCCTTCGACAAACATGACCGGTCCATTGCCTCTACAGCTTGCTTACTCTGCAAGGTATGTCGGTAATTCCGGTTCTAAAACTACCTTATTCTGTAAATTTTCCTATTTGATCTTTAACCAGTGGCGTAGATATACGAGGTATCTGCCGTATCAATTATACGGGGCCCCCGGGCCACGGGGGCCCCCAACGTGCGTAAGCAAAAATGAATAAAAACTTCCCAAATTTTTTTTTATTTCACATATAACAATAAAAAAATTTGGAAAAGTGACTGATGAATAAATATTTCTTTTAATGTTTTGCAAACATTTTTTTTCTTTTGTGAGAAATCTTTAACCTTCCTAAGGGCCCCCAAACAAATTTTTATACGGGGCCCCGCCAAGGCACGCTACGCTTCTGTCTTTAACTAAAACGTGACCACAGATATAGAGTATATCTATATCTGTGAACGTGACTGAAACCCGTATTAGCTCACAAGGCATTTGAATCAATTACCCACGTCCATCGGTCATTCAAGTTTATTTAAATCAATTTCCAACAATTAAAACTAAATTAAATTAACTTCTAAAAAATACCGAACTGCCTATACCGGTATTGATCAACGTTATTACATCCAACAAAGGCTTTGATAACGAAGTCAATTTCGCAAATACACAATGTACTTTCGAAGTCTTTGGCAACTTTAAATAAATAATTGATAATGTAATAATAGATCGCCAATGCACGGCCGTGGAGTCTATAGTCTAGACTTAGGATTATGGCTTTATGGGTTACTCAACCGTTGACAGAGCACTTTAGAGATTATGTAGCCAGTGCCGTTTTTTCCTCTTGGTTGATTTTGTCTTTTGAAATAAGAACTTGCAATCCGAGTAACCAAAATAACTCATAATGCTTATCACAGTCAGCGTGTATAATTGTTTATCCTTGATTTGGAATTGGCGTAGCATCTCATAATTATATATAGGTAGGTATAGCAATCGTAAAATTCTTAACTATTAGACTGTACCTACTTATCTTTATAATTTCTTCATGGTTTTCTTTTTATTTTACTGACCTGACATTACGTTATTTTATTGTAATTCTATGAAACTCTAAGCGCACATTGCATAGTTTTCTAACTTGTCTTTATATGTGGAAAATGTCGTGGGTTAGGGGAGGAGCGGGGGTTACCGTACACTTAAGGTAGAACTCTTATTACTCAATAATTAAAAGCCTTATTTGGTTTATCTTAAGCATCATCTGTAGGGAAAATATTTGACTACTAAATGCTCGAACGAAAAATAAAACCAGATAAATTCAAATATTAGATTTATTAAGTTTAAAAAAAATACAAAAGTACGGAATCATCCGACACCTTCGGATGATTGCGTACAGTGTTGGTTCACCTATTTAGCATGACAAAATCCACAAAGCTAACCATCTGGCACATCTTTATCGTTGCACAATGCATGAACCCATTGCCCACACACTATACTTCGATACCAGAGCTCTCGATCTTTTCCAAATTCACCACAAATTAGACAAAGCTCGTTTGTAACAACCGTTTCTCCTTCTGCATAAAAGACGTTGTCGTTGTCATCACTTTCGCCTAGCATCAAAGATCCATCATCAGAGCTCGAGCTGTTTAAAATTTTTCTCTTGTGCGACTGCTTTCCATCTGCTTTCTTTTTCTCTACTTTGATGTTTTCATTTTCTTTAGATTTGTTTTTCTTTTTAGTTTTTCTTTAGCTTTTTCTGTCTTGATAGTTTTTAAAGTCTTTTTCATTTCTAAGGCTTCTTTGATAGAACTTGATCAGCTCATCCCGGATCTCTATTTCTTGTTCAGTAGTAAGAACAGGCTTGCCCCTAGTTTGGGTTTATATTCAGGACCTTTTTTTACGTGATCGTGGAGAGTCATTACTGGTACTACAAATTTCTCCGCCGTTTTACGTAATTTGGAGCCCGCGTTTACCTCTTCTATAGCGAGTCTCATTTTGCGGGGAGACCAGGTAAGCTTCTTTCCTCGAGGCATCTGAAAATAAAGATAGAATAGTAAATAACTAAATCAAATCAAGACCGGCGGGTTTTACCGTACAAAAATGTACGAACCCACCCGAAGTCGCCATTTTGGGAGAAAAGTTTCATCAAACGAAAATTATTAGTGATTTCAATGAAAAATTACAATCAATCGAAGCCTAAATCAATATCGTACAACTTAGGTAAAACAAATAACACAATTCGAGAAAAAATATAGTACTTACAGCGTAAATCCTTCACGGCACTTTTTATAAAAATTGGCGCGAAAACGGGACACATGCTTTACTCGCGGAACCTGACGAGTCACTGGAGCAGGCGGGAGGGGAGAACGCAGCAGTGCCGTGTTGCGACCGTTAGATAAGGATAGACCTAATTTCTGATGATTCGGTCTCTGTCAAATACAATGTACGGTATCGTCCGCTGTACGGAATGTCCCGCCGCTCCCCTATACATTTAGTACCTTCTTAACTCTGTAGCTCAAATTTAGTGTAATACTGTAATGTGTAGTACAATGTGTAGCCGTTTATTTTCCTAAACAAATATAAAATAAAAATCTCTTGTTCTTCCATCAACATTACCTACATCTTCATCATTATACTGCGCTATTCCCAATTTATTCAGTAAACACAGTCCATACATTTTTTTTATCTTTGGTACCTATTAGGTTAAATTCAGTACTTATTAATTAATTGGGAAGGTACCTAACTACCTAACCTATTTTCTGACTATGTCGTCTGTCACACTATCATTCATCGTTACTTTGGTCTTCCCAGATTCATAATCTATATTTTAACTCAAAACTTTCCTCGCAGCATTTCCCTTATTCGTCCGCATCACAATAAATGTCCAAATCCATGCCCATTCAGATGATGTACCTTACTCTGTGGTTATTATCTCTCTTTGCCCATACCATAACAACCTCAGCAGCTGTTAAATTATCTGTTTATAGTACCCGTTGTCGGTCGGGTCAATCTTGGGTCAATCGTTATAGACTCGTGTGATGTTTGCAGCAAGCAGCGTCGTCGCGACGCGTTTAGTTTGTATATTTCTGACTAGATGGCGTTGTACATTTACGTCACGTTTCTGAATCACGGTGTCGAGATTCTCCGTCGTTGAACGACCCTCGTGAATTTCCGTAAAGAATTCATACTTACCTGGCATAGGGGACACCGTGATCAATAAGGCGGTTCCCCCAGGGCGAGGCCTTCCCATTGCACTGCGGTTGGGTTGACCCCTGCGATTATCCCTAATGTGGATAACTCGGATGCGTTATTTTTGGTAGTGGGGACTGCGTCCGCGCCGTCCCCCTCAGAATTCCTTTGACAGCTTCATTAACTCTCAGCTCACATGATTTGTTGTTATTACACTTGTGGTACCAACTGACTGTTGGTAGTAACCTACCTATGTATTTTATTCTGAGTCTAGTCCTATTAAATGTTCTGCGTAAATAAAATAATGATCACCATTTAGAAACATGCCAACAACAACCATGCTAAATAGCACATTTAACACAAATTCGCGATTGTTTTATAAATTACACGTTCCAAAATAATTAACTCTTATCTCTGACCACGATAAATGTTTATAAATTCACTCGCAGTTCACATTACATTCGAGATCGTGCCTACACAATCCTGGCAATCTCTCATTATACACAATTACAAGCCAAAACCACCAACATCCGTAAAACGCCCTACTAAATCTATAATAACAATTAATCTACAATTTATAGGACCATGTTCATTTACATACAATGAAAATCGCCCTTATGACCTAGAAAATAAGAGTTATAATCCGGATTTGAACCATGAATGTGCCACTATAAGGACCTTGGGATTTGAAATTGCACGCAGTAACCGGAACATATTATGTGTACTTACCCGTATTACGTTCCAGGAAAAGTCGAGAACATAAAAAAGTGATCTGATATTTTAACCTTCATCATATCGAGGGATCTCGTGTAATGGACTATAACATGATTGATAACATGCAACATTCCTCAAATTGTGTTTGATTCTGATCCATTTTGTTTTCATTACATAATAAAATTGACAAAGTAATTTGTATAAGTACCTACTTACCTAATAAACAATATCGAATTTTTCCATACCTACTACTGTGTAAAACCCGTTGTATACAGGTTGTTATTTTTTATGAAATTATAAAAAATATAATTATACTTCACTTCATGAGTAGGTAGCTAGTTATGAAATACCTACATGGAAAGATTGGAAAAAAAAATAAAAGTGTAGGTAAGGCAGGGTATGAATTCGAAATCTTCAAAAGACCGTCTTCCTTTTCACAAAATAGGTTCTAACTAGGTAAACTACCTATGATAATGCTGACAACTTACTTTCCTTGGCCTTAAAAAGTGCTGAAAGAAATAACATTACATCTGCATGAATGCCAATGCTTACATAGATTTTTGTATTTAAAAATGGCAGGCAAAAGAAACGGGTCTGGTTTTATTGGTCAGGCTGATATTGAGCGCCCACTCCCGGCCGCTATCCCACTACTGCCCGATGCGGGGACTTTTGGCTGCTGGGTTTCCCCCCTGGCCCGATTCGCCCCTCCTTAGTAGACCTGCATCCCCCAGACTCCTCCGGGGGATCCATATCTACACCGGGCTTAGTGTGGACGTCCAGTCAACATGGGCCACTCAGCACCAGGACCCCCGACCTCAAACCATCCTCCGATTCCGACCTCCGAGAAGCCGGATTACAGGAGACGCCACGCTCCCAGTCGAAAGAGTAGTTGAAATTCTCACACAGTATGTTAAATTGTTAATAATTCAAATCTTATAAAATAACATGTTTATGTATCACAGCTTTTTAGATTCTCGTGATCATTATAAGTTTGAAATTATAAATTTTCTCGATGTATTTACAATAAATAAGTAAAATTACCTATGAAAGTTCAGCGCCATCTACCATTAATAAATGAAATCAACTTTAGCGTACTCTGATGGGATAGATAATAAAGCCACATTTAAGATAAAGATGGCGTTATTTGCAGTTTTCAAGATATATCAATGATTATTTTCTTATGTATTATTCAATCCGAGTTGTGAGATAAATTTTAATCATTGTAACTAAAAACAAAAACTTTAAATTTAATAATTAATAAAATGTTACGATTACGACCACAAAAACGTTGAAACAGAACAAAAAGTACTCTGTGCAGAACAAACTCCGAGTGGTTTGACAACCGACACAGCTGTTCAATTTGTTTCTTTTGTTTGAAAACTCAAGCAATAGAGCAACGGTGCATTTTAAACATTCGAAGTCGTATTCATTTTATCCAAACAATATCATAAAGATCTCGTATAATTTGCGGTTTCCCAGCATGGAATCCGCTGGTTTGTTAAACTACCAAAGGTAAAAATGGTACCACAAACTTTTTTCTCCTGCCTTCGCTTCTTTTTTGAACTTGCGCGCTCTAATGTATTGATTTTCCTTTCCCAAAATAAGTTAGAACGATGTAAATAAATCATAAAGCGGACCTTTAGCATTTTCTTAGCATTTAGTTTATCAAGCAAGATTTCAATCGGAGTTTCAGGTGTTTTGATATCAGGAATTGTGTATTCTAGGAATAGTGTCGGGGATTCGTCTAGCTTGTCCCCTGTGAAGCCTAGACTCGGAAGATTTGTGGATGTTTATTCGCCCGAGCATCTAAATATAACACCGCGACCAGTAAGTAGTTTATTGACCTATAGCAAAATTTCAATAAGTTCTTCGAATTATTGATGAATGTTCTTGGCATATTTTACAGAAACCAAAATTCACATTCACTGAAGCCAGGGATGTTAGTCCAAACTTACTTACCCCAGAAAAGTTTCCTGAAGTTGTATTTAAATGCAGGTAAGTGTCTAAACACATGTATTTGACCTCAAAGCTC
Source organism: Mesoligia furuncula (assembly GCA_916614155.1). NCBI lineage: Eukaryota > Metazoa > Arthropoda > Insecta > Lepidoptera > Noctuidae > Mesoligia > Mesoligia furuncula. The sequence goes on from OU744794.1 coordinate 8,409,046, forward strand.
AGATATTTTCTATTTTCTTCCTATGAATACTTGTAACAAATAATTATGTCTACAGTCAGTTGTTATGGTGAAATAATAACAAAAACAACTTTTATGTTTGTGTGATTTATTACCAAAAAATGTTTTAATCCCATAATTTCTTGTAGGACTGCAAAAGCCCAGCGCCGTTTCCGGAATGAGTTCAGCAACTGTTCCTTTGAAGGTAACCAAAGCTTCCCGCGCCTGAGCCGCAAGACGCGACCCATGACCATGGAACTGGAGACACCCACCAAACTGAAGCAAGCTGTTGATCTTGTTAGAGGTTTGTGTAATAGTTACTAGTTCTACCTTTTAATATTTGTCAGTAAATCAGTGAAAAATGGATTGATGTAACATTATTATGTGCTGTCTCTTTCAATATAGGGTGTTCAAATAGCTCTATAGCTAACTAGATAGATAGAATATGCTTTATTATACACTTAAATTGCATTGCATTTAAGTTGTGCATTCGGAAAAAATACCACCATGTTTTTTTTTTTATATGGATCATAGGTTAACCAAAACTATTGGTTTTTATGGTAAAAGTCAACAATAAAATCAAATCAATCAACTACAAACTCTGAATATGGCAGACACAAATTCTTAACATTGTCCACAGTTGACGGGCCAAACGGGCTCAGATTCAACACATCCCTAGCAACTGAAGTTGCAGGATCTCCTGCACCATCTCAGACCGAACGCTTACAACAGACCATCAACCCAAGCAAGGCTGTCTTCACCATTGAACCAAACACTTCTAAGGTAAGAAATGATAAACTGCTTTCAGGTTTATTTTCTATTCAATAAGAGCATTGTTTTTCTAATTATCATAGACTCAGTTATGCACAGGTAGCAGTGAAACATTAACAAATACTCTGCTAGCCATACAGCATATAGGTTTTATGTGGGGCTCAACCCCAGACAGACACTAATGTAACTGACCATTTAACCTCTTAGAATAATCTGAATGAGCATTATTTCCTTAGAGAATATAACACTCTCAAAGATATTTCTTATTATATACTTTACCTAATAACAACTTTCAGATTCTAATAGTAAACAACAAAGCCTGTTCGTTGCTGGGCTACTCATCAGGGGAGCTGTGTGGCCTTCGCTTCTCAGATCTGCTCCGCAACAGGAACTGTAAGACGTTCAGTTTACATGAACCTGAAGACTGTGATACTTCGGAAGACGGGACTGTTGTTCTGCTCAGTGGAAAGGTAATAACTTTTAGTTTGTCTTCATAAATGGAACAGCATATCAGTGTAACATACACCACATATACCTCATTGATACTTTTAATTGTTAAATGTTGGTGAAGCAATGGCCAGAAAAACTACTCTTTGAACACCAAATGGCAAGGAACTATTGCTTTCCTTGCCATTTGGTTAATGTTGTGGTAAAAAAAAAATATTAGCAATTTGTTTGTAGCCCGGTTTGTTTGTAGATGGTTTGATTGGTAGTGGAACACATACTAACTAGTAATAGTTGCGATACATGCACGCAAAAGCACACAGGCAAAAGTGCTGAGCTGTTCAGTTGCAAATATTGTGCCAAACATATTGCAGAGCACAAGATTTGATAAAAAAAGTAATTAAAAGATTAAAGAAATCATCTACATACTAATTTAGCTTAGATTTACCATTTCATAATTATAATAAATTGTAGTATTCAAAATAGGTTTTCAACCACATTATTTGGTATTATTAAACCAGTGATTGTAAAGCAATACACAAACCATAACCAGTTTAATAGAATAAAAACCAAAAAGCAAATCAACCAAATATTAACAAACCCAGAAGCTAGTCCTAAACTCTTCAACTGCACTTAAATGACGATTTTCTACATTTTCTAGCTGGGGTAATGCACACATTTCAATGTCCCCTTATTTATTATTGCATCACTTGTATAAATAAATATACATACATACACTCGAAAAATATAACCCTCCTTCTGGCGCAGTCGGGTAAAAAGGGATAAGTTCTATTCTTAGGCCTGTTCCTCACAGCTGCTATAAACGGTTGACCTTTTCATAAATGTCAAACAAGTATACAAATAATGTTGCAGGTAGTTGAACTTATATCAAAGGATGGTGGTTCAGTCCAAGTGTCGTTGTGGATAAGACAGCTGGATAATGATGGGCCATGCTTAGTTGTCGCCGAGCCTGTCAACTGTAAGAATGTTGTGGTAAGTTTTTAATTTTAAACAATCATAGATTTTTATTTATTACTAGCTAACCCGGCGAACTTACCGTAGGCACCGCCTTGAATTACTTTCTTTTTTTCTTGAATTTTCCCATGTTTTAATAGTATTCTGCTATTCGGGGCGGAGACAAATCTAATAAATCAAAGACCATAAAAATCGGCCCAGCCATTCTTGAGTTATAAGTGGCATATCTAACCCGACTTTGTTGATGATGATGATGATGATACTCCCTTTTCCGCACTTAAACTCTCAATCGGTCCGTTGTGCGTGGGGATTCTGGATAACAGAGCCGACTTTGTTTTATTTATAACTGCTCTCAAAACGGTGAAGGAAAACATCGTGAGGAAACCGGCTTACCCTAGAACCAAAAATTCGAAGACATGTGACATCTACCCGCGTGGCGGATTACGGCCCACTCCCTCTCACCGAGAGGAGGCCTGTGTCCCAGCAGTGGGAGCATGATTATGCTATGGGTTGATTTTGTCAAGCACCCTAATTGCGTAACACACTTTCAATCATAATCTGAATCATTTTGAAGGATATATTGCTAATCCATTGCTTCATATGTTCAAAAAAATTGTCTGCTCAACAACGTAAATAACGCAATGAATGTTGTTGAACTATCAAAATTAAAGCCATTGCTACTGTTAGTGTTGCGTAACTATCCCGCTAGTTTCGATAGGCTGATCACTTTCCATTGTAAGATCACTTGATTGATCACTTTCCTAAATCTTTTGTGATGGAGAATTTTAAACTTACATTTCATTGAAGCTACTTGTCCCAATTAAAGTAGAAATGAAATAATAATACGATAAATTATCAGCCAAGACAAAAATAACCTTACGTAATCCCCGAATTCCCAAACGACACCAAACTTTAGTCTCTCATAAGATTTCTTTTTTTAGGGTTCCGTACCCAAAGGGTAAAAACGGGACCCTATTACTAAGACCTCGCTGTCTGTCCGTCCGTCTGTATGTCACCAGGCTGTGTCTCAAGAACCGCGATAGCTAGACAGTTGAAATTTTCACAAATTATGTATTTCTGTTGCCGCTGTAACAGTAAATACTAGAAATAAAATAAATATTTAAGGGGGTCAACAAACGCGATTTTTTCGGCGTTTTTGCCTTGTAGTACGGAACCCGTCGTGTGCGAGTGAGTCCGCCTCGCACTTGGCTTTTTTTTTTTTTCTCTCTAGAAATCATAAGGAAATATACACCGCCCGCAACATAAAACCGAGTTGCGTTTCGGCTGTAAAGCTACGGTTTCCAACAAGGGCGGTGATCGCCACATGCGGCCGTAATGTCCAAATACAAAGCGTTTTTTGACATGACAAATTTTCATAACATCATCCGTTAGAAATATAATCGAAACGCTCTTCTGGGAAACTGTAGCCTCAGGGCATGGGGTCTCATTGCGAAGAGAGAAAAAATAGTTCAAAAAAGCCTCAATAGATGGCGTTATATGTATCGATTTGTTTTTGAAGTTTGTGTATCTGTTTAAATTTGACCATGGAAAAAGTATGTCCTTGTTTTTAAAAATCCCCTTATCACAAAAAAAAGGAATAATGGGCTCCTAGTTCCAAATTCCATGATTTTAACAAATCAATGTTTGCTCACTCATCTAATGTTTATTTCCACCAATATAGATGGCGTTGTTTTCATTTTCTGAGTTTTACTACACAGCTCAATATCTATATTTCTCACATTACCATTTACAATACCTATTGTGATAGAATTCAATATTTATGAAATGCAAATATATAATATAATACAAAATATATTTAGATGTGTAGAAAATATATCTGCCTCAAGTGTCAACTTTTGGCATAAAGGCCTTGAAGCCATGTCAGACACTTTTTGTTTTATAAAGCTAGTACGTTTGTCTGTGTAGAAGAATAGCACCACCCCTTACTTCCCGTGGGTGTCGTAAAAGGCGACTAAGGGTCTCACCGGAGAATGGGCAGCAGCGTTCTCTATGCATTCCACCACCATACCATACTGCGATCGCCAACCCGCCTGCCAAGCGTGGCGATTATGGCAAACCCCCCCAAAATTGGGGGAGGCCTATGTCCAGCAGTGGACGTCTATCGGCTGAAATGATGATGATAATGACGTTTGGTTTACACGTCTTAACACTTATTACTTAAACTGTGATAATTTTAGACTGTATAATAATCTGTAAGTATTTATAATTTAATTGTTTACGATAGTACGTGTTTACTAAATAACTGTGTGTTAAGTAGTAAGTACTATTTTATTGTAAGAATGCCTCGAAGAAGATCCAACCTCTCCCAATGTAGCAGAAATGCTAAAAGGATGAGATTAGTTCGATCACAGGAATCTGAGGAAGGTCGTGAGGCAAAAGGCTCTCTGCACCAGGCTAGGTTTCGTGCTGCAGAAACTTCGACTCAGCGAGAATCTCGACTGAGTTCAAATCATTCTCGAATGATGACAACTCGAAATAGGGAAAACGGGGAACAACGAAAGGCACGTTTATCTGTCGATCGCGAAGCTCACGCGCTATCGCGTGAGTCTGAGACTTTTGCTGTCAGGGAAATCCGCCTGAGCTCCCAGAGAGTACGGACAACAAATGCTCGATTCCAGGAGACACAGGACGAACGGGAAATACGTCTCACTGCCGATCGTGAAGCTCATACACTATCGCGTGAGGCTGAGACTTTCACTGATAGGGAAATTCGTCTGAGTTCTCAGAGGATTCGGACAGCAAATGTTCGGTCTCAGGAAACACAGGAAGAACGAGAAATACGTCTCACTGCCGATCGTGAAGCTCAAGCACTAGAGTCTGAGACTTTCACTGAAATTCGCCTGAGTTCTCAGAGGGTTCGGACAGCAAATGCCCGGTCTATAGACGGTATATGTAATTCAAAATATGCTGCCCGAAAAGTCACTATTCCACGCGGACGAAGTCGCGGGCACAGCTAGTATAAACTAATTGTAAAAATGTCGTATTATTAAAGCTAACTCAAAAACTACTCAAGCAAATTTAATCAAATTTATATCCGCATTGAGAACCTCCTCCTTTTTTGAAGTCTGTTATTATAAGAAGAAAATCTGAAGATAGAAATCGATATTTAAAACATGTTACATAAAAAAACTGGCCAAGTGCGAGTCGGACTCGCACACGAAGGGTTCCGTGCCACAAGGCAAAAACGCCGAAAAAAACATGTTTGTTGTATGGGAGCCCCCCTTAAATATTTATTTAATTTTAATTTTATTACCTATTTATTATTAAAGTTAAAATACAACTGAGTATTTTGTGAATATTTCGGTTTAAAGAAATTTATTTCTCATAAGAACATGCAGTTCGCTTACAATGAGATACAAAGTAATAAGTATGATAATACAGGCTTACAATGAGATACAAAGTAATAAGTATGATAATACAGTACGATACAATTTCAAGTGCCTACCTGTTGCCATTTTTGATATCAAGCAAAAAAGGGCAAAAAAATCGCGTTTGTTGTATGGGAGCCCCCCGTTGAATATTTATTTTATTTTGTTTTTAGTATTTGTTGTTATAGCGGCAACAGAAATACATCATCTGTGAAAATTTCAACTGTCTAGCTATCGCGGTTCTTGAGATACAGCCTGGTGACAGACAGACAGACTGACGGACAGGCGGACAGACAGCGAAGTCTTAGTAATAGGGTCCCGTTTTTACCCTTTGGGTATGGAACCCTAAAAATGGTACCCAAAAATACAATAAAAAAAAGTTATTTAAAAAAATAAAAAACCCGACTGCCGATTTAAAATGGGCTTGTTTTTAGCTTTTCAGTTTTTACCGCAGTCGGGTTTTTTTATTTTTTTAAATAACTTTTTTATTTCCAGCTTTTTAGTTTACAAAATAAATGTGAAAGATTTCGCTGACGATTTAGTTCTTGGTACGTATTTTTTACGATTTTTCACTTCGAATTACTTTTAACCGTATAAGTTGTATATATTTTTGTAAACACCTTTTAAAACCCTTTATTTTGATACCCCACTCGATAGGTTTTGAGAAAAAAAAAATTTTTGAAGATATAATAATGCGCAAAAAATCGGCCATTTTAATTTTGTTTCAATTTTGATATACCCAGTGTCACTCTCACAATTATTAAGACGAATCTAACGGCACCTCTCAAGCTGAAATCGATCAAGCCGTTTAGGCTACAGAGCGTGCCAATGAAATATACATACATAAGTACATACATACATACATACACTCGAAAAACATAACCCTCCTTCTGACGCAGTCGGGTAAAAAAAGAAATGTTTGTTGTTTTCAACTTTGAAATGAAATGAACGACACGATGACGACTCACCCGCGTTCCGAATTGCGTCAAAAGCGATTATATCGCGAATCCGACCAAAGCGCAACGTCACAAAATTAAATACTACTCAATAGTCCTTATTTTTGTGACTATTACATTTGGTCGGATTCGCGATATTTGAGCTTTTGACGCAATTCAGACCGCGGGGGAAGTGTTTTCACATCGCTTGATGAAACTGGAATCTCAAGTCGAATGTTTGAGTTTTCGTACCCCACGTAGTATATGTATAGTGACGGTCATAAATCGGATATTGACACGGCTTTCTTTCTCGATCGACTTTTGGCACGTAAACGGACTCTGACTCTCAATGATATTTTAGTACTTAATATCATTTCTGACTCTGCTGTTATTACGATTGACATTGGCTTTTCCACCTCGGACACTGGAAATTAACATTTACGACGACCCGGCTTGTGTTAAAGGACAAGTTTGGCAGGCAATTTTTGATTGTTTGATGTCTAATAAGACTAATATGCATCAAACATTGTTTGACGTATCTGTCATTATATTTTTTACAAACTTATAATATGTAGTTAACTTCGACGTAGGTACGTAACTATCAAATAACAAATGAAAGAAACAACAAGTCTTCTACGAAACCAAGATCGCAACTCCGTCCGTGTCAGTCCGCGCTTCGAATAAGACGTATAGAAGCTCGAGTGCAATCTCGTTAAACTCGCGAGATCTCGCCCTTTTTTCGTCCGAAATCAATCTCGCTAAAAAAAACCCGAGATCTCGCGATAACGAGATTGCATTCCCAAATATTAGTACTTAGTTAAGTAATAACAGCTTGTAATTAAAGTAAAATGTTTTCTACACACTCGAAACTGACTCTGTTAAAAAAATAACTTTCCCTTCTTAAAATCATCTAATTTGCAGCAAATACCTACCTAATCATTTCAAGAGCTAAGTATTTCGATATTATAAATTTATCCTAATTGACTGAACTACTTTATTAAGTAAGTACTTAAGTATAATAATCTGCGTTGACGTTTGACGCCAAACCTAACAAATAACTAAGTCTGCCGAAAAACATGTACCTAGTTGTACCATTACTACGCTCAAGAAATCATGCGCTATCGCAAAGTAGGCATGCATGAAAGAAAGTAAATATTGCCGAGTGACTGACGTCGTAAGCTTCAGGCTTCGTGTAGACGATGCCGGATCCGCATCGGCGCCGGACCGCATATATGTGTAAACGAATGAAAATCGCGCATGAGCCGCGCCGTCACCGTGCCGTCGCCGCACCGTCGCCGGAATGAAACCGCGTGCACGCGCATTGATGCCCAGTTTAAATAGTAAAGCAACGATCACAGTTAAACGTTTTTTTCTTTATCATTTAAGGTTTCGAATTTTTCATTTAAAATTACACAGATCTCTTGCCACGCTTTTACATTTTTTCTTTTATCTTTATAAGATTCACTTGTTTTGTCCCATAATACCTCCCTCTCTTGTCTGTGTGGTGCCGGACTTAAAGAATTGCACCACCCCTTACTTCCCGTGGGTGTCGTAAAAGGCGACTAAGGGTCTTACCGGAGAATGGGCAGCAGCGTTCTCTATTTATTCCACCATCATACCATACTGCGATCGCCAACCCGCCTGCCAAGCGTGGCGATTATGGCAAACCCCCCCCCCCCCCCCCCCCCTCCCGATTGGGGGAGGCCTATGTCCAGCAGTGGACGTCTATCGGCTGAAACGAATCGACCTCCCTCTCTTGCACTAAATTAATCAATAACTCATAATCGAAGTCATCCTTTAGTATTTTTTTATCGGGCACATGTGAACATCGGCGCAAGCGACGGGCTACTGAGCATTGTTCATGTACACAAAATGGCGGCACGGCGGCGCGGCGGTCCGACGCATGCACGGTGCCGGTGCGGCGCCGGCGCGGCGACGGTGCGGCGCAAGCGCGATTTTTATTCGTATACACAAACATGCGGTCCGGCGTCGGTGCGGCACCGGTCCGGCTCCGGTGTCGTCTACCCGAAGCCTTAAGGTCACAGGGCGACCTTAGTTTTGTAGTACAGAAGTACCTACAGTATGGTTTTAACGCCATCTATTTGTGTTTGTGTAAAATAACTGCTCGCGGCCCACAAGCTAGCGAGTCAACGCTGCTAGCACCATCTAGCGGCGACGTGAGTGAAACAAGCCGCGCTCAGCCACTTTAGAAAATAAGCCGAATAGGCCGAAGAAATGACGTAATTACGGCGGTCACGTTTCTTTGTATGAGATGGGGTATCTGTACGCTAGTATTTTATTATCTGTGCTCAGGGTTTCGAAAATTAGAGGTCAAACATTTATTGACTGATTGGAGCATAATTAATTACTACCATGCTAAAAAATACATTTTTTTTCAGTTAACAGTAGAAGCCGACACCGGCATTGTCTTATCGTGCGAGGGTGCCTCAGCGGCTGCACTATTCGGGGCAGAGTCGCCCGACAAACTAGTGGGAGTGCCTCTCGCTTCACTCATACCTAACGCGCGCCTGCCTTCTTATGATGCACCTATGCCAAGGAATATGGCTAAGCAGAAACTTACAGGTAAAGGAATTTAAAAAAAAAATGTGTCTAGTAGTTTTTCAGTTCTTCCAAGCCACATGCTGCAAGCTCTTCGCCTAAAGCGCCTCGCTACTTTACTCCTGTAGCGGTATCTACAACGCCACATGCGAACAACGCGTCATACTGACGTCACGCAAAATCCTGCATCTCGCAAACAGAGTTTACCGCACAACTAGAATAGATACAACGGCCCGACAAGAATCATTGGGCAGTTGCCTGCCAGACACACTACCCGTCTGTTTAGAGGATCCTCCCTTTTCATAGAGAATGAGTGAAGTTTCCACCCTGTTCCTCATACCTCTATACTCCTACCTAATTTCTTTTGATTCTCTGACAAATAAAATTAAAATGCTAACTACTTGAATCATTTCAGAGGCAATTCTCATAATTTTAAGAATGTTCACAGTCTGATCTCAGTCTCAATCTGTCAGAGGTACATCTCAGCCTACTCCTTTAAGAGTAAACTAGTCACAAGCTCGAACTCACTGATGGTCATGGCCAAAAAGCACGCTGTCTCACCTGGCTTCGTGTCCGACAGAGCTAGTATCAGTGATAAGCAGTTAGACGCTAGTCTACATGAACAACGTCTAGTTCTCACGCACATAAACACCGTTCCGTACTGATAGGCGCGTAAAAAATTCAAAGTGCTTCGGAAAATCGAGTTTTATGAAAAAAAAGTAATTAAAAATAAAAAAAAACCGACTGCGAAACTGAAAAGCTACAAACAAGCCCATTTTAAATTAAATAAAAGTTGGAAGCAGGCGGGACCCATTTGAATTTGGAAATATAATATAAATGGAATGGTATGGGTCCCGCCTGCTTCCAACTTTTATTTAATTTAAAATGGGCTTGTTTGTAGCTTTTCAGTTTCGCAGTCGGGTTTTTTTATTTTTTAAATTACTTTTTTATTTCCAGCTTTTTAGTTTACAAATGTGAAAGATTTCGCAAACGATTTAGTTCTTGGTACGTGTTTTTTACGATTTGTCGCTTCGAATTACTTTTAACCATATAAGTTATATATATTTTTGTAATCACCTTTTAAAACTCTTTATTTTGATACCCCACTCGATAGGTCTCGAGAAAAAAAATTTTTTTTTTAAAGACATTGCGCCAAAAATCGGCCATTTTAATTTTTTTTCAGTTTTGATATACCCAGTGTCACTCTCACAATTAAGACGAATCTAACGGCACCTCTCAAGCTGAAATCGATCAAGCCGTTTAGGCTACAGAGCGTGCCAAAGAAATATACATACATACACTCGAAAAACATAACCCTCCTTCTGACGCAGTCGGGTGAAAACCACTGCATAAATCAATTACAAATAAAGATTATTGAACTCTTCGATAACTGAGCTTTGTCGGTACGGACTTGTTTTTGAAGATTTTATAGTTCTTTTAATATTTATTTACACCCAAAGTTACGTTAAAAAAATTGCAAGAAAAACTAATCTTTGTTGGCTCATAACTTTTTAATGGCTTTTTATTTTACTATTCTGTTTCCGTACAGAAAAAATTAATAATATGTCAAAACAATATCATGTGTAACTTTGGATGCACAATTTCAATCAGTGGAGTAATACTCTCCCGAAATTTGCATGAAAAAAATATCGACTAGTGGCACCTAGACTTATAGCCAATACAGGCTTGACGGTATATGTAAGTATGCAGTAGTCCCAAAAAAGGCCACAGGCCTCGCATGTGACATCCGAAGATATCAATCAATGTAAATAAACACAGTAAAACAATATATTTCTTTACAGGAAGAACGCTGGACGGCGGGTGTTTCCCGCTATGCTTGTGGATATCAAAACCAGATACCACAGACAACTCCCTATGGTCCACTGTCTGTGGTGTCAAGTCACACAGACCTGTGTTTGAAGTCAATGTCAGGGTAAGAAATTAAAATACTTAAGTGTTTGTTTTTCATGATCACATAATAATTTCAGGCATAGCTATTACTTCTTCAGTACGTTTTAGAAAACAATATAATGAAAAAATGAATTTAGTCAAAATCTAGATTAACACACTAGCCAAGTAGCCACGTCTATCTATAATATAAAAATGAATCGCTGAAAGTGTTACTAAGCGCAAATCTCGAGAACAGCTGAACCGATTTCGCTAATTCTTTTTTTTAGAATATTCCTTGAAGTACTCCTCGTACTTCAAGGAATATTCTAAAAAATTCTGGTTCTTACGCAGAGAAAAATTTAATATATCTATGGGAGTAGGGTAGGAGTGGTGTAGGAGTAGGTTAGGAGTAGGGTAGAAGTAGTGTAGGAATAGGGTAAGAGTAGGGTAGGATTAGTGTAGGAGTAGGGTAGGGTAAGGGGTAGGACACCACGCAAACGAAGTAGCGCCGGGCAGCTAGAAATAATTTATATGGCAAAACAACGTTTGCCGGGTCAGCTAGTTTCAATATAATGCATGAGTCGTGTTCGTGAACGGGCGCCGTCAGTAGGGACTTGTCACCTCTTAGCACCAACGGTTTATTTGAATTGTTTGCATGTTTTTATTACGGACGCTTTTAACGAACTGCATCGTTCTCACATGCATAATTTCAACATGAATGATGAAACCAATATTTTTATTTAAAAGAGCGTCTTTGGAGTTTCTTGCCCGTTCTTCTCCATAGGAACCTACTACGCTTTGGTATGGGCAACTAGCTGTCTGCCTGTTTGCCTAAAGCCTTTGAGTTTGAACATTTGCTTTTTTTTAGTCCAGTATTTCATTTCCATGCAATAACCTAAGCCTTCTACACAATTCCCAGGTCACCTACAACGTCAGCGGTCTCCTAGTAGTTGACGAGAGCGGTATAATAACCGCCTGTAACCACCACTTCGCCATGCTGACCTTCGGCAAGCCGCACACCGAGGTCATAGGCCATCACATTGAGGATGTCATACAGAACTTCTGTCAGGCGGCCGATATTGTGAAGATGCCTGAAAGAAACAGGAATATGACTCTGTCGCCGGTTAATAATGTTGATAATGGTTCAGGTATGTTGAAAAAATACAAATGAATAGTTAGAGAATTTTATTGAATTTTTTTTTTGTTTAGCCTTTCTGTCCCACTGCTGGTCAAAGGCCTCCCCCATTTCCTTATACTGTGCCTTCTCCGTCCAGTCGGTCAGGAACGAGTCTAAATCGTCACGCCAGTCTTAGGCCTGCCTCGGTGGCGACGTCCATCTTCAGGCACCCACTGTGTGACGATCTTATCCCATCTGTGTGGATGCCTCCTATAAGTGTGACCCGCCCAGTCCCACTTCAGCCTCGCAGACTTGACTTTATTGAATTGCTCCTTTTTTTTCGCGGGCTTCAGTCGGAATTTTCTTAGACGACACACGTTGTGTACATGAAAAGACATTTGAGAATTTTAATCACTAATATTATAAATGCGAAAGTTTGTGAGTATGTGTGTGTGTTTATATATTGGTTACTTCTTCACGCTCAAACAGCGGGACCAATTTTGATAAAATTTTGTATGGAGGTAGCTGGTACCCTGGATTAACATATAGGTTACTTTTTATCCCGATATTCCCAAAGGATCGACACTTATGCGAGTTCAAAAGCGTTTATTTTAACTTGTTAGAAAAAAAACCTCATTATTTTCTCCCATGTATGATTTTGTAAGTTTCAAATGAGAAGAAAAACAGTAAAATTTTGAAAATGATGCATAAACTATTTACTTTCCGAAATATAATAATAATAATAATTCCATTTATTTCGGACAGAGTCCATATAAGTGTTAGTAACAATTTTCTTAAGATCTATGTTAGTAGGTATCTAATACAAAGTAAACTAAAAACAAAAACATAAACATTACAATTTTTCCGTTACTATTCCCACCCAGTGTGCCTGTATGGGACAGTCATAACGGGACGCAATCATTTGCAAAATGCTGTTGGTGCTACCGCGCAGTCTTTGCAATGATGACGCCACTTTCTTACGCATTACAGCGTGGAAACCGTCAACTCGCGCATCTGATAACATTTGCGACGCACTGCAGTGCCGCGGCAACCCCAACAGCATTCTGAACGCATTATTATACTGACTACGCAGGACGTTGTAGGCTCGTTGCGTATACCGAACCCACAGGCCGCTCGTGTAAAAAGATTGACAATATGCCCTAAAAAGTGTCATCTTTACTTCCTTAGTACATCGAGCGAACCTACGGGCCAGCATATTGCTCCTAACCGCCAACGCCCTGCGTTCTCTTTCTATATCTGGGTCTTCTTTTAAGTCCTCCGTGACCAGATGACCCAGATATTTAAAATGTTTCACAATTTTTAACGCCGTTCCATCAACCATGATCGGGGGCACTGTACTAGGCGTCTGTTTTCCTGCCCTAAAAATGAGTACCTCACTTTTCTGTGAGTTGTACCTTAGACCATGCTCGGAAGCGTAGCGTTCACAAATCTTAACCAATGTCCTCAAGGCGTTGATCGAGGGGGCCAGCAGGACCATGTCATCAGCATAGCTTATGTTGTTGACACATGTTCCGTCAATGTAGCATCCGACATGCGTCCTGCTGAGCTCCTATATCAACTGGTTCACATAAAGGCTGAAAAGGCCGGTAGATGTAATATAACCTCTTTATTTATTGTTCCAGCATCAGACACCGACGACGATTCCTGCGGTGCATTCAACGGCAGTCAGAAATCCGCCTGCATGTCCCTAAACGTCCATCCATCCATCCTGTCCACCACGAGAGAGAAGTCGTCCAGCGCCCTCTGTCTCGACAAGTCCTGCAGCTTGGTCACCCACACTCCCACCCCCACCCAAGACATGGTCTCCAGCATCAGTACTACGGAACAACGAAACGATATATCCGCCCTGCCTGACATCACATCCGGGATGTCGGGCATATCTATAGAGGAAGAGAATTATTGTCACAGCAGCATATCGAAATCTCGGAGCGAGAACATACTGCGTTCTGAACAGAGTAATCCTGCGAGGCCTATTGCCAAGCCTACGGAGAAATCTGATTCTATTTATTATACTTCACAGCATTCTCAGGAAGTAACTCCGACTGGGAATACTCCTAGAGTGAGGCTTAACGATCCTTCTTTAAGACTCTCCTTCGATTCAAGTAAATATAGGTCCTTAAAAGCTAATCTACCAGGGAAAGATGATAAGACGAGTTTGTCTTTAGACTTCTGTGACTCAAATGAGACTAGTGCAGACTTCCTGACTCCTATAAACGAAATGCCGCCCCCTGGTTGTGAGATTGAAGACTTGCCGAAACACAACGGTAATGAAAGTGTGGATAGCTTGAGTAATGATAACGATTTGGAGACACAGACTGAATCTGCACCTAGGAAATTGTATTCTGGTAAGCTGAATGTGTTTATTGGTAATTTTGTTTCGTTTTTTTATCTTATCATAATTATGCTGCACCAGGTGACGTCATCTCGTCAACACCGGATGTCGCTGAAACCAGCGCTGGGGCTATCTCGCATGTTTACCGAAAATAAACGTATTTTCTTTCATTGTTTATTGTTTGGGCTAAATTTTTCAACACCTTTTTTTTTAATATGGGGACACAGTTATCCAATACAGTCTGTTAGACATCAATTTTATTCCATGGTTAAAACTTATCTGTCATTTGAAAAATCAGCCCTTAGTCTAGTAAGCACTAAGAAACAGGTAAAAATCTCAACTCTGAGAAACTTGACAAATCAAATCTTCCACTACCGTCCAACAACAGATTAATCACAACATAAACACGTAGGACTTCGAACTGTGCTGGAACACAGGCCTCATATTTGTGAGAGGGGACTAAAGGTGCACCTCTGCCTAACCCTTCGGGAAAAATAGTCGTAATGTTGTGTAAAAATGATTTAAAATATAATTTTATTTTATACTTACTTAATTATTTTTTTTTTTTATAAAAAAAATGTTTGACCCGTAAGACTCATTCGTGGATCATTGGCAGTAGTTACGGGTCGTCAGAAGCCCGAAAGTCTGCCAACCAGTCTTACCAAGGGGTATCGTATTACCTAGTAATTGAGTTGTGGAGGTCAGATAGGCAGTCGCTCCATTTAATATACTTACTGGTATTCAGCTGCATCTGGTTAGACTGGAAGCCTACCCCAAAATAGTTGGGAAAAGGCTAGGCAGATAATATAATTTTTTTTTTATTTATTTAAAAACATTGCATTGTCGAGCCAAAAACCCGTAATTCTTTAACTTTTTCTTCCACAGACGACGCGCCCGAAACTCCGTGCGCACCAAAGCGCATAGTGCGTACGTTAGTAATGACGTCAACGCCGCAGCACTCACGAAATAAAGCGGAACCTTGCGAGTGCGCGACCGACTGCCAACATAAAGACGGCACCTACAGGGGGGTCGTGCTGCACAAGGATGGCACTCATCTAAGTGAGTACTGTGATGTAAACATTGATAAAAAGTCTTTGCCTTTTCCAATAAATCCCCCTACTCTTAATAACTTTCTCGCTGTCTCGCTGGTCATGCAAGCGAATGCTAGACGAACTAAACAGACCAACAAGAACCATTTTTAAATACATGACGGAGAAGGTATGGTGTGTTTCGTTATCATCAGGCATAATTTAATTACTGTGGGCGAACTATGGGCAGTGTTGGTTATTGCGCAATAGAAAAACCGCTTACAGTTCAAATCAGATTAAAATTTCATGAAGTTTAATTACACTAGCGAATCACACACTGTAGGTACAACAACGATACGGAACACGCGACAGTTTCTGAGCACATGTTGTCCGTACGGTGTCCAATGGTCAAGTCCTCCGCTTCACCTCGAAGCTCGCTCTCCTCGACCCCCCACGGACTCAGGCTAGACTCTGTCCAGCGCCGCCAGATGGCGCTGACGTTCCGAATAGTCAAACGGATGACATATTTCCGACATACCATATCACACTAATATTATAAAGGGAAAAGTTTGTGTGTGTGTTTATATGTTTGTTACTTCTTCACGCCCAAACGGCTGAACTAATTTTGATAAAATTTTGTATGGAAGTAGCTGACTCCCTGGATTAACATATAGGCTACTTTTTATCCCGATATTCTCACGGGATCGTCACTTATGCGGGTGAAACCGCGGGGCGCAGCTAGTGTAAAATAATTATTAAACTGTCTGTAACGCAACTGCCGCTCTTTTCCAGATGTCCTCTACACAGTATCAAGCATGCAGCTGAACACGGGTTGTCGTGTCCGCTGCGTGTGGCTCGGCGTACAGCTAGAGGACACGGTGCGACACACCACGCTCGCGTCCAGTGTCGCGTCCACGGCCGACAACTCGCTAGTCCTCGTTAGTAACACTGTGGTATAGTATGTCTTGTGTATTAGTTAAAAAATAGTAGTACGGAGTATACTACATTCTTTTTAGTATATGCGAAACCCGAAACACGTGTCTAGTATTTTTATGTAAAGAATCTTATGTACAAAATTTCAAAACTGTATCATGAAACATCACAAAGTTATATGCTTGTTAAGATACCTGTTTGTCTGTACAAAAACATTCTCACCCGCGCCGTCTTGCGCTCATTGATAATAGTACCTAGGTACCTAACCGTTCGGCGCGGAGAATGGATAATCTACGTAGTGTCGCTCGGTGTCCAACTTTTAACCTTTTTTAAATATTTTTGGGACCAAATATAACATGGGTAAAAATTATTGGAATCGATTCAGTTACTTATTCCGAACAAACTATATTCAGGTTTCGCATAATTATACTAAAAATAACGTTGTATAAAGGGTTAAATTAAATTAGCTGGCGAAACTACGAGACGTGACGGGTATCAATGGCGCCGAATCTGTTGTTCACAAACTAAACTAAATTTAAGTTCATGCATTTTTTTCTTTCTATTTCATTAAGAAAAGGACAGAAGATAAATATTAGTTTAGTCCTGTCAAATTAAGATACTCCATAGACAACTTTAGACGAGATTAAAAAATTGGCTACTAAACATACGTCAATTTACGCCAGGCGCTGACTAATTTGACAGGACTAAACTAATATTTATCTTCTGTCCTTGTCTTAATGAAATAGAAAGAAAAAGATGCCTGAACTTAAATTTAGTTTAGTTTGTGAACCAACAGAATCGGCGCCACTATCTAACACAATATTACAAAAAAAAAGTTATTTAAAAAAATCAAAAAACCCGACTGTGGTAAAAAACTTAAGTTGAAAGAAACTGAAAAGCTAAAAACAAGCCCATTTTAAATTAAATAAAAGTTGGAAGCAGGCGGGACCCACATAATTTTTATTGTATTTTCAAATTCAAATGGGTCCCGCCTGCTTCCAACTTTTATTTAATTTAAAATGGGCTTGTTTTTAGCTTTTCAGTTTCTTTCAACTTAAGTTTTTTACCGCAGTCGGGTTTTTTGATTTTTTTAAATAACTTTTTTTATTTCCAGCTTTTTAGTTTACAAATTTGAAAGATTTCGCAGACGATTTAGTTCTTGGTAGGTGTTTGTTTGCGATTTGTCACTTCGTATTGCTTTTAAGTATATATGTTGTATATATTTTTGTAATCACCTTTTAAAACCCTTTATTTTGATACCCCACTCGATAGGTTTTGAAAAAAAAAATTAAAAAATTATTTAATATGGCGTCCAGTAGTCGCCATATTGAATTTTCACTAACGTCATGTCTTTAGTGACACTCGCCGGACTAAGAGGAATCGATTAACGTGTGAATCATAAAAATCGGCCCAGGCGTTTGGTCTGTATAGTGCTTCAAAGGAACATATAAACATACATACATAGGCTGATGAACACATTACCACTCCTTTGCGTCGCGCAGTCGGGTAAAAACAAACTGATTTTCTGAACTCGTGTTACATGTAACCTCATAGGAGTTTGAAATATGTGTTTTAAAAACAGTTTTTAGTTATTATTAGTTATTACTAAGACTCCGCTGTCCGTCTGTCTGTTTGTCACCAGGCTGTATCTCATGAACCGTCATAGCTCGACAGTTGAAATTTTCACAGATGATGTATTTCTGTTGCTGCTATAACAGCAAATACTAAAAACATAATAAAATTAATATTTAAGGGGGCTCCCATACAAGAAACGTGTTTTTTTCTGCGTTTTTGGCTTGTGTGTTTTACGGAACCCTTCGAGTGCAAATCCGACTCACACTTGGCCAGTTTTTTTTTTTATCTTGTTTGTATTCGATACCATCTGTGAAGTATCGCTAGCCTAATTATGTAGGTATAGCTCCGAAAAGGTAATTGTTTTTCAAATCAATTTAAATTACATTATTGCACAACAGCTATCATTTTTTTTATCTTAAAAATCTATAACCAACTATGTCATCATAACATTATCTTTATAATATTATATCATTATCTTATACCCAAAGAGCAAGCATAAGCGTGTCCAAAATTTCAAGTAAGTAATGTATTTTATAAATTCAAGTAGCTACCTTTTCTTAAAAAGTGCATTAAAAAATCAACTCTATTTATTTTTCTATTAGGGTAACAAGTCGGCGAGCAGCAGGCCTCAGTCGATGTCGCTAGTGAGTCAGTGTGGCGACGAGCAAGTGTCCGGCGAATACAATAAACATTATGTTACGCTCAAGCAGATTGGTAAGCACACATGAAATAATTTGAAAGAATTAAAATGGACATTACATTTTCTTCTATGAGCGTCTTATAACGGACTTTTCTAAAATAAAGTGGTACATATTCAGAACAGAAAATTAAAGATCATATTTCATCTTACGAGTAGTATATATTTTTAACTATTTCTTAAACACCAACAAAAGCATTTTCAGTAATATTGACATCGTGCCTGTCTGTGTGATCGCTTAGATCTTCTAAAGCACACAAAGGATTTGTATGCGGTTTTCACCGTCAATTAGAGCATTTATTACAGAAAGTCTTTGTGTATAATACATTCATATTTATTTTAGATATAGCATAAAAATCTCGATGTTTTGACTATAGTCCGACTTTTAATTAACTGCAGTAAAATGACACTTCATGCATAACTCATTTCGGACTGAGTTTAGAGATTTATGCATGTCAAATAAGTTTCGTTTGTTACACTATTCTGTACTATAAAAACAAGATTTGGTTGATGGCCGCGAAAAATCAAAAAGACGCCAATTTCAGTAATTTAAGTAACACAAGCTGTCATTTTACTGCAGCTAATTAAGGAGCATCATACGATCTGCTCTTGGACATTTTCCCGCTAGATGGCGCTGAAGTCAACATTTTTAGTTTATTTTGTTTTATGTGTAATTGGCACATTATTAAGTCGTAAAAGTAGTGGACGCGGTTATCGGACATTACACTTTATTGAATTTGGTCATAACATTGCCTCAAAATCCACCCAATTCGACACATAACTGTTAGATAAAATCTGCCATTGAATACAGGTCGTTTACACACACAGACGTAAGCGAGTACTTCCATACGTTTATAAGAATAGACCACTAGATGGCGTGTATTTAAAAAATGCGCCGCCTGCTACGATATTTATATGAAAAATGAAATGCGTTTCTTGAGAATACTGTGCCTGTGCGTAGTACTCGCAACCAGCGTGCGTGTATGACCAGATTTATGAACGTAAACGAGAGAAAGGGAGTATGTAAGGTATCGTAGCAGGTGGCGTTCTGTAGTTTCTACCTACCCCCATGGGGAAAACTCATGAGTATGATGATAGAATAATAAAAGTCAAGCATTTATATAAAATCATTTAATAATCAAACTAGGTTGAGAATCAGCACTTTTCGAATGTCAAAATTACAATAAGACAGTCCCCCAAAACGCCCGCTCTTCACCACTTCCTAGAGCTTTACCTGGAAAGAAGTGGCGCAACAAACTCCCAGCAGGACAGCTGTCTGTTCAGTTACAAAAACTTCATCTACACAGTTTATAAAGATAGTTTTATTAGAATACCTTACACCGTAATTAATTATCAAATAAAAGTATTTGAAGTGACACAAATGAAGCCTGATACATGATTAAATTTATAGCATAATCAATTATTACAATAATTACAGATATTACACATAACATACACAAGAAAAAAACAAAAGATAACAACAAATCAAAAAAATACAATTCAGTATGCGATTACATCTACCCAGGTAGGTGAAAAAATATTTTATAATGTTAGCCCTCTTATCAGTTTTTAGAAAAATAAAAATCTAAAGACCAGCTTATTGAGTTCACCAGGTGGTTATCTTACATAATAAAGTATTATTTCACCTTTTCATTTTATAGTAAATACAAATAAAAAGTAATATACAATGATAATGTTGATTATAAACAAACTACTACAAAAATAAGCCTCTTGATTTTATAGTAAAATACAAATAAAAAGTAATATATTATAGTGTCGATTCTAAACAAACTACTACAAAAATACAATATAACAAAAATCGTTTGACTTGATGATTTCACCATGTGCCGTGAGTCTTTTTGTCCACTGCTACAAGGCTGCTGCAAAGAGAAATACCTTTACTTAGTATATAATTATGTTACTTTGAACAAATATTATTTCCTATTCATTTCAAAATGTCATTTACCATCAATCTCCAAAGCTGCTCTAAAATTAAAATTAAACTTTACTATTTGCTCGAATTTCCAACTGATGTTGATGGACGATTTTTCACTAGAATAACATAATAATATATTTTAGACATTGAAATTGATACAATTTATGAAATTAAAAAAATTGCCTTGTGTGCCAGTATATACTGGTACACACGGCTACATAATTAACCAGCTATACATTTCCAGTATAAGCTGATCTCGCATTGTATAAGATTTCCATATAATGGGAGGTCAGCTTATACTGGAAATGTATAACTTGATATCTAGCCGTGTATACATACCATTCAAATCTACACATTTAGCATTTTTTTGACCATGTCTCAATATGATTTCTGGCAGAATACAACTTTGTTCCTTTCGATTTATGTATTTTTTTTAATGTGTCCCTGGGTGTGGTCTGCTTTTTCTATACAGTTCCATACCATTTGTGTCCAGTAGCAAGCGATCATCCTGAAAATAGAATATGTTTTTACTAGAAAATATCAATGAAATATAATAGATGGTTATGTAACATACAAAGAAACAATACTGTACCATGATAATCAAAGCATTTCTTACTGGTACTGACAATTTCTGACTTATTATATTTCCATTTGCAGCTGTTTTATTGACATTGCAGTAATAATGCTTGCAGTTTTCATGTATTCCGAATACAAAAGCGGGCTATTTCGCAAATCTGCTACTCTCACTGATACACATTATAATTTTCCATGCCACTAGTGTAACCTTCATCACGTTGGCTTCAAAATATTTCGCCCGTAAAGTGGGAGCTTAGTGTTGGCAAACATCTAAAAAAAGTACAAATATGAATACAGAATATGCTTCACTGGTCTTGAGATGTCAATACAAATTTGATTTATTTATTTACCTTGTATAGTTCCCCCTCGCCCTCGACCCTCGACCTGTGCCCTCGTATAGTTTTTGATTACATGATTCTTGCGTTCATTTTTTTTGATTATGTTTCCATCTCAGACCAAAGTTCCTATATGACACTTTCTCTTTCAAGTTTGCAAACAGAGAAGTCTCCGTATCCAATAAAACTCAAATAGGGAAGTTGATGCATTTCTTCACTCTTTTGAAAGCCTTCCACAATAATTAGTGACACCATTGCTGTAGGCGGTCCAGTAAAATTTTTGCAACAATTATGTGCTTTCATGTCCATGTCTCCTTTTTTCATAATATTGACACATATAACAATATTTGTTTTGAACACCAAGAAATAGACATTTCTTAGTTTCTTTACCAACAATGCAGGCCTGAAAAGGAAAAGCAACACTTGTAAATATTGCACATAGTAAAAAGTTCATACAGAACCAAATATGTGTTTAGTAACGGAGTAGGTATGTAAGGTATCTTAGCAGGTGGCGTTCTGTAGTTTCTGCCTACCCCCATGAGAAGAAGGTATATGTTTATGTATGTGTGTTTGGTAATACATTAACTTACCATACAAGAACATGAATCAAAGTTGTAGCCATATGAC
The DNA here is from genome assembly GCA_916614155.1 of Mesoligia furuncula. Classification (NCBI taxonomy): domain Eukaryota; kingdom Metazoa; phylum Arthropoda; class Insecta; order Lepidoptera; family Noctuidae; genus Mesoligia; species Mesoligia furuncula. Next base: position 8,431,183 of record OU744794.1, read on the forward strand.
CTTTTCAGCCATCATCCAACTACATACAGTAACATATGGAACACCGTCTGAAGATACATGACCTTTTTGAATAGCAACTGACCTTTCTTGTTCACCAGCAGTTTTAATTTCCTCTGACAAATGTTCAAACCACACACTGCCTAATTTTTTTTCAACACGACGAGAAGAAGGTATATGTTTATGTATGTGTGTTTGGTAATACATTAACTTACCATACAAGAACATGAATCAAAGTTGTAGCCATATGACCTTTTCAGCCATCATCCAACTACATACAGTAACATATGGAACACCGTCTGAAGATACATGACCTTTTTGAATAGCAACTGACCTTTCTTGTTCACCAGCAGTTTTAATTTCCTCTGACAAATGTTCAAACCACACACTGCCTAATTTTTTTTCAACACGACGTTTAGTCATTTATTTGGCGACATTATTGGAATATTCATGAGACTTGTAATGTGAGCTGATTGAGTGTAATAGCTACCAGCAGTCGCAGTTGTCCACAAAAATGCAGTATTTATTTTATTACTGCTCTCCGTAGTGCTTCCACGCAATTACCAGACATAGTGCACTTGAAAATTAATTCACTTCTCATCTCACTAACAAATTCAATTTGTGAAGATTCACACATATTTCGGTCTTTCCAATTGGAATGCCCATTCAATTACATTCTTCAGGTCCACAATGCGATACCCAGATATCGCAGATAAACATTTCTTTGGAACAGTTTCCACAGTCAATTGAAATCACAGAACACATTATATACTCCTATCCATTGAAATTAATCAGTTTCAGGATTAGAGAAATCTGAAATAGAAAAACAAAAAAATAGTACAATACTTCTATAAACTCAGTATTTGAATAAAATTTAATACTATCGAATTTCACAACCGTACAATGAGATCTCAGAATTTCCTAGTCGTATTTTATACCTGTAACACCTTTTTCACGTGTATTATGCAAATAAATTATTTGATTTGATTTGTATTTAAGCATTCTTTCTACTAGAAAAGAATTGCTACCTACTATTTAGATTATCTGGGGGCACGGGAGTGCCCCCGCCAAGACGAGCCAAGCGAAGCGCAAGGGCACTACCTACCTTTTCTCGAAGCACTTCGTCGTATTTTTGAACCCTCTTAACTTGGCTTTGGATTATACCAGATAAACCAAATTTTCGGGATATGATGTCAGTGGTTGACTTTAAACATATAAAGTTTCAATTGCATAGCTCTTATACTTTAGATTTTATTGATATCTAAAATACCCCGATTTCGTCACTGACTCACTGACTGATGATCATCAATATTCTTAAGGTTCTTCCTGAAGTCCTAGAAAGCTGAAATTCGGTATGTAAGCTAGTAATAGTACACAAACAACAAAAAAATCTTAAAACTTGAAACTTTTACCCCCCAACCCCTTAAACTAGGGGGGGAAAGTTTGTATGAGACTTCCGTAAATTTTGATGCTAGAGGTCTGAAAATTTATATAGGTGGTCCTTGTTATAAATTAGGGAATGCAGAACCGGTTCTGTTTTAAAGAACCGGGATTTTCGGGACCTTCTGGCTAAAGAACCGGGATTCCCGGTACTTTCGATACTTTCGATACTTTAAGTAAGCCTTTAAAAGGGGAGGCAGTCACCTCCTTCTGCGAAGCAGTCATGCTAGCGAAGGAGGTGGCGGGACGGTTCAGGGAGAGAGCCTTCCGTCTCAGCCGCCGCGGGGGGCGCTCAGGCGTCGGGAGCCGCGTGACGACTCCCGGCCACCGTAGGCGCGGGCCTGCGGGCGGAGAGTAATGGGTAGCTCACCGCCCGATCAGGATCAGGCCCGTGCCGGACGGCGCGTACGTGTTCCACGCGCGCCTCAAATAGATGTCAACATCGAGGAGGACGACGCTGCGCGGAGAACGCTGACCGTTAACAGGCTTCGGCCCTAAGGGGCTTAGGGCCGAAGCCTGTCAACGGTCAGCGGGATTAAGATGAAGAGTTGAAACGGAGAAAGTAAAAGAAAGACGAAATGACAGGGCAAAATAAAAACATTTAAATCAAATCAAATAAAACGTTTTATTTCTCGTTTTATTGGTAACTGCGCATATTCTACCAGCAACATCTTTATTAACATTAAAACATTCTTGTACCTAATCCTAGATAATATTTATCAGAAACATTTATTAAACATCTTCTCCAAACAAATGATTTAAAATCTTAAATTTACATGACCCCTATTGCGATTCTGCAGAACCAAATTATAATTTAAAACTTGCGTAATATCTATAAAAAAAAAGAAAAGGAACTGGAGTTTTAGCGTAGCATTAATCAGTCTCTCAATATTATTGATTAGATAATCTTAACCGACATATTTTAAATTATTATTTATTAACATAATTCATCATCATCATTTCAGCCGAAAGACGTCCACTGCTGGACATAGGCCTCCCCCAAGCACCTCTACTTCGATCGGTTCTGTGCTTCTCGCATCCATCGGGTTCCCGCGGCCTTCACAAGGTCGTCAGACCACCTTGTGGGAGGCATTCCAACGCTACGTATTCCGGTACGCGGTCGCCACCCCGAACATTTCGGCCCCATCGGCCATCTGTTCTGCGAGCAATGTGCCCTGCCCACTGCCACTTAAGTTTGGCAATTCTTCGGGCTATGTCGGTTACCTTGGTCCTCCTGCGGATCTCCTCATTCCAGATTCGATCACGCAGGGAAACTCCATAGCTCTCTTCATTGCCCTTTGGGTGACTTTCAGCCTTCTTATAAGGCCCATTGTGAGTGACCACGTTTCAGTGCCATAAGTCATCACTGGCAACACGCACTGGTCAAAGACTTTCGTCTTGAGACTGACCGACTGACTGAGGTATGTGTGAGGTATGTGGGAAGATATTGTGTAGCTTCCCGAACGCTGCCCAGCCGAGTCGGATTCGACGATCGACCTCTTTTTGCGAAGTTAGACCTACCTAACTGGACAGTTTGTCCTAGGTAAACATACTCGTCCACGACTTCGAGTATAATGTCTCCGATCTTTATGAGAGTGGGTGTAACATGAGCATTTGACATGACCTTCGTTTTGTCCATGTTGAAAGAAAGAAAGAATGAAAGAAAATACGTTTATTTGCAGTAAACATGACGCAATGAAGAACATAAACGAAAAAAAAAAAAGAATGGGTTGGGGGAAACATGCGTCACATCCACGCAAAACGGCTATCGCTCAGCATTATGCTGCGGCCCTAAGCAAGATAGAGCCCCAGCGCTGGTTTTCAGCGACAGCCGGCGGATGTTCATTTTAAGACCCACTCTTTCGGAGGCTCTACTGAGGTCATCGAGCATAGTACCGAGGTCCTCCATAGACTCAGCCCTGTCTCTCACCTCGCTGCAAAAGGATAGGTTTCGAGGTCTGATCCTGGAGTCGGACTGACATAGTGGCGTTTTCGTACCGACACTTCAGCACCTCTATGTACCGATAGTCGATCTGGCATCGTTGAAGAGACTGCAGCACAGCCCAATCAAAGGCTTTCTCGTAGTCCACAAACGCTAAGCAGAGAGGCAGGTTATATTCTTCGGTCTTCTGTATAACCTGTCGCAGCGTATGTATGTGGCGTCAAACCTGCGCGCGAGACGGTTCGTGATGACTCTCGAAAACAGCTTGTAGACATGGCTCAGAAGTGAGATGGGCCTATAATTCTTAAGAAGGGCATTGTCGCCCTTCTTATAGAAAAGTATCACCACACCTCTGTTCCATGCCTGTGGTGTTTTGCCCTGGAGTATGACGGAATCAAACAGCTTCTGAAGGGCCTTAAGAACGGGTTTTCCGCCGGCCTTCAGGAGCTCGGCCGTAATTCCATCATCACCTTGTTATTTTTGAGCTGCTTTAGAGCCATCCTAATCTCGTACAGGCTGACGTCCGGTATGTCTTCGGTATAGTGTCGGGTCAATCTAGCTCTTGGGTCGTTTGCCAGATCCATAACGGGGTTACTTGACGTGTATAACTGTCCATAGAACCTCTCGATCTCTCTCAACAGCTCAGGTTTGGCGGATACGATCCTGCCATCATCGGTCTTTAGTTTCGTAAGCTGGCTCTGCCAAAAAGAAGCAGTCTTGTTTGAGTCTTTTTTGCGAAGCACTGTCCACCAAAGTCACAAACACAACGCAAAGCACAACATTCCGAAGACGCGATGGCCGCCACCAGCCCCTCCCGCACCCTCGTGCAGCATTCTCTTGTAGCATGCATGCTTCTTGTGCATGCTAGGTAGCAAGTGTATTCCACGCTTTAAGCGGTCGGGCTGTATGCTATAAAATTAGAAATATTCGAAACGCGAAGTATCTTTTCCCGAAAGTACCGAAAGAACCGGGATTTGATTTTAAAAATAACGGTTCCAAAAGCGACGCAATTTTCCGGGATTTCCCGGTACTTTCGGTTCCGGGATTTCCCGGGACTATTCACTATTATAAATAAACCCCAAAAATAGAAAGAAAAAATGAACAACAGAAAAAATACTCGTATAAATATCATAAGCAACTTACAAAAAGAAATGAAATCCCACAAAAACATTTAATGTTAAATGTTGCCAAGACGAGACCATGTAGCTCGCACTGTCAAAAAGTAATCAGATCTCATGTAGAGACAAGCTTCTAACTCTACACGCCCTAACTCTACAAGGCCTAACTTCGCAAACTCTACACCTTGGTCAAAATATATGGCTTGGCCATTTCGCTACATTCACATGAGCCTCACAGGTGAAAAAGTGTTAATGGTTCTTGTAGTAACGAAACGGCCAAGCCATGTTTTGACCAAGGTGTAGAGTTTGCGAAGTTAGGCCTTGTAGAGTTAGGGCGTGTAGAGGTAGAAGCTTGTCTCTACATGAGATCTGATTACTTTTTGACAGTGCGAGCTACTTGGTCTCGTCTTGGCAACATTTAACATGAAATGTTTTTGTGGGATTATTATTACAGGTACAGCGTACAGATGATATTGAATAAGATACGATTTATGACAAGGTTACGTTCCGAAATCATTAGGTACAGAAAATAGAAACTTAAAAGTAAAATTTTACTTATCTTTATATAAATTCCTGGTAGAATATTAGTCGATGAATAAGAAAAAAAAACATATTAGATGTTTAAATACAATAATAAATCACGTTTGATGTAAGTAACTCAATCATTTGTTTGTTTCTGAACCAATGATTTCAAAAGTCAAAGTTCTGAACCAAAGATTACAATATAATGTGTTCTGAACGCACGTCCAGCGGCGCCCGCGCAAGTACTTAGACCGCCGCCGCCCCGCTAGATGCGACATAACTATCAAACTAAAAATAATGTTTGTTTGTCTGAAACTGACAATATGCGTAAAAGGTATTCTATTTTACAGGTACATTCGATTTTGCAAATGTTTGCAAACTCGTTGGGTTACCGAATTATAATATTATGTACTTACTTATTTAATGTATTGTTGACCAAAAAATATAAGTAGGTAAAAACACATAACCACTGACTTTGTACTTATGTAATTGAGACATGTAAGTACCTAATTAGTATTGTGACGGGATTTCAGCGTCTAAAATCACGGGCCAACTTGCTGTTTCTAAAACCGCCGAAAGATAGGTACTTACTTACCTACTTACTTTTAAAATTGAATAATTATTAGTTACTATACCTACAAATAATTGCAATACTAGAAATATTGCAATTTGAATCAATGAAAATGCAAAGCATGCAAAATAAAATAACACGCAAGAAAATCCGTGTGCAATACTATTGCATACAAGCAAGCCCCAAAATTATATTTATATCATGCATGTCGCTACGCCTACGGCGTAAGAGTGGCAACATGGTGGCGCCCGTTTTCTTCGGAATTCTTTCAATGTTGTTCAAGGTTGCGAACACAACTCGGGTGGGACGGCAACGTCGCGCGTCGCATAAGACGAATGGATAGGCATAGACCGCGAAATTCAAATTTCCTTACGTTTTTTGCAATTTGCAGGTCAGTGTCAGGTTGTATCTTGATCAAAATATGATTCGCGACAATAACAGGTACATATTTACAGAATTATAATCATTAGAATCACTAATACATCTTTCTAAGTTAGATTTCTACCACCAATAGTGGATGATGAATGATTCTAATGATTATAATTCTGTAAATATGTACCTGTTATTGTCGCGAATCATATTTTGATCAAAATACAACCTGACACTGACCTGCAAATTGCAAAAACGTAAGAAAATTTGAATTTCGCGGTCTCAACTACCCATTTCACTATAAATCCTATCTACGAATAATGATATTTATGTTGCCACAAAACAATATTATGTAATAAAGTTGTTTACGTTGGTAAGGTCGCCAGGTCAGGTTATTAATTATAAAGTTTTTTTTGGTGAACCTGTTCATGAAAGGTAGGAAAGGAAATAAATCAATCACTTATTGTACGTATGATATTGATTTAACAGAATTATAATAACGCGTGTACGCCATCTAGCGTTCTCATCTCTAAACTATCGCAATCATACGCTTGAGTTTGCTTGTCAAAACTCACGCACACTAGTGTGATAACTGTCAAATTTCGTCTGGATTTCACGATCGTTTTCCTCAGTAAATAATGTAAGTTATTTCCTAAAAAGGTCGATCGCGGGGACATTTCATTATAGAAAAGTGATAAAATGATTTGTTTTCAACAAAGTGTGTCTATGTTTAGCGTATAATCCCCAAGAAAAATGTATGGACGGCCCATCAGAGGATCCACCTTAAGGTGAATGGATAGTGGTAGACCGCGAAATTCAAATTTTCTTACGTTTTTTGCAATTTTCAGGTCAGTGTCAGATTGTATCTTGATCAAAATATGATTCGCGACAATAGCAGGTACATATTTAGAGAATTATAATCATTAGAATCATTTATATATCTTTCTAAGTTACATTTCTACCACCAACCACCAATCTCTTCTGGAAAAGTGTTAATGGTAGAAATCTAACTTAGAAAGAAGTATTAATGATTCTAATGATTATAATTCTCTAAATACATATGTACCTGTTATTGTCGCGAATCATATTTTGATCAAGATATAACCTGACACTACCTCCAAATTGCAAAAAACTTAAGAAAAATTGAATTTCGCGATCTCAACTACCCATTCACCTTAAAAGTCCGACTATGGTCGCCTTTGCACCATGCAAAGCAAGTGCGGGTCGCTAGTAAAATTATAATCAAAGATCAGCAATGCATGGCCTGAATTCGAAAAAACTGAAACCAATTAACACAAGCGTCTTTACAAATAACTGTGTCATCGCAACCAGCTTAAAATTCAAATTCAAATCTTTATTGCATTCACATGTGTATTATAAAAGATCTTACTAAATGTTAAATGTTTCACATGGACCCTGTCGGGCACAACAATTTAGTATAATATGAAAAGTAGCATGTAATTAATAAATTGAACTTACCAAGTTACAAGCAACATTAGTTCGAAGTTCATTCAGCAAAATAATATTTCGGATAATTTACATTCCATCGCCACATAATTTATATACTTTATTGAAATGTATTCTAAGTTGAATTTTGAGTGACCATTTGTAACAAAAAGATCGTAATAAGTTTTTGGTTGCAATGGAATTTGAACTTTGTTATGTGTGACATTCCTTTTGTTGTTCCATAACTTGAAAATAATATCCAATTCCTGGCTCTAATAATATAACCCGGATTAAAAACAAGACGCTTCCCTTTCCAGGTAAAGGGGCCTACGGCTGCGTCAAGATGGCGTACCGTCGGTCTGACAGATTACTGACAGTTGCCAAGTTTATACTCAAAGAGAAGGTGGGCACACAGTTCTGGGTGGATGGGCCCGACGGACGGCGTGTGCCGCTGGAGTTGAGTCTGTTGCTCACGCTTAAACATACTAATATTGTGAGTATTTGAATGTATTATTAGATAGTACATCCATATATTAGATAATACATCAAACCTGTAAAACGAAAAATCTAGTATTTACCTAACAACTGCATCTAGAATAGGCTTAAAGCTACCGATGGTTCGTAAAAAACTGGCCAAGTGCGAGTCGGGCTCGCACACGAAGAGTTCCGTACCGTAAGGCAAAAACGCCGAAAAAAACACGTTTGTTGTATGGGAGCCCCCTTAAATATTTATTTTATTCTGTTTTTAGTATTTCCTGAGTATTTTGTGAATATTTCAAGTGCCTACCTGTTGCCGCTTTTGATATCGAGCAAAAAAGCGCAAAAAAATCGCGTTTATTGTATGGGGCCCTTAAATATTTATTTTATTCTGTTTTTAGTATTCGTTGTTATAGCGGCAACAGAAATACATCATCTGGGAAAATTTAAAACTGTCTAGCTATCACGGTTCATGAGATACAGCCTGGTGACAGACGGACATACTGACAGTGGAGTCTTAGTAATAGGGTCCCGTTTTTACCCTTTGGATACGGAACCCTAAAAACGGTGATTCGTACGTACTATGCGCCATGTCCAGGACGAAAAGCTAAATTCAGGGAAAATGGAACTGGAAATTCAATGGCTGGCTGGCATCAGTCTGGCTTTGTGGTATACACTAGCACTTAACGCAGTAAGATCGGAAACAGCAAAGAATATAGCAAGACTGCTGTCTTGCCGGCATCCTTCATAATTAGCTTATGCCAACTGCTGTTGGCATAAGCTATGAAGGATGAAGGATGGTATGAAGGATGCCGGCTGATGTTAACTTTTGGATCTCGAAACGCAGCGACTACGATGCACACTTTTTAATTCGTGTTATGTAAAACATGATAAACCGAGTCCTCAATTTTGGTGTACATTGTTTTGCAGGTGAGCGTGGTAGACGTGTTCGAGAACGAAAAGTACTTCCAGATGGTGATGGAGAAGCATGGCGCAGGAATGGATCTATTCGAGTTTATTGAGCGAAGACCGAGACTCGACGAGCCATTGCTAAGTTACATATTTAGACAGGTATTTATCTATATGTGAGTTACTTTATAAAGGCCACGCACTATCTCAATGTATAAAAATGAAAGACAGTACATCCTGAATCTGCCACGTACTGCAAGACTTTTGTGTTACTTCCGATCGATCTTTGCTTCGTACCAATCATACCGTACTCTACCGCTTCATATTTTTTTCTTATAATTTCAAAGTTAGTGTACAAGATGTACCACCTCTTTACTTAAAAACTAAACAGGCTAACTGTGTCTATTCATATTTTCAGATAGGACTAGCAGTCGAGTACCTTCACTCCCTAAATATCTTACACCGCGACATAAAAGACGAGAACGTGATTATAGACAACAAGTTTCACGTCAAACTCATCGACTTTGGCTCAGCGACGTTCATGAGCAAAGACACGCTGTTCTCCACCTTCTACGGTACCACAGAGTATTGCAGCCCTGAAGTTTTAGCGGGGAACAAGTAAGTTCGATGTTCGGAAATGATTTTAGATTTGTTAAAGTCATTTGACTGTGTTTATCACAAAATATTGGTCTAGAATTTACATCTCTATTGAATAATGAATGAGAATATGCACGTTCTTATTTTGTACTTAATTAAAAATAGTCCGAAAATCGAATTAAGTAGAATAAGTTCTTCAGGTTGTCTGCACGCGTAGCATGAGCACCGGTTTGTCGACGAAAGAGTAGACAAAGATGACGTTCCGTGTAGACAGTACGACGGCAGCAAAGTAGAAAGAGTCAACTGCACTTTTTACGAAATTCACTCTTTTACATAATTCGACTCAGAATTCTTTGATTTGTCATACGATTTTTTTTTTCTTTTTTATCTTAATTTTTACTGTTATATTAAGTCACATTATAAGGAGGGGTCCGTGGCCAAATAATAACAGCGGCACAAGTAGATCGATCAGGTTAAGCTACGCTTGCCGCGGTTGGTCCGTGGATGGGTGACCATCTTTACATACCGAGACCCCTCCGTGCCTCGGAAAGCACCTTAAGCCCTTGGAATTTTGGGAATTTTGTTTTTTTATTCGTGGGATTTTGTAGATAACCGTATATACTTTGTGGCCGTCGAGTAGAAAGTTTTCTACTGTCGCGATTACAAAATCTCTTCACTACCTTAGACAACTGACAGGTGTCAGTATGATTTTGACATTTGGGATAGAAAACTTTCTTCTGAAATAGTCTACTTATAAAAGGACCTAGACAAAGATCGTTGGAAACGAAAGACAAAATGACAGATTGTAGAAAGATTTCTAGGCGGTATGTCAAAAATGAAGAAAAGAAATGTCACTTTGTATAGAAAGCAATGTGTCTACTCTTCGTAGTGATAGAAGTGTTCATGCTACGCGTGCTGGGCACGATAGGAGTTTCTCAGAGCACGATACTTAGCCCACTTTTATTACATTAGTAAACATGCTTTCAATTGTTTGGCCAAACATGATTTTAATGGCAATAGCCGACTTGTTTACATGACATTTGTGACCTCATACGAAACTACTTCATTTCACAGATACGCGGGCCCTGAGTTAGAGATGTGGTCAATGGGGATAACTCTGTATGTGCTCACATTCTATGTTAACCCGTTTTCTGACATTGAGGATACAATACAAGGGCCGCTAGCGTTCCCGCAGGTGGTTTCTGAAGGTAAAAATTGTTTTTATTATTTCTTGAATCTGCTTTAGAAGTAAAAGTGCACAGGTTTAGCGGTGCCATTGAAGACTCCTTTAGTTACATCTTAAATTGTGCTTATGACGTTATAATCCAATTTTATTGAAATTTTACTTCTTTTAATTATACTTAAACTATTTTATACGAACAAATCTGGCACTTTAAAATTGCTTTGGAAAATTAGAAAAGTCGGTCACACTTTTGACATAATTTATGTTTATCGGGTAACACATTGTGTGACATTAAGTTATTTATTTCCTTGACAGATTTAGAACAACTTCTCCGTTGGATGCTGTGCAAGGAGCCAGCCAACAGATGCACGATAACGCAGCTGATGGCACACCCCTGGATACGGCAACCCGTCGTCATTGCCAACTACGTGTTCCACGAGATTGTCGACTGTGGTAAGATTCATTATTATTATTATTTGTGTATCGTGCATTCGCGATTTATTTGCCAAAACTTTAAACAAATATGAAATGTTCAGTTTACGCTACAACTTCAAACATTTTTATAACTTTATCAATAGTGCTGGTCACTCTGAAATCAACTTAATTATCATTAACCCTTAGTCTGCCGGAACGTAGATCTACGCGAGACACAATCTGTAATTACGGCACACAAGCGGTTAAAATAAAGTCGATATTTGCTTAACATGAAATAGGGTAGGGGTGTGCAGCACTGCGCACTTTAACTTTAGTTACAGTCGGCCGCACGTCAGTGGTTACAAAAACCAATATAAGCTGGCCTCTTATTCTATTGAAATATCGTAATAAGATACTAAGTCAGCTCAAGGTCAAAGTGTTAACACCGATAATGCTTTGGAGTGTGTCCAACCAAACAACCAGTCATACCAAGGGGTATAATGTTACCCAGTAACGGAGTTGTGGAGGCCAGATAGGCAGTCGCTCCAAGTACAGACACCAGCACATCAAGCTAATACAATCTGTCAAATTGCTTTAATAGATTTTCAACTTTATTGCTAAAGCATAAGGTTCAAAGTTGATTGGGATAATTTGACAGTTTCGGGTAGCTTGATGTGCTGGCGTCTGTACAATAATGGTATTCAAACTGCATCTGGTTAGACTGATAGCCAATCCCAACATAGTTGTGAAAAGGCTAGGGTGAGGCCAAAACCAAACCAAGAGAAAGAAGCTGAAAATACAGGGTGAAATTGAATACATGCGACAAACCGAAATAGGAGATTGTACTCATCATTATGAACAACTTTTACTAAGGGACCAAAGCTGCAATCGCGAAAAAAAATCAGCTGTTCCCTACATTTTGACGAGTTATGCGAACATAAATGTAGGGAACAGCTGATTTTGTTTTCGCGATTTCAGGTTTGGACCCATAGTAAAAGTTGTTCATAATGATGAGTACAATCTCCCGTTTCGGTCTGTCGCATGTTTTCAATTTCATCCTGTAGAAAGGTTTTATTTTTAGTTAGTGAGGTAACACTGAATATGATGAAGTTTTCCAATACACGTAATCAGCCCATAATGTTCCCACTGCTGGGACACAGGCCTCCTCTCGGTGAGAGGGCGAAGGCCGTAATCCACCACGCGGGCCCAGTGCGAGTTGGCAGATGTCACATGTCTTCGAATTTTTGGTTCTGGGGCATGCCGGTTTCCTCACGATGTTTTCCAATAACAACATTGAACAAGAAGTTTGTTCAAACATTTTTGTGCAAATATAATTTTTTTTGCAGATCGGCACGAGGCGAATCCTGAAATGTATTACAGCGGTAGTCTAGGCTCACCTCGCAGCGGATCACAAGTATCACTTGCAGATCCACTAGTGAAAGGTAAGTTGTCTTTCCAAACATTTTATACGATTAATCTATAAATATTATAAATTCGAAAGTAACTCTGTCTATCTGTATGTTGCCTTTTCACGTCTAAACCACTGAACGGATTTCGGTAAAATTTGTCAGAGAGATAGACTGCATCCCGGGGAAGGACATAGGATAGTTTTTATCGACATACCTCGCGGGCGAAGCCGTGGGAGGAAGGTATTAATTGAATAAATAAAAGTATAAGTACAATAAAAATATGAAGTCTTAGAGAAGGCCGCAATTACGGCGATATTCTGCCTAACCGCCGTAAACGCGGCCTTCTCTTGAACTAAAACACTTTAGCGTGAAGGTCGCGCTTACGGACGTCGGCCTATGACTAATTATCTGGATCTACATTCCTACTACGCTAACTAGTTCTAACAGCATGGCATAGGCTCCCAGAAAATGCTGTGAATGTGGCTCCCACACTGAACTGCTTCAAGAATCGACTGGACAGATTAAATATCTCCCAAGCTATACGATAGATACACATCAGCTAATTAGCTGCTAGTGTGTCTAACTATCTATCTAACTAGTCCGTACTGTCCCACTGCAGGGCAAAAGGCCTCCCTCTCACTTTTCCACACAATTCCGTCTTTTGCTAGTGCCGGCCAGTCCTTACGGCAGGAGTCAAGCTCGTCCCGCCATCTTCGTCTTGGCCTGGTGTCTAACTAAATAATAATAACAACAATAAAATTAATTAAAATCATTGCGGCAGTCAGTTAATTTTGGCTTGTTATCCACATGCAGACCATTTGCAGAGTTAATTATTACCGAAAATTCTTCATCATCATCATCATTAATGCAGCCGAAAGACGTCCACTGCTGGACATAGGCCTCCCCCAAGCACCTCCACTTCGATCGGTTTTGTGCTTCTCGCATCCAACGGGTTCCTGCGGCCTTCGACGACCCTAGTGGGAGGCCTTCCAATGCTACGTTTTCCGGTACGCGGTTCCGTAAATTCTTATTTATAACTTTATTTTTTGTTATTTCCAGAGCGTTCAAATCCTTCAGAAGTGGCAGTTCGATCGGACGGCAAGAACCTGTCGCGCGAAGAGCCCAAACGGAACTCCTTAGCGTTGCATGCGCTCTCCACAGCCGACAGAGATGCGCAGTCCGACAACTATAGCCTTCGGTCTTCTGCCGATGTATGTAGACAATGTAATGTGTACTAGGGAAATTAAAAAGAGGGGATAAACATGAAATAGTGAACAAATGGAGTACACGTAACCAAATACTGCAAAAACAGCTCTATTGTTTCGTCACTCGGTTCGTTTTCGATTACTCCACGTGTTTAACTAATCCGCGTATCAATATTTTACACAATATCAGTGAACATACAATTGTTTATCTATAGATCAGTTGGAAAAAAATGTTTTTGAGAAAATCATAATAATAAAACGCTTTCGAACAATTTTATTTTCATTGTTTTAGTGTGTAGAAACAACGTGAAAGAACTGGCAATTAGTAAGAGTCACTGTGCAGATAAAAATCAATTGGTTGACTAACTGTATACAATTTATCAGCATAGCAAATTAAATCGCCATGGATATAATAGGTTCAGTATTAATCAATATAGATCTCGTTCAGTATTAATCAACATAGAACTCTACGAAATTAATTAGATACTTGAGTAAATCCATGAAACGATCGATTCTTCAATCAAAATAAACATAAGCATAATTAGCCTATAATTACTCTTGGTACACAAGCCTCTTCTCTTCGAGAGGGAGTGGGCTATAGTCCACCACGCGAGCCCACGCAGGTCGGTAGATGTCACGTCTTCGAATTTTTTATTTTAGCTAATAAATATAATGAATCAAAAATATTGCATGCAACAGACTTAAGAATTCCTTGTACACTTTCTACAGATAATTAACTTTATAAGCGTACCTAAACTTTTTCCCCAGATCTTGGACATATCATCAAAACCGGTATCCGAAGCGGCGCTGACTGATATCAGTTCGGACGCCACCGGCCATGCGGCCTGCGACATCGACTATGATTGCGATCAATACGAATGTGACAGCTGGGATGAGTGTGAACAAGACAGCTTTTCTTAGACACATGCTATAGCCGCAGTGTATCTTGTATTTAAAGGTACGATCCCGAGCTGCAGTACGGCGACTCGGGATATAAGCTACGCCCACTTCTGCAGCACGAATGTTCTGCGATAATACGCCTGTAATGACCTATTATAAGGAGTATGTAATAGGTATACTGTGGTATAGCCAGGATACGTAAAGCTTTACTTATTTAAGAAAATTTAACATGCGTCAGCATAAACGCTAAGGAGTTGACTTGTGAAAATTAAAAGAAGTTTATCTTTGCATTGTTAGATCAAGTTGTGGATGGTGTATGATAAAAATTGTTTTCCAAAGGAGGAGAGAGACTTTAGGGGAAATACAGTTTGAGTTCATTTGAACTTAGTTCTGCCAAAACGAATCAACCCACATCAATCCGAAGTAATTGTAATTATTTTAGATATTTATCGCTAATTAATTTTAAATCGATTCTGTCTACTACATATTCAGTAATCAGCCTATGTATAATGTTTCGACTGCTGGGACACAGGTGAGAGGGAGTGGGCCATAATCCACCACGCGGGCCTACTGTAGTGCGGGATGGGTAGTACATGTTTTAGATTTCTTTGAGGACATACCGGTTTCCTCACGATGTTTTCGCCGGTTTCCTTTTGTCTAGTATTGGATATATATTGGACATTTTGCTCGAGAATAATATCCCACATTTAAAATATTGGAGTTTGACGTAATTAACTAAGTTAATCAGAGATTGCTGATTTCTCGTTTTGGAAGAACTAAGTCGAATTAAATGCAGTAACAAAAACTTGACGCACCTTTAGTAAAAATTGAATAACATGACATTTATCAAGAACAGCCTTATAAATGTGATGATTTTTTTATATCCCTACTGTTGCCATCGTTGTTGCTTCGTCTCTGTGTCTAAAGACGTTTACTACATGTGTGTTGTCTAAAATAGACGCGAATTATAGCATTGTCTACAATAGCTTTTAGTCCAAATCCACACATTTGAGAGATTAAACCCTGGTTTTTGAACACCTGATGAAATCTCTCTGATTGGTGAATAGCCCGCGGTATTAAATTCAAATTTACGTTTTTTTACAATTTGCAGGTCAGTGTCAGGTTGTATTTTGAACAAAATATGATTCGCGACCGTAACAAGTATGTATTTACAGAATTATAATAATTAAATTTGTCAATACAACTCTCCAAAATTAATATAACCCTATGGAATGACTATTTCATGAAATATTAATCAATAGGGTGCTTCCCCCTTAACCATTGTAATTGGTCGACTAAAATATCAACAACCAATTATAATAAGTGTTGCCACTTTACCTGCTTTTAGAAGCCAGGGGCGAGAAATTGAAATTAATTATTATTTCAGCAACTAGGTTTACCTATTATTTATGATTGAAGTTGTTAGGAATAAATATAGAGCATATTTTTTTAATTAGATTTGTTCCTTTTATCTTTTAACTTAAGTCCAGTACCGATTAGTTGTGCGTTAGACAGTATTAAGTTTAGCTTGTAAAGAATATATTTATTCTATTAAAATTACAAGACAAGTAGCATATTAAATTCGAGTGAAAATTGAGACCAAAATTGATATAGGTGTAGAATCTTTGCGTAGTCATCATTAATTTAATTCCTTAGTAATAAAAATCAACATTTGAGTTTTTAGTGTGTAAATGAATCCTAAAATTCGATTTATTAATCGCAGTGTTTATATTTAAATGAAAATCACTTAAATATTCTAATTAAATGATCTCAATTACATATTTAAATGTTAGGAATTGCGTAACATCACTTGTTTACATTAAAAGCACTTTGTGATTATATTTGCGGAGTCTTGCCATGTTTTAGATAAGATTTAAGATGTCATTGTTTACTGTAAACAAATTCTATCACCTCTTCGTCTATTCTTCAGATTCTTAGAAATATGTTAGATACACTTTGGAATATAAAATAATAGCACTGAGCTGTCTTCCTTTTGGTGACACTGATATTTCAAAAATATTTCACAAGTAAGGCCGCGGTCATACCTAACTATAGTATTGAAACTGGTGGTATTGAAAGAGCACCCTATTTTGAAAATAGCGTTCACATTACGCGATACATATTGCATGGCGACTATACAGTAAGCTGTATACTGTTTGCCTCTGTAGTCCTGTTTACCGTATCCGGCGAAAATGACCCAGACTAATATTCATCCTTTCGTGAGCTCTCTGATGCCTTGCAAAACCAAATTTGGTCTTGAAGACCCGGTCACACCGTGTAAAGACGGGCTGATCAGCATCATTGCTTTAGACGACTTTTGCGTAATTGCCGCTTCTTGTCTGGGTCTTCACGACGACTGTTAGCCTAGTATGACAGCGGCCTTAGTTCACGTTAATACTGTCACGAGCCATTATTCTCTTCCATACTCTTGTTATGATATTTAAGAATACATTTAGAATGTCACGAAATGCACTATATCGGCTAAATAATTAGTTAACAAAGCCACTTAGTGCATCATTAAGCCAAATCAATCTATTGTTTTATACATCTGTTATCCTCTAATCCACGAAAGTCTTGTGCTGCGAATACATCTGCATTTGTCGTATTGGTGCTCGTATACATGAGCGGCACGTTGCCAGCGGCAGAGGCAACTGCAGCCGTCTACACGGGTCGGCGACAGCTGTCGACTAGTCTACGGTAGGCGCGTGTAACTCTTTACGGAACCGACTCACTAATCCGGATCATTGAAGTGATTCAAAAGATTGGTTCAGTAACAACGTTTTAAATGCATCATTTGGATCTGTAACATTACTCTGAGCAGAATGCGAGCGAGAGAGGGAGACTTAGACACACTGAGTTACTTAACTACAGACTCGCGAGTCGCGAGTGAGCGGGCAAAATAATTGTAATCTATACAAGTCAGAAAGAGATACCCAATCACTCATACTATCACAGATTTTGATTCTGTAATTTATATATCCTTTGAACCGATGATCCAAATGAAACATAATATCATTGTTTCGGATAATTTTAGTGATAGAGATGCAAATGTTCCAATCGTAAAAATGATACACTATGCCCACCTCTAGTCTTCGGTTGCCGCCGACGACGCGTCGACGATTGCAACGCCGCTCGTATATATGAGCACTTAGCAGGTCTTGAAAATACAAATCAAAAACTCGGTAAATATTCAACTCAACATCTACACTAATTGTTTCATGTAGGTGTATTTAAAGCACATACGTCTTAGTTGTTTATTATCTTAATATTAGTAAGATAGTATCATATTAATGTATAATATTAAATTAAATATCCAGGAGTGTACAGTGAACTCTTATTGCAATAATATATCTGATTCATTCCATTTTTGCCAAATTTGAACAAGAATTGCAATAAAATTTCAATGTAACGCATCCAGCTCTTATGACTAAAATTACCGAAAATCAGTATTAAGACAATACTATAGATTTTCTTACAGTCTAATTACTAATCTAGTTTTAGAATTATTAGAAGTCCTGAAAGAACCAAATCTATTCATATTATTTGAATAACATTGTAAATATCATGAGGTTTTTAACATATCTGTGTTGAGTTTAAATTAGTAGATTTTCAAAGGTTCGCTTATAAAATTGTTGCTATTTCAGTACAATTTTATAAGCGAAGCCGTAGAGCAGTACTTAATTGATATAGTAAGGATTATATTTTTGTAGTGTTTGATGGATTAGTTTGTGTTAATTTGAAATGTAGTGATTATTTATGTCCGGTGCGTCCGTTTCTTACTTAGTGCCTTACAACGGACGGCGGGTTACGTTGCTCGTGTAGGACGCTGTGACCACTCATCGTAAATAAACGATATGAATTCCCAATTTTTCTTTTATTTGCGATCCTTGGGTACTTACTGTTGTGTTTCTAGGATTCCGTACCAAAATGGTAAAACGGAACCCTTATGATGAGACTCAGTCTGTCTGTCTGTCTGTCTCAGCTGGGTCAGCTGGATATCTCAAGAACTGCTAATGCTATCAACTTGAAATTTCGGAATAGTTTTAGATGACGAATTCAGTTTGATATGAACCAAAAAATATAACAAAAGCTTCTTTGAACCGAAAGAATAGGAAACTGGTGTGAACTAAGGGTTATAATGTTACAATGGAACATAGTTTTGGCTAACGTCCAGTGTTCTCCGTAGTCCAGTTGGTAATTGGACGATGGAAACATGTCATTTTCCCCACAGTCCAATTGGACAAATTTGAATTGGTCCATGGAGCACCGACGCGTTTGCCCAATTATTTTTGCAAATAGGAAAGAAATAAAAATATATGTATATTTTTTGCAACAGGGACTGAAAAGGGGTCTGAAAAATTCGAAGTGGGGCTACTAGGGCATGTGGGGTATCATATGAAAAAGCGCAGTTTGCACATTCTCACTTTTTTTATTTTTTTTTAGACCACACAGTTTTCGACTTGATGAAAAATGTAAAAAAGAGTAAAATCTGAAATTATTCTATGTGATAGAAGATTATGTAAAGATAACAGGAAAAATAAAAGTTTCTAAATTGCACCCTTATTCAGAAATCATCAACAAAAGTAACATTAGTTATCGATCAAGAGATGGCGCTGACATAAAACTGCAATATTCTACACCGCAGTGCACATATGAAAATTCTCTGACGAATATAGGCCTCGCCGTTGAAAAATTCAAAACATGATAGTACGGTACCCTCGGTGTGCGAGTCCGACTCGCTCTTCACCTGTTTTTTTGTTTTTGTACCGAAGCACTGCGCACGGGTGATTTTTGATTACGCCCTGCATTTCAAACGCATTGCTTAGCGCCGAAAAATTAAAATTTAGCTTTGCGCTTTTTTGACGCGCTGGGATGCGCTCTGTTGGATACTCAATGCTCGGCTCAATACAGAGTGTTGAAAACACAGTGCGCGATAAAGTCTCCTGTGCGTACGTGTGCTAAACCTTTATTTTGGTTTCTAGTCGTGGCGTCCCTGAAAGTTGTTTTTAATCACAGAGAAAAATAACTAGCCGGCGTGTGTATTCGGTACGGCCCCGTTTATCCACCCTAAGGAGGATACGAAAACGCGTATCATCTATCCACCGCGGGTGGATAATCGGAATTCCCTTCTGATTGTTCTTCCGACTTTGTATCCCAACTACAGTCATCATCAACAACAACAGTAAATATATTACGGGGGTGAAATACGAATTCCGATTATCCATTCCGCCTGGGATGGATAGGTAGGTAAGGTAAGGTATAATATACTAGCTATGGGTGAATAGAAGAACACGCATTTCCGAGTTATCCTAAGGTTGATAAACGGAATGTCTGTGTGGTGCCGGACTTAAGAATACCACCACCCCATACTTCCCGTGGGTCGACTAAGGGTCGTACCGGAGAATGGGCAGCAGCGTTCTCTATGCATTCTACCACCATACCATACTGCGATCGCCAACCCGCCTGCCAAGCGTTGGGATTATGGCCACCCCAAAGAATGACAAGCACAAAAAAAATACACCTAGTACCCGGCGGCCCGCCTACCCTTGGTTACGGTAGCGGCCAAGGCCACGATGAGGCAAGGGGTGCTAAGAATCTCCAGAAGAAATGCGGCTACCACAATCACCGAAAACTGGACCTAGCAACATACAACACGCGTACACTCTGGACCGACGAGATTGACTTCATTATGTCGACGAGGAAGCAAGTATTCAATTATGTCTCTGTGATCATCGCGGTGAAAACCGGAAGTGATCACCGCATGGTAAGAGGCACATTGAACTTAAATATCAAGCTAGAAAGATCTCATGTGCATCTGGATTGAGGGCCAATTTTTTGAACCCTTGCGAAACGAAGTAAGACTTATAGGGAAATTAGTTAAAAATAGTAAAAACTTAAAGCATAGGGCCATGAATTTCTTAAACGTGAATTAAAACTGTTATGATTAAATAACTGGGGCCCTCAATCCAGACGCGTGCATAAAGTGGCATAGCCTAAATCTCAGTAAGTACTATTTCTGGGTTAATAATTTTTATTTAAGAATTTCTTAAATGTTTTAAGAAATTCCCAAATCTGTAGAATATGACATAACAGATTTATGGCGGTATATCTCGGGCCCTCAATTCATTAATGTCTGAACTGAGGAATCTGCAAAACATGAATTTATCTGAAGAAATACATAATTACGACTGTAACATATTTTAGTTAGATGCCTACCTACGTGAATTAGTTAAAAGGAATAATGACACAAAAGTTAATTGTTATGAAGTAAATGAAAGTCGAATTTGACTAAAACGTCTGAACTGAGAGCCCAATATTTTCGGCTTTATTGACTATGCTCAACCTCATAGATTAACGCAAATTAGAATAAGATTTTTAACTATTTCTTAACTAAATTGTAGCATATCGTCCGTTCTTCTAAATGTCATACTTTAAGAGAAAATTGATTTTTAACTTTTTCTAGGAGAAAATTTTGTAGGGTGACCATACTGTTCATAGTAAGTACCTGTACATTTTGTAAACCGCAGTCGGAAAGTGATAATGTTTGCAGTTAAAAGTATTATATAGATAGTATTTAAAATTTTGTTTTCTTTATTTTTAAAGTTATTTTTAATTATGTGATGTTAGTCCTTAAGGTACAGTATGCAACAATTCTGCATAGGAACGCTATGGTTGAAATTTCTGTGAACATGCTTCGCGCCGTCCCCGCGCCCGCGGCGCAGGCCCGCATTTACATCTGTGTGTGTACACTGGCTAACTAGTCAAACGAAACAGAAACATACCGTCGCCGCTTTTTCACACGCGCGGCGTAATTACGTATGACCTTCGTTGGTTCATACCACTGCTAAAATTCACAACTTCATAGCAAGTACTGCTAGCGGATAACGTAGCGTATAGGATTAGTAAATACGCAGGCCTGGGTTCGAATCTCGAGATGAAACTTTGATTCATCTTTTCAACAATACTCTTTTTTTATTATTCGATAAATTAATACACGAGAATAATAATGTAATATTTATTTTATTTGTATTATGATATTGTTATTGAAATATGAGGGTAAAAATAAAAAAGTTTTTAAGTGATTTCAAAACTTTTATTCGTTATAATTTGATAAATAAACTTTTAAAACAGTTTATTTTCTCATATGGAACAATTTATTGAAGTAAGCAGGTAATCAGTGAGCCACGACCATTAGACTTAAAATATTGTAACTATCTTAGTAATAAAATAATATTGTGCTTTAATTGCGGATATAGCTTAAGTATTCATTTTCAAAATTCATTTTGAAAAGAAGATTGAAACTATAAACCTCAAAATAATCCTTATTAGGGATATGACACAATAATATTTTAATATTACTAAAATCAATTTGTAATTTATAACTATATATTTTACTAGCTGACCCGCGCCCACTTCGTTGGGCCGTAAACATTTTAACTTGTGATGAAATTATGAGTGTGGTTCGGTTAGTACTGAGTGCTATGATTTATTTCCTTACTGCCAAAAGGAGAGTTTTGTTTTTATTGCATAAATATGTATGTATGTATTTGCATGCCACTTTGGCTATATTACCGGGTTTCAAATGAGCAAATGAAATGATTATGATTGAATAAATTATGTTAAATTTAATTATTCAAAACTTCTCTGTATACTAGATTAGATATTATTATTTGGTACCAAAATATATTGTCTTGCCCATGGGAAAAACACTGCCTTCTCAGGTCAATGCCCACCAGAGAGAATGTTTGACCCTGGGACTTATGGATGTTCTCGCGCTTTGGCTAGCGAGCCGCTGCGAGCGCTCAGCGCTAGACTCCCTATCCCTTGTTGCTGAGACATGCTGCCTTAAGTCAGAAAGACGCTGCGCGCGTTCAGCGCTAGATTCCCGAGCACGGGCCTGCGATATTCTCGCGCTTTGGCTAGCGAGCCGCTGCGAGCGCTCAGCGCTAGACTCCCTATCCCTTGTTGTAGAGACATGCTGCCTTAAATCAGAAAGACGCTGCGCACGTTCAGCGCTAGATTCCCGAGCACGGGCCTGCGATGTTCTCGCACTTTGGCTAGCGAGTCGCTGCGAGCGCTCAGCGCTAGACTCCCTATCCCTTGTTACAGAGACATGCTGCCTTAAATCAGAAAGACGCTGCGCACGTTCAGCGCTAGATTCCCGAGCACGGGCCTGCGATGTTCTCGCGCTTTGGTTAGCGAGTCGCTGCGAGCGCTCAGCGCTAGACTCCCTATCCCTTGTTACAGAGACATGCTGCCTTAAATCAGAAAGACGCTGCGCACGTTCAGCGCTAGATTCCCGAGCACGGACCTGCGATGTTCTCCAGCTTTGGTTAGCAAGCCGCTGTGAACGCTCGGAGCTAGATTCCCCAGCGCGTGCTTGCGAAATATTTTCTCTATTCCTCGAGAGGCGCTGATGATTTTCAAGAGCAGACTCTTCCGTACGGCGTACTCGAGCTGCTCTTGTCTGGGATATCTGACGGGAAAGTTGTGATTTCCTTTTAGGCATGACAAACAATCGCTGAAACTGTCCGATATCCCAAAAACAGAAATACCACAGCTGGCAAAGCTTCGAACTCGAAGAATGAAAACGAAGTAGTGTTTGTGTTTTAAGAAACCGAGCAACCAAAACAATTTTAAAGACCAACGACATCCGACCAACCGCGTACAACACACCTACCTAACGACGAAAGTTAAATAATAACTGGAGAGGGTCATTAATCCTCGGAAAATCTTAACACCGCGATTCAGAAAAATGACGTAATGGCACAACGCCATCTATGGGTAAATGGATAAAATGTCCGTACAAAGCTTGTTCTAAAGCGGTTCGTGAATGGACGGCAGCATTTGGTGATTTAGTAATTTTATATTATCTTCGAAACTATTTAACCAATTGACATACTGTTTTGGGCAAATCGTATCTCTATGATGTTCTTGTGATCAAAATAATATTTTTTTTGATAAGCTTTAATATTTTGTTGTTTAAAAAATCGTCCAAAGGTAAGTTCGTCGAAAACTACTTTTTTTAACACAGGAAGCTACTATATCTGCTAAAATATTAAAGTTAGAAATATGGTGTCGCGGACTTTTTTGTAGAACTATTCAAAGCGGACCAGGTTGCCCTACATTGTTTTCAATTATATACAACTGTTAAGGCAGCGCATGCAAATAACTATGTTGTAAGAGCTATTTTTTCCGCCTGGCTAGACAAAAATTGAGATAGTTCGGCTAATATGCATGATATCTTTATAATTTATAGCCTATAGCACTCACGAATAATGTAGCTTTCTACCAGTGAAATAATTTTTAAAATTGGTTCATTACTTCCGGAGATTACCCCCTACATACAAACTTACAAACTTACAAATTTACAAACTTACAAACAATGTTACCTCTTTATAATATTAGTATTAGTATAGAAGTATAGATAACGTTGTATAACCCCCATTATTATCCATGCTATCAAGTAAACGCTGGCGTGTGGATCCTATAATGTTTAAACATATATCTTCATATTTCCTTGCAATGCAACTTCATCTGGTAGGTAACTGGTTAAAACCACTTGTTTCTTATTCACTGACTATACCTACTCTTCGAATCACAGTAGGTAATTTCACAAAAACAAAGAAGGAATATTGTAAGGCTACTAGCAAAATTATAAAATATTAAGTTATTACTTTTTTAAACGAAATTATTTTGAAAATAGTTCAAATGTTACAAAATGATTATATTATAATTTATACATAATGCTATATTCATCATTCCAAAAGTAAATAAATAAAATCTTGGAAATATAATTTTTTTCTTCTATTTAGACCCTATGGTAAATATAAAACGTTTAATAAAATAACTACAAGGATCAGCAGTTAAACTTTCGATAAAATAATTAAATCATAATACTCACAGTCAGTCCGGTTTCATCAAATATTTGTGATATAATTAAGTCCACTTTTACGCAGTGTGATAATAAACGCTTTAATCTTAATATTTTAATTTGCTTGCATTTCAAAATGAACAGCACCGCTAACAGATTAAACACATTTCACTAACCCACAATATCAAATTTTTATCAACCAACAAAGAACCACAACATTCTAAGTATTTAGTCGCGGTGAATGGTGCATCTGTCCACCTTATGCTTTATTTATTTAGAATTCTGCGGGTATAACCATAAAGTTTTGCACAACACGAACATGACACGGAACTATAATATTCAATAGCGTGATTATTCGAGTAATATGCGGGTGTGTGTGTCAAACTACTCATTATAAGAAGGTCGTAAGTCAAACTAAACGTCCAAGCTATTGCTTCGTAACTTTGATTATGGACTTCTGGAGCCTACCGTACCTACTACTATGGGCCTAGTTGCGATTTATTTATCTTTAACAGTGTTTGCATAAAATGAAAGGCAAAGTAACCGACTAGTAGTATGTTATATAATATATAAGTAGTCATCGTATATAATAATATGGATCGCTGTAACACCAGAGACGTCGCAATATGCAAATCAAACAAATTCATTCTGATAAATAAAACACGATCGGTATAATTATAAAAAAAAACGACTTCACCTAAATGTAACCTTAAAATAGTCTTATATCCTAAAAATACGAAATTGCGAGTGAGCGAAGGTACTTTTAGTTATGAGTGCAACTATATGGCTCCATTTTCAAAGATGAAAACAAATTGTTTCGTTAATTATTACAATACGGACATATTTTAAAATTAAACTTTGCAGCGCAGTCGAGGATTTTCAGCTGGTGATGTCATTTGATTTGAATGGGACAGATAAGGACCTAGTTGCCTAAAGCAACCATGCCCATAGTAGTATTTAACAACACAATTCAAAATGACATTAAAAATAAAGAACAGAAAAGTGTAAATACTATCTATATAATACTTTTACCTGCAAATATTATCACTTTCCGACTGCGGTTTACACAAAGTACAGGTACTTACTATGAACAGTATGGTCACCCTACAAAATTTTCTCCTAGAAAAAGTAAAAAACCAATTTTCTCTTAAAGTATGACATTTAGAAGAACGAACGATATGACACAATTTAGTTAAGAAATTGTTAAAAATCTTATTCTAATTTGCGTTAATTGCGTTTAGCATAGAAGGTGTTTCACAGAACGGTCCCCCGACTTCCATATGAATTTATCTGTTTTAGTCTCGTTACCTAGATTCTTTAAGTTGGGGGTTTTTATATTATTTGATCCTTTTCCAATTATTTACATTTAATTTTATTTTTTGTGTCGGGGGTTTTTTAAATTTTTAATTTAATTTTTTATTTCATGCTTTTTGTAGGGACTCCTTAATTTTTGTAGGTTTTTATCCGTCAAAAAATAATTATTAATTTATACTTAGTTGAAGAATATTTTTAAAGACTAAACAGATTTTATTATTTCATTATATCCTTTTTCTAGTTCTTCCTTTAGTTATTTAACTTTCGTACTTCATAGCTATTAGATATCTTAGGCATTTCAGATCTAGTATATAAAATGGGACTGTGACACTATCTGATGTAGAAATACCTACGCTTTTTAAGTAGGATATTTCCATTCGTAATAAAAATAGTCAAACTCAGTGGTCGTAGGTACCAGTCATCACTCCACTTTCCTCATCATTCTAGAGCATTGATCAGAATTTTTTTTTCTTCATATTTTTAGTTTTCATTTCGTTATTTAATAATCCTCATTCCCTTTCAATATCATCATCATCATCATTTCAGCCGAAAGACGTCCACTGCTGGACATAGGCCTCCCCCAAAAGGGGGGGGTTTGCCATATTCGCCACGCTAGGCAGGCGGGTTGGCGATCGCAGTATGGTATGGAGGTGAAATGCATAGAAAACGCTGCTGCCCATTCTCCGGTACGCCCCTTAGTCGCCTTTTACGACACCCACGGGAAGTATGGGCTGGTGCTATTCTTTAAGTCCGGCACCACACAGACATTCAATATAGTGTACATTATTCTACTTGTCAAGCCCTTGCATTTGATACCTATATTGAAGGAGTTGTGAAAAAAAATAAATAATTCACCATTTTGTGGTGGCGGCCATCTTGGTTTTGAAATTTGTAATAGCATATTATAGTATTCTACTAGTCAAGCCCTTTCATTTGATACCCATATTGAGGGAGTTGTGAAAAAAAAATTTAATTTGCCACTTTGTCGTAGCGGCCATCTTGGATTTGAAATTTGTAATAGCTTATTATAGTATTCTACTAGTCAAGCCCTTTCATTTGATACCCATATTGAGGGAGTTGTGAAAAAAAAACGTAATTCGCTACTTTGTCGTGGCGGCCATCTTGGATTTGAAATTTATCATAGTGTATAGTATTCTACTATTCAAGCCCTTTCATTTGATACCCATATTAAGGGAGTTGTGAAAAAATATTTAGTCAGCCATTTTGTGGCGGCGGCCATCTTGGACCGATTTTCATCAAACATAGCTAAGAACACTCCCGACTAATTCACCTTTCAAACAAAAAAAACAAAATCAAAATCGGTTCAGCCGTTCGGGAGCTACGATGCCACAGACAGACACACACACACACACACACACACACACACACACACACACACACACACCACACACACACACACACACAGACACGTCAAACTTATAACACCCCGTCGTTTTTGCGTCGGGGTTAAAAATAGTAAAAACTTAAGTTTTTACTATTTTTAACTAATTTCCCTATAAGTCTTACTTCGTTTCGCAAGGGTTCAAAAAATTGGCCCTCAATCCAGATGCACATAAGATCTCGACTGATGAAGTCTACGCTCCGTCCAGCACCGATCTAGGCCCAAAACCCCGAGAGCTTTCAGCTCGAACTCCAGAATCGTTTTGAATGCCTAGGGAGCTCCGTAGACGATTATAACGATGGGTGCGTGGAAACTGTCCATACGATCGGGTCTAAGATCTTCAAGACCCGCCGTACGAATTCAAAAGGGAAGCTCTCTGATTCTACTTTGCGGCTCATGAATGGCGCGAGATGATCCTGCAGTCTTCGGATGATGCGCTAAATTACCGGCAACTCAATAGACGGATCTCTAAGTCCTTGAAAAGCGATCTTCGCCGCTTTAATACAGATCGTATTAAGGACGCGATAGAGCGAAATAAAGGCTCCAAGGTCTTTGCTAGAGATCTGTCTGGATGATGGATGAATGATGGCAGGATCGTATCCGCCAAACCTGAGATGTTGAGAGAGATCGAGAGGTTCTATGGACATACATACACGTCAACAAGTAACCCCGTTATGAATGTGGCAAACGACCCAAGAGCTAGATTGACCCGGCACTATACCGAAGACATCCCGGACGTCAGCCTGTACGAGATTAAGATGGCTCTGTAACAATAAGGCGCCGGATGATAACGGAATTACGGCCGAGTTGCTGAAGGCCGGCGGAAAACCCGTTCTTAAGGCCCTTCAGAAGCTGTTTGGTTCCGTCATACTCGAGGACAAAACACCACAGGCATGGCACAGAGGTGTGGTGATACTTTTCTTTAAGAAGGGCGATAATGCCCTTCTTAAGAATTATAGGGCCATCTCACTCCTGAGCCATGTCTACAAGCTGTTTTCGAGAGTCATCACGAACCGTCTCGAGCGCAGGTTTGACGACTTCCAGCCACCCGAACAAGCCGGATTCCGTAAAGGCTTTAGCACCGTAAACCACATACGCTATGACAGGTCATACAGAAGACCGAAGAATATAACCTGCCACTCTGCTTAGCGTTTGTGGACTACGAGAAAGCCTTTGATTCGATCGAGACATGGGCTGTGCTGCAGTCTCTTCAACGGTGCCAGATCGACTATCGGTACATCAAGGTGCTGAAGTGTCTGTACGAAAACGCCACTATGTCAGTCCGACTCCAAGATCAGACCTCGAAACCTATCCTTCTGCAGCGAGGTGTGAGACAGGAGTCGTTATCTCTCCGAAACTGTTCACTTCTGCACTGGAGGAAGTCTTCAAGGTTCTGGATTGGAAAGGGGCTGGCATCAACATCAATGGCGATACATAAGTACATAACTCACCTTCGGTTTGCCGACGATATCGTAATGCTCGATGACCTCAGTAGAGCCTCCGAAAGAGTGGGTCTTAAAATGAACATGGACAAAAAGAAGGTCATGTCAAATGCCCATGTAACACCCACTCTCATAAAGATCGGAGACGCTACACTCGATTAGTCGTGGACGAGTATGCTTACTTAGGACAAACGTCCAGTTAGATAGGTCTAACTTCGAGAAAGAGGTCAATCGACGAATCCGACTCGGCTGGGCAGCGTTCGGGAAGCTACGCAATATCTTCTCGTCCCACATACCGCAGTGTCTCAAGACGAAAGTCTTTGACCAGTGCGTGTAGCCAGTGATGACTTATGGCACTGAAACGTGGTCGCTCACAATGCGCCCTATTTTTTTTTTTTGCTAGCCTATGTTGTCCCACTGCTGGACAAAGGCCTCCCCCAAATCCTTCCAGGAACTCTTTTCCCGCGCCACCTCAAACCAGCCCTCGCGTCCAAGTCATCTCGCCATCTCTTTCTGGGCCGGCCTCGGTGGCGCCGTCCATCTTCAGGCACCCATTGTGTGGAGATTTTTGCCCATGCGCCCTGTAAAAAGGCTACAAGTCACCCAAAGGGCAATGGAGAGGGCTATGCTTGGAGTTTCCCTGCGTGATCGAATCAGGAATGAGGAGATCCGCAGGAGAACCAAGGCAACCGACATAGCCCCGAAGAATTGCAAAACTTAAGTGGCAGTGGGCAGGGCACATTGCTCGCAGAACAGATGGCCGATGGGGCCGAAAGGTTCTGGAGTGGCGACCCGTACCGGAAGACGTAGCGTTGGAAGGCCTCCCACAAGCTGGACCGACGACCTTGTGAAGGCCGCAGGAACCCGTTGGATGCGAGAAGTACAGAACCGGTCGAAGTGGAGGTGCTTGGGGAAGGCCTATGTCCAGCAGTGGACGTCTTTCGGCTGAAATGATGATGATGATAAACGGAATAACCGGACATACAACATATTATAGCCACCGCACGCAGTAGGGTAAAAACAATGTCACGTCTGCATTTGCTAGCATACGAAAGTATAATAGTACCTACAGAGAAGATACGTCTCCGTATCTATTATGTGCATAATATCTTCGTACGTGTGTTACCCATAAGCAGGGACAAAATTATTCGTTCCCCTATTACAAGGGACGTGAAATGTGTGTGTACTATAGATACACCTATAATCCTTCGGGGAATGCAGGCGTGATGCTATATTTTAAAATTATTCGTAATTCTTGTACATACAAAAGGTTTGCCCAGTAAGTACGTACCTAGCACACAATCATGTAACAAGGTTGGAAACAATGCATTCAATAAAGGTACAATGATGGTTCTATTACCGCTGATAGCGATATCTTCCAGATAACCTTTGAATGTCCAGAAAGACACGAACGCACACTGCGCACCACACACTGCGCTCATGGACAAATAAAACAAGATAGTAGTTATCAGTATGTGGATCTTCATACCATTGTACGAATCATCAAAATGAATAGTTAGATATCTACTAAAATCTACCAAACTTTTAATTTTGACATCATTATTTTTTTCATGGCTGGCAGGACCGCCGTTAAAATGTCAAATTGTATGGCGGTGCGTCGCTTTTTTGCCAATCATTGCCGTATTACTACGAAAATACCCGTATTTACGACTCGACAACGGAAAATATTCACTTGTGCACGTACTACAACAAATTTTGTTACCAAAAACAGGATATTGGTAAGAGTTATCTTTGTTTACATTGTTAACTTGAGCGCAATATGTGACTGATTTCTACGATAAGAATTTGAATTTGAACTTATTGTCCTACTTATTTGGTGTGCCAGTTTCCCGCTGCAGCATTGAAACTATGTGATTTATGTCAGAATTACAAAGATAAGTTTTGTAAAGTCAAAATAACCTTAAAAAGTTTGAGAAAATTGTCAGTCACTTCATTCGTTAATCGTTAGTGATGTTCCAATAAGTGGCTTATCCGTATTAGTGTGCGCCTTATTGTCGACCTTATTTCCTTTTCAATAAATCTACTTTGTGCTGTTGTCATGCTGCGGTTGTCTAACTAACCATTTTCGCTGTTGTCCCTTATTGGAAGTACTATTTGATTCACATACATGTACATTGAATGGTGATTGGTAAGGAGAAACACATCGCCACTGTATGGGTCTGTTATGGTACCTAATTAATGATCAACCTTGTTCTACAAGTGCCAATTCAGCTCAATATAATGTATATTGCTGTATAACTTTTGGAACTACATGCCTTTTAGTAGAGAATGCTACTAAAACTCTGTTTATTGACCGTTTTAAAAATATTTATTCTTTCTTTCTGACCTATATAAATTAACAACACCATTAGCAGTTATTAGAAAACTACGAATCCACCATCCTACAATGATGAACACTGCATAATTTCCAATCACTAGCAGTAATAGAATTTTTTTCTAATTGGCAAGTTGTGGAATTTACTACCAACTATATAAGGAAGTATATTCATAGTTGTGCTTGTAACTAAATTTATTAAAAATTTATTAAATTTTTACTGTTTTAAAATAACAACTAATAGCTTTCCCATGTGGGTATTTAGAAATTTTTTAACACTAAATGCTACAATTGCCACATATTCATTTTGCTTCTTGCCGGCTCATGCAAAATTTCAATCTTGCAAGCTGGTTGGGAGTACTTCTCATCTATCATATTTGAAGGAGATTACCAATCAGGTTAGTAAATACTCCATAGAACATAACCTTCCACTATTATCTCTTACTTCTGTGCCGCAAAATGCACCAAAAACAGAATAAAAAAATTTAAAAAATTGACGTTTGACAGAGTTTGTATGGACGAACTGTCAAAAATTAAAAAGCATCTCTGTAGTTTTTCTGCTGAAATCTTTTAATTTTGTTCTCCAAAATCTACACTTTTACCACAAAACTATTTAATTTTAATTCAAAACATCCAAACTAATATTATAAATGCGAAAGTAACT
The DNA here is from genome assembly GCA_916614155.1 of Mesoligia furuncula. Lineage (NCBI taxonomy): Eukaryota > Metazoa > Arthropoda > Insecta > Lepidoptera > Noctuidae > Mesoligia > Mesoligia furuncula. The sequence goes on from OU744794.1 coordinate 8,462,713, forward strand.
CTGTCTGTCTGTCTTTCTGTCTGTCTGTCTGTCTGTCTTTGCTTCACGCCTAAACTACTGAACCGATTTGTGTGAAATTTGGTACAGACATAGTTTGGAACTTGAGAATGGACATAGGATAGTTTTTATTACAAAAAATAAAATTAAAAATAAAATTTATTCCGGACATACAGCGCCATCTATTGGTCAAGAGTCGGCATCAATTCAGTACTGAAAATTCATCGGAAAAATGTAAATAAATAGTAAAAAGGTATGAAAATATAATATAATACAACTTTTAGTACAAAGAAAATGCTCTAACGGAGTATAGATAATTCTATTAGTACTATAATGTCGAGTTGGTGATCGCGCAATGGTGTCGATCGTTACACGAGTTCGGTTCATGTTATTGTTTTAATTCATCGGAAAAAAGTAAATAAATAGTACAAAGGTATGAAAAAAATAATATCAATATAATCAAACTTTTAGTACAAAGAAAATGCCCGAACGGAGTATAGATAAATAATCCGAGTTGTCACTATGCTCGATAGATGGCGTTGGGATCGAAATAGATCGCGCTATGGTTTCGTTACACACATTTGGTTGGGTATCGGCCGAGCGCTTCGGTACTGTCGTGGAATTGTGGATTGATCGTTTCGTAAATTTAAAATTGGCTCCGTTGTATTAGTAGATTAAAAGGTTTATTTGTTGGGTTGTCTGGTGGTTGTTTTCAAAATTGGTTCCGTTGTATTTGTCGATTAAAAGGTTTATTTGTTGGGTTGTCTGGTTGTTGTATAATGTAAGTTTAGTTTGATCTCGATTATTAGTAGATACTAAAATTGTATGTCTAAATTCGTTTTAATTTTTAAATTAATTAGATCGTTCCTTTTAAATTATTTAGTTTTAAGCTTGGTTATTAAGAGAATAGGTTGTAATATAATTTCTTTTAAATTGTTATCAAGTTCGTAATTCGTATTTTTTTTAATTCTTTTGTTTTCAGTTAGTTTTCAATTTAAGTTATATTTCTTTAGTTTAAGTTCTTTTTTAAACTACTTTTTTCAATGACGAGAAAACGCAAGTCCAATTTAGCACGTAGTTCCAGCGGAGCTCGAGCTAAAAGAGTTGCAAGAAGTCAAGAGTCTCAAGAACAGACTCAAGCCCGTTTGACTTTAGACGCCGAGCGTCACGCTGCTCAAAGAGCTGCTGAGACTGAAGAGGTGAGGCAGGAGCGACGGCTCTTAGACGCTGAGCGTCACGCTACTCAAAGAGCTGCTGAAACCGAAGAGATGGCTCGGGAGCGCCGGCTCTTAGACACCGAACGTCACGCTGCTCAAAGAGCTGCTGAGACAGAGGAGACGAGGCAGGAGCGACGGCTCTTAGATGCTGGGCGTCATGCAACTCAAAGAGCTGCTGAGACTGAAGAGATAGCTCGGGAGCGACGGCTCTTAGATGCTGGGCGTCATGCAACTCAAAGAGCTGCTGAGACAGAAGAGATGGCTCGGGAGCGCCGCCTCTTAGATGCTGGGCGTCATGCAACTCAAAGAGCTGCTGAGACAGAAGAGATGGCTCGGGAGCGCCGGCTCTTAGACACCGAACGTCACGCTGCTCAAAGAGCTGCTGAGACTGAGGAGGTGAGGCAGGAGCGACGGCTCTTAGACGCCAGGCGTCATGCAACTCAAAGAGCTTCCGAAACTGTAGATCAAACTCGAGTACGTCGGCTTTTGGATGCTGAACGTCATGCGTCTCTGATTTCTGCAGAGTCACATGAAGAATCTCATAGACGACGTGTTCTATTAGCTGCACGGCAAGCACAAAGACGAAATATATTTACACGTAATACGTGGGAGGTATTTCATGATGCTGCTTTTGATTACGACCCTTTAATGGATTACATGAACCATCGATTAGTGCTCTTAGGGCGGATGGCTAAAAAGTGCACATATTGTATGGCACTAAAATGGAAAGAGGAAACTCCGGGTATGTGCTGTTCTGGAGGTAAAGTTTCACTTCCATCACTCGGTATTCCAGAAGAACCCCTGAAAACATTCCTTTTATGCGATAGTAATGAGTCACGACTCTTTTTGAACAGTATAAGGAAATATAATAGCTGTTTCCAAATGACGTCATTTGGGGTAGATCATGAGGTTGTTATGCCTGGATTTTCCAGTACATTTAAAATACAAGGTCAAGTTTACCATAGGGTTGGGTCTTTACTGCCTACAAACAATCAGCCTAAATTTTTGCAAATTTATTTTATGGGAGACGAAAATAGTGAAGTTAACCGTAGATGCCAGAATATTAATGGAGTTGTAAGGGATAATGTCTTAAAAATCCAGAGAATGTTGCACGAGCATAACAACCTCATTAATACTTTCAAAACAGCATTAGAAAGAATGCCGGGAGAAGAATACAAGTTGATTATGCACCCTGACCGTACACCAACTGGGGAACATGAAAGACGGTACAATGCACCGCTTATTAATGAAGTAGCAGCTGTAGTCACAGGCGAACAGTTTGCTTCCCGTGACATTATTTTGCATGCCCGTAATGACATTTTAAGTAGGGTACCAGATACACACAAATTTTACGACGCATTGCAATATCCGTTGATATTCAGCAAGGGGCAAGAGGGGTACCACTTTCAAATACCCCAAGTCAGTCCTGTAACAGGTTTGCCTGTAAACAACAAAAAAGTCTCATGCATGGATTTTTATGCCTACCATATCATGGTTCGAGAAAATGATTTTAATATAATATCACGATGTAGACAACTGGCCAATCAGTTTTATGTTGATATGTATGTAAAAGTTGAAAGCGAACGATTACGATACATATCATTAAACCAAAACAAATTGAGAGCGGAGAACTATGTCCATCTTCAAGATGCTGTGGCAAATGATGGTAATGTTAACCCTAACGATTTAGGTAAATTGGTAATTTTGCCATCATCTTTTGTAAATAGCCCCCGATATTTACACGCTTATACACAGGACGCATTCGCTTACGTACGTTCATATGGTCGCCCCGATTTGTTCGTGACTTTTACATGCAACCCAAGCTGGCCTGAAATAGTTGAAGAGTTGCTGCCGGGACAGAGGGCAATCGATAGACATGATATTGTTGCAAGGGTTTTTCGATTAAAAGTTAAAAAGCTTATGGAAGTTGTCAATAAAGGAAATGTGTTCGGTGAAGTACTATGCTTTATGTACTCGATAGAGTGGCAAAAACGCGGGCTTCCTCACGTGCATATTTTAATCTGGCTGAAGGACAAGCTGAGACCCGATCGAATAGATAATGTTATTAGAGCGGAAATACCGGATCCCAGTAATGACCAGGCACTTCATGAAATTATTATTAAAAATATGATTCATGGTCCTTGCGGTTCTGACAATCCTCAAAGCCCCTGCATGAAAAATGGAAAATGCTCTAAAAAATATCCTCGCGCGCTTATTAAAGAAACTGTCCATAATGACAATGGATATCCGCTGTATCGTAGAAGAGCACCAGGAGATGGGGGACAAACGGCGTCTGTAAAAGTTCGAAATGTTTATGTTACTATTGATAATAGTTGGGTAGTTCCTTTTTCGCCCGTATTGTCAAAAATGTTTAACGCCCATATTAACGTAGAGGCTTGCAGCTCAGTGCGCGCTATCAAATATATATGTAAATACATAAACAAAGGTAGCGACCAAGCTATTTTTAATTTTAAAAACACCGATGCTGCTAATCCCATAAATGAAGTCCAAACGTATCAGTCTGGTCGTTATGTTAGCAGCAACGAAGCCGTGTGGCGGCTTTTAGCCTTCCCGTTACACGAAAGGCACCCGACAGTCACACACCTGACTGTACACTTGGAAAATGGTGAACGTGTCTATTTTACTGCAAACAATTTCCAAGAGAGATTAACCTCTGCTCCAAAAACAACACTCACCGCTTTTTTTGAGCTCTGCACAAGAGATGAATTTGCAAGGACGCTCCTCTATGTTGATTTACCAAGATATTACACTTGGAACGCAACAAGGAGGGAATGGAAACGACGAATCCAAGGAGTACCGGTTCAGAATTGGCCTGGTGTCAAATCTGGAGATGCCTTAGGCCGAGTTTACACGGTCCACGTTACTAATATGGAGTGTTTTTGTCTGAGAATACTGTTACACCACGTGCGGGGGCCAACTTCTTTTGCAGATCTCAAAAAGCTAAATGATCAAGAATTCTCGACATTTAGAGAGGCATGTGAGGCAAGAGGACTATTAGAGAACGATAATCATTGGGATCTAACTCTAGAAGAGGCCGCACAATGCAAATCTGCGCCACAGGTGAGAGAGCTTTTTGCTATATTAATAGCAACGTGTGGACTCTCAAACCCTGAATATCTGTGGGGAAAATATAAAAATGATATGGCGGACGACATTTTACGCAGATTTCAAGAAGAGGACCCAAATATTTCGTATAATGATGTAATTTACAATGACGCTCTGACCAAGGTTGAGGACCAAGTGATAACTATCACTGGTAAATATTTGTCCGATTTTGGTATGAGCAGACCACAAAGAATTGGGGAAGTCAGTAATGATTTAATGCGAGAGCTAAATTATGATCCAGTTTTGTTACAGCAACAAATAACAGAGGCCCTTCCACTTTTAAATCCAGAACAAAGATTAGTCTTTGAGACAATCATCAACAAAGTTGCCAGTGGTGAAGGTGGTTTGTTCTTTTTGGATGCTCCAGGAGGTACCGGCAAAACCTATCTTCTAAACTTATTATTAGCTGAAATCCGGAAAGATAAAGGAGTCGCTGTGGCAGTAGCTTCATCCGGAATAGCTGCTACGCTGCTTAGTGGAGGACGAACGGCCCACTCAGTTCTGAAATTGCCACTAAATTTAGCTCATGAGGAAATGCCAGTTTGTAACATAAGTAAAAGTAGTGAGCGTGGAAGAATGTTGCAACAATGTAAACTGCTGGTTTGGGATGAATGTACGATGTCCCATAAAAGAGCAATCGAAGCACTTCATCGCACGATGAAAGACATTAAAAACAATCAAGGTATTATGGGAGGAATGGTGGTTCTATTGGCCGGTGACTTCCGGCAGACCCTGCCGGTTATAGCAAGGGGCACTCCGGCAGATGAAATCAATGCCTGTTTAAAAGCATCTGTGCTATGGACACATGTGAAAAAGGTTTCACTGTCGACGAATATGCGAGTATTACTCCATAATGATTGTCAAGCCGGGCAGTATGCTGCTGCTCTTCTGAAGATCGGCGAGGATCGTATGCCTACCGACTCCGAGAGTATGATCACGCTGAACAGCGAATTATGCCAAATTGTGGATAGCACATACAATTTAAAAAATAGTGTCTATCCGGATTTACGCGCTAATATCGAAAATCGGGAATGGTTATGCGAAAGGGCGATATTGGCGCCAACAAATGAAATAGTAGGCCGGATAAATGACCAAATTATGTCTGACGTAGAGGGAGATGTCATCGAGTATCTATCAGTAGATAACGTCGTGGATACCGAGCAAGTGACATCTTACCCAACAGAGTTTCTCAACTCCTTAGAGTTATCAGGAGTGCCTTCTCACAAGTTGAGGCTGAAAGTTGGAGTTCCTGTGATGCTTATGAGAAACCTAGATCCACCAAGGCTATGTAACGGCACACGGTTACAAGTAACCTATTTAGGACGGAATGTCATTAAAGCCGTTATTATGACTGGAATGGCAAAAGGCGAAACTGTAATTATTCCCCGCATTCCCATCATTCCAACTGATTTGCCATTCCAATTCAAAAGAGTTCAGTTTCCGCTGAAAACTGCGTTTGCAATGACCATAAATAAAGCCCAAGGGCAAACGCTTAAAGTTGCGGGGGTACATCTTGAAAAAGACTGTTTCTCCCATGGACAACTCTACGTTGCGTGCTCAAGAGTGTCAAAACCACAAGACCTATATATTTTTGCAAAGGATGGCAAAACTAAAAACGTGGTATACAGAAATGTCTTGGTGTAAGAAACTTTAATAATCTTTAAAGCCTAAAATAATAGAAAATTTGTCAAGGGAGAAACAGTATTTTTTTCTGAAATGGCAAATCAAAATAATATTTTGAAAATAAGGGAAAAATAACATTTTCGCCTTTTTCGATCGGCAATAACGGCTTTAATGCCCTAAGTGAGTATACATATCATCAATTCAAACGCAGAGCTCATTATGTTGATTTTTGAAGAGTTCCCTAGAATATCTTCCACATTTCATTTTTGAAGAGATCCCGCGAGATTGGGAACTATGTGGGTAAAACCAAAAATCTGCCGGAAGTCACTATTCCACGCGAACGAAGTCGCGGGCAAAAGCTAGTGATAGAATATACAGAACTATGACTGTGTTATCTTAAAATAAAATATGTATAATTTGAAGTATGAACAACTAGCAACAAGCAACTGCATAATAATAAGGCTAACTCTATACCCTATGATTTATGGTCAGTTAAAACAATGGGCAATGTTCTGTTGTCTTCACCCACTACAGTTGACAATACCTGGAGAATTTCCTTTGTGCATTCTATAAATAAATGTGTAAAAATAATCTGCATGTCACCCTAACACTTCGATATAAAGATAAGATTCTGTTCATTGCAAACAACATTATTTTAAAAACAAAAGTAGTTTTCTCTTTGCAAATGGCCTCCTCCTATCATCATCATCAGATCATTGGAAAGCCAAGCGAGGGTATTATTAGGTACTAGCTGGCCCAACAGATGTTGTCCTGTAAAAATTTCAATATGGTCTTAAGTGAAGCACTTTCAGTTTTTTCCGAATTTTTCAAAGGAGATGCAAGATGCAAAATGGCGGGTCAACGAAAAAAATGTATAATATCGGGAAAGTCCTCCTTATAATGTTTTACTATTGAGTCGAATCTCTACGACCATTCCTTTAGCTGTTTTTAGGGTTCCGTACCCAAAGGGTAAAAACGGGACCCTATTACTAAGACTTCGCTGTCTGTCCGTCTGTCTGTCCGTCCGTCTGTCCGTCCGTCTGTCTGTCCGTCTGTCTCAAGAACCGCGATAGCTAGACACTTGAAATTTTCAAAAATTATGTATTTCTGTTGCCGCTATAACAAATACTAAAAAAAGAATAAAATAAATATTTAAGGGGGGCTCCCATATAACAAACGTGTTTTTTTCGGCGTTTTTGCCTTGTGGTACGAAACCGTTCGTGTGCGAGTCCGACTCGCACTTGGCCAGTTTTTAAATGTTGATAAATCAAGTTTTATACATTTAAAAAACCTGATTTTACAACTAAATATGCAAAAAAATAGTTAGGTATAGGAACACTCGCAGAGATTTGTTTTCATATAACTATAGGAGGTAATACTCGTATAAGGTCAACTTTAATTTATTTTCGCCAATCGGTAGTTTTATATTTCATTAAAATGTATAAAACTAGATTTCTTTCTACCTTGGGAACTTTGTACGAAACGTGACTGGCCTCCTATCCAGGCAAGTTTTTCAAGTTTTCTTTCCTTAAAAGCAAATTCGAACTATTGCGAACATTTTAAAACAAATCGGTCCAGCCTTTCTTCTCAAGTGATGCGCTTATCACCGAACAGCATTTCATTTTTATTACATACTATCTGACCCGGAGAACTTCGTACTGCATCAGAATCAAAAAAGCCGTTCCATATACCCAATGTGTAAAAAAATAAAATATCTTCATTATTATTTTTTTCGTGAATTTTCCCATGTTTTAATAGTTATTTTACACCATATATTATTAATAGCTCTATTGTTAGCCCAATTAAATGAACTACAGTCAACTACAATTGCGACAATTACTTCGTTATCTATCGCGCTTTCGTCTCCACTCCAATACTGTTCATATCATACCTAACAAAACATTCGCTGAGAGTATTTATCTCATATTTACTTCAGTTATCAATCACGTACAGTAGAGACGCAATATATTATCAAATAATAACGAACAACCAACTGAGTGTAGTGCACGTATTACGAACAAAATAATATTATAGCAACACAACACTTTCACCGATTTCGTAACCGTCCGTAACAACGATACGTAAGTAGCTTGAACTATTTATCATCATCATCCGCCTAGTCATTTCCCAATTATGTTGGGGTCGGCTTCCAGTCTAACCGGATGCAGCTGAATACCAGTATTTTACATGGAGTGAATGCCTATCTGACCTCCACAACCGTTACGACTGGTTGTCAGGCTTTCGGGCTTCTAACTACCCATAACGACTGTCAAAGATCCACGAATGACAGCCGGGACCAACGGCTTAACTGAGACGGCGGAGGGGTCTCGGTATGTAAAGATGGTCGCCCATCCACAGAACAACCTCGCAAAGCGTAGCTTAACCTGATCGATTGACCTGTGCGGCTGTTATTATTTAGCCACGGGCAACGCCACGGGTAGCTTCAACCGGTAATATAATACAGGGTGGTAGGGAAGCGCAACCTGTTTATACCATGAATCCAGTACATGATTCTGGACGAAATATTTTAACGCGTTAAAAAAAAAACGGGGCGGGTGGGTAATTAAAAAAAAAGTGGCACTCCGGGAGTGCCGACAGAAGTGAAAACTTGAACAATTACGTGTGTATTTTTTAATCATCTTATAAACAAAACACGCGCGGTGTCGGTTACGGTAACAGTGTCGCGAGTTCAATAGTTTTTCACATCTCATAAAATGCCCAACGTGGCTAGTTTTCACTTCAAAAAAATCTGTTCCATACATTTAACCGCGTAGGTGCACTTTTGTACAAACGCCAGCACATCAAGCTACCCGAAACTGTCAAATTTTCCCAAAAATATAAAGTATAAGGCTCAAAGTTGCCTTATACTTTAGCGATAAAGTTGAAAATCTATTAAAGAAATTTGACAGATTGTAGTAGCTTGATGTGCTGGCGTCTGTACATAACAGCAGATTTTTTTCTTTTTTGATAACTGACGAAAAACATCTACGCTACGGGGTCTAGAATCGTGTGCTGAATTTGTGGTTACAGTTTGTTCTGAGGTCTTAAGAGCGTTTACGCCGTACGGCATTTCATACAAACTTTCAAGCCCTTGTTTTTCGAAATTAATGAACCGATTTTAATGAAACTTCATACGCATAAGCAGGATACAAAGGTCTAAAAAGTTACTTAAGAACATTTTCGAAGTGTCTTAATTAAAAAAAGATAACTGGAAATCTCTGTTTCTATGGAAAATTAAAAATCACAACACTATTTTTCGAAAATGTTCTTAAGTAACTTTTTAGACCTTTGTATCTTGCTTATGTGTATGAACTTTCATTAAAATTGGTTCATTCATTTCGAAAAACAAGGGCTTGAAAGTTTGTATGAAATGCCATATGGCGTAAACGCTCTTAATGAGTGCAGGCTTTAAGATTTACAACTCTGGCTAATAAACAGGACCCTTTTCAAATTCATTGGCGACACTTCACAAACGCGAATAATGAGTATCAAGCATCTAAAATCAATCTGGGGGCACGGGAGTGCCCCCGCCAAGACCAGCCAAGCGAAGCGCAAGGGCACTACCTACCTTTTCTCGAAGCACTTCGTCGTGTTTTTGAACCCTCTTAACTTGGGTTTGGATTATACCAGATAAACAAAATTTTCGGAATATGATGCCAGTGGTTGACTTATTAAACCTATAAAGTTTCAATTGCATAGCTCTTATACTTTAGATTTTATTGATATCTAAAATACCCCGATTTCGTCACTGACTCACTGACTGATGATCATCAAAATTCTTAAGGTACTTCCTGAAGTCCTAGAAAGCTGAAATTTGGTATGTAAGCTAGTAATAGTACACAAACAACAAAAAAATATTAAAAGTTGAAACTTTTACCTACCCAAAAAAAAAAAATCCGTAAATTTTGATGCTAGAGGTCTGAAAATTTATATAGGGGGTCCTTGTTATAAATAAACCCCAAAAAAAGAAAGAAAAAATGAACAACAGCAAAAATACTCGTATAAATATCATAAGCAACTTACAAAAAGAAATGAAATCCCACAAAAACATTTCATGTTAAATGTTGCCAAGACAAGACCATGTAGCTCGCACTGTCAAAAAGTAATCAGATCTCATGTAGAGCCAAGCTTCTAACTCTACACGCCCTAACTCTACAAGGCCTGACTTCGCAAACTCTACACCTTAGTCAAAATAATATGGCTTGGCCATTTCGCTACATTCACATGAGCGTAAGGTGAAAAACTCTCATACTGTTAATGGTTCTTGTAGTAACGAAAGGGCCAAACCAGATATTTTGACTAAGGTGTAGAGTTTGCGAAGTCAGGCCTTGTAGAGTTAGGGCGTGTAGAGTTAGAAGCTTGGCTCTACATGAGATCTGATTACTTTTTGACAGTGCGACCTACATGGTCTCGTCTTGGCAACATTTAACATGAAATGTTTTTGTGGGATTTATTTTTCTGCTTGTATAATGTCAACACGAGCTATACCTACGACAACATTCATGATAGTTGATGCCATGGCATAAAGTTTAATCAGTCCGGACTTCAACAGCTTGGTTGTGCGTGTGCGCAGCTGGCGGCGTAGCTTTTATGAGTGTCTTATAATCCACCCTAGTTTTTGCTACAAATATCCGGCGCTGGTCTTTTCTATGCGCTTTCATTACATACTATCGAAAGAGAGGCATATTTTTCGCCAGAATTAAACTCATCTGCAGCGGTCGGTCTGGATACACAGATTGTATGTGGGCGTGCGAGCTAATCGGGTCCATGATCTTAAACTGAGCTCTTTGTTAATTAAACACAATTAATTTAACACGTTATTACGTGCTATAACAACGTTACTTGGATTAATATGATAAGAACAAGAACGGTACTGTGTGTGTCGAAAGGTGATAGACATGCTTGATTTTATAAGATAAAGACCTGTTAAGATTCAGTATTATGAAATTGAACTTTGGAATGGTTAAGGTGATTGAGTCAATAGGAGTATTTCTTAGATTTTCTTGTGTACTGTGCACCTAATGAACGTTTAATATTAATAGTCTATCCTGTATCGCCCCACTGGAGGTCACACACAGGCCTCCCACTCCCTTTAGAAGATAGTTCTGCTTCTCTACTAATGCGGGTCAATCCCAATAGAAGTCTAGCTCGGCCCGCCAACTCCACCTTGATCTGCCGTGGCGTTCAATAGGACCCGCTCGGTGATTCCCACAACTCATCTGACATGTGGCAGACGTCTCCATGTACGCACGACGACATAATAAGCTAAAAATACAAAAAAAGAAAAACATTTCAAAATAATGTTTTAAGAGCAAAAACAGAAAAAAAGACATGACACTCATCATGATTCACACACGCTGAAAGCTACTAAGCTTAGCAACTTTCCGAGTAGCAATCGATAAAGATGGATAAGTTCAGGCAAATTGCAAAGTTAATACAAAGGGAGGAAAATGAATACAACCAGTTTCTGTATAACATCATAGGCCTGATCATTTTAAACCCTTTATGCATTAATATCCTTAATTACCCAGGGGAAATAACCAGCATGACTGCATAAAATCTCCAATTACGAAAAGATGCGTAGGGAAATTGCGTCAGAAACAGATTGATTTAAAATTATTATCGATGCCCTGTTCGCCTGTAACGGGACCACTTCCAATCAGAGGTTCTGGGGGCCTCTAAAGGCCACTTTGGCAGAATTCAAAAGGATAACATTATGAATCATAATATGGCGAAGACAGTCCGTGTTTTTCTTTTTTCGCTGCACTACGTAGGTGTAATCAAAGAAATTGGGATTGGATTTGGATGGAATTGATTGGTAATTTAGAAGAGACAAAAAAAAATAACTGAAAAATCCTTCACCAATGGGATTTGATACGATTAACAATGTTTTCCTTTTATGATTCTGCCAAAGTGGCCTTTTAGGCCCCCTGTACTGCAGTAGGAGCAAGTCTGATATCGAAAGCTATCTTATTCTTTCCTCACTTTTTTTACGACGGGTATTATGACACGCTTAGACGTGGACTTGCTGACCATTATTCTATACCATTTATTTATTAATACCATGGCCAAGAGCAACCCAATATTCAGCTATACAAAACGTCACTCACATTTATTTAGGCGGCACCCTGAGGCTGATGAAGATGATAGGTAAACTCTCAAACAAGCAAGGACAATAGATAAATTTTAGTTTAGTCCTGTCAAATTAATCAGCGTCCTGTCAAATTGACGTCAATTGACATTATTTTAGTAGGCAAGTTTTTAATTACGTCTAAACTTGTATGGAGTAGTGTCAGGCGCTGATTAATTTGACAGGACTAAACTAAAACTTATCTTTTGTCCTTTTCTTAATAAATTCGTCCAATAATTAAATGATGTATATTCACAGCCCCCTATGGTAAAGTCAGGATGTTCGAAATCCCCAATGAAATAGAAAGAAAAAGATGCACTGAACTTAAATTTAGTTTAGTTTGTGAACAAGGAGACGGGCACCATAACCTTTTTTACCAAACTCAATCAGTATTAGATCAGTAGTAGACCGAATTAAGGTACTATCGCAAATTAATGCATTGTAATTTTAAATTTTAAACGATTATAGGAGCAGTACAGTTAGTTGTGAAAGGGATTTTCTGGGCATGTAGCACTATTTCTACGTCTGCTTTTGAGCAGCATTCCTATTTTCCGGTTTGAGGCAGTATGGTTATCGGTGAAATTGTAGGCATGATTGTCACGATAAATTGAACTTTATTCCAGCTTTAGATCGGTGTTGATCGAAAGATTTGCCGGAAGCAAACCTCGTGATATAGCTGTGGGCAATAGGCGATGGACTGTTTAATAAAATAATCCTTATTGCTTTTCATCTCAATAAGTCGGCCTCTATGAATGCGAAAAGACTTTTTCTTCATTTCAGATTATAACGTATTCAAATATTTTTATAATCGCACGTTTACGCTCAAGTTATTAAATTAACCACTTAAAATTCTATTCCTCAAACAAACCTGTTTGGTTGCAAAGAAGACTTAGCTGGCTGTCTATAGAAAAAAAAAACCAATCAAGTCAAATATTTGATGGAAATATAGCAAGAATGTCTAACAAGAGCGCGAGCGTCAAAAGCGCTGTATTTTCGGAGCTGTGTCGCCAGAAAGAGAATTGTAACTTATTAAACACGGTTGGTTGGCTCCGATGGTGTTACCATATAAGTCGTTAGTTTCCTCGAAGGCGGCCAGTCTTTACCGAGTGTCAGAGCGCGCAAGGTTCGCCATGCGTGTTTTTGAGTATGCCTGTGTTGTGTCAGTGTGTGCGTTGTTGCAGTGCGCCGGCGCATCCACTTCAGCCCCGGAGAAAATGCTCTTCCACTACCCGGAGGCGAGGAGGGATGAGAGCGTCGTCGATGACTACCATGGCACTAAGGTATTGTATCTAAAGTTCACTACGCCAGCCTTTAACTCCTTTTTTATTATGTATGATTATAAACAAACAGTATCGAATTAGATTAAACCGAATCAAAATAACTTCTGTTTTATCAACTTTAAGTAGGCTATATCTTAGAATGCAAACAATAAGCCATCGATGAAAACAATGCATGTAAACAACTACCTACTTACTAAAGAGTTTCATTAGAGCATTTATTGTCGGGAAATCCGACAACGAGGCACGACATAGCCGTACGAGTAATCGATTAGAAGTACTACTAGGCGAAACAACTAGGTATACAATAATGGTAGTGCCGCGAATGCTCTACATTCTCTCCATACTAGTCTCTAATAATAATCACCACATTATTATAATCAGTGATATATTGGCAAAGGTCATAAGAATAAATACCAGGATGGACATGTGGACATCACACGTAATTTTTGTCAGTTGATTGATTGTTTGCAACCGAAACTACCTTTTTTTTGACGGAATCTAACTTCAAAGATGAGGCTGCACGCGTAGCATGAGCACCGGTTTGTCGACAGAAGAATAGACAAAAATGACGTTCCGTGTAGACAGTACGACGGCAGCAAAGTAGAAAGAGTCAACTGCACTTTTTACGAAATTCACTGTGTTACTCAGAATTCTTTGTTTTGTCATACAATTTTTTTTGTTTTTGATATTAATTATTACTGATATTAAGTCACATTATAAGGAGGGGTCCGTGGCCAAATAATAACAGCCGCACAAGTTGATTAATCAGGTTAAGCTACGCTTGCCGCGGTTTTTCCGTGGATGGGTGACCACCTTTACATACCGAGACCCCTCCGTGCCTCGGAAAGCACGTTAAGCCGTTGGTCCCGGCTGTCATTCGTGGATCTTTGACAGTGGAATTTTGGGAGTTTTTTTTTTTTTGTGGGATTTTGTAGATAACCGTATATACTTTGTGGCCGTCGAGTAGAAAGTTTTCTACTGTCTTTAGCGTTTACAAAATCACTTAGACAACTGACAGTTGTCAGTGTGATTTTGACATTTGGGATAGAAAACTTTCTTCTAAAATAGTCTACATTAAAAAGGACCTAGACAAAGATCGTTAGAAACTAAAGACAAAATGACAGATAGTAGAAAGATTTCTAGGCGGTATGTCAAAAATGAAGAAAAGAAATGTCACTTTGTATAGAAAGCAATGTGTCTTCTCTTCGTAGAGATAGAAGTGTTCATGCTACGCGTGCTGGAGGAGGAATAATAATGATATCATCATCACTATCATTTCAGCCGAAAGACGTCCACTGCTGGACATAGGCCTCCCCCAAGCACCTCCACTTCGATCGGTTCTGTACTTCTCGCATCGAATGGGTTCCTGCGGCCTTCACAAGATCGTCGGTCCACGTTTTTCCCACAAGGTGGACCGACGACCATCCAACGCTACGTCTTCCAGTACGCGGTCGCCAATCCAGAACCTTTCGGCCCCATCGGCCATCTGTTCTGTGAGCAATGTGCCCTGCCCACTGCCGCTTAAGTTTGGCAATTCTTCGGGCTATGTCGCGGTTACCTTGGTTCTCCTGCGCATCTCCTCCTCATTTCTGATTAGATCACGCAGGGTAACTCCAATCCCTCTCCATTGCCCTTTGGGTGACTTTTAGCCTTCTAATAAGGCTTCGTTGAATGTAAATAATAATCTAAGCCACTAGCAAACTGCTTTTATAAAATCTCGTTCCAGCGGCCATTAGCATAAATACGTGTTTACGTTAGTATTGAATACCTTGGCGGTACGTAATTTCCATATAAATCGACCGACCCGCTTTGAAGGACACTGCAATGCATCGAGCCTTAAAAAATGTACGTAAGAAAATTTGGGAACCTAATTTCACGGTCAGGTGATCTTGTTATGATTGTATTTTTATTGTAAGTATCTAACTCATAAGTAATCATTATTACGATTGGGTCTTATTTTTTTTTTACGTAAAAACTTCGATTCTGTGTTTTTATGGACATTTTATTGATGTGTTTTGACAGCTTTTTCGTATAAAAGGCTTTTGCTATGAAATATGGCAATATTTACATGTGAGAACGTTGGTATCCTCATAAAAAAAAACTGAGTTAATAATAATATGCGAATGCCATGCCAAAATAATTGATCGTTTAGGTATTTTAATCCTTCATCAGTCTATTTTTATATGAAGATATCTCGGTAGTTTTTTTGCTGAATATTCAAACGTCTATCGAATCAGGTATCCTGCAGATCTAAACTTAACAATAATAGCTTTAAAGTTATGATTGCTAATTGTTATCAACTTCTTGGAGATCCGGGATCAACGCTCGGCGTCATGAGAATATCTTCAAGAACCTACGAGAACAAAAAACCTAAACCGCACGATGTTTTTTACCTAATTAGTAACTGTTTGTATCAAAGAGAATAGACCCGACTATTAGTTTGATTAATTATAAAAGCTTAACGAACAATTTGCAATTTCACGTTTGATAAGGCTGCCTGGCTCAACGTGATTTGGAAAGGCGTCAGATATTTTTTTTTTTTGTAATAAAATTTTCATGGCGCGCTATCAAGTTTTCAGATTGTTCAGCAGGTTGTTACCTTTATCGATGGAATAAGTATATTACCTAACTTATTCCATCCATTTTTATTTTTCCGATTTTTCCTTAAATTCCTTCATTCAACATCTTCAAACTCGGGAACTATAGACCTAAAAATATTGGCCAACAAATGGAAGTTTTTCTTGATATCTCAACAGATACATAGACACTTTGTATTTTATTTTGGATATCGTGAGATAAAACTTAAATATTTTATTCAATGGATGGATAGCAAAAATGGCTCTGCTTCATAGCCTTTCCCTATGGGTTGTAGAGGTCAAACGGCAGGGCTGCCAATAAATCTCAATAATATCATGATGAATAGAAATAACTGTTGCTGTTATAAGAAGAATACATTATTGTTGTGTTGTTGTTGTCATTATTGTTGTCCACAGGCGGGACAAAGCCCTCTTCATACAGAGAAGGCACGATCATTGATTACTGCGATTGTTCAAGATAGGTTGGCGATTTCAGACTTGAAAAAAAAACTATCATTGCGATAAACACAAGCACAATTTATTGCTCTATTTTATTACTAGTATAGAACAGCTAAGTCACACACAATAAAAGTTAAAAAAACTCAAAACCTGTAAACTCGTTTTGGAAAACGGGACTTTGTGTAATAAAATCAAATCTGCTCGCTACAAAATATCGATTTGTATTTATGATTCCTAGAAACGGAATAACTGTTTTGGTCATCAAAAAGCTATGGAAAAAAACTCCATCGCATGTTATCTCCAAATAAATGTATGTGTCCAAATTATTATTTATGTCTGTTTTAATCAAAGCCTTTTTTATACTATCACGATTCGAAGTATCGCTAAACAAGAACAAAGTCCATCTTATAACGCTTCCGCAGACAGGCGCGGTAGTGATTTCCATGAAGTTTTCATAGGCATTGTTCCACTAGAGTCACGTAGCGCCTGTCTGCGGGAACCTTTCCACACTCTTGTTTTACCCGCGATTTCGTACGCTTGGATTTACGGATTCTTCATGGATTTTTGAAGTGAAAACTTCTTTAGCGGCGTTGTACACTTTTTTTGTAATGGGTAAAAAAATGTTAAACTCGCGTCAGGACACGTGACCCTGATCGTAAGATTCGTAAGATGACACGTGCTATAGATGGGCAATCCACCGGGTTTAAACCCGGTGTTTTTATAAACACCCGATAACACCCATATACACCCACAAAATTGGGTGTTTATCAAAGCACCGTGTTTAAACACGGGTGGATTGCCCATCTATAGACGTGACCCTGATCGTAAGATGACACGTGACCCTGATCGAAAATTCGTAAGATTCCAAAATATCAAAAATTTAAAACATGTACACAGGATCAAATTACAGACAGACAGTTACAGTTACGGGTTACGGTTACATTTAACAACGTTAATATTCAAGTTTTCACTTCTGCCGGCACTCCCGGAGTGCAACCCTTCGTTTTTTTTTTCCTTGCCTTCCTTCCTTAGTTTTTAGACAAACATGTCGTACCTATAATTCACTAATTGTATTGTGACATGAACAATGAACAATTGAACATTCGTCATTATTACTCGCGACGCATAGGTACGTTTTTTTTTCATTCAGCAATTGATGATTTATTGGCCGTACCAGCGCGCTTCATAGCCCATCTAACTGAAGGCTAAATAAAGCTTTTTATTAGTTATTATTCTGATATATTTGATCAATCAAAGTCCAAAGTAATTCTGCATAGGTAGAGGGTACTTTTGACTCAGCAGTGTTTGGAGTACTTACCTATGTCTTTTTTAGGGTTCCGTATAAAAACGGAACTCTATTACTAAGACTTCGCTGTCTGTCCGTCTGTCCGTCTGTCCGTCTGTCTGTCTGTCTGTCACCAGGCTGTATCTCAACAACCGCGATAGCTAGACAGTTGAAATTTTCACAAATTATGTATTTCTGTTGCCGCTATAACAACAAATACTAAAAACAAAATAAATTAAATATTTAAGGGGGGCTCCCATACAACAAACATGTTTTTTTCGGCGTTTTTGCCTTGTGGTACGGAACCCTTCGTGTGCGAGTCCGACTCGCACTTTTTCTGTGGTTGTAGTCAGTATATTTTTATTTAAGTTTTTTTCTATTTATTTTAATTAAATGCAAGCAGTCTAAACAGGAAATACCATTAATGACCAAGTACTTTTTTTTTTCCAACGGATGTTCCGCCTACAATTTGAGTTCAATTGCTATCCGAATTTCTTGACAAACTTGATAGACGAGCGATTATGGGAAACTTGCTATCCGAATTTCTTGAAAAACTTCATAGACGAACGATTAAGGGAAACTTGCCAACCCTAGGAATAGGTTTACCTTGTATTAAATATTCTCTAAGCATATCGCAAACGTGTTCAATATTAATGGGGCCTTCTATTGAAAAATAACATAAAGGCTTGTTTTTGTCAACGATCTCACAATGATAGTACATTGACCCTCTTTTAATAACAAAATGGTTTTTTATTTAAATTAAAAAGTTTCCTCCACAATCGGGTTTCAGATTGCGTTTATGCACGTGACTTCGGGTTTTTTCGTCGATATTTTAATTCGTTTGTTATTATGGAAGAAAAAGACATGTTTTGCCGACCCCAAATAATTTGGGATGAGGGCAGGAGAATGATGATTTTAAATTGTTTGTTATTATTTTTCTGAATAGAAAACTTGATAGGTATATTTTAGCTTCGATCATCATCATCATCATCTGCCTAGCCTTTTCCCAACCATGTTGGGGTCGGCTTCCAGTCTAACCGGATGCAGCTGAATACCAGTATTTTACATGGAGCGACTGCCTATCTGACCTCCACAACCCAGTTACTGGGTTGTGGAGGTCCCCTACCCCTACCCCTTGGTAAGACTGGTTGTCAGACTTTCGGGCTTTCTTTTCTCTCTATCTTACCTCCGCAACCAAGTCACTGGGTAATATACAATACCCCGTGAAAGACTGGTTGTCAGACGTTCGGGCTTCTGACGACCCGTAACGACTGTCAAAGATCCACGAATGACAGCCGGGACCAACTGCTTAACGTGCTTTCCGAGGCACGGAGGGGTCACGGTATGTAAAGATGGTCACCCATCCGCAGACCAACCGCGGCAAGCGTAGCTTAACCTGATCGATCGACCTGTGCGGCTGTTATTATTTAGCCACGGGCCCCTATATTTTAGCTTCGATAAAATAATTAAAAATTCAATAAGTATAAAAAATGGAAACTAATCATTTTATTTCATAGCAAAAAACCTTACAGTTTAATATTGATAACATTTCAGCTAAAATAAACAATTACAAAAAATATTATTTCTAAAACTGTAAACTGAAACACTTTACTGTAAAGCTCGCATTTCCCAAGTAACACAGTTATTCTGAATAATGTTTGAGTAATAGCGATCCGCGAAACTATAAGCTGAAACTATTGTCTGGATAATGTCTGACTAAACGTTTATTCAGATGTTAATCAAGCAATTTGGGCACAGTTTTAAATGCTTGAGTCTGTATAACAGCGATTTAAAGTCTGGGTAATAGCTTAGTAATGGCCCACTTAGCTTAGTAACATCTGAGAAAAAGCTGACATCTCTTTTATAGAGCTGTTATTTCATATTTATTCAGACAAATGCATATGGATATTGATATTCAGAAATTATTCAAGATTAAGTTCATTGGCGTAATACTTTTCAAACAAAATTAAGAGTTATGTTGTAAAGTAGAAAAAAAGTGGTGTTTAATCTTGAAGTGCGGCATTGAATAAAATCAATAATGACGTGCACAGCGAAACAAGAATTGGTAAGTTAATGTTATTATGTATTATAACCATGATACACGTTAAATATTACTGCGCAAGTAGTTTTATCGTGAATAGCATATGAATTATCTCAATATTTTTCACGCGCCGCTTAGGTAATCAAGTTTAGTGATAGAGTCTGGCAAACGAAAGTAGAGACTGAAAAAGGGCGGCAAATTTAAAAAATATCAGTATAGCAACCCCAAAATTAGTATGACATACCTGGAATAACCTAATTTGATACTTTATAATAATTTGTTTTTGCTGAAAAACTAATATTTGTACACTACTGCTTGACTGCATGTGGACAGCTCCAAAAATGGGAATAAATCTACGAAATAAATCAATACTGCGGTAGTAGCAGCTACTAACCTACCTAGGCGACTTCTTATCAAAAGAAATCTACCACTAAGTTTATGATAATTATATTGCTATAAATTCAAGTTCCTAGAAGGATTCGGGGGAGCCCTTTGCCCAGCGGTTTAGTATAATAAACTTAGTAAAAATAATGATATTGAAATGGCTAACGCTAATCGCGTATAATCGTATTTTTAATCGGACAAAGTAAACTGAAGTTTTGAGATGTAAAATCATACAAGTATAATGATCCAAATCAAAGCCAGTTTCGTGACATTTCGAAAAATCAGTTTACTTCGTCTGAATCAAAAATACGACTTTAGGTATTATGTAAATCTGATTTAATTAAACAATAATATTCTATGATAATTTTGGTTTATTCACTGTCATAATCAAAATCTGAATCTAAAACTTCCATGTGAAAAGATTCATTAGAGTCACTGGAATCACTGTTTCCTACATTAATAATAAAACTTTCCAAGTTATTTTCTGTGATTCTGTCCCTTTCTTTATATTTATTTTCGACATGTATAACATGATCAGTCATTTTCTTCCACTCCTCTGGAGTTATGGTTTCAAAAGATTCTTTTATAACCCTCTCTAACTCCACTGCGGCCAGGGCAATATTTTTACTTGCCACTTTACGCTTAGCCAAACTCCATACCAGCTCAATGGCGTTTAGATCGCAGTGGTAGGGGGGAAGTCGTAATACCTCATGCCCATTCTGCTTCAGAAGTTCATCAGCTTCATATACTGGTTCTGGTGTGTTTCGTTTTACAAAACATAGGAGCTCTGCTTTTGTGTGATATTCTTCACACGGAATATCATTCAAAGTAAGCCATACTCTTATGTCATTTTTGCGATTTTGTGATGTAGGAGCTTTATTTACAATGACTGAATGGTAACTGGCGTTATCCATAACTATTAAACTCGGCCCATTTAAATTGGGTATAAGCTTTTCTCTTAGCCATTTATTAAAGTTAACAGCATTCATATCGTGGTGATAGTCCGCCATTTTCGATTTAGTGCTAAAGACTAACAATGAGTTTGGCACAGGGCCTTTCTCCGATCCAGCATGTACAATTATGTACCTTTTCCCTGTCGAAACATTTTCAATCGCACCACTTGTAGATGGACCTTGCCAAGACTTCTTGGGCTTGTAGTTTTTATGAACATAGGTCTCGTCTAAATAAATGATTGACTTTCCTTCTCTACGTTTCAATGCCATGGTTCTTAAAAACCGATGTCTCCAGGCAGATATGTCATAACGTTCAATTAACAACGAACGCTCATTCTTATTTTTTTTAAATTCATAGCCATTGGACAATAATAAGTGGCGAAGAGTTTCCCTGCATCCATTAAATCCAATGCTTTCTCTTAATTCCACTAACAGAGATCTCAATGTAGGAACTTGTTTTCTAACGATGTAAAATTCATTGATTTTGTTACGAATAGCGTCTATGTCGAAACTATCTAGGTCGGATACTGTGGGCTTATGTGGTCGTTTTTTCCCTGGGGTATTCCAGACACCTTCATTTACTGCACCTTCCTTTTTTATTCTTTTTAATGTTGTAACACTCACTTCTGTAAAGAATGATGAAACAGAATGATTCGGTGCTGCATTTTTAATAGCAAATCATGTATTAAATTATATCTTTATAAAACTTATGTACTCAGTAAAAACTTACCAGTGATTGAAGCTATTTCATCCAAGTACTGGTTCTGGGTTCTTATCCTGTCTTTTTGCTCCAAATCAGTAAGTTTTTCAATAGTTTTCACTATCTCATCTACCCCTTGTACATCCTCTAGATTTTCTGTAAAAGAAAACAATTTGTGTTTTAAAATTACAATGTACCATTTATTAAGGTATGTTAAATAACTATAATGCATTATTATGAAGTTATTTAACGTAATATAAACTGAATGTGGATCAAAACAGAGAAATAGTTTTGTAAAAAGATAATTAATAATTACGATTTCAAACAAAGTATCAACATAGATGCGTCATACTAACCTAAGAAATTCAACACCACACGTAAACAATCTTGTTTCAGTTTGAATTCAGCGTCTTTCTCCTGTTGTTTTTCTTCAAATTTGGAAATCATGCGAAACAACATCTCCCTCACTCCACTTTTAATAGTTTTATTCATTTTTGAGTTAGAAAAATGCTCAACAATATTACTTGACAACAAATCACCAACAACACGCCATGTTGTTTTGACAAGACAAATTGAATTTGACATTTTGTCTAACATTGCCATATAAAAAGTCTAGAAATAATTCGAGTGTCTACTTTCATTTGCCAGACTCTAGTAAATAAGACATAAATAAAGACTTTTGTGTTGACAAAAATACTTAGGATAACACAGCTAATGCTTATCTTTCAAAAGTCATTAAATAAATTATAACCTGTATTTTTAACTGTAATTAATTACTAAAATGAGGCATTTGATATACATAATGATTCAATAGTTTACTTAAAAATAAGTTTTAATGGCGATTCATTATAAGCTGAATAAAAGCTCTCCACGCACTGCAGCTATTTTACATAACTCTGAATAAAAAGTCACGCCTTTCTGATTATTAAGCTTTTATTTGAGAAATAGTCATCTGGTAGTACAAATATCTGAATAACATTTGAATAAGTTACTAAATATGATTTATTATACAGCTAATTAGGGTTCAAAATAAATTGCGATAGACCCAATTTTTGAGGAAAATTTATGTACTTACCTACACTCGAGAGCAATGAATTAGGGTTACTTATATAAAAATATCTGAAATTCTCGGAAAGTAAGAATGCTAGCTTAATGAAGTAAATTGTGATTAATAGACAAACTTCTTAGTTAGCAATCAGCTGACCCATTTGCTCAAATGGTTGAGGTTTTTTTTACAAATAATTCGTACGATTTTCATATTGCACTGTGTTCCTAACATAAAGCGAAATGTCTTGCAGGAAAATGCCGTTTAAGATAGTGTCCACATGTCGAAGGGGCAGAGCAGAATTATCTACTGCCGGTCGATTCTGTAAAAATCTCACCGTGAAAACTTAGGTGAAGTGAGTTTGTTTTTGCTAGGAATTGACACTATTGACAGCTCACTCCACGCTCACTTCACCTAAGTTTTCACGGTGAGATTTTTACAGAATAGCACCGCAGTACCTTTCTACTGGAAAAACAAAGGAAAACTTCGATGGCCCAAATATAATGATGATGTCATGGACTTTCACTTTATACTGTTGTCTTTTTGAAAGTTTAAGAAATAAAAGAAATTGAGATTATTTTAACGCTTTTATTTATAAGCTTTTTTATTTAGCTTGCACTGTTCGTATGTATGTAAGTTGTCCGTAAATATTTGCAAACCATTTTTCGACATTTGTTAGTATCCGATTGAGCTGAAATTTTGCATACACCTTTAGTTAGCTTTTAAAATAAATATAAATTTTAAAAGCTTGAGGCACTGATGTACGTTATCCGTTATCTACACAATAACAGTGCCTCAAGCGTTTAAAATTTATATATATTTTAAAATGACAGTGTCACTTAAATTTATTTTTTTCTTTTTAGTTCGCGTTATTCTTTTTTTTTTAGGTTACGTTTTTATTTAAATAAAAGCTTGTTTTAAAAAACTTTTTTTTATTTTCATTTTATTTTTTACTTTTTAGTCTTAAAGATTTATTATTAACATTTTTTTAGCTATGAACGGTGGTCAGCTTGTTTTGTAAAACTTTTTTCAAACATTTACGCCGAAGGAGAAGAATTGTAGGAAACAATTCTTCTCCTAGATATCCATGATTTTCTTTCCATTTTTAGGGTTCCGTTGCCAAATGGCAAAAAACAGAACCCTTATAGATTCGTCATGTCTGTCTGTCTGTCTGACTGTCTGTCTGTCGGATGTCTGTCTGTCTGTCTGTCTGTCCGTCCGTATGTCACAGCCACTTTTTTCCAAAACTCTAAGAACTATACTGTTGAAACTTGGTAAGTAGATGTATTCTGTGAACCGCATTAAGATTTTCACACAAAAATAGAAAAAAGCAATAAATTTTGGGGGTCCCCATACTTAGAACTGAAACTTAATTTTTTTTTTCATTAAACTAATACGTGTTAATGATATTGAGGTTTCTAATATTTATTTATTTTTTGTTTCACCAAAAATTGGTTTGAACGAGATCTAGTAAGTAGTTTTTTTTAATACGTCATAAATCGTAAACCACAATTTACCATTTATTCAATCAACTCAAATATAAAATTAAAAAAAAAAAAATTCATAAATATAGACCTTATGCATAAACCCGGATATTACGGAACCCTCGGTGTGCGAGCCCGACTCGCTCTTGCCCGGTTTTTTTATCAATCTGTTCACATCAAACCCGCGGTACAACAATACACAACGACAAACAATGTTTTAAACGTCCTAATTCAATGACTACCCAGAAAAACTCTGTATAACTTGTTTAAAAATGGTACTTATAGAAGTCATTGCGGAATAAGAATACATCATTCAACTTCCATTTGTGTTAGTTAGCTATAAACCATGACTTAATTTCTAATATACCGAAATAAGCTGTATAAAGAACCCAGAAAACATTTTTATACAGTAGCTGAATAATTGATAAAATATTAGCGGTTATTCAAAATCAAGCTGTTTAATAGAAATTAACTACACCATTATTGAGAAGACTCACTATTTTACAGCATATAGTGGTTTCATAAGCAATAAGCTGAGTAAAGTTTGTAGATTAGTATTAGATAACTACGTTTATTCAGCTACTTATACTATTATACAGATAAATGCTGTCCCAGGCACTCTTTTTCAAATTAAAGTCATCTGTAATGCTTTAGGCTTAAAAACATCTGTGTTATATGCGGTATAGAAGTTATTACTAAGCTTTTAGAAAAATAGTCAACTTAAAACAACTTTTACTAAGCTAAAAGAGTTATAAAGGCCAAAAGAGAATATTATTCAGAATTTGGCTCTTTCAATATCCACTTACTCCGACGTTTTGTAACTTATAGCTGTAAACATTTGCGAATTGCTATTACTCAAACTTTATTCAGCATGCCTGTGTTACTTGGGTTATCATTATAACAGAAGTTAATTGAATATAATTAACATTGTTTTTCCAGTTCCGCAGTTACAGATATTTTTGAAATTACATTATTTGCCTAATTATTTAGTAAACATACACAAAATTAATTGCGATTTCGCCTCATAATGCAAAAAATGTAAGTTCATTTGTATTTGAATGTTATAAATGCAAGTGATGTCAGCAATATTCAGTGGTCACAACTTAAAGTAATGATTTCTTCATTATAGAATACCTATTTTAAATGCTATTATTATCCATTTATTTCGTCTTTACGTCTAATGACTTACTTAAATAGGTATTGTGTTGTGTTGTCTTATGATTATTTTTTTATGATTATGCAGCTGAGTTCACATTAATGATAATTATTCAATTAATAAAAACGTTTCATAAATTCATAAACAGTTTATGAATTTATGAAACGTTGTGACGGCATCGTTTATGTTTTGTCGTTAGTTTAAATTACAAAGGGAACTTTAAAATTACAAATTATCTACAAAGCAGTAACAACAGCAGTTAAAATATAATTTATGATCAGTTTCGTTGCACAACTACACGTGATTTTGCATGTGCGTAATAGTTTTTTTACAGAAAGTTATGACAAACATGATACAAATGTTTATTTCCTCGTAAGGCAGACAGGTCTTTTTATAAAAAAAACTGGCCAAGTGCGAGTCGGACTCGCACACGAAGGGTTCCGTGCCACAAGGCAAAAACGCCATAAAAAAAAACACGTTTGTTGTACAGGAGCCCCCCTTAAATATTCATTTTATTTTGTTTTTAGTATTTGTTGTTATAGCGGCAACAGAAATACATAATTTGTGAAAATTTCAACTGTCTAGCTATCGCGGTTCTTGAGATACAGCCTGGTGACAGACAGACGGACGGACAGACGGCGAAATCTTAGTAATAGGGTCCCGTTTTTACTCTTTGGGTACGGTACCCTAAAAATGAATATAAGCACCCTAATTTCGTAAGACACTATGAATTTCAATCTGAATAATTTTGAAGGATATTGCTAATCCATTGCTTCACATGTTTGAAAAATTAGTCTTCTTAACAACGTGAATAACGCAATGAATGTTTTTGAACTGTCAATATGAAAGCCATTGCTACTGATAGTGTGTTGCTCAATAAGCCCGATGTTTTTTTAAATTAAATCCACGAGTTTATCAGTGTCCTGCGCGTATATTTATATATAAGTAATTCACTTGGATAAAAACAAGTAATAGTTATAAATTGCCTGCCCGAGTAATCAAGATTTTAATGATGTCGGTACAATTTAATATGTTAATTTTAAAACTAAGCAACTATATTTATGCTTGGAATACCTAACTAAATTACAGTGAACAAGTTCCATACCATTCGTAATAGTACAGTTACCGGCACGTAACTTGGTAAGAGATTTTCGTAGTGGGGGAAGTTCGCGCATATAAAAATGTATGAAATTGTGCGTGCGCAAACTTCCCCCACTACAAAAACTCTTGCCAAGTTACGTGCCGGCAACTATACGTCGTGTGGTATGGAACTTGATATTGATCTTGAGTATATTAATAGAGAGAGAGCAGTGGTGGCTCAGTGGCATCGGCCGCGACTTACGAGTAGTAGGTAGTAGGTTCGAACCCAGACAGGCGCTTTACTTTGTGTAAATTATTTCATCACCACTGCTCTCAAAACGGTGAAGGAAAACATCGTGAGGAAACCGGCATGTCCTAATAGAACCAAAAATTCGAAGACATGTGACATCCGCCAACCCGCACTGGGCCCGCGTGGTTGATTACGGCCCACTCCCTATCACAGAGAGGAGGCCTTCGTCCCAGCAGTGGGAAAATTATAGGCTGGTTATGATGATAGTAATACTGCTAGATTTAAAGAGATGAAGAGCGAGTTAAAAGCTCAGAACATTTATATTATTCTTAACTTATTTGTAACCTACAACTACAGTATCTTTAGAATTTGACTATCAATAACATGACTTCTTGCTTAACACTTTTGAGGGACACTAAACGCATATAGGCGTAATAACAATAAAACTTCTATTATGACTCGTTCAGTGTCCGTCAACCGATTTATTAACCTTTTAACCGCTTGTGTCGCATAATATGCGACACATATTTCCGTATCCCTACCGCGCGTGTCGTATTTCTGCGACAGAGAACATGTATGTTTTTTTCGTTCTATTCATGATGGCTCCTCCTTATTCGTTGTAGGTATTATTTTATCGATTTAGGTATTCAGCTGCATCCGGTTTGACTGGAAGCCGACCCCAACATGGTTGGGAAAAGGCTAGGCAGATGATGATGATTATATTAGAATAGAATAGAATACTCTTTATTATGTACACCATATTAATTACAGACATAAGGTATAGAAACTGTACAAAGGGTGACACAACGGGCGGTCTTATCGCTAAAAGCGATCTTTTAAAGACAACCTTTGGATGGATTAAAAAGGGGAAGGACAGACAAATAATGCAGGTAGTCTGTGGTGTACCATTTACATAATACAATAAATACATACATAAAGTATATTATACTAATCTAAATAAATATATATATATTATCGATTTGTAAGCGCGCGCTAGGGGCACGGCAATTGATATTTAGCCAAGCGCTTAAAGGGTTGAGCTATCTAATAAGCAAGAAGGTTTTTGTCTTTCAACCATAATATTTAATTAATTCTTCTTTTTATATCACCAACAGATCCCAGACCCTTACCGCTGGCTAGAGGACCCCGACTCGAACGAAACCAAAGAGTTTATTGACGCTGAGAACAGAATTACGCGGCCGTACCTGGACGCGTGTCCCGTGAAGACTGCCATCAACCAGAGACTAACGGAGCTCTGGAACTATCCCAAATACTCGTGTCCCTTTAGAAGGGGGACTAGATACTTCTTCTTTAAAAATACTGGCTTGCAGAATCAGAAGTAAGTTCCTTTTTTTTAAATTCATTTTCGTGTTTCTGTTTATAAATCGTGTGTGTTTATCTAAAAAAAGAAAGGGTTTCGTCTTTTTACCCGACTGCGTCAGAAGGAGGGTTATGTTTTTCGAGTGTATGTATGTATATTTCTTTGGCACGCTCTGTAGCCTAAACGGCTTGATCGATTTCAGCTTGAGAGGTGCCGTTAGATTCGTCTTAATTGTGAGAGTGACACTGGGTATATCAAAATTGAAAAAAAAAAATGGCTGATTTTTGGCGCAATGTCTTCAAAAAAAAATTTTTTTTTTTCTCGAAACCTATCGAGTGGGGTATCAAAATAAAGGGTTTTAAAAGGTGATTACAAAAATATATACAACATATATGGTTAAAAGTAATTCGAAGTGACAAATCGTAAAAACAACACGTACGAAGAACTAAATCGTTTGCGAAATCTTTCACATTTGTAAACTAAAAAGCTGGAAATAAAAAAAGTAATTTAAAAAATAAAAAAACCCGACTGCGAAACTGAAAAGCTACAAACAAGCCCATTTTAAATTAAATAAAAGCAGGCGGGACCCATTCCATTTTTATTATATTTTCAAAGTCAAATGGGTCCCGCCTGCTTTTATTTAATTTAAAATGGGCTTGTTTGTAGCTTTTCAGTTTCGCAGTCGGGTTTTTTTATTTTTTAAATTACTTTTTTTTTGTTTATTGCTTTGTGACAAACCAAACCCATTTATTAACTTAAGAATTAATTAAACATATTTATTTTGTCTCCATTAAACCTCAACTTTACACACTTATTTTAGCCTCCACGACAACAATTTGAACTTCCGCATAATTAATTATCATGTTACAACTGGTGGTATCGAAAAAGTATTATTATATTATTTAAATTACCATTTAGGAAGCTTCACCGTGCAAGTATTTTCTATTATTAATATCCTAGCCCAGCTTTCCCCTGGGCAAGTTATTGGTTTAAGTCTCTATACATCAAAAACGACGAAATCTGGCACCATACTTATCTTTCTAAAGCCAAGTAGAAAAAAAAAGTCTTCAATAACTGTAACTTCGGCTCTGCAATCTAACTTTCTTTTCTACTCATATCTGTTATTCCTGTTCTCAACATATGTAGCAGGCTTGCGTAGACTTTTGTGCGAAATCTTTTTCATTGTTATTCTTTGAATTCCTAATATTTACAATCTACAAATTCTTCAATTCTTTTTAATCCATCCAAAGGTTAGTCTTTAAAAGATCGCTTTTAGCGATAAGACCGCCCATTGTGTCACCCTTTGTACAGTTTTTATATTTATGTCTGTATAATTTATATGGTGTACATAATAAAGAGTATTCTATTCATTTCTTTGGCTACCCTGTCAAATAACATCTTTAACAAACCTTACTCTTCTTCCAGTGTCCTATACGTACAAGACACCCTGGACGGCGAGCCCCGAGTCTTCCTGGATCCCAATACGTTATCTGAAGACGGTACCATTGCCCTCTCAGGCAGTCGGTTCACGGAGGATGGCAACACCTTCGCGTACGGACTGTCCGCCAGCGGTTCTGATTGGATCACTATACATCTGAAGGATGTTGCCACAGGTAAGAATCAGGGTAGATTGAAATTGAGTGTGATTTTTTTTTTTTACTGAACTTGGACGACAGGATGCTGTCTAAGCAGGGTTAATAAGGAAACAGCCTCAGTTCTTTCACAGTTGTTTTAACCCCGGCATTTGTTTCACTGTCAAAATAACTGATCATTATTCTCGTAACAATAAGGTTGCTATTGGGTTGCTGCTGTCAGAGGTTAGTAACTGTGTAAGGACTGTAGTTGAAATGTTACATAGACTATGGCAAAAAATGCTATCCTTTACATACTGCTAAGGTTAGTTCGTTTTAGTAGTTTGGTCAATTATTTTTTGCTACACGCAATTCATTCATCTCCCAACGATCTCTTGATCGAACCAAATATAAACACATTTTCAACTAATCAAAAGCCCAAAGACTGTGCTTTAGCCGACTGATGAATCTTATACTTTGATAACTGAATGATTGAATGACCATTTATTTACCTACCAAATCCCTCCGTGCCTCGGAAAGCACGTTAAGCCGTTGGTCCCAGCTGACATTCGTGGATCTTTGACAGTCGTTACGGGTCGTCAGAAGCCCGAACGTCTGACAACCAGTCTTTCACGGGGTATTGTACATTACCCAGTGACTGGGTTGCGGAGGTAAGATAGAGAGTCGCTCCATGTAAAATACTGGTATTCAGCTGCACCCGGTGAGACTGGAAGCCGACCCCATCATAGTTGGGAAAAGGCTAGGCAGATGGATTTTGATCTGAATGACTGAATGCTTCTTTTAACCTGAGTAAAAAAATCAACGACTGAACTTATAAGAAGGCAGACTTCTTCGTTATAAGTTTAATCTCATTGACTAACATATTGTTTTCCTGACAAATGTGTGGAATTTAAATGAAGATTGTAACCCTCTCAATGATACTGATGGTAACATTCCGACGACATTTATCCTTGATTTTGTTTTACCATTCATTATTTGCCTGCAATAAATTCACGTCTGAAGAATCCATTCTCTTTTTAACTGACTTAAAAAAAGGAGGAGGTTATACATTCGGTGAGTTTTTTTTTCATGTATGTCTCTTCAGGGAAATTTATTATTCAGCAAATTGACTACCAACTTTCTTAAAATAATAATATGTACAAGTATATGAAAAGGAGGGGAAATAATCAGAGATCTCAAAAATCGTCTGCAGGAACAGTACCAAAAACTGAAAACACCTGAAATTGTCCATAAATTCAAAGTATGAAATGGCTGTCACACGGAAAATTGACGTAAGGTGCCAATTTGCTAAACTATTAATTTTCCTGACGGTACATCGGTTCTCCATGATTACTGGGCCGATTTTCGTGATTCCTTTTTCATTTGGTAGAGTAAGCTCGTGCGTTGATTCCATTTACATTTTATTATCGTTGTTTGAGTAGTTTAAGAGTGCACGTCAAAAAAAAAACAACTTGTCTTTCATGTAGTCGTGAGTTTGACCGTGGCGTGCGCGTGCTGGGCACATTTTGGTTTGTCATCTATACATGACTGTGGCGGTCAAAAGATAATGTTTTTAGTCCACATGATCTATGTTGATTATAATATAGCAAGTAGTGGTACCCGAATTCGTGTGCGGGTACCAAGCACATCTAAACAAATGAAAATAAGAAACTTTTTACATAAAGACCACTACAAAATGAAAAAATACTTTAGTTTCGCAAGTCGGTGGCAAAAAATGAAACAAAACTAAAGACAAAGACACCAACTTTGAAACTCGAGTTATTTTTCATTTTGCAGTGTTTTTTTTTTCTAAGCTTAACAATATTTTGAGAATGGTATTTTTACGATTTCTGTTCGTATTTTTGCTGCAATTATAATTTTGCTGCAACCATTATAATTCATCAACTGTTACAGAGATGATTTTATGAAAAAAAATGTAGATTTTTATCGATATGATTTTGTTAACAAAATAAAAATACATGTTCCAGGTGAAGATTATCCAGAGGTGCTAAAAAAAGTAAAGTTCGCATCAATGTCGTGGACCAAGGACAATAAAGGGTTATTCTATTCGGTAAGTGACGGTTTTTTGCAAGGAAAATATTAAATATTCCTGTTTCCTTACCTTGATGATCAAGATCACGTTTATTGCCTAATAACAACTTGAACTGCGCATGCGCAGGTGTCTTCATAAGTCATTGTGGTTGTTGACGTGATGCGAATTGTAATTTGGTTACTCTTTTCCTAGTATGGTAGGTAAAGAATTGAGGATAAATCCGTATTTTTGTGTAGGTAGTATTTCTAGACTGATGGAGATGAATAAAGATAACTAGATTATATATTTATACTAGCGGCCCGCCCCAGCTTCGCACGGGTGCAATTTTTTTGTTTTCGAATTTCCGAAATTTGATTTCATACAAACCATGCCCTGGCAATACCGAACACAACAAAAAAAGAGTTATCCAATTTGGCGCAGTCATTCGGAAGTTATGCGCGTACAGACATTTCGGCGACTTTGTTTTATACTATGTAAGGATTTTGAATAAGTTGTTAGGAGTACTTTACTATTCACATTAATATTATAAGAAATCCTGTCGATAGACCCATATCTAGAAACAAGATTCTATTTTAGACATTTTCTTTAGAAAAGAAGAAGAAAAAAAATAGATTAATTTATGCAACGCAAAAATATACATGCATCCATTTTCGTATGTCGTGACATTATTATGTTTTAAATATAACCCCTTACTGGAACTGAATGTCTCGACATACCTAGAATGACACATCTAACTCAAGCTTCCCCCAAACAGCGGTACCCAGACCAGGCTGGCAAGACTGACGGCTCTGAGACTGAAGTGAACCGCGACCAGAAGCTATGTTACCACCGATTGAACACGCCTCAAGCTGATGACGTCATCGTCGTTGAGTTCCCCGAGGAGCCTCTGTGGAGGATGTGAGTATGCACAAACGTTTATTCTCGAAAGCAATGCGGTTTAGCCCAATGAGTATTGTTTTATATGGCTATAGTCGTAAAAGAGCCACTAGCACGAATAAATCTATGTTACGTCTCAAATCTCACACAAATCTGCATGATCCTCCTCATATGGCCTGACGCAAGATTATGTCTGGAATTTAAATGAGACTGTGACCTCTCGTGTTTGGTTCTTTGTTTCTACTCGGCCCTCGGGTAGTCGGATAGGAAACATCGGGCTCATCTAGTTTTAAAACATCATTAAGTTTTAACGTGTAAAAGTGCTAATTTACAGAAATAAATAAAGTCTTAGTAAGTCTTAGTAACGTCACCAACTATTTCCATACATTCTTGAGACTACATTTATGTATTTTTGAAACCCCTTTTCTTGTATGTTCGTGCTAGGGGTACTGAACTTCGCGATTTCTTGTCGCTCTCTTTTTTGTTAGCCTTCAAAGCACGCACTTTGCCTTGGGTAAAAAATGCAAATTATTATCCGTGTCGTCATTTGTTTGTGAAATTGGCTCTTTTCATGCATGCTGTTTGTTCAAAGTGTAATGAATATTTTTAATTTATCTGCAGTGACATTCACACTCAGTTGTACTTCAGTGAAGATAAACGCGCGTAATGTTTTTTCCAGTATTCTGTAGAATTTAATTTTCTTTTAATTGTTAATTGTAGAAATATGAAGATCGTTGATATTGCTTTTTGGGACACTTTGAACAAACGTACAGCGTGTAGTAATTGTGGAAGAATTTATTGAGTAATTTTGCTATATCGAAGAATAGAAGTAATGAGTAATTTTGCTAAATCTATTTCAAATAAAACACGTACTTTTTCATCAAGTTAAAAGGTTACATAGTAGGTACTGGCTGTAACGTAGGTAGGTATTTTGGTAGGCACATAGTTCTAGAATGAAATAAAATAATACCTAACTTATTCATGCGGCATTGCGTCACACGGCTAGCCGCCTATTTTTATTTCCTTATCAAGTGCAACCTATGCTGATCGGCGTAAAATAAATATCGCAATAATTTAAGGGTTTATTAAGCGCCACAACTGCCTAAAATAGACACACTATTGTATACAGGGTTATCGGTAAAACATTAATAACCTCTTAAGAGGTCATTGTACTCATCATTATGAACAACTTTTACTATGGGCCCAATCTGAACTCGCGAAAAAAAAATCTGCTGTTCCCTACATTTTGACGACTTATACGAACATAAATGTAGGGAACAGCTGATTTTTTTTCGCGCTTTCAGGTTTGATCCCATAGTAAAAGTTGTTCATAATGATGAGTACAATAACCTCTTAAGATGTTGTTGAGCGAATGCGTTAATAAACATATCGCAGACCGTATGCACTATAGTGCTACAAGGATCCTTTGGCACTTGAATGTTATTGACAGCTGGACGTTGTTGGTAAACTTTTTTGATTATGTTTTGGGCTATAGTATTGAAAAAAAAAAAATCAAGATTGCAGTGTTAGTTCCGATAATGGCCATGTGCCAAAAGATCTAACAAAATCATGATTTTCACCATGTATGCTAAGTATCACTGCATTGTTACAGCGGCGCGGAAGTGACAGACTGCGGTAGATACCTGATCGTGTCACCAGTGAAGGACTGTCGCGACAACCTGCTGTTTTACGCAGACCTTAGCAAACAACCCGAGATTAACGGCAAGCTACGCCTCACGCAGATCGTGCACAAGTTCGAGGCAGACTATGAGGTAAGACCCACTCAGAAGACCACTACCATAATATGTTTTAAAAGAAATAGGATATAATTCCTCAACTTGTCAAAGGAGAAGACTAGAACAACGCCATGGTCTTTGGCCTTCGGATTCGATTAGCCTATTTAATTTGTCGTCTAACTTTTATGAGCGATGGATGCTGTTTTGGTGAACGAAAAGTTATTCACGTCAGCTTTCAAGGTAAGGTGAGTTGTCCAGCAGATTTAGTGATCGGGCCCAAATAAGTTGAGCGATTGTTTAGGCAACGAATAATGAACAGTTTCCATT
The DNA here is from genome assembly GCA_916614155.1 of Mesoligia furuncula. NCBI lineage: Eukaryota > Metazoa > Arthropoda > Insecta > Lepidoptera > Noctuidae > Mesoligia > Mesoligia furuncula. The sequence continues at coordinate 8,497,383 of OU744794.1, forward strand.
CAGGAAATTGTTCATTCCTTGCCTAAACATAATAAAATGGATCAATGTCGTTCCCATTAATTAAGAGTACTTTAGGCCAAAAAATATTTAATTATATAAAATTCAAAGTCCTGACTGGCTGATATATCAACGCACAGCCTAAACCGCTGGTCCTAGAGACATGAAATTTGGTGGGTGTGTTCTTTGTGAAGAGAAGGTATCCAGTAAGAAAAGGTTTTTTTGAAATTCCACCCCTAAGAGGGTGAATGGGAGGAGGGCGAAATTTCACAACGCCTCCTGCCGAAGGCTTTACGCGGGGGTCGTGCGGTCCATGGCCCTATACGGGGCCCCGGTGTGGGCGCGTTCACTGCGGCGGCGAGCCGCCCACTACCTGAACGCGCCCCAGAAGGTGGTAGCCATAAAGCTTATCCGAGGATACCGCACGATCTCGGGCGAGGCGGCAAGCTTCCTTGCCGGACTGCCGCCATGGGATCTGGAGGCGATAGTCCTCGCGCGCCTGTATGAGCGGCGCGCGGAGGCACTACGCCGGGGGGAGGATCCGCTTCCGCGGCAAATCGCTGCGGAGCGGACGGATCTCCGGCGCGATCTCATGGCGGCATGGAAAGAGCGACTGTCGCAACCCAGCGCAGGGCACGCCACGATAGCGGCGATAAGACCCCTCTTTGAGGAGTGGCTAGACAGGCGCCACGGCGCCCTCACCTACCGCCTGACGCAGGTCCTCACCGGACACGGAAGTTTCGAGAGGTTCCTGCACATCATCAGGCGGGAGGAAACGCCCGGGTGTCACCATTGCCAGGATCGCCCAGAGGACACGGTGGAGGTCTGCCCCACTTGGGCGGAGCACCGCCGTGTCCTCGTAGAGGCGATCGGCAGCGGCGGCGACCTCTCGCGTCCGGCCCTGGTGGAAGGAGGTGGCGGGACGGCTCAGGGAGAGAGCCTCCCGTCCCAGCCGCCGCGGGAGACGCTCCGGGCGTCGGGAGCCGCGTGACGACTCCCGGCCACCGTAGGCGCGGGCCTGCGGGCGGAGAGTAATGGGTAGCTCACCGCCCGATCAGGACCAGGCCCGTGCCGGACGGCGCGTACGTGTTCCACGCGCGCCTAAAAGAGATGTCAGCATCGAGGAGGGGCCCCTTAGGGCCGAAGCCTGCCGGGTCAGCGGGATTGTCCGAAAGGGTTACCGCTGGCCCGGAACATAAAGGGAAAAGGAAGGAACACGGGTGGGTTTTAGTCAGTAAGAGTCTGACACTCCCTTCCGCTCCACCCAGAGCGGGAGGAGTCATTTGATGATTTCCCATCCGCAAAAAAAAAAAAGGGTGAAATTTCACGCGAACGAAGTCGCGGACATAAGCTAGTAATATAATATTCGTAATTATCTTTTCAGTACGTAACGAACGAAGGTTCCGTGTGCATATTCCGTACCAACAAGAACGCGCCGAACTACAGACTCGTCAAGATAGACCTGCACAACCCTGCCGAAGAGAACTGGGAGACACTCATACCTGTAAGTAAACAATAAAAATTCAAACTTATTAGTGCAATACGGTTGAATTCAGTTTGAACAGTGTACATTTTTTGTTTGTTATAAAACAACGGAAACTGAACCCTATTTGCCGAGTTATAAAGGTGTATCTAGCTTGACTGCTTGCATTTGTGCTGATACATGTGATGCAACATCGCAACTTGAACCCTATGTTTAGTGCAATAAGGTTATATTTACTAATGCGTCTCGTGTTTGTTACAGGAACATCCTAGCGACGTATTAGACTGGGCATCAGCGGTAGACAATGACAAGCTTGTCATTCACTACGTCAGAGATGTGAAGGTACATTCTTTTTAATTTCTACTCTAGGTTGTACAACTTGTCAACTGCCGGCAAACCTTGAGTGACGAAGTACAGCCTCTACCTACAAACTGGCTTATAAGGAAAATCGATACGAATCTTATCACGACGATAATGTGTAAATTAGACGTTATATTATATAACTTGAGAATTAGTATTTATTGCTATTTTTTAGGGTTCCGTACCCAAATGGGTACAAAACGGAACCCTATTACTAAGACTTCGCTGTCTGTCCGTCTGTCTGTCTGTCTGTCACCAGGCTGTATCTCAAGAACCGCGATAGCTAGACATTTGAAATTTTCACAGATGATGTATTTCTGTTGCCGCTATAACAACAAATACTAAAAATAAAATAAAATAAATATTTAAGGGGGGCTCCCATACAACAAACGCGATTTTTTTGCCCTTTTTTGCTCGATATCAAAAATGGCAACAGGTAGGCACTTGAAATATTCACAAAATACTCAGTTGTATTTTAACTTTAATAATAAATAATAAAATAAAATAAATATTTAAGGGGGGCTCCCATACAACAAACATGTTTTTTTCGGCGTTTTTGCCTTGTGGTACGGAACCCTTCGTGTGCGAGTCCGACTCGCATTTGGCCAGTTTTTTTTATTTTATTTTATGGTCAAAACCAATAAAAATGCGGATGGCCAATTAAAACGTTAAAAATGCACACATTTTAAACAAATCCGTTTGAACTAGAATTTGTTATTTTAAAAATAGGTGTGCAAATGTGCAGTGTTTATCCAACCCAGTCTCCACAAATCTTTAGAATAAATATCGTTTCTGATGGCATTTTAAAAACAGCATATTTCGTTCATTTCTTTCTAGAGTGTCCTCCAACTACACAACATGACTTCCGGCGGACTATTACAAACGTTCGCGTTAGACGTGGGTTCTGTAGTCGGGTTCTCAGGCAAGAAGGAACATTCTGAGATCTTCTACCACTTCATGTCGTTCCTCTCGCCCGGCGTCATCTACCACGTGGATTTCACCAAGCAACCCTACACGCCTACCGTGAGTGATTATGTTTTTTTGTTATTTTGCTTGAAGAAAATGGTGCAAGTTATTATTTAGTGTCAGTTTAGTGGCACGTAGAGCCCACTATGCGTAAACACCAACCTGGCAGTAGAATGAGCAACCTACCTGCACATACAGTGTAGACATGGGCGAAATAGCTCACTGAAAAGATAAAGAGTGACAGCTCTTTCACTCTAAAGAGCTATATCACTCTTCTAGCTCACTAGCTCTTCTATAGCTCAGTGACTCAGACGCCGACTGTTAGCTCATTTGATTCACGCCACACGCGCGTCGAAGGAGACGGCTCAGCTCGCTCAATAGTCAATAGCTCTTTGGAAAAACTTCCAACGGACCAACGGACTCTTTGTTACTCAGCTTTTATATAGCTCAGTGTCTCAGACCTCATTTGAATCGTGTCACGCGAATTACTACGGAATTACGGATATCGATAAATAAACCTTGTTTTTTTTTTTTGTGGCGGTTTTTGATAGGAAAAGCGGTCGTATTAGTATTTTATATAATGTTTGTATCTTAGCATAATTGTTTTTTGTAAAATTGTAATTTTCGGAGCCACCAATGCGGTTCCTTTTATAATGTGCCAAAGTATTTTCTACTTTAAGTCAATGACCATAAAGTTAGATTTACAGTGGTTTATGTCTCGTGATAAGTTTACAATGACGTATTGTACCTACAATTCGAAGTATTCCGAAGCGAGCCGAATGAGCCGCTGGACCCGTGACTTCGGTCAGTGATCGGTGTCTCGCTGAAGTACTGAGCTATAGTCTTGATTGAGCTAACTGAGCTAGTGAGCTATTTAGCGAGCCAGTGAGTGAGCGAGAGCGACTTGAATAACTCGCTCACGAGCTACCCATGTCTAATACAGTGGTCTCCAAAAGTTAGTTGACATTTTTCCACTTCAGCTGTGACGTACAACAGAATGAACTAAAATTGTAGTTCCAAATGTTTGAACTGTACAATATAAGGTTTTGATTGACTAATTCAACATAATATTATGACTTGTCATAAACATTATGCAGTAATCTCTTGGGATATCCTGATTATTTATTTTATTTTAAATCATAATGTCGCATCACAGCTGAAGAAGAAAATTGTCAACTAACTTTTGCAGGTTCATGAAGTAAGAAGTCCGCAAAACTCGCTTTTATTGTTTATTAAATTGTTATGAGATTTTTTCTAATAATAATTATTTCCAATGTATTATTTCATCCATAATTAGTTAACAGCCTTTGAACGAGTCTTATAACATACTTATAGAATTAGAAGTTATTATTCTGAATCTAACAAGTGCATAATCAGTCCCAATCAATAATCATAATCCTCTCACCAAGAGGGAATAGGCCGTAATCCACCACGCGGACCAGTGCGGGTTGGTAGATGTCACATGTCTTCGAATTTTTGGTTATAGGACAGGCAGGGTTCCTCACGATAATTTCCTTTACCGTTTTGAGAGCAGTGGTGACGAAATAATTTAAAGAAAGTAAGGTGCCTGCTTGAGATCGCACCCACGACCTGCAACCCGTAGGCCGCGGCCGGTACCACCGGGGGCCACCACTGCTCCAACGAGCTAACGAGCAACTGCTCTAACGAGTATTTTTCTGTAAATTTCCAGGTGTTCAGAGAGGTTAAAGTGAAAGAATTTGACGCGTCACAGTACGAGGCCAAGCAGATATTCTACACTAGCAAAGATGGCACTAAAGTTCCTATGTTTATTGTTTCCAAAAAGGTATATTATATATTTATCATTTCATCACTACTACTATGCTTTTACTTGCGACATAATATACGTTATAGATATCAAACATGATCCAATTATTTCGGAGCAATATACTAGGGTGTTTTTTTAATGTTAAAAAATCTTTGGTCGTAAACTACACGGTTTTATTCAATTTATTGTACGTATAATTTTTCTTTGTATCACTTGTTGTGAACTCATACATCTTTTTAAACATAATACAATGAGCTCAAACCTTAAAGCCTTACCAACTGCCGCGTACTGCACACATACGTAATATTGTTTAACTATATTCTCGTGTACCTAAATAGTAATATTTTTTGTATTTACCACAGGGACTACGCCACGACGGGTCCAACCCGGCGCTGATCTACGGCTACGGCGGCTTCAACATCAACATCCAGCCGAGCTTCAGCGTCACGCGACTCGTCTTCATGCAACACTTTAACGGCATCGTCGCCATACCCAACATCCGTGGTGGAGGGTAAGGCATAAATAAAATATCACGTCACGTTCACTGAGAGATATTCCAATGTTCTCAATGCAGGACGTGCCTAAAAGTTAAAGTTTTAGTTTTCTATAAAATCTGATGACTATCCTGCTCAGTACTCGCTGTAAAAACCTGTTGGGTGAATCGAGTGCATTGTAAGTTAGTAATAGATTGTAAAGAGCTTCGGACATAACTGATCGACCGTAGTAGCTATCATAGAGCATGTCCAGAAAGGAAAACGCGTGCATTTAGACGGCATGTGTTGGCTCTTTGTATCTTGAATACTAGCAAAACTATGACCTGGATACGCACTCAGAGCTATCTACCACATAAGCAACAAGTACAGTCTAGTCAGTAGTCAGTCTAGTCATGTTAGGTTAATCACTTTGTTACACAGCTTAATTACTACATCGTAAATAGGTGCTTATCATAAAAAATACAGGTATTCAACTTCATTCGGTTAAACTGGACACAGACCTATAGAGGTATGAGAAACCGTGTAAAGTTCACTCATACATACTCTATAGAAAAGGGAAGATCCTCCGACCAGACGGGTGTTGTGTCTGGCGGGCAACTGCCCGATGATTCATGTCGGGCCGTTGTATCTATGCTAGTTGTGCGGTAAACTCTGCTTGCGCGATGCAGGATTTTGCGTAACGTCAGTTTGATGCTGTGGCGTTGTAGATACCGCTACAGACCCTAACACTTGTAGTTGGAAAATGGCTAGGTTGATGATGAAATGGGTGCTTATCAGTTGTATGTTATTCCCCAGAGAGTACGGCGAGAGATGGCACAACGCGGGCCGCCTTCTCAACAAACAGAACGTGTTCGATGACTTCCAAGCAGCCGCAGAGTACCTCATTCAGGAGAACTACACCAGTCCTTCACTCATCACCATACAGGGAGGGTCTAACGGAGGCCTCTTAGTGGCCGCCTGCATCAACCAGAGGCCCGACCTCTATGGGGCGGCCATTGTGCAAGTTGGGTGAGTGATATAACTGTTTCTGTGTATTATAGAGGATCACCAAGAAGGTGCCTTTGACCTCACCGCAGTGGGACAATGATAGGCTTGTGCTAATAAAAAAAACAGTGGCAATCTGGAAGTGCCGACAGAAACGGAAATAAAACACAAACAGAATAATTTGCCATCACTCACTGACATATCGGGTATACATTAAAACCGAGTACATCCCGAGGACAGCCGAATATATCCGAAGCGTGTATTTTATTAATTGTCTTATAAACAAAACTCGCGCGGTGTCGCTTACGTAAACAGTGGCGCGAGTTCAATGGTTTTTTCCCATCTCAAAAAATGCCCAACGCGCCTAATAATAATAATAATATCTTTATTTGCGTAAAACATGGTATAAAAAGGTCTTACAGTAAAAAAATAGAGCAGACATGTTTTGCCAAGATTAAACATAGCATGCAAATGTTTGTTATAACAATTTCCTTAACAAAATTATTATTATATAAAGAAAGAAAGAAAAGAAGTTAAAGAAAAAGAAATTTTCACTTCAAAATAATAATAATTAATTAAAGAAGAAATGAAGGAACCCGTTGGATGCGGGAAGCACAGGACCGGTCGAAGTGGAGGTGCTTGGGGGAGGCCTGTGTCCAGCAGTGGACGTCTTTCGGCTGAAATGATGATGATGAAAGAAGAAATGAATAATTAATTAATTAATTTTCACTAAAGAAGTTTTCACTTAAAAAAATATTTGTTTAACCTGATTATGACCATTGTCCTAGGTCACAAGTTGTAGCCGTACGGCCTGCGCCAACTATTTGGCAGTCGACGTGATCACAATTCTAATTTGCGCAATGTTGCACGTTTCATGTACAGTTTAAATGTGCATAATACGTGCAACATTGCGTACATTTTATATCAATAATGTTTTACGGTTATTATTACTTACGTATTACTTAAAGTCATGTCCCACTTGCTAGAGTGTCCTGGGTGCCCGTCACTCAAACTTGAACCTTCACTTTGAATGCCACTGATGCCGCAATCAACAGTGGTCACCCACTGGGTGAAAAGATGAACTTCCGTATTTATTTCATGTTTTTAATAACATCTAATGTCACCAATTCCAGAGTCCTGGACATGCTAAGGTTCCAGAAGTTCACGATCGGCCACGCGTGGGTGTCCGACTACGGCAGCTCTGACAACAAGACGCAGTTCGACTACCTGCTCAAGTACTCGCCGCTGCACAACATACATAAACCCCTAAATGGTAACTATTATTATTGAAAACAAAGTTGTTTTGTCTTGTAAATAATTATTTAAACATTCTGTTTATAATATGGCGGACAGAAATGTTACCACACCGAAGATGCTTTTGACTCTCTTTTAGTAAAATTCTTTTGTATTCTGCCAACACAGCTTCGTTAGTTGGCAGAGTGCGTCACGGGTATGATGAAAGTGGGCCTATTCGTGCTCTACGTCATTTTGCTAATAAAGAACAAGCAGTTTGCGGCTATAATTAAGAAACATAGAGTTTAGAAAATTTTCAGGTTTGTAGAGCGTCGTCTCAGTCACTCATACCTGCGTGATAGTCTCTTTCTCAAGCTTCATTTGTTATAGTTACGCTCAGTTACTAAGTGTACTACAAGGATATTTTGGCGCCTGATTGACATTAACAGAGCGGCGTTGTTGGTAACCATATTAAGCGAAATCGGGTCAAATTGTGTGGCACGATTTCACAAAATATGGTTTGACAACAAAAGGTAAGCGACGTTACTTCAGATTTTCGCCACGCGCCAAAATAATCTTTAGAATTCTATGTGTCTTATTTACGTCTAGATACTGTAACAGTATTGTATTATCCCCAGGCACAGAGTACCCGGCGACGTTAGTCCTGACAGCCGACCACGACGACCGTGTTGTGCCTCTGCACTCGCTGAAGTTCATCGCGGCGCTACAACACGCGGCCAGGGGCAGCAGCCAGCAGCGCCCCCTGCTGGCGCGCGTCGACACGAAGGCCGGCCACGGCGGCGGGAAACCTACCACGAAAATTGTTAGTATTACATTAAACTATAGCATCCTGGCTACTGTACGCACAGCTAAGTAGTGGAGCTCCCTGCCTGAGTTACCGTTAGCTCGTATCTCTCTCACTCCTTCCTATAACCAAACACGTGTGCATAGCAATATGATGTCTCGAGTAGAACTCATAGTCACCTCAACTCCCATAAAATACCACTCGATATCATTTTCAAACCAAATGTACAAATAACATGAACATAATGATTTAAAAAAAGCTTATCCACAATATTCGAAGATAGGACTATCTTGGTTCTATTTCCATTTACGATTGTAATATCTATATTTCAGATCGAGGAGCACACAGACATCCTCTGCTTCATGAGCGAAGCGCTCGGCCTTAAATTCATCAAGTGAACCCACCTGCCATACGTCACAACTAGTATTAAACGAGATGAACGCTAATAGTATTATGTAAATATAGCAACAACCACAGTGTCTCGATGATTACCTCGGGGTCTTAGCTAAGACTGGTGATATTGTTACGCATTGCTACTATTTTTAATAAAACTTTGTTTTTATTTTTGCATGTTGCATTTTATTTGGGTACTACCGTACTAGCGGCGCCCCGCGGTTTCACCCGCATAAGTGTCGATACCGTGGAAATATCGGGATAAAAACTATCCTATGTCCTTGCCCGGGACTCAAACTATCTCTAACAAATTTCATGTAATTCGGTTCGGACAGACAGACAGACACACTTTCGCATTTATAATATTAGTATGGATTTGAATGATGTCGTGCTATTGCGTCGACCCCATTATGCATAACACCTTACAGTTCAGTTAAAAACTGTGTTATTACAGTTGTTAACAACACAATACACAAACTAAAAGAAATGAAAGAAATCTTTTTTGTTACTATACAATAATGATTTTCTTGAACACCTATTATCCATAAATTGGAATGGTTAAATGATACATGGTTTTATTTCTGTAAGTAGGTTTGCACAAACACACACCCGTCAATCATATTTTCAGTACCTACATTAGTGCCAACCACAATAAAAATCTCTGTTCATCAAATAAGCGCTTTCTTCAATGGAATCAGGATGGCAACCAACCGATCATCCTTTAAACGTTCACGAGAACATTCGTAAGCTGGCAGTATCATCAGAACGTTGAATGTTTTCCCATTCTCAAAATTTTTGCCTAGATGCCCAGTGCCTAATGAAAGGCCCATCAATTTTGTCCGCCAGTGTAGCCAGTAAGTTGTTGGGGCTACCCCTGAATCGCTTCAGCATACTCGCACATCGCTTGCATCGCAAGTTAAGGTGAATGCTCCAACCAGCCCGCGAAATTCAAATTTTATTACGTTTTTTGCAATTTGCAGGCCAGTGCTAGGTTGTATGTTGATTAAAATATTATTCGCGGTTGTAAGACATATATAGGTACAGAATTATAATCATGAAAATCATCAATAAAACGCTCTAAGTTCATAAAGCTGTTAGAATTACTTTTTCTGTTTATTTTTTGTTCTTACACCTTTATGAAGTTGGAGGGTTGTATTGGTGATTTTGATTATTATAATTCTGTAACTACATACGTCTTACAGCCGCGAATAATATTTTAATCAACATACAACCTAGCACTGGCCTGCAAATTGCAAAAAACGCAAGAAATTTTGAATTTCGCGGGCTGGTTGGAGCATTCCCCTTAAATAAAGGCTTGTAAAAATCAATTGCCGTGTATTAGTCTCGTAAAAACTCGAAAATGGCTCGACCGATTGTGATTAAACTTTAGTAAGTTGCGTGCGCGCCGGAGAAGGATGAGAAGGATCCTTACAAAAGAAAGGCATTGCAATTGCAACGCATTCATTGGCTACTTTGGCTAGTGTGAAATAAAATTAAGTGAAGTCGCAATTACAGAAATACATTCCTCTGAATGAAATTTAATATCGAATCGAACCGCAAGAAATCAGTTTGAGGGTTGTGGTGAGTCGCCCTTGACACGAAATGTAACACCTGCAAGAACATGGAGCGGCAAATGGCAATTTAAATGTGCTGATTTCAAGTCGAGCACAGGCTTAAAATATACAAGCTGTTGATTTGCATTCTCGTCAAATTTCAGGAGGTTGTCATAAAAGACATAAATAATCATTTGAAGTACGGTAGGGGGCAATAACTAGTAAGCGCTGCTTTTTTTTTGTTGTAGAAATTTAACAGTATTTCAGAATTAAACCCTTAATTCAATACAAATAAAACAGAATCACCCGACTATGCACACAGCGACAATGCATGCAACTGCCATGTAATTCCCCGCGCCCGGCCGTCGCGTCACCGTGCAACGACCGGTAGCAATAATTTTACCTAATTTTATTTCGAAAATCACCTACATTATTGTCATAAATTTCGCTTGATAATTAACTCATTTTTGAGCATCATTGGAATACGGAAATCTTACTAATGACAGTAATACTAGTGCGCCAAAGAAAAGTTCACTGACCTGTTATCAGATGATTAATAATATCCTTCAAGCTAAAGTTTTCGTAGTGATTTTGTTTTTATTTGTGGATTAAATTGGTTGATTTGAACTTTCCTTCCTACTTAACGGGCTTAGGACCGGCAATAATTCTACCTTTGTTAAGTTAAGTACGTGGTATACTTTCGACTCTTAGGTATTATTGGCGTAGGTAGTTAAAAATTTGAAATAACTTATTACACTAATAAAATTGATTAAGCTAACAACGTATTTACAAAATGTACAAATAAATAAATTACCTACCTATGTTACCGGAGGTAAAGTTGCCACGTACTTAGGTAGTACGTACTGGTTTTCCTTCAGCTTAACAACACTAACACATACGTTTTTAAAGTGTCGAAAACGACAAAATGTAGGTAATCCGCACGGCATTATCACCTGGGTGAATGTCTTGTGCCTTGGGGTAGTGGAACGGGTGTTGCAGTTCACGCTTCAGTATGCGCAACACTGGTGTGGTGCATAGCAGCCAGCATGACGTGATGAGGGTTCCCGATCGGGAAACATCCGGATGACTCCACGTAGGCTGTCTCCACTGATGGCATACCCACCTGACCATCTCCACCAGCACGACATTTGAATTGAACACTTTGTACCTACGTCTCAACGATGTACCGAGAAGCGGAATTCGCAAAGCGCACGAACGCGGCGGCGATTTCAATTACACTGTTAGTTCCGGGGCCGCGGGGGCGTGGCTTAGGGTGCGCGGGAGACTAAGTACCCGCTTCGCCGCATCGTGATTGGGGGATGGGATTGATTACCTACGAATTTATCGAATGATAGATTCTCATGCGCATTTGAATGTGTGTGTTCATGAAAGCGCGGTTATAGGGCTAGTAACAGACGGGCCGCGTTTAAATACGGCTGGTTCACACTTACGGATTTCCATAAATAAGAAAAAAAAATAAAAAAAAAACCTACCCATTTTATTGTTGATTTGGGTCGAGAATCATTAGCATAATTACGTCCTTGAATTTGACTAGGATGCAAATCAACAGCCTGTATATCCATAAACGTATCGTACTCCAAAAACGAGCCACTATGTCAGGTATAAAGACCTAACAACATCAAACAAATGATAATGGTGCCGATTCCCTTTTTCACAAACTAAACTAAATTTAAGTTCAGTGCATAATTTTCTTTCTATTTCATTATGAAAGAAAGAAGATATTGCGTACCTTCCCGAACGCTGCCCAGCCGAGTCGGATTCGTCGATTGACCTCTTTCTCGAAGTTAGACCTACCTAACTGGACAGTTTGTCTTAGGTAAACATACTCGTCCACGACTTCGAGTGTATAGCGTCTCAGATCTTTATGAGAGTGGGTTTACTTGAGCATTTGACATGACCTTCGTTTTGTCCATGTTCATTTTAAGACCCACTCTTTCGGAGGCTCTACTGAGGCCATCGAGCATTGTATTGAGGTCCTCCAAAGTCTCAGCCATGACTATGATATCGTCGGCAAACCGAAGGTGAGTTATGTACTCGCCATTGATGTTGATGCCAGCCCCTTTCCAATCCAGAATCTTGAAGACATCCTCCAGTGCAGCGGTGAACAGTTTCGGAGAGATAACGTCTCCCTAGGCTGTCTCACACTTCGCTGCAGAAGGATAGGTTTCGAGGTCTGATCCTGGAGTCGAACTGACATAGTGGCGTTTTCGTACAGACACTTCAGCACCTCGATGTACCGATAGTCGATCTGGGTTGAAGAGACTGCAGCACAGCCCATGTCTCGATCGAATCAAAGGCTTTCTCGTAGTCCAGAAACGCTAAGCAGAGAGGCAGGTTATATTTTTCGGTCTTCTGTATAACCTGTCGCAGCGTATGTATGTGGTCTACGGTGGTAAAGCCTTTACGGAATCCGGCTTGTTCGGAAGGCTGGAAATCGACAAACCTGCGCGCGAGACGGTTCGTGATGACTCTCGAAAACAGTGTAGACATGGCTCAGGAGTGAGATGGGCCTATAATTCTTAAGAAGGGCACTATCGCACTTCTTAAAGAAAAGTTGATTATTATCGCTCAACTGGCGAAAATCGGCCATAACTAATCAGATTTTTGCAAACCATATTTTTTGTGTGAACGTGGGCGCTGATTTAATAGTGCTTTATTGTCTGATTTGTCAACTTTTGTAGGGCCGATTAGGAATACTGACTTATCTGCGATACCATGTCTAAAGTATTATTCCTCGGACAGAGCCGTCAGCTAACCCGGTCGCGATGGGGAGTGGAACCGGCGAGAGATGTCGTGCGGTGTCCCGCAGGGATCGGTTGTAGGACCGCTCCTGTGGGACATCGGTTACGACTGGGCGCTGCGGGCCGACCTCCCGGATGGCGTCAGCGTGGTTTACTACGCTGACGACGCGCTGGTCCTGGCGCAGGGGAGGTCGCATCAGGCGGCGGCCGACGCGATGACACGCGGAGTTGCGATAGTCGTGGAGAGGATCCGGCAGTTGGGTCTCGAGGTGGCATTGCACAAGTCCGAGGCCATGTCGTTTCATGGGCCCCGGAACGCGTCGCCATCGGGATCCCAACTAACGGTAGGAGGGGTTCACATCGGCGTCGAGACGACGATGAAATACCTGGGTCTCGTCCTCGACAGCCGGTGGAACTTCGTCGAGCACTTCCGACGTTTGGCCCCTAAACTGGAACGGGCCGGGGTCGCCTTCAAGCGGCTGTTGCCCAACCTGAGGGGGCCAAACGCCTCCTGCCGGAGGCTTTACGCGGGGATCGTGCGGTCCATGGCCCTATACGGGGCCCAGGTGTGGGCGCGTTCACTGCGGCGATGAACGCGCCCCAGAAGTTGATGGTAGCCATAAGGCTTATCCGGGGATACCGCACGATCTCGGGCGAGGCGGCAAGCCTCCTTGCCGGACTGCCGCCATGATATCTGGAGGCGATAGTCCTCGCGCGCCTGTATGAGTGGCGCGCGGAGGCTCTACGCCGGGGGGAGGATCCGCTTCCGCGGCAAATATCTGCGGGGCGGACGGATCTCCGGCGCGATCTCATGGCGGCATGGAAAGAGCGACTGTCGCAACTCAGCGCACTGCACGCCGCGATAGCGGCGATAAGACCCCTCTTTGAGGCGCCCTCACCTACCGCCTGACGCAGGTCCTCACCGGACACGGAAGTTTCGGGAGGTTCCTGCACATCATCAGGCGGGAGGAAACGCCCGGGTGTCACCATTGCCAGGATCGCCCAGAGGACACGGTGGAGGTCTGCCCCGCTTAGACGGAGCACCGCCGTGTCCTCGTAGAGGCGATCGGCAGCGACGGCAACCTCTCGCGTCCGGCCCTGGTGCAAGCCATGGTCCGGGGCGAGAGGGAGTGGGAGGCAGTCACCTCCTTCTGCGAAGCAGTCATGCTAGCGAAGGAGGTGGCGGGACGGTTCAGGGAGAGAGCCTCCCGTCTCAGTCGCCGCGGGGGACGCCCCCGTCGTCGTCGGGAGCCGTGTGACGACTCCCGGCCACCGTAGGCGCGGGCCTGCGGGCGGAGAGTAATGGGTAGCTCACCGTCCGATCAGGACCAGGCCCGTGCCGGACGGCGCGTACGTGTTCCACGCGCGCCTCAAAGAGATGTCAGCATCGAGGAGGGGCCCCTTAGGGCCGAAGCCTGCCGGGTCAGCGGGATTGTCCGAAAGGGTTACCGCTGGCCCGGAACATAAAGGGCTAAGGAAGGAAAAAGAAAAGGATTATTCCTTTCTGGATTCTTTCTGATTTTCGTAAATCAGGAAGAAGGTCAATGATGAAGATTTTTTTCGAAAATAAAACAAAATGTAATATTCAACTTTTATTGTTATATCCTTACAGTACAGTTGCTAAAAGCACGAAATCCAATTGGGACTTGCTCCAACCTACGTAATAATATAAAATATTAGTTGCTTACAACAAAATAAATAAACTTCTTAATGCCCTTTTGGCGTTTTTCTTTATCCAATAATAATTTAATTTCTTTATGCTTAGTTACTTGTGCAACTTTGAACATGAAGAAATTGATCGATGGCCTCGATTTAAAATCGTTTGAACATACAAACGAAGAAGTAAACACATCGCTATTATATATGCTTAGTACATAGACTACAGTTCAATACAGTTGTAAAAGTAAAAGACACGGTTACGAGACGTTTTCGTGTGATCACGGACCCATTACAATGAAATGTACAATCGGGTGTTCCTGGACATACAATTGACCGGTGCCTGGGTCCTCCGCTTGGATCGCATCCTCACGACAACACAAATTAAACGATACATACACACATTAATCAAAAGATTATTATTAAAATACATAAGTATTGTACCGATCAATTGTATTACTACCTTATTTAAACACCTAGAAAGAACGTCATTAATAAAATGCTATACTAAACAATTACGTGGTACATTCTTTAAATATAGGTTACATAGAGCCTAGGTATAACAAGCATCCTTCAACCTTATACTTACTCGATAGCTTCGATCGCTATTCGTGTCAGCTACATGTACTCTATCATCATAAGTCTAGAATTACACATTTCATAGCTTAGGGTCGGGGGAACTATTCTTACACGCTCATCCACTACAAAGTCAGTTAAAAATCGAGGCCAAACATCGTTCTAATCGCCGTAGCCCCCGCGTGTATATCCTAACTATACAGGAATAGTACCGAAGAACCGTAGAAAATACTGGAGACAGAGCCGCGCACCTACAAGCTACAGCGAGACGAGGGCCACGGCGATTACTACTGTAGAGCTAAACTAAGGTGACACCATGGCCGCATGATGTAACTTTAGCGTCCGTCGGGACGGCCACGACCGCCCGGTGTTACGTGCGCACCCGCAGCCCGCAGGAGCGCGCGGGCCGCAGTTCAAACAGCGAGCGTCGCGGGGCGCTGCCCAGTCCCTAGGAAACTGTTTTGGTTTGGCTTCACAGCCCCAGTTTCGTTACAATATTCGTTCCTACATAATTTTAATGATATTTTATTTCTTTATTTACTACTACACTTACATAATAAGTTAATAACAGACAAGTTTCAGTATATATTATAGCCAATAAATATAGCGATATTTAGATCGTTTATGGCTAATGTGTATCTATAAACCAATTGAATCATTCATGACAGATGAGCGCTGCTCTTATAACAGAAATAAGTCTACCGAATGATTGCAATTTCTTCAGCGTGACAAATAAATAAAAAACTTTATCCTAATTTGTGAGCGATACATAATTCCAGAAGAAGTAAAAATAAAATAACTAAATAGTTTCTTACAGGTCGTTATGTATAACAAAAAAATATACATTTGAAATTCTAATAATATGAAAGTTCATAGAGGAAGTCAACTAAACGTTGCTGCAAGACTGGAGATCAAACAAAACGTCGTGAATATATCATAGCCGGAAACGGCACAAACCAGTCAAAAGGTTGAGTTTTTGCGAGGTCGCGTCGTCCCGAACATTTCGTGCTGTGAGATATTCACATGAAGTAATATTGCAATATAATCGAGAGGTAAGCGATATGACAGGTGAACGTTAGCTGCTCGTGTGCGACGCGTTACTCTGCGATGCCGTTGCTCACCACGCTCGTCTTGGGCGGCGTGCCACCAACATTCTGGATCCTGGAATGGAAACGGGAACATTTAAACTAGAGACATTGTCAACTGGATTACATCTTCATGTTTTATGCTCTAACCCGGCCAAATGTTATACGGAACTTGTATTTGTGTGGTGTATCTGCATTATGGGTGGTTGTGAATTGTGGGTGTATATCTACATGTTGTAACAGAGTGAAGTACGTACGGGTGCGTGGGCGCGTCCAGGCCCATGAGAGCAAGCGCGCGCAGGGCGGCGCGGGAGCACTGCTCGTGCGAGTGCGCGGTGGAAGCGCCTCCGCCGTGGCACATGACGGGCGGCTCCGTCGACAACGACACTAGGGACAGGTACTCGCCGTGATTTCGCTGCGAATAAAAACAGTCATGTTATACATGTTCTTAACGGAGGACGATCCAGGGAGACTAAGTCACACTGCGAGGCAAAATTGGGATGCCATGTCACGCTGCGAGGCAAGATTGGGATGCCGTGTCACGCTGTGAGGCTAGGTCTGAGCAGGCGCCGAAGCCGCGTGTGCGCACATTGATGTGATTTTCATTCGTATACACAAACTTGCGGTCCGACTCCAGCGTTATGTACTGGAAGCCTAAAGGCTGACAGGTCGGTGCTGACTAAACGCGCTGATTTGCGTCAACGATTGGCGTGAGACGAGAACCAACTAAATATACGTTCGTTACCTTGGGGAAGTCTGAGAACTGCACACTGAAGCCCAGCAGCTGCGATAGATACATGAGCTGGTCCTTCGCGCCGGGCGTGTTGCCGCCCGAGCCGCCCGTCGCACTTGTCTCGCTCACACCTGTAACACCATAAATAATGCGTTATGTACACTAAGTAGTCACAGTCTAGATTTCTATGATATTCCCCGTCCTGCCGGTCAATTCTGTAAAAATCTCACCGTGAAAACTTAGGTGAAGTGAGTTTGTTTTTGTTAGGAATTGACACTATTGACAGCTCACTCCAGGCTCACTTCCCCTAAGTTTTCAAGGTGAGCTTTTTACAGAATAGCACCGCTGGTCTGGTCACCCTTACTTTACTAGAAGCAAGAGTACTAAAGATAGAGCAAGCGCGAGATCTAGGTACTCTTTCGCATAGGGTTTAAGAAAAACTTGTAATGATAGATATAAAAATCTTCAATTCCCCGATAGACAACGCACAACGAGTGCCTTTCATAAACGAAGGTAAGCACTAAGGAAGGATTGAAAAAAACATCCCCTAGAGTGGTTAAATAAGAATTAAGGTTGGTATGGAAGTTCGAAGGGCACTCGGGTTGTAAATAAATAATTTAAAGTAAATAGTACTGACCGTTAGGTTGATGCGGCTGGCCGGTCCGCGTGTGGTAGTCCATGAGCAGCACGCCGGGCACGGGCTGGCGCACCTCGCTGCCCGCGCCGCCGCCGGGCTCTCCCTCCTGGTGACGTCACGAACTTTGTTACACGAAGTTATCAAGAAAGTCGTCTGTTATCACTTAAGGTGGCACTAGTGGATATTTTTGCCATACAAAATTCAGGAGGGTATTACTCCACTGTTTGACATTGTGCATCCAAAGTGAAACATGATATCGTTTTGTCTTATTATTAACTTTGTCTGTACGGAGACAGAATAGTAAAATAAAAAAAGCCATTAAAGAGTTATGAGTTATTTTTAACGTAACTTTGGGTGTAAATAAGTAATAAAAGAACTGTATAATCTTCAAAACCGAGTCCGTACCGACAAGGCTCAGTTATCGAAGAGTTCAATAAACTTTATTTGTAATTGATTTATGCAGTGGTTTTTTTATAAAACTCGATTTTCCACAGGCCTCTTCGAATTTTTTAACGCGCGTTTCTGTTCGGAACGGTGTTTGTGTGCGTGAGAACTAGATGTGCGTGTAGCCTAGCGTCTAACTGCTCATCACTTATACTATCTCTGTCGGACACGATGACAGGTGTGACAGCGTGCTTTTTGGCCATGCCCACCTGTGAGTTCGAGCTCGCGACTAGTTTCACCTTAATTGGCTAAATATCTTTTGGCGCGTGATCAAAATCGGAGCTAATAAAAACAAGATGGTGCCACATGTTGTTTTCTTCAATACATTTCGTATAACATATCTATAGCAGATGGATTGTAGAATCCGCTGTTTTACAAAACCGCTAGATGTTTTACAAAACAGCTCCGATAAGTAAAAGAAATGAACAACGTTCAACTGGTTTGTCATTGAGCTACGTTTTACAAAACTGCTACCGACGTTTAGACGTAATACAGAATGGCTTATTCGCAGTCAAAATGAGAGTAAAGACACTCATTGTAAGTTAGCTCATTGTGAGTTTAATGAAAGCATAAAACTCTCAGAACTTTTAATTAATATTGTCCTTAAATCTAAAACAATCGTTGTTTCTGATAACCGTTTGAAGATGACACAGAACGATCATTTGATTACATTTAGTGTTAAACGCAAATAGTGATTTGTGGCGCGGGACTGAGCTTACGGTCCTAAACAATCATTATCTAAGATTCTGAATTCATATATGTAGTTCACAATATAACTTACTTTTCGCTTGACGTCACCGTTGTTCTTGGCGTCGTTGGGCGCGGCGGGGTCGGGACTACAACTGAGCTGCTCCGCCGGCTTACTGCTCATCTCCATCGCTAGTAACACGTCTGCAACGTTCATATACAGCCGTTTGTTGAGGGTAACATATAATGTTAGTTAGTATTTATTCAAAGGTTTAGTGGGTTATTGGTATAGTAAGACTAGAAAAAAAGAAAAAAAAAAGGGTACGGTCGGGGGACCCTTGTCAGGAACAAAGTCAAATCATTCATTTCCAATAGGCACATTAAAGGCCACAGCATAGGCCTAGCGAAAAATTACAGTAAAATAGAATAAGTCAAGGCGTAATAAAGACTGAAGATACTTCGTGACATAAACAAGGGGGAATAAAAAACAAACAACAGAATAATTTTATGGGCACGTTTTTAACGTAAAAACTGAAAGCTCGTCATAGGCGGAAGCACTGTTCACCGTCTACAAGACGCCATTGTTTTGTTTTTTATGTTTACTTTTGTGTCGATCACAAATTAAACGAAAACTATATAGATATGTATTCGACTTGGAGTTTAGCATTATTGAAAGACGAGCTAAAGAAAAGAGAAGCCTCTACCACGGTTATAAAATCAGATGTAGTAGAAAATTATACAAAATATGAATATTTTATCATTTATAGGTTATTTTATGTTTGTTGACTTAAAGTTCCCTTTTTGTTGAAGACTGGAGGCGTATGAATAACTTGAGAGGCAATTCTTGTAATTTTAAGAACATTTGCAATCTGAACTCAAGTGTCAATCTGTCAAAAATGCCACTAATTTCCCTACGTTTTTGAGAAGTTTTTGACATTGATTGTCGCTGAGACAAGATTGTGACTTGAATTTGAACGTTTTCAATTAAGGTGGATGTTGCGATGGGCCGTCCATACATTTTTCTTGGGGATTGTACGCTAAACACAGACACACTTTGTTGAAAACGAATCATTTTATCACTTTTCTATAATGAAATGTCCCCGCGATCGACCTTTTTAGGAAATAACTTACATTATTTACTGAGGAAAACGATCGCGAAATCCAGACGAAATTTGACAGTTGCGCCACTAGTGTGCGTGAGTTTTGACAAGCAAACTCAATCGCTATGATTGCGATAGTTTAGAGATGAGAACTCTAGATGGCGTAAACGCGTTATTATAATTCTGTTAAATCAATATCATACGTAATAAGTGATTGATTTATTTCCTTTCCTACCTTTCATGAACAGATTCACAAAAAAAAACGTTATAATCAATAACCTGACGTGACGACCTTACCAACGTAAACAACTTTATTACATAATATTGTTTTGTGGCAACATAAATATCATTATTCGTAGATAGGATTTATTAGAATGGGTAGTTGAGACCGCGAAATACAAATTTTCTTACGGTTTTTGCCACTAATTGGTGGTAGAAATCTAACTTAGAAAGATGTATTAATGATTCTAATGATTATAATTCTGTAAATATGTACCTGTTATTGTCGCGAATCATATTTTGATCAAGATACAACCTGACACTGACCTGCAAATTGCAAAAAACTTAAGGAAATTTGAATTTCGCGGTCTATGACTATCCATTCATCTTATGCGACGCGCGACGTTGCCGTCCCACCCGAGTTGTGTTCGCAACCTTGAACAACATTGAAAGAATTCCGAAGAAAACGGGCGCCACCATGTTGCCACTCTTACGCCGTAGCGACATGCATGATATAAATATAATTTTGGGGCTTGCTTGTATGCAATAGTATTGCACACGGATTTTCTTGCGTGTTATTTTATTTTGTACTAGCTTCCGCCCGCGACTCCGTCCGCGCGGATGTCGGTCTTCGCGTGGATGGTTTATTTCTCCATTTTGAGTAACTCTGACAGTGACATCTTATAAATATCTATTGGACCCAAATACAGCTAAGCCTATAATAATTAAGGAGATCCCTCTATTGAGCTACTGCTGTTGAGCTCGCGTTCTGTAGTAAGTATTTTTTCCATAGTAATTCCGACCTTGATAAGTAGCATGTAGCAGTAAATTACTGACAGTGACGAAAAGTTTGCAATAATAAAAAAAGTGATCGTGACAATGCGACAGAAAGTTAATTGAGAGCTTCAGCATACACAACATTGTTAGTGAGCTCGTCCGGAATATGAACATGAAGATTTCTTGGACTGCTCACACGGGAAAGAGCTACGTAAAGTTGCCCGTGTGAAAAACAACTCGCGGTAAGATCTACGCCAGCAACTCCTAGGGTCTGACCTTGAGCCTTATTTATTGTCATGGCGTAACACAAAGCTACAGGAAACTGTATTCTCTTAAATTGAAATGGAAAATTATCCACTACGGGTAATGCAACGTGTGTTCGCGGTTCTACAGAACAACGTCTATGAATAAAACCGAAATATAAGATTTTTTTTTCTACGTATTTTTTCAGGATAAAAAGTATCCTATTTTATGCCCAGGATAATAAGGTATAGTTCTACCAAGTTTAATCGAAATCGAACCGTTAGTTTTCACGTGATGCCTGCATATACAGACAGACAGACAGACAGACAGACAGACAGACAAAAATTTTTTTAATCACATATTTGGGTTTGGTATCGATCGAGCAACAC
This sequence comes from Mesoligia furuncula, assembly GCA_916614155.1. NCBI lineage: Eukaryota > Metazoa > Arthropoda > Insecta > Lepidoptera > Noctuidae > Mesoligia > Mesoligia furuncula. Next base: position 8,518,745 of record OU744794.1, read on the forward strand.
CCCCCGCTATTTATTTTTTCAATATTTTCAATGTACAGAATTGACCCTTCTACAGATTTATTATATGTATATAGATGCTTTGCATTTTCATTGATTCAAATTGCAATATTTCTAGTATTGCAATTATTTGTAGGTATAGTAACTAATAATTATTCAATTTTAAAAGTAAGTAGGTAAGTAAGTACCTATCTTTCGGCGGTTTTAGAAACAGCAAGTTGGCCCGTGATTTTAGACGCTGTAATCCCGTCACAATACTAATTAGGTACTTACATGTCTCAATTACATAAGTACAAAGTCAGTGGTTATGTGTTTTTACCTACTTATATTTTTTGGTCAACAATACATTAAATAAGTAAGTACATAATATTATAATTCGGTAACCCAACGAGTTTGCAAACATTTGCAAAATCGAATGTACCTGTAAAATAGAATACCTTTTACGCATATTGTCAGTTTCAGACAAACAAACATTATTTTTAGTTTGATAGTTATGTCGCATCTAGCGGGGCGGCCTAAGTACTTGCGCCGGCGCCGCTGGACGTGCGTTCAGAACACATTATATTGTAATCTTTGGTTCAGAACTTTGACTTTTGAAATCATTGGTTCAGAAACAAACAAATGATTGAGTTACTTACATCAAACGTGATTTATTATTGTATTTAAACATCTAATATGTTTTTTTTTCTTATTCATCGACTAATATTCTACCAGGAATTTATATAAAGATAAGTAAAATTTTACTTTTAAGTTTCTATTTTCTGTACCTAATGATTTCGGAACGTAACCTTGTCATAAATCGTATCTTATTCATCAATATCATCTGTACGCTGTACCTGTAATAATAATAATCTAATAGTAGGTAGCAATTCTTTTCTAGTAGAAAGAATGCTTGAATACAAATCAAATCAAATAATTTATTTGCATAATACTCGTGAAAAAGGTGTTACAGGTATAAAATACGACTAGGAAATTCTGAGATCTCATTGTACGGTTGTGAAATTCGATAGTATTAAATTTTATTCAAATACTGAGTTTATAGAAGTATTGTACTATTTTTTTGTTTTTCTATTTCAGATTTCTCTAATCCTGAAACTGATTAATTTCCATGGATAGGAGTATATTATGTGTTCTGTGATTTCAATTGACTGTGGAAACTGTTCCAAAGAAATGTTTATCTGCGATATCTGGGTATCGCATTGTGGACCTGAAGAATGTAATTGAATGGGCATTCCAATTGGAAAGACCGAAATATGTGTGAATCTTCACAAATTGAATTTGTTAGTGAGATGAGAAGTGAATTAATTTTCAAGTGCACTATGTCTGGTAATTGCGTGGAAGCACTACGGAGAGCAGTAATAAAATAAATACTGCATTTTTGTGGGCAACTGCGACTGCTGGTAGCTATTACACTCAATCAGCTCACATTACAAGTCTCATGAATATTCCAATAATGTCGCCAAATAAATGACTAAATTTGGTCGTGTTGAAAAAAAATTAGGCAGTGTGTGGTTTGAACATTTGTCAGAGGAAATTAAAACTGCTGGTGAACAAGAAAGGTCAGTTGCTATTCAAAAAGGTCATGTATCTTCAGACGGTGTTCCATATGTTACTGTATGTAGTTGGACGATGGCTGAAAAGGTCATATGGCTACAACTTTGATTCATGTTCTGGTATGGTAAGTTAATGTATTACCAAACACAAATACATAAACATATACCTTCTTCTCATGGGGGTAGGCAGAAACTACAGAACGCCACCTGCTAAGATACCTTACATACCTACTCCTATCTGGTTGGTTCTGTATGAACTTTTTATTATGTGCAATATTTACAAGTGTTGCTTTTCCTTTCCAGGCCTGCATTGTTGGTAAAGAAATTAAGAAATGTCTATTTCTTGGTGTTCAAAACAAATATTGTTATACATGTCAATATTATGAAAAAAGGAGACATGGACATGAAAGCACATAATTGTTGCAAAAAATTTACTGGACCGCCTACAGCAATGGTGTCACTAATTATTGTGGAAGGCTTTCAAAAGAGTGAAGAAATGCATCAACTTCCCTATTTGAGTTTTATTGGATACGGAGACTCCTCTGTTTGCAAACTTGAAAGAAAAAGTGTCATATAGGAACTTTGGTCTGAGATGGAAACATAATCAAAAAAAATGAATGCAAGAATCATGTAATCAAAAACTATACGAGGGCACAGGTCGAGGGTCGAGGGCGAGGGGGAACTATACAAGGTAAATAAATAAATCAAATTTGTATTGACATCTCAAGACCAGTGAAGCATATTCTGTATTCATATTTGTACTTTTTTTAGATGTTTGCCAACACTAAGCTCCCACTTTACGGGCGAAATATTTTGAAGCCAAACGCGATGAAGGTTACACTAGTGGCATGGAAAATTATAATGTGTATCAGTGAGAGTAGCAGATTTGCGAAATAGCCCGCTTTTGTATTCGGAATACATGAAAACTGCAAGCATTATTACTGCAATGTCAATAAAACAGCTGCAAATGGAAATATAATAAGTCAGAAATTGTCAGTACCAGTAAGAAATGCTTTGATTATCATGGTACAGTATTGTTTCTTTGTATGTTACATAACCATCTATTATATTTCATTGATATTTTCTAGTAAAAACATATTCTATTTTCAGGATGATCGCTTGCTACTGGACACAAATGGTATGGAACTGTATGGAAAAAGCAGACCACACCCAGGGACACATTAAAAAAAATACATAAATCGAAAGGAACAAAGTTGTATTCTGCCAGAAATCATATTGAGACATGGTCAAAAAAATGCTAAATGTGTAGATTTGAATGGTATGTATACACGGCTAGATATCAAGTTATACATTTCCAGTATAAGCTGACCTCCCATTATATGGAAATCTTATACAATGCGAGATCAGCTTATACTGGAAATGTATAGCTGGTTAATTATGTAGCCGTGTATACCAGTATATACTGGCACACAAGGCAATTTTTTTAACTTCATAAATTGTATCAATTTCAATGTCTAAAATATATTATTATGTTATTCTAGTGAAAAATCGTCCATCAACATCAGTTGGAAATTCGAGCAAATAGTAAAGTTTAATTTTAATTTTAGAGCAGCTTTGGAGATTGATGGTAAATGACATTTTGAAATGAATAGGAAATAATATTTGTCCAAAGTAACATAATTATATACTAAGTAAAGTTATTTTTCTTTGCAGCAGCCTTGTAGCAGTGGACAAAAAGACTCACGGCACATGGTGAAATCATCAAGTCAAACGATTTTTGTTATATTGTATTTTTGTAGTAGTTTGTTTAGAATCGACACTATAATATATTACTTTTTATTTGTATTTTACTATAAAATCAAGAGGCTTATTTTTGTAGTAGTTTGTTTATAATCAACATTATCATTGTATATTACTTTTTATTTGTATTTACTATAAAATGAAAAGGTGAAATAATACTTTATTATGTAAGATAACCACCTGGTGAACTCAATAAGCTGGTCTTTAGATTTTTATTTTTCTAAAAACTGATAAGAGGGCTTTGACATTATAAAATATTTTTTCACCTACCTGGGTAGATGTAATCGCATACTAAATTGTATTTTTTTGATTTGTTGTTATCTTTTGTTTTTTTCTTGTGTATGTTGTGTAATATCTGTAATTATTGTAATAATTGATTATGCTATAAATTTAATCATGTATCAGGCTTCATTTGTGTCACTTCAAATACTTTTATTTGATAATTAATTACGGTGTAAGGTATTCTAATAAAACTATCTTTATAAACTGTGTAGACTGAAGTTTTTGTAACTGAACAGACAGCTGTGCTGCTGGGAGTTTGTTGCGCCACTTCTTTCCAGGTAAAGCTCTAGGAAGTGGTGAAGAGCGGGCGTTTTGGGGGACTGTCTTATTGTAATTTTGACATTCGAAAAGTGCTGATTCTCAGCCTAGTTTGATTATTAAATGATTTTATATAAATGCTTGACTTTTATTATCCTATCATCATACTCATGCGTTTTCCCCATGGGGGTAGGTAGAAACTACAGAACGCCACCTGCTACGATACCTTACATACTCCCTTTGTCTCGTTTACGTTCATAAATCTTGTTATACACGCACGCTGGTATGCGAGTACTACGCACAGGCACAGTATTCTCAAGAAACGCATTTCATTTTTCATATAAATATCGTAGCAGGCGGCGCATTTTTTAAATACACGCCATCTAGTGGTCTATTCTTATAAACGTATGGAAGTACTCGCTTACGTCTGTGTGTGTAAACGACCTGTATTCAATGGCAGATTTTATCTAACAGTTATGTGTCGAATTGGGTGGATTTTGAGGCAATGTTATGACCAAATTCAATAAAGTGTAATGTCCGATAACCGCGTCCACTACTTTTACGACTTAATAATGTGCCAATTACACATAAAACAAAATAAACTAAAAATGTTGACTTCAGCGCCATCTAGCGGGAAAATGTCCAAGAGCAGATCGTATGATGCTCCTTAAGGGAATTGGCTTGCTGATCGGAGTTGATAAACTTCAGAGATATTAATTCTAGCATTGATCCAATATGATAATATCACACACACATACACCTATAATATAATTTACATAATATCACTTTGTGTGAATTATCTCATCACCACTGCTCTCAAAACGGTGAAGGAAAACATTGTGAGGAAACGGCATGTTCTAGAACCAAAATTCGAAGACATGTGACATCTACCAACCCGCTCTGGGCCCGCGTGGTGGATTACGGCCCATTCCCCCTCACCGAGACGAGGCTTGTGTCCCAGCAGTGGGAATATTATAGGCTGATTATGTATGTTATGTGTACATAATATCACACCACAAGTGCCTGTAGGTAATGAAAACAGACTTATTCTCTTGCGAGCATCACTTGAATACGAATTCCTCCCATTCGAAACATCGAATAATATGACGAAATCTAAGGATTTCCATTTTTTTTCGCAGAGTTTTTTACCACTATGATTGTCTTTTAACATCTTTGGCAAATACATGGGTCCACGTATTTTTGCAGTCAAGAGCTGTGTGGAACGGCGCATGTTAATTAATTATGCGTAAAAGAAATTGCTTGTTTACAAAAAATGTATGGATAGTGACGGCTAGCTGTCAAATTCTTAGACACTAGATAGTAGCGACATCTGAAGTGAGCAAGTGACAGTTTTTATCTCCATTGAGGAGAGGCAGAGGCTCTCACTGAAGCGTGAAAGGAAATAAATCGCTATGTGTCGCAATATTTCGCGCTGTGCCGTGCAGCTCTGCACGAACACAATTTCGGTCGGCGTAATTTGGCCAATTATCGCCCTTAAGATGCGTTCTGTAGCACCGATTTACGTAGTGTAAGTTGACGAGAGAACAGCTTGCTTCTTCAGGTATCAGTATGAAGTAGTAGCAGTAGGGTGACATGAGATACGTACTGTGCGCGGCGCGTCGCTTGGCGGTCTTCTTGTTGGGCCCCAGCCCCGTGGCGGAGTGCGGCGGCGCGTCGCACTGCACCAGGAACTCGCGCCGCCGCGCCGCGCCGCGCTCCTCCAGCACGCGGTACTGCGGGCTAGGGTCACATGAGATACGTACTGTGCGCGGCGCGTCGCTTGGCGGTCTTCTTGTTGGGCCCCAGCCCCGTGGCGGAGTGCGGCGGCGCGTCGCACTGCACCAGGAACTCGCGCCGCCGCGCCGCGCCGCGCTCCTCCAGCACGCGGTACTGCGGGCTAGGGTCACATGAGATACGTACTGTGCGCGGCGCGTCGCTTGGCGGTCTTCTTGTTGGGCCCCAGCCCCGTGGCGGAGTGCGGCGGCGCGTCGCACTGCACCAGGAACTCGCGCCGCCGCGCCGCGCCGAGCTCCTCCAGCACGCGGTACTGCGGGCTAGGGTCACATGAGATACGTACTGTGCGCGGCGCGTCGCTTGGCGGTCTTCTTGTTGGGCCCCAGCCCCGTGGCGGAGTGCGGCGGCGCGTCGCACTGCACCAGGAACTCGCGCCGCCGCGCCGCGCCGCGCTCCTCCAGCACGCGGTACTGCGGGCTAGGGTCACATGAGATACGTACTGTGCGCGGCGCGTCGCTTGGCGGTCTTCTTGTTGGGCCCCAGCCCCGTGGCGGAGTGCGGCGGCGCGTCGCACTGCACCAGGAACTCGCGCCGCCGCGCCGCGCCGAGCTCCTCCAGCACGCGGTACTGCGGGCTAGGGTCACATGAGATACGTACTGTGCGCGGCGCGTCGCTTGGCGGTCTTCTTGTTGGGCCCCAGCCCCGTGGCGGAGTGCGGCGGCGCGTCGCACTGCACCAGGAACTCGCGCCGCCGTGCCGCGCCGCGCTCCTCCAGCACGCGGTACTGCGGGCTGCGCGCGCGCACGGCGTGGCGCGCCACGGCCAGGCGCGAGATGGGGTTGTCGGCCCCGCCGGCGGCCGCCGCGCCGCCTGTGCTGCCCTCCTGCAGAAATAAACATCGCCAAGTCAAAATCAAATCATTTATTACTTTGCAAACATGGCCAATTGGTACACGTCACTTCTACTTCGTACTTCGTCTTCTTCTTCGTCGTATTACTTCAATGTATCGTGTGAGAGAGAGAAATTTCATATTTTTGAGGATGCTGAAGCCGATAGCGAGGTCAAAATGAAATCCAAGATAGTAACTGCAAATTTTTTGGAATTTTTCACCGTGGCTATCGTTTTCATAGTTTTCGAGGGTGCTGAAGCCGATAGTGAGGTCAAAATGAAAATCCAAGATGAAGGCTGCAAAAATATTAAAATTTTCGTAATTTTGAAATATTTGCATCCGCCATCTTGGATTTTCATTTTGAACTTCGTTCCTGTCGGAGGTCCCCCAACTCTACATGTTTTTTTTATTGAACCAAAGTTCTTAAACGCAGCTTGCGGTAGGAGTAAAGTGGTAGAAATCGCCACGTAACGAAAAAGCGTTATACCCCTCTATGTGAGTTTTCGAAGTGTGAGTAGTTTTTAAGGGTGCTAAAGTCGATAGTGAGGTCAAACTGAAAATCCAAGATAGCCACAACTTTATGAGAGCTTCTAAAAGGTTATACTAGATGGCTTTGTATTAAAACCGGGCAAGAGCGAGTCGGACTCGCTCACCGAGGGTTCCGTAACATCCAGGTTCATGCATAAGGTTTATGTTTATGAAATTAAATGTTTTTTTTTATTTTTTTAGTTGGTTGAATAAAAGGTAAATTGCGGTTTACGATTTATGACGTATTAAAAAAAAACTACTTACTAGATCTCGTTCAAACCAATTTTCGGTGGAAGTTTACATAGTATTGTACATCATATATTTTTTTTAGTTTTATCATTCTCTTATTTTAGAAGTTACGGGGGGGGACACACACATTTTACCACTTTGGAAGTGTCTCTCGCGCAAACTATTCAGTTTAGAAAAAAATGATATAAGAAACCTCAATATCATTTTTGAAGACCTATCCATAGATACCTCACACGTATGGGTTTGACGAAAAAAAAAATTTTTAATTTCAGTTCTAAGTATGGGGAACCCCAAAATGTATTGTTTTTTTTTCTATTTTTGTGTGAAAATCTTAATGCGGTTCACAGAATACATCTACTTACCAAGTTTCAACAGTATAGTCCTTATACTTTCGGAGAAAAGTGGCTGTGACATACGGACGGACAGACAGACAGACGGACAGACGGACAGACAGACAGACAGACAGACAGACAGACAGACAGACATGACGAATCTATAAGGGTTCCGTTTTTTGCCATTTGGCAACGGAACCCTAAAAACGCATATTAAATTCACACTTTTTCTCTGTCTCTTTCTATTATACAAGCTGTTGATTTGCATCCTCGTCAAATTTCAGGAGGTTGTCATAAAAGACATAAATAATCATTTGAAGTACGGTAGGGGACAATAACTAGTAAGGGCTGCTTTTTTTTTGTTGTATAAATTTAACAGTATTTCAGAATTAAACCCTTAATTCAATACAAATAAAACAGAATCACCCGACTATGCACACAGCGACAATGCATGCAGCTGCCATGTAATTCCCCGAAATTGTAGCGCCGGCCGTCGCGCCGCCGAGCAATGACCGGTAGCAATAATTTTACCTAATTTTATTTCGAAAATCACCTACATTATTGTCATAAATTTCGCTTGATAATTAACACATTTTTGAGCATCATTGGAATACGGAAATCTTACTAATGACAGTAATACTAGTGCGCCAAAGAAAAGTTCACTGACCTGTTATCAGATGATTAATAATATCCTTCAACCTAAAGTTTTCGTAGTGACTTTGTTTTTATTTGTGGATTAAATTGGTTGATTTGAAGCTTTCCTTCCTACTTAACGGGCTTAGGACCGGCAATAATCCTACCTTTGTTGGTGTACCGATCTACTAAGTCTAAAAATGTTTTCTACGTTTGATGGAAATGGAAAGACGTTCTAGTTAAGTGTAAGTACATGGTATACTTTCGACTCTTAGGTATTATTGGCGTAGGTAGTTAAAAATTTGAAATAACTTATTTACACTAATAAAATTGATTAAGCTAACAACGTATTTACAAAATGTACAAATAAATAAATTACCTACCTATGTTACCGGAGGTAAAGTTGCCACCATCACACTCTTGGCACAATCGAGCACAACGTACTTAGGTAGTACGTACTGGTTTTCCTTCAGCTTACGTAACACTAACACATTCGTTTTTAAAGTGTCGAAAGCGCTTGATCCTTGCACGTAATTCTGTTACACTTGTCACTTCCTCCGTGTAAACTAACCTTTTAACGTCTCCCCCCAAATAAAAGTCTAGAGAGGCGTCAGGTCCGGCGAACGCGGAGGCCAGGCCACCAAAACTTTCGGTCAAGTACCTACTCGCGCACTCGAGTAAATAAACACTCGTCCGTCCACAGGCTGGTGGCGTCTTGGTGTTCCAGCAACCAGTGACAAAATGTAATCCGCACGGCATTATCACCTGGGTGAATGTCTTGTGCCTTGCGGTAGTGGAACGGGTGTTGCAGTTCACGCTTCAGTATGCGCAACACTGGTGTGGTGCATAGCAGCCAGCAAGACGCTCTGTGATGGGGGTTCCCGATCGGGAAACATTTCCGCGAACATCCGGATGACTCCACGTAGGCTGTCTCCACTGATGGCATACAGGCGGACCATCTTCACCAGCTCGACATTTGAATTGAACACTTTGTACCTACGTCTCAACGATGTACCGAGAAGCGGAATTCGCAAAGCGCACGAACGCTGCGGCGATTTCAATTACACTGTTAGTTCCGGGGCCGCGGGGACGTGGCTTAGGGTGCGCGGGAGAGTAGGTACCCGCATCGCCGCACCGTGATTGGGGGATGGGATTGATTACCTACGAATTTATCGTGAAGTGTGAGTATATATTATTACGTAGTACGATACCCATGTGTGCGCGCACTTAGCTATGTAAGCAACTTTTCTTTATATTCCTTTTTATTGTACTTAAGAGACAGTCTAATAAAAGACACCTAACTGTAAACAGTGTTTCCTTTACTACAAGCCAAGGTTCCAACATCACATGGCGACCCTGCCAGGGCTTTGCCAAGGAACTTTGTGTCCTTCTGATTCAGCTTGTAGGTGCTAGTTGCACAAGTAAAAATTTTAAGCTGGTTTCAAATGCGTTTTCAAGATGTGCCAGTCAAAAGTGGAAAAGGAAGACGTGTTTCTAACACAGAATTCTGCGGGCGATAATACGGCTCAGTTGAAAGATTTTGGAAACCACATTCGAGCTATGAGCACGGTAACATATATTTTGCTGGCCCTGGTTTTGGTACTTGTACTATTTTTTGGTTGCAAGTTATATAGGGCGTGCCATCGACGCCTAATTCAAGAAGAAATGGGTATGCAGGCAATATCCCGCATCAGGTCGTCTCTACGAGCCAGGCGCAGCGTTGAGGAGACTACTGCGTAAACAAATAAACTTTTCGTGAGTGTTTAAACCCTATACACACATTTATTATCTCAAAAAAGTGCTTCCAGTGAACTGAGTGTTATTTAAAAAGTTTAGATTATATTCAAGCAGTTTAATAGCGTTTCGGAAGACAATATTGAGTGTAAAGTGTAAAGCCAGTGATCAAATTTCATTACGCTAATAATTATAAATCATAAAAACGGCGCACGGATACTCATCGAACATGATACCTCGCGGCGAATAGTGCTTACGCATTCCATTCTTTTGTCAGTATGTTACGAAATAGTGTTAAGTTTTACCTAATTGAGTCTAATTATAGCAATGTTTAAAAAATATTATATGCATTATGTTAGAAAGTTTAGAAGAATGCCAAAAATTGTTATATGAAATACGAACATATTTGGTAAAAAGAGGTCAAAGTAGATATAAAGGTCAGACTATTGAAATAAAATTGAAAGAAGCAAATGATGTTTTTGAGAAGTGCAAATCATTACTTTTAGTTATAGGTAAAAGTGGCGATGCGATAGTAATTCAATTAGCAAAGGATATTTTTGAAAAGAGCCAGGAATTGTATGACGAAATAAAAAATTTATGTATTTTTCCAAAGTCAATAGCAGCTAACAAAATGGAATTCGATTTAAAGGTGGCATGTAATTTAATTCCAGTTATGGATGACACTGAAAGCACCACTAAGAGAATGATTGACTCAATCGAAATGTACGCGAATATGCTCGACGATACAGGTAATTCTTTATTGATCATTTTCATTTTAAAAAGCAGGCTTTCGGAAAACGCAAAATTGCGTATTTCAGACAAATATGGGAAGGTTTCAGAATTTATTAAAGACTTAAGGAATAATTTAACAACAAAAAAGTCGTATACAGCCATTCAATCCCGGATGCAGGCTATAAGACAAGGTCAAAAGTCTGTGGAGGAATATGGTAAGGAAATAGAGCAGTTATTTACTGACATGACGATTTCTCAAGCAGACGGAGATTCCAGTGCTTATTCTGTACTTAAACCCATAAATGAAAAATCTGCGATAAAAACATTTTCAGATGGACTACGCAGCTCGAGGCTATCCACAATCATCGCGTCGCGCAATTACAACAGCTTGAAGGAAGCAATACAGGCTGCAAAAGACGAGGACAGGCCTGCCACACAGCAACAAGGTAACGTCATGCATGTATCAAAGCAAGGACGTACTTTCTATAACAATAGACGCTTTAGTAACAGTCGCGGTCGCGGTGGTAGATACAATTATAGTCAAAACTCAAATTATTCTCATAGACAGCTAGGACAAAGTAGTGGTAACGGATGGCAACGTGGAACAGGGCGCGGAAATTATTATAACTATAGAGGAAACAATTATAATAATAACTCCAGAGGAAATCATAGTAATCGTAGACCTACTAACAGTTTTCAGAAAAGCAGGGGTAGACTTAACACACAAAACCGTAACTTATATACGGCGGAACACAATGTAGAAGAACCCCAAAGTAGTGAACAATCAAATAATAGTCAGATTCAGTTTTTTCGATCTTAAGAATATCATCTTATCATGTAATAACGACACTAAATACGTGACATTCAACATTAACAACATCAAATATTATTGGCTTGTTGATACTGGCGCTTCATTATCTGTTATAAAAAATGGAGCAATTCCCTTTAACACGCCAGTGCAAAGAGATAATACATTAATAAATGGCTTTGGAGGGAAGACCATATCCAAAGGATCGGTTAATTTAACTTTAAAAACCCGTGACAACATACATTTTAATCATAACTTTTTAGTTTTTGAATCGATACCGCTAACGGCTGATGGTATTTTAGGTATAGATTTTCTAATGAAATATGGAGCTAATATTAATTTACAAACAAATTTAGTTACTTTATATAAAGACAATTACAGTTATTCATTAAAATTAACTAATTATGCTAGTAAAAATAACAATTTCATAGTTATTCCTGCTCGATCCGAATCGATACACTATATTTATGTGGATAATTGCATAAATGGTGATGTTGTTGTGTGTGGAAAAGAGCTGAGCAAAGATATATTTTTAGCAAATGAAATTACAAGAGTAATAAATAATAGGATTCCTATTAAGATCTTAAATGTTACTGAAAAAGACGTAGAGTTACCATTGTTTACACCAGAGTTACAATCTTTAAATGACTATCATATATGTTCATTTAATAAAACTGGCATAAACGTTAATAGAGTTCAAAAACTACTGAACGAATTAAATTTATCTCATTTACACGATGAAGAGCAAAAAAGTATTGAAGCAATATGCGCAAAATATGCAGATGTGTTTTACGTAGAAGGTGACAGGTTAACAACAACAAATATATACCAACAATCAATTACTATTAAACCAAATGTGTCCCCAGTATATGTTAAACCGTATCGTTTACCACAAGCATTGAAGCCCGAAATTGAAAATCAAATAAAAAACTTGAAAGAAAATGATATTATAGAAGAATGTAGCAGTGCATGGTCAAGCCCAATATTGTTAGTACCTAAAAAAAGTGTTGAAGGTCAAAATAAGAAGTGGAGACTAGTAGTAGATTATAGGAAACTAAACGAGATCGTGGCTGATGACAAATTTCCATTGCCAAATATCACTGAAATATTAGACTCTCTTTCTGGCGCAATTTATTTTAGTCACCTTGACCTTCACCAAGGTTATTACCAAGTGACCTTGAATCCTGAGAGTCGTAAATATACGGCATTTACAACTAGTTCAGGACAATACCAAATGAAACGTTTACCGATGGGGCTTAAAATTAGTCCAAGTTCATTCAGTCGTATGATGTCAGTTGCTATGTCGGGCCTAACATTTGAAAAATGTTTTGTGTATTTAGATGACCTAGTCATTTTTGGACGCAATTTGACTACTCATAATCAAAATTTAATAAGCGTAATGGAAAGACTTAGAAAAGTAAATTTAAAATTAAACCCTCAAAAGTGCGAATTCCTAAAAAAAGAACTTTTGTATTTAGGACACGTGGTTTCAGAGAAAGGCGTTTCTCCTGATCCAGAAAAAACTAAAATACTCCAAAATTATCCAACGCCCAAAAATTCAGATGAGGTCAAGCGTTTTGTAGCATTCTGTAATTATTATCGTAAATTTATAAAATCTTTCGCTGATATTACTATACCTTTAAATAAATTATGCAGAAAAAACGAACCATTTCAATGGACTGATGAGTGTCACAAAGCGTTTGAAATCTTAAAAAAGTTGTTAATGACGCCCCCGATATTGCAATATCCTGATTTTTCGAAAGACAATGAATTTGTAATACAAACAGACGCATCAGGAATAGCTATTGGTGCAGTTCTATGCAACAAAGATTTGAGACCTATAGCATACGCAAGTAGGCCATTAAATAAGGCAGAAAAGAATTACCCGACCATTCAAAAGGAACTTTTGGCTATTGTTTGGGCTGTGAAGTACTTTAGACCATATATTTACGGTAGAAACTTCACATTAATGACTGACCACAAACCCTTAGTGTATCTTTTTGGAATCAAAGATCCTTCTAACAGATTACTTAAATTTAGACTTGCTTTAGAAGAATATAAGTTTAAAATAATTTACGTAAAGGGGAAAGAAAATACTGTAGCAGATGCTTTATCAAGAGTTAGTATGACATCGGATGATTTAAAAAATATGCATGAACAAGTTGTACATGTGATGACGAGAGCACAGAAAAAAAGGATGGATGAGATGAATGATAATAACGTTTTAAAAGGGAATGCGGATCTTAGTAAATCTAAAGACGATTGGCCTGATCAACCAAAAGTCGTAGATATATTAAGAAAACCGCGTGACACGATTGAGATGATGTTTATGGATGGCAAAACATTAGATAAATTGAGAATGAGAAATATGATTACTACGGAAATAGAGTGTTTTGCTTTTAGATCAGATATAAAACATTTATACATTAATCTTAATTTTAAGGCGCATTTCTCGCGAGTCGAATTTGTGCAGAAATTAAGTTTATTTTGCAAAAAGATTGGTATCCAAGAAGTTTGCATAGTAAAAGATGAACAAAATGTTGAATTTATTAAACATATTTGCAGTGAAATAAAGTCACTAAACGATTGGACAGGACCCCGCATATGTATATTGCGAGGCGTTAAAAGAATAACGGACGATAAAGAGAAAACTCTCATTATGAACGATTTTCATTTACTGCCATCTAGCGGACATGCTGGTATGCGCAGAATGATAAATACTATTAAGAAACGATATTTTTGGCCTAGTATTGAAAAAGATGTACAAGAATTTGTACGTAAATGTACGAAGTGTCAGGAAATGAAACATAGTCGTTACACTAAAGAGCCAATGGAGATAACCAGTACGGCAACTTCAGCCTTTGAAAAAGTATATCTAGATGTAGTAGGACCCCTAGACAAGTCCATAGATGATAATTCTTATATTTTAACTATCCAATGTGAATTGACCAAATTTGTACAGGCAATTCCTCTTGCAAATAAAGAAACTACGTCCATTGCTGATGCATTCGTGCGTAATTTTATTCTGATATTTGGTATTCCTAAAGTAATAGCCACTGATCGAGGAACGGAGTTTATTTCGTCTACAATGGAACAGGTATGTAAGATTTTGAATATTAAAAAACTCTCCTCTACGGCTTATCATCATGAGTCAATAGGAGCTTTAGAAAATACCCACAAAGTGTTGGGTTCGTTTTTAAGAATTCAGTGCAACAATCATCCAGAAACTTGGAGTCAATGGTTACCTTTTTGGTGTTTCGGTTTTAATAATACTATACATTCGGAAACAAATTACACGCCACATGAATTAGTATTTGGTAAACTATGTAATATACCTTCTAATTTGTCTAATCATGTAGAACCATTATACAATGTAGACAGTTATCCATTGCAATTGAAATACAGATTACAGTTGGCGCAAACTGAAGCCAAAAATAACTTGATAACTAAAAAACATAAGAGAAAAGCTAAGTATGATATTGCGATGAATCCTGTTAGATATAAGGTAGGAGATTTAATATTAATTAAGATAGAAACTGGCCGTAAGTTGGATCCTCTGTATAAAGGACCATATGTAGTTGTAGAAGACTTAGGATGTAACGTTAAGATAAAAAATAATTCAAATAAAGAAGAAATAATTCATAAAAATAGGACTAAACCATTTTATGAATAAAAGTAAACTGTACTTTCTCTTCTTACTTTGTTATAGATTGATTATTGTTTTTTTTTATGTATAACATTGTCATGTTTATTTTTTTTTAATTTTAATTTTCCCGTAATAATAGTATTACAGAGTATAAAAAAAAAATGTAATAATGACATTTTTTTTTTTTCTTCGCCCCCGGGAGGTGAAGTGTGAGTATATATTATTACGTAGTACGATACCCATGTGTGCGCGCACTTAGCTATGTAAGCAACTTTTCTTTATATTCCTTTTTATTGTACTTAAGAGACAGTCTAATAAAAGACACCTAACTGTAAACAGTGTTTCCTTTACTACAAGCCAAGGTTCCAACATCACAATCGAATGATCGATTCTCATGCGCATTTACATGTGTGTGTGTGTGTGAAAGCGCGGTTATAGGGCTAGTAACAGACGGGCCGCGTTTAAATACGGCTGGTTCACACTTACGGATTTCCGTAAATAAGAAAAAAAAATACCTACCCATTTTATTGTTGATTAGGGTCGAGAATCATTAGCATAATTACGTCCTTGAATTTGACTAGGATGCAAATCAACAGCCTGTATACGAGTGTGTGTGCGTGCAAGTATCGCGTAAGGAACTTCGTTCCTGACGAGGGTCCCCCGAACCGCACTCGTTTTCATAATCTGTTTGTTCCACTGCTGGGCAAAATACATTTTACAAAAAATAAACTAGCGATTTATTGAAAGTAGGTATGGTCACCTTGATGAGATTCCTGGGTTTCTTCTTGGTAGGCTGCGGGCGCCGCTTGTCGTGCCCCAGCCGCGCACGCAGCAGCGCGGGCGGCCAGCGCCTGCGCATCTCGTCCAGCATGCGCTCGGCGGCGCGACGCTTGGACACCTTCTTGCCGTTGCCCTCGCCTTCTGTCTCCATGTCGCCCACCGTGCACGCCGTTATGAATACCTAGGGGATTACCATATTAACTCACACTTGAATCATTTATTTCAATTAAACTTATTAGAGGTAGTTTTTGAGTTGTCAAGGGTTCTGTCAGAAAAATGAAGCTAGTTGCCCGTTCCAAAGTATAGTAGATTCCTATAGAGAAGAACGGGCAAGAAAGTTCATGGGAACACTTTTCACAATCAAAATATAGCAGGCTAATATATTTAACAAATAATTAAGTGTCAAGCGATTTTGAAACATATGCTCTTGCAACAGCTGTTAACTGTCCCCCCAGGAGCCGTATTATGAAGTATTATAACCAAAATGTTTCAGAGCTAGAGAAAAACGAAGCTATGCATGACCTATAGCGCCATCCATTTTTCGCAACTGAATCATGATGGCATTAATGCCTCGTAATACGACCTCTGAACTTACCTTATGATACGGGTCTTCTACGGGTCGGAATGATTTATCATAGTCAAAAAAAAAAAAAATAAAAAAAAAAAAAAGTTGTAAATCATTTATTTATTTATTATTTGGTTAGACACACTAGCAGCTAATTAGCTAATATGTGTGTATCAAATAGCTTGGGAGATATTTAATCTATCATCATCATCATTTCAGCCGAAAGTCGTATTGCAATAAAGTTTCTCCAAAAAAATGTAGTTTGGGGTGCTTATGTGCTTATGTTCGGTTGCAATGCAAAATGGTAATTTAATAAAGCATTGCAGGTGTACGCATGCCGAACTTTCCATCGCGTATTTTTTCATAGATACCTATGTTGCTAAAATGCTTTGAAGCTTAGAGTACGACCGAATTTCGTTTTACGGCACTTTTTGGCCAGAATATCCATTTTCGTTTTCTGCCGAAAAAGAGTATTTAAAAACTTACTCGCATATGCGGCGGGCCGCGCTCGGATTTGACGGTGAACTGCACGGAGAGGTTACGTTTGAGGGCGAGTTCGTGTACCAATGACACGGGCGACTTCACTTCGGAGCTCAGTAGGTCTGCGTTCGTGTCGCTTGCTGAAAGTACCAAAACAGATTATTTCTATATGAAACTAGCTGCCTCGACGACGTTGTCTTGTCCCAATGACAAAAAATCCATACAAAAAATAGCCAAATCGTTCCAGCCGTTGTTAAGGTATGAGTTTACCAACGAATATTTTTTCATTTCATGATAAAACTACTATCTAAAATAATCTTATATTTTTTATTGAGGTGTTGCAGGAGTTTTTAACGAAATGTGTTTCAATTGTTTCGTTCTTTGAGAAAATGTGTTTCAATTTCAAAGGCATTTCCTTTAAATTTTAATCTTTATAATCATATATGATAGCGCTGGCAAATAAAAACAGTACCATGGACTAAAACAAACGTCACAACGGCTGATGACGTAACGGAAACACGAATCAGTGAAATAAATAAGTGATTTTGCATTACATTATAAAATCGTATTAAATTAAGTATTGTTAATTTTAAGGTATGTTCTTATTTAAGTATTAATTTAAAAGTCTAAGAAGGAAATTGGAACATTGTAACTGTCAGTTCTTTTAAATAAAATTATTGTTACCTAACTAAATTTACAATTTAAAGTATTTAAAAAGTGTTATTAATTACAAATCAAATATTGTGCGCAACTACATTATTAAATAATATGTACAAACTAAATTGTATTTTAAAATAGGTGTCAACAGAAGTCGTTGCTGTCTGACGTTGACAGTTGTTTGACCGTATAAATAGGCTCGCTCTAGTCACAGAGCGCACAGTATTAAATTGTATTTTGAATTGTGAACATCTCATTGTAAAATTAAGTTGAGTGAATCATTATTGGTTGTGAGTGATTAAAAGTGTTTACAAGATGTCTGATCGTTATCATTTGAGGACCCCGAGCCCTCCCGCTCTTACATCAGAAGAAAGGGATGAGCCCGCGCCTGAACTGGACCCATCAACGTACTCGCCTACCCTGCCGACCTCCCGACCAGGAATTTCGGAAGAACTGAATTTACTTCGCTGCCAGATCAAGTTGCTGGAAAGGATGGTTTTCCGGAACCAAAACACAAGTACCCACAAGCTAAGTGAAATTTATTTACCAAATTATGATCCCGACGAGCATAAAATTACAATTGAGGAACGGTGTAAACAAGTTACCTCTTTAATCACCATACGAGGTTGTTCACAGTTTGTTGCTATGATGAAGGGATTAGCATGCTTGCAAGGACGCGCCAAACAATGGGCAGACACTAATGCTCATTCTCTTGCTAATTGGGATTCACTCCAAAGGGAACTCATAGCACAATTTAGCGGCGAAACAAGGTACATTGTGTACGTCAATGCATTTCGGGAGTATACTTCAAATCAGGCCAAATCTTTTTCTGAATATGTTGCCGAATCATGGCGTTTGTTTTCAAGAATTTCTCCAAATGCTCCAACTGAGCTCATGGTGGAAGCTGTAATATCTGGCATAAGACCAAAGTTTTACCAAGCTGAACTCCTCAGGTCAGCACCAAGATCACAAGCTGAACTGATAGCCACATTGGCGAACTATCGTAAACGACCCGCCGATGCAATGTCAGATGAACCCCGTGCTAAGCAACCAAGGCTTGACCTCCCAGCAACTGCGACGTGTCACAATTGCCACAAACCAGGGCACATTTCTCGTGATTGCAGGAACAGACTTTGTGAAATCTGCAAGAAACCAGGCCACACATCTGACCGCTGCTGGCATAAAAATAAAAATGAATCACAATCCGAGAAGACTTCTGTTCCTGCTACTGCCTCAACAGCTGCACCACCACCTTCACGCCGGGAAGTCAATACGATCCAGAAGGAAAAGGCGCCTAACGAAGTTCAACTACAAATAGGTGATATCATTCTTTCTTGTTTAATTGATAGTGGTGCCGAATGTTCGCTAATTAAGAAAAAAGTTTCTGGGTCAATTAAGGGTAAACGCCAAATAGAACTTATGCAATTACGAGGGTTTGGGGGCAGTAGCATACCTTCCAGTAAATCAATAAACACTGTAGCTACATTTAATGGTGTGACATTCGAAGTAAAACTTCATGTTGTTAATGATTTAAATTATGATGTCATTTTAGGTCTAGACTCTATCAAAATACCGGGGATTAAAATTTCAATTACAAATGAAGGAACTTCAATGGAAAGAGTAAGTTACATTTTTAATTACGAAATATCATCTTTGGCTAATATTGATACTGATTTGAACGATACGTCTCAGTTAATAAGTATTCTAGAAACACACACAGATTTATTTACTTTCAATAAAAATAAAAAAGTGACCACGGGCCAATTAACTATCAGATTAAAAGATCCTAATCGTATAGTACAAAGAAGGCCCTACCGACTAGCACCGTTAGAGAGAGAAAAGGTTAAGACAATTATTGAAGATCTTAAAACTAAGGGTATTATTAGAGATAGTTGCTCACCTTTTGCAAGTCCTATTTTGCTAGTAAAAAAGAAAAATGGTGACGACCGGCTTTGTGTTGATTTCCGCGAACTAAATTCAAATACAGTTCGTGATCACTATCCTCTGCCACTGATACAAGATCATATTGATAAACTTGGTAAAGCTCGATTCTTTTCAAGCCTTGATATGGAATCAGGGTTCCACCAAATTAGAATTTCAGAAGAATCAGTCGAAAAAACTGCTTTCGTTACGCCCGACGGCCAGTATGAGTACTTATCAATGCCATTCGGTCTAAGTAATGCTCCTTCAGTATATCAGCGCGCCATTAATGCAGCTTTAGGCGACTATCGCGACAATATTGCACTAGTATATATTGATGATGTTTTAATTCCCTCATCTAGTGAGCAAGAAGGTTTAGAAAGGCTTGCACTTGTATTAAAAAGACTATCAGACGCAGGATTTACTATAAATCACTCAAAATGTAAATTCCTCAAGACGTCCATAGAATATCTCGGTAACATTATAAAAAATGGTGAAGTGAAGCCAAATCCTACTAAATTGACAGCACTTAAATTTTCAGAACCACCCAAAACACTTAAACAACTTAGGCAGTTCAATGGTCTGGCAAGCTATTTTCGGCGTTTTATCCCTCAATTTTCCCAACTAATGAGTCCACTATATGGGCTAACAAGAAAAGACGTACCATTTGTGTGGTCTCCCGATCACGAAACAAGAAGACAATATGTCATCACACTTTTGACCTCTGAACCTATACTTTGCATTTTTGATCCAACTCTTCCAATAGAAGTCCATACAGATGCTAGCGCCAAAGGTCTCGGGGCTATTCTCATTCAGAACGACAATAATCGTCGCAAAGTCGTTGAATACTTTAGTATGCGTACTAGTGATGCTGAAACAAGATACCATTCATATGAATTGGAGACTTTAGCTGTTGTCAGAGCAATAAAACACTTTCGACATTTTCTATATGGGCGCAAATTTACAGTTGTAACTGACTGCAATGCCCTTAAGGCTTCAAAACATAAAAAGGAACTTACACCTCGGGTTCATAGGCTATGGGCATACTTACAAAATTTTGACTTTGATGTTATTTACCGTAAGGGGGAACAAATGGCCCACGTCGATTTTTTGAGTAGAAATCCACAAATCAATATTTTAACAAAAGATCCAGCGTGGATTGTAGTTGAGCAAGAAAGGGACAAAGAACTCAAAAGTCTTCGCGATGCCATAAAGAATAAAGATGATTATGACAGAAAATTTAGTATTCGATCGAATCTCTTGATGATAACCATACAAAACCAAAAAGGAGAATCACTAACTCGTACAGTAGTCCCTGAATCACTTGTTTGTTCATTAATAAATAGATACCACGAACATCTTTTGCATACGGGGTGGGAACGTACTCTGTATAAAATTCGGGAACAGTTTTGGTTTAAACACATGACAAAACGGGTACGGCAGTTTTGCAATAACTGTTTACAATGCAAAATTGGCAAAGAGCCTTCCGGCAAAAAGCAAATGGAACTGCACCCCATTGATAAAATAAGCATACCTTTCCATACGATACATGTAGACCTTATGGGTAATCTGACCGGCACAAACAAAAAAGCATACGTTCTGGTAGCTATTGACGCATTTACAAAATTTATACTTCTGTATCCACTGAAAGATAAAAGTACTAATGTAATATTAAAGAGCTTCCGTGAAATGATTAATATTTTTGGCACCCCATGTAGAATAATTTCTGACAGGGAATCGGCTATTATGGGCACAGATATTCAAGATTTTTTTAAATCTTTCTGTATCGAACATCATGCTATTGCCCGCGGTACACCTAGAGCTAACGGTCAAGCTGAAAGACAAATGCGCACTCTTAAAGATCACCTTACAGCCATATCGCTAACGCAATCGAGAGTTTGGGTTAATAAAATAGGTGAATTGCAATTAGCATTAAATTGTACGAAATCTAAAGCTACGGGATATTCCCCTTTAGAACTCCTGCTAGGTAAAAGATGCTCACCCCCTGCAATCGAACAGATATCCCTATCTACCGAAAATATAAACAAAGATGAAATTCGTTTAGACGCTGAGCACAGAATGGCCGAAACAGCAGAAAAAAATAAAATACGTTTCGATTCTAAGTGCGCCAAAATTAAACCCTTTCTAGAAGGAGACTTTGTTCTTTGTAAAGACACTCAGTGGTCGGGTAACAAACTAGGACCAAAATATCTGGGACCCTATCAAATAATAAAAGTCCTAGACAATCATAGGTACGAAGTAAAAGACATTCGATCTCAACGAAATAAAAACACTGTAATCACACATGAACACATGAGATTGGTGCCTAATCCTAATTTAACTGAATGAATAGACCGTGATAGCGAAAATAAGGTGAGAAACTGTATAAATTGTTTATGATTGAAAAGTTAAGTTTATGGATGAAATTATATGAAACTTTTTATGATGAGTTGGGTTTCAAGTCAGTCAAGCCAAGTCAAAGACGGGCCTCTGAATCTTTATGATCAAGCCACGATCTGCGACCTCTGAGTTTGATTTTGAGTTGCAAAATGGTTGTATTCAAAGGCCTTGGTCATGGCCATGGTTTCAGTTGGTTGGTTAAATAAATTTCAGTCAAACCAAGTCAAGGACGGGCCTCTGAATCTTTATGATCAAGCCAGGATCTGTGACCTCTGAGTTGGACAGTTTCACCAGACTAAGCAATGTTGCCTCTGAGTCTGGTCTAAAAGTGTTTGTAAGTTTTAAAAAAAAGTTTTCTGTGTTTTTCAGAGAGATTCGCTGGCCCTAGCAAGGTCCGCTCGTCAGTATGGCCGTGATAGCGCTGGCAAATAAAAACAGTACCATGGACTAAAACAAACGTCACAACGGCTGATGACGTAACGGAAACACAAATCAGTGAAATAAATAAGTGATTTTGCATTACATTATAAAATCGTATTAAATTAAGTATTGTTAATTTTAAGGTATGTTCTTATTTAAGTATTAATTTAAAAGTCTAAGAAGGAAATTGGAACATTGTAACTGTCAGTTCTTTTAAATAAAATTATTGTTACCTAACTAAATTTACAATTTAAAGTATTTAAAAAGTGTTATTAATTACAAATCAAATATTGTGCGCAACTACATTATTAAATAATATGTACAAACTAAATTGTATTTTAAAATAGGTGTCAACAGAAGTCGTTGCTGTCTGACGTTGACAGTTGTTTGACCGTATAAATAGGCTCGCTCTAGTCACAGAGCGCACAGTATTAAATTGTATTTTGAATTGTGAACATCTCATTGTAAAATTAAGTTGAGTGAATCATTATTGGTTGTGAGTGATTAAAAGTGTTTACAAGATGTCTGATCGTTATCATTTGAGGACCCCGAGCCCTCCCGCTCTTACATATATTTATATACATATATGATTATAAAGATTAAAATGTATTACAGGTACTATCTGATGGTCCGAGAATTCGTGGGAAGATACGCTAATGTTAGTGACAGTTGTGATTGAAAACGAGGGAGCGTGATCTAGATCTCGCGGTCACAAATCGTAATAAATCCCGAACGACATAATTACTGTTCGATTCGCACGTTATGAGACTGCAATAGCTACAAACGTCGGTGTTAGTATAGATAGTAGTCACTAGCCAGCCAGAGGCGGCCGCCCACGGTCACGCGCACGCGGTACTGCGGCGCGGGCGCGGCGTAGGCGACGTCGGTGTTAGTTTATATAGTGGTCACTAGCCAGCCAGACGCGGCCGCCCACGGCCACGCGCACGCGGTACAGGAGCGCGGGCGCGGCGTGGGCGACGTCGGTGTTAGTATAGATAGTGTCACTAGCCTGCTTCTGTCTCAGCGTGCGCGGCAGGCGGCGGCTCCTCCGCCCCCGTGGCAGGCCGCAGGTCGCGCAGCGCGCGCGCGGCCGCGTCGTGGCGCGCGGCCTGCGGCGTGGCGCCCTCGCCCAGCCAGGCGCGGCCGCCCACGGCCACGCGCACGCGGTACAGGAGCGCGGGCGCGGCGTGGGCGACGTCGGTGTTAGTATAGATAGTGTCACTAGCCTGCTTCTGTCTCAGCGTGCGCGGCAGGCGGCGGCTCCTCCGCCCCCGTGGCAGGCCGCAGGTCGCGCAGCGCGCGCGCGGCCGCGTCGTGGCGCGCGGCCTGCGGCGTGGCGCCCTCGCCCAGCCAGGCGCGGCCGCCCACGGCCACGCGCACGCGGTACAGGAGCGCGGGCGCGGCGTGGGCGACGTCGGTGTTAGTATAGATAGTGTCACTAGCCTGCTTCTGTCTCAGCGTGCGCGGCAGGCGGCGGCTCCTCCGCCCCCGTGGCAGGCCGCAGGTCGCGCAGCGCGCGCGCGGCCGCGTCGTGGCGCGCGGCCTGCGGCGTGGCGCCCTCGCCCAGCCAGGCGCGGCCGCCCACGGCCACGCGCACGCGGTACAGGAGCGCGGGCGCGGCGTGGGCGACGTCGGTGTTAGTATAGATAGTGTCACTAGCCTGCTTCTGTCTCAGCGTGCGCGGCAGGCGGCGGCTCCTCCGCCCCCGTGGCAGGCCGCAGGTCGCGCAGCGCGCGCGCGGCCGCGTCGTGGCGCGCGGCCTGCGGCGTGGCGCCCTCGCCCAGCCAGGCGCGGCCGCCCACGGCCACGCGCACGCGGTACAGGAGCGCGGGCGCGGCGTGGGCGACGTCGGTGTTAGTATAGATAGTGTCACTAGCCTGCTTCTGTCTCAGCGTGCGCGGCAGGCGGCGGCTCCTCCGCCCCCGTGGCAGGCCGCAGGTCGCGCAGCGCGCGCGCGGCCGCGTCGTGGCGCGCGGCCTGCGGCGTGGCGCCCTCGCCCAGCCAGGCGCGGCCGCCCACGGCCACGCGCACGCGGTACAGGAGCGCGGGCGCGGCGTGGGCGACGTCGGTGTTAGTATAGATAGTGTCACTAGCCTGCTTCTGTCTCAGCGTGCGCGGCAGGCGGCGGCTCCTCCGCCCCCGTGGCAGGCCGCAGGTCGCGCAGCGCGCGCGCGGCCGCGTCGTGGCGCGCGGCCTGCGGCGTGGCGCCCTCGCCCAGCCAGGCGCGGCCGCCCACGGCCACGCGCACGCGGTACAGGAGCGCGGGCGCGGCGTAGGCGGGCGCCAGCAGCGCGTGCGCGCGGTAGGCGCCCCCCCCGCGCGCGCGCAGCAGACGCGCCGGGCCGGCCACCGGCGGGATGGACGTGTACACGGCCGGCTGGCACAGCTTCATGGCGAGCGCGTTCAGTTCCACTGTCGGCATTACTGCGCCTGAAGCGATACGATTTCATTTTTAGTAAGCGAAAAGATGCGATGACCTGCGAAAGATCGCCGGAAGGATGACACTGTAACGAAAGTTAGTAGATTTATCAATACTCTTTAATTTCAAACATTTATAAGGAATCGTATTGGTAATTTTTTCTCTGATTCGCCTCGATGGCGTATCTGTTAGCTTAAGACCTGAATGAGACAAACCCAAACTAGCTTATCACAAAAGAGACTAGGCTTATTTTCAGTAGTGGGTAAAAACATCTGCTGATGACGTCTTTTCAGTTATTTTACCTATAACACAGCTATCTTATTGTTATATCAGTCTGTGCCCGGCTACAGGTGACGGTGTACGTACCAGCGTGTCGGTGGTGCGGGTGGTGCGCGGCGTGCGGCGCGGGCGCACGCGGCGGCGGCGGGAAGCTGGTCGTGTTATATATCAGTCTGTGCCCGGCTACAGGTGACGGTGTACGTACCAGCGTGTCGGTGGTGCGGGTGGTGCGCGGCGTGCGGCGCGGGCGCACGCGGCGGCGGCGGGAAGCTGGTCGTGTTATATATCAGTCTGTGCCCGGCTACAGGTGACGGTGTACGTACCAGCGTGTCGGTGGTGCGGGTGGTGCGCGGCGTGCGGCGCGGGCGCACGCGGCGGCGGCGGGAAGCTGGTCGTGTTATATATCAGTCTGTGCCCGGCTACAGGTGACGGTGTACGTACCAGCGTGTCGGTGGTGCGGGTGGTGCGCGGCGTGCGGCGCGGGCGCACGCGGCGGCGGCGGGAAGCTGGTCGTGTTATATATCAGTCTGTGCCCGGCTACAGGTGACGGTGTACGTACCAGCGTGTCGGTGGTGCGGGTGGTGCGCGGCGTGCGGCGCGGGCGCACGCGGCGGCGGCGGGAAGCTGGTCGTGTTATATATCAGTCTGTGCCCGGCTACAGGTGACGGTGTACGTACCAGCGTGTCGGTGGTGCGGGTGGTGCGCGGCGTGCGGCGCGGGCGCACGCGGCGGCGGCGGGAAGCTGGTCGTGTTATATATCAGTCTGTGCCCGGCTACAGGTGACGGTGTACGTACCAGCGTGTCGGTGGTGCGGGTGGTGCGCGGCGTGCGGCGCGGGCGCACGCGGCGGCGGCGGGAAGCTGGTCGTGTTATATATCAGTCTGTGCCCGGCTACAGGTGACGGTGTACGTACCAGCGTGTCGGTGGTGCGGGTGGTGCGCGGCGTGCGGCGCGGGCGCACGCGGCGGCGGCGGGAAGCTGGTCGTGTTATATATCAGTCTGTGCCCGGCTACAGGTGACGGTGTACGTACCAGCGTGTCGGTGGTGCGGGTGGTGCGCGGCGTGCGGCGCGGGCGCACGCGGCGGCGGCGGGAAGCTGGTCGTGTTATATATCAGTCTGTGCCCGGCTACAGGTGACGGTGTACGTACCAGCGTGTCGGTGGTGCGGGTGGTGCGCGGCGTGCGGCGCGGGCGCACGCGGCGGCGGCGGGAAGCTGGTCGTGTTATATATCAGTCTGTGCCCGGCTACAGGTGACGGTGTACGTACCAGCGTGTCGGTGGTGCGGGTGGTGCGCGGCGTGCGGCGCGGGCGCACGCGGCGGCGGCGGGAAGCTGGTCGTGTTATATATCAGTCTGTGCCCGGCTACAGGTGACGGTGTACGTACCAGCGTGTCGGTGGTGCGGGTGGTGCGCGGCGTGCGGCGCGGGCGCACGCGGCGGCGGCGGGAAGCTGGTCGTGTTATATATCAGTCTGTGCCCGGCTACAGGTGACGGTGTACGTACCAGCGTGTCGGTGGTGCGGGTGGTGCGCGGCGTGCGGCGCGGGCGCACGCGGCGGCGGCGGGAAGCTGGTCGTGTTATATATCAGTCTGTGCCCGGCTACAGGTGACGGTGTACGTACCAGCGTGTCGGTGGTGCGGGTGGTGCGCGGCGTGCGGCGCGGGCGCACGCGGCGGCGGCGGGAAGCTGGTCGTGTTATATATCAGTCTGTGCCCGGCTACAGGTGACGGTGTACGTACCAGCGTGTCGGTGGTGCGGGTGGTGCGCGGCGTGCGGCGCGGGCGCACGGGGCGGCGGCGGGAAGCTGGTCGTGTTATATATCAGTCTGTGCCCGGCTACAGGTGACGGTGTACGTACCAGCGTGTCGGTGGTGCGGGTGGTGCGCGGCGTGCGGCGCGGGCGCACGCGGCGGCGGCGGGAAGCTGGTCGTGTTATATATCAGTCTGTGCCCGGCTACAGGTGACGGTGTACGTACCAGCGTGTCGGTGGTGCGGGTGGTGCGCGGCGTGCGGCGCGGGCGCACGCGGCGGCGGCGGGAAGCTGGTCGTGTTATATATCAGTCTGTGCCCGGCTACAGGTGACGGTGTACGTACCAGCGTGTCGGTGGTGCGGGTGGTGCGCGGCGTGCGGCGCGGGCGCACGCGGCGGCGGCGGGAAGCTGGTCGTGTTATATATCAGTCTGTGCCCGGCTACAGGTGACGGTGTACGTACCAGCGTGTCGGTGGTGCGGGTGGTGCGCGGCGTGCGGCGCGGGCGCACGCGGCGGCGGCGGGAAGCTGGTCGTGTTATATATCAGTCTGTGCCCGGCTACAGGTGACGGTGTACGTACCAGCGTGTCGGTGGTGCGGGTGGTGCGCGGCGTGCGGCGCGGGCGCACGCGGCGGCGGCGGGAAGCTGGTCGTGTTATATATCAGTCTGTGCCCGGCTACAGGTGACGGTGTACGTACCAGCGTGTCGGTGGTGCGGGTGGTGCGCGGCGTGCGGCGCGGGCGCACGCGGCGGCGGCGGGAAGCTGGTCGTGTTATATATCAGTCTGTGCCCGGCTACAGGTGACGGTGTACGTACCAGCGTGTCGGTGGTGCGGGTGGTGCGCGGCGTGCGGCGCGGGCGCACGCGGCGGCGGCGGGAAGCTGGTCGTGTTATATATCAGTCTGTGCCCGGCTACAGGTGACGGTGTACGTACCAGCGTGTCGGTGGTGCGGGTGGTGCGCGGCGTGCGGCGCGGGCGCACGCGGCGGCGGCGGGAAGCTGGTCGTGTTATATATCAGTCTGTGCCCGGCTACAGGTGACGGTGTACGTACCAGCGTGTCGGTGGTGCGGGTGGTGCGCGGCGTGCGGCGCGGGCGCACGCGGCGGCGGCGGGAAGCTGGTCGTGTTATATATCAGTCTGTGCCCGGCTACAGGTGACGGTGTACGTACCAGCGTGTCGGTGGTGCGGGTGGTGCGCGGCGTGCGGCGCGGGCGCACGCGGCGGCGGCGGGAAGCTGGTCGTGTTATATATCAGTCTGTGCCCGGCTACAGGTGACGGTGTACGTACCAGCGTGTCGGTGGTGCGGGTGGTGCGCGGCGTGCGGCGCGGGCGCACGCGGCGGCGGCGGGAAGCTGGTCGTGTTATATATCAGTCTGTGCCCGGCTACAGGTGACGGTGTACGTACCAGCGTGTCGGTGGTGCGGGTGGTGCGCGGCGTGCGGCGCGGGCGCACGCGGCGGCGGCGGGAAGCTGGTCGTGTTATATATCAGTCTGTGCCCGGCTACAGGTGACGGTGTACGTACCAGCGTGTCGGTGGTGCGGGTGGTGCGCGGCGTGCGGCGCGGGCGCACGCGGCGGCGGCGGGAAGCTGGTCGTGTTATATATCAGTCTGTGCCCGGCTACAGGTGACGGTGTACGTACCAGCGTGTCGGTGGTGCGGGTGGTGCGCGGCGTGCGGCGCGGGCGCACGCGGCGGCGGCGGGAAGCTGGTCGTGTTATATATCAGTCTGTGCCCGGCTACAGGTGACGGTGTACGTACCAGCGTGTCGGTGGTGCGGGTGGTGCGCGGCGTGCGGCGCGGGCGCACGCGGCGGCGGCGGCGGGAAGCTTGTGGCCGACAGCGCCGCCTGTGCCGCTGCGTGCTGCGCGCGCTTTATTGACGAGCCCTAAAAATACGCCAATAATAATTATTTCAACATAACAATAAAGGTATGAGGGGAAAATTTAATCAGGTAGCAAAACTCCGGAAAATTAATGTGTAAAAATGGTTTTCTAAACTCGTAGTGTAGGTACTACACTACCAGTAGTTACTTGAAATTCAGAGTCAAGAAATTTTATTTTTCGTATTGAATAAATAGGCCAACGCGAGTGTTTTAACAGAACAATCATGAAAAGGTTTCTGTCGAGCTATGATCAAACTCAGGACGGAATCTCCTTCTGATTTTAAATGAGATGACAGTAGATTAAAAAAGGTAAAATTAACATCTAAGATTGTGGTTACTAAATCTACGAATTTATCGTCATAGGTATGACTTCCACCTCTATTAGCCATGAGAAAAAAACGAGGATTAATTTAAAACATATAAACGACCGTGTTCTACCCATTATACAGTGGACATGGACAGCAGGCAGCAGAGTCTGGTGTAGAAAGAAAGACGTTTAAAGTGCACTCACCTCCGCAGTATATTCCTCAGTATCACCCAGTCGGAGTGTTACTGTGAATACTTTCTTGTGCGCGGGTCCCGTCTCTGATGTGAGGCGATATTGATGCTTAATCTGAAACAGATGATAGAAAACGTGAGAAAATCTCACTAAAAAGTCGCATAAATGTTGACAAGTTACTAGTTACTTATGAAAATTAATTTCTGTTACATCGCCTGGATTATTTTATATCACTATGCAGTTAAGCTCGTTTAAGGTACTTTAGAACTAATAATAATAAACATCATACAAAAATACCTAGCAACAAAATAATTTCTTGTTTTAATTTCGTACACTATTTAACAACACTATGCACATCAACATAAGAGATGAACTAGATTTTAACCAAATGCCAAGAGTGATTGTTCGGCTTTAGCGACCGTTCAAATGATCTCACAGACACAGTAGTAGTTGTGCCAGTGCAAATCTTGAGATCACAGTTCTCGATTATATTGGTAGAGATCTCGAAAGAAAGTATTATTTCAAAAAAGTAGGCCAAATTTAGATCACGAAAATCTCTAAAACCAGATCTCGCGTGATTGCTGTGCGAGATCTCGAATGCCCAATCTCGATACCAGACTTAGTACGCTAGGTTTCGAGTTCCCAATCTCGACTCGAGATTGCATTCCCTAGCGGTGACCATAAAACCTCAGGCGTCTGCTTGTTTGCTAGCTACTCAATAACATAAAAGGCCGGAGTGCGAGTCGTACTCGCGTACTATGCGTTTCTTACGAAAAATAAAGCAAATTATGCAGGAAAAAATTAAATTAATTACGAAAGTATTTTGCGATACGAACTATGATATTAGCTGATAGTAGATGTCTCACCAGTACTTATCATTATTTCGATTAAAGAATGACGTAAGAAACGATTAGCGATCCTTGCTGTACGAAGTTAATTGGCGGCTAAATATATACTAATAATACAGCTAAAGAGTTTGTTTCAACGCGCTAATCTCTGGTACTACTAGTCGGATTTGAAAAAAACTTTTTGCGTTTGATAGCCCAATTCTTGAAAAGGGCTATAGACCATTTAACATCACGCTAGGATCATTAGGAACCGAGCAAAAAGAAAAAAGTCATAAAGAACGCTAAGCGAAAACGAAGTAATAGCGCGGGCAGTCGATGCGATACGACAGAGAGGGTTTGTGTTTGTTTGGGGGACCAAGAAATATTACGCGGCCGAAGTCGCGGGAAGCTGGTCACAAATATCCATACATCTCATTTTGATTAGAATGTTGAATTTTCAACTCTCGACATTCCGCCGAGCGTTGAAAATCAGTAGTAATAATAATATTCCTAATGCTTAGAATACTAAGCAGTAGGAATATCATTATTACTGCTGTGAAGTGATAACAAAGAGATTTAAGATAGTTACAATAGAGGGGCTATGCAAAGAAATGTCTTAGAAAAACTGTGATCCCATGTCTCAGTGACGCCATCTGGCATAGTATGACAAAATTAGAGCGGCATAATCACGGAATAGAAAATTATCTACAAATTGTAAATGCAACTTTGGCAAAAGTTTATTTATTGTTGTACCAAATTAAGTCTTATTACAACTCGTGAATGCTGTTTTCATTTTACATGTCAAAATAAATAAAGATCATTTTTCCATCTAACAATCAAATTCGAGCAATCCATAACGAGTTCAGCTACTCAACGCTAGAGGGCGCTGTAACCAATTTACTCTATTTAGCACGCTAACGTCATTGAAATAGATGTCATATTCGTATGCACCTGTTATCTATTTTTCTACCACCTAGACATGTGGATAATCGATAATTGAATGTCGATGTTTGTACAACGTAATAATTAAAATCTTTTATCATGTATTTTACCTTTTATACTAATCGGAATTTGGACCATAGTCCGATTAGTATAAAAGGTAAAATGGTTAAATACGACGTTAAGAAGTAAATTAAAAATATTTATTGTCCTTGAAATAAAACATAAGTAATTATTTGTTTAATAATTGTCGTTTTAACTGTTTTATATTCAATGAATGATGAATGATTATCATAAGACAAAGATGAATATCTTAGGAGATATTATAGTTTTATAATAACTCCGCAAGGCGGCTGGTCATGAGGGTATAAGTAATATTCATATGTAATACTCTTAGAGTAATGGATATAATTATTTTAGTAGGTTTTTCCTCAAATTAACGCGGGTAAAACCGCGGGGCACAGCTAGTAATAAATATTATCGATAACAAAATCGATAAACAATATCACATCTCTGCGCGGCAGTAGTAAAGCTACTCAACCATAGAGGGCGTTTATTACAAAATTAGCAAATTTTCTAGATCTATTTTATGAAAATTATTTAATTCTAATTACTGAGTAAATATAAATAATTCATACGAAAATAAACCGAAGTTAGGCCCAGTCTTTTACCATAACGATATTTGCAAAATCATAATGCGTAACTCGTAATATTTCCTTAGAAAATATTTTTCTTTTGGTGGAGATTCGTGGACACGAATGCGACTTGACGCGCAGGCGTACCATACTAGACTGAGAGATTTGTTACTCCTAGGTAACAAGTATCGAATCACGGTTTTGTTCGCTATGTCCCGTCTATTGTAAATAATTTAATGTCTTTGACTGATAAGGATAACGCATAGCGGGGCACAAGAGAAACACTGGAAGATTTTGTTACACTACTTTATTTTTCATTAAAATACACCGATACACGTTAACTACATATTACTAAAGTACATTATATTAAAGCTACGTCTATAATTCGGACTCCCATTTCAAATTTGTGCGAACAACGAAAATCCGCGACGATTGACGAAAAAACCTTGTATAAATAATCTCTTAGAGCACTACAATTTTATTACCAAATAAAAAAAATACTGCTGGTTCTCATTATGATTACATTTCGCTATACAACCTCAAAGTGTGAAAGTGCAAACGATTTCCCACATGCCGCAACAATCTTGGCTGCATCACGTTAGCTCTACCTAATAAATGTATTGCGATTGGGAGAGAAAGACTTTACAAAGTTTCAACTTGGTAGAGCAAGAGGAAGTTTTCCAAAATTAGCCTACAAAAATCGTTTATTCATACGAGGTTGAGAAACAGCACGATTTTTTTAACAGAGACCGACCACCACTTCCTAGTGTTTAAGCTGGGAAGAAGAACTGGTGCAACAAACTCTGTATAGTTAATATTATCCCCATAATATTGTTTTCTTATTTTCTAAGTTACAATGTATTTATTATTATATTTACCAGTAGCGAAGGGACAACTTCTGTAAGAGGTAAGCCGGAATACATCTTTAATAATGATTAAATTATTTTTCTATAGAATACCGACTGTGCCATTTTTCAAAGGGAATGTAGGAATCGAGTTGTATGGAACCTTCGCCACTGATATTTACAATCCTATACTAAATGCGAAAAAATGTTTGTAGGTTTGTCCTCCTTTAACACAAAAGCAGCGAAAGGGTTCACCGCGATGTGACTATTTTGCATAGAGTTCTTTTCTGAGGTTCGTTGAACGAGTCTCCTATCCAGGCCATTTCAATGCCTATTCCATTTAGCCAAGCACTTTGTTGGCCACTTCCTTTGCCTTAGACTTCCTTCTGATTATGGTATTGCTCACTTTGCCTTTTAGATTGTACTCATTTTATTCTCTTTGGTATACTTAGTCTTTTTACGTTTCGTTTTGTTGGACGCGATGTCTGCCGAGCAATTACTAACTTGAGAAGTAAGCATATTTCCACGATTTTGGTTTTTTAATTTAGTTGGTATCTTGCTCTTAAAATTTTCTTTTAGTGTCTACTATTAATTTTTTTTTCATGTGCATTTTATTCTCCTTTCTATTTATTTGTCAGTGCAGCCTCTAAATGTGAGAAGATGTGCTAGGAAATTGATTTCTCAACCAATATTGTAGGTTGTCTAGTAAAATGATTACATGCGTTTTGTCCTTACATGTCGTCAGCCCTTATTTTTTACTTTCATTTGACAATCTATGAGTGACTGATTTTATTTATTATTTTTTGCAACAGCCGTACTATTGCCAGCAAATTGAATATACATAGGTGGTAGGTATTTATTTGAAGTATTTTCTGTTTCTTTTTTTTTAACAGGCACTGGTATAAGTAAGGGAGTTACACCCTTACTGTTAAGTTAGTCCTTTAGATGTTTACTTTAGGAGCTAGCACAAAGAAGTAGATGAAGGCTGTAGTTTGGTATGAATACCAAGTTTGGCGAGCCGGCCACTCTCTTGGCCGGTTTTTTTATTATCTTTAATAATAACAGTTTCTGCTTTCAGCTCCATTAAAGCTCGTTGATTTTGGTCTACCCAGGTTACAAAAAATCTGCCAAATACTTGTGATACTTTAAACATCATCATGTTGTAACTTTCAGGTGTGTGTACATGTATATGAGGATTTGTGACTACTTGTTCATAAATGTCCTTTATTTTATATGAGCCTGTTTCTTTTTGTAGATTATCGGCTTTCTGGTCACTTGAGCGATTCAAATTTGACGTACTAGGATTTATATTAGAAGGTTTCCAGTTTTTATTTTCCAGTATATAACAAAAAGCGGTAAGGCTATCAGCCCACATGATATTATTAGGTAAACTGACATTAAACTGTTGCAGCTGCTCCTGTAGCTCGAGTACGGGAAAATCAAAATCACCTTCATTATGGGAGATAAAGCACACAGGTGATTCTATACCACTGATAAAACTAATAAAATCGTAAAAAGTAGTCCTATCAAACGAGGCTTGGTCATCATCACTATTAAGTTTTCTGAAGAGTCGGAATGTGATGTCCTCAGGTGCTACCTTGCTGTCATCTGTTTCTTGGTATTGACTCCGGTGTACAGCTAACAGGCTCACTTGAGTAATCCAGGTTATGTTTTTCACTTCATTTCGTTCAGTCGTCAAATCCATAAATACGTATGTTTCTATCGGAGTCATTTTTAATACTGATAAGTGATAATAACTGTTGTCAAATTTTGAAGTTTTAATAGTTTCACCGTTATCGATATTGCATTTAGCATTCAGTAATCTTATTAAATGACACGGAGTTGGTAGTCCGGATAAATAATTTTTATCTCCAAAAAATACATAATGTAGATAAGCTGATAAACACTTATTATAGAAACCCTTACACTGTGTTTATACGGCGAATTGGTTACTTAATGTTTATGTAGTTAAGGTTCACTTTCTGTGTGTGTTAAGAAAATACAAACAGTATAATATATCTACATAATAAAAATTTAGATGAGTCATTGACGCAGCTTATTTTACACTGCTATTGCCACCCATATCATGCATGCATTGTTATTACATTTTAATTTTATCTGAACGCTATCAACAATTCACATAATTCTATTTATTTGTTAAATTGACCACCGATTATTTAGCTGAGTTCTTGTTTGTTTAGACAGCGGCATCAATTTTTACAGGGTTACCTCTTTACAGTCTGGCCTGGTTTGTCACAACGAAACGAACGAACGAAACGAATTTGAGAAATAACTTTTTTCGTCTATCGTTTGTAGTTTATTTATTTCAGGCATCAAGGCCCATAAAAACACATACAATACAATATTAATATAACTTAAAAATACTATAAATACATACACCATTATAATTACACTAAAAACTAGCTAGTTTAGCAGTCACACAACACAACACCACAACCAATTCACTTTCACATTAATTCTTCTTCTTTGCGTCGCTGGCACGACTGTAATTCTGATCTTATTGGCTCAAAACTTCGCCACTTCCACGGTGTTGTCGGTGGTAGCGCAGACGTCACTTTGACTGCATGTTTTGTGACACAGAGGGCAGGATAGGAGGTGGAGCATGGTTAGCTACATAGCTCCACATCCACACCCTGCTGTCGATCCATTGAGGTATCCCCACTTTACCAGGTTAGAGTTACATCTTCCCACTTGAGTTCAGAGACGGTTCAGGGACCTCCAAGTGGACCAGGAAAGGTACACCCTGCAGGGCGACGCTCCTTTGGTGGTATATAGTAAGTAAGTAGGAGGGGAAGAGTATCCTGCCAGTTTGCAACAGAGGGGCAATTTTCGTCCTTTAATTTCCCTACATTTTGGCAAGTTTTTGACATTTGTTTGTTGCCGAGATGAGACTGCGACTAGATTTTGAACGTTTTAAATTACGAGAATTGGCCTTCAGGTGTCGGCGGGGTTTCGTGGTTAATACGATGTCGATTTGAAGAAGCTGTGCCTGCTTTTTAGCCGTTGTTTGGTAGTTGTGCCAGATAATGGGTGTCTAATATCAGATTCCTGTTTGTGTTTCTCCACTGCGACCTCTCTTCTCTAGCTGACTTAACTGTAATTACCTAACCTAATATTATTTATAAATAGTTTATAATAATATATTTAATAAATAGTTTATAATAAGATTGCGCAAAATATTGTCTCTGCTTAGATACTGAAAATATATGTTAATTTAATTCACTGACTGTCCTATTTAACAAATACTTTTGTAGGGAGATGGCCTGAAACACAGGTTTTAATAAACCTAGATCAGGCAACGCACTACATTACCTTCAGAGTTCTATTTTAGACTGTAATCACATATTTTACATACCATAGTCTATATCCAGATTATTATAATCCTATTATAGGCCTAGATTAATATATACTACTGAACCATATGTACACTTTTTGTAAACTTATTATTATTTCATTAATTTTTTTTTTCTTTTTTCTTCGGACTTGCGGTGGTGCTATCCCAGCAGTCGAATAGAGTTCTCTGACCGGATTCAGTTTCTTTAGATTTTCTATTAATTCGGACATTTTGAGCTTTAACCGTAGCAAAAGGTCGTTGATTTTCGTCTACCCAATTTACAAAATGTATGCCAAATACTTGTGATATTTTAAACATCATCAAGTTGTCATTATCAGGCGGGTGTGGATGTATAGGAAAATTTTTCACTACTTCTTTATAAATATCCTTTAGTTGATTTGAACCTCGATTATCATTATCATTGAATAAGTTTCTTACAGCATTTCCCTTGTTAGAAGGTATGTTATTTTTTGGTTCCTTTGTAACAAAATGTTTCAGAGCAGATTGAGTAAATTTTTTTGATGGTGTCGTTTCATTTTTATGTTGCACATTAAGATTCTTTAAATCTTTACTGTTTCCATCATCTTGATCTTGAACGCCATCCTGGTTGATTGACTGATTAAAATTTGATGTACTAGGGTCGACATTAGTTCGCCAGTCTTTATTTTCTTTTATATAATGAAAAGCGGTATAGCTATCGGCACACATGACATCATCAGGTAAACTAACATTCAACTCCTGAAGCTTTAGCTTGAATAGGGGAAAATCAAATCCATGTCCATAATAGGAGATTAAGCAAACAGGTTGTTTATCTATTCCTTCGATAAGACTCTTAATATCATTAAAAGTTGTCATATCAAACTGAGGTTGGCCACCGTCACTGTTACCTTTTCCGTAGAACTGGAATGTCCGCGTATCTTCCGGTACCTTTCCTTCCCCCGTTTCTAGGTACTGACTCCGGTGTATAGCTAACAAGCTCAGAGCAATTATCCTGGTTTTTTTAAGCACTTTATCGTCTACAGTCGCCAAATCCAAAAACACGTATGTATTTATTGAAGACATTTTTAAAACTGATAACTGCAGTGGTGTATATACTTATAATAAGTACAGGTAACAATATTTTTATTGATAAGCACTCTTTAATCTATACTTGTGTCGTTCTTTTGACGAATTAAAAATCAATAGTATAATAATAATTTTCCTTTTTATAACATTTATACTCATCTAGTCAAGTAGCAACACTACCATCGTGCAGGATATTGTGATGCATTTATAGCTTCGCCTGAATCCCTAAATGCAATATTAGAATGACTAATATGTATATGCATAATTTATTTATGGAAGCGTGTGCGTCATCCGAAATCTGGATAAGATCACGTACGTGGTCGGACAACACAATGTGTTAGGTTCTGATGTGTAGTTTAACAATGTAAATTTTACCGACCGTAAAAATAAGTAAGTATCTTCGGGAGTGCCACACAAAAACATTTACTAATCGTAATTATGGGGGAGACCTTTGCCCAGCAGTGGTCCAATACAAGTTAAAAAAAATACCTACATGCCAGATCTACTATTTTCAATGTAATTATAATACATTGAAAATTGTAGATTTTACAGGATAGACAGATAGGTGGACAGCACTAAATTATAAGGAATCCTAAAAAGTTTGACTAAGAAATTCTAGAACCTAAAATCTAGCTCGTGCTTATTAACAAGCTTTAAGAGGCTTTTTAATGTTATTGGGTTTATTTATTTATTTCGGGATAAAAAATAGGAGTACAATAAAATTTTATAAAATTAACTACTAATTAAACAAAGTACTTATCATACTACCAATAACATTATCCACCTATTACTAATATGTTGATGCTACGGCTCCTGTTTTTTTTTGGGTTGCAAAAAAAAAACAGGCTGCCGAAGTATGGTAAGTAGTCACCGCTGTCTATGAATGTGTAATATATCAGAGGGATCGCAAGTTCGTTACTATCTCAAAGATATCTCAGGTACACATACCTCCCCGCGCGTCTCCCGTCCCAGCCGCCGCGGGAGACGCTCCGGGCGTCGGGAGCCGCGTGACGACTCCCGGCCACCGTAGGCGCGGGCCTGCGGGCGGAGAGTAATGGGTAGCTCACCGTCCGATCAGGACCAGGCCCGTGCCGGACGGCGCGTACGTGTTCCACGCGCGCCTCAAAGAGATGTCAGCATCGAGGAGGGGCCCCTTAGGGCCGAAGCCTGCCGGGTCAGCGGGATTGTCCGAAAGGGTTACCGCTGGCCCGGAACATAAAGGGCTAAGGAAGGAACACGGGTGGGTTTTAGTCAGTAAGAGTCTGACACTCCCTTCCGCTCCACCCAGAGCGGGAGGAGTCATTTGATGATTTCCCATCCTCAAAAAAAAAAAAAAAAAAAAAAAAAAAAAAAAAGGTACACATACCCTTTAAACTGGGACTTGGATATACTGCTTGGCAGGTATACAGGGCTATTGGTAAAACATTAACAACCTCTTAAGAGGTCATTGTACTCATAATTATGATACTTACAACTGTTTCTATGGAACCAAACTTGAAATCGCGAAAAAAAAAACAGCTGTTCCCTACATTTACGTTCGTTTAACTTGTCAAAAGGGAACAGCTGATATTTTTTTTTTCGCGATTTCAGGTTTGGTCCCATAGTAAAAGTTGTTCATAATGATGAGTACAATGACCGCTTAAGAGGTTGTTAATGTTTTATCAATAACCCTGTATACTATAGAATAGGTATGGTGAAAGAGCTCTACTGCAGTAGGCGGCCGCCAAAATGGCATTTCCATCATTTGCCTAGGCTTTTCCCAACTATGTTGGGGGTTTCCAGTCTAACCGGATGCGGCAAAATACCAGTATTTTACATGGAGGGAATACCTATCTGACCTCCACAACCCATACTGGGTAATACGCAGTGGCGGGCATTCCATAGAGTGATAAAGACAGTGTCTACCTTGGAGAACAGATCTAATATTATTTAAGTAAGTCAATAAACAAAACTTAACAAAATATAAAAATTCTTAAATCATAAATCAGCTCCACCTACCGAGCGTCGCGCGTCGGTAGTATCATTAAGATTTAATTCATTTCGCATCGTGCAGCGCGAATCAACGCGCTGCACATGCGCCACCTTTCAATCTCAACGGCAAAGACACAAACTATTCGTCACTAAATGTTTAGATGTGTGCTCTCGCGGTCAGTCGTGCTCATACGATTTTATGAGTGTGTGCGCGCCTGTAACTACGTGGGCACTGCTCCCACACAATGAAAAAAATAACGCACACAACTGCGATTATAGGCAGTGTCTTTACTGTAGTTTCTCATAGAGCAGAACACGAACTCGCACCGAACTTGCCCGAACGGAAGTTGGCTATGCAATGCAAGTATTTTAGAAAGTAGCATTACTTCATATCAATAAACCTAATTAGACGACCATTATTTTTTGTCGTATAATATCCTTTTTGTTCGCGTCAACTCGGAACTACGAGCGACAGAGACGCCAATACTCAACGCGTGCGCGTGGCTGTCCACCAGCATGCGCGTAGTGTTGCCAGGCGCTAGCGTCGAATCCGAAATTTTACTTTTTGATGCAATAGTTACATTATTTTATTTTTTATTTATTTACGTGATTTTGGGCTCGGAGGTCGGAGGCAAATTGATGTTAGTAAAATGTCAGAAAAAACGGCAGAATATTTAAGTATTTTTTTTAATATAGCGATTCGAGTACCTAATTAGCAGACACAATAGAAATGTTATTGTATCTGGCAATTTGTGCTGCGTGGCTCAAAATGTTAATTTTATATTCTTTATTTCAGAATCATGTGTTATTGTTGTTGTTCTAAGCAAATCACAATCAGCCATGTTTATTTCCCTTTTCTAGATAAGTAAGTACCTACGAAACCGCAAACGGCGCAGTTGTCCTAAACATCACAATCAGCCATGTTTATTTTCTTTTTCTACTTAAGTAAGTAGCTACGAAACCGCGAACTCGCGTAATATAATGTAACTTTTGCAGCAAAAATGTAACACACAGGAAACAAAACGTAACTTTCGAAACAATGGTCCTGGCAACACTGTAACATCCGCGCTATGCATTCAAATGTCAAATTTGCAATAATACGCCATATTGTTTGTTTATGTTTTTTATGAGTGAGGTGAGATTGCGCTCAGGTTTTTAAGATTTTAACGTTGTTATTAGTGTGAAAATAGATCATTTTCTCTGTGAAAATTGTTCTGGTGGTGTGTGTACTGACAAAATAAAAAATTATGCGTTTTCAAAACTATCTTTCGGTGAAAAAAAACGTGTGATAGAAATAGGCCGCCCTACACCAGAATTGCAATTAATACAGACTAAAGGGAAAGTTACTCGTAAATTCAATAAAAACCAATATCATTGGCTCACAGGTTGCATACACAGTAATCGTTTGTTTTGTTTTGTTTGCCTTCTATTTTCAAACAATAAAACAGTCTGGAACGAAGTCGGTTACGCTGATATTCATAATTTTCCTACCGCCGCGAAAAAACACGAACAATCGGAAAAACACTTAGAAGCTTCCCTTAAATATTACACCTTTGGAAAAAATCGTATAGAGACGCGTTTAAATTCTCAGATACAAATTGATATTGATAGACTCAACGCGAAAGTCGATCGGAACCGTAATATTTTTCAGCGACTTATTGATATAGTTTGCTTTTTGGGGAAACAAGAGCTTGCTTTCCGTGGACATGACGAATCTACTTCGTCAGGGAATAGGGGCAATTATTTAGAAATGGTCGACCTACTCGCGAAATACGACGGAGTGTTGGAAAACCATTTACAAAATTGTACTAGCTCATTTACGGGTTTATCAAATCGTATTCAAAATGACCTAATCTCTAGTGTAGCGTCTGTAATGATCGAAACAATAAAACAACAAATCGAAACAATAAAGAAAAAAATCTTCTTACGGAAATGAAACGTCTTCCCAACTTTTACGATTCCATATTGCAGATATTCTTACAGAAAGATAGGCGTGTAGATTTAATATACAAATAAAATTATCTTAAAATAACTTAATAGATCCGTGTAGTTTATGTAGTATACTCAGTTACTCACACTCTTTTCACTACTTTTATTTAATTTTGCAAATCACACAAACATAGTAGAACATCAAACAAACGCGCCGGCCGAAAGGCCACTTCGAATATCCGTAAATTGTTATGTCTATAAAATCAGTCAATCTATGGATATTTGAGCTGGCATTTGGCAATTACCTACATCATCGATCGACAAGACGACGAACCGAAACCAAAGTGCAGTATTTTTGGTGAGATTTTTTTTGTCTACCTTCTTTGAAAAATCTGTGCACGCCCCTGGTAATACGATACTCCTTGGTAAGACTGGTTGTCAGACTTTCGGGCTTCTGACGACCAGAAACGACTGTTAAAGATCCAGGAATGACCCTGAGGACCACAGCTTAGTGTGCTTTTCGAGTTACGGAGGGGTCTTAGTATGAAAAGATGGTCACCCATCCACGGAACAACCGCGGCAAGCGTAGCTTAACCTGATCAATCGGCCGGAGCGGCTGTTATAACTTGGCCACAAGTTACAAAAAATAATCACATTCAAAAGTTCAAAGTAACAGACTCTTTCTAATTGATGTGCCATATAAAAATAGGCACCGGGCCCGTACACTAGGCAGGAATTTTATTATCCCATGTAACGTGCAACAAGTATCTTATGGCACTCGCATGACATTTACAGGGGGCCGTTGGTGGAAAACATAAGTGAATAAACAAGATAGCTGCGTTAGTTCCGAGTTTGGCCACGCAACAAAATATCCTTGTACAACTATATTGATTTGAAGAAAAAGTGGGAGTACTATAACGTTACCTTATTGTACCTGGCCAGTTCGTTGACCAGGCACATGGGGGTCTTCTCTTTACTGTTGGCCTCTCCGCGCGGGCTGTCGTCCAGCGCGTCGCTGTCGTCGGGCGGCAGCGGCGCGGGGGCGGCGCCCGGGCCCGCCGCGCCCTCCGCCGCCGGGCACGGCTCCGCCACGTGGCACGCGCCTGGCGCTGATGGTGTTGACACTACTAGAAGGATATAGAACATTTCATTAGCTTAAACTCAACAACAAAAGTTTTTAAACTTCAACATAATGAAAATATATTCTTGTCATAAAGTGTCTTTTTGAACATACACTGGGTGGTGTAACGAGTCTTTTAAGCCTGTTACATGATAGCGCGTTCTTTGCTTTAATTTGTAGGCAACAGGGTGGTGTTGCCATGTAAAAATTCATTTTTTTGAATCGGAAGTCGTGTAGTGGTCACACTGATTTTTTCTTTTTTTTGATGCTGTCAGTTGATTTTGACAGGGCACTTTCCGGCCGAACCTTTATATAAAATGGAGTGTTTTTAGAGCTCCTATTGAAATCTGGAAGTTGATACTTCCAAAGGACTACATCCAGTCCTAATTATGTGGTAGCTGATTTGCCCTTGTCAGCATCATAATGGGATTGGCCATATTTTGTAAAAGGTTGGTAAAATTCTTCGTGGTTTCAAACCTATTCACGTGTCGCGTGGTTATTTAGATGGCGGACCTTAATAGTTTTCGATATTTGTTTCAGGATCTTTTGAACCTTATATATTTTGGATTAATTCATCTACTGATGTAAAAACTTCCTTTGGAAAAGAAACGGTGAGTTAATTTGCATTTGGTCGTAAACATTCCGATCGGCATTTTTGTCGACGCTGAACATCAGCTAACGTTTATTCATGTTTGATTTCAGCCGTGAGGCGTTTCTTATTTATTTTTACTTCAAGACTTAAATTTTTAACGCTAGCCCCTACCGACATATATCATGGACCGCCTGACGTCCCCGCGAAGATCAAAATCACCAGGGTTTGCCCATTCGGTTTGTTAGATTATTCGCCGGAATATGGTATGGTTTATAATACTTAACTTAAATTGACAAAAGTGCAATAATGACAGGACAAAAATTAATTTCTATTCTATCTTAGTTTTACACCAACTGTTAATATTAGAAAGGAATTTTCTTGTATATTGAGACCAGCAGCCTTCGGGTAATAAAATCGTTCAATAACTTTTGTGTCGATTTTTATTGATACTCCCCGCTTGAAGATTAAAAGTTTCCAGTCCCCGCAGGTTAGTCTATCCTTGGCATAGTTTGGTGTGTGCTCCTGGCGCCCGAATTTTCACTTCTACTTATTGTTTATTTATTTGGAGTACAACACACACATTTAATAACCACATCTAATAATCACATTTTTAATAACATCCACACTCACTTAAAATATATTTTTTTATTATTACAATTGTCGCTAGAGATTATATTTTTTTAATATTACAGTGGGGAGTTCAATATACCTAACGCTATAGTTACAAATATCAATTCACATAATGTGCAGATAAATTATAGTTGTTATTGAGCATTATTAAAGCAGTGTAACAAATACCATGTGGCCGTAAATGTGCGAGTAAATGCAAAGACCAATAATTTCAATATTAGTTATGATTTGCGTTGAAAATAACAGTTTATTTATTAAAGAGTTATTTATTAATTCGTTAGATCATCACGAAACTTACTAGACGCATGAGGGGCCATTTTAGTGCCCAACATCACATCATTCCTTTATTCCCCAAAGGGTTGGGCAGTGGTGCTATAGTAGATATACCTGCATTTAGACAGTTATGTTTTAACTCCCATGTAATGTAACACAACGTTATTTTTAGTATATGCGAAACCTGAATATAGTTTCTTCAGAATAAGTAACTGAATCCATTCCAATAATTTTTACCCCACGTTATATTTTGTCCAAAAAATATTTAAAAAAACCGGGCAAGAGCGAGTGGGACTCGCGCACCGAGGGTTCCGTAACATCCGGGTTTATGTTTATGAAAATTTTTTTTTTATATTTGAGTTGATTGAATGAAAGATTTATGACGTATTAAAAAAAACTATTTACTAGATCTCGTTCAAACCAATTTTCGGTAGAAGTTTACAAGGTAATGTACTTACATCATATATTTTTTTTAGTTTTATCATTCTCTTATTTTAGAAGTTACGGGGGGACACGCATTTTACCTCTTTGGAAGTATCTCTCGCGCAAACTATTCAGTTTAGAAAAAAATGATTTTAGAAACGTCAATATCATTTTTGAAGACCTATCCATAGATACCCCACACGTACGGGTTTGATGAGAAATTTTTTTGAGTTTCAGTAAAAGAACCTTCAAAATTTTTTTTTTTTTTTTTTGTGTGACAATCTTAATGCGGTTCACAGAATACATCTACTTACCGAGTTTCAACAGTTTAGTTCTTATAGTTTTGGAAAAAAAGTGTCTGTGACATACATACGGACGGACGGACGGACGGACAGACAGACAGACATGACGAATCCATAAGGGTTCCGTTTTTTGCCATTTGGCTACGGAACCCTAAAAAGTTGGACACCGAGCGACACTAAGTAGGTTATCCAATCTCCGCGCCGAACGGTTAGACCTATGTAGGTACTATATCAATGAGCGCAAGACGGCGCGGCGCGGGTGAGCATGTTTTTGTGCGGACAGGTAACAGGTAACTTAACCTATAACTTTGTGATTTTTTTTCATGATACAGTTTTGAAATTTTGTGTATATGTTACTGTAAAAGCCCGAAATGCGGTAAATCTTAGGATTTACAGGTAAATCCTAAGATTTAGCAAGTGTCGCCGGTAAAAGTCCGAATTGTTCTAATCTATATGTTACTGTAAAAGCCCGAACTGTGGTAAATCTTAGGATTTACCGGTAAATCCTAAGATTTACCAAGTCTCACCGGTTAAAGTCCGAATTGTTCTATAATAATCTTTAATTTCGA
Organism: Mesoligia furuncula; assembly: GCA_916614155.1. Classification (NCBI taxonomy): domain Eukaryota; kingdom Metazoa; phylum Arthropoda; class Insecta; order Lepidoptera; family Noctuidae; genus Mesoligia; species Mesoligia furuncula. The sequence continues at coordinate 8,563,408 of OU744794.1, forward strand.
ACTTTTACCGGCATTCAATCGGTAAATCTTAGGTTTTACCACAGATACCGGTAAACGTTAGTTTTCAAAGTATAACAATGCAGTTAATAATCAGAAACTATTTATTCAACAATACTATTACTATCATTATAAATTGTTAACTCTTTGTCTTTGTCAACTTCAACTTACTTCATTTAGCTAGCATTCTCAGTTTCCGAGACTTTCAGGTTTCTTTATCCTAATTCATTGCTCTCGAGTGTATTTAAATCTTTGATTTCGGACATTTACCGGTGTCTGCGGTAAAACCTAGGATTTACCAACTGAACGCCGGTAAAAGTTCGAAATTAAAGATTATTATAGAATAATTCGGACTTTTACCGGCGAGACTTGGTAAATCTTAGGATTTACCGGTAAATCCTAAGATTTACCGCAGTTCGGGCTTTAACAGTAACATATAGATTCTTTAAATAAAAATACTAGACACGTGTTTCGGGTTTCGCATATACTAAAAATAATGTTGTATAAGCTCAAGGTGCTGCACACTTCCTTCAGGTGTGACCTGAAGGAAGTGTGCAGCACCTATTATTATTCGTACGCTTATTTTTCGTACGCTTTCATTTTACACGTGCCGATCAGCAAAGTCCGTTCGGCATCTTCCCTCGCTTAAAATATTCGGATGACGTGTTCGGGACAACTCGGCAAAATTCGAGCTAATCCGAGAAACTTTTTCCGAAGATACCTACATAATTATATCCGATTTTGCCACTCCCGGCTGTGCCGAATCATGCCGACCCCAACAAGTTTGTAGCGTGTCGCAGTGTTTGTAAAGGTCATAGCCCACACGAATCTGCTCCCACCGGGAAAAAGAATATAATTGAAATATGGGCTTTAAATATTGCTCTTTAGATGTATTTTACATTGGCATCATAAATTAGCAGACACCTCGCTGTCATCGAGCTTACTGCCGTCAGACTGCTCGGTAGTTGACGCCACGCTGGCCGCACGTTGTAGACGAGCAGTGGGCGCGCGGACACCGCGCCGCCCCCATCTACCAAGCAATCCGCACGCTCGATCTCTTTCCCCAGTGTTTTCGCAGGTATTGAACACCCATTATGCACAAAGAAAAACTTATAGAAGAAGTGCGAAGATATCCCTATCTGTATGATGCCAGTCTAGCTGTCGCCGCGTGGACTGCTGGGTGAGTGCTAGCTGTCGCCGCGTGGACTACTGGGTGCCTGCTAGCTGTCGCCGCGTGGACTGCTGGGTGCCTGCTAGCTGTCGCCGCGTGGACTGCGAGCAGTCGTCTTAGTTTAGGGCGGTGTTGGGTGGGAGCGGTGTTGGAGCAGAGTCGTTTAAGTGTGCTATGACCTTAAAATTATAAATTGTTTGGTACCTGCGTGTGCGATGGGCACAGCAGCCGGCTGCAGCGGCGGCGGCTGCGCGTACTGCGGCGGCAGCACGGCACCCGGCCCGTAGCCGCCGCCCACCGCGTACGGCCGGCGAAGCGCCTTCATTTGTTGCTGTCCAATGTCAACACATTACTACTTACAACACACTACACAAGAACGTATGGAAGGGCTCATACAGTCCGACATGGGTGTAAATGGACGTGGCGAAAAAGAGAACTAACATTAATTGTACGTGGATCTTCCGTCACAATAGAGATTTTGCTTCATAAAAGTATTTAAAGGCAAAAAAATAGTGTCTAAACAGGGTCGTTTTTGTTTTAAACTCAATCCACATGAACTAATCGCGCTCTATTTTCGTTTTCGTCTTTGGCCGAAAAAAAATCTTTTATTCAGAGAAAATTCATATTTTTACCAAATGTTAACGAAAAAGCACAAAAAAACCGTTTTGAGCTCATTTTCGGTTGGTCTCTATTTCACAAGCAGTGCCGCCGTCCACACGCATTTAGAGCCATGTCGGACTGTAACAACAATGATATTAAGAAACAATTTTAAGGTTCTATCGGCAGAATTGTCCAAACACGACAGAGTTTGACAGAGTCAGAACAGACATTGACAGAGTCAAGAACTTTTAATAACTAGCGAATGGAGTGAAAATAAGCGGTTGCTATAATTAGTAGGTCTGGTCTTTCGATGAGGTACATTGATAGAACTTTAGATTGAATCCAAATGCTATCATGATTCATGACTGGTACTCAAATGACTGACAGTTGGCGGTATAATCAAAATCTAGCTAATTGAAAGACTGTCTTGTGCTTACCAAAGGACGGATTTCAGTCACCAATTGAGTCCAATTTACTTTAGCTTGGAAAAGGTTGCAGTGGAAGACAAAAACTTAGATATTGGACCATGTCGGGAAACATAAATTGGTGCTTAACATACGCGGAAAAATAAAGCTTTCATCTTGTTAGACAGAACTTGTTTCGACAAAAGTTTATTTTTATTTTTTAGACATTTTTTTTTTGTCTTCGTAACTTTTTTCTGGTCCACCGCCAGAGCTACTCCGTTCTGTTTGCCGCCCCTTTACATGGTCAATTTTCCAGCCATCCGGTGTAATTTATAGATCAAACAGAAATCTTTTAACGACTTGTGGATGCGCTCATCATTAACTGACAAAGCTTTAGTTTAACAATCAGTAAAGTTCATCCAAAACAACATTTACATTCATATTATGAGAACATTTTGTCGTATCGCTGAGAAACTACTTTAAATTAAAATTGTATTTCATTGCAAATTAAGGTATCTCTCACCGGTGGTACGGAGTGGTGCTGTGCTTGCGGATGATGAGGCATAGCCCTGATGGGGTGAGGTGGTCGTTGCGGCGTGTGGTGCGGCGGCGGCACGCCCATGGCGCCCAGCCCGCCCAGCGCCTGCCCGTGCGCGCCCATTGCGCCGCCCGCCTGCCCCGGACCCAGCGGCACCCTTCACACCGAAACGCAGTCAGAATCGCGCACTATCATCACGTTATCATTAGTCAATAAAGCAATATCACAAGCACCACACAGCGCTGTATACATCACAATTTCTTATCCGAAAAGACCGATAGTCGCAAAATATCCGCTAGTTACTGTCGCATCACCGGCTCAGCTCGGTGAAAGTAAATGTCCAGCTCCACAGTTGGCGAGACACTGTTATTTCAACTGTCCAGTAGTCAATGGACTTGATATATTAGTCTGTAGGAAGAAAGGTCGGCTGGCATTCAAAAAATCGGTCCCCGCGCATCAATAGAGACGTCGTCATATGTTCCTTTGTCAGTTTCATTCGCAACCAGTTTACGCGACAAAGGGCGCCGCAAAAGACCCTCGACATATCAACAAATTACACAATATTTGCATATCAATGCGGCCGCCACTCTTTTCTCGGATAAAGACAGTGTTATTTTATTAAATAGTGTCAAAGTTGGAGTAACCAACTCCTATTCAGTTATTATTACTGCAAGGATCGTGTAATATGAACCTTCTGAGACTTTCAACAGTTTCAACACTTTACATTACTTACTAAAAGACTTTTTTGAGTTTCGTTTGAATTCTACATGTTCGACACTTTTAATAAAATATGAAGAGCATTTGTGCAATGTGTTGTTGCAACCCTAATAATACAAAAAAGTAATAAAAAAATTAAATCGACTTCAAAAAGAAATTAACTCAAAATGATGAAATAACTTTAATTTCGGAAGTCGGTGTCTTAGGATCTGTATTTTAGTTTTAGTTTTTTACCACCAACTTCCGAAATTAAAGTTATTTCATCATTTTAAGTTCATTTATTTTTGAAGTCGATTTAATTTTTTATTTACTTTTTTATTTTTAGTTTAAAAACTGGAATATTTGTTTGTAAAGTAAGTACTTAAGTAGGTAATAATTTTGTTGTATATATTGCACTAGAATTTGATCAAGGTTTTAAGATGTTTTCCTTTTGACACTACACCCGTAGCTCGTATCAATAAGCCAGGCCATCACACTCGAGGAGGGGCCCCCTTAGGGCCGAAGCCTGCCGGGTCAGTGGGATTGTCCGAAAGGGTTACCGCTGGCCCGGAACATAAAGCACGGGTGGGTTTTAGTCAGTAAGAGTCTGAAACTCCCTCCCGCTCCACCCATAGCGGGAGGAGTCATTTGATGATTTCCCATCAGAACAAAAAAAAAATTAAAAACTGGCCAAGTGCGAGTCGGACTCGCACACGAAAGGTTCCGTACCACAAGGCAAAAACGCCGAAAAAAACATGTTTGTTGTATGGGAGCCCCCCTTAAATATTTATTTTATTTTAATTTTATTATTAAAGTTAAAATACAACTGAGTATTTTGTGAATATTTCAAGTGCCTACCTGTTGCCATTTTTGATATCAAGCAAAAAAGGTTAAAAAATCGCGTTTGTTGTATGGGAGCCCCCTTAAATATTTATTTTATTTTGTCTTTAGTATTTGTTGTTATAGCGGCAACAGAAATACATACTTTGTGAATATTTCAACAGTCTAGCTATTGCAGTTCTTGAGATACAGCCTGGTGACAGACAGACGGACAGACAGCGAAGTCTTAGTAATAGGGTTCCGTTTTTACCCTTTGGGTACGGAACCCTAAAAAAAGGCCATCACACTTACACATATTAGTCCACATCTTGAAAATTACTGAATCGATTTTGATGAAACTTGCACTGTTCCCTAAGTTGAGGTAAATGTAAGCCAATAAAAAAAATAGTCACGATCCGATTAACAGTTGCGGAGAAATGCGTGGCCGAACATACATACGTCTATAAATTTTTGTTTGGAATCCCTAATAGATTGTCATATGTGAATAGGTATAATTAAATTTCAATAATATTACATAAATAGGTGTCGAATTGATGACCTCCTTTTTTTGAAGTCGGTAAAAAGTAGCTACGCTTTTGGTTAAGGTTTTTTCACGCACGATTTAAAGCTGGTGCCAAAGTTCATAAAGTTGCAACTAGATTGCGGGTGAGCGATAATTTCCTTAGTACATTATACTACTTGTCTTGAACTGCAATTCAGGACATATGCTCTGCAAAAAAGCTCTTGTTAAACCACTATTAGTAGTTACACTGTGTGTGTTAAACGATAGTCATCTACCAGTTAATATTTATTGCCTCAAATCATAACCAATTGATATGTACATAATCCTGCTGCCATGCGATATATAGATCTGGGCATCCCAATATCGTTGTTTGACAGCAATCTATAGGCCGACCGCTTAACTGAGAAGTTGCCTGAGGTAGCTGGGCAGTGTGGCAGGGGTGATAGTTGCCACAAGTTGATGAATCACTGAGCTCTCGCATCACTTCACCACATCCCTCCCGCACTGCGCTGCTACCTCAGGCTACCTCTCAGTTAAGCAGTCAGTTTATAGTTGCACCTTTAGTCAGGTTACAATTTCAGTAGGTATTTTAAAGTCAATATTTTTATACTTATTATTAGTACAAAGAACCAGAATAATATGTATAATGGTCTTGTAATTTTAGAAATAAACATGACACAACTGCAACATAGAACGCTACAGTGTTGCATGGCAACATGAAGGTTCTTCTCTATCAACTCGAGTGGTCTCTGTCAGCTCAGCCTATTGCAGTCCACTGCTGGACATAGGCATCTTACAGGCTGCACCACAACAGCCTGTCCTCCGCCTCCCGTATCCAGTCTGTCCCAGCCACTTTCTTTATGTTGTCTGTCCATTTTGCGGTCTGGCGGCGGTGTGGCCTCTATTGGCAAACCGCTGCCCGTGAAGTGTTGGGGATTGGATCAAAACAAGATACACTATTTCAGTATCACTGGGGATTGGGCAGAACACTATCGTCTTCCTTTTGGAGGTGGCTGTTCATAGCTGCAACACGTTTGCTAACTCTTGTAGCTATATTTGTACAAAATCAAATAGTGCATTGTGTTTTTGTTCTAATAAAAATGGCAAAGCACTACTTTTGTCTAAAACTTGATGTGCCATATAAACGGCTGCCAACTTTAATTAAGTTTTAAAATTAATGTTATCATAGGCAACTAAAGAATTATGACAAGTTGATGCATCAGCATAATATGAGGTTGTAAGCTCCTGAGTGCCCGTCTGTACTACCATTTATCACCAAGTGGCTGATGGGAACGCCCATGATAGGTCAGTGGGTCATCTTTGGGGCGGATAAGATAAGCAGTGACTGTTACAGGCTGTTAATGTGTTAGTAAATAGTATTAGTAACACTTTTTTTGTCCTGTATGAATAACTGAATTATTGGTTTAGTAGAGGGTCAATGACCGCTGACTCATTCCTTCAAAACCATTTAGTACTTAAATTATGTAAAACTACAGTGAAATGTGGTTGCGAAATGATTGTTGGTTTGGTTGGGTGTGTAAGTTTTATTACTGGTTTATTTGATCAATTAAGTAGTATTGTAGCGGTATTGTTTTTTCATGAAATTGTGTTAAATATGAGTTATATCTTAATTATTACCTCATTAAATATTTAAGTTTTACATGTTAATTTTCTGTATCTATTATGTAGAGCAGCCTTGAAGAGCATAAAATGTAGGTAATAATAACCAGACATAGGAAGAAATGTGAAAGTTATCATTTGACAGAAAAATCTAATTGAATATTCAGCAAACATTGTTTCCATTCCTTGGTGCTAATGAGCAAGTCATTCAACAGGTTAACTTGTAATAATTTATTTGTTTAGAAGTACTTACATTGTTAGATAGTGTTCCAGATACAATAATTATCAGTAAACAGAATAGATAGGTTATAAACAACTTTTGACAGAAAAGTGCAACATTTGTTCATGGACCTGTTGTAGCTTATTCGATATTTATGAAACTCCCAGACTACTCTAGGATAACAGCACAATAATTCAATCTTAGTTAGAATTATGTTATACCATTTTGACCTATTTATGTGCACGATTCACGACTGTCGGTCTGATACTGTTACTACGAAGCGTATAGCTTTGGTTTGTTGCTATTAAACGATCTGTGATATGATTGTGTGTACAGCGATATCTCGGCGCGAAGCATTACAAACAAAGAAAATAATGAAAAGCCGAACGTTACTCTACCTAGTTAGTGTTACGTGCCTGTTCTCTCTGTGCATTTGATGTGCAGCCATCTGATGGTGCGCGGGCATTCCCTGGTGCCCGCCCATGTGCTGCGGCGGGTGCCCCGACATCGGCTGATGATGCATGTTCGGGTGATGCATCATCGTCACGAACCACTGTCGTTGTGACACAAACAAACTATAAATATCGCGAACTGCCACCAAATAAACACCGCAAAATTCTTACGTCAAATGTGTCTGTTCACACTGAATTTCTTACCCTTACTTTATTTCACGAGCAAATCAGTTCCTCGGCTATGCAATCTACATAAATCCGCTCACTAATTACGCCTATATTAGTTTATTTTGGCAAACAGTAAAGAAAATCGTTTCGTTCAACATGCGGCCATGTTAAAAATGTTGCCGTTCGCTTAATAAATAATTTCAACTATTTTTTTTTTAATCTACTGGAATCTACCAAACAACTACGTTATTTTATTTAAAAAAAACTAAACTAAAGTTAAAAGTTCTGTAAATCAAAAATAACTGTTTCAAATCTGTAAATAGTTTCAAAACATTTTTTTTTTTGTAATAGTTTGTAATAGTCACACTAACACACACACCAGCGGACCTCGCCACCTACGCAGTCACGAGCCCATAACCACGACTTGTCGCACGATTGACTGCAATTTTAGCCGCACCAACCAACAAGAATAATTTTGACCAGACCTGACCGATCAGGATCAGTTGCGGCCGCATGTGATGTTGTCTCATCATCATCATTATTTCAACCGAATGACGTCTACATTACTGCTGAACGTAGGCCTCACCTAAACGTTGGCACTTTGACCAGTCGTGTGCTTCTCGCATCCAGCGGAGTTCTAAAGTGAGGGCCTACTTACGGTGTGTCTTCCATCCAAGTCGCGCCGGTCACCACACATAACGTTTCAGTCCCGTCGGCCATCCGTTGTGCAAGGGTTCCTTACCTTGGTTCTCCACATCCATTTTTAAGTGTCTGGGTAAATCAATGTTTAAACTTTTAAAGTACATACATATCCAGTAGTAGCTGCTCATAACAAACCATGTCACCATGTTACTGGCTTCCAGTGTTACCTGTTGAATATTAATATTGCCACCCTAGCTAGACCATAAATCAGCCGTTTTTCATATCTAAACCGCTGCATTTAGGAAAAACGCTGTTTGGATAAGAAGTTAGATAAGTAGCGCCATTATAAATATAGGGAGGGACCCCTCAAGTTTCATAGTATAATAGTAACATAAATAACCTTTAAAATCACGCCTGTATATTTTCAAAAAGCGTACGGCTTGACTTGTTACATGTATTTCTTTACATTATTCGTGGTTAACTGGGTCACTCACACCGTCACACCGGTCACACCGGTGACGCTGCCGCCCATCACCAGCCAGATAATTTAAGCTACTGGCAACTTACTGATCAGCAGATCCTCACTTTACCCAAGTCACATTATATTGTAGTCTTTGACCCAAGTTTTCAGTGAGATTTTTACAGAATAGACCGGCAGGTCCTCTTTGGACGTTCTTTTGGAGGACGATAGACATGGATGACTGACAGACGTCATCTTTTTCTTCGTCGTCGTATCGATGATTCCCTTTTATTGATTTTTCATGGGGAATCATCGTGGTGAGAAGATTGGCTTGCTGGACTCTGCGTTACCGAGTACCAGGTGTTACCAGGGTGTGCCGGGCGTTTTATTATGATTTGGACGCCGCTCGGGGAGGCTCTTCAAATACACCGATGGATGATAACCATTGATGATGTTTGTTTTTTAATAAAAATACAGCTTAGCACAAAAAAGGAAAACTTATTTATTTAATTCACTTATCATTCATGAAAAACTATAACTCCGTTTGACAAATGTAAAGAAAAACTACCGACATAAAGTGGAAGTAATCTTCGTCAGTATTAATTTGTACATCAGTTAAATTAGAGTAGGCAGGCTCTTCGATTTCCTGCAACGAACTATCTAGATTTTCGTCGCTGTCCCTAGTGGTTTCTGCCCAGGACACACGTTTTGAACTTCGAGAAGTTTCCTTTTTCTTATCAGAAGTCGGAGTTGAATGGGAAACAGGCGATGGCGGGCCCTTGGTTGGTGTTTGAGCGCATTTGACAAGGTAATGTTTTCGAAGTATGTATTCGCGCATCGAGTCGTGGGCCGCACGTTTAGGAGGCGGGGGCGGGGGCAGCGATCTGTCCACGTCAGTATCACAAATGCAGGCGGTTCCCTCTTTTCTGGCTTCTTCTATGCGTTTAGTTTCCTCTTCATTGGCGGGGAGCGGCCAGGCGCCGAGTTTGTTCCGCACGAGGTGCGGGCGCGCGTGTGCGGCGCACAGTATACGTTTGCGCACGAAGTCGTGGAACATGGTCAGTTCGGAGCTCAGCTCACGACGGATGAGTTGCTTGTGTCGGGCTGGCACGCTAGGGTCACGGACTGCGAGCAGGGCCTGAGAAGCAAAACAAAAATAAACAAATGAATATCAGCTTGGAATTATGTTGCTTAAACTTCGACATGCTTCGAACTCACTGACCTCTATAATACAAGTACGCTGGACTAACGATACTCTACGAAATGACAGTTGTTTTTTGTGCCGATTCAAAGCGCCCCGCTCGTAGCCCCAAGGAACTAAAATTGACACGTTCTTTCAAATGGACGTTGATTTGTTTACTTCGTCTCTGATGATTTAGGTCTAAATCGTGAAAAACTAGTTTATTTGTGTATTTTGTGTTTACTACGTGATATTTGGAACATTTTTATTTTGAAAGCATGCGGATTTTGTAAAACTAGCTGCCAAAAAGACAGTGGACTAACCTCTCACAAGTAAGTGAATTTTACGACTATAAATGTTTCGATTGCTTATTATATTTAGAATAAATGTTTTCATTACTATCCCATCATAAAGTGTAATTAGGGCTCAGTTTTCACATTTAGTGAATACAATAATTTGAATAGGGTTGTAAATGTTCCATGTCGATAATGTGTCGATAGTTTTCTTCAGACAGTTAATAATTTTCAATTTACGTCTTTCAAATAGAAATTTACTGTCGCCAGAAATTTCTGCAATTTGATTACCTACCTAAAACAAATTAGCAAATACTAGTTTCTAATTTCAACAGATAAATCCATACTAATATTATAGGTAACTTCGAAAGTAACTCTGTCTGTATGTTACATTTTCACGCCTAAACCACTGAACGGATTTCAATATTTGGCAGAGTATAGTTTTTATCGACATATCTCGCGGGCGAAGCCGCGAGCGGAAGCATAGTATTATATGTAATGTGTACTTGTTCCGAAGTAAAGACCTAACATCAAAATAAAACTTGTCATCTACAATGTACTGTATACTTTAGTCAGTTTTACTTTAATTAAATACTTAATTTCAGATTTCCCACCAAATCAACTAAGCAGGGCTCAAAAACACGAAAATGGAAAATTGGAGTCCTAAATCGAATGATCATCTTAGTAGCAATTTCAGTGCGCACTGTTTCGTTAAACACTCTATACTTACGCTCTTCTCCATACGAACACGGCCTTTTGGAAGACTAGAATCAATTCTATTTTATTGTATGTTTGACGTTCAAAAGTGCCTGTGTACCTATTTGAAATAAAATAATGACGTTCAAAAGTGTCTATTTCATTTGAAATAAATTATTTAACTTAGACTTTGTTATTTCTTGTGTTTTTTTCCATTAGTAACGTAACACGCAATAATGAAAATGGAATCCCTCTCCTTTCCGCTAGTAATGACTACATGGTAATGTTACAAGGTTCACTTTAGGCATTCAATTTGAGTGAATTTGTATGGACGCTGTTTGTTGCTTTTTGTTTCCTACATGGTTCAATTCTTCCAAATTGTACACCAAAAGTGACAACACAAAGTCACGAAGAATACAGCTGCCATTTGATTTACTAGGTTAGAGCGAAATGGCAACATAGTTTTTAGTTCATATTGCGAACTAATGTGACCCCAGTTCAGATTGTAAAACTAGTGTAGTTGAGCCAGGAGATATTAGCTCAACCATAGTAGTTTTTAGGCTAAATTCTAAGCCTATCCTCATATTTAAAGCTCACTGATCTGACCGTCATGCGCTATAACCTTACTAGGACACTATCCACTAGTTTATAGCGTGCGATCTGACCGCGCCCTAATGGATTTTCAGGTAGGGGGCCGGCGAACTACGCATGCTAATGCGTAGTTCATACAAACTTAATACCAAAATCATTTGTAATTCAAACATATTCTTAAGGTAGTGTGTATTTATTCCGATTAGATTACAGAATATCTAGGTTCCCAAATATATATTTTGAAAGGAATCTGATATAAAGACGAGAGTGAATTTCAAATTTCTATAGAAAACTTATTTTTCTCATAACTCGTCTTTAAATCAGTGTCCATTCAAAATATATATTTGGGAACCTAGATATTCTGTAATCCAATCGGAATAAATGCACACTACATTAAAAATATGTTTGATTTACAAATTATTTTGGTATTACGTTTGTATGAACTACGCATGCTCCTCCGGCCCCTTAATTTTTGCAGAGCACTTACACTATTACTTAAAAATGAAGCATAAAAATAACTGGGAGTGATCCGATATTATTCTCTTAAGTAATAAATTACTCTCAGTGGTTATAACGGTCGATAAAATTCATAAAAGTATTTTTTTATCGCAGGATATATCCCATCTCTAATATTAGTTCTATGGTCCCTTCACATTGCTATCAGCGCCAAAATGGCGAAAATCAAATGGCTTCAATCTGTCATCCATAGTCTGCAGTCCAGCGTACTTGTATTATAGAGGTCAGTGTTCGAACTATAATCGAGTGACGTCAAAAACGTAAATGTTTTCTGAAATGTCACTTGAAATTAAATGTATTCAAATTACAAGATGGCGGAATTAGTTTTGATTCAGGCCACGTGTCTAAAGAGCCTGGTAGCGCTATACCTGCGAGGCGAGGAGCGTGGCGCTGGCGTCGAGTGCGCCGGCCACGAGGCGCTCGTCGAGCGCGGGCAGCGACGCGGCGGACGAGATGCTGGTGAGCGACTCGCTGCGGTTGACGCGCCGCTCGCCCGCCGGGCTGCCGCACGAGCAGGCGCGGCGTCGCGCGCGCGGGGAGCGGGACCCGCTGCCTTCTTCGGTGTGGTATGCCTGAGGTACGAAAGATAACATAACATCACGCCTGTATCTCCCGAAGAGTAAAGTTAAGATCAAATAAATAAACCTTTTCTTCAAAACCTTCCGTGGTTTTTAGGGGTGCGCTAATACCGAAGAAGTAGTTTATTTTTAAATGCAATATTGCGCTGATAAAAAATAGTTTCGATATTTCATAAATTTTAATACATATTACTTTGTCTTATCTAAAGGATGGACGATGAGCGGCTGTAAGTAGTTATTACACTTATTTTTTAGGAACATATAACATTGGTCAGGTCACTCCTGACAAAAATACAAATAAGTTTAATATTAGATGTTGCTCCCGAGGTGGACACTCTACTTTTTATCACCCTCTATGAAAAAATAAGTAAGAGCAACTTATGAATAAGAATAGTACTTACGTTTATTTATTTACATACAATTACTTGAGGAAGAATAATCATAACATTTTTTTATAAAACTAAGTAACATCCTAATTAGAGTAAGCAATTACGAACGAAGGCAGAATGCTTTTCGCGCGTTTCTTATTTTTTCACAAACTTTTTTTTTTATTTAGCTCGCGCGTTTTATTTTATCATACAGCCTGTTACTTCTTCATACAATGTTCGTGATTGATCTCATTGGTGATTGGAACTTTTACTAACAATATCCACATAATATATTCAAATCACTTTGAGTCCCTAGGGATTAAAGAGCTATTTTAGTCCTTGTTTACGAGGAATACACTAGCTCTTTTTAAATAGATGTGATAAAAAATAAATAATTTTGCTAACCAACCGTAACTTTTGCTTAATAATAATAAATGACAACTACTGACTACTTACATGATTAAGAGATCTGGTCAACAAACAGATGGCCGATACCAAAGTTCCGAAGGTGAGCTGCGGGAAGGGCTCGTAAGAAATCTTGGGTGCTCCGAAGTGCAGTTCGACGAGGGGCTGCCAACGCTCTAGGTCTAGTCCAGGGTCGGCCAGGAGAGATAACAGTTCCGGGCTGAAGGATAGCAGGCAGAGTGTTGCCATGTGCAGGATCTCCAGAGTTCTGGCGCCGGATTTAAAGTAAGTGTTTATTTGAAGTTAACATTGGAATCGGAAGTTTTTTTAATCTTAAGTTAAAATCAGCTGACCAAAAATATACTTTAGAAAGACATCAAAAATTCTTTTTTAAGGTGTATTTCTGGTACAATTATGTCGTATTGTTTTATTCGATAAACTAATAAGCTTTTGTATTTCCTGACCTGTGTAGCACGTTAGGAGCCTGACTGTGTGCGTCATCAGGCGGCTGTAGCGCGGGGTCGGCGGAGCGACGCGAGCGCATCATCAGCGTCACGCATTGATACAGACACGCGCTTATACTGCGCTGTACAAATAACATTATCAAATATTAATATGTATAGTGCCATTTTTGTGTAGGAATATAAACGTTGTAAGAGACATCAACGCGTCTACTATTACCACTCTATGAGACAATAGTTTTTTTTTAATAACCGACGCAAAATTCCAAGGCTAGTGGGGTCTAGAATCATGTACTGAATTCATGGAAAGAGTTTGGACGTCAATGTTACTTACACCCTGTATAACACAAACAGGTATAAAACTTACCATAATCCCAGTCAAAGAAGTAATATTCTGGATACGCCACCTCGCCTCAAATTTAACTAACTGCACAACCAGATTCAGCGTAGACGCGCACAAATTAAGAGCGTCAATATTGAACACCTGCCTTGGCAAGAGCACCGCTTCAATCAGGTGCTCTAAATGCACTCCAACGAATGTTATAGCATCACTAGCGAAGAACTGTCCATGCTTCATGACCATCATAGAAATAAAGTCCAAACTGTAAGCATAAACTCGCCACCATTCTCGAGGCTTCCAGGTTGAACCTCCATCAAACTTCGGCGGCAACAACTGCAGCCAAAGAAACTGATCTACATCACTCATTAACAAGTCTTTATTAAACGGCCCTCTAGAGTAGGCCGTCAAACATCGTAAGGCAGCTAACGACGTGTGGTAGTGACGCCTGTTCTGCAAACATGTTTGTAGACAACAAAGGATCTTGTTGATGAATCTACTGGACTGGAACCAGTGTGACAACCCTGAGAACATATCGTCGTATAAATCCAAACATTGTTCTAACATCGCCAGAGATAGTACCACGGGTGGAATGTTTTCGTTCACTGGATGACCATTTACTTTCGGCTCGGGAGGTTTCGGGTCATCTTTGATATCATCTAATAATTTCTCAAGCTCCAAACTATTGATATTCGTGACGGATCTTATAATATTCTGTGCAGTCACACTGTTAGCCTTTATTTCATAGTCCAGGCTGCTTATGGCGACTGTGCAAATTGAGAGGATTGCACGAATCGCTCTCGGGTGCAAACATTCGTAAACAATAGCTGTGTTGGTCAGCAGATTGTCGACTTGTTTTGCGCTTGACTTTCTGTTATCGAAACAGTCATCTTTCCAATTTGCTAGCATTATGACATACAGCTCGGCTAAAATAACGACTAGCCGACCATCTTTTAAGTCGTCGAGTTCGTTTAGCAGCGCGCTCATGCAGGGCGCAACCATTTTGGCTTTGTGTGCTATATTCAAAGTAATAGGTAGACACTTGCAGAATATAGTGATGAAATCTTTCCACGAAGTCAACAGACCAAGCCAGACAGGCACTTTGTCGACCACATCGTCACTCTCACATCTACAGTTGAAGGAAAATATGTGATCAATCCATCTATCTAAATGCTTTTTGTTCGTATCGAAAAATTGTTCTAGCATTTCTTTCAGATTAGGCTCAAGTTTGTCCCTTGAGACGAAAAGCTCTATTCCAATAACGTTAAAAATTTGTGAGTATGTTCTAAGCCCTGGTTGTATTTCACTGAACAATGGACTGGTCAGGTGTTCCCAAAATTTGGGGTTCTCACGTAATTTCTTTACAAGAATTTGCATATTGTTCTTCCATAACGCATGGAACAGAGCCATGATGCATGACAGCAAGGGGCTGTGAAGAAGTTTGGGGTCCTGAAATGAAATACACAATGTATTAAAGTAGTTGTAAAATAATATAAATATGGGGCTCATGACTAGGGAGACTCCTCCGTGCTTCAGAAATTGGTCCCGGCTGTCATTTGTAGATCTTTGACAGTTGTTACGGGTAGTCAGAAGCCCGAAAGTCTGACAACCAGTCTTACCATGGGGTATCGTATTACCCAGTAACCGGGTTGTGGAGGTAAGATAGGCAGTCGCTTCATATTAAATACTGGTATTCAGTTGCATCCGGTTAGATTGGGAGCCGACCCTAAAATAGGCAGATGACGATGATGAACATAAATAAAGGTAGGCAAGAATTATACTAACACTCTTCACGGTCCCGAGGTAGTCAGCCATATAACCCAAAATGCCTTCAAAACTTTCATCTGCCTCTGGTTTCTTTTCAGCCACAGTTTTCTTATCATTACCCTCCTCCTCTGTATCCATCTTATGATCATGGTTCATCATAAAGAAGGCTTCAGTGAGCCCTGGCTGGGTGCCTACGCATGTGGCCACAAATTCCAAAATGGCTACTTTGAGTTCTGTTGTTTCGTACTCGTCTCTTAAGCGATCGAGGAACATCACTCGGACTTGGTAGGCTGTCATGTCTAAAGATGCGAATAGAGACATTTGGAAGCGCTGAAATGTCAATATTACATCTTGATGATATCTTCAAAAAGATTAAAAAGAAAATCTTGAAAAATATGTTAGCAGGAGAACATCAGGAATAGTTATTTTTTGGCCCTATTAAATTCGTCATAAGGTAGGTTGCCTTACAACAAAGCAACTATGTAAACTAGAGAACATCAACAAAGACTTTTATCTTAATTAGGTTTCACAACTTACATCAGCGAATCTCTTGAGCAGTCGACAGCATAGCACCGGCAAACTCTTATTGAACGCATGATTAATATAACTGGTCACTCGAGGCACAACTTTTAAAGAGTCTTTCTGTTTATTCTGCGCGAAGATCAGATGTTCTAGAGGCGTCACTTCGGTGGCCTCCGTGACCATTGGCTTTAATCGTAAAGCGAAAATGACGATCGCTACACAGCGCTGTATCGTTGATATGTATTGGGAACCGGTGCCCGATATCCAGTTTGTTTCGTTTCTTATTACGCTTTCTAGTTGATCATTTCCTAAAAGAACAAGAGGAAATTGTTTTTACTGTAATTTTTTGCAAGTTCAGCTAAATAAAGACATCATTAATATTAAATGGTACATACCAACAGAAATAAACTTCAAAAGTTCCAAAGCATTCTCAGTATGCAACAAACTGTAAACACAAGTTTGTTTCAGCAACAAGTTGCAGGGTTTAGTGCTCTTCGGGTCTTGCAACACGAGCGTTAAGAAATGTGCGCAACGCTGAATCATGTCACGACGCTCGCGAGTGTTGCAGTAACGCCAGCCGTACACGTTCGGGAATACTTCCCGGAGTATTAGTATTAGGCCAGGGAGGATGACCTCAGTAGTAATGCGGTCGTCATTTGAGGCTTGCTGGAAATTAATACTAATTTTTATGACACTCAGCATTGATTTCTAAATAATTATTTAAGGGTATAATAATCACAAGGGTATCACAATTTATTAGGCGTAGAATGAGGGATTTTCCTTTTCTTTTTTTTAAACTCTTCCCTAGTCGCTGGGTAGATGGCGCTGAACTTGGTATGTTACTGCAAGGAACGGAACGTCACATATTTTTTTTATTATTTCACTTGGATGTAATTTTGAGATCGTAAAACGAAACGAGCGTATGTGACGTGACGCAATGTTTTTTTTCCAAGCGTTTTGTATTTGGTACCTAGTAACGTAGTCAGTTCAACGCCATCTTCAGGGTTCTTGGAAACTATGTTTTTTTTTTAATACTCAAAAGAAAAACCTCTCATTCGTCAAAATGACGTAATGGAATGACTTTACTAGACGGCCTATGTTCAGCTCAGTTCTGAAATAATGATGATTAACTCGTATAAGGGTCGTACCTCGAGAAAAGCGCACAGCAGATCAATGTAGGCTCCCAAGAATTTGTAAGTGCCACTCAGTTGTTCTATCGTTACTAAATAGGATCCTACGGCCGCTGAGTCGAAGGACGCACCGTTCGCGTATTCAATGTGAGACAGTTTTTGGTTCATAACGCGAGGTAGTAGACCTGTGTTTATCAGCCTGAAAGGATAAAAGGTTTTTTTAAGAAACTCAGCAGGTAAATATAGAGGGTTATTGGTAAAACATTAACAACCTCTTAAGAGGTCATTGTACTCATAACTATGAACAACTTTTAATATGGGACCAAACCTGAAATCGCGAAAAAAAAATCACCTGTTCCCTACATTTTGACGAGTTATACGAACATAAATGTAGGGTACAGCTGATTTTTAATCGCGATTTTAGGTTTGGTCCCATAGTAAAAGTTGTTTATAATGATGAGTACAATGACCTCTTAGGAGATTGTTAATGTTTTACTAATAACCCTGTATATAATAATGGCTAAATACTCAAATGCTAGTCAACTGCACAAATTTTTAAGTGGTAGCTGTAAGTTTGAACTGTATTGTGGCAATGGAAAACTTTTAAGAACATCCTTTTTTTTTTTTTGCGGATGGGAGGTCATTAACTCCCACAGGCGCCTTAGACACGGACATTGTGTCAGCGGGTCGGGTAACTCGAGCGGCGACACAACTGCATCCAAACTGTGAAGTTGCAGCTAGCATGCTGTTCAAATACAGTCCGTCTGTGTAGACCCTTTTTTTTTTTTGCGGATGGGAAATCATCAATTGACTCCTCCCGCTCTGGGTGGAGCGGAAGGGAGTGTCAGACTCTTACTGACTAAAACCCACCCGTGTTCCTTCCTTGGCCCTTTATGTTCCGGGCCAGCGGTAACCCTTTCGGACAATCCCGCTGACCCGGCAGGCCTCGGCCCTAAGGGGCCCCTCCACGATGCTGACATCTCCCGGCATGGGCCTGGTCTTGATCGGACGGTGAGCTACCCATTACTCTCCGTCCGCAGGCCCGCGCCTACGGTGGCGGTGGCCGGGAGTCGTCACGCGGCTCCCGACGCCTGGGGCGTCCCCCGCGGCGGCTGAGACGGGAGACTCTCTCCCTGAACCGTCCCGCCACCTCCTTCGCTAGCATGACTGCTTCGCAGAAGGAGGTGACTGCCTCCCACTCCCTCTCGCCCCGGACCATGGCTTGCACCAGGGCCGGACGCGAGAGGTCGCCGTCGCTGCCGATCGCCTCTACGAGGACACGGCGGTGCTCCGCCCAAGCGGGGCAGACCTCCACCGTGTCCTCTGGGCGATCCTGGCAATGGTGACACCCGGGCGTTTCCTCCCGCCTGATGATGTGCAGGAACCTCCCGAAACTTCTGTGTCCGGTGAGGACCTGCGTCAGGCGGTAGGTGAGGGCGCCGTGGCGCCTCTCTAGCCACTCCTCAAAGAGGGGTCTTATCGCCGCTATCGCGGCGTGCCCTGCGCTGGGTTGCGACAGTCGCTCTTTCCATGCCCCCATGAGATCGCGCCGGAGATCCGTCCGCTCCGCAGCGATTTGCCGCGATGATGAGTACAATGACCTCTTAGGAGATTGTTAATGTTTTACCAATAACCCTGTATATAATAATGGCTAAATACTCAAATGCTAGTCAACTGCACAAATTTTTAAGTGGTAGCTGTTAGTTTGAACTGTATTGTGGAAATGGGAAACTTTTTAGAACATCCTTAATTTTGGTTTTATTTACAATTTAGGGGTGATGAAAAATTTTGATCTAAAGAACTTATACAAGAAATACATACCTCAAATGAATCTCCTTAGGAAACACAGGCACCAAGGCAGTACAAACGGCGAGACATTCCACTAGCAAAGCTAACGGCGGCGTATCGGTCCTCATGAACCTGATCAGCACATCGAACACTCCCTCACTGGGCCCAACCAAACTCTTTGGTATCTCCCGACCCTCCACCAATGCTGACAATACCCCCTTCAACACTTTGGTACCCTGGTAGATCCTTTCCAATGTCGTATTAATATTATTCTGATGATGTTGCTTCCGATCTAATGCTTTCTCAATCTCGCTGTTGAAAACTGTCCAGTAGGAGTATGGGGTTCTAAAATGAATCATTGTAGCCTCTTTTCGTTCCATTAGAGTGGCTTTGGACCCAACTTCGATGCGATATGATGGGTCTCCGAGGGGGTAATACTCTCTGCCTATGACGGCGTCATCGGCTTGGAGTGACATTACAGGAACTGCGTTTGGATTGTAAATCTCAGTGTAAACTGGAAGGTTCTTGAGTTCAGATAGTAGCTGCACACAATAAAGTTATTATTAGATTAGGGCACTTATGAATAGTAGGAAATACTTAACAATGTAATGTAAACTGAGCTTTGGATGTGAGTAACTGGGCGCAAAATAATGTAAGACGAGACTATCACGTATCATGTAGTGGTGTCACCAACTCGAACCATTTGAACAAGAACGAGAACCAGCATTAAAAAAAAACTAGTATATGTGTTGTATACTCACATTCAATACACTGCATTTCCCTCCCTCAGCTAGTCCACTCGCCAAGATAGACAGAGCACCAAAATTATACGGGAAGTATTCAAGCGCAGTATTCCACAGCGACACGACGCCACAGTTCTCATCTCTTTTGTGCAGCTTCCAGAACTGGCAATTGATTTCGGGAGATGCAAGGAGGTGGGAACAGAGCTGCATGATCCCAACCTGGTGGCTGAGGGTACCGTCTCCATCGAACTTGTCACATAGGTCGTTTAGAAGTCGGAATACTCGCTGTCGCGCGATTAGCGAGCATTTTGATTTGTCCTGTGTAGGAATGTATGATTAGGAAGTGTTGGCAAATGTTAGTTATTTTTCCAAAAATATTATTACTTATTGGAATCAAATGAAGGATAATGATTTATAATGCTGTATCATAAAGATTATAAAAGGACTAATATTTAATATTTTAATTAATATTATAATATAATATATTTAATTTTTAACATGTTTGATCATACTTACAGAGAAAACTGAGCTATTCAGCATTTGCAGTAGGAATTCAAAAACCTGCATCCTCAGAGCTGTGGCTCCAAAGTGTTGATATTGACTCTCAAATAATTTTACATGTTGATCACTCTGAAATAGAATATCATTACATCTTCTAACTATACTAATAATAAACCTGAACGGCCTTATTACAAAACAAGGTTTATCTTTAGAACCAGGTTTAAACCATAGCGCCATTTTTAAATTTCGAACTATAATCTGACAAAGTTAAAGTTCCTATTACAAAAACTGACATTAAACCCGAGTCTAAGTTGTCAATTTTACATTAAAAACTTTACATTTGTCGGAATAAAGTTCAAAATACAGTAACTGGATCGAAAATTTAGGCTAGGTTTAAAATTAGATTTCGTTTTGTAATAAGACGGGAAGAGTTTGTTTGTTTGATCAAAATTGTCAACATGTTTTTGGCTTGAGTACGAGGCTTTTGACTACGCTGTGTGTGTATATTTTATGTCTTTTTTATTTTTTTATTTGCAATGTGCGTTTTTTTTGTGCAGAATAAACAGTTTTTCTTTCTTTCTTTTTTTTCCTTTTGAACATTATAGGCTCAAATCACACCGAGATGGCAGCGAAGCGGCGAGCAGTTTCGTGTCATAAAATTTTAAAATTTATCTTCAGTACTATAATACATAGTATCACTTGAGAAACTTGAGTCGTCGGTGTGCTCGCGGCGCCGCGGGCGGCCGCGCGACCTTTTCAAGTTTCTCAAGCGATACTATGTGTTATAGTAATGAGGATAAAGTTTAAAATTATATGACACTGAAACTGCTCGCCACTTCGCTGTCATCTCGGTGTGATTTGAGCCTTAATCTTTAGAGCAACCAGTTGGATTTGAAAGATTATTTTTGCATTTGATGGCCCAATTCTTTAGGGCCTATTGAAGGCTATTTAACATCACGCTAGGACCCTTAGGAACCAAGCAAAAATAAAACGAAGCGAACAGTAGTGTGAGTTCCTATCAAATAAAACGATGCGTCAGATTCGCCTGAGTTTGACCAGTCCTTATGGTATCAAAATTTACATCCTATAAATGTTGGCATTAAAGGAAAATGGCAGATCATGCTTTACAATGTGCTGCAAAGTCAGGTGCTTTGCTCATTATGAATCATTGTTTAACCGCTTGTGTGCCGTAATTACAGACACAATTAAAAAGCCATTGTGTCGCGCAGATCTATGTTCCGGCAGACTAAGGGTTAAACTTTAAAGGAGTTTTGCCACAATTAAAAAAAAAACCTGTTTGGAGCATTACCAGCATAAAAATGTAGTGTCTGACCGAAATTAGTTTTACGACCGAAACCGAAACCGAAAACGAATTTCGGCAACGGTCTCTGTTTCGGCCGAAACCGAAACCGAAACTTCCTTACAAGGATCATATTTTTCGGTCGTAGTTTCATCAAGTTTGCCGCCGAAAACGAAACTAAACCGAAACTCGTGTTTTTGCCGAAACTCAACCGAAAACGAAACCGAACGTTCGGTCGGACACTATAAAAATGATTAATATTATGTGGCATATCTTAAGCCAGGGAAAATTTAAATACCTGTAGAGTGAGCATCATCCAAGTGATAAGCATGGCACTGTGCTCAGCAGTCATATGCAGTTTAGTGAGCTCACACTCAATCAAATCTTTAGTGCCGTCTATCCATGTGGCCAAGTTGTTGCTGAAATATGGTAAACCATAATGAAGTTGTAATTAGTTTTTCATCAAAATAAAGTGCACTTATTGCTTATTGAAATAGATTATCAATTAAAGGAATCTTAGTCTGAATGTGATGTCATCTGCCTTTTCCCAACTATGTTAGGGTCAGCTTCTAGTCTAACCGGATGCAACTGAGTACCAGTATTTTACATGGAGCGAGTGCCTATCTGACCTCCACAACCCATTTACTTGGTAATACGAAACCCCTTAGTCTGAATGTGATAAAAAACCAAAAAGCAGTCAAACATTTCTCAGAGATGTATGTTTGTTAGTGCCACTGTAAGACATAAAAAAAAGGCTACTTACATTTTCATACCATCTGCAATAACCATAAAAATGCACACTTCCATGTACATGATCCTCATGCATGGCTCTTTGTGCCTCTCCTCCAGCACTTCACTGTACCCCTGGCTCTTGCCAAACCCATGCTTCCTAAACAATGTGAACAGCTTGTTGAACTCAGATTCGGTGAATATTTCCTCTTCAGCTATATGTAGCAGAATCTGCAAAATTGCCAACTGCTCCCTCAAGTTACAGTCCGCCCACTCCTGTCTAATGTTTTCATTCGAGAAATCTTTCTGCATTCTCCTTGAAGGTGACGCTGTGTTCAATAACTTATCAAACTGAGATATGAGAGAAGTTTTCAAGTTTTGAATTCCTATTTCTTTTATTATCTTCTTGAATTGCTCACTATACATATGATTGGGTTCATCTCTAAACTGTACTATATATTGTAACAGTTTAAGCACAAATAATCTCTCTGCATAGTAGAAGGTCCATACATTTGGCAGTAGGAACACAGGTCTGGTGTCAACAAATGCAACATTTTTCAGGGCATTGGCAGGGGTACCATAGGATATATCACACAGGTAATTCTTCATAATCTCCCATATTTGAAAGCAATCCACATCCTATAAATAGAGATAAGTTTATTAATGAATTCATAACAAACCACAGTAGTGTAGTGAACAATAAACTTCGTGATATAATTACTGAATATGTACCGATAAATGTAGACTTTTTACTTACGATATAGTTTTGTAGTGTTTGTACCACACTCAACAGTTTAGTTTGATCGGCATGTTTGGTTTGCAGTTGTGAAAAACTTTCAGCTTTGTGTGGTCTATAACTAGCAAGACCTTGTTTCAGGCCTTCCACAACCTCTTTATTCCCAAGTACGGAAGCTAATTCTTCATTGGAAAAGCTCTCAGATGTGGTCCAGCGCCATAATCGCTTCCAATAGCTGTAAAATTTATGTCCTTTAAATGGCAAACAAATGTGGTTACATCACAGAATAATATATTTAAGTATACACACCTTATGCCGATTGTGGCCATGATTGCAAATATTACTTTTGGAGAAATTACGACTGTCCAGCATTAATTTTTGTTAGATTTATTTACAGCCATGGCATTTTAGGTTACAAGAATAAACCGTCATCCCGTCAAGTCAAATTTGACAAATGTCAAGTTTATTCGTCATTGTCAAAAGAGTACGGTTCCGAAGTTTCTTGATAGTTTTAAAACTAAAAATTCAAGGGGCACTCTGAAATAATAATATAAAAATAATATAATACCCACTGGAAACCGATTGTATGTTGTACATACAAAAGGAAAGGTCCAGAATACGTAAAGAATTGCAAAAAAAAATAATAGAGATGATTCAAATTACTGTGAAACTTGAAACGTTTTGCTAAAAGCTTAACGTTTTGTTTTTGCTTTCGTATCTTTTTATAATCGTATTATCGTAACAATATTGTGTAATATATATCGTAATAATAAAAATTACAGTAGTCAAGCATTGTATTAGGAATTTATAAGTAGTTAAAAATTATTCAGTTACTTTTTAAATACATTAACGCTCTGTGTGATCTAAGATTTATTTTGTTTATTTGCATGTGAATGACGTACGTATGACATTTAACATTATTGACATTTGTTGACATTTATCAACCGACGTCACCACATGAGAGTCGGCAGCTTCACTCGAAATTATCAATTTTAATTTGGTAGGTTCATCGATAGACGACTTAATTTAGATAATAAGCAGTGCACGTGATGCTTATACTATAGGCGAACGTATGGACTAGGTCTCATTTATACATTTGGATATTTGTTGGTTATAGCTTTACTTTCCCGGTGCTTGATTGACCAGCGACATGGCTCCAGCAGCTACTGCATTGCAACCTAAGCCCGATAATGACCCCATAGGCATCAGGGCGGTACTTCTTGGACCGCCAGGATCCGGGAAAGGCACTCAGGTAAGATAAGTCTGTGATCTTTGACCTTTAGTCCATTACCTTTTTTATATAAATGAAGTCACCTATTATGTACTTAGGTAACTAATTAGCGCAATTTTTTTCTTTGATTATTTTTGTTATGTAATCAAAAACTTAACTATTTCAGTCATAGTAATGATTATAATATAGTTATGAACTTGTTTACAGGTATCAAAAGGTTTTACTTGTTACAATTAATTATATTTACATAACTGACTTGTTTTTGTTTATAGGCTCCTCTCCTTAAGGAAAAATATTGTGTTTGCCACTTATCTACTGGAGACATGCTCCGGGAAGAAGTAGCATCAGGCTCAGAGTTGGGTCGTTCACTCAAGAAAATCATGGATGAAGGAAAACTGGTGTCTGATGAGATGGTTGTAAACATGATTGACAAGAATCTTGATCAGCCTGCTTGTAAGAATGGTTTTCTCCTTGATGGCTTCCCTAGAACTGTGCCACAAGCTCAAAAGGTGAAGTTTGTTTTACTTTATTCTTATCTTTTGTTTACCAACTTGTCTTCTTACTAGATTTGTTTGACATTCCCTGATATTAAATCTCAGTGAATTAAACATAATTATTATAGCAATAGTTGTTATGTAAGTAGATATTTAAATTTTCAATCTGCCTTTTAAACTATTCATTTGTTTTAGAAGTTAATTAAGTACCTATTGTTGTATTGAGGAAAAATTGCATATTACATACTAGTATTCATACAATGTGGTCATTAACAAAAATGTTTGAGCTTAAATTTATATGCTTAGAAGTAAAATAAATTAGTAAATTAAATAAATTGATTGCACTGGATTACTGGAACACAATGATTTTTTAATTCCATGATAAGAGTTATCTTATCATGGAATTAATGCTAGTGATAAATAAATAATTAGCCACATAACTAAAATAACACAATATTTTTATTGCAGTTGGATGTCCTATTGGAAAAACGTAAAACTGCTTTGGATGCTGTCATTGAGTTTGACATTCAGGATAGCTTGCTGGTACGCAGAATCACAGGCAGGCTCATTCATCCACCCAGTGGTCGTAGCTACCATGAAGAGTTCCATCCGCCCAAGAAGTCCATGGTGGATGATATCACTGGGGAACGCTTGATAAGAAGGTCTGATGACAATGTAGATGCTTTGAAAAAGCGACTTGCGACATATCACGCACAGACTGTACCCCTTGTGGATTATTATATGCGGAAAGGTCTCCACTGGAGGATAGATGCTGCTAGCTCTTCTGAACAAGTCTTTAGCAAGATTGATAACATCTTCAAAACTAGGATCTTTCAAAGGCAGAGGTCGGCCCAGTAACTTAGTATGTAAGGAAACACGTTTTGTACAAATCTAATTTCCATATTGCAGTATGTTAACTGTAATTTGTTTGGTTTTGTGAATCTATATCTATTTTAGAGACTGTTTTTCTTGAACAAATACAGTGGACTGGAATCATGGACTTATTTGTTTGATTAATTATAGCAAGATAGAATTCTTTACCAACTTTATCAAATACTAAAACCTGCTGTGCTGTGTACTATTGCTTACTACACAATACTTTGCTTACAGTTGTTGTACTAATTTAACAACAATGTACTTTATTAATACAGCAGTTTCACATAGATACAGGGAGTAAAAGAATGAAAAACTGGTTTGTTTTTAGAACTTTATTGTTTTCCATTAAGTTCAGAAAAGTACATGGTAAGCTCGAAAGAAGGCTTAATACACATTAATTATATCAGGTTACACATACATAATATTTATAAGTAGGTATGTCTTATGAATACCTCCAGCATACTGAATCTGGAGATATCAGAAACTTCAGAATGCCACACCGAAAATAATTATCTTCCATTGTATTCTGTAGTTATGGTCTACATTCATAGAAAAAAGACCGAGTTTGTGTCTAGACACAAACTCGTTTAGACACAAACTCGAGTCTTTTTAGGTTAATAAGAAGGCATTTAGAGTCTGTCTTGCGGAAATGTAATATCAGAACAACTTTTATATTTATAAAGCTCCGCGCGTGACCGATGGGTCACGAAACAATAGAAAGTCAATTGTGTCTCAATAGCGGAGCTTAGGTCACCACTCTTATTTCCAAAGATTCACGTTATAATATAGGTATGTGACCAAGTAGAAATTGCATTTCCATTCTAAATCCAGCTGTTCTGTTTTCTGGCTTGAGAGAAAGTCGCTCCTGATTTACTATAGGTAATTATCGTGGGCGACTAATTCTGAACTGGTTTATTGTCCTTATGGGATTGTTTTTGCATACTACGTACATTTAGAAGTATACAGGTTGAATTTTTCAAGTGGGCGTGGATGGCCAAATCCGAAACTATGAGTAATAGCGAAAAGTACTCAAAGGACTTGAAAAAGACAAAGGACTTTTCTAGCCAGAAATCGAACCCGTTCATTTTGATTAAAAAAAACACACTGTATTATTACACCACTCGATAGTGTCCCTAAAAAGGATCAAATTCTGGAAAGTAATGACATACGGCAAACTTAAGGAAAATGTTGGATTTTAATAAACTGTTTCTTATTTTAAAGTATTAACCCTTTGACCGCCAAGGACGCAACATTAGCAAAGTTTTATTTGTTATTAAAAGTTGAAGTGTGATGAACGCTTAAAGACGTCATTGGCGTCTCGATCAAGTTATTGAATGACGCTTTAATGCGTCCTTGGCGGTCAAAGGGTTAATACCGACATTACCTGTATACTGCGCGCAACGAGTTATGAGCGCTGACCTTGAAGAAAACAAACGTCGCAAACCCTTATGTCTTAGTAATAAGGGTTTGTTTCGCTTGTTTTTTTCAAGGTCAGCGCTCATAACTCGTTGCGCGACTTGTACCTGCAGTGCGATTCTGTAACCATCTCACCGTGATAACTTAGGTGAAGTGAGCGTGTAGTGAGCTGTCAGTAGTGTCAATTCCTAGCAAAAACAAACTCACATCACCTAAGTTTTCACGGTGAGATTTTTACAGAATCGACCGGCTTGTTCGAAATGATGCTCAATACACCCGCAGCGCAGTCACCTTCACAACGTTATGTTCTAAATTCAAATTTTTGAATCCTTGAGACGTCGAATCTAGCTATGTATGAAAACTTACTTATACTCTTTGGTGAAAACAATGGTCATCATTTTGAACAATTGATCAGTTAAGGTTTAAAAGGTAGGTAGGTAAGATAAGAAAATAAAAAAAAGTATTTTGTTAAAAATAAGCTCTTTTCTTCAGTTTTCCGTATGTCATTACTTCCCAGAATTCGATCCTTATCAGCGACACTATCGAATGGTGTAATAATACAGTGTGTTTCTTTTTCAAAATCAACGGGTTCGATTCCTGGCTAGAAATATTGATTTTTCAAAAATCCAATGATGCACTTTTAGTTTTCATCAAAATCGAGCCCGCGACTCCTTTGCGTACTTTTCGCTATTCCTCATAGTTTCGGATTTGGCCATCCACGCCCACTTGGAAAATTCACCCTGTATAATTATGTGTTCTGTGACGTAATTAAATGCACTTACTTAGGTAGGTACTATATTAGTTTTTTATAGGTATTATTAAAAACTTAGTATAAAACTCACTTGTTGCGAAGTGGCTTCAACAGTAGGTATGTAGGTATCATATGCGTAGGTATGTATTTAGATACATTGATAATATACTAACTACTAGGTCTAGGTCTTGAATGCGACCCATTCAAATATTGCGCCATGTAGGATTGATAGCCTTAGCACACCTCCGCCGCTAAAATAATGATGGGAAACCGCTTAACGAATTTCACTAAGAAACATCATGAGAGTCAGTAGAATCGTAGCTATCGTAGCCAAAATGTCGTCGCTTTCGACACGTAGTAAATACAGTATTGGTCTTCTTCGGACTTCTTAGATTAGTTTTTCCGTAAAATCAACATCCATTTTACAAAAAAGTTCCAAGTTTCACTTTATAAACTTGTCGACTGCCACAGATACCTACGTGCGAAACTTACGCGGCACCGCAAGAAAATAGCGGGCTGACCGCAGAGGTGTAACTGGCTTTCGAGCAGATCGGTGAAATCACGCGGGAAGGAGACAGAATCAATCAAATCTGCGCCTTAGAACAGGCAGTTTCGCTTGTCGTACAACGGACAAGTCATGGCGGAACTATTGCGGTTTCACTGCTATGGTTTCGCGGCGCAGATGTGATACCCGCCTTAGGCTGCGTTTCCACCAGAGATGGGCGAGGATGCGTAGCGAGGAATGTGTGTAAAACTAACCAATAGCAACGCTAACTTAGTTCCAGCTATGAAAATAAAGCAATGCTATTGGTTTGTTTCACACACATCCCTCGCTTCGCATCCTCGCACATCTCTGGTGGAAACGCAGCCTTATGCTCGATTTAAATAGAATTCAAAAGTACCTAATAATTATTCAAGTTAGGTAGGTATACTTATTTCCTATGCTTGCCTAGGTTGTTGGGTAGGGCGATGACACTTTTGATATAGGAACCTACTCAAAAGAGAAATGCTCTTTTTTTCACATATCCTCGTACATAAAAAAAACTGCATTTTGACCTTCGCACATCATATCGACTCGACACTATTTCAACATTGTCTCAACGTCAATCTTCGGTCCAGCATCAACTCGGCGTGCGTTCCCTAGTCAACAACGCGTCATTAACGAATAGGTTAGGTAAGTAGGTATACAGCGTGAATTTTTCAAGTGAGCGTGGATGGCAAAATTCGAAACTGAGGAAAAGCGAAAAGTACTCAAAGGAGTATTTGGAGGATTTAGCCATCCACGCCCACTTGAAAAAATCACCCTGTATATACCGCGTCGTTAACTATCTTCGGATCATGTGATGTGATGACTATAAGAGCTTGTGATTTACTTTGAGAGTAGAGCTGGTCGAGTCGAGACGTTATGGTGTGCGATGGCCTTTATAGGATATTTGTTAAGGTACCTATCATTTAATTTTATTAAAATTAATTAGGAGTGAATTATTGGTAAAAATTTATAAAATTCATCACTGGGTAATTTCACAGCCGTGTATAATATTTGCACTATATGGAATCAAGATTTTAAGATAGGTAATTTGAAATGTTAGATACTAGGTATGGTAGGTAGGATAGTTACAAAGTTTATAATGTCGGTACATAGGTAGATACTTAAATCTATAAGCTGGATAACAATGCGTATTTTACTAGGTATTTAGCAAACTTTGTCTTGTATATACGACGGTAGGTAAGTACTTGCATTAACCTATCACGATTATTACCTATCTACTATTTATAATAATGTTTAAAAACAAATGTATAACAATATAAATGAAGGTACTTACCTACTTTAACGCAAAGCCATGCTAACATTACGAAAATGCAGTGAAGATTTAATTTGTTAACTGTAACTATTTAAAATACTTACTCCCGGTTTTTGAAACGAAATCCAACGTGGTGTCAAAATTAAACTCATGTCAAGTGATCTGGGGGCCTAAGAAGGCTACTTTGGCAGAATCATAAAAATATAACATAATGGACAGTTAACCGTTAAGTTAATCGTATTAAATCCCATTGGTGAAGCAATTTTCAGTTATTTTTTTTTGTCTGTGCTAAAATACCAATCAAGCCGATCCAAATTCAATCCCAATCTCTTTGATAATACTTACGTAGTGCAGCGAAAAAAAGAAAAACACGGACTGTCTTCGCCATATTACGATTAATAATGTTATCCTTTTATGATTCTCCAAAGTGGCCTTTTTAGGTGGTTGAGGTTTGAAACTTTATTAGCTCATTTTTGTATTGATTTTCGTTCCAATAGTGCGGATGTGGCCTCCTAGTTATCAGCATAACATTCTGTCCTCAAAAATCAAAGTAATAAGTTAAATGCAGTGACCATAATAAATCCAGCATGGTTTACTTTTGTCGAGCTAATTGTTCTACTAATTTAATATTATGTACCTACTAGTTTCATCATGTAAACAGCAGCAGCAGCGCTAAAGTCGATAAAAGGTTATCAATGATATATTATAAATCTAATACATAAAAATGATAGTAGTAGGTAGGTAATGCAAGCTCAAAGGAAGTAAATAAAACACAAAATGAATGGACCGATTCAGTGTAATTGTGATCATTTTCAATAAGTATAAACGTAATTTTATACAAAAGAACAATTATTATAATAGTAGGTACAATTTATTATGTAGATTTGACTTTACATTACAACAATGAGATGTTACTGAGGCGAAACAAAAGTAAAATAAAGTGATATAATCAAAAAATATAAAAGCAAATGAAACTTCATGATAGGCTAAATTGATAGTAGGTACCTACCTAGTTAGATCGTAAAAGTAATTCACGCCGACTAGCAAAACACATTAACATTTAAGTGCAATCCTCGAAGCATTACACCAGTAATATTAAAATTTCCATCATTTAGATATTTAATTTAATTATAATAACGTATTATTTGCACCAAATGACGTATTTTTTAAGATACTGAGATATGATAATAACAAATGATATGAAAACGGTCGCTCATAGAATAGACGTAGCTTACCAGTTACTGACAAAAGACAGTAAATTATTCGTAGGTCTCTACAAAGGGGAAAACAGTACTATACAGGGTCTGTCATGGGGAATTGAGACGTAAACACGTATGAACACCGAAAGCTCAACTAGCGTCAAATAAATAACTATAGTTTAAAAATAAACGTAGATTATATACAGAAATGATACGATACCAGTCACAGCTACTTAACAACGTCCTACGCCACTATATATAGCTTTGGATAATCGTAACGACAACACGTTTGGACTAAAACTAATTTACAATAAAGCTTTTTAGAACAACATTTACATACATTGAAAAATATTAACAAGTGGGGTTCCGGGGCGTTCGCTACTGGTGCTGGGAAACAACTTTAATATCTACACCTTTACCAATATTTTAACCGAATATGCTTACGAAGAAGACTATCTGAGGCACTTGGTCTAAAAAATTACCAGATTTAGTGTCAGGTCTTCTACACATACCCATATTTCGAGCTAATTGGGCGACTGACCGGAGTCTTGAGATGACAAGAAAAAACGAGCACTAGATTGATTTCTGCCAAAGTCTGTGTAGACTCCGCCAAATAAAGTCGTTTGGGAACAATAGGCCGAGTAGTCTACTACCGGTACTGTTGTATGACGATGCGACCGTGCCGCGGTGTGGCCGGGAGGTGTCGCGGCGGCTCAGTGCTCGTGCAGGCGGTCGTGCGAGCGCGACGACGAGCGCGACGTCTTGCGCTGGTCCAGGTACGCCGCCGGCGCCCAGCCCTCGCCTTGTCCCGCTGGGGAAACAAACATGTTGTTAATCAATTAACATTGATTATAGGTACTAGGTCGGTATCATCATCATCATCATCATCATTTCAGCCGAAAGACGTCCACTGCTGGACATAGGCCTCCCCCAAAAGGGGGTTTGCCATAATCGCCACGCTTGGCAGGCGGGTTGGCGATCGCAGTATGGTATGGTGGTGGAATGCATAGAGAACGCTACTGCCCATTCTCCGGTACGCCCCTTAGTCGTCTTTTACGACACCCACGGGAAGTATGGGATGGTGCTATCCTTTAAGTCCGGCACCACACAGACAAGGTCCGGCACCACACAAACACTAGGTCGGTATATGCAATGATTTAAGCTTGCTGGCATCACAAATTATAAAATACATTGAGCACTAAACTTTTAAATAAAAAAATATCGTCCCAATTCTGTCAATCGTTTGAAGTCGACAGAGACAGAGTATATTGTTTTAAAAACGTTTAACGCCAGACGCATTTAGTGATTGGTGCTGCAAGCAGGCTTTAGAATTTTCGGCTAAAGTGACTCTCAAAATGATAACACCTCTGTGCATTTCACAAAGTTTATCGAGACAAAGTCCTGACGACCAAAGTTAGATCGCCAATTCGTATATCTTACTGGCGTCGGTCAGTCTTGGTAAAGTGCACTCCCGATTTTGCAATGTGTTGGTCAATATCATAACTTTCACTTTTGAGAGGATAACATCAAAACTGGATTGTAAGTAAGTATTACAAATCGTTGTCGTGCACTAAAAACCACTTTTTTAACCGACTTCAAAAAAGGAGGAGGTTCTCAATTCGACGGTATGTTTTTTTTTTTTTTTGTGTGTTTGTTACGCGATTACTCCGCCAATTGTGGACCGATTTTCAAAATTCTTTTTTTGTTTGAAAGGGTATACTCTCGAGGTGGTCCCATTATCATCAAGTTGGAATCTGATGAGAGGATCCCATGGAAATCGAGGGAAACCCTCAAATTTTATAGGCAAAGCTATAACGATTTGGGTATTTTTTTAAATAACTTGAGCATTTGCTCTTGGAAATCATCATTTGGTAAATGACAGATATTTCACGGGTTGCGATTCGATTACTTTAATATGGTTGCTAAGCAATTTATGCTCGTCACAATGCGTATGGTGAGTGGTTGTTGAGGAGTTCTCCTGGTTCTTACCAGGAGAACTCCTCAACAATTAAGTCCCAACATCGGGAAAAGTAATATTTTGTAACAAGTGATGATATAACTTTAACTTCGGAAGTCGGTGTCAATAAACGAAAATGTGGAACCAAAGACCCCGACTTCCGAAATTAAAGTTATTTTTGAATTTTTTGTATTATTTTTGGAAGTCGGTTGTTTTTTTTTATAAAGTTTTTTTTCTTTTTATTTATTTGCTGTGTAGGAAACCTCTTAATGAATATTTAGAACGAGCGTGTACCTAGCTCTAAGATGCTTAACCTACTATTGATGATAATTAAGAAAATCGGAGAACGTCAATGACGGCCAATTTTCAGACACTTTTTATTTTCTCCTACAAAATAATGTTTATTGCAATCACGAGGTTTTCACTGCACGGCGACGATTATGGTCGTATGGTTTGGTAGGTGTAGGTGTAGGTGTATGTATACCCACACACCGCGTAGCTACGTACCCGCAAGCCGCACGTACCACCAGCCGGCGCAGCCCACCTTGAGCAGCTCGGCGTGCTGCCCCTCCCGCAGCGACACCTCGCTGGGCCCCACCGCCGTGTAGTCCGACAGCGCCACCAGCGCACACCCCACCGCCTGACACATGACACACCTGTTACTACACTTGTCCATACAACTCTACTCTCTAGCTTGCTATGTATTACTGAGATGTTTCACTGTGGCTAAGGATCCTTTCAATTTCAATGGTTGTTGCAACTTCTGAGCAGCGAAACTTGTTCGCGGTGATGTAACTGTTCAATGTAGGTGAATGGCATGAGCGCATAAAGGAGAACGGGAAAAAATAAGCTGACCCGACCGCGCCCTCGTGACCTATAATCACCTCTAAAGCTCTTTTTTTTTAGTGTATTTTAACTAATGGTTACATGCAATGTCATTTCCTTTGATTTGACACATAACCTGGTTTTGCAGGCATTGATACTTAGCAGCAACAAAATTGCTAGAGACTATGATAGACAATTATTAAAACAAAATTATCCTGTATTTGGTCCCCAGCGATAGTGTTGCTGGTACGGAACAAATCCTGCAAAGAAATTCCATTGCGGTAAAAGGAAATAGGTATACCAATTTTTTTATAACTTTTACTACATTTATTTTCTAGAACTGGTTTTTAAAATAAACCAGTTAAAACATGTAGTAGTATGCTATGTTATGTAGTATGCTATGTTTCCGTCTTGTTGCAACAATCGCTGAATTAAAGGCACCCTTCAAAATTTCATGGAGTCCAGTTTATGTTTCTCTACTACATGTTTTAATGTTGCCTCGATTTTTATTTCCAATGTAGGTCTAAAAAAAAGTGTGTTGTGTACTGTCGTGATTCTAGCGTTATAATGACTGTAGCAATCATAATGTAGTAAATAAATACACCATTCATCCTGTACATCGATCAACATGCATTCCTTCACCACTGGTCAAACAGAGAGCGTAGAGCCACATTGAAGTCAAATATCACACAAATTTTCATAACGGCTATGATGCGAACCTTTCAAAATTTTGCCTCGCTCATTCAGACTACCCTCGATTTAGGAATTTCTGATTGTTAAAAGCTAGACTACACCGTTTGAACCATTTTTTGATACTAAGTTGTTCATAAAGGAGCTAGATATTTGACAGTAATTTGACTCTGATCCAGAACACAAACATGCATTTAAATTCTGCAAAGTAGGTACTTAGTGAGTACAAAAAGTTTCCTTTTTGTGTTTCCATCTAGGTACTAGGTAGTAGTTTTGTGTTTGACCAGACCATGCATTTTAGTAAAGCGATTAGTAGAACATTAGATAACACTCATATTAATATATTAATCAAATAATTTGTTAGGTAAACAGTTATTGTAGTCATAAACGACAGAGATGACAGTCACATAAAATACTTTTAGAAGATAGTTATAGCACTATGTTGACATCAAACGTAGGCAGATATTACATAATAATATATAAATATAGACAGTTAACCGTTTTCAAGTAAGGTATAGTCGCACTAAACACTCCAGTAATAATTATATAGTTATAAATATTCATAGAAATACGTCCAAAGTCCAGTTGATTCGGGTGCTAATAATCTAAAAACCGACTCTTATATTATGAGCTTATAGAATTGTAAGATATAAATATAAATTGAAGGTATTTGATTAGACATTTAATTATCGTGTCGGTAAATTGAGAGTAATAAAAAATAAGTAAGCAGATTAATTATTGTCATAATAACATAGGTAATTATTCACCATTCTATAAAAAAAAGTATAGTGAAGAATCATGTATGTAATGAACAGTCAGTGGGTGGGGGCACAGAGGGCACGTAGGTTAGGTTTCTTCGGATTTAGTTAAACTTGAACCATCTCACATTTAAAATAGGTTTGTAAGCTCATAATACGTAAGAAATCAATCTTCGGATAAAATAAATACATAAGTTTAAGAGCGTTTACGCTGAACGGCATTTCATACAAACTTTCAAGCCCTTATTTTTCGAAATGAACGAACCGATTTTAATGAAACTTCATACACATAAGCAGGATACAAAGGTCTAAAAAGTTAGTAGAAAACATTTTCAAGATGTCTTATTTAAAAAAAGATAACTGGAAATCTCTGTTTCTATGGAAAATTTAAAATCGGTCTAATTTGGCTGTACTTAACACTATTTTTTGAAAATGTTTTCTATTAACTTTTTAGACCTTTGTATCCTGCTCATGCATATGAAGTTTCATTAAAATCGGTTCATTAATTTCGAAAAATAAGGGCTTGAAAGTTTGTATGAAATGCCGTTCGGCGTAAACGCTCTTAAGTAGTATCAGAAAACGTGTCACACTGAAGTAAACAAAACATTACAGTAAAGCTATTGATTGCACGTCCAAAGCGGTGGTCAGTGAATGATGCAAGCTGTGATGCCGTGCTCAGCTGTGTCCAATCACGCTACTTATGTCTCTTCTCAACCTCTATATTCATCCATTTTAAATAATATACGAAGATTCGCTTTGATATCAATACGGGACATGACTGCACTAAATTATTCATTGGTTCTAGGTAGTGCACACAAGATTGCGCAGTTTGAATCAAGCGAGATATTTATTCACCTAAATATATTTATGTAACATATAATAAAGAAGATATATGTATGTATTAAATAATATACATTGTGTTTCCGCTAAATGTTTCATGATATTGTAATACAAAGATAAAAATAATAATATCTATCGACACTGATGTATAACATTAAATCGAAGCAAGCGCATAATTTAACATAAAAACCAATAAGCACACTGACAATGAGTGACATAACAAAAAAACATGACTTACACGATAGTTAATGTTCAGCGAAACAACCGAAATATCCACGTTCTCTTTGGTTAGATAGTTTAAGCTTTGGATATAAACTCAGTCTTTTCATTATGTACAAAGCCTCTACTGGCTGTATGCTCGAAACATTTATATTATTCAGTACTGTGACACGTAAAACGTGGATGTGGCTTGTGCGGAGCCGGCCACTGA
This sequence comes from Mesoligia furuncula, assembly GCA_916614155.1. Classification (NCBI taxonomy): domain Eukaryota; kingdom Metazoa; phylum Arthropoda; class Insecta; order Lepidoptera; family Noctuidae; genus Mesoligia; species Mesoligia furuncula. Next base: position 8,599,628 of record OU744794.1, read on the forward strand.
AAAGAACTGAACCATTCTGTGGATGGTTCCGTTGAGGCCGACTGCGACGGCCTCCGTCACCTGTAGAACAATACAACTTGAGCATGGCTTCGTTACACGGCGCCTGGTTACAGTAGCACACCTCTCTCGGTAAGTGTTGGTACATGTGAGGTGCCTCGTGGACCGTGCAGTTACTAAATTTATAAGTTTTCAGTGCTAGTGTCGCTAAATCATTTAAAAGGAACTAAAAGCGATGATGGCTAACTTAACTTTTATGCTGTGAGGGCGTGAAACCTATTGGACTAGGGCAGGACGTTATGTTTTTAATCGTGTATCGAGAATTTGTAGTATTTACATAATTTACACGACTAGATCTAAGTAAGCAGATACTGCAAATTCTCTGACGATGCGCATGTTCTACCACCGTTTGACCAAATTTGAATCCCGTATCCATAATTTAGACAGTAATGTTATCGGGAAGCATCATGTGCGTGGGGTTGCCAGCGTTGTCATGCGCTACCCGTGACTATTCAGCCCGCATTCCTTTAAAAATACACTTTACACTTACATAAAGAGTGGGTTTCACTTCACTCAACACTGCAAACCCAAAATTAGTTGGCATTAATTTAAGAGAGCCACGTTTTAGTAAAGCTACCCCGACAGTAAGCACTACAGTCCTATGTTAGTACTCGTTACCGGAGAGGACATTACTGACATTTACTGGTAACATAAGTTATTATTTATTGACAGGTAAATTTTCTTTCTTTCAATCCCATATACCGACATAAACTCCCCAAACAAGTCACATTTAATAAAACAAAACAAATTAATTCCTGCTCTTCCTTATCAGATCAACATTTAAATGCATTAACAATTTCTTTATTTGGAAATATTGATTGACTAATTAATTTTCTTACTCTTCAAAAGGGTCATAGGCCCTCCGTTACGTTAGGCGGGACGTCCGCGACGGATGGTCCGCGTGCCTGTTTCTGGGAACCAAAGAGCACCGCTACATGGCGCGGATCTTCCGCCGGACAAGTTAAACAAAGCTGAGAGCCCGTCGCGTCCGTCCGCCTAACGCAATGGAATAATGTGAGTGATATGTTAGCTCATTTTTTAAGGATTTCCTTAGGGCGAATTTCAAAAATGGAACTGAACGCGATCAGAAAGTCTACATGGCATTCAAGAGCTGTTAGTTCATCATTGTTGTGGAATATTGACACTGTCAGCTCTGGAACTCGGCTTTAGTCAATCAACCTCCGTGTCCACCCCCTATCCTTCCACACACACGTGGGGCAGCGCTACGTTAGCGCGGCGTACATACCGGCGGGTGGTCGTCGTCGTCGTCGTCGTCGGAGGGGTCGGTGGACCAGCACGGCTCGTCGTGCGCGTCGCACGAGGCGGCGCGTGCGGCGGGCGGCGCGCCCGGCTTGTGCGGCAGCGCGGCAGGCGGCGCGAGCTCCCACGAGCTGGTTTGGATTAGTGTTCTGTGGGAATACAAGGTTTGTAAGTTTTGCTATGTGCCTCAGTTCAATCAGAAAAAAAAAATAGTGCTGTTACAATCGTGTTCTGACGTTTGAGGTTACTACAAAATATTTCGGAATTACCACCACGATAACAGACGCCGTGAAGCATTATTTTTATTATTTTAATTATTCCTTCAAACATTTTAAACTATTATTAATATTTTAATTTTGTTAGCTAAGTTGTTAGTTTAGTCTAAGTTTATTGTGCATGCTGTAGTCTCCTAGAAGTGAACGAGTACCTACACCTACTTAATATCTGTTGTTGCCCATGGTTTATGTGTCAAGTATTGTGAATTTATGTATATGTTTTGTTGGAGATCCTAAATCAATCTATCTTCTATACATATAATAAATCTGTAGACGAGGCGTTTCTAAACAATGAAAATAAAAAAAAAAATAAAAAAAGTTGGGGTGTTAAAGGATAACCAACGGATGCAAATTTTCGGAATTTTTGTCTATTTGTCGGTTTGTCTGTTTGGATGTGAGACATTATCTATTTGAACAGGTTCAAAGTAAAAAGGTACTTACACCTATATGGTTAATTTTTAAATTCAAATATAGTATCTACACTATACAGGATATTTTTTTATGCAGTGCGCACATTTTTACAGCGTGTTCTACTCATGAATATGAACAACTTTCTTCAACTTTATGGGATGAACTCTGAAATCACGAAAAAAAAAATCTGCTGTTTCATACAAAAGTTCAATTCCTACTCGACCAAAATGTATGAAACAGCTGTTTTATTTTTCGTGATTTCAGAGTTGAACTCATAGTGAAAGTTATTCATATTCATGAGTAGAACATCATGTGAAAATTTGCGCAATGCACAAAAAATTATCCTGTATTTGAGTATAAAAACTCGGAGTAGTGATTAGTTTTTGTTTCATCGCAATCGCTTCAGTCTATCAAAAGATATCTGATTAATGCAGAGGTGGAGCAAATGTCGTCACATTCTGAATTGCGGTATCATTGGAACCATAGAAATGTAAAAAACTTCTTTCTTATAATATCTATGATTGGAACGAAGTTTTGGAACCTTGAAGTTCTTTTACGGAGCTTGTGGGGTGGAGTAAAATGGGAGAAATAGCCATGTAACGAAAAACGTTATGCTCCCTCCATGCGACTTTTTCTCTGTCTCTTTCTATTTTTTTTTATGTTATAGAAAGAGACAGAAAGAGAGATAGTTTACATGGTTTTCGAGGGTACTGAAGTCAATAGTGGAGTTAAAAAAAAATCCAAGGTGCAGACTGCAATTTTTTTTAAATTTCTTCTTCATGGGTGTCATTTCATGGTTTTCATGGTTTTCGAAGGTCATCATCATCATTTCAGCCGAAAGACGTCCACTGCTGTACATAGGCCTCCTCAAGCACCTCCACTTCGACCGGTCCTGTGCTTCCCGCATCCAACGGGTTCCTGCGGCCTTCACAAGGTCATCGGTCCACCTTGTGGGAGGCCTTCCAACGCTACGTCTTCCGGTACGCGGTCGCCACTCCAGAACCTTACGGCCCCATCGGCCATCTGTTCTGCGAGCAATGTGCCCTGCCCACTTAAGTTTGGCAATTCTTCGGGCTATGTCGGTTACCTTGGTTCTCCTGCGGATCTCCTCATTCCTGATTCGATCACATAGGGAAACTCCAAGCATAGCCCTCTCCATTGCCCTTTGGGTGACTTTTAGCCTTCTTATAAGGCCCATTGTGAGCGACCACGTTTCAGTTCCATAAGTCATCACTGGCAACACACACTGGTCAAAGACTCGTCTTGAGACACTGCGGTATGTGGGACGAGAAGTGTGTGTGAGAAGATATTGCGTAGCTTCCCGAACGCTGCCCAGCCGAGTCGGATTCGTCGATTGACCTCTTTCTCGAAGTTAGACCTACCTAACTGGACAGTTTGTCCTAGGTAAACGTACTCGTCCACGACTTCGAGTGTAGCGTCTCCGATTTTTATGAGAGTGGGTGTTACATGGGCATTTGACATGACCTTCGTTTTGTCCATGTTCATTTTAAGACCCACTCTTTCGGAGGCTATACTGAGGTCATTAAGCATTGTTCTGAGGTCCTCCATAGTCTCAGCCATGACTACGATGTCGTCGGCAAACCGAAAGTGAGTTATGTACTCGCCATTAATGTTGATGCCAGCCCCTTTCCAGTCCAGAACCTTGAAGACATCCTCCAGTGCAGCGGTGAACAGTTTCGGAGAGATAACGTCTCCCTGTCTCACACCTCGCTGCAGAAGGATAGGTTTCGAGGCCTGATCCTGGAGTCTGACTGACATAGTGGCGTTTTCGTACAGACACTTCAGCACTTCGATGTACCGATAGTCGATCTGGCACCGTTGAAGAGACTGCAGCACAGCCCATGTCTCGATCGAATCAAAGGCTTTCTCGTAGTCCACAAACGCTAAGCAGAGAGGCAGGTTATACTCTTCGGTCTTCTGGATAACCTGTCGCAGCGTATGTATGTGGTCTACGGTGCTAAAGCGTTTACGGAATCCGGCTTGTTTTCGAAGGTGCTGAAGCCAAAATCTAAGTTGGCGGCTGCAATTTTTTTTTAATTTTTCGTCGTGGTTGTCGTTTTCATGGTTTCCAAGGGTGCTGAAGCCGATAGTGAGGTCAAAATGAATATCCAAGATGGCGGTTGCAAAAATTTTAAAATTTTTCGTCATGGATGTCGTTTTCATGGTTTTCGAGACGGCCGGTGTCAAATATAACCAAAGTAAATAGGTTGCTTTTCACATGGGCAACTTTAGGTAGGAGCTCTCTTTCGAGGGGCAAGCAACCTTTCTAACATCGTTTACAGAGTAGCATTTTCTTAGTTACATAAGGTTAAGATCATGACACTTTCATCGTTTTTTGGCTTTTTTCTCGAAATTTTTTAATCTTTACCATGATAACGCTTCAACACACTTCGCCAGACGGGCTGTTGATTTATTGAGTACTAGCAGCGAACCGCGGTTTCACTCGCGTAAGTTTCGATCCCGTGGGAATATCGGGATAGAATAGAATTTATTTATTTGTAAGAATATAGTTTTACATAGTATGGTGATGATATTTTTTTTAAGTTCTATACACTCTACCATATTATATGGTGTACAAATATTCAAATGACATTTTCTATAACTAAGTACAATTACAAGATTTAATGATTAAATATATGTCCAATATGAATTATTATAATTAGGTAGTCGTTACTTTAAAATCAATGTCAAAATTAAGTACATGTCATCTTAGATTTTTACAATATTCCATATATTCACCAATGTCATAAAAACAATTATCCAATAACTAACTTGTCAGCTTTTTCTTGAACATGGGGATGGGAAAGTTCCTTAAATGTGTTTGGGAACTTGTTATACACCTGAATGGCATTAACATATATACATTCCTCCTAAATATTCCATATATTCACCAATGTCATAAAAACAATTATTCAATAACCAACTTGTCAGCTTTTTCTTGAACATGGGGATGGGAAAGTTCCTTAAATGAGTTTGGGAACTTGTTATACACTTGAATGGCATTAACATATATACATTCCTCCTAAATATTTGCAATCTACATTGAGATACATTAAATTCATGTTTGTATTTATTTCTAGCAGAAGCCTTTTTGTGGCTCACTTCTGATTGCAAGAATTGCAGCTGTCCAAAAACCAGACGCCAGAAATTGCCCTAACACACTTCTTTTGTACCCGAAATGTCATTAAAACTTCAACTGAATTTCCCCATAGTATTAGACCATATGACAGCACAGACGCTACGTATCCGTAATATGCATTGACTGCTACGGCTATTGACACTGTTGATCAAAGACGTTTTATTGCGTATACGATAAAAACTATCCTATGTCCTTTCCCGGGACTCAAACTATCTCTATACCAAATTTCATCTAAATCGGTTCAGCGGTTTAAGCGTGAAGGGGTAACAGACAGACAGACAGACACACTTTCGCATTTATAATATTAGTGTGTGCAAGTGCACACCCATTCCAGATAGCACTGTTATGTCATAAATAGGTATTGTAAATTATGACATCGCGACAATAACTAAATTCTTAGCCATTGTCTTGGTTAAAACCATATCGACCCACAATATACTAGTATCTTATGGCTATCCACACAGAGAGAGTTAAAGAAATGTGGGCACAGATTTACAGAATAAGTTAAGAAAGTCTTCAAACTACTTTTCAGATAAACTTCATTACGATTCAAGAGCAACACCATTGTTGTATTCTTCCTTTTATCTTCTAGATATCGTGACGCTATATTAAAGGCATTATATTGGTATGTACAACATATTCTCGATACGCTCAATTATATCTTCATCGTATATCTTAGGGTATAAAGCACTACCTAGAACAAATTGCATCCGAGATCTGGAAGTATAACACGATTCTAAGCTTACCTTTGAATTTCATGGCGATGCCATAGTCGCTAAAGCATCTAAAGCACTAGGCTTCATAATGCGGCTATCCAAGTGCTTCACTCAAGCCAAAACTTTAAAAATTCTTTACAGTACCTTTGTTAGAAGCCACTAGGAATACGCGTCTGAAATCTGGAATCCATGTTATCACAAGTACATTGATCGTATAGAGAGCATCCAGAAAAGGTTCATCAGTATTTGTGTTATCATCAGAATGTGGCCCTACCGGTCTGAAGATTACCTCAACCTCTGTAAGAAGTATCATATATTACCCCTAATAAATCTGCGAGTAATCTCTGATTGTATTTCATTACTTGGAATTTTCAATAATTCTATTAACAAATCCGATATTGTATCCAAATTTTATTTTAACGTTCCTGGAAGGTCGAAGCGATGGAACGCACCGTTGCGTCATGCGTGTTTCTCCTACCTCTACGAATTATAGGCAAAATTCATTTATAGTGCGTGCAAGTAGTAACTTTAATGACATATGTAAACAGCATGATTTTGATCCTTTCATAAAGTGTGTATCCTCGACCAGAAAGTGCCTGAGCCTTAGCTTTTTTAATTAAGGTTTTATTTGACAACTGTTTTAGCTGCCACTGACAACGCCGTGGAAGTGGCAAAGTTTTGGGAAAAAAAGATTTAAAATACAGTCGTGCCAGCGACACGAAGAAGAAGAAGAATTAAGGTTTTGTATGTTCAGGTTTCTATTCTTGTAGTGAATATGAAATGTGAATTTAGTTTAAGCTTGATTGTTATACTGTTTTTTTCTCTCTTTTTCTTTTTTTGGTAGCTGTGTTGTGTTGTTCACACTCTTTCTTTCCAATCTGTTTTTAGAAGTGATGACACATGCTATTTTTTATTCTGTTTGTTTTAGCTGTAAGTCATCTAATGTAAATAAATAAATAAATGTAAGATATCTACAATACCAAGTTAAGAATTTCTAAATTTACCGCAGAGACAAGACTTATAAAAACTAGCTTCAAACTTCACGTACTAATCTCAGATATACTTTAGATAAAATTGTGGTATGATTTTACAAACTTAGTATTTAAAACAGATGCAAAATAAAATGGACATAATATGGCTATTTGGTCAGATAATCAGCCTCGAGCAGGCGCTTTAATTATTATTCATCTTCAAAAGTCAAAGTGACACTTCGTCGCATTGTCATTATGAACCCCGAGGACGCAGTGACTGCAGTGGAAAGGGCTGTGGTAGAGAACCCCAAGTAAGGGAAGAGCTAGGCAAGATCGGAAGATTCTTCCTTTTCAATAAAGGAGTGGTAATTAAACCTATCCTAAGCGACACATTATTTTTTTCCGACATCCACGCGAACGAAGTCGCGGGCACAGCTAGTAAATAAATAATAACTCTACCGTGCTACAGGCTTGTGCCTATGGAATTCAATTTACACAAAAGTAGCAATTTTTTTTCTAAATATTTGTTACGCTGGTCCTTATTTTTTTTAAATCATATCATTCTAATATTTTATATATTAGTAACATGACTTTGTTAAAAATGTCATTAGTTAGTGTAATTTTTTTCCGCACTTAGCTCATGGTGTCGTGGCGTCACATTATTGATATACATAATATTTTGGCTTGAAATCTGCATTGAAGCCCAGATATATTTGGAGCAACTTCAGTAGTGTAGTGGTAGGTACCTGTGCTGCGCGCTGTACTGTCGCACGCGCTCGCCCTTGAGCTCGTTGAGCTGGTCCAGCAGCACGCGCTTGACGCGCTCCACCCAGGCGCGCTTGACGTCGGCGCTGGGCGCGGTGAGCGTGTGCACCTCGAGGCGGCCCTGGCGCCACACCTCGAACTTGCGCACGTCACCCTTCACCGACTCCGTCAGGCCGATTTGGGACATCTGTATGGGGAAAACATGGTGCTGTTGAGGTTTACCAATGAAAAAATGTATCCGTTACATTGTTCTTTACTCTTTCCAACAGTTATTACAAACAAGAAGAAACAAATAAAATAAGATTTCTAAAAGGTGTGCGCACTTCGCGGCATTCGTTCAATGTCTACTTCTGCTTATTATCTACATTGCTCTGACAGAAGCATATGTCCTTGTCGTGGCGTGCACTTTTCGTCCGCACACCGTATCTTTGTTGCGGCGTCAGCAGGTGGAATTTCAGTGATATTGAAGATATATACCAAACGCCGAATAACTACTTACAGAATACCCCCAAGGTACTCTCTAAGTACTGTATTCTCTTCCCAAAATCAACTTCTGACTTCTGATGGTAACTAGCAACGGAACCTATGCACTCAACTGAATCTACGTGATGGCAAAGCAAGAATTGAAACCAATCGCTTAACTCAGAAAAGCAATCATTCAAATCAACACCTTTTAACAAGTTTCACAAATGATGACGGATTTGAGCCAACCATCAACTAAGTACAACTAATGCAAATTATTTATTTCAATCACATCAGTCCTTTAATAAAAAAAAACATATTATTTTTTACGTGGCAACAATTTAGTAACCTGAATGATACTAAACCTTTGCGAATTAGCCTACTATTATCTCACCTGTAAGTCATGTTTGAAGTGATATGTGGCCTTATTATGACTGTTCTTGGTGCCAGGCTTGCAGAACAGCATGGCCTTCTCGTAGAGGAAGATGTGTCGCCGCCGCGGACGTATCCTGAGTCGTATGTCACGTTTGTTCTCCGATACCACCAGGAAAGAGCCCTGCATCAGCAGCTCGCCTTGCTGACTTAGGTCCACCTGGGAATGAAAATATTATAATAGTAGTATTAGTAATAACTGCGCCACACGGTTTCGCCCGCATAAGTGTCGATCCCGTGGGAATATCGGGATAAAAACTATCCTATGTCGTTCCCCGGGATGCAATCTATCTTTCTGCCAAATTTTATCGAATTCCGTTCAGTGGTTTAGGCGTGAAAAGGTAACATACAGAGAGACAGACAGACAGACTGGGTTACTTTCGAATTTATAATATTAGTATGGATTCAGTAAGTATTTTGGTGATATCTGCTTCGTTAGGAATATCTCTGACTATTTTATGTTAAATTATATTGATGAGTAAAAACAAACAGAAGTGCGGGAAGAAGAGTCCAACAGTGAACTTAGCCGGTAGGGTCTATTTCAATGTACGGATAGGCACTAGCAGCCAGATAGATTCAAAAATGGATTGGAATGAGTATTAAATTATCTACTACATTAGTTAACTGAAACTTTTATGTTAGTGGTGCAACAGGCCGTAACTGTGATTATATTTAGGGGCTTCTAGTTAAACTGGCAGCCGACCCCAACCTTGTTTGAAAACGACTGGGTGAACTATAAAGGAATGATGGACTAGGTAAGCAGCGCCCTAAATTTATTAACAACTTAATTGAAATAAACAAGCAAGATGCTAGCTTTAACCAGTAACATTCAAACAATAAACCTATCAATCTTATGAAAGTGGCAGGAAAATCAGCAGGTAATTCAGTTTATAACTGTATCGCATGCCGTAGTGCAAACATGCATACGTTAATGAGCTAATCTTCTGGTCTATAATGACATGCTTGACTAACTGTACCTTGATTTCGTTATTACTTTGCATGCTAATTTGAGCCTTATAATATGAGGCCTATGAGGGTATTATTAAGTTATTAACTAAAAATGATTTATTACAAACGTAAATTTCTACAAGGTTATATTTGGGTATTATCTTCTACCAAAACATTATATGGCGTGCGAAAAGATAATGGTAAAGGCAAGATGATGGTATCTTTAATATTCTTTAGCAGAATTTCACGCTCCACCTCAGTTCTTCGAAATTCCTTAATAATGTAGTTCGAAGATCGTTTGAGAATCGTTTATATTGATTCTAAAATTGCTGTTGACACGGAACTGCTCAATTTACTATTTCGATCCGTCCCAGAGGATAGGCAGAAAGCGACGATGGTTATTGGCAATATTATAGCAGCACATTATCCGGTCTCGTCTGATATAATAGTTTTAGAGGACCAATCTATACTAATATTATAAAGCTGAAGAGTTTGTTTGTTTAAACGCGGTAATCTCAGGAGCTACTGGTTAGAATTGAAAAATTCTTTTTGTGTTGAATAGTCCATTTATCGAGGAAGGCTTTAGGCTATACAATATAACATCACGCTATGACCCTTAGGCGCTGAGCAGCGGGTGACACCGCGGGGAACAGCTGGTATTAAATAATTTGGTTACCTACACCATATCAACCGAACGAATTTGGATGAAATTTATTTATTGGCGATTATATTATGCATTAGCACAATAAACAACAAAGATAAGTACCCTTTTTGCTTAATCATGCATATTAAATGCAACTGCTAGCAAATAGACTCGGTGTAATTCTTCAATGCAATACTTACAGGGACGCCAGTGATGGCGATCTGATGCATGGAGTCATTGACGCACTTGAGTACCACAAGCATACAATCTAGCGCTGATTGTAGACCCGTCGTCATCGACCCGCACTCGCCGTACCGAAGCAGATCCTGCAAACACAACATCATGGTAAGCATTCAAACGAACCGGTAAAATGTTTTGCTCAATTCTTCCTGTACATATGCAAACTTAAACGGTAAAATGTGAGTAATATTGTGGGTGGAGTTTATCGAAACCATATTGGAATATAAAAATAGCAAATAGGAAATATAATGACAGTAGATATTGACAGTAAACCACATGAGGGCGCGTCTGTCAATGATATAATCAGAGCGAGGGTCATAAGATTAGTCATGTTTAGTTCATTATTTATTTACTGAGCATAGGGCGAAACTATATAATCGATGATCAATATACTATGCTAGGCAATATACTATGTAGGCTCAATAGTTGTAAAAAATCTGCTTGACATAGCTAGACGGACTCACGGCTGGCCGCGTACACAACGAGGTGACCAAAGATCATCTTCTCGAGAATTAACGTAAAGAAACGAACATTGGAAATTTGAAAGTATTTTATTTTTATTTATCGGATTGGGGAGGCCTTTTTTCCAGGCGTGACTCGTGAGCCCATAAATTCTACCATGAAAAAATGTCCTCAATTTTAAATAATGAAAAACTCGTGCCGTATTTATCTCTGATGACAGGAGCAGACAGAGAGCTTGACAGACATAAGCATTGCTGTCGGTTGAGGACTCTTTTGCTAAATGGACGACTGTTAAAATTTTACCCAGTAGTACTGACCTTCAGCAGCAGTTGGTACTTGGTGATCCGCTGCACCGGTTTCAGCAGGTATGCTGCGAGAGGAAGCTTGTGTCCCAGTCGCAGCTGACAAGCTTGTAGGAATAGATGTGTGTCCACAAGTGTCTCGCGCAGCCGCTCTGACCGCGGGATGTTCTGGCAGTAGTAGCTGTATAGCCGGAAGAATGTATCCCTCTGATGAAGAAAACAAAAACATTGAAAAAGAGGAAGACCTTATTGATAAAGAAGAAGAATAAAAGTACCGACTCTTTAATTATTATTAATAAACATTTAATGAGTTAATTCAGACAAGCAGAAGGTAACTAAACTATTTATTAAACGCGTCGTGGCAGAAGTCAGTCATGAATGGTATGAATAACAGCAATGGTCACTAGAGCATAACCAACTAAACAGCACAAGTGGGAATGTTTAGGTATACACATTATTGTAACCGCAAGATCGGATAATGCACTGAATTAATTTAAAAGTGTTGAAATGGTAATTTTAAGTGGAAACGGAAAGGTTGTAGGAAGCGATCCGTGAGTTCCTTTAAATAGGCTGATATTTAGCAACACAGGAAACCGGAATTATGAAGGTCTTAATTGTATTTACGGACGATAAAATTACAAATTATTAAAGATCTTATGACGAGAAGCACACGTGATTGTAAATAAACGTACCTTTTCAACAAAACATAAGGCAACGAGTTCTGTCGCAGAAATAGATTTCTCTAAATCTTTTAGGAACACGTCTTGGTGGAATGTGAACAGTTCGTGTAAGTTGCCGAACAACACGTCGGCCTGGCCAACTAGTGCTGCAGGCAACAGGTGCTGATTTTCTGGCTTTTCGATCTCTTCTTTGTAACCCTAAAAAGAGAAAAAGTAAAATAATTATAACTTTAGCAAAATTAAAAGATCGGGAATCTGTTATTAATCGCAAAAACTGGTGTACCGTGTTGAGGAGTGATGTACAATGGCTAATAGTATCACACCAGTCCTGCAAGCGTCTATCGTAGTCTTCATAGATGGTCTCTAAGCATTTACATTCTGAGGGCGTCAAACTGTGATTCATCTTCCAAAACATAGTCTTCTTCTTTAACACCTGTAGCGTCGACGTCCAATTACTAAATGTTTGGTTGCGATTTAAGCTTTGCGTCTTTCTTTTATCATTAACGTTGCTTCGTTTTTCATTGCAAATTCGTGAAGCGTATGCGTAACTGTAATGATTATTAGTTGTAGATTTGAGACATTTGTTTGGTTTCCGACATGACAAGGTAGAGTGTAAGCTGCGTACATAACTATCGGTGTTACTTCTTCTACACATTGTTGAATCTCTTTTACTGCTATGCGTGCAGTGAGACACTGATGAACAATGATGTTTTATAGTGTGGTTCCACTCTTTCATTATTCTTTTGTAATCTTTGAGGATACTTGACAGGATATCCCCTGAGTCTTTACTGCTTCCCATTGTATTTCTTAGCTCAGTACAGCTGGATGACTTTAACTGGGAATCTTTTGAAACTACTGAGCTAGACAAATATTCAGGTGTTGATAGGTCCACATCTAGGCACCCATAGAGTGGGTTCTTTACCAATTCTGGAATATCAAGAACTGTATGTGCAGATGTCGTGAGAGATTCTCCGGTTGTGTCCTCGGAGGCAGTGACCGCGTCGGAATCCGGCAAGTAAGTTATTTTTTCCTCACTTTTTTGCGTGTACTCGTAACCGGGTAGTGTTTTACCGTAAAAGAAATTTCCAGTAAACGGTTCCATACGCACCGGTTTGATATTACTCGGGTTAAATTTAACACGACTACTTTTTCCCACATCACTCACTGATTTCTTACACTTTTTGCCACGGAGCTTCCCTCTTTCGAACAGAGATATTTGGTTAGTGTAGTCACTGAAGAGCGTGGAATCGGATGCGGCTCTGGCGAGTCGTTTCTTCTTCTGCGGGGTGGGGTTCTCGTTTTTTCTGTAGTACCACGAGTAGGAAGTGCCGACGCTGAGATTCGCGGAAGATTTATGGAGGTCGTACTTTCCATATTTCATGGTGCAGAGGGAGGCGAAGTGTAACAAGCGACCGAGAGCCTGCACTGGCGTGCAGCTGGCGAATGAGTAGCCTGCATTGCGTTCCGCTCGAGGGGCTGACGCAGTCGGTTGCGTGCGGTGCATCCAGTGCACTAGATAGATGTACTGAGCCGTCTCGCCGCGAGCTGTGCGGCGGGAGGGACACAAACATTTAGCGCACGCACTACATACATGGCAGTGGCACATTTGTTTTTCAGAGCGCGGCGATGGCATGGAGATATATGCATGTGTTTCATTGGAACTAATCTTCCGTAACAGTACGTTGATTTGATCTAAATAACATCCATGTACAGTCAACAAAGGAGATAAGTATACAGGAGCATCGGATATAGTTGAAGTTTACTAAGAAACCGATGGATGTTCTGGACTGAAATTTAATTTAATAAATGGGCTGTTTGTTTTCTATTAATAAAATTAAATTTTATTCGAGAACATCCATCGGTTTCTTAGTAAACTTTTACTATATCCGACGCTCCTGTATACTTATCTCCTTTGTTGACCTAATTTGCTGCTATCTACCAGGCCCTTTTATTGTGATGTATGACGATAACTAAAACAGTAAGTTATTTATTACTACATTACATGTGCATCTAGTTTGGATAAATTTATAGCGTCTTATTACTTATTACGATGAATTATGATGATATGACTTTCTTTACGAATTAATGACATGCACCTCGCGTGCCTACAGTATGATTAATTTCGCCGGTTATGACAGTTTTTGGTTTTATGGTTCATTTAAGTGGTGTGTCATATAGATACTTAAAAGCGTAGCCATATTGGGCAGAGCTATCACCACTGTTGAGTTACGTGGTCCTGGCACCAGAGAAAGGCATGTTTGCTTTCGCTTCGTATTCCAATTTTGACACTATGAGAGAGTTCGTTCAACAGGCTAACGGTCTTGTTTTTATTTATAGACATTTGAAGCATGACGTCAGGAGACAAAAAGTGTGAGCATCCGTTTCAATGAGTTGCATCCTTTATCCTGGCATCTGGGCCGCAAAAAATGCAACGCTGGATGTGATTTGTCAGCTGTTGTGGAATTCCGTATCCGATTTATTATTAGATTGATGAATTTGTTCTTAAGGTGAATGCTCCAACCAGCCCGCGAAATTCAAATTTTCTTACGTTTATTTGCAATTTGCAGGCCAGTGCTAGGTTGTATGTTGATTAAAATATTATTCGCGGCTGTAAGACATATGTAGTTACAGAATTATAATCATCAAAATCATCAATAAAACGCTCTAAGTTCATAAAGCTGTAGGAATTACTTTTTCTGTTTTTTTTTTGTTCTTATACCTTTATGAAGTTGCTTTACATACGTCTTACAGCCACGAATAATATTTTAATCAACATACAACCTATCACTGGCCTGCAAATTGCAAAAAACGCAAGAAATTTTGAATTTCGCGTAGATTTATAGTAGTCATCGCTTCTAGTTGTAAGCTATTATTGACGGGCTTCTTACGATTATTTTTGTTATTGTAAGTAGGTAGTGTGGGAACTCACAGAGAGTATGGAGCCGAGTTCCTGCACGTAGACGCGCTCGGTCTGCATGAGCTCAGCCAGCACATGACCGCGCCGCGCCCGCCGCGCCTCTGCGTCTTCTCCGCCCGAACTCTCCGAACCACCTGAAGTCTCCATCTGTTCATCACAATAAAACGATAATTAGTACTGCATTATCATAATGATTAAATGTCATTAATGGTACAATACATGTAGTTTAGAAGTAGATATACAATAAGTGACTAGCATAACATAAAATAAAATTTATTGTGGTTAAGTATGGCCTAGGTACTACATTAAGGAGAGTTTGGCAAGGAACATAAATCTACTCTATAAATAGATACGAACCTATTACAGACATAATTTAGTACAGACACGGCTACAGAACTACATTTTAAGTCAAGATAGAAGCAATTATTGGAAAGGTCTAAAAAGCTGATTTTCATTTCTCTAGTCATTGTAAATAAAGCTTACGCACCACTTCCTTTCGTAATGTAAAGTTGTCTATCCCATGTCCCTTGTTGCTCATATACAATAATGTGGAAACTTTATAGTTTCCAATATGAAACATAGGTAGGTAGGTCTGTGGTAGAAAATTACTAACTTTGAACCAATCACTGTAAGACCAAATAGATAGCTTCTATATAGGTTGATGATGATGAACTCCGTTGTTTTACGTACATACAAGTGTATGTAAAACAATAGTAAGTATATATGTAGATGTAATCACCGTTTTCAGCAAACAATAGGACAGTCTTTTCAACACTTTGGCTAAATAACTAGGTAGATGTTACATGTTAAAAGTAATTTTTTCACAATAGGTAATATTTGCGCAGTAAATATGTGAGTACCTCTGAAAGCCTCATGAAACTCACAAAATTAAATAAACCTATAAATTAAACAATAAAGTGTTTGTTTCATTCCGTCTTGTTAGAGTTAATGTGTTTAAGCTTTACATTTAATACGTAATTTTTGTGAAAACACTTTGAGACGCGCTACTTTTTGACATTTTTGTTGTTGATAGTCAAGATGTCGACGACATTGGTCTTGACATTCTTAAAATTTAAAAAAGATTAGGGCAAATGTCTGTTTCTTGAACATGTCTTAGCCAACGAAAAAGATTTTAAGGGCAAATCTTTGGTAGGTTATACTAAATACCTAATTAGTTAAGTAATTTGTTTAGATATATTAGCGAATCCAGTGAGCTTTTCTCAACAAAAATATGTAAGTAATACCTAGGTAACAATACGAGTAGACGCATAAAACGTGTAAACCGTTGTCCGTTGTGTGAAATCTACTGACAATAATAATAAGCTTCTTACTCAAGATTGGAATTCAGCTGAGCAACAGTTAAGTGAAGAGTTTAAGGTGAGCAGCTAACTTGTTGAGTGCTAAACTTTATAGGACGACATTATAACGCTTGTTAAGTGTGCAGCTAAATTACTTACAGGTTTATGTTGTACTGAAAATTCTTTAACAATTTTATATCCAGTTTTGAGCACAACGTTTAACGTATCCATAGTTAGCAAACAACTTGGCTGTTATCACAAAAATAAACACACGTAGGTAACACAAAAATCACTTAAGTTGTCCACTGTAAAGTGTTTTCTAGAATATTTTTAGGCGTAATCAGTTTGTTTAAAGTTGAACCCGAGCACATGGTGTCTGTGTCTGTTAAACGTGTGTAAGAATAAGGAACTGATGGCACTGGGCCGGGATGAGAAGGGGCCGCGGGAATACGTTGGGACCGTAAAAAAAGTTGTATCCTCCACTTTTGTGCAGTGAAACTGGCACGGTAGATGCTCTACTTTATTTATACGGCGATAAAAGGGACATCGACGGTTAGCCGTATAAAAAGCTTGTCAACTATGTATGTAGCCTCGTTTTATGTTTGATTTATTAAACGGTTTTATTTTTATTCATATAATAATGTTACACGGAAATAGATGCAAGGTTGTAAATTCAGTTGGATGAACGAACGTGAAATTAAATAGCACGTGCTATTTATAAAGATTAAGAGATGACTATAAGTAAGTATGAGGAAATGTCTCTAAGCTATAAAACTGCGTTTAAGTGTGAATAGTAAGAAATGTAATAAAAGTGTTGCGTCGGTTTTGAAATATTCTTTGAGTACTATTGACGAAATCACAATTTACGAAAGCTACAATAAGTATTGGGTTGGGTTAGCCGTTTGCCTTATAGAATAACTCAGATTTGTGGTTTCGCTCGTTGCAATTGCGTAAATAAAATTTTAGCATTCGAATAAATTCTGAAAGCTTTGCTGTCTTACATAACAGCTGAAGATGCTTTTTTTTGTGTTACTAGCAGATAAACAAGATCAATCATTTGTGTAATAGGCAGCTGTGATGTGTAATAGACGGACACGTACACACAAAATAGAATGTTAATTATGAATTGAAAATGTTACGGATCCTTGACCATTTGATTTTATCTCTTATTAATAGAACTCTATAAGCTCAAATAGAATGTTACATAACAAGATAAGAGCGCATTAAAAGATATAGTAGATATTACTATACCCGAATCGGTTTAGCGTGGCAATAGCGGTCATTGCCCTTACCCTAATATGTCTCCGTAGGAACCCAAACAATCCATAATATTAATATTATAAATTCGAAAGTAACTCTGTCTGTCTGTCTGTATGTTACCTTTTCACGCCTTAACCACTGAACCGATTTCGATAAAAATTGGCAGAGATAGATTGCGTCCCGGGGAAGGACATGGGATAGTTTTTATCGACATAGGTACCTCGCGAGCGAAGCCGCGGGCGGAAGCTAGTAAACTATGTATGGTTTTCCGTTATTGGAAAATGTTGAAGATCACGATAGATATTGATTCAGACGTTAACGGACTTTATTTCAGATTAAAAAATAAATAATGCTTGAAAAAAAAAACGCTCTTTCTTTCCAATCTGTTTTTAGTAGTGATGACTTGTAATTGGCTGTCAGTCTCACATGCTAGTTTTTATTCTGTTTGTTTTAGCTGTAAGTCATCCATAGCAAATAAATAAATAAAATGTAAATGGGGCAACGACCGCTATTGCCACGCTAAAGCGATTCGGGTATACAGGGTGTGGCGTAAATAGTAGTCCACCTTTAAGGAGTCGATATACCAGATAATTTACTATAACATATTATAATTTTAACCATTTTTACCCAAGGGTTCCGAAAATATTTTTTTTTTGTTTTTTATTGACGAAATTTCTACCTTTTGTTACAAATTTGGTTGTGGTTTCAACAAAAACCATTATTTATTCATTTTGATTTCTGTTAATTGCTGTTGAATACAGAACTATCGTGTAAAATAATGGTTTTTTAATGTCAATTTAGAGCTTTTGGAGTAAAAGTTAGTTCTTTTCTATTTTAACCCTAATTTTTAGCATAATCATGCAAATTCAAGAGCGATTTGTAATAAAAAATGCACTAAGTACTAAAATGGTTAAAATTGTAATATGTTATACTAAATTATCTGGTATATCGAATCCTTAACGGTGGACCACTATTTACGCCACACCCTGTATGCATGTACTTATAGTACTCTAAAGTTATACTTATGTCGTTTCTTTATGAATTTTACTGGGTATCTACATTTATACAGGGTTATTGGTAAAACATTAACAACCTCTTAAGAGGTCATTGTACTCATCATTATGAATAACTTTTACGATGGGACCAATCCTGAAATCGCGAAAAATAAATCAGCTGTTCCCTACATTTTGACGAGTTATACGTACCTACATAAATGTAGGGAACAGCTGATTTTTTTTTCGCGATTTCTAGTTTGGTCCCATAGTAAAAGTTGTTCATAATGACGAGTACAATGACCCCTTATTAAGAGGTTGTTAATGTTTTACCAATAACCCTGTATAAGGTGTTTCAAAATTAAGCCAACAAACTTAAAGAGGTATTTTAGACCATCGAACTGAACAACTTTCACTATATGACCATCTCTGAATTCTCGAAAAAAAAATTCGAAGCTGTTTCATACATTTTGGTCAAGTAGGTATTGAATTTTTGTATTAAACAGCTGATTTTTTTTTTTCGTGATTTCAGAATTGGTCCCATAGTAAAAGTTGGTCAGTTCGTTGGTCTAAAGCGCCTCTTAAAGTTTGCTGGGTTAATTTTGAAACACCATAATAATAAAATAAGTAAATACTTAGTAGTTTTTTCCGAAAATCGTAATTTCTCAAAGTAGAGCAGTGTTCCTGCTGGTGGCAGTACAACGGTAATAAAGGGCGGCGCGGCGTGCAGCTACGTGCGCCATCACTACACCAAGCACGTTGTACGAACACTCGTCTGTGTGTGAGTATGTATCTACACGTCTGTGCTCGTGTTTGTAGGCTACCACCACCTGCCAACATCTTTGTAGTTCCAAGGGTCTCTCTCTACACGTTTTGTACTCAACGCTATTGATCTCACATATTCAAAACGCGTTTTTACCTCGTTTCTCTGAAACATCTGTGGATTTCCTTTGTTTTGTGTACAATTCGGACAAGAGGTTGAGCACGTGCTGGTGGGAATATTATCAGTTTGTATTTGAGAGCGAATGGCGAAACGGTCGGTTAGATGTGACAATAGGTTTTGGTATAAAAGATCAAGGTTAAAACATTATAAATGACGGTCATGTTAGGTACCTATTCCCGTCTAGATATTCATTTCGAGTAGGTAATTATGACGTTGTAAAGCGAATAAATGATTCATTATAATTAAGTATACCTAAGCCTTCGATCAATATTGATCGAAGGTATAAGCACAGATATATAATAGTAAGTCTGTGAATATAAGCTATTCATATTTGCATAATAACATGTAGGTAAGTACTTAATTAAAAAATATTTATCTGTTTGGTGATTTATCATTATCCTGCCTGTTATATTGTGGGATATTATCATATATTAACTATATTATTTATGAGGTAAGTACCGCAATGTAAATAATGTATATCAATTAAATTCATGATTGTATGAAGTCTAAAGTAAAACATGGCATATGATATAAGTTTGTCTCCGACAGAATAAAATATAATAAATCCATAATAAGGTTTACAGTAATTATCTCAAATTTATTAAATCTTCAATTCCTGAACCTCACATTCATTGCAAGCAACTATGCAATAAAAAATAGTCAAATATTTACTAAGATACATAACTTTACTTCTACTTGTACGCTGATATAGTAGATATTGTATTTTTAGTTACAGCTAGAATCAATTCCATTTTCCAAAAGAAAATTAATTTTAAAGAATTTTGTATTTTTACTAAACCAAAGCAACCATTACGGATCGAGTAAATGCCTAAGCCTACATTTCTTTGATTAGTACCTAATTAGGTACTAACAGTAACACATTACTTACCTAATACCTAGGCTAAGTGGCATTAGTTACGGTATAAAAACGATTAACAAAGTTACTCCGCAGTAAAAACTAAGTAGGTAGTCGTTTTATAATGTCAAAGTCGTTAAATTTTACTTTCGCGTGAAAAGTCAGGCATTTTTAAAGCCATTATTTTTTAAATGCTTTGTATACGTCCAGATGGAATCATTCCTAAGGCTAAGCAAGCCGCACGATTTTTTATCGTGCGATAATTTTGTCGCAGGAATGCAACGTATGAGTTAGTAGGTTCGGCAGTGCGCGCACATTCGAGTAATAAATAAATCGCAGCGATTTTAAAATTGTAATTTGTCACAATTTGCTGCGTTTGCTCGCGACGCGATTATCGCGAATGTAAACTACACCGTATAAATTGTATTGCGCTGCGACAGAAAAATCGCGCACTCGCTTGGCCATATTTTTGCCTACCCGTAAAGAGGTTTGCTTTGATATCATCAACATTCACTTGCCCTTATCCCAATTTATTTGGGGCCGCGGCCGTCGCAACATGTATTACGGTCGTCATCTCAGTAGTCACTCCCTTTCCAGTTAGGTATATCATTTTTCACACACTACACAGTCCATTCATTGATTCTTTGGTCTTCCCCTACTCGTAGAGCCGTCCTTATATGAAAGTGGACGGCTGACTAATAGGGAAGTATGGGAGAAAAAGATAATGTTGCGCCGATCCCAAATAGATTGGGAACTTTCCTGACGATATTTTCCTCATTCCTCCGCATAACATGCCCATACCATGGTTTGTTTGGTAGCTGAGAATAAAATGAAGTGGTTTGCTTTGAAAGATGAAAACAAAATAAAAGGCAAAACATCGAAAGTGAATCTTACTTTACTACTAGCTGAATTAGCATGGGTTTTCATTAGGTAGGTCTTATAAAAATAATGTAATTTCTAATTCACATTCCAGATTGTTCTCGGTCTGCTATCATATCGCAAGCGAGATTTGATGCGGTGTAGATGAAAATAAGGCGGCTTTATTAATCCATGACCCACGACAGTAAATGCACTTGCACTGATTGACCATATTATGCGTTCAATTGCAGCGCGGCGGCTGCGCGCACGTCGTGTGCTGTGATTCACAATGGACTCGATGAACTCAGTGTGTGATGCACTTATTTAATTGACAATGACTACAATGTACGTACCTATACACAGTAATATAAAGCCATCCTTTAGTAAGAAAAGAGGCGTTACTGTTTGGAAGTTCGGTTCAGTAAAGCGATGGCGTTGACCTCATATCGTTTACACGTCGCTCTTTCGTACACACAGCGTAGTAATTTCAGTAACTTGAACGAAAACCCTACAATGTATTTTCCTAGAAAATATTATTTCTCTTCGTTCGTTTTCGTCATGATTTTATTATCTAGTTATAAAGCCGTAAAGTAACTAAATAGCGGTCGCACTTTACCGTAGCGTCTTCTACGCAGCACCGTCGCAGCTTCTACGCGGTCCTACGCAGCGAATTCGCAGCTCCTACACGCGCGCTACGAGCCTACGAGCCGCCTACGAGCGCTACGCGCGTGTCGGAATATGATAAAATGAATTTTCAATTTCATTATTTTTCAAAACTGTCGCAGTATTTCTAGACGAACTATGAATTTCGAACGAAACCTGGGATCTGTGAGCCAATCTTGATAAATAAAAAAACTTATCTTACTTTCACCTAAAAAATGATAACTTATTTATAAAATTTTACTTAAAATATTTCCTTGATTTTATATGATAATTCGATGTTTAAGCTGTTATTCTATATCATGGTTTTTATTTATTTTTATTATTTTTTTTGTCGCTCCATGTGAAATACTGGTATTCAGCTGCATCCGGTTAGACTGGAAGCCGACCCCAACATAGTCGGGAAAAGGCTAGGCAGATGATGATGATGCTGGTTTTTATTGTGACTTAAAAGACTACTATCACAAACAATAATCCTAGACGAAAAGTGGATATAATAATTAATATGATACTAGTTTTTAATGTTTATTACGATTCAGTACCTAAAAAATAATTACAAACAATTTTCAGAACTTTGGGTAGATGTAATAAAATAAATAAATAAAGATAAGTTATTATAAATAACAACATAACTTTTACTTTTCGATAAAAAATGAGTACGTACAAAATTATCGTAGTTTTAAAATGGTTCCACTACTTAAGATTTGTTTCTACTAACAAAGTTTTGTTTAATTACCTAGATTAATTAAATTATTAAATAATAATTTATATGACCATCTGTGATTAAACTGGGAAGTTTTTTAAACAAATGTGGTGAAAGATGGACTACCTGTACAATCAATCACGCAAGTAATTCATTATGTTTCTTACTATTGTTGAAAACTATTTTTCAGTTTGTGTTATAATTATGTCTTAATTGTCATATGTGTTAATTCCAATTAAAAATATTTAGGTTATGTTTTTTTTTGCGTTGATAAGGGGTTATAAACTAATACCACTAAGTTTGAGAAATGGTCAAAGAGATTAATGTGACAACAATAATTTACTTATGCTAATGTAAAATGTGTTGCTAATAGTTACTTAAGCAACTGTTGTATAATAAGGGGTATTTAAGACACGAATCTGGGTTTATCAAATGAGTGTTTTAATACCTAATTATGTACAGTTGCATACAAGACTTTATCTACTCCCATGATATGAATTCTCTATAAAAGGTTTTAACCATAGGGTATGAGTGTTCTAAGAACTCTATGTAAATTCATGGAAAGTTTAATTGCTGAGTATCAAAGCTTGTATCACTAATTTTTGTAAACAACAAAGTAATAAATGTTTGCAATACTAAAATCGAACAAAAATGGCGAGATACGACGTGAATAATTCTAATAATGTATAAGTTTTTTTTTTTAATTACGGCGCTATGCTAGTGAAACGCGCGTGCATGACAAAGTTCTTTTTTTACCCGATTACGGAGAAGCAAAAAGGAGGGTTATGATTTTGACCGGTATCTATGTATGGTATGTATGTATGTCCATCTGTTCCCTCGTAACTTCTAAACTTCTTGTCATAATTAGACAAATGAGGTCTTGATTGTCCGCTGGTTCTAGGCTAAGTGACGTCACACTAAATTCAATATCGCGCCCTCTAGTTGCATCCCCTTTCTAACACGCGCCTCCAGCATACACGCGCTTACGCTGCATCTATGCGAAGTCTAGACTGGGAAATCGTCGAGTTAGAAGGCACTATCAGTACTTACTTATTATCCTTTCATAAGAATTATAATTGATAGTTACCACATTTCTTAACATTATTTCAATAGGCAATAATTTGATTGATAAGACGTGATTTTTTCCGTTCTCTGTACAGGAAAAAGCTTTGCAGTCATTTGTCGCTTAACACATTTAAAATGAGCTTAGTAAATTAGTGTCAACGCGTCGCCTGAATAGCTTAAGCAATACAAAACCCAACTTTTAGCTGTTCCAAATTAGTAGCAAAATATTGAAATAATTATTTATTCTAATTTATCGGCACTGTCTTTCACTTCCGCGATATGTAGCAATCATGGCTGACATTAGCG
Source organism: Mesoligia furuncula (assembly GCA_916614155.1). Taxonomy (NCBI): domain Eukaryota; kingdom Metazoa; phylum Arthropoda; class Insecta; order Lepidoptera; family Noctuidae; genus Mesoligia; species Mesoligia furuncula. The sequence goes on from OU744794.1 coordinate 8,623,270, forward strand.
ACTGAAGAAATACGCTTATTAGGTAATTGTAGTCTTCATTTATTAACACATTGAAGGACACTGAACGAGACACAATAGAAGTTTTATTGTTATTACGTCTATAGGCGTTAAGTGTCCCGCAAAGAGTTAAGGATATTCATAATGAAATATTTAAATCAATGATACAATAATAATCTTGTCGTTGCGTACCTATTACCTTAAGGGTATATATAGATGGCAGTCGCATGCGTTGAACGGAAAGAAAAACAGTGGAGTGATTGGAGGTAAGTAAACGGGAGTAACCCAGTTTGTCATCTATTCTCATACATAGAACACAAACTAAGTAGTTAAACTATGACATGACATGAAGCCCAAATCGCGAGTTTCTCAACATATTCCCAGGAACAACAGTTGCAAGAACGTGGTGTAACTGGAACGCTCTCCCGTTACGCCGACCGTTACTGTGATCACAGCTATATGGAACTCACGTTACTTTACAAGGAATATTTATCTTAATTTTTTTTTTTTATTAATGCCTTTCGTAGAAGTGATATTTTGCAATTATTGGAAGACATTTTGTGGTTTACTGGACAACGCATGACGCAGACAATTTATCTAAATAATGTCTAATTGCTAAGTAGACGTTAACCGTTTGAAATACTACATTGATTTATTGATTTATTATTTATGAAACTGTATGTTGACCTCGATGTACCTACTTTATCTACTTACTGTGTCCCCTAGCAAAGGCGTATAAATTCATGCCTTCTTATTTGATTCATCGTTTCACCGCAGTTCATAATTAATATGGTAGGTACTTATTTATTTTTTATTTATTTTACCATTTATGTACACACATAATAAATAAACACACAAGAAAAAAAACAGAACAGAAAACTACTTAGGTACACAAAGGTGATGCTTATTCCATAGGAAATCTCTTCCAGCATATCTGCGATAGGACAATAAATAGAGAGATGTAGACAGCGTGTGAAAGAGTAAAGGAGACAAAAAAAAACATAAGATCATAAATAATTCACTCAATAAAACTAAACAAATATTATGAGAATATATTTACATACAAATAAACATACATACTTCTAAAATAAATATCAATAGAATGTACTATTTGAAGATGTTAGACGTGGATATATTTGGAAACAGTTTTTTTTAAATTTATTATTATAATAATATGTCTCATATGTCTCTAAATAAGTTACATAAGTAGTTTATTAGATTATTAGGTAACTGGGTAAGTAAGCGTATATACTCAACGCACGATTTTTTTTTTGTTATAATAAATCATGCGATAGTTTACATAATTAAATTTAAATATATACAAATTGTGTCAACAACGCAAGTAATTACTGCGATTAAAAAAAAATATTTGAGACGGAACATAATATATTGTATCTTTTGTAATATCTTCATACTTTTTACAACTTACTGCAGATTTAAATTAATCAAGTAACAGTACCTAAGTAGCTATATAATCATGGGAATCATATTTATTATGATGCTCTTCATGTATATTATGAACTAGCTTCTGCCCGCGACTTCGTCCGCGTGAAATTCGTACTTTCCTCCTAATATTTCGAAAATTTATGTTTATGATCTTAACATTTATTTAGATAAATAAGTATTCGGGCCAATTTTTAAGTTTATAGAACAAAGAGTTTTTGTACTTTTCAAATAAACTATATCCCCGCTTTTCACTCCAACAGGGATGGAATTTTGAAAAATCGTTTGGGATGCATGTGTTCATAACTTGACTCAAAGGCCCATACCCATTTTCGAGTTAATGGAAGCAAGCAGTAAAATCCAACCCATAAACTTTATTACTCTTTTCCAACTTGGTAGGAGTCGATTTTTGAAAAACCCTAAACACCCTTTTTTATTTTTAACCGACGTTAACAAAAGCAGGAGGTTCTCAATTCGTCGGAATCTTTTTTTTTATGTACGTTCCCGATTACTCGAAGACGGCTAGACCGATTTGATTTTTTTTTTGTTTTCAGGGTATACTTTCCAGGTGGTCCCATTGTCATCAGGTCAGGATCTGATGAAGGGATAATGGAGAAATCGAAGGAACTCTTTAAATATTATAGGCACACCTATAGCGATTTGGGCAATTTTTACAGTAACTCGTGCATTTGCTCTCGAAGGCACTATTTGGTGAAGTGGAACCGATGATGAAGACCACAGATGGCCACCGGAACTACTCCATAATAAGTATTTCACGGGTTGCGATTCGATTACTTTAACATGGTTGCTAAGTAATTTATGCTCGTCACAATGCGAATGGTGAAATGGAGCTGATGGTGAAATACCAGGAGAATTCCTCAACAATTAATGTCAGTCATGCATCGGGAAAAGCAATATTTTGGTAAAGGCGATGAGCAAGTTGATATTAGGATGTTTTAACTTAGATACATTATAAACAGACCCACTAAAAAGTGAGAAATAAAAACGTTATAACAAAAAAAAAACCGACCTCCAAAAAAACACTACAAAGTGAAAAATAACTTTAATTTCGGAAGTCGGTGGCAAAAAACTTAAATACAGATCCAAAGACACCGACTTCCGAAATTAAAGTTAGTATTTCTGGAAGTCTATAAAGTTTATAAACCAAATAAATAAGATTTTTCATATAAACAGTGTCCCCTCTTTTTATCCCCATAAGGATGGAATTTTGAACAATCGTCTGGGATGTTTCGATGACTTTTTTTTTTCGTGTGGCAAATCATCAAATGACCCCTCCCGCTCTGGGTGGAGCAGAAGGGAGTGTCAAACTCTTACTGACTAAAACCCAGCCATGTTCTTTCCTTAGCCTTTTATGTTCCGGACCAGCGGTAACCCTTTCGGACAATCCCGCTGACCCGGCAGGATGTTTCGATGACTCGACTCAAACATTATTTATACCAATTTTCGATCTAATCATGTAATAAAATACTCCCCTGTGAAATTGACTACCCTTTTTCACGCAGTTAGGGGTAGATTTTCGAAAAACCTTGATACACATTAGTCTTTATTTTTAGTTTTAAGTATACATACTCAGTTTCGAGCTAATCGGACAGCGCGTTAAAATTCTTCCATACAAATTTTGACACCCCCCAATCCCCAATCCCTTTTTAGAGAGTAGTTTAGAAAAACAAAAATTGCCAAACTTCATAATTTACTTAGATAAGTGTTCGTGCCAAGTTTCAAGGTTATTAACTCAAGGAATAAGATGTTTCATACAAACAAAATCCCCCCTTTTCCACCTCCTTAAAGGTTGAATTTCCAAAAACCCCTTCTTAGTGGATACCTACTCTTCACAAAAAACACACCCTCCAAAATTCATATCTCTAGGACCAGCAGTGCAGGCTGTGCGTTGATAGATTATATAATATAATTAAAAACAAAATGTCATTCCCCTTTTCACCCCCTTAAGAGTGTTTACGCCGTACGGCATTTCATACATACTTTCAAGCCCCTATTATTCGAAATTAATGAACCGATGTTAATTAAACTTCATACGCATTAGCAGGATACAAAGGTCCAAAAAGTTAGTAGAGAACATTTTCAAAATGTCTTATTTAAAAAAAGATAACTGGAAATCTCTGTTTCTATTGAAAATTTAAAATCGGTCTAATTTGGCTGTAACACTATTTTTCAAAAATGTTCTCTACTAACTTTTTAGAACTATGTATTTTGCATATGCGTACAAAGTTTAATTAAAATCGGTTCATTCATTTCGAAAAATAAGGGCTTGAAAGTTTGTATGAAATGCCGTACGGCGTAAACGCTCTTAAGGGTTGAAATTCTAATAATACCGTTGCGTTACCTTCCAACCATAAATAAGCCTAGATTTTTACGTTGCGTTACCTTTACGTTGCGTTACATTTTTACGTTGCGTTGCGTTACCTTCCAACCATAAGCCTAGATTGAATTTTGTGATTTTTACTTCGAAAATTAAGGACTTTCCATACACAACGCTGAGACACTTGTTAATTAATTTTAAATCCTCAGCCTAAACACAAAACTTGAAGATCCTAACTTCAAAACTGACAGACTTTCATATAAACTTCCATCCCCTATTTCACCCCTTTAGGGGTAGAATTCCCAAAAATCCTTTCTTAGTGGATACTTACTCCTTACAAAGAACAAACCCTCCAAGTTTCATGTCTCTAGGACCAGCGGTTTGGGCTGTGTGTTGATATATCAACAGTCAGTCAGTTTACCATTTTATATATATAGAAGATAAAGAAAATCGAGAAAAGAAATGCCTAACCTATACCAAATATAATACTTTTAATATTTATATACATACCCTAAATATTAATTAAGATAAGTATACCGAAAATCAGGGAAATAAGTGCCTAACCTATAATAAATGCTTACAATATTTATTTACAAACCCTGAATAAAAATTAAGATAAGTAAATACCCAAAAATCCAGGAAAGAACCGCCTAAGTCAGTATTCAAGTGAATCGCAATAATCGAAAGCAACTATTCGCCTATACTCTCCAGGATACGTGCGTTCGCTGAATAGCTTAACAAATGTTCGCCGTGATTCTTTAAATTGACATAACTTTTTTATTTATGAACCGATTGACATGAAATAAACACTAAATGTTAAGTGAAGCTTACTACAATATATTAGTGAAAACCGCATCTAAATCGAATAAGCCGTTTCTGATATTAGCGTGCACAAACACAGCAGACAAACAGACAAACAGATAAACAGACAAACAGACAAAAAAAAATTTAATTACAATTTCGGGTTCGGCATCGATATAATAACAACCACTGCTACTTTTTTTTAATATATTTCCATTGTACAGACACCACTTTTCTACAATTTTATTATATGTATAGATTACTTGTTTTATCGCACTAAATGGTCATTGACATAAAAAAAAAAACTGAAACAAGAAAGTTTGTATGATTAAAGAACCTCATCTACTTAGCCTGTGATGACTGAATCTAGATTTATCTCAAACAGGGATCTTGAATGTCCGTATTGTGTTAGTATTTCATACAATTTTAGCAGGTAATGAGGTAGATAACAATTTTAGCGTCACACGATGTTTCAGTAATATGTAGTTATTAGTACCCACCTAGTTATTATACAAAGCAGGAAGGAACTTCATAATCTTGCGGATGAGATTTTTGATAAAAGCTTAAACACACGCTAGTGTTGTAACTCAGAACTTAATTAAACCTTTCAATTCTTTCTACGGAGAGGCGAGATGAGCATTGTGCCAGATGAAAAAATAGAACCATGAAAACATTTGGTAACTACGCCAAATGTTTTCATGTATTTACGGCAGTGGTAACATTTTCGTTATCTTGTATTCTTCTATTTTACGATCAAATCAAATAATAAAGAGGCATGTATTAATCAAGATTAGGGATATAAGTGAATAAAGAAGAACTAAGAACAGATAATAGGGATCAATAACATGGATAATTGGACAATAGAGATAATACATTTCAACGATAAAATTTAAATAAATAGGCAAATGCGCCAGGTTAGTGACGATACATTAGTTACATCGAACAAACACTCACTGAGTTAAGTTTCCATGTCAGCTCTTCCACAACTTGAGCCCATCCCATTTGAAAACTCTTCACCCTGGGCAGATTTAAATGAGGCGTAGATCTGATCTCCACCTTCGGCGAGGTAGGTGTGGAGTCGTTACTCGAGACCCCAATTTCGGCTGTCGATGCCGCCTTTGGTTTCAGCGAAGCAGTTATCGAGTTCTTACCCGAAACTCCTATTTCGACCTTTAATGCCACCCTCGGTTTCGGCTTAGCACGTATCGAGTTATTACAAGAGGGCTTGGTTTCGAACTTCAATGCCGCCTTTGGCTTCGGTAAGTTAGGTATCGAGTCCTTATCCGTGACCCCCGTTTCGAACTTCGATGCCGCCTTCGGCTTCGGTAAGTCAAGTATCGAATTCTTATCCGAGACCCCCGTTTCGATCTTCAATGCCGCCCTTGGCTTCGGTATGTCAGGTATCGGATTTTTATCCGAGACCATCGTTTCAAACTTCGATGCCACCTTCGGCTTCGGTATGTCAGGTATCGAATTTTTATCCGAGACCCCCGTTTCAAACTTCGATGCCACCTTCGGCTTCGGTAAGTCAGGTATCAAATTCTTATCCGAGACCCCCGTTTCAAACTTCGATGCCACCTTCGGTTTCGGTAAGTCAGGTATCGAATTCTTATCTGAGACCCCCGTTTCAAACTTCGATGCCACCTTCGGTTTCGGTAAGTCAGGTATCAAATTCTTATCTGAGACCCTCGTTTTAAACTTCAATGCCACCTTCGGCTTCGGTAAGTCGGGTATCGAATTCTTATTCGAGACCCTCGTTTCCAACTTCGATGACGACTTCGGCTTCGGTAAATCAGGTATCGGATTCTTATCCGAGACCCTCATTTCGACTGTTAATGCTGCACTCGACCTCGGTGAAGCAGGAATCGAGTTCTTACTCGAGACTCCCATTTCGAATGTCAATGACACTTTATTGATCGTCACAACACTGTCACTTTCCGATAGTTCAGTTGGTCCTGATGACGTCATTGTAACATTGCTAGTTCTATAAAACTCCGTGTGGCATAGTTGCCGCGTTCACCAACATACGGAACTGAGTTTGGCATGAAGGATAATGCATTTTAATTATAAACAAACAGATGACATGGGCTCAAAAGTAATGTAGTAATCTAATTATTTGCAGATAAGTAAATTGTGTTAGATATAATGGCGTCGAAGTGTATTCTTCCGGTAACAATTAGTGACCATTGTAACCAGTTGAATACCAATATTGACAGTGGAATTTAATTATGATAATTTATAATCCCTGAGTTTGATATTCGCCGAGCGGCTGTGATTGAACATCCTAACGGGCATCTAAAAATGTGAAAGTGTTTCTCTGATTTAGACAAGTCGATGCCGATAAATGAATCTAACGTGTTATCAAGCTATAATATTGATGTTTAGTCTCCGTAATTCAAACCGACATCGATGATACTTACAATAACTATCCTAAAAAATGAAAAGAAAGATTAATTGTGGCAAACATTATGCAGAGAAAAAACATAATAAAAAAAACTGGCCAAGTGCGAGTCGGACTCGCACACGAAGGGTTCCGTACTACAAGGCAAAAACGCCGAAAAAAACATGTTTGTTGTATGGGAGCCCCCCTTAAATATTTATTTTATTTTAATTTTATTATTTCTTATTAAAGTTAAAATACAACTGAGTATTTTGTGAATATTTCAAGTGCCTACCTGTTGCCATTTTTGATATCGAGCAAAAAAGGGCAAAAAAATCGCGTTTGTTGTATGGGAGCCCCCCTTAAATATTTATCTTATTTTGTTTTTAGTATTTGTTGTTATAGCGGCAACAGAAATACATCATCTGTGAAAATTTCAACTGTCTAGCTATCGCGGTTCTTGAGATACAGCCTGGTGACAGACAGACGGACAGACGGACAGACGGACAGACGGACAGACGGACAGACGGACAGACGGACAGACAGCGAAGTCTTAGTAATAGGGTCCCGTTTTTACCCTTTGGGTACGGAACCCTAAAAAAGAACAAGTTGGTGGAAAATATGCGTCACATCCTTGCAAAACGGCCATTGCTCAGCATAACGCTACAACTCTATACAAGACAGAACCCCAGTGCTGTAACTATCATCTCTTGGAATAATTGGAAATACAAAAAATAAAGATTTATTCATTATTTTTATATTACAAAATCAGTAGTCAATACTTCATTCTTTAAAGTTATGAAAAAGATATGGCAAATAATAAACTTATGGATGACGAGAATATCGAAACTGTCGGAAATGAATTCGATTGACCTGGATGATGGCTCGTGGGCTCGTTCGTACCGTTCCGCGACTATGTTTTTGTTAGTCTCGATCACGGAGTAATCAAAACAACCGGTCTCGCGGAAACGAGCCAGGAAGTGGGACAGCGCTGTAGAAACTCGAAACTTTACATGCGCGCCGACATACAGACGACCTTCAGATTTGAATAAAATGAAAAGCCAACGACCGAATTCTCAAAACACTCTCTACAGTACCTACTGGTATATTTGTAAGGAACGTTTTGGTTATTTCTATAAACACCTACCTTACCTTCTGGTAAAACTCTGTTACTTAAATACTACGGAAGTGAACGAAAAATAAGTAATTAAAAGTAAATCACGTTATACAATGTTGAACCATCATAAACTTAACTCGTATTTATCTCATCACCATCAGCTATGATCATTAGACAATAATCATAATTATTTACATTTGAAAACAGCATAAACGGAACATTTAATTACTGGAGGCATAGAATCTGAATATATAAACAAAACACATAACATAGGGTAAGATGTAGGTACCACGGAAGTTCAGTTACATCATATACGTAGCAAAGACAGATATAATTGGCTTGAACTGTGACCTGAAACGAGGCACTACGGCAGACTTTCACACTGTTTTAAAGGAACTCCAAGTCTCGGATGTCGAGAAATAAATTCGCGTCCGCACAAGTAGAGCTATTGAGGGCTTGAGGGTCTACCGTGCATACGTACATATCGACTACCTTTATTAAGGTGAATTTTAATTATTCGGAAGAACAAACAATTATTACAATTAAATAGAACATAAGGAGTTATACAAATGTGCAACCAACAACGTGAATGATGAAAGTTGGATGATTGGATGGGGTCAACGTGATTTGAATTGGTACCTAAATGTTGTTGATCATGAGACCAGGAGGACCGAACGAAAACACAACCAGGGCACAGGACTAGACATATGTATATCGAACATGAGTAAAAGCAAGGAATGTGGAGGTATGAACGATCCCTAGTTAGTATTGCTAGCTGATCCTGATAGAGCAGTTTTTGAAGAACCCTGCACAAAAACTTAAAATAAACCAAAGCAATGCATGGAAGAGCAATCAAGATAAAGGTATTACGAAAGCACGTTCATAAAAACGTATTTGCAAGTAATACATTTGAATATTCATAGCTAGAAAAACGGGGTTTTGTTACCGGTAAATCATAGTTTTACAGCCATTTATACACACACATGCATGTTCCATTAAGTCTCTTTTAACGTAATCATACACTGTCTCTTGAACTGGTTTCACTCGTTTTGCAAACTCCAGAACGTAATCAATACCTTCATGCATTGCTGTCATGATGATAGTTCTGTTAAACCAGACTACAAGAAAGTAATTGCATCATTTTACTCTTTTCAGATACAAGTATTTACTAAAAGATATATAAACGCGTAAATAGAAAGGAAGCGTACTCGTATAATTGTAAAAACGTGTTTCATTGCTTGGACATAATCAGATGAAATAAGAGTACCTAACTTGCTTGGCTAATGTACTTTACGAGTATTTCCGGGTGACATTTAGCTAGGTGAAAAAGTTCTACAACCACTTTCTACGGTCAATTGAAAATTACTAATGGACATGCTTTTGTCATTTATCCAGTTGCTTTCAGTCGTTAATGCTAAACGTGAACATGATGCGTGCATTAGTGGTGACGGTTTTGCTGTGCGGAGTGCGACGATCACATCCGTTAAACCTGCGACACATGCAGCGAGGGAAATAGCATCGTAAAGTATACGTGTAAAAAGTTGCGGTGCACCAACGCATGGTTACAATCCCGTTAGCTCCGTGACAACAATGGAATTGATTCTGCGAAGATCAACACTAATAAGCTCATGTAACGCTATGAACAGTTACGCTGGGAAGTGGGAACTCATTACAGATTCATGTAGGTACAGATTTATGTCACTTACAGCAGACCGATCAAAAGATTCACGAAAGCCGTCATGCACGATCGCAATAAGCTCACAACGGTATATTGATCGCACAAGCACTGAACGAGTATTTAAATTGATTAAATGTGGGCCGTGAATTTTCAAGCAATATTTAGTGAAAATCTGCTTCTTTGCCTGTATGAATAGATGCTGGATTAAAGGACGGGTACATTACCTTTAAACGGTAAGATGAAACTGTAGTAAGAAGACTGCCTAGTAAAAAGGAAATTCGATTTAAGGGATTATTTATAAGTACAGGAATTGTAGATTATAAATTGAAACGCCCCCAATGGAGTGAAATTTTTCTACGACCTCTTTGAGACCCAGTGATTTATGATTAAAATTGACAAATGTTTAAGTCGAAGCCCAGAAGTCGAAAAAGTTTACTTTCACTTGGACCAACGTATTCCGTTACTAGTGAGAAATCGGAGTTCGCAATTAAACCACATCGTACTGAACGAGTACTTTGTGTGAATGTCCAGTTTAAAACACAGGAAACGATTGTAGAATTACTACTAGACACGAAAGCACGTGCAAAGAAGAATAAAACTGATAGAAAGATAATTGTTTTCATTTTTATAGATGAAAAAAATTTCATAGCATGTATAAGTTTAAGAAAGTTATATTTTTTTCTTGTGTTTATCGTAGTTTACCTCTCTCTGTATTCAATAATAGACAATTTAAATATTCAAAATATTATTAAAGCAAATTGAATGCAGACGTAGCTTAATAATATGACAAGCATGTAAAGCCAAAGCTCGAATAAAAACAAAATGATGAAACCCGTCGACATGCTCATAAAAATGGGTAAGATGCCGCTAAGAAAGAATTTTTAACCACAGACCGCATCCTTGACGGCCTAGTTGAAACATGTTGAACCACCGCACCCCTGCGGACGAGAACTGGGATGGGAGTATGGTATGGGAGGGAGGCTGAGCAAGCCTGGCTATCTCGTAAAGACCGCCTGAAAGGGCAACGCCCGGCCACATGTAAACAAAATAGAGCTGCCATTAATAAGGAATGTGTAGATCATATTTTTAAACGGATTTCAATTATGCACTCAAGTTTGTATTTAAAAATAAACATTGAATAATACTAGGTCTATCAGGATAAAAACACGCATTGCCTGCGTGTTTGTGTTTTCAAGTTGGTACTCGATAATATCGAACACGCTATTTGATAAATAGACTATTAAGAAATTTAATTACCAGATTATCAGAGAACGAAATGTAACTTATAACTTGATACTTATAATATTTAGAGTTCAAATAACTTTTGGTTGTGAATAGACAGACATCAATGAGTGAATCTGGGCAAATCATATCTGACGAGGCAAATAATGTCAAGGCCCATCGGCTATCATCATTTGTCGCGGCGGAAACAATGCAAAATATTGTCCTGTTTAGTTAAACACTGCAGTGTTTGGATTAATTAATTGTTTTACTGCAGTACTTGAGAGTATGTTGCATTCTTAACGTATAAAATCATTAAAACATTATCGAGGTAGTATGCTGGTTATTTTGTATAATTTGCCTAAACAATTAATTGCTGAATGTTCACTTCATAATTGCCGAATTATGAAGTGAACATTCAGCAATTAATTGCTCCTGTACTGTAATATTCATATGTCGAGTGCCGACTCGACATATGAATATTACAGTACAGGAGCAGTGAGAATGAATATAACACCGGTAGTAAACGCGTTATCTGCAAAGCTATGTGTTAATGGCGATGCGTGTTTGTTTCTCAAACATGTAGTTAGCACCTCTACGGACGCTAAACAGCTCTTTGTTTGCAATGCTTGCGCACAAGCTAACAAAAAGGTAATTATTTACTAAACTTGGATCAAAACACATTTTTCACCACTTCTTTAGCTTTGTTAATAGCTAAGCATCTTATTTGTTAAGCATAGAGCTATTTGTAGACAACTTAAAGTAAAGAAAGTTTCAAAATTGTCATATTGCAGTTGTATGCAGATCAGTTGAGAATTAATTATTATTATGATATTTATTGGAACGATCTAGAAATGTAGACAGCAATCCCCGTTCATGATGAATTCACTGCGAATATTATTTACTTTCACACTGTAACCCCAAAATCGGAAATATGTTCACTACAATGCAACTTTGTATTTTTTTTTATCACTAGTTTTCACTTTGGACTTTTTTGTAAGCATTTTATATCTGAAATGAATAACGTAATTTGCACACGCGTGTGGACAGTCCGGTGCACAGGAAAACTGATGAATTAGAGTTAAATAACACTGTATTAACTTTCCTTGTTTGTCGTTTAATAATCTGTTAATACTTGCAATATTTTAACTTAATTCCTCATATGATCAATAATATTTACCAAATTGTCAATTATATTTATGTAGGTACCAAATAAAAACCCAAAATCTGTTTGATAAAATTGAGAGCAATTTCAGTGCAGGCCATTAAACAATTTGCATATATTGAGAATAAAAAAATATACATATTTCGACAGAATGCTGCTTTGAAATTTTGTATACAACCAATGTATTCATCTCGTTGATACAAAATCGCGTGAGTTATCCAATACATAGAACGTGAAAGGCCAACATATGGTAATGTGGTTATTAGAAATCAGAAAACTGCTAGCTCGTACCGTTTTGACGTCTCACGGCACGACACGGCGGACGCCGGAACAAGTGGTATATACGTGTACCATCAGAACTATCTTTTATCAATCAGCTGTTGTATGTGATAATTTTGGAGTAGTATTATAATCACGATTAAGAGTAACACACACAAGTATAATATAAAGACACAAGTATTTTATTAACGATTTCTCTTTTGATTTTCGCGTCGTTTCTCGATTACTTTTTCGTATTAATTGTTTAAAAAATCATAGATAAACACCAAAAAGAAAGCAAGCTCTTGCAGCTCTTATCATTTATTTTATGAGTAAACGCTCTAATAACAGATATACACTGTACCTATAGACAAACTATTATGTAGGTATGAGTAATTAATCATAAGGTAAAGATAATATGAACAATTTCAAAATAATTGTGGGTGACGTGACGTATGTGACACGAAAAGTTTCAAGTTTTGTGACATGCACTCTAATTACTTACGTATCAACAATCTGAATTATTTTGAAGGATATTACTAATGTATTGCTTCATATATCCGAAAAATTTGTCTGCTCAACAACGTAAATAACGCAATGAACGTTGTTGAACTGTCAAAATGAAACCAGTTGCTACTGTTAATGTCTTACGCAATTCCGCTGTTTACCATTGAAAATTGCTGTTTACATAGTAGGTAGGTATATTATTCATCTTAAGCGCATTTATTAAAAATGTGTTCATTACAAGTTCTAAAGAGCGAACGTGGTCCTAAAATACCAAAATGATGTCATAAAATAAATAGGTTTAATGTTCCTTTTGAATCATAATCATTGTTCTGGAGTTACATCCTTATGCTCGAAGTGAAATAAAACAATTGACATCAATAAATACCGAATTATTTCATAACAAAACGTCAACACGACACCAATATTGAAACAAACATAAGCAATCGATTGTCCCTATTGATAATATGTTATGACTTATGAGTAGGTTAGGTACCCTGAAGATGCACTTGACGACCTAATTGAGGTAACAGGGCAGATTATAGCACTACATAAAATTTAGTCAGTAGTCTATTAACGGTTCTTAACCACAATTACTGGTGAATGAAGAATAATACGTAACGAATGAGAATTATTGTATGAAGACATTCACAAGATGTTGACGAGTTTCATCATTACCTAAGCTTGGGAATAATGCTTAACTTCTGATACAACATTTGATGATAGGACCAAATTCAAGTTTCATAGGAACCTATGAATAAATTTAACAGAAAGGCAGGTTAACATGATGATAATTATCAAAGAAAACTAGCGCTAATAAAGAACAAAGTTCAATTAAATTGAATGGAATGCGAGTTATTAACTTAGTCGAATTTGCAAACGGACTTGGAAAGTAAGCAATAAAGCTAAGCCAACAATGATAAGATCGCGGACTAACAAACCGATACTTAACAATTTGAAATCAATGAATGCAGCAACAACAGTATACATAATTATCATTGTTGAAACAAATATTTGATCAAGAAAATGTGGAGCAAAGGTTTCACCTGACAACTATTTGATAAACAATAAATAATTTCGTTAATCGGAAGTGTAACAATAAGGTTTTTAATAACGTGACAATTATGAAAACATTTTACGAATTTCACTGCAAAGTATCTTTCGTTAGGTAAATTAAAATTTTAAGAAACTAGCAGTATGATTTGAATTACACGAGAGGACGCCAATTATGTTGAAATTATTAGCATACCTACAGCTTTATATTATTTTTTTATAAATATCAATGATGGAAAATGTGTCATATACTGTAGATATTTAGTTAGAGATACAAGTTATAGAATGTAGCAACGCAAATAACATCAAATTTGAGCAAGAAATGATCCATATCGTTGTTGAGAACACAGCAATCAACATTGTACGTAATACAAACGAAACACCTTGTCTTACAGCACTATCATCATCGTAAATCACGAGAAAGATTGAAGCGAGCAGGTTCCCAGCAACACTATCGCACAATCGATAAACAATATCATAAAAGCTTTTCCCAGGCGTCATACGGGTAAAACAGCTCGTTTCACGTGTGCGGTGTGCGCTTTAGACAAAGCCGGAGGAAGGCAAGAAAAAACTCGTCTCGAGTTTCACTTTCCTCATGTATTGTAAAGCGGCGTTGTATATGACACCACATAAAGGCAACATAAGAGACCAGACGTCTTTTTGTCAAGGGTTTCATTCACCACCTTGAAAGACATCTTCAAGGAGAAACAAAACGAACCAATTTTCAGAAATATACAGGATTCATAAGATTCGCAGATGACATATCTGTGTATTTATGGGGCATTTAGTTTTCGGCATTATCATTAAACAGATTTGGTAGGCGTGACTTATACGGTCATACAATAATGATGAAGTAACTCAGCATTAATAATTCCAAGGTTGGGACGATGAACTTAATAATATATTTTGAATAGGTGCTTTAAAGCATAATTTCACAAGAATTTGGAAATATAACGCTATACTTCTTTCTTTTTTTATGTTTTTTTTTTACTTTTGCCAGTTATCCTGAATCCTGATAAACGCTGCAAACGTGTAGTTTAATAGCTAATGTATCCTCGGAGAGTTTTCTGAAACTCAATTCATTGTCATCTGATGCGAAAAGTTAAAGTCTAAGATTGGTTGTTATTATATTGCACAACCAATCACAACAGCTGACATGGCATTTGACAGCAGAGTTGCTGCTGAAGTTTTCAGAATCCGCGATTAAATCGCAGAATATCTTTTCTTTGTACGAATACCATTCTTGTAGAATTCCATCTTGATCGCCAACAATGCTATAGCTTGCGAAATCTTTCAAAGTTATTTTATTTGTTTGAAGCCTGAACAGTGGGAACAAGATTCATGAAGTTTATGAAATGAAGAGAAGATATGTACAGATATTTAATTCCAATAGAGTCAGTCTTGATTTATCTCCGCAAAAGAATAAATGATCATGTGTACTGATAACATCCGTTTGGGACAATGTGGTTTCATATGGGGCATTCATGTCAAACATCTAGAAAGCATTTCAGTCTTAAATACAAACGGATTACCATCTGCATGGTAAAACACTCTGAAAAGAACACAAGATAGCTAAGTAAGAAATTTCTAGACAAAAAATGCTGGCATAGCTTGCGGCTTCATATTGACCACAAAAGTTTATCATATGAGCATATATCCACATGTCAGAGACAAGTTGCGTGGCTGCATGCTAAAGTTCCGCGGCCATCAATGCCTCATCAGACTTCGAGTTAGAGGTGATTTGCCTCAATAGTTTTTACATTAACTTGTACCATACGCACGAAAGTAGGTTATCTATCTATGTAAGCTTTGTAATTTATAGACAGGTTTCTATGTCAAATGTTATAGTTTGCCCATAAAATTGCAACCTTTCAAAATGGGAATTGTGAATGTTATAATTACTTTGTTTAAAAATTCACACGACTTGAAAGGTCGACGGACCTTGAAGACTGAGTTAGCAAATATTTGTCCATTACGAAAAGAGATAACGATGCTCAAACTTTGTATTATTTATCAGTGTGTTACCTTTCCTTCTACTGTGTATATGAATTACAGACTTACTGCAATGCAGCAGTCGGGAATAAACGAGAAGGCATTTCAATTATAAATTGCTTAGTTGAAAATGTTTATTGTCCATTGTTTGCTATTGAAAAAGACATATATGTACACTATCCACCGTAAGTCATAATACCTTGTCACTACACACGCAAACGTAGTTTGGGTTGCAGTAAGAGCAATCGCAGTCAGCGCATTCGCTCCAGAAGATCTCGCCGTTGCAGCCGAGGCGGCCGCCCGTTTCCACGTCCACCCACGTCGAACGCTTCATCAGGATGATCTCCCGGTTCACGACACTCTTAATAACTAATAAAACGTTTTAAAACACTGGAACCCTTTGAAAAGAAGTCAACATCACCAAATGATGTAATTCGCGTAGGCGTCCCAATTCATCACTTAACACTGGATAAAATGTCACTGACACTTTGGATTTTTTAAATGCATGCACTGTTTGAACTCTGAACGTCACAAATATTAATTCCACTTTGAAAATATTCACTTAACTTTCCGAGTTCACTCTAAAAAGTGTTAAAATGTTGTCGAAAAGTATGCAATACACAGTGACGGTGCTAAGGTTACGCGAGCATGGCGGCAAGACCGCCGCGCTACGGCTCATCGGGCAGACTGGTACGCGCGCAAACCCGCCGCGCCTGGCACTCTCCTCTGGCAAGGAAGTCCTCCATCAACGCGAAGACCAAAGGCATTTTGATTTTGGAAAAAAACTATGAAATAAGTACTTAACAACAAAAACGATTTTGCCCCAAAAAAAGGAAAACAATACTTAAACAAGATGTCTAAAAAACATGATGGTCGAGACATAATATAGTACAGAAGGTAATCAATCACACTAGGTAGCAAACCTGGAAGAACCTTGGGAATTTTCATTATAAATAAAAATAATTGTATTATCTTATGCACAGCACAAAACACACGCACTGCAGCCAAGAATTGCACAAAAATCCATAAACAAAAATCGATAAACTTCTTGTCACGTCCAAAGGAACTGAATCACTGAATGGTCGAAGCAACCCGACGATCACGTAGTAAATATTTTTCATTCAATGCTTGTTGACAAATATCTAATGCAAACACGCATTCTTTGCTTCAATTTCATACATCCATGCCACCGACTTGGAGTTGCATTTCACTTTATTTTAGATTTATGCGAACAATCCACATGTCCTCACTGACTTTCGCACGAATTGCACACATAATGGTTTTCCCACGAATTAAAGTGCTTAGAACTAAACTAATATAAATGAGGTAATACGATTAATTAACAGAAGCAGTTGAGTAATTTAATGCTTTATATTGCATCATGGACACCTTACCTTGTATAGAGTTAAAGATATAAATAACTGTGTCAGATATTAAATTGAGTGAGAATACTTATTATACTTATTACTTATCTCTAACCTGACTCCTGTTAAATTTCTAGTCTTCATAGGTTTCGCAAATCTCAATATCAGTCTTAGGGTAAATGATATGTGATCAAGGAAAATAAATTGTAAAGTTCATGGTCATAATAACGTTCAATGCACAAAAAAGGCCGGCTATAATTTACTGAGTGACCTTGGATTTGCAATTATTAAAGCGTTGAACATAAAGTGATTTTAATCCATCACATAATAAGGTATGCGGAGAATCAATTTAATTCTATTAAATGTTTCAGTTGTATCTAAGTATGTAGTTAGAATTATAGATACTAACATCCACACGGACGCACGGGTCGATCTAAATAGTTAAGCAACGCTTGCCGATGTTGGTCCGTGGATGGTTGCCCATGCCTAACATACCGAGACCTCTTCGTGCTCGGAAAGCACGTTAAGCCGTTTGGTCCTGGCTTGACAGTCGTTTATATGGGGAGTAAGAAGCCTGATAGTCTGTCAACCACGCTGATAGTCTGTCAACCACGTATAACACGATGCCCCTTGGCAAGACCCAAGGGGTATCCTGTTACCCAGTAAGTGGGTTGTGGAGGTCAGATAGGCAGTCGCTCCATGTAAAATACCGGTATCCAGCTGCATCCAGTTAGACTGGAAGCCGACCCCAACATAGTTGGGAAAAGGTTAGGCAGATTCGTTGATTGATGTTTCATCACGGCCAAACGGATAAACACTTTCGATTCTAAACAAAGCATTTTAGTGAAATCTTGTCGGACTAAAGCAGTTCCACAATTCAGGGTTAACTTATTCATTTAAAATGACCACAAATTTGGACGCGTCCGGATTTTGTCTGCGGTCTCTTTTCGTGTCACCATTGTGTACGTGCTTCGGATTTTTTCGGAAACTGGAGCACAAACGTATTGCAACCATAATTATGTATTTGAAAGTAAGTGGCAAAGACTTTCCTTTGGTTTCTTAACATGGTCCTCAACTTATAAAACTGCAAAGCGGAATGCGGCAATGAAAGCTTGCTAATTGATAAAGCCAGTAGGTAGGTACTGCTTCTAAATATAGCGGCGTGATCAGAAAACCCTCGTACATTACCGGTTGCGCTAGCGCATAAAACGCTCTACCGTTGCGCCAGCTGCAGCGGCTGTTCTTGCCATGCCCATATTTGCCCTAACCAAATGCGAATGTTAAGTAAACAACAATTTGCCATGTGGCAAATATACATTTAAAGGTTCGTACACAAAACCACCTACAAAAAACTTATTTAAAAGTTAACTTTAAATCACACCTAGGGACAATTAGTTGTGGGTTAGTAGCACTCAGACATAAATGTGAGCTTGTATTATATCAATACGATGCGATGATAAGGCAGAAGCAAGATTCAATTTTTTTGTAAAGATATGCCTAGTCATCGTTTTCGTTAGTGCTGCTCTCTGCGGCATTGAACTTCAAATCGTGGCCGTCGATTGATAGACACGCGTAGATAGTAAGTTGATCGAATTAATTTGCGAATTAGAAATCGTGATCTCGCATCGATACAACATTCATAAACTATTTAAAATGTTAATTCATCGAAACCTATCATGTCGATTTCACCTATGCATTCATTGTCTTTCAGCTAAAGAGCCTAGTTTTAGTGCGGCATTATTTATATGTTAATTATATCTTTACTGCTAGTTCATAATATGTGCAGCACGTCCAAAAAGATGTTAAATATGAAAGTAAGGGACAACAAATAGGCACCTCTTAGAAAGTTTTCTTATTTTCGATAGTCAAATTAGGACATTGCAAATGAGGTCCTGCAAAGACAGTGACTGTGAATGTCCGATGTGGGTGGAACGAAGGAGAACGTAGTTTGCCGGCTGACTAATATTAATATACAAACATATAACGGACGTCATAGTTTTTATATCTTTTGTCATTGTTCATTCGCTCATTGACATTGTGCTTATCCGATCTAAAACTCATGTGATGGCTTTTGATCTATTCTCAATGCATTTTCCGGGCTTCATATAATGTTATCGGATTAAATTATAGTTTTTGTTAAGGCAAACAAAGGGAGTGAAAGGAAAACTGTTGGCTGTTTATTGTTAAACAACGATTTGAATTAACAATCAATTAAGCTAATGCTAATTTACTTAGGGTTAGGCACTTAGGCAAATTAATTGGTCAGGTAAGTTTAGGTTGTAGCTACAGATTTAATTATGAACCTAATGCTTACGAAATTAAACTTACCTACTAAGTATATTCGGGAACACAGTTTACCAAACTGCAGCTTAATAATTATAACTTCCAGAACCTACACAGTACACAAGTAAAATATTCCGCTCAAACCTAAGCATAATCAAACAAAGAAGATGACACATACGTCCCGAATATTTGTTCACTGACCAGATAAGTACTCAAAATTAATGAATATCAGTTAATAAATAAAGTATTAAATAGCTGCTACTAAAGTGGTATTTTTCACTGACCAGAGCCCATACACGCTAAATACGGTCGTAAGTGGGCGAACGGCATTTAGGCTACACGCCATCATACTTGGAGATTTTGCGGATGACTTGAAACATTTTATATTACAAACTTGGAAATACGAGGTTGTTAAAATAGAGTTACGGTTTGGAAACGCGTAGTCGTGATTCTTTAGCTACGCCTAGGTAGCTTTGACAGAAAAACGAATGAATAAACCTTAACTTATAATAGCAATTTCATTCATTTTCAACAACAATTTGGCACTAAAATAGGGCCATGTGTTACATATCAGCTGATAACATAGTAGAGATTAACCTTCTAGTCCTCATTGAAGCAGTGGAAACCTTTATCTTCACAAGCAAGGTTTCTCTATTGTGTAATTTCACATTGACAGTATAGAAACTGTACAATATAACGGATCTGGGCCACGATTGTTTTACTATAAATTCTGGGAAGTTATACGTTTCCCACGTATAATTCAAGCTCATGTTCAGAGTGTACTTACACGAACATAATAGATCACTCATAAATCGACCACAGTTTAACAAAGCAACGGAAAAGGGACAAAAACGAAGACAATGCGACATGCATCAGCTACTGGCAGGAAACAGGTGCGGCCGAAAGAAACATGCTCATTCTACATTGTGTCACTGGTACTGTAGTAACAGAAAAGCTTGAATAAAAAGTGCAATGGTATTGTAAATGAGAAAATCTCGCATTATGCAGGTGTTTTATGATCGGTTAATTAACTGAGAAATATTTTGCTGTTAATGAAGATATTACAAATTAATGCATACTGCAATTATACAGTTGACATTTGAAATGGAACACTAATCAGTCTTAATTTTCTTCTCAAGACCGCAGAGGAATAACCAGTCTAGGCATACACACATAATGGCAGACAAGTTTGTAGAGTGAATTACGTATCTATTGTCGGACATGACATAAGATATTTTTATGAATTGTAAACGTACTAAACACTAACTAAACTATAATCTGCTCACCTTGGGAATGGAATGTTACCATTTACTATGTAACCAGGCCGTCCGAGGCTATAGGACATAATAACAAAGCTATATTATTCCCAAGACCGCTCTGTCAGTTTCACGTAGAAGGAATCTCAAATCCAATTAAGCGGAGTCCTGTACAATCGGGAATGTAATTTTCTATGACAGGAAAAGCCATATAAGAGGCTGGTCTATGAAAATAAGCCCTATTTCTATCAGGATTAAGGTTGCATTACAAAAGACTTCTTAACCGAACCACATAATTAAAGTCCGTTCACCCCGCAACAGCTGGGCACGTTTTATATGGAATCTTGAAGCGCCACCTGGCTATGGATTTATTATATTACACCAGCTAAATATAAGAATATCAACCAGATAAAAATATTACAACGAACACTTGTAAATAGTTTCAAGTGCAGCGATTTCTGAACGCAAGGAAACTGTTGGACCTTGAAATTCTACAATTTAGTAACTTAATATTATGATAATGTGCTTAAGCCCACACATTAAAATAATATTACCTACATTATGTTGGGTCAGATGTGTTTTTAAATTAGGGGATACTCCCACGCTTCGAATGCAATACAAATACTTATCTGGTACAGTATGTACAGTCACGAGCACTAATATGTCAACATTTGGCAACTTTCAATTGCGATTTTTTCGTGAAATAACGAATGCAACGTTGAAATACGACACTTTACACAAATCTATGGGTTCGAAAATACTTTAATACCAAAAGTAAAGGAGAAAATCGTCTTTGAATAAAGCCAAGTGTTTACATACTTATGCTCGTGACTGTACAAGTGATCGATCACCGTAGGCGTCGGATCGATCCTGACACCAACTTGCCTTGATGCCAGCATTCCTTGAAGCGGGAAGTAGAAGCAGTATTGGAAAGGCTGTTACGTTACACGACAAAACAAAAAGAAACAGATTTACATCCATTCTGAAAGTTAAGCTCTGACTAAACAGTCAGAGCTTAACTTTCAGAATGCACATAAGCAGCATGTATTTTGAAATCGCTGTTTAACTAATGAGTTAATTAGAAAACGAATTTAATTATTTTCCTTATTCGATTCATTTGAGTCAACGATTTTGCGACTCCTTACTATGTAAGTAGAAGCACAAGTACATTAGGTATATTAATGGTACCGTTGAGGCTGCACCGTTATGAAATCTCATTAAAACTCGAGTCAACCTTTAATCGTCTCTAATATTTTTATGGACCGATGAAGGAACCACAATATACATTTATCAATATAAGTTTGGATGTAACATCGTTATGTTTTGAAACTTGCAAATTGATAGATCAAATGTCAAACATGTGTAGTAACTTGGTAAGCGAAAGGATAGAAGTGAGTGTTTTGGCGCCAGCAAGAAGTGAGGACGGCTAATGCAAGGGTCGTGAACTTTCCAAATAGGTGCAGTGGCCCGAGGTTTCTTTATTCAATTGGTCTCGATTGCCTCACAGTGCGCAAACGCAGCTGTTGTGAACTATCCATCGAGGACGACGTTCAGATACAACCGGTTCAATTGGTTCACATCTGGACGTTTACCTACATACTGCACATTTTATGTTATTTCATTGCAATGTTACTAAGATCTTACATGGCAGGTGGATTCAGTCAGAACCTTTTTGTGAGTAACTTTTTTTATTACCTCTAGGTACTTTAGGGAGATTATAGCATTCCTCTTCTGAAACTAGTCTCATTAGATAGTTTATCTCTCCATTAATCTTAGGTGCATTCCATATACCTATTATATCTGCGAGCACCTACTGTGATAAGTAATCATGGTAACTTGTAGTATGTAAACGTGAACATTGGGTCAATGGAACGCGGAACCATAAAGTGTGTTAATAGAAACAGACAACGTTCTATTGCAAATTTGTCGATTTACAACGCAAATAACTATGATTGAATATTCATTCGCAAATTATTCTCGAACAATTACTATTCGCTATGTGCGAAAGGAATTTGCTGTGATTACCTTATCAGCCTCTAGAGAGTTTAGAATAAAAAAAGATTTCTTAGAAATCCTCAAGAGCTCTTAGGACTCCGCATTTGTATGTATGTACTAATACTAATCATTATTTCTCAGTAACAGCCCGGAGTTAGGAAGTTGGCGGTGTGATAGCCCCGTGGCTCGGAAAGTCGTTGATCCTGCGTTTGATCTCCCTCTGGTGTCGGATTGCCGTCCCATCGGATTATGAGAGTGAGGGAAGAGTGAGTGCACCTGTGTCTGCGCATATACTTGGTGCACTATAATATCTCCCGCGTAGATGGCTAGTCTCCACTGAGATTGGCTGCCATGGCCGAAGTTCGTTCTGGAGGACTACTTATAGGAATCATAGGATTATAAGTATGGTATTTGATATTTTTGGACATCACGCATGTGAAAAGAATATGAATATTAAAAACGAAGCATTCCGTAAAATCCTCAGAGATATCTAGGTAGATTATGGCTATATATTTCTATCTCAATTTAAATATCTACTTCTTTACGTCGCCTGCCTTCGTTAACCTTTGGGGCTAAGTAGAACACTTTGGTAATGCAATCAAAATAGTTAAGTATTTTGGCAGCGTCTTCGATAGAAGCTATCTACGATAGTGTATCAAGGATATTGCACCACCACCTCATGGTCACTGTGACCATTATATTATTAATGCTGCACTTTCACTTACACCATAAATATTATTGCGCGACTTATTTGTCAATGGTACACCATGGTATACAATACAACGCCATAAATATTATGTACTCTTGTGACATTGATGTACATACTGATGGGTGTAAACGTGATTCGTGACGAGGTTATTTCTATGGGTTATCCTTCTTTTAGAGAAACTGTATGGAAATAGGTTTTGGTACACTCGCAGCGAGGTGGCAAGTTCCAAGACACTGGTGGCTAGCGATCCACGTTGAAGAACTTCTCCAGAATACGTGTCCTGACCGCGTGTTTACAAATGCTTCTTCATCCCAACACTTCTACAATGTACGGAGAATTTGGGCAGACAAATATTAATAAAAACGAGCTACGTAAGACTTTTTTAATACAACGTACGAGCTGTGTTGAGGCGAAGAAGGTAATAGCTGTTTGTTGCGTGTTTACAAATGCTTCTTCATGCCAAATGCCAACATGGTATTTTGCTAAAGAAGCTATTGGGCAGACAAATATTATGTATGTTGTACGAGCTACGTAAGCTTCTTTAACACAACTCATGACAAGTGTGTTCTGTTTGTTTGTTACTAGTTTCAGAACCTTTTTTTGAGTGGACTAGACTTTTTTGAAGAGTGTAGAGGTATGTATCTACTTTATTTTTCCTGTCCAAGACTACCGCCTATACATACTCGTATGTATCTGCTTATAAGTCAGTTCAAGATTGTAGGTTAAAGTTGTTCAGCTGCTGACCTGCAAATGTCGAGTGTATCTTTAACTAGTTTGTACAGTGGCTTTACTGTTATGTGTGCTGTTCTAAATAAGCCTAACAACTATTACAGCAGTCTAAGTCAGGGAAACTGATACCGAAAGGGTTACCGCTACCCCGGAACATAAAAGGCTGGGGAAGGAACACGGGTGGGTTTTAGTCAGTAAGAGTCTGACACTTCCTTCCGCTCCACCCAAAGCGGGCGGGGTCATTTGATGATTTACCAGACTCAAAAAAAAAAAGGGAACATGATTGCTTGGTAAATTGACTGTCAACTTAAATCGTCCGTATTCTTTGTAGTCTGTGTGGTGCCGGACTTAAAGAATAGAACCACCCCATACTTCCCGTGGGTGTCGTAAAATGCGACTAAGGTTCGTACCGGAGAATGGGCAGCAACGTTCTCTATGCATTCCACCACCATACCATACTGCGATCGCCAACCCGCCTGCCAAGCGTGGCAACCCCCCCCCCCCCCCCCTTTTGGGGGAGGCCTATGTCCAGCAGTGGACATCTTTCGGCTGAAATGATAATGATGATGATGATTCTTTAATTACAACTTTCTTTCTGTGACTGACGTATCACGTCATATTGTGACTACTGTGACCAGCCGGTCGATTCTGTAAAAATCTCACCGTGAAAACTTAGGTGAAGTTAGTTTGTTTTTGCTAGGAATTGACAGTATTGACAGCTCACTCCACGCTCACTTCACCTAAGTTTTCACGGCGAGATTTTTACAGAATCGCACCGCAGTACGTCAATCCGCTAAACAATTAATTTGCCTACTGCAGCTTCTGCTTTCTGTAAAATTAACTTCTGGGCACTTTCGCATTGTGTACGGGTGTTTTATTACAGAAAATAATAACATGTCAGCAATATACATAATAAATGTATATTCTCAACAATATATTTTAATGGATCTACGCAATGTTATTACTAGTCATAAAGAGAAAACGTTATGTTTGATTGTTATGACGCTCGTGTACATGAATACCACACCGCACTGTCTTCAAGCTCCTAAAATTCTTCAAAAAGAAAGCGTCCAAAAGTATTAAGTACAACGTAATAAACAAACCAGTTAATATAACGAAATACAATACAATGTTCTCGAATAAGCTTCTAGAGACTAGAATTTGCATTTTGGGATGCGATCAATTTTTTGACAAAAACAAAAATACCGGTTGTTTTTGATCTTTGTAAATGAGAAATTAAAAGTATACGTAGGTAGGTACCTTATCCAGCTGGTTCGTGCCATATTATTATCTAAGTAAGTTACACATTGTGTGGTTAGGTGTGTGGACTGTGGCTATTATATGGGATTTAAACATCATTGGCGAAATGTGGGTGTTACTCAGGTACACCTCTGCCTAACCCTTCGGGGGTTACAGAGGCGTCATGTTATGCGTAAGTAAATCCAAACCCATATAGGGGACTACAGGACTTAAACGCAAAAAACGCAAGTTTTTTATTTATAATGCCTAAAAGTATATGATTGTCTACAGTAAACAAAATCAGAAAAATATATATGATATTTATTTAGGATATATGCTAGTTAGATAGTGTGTTGTAAACATAATACAACTAATTTGATACGATAGAAAAAAATCATGAAGATACCTCTAAAAACTTTCTTTTTACAATAAAAACCATGCTAATACTTACCTATACATACAATCATTCTGATTTTTTGTCAGATTATCCTACAAGCAACATACTAAAGCACTAGTGTTTTATTTTTTTTGTCTAAACAAAAGATTTTTTGTAAATAGATAATTGCTTCATATTTTGCAATACATACTCGTATATGTATAACAGAATGTTATCAAGGCACCAATTCCGAGGTTTCATATCTGTATTTCATATAAAAAGTAAATAAGAGACAAGCAGTCCGCACCAAAGCAAACATGGCTTATCTGTATTCGATGAACGGTTAGCCTTTTTTTTTCATCGAGGGCACAAGATTCAATTTGGCGTGAAATTGGTTTCTGTTACGTGTATCGGTCAATAGGTTGATGTTATGAAGACATCAAACGAAAGATGTATTTTAAAAATAGTCGCGGAAGCAATGTTTATTTTCAGATACGGAAAGGAAGAGTTGAAAGAACCAATCGTTAGGAGCGTTTAGACCAGAATATGGGTGAACAGATACTATCATAAAGAGGTGTGCATGAGTTACTTTTTACTAATGGGAAGCCTACAGTATTCCCGAGTGTCATAGATAGGATATACAATTACACGCGGGCGAAGTCGCGGGCAGAAGCTACTAATAAATAAAATAAAAAACCGGTCAAGAGCGAGTCGGACTCGCGCACCGAGGGTTCCGTACCATGTTTTTAATTTTTCATCGGCGAGGCCTATATTCGTCAGAGAATTTTAACACTGTGCACTGCGGTGTAGAATATTGCAGTTTTATGTCAGCACAGTTGTTGTTGTGTTGATGTTATATATGTTTTTGTTGTTGTGTTGTGATTTGAATATACCTACGGACAATTTAAGTTGGCGCTTTACTTTGTGTAAATTATTTCATCACTACTTTCTCAATACGGTGAAGGAAAAGATCGTGAGGAAACCGGCATTTCCTAAATGCAAAAATTCGAAGACATGTGACATCTACCAACCCGCACTGGGCCCGCGTGGTAGGTTACAGCCCACTCCCTCTCAAGGATGGTGATGCTTAGCCTCTGGCCAAGGTGAAAGCCAGCCCTTGGGTCACGGGAAGTGTCAACCAGCAGTTTCGAAATTTCTTTAAAAAGACCATGAGCACTCGGACCCCACGGCCCGAGGGTTTCAACCTCAAACGGCTCGAAAATATTATTTCCGATGAGGTTATTATATTTTCGCCGCTTGAAGTTTTCCGCAGCCGCAGCAGCAGCGCCAGTTCAGCATGCCGAGCCAGGAAGGTGGGATGGCGCAAGAGTATCGACACACGTAGCGTCCCACACTAAAGGCCTACCCACCTTCCATGAAAATAAAGACATCGTCCGGTCTCTTGCCATCGTCGCGTGCCAAGCCATTGGGTTCTAATACAGCTGTAACGCCGACGGTGACAAGAGCTCGTCGGATGATGTCATTAATGTTCGCGTGCCGCGCTAAGCGACCCGTACTTCGGCTGCAAGACAGGCCGTGGTGTCCGAGGCTGTTGACATCTCCGCCACAGTGACAACGATGGGGAGAACAGCAAGGAGTGCCTAGTCGTAGGGAAGCAGCGAGGCGAAAAGTAGTGTCGTCGAACAAAGTGCCTATGTTCGACGAAGATAGTGCAAGACCCGACTCCCACCTACCCACAGCCAGCAGGCGCGCACGTTCCGCAGACGAGTCAAGTAAATTGTTCTGTACTACTCTGCAGAGCGGCTCATCCCACCGTCTCTGGGAAGATGGATTGTCGGGTGGATCTGTATTTGGGCAAGCGAGTCTTCAGGCAACCATAGCTTCGGTAAAACACGGCCATCAGAATTAATCCGTGTGAAGTTTAGGATTTTCCTGATTAATTTATCAGTGTCGTGGACCGAAGATATGATAGCCGGTAAACTAATACTAGAAAGGTTTGCGAATGCCGAGGCCATTTTTGCCAATTCCCATAAGAATGGGAAGAGTTGCTTGTGTCCAAGCTCGGTCGTCCATGTCCACATTTAAAATGGAAGTTAATGTATGCCTGATAATTTGGTTCATTCCCAAGCAGCAAAATGTGGTCTAGTAATTGTCCTGGAACCATCATTTCATTAGGACTATAACGGAATAGTAAGCAATTATAACCACGGAAAAGGGCCCAATTTATAGGCGTATTTTACCTAATTAAATATCTATAGTAGACTTGGTGAACACCACTTTGACCAATAACGACTCTATAGTTGGACTTCGTAAAACTATTTGCTCCCGCGAAGCTAACTATCAGCGCTTAATGGAACCAAACACGACAATAACGTACACAGTGAATCTCTTACAAGCTCAAAAAAATGTTGTAAATTGGTGAATGACATTTGTAAAGATTAAAGTAAGATATGCATCCATTTCTTATTATAAATAGACTAGCTTCTGCCCGCGACTTCGTCCGCGTGAAATTCGTACTTTCCTCTTATAATTTCGAAAATGTATGATTATGATTTTTATCATTTATTTAGATATAAATAAGTATTCGGGCCAAACTTTTAGTTTATAGCTCAAAGGGATCAGATTTTTCAAATAAACTGTATCCCAGCTTTTTTTTACCCCCCCAGGAGAGTAATTTTGAAAAATCGTTTGGGATGTGTTAATAACTTGACTCAAAGACCCATACCCATTTTCGAGTTAATGGAAGCAAGCAGTAGAATTTTCCACCTTCGTAGGAGTAAATTTTTAAAAAACCCTAAATCACTTTTTTTAAGTATTTTTTGTTTTAATAGTACCGAGTTTCGAGTTAATCCGACAGCGGGTTAAATATTTTTCTAATCCATCAAGTTTGTCACCCCCCAAATCCTCTGTGAGGGTTTTTTTAAACAAAAAGTGACAATCTTTATTATTTACTGACCCAAATATTGCCAAGTTTCTAATTTATTAACCAAATGAATAAGATTTTTCATATAAATTTTATCCCCTCTTTCTATCCCCATAGGGGTGGAATTTCGAAACATAATCTAGATTATTTATACCAATTTTCCAGTTAATCAAGCCTCGTAATAAAATTCTGCCCTGTGAAATTGACTACCCCTCTTCACCCCATTAGCGGGAGATTTTCGAAAAACCCAGAACCACTTTATTATTTACTTTGGTCTTAGGTACTGAGTTTCGAGTTAATTGGACCGCACATTAAAATTTTACCATACTAAATTTGGCACCCCCAATCACCCCTTTGGGTTAGTTTAGAATTCCAAAAAAATTCGAACTTTATAATTATTTGTGCCGTTTCAAGTCCAAATTTATTTGTACCTTTTTTTTTGAGTTTTTCAAGGCACTCATTAAATTTCCCTTATAAATCGAATTACCACTTTTTGTCCCGTCAGAGGTCATTCGAAAACCCCATACACTTACTATTGATTCTTCATCTGCCTAGCCTTTTCCCAACTATGTTGGGGTCGGCTTCCAGTCCAACGGGATGTAGCTGAGTACCAGTATTTTACATGGAGCGACTGCCTATCTGACCTCCACAACCCAAATACGATACCCCTTGTTAAGACTGGTTGTCAAACTTTCAGGCTTCTGACCACCCCTAGCGACTGTCAAAGATCCACGAATGACAGCCGGGACAAACGGCTTAGCGTGCTTTCCGAGGCACGAAGAGATCACGGTATGTAAAGATGGACACCTATCCACAGACCAACCGCGGCAAGCGTAGCCTGCGTAACCTGATCGATCGATCTGTGCGGCTGTTATTATTGATTATTTTCTGTCAAAAGTATTAATACTGAGTTTCGAGTAAATCGGACCGCGCGTTAAAATTCCTCCACACAAACTTTAACACCCCAACACAAGGGGTGTTGGGGTGTTTTGATAAACGAATAATGATAAACTTTATTACTTGCTTAGGCAAGTATTCTTGCCAAGTTTATTAACCAAATGAATAAGATTTTTCTTATAAACTGTATCCCCGTTTTTCACCCCCACAGGGGTGGAATTTCATTAAATTGTTTGGGATGTGTTCATAACTCGACTCAGAGATTGTTTATACCAATTTTCGAGTTAATCAAGCCACGCAGTAAAGTCTTCCCCTATAAAATTACTTTTTCACCCCGTTAGGGGTAAATTTTCTAAAAACGATGATACACGTTATTCTTTATTTTCGGTCTTAAGTATAAATACTGAGTTTCGAGTTAATCGGACCACGCGTTAAAATTCTTCCATACAATCTTTGACACCTCCCAATCCCCCCTTCAGGGGGAAGTTTAGAAAAAAAAGCCAAACTTCATAATTTATTTAGAATAAGTATTCGTGCCAAGTTTCATGGTTATTAACTCAAAGAATAAGATTTTTCATACAAACAAAATCCCTTCGTTTCACCCCTTAAAGGTTAAATTTCCAAAAACCTCTTCTTAGTGGATATCTACTCTTCACAAAGAACACACCCTCCAAAATTAATTTCTCTACCCAGCGGTACCGACCAGCGTTTTAGGCTGTGCGTTCAAATATCAGTCAGTCAGGACAAAATTTCATTCGCCTTTTCACCCCCTTAATGGATGGAATTCTAACAACACCGTTGTGTTTGCTTCCAATCATAAGCCTAGATAATAAATTTAGTGATTTTTACGTCGAAAATTAATGACTTTCTGTACACAACTTCATCCCCCTTTTTAACCCTTTGGGGGGTGGAATTATCAAAAACGCTGAGACACGTATACATTAGTTTTCAATTGTCAGCCTAAATACAAAATTAGAAGATCCTAACTTCAAAACTGTCGGACTTTCATATAAACATCCATCCCCTATTTTAACCCTTTAGGGGTTGAATTCCCAAAAATCCTTTCTTAGTGGATACTTACTCTTCACAAAGAACACACCTTCTAAATTTCAAGTCTCTAAGTCCAGCGGTTTGGGCTGTGCGTTGATATATCAGTCAGTCAATCAGTCAGTCAGGACTTTGAATTATATATATATAGATATTATCTAGAATATTGAGTAGAGTGTTAGTTAACAATAAGTCAAGATGTATAATGTGTTGAATTTGCATGGCGCACGTATATTTTCGGTGAAGTATAATAAGTTTTTTATCAAAATTTTTACACGCCCCTTGAAATTAGCGTTTTCATTTAGTTGAATTTTAAAATAATGTTGGTTTCAGTAAGACATACAACGAAAAGTCGCCATTTTGACAAAGTTGGTTTTCAATAATACATTAACAAACCGTTATAGGCGTACTTTGTTTAAAAATGGTAAATATCAGAACCATTGCTTGGCCATATTGTTTGGAATTAGAGTTCCGCAAATATTTCTATAAACGGACGGTTAATTTATATTGCTATTAGGTACCTATGTCTTATTTTATTGTTTTTGTTTAGCTGTCAGCATTGAAAATGGTAATGTTTCTGGACGTCGAACGCAATTTGACTAAAACGGATTTTCGAATATTTATATAATACAGAAATCTCTTCGGGTGGAACAGGAATTATCGAAAAATATTTTTTAAACATTTGATAAGGCCATTATGCCAATATTCTTCTGGCGCTGAATTAGTAATATCCACATTTTCTTTATTAGTGTCAAGAAAAATTTTCACAGTAACTATTTTGTAGGGAACCTTCTATTGCTACGATTCGTTCTTCGCCAGATACAAATCTAGAAACCGACACCATAATAGCATTTGCAAGACCATTATAAACCAATGCATTCTTGTACAGGACACCACGGATATAGTTTTGGCTACTAAGTATATTATATTAAACCTTTATAATCGTGTTAAGATTATAACAAAATTGATTTGTACCACTTTAGAACCACTACATTTTACTTATAATTGTTCTGTAAAGTGAACTTATCAAGCCTTATAAAACCAAGTAATAAATGCAAATAGTTTCCAGTATGTTTAGTTCTGTTTGTTACTCTTATTGGCGTACTTTACTTAAAGTAGTTCTATAATGCTTCTTGTTAGCAGTTATAAGTATAGCTTACCAGTTTATCTACTTTTGAGTGCATTTACACCCTCGCGATACTTTTATAGATCACCCAAGCTTATATTGCACTCTTAATTTCGACCTATAAGTAATTATAAGATAATGTATAAGATCATATACACTATAAGGCCCAACTAACTCCATGCTTGCTATTATAAGCGTGGTAGCAAATACTAGAACCGTTAAGAGAACATTATAAGTACTGGAGGCCCATAACATCTGCACTATAGGATAATTTTGCTGCTTGGGTTTTGTCTAAAAGGTGAGTGTGCTTCCATAAATGGGAAGCGCGAAAGAAATATGTTAATTTAGGGCCGAAACAGCAGTAGCGGATTAAGGTTATGGCCGAATGCACCTTTTTACACTTATAATATCATTGGCCGAATGCATATTAATTTGGAACAATCTTTCCGAAACGCCATTGAAATTTTGGATTTTTTCGTCAATAAAAACGGGAAAGGAATTGTCAAAGATTGGAGACCCAAGGAGGCGAAGAGAGCTTTTTTCAATAATTTTGATTTCTGGAGCTATTGCGTTAAAGGGAAGTGTCAGATGTCTGTCAGTCAAACATTTTAACCCCTTACCGCATACGAAGCCATTCATGGCTTCTAAAGTTTGTTATTTTTTTACAGTTTAACTTATCATTAAATTATCGTAAAATAAATTGTACCATAAGAAGTGTTTCTTCGTAAAACGAAATGTAATTTTTTTGTCTGTGGTAAGTCATCTGTGTCAAAACTATTTGAGGGTATTTCATAACGCGGCCGGCGAGTGAAGTGCAACATTTTAGTGAAACTTTTATCAGTGAAAAATAATAGTAATAAAGTGACTGAGATCTTCAATAAAAATTGTTATTAACTCTTAAAATCGTCGACTACGATAATAGTAAGTTATTTTTGTAATTAGTTTTATTGTCGTTTGATTTTTGACCTGTTTTTTGCAAACTCCAAATATGGCTTGGTATGCGTTCCAGTCTAAATAGTGTTCGTCAAATATGGCTTCCTATGCACTCAAACTTCTGTACTATGCTTATGCTCGACAAGAAAAGCAGTAAAAGAAGTAACTGCTCCCCAAGCTATCGATATTTATAACCAGCATATGGGAGGGGTCGACTTACTAGATTCAATGCTTGGTTACTACAAAATCCATTTACGATCACGCAAATGGTATAAAAGAATTTTCTTTCACATGATAGACCTATGCATGGTAAACGCATGGCTTCTTTGGTGCAGGGTCAACGACAATATTTACACGCCATTGTTTGAAGCTTGCAGTTTCTGAACATATGCGTAAAGCAGGGAAACTGCTCTCACAGGCAAAAAAACGTGGTCGTCCAGCCAGCCTTCTGGGAACACCGACGACGTCAAGAGCTGGAACTCCATTGAGCCCAACTGGCACTCCATCAAGTATGCCTGATTCTCCAATATCCTCAAAAAAACCCCGGAAAGCACCAGCCAGACATCAAGATATGCCACTGACGTCTGTACGGACTGACAGAATTGACCACTTTCCTGTTTGGGTAAAAAATAATCGTCAATTGTGTCAAAACTGCTCGAAGTTACGCAGTTACACAAAATGTGAAAAATGCGAGGTCTTTTTATGCTATAATGACAAGCGGAACTGCTTCAAAGATTTTCACAAAATGCAACAGCTATGCATACAAAGCCAGATATGTCCTTACTTGATTTTCACTAGAATGCATACGAGGCCAGATATGGCTCTTTCATGTAATTTCATAAATAATAATAGTATTTTTTTTCTTTTGGCTGATTTATGTTCAATAAAGATAAATAAACACGTTTCTACGAAAAAAACATTTTTTATTAACCTCTATCATAATTCATGCAGTAAGGGGTTAAAAAAGATATTTAAAAAAAAGGCTAAGAAGAAATTGCTTTATCCCACAAAAACATTTCATGTTAAATGTTGCCAAGACGAGACCATGTAGCTCGCACTGTCAAAAAGTAATCAGATCTCATGTAGAGCCAAGCTTCTAACTCTACACGCCCTAACTCTACAAGGCCTAACTTCGCAAACTCTACACCTTAGTCAAAATATGTATATGGCTTGGCCATTTCGCTACATTCACATGAGCGTAAGGTGAAACATACTCATACTGTTAATGGTTCTTGTAGTAACGAAACGGCCAAGCCATATATTTTGACTAAGGTGTAGAGTTTGCGAAGTTAGGCCTTGTAGAGTTAGGGCGTGTAGAGTTAGAAGCTTGGCTCTATATGAGATCTGATTACTTTTTGACAGTGCGAGCTACATGGTCTCGTCTTGGCAACATTTAACATGAAATGTTTTTGTGGGATCAGTGTTTCTCTACTATATTATGCATGTATTAAACATATAAAATCGTATCAAAATCCGTTGCGCAGTTTTAAAGATCTAAGCATACGTGCGGACAGACAGACAGCGGGAAGCTACTTTGTTTTTAACCGACTTCAAAAAGGAGGAGGTTCTCAATTCGACGGTATGTTTTTTTTTTTTTTTGTGTGTTTGTTACGCGATTACTCCGCCAATTGTGGACCGATTTTCAAAATTCTTTTTTTGTTTGAAAGGGTATACTCTCGAGGTGGTCCCATTATCATCAAATTGGAATCTGATGAGAGGATCCCATGGAAATCGAGGGAAACCCTCAAATTTTATAGGCAAAGCTATAACGATTTGGGTATTTTTTAAAATAACTTCAGCATTTGCTCTCGGAAATCATCATTTGGTAAAGTGGAGCTGATGAAAGACCACAGATGGCCCACTAAAAAGTGAAAAATAAAAACTTTTTACAAAAAAAAAAACAACCGACTTCCAAAAAAAACACTACAAATTGAAAAATAACTTAAAGACACCGACTTCCGAAATTAAAATTATTTTTCAATTTGTGGTGTTTTTTTTGGAAGTCGGTTGTTTTTTTTTTTGTAAAAAGTTTTTATATACTATGCAGTGATAAACAGGTACACTGATTCATTAACTGCAAATGTAACTTTGTAACACTATATGTTTTATATGGGATTACAAAGTTATTTATGCAGTTGGTGTATCTAGAAAACTGGAACGAAATTGCAAAATATTTTAGTTTTTCCTTGATATATACACTAAACACTAATTGTATTCTAAATTTGAAGCTTCTATGTCTGCTAGAAGTGCCTTAGAGTTTTGATGATCGGTCAGTCAGTCAGTCAGTCAGTCAGTCAGTGAGTGACAAAATTAAGAAACTTTGACTAGTTATAATTCTTAAACTACTGGTTCAAATTGAATGAAATTTGAAATATACCGTGTTTATACAATGTCTGCTTGATTACTGAAAATTCAGGTCTCTAGTTTTATCCACAACGAAGTTATAGGGTGTCGAAAATGGCCTGAACTGCTTCGAGAAAAGGATGGTACGGCCGTGCCCCTTTTTGCTCGACTTGGTGGGGGCACTTCCGTGCCCCCAGATTGCTTTAGCTTATTATAAATCTAAAATAAACACACGTAAAGCACTATTGACATAAGTACTATCTTTTAACTTACACAGAATCTTATTGACAAGCAAGTATCATCGAAAGTAAAACCTCTATTCGTTGAAACTTCAATTTCCCCAAGGAAATCAAACTTTGTTAAGAAACGGGTATATTTGCGGTCGCACGCAATCCTTTTACTAGTTTAACAGGTTTTTGGTCGATTTCTCCCTTTTAGATTATATCTGCTATGGAACGTAGGTAATCGACATTTTGTGGAATTTGTCGTGTTTCGTAAAGTTGTGATAGTTCTTTCAACTTTCCTGAATAGTCCGTGAATAGTTTTAGATCCCTACATTTTTAAACTAGAGAAAGTTTTATTTTAGCAGGTAAGTAGGTAGTATAAAATTGTTAGGTAAAATATTTTGTGGTAAGATACCCTAGTTTTTATTTGGATTTTGGTAACTAGATACTTTCCTACCATTATTTATTTAAAGTTAGAATAGATGATTTCAGCGATTTGACCTAGTTTCAAAACTGTTGACTCAATCTTCATTTTATTTACCCGTTAATCTTACATTATTTGGCATAAAATAAAATGTATAACAATAGAAAACATAAACATACAGATGACGTCACACCCTTACAACCCATTCGATATGAAAGCTGCGCTTTGACATGCGCATTGCGCACTGCACAGTGCGCGACCTTAGTGGGTTTCGCGCACTTTCTACACGATAGCGCAGATTATAAGCGTTTTTGCGAGGGATTTGCGATAAATCGCGCGATTCACGTGTCTTCATTAGCGATAACGAGACTATGTTTTATAGCCGGAAGCGTATCTGGCGGCTTTCCTGAGTTATTGGTTAGAGAGTCAATTATGGTTATTTAAGAAGGGGTAATTTTGCGAATGTGCGGTCATTTTGCATTTCTTCTGCAACTCATTATAATCGTTAGATTTGATGACAAATAAATACATTCAGTAAGATGTAGTGTTAATAATAAAATAACTCTTTCAATTCATGTCTACCCAGCGTCAAAAGTCAACTTTCTTTGCGAAACCTGTCATATACTTAATTAAAACCCTTAAGCAATCAGACCCTCAAGTATCCCGACAATTTTCATAGCAGGCAGGCAGAACAGGTAGTTAAAGTAGTTTCCTTGTAATGCGCGATGCGTATCGGTCAGTCACAATGTGGGTACGAGTATGCGCGTTTATGCGCGCAAGAAAGTGGTCGCGCAGGTGTCGCATGCGTTAACACTGCACTTGATTGTTGAAGTAATTACATCATGTTTTTATGACGAAAGCTACGCGTTTTGCAGTTGCTTGTTTTAATTAGGTGCTCGTTTAGTGGACAGACGGGCGGCTAATTAATTAAACGTTTTTTAATAAGGCACCGGATCCGGCCTTACAAATAGTTTTCGTAACATAGGTACGGAGGAAGTGTAAAAACCTTGACTTTGAAAATGTTACTGTAAGAATAATATACTTTTAATCCTTAGGTATTTAGCTAATTAATGTAATATACAGCTAAGTGAGATTCTCGGTCAGACAAAGTTTTTGGATGCACTTGGAATTTTCTTCTTTTCATGCATTTAATTTTTTTTTCTTCTGTGACTTCTTATTTATTTATGTAGACGTTAAATTGTTGTATGTTAACCTTGTTCTGGAGTCTAATAAATAGGCACTTACTTCTGTTACCAACCTATTTATATTGTAACAAAACAATGCATTGGGAGGGAGGGAATATTGCATAAAGAGCAGCAGTAACCGTGGATTTTACTTACTTGAATATTATAATAATTATGTTCACCCAGATTATATTGCAGATTACGATTGTGACACAATCTACGATATCAACAGGTCGCACAGGGGTTGCTGATCCTGCTCGGAGAAGGAAGCGTCGGGGTAGCAACCGCCTTGGCGCCTAATACGCCGAAACCCGCTTACGAGATAAGGTAGGTGGACCTTTGGGGTCGCGGGCGCACAGAGTGGGGGCTTGGTCCGCCCACCAAGTGACCTCAGGGAAGACGGTGGCACAGTGGTCACGTGCTGCCGTGCGTAGCGAGGCTCAGGGGAGGCCCCTATACAGTCTCCCCAGGGATGTGCCTTACAGGTGTTGCACGATGTGGTTCCGGAATTGGTCTTTTAAGAGGAACCGGGACCACCCGTATGTGTTGATGGTGATCACCGGGTTGGTTTTAGTGAGGTCAAAATCCCACACTCCCCGACCTCGCTCACCGGAGGTCGGGTGCCTTTTGAAAGTTACCCCCGACAACGAAAAAAGAAGGTCGCACAGGGGTTAGTAACCGTTCATATGGACTTGGTAGCAGTGACCTGAAGCCTTAAAATGGACGGCACAGGATCTCCCACTTATCTGGTAGTTCGTGCTGACTGAACCATCATAACTTCATAAGCTACCCTACAAGGTGCAAAGCAAGCATGAACCGTTACCACATGTCAGTGGCAATAAAACCAGTATAAGCAGGCCTCTTATTATATTGAAACTCCGTAGTAGGTACGCTAGGCCAGCTGGGCCTTTTTCTCGAAACTTATTAGACTAATAATATGAGTCCATGAACGAATATGTTTTACAAGTTTGCTAGTGTGCGTCTCTCGAAGCTACGGTAGTAAAATATTAGTTACTAGTTGCCAACTAATAAATATTAACTAAAATTACCTGAGTAAATTCAATTTGGTTTCATAAAATACTGTGTTATTAAATACTCTTGTAAATTACACTGATAAAGCTATTAGTATCAGAAGGCTTGTAAAAAATATTAGCCAAAATTATAATATTTAACAAACAAAATATTAATATTTATTAATTACCAAACAAATTTTATAAAATGTGGTCAGATTCGGACACTTTCGAAATATTGATAAAACGTTTGAGAAAACCCCAAACATAATGAATTTTGCTTCTAATACACTTCTCAAAACCATTAGCTTTAGATCCATGGTAAATTGAATTAAAAAT
This sequence comes from Mesoligia furuncula, assembly GCA_916614155.1. Taxonomy (NCBI): domain Eukaryota; kingdom Metazoa; phylum Arthropoda; class Insecta; order Lepidoptera; family Noctuidae; genus Mesoligia; species Mesoligia furuncula. Next base: position 8,661,579 of record OU744794.1, read on the forward strand.
AATTTACTTTAAATAAAACAATCCGCTTTTACCGCCAGTGTGCAAAAGAGAAAATCAAATGAATCCAAAAGTGGGGGAACTTTTCCGTATTTTTTAGGGTTCCGTACCAAAATGGTAAAACGAAACCCTTATGGTGAGACTCAGTCTGTCTGTCTGTCACAACATCAACGGAATAGTTTTAGATGACGTTTGCCCAACTATTTCTCAAATAGGAAAGAAATAACAATATATGTATATTTTTTGCAACGGGGACTGAAAGGGGGTCTGAAAAATTCGAAGTAGGGCTACTAGGGCATGTGGGGTATCATATGAAAGAGCGCAGTTTGCACATTCTCAAACATTTTTTTTTTTTTTTTTTTTTAGGCTTCGACTTTTGATGAAACATGTAAAAAAATCCGTTCCCGCCTTATCTCCGAAGTTTTCAAAGAGAAAAATCTGAAATTATTCTATGTAATAGAAGTTTATGTAAAGATTACAGCAAAATAAAACGAAGTCTCTAACAAGCACACTTTTTAAGAAATCATCAACAAAAGCTACATTACTTCCACTATTGGTCAAGAGATGGCGCTAACCTAAAACTGCAATATTCTACACCGCAGCGTGAAGTGTTAAAATTCTCTGACGAATATAGGCCTCGCTGATGAAAATTTAAAAACATATGATGGTACAGAACCCTCGGTGCGCGAGTCCGACTCGCTCTTGCCCGGTTTTTTAAGAAGTAAAGAGGCATGGGTATATTATGTGTATTCAGCCAAGACAGCCTAATATTTTTCATTAGTCTGCTACTATTAGTTATTAGTCCAATACCTGTTTTTGAGAAACAGGAAAAATTTGGACTTGTAATTTTTACACTAGTAACATATACTAGTAAACTAATAGTTTCGAGAAATAGGGCCCTGCTCATCAAATTGTTACCATCGACGTGCAGCCGACTATACCACACGAGCGAAGAACGTGCCGGGAAACATTTGTGCAAAACGATGAGAACAACGAAAACTTTCTCAATTAGAGATGTAGATAGTTTTACATTGCAGATTTAGTTAACTAAATGTCGCTTTTCCCTTTTGATACTGGGATGTTAAGTAGGGAAATTTATTGTTTAGCAAATTGACTAGGTACCAACACAAGTTGTAAGTACAGACGCCAGCACATCAAGCTACCCGAAACTGTCAAATTTTTCCAATCAACTTTGAACCTTATGCTTTAGCAATAAAGTTGAAAATCTATCAAAGAAATTTGACAGATTGTAGTAACTTGATGTGCTGGCGTTTGTACAACGCTCACAGGTTCTTTTGGCGCTTGGCCAAAATCGGAACTAACGCCGTCATCTTTTCTGGGGTCATTTAGACGCCGAAATATCCTTGTACAGTCCTTTCGCAGTTATTTTACCTCTGACAGCAGCAACTCAACAGCAACCTTATTATAACGAAAATAAAGATCACTGTGACTTTGATAGTGACGCATAATCAGAGGTCAATAATTAAAGGTGAAAGGACTGTTATGTAGCACCCTATATTTAACCTTTTGACCGCTTGTGTCGCACTTATGCGACACATATTTCCGTGCCCCTACCGCTTAGTCGTATTTCTGCGACAGAGAACATGCATGAGTTTTTCGTTCTATTCAACGATTGCTCCTCCATATTTATTGTAGGTTCTATAGATTTGTAGCCGCGCGCTAGGGGCACGGCAATTGATATTTAGCCAAGCGCTTAAAAGGTTAAATTATAACTGTCATTCTTTGGCTTTATAACACGGAAATTGACGCAGAGTAAGGTTTCAAGCAAATTGACAAAGCTTTACAAATAATTTCCCTGGTTGTACTTACCTATTAAAGTCTGCCTGTGGGCACGGAGTAAAACCTGTAAGCAACACTGTTCTCACTGACCTGGTGGTTTGTAGGAGCTATGGCGGCGCTTTGTGGTGGAACTGACTGCACAGGTCGCGCCGGCTTCGCAGCTGCTCTTTGAAGAGATGCGCGCTTCACGGATACCATCAGCCAAACGTCCTCTACTCTTTGTGCCACCTGCAGAATACTTTAGTTATTAGTAGAGATCGGTATAAGGGAGTGATCAAAAGACTCTCTGATCAGAGGGTCAAAAGGTCGAGAATTCATGGTTATTAGTTAAAAGACATCAATTGCTAGAAATGCTGCTGCTGTGCTGCTGTCGACGTCTTCTGGCTACTATAAGATGAGAATAAAGTGAAACCAAATGCCTAGATTAAACCAGAGGGCCTAAAAAGGCCACTTTGGCAGAATTATAAAAGGATAACATTATGAATCATAATGGACAGTTAACTGTTAAGTTAATCGTATCAAATCCCATTGATAAGGATTTTTCAGTTATTTTTTTTTGTCTGTGCTAAAATACCAATCAATCCAATCCAAATCCAATCCCAGTCTCTTTGATTATACCAGCGTAAAAAAGAAAAACACGGACTGTCTTCGCCATATTATGATTCATAGTGTTATCCTTTTATGATTCTGCCAAAGTGGCCTTTTTAGGCCCCAGATCTTAAGCTAGTAAGATAAGCTGTGATTTTATTCCCGAATTTAGAATAAAGGCGTGAAAGTTTTTTCTCAAAACTATTTTCTGCTATAGGCCATTTGTGCCTGCTACTATAGCCGCTATTGGCTATCTTTGCCTACAGCATAATTAAGATGTAATACCACCGTACCTGAGCGACGAGTGCCCTGGTCTCCTGTGTAGCAGACTGCATCAGCATATCCCGGAACTGGTCTGGAGCCGTCAGTCCGAAGCTCGTAGCGTCTTCTAACAATTTGTCTACTGCTATTAACCCTCCTTCTCCTGCTAAGATTTCCACGCCTGTTGCGCACCATTCGTTCGCCTATTATGAAGAAAATATCAAATAAAAAATCTGCAAACATATTATGTTTAATAGGTGGAAATCACAAGTCATGTTGTGTAACTTTTAAAAACATTGACATAAGGTTCAGAATTACAATGATTAAAAAAAAATTGTAGGTATTCTATATTTGCTATGATAATACTAGCACTTTCCCAGCGACAATAATACATAAATTGCGGTGATATATGTAATAGGTAGGTATTATGGTGAGTGTGATAGACATAATAAATCATAAATGCACAAACTATAATTAAGTATACAAGTAACATAAGTTTTCAAAGTTTCCTTTCGCAGAACTGCTGAAAAAAATTTCTTAAAGAAATATGGGAGGGTCTAGAATAATATGCAGAATTCATGGTTACAGCTTGAGCACTGCTTAATTTTCTTTCTTGAATTTAATTAAGGTTCCGTACCAAAATGGTAAAACGGAACCCTTATGGTGAGACTCAGTCAGTCTCTCTGTCTGTCTGTCACAGCTGGATATATCAAGAACTACTACTGCTATCAACTTAAAATTTGGAACAGTTTTAGATGACCTGTGCCCAACTATTTTGCAAATAAGAAAGAAATAAAAATATATGTATATTTTTTGTAACTGGGACTGAAACCCCGGTCTGAAAAATTCGAAGTGGGGCTACTACGGCATTCGGGGCTATGAAAGAGCGCAGTCTGCACATTCTCAAACATTTTTTTTTTTAGGCCGCATAGTTTTCGACTTTTGATAAAAAATGTAAAAAAGGTACCGTCCACCCCCTCTTATCTTCGAAGTTCGCAAAGAGAATAATCTGAAATAATTCTATGTGATAGAAGTTTATATAACGATTACAGGCAAAATAAAACGAAGTCTCTAAATAGTACACTTTTTCAGAAATCATCAACAAAATTTACATTAATTCCACTATCGGTCAAGAGATAGCGCTGACGTAAAACTGCAATATTCTACACCTCAGTGCACAGTGTTAAAATTCTCTGACGAATATAGCCCTCGCCGATGAAAAAAAAATTAAAAACATGATGGTACGGAACCCTCGGTGCGCGAGTCAGACTCGCTCTTGACCGGTTTTTTTTAATATTATTCCAACTTACCTTATCTATCCTGTCCATAAGTTCTCTAGCTTTAGTCAGAAGTAGATTTCGTTTCTGTATCTTTTCCAAAAGCAAAGCGCTCGTTCGTCTTAGTTCTTCGCATTTTGATTCTATGTGGTCGACTTGACTTAGCGGGTCTTGCATTAATTTCTCTCCTGCAAAAAGATATAATTATTTACTGGATAAAATTAATTATACATGGGTCCTCTTATAACAATAAATCCCAATACCTAACTAATTTACCAAAAACAAAATCTTATTTGCGTAAAAATATTATTGAACGCCATGTTGAATGCTGCATTTGTTTTCAATTCAAAAATCGAAGCCAGGAACCGAGCCTTTTTTTCTTTTTTTGCTGCCAATTTCCAAAACAGATAAAAGTTATGAAAAAAAAAAAACCATAACATTATACCGACGCGACGGCGACTTTGTAATTTTATTCGAATAAACCTTTGAAATAAATTTAATAAAAAATAATTCTCGATTTTTATTTTATTTTGCTGCTGTCTTTTAAGGGGCTTGCATGACCTAATGAGCGGTCACTGTCGGACTGCATAGAAAAGAAAGAGAAACAACACTGGTAATTTATTGCAAAATATGAAGTAATTATTTAATTACAAAAAATCAATTGTTTGGACTAAACAATTAAAATACTAGTGTTTTAGTATGTTGTGTAGAAGAATCTGACAAAAAATCATGTATATTAGTATGGTTTTTATTGTAAAAGGAAAGTTTTTAGAGGTATTGTCATGATTTTTTTCTATCGTATCAAATTAGTTGTATTATGTTTTCAACACAGTATCTACCTAGCTAGGATATATAATTATATACTGAAGAATCCATATTAATATTATAAATTCGAAAGTAACTCTGTCTGTCTGTATGTAACCTTTTCACGCCTAAACCGCTGAATGGATTTCGATAAAATTTGGCAGAGAGATTTGATTGCATCCTGGGGAAGGACATAGGATAGATTTTATTTCCATATTCCCACGGGATCGACACTTATGCGGGTGAAATCGCGGGGCGCTGCTAGTAACATATATTTTTCTGATTTTGTTCTGTAGTCGATCAGATACTTTTATTGTTTCTAAAACTTGCGTTTTCTGCGTTTAGGTCCTGTTAGCCCTTTAATAATATGAAATAATTCTTAAAACATTACCGTCGTCAATAACTGAGGTTGCTGTATCAAGATCACAGTTACAAAGTTTCTCAAAGTCGCCAGCCTCTTGCAGAAGGCTGTCTACCCTGATTGCTGTTTCGCCCACCTCAGTCATGTCGCATGCTTCTTTTAGATGGTTGTCTAAAGTAGCCTACAATAAAATAACATCATATTAAAACTATGGTTATAAGGACATGATTAAATAAATAAATGACAATCTAATTGAAGCAATTTTCACTTTAAATGAACTATAAATCCTCTCTCGTTACAAAAAAAAAACACAAATAATATCAACAAGAAGGTCGGACTCTCATGCAACTGCCAACATGGAGGGATAAAAAAACATGCCCTTTAGATTATTAAAAAAAAACAATTTGACACATACCTAACCTCTATTTACTTTATAATGTAAGCAAAAGTGTTTATTTGTGTTAAGTTTGAATAAAAATAATACTGTAATGAAAAACAAGTGATAATGACTATGGAAATTGTGTGCAACTTTCGCAAATGCAGAAAGTCTCTGTCAAATCAAGCGTGGGTAACGACTTGTTCACATGCATTTTGTGTTGAACACGGTAAAAGAGAATTCAAACGAACTCCCGAAAATTCTTTGACTTGTCCGGCATGTGGGACCGAATTACGTGATAAGTTTGATGTGATTCAAGCTGATCTTAGGCCTAATGAAACATTCAAATCAATAGTTTTGGCGGGAATGAGACCCGACACGATCATGGACATTGCTATGCGTGCAATGTCTTTTTGGGCGTATCAGGTCGAACAGGAGACGTTATATCAAGAGAGCGTAGCAAAACATGCGAGAGAGAAACTACAATGTATGGAAGAAATAAACTCATTGAATCTTCAAAAACTAAAAGCGGAACTTGAGACTTGTAAACGGAAGGTTAGTAATTTACAATCAGAATGTAATAAAAAGAGTAAACAAGCAGAAGATTTCAAGGCGCGTCTAGAAGAAAAGTCGCGAAAAATACAGAAGTTAACATTTCAACTGGACGCTCAGAAAAGGAAGGATATTCGCAATTTCGAAGGTATGGATAGCAAAGAGAAATGTATGGATATATCGGATTTGGTCGCCAATAGGGCGGTTTCAGACTTGGTCTCAAACAGGGCTTCAGACTTTGTTTTTCGACCAGCAAAAGACCCTGACATATCACACAGAGTTTGTTCACCACAAACACCAATGTTTGACTTTCGTAACAGAAATAAACAGGCGTCGCATTTCCAGTTCCGACCGGTAAATTCTTAACAAAAAATTTATAACAACAAAATTGGCTCTAATTGAATGATTTGTAATTAGATTAAGCGTAAGTTACCTGCATCTGTTTAAAGTTTAATAAAAATGTTCTGAACTTCAGCCAGTGGTTTAGCTTTGTGGAATGTTTTTGCCAGAAATTGTCGAATTGTTTTTCAGTCTCGTCTAGTTGCACCAGTAATCTGAAACAATACGTAAGCATTTTATTAATTTTCATTCTCCAGCTTTCTTGCATCGTTATAACTAAAGGTCTACGTCTATTAGTTGACCTGTGTATGTAGACATGGGTAATTGTCTGATGGCCAATAATTACTTCCCTATCATAGGTATTCTAGAAGTATTGACTTGCTCTAATAGAACGTCAGTCTAGCCCTGCATCGCCCTCTTTATTACTCCCAGCCCACAACTGGTACATAGGAGTCAGTTGTGAACCTGTCTTTTAATATTTTATCATCTTGTTTTTTAATCTGCATAGAAGCTTCTGCTAAGTAATTTAATCGGGGTCATATTCGGTGGATACTTATGGGTCTTACTTACAGGACCTAAACGCAAAAAACGCAAGTTTTAGAAACATTATAAGTATATGATCGACTACAGTAAACAAAACCAGAAAAATATATGATATTCTTCAGCATATATGCTAGGTAGATAGTGTGTTGAAAATATAATACAACTAATTTGATACGATAGAAAAAAAATCATGAAGATACCTCTAAAAACTTTCTTTTTACAATAAAAACCATACTAATATATACATACAATCATTCTGATTTTTTGTCAAATTATTCTACAAGCAACATACTAAAACACTAATGTTGTATTTTTTTAGTCCAAACAATAGATTTTTTGTAATTAAATAATTGCTTTATATTTTGCAATAAATTACCAGAGTTGTGTCATCGCGCTTCTCTTTCTTTTCTATGCAGTCCGACAGTGACCGCGTTTTAGGTCATGTAAGCACCTTAATAATTAATATCTTACTCTTAAAATACATAATTACCTCTCAACTGCAGCGACATGGCTGATAATATTATAAGTAAGGTTTGGTTTCCGTACTTGCGTGAGTAACTCTTCGCCTTGCGACGTTGCCGACGATAGTTCAGTTTTTAAAGCTTTATACCTATAACAGAAACATAATCAACATAAAACTTCGGCTTTACGACAGGGAAAACAGCCAACGTTTACTTATGAAAAATGTACTGTTGTTATTTAGGTTACCTATTTTCCTGACAGTCTAATAATTCTTTGGTTTGTGTCGGGTCGTTTCCCATATCGCAGTCTACAATCTCATGCATAAACTCGTCCAATTTACTTGAGATTTCCTTCATTAACGTAGAAAATTTCTCTAGAGCCTGAAATACAAATATATATTTAGGCTAAATTTATAATAACTACATAGTAAATAGTTATAAAAAGCTAATTGGGTACTAGATGAACATTCTATTCAAATATTAATGTAAATTCAAATGACTATTAAAATTGCAAAATTACACACTTGACTTGTCAATTCAGGTAATTGTTCTCAGTATTTCACACAGGCGATCGGCGCTGTATGAAATTTCCCATATATCCACACAAATGATTCGGTGCGCAAGGATAGACATCATTGAACATTACCAAACTAACACAACTCTCCGGCTATATTAAAATTGTTCGGAGAACTTTGATAGTGCGATTTAGGATTGTTGGTTAACTTTTAAACAACTAGATGGCGCCACTGTGACCTCATTATAACAGATTACTGTGCTGGGATTTAACGATCTCTCATTAGAATTCAAAATATCTGTAACGAATATTTTAAAGTAGGTAATAAAAAAGTTCTTACTATCCGCTGCTGGATCCACTCAGCATGTGAATACTGTAGTTCCCCGCCAAGGTCTGGCGTCAGCTGTGACCTGTCGAAGTGTTCGTACAACTCCTCGACTGACGAACAGACTAGCACCCTGAACCGGAACTCCTCCTTAAATAATTTACTACTGACTTCTGACAGCGCCTTCTGTAGGAAACTTGCTGGACGAAGGACGTACACAGCGTGAATAATTCCTGGGAAGAATTCCTGGAAAAGAGGAAAACAATATTTTTAGATACCGGCCTATAATTTCCAATTAATTATTCACTTACAGTTATAACAATAAGTACATACTACATATTACACATAATTATATCCCTACCTACATGGAATTAAACTTCTTATCGTGTCCTAGTTTTACGTATAACTGCTATTCTGTGGTTTAACATAATCACTTCTGTATTTTCAGAGTACTTTTGAAATTAGTTTTTAAACAGAGTATATAATTAATTATTACTTACTGAGATCCTTAATAATACTGTTTTGACAGAGTTCCATCGATCTTTTCTTCTGTCTATTATAATGTGGAAGCCCATATCCGCTTCCAATAACCTGTAATGAGAAAGAAATCATCCATGAATAATGAAACTCGATATTGATTTGTGATGCCAGCCATCACTTACTTAGTTATCAAACTGTTATGAGTTCTGTCTGGTGTCGGTTCTCATGTAGCCATGATACTAAATAATCTATCAAATTGTAGAACGAAACGAACGAAATGAACGCTGCCATATTAAATTTAGTAAGTACTACTTACAGGGCTTAAATAAATAATTACCTACTTAATATCCAGTAGTTAATATCCAATATTGAATTCATGATTGATCTTGCGAGCACTTTCAACTTTTTCTTCGGAAATTAATTTACAATTTTATTGAACTGTCTGTAACGAACTTGTGGTAGTTAATAATGTCTCTTGGAAACTTAACCACCCATCGACCCATTAATATTTCAGTTAGTGGTAAACCGTCAGGCGATAAATAGGAGGTAGGTACAGAAACATGATAATAGGCATGACGAATGATTTTCAAATCCTCTTCCGTAATGTACGTACACATTTACTATTTACGAAAACACCTATATTTCGGTAATAAACTAAAGTTTAACGAAGTTTGAAGCCATTTTTACCCGACTGCGTCAGAAGGAGGGTTATGTTTTTCGAGTGTATGTATGTATGTAAGTATGTATGTATGTATGTATGTATATTTCTTTCGCACGCTCTGTAGCCTAAACGGTTTGATCGATTTCAGATTGAGAGGTGCCGTTAGATTCGTCTTAATTGTGAGAGTGACACTGGATATATCAAAATTGAAAAAAAATTAAAATGGCCGATTTTTGGCGCAATATGTCTTCAAAAAAAAAAATTTTTTTTCTCGAAACCTATCGAGTGGGGTATCAAAATAAAGAGTTTTAAAAGGTGATTACAAAAATATATACAACTTATATGGTTAAAAGTAATTCGAAGTGACAAATCATAAAAAAACACGTACCAAGAACTAAATCGTTTGCGAAATCTTTCACATTTGTAAACTAAAAAGCTGGAAATAAAAAAAGTAATTTAAAAAATTAAAAAACCCGACTGCGAAACTGAAAAGCTGCAAACAAGCCCATTTTAAATTAAATAAAAGTTGGAAGCAGGCGGGACCCATTTGAATTTGAAAATATAATAAAAATGGTATGGGTCCCGCCTGCTTCCAACTTTTATTTAATTTAAAATGGGCTTGTTTGTAGCTTTTCAGTTTCGCAGTCGGGTTTTTTAATTTTTTAAATAACTTTTTGATTTATAATATTTTTTCAATAGGGCGCGAAAACAGCTCACAGTGTCATGGCGTCGGATCCGACGTCACGCCTAGGTAAACATCAAATGTTGTCAGTATACTATCTATAGTGTACTCTGTGAACCACAGTGATGTTTACATAGGCGTGACGTCATGCGCTGTGATTGGTGTTTAAGTCAAAATGGCCGACTGCAGTATTTTAATCTTTTATTTTAGTGAAAATCCGATTAATCTCAAGTTTATAAATTAAACTAAATCACTGTTTTAAATCCTTTTAATATGTATTTTCCCCTAACATCATTAAATTTTTGATTATTTGATACTGTCGTCACGCCTATTATGTATTTTCGACTTAAAACTTTCCTGCCTGTGACGACCGCGGACGCTATTCATGATATCTTATATTTTTTCTATAGGAAGGAGCTATAGATGTAAAATACAAGACTTTTAAAACAATAACGGGCTAATACAATACATTATTATAAGTATTACTCAAAACGTTGTAGTGTTCAATGAAGCGTAAGATTCTCGGCGGGTGGTCTACGCTTTTAGCGTAAGCAGCAAAATGTCACAAAAATGACACAACGGGAACGGGAGTTAAAATGAAAGTGATTCATGATAAAAAAATATATATAATATGGCCTTCACGAAAGTGTTTATGGAAAATATTGAGAAACAAATGATTTGAAGTAGATAGGTAAGTTTGTAAGAAAGAGTGCCTGCACCGTAATACACTACCATGCAGTTAAAACTCTTAACAGTAATAGATTTCGAGTGGGTAAGCTGTAAAAGTATTTGCAGCTACAAAATTCAGTTCGTGTACAAGTCTGCAATGTCGAAGTAAAGACAAAGTTCACAAGATTGTCGTCCAGTCCATTGTTATAAAACTACCTACGGTCTACAATACACATTGTAGGACACAACTTTAAATAACGCTGTTTGTACTAGCAATGTCACGCCACTGACTGAGGAGTCTCGATCCCCATAATCAGAAACGTCATTTAACTAAATATCAAATTCTATTGGCTTCTTTCAGAAAATTACTAAACCATTGATCGAAACTGACGAGGACTGCCTAGTAAACGTAACGTGCCTACTTTAAAAGTTCATAGGTAAACGTCAAGATTTATGGAGACACTACATCAACAGCCTATAATATTTTCGCTGTTGGGATTGAGACGACTTGGTCTCAGGTCTTATATTCGCTGCTGGGAGGGAGTGGACAATCCGCCGATGGACATGTTCCACCACGCTGGCCCAGTCCCACACTCGCAGCGAGGTAAATGATGTTCAACTCCCTTTGTGGTATCAATGATTTATGGGATAAAATACTTGTATCATTATTACTTACGAGGGCACAGAGGTGAGGTAAAGCAGCAGCCTACGGTACTCCGATGGCGTGATGATGTGGAAGTTGTTGTTGTCGGGGAAGGTGATGAGAGGCCGGTGGTCCCTGGCCAGGCCCCCGGTCGCCAGCGCGTACTGCGGCAGCAGCAACTCGCTGACATTGCGGCCCTCTTCGCCATCGCCGCCGCAGCCGTCGCATTCCGCTTCTGGAGATAAAAAATAATTTGGCGTCATTAATTGTGTCATTGCTTATAATAAAATAGTGATTACCCGCGGTTTCGCCGGCGTGGATGTCAGAAATTATCCCACGGGACCGTACTAAGTACCGGGATATAAAGTATCCTTTGTACAGATGCCAGCACATCAAGCTACTGCAAATCTCTTTTTATTTTTATCTTCTGTCAAATTTCTTTAATAGAATTTCAACTTGGACAGTAATACTTACTCTAGGATGCATATCCGGTAGGCTCTTAAATTCTTACCCATCCTACGGGCACGTCTTTCCTACCATTACCGCGCCCCCGGTTTATTCCTTGATATGCAATGGTCGCTGTAGCACCATGAACATGAGGCTACAGGAACTAGTGTGAATCTTGGGGTTCATTCGATTAATCGAGTCTGGTTTAGCCACGCTGGGATCGGTGCAATTCATTCATCATTCATTCATAGATTTTCAACTTGGACAGTAACATTTTCCACTGATACTTTATTACTTACGTACCTAATATTACACCGGAATACTAATTTACCTTAATTAATAATTTTATATAATAAATGTTGAATATCCAGTTGACTAATGAGTTCGTCAAGTTGAAAGAGTTAGCCGCAGCCCGCACTAACGAGTTAACTTGGAGGATTCGTTTAGTTCCCAGTCAAGTAGACTTTAATCAACAGATACAAGTAGTACTGGGAGGTTCGCTTCATTAGAGGTTTCAAATAATTGAGAACTTTCCGGTCGGAGATGTGGTTTCATCAGGCATTTGTACAATGACAGATTGTAGAACATCGAACATCCCATTTTCGTTTTATGAAAACAGTGTTGTAACATATTTAGATAGGTATTTTCCAATAATTTGTACGTGCTTTTAAGTTTAATCGTTAACTCTACGTATCAACCTCATAAAGAGAAACAAAGAAAAGTCTAACTGCGCATTACACTAACTTGAACAAAGCATTTTACTTAAATGAAGATGAATCCGGTCGGACCCTTTGTGTAATCAGTGGAGTCTTTTAATTTTCCACGTTTCACTCCGAAAAGAATAATGAAAAAATAATGAACAAATATTGTTAGAAACCTTCAACTTCGTAGTCGACTTTGGGAAGGTATTTAAATAAAGTATACCAATTTATCCTTGTAGCAAATTGCTGTGTAAGCAGTCTGTATAAAGTTAGTTATTTACAAACAAAAGCGCGATCGCGTGATGTTTAACAATTAATTATATAGCACAGGGTAGAAAGAACTTAAGGTACCGTAGCTACAGCAAGAGGGATTTATCAAGATGGATTTTCAGGAATTTATTCAAATGTGAACGTGCTTACGTTTCTCGGTCACTAATAGCAGTAATGGCGTCGTAAAATATGTTGGTGTAAGGAGGTACAGTGATTTGCGTTTTTTGTCGCATGCCTCACTATAATAATGCCCTGATAATATCGCGGAAATTAATTATATTACTTACTTTGACGGAGAAGGTTTAATGTCAAGGGCTTTGCAGAAAATTCATGGGCATTATTAAGTACTGTAACATTGGTATGTAACATTGGTATGTACTTAAAGCCTGGTACTAGAAAAGCACGCTTTTTGCTACTTGGTGGTATGCTCATTTACAGCATGCTCTCAGAGTGTGTACATTTGCTCATGAAAGCACAGAACTCAGAAGCCTGTATTCCATAAACATTCATAATTTCGGCATAGAAATATAAAATTTAAGTTTTTTCATCGCCCCATCGAGCCATCGTGACTACGCAAACAAATCAAGTAGCATGCTCGCATGGGAGACGTTCAGACTTGCTTTGGAGCAACCCCCTCTCACCCGCGCTTTACACCGTGTGCTAATTAGCACGAAAAAATAGACCGGCTTGCGATTAAGTAGCGTGCTAATTCACAAGCATGCTCTTTTCGTATACACGTGGTAATGTATGCTACTAAGTAGCATCTGCTCGGAACTAGCATGCTAGTAGCATGTGTATTCCAGGCTATGCTTGAAAGAACAGCGCATTTTGAGAAGAACATGACAATAATATAGAAGTATTTAGTAGGTATTTACAAAGTAATGTACACTGTACTACTTATGTCCTAAAAATAGTAAGTCTAACCACACAACAGTATCGCTATGCATTGAAACGGTTCTACTATTACTTTACCAACACAGCCCGCAGGTCAGGGATGGTTCAACCTCAATAGAGCTAAGTACACAATGCGACAAACAAATGCCGGACAAACGGGGACCATTTACCTGAACATATTAGGCACAAAGATATTTTACCACAGATATAGATACACCTAGATAACGCAGGAGCAACTACTTCGCGTGCCAAAAATCGCACCAGCTTACGTTCAAAAATCGTAAGCCGCCACTTTTGCGCTCACTCCTGTGTACTGCTGGCTGGGTAAGCGTGTGCGAGAGCGCAAGCTTGTGACGTCAAAAAGTCAAATAATGGCACGATTGGTTTTCATACAGTTCGTGATACTTGCGTTATCTAGGTTTATCTATATCTGTGCCTTTTAACATATGTATAGGTAGGTGTAATAACTTAACTTCCAGATTTGGTTGTTGTTAGGAGTTAGGGACACTTTATTATAATTTGAGGCTTGGTTAGGTTACACAGAGAACTTACTTGAATCGCCTTCTTTGTTGTCTTTCTGGACTCTTACTAAAGAAGACTTTCGGATTACTTACTTGTTAATTGATTAGTATTCCTATCATAAGTTTACTAAATGGACCAAGCCTACTGTCAAATGGCTAAAGTCTAGATAGCTGCGGCAGAGCGCGGCGGGTATTAACGTAGACGATGAAATAAGGTCGACCCAATTTTACAAGAATACTCCAAATAAGCTCGGTAGCGGTATCTACTACAGGAAGCTTTGGATGACGCAAAGAGAGACTCAAAAGGCTTTTGTCTTAACAGTAAGTGGCAATGTGTAGAGGTGTAAGCACTTTATCATAGGACTTACATACGGGGTAGCATAGGTACCTACATCGACTCGCAAACTGTAACATTGAATTCAGCACACATGAATCTAGACGAGCGTAGAATGGTTTTTATCGGTTAAAAAATAATTGTTTCATAGAAAATTGCAAACAATTCCTACACCGTCGTCGTTTTTTTTTTTACGAATTTATTTAACTCAAAGGCGTCCAGAATCTTGTCCTGAATCTATAGTAACGGTTGCACGCCGATGTCCCTGTCACCATGTATAATACGAGGGCTGCACTAAAAGTATCGGGAATGGAATATTTCCACTGTTCCTGTCATATTAAAATCTTTTTAATTGAAAACTCCTTGGTTTTAAAAATCGAATACCATTTATTTATTTTTAAAAAGATTCTCGGTCTTGTCACAAGGTTTTGTCAAACTTGTTTATTCGTTGAGAAAATGGAATCCCACAAAAACATTTCATGTTAAATGTTGCCAAGACGAGACCATGTAGCTCGCACTGTCAAAAAGTAATCAGATCTCATGTAGAGCCAAGCTTCTAACTCTACACGCCCTAACACTACAAGGCCTGACTTCGCAAACTCTACACCTTAGTCAAAATATCTGGTTTGGCCGTTTCGTTACTACAAGAACCATTAACAGTATGAGAGTTTTTCACCTTACGCTCATGTGAATGTAGCGAAATGGCCAAGCCATATTATTTTGACTAAGGTGTAGAGTTTGCGAAGTCAGGCCTTGTAGAGTTAGGGCGTGTAGAGTTAAAAGCTTGGCTCTACATGAGATCTGATTACTTTTTGACAGTGCGAGCTACATGGTCTCGTCTTGGCAACATTTAACATGAAATGTTTTTGTGGGATTTCATTTCTTTTTGTAAGTTGCTTATGATATTTATACGAGTATTTTTGCTGTTGTTCATTTTTTCTTTCTTTTTTTGGGGTTTATTTATAACAAGGACCCCCTATATAAATTTTCAGACCTCTAGCATCAAAATTTACGGTTTTTTTTTTTTGGGGGGGGTAAAAGTTTCAAGTTTTAATATTTTTTTGTTGTTTGTGTACTATTACTAGCTTACATACCAAATTTCAGCTTTCTGGGACTTCAGGAAGTACCTTAAGAATTTTGATGATCATCAGTCAGTGAGTCAGTGACGAAATCGGGGTATTTTAGATATCAATAAAATCTAAAGTATAAGAGCTATGCAATTGAAACTTTATAAGTTTAATAAGTCAACCACTGGCATCATATTCCGAAAATTTTGTTTATCTGGTATAATCCAAACCCAAGTTAAGAGGGTTCAAAAATACGACGAAGTGCTTCGAGAAAAGGTAGGTAGTGCCCTTGCGCTTCGCTTGGCTGGTCTTGGCGGCGGCACTACCGTGCCCCCAGATTGACTCGAGAAAATTCAAGAGCGATGGCTCTTGAATTTTCTCGAGTCAATTCCATTTTCTTTAAGCCTGGGTTGCATCATCTTACTTTAACTTTAACAAATGTCAAAAGTCTGTCAAATTGCATACAAAAATCACCGGTTATGGTTAAAGTTACGGTTAAAGTCAGATGATGCAACTCAGCCTAAATAAATAATAATAATAAGTAATAATTTTTTTTTAAAATAAATATATGGTATTCGATTTTTAAAACCAAGGAGTTTTCAATTAAAAAGATTTTAATATGACACACTGTTAAACCACTTCGAAAGTCATAATAAATCATCATTTATTATGACTTTCGAAGTGGTTTAACAGTGTGTTGACCGGATGATTTCTGCATTTCGTGATGAAGCCCCACCCAAAACCACAATTTATCGCTGGTTTGCTGAATTTCAACGTGGACGTGTCAAGCTCAGTGAGCAGACCCCGTCAAGGTCGTGCAAAAACTGCAGTCACCCAAGAAAACGTTGATGCTGTGCGTAAGCTGATTGAGGAAGATCGACATGTGACATACCGCGAAATTCAGGCAACTTTAGACATTGGCATGAGTCAAATACAAATAATCTTGCATGAACAATTAGGTGTAAAAAAGTTGTTTTCCCGATGGATAATACCGCATTCGCTCTGTGAAGAGCAAAAAGCGGCTCGCGTTACTTGGTGCGTCAGAACTCTCGAAAGATTCCACGCAGGATCCTCAAATGCTGGATACAACATCGTATCAGGTGACGAATCCTGGATATACGCGTACGAACCCGAAACAAAAAACCAGTCACGCGTTTGGGTGTTCGAAAATGAGTTAAAGCCAACAAAAATTGTTCGTTCACGGAGTGTTGCAAAAAAAATGGTGGCCACGTTTGTCTCCCAAACCGGCCATGTTACAACTACAGTCAAACCTGGGTAAGTGAGAACTGGATAAGTGAGAAAACTCTATAAGTGAGAGTAATAGCCAGGACCCGTCATTTTATGCTCCCAAAACCTCTATTAGCGAGAAACAGAAACCTTTGTAAGAGAGAGTCGTTTTTCCCTCATGGACCTCCGTAAGTGAGACTGCTACTTATCTAAACCTCTATAAGCGACAGTCGAGCTTTATTTATTTAGGAGGAACAAATGACAAAACAAATTACAAATTTAACATCTGCTATTTTATGACTCATTCTTAACTTTCGTGTAACTTCCTATCATTGTTTTTGTACCTATTGTTTTCTCGTCAATATTGTACCTATTCTATTTCGTGGAACTTAATAAAGTTGTTATTTTATCGCATTCTTTTCGAATGGACACGTGTGCCTGTGTAACACATTCGTACTTGCTGTGACTTGTTATTGCTGCGTACCTCTATAAGAGAGAAACGCTACCCATGTACCTGCATTAGCGAGAAACTCGGGTTAGTGAGAAACCTCTATAAGAGAGAATGAGATTGTGCTCCCTTGAACTCTCGCTTATCCAGGTTTGACTGTATTCCTCTTGAGGGACAAAGAACGGTTAATGCAGAATGGTATGCTAGCATTTGTTTGCCACAGGTCGTTTCTGAACTCCGTAAAGAGAACTGCAACCGCCGCATCATCCTCCATCACGACAATGCGAGTTCTCACACCGCGCACAGAACAAAAGAGTTTTTAGAGCAAGAAAACATAGAATTATTAGACCATCCGCCGTACAGCCCCGACCTAAGCCCTAATGATTTCTATACTTTCCCTAAAATAAAGAATAAATTGCGTGGACAGAGATTTTCATCACCTGAAGAAGCTGTGGACGCCACAACTTCCGAATGGATTGGTTGCTTCAATGATTGGTTCCATCGTATGGAAAAATGTGTCAAATTTCGCGGAGAATACTTCGAAAAGCAATAAATACATTTTTAAATAGTAATGTTGTGTCACTTCCTTGATTCCCGAAATTTTCAGTGCCGCCCTGGTGTCTCAATACCTATAGAAATCTATGTATGTGTGAAAATCTCTTCATAACCATGTGAAGCATGGTATTGCTGGAATGTGGGAATATTGCATTTCAAAGTAACACATCGGATATCCTTAGCGTTCTCAGCTACAACTTCTACAAAGGTATCATATACGCAAACAGTTACTCAATCTACATAGTCGTGGTATGCAATACCCGCAGAAATGTAATGGTTCACTAACTAGACCAGAATACCTAACATTGTACCAGGGCACTATAAGTCACCTAGGTATCATTACGTACTTAGGCGTTACGTACTTAATACCCGACACCTCGCACGCTTCGCTGCTTCGTTCAAGAAAACCTGTATGTTAATTTTGTGTGCAAAATTACACCTCAAAGGCATTATTTAAACTTAAATGAATAACCGCAAAGGAAATTTATTCGTCCGGAGATTTTGTAGAAAGTAGACCTACCTAGTTTTTACGTTCAAAGAATTTTGGCATGGCTCCTAATAAAGCTAGAATAAAATTTAAAAACTAAAATGCGAGTATGGAAAAAAATAAACCGAAAGTCATGTAACAAGAAAATATTCTTAACTGGAATTCGCGCGTGTAGTCTGGTCTCATTCGGCACTGTATACTGTTGTGGGTGCTGCCGAGTGACAAAACTGAGCCTATGCTTTAAAAAAACAGGCTCTTGTAACTTTCATAATTGTTTCCTAAAACATCTTCAAGAAGCGAAACTAATCCATTAATTATTTATTTATGATAC
The DNA here is from genome assembly GCA_916614155.1 of Mesoligia furuncula. Classification (NCBI taxonomy): domain Eukaryota; kingdom Metazoa; phylum Arthropoda; class Insecta; order Lepidoptera; family Noctuidae; genus Mesoligia; species Mesoligia furuncula. The sequence goes on from OU744794.1 coordinate 8,680,194, forward strand.
TTAACTGAAATCTTAACACATACTTGTTAATTTTTCACACACGCAACAATTAACTTCTGCAAAGCTGGCAAGACCTGGTGCAAACTGCCAACGGTCATTATTCAAATCAAGTTCGTCGACCGCGCGACTCGCGCGCAAAGGTCAAGATAATTGATTCCGAGCCGAGGCGAAGAATCGCAAGTTCAAACCCAAACAAAAGAATCTACACATGATCTTATGTGTATTAAACGAGATAAATGCGGAAGTGTGTAAAATTGTACGTTGTTTTATGATGAGACAATTTTATTTAATGTGTGGTTTTCGCACTAATCGAGGTCCATCAACTTTACTTAGTTGACCTTACAGTTATGGATGGCCTGCCTGCATTCACTGCAGTGTGGACTACACTTTTTTTTAACCCCTACTAGCATTCTAAGAAGTCAATTAAAATTTTTGCACGTAGGTAATCTAATCATTTTACAAGATCCCAAAGTCAAAGAATCAAAACCTCCAGTAACTAAGCAAGTTTATCATTTGTAAACTATAGAGAACAACAATACTGCTATGAAATTAGGCTAGTTCGTAAGAAGCCTGAAAACTTCGAAGCTGAAACTTGTCAACACGAACGTAAATACGTTGTTTCAGGCTACACCCGCTGTTTCATAGGTAATAAGTACTTAGATACATAACATAACATTCATAATTTTGCTGGAGACAAATAGTCAAACACATGTTTTGTTCTCTAAATGAATTATTATGCATTCACGTTTCTTCTCAAATACTCTCAATACATGAATTAAAACATTACGAATAGCATACCTATGTCCAAGGAAGTCGTGAGTGAAAACTGAAAACATTATTTACTCGCTTAGCAGATGCGTAATGTTTGTATAAATTGTGGTATACACAAATAGGCTACGTAAAACTACCGTTCGCGATCAACCAGCACGAAGTTAGATAACATTTGTTTACATAAAGTTTTACAACTCTAACGTAGTCTTGTTAAGTACATGTAAACATTACCGAAATGGTGAGTTTATGGCGAGGTTCACACCTTTTGTGGAGAGGACTTAAAAGTCATGTTTAGCGTAGAATTTGCGTCTGTTTATTTTTTGGAACTTGTAATACGTGTTTATGCAATATAATTATGTATATAACTCTTATATTTATAGTTATGTATGCAGGCTATAGGTACAATTTGCAAAAGGTGAGACAACATACTTTCAGTATGAGAATTCTTAATTACAATTCGATAAAAGCATAAGATACTGCAATTACGTTGCCTAAGAAAGTGAGGACACTAAACAAGAAGCTAAAGAACATGTCTAGTACCATATAAATTCTCGTAGGAAACAATAACAACATAAAATGCAGATGGTACATTATTAGCAATGTCATGCATTGTGAGACCAACAATGCTGAAGTAGACACTACACAGAATGGCTCATTAGTTACATAACAGTTCAAGAGATCTTCCACAAGGTCAGTCATAACAATTGTTAGCTACAAGGAACATAGTTCATGTATTTCTAGTGGAAAACACTCATATGTCCGTAAAAGATATTACTTTTGCTACTTTACACGATTTTCTTATCACCTATATTTTACGGCTTCACCGAGTCAAACACGTTTTCACGCAGTAAAATGCTTTATATACTTCAGGAGAAATGTAATATACGGTAGGTAGAGTCCAATAGCTGATGAGAGCTCACGATATTGTCACGAAACGACGGACGACACCCGATAATTTAATACTATGTAAATATGGTTTATAAGAAAATATTTCCTGTGGTATTTCTGCTCGGTAGGTACCTGATATTACGGCCATCAAGGCGGAATTACTTCCGCAATATGCGGCACCTACCTAGCCATTGATGTACGCTACTCTAATGATCCCAACGTGGTATTCAAATCATCGTCATTGTTGCGAGTCATATACGAGGCCCAGTTATAATGATGGCGGCGGAATCCCAACCGTAATCGCATTCTCGATCATACAAATGACAGAGTTGATGAACGTATCGTCTGATACATCATGCTATTGGGAAATTGAACACGAACAACAGATTACTCGATGTTATCGATGCAGCGAATTCTGCATCATCGTTAAATTCACAACGTCTCCAGGTCTCCACCCAAGTAGATGATCCAAAACCTCTTTCTATATTCAATTTCCCAAACTATATACTCTTGCGTTGGGTTTTTTAAGCTTGAACAGTTGGTAGATCATTCGTGTTTAATATTTCTTTGTTACTTTATTACTTCGCCTAACTTTGTTACCACAAATAATATTCCTACCGTATAAATCTTCGTCTATGTAGCCAAAACCAAGTTCCTCGCAAACAATGTTTCCAGTTATAGCGCAAATTCCCACGGCCTCGCAAACTATAATAAGGAATATTAGGTCCCCTTTGTTCACAATGCAGATAACATCTCCAAAGGATACGAACATCCTTCGGGTAATTAAACTCGATCGTCTACGGCTTAGATCGTTGATCTTAAATGATGAGATAATGAGAGGTCTCAAGTCATGAGCATCTTGTTGAAATTTTTTCGAATCCTCAATTACCTTTGTCCTCGTTACTTCGACAGTACCGTCATTAAAGGCCCTTAATGATAATCACCATTAGCCTGGTTCGAAAGTAATCAAAGACACGAGCGAACGTCCAATTTTATATGAAGGTACTAACACGGTACTAAAGCGATTTTGGTAATTTTCCGACGTGAATTTTCCATATTTTTCTGTGAACGACACTTGGCAGAAAATCAATTACATTTGGAAGGGAGAGTATTTTCTAAGAGCCTCTATTGAATTTAGACTTCGTAATGAGCGTTTACTATTTAAATAAGCACTTTATTCCCTTATTTAATAATCAATATTCAAGAACATCTGTTGAGAGGCTCATCTTATTCAGTTAGGCAGATAACCCGAAGGCAGCGTTGTCAGCATCGTATCAATGGCCGGTATTGTGGCTGGGCCAAAGAGCTCTTAAACTGCCATCCCGACCTCATTGATATGCGGCGTGCAACCCAATCCCGGGATCCCTTATGTAGTCATGATGTTACTATAAGTGTGCAAGCAGTTCTGGCTTTCTCTTTGAGTCTAGGATTACCTACTTAATGTGATTATACTGAAATCAAATTAACACTTCAGGGATCTTGCGGCTATGCGAAACGTTGTCTAGACATTTTTCGAACCCCTATTTAGAATCCTAAGCCGTGTGTTTATGAAGGGGTCATTTTTTTGGACGCTGTAATTTGAAAAAGAAAACCTCGTTACTATTGTATCCCTTGTAATAAAACGTACGATAGCTCCCTATTACGAAGCAACAGAACTATCTCAACATCTCAACCCCCTGGCGAGATAAAGTTATTTCATTTTCCGAGTGCTATCAATACAGTGCTAACGGACTGACGTAACGTGCGTGTCTATAGATCAGGGCAATCTATGTCAGAGCATGTTTTTATACTCCACCATCTAGCTAACGAACTGAGGAAGATTTGTGGTTTAAACACTGAAAGAAATGTAGAACAACGTTACGTCTATTTTAGGTCTTAGATCTCGTATAGGATTTGAGGAGTACCGTTATTTTCTATACTAATAATAAAGCTGAGGAGCTCGTTTGTTTGAACGCGATCATCAAACCACCATCCAGTCGGATTTGAAAAAATCGTTTTGCACTTAATAGCCCAATTCATCACGCTAGGGGTTGAGAAAAAAGAAAAAAGTCAGAAAGAACGTTAAACGAAAACGAAGTACCTAATAGTGCAGGTAGGCGATGCGATGCGACAGGGTGGATCGAGAGAACAAGAAATTTCATGCGGACGAAGTCGCGGGTAGAAGCTAGTTTTGTATAAACTGAGTTCTTCCATTGGCCATGTTGTATTTAATGCAGTTGTTATCAATCAACGGGAATGTACTGCATTGCTGGATGCGGATCTCTGAATAAAACAAACCGCGGAAATCAGTGGCTGGGGATAACTCGTTTTAAGGCTTACGCAGACCTTTAAATTTTTACTAATGGACATTCAAACGTATCGATATAGATATACGACATAAATTGCTATGCTTTAAGAAGATGCCGTGGTATCGAAATGAATTTCATTGCACGGCATTCAAAGACGTGCCACGGGCTCCCGCGGCGGGATCCCGCGGCGTCCTGCGGTAGGCAACGGCATGCCAAGAACTCCGGCGCTCGTTGTAACATACCGCGGGGTGATGCGGCGGGGGTAGAGAAGCGTGGAAGCCGCTGGAATGCCGCGGTATCTAAGCGGCTAGTGTGCGCTGACTGACGGCAAAATCCCTTGCCATGCCGCGTCCCGGTCTGCGTAGGCCTTTAAGGGGCACCCGTGATTATAATGCTGGGAAAGATATGAAAGGTAATAAACCAGCAGGGTTATTGCGTAACATACTATCAGTAGGCTTTCATTTTGACAGAATACAACAACATTCATTGCGTTAATTACGTTGTTGAGCAGACAAATTTTTCGAACATTATGAAGTAATGGATTAGCAATATCCTTCAGTATTATTTAGATTTATAGTGTGTTAAGTAATTAGTTTTTTTTTTGTGGGAAATCATCAAATGCCCCTTCTCGCTCTGGGCGGAGCGGAAGGGAGTGTCAGACTCTTACTGACTAAAACCCACCCGTGTTCCTTCCTTAGCCCTTTATGTTCCGGGCCAGCGGTAACCCTTCGGACAATTCCGCTGACCCGGCAGGCTTCGGCACTAACGGGCCCCTTCAGTTGATGCTGACATCTCTGATATTGGTGCGTTAAGCTAGCTAAATTAACTACATGGTGTCAATGACCAATCTCATAGGCATGGGATATCACAATGGGTCTCCAACAATGGCTACTCTGTGATAACAACGATTGATCCGGTTATCGTGTCTATGATTTTTTTGCAACAGACTTCGATTACATTTTGTCATTATAGCTACTGAGAAAACAAAAGTCCCTCCTTCATAGAATCGTTTAAAACATGATAGCGGTCGGCAATTATTTATTTCCGGTGAAATTTTTGTGCGTCGCTATAAATCTCACTAAGTATAAAGGAACTTACCATGCAGAATTATCAAATTATTTTTAGAGAGTAACTAAAGTAAAGCTAGCTAACTATCTGGTTCTGGTAATAAATTACGTGGATTCTCACTTAAATATACAGATACTTACAGTTTCTTATTATAGTTTAATTAATTTGACGCTGATTTAACTTTCTCTTAAATTGTATCAGTTATCTACTGTAGAACCAGACCCACCCTACAGACATCTGCTTAAAAACAAATATAAACTATTATACGATGAGGCCCATTTAAAATGTATTTAACAGTTACAGTTTTCATCTATACTAAAATTATAAAGAGGTAAAGTTTGTAAGCTTGTACATACATATGTAGGGGGTAATCTCTGGAACTACCAGTCGGATTTGAAACAATCTTTCTGTATTTGATAGCCCAATGCTTGAGGAAGGCTATAGGCTATTTAACATCACGCTATGACCCTGAGGAGCCGAGCAAAAAGTCAGAAAGAACGCTAAGCAAACACGAAGTAATAGCGCGGGCAGGCGAGATGCGACGGGGTGGGTCGGGCTCGGGGGAACAAGACATTTCACGCGGATGAAGTCGCGGGCAGAAGCTAGTTTATAATAAGAAGTCGACAAACACATAGATACGGAAAACTAAAACGAAAACACCCTACCTGGAATTCATAGTGCGTACCTATGTTCTATGCTGTCTCATCATAATCATGGTATTTATTTAGTGTTCGTGTTCTTCGACCCAATTTTCCACTGTCCAAGGTAGCGAGTACCTACTGAAGTCTAATCAGCATGTGCGCACTATGTAGGTACATAAGGGTATGATTGTATGAAGGTATGATTCAATGAAATTAGGTTTACAGGTAGTATTCATTCATGACTGTATATGAGGCAATTTTTTTTTTTAAAGCAAGAAGTGCGTCAGGGTATCCCGCGAAATTCAAATTTTCTTACGTTTTTTGCAATTTGCAGGTGTGTCACAGAGCATGTAACCTTTTAGTCCATATCAGGTTGTATGTTTATCTAAATATGATTTGCGGCCGTAACAAATATTTATTTATGGAATTATAATTATCATAAAAATCATCAATAAGTATATGTGAGTGGTTGACCAAAAAGGGACCTGGAGGGATTGGAAACCGTTATTATTATTTTTTTTTTGAATCTGTGGTCTTTTAGCTTTGTTTTGGTCTAACCAGATTATTTTTAGGTGCCGGAGTTTTTTTTTATGATTTTTTTTGTGAGCCGAGGCAGCAGTCGAAACTTGTTTCTACACGAAACTTCAAACGCGATTTACTCGAAATCAATTTATTTTCCCTTGAGGTCCCTTTTTGGTCAACCACTCACATATGTATATCTCTAAGTTCATATTACCCTATAGAATGACTACAATATGAAATCATGAGATTTGAGGCTTCTTAAATCTTACTTAATAAGGAGTTGCATTGGTGATTCTAATGATTATCTATTATAATTATGTAAAGTCATATTTGTTACGGCCGCGTATTACTTATACTTTAATCAACATAATTATACAATCTGACACTGACCTGCAAATTGCAAAAAACAGGGCTACCGTACTAACTTAGCGCTTCCCCCATATTATAACTGTAACTTATATCTTATTTTATTAATTAAATAGATATGAATTCAATCAAAGTGTAATTTCAAATTATATTATAGCGTTATCGAAGTACCTACCTACTTACGTATAGTTAATATATTATGGTTCAAATACTTATTCGTGTTATGTCCACCTGCTTATCACACTTAAACCAATTGTGGGTGTTAATCAGTTATTTTCCTTTGTATGACTCAATAACGTATTTACATTCTTTTAAGGGCATGGGTAACGGTTTGCTTGAATTTATAGGTAGTTTTATCCTTCCTTTACTATTTACATTGTCGCTAAAGGTTCACAATCGAATTTTCCTAAAAGCATTACACGGTAAACGTGTAACCAAGCGTTCCTATGGTTAAAGACGTTTACAATCTACTACATTCTGTATAACATTCCTACAATTCTTCAGCTAACCAAAGGCCGTATTCACAATGATTGATAACTCAATATGCTATAAAACAATTTCTTCAAGCGTAACACGTTACACGAGTAGCACTTGATACACTTTAATTTTCACATAAGTATAAAACCTCACACGCGCGTATTTCGTGACGCAAACTTCGCACACAATAAAAACATTAACAAAAACTTGAAGCAACACATAATCACTTGCCTATTTTCTCGGTCTTGATGAAAAAGAAACTTAGTCGCATCTGTGCAACCCACACGCGAAACACAATGCGACACATCCGTCTGCGCGTGCGCAGGCTTGTGCGCTTCCCGCCTTCTGACTATCAACGTTCATCGGAAGATGTCTTCTAGCACAGCGCGTTGAATGCAGTGTCTAACGTCATTGAATCGAAAAACTAAGCGAAAAATCAATTTTACGCATCGGCAATCTTCAATCCTCAATGTTTGAAAACAAATCGATTGCGCAGTTACTTTGCGTTTCTTGTCACGAAAATTCGTTGAATGTCGCGTGGTCTTCGATAACAATCGTCTTCGAGGCATGGTAAAGTGTGATTGTCGCGCGTGCCCCGATCGTTATAAATTAAAGGCATTACCTTGGAATCCGAAGCACTGCATCCTGCGACGCACGCGACAGCACGCGCCCCTCGCGGCCACACTGACACTACAGTTGTCATGCTCTGACATCACATCACCCTTTAGCCTTACACGCACGTGGCCTTATCACGAAGCAATAAGGTGCACGGAACGCTACACGCAGTATAATGCGCGCGCTGAACCGAAACTGACGCTGACAGTCCGAAATTGTACAGCATTCGCTATCATCAGTTCTCTATCAATAAGATCCTCGATTGGGTGACCCTTTGTACGAACCAAGCCTCTGTCAACTTTATCGTGAAATGTATCGTTTCATCGTGATTATCTACGAATCTTATCAGAAAGGATTTTTATCACACTAGGTAGGCAACTATGAGATTTTCACAGCTCTCCCATGTTTTCATGACTTATGAAATAATTTTAGGTACAGATTTTTTAATTGTACAGTACCTAGGTACTGCACAATTAGAAAATAGATGCAAATCGATGCTCCATGCATGATCCGTGTTCAATCTGGTTCAATCGGCCGACGTCCGCGTCCGTACCAAAATATTTATGTTAACCCTATGAACGTAGTATGCGGTAGGTATGATGAACGAGAGGAAGCAATATGCTTTGTTTTGAAAAATGAAAAATATGGGTAAACTACGCTCGACTCAAACAACTTTTTATTAAATACCGTGGAAGAGTGCTTGCAAAAAATAGAAGTTCAGATTAAACGCGGTCGGAATATAGGCAGACATCCGAATGATTCGGTTCCGATGGCGAGGCAAACGGGGCCACCGCGCTACGGAATGCAGGCAAACAGACTGGAACACCGATCTTTAACTAAACTGGACTTTCTGACAGACGAGATAATGAACTGCAAGTACCAACAACATGCACCGACTATTAAAACGATGAATGAAAAAGGAAATGTTTCCAAGCTCGATCATAAGTTTATCGTTCCCGCGTTTACGTTGTTTATGTAATGGACAGACCCCACATGATACATACTCATTACGCTTGATTAACTACTAATTAATATTATTTACGTTGCATTTATTACAGTAGAAGGTCGTAAATCACACGAATGTGCCCACAGAACATATAACTAAAGGTAAGTAGATCATATTATCCTCCGAAAATTCCCATATGCACCGAACTGAATTCAATAAACGGTACAAAAACACGGCTGCAACCAAAACAATCAGGTTGCAATGAGAAAGAAACCATTGGATTTGTGTTTATGTCACCTGGAACAATCGGTGAGGCTTGAAAACTGTCGATGCAGCAAACAAAGAGAATGTGAATGGTTCACGGGAAGGAAATATACCTTATATTCAAACAAATGACAACCTTGAAGAATAGACAAACATGTTCTGTTTTTGAGATGGAAAATGTTTGATAAACATTCCAGTAGGGCTTACTAAACTTAATTGACATTCAATGGTTAATTTGCATCTGCTTAACTCGTGTCTACAAATTTTAACAGTGTATATCTCTATCATTTTAATACTTTATTAATCTGTCGAATTCTAGATGGGACGACAATCTCACAATAGATCACAATCAGTTAACGAACGACGAATAATCAGGTCCAGTAAGTAACACAGCAGTGGACAGCATACTTCAGAACGCCCTATGTCCGACTGCGGTCTTTTATTTGCTGAAATGATAAAGATACGATGATTATGAACAGTCTGTGGGTAGATATCTACCCACAGACTATAGATGTTCGTTTCATTATCACAAAATTTGTTAATACAATAATGATTAACACACAACACACACAGTACAGTACAGTACAGTATTGATTTTTTTACTCTTATCAGTGCACATCCTTATCGACCATAATCCCCTCTCAATACTGCGCCACAGAATTTTGTTCTCAACGATTGAGTCATATTCAGCAGTAACACTTTGTTTAAAACACTGCTAACGACCGACAGGTTGTTAACTCATCGGCTGTGAGGCCCATTACTTAACCTATTTCCTTTAATGCCTCTTCAAAAGTTGCGCAAGAAGGCAAGACAGATAACTACTTTAACACGCTGGATTCTCCTTTGATTTCCTAATAAGGAATCCTTTTTGAAGATCCAGAAAGTAGGACAAAGCTAAATGTTTTTGAACAAAAATTTCGATATGATGATGCAGAAGTACATACCAATAAAACATTAACATACATATTTTGTGAAAAACGTAATATTTGTCCAGATGACAAATCATGGCCTTGGTCGAAGCCAGTGTTTCTGCGCAGTGGTTCTGCCGGCGCCCGCGCATCCGCGCATTGTCACTCCGTCGACCTTGCCATTGCGCACTTGTAACAGACCGGAAGTTCTTCACTAATTCAACATTTCTTTTATAAATACGGATTTATAATTTAACACGAAATGCTTTAACTAATTTGGAGTTCGCCAACTCATGACATGACTCACAAAACCCTCTTTGATGGTTATATTTAAAGTTAAATTAAAAAGAGAAATATAATTAAAGCCAAATGAGAAATTCTTACTTTACTCTTGGTACAAAAGCTTCGCTACACCGCGACTGCATCGGTCTATTGAGGTTTGAACATTATGGCCGTTCATTTAATACCGCTGAACATAAACTATTCAATAGATTCTAATGGATTAAAAATCCAGCCCGGTACTCTGAAGATTCAGTTACTATCGTAACTGAATCTTCAGAAAACCTGGCTCCTTTGATTGGAACCGTATTGGATAAATAACGAGAGGCAGGTCGGTAATTTAATTAGGTAAACGTCTTCAAAGACCGCTAGATTTGATTTAGTTTTGAAGCAATAAGATTTGCTAACGAAATTCGTAATGAAGAATCGAATGCAAGAAGAAACAGCTCCTTGGACAGTAAGGTTTTCCAACCAGCATTATTGGTTTTTGGATCCCACAAGTCAAAGGTATAGTAGGCCTATTGTAATGTAACTGGTGGTTACAGGACGACGATGTTTTAGTGTTCCAGCATTGGTTCTTAAATATTTACATCGGTACTTCCTCAATGGTAACAATACCTTTTCGACAGTGTCTGCAGTTGAATAGAAGACTTAATGAGGCGAAGTCGTCGTTTCAGCCGATAGACGTCCAATGCTGGACATAGGCCTCCCCCAATTTTGGGGGGGGGTTTGCCATAATCGCCACGCTTGGCAGGCGGGTTGGCGATCGCAGTATGGTATGATGGTGGAATAAATAGAGAACGCTGCTGCCCATTCTCCGGTAAGACCCTTAGTCGCCTTTTACGACACCCACGGGAAGTAAGGGGTGGTGCAATTCTTTAAGTTACCACACAGACACGAAGACGCGAAGTACGTGTTAGAAGTTAAGCCTAATCTATTCATGTTACAATTCACGCGTGGTATGTTGTTATTTACATTTAGATAGTCGTGTGTGATCGATACGATGCTTTGTGAACTACGAGTAGCTATCTAAGTCAGGGTCGCATCAGCGCACAATGCCCAGATAACGTCTATACTTCTGTACCAAGCTTTGTGTCCACTGTGTCATATACATGTATAGTCTTTGTACGTATACAACCTGACGTATTCCTGGCCTTACTCGGAGTACGATCGAGGGCTTTTTATTTCGTTTTAATTACACTTTTGGGAATGGAATTCCAGGCCAGATTTTTTTGTGTGAGCTTCGAACTTTCGACTCGATCCCAAATGGTACTGTCGTCTGTCAGTTTAGATGATTCATGTTATCAGTTTTCCTGTAAAGCATTACTGCGTATGGTTAACGCGAAAATATTGTTAGATATCGCTATTTGCAATGTTGTTGGAAATTCGGATTAGGAACCCAATTGGGGCGATATGATGAACAGTTGATTATCAGACCCAATTCTCACGTTAGGGTCGAATATATCGATTGCTGGCGATTCGTCATGATTCACCACAGTGTCTGACTTTCAATTAGGTGTCTCGTTCACACAGGGGACTCAGTCTGCCGTTACTTTCTATAGCACACATCCAATATAAATCCAACTTCATGGAATGACTAAAGAGTTAAAGACTTGATCTCCAATAGGTAGATTTTCACGGTTATTTTAGCTGATCCGTAAAACTTTAGAAACTTTTAGCACGATACAAGAGAAAGTTGCCGGTAAACGAAATAAGGTTTAGCAGCCAGTGGTTAATTTGAAGCTGTGAACGATAATGATGATGAAAAAAGTTCGTCTTCAAGTTTCTTTCGTAGAAGTTAAGGCAAACATCATCCTTTTATGACGTATTCACAAACCGACCCAGCTATCTAACATCCACAGACGGGGCCTCAAACAGAATAGTCAGTGTTTCAATTATTCAACAATGAGCTCAAATGCGGATGGCCGCAATGTATGACAGTTCGGTCTAACTACAAAAGGCAACGGATAGCCATAGCTCTGAAATGTTGTTAAGCTTCAACGGCATACAGTAGAAATGAACATTACAGAACCATACCATGCGAATAGAAAGCAGGTATTAAAGCACGAACAAACTTAACGTTAAGCTTGTTCGCTTTTGTTTAAAAGCTTTCCTCATCATCTTTTGTTTCGGTACAGCATGTCTATAAGAATAAGTCATGCTGTATTAGCCAGTCAGCATCATCAGAGTAGCGGGGCCAACAGTGGAGGTCATCTTAAATCCAAAACTTCAGGACGTCTTCTATAGGTACTTAAGTATCTGCAGTATTCGGTGATCGGCAGCATTCAAAGCAATTCTATAATATTAATGAATAAAAGACCGTCGTCAACTGTCCACGTTTCAATGGTAGAGGGTCGATCAAGGGAAGTGGTGGACGGGGTGAAGGACATTCATGTTGCAATACTTGACATTAGCATTTACCAGCTAACCAGCCAGCCACCAGCTTTGTTAACTTTGTCGCTGAATTGACAGGCTTTCAAACTAAATTGTGAAGTATCTTTGCAGTTCGAAGTGAGTACGTATACATAACATACTTATAAATTGCCTCTCAAGTAAGTACCTACCTCTCCGTACGTCGTTCCAACGTTCGTTCTGAACGGTTAATGGATCGGTTATCGAGTGGCCGTCACACACATTTACCTGATCGCACTGGTCTTGTTGGAGAGCAAACATCCCGCACGGCAGCTGTTACTCGAGCTCGAATGTTTGCCCGACATAAATCTTACATTCACATCAAAGGCTCTACTGGTCATTCAAAGCGCTTTACTGTAGTTTATACTCACGTCCCACGGCTAATTAAACTATTCATGCAAATAATTTAGTTGAAGCCCTACATGTGGCGGGTTGTAAATCTAACATTATGAAGGGAAGCATTACACCGCGAAGGCGCGTAGAGCCGGCGCCGGTTACAAAGCCTTTACATAGATTCTATTAAACGAGTTACGTTGCTTACATACTTGTAATATGCTACGGAATTACGGATAATAATGGACTAGCCTATTTTGCCAAAACCTCGTTTTCGCTTCAGTCAACAGCCCTTATTACGATATGAATTTGGGCGAGGTAGAAAATTGTAACGGTACTTCAAAGAGCTTTGAAAATCCCTTCGAAGGATAAAAGGCAAAGATTTTATATGTATATCTTTTACATTAAGTATCGACTCTTTCAAAGTACATAAAAGTGGTCAAACGCGGGATGAAAGTGGTTGCTGTTGCTGATTGCACTGAAAAAGCTCAGTAACCAGTTTCTCAAACATTCGCGTAAAGTTCAACAAAACTGGTAACGCTAACTAAATATAAATGATTCGTGAAATATAAATAATTTAAAAACAATGAAGGTGTTAGTTTTACCTTTATTCGACAGTCTCGACAGCGCCTGCATTACCAACATGGTAATGAACAATTAGTAAAGCACAAAATAACATAACACTATGTACCTCTTCCGAAAGTGATCTCCAATTTGTTTGGCACCTCAAACCGTATTTTCATATCACTCGTTTTTCTATCACATGTAACACGAAACACTTCTATTTCGGAGCCGGCAGAATTTCGAAATTCAAAATTTGTACGTTCGCGGCGCGTGGGGCAATGGAGCGGATCGGATATTCGTCGGTGACAACAGAGCGCGTACTGAGCGCGCGGCCGTCCTTCCGCAATGGGATGGCTCCCGCCGCGCCGCCCTACATCTACACTGAATGCGACGCGTGAGATGTGATGTAATCTGCATGTGACGAAATGCACACACAGATTAGAGCCGATCTTCTAGCGTCACAACTATTACTTTATCAGTTCACAAAACAAACGTCCCCCCCGCGCCGCCGTGTCGTGTCGCACCTACAAGAGCTCTACTCAGACTAACCCTCAACTGTTTTGGAATCTGCTAATTTAAAATTAGTTTGTTGATAAAAACAAAGGTGGTCTGAAATACTGTAAACAATGTCTGAACACAGGGACACAAAAGAAACCAAACTGGATCAGGTCATTGGAAATTTGGAACCCGTCCACCCATTGCACAACTATGGGATTTAATTAGCATAAAACAACATTCCAATGTGAGGGGAATCCATTTTTTTGGGTAGAACATTTTAAACTTTGTACACATAAACAAATCATCGGAATTTATATCCTGCACTGACGGCCACTGATGTGTAAAATTTTATTCCAACAAAAATTTTCTGACCGAGTGAACTCGCGCATTTAAAATGTTTCATATGCAATGCTCAGTGAACGACGAACGAATAAACATGACAAAGTGAGCACTAGTTCATCAGCCACCAGGAAGCATTGAATAAGGCGACTATGACGAATTGGGATTGCAGTTTAATGAATGATAGACATAATACAAGGAACCGTTATTAATATAAACAACTATTTATGATAGTCTGTCACTTGTTAATGAAATTACTTAGATTGATAATATTACATACTAGACTAGCTGTGCCTGCGACTTCGTCCGCGTGGAATAGTGACTTTTCGGGCAGCATATTTTGAATTACATTTACCGTCTACAGACCGGGCATTTGTTGTCCGAACCCTCTGAGAACTCAGGCGAATTTCAGTGAAAGTCTCAGACTCTAGTGCTTGAGCTTCACGATCGGCAGTGAGACGTATTTTTCGTTCTTCCTGTGTTTCCTGAGACCGAACATTTGCTGTCCGTACCCTCTGAGAACTCAGACGAATTTCCCTATCAGTGAAAGTCTCAGACTCACGCGATAGTGTATGAGCTTCACGATCGGCAGTGAGACGTATTTCCCGTTCGTCCTGTGTCTCCTGGGATCGAGCATTTGTTGTCCGTACTCTCTGGGAGCTCAGGCGGGCAGACTCACGCGATAGCGCGTGAGCTTCGCGATCGACAGATAAACGTGCCTTTCGTTGTTCCCCGTTTTCCCTATTTCGAGTTGTCATCATTCGAGAACGATTTGAACTCAGTCGAGATTCTCGCTGAGTCGAAGTTTCTGCAGCACGAAACCTAGCCTGGTGCAGAGAGCCTTTTGCCTCACGACCTTCCTCAGATTCCTGTGATCGAACTAATCTCATCCTTTTAGCATTTCTGCTACATTGGGAGAGGTTGGATCTTCTTCGAGGCATTCTTACAATAAAATAGTACCTACTTACTACTTAACACACAGTTATTTAGTAAACACGTACTATCGTAAACAATTAAATTATAAATACTTACAGATTATTATACAGTCTAAAATTATCACAGTTTAAGTAATAAGTGTTAAGACGTGTAAACCAAACGTCATTATCATCATCATTTCAGCCGATAGACGTCCACTGCTGGACATAGGCCTCCCCCAATTTTGGGGGGGTTTGCCATAATCGCCACGCTTGGCAGGCGTGTTGGCGATCGCAGTATGGTATGGTGGTGGAATGCATAGCAAACGCTGCTGCCCATTCTCCGGTGAGACCCTTAGTCGCCTTTTACGACACCCACGGGAAGTAAGGGGTGGTGCTATTCTTCTACACAGACAAACGTACTAACTTTATAAAAAAAAAGAATTGCTAGAAAAAATAATTACTAACCTAAGCTAATGAACTTATACTTAATAAAGAAAATCAAGAAAAGAAATGCCTAACCTATACCAAATACTTATAATATTTATATACAAACCCTAAATACAAATTAAGATAAGTATGTATACCGAAAATCAGGGAAAGAAATGCCCAACCAATAATAAATGCTTACAATATTTATTTACAAAACCCTAAATAAAAATTAAGATAAGTAAATACCCAAAAATCAAGGAAAGAACCGCCTAATCTATACCAAATACTTACAAAATTTTAAAGAAAATTAAGAAAAAGAACCTAACCTACAAATCCTAAAATATAAATAAATGAAATATGCAAACAGTCAGTATTCAAGTGAATCGCAATAATCGAATCCAACTATTCGCCTATACTCTCCAGGATACGTGCGTTCGCTACGAATAACTGAATCCTTATGGCAGCGGCAGTTAAGATAACTTTATTAGTTTAGCAGTAATAGTCGTTGAACTTGGGTGTTGGATAATTTTGTACCAAATACAAAATCCTTAGCATTAATCCTTTAAAGTGACTAAGATAAAGTAGTTGCTTGTTTATAATGGGTAAATACTTGCATTGAAAACCAAAAGATGTTTTTTTTTTACCTATTCAGAATAAAGAACAACAGAATCGTACTACATTGTGATAACGGGCTACTACGGAACCCTACACTGTGCGTGGCCCGACACGCACTTGGCCGGTTTTTTATTTATGAACCGATTGACATGAAATAAACACTAAATGTTAAGTGAAGCTTACTACAATATATTATTAAAAACTGCATCTAAATCGAATAAGCCGTTTCTGATATTAGCGTGCACAAACACAGCAGACAAACAGACGAACAGACAAACAGACAAAAAAAAATTTAATTACTATTTCGGGTTCGGCATCGATATAATAACAACCCCTGCTACTTTTTTTAAATATATTTCTATTGTACAGACACCACTTTTCTACAATTTTATTATATGTATAGATTACGAAGATGGTAAAGTTCTTCAAGGTAATGATGATGAACGCTCGTTATTGCCACGCAAGAAAGTACATACTTACTCATCATCACCTTCCTCTATTGCTCGTGCCTTCTGTGTATGAGAAGAGGCTTTTGACCTGCAGAGGGACAGTAACAGGCTGGTATTATTATTTATTATTATATCATCTTCTTGTCCTTGTTCCATGTTACTTGGAATCAGCGCAACACGACTTTCTCCTCCATTTTCCCCTGTCAGCCGTCATTATACCATTCATTCGTTTTTCTTTCATCGTCTATCCATCTTTTCGTTGGTATTCCTCTCCCTCTTCATCCGTCAACATTAAACAGCAGCATTTTAAAACCCCTCCTCATCACATGCCTATACCAAGACAAACGATTCCCTTTCAACTTTTCTGTAACTGACGCCACTTTTAAACTTTCTCATACTTATACTCATTACTTTATCTATTCTTTTCACATCACACATCCATCGCAACATTCTCATCTCTGCTACAGCCTACATGCAATCTTTTTTCTTCCGTCTTCTTCACGGCCCAGCATTTCAATCCATACAAGTACATTTTTACCTAATTTAGACAAAAATCGACGATGGTCAGTGTCGTTCTCACGTCAGTTAACTTTGTAAACATGTTACCGTTGAGTACTTTATAACTCAGCTTACCATAAATAAGACGACGTTACTGTCTCAATATGTGTCTTGTTTTAATAAAGTTAAACTATACATACAAGACGAACTAGATGCGATTCAATTTAATACTGTATCTTCTGCACTAGGTCAAGTTAAGACTTAAACGCTAAGATTTCAATCGTAGATTCGCCCTGCCGCATCAAAAGTTGTCGCGTTTCTGTTTTGTTTTGACACCTCTGACACACACAATGACGCAGAGACTTGATTGCCATGGAAACGCCATTATTAATGTGTGAGTTCTCTCTTATTTTCGTTATTTTCGTTATTTTCGTTCTGGACACTTTTTCGCACTACTTAGTACGGTGAGGGTAAACCTAACGATTTTATTCTTTGCCAAAACGATAGATTTTTCAGAGACCTTTGTAACTTTTAAATGAATGAACCGAAAAATTCGTATAAACGCAGAAAGGATGCCAAAACTACGCATTAGGTTCCAATGTGGCAAAGTGCGAGCCTATCGTATAACCTATCTGGCACGGTGCCAAAACAATATTAATGCAAGATTTTTAAAACTGAAATGGCCCAGTAACTGTGTTTTCCGCAGGACATGGGAATAAACTAATGGGGTTCCGAAAACTTTAAAAAAGATTCTACACCAAAACCGTTTCTGGAAGTAGGTTTCATGGCCAAAAATCGTACGATATAATGGAGTTTGGTTATGAAAAAAAATGGTCGCCCAATAATGGGACACGAATTAAAACTTAAAAATTCTGCCAAGACTGAACGCCTTGAATTGAAATATATAACGTTTTCCACAAAGAGTTTAGCTAAGGACACGATGAATAGCTATTTGTGTATGAAACGTATGTAATGAAAGAGGTAAATAATGAAGTACTTTCAATAGAATTATGTACAATTTACATAAATGAGCTATGTATAGACTCCGCACACGTACAGCCTCGAAATTGCTTAGGAATGGGGAGCCAACGTGTTTTTTGAGATGCAAATGAGCCTATACACATATTACAGGCATATGTTACGCGATATAGAAATTCATTCCTTAAAGAACAGGTTCATGAACGTAAATAAGGCTGAAAATGCTGAAATGTATTGAGTTTGAAGATTGCCACGGTATATAAAGTATGGAAGTTATTGCGGGTCATAAATTGCTGTTAGCACATCGCTACATCGCCCACAAACGCTGTAATAAGCTAAACATTTAGGTCGATTCCTATGACCGGGCAGATGCATGATAAGTTAAACTTCATGACCATTTTGCTTTATATTTTTCTAATTCATGCAATTACCAATAGTTGTAATAAAATTCAAAGTAAGATATAAAATAATTCCGGCTATTTCGGATTCGCGTCCTGCTCGAATCACTAATTTTAATGAGTGTGCAGATGTTATCTACGATAATAATTGATACCAAATTATAATTCATAATCAATTTGCAGATAGGCATCTTTGCTATCAGTACACGATCATTCTTTTCATAGGCTCATTATAGAAAAAAAGCTTTAAAACTTAGATATTCCTGACTTTGGACAGGTTTGTCCAGTATACATGCTTGATACGGTGCAGCATTAGCATACCTAACGAAACTGTCTTTGGATCGAAACGTATGAAATCATGGAATGCAAGCAAACCATTAAAAAACCAAATGCGAAATACAATATATACTCTAGCACTATCCCGGGATTACTACAGCAAGAAATAAAACATTTTGTAAGCCATTGTCCAGTAAAATGGAACAACATTTTACTTTTTCTTTTAATATTGCAGAACAAAGTACAGCCCTCCGTTGTTTATCAGACTACCCTTTTATTTGTTGAAGAAAATAAAAGTATAATGTCATCAATGTATCCGTCTTAATATTGCAAAAGTTGTGTACTCAGTAAATATCTGAGAGCGGAAGTCGGAAAATGAGGAAAACTATGTATCCAAGAGGCAGAAATTAGTTGTTTGTTGGCTAACTGTTCTGTCTGTCCGTAAGTTGTCATTCGTTCCAGTTTCGTTGAATCTGTTCTACTTAACAAGGCTTTAAACTGGCAAGTGATCGGAATTTGAATACTTCTGCAATTGGATCTGCAAGTGTCTCAAGATCATTTTTTTTAAGTCATGGAACTAACAATGACAGTGTAGGTACACAATCTTATTATCATTCTGTATAAATGTAGTGTTTTCAAGTAGAATCGTTAACCGCGTCTCTATTTATAGTCAGTTAGTCGACAAGGCGACACCTTCGTATTCGCAGTCATTTACAGCTCGTCTAGGAAGTGGGCCCTGATTGGATTACTCGTTAGGACGTCTGCACTAAAATACCGCACGAAAGTTTATTAGCCTGAACGCAAGCAATAACAGTTTGAGCACATTTAATAATAGTTTACATAATGGCTGCCGATTAAAACTATTAATAGGCACGGCTAGGACCCATTATTCATGGACTATACCCAATCCATAACGTATCTATAAAAAAAACGATTATCGAAACGACCACAGTGGTGTTCCTCGCATTTACTAAAATTTTGATCATCGATTTACCAAATTATGGTAAATCGGTAATCGTAGATCGCAATAAAATTAAGGCCGTTAGAATAGATCCTCCTTCTCAACGAGAGGAGGCCTGTGTCTCAGTAGTGGGAACAATGCAGGCTGATTGTGTGAATAGATCCTATGATCGTAGGTCCTACTATCTACGATCACAGGATCTGCACTGCAGGAGTCTTCTGTAATTCTAATTCATAGAAAGAACGAAGAAATTTAACTAGCATACCATTTCCTGCTTGTTGGCAATTGTTATGGTTTCCCTACGATTCTGTTCCTTATCGTAAATCAATTACTCTACTACCCCCTTAAAATTTACTGAGCCTAACTCGTCTTAATGGTGTGACTTAGCCATAAGCCGGTAAGCCATTACTTCTGAACTTTTCTAGATTGTTATTGCCTATTGCTACACTGCACACTGGGGCTACTGGGGCTATATTTTCTTTTACTCAAACCGATCACGAAAACATTTTCCTGATGTAGGCGGACCTTAAATCATACTAACATGAGAGGAAAGTTTTGTTTGTTAACTAAGTGCCTATTAGTATTCCCGTGTAAACAGCTGTTCCGTAACGTACAAATCCTTTACAAAATGAATGGCCCGTCTACCAAACTGATTCTTGAGATTAATCACGTGGAATGTAGAATAACGAAACAGACAGCGATGTCAATTTTTCGTGTGGAGTCATGATGGTCTTCTTCGACCTCGAGCGGGCGACGGGATCTCTCAGATCTTTCTGATTAAAGCAATTAGATGGTCCTACAAGTCTGCTAACTCTGGCCGAGGTGTGAGGGCAACGCGCAGGCATCCCGACAGTCAGAGACGTATTGCTGGGGAGGTTGTTGCACCACTTCGTCTTTCCGGGTTTGAACACTAGAGAGTTATGGACATTTTCCATACTTATATGATTGTAGGTTTTATTGTGCTGCTTCTGATTTGCATTTGTTTACAATTAAAATTACTTAATTCTGTTACTTTTGAACTAGATAGTTCCAATATCAAAATATCCTTGTTTCTATAGCTGGAATGTAGTTATGTCTAATTTTGGCTAAGCTCTTGCGTCAGAGCCGGTCATTGTCAACTAGGACGATGGTCTATTGTATTCATAACGTGGGCATTGTGTCCTGGATCCGAAATTAATAATAATGTATGTGTCTCTCTGAAGGTATGCGACCACTTCAATTGTCTTTTGATATTTACCCGACTGTGCGACGCAAAGGAGTGGTAATGTGTTCATCAGCCTATGTATGTATGTTTGTATGTTCCTTTGAAGCACTATACAGACCAAACGCCTGGGCCGATTTTTATGATTCAAACGTTAATCGATTCTTCTTAGTCCGGCGAGTGTCACTAAAGACATGACGTTAGTGAAAATTCAATATGGCGACTACCGGACGCCA
Source organism: Mesoligia furuncula (assembly GCA_916614155.1). Classification (NCBI taxonomy): domain Eukaryota; kingdom Metazoa; phylum Arthropoda; class Insecta; order Lepidoptera; family Noctuidae; genus Mesoligia; species Mesoligia furuncula. The sequence continues at coordinate 8,701,331 of OU744794.1, forward strand.
TATTAAATATTTTTTATTAATTTTTTTTTTCAAAACCTATCGAGCGGGGTATCAAAATAAAGGGTTTTAAGAGGTGATTACAAAAATATATAAGTACAACATATATACTTACAAGCAATTCGAAGTGACAAATTGTAAAAAACACCTACCAAGAACTAAATCGGCTGCGAAATCTTTCACATTTGTAAACTAAAAAGCTAGAAATAAAAAAAAATATTTAAAAAAATAAAAAAACCCGACTGCGGTAAAAAACTTAAGTTAAAAAAAAAACTGAAAGCTAAAAACAAGCCCATTTTAAATTAAATAAAAGTTAGAAGCAGGCGGGACCCATTTGAATTTGAAAATATAATAAAAATGGTATGGGTCCCGCCTGCTTCTAACTTTTATTTAATTTAAAATGGGCTTGTTTTTAGCTTTCAGTTTTTTTTTTAACTTTTGTTTTTTACCGCAGTCGGGTTTTTTTATTTTTTTAAATATTTTTTTTTATTACTCACTCTGCTGTTTGTGGTGGACAGTTTTGCAATCCAGAGCGGGTTGCAAAGTAACAACGAGTACTTCACCATGTCTTGTTATTTTTCAATAAGCAATTCGAAACAAAACACACTTGAAAAAAAAAATCTAAAAAAATCTGGGTCCAAATTTGACACTGCGCTGAAGTAGGTACAGACGCCAGCACATCAAGTTACCCGAAACTGTCAAATTTTCCCAATCAACCTTGAACCTAATGCTTTAGCAATTAAAGTTGAAAGAAATTTGACAGATTGTAGTAGCTTGATGTGCTGGCGTGTGTACCTAAGTATATAATAATAATTTTGAAGAAAGTTTTTTTTTCGTTTATGGCAAATGGCAATATGATTTAGAAACCTTTAGCTTAGAATGGCCTAGGTAGTGACTAACTTGTGTCTGTGGAAGGGCTTAATCCATTTTTGATATAGGTAGTTGCCATCAGTGTCTATCATCCACTTTTGAATGTAGGTAGATACTTACTTTGTTTACTGAATTCAGTTTCTACAGAAAAGTCTGTTCTACTGTTTAACAAGACAAAAGCAAATAAACGTTTTTACTTTAGTTCCTGCCATAGAAATGTAAAAAATATCTATGGTTCCTGCCCTCATTCCGTGGTTCGCGCCACTAATACACGTTGGTTTACGATCTTTGGGATAGTCTTACATAAAGTCTGTTGCTATCTGTTGTAAACATTACTAAAGAATAATACCTCATGGGCATAATTCATTGGCATGAGCATGACTGAGTGAAAAATCAATAGGTACCTATTGCTGATAGATAACGTTCTTACAGCGCGTTACAATGTTGAGTAGGTATTGGACAAATGGGAATTTCAGGCTGACTCGTTCGTCAATCAATAGACACTGAAGCTCTACAAGCTCTACTACAAAAAGTTAGGTACTGTGAAGGTCTACACTGGACCTCCACAGTTCCTAATTAAAAGACCGTAGACTTGGAACTATTATATTGTTAAAAGAGAACTTTACAGCTTCAAGGCAAATATATCAATCTTATCTGTTCAATCAAAAACACCATATTTTAAAATATTTGACACACGCTTGAATCTTCGAATGGAACATCGATACAATTATGACCAGCCTGTCTTACTAAATGTAGTGCTACACTTATAGCCTCTACAGTACCTAGCTACTCATCATCCGTCTTAATTTTCACACTGCAGGCTTCTCCTCACAGGAAGAAAGAGCTTGATCTTCCGGATTAACTCAGACTAGAAATATTGTGATTTATCAGCAATTTTAGTTAGTTTCAATGAGCAAGTAATTAGGACTAAGTGTCATTTGCATACGCTAGATTTTAATGGACCCTATACATGGTGCTTCAAAACAGAAGAGGTTCAGTAGATCTCTAAGGCTTTTCTCCAGCTATGTTCTATTTATTACTTAGATCTGATATGACTATGCACTGGTACCTTTACCGACAGAACCTACAGTTTTTGGTGGATATAAGTTCCAACAAGAGTTTGCACTCCTATTTAAACTTACTCAAAAGGCAACGTTTGGTATTCATTTTCCCCGGTTATGAAACTACCTACCTACACGTACTTACACAAGTATAATGGATCAATTAACTTGATTATCGAAATATTGCTGCCGTCCGCTATAAACTGCAATGAAATTTTAATGAAAATCAAACAATGCCTCGTATTCAGTAAAAGTTGGAACGGAAAGGAAGGATGGGACAATGTGAAACGCAAACAAAGGCCGATGGTTGGTGGATTGTGGCTCGCATAGCAATCAGCCTGGAGCCAGTACCGCTTTGCCAATCTATATAGTGGGCACAGTCGCCGCCAGCATGAGCCTGCGTGTATAGATAAATCGTAAACTTCACCAGCATCGATATGCCCAAATTACGTGCATCGATTTTTAACATAACTGATTGGCACGTGTCTAAAATTCCTTTTTGACGAACTGTATTGTCTACTGCTTTTAAAAACTGGCCAAGTGCGAGTCGGACTCGCACACGAAGGGTTTCGTACCACAAGGCAAAAACGCCGAAAAAAAAACACGTTTGTTGTATGGGAGCCCCCCTTAAATACTTATTTTATTCTGCTTTTAGTATTTGTTGTTATAGCGGCATCAGAAATACATCGTCTGTGAAAATTTCAACTGTCTAGGTACCACGGTTCATGAGATGCAGCCTGGTGACAGACGGACAGTGGAGTCTTAGTAATAGGGTCCCGTTTTTACCCTTTGGGTATTTGGCGATTCTTTGAAGAGTGAAACTTGACAGTCTGTCGAGATATTTTGGGATGAAGAGACGTGCTTTTTGGCATCGTTTCCATCTTTGGCATCCAAAATTACCTTCATGATAGGTTTCTTTTAATGCTGACGTTTGTGTATAAATTTTTCACCCAAAGACACTGGATTGTACCTACCTACTTATTTTATAAAGTATGACAATTATGGCAAGAACGGCATCATGTCTGTCATGTCATCTGTGCAGCATGTCTTCTTTTATATTACTTAGAAGAAGACAATGGACTGATATAAAAAAAATAGGAGGACGATGGTGATAGAGGACCAGTTGGTGTTGTGGCTCAACTTGATTGAAACTTTTGTCCAGAAATGGACTGCGGGTGATGGGGCGAGACAAGGTAGACAGATGATTGCATGTAGGTTAGGTAGTCTAATCGGTTATCTTTGTCACAACTCACAAGCTGTGAATTAACCGGACCCTCGTAATATAAAGGCCTAATTCCCCCACACATCTGTCTGCCCTTGGCGAAATAAATGAGCTTAACTGAAACAGCACAAAAAGAAAGGTCAGTTTCGTACACAACGTAATAAAGATTAGCGGTCACGCTCTGATCGTCTGTGGACATATCATGCTGACTTCTAATAAACATGTTTCCTTTAGGTACCTACTGCCCTACTGGTGGGTATTCCTCTAAATCACACAAATATTATAACTAAGGCGAAATTTTGTGTGTGTTTATATGTTTGTTACTTCTTCACGCTAAAACGGTTGGACTAATTTTGATAAAATTTTGTATGAGGAGGTGGCTGACACCCTGGATTAACATATGCCTATATGTTAATCCAGGGTGTCAGCCTTACTTTTTATCCCGATATTCCCACGGGATCGACATTTACGCGGGTAAAACCGCGGGGCGCAGCTAGTAGGTAATATAGGCGCCGTTATGCGTGAACAAGTATAAAAATCCCTATCAGGTTACACTACACGATATTTAGGTGATGACTGTGTTCTTTTATTAAGGACCCTTCCTCCTTTTCCCTTATAACCATCCCGAATCCCGATTTGAGGAAAGGGTCCCTGAATATCGCGTAGTGTAGTGTAATAGGTATAGGAGTTTTCGTAACTTAATTAGGGTACCTGCTTTATTAAAAGAAGGGTAGGAAGTATTTTGGTATCTTGACCCTCATTTCCAGCTTTTTCAAGATTTTCCTGCTGACGCAAGGAAGGAAAGATAATAGAAATGACCACGACGAGTTATGAGTTACGAGATCGTAACAATGAATAAACATGCTTCGTTACCTGATGTTTTTTAATTAATAGGTAGGTATACAACTTCAATCGCTGTATAGTACGTGGTCGAAGTGAAGTAGCCATCGTTTTGTTTTGTTTTACACCATAATGGCAAAATATCTTTAAACCTGTTTCCTGAAGTTTGGTAGTCATTAGTTTGTCCAAACAAAACCAAGTCAAATTGTTATGATCAAGTTGTGACATTGTTTAAAACCTAGGAATTGCGTTCTGAACAAGATAAATGTGGTTTTCCACCGGGAACTCAAGAAGTGAAAAATAATAAGGTCCAACTCCAGGCTCTTGGAAGATTTTGGTTCCGTTTTCTAGGATGATCACTTTTGATTAGGACACTGTTGTGTTGCCTATAATTAAGTATGAGTGTACGAGAGAAGAATAATTTTAAAGATAGTAAGTAATGAAATCATCTTCATTTTTAGGGTTCCGTACCCAAAGGGTAAAAACGGAACCTTATTACTAAGACTTCGCTGTCTGTCCGTCTGTCAGTATCGTCCAGGCTGTATCTCAAGAACCGCGATAGCTAGACTGTTGAAATTTTCACAAAGTATGTATTTCTGTTGCCGCTATAACAAGAAATACTAAAAACAAAATAAAATAAATATTTAAGAGGGGTTCCCATACAACAAACGCGTTTATTGGCCCTTTTTTGCTCGATATCAAAAACAGGTAGGCACTTGAAATATTCACAAAATACTCAGTTGTATTTTAACTTTAATAATAAAATTAAAATAAAATAAATATTTAAGGGGGGCTCCAAAAACAACAAATGTTTTTTTTCGGCGTTTTTGCCTTGTGGTACGGAACCCTTCGTGTGCGAGTCCGACTCGCACTTGGCCAGTTTTTATCATTTTCTATTTCATCTTATCTACAGTGTAGAATTTGTCACGTATTTCCTAGTCTGGTGAGGTCAGCATTCAATTATATCGTCACATCTATTGGCATTAAATAGGTAATAAGTAGGTAGTCCCAAGAACACAAATGTCTGTAATAAGTGTAATAATACTGAGAAAACAAGACGGGTTTTTTGCTGTAAATAAGGAATTAGACGTTATTCGCCATTGGTACTTCTCACTAATTAAGACAGTCAATTGATGGTTCAGTGACTTCTCGTTTACAATGCGTAGAACTGTATCTTCTCCGCACTCCGTAATCAAGACAAATTACAGATATCGTTTCAGCAAACCGGTCTGAAACTGGGTTAATTTAATAACGTCAAGTAGGTAGGGAGTAGGAACATAATACATTTGTTTAATCATAATATTAGACGCAGTTGTGCGTCAATATTATTGGCCTACGACTATTGACTAGACTACGAACGAAATACATAATTTAGCGCTCAAGAAGCCGTTTAGCAAAACAAAAGAAAGTGTTTGCACTTACCAATAGCAGCTGCTCGTCGCTCGCTTTTACTACTACACTTCCAAAACTTCATATTTTATCGAAGGTCACCAAGAAGCGAGATGACACCGCGCGCGCCCGCTAAGGCAAGTCGCCATCGTCAAACTGTCCGGTTGGGGCCGAAACAATGACTTTTGTTTACAAATGAACGACGCGGAGGATTTATTAAATTGTCGAGTGAAGTGGCCGGCTGCAGGAGACCAATGAGCCGAGGCAGAACGAGTGCGACGAACGTACACCCCCGGCGGACAATCTCCGGTTGTAACTCAGCACCGGTCTATAGAGGATGGCGTGGGAGCCTCGACCCCGATCACACCTAACGTCCCTAAACCCCGGTTTAAACGGGTTAATTGAAACACATATTGTAGCGTAAAAAAGTTTAATTTCTATCACATCATGTCTTCCTACGGTAATAATTTTGGAACATAGATGCCGAATATCATGCTAAGGACAAATCACTACGATCCGAAGCAAATAACTATCACTGAGCTTGACAAGTTCAAGATGAAGGGGATTTACATCATGATTTGCTGTATTCGGCTTTACTCTGGACTGTTGTTTACAAGAATATTGTGAATTTATCGAGGATTCATTAATAAAATTGCTCCGAATCTTACATGTTATTGCACTATAAAAATACATACATGGATAAGCATATTTCTAGGCACATTTCTGTACTGTCTATAGTTAATTTGATTATGATTACACACTTCTATCAGTTATACATAAGTTACGCTATATCTATCTTATTTATTTTAAAATAAAATGAGATTTTCAATTTCGTCTCCAGCTCGAAAACTACTAGTCTTGTCTTCGCGAGGACATCAATTTATTCAGTATAAACTTGACAAGGAATCCAATCAGTAAAAGAAATTTATCCGATATTAATGCAGTTATAAGTAAAATATCGTTGGGATAAATAAATATGCCAATTAATTGTGTACAATTCTATAAAATATGTAGTCTATAATGACATTAAAACCTTGAGCTTGTCTTGTGACATTTGCAATGCTGTAATGCACAGACACAAACAGACAAATCTCTCTTGAACACTACTGATACTTTAAGTTTCATCACAATAATAAAACTAGGAAACTAAAAAAGGTACCTACTTTAATTACTTTTACTTACAGCGTATTTGTAGTATTCAAGAGTTATTTGTTAATTGAAAAAAAAAATAAGAATAATTTAATTAAAATAAAAACTGTAATCTGAACATGCGCTTACGCGGGCAATTTCTGTACAATCTTGGAATTGCCATAAATTGCTTGGTGTTGCCGAAACGTAACATTTACCTCAAGCTGCTCAATTAATTGGCCGACTAAGCGCAACATTAGACTACATGCGATGTTTAATATCAAAACAGCAAGGGATTTCTGTATGAAAATCACATGTTCTTCAAAACGATTTTATTGAAATGTTTGGTCACAGTGATATTAAAACTAGATACACCAGAGCTTCTAGTGTAATAAAATAACTAACTAACTTTGTCTGCACTTATTAAATAAAACCTTAATAATGTATGAACTCATAGCCGAGGTCTTCTATCTCAGCATTCTGAAAGTCAGCCTTCTTGATCGACAATTAAATAGTTTTAGAAAACTAAGTGCGCTTGTTGATGTCACTGAACAAATGCATCTCTTTGATTTAAATTGTCTTTATAATAAGCGTTCGTTTGTTGTGATATACTAAATACCTAAAATCTGATAACTTGATAAGTAAATAGACACTAAATCGAAATCACATGAAACATTATGTTTGTTATAACATAAGACTTTCAAGAGTATTGCTATGTGAATTATTGCTGGTCTGCACTAAAGATTAAAAACACTGCACTTGAAGCGTGTTTTAAATTTACTAAAATCATATTATGGTACAGAATAAAACGGTAGGTAATCTTCAGACCGCCTCAGTAATAGTAAATTCTAAAATGCAAGAAACAGAGACAACATTCTTTTAATGGGAACACAGGCATTGCTGATAATTTGTCACAACAAATGTGTGCACATGCTTTATATTTTGATATGTATGTAAGTTCAATCAGAGAAAAACAAACTACTTGAGATTGACTCTTCTACCGTGTCTAAGAATGTGAATTATTTTATTCTTCCCAAAAATTCTGTTACTAAAATAATTAATTTCGTTATCTGGTCTGGTGATTCTATTGAAACTGTACTAAAGCACTGTAATACATCACTTTCCGTTAAAATCCTATTATTACTTTATTCTAAACATTTAATTCCGAAATTATAATCCCATATTATAATGCACAAGTTATCGCACAAGTTATGTCAAAATCCACGTCATATTATGAAGGCACTGCTTTTTTGATACACGAAAATAACTTGTCGATCATAATATTGTGATAAATAAATTGATCGCTATTTTAAAACATTCTCCTACAAAACTGCTAGCTGTCATAACCAACCTCTTCATGACTCGAGTAATGAGAGTAACAAGCACTTACCTCCTTAATAATAAACTTGTTGTAAAGTTATGCTAGACTTAAACCTCGAAAGACTTATGGTTGAACCTGAGTTAATACTGGTATAACATTACTCCGCGTTTATTAATAATTTAGGTAAACGTTCAGCATTTATGGTTATAGAAATTTATTTCTCAATAAGAAATTACAATGGTTTCACTTACTTGAGAACATTTAGTGGTTATGAATAGTGATATTACTGTATGTCTAAAACATCTTTGCTTGTTACTCTCAGTCAGATCTCCCACCTGCATACATCCAACTTAACTATTGCAGTTTTGAGTGCGAAAAATGATTGGACTCAATTCCATTACATAGTTAAAATCTAATAACTATCGCAGAACAGTTTATTTGGATGTACGGGCCCTTCAAAGATAGGTCTTGTCACCGGCAGCCCATGAAGCTTCTACACAATGTCTATCTATACTCATAATAAAAATAATTTTAGTTATCTGTGTTGAAAAACCACATTACATATTTCTAAAATAAACTACATAGCTAATTGCTAATATAAATGGTGTAAATATGATTAACTTTTATACTTACAGATAGTTTTATTAAATTAGTTTTTCAACCAATACTGAAAAGGTGTTGCTTAACTATCCTTGCTAACTTATTGCCAAAGTTACGTGTGGCGTTTCAAATTAACCAAATTTTTTCAGGAACCGTTCCAATTTACAACAGTTCAGTCGTCGCGAGATCGAAGGTTACGTACAAATGTTTGTATCTGCTACATTATGTTTTGCATTACTTGAAACTTATGCGGTAGCTGTAAGCGGCCGTCAATGCCTGTACCAAGTTCCCTGAACACGAGTTTGGAAGTGTGAAACAGGAGTCACAATATAGGCTTGCTGCGGTTGTTGGACTACAGCCAATGGTATGACCTGCTGCGCCATTTCTACAGGCTGTCCGTTCTCCTCTGAGACTCCCAATGGCTGTACACAATGCTGCTGTGCCACTTGTTGTACACCTTGCTGTGTAAGCACTTGTTGGTGTTGGCTTACTTGAGGCACCAGCATTTGTTGTTGCATTTGTTGCTGTTGTTGAGGCTGCTGCTGGTGTATAACAACATGGGCCTGGTTCTGCATCTGTTGATGCTGCTGAACTTGTACTTGTTGCACTTGTTGTTGTTGCTGCTGCTGCTGCTGTTGCTGCTGCTGCTGCTGTTGTTGTTGTTGCTGCTGCTGCACTTGCTGCTGTTGCTGCTGCTGCTGCTGTGCTTGTTGTTGAGCCTGCTGTTCTCTATCATGCTCCTCTTTCTTCTTAGCCTCCATAGCTGCCTTTTTAGCATCGGACTTCTCTTTCTCCTGCTGTAGTCTAATAGGATCCTTGTTCTTATCATATGACATACATTTACCACTGCGGAACGGCACCATGTCTTTCGGAATATCTTGCTTCTTTGTTGCAAATTTCACATGAGGGAACTGATCTTTCATGAATGCACGGAAAGTTGAATAGCCCATAAGTTTTACACCTGGCTCTAAAATCTCTCCATACTCCTTGTAAGCCTCGAATAAATGTTTCCTTGAGTCTCCTTGAATAATGACAGTCTTACTGGCTTTTTTACCACTTTCTCCAGATGGTTGAATATCTTTAGGTGAACTTGCATGTTGTTTCAAATATTCCTTCAAGAAATTAGTTGCATGTTTGTAAATATCTAGAGTGAATGTGTTATATGGCTTCTTACCGACGTTGCCATGTATCCGAGGGGCGACACCGTGCGTCATTACGTGTTGCCTGATCCGCTTCAGCTGATAATGAGTAACATTCTCTAGATACAAGAAAGCCTCTAGGCAAACCTTCCTTCCTTGATAAACATAGCATGCTCTCAGTCTCCTCCTGACTTTGTGTCGTGAAGTCTCAGCTGGATTAGCCAAGCTTGCCATTGTGATGCCCATCAGGTACATATCATGTTCACTCTTAGTCAGTTCTGCAATATTGAGTCTATGCCGATAGACTGCTTCTGGATTAAGTCCTCGATAACAGTTGTCTTTACAATCGCAACCTCTCCTCAGTCTTTCTTTGACCTGAAATAGCATTATTGTAATTTTAGTATAAACTCAAACTGTGTTTCACTTAGTATGTGGGTCAGTTTCTAGAGAAATAGAACTCAGTAATTGAGAGATACACAGATGTAAGTGAAATCAAGAGGAGTTAGGTTAACACCAAGTTATACACAAAGGCTGACAATCTCGAGGGAAGCGAGAAATCAAAATCAAATAAATCTCGAGTTAATCTTGACTTACAATAAGTCTGACACACAAGTCCAACAGGGGCAGCTCTAAGAGATGACAATTAAGGTCGAGTTTATTTGTATCATAATTTAAATGGTACAATTAAAATAACATGCTCTTGATAAGAACTTTGGGAAGATAACCTCAAAAAGTAAAATGCTATAAAGCTATAACAAAACGAAAGAAATTCTCACCTGTGTAGGATTATCTTCCAACTTATTGTCAAGAACTTCTTCATCGCTATCAGATTCAGCTTTTTTCTTTTTTTTATTGCCAGTCTTCTTTTCAACTTTGGGTTTAGTATCAACTTCCATGTCTGCTGGTTCACCTTCGACATGGGGCTCAAATTCAATACTGTAGGTTCCGGGTATATTCTGCAAATTGGCAGCACCATTTTCCACCTGTATTGTGTGCCCTTGCCATAGAACCTGTAAATTAATACAAATTGTGATTTTACAACTTTGTTCCTCTAGTGGCTGAAGATCGTTTGCAACAATGTAGAGATGTATGCCTACTTAGGTAAATATGTGTGGTAATGTTAGTACCTGCTCTTGGTGACCATTGTAGTTATGCTGTTGCATGTTTTGTGCTCCCATCTCAAAGACAGAGTGCTGGCCCATGACGGGAGTGTGCCACTGAGCACTCTCGCCGTACTCGCCGCCGCCGTTCTGGTCCGCTGGTATGGACACGATGATCGCCTCCTTGCTGTCCACGCTTCGCCGCTCCACAGAAAGCAGCGAATGCAGCACCTCACTCGCCTCTTTCTCAGCAGGATTCACCACTTCCATTTTTTCGAACGACATTCCGCCTGCTCGACGCTACAACCGATCGTTCACATCAAATCACATGTACGTACATACGTTTATGTACAAAGCCACACGACAAACCCGCCCCGACCGCTAGGAGAATCGACAACCCCAAGACACAATACAAGAAAAACCGCGATAACTTTTCAAATTCATGTAAATAAACATAACAAAAACCGCGCAATTATTAACCTTAATCGCATTTTTTAAGTTTCATTATCGCATAGCGGATCGAACTCCCGTGGAATATTGGGCCATATAGTCATAGCAAAGGAAGAATAAAACTCACCTATTTCACGCTATTTCAGATACTGAGATGCATAAAAACGTATCCCCACAGTTTCCAACAGACTGTGGTTTGTTTTAATTCACTTCATTTTGATATTACAGTCATAATTAAAGAGAAATGCACAAATATTTCACTGAGTTCACGGAAGCAATATGGCGATACACTTTCCGTGAATAAAATCGGAGGACGCCGTAGAACACGTAATTTGTACAGTGCGCCACCACCAGACGGCGCTGAGGACGCGTTTCCGTATCGACGCTCATGTCGCGAACCAGCGCGGCAAAATTTAAGCAAAAAACGTTTTATTTTGCAGACTGGACAGATAAATACACGTAATAAATACAGTAATTAGTATTAATTTTTACAGAAGAATATTGGCATCATTGCATAATAAATAATACCGTTTCATAGCAAAAGAAGTCACTACGTTATTAAAAAGTAAACAGCTCGACTTAATTTTTTCATTCGGGTAATAATGTAAAGTTAACAAAATTGTTTTTTTTTTACATTCTATTTAAAAAATACGTTGAAGGCATGAGTTTTATGATTTTCTCATCACCTGCTCGTCAAGATATTGTAGTCTTTGTTATAGTCATTCAAACCTAACCAAAGACTACAATAGTATACTAACTTAACATAAAGAAGTCATTATGAATTTTATTATAGCCCACTGGTCAATAATGTAATTTGATTTAGGAACCATAAACAAAAATACATAAATATGAGAAAAAAAAACGAATTGCTTTCTACCTCGCAGAAGAAATGATAGGTAGACTGTTCGTCTAGGTCAGAATGACGGGTGTATTGTTACAGAACTGAATATGTTATATATGAAAGGAATGTACAGACGCCAGCACATTAAGCTACCCGAAACTGTCAAATTGTCCCAATCAACTTTGAACCTTATGCTTTAGCGATAAAGTTGAAAATCGATTAAAGAAATTTGACAGATTGTAGTAGCTTGATGTGCTGGCAATGTACCTGAATGTACCTTTAATTAAATTCAATGTACAATGCGTTTCAAATAAGAACAGGATCGACTTAGCGCCATGTTGTGACGTCATAGTTGTCAAATCGAATAAATTGATTAGGGTGAGCAAAACAAGATATTTTTTAATAACATTAATTATTTACGAATCATGAACGAAGAATTTTTAATCTGAATTTAGTTATTCAATTCTGCTCATGTCTGCATCACTGTTTGAGTGGTCATCGTCAACAAATAACAACAATAACAAATTTAACAGGAAACAACCACGTAACATACAGAATTAACGAAAGAAACAGTAACACTCCACAAGCACTCAGTCTCACGAAGAAGCACACCAACAACCACAGAGCATGAAACACCCAACAACGACAAGATGGTGGCCGGCATCTTCTTTACTTTCTGGTGAATTGTTGTCAACAACGAAAATAAGAAAGAAAGTAGCATAATTTAAAAAAAAAACTAATTATGACTAATTTTTTTGATGCTTTTTTCACTTTGTTTTATCTAAGACTCGGTTTAACAAAAAAAAAGTTATTGATACGCAAAAAAGTTTTCTTTGCAAACCGTACTTTTCAATCAACATTTGACAGATAGAGGTCATTGACGTTCCTATTCTTATTTGAATCGCATTGTACCTCCAAGAAACAAGAACAATTATAATAATAAAGTGGGCCGCAGTCCTGACAGTCAGAATGACGGGTGAATACTAATAATGAATGTAATAGATATCTTATGGTTACCTAATATTTACCATAGGAATGTACCTTCAATGTACCTCATAAAAATATAATCTGAAAATATAATGCGACGAGTAGGTAATTAACGAGAAAATCAAGAAAAGAAATTTTGACGCCTACCAATTTTTAATAGCAATGTGGGTATAGTGTTATTTGCTTGTATTGAGAATTGAACGTGATTATGAGAGGATTATTTACATTGTTCACTGCTTTTCATAAACGTTGAGTAAATGATAATTCATTTTCTAATCAATATTTGTTTTATTTATCAAATCACATGTAGGTATGTAAAATGTGTAAATAATCCTCTCATAATCACCTTCAATTCTCAATAACCTTATTTCGTAAGCTTTTACACTTTTATGTATTCTTGAACGTAAAGAACTCGTGCCGGTTGTGCCGGTTGTGCTGTCTGCTACCTATATTTATTTTCACACCACCTGCTCGAAAATGTCAAATTATATGTCAAGCAACCTTAACCTAAAGTGAGTCATTAGTGGCCGGGGGCACAGTCGGTCAATAATGTTGTACTGGATTTCATTATGACCCGCTGGTCAATAATGTGATTTGAATTTGGAATCTCACATGCTCACCTAAATTGGCAGTATAGTACTAATAAACACCCTTTGGTGCCAGAAAGAGGAAAGCTATTCTCGAAACTTGAATGATAAAAAATGATATTCTCGATTTCCTACAAAATCATAGCGACTGCTTCTTCATATCGTTGCCATGTTTTCGAAGACATAATATTGTAAGAATAATTAGATAACTACGAACCATTTTTTAAAAGGAATGGAATAACATTAAAACTGGCATTAATAATAACAAATACCGTACCGCGTCGTAATATCGTAATAGTAATTGGCTGTAACATTAGTTAATTAATTTTAAGTAAACTGCGCTAAGATTGCTTTGGATTTTGTGAATAAATAAATAAATAATAAAACCTATCTATACTACAGTCGATTTATCACATTTTATCAAAAATACTCTATTTTTACGAGCGTCTCCAATGACGTTCTAAATTCAAAATGCATACAGCCAATCATCCAAAACCATTCTACCAGCCCTGTATAAAGCTTAGTTTACACAAACGCCACTTCCATGAGAGTGATATCAATAGACACACACGACAAAACAGTAGAAGAGACTTTTTTTTTTAAATCGAATTGATCGTGTCTTGGCTACTTATTGGTAGACGCAATAAAGGCGCGAATTTTCGTACTATGGCTATTATTTTCTCACAGTAGGTGTAAAAAGTAGAGTATCCTCCTCTGGGCTAAAGGTGTCTTTGCCTTGGGCTAGCTTGAATCCCTCGCTGCATTCAGGATTCTTGTATTAACTCCCTCGCTTCGCTCGTGAGTTAAACTCTTAACTCCCTCGCTGCGCTCGGGAGTTAAATCCCGGATCCTTCATTGCGCTCGAGATTCAATATGACGCCCGTGACATAAGACACAACTTTAGCCCCTCGGTGCATAATCTACTATTATGCTTCAGATACCTACGTAACTATTGAATTTCTTTAAGCATCAAACAAAAAAAAAAACTACGCACAATTAAAGCAGGGTTCGACGTACATGAGGGTCCGCAACGACGTGGAACAAAACTCAACTGCCACACAACCCTGACATTTAATTTATGTAGGTACAGTAAAGATCCACTTATTATTTTTTTAAAGTAGTTAAAGCAATTTGAATATTCGTACGTACAGAAGTTAGTAGACCTACACATGGACACCGGTTGTTCTATTAATGTCATTTCCTTTCGACATCCGCGCTTCTATTTCCTACAATGTCGCTCAAATTGTATGTGTAGGTATGTCTCATTAAAATAAATTGTGTGCCTATCTAATTTTACTGATGGAATAGAATGTGTGAACAAGTTCATAGTCAAATAGAAGGCTGTAAAAAAGTAAAGACGAGATGCAACGCAAAACAAGGTCACACACCCTAAAAAAAAACTAACTGTCTGTCATTAGTGAAAACAAACCGCCTTTTTCGGCATGTTTCTTTTTACTTTTTATAATTTTTTAAAATGAGATTAAATAAATGTGACAATAGTTCTTATTACTCTACGTACCTACGTAAGAATCATGACTGTAATCTAATATGAAATGGTTACAGTAAGTAACACTTTCTTCATAACTAAGTTTGTTTTTGTGATTTAATAGTCAGGTATATACCGTTTTATTTTGTTGTAGACTAAAGTGAAGTATAAATTAATCATTTTACTTTATTATCATCGGCTTTTGCTTCCTAGTTCGTTTTTAAGCGCGTAGACCGTGCAGGTTTCGTGATTTGGTCAGTAATAGCATCTGCTGGTTAATAATTATGTCATTGTAGTTAGCTAGTGTTCAGCTATTTCAGTCTAGGTCTATTACTCACCAGCTGCTGCGTCGAGGGCGAAGCAGCTACTGCGAGACTTGACGACACTTCCTGGCGACGGACCATCGGGCCACTCCATTCTCTCCTCCATCGCCTTCGACGCACTTCTCTTAAATTGCTCCAAAAAACTGTCTATTTGTGTTTCTATACTAGTCGGGGAGTTGGCCATCGTTTCCACCGAAACACCGAAAACAAACACAACACTAACCTGCCGTTCACGACATTTTTCATTTAAAACGTCCTTTCTTTGTTTTCCAACACAAATCCGAGTTTACGGACTCTCAAAATTGTATCGTATTGCATAATTGACCGTCATTTTTTGCCGAATTCGTTCATCGACCCGACTTTGAGTACAATAATATCAAAGAAGACCGCGGAACGTCCCCGAGTATGAAAGAGACTATTGGATAGCGATGTAGGGATGTAATAAGTGTTTAGAAAACATCGATAAAAGTAAGAACCCAAAAATTCCGACGTAAGTATTCAAACATAATATATCCCAGAAAGACTGACTATATACGTGTCGATAATTATCGACACGTAATTAAAGTTAGTCTTTTTTATGAAACAGGTGGTAAAACATGTACATTGTACACACTGATTTCTTTGTCAAAAGCGTCGTCCAATTTCTGATTATTTGGCTTGTTTTTGGACTAAATGAAGCAACAATTCACTTTTGATTAATATACAAACTTAGTACCTAAAACCAAGATAATCAGAATCTCTGTCGTAGACTCGTAGCATAATAGCACTAATTTAATCGATGTTTCTAAAAACTACTAACATCCCTACAATGATATGATTTTACTACGGATACCGTTATGCTATATACGGCAACGAAAATAAAGCGACACCCACTGACATCTATCGATCGCCTCGAGCAGCTGTTTGAGTTGGTCTTGACTTGGAGTTGCCAGTTAATAAGTGGTTGAAAAAAAAAATGCGGTGAGTATTTCTTTGAATTTCATTTTTTATTTTAACATCTGTCGCTTCTAATTAGACGTTGCTTTTATGTATAAAAAAATTCATGAAAACATAGGTGATTTCATTCTTTTTTATTTTTACGCATGCGTCGTCTCCGTGTAAACTTATGTGTGTGTTGAGTACGATGACGTTTGTGAGATAGTGTGGGTATCACCGCGGCGAGGGGGTCGCGGTCGCCGGTCGCGCACGCTGCGTGCATTAGCTAGTGCTGCGCGAAGAGCGCGTGTAGTTTGTGTTATCAGAGGTGACTGGAACTGTCACACACGAGACTACACCCGGCCTCAAAATGTCAAGTAAGCTTCAATAGTGCTATACCTAATACATTTTTTACAATTTCCCAATTTCATTATCGCAATGGTAATTAAGTAGAATCTGTTGTATTTAACTACCTAATTGAAATACTTTTAAAATTTTAATAAGGTAGTTAAAAATATGTTAAAGTATGTTAACACTACTCGAATTAATATTTCATTTCGTTAACACCACGTTTAGCACTAACCAGTTCACTTTAATAATTAACTTTATGAAATGAGAACTCTTCAAGAAAAATTTTGTGATAATCAATAAGAAATAACAGGAGCCTAACTACTTTTATTTTATTTAGTTCAATAATTTGTGAAATGTTGAAGATTGATGCTGTAATAGTGGTAACATTTCATTTTTCTCGCGTATAACGCACAATTTACCAATAAAATAGACTGTAACGTGGTCCATTCCATGATGTCTCTCTTAAACTGTTAAACTTAATCGACAGAATTGTCCGAATTTATTATATAATACTAGCTTCCGCCCGCGTCTTTGCCCGCGAGGTAAGTCGATAAAACCTATCCTAAGTCCTTCCCCAGGATGCAATCTATCTCTCTGCCAAATTTTTGCGAAATCCGTTCAGTGGTTTAGGCGTGAAAAGGTAACATACAGACAGACAGAGTTACTTTCGAATTTATAATATTAGTATGGATTTATAATGTTTGTGTAAAGTATGTGAGGAAGCTGCATAACCTTGAATTATTCTGGTCTAGTATGTGTGTCCGATATCTTTATTGACCCCACAAACATCTACGTCATTATATGTTAGCAGCCAAAGATTATGAATTATTCTTCTACTTTACGTTTAATTTCTTTCGTATCAGCAGTGAGATCGTAAACAGAGTATCGTTATCTACTACAAATGCCTACATTCATAAACACCGGCCTATCAACTACGTGATATGAACTGTTAAAAGGAAACTGCAGCATTGTGTACATTAACCTCTACCTTCATTTAAAACTACAAAATTATTCTGTCATAAATCCTAATCGCAGTTTTGGGTATTGGGCTACCGAAGTTATGTTAAATTTAAAAAAGAGGGTACTTACATATTGAATTTAGTCTTTAATCGGAAGGGCATTATCACTCCGCATGATAGACTTGGGACACTAGAGTACATAGGTAGCAGATTTGTGAGGCTGTTAATTGCCAGAAACCAAATAATATAGATAATATATCCATCTACAAAGTGACTCAATGCTATTACAGTATTGCTGGGCTGGCGCCTGAGCCTTGTACTATTGTACTCTTAATGTGATATCCGATATTCAATACTAACCACAATGGTTCATCCGACCTGATTGCGGCTAAACTGGCGCCGGCTAGGTATATACCAATCTGCTATATATTACCGTTCTCATTTGAATGCAATTTAGCATTCAACTTTCGAGACAATAGCAATAATCCATCAGTCGAAAGTCCCTAGTTAACTTTATCAAAGGGTTCGGATGCAGCTCTGAATATAATTTGAGTTATTATTGCATGTTCAAAAGGAATTTGAATTTGCAGAACACGGAGTCGTTCAGTTTTATAGCACAATACCTAGAAAGATTTATGGGTTTCGTTCGTACTAAACCCGGATCATTGGCAAACCAGTCCCACTTTCTCTAACAAGTCTTAGTCTTCGGTTTTCACTTTACAACACTGAAAATTGAATATTGACCGAGTGAAATGCATTTCGCTGACGGCGCATAGCGTGTGCATCATAGATGCGAACTTAGAAAGTGCGGATCACGAAGGCCACTTTTTCAAACGGTGAAGATTTACTAGTTTTAAATAGGTATGTGTGATAATATAAAAACATGAACACGTCATCATTGCATTCCTTTATTCCGATATACGGTCGACTGCCCGCGTGGTTCCATCCCGCCGGACCGGCCGCACCTAAATAGAAACCGCAGGGACATTGCTCCCGAGCGCGCCTGATCCTGCATCTCAACTCTCGAGTGCCTTGTTGGGGTGCCTTTTGCCAGGAGAACATTTCCATGCGTTTATTAAACTCGAAATTATTTTAGGTTTCCTGTTATGTCATCCAGCTAGCTAGTAGCTGGCCTATCGAATGATCGAACTGACATTTCTGAAAATAAATCGTTGTGGCTTTACGATGTTGATAAACCATTAATGCTGTAAAAACATGTAATGAGCTGAACAGATTTCTGGCTACGAAAATTTAGCCTTGAACATTGACGGAATTTCCTGAGATAAAATGAATGCAAGGTTTTGATAGTTTTATGACTTGGGGGATGGTTTTAAGTTTAAATCAACGAAGACGTCTGGGAGTGGTTGAGTTTGAGACCACAAGCGACAAACTAATAAAAGACTTCACTTTGAATCTACCTATTCATATACTTATATTTGCAGGCAATTGGATAATCATACATAGTCGTTTTGTGCACGTGGGGAATGTCCTACTGTCTGGAACGTCACTAAATAGACGCAGTTCGCGCTGATAGAGAAGACTTACGAGTTTAATTGTGGAATACATAGGCGTGGACGAGCTCGACACCAAATATCTAACGCTACACAGCAGTTTTATTTTGAATTTTATTTGTGTCGCGCTATTTCGGAACTGAACGTGCGGCACTTGTCTATTACATGGTGGTATATCTAATGGCCCACGCAGACTGAACGCCGGGAGCTATTCCGGTGAATATTTTTGTGGAATCTGAGACGTTATACGTAGGTCTCAGATTCATATGGCGTAAGTCGCCATATTAAAGTCGCAAATAATTTTAGCTCTATTAGTCGTCTCAATGTAGTAGGTATCGTACCTTGTTGTAAAAATAAAACAGTCTAATAAATCGCATGGCATGCCAATATTACACAAGGCATGATAACTAGACAATAAATGACTAGACAATAAATGTTTCCCAATTAGACTAAATGTCGAGACATCAGTATGAACACGTGGTGATATTGACAGGTGAAGAAATAATAGTGCGCATACGCATCTACGGCGCCAACTATCGTAGCACGTGCCAATATTATATATCTAGCTACTACATAGCATACCTACGTAGATACTCTGCGTCTTTCTCAAGAGGAAGAAACTGCGCACTTCCTCATAGCATTTTACGATGACGACGGCGACGCCCCGACATGAACAGATAGTAGGTCGCTAAAATACAGATCGACGTAATCCTCCAAAACAACGTTCCTCCAGTTATTTTAGATATTTACGTCTTTGGCACCAAAGGCGAGACCAGAAATGTGATTGGGTAGACTCGTGCGTTTGTAAATTAGACATAAATTATAATGTGGATTTATAAATAACCTGTTCAATTGAGTGACAGTCACACTATAAAGTTCATTTACAGTCTAACGTTTTTGTTATTCTTGAGTCTAAAATATATTCAGCAATGTCAAGTGAAAATAGTCTTGTAATGACAGCTATTATGAAGCCAACCGCAAATGCTGATTTAATTTTACCTAGAGCACAGAATAACTATAACTAGGTACTGCCTAGTATAAGATAATACGGAGATGAGGATAGATGAAGTCCTCATCTCCTAATAGTTCCCAGTCTTGTTTACAAAGAGACACTTACACGGAAATGTCGCATTTAACAACGTCATGTTAGAGGAGTAGGAGGCGCACCCAAAATAGGTCATAATTACAAACTCTTCGGGTAATATAGGTAGGAATGAGGTTATGCTATGTTAAAAAAAAAATCAACTGATCAACACTGTCCTATTTGCTGATGACACCACTATTTTGACTACAGAAAACACAATAGATGATGCTATAAGGGAAAAAAACCTCTGGTAGATGTTGTTGACTGGTTGGATTCGAACAACCTGAAAATATCTGACCAAAACTAAATATATGACATACACTTCAGTTAGTAATAAAATGAAAATAAAAAAAAAGTTTTAAAAAACAAGCTTTTATATAAATAAAAACGTAACCTAAAAAAGACAGTATAACGCGAACTAAAAAGAAAAAAATAAATTTAAGTGACACTGTCATTTTAAAATATTTATAAATTTTAAAAGCTTGAGGCACTGATGTACGGTATCCGTTATACAGTGCCTCAAGCGTTTAAATTTATACACATTTTATTTTTTACTTTTTAGTCTTTATTAACATTTGTTTTCATCTTTTTTAGCTATGAACGGTAGTCAGCTTGTTTTGTAAAACTTTTTTTTTAATTAGTCATCTTGGAGCGGCGGTCATATTGAATTTAGTGTGATGTTACTTTTATCGTTTTCTACTCTTCAAGCCCTTTCATTTGATACCCATATTAAGGGGATTGATAAAAAATGTAATCCGCCATTTTGGAGCGGCGGCCATATTGAATTTAGTGTAATTTTACTAACTTTATCGTTTTCTACTCTTCAAGCCCTTTCATTTGATACCCATATTAAGGGGGTTGGAAAAAAATGTAATCCGCCATCTTGGAGCGGCGGCCATATTGAATTTAGTATAGCGGCGGCCGTATTGAATTTAGTGTGATGTTATTTACTTTATCGTATTCTACTCTTCAAGCCCTTTCATTACCGACTTCACAAAAAGGAGGAGGTACTATGTTCGGATGTTTGTATGTTTTTTTTTTTTTTTTTGTATGTTTGTTCATCGAATACTCCGCCAATTGTCGACGGATTTTCAAAATTCTTTTTTTGTTCGAAAGTAGATAGTTCTGAGGTGGTCCCATTGTCACCAAGTTAGGATCTGATGATGGGATCTTAGAGAAATCGAGGGCAACCCTCAAATTTTATAGGCTCACTTAATGTTTTTCGCATATTTTATGAAGTATCTTGTGTATTTGCGTATGGTTGTCACTATCTCAGGTAGCTGGGCTGATGATGGAAGGTACAACTCCTTAACAGTAAGAAGTTACTCGAACAGGCAAGGACTGTTTTAGTCAATTGTTTTGATGCTTGATAGGGCATTTGCCACATTTGGTCTTATGATCATCAAGTTATGATCTGATGCTGCAGTCAGGATAGTCTGCTGAGTACTTAACTCCTCGTCAGCTAACAGCAGATATATCGTGTTTGGGCTTATTGAAAAGGGCTCGATGTGTGGATAAACGTACTGTTAATGAGGAACACCGAAGTACATAGAGAAGCCGACCCCAACATAGTTAGGAAAAGGCAGATGATGATGATGATGACCGAAGTACATAGAGACCTGATGCTGAAGCCAGGAATATCAGAAAAAGTACAAACCTTGAAAATACAGCACCGTAGTCGTGTTTGGGCTCATTTTAAACAGGACTAAATTTTAAGTTCAATGCAATGTTGATATAAGTCTGGCCTGATGCTGCAGCCAGGATTATCAGCATCTAGTCTAAAAACTAATAAATACTTCTTAAAGTGAAATACTTTTGCGAGTTTTTCTTCTGTATAATTATCCTAACAAAGGTTGCCGGTAGTGGCTGGATGAGAGAAGCGGAGGACCGTGAACGTTGGCGCAAACTTGGGGAGGTCTACGTCCAGCAGTGAACTGCAATAGGCTGATGATGATTTATAAAAGCCTCAATCATTCCACTTCACGCAATGCTGATGATGAAGACCACAAATGGCCATCGAAACTACTCAATGACAAATATTTCACGGGTTGCGATTCGATTACTTTAATATAGCTGCTAAGCAATTTATGCTCATTATGCGTATGGTGAAGTGGAGCTGATGGTGACTTCTCAATCAGCTCCAGTTCTCCTGGTTCTTACTAGGAGAACTCCTCAACAATTAACGTCCCTGCATCGGGAAAAGCAATATTTTGTAAAAGGTGATAAGCAGTTGACATTAGGCTATTATAACTTAGATAAATTACAAACTGACCCGCTAAAAAGTGAAAAATAAAAACTTTTTTACAAAAAAACAACCGACTTCCAAAAACGCTATAAAGTGAAAAATAACTTTAATTTCGGAAGTCGGTGGCAAAAAACTAAAATACAAATCCAAAGACACCGACTTCCGAATTTAAAGTTATTTTTCACTTTATAGCGTTTTTGGAAGTCGGTTGTTTTTTTGTAAAAAAGTTTTTATTTGATACCCAAATTAAAGGGGTTGAGAAAAAATATGTAAGCTGCCATCTTGGAGCGGCGGCCATATTGAATTTAGTGTGATGTTACTAAATTTATCGTTTTCTACTCTTCAAGCCCTTTCATTTGATACCCATACTAGGGGGGTTGAGAAAAAATATGTAATCCGCCATCTTGGAGCGGCGGCCATATTGAAATTATTACAATATTGAGTATTGCACATTGTATTGTTACCAGAACTAAAGGTGTATGCAAAATTTCAGCTCAATCGGATACCAACAAATCGAAAAATGGTTTGCAAATTTTGACGGACAACTTACATACGAACAGTGCAAGCTAAATAAAAGCTTGTAAAAATAGGGAAGACTCTGACATAGACATAAATATAAAATACCAAAATCATGACATTGAAGAAGCTAATGACATCAAATTTTTAGGTATAGTTATTGACAGACTCTGTAATTGGAAACCACAAATAGATAGTGTATGTAAAAAATTAAACAAATTCGTTTTTGCACTCAGAAAAATAAAAATTCTTACAAATGTAGGTAGAAACTGCTTTGATGGTTTACCACAGTCATGTTTGCTCTATTCTAAGATATGGATTAATCATATGGGGTAACTCTACGGACGCCCAGAGAGTATTCATTGCTAAAAAAAAAATGTATTAGATCGATTTTTAATCTTATGTGGACAGATTCTTGTCGACCAATATTTATGCAGCAAAAATTACTTACAATTCCGGCAATATGGTACATATTTGAAGTAAGTAAATTCGTAAGAAATAATTAATCACTTTTTACCCGACTGCGTCAGAAGGAGGGTTATGTTTTTCGAGTGTATGTATGTATGTATATTTCTTTGGCACGCTCTGTAACCTAAACGCCTTGATCGATTTCAGCTTGAGAGGTGCCGTTAGATTCGTCTTAATTCTCATTCAACCAAAATTGAAAAAAAATTAAAATGGCCGATTTTTGGCGCAATATGTCTTCAAAAAAAAATTTTTTTTTTCTCAAAACCTATCGAGTGGGGTATCAAAATAAAGGGTTTTAAATGATGATTACAAAAATATATATAACTTATATGGTTAAAAGTAATTCGAAGTGACAAATCGTAAAAAACACGTACCAAGAACTAAATCGTTTGCGATATCTTTCACATTTGTAAACTAAAAAGCTGGAAATAAAAAAAGTAATTTAAAAAATAAAAAAAACCCGACTGCGAAACTGAAAAGCTACAAACAAGCCCATTTTAAATTAAATAAAAGTTGGAAGCAGGCGGGACCCATTTGAATTTGAAAATATAATAAAAATGGTATGGGTCCCGCCTGCTTCCAACTTTTATTTAATTTAAAATGGGCTTGTTTGTAGCTTTTCAGTTTCGCAGTCGGGTTTTTTTATTTTTAAAATTACTTTTTTTTAATAAGGACGATAAAGCTCCATTTATAAAAAAGTCGTTCAAAAACCATTTCTCTTCCCAAGAAATCGGCTTAGATTGTGCGATAGAAACTGTTACACTATGGCAGTTAGAATACACAATAGACTACCCTGTTAAGGAATTCGTCAAGCTTAGAATTTAACAGGACTCTTTTCAATTGGCTTTGTGATAGATGTTTCTATTCAATGGATGAATTTATGAATTTAAAACATTGAATTTGGGTAATGTTTCACTAACTAGGAAAAAAAAAGTGCGTGTCGGGCCACGCACAAT
Organism: Mesoligia furuncula; assembly: GCA_916614155.1. Classification (NCBI taxonomy): domain Eukaryota; kingdom Metazoa; phylum Arthropoda; class Insecta; order Lepidoptera; family Noctuidae; genus Mesoligia; species Mesoligia furuncula. The sequence goes on from OU744794.1 coordinate 8,725,677, forward strand.
GTAGGGTTCCGTAGTAGCCCGTTATCACAATATATTACGATTCTGTTGTTCTTTATTCTGAGTATAAAAAAAAATATATTTTGTTTGTCAATGCAAGTCTTTACCCGTTATAAACAAGCAACTACTTCATCTTAGTCACTTTACAGGATTAATGCTAAGGATTTTGTATTTGGTACAAAATTATCCAACACTCAAGTTCAACGACTATTACTGCTAAACTAATAAAATTATCTTAACCGCTATAATTTTCCTTTAAAGTTCATGAAACGCACTGTCATCGTGAATTTTTCCAGATGTTTCAAGCCAGCAGTTTAGCTTTTAGAGGGGGGAGACGCCCTACTGGTACAAAAATTTGTACTTTAAAGTTTAATATTTCGTAAATGGAGCATTAAATAATTTTAGCAACCCCCAATTCATTTTAGAAGACTGATTCATCGATATCCCACACGATGGGGTAGACGACAAAAAAAATATTCAACCCCACTTCACATGTAGAGGAGCTACCCTAAAAAAAAATATTTTCCAAAATTTTATTTTACCACTTTGTCGGCGAAATTGATATACATACTCCTACAAAATTACAGCTTTCTAGTACTAACGGTCTCTTTGCAAAACTTCGGACAGACAGACAGACGGACGGACATGACGAAACTATAAGGGTTCCTTGTAGGAACTACGGAACCCTAAAAAGACATTTTTATATTTTATATTTTTTAATGTAAGATTGCATGAAAATTTTAAATTTATAAGTACTATGAATTTATTTTGAGCTAAACAATTATTATAAATCAATTTTAAATATTTAAGTATTGCAGTTATCAATTGTTAGGAATTGACTGGATCAGAGTATGTGCACTCGACATAACTAAGAGACCCAAATGATTTTATTGACTTACTAAGCTATTGTTAATCAAGATTAAAATGGCATGAAGCTATATTGTAAATGTTAAATATCATTGTGCCTTATTATTTTATTTTGACTTAACATTCGCACAATCGTAAGGTTGAATATAGTGTAACAAACAAACTACATAACTTCCACCTATCCTATATTCTAGCAAATAAAGATAAGTATCATTCATTCATTCATTTTTAATTGGTACCATGATGGAATACTCTGATGACCATACTGAAAATGCTTCAGGAAAAACAATTTGCAATGATATTCTGTAGTTCCTTCCTGTACCTATCTACTTTCCATGGTGATTTCCTGGTAATGTTAATGCGACATAGAAACCATATGCAAAACATTTCGGAAAGCTGTGTTATTAACCGTTAATAAAACTTACTATGCAATTACAGCCACCTGTAGGTAGGTCGCATCATTTACAAGTGCAAATAGTGGCCATCATCGACAAACAGTCTGAAGTGCTACTGGTGTGGTCCACAGTGAGCAGCAAAATTCGAAAGTAACTTTAGCCGGGTTGTAAACCCAATTGTTTTCAATTTAAATTGATAAACTCCGCCGCCCGGTCCCAGTGATCCTGCAGTAATGCCACTGTTGACAAAACGACACTGTATTTAAGTCAATGCAATGTTGATCGTCCATTTGGTTTCATCTTACCGTTTTCTTTTGTGTGCAGATCGAGCATGGGTGACGTTAGCCACAAACGACTCTTACGGTCTGGGAGCCCTGGTGCTGGCGCATTCGCTGCGCCGCGTCGGCTCCACGTACCCTTCCGTGGTACTCATCACACCATCCGTCACTGAGCCTATGAGGTACTTAATTATTATATTATTATTATTAAACTAACTTTTCTATGCAAACTTTTTGTTTCTAGTTGCTATTTTTGTTTGTGTGTGAAAAGAATCTAATGCTGCCATTGTGATGAGTCCGTCCGTTCCCTTCATCGAAGGTTCGGTAAGTTTTTGCATTTACTTGAGGTGGCTTCTGCCTGCCAACACTATGAAATACTTGCGCTGCGCACACGTGGATGTTGTCGCCTACACATCCCATAAATATTCTCTGAGTACTCCACGGTGCCACCCACGAGAAGAGGTGGTAACCTATTCTTAGTTTTGAATGACAAGACAAAAAATTGTGTGTAAACATATCGATATTTATTACACCTATTATTTTCTACATTCTGTTACAATGTAGGTTGGCACTGACACTAGACAGCATGACATAAATGAGGAGACAGGATTCAAATTGGGAAGTGAAGATGACAATTAGATGCTGCGAATGGATAGAGTACCTACGACTGTTAATGACCGTTAAAATTATCGCTTTAGTATCGATTGATAAAATCATTCATTACAAATGCATACATTTCGGAGGGACTAATTGATCCAAAGTCAAGTTCAGCTGTGGTTGTTATAAATCACAGACCATTTTCATTCGCAGTTTAAATGAACATTAATTGAAATTCAACAAAAAGTAAGCAGTGAACACTGGTGGATCTCAGTGTGTGTACGAAGATAACACCTATTTTTAAATTGCTATTATTGACTGATTGTAGGTATGATTGTCGAAGAACAGTCATACGCCAGTATCACTGTACCATTATATTGATTTCGATGCATTCGTCAATATTCAGAAATGATTAATCAAATAATGTTTCACGTACGCCACACGGATATTGTAGATGTGGACATTTGTGGACGTAAGAACGACACAAATACCGACATACCTACGATTTGAATGCAAATATTGACAGGGAATCGCAGCAGTAACACCTAAAACACGATGGCAAGATTCTTTCTGGGAGTGCAATAATATAACAACAGCAGATAACGTGGGGATCAAGATCAATGACAATTGATCTTAAGTGGTTAACAACCAACACACAATATGTTCTCAAACCAACTGCACAACGAAGATGGAGGGTAGTATGAAAAAAATGTTTAAATATTTTCATGTTGGATGTTCTCAGAGAGCGTCTTCGCGCAGTGTTCGCGGAGGTGATCATAGTGGACGTGCTGGACTCGCAGGACGCGGCACACCTCGCTCTGTTGCAGCGCCCCGAGCTCGGCATCACCTTCACTAAGATCCACTGCTGGAATCTCACGCAGTACGACAAGTGCGTGTTCCTGGATGCCGACACATTGGTGAGCTTTTTTGGCAGCAGTCTCAGACTGATATGTCTTCTCTCTAAAGTTTAATTAATCAGCGTCCTATAACGTCGACAGCTCTAATGAATTAAACTAAATTAGATCGCAAGTACATGTTAAGCTGTTTGCCGGCAACGATCTAGTAAACAGTTTTATGTCCTAGCGTCACTATCCATTCCCATTTTAGCATGCAAGTTTATTCGAAATGATCCGGATTGGTGAAGCAAACTTTTCAGTGTAAATATTTTATAGCAATATAAAAGAGCATTTCTTCTGTACGTCGTTTGGCCGGCGATTGCTTCAATCAATTCTCGTGTAGTAACAGTCGTCGCCTCAAATTGATTTAACTAAGTAGGTAATAGGTATGTCCTATCATAAAGTGTTCAAGCACAACACTCAAGACTACTAGCGAGACGTAGGTGGTTTCTTTCATTACGAGTATAAAAATTAATAGTCAAACATTTATCACTGTGGACTGTAGTTGTCTCAGCCAAATCTGCAAATGTTTAACGAGCGTGTCGTGATGGCACGACCCTCGGCCATATATTGTTTTAAATGTTGTAAATCGTTTTCGATTTTTCCTATTATCGAGCGTATGTAAACGTCGTTAATTCTATTTCGATATGTAACTGTTTATGCGATAAGAAAGTCAATGTTACCGGATGTCGACGTTAGTGCAGTAACACGAGATGAAGAGACGCATAACCGTGGCCCAAATATTTTGTTGTCGACAATTTTGGACCAGATCCAATATTTTACACTTTCATTCTTCAGTTCTTTTGAAGGTAACACATGTGTTGTGAAAGTTATCTATCATTACATGATGTTTGCATGCCGTTATCATTATTATCTTGAAATTACATAATATAAACTTTTAGAAAATATCAATTTATGAATTTTTAAATTCCAATAATAAACAATAAGATAATGTCCCGATAGAATCCATTGACTCTCTGAGTTTTTATTTATCGCGGGTTATTGAGTCAACTCGCGTTTTTATCCATGAGCAGATAAAGAGTTCTTGATAAATATACCAGTTATTTGCTATACATGTTCCTGACGTAGATCACAACGAAATCTTTGTGTATTGAAAGCATTATAATTCGTGATGAGATCTGTAAAAATTGTTGAGATGATAAAGGTCAAAAGGATAGGATCACAATATCATGCAATAACTAAATTGTACTTTATCATACTCCTGGTTTAAACCAGATATCTAAAAGGCAAATTTTATACCAGCCTAGAAACACTTTTGAATCGCATCCCACTTGCAAGTTCAGAAGTTTAGTCCTGAAGAAGTTCATCTTTAGATTACAACTCTCTTCAATATATCTTCATAACATCCAGAGATCAGACTTTCAGAAATCAGAATTTATACTTAGTCCATACCTTTCTATAGGTAAGCTTGTTAAACGTCTTCGATTCTGGATCGCAAGCAATTGCTTCTATAGGGACCGCTAGTGTGATCATCTCGAGCCAAAAGCTTCGGACATTATAGGGAAACCTAACGATAATCTCGTTCACTAGGTTGTCCAAAACAGCGATGAGTTGTTCGAACGTGAGCAGCTCTCAGCAGCCCCTGACGTCGGCTGGCCCGACTGCTTTAACTCGGGAGTGTTCGTGTACGCCCCATCAGCTGACACCTTTAGCAAGCTCATCACCTTCGCACAGGAGCGCGGTAGCTTTGATGGTAAGATCCTTTTGTGAATCATCATGATGGTGATCAATCTTCATCGTAGGAATTAAATCATCAATCAGTTGAAGACCAAACTCATAGCCAAATTCTGAACCGATTCAATTTAGATTCCTATCGACACGCCAAGATCACCGGTAAAATAAAAATAAAATCGTCAATAGTCGGACTTTTAATTAGCTGCAGAAAAATGACAGCTTATGTGTTACTTAAATGACTGAAATTGGCGTCTTTTTGTTTTTCGCGGCCATCAACCAAATCTTGTTTTTCTAGTACAGAATAGTGTAACAAACCAAACTTATTTGACATGCATCTCTAAACTCAGTAAGAAATGAGTTATTAAGAAGTGTCGAAAGAAGAAGAAGTGTATAAAAGTCGGACTATAAGCAGTTTTTCTATTCTCATAGCATGCCTGGAGACTATTAAATGCAACATCATTTTTCCCAGAAAATATTGTACCATTTCCAGCGGATATTCCCAAAGCAACTTTTATTTATACTTACAGCTGAAATTCATCATAATTTTATGTAAACTGTCAAGAAAATTCATATGAAATGTGTTACTTTTTAGCTCGAGTGTTTTCACGTTATTAGTGATGGTAATTGGTCAAGTTCTTTAGCGGGTAATATCTTTGATATTCGGTAACAGGTGGCGACCAAGGTCTGTTGAACTCTTTCTTCTCCGACTGGGCGCGTGGAGACATCAACAAGCATCTGCCATTCCTTTACAACGTTACGTCTGCTGCCTTCTACTCGTACCTGCCTGCTTTGAAACAGTGAGTTATGTTTCTACTTTGATTTATTTTCATCATCCAAAAATGAATTGAAGTCATCTGAAGAATTTTGGACTACGTAATTTGCTTATTGGCGAAAAGTATTTTTCCCAAAATATATATAGCAAGTAAATTGAAAACCTCATCAAAATATTTCTTTTGTACAAATTGCCTTCAAGACAAAATGACTCATAGAAACTTCATTAAAACCAAGAAACCGTTTCTCTCGCCACTTTGATCCGCACGAGTGAAAATACCTGATGCATTCGCATGTACCTATTGACGTTGGCAATCATGAATACAGTGTCGCAAGCAAGCTCACTAATGACCCATACGTCACAAAGTACATTTTGTATGACGCTATCTGGAATTTAAAATAGCAACACCTACTCCAAATCTTTCTACGGAGGCTAAAATTATGCATGATCCAGCAATGTTTTTTTCAATATTGCATATGACTGTTATTTGTGTTATCTTACTCAAATTCAAGGAAACAACACAATAACAGTGAGAGGGTTGGTTCCTATCTAATCATCCCATATTATCAGCGGTAAATAAAATCCTGTTGTGGAACTTGTGTTTCAACATACCTAGTTAGAAGTCGAAATGAACGGTTGCCAAATGGATTTATGATCGATTGACATGGTAATTGTTGTAGTTTCAGCCCTCCTCCACAGGAAATAGGCGCGACTAAATGTGTATATTATGTGAATTGTGGCCATAGTTACCAAGGGCGTCCAAAAGCGCATTGGGCCGATGATATTACCAAAGTCGCGGGAACACCTGGATGAGTAACGCACAGAACCAGGAAGTATGGCAGAAAGGAAAGGACGCCTATACCTTGCAGCGGGGGATTCCAGGCTGATATGATGTTGATCTTATGTGTATTACTGTTATCTATTCTCATAGACATTCTTCGCCCAAAACGACCACTTACTTCACTTCATGCAGTATCACTCTTTCTAACAAAGTTCCGCTTTCAGTTTCGGACAGAACCTGAAGATCATCCACTTCATCGGCGCCGCTAAGCCCTGGCTGCAACAGTACAACTTCGAGTCCGGTTCCGTTGATGCGCCCGAGCACATCCGTGGCCTCCTCCAGCTATGGTGGGACATCTTCGTTGGACAAGTCCACTCTCAGCTTGACACTGGCATGGTAAGTCATTGAGGAGTTATTATATTAGATTCTTCATTATATCAGGCAGGGATAATCTATGATTCTATAATGGCTTTGGTGATCTTCTAAGAACACAAACAGGAAAGTGAATGAGCCTATAAATAACACAAGACACGCCAAACTATGTCTACTTGTCTAGTCCGCCTAATCATAATATATGTACGCAGACTTGTTTACATGAATATGCAACGAATCTAAATAGAACAAATGAAATCTATATTCCTATATCGTATTACCACGAAAATAATATACTCAATTGTATTGCAAATTGTAACCTCAAGAATTCTTAAGTATTACCTACATATTGCTATTGATCTAGATTAATTTCCATATCGGTTACACATTGTTGAAATCGAACCCATCTGTGTGCGGTTTGTCGCGACCGCGAGTATCTCGGGGTACCTCGTACGGTCCAGTAAATCGATCCATTGTCATTACAACCTCCGATCTGAACACTACAACATGTTTTCCAAGCATTCACGGAAGGATTCTAACTCTAAAGTTGCAGAGGTGAGACTTACACATTTCAACTTTAGCTTTCACAATTTTATCTCTATGTATGTGCAGGTTATTTGATTTAAATATTTTTTCTTTATAATATAGCACCCTGTTAGGTCTTGTGAATCCCTGAGTGACTAAACAGTAACTACCTATAACAATAGCTTGCACTCTGCGCTTGTGCACTACTACTGCTACTTGACGCACCTTTATTTTGAAGCATTCTTTTATCCGTGTGACATAATATTAATTTCTCCAAAATACTAACATTTTCTAACTTTACAAAATATATGTGTATCTGCTTTTGCACGGTTTGTTTAATATCTATATGGGACGGAGTAGATGGTGTTGGTATTTTGGTGGAATACTCACCGCGGAATCTTTATAAACATACCTACCGAAAAACATTTGCTTTTGTACTATTTTTAATTCAAAGTTGTTTTTTTTTTGTTTTGTATGAGTGGCTCTTTTCTGCAAAGCTTTAGAACGATTGTTTGTGTTTACGCCAGTATGTTTATTTAGTGACGCATTATTATTTTGAAACAAATATCGTCGCTTGGACAAAGTTTTTTGCACTGTATAGTGAGATAACTGGTGCGCGAAGCTTAGTTCAAGTGTTTGTGTGCATGCATACTACTGAGTTATTTCACTTCAACCGATAGGTTGAGGTGGGGGCACATGACGCACATGAAGCGCAACCAGAGTTACTTCCACTAGACGTGCGACACCAATTCCGCTATCAGCCTACTCCGGACCCGGAATCGGAATTCGCTTGGCATCATCCTGATGTCCAACATAAAGAAGAAACGCGTGAGGCACAGATAGACGTAGCAGAGTTCCACGATCCATGGAAAATTTATAGAGGAAACATACCGCCAATTACAGAAGATGCACCTAGCGACCATGTGGACTTAGGAAGAGTAGAAGATCACGAAGAAATTAGAAAATACGCCTGGGATTATCAGGCACAAGAACCTCCGTCCACTTATACAGAACATAATCCGAATCAAGATAGTCAAAAGCATTACACAGATCATTGGCAACACGAGACACAACATGAACACAGACACGATCAACATCACCATGAAAGTCACTGGTATAAAGAACACGATCACAACTGGGGCCACGACCATCCCCATCATGATCATCATGACCATCACCGTCACGAACATCATGACCAGCATAGTCACGATAATCATGGTCATCACAGTCACGATAGTCATGATCATTACATTCACAGTCATGATCATCATCAACATACTCACTCACATGACCAACAGCACGATAATAACAATCACGCACAACACTTCGATCAAAGTCATGATCATCACCAACATACTCACTCACGTCATGACCAACAGCACGATAATAACAATCACGCACAACACTTCCATCAAAGTCATGATCATCACCAACATACTCACTCACGTCATGACCAACAGCACGATAATAACAATCACGCACAACACTTCCATCAAAGTCATGATCATCACCAACATACTCACTCACGTCATGACCAACAGCACGATAATAACAATCACGCAAAACACTTCGATCAAGAAACACCACATTATCACATTAATGAACAAAAACATGAACACACTTACAGTAATCCCACTTCATTCAGTCCTCAAAAAGCGGCAATACGTGAACAGATAACAGTACACCATGTTCACGTGGTAAAAGAAAAGAAACGTCCTCGCCGTAGTCGAAGACTGCACCGCATTGATATTTCTAAAGAACAAGGAATGGTGAATGGGGATGTCTCCGAGACTGAAAGTGACGATTTCGACGACATAGTGCCAAGGCACCCCTACGATGGTTTCTATCTCAGGCACAGACCTACCGTCGACTCTCGAGGTCGAAAAGTTTGCTCGCATGAAATACCACCCACTCCGTCTCCCTCCCCCCCGCCCGACTACCCGGCTCCGATAGGCAATGGCTTGCACTCACTACAGGAAGAGCCGCTGGATACTAACGACTCTGAAGTCCAAGTAAGTTACACCCAGAAATAATTACCCTTGACAACCACAGGTAAAACGTTTTTCTTATAAAAATGCTTTAATGCAAAAGTGTTTGACATTCAAATGTAAGCTCAGTTTGTAGAAAAGCTTTGCATGCTCACCACTTGATTGTACTCCGCACGTAATTAACTCTGTAGTTATTAACACTATTCCTTAGAAATATATTAAAAAACCTATTAGAAATGTAGTCATATCATTAATATTACACGAGCTGAAACTACATAAAACTAACTTCTGTTACAGAGTGGTGTTGCCGGCAACCTGGCGCGAGTGCTGCCCGGCGCGGCCGGCCAGCGCGAAGCCCTGGACGAGCTGACGCGTCGCCAGGGCTGGGAAGCCGGGAACATTGACTACATGGGTGCCGATTCCTTTGCAAACATTTGGGCGAAGATCTCGCAAACACTGAGCCAGCCTCGCACCTCACCAGCTAAACAGTCTCCACCGAGGGAACCCGCCCCACAGCCCGCTCTCCAACAGGTGGTCGTTCAGTCCGGTGAGGTCGTACAGGAACCAGTGGCTGGACTAGTGGAAGTGGCAAAGGAAGTCGTCCCCGCGGAAAGTGCCGCGCCCGCACCAGTAGCGGCTGTCCCCGCACACGTGGCACCCGTTGTAGCACCCGTCGTAGTACCCGTCGTAGCACCCGTCGTAGCACCCGTCGAAGCACCCGTCGAAGCACCCGTCGTAGCACCCGTCATAGCTTCCGTGCCTGTCAAAGTAGCGGCCGTCGCACCCGTGGAAGCAGCTGCACCTGTGCAGAAGCCAGCGTCGCCTGTACCTGTGCCAGTGGGACAATCTCCACTTACAGTTCCTGTATCCGCGGAAGCAATCGTCCCAGACGTGCCTGCGCCTGTAGCAGCACTACCGCCCATAGCAGCTGCCGCCCCGGCAGCACCCGCTAAGGTCGAAGCTCCAAAGGCCCCAGTAGCCGTACCCGTCGTAGAGAAGCCGGCGCAAAAGACTGAAATTCCCGCAGCAGCCGCCGCGGCTCCTGTAGCTCCGAAAGTACCGACGCCCGCCCCGGTCGTGCCCGCCCCGGCCGCACCCGCCCCGGCCGCACCAGCCCCGGCCGCGCCTGCTCCGGCCGCGCCCGTCCCGGCTGCGCTCGCCCTGGCCGCGCCCGCGCCGGCCGCGCCCGCGCCGGTCGGCCCCGCCACCCCAAAGAAGGCGGCCCCGGGCGCGTCGGACAGCCCCGCCACCCCTAAGGCGGCCCTGGGCGCGTCGGACAGCCCCGCCACCCCTAAGGCGGCCTCGGGCGCGTCGGACAGCCCCGCCACCCCTAAGGCGGCCCCGGGCGCATCGGACAGCCCCGCCACCCCTAAGGCGGCCCCGGGCGCGTCGGACAGCCCGCCGCTGGCCACGACGCCGTCCCCGGAGGCCGCGGCCGCGACTCCGGCTGCAAAAAGTGAGTATCAGCACATCGGCGATGGCGCCACCGGCGGTTAACAGCTTTGCACTGTCAATTCTCACCGAGTTCATTTTGCAGTTTTCAGACTTCTACTAATATGTTTATAGTTTAGCTGCATCCTTGTTACGTGGCTCGGTCCGCTGATGTATGTGTATAGCTTGACGGGTGTCACGTAACTCGATGTGTCCACATGTTTTCTTTTGTGCCGTTTTGTGATGTTTGGTTTTATGTTTATTTTATCAGCATACCTTTCAAAATTCGTTGTTATTTCACCCAGCTTTCGAGGAGGCAGCGCAAGAGACGCGGCTTTGATAGATCAGGTAATAATTATTATTTTACTTGGACTCAACGCATATCACATACTTCATATTTGCGCTGAATTTGGGTTACGGTGGAGGAACTATATGTTTGTTAATAAAGCTTCCACCTTGTGAAGTCTACAATCCTATATACGACTTTTTTCATTTCCAATGAATTCCAAGCCGATTAAATTCTTCACCAATTAAAAGTACATTCGCCTAATTGAAATTCTTCATTGTTATTTACACAATTTTCGACTGAAATATTCTGTGGATTTTGGGTTGCGTCCAAGTAGATGCAGATCGTAGGGACGTTTGGTCGACCACTCATTCAGCTATTTCTGGAGAAATTATTAAAATGGCGTTCCGCTTAATGTGACGAATGCCGAGTTAAACAGCTGAATAAGTTGTTACAGTGCGGTTGCATCCGATACCATCATCTGGTGCAACGTCGCATGTCTGTGTGATGCACCCATGGAGATCGTTACAATTTTCTCAATCTCTCCACATGTTGAAATTGTATCAGATCTTTTCCGATGCTTTTCATTTTTGTTTCACACATTGCAAGGAACATTATTCAATGCTTATCATAGCGAAACACCTTCACGTAGATAGCACACAATTTGTTCACACACGTAGAACCTATTTATAAATAATTATTAATTATATTATTATTCATACCTATCTATAACTTCGACCTATTTACAAGTTGAATGGATCGTTATCCTTGCCAAAAAACCGATACCAAAAATAAAATAATAATCCTTGTAATGGCCATTGAAGCTTTGAGACTCCACTAAACTGACACAGTCCTAACTTTCCGCTTGCATCGTTTCTAATTAACCTAGTAGCTATGTTTTCCCTCGACTTTGTTCCAGGCCCTAACCGAGCTTGCTCTCTAATGTGATCGCCATACTAACGCCACGTCTAATCGCTCGAGAGAATAAAGGCGAGAATTGGTTGTGTAGCCGAGGAGCGTCGCAAGCCGGCCGGCAAGCTGAAGCTGAGTCCCCCCACCGCCGCCGACCCGCTGCCCACGCCCGACAGTGAGCTGGAGGACGCCGCCGCGCTCGCCTCCGACATCATCGCGCAGGAGTTGCGCACGCCTACCGTCACGTCACCTGCTGCGCCTGCCGCGGCCAGCCCGCCCGCCGCCCCCTCGCCTGCGTGCCTGGCCGTGGGCGAGCCCGAGGTGCCCACGCCGCCCGTCGGCGCGATCTCGCTCGCACAGATCGGCGTCAAGACCCCCGTTAAGGGCAAGTCCTCCATCGCCGCACAGATAGAGTCTTCCATCACCGACACCCCGCCCGCAACCCCCACCACCCCCGTGGCCCCCGCTACGCCCACGTCGCCGACGTCGTCTGCGCCGGCACCTCCCGCGGACGCGCCCAAGAAGAAGGTGGTAAAGAAAGTGGTGAAGAAGGAGGGCGCGGCGGGCGCCGACGCTCCCGTGCCGCCGCCGCGCAAGAAGGAAAAGAAACCCAAAGAGAAGTGAGCGCGCGCGACTCGCTCCCGATAGTTCCTCTGTGCCATAATCGTAGCCTTTCTAATCTAAAATGTCTATTTAATTTTCGAATAATTATGCTTTTATGTATCGCGTAATTTTCTACTATATGATGTTAGAATTAATTTTATACTTACTTATCATACGGCAAATGTATTGTTTAGTTTGATTTTTATACCTTTACTTTATCTATTAATTCTATGATTTATTTATGTTTTAACAAGTGATGATAATCGGTTTTATTGTTCTGAAAACGTATCTACCAAAGGACGAGACGTATTTATTATGGAAACGAAAGTTTTTTATGATTTTTTTATTAAAAGTCTATTTTTGGAATACCTATTATGCGTTTTTTTTCTTCTTCGTCTTGAACTTTTTTATTAGAATGTAGTTTATTAGAATCAGAAGACAGGTAACAATCACCCCAGTCCTAATCACACTGGTTGCGCATTCTTGTTTATATCAGTCCTAATCCTGATAATGATTCATACAAATGAATATAATAACAAACGACACATTTTTAATGAACAATGTGGCTTTACAAAAGGCCGTTCGACTACAGATGCGGGTGTTGCTTTGCTGTAACACATATTTAACGCATGGGAGAGCTCGCAAAATGCTATTGGAGTTTTCTGTGATCTCTCCAAAGTCTTTGATTGCGTGCACCATAACACGCTTTTGTGTAAACTACGTCATTACGGTGTCCAAAACGAAGCTCTCAACGTAATAAATTCCTTTTTAATTAATAGGTTCCAATGTGTAGATGATAATGGTGTGAAATCCTCCGGGCTACCAGTTCAGTTAGCCAGTGCACCGCAAGGCTCAATACTGGGGCCATTCTTGTTCTTAGGTTATAAAATTTTACCATTTTATTTAAAGGGCATCAGTGACGTTGTACTGTTTGCAGATGATACCTATCTTATTTTGAAAATAGACAGGAATAGACAAGATTTTGAAGACGTAAACAGTGTACTCTCAATAATTACGGATTGGTTTACGTCAAATAGCCTAGTTCTCAATGCCAAAAAACGAAATGTGTAAAGCTCGCCTTACCGAGTGTTAGAAGTCTAGGACCTAACATCGTATTAGATAAAGAAGTGCTTGACACTGTGAGCTCTGCAGTTTTTCTGGGAATCACACATGCCAAACTTCAGTGGGGACCACATATATCAAGCCTAGCAGGAACACTCAGTTTGGCTGTCTACGCCGCAGGAAAGTAAGACAATACACTGACGTTGATGCAGCTGGTTTCGTCTATTTCAGTTATTTTCACAGCGTGTCCTACGGTATTCTGGTGTGGAGCAAAGCCGCTGATAAACAAAATATGCTGCTTGAGCAATTTTTACCAGCTAGGTGCCAAAGTTTCTATAAGAGATTTTTTTAAAGATAGCGATATGCCCGTTAGTTGAAAATACATCAAAATCCGATGAAGCTAGGTTGGCCCCACCACTGCGCCACTACTACACATGTAGTTCTGTAAAAGCAATAGATACAATGTCGCGCACACACTTGCATTTCATAAATCAGAACGTACTAAACAATCAATTATAAACCTTAACTCATCAAACACAGCGTGCATTTACCATGCACCGTACAACTTACTCACACAAAAACATGTACCTATCGCTATCGTTGTGCTGTGCAAAAGCCATTTATTTTACATATACGCTAGTGAGTGACTAAATCGGAAAGTTATCGATTCTTCCATTAATTAATGTATTTAAAAAAAAATTGGGTCATGAAAATAGAATAAATAAAAAACGATATGTCCAGAACATATTATATTATAAATCAATAAAATGTAGCTAACAAAAATAATGGAAGTAAATAAAAAAAAAAACATTATTTTACATCTTCTCAAGGGTCTACCAACCGGATTTAAACGTTATCTTTTCAGATCTTCTATAAACCGGGTTAAAACGGTTGACAAATTGAAAAATTATCTATAATAGCAATATATTCGTTGGGCAATCGAAATTGTTGTCGATAGACTACGTTAGTGGATCTTCGCAACCTCATCACTATCTCGCCGCAAGACACAGCGGCTGTACCACGCGACGCTCCGCAAAAATAAAGTATCGTTTTGTAATTTTTACATTGCTTGTCCAGTCACTTAGCGACATACTTAGGTAGGGGATAAGGAGCAATGTATTTGCTGCAAAAATAGTACAACCGCTGCGATATTTGAAAACAAAAAAAAAACGTAGTAAAAGCATGAAATATTTTACGATGTTTTTCATGATTTTGAAGACAAATACAGTAAAATACTTTTACTTAAATATGGTAAGTGATTCCATTAGATATGAAGTATTTATTTTGACTTCGCTTTTTACAGGAAACCATACTGAACAACTCGGCATTTTTATATTTTATCACGATCACGGTCGAAATCGCACTAACTCGCGGTATAATTCCGACTCGATTCGAATTTCTATTTTCAAAATAATTTACCGAAAACTACAGTTACTTAGTCATTTTAATCGTAACTTACATAATATTATAAATTTAGAATTAACCTTATATACACAATTTATAAACTGTGGCGCTTGATAAACTATTGTGACATTATAAAAATACTTTTTTAAGTGATTCCATAGGTACCTACGCCTAAGAAATATTAAAATGTGCTTGTAATCAATATCATTCATTACTTACACCTTATGTCGACGGAGCTACTTCTGTGTAAGGGGTTTAAAGTAACCAATTTTTTTTAACGTGGAGAAATGATCATGCATTCTGCACTACCACGGGGAGATAGTGCAGTTATGTGGGACTCTAACCCACTAAAACTCCACGGTGTCCTCCTCTGCCGCTTACGGCGGGAACACGGGCACGCGATAGCACTCATCCGTGAACCCGCCACGGCTGTCCGTCACCGGACCCTCCTCTGGGGAGTACTTTCCATCACCGGCGCACCAGAACACACCGTGACCACCCCAGGGACCAAACCAGCACATGGGCGCCAGACGACCCCGTGTCTGGGCACCCTTAGCCTTTGTGCTCACTGTTCCTTTAGCAGTTCCTTTGAAGGAACTACTGAGCATTTTCGGATCAGTAGTTCCTTTGCAAAAGCTAAAGGAACTACTGAGACTAGATAGTTCCTTTAGCAGTTTCTTTGAAGGAACTACTGAGCATTTTCGGATCAGTAGTTCCTTTGCAAAAGCTAAAGGAACTACTGAGACTAGCCTTTGTGCTCACTAGTTCCTTTAGCAGTTCTTTTGAAGGAACTACTGAGCATTTTCGGATCAGTAGTTCCTTTGCAAAAGCTAAAGGAACTATTGAGACTAGATAGTTCCTTTAGCAGTTCCGGTGGTCAGGTCATTGGCCCCGCCGCCTGCCAATTTTCGGCCGCAGAGGATAGGGAGAGCGGCCAGCGTCATACCAACACAGGGGGAGTGTTGGTATGACGTTGGCCTCTTGCGGCCCCACCGCGTCCGCCTTCAGATAAAATAATTTGATTCAATGTTCTGTGTCTTTACTTTGCATACCTAGTATTATATACAATCAAGTATTTTCTAACTGAACAGACAGCTGTGCTGCTGGGGAGTTTGTTGCGCCACTTCTTCTCCTCAGCGAAAGCACTAAGAAGTGGTGAAGGGCGGGCGTTTTGGGGGACTGTCTTTTGTAATTTTGACGTTCGAAAAGTGCTGATTCTCAGCCTAGTTTGAATAAATTCATTTTGATTTTGATTACTTATTTGTTGACAGCTGTATTGATTAGAAAATAATTTCATGATGTTAGAACTGGGGCATTAGGTACTCTATTTCTAATAAGAGAATTTGGTAATCTTATCATCAAAAGACCACCTATTAGTTTCACGTTAGAGATAATGATACACACGCGTTAGGCACATATGAATATAATGTAGTCAGATATGTTATGAAAAACTGATAATATAAAAAAAAACCGGGCAAGAGCGAGTCGGACCCGCGCACCGAGCGTTCCGTAACATTCGGGTTTATGCATAAGTTTTATGTTTATGAAATTAAATGTTTATTTTTATATTTGAGTTGATTGAATGAAAGATAAATTGCGTTTTACGATTTATGACGTATTAAAAAAAATTACTTACTAGATCTCGTTCAAACCAATTTTCGGTGGAAGTTTACAGGTACATATTATCATATATTTTTTTTTAGTTTTATCATTCTCTTATTTACAAGTTACACACATTTTACCACTTTGGAAGTCTCTCGCGCAAACTATTCAGTTTAGAAAAAAATTATATTAGAAACCTCAATATCATTTTTAAAGACCTATCCATAGATACCCCACACGTATGGCTGTGATGAAAAAAATTTTTTGAGTTTCAGTTCTAAGTATGGGGAACCCCCAAAATGTATTGTTTTTTTTTTCTATTTTTGTGTGAAAATCTTAATGCGGTTCACAGAATACATCTAATTACCAAGTTTCAACAGTATAGTTCTTATAGTTTCGGAAAAAAGTGGCTGTGACATACGGACGGACAGACACACAGACAGACATGACGAATCTATAAAGGTTCCGCTTTTTCCCATTTGGGTTCGGAACCCTAAAAATAACGGTCAAATGCTAGTCTGAGATAATGAAAGAATTCAGACGCCGCGGGATTTCAGGGCCACCGTTACGGTGACTGGTGAGTCGGTCATTAGGCTATAAATATCGAGATAAAAGTACCTATTACATAAGGTTTACCGAATAGTATATTTTGGGATTGGGAGGCGATTTAGGGCGACACACTAAATTCAAAATTAATTTCAGTGACAGTGGCTCTAGTCTGACATAGACTTTAATATCCGGTTTCTAGGGCCGTACTATGACGTGCTTCAGCAATCATTGTTCCGAAAAAGGGATAGCAGCCAACCGATCACTTAACATTAGTTTGACAATCTGTTAGCTAGTTTGTGTCGTTACGATCAGGGCCGTCCTTACCCGGGGTTGCAAGGGGTGCGTGGCACCCTGGCCCAGGGTCTTAGGGGGCGCAAGCCGGTCAGGTCATCACTCATTATAACCGCGCCGCTCCAGCGCAGTAACGGCCCGGCTCCGCCTCGGAAATCCATCCGTTTGAGCTACCAACTAGTAAGCGGCATCTAAACAACAAGCTGTTCCCTCACCGTTGGCGTGCCAGCAGAGCACGGTCGTCTTGCTGACAGCTCGTTGGGGACAATTATACCTTTCTAATTAATTACCTAATTATTATATTTGTATCTTTATCAGTAATGAAGCAAAGACCTCACAGTTTTGCAAAGTAGACTCTCTCAAATATAAAATTAGATTACGTATCTATTTATATGCCCAGTTTGGCAATAAAAATGCTACAATTGGTTGGAACCCTAAAAAGAGGACATGCAGAAATGCACGTACCTACCTAACTACAGAAGTAATAGGTACATAAGTAAGTAAGTAACTTTGATTATTATAATCAAAGGTAAGTAAGAAGGCAAAAGTATAATAGGTTTAATGTGTTCAACATTGTAGAACTATTACATTTTCTACGCCTTGTGTTATTGAGTAGCACATACTTCATCGTATGCTGCAGACAAGTTATCTATCTATTTATGTCTATTATGATTCATAATGTTATCCTTTTATGATTCTGCCAAAATGACCTTTTTAGGCCCCCAGGATACAGCCGAAAATGCGGCTTTTGACATGCCAACGTGAAAATGTGAAAAGTGTGAGCAAATGCTCTTATGAGTACTTAAGGGTGACCTATATTTTCTTGGTTGAACGTTGGTTCAGGGCTTCAGGGGGCCTAAAAACTTTGGACAGACTGTAGAATCTGCGCTGAGGTCTACTGCAAATAAGTGCTAAACTACGACTGTAGCGACCACAGAAATCTTTCTTATATCTTATCTATGGTATCGACGAAATTGGTTTACCCTAACTACCTATGATCTCGACGTCAAAACCACTCATTTTGGAAAATTGCAAATCATCATTTTCAATTGCATAGAAGTGAATGAATTGCTTGTAGATTTACCTAGAGAATGTTTGAATTTCTACTAAAACACAAAAAAAATGCAAAAAGATTCTCTCCGGCGGGGAATCGAACCCCGGTCTCCCGCGTGACAGGCGGGGATACTTACCACTATACTACCGAAGATGTGATAGCTATAGCTGAAAAAGCTAATCAGTATCAACCCAAAAATGTAGCATTTTGATTTTTTAATTTTTTTGTAATAAAAATTATACAGATGACGTTCATAATATTAAAATAAGTACAATATTATAGTGCTTGGTACTATATAATTAAAAAAATAACAAAACGGCTGTTTGTGGTTTTGTATAAACCAGCGCCATCTAGTGTTCACTTTTTGAACAATGTGTAACTCGAGCCCTACTTGTTTGCATACTTAAATTGATAGATGTCAGTAGTGTAAATAAATACCTATTATCATCACGACATCATCTCTTGTGTTGTGGGACATATAATTTTGTCAAGCCTTCTAACTCTTTACAAATTGTGGTAAACGTATGAGAGGAATTCAAGGTTATGAACTAGGCATCGCCATCAGTCTAGGAGATTAGAATGGTTGATCAACATACAAGACAGTTTCTAGGTCGGTTTATTTTTATCTGGGTTGGGGATGATGAATGGGTTATTTTTACAGTGCCACAAATATTAAACGTAAAATCAAATTCATACAAATTATTATAGTATATGTAAGTAACAGAATTATGCTTTATCTATGTAAGTATGAGTATCTTTTGTGGAAATAACTATGGAGTTAACCTAACAATTAACATGTCAATAGCTATACTTATCGAGTTGTGAGTTTGTGAGTAGGGTTGCCGACTTACTACCAACCTGTTGATGATCATGCACGAATCGTTTTGCTTACCAATTGTAACATTTTTATTGCCAAACTGGGCATATAAATAGATACGTAATTTAATTTTATATTTGAGAGAGTCTACTTTGCAAGACTATGAGGTCTTTGCTTCATTACTGGTAAAGATACAAGTATAATAATTAGTTAATTAATTATAGAGGTATAATTTTAACCAGTAATGGTCCGTAAATTATAGGAATCGGTCATTAAGCCACCGTACATCTGACAGATGGTCTATGTCTGTCTGTCACATCGAATGCATTTAGTTACTAACGTAACGACACAAACTAGCTAACAGATTGTCAAATTAATGTTAAGTGATCGGTTGGCTGCTGTTCTTTCAGTCAGCTAATCACATCAGTTTAAGGTGAATGCTCCAACCAGCCCGCGAAATTCAAATTTTCTTACGTTTTTTGCAATTTGCAGGCCAGTGCTAGGTTGTATGTTGATTAAAATATTATTCGCGGTTGTAAGACATATATAGGTACAGAATTATAATCATGAAAATCATCAATAAAACGCTCTAAGTTCATAAAGCTGTTAAAATTACTTTTTCTGTTTTTTTTTTGTTCTTACACCTTTATGAAGTTGGAGGGTTGTATTGGTGATTTTGATTATTATAATTCTGTAACTACATACGTCTTACAGCCGCGAATAATATTTTAATCAACATACAACCTAGCACTGGCCTGCAAATTGCAAAAAACGCAAGAAATTTTGAATTTCGCGGGCTGGTTGGAGCATTCCCCTTAATAGAACTATCCCTTTTTAAACTACTGTGATTGGTTGAATGATTTATCAACAGCCAATCGCAGCAGATAACGCGCGCTTGACAATTTTCATTCGAGAAATTGACCGTAAGCTCATTTTCTTATCACTAGCTTCTGCCCGCGACTTCGTCCGTGTTAAATTTTTTGTTCCTCCTGTCGCATCGCATCGCCTGCCCGCACTATTAGGTCGATCGATCACTTTAAGCTACGCTTGCCGCGGTTGGTCTGTGGATGGGTGACCATCTTTACATACCGAGACCACTGCGTGCCTCGGAAAGCACGTTAAGTCGTTGGTCCCGGCTGTCGTTCGTGGATCTTTGACAGTCGTTACGGGTAGTCAGAAGCCCGAAAGTCTGACAACCAGCGTCTTACCAAAGGGTATCGTATTACCATAGAAATTCATATAAGTATCTATGAGTATTACCCAGTAACTGGGTTGTGGAGGCCAGACAGGCAGTCGCTCCATGTAAAATATTGGTATTCAGCTGCATCCGGTTAGACTGGAAGCCGACCCCAACATAGTTGGGTAAAAGCTAGGCAGATGTTGACCTAAGAGTCACAGCGTGATGTCAAATAGCTTATGATGGTCAGTGGGTCGTCTTAGGGGCGGATTTAGTTACCGTCAGAGGACTCTTGCTACTGCAAGAGTCCTCTGACGGCCCTAGGGCGGTGCGAGCGGTGCGACGACATCGGGCGCCGTCAAGAGGGAGGCGCTGAAATCAATGCGACCACCGGGCACCAGTCATTGATGATAGTAACTTACTATAAAGCCGATCGTCCACAAGCAAGCAAGCAAGCAACTGCAAATGCATGTAGCATAGGTACATGGGACATAGAGTGGCGCCACGTTAAGATTTTGCACCACCTAAAAAAAAATTCTAGGACCGCCGCTGGACTCTTGGTACTTTTGGTGGCCCTAGAGGTGGTTCGTGAGAGGCGTGCCTCAAACTGCGCGGAGCGGCGAGCGTGCTCTATAATTTGGAACAAAATTGCGGAGAGAAACAAACAAGAGCCTTGTTCCACCGATCTTGTTAAAGTTATGTGCCTTAATTACGTTACGATTTATCTGGTGATCAAGTCAGTTTAGTTATTATGTTGATGAACTAACTAGGTATCAGTTCTCTGAGGCACCTCGTGATATATATATTTTTTAATCTCGAAAAAGAATAAAAAATTTTAACTACTCGGGATTCAATCAGAAAAATCTGAACCTATTTCCTGATTTCAAAGATTTTTAATTTAGAAATCAAAGGGAAAGGGAAAGAAATCTAGTTAGTTAGTGCTAAAATTTTGACAGTTCCTTTGATCAGTGACCTACCATTAGAACGTCATTGTGCAGTCATTGCTTTTAATTCGTTACGAGTATCGTATAATTTCTGTGCCATTGACCGATCAATGATCAACCATTATGAATTTAGCAGATTACGAACTTTTAGCAAAATGACAATGGGATGGTAGTGGGATCGTGTTGGAATGATGAATTTATAAAAATAGCAGACTTGGGCCCCATCAGGATAATCAGATAATGTTTCGAAAATCGAAACAAACTCGCCACTAGCTTTACAGTGATTTAAGGACATCGACACACAACGGAAGTAGAAAGCCACTAAGGGCCGCTTTCCGACGCCTTGTATTGATGCAATGCAAGTGGCAAGTGCAGCGCCTTTCACACCCTATCGATCGTAACTCGTTCGTGATTCGATATCGAGTTGTTTACACGCTTGTTAGTCACAATGAGCTTCTCATTATGAGACGGTGGCTGCCTGTGGGTGGTCCCACACCGTTCACAGACATCGTTAGCACTACTAAAGTACCTATCTCACTCGATACTCGTAATTAGTATCGAGTTTGTATTGGCTGGTAGTTACTCGGTAACACACTCGGACTCGGGTTTTTAGGATTATTAGGTAGGTATTGAATTCTATTGGTGAATTTTATTGGTCGTACCTACGTACTCCAAAATTATTTTCCAAACCATCCTAAATCACTGACCTAGAGGTCAGTGTCCTAAATTCTTTACAACAAGTCAACAACTAAGCATTATAATAGAGCTATAAAATATTGTTTTTTTTTTTTTAACAAAATGTTTATTATATCGCCATCTAGTGTACGCCATTAGTAGTTTTAAAAAAAGTTCGTGGCCTGTGCCTTGCCTTGCCGCTCCGTCATCTCTTTTCCCACTCATGCAAGAATATTCGTTCACAAACGCACACATAGAATTGCACCCGCTACGCACGCGGCGACTCGACGCAACACAAACAACCAGTTTGACAGGAACCGTGGCGCGTGGAGGTAGTGCCGCTTTGTTTCGTAAAGTAACATTGATAATATCAATGTTTATAAACAGAATTTGATAAGAAACCGAAACTAAAACATCTATTCATGAATAAAATTAAAGACTTTCGTAGATTAACGTGTTAATTCGCGAGTTTACTTGGTTTTTCTGTTGGATTTGTACGTTTTATTCGTGTGTAATCTTGTATCTGCGAGAACTCAGCATCGTTGATTTTGTTGGGACGGTGGATGAAATGTGAAACAAATGTGTGTTGGTGGACTTACCGTGGTGTTGGACCTGGAGTTGGTACTTTGAGACGTTTGTGGTGGTCGGAGCCGGCAGGATGAGGTGCTTGGTGTTCATGTTGTTGTTGCCTGCGTGCCTGGCACACCTCAATGTTTACCTGAGTAGCGCCGAAGTGTGGAGGTTATTAGGTAAGTTCAATTGCATTTGCCCTTATCGAAGAAACAGCTGCACGTAGCTGCAAGTGTTATCGCTAATATCGATAATCAGTAGTGATAGCTGTGATAGGCCGGTTTGGTGCGATAGGATAGCAAAATGATTAAAATGTATGTGATCAAGTTAACGTAATTTGTTTTATCTAGATTAATGTATGCGAAAACAAATCGTAAAACTACTTTTAGAACAACATACAGATCAAAAATAAACTGGCAAACATGATCGAGAGTACTCCTACCTACTTGGAACTAACTCGATAGAGCGTGAAGGTTATGTATCTCTATCGATGCTAAATTAGCTGATTATTACGGTTCACTTAATTCTAATGATGACGTCTTCAAATCAGTCATAAATTGGTGCAAGCAGGGAGGTACTTACCTAGCTAACAATCGCCTTTTAAGTGTTCAAAAGCAATATAAAAAAAAAACTTTACCAGACTAGGTAACAAAACAGCAAAATATGCAGTAATTCAGGGTCAAAAAGTGATCAAATTAAACATAAAATATTGTGCCTCATGCTTATAATGCTAACATTCTTAAAAGTTTACCTGGACCTGGAACACACATCATTTTTGAGTTTGGTTACAGTGGCGACCACAAAAACATACCACAGCTTATTAATTATTGAGTTGGATAAAAATAAATAGAATTTTTGGTTTTTATTTTTGGGCTATATTGTTATCATTAAAATCTCAACCGCCTCTTTATATGTATTATTATATTATATCCCTACATCCTATACATCCCTAATCAATTTAGGAAACTAATAACATTAAAGTTTGCAACTGCACTGGTCATCATCTGCCTAGCCTTTTCCCAACTCTGATGTTGGGGTCGGCTTCCAGTCTAACCGGATGCAACTGAATACCAGTATTTTACATGGAGCGACTGTCTATCTGACCTCCACAACCCAGTTACTGGGTAATACGATAACCTTTGGTAAGACTGGTTGTCAGACTTTCGGGCTTCTGACTACCCGTAACGACTGTCAAAGATCCACGAATGACAGCCGGGACCAACGGCTTGACGTGCTTTCCGACACACGGAGGGGTCTCGCCGTCTCGGTATGTGGAGATGGTCACCCATCCACAGACCAACCGCGGCAAGCGTTGCTTAAAGTGATCGATCGACCTGTGCGGCTGTTATTATTTAGTCACATAAAGTACTAACTAACAGCATATACCTATACATTACGAATCTAGCTAGCACTAAGTACCTAAATAGGAATTGTAATTTAATGTTTCCATGTCTGTTTATTATTATTATAAATTTAGTACGCTAGACACTTCCGCAAAAAACATCAAACAACATCGCTTCATAATTACAATAAGTACTTGCGGTTATTTTGGATTAACGGGGATTTAAAATTAGCAGTAAATTCTGTTTTTATTTACTAACGGTAAAATAGTCATTGTCGGTTTTAAGTAAAACACTTCGTATCAAGCGGAAACATTGTTTCTATGCCCAAGAACTTAATCCTCACGACTTTAGTTAGACAAACGTCACAACTAATACCAGTGAACTTGTCATTTATGTCTTTGAAGTAAGCTGGAGTGACGAGTAATTCCACTTTGCCCCACCAAGCCCGCCACCCTGGTGTGGCAAAGTAGACTGCCTAAAATTTTGCAGTGGAATATGCCCCACTATTCTGATTTGATGGGGCGGATAACACTAGCATAAACACTTTGTGGATTCTGCCCCACTAGGGTTGGCACCTCAGGATTTGTGTATGAAGGTTAACATGTATTTTTACATTTGTTTGTAAAAAAAATAAATGTATACCTATATCTGTAAGTAAAACGTTATTAGTGCTGGAAGCTTAGATTTAATACGTAGCGAAGTGGTTTAAATAAAAGTAAAAAATAAATAAATAATTTTAATGTACTATTTATTTCTGGAAGGAATCGGTTTATAAATCACAGATTAATTACCTTTTACAAATAAAATTTTACTAACTAAGATAAATCTTGATAATCACAAATTAAACAATGATTTGTTCTTATGATATGTTCTTAAAACGAAACATATTTACTACATAACTATTCAAAATCACAGATTCTTCATCATTTGGTATACCTTTTACAAATAAAATCTTACTAACTAAGATAAATCTTGATAATCACAAATTAAACAATGATTTGTTCTTATGATATGTTCTTAAAACGAAACATATTTACTACATAACTATTCAAAATCACAGATTCGTCATCATTTTGTATGGTTTGTGTAGATATAGGTATTTTCTTACTGATTAGGTACGTTATAAATAAAAAAAAAAAATTTAAACTATATACATACAAACAGCCACTAAATTACTTGTTACAAAAAATAGAATCACAGATTATAGAGTCACAGATTATAGAATCACACATTGACCGACATGGTATAAAACACTCTTATGTATTACCTTATGAATAAAAACAATTTATATGCAAAAAAAACAGCCACGAAATTACTTCCGGCTAAAAAACAAAAACTAAAATTATAGAATGATAAAATTTTACATAGCAAAAAGTCTTATTAATACAAATAAGAAACATCCTAACGAAAGTAGGTAAATACTGACTGTTGACAAAATAATTATCATAACAAACAGCCACTATATTAGTTTGAGTACTGACTATTTATAAGAATTAAAATCATCTAAAATCATAGATTTTGTATTTGTTTAGTTCACATTTTTTGGAAAAACTAAAATAGATTTCTTGGAAAAACTATCTTAGTTTTTCCAAAAAATGTCCAACCGTAATGTCGCCGTTTATGAGCTCCATTTGGGCATCTTGTATATTCTGATCGTTTTGTATATATTTATCAAGGCGTAGCTTGGAAGGTTGGTTCTGCATAGATTTAACTATTGAAAGCGTTATGTCTTCGTATAAGACATTAAGAAGTCTTAATAAACTGGGGCTTTTTTTAAGAATTTTTTTGTTAAGTTTATTATGCCAACTTTCGAGGGCATTAGTTGTGCGGTGTTTTGCCCCAAATACGCACCACACTTTAAAAAAGTTATCTTTCAGCCAATTGCGCAGCATATATTTTCTAAATTCTTTACTTTTTTCGTCATCTGGGCTTTGTGCGGCTATGTAAAACCAACCTTCAAAAATCTTTTCTTCTGGTAATAAGGGTAAGACTGCGCTAAGCGCTACTTGTTTTCGCAAATATTTAGATTTTGTCAACCCTAACCCTTTCCCCTTTTTCCAAATTGCTTTACAAAAATGAAAAAAGCACCCTTTGATTGATGCTGATTTAAAGACATTTTTAAAACCAGTCATAGCCGCTGCCTCAAAATCCGACTGAAAACTATGTGGTTGCCAATCCGGAATCTGTGATTTTATTACAGAAAAGAGAGCGGTGTAAGCTTTGGTTGATTTAGTACTCATAAGAGCATATACTAATGGAACAATATTTGTTGTTTGTTGGGAGCTACCCAAATCAGCATGCAACGAATACAATTGTATGAACGGTTGTGGGCAACTTTTAAAAGTGCCATCGCCAAAAAAATGTTTGCAGGTTTTCATCAAATTCTTAGCATGCTCTGAACAAAATATTAAAATAGAAATATCTTCGTCAATATACTTGGCAAGTAAAAAAGAATGAAATTTTTCAGGAACTTCTATTTCTGATAATGTATTGTAATATATTTTTTTTACATTAGCATTTTTGTTTCTGTATTTATACAATGCAGACTTTACTTTACAAAATGGAGGAATTTTACTCACAATATTGCTGTTGCTACTTTCTAAATGTAAGGAAGCTACATTTTTGTCGTATGTTGCTGGAATGCTTGGTACGTCTGCTGAAGTGATTTCTCTCTTTATTTTCTGCATTAATTTTGTCACTTTGTTTCGGTCAAAATCAGGTTGACATTGGTGAGGTTTTTCGTTTAAAAGTATATTTCCCTGAAAACAAAAAAATGTAGGTATTAGAAAATATTTATAACATAGCACAACTTCAAGTAATATTATATGTATATGTATTATTATTATTTTAAATTGTATTAGACCCGTATTACTAAAAGTGAGTCAGTAAAAAGAATTACTAATAAGTAGGGACTTACTTTCACTACAATCGACCCATTGCACTTTTGTCTCCTTCTGTTTTTGCATTCCCAAATTTCAGATGCATTTTTGTACTTTCTTTTGAAATAGTATTGATGCCCAGCTCTAATAATACATTTTCCATCATTTATAAATTCAAGGCCAGTTTGCCCACTAGAACTTCCTGCTACAGAGTCTTCTGCCATTTTTGTAAAGCTGAAAAACACAAAAAATATCTTATTAAAAAAAATCTACACAAATCATCAGCATCCATGAAAAATAAATACGAAAATACTTACAATAAACTCAATACCACTCACCACCACTCCACAAATGCAAATGTCCGTCTATTTTGTAAACAAACAGAATGAAACAAAAAATGTCAGACAAGGACAACCGATAAGTCGCGGTGGGCGAGGCAGTGGTGAACCATAACCGGTTTAGTCATTTTTACTCCAACAGCATGTTTTAATCTCAGATTAAATAAAAAAATACTAACAAACAAATGAAGCCATGATGTTTGTACGTAAAGGACCTCAAAATAATAGACCTATTTTGACATTTGTGTTCGCGGCGTAATTAGTGATGTAACCATACGACTCGTAGCTAATTTTATGAGCTTATAATTACAAGTATTTATTTACTTTTTCGAAGCCGGGATAAAATGATATAGATTTTTTTTTAAACTTAAATCCTTCCGATATTTTTATTACTTTCGAATGCATTTCAACGCATTTTTTTATTATTTAATAAGTATTTGATTTATTTAAAGATAAAAAATAATAATATGACAATAATACAAGTACATATCACAAGACTTAATAACTAGACTTAATAAATTAACATAAAACTATAACTCTCATAAAGCGTTTCTGAACGCATTCTTTCACAATCTGTGGTTACGTTACGTTTCGATACTAGTAATATAGTATTTACGATTTCTTTTAATAATTATTATTTAAATTATCCCTTTAGTAATAGTGTTCTCGTACATTATTCTTCGTTTTTTGTTATTTAATAGTTATCAACAGTGATAATGTATCAATTTCTGGGCAAACATCTAAATATATTTTTAAATCATTTAATGTTTGCAACGGATGGATCGGAACGTAAATGGAATACAAATAGCAAATGTCACAGCTATGTCAGACTAAATTGAATAAATACAGCAAAACTATATAATGTATTTAATTAAATCCAGGAAGATTTAATATGTGACAGTTTTTTACAAAAGTAGAACCTTAATACACTGTTTAAATAACCATTTTGATGTATTTAGATTTACGTTTGCTTGTCTCAGACTTGTCAAATCCTAACGTCAGTGGTTACATTTATTTTTTTTACAAACAAATGTAAAAATACATGTTAACCTTCATACACAAATCCTGAGGTGCCAACCCTAGTGGGGCAGAATCCACAAAGTGTTTATGCTAGTGTTATCCGCCCCATCAAATCAGAATAGTGGGGCATATTCCACTGCAAAATTTTAGGCAGTCCACTTTGCCACACCAGGGTGGCGGGCTTGGTGGGGCAAAGTGGAATTACTCGGAGTGACATTTTTGAAAGGGCCCGTGCTCGCGCGCAGGTAATGAGCTTAGAGATGTGACGCTCCATACAATAAGCCAGTTTTTGTCCCCTCCTATTGTAGCAACCTGCCTCAGCTCAGACATAGAGTGCAATCCATCTTTGTCAACGACCGAACCATCTGCCTTTTGTTCTTGCTTAAAAATTAGAATAATAATAAACAATATTAAGGACTAAACGGGCCCATCGGTTTCCTTACTTGATAAATAGGATAGTTTACTTGACGAAAGTAAAAAAATGTTTTCTGTACAAATTGAGCAGTAAGTAATTAAAAATGTATGGAAATTACCTTACGTAGCTAACACATGTTGGGAACGGCACGGTTCTGCTACCTTCGCAGCTCCGTGCTTTACGAAAGATAATTTATTTCCAACGCTAATAACATAAAAATTAACATATCACGGATCTTTATGCGTTATCTGGTAAAGCTGCCATGGTCCGCGCGGTGTATCAGGCGGTTCGATCGGCTCTGCGGGTACGTGGCTACATGTTATTTATTTCAGATGACATTTATGGAGATTCTATGGAGCACAGCCAATAAACTCGACGTCTAAAACGTGTAATCCGACACGATGGGAATGGGACGCATATTTTACCTCGTTTTGATTAGAAACTAAAAAATCGCAAAATCCAATTTTATTAGCCTAGTCGCTTTATGGATATTGAAGTTTTAATCGACGCCCACTTTGGTGTTCCGACACAGAATGTAAATTAATTTAACGTTATCATCGTTTAGAATTTTTCATTATAAAGAGCTTTGCGACACCTTAGCAAAATAGCAATATACCTATATCAACACTAAATTGTAATATGATTGCAGTATCCATAGCTACTTGTTAATCGCCGGACCCCTGCGCCCTTGGCGAGCTAAGGCGGTATCAGACGACAGGATAGTTTATGGTCACCTGTTATCGTTCATCTGTATTCTGTAGAACTTACGGACCAGCAACAAACATCCAAGTGTTGCGAGCTCAGCGTTTTAAGACTTATCTTCCTAACTTTTTGACTTTACGATAGTCAGACATGATATTCGTTTTAAAAACCGAATAAAACTGCAAAATAAACCATGTTGCAATATAAACATACTCGACTAGAAACTAAAAAACAAACTAAAAGACTTTATAAAACGCACAATCCCTACGAATTGTACCATTATTTGACTTCTGAAGAAAGGTAGTCCGTACGCATTGTTCCTCGAGCAGCCCTCAACCAGGAACGTAGGCGCAAACCTATAATATTTCCTTGCTTGATACAGCCAAGATAACTACAACTCGTTACTTATAATGCTTGGTTATTCGAAAGTTTAGTTTGAATCCGAGAACAAAAGCAATTTTGCGGTGATATAAACCAAAGCAAAATAAAATGAGAATAGTTGGACTGATTACGGGAATCATGCTTTCTGTAACCACAGTATTTTTACCAGATTACATTACGTTGCCTGTCTTATCTAACAGTACTATAAATTAGATGTTTGTACATTGATGTATTAGAAAAATATCAAGGTACTTGATATTGAATTCCTGCATCCGACGAAGGTAAAAATATCTTGTACCATCGTCTTGGATTACATGGCTAGAGCTGCGGTGGGCGCATAACAAAAAATCATGCGTAATTCGATACTGCGATGCAGTGTAGGATTCCGTCTAGTCACCGTAACCTCCTCACACGGTTACAGAATTGTTGACACTGGACTATCTTTTTTAGAAACTCAAAAAGTATTTGCTTTTGAAACATTTACGATTTGTCAAAAGCCTTTTTTTTGTTTTCTTCACATTTCCGGTCGTGTTATCTTATTTCGTTATCTAAAGGACGCTCTTTTCTTAAACCTATACCAATATTATCTATCAGTGTCACTAGCATTAAACTGATCTACGTGTGAATCGTAACAGTCCAAAGCTTAAGCTTCTCATCCGGGACATCATCTTACGAAATAACACTTTCTTTCACCATTCAGGTATAGAAACGACAATAGAGTAAATAAAAACAGTCAGACATAGACTGTTATTTTAATAAATACTATTAATGCTGCATTCAACCCGCGCCATTCGGATCTCGTCCCCCAAAACGAAGACGTCGTTTAGAGAATTAACAATGAAATATTTCAATAAACAGCCAACGACGGCGCAATATAAATATGGGCTCACGTCCTTCTCGAAACTATTCTTTATGTAAATACAGTTGACACGCGGGATGATGTGGAGTGGGTCCTAAATAAATTTAATTTCATGGACGGTTGGATAGCAGTTTTTAATCTGTGGGGGCGTGATACGTTTCCCGCGGGCAGGTGCGGCTTAGGCAAAACACGGTACGCTATGCTTACGTGATCAGAATGAGAGTGGTTAATTAAAAATATTAAATTGTGTCCATGTATCAGCACAATTGTATGCGATAACAAATTACAAAACGAAAGCAAATCCCAGGCTTTGTGTAGCTATTGCTGTAAGAGATAGATGTGAGTACTGTAGTTTATAGCTTAGAAGTAGGAAGGCATGGGCGTGGATTGCTAATCAAGTAATAGCAGCTTACTTCGATCGAGTCATTTCAGTTGGGTAGTTTGTTAGTCATCTACACCAGCTAACCATAAAACCAGATAATTTGACTTTGAATGCATAAATGTTGGTTGTAGAATAGGAGGTTAATTTAAAAGCAATTATGAAAGCCCTGTCGACGCAGACTGGATAGCAGAAATAGAATTAGGTGCACATGCAGCAAGCCGCGGGCGACAGACGGATTACTTACTACCTATGTGCACTACATGAATATGCATCTCGTTATTTTCAATTACGCTTGACGTCGGCTTAGCTTTAATCGTTTAAGCTCTGCAATCCATTGTCGTCGACACCTCATGCAATTTTAATGATTAGTCATTGTCATAGCTTTATTAAATGCATGTTGTTTTGCCATTCGTTATGCTGTTGGGATCTGAAATTCTAATGTAACAGCTTTTTAATGACATGTTGGTT
Organism: Mesoligia furuncula; assembly: GCA_916614155.1. Classification (NCBI taxonomy): domain Eukaryota; kingdom Metazoa; phylum Arthropoda; class Insecta; order Lepidoptera; family Noctuidae; genus Mesoligia; species Mesoligia furuncula. The sequence continues at coordinate 8,757,004 of OU744794.1, forward strand.
TTGACTTTTAGATTTCGCCTTCTTAATTAAACAATGGTTAATAAGTTTGTATTCGTAAATTTTATGGCACAGGAAAAAATTAAGGTCCTTAAATTATTGTTTTCCGAATTCTCCACATCACGTATTTATCGCATGGGCAAAAACCTTAAAACTATTATTGTTTCATACACGTAGTCTTTACAATGCAATCACCTGCGACGAGGATGATCGATTCAATACAGGAGATCCATCAACTTCGCATAATACCTCTTGCAATTTTTGCACACCATGGGACAAAAAGACAAAAAATATATGACAATAAAACTTTATCACCCTTTTGCAACCTTTTCTATTATCTGTTAATTTTGCTGCAGTTGATGGCTATTGTCACATTTCAATGTGTTAAATAGAGGCGTTTTATTGAGTACTACCACAGAGTACTCGTTGTCCAGGAAAACGAAACTTCGACGAATGCAAAAGTTTATAACTTTTTATGGAGTGACCAAATTTTTAATGGTCGCCATTGTAATTTGTGGAAAGAAATGTTCCACAAATTATAAATTCTTTAAGTGCTCAATCTTGTGCACAAAACTCATCATCTGCCTAGCCTTTTCCCAACCATGTTGGGATCGGCTTCCAGTCTAACCGGATGCAGCTGAATACCAGTATTTTACATGGAGCGACTGCCTATCTGACCTCCACAACCCAATTACTGGGTAATACGATACCCTTGATAAGACTGGTTGTCAGATTTTCGGGTTTCTGACTACCCGTAATGACTGTCAAAGATCCACGAATGACAGCCGGGACCAACGGCTTAACGTGCTTTCCGAGGCACGGAGGAGTCACGGTATGTAAAGATGGTCACCCATCCACAGACCAACCGCGGCAAGCGTAGCTTAACCTAATCTATCGACCTGCGCGACTGTTATTATTTAGCCAGGGGTACAAGAGGAGAGCCTCTTGTACATAAAACTATTGAAAAAAAACCTATCAGTTCTGAAGATGTTTTTTGTTTGCATCTCGATGATGGGATCTTGTTACGCCATCTCTGGCTTAACCATCAGTCAAGTTAGTGCGGTTTGCGGTGTACGATCAATATACAGATATGGCATTCTGTTATGGCATCAACACTCATCATTAACTCTTCGCTTGAAATCTAAAACTGTTATTTTGGACCAAGATAATGGTATATTTCCCAGGGTTCGTAACAATCGAATATTAATAATAACTATCAAAATATCCGATAAGTTTCTGATATAAATCGGAAAAAAGCGTGTATACAAAAAAAACTGGCCAAGTGCGAGTCGTACTCGCACACGAAGGGTTCCGTTCCGTACTACAAGGTAAAAACGCCGAAAAAACACGTTTGTTGTATGGGAACCCCCCTTAAATATTTCTTTTATTCTGTTTTTAGTATTTGTTGTTATAGCGGCAACAGAAATGACATCATCTGTGAAAGTTTCAACTCTTTCAAATGTCTAGCTATCACGGTTCACGAGATCTACAGCCTGGTGACAGACGGACAGTGGAGTCTTAGTAATAGGGTCCCGTTTTTACCCTTTGGGTACGGAACCCTAAAAAGATGCAATGTAAAATAAAACTTTACGTTTGATTATTTGACGTTTTTATTATAAAAGTGGCAAAAGTTTGTCTTTGAATAATGTGAATAATTATCAGTCTTACATGATCAACTTTTGTGTCGGTTTTTTTTGTGTTTTGACAATAATAATATCAAATTTTGATAAATATCCACAAAATATCCATTGGTATATTTTATATCGTGATATACATATCATGTTAGAAGTATTATGACTTGTATAGTAATAGAAAACTAAGTATTTATAAACTAAATTACTATAGCTGTAAACAAATTATACTTAAATATTTATTAACCATCGACTATGCACAGACAGAGGACCTACTTATTGTCTGCAAATAGAACTGGGCCTCAAGTCTGCTATTACAATAGTGTCAGAATGGTCTATCATTGATTTCATAATTGTTGATTTTGACAAGTTTGGTAATCTACTAATATAATGGCGTCATTATGACTTTCCAATGGTCAACCACTGACACTTCATTGAAAGAAATGGCATAGAATGGTAATCTCGTACATAATGAAAAATGAATTACTGACTTACGCGGTATACTGCAAAATTTTTGACAGTTCTTTTGATCAGTGACCTACCATTAGAACATCATTGTGCAGTCATTGCTTTTAATTCGTTACGAGTATCGTATAATTTCTGTGCCATTGACCAACCAATGATCAACCATTATGAATTTAGCAGATTACGAACTTTTGGCAAAATGACAATGGGATGTTGGTGGAATCGTGTTGGAATGACAAATATATAAAAATAGCAGACTAGGGCCCCAGCTAACATGCTATTTTACTTTTGTACCTATGTTTTAATTTAGTTTTTACGTTATACATGATTGTTAATTTATTACATTATATACTTATATGCACTTTCTAGCCTGAAGCACAGGTTCAACCTAGTTCAGGCAAATTAGCAACTGTGCGCTATTTTATTTGTTAAGCTATTCATTGTAAATGTATCCCCATTTTATAAATAAACAATTATTATTATTATTCTTCTTTTTTCTCGGAACGATTGGGTCCCGGTCCTTTGGAAGGCGTACGAGGGGCCGAAGCCAACTCGCAGAGGCCCCTTAGGAAATTTTAATGAAATGCGGCACCAACCGACGATTATCCCTGTATGCGCTATGCAAGTGCACCCAAGGATAACCCCCGGTTGGTGTAGGACTATTGCAGGATATGGAAAAATAAAAAGTTGGACTATGGGTTTGGGTGGCTAAAGTGGACTGGTTACCAAGAACCCTGCCTGATCAATGTTTTTATTTTATTTTTTTTTTATTATTATTATTATTATTATATCAGCGATCCCTGATATTTCCTATCTCATTTTTACTCACGTCATATTTTTTGGACTAAGTAACAAAATGCGTAGGTGCTCTACGCACTCAACCCTATCTAATAGCCCAATCACAACACAATACTTGATAGTATTATCAAAGCATTTATAGACTATTACGCAGTGTCCATTAAACTGCTAACTAAACAAAGCAATCGGTGCTAGAGATGGGTTTCTACCCGGTAAATACCGGGTAAATACCCAAAATACCCATATGCAGGGTTTTTACCCAGGTAAATACCCAAATGGTGGGTATTTACTTTTTCATTATTGTTTTAAGTCTTTTATACACTTTAAGCAATAAAAAATGTTTATCAAATGTGTTTTATGCATGAAATGCAAATGGTGTCAGCAAAGAATAGTTTTCTACTAACAAATCATATAAAAATTGTACGTCTGTATTTTTTACATATTATATTAGGTGGTTTATATTACATTTGATTATAGTAGTTTTAAATTAAAGACTATTTGAATATCACAGCATGTCGTAACAAATATTTATTGATAAAATACATTAAATAAACGTGAATCATCAAACTCTTGAGTATGTAAGATGAAGAAAATTTATTTTTTATTTTTTAACATAACTTAATATCATTTTTACTCCAAACGTAAGGGTTTGATGAAAAAAGAAAGTTCTAAGTATGGGGAACTCCCAAAATTTATTGTTTTTTTTTTTTGCTATTTTTGTGTGAAAATCCTAATGCTGTTCACAAAATAAATCTACTTACCAAGTTTCAACAGTATAGTTCTTATAGTTTCGGAAAAAACTGGCTGTGACCTATGGACGAACGGACAGACAGACATGACGAATCCATAAGGGTTCCGTTCTTTGCCATTTGGCTACGGAACCCTAAAAAGGGAGTTCCGATTCCAAATTAAATGAAAGGACATTATATAAAGAGGAAAATCAGCCAAGTTCAGTACATTTTGACCAGTTAGGCGAACACAAATGTACTGACCAGCAGATTTTTTTTTCGCGATTTCAGGTTTGGTCCTATAGTAAAAGTTGTTTGTTTTCATGACTACAATCACGTGTTTAAGTGTTGTTCACTATATAGAAACTTCATCAAATCAGTTAAAGAAATTTTACATTTATGCTAAAATTACAGTTATGATCAGTTAATAAAGCAATTTAATCAGGCTTTGAGACGAAAAACATATGAAAGTAGCCGAACTTATAACATGGATGTGTTAAAAAAAAAACGGGCTAAAATTCACCTAAACTTTATTAACACATTGAAGGACACTGAACGAGACACAATAGAAGTTTTATTGTTATTACGTCGAGAGGCGTTAAGTGTCCCGCAAAGTGTTAAATAAAACGTTCCATAAAGTGTTTATAGTTTATACCCATGCTTTTGGGTATTTACCGGGTAAAAACCCTGTTTATACCCAAATTGGGTATTTACCCGGTAAATACCCGATGGGTATTTACCCACCGCCCATCTCTAATCGGTGCACGTGCGGTGTGAGTCCCACAGTCCCGCATTCCCGCCATTATGCCCGAGTTACACAAGGTTAGTTATTCAAAGCTAGGATAGCAAATTAGAGCCTCGGTATACTATCCTAGCTTGGCACATGCTAGTGCTGTTTACATAATGCCAGATAATTTTAAGCTTAAGTTTCCCGCATTCCCGCCATATGCCCAGGTTACACAAGGTTAGTTATTCAAAGCTAGAATAGCAAACTAGAACCTCGGTATACTATCCTAGCTTGGCACATGCTTGTGCTGTTTACATAATGCCAGATAATTTTAAGCTAGTACACGACCACGTGGAAACGTCCGAGAAATAAAACTTGTAGTCACTGCACACTAGCTATTAATCGAATACTAGCTTCGGTCAGCAACACGAAGCTAGTACACAAGCTAGAATAGTAAAATCAATGGTGAGCAATCAACTTAGCCTTTTTTTTTGTATTCGTGGGGAAACCTTTAAAAGGCACCCGACCGCGGGGGAGGGAGGTCGGGGAGTGTGGGATTTTTACCTCACTAAAACCACCCCGGTGATCACCTTCAGCACATAGGTTCCTCTTAAAAGACTAAATCCGGAATCATCACGGTCTCACACGGTCTCACAGAAGGAGGCTACCGCCGTCCAGTTCTCTGTCTCTGCCAGCATAGCCCTCATTATTGCCGGCAATCAACTCAGCCTATCGCAGTCCACTTCTGGACATAGGTCTCCCCCAGGCCGCGCCACGACACCGTCCTCAGCCTTCCGCATCCAGTCATTCCCAGCCACCTTTTTAAGGTCGTCAGTCAAAGAGGATATAGTCTTTGTCGTCATTCCACCTAGCTGGCGTCCCACACTACGCTTGCCGATACGAGGTCTCTACTCCAGAACTCGGGTAGAGGTTCTACCAGTTCAAAAAAACCGGGCAAGAGCGAGTCGGACTCGCGCACCAAGGGTTCTGTACCATCATGTTTTTAAATTTTCATCCTATATTTGTCAGAGAATTTTAACACTGTGCACTGCGGTGTAGAATATTGCAGTTTTATGTCAGCGCCATCTCTTGACCGATAGTGGAACTAATGTAACTTTGTTGATGATTTCTGAATAAGTGTGCTATTTAGAGACTTCGTTTTATTTTTCCTGTAATCTTTACATAAACTTCTACCACACAGAATTATTTCAGATTTTTCTCTTTGCAAACTTCGGAGATAAGAGGGGGGGGGGAACGGATTTTTTTTTACATTTTTCATCAAAAGTCGAAAACTGCGGCCTAAAACAAATAAAAAAATGTTTGAGAATGTGCAAACTTCGCTCTTTCATATGATACCCCACATGCCCTAGTAGCCCCACTTCGAATTTTTCAGACCCCCTTTCAGTCCCTGTTGCAAAAAATATACATGTATTTTTATTTCTTTCTTATTTGCAAAATAGTTGGGCAAACGTCATCTAAAACTATTCCAAATTTCAAGTCGATAGCATTAGTAGTTCCTGAGATATCCAGCTGTGACAGACAGACAGACTTAGTCTCACCATAAGGGTTCCGTTTTTACCATTTAGGTAAGGAACCCTTAAAATAGAACCTCATCCTATTAAATTATCCTAACGTGAAACGCTAACTTGCTAGCTTACTATCCTGTGTTGAGAAACAGGCCTCGTGTAACCCTGCCATTACGGTCCTGTCTATATGGAATAGAAACTTTATAACCATGTACCATAAACTACCATGCATTCTCGTTCTCACCACCTAAAGTGTTACTAGTTTTTACTTCACTTACGTACGAAGCAAGCACTTACAAGGTGCAACACATCTCGTTATGCAAATACGCTTAATATTCGCGTATCTTTATGACGATGCTGAAATAGCTTTTTGTGCAATTTTGCTCTTTACTTATAGGCAATGGTGGTGAAATATTTTTAGTTTCGCGCGTTAACAAACTTTAATTGTTTTTCATGTTTATTTATGAATGGACAGCTGCTTGTTATACCCCCGGAATCTTCCTAGCAGAGCTTTTCTACACTAATATTATAAAGAGGAAAAATTTGTATTTTTGTTTGTTTGTAATGGATAAACTCAAAAACTACTGGACCGATTTTAAGAATTCTTTCACCATTAGAAAGCTACATTATCTGCGAGTAACATAGGCTATATTTTATTTTAGATAAAATAGGGGTCCGTAAAATATTTTTTTTTCCAAAAAAGTTCCTTATTTGGCGTACGCCGCCTAAACTATAAAATATAGAACCATAAAATGTTCTAATTCATTAAAGACCTTAAAAATATCTACAAAGAAGTCCGCGACACACTATACCTGTCTATTTCGAGTTAAGCACAACAATCATGTTTTTATTTAAAAATCTTGAAACATTTTAGGACTTCATTTAAACGCATTTATTTTACACATGTCATTAAGTACTTCTTATCAAAATAAACTATTTTGTCACAAAGTACCTACTGTTTATGTAGATAATATTTAGTCTTAAATGCATTAAAATGGGACGTTTGGTTTGAAAGTTATGGCGTAATCAATATACTTATTACTATTTCTGCGCTCCGCGGCCCGTGGTGACAGGCGAAGTAGGCGTCACCAAGGCGGAGTGCGGATGCGGGAGAGGAGTTTAGGTCTATGAAATGTTGAATTTACTTTTGGGTAGTTGTAATATATATTTTTACAATTAAATATCAAGATGAAAATTAATTAAAACCTTACGAGCTTAAATAACTAACTCGGTTTTTTGTTAGTGCATAACTTTATTAACTTGTCTATCATTCTCAACCAATCAAAGCTCCAAATAAAATCATAAAAGCTCCAATAAAAACATAAAAGTACAAAAATGTAAATCCAAACACCAAAACAGAAAGTAAACCGTGTGACGGCTTGCAGCCAATAGTGACAAGTTGGCAATGTATCCAGGTCACTCGACAGCTGAATAAATAGATCTTTTTATAAATAACACGAAACTCCGGGTAATAAACCGCGAGAAGGCACGGCTAATTTATACTTCATCTCTGACTGGCGCTTAGTCAATTGAGCATAATTTAGTGAGAAATCCGTTGTTTTCAGGCTAAGGTCAAGAACTAAATGCGTTTCTGTTGAGTCCAACGACTCTCCATTGTAAAAACTTTAGTAACAATTTCATTACTGCATGTAAAACAAAAAATTATGCTGATGCATACCAGTGGAAACAAAAACTTGTAGAAAGCTCGTTCATCTGTCGAACTGACAATGAAAAATCTTTATGCTGTATGCGGTACATATCATGTGGAAAGATCAACGTTCTAAAATTACTTTTCTCCGCGTGATCGATAGTTGAACATATTCAAAATAATGGTTTCGGGCGCCCGCCGTCGGCGAGGGTCGACCTCTCAATCACACCTCGGTTTTGTGCCCGCTCGGCAATTTGCCCGAATGGATGGAGATGTCAACGCGACAAAAAGCTTCGATCGATCAGCGATGCTGCGCCAGCGCAAGTCGCACGCGGTCGCTTGTTGTGTGACGGTTCTTCGTTCAGATTTGTTTGCTTTTCAGTATGTGATGCGATTATGTTTGTACACTCAAAAAATAATAACTAACACAACCTTTAGACAATGTTTGAAACAATGTTCAAAAGTTTCCAGTGTAACAAGCTTGTGAATAGTTGAATCTGTGAAATACCCATTACTGCAAATCTCCCTCGGGAGGATGGGGGAGCGCTACCAGACTGGAACAATGGGCATGCGCCTGAAAAACGTGTCACTAGCGAGATGAGGTGCAACGGCCGCCCGACGAGTTGCTTCCGCCACTCGATGACGATAATATTAGACTAAAACTAGCACAATTACCGCGAGTAATGCTCAACAGTAGCGCATGTAGCATTGTGCCATAGATAGAGAGAGGTCAGATGTTGTACGCGTCCCTCGGGCTGGTGAGCTAACGTCGGCGAGCCGTCACGACGCGTCCATCAACTGCCACCGCCGACGAGCCAGCACCGAACACAGTTTAAGCTCAGTTTAAAACCTGACAGTTCTCCGACCATGATAGATGATATACGAGCGCGTGGAATGTGCCCAAACCGAAATAACAGCCGCCCCGACATGGACACTCGTTAACGTTTTAGCTAATGACATTACGGCTCATTTTTGTTTTTGTTCGGCTATTAAAGATGAACTGTGTGTTTGTTTTGGGTCCGAGGATTACCGGCGCTGACCCATAATCCCACGTCCATAGTTAATGACTGCTTTAATAGCCCACGAAGGAAGTATCTCGCAGCGCGACTACGATGCGACGAGCACAATATTAGAAATCCCGTAGTGATGGCACACGACTAGTATTTTATATTTCCTTTGTGTTTGTGGGAGCTCAACAATGTGCCATTAGGGGTAATGCTGTGACAATTTTGTTGCTACGCAGCGTAATTGAATAGGCGGCCGGGTGCCGCACGCGACCCAGCTCTGCTTTAGGAGAGAATGTGCAAATAAATGTGTCTAATGTAAAGTAATATTATGTGTGTTTACGCACATTATTAAACGAATCAAAGCTCTTATTCTCTTTCTACAGGCACTACACTGCTAAAAGCTTCGTAATGTTTTGAATATTCACAAAGCTTCTGCGCTTCAGAGACATTATCTAAATTGTTTAATGCACTTAGAGACAGTGTGAAGGAAGACACATATAAACATGTTAAAATTTTACACATCGTAAACGAAGCAAGACTATTTGTTACCTAATGGGTGAAGGGTTTTATGTTCGACCTGATCGGTAAAGCATTACTTATACGTATACATACTCCTGTATATAGATGCTCCTGTTTTTGGTTGTTGGTTATTTATAATATAAAATAGTTAGGGACCACACACGGACAGTGGGCGCGCGGGAGCAAACAAGGCTGGCGTCAGCACCGAGCCACCGAGCATACCTGCCTCTCTCGGCTTCTGTCTATGTGTACACTCCCGCTTAGCTCGTGCGTGGTGCTAATCACTTCTAAACACGATACCACATACTATCATTATGGAACGCCATTCTTTTCCTAGTTAACAACTTGATAATTCCAAGTACTTTCACGGATCACTAGCATATCTACTCATTTTGTTTGACCATCCAATCTCTCTTAACTAGTTTTTCTTCAGTATCCAATGTTTCATCTTGAATGTAGAATTTAAAAAAGACTTGACACGACAAAAGTTTGCAAATGTGCTTTGTTGGCACAACATTTTCTCAATTCACATTGTCGTAATTAAGGACCGTGAAATATGGTCCCACTCAATTGTGTCGTAGTTTTGTGACAATACAGTATTTACGAAGAAGGACGGAAAATAAACAAACATCGCGCACAATCGGACGAATAAATATGCTGGCACAATGCACGACCAGCACGTCATAATAAGGCAGTGGCTTTTGTACGGCCGGCTGTAAATCATACAGTCCTTTGAAGAGAATGGCACACCATAAATAATGCCCCAAAATTCGGCTGCGATGCTCTCCACCGGGACATTTTTGTGGCCCGTGAAAAGAATTCTAATGGTAAAACAAATTAATCAATGGGGTCGCGACTGTATTTAACTTTTTTGCCACAACGCCTATTGTGATAAAGTTTATGGGTGTCGATAAAGCCCTAAACGTTTTGACGTTAAAATTAAATAAGCTTTCATTTATAGTGCTGAAATTCATATTACACCACTTGCACTAGTTAGAAATGAACAATGGAAATTCTCTTCCCTAATGTGGTAATTGTTTCGATTTAATAACGTTATGCTTAAAATTTAAACCGGACTCGTAAATATTGAACTGCAGCCACTTTGATTTTTATGGGTTCGTAAGAAAGCAATTAAAGTTGAGCATTATGATAGTATTGAAGAATTTAACGCGGTCGACGTTGTTACGACTCAACTGAGCTTTAATGGTTCAGTGCACCCCTGAATAAACAAGGTTATTTGGAGTTAAATTTGCTTGCACCGGATATGGCTGCCACTCGAACATATCCATCATGTGCCTCTAAATGAAGACTTGGTCAACGGCCCAGCGGCGCACTGCCAGTCTGCCACTTGAGACTCCTCTAGGATCAACAATGAATAAAGGAATTCTTATTCGTGGGGATGTGGTCACCTCACCTTATTTTATGATCAGTAAATCTTTCCAGTTATGAGCTCCTAAATAATAACGTTTTATAGGCCTCTGTCGTAGAATTGACGAATGCACACTTACGTTTTATCGTCGATGGGTAACCAAAGTGTCCCTGGATTTATGTTTTCCAATGAAAACTCAAGTTTATTGCTAATGCAATAGGTGTTTCGTTGAATTTGTGGACAGGAAAGACATTCAGGTTATTATTGTTAAAAAGATCAGGAAAGGTTGTGACAATTTATTTGGCTTACCCATATGTGCGTTATCAAAGGGAAGACCACCCAAAAGTTGTCCTAAAACACAGCGTGAAATGGCATCTAACGTTATCTTTGCATCACAATAAACTGCATCATGTGACCTTTGTTTGGACCTCCAGTTTGTTTAGACAGGACTCCAGAAACCAAAGGTATGACATAGATTGATTTGGACAGTAAATCTTAACATGTCTCAAAGTGAATTCGTATGTTTCGCAGCATGGCGTAGAGATGGGTCGAGTCATGGTGTTTCTGTTGGGCTGGCCCCCCGGGGCGCAGGGCCTGCTGCGAGGACCCGCATGCCCCAAAATTTACATTCTTACTCCGAATAAGGGTTATTGTAATGCGCTGTGAGATCCTAGCAGTCGACTAGATAACGTCTAGTCACTTTTGAATCAATAAAATATACACAAATTTGTCACTGCTATCCCTGGGGACCGACTCTGGCGTATTGTCCTCTAGTTTTGTTTACATTAGGCTCCCAAACTGGTTATTGTGTCCGATGTTTATTTTATTAAGAAAGTAAACAGTTAACCGTCGTCCTGATCACCCGACGTGACTGGCTATTTTATTTCCATCTTGAATTTATTATTTACTGACTGTACATTTTTTGGGGGCATATAATATGTCAATTGTTTTATTGCCAGTTGGAAAAAAAAACGAAGAATTCTGATTAATTAAATAAAGGAATGCTGTCTTCATGAGAAGTTGGTGTTTGCTTTGTGGAGGCAGGTTAGTCAAACATCGCGACACCCTCGCGGGCGTTGAACGGTAGAAGCTGTTGAATAAGAAAATACACTTTTGGGAGTTGTAGAGAACAAATATTTGTTGAATCCGTTCGGAGGTGCGCGTGGACTAATATTTGGTTACTAGAGGTCGTTATTACATGCTAAAGGTGGTCATACTCATACAGTAAATTCTAATTTCAATCATATTGTGGGAATGCAACAGAGGAAATCAGAATATTATATCGCTGAGTTGCGTCAAAAATTTAGTCACAATATTCAATTTAGTCACAATATTCCCGAATTGATATTCAAGCAAGTCCCTATAGAATACAAAATAAACGTTTGGATTTATTTATTGTGTCTCATTTTATAGCGGAACGTTCGTAAAACTCATTTCCTTAATTCGTAATGTCGCTCAATACGATTACGTTCACGTTCGGGTTCAACTTTATTTCTGGCTCAGTTGGTTCGAGGCAATCGTACGTATTAATGGCAGTAATGGGAGACTGCGTTTATTTAACCGCTCGTAACTCGACTCGTTATGGCCGCGTGTGGATTTTTAAAACATGGCTGCAGTACCGCCGTACGTCATTTCCTCGCCTCGTCCATCAATTTTGTCGGATTAAGTTTAGACCGAGATGGTGTTAATAAGCTTAATGAGGTTTCTGGTAAGTGATTTACGTTTATTGAGTAATGAGTGGAAGTACAAGTTTCTTTATGAATGATCGAATAACTTTTGATAGATTATATCTCATCGTCGCAACATTCAGTACTTACCTAAGTCTCATCTAAACTAGGCAAAAGTTCCCAAAACATTGCCAAAAGAATGCTAGCTATGTATACTGGAAGATACAGAAGTCCAAGTACAAGATCCAGTAATACAAGCTTAAAACCTAATCTCCAGTCAATCAGCAGTCCTCAAATACCAGTTAGATTTGAAGAACGTTAAAGCTAACGAGGTATGCAGGGTTGCTAGGTTAATTGTGTCTGTGGAGTGTATCGTGGATCTCGTGCGCTGTGCCCACATTACCATGTACGAGTGTCTCACTGTCGTCTGATTGCATCTCACCGTCGTGATCGGGGAAATGCTCGCCTCCGTTCTACAGTCACGTTTCTGTCTCGAAGAAAAAAAGACACAAAACCCATGCAAATAATGTGCTATAAAAGTCAATATGGATTTACCGTCGCAGCTGCCTGCATTTTATACCAACATTATACCTTATGTATAAATTATAGAAAGGTTTTCTGTGAAGAAAAAGTCTGTCGTGCAGCTAGGGACGTGTCGTGTGGCTATGAAGAGGAATGCAAGTACGCGAGCTAATGTGAGCGAGGTGTGGGCGCACCGAGACTCGCACACTCTTTTTGCTTAATGCAAATTCAATTCCAACTCCGAAAATCTTTACGAGAATATTCCGAATGGAAATGTTTACTTTTCTCTTTTACTGCATGTTTTTATTTGCCAGCTCGCCAGTGTAGCGGAGTCGTGCGAAAGATTAATATTGACTATAAGTATGCTAATACCTCTTCAAAATTCGCCGGTGGGTACCTACCTACTGTAATCAAAATGTGCTGTTTTGTTTGGGTTGTTAGGGTCGGCCGTTACCATTAGACCCGCTCGCTCGAGTTTAGAGCATCAGATAATACACGGGAGACTGCTCAGACTGCTCCATTCTACATGTTCCCTCATTAACGACTCGACTTAATTCTTTCTTTTGTCCACTTCGATTGGTAGGAGCTCTACTTTTCCTGATCATTTAAAAATCTACTGCACAACTTTTTTACTTTTACACCGGCGAGACCGCGCCGCTTATTTGGTTTTTATTTTCGTTTGTAATTCGCTTTTCTCGCTGTTGTTTTTGGAACGCTACTGTTTTAACTGATCGTAGTTCGCAACCTTGCGTGGTCCGGTACGCAATTTTTATTTCTTTTTGTCCAACGTTTTCGTGACTCGTGACTTTAAATAAGTTAAAAATAAGGTGCCGTGTCGTTTGGCGGTTATGTTAGAACCGGTAGCAACTTTAAAAGAGGTCCGTCTAATTGTAATGGGCAGCAACCAGGTGGAATAATACTCGGACTCGCCCGAAGGCTTTGAAAAAAGAAACGAGAGGCGTGGCTGAGATCCTGTTTGTTTTCGAGTCGACTTTAATTGACGCCGAAAACGAAATCAGCCTTAGTTACGTCCTTAATTCTGATTTATAGACACCGCATGCTGTTATTATAAAGTTATGGTAACATCTCCTGCGACGGGTGGATTCCCCTCGACGTTCCCAAGTCATAATATCAATTAACTCATTCATAATTCTTAATAAGAACTCTTAATTAAAATACTGCCTCCAAAAAGTCTTTTGATGTAAAGTTAGATTTTTAATATTTTTTAAATGAAGCCAAACGTTTCGCAGGATGTGCAGCTGTGCACGAGGGTTCATTGTTGCGGATATCCCAGCAATCTATATGCGGTAAACGTAAATCACTTGCTGCATTATTAAGACTCCAGACGGATCTCACCGCGGCGTTCTTATTACAGCCAAGGAATAAGCTATCCTAGTTACTTATTCCTTCAAGCAAAATTGGAACGCTGTACAAAGAAGTGACTTGGACAGATTGTCGGCAATTGAAACTCGGTCGGTTATCCAGAGTTGCTTGTTGGGATAATACGGGCAATCCATCTTAGCAGCCGGCACTCGATGATGGATCTGTGATGGAGATCACGATTCGTTTCTTTGTTGTTTTGTTTTGTTGATAAACGCAGCGACCGCTCCGCTTTTTCCGCCCTGTTAGCACCTTGTTACGTGTGAATAGGCTATTTATGAAGTTAATTGGTTCTCCTCTAGTGGTGATAGTTTGAAATGTAGTTTATTTATTATTCAATTTCTGGTGCATAGATTGTGCTTATTTCGACGTGTACGTAAGAGTATGTTAGAAAAACGCTTGTGAGAGTATGGTAGAAAAACGCTTAAGAAACTAAAATTATCTTTCCTGAAGTTCGAGAGCTCGTAGAAGCAGTTAACTACTACCGAAATCTGATGGCCGGGACTCGAGCTCCAGGCAAAAGCTAGTTAGTTTCAAGGTATTCCATATGCTAAATATGTGTGGTTATACTTATAGCTCAACGATTCATGAAGTTGATGACTATCAAAGTGTGTTAAAGATTATCGAAATATTGGAATCTGAAGTTGTTTCTACTAAAAATGACGACGAGGTAGGCGATGCGTAGGCTTGAAATGTAAGTGTGAGATAAAATCATCTCGTCTTATATCGTAGGGTGTCTCCTTAGCTTTCACCGGTGCGTCAGCGATGCCCAATGGGCGCGTGTTGTGACAGCCTCCCACGATAAACTCCATGTTTATATGCGCGCACGCCGCCCGCCATGTTTGTTTTATCTCGATCCACTGCGCGTCCGTGTTAATAAATGTCTCGTATTGGGAAAAATCTTATCCTCCTTTTTTATTCAATATTTTTGTGTTGCCCGTATGTTTTATTTAGACATCGATTTATTAATAATAATGGATCCTTCAGGGTCGTTAGATCAAAATTTAAGATGTACGTAGGTACGTGTAGGCGTTTTTTATATATTGTTTTTTGTTATAGTCAGTTGTGTGGGTCTCATTTTTATTGGGGTTTGAACAAGGGACGACGGTACGTGTTGGTGTATTTTATATTCAAAACAGATGTTATCCTGCGGCGACGGCTGGGAAATTAATTGAATTTGTTTTGTTTGTTATTCGATTCGAATCACACGCATATTTAAACATTCTCACATTTGAATTTAACTAGCTAGTAACGTTACACGTCTGGTGGATAATATCCATCAAGTGGTTGTCTAGCTGGTTAATATTCAAGCGCGACGCTCGTAATGGTAGGCTCTGGAGTGATATAAAACCGATCATTTGTAGTTAGTGTTGATTGCCCAATCTTGTTCTGGTCAGTTGGGCATCGAACACGGCTAGTTAGTGAGGGGCGCATCCAATTTGTGATCGGAGCGGTGAGCATTGTCGCTTTGTCGCTGTGCCCGGAAACTGTCCCGTGACGGAAGGCGTGGAAAACCGTGTAATTAAATAGCTAAATAACCTCATCCTATACACTTGCTGGCTGCATACCTTGTTATACATTATAGGAATTGTAGGGCTGTAAAACTGACAGATAACGAAGTGGCGTTTTTTGTCATGGTCGTAATGTAGTTTCACCCAAAAAGTATTAAAAGGCCCTTCGTTTGAAGGGCACATAATTCAGATTCCTATATGGTAACTGGTTATAGAAGACTACATCACTACAGTTAAAATTCTACAGGAAAGTTATCTCGTATTAAAATGGTGTGTGCCGGTGCAAGAGCTAGAAATAAAAGTGTTGCAAACGTCTTCACTTCACAAGCGAGTTCGTGAATTCACCCTGAAGCCGAGAATTCCGCCACAATTCACGCGGTAACCACCGGCTTGATGCTTTTGATTCTTAAAATTTTATTTTATAAGAGTTGAGATGAGAAATAACACGAGTGCACGGCAGGGCACCGCAGGGCAGGCCTCGCTTACACCCACCATTTATAAATTTTGCTCTTTTTGCCCATTGTTTACTTTACGGGCGATGTTTTTAATTTTATGATTTCCATTATGACTGACGGCGACGGGCGGCCGCGGATCAAATTATATTCTGAACGGTTGCCAACTCGATAATTCCAGATCGTGTGTGCGATTCCTTTCGATTGCCTTTAATTTATTCGATGGGGGTCCGGCGTTCAATTACGTGTTTTTAATGGTCTCGTATCCACTTGCTCGACGTTCTTAACGTGAAATATAATTCCGTGCTTTAGGTTTACAAATGTATATGATACGATACGTAGGTGTTCGCCGGGTGTAAACAGGGCAGGTTAAGCACGCTGGCTGGCGTCGACGCTCGTTTGGAGAGCCCTCGTCAAGAGCACTTCACAAACGGCTCTTCAAGCCTTCGTTCAACAGACGATTTTTTAAACTGCCCGTCTGTATTGTTTTCGTTCTTTTCATTTTATTTCGTTCCTACACAAACAACAGACTCACAGTTGGTGTCAGAATGTCAAAAAATTATTTGCCCGTTCTGTGTAACATTTTCCTCCTGGCGAGCGTTATAATAACCTTTCTAAGTTCCAATGCAAACAGCCGCCGCGTCGTGCTTCTGTCCCATACACTGGTTGTGTTAGTACAAATCCACGACATAATACAGTGTGGCGGTCGGATAATATTTGGTGAGCCTTGTTTGACAAGCGTGTTCGTGTGTTTTGTTATTGGACACCTTCACTCCGCACACAGTTTCTATTTGAATTGCCCTGACACAAACTAATGGGAGTTTTCAGGAACGCGGCGGCCCTCCGTCCGGTACAGCTGTTTGTTTCTACATCCGACGAAGCGAGACATTTTCCCAAATAAATGGAAACCAGTAGCCAACGGATATTTGTACACGTATTTCTTATCAAGTGACGATAAGTCGAAAATAAATCATATCGGGCGATAAGGCATCGATTTTAACAGCAGGGCTACCGTGCGATAACCTCTTCGGAATGATTGTGGTAATCTTATAGATAAGCTCGAGAAATTCGTCGTCGTGTGTACTGTCGTGCACGTGGACTGACTCTGTAATTGGAATATAAACGATACAAGACACAAATTCATGCGGAGGGGTTGGTTATAATCTGGAAATATTTACAAACATGTCACGACTGTGTTCGTGCTCAGTTTTTTTCTAGTTTACGTGGTGCAGTTTGTCACATCGCACTGCCTCGAGCTGCCGAGTGAAATGGGTTCCTTTTTTATTTTTTTGTATGAGTTTCATGTTTCGTTCAAAGCTGCTGAGACAGGCAATTTAATCTATCAGCGTTGCTATTAGAGTGTTTCCCGAAGCGATAGCGGTGCTAAGTTCTAGTTGCGGTTTTTGTGGTCCGCGGGCGAACACGAAGCGTGGTCGCGTTATGTGGTCACGACTCCGTGTGGTCTGCTCTTCGCGTAACTAGACTGGGATTAGCTTGATCTTGTGAAGCAAATATTCTGACAAACTAGATTGAAATGCGAGCCCACTTATCGCTTTCTGTAAACTTGTGGCTTTGAAATGGATGTGAAGTTGCCACTTATGGAGCTTTCAACCTCTCTTCTAAGTTCAACCGGTTTGGAAATTCCTTTTTAGATTTCTTATCAGGGAGCTAATCTAATCTAATCCGTGCCTCGGAAAGCACGTTAAGCCGTTGGTCCCGGTTGTCATTCGTGGACCTTTGACAGTCGTTAGGTACGGGTAGTCAGAAACCCGAAAGTCTGACAATCAGTCTTATCAAGGGGTATCGTATTACCCAGTAATTGGGTTGTGGAGGTCAGATAGGCAGTCGCTCCATGTAAAATACTGGTATTCAGCTGCATCCGGTTTGACTGGAAGCCGACCCCAACATGGTTGGGAATAGGCTAGGCAGATGATGATGATCAGGGAGCTAATCTTATTTGACATACTTAAGTAATAATGAATAGCATGACGCATGTCTTGATTGTAATCCTAAGGATGTCATGTATTTCTTCTATTACATATTTAGGTGAACCAAACTTCAACTGAAGTAGTGGAAAGTTATAAATATCACATGAGCAGAGGATTCGAGCTCATAACTAAGTTGAACTTAATTTCCTCTGAAGTGTAGCACACGTGATGTCATAAATTTTCACACTTCTACCGACGTAGCTTTTGGCGAATCTGTTAGGGTTGACTCTTTTCTATCTACTGTCGAGGTCGACATTAAAAAACTTTGCTGGAATTCCATGTTTGAAAAGTTCTGTAGAGGTGCCTGGTGGGTCTCATAAAAATGTCGATAGTAAGTAACGAATTGGGCCCAATATCTGCCTGGGAGGACCTCCTAGGACCTGGTAATGTATTCGGTGAATTCCTGTATCAATAAACCTTCGTCAAATCCTTGGAACTGGACTCCTTATCATGCACGGAATTATAACTACAGTTTTACAAAACCGTATAGAGTTTTGGTAACCCTGGCCTTCCGCCATCTACCTCATCTTTATACAGCATAAACACAAGACAGAGTTTGTTCTGATGTTCCTATATTACGTACTTACGGTAATGTAACGATAATGTTTACGTATTCGCAACAATTCAACGTCAGGTGCGTATCGTACTACTACGACTCGTAGAACTGTCCGCGCAATACTTCGCCTCACTGATCGTAAACACACACTGTTTATTTTATTACAACGCTTATTTATTATATCGTTAACGCACGCACGCTTGATAATTGCTGCTCAAAGTACAACATCCAACATTCCTCCTGCCCGCATGTAAATATAAAATAACTTATAGTTAATTAGACAAAGCTGTAAATAATCGACACTGTTTCCGTATCGCTGCACATCATTAGGGGCAGAATCTCAATAAACATGTGGTACCACTCTACCACCATAGACAAAAAATCAGGAAAAGATTCCGACTGTCAGACTAATTCGTCGGGATTACGTCTGAGGGGCACGCGGGCAAAAAGACGCATCAATCAACGCGCCAATGCGCTGCGGGATATTTTTAAAATTCGAGTTCGACTATTCAATCTTGTGATTCGAGTATCGCTGGCAGCTTTCGCTTATTTGAACCACGTCCTCAATATTAGCAGCAATGTAAACCGATGGAACGATGGTGTCGTTCCAGTCGAACTTGTTTGAGATAAAAGAAAAACCGCGACTAATTTGCTTGATATGGGCGATGGCACGCATATCACACTTATTGGTGATTATGCCTCAATTAATTGGTCGTTTTCATTCGAATTAATTCATTACAAATGCCTGTTGAACTTTTTTTTTTAAGATTTCTGTTTGCGTAATTTCCTGATCGGTAGATAAGATAGTCTTTGGTTTAATCGTTGCAATAAAAACTGCAATTAATTTTTAATACCGTGTGCGAACTGTGAAATTGTGAATAAGTGTAGCAGACTAAAGCAGTGTTTTATTGTTTGCTTAATTTGTTGCGATTGCTCTGATTAATTCAATAAATTTATTTAATGAATGCACGTGTTGTTGCATTACTGTGTAATTAAATGGGAAGGGGAGGTCGGGGTAAATGGCACATGTAACAGCGCGGCGGTGAGGGATGGTGGTGATTATTGCACACATTACCTGCTCCAAGATGCTGTGTACATCTCCTGCGCCCCTCGTAGCCTGCACCTTGATTTTATTGAGGAAAACTCACAGCTCACTTTATTATTTCCCTTATGTATATTTTGACGTGTGGAAGTGAAGTGTGTGAAGTGGAAGGAGGGAAGGGAGGCCTTTGCCATGCAGTGGGACAGAAACGGCTGATAATAATAATAATATTTTGACGTAAAAATATGCATATCTTCGAGTGCAATTTCTTCATACCTTACTACACTTGAAATCTCACATTTACATGTAAAAAAGTATACTTATGTATATAAAGCTAAGGATTACAAAAATCAAACCATTTATTAAAATAGTTTTCAGCGAGTAATTCATCGACTCGTCCTACGTGCCAGTGTCGTGCATTGATTTTCAGAATAGGTAGGCAGGTACTAGCCCGGGTCTAGTCTAGGCAGACGCGGTCACTAATCAGAAACATAAAACAAAAGTGTCTTAACAAAAAAAAAGTTTTACAGGTTTTTGGATTTTCATTTTGACTTGATTTTCGGCTCCAGCAACCTCGAATACCATGAAAACGACACCCATGATGAAAAATAAAAAAAATAAAACAGCCACCATCTTGGATTTTCGTTTTGACCTCACTATCGGCTTGAAAACCATAAAATGTCACTCATGATGAAAAAACGTGGGACGACTTGCAGAATGAAAATATAATTTGTTTTGATTTTCTACAAGTCGTCCTAAATGGGCCGTAGGCATGTAGGACGAGTTGATGAATTACTCTTTTCAGCGAGACCGAGAATATTGACCCTCAAACGCAAGCACAGTTTTTCACAAAACCACTTGTATCCGGCTAGTAAAGCCGGATACAAGTGGTTTTGTGAAAAACTATAACGCTAGATCGTAAATTGACCCGTTTACAAGAAAATTGTGCGCTGATTGCTTAGCACCGACGACGTTATCTATTCAATATTATACTCTACTATTGAAAAGCTGCGTAAACCCGTCTTTGAAATCTAAAGTTCTTTGTTTTATCATCCATCAGCCTTTGGTATACCGCGAACGTTCTAAAAAAACCGGCCAAGTGCGTGTCGGACCACGCACAACTAAGGGTTTCGTAGTTGGAATGAATTTATCCCAAGAACAAACTTAACATTGTAATTGAAAAACATGTTCTCCCATATATTCCAACTGAAAATGTAAGTTTGTACGCACAGTATTGAGAGATTTATTATAGGTTTTCCTGTAATCCATAGTTATATAACTATTTTCTGTATTTTTTTTTCATAATTTTAGACTCAGTAGTTTCGGAGATAACCGGGAGGTAATTTACTTTAAAATTATGAAAAAATATATTTGAGATCCTCACAGTAAGCCCTTTCATTTGATATGTCACACGGTACAGATTGCGAGACTTTTTTTTAAATTTTCTATTTGCCCCCCAAAAATGACCCCCATATTCAAAATTCATTTATTTACTTTACACGTCTGTGTTTGGGTCACAAAGATTCATATGTGTACCAAATTTCAACTTCGGTCTATTAGATTCGGACTAAATTGACTGTGACAGTCGGACGGACAGACACGAGTGATCCTATAAGGGTTCCGTTTTTTCCTTTTGAGGTACGGAACCCTAAAAATGGACAAAAAGTGTAAAAAACATTTTATTTTCGTATTTATTCCACAATCAAAAGGCAGTCTGAACTTTTTTCGTGATATCTATAAAAATAAAGTGAGCTCTTCGCGCCTCGGGTCCGTTCTTACAGACTTTAATTTCACAGGGCTTTTGTGTCGCTGATCATCTTTGATCGCAAGACGTTCGGCCAAATCTTGTTAGGGACAAAGCCCAGGCAGGTTGACGGTTGAACAATGGTGGATCGCATTACCCCACCTCACTTCCGGCACGGTGACTCCGAAAACCTCAAATGCCTCAAAGTTTTACACCTGACTACACTTCTGTCTGACGTTTTTTCCACAAATGCTATTACGCAATTATCTACGGTCCACTTGCCATGTAATGTAACGCGATATATTACCTTTTTAGTATCTGATCTGCTGTGCGATGAATCGTGCGGTCCTCGACAATTGTCGATAATGTAGTCAATTTATTTTTTTAAAGGGTCTTTGTTAGTTTTTGCACATCCAAAATTGGTCACGAATACTCACGAAACCTTTTCGTTTTATCAGTTTGTTCCTCCCACATGTTTTATTTTGACAACTTTTATGTATACATTACATAAGACA
Source organism: Mesoligia furuncula (assembly GCA_916614155.1). NCBI lineage: Eukaryota > Metazoa > Arthropoda > Insecta > Lepidoptera > Noctuidae > Mesoligia > Mesoligia furuncula. Next base: position 8,778,796 of record OU744794.1, read on the forward strand.
AATCGTTATTGTTAAGTTCTTTTCTGCATTAAGGCGATATCGTTTCTGGGAAAATAACAATTTATTGTTGCTGAAACATAAAATTCTTCGTAACTTTTACAATCCATGTCAGGATGTGTTATGTAGAACATATTATTCTCTTTTTACGCACATAAAAAAAAGTAGTACCGATAAATAACCGATTACGAGCGTCTTTTACGAGCAAATCGACTATCTCGAGCGTATTGCGATCCCATATTTTATAGCTGTTTACAATTAAGGCGACAAATTTGGTTCGTGTCGTGTGCTCGTGTCGCAGATTTATAATCAGCTAAATCTGTCTAGCGCAGCGCGGCTGTGCGCTGAGTAATGGAAACTTTATATTGGTCGCAGGGATAATTAAATGTCACCTCACAAAAATGTCAATGTTTCTTTGGGACGTTCCGTGCTGGAAATATCTTATTTCAAAACAGTTACAGATAGAAACAGTAGCGTTGAAACTAGTTATGAGTTCACACAAGACCATAGAGACGCGGCTGCCGATAACCATACTCGATACTTCACACCATAAACGTTGACAACACCTCTGAAATGACCATACTACCTAAAACGTTTTTAATTTTACGTCCACTATCTATTCTTAGCACATTACTGTGTTTTATGGAATCTATTATCACACGTCGTTATGGGATGTGGTAATACTGTAAAATGTTAAACAGTTATTTATTTAGCGGTTTTCCGTCCGCTTGTGTGTTCTCTCCGTCGTAAAAAACGTACTTCATAATGCAAATGTGTGGGAGAATAATAAACGACGACACTTTTCCCCGCCTATGAAACGAACCCTCACGTCGACCAACTGAAGTGCATTTTGTAAACGCGCAGCTCTATGTTATACCTAGTGATGTGCTATTCTGTAATTTTATCGAATAATTAATTAGGCTTAGGGGTTACGGCAGAAATTTAACATGAATTTACGATATGCAATTAATACGTTATCCGAAACGAGTTTGTGTGATTTATAGTTTATGGTTATTTTAGATAGGCTCGTTTTGCTATAAATTTTATTAACGCTGAGCTCTTCGTTGAAGAATATTATAGTTTTAATCTTTTTCTTTTTTATGTTAAGTAGTAAATTCTGCTGATTAAGATCTGCAGAGTCACCTGATCAAATAATAATCGACTGTTATGTTCACCTACACATTTGCACGTCACTATTCTTACTTTTATAATTCCATCGACACCTTTGCACTTTGTTTTATTTTCTTGCACGCTTTGTCCGCATAATTCCACAATAAAGCTGCTGTTGTGCCCTAAAATCTTTACATCCATTCCTCGAAGGGGAACTTTCTATACGAAATATCAACGCGTCCATTGTGCGTCTTTCTATTTTATTCTTCACAAATGGGTTTTTGTACGACTGTAATGAAGGCTTTATTCGGAGGTGCGAAGGTAGAATGCGTTAATAGTGAGGAGCACGCGAATCGCGCCATTTTGTCGGCATTCAACTTATTTTTTATTATTAGAATTTTGGGGACGAAGCATGTAGGAATCCGCGATAAGAGGGTTTAAAAGCTCCGTATAGCACCGTTAGCATGTCGGGGAATTAGTTTGAATAAGCAGAAAAAAGCGGGCGCCAGTGGAGGCGGGTGCCGGTTATCTCTAGTTATTTGTCGTATCAAGTAGTTCTTTTTGCTCCGCCGCGACATCAAAGGCGCCGCGCACGGTAGCACTCCCGCTGCTTATTACGGGAATGTAACAGAACAGCTTTATGTCATACGTATTTATTTTTTATAGCTTCTCGTAAAAGTTTAGATAACTCTCATCTGTCCTACTCCAAAACTACCTCACCGAACTTCGATTTCGTGGAAACAATTTATTAAAACTGTATTCAGGTATTGCCTTAACTTTGTGAGATATCTTCACTCGATAAGCGAGCAACACCGGTTGTAGAATTTGTTAATAAATTAGGTGTCCTATTAGAAAGTTCTTCAACCTCTTTATTGTAGCACGATTCGGTTTTAACTCAGTATAAATAATTTATTACCGTATAAATATTATGCATTATTAATTTATGTTATTAAGTTCGTTCGGATCATCTGAATATTAAGAGAAATATTTATGAATTTAAAAGTCAGTTGTTTAATATTTACATAAAATATTGTCGCAACGGTTTGATCTTTATCATTTTAATTTTATCTCAGATTTTAGTATCGCAACAACCAGAATACCTTGTTAAATCATTAAATCAATAAATTACATCTCAAATTTAAACAGCCAATTAAATAAAAAAATATTACATAATAAAGTGTGGATAGGTACAGTCGTAAACAACGGTGTGATAAAACTCGACGCAGCGCAGCGCCCCTGCGCAAGACGCAGGCAGCGATTTGTCGCATTGAGTCGTCGTACGCGGCGCGTATGCAAATTATAATATAGTTCTTTATCGTCACTCGTTAGCGGTTAATCGCCTATATCGCGCTACGAATAAACAAATACCCATTAAAACCGTTAAAATTATTAATATAATCGCATCAACGCCTGATTGGGAGCCTCATTTGCATGCATACCTGTGTAGTTACTAGTGTGTTTAGATAGGACGATATTATTTAATGATAATAGTGTTAATAACGCCGCTGTCATACCCGCTGCACGGTTCCTGGTGCTATGGTTATAGAACCGGTCACAATATTTAAACTTGTTTATGATTATCAGTATGACACTTCCCAACAAATGGAATTAATTTTTTCGAGGTTGTTTCCTTTTATTTCTCTTACTTAAGATTTAATCAAATATTCATTATATAGAATTAAATAAATGTATTATAAACAGACAGACTTATTTTTCGTTTCTGTATTGTCGACTGTATTGGCGACGCCGACGTTGTTTGATGACTGAAATCAATTATAATTTCAATTAACTTTCTGAATCTTCACACTATGGAGGACGTTCTCAAGGATATCGCGACAATATTGACATAAACTTCAGGAGCAACTTGATACCAAAAAATGTACCTACATAAAAATCATAAAGTTAATGATGTTGGAACTTGATATGGTCCTTAACGAGACACGTATAATAACTGCACGACTTCGGAGAAATGACTCCGGCGCAGGAAGCTCATATTAGGTGGTGGTTATCTACAGTATGACAGATATTATATTATAAGTGTAACTCATATGTACCCTACAGTAGCTCGTTAGGTTATTTGAGCAGAGGATTGGTTAAAGGACAATTATCTTTTGGATAAATTAAGCCACCATTGACTTCATGTAAACCTCTAAAAATATTAACTGTTCCCGGTATGTATAATTTGAATGCTGTAAATTTGTTAAAATGCACTCCGACTTATTTCAACGTCTTGGAGACACTGTTACGTTTAAGACAAGATATCCTGACAGATTAATTATTCCTCCGATGAAAAGCCACTTATACCATAGAAGTTGCTTTCCAATGGTCTTAAGAATATTTAATAAACTACCAAAATCGTATAGGGAACTTCCGATCAATCGATTTAAAACATCGTTATTCAAATGGCTTATAGAAAAATTATTCTATTCTGTGAAGGAGTATTTAGACTTTAAAGATTCACACTGACATGTAACTATTACAATTTGACAAATACTTGACATTTAAATCTAATAACAATGATGTATGTACCAATTTTATTAGCTTCATTTATTAACTCATGTACTTAATCGATAATTTTGCATGCTAGTTTTAGCGAATTGTTTTAGAAACTTAAAACAAAACCCCGACCATCTGTAATGTACTACAGTTCTAGCAAATAAATTTCATTTCATTTCATAAGGCTTCCGCAGACAGGCGCAACGCGACAGCGCTACTCGAGTCTAGTAGAGCTATTTCGGTGAAATTGTGCTACCAGAATCGCGTCGCACCTGTCTGCGGGAGCCTTTATAGGTTGGCACACCATCGTTGAAGTTCAGTTAGAAAAACAATCAATATACATAGTTGTTAAAATCTAAGTGCTTCAATTAGTTTGGGTATTTCAAATATTAGCATGATTGTTTTCCTCGTCCCTTGTTTTTTTACGACTTGACAAAAATCTAGATTTCTTTATTATGTCAATTTTAGAGGTTAATTACAGAAACAATTAAAAAAACCATTGTGTCTCGCATAGCCTGGATCCACGTTCCGGCGAAACTTCGTTCCACGTAAGGAAGGGTTAACATTTATATATGTTACTGTAAAAGCCCGAACTCCGGTAAATCTTAGGATTTACCGGTCGTCGTTTCAGCCGATAGACGTCCACTGCTGGACATAGGCCTCCCCCAATTTTGGGAGGGTTTGCCATAATCGCCACGCTTGGCAGGCGGGTTGGCGATCGCAGTATAGTATGATGGTGGAATACATAGAGAACGCTGCTGCCCATTCTCCGGTACGACCCTTAGTCGCCTTTTACGACACCCACGGGAAGTAAGGGTTGGTGCTATTCTTTAAGTACGGCACCACACAGACCAAACTAACGTTTACCGGTATCTGTAGTAAAACCTAAGATTTACCGATTGAATGCCGGTAAAAGTCAGAAATTGATGATTATTAGAAAAATTCGGACTTTTACCGGCGACACTTGCTAAATCTTAGGATTTACCGGTAAATCCTAAGATTTACCGGTTAAATTAAATTAGCTAGCGAAACTTAGCCATAAGTATACAGGATCAAATTAAATTAGCTAGCGAAACTTAGCCACAAGTATACAGGATCAAATTAAATTAGCCAGCGAAACTTAGCCACAAGTATACAGGATACAATGGCAAAGTATTAATATGAGTTAAAATTTAGTGAAGTGCTGCACGCGGAGGGGGTTGGGGGGGAGGGGGGGGTCCCCCCCTTCCCCCTGGTACCACTCCCATTACAAGGTAATGCACCATTCCTGAGAAAAACCGATTAATGTAACCTAACCTCAAAACACTTAATAGTCGCTTAAAAGTCGTAGTAAAACACTGGTTTTCAATACAAAGTTGCTTCTGCACGTCTCCGGCGCTGCGGGAAGTGCAGCCCCTTCGCCCTTACGTAACAAAGGATAGGCACCCATGCTCACCTCCGCAGCTTCAGCCTCAGCCGCTACGGCTCGCACGGGTGCCTATGCTTTGTTACAGCGGGCGGGGGCTGCACTTCCTCCGCGCCTCCGGATTTTTAAATACACCCTCGGGGTAGCAGCCAAAAGACTACGTGGAGTCGGGGTGCCCCGAGTCGGTTTTGGGACAGATTCGACCTATTTCAACCATAAAGTGGGGTACATAACAAGACAAATAAAACAACAAAACATTCACACACAACAAAACATTCACTCAGGAAGAAACGGAATGAACCACAGAGTACTTAATAACACTGACAGTACAGTTCTTTTTTACGTTCCGTTTCACCGATTTTACACGACATTTTACACCACAGACAATATACTGGTACAGATTTGGTTGTCAATCGCCTATTTTAACGTTTCGTTACACTATTTATCTGATTTGAGGTTAGAAACAGTTTTCATTAATTTCTCGAAAAATATGCATTACCTTGTATGAAGAGTGGTCTAGTAATAACCGGGGACCCATTCCCTACCGGCTTTAACCACTTTTTCCTCCCTCCGCGGGCAGCACGTCTCTAAAGCCAACCCTTAATATGTTTTGTTTTCACTTCTGTCGGCACTCCCGGAGTGCCACTGTCTTTTTTTAACTATAGGAGTAGTGTAGGAGTAGGTTAGGAGTAGGGTAGGAGTAGGTTAGGAGTAGGGTAGAAGTGGGGTACTAGTGGGGTAGGAGTAGGGTAGGACACCACGCGAACGAATTAGTGCCCGCGCCAGGCAGCTAGAAATAATTTATATGGCAAAACAACGTTTGCCGGATCAGCTAATTTACATATAATAATAATAAAATAATAATAAATGTTTTATTCAGTATCAGTATTAAAATTGGTAAAATTATTACATAAAATCTTAGAATAATTATGCATAGGTGAGAAAAGTAATACCTTCTCCATAAAAGCTTTAATTGGCGTTAGGCTAGACACATCGCGGAATACGTGAAAGGCTTACACAAGCATGTAAATTTTAATAACTCGAAGCAAATTCATTATAATTATTCGCCACATGCAATTCATGTGGAAGCTTTATTTAAAAGTAAGTGAATACCCGTCTGCAATGGGTTGGCAATATTACAATCAAGAAAGCCCACTTGTTATTAATATAAGTGCCTTCAAGAGATTGCAATTCGGCCTGTGTGCACTTAAAACTGTGCTTAGGTAGTCCTCGGGGAAGATAATAAGAGAGGATACGAAAGTGTTTTTCCTTTCTAAGTAAGATATAAAAATTATACGAATTGTCAATTATAAACTAGTGGCTTCAAGATTTAAAACAACTTCACAGTCACAAATCTCTAAGGGGCCGTCTCCACGAGCGAGAGAATCGCGGCGATACTATCGTCCTGCCACGTATTTCTATACACTCTCTTAGAACGTGTCTCCACACGGCGATATCATCGCGGCGAAAATTTGATGGCACGGCGAGACTATCGCCGCGATTCTCTCGCTCGTGGAGACGGCCCCTAAGGTTTATCACGAACACCCAACTCCAGAAACTTTCCTTAACATGTCCAAAGTGTCGCGAGCAAAAAGGCATCAGTAGTAATCGCTTTCATTTTGAAAGTTAAAAAACTTTCATTGCGTTATTTACGTTCTTGAGCAGACAAATCTTTCGAACATATGAAGCAATGGATTAGCAATATCCTTCAATATGATTCAGACTGAGATTGATAGTGGCGCCGATTCTGTTGTTCACGAACTAAACAAAATTTAAGTTCATGCATCTTTTTCTTTCTATTTCATTAAGAAAAGGACAGAAGATAAATATTAGTTTAGTCCTGTCAAATTAGTTAGCGCCTGACGTAAATTGACGTATTTTTAGTAGGTAGCCTATTTTTTAATTATGTCTAAGCTTGTCTATGGAGTAGGTATCTTAATTTGACAGGACTAAACTAATATTTATATTCTGTCCTTTTCTTAATGAAATAGAAAGAAAAAGATGCACTGAACTTAAATTTAGTTTAGTTTGTGAACAAGGGAATCGGCGCCATTGTCTTACGCAATTAGGGTGTAGTTTTTGGCCATGAACGTCCTTCAAGAGTTTCCAATTTAGCATGTGTGCACTTAAAACTGTGCTTACTCCCCGGGGAAGATAATAATAATAGCCTCCCCGACCGTTTTCGGTCACGGTGGCCAATCTCAATGGACATTTGCCAGGTACGCAGGAGATATTATAGTGCACAAGTGTGTGCGCAAACACAGGTGCACTCTCTGTTCCTTTACTCTCATAGTCCGATGGGACTGCAATCCGACGCGACGGGGGAGAGTTCAGGCGCAGGACCAACGGCTTTACGTGATTTCCTAGACACGGGGGTATTAAACCGCCAACTTCCAAACTTCGGACTGTTACTAAGAAGTTCCTAATGGAAAACCCAATAACACTTTGTCCGACCCGGTAATCGAAGCCAGGACCCCACGCTCAGCAGTCGCGCTAGCAACCACGAGACCAACGGGGCAGTCGGGGAAGATAATAAGATGGGATACGAAAGTGTTTTTCCTTTTTATGGAAGATATAAAATATTAAACGAAATGTCTATTATAAAATGGTGGCTCCAAGTTCATTAGCATAACTTTACAGACACAAATCTCTAAGATTTATCACGAAGTTTAGATAGGACCCAACTCCAGAATCTTTCCTTACGTAACTTTAAAGTTTCGCGAGCAAAATACCTCTCAGTAGTCAGTTTTTGGCCATGAATGTTTTTTTTTTCTCTAAACCAGGTTCTCATGATTTGTGGACAGGTGGCGCGGGCGTCGTTCGCGGCGTCTTTGAGGTAGCTCTTTGATCTCGCCGCCTCATTGTACGCTCGCATACAAAACTTTTTGCTCCGAATTGTTTGATATTGACGCGTTCAGATTTGTTGTGAACTCTCAATAGATTCGGGAGTGCTTAGAAAAGCTTTGATAGTAGGCAGACTGACTGGCGTCGTGTTTCCCGTATTGTGTAATAGTAGGGAAGTCGATAAAAGGGAAGAAATAAATAACAAACCGTTTTGATAAGTTTTGTTTGATTTTTTTATGTTTTTATACTTAAATGGAAATCGCGCATCCATAATATACACATCTAAGTTTTTCCTATGTTCTCTTTTAGTAGCCGGTCTCCCAACGTATACCGTTTTAACCCCTCTAGATGATATCAAGTTGACAACCTAATAACCTTCTCCTCCATTGCCCCCAGGTCTAACGGCGGAGTTGTTCTACGTGCGAGACGGTCAGATCAACGAGTACGCGCTGAACTTCGTGGTGCCCGTGCCTGCCACCATCGCAGACCTGCACTTCACCTGGCAGAGTCTTACTAGGAAACCGGTAAATATTACTCTCTTTACTCTCTCTCTAAAGAAGTAGAAGTTGTTGTAGGCCACGATGAGCTGTAATAGAAATTGACAAAACAAACAGGAATTATTGGATTTGGCTGTTTGATAGTTCCATGATAACTTTTCAGAAAATGTCGTCTTCGGAATAAAACTGCTTTAGTATAAGGATTTAAGGACGCGGACAGCGACGATACCTTTACTATTATTAGTAAATTTATGAGTATACTTAAAATAAACGGTCAATTTCATCATCTCTAATCAAATCTAGTTTTATTCGAGATTCTCATACGATATTCAATTTCCATGAGAATGTTTATGACCTAACCTGATCCTCAATTCGCGCTAGTTTTTAAAGCAAACAGAATCGTAAAACGGATAGTAACTCTGTTTGTTTTAAGCTACAATTACATAGGAATTTAAATAACGGTTGAAAAAACCGCGTACGTAAAAGCTATCCAGTTTAAAAACCAGTCGGTAGAAATAGAGCTGTGTGTTGGTTTAACGAACAATTGATTTGATGAAACAATCGCACTATTATGGTAATGCGCGACACGGAACGAATGCGAAATTGATCACGATCATCGAGACTCGCACGTTCCAAGTCAACAACTCTTTATTCACGCAATTAGCGATTTGTTTTTTTATGTTAATTTTTTTTTTCCTTTTTTGTTGAAACAGCGTCAAAAGTCTAAGCAATTAACGTTGATACGAAAGTTTATTCTTTCAAGTTGCCGGACAGAGGATCTCATGTTTACTTGCAGCCCCGCAAACGAGCCATTCTTATGGTAATTCAGCAGCCCTCACCCGAGTTTAGATACCTTTCTTTTAGTTTCTATAAAATCGTCATTATACACAACATCTGCTGTTTTTGATTGATTATCCTGTGTTCTCGAATATTCCTTACATTTTCCTCGTTTGGTTCTAATTCAAATTGCATCGCTTTTCATGGTAATGCCGCCGCTGGCTGATCACGACGCAGCACCACATTATGCACTACGTATCCCGGGCTCTGCATCTCTAACCAAATATTATGTGCATTTATTTATTTTATCCGTAGCCGTCAGCACACACGGCGACACGGACTAAAAGAAATCAGTTGAGTCTTGAGCGGCATTGCATTTTGATCGGGAGCGACGCGAGTCGCGACATGGCGACGTCCACTTTACATATTCAATAGTCAGCCAACAAAAGTAGCATCCGAAGTACCGCGCAATCAAGTTCGGTGAACTTGTCAATAATACATCTGCTTGTTTAGGATGTTATTTGCAAGTCATACGAACGCTCGTCAGATTACGGGACGCTTCATCAAATTGAATGTATTCATGGCGCCGTCTGCAGGATTTGATGCCGTAAGCTATATTAACTTTATGTAGGCGGTATGTATAGCGCTTTAATATAACGAATAATATTCAGGTAGTGCCACTTAACATCTAAGCCAAAGGCTTCAGGATTTACATGTATGAATAATACTTAAACTCTTTTGAAATCGTCGACGCTCCGCTTTGTATTATTTGAAAAATAAACAGTGTGCTGAGTATGGTTCGGCTGCGATCACGCGGCCGAGCCCTTAGCTCCTTATCAGCATCTCGGCGAGCTTTGTGCGCCGCCACTATCAGATCTGCGATTCCCCCTCACTTCACCGCTACTCCCTTATTCATATGGCGGCGCCTTTGACTAGGCAGAGCAAATATTTGGGAACCGGTTAACTAGCGCCGATGAGCGCCCGCCACCATTGTCGGTGCGCACCGACTGCCGACTGATAATATTTAATTAGCGGCCGCGGTGTCGCACCTCCGCAGCGCCGCAGCCGCGGTCCGCCACTTACGAGCCGCTGCCTCTGTGATGCATGTCTGAGAATGCTGTTTGTTTAACAATTCATGTAGCGCCGCCTGATGATTAGTTAGATAATGAGCGCCCCATGATCATAATATTTAATAACCGGCTTCAAAACAAACTCGCCGAGAGATACAACATCTGTGCAGCATGCCTCCCCGCGGCGTGTCACAATACGTTCACGTCATCCACATAAGGGAAACATAAACCACATCGAACGACCCGACATCTACATATGCAAATATAGTCGATGGCCAACGGTAACAAAGTATGTCGTTTATTCACCCGATAAAGGAGCGATGTTCGTGCTCTCACGGTGGGTAACTCTCGACATTTGATCTCTTCTGACACGGTTGTGGATGCTCAGATGGACCGTTTAGGGTCACCTTGCGTGCCGAGCTCCGTCAATTGCGTACTGATACAGTTACAATGTGATGTGATTGTACCGTTAGGAATGTGTTGACTCTACTTAGTTATAAACAAAAGTTTTGGTGGGCTTGAGTCACGAATCATTATTTTTGTTGCAGTTGCCGTACACGCTACACGTGGACGTGACGGACCAGCAGAATGCCATGCACCCGCCAACCGTCAATATATCAAACGAAGGCTTCGTGCCGACCGAGCCGCAAACATGGCGAGTGGACTTGCCTTGTACGCACACGGTCGCCGCTGAAGTGGACATCATTATATTTCTGAACGTGTCGACGGGTCCCTCGTCCTCTACGTTGCGATTCAGACGGAAAAAGATATGTCTTAAGGAGGCTCCCAGACCGGCCGTTAGAGTGGATAGTGTACCACATGCGCCTACATCTGCGGACATATTCTACGCGGGAGCCGGTTGCGCTGGCGGAGCGTTGCTGATAGCTGCAGTGGCTGCTGCAGCTTGTAGAGCACGTGCGAGAAAGCTGCGACGAGCACGAAGCGATGAACAAGATGCTCATGCTTTCTTACCAGACTCTTCCTGCAAATCTGCCGCCAGCTACACCAGCTACCGCCGACCTACCTCACTGCCTGTTGCGGTGGCTGAAGAGAAGGCAAGGGATTTACAACAAAGGATAGCGGAGCTGACGATACAACGATGCCGAGTGAGGTTGCGCTCTGTGGCCATGGAGGGAACCTTCGGGCGGGTATACAGAGGGACTTATGCTGATGAAGATGCGAGGGAACAGGAGGTGCTCGTGAAGACTGTTGCAGAACACGCTTCTCAAGTGCAGGTAATAATGGTTCTGTAATCTGCCTGTAACATACTGTTATAATGATTTATTCCGGTCTGATTCCCTGAACCCCCCTCCCCTCCTCGATCCCCTGCTAGTTTGTCTTCTGTTTTAATATCTGTCTTATCCACTTTATCTTTATTCAAAGTTGTTGAAATTCAGATTATAGTTTAGTCAGAAACGCAAATTAAAACTTACAACTAAGAACCTCATTTAGTAACGATAGGTAATGTTCTTTCGTAGGTATCGCTGCTACTTCAAGAAGGCTGCATGTTGTACGGGCTTCACCACGAGCGAGTATTGTCAGTCCTGGGTGTTAGCATCGAGGATCAGACAGCTCCATTCCTGCTGTACCCCTGGAATTCGACCTGGCGGAACTTGAAGCAGTTCCTCCTGGCTTGTCGAGGAGTTACGGTGGGGGGCGCAGCGGGAGGAGCTCCGCCTCCGCCGCCACTTACGACACAGCATGTCGTCAGGATGGCACTCCATGCTTTAGATGGATTGCTATATCTCCACTCGCAGCATGTCTTACACAAAGATATTGCTGCTAGGAATTGCATGTAAGTATTTTGTATTTTTATGAAAAAAATCCTGAAATTAAAATTTTGGTTTCAAACTAAAATAACAGAGCCAATTCTCTATAGAAATATTCCTAATCAATCTTTTTCTCAACAGAGTTGATGAAAATCTTCGAGTGATGATCGCGGACAACGCTCTCTCACGAGACCTGTTCCCCGCTGATTACCACTGTCTCGGTGACAACGAGAACAGGCCGATCAAGTGGTTGGCGCTAGAAGCTCTAACGAAAAGACAGTTCAGTCCAGCGGCCGATGTGTGGGCCCTAGGAGTGTTGCTATGGGAACTAACGACCCTAGCACATCAACCATACGCAGAGGTGGACCCCTTCGAGGTTGCCGCGTACTTGAGGGATGGGTATCGGTTGCAGCAGCCAGCCAATTGCCCTGATGAACTGTAAGTAGCATCAGCATCTATATTTTCACACTATTCTGGTATGATTTGTTCGGGCACGTAAAATTTCTGCTGTCTGGGCCGCCGCCAATTGGAATAGTATTTTGGTAGTTGAGTGTTGTTTACGTTTGCTAGTATAAAGTTCATTCTCCTCAATGACTGAAGTCCTCGCCAGAGTTAAATTCTAGTTCAATATTCTCATGTTAATGTTTTTTCTCTAGGTTTGCGGTAATGGCGTACTGTTGGGCGATGTCGCCCGATGATCGGCCGACGTTGCCACAACTACAGATCTTCCTACGAGACTTCCACACGCAACTCACGAGATTCGTGTAAAGCATTCCTTATTAACTCTTAAAGACATCCCAAAGACGACAATAAAGTGTTATTTAAAGTCAACTATAGTGAGATATAGAAGGACGTGAGGCCTTACCGTGGAGTGAGTGACAAAGTGACTGTGTACAGTGAAATTGTTAGACTGATTTTTATTATGCGTTTATTTGATTTGTAAATTATTTTATTGACATAGTTATCACATATTTGGTTTTCATCTTGTAGTAATTATTCACTATTGATGTACTGTTTTGACCGTGATTTTTTAACATTAAGTACTTTTTTTTTTTCTTCTTTAAATAATCACTTTCTGGTACACTGCGCTGTATTTGGCAAAATATCGACAATTAGTTGATAATTGTTCAAAATTACTACTTACCAGTTAAGGAAACGAACTATTATGGCAGTACATAACCTCAATTAAGCCATATATTGCTCCATCTAAGTACAAAATGTAGCAATTATGCTGTGTTTAGAATGATCTCATTCAGTACCAGTGTTATTCGTTGCAAATATGTACAACCGCAGACAATGGCGGTCGACCACTTCTCACCCTTATGTTTTTATCTTTTACCCTTATTTTCTTATACATAACACACTACACAAGTAACACTGTCTGCTACCTAGTACATAGTTAATTGATATTTTATGTGTGAAAACTTGTAATTGGCCTTCATCATGTTAAAACTAAGTAACTATTGTGTCAGATTAGCTGTAAGTTTTCCAAAAATAATAAAATAAAATAAAAATAAAATAAAATAAGGTTGAAATTGAAAAGTGGTCCACCGCCAGGGTTCGCGATGGTATATGATGAATACGGTGTAGTAGACCAATTAAGTGTTTCATACTTTATTTATTTATCTAAAAAGTTATATTAAGTTATTGGATAAATCACAGACAAAACAGTATTTCTTTAAAGTTTCTACCAAACCAAGATGAAAACTTTCGTTTTGATTACTAGCAGACCAACTACCTTTTAGTTCGATATGGAGCAAGTTTATCGTAGGTACCATCGATGTTTTGAATAAAAGATATTCAACAGTTCTACTAATTAATTGTTGTGTTACTAGAAGCTAAAACGGCACTCCTGTTTCCATGTTTGAATCTAACTAGAAGTCACATTGGCCTATTACCACAGTGTAACCATCTTCTCCACAAAATGTTGTAACGCTCCGCTCTATCTTTTGAGTTGGTCTACTGCGATGGGTGGTTACACTATGGTCATACTGTGACAACGCGAACGTTTCAAAAGTTTCTTTTAGTTATCAAATCGTAAAATATGTCATGACTATTGATACCATTCGTCAGTTCTCTAATACTACTTCGTAGGAAACCATATGGTTTCAAGTTAGAAAATTTACAGTTATTATATTATTTGAACCTCGATACTGCCATATTAGAATAGAGAAATTTTGTAAATATTTATAGGTGATAGCGACTGTATTGTATAATACGTAATATTGAATGTGCCTCAGAGTTTATCAAGACGTTTATAAGTGTTTAGAGTATTATAATTATTGATTAAGACTGGACTAGAAACAATTTTACCCATAAACTATTTAATAAAATATTCTGCCTTACAATACCTTGTTTATGGTTCTCAATTCAAAAGTAGTTTTAATCTGGCATTTTGTCATAAAATTATCTACTTATGACATAATATTTATAATCTGTGCTGTCATTTTGAATGTTTAAATAAAGATTTTTTTTATTTGTTCACTTTAGATAACAAAATTAAGTAATAAATCGGAATTTGTAATATCTATCTAGATGATCTACGTGTATCCTAAATCATGATTAAAAACAAGATAATTAAATTATTACCCAAATGGGCAAATAATTATTTATTATAATGATTGAATGAATAATTACTTGTAATAAATTCTTAAACAGTAATGATTGAATCATGTAAAAGTAGAAAAGTACTGATTAAATTAGCTACACTAAAAAATAATAAGGATTTGAGGTTATACATATTAATTATTGGAAAGTTATTAATTTCATTATTTGAATCGACTAAATAACTCATTTGTGAGACATATAATTTGCGTTGCTAAAACTTAAATTTTATTACTATAATTTGAAACAAGAAATTCGTTTTATTGCATTCAAATAATTATGTCATCGATTTCCAAGAAATTGTAACAATAATGTTAAGTCCATAAACAGTAACTTCTGTCTAGTTCTAGAAATATTCTTGTCAATAATTTTGTTATGAATGTTTCCCAAATAGAGTTGATAATGTATTATTAAGACTAGGGTGCCTAAAAAGGCCACTTTGGCAGAATCATAAAAGGATAACATAATGGACAGTTAACCGTTAAGTAACAAAATCGACAAAAACAACCGTTAAACAAAACACGGCGTTAAACAATCGCCTGCCAAGCGTGGCGATTATGGCAAATCGCCCCCTTTTTGGGGGAGGCCTATGTCCAGCAGTGGACGTCTTTCGGCTGAAATTAATAAATTCAAAGCTTTTATAAAGCGAAAACTATGCCAGAAAGCCTATTATACTGTAAAAGACTATATTGAGGACAAAAAGGCTTGGGATTGAGCTGCTCCAATAGGTTTAGACAGTGAATGTTATTTTGCAATTTTTACACTTTAATATTTTTTTATTTTTATTAAGTATCTATTTACTTACACAATGACATGTACATTTACTGTATAAAGTATTATATTATTTTAATTATTGTGAATGTGAGGACTATGTGGGTCATTGTTTACATTTTAATCGTGGTCTGGCAGTTTGAGTAGTTTATGCGGCCTACCCAAATGTCCTGTCTTTGGTATTGTTCGTCGAATCGTTGAGCTCCTGAAGTTCTGAGTTGAGCTGCACGGTTACTGACAAATGCGTGCACTGACTGGACAGGTCCACTCAATCTGTGTGGTTCTTTCCTCAAAAGATCTTTTCAGACACTAATCTACATGGTCCTCAAAGATTATGTCCGGATTTTTATATACACATTGACATTGATGAATTTTATTTAGACAATGACATGAATATTTACTTTGTAAAGTATTTTTTATTTTTCTTTTCATTTAATTATTGTGAATGTGAGGACTATGTGGGTCATTTTTTTTTTTCTGTTTTCCTTCTTAGTTTTAATCATGATCTGGCAGTTTGAGTAATTTACGCGGCCTACCCAAATGTCCTTTCTTTGGTATTGTTCGTCGAATCGTTGAGCTCCTCATTTCTGAGTCGAGCTGCACGATTTTTGACAAATGCGTGCACTGATTGGACAGGTCCGCTCAATCTGTGTGGTTCTTTCCTCAAAAGACCATTTCAGACATCAATCTACATGGTCTTCACACGATCTGACCAAGATTTTGTCTGGACTTTAAAAGAGACTGTGACCTCTGAGTTTGTTTCGGCCTTTCTTCTCAGAGTAGTCAGATAGGAAACGCCGACCACATCTAGTTTAAAAAATATGATGACGTGTAAAAGTGTTTGTAAAAACCTACTTACAGAAAATAAATCATTTATCATTTATCATTAAGAAATGATGATGATGATGAACCGTTAAATTAATCGTATCAAATCCCATTGGTGAAGAATTTTTTAGTTATTTTTTTTTGTCTGTGCTAAAATACCAATCAATCCAATCCAAATCCAATCCCAATCTCTTTGATTATACCTACGTAGTGCAGCGAAAAAAAGAAAAACACGGACAGGACTGTCTTCGCCATATAACGATTCATAATGTTATCCTTTTATGATTTCCCAAAGTGGCCTTTTTAGGCTCCCTGTTATTTGGGATAGCAATACATTTTGTACATGTGTAAATATTGTAAGACTACACAAATGTGAATATATGAGTGATTAATATTAAAAAAAAATGTGTTTTTGTTCCTCACTTTTGCATTATAACTTGATATTTTGCGATTCCATCATGTCACACGTCTTGGAATTTTTGGTTCTAGGACATTATGGTTATCTCACGATCTTTTCCTTCATCCTGTAGAGAGCAGCGGTTATGAAATAATTTACACAAAGTAAAGCCCCAGTCTGGGTTGGAACCTACGACCTATATGTATATAACTCGTAAGACGCTGCCGTTACTACTGGGCCACCGCTGCTCCTAAATTCCCTTTCACCTACCATAACTTGCACAAAATCCCCCGGGCTGGCTGCGCTATTGCGTTATACACGGTGAAATTTTAATCCCCGTTACCTTCTTAAGGGGTCATTGTACTCATCATTATGAACAACTTTTACTATGGGACCAAACTAAGGGGTAATTCTCCTAATTTTAATATCAGTCTGATCTCAGTCTTAATCTATCAAAATACTTCTAATTTCTCTACACTTTGACAAATTTTTGACATTTGTTTCACGCCGAGATGAGACTGCGACTAGATTTTGAACGTTTTAAATTACGAAAATTGGCCTTGTGAAATCGTGAAAAAAGAATCAGCTGTTCCCTACATTTACGTTCGCGATTTTGAACATTTTAAATTACGAGGATTGGCCTTCTGAAATCGTGAAAAAAGAATCAGCTGTTCCCTACATTTACGTTCGTATGACTCGTCAAAATGTAGGAAACAGTTGATTTATGTTCGCATAACTCGTCAAAATGTAGGAAACATTTGTTTTTTTTTTTGCGATTTGAGGTTTGGTCCCATAGTAAAAGTTGTTAATAATGATGAGTACAATGACCCCTTAAGAGGATAACGGTGATTATAATTTCACCCTGTACATGCGCTACCCTATTTTCCGGGATCAGGGTATCTTATTTTGACATCTTGGCCTTGACCTGATTTCCTACATTCAACGTTCAATGGATCGTTAGCAACATCACTGTGGACTAAGGGGCAAATAGAAGTTGCTTTGAAATAAAATATACTTACCTACAATGAAATAGGTAATTTGAGATCAAAGGATTCATTGCGAAATAAAAGAAAAGACGAATTGTATTGATATCACCTTTGTTTTACCTCAAATAAATTCAAATCCATGACATGCAAAAAAGACACTTCGATATTCAAAATACGAGTTCCTCAACCACAGACAACATTTCTTGTACGACACACACATGAGTGAGTCACACTCTATGGCTCTATGGCTCTATGGCTCACCCTATGTCGTATTCAAGAAACAAATTGTAGCATTTTTCACACAAATGAGCGTTTTATTGCCTCTGCGTCTCCTTACATACAAATGACACACCTACGATACGTTTAGCCACCCCTCTGTATAAAGCTCCAGAGCTACAAATGGACATCATATTTATTAGAAAAATAAGTAAACATTCCTCTCCTGTCAAGGAAAATCTATTTTTTAACCAATAAATAGTCAATCAACAAGCACTGAATCATTTTTAGTAAATAGGTACCTATCTACCCATACATATGTACTTACATAACACATTATTATGTATGTAGGGCAAACAATAATGTCTTATCTACTACCTACTGGGCTGAGTATGACCTTTGGACATAGCAATAATAAGAAAAGCTGACACAAATGATTTAAACAATCAAAAAATCTTAAAATATTTTTTTTGCAAAAATATAAAAAATGGTTCACCAACTCTAGGCCCCGACGAGATTCGAACTCGTGATCTCCTGTTTACTAGACAGGCGCTTTAACCAACTAAGCCACGGCGCCTTACGATCGTGTGACGAAATTTTGGTATACATTGTACTACTCTCAACAAAGATTTATGTTGTCTGATAAAGGTGAATTTACAATGAGCGCCTGAATAAACAATTTGTTATTGTGTTTGAGTTATTAAATGGCGATAACAATAACAGTAGCTGAGTACACTGCTATTAACGATAAAGTGCGAAGATAAATAATTACTTACATAACTAATGAATTAATGATAACGATTCTGGCAGGAATACTAATTGGTCTTGCTTGATTTATGTTGTTTTTGTAACTGTTACACTAACGGGCGCTTCTAGGGACCCCTTATTTTTTTTAAGTTCTACCCAACTAGTACTTATTCTGTAAGTACCTACTAAAGTAGGTACTTGACTTGACTCGATACGGCACGATGGTACTATTTGTTTTTTATCGTACCACGTTTCACAATGAGATTTGGTATGTTTTAAGTAACATGCCGCGGCTACTTCAAGTAACTAGGTATGGTAATAGTGGGAGTATTATCTTCATAGGTACTTACAGTCAACAAAAGAACTGAAAAAAAGTAAATGAGCTGTGATGATGTGATGTGTGTGTGATGTGTGATGTGAGAGTAAATGAGCTGTTTGTGTTCTATTACTAATTAAAATTAAATTTTATTCGAGAACATCCATCGGTTTCTTACTAAACTTCAACTATATCCGACGATCCTGCATACTTCTCTTTTGTTGACTGTACCTACTTTACATAACTCGAATATATACTTAATTAGTTGGGAGTGTCTAGGGTCTAGTTATGAAGATTAGAGTAGAAACAATTTAAGGAGCACTTACTACACAAACAAATAAATGCTAAGTATCCATGCCTTCCATTTTCATCACTGAAATACGGAATCGTAGCATATTTGTGTGACCCACTATTACGTGTCATGACGTAACTTTCTACTTAATATTCAATGGTAACGGATGCTTTATTTCGCCAAAACACATATAGCAGCCGTGGCCGAGCGGTTAAGGCGTCTGACTAGAAATCAGATTCCCTCTGGGAGCGTAGGTTCGAATCCTACCGGCTGCGGACACTTTTTGTGTTATATTTTGACTTTAATTGCCACTTTATCACGATTATTGAGGTAATTTATTTTTTATCAGCCATTGTTATTGCGATTGTAAACGAAACGATCGTTTTATTGCACCTACTGGCGATATTTTGTGCGGTATTTCATTATGTGGTTATCTGACGACTGCCGTGTTCGCGTAATGCGACTGAAGCAACCGTTTGGTCGTTCCTGGGGCTTGTCAGTTTTTTTACGATAAATTATTATGGTGCGGTACTTTCTAATGACGTTAAAAATGCACGGGACGGGACTGTCACTGTTCCCTTTCGATTAATTAGCTATATTTTGTTTATCTATGGTCACCGAAACCATTAAAATGGTGTTTTATATCTGTTACGAGCATTACGGACATTCCCATGTAAGCTATAAATTAGCGGATGTTCAGTTCAGCTGGGTCATAAAAATGGGAACAAAATATTCACATGCTAACATTCACAGGGCTCACCTATTCAATTTGTTTAGTAGGTGCTTAATCGAGTAATTTCATAAATCCTAGATTGCAGCAGAATTTTATCTAGATAAGAGAATAATTATTATACTTAATACAAAAATAAGAAAAAAGATAAAGTAGTAATTATTTTTATTTCTTTGTTTCTTTTAGGGTTCCGTACCCAAAGGGTAAAAACGGGTCCCTATTACTAAGACTTCGCTGTCTGTCCGTCCGTCTGTCGGTCCGTCCGTCTGTCTGTCACCAGGCTGTGTCTTAAGAACCGCGATAGCTAGACACTTAGACAGTTGAAATTTTCACAAATTATGTATCTGTTGCCGCTATAACAACAAATACTAAAAATAAAACAAAATAAATATTTAAGGGGGGCTCCCATACAACAAACGCGATTTTTTTGCCCTTTTTTGGTCGATATCAATAATGGCAACAGGTAGGCACTTGAAATGTTCACAAAATACTCAGTTGTATTTTTACTTTAATAATAAATAATAAAATTAAAATAAAATAAATATTTAAGGGGGGCTCCCATACAACAAACGTGTTTTTTTGGCGTTTTTGCCTTGTGGTACGGAACCCTTCGTGTGCTAGTCCGACTCGCACTTGGCCAGTTTTTTTTCCATTTATGTCTAAAATATACCAATTGTACTAGCTTCGCCCCGCGGTTTCACCCGCATAAGTGTCGATCCCGTGGGAATATCGGGACAAAAAGTATCCTGGATATAAACTATCTGTGTGCCAAAGGAGATGTTTCAAAATGTATGGAGCCCCGGCCAGGTCTTTGTACACCATACTAAAAAATGGGCAAACACAATTAAAACAGTTTTCAATCATCCAATTTCTATAAATTGGCTTTGTTTGGTAGTAAAGCACAAGAATGTACACTTGAAATTGCAACACACAACAAACACCCGTCATGGCGGTATGCTGTCATGTTGATTGATTATTGACGTTTGACATGTTTATTTCTGTCATATTACATTGTCAAAGCGACTGAAGTGACAGTAGACAGTTCACGATCTATGATATTGATCATAGATCGTGAACTGTCTACTGTCACTTCAGTCGCTTTGAAAAAAACAAAAAACAATGACGTTAAACCATAGATCGACCATTGGGTCGATCTATGGTTTAACGTCATTGTTTTTTAACCACAGAGCAACTAAATTGGCGAGACGCCATATTGAAAGTCGATAAAAATAATTCATAAATATCGAATGAGTACAAGAAAAATATGCAATTAGGCAATTTATCTGTATTTTTCCCGAATTCCAGGGATTTTCCTCGATTTTTCGAGGTACTGTACGTATACTGGGCCCGTTTTGAAACATCTCCTTTCATCCAAATCCTTTCAGCCGTTTGTGCGTGAAGAAGTAACAAACACACTCACAAACTTTTGCCTTTATAATATTAGTGTATACTAGCTGTGATGTTGTTCTAAAACCACAAGCGAAGTAGAAAAATTGGAATTTCTATGCTGATGGTGATAACGCAAGGCATGTTTCCCCTCCACAATTCTACTAACCAATCTTTCTTGACAAAAACCTGACACTAAGCTACTAAGACTAAGACCCAGACCCTTCTGAGCTCAGCTTAATTGCACCAGCACGTGTTCCCAACCCTACCATATGGCAAAGACAACCACCACACGGCCTAACTAAGCCCAGATTATCCTTAAGATTAATAAAAAGCGGCCAAGTACGAGTCGGGCTCGCACTCGAAGGGTTCCGTACCACAAAATATTTTTTTAAGTAATAAAGAAACGCTCTCGTAAAAAACACTAGTTTCTTTTTTTGTAAAAATAAAATAAATACAAAATGAAAGGGCCCTAAAACAATCTTTTATTATTTTACTTTATTTTATTGTTATAGCAGCTGTAGTAGCTGACTGTGGAAATGTTCAAAAGATACTTACAGCCCTGTGACAGACAGGGTCCGATGCCAGTCGTGGCACCCTTTGGGTACGGAACCCTAACAAGGATTATCACCGCATAAGAAACTCTACTCGTAACTAGCAGTCTTGCAAGAGATCATAAATATTAATCGGCCAGCTTTTTTCTGAATATTTTGCAATTTTAATGTCCTACATTTATGGAGTGAGAAAAAAAATCTGAGATGTGTATTTATTCATGTTGCCACTATCCGTTCCTTACAAGGAAAACAATACTTCAAGTGTGGATAACATGACAGATCATCATTTCGAGATGGTGGGATCTAATATTTTTTATCATATCACTAGCTGTGCCCAGTGTCCGCGACTTCGTTCGCGTGCATGTCGGAAAACAAATTGCATTTCATCGGTTTTATTTTTTTTGGGCGAAACCCTAATTTTTTTCTAAAATAAAAGTAGCTTAGTTACTCTTTATAACATCAGCTATCTGAGAGATCTGAGAATTTCGGAGATAAGCCGGAACAAACAGAAAGACAGACAAAAATTAAAATTGTTTTTTGTTATAAGTACCATACCAATAGGCCTTATAAGAAGGCTGAAAGGGCACCCAAAGGGCAATGGAGAGGGCTATGCTAGGAGTTTCCCTGCGTGATCGAATCAGAAATGAGGAGATCCGCAGGAGAACCAAGGTAACCGACATAGTCCGAAGAATTGCCAAACTTAAGTGGCAGTAGGCAGGGCACATTGCTCGCAGAAAAGATGGCCGATGGGGCCGAAAGGTTCTGGAGTGGCGACCGCGTACCGGAAGACGTAGCGTTTTAAGGCCTCCCACAAAGTGGTCCGACGACCTTTGTGAAGGCCGCCGGAACCCGTTGGATGCGAGAAGCACAGAACCGGGTCGAAGTGGAGGTGCTGGACTCCTTTGATTAAGTATGGTCCTTGGCAGCGAGAGAGAGGTGGAGAAAGAGTAGAGAGACCTTTGCCCAGCAGTGGGACATTAATGGCAAAAAAAAAAGTTGCATGAAATACCTATTAACTACATAATGTAGTATAACCACGACCCCTTTGGTACATACATCCAGAATAACCATCAGACATTAGTAACATCGTCCAATTCGTGCATGACTCACACACAATATTTATAGTCACGGCTAGCACTTTCTCCAGATAATAAGAAATTGCCAATAAAGAGGTCGTATTGCTAAATATTTCATTGCTCCATACAGAATGAGTCCATTACTCGTCTGACGTCGCACATTTTATCGCGATAAGCGCTTACGACTCTCAATAGTCGATTGTTGTTAAGAAAATGGGGAAATATTGAGGCTCTCAAAATGCTGAAACAGGGTGGGAGTTGGGGTTTCATACTAGAATATGAATCAAATAAACATGAAATTTGTGAAAGCTCTGCATAGTTAAACGAAGAGATAAGATGAAGGCCTGACAACAAAATATTGGATTAGATATAGGTAAAAAATATTAAAAAAATGATTTATGATGACCAGGGCAAAAATTGAGCTAAAATTTAATAAATCTAAAAAGCCATCCGTCTCATCTCTCTTTTTTTCTTCCTTTGCAACTGGCCTGAATTCTAAAGACAACTAGAAAATCTAATAGGGGGCTATGCAAATTTTTTGTTTATCTCTTGTTTTCTCCTTTTTATCCTGTTAATTTAACATTACAAAAATACAAATAATAATATGTACTATGTACCTTTGCAAAATCCAGCCCTGTACTTTAGCGGTCGTAATGAAGTTCAAGTTATGTGTCCTTAACATGGGGGAGTAATTACTGATGGGTCTCTTTGTGTTCAGATAACAGTGTTGGGGTCTGAACGTAATCCTGGCCGGCTGATAACGCGGCGGTCGAAACAACAGCGATTGGAAATTACATGATAGTGCGGTATGTATGGGTCTATGGGTCTAAGTTATGTTGCTCTTGTGGTGGAAGATAATGCTTGAGGTAGGTATGTTAAGTATGTGTAGTTTTGTGTTAGAAATTAATTAATTGATATAAGATTGTCTGTGTGGTGCAGGACTTAAAGAATAGCACCACCCCATTTTTCCTGTGGGTGTCGTAAAAGGCGACTAAGGGTCGTACCGGAGAATGGGCAGCAGCGTTCTCTATGCATTCCACCACCATACCATACTGCGATCGCCAAACTTCCCTCCAAGAATTGGGGGAGGCCTATGTCCAGCAGTGGGCGTCTTTCGGCTGGGATGATGATGATGATATAAGATGGCGTACGGCGACATATAATTACGATTTAAGGGAGCAGTGATGGCCCAGGGAATTACGAGATGTAGGTCGTAGGTTCGAACCCAGTCAGGCACTTTATGTAAATTATTTCATTACCTCTGCTATCACAACGTGCAACGGTGAAGAAAAACATCGTTCGGATATCGACATGTCCTAGAACCAAAAATTCGAAGACATGGTGACGTTTACCAACCTGCACAGGGCCAGTGTGGTGGATTACGGCCCACTCCCGCTCACCGAGAGGAGGCCTGTGTCCCAGCAGTGGGAACATTATAGGTTACTTATGTACTTAATTGATGTATTTGAGAGATAGTTACTAACACTAGATGTACTTAATTAAATTCAACTGTGATTTTTATTGTAGAAATTAAAGAAAAGAAATTCAGTCTAAGCGATAGCCAGCGGTAACCATTCTCAAGTCTGGGGAAAACAAAGCATTTGGCAATTTCAGGTTTAGTACTAAATTGCCAAACTTAAGGGGCTTGCAGGATCTAAACACAAAAAACGCAAGTTTTAGAAACAATAAAAGTATATGATCTACTACAATAAACAAAATCAGATAAATATAATTATGATATTCTGCAGGTTATATGCTAATTATTTTGATACGATAGAAAAAAATCATGAAGATACCTCTAAAAACTTACTGATTTTTTGTCAGATTATTCTACAAGCAACATACTAAAATACTAGGTGTTTTAATTTTTCAGTCCAAACAATAGTTTTTTTTTTGTAATTAAATAATTGCTTCATATTTTGCAATAAATTACCAGTGTTGTGTCATTGCGCTTCTCTTTCTTTTCTATGCAGTCCGACAGTGACCGCGATTTAGGTACATTGATCGCAGAACAGAAGGCCAATGGGTCCGAAAGGTTCTGGAGTGGCGACCGCGTACCGGAAGACGTAACGTTGGAAAGCCTCCTACAAGGTGGACCGATGACCTTGTGGAAGCCGAAAGAGTCCGTTGGATGTGGGAAGCACAGAACCGGTCGAAGTAGCGGTGCTTGGGGCCTATGTCCAGTAGTTGACGTCTTTTGGCAGAAGTGATGATGATGAAGTTATTATTTATCTGTTTATTCAGTAGTGGGTACAATACATTAATATAATCTAGGATAGTAAGTTCAAATGAAAATAAAAATACAATCCATTGAAATTTTTTGATCCAGCAAGTGTAAAAAAGTAATATCGCGAGTTAGAAACCAAAACGAGGGTGCTTTCGACACAATATCAGAGAGTGCATGAGTCTGCTGGTGAAAATCAGTGAAACCCCATGTCCCATGGGATGGGTTCTTACCACCACCCCACCGCAGCTGATAGAGGGAGCAATCGCAATCACGACTAGCGATCTCTAATTAAAATCGGAGAAATAATGTGAGTGTTGTTTGGAAGTCTATGAAACTGTTGTTTTAAATTGAGATGCTTACCACGATAGAACAGGCAGATAAGATTTTATTTCTTTGTTATTTTTGTTTTAATAAGAAAAACTGGCCAAGTGCGAGTCGGACTCGCACACAAAGGGTTCCGTACCACAAGGAAAAAACGCCGAAAAAACACGTTTGTTGTATGGGAGCCCCCTCCTTAAATATTTTTTTTTTGTATTTGTTGTTATAGCGGCAACAGAAATACATAATTTGTGAAAATTTCAACTGTCTAGCTATCGCGGTTCTTGAGATACAGCCTGGTGACAGACTGACAGACGGACGGACAGACGGACGGACAGACAGCGAAATCTTAGTAATAGGGTCCCGTTTTTACCCTTTGGGTAGTTTTCTCGGTAGCTAAAGTTTAGTGATAGAAAACCACAATATCTAGATAAATAGGTAGGTATTGTGTGCAGGGGGGCCTGAAAAGGCCACTTTCAAAGAATCAGAAAAGGATAACATTATGAATCATATTGGACAGTTAACTGTTAAGTTAATCGTATCAAAACCCATTGGTGAAGGATTTTTCAGTTATTTTTTTTGTCTGTGCTTAAATACCAATCAATCTAATCCAAATCCAATCCCAATCTCTTTGATTAACCTACCAAAGTTGCCTTTTTAGGCCCCACGGGTACAGCCGAAAATGTGGCATTTGACATGCCAACGTGAAAATGTGAAAAGTGTGAGTAAATGCTCATAAGAGTACTTAAGGGTGACCTATATTTTCTTGGTTGAACCACATTACGCCCACATACGAGTAGATGACACATACGAGTATTTGCTTTGCATACATTATTCAGAGTACAAAGAAAACCAATTCGTGTGTTTGATATCCTTTAGGTAGGTACCTACTGTATCAAATTCTCGTGAAAAAGAATATTTCAGTTTGACAGAATTTCTCATTACTTATATGCGAGTACTTAGGTACGAAACTGTAACGGTTTACCAACAGTCGATTGGCCCATGAACCGTTGGTCAACATTAACTTTGAACCATTAAAGTATCCAAAGGACTTTTGACCCACGAACGTTTCCCCAACAGAACTCTACGTCTGTGAACAGAATGTTTTGACCAATAACTTTTCACCCAAAGAACAAGGCCAACAGACACCGGGAAAGGTGAAAGTAAATAAAAGCTTGTAAAAATAATAATAAAATATGATAGTTTTTATTTTGAGCAGTGGTGGCCAAGTGGTAACGGCCGCGACTTACGAGTCGTAGGTCGTAGGTTCGAACCCAGACAGGCGTTTTACTTTGTGTAAATTATTTCATCACCACTGCTCTCAAAACGGTGAAGGAAAACATCGTGAGGAAACCGGCATGTCCTAGAACCAAAAATTCGAAGAAATATGACATCTGCCAATCCGCACTGGGCTCGCGTGGTGGATTACGGCCCACTCCCTCCCACCTAGAGGAGGCCTGTGTCCCAGCAGTGGGAATTATAGGCTGATTATGAACCAAACCTAACCTCGGGGTGCCCTTCGCCCGCTTTGCTCGCTCACTTGAGCGACATCATCCCTTTCGAACCTAATCTGTCCGAGTCGGAGTGCCCCAAGTCCCGAGTTCGCTTCGCTCGCTCTTGCATTCTAAGTTCTGTTTGACATGGGTCAATTGTTCTTTATGTGAAAAGTTATTTGTCAAAACATTCTGTTGGGTAAGCATTCACAGACGTAGAGTCCTGTTGGGGAAACGTTCGTGGGTCAAAAGTCCTTTGGATGAAAAGTTAATGGTTTAAAGATAATATTGACCAACGGTTCATGGGCCAATCGACTGTTGGTAAGCCGTTTCAGTACCCCTAGCCTATTTGTCCCCATTTATTCAAAATATCTAGCACGTTCTTTACGACTGAAATAACGGAAGTAATTAGTCGTCTTACTCAAGTAATATATTCCACAGGCGCCTAACTTTGGGAGAAAAAACGCGACAATTATCCCGCTGTCTTCCAAACGCAGGTAGTCTGGAATTTCTCATTTAGAACTGTGAAAAAATGTTTGCGTATTTAAGCATGAACACTCGCGTAATTGGGACAGTTCGGCTTAGCATTTTTTCACGTTCCTTTTTTTTCTGTTATATTTCCACGCAGAGCTAAATTAAAACGGCAACTAGGTAAACATTTTGTTTTTTATTAAAATTCTTCAGGTAGGTACAGTCAAGAGCAAAAGTATGTATACACTTGGCTTTATTCAAAGGCGATTTTCTCCTTTATTTTTGAATGAAATTTTATATTAGGAACATAGTATTTTCGAATCCATACGTGTAAAGTGTCGTATTCCAACGTTGCATTCGTTATTTAGTGTAAAAATCGCTCGTGATTGTACAGTGCATACACGATTTGCAGCGGGCTAATTGCGTAAAACATTTTCAGTAGGACTGGCTTTCATTTTGACAGTTCAACAACATTCATTGCGTTATTTACGTTGTTGAGCAGATAAATTTTTCGAACTTATAAAGCAATGGATTAGCAATATCCTTCAAAATGATTCAGATGTCACTGACAGTGTGTTACGCAACAACATGCAGCAACGCAACGCATGGGTGCAGCGGTGCTATTCTGTAACCATCTCACCGTCAAAACTTAGGTGAAGTGAGTTTGTTTATGCTAGGAATTGACACTGTTGACAGCTCACTCCACGCTCACTTCACCTAAGTTTTCACCAAGAAGCTTATAAATAAAAGTGGAGGCAACACTCTAAATGCCTAAGTGAAGACGACTGTGGTCGGACACTCTCTTTCTAAATACACACATAAGAACGAGACAGTGATATGAGTTTTCTTTGTCATATGTATGTATTTAGAAAGAGAGTGACCGACCACAGTAGTCATCACTCAGGTATTTAGAGTGTTGCCTCCACTTTTATCTATAAGCTTCTTGGTTTTCACTGTGAGATTTTTACGGAATAGCACCGCTTAATAAAAACAGTTTTTATTTACAAAAATAATGGAGGCAAATGATCTCCGTACTCCTTCTTTGAAATTTTATTCGCCATAGTGTCACTTTTATTTCGATATGTGTGTTTTTAATTTTGTTTTTATATTATTATCATGTCGGTAGTTTGGTTACCATCTAATATTGTACAGACGCCAGCACATCAACCTACTACAATCTATCAAATTTCTTTAAAAGATTTTCAACTTTATCGCTAAGTATAGCATAAGGTTCAAAGTTGTTTGGGAACATTTGACAGTTTCCGGTAGCTTGATGTGCTGGCGTCTGTACTTTTGTGTTTTGTGCTGTCTTTTTGTGTGCGCCAAATAAATGGTTTATATATCTATCTATCTATCTTACTAGGTACTTCAAATTATTACATGACTCACTTTATCAAATTAAGTACGTACTTAATTCATATTGAAATATTTGCCAAGTTAAACGAACCCTGAAAGAAAAACAATAAGGAAAGCGGCGGAGAGCGGAACACTGTAATATTTACCCGCGTGACATTAAGGTCCGGTACACGCGAGCAGTTTCTTAATGTTACATGCGACATCTGGTACTAATGCTGTCAGCTTTCAGAAGTTTGGTGACGACAACATATTTTAACTTTTCGAATCTTCTTTTCGATTTTTTTTTCTTTTTTTTTTTCTTTTCGACTGAACGGTGCAAGTCTGTAAGTTTTGCATGGTGCGCTAGCTGGCAGTTTGCACGTGTGGCAGAACGATAATAAACAGACCAGGGGGGTAATTGCGTACACATTAAAAGTAGCAATGGCTTTCATTTTGACAGTTCAACAACATTCATTGCGTTATTTACGTTGCTAAGCAGACAAATTTTTCGAACATATGAAGTAACTAGCTGTGCCCCGCGGTTTCACCCGCATAAGTGTCGGTACAGTGGTAATATCGGGATAAAAAGTATCCAATGTGTTAATCCTGGTTATAAACTATCTGTGCGCCAGATTTCATCCAAATTCGTTCAGCCGTTTGTGCGTGAAGAAGTAACAAACATACAAACACACTCACAAACTTTCGCCTTTATAATATTAGTGTGGTGAATTGGCAATATCCTCCCAAATGATTGAGATAAATTGATTGAAACTGTGTTCCGCAATTAGAGTGCTGTTAATTATGTGTTATCAGTCAGTCAGTCGTGCATTTCAAATATTCAGTTACAGTAGCACAAACCTGCTCGTTTGCCCCAAGCCTTAGTGAAGGAATTTTGAAGAAGGGAGAGTAAAAGCGGAATTATTTAATCTGTCCACGGAAATGGTGATTGATGACTATCATCATAATTCATTTACATGGCGCGAAAAAACGCTTTCAGTATGGTCATTAGTGTTGTTTGTGTAACCAAGAGTTTGTACCAGTCTCCGAGTAATGTTAGTGATTTATTCATGAACTTTTCGCTAGTACTGAAAATTGCTGAATATATAATATAGGTTTCGATTTACATAATAAACGCTTAAATTATGAGTTTTATTATCGATAATTTATTATAATACTGGCCTTTTGACAGTAACTTGCATTTAATATTTATTTTTATTAGTTGTAGCGTTAGATTAACAAATTCAAATTGGTAAACGTTAACTTGTGTCTTGTATTTATTATCACAAATTATAAAGCGACATGTTCTTCATTTATAATGGTTATTAAATGTTCAGTTATGAATAATTATTAAGCAGCGGAGCATACATTCCGTAATATTTATGAAGCGCATTAATTGCCTCGTAAAACAAAAAGGAAACACTTGCAAATGACACTTATAATTCTGAGCTCGACATTTGTTCGACAATGTATCGGTTTCATTAAAATTCTGACGTCATTATCAGTATTCTGATTACCTGCTGTATTACACGTGTCGATATAATTCAACTCTTTTTATTATAGTGTCGCCGAAGCCGATTAATCGGCTATCGCCACAACCTTCGGCCGAAGCCGAAGCCGAAGGTTTAATAACCCTAAGAAACTCAGTTCAAGATTGGCTAAAAGTGAGTAAAATAATGTTTATATTAAAGTTTATGTTGACTGTTGTCTTACTTACACTTCAAAATAATGTCGATTATAATATTCATTAATTATTTCCAACTAATTTAACAATCACAATCAGTCTCAGTTTTTCTCAACTAGTGAAAACCTTCGGCTTCGGCCAAAACTTCGGCCCATTTTGGCCGAAGCCGAGGGTAGTTTTTTTGGTTGAAGGCTGCCGAAGCCGAAGCCGAAGGTTCGGTCGGACACTATACTACCATGTCATTAGTAGTCATTAATGCTCGCAGCGTAAGCTCGGTGCTCGGTGAGTGACTGACCTGTCGCGACTGTCAGTCGTGATTGATCGCGTGTAGTAAAATCGCTCCTGTCAGGTGCGAGCGGGACGCGCAATCAATCATTCCCATTTTTAATCAATTTACTTGCTCATCTATGAAATTGTGAGATTTATTAATGAATATTCCCTGGTGTGGATGTGTCGTGAGGTTCGTTAGCGAGATTAAAAGTGTTGGTAATGAGTTTGATGACGGAGACCGATTTAATTAATTGATGTTTCAGTCGTTTTGTGAGGAATTAATATTAAAATATTTTGGTTTTCAACAAGTTGTTTGGTGGCAGATCAATTATTTTGGTACAAATGAGTCGTTTTTTGATTTGTTTGTTATCGATACCTGTGGCACTGAAACGTGGTCGCTCAGGTCGAGCCTCATTAGAAGGTTGAAAGACACCCAAAGGGCAAAGGAGAGGGCTATGCTTGGAGTTTCCCTACGCGATCGAATCAGAAATGAAGGTAACCGACATAGCCCGAACAAATTCTAAACTTAAGTCGCAGTGTGCAGGGCACATTGCTTGCAGAACACATGGCCGATGGGGCCGAAAGGTTCTGAATTGGCGACCGCGTACCGGAAGTCGTAGCTTTGGATTGGAAGACCTCCCACAAGTTGGTCCCATGAAGAAGATAAGCACAAACTGCTTGGTGCTCAGTTTGATTTTGGGATAAATTTTACGTAGTTGGGGTAAAATTTATCCCAAAAACAAACTTAACATTGTTCTTGAAAAACATGTTATGATCATGTATATAGATCGATAAACGTCATGGTCAATTCTCTAATTGCAAATGTAAGTTTGTAATCGCAAAAAAATTATCGTATTTTTTATTACATTGACTCAGAAACTTACATTTTTTAGAGCTGCAAGGCACCGTTGACTTACGTATTTTATATATTCAACTAAATATCTCCACGCCTTCCTGAGACACCTTCCTGAGAAATAGTGTTGGACACACTGACGGACGGACGGACGGACAACGAAGTTCCGTTTTTCCTTTGTGTTACAGAACCCTAAAAATCGATGTTACTTGTTCGCACTTCGTTTCCCAAACATCCGACCCGATATTCAAAACAGAACACGATCGCATTACGATTCAAAAAACACTACAGCGTCCAACGTGGCGAAAAACATTCCACGCTCGCGGTTTCGTAATTCGACCCCTACGTTGCGGTGTGCTACCGGTCACATTCTCCCCTGTTTACCCGCGACGAGGTGACACTTCATTTTCCTTTCATTGGACGCGGATCGTGAAACCCTGCATCTCCTCCACTTTACATAATGAATTCCCAACGGCCCATAAAGTCTCCGAAATATCTTTAAGATTATTAACCTGCAAAGCTCCAGTTATCCGGCGCAGAATCCGGAAAATCAATTTGATTGTTTTCAAATCCGGATGTCTTAATTTTCGAGATTTCACGGAGATTATGTTTTTGCTTAGTGAGCACTTCTAACTTCGGAAATTGTTTTCAGATTATGAATTTGTTTAATGCTGAAATTTGAGATCGTTTTTAAACGACGTGTCTTTTGGTTTTGATTGATCGAAGTATTAGATATTACCATAAAATATTGTACGCACACACACACGTACTAAACTCAAGCCGTTTTCCTATGGGGTAGCCAGAAACTAAAGAACGCCACCTACTACAATCTCATACTCCTTTTGCTTAAAAAAACCCATAGATACTTACAATTTTGCCTCGAAAAAAAACAAAATAAGTATTTGCACACCGTACTTTGTGGCAGGTTAAGCTGCTCTTCCGTCCGTGGATAGGTGACCATCTTTACATACCAAGACCCCTCCATACCTCGAAAAGCACGTTCAGCTGTTGGTCTTGGCTGTCAATCGTGGATCTTTGGCAATCGTTACGGGTTGACAGAAGCCCGTAAGTCTGACAACCAGTCTTACCAAAGGGTATCGTATTACCCAGTAACTGGGTTGTGAAGGTCAGAAAGGCAGTCGCTTCATGTAAAATATTGGTATTCAGCTGCATCCGGTTTGATTGGAATCCGACCCCAACATAGTTGGGAAAAGGCTAGGCAGAGATGTTTGCCACATAATCATCATCATCATCTTGATGATGACTGTGTGGCAAACATGTCTGATGTTTTATTTTTTTATTTAATGTTATTCTGCATGTATTTTATTCTTGTAGGTCACATACCTTACTACACATGTTTGAACAAATAAATGTATCATATCATTTATCTTCGTTTTTCTTTTGTTTTTATTTGTTTTTCCTAAAAAAGAGATCTACTTTGTAAAAATAAACTCAACAGCAGTAGGTGTGTAGTGGCCAAAGTGCCAATTTATAATCATGAACGAATAGGTACTATTTCGAAACTTGCCTGAAAACGAAGCCAATCACAACAAAAAAAAAACAACGACACTTCAGTACCGCACATAGACGTTACATTTCGGTTTTAATATTCCGGTATTGAAATTCTTACTGAAGAAGAATACTTTTTCTCCATTTTGTGACGGGAGAGCTGGTCGGCTGTCGACACGTTCGTTTTGGTCCATCGGCTGTCATAGCGGCATGCATGAATCTTGGCCAAGATTGGGTGCATCTCTTAGCGGTTCATTAGGGTAAACTGTTGGTGGATGTGGGTTCGGTAATATGTGTTTGTTTTTGGTGGAGTTGATAGGTTTGAGGAGTTTATTAATTGTTTGTGCGACGTTCATTTGTAATTATAGAGCTTAGTTTAATAACTATTGATTACAGATGACTAGCTCCGCCCCGCGGTTTCACCCGCATAAGTTTTGTTTCCGTGGGAATATCGGAATAAAAAGTAACCTAGGTATATGTTAATCCAGGGTGTCAGCTAGCTCCTCCATACCAAATTTAATCAAAGTTGGTCCAGCTGTTTGAGCGTGAAGAAGTAACAAACATATACACACACACACACACACTCTCACAAACTTTCGCCTTTAGTGTGACAATGGCATAGCGTTCAGTGCTAATATGAAAGTATTGAATAAATACTTACCTACATTACACACAAATAACGACGCATATCTAAAGTGATCACAGAGAAGCATCTGGGGGCACGGGAGTGCCCCCGCCAAGACGAGCCAAGCGAAGCGCAAGGGCACTACCTACCTTTTCTCGAAGCACTTCGTCGTATTTTTGAACCTTCTTAACTTCGGTTTGGATTATACCAGATAAACAAAATTTTCGGGATATGATGTCAGTGGTTGACTTATTAAACCTATAAAGTTTCAATTGCATAGCTCTTATACTTTAGATTTTATTGATATCTAAAATACCCAGATTTCGTCACTGATTCACTGACTGATGATCATCAATATTCTTAAGGTTCTTCCTGAAGTCCTAGAAAGCTGAAATTTGGTATGTAAGCTAGTAATAGTACACAAACAACAAAAAAATCATAAAACTTGAAACTTTTACCCCCCCAACCCTTGAAACTAGGGGGTGAAAGTTTGTATGAGACTTCCGTAAATTTTGATGCTAGAGGTCTGAAAATTTATATAGAGGGTCCTTGTTATAAATAAACCCCAAAAAAAGAAAGAAAAAATAAACAACAGAAAAAATACTCGTATAAATATCATAGGCAACTTACAAAAAGAAATGAAATCCCACAAAAACATTTCATGTTAAATGTTGCCAAGACGAGAGCATGTAGCTCGCACTATCAAAAAGTAATCAGATCTCATATAGAGCCAAGCTTCTAACTCTACACGCCCTAACTCTACAAGACCTAACTTCGCAAACTCTACACCTTAGTCAAAATATATGGCTTGGCCATTTCATAAGTAAGTAAGTAAGTTCACCACAAAAATCTCCCATCGAGATCCATCTTCAAATTACAGCTTGAAGATGCTACTGCAATATCTAAAACAATATTTCACGTACCCAGATAACCATAAAATAAACCAAACCTTTCCACCCATTCACGCAGACCATATCGATTTATCTACGGTTAAATAAAACCCATGATATGTCTTAAACCTTCTCAATTTCCCCTGGATGAGTTCCCGCGATCCTTCAAAGGTTTCTCTAAGCCGACACTTCATTTTCTTCAGCCCTTTTATACGACATGTGTTGCCATGCTCAAATAATACAAGTACCTACTTACATGATATCCACACGTGGGTAGGTACAGTCGGTTAAGAAAGTCTCTAAAGTCGCAGAGCATGTAACCTCGGTTAACTTGGAATTTCTTTAATCGTAGGTACACACGATGTTATTACCAAGCTTTATAATTCCAGTTTTACCTGACCTCGCATTTTATAGACTTTTCGTCGTACATTCAGAAGTTAGCTTACACTGGAAATGTATAGTTGGATATGTCGTCTTAGTACCCGCATAAATTACAATCTGACAATGAATTATTTATTTTTCACTAGTAGCGCCCCGCGGTTTTACCCGCATAAGTGTCGATCCCGTGGGAATATCGGGATAAAAACTATCCTATGTCCTTTCTTGGGACTCAAACTATCTCTATACCAAATTTCATCTAAATCGCTTCAGCGGTTTAAGCGTGAAGAGGTAACAGACAAACAGACAGGCACACTTTCGCATTTATAATATTATTTAGTATGGATGGACTGGATGCAGAAGGCGGAGGACAGGGTGTTGTGGCGCAGCCTGGGAGAGGTCTATGTCCAGCAATGGACTACAATAGGCTGAGTTGATTGATTGAATGAATTATTTAGCTTCTTCGTGAAGAAGTCGGCGACCGGCGGCGGGGGCATGTCCTAGAACCAAATATTCGAAAATATTCGCACCAACCCGCACTTGGCGGGACTTGTTTATCATCTATTGGTAGAAGAGCAGTGGTGGTTCAGTGGTAACAGCTGCGACTTACGAGTTGTGGGTCGTATAGGTTCGAGCCCTGACAGGCGTTATACTTTTGTAAACACTGCTCTCAAAACGGTGAAGGAAAACATTTTCAGGAAACCGGCAATTCATAGAACCAAGAATTCTAAGACATGTGACATCATGACATGACGTGATTATGGCCCACTCCCTCCCACCGAGAGGAGGCCTGTGTCCCAGCAGTGGGAACATTTATAGGCTGATTATGTATTGGTAGTGCTGTCAGGTGTTCCCATGGAATTAGTATGTACTATAATAGTACAATTTAAGATCCTAGGACGTTCCTATTTAAAACTGTCTTGGGGAATCCCCTCAATCAACTTCAGGGAAGTTCTCATTCCTATTCCCAAGACCTTTTTTCTTAACTGTCAGAACACTTTCTTGGCCGACTGTACATGACTGTGGATATGAAAATTGCGAGAGATAACATTACAGGTGGGGCAAGGGATTTATTCGACGAACGAGTTTAATGTTCGACGATATTGGAAGACATTTCCTGTAACGATTTTTGGTAGAAAATGTCGGATTTGAATGTAAGTAGCTAGCTATATCTACTTATAGGAAATTTTGGAGATTTGCAGTTAAAATTGCGACTCTACCGAAACAAAACTTTAAACGACGATGTATTTTTAGGTATATGGTGATCTAGGTACTGCCGGTCGATTCTGTAAAATCTTACCGTGAAAATTTAGGTGATGCGAGTTTGTTTTGCTAGGAATTGACACTATTGACAGCTCACTCCACGCTCACTTCACCTAAGTTGTCACGGTGAGATTTTTACAGAATAGCACTGCACCAGACTAATTAGGTACTTAACTACCTAACCTACTATCTAATTGCTTAGTAAATCAACATGTTTTTAGTACAAGATAGGTGTGCATGTTTACGTGTTTAGTCAATACCTATCAACTTAGGTACTTTATTAACTAAGGTAGGTAGGTAAGTAGGTATTACATATAATCTCTTGCGTACTTTTAACAATCGCATGAAAATTCTTGTAAAAGGATTTTTATTACAATTTCATGCCTATCACTTTCCCGGTCGTTGGATCTCTGCCATCTTCGCACGACTTAACTTGCGTTTCAAGCTCATTCATTATTCGTTTCCCTCAGATTTGGCAACGCAAGACTATCAAGGTGTTCACTCAACCGTTTTCATGTAAACAGAGCAAATATAATTAATCAACGTCGCCTCTTCAGCCCTCCATCCACGCGCAATTACCTTATTTTCGGTAAAACAAACACCCGCAGGAAATTAAAGGAAAATTAACGAAGTGGGGGCGCGAATTACTGTGAAATAATAATTAAATTCCGCGTTGGTTATCAGCAATACAACTTAAGTGTGCCTGATAACCATTTTATCTTTGCAGGTGGAGAAATACAGAACTGAATTAAAATGTACTGATTCTGACATTTCGTTGACGGCTGCCCTTAGCAAGCAGCGCCGCTGTGAACTGCAAAGTTATGTTTGTCGGTCCGTAATACTGTAATCAGCGCTGAAAACTTTCCTTTTTGCTTAGAAGTTGTGCTTTGTTATTAATTTTGCAGGAATTTTGTTCGCAAATGTAATTATTCGGTTCTAAATGATGATTTGCGGTTTGGTGTTAAGTAAATTGTTTGCTAAAGCTGTGGAGAGTTTGTTTTGCTTGTTTCGTGTTTTGTTAGTGTTCTCGTTGTACGCTTATTTGTTCTCAAAGGATAGATTGAATTGAGTATGTTTAACTTTGATGTTAACCACTGAGGGGTTAACTTGAATGCATAATAATAACATTGACTTTTTGATACATAAGTACTTACTTACCTAGGTAAGTTTGTTTTCACGTGTGTGTAGGTACGCATGGCGACATACCAAGCTATAATAAGACATATAAGCTGACTTCTCATTGTATGAAAAGCCTATACAATGCGGGGTCAGATAGAACTGGATGTGTGTATCTTGATGAGTCGTCGTGTGTACAGTGGGCTGCACCAATTGGGTACCCCAGTTGTATGAAAATTTAAATACAACTGGGGTACCCAATTGATGCAGCCCACCGTACGAGTACAGTACTAGGTAAATCGTAGTGAATTTTTCTTGCCAACCGAGGATTCTATGAAAAGGTGTATATTAGGAACAGGGTGTAAAGTTCACCCATCCTCCATAGAAGAGGGATGATCTTCCGACCAGACGGGTGTTGCGTCTGGCGGGCAACTGCCCGATGAGTCATGTCGGGTTGTTGTATATAATTATGCTAGTTGCCCGGTAAATTCTGCTTGCGAGATGCAGGATTTTGCGTGACGTCAGTATGACCCGTTGTTCGTATGTGGAGTTGTAGATATCGCTAAACTTGGAAGAAGCAAAAGGAGTAAGTATAAATATTGTAGCTTGAATACCTTTGCAATTTCTGCATAACCCTGCTATAGTTAAGTTGGAGTTTAATTATGCATATACCACTGAATAGATTACCTCTACAGTGTTACAACATAAACCAGACTTCACCCTTGTTCTACTAATCACGTTGTACAATCTAGTGTAGCCACCTTGTATATTGTCTCCTAATTCTAAGCCCAACCGGGGTAACGTGTTCATACGTAATCCTTGCACGTCGGTATCTATGCATTGTGTCGGCTAGACGTGATAAGAGTTAGCGGAAGACGGGGCTTATCACGTCGCTTGTAGGTCGCTCGATACTAATAGCGTGACGAGAATTCGTAGTATCTAATATGGCTGTGGTTCCGCAGTGCGAGCGCTACTGTTACAATTTTAAGATGGATTTCGCTATACGCTTTGAAATTTTGAAGTACGATATTAATTTGGTCTATTGAACTTTTGGCTTAGGCAGGGTAGGGTGCTAGGGTGGGCAGAAAATATTCAACACCTTTTGCTACGATCCTTGTTCGTAATTCGGCTTGTTCCGCGCCCAGATGAGTACCTAGATACTAGATCTGAATCAGACAGGCCAAGTACTTATAATAAATAAACATTACTTATTTATTATTATTTGTTAAAAGAAGTGTGTCATAAAACAGTTACCTGTATCTGCAAACTAGCACAACTAACACTGAACTAGTGTGAACAGTGATACTTATTTCTAAAACTCTATTGTTTCAAGTTGACTCACCGCTTGCGGACATCAGCTTGAATATGCACTTACCTACGTATAAGTTAAGCGCTCATAAGTACATCCTGTGGACATAGTGCATCCGTAATCAGCTTGACTTAACTGTATCTTATACCTATGTAGCTATTAAAAGCAGAAACAAAATGCAATGCAAAATGCTGTTATTAGTAAAGTAAAAACGTGTCCTGTACATTTTGACAATCTAACAATTACGCATTAAGTATACGAGATTTATTTTTTGTCATTTGCACATTCACTATACATTAAGACATTAAGACTTTTGTACATTTTGACACTAGGACTATGTTGCCCATTGATTTTTGTCTTTGTAACATTTAGTATCCGAAATTCCTAAAATACTTAACTTCTATTACAAACAAGTACAGATAGCATAGGTGTGCCTTTCCCAGTTATTTTTATCGTAAACCACACAATACTGAAAACATCCGAGCTATAAAATAAACAGCCTACACAATACCGAACAGATATTAGAGCATTTTTCAGTACAAACGCGAACATTCGCCGCGCAAGAGGGATTGCCTACAGATGTGCGGACAAAGGCAGAATTTTTATTAGAATCTCTTCTATTGTTCTGTCGTAACAAATATCTAGTAATGAGACCTGATTTTTCTTTTTAATGAGCCGTAGAAAGCTGAGGGAATATAAAGGGTTGATAAAGTAGGTTCCATTTATTAGTGAAGTTTGATTGGTGGAGGGTCTTTGTTAATGGTTTGATGAGTAAATGAGATATTCGTACACCCTCTGTTATTTGTATTGGGTCAGTATGCGAGAGAGCAGTGCAGTGGTGGCGCAGTGGTAACGACCGTGTCTTACGAGTTGTAGGTCGTTGGTTCAAATCCAGCCCGGCGCTTTACTTCTTGTAAATTATTTCATCACCACTTCTCTCAACACGGTGCAGGAAAACTTCGTGAGGAACCCGGCATGTCATAGAACCAAAAGTTTGAAGACATGTGACATCTACCAACCAGTACTGGGCCCGCGTGGTGGATTACGGCCCACTCCTCACTGAGAGGACGCCTGCAGTGTCCCAGCAGTGGAGTGGTTATGCAGTAGGTATGTGTGCTGAATCGGAATATCCACTAGTCATTGGTTTTTGTCGTAAATTATTTCGGTTTTCAGAATAAAGAGGAGTAGCTAGAGGATTGTAGATTATTATGTAAAATGACAAGTCTTTGAATAATAAATTATAAATCGAAGAATGGTATTGTGGTTGCTACCACTATGCGTTCTTCCTTCTAATATCTGTGGTTCCAGTAAAATAGATTACATAGGTACTAGCTAAGTAAGTAGCTCATTAAGTAATTAAGTTCAACCGTTAATGATATAGAAACTTCCACGCTATGTGTCATTGTCCTTGTTCGGGAAATGAGAAATTCATTAGTGTCGTGTACTAATAGAGTTAAATAATCTAATTGACGTTACTTAGAGTGATGTGGGTTACCGGTACAGGTGGAGCCTTATCAATCTTACCATGAGAGTACTCCGGCCAGCCCCAACTTTTGTGTCTGTTAAGTTTGTAGGTGGAAAGCAAGTAATACACATGGAAGTGGTTTACGCACTGAATTAATACTCAAATTGACAAGAGGGCGGGGCTTATGTCATTCTGACAGTTGTTAAACCAATTGCAGCTATGGCTGCGTTCACACATAATCAATATAAATAAAAATCAATGTTTGTATGTTTGTGCTCTATGCGTTTCGAAACCATTGGTCAGATTGTGATGAAACTTTGGTAGGGTGTTGTGGGGACGCCCGTGAGGGTTCCTAATTATTAAAACATGGGAAAAATAACAAAAAAAAAATCTGAGGCGGTACGAAGTTCACCGGGTCAGCTAGTAATTTAATATAGGTACAATAGTGTCGTACAGACGCCAGCACAAGCTACTAAAATCTGTCAATTTTTTTAAATAGATTTTCAACTTTATCGCTAAAGTATAATTTTCAAAGTTGATGGGGAAAATTTGACAGTTTCGGGTAGCTTGATATGCTGGCGTCTGTACAACATGGGTCCGGAGTTCGAACTCAGACACACACTTTACTTTCTTTAATTTATTTCATCACCACTGCTCCCAAAACGGTGAAGGAAAACATCTTGAGGGAAACGGCATGTCCTGGAACCAAACATTTTAAGACTTGAGATATCCACCTTGGGTCCACGTAGTGGATTATGGCCGAATCCCTCTCGCAGAGGCTTAAGTCCCAGTAGTGACAACGTTACTTACCTACAGATTTATATATTATGCTCTGGTCAGCAATAGAACGATTTTTTCAAGGCTAGTTAGCTTTTATTTGGTAATGGAATGCAAGGCTTTAAGACTGCTTAGGCCGTATTTGGCCGTATTTGGCCATATTAGCCTAATAGGTTTTAAAATATTTAAAGTACACTCAGTTTTTACTGAGGAAAGGAAAGGAATTTTTTCCTTTGCGTACGTATCATTGATTTTATGATCCTAAATGAGGTGATTCGTTACAACATGACAATTAGTGTTGCTTTAAGAGTTGGTTGCTATTTAACACTTTTGGCTAATTTAGGTATAGCACGGTGACAACAATTAACCGGCCTGTTGCAGCACCTTAATTGCGTAATATACAGCACACTTTCCATCACAATCCAAGGATTTTGAAGTAAATTCGTAATCCATTGCTTCATACTTTTCAAAATTTTGTCTGCTCAACAACATA
This sequence comes from Mesoligia furuncula, assembly GCA_916614155.1. Classification (NCBI taxonomy): domain Eukaryota; kingdom Metazoa; phylum Arthropoda; class Insecta; order Lepidoptera; family Noctuidae; genus Mesoligia; species Mesoligia furuncula. The sequence goes on from OU744794.1 coordinate 8,820,134, forward strand.
AATAAAGCAATGAAAGTAGAAATGTAGAAACTGTCGAAATGAAAGGCATTGAGAACGTTTCCCATTGTATGTGTGATACGCAATCACCCCGCAGGTCTGTGGACTGAATTGGGTATGTAGTCAGCTTGTTTATTTATTTATGAGAGCATCATAAAGAATACATTTTTACTTAGGAACTGGTAGTAAGAAAGCACTGCTTAAATATTAAACAGAACTCGCTCCAGTTCTCGTTCTCTGGATCCAGTGAAAAGAGAATTTGAAGTTTGGAACTCAAGCATATACCTAAAAGGCTCAAGCCAAAAATACAGGGTGGATTTTTGGCAGGTAACCTTAAAACCTTTGTCGGTAAAAACGGTCGACTTTGGAGATTGTCGTTAACTTTTTAAACAATTTGATAGACATTCAGATTTTGAAAAAAATACCTAAATACAGACTGCAAGAAAATGGGCAATTTCACAAATATTTGATAACAATCAAGGATAGACTGGTATCTATCAAAAAATATTTTGTTGTTTTGTTTCTTCTATGGATCAAAAAACTCTAGAAGACCAACTGCGGTTAGAAAATTAGAAAAGTTAGAAATCGCATCCCAAACATTTCGTAAGAAATGAGACTCCAACTTACTTTTTAATAATGGATAGACACCCTGTATAACTACTAAAGCTTTTAACATTTTCTTCAACACACAAAACATAATTTAAAGCAGTTCACTAAAGATGATAGCGCTTTAAAGCGTCGAATCATACTTCAAAACAAAACAATGGCATAAGGGCCAGGTCATACGAGCGGAGTAAGTAAGGTTCTAATATCTTATGTATGTGCGGAGGGTAGACAAGAGGATCGACTCGGTACTAATAGTTCTTTCAGTGACAATGGTGGACGTGGGAGGAGGTCGTATCAACAGTGAACGAGAGAAAAACGATATAAAAAGGTAGTTTGTGTTGTTCTAATAGGATGTGGGTGTATTAGGATTGTGGGCTGTGGGATGTAAATTAGTAATTTTTGTAGATAATCACGATTCTCCTGGCCCTTATCATAATTTATTTAGGGTCGGCGCAACATATAGGTATTTTTCTTTTAGGCATTTGTCCCACCGCCGGCGATGAACCTGTAGCGAGTATGACTAGCAGTTGAAAACGTGTTGGCGAGCAGCGAGCAGCGAGTGTGTAGTTCCGATAGTTTTGTCGCTGGGCTATCAGCGAGTGTCCGAGTGCGACGGGCGATTTCTCGCAATACTCGCTCGGGGCGGTTAGTCCCACAGGGGTTTGTCTGGTAGGTCTCTCGGCGTGAGCTCTGGCTGCCAAGCGAGCATCGCTGAGCGAGTAACGCTGAGCGAGTATTATCCTTGATAGCTCTTGTCGCTCAGCGACGAACCAGTGCTTGTACTATTTATTCTGTGTCTGTGGAGCGAGTCCGCGCCGGCGGCAGTGTGAACAGTCGGCGATCAACTATTAATATTTGCATCTCTTTTGTTTACACGGAATGTATATCTATTGTACGTTTCTTGAGCGATAAAATAGCCGATAGTTAGCGGCGCGGCGGCGGTAGGACAACTGTCATACCTACTTCTCTATTAGTTGTCATCTCAGTGGTCACCACCTTTCTAACCATACCTTTCTAACCATTTATCATCATTCGCACAGTCCATCCATCGTTTCTTTGGCCTTCCCTTACCCTTATTGCCATCGACTTTTATTCTCAAATCTTTTGATGACTACAGATTGAAAATTATCTTTCACCTTCTTCTTCTTCTTCTTCTTTTGTACAAGATTTTCATATCTTCTTTCCAATTATATCCCGATTCCAAATCTCAAATCTCGGCAGCCGTAATACCCCACAACTCAGTATCGTCAAGGCAGCAACAGACGTGCGAGGTGATTAAAGTAATTGCCTGCTCATTGCTCACTTAGCAAGTACTTAGCATAGGTCGGTGACCCCGACACGTGCTTTTGGTACCTTTGGCCTGTCATTGTGGGCTTTTAATGGTTCGGGTTGGGAAATGTGGGTTTTTGAAACAATTGTGGGTATAATTCGTGTAGTCGTGTAGGCATGTAAAAAGGTCGGGTACAGTAAGGGTTTCCGCACACGGGCCACCGGCCACAACCACAAAACGATGCCACCGCCACCGGCATATTTCTTGTAGTTTTCATACATTTTATATGGACTCGCCGCACACGGTTGACGCCGGTGGCCGCCACACGCTACAAATCTTCTTCTTCTTCTACAAAGCTTCTAGCTTCTCGTGGCGGCGTTTGTGGCTGTGGCCGGTGGCCCGTGTGCGGGGACCCTTAGTAACCTAATTGCGTAACACATATATAATTAATTACCATTGATAGCAGTTCCTTTCATTTTGACAGTTCAGCCACGTTCATTGCGTTATTTACGTTGTTGAGCAGACGAGTTTGTCAAACCTATGAAGCAATGGATTAGGAATTTCCTTCAAAACATTTGGATTGGGATTGACAGTGTATTACGCAGTTAGGGTGCTGGTTTGTTTAACCTTGGTCGTTGTAGCGATTCTTGTAGAAATTTAAGTACAGACGCCAGCACATCAAGCTACCCGAAACTGTCAAATTTTCCTAATCAATTTTGAACCTTATGCTTTAGCGATAAAGTTCAAAATCTATTAAAGAAATTTGACAGTTGTAGTAGTTTGATGTGCTGGCGTCTGTATCAGCTATCTAAGTATATCCAATAGTAGTTTTTTTTTTGCTGATATGCTGGTGACATTTTTGTTACTTACAACTGAAAGTGTTTTTACACTTTTCTCAATAAAAAATATTTGCATATTTGGTCCTAGTATCTACATTTGTTTTTTGATAAAAGGATTTTTCGTTTTATGGTATCAAATGAATGCATCTATATAATAAAGCGGTAGTAATACATCGATAAATCGAAGCCGCTCAGCTGCGTTGTAGATATAATATACCTAGTTACTTACATTAAATACCTTGGTACCTTGCAATTAAATGAAAGAAAATTTAAAACTCATATTAAAAGTACACTTTGTAAACAAGGATATTAGAAACTATAGGATCCATTATATCCAAGACAAGAAAGCTTGGAAACATGCTGGTCCTGCTCCATAGGACAATCTACAACGACTCTAGACAAAATCAAACTGGTTCCTAATTTAATTTATATTTTTTTAAATTGTATGATATTGTTTTTACAATATGTGACTACAGTGGCTCACACACTTGTTAAAATTCTAGTAAAATCATGTACTTTTATAATATTTGTAAATATGTGAGCACCGTGTATCTAATTGATTTACCTGTCATTGCTTCATTTTTAATTTTTTTTTTACATTTTGTGGTAGCCTAATTTTATTCTGGGTGCATCGTCTTCACATATAATTATATTATGTATACAAGACCTTGTAAAACATTTTAAAATAGTAACGGTGGATTTTTTCGCCCATTCTTCTCCATACGAAAACTACTTTTTGGAATGGGCGACTAGAATCAATTCTATTTAAGTAGTTGTAATTTTTGACGTTCAAAAGTGCATTTAATGTGCCTATTTGAAATAAATGATTTGATTTTGACGTTGGTATTCTTATCGACGACCACCTAACATTTAATCAACATATATCCAACCTTTCTAGCAGAATAAGAAAACTTATTCACACCATGCGTGGACTACGAGACTGTCTGCCCACAGACACAATACAACAAGTTTACCTAGCGCTATGCCAATCGATAGTTCAGTATTGCATCAGCGCGTGGGGTAGCGCTGGAAAAACCTACTTAATCGAAGCTGAAAGAGAACAGAGAGCGCTTCTTAAAGTAACTTATAAGAAGCCCTACCGGTTCTCTACTGATCTACTCTACCGCGAAACGAGAGTCCTCAGAGTCCGCCAGCTTTTCATTCTTTCTGCCTGCACAAACACGCACAAAAATATTAAAAGGTGACCCGACTTCGCATCTATCATAAGCAAAAGAAATTACAGAATCCCAACACCTGACCGCACCTCATCGCTAGCAAGACGCTCCTCGGCCTACTCTCTCATTAATACGTACAATAAAGTCTGCAAACTATGCGAAATTAATAATACTACTTCATTCAGTTGCAAAACAATTTTAAAGGAAATTTTGCATAACACTGGCTATGATGACTCGGAACAATTAATATAAAGATCCTCACCTGACACCAAATTAAACGAAACACAACCACACCCACACGCAACACCACACACAAATATCACACATGCACACGTACCATACCATACCTGAAATCACCTCTCTAGTCTCCACTCTGGAATTCGTACTCCGAGCCCCAAGATACAGACTAATTGCAGCGGGATTTTCTGAAAGGGTTACCGCTACCCCGGAACAAAAAGGGCTAAGGAAGGAACATGGGTGGGTTTTAGTCAGTAAGAGCACCCGAAAAAAAAAAAAAGATACAGACTAATTGTCTAGTTTGGGGCTCACTAGTTAATACTATATTGTAACCTAGCTGTAGGTAATATTTTAAGCTACTCATGTCGTCTTAACTTACTGACTGTTAACGACCTGCTTACTGTATTACCTGGACAATAAATATTTTCTATTTCTATTTCTAGTTACGTCCTATCATAGAATTCCTTTGTTCCATCAAACCATGCATAGATTTTCCCTTCCCTTATACCTACAGTAGGGAAGGATATTAGGTAATCGTTATTTATATCCCGATATGGCGTTAGTTATGTAAAATATACATCGTATACAGCGTGGTACGTAAGTACGCATTAGCAGAAACCACTCAGTTTACATACAAGGCTTCGTAAAACCTCCCTAATTCTAAAGCACGCTTCCGTAATTCACAAATCGGATTTCGCCATACGTTAGGCGGTATCGAATGTCGCAATATTAATTAATGTGTGCAAACCTTGTTATCCACTCATTTATATTCAAATTGAAACGGGAAGCACACACAATTTGATTAAATTTTAATCAATATATATGATACGTTGTATCATGTGCTGGAAACCGCAACATTTCGTACTGTTTACGTTCAAGGGATGAACTAAGGTACCTACAAGTAACAGAAAACAGGCTTATTTCCGTTCATAGTTAATCCGATTTTAGCAGAAGCTTGTGGCTAAGAAATAACAGCCGCACGGTTCGATCGCCGCGGTTGGTCCGTGGATGGGTGACCAACTTTACATACCAAGACCCCTCCGTGCCTCGGAAAGCACGTTAACCGTTGGTCCCGGCTGTCATTCGTGGATCTTTGACAGTCGTTACGGGTCGTCAGAAGCCCGAAATTCTGACAACCAGTCTATGACTGGTTGTCAGAATTTCGGGCAAGGGGTTACCCAATAACCGGGTTGTGGAGGTCAGTTAGACAGTAGCTCCATGTAAAATACAGGAATTCAAAAAAGGAAGTCGACCCCAACATAGTAGGGAAAAGGCTAGGCAGATGATGCAGATGATGAGTTATTCCGATTTAGGCAGAGTTCCAAATACGATATAATTTAACTAATTTTGAACTCTCTGGTGGAAGTTTAGTTTAGGAACTTAAGTTTTAACAGGAAATGAGAATTAATTTAAAAGTTAAACGCGAGTTAATGTGCAGCCGTATTGATCAACGTTGCTTTAGATTGATTATTTCATAAAGGATGTCTTATACCTGAAGATCTTGATGAAATGTAAAACTATTTAAATAAAAATTCGCTGAAAGACCATCTTTTGTAAGGCTTTGCACTTGTTCGGGTCGGGATCAATCGGCACAGCCAATTAAGCGGCATTTTCGAATATATGTAGTAATTACTTCGGGACGGCTTTGTTTTTCAACAAATAGGTAGGTACTGCTGAATCAAATATGCATGCGAAGTTTGAAGAACGCCTATGTAACATAGGAACCCTGAATTTTTTCAAACATAAAGTAACAACCCACCCTTAACAAACGTTTATTTACGGTAAAACTGCATACCTACTCAATATTAAAAAAAAACCGGCAAGAGCTAGTCAACTCGCGCACCGAGGGTTCCGTACCATCCATATGTTTTAAATTGTCTTCGGCGAGGCCTATATTCGTCAGAGAATTTTAACACTGTGCACTGCGGTGTAGAATATTGCAGTTTTATGTCAGCGCCATCTCTTGATCGATAGTGGAACTAATAAAAGTGGAAATAAAAAAAGTGTGGTATTTATAGACTTCGTTTTATTTTTCCTGTAATCTTTACATAAACTTCTATCACATAGAATAATTTCAGACTTTTCTCTTTGCAAGCTTCAGAGATAAGGGGGGGGGGGGGGGAGGGACGGTATTTTTTTTACATTTTTCATCAAAAGTCGAAAACTATGCGGTCTAAAAAAAAGAAAAAAATGTTTGAGAATGTGCAAACTGCGCTCTTTCATATGATACCCTACATGCTCTAGTAGGGCCCCACTTTGAATTTTTTAGACCCCCTTTCAGTCCCTGTTGCAAAAATATACATATATTTTTATTTCTTTCTTATTTGCAAAATGGTTGGGCAAACGTCATCTAAAACTATTCCAAATTTCAAGTTGATAGCATAAGTAGTTCTTGAGATATCCAGCTGTGACAGACAGACAGACAGACTGAGTATCACCATAAGGCCATAAGGATTCCGTTTTACCAATTTGTTACGGAACCCTAAAAAAGTCGATCGCCACACTCCATACTCCATAGTTACTCACTTCTGTGTAAACCACCGAGCACGTCAGACGTGGGCGTGCTATAATAAAATAAACTAAATATTTCAGTATTCGCTCGCGAGTCGCGATAACAACCGGCATTGTTCCTGCTGGTGCTCGCGACCGTAAATCTGGACTAAGGTGCTCTAACGAGCGCTATTGTCGAACAACTGTAGCATACGTCCATTGTCGCTGCATGCGTTATTTTAACACTGAATTGTAATTTTTCAGCTATATTTTTGAACCTTTCGGTCTTTTTACGCAACTAATAGTAACTTTGGGGGCTAGAGGCTATCACTTAGGACGAATTTCACCAACGAAACTTAACGCGATCAGCACATCTATACTTTCTGCGTTCAAGAGCTGTCAGTGTCATCATTGTTGTGGAATATTGACACTGACAGTTCTTCCACGCGGTTTAGAGGTGCTGATCGCGTTCTATTTCATTGGTGAATTCGCCCTATTAAGTCCTCAAATACTGAATAGTATCTTGTATAGTTATATCATATACCTAGACTTTCAAATAAGATTAATTCTCGTTGCAGCGCTGTTGTTAATCCATTTTAGTCACTCCTTCGGAGAGTGTTGGGAGTATGCCTTGATTTAATTAATGCCTGTTTGGAGACACTGTAGCTCGTACAACAGCAATTTAAAATATACCATAGAATACACTTGTGTACTTCAAGATACAGAATATGAGTATGTCATGTTTAAAACTTTTCAAAAAGTTTATTCAAGCGCTACATTTAGCGGCACCTAATACAATGTTGGTGCCGTAAATGGAATACTTAGCTAATGTGCCATTCGCTCAAGTGCTATTTAAATCACATTTGTGCAAAATCGGTGTTGTAAGTTAGTGGAATATCTCCTTAAGATAAACTGTATCATCACTTGTCAAAATCCAACACAAGTTTTTTAATTCAAAATCAAAATATTTTATTTCACATAAGCCTACATGGGCACTTCAGAAACGTCAGAAGCTAGGTGCGCGAGTAGTAGTGATACGCTGGTTCTGGCGCACCGATCTCAGGGCGGGTGTGCCAGAACCCCAAAACCTAAAAAAAAAAAAAAAAAAAAAAAAAAAAAAAAAAAAAAAAAAAAAAATAGGTTTTGGGGTGCTCTGATCACGTTTCTGCGGTCCATTTTTGCGTAGGATGCGCGGTTCCGGAGATGTGCAAATCAATTAGCTGATTTATCTAATTGATTTCCGGTGCTACGAACCCTCATTAGTGTTTCATTGTTAATCCTCTTATCTATTCAACCTCGTGCACCCTCATTAGCGATGCATTGTTCGCCTAATCCTTGCATTCCTTGGCGTTCTTATCTACTATTACTCATTGCTAACCCTCAACTGCTTTTCTGAATCATCAATAAAACACATTCCTTCATTTTATTACAACATTTTATTTCTTATTTTCTACAAAATATGTGCGGAACATTTCATCCACTAAAATATCATTGTACAGTGTGTTCCCCGTAAATATGTTCGTAAAACTATGCATTGAACATCCCTGAAACTTATATAGCAAATACATTAAGCAATATTCACCACACACTGAAGTCCAATCATTCTGAATCCTATCAACATTCCAGCCCCATCTTTTGCAATTCCTTTTTAAAAACTCGAGATAATATTGCGTAGGTCCTCGTCCATATGAATCAAAATATTGACCGATGCCCTTCGTATCGATATGTACAGCTACCCAGTGTGAGCCTGGTTTATCATCCGTATCCAAATTGCATATTATATACGTCGGTACATGGGTATACATAGGTAGTCTATTAGCAGCATAAACATTTTTTTCTAGACTGGGATGGATCTTTTTTAGATGTTGCTGTACTTCAAGTGTATCCATGATATTACTGCTATTAGCAGATTATTACAGTACCAATCTGTTCAATGGTTGCCATAGGAATGTTCAATTATAGTGATTTTTGTAAATATATCGCATTCTTTTGAGTGACTCAGAAAACAAGCTGATGCCTGATGGGAACAATGTGCGATAACTTTGTTGACTCATAGAGTCACTATCAGTTTCGTTGAACTTAGGAATTTGCTTTAGATAAGAATGGTGCTATATAAGAGCGAACAGTTGCAGTCATGAAATCAGTCTATGGTCGTTTGACCACAGTGAATTGTATACCGATACTTCGTTTGTGGTACTTCAGCGCATCAATAATCATGGAGGTAAGTGTTTATTCTATTGACAAACTTACTTGTATATCTTTTGTTGTTCTTTTGTTATTTCCTAACGTGTGTGTGTGTGTAATCACAATGTAAACAAATTGATATTAACATGATATCTCTGTTGTTGCAGAGATCATTCAGCTTCGCAGACGATAATGAAAATACCTATAAACAGTATTACTACTCACCGCTCTCCCCTCAACATGAAGAAGAGGGCGATGATATCGTCATTAATAACACATGCGATGGTGGAAAAAGGAAATCGCAAGCGCAACCGATTGATAATTTTTTTGAAGTGATGCCAAAAATAAAAAAGAAGAAACAGTTATCGTCAACCGTGGCACGAGCCGCTAGAGATGGTGTATCATACATTTCTACTAATTCTGACGACGGAGCCCAAGCGACGCATCTCATAAAAATTGAAATGTACGATATGAAGAAGCTATGTAAGATTCCAACTACCGATCATTGGAAGCACGCTACCACGAGGATTAAATATTATGTAAAGAATAATAAGGATAGCATCTACGACAACACAAACGGCCTCGTATACAATATTACAAAGACAATAGCAGAAAGTGAAAACGTTAAAAAATACTTTTTTAACAATGATAGCCATTAGCTGATTAGTGAATGTGATTCTGTTTACTTAAATTACTTCTGTGTACTCATTTATATTAATAATGAGGTGTGTACAGGGAGCTGTCGTCTTGTGATGCTGAGAGAAAGCCAACAACAGAAGGAAGAGATGAGTGTGGTACACGTGTACAGAACACGTCATTGAATAGCAAAGCTACAACACTGAGTGGAGAAGAAAATGAGAAAAATATGCAGTACACAAGAGCTGAATATCCATTCTTCAGTTCAAAATCTAGACGGTTTCTCAGTTTTGAAGGCTGGCCTCTCGTTATGCTACAGAAGCCTGAAGATCTTGCAGAGGCCGGTTTCTTTTATACCGGCCACGGAGACAGGGTCAAGTGTTTCCATTGTGGTGGCGGTTTAAAAGATTGGGAAGATGATGATGATCCTTGGCAACAACATGTTCAGTGGTTTAGTCAGTGTGCTTATGTAAAGTTTAAACTCGGACAGTGTTTTGTATAAGACTAAATGGAGGTTTTTATAGAAATAAAAAATGGTATACTAAATACAATTTGTTTTATTTAATTTTATAATGTTTCCCATAGTTACATAGACAACATGCATTACACATAACACATAAATCTAACACACAATATAACCTTAACATATAACCTTAACTACTATAGTCTACAGTAACATTTCTGTTTTTATCTATTTCAATAATGTTATCAAACTCAGCATAAACAATGCAGTTAATTGTTTGTATTAGTGAGGATTCAAATCGTACTTCTAATCTTACACTACCATGCTTTATGAGATTCCAATGAGTTGATGAGTTAGCTGATAAATCAGGAGTTAAATCAAATGCTAATAGGCAGTTACCTTTGGCATATTGTTCATGAGAGATTGCATTTCCTTCATTAAGAAAGTGGATACCAGTTCCCGAGAACAGAGTATGATATGCTGATGTAAATATACTATTATTAAAAGATGGTTGCAAAGCTTTTGAAGGTATTTGTTGACCATCAATATATAAGCTGAAAGAATTAATACCATAGTTTTCAAAATTAAATGGATTTTTAGTAAGGGAACCATTAAATGCAGAATTATTCACAAACCCTATTATACATCTTTTGGGTACCTGTCCTAAGAATATATTATCAAGAGTTTTTCCTTGAACACCCGAAGGAATTGTTAAAACTTTGACTTCAGCTCGAGTAATAGGATATTTAGCAGTAGTAGAAGCCAAAACTTTCTGATGTGCAAGTAATACACTTGGATTAATTCGTGCTCTTCGGACAATAAGAGTTGCATCTGTAATGCAAACTTTAAACTTTACATCGTTTGACCCAGCAATTAAATTAAAACTCTCTCTTGATCGAACTAATTTTACACTCATTTCAACACCATTAATTAGAAATTTATCTTGATTGAAAATATCACCATGAAGATGTCCAATCATTTCTATTTCCTTACTTTCAGTAACTAATTCTTGCCTTTTAACAAATCCTATGTTTTTACCATCTGTAGAATCCATTTTTCCTGCTGTATCCTCATGCCAAAGACTACAAGTAAGATGAGATTGTTTAGCAGCAGGAGCATAGTTTAAAAGGGTTTCCATGTATGCTCGATAGGCATAGGTATTATTAGGTGGTGATACAAGTTTTTGGTTTAAATAAACATCAAGTTGACTAAAAAGTGAGTGCAACCAATTATTTACAGGTGCTACTACTGTAGTCGATACCAAGTTAGTTGAATCTTGATTTAATACTTTTGCCTTTATGTGGATTAATGTATGAGACAAATCTATGTAGTCATCGCCTGTACCAGGAACTTGAAACTCGATAGGTCCATCATCAGCAAGAGATGAAATTGGTTTATAGTGTATCCACAATCCACTTTCAATGCTTGTTTGTGTAGACGGTAGTGCAAACAAATCCAATTCTGACTTAGCGCACTCACAAGAATGATTATGAAGAAAAGACATATTTAATTTGAAAATATATCTTTGATATTCTTTGGTTTTAAACCAAGTTTTTTCGCAGCTTTCACTTTAGCAGCTAATTGTGGAATGAACGGGGACCGTCGTTTTCTTTTAGTTATATACCCAGATCCTGTCATGTTAAATCGATCAATTTTATCATCAGCCTTTCGTTTTAAGTTTGTACTAACTTGCTTTAGACGATCTTTTATTGAGGTTTCCATAGGACGCGCTTGAACCATATCCGATAAAAGACCAACTCCAGCGTTTAATGCCTCCTTACCAATCACTCGAGCACCACTTGAAAGTAAAGGTAAAACTGATCTAAATAAACCCCCTAAGAAGCTCCCAATACCATGACCGCGTTGATATGGTGAACCCTTATAAATTACTCCAACTCCTGATCCAGCTTGATGTGTATAATAATTTTCATATGGACAATTATGATGATCACGAAGAGAATACATTATTATAATTTTCGGAAATGTAGTTTAATACACACGGTTCCAAACTGGAATGGTATTTTTTGTCCTGTGCTCGATCTTATATCTATTTCCAACGTATCGAACTCTCTTCGCATAACAGGTAAGTAGTGAGGTGGAGAGAAAACATACATTTTATTTGCACCATAAATATATTTTGAAGGATCTAATGAAATTATTCTTAATAAAGGAGTCATGACATCGCCCACGATCTGAGGATCGATTATGTCGCAATACACAAATAGTTGAGATGGTAACCCTAAGTGTAAATTAGCAGGGCACTTTCCAAAATTTCTTTCCAAGAGATTTTTATTTGGTTCATAGCCTAGTTGTAAACTTAATTTGGGTGATAATGTAACGGATGTTATATTTTTATCCAAAACAGAAACATACACAAATTTTGTTATTTCATCTTGACGAAATGTTAATTTCTCTCTGATACCATTTAACGCTTTTAAAATATGCTCGACGTTATCATAGTTGGTAGCTGGAATATGTTTTTTGTAGTACACTGTTGAGGGTTTATCTTCAGTAGGCATTAACATGGTTTTTGTAATGTATATAACATTTTCATGATCTTGAACAGTAAACATTGTACATGGATATTGAAACTCGACAACTCCAACCGACCATTCACCTTCTAATTTAATAGCTTTTGGTAATTTTGTTGAAAAATTTGTGGTCTTGTTATCAGGAAAGTAGTCCATTGAACTATTGCTGAGCAAAGTTAAATAAAAACTTTCTTTATTCATATTTCTTTTAAACTAGAAGCTAAAACCCAACTGTTAAATTTATCTGGATAACCTCTCCACTTCACTAATACTTCTTTTCTGTGGCCAGAATAACGAGAGTCAATTATTTTATCTATTTTATATTGTGAGGAGGGGTTGTATGTGACCTTCTGTAATTCTCTTTCATAAAAAGTACCAACTATTGGTTCATTTTGTAAATCTGTTACTGTATATACAACCCATGGAGATCTATCAATTATTGAAGATATAATAAATATTTCATCACTCCAATTTGATTCATACCCTTTTTGGAAAACATGTTTATATTTAGTTATTCGGACATAATCACCCATATTAAATTTTGGTTTTGGGTGTTCTAAAGAAAGTTTGTTTGACCTCCTATCATAAAGATTAGTCCAAACTGTCATAATATTGCTGGAGTTTACATCAGATGGGCACATCCTAATACTAGAGTGAATGCTGTGATTATAAGAGTATATTAAATCTTGTAAAACATCTATGTATCTATAAGTATTATTATGAGTGAAATAACGCCACATTTTCATTTTTAGAGTTCTTTGAAATCGCTCAACAATACTGGCCTTAATATCAGGATTGTTGGTGGTATAGTAATTAATCTTTTTGGATTTAAAGTATTTTTGTACATCTTTTGAAACAAATTCTGTACCTTTGTCAGATTGTATGTGAGTAGGTGTTGAATTACTTTCAGTAAATATACTTTCAAAGCATTCCTTAGTTGTTTCTGAGTTTTTTTTAATCATTGATCTTGCAAAAGCATATTTACTAAATACATCAATAACACAAAGTATGTAGTTGAAACCATCATTATATTGAGAATAAGTTCGCATATCACTTAAATCAGCTTGCCACAGTTCATTAATATTCGATAGAATGTACCTATTACGCGGGAATTTTTTCCGAATAGGTTTATGTAAAGTGTATGTTTCTTGTGATTGTAACCATTCCTTTACTTGCTTTTTATCCATTTTACCCTTCATGGCTTTTGATAATTTATCAATACTACTAAAACCAGCGGGGTTAGATGGGTCATAATAAATTCTATTAATTTCTTCTAGTACGGGGTCCATTTTTCCCAATCGACCTTTTTACGTATTTTATTTATAAATTTTTTATCTCCACTGTTCGGTGTAGAAAACTCTTGATCTTCAATCTCCGAGGTTTTGTTCAGATCTTTTGCTTGAAGCTGATTAATAAACTCACATCTCTTTGGGTTTCCGATATAAGTGAGTGGTACTTTAATATCTTTTAATGCTTTAGCAAATCTATCCCACCCAACTGGATCACTTCTTTTTAAGGGTCTTAGTGAATCATTTATTAAATCAACAATATTACTTCCAGGAATTTTTTCATTATCAATTATGACTGTGCCTTCATTATCCCAATGTATTTTACTTTTATTTGTTCCAACTAAGTTTAATAATAACTCACCTTTTTTATTATAACTTTTTGGTATTAAACTGAGTATTTGAGTTGGTGTGTAAAGCGGATTTGTGTTATTTTCTTTACTTTTCATGGATCCGTTCTCCTCTAACAAAGATTCAGCATCAACTATACTTTTTAGTTCTCTATCTTTATTTTTAAAGTCAATTTTAGACTCATTTAGATCTTCATTAGATGTATCAGAATAAATTGGTAATCTGAGTGGTTGTCGATCCTCTTCGGTAAAGTGAAGGTATCTTTGTAGTGTTTGTAAATATAACATCCACTTCTTACGGTCTTCCGTCTTACTATTCATAATATTTTGCATTTCAATATCTAATCGAGACAAATTACTATTAACCTTATTTTCTTGTTTTAATTTTTCAATCAATCCAGGTTCAATAAGTATCATTTTCTTTGCATTTTCCATGTTAACTGGCTAGTCCACTTACTAATCCACTCAATATTGCACCTAATATTATTGGTAAGAAAGCCCCTCCTTTTTGTATGATTATATTTTTTCTTAGTTTATGTTTACACTTATGCACCAGTTTACGGAGTATATTTTTGTGTTTATTCAATTTTTGTTTATCTTGATCTTTAAGAGGTACTTTTCCTTGTAAAACGTTATGAATACATTCACAAATACAGTTTATTTCTTCTTCATCACATGTTTTAAGTAACGCTTTTTGATATTTTGGTTTAAGCGTATGCAAAGCGCTTAGCAAATGTTTATGCGTTGTGAGTCGACGATGCATCATTTAGAAATGATTTGAATTGTTTGATTCTTGATGTATTTAAACTCTTTTGTTGGGACGTAGACTGTACAGTGTCCATTAAATGGGAAGACATTTGTCTTGATGCGACAAAAATCATTGGTATTCTGTTTTAAATCTACCATTAAATATCCATGCGCTTCTAAAGTTGCATCCCTGTAGGCATCTTCAATGAATTTTGGGTTATCTGGCGACACTTGTCGTGCTAAATATCTTATTTGAGTTTTATCTCGAGGGTTTTTAAAATATATTATATAACTTGAGTTTAAAGAAATGTCTCTTTGACCTTTACCCTGATGAAATAAATTTTGTGTTAAATAAAATACACTAAGATTCCTATGATGACTACCTTTTGTAAATATATCCACAATTCTTCCATCAGACTCTCTCATTAGATCATCAATAATAACAAGATGTGGGTTTTCACCATCAAACATATTAAGATTAGGAATTCCTTGATGATAGTTAACATTTGGTAAATTATATAAAGGTTGCATTTCATCAAAGCACCATGTGATCTGGTTAAAATCACAATTACATATTTTTTTAACTGATTTTATGAAATTTGTTACAAAATTTGACTTCCCACATCCACTTGGCCCTGCCACAATAGCAGTAAACGGATGGATAAAGTGAAACATTTCACACGTCTGGAGTTCAAAGGGATGAAATAAAAAATGAAAATGTTTTTGTAAAAATTAAGTATATATTGCTAAAATTATATTAAACATAAAATTGATGAAAAAAAAACTATTATTCATACGCATACTATTTCTAACACTATTAGTACTCATCAGAATTTTACAATCTTCTCAAATGTATGTTCACAGTTTTATCATTACTTATATAACATTATTTACAATCGAATAATTATAACTCTAACACAATTAGTACATCAGAATTTTACAATCGATACAAATTTTGTACATACACAGAAATAAAAATAAAAAGTTGACATCAACACTTAGCGTAATTTATAATGTCCCCAAGCCAATGTATCAATGTTGTTGTCCATAATACATCGTTTGGTATCATTATATGATAAAGATGCTTTATTTATTTTTTGTGTAAAAATAGTGTGTTTGATTGACTTAAATCGAAGCATACTACAATATTGTACATTTTTATTAAACAAACACGATTTGTAATTTTTCATATTCATTTTGTTGGTAACACTTTTGTTAACCCCTTTTGCCTTTGCTATAAATTTATCTTCTACTTCCAGGGCATACATTTTTGATCGCAACCCTACAAATTCCCTCAATACTTTACCATTATTCTCGTCTTTAAAAAAACCTAACTTTTTTTTATTTATGTTTGGATAACCGTAAATATTATTTTCTGGATAATCTGATGTATCAAAATAGTGAAGTAGATCTGGTTTTATATCCTCATAAAAATTGTCTGTAAAAATTTGATATATCAAACTATCGGTATCGGTGTACAATAACTTAATTTTATTTTTAAACTTTTTAATCATGTAGTTATAATGAAATTCATACATAAGGGTCTTAGATATATCTAAAATACAAAATCCTAAATAAATTGGCTTATCATAAATTAATTTTGTTTTTCGTAATTGTATTGCGACTAAATGTTCTGAAAATATTGATAAACTATGGAATTCTGGTTTTGCAATCAAATCCTGAGCACCTAAAACTTTACCACGATTATCCCAGTGAGTTAGTAGTTTAACGTTTACTCTTTTTTCAATATTTTCCATAGTCTTACCGAAGACAGAATTGTTCATTAATTTAAAAAAGTCTTTTTCAAAGTTTGATTTGGCTAACGTTCTCAAACTAGTATTTAAATCGATGTATTTCTTTAACCAAGAACTCTGTTTAAATTTTAAAATTCTATGTACTTTAATTAATATCATTCCCATTTCAATGCATTGTTTTAAATTCCTGTAGTGAATGATGTATTTATTTTTATTATTTAAATTAGGAACTAATTTAGTTTCTGTAGTATTACCCACACATATGTTTTCAGGACATAACGGAAAGTCAGAATGTAAATTATGAAGTTCATCAGGATATTCCAAATCAACTTCTAAAACATAACCAAAATCAGACGTATCCGACACATTATAATCCGTATTACAATTAACCCATTCGAAACCACCAACAGGAAGGGATTGGGACATTGCCCAACCATACAAATTATTCGCATCAAAATATGTTAGATATGAATTAGGTTTTTCACTATCATAATCCTCCATGAATTTGTTATTTGCTCTAGCAAAACGATTGCTACACTGAGATACACCCCCTCTAATACCAGCTTTAAAAAAAGCAATTTTGTCATAGTCCGTTAACAATTCTAATTCTATTTTCGTAAATTTTAACATTGCGTCCCAACTTAAACCTGGAGCAGTATAGTAATGGGCAGGATCTAATCCGTAAGTTTTAATACAAAGCTTTCTAAAGTTTTCGAACACATCGGTCAAAAGTAAAACATCAGTTTTTAAATACAAATTGGAATAATCAGACATACTACTACACTTAAAATGTTGCCAAATATCTTTTGCATGATTATAATCATCATTTGAAATATTCGAATCTGTGAGTGAACTATAAAACTGGTGTTGATCAGGAAGTGATGGATGTTTCAAGCAATCACTATTACGCATAAATTCATAAGGATAAATACCTTTCCGTCTTAAACGTAAAAAATCTTCATTATTAGGATAGTTTCTTTTTAGTTCTGTAAACTGATCATCATTAAGATTTTTAGCTAGTTGATCTAAACTACACGATAAAAATTTCAATGAATCTACGAATCTTAAAGTTACTGGTTGATTATTTATTGTTAACTGTTTTGAAAATGATATGTATCGTTCTTTATTTTGTGGAATAACTTCAATTTTGCCATCATCGAGGTTTAATGCATGGACAATAAAATGAGCATCGTAGTGACTGAGGTTATGTAAAAATATTGGAACATGACGAGGGGTTCTGAACTTAGAACTACACACTTGATGTGCAACACCCCTTAAACTACCAGTGTGCCAATCAAAATCGTAAAAAGGATCTTCATTTAACTCAGTTTCACAAATATGACATATGTTTGAATTTGAAAATTTAATTTTATCTTCATCTGATAATGGAACGGGGCATTTTTGGAAGCTATTTTTTTTAACTATTGTTTTCACATCTTCACAAAGGCGATTCATAAACACTTGTGCACAGTTTGGTCCACTATACGTCTCATATTTTGATAATCTGTTATCATATGAACATTTAATGTAATATCCGAAACTATACACTTCATGTTTTTGAATATTCATTGTACTAGGCTTGGAGGGATCGTTACTACATGATTCTATCGGATTCAAAAAGGCCTCAAAGTCTGCATAAACCACAAAGGGCATTTCCAACTTTTTTGTGAATTTATCAAATTTTAATTTATTATTTGATGTTGCGTTACCAAACCAATCCTTTTTGGAATTTTCACCTTTGGGTAATTCCGTACAAATGTGAGCGCAATCATATTGTTGATGGTTATTAAGTCTTTCCTCTGATGGGAAATGAATTAAACATGAATCGCATATATAAACTGCACGATGTTGACTTGATATTTGTGAACTAACTAATCGCGATAAGTTTTTAATAAAACAGTAATGATTGTTAGTACCATTTGATATATATAGTAGGTTGATATGATTAGGGGTACGACATTTTGTTAAGTATAAAGGACCTACAACAGAATTACACTTTTTTTCTTTATTATACTCTAAACCAAAAACATTTATACTAATATTGTTTAATTTCTCTACTTTTGATATATCTGCAATTTTAACCGGAAAAGAAATACCAGTAAATTTAAGTTTATTTCCATGAATTGTGTAAGATGTTACCCGATCTACACTTTTACATACAGGATATAAACCAGAGAGTAATGCCCATTTGAAGCACATATTATCATTATTTTTAACATTGATTACAGCTTTTTTTGATTTAATATCTTGAGGAAGATCGATATATGAACTACCACGTAGGGGGTTGAATTTGTTAACATTCATGTCTATGTATTTAATTTGATTAAGACTCCAACCACTATCTTTTTTTTCAAATTGACAAATTTTACCAACTACAGTGTCTATTAATGATGAATAAAAAATATTTAAGTCGTCACCCTGACAAATTATGTAATTAAACGTTTGAAAATCAAATGTATTCTTAATGTCTTTAGTTTGTTGTATGAAATCAGCATGCAATATGAAGTTTATTTTAAGAATTGTATGTTGTTGAATACATTCATTTATCAAAAATAAGATATCAATTTTTAATGAATTTAAAAACGATTCCGGTGTTTCAAAATATTGCATCGATTGAGTTGTTTTACTATTAATTCTATATGTTAAAATTCGGTTACCAAAAGCGGTTTCAACAACTGTTACATTTGTTAATGAACTATGTGATTTTAAAAGATTATTTTTATGAGAATTGCTTTTTAAATGGTTATTTAGATACCTTTTATTAATAAAAACATGACATGTGTCACATTCCACCTTATTGTTGTCCACGTTATTGGTTTCAATCGATGATGTAGAAGCTCCTTCATCAAATTTTGTTTTCTTGGTACTCATATTTTCATCAGTAGTGATACTTCGTTTGTTACCTCTTCCAACTTGTGGTTGACTGTAACAAAAAACAAGAAAATTATTAGATAAATCTTAAAATAAAACATTACTACAATAATATTTCTTATTGAGTTTGTACTTTTAATACTTACATCAACGTTGTTTCAACCATTGCACAGTGATTATACAACTCATCATCATATGATGAATCGAACAGTTCACGCTTCTCCATTTCATCACAAACTTTTGACATCTCCTGATCGAATTCACTGTCGAATGAGCACAGTAAGTAACAGTTAAGTGTCGGTAGACCAATGATACCCAATTTCAAATAATGTTCAATATTTATAGTCTAGCAAAGGATTAGAAAGACAGATAGAATCTAATGAGTACACAGAAGTAATTTAAGTAAACAGAATCACATTCACTAATCAGCTAATGGCTATCATTGTTAAAAAAGTATTTTTTAACGTTTTCACTTTCTGCTATTGTCTTTGTAATATTGTATACGAGGCCGTTTGTGTTGTCGTAGATGCTATCCTTATTATTCTTTACATAATATTTAATCCTCGTGGTAGCGTGCTTCCAATGATCGGTAGTTGGAATCTTACATAGCTTCTTCATATCGTACATTTCAATTTTTATGAGATGCGTCGCTTGGGCTCCGTCGTCAGAATTAGTAGAAATGTATGATACACCATCTCTAGCGGCTCGTGCCACGGTTGACGATAACTGTTTCTTCTTTTTTATTTTTGGCATCACTTCAAAAAAATTATCAATCGGTTGCGCTTGCGATTTCCTTTTTCCACCATCGCATGTGTTATTAATGACGATATCATCGCCCTCTTCTTCATGTTGAGGGGAGAGCGGTGAGTAGTAATACTGTTTATAGGTATTTTCATTATCGTCTGCGAAGCTGAATGATCTCTGCAACAACAGAGATATCATGTTAATATCAATTTGTTTACATTGTGATTACACACACACACACGTTAGGAAATAACAAAAGAACAACAAAAGATATACAAGTAAGTTTGTCAATAGAATAAACACTTACCTCCATGATTATTGATGCGCTGAAGTACCACAAACGAAGTATCGGTATACAATTCACTGTGGTCAAACGACCATAGACTGATTTCATGACTGCAACTGTTCGCTCTTATATAGCACCATTCTTATCTAAAGCAAATTCCTAAGTTCAACGAAACTGATAGTGACTCTATGAGTCAACAAAGTTATCGCACATTGTTCCCATCAGGCATCAGCTTGTTTTCTGAGTCACTCAAAAGAATGCGATATATTTACAAAAATCACTATAATTGAACATTCCTATGGCAACCATTGAACAGATTGGTACTGTAATAATCTGCTAATAGCAGTAATATCATGGATACACTTGAAGTACAGCAACATCTAAAAAAGATCCATCCCAGTCTAGAAAAAAATGTTTATGCTGCTAATAGACTACCTATGTATACCCATGTACCGACGTATATAATATGCAATTTGGATACGGATGATAAACCAGGCTCACACTGGGTAGCTGTACATATCGATACGAAGGGCATCGGTCAATATTTTGATTCATATGGACGAGGACCTACGCAATATTATCTCGAGATTTTAAAAAGGAATTGCAAAAGATGGGGCTGGAATGTTGATAGGATTCAGAATGATTGGACTTCAGTGTGTGGTGAATATTGCTTAATGTATTTGCTATATAAGTTTCAGGGATGTTCAATGCATAGTTTTACGAACATATTTACGGGGAACACACTGTACAATGATATTTTAGTGGATGAAATGTTCCGCACATATTTTGTAGAAAATAAGAAATAAAATGTTGTAATAAAATGAAGGAATGTGTTTTATTGATGATTCAGAAAAGCAGTTGAGGGTTAGCAATGAGTAATAGTAGATAAGAACGCCAAGGAATGCAAGGATTAGGCGAACAATGCATCGCTAATGAGGGTGCACGAGGTTGAATAGATAAGAGGATTAACAATGAAACACTAATGAGGGTTCGTAGCACCGGAAATCAATTAGATAAATCAGCTAATTGATTTGCACATCTCCGGAACCGCGCATCCTACGCAAAAATGGACCGCAGAAACGTGATCAGAGCACCCCAAAACCTTTTTTTTTTTTTTTTTTTTTTTTTTTTTTTTAGGTTTTGGGGTTCTGGCACACCCGCCCTCAGATCGGTGCGCCAGAACCAGCGTATCACTACTACTTGCGCGTTCCAATTGGTCGTTTCCTATGGAGAAGAACCGGCAAGAAACTCCACGGTTACTCCTTTTTAATTTGCAATAATAGTTTGTCGTAAGCCAATGGAGCCGTCCCTACATTCATGGGTGTTGTTTCCCGATAAGCCGTGGACCGCGCGTGCTCTTGGCTCGGCTCGCTGCGTTGGCCACGCGGCTTCCAACCACGACACAACGGGACAGGCTATTTAGACCAGCTATTAAGATCTAGACTAGGCAAATAAATAGAAATTACGCAGAAAAGGAATTGAAGGAGGTGGAGCGTGACATTTTTAGTTGAAGGTTTATTTATCGTTTACGTTCAGTTGACTGTTTATTTTAGATGCCAAGCACATTATACTACTACCTATAGTCGGACTTTTAATTAGCTGCAGTAAAACGACAGCTTATGTGTTGCCATTTTTTAACGAAATTTAAGTAGTGATGAGACAAAATAATCGATTCATATGTATGTAACATTCAGTTCAAAATCGATCCATATTAATTGATTTTATAAACTTTACTGAATGCGATACATGATGACTTTGGAGGAATAGGGACGTCGGCGGTGGACACTTCTTCGGGTTTGTTGCGGGGTAGGCCCTACGGGGGGGTTGCCATATTATGGAGGAAAATTGTGTGTCAGTCTGTCAAAGTGGTACAGTGTGATGACGTGCGTATAGCCGCAGTGAAAGTTCGGGTATGTAACAAAACTGTATTAATATTTTGCGTCTACATGCCGACTGACTGTGTAGCAAACTTACCTGAATTTACGCATTGTTTAAGTAACATTAATTCAATAGTTGAAGACAATAGTGATACAGAGGCTATTTACATTTTAGGTGATTATAATGCGCATCCAAAGGAACTGTTTTGGAACGAATTGTTTGATTTTTGTAATGATCGGGAATGGACATGTGTGGATATGAATATTTTAGGTGATAACTCTGATACATTTACTTTTGTCAGTGAGGCGCATGGGTGTGCGAGGTGGTTGGACCACTGTGGTCTGTGTTGTAACAAAGGCCGCTTTACCCTTTATTAACCGTGTTTGGGTAGATTACAATGTGCAGTGGTCTGACCATTTCCCACTTTTTGTTGAATGTAATTTGGGTAGGGTAATTTGTAAAAAGGAGGCTGTCCTTACTTTGACCAATAAGATCATATGGGGGGAAAGAACGGCAGATCAAGTTGGGGTATATTATCGTCAGTGTCACGCTCAGCTTCGGGAAATCGATTTTCCAGAAGAATTTTCACAATGTTGCGACGGTTACTGTTGTAATGATGCCCACAGGACCTTGTTAAACGATATGTATGTCAATCTAGTATCTATCCTGTCAGATGCCGCCATTGCTTCTTATGAGCGCAGGGGACCGCAGAGGAGAGGTGGATATATAGCAGGGTGGAATAAACACGTCGCTGGTTACCACAGGGAAGCCAGACTGAAATTTTTGTTATGGGTTCAAGCTGGTAAGCCGAATAGGGGTCAAGTGTATTGTGATATGTGCGAGAGCAGAACAGCATTTAAAAAACAACTAAAGTGGTGCCAGGATATGCAGGAGCAGATAAAAATGGACATTTTGGCCTCACGTCATACTGACAGAGATTTTAAGTTGTTTTGGAAGCAAACTGGGAGAATGAACGTTAGGCCTGGCTTTCCTGTGAGCGTGGATGGGGTCAGTGATCACGACATGATCGCTGATCTCTTTAAAGACCATTTTAAAATAACGCCACATTGTGATTCTATGGAACAGAGGCGTCCCTCAACTCTTGGGTGTAATGGTGCTGAGACTGTTACTCAGCAGCAAGTTGTGAGATTTACAGCAAAACATGTGAAAAAAGTTATTTACAGTATGCAACGAGGTAAGTCTCCTGGCTGTGACAGTCTCAGCATTGAGCATCTAAGAAATGCAGGAGTTCACATGCCGCGCGTACTCTCCATGTTTTACAATCTCTGTTTGTGTCATGGTTATTTGCCGGATGAACTTACCAGAACTATCGTTGTTCCGGTTGTAAAGAACAAGACCGGGGATCTATCAGATAGGAGCAACTATCGGCCTATATCGCTGGCTACGGTATTGGCCAAAGTGTTTGACAGCTTGCTTAATGACACCCTTAAAACTTACGTGGATTTACACGATGCCCAATTCGGCTTTAGAGGTGGACTTTCTACGGAAAGTGCTATCTTGTGTGTTAAACAGGCTGTCGGCTACTACACTGCGTGGAGTACGCCCGTATACGCGTGCTTTCTAGATTTATCGAGAGGCTTCGATACTGTTTTGTACGATAGACTGTGGATGAAGCTGGAGAGCGCTGGTGTGCCGGCAGAGGTTGTCTCAGTGTTAAGGCATTGGTATCGGTGCCAGCGAAACCAGGTACGATGGGAGGGGGCTCTCTCCCAGGAATATGGCATGGGGTGTGGTGTGAGGCAGGGGGGCATTACTTCTCCTCTGTTGTTCAATCTGTACGTTAATGACCTCATCTGTGAGCTCAGCAGTACTCATGTGGGTTGTTTCGTGGATGGTGTTAGCGTCAATAACATCAGTTATGCAGACGACATGGTACTGCTGGGCCCATCGGTGGGCGCAGTTCGTAAACTTGTGGCAATCTGTGAGGCGTACGCGGCGGAGCATGGGCTGAAATATAACTGTAAAAAGAGTGAGGTTCTCGTTTTTAAGAGTGGAAAACGGGGTCCGCTTCATGTTCCGCCTATTATGCTTAATGGTGCGGCTCTGGCAGTGGTGAGCAGTTTCAGGTATCTGGGGCACATTGTGACAGACGATTTGCAGGATGACGCTGACATTGAGAGGGAGCGTAGAGCATTGGCAGTCAGGGGGAACATGGTTGCGCGCAGGTTTGCTCGCTGCTCGAGGGAAGTAAAGATAACTCTTTTTAAGGCATATTGCCAGTCCTTTTACTCGAGCAGTTTGTGGATAAACTACACTCATCGGGCTGCTAATGCTCTGCGTGTCCAATATAACAACATTTTCAGGATGCTGATGCGGTTGCCTCGCTATTGTAGTGCGTCCGGTATGTTTGCGGAGGCGCGAACGGACGGCTTTCATGCGATTGTGCGCAAAAGAGTAGCTTCATTGTCACAGCGTGTTCGAGGCAGTAGCAATGGCATCCTGCAGATGATTGTATCGCGTGCGGGTTGCCCTATCCAAAACAAATGGATGCGCATTGTTTTGGGCGCTCACTGACATTAATTCTTATTTTATTATTTTGATTTTGTTTTTTATTCTTATTTTATTATTTTGATTTTGTTTTTATTGTAAATTATTTAATGTAATGTAATGTTAGTATTTTGTGAATTGATTTTATTTAATTTTGTGTAATGTCATTGTATTTATGTGGCAATTGATTTTAATTTAATGTGTTATATGGATTGTAGTTATCTGAAATAAATGAATTAATAATAAAATAATAAAAGAGGATAATATAAGTTTACAACAAAACCATTGAGCAATGACTAATTACCTACTGTTTTGTCATCACTATCAGTGATCGGATTGGATTTATAAAAAACATTAATTCTAATCACAAACATATCTTTTAGATATTCTTATTTTTTAAGTTTTGGTGTTTTGCAAAAGAATCCTTTATAGTAAACGTTATTCATAATGAAAACTTTAATTTAATAAAAAAAAATGATTTCTTAGATCGATATACAAGGAGTTTTAGAGTCAAAATTGAAACAAAATTATCTTCAGTAGACTATGTATTTACGCTGATTTGAAACTACATATATTTTAACAACATATTATTTTCATCCGATCAATACAAAGAATGTTTGATTGTTTACGGTTAAATCAAAATTGGTCAATCTCGAATATCTAAATTAAAATGATGTTTCATTGCGTTTTAATATCATCACTAGTAGAAATAGTGTGGCGACATTTTTTAATGAAATGACAGTAAGAAGTGTCATTTTACTGCAGCTAATCAAAAGTCGGAGTATAGGTTATTTTTCCATAACTTAAGGTAGTTTAAGGTATTTACTTCAGGGTTTTATTAATTAATTAGGTGCAGAGTGGCAGGGACAGCGACGCGCAAACTGTAAGTTCTAGCGTAGAAAATTTTCGTTGGTTATTTATTTAAAAAAATCTGTTCCATACATTTAGACCGCGTAGGTATTGCACTTGTCTATGAAACAGCAGATTATTTTTTATATTAACCGAAAAAAAAGGGTTCTTTTTCGTCGATTAATTAAGTTTGTCCTAATTTAAATCGTGGTGAGTAATAATTTGTACTAAATACTTACATATGTTTTCAAATAGGGAATGTTTCTAAACACATCTCATCATCATCTTAATAAAAGAAAAAGCTACTTAACAGACCTAAAGCGACCCACAGAAATAAATCACAAGTTGATTTTATTTTGTTTAGAAACATGGGAATTTGTAAACAAAAGCAGTACAAATTATTACTCACCACGGTTTAAATTACGACAAACTTAACTAAATTTTGAAGCAATTCAACAGTGTTCATCTCGATACGGCGGCAGCTAACATCAATTTGTTTTAGCAACAAGAGGAACATAATTTCGGTTTAACTCAATAAACTGCTCCAAATTCGATTCACTAGAAATAGTCCGTCTTTGTTTGTTATAATGTAATTCGCGCCCATCCAATGACGATTTGTAATGATTTTAATGTACGAATGATGCCCTTGCAACTGTTCACTAACCGACATAAATTGAAACGCGGCGAAATTTGGAACAAATTTTTTTAAAGACTGTGTTTGACATTTCGTTGACATTTTCCGCTGCATGCAGCGCCACTCTAAATGTCAAGTTATGCTGGTGAGCCGCCACATGCGATGTATTGTTCACGCCCCCTAAGTCCTGGACTATTGTACTCAAGTGTATTATAATTGCTGGTTATTTATTGTGGCGCGACGGGGGACAATTCTGCTACATAAAATTTGCTTCAACTTAAATAAATTAAGCTCTTGTTAGAATGAGAAGTTATTTTCCAGCGTCATTTTGGAATACATATTAAAATTTTATATATTGCTGCCATTCGAGTTGTTATTTAATATATTTTTTAGATTTATTTAAGAAACGCGCTTTTCTGCCTTATCATAATTTTCTTTACACAAGTGAAGATGCTCTTCCTATTCCGACTCATAGCGTTCGTATTTTAGTTTTATTTTTATCATCCATTTTATCATTATATGGGGTTGGGTAGGTACACTTTCATTCCTTTATGACTTGTAACCGTCACATAAACACCTTTATTTTCCTTTATGTCTTTTCAGAAGATATCTATGTGAAAACTTTTGGCAGCATTTTCACGATTTTTTGAATACGCTGGAAGGCTGCCAGATTTCGGCGTTTATTTCGCGCGCTCCGTCCAATGCACACAAGCCGTCCATCAATTAGTTACAAATAGTTTCTGTATTGTAGGTACATATGCGAGGCCCCTGTAATCCAGCGTCAAATTCAATCTGGTAACAAAATTTAGTCGACGGTTAATCCGACATGCTTTGTCGCGAGAGCCGCCATATGGCGTCTTACAATTTTTTTGTCACCATCCAACACAATAGTAGATTTAGACGTATTTGATGACGTTTGAGATTTCACGGGGGCCGCTAAATATAAATACAATTGGTGTGAAATTACAACAAAAAATAATGATCGTATTAATCGGTGAATTGTTGAGCTGCATTGTATGAATTGTATCAATGGAGTTTGTTATTCTTCGCTCAGAAATATTGTGGATTTCGGGTGTGAAATTACGGTCGATATATGCTTTCTGTGTATAATTTGAGGTGATTTTAATAAGGAAGGATTTAGATGGTTCATTTGCTAAAGTATTTAGACTAAATATTGTTGGAGATAATTTCAATCTTATTATGCATGGGGCTGCTCTTGTGTACCTAAAGCTGTTTTTAATGGAATTTTTACCGTAACAATCTGTTTAATATGATTTACCTTTTCGTAGAGGCTTTTCTTGGAAACGCGACAGGCATTAGAGGTGATTCAAATTCAGCTATTGTTGTGCAAATCTCCGCCAGGGGGCGCCTGCTACGGCTGTTGATTACGGACACGGAACAGAATTAAGATTATTTGGAAGAATGGCAGGAAACGCACGAAGGGAGTTCAAGTTTAGAATTATATGAACGATGGGTGAGTTAGGCTTATTGTTACGGAAAGTGGAAATCGGATTGCAATGAATATTGTTAACATATCATTATTTTTCTCGTAATATATTTCAATGACTGCATTTCCAGGAACACTTTTTTAAAAGTCACAACCTTATCTTGTTTTCCCAGGCACGCATTTCGAAGACCAATGTATGAATGATGTGCTTTTCTCAGCTATCTTCAATCTTCTGAGGTTCTTAGAAAAGGGGGCTGATTTAACGTCAACATAATACAAATCTTTATTATAAATTAAAGTCGCTTTTCGTGTCTGTCTAGTCTATTTGCCCCCGCTTTTAAATTTCGCAATGGATTGATGCAGTTCCAGAAGGTTTATGTTGTACAACACAATAATAAGCACACTTCCCGTGACCCAAATGATAAATGATAAATTATTTATTTTCTGTAAGTATATATGTTTGTACAAACACTTTTACACGTCAATTATATTTTTTTAAACTAAATGAGCTCGGTGTTTCCTATCTGACTATTCTGAGAAGAAAGGCCGAAACAAACTCAGAGGTCACAGTCTCTTTTAAAGTCCAAGGGTTGGCTTTTACCTTGGTCAGAAGCTAAGCATTGTCATACAACGTAGTAATACCGCCAGTCTCTTGGGTACATTACCAGTCGACACCGATGCGGAGCAATATTTCGACGCAATACTTTAGTTTTTTTAATAGATTTCGTTAGATTAGGTTATTATATTTTTATCTTAATAATTTATATTTTAATAATAAGTAATAAACATACATATAATCAAGAAAATGTATAATACAAATAAAATAGTGCATGTGGTGTTAGCCTGTAAGTGATTGTTGCACTTATAAATGTATATCGTGTACTTTTAAATGAAATGTAAGTAACGTGTAAACAATTGTAGGCTAACCTAAAAAAAAAACTCGATGTTTAGGTATGTCAAGTTGTAAAACCTTGCAAAACGGATGGGGCGCTAGTCAACCATTAAACAAGTGAACAAATGAAACAAAGTTTTAGTCGCAGGTTTTATACAAATAATGACAAAGCTAAAAGCCTACCAGCCAGCACCACGCTATTAATCACAATTTGAATCATTTAAGGTACCGTCCTCACCTGCTCCCTTTAAACTATCTAGGATCGTATTATGCTCTGTCCGGAACAGGAGTCTCTTGCCCGCGTCAACTATAGACGCGGGCAAGAGACTCCTCTGGTCACGTGAAGAGTCAACTGACTCTTCACGTGACCAGAGGGCTGGCCTATTTTTAGCCCGAAGAATAAGCATTGCCATCCAACGTGGTAATGCTGCCAGCCTTTTGGGCACTTGTGCCATTGATCCATGCCGCGGACGAAGTTTTTGATGCCCAATGAGCTCCTGTCTTTTTCTTTACCTTTTTTTATATATACTTGTATATACTATATTTTAGTGTTAAATTGTAAAATAGTAACATTGTAAGATAAATAATTGAATCATTTTGAAGAATATTGCTAATCCATTGCTTCATATGTTCGAAAAATTTGTCTGCTCAGTAACGTAAATAACGCAATGAATGTTGTTCAACTGTCAAAATTAAAGCCATCGCTACTGATAGTATGTTAAGTAAAATACCCCGCTGTATTAAAACTAAAACTATTTCCACCATGGAATGCAGAATAACTCCTCGTAGTCATGACGCGATGACGTGCCAAGTCGGTTTGATGCAAATATCGCGAGCCAGCCGGACGGCGTACATCACGGTGTTTTATGGCCACCCTACGTGTTTGTTTACAATCCATAGGTAGATCTGCTGGATAGCTGGCACCTTGTGTAGGTACTTATTGGGGATTATTGAAGCCAATATTGTAGCTTGGTTGTAGGTAATATTTTAGAGAAATTATGTGTAAAGTATGAAGACATAGTTTTGAATGTTGAAATCTGCAATGCTTAAATAACATAAAAGATAGGCTAAAGGGGCAAGAGAAGATACTAGATCAGCGGGATTGTCCGAAAGGGTTACCGCTGGCCCGGAACATAAAGGTCTAAGGAAGGAACACGGGTGGGTTTTAGTCAGTAAGAGACTGACACTCCCTTCCGCTCCACCCGCGGGAGCGGGAGGAGTCATTTGATGATTTCCCATACGCAAAAAAAAAAAAATTAAAGGCAGCAGGTTGACGGGTAAAAAAAATCAAAATTTTGGCGTTCCGAAGATGAAGCAGATTGCATTTCAAATTTTTTTACGTTTTATATAATTATGTACCTACTTAATTAAGTGAAGGGATACTTACCTAAGTATTCTACTAATATGACTCCCGCTATTTATGTGGGCAGGTTAATGATTTTACTAAAAGAACTCTTCTATAAACTTCCATAATCGGTTTAATATTGAGGTCCTGCCGCCTGTGATACAGGTTTATCCTAGTACAGGCATCTAACACTATATTATATACCTACCTTATTCTATACGTATAATTAAATACCTTAGTAAATTATTTCTAAGATTTTAGCGTTCACATTTCACCAATTTTCAATTCACGTTCACATTTTACCAATTTTAATGCTGAATAAATATTTATTATTATGTATTATAATAATCTGAATCAACACCGTATAATAAAAATAAATTCACCAAATAAATTTAAATATTTCATCCGTCAGGCGCATGGCCCTAAAATAATAAATAAAATTTACGCAAACCTTATAAGAATAATGTGTCCCGTACCCATAGGAACCAGGGTCATCACTCATCCGCAGATCTTTTCTAATTTCACAATTTATCCGCTGCAAGTGAAGACACGGAAGCCCTAGTGGTGTATATAAATCACGTTTGTGTAGCTCCCCTAGACCCTGATCCTCACGCGATCCTTACGACAAGGAGGAGAGGTTTTAATTGTGAAGGTATGTACTTGAGGGAATGTTAATGGGCTAGATAAATTAAGAAAATGCCCTTATTAAATAGTGCTCTTTTTTGAACAATTTATGGGCATCTTATTTTTTCAATTTTTCCAAAATCTTAACACGATGACCTCACGCGAAAACTGATCATTCCGTATGATCAGGACTTTTATGGTTTTAAAACGAAAGTCTGAAATAAAAATAAACCAGCTATAACTTTATTTCACAAGAAATTGGTAATTTTAATTTTTGGACATTATTATGATTTGGACATTATTATAGTAATCCAAAAAATATTATGTACACGATATGTACCTACTATTTGCATTTTGCATCATTCATTCATCATATTCCGACCCCTGTTCAGTTTATGATCCTAAAAAATGGCTATACTTTGCACCCTAAACGATGGCTGTGAAGTTGACTGAACGCACACTATATCTCGAATAATGCCAGTAATATGTCAGCGAATTTGCTTGGCTAACCCATTTTCCCAGATAGAGAGATCCGACCCTTTGAAATGTTTATATACCCATTTCCTAATACTTTCTTGGACTGGATCTACTTATTATCTTTAGATAACTTCAATATTACCATAAATTATCCACATCTACAAACTAGCTTTATATTTAAATCACAGTATACAAAAAAAAAAAATCATAGCTTCTTGCACCTTGTATATTCAAATATTTCCTAACAGTTTATCTTAGTTCTCCCAAAGGAAAACCTGAGAGAAAATCTAGATAACGAAAGAGAAATATTTATGTTCACTTATTATGCTAATGATTACAATTTTTCCTGAAGAATCTAGACTTCCGTAAGTGCTATGAGTTTTTAATTATGACTAGAATCGTGCGTCAAGACGAGTGATGAGATGTAGGTACAGACGCCAGCACATCAAGCTACTACAATCTGTCAAATTTCTTTAATAGATTTTCAACTTTACCGCTGAAGCATAAGTTTCAACGTTGATTCTGTCACCGAATTTCAGACACTCAAAACATTCGAATAGCCGATTCCTATAATTCATGGACCGTTCAGCGGTGCTATTCTGTAAAAATCTCACCGTGAACACTAATGTGAAGTGAGCGTGGAGTGAGCTGTCAATAGTGTCAATTCCTAGCAAAAACAAACTCACTCTAGACCTAAGTTTTCACGGTGAGATTTTTACAGAACCGACCGGCTGGTTATTGGTTAAAATTAAGACTCTTGTATCTACACCAATAATGAAGAAAATACCTCATATGGCCTAGTAGACCCCTCCCATATGGAAGTAGCCATCACAGGTAAAATTAGCTTACGAATCTATTTATATCCGCAGTTTGCCAATAAAAAATGCTAGATACCATTGGTAAAAACGATTCGAGCATATAAGCTTATGGAAATGAATGTCTCAATTTAGCATCATATATCTTTGTACGTGTTTCATAGTTTCGTGTGGGAACAAATTCTGATCATAGCCATCCATCAGACCCTTTTCTGTTTAGCATACGTATAGCATCGCTCAGCGCCATTCGCATACTCCCACACACTTGGCTCCAAATGGGCCATTATAAGAGTGCTTATTGCTATTGCTAAGGGAAATATTTTATGCATACTTAAGTGAAAGAGCTTCTAATATGGCTATCGAGTTTCCTTTGATATTATTTCTGTTCATATATTTCAATAAGTAGATACCATCTTCAAACTGTCATGTTCTTAAAAAAACCGACTAAGTGCGAGTCAAACTCGCACACGAAGGGTTCCGTATCAAAAGGAAAAAAAAAACGCTCTTTCAAATTTAACTTCATTTGATACCTAATTAATTCTTTTGTTATTATAGCGGCAATAGAAATACACACTCTGTAAAAATTTCAACTGTCAACCTATCACCTGCCAACCAAACTGTTCATGAGAGACAGTCCGCTGACAGACGGACGGACGGACGGACAGCGGAGGCTTAGTAATAGGGTTCCATTGGCTCCCTTTGGCTACGGAACCCTAAAAACAACAGTAAGATGTTAGGTAACCTTTTATGAAATTGAAGAACCATGATATCAGATCGTAAACGGGCACTGATGATCATAAGACTGCAAATAAAAGCTACAAAGGTCTAATGCCATCTTCACGTTGATTTTCAGATGAGTTGGTGATCGTAGCTTTACATGCACGGTGGCAGGGACATGACAACATCGAGCATTCAGTACATGATTCAGGATCTCCGCTGCATTGAGATTGAAATTTATCGACGGTTATTGAAAAAAAAAATTGAACACTTTTGTGTAAACCGTTGTGACCTACCCTGTATTATAGTAGCACACAAGACCAGTGGCCCATCTTGCATCAGCAAATAATGCGTGACCGAATATATCACATACTTAACGCGAAGACTCAAAAGTCCTGTGCATTGCTGGGCCAGCACGTAAAGTCGTAGCCCCAGAGCCGAGGCCATTCCTCTCACACGATTTACGTCCGAAGCGTGCACCACGCGCCGTCAGCAACTCGCGTCTACACTGAGAGATGTGCTGCATCCCTAATTGTTTTATTATCACTTGTCTAGTAGAAGGATTGCTGTTTGTGCTCTGCAATTATTTCTTTATACTTTTCTTTACATGTTTTCTGAAGTCAGTAAGGACAATTTTCTCGAATACTGCCAAGATCTTGGAATTTTTCAAACGGATGTTTGATAAGCAATGATTATGAATCCGTTGATGATCATGTATGTTTAACATAATTATCCACATTATCCACTACTATTTCCTTTATGTTGTTTATCGTAACTTGATGCATCCATTTCCTTTCCGTAGATTGATTCGCGCAAGACGGGAAAGGGGAAATCGATCAGTCATAACAGAATTTTTCGCATTAAACCTCGCCTATCTTTTGCCACTATTTTATGCCAATGAATACGTTATGTTATCAATAAGGATAAGACAAAACACCATATAAGCTTTAAGAACTTTCAAATGTTCCAGAGTCCATTTTGGACGTGTTCTAAAATAGGTAACTGCCTTTCGTAGAGGTGTCATTTTCTCTCATAAACTGTTAAAATTCATCGCAAAAAGTGGTCCCCCAATATGAACATGGCAGTGAATCTACGGCACGGAGCTTCCTAATTTCGTTATTTATCGCTTTACGGAGAGACGCAAAAATGTCCGGCGCGCGACCCTTTAAATCATACGCAGTCCTTTTAATTGAGAAAAATAATATTACCTTCCACTAAACTGGTTTGGAATGACTTAAGAATTTTCCCTGGTCTGAATATTAAATGTTTTCTGAAGAAAAACTTCCATTAATTTAGAACTGGACGTAAATAACATAAGTGCTGTAAATTCCAACGCCAGCCATTCTTTAAAAAAGTTAAGTAAAGTAGAGCAGGCTTATGGAATTTATGCGAATAATCACGGTTATGGCATAATGAAGTGAATTCAGTTTTATATATGGAGGAAAAGTCCATATAACTCAAACTTCTTCATGGAATCAACTTTTTAAAACAATGGCTTTCAGTGAAAATTAGTTGACTTTTTAACAACCAAGTTAGAGCTGATACATCATATTTTCAAAATTTGTTTACTAGGTATATGTTTTAATCTAGTCGAGGTTACATGGACTGCTGTAGTTATGCTACTGACAGATAAGTAGATACTTTCCTATATTCCAGTAAAGAAAAAAAAAACCCAAAACAAAAAATCCATTAGCCAAACAAAACATTTTTCATCAGCTACAATCATAGGAACATTAATTCTCTGTCATAATTATCTTCTTTACAAACACAGATAAGACCTCAAAAACAATAGCCAGTTATCACTCCGTACAAAATAAATGCAGACAAGATTTACAAGCCGTTACTCATAAAATATATGGTTATACTTACCCGACACTGGCGCATACCATATCTCGGTTAATTTATCATCTACCGCAAGAAATTGATATATGCACCCAGCCCGCATGCCGTCAGATCGTCTACATACATTCTGGACTTGTTACACGAACTTAACCTTGAGGAACACAATGAAACATTGGAGGATAATCAACTTTAGACGAGTGAAAGTAGAATTGAATTTTGATTGGGAGGTTTTAACCGTAGGGACTTGTAAGAAGGCCCCGTGTGGTGCCAAAGCTCAACGGGTGGTAAACTTCTTATTTGCATATGTGTTTGTTTTATAATAACAAATCAAAAATGGTCGTACGCTTATTAGTGAGCGGATGTTTGCCGTGTTACTTTTATTGAAACATGCTCTTTCCGACTCCTATAGGGATATTTATGGATAGTTTGATGTTTATCGTGGAATCATGCGCAGCGTGATCAAGGTTTCATGTTAATGTGTGGTGAAAGAGTTTTTACTTTGGGAAAGTTAATAATAAACTTATAGGAATTTGTCTGAATATTTTGTAACCAATGAATTCTGCTACTGACAATTCCACTACAAGAAGAACCAGCACTAGCTTACTAAAAAAATATAAATTGGTTTTGATTAATTTAGGAAGCCATTAGGATTGGTACTGCCCAAATTAAAACATCCATTTCAAAGCAGTCAAGATAACTGCATCCTTCAAACAATCAATCAGCGGAAGGAACAGCTAGAGGTCCTAAAACTGGCCTTTTTACGAAAAATATTTTCAAATTATCAGCCAAACGAACAAACATAACTCTTTTAGCTAAAGGAGGAAAGGATCCCATCCCCCATAAAGCAGGGGCACGCACCTACTGACGAGCGCGTGCGTGCACCAGAAACCTGAGCCTTCGTAAAGAGAGCGATTATTACAATGAGTCGGCAACCGGTGTTATTTATGTGGGAGTCGTGAATCCATCCGTGCTGTGTTCTCATTGTAACACAAAAGGTTTGTATAGGGAATAGGGATAATAGGGCTGAATGGAAAATTATTAAGGCTGGTGGGTGAAATTGGATGCAATATATCTTGGCTGATAGACGAGATGATCATGATGTTATGGTGATGATGGTATGTGTGATTATATTAAAAGAAAGTGAAAACAAACTGATGAAGAATTCGACCATTGTTTTGTATGTCAATTCCCCTAATTTTAACAACGTTCACAGTCTGATCTCAGTTTCAACATGTCAAAAATACCTTTAAATTTCCTAAATTTTTGACTTTGATTGTCGCTGAGATGAGATTGCGACTAGATTTTTAACGCTTTTAATTACGAAAACAGGCCATCTACATTTGGTTTGACTATTTGAGCCTTTGGATACTGTTGATTAATCTGTAAAAATCTCACTGATTTAAGAATGTAATGTAACTAATGTAATCTCTAAACTTAGGCGAAGTGAGCTGTCATTCCACCTGATGCTCTAGGGATATACTTTGTCAGCTCACTTCACAGTTTTCAAATTGAGATTTTTATAGAATAGATCGGCAGGTCTTATAGTCATATTTACAGTTCTCACAACACCATAATAGTTTTTAAAATTATTCTTAATCCAGCATGGGTCATCAATGCTTAGCAGGAAGATACACAACATGATAGTATGTTTGCCCAACAGCGTCATAATAATAAAGTTATAATAAAGTTATTTACGCCTTATTCTATAAAATAAAGGCTTCATATCACTAGAAAACTTGCCTTAACGAGGTAAAAACAACGCGCTATTATTAAAGCAGGAAAGACAGGAAAAAATGGTTGGCTTTAAAAATATCTGAAGCTCGATCGTATACTATAAATTCAATTAAGTACATGTTATAACATTGTTGTGATCATAAAGTAAGTGTAGCGAAGGCCATAATGTTCTCTATTTAACTGTTCGTAAAGACGAGAATAGCGTGTACATTGTAAGCTTGCAGGGTTCAGTAACTGGTGGTTCGAAGTTGCGGTTTTCCGTATCCTAGATAATTTATTAGATTATCAACGGCTCGCGCACTGCAGTGCATTCGCCGATGATTAATAGTAGCGGAGAGTTTCCAGAGCGAGCTTTAGTTTCGAAAGTTGGAGAGAATTTTACATGAGATCAAACAAGAACATAGGAAAAACTATGCAGTGACTTCTTTGAAATCGTTAAGAGTTTACATTCTGGTCGTAGTTCGTATACCTACTATTGGGAAAAGTTTGTAAGGTATTTTTTCCCATAATCAGTTTATTTCTTTCCTATGTTTTGAACGAATGTAATACTGGTTAGGCTAGAATTGATTGAAGTTTCTTTTCTTAATTTACTCAAGCGAAAATGATCCTTTGTCTCAATCCAGCGGGCTAATTGCATAACACACTAACAGTAGGAATGGCTTTCATATTGATAGTTCAACAACATTCATTGCATTATTTACGTTATTGAGCGGTAAAATTTTTCAAACATATGAAGCAGTGGATTAGCTATATCCTTCAAAATGATGCAGATTGTGGTTGATAGTATGTTGCGCTATTAGAGTGCAGTTATGAGGTTACTCTGTGTGCCAAGTCCATTCAGCCATTTACACTTGATTGAATATGAATCTTCTTGAGGGGCCCGTGGCTAATTAATAACAGCCGCACAGGTCGATCGATCAGGTTAAGCTACGCTTGCCGCGGTTGGTCTGTGGATGGGTGACCATCTTTACATACCGAGACCCCTCCGTGCCTCGGAAAGCACGTTAAGCCGTTGGTCCCGGCTTTCATTCGTGGATCTTTGACAGTCGTTACGGGTAGTCAGAAGCCCGAAAATCTGACAACCAGTCTTACCAAGGGGTATCGTATTACCCAGTAACTGGGTTGTGGAGGTCAGATAGGCAGTCGCTCCATGTAAAATACTGGTATTCAGCTGCATCCGGTTAGACTGGAAGCCGACCCCAACATAGTTGGGAAAGGCTAGGCAACTGATGATGATATGAATCTTCAAAAACATTTACATTTACAAAATCAAAAAGATTTTGCCAAGTTCTGATTCGACCTCTCGTCTCAACAGAGGACACTCATCCTCCAACGAGACGCATGAATCAGCATCGTTTAGCTGAACCACACCACTTTTGTTAGCTCAACGACCCGGCGCAAGTCGCAACGTTTCCATCAGCGTGTCACTTGAGAGCAATGAGCATGATATGCTCGAACTGCGGCAATCAAGACTCCAGAACTTGTAAGCAAAATGACATCACAAACAAATGGCTGTTTTTCGCTGTTAGATTTGTGTCCTTGCTTGTGCTCTCGATGCAAGTGGAATAAATATAGCAATGCATTTTTTACTCTTCCTCGCTGGAAGAGTAAAAAAATGCATTTGGATGGGTTGGTAGAAAACGATTTCAACCAATTAATGTTTCCGCATTTTTATTAAACATATCCTTCATGAAACCTAAAGAAAGTTGTATACACCTGGCAGGACTTCGACGCGCAAAGTTAAACCATAGATTCAGCACAAAAAGAAAAAACTGGCCAAGTGCGAGTCGGACCACAAGGCAAAAACGCCGAAGAAAACACGTTTGTTGTATGGGAGCCCCCCTTAAATATTTATTTTATTCTGTTTTTAGTATTTGTTGTTACAGCGGCAACTGAAATACATCATCTGTGAAAATTTCAACTGTCTAGCTATCGCGGTTCGTGAGATACAGCCTGGTGACAGTCAGACAGACGGGCAGTGAAGTCTTAGTAAAAACTGGCCAAGTGCGAGTCGGACTCCCACACGGAGGGTTCCGTACCACAAGGCAAAAACGCCGAAAAAACACGTTTATTGTATGAGAGCCCCCCTTTAATATTCATTTTATTTTGTTTTTAGTATTTGTTGTTATAGGGGCAACAGAAACAGAACAGAAATTTGTGAACATTTCAACTGTTTAGCTATCACGGTTCATGAGATACAGCCTGGTGACAGACAGACGGACGGACGGACAGACGGACGGACAGACTTTTTGGTTTTTATATAGGGTGGCAGGGTCATCTATGCGCAACCATGAACGCAGGTTCATGGTTGCGCATATGACCCTGCCACCCTATATAAAAACCAAACAGTTACTATGACACTATTAAACTAATAGAGATAACTGGTGACATCTTTGTTAAGAATGCGCCTAGAAATGAGCACAGCAGGAAGTTTACCTTAGTAGAAAACCACAAAGTAGCTTTAGCATCATTTTGCATCTAAGTAAAGTGTTTATTACGCCGTATGAGGTCCTAATTGTCACAGCTTTGGCACTAGCTTACCTCGTCGAACAATATAGGAAATATGCAGAAGGTAAGCGCGAGCGCACGTACAAAAATATAACAAAGAGGAAGGCAGACTGAATACCTGAAGAATGCAACGCACTAAATATGTAACATAGTATCAATCACCAGCGGGATTGTCCGAAAGGGTTACCGCTGGCCCGGAACATAAAGGGCTAAGGAAGGAACACGGGTGGGTTTTAGTCAGTAAGACACACACACACACACACTCCCTTCCGCTCCACCCAGAGCGGGAGGAGTCATTTGATGATTTCCCATCCTAAAAAAAAAAGTATCAATCACAATCTAAATCATTTTGAAGAATATTGTTAATCCATTGCTTTAAATATTCGAAAAATTTGTCTGCTCAACAACGTAAATAACGCAATGAATATTGTGTGCTACCCAATTATCCCACA
Source organism: Mesoligia furuncula (assembly GCA_916614155.1). NCBI lineage: Eukaryota > Metazoa > Arthropoda > Insecta > Lepidoptera > Noctuidae > Mesoligia > Mesoligia furuncula. Next base: position 8,859,322 of record OU744794.1, read on the forward strand.
GGACATAACTTATAATGTTATTGATGCTACCACCATTCCAAGCATTACGAGGGCGATGAAATAAACGATAACTTTTCACGCCCTTTGAGGGAATTCGCAAAGGTGACTTTGAATGTTAGGCATTTGCTATTTGTGTTTCCCTGCAGAATTGCGAGTAGACAGAAATAGATGTAAAACAAATAAACATCCTACTTATTGAAACTTGCTCTCAAAACGGTAAAGGAAAACATCGTGAGGAAACCGCATGTCCTAGAACCAAACATTCGAAGACATGTGACATCTACCAACCCGCACCGGGCCCGCGTGTTAGATTACAGCCCACGCCCTCTCTAAGAGATGAGGCCTGTGTCCCAACAGTGGGAACATTAGGCTGATTATGATTGAAACTCTGGTAAGACCGCTAAATCTCCAAGTGGGCGCCCTTGGTGGAAGGATTCGCTTACTTATAACCTATGCATGGCCAGTAAAATGCCTCGTTAGCTATAGTTTATAGACAGTTGAGATTGGCCTGTTTTTACTTCGAATTTAAAGACAGGATTACTTCAGGTGCGGTTTTTAGAGGATATATTATTATATATAGGATAGACTGGAGATGCAAGACAGAGATTTATAAAATATTCTGTGTTATGTTGTAACTTGGGAGATAAGCTACGCACAACAGAATACAAATTGATTTTTTGCAATTTTTTGTGAGCATATTCTTATTGTGTCACAAAAAGTAGGTCTTCTGCATCTTCTTATTTCGCGCTCACAGCCCGTGTGGTGTCGTCAGTCGATCTGTCTGTCAGCATGCGCACACGCCGGCCGGCGGCGACCACTAAATACGTCTGCGCCAACGTTACTGTTTCCGATACTATTTCCATTTGTTGTTGTTTCCTCGATTTCTTACTACAAGCGATAGAGGAAGCTTTACGTCTATTGGGATATTTATTTGGCTGTTATTATGTGCGGTAGGTGAGGGGACATCAAAACGTTGGGAAATATTTTGTTTGGGAATTGACTTTTGATCCATTTTGATTACAATTCTTTTATTTTTAAGATCTCCGGTAATTGTTATGGTTGTTTAAAGTTATTGGTTCACATTTGGAAAAACTGATAATAAAACTAGAGGATAAAATCCGGTAGGAGGTGTGATCCGGTAAAGAGCAAAAGTTGTCGACATATTAGCTCCCAGAACAAGCAAGCTGAAGCGGGCTATAAAACCGATGACAGTTGGGGTAGACGTGTTCTAGAGTGGAGACCGCGAATCAGCAAACGTAAGGTAGGGCGGTGGAGCGACGAATTTCGCAGGGTGGTTTATAGGAGCTGGATGAGAGTTGCCGAGAGTCGAGGTGTACAGCGTGCAATTTTTTTTCTTTTCTTAAAAAACGTTGCCCCACACTAGGAATTTCTCCTGTATCGTGGGTGCGTTTACAAACATTTAAACTCACATACACAAACAGCCAGACCCGGAACAACTACTTGTAGGTCATACAAATATTTGTTCCGTGCAGGAATCGAACCCGCGACACGCGGCGCAGCAGTCAAACGCTTAACCACTGCGCCAACCGTGCCGTCATTATAAATCCTTGAAACATCCCCGCCATTGTTTAAAACCCTGTCTATATATCGCGTTAACCTACATCACAGAATACTAGTACTATTGTTACTGTCTGCATTTATTTTCAAATTAATCTAAAAGCTCAGAGCGCTTCAGATTAGATTACACAGAAACACGACATACCTAATTTGATTTCTATTCATCCAAACATTGTTTCCGCGATTCCCGTCCGGTTAGGTAGGTTACTGAGTCAACGATGCCTCCCTATCTGTTCCTAAAACGAGGTTTATGGGACATTTCTGTACGATTTTATGGACTTTTTGTTGTTCAGTATGGGAGAAGAGCGTAGTAACCATAACTTTTAGAGTCGTTAAAATTTATTTCACTTTTCGGTATATATGGCTCGCGAATATTTGAGATTTATGATACGTGTCAAACCCGGTATGGAATGTGAATGCGATTTGGCAGTTAACTTCATAAATATGCAATACAAATGGGTATTAAAAACGTAATATCCTGTTTGGTTAGTAGATACCCTAAGGATTGGAATATTAAAAGTGGAATCAGACGTAGGTTTAGTTTCCTGATTTGTGTTACTTAATCAAGAATTTTTTCCTGCTTGAATGCTTGATTAGTTACAAATAGTATATGGGGAACTTTTTCATTTAATATGAGATTATTAATCTCTTTAGCTCACACTAATAAATCCTTATCCTAAGTTCTTTCCTTTCCGAGTTTTCTTACTACCTACTCATTTTTTTTTTCTTTTACGAGTTGCGTACTGTATTTTTTATTTCGCTCAAATGGCTCTCAGTTTATTGCATTTTATATAAACTTCAACAAAATAAATCTTTACTCTGTTATTTTTAGCTGCTTCAGAACAAGCTTGGTTATTGTTTCAGCTGTAACTTGTGGACTTTCCTTACAATAAACAGTGCTCCAAGGGACTCCTTATCTGAATGTCACAACACTGAGTAAATTATTGTATTCTTTGTTTATTTGTTTTTCAGTCGAGTGTCAGCATTTGGTTTGTGTATCGTCATGTGTTTTTTTAAACAGTATTCCAAAAGACAGTTTGTTTGTGTTTTGTTTTTCTAGTCTGTCTGTAAAGGTGATTTTTGTGTGGTGTCTATTAGATATGTTAAAATTCTTTCTAAAAAACAATATGCGTGATTTTGCGAAATCAAAGAGGACAGCCCATCTTTGTTAAAAAGCTAAATCTTAAAACATTAGAACCATCGATAACATCTAATTTACGGGACGAAAACAACCGTTAGGTGCTAGTGTAGAGGCATTTTATTTACGTTTAGTAATTCAGTACCGAGTAAAAGATTCAACTATCGATAAAGTAACATAATATAGGAAGTACATAAATTCGCCACCTACATTTCGCCTTGCAGCTACTAGTTTGCTACTCCCAAAGCGGAGTAGTAAAATGGGCATTTTACTACCTCCAGACTGAGAATAAGGTGATATTATCAGGTACTTATCTCGTCGCCATGTCGTAAGTATTCCGGGAGAGAAATAGCACGTGTTCTCTCTGCTACCAATATGTTGGTATGTGTCTGTACACTATTTCTATCTTCGAGATCGTTATGTTCCACGGAATGGGTCTAACGAGGAACGAATATCCTCTAATCGATCAGAGTGAACTGTGTGAAATGTACAATAAATATGTGTTCATGTCTGGTGTAAGTGTGTTTGTTTGAACATTCGTTTTAGTGATGTTGGTTTTGCCTTTACATTTATAAATAAAGGTAAATATGGTGTGTCGTGGAGGTAAACGTTGCTTAAAATTAAGTAATGATTAGCGTCTGTTTAATCATACATTTTTGACGTTTAAACGTATCTTAACTTTCGGTAACGTTTATAAATAAGAGGGTTCGTGTTTCTCTATAAGTAACTGTTGGAATAATACAGAGGTTTCTATTCGAAGAAAAATCTCCATTTGGCATTTTGTGAATCTAAGTAGACTCTTCAACTGATTATCTCGCTTCAGCACACTTTTGCTGAAACTTTGTTTACCATCTGCCAACGTTGTTAGTTTTTGTTTGTTCATTAGTGCTCATCTAGATTTTATTATTTTTTGTTCCTCTGAAAAAGGCTGAGTACTAGTAGGAAGCTAATTGTTGAAGTATAAAAGAAGACTAAAAAATATTACGAACGATGGATTTGATCTAAAATTAAATATAATATCTAATATTTAATAGGATTCCCAATGTTAACTGCGTGTTGTCCCCGTTGCCCATAAGTACATAAGGGGGACAACGGTAAGGAAATTTTATACGTTCCGTTGTCCCCGTGATGGGGACACAGATTGCGGGGACAACGGGAATACAGGGAACGTGAAATCATAATTGTCGTTGTCCCCGTTGCCTATACCTACGTCATAAGGTGGACAACGGTAAGGAAATAATTATGACGTCCCGTTGTCCCCGTAACGGGGACACAGATTACGGGGACAACGGGAATACACGTGGAAGTCGATTATCGTTTCTGATTATCACAACACGAATATTACCTACCCCTTTTACAAATATGACCCCAAAAATATCTTTCCAATATCTATAGGTAATCAGAACAATAGCCCCATTGCATCCTACATATCTTTACTTGTAACTGTAACCTTCTTTAAGGATTCTATAACCGTATCGCCGCTGCAGCGCTGTAAGTTTTGCATAATCCAGCCATTTGTCGGGACAGGCCCGCGGGCTGATAGACCTGACCCTCATATTTCCCAGATTATCCCACTTCCGCTGAGAGAGGTCATTTCACTTTTCCCGTAAATCTTTGGCTCATTTGAATGTGGGTCTGTGGGATAAATGAAATCTTTTATCCCACAGATAAAGGATTTCATTGCTTATTTAATATTTTCTTGTAGAGTTGAGAGTAAGGCTGCGGACACGAAGTCAGCGGGCGCGGCGCGGCGCTGGGGGCGGCGTACGAGCGGTGCGCACCATGCAGTCTAGCGTTGCCGGCGCGTCTGCATTGTAGTGTTGTGCATTTAATTTTTTGCTTTTTAACGACAGAACGTTTCCAAATGTTGTATCAAAAAGATGCTATCGTCGGTGTTTAGACATTTCGTTCGCAAAAAAAAAAGAGACCGTCTGAGTCACCACGCCGTTTCCCGCGCCGCCGCGCCGCCGCCGCCGCCCCGCAATCGCTGACTTCGTGTCCGTGGCCTTAAAGTGCTCGCAGAATAAGTCTGCGCGCGGCCGACATCTACACTAATAATAAAGCTGAAGAGTTTGTTTTTTTTTTTTTTGAACGCGCTGATCTCTGGAACTTCCAGTCAGATTAAAAAAAAATGTTTTTGCATTTTATAGCCGAATTCTTGAGGAAAGCTATATTATGCTATTTGACATCATGCTAGAAGCCGAGCCGAGCTAGAAGAAGAAGTTAGGGACTGAGCAAAAAAACCAGAAAGATCACTAAGTGAAAACTAATTAATAGTGCGGGCAGGCGATAAGGTGCGACGCGACGGGATGGAGGGGGGGCGGCGGGGGGGGGTCAAGACAAGAACAGGCGGACGAAGTCGTGGGCAGAAGCTAGTCGGAAATAATCGTTTGCTGACTTGACGTTTATGTCAGGTGTCAAGAGAGTGTGATGTATTTCGTCAATGATATAATAATTGTGTTTCGTGTTTTCCAAAGTAGGTAAATAATCGCATTATTTTTAAGAAAGAAAAATGAGTAGCAAATAAATATAACGGCTAAAATATTTGATGTTGGTACCAGTTTGTTTTTTTTTTATTTAATAATAATTTGCGTGAAACGAGTCACATTAGCCCCTACTACATGAAATTATCCGTTGACTGTACGGTCAGCAACAAAAGTCGATTTACACTTCAGTTTTTTTAAATCTCAGTTACTGAGCAAAATATTTGTTGGAAATTGCAGCAGAAGTACCTACAATGCAATTTTGTACAAATATTTTGTTCAATAACTGAGATTAAATAAACTGAAGTGTAAATCGACTTTTGTTGCTGACCGTACCATAAACAAAATGCCTAACACACGGGAAACACCAATATGCCCCAACAATTTTATAGCTCAATAAAATAACTACAATAAATAAAGTTGTTTACCCCTGAACTGACATGGCCATTGCAACAAACACATAAATCCAGGGTTCCGTCCACTTCCCGTTCCCTATCGGGTTCCGCTTCCGTTTTGACACCGTTGTAATTGTCGTGGGAGACTCCATCTTGATTGTTCTGTACTCTATGAATTATTTGTATAGCTGTCTCACTCTAATTGTTAAAATTTAACGCGGAAGATAGAGATGGGAATATGTTTAAATAGTGAATTACTGATAGATGATAGAGTTAGTTGCTGTTGAATGAAGAATTCGTTTTGGATGTGGTATTTTTAATCCTATTACCTAAAAACTGTTAGGTACGTTGGATATTAAGTCCTTCCTGTATTCAGGTCTTTGTTCTCAGTATATGAACTTTGAATATGATTTAAAGTGATCCTTATGGATGAAAAAAGGATTAAATCAACCATGTCCTAATTACAGCCATTAGTTAAAATATAGATATTTTTAATAAAACATTCTTGTACACTCTTAATCACGCCTATACATGAGCTCTCGCCTTCTTCCCACGGGGGTGAGCAAAAAGTGTATACCTAGTTCATAGTTTTAAGGTTTTTTTATATTTATTATATATATTATTATTATAGTATTAGTTTATTATTTTATAAGATTATTTTGTCTATTTTATCTATGGGCCTTAGTTGCCTGATAATAAAATGATTATTATTATATTATATTATATAAACTACAGAACGCCACCAGCGGGGTAGTTGCGTAACTCACTATCAGTAGCAATGGGTTTCATTTTGACAGTTCAACAACATTCATTGCGTTATTTACGTTTTTGAGCGGACATATTTTTCGAACATATGAAGCAATGGATTAGCAATATTCTTCAAAATTATTCAGATTGAGATTTATAGTGAGTTCCGCAATTAGGGCCCAGCCGGTCGATTCTGTAAAAATCTCACCGTGAAAACTTAGGTGAAGTGAGTTGGTTTTTGCTAGGAATTAACACTGTTGACAGCTCACTCCACGCTCAATTCACCTAAGTTTTCACGGTGAGATTGTTACAGAATAGCACCGCTGGTACTATTCTTACATACACCGTTTGCTTCGTTTACGTTAATACTGTTGCGCGCCACAATTAATGCCTGGTACATGGTGACATTAGTTACCACTAGCGCCATCTAGTATCGAGTAGCGGAACTAGTAGCCAAGATCCTTCTAGAAATTTCGATGCGTGAACTTTGTAGAACTTTCTCGAACTATCGACATCTGGTCAGTCAGGGTCGATATGTACTCGAACATTCAAGATATTTCTACAATGGAAGGTTCTAGAACTATCTTTGGCACTATACATATAAGGCCGGCGTGGGCCGCGAGCGACACAGTTTGGATAAAGCTATATAAGCGATAACATCCGAAGCGATCTTCAAGTGCGACTTAAAGCGATCAGTAGTGCAATTGTATTTGTAATTAGTGTGTTTGAGTTGTAATTAGTGTTGATAATTAAAGTGTAAATTTTTGGTTATTAAATCGGCAGTTTTTATTGTCACGAACCCGAAGCTCGTAACAATACAAACGTACGTTGCGAGTACTACGCACCAGACCTTTTCGAAGAACATCATCATAAGGTCACTATAATTATGTCCTCTACATAAAAGAAAATTCCCGAACTATTGAAAGATGCCACATCTAAAACGAGCTATTCTTCGTAGCTATAAAACTATTTGATTGACGGACTGATATGATGATTAACGATAATTTCCAACGTCTGTAGCCGTTCGGTCATCCATAGCTCATTGGAGCTTTTATAACCGTTTACTTATTTGCATTCTCTATGGTCACGCACGCTGCAACTTTAGACTCAGGTGTTGTAAATAAATTTTGTTATAAACTTGGCAAGGTTTTTTGTGTTTATTTTTATGATAATTTTGATTATATTTTCTGTATTGTTATTCATTGTTACTGTAAATATTGGAAATCATATTTTCTTTTCGTTAATTGGCCAGCTAGGCATTGGTATTTCGCAAGTGAGTTTTCAGAAGAACAAAAAAATTTAAATAAATTATTGGACTTACTAAATTATATGAATAAAAGGTCATTGTATAAAATATGACACTAACTATGTATATTAGAGCCAGGACTTTGAGATAATTTTTAAGTTATGGAACAACAAACTGAATCTCATACACAACAATGTTCAAATTCCATTGCAAAACTTATTAGGATCTTTTTGTTAAGAATGGTCACTCAAAAATCAACTTAGAATACATTTTTACTAAACTAATAGGTAATTGATTAAGTTGCGATGCCATGCAAATTCTTATCTGAGATTATGAACACTAATGTTTCTTTTAAGTTATGCGAATGTGCGTGTCCAAAATTACTGTTTTCTTAGATCCAGCTGCACTTATTCTAAAAATTATATTTTTTCTTTCACTTTAGGCGGTAACTTAGGTAGGTCGAAGTAGTTTCTCCTAGATAAGATAGTAATCTAAATTGGGTCTAAAGTGATGCTACAAAGGTTAATTTAATTACTTATTCATAGCGATCGTTCTACCATAGCCAGTGGTCATAAAAAAGTATTATACCAACCAATACCTACTACCTAATGTAATCAACAGACAACAGGTGAGGATTCTTTAAATAAAATTAACTATTTCTTCTTTTTTTTTTATTAACTTTGACACGACTAATGATAAATGTGTAGTTTGTTTATGTCGTTTGTAATTAATTAAGTTTCTAATTAACATTTAAATAAGGCATTCAAAGGCTAGCGTAACTTCCGGTTGGAGGGAAAAAATACTAATCTTATTTGTGAAGTATTACATTGGATGACAAATTACAATAATTTAATTTTTGTAACAGGTATTCGTTATCACCATAATTAAGTATTCTGTTATTTTAAATACCTTGGTCATACTCATTAGAGATGATATAAAATAACTAGCGTTCAGAATCAGAATTTATATATTTGTAAGAATTTGCTTTTAACTTCTGAAAATTCTTCCAGAACATAATATGGTGTACTGTCAGGGTCTGATGAGAAATCAAAGAACGTTACGATTTCTTCACATTTATCTTGACTGAACGTCTTTACATTTTCCTGATTAAACTATCACTGTTTTATTCTAAACAAGAAAACCTAATCCACAACGAAGTTATAGGGTGTCGAAAATGGCCTGAACTGCTTCGAGAAAAGGATGGTAAGGCCGTGCCCCTTTTTGCTCGACTCGGTGGGGGCACTTCCGTGCCCCCAGATTCAAAATACTTATTTGAAACCTCGTTCTAAACTTGCTTGACTGTTCGAATATGTCCAGAGCTAATCTATTGCCAGACTGCATTATATAAGGTCAACTTTAGCGGACAACATTTACAGTACCTACAAATATTCAATTGTCATTGTTCAGTCCACAAAACCTCCTTATTGGGATAACGCTGGGGCGCTAGCGTTACCCACATTAACTGCTCGTCCAGCCCTTAGAAGTACCTACAATTAATTTTACGATTTGTTATTTACAATAAGTAGGTACCTACAATATGGATATTATTATAACTAGCTTCAGCCCGCGACTTCGTCCGCGTGAAATTTTTTTGTTCCCCGATCTAACACGTCGCATCGCATCGCCTGCCCGTGTTATTACTTCGTTTTCGCTTAGCGTTCTTTCTGACGCTAAGTGTCTAAACACACTATGCCGAAGTTACGCGACCGAAGTTCGGCATGATTACGCCTGCAATGCTATTTGAATTACTGACGACACATTATGCCGAAATTACGTTGCGTTAAATAGCATTGCGGGCGTAATCTTGCCGAACTTCGGTCGCGTAACTTCGGCGTAGTGTGTTTAGACACTAAGACCTTTAGAAGCTGAGCAAAAAGAAATCATAATTCTGGCTCCTAAGGGTGTTAAATCGTCTTGATCAAACAAACTCTTCAGCTTTATTATAGTACTAGCTTCTGCTCGCGACTTCGTCCGTGTGAATTTCACCCTCCCCCCATTTACCCTCTTAGGGGTGGAATTTCGAAAAACCCTTTCTTAGTGGGTATCTACTCTTTACAAAGAACACAGCCTCCAAATTTCATGTCTCTAGGACCAGCGGTTTAGGCTGTGTGTTGATATATCAGTCATGTCAGGACTTTGAAGTTTATATATAAAGATATACTTAGTATAGATTTAGTTTAGATCAGTGGAATAAGATATCATTTTCATTATAATTATGTAATCGTTCTTTACGTTGTCTATTATTATATTTACAGAATAATATCGCAACCATTTTCATATCTACCAGGCTACCACCATACCAGTCAAGAAATTAATGTCACGTCAGATCAATATCAACAAATAGCTCCCACACACTAGACTATTAAACTCAATTTAAAAATTAAATAGTCTTATGACGTGTCAATAAATACTTAACTGCAATTATACGCTCTCCACAGCAATTACTTAGGGTGTCTTTATTATGTTGTAGTTAGGGTTGCCACAAGAAAAAATTAAACCTTTACGGGCTTTTAAATAGACTCATCATAGCCTAGCCTTTTCCCAACTATGTTGAGGTCGGCTTTCAGTCAAACCGGATGCTCCAGTATCTTGCATGAAGCGACTGCCTATCTGACCTCCATAACGACCACAACCCAATTACTGGGTAATACGATACCCTTTGGTAAGACTGGTTGTCAGATTTCTGACTACCCGTAACGACTGTCAAAAATCCACGAATAGGCTAGGACCAACGGCTAAACGTGCTTTCCGAGCTATTAAATTGTCTGTCATGTACAAATGATGAACAAGCAAAGTGACCTTTGCTGCTTCGGCATGCCCTCGAATTCTAAGTAGTTGTTTTTTCTGAGAACAGTTGATTATAAATTATATTTTGGACGTTGATTGAGGACTAGAATCTTATGAGGAAACGATGTGGAATCTTCATTCAGAATGATGTATTTAACTAAATGTTGACTTGCATTTAAAAGAATTCATAAAGATTCATTCAAGGAATTCATCATCATCTGCCTAGCCTTTTCCCAAAGTATGTTGGGGTCGGCTTCCAGTCTAACCAGATGCAGCCGAGACTAGTATTTTACATAGAGCGACTGCCTATCTGACCTCCACAAACCAGTTACTGCGTAATACAACACAGGAATTCATGTTGATAAAACAACAATATTGGTATAAGTATAGTAGTCTAATTATCTAATTATTTCATGAAAAGGTCTCAATTAATATTCACTTTTTGGAAAAATATAAATTATGCACAGATAGGTATAATTCATTATTTTCTCAATAGATTTCTAAAATAAGTAAGTAAAACTGTTTTGGGAGGTACCTATTATACCTACACAAATGTTTCGAAGCCAGTCGTCATTGACTTGAAAGATCGTCTTTGCATTTCTCGCCGACTGGTCGACACTTTACGTGACCCTCTGGTTGGCTCGTTTTTGGATAAAGAATTAGCATTGCCATTCAATGTGGCAATGCTGCCAGTCAGGCACGTTTCCGGATGACAGCGGACGAGTACTTCGACGCCCAATTGTCCTTTTGTTTTTGAATTTATTTGTATAGTTAGTGACAGTCCGGCTGTCGAACAAATGCGTTCCTGACACCTTTCAGTGCGATAATTCTAGTACTAATAAAGATCAAATTCGCAAAACACGTATTCGTTTGTATGAAACTGACAGGTGTCAAGAATCCATTCTCTTGTCAGCCGCACTGTACGCATTTAATTGAGTACCTAGCAGTACCGAAGGTTCCATACAACTCGATTCCCACCAGCTTCCCTTTAGAAAATGGTACAGTCAGTATTCTATAGACAAATTATATAATCATATTAAAGATATCTACTCCGGCTTACCTACCTCTTACAAAAATTGATCCTTCACTACTCCTAGTGTAAATAATTAGCTGTGTTATATATTGTATATACGCTTTTTGATAAATGATAAATGATTTTATTTTTGTAAGTAGGTTTGTTCAAACACTTTTACACGTCAATCATGTTTTTTTTAAAAACTAGATGAAGTCGACGTTTCCTATCTGACTACTCTGAGAAGAAAGGCCGAAACAAACTCAGAGGTCACAGTCTCTTTTAAAGTCCAGACATAATCTTGGTCAGGTTATATGAAAACCATGTAGATCGATGTCTGAGATGGTCTTTTGAGGAAAGAACCACACAGATTGAGAGGACCTGTCCAGTCAGTACACTCATTTGTCAGAAACCGAAAAAAAAATTTGATGTAGTATATCACGCTAATATTATAAAGGCGAAAGTTTGTGAGTGTGTGTGTGAGTGTGTGTATGTGTTTATATGTTTGATACTTCTTCACGCTCAAACGGCTGGACCAATTTTGATAAAATTTTGTATGGAGGTAGCTGACACCCTGGATTAACATATAGGCTACTTTTTATCCCCATATTCCCACGGGATCGACAATTACGCGGGTGAAACCGCGGGGCGCAGCTAGTAACTATATAAAGTATGGTAACGCATGCTTTAAAAAAAAAATGTTTTATTTACTACCAACCCTAGGTTTCGAAGGGTTATTCCACACACAGCACGTCATGTGAAACGCTAAGTTTTTACGTAGAACAGTGTCGTGCTTTATCACGTGTTATTAATTACTGCTGGATACAGCTTATGTTTAATTAACACGTGAGCGGTCGCCGGGGACGCCAAATTAGTTTAGTAGAATAATGTCTTATTATACAATGTTTGGTTCCAAAGGGGCTATTAGCTATTATCATGATGGTTAGCTACTGGTACTTGTTGACAGGCCTACACTGTCTTTCCTGTAATTTGGAAATATTGTACAAGCCAAGTGGCGGTGATTGGGGGAGGCCTATGTCCAGCAGTGGACGTCTTTCAGCTGAAATTACTATGGTGATGTTGTATAAGACAATTATTTGTAAAAGAGTACCCGTGGAATTTCTTGTCGGCTCTTGTTTATAGGAAACGACCAATTGGAACTGTGCACTTAGTTTCTGACATTTCACACGTGCCCATGTATGTTAATTATCCATGCTAATATTATAAATTCGAAAGTAACTGTCTGTCTGTCTGTATGTTACGTTTTAACGCCTAAACCACTAAACGGATTTCGATAAAATTTGGCAGAGAGATAGATTGCATCCATAGGAAAGAAAGAAATGACTGGCCTGACCTACCTACAATAAAAAAAAAAACTTCTTAAAACTATTTATAAAAAAAACCGGCCAAGTGCGTGTCGGGCCACGCACAGTTCCGTAGTAGCCCGTTATCACAATGTAGTACGATTCTGTTGTTTTTTATTCTGAATTAAATAAAAAAAAAAAACATATTTTGTTTTTTAATGCGAGTCTTTACCCGTCATAAACAAGCAACTACTTCATCTTAGTCACTTTAAAGGATTAATGCTAAGGATTTTGTATTTGGTACAAAAATATCCAACACCCAAGTTCAACGACTATTACTGCTAAACTAATAAAGTTATCTTAACCGCTATACTTTTCCTTTAAAGTTCATGAATTGCACTATCATCGTGATTTTTTACAGATTTTTTAAGCTAGCAGTTTAACTTTTAGAGGGGGGGGGGACGCCCTACTGGAACAAAAGTTTAATATTTCGTAAATGCAGCATTAAATCGAAAAATAATTTTAGCAACCCCCAAGTCATTTTAGAATACCTATTCAACCATAAAAAATATTCATCCCCACTTCACATATAGGGGAGCTACCCTAAAAAAAATATTTTCCAAAATTTTATTTTACCACTTTGTCGGCGTAATTAATTGATATACGCACTCCTACAAAATTACAGCTTTCTAGTACTAACAGTCTCTTAGGAAAACCTCGGACAGACAGACAGACAGACGGACATGACGAAACTATAAGGGTTCCTTGTAGGACCTACGGAAACCCAAAAAAGAAATAAACTGTGAAAAAGGCCTAAAAGTTAAAAAGGGGCTCAATAATTTTAAAAATGTTTATCATTAGAAGCGTAAAAAGTTATAAAGGTACAGACGCCAGCACATCAAGTTACTACAATCTGTCATTCTTTAATAGATTTTCAACTTTATCGCTAATGGACAAGGTTCAAAGTTGATTGCGAAAATTTGACAGTTTCGGGTAGCTTGATGTGCTGGCGTCTGTACATTAATTTAAAAAAAAATGTCCATCATAAGAAGGTCAATTAGTTTTTAGAGGATCAATTACATATTTTCCATTTATTGTTCACTGTTGGAATGTTTTTTGGCTTGTCAGAGTTATCATTTCTAGTTTCCACTGTTCTCAGTATGCTTAGATGAGTACAAGATCTACAGTTAGATCTGAATAGTAACAAAAATGCGTACAAAAGCTACATTCTACAGTTCCGTTGATCTTTTAAAAGAAAAGAAAGTAAAGTATTTAGTACTTCTACGAAGCGTGAATTCGTTTGATATTCGGAATAGATATAACTTTTTACGAAGAATCAGCTGAGATTTATTGTTATTACACCATTAATGCCCCTTGGCTTTGCCCGCACTAATTTTATACTAAGATTATGGTACAGCCAACAAAAGAGATAAGTATGCAGGATCGTCAGATATAGTTGAAGTTTAGTAAGAAACCGATGGATGTTGTCGACTGAAATTCAATTTGATAATTGTGCTGTTTGTTTTCTATTAATAAAATTAAATTTTATTCGAAAACATCCGTCGGTTTCTTACTTAACTTCAACTATATCCGACGATCCTGCATACTTATCTCTTTTGTTGACTGTACCTACTTATGTTTTCGTCAACAGCTTCAGCAGCTTCCTTGTTATGTGAATAGGTGTCGTTAAATTAAAATTACCTGTATTAGTGTTAATATCGTATTATTAATAAGTGGAATCTAGTGGATATTTAGTGTGCATATTTCTGGCACATTTTTATCTTTGCTGCTCTGAGTTAAAAACCTGTTTTTCAAGTTGATATACATTATTTTGCAAACACATATTTTAACAAAGACTTTCGTAATCGACACATTGTATGGTCATAAAGGGCCATAAATCAAGACGTCAAAAAAGAAAAAAAATAAGCGAAAACCAAGTTGTGAGTGAAAGCTAAACTGGTGAAGTTCATTTCAAGGAAGTTTGATTCATAAATAAAGCTCCGTAAACTTGTCGAGATAAAGCTATAGGATTACTTACTTCGCTGCGCCCGGGCCCACTGACGCTGAAAAATACTTGAAACAGCATGGAAAATGGTGGAAGTCAAAAGAAAGACGGAATAACTATGTACTTACACTGTAACTTAGAAAAAAATATTTAGCTTTCAATCATATTTTGCTAAATTTCATCATATTATACTTGTATAATGTACAAGATTGCAAAATCCGTTAATAAAAAAGTTTAATTCAGACTGAGCGTACATATAAATGTCCATATTACATAACATGTGTCATATTGTTGTTTTGTCACTGTCTCCTAAGATACAGGCCATCCCTAGTTTAGGAGACAGGATTTAATTTTTTAGGTTAATATATGTTAGTTGTTTAAGGCTTAGTATGTAACTCCTTACAACCTGTGTGTATATTTTTAGATCAATAAACTTTATTATTATTATTTCCTTTATTTCATTTTATACACATATAAATTATATTTTTAAATATTAGAATATAAAAACATAAAAACATTTAAAAATATAAAAAATAGTAGCCCACCGGTATCGGGAACAGGGTCCAAGCTACCGGCGGTCAGGGCTCCAGAGAGAGGAACCTCCTGACAATGCGAGCCGTGTCCAGAAGTACTGCTTTCTGAATCAAGCCCTTGATCCAGCTGCCCAACGAGAGCCTCTTCAGGTGTTGGTCGAGGCTCTTGGCTATTAATCCATTGGCTGTTACGACTATCGGCACAATGATTGCTGAGTCAACATCCCACATGTCGACAACCTCGCGAGCCAAGTCAAGATACTTGACTTGTTTATCTTTCTCGGCTTTCACGAGGTTCTCATCATGCGGGACTGTTATGTCAACAATCATTGCGCGACGCTCTGATCGATCCACCACCACTATGTCAGGCTTATTGGCAACAATAGTCCTGTCAGTGATGATGGATCGATCCCAGTACAATGTGATATTTCCATTTTCGAGAACTGGGTCGGGCACATACCTGTAGTACGGAACCTCCGATTCCACAAGGCTGTATTTCAGAGCAAGTTGCTGATGAATTATCCTGGCTACAAGGTTGTGTCTATGCAAGTACTCTCCGTTAGCTAGACGAGAACACCCGGAGATAATATGTCTGATTGATTCTCCCGGCCGGTGGCATGCCCGACAGATGTCAACCGTGTCGTCTTTGACAATAAATCTTCGGTAATTGTTCGTCATCATAACTTCGTCCATAATTGCATAGACAAAACCTTCGGTTTCTCCAAAGAGGTCACCGAAACGCAGCCAGGCTACGGACGCTAGTAAATCTACATCGGGTCCATGTAGGGCCCGGAAAAAGCGTCCGTGAAGCTCCTTACTCTGCCATACCTCCATGCGATCATTAGTGTCAAGCACTACTGGTTTGCGCCAGTTCTCTTTACCCAAGGAGAGCGGGGTGAGGCCCTTGTCCACCGCGACTACATCCCGATGCATCCCCACGTCGGTTTCTAAGAAATATTCCCTGAGACTGCATATCTCGCGATTGTGGAGAGTCTTAGCGTTTAAAAAGCCTCGACCTCCACACTTTCGCGGGATATACAGCCTCATTACCGATGACCGTGGGTGATGCATTCGATTTGCAGTCAGCAGTGTACGGAGCTTCCTATCCAGGGCGTCGAGTTCGGTCTGAGTCCATTTGAGTATGCCGAAAGAGTACATCAGAACCGGCATGACCCAACCATTGAAGGCGCGCAACTTGTTTCCGCCTGAAAGAAGACTATTAAATATTTTTTTCAGGCGGCCAAAGAAGCGCTCCTTCAATGATTGCTTCATGTCAGTAACATTGATGCCCAACGCTTCCGACATACCCAAATACTTATAGATTTCGGATGCGGAGAGGGCTCGAAGGTTTGTGGAATCCGAGAGTTGGGTCCCCACGGATTCCACAATCTCCCCTCGCTTTACATGCATGACCGCACATTTGTCCACACCAAATTCCATCCTGATGGCGCTACTGAAAGTTTCAGTAATTTTCAGTAGCTCCATCAGTTGCAAGTTGTTGGGAGCAAAGAGTTTTAGGTCATCCATGTAAAGGAGGTGAGATATAACCTGACCACCTCTCCTCAGCCGATAGCCTAGACCTGAATCCTCCAGCAATGTGCTTAGAGGATTCAAGGCTAAGCAGAACCAAAGCGGACTCAAGCTGTCGCCCTGGAATATGCCTCGCTCGATCCTTATCGGCTCGCTATTCCTCTGGATATTTCGACATCCTGGATAGCGAAGGACCGTCCTCCATTGCCCCATACACGACATCAGGAAGGTGCGTAGAGTTGTATCTACTTTATACAACTCCAGCACCCTCATGAGCCATGTATGAGGCACCGAGTCATAGGCCTTCTTATAATCTATCCAACATGTCGACAGATCCTTTCGGGAACGACGAACCTGTTGGCTAATGGTCATATCAATGAGGAGCAGCTCCTTAGTACCCCGGGACCCGTTCCCACATCCATTTTGAGAGACAGACATGATGGAGTTGGTGTCTATATGTTTGTTAATTTTAGCTCTCAAAATGGATGTAAGAACTTTATAGACCGTCGGTAAACAAGTGATCGGTCTATAATTTTTGGGATCCGCGGTACTACCTGACTTATGGAGCAGGTGGGTTATTCCCGTCGTTAGAAACTGGGGCAGCGATCCTGACTCTAAGGCTGACTGGAACTGGGATGCCAAGCGGGCGTGCGACCCTTGGAACCATTTTATCCAAAAGTTGTGTAGTCCGTCCGGCCCTGGAGATTTCCAGTTAGGCAACGGACGGACTGCACGAGCAACATCTTGGGGGCTGATGGTAAGTACCCCCATTTCTGGTATTAGATCGCACGCTCGCTCAATCTTCGCAGTCCAATCACCCTCGGTGTGACTGACAGGCACCGACCAGATGTTTCGCCAGAACGAACACATGGCGTCATCATCCGGCAGGCGCGTGTCAGTAACACCTTGGTCCGGTCGCTCCCAAGCCCTATAAACCCACCTTTTATCATTCTGGAATGTGCGATTCTGAGTGTACCGCTCCACTCTCCGTCTGTACCGACGAATACGGTTTGCCCATGCATAGATCTTCTGCTTCAGGAAGTCGATACGCTCTGTGGCGCGGGACAAATAATCTCGAGAACTAATATCAGTTCCCGAGAACGCCCGCCTCACAAAGCGCATCACTCTAGGGCGAATATTGCCCTCCCTGAAGCAGATTAACTTGCCGATGAGTGCTCTAGCCTCACCGATACGACACTCAATCCTGCACTGCCAAGCTGGTACAGCTGGTTTTGGTCGTGGAGCTCTGTCACTGTTGGGGAATTTGACATGAGCTACATGACATGCCGCTACAGCTGCACAGTATAAAATTGAATGGGTATCGGTGAGGTCTTTGCTGTTGTTAAAACAATTTGACAGTTGTGAGTCTAGAGCACACACCTATTATTATTATTATTATTATATTTTGTTGGATATTATGATCGCATAATGTCCACAATTAACAAATAACTTTATTACGAATATAAAATCCATTCATCATCAGTTACTTATCCCGCGCTACAAACAAATTCGTCGCCTTAAAAAAAGCAATAAATTATAAAATTAAAAACATCTGTAACTAACACGGGCCTGCTAAATGGTTCGTAT
Organism: Mesoligia furuncula; assembly: GCA_916614155.1. Classification (NCBI taxonomy): domain Eukaryota; kingdom Metazoa; phylum Arthropoda; class Insecta; order Lepidoptera; family Noctuidae; genus Mesoligia; species Mesoligia furuncula. The sequence goes on from OU744794.1 coordinate 8,877,667, forward strand.
GTGGGATTAAAAAGATTTCCCGGCTCACTCCGGGTCATAAAAGCTCTTAAATTTAAGGCGATCTGTCGGGAGCAAACGTTTCGCACTCGCACTCTATAGATGTTTTAATCCTGCTCTTGAAATATGTTCAGGGGTCTACCCGCCTCGGGGGATATCGTCCAATTCACTGACAACCATCTAGTCGTAGCGTAGATTAACGGATGTCTTCCCTTTTTTAGGGTCGGTCTAAACGATTATGAATATAGAGCAGTTGGCGAAATTACTATCTTAGCAGATTTCGCCGGATAGATAAAAAAAAAGGTCCTTTATAAAGAAACAGATCATTTGAGTCTTGTTCTCACTCCAGATAGCTGTCAGCTCCAAGCAGAAATCATTTATTGAGTTTGACCTAGCTCCATTCAATGGCAAACCAAGGTGACTAATAATATAAAAATTGTTGTTCAAATAAAAACTTTAAGTAAAATAAATACTTCGTCTATATAACCGAGTCTTTTCTCAGAAGTAGCATAGGTATCTCAGTATAAAATCACTCTTGAACAGGATTATTAAATTAAACAAGATACTTGGAACTACTGAATGACTTCAAATAACCTGAATAAGATCTTTTTAATTACATTTATGCGACACTAATTAGCATTGATTTACTTTAGTTGGGAATTACTTCACTATTCATTTTGATTTCTTAAACCAACCTGTGAAAAAAGTAAGTAAGTACATAGGTGAAGAAAATTGTCACACTAAAATGATAGCCAAGCACACTACCTAGTACTTCATCTCGTGGAAACAATATAGCGACGTGTCAAGTCCCCACAGGGCAGGGTTACGAAAATTAGACCCCGGGGAGCAAACTGCATTCGACCTGCATATGTGCATAGCACGGTTCATGCAATATAAGAGCAATTAATTCAAAGAAAAAAATGTTGGATTTTAAGGCAAGTTTTCACGAATGTCAGTACCTTTATAATATTAGGTTGGTAAAAGCCTTTTAGATAGAAATCCGGTGACAAACCTTTTTTGCACAAACTGGTGCAGTCACGACACTGGGATTTCCGGATTCCATTCATACCACTCACGATATTATATCGAAACTTATTGAGACGTTAGTTGTGACATTCTAATGTTAAAGACGTCACGCAGTTAAGCGTTTGGTCTAAAATAAATGATTTATTGATAAAAAAAAGAAAAAGATATTGTCAACTAAAACAAGGAATGCTTATACATATAATTATCTAGAATACTGAGAGCCTATTCACATGTAATATTCCAACAATCTTTTAACACAGGATGTTGAACGCAACTAGCAAACGGTCTGATGGACATAACTTTTAACTAGAAAAACACATTCTTAAAATTAAAAACCACAGGTGCCATACTGGTTAGTAGCAAACTTTAAAACAGACATCACACAAAACAAAAGAGGAATCAATTAAAAACTAGAACATCTCACAGAACAAACAGCTAACAAAATAAAAACTGCAAATCATGTTCCAAGCTTGTTGAACAACGTCCCGGACTCGCCGAGCGCATTCCCAATGAAGTTATCAAGAAATACAGGGGTCCTCACAACAGGGGGTTACTAACGTAGTCCGTACAAAAAAGCTAACATGTCGCACAGAAATTGCGTTACTTCTGTCAAGGGGTGCACGCGAAATAGTGAATAATGTAGGCTTCCATTCATATAGTTAAAAGTTTAAACACCCTCTATTGACTGAACAATCGCTGGGTGTGAAATGATAAATGTAAAGTCTGCTCGGGTTTGTTTGCTATTGAACGGTATAAATTATTGTATTTCATCGATTTGTGAATGGAGTAGCGGTTCTTTTGCAGTGGAGACGAAAGGGTCTTTGTTGCGTAAAATATCTGCACCTAATAGCGCTTTATCATAAATTGAATATTCATAAATATATATAATTATACAAATCAGTAACAGCATCTTTTGCGCTACGGTTTATATTCCCACTGACCTCATTACCATCATGCGAAAAAGTTTCTCCAGCATTGCTACTACATACATCAGAAACAAAACCTTTCATTTCAGGCAAACATTTCTCCATTACGCCTACTTTCCTTCACGTCGATCCCCAAAGCCTTGTTTAGCCAAGGAACCTTGGAACAAACATCCATCTACATTCCTTCTTTCCTCTCGTTCCCACATTAGCCATTTTTATTTTATAATACGCTCATGTATACTTGTCCGTTTTAATAAAAACTTATTCCCAAGAGCATTCATAAAACTTGGAGGAGGAATAAGGAGAAAACTAATTCTTATTCAAGTTGAGTGCGAACACTTATAACTTTCAACTGTGGGATATCGAGTCAAGTATAGCTTTATTTTCATGACTTTACTTTTGTTGTCATACTGGATATATTGTTGTTATTGGATAATTTTATTTTTTTGTTTGTTTATGCCATGTTTTGGGATAGGATCGACATTGGCACGTCGCTCACTGATCACTTGATTCAAAGATTATAATTTCAAAACTAGATAAGTACAACTAAATCAACAAACGATGAACAATGACGACAACAGCTAGGCTACTCCAAAAGGGAAAGGTAATACTTGTGCTAATCGTTAAACCTCAACTCATCGATATAGTCACAACAAATCGCCATAAACATAGTAAATTGCCATAAGATAGGCAAAGGGATGAGTTAACAATGAATGTTCTTTCAGAAAGAGATGACTCTTTGCTTCTGGCACTTCATTCATGAAAATAACTACCGGACTTTAAAACCTTCTTTCCAACCACTTTAATAAAATCTCAGCCATCTGTGTACCCACTCGGTCATCGTAGAGCGTTGTACAATTTCCAATTGTTCAGTGAGTACAAAGAAAAAGTTCCTTACTATGAACAAAAGCCTACCAGCAGCAGGCGATGGACCGTGGCATTTACACTCGGTTTTAATCAATGAAGTTCTGGAGCGATAGGACTCACCACAAAGGAAATTATTGAGTCGGGAAATGGTTGAGACTGGATGAAGATGGTGGCGCAAGTTAGGAACGGTTGATCAGGGAGAGATATTTTGAAATTCGGGAATAATATTTTGGTTTCATGGTTTCTTATATTAGTTGAAAATGTCGTGAGGAAAGTTTTGAGAATGAGTGTGGGCTACAACAGCAGGAGAATACCAAAGAAACCGATGATATGGTGTGACTACCGACATAAGGACTATAGAGAATTATGGAAGAGAAAGACATGTTGAGCGAACCCCAAATAAATTGGGATTAGGTCAGGAGAGTATTGATGAGTCTCTAATACATATTCGTTTTTTTCATAAGTAAAGTGAAATGGTATGATGTTTTTAAACAAGGGGTAGGTTGAGGTATGTTAACCTAAACTTACAAGAAAACTATCTCTAAAATAACTAAGTTAGATTTTATCGATAAAAACTTATCCTTTTACTCTCTGACAATATTACAGCTTACTTATTTTTAGCAACCATAAATTACAGCTATAAAGTGGACAGAAATGTTAGTTGTAACGTTATAATCATAAAATCAGTAGTAAAATTTGATTTATAACTAAACCCTATTGGTTCTAAAGAGGATTTAAAAGCCATTATTGATAAAGTTTATGTGGTAATAAAATTGCAGAAAGAAAAGAATAGAAATGTTACAATAGATATACCTGTAGCTTTTTTAAATAAATCAACGAAAACATGATCTTGGCAAGACACAAAAGTTTTTGAACACGAGAGAGAGAATTTATCACAGTCGTAAATAGTTTTTGCTCCCTTAAAAAAAATCTGATGGCAGGAACGCCAATCGTAAGTAAACACAAATTCTCTTATCAAAATGGATGGATGTGCCCGTGCCCATGTCATCCTTCATCGTTGACATAAGCAAATAATTCGATATCCGTTTCCCGATTGGTGCTTGCTTATCTATCGGTACCTGGGTCCTTAGATGACACCGGGCCTTTGGGTTGCTTTGAAGTGTAAGGAAGATAGGGCGTGTTGGGGTTGTAACTGTTACCTAAATACTATAATTATGTATTTAATGATTATTAAGAACGATTAGATTAGTGACGGTACATTATTTGGCTTAAAGGGGAAGCGCCACAGTTGCCCGCGAAATTTAAATTTTCTTCAGTTTTTATATGAACTTAGAGGTTTGTATTGGTGATTATAATTCTGTAAATACATAATTTTACGGTCGCAAATCAAATTTTGTTCAACTTACACCCTGACACTGATCTGGAAATTGCAAAAAACGTAAGAAAATTATTTGAATGTCGCAGGTTACCTTGGCGCTGCAGCTTCAGTAGCATAAAATTCTTCCTTTGAATATTGATATTATATTACAATATTTGAATATTGACTAAGATATCCAGCATTCAATCGAGTATATTAAAATTATTGGATCACATTTACACAGAGATGACAGTAACTTATCCCTTTCCAAAAACTCTTACTAACATTTCGATTTCAGCTTGGGGCTGATATCAGAAACAGCATACATAGACCATAGTTCAATAATGTCCGCTGTTAGCTTGGACTGGAATGCTGCAGCTGCATTGGGATTGTCAGAGTCGTTATTGAATTGTGGCAGTCGTGAGACAGCATCCTACTTGTATTGATAGCTCTCATTCAATAGGCGAATGGTAGAAAAATTGCTTTTCGCAACAATGAACATATTGTCTCTTCGAATATTTTGCTGGGAATACAATATGATATTGCTACTTGTGGGTTCTTATAGATGTTGATATTAAATTGAATCGTCTTGGGAAGTGTATTGTATATGCTGATCCAACGATTTTCTCTGATTATTTTTTTTTATTTATCATAATACACTGACGGCTTAAATGCTTTTAAATGTTGTGAGTATTTGATACAGTCTGTGGTTTTTATTGCTTCTTCTTTAAATGTCTCATGATTCTCGAAAATATCAACAACAATTTAAACAGAAAATGCAAAGTACCACCACAAGTACGCCATACAATGTCAAAGAACGTTAATAAACGAGAGACAATTTGCACGAAATAACGGAAAACATTTCGAATGTTTCACTCATAAAACTTCATAAAATAAAAAAATGTCGGAATATCATCAGGGGGAACGATCTTGGCGAGTTGTTCGGCCAAGTTGAATTACTTCCAAGTCTTGGCATTCATAAACGTGACCGTAATATTTCTTCCTCAAACCACTTTGTTTTTGAAAAGTTTTATTTTGTAATTTACTTGAAAGTAAGCCTCGCTCGCGAACGAGATAAATATGACAAAGATGTAAATATTGCGGCCAACGAAGATTGCTAATAAACTGAACGATCCGAGCAAAAGTGGAGAATATGAATTCATTTCCATTTGGAAATGAACAAAGAAAGCATATATAAAATGCTGTAACTGCCGTTTTGGGTGCTTTATAAAAGAAGCAATTGAGCGGAATTGTCATTGTAACCCTGAACCCATAACTATTGTCCTTTGAGTTGCATTTTGATGACCCATACCCTCCCATAGGCGTCGTAAAAAACGTAATGGGGATTGCGTTTCAATGGGCGAAGCTTCACCTACATCTACTACGGTCACCGATATACCAGTGTCTGCCGGTGATATTTTAAAAGTTATTGAATGCCTTTAAAAGTCACTCAACACCGATTCTTTATAAACACAACATGTCCCAGAATTAACGCACTCCACCAAACACTCCAATTAGAATATTATGAAATCATAATACCTACATACACTGAATTTTTACTATTATGTATAAAACATTTTTTATTTATTAAAGTAGACATACTGATTGTAGGAAAAAATTGTGGTCACATTACAAATTTCCGCACGCACACAGTCGTACATGTATAAGGATCTAGTGTAGCAGATACTTTTTTTTTTTGATAATTTATGTAGTTTGATTTTTTTTTTGAATAATTGCGCATATTAAAAATTACATATATTAATTTCATAATGTGCATTAATTCACACATTGTACATTCACACATTCTATTTGTACCGTTGGAAGAAAATTTAAAGGCCAATAAATTATGTAGGTAAAAAGCGCTTTGGCTTGAGAGCTGAAGACCTAAAAAGGCCACTTTGGCAGAATCATAGAAGGATAACAGAATGGACAGTTATCTGTTAAGTTAATCGTATCAAATCACATTGGTAAAGCATTTTTCAGTTATTTTTTTTGTCTGTGCTAAAATACCAATCAATCCAATCCAAATCAATCCCAATCTCTTTGATTGTTGTACCTACGTAGTGCAGCGAAAAAAAAAACACGGACTGTCTTCGCCATTTTATAATTCCTTTTATGATTCTCCAAAGTGGCCTTTTTAGGCCCCCTGTTCTTGTCTGTAAATTTTTCCATTTTTAGGGTTCCGTACCCAAAGGGTAAAAACGGGACCCTATTACTAAGACTTCGCTGTCTGTCCGTCTGTCCGTCTGGCCGTCTGTCCGTCTGTCCGTCTGTCCGTCTGTCCGTCTGTCCGTCTGTCCGTCACCAGGCTGTATCTCAAGAACCGCGATAGCTAGACAGTTGAAATTTTCACAAGTTATGTATATCTGTTGCCGCTATAACAACAAATACTACAAACAAAATAAAATAAATATTTAAGGGGGGCTCCCATACAACAAATGCGATTTTTTTGCCCTTTTTTGCTCGATATCAAAAATGGCAACAGGTAGGCACTTGAAATATTCACAAAATACTCAGTTGTATTTTAACTTTAATAATAAATAATAAAATTAAAATAAAATAAATATTTAAGGGGGGCTCCCATACAACAAACCTGTTTTTTCGGCGTTTTTGCCTTGTGGTACGGAACCCTTTGTGTGCGAGTCCGACTCGCACTTGGCCAGTTTTTTAAATTTATTTCGAGTCAGTTAACTAATTAAATTATGTAAAAATATTTGTATTGTTTCTAAGTCATCATTCTAATTGGGTAAGTAATCTCAATCTTCTAACATGATTAGACTCGTGTTTTCAAACGAAATTATTTTATCTGATTAGTCGCTTGCGTAGTCACAACGTTAACGATGTGCTCGTTAATTCTGTCAATACCACTGAGCATGAACAGCTAAAATGTCGTCTTGACAACTATTAATTTTTTAACGTGACTTGCTTTCGTAAGGTTTAAATTCGTCAAGATATTAAACCACTGCACTGTCACAACTGACCAAATTGGGCCAAACACAATTTGTATCAGACATGTTGTTGCCATGTGAGTCGGATCTTATTAATCGAAATTAGAAGGATGAACCAACTTTCCAAGTCCATTAGTATAATCACGATATAATAAAAACAGGGTGTAATTAACACCTAGCTATGTGACTATCATTTCTATTGAGTTACCCCTTCCCGGGGATTACGTTTACTTCCAAAATGACGATGGATGGCACAATTCTGAGTCCTAAACTTTACAAACCAAATATCGTATCGAACAAAAGACCTTTTCGGAAGTCCACTCACATAGGCCCGCACTAATGCTGATATAAAACCTCATTATAAATCCCCTTTGGATTTCACTGACTGACGGGGAACGGCGAGGAATTAGGGATGCGCGGTCACGTACCGGGTATGAAAATAACAAGGCGTTAGATGAATGGACGTGTGGCTAAAATTTATTGGAAAGAAGTTATGCTGCTGCCGATTTGTTAGGACGTCTAAAGAGTTTTTTGGAATTCAATAATTCAAGGGCAGCCGGGAGAAATTATTTCAAGATGAGAGGCACGGCACAAAATCATAATGAATCATTGTTATGAGAAAAATATGTTGAAAAGTTTAGATTGCTCGGTATGTTTTTTATACGCTTCTATTCAAAACGTTGCACGCTGTATTGTTGTTTAGTTTTATACGAAGCAACCCTACCTATGTTTTTAAATGTCGATCTATATTATGCCACAATCAGACTCTATTCTTTCACTTTGCGTTTGGCAACTCTTACTTACAAACTATACATAGCTGTTCATTATCACACTAATATTATAAAGGCGAAAGTTTGTGAGTGTGTGTGTGTGTTTATATGTTTGTTACTTCTTCACGCTCAAACGGCTGGATCGATTTTGATAAAATTTTGTATGGAGGTAGCTGACACCCTGGATTAACATATAGGCTACTTTTTATCCCGATATTCCCAAGGGATCGACACTTACGCGGGTGAAACCGCGGGGCGCAGCTAGTAATTTATAATTTAATTTATTTTTCCTATGTTGTTTATGTATTGTCATTGAAATTGTGTCCATATTAATGAGTCTATTGTTACTTGTTGAATACTTAAATCACACTAATATTATAAAGGCGAAAGTTTGTGAGTGTGTGTGTGAGTGTGTGTGTGTGTTTATATGTTTGTTACTTCTTCACGCTCAAACAGCTGGACCAATTTGGATAAAATTTGGTATGGAGGTAGCTGACAACCTGGATTAACATATAGGCTACTTTTTATCCCGATATTCCCACGGGATCGACATTTACGTGGGTGAAACCGCGGGGCGCAGCTAGTATATAATAATAATAGAAAAATGGTATAGTCTCCGTTACTATTTACCTAAGTTTTCATATCTCTATCCATACCTACTATTCCACAACCGACTCTCGACGCTAACAGAACACGATTTGCAAAAAGTTTTACGATCATAATATAGTGGTCACCGTTTCTTTTATTTCTTTCTTTACGACCGCTGCTCCCAGCGTCATTTTAGCAGCCTTCACCACCGTTCGTCGAGGGTAAGCACGGGTGCGGATTAGCGCCCCTGACCCCGTGACTGCGACTGCGACGACTCAATCGGACCGTCTCATTACCACGCCCTGTATTGACGCCCGATAAGTATCCTATATTATTATAATTTGTTTCGGTGATCATGTTGCAGGGATTTGGGCTGCTTGTTAGCGAGGTTTTGATTATATTTATTTGGTTTGCAGATGTGGGTTCTGTAAAATATTCGGGATTGTCAGTTTATAAATTGCTTCATTCAGCCAAAGTATTGTTAATTTTTTTGTGTTATTATGCAAATTATTGTACGTATTGAGGCGGGTAGTGCATTTCATGACTTCAACTTTGTTTTGTCGTAAATGGGGAAAATATTTTCACAATACCATCAGTTCAACAAAATGGATTCTGGCAAAAACTATTTGTAGGTAAGTAGGTACATATTGTGATTGATTCCATAAAATTATGAATTGCGAATTTCCATTCGAAACGTAAAATTGAGTGGTTTTTGCAAGAGTGGGATGCAAAAACATCGCAAACAACCCATACAAAACCGAACATAATCCCAAAAATACTCCAGATCGATATTTCAATAAAAGTAATAATGTTCCAGATCACAATAATAAGGGTGACACCCATTAACGGCACGTGATGCACCATGCGTGATTTGATTCTGAACGAATACATTCAATGAGTACGATCAGAAGGACCGCTTTAAACCCAAGCTGGCCGGAGCACAAACCATATATCGCAAATGCACAATCGCGACATCTCAGCACATAGCGGAGTTCGCGCAGCTGAATTTTCGGACAAACATGTTTGAACTTTTTGCCATCAATACATTAAGAAGAAGATGAAGAACCGCTAGAACAGCGGGATTGTCCGAGCAGAAGGATTGTCCGAAAGGGTTACCGCTGGCCCGGAACATAAAGGGCTAAGGAAGGAACACGGGTGGGTTTTAGTCAGTAAAAGTCTGACACTCCTTCCCGCTCCGCCCAAAGCGGAAAAAAATGAATTCCTAATAATAAATTGATAAATTCCCACCCAAAAAAAAAAAAAAACACAAAAAAAAAACCGCTAGAAATACTACTCAGTACCTAATGACAGTAAGACTTATCTCAATTAAATGATGGGGCTGAGGATGAAACTAGGCGAGATTTTTTTTTGCTTTGGTGGTGAAAGATAAGCCTTAGGAAGACAGCATGGTTGATAAGGAGTTAGCTGCTAAGGCTGCATCACAATACGCCGTATCAGTGACGTAGCTTCCAATCACCAACATTCGAGTGGCAATTCCCGTATTTGTAAGAATTTTCGCATTCTAATCTCAGTGACAATCTGTCAGAATAACCTCCTCCTTGTCTCATTTCTGTTGAAAACTTGTTATTGCTAGGGGTTTTTAAATCCAGGAATTGGCATTCAGTAAGTTTTGACCTCCAATAAGTTTTCGTTAGTTGTATTTGTTTAGCAAAACTTTACAAACGCTCTCGCTTCACCGATTTATGCCATTGAATGTTATCTCTATGAACACAATCGACCTTCTGAATCCTTTCTACTGAGCTTCGACTATAAATAAAGTTGGGTCTTGATTGCGTTCGATGTATAGAATTGCAAATATTTGTTCTATGGCCACTGATGGTACGTGTGGCGTAAGTAATTTACAATTGAATATTGCTTTGTCAAGAGCTGTTGATTTATGGATACCTATATTAGTCTGTATTTTTTCCGTTGCCTCAAATTAGAACCGAAAAATAGAATAGAATACTCTTTATTATGTACCTACACCATGTAAATTGCAGCATTGGAAGGCCTCCGACGATGGACCGATGCCTTGTGAAGGCCGCAGGATTCCGCTGGATGCGGGAAACACGGAACTGGTCAAAGGCGGTGCTTGGTGGAGGCCTATGTCCAGCAGTGGACGTCATTCAGCTGAAATAATGATGATAAATTGCAGAAATAAAATTGTAGAAATTTTAATGAGGTAACACAGTGGGTAGTCTTATCGCTAAAAGCTATCTTTTAAATTAACGGGAGACGGAGAAAAATACTGCAAGGTCTGCAAGTAGTCAGTGGTGTGTCAAAAACAATAATGCAAGTAAGCTGTGGTGTCCTAAAAATACATAACACATTAATAAAATCTATGGTCAAGATCTACACCAAATTGTCTACCAAAACAACGAGCAAGAGAAACAAAAATAGAAACACGCAATTAGCACCAAATAATTACAAGCTGACAAACACTAAATTATCATCAACCGTTTTCTAAAAGCTTTCTTTGGTTTCTCTCCACTCCACTTGTCAATAATTTATCTCTATCAGACAAAGGCATGCGACGTTCTGCCGCAGTCTATGAAATGAGTTCAAAACTATTTTGTTTACAAACTATTCAATTAAGCGGGGCTGTGGAGTGCCATAAACTACCATAAAGTTTTGTTGTTGATTATCCCGCGATTATAACGGCAATAAGTGACACGCGATCAGAAGCGGAAACTATTATTACTTTTTATAGTGTGATTATTAGTGTAATAACAGGAAAAATGTGGGAACTGATAAGAAATTCTTGTCAGTTTGGTGGTGTTTGGGGAAATAGAAAAAGTTTTAGGATTATGTTCCAGAAAAGGAATTTTCGTCCGGAAATTGATTAAGTAAGTAAAGTCCAATGCTGGTTGCTGCCTAGATTAGTGAACACAAGAAATATTTTTTCATTGGTTGGTTTAATTTAACGCAAGGGTGTTTTTTGTGCTAGCGAAGGAGGTGGCGGGATGGCTAAGGGATAGAGCCTCACGTCCCAGCCGCCGCGGTAGACGCTCCGGGCGTTGGGAGCCGCGTGACGATTCCCGGCCACCGCAGGCGGAGAGTGGAGTATAATGGGTAGCTCACCATTCTATCAGAACCAGGCCCGTGCCGGACGGCGCGTACGTGTTCCACGCGCGCCTCAAAGAGATGCCAGCATCAATTGAAGGGGCCCCGTGAGGGCCGAAGCCTGCCGGGTCAGCGGGATTGTCCGAAAGGGTTACCGCTGCCCCGGAACATAAAGAGCTAAGGAAGGAACACGGGAGGGTTTTAGTCAGTAAGAGTCTGATACTCCCTTCCGCTCCACCCAGAGCAGGAGGGGTCATTTGATGATTTCCCATTCTCAAAAAAAAAGGTGGAAAGGTGTGTTTTTTTTAAAATTATTTAATTATGTTATACTTTTATTTATTTCAGGCGACCCAGGCCGCATTGGCGAAATGTGGGTAGGTATAGGTGCACCTCTGCCTTACCCTTTGAGGAATACAGGCGTGATGTTATCTTGTGTTTATGATGATATCTTCCTCCATTAAGGGTTCTGGTTCTCGTGCTGAAAAAAGGCGTATTAAACAGTTTACTTGTCAGTTGTCAACTAACCAAAGATATTTGTTCCAGGTGGAAGCCAGTACCTCTAAATGGAGAACGGTAAGTTCTGCTGACAAGTCATGCGGAATACCTACTAACTAAGATGACGAAACAACGATGTATAAGGTATCTATTTTATCTCCCTAATCATCATCTGCCTAGCCTTTTCCCAACTATGTTGGGTTCGGCTTCCAGTCTAACCGGATGCAGTTGAATACCAGTATTTTACATGGAGCGAATGGGCCTTATAAGAAGGCTAAAAGTCACCTAAAGGGCAATGGAGAACAGATGGCCGATGGGGCCGAAAGGTTCTGGAGTGGCGACCGCGTACCGGAAGACGTCTAGGAAGGCCTCCCACAAGGTGGACCGACAACCTTGTGAAGGCCGCAGGAACCCGTTGGATGCGAGAAGCACAGAACCGGTCGAAGTCGAGGTGCTTGGAGAAGGCCTATGTCCTTCGGCTGAAATGATGATGATGATGATGACATAGAGCGACTGTCTATCTCCACAACCCAGTTACTGGGTAATACGATACTCCTTGGTAAGACAGGTTGTCAGACTTTCGGGCTTCTGACTACCCGTATCAACTGTCAAAGATCCACGAATGACAGCCGGGACCAACGGCTTAACGTGCTTTCCAAGCACGGAGAGGTCTCGGTATGTAAAGATGGACCCGCGGCAAGCGACGCTTAACCTCATCGATCGACCTGTGCGACTGTTATTATTTAGCCACGGACCCCTCTATTCTATATCTATTTTATCTACCTATCTATCTTAATTAACATAATGCAAAGCTTGCGAGCTTAAGGCGAAAGCTTCAGGGTATATAGCCCGCCAAATTAAAAATGTTCTTACTTTTTTTTTTGTAACTTGTAGGTCAGTATCAAGTTGTTTGTTGATCTAATTCTGATTCGTTGCCGTAACAAATATTTATTTTAAGAATTATAATCATAAAAAAATCATCAGTACATCTCTCTAAGTTCATATATTAAACCTATTGAATGACTATTTCATGAAATTATGATATTTGAGGCCAATTCTATCATAAAGACACAGAATAAATAGTATAAAGAGTTGAATATTCGTAGGTCACGCGTCGTCGTCGCGAATCATATTTCAATCAACATACAACTTGACACTATCCTGAAAATTGCAAAAAAAGTAAAAACATTTGAATTTCACGGGCTACGTTAGCGCATCCCCCAGCATGATCAGCTTATAATGTTCCCGCTGCTGGGACAAGGCCTCCTCTATAGAGAGGAGAGGGAGTGGGCCATAATCCACCTCGTGGGCCCAGTGCGGGTTGGTGGATGTCACATGTCTTCGAATATTTGGTTCTAAGTCATGCCGGTTTCCTCACGATGTTTTCCTTCACCGTTTTGAGAGCATCCCCCTTAAATGAATTAAATTAGAATGATTTAGATTCCATGTCTCTTTGCTTTTCTTACCTTTCAGTCCTGCATTGTAACCAATACATCTGTTATTTTAATTCACCATCGTTATTTAAATTGCAAAACGTATGAGAATCCATTTAAATCTCGCAGCATTATTCTCACTGCAGTTCGATATTAATTATATTGTTAACGATACAGTAAGTTATGAAAATAAATATTTCATACACAATTTTGAACCTTATCTTTTCGTTCTCAGAGTTTAAATTGAAATGGTGTGTGCCCGATTTATTCTCGATCACAATTACTCATTTCATTGCGCCTGAGTCGCGGGCTGCTCGCAGACCCATACGTCTTGCCGGAGACAATATTATTTATCCAAGGTACACTGACAGGGGGTAACAACTGCGCGCGCAGTGTAAACTCGAAGGAGTGGGCGAGTAAATCAACTATTTGCATGGGCTGCACAGCGCGGGCGCAAGGCGGTATGCACGCGACTGTGTTGGGTGTTGGTTTATTTTTCGTGTATATTTTTTTCGGAAATTCATTTTAGTTTTATAGCTCATTATCTGCCTAGCCTTTTCTCAACTATGTTGGGGTCAGCTTCCAGTCTAACCGGATGCACCTACTCCGGTTAGACTTTACATTACTATACATTATTTACATGGAGCGACTGCCTATCTGACCTCCTCAATCCAGTTACTGGGTAAGACGATACCCCTTGGTAAGACTGGTTGTCAGACTTTCGGGCTTCTGACCACCCGTAACGACCCGTTAGTTTTATAGGTAGTCAACATAAATTACTAACAAGAGGTTTTTGTTGCTATTATGCATGATGTATTTTTGAAAAATGTAGGAAGGTCCTTTAATTCTAAAAATCTGGCCAAGTGCGAGTCGGACTCGCACACGAAGGGTTCCGTACCACAAGGCAAAAACGCCGAAAAAAAAACATGTTTGTTGTATGGGAGCCCCCCTTAAATATTTATTTAATTTTAATTTTATTATTTATTATTAAAGTTAAAATACAACTGAGTATTTTGTGAATATTTCGAGTACCTACCTGTTGCCATTTTTGATATCGAGCAAAAAAGGGCAAAAAAATCGCGTTTGTTGTATGGGAGCCCCCCTTAAATATTTATTTTATTTTGTTTTTAGTATTTGTTGTTATAGCGGCAACAGAAATACATAATTTGTGAAAATTTCAACTGTCTAGCTATCGCGGTTCTTGAGATACAGCCTGGTGACAGACAGACAGACAGACGGACAGACGGACAGACAGCGAAGTCTTAGTAATAGGGTTCCGTTTTTACCCTTTAGGTACGGAAGCCTAATAAAAAACTATAATGACCATAAACAGATGTAGTTGAGTAAAACACACAAATATTACCTACGTTAAAAGTAGGAATTGCGGAATTCTACAACAGTTTGTTACAAAATAACAGTTTTTTTGTTTTTACGTACTTCTAGCTTACGCCACTGGGCTAATTAATTAATACCATAAACAGAAGTTTATGTAAAATAACTTCATTATAGTCTGAAGACCCTATTTAAAATAGCGGGTGCGCTCGCGCCTAGAGTTACCATCCGTCAGGACTTATGGTTGATTCCCCTTGCCTTGCCTTTTATTTTGACTTATGCTTTTTAGCCAAACGTTATCCGGCCTTGTCATTTGTCCGGAATGAGGTTTTTTCTTGAAAATGTGAAGTATTCAATGTGTCTTCCCGGGATTATGATCTGTTATTTTTTTTCGAATTAGCTTTGTTATATGCACGTGTTTCTGTGGCAAATAAACCAATTTTTTATTTTCTTTACCTACTGAAAACACAAAATTTGAAAAGAAAAATATCCGGGACTTTTTGAAATTTGAACTGGTAACCCTACTCGCGCCGCCCGGCGAGGATCTCGTTAGCGACACGCATGCGCGACGCGCGGCCGGCGCCGGCGCGACAAATGCGACGTCGTAACTTACACCCGCCACGACGCACAATGAGAGAAACATGAAACAATCACCCAAAGTATGCGAATGTACAGACAGTAAAAGTCAAGGAATTATCGTGTCAGTGTCGTTGGTGCGTTTTTTTGCAGCAATAAAGGTTTAAAATAACACAATTGCTTCACTTGTACGTATAGAAATAAAGGTTTGTTACAATAAACATAGGTACTTAATTCCTGACCCTTCAGGGACTGCAAGTAGGACACATATTCTTCTGGGACTTCTACAAGGGACATTTTGGATTCGTCTTTCATCTTGGCAATACAATTAAATTCCCTGACTTTATGTCACCTCGGGGTTTCTAAGGTGACATAAAGTCGGGGAAATAATTAATTAATTGTCATGCAAGTTCTTCTTCTTAGCGTGTCGATAGCAATTAAAAATAATTATCACGAAAAAAAAATTGTTTTTTAAAGGCACAAAAATTAGCAACGCCGATACCGTTCGCTGATGTAGAGCATCAAAGGTGCATGAAAGGAACCTCTCCGATTGACGACCCTCCGACCTCTTGTTATGTCCGGCGCACCCTGGGCAATCGACTTCTGTCGATTGGCTTATCCTTTCACCACGATGGCAAATATAAGTTATGCAAGTTGACTATAAAGACTTAAATTGGCCGTATATTCAAAACAAAACTGTCATTCTTTGACAGCTGCATGAAATGTCTATATAACGACAAATACAAATAGACGTAGGGTGTCAATTTGTTCCCCTGACTGCATTGCAGCCGTTCATAAGTTTGGATCAGCGTTGTAATTCCGTAACACACCAACAGTAGGAATGGGGTTCACTTTGACAGTTCAACAACATTCATTGCGTTATTTACGTTGTTGGGCAGACACATTTTTCAAACATATGAAGCAATGGATTAGCAATATCTTTCAAAATGGTTCAGATTGAGATTGCGAGATGATAGCGTGTTACGCAATTAGGGTGCAGGTGGCTTTTACCTACTCTATAAAAAAAGCTTACATCCTGACAGGCTGAAGTAAATAGAACATAAAGTACTTAGTAGCAACGCAATAAAAATAAATCTGTATAAAACCTCACATCATTTCTAATTACGTACATTTACAAGCCAGATGCAGTACCTACAGAGTCAAGTGCAGAGACAATTTACAATCCGCTGTACATTTTAATTGTGGACCGTTTAAAACGTATTATAATTTGAGCGTACGAGCATTTATCAAAATGTCCTAATGCGGGGCTATAATAGGCGTAATGAATGAACTGGGAGACAACTCCGTTTTATTGTTTTAGATCCTCGTAAATCAAAGAGGTTTTATTGTTTCTTGACTTTGTTATGTGGTTGGGGTCTTTCGAGAGGTTTTTGTATGGAAAATATGGTAGTAAATGCTGCTAGTGATTAATTTTACCGTTGGTTATGGTTCCTACTCCAACCCAATTATTCATGGTAATTCCTCACGTAGGCTGACTGTCGACTGCATATGTCTAGTATTTTCCGGTGTATGCACTTCTACAGTCTGAATCTTTAAATATGAATGTCACAAATTATCTAAGTATTTGGAATTCACGAGTCAATTTCTTTTATGACGTTGTAACAATTTACTAGCCATTTTTTTCTTGATAATATCATAATATTGAAGCACTTGTTCCTTGGTGTGCCTATGAGACTGACACAGTCACTAACTTGCTTCCTCTTCTCTTCTCTGGAAAACTGTAACCTCGTCAAAAATAAAGACGCAAAGGATCTGCAACATCTTATTTAGCCACTTTTGTAATACCTGGTCTTTCGATCGTGAATTCCATCATACTTTATCTCTGCTAAAACAAGTCTTGAAAAACCGGATCCAATAAATCCTTCTAAAAGAACACCTTCCGAATTCCCTAACTTATGTAAATCCTGTAAGAATCCCACGTATCCCTGACAGCAGGATTGTTAGTTTCACATTAGTATGCCAGACATAAGCTAGCTCTGGCTGAGGTCCTGGTAGCGCTGCTTCTATTATCGTCTAAGTTATAGCTGGCTCCGTACCTGGCTTAGCTGTGCTGCCTGCATAATTCCACCAAGTTTTAAAGAATAAATTAATGTTAATAAGAATCTTGGATTAAAGTTTTAGGCCTGCGCTGTCCTCCCATACCTACTGTAATCTGGAAACATTGTAAAAGCCAATTATTTTTAAAAAGAGTAACCATGGAGTTTCTTGGCGGTTCTTCTCCATAGGAAACGACCAATTGGAACCGTGCACCTAGCTTCTGACGTTTCATAAGTGCCCATGTAGGTTTATGTGAAATAAAACATTTTGATTTTGATTTTGATTTTGAGGCGTTAAAGGCGTTGCCTTCCTGAAAGTTCTTAGTAGAAATGTTATATCAAATCTTTTATTCCACTACTTATTACCATTTTACACCATGTGTGTCGTACACATGGTGTGTCGTACACACCTACTGAAAATACATTTTTCATCTCTCATATTCGGAAAGTAGTGTTTGTTTGATCCGAACAGCGAGTGGAAAACGCTGCTTCCCACCCTTGGGCGGGAAAGACTCATAGTAATTGCTTCCCTCCCTAGGGCGGGAATGAAATTTAAAAATAGAACTAAATTTAGTTAGGTAGTCAGCTCAGTCAGACATACGACACCCTTAATTGATTATGTAAATATTTATTATGCTACCCATCAAATCTTATGAATATGCGTTAATTAGGAGAGTTGGATAAAAAGCTCATATGTTAACGCCAATACAGCTTTCATATTTAGCGCACAAGTTAATAATTTACCTTGAATAAATTCATCATACATAGGTACGATAATCGCCATTTTGATGGCAGTTGTGGTCGAGGCTAAAAAACATAAAAATTGGGGATTTCGAACATCCTGACTTTACCATAAGGGGCTGTGAATATATATCATTTAATTATTTGACGAATTTATCCATAGTTTAAGGTAAATAAGTAGTGGTAATGAAGTTTTTTTGATATCTAATGTCGAAGTTTCGCGCCAATCGCGTGTGTTTACATTTTTACTTTTCACAAATTTCACACACACAGATGTAGATAAGATTTAAAATGTGACAAATGTTATTGATAATATTATAAACAACACGAAAATGCCCAGGTTTTAACGTAATATTCAAACACAGGTTCAATAATACGTATTAATCATTACCACTACCTACTCAATTAGTGTTCAAAATCGCCGACCATTATTGTTTTTTTTATTGCAATAATGTGTCAAAGCGATTATTTCAAACATTTTTTGTTTTAATTTCGATTGACTCGAGTAAGTAATTAATATGACGAATGTAATCGATATTTAAAAATAAAATAAAATAATTTTAAGCAATAAATACAATAAGCATTGTTTATAATAATGATTATGCTTTTCTAATATCATTTCAATCTCTTCTAATATCATGTCAATAACAGACAGGCCATAGGTACCTCATTTACTGAATTTCACGCCGAAATGCTTCTATAATTGAATTTATATTCGGAATGCGCTCGCTGTTTAAAATTATTTTAATTTATTGGACAAATATTTATCGTGGATTTTATTTTTGATACTTTCTAATAGTTTACTACAGAATTCCCAGTAAACATTTTTTAGGTAGGCTTACCAGTAGTTTTTTTGAGAATACTTTACATTTCAATACATTTTGTTAGTTTAAAGAGTTTTTATTCAGTTTCTAAAATTTTTTTATTGCGAGTATCGATTAAGCTGTATGCAAGTTTTGAATCGAATTAAGAAAGTTGGGTGGACGGTCAGCACTAAAAAGTGTCACGTCGCAACACAATTTTTAGTAATTATTATCAAGATTATCGTGTTTTCTAAGTAATTTATGAAAAATGGTAAAAGTAAGAATGCAGACAATGATAATAATACGGGCCCTAGTAAGCGGGACGGCCCGCGGTGGTGACACAAAATCTACTCATGTGGCGGTGACGTGGTGTGTTCCATACTTCAAATTTAAAAAAGACTAATAAAATTAGGTACCTATTATTCATGTAATTATTATCAATAAATATTTTAACTACTATTTTTTACTTTCCTTAAATTCGAAATGAAAAGTAGAGTGTTTAACGCGGGTGAAGTCATCAATTCCCACTCGGACTATAGCCGCCCTCGCTGGGCTCGGGCGTCTAAATGCCTCGTATGGGAATTGATTCCTTCCGACCCTTGTATAACAATCTACTATTCTTATCCTAAATCGTACGCAGAATGTAAAGCCACCTTTGCACGTGCCAAATTGGTGGAAAAACAAACAGATTTGCTTTTAAAACATTTACTTTCTGTAGCTAAGCCTTTATTCATTCTATGTTATTGCTATTAAATTACCCGGAAATCACAAACAAATTGTTAAGCCTTTAGCTAAATATACACATAAAACTAATGAATAAAACACATTAGGAAACGACCTATTTCCAAAAGCAGCAAGGGTCACCGAACGCAAGCTTCCCATAAATCATAGCGATACAAAACGACTACCATCATAATTGTCATGCAAGGAGGAGTGCAGGACTCACTCACGTTTATGATACGCTCGTAATTTTTCAGTATTTGGTTACATGACGACGAGCTGCAGCGGTTCCATAAGCTGAGCGGGTAGCGGTTGAAGCATAACAAGAAGATAAGCGAGATTTCTCATAGTAAAGATACAATTCATCATCATCATTTCAGCCGAACGACGTCCTGTCCAGCCTAGACATAGGTCTCCCCCAAGCGACGATTCCCGCGATGAAGATTTTAACTATAAGTAATTCTGTTCATATTGACCTATTAGGAAATTAATCAGTAGCGGTTTCTCAGTCTTTACCATTTTTATAACTCTATCATTTGCTTAAAACTAGTCTATCACTGCCACAAACTTTAGATCTTTCCGGTCTTAAAAATTAACGACGAAATGCATAAAATTAATTAACCAATTCACTGAAAACATCATCATCAAATTATTTTTAAGTATCAATTTTGTGGTAGCAATCAGAATTCGGAACTGATTGGGTCTATTAAAATGGTCGATTACATTTGACACGGTTGTAAAGTGGTTGGTTTAACCGCTTTCTGCTGCTCTATGGTCTCGGCTTGGTCATACATCACGTCAGACTACGGTATACCACGTGCGGTGAGATCCACAGATAAGCAATAAATGGAGGCCGAATAATTCACGAGTCCTGTCATAAATTTGTATCTGTCTATCGGGTATCGGGATCGGGTAACTTGAGAAGTGAAGGGTTAGGGGATGATGGACGATCGGTTATTTTAATGGTAGTCGGATACCTGATGCATGAAGGTTATGTTAACGTTTTGAAGTTTGGAAGTATTGTGTACGTGTTAATGTGTTGTATACACGTTTTGTTTGAGTATGTGTGAAAATCCAGTGATGTAATAGTGAATGAGTGAGATAAGTATATGAAAGGTATATAAAAATCGGTTCGCTTGTTCTATATCAGAATATTAATACATATTATTCTTCTGTTAAATTCTAAAGAATGAACACACTGAATAAAGCATAAGTCCCGTATGTTGAGTACTCGATCCTTTTATAAAGTTGCTGTCATCCCTACACTTTACACTTTAACTTCAACCCTAATGGACGTAACGCCTTTCCAATAACATTACAGCTTGAAGCCGTACAAGCAAATTGATCGATCACGTCACCCCAGAACAGGGGGTGTCATAGTGAAAAATGTGGCTATTTGTTGCAATTAGGGAACATCTTGTGATCTCGGTGCTCTTCGTAAAAAATCAGGGTGACATGATGGAGAGAACTGAGTGACTCTCTAAAAGACGTTACTGTAACGGAATAGTGAATGAGATTGACAATTTTGGACGATTTTTTCGGTTACGTAATATAGATTGATTCGGCTCCTTTATTTTAAATTCGAATTTTGACGTTTCTCAAGTGCCAATTTGATATAAATTTTTTGATATTGACAGTTGCCAACTTTTTATGACAATTGGTTCCACACATGGTAAAAGCACATAACCAATCATCGAACCTCGTAATGTTTGCGATAAGTATGTCCCTACACTTTTTCTATATCGAGCTGGTAAAAGATTAATCATTAGGTAAATATTATAAGAACCTGTCCATGGGAAGAGCGTACCTTATGATTTAAAATTGACTTTTGAAGAAATTGGATAGTTGAGTAGAAATTGGACACTTTACACAAACATCGTAAAGATCCTTAACACCATCTAATTTATATCTTCCTCCTGAGAGGTAACATTAGCCCTTTCCGAACCAACTTTATTCGAACTCAAATCCATAAATTAGAAGAACTGATAATAAAATATGAGGAGGTGTCACGAGAGCGCGGGCGGCGGGTGGCCGGGTGCGCGAGCGCATTGTATGGAGATGTGCCCAAGATGTGTTGTGTGCAATAAAACAATGATGGTAAACAAACAAGCCTTCGGAGCCGACGCATCGTCATCGTTATCATGTGTTTTTTTATATAATTATTGGTATGGTTGTAGAGGTGTGGAGCTGTTTTTAAAATATTGTAGAATTTAGGAGGATCGGTATACTTACTTACTTAGGATACCTATTAATGAAGTTATGTTAAATTATAAAATAAATACCATTGTGGAACAATACAAAACTATTTTAGTTATTTAAACTGAAAATTTTTGGTTGATATATATTTGAAACAACAATTTTGGACTTTAAGAAGATTTTGAAAACTTTAGGATTACAATAAGTAGTAAGTAAGTAGTAGTAAGTAGTAGGTACTCAGGTGGATTGGATGGAGAACGCACAGCACAAAGAAAAGTGGAAGCATATGGAGGAGACCTTAGCCCAGCAGTGGAAAATCTTAGGCTGAACTCTTTTTTATTTTGTACAAATTAACACTTCATAAAAATATTTCCCGTTTATTCCAGGTTTACTTAGTTATGATGTCTCTATTTTGTTTTGCAGAAAAGGAAAGAAATAGGGCGTTTGTGCACTACAAGGAATTTTACTGTCCGGCAGTCCGATTTTTTACGGTCCCATATAGCACGCCATAATAAAAAAATAAAATCGGACTGCCGGACAGTAAAATTCCTTGTAGTGCACAAACGCCCATACAGTGAAGGAAATCGAGTTCAAACATATTAATTACACAGGAAACTACTCCACTCACGTCTTGTTCTACGTTTCAATATGTAACATTTACGCGTCGTCATGGTCCGTCCGTCTGTCATATCGTTAATACTTTAACAGTCTAATTGTACCTTAATGTGAAGTAAAAAGACTAAATAAAAGCTTGTAAAAAGCAATTAAAGAACAATTTGTGTGATTACAGGCCGCGGACGCGATTTGTTTTGTACTTTCAAATAGAATTTGATGGTGGTAGGTACTTTCTATTTTGAATACCAGTTAAATTCTGTTTTTAAACGAGGTTCTGGTGTATTTATTTAAAGAACTGGGAGGGACATGGGTTTCGTTGAAATCGTATCATCAGTTCGGGATGCGCTAGTTGAACAAAATATGATTCGCGAGCGTAACAACACCCCGCTAAGTTCATATAATCCTATTGAATGATTATTCATGAAATATCAATCAATACGATTTTATGATCATATTTTAATCAACATTCAACATGACACTGACCTGCAAATTGCAAAAAACGTAAGAAAATTTGAATTTTGCGGGCTAACCTGTCGATTCCTCCTTCCCCTACAACTAGGAATCCTAAAGTCTAAAAATAATCTCACTATAGCATCATCGTCTGATGATTTTCACGTTAGCTTAATTAATTCATTGGCTGTTTCTATTCTTCTACGAGTATATCTAAAACTAGATCATTTCCTGGGTGAAGAGCTTTCATTGCTAAACCATCTCTAAAACGTGTTTCGAGAATTTGATTGTCACAATTTTCGTACATTAATATTGCAGTCACACAATTCCGCGTAGATGAATAGTACTATGTTGATTATTGATATGCATTGACTGTGGCACTAATTCGGTTGAGCAAAGGATTTATTTTCAATAGAATCCAACAACAGTTTAAAGTTTCAGTTTAAGGAAAAGATACATTAGGTATTTTCTATTTTGGACAGTTAACATTTATAATTAATCCTAGATATTGAACATGAAGAAACTAATAAAATTTCATCACATTTATATCTGTAATTAGTATCTATGGTGTAATACATAAACGAGGTGCGGTCGGGTGATCCCCGTTAGGAACAATCGAAGAAGCAGAGAGAGAGTGTGGGAATTTAATATGCGTTTTTAATACAGAGTCATCTAGTACAAGCTTTTAGACACACACAAAAATGTTGTCATTTTGACCTAATAAATAAATTTATACGCTATAATAAATAAATAATTATAAATTTTTATTTCAGTAAAAACACATATAAGGTCCACAAAAACAAATTTGCAACTAAAAAAGAACATTACAGAAAAAAAATGTATCGTTGGTGCCTGTACTAATAAAAGAAAATCATTGTATCACGGACACCAGTCAGCTTTACCACCCTCAAAAACCACGAAAACGACACCCATGACGAAAAATTTGAAAGTTGTCGCAGCCGCCATCTTGGATTTTCATTTTGCCTCCCTATTGGCTTCTTCGCCCTTGAAAACTATGAAACTATGAGAGAAAGTCGCTTTTTCGTTACGTGAGGATTTCTACCAGTTTACTCCTACCGCAAGTCGCGTGAAGGAACTTCGTTCGCGTAAAGTGTATTCTATTCTAACTGCTTCGTAGGTTTCGTGGTTGCAAGCCTGCTGGGCGTGGGGTCCTGGGTTCAATTCCCAGGTCGGACAAAGTGTTATTGGGTTTTCCATTAGGAATTTCTTAGTATGTAACAGTCCGGAGTTTGGAAGTTGGCGGTTTAATACTCCCGTGACTCGGAAAGCACGTAAAGCCGTTGTCCTGCGTCTGATCTCTCCCCGGTCTTGTCCTATTGCCGTCGCATCGGACTATGAGAGTAAAGGAACAGAGAGTACACCTGTGTTTACGCACACACTTGTGCACTATATCTCGTGCGTACCTGGCTGATTTCCTATGAGATTTGCCACCGTGACCGAAATCGGTCGGGAGGCTATTATTATTATTCTATTCTAGTTCTCACAATATCACGATAAACATGTCAAACAAAACGATGCCACATCGATCATCACAACCAAACTGACAGAAACACGTAAAGCAAAATATTGTTGTAACAAAACGCGTAGGCGACATTACGTCAGTCATGCAAGGGCTGGAAGGAAGTGACTCATACATAATTCAAGAACCACGTAGGATAATCATCCGATTCTGTTTGTTAGTCAAATAAGCCATTGTGAATGTTAACATCGGATAATATGGGAATTGGATAGACTGGGACGAAAGAGATACGTTATTAGTCGAGTAGGTATTGGGTTTGTGTGACCAGAATATATTAAACTCAGACGATTTTCTGTCGTAACGAATTGGAATATAGAGAGGAATATTATGCAAGACTCGGTCGTTTATGACTATTGTAGGTGGTTGGTATGAAAATATACAATAAACTCGGGCTGTGGTAGTCCACAGAGAGTAGTGGAGCAGTGGAGGCCCATTGGTAACGGCCGCGACTTACGCGTTGTAGGTCTTGGTTCGAACACAGACAGGAGCTTTGCTTTGTTTAAATTATTGCATCAGCACTGCTTTTAAAAACGTGAAGGGAAACATCGTGAGGAAACCGGCATGTCCTAGAACCAAAAATTCGAAGACATGTGTAGACTATGGCCCACTACCTCTCGAAGAGAGGAGGCCTGTGTCCCAGCAGTGGGAACATTATAAATAATGGATAGAATGGATGTTAATGCTGCTGGAAATATGCCTCTCCCAAGTTGGGCCATAACAGCCGGTTCTCCACCTTCCGGCCCTGGGGGCGTTCCACGCTACGTCTGCTGATTTGCGGTTAAACATATAAGTACGGACGCCAGCACATCAAGCTACCACAATCTGTTAAATTTCTTTAATAGATTTTCAACTATATCGCTAAAGCATAAGGTTCAAGGTTGATTGTGAAAATTTGACAGTTTCGGCTCGCCCCTCATGGGACTTCGCGAAATGTAAGTAGATGTTCTATAAGGTACACCTCTAACTAACCCTTTTGGAAACATAAGCGTGGTGTTATGTTAATGTTGGATGGGAAGAACAAACCATCGAATACATAATTAATAACAACAAAAGTTGAATAATTATTACCACGATGACACAAACACAGTGCGTCCGCCTAATCGTTGCTTAAAAATCAATTATAGCGAATGAATGTGTTCTGTTATCTTTATCTTGTACTACATGCTTTAACTGCCGACTTCCTGTACGAAGTCGATTTACAGCGTTAAAATCTTGTATTTTATTGCGTTCACGCAACGTATTCAATCAAACGATAGGGCTGTGCATTCGTTCTGGTATTTTGTAGTTGGGTTTCCTGTTACTGGTATTCGGAGCGGTTTTGAGAACAGAACCGCTAGGATCACATTTTCCGGGGAAAACGTTGTATTAGAATTGCGTGTACTTTCTGTTTTTTCCATCTTTAAGTTTCCACCAAGTGGTCTAAGTGAAATTATTATGTGGTGTTTTGCAAATACTAGCATACAGTATCTTCGCAGACATACTTTTGCTCAAGAGCTCAAGAAAGATGTTTAAAAATAATCGCTTTCCACACTAGGTGTTCTCTACTGCAAGTTTCTGCAACACTCATGTTATTGTCCTCTCTACTTCTATATCACTTTTTCTGTGAAAGGTCTTCCCAATAACACAAATCACTGTTCCAATATATGTACCTGTTATTACTCATCCCTGTTCCTGTTCCCATCCTTACTGCTAACGCGTAGAATATTAATCGTCTTTATACGACCTCCGGATGCGTCCACGCTTGTGAATTCACAACTAATGTTTATTAACACCGATTACATTTTATTTGTATAAAAACCTTGTTTATTTTATTATGGTTTGAGGTTCATGTGTTGGATTACAATTTCTGTCTTGTTTATTTTTCGTGGCAGATTTAGGTTTGGTGTAGAATTACGGATTTAGGTGTACCTAAGTCAACAAGAAAAAAAACAGTGGCACTCCGGGAGTGCGGACAGAAGTGAAAACAAAATACATATTAATACTTTGCCATTGTATCCTGTATACTTGTGGCTAAGTTTCGCTGGCTAATTTAATTTAATCCTGTATACTTGTGGCTAAGTTTCGCTAGCTAATTTAATTTGATCCTGTATACTTGTGGCTAAGTTTCGCTAGCTAATTTAATTTGATCCTGTATACTTGTTTAAAATTTTTGATATTTTGGAATCTTACGAATTTTCGATCAGGGTCACGTGTCCTGACGCGAGTTTAACATTTTTTACCCATTACAAAAAAAGTGTACAACGCCGCTAAAGAAGTTTTCGTCTTACGAATTTTCGATCAGGGTCACGTGTCCTGCCGGTCGATTCTGTAAAAATCTCACCGTGAAAACTTAGGTGAAGTGAGTTTGTTTTTGCTAGGAATTGACACTATTGACAGCTCACTCCACGCTCACTTTACCTAAGTATTCACGGTGAGATTTTTACAGAATAGCACCGCTGAAGCGAGTTTAACATTTTTTACCTATTACAAAAAAAGTGTACAACGCCGCTAAAGAAGTTTTCATCTCTCATACTCGGAAAGTAGTGTTTGTTTGATCCGTATAGCGGGTGGAAAACGCTGCCTTCCACCCTTGGGCGGAAAATACTCATAGTAATTGCTTCCCTCCCTAGGGCGGGAATGAAATTTGAAAATAGAACTAAATTTAGTTAAATAGTCAGCTCAGTCAGACCATACGACACCCTTAATTGATTATGTAAATATTTATTATGCTACCCATCAAATCTTATGAATGTGCGTTAACTAGGAGAGTTGGATAAAAAGCTCATTATGTTAACGCCATTAAATCTTTCATATTTAGCGCACAAGTTAATAATTTACCTTGAATAAATTCAACATACTTAAGTACGATAAACACCATTTTGATGTCAGTTGTAGTCGAGGCTAAAAAACATAAAAATTGGGGATTTCGAACATCCTGACTTTACCATATGGGGCTGTGAATATACATCATTTAATTATTTGAGTAATTTAACCATAGTTTAAGATAAATAAGTAGTGGTAATGAAGTTTTTTTGATAACTAATGTCGAAGTTTCGCGCCAATCGTGTGTGTTTACATTTATACTTTTCACAAATTTCACACAAACAGATGTAGATAAGATTTAAAATGTGACAAATGTTATTGATAATATTATAAACAACACGAAAATGCCCAGGTTTTAACGAAATATTCAAACACAGGTTCAAATAAGTATTAAAATCATTACCACTTTACCACTACTCAATTTGTGTTCAGAATTGCCGACCATTATTGTTTTTTTTTTATTGCAATGATGTGTGAAAGCGATTATTCCAAACAATTTTTTTTTTAATTTCGATTGACTCGAGTAATTAATATGTCGAATGTAATCGATATTTAAAAATAAAATCAAATTATTTTAAGCAATAAATACAACAAGCATTGTTTATAATAATGATTTATGCTTTTCTAATATCATTTCAATCTTTTCTAATATCATGTCAATAACGGACAGGTGGACATAGGTACCTCATTTACTGAATTTCGCGCCGAAATGCTTCTATAATATTGAATTTATATTCGGAATGCGCTCGCTGTTTAAAATTATTTTAATTTATTGGACAATTATTTATTGTGGATTTTATTTTTGATACTTTTTCATAGTTTACTACAGAATTCCCAGTAAACATTTTTAGGTAGGCTTCTCCAGAAGTTTTTTTTTGAGAATAATGATAATTATATCTATAGATCATTATTATCTATAGATGATTCTTATCTATAGATTGGATATTCTGCAAACACTTTACATTTCAATACATTTTGTTAGTTTAGAGAGTTTTTATTCAGTTTCTACAATTTTTTTTATTGCGAGTATCGATTAGGCTGTATGCAACTTTTGAATCGAAATAAGAAAGTTGGGTGGACGGTCAGCACTAAAAAGTGTCACGTTCGCAACACAATTTTTTGTAATTTTATCAAGATTATCGTGTTTTCTAAGTAATTTATGAAAAATGGTAAAAGTAAGAATGCAGACAGAATGATAATAATACGGGCCCTAGTAAGCGGGATGGCCCGCGGTGGTGACAAAGAATCTACTCATGTGGCGGTGACGTGGTGTGTTCCATACTTCAAATTTAAAAAAGACAAATAAATAGGTACCTATTATTCATGTAATTATTATCAATAAATATTTTAGAAAAACTACTAGTTTTTACTTTCCTTAAATTCGAAATGAAAAGTAGAGTGTTTAACGCGGGTGAAAGTCATCAATTCCCACTCGGACTATAGCCGCCCTCGCTGCGCTCGGGCGTCTAAATGCCTCGTATGGGAATTGATTCCTTCCGACCCTTGTATAACAATCTACTATTTCACTTCAAAAATTGGAAATTGCTTGAAAAATATTGAGTATTTTTTGAAAATTTTGACTATAGTTGCCTTCATCATCATCATCATTTCAGCCGAAAGACGTCCACAACTGGACATAGGACTCCCCAAGCACCTCCACTTCGACCAGTTCTGTGCTTCTTGCATCCAGCAGATTCATGCGATTTTCACCAGGTTTTCGGTCCATCTTTACTCAAGTATAAATATTTCGTTTGAGAACAAGTCGTGATCTGTTATTTTCCCAGCAATAACATAACATTAGGGACCTAATCTACATGCAGTACTTTAGTAAAGCTGTTGGCTTAAGCAAATTAATAGGTCCTTTGCTAATCTATTATCACAACCCCTCACCCGTTGCCATAGTCATTATGCCGGACACTAACTACTAACTACCTTCATCCGTACTTAATTCAACTCCAAAGAAAACTAGTAATTTATGCCTAACACATTACCCAATTGCCAAATATACCTTATTCCACTAACTTCACCTGTTCAACTTTAAACTTTAACTCTAAGTCATAAGGTTGAAATCTCCTCGTGTAAATTATTTGTTATTTTAATACCTCAGCCATTCTAGCCCAGTGTCCCCTTACGGTCCGGTGAACAACGGACGGGGGCACTTAATTACGTGATAGTGGCGGTCCATTTTAGTAACACTCCCTCTTCAAGTGTTTTGCACGTGTGCCCACTATTAAGCCACAGACTAAACTTGTACGATGAAAGCTTTGTTGGAAAACTCGCAATAGGATAATTTTAAGGTGGTGCTTTAGTTACTCTTTGTCAAATGTCGTTGACAGTAGCAAAAGGAGGTATTTTGGGACCATGTGTCGGTTTGACAATACAATTTAAGGGTACAGGGTGTGCCTTAGATTTGGGGCTATCGTCCCTTTGATTAATACTATCCTAATGGTCCACCGGAATTTGTAATTCGGAAGTTGTGGCAGTAATGTTCTTAGTTAAATTAATGTTCGCATAATTTGTATGGAATTATTTGTTGTAAGTTGGGAACTACAGAATAAATGCTTTGGGAAGGCACAAACTTTTGTAGTGGGGGTGTTATTTAATTCTATTTATTTCTAAATATCGTTTCGCATTAGGTACCGTGATAAAACAAATATTAAATTTTAGATGCAGGTCAATTCTTTCAGATCATAACTTTACTATTAATGAAACTTTTTGTAAAAAAGCGATGTTTTTCATGAATTCACTCATGAATTCATGAATGAGCTGCTACAAAATACCAATGGAACTTTAGACAAAGCAGCATTTAAACGTTCAAAATTCAAACTTTGCAAAGGAAACAAACCGATGCTCGTTTGAGTTCGGACGACAAACGGTCGTAGAGGATTTGAAAATGGAACGAGGCGCAATCACGAAGGATTGTGCCAAATCCTATTCTACTCACATATCTATGGACGACCAATCAGATAAGAGCTTTGGTACAACACACCATTTCCCCTTTGCCGCCTGTATTAATGAGGAAGAAGGGAGGCAGGGTAGATCTTGAGTACTTGGTGTGTAAAAGCGTGAAGGGGTCGCGTGAATGACATTTGCGTAAGCGGCTGCCCGCCCTCAAGATTAGCTCTACGATGATTCCCGTCTGCCTAGACTTGAGAACAGTGGAATGGGTCGGAGACTTCATTTATTGATTTATTAATTAATGTTACTATTCATCTCCATCTAAATCCTTTATACAGAGTAAACTATGTATATTGAATTTTCTAAAAATGGGTCTTAATAAGTATCAGTACCTACCTATTATGAATTATGTTTTCATTAGGATTTTAAAAAGATGCAGAATTCTTTTCTTTTACCTAATTAGCAATAGGTACACAAGCATCCTCGCATTGTAGGTATAAGTTTTTCGTACAATCAGAAGCCTTCTTATACTGGTGCGTGCGTACATTTGCAAAAGTTTGTGATTCTGGTTTAATAACGAAAGCTTATAATATTGTCTTGCTCGCTATCAAGGTCCAAATACACTGTTCAAGGCTAATAATACTGAAAAGTTTCATCGAATGTAATTTTATTCTTGCAAATAATGGTTCCACTCTACGTCTTTCTCTGTGCAATCAATGGGAAAGCTCAAGCGTATCCCTAATTTAACTGTATCGGCGGCATGTTGTGAGCGAAGTTGTAATGGTCGCCATCAACCCTCGCCTACCCTCCTTCCTAGATATACTTTATTTATGGTTTAGATTGTATAAGGTTCAAGGTTCTATCTTTTCAAGCTTTATGTTTGTCTTCTGTCCTTGGTTTTAGATAGTTATATTATATCATAACTGTTATACAAGTAAGTATAGGAGTATACTTTGTTCCAAAACACAATTAACAGACACTGACCGCACAGCTGCTGGACTCTAAAGCCGAACCGGGCTGGCCATCTTTCGCATGTCAGAGCAGCAATACGCAAAAACCACCACTCATTTTATCCCAAATAGCAGTAAACGACTACGCGGCAGGCCCAGAAAGAGATTGCGGGATGAGCTGGACTCCTTCTCAAAGGATTGGCCCACAACCACGGTAAACCGGGAAAAGTGGAAAGGAGGAAGCTTTGCCCGGTAGTGGGTACGAATAGTAAAAATGACTACATAAAGACAATTCGAAACAAATTAGCAGGCGGTGCTGCACCAATGTGCAAAAGTGGAATAACCTCAACTTCTTAGAACGACTATAACTATAGCCTCCCGGCTGTAGTTATAGTGGTTCTTTTCATGAAATTAATAGTTTATGACTAATGATAAGTCTACTACGACTTAAATGATCTTTTTCGAGATATCGCCTAGCGGTTGGTCGACTATCCACGTGACCAGAGGGCTGGTATATTTTTTGGCCAAAGAATCAGCATCGACAACGTGGCAATGCTGCCAGTCTTTTGGGCACTTTTCCTGTTGACAGCGATGCGGACGAAACGGCCCGTTTTTTTAAATGTACATGCATGTACCTATTATTATTTTAAGTCTGTTAGCTTATATTATGTAAATATTGTCTTGTTTGAAGATAAAAGTAGGTCTACTACCTATGGTTTCTAATCATAATAGGTATTGCAATACTTGATATTATAATTAAAAACCCCAGTTAGAACATTTTCTGAACTGTATTCTAGATGACGAGAGCCGTATATTCAAGCTGTAGACTTCATCGCTTATACAAACAAACTTTTCACTTCAGCATTTACAGTGTTTCAGCTCAGTTGGTCCCCTGAAATTAATTTCGCCGGCGAAAAACATTTAAAATGACTTCTGCCAGCAGTTGCCGAACTTTCCCGACGCTTTTGTACGACAAACATCACTTTTAACTACCTCACTTTAGTTTTAATTATAGTTTTAACGTTTCTATAGTCGCCATGGAGGTCCATGGTAGTTAAAAGTTGTCGTTGTGTTATTGTAAAGTTTTTGATAAAGTTGTTTCAATTTATACACCACTCTTCGAGTCCCGACTGCAGTTAAAATATTGCAATAACATTCATTTGTTTCTTTTCCACCTTTTTGATCAAAGAAAACTTACTTAATCACCCTATGTTCCCACTGCTGGAACACAGGCCTCCTCTCTGTGAGAGGGAGTGGCCGTAATCCACCACGCAGGTCCTGTGCGAGTTGGTGCGAGACATGTGACATCCACCAACTTGCACAGGACCTGAGTGGTGGTTTACGGCCCACTCTCTCTGAGGACCTGTGCGGTGGATTACGGCCCACTCCCTCTGAGTGGGCCGTAAACCACCACACAGGTCCTGTGCGAGTTGGTGCAAGACATGTGACATCCACCAACTCGCACAGGACCTGTGTGGTGGATTACGGCCCACTCTCTCTGAGTACCTGGTCCTGTGCGAGTTGGTGGATGTCACATGTCTTCGAATTTCTGGTTCTAGGACATGCCGGTTTCCTCACGTTGTTTTCCTTCACCGTTTTGAGAGCAGTGGTGATGAAATTGGTTTTGTGACGTGAATTTCAGCAGCGTTTTTTCATGGAAAGAGCTATTCAGTTAAAACTAGATCACTAGAGTGATAGTAGTTTTGAAAGACGAATCGATATCCTCATAAAGTGCCTCAATTATAAGTATCAATGTAGCGTAGGATAAGTGAAATTTTGTTCCTTGTTCTTATGGTTAATAAAGATCGCACCAAAAACTTTTCTTGTAAAGTAGGTTGCCAAGACCCACATAATGCTTTCACTGTTAAAGACTTATCAGATTAAACGTAGAGCCAAGCCCTAACCCAACAAGGCCTAACTCTACAAACTTACATCTTGGGCAAGATGTTCGGCCTTGCCGTTTCGCGGCCGTCGCACAGACACTCCCATGGACTTCTGGGGGTTGGAGGGTGAAAGTTACAGATTCCTTAACTTTTTTGTTGATTGTGTGCAAATAGCGTGCATACCAAATTTCAGTTTTCTAGGACTTCGGGAAGTGCCCTAGAGGTTTAGATGAGTGAGTGAGTCAGTGAATGAATCAGTGACGAACTGAACGTAAAAAATACCTAATATTAATAAAACCAAACTATAAAAGCTAGACAAATTAAACTTAGTTTGTTTTATAAATTTGCTATCCACATCTTTCCTGAGAATTTGGGCTATCTAGCGTTGTCCGGCGCAACGCTTCGAGAAAAGGAAAAAAGGTTTTGGCTTCGCTAGATACTTGAAAATGATATGAATGATTCACGAAAATAAGAAATCAACAATCGAAAGACCATGTAGAAGATATATTTATCCACAATCTGGGGACCTTCTCTCTCATTTGCATTTGCCCGTTTTAGAACAAAACAAAAACAAACAATATAATCCCGTTAACTTTCGGGTTTCGGTAACTTTGTACTACAAAGAGAACCGAACATCTTCAAAATCTGATCTCTAAGTCTACAACCGATTCATATTGTATGCAAATGACCTATGTAAAGTACCTAGTTCCGTCAACTCCATTGAAACGTCATTAGGATAGTTTTGAAAGGACATTGTAGCTTGACACGGGTCTCAGTTAATTTCCGCCGGGATTCGGAAACTCTCGGACTCCTAATAGACTTGATTTTGTAAACGACGTGGACGCTTGAATATTCGGGAGTCCTGTCGGTTTATTTTGTAAAAATCTCACAGTGACAACTATTGTTCATATGGAGATTCATAGACGACTCCAAAAGCCGACCGTAAACCGTTGTGAATAAGAAGGATGGATATATACTGTGTCCCCGTTTTCCCTTTTGATGATACATTATTTTTATTAGCACTAGGACCCTCAAAAAATGCTCAAAATTGCCGCTGTCAACAGAGGCCTAGTGTACAAATTTGACAACTATTAATGAAAAAGAAAAACATAGGAACACAGTATATATCCTTCTTATTCTGTTTATGAAATATCTTTTAAATAGGTCCAATATTGGAGGAGAAAATAGGCAAAAGCCAAACCTCGAATTTTTTTTTGCATAGACTTTTTCAAAAAGTCTGTCCGACCGCATTTCCTCTTAAAGCGATCTGTCAGTACTGTCAATTCCCAGCATCATGTGGAATGACAGCTCACTTCACCTAAGTTTACATGGTAAGATTTTTACAGAATGGCCCGGCTGGGCTCGTACCGTAAAGATATGCAGGACAGTTCAAGTGCAGAGCAAGTTGCATCGCACATGGCTCAAAATCGCTTGACAATTCACTTTTTGACACTTTTTCTGGCTGGAAACAATAGAACAAATGAAGTTTGGTACTTTTTACCGACTTCACAAAAAGGAGGAGGTACTATGTTCGGATGTTTGTGTTTTTTTTTTTGTATGTTTGTTCATCGAATACTCCGCCAATTGTCGACGGATTTTCAAAATTCTTTTTTTGTTCGAAAGTAGATAGTTCTGCGGTGGTCCCATTGTCACCAAGTTAGGATCTGGGCTGATGATGGAAGGTACAACTCCTTAACAGTAAGAAGTTACTCGAACAGGCAATGACTGTTTTAGTAAATTATTTTGATGTTTGATAGGGCATTTGCCACATTTGGTCTCATGATCATCAAGTCATGACCTGATGCTGCAGTCAGGATAGTCTGCAGAGTACCTAACTCCTCGACAACTAACAGCAGATATATCGTGTTTAGGCTCATTGAAAAGGGCTCGATGTGTGGACAAACGTACTGTTAATGAGGAACACCGAAGTGCATAGAGACCTTGATGCTGAAGCCAGAAGCATCAGAAAAAGTACAAACCTTGAAATTATTAACCGACTTCCAAAAAGGAGGAGGTTATATGTTCGACTTTATACATGTTTTTTTTTAATGTATGTTCACCGATTACTTGAAGACGACTTTACGGATTCCAAAAATTCTTTTTTTGTTCGAAAGGGTATAGTCTCGGTGGTCCCATTGTCACTCAGTCGGAATCATATGAAGGGATCTCATGGATTTCCATGAGCTGATGGTCACTTCTGAGCTCCAGTTCTCCTGGTTCTTATTAGGAGAACTCCTCAACAATTAATGTCCCTGCATCGATAAAAGCAATATTTTGTAAAAGGTTATGAGCTGTTAACATTATGCTATTGTAACTTAGATAATTTACAAACTGACCCACTAAAAAGTGAAAAATAAAAACTTTTTACAAAAAAAAACAACCGACTTTTTTGTAAAAAGTTTTTATTGTAGGCTTTATTACAAATCTTTTTGAAAGTATAGAGGAAAAGCTTTCGAACAGTATTGTAAAGAATCTTCGCGTAATAACAGCCGCAAAATATAATATTTTTAAATAATAATATTTTTGATTTTGTGAAAAATTGTGGGGATAAACCGATTTAGTCGAGTTTCGCCGACGCGACGTCTGATATAGTTGTAACTTATTCAATAAGAGATCAAGTTTGAAATGTCTAGTACAAGAGTTGCTCAGTCGAGTTCTTAACATAATTTGTTTTTCAGACTTGTCGTACCTACCCTCCGCATCAAATAACATCGAGTGACTACTAGTGAAAATTAGGTACTCCAAGAAAATTTCGTTAGACGAAAATGCTTAGAGCTGAGTGCTGTCCAACTTTTAAAATTAATTCAGTTAAGATTATCCGTTCCTAAAATTTGTAGCTTTAAGTCCAATGAGATAACTTTTCTGTTTTTGCAATCCTCTCCCTGGACTCTCATATTTTCCGAACTCGAAGCAAATTGTCAGGTTTCCTGTAGCAACATTTTCCTCCATTAAAAGTTTTATGTAATCACGTTTTCTCTGCTGCGATAAATAGAAAGGTTTCAGAGTAGGTGTGCTAACACTTAAGTTAACGACGCTTTTCTAATTTATCGCTTACAAATTGCAGGTTTCCCACTAACCTATTTTCCTTGCCTTTTTGTGTGGGAAAATGAATAGCTGGTATAACTGCACCTATATTTTCCCTTTCTGAGCTAACTTACCTATAATTTCGCAGAAAAATACTTGGGTACGTTAATGTGTTCAATCGTTCTTCACTCATACTAATAACATGACCATGACCACTAAATTCGCTCCCACGTTATTGAATCCGGGACGTGCCGCAACAAAATAAATACACAAAATAAATTATCCGTTTCCAATAAAACAACATCCTTGCTACGCTTCGCAAAACACTAAGTGCGGGGTAGAGTTGCACAGAACAATTTATTTTGAAGCGTATTTCGTGGGGATTAAAGTTGAATTTTGGTTATGTAAATGATAGATTCGTGGCACGCGACGCATATCTCTCGGGCGCTCGTCGATTTTTCAAAAACCCATCCTCTGCGCTTAATCGAGCGGATGTAAACACACCATTTTTCGCGTCTCGCGGAAAAATATCGATATCTCGCATTGTAGTGACGAGACAGCGGAATAGAGGGGCTCCCACGAATGAATATGTTTTCGAAGTCTACAATCATTAATCATGCATTGAGTGGTGGTACAATGCGTCGTGTAATGGAGGGTTTTGTCGCAAAATAGCGGTGGGTGTATAATGCACGTAGCGAGGCTTCCGAACAATGCGAATGAAAGGCTTTGTTTCAGTAAAGATAATTCATCTTGCCTCTACGACTCTACGATCTACAGTTGACGGAGCGCGGCTTAGTGGATTAAACTATTGCATGAAGTGCTCCGGGGATAAGCTGCCTGTGCGCTGTGCGTGGAGCCATCTTAGTCTGTAAGGCTAATGACGCGGTATTGTTTCAAACAATACTAATTTACTGACAACATTGCCAAGTTATGTTTCAGTGAAGCTTATTTCTCGAATTTATTTTAAATCACGGCATTCAAGAACATTGAGACGTAGCTCAAAACGTATCTAAATATTATTTTACTAGTAGCGCGCCGCGGTTACACTCGCATAAGTGTCGATCCCGTGGGAATATCGGGATAAAAATATCCTATGTTCTTTCCCGGAACTCAAACTGTCTCTATGTCTATTTCATCTAAATCAGTTCAGCGGTGAGGTAACAGACAGACAGACACACTTTCGCATTTATAATCGCGCGCTTTTATTTCGTTTTCGCTTAGCGTTTTTTCTGTTTTTTATCTTGTTCTCGGCTCCTAAACTAATGACGTACCTAATGTTAAATAGTACCTATAGCTTTCCTCAAGAATTGGAGAATCAAATACAAAAAAAAAATCAAATTGACTGGTAGTTCCTCTTTTATTTGTAAAATTATATTAAACTATCTGCGCCCCGCGGTTTCACCCGCGTAAATGTCGTACTTTTTATCCCGAAAATCCCGTGGGAATTTCGGGATAAAAAGTAGCCTATACGTTAGTCCAGGGTGTCAGCTACCTCCATACAAAATTTTATCAAAATTGGTCCAGCCGTTTGAGCGTGAAGAAGTAACAAACATATAAACACACACACACTCACAAACTTTCGCCTTTACAATATTAGTATGATTGTTTATTGAGATGACCTGGATGCGTACCGAGATGGCTGGTTCGAGGTGGCGCGGGAAAGGACTTCCTAGAGTTGGGGGAGACCTTTGTCCAGCAGTGGGACAGTTGGTATAGGAAAAAAAAATGTTTATTTATTAGTAGTATATATGTAGATTAGTATAAATATTATATATGAGAAAAGTGGAAACTTCAGTTGATCTACTATTTTAAAATGTGCGTTCTGTCTAAAAACTATTCAAGTGGATAACAATGTTTATTAAAAACACGCAAACGACAGGGCATAATATTATTTGACAGCGAAACTCA
The DNA here is from genome assembly GCA_916614155.1 of Mesoligia furuncula. Classification (NCBI taxonomy): domain Eukaryota; kingdom Metazoa; phylum Arthropoda; class Insecta; order Lepidoptera; family Noctuidae; genus Mesoligia; species Mesoligia furuncula. The sequence goes on from OU744794.1 coordinate 8,915,593, forward strand.
TAATAAACACATAAGCATATCGTTGATTAAATTTATAAGCCATCAAGAACTCTGCTTACGAACTAAAAACGAACCTTCGCAGTAGTGTTTAGGGTTTAATTTCAATTGTAGCGTGAAGGTGTTTATGGCTGTGTAAATGGTTTACAGGGGATGATTAAAAATGGTCCGAAGCTATCCATCAAGCGACAAGTCGTCTGCGATACGCAGCGCGTCTTATTTGAATAACGCCCTATGGACAGCGCATGGCGTGGAGAGTCTTGTCTTATGTGGTTTTTGAGTTTGTGGCATACAATATCTTTTTTAGGTTTGTTAACTAAATCATCATCATCATCATCATTTCAGCCGAAAGACGTCCATTGCTGGACATAGGCCTCCCCCAAAAGGGGGGGGTTTGCCATAATCGCCACGCTTGGCAGGCGTGTTGGCGATCGCAGTATGGTATGGTGGTGGAATGCATAGAGAACGTCCCTTAGTCGCCTTTTACGACACCCACGGGAAGTATGGGGTGCTGCTATTCTTTAAGTCCGGCACCACACAGACCTAACTAAATACATATTAATATTTACAAAATTAAGTTTACACGTTATGAAGTGTAAACTTAATTTTAATCCATCACCCATTTTTAGTCAGCCATGGCAACGTTTTCTTGGAACACTTCTGATCTGAGACAAGGCGCTCGCCTAGCGGCAAGGTATTATTTCACTTTAGGATGATTTTGGAACGTTTAACTCGTAGGTAACTTTAAGTGTGTTACTATATTTGTTAATTTTAAGCAGAAAAAATTCGTCCACTTAAACGTAAAAATAATCTTTCTTATTTTATCTGGCAAAAAAAGATCAGCTTTTACAGTAGAGTTTATTGAAACTTAATAAAAATCGACGTCTCATCTCATCATCTACTCAATCCCCTGGAAAAAGAAATGTTATTAATTATTTTAGCAACACATCGTCTCCACCCCTCTCCAGCACACGTACCTACAGGGTGTGTTCAATCCGGTAGATTGATCGTTCCGTATCGGCAGCGCACAAATTGCGGCTCATTTTAATATTAGATCCGGATAACTAGTATAACAAGTGCATGCATAAGTTAGCCAGACAGATTGTTGGTGAGTACCTATGTTATATGGATGATAGCCGTAGTAGGGAATGTCTGAGGACTGGAAAATCAATGAGGAATAGTTTTGCAGGGTTCTGTTACATGTTTTGCGGGTTTCTGCATAGTTGGTGAATGATTTAAGTGCTGTAAATGCTGTTACGCTGTTTCTTATTTTGCTTATGTATAACTGCACAATTTTTGCATTCTTGTGAAAACAAAAATAATGGGGTCATGGGTATACTTATTCTTATTGAAGAAATTTTTTTCTACCAAACGCAGCGGAATCTTTATATTGGCAACATTTATAGACGCCATTTTATAGGCTGCCATCTTTCGCTGTCGCTATATAAAAATTTCGCTGCGTTTTCATATCGTAATTTCCACAATAAACTATACCTACTTTAGTTAGGTAGCTACATCACAATGACTTTACAAGTCAATCTTGTTATAAAATTTACCTAATTATTCGTATAGGGCACTCACTCCTTAAAATATAAAGCATATTACTCATTATCTATTCTGTCTGATACACCCACCTATTACAGAAAACAAAATCTCTCAAATAATAAAGCTCTTAAAAAATCATAACTCAATATCCAAGCACTCATTCAAATTTCGATTAACCCCCAAATGATGGATGGCCCCAATAATAAGTAACCAATGGATTTATAATGATAATCCTGTTGTTTGTTTACGGCCCGTATCTGTCGGGCGCAGGCAGCTCCCATACAGCCAGGGCCAGGCCGCCAGGCGCCTAATTGATCGGCCCAAACTGTTTACAGTACTAACAGTAACTACATAGCGTCTTGTGGGTTTACTAAAGGTTTGTTTTAGATCAAGTTTCGCCACTAAGTTATCTAGCTTTTGTATTTTACGAAGATCAGATTTTAGGAAGACTCAGTGGGTTCATTTTGGGGTAAAAAAAAACTCACCGTGACTACTTAGGTGAGCTAAAACTGTGCTGTAATTTCGTCTGATGCTAGGGATTAACACTATTGACAAGCTCACTTCATCTAAGTTTTCGCGGTGAGATTTTTACTTTCTCATATCAGGGGGCCTAAAAAGGCCACTTTGGCAGAATTATAAAAGGATAACATTATGAATCATAATGAACAGTTAACTGTCAAGTTAATCGTATCAAATCCCATTGGTGAAGGATTTTTCAGGTTTTTTTTGTCTGTGCTAAAATACCAATTAGTCCAATCCAAATCCAATCCAAATCTCTTTGATTACACCTACGTAGTGGAGCGAAAAAAAGAAAAACACGGACTGCCTTCGAAATATTATGTTATCCTTTTATGATTCTGCCAAAGTGACCTTTTTAGGCCCCCCACATCTGACATTGGCAGAATTGTCGACATCGGCACCATAGCCAAGAGAAAAATAGAGATTTTTACAGAATAGACGGCGTTTATTAAAATCTCATATTATTTACCTACTAAGCATCATCTGAAACATTTTCAAAAACCATGTTTTTTTTGTAATCTGCGAAGCGGGGTCGGTATTTGTGTCACAGATTTGGGAAAAAAAAATTACAGCGTACGATGCCTTGTTTCCTTCCTACCTTCTTTGGTAGAATGAAATGTATAAAATCGTCATTTGAAAGTCATTATAACAATTAGTTGTCATCACGCATTATTATCCGTAACTTCAATTTCATTTACGACAAGTAACTTGTTTAAAATCAAGTTGGATTTAAGTAGAGCGTCAATTTCTTCGAGTGGACAGGCGGGGTCCTAAACATCCTACTCTAGTTTGTTTATTTTTCGACCCCTGTTTGTTCGGTAGCCGCGTCTTATCTATTTAATGTTTCCTTTAGTCCTGCTCAACAAAATTGGAAGTAGAATGTAAGTTAAAATCACGCAGCGCCGCCGTCTTGTTGGTACCTACCAAATATCCTGGAGATGGGCTTCAGTTTCAACTATTCCGTTATCATGGCGCGATATTCGCCAAATACCACTCGAAATGCTTGGACGCGTCACAGAAAATTGGAACTACAGAATGGATCATGTTAACAGCAGTTACGGCCATCATTTAAAAGAAAAAAGAAAGAATTAAAAATTAATTAATAAATGAATAAATAATTAAAATAATTAATGAATAAAAAATAATAATGAATAATTAATCATATATAATAATGAATATTAATATATAATGAATAATTAATTAATAATAAATAATTTTTTTTAAGAATTTTCTATTAAATCCAATAAAGATAATCCAATAAAATTTATAGTTTGATTTTGTTTTTGAGAAAGTACCTCTAAATGAATCTCCTGCTCTATGGGACACATTAATTAATATTGTTAGGTACTTAAGTCAAATTATAGTTCTTAGGTAGGAAAATTACCTATTTACCAAAGAAATAAGCCGATAAACCAAAGAAATAGCTGCATGGAACACAAAACTTCACTAGCATCTCAAAAACTAAAAAAAAAACTTTACCGAAACACGTATCACGCTATCTACACGTTTAATTACATAAGTGAAACATGATAAACGCGTTCTTAATTTAAAAATTCTATGCACGAGCACCTTCGAATTACTTCGCGTCGCATCGTTATCCAGCTACCATCGACCATAACTAAAGTTAGGGTAAACAGGGTCGATTTTTTGTCGCAAAAATTGTCGTGTCATGTGGGGAGCTGCGACGGTTAGTCGCATGATGTCAAAAGATTTGTATGCAGTGCTGTGTCACTGCGAAAGGTAGAAACTCATGTTATATTGTACACATGTGACAGTTTTGATGCGATTATGCAGAAACGGCCGTGTCATTATTTTTTATGAGGTTTTAAAGGTAGGTAGGGCATAATAAAAAAAAAATGCTCAATGTAAGTAAGTAATGAATAACGAGTGAACCCTGTGTTGCATTAGGAAATATTTTTTCAATCATAAAAATAAAATAAAGGTCCGTAGCCGACTGCAGGCGACAGCAGCAGGCGACATGTCGCCGCGACACTTATACTTACTGGTTTCTATGTATTTCTATGAAATACGCTAGTTACGGAAGTATTTTTTTTATCTGCTGCTGTTGTCTGCAGTCAGCTACGGACTTGCACCTTTAGCCCCCTATTTTTATTATTTGAACGATTTATAAAATGTAAGTAATTTACTTTATGCTCATAACAAAGCAATGCAAGGGTTCATTGTTTAGTGTTATATGTGATGTAGTTACTGTTGGCGTATCGTGTGACATATTCTACTAAGTTGACTTTGCGAGCATCATTAAAGACTTTTCTAAAACATTAAAGTATAACAGAAGAACACATATTATGTACAGTGGCCTCCAAAAGTTAGTTTACATTTTTCTACTTCACCTGTGATGCCACTTGAGGTAAAAAAAAACTGGGCAAGAGCGAGTCGGACTCGCGCACCGAGGGTTCCGTAACATCCGAGTTTACGCATAAGGTTTATGTTTATGAAATTAAATGCTTATTTTTATTTTTGAGTTGTTTGAATGAATGGTAAATTGCGGTTTACGATTTATGACGTATTAAAAAAAACTACTTACTAGATCTCGTTCAAACCAACTTTCGGTGGTAGTTTATATGGTAATGTACATCATATATTTTTTTTAGTTTTATCATTCTCTTATTTTAGAAGTTACAGGGGGGGGACACACTCATTTCACCACTTTGGAAGTGTCTCTCGCGCAAACTATTCAGTTTAGAAAAAAATGATGTTAGAAACCTCAATATCATTTTTGATGACCTATCCAAAGATATCTCACACGTATGGGTTTGAAAAAAAAAAAAAATTAGTTTCAGTTCTAAGTATGGGGAACCCCAAAATTTATTGTTTTTTTTCTATTTTTTGTGTGAAAATCTTAATGCGGTTCACAGAATACATCTACTTACCAAGATTCAACAGTATAGTTCTTATAGTTTCGGAGAAAAGTGGCTGTGACATACGGACGGACAGACAGACAGACAGACGGACAGACAGACAGACAGACAGACAGACAGACAGACAGACAGACAGACATGATGAATCTATAAGGGTTCCGTTTTTTGCCATTTGGCAACGGAACCCTAAAAAAAACAGGTTATCCTAAAAGGTAATTCATCAAAAACCGTGCAAGAGCGAGTCGAACTCGCGCACCGAGGGAAAATTACTGAATCGATTTTGATGAAACTTGCACTGTTCCCTAAATTGAAGTAAATGTGAGCCAATAAAAAAAAAACCGGGCAAGAGCGAGTCGGACTCGCGCACCGAGGGTTCCGTAACATCCGGGTTTATGCATAAGGTTTATGGTTATGAAATTAAATGTTTTTTTATTTTTGAGTTGATTGAATGAATGGTAAATTGTGCTTTACGATTTATGACGTATTAAAAAAAAACTACTTACTAGATCTCGTTCAAACCAATTTTCGGTGGTAGTTTACATGGTAATGTACATCATATATTTTTTTAGTTTTATCATTCTCTTATTTTAGAAGTTACAGGGGGGGGGGGACACACATTTTACCAATTTGGAAGTGTCTCTCGCGCAAACTATTCAGTTTAGAAAAAAATGACATTAGAAACCTAAATATCATTTTTGAAGACCTATCCAAAGATATCTCACACGTATGGGTTTGAAAAAAAAAAAAAAATTAGTTTCAGTTCTAAGTATGGGGAACCCCAAAATTTATTGTACGTGTGAGGTATCTATGGATACATAGATACCTCACACGTATGGGTTTGACAAAAAAAAAATTTTTAGTTTCAGTTCTAAGTTCAGTTCATGATGAATCTATAAGGGTTCCGTTTTTTGCCATTTGGCAACGGAACCCTAAAAAAAACAGGTTATCCTAAATGGTAATTCATCAATAAAAACGTTATGGTGTATTCAAACATTTGGAACAAGAATTTCAAATTATAATGTGACTAAAGCTAAAGTGGAAAAATGTCAACTAACTTTTGGAGGCCATTTTAAGTACTCTGCTTATCATAAATTTTGTTAATCAAATAATATTGATACTTAACCATCTCATAGGGCTGCACCAAAAGTATCATTTAATAAATAACGTCATTCCCAGAGATCACCCTAGGCGTCTGTCATTCCCACGCACAACGCCTCCGAACAATACGCACTTATTTTTTATTTAGACCAATGTTTATTTTATTTATCTCTCTCGTTATTTTATTGGGGACGCACACAATAGATTTTGCGACATCCCTACGGCGACACGCGACATAAATGAGCCGTAATTTTGTAGATGGCAATATTTACGATGAAATAAATTATTAATAACCAAGTAGGTATTTAGGCTATTTATTATTTATACGGCTATTGCATAAATCTTAATGTGGACTCTTTACTGACTAGAAAATAGTCAGTAAGTAAGTAAGGAAAAAGTAAGTAAGGTAAGGGTAAGTAGGTACCTAAGTACCATAAAACATTTGTGAAGTTGCTAATAGAACTCACGGAACATATTATCTAATGTTAAATTCTGCATATTGAACTCAAAATAATGATTATCAACCTACCTAAACTCATTGATTTGGTCATGGTAAATAAATCAATTATTTCATCACCACTACTCTCAAAACGGTGAAGGAAAACATCGTGAGGAAATCGGCCTGTCCTAGAACCAAAAATTCTACCGACCCGCACTGGGGTGCGTGGTGGATTATGGCCCACTCCCTCTTACAGAGACGAGGCATGTGTCCCAGCAGTGGAAACATTATAGGCTGCAGATTATGATAAATAAATCATGGATATTAAACAGAAAATAAAATCCCACAAAAACATTTCATGTTAAATGTTGCCAAGACGAGACCATGTAGCTCGCACTGTCAAAAAGTAATCAGATCTCATGTAGAGCCAAGCTTCTAACTCTACACGCCCTAACTCTACAAGGCCTGACTTCGCAAACTCTACACCTTAGTCAAAATATCTGGTTTGGCCGTTTCGTTACTACAAGAACCATTAACAGTATGAGAGTTTTTCACCTTACGCTCATGTGAATGTAGCGAAATGGCCAAGCCATATTATTTTGACTAAGGTGTAGAGTTTGCGAAGTCAGGCCTTGTAGAGTTAGGGCGTGTAGAGTTAGAAGCTTGGCTCTACATGAGATCTGATTACTTTTTGACAGTGCGAGCTACATGGTCTCGTCTTGGCAACATTTAACATGAAATGTTTTTGTGGGATTTCATTTCTTTTTGTAAGTTGTTTATGATATTTATACGAGTATTTTTGCTGTTGTTCATTTTTTCTTTCTTTTTTTGGGGTTTATTTATAACAAGGACCCCCTATATAAATTTTCAGACCTCTAGCATCAAAATTTACGGATTTTTTTTTTTTTTTGGGGGGGTAGAAGTTTCAAGTTTTAATATTTTTTTGTTGTTTGTGTACTATTACTAGCTTACATACCAAATTTCAGCTTTCTAGGACTTCAGGAAGTACCTTAAGAATTTTGATGATCATCAGTCAGTGAGTCAGTGACGAAATCGGGGTATTTTAGATATCAATAAAATCTAAAGTATAAGAGCTATGCAATTGAAACTTTATAGGTTTAATAAGTCAACCACTGGCATCATATTCCGAAAATTTTGTTTATCTGGTATAATCCAAACCCAAGTTAAGAGGGTTCAAAAATACGACGAAGTGCTTCGAGAAAAGGTAGGTAGTGCCCTTGCGCTTCGCTTGGCTGGTCTTGGCGGGGGCACTCCCGTGCCCCCAGATGCAAGGAGAAAGGTTGTCTTTCGTAGCACGAGGTAGTTTAATTGAACCAAAGAAGCTGCGAATGCTGCGAGGAGAAACAGTTATGTTCAAAAACCTACCTACTTATTGAATATTGATTCAACAGAAACGTACGTAACAATTTCCATTAGATTTAATTGATTAATGCATAATCACACGAAATAAAGGCGAAAGTTTGTGAGTGTGTGTGTGTTTATATGTTTGTTACTTGTTCACGCTCAAACGGCTGGACCAATTATGAAACAATTTTGTATCAAGGTAGCTGACACCCTGGATTAACATGTAGGCTACTTTTTTTAAAACCACTGGGCGCAGCTAGTCAGCCTATAATGTTCCCACTGCTGGGACACAAGCCTCCTCTCAGAGAGAGGCAGTGGGCCGTAATCCACCACGCGGGCCCAGTGCGGGTTGTTAGATGTCACACGTCTTCGAAATTTTGGTTCTACGACATACCGGTTTCCTCACGATGTTTTCCTTCACCGTTTTGAGAGCAGTGGTGATGAAATATTTTACACAAAGTAAAGCACCCGTCTCGGTTCGAACCTACGACCTACAACACGTAAGTCGCGGCCGTTACCACTGGGCCATCACTGCTCTCAATTAATTAATAAAACCTCCAATTCCAATAAGTATAATTAAAACCGTCGAACAGACGCGAAATGAAACAACCACCTTATTTACTTTCAACGGCAACGACGATAATTTGCTTAAAAAATAATAAGACAATCTCAACTAAATTGGTATGTAAACGTAACATTATCATAATTGCAGGGCAGACTACAGTAATCAATAAGCCGTCTGCCCGGGTAATTTGCCCAAGTATTGATGGGTAAAACAAACAAGCTTGTTCTGAAGAAATGACTTCTCGTAAAAAATCGTGGGTAATTTCCGACGCATGTGTTTTTGTGCCGGTAGGCATTATTGGCTTATTGCTTGTGCCTTGATTACAGAAGTATGTACTTGTGCGGAGACCATGGAGTCTACATAGTTATTATATCATTTGTGTTCAAGCTCAACTACCACACAACACAACACAGATAGATCATGTTCGTGAATGTTAGTTACATAACCTCTAAAGTACTCATTTATTTAAGTACAACGGAAAAGACAAGAGATTGAGGACATTTTGTGGAATGAAAAAGTTTCTACACAAAAACATCAAGTTTTAAAACACGCACGAATTCGTAACTTGCCTCTTAGCTCATGCTAAGATGGGTAAAATATACTTCCTTGTGGAATTCCTACAAAAAATAGCAAAAAAATTATTATTTTTCCAAACTGCAAAATACTTGATTCCAGACACTAACGCACTAGACTCCAAAAAATAAAATAAACAATGGTTTAAATGAAGAGGATCGTTAGCCTGAACGTGTTTCAGGTAAGAAGGAATGCAATTTGCAATTTTGTCGGATCAATATCGGATAACGAGTGAACGGAGAGATTTTAAATTGCAGTCTCCGCAGCTCGTTCGACGTCGACGAGGTGTAATGAGGATAGAAGTATTTGTTTGTTGAAATTATGAGGTTATGGGTGAAGAAATTATTGATATTGGATCTTCTATGTTGTGTATGTAAACGGAATACTTAACTAAATATCTCTTAAATTTTTGTCACATCCGCACCCTAATTGCGTAACGACACACTATCAATCACAATCGATATTGCTATAATCCATTGCTTCATTTGTACGAAAAATATGTTAGCTCAACAACGTAAATAAGGCAATAAATGTTGTTGAACTGTCAAAATGAAAGCCATTGCCATTGCCATTGTGTGTGTTAGTGTGTGTGTGTTACGCAATTACCCCGTTGATTTATATCGACACTACCAAGTGGCTAAAAGTTAATTAAACGTAGGTACGAGATTTAGGACTTAAGTTTCTAAAGCTAGGCCTTGACTCATTTGCCAGCTTATTGTCACTTGTCTCGCAACAAAGCAGTTTTGTTAACCAAGTAGATTGACCATTCTTTAAGCTACTGACAGGAATCTTACAAAAGCTTTCAACACCTTTAATTAAACAGAAACAAAACAAGATATCTCTGAAAACCGCAATTATAAAAAGGAAAAGGGGAGGGGGCATAAACAAAAATTCACTCAAATCCCCGTGAAAAAAATTTGCAGCAGCTTGTATAATAAATAACCCAGTTCCCGGACCGACATAATGCATAACGATATTTTTCTTTAGTTACCTTCGCGCCCTCTTTGCTACCCAAAGCTTGTCGGGTACTCAACTTCTCCTACTTCCTTATTATGTCGTATTTCTTCATCGCCCTCCTTAAATTATGATTAAAATTTACGATAACCGCAATTTTCCTATCTAGCAACCCAAAGTTGTTTGCTCAAGCGACTTTTAGATGATTTTATGCAAAATTTACTTTGATATGGGCACTTATAAACGCTGTGAGGGGGTTAAAATGCTAAATGTAAATATAATTTGATGACTTTTGTTTATTAACTTTGTGTAATCTTTGGTAAATGTTTAACAGCAATTAAAAGTAATGTTTCAGAGACTATCTGAAGACCCTGGGTTTATTACATAGAGGAAACTGATTTAAATTATGATTTTAGTAAACCTTTGGTGGCTCCCATGCACAAGGTTAAGGGTTTAAATCCGAGCAAGTACCAATATGATTTTTTCAATTCTTAAACAAGGTGGAGTTGACAATACAACTATAAATGAAACTGACGTATATCTAATGCCGTACAGCCTGCATATGAAAATTGATTCTTTAGTGACTATATCTAGTCAAAGATTGGCAAAACCTACAGTCGGGACCATCACTACTATTTAGTTTGTTTGAAAAAATCACTTTTTAATTTCGATGCTACGATTTATTTGATAGTTCCAAAATACTCTATTGCATGTATTGCCAATGTTTTCATTTATTGTCGTATTGTTGTCTCCATGTTTTATACTTTCTAAGTTTATCACTGACTTTGGTGAAGGAAAATATAGTGAGGAAACCTGGACTTACTTTGAGTATTAATACTCAAAGTGGACTTATAATTAACTAGCAGCCTGCCCCAGGTTCGCAGGGTTGCAATTTTTTTCTTCGAATTTCCAAAATTGTCTTGCATATAAACCTTGTCCTGAGAATACCGAATACGACAAAAAAGAATTATCCAAATTGGTGCCGTCATTCGGAAGTTATGCGCTTACAGACATTTCGGCGACTTTGTTTTATAAATACTTAGGTACTGTGTAAGTCTCAAATCGCCAATTCACTTTGAGCAAGCGTGGTGATCAATGCTCGTGCCTTCTCTACTTGCGAAGAGGCCTTTGCTCCACAGTGGGACAATATGCTGGTAGGATTATTATTATTAGTGGCTTCCCCAAGAAAGCGATTGCATTATTGCTATAAAAAACAGCATAAACGGCGTATCCTGAACGCTCCCTTCTACTGGACCCACACAGCGCTACAGCGCTGGCTGGACTCGGTAAGTACCTAACGGTATAATAACTAGCCCCAGGTGTCCTCCCCTTTATTATCTACTAGATGTAAACTGTAGTACACGATAACACTTCACGGCTAACGTAGCATCAACTAAACACCATAGAACTTCCACAAACTTATTGACTAACTTTGTGATATACCTCTCCAACATCCTTCTTCCAATATTCAACCTTGATTACTTTAAATAAAGGTCTATTTATAGTTTTTCGAAAGTGAATATAGGAGTAGCTAAGTTACAGAAGTGCATTTGGCGCAGGTGGCAGTCCCCATCGCGTTAAGTTACGAGATTCAAATAAATGGTTGTTTCCTTGACATTATTTAATTATTCATAGTATTCTCTTTGTTTTGTGACGGCTGGGAACATTAGTTTTCAGTGTCTACTGAAGGAAGACGTTGGTGTCCTGTCAGTATTTTTCTACAAATTTCTTTGAATATGATTATTTATATTGTAGACGTTGGGGATAGGGTTTTTTTTCTTTCTCTACATAGTCATTAGAAAGTCAATCACTAACAAATCTGTCATCCTATTCTCGTGAAGCTTAAAATGTCGTAACTGTCAAAGCACAGCTTAAGAAACACAAAAAAAGAACTAACCAGTTACTAAATCGTAAGTGCTTAAACACTTAATAATTTTAATAAAATATAATAGGTAAGTATTTTGGACGTCGCTCGCTCATACGTCATGTCATGACGAAACTTGTAACTTGACTTTGAAGTGAAAAGTACAGTGACCATACATTATTTTGAAAATAAATAATTTCATTTTTGATTGACACATACCCGTTTTGTTAACTTTGAAGAGCCAAACGTCAATAGTACTAAATAATAAACTTTATTTATTCAGACAACAATGAAGTCCAGTGTTAGTAACAAAGTAGCCAATGATTTTCCAAATCTGCGCCACAAAACCTGGTACTCCGAATTCCGTATCAGGTACCCAAGTATATAAATATTTAGTCAAGAATTTGTTTGGTCTATCAAGTAATATTATACGAATTTGTGTGTGTGGTGGGGCTTACGCCAAAAACAGTAGAAAAGTTTTTATTTTTCACTTTTAAGTTGTACTTAACACTATTCACTAAAAACTTTAACACTAAGAATAAATAAAAATATAAAAGTTTTCATTTTTCAAAATAAAAACTTTTTTACAAAAAAAAAAAAACAACTTCCTAAAAAGACTAAATTAAAGTTATTTTTGACTTTGTAGTACAAAGTGAAAAATAACTTTAATTTCGGAAGTCGGTGTCGTTTAATTAATTAATGGTTCAATAACTTTTTTTTGGATCACCTTTTTGTAAATAATAATATAAAATAAATATAAAATCAAAGTCAGAATATCGCCGCTCAGCCTGTTACCATGGATTCAGTACATGGACCGAATTTTCGAATCGAAAATTTCAACCCCTCCCGTGTTGAAATTAAATAAAAAAAGTATTTCATTTTAACCGCATGGGTTTGGTTTTAGGACGCGCCCTTTTCTATAAAACAGCTGCTTTTTTTTGATAACCAACGAATTTATACGCTAGTCCATGTGTGTGTCTAGAACCATGTACTTATTGAATGAATTCACGGTTATAGTTTGCGCGTCGATCTCGCTGCCACCATGTAGAGTTACCCAAACACTCTCAAGTTTAAATAATTGTGTGTATCCAAATATTGTGGTTTGCAGTAACCAACATTCTTAGCACTACAGCCTACTTGGTCACCCTACTCCTCATTCGACTGACATGAGGTGATTACGGGCCTTGTTTATTTTGTTATTATTGTTTCTTTTTAGGGTTCCGTACCAAAATGGTAAAAAGGAACCCATGGGGCGACTCAGTCTGTCTGACCGTCTGTTTTATCTAAACACGATCGTGATTATCGGATGTAAGTGGACGGCCAGACTTGTGAGTGATTTCTTTTATTTATTACCTTTGGGATTGTCCGTCGCAGCTACCTGTGAAGTAAGTTGGTGACCTTACTCTGCGGTGCGTTTTAATCTGCCTAGCCTTAGCCATCTTCAAAGTAAGAGTGAACAAGCTTCTTCTTGGTAAGCTCACTCCATCGTCGTCGACTTTGTCTCTGTCACCTCTGACCTAGACTAGAGTCAAGAGCAAACTCATTTCAAAAAAAAAAAAGCAATTTTGGGGTCGTCTTCCAGTCTTACCGGATGCAGCTGAATACCAATATTTTACATGAAGCGACTGACTATCTGCTGGCCCAGTGGAAATGGCCGCGACTTTCACGTCGTAGTTTCGAACCCTGACAGGCGCTTTTTTCTGTAAACTATTTCATCACCACTGCTCTCAAAACGGTGAAGGAAAACATCGTGAGGAAACCGGCATGTCCTAGAACCAAAAATTAGAAGACATGTGACATCTACCAACTTGCACTGGGCCCTCGTGGTGGATTACAGCCCATTCCCTCTCGAAGACAGGAGGCCTGTGTGCCAGCAGTGGGAACATTATAGGATCTGATCATGCTAATAATAATAATAAATCTTTATTTTCAGACCAGGGATACATAACATAACCAGAGATCCATATCATACCAGAGAAAGCTGCTAATACTGAGTATCTGACCTCTACAATCTACTGGGTAACACAATACCCCTTGGTAAGATTGGTTGTCAGACTTTTGGGCTTCTGAGTACCCGTAAAGACTGTCAATGGCATCCAGGACCACCGGCTTGACGTGTATTCCCAGGCCAGGAGGCGTCTCGATATGTAATGGATGATGACTGGTCACCCATCCACGAACTGACCGCGGCAAGCATAGCTTATCTAACCTTTGATCGGCTGTTATTTAGCCACGTTGCGTTTACTGGACTTAGGGCTGATTTTTCCAACGCCATGTAATTTAATCCGTGAAATAATTTTGAATTTTTGATAGTTCTTCAATACAAAATCTGTCAGATGTCAATTTTGTTCCACGAATATAAATTAATGATCTATTGATTGAAAAATCTGGGGGCCTAAAAATCATCTAATCTAATAATCTTTGGCAGAATCATAAAAGGATAACATTATGAATCATTATCGACAGTTAACTGTTAAGTTAATCGTATGAAATCCCATTGGTGAAGGATTTTTATTTTTTTTTTATTTTTGCCTGTGCTTAAATAGGGTACCTATTCAATCAATCCGATCCAAATCCAATCCCAATCTCTTTGATTATACCTACGTAGTGCAGCGAAGCAAAACACGGACTGTCTTCGCCATTATGATTCATGATGTTATCCTTCTATCATTCTGCCAAAGAGGCCTTTTTAGGCCCCCAATCCATAATTAAATATTTCACGGTGAATGGTTATTTTATTTGATTATACGGTTTACTTATGCTATTAAAACGCAATAAGTAAAAGTTGCATTTGCTTGCTAATTGAGACGAACGGTAAATTTATTGGATTCGACACTAGGGGCTTATAAAAATGTTTAGTGTAGTAACTAGTTAAACGGTTATTTCATGATTTGAATTCATACTCAGCTCTCCAGCAAAGGAACAGTGGCAGCCCAGTGGAAACGGTCGCGCGGTGAATTACGAGTTGTAGGTCGTAGGTTCGAACCCAGACAGGCGCTTTACTTTGTGTAAATTATTTCATCACCACTGCTCTCAAAACGGTAAAGGAAAATGGTGAGGAAACCAGCCTGTCCTAGAACCAAGAATTCAAAGATATATGACATCTTCACCAACCCATACACACACACTATCACAGGCCTCCACTCTATGAGAGGGAATGGGCCAGCATTCCCTCTCATAGAGTGGAGGCCTGTGACCCCAGTATTGGGAACATTATAGGGTGATTATTTATGCTTATGTTATGCCTCCGAAAAACGAATAGGTACGTCAAATTTAATTAAGTAGGTTGGTTTCTATTTCGGAATTTTTCGCAGGCTTGATACCTTCCGCCAGAAATTCAGTCAGAAAAAAACTTACTTAATTGAATTAATTGACGTGTCGAGCGTTTAATATTTGCTCATAAATAACGGGCAATAACAATGTAGCTGATACTTATCTCACACTATTAATACCTACTTGTTCTGTACTATCAAAGCGGTTGCCGCAAGCACTAAGACATTCTATATTATGTCCAGAATAAATTGAACGGTGGTGCTATGGGATTTCTCATTTGTATTGAAATGAAATTATGTAATTATTTTATTTATTATATACCTACATATTTATTTTCATAATCTCTTATCAGTTAGATAAGAGATTATGAAAATAAATATGTATTTACACTATGTAATAAATTAAAAGACTAACTAAGTATATAAATAAATACAAAACAAATGGATGTTTAGGCGTCGAAGTACTCGTCGTCCGTTTTATTTTATTTAAACTTACCAAAATGTTACATGATCTATTAAATGGCGCATAAACGGAAATCATACCAAGTGATATTTTATCTTTTGGTTATAATATTTGATTTTAGTTTAGTTTGTTTGTTTTGTAGTCTCGATGAGGCTAACTAGCTTAACTGAAGACAATTTCTACTTTGACCTTATATTGTTCAAAATGTTGTATTGTACAGACGCAGCACTTCAAGCTACTACAATCTGGATCTGTCAAATTTCTTTACTAGATTTTCAACTTTATCGCTAAAACATAGGGTACAAAATTAATTGGGAAAATTTGACAGCTTCGGGTAGCTTGATGTGCTGGCGTCGTCGGCTTGATGTAATGGTGTCCAAGATACAGGCTGTACCTAGTTTGGGATCAACGATACCTCTATGTTGTAATTTAAAATGTTGAAATAAACAATTTTAATTTTAATTTTTGATGACTTGATCCAAACTGGCTTTTTACGGAAGTTACATAAATATTTTGAGCTTATTAATATTTTATACACCTACTCACGACCCGCCCCTGCACAGTGTACTTTTTGATAGACCCCCTTTTAGACAGTTGGTTTTTGGTTCACCCCTGCTTATAGCACCATTTTTAAGGCTTGACAAAACATCCAGATTTCTTTGTTATATGTAAGTTTTTATTAAATTATTTTAAACGTAAACTTTCCGGAATAAATTCTCTAAATGATTGTGAAAGCCGCATCAATCCGCGGTCACATAGACAAACGAAAAGCGACTTTAGTTGATAATATGCATAGATATAGAGGACCAAGATTCTCTCATGTATACCTAATGTAAACAAGCGATCCCTAGTAGCTATCGACATCGATGGTTTTATATAATCTCCTCTTGCTAATTTTGGAAGCAGCTACCCGCAAAGAACATCTAAGAGTCCAACATAGACTGGACACTAAAATAAATGCGGTCTGACGCTTCGAGCTCACTTTTCAACTTGACAGATAACTTGTTATAAGTGAATAACATTTGACCCGCCCTCTTCGCGAGTAGGGTGCACAAGAATATCAGCCATGCAGGATTAGTCATCACTGACTCAATGGTTTTTAAGGAGCACTTCAGTTCGTGGAGGCGAGGGTTAAATTGATTTTTCATTAGCATGGTTTTAAAGAATACTTTTGCTTGTTTGAAGTTTATTTTTTAATTATTGTTACTTCTCACATTTTACATTCAATTTTGTGTTAGTAAAGTAGGTATCTTATTGATATTAATAATTATACACAGCGTCTTAAGAAGTAAGATAAATGAGTTCTTTAATTATGATTACATAACATACTATCACGCCTATAATCCCTAAGGGTTAAGCAGTGGTGCACCTATAGTACAGACGCCAGCACATCAAGCTACTACAATCTGTCAAATTTATTTAATAGATTTTCAACTTTATCGCTAAAGCATAAGGTTCAAAGTTGATTGGGAAAATTTGACAGTTTCGGGTTTGATAATTTTATCGGAAGAATAATTTTGAATTTTTGACAGTTCTTCCAAAACTGTCAGTTTAAAAAAAACGTCAATTTTATTCCACGAATAAAAATTATCTCTCGTCTGAAAAATCAGTCCTTAGCGTCTTAAAAGCAACTAGCTAAATGTTCGCCAGTTATGTTAAAATCCCAGCATTTTGACATCAACCAGGCAGAAACTGCGGGCTACTGAAAAACTCCAAAAGGAAAAACCGAATAACTTGGAAATCGAACCCAGGAACCTCATAATGCTCAGCAGTAGCGGTTGCGAACACTAGAACAACGGGGCAGTACCCGTCGTCCTTTATTATTACTTGTACTTAAGGGGTATACATGAACTAAAGCGCAGTCACTGTCGGACTGCATAGGAAAGACAGAGAAGCGCGATAACACACCGCTGGTAATTTATTGCAAAATTTTAAGCAATTATTTAATTACAAAAAATATATTGTTTGGACTAAAAAATTTAAACACTAGTGTTTTAGTATGTTAAAAATTAGAATGATTGTATGTATATAAGTATGGTTTTTAATGTAAAAAGAAAGTTTTTAGAGGTACCTTCATGAGTTTTTTCTATCGTAACAAATTAGTTGTACCTATTATGTTTTCAACACACTATCTATCTAGCTTAAATCATGAAGAATATCATATATTTTTCTGATTTTGTTTACTGTAGTCGATCATATACTTTTACTAGCTTCTGCCCGCGACTTCGTCCGCGCTAAATTTCACCCTCTCCCCATTTACCCTCATAAGGGTGGAATTTCGAAAAACCCTTTCTTAGTGGATACCTACTCTTCACAAAGAACACACACTCCCTAGGACCAGAGGTTTAGGCTGAGCGTTGATATATCAGTCAGTCAGTCAGTCAGGACTTTGAATTTTGTATGCATAGATTGTTTCAAAAACTTGCGTTTTTTGCGTTTAGGTCGTGTAAGCCTCATAATATACCAAAAATATCTATTAATTGCATTGGGCTTTTTTATTAAAATGAATAAATTGCTCCTTTAGTATACTAAAGGAGCAATTTATTCATTACACATTCATTAAAATACATTTCTTTAGTGCCATTAAAACAGGTTACAGATAATGTGAGACCCTGGCTCCAGAGGTGGGTTAGAATACCTGTATTTCAGGAGCCACTGAAATTTCCATTCATTTAGAGATTATTTTACCATCGCCAGATACTTAACTTTTGTTCGAGGAATAACATTGACTTTTGACAGTTTTTGTATGAAATTACTCTCAAAATTTCAAAATTATTCCTCGAATAAAGTTATCAGATGATTGAAAAATCAGCACTTGGAATTCTCTTCTGCTTGATGTCTTTTGTATGAAATAACTTGATGACTTGATGTCTTTTGTATAAAATAACTGTCAAACTTTCAAAATAATTCCTCGAATAATGTTATCAGATTTGTTGAAACATCAGCCCATCATTGGGTTACAATTAAGCAAGTTTTAATCAGCAAAAGGTGACAAGTAAATTAAGATTGGTAGTAAAATTTAAACTAAGCACTAATAATAGAATTAGAAAAACATTCTTATATAATTAAATAACCCACACCACCTTACTGCACCTTGTTGTGTATTACCTACTTTTCTCCTCAAAAGTAACGACGTAGAAACACAAGGAAATGACAAGTCATTCACTAGGAAAAGGAGCCATACCCATTTCCATTACTCGCATGACATTTCGTGTTGAGAAAATTGAATTTCACTGGAAGAATAATATAATGTTCGTATATCTAGAGGAAAAAACATTGAGTTTTGTGCGAAAAGAAAGGCGATAGTAGGTAGTGTTGTTATGAGTTTTTTTATTTGCGCAAATTTTAAACATGTTTTTTATCTAACTAAACTAAATTGAAATGAGTGGGTGGGTAGGGTGGATGTTCTTAAATGCATTAGTTAAGTAGCGAGTCCCTTGTCGTCTATACGTGACACTTCACTGGACTGACGTCTGGACACATAACTTGCTACTTGAACTCAGCTTGCTAGTGCAAATGTGTAATATTTCAGCCATTAGGATTCGGCCTCAACACTTCTCATTTATTTGACTCCGCAGCACTTCGGTCTTTTGGCTAGTGCTTATTGGGTATAACTTTAATTTGTAGGTAAACAACACTAATTACGAGTTATTCTTTTCAAACATACATTATTAAGTTATTGAAACAAATAAAAAAACGAGTCGGGTTGGGAGACCTCAGGCAGGAACGAAGTTCAAAATGAAAATCTAAAATGGCGGTTGCGAAAACAAAATGACGAAAAATTTGAATATTTTCGCAGCCGCCATCTTGGATTTTCATTTTAATCTCATATCGGCTTCAGTACCGTCGAAAACCATTAAAACTATCTCTCTCTTTGTCTCTCTTAATATTATATATAAAAAAAGGCGCATGGAGGGGAGCATAACGCTTTTTCGTTACCTGCTGCGTGGCAATTTCTCCCAGTTTACTCCTTTCGCAAGGTCCGTAAAAGAACTTCGTTCCAAAACTGGAAAGAAATAATGTTTCATTCAGCCAGAAAATAACTTTTCTACCAAACCAAGGGTGTTGTAATTTGTGTAGGCATTAGGTATTTATTAAAGTGATGGGTAGTGGAGCCCAGTATAGTGTTCTGTGGTGAAGCCACCTGTGAACTAAGTAATAATAATTCACTACGTATATTAACGCGGTACGTTCCCGACCGACGCTGTGGTTTCGGCTGTACCTACCCCTCCTGTCATATTTCAATTAATGGCGGAAGCCTTATTATTACCGGCAGTCTCTAGTTTCAACTTTCAGCCAATAAGTTAATTGATTGTTGTAATGTTGCATTAATTTTTTTTATTCATACGTTTTTCTCGAGTAATTCGACTTTGTTTGATTTTAAAGCTTTCAGTATTTTTATTTTAACACGATACTTCGATATGATACCTATTTAATTTACTATGTCGTTTTTAGGGCTCCGTACCCGAAGGATAAAAACGTCATGAGATACAGCCTGGTGACAGAGAGACGGACCTTAGTAATGGAGTCTTAGTAATAGATTCCCTATTACTAAGACTCCATTACTGTCTGACTGTCTGTCACCAGGCTGTATCTCATGAACCGTGATAGCTAGACAGTTGAAATTTTCATAGATGCTGTATTTCTGCTGTCGCGATTATAACAACAAATACTAAAAACAGAATAAAATCAATGTGTAACGGGGGCTCTCATACAACAAACGTGTTTTTTTCGGCGTTTTTGCCTTTTGGTACGGAACCCTTCGTGTGCGAGTCCGACTCGCACTTGGCCAGTTTTTTCACTTTTTATTTTTATTTTTCAGACAAATAGGTAATATTTCTCCCGTTTCTGCGTCAATCTCTCACACTTAGGGCTGATTTTTCAATCGCCAGATAACTTTTATTCGAGGAATAAAATTGACGTTTGACAGTTTTTGTATGAAATAACTGTCAAAATTTTAAAATTATTCCTCGAATAAAGTTATCAGACGATTTGAAAATCAGCCCTTAGAGTTCTCTTCTGCTTGACCTAGGTAACACTGTGTTATTGGGTTTTCAATTTGGAATTTCTCAATAACAGCCCGGAGTCTGGATTTGTGCCCTGTAGATGGCAATAGGCTCGCCCCCATGACATGGAAAGTTGAAAGTTTATTGAAAATATAAAATAAAAGAACAAACCTTACACACAAATCATAAAAATCGTGTGATTCGTGTCTACTAGTACAAAATATAATTACGTATGTCTAATAAATACCCGTGTATACAGGGTCCCATTAAAATAGATGGACAAATTTTAACTCAGCGCTCAGTACGTCTAACTAAACATATCCAAGCAAAAAAAAACACCGATTAAAGTGATTTTATTATGACCTAATAGTAGATTATGCACCGAGGGGCTAAAGTTGTGTCTTATGTCACGGGCGTCATATTGAATCTTGAGCGCAATGAAGGATTCGGGATTTAACTCACGAGCGAAGCGAGGGAGTTAATACAAGAATCCTGAATGCAGCGAGGGATTCAAGCTAGCCCAAGGCGAAGACGCCTTTAGCCCAGAGGAGGATACTCTACTTTTTACACCTACTGTGAGAAAATAATAGCCATAGTACGAAAATTCGCGCCTTTATTGCGTCTACCAAGAAGTAGCCAAGACACGACCAATTCGATTTTCAAAAAAAAAAGTCTCTTCTACGGTTTTGTCGTGTGTGTCTATTAATATCACTCTCATGGAAGTGGCGTTTGTGTAAACTAAGCTTTATACAGGGCTGGTAGAATGGTTTTGGATGATTGGCTGTATGCATTTTGAATTTAGAACGTCATTGGAGACGCTCGTGAAAATAGAGTATTTTTGATAAAATGTGATAAATCGACTGTAGTATAGATAGGTTTTATTATTTATTTGTTTATTCACAAAATCCACAGCAATCTTAGCGCAGTTTACTTAAAATAAATTAACTAATGTTACAGCCAATTACTATTACGGTATTACGGCGCGGTACGGTATTTGTTATTATTAATGCCCGTTTTAATGTTATTCCATTCCTTTTAAAAAATGGTTCGTAGTTATCTAATTATTCTTACAATATTATGTCTTCGAAAACATGGCAACGATATGAAGAAGCAGTCATTATGATTTTGTAGGAAATCGAGAATATCATCCACGCGTAGTAAGGGTTTCGAGAATAGCTTTCCTTTTTCTGGAACCAAAGGGTGTTTGTTAGTACTATACTGCCAATTTAGCTGAGCATGTGAGATTCCAAATTCAAATCACATTATTGACCAGCACAACGTTATTGACCGGCTGTGCCCCCGGCCACTAATGACTCACTTTAGGTTAAGGTTACTTGACATATAATTTGACATTTTCGAGCAGGTGGTGTGAAAAATAATAAATTGCTGGCACATTAGTGTATTTTCGTTAGCTGATTTTATTTTTCTTGTGAATATCTATGGGTTTTTCTTTTATATTTTTTACCATCGTCCTTATTTTGGTGGCCTGAATGATTCCTAAAAGTTTGTCCACCTATTTTAATGGGACCTTATATATGCGGTTGTTTGAGCTTAATTCACACTGACCTCCGTACTAGTGAAAACTGTATCACGGCAGGTCAGTCTTCCTCGTTCACAAACACTCACACACTTCCACACAATTAACGATACATTGCATTAGACTGCTAAATAAAACATTGAATTATGAGTACGGATATAAGAATACAGATACTTAGTGTGGGGGGCGAGCCTATTGCCATCTTTGACCTCAACACAAAAAACGCAAGTTCTAGAAACAATAAAAGTATATATGATCGACTACAGTAAACAAAATCATAAAAATATATGATATTCTTCAGGATTTAAGCTAGGTAGATAGTGAGTTGAAAACATAATACAACTAATTTGATATGATAGAAAAAAATTTTGAAGATACCTCTAAAAACTTCCTTTTTATAATAAAAAACCATAATAATATACATACATACAATCATTCTAATTTTTTGTCGGATTATTCTACAAGCAACAAACTAAAATACTATTAATTTTTTCGTCCAAACAACAGATTTTTTGTAATGAAATAATTGCTTAATATTTTGCAATAAATTACCAGCGTTGTGTCATCGCGCTTCTCTTTCTTTTCTATGCAGTCCGACAGTGACCGCGTTTTAGGTCATGTAAGCCCCTTAAACATAACTGGCGAAGTACTATATCTAGGTACACCTCTGCCCGATCTTTCGGGAAAACAAGACTTATAAGGTAATCAATTCCATTTTTAAGTTCCTCACAAACACACGTCAGCACTATCCCATCCTACTCCCAAACCATGGTAACTGCACAGAGATGCTCTTAGAAGTAGCCGCCATTTTATCTCCTATTGAATTTACATTGTGTCCGTTTTTTTTTATCCCAATCGTGACCGCCTGATAACTGGGTACATAAGTACATATACAAGTCAGTTATTTTGCATGCTATAAATTCCAGCAACTCTTTGTGTATATGCCGATATTTTTTGCCTTGTTAGTGAAGTATGAAAAAGTTAATAATAAAATAACGCGCGTTGCTGATCAGCTGTCAAAACTTTTAATAGTTTACTTTGTATTATAAATTGGAAACTATTTGTTAAAGGTTCCGTGTCTGACGTGTTGTGGGCAGAGATTTATTTTGCTCTTGTGCTACTGAGCGTAGTTATTTTAAAACTTTGTAAAACGACGCTTGTCGACTAAGTTATTTTTTTTAACTCTGACAAAAATTGTCTCCTTTCTATGGTAATGACAAAAAGACGGTGCACATCGAAGGACTTCCTTGTCTGAAGACTTCACCCTGTACCATTCTTCAAAAAAAATGCTGGGTGCGTTGGTCCAGCTAATCCAGTCAACGCGTCAACGCCTCCACATCAAGATGTAATCTATGGCGGGAGCTGTATAAACCCCCTGAGAATTTTACTGAACCATTTTAGAGCCTTCAGTCTGGGCACGCGTCACAGTGGCCGACTTGGAAATCTCTAAATAGACTTCGATCCCAAGACAGCCGTAGCAAAGACAATCTCCACAGGGATTCGCGGACAGCTCAGATCTCAAGTGCGTATGCGGCACCTCCCCACAGACAATGGCCCATCTTCCAACCCGGGGCCCAAGTCTGCTATTTGTATAAATTCGTCATTCCAACACGATCCCACCACCACCCCATTGTCATTTTGCTAAAAGTTCGTAATCTGCTAAATTCATAATGGTTGATCATTGGTCGGTCAATGGCACAGAACATAATATATGTACCTACCTACGATACTCGTAACGAATTCAAAGCAATGACTGCACAACGACGTTCTAATGGTAGGTCACTGATCAAAGGAACTGTCAAAATTTTAGTAGATTACCGCCTAAGACAGTAATTCATTTTTCATTATGTACGAGATTACCATTCTATGCCATTTCTTTCAATGGAGTGTCAGTGGTTGACCATTGGAAAGTCATAATGAACGCCATTATATTAGTAGATTATCAAACTTTTCAAAATCAACAATTATGAAATCAATGATATACCATTCTGACACTATTGTAATAGCAGACTTGAGGCCCTGTGCGCTTGATGATTTTATGACTGCCTAAGTGAACGGAGTTCGCGCAGCCGAATTTTGGGCCAAACATGTTTGAGCTTTTTACCATCAATACGCTAAGAAGAATATCCTTCCAACATCTCACACAACAAGCCACCTCCGGGGTAATTGCGTAACACACTTACAATGGAAATGCCTTTCGTTAAAAAATTAAAAGAAAACGTTAATTGCGTGGTTTACGTTGTCGATTTTTTTTAACCATAATTAAGTGATGCAATGTTTACGGATGGATTATGAATTTCCTTCGAATTGTGATTGATACTTGATAGTGTGTTGCGCAATTAGGGTGCAACCTGGTTTTCATATGTAGGTATCTTTCAAAGGTACCTACGTTATCGTAACAAAAATAATTAGTCTACGTTACGATTTAGGGCGCTTATACACCCTTACATTTTGATCGTTTTATTCCTTAAAAGGGGTAATTGTACTCATCATTATGTGTTCATAATGATAAGTATTTATAAAAATCAGCTGTTCCCTACATCTATGTTCGTCTAACTCGTCAAAATGTAGGGAACAGCTGATTTTTTTTTCCCGATTTCAGGTTTGGTCCCATAGTAAAAGTTGTTCATAATTATGAGTACGATGACCTCTTAAGAGGTTGTTCATGTTTTACCAATAACCCTGTATATAACTCAAGAACGGCTGAACCGATTTGGCTGAAAATTGGTGGGGAGGTAGATTAGAACCAGGAGATGGACATAAGACTTTTTATCTTCTTTTTTTTGTTACTTATAAGCGTAGGTTCTTAACTTACATGCGTAGGGTAGGAGTAGTGCAGGAATAGGTTAGGAGCCCAGGAATGGGGTAGGAGTAGCGTAGGAGTAGGGTAGGAGTAGAGTAGGAGTAGGTTAGGAGTAGGGTAGAAGTAGGGTAGGAGTGGGGTAGGAGTAGTCTAGGAGTAGGGTAGGAGTAGGGTAGGAGTAGGGTAGGAGTAGTGTAGGAGTAGGGTAGGACTACTCCCTACCCTACGGTAGGGGTAGAGTAGGGTAAGGGGTAGGGCACCACGCAAACGAAGTAGCGCCGGGCAGCTAGAAATAATTTATATGGCAAAACAACGTTTGCCGGGTCAGCTAGTTAGTTATAAGTACAAAAGTATACGATTTAGGCCTTAGTTACATACCTAGCATGCTTAATATTCAACCTTAAAGGTATTTAGGTCTGAATCCTTTTAGCATTAGCTAATTGAACACGTAACCGCCATCTATAGCACTTGCTTGGAATCTTATTCGACCGGTACCTTAAGGCGGCTACCTGACCTAAAGCGTGGTCTTTATCGGACTGCACAGAAAAGAAAGAGAAGCGCGATGACATAACGCTGGTAATTTATTACAAAATATGAAGCAATTATCTATTTACAAATAATCTATTGTTTGGACTAAAAAATTAAAACACTATAGGTCTTTAGTACCTATGTTGCTTGTAGAATAATCTGACAAAAAATCATAATCATTGTATGTATAGTACAATTTGATTAAAAATACAATATAACAATCGAAAACCACATTTCCTAGGATAAAGTTCGTAGAACTGAGCTCTAAATGGCGTTTTTATGTGATTGCAACATTGTACTTCTCTGTTAATCATTTCGTTGAATCCTATGTACTTACGTTATATAATACCTATATTAGTATAGTTTTTATTGTAAAAAGAAAGTTTTTAGAGGTATATTCATGATTTTTTTCTATCGTATAAAATTAGTTGTATTATATTTTCAACACACTATCTACCTAGCATATATCCTGAAGAATATCATATATTTTTCTGATTTTGTTTACTGTAGTCGATCATATACTTTTATTGTTTCTAAAACTTGCGTTTTTTGCGTTTAGGTCCTGTAAGACCCTTAATGGAAAGTGGCCTACGAATGACCAAGTTACGTAAGTGTTTTCCTTGAAAAACTTAGCATATATGCAATATTTAGCGTAAGAGCATGAGGTAAAGGTAAGTTGTGACGGTGTGGGGCGGTAGGGCCCACTCCACTGATTGCGAGCGCGCCATTTGCATCAGCCATATTGGTGTACTGTGAACACCGGTTGTACACTCGGGTGAAGAAATATCCGTGTGGTGTACCGAAACGGTCGATTTTCATAAAAGATTCGGAGTTAGCTTTCCAGTAGGTACAGACGCCAGCACATCAAGTTACTACAATCTGTCAAATTTCTTTAGGTACCTAACAGATTTTCAACTTTATCGCTAAGCCATAAGGTTCAAAGTAGGGAATGCAGAACCGGTTCTGTTTTAAAGAACCGGGATTTTCGGGACCTTCTGGGTAAAGAACCGGGATTCCCGGTACTTTCGATACTTTCAATACTTTAAGTAAGCCTTTAAAAGGGGAGGCAGTCACCTCCTCCTGCGAAGCAGTCATGCTAGCGAAGGAGGTGGCGGGACGGTTCAGGGAGAGAGCCTCCCGTCTCAGCCGCCGCGAGGGACGCCCCCGGCGTCGGGAGCCGCGTGCCGACTCCCGGCCACCGTAGGCGCGGGCCTGCGGGCGGAGAGTAATGGGTAGCTCACCGCCCGATCCGGACCAGGCCCGTGCCGGACGGCGCGTACGTGTTCCACGCGCGCCTCAAAGAGATGTCAGCATCGAGGCCCCCTTAGGGCCGAAGCCTGCCGGGTCAGCGGGATTGTCCGAAAGGGTTACCGCTGGCCCGGACCATAAAGGGCTAAGGAAGGAACATGGGTGGGTTTTAGTCAGTAAGAGTCTGACAATCCCTTCCGCTCCACCCAGAGCGGGAGGAGTCATTTGATGATTTCCCATCCAAAAAAACAAAGCCTTTAAAAGATGAAGAGTTGAAACGGAGATAGTAAAAGAAAGACGAAATGACAGGGCAAAATAAAAACATTTAAATCAAATCAAATAAAACGTTTTATTGGTAAATGCGCATATTCTACCAGCAACATCTTTATTAACATTAAAACATTTTTGTACCTAATCCTAGATAATATTTATCAGAAACATTTATTAAACATCTTCTCCAAACAAATGATTTAAAATTTTAAATCAACATGACTCCTATTGCAATTCTGCAGAACCAAATTATAATTTAAAACTTGCGTAATATCTATAAAAAAAAAAGAAAAGGAACAGTGGAGTTTTATCAGTCTCTCAATATTATTGATTAGATAATCTTAACTATGTATTCCGGTACGCGGTCGCCACTCCAGAACATTTCGGCCCCATCGGCCATCTGTTCTGCGAGCAATGTGCCCTGTCCACTGCCACTTAAGTTTGGCAATTCTTCGGGCTATGTCGGTTACCTTGGTCCTCCTGCGGATCTCCTCATTCCAGATTCGATCACGCAGGGAAACTCCATAGCTCTCTCCATTGCCCTTTGGGTGACTTTCAGCCTTCTTATAAGGCCCATTGTGAGTGACCACGTTTCAGTGCCATAAGTCATCACTGGCAACACGCACTGGTCAAAGACTTTCGTCTTGAGACACTGAGGTATGTGGGACGAGAAGATATTGCGTAGCTTCCCGAACGCTGCCCAGCCGAGTCGGATTCGACGATCGACCTCTTTTTCGAAGTTAGACCTACCTCAATGGACAGTTTGTCCTAGATAAACATACTCGTCCACGACTTCGAGTGTAGTGTCTTCGATCTTTATTAGAGTGGGTATTACATGAGCATTTGACATGACCTTCGTTTTGTCCATGTTGAAAGAAAGAAAGAAAGAAAATACGTTTATTTGCAGTAAACAGGACGCAATGAAGAACATAAACGAAAAAAAAAATAAGAATGGGTTGGGGGAATCATGCGTCACATCCAAGCAAAACGGCTATCGCTCAACATTATGCTGCGACCCTATGCAAGACAGAGCCCCAGGGCTGGTTTTCAGCGACAGCCGGCGGATGTTCATTTTAAGACCCACTTTTTCGGAGGCTCTACTGAGGTCATCGAGCATTGTACTGAGGTCCTCCATAGACTCCGCCCTGTCTCTCACCTCGCTGCAAAAGGATAGGTTTCGAGGTCTGATCCTGGAGTCGGACTGACATAGTGGCGTTTTCGAACCGACACTTCAGCACCTCGATGTACCGATAGTCGATCTGGCATCGTTGAAGAGACTGCAGCACAGCCCAATCAAAGGCTTTCTCGTAGTCCACAAACGTTAAGCAGAGAGGCAGGTTCTTCGGTCTTCTGTATAACCTGTCGCAGCGTATGTATGTGGCGTGAAACCTGCGCGCGAGACGGTTCGTGATGACTCTCGAAAATAGCTTGTAGACATGGCTCAGAAGTGAGATGGGCCTATAATTCTTAAGAAGGGCATTGTCGCCCTTCTTAAAGAAAAGTATCACCACACCTCTGTACCATGCCTGTGGTGTTTTGCCCTGGAGTATGACGGAATCAAACAGCTTCTGAAGGGCCTTAAGAACGGGTTTTCCGCCGGCTTTCAGGAGCTCGGCCGTAATTCCATCATCACCCGGCGCCTTGTTATTTTTGAGCTGCTTTAGAGCCATCCTAATCTCGTACAGGCTGACGTCCGGGATGTCTTCGGTATAGTGTCAGGTCAATCTAGCTCTTGGGTCGTTTGCCAGATCCATAACGGGGTTACTTGACGTGTATAACTGTCCATAGAACCTCTCGATCTCTCTCAACAGCTCAGGTTTGGCGGATACGATCCTGCCATCATCGGTCTTTAGTTTCGTAAGCTGGCTCTGCCAAAAAGAAGCAGTCTTGTTTGAGTCTTTTTTGCGAAGCACTGTCCACCAAAGTCACAAACACAACGCAAAGCACAACATTACGAAGACGCGATGGCCGCCACCAGCCCCTCCTGCACCCTCGTGCAGCATTCTCTTGTAGCATGCATACTTCTTGTGCATGCTAGGTAGCAAGTGTATTCCACGATTTAAGCGGTCGGGCTTTATGCTATAAAATTAGAAATATTCGAAACGCGAAGTATCTTTTCCCGAAAGTACCGAAAGAACCGGGATTTGGTTTTAAAAATCCCGGTTCCAAAAGCGACGCAATTTTCCGGGATTTCCCGGTACTTTCGGTTCCGGGATTTCCCGGGACTATTCACTAGTTCAAAGGTTGATTTGGAAAATTTTACAGTTTCAGGTAGCTTGATGTGCTGGCGTCGATATTTAGTTTCATGAAATAGATTTTAGGAAGCAAATAAGTTCAACGGCGGCGCTTGCAATACCCGTGCTGTGCTCCATTGAATTTATCTTTCTTTTTTTCAATAACCTCTTCTTAAATCTTTGGACAAAATGTCTATGTTAGAAGAAGCAAAGCAGATATCCCAGCAAATCGAAGTAGGCAATAAGTACCTCAATTCACGATAACATTTAATCCAAACCAATTCTAAACCAAAATCCGCACCGCTCCGCGGTTCGTGAGCTTGTCCCGAGGCGAGGCGATTACGTTACGATTCCGATTAGTGTGCGTTGCAGTAGGGAGTTTCATACAAAGAATACTGAACGGCTCGAGATAATACGGTGGCCGATCCCTTTCCGATTTTATACCTCAAACCAGTAGACTAAGAACAGAACATTCTCCTGCCGACTGTACATGTGTAGGTACTGTACAAAACTAGCACACCATCTTGGTAATTTGAAAGCGTCACCCGCACCCCTCCCCGCTGCTTACCATAAGAAAAACACAACTTTTCTTGCGGTTTCACTTTCCATAATCATAGCATATACCTACCTGACGAACCCGATGTATAGTGGGTTGTACGACACGTTTTGATTTCGTTTGGAGGCTTATTAAGTTCTTCACTTTTTCAGGAGCTGTAAGCAGTGCCGGATTAAGGTGAATGGATAGTCGAGACCGCGAAATTCAAATTTTCTTACGTTTTTGCGATTTGCAGGTCAGTGTCAGGTTGTTTCTTGATCAAAATATGATTCGCGACAATAACAGGTACATATTTAGAGAATTATAATCATTAATATATCTTTCTTTGTTAGATTTCTACCACTAACACTTTTCCATAAGAGATTGGTGGTTGGTGGTAGAAATCTAACTTAGAAAGATATGTTAATGATTATAATTCTCTAAACATTTAAGTTTCATATCGTCATCGTATCGAATATGAAACGTAACTCGAGCCGTTTGTATGAAGATAGCTAGCTGTAGGCCCTCCTATCCTCTAGTCACCTCGTATTTTTTCAAAACAAGGACGAAGCGATTTGTAAAGATTGGCGCACATCTCTAGCTAGAGTAACTTTTGGGTCTTGTAATGTCTTGCTGATAAACAGCCTTGCCTTTCATGTGCTGGCAAATACTGTTGCGGTGCTGTTTCTGCCTTATGGTGTCCCCCGAGACGTGATGCCCTAAGCAATAGCTTGATTTGCTTATGGGCTAATCCGACTGGCTGTAAGGACTCTTGGTAAGTCAAAGTCAAAGTCAAAACATTTATTTCAAGTAGGCACTTAAAAGGCACTTTTGAACGTCAAAAATTACGAAAAAATAAAATTGATTCTAGTCGCCCATTCCAAAAGGTAGTTTTCGTATGGAGAAGAATGGGCAAGAAACTCCACCGTTACTCTTTTCAAATGTTTTACAATATTTTGTATCCTACATTAATTATATAATAATATGTGAAGACGATGCACCTAAAATAAAATAAAATTACTATACCAAAATAGTTAAAAGAATTAAAAATGAAAACATGACATAAATTAATTATCTAATAGATACATGGCGCTCACATATTTACAAACATGGTAAAAATAAACGATTTTCATTAAAATAAAAAATTACAAGTAATAAGTCAGGGTGTGAGTTTAAGTAATTACAGAATATAAATCAACGTCAAAAAAAGAAGAAAGAATCAATTTTACAATTAAATTAGCAACCAGTTTGATTTTGTCTAGACTCTAGATTGTCCTATGGAGCAGGACCAGCATGTTTCCAAGCGTTCTTATCTTGGATATAATCTTCTAATTTATAGTATGCTTGTTTACAAAGTGTACGTTTAATGTGAGTTTTAAATTTTCTTTCATTTAATTGCAATATATCACAAGGTATTTTATTGTAACATTTAACACAGTACCCCATAAAAGATGTATTTACTTTGGCTAATCTAAAAAATGGTTGATGTATTTTATCTTTATTTCTAGTATTTTATGTCTATCGCTTATTTTATTAAAAAGATGTAGATTTTTTCTAACATACATAATATTTTCATAAATAAATTGGCAAGGTACCGTCATAATATTAATCTTTTTAAAAAGTTCCCTGAGATATTCGCGGCGACGTAGATTAAAAATGGCTCTGACAGCTCTCTTTTGCAAAATAAAGATGGATTCAATGTCAGCAGCTCGACCCCATAGTAAAATGTAGCTAAAATAGACTAAACGCGCGGTTTCTACATCAGTTAATTGTCTAATCTTTCTAACAGCATAAGCGGCCGAGCTAAGCCGCCCCGCAAGAGATGTTATGTGAGGTCCCCATTGTAATTTCTCGTCTAGCGTGATTCCCAGAAAAACCGTTCGATCAACAAATTCCAGTTTTTCTCCATTAAGTATGATGTCACATTCGCTACTTCTAACATTAGGTAATTTAAATCTAATGCATTTGGTAATCCCCATAAGTCGTAATCTAATCTTAACTGTGTAGTGACTATCTCTAAGAGGAGGTAGTTACTTAGCTTCCTTGTAAGCTTCTTCTTGTCGTCTGTGTGTGTTTCGTAGGTACAGTCAGCAACAAAGGTCGATTAACACTTCAGTTTTCTAAATCTTAATTATTGCGCAAAACATTTACCTATTTAAAATCGGAACAGAACTAATTAACTCTTATGCATTAAATGCTAAAAAAAGATTATCAAATCACTTAGAATTTACATGATGTCATTGTGTAAAAGAAGCTGTGTTAATCAACCTTTGTTGCTGACCATACAAAATGTTGACCAACATGCAACAGCAGCAATTATTTTTTTCTAATAATTCAATCACTTGCAGTGCAATGATAAGACTTTTTCCTGTTGTGTGGTATTTAGGTACGTTAATAGGTACCTAACTTACTACCGATTCAAACTTTAGTTGGGTCTGGATATTTGTTTTGATTTAACCTCTTATTTAAAATACATTTCTATCATTATTACGACACGTCATCCTTTACAAAACCGCGACACAATTTTCCTCCATCGGAAAAATATTCTAATCACAAACCCATACCATCAACCAAGTCAAATAAAGCCTGTTTGACGTTTCAAGATAGGTACCCTATATCTCAAATAACGTCTACAATCCCCCAGTCCCCCTAGGAGGTACAACACAGCTTTGAGCTTTGAGCGCGCAATATCCACGGGCAAACACGCTCCTATCTGCCCGGAAGAGAGTTAGTTCTTTGTAGGTGTCTTTGCTTACCAAGATATCATGACTTCTGAGACTGTTTACGGTGAGGCGGGGACTGAGCTATGTTATAAAGGAATAAGTAGGTACCTACGTTTATTTGAACTAAGAACGAAAAAAGAATACTTATAAAAGTTATAAAAAAATAAATAAAGTGAACAACAACATTAAATTGAAAGTTATAATAATTATTAATAAATCGTTTATTAACCAAATAGTGTTCTTACATTTTCTTATAACTAGGTACTCCTAAAATAATTATTGTTACAAGGGAAACATAATTTTAATATTTTAACTTTTGGACGTCAGCACATTTGACAGTTTGACAGTTTCGTTTAGCTTGATGCTAAACGAAACTGTCAAATTTTCCCAATCAACTTTAAACCTTATGATTTGACGATAAAGTTGAAAATCAATTGAACAAATCTGACAGATAGTAGTAGCTTGATGTGCTGGCGTTTGTACCTACTTACATGGTATTTTGATGGAAGTGGAACCTGTCAATGAGGAGATACCCAGTAGGTATTGCATAAACTGCATTTTGATAGTCTCGCTATGCTGCCAGCTTTTTTGGAATTTTTCAATTTTTTTTTTGTTGTGTGTACTAAATGTACCCATTATTACCCATTGTTTTAAATCTTCGTTAAAATGCAAAAGCTGCAAAGACCACAAAGAAACCAGTAATTACCTAATGACTACGGATTATTTATTTACTTCAGAGAGTAAACAGTAATTTCGATTCTTCAGTCACCAGCCCGGCTAGCTCAGTCGGTAGAGCATGAGACTCTTAATCTCAGGGTCGTGGGTTCGAGCCCCACGTTGGGCGAAATCTTTTTCTTGTTTGTTTTAAGTTTAACTCTGATCAGCGCCATCTACCAAAAACATCTGAAGCTTTACAGTGATTTGTTATCTCTGTCGTCTGCTCCTAAAGGTTTATACATAAGTTCATAGATGGCGCTGATTACAATATGGCAAAAACTTGAGGGTCCTGCACAGTGAGTGCTATTTTATATTCAATTACTTTATTTTGCTAAGTAATTGTGATATTTATATAATATATAATTATTATATGTTAATTATAAATAATGAAAAATACTCAGTGAACGATAGTGAACCAATTTTCCTACTGAACATTCGTCAACATCCATACTACGTTGAAAACACCGGTTCTCGTCCGATCACCGAAGTTAAGCAACATCGGGCGTGGTCAGTACTTGGATGGGTGACCGCCTGGGAACACCACGTGACGTTGACTTTTTGATGAATTTTATCTTTTTTGGATAAAAATCAACAATGCAAAGAAAATTACCCAGTATTTTTTTAACCGACTTCAAAAAAAGGAGGAGGTTTCTCAATTCGACCGTATATACTTTTTTTTTTCTTTTACTTAGACGTGCTCATGGTCATGTTGATTTCGTTTGTTTTTGTATTAGAGCTGTGTTTACAATTTTGGTGTACCTAAACAATCGAGAATATTCTCTCCATCTATCAAGATGTGTGAATAGTACCTATTAACAGACAAATTAACATACATATAAATAGGTAAATAACACTTTTTTACCACTAGTTAGAAATTAGCATTGAAACGATTCTTTATTTTGTAGGTATGTGACTACATAGAAACCATTCCTCTTAAGAACTTGTTTGACGCTTTAACACACACTTGGCGACTGCAGTAGGCACCAAATAAATTAAGATAGAATATCTAATTATTAATTTATTAGTTTTTTTCTCAAAAACAGGTAGTCTTTTGTTACTACTAGTAGTTCATATGATTGTTCATAGATAGCGCTGATTTCAAAACGGCACAAACTTGATGATCGTGCGTTTGGCACAGTGGGTTCTATTTATATCCAATTATTATTATTTTGCTATGTACCTAATTGTTCTATTACCTGGCCTTTATTTTATGATAGGTGTATTTTATTCAGTGTAGGTACTACACTAACACGATAGGTACTGAACATGCTTTCTGGCATTACATTCGTCAACGTCCATACTACGTTGAAAACACCGGTTCTCGTCCGATCACCGAAGTTAAGCAACATCGGGCGTGGTCAGTACTTGGATGGGTGACCGCCTGGGAACACCACGTGACGTTGACTTTTTGATGATTTTTAGCAGGATATTAAAAAAAAAACAATAATGCGAAGAAAATGGCTCAGTATTTATACTACCAGACGACCAGCCGTGCTCACACTAATCTTGTTCGTTGATCTTTTGTTATTGTAATAGAACGGTATTACAATTTTGGTGTAACTACAAAATTCTATATATTGTTTTATTCTATGTACTGTTATCATTCGTGAATAGCATCAACAGACAAATCGGGCTATAAATAACTTTTTTTACCACCAGTTAAACATTAGCATACAAACGAGTCGTTATTGTATGTGATTACATAGACACCGGGCCTATCTTGAGCTGAGGATCTACTTGACGATTTAAACACTCTATTTGATCGTGAATTGGTAAACATTGGGTAGGACGCCCTCTGGCTAGGTTTAGCGACGATCTTCGCAGGGTGGCTGGAAGCAGCTGGACGAGAGTTGCGAGAATGGCGGGACCTGGAGGGGCTTATGTCTACAGGCGAATCAATCAACTTCAACAGGCTATTCTTTTGCACTTTTTAAATGTCAAAATTACTTATGGCAGTCCCCCAAAACACCCGCACTTCACACACTTGTGGCAGGACACATTATGTTGTTTCTCCTGATAACCTGTACGCACAACCAAACGTATTTGATTTGATTCGATTGGACACATCATTGTCGAACATTAGTGCGTAAAGACTTACACAGTGTCATGCACAAGGGTCAAACTTTTTACACCTCACCAGGCCATGTGACTGGCATAAAACAACATTTCTGCGTGCGTTCAAACCATGACAAATCAACATTAGCCAGTACCTACCATCATTACACTCAGGTGTCTTATGTTTCTTATAGCTTCGACACAGAGGTAATTGTGCAGTTTCCTTTGCGACATCATTTAGAGCAATTTTGTATAGTTTATATAAAACGTAGTAGCACGCGAAGGATGCCATATTGTTTGTGAGCGAAGTGACAGCATGACAGGGCTGTTGTATCTCTGCTTAAGTGTTTGTGGTAAGAAATTGATGATAATATTATTGAGCTTTTTACAGGGTGTCGGGTAAATTATCTTTCTTTTTTACTGACTTCAAAAAAAGGAGGTTATCAATTCGACACGTATGTATGTAATATTATTGGAATTGCATTATATTCACATATGACAATCTAATAAGGCTTCCAAGCAAATATACTAAATTTTATAGACGTATGTATGTATGTATGTCGGTGGCAAAAAACTATAATACAGATCCCAAGACACCGACTTCCGAAATTAAAGTTATTTCATAATTTTTTTTTGAAGTCGGTTTAAATTTTTAAATTACTTTTTTTTATTAGAAAATAGAAATACAAAATAGTTTACTATCCAGGTAATACAATAAGCAGTTTTACAGGTAAACATCAATTTGAGATGACATGAGGAACTTAAAATATTACCTATTAATAAAGATAGGTTACAAAGTATTATTTACCAGTGAGCCCCAAACTAGGCAGATAGTCAGTCTGTTGGGGCTTGGGGCACGAATTCCAGAGTGGAGACAAGAGCTGATTTTTAGGTGTTGAATGGTATATCTGGTATGTTTGTGGATTAGTGATGTGTGTATGGTGTGTGAGCGTGTGTGCGTGTTTGTTCTCATTACATTATATAAATTGTTCCGAGTCATCAAACCAGAGTTTTGCAACTCCGTCCCTAAGACGACCCACTAACCAAACATTTTCTTTATTATACTTACTACCCGAAACCCTCATGATTTCTGAGCATATGTGGAATCCTGGATAAAAAAACGGGCGAGAATTAGAAACTTAATAATCAAACGACATCTTCCTGTCCTTTTGTCAATTTATTTAGGTTTGGCGAAATACCAGTGTTTTTTTTTTGTCCTTACCTACATCTCTAGCAGCCGTCATCTCAGTATTCACTTCCTTCCTAATAGTTATTCATCATCTTTAACGTAATTAAACCATTTTCTTTGTACTGGATCTTTATCATGCTAATGAGTTCGTTTATATCTTTTTCCTTACTGGGCTCAATGTTGACGTTTGCAAGAAAAACCATGAATCACGATGAGATTTGTTTTAAGAAATTAGAAAAAACAATTCGATGGCGTTTTCATTTGTTAATCGTCCATCAATCAATCATCAGAAATCGATTATCAATACCTACATAAAATAACAGTTTTAATTCGCTCGCTGACTGACTCATCAACCCCCAGCCTAAACCTAGAAAACTGATATACGAAAATTCGCATGGGATATAATACAGGGCGAACGAAGTCGCTGGCAGTGTGCTAGTCATTTATAAACAATAAAAGCTCTTTAATTTTAATAATGAGGAAATAATGTTTGCTAGTTTTGAATAGATTTACATTAACAAAAGTATTCAACCTCAAATAGATCACAATTAGAGAATGCAAACTTTGAATAGGCACAGACAAAAGCCCAAGGCTTGTCTATTCTGTGCCCAAGGTATCATTGACATTGACATATTGGAAACCTAAAGCCTTGGGACGAAAATAGTCAATGACAATGAAGAGCAATTTTCCAAGGAGAGGGGGGGGGGGGGGTCTAAAGAGCAAGGCCAATGCCAATGTCTACTTGACTTTGATTAATAGGCCATGCTGATTTGGTATTAAGGTTTCAAATAACTCTGTTGATGTTTGATTTTCTATCTATACAATTTGATTAACTGGCATTCATTAATTTTGTATATAGCCTGTGATCACCAACATCTATCTGTTCCTGTATTACAGCTTCATAAGTTTTAACTACAAGTCGTTGATAACACAGCAGTGCCTGCTATTTGACATATACATTTCGAGAGAGCAAAGTTTCACGATTTGATTTGTATCATGTCGTATTGTAGTAAAACAAATTGTTTTGTTTTATTTTGCTGTCTTTGGAATCATACTAAAAAAATTTCAGTCTACTGGTAACAACCTGATAGAGCAGTTTTAAAGAACGATAAACAATTTAAGAAAAGTGCAGAAACAATACAATAATCAATCAACTCAGCCTATCGCAGTCCACTGCTGGACATAGGCCTCTCCCTGACTTCGCAACAACACCCTGTCCTCCGCCTTCCGCATCCAGTCTACCCCAGCCACCTTTTTTAAGTCGTCCGTCCATCTAGCTGGGGGGCGTCCCACACTGCGCTTGCCGATATGCGGTCTCCACTCCAGGGCAACAACAATCACCTACTATTAAAAGAGCATGATAAGTCTTGTTACTGTTTTTTTTTCAGCCTTTGCTGGTTGGAGTGATGCTGTCTCAACAAAGATGGACTTTGGCGGAGACGAGGTCCTTACAACAGTTTCCAATACTACTAAAGTAGAAGACGAAGATGTTGAAGTACAACATACTATTGTTTTGTCAACCAAACTGAAAAATAATAATAGAAGAGGACTACACAGCTCTAATGAAGGTATTGGAGGATTTTCACTTGATTAAACTAGCCAGGACAACTGACTTTTCCCTTTTTTTGCACACT
Organism: Mesoligia furuncula; assembly: GCA_916614155.1. NCBI lineage: Eukaryota > Metazoa > Arthropoda > Insecta > Lepidoptera > Noctuidae > Mesoligia > Mesoligia furuncula. The sequence continues at coordinate 8,953,605 of OU744794.1, forward strand.
TTTTTAATTTTCTTTCAAGGAGGCAATACAATTCGTACGAACTTAACATTCGTTTTTAATACTATTAAATAATATCCAGCTCTAGTTGCGAATATTAGCCCATAATATTAAGTATACATTTTTAAAGAATACGTAGGACCTCTTGCGTGTGAGTGGGGCAATGGACGCAAGCGTAATTTTCCAGCCGGCTGACCCGAGCAAACATGCAGATGGTCTTTTAGATAATGAGAACATTAAAATTCAACATACTAGTATACAATCTTGGACGACTGTTTAGGTTGAGATTATTGATAATTATCTTATCGATCGAGAAACATGCGTAGGATTCCACGCAGATATCAGTAACTACACAAGGTCGATGCTACTGACCTGATTAGGATGACTTACTTATCTGTTGACATTTGCGGGTGTAGGTGCAGACTATATCTAGATAATCTGCTTATTTACGTAAAATCTCCTACTGGTGTTTAGGTTTATTAACTGAAACTTAACGTATCAGGTCCTAAGACTCCGCCCTGATTGATTTTTACTTTGTCTTCCGTCTTTTATTTATTTAAGGTTTACAAATATAAAGTAAACCAATATTTCCATACTTTCCAACCCTTACAGGTAACACAGGATCACTGTCGTACAATATTGGTCACAAAGCAAAGGAAGATAGTGGTGAAGTTCCCGTAATAAACGGATACAAATCAGTTGAAACCACACAAATAAGGACACCAGACACAAGGACTAGGGGTCAATTTTACCCCGACTCTGCATTTATTAATAGAAATGTAAGAGATGAGTTCGATATATACCCAAACTATATATCGAACCCTGCACAATGGAAACCTTCAAGTTTCTACAATAACATCAACTGGATGAGTCAAGAAGTACCAATAACAGAATATAATACAGGCTGGAAAGTAAGTAGACCAGCTTACCAGACTCCTGGAAAGTTTCATAGAAGGATAACAGATGATGGCATGAAAGAGTTCTATTGCAAAAAATGTAGGGAGCTAAGTGGTATGAGAGGATGTCCACAAGAGCCACAAGGCCCAATACAAAGGCGCAATTCTTGGATATACGAGACAACAACTCCTAAACTAAAGTTGGACGGCAAATTGGCGAAATTAAACTAATTTGCTTGCGGTCATTGTTTTTGTTCATCCCGTATCCTTAAGTGTGTAGAAAAAACTTGAAGATGTTATCTTAGCGACCTTGAGACGTAGCGCAGAGGTTGAAAGGCATAGTAAATAATGAGACGTTCATAATTGTGCGCACGTTTCCAAGTATTCGCTAATGCTTATGTTTTCGTCAGATGTTATTAAATCCATATCTTCTTCGTCATCAATAGATAAGCATTATTTATTATTAAAGTATGTAAAAGCATCACTGTGCTTAATTAGGTACTGCTTCCGTCTGTAAGGTAGACGAACCTTTTATTGTTATTTTTGTAAAAACTAGAGTAACACTGATTCATTGATATCATCAAATTAAAACGTGCAAAAAAGTGATATTTTACATTTGAATTACCTAGAGATTTAAAATGATACTCTAAAGCTATTATTATAATATTAGTTTGTATTTAGCTTCATCACAATTAAAAAACAGACCTATTAATAAAGGTGAACTTTTCAAGGATGATCCCTGTTGAGGAAAAAGGCTAGAAGCCCAAATAATTACGTAAAACATGATCAAGATTTCTATTTATATAAGATATTCGAGATTTAATTCGAGTCATAATTTAAAATATAAAAACTTCTACTAACACTCTCGATTGAAGCATCTACAGATATTGTAGTGTTTTTACAAAAGTTTTTACCTTTAAATGAGCAGCCATGAACCGTATATAATCACTTTATTGATACATCTTCATTTATAAATATAAATAATAATATAATTTCTGTTCGCCTCTACATAACGAAATACTATATTTATAATTTGGATAATTAAATAACAATAGTTTTTCATCCTTTTGTGAAATATCGCCAATTTTTGCATAATGAGATCCATATTTTTAAATAAATGTCATACGAGTAGGGGCGTTTTAAACATCGTTTATTTCAGCTTAGGATTGTACTTTATAATGGGTGATCTTTCCGTTGTCGTTGATAACGGTTTCAGCGCCTCTGTTGGACGATTCCTTGCCATTCATATTGCTAGATGAAGCAAACGAGTTGCTGGAGACTGAATAGAACCCTCCATTACTTGGTGCTGAGGCGTCGGAGAAATGATTTACGTTCGGGTTGCCCTGAAAAGTTATATGTTGTTGAGTTTTGTGGTTTTCGTAGACTCTAGAATGAGGTAGCTTTGAAGTAAGCTTTTATTGCGCTAGCAATGCTAAAAATCTCAGCTACAGATTGGGAATTTGGAATTATATACTATTGCATTATGGACCATTTGGAATTCAATATCTGATACTTATGCATAAAACATGCTACTTTAAAATATATAGAGTAAAAAATCAAACAAAGCTAAGACAATTTGAACCAAAGTTACTATTATTTGAAATTATAAAGTATAAAAGGCACAGCACAAGGAAAGCTGGGAAAATATGGGAGAGACCTTTGCCCAGCAATGGGACAGCATAGGTTACCTAACTGAAGAAAAAAAAGTATTAAATTATTTGGAAGAACCTCCTCCTGATTACGGAAGTATTGTGTGTAATACTGCAACCTTTTTTTTTTTATAAGTAAATACTAAGGTACATGGAATCCGATATTAGCCCAGCAAGTACCGAAGCCCATTGAAATTATACGTTTGTGCAGTTTAGTCACGACTGATAAGGACACGTCAGTACATAGCAATATTAACGATAAATATTCGATATATAAACCTAATATTTAAATAAAGCCTTAGTGGAAATGCCAAAACAATAAAAATATCCAATTTGGAAAAACTTTTTTGAGCTTCGAATTTAGAAGAGGTACCTCATAATGATAAATCTTTCTTGAAATGATATTGATCAAATAAACAATAATAATTGTATTAATTTGTTGACGATGAAAAATAAAACATATAAATTCTTTGTTCAGAAGGTTTCCCAGTTAAAAAACAAAACAAGAATAAAAAATTGTACAAAAACAGTCAAGCACTAAAGGAACTTGTTGATGTTTACAGGTAGACAGGCACTAAAGTTAAAAATCGTGATCTAATCATTAAAACGATATACCTGCAAACACGGACAAGATTTTCTCATAGATAAATAAAAGAAAAAAAACTACTACTACTTACTGGATTGCTTGGATATATCGAGGCTACTTGATGTTTGTATCCTGGTCCTGCAGCTGCGCTAGCGAAAGCGCTATTTCCAAAATTCGTCATTGGTCGAGGCATTGTGAAGCCAGGGAAACTCGGGAATGCTGGAGACCTGAAGGCAATGTTTGGATTCGAATAGTCACCACCAGAATAACCACCAGAGTAGCCACCTGAGTAGCCACCAGGGTAGCCACCGAAAGCCTGATTCGATGTTAAGTCAAAGGCTTTTCTTGCAGCGTTGAACGCTAGCCTCTGGTTGTCTATATTCTTATTGAAAACCCTGTAAGCACAAAATTGTTAATCAATCATACTAAATGGTTTAGTATGCAATGTTAGAGGCAGCTGATGGAAGCGCTATTAGAGAAGGTAAAGCAGTAGATATTAGTGTGATTGTACACTGGAAAGTTATAACGATCACAAAGGCACTCCACGCGCATGCATTGTCAAAGTTTACCTTTTTACCCGGGCTCCGTGTGGGCTACTATCGCTATAAAATGCAAGTTATTAATTAAAAGTAATATTTAATGCGTCAGACAAAAGTAGGAGTTGGAAAATCTTAAGACGGTTCTGCTGAAAAGTTGAAACGACTATTTTAACTTTTTATTCTCATTTCTGCATATTAACTATTTCGAAAACTAAACTTTAGAAAACAAAATGAGAGTAATTCGGAGAGCTTTTAGGAAAATCGTCATTTAACTATCTACAAAGACCTCATGCTCCTTTTTCGTCTGAAGATGTGAAGATTCTTATCTTAAGGGGCTTATAATTATGTTAAGCCCCTTGCATCTTAATTTTGTAAGCCTGAGGAAGGTTTTATAAAACTTGCAAGCAAGCAGCTTGCAGGTGCTCCCCCTACTGAAATATCCAACCTACTTTGAGATATCTGACCATAAAGCTATAACATAAAAAGATACACGAATTCCGTTAAAGTCCCCTTCACCATTAAGACACACGGCTTTTCCTCCACCGGAAGCGTGTTGCTTCAGACACGTTTTAGATCTTACTCTTGGAGCAAATTCTCGAGATTTTCGAAATAGTTCTGGCCGAAGTCGTCTTCGCCTTGATACGCGTGATCGGCGAAGTGTTGAGGGTACGGGATGTAATCGGCGAAGTTTTGAGGGTACGGGATGAAATCGGCAAAATGTTGAGGGAATGCGTCGCCAGTCCTGCTTACGACCTTCCCGTCCTTCAGGTTGTATGTCCCTCCGTACCTCTTGCCTGATGAGTCCACGTACGCGAATCCTCCACCTCCTTGTGAATTTGCTTCACCTGGAAACAGAGAAGATAAAAATTTGGTTATTGATGATCTTGGAAACAGTCTTGGCACTGACAATGGCCGGGCGTGGGCAGAATACTATTAACAAGTGAAAAGGAATCATCAATGCGTACAATAATAAAGAAGTCCAGATATGGAGAGATACACCTACGATGATAATCATAGTTATTGAATTGACGTCATTTGTAGATTTTAGTAAAATGGGGTCACTGAGTCAATTAATTTCGAACCTATTAGCTTTAATAATCAATTCAATAAACTATTAATTAGTAAGATATACAACTTTGCATGTATATTTACAAGAATAGTTCCATAAATAAGCTTATATGAATCAAGAACAGGTTTTGTTTTTCCATCATCACTGTTACTTTCTTATACGTTATCAAAGGTACAAATCTATTGCTAATAATTTTATTTCTGTCTGACTCGCTAATAGAAGCCTAAAAGTAGATCCTTATACTGAATGGGGAAAACCACCACCAAACATGAATCACTGATCAAAACAATATATCAATTTGAAATGCTAATTTATTAAGTCATCTACTTTAAAAATTAGTACACGAATCACGTGTTTGTACATTTATTATGTAAAAAGTCGATATATCTTCAATTATTATAGACAGCTATGTATCTAAACGTGTCAAAACGTTTAACGTCAGCGTCTATTAGCTTAGCACTGTGGTTAGTATAAAAACTCAAGCGCATCACATCAGTCTGAGATTATTATTTAATCGACGGGAATCCCTGCAGTATAATATATTGTTTATGGACTTTGTAATTATGATTTTAATTACGTTGTATTGCGAAAAGTTACACTTGAAAAATAGAAGACAATGTGATTCTTTTGTTATTAAAAATAAACATGACTCAATTGAAGCGTGTGGTGCAGAATTTAAGAGTAAATGTTATTTTGCAATAATGTACATGTATAATTTTACATTGGAAGATAAATCAGCACACATAAACTTTTCAAGGAAAGAAACACTGAGCTATCGAGGCTAGAAATAAGTAAAAAGTATATCTTTATAGATCACTGTCCACTGATGAATAAAGATCGACGCACAAAACAAAAATAGAATCTGGTAACAATGTTCAAGAAATTATAAATGAAAACGTCTAACCTTAAGTTGTCAACGCCTAAGCAGCGACTAATACACTGAAATCAATTTAACTAGTGGACTCAGGTGTGTCGTGGGCAATAGAGCCAAACGCAACTTCAATAATGGTGGAGGTTGCATGAAAACATCAAATGACGTCATTTATGTATAGAATTGAAAAGAAGGGCGCAGTTAAAACTTCTAGAATATTCTAAGAACCGTGTTGATAACAACCTTCTACAAGGGCATAATATCGCAATAACTAACATAATTGCTAAAAGATTTTACTTAATGATACTGATACGTCAATATGCTATCCAAAAGTTAATTGTAGCAGTTTCATTAATTTATTAGATACAGATAAATATATTAAATGTTCCCGTACTGACAACACTCGATTTGGGCAAGTATTCTTGATCGAAGCCGACAGCAAATTATAAAAAGAATGTATTGATGCATAAAAAGTAGATAATGGTGTAGGCGTGGACAATGGAAAATAATAAGCTGAATTAATGAATGCAAAAGCAATAATTTTTATTTAGAATGTAGACTAATGAAGCACTACATATAGAATAGTTTATAAGTATGGATAATTAATGTTGATTGCAGCTCAATTTATTCTTAACAGTACTTTTGTTATCTAAACAAAAAACAATAGGTATAAAACAAAGTGAACTTACACCAAATCAACTTACGTTACTTGTTCCGGATAACAATCACGTCATTATAATGAGAGTAAAGTAATGAGGCTCGGTACTGCAAAATGGAGTCAACGATCAAAATCTAGCTACAGAAGTATACGTGAAATAAATTAAACAACTAATTAAAGGAATGTTCTAGCATTGTTTGAATGTAGCCGTCTAATTTCTGCTAACGAAATTACTTTAGATTGTTATGATAGAGTCTGCAATACTTTTGTGTGAAAATACAGAGGATTGTGGCCGAGATTATAGGGGGTATTCGGGAATTGGTTAAGTTAACGGTAATCTTGTAGAACAAAATTATTGTTTCCCGCAGGATAGTACACAATGACAATTCAAGGTGATTGTCACTATCATTTCATACTATAGTAACACTATAGTAGCTAAAGAAACTGTTAACTTAATGAATAAGAACACGATTAGAACACACCCGACTACTTTAAATATTCTAGTTTTGTCTCTCGAAAGCCACTGTCGGATCTACAACGTTGGCATTTACTATTCTCTCATTTATTTCCTTTTCGAAACGAGACTCTTCGCATTAATCGAATGAAGTGGCAACGGTCAACGCTACATCTATCATTTTAATGTCCTGTTGCGTGAGACAGAAACTGTCATTAGCACCTTATTCATTACCAACCAGAGTCATTGTGGAAAATTTATTTTGTCTAGAAAATGATGTTTGCATTGATGAATCATTTCATGTTTTGTTCACCTCTTTGATTGTCTCTTGCGGTTTCAAAGGTGAGTATGTGGTATTGTTTGTAACTTACAGATACGTACCTATACCTACAGTTAGTTTAGTTATATATAAATATTCTCCTTGCTTTGTTAAAAAAATAAGTAGTAGCTTCTGATTTTCTAATGTTAAGACGGTCACAACTTTCATGAATAACACCTATCATTAGAAATCTGTCGAGCCTCTCCATAAGGTTTTTAGGACCTTGCTGCATCAGTATATTAGAAGATGAAATGTATAATGTATTTAGTATATTACACGGAGTAGGAATTGCCGTCTGTCCTCCACAACCCACTCCCTCTCACAGAGAGGAGGCCTGTATTCCTTCAGTGGGAACATATAATGTCCAAAACCTTGGTTTTGGACCAATGTCAAGGTGGCAGCCAGTTGATTGCTCTTAGTCAGTCTCATTAGGAATTCCTTAGAAGTTATATGAATATATGCCATGGTCCGGGGCGAGAGGGAGTGGGAGGCAGTCACCTCCTTCTGCGAAGCAGTCATGCTAGCGAAGGAGGTGGCGGGACGGCTCAGGGAGAGAGCCTCCCGTCCCAGCCGCCGCGGGAGACGCTCCGGGCGTCAAGAGCCGCGTGACGACTCCCGGCCACCGTAGGCGCGGGCCTGCGGGCGGAGAGTAATGGGTAGCTCACCGTCCGATCAGGACCAGGCCCGTGCCGGACGGCGCGTACGTGTTCCACGCGCGCCTCAAAGATATGTCAGCATCGAGGAGGGGCCCCTTAGGGCCGAAGCCTGCCGGGTCAGCGGGATTGTCCGAAAGGGTTACCGCTGGCCCGGAACATAAAGGGCTAAGGAAGGAACACGGGTGGGTTTTAGTCAGTAAGAGTCTGACACTCCCTTCCGCTCCACCCAAAGCGGGAGGAGTCATTTGATGATTTCCCATCCGCAAAAAAAAAAAAAAAGTTATATGAATATTTTAATATTAATATTTTCCCTGCAGTGGGACATCACAGGCTAATAAATTTAAATAAAAAATATGAATATTTTAACATCCTAAAGTCATTGTCATTTACTTAGTAGGTATTTTCTCGGTCAGTGTGATAAAAACATGGTTTGAATTTACTGCTATTTACAATGAATTCACAAAGTTATGAATGACAACTAAATTCGCCTTGTGAATACTGAAACAGACAGCAACAACAGCCCATTCAGTTGCATACTGCATAATGTGGAATCGTAGATATTCGTCATGGTTTTAAAATACATGAAGGTGAACTAAGAAACCAGGTATTCTGATGTTTTTAATGGAGCTTGTAACTGCTATTATTTATCGGGGTTTTATCTGCTGTTATCTGTACTAATAATAAAGCTAAAGAGTTTGTTTGTCTGAAAACGCTAATCTCTGGAACTACCGGTCGGATTTGAAAAATTCTTTTTAAATTTAACAGCCCAATTCGTGAGAAAGGCTTTAGGTTACCTAACGTCGTGTTAGGACCCTTTAGGACCCCGTAGGACAAAAACAAAAGAACGCTACAAAACGAAAGAACGCTAAGCGAAAACGAAGTAGGCAATAGCGCGGGTAGGTGATGCGGCAAGTCGGGATGGGTCGAAGGGGGAAGAAGAGCTTTCACGCGGGCGAAGTCGCGGGCAGAAGCTTATAGCAGATAAAACTCAATCAGTACGTCGTATTTACCAAATTTTTATTAAGTTTGTTTTTATGGGTTCCTAAAGGCTGATTGCCTTTTGAAAGTGGTCAGTGAAGGAGCTAACAACTATTCTCAGGTTCGGAATTGATACATTGGAACAGTGCCTGAAAGACACTGGACATTATGGATGATTAAGTATAGAAAAAAGGTCACTAGCGCACATAAGTGATAGGATTTAAATATACTATAAAACGTGTACATTTTTCCCAATTGCCTAATGCTTACATATTTCTGGAGTTGTCGACTTGCGCACAAATAAATTAATTTCGTGCGACTCGCCTAAAGAAAAAAAAATCAAGTAACGATTCGCTTATTTCGGGTGAGTAAATACGTGCGACTAAAATAACCCTTTTCTCTCACTATTTTATGTTCTTCGGTCGTTATAAATTAAGATTTATGATGAAAACGCCGCCTGTTTGCAAAGGTTATCTTCGCCCATCCTTTTTTGGGTGCCTCGTGTAAAATATAAATAATATCATAATAAAGCAATTATTTGGCAATTAAAATATAATAAAGTTTAATAGCTCTTCAACGAATCGCTTTTGAGATAGGCACATAATTTATGAATAAAATATTGTTGTAATATAAAAGAAAAGATTAAATTGTAAAATTATGCAAAGAACAACAATAAATCTGCCAATTAACGTTACTATGGGTTTTTCTACCGAGTTCCGCCTTAAGAAATTGAGGGTTACATTGCCTTTCTTAAAAAAAATATTTTAAACCAGCTGCGCCCCGCTGTTTCACCCGCGTAAATGTCGATCCCGTGGGAATATCGGGACTAAAAGTAGCCTATATGTTAATCCAGGGTGTCCGCTACCTCCATACAAAATTTTATCAACATCGGTCCAGCCGTTTGAGCGTGAAGAAGTAACAAACATATAAACAAACACACACACACACACACTCACAAACTTTTGCCTTTATAATATTAGTGTGATTACCAAAATGTTTTATGGTATAACTGTTACATGAATAGTTCAACATCTCTCCGTGTCTACATACATATTTAATAGCCTGAGGACGCTCCTTGTAAAATGCTAGGTACCTACCTATACATACTATCCGGTCACATTAAAAGCCATCCAACATACTTAGGATGAGGCCAAGCAGAATATAACTACCTAATTGCTTACTTAGAGCCTTAAGTATCTATTCAAAAATGGATCCAAAATACATAATGCTAGTCAAGCAATGTATGAAAATTGTTCCATGTACAGCAAGTTTAATGACCTCTAACCAGTATAGATGTCAACAGAAATTACTTAACAGTTTTCAATGGGACGATTCCGTCATCTTACGTGTACCTAAGTACATATTTTGCCAATTTTAGATGTATACTGCGACTTCTAAGAAGTTTGTGTACCTAGACACTTAAGTAACAATTTGCACATAGTATGACAAAATTATATCGATATTGTACGCGTGGTTATTTTCCTCGTCTTGGATTTAATTTATTCTGCTTTAGAATCGGCACTTAAGTTAGAATTAGTAGGTACTTAGTAGAAAAACTGAATTGCAAAGATCATCAAAACTCAATAAGTACTAAAACCAAACTACACATCTCGAGAATAAAACCCATCTAATATTGTCATGTGTAGGACTGAACAATACTTAATTGCACGATTGAAAATACATATTATTATTACAGAAATAAACGTCTACTAGTTGTCCGTCCACGACGCGTAGGAACCCGTGAGCTGTTACATGTTCATCATATTGAAGGTAGGGAAGCATTTTCCTTTTGAACCAATTTAAATAGTTATCGCTACTGAAACGGAAAAATCAGTCTACCTAGTCATTTTCCAATTTCGTTGGGGTCAACTTCCAGTCTAAACGGATGCAGCTGAATAACATACATGAAGCGCGTTTTACATGAAGCGACTGCCTACCTGACCTCCACAACCCAGTAACTGGGCAATACCTCTTGGTAAGATTGGTTGTCAACCGACCGCGGCAAGTTTCATTCATCATCATCATTTCAGCCGAAAGACGTCCACTGCTGGACATAGGCCTCCCCCAAGCACCTCGACTTCGACCGGTTCCGTGCTTCTCGCATCCAACGGGTGCCTGCGGCCTTTACAAGGTCGTCGGACCAGCTTGTGGGAGGCCTTCCAACGCTACGACTTCCGGTATGCGGTCGCCACTCCAGAACCTTTTCTGTTCTGCGATCAATGTGTCCTGCCCACTGCCACTTAAGTTTGGCAATTCTTCGGGCTATGTCGGTTACCTTGCAAGCGGCAAGTTTATGTGTACATAATAAAGAGTATTAGTACCTTCGATCGACCCGTGCAGTTGTTATTATTTACCCATGAGCTCCTAAACGCCGCTACTACAACAGAAAACCCTACAATTACGTTTTCAATATCGAAAGTACCATCAAGGATGTGGGCGCAACGTGATAGGTCAAAGATTACAAGTCCTTAAAGACATGGGTCATCTGATATCTCTCATCAGATAATGCCATCATGTGTAAGGAACTTTACCTACTTTCACAATATTTTAATAAAGCTTTTGTGTTTTTGAGCACAGTAGGTGAACACACACCGTGAAATTTTAGAAACAGAAATAATATTTATTTTCATAAAACTTTGTATTAAAGTTTTTTAAAAAATGCAATAGAGAGCTGACTGTGAGTGTTTTGCTTTAAATATCATAAGAATGCAAATATTTAAGGTTACATTACAAAATGTTTCCCGTCAACAAATCCTTTTAGGCTGTAAAAATGATTAGTACAGTCGGTGATAGCAGATAACTGACCCCCTTAAAAATTAAACGAATTTGAACCTTCTGCTTGTTAACAGTAAGCTTGTCGAACTAGAACAACTGGTCGTCTATGATTAATAAAATAGTTATTCGAATTTGAACTTTAACACGCAGTGTCAAGGTAGGTATGATCTTGAATATTGTTTTAACTTGTAATATAATTGCTAATTTCAACGACGTTCACTATGTTCGTGTGGTCTGGTAGTAGCTGTAGTAAGCTGACGAGAATGAGGTTGTGAGTTCGAAACCAATATATTATTGTCTGTTACGCGTTCTGTTTTACAATATTTTTTTAAGTCATAAATAATAAATTATAAATTTAGCTACCAAAAAAAGCTGAACAGAAATAAAAAACGATAATGATGGTAAAAACGATTTTATTTTATTAATAAAATTATTATAAGAATAACGTAAATGATATAGGTAACATTTACCTGCTTACTAATAACGTTGTTACATACTTCACAGAGTTTAATGTAGTGAATCAACATGTTAGAATATTTAGAAATATAGGTATTTCTCTTTATTTCATAACAATAACATCACCACATTAAATATCATTTAACTGAATAAAATAGCATTATGTGTTAATGTTTTACCTATATCAGTTTGTTTTGTAAGTAGTTATTTTTAGTTATAAATAAGGTTTTGACAAAAACTAGGTATGCGAAATACTTCGTTAAAAATTATAACAATAGTTAATTTAACACACACACTGACACGTTACTATTGTTTGTGGCCAACACTGGTCACTGAAGTCATTCAGTGGTGCTTTTAATAGCGAAGTGGAGCACCATTTTTTCTACTACTTGTTGCAAGCGGTTCCGCATACCGCGCACCATATTCCAACAACAGTCACTTCCTCTCATGAATTCCCATGTTGATGTCACAAGTTGGGCCATATTTTCCAGGACGATCCTTTTGAATATTCCCTGTCTCTTCAAAACGTCTTAGCCACAATCTGACTGTATTTCTCTGAAACAACACAATAAGCATAATTTTAGTAACGAAGTAAGCATAATTTTTCGAATAAGTTTAGATAAACCACATTAGACCTTTACATGATCTCATAATGAAACACACTTAATTTTCTATTATTCATTCACAAGTTTTTAAGCCAACTAACAAATTAAGGAATAGCTATAAGTATAAATGAAGCATAAAAAAGAATACACTTACCGCTATATTAAGTTTCCTAGCAATCGCTTTAACACCAACATTCTCCTCATGCAAATAGATTATTTTGTATTTTAAATAATCACAACTGAGACATGACGATTAAACTGTATCAAAACTGATAATTAATAAAAAGGAAAAAGGCGTGGATTTTCGCAATTTGTAAGGCAAGGTAAAAATGTTCGCGCGTATTCACTGCTATCTGTGCATAGAATGTCTTGTTCAATTTATTCTTCTACCCCATATTCTTAATATCATCTCAATAGGTAGCAGTTTTTGTTGAATACGCATAATGACGTCTAACTACCCACTTATTGAAAAAGGTGAACATTTTATTAATTTAATTGATGTGCTTGTTCTTTACAATAATGCAAGAAATACTTAACGAACAATTTATATACTTATTGAAAACAAAATTAAACATTGCGACAGGACTTGAACTTGCATCTTCCACGTCTCAGCCTTACACACAAACCACGACACCAGATTAACTTGGGTAAGACAGATGAAATAAGGTATAACCCGGTTCATTAAAGAAAGGAATCTAAAATGGCGGTGCTTATCATGTTTTCTCGCTTGCACACTAGTGCCGTCTATACTCACTCTCGCGCGTACCGTAGGCAGAAAAAAAATCAGTCTTGATTTGCTTTCACGCTGTCTTGACGCTCTCAGTAATACTTTTTACAAAGTCCTTGTTATAGGTTTCTGTTATTTTTCCGTTGTTACCTGTTTGTTATTTTTGACCTTTTAAAAGTACCTACTGAAACTACTGAAAACAACAATAACGATCTTATAATAATATAAAGCGCCACGTGTCTTTCAAATTTTCAACTTAAACGCGCGCGAAGCCGCTGGCAGAAGCTAGTTTGAAATAAATACGGCTCGGTCATGGTTTTATTATTTTTAATTTGAAAAAAAATTCGAGTTGAAATTTTATATGCTAACTGTACTATCTGTCATCGCAAGTACAAGCCGCCATTTAAGATTCCTTTCTTTAATGCATCGGCTTATATCAGTAGCAATGACACAAATTATCAGAACATTAACCTAACCTTTAAGTCTTGCTGCATAAAAATGAAAATTGCGTAACAAATACCCATATACATAGTAAATGACCTAACACCAACATCTTAAAGCTCAAGTTTGCGTATCAAAATTATTTATTGATTCTGTTCATCGGGTAGTGTTAGTCTGATAAACTCATACATATTGAATAACCTTTAATGTTATGAGCAGAGGGTGCAAAATCGAGTAATTTTTAGGGGGGTCAGTTAATTGCTATCACCGACTGTACTTAACCATTTAAGTAGTTTTTTTTTTTTTACAATCTTCGATCTAAGTTTTTAAATCACTTGGAATCCATACTTATATTATAAATTCAAAAGTAACTCTGCCTGTCTGTCTGTCTGTATGTTACATTTTCACGCCTAAACCACTGAACGGATTTCGATAAAATTTGGCAGAGAGATAGATTGCATACCGGGGAAGGACATATGATCATTTTTATCCCAATATTCTTACGGGATCGACACTTATGCGGGTGAAACCGCGGTGCACTGCTAGTTATTATATGTATATACGTACACACATGGCTAAACAGCTTTTACTATATTTAGCCAGTTTTTGTAAGTTTAGTCATTTAATAAAAGCCTGTGAGGATTTCGCCGGTTTCGAGGATATCATCCTCTGCCTTTTTAAATAAGTCTTTATGCTTTTTAACAAACATGCCTACTTCATAGTTGAAGAGAGAGGGTAGCGGAGAACTTGGTTTATTAAAACCAAGTTCTTTAAATATTAACCTGCAAGATTCATCAGGATGAAGCCCTTATATTGCACAAATACAGGTTTAGGTCTTTTACGGCAAGGCTTGTCGTATTACTGGGATAAAAATTATTCTATATTTTAATCTAGATTATAAACTATCTGTGTGCAAAATTTCTTCCAAATCCTTTCCGCCGTTTTTGCGTGATTGAGTAACAAACATCCAAACTTATAAACTTTCATATAAAATGTATAATGTTAATAGCAGCGCCCTGCGGTTTCACCCGCGTAAGTCTCGATCCCGTGGGAACTCGAGATAATAAATTGTATTCTATGTGTTAATCCAGGAAATGGTCATTGTGCCAATTTTCATTTAAATCTGTTCAACGGTTTACTCGTGATTGAGTAACAAACATCCAAACATCTTCACAAAACTTTCACATTTATAATATTAGTAGGATAGTAGGATTACATTAGGATTTACTAAATCACTTCAGGAATGGGGCTCCTGGGTTATGTAGGTACGGTTAATTAAAGAGTGTTTTTTGATACGTAGGTATCTCGGTAGGTAGGTAGGATCAACTTTTCGATTAGTCAAGTCACTCATAACGTAACATCGCGCCTGTGAACCCCGAGGGGTTACACAGAGGCGTACTCAAGTACAGTCACGAGCATAAGTATGTATACCCTTGGCTTTATTCAAAGGCGATTTTCTCCTTTATTTTTGAATTAAATTTTATATTCTTAAGAACATAGTATTCTCGAACCCATAGGTTTATGTCAAGTGTCGAATTTCAACGTTGCATTCGTTATTTTGTGAAAAAATCGCAATTGAAAGTTGTCAAGTGTTGACATATCTCTCTTGACTGTACTCCCACATTTCGCCAGTTATGTTTAACTCCCATGTAATAGGGGGCGAGGTTATTGCCATTAGCCGGACACAAATGCAAACTCCGGGCTGATAAGGAGAAATTCGTGATGGAAAAAACCTAATAACACTTTCTTCGACCTGGGAATCTAACCCAGGTCCTCATGCTGAGCAGCGCTTGCGAATACTACACCAACGAGGCTTTTAAAAAAGTTATTATTTAAATAAATAATAATAATAATAAATTTATTTAGACACATTTTGATGACATGTTATGCACAACAAACAAAAGATAATAAAATAAAAATGAAAATAATTAAAGATTTAGTGCAAAAAAGTAGTAAATTATTTTATTCAAACTCTGCCTACATAATTGTATTCTTTACCTAAATATTCTCAAGTTACAAACATTCTTATATTTATGTTAATCTTAAAGGCATTCTTTGAGATATAAATAGGATTGTAGGTAATCAAACAAGTTTATTATAGTAGTCAGACATTCCTTTGTTTTATTAATTGCTTGAAACTTGATTTCTTTTATTTTTTTTAAAATATACGGCGCTCTTGGCGAACCTGAAGATGACCATCTCACTCAACATTAATGTTAGCCAATTAAGCAATTTCAATTTCAATATATTTATTGATTTATTTGTTAAATCAGCGTGTTACTAAGTCGATTTAAAAAATCTAATTTTTTCCAACTTTACGTAACTACTATCAAAACTCAAGATTTAATTTTTATGTAAGACTAAGAAACACAGTTCCTAGTCAATTTAATTCAAAATAATTTTTTTATTTTACCAGAACAGAAAATAAGTGCCATAAAATTGATGTCTTGCACGAATTCAATAAACTTAATTTAAAACACGGTTTTTAGGGTTCCGCTGTCAACTAGGAACCCTTATAGTTTCGCCATGTCTGTCTGTCCGTCCGTCAGTCTGTCCGTCCTCGCTTAATCTCTGTGACCGTTAGCACTAGAAAGCTGAAATTTTGTAGGAGTACGTATCTGGGGGCACGGGAGTGCCCCCGCCAAGACCAGCCAAGCGAAGCGCAAGGGCACTACCTACCTTTTCTCGAAGCACTTCGTCGTATTTTTGAACCCTCTTAACTTGGGTTTGGATTATACCAGATAAACAAAATTTTCGGAATATGATGCCAGTGGTTGACTTATTAAACCTATAAAGTTTCAATTGCATAGCTCTTATACTTTAGATTTTATTGATATCTAAAATACCCCGATTTCGTCACTGACTCACTGACTGATGATCATCAAAATTCTTAAGGTACTTCCTGAAGTCCTAGAAAGCTGAAATTTGGTATGTAAGCTAGTAATAGTACACAAACAACAACAAAATATTAAAACTTGAAACTTTTACCCCCCCAAAAAAAAAAAACCGTAAATTTTGATACTAGAGGTCTGAAAATTTATATAGGGGGTCCTTGTTATAAATAAACCCCAAAAAAAGAAAGAAAAAATGAACAACAGCAAAAATACTCGTATAAATATCATAAGCAACTTACAAAAAGAAATGAAATCCCACAAAAACATTTCATGTTAAATGTTGCCAAGACGAGACCATGTAGCTCGCACTGTCAAAAAGTAATCAGATCTCATGTAGAGCCAAGCTTCTAACTCTACACGCCCTAACTCTACAAGGCCTGACTTCGCAAACTCTACACCTTAGTCAAAATAATAGGGCTTGGCCATTTCGCTACATTCACATGAGCGTAAGGTGAAAAACTCTCATACTGTTAATGGTTCTTGTAGTAACGAAACGGCCACACCATATTATTTTGACTAAGGTGTAGAGTTTGCGAAGTCAGGCCTTGTAGAGTTAGGGCGTGTAGAGTTAGAAGCTTGGCTCTACATGAGATCTGATTACTTTTTGACAGTGCGAGCTACATGGTCTCGTCTTGGCAACATTTAACATGAAATGTTTTTGTGGGATATTAGTTACGCCGACAAAGTGGTAAAATAAAATTTTGGAAAATGTTTTTTTTTAGAGTAGCTCCCCTACATGTGAAGTGGGGATGAATATTTTTTTCGTCGTCTACCCCATCGTGTGGGGTATCGTTGAATAGGTCTTCTAAAATGGCTTAGGGGTCGCAAAAGTTATTTTTCGATTTAATGCTCCATTTACGAAATATTAAAGTTTAAAGTGCAAATTTTTGTTCCAGTAGGGCGTCCCCCCCCCCCCTCTAAAAGCTAAGCTACGGGCTTGAAAAATCTGGAAAAATTCTCGATGATACTGCATTTTATGAACTTTAAAGAAAAAGTATAGCGGTTAAGATAACTTTATTAGTTTAGCAGTAATAGTCGTTGAACTTTGCTGTTGGATAATTTTGTACCAAATACAAAATCCTTAGCATTAATCCTTTAAAGTGACTAAGATGAAGTACTTGCTTGTTTATAATGGGTAAAGACTTGCATTAAAAACCTAAATATGTTTTTTTTTACCTATTCAAAATAAAGAACAACAGAATCGTAATACATTGTGATAACGGGCTACTACGGAACCCTACACTGCGCGTGGCCCGACACGCACTTGGCTGGTTTTTTTGTTTTAAGTAATCATTATATTATTAGGTACTTGTAAAATAACTATGGATTTAAATCATTTTATTCCATTCCGACTAATAAACTCATATATGCAGGAAGGCCAAATAGAACAAAGTTATTTGAATCGCACTAAATAAAAATCCATTAATTATTTTGAATGGGTTTTGCATGCATGGAAGTATATTTTTAATAGATTTCAAATTAAGTACCGCAAACAGCGTAGTCCTGTCATTAAGAACATATTTTTTAACGAAATCCTTTGAATTATGAGTGTTACAAACGAACAAAGATAGACAATAATTAGTCAAATAGAAAAATACTCAAGAAATAACGCTAAAATCGCAATTAGTGGACTGAGCTTGCCTCCAGGCGTTTCTTTAATTTCTTCAGAATTGTTTAATAGTAGATTATGCACCGAGGGGCTAAAGTTGTGTCTTATGTCACGGGCGTCATATTGAATCTCGAACGCAAAGAAGGATTCGGGACTTAACTCACGAGCGAAGCGAGGGAGTTAATACAAGAATCCTGAATGCAGCGAGGGGTTCAAGCTAGCCCAAGGCAAAGACACTTTTAGCCCAGAGGAGGATACTCTACTTTTTATACCTACTGTGAGAAAATAATAGCCATAGTACGAAAATTCGCGCCTTTATTGCGTCTACCAATAAGTAGCCAAGACACGATCAATTCGATTTTCAAAAAATAAAGTCGCTTCTACGGTTTTGTCGTGGGGGTCTATTGATATCACTCTCATGGAAGTGGCGTTTGTGTAAACTAAGCTTTATACTAGGCTGGTAGAATGGTTCTGGATGATTGGCTGTATGTATGCATTTTGAATTTAGAACGTCATTGGAGGCGCTCTTGAAAATAGAGTATTTTTGATAAAATGTGATAAATCGACTGTAGTATAGATAGGTTTTATTATTTATTTATTTATTCACAAAATCCACAGCAATCTTAGCGCAGTTTACTTAAAATAAATTAACTAATGTTACAGCCAATTACTATTACGGTATTACGGCGCGGTACGGTATTTGTTATTATTAATGCCAGTTTTAATGTTTTTCCATTCCTTTTAAAAAATGGTTCGTAATTATCTAATTATTCTTACAATATTATGTCTTCGAAAACATGGCAACGATATGAAGAAGCAGTCGTTATGATTTTGTAGGAAATCAAGAATATCATCCACGCGTAGTAAGGGTTTCGAGAATAGCTTTCCTCTTTCTGACACCAAAGGGCGTTTGTTAGTACTATACTGCCAATTTAGCTGAGCATGTGCACAGAATATGTTCTGTGAGCATGTGAGATTCCAAATTCAAATCACATTATCGACCAGCGGGTCATAATGAAATCCAGTACAACATTATTGACCGGCTGTGCCCCCGGCCACTAATGACTCACTTTAGGTTAAGGTTGCTTGACATATAATTTGACATTTTCGAGCAGGTGGTGTGAAAAATAAGTTATTACTGAGAAAGACATCGACGATGATATATTTGCTTATTTAAACAGTGTAACTGTGAAAGTTTAATAAATCTATCAACTACGTAATTCTATATAATGAGCTCATCTTTATTAATTTTTAAGCAGTTAATTTGTGCTTTTTTATAACCAAACTTTTGCCCCAGCGGTTTGGTCCAAGTGGAAATTATTGCAAGAAAAAATAACTAAGAGGATGTTTAATAAA
Source organism: Mesoligia furuncula (assembly GCA_916614155.1). Lineage (NCBI taxonomy): Eukaryota > Metazoa > Arthropoda > Insecta > Lepidoptera > Noctuidae > Mesoligia > Mesoligia furuncula. The sequence continues at coordinate 8,973,140 of OU744794.1, forward strand.
AGCATTCTTAAGATTAAAATATAAGGATTAAAAATATGCATTTGGATTTTCGGATCCGGAATCAAACCAAAAAGTTCAATATAGAACTGTGTTTTTTGACGAAAAATCGATTTAGAATACTTTTTTACACTGAGAATCGAGCTGATTAGGGTCAGAAAGTGTAGCCGATCCTTTACCACCACTATAATGATATTAAAATTATTCCTAGTGTGACCAACGAATTTTTTTAATCAAACTATTCGTCACAGTCTATGGCAAATAAACACTTCTAACTGTTTAAGGTGCAGATGAAATAATACCATTTATATATTAGGTACATCAGATAAAATTTTGTTTCATGGTTTTAATTTCCATAACGCTAATCTGGGTAATAAGGTGCTGATGGATAAGTGATAATACCTACTTGAGATGTTATTTGGTACAAGCTTTTGCACGTGGCTTCGCTCCTGTGGTGGGCGGAAATAATCCCACGGGAACGTACTACTGGGATAAAAAGTATTCTATGTTTTAATTCAGATTATAAACTATCTGTGTGCAAAATTTCATCTAAATCTGTACAGCCGTTTTTGCGTGAATGAGTAAAAAACTTTCACATAAAATTTATAATATTACTAGCAGCGCCCCGCGGTTTCTCCCGCGTAAGTTTCGATCCCGTGGGAATATCGAGATAAAAAGTATCCTAGTGCTAATCCAAGAAATGGTCTATCTATGTGCCAATTTTCATCCAAATCTGTTCAACGGTTTACGTGTGATTGAGTAACAAACATCCAAACATCTTCACAAACTTTCACATTTATAATATTATTAATAGGATAGTAGGATATAGGTACATTAGGATTTGCAATATTTACTATGTCGCTTCAGGAGTGGGGCTCCTGGTTTAAGTTGGTACGTATAATTATCGCTTCGGTGAAATAAATGAATTCTCAAATTGAAAGGTTGACTGTTAGATAATGCTTATAGCATTAAGTCCGTTCCTTATATTTGAATGCGTATAGTATTAAATATATACATAAATAAAATTATCAGTAAAATAAGTAAATAATTTACACACAAACAGGATAGTGAGAATCAAGCAGGCTTAGTTTCACTACTCTCACTGTGAATATATAAATCAATGGGTTTATTGGCAATTATGGCGCCGCGCCGTGAAAATATTACCTTCACGCCAATCATCGACAATGGGCTTAATAGATTCAATGGCAAATTCCTTAAAACAGTTTACTGTATAACCTATTGGGCAATTTGATCAGTGACTCATATGCACCACTGAGTTTGTTAGCAGTGTAATAATCTGATTTTTAATTTGCTAGATTAAAATGACAGCTGCGTAGAACTGTCAACATGACAAAAAAGGTCAATCGCAGCTGATCATTTTGGTTCAGCAAATTAAAATCAGAGTTTATTAACAGATTTTAATTTAAAAGATAATATTTACATAATTTAAAAACTAAATTATAATAATAATTTGTAGGCAAGTATTTAAAAAATGGGAGGGGAAAGAATCATAGAGCATCAAATTCGTCCGCATCCCCGACAACAGGAAAAGTGCCCAAAATGCTGGCAGCATTGCCACGTTTTTATGGATAAAAAAAAAAAATTCTTGGCCAAAAATAGGCCAGCATAGGCTTGGCGATGTCTCGATATGCCTTCGTAGACCGCGAAATTCAAATCAACCATCAATCATTACTACAACCCTCTAAGTTCATAATTATAACCCTATTGATTGATATTTATTTTCATGAAATAGTAATTCAATAGGGTCATATTGATTATTTTAATGATTATAAATCTGTAAATACATACTTGTTACGGTCGCGAATCATATTTGGTTCAACATACAACATAACACTGACCTGCAAATTGCAAAATCGGAAAATAAATTGAATTTTGCGGGCTACCCTTGTTTACACTATGTTCTATGTAACAGTCACAAGGATAGTGCTAGCTTCCACTATCCTAGTGATATTTACATTCTCGATGTAGCAAAAACATTGAAGAACGGCGCTGCCATAATGATAAACTTTAACATCTACGACAAAAGCTACGAATTAGTTGTTGTACGAAATATTTTTGTAGTATGCACAATATTATTAGCTTTCGTGGCCTTATGAAGTACCTACGTGAAGGCTGTTTCAAGAGGAAATCAATAAAAATGTCGAGTGCATCGTCCGCTTATCACTCTGACAGTTTGCGCATATGCAATTATTGCGCATATGTAATTAAAGCATATTATCGGGTCTAGAAATGACTGTAACCGTGAACTTCGTCCATATTATAATGTAAAACCTATTTGACCTGTTTGGATGACACGGAGAAAAGAATACAAATAGCATACTTGCTGACCTTCAAAGACTGGAAAGCTCCGTTGGGCTTTTGTTTTTATACCTTTGAGAATAACTGTTTTTTTTTTCTTGGATAGATTTTATGCAGAAATAATAATATATCTGTGCTTGTCTTGTGACGATTAGTAGATCTGGGGAGATCTCTCGGCTCACACAAGAGCTTCTGAAGCTCGATTAGTAGGTTTGCAGAATCAGCCAATAACGGTCCCACTGCTGGGTCGCAGGCCTCCTCTTTGTAAGAGAGAGTGGGTCATAATACACCACGCGGGCCCAGTGCGGGTTGGTAGATCTCACATGTCTTCGATTTTTTGGTTCTATGACATACCGGTTACCTCACAATTATTGTTTTTCTTCACCGTTTTTAAAGTCAGTTAGTTAGTGTTGGTGACGCATAAAATACTCCTTTTACTCTTTGATTTTACTATTTTTAACCGACTTCATATATTTTATTGTTGTTGACAACAGTATGATACTTGCGTTTTTTCTCTGTCTGTCGTAAGTCCTTGGGAAAAATACGGCTCTTTTATTTGGTCCTCTAAACTATTTCATAATCCACAGTTGGCTAGTTAGTAGTTATTGGTTTTCATAATACCTACTGGGCAGATGTGGCTGACTTGAGAAAAAAAAGGTGACTTTTTGTGCATCATGACTTTTATCAAGTTCCGGGAGCAGTTAAGTTCATAGGTCGTTAGTTTAATTCATTTATTTAAACTTTAGCACACAAAAAAGGTAGGTACATAGGCGGACTTCATTTTAATTCTCTCATAAAATAAAATAACGCTGCCATAAATTTTACAAATGCTACTGTCTTCCCGTCTCTAGAATGTCTAATTTCAAAAAATTCAGGCTATTTAAATTCAAAATGTAACTTAATAACTTTGCATTTGTATTCACGTCCCCTGACTTTAGACTTAAAGAAATTATAAATAGGCTACTTTAAGTTGGTTTTAAGTTATAGCTGTCAGGTCCCGTTGAGTACTTAATCTTCCTACACTTGCTACTAAACAAACATCGTTCATACATTGTATACGTGTGATTTTTTACCGACTTCACAAAAAGGAGGAGGTACTATGTTCGGCTGTTTGTATGTTTTTTTTTTTGTATGTTTGTTCATCGAATACTCCCCCAATTGTCAACGGATTTTCAAAATTCTTTTTTTGTTCTAAAGTAGATAGTTCTGAGGTGGTCCCACTGTCACCAAGTTAGGATCTGATGATGGGATCTTAGAGAAATCGAGGGCAACCCTCAAATTTTATAGGTTCACTTATTGTTTTTCGCATATTTTATGAAGTATCTTGTGTATTTGCGTATGGTTGTCACCATCTCAGGTAGCTGGGCTGATGATGGAAGGTACAACTCCTTAACAGTAAGAAGTTACTCGAACAGGCAAGGACTGTTTTAGTAAATTGTTTTGATGTTTGATAGGGCATTTGCCACATTTGGTCTCATGATCATCAAGTTATGACCTGATGCTGCAGTCAGGATAGTCTGCAGAGTACCTAACTCCTCGACAACTAACAGCAGATATATCGTGTTTAGGCTTATTGAAAAGGGCTCGATGTGTGGATAAACGTACTGTCAATGAGGAACACCGAAGTACATAGAGACCTGATGCTGAAGCCAGGAGCATCAGAAAAAGTACAAACCTGGAAATTACAGCACCGTAGTCGTGTTTGGGCTCATTTTAAACAGGACTAAATTTTAAGTTCAATGCAATGTTGACATAAGTCTGGCCTGATGCTGCAGCCAGGATTATCAGCATCTAGTCTAAAAACTAATAAATACTTCTTAAAGTGAAATACTTTTGCGAGTTTTTCTTCTGTATAATTATCTTAACAAAGGTTGCTGGTAGTGGCTGGATGAGAGAAGCGGAGGACCGTGAACGTTAGCGCAAACTTGGGGAGGTCTACGTCCAGCAGTGAACTGCAATAACCCTGATGATGATTTATAAAAGCCTCAATCGTTGCATTTCACGCAATGCCTTTTCTTCATGTGGTCTATTTAGCAATTTGGTAGGTTCCAAGTTGCATTATACAATGCCATCCAGCGTCTTTATACGACTAAGCGTAACATAAACTTGGCTCTTTGCAAAATTTTTCTTGCCTAAGTCTATTATTAAAGTAACTTGAGCATTTGCTCTCGGAAATTATGATTTGGTAAAGTGGAGCTGATGATGAAGACCACAAATGGCACTACTCAATGACAAATATTTCACGGGTTGCGATTCGATTAAGTACTTTAATATGGCTGCCAAGCAATTTATGCTCATTACAATGCGTATGGTGAAGTGGAGCTGATGGTGACTTCTCAATCAGCTCCAGTTCTCCTGGTTTGTACTAGGAGAACTCCTCAACAATTAACGTCCATGCATCGGAAAAAGCAATATTTTGTAAAAGGTGATAAGCAGTTGATATTGGGCTATTATAACTTAGATAAATTACAAACTGACCCGCTAAAAAGTGAAAAATAAAAACTTTTTTACAAAAAAACAACCGACTTCCAAAAACACTATAAAGAGAAAAATAACTTTAATTTCGAAAGTCGGTGGCAAAAAACTAAAATACAAATCCAAAGACACCGACATCCGAAATTAAAGTTATTTTTCTCTTTATAGTGTTTTTGGAAGTCGGTTGTTTTTTTGTAAAAAAGTTTTTATATATGTCCTGTACCTCAATTGGTACAGGATACATAAAATCACTAGAGAAAAAATGGAAAAAGAAGACAAAAATACAATTATTTTTGTCTTGATTTTCCATTTTTTCTCAGAGTTCCTTTACTGTGTGTGTAGTCTTGTTTCGCTTGGCATAATCAGCCTATAATGTATGTTAGGGTAAGATAGGCACTGGTATAAGACCGTATGAATCAAACTCCCACCTAATGTAGCAATGTTTTTAATACAGTAATAAACATTGGTGTTCTCCATCATTATTTTGATTCTGCTACAACGAAGATCAGAGCTAAATTTAATTTTGCAGGCAGAGAATTTGATTCCTACGGTCTTACCAGAGCAACGATCTTACCCCAACATACCTTAATATTCCCACTGTTGGGACACAGGCCTCCTCTCTGATAGAGGGAGTGGGCCGTAATCTACCACGCGGGCCTAGTGTGGGTTGTTTGGCTTGCAAGTGGAGCAATTACAGGCTGATTTTGTAATAGAATACCAGCAATGCTATTGTATCTATCACACTAATATCCTAACTATATCGATGCTTCCGACAACAAAGGTCGTAATCACCAAAATAGCACTTTTGGTAATCAACGAAAAACAAAAAATAATTTCGTTTTTGGCTTATATCTTTTTAACTTTAAAAGTTGTAAAATTGTGCTCTATACAAGAAATACGTAAAATACGATGGTGTTTCATAATATATTATTGCTATTTATGTCAAAGCCTTATTTTAAAAGTTAGCTTGGACATACACCCCAGAAAATTCAAGAAGTTGGTATTTACGACCACTAACAGACGACTTTTTACGAACGACAGCTGTTTGTACGTTGTATTATACGACCTGCACGGTTATTCGGTTCTAAGCAATATGAGTTATACATACCCTCTTTTCTAAAAAATCTTGATTATACTAGTAAAAATTTTGGGTGTAAAAGTATTTTTGTTAGGCGAATATTTTTTTCACATTTTTAGATCGACGCAGCGCCAAAAATTAAGTAGGGCTGCATTCTTAACTCATTTTCGTCAAAATGGCGTTTACGACATTTGTTGCCGGAAGCATCGATATAATATATAATTTATATAATAAAATAATATTATAAATGCGAAAGAAAGTTTGTTTGTTTGTCACCTTTTCACGCCTAAACCACTGAACCGATCACCCTGAAATTTTGCATATACGTTGTCATATGTACAGAAACGGACATAGGGTACCTTTCATCCCGAAAAGAAGTGCTGTTCCCGAGGAAAACAACAATAACGTTATTATGATAATAGATGACGCTTATATAAATACATACTTTGACTGAAACTACAGATTTCGTGCTTCGCGAGTAGCCCCCTGGAGCGTGTCGCTAGTTTTTAATAAATTAGCAATTAAGTCATCAGTTTTGCGTCCGTAGGTTTAATTAACGTAGGTAGGTATGCACCTAACTACTTTTTGCTCGAACTTCGAGGCTGATACCTATCTAAGTTATTATTTTTCCACTAGCAGCGACCCGCGGTTTCACCCGCATAAGTGTCCATCCCGTGGGAATATCGGGAAAATCCGTTCAGTGGTTAAAGCGTGAAAAGGTAACATACAGACAGACAGAGTTACTTCCGAATTTGATAGTAGGTATGGATTTATTTAATACAAAAGTCCTTCCTTAAAGTCTTATACGCGATATTCTGGGACCCTTTCCCTAAATAGTGATGATATAATAAGAGAAAGGAAGAAAGGATTCCCATTTAAAAACACATCACCTAATTATCGGATTTAGGTAATGTGTTTTTAAAATAGGGATCCTAAATATCGTGCTCCGTCAGTGAATGAATGAATTTAAGATTTTTTTTTAATATCTCGAAGATACAGTCGGATCTTAATAAAAAACAGACATAGGATTATTGTCAGAAAAACATTTTTAGCAGGACCCTGACCGTAAAGCTACATGAAACCTTCTTAAGCTAGAAAATATTAAATTAAGTGGAAAACCTGTTTAAGTTTCCCGAATCGTCGTTTCAGCCGATAGACGTCCACTGCTGGACATAGGCCTCCCCCAATTTTGGGGGGGGTTTGCCATAATCGCCACGCTTGGCAGGCGGGTTGGCGATCGCAGTATGGTATGATGTTGGAATAAATAGAGAACGCTGCTGCCCATTCTCCGGTAAGATCCTTAGTCGCCTTTTACGACACCCACGGGAAGTAAGGGGTGGTGATATTCTTTAAGTCCGGCACCACACAGACCAGTTTCCCGAATAGAATAAAATAAAATAAACCTTTGCTACTTGTCAATCAAGGTCCCCTCCAAAAGATAGCTATGAGAAGCAACATGAACAAACGTGTTATGTACCTTTTATATCCCTGACGTAATGCATCTTGACCTGACGCAATGTTTACCATGCGCGAATGTTATTGCTCGTTATTAATCTATACATTAATGGCCATCAGAGTGGTAAATGCAGTATTTTTAAGAACATTTGCTTTCTAATCTCAGTCTCATTCTATCAAAAACACATCCCGTACATTTTTGACTAGTTTTTAAAATTGTTTGCCGCTGAGATGAGACTGCGACTAGATTTTGAAAGTTTTAAAATACAGAAATTGGCTTTTAAATAGTAGGTGCTCTTAAAAAAAACTGACAGGTGACCATTTTTATGGGTTCGTACCCAAAGGGTAAAATCGGGACCCTATTACTAAGACTTCTCTGTCTGTACGTCCGTCTGTCCGTCCGTCCGTCTGTCTGTCACCAGGCTGTAGAACAAACAGGCAGGCTCAAGAACCGCAATAGCTAGACAGTTGAAATTTTCACAAATTATGTATTTCTGTTGCCGCTACAACAACAAATACTAAAAACCAAATAAAATAAACATTTAAGGGGGGCTCCCATGCAACAAACGTGTTTTTTTCGGCGTTTTTGCCTTGTGGTACGGAACCCTTTGTGTGCGAGTCCGACCCACACTTGGCCAGTTTTTTCACCTTTAGTTTCACTGTTAGTCAGCTACGAATATTCCCGACTGTACCTACATAGTTTTAAATGTAATGTGCATGTATTGTCCTATGTGAAGGGTAACGGTTCTGCATCGATGAAAAACTTTCCTTATCAAAAACAATAGGGTATGTCTGAGTACGACAAACACATTTAAGTATACGGAAACGTTCATCAAGTAAATACAGAACGAGTAGGTATAACTTGTTTAGTCGTTAATGAACCGCATTGTTAACTAAAACCATTGTGACAACTACCTATGACTAAATACTTTTTAATTATAATTTAGTTAATGACGGGATTTTTCCATGAATAAAAGAAATACTTTGTTATAACTGTCATATTTAAGTAAAACTTATGACAATAAAAAAAAAATAAAAGAAAAAAACATACCATAACTCCAAGCCAAGGGCAGCATCACTAGGAATATTATTTTCATCATATTGACACGTTCACTGAAGATTCTATTTTTAAATTCAAATGAAAAACGAGTAACACCTCTATTGGAACACAATTAGAGTATCGATACACGAGTATGTCGGTCGGATGGTCGGCGTGTTGTGATGCTCGCCGGAACACGCGCGTTATAAGTATTAAATATTTTTCACTGCGACTAGCGATCTAATGAACTGAAAACTGTTTTACTTTTATTTATATAGTTAGATTCGATTTTCACGGGATAAATTGAATTATAATGCTTATATGTTTACTGACGCGTGTGGTTTAAGAGTGTTTTCTTTGTAAGGATATTATTATTTTTAAAGTAAGTATCATATAAAATTCTTGATTCGACTGAATTAACTCACGATAATTTTGTTTGCCGATGAGATCGGCCCAGAAAGCGGTGGCGAGATGACCTGAACACGTACTGCGAAGGTTCGAGGTGGCACGGGAAAATAGTTCCTGGATAGCTGGATAGATTTAGGGGAGGCCTTTGCTCAGCAGTGGGACATTAAAGGTTAAACAAAAAAACATAACCCTCCTTCTGGTGCAGTCGGGTAAAAAGGCAATCAATGTGTGAATAATAAAGTTAATTTTAATTATTTTTAATTAAGTGCTTAGATTCCGTACTAAATTCTTAATTAAAAGATCTTATTCAAGAGCTGTAGGTTTCATAATTGAAATAATAAATTAATAAACAATAATTATTTTATCTGTTTACTATGTCATTAGGTGCAAATTCATCATAAATATTTATAATTTTATCAGCTTATTGTAGCGAGTTAGGTATATAATAAAATATAGCTTATTATCATAATTATTATTCCCTAGTCATGTCGGTAGCAGGGCCGATATCTGCGCATGAGTCACTAACCTGTTTGCAACTCATAAAATTATATGTTATGTGTTAAAAAATTAAATATATTAACATACTGTTAATTCTGTCAAAGGTGTGCCCCATGCCCTTGAATAAAATAAAACTTTTTTAAAAATAATATTCGAAGTCAGTTTAAAGGAACATCATAATAAATCATTCTGTGAAGTCTTAGTGTGAAAGTGGTGAGCGAACGAATATTTTTTCTTTTAATTTTTAATTTTTTTTTTGTTAGAAAGGGCATTGTCCACGTTGTATGGACTTTTGCTTGGTATGAACAGGCACTTTAACTATAATTATTTAATAGCTAATACCAGTAGGAAAGAGAATATTTTAACAAGATTGTGTCGTGATGCTTGTAAGACTTGTTTTGCTTACTTTTATCAGTACCACAATTCGCACATCGGAGCTGTACCTATCACAGTTTCCACCACAGGCAGGAGTTGAAGCGAAACTGTCTCGTTCGTATTCTTACGATTCAGGTCGGCGAGTTCGTTCGTTCGTTGCCAAGAAACAGTGAATGACAAGTGACTTGAAGTGACAAGACAACTGACATTGAAATAAATGTTTTCTTTTTAAATAATCGATTTATTCGTTGATTAAAATCGAATTTAATTGACTAACTTCGATACTTGTAAATACTTTTGTTTTGCAGATAAAAACTAGGGATAAAACATGTTCAAAATAATGTAAGTGATTACAAATAACAGCTCTAGTTGACTGTAAACTCTTGCCCCTTAAATGACTGAGGAACTTCAAAAATAACAATTAGAATCGATTGGTAAATAATTATTTTAAAATAAACGATTAGTTGTTGGCATCACTATGAACTAAAGAAGATCGAGTACTGTCAATATGGTGAAGAATAAAACAATTTCAGTACTTATTAAATACACTATTCGTGGGCGCAAGTTGATACAAAAGTATAGAATAAATAAGCGTTTAAAAACTAAACATGATTTTTGATTAATTTGTTTCTTTTCGAGCATCGTGTTCACGCGAAGCCGAAAATGAACAAAGTCCTTTAGGTATTTACCTATATCTTTTAAAAGTCGATCTCGTAAGTTCTGCTTTTTCACCCTAAGGTTGAATGTCACTTGCACGTCATAAAACGACAAGATCTATTATGTCTACGTGAAAGTTAGATGAGTTTGAACCTTAGTGAAGTTTCAATTTAGTGGGAATTTTAGTAAAAAGTGTACGTAGCAATGAATTACAAGGTCGGTATATTTTATGTAGGAATGTGCTTAGTTAAGTAGTAACACGTTAAGTTTACTCTAATAAAGTTTGCTATTTACAGTGTAGTTTTTATTTTCAGGAGTCTTAAATTGCACTGGTTTTCAATATAAACAACAAAAAAAATCTATCATTCGTTTCGTAACTTTTCAGTGGTATTTCGTGCAGTTAATAAACTATATCAAGAACTTGCCTCGATGTTTCATGCAGGTCATTTTTAGCTACCTGTAATAATTATGGAATGGAATCTCGATCTCGAGCCTTTTTTCGAAATTCCAACTCGTGGGAAGATAATCTCGTTCTTGAAATCTCGACCGTACCTATACTTAATTGGTCGTAGATTTTGAGCCTGTGCAGTGAGCACGTGCGTTCTAGCATGCTCCTAATCTAAGTATGTTTCTTGAGAAGTATGCTCCTTGTGTAGTGTGTGCTGGTCTGTTGCGTTGTGTATGCATAGTGCAGATTATCTGTAGCAAAATATGATTATCGGTACCTAATAAAATAGTAACAAAGTCAAACTGTTCATTGAATATTTTTGAAAAAGTAATTGCTACGAGGTGTGGATATGGTATGTGGTATGGTATTGTGTGTGTGTGTGTGTGTCTGTTGCAGAAAATATAGTTTTTTAGAATTTTTGTTCGTTTGTCTGTATGTCTGGATTTATGTTCCAGATTGGCGGAAAAACAGTTTACGTTTTTGTGGGATATTTTCCGACATCCATGCGGGCGAAACCGCGGGCAGAGGCTATTTACTTATATTAACGTTGGATTTTTTGGTTCGATCAAAAAGTATGCGAAATCTCGATCCCAATAATCTCGAAATCCACGCGATATCTCGAGTTCCCAATCTCGACTCGAAACTGCATTCCTCATCAGTAATAATACTATTTTCAGATAAGTACCTACCTATTCGGAAAATCCCGCGCTGGTGGCATCACCAGCTATCAGTATACTTACGAAAATTAATATAATTAAGCATCTGATTGTTTATTTAATGTAAGAAACATTGTTTTGCTTTTTATTGTCATAATTCGGGATTATAGAGTCGTCAACTTCGAGGTCGAGGTTTATTTTTGTAGTCAGCGAGGGTTTAACCTGTTTTTTATATTTTTGTACCTGTTATGATAATCATAAATAGCTTTGTTTATACCTAAAGAAACATGAGATTTTGATTACCACTACCATTGATTAAATATATAGTACAGACGCCAGCACATCAAGCTACCCGAAACTTTTCCCAATCAACTTTGAACCTTATGCTGTAGCGATAAAGTTGAAAATCTATTAAAGAAATTTGACAGATTGTATTAGCTTGATGTGCTGGCGTCTGTACTAATCACAGTTTTTGTTTCAAAGTGAAATCATTAGTTAAAGAACATTTGCCGTCACTGACGCTTATGAACCGGAAAACATTAACTTAATAGAGATGATTAACTGGCAAACAGGTACAGGACAGGTATTCGGCTATTAATAACCCAGAGGGTTTGATCAAGCATACGCAGGGCGAACAACTTCTTCGTCGGATTTGCCTATTTAAGGAGCTTACAGGACCTAAACGCAAAAAACGCAAATTTTGGAAACAATAAAAGTATATGATCGACTACAGTAAACAAAATCAGAAAAATACCTACTTATATGATATTTTTCAGGATATATGCTAGGTTGATCGTGTGTTGAGAACATAATACAACTAATTTATACGATAGAAAAAAATCATAAAGATACCTTTATAAACTTTATTTTTCCAATAAAAACAATACTAATAAACCTACATACAATCATTCTGATTTTTTGTCAGATTATTCTACAAGCAACATACTAAAATACTAGTGTTTTAATTTTTTAGGGTTCCGTATTTTGATAAGGAACCCTTATAGTTTCGTCATGTCCGTCTGTCTATCTGTATGTCCGAGTTTTTGCTAAGAGACACGCACTTGGCCGGTTTTTAGTCCAAACAATAGATTATTGTAATTAAATAATTGCTTCATATTTTGCAATAAATTACCACCGTTGTGACATCGCGCTTCTCTTTCTTTTCTATGCAGTCCGACAGTGACCGCGCTTTAGGCCATGTAAGCCCCTTAAGTCATGGTGCTCATTGTTCCACGCGCACCACTCGAGGTGTGGGTGCGAGCAATATAGGAATGGCCGCACGGGGAGGTTACCCAATGAGGAACAGGGGGCCGATGCCAGTCGGGGGAGCGGTGAGTGCTTATGCGACACCCGCACCCCCGGCCATAGGCAGAGATGGAATGCCGTGGTGGTTTTAGCCGGTAAGAGTCCGGCGTGCCTCTGTCACCCCCACGATGGAGGCAGTCCATGAGGATGAAGAAGAAGAAGATGAAGAGTAGAAGAAAAAGAAGAAGGGAGAAGAGAAAGACGATGGGGATGAAGAGTATTCTATACTGCGAGCGCCAAAAAAAAAAGGCCGCACACGATCATACGAAGAGCAATGGCTCTGAAGATCACATTTTTTGTCCTTTTTGGAAATTTGAAAAACTTTTCAAATATATACTTTCGGTTTTCTCCCTTCATGCCGCACCTGCTCAGCTATCAACTTTTCACCTTGCGAAATATATAGGTAATATATTTTCGTATCTGGGGATATCGCCAAGACGAGCCAAGCGAAGCGCAAGGGCACTACCTACCTTTTCTCGAAGCACTTCCTCATATTTTTGAACCTTCTTAACTTGGGTTTGGATTATAGATAGACAAAAGCCGTTTCGTTACTCCAAGAACCATTGTATAATAGTATGAGAGTTTTTCACCTTACGCCTATGTGAATGTAGCGAAATGACCAAGCCACATATTTTGACTAAGGTGTAGAGTTTGCGAAATTAGGCTTTGTAGAGTTAGAAGCTTGGCTCTACATGAGATCTGATTACTTTTTGACAGTGCGAGCTACATGGTCTCGTCTTGGCAACATTTAACATGAAATGTTTTTGTGGGATTATTATATTCTATTCATAGATATACTTGCTCAAAAACCTTCTGGGCTCTCCAACTTACCATAGACTTAGCAAGTACTGCCGTGCATGACAAGTCAAGAAGTTCCACTGATTTCGTCGAAACATGTATCTTTCATAAAAAGTTCGGCACAGGGGGCCTAAAAAGGCCTCTTTGGCAGAATCATAAAGGCTGATTCATAACGGACAGTTAATCGTATCAAATCCCATTGGTGAAGGATTTTTCAGTAATTTTTTTTTGTCTGTGCTAAAATACCAATCAATCCAATCCAAATCCAATCCCAATCTCTTTGATTATACAGCAGGTACGTAGTGCAGCGAAAAAAAGAAAAACATGGACTGTCTTTGCTATATTATGATTCATAATGTTATCCTTTTATGATTCTGCCAAAGTGGCCTTTTTAAGCCCCCAGATCGCGACACATCTCAAGGGATGTGTGACAAGTCACGGTAGGGCGTTGTACAGGTTGTACCCCCAACCGCGACATGTAGTTGATGTAGTTGATGTGTTTGCAAACATCCGGGGGCAATGTCATTGACGTAGCAAGAAGGAGTTCCTTCTAGGGCTCCTCATGAATAACACACAGCTCTTCGACAAGGATGTATCGATACATTTACATTTGAATAGACATTCTATTTAAATTTCTAGATTTGTATGTCTATGTAAGTACTTACTATGTTTGAAGAACAATGATTTTACTATTAGGGTGGCGCGACTAATTTTTATTTCATTAAACTTAACGTGGCAATAGACTCGCCCCCATGACCAGGGGATTAGACATAACTGGCGAAATGTGGGAAGGTACTACTATAGGTACCTAACTACACGTCTGCCTAAAGGTCTCTGCACACAGCCGGCGTGGCGTGGCGAACCGCGGCGTGGCGGGGCGGCGACGCGGCGCAGGCGCGACGGCATCGTTCACACTGCGGGTGCGATCACGTCCCGTCCCGCCGCGCCCATGAACAGTGTTTTTATACTGCCTAGGGCCCAAATCGTACAAACATACGTGAGCACGAACACATTCGATTAGTTTTTCGACATCCATTTTTGTAAAACAATACAAAATCTCATTCACGCTCCGTTTTGTCCGATGCGACGTCTTCACGCCCCGTCCCGCCGCTTCTGACTTGTATTCCCGCTCGGCGCGGCGGCGGCGTGGCGCGACGGTTACCGTCGCGCCGAGCGGGACGGGGCTCTGTGTGGCGTCGTCAGTAATATCTAGTACATTACAACTGCTCAGCGTCGCGTCGCCGTTCCGTCCCGCCGCGCCGCGCCCGCTGTGTGCAGAGACCTTAACCCTTGGCGATTACAGGTGTCATCACACTAATATTATAAAGGCAAAAAGAAAGTTTGTGAGTGCGTGTGTGTGTGTGTGTGTTTATATGTTTGTTACTTCTTCACGCTCAAACAGCTGGACCAATTTGGATAACATTTAGTATGGAGGTAGCTGATACCCTGGATTAACATAGGCTACTTTTTATCCCGATATTCCCACGGTATCGACATTTACACGGGTGAAACCGCGGGGCGCAGCTAGTGTGTTATAAAACTTATAAACTCTTACTAATAAACGTATTATATCAGATGAATAGCTACACTACACACCGATTTCTCTCTTTCAGTCGTCAGTAATTTGCGTTTGGAAAGAAGAAGACAAACCATTGTGTAACTTTACAGACGTTATAGTTGCCGGCACGTAACTTGGCAAGAGTTTTTGTAGTGGGGGAAGTTTGCGCATGCACAATTTCATACATTTTTATATGCGCGAACTTCTTTTTTTTTTTTTGCGGATGGCAAATCATCAAATGACTCCTCCCGCTCTGGGTGGAGCGGAAGGGAGTGTCAGACTCTTACTGACTAAAACCCACCCGTGTTCCTTCATTTGCCCTTTATGTTCCGAGCCAGCGGTAACCCTTTCGGACAAGCCCGCTGACCCGGCAGGCTTCGGCCCTAAGGGGCCCCTCCTCGATGCTGACATCTCTTTGAGGCGCGCGTGGAACACGTACGCACCGTCCGGCACGGGCCTGGTACTGATCGGACGTTGAGCTACCCATTACTCTCCGCCCGCAGGCCCGCGCCTACGGTGGCCGGGAGTCGTCACGCGACTCCCGACGCCTGGGGCGTCCCCCGCGGCGGCTGAGACGGGAGGCTCTCTCCCTGAACCGTCCCGCCACCTCCTTCGCTAGCATGACTGCTTCGCAGAAGGAGGTGACTGCCTCCCACTCCCTCTCGCCCCGGACCATGGCTTGCACCGTGTGCTCCACCGTGTATTCTGGGCGATCCTGGCAATGGTGACACCCGGGCGTTTCCTCCCGCCTGATGATGTGCAGGAACCTCCCGAAACTTCCGTGTCCGGTGAGGACCTGCGTCAGGCGGTAGGTGAGGGCGCCGTGGCGCCTCTCTAGCCACTCCTCAAAGAGGGGTCTTATCGCCGCTATCACGGCGTGCCCTGCGCTGGGTTGCGACAGTCGCTCTTTCCATGCCGGCATGAGATCGCGCCAGAGATCCGTCCGCTCCGCAGCGATTTGCCGCGGAAGCGGATCCTCCCCCCGGCATAGTGCCTCTGCGCGCCACTCATACAGGCGCGCGAGGACTATCGCCTCCAGATCCCATGGCGGCAGTCCGGCACGGAGGCTTGCCGCCTCGCCCGAGATCGTGCTGTATCCCCGGATAAGCCTTATGGCTACCACCTTCTGGGATACGTGCTTTACTTGCGGTAAACAAGTGTACAAACACGCTGTTAATGTGTGCGTCGAGACTAGTCGCGTCAGGACAATACATAACACACACAAGCACACACACTTACACATTTCCGACTTCGCTTTCATATCGGAAGGTATCGAGAGCTCCTGCTTACATACACATTCATAGAGTTTGTACACTTGGTAATCATAAGTAAAGGCGCGTCGCTTAGTGAGACAAAAATAGTGATGTGGCCGTTTTTGTCATTGTCTTTGCTTAGCCTTGGTGGTTAATTTAGTTGACAAGTATAGCTAGTAGAGTAAAGTATCCTATGTCTCAATCCAGATTATAAACTATTTGTGTGCTGAATTTCATCCAAATCCGTTTTTGCGCCAATCCGGAATATATAAATCCATTTAAACGGACAAAATATTCTAAGTTACAATTTTACTAAACCTACTTATTTATAGGAAAACGATTTAACGATGTACGGACGCCAGCACATCAACCTACCCGAAACTGTCAAATTTTCCCAATCAACTTTGAACCTTATACTTCAGCGATAAAGTTGAAAATATGTTAAAGTAATTTGACAGATTGTAGTAGCTTGATGTGCTGGCATCTGTACCTATTTATTTTATCCATCTAGAAATTAAACGAAGTTGCTAAAAAACAAAAATATTCATTCCTGTAATGAGCAATGAGGGTGCGAAAAGTCCTGTCCAGTTTAAGAAAGATGTAGGTAGGTGATTATCATAATTATATGTATGCATAGGTAGTAAAGTTGACAATGTAACTAACCAGACATTTTCTAACCATCACCACTTCCATTACCATTACCCATTCCATTGACCCCAAAAACAAATCATCAAACATTTTTTTTATATCGAAACCCATCACGTGTGTAGAGTTCCGCTAGCTAATTTAATTTGAACCTGTAGATGATGATGATGATGAAGATGTAGTACTTGAAAAAGTCAATCGAATATGTACCTAATTTGAAGTGTGTCATAAAGTCATAAGTCAATCGAATATGTAGGTATTTTCAAGTGCTTCATAAAAGAAAGAAGGCTAGTTTGTGGGACAATACAGACTGTATTATGTATTTGTATAAGTAATTATGTTTTCAGTTTTATTAATAAAATTTTAATGATAAGTTTGGACGTGCTAAAGTAACTGTGTGTATTTTTTACTCTTTAACTGTAAGTAAGTGTTTATTAATTTAAACCTTTCTTTCTTTCTTTCTTGATACATAAATAAACTCACGGCTTTTTCCCATGGGAGTAAGCAGAAAGTACAGAACGCCACCTGCTAAGATCCTTATACAGGGTTATTTTGTAAAACACTAACAATCTCGCAGGATTATTATAATACTCACATCATGAATAACAACTTTTGTGTTATGACTTTTAATTTTATTCATAATTTTTTTTTTCATAATGTAATTGTAAATATTTAAATTGATCACTCTTAAGGCTTTGACTGCCAACGCGGTCACCGGTGACCGCGAACAATAGATTTTCTATTGTGTCTGCTGTCTGGCGTTCAACGTGTTAATGTGAAAAACTCCACGCGGTTCCAAAATTAAGCACTCGATAAGTAAACAAACAGTGCGTTGCATATGCAGTGGCGGTACTAGCTACAAAATACAGATCAGTCTAAAAAGTGGTATTATAACAAAAACTTGACACTGGCGCCGATTCTGTTGTTCACAAACTAAACTAAATTTAAGTTCATGCATCTTTTTCGTTATATTTCATTAAGAAAAGAACAGAAGATAAATATTAGTTTAGTCCTGTCAAATAAGTCAGCGCCCGACGTAAATTGACGTATATTTAATAGTAAATTTTTTAATCTCGTCTAAAGTTGTCTATAGAGTAGGTATCTTAATTTGACAGGACTAAACTAATATTTATCTTCTGTCCTTTTCCTAATGAAATAGAAAGAAAAAGATGCATGAACTTAAATTTAGTTTAGTTTGTGAACAACAGAATCGGCGCCATTATTTTTGGTAAATTTATTATGTTTTGTAAAAAGTCATAGATCAAAAGTTGTTGTTTATGATGTAGTCCTGCGAGGTTGTTAGTGTTTTAAGAATAACCTTTTATACTACATTTGCCTCGTTGACGTCCATACATCTGCGGGGCAATGAGAGGTTTTTCTTTTGAGTATTAAAAAAAAAACATAGTTTCCAAGAACCCTGAAGATGGCGTTGAACTGACTACGTTACTAGGTGCCAAAGACAAAACGCTTGAAAAAAAAAACATTGCGTCACGTCATAAACGCTCGTTGAGTGACAGTTTCGTTTGCTTTCGTTTTACGATCTCAAAATTAAATCCAATTGAATTAATAGAAAAATTATGTGACGTTCCCTTCATTGCAGTAACTTACCAAGTTCAACGCCATCTATCCAGCGGCTAGGGAAGCGTTAAAAAAAAAGAAAAAGAAAATCCCTCATTGCGTAACACATTATCAATCGGAATCGGTTTCATTTTGACATTTCAACAATATTCATTGCGTTATTCACGTGTTGAGCAGACAAATTTTTCGAACTTACGAGTATGAAGCAATGGTTTAGCAATTTGCTTCAAAATTATTCAGATTCCGATTGATAGTGTATTACGCAATAAGGGTGCTGGTCATATAAGCACGCACACGATGGTTGCGAGTAGGCTTCACCTAGGGGCCTAAAAAGGCCACTTTGGCAGAATCATAAAAGGATAACTTATTGGACAGTTAACTGTTAAGTTAATCGTATCAAATCCCATTGGTGAAGTATTCTTCAGTTATTTTTTTTTTGTCTGTGCTAAAATAACAATCAATCCAATCCAAATCCAATCCCAATCTCTTTGATTGGACCTACGTAGTGCAGCGAAAATAAATTAATAGTTTAAGAACCACTAGAAAAACATGCTTTTATAAATGCACGTAAAAACAAAAAACTATCATGGAATGCCAGTGAATACCTTCCGGCTTCATCATCAGACCTTGAAACCTAATCGTGGTCAAAGTTCATTACAAGACTTTTCTAAGAAATCCAAAACAGCTATGATTCTATTTTCCATCATGAAGTTCCAGTTCATATCTTCCGGCTCCATCATCAGATCAGTTCGACAGTACGATATTACTGTATTGTCATCAGAACCACATACAGCTGCCAATTTTCATTACGCTACGGCCCTTGGAAAATGGGTAAATTAGTTACCTTAGATTCCATTACATAGTTAGTTACATACAGGTCGACCTAATAAAAGCGTGTTAAAAAGAAAAACACGGACTGTCTTCGCCATATTATGATTCATAAAGTTATTCTTTTATGATTCTCCAAAGTGCAGGCCTTTTTAGGCCCCCTGACTTTTCTGAATAACATCACTTAGGTCACTATATGTCCACCTAGGGCGTCCCCTCCCGTCGTTTCCGCTTCCAATTCATTCAAAATGTTGATATTTAATTGCAAATATTTAAATATGGGTTTCCATGAAAGTACTTATTATATTTCTAGAATATAATAACTGATACGTACAAACAAATATTGAATCGAAACTTCTTGAACTTCTTTGTAAGAAAGCTAAACATTGTTACACATTGAATTAATATTTGTTCAAGTGTTTAAATTGCGTGGTATTTTCATTTACCCTTGCTTTGTTATTTATGCACACACGAACGGCACGCGTCAACGGTAGAGGCAACTCACGCGTCGACGGCATGGCAGCCGTCGACAAAAAATTGTAGGTATATTGTGAATTTGTAAAAATAAAAATGTATTTTTGAGTACGGTGCTTAAATACACGAGCTGCCTCCGTTCATGTGTATGCACTAATGTATGTGTAATGTAATGTGTGTGTGTGTTTTAATTACCACGTAGATATGTATAGATCTACGTTTACTTTATTTTAGACACTAATTTTATCTTCGAACACGTACAGTAAACCGCAAGTCAGTACTGTAACACTGTTTGAACTACAAAAACCCGCTACGCAACGTAGCTGTTGCTACGAAATAAAGGATTAATACAAAATTAATGCACTACAAAATCATCCAATTAATGAACTATGAGCATAAAATCTATTTACTTAAAAGTGTAGCAAGATAATATTGAATTAAATTAGAACGATTATCATCGCGAGCATTATCATGTAAATGCATACCGTGGAATATCTCTGGTCAAGGTCAGATAGCGCTATCTGAAGAGGTCGCCGCTGATATCATTATGAGATAGGTACCCGAAGTAATTATGTGTTTGTTATCTTTTATACATAAACTTAAAGTTATGCATATTCAACGAAGTTAATTGTAAAGTAAATTGACACGCTACATGAATTTTAATACAACTATCAAAAACTGGATGGGTGTGATTTGAATAAGAATATACAGACAATTTAAGTTTGTAATCAATTTGTTTAAGAATTATTTTTCCTGACCCTACCTCTGTTCTTCCCAAAGGGTTGGACACTGGACAGAAGAGTTCAAATTTATGTTCCATGTAATGGGGGGCGAGAATATTGCTATGGACTAGGCATCGACTAAAAAATATCGACTTTGAAATCGACTTGGAAATCGGACCTTATTTTCAGGAATCGAGTTCCAAAGTGATGCATAAAGAATAACAATCCTAATTGCGCAGAAATAAAAATAGTGATTAAAAATGACGCAGGCACCTACCTACATACCTCATTAATGGAAATGGGTGTTATCCTGTCTATTCAGCTTACTTACAATGTCACAGCAAGATCATAAATATCGTAACACAATTTGCAGCCCGCGACTATGTTCGCAAACAACCTCACTCCTTCAAATACATTTTTTATTTATTTTATTTTTATCTTTATTGAAACGTTGCCCCACACTAGGAATGTCTCTTGTATTGTGGATACGTTTACGAACATTTAAACTCACATACACAAACAGCCAGACCCGGAACCACTATTTGTAGGTCATACAAATATTTGTTCCGTGCGGGAATCGAACCCGCGACACGCAGCGCAGCAGCCAATCACTTAATCACACTGCGCCAACCGTGCCGTCCCCTGGTACAGTCACGAGCACTAATATGTCAATACTTGGCAACTTTCAATTGCGATTATTTCACGAAATAACGATACATAAATAAACCTATGGGTTTGAAAATACTGTGTTCCTAATAATATAAAATTTCATTCAAAAATAAAGGAGAAAATTGCCTTTGAATAAAGCCAAGTGTATAGGTACATACTTATGCTCGTGACTGTACCTGTCAAAAATTTCTTGGTTTCACGATAACATTTTCATGGGATTTTCCGTGCGTTGCCTGTCAGTCACACGGTCATGGAAATGTTTATAATGTATAATTACGAGTATATGTAGTATACTTAAACAGGCATATAACTATATGTGTGAGACTATAATTAATGTTAATCGTGCCTCACGACCCACTAGTATGGCTCGCACAGTGGGTACCATGACGCCGATGAAGACCGGATGTGTACACTATGAAAACTACCAGTTTTTATATTTCTAGGAATGAAAAAAGAATACCTACTTACCTTGGTAAACAACGATGCGCAGTCGGTCCAACAGATAAGGGGAAATAAAATAGGTATGAGATTGGAATGTACAAAGCTCGGTTTAGACCACAGATATATATACACCAAGATAAAACAAGAGCAACTACTTCGCTTGCCAAAAATCGCACCAGCTTACGTTCAAAAATCGTAAGCCACCACTTTCGCCAAAAGACGTTGTACGACCGACGTCGGTGTAACCTTATTAAAACACATTTTTAACGCGTGGGAAGAGGCCCAAGACGCTATAGGAATCTTTTGTGACCTTTCTAAGGCATTTGATTGCGTCGATCACGAAACCTTGCTTTTGAAACTTGAGCATTACGGACTTAGAAAACTTGCGCTCAGTTTAGTTAGTTCTTATTTAAATGATAGACAGCAAGTTCAAATAAATGGTGTCAATTCACATTTCACATGGTTTGACAGTAAAAATGGGTGTGCTACAAGGCTCGATATTGGGTCCTTTCCTCTTTTTAGTTTATGTTAATGATCCCCTCCATTTATAAAAAAATCAACCACAAATGGTGTTATTTGCTGATGACACTTCCTTAATTTTTAAGGTGAGACGGTGGACGGTGGACAGTGGTGTGTGAGACGTGCTACAAATTTTGACGACGTAAATAACGCCTTACTGCAGGTTAACAATTGGTTTACTGCTAATAATTTAGCATTAAATGGAAAAAAACTAAGTGCATAAGATTTTCTTTGCCAAATGTCGAGGGTAGTGATTGTGAGATAATATTGAATCAAGAGAAACTAGAATTCGTCGGTAAAACTGAAACGGATCACGCTCGACTCAAGGCTACAATGGGGTCCTCATTTAACATCCCTTGCAGGACGGCTAAGTTCAGCAGCTTATGCTGTCAGAAAAATCCGTCGATTTACTGACGAAGATACCGCGAGACTAGTCTATTTTAGTTACTTTCATAGTATCATGTCTAACGGTATTTTACTTTGGGGACGGGCTGCAGACATCGATTCTATTTTTATTCTGCAGAAAAGAGCCATCATATAATCTCCGCAGGCGCGATTCTCTAAGGGAACTGTTTAAGGAAATTAACATCATGACGGTGCCTTGTCAATATATCTACGAAAACATCATTTAGGTAAGAAAAAACTTACATCTTTTTAGTAAAACACAAAACAAAAGACAAAGACAAGAAAAACATAATTATAGTACTAGAAATAGGGACCTATTAGTTCAACAAAGTTTCAGACTGGCTAAAGTAGACTCATCTTTTGTGGGGTACTGTTTAAAATGATATAATAAAATACCTCCCCCACATCCTTTAACTGAATGAGACAAAATTCAAGTCTTGTATAAAACGTTCACTATGCAGGCAGGCATATTATAAGTTAGGGGATTACATAGCTGATAAAAATGTCTGGCTAAATGCTGGTCCTGCTCCACAACCACAACTAATTGATTAACACTTGAAAATACTGTTGGAGCTGCTGAAGATTGAAAGACTATCTTTGCATTGAAACTCAATTTCATTTGTATTGTATAATTGCATAGCACAGATATGAGTTCTATGTATGTATTCATACCCTATGTACCATTTACCGGGTAATATGTCTTTCATTGACTTGAATGTGCCCTGGCGGCTGATAGTATGTCATGCTCACACAAATGTCTCGCTGACGGTGGCGTGCGTGTTGGGTCATTTAGTTCTCTTCAAAATGGTTGAGCTGAATGGTGCTGATCTATGCGTCGTGTTCGTGAACGGGAGTCATCAGTTGGGGCTGGTCATCACTTAGGTGCCTCGACTTATTTTTAATTATTTTATTTTTGGTTTGTTGCTTTTAACGCGTACGTCTTTTTACATCGTTCTCACATATAATTATAAATTCAACATTAATGATGTAACTAATATTTTTTAAATAAGATTTAAAAGAGTGTCCATGGAGTTTCTTGCCCGTTCTTCTCATTTCATAGCTAACTAGCTTCATATTTTCTGACTGGCCGACTTCTTGACAACTCAAAAGTGCCTGTAAATGGTTTAATTGAAGTAAATGCTTTGGGTTGAGTTTGAGTTTCGCGCTCAGTCCTGTGTACTGTTGTTGGCTGGGTAAGCGTGAGCGAGAACGCGAGCTTTTAACGTCATAGCAGGTAGTCAAAAAATGGCACGCTCGGTTTTCATACAATTCGTGATACTTGCGTTATCTAGGTCTATCTATATCTGTGGTTTAGACCATAGAGAATTGTTTGGTTTAGACTCATGGCTAAATAATAACAGTCGCACGGTTCTATCGAAGGTCAAGCTACACTTGCCGCCTGCGATCGATTCGTGGTTGCCTCAGAAAGTACGTTAAGCCGTTCGTACCATTGTTGTTGTTGTCATTCGTAGATCTTTGACAGTTGTTACGGGTAGTCAGAAGCCCAAAAGTCTGACAAGTCTTACCAAGAGGTATCGTGTTACCTAGTGTGGTGTGGTTGTGGAGGTCAGATAGGCAGTCACGCCATTTAAAACACTGGTATTCATCTGCATTCGGTTAGACTGGCAGCCGACCTCAACATAGTTGGGTAAGATTGATTCTAACGATGTTTCGTCGACCGTTATTACCGATGTCATTATTATTTGATTCTGCTATTGTGAATTTCGAGGAAACGACCTGTCGATGTAACGAACCGTCGATTAAACGTGCCTTCGAAGTAAAAACTCGTCGAGATTATAAGCTGTCGATGAATAGACCCTTCGAGGTATTAACGATCCATCGAAGAAGTAAACTTCGAGGAAAATACTTCGAACTGTCGATGAAACGTCGTCGTTCGAAGTAAATTATCAGCATTTAAGGAGCAAAATGGTGTATTAAGGGGGACACGCCAGGGTGGCCTGCACAATTCAAATTTGCTTACGTTTTTTGCAATTTGCAGGACAGTGTCAGATGGTATGTTGAATAAAATATGATTCGCGACCGGAACAAGTATGTATTTCAATCAACTCAGCCTATCGCAGTCCACTGCTGGACATAGGCCTCTCCCAGACTGCGCCACAGCACCCTGTCCATCACCTTCCGCATCGAGTCTACCCCAGCCGCCTTCTTTAGGTAGTCCGTCCATTTAGGTGGGGGGCGTCCCACACTACGCTTGCCGATACGCGGTCTCCACTCCAGGACTCGTCTGCTGCACCGGCCATCAATCCTTCGACAGACATGGCCAGCCCACTGCCGCTCTGCAAGCTATGTCGGTAACTCCGGTTCTTTTCCGGATAGTTTCATTCCTGATTTCATCCTTCAAAGAGACTCCGAGCATAGCTCGCTCCATAGCGCGCTGAGCGACCTTGAATTTGTGGACCAGCCCGACCGTCAGTGTCCACATATGTAGTATGTATTTACAGAATTATAATCAGTAAATCCTCAATACAACCATCTTGAGGGGTAATGATTTTAATTTCAGGGGCTTCCCTGGCGCTTTCCCTTTAATGGTACAAAAATACAATAAAATCAATTTAAAATTTTACACATTAATTTATTTACAATACATACATAAATGTATAAACGATCACAGAATATCAACGACTAAATAATCTCTTACTTATTAGTTAATTTAATTAACAACATAATTTCGAATTTACAACCGAAAGAAAGTTTACAATTATATTGTAACTGCAGTAGGTATATAACCTACCTACTTATTTACATAAGTAAGAATGTCTCAAATATCATATTTTTTGTTAGAAAGTTCCTTGTTCAATATTCCTAGGATTGTCTATTAGCTGATTAGTAGGTAATAGATACGTAGAACTAACTTAGGTATCATTAAATGGTTGGCATTTACTTAAGTTACCAACCTTAGCTGATAATAAAATTAAAGGAGTTCAACTCGATTCGTTTACGCTCATAAATATCAGAAACAAGAATAGTTTCTGGTTTAGGATATTTAGTGGCGATTATTGTCCTATAAGGCTATTTGTACACGGCACGATTTCTTTACGAAACAGCGTATAAACCGCGTCGTGGAAAAAATGCGTCTGTCATCAAGCTTCCATCATATTGATCCATACAACACTGACGACAGTGGCTACACACGGCGAATAAACCGTACCGTAGTTTTTCACGGCAAGAAAAACGTGGATGCACAAAGGGCCTTGCAGCTCTTTTTAGCCGTCTAAAATATCAGCTAGATCTAATATGGCAACATTTTTATGCAATCAGCAATCATACGGATGAAGGCAACTTCTCGAGCTAAAAAAGTTCAGGCGTTAGTTAAACTTTGTTTAAAAATTTAAAAAAAAAAAACGCTTCTTCGTCAAAGAAAGAGGCATCTAAATAACTTACAAGTAATTAAAAGCTTAATTAAAATAAGTAACAACAGGTGATTTTGGAGGACTTGGTGTATAATCGAACTCTTGGACCTGGCCATTATTGTTGATGATTTTGTGGCCACCCTGATCTTCTGTGACCTTGCCGTCGACGTTGGAAGACGTGTGGAACTGGAACTGCGCCTCACCGAATACCTGGCCGCCTTGTGGAGGCTTCAGATCCCGCACGTCAGAGTAGGAAATAGGCTGAAAATGTAGAACATCATAGGTTGTGCAACGATTGGATCACAATACAATAGATTGCCAATAAAATAACACGTTACGTTGTTTTAACCTGGTAAATATGCCCTCGTCATCATATGCCATCTCATCATCATGCGGCTATAGTCATCGGAAAATGTGTGAAACATTTGGCATTGGACTGTAACTATAATAGTCGACCATTTGTGCACCAATCGCTTGATTAAAAGACTTTACTTCAAATGCGGTATCTCTATTTGACTTGTCTAAGTTTTTCAATCAACTCAGCCTATCGCAGTCCACTGTTGGACATAGGCCTCTCCCAGGCTGCACCACAACACACTGTCCTCCGCCTCACGCATCCAGACTGGATGCGGAAGGCGGAGGACAGGGCGGGTCAGCCACCTTCTAAAGGTCGTCGGTCCATCTAGCTGAAGGGCGTCCCATACTACGCTTGCCGAGTCCCCGCTCCAGGAATCGTCTGCTCCACCGGCCGTCGGTCCTTCGACAAACATGGCCAGCCCACTGCCACATCACTTTGCTTACTCCGGATAACTTCATTCCTGATTTTATCTATCAAAGAAACTCCGAATGTAGTCTGCTCCATAGCGCGCTGACCGACCTTGAATTTGTAAGTTGTTCGGCAATACACTGTGTTGAGTTTCTAAGTTTTTAGCAACAGAAAATAACTTACGGAAATAATTGTCTTCTGTGTGTCTAACGGTAAATTGCCGCCATTTTTGACAAGACCGCCCTCTACCGGTTGGCCGTTGACGTAGGTGTGTGAGTGTGAGTACGAGTATTGATGGTTGTATGAGTTCTGCTTGCTCGGTACTCCCTGGCTTGGTATACTGGGGAAGGAACTGGAAGGCTGAAAGAACATACCGCAAGGTTAAACCAAAATTTGAAAATGGTAATGGAAAACATCGTAAGGAAACCGGCATTTCCTAGAACCATTCCACCATAACCATCTAACCATAGACAAATTCGAAGACATGTGACATCCTATCCTCCAACCCGCATTCGGCCCGTGTCGTGGATTACGGACCACTCTTTCTCAAATAGAGGAAGCCTGCGTCCCAGCACCCAGCAGTTGGAAGTTTAGAGGCAAATGCTACAAATACACTTACGATAGTCAGTCTGTTATTCATGCATTGCTATGGTAAACTTTTATTCATCTATATGAATCCCATCGGTAGTAGGAACAAGGTGCATGCAACGGGCCATCCGCTACAGTTAGATAAGGGAAACTCCTAAAAATACGGCGCAGTATCCAGGAGTACCACTTTCCGACTCAAGATCAAGACATTGATTCAGCGGCCCAGCGAGAGCCTTCTCAGGTGTTGGTAAAGGCACTAATCTTTGTTTATTTTTGCAAATTATAGTTAGGTACATTGACCAAAGACTCCATAACCAGCCCATAACGTTCCCACTGCTAAGAAACAGGCCTCCTGTTTGTGAGAAGGTGTGGGCCATAATCCACCACGCGGGCCCAGTACGGGTTAGTAGACGTCACGGTCGTGTCTTCCATTTTTTCGGTTCTAGGACATGCTGGGTTCCTTATGATGTTTTCTTTCACCGTTTGGAGAGCAGTGGTGTTGAAATAAATTAGTCAAAGTAATGTGCCTGTGGGTTTAAATCCACGACCTGTCACACGTAAGTTTGAGTCGTTACTACTGGGCCACCATTGCCAAATAATAGTTATAAATTAATGCAAGGTTCCTATAAACAAAAACGAATCGTTTTGCTTATCAATCGCAGCAGTTTTTATTGTCAAACCGGGCATTAAATAGATTTGTAAGCTAATTTTACCTGTGACAGCTACTTTCATAAGGGAGGGTTTACTATGGAAAGCTATGAGATATTTGCTTCATTATGGGTAAAGATACAAGTCTTAATTTTATTTAACCAATAACGGGCCGTACATTATAGGAATCGGCCATAAGTACTTACATTGACGGGCAGATTTATTGACTGTCCATTATTGACGTTATTGTTGTCGACTTTTTTGCCGCTGATGTTGGTGAAGTCCGCTGGCTGGTCGGCAGACGCCGGAGCGTATTGAAAGGAGTAGTCAGAGGCACTGTAGTCATTGCCGTTCTCTGACTGGGGGTTGTTTTGTGACTGGGGGTTGTTCGGGTGAACCTGAAATAGAGAACTGTAAGTTTAGCATTTGGCGTGTGTGCGATAAGTGAATCACCAGACCTTTGTGTTGAAGTTTTGTAATTTTAAAATCCAATCAATACATCGGGTTCTATCCATAAACTTTGTCAAACGCTTCTATAGCTTTTACAAATTAAATCTAACAAAAGGAGTGCAAAGATTTTTGTAATTTAATTTAATGAAATGTAATTGAGCTGTGCAATATGAAAGGGTCTTAACTTATTTTATTTTTGACAAGTTTCAGCCCGCCAAATCTTATGAATGAAAATATGTCATTGCCAATTATGACATATTTTCATTCATAAGATTTGGCTATAAATGAAAATATGTATGGATATAATATGGATAAAGAGGCACGCATTTCGGGTGATTTACCTACGTCAAGTTAGGTCAAGGTTATGTTTGTACGAAAATTAACAATGTGTCTATAATGAAAAATGCTTATTTTCATGGTTTGAACATCTGGTCGAAGTTTATGTATATCGTCCGGAACACGGTGTATACTAATAATAAGTCTGAAGAGTTTGCCATGACCGCACTTTATATTCTTTCGTTTTTTTAACGGTTTTTAGCCTTTTCTTCATCCTACCCAGAGGCTGACTGGTAGAAAAGGTCTATGGCAATAAATTGTCCTCTGTACATTTGTGTGCTTGAAGTATTTAATTGATAAATAATAATACAGGGTGCATTCCCTGCCACCCTGTCTTATAATCGATGCACAAACTGTAACCATGAATTCAGCACATAATTCCGCTTAGCGTAGTGATTTTTTACAGTTATAAAAAAAAAATCTGCTGTTTCATAGAAAAGTGCAGTAACTACGAAGTTAAAATGTATAATACAGATTATATTATATATAATCACAGGATTACAGGTAATCCCCTTAAAAAAATATCAAATATATATATCTGTACTAATATAAACTTGTGTTTTTTGCGTTTGGGTCCTGACCGAAACGGAAAAAACGCGAGTTTTATATGCAATAACATATACTTTTATTGCTTCTAAAACTTGCGTTTTTTGACAACAGACTACAGTATGCAAAATCAGAAAAATATATCTGGGGGCACGGGAGTGCCCCCGCCAAGACCAGCCAAGCGAAGCGCAAGGGCACTACCTACCTTTTCTCGAAGCACTTCGTCGTATTTTTGAACCCTCTTAACTTGGGTTTGGATTATACCAGATAAACAAAATTTTCGGAATATGATGCCAGTGGTTGACTTATTAAACCTATAAAGTTTCAATTGCATAGCTCTTATACTTTAGATTTTATTGATATCTAAAATACCCCGATTTCGTCACTGACTCACTGACTGATGATCATCAAAATTCTTAAGGTACTTCCTGAAGTCCTAGAAAGCTGAAATTTGGTATGTAAGCTAGTAATAGTACACAAACAACAAAAAATATTAAAACTTGAAACTTTTACACCCCAAAAAAAAAAAAAAATTCCGTGAATTTTGATGCTAGAGGTCTGAAAATTTATATAGGGGGTCCTTGTTATAAATAAACCCCAAAAAAGAAAGATAAAATGAACAACAGCAAAAATACTCGTATAAATATCATAAGCAACTTACAAAAAGAAATGAAATCCCACAAAAACATTTCATGTTAAATGTTGCCAAGACGAGACCATGTAGCTCGCACTGTCAAAAAGTAATCAGATCTCATGTAGAGCCAAGCTTCTAACTCTACACGCCCTAACTCTACAAGGCCTGACTTCGCAAACTCTACACCTTAGTCAAAATAATATGGCTTGGCCATTTCGCTACATTCACATGAGCGTAAGGTGAAAAACTCTCATACTGTTAATGGTTCTTGTAGTAACGAAACGGCCAAACCAGATATTTTGACTAAGGTGTAGAGTTTGCGAAGTCAGGCCTTGTAGAGTTAGGGCGTGTAGAGTTAGAAGCTTGGCTCTACATGAGATCTGATTATTTTTGACAGTGCGAGCTACATGGTCTCGTCTTGGCAACATTTAACATGAAATGTTTTTGTGGGACAATATTCTTCAGGATATACTATGTGGATAGTGTGATGAAACTATGTGGATTGTCCGGTATCGTACAGTTAAGTCGTGTCATACAGTCATACTAGTGCTCCTAATAAAAATATAATTTCAGTGTTCAAAGTGAATATCCGTTATAAATACTTACAAGAACAATAACGTAGAGTTCATACGACACATTTGAATTGTAAACCAGCGCAATATACTGAAGAATTATTAAAGTGAACAAACGAATTCAGAACAAAGGATTTAACTTATTCAAGGTTACCGTCAAAGAGTAAAGTAACTATAGAGGCAGTTACCGTCAACGGGGAAATAAACTTACTTTCTTTGTCATCAAACGACCATAGACAAAGTCAGTGCTACCAATCTAAGTACTGTCACTTTGGGAACGTGGCTTTTGGCAAGAATCTTAAAGGTGCGTTCGGAAACTGCAGTAAAAATGTCTCAACAATTGTCACCAGAAATGGCACTATTATTTAGAAAACTACAGGAAGAACTTGGGAAGCAAACTAGTCAGCTTACAGAGAAAATAACAGCCAACGTATTGCTAAGTATTGAAGAGAAGATAAAACCAATTAAGGAAGAAAATGAGAAATTAAAATCTGAAGTCGAATCCTTAAACATAAAAATAAAAAACCTGGAGATAAACGCAAGAAGAAATAATCTCATTATACACGGAGTAAAAGAACCAGAGGAAGAATCTATAGAAAATTTAACAGACCTAATTGTGTCAACGATGACTGAATTAGAAGTGGAAATGGGGATAAATGAAATTGTAAAAATTCATCGTCTCGGCAAAAAAGGTGAAACTGGCAAAATTAGACCAATACTTTTTACTACTACTACCCTCTTAAAAAAAATCGAAATTTTAAAGAATAAAAAGAAAATGAAACCTAACACCTACATCACGCAAGATTTCACTAGAGAAGAATTGCAGATTAGGAAGCAAAGGGCTGGAAGTAAAAGGGACAGTGAAAAAAGGAAAAGAACAAACACGAACTCCCCTCAAAACATAGAAAACAAAGAGGCATCAGTAAATTTAGATTCCAAATTACAGAAAACAGATGCATTCGCATACATGCGAGCAAGATCATTTTCGCTGTCAGAAAAAAAGAATTTTAATGATAAAAAATAGGAAATAATTGACACCGGCAACCGAAAACAACCGCATGATTCAACCTACAACACAACAACACTAAAACCAAAATATCAAATAAAGCAACCTAAGGAAACAACATCTACTAACAATATCCCCAATCCGGTTGGTCACCGTGGGGAAATCGACCAACACCCTCCATATCCAAAATTGCAAAAGGAAAAACAGAAACACCTATACATAGCAACAATGAATACGAGAAGTTTAAAATCAGATGAAAGTCTTATGGAACTGGAATCAGCACTAAACGACACAAACTGGGACATCTTGGGCCTAAGTGAGGTTAGAAGACAAGGGGAAGTGATACAAACGAATGGACGATTTTTATTCTACCACATAGGCGAAACACCCGGCCTCCACGGTGTGGGTTTTATAATAAAGGAAGAGTATGCAAAGAATGTCGAAGAAATAGTTGGAATATCAGAACGCATTGCCGTCTTGAATATGGCGATTCCAGGCTATAAAGACAAATGGACTATTGTTCAAGTGTATTCACCCACAGAGGCAACCGATAAAGAGAAAACAAAAATTATAGAAAAATTCTATACAGAGCTGGGCCAAACAGTAAAAAATTATTCTCATAAAAATCTTATCGTAATGGGTGATTTTAATGCCCAAATTGGAAGTAGACAAGACTTCGAGGATACCATAATGGGCCCTCATACCGCAGGACGACGAACTAAAAACGGAGAAATGCTCATTAGCTTTGCATTCGAACACAACCTCACAATTCTAAACAGCAAATTTCGGAAAAAACTAAATCGTAGATGGACTTGGAAATCACCTAATGGAGAAACTAAAAACGAGATTGATTTTATTCTCACAAATAACCCTAAAAGTTTTGATGATTTTAACGCTTTAAATAACTTTAACTTCAACACAGACCACAGAATGATCAGAGCAAACCTCAAAGCCTTACCTAAAAAACAATCTAGGACCAATTATCACACAAAACCAGCAATATTAAATCAAGAAGAACCTCTCCAAATAAATAAGAATCTACAAAACATACTAAATAACTACGATAAGACAGAAACACAACTAACAGTTCAAGAAAAATACGACCAGATAGAAAAAACTTTACAACGAACAGACAAGTCAGAAAATAAACCTATAAACACAGAAATTACGGATGAAATCAAAGAACTCCTAGTGAAAAGGAAAAACCTGTTAATAAAAGAACACAAGAACAAAGAAATTCGAAGGGAAATATCACAATTAAGCAAAGTAATAAGAGAAAAAATTAGAAAACAGAAGAAACTAAACAGATTGGAAATACTAAAAGAAGAAATAACTAAATCAGGAGGAATCCGAAAAGCACAGAAAAAACTAAATGACAAAAAACACTGGGTTCCAAAGCTGAAGGACAAGGTTGGTCGCACCAGGACAAAAAGAACAGAAATAATAGAAGCAGCCACTGAATTTTACACTACTCTATACAAAAACCAAAGAGAAGGACAGGTAGTTGACCTGGTAGGTGATACAGACCAAACTCCAAAAATACTAGAAAGAGAGGTAGAAAACGCTATTGAAACCCAAAAAAAGGAAAAATGTCCGGGTCCAGATCAGGTAACAAACGAGAGCTTACTTAATACAAAACTGTTGTCGACAAAACTATTGGCAAATATATTTAATGAGATTATAGAAAGCGAATATATTCCCACCCAATGGACAGAATCAGCAATAATCCTTCTCCACAAAAAAGGTGATATATACAATATCAACAACTACAGACCAATCAGCCTGATGTCCAATATTTACAAGGTGTTTTCCAAAGTCATCCTAAACAGAATATCTAGAGTGCTGGACGAGAATCAACCAACTGAGCAGGCAGGATTCAGATGTGGATATTCTGTCGTAGATCACATACACACAGTCAAACAAATCTTTGAGAAATATAACGAGTACAACCTCCCCTTGTACTGCTGTTTTGTTGATTACAATAAGGCATTTGACTCTTTGGAACACGACACAATCTGGCAGGCTCTGAAAGAACAAGGGGTTACGAACAAATACATAAGAATAATAAAAAATGTATACTCAAAAAGTTCAGCAAGAATACAGCTAGAGAAAAAGGGTACAACCATTAAAATCAAAAGAGGAGTGCGTCAGGGAGATCCACTCTCCCCAAAACTGTTTTCAGCAGTTCTGGAAAAAGTATTTCGCAGACTGAACTGGGACAACTTGGGGATAGCAATCGATGGAGCGAGACTGACCCATCTTAGATTCGCCGATGACGTAGTTATCTTTGCGGAGTCTCCAACTGCCCTCAAAGGAATGATAGAAGACCTAGCTAAAGAAAGCGAATTTGTTGGACTTACTATGAATACCGACAAAACCAAAATCATAACTAATTGTCAAAGATATGAAATCATGGTAAACAACAAAATCATCGATTACCAAGATGATTACATATACTTAGGACAAATCATTTCCAACATGAACCAGAGCGAAAAAGAAATAGATCGACGAGTAGCAAACGCATGGAATAGATATTGGTCCCTGAAGGAGATTATGAGGAGCCCTGATTTTAGTATAAAATTAAAAGGGAAACTATTCGATTCATGCGTGCTGCCGGTCCTAACGTATGGATGCCAGACTTGGGCTTTAACAAAGACTCAAGCCAACAAATTAGCTGTATGCCAACGTGCCATGGAAAGAAGTATGATGGGAGTAAAAAAGAAAGACCGGATTAGAAACGAAAATATTAGACTGGTAACGATGGTGACTGACGTCACACGGAAAGTCAGAAAACTAAAATGGAAGTGGGCTGGTCACACCCTCAGAGGCATAGATAAATGGAGCAAAAGGGTAACAGTCTGGCACCCGAGAAATGGTAAACGACACAGAGGAAGGCAGAGAAAACGCTGGACTGACGAGCTGGAAACCACAGCAGGAAAACTATGGACTCGAATAGCAGTCGATAGGGAAAAGTGGAAGGAAATGGAGGAGGCCTTTGCCAATGGGCACACAGATGAAGACAGCCGGTGTCAATAATAGAATTATTTTTTTGTCTTTACTTTTTAGCTATACTTAATTACAACTTATTAAAAATTTTATTGTACTAGCATAAGTTTCAAATGGTCTGAATAAAGGGCTTTTATTATTATTATTATTATATAGTGTGATGAAAACATAATACAACTAACTTGATACGATAGAAAAAAATCAGGAAGATACTCGTACCTCTAACAACTTTCTTTTTACAATAAAAACCATACTAATATACGGACAATCATTCTGATTTTTGTCAGATTATTCTACAAGCAACATACTAAAGCACTAGTGTTTTAATTTTGTAGTCCAAACAATTGACTTTTTGTAAATAGATAATTGCTTCACATTTTGCAATAAGTTACCAGAGTTGTGTCATCGCGATTCTCTTTCTTTTCTATGTAGTCCGACAGTGACCGCGCTTTAGGTCATGTAATCCCTTAAATAACCGACATAAAATTTCAACGCAGGGAGGTACAGAATCATGCACTGAATATAAAAATATACTTACAAGGGGCAACAGTTCAGTTTTTGGTGTGAAATCGAACTCCTTGAGTTTTCCATCGTCATTGATGACTTTATGACCTGCCTTGTCTTCGGTTGTTTTGCCATCGATGTTGGAGGCAGAGTGAAAGGAGTATTCTGCTTCACCATAGACATGACCACCGTCTACTGGCTTCAGATTCCGCACACCGTCGAACACAGTAGGCTGAAATAGAAAAGTTAAAAAGCGTTAGCAATTAGTATTTCAACAAAACTGGCCAAAACCTAAGACAAATTCGATTGCTGGGATTTAACGGCACTGATTTTGTAATTGTTTTCTTAGTAGCGATCAATGAAATTAAATTGTTTATTCTGTACATAGGATATCGGATTCATGTACACGTCAAAAATAAAAAACCAAGCTAGATGAAGTCGATTTCGGGTCTTATTTGTTACGAAATGTATGGGAACAGTTTTTGCGATTTGTGACTTCTTTAGTAGGTAAGTACTTAAACCTCAGTTGGTCCAATCGAGTTTTTTTATCCTTATAAAAAACAGGATCGATTGGTATCACAAAAAGTGTTTGTGAAAATAGCCCCTTTTCTTGTTGAACCTAATTTTTTTTTAAATCTGTGAATTGGGATCAAAATATCTCAAAAAATTAAAGACAGTCTCCTAAGACCGTTTTCCTATAGCTACAACGAATAATTTAGGTACCTGCCCTTACTGCCCCATCTCAAAGATCCATCATCATCATCATCTGCGTAGCCTTTTCCCAACCATGTTGGGGTCGGCTTCCAGTCAAACCGGATGCAGCTGAATACCAGTATTTTACATGGAGCGACTGCCTATCTGACCTCCACAACCCAATTACTGGGTAATACGATACCCCTTGATAAGACTGATTGGCAGACTTTCGGGTTTCTGACTACCCGTAACGACTGTCAAAGATCCACGAATGACAACCGGGACCAACGGCTTAACGTGTTCTTCGAGGCACGGAATTGATCCCATCTCAAAGATCCATTCTGTATAATAGTCAATATACGATAGCTTATAACAA
This sequence comes from Mesoligia furuncula, assembly GCA_916614155.1. Lineage (NCBI taxonomy): Eukaryota > Metazoa > Arthropoda > Insecta > Lepidoptera > Noctuidae > Mesoligia > Mesoligia furuncula. Next base: position 9,009,236 of record OU744794.1, read on the forward strand.
ACTATTAACTATTTTAAACCTGTTTAATAGCTTTTTGTATGTTAGAAACGGTCCGAAAAGATGGTCCTTGAGTGCCATAACTTCAATGACAAGTGGTATAGTATTTATTTTGCACTTAGTTTTAGTATGTATAAACTATTTACATTCCGCGACTATAAGTGACTTTAATTTATGACCAATTAAGACTCGATGCAATCATATTAATTACAACCATAGATAGAAATATAAAAACAACAGATTACCACCAATTAAAGTAGTGTCATTACTCACAATCATACATTTAAATTCAGAACAAGTCATGTTTCATTCATCATCTTCTATTTAGTTTTAAAAGGACATATACTTAGTTGGATTTAAGATATTGTATCATCACATCTATGCCTGAAGGTCTTCAGAGGTGTACCTATAGTAACACTCACTATTCGCCAGTTACCTGAAATTCCTACATTTATCTTCGTATAACTCGTAAAAATGTAGGGAATAGCTGATTTTTTTTTTGGCGATTTCAAGTTTGATCCCCTATGTAAAAGTTGTTCATAATGATGAGTACAATGACCTCTTAAGAAGTTGTTAATGTTTTACAAATAACCCTGTACAGCAATCGCTCAAGATACTTATGTTTCTTAACTCCACCACAGAATACAGTTATGCGTAATGTGATGTGAATCCATCTTAAGGCCGTTTCTACACAGTAGCAAATGGGCGAGACTTGAGAACCATTGCCAACAGGAAAAGTCTTCCGTATGACATTTATTATTATTGTTAAACTAGAGGTTTTCCGGTGACACTACTTGATAACTGTGACTCAGGACCAATTTATTAAATTATTTCTTTAATTAGTTCTATAAAATATCGACAGTGGAAATATAAAATAACGTAAGGGACAAACCTCAGATTTTCAGGCGAGCCAAAATAACATTTTCTTTTTACAAAACCAGTCGTAACTTTTTCTCTATAAGTTCTCTTTGAAAAGTATCTATGACAAAGTGTCTTAGATTTGTTTAATCCAATAAGCACAGACTACAATATAATGCAGTGTAAGCCTATAAGCTGTCAGCTAAAATAGCAAACATAGACTAAGAAATTCTCAGTCGAACAGTATAATAGATATCTCATTTTCGACAAAATGTCCCATAAGTTCCATACGTCCTTACTTTTCATAAATCCATTATTGATATTGCGTATGTGCATTAAATCGTATTATTTAACATACCTTAAATTCAGCATTCTTAACGAGATTGTTGCGTAACCTGCAAATAATAAGAAGATTAATATCAGTGGAAATAAAAATAAAGTTACAAATGAAAGGGAGGGTCCCCTTTAATTTGTAACTTTATTTTTATTGTTTTTTTGTTATATTACCTCGTAAATTTTTTGTGAAAAAGTGAAGTTTCAAGTGTCTACCTATTAGGTACTGTTCAAAAGATTCAACCCCTGACGGACAGTGGATCGTGTCTAAACACACTATGCCGAAGTTACGCGACCGAAGTTCGGCATGATTACGCCTGCAATGCTATTTGAATTACTGACGACACATTATGCCGAAATTACGTTGCGTTAAATAGCATTGCGGGCGTAATCTTGCCGAACTTCGGTCGCGTAACTTCGGCATAGTGTGTTTAGACACTTAGGGTCCCGTTGGCGTCCCTTGAGACGGAAAAAACCATCAAGCTAACGCAGAAACGACTTCTTTCCATTCACTCAATTTATGCAACCCCAGTTTGCTGTTCGTACGTAAAAAAATATAATCTGTTATTTTATTTAGTTTTCTTTAAATTTTAAATTCATCGTTATTTTGCATATTGTTTGAAAGTAGCGATTTATTTTTGTAAAATGTATTTAGGTATAAGTAACATTTTGTTTACTTGTAAATTAAAACATGTTTGTCTCCATATCCGGTTGTTTTATTTGTATTATCACATTTGCAAGCTCATCAAATCAATGAAACAATGGATGAGCATTAATAGTAATATCGTTCATTACCTATATTGTTTGGATGATTACATCCATTATAATTATAACATCTTCGAAGTAAACATGAGGACATTGCCTACAATAATTTAACAAATAATTTTTGTTAATCATAGTTTGTTACAAACATTAATTGTGTACTCTTCATGATTGAAAATAATTTAGGAAAGGAGTCATCATAATGAGCCTATACTGCTAGGACACAGACCTCCTTACTGTGAGAGGGATTCGTCCAAAAACCAACACGCGGCCCCAGTGAGGATTGGTGGATGTCACATGTCTCTGAATTTTTGGTTCTAGGACATTCAGTTTCCTCACGATGTGGAAAAGAGGTACTCAATGGGGGTAGGAAAGGGGTAATCAATTTATACTTTGGCGAAGGAGTCTTTTAAAATTTATCTATCTAAACTACTAATAATAAAGCTGAAGAGTTTGTTTGTTTGAACGCGCTAATCTCTTGAACTACCACAGACTTGTTTTTTTTTGCATTTGATAGCCCAAGTCTAGAGGCAGGTTATAGCCTATTCAACATCACGCTTCTACCCTCAGGAGCCGAGCGAAAACGAAGTAAAAAGTGCAGGCGGGCAATGTGATGCGACGGAGTGTGCCGGGTGCGAAATGTCACGCGGACGATTTCGCGGGCAGAAGCTATGATGATTATAATAATATGAACTAAATAAAAAATTGCAGAAGATTTTTCCTTGGACACTGGTTCACAAGTTTTTCTTATCCGATAAAGGTCTTAAATTCAGGTTATTCTAGTAATAAGACAAGGTTAACAAAACATCAGGTTATTGTATTAATAAAACATGGTACGCAAAAGTACTAGGTATATGAGCTCTCCATCAAGTGTCAGCTTTGCACGCAGATGTCCGTCATGTAATTCGAAGTATGTGATTGAGGATTTCCCCAGTTGAGTTTAACAAGCCATTTGGAAGCAAACCACTGGGTAGATGCACGTTATTATCTACAGCAAGAGCTGTAGGTAAGGTAGGTAGCTGCAGGTCATGGATCGTTAAGATAAGAATCTTAACGATCCATGACCTGCACCTACCTCAGAGACTGTTTCAAAGGAATACGGTGTTGTTTTTAGGATTTGTTTAACTTTTTCTGTGTTACTCAGAAGTAGTTGGAAACGATCTCCTTCATGAGCATTGAACAGGCGCTTTACTTTGTATATTTACTTTCTTCAAACAACAATTTCTTCGTTGTTTTGAGGGCACTACCTACTGCTCTCAAAATAACGAAGGAAAACATCGTGAGGAAACTGGCATGTCTTAGAACCAAAGATTAGAAGACAACTGATATCTAGCAACTCATACTGAGCCCGCGTGGATTAAGTGGGAATAATGGGAATTAAACTCCTTACGTAGCAGTTACTAAGAGTAAAAAGAGGAAAGTAATTATACTTACAGTGTTTGAACCTGGTCCCATTGGTTTTCTCGTGCCGCTGCAAGGATTTCATCGTACGTAGGTGGAAGTGCTGAAATAGAAACGCATCAGGTATAGGTAAGTATAAGCCTATAATTGCTCCACTGCTTGATGGTAATTACAGGCTTCTTTTCATGCCGAGAAAGACCGAACAGTGGTCAGGTCACCGCTCCTAAGCTTTGGTTAAAAAAAAACCGTCGTTAGCAGAAAATCTGTCATCAGTATTTGACATTACGTCAAACCCCGCTCTTCTAAGATTTAGATCGCTAGATTTGCGCTCGCTGTACTTAGTATAATGAGAAGAGTGAGCCCATGCATTATTAAATAGCGTGTCCATACTGTCCATGACAATCAAATCAAGTCACTGCGTCAGAGGTCTCGAAACGAAATAGAAACGCGACTATCTTTTGACGTGGTAGGGCGAAAATAAGGAATGAATTTTTTGCCACTATCATCATTTTCATGACAGCTGCTAGGTCCGTTAAGTGCGGCCACCGCACTTCTAGAAAACATCTTTTCAGTAGTTAAATAGCTCAGACCAAATAAAAAGTCAAAACATAGCGCTGCGGACAATACAGTGAAGCATGCAAACACTACACCTCAATTCTGTACATACACTCTCACACGCACACATTTACAACCATTTACAATCAAACTACACCTCACTATGTGCACACATGTTTATATCGCCTGCTTCACTTCACTGTTGACAGCGCATTGTCTTGAGTTTTTACTAACACGCTTTTATTAGGTCGACCTATATGTAACTAACTATGTAATGGAATCTAAGGTAACTAATTTAACCATCTTCCAAAGGTCGTAGCGTAGTGAAAATTGGCAGCTGTATGTAGTTCTGATGACAATACAATAATATGGTACTGTCGAACTGATCTGATGATGGAGCCGGAAGATAGGAACTGGAACTTCATGATGAAAAATCGTATCATAGCTGTTTTGGATTTCTTAGAAAAGTCTTGTAAGCGTGTGTTTCTAGTGTTTTTTAAACTATTAATTTATTTGGTCTGAGGTAAGTAGGTCTAAGGATTTACGAGGACATAACATTTGAAATTATAAAAACCCACTTTGGTGGACGAGCGACGAGACAACAAACTAATAATGTTCATATTATTTAAGCGCTTTATGATGTTTCTAATATCTTGTACCAATGTTTTTATTTTCATAAATTATTTTTCCATTAGAAGCTCGATGATAATATGCGTAGGGTAAAACCGGGATAGATGCCGCGCTGGGATAGATGCCTCGTTTCTAAAAACTCAACTACCAGAGAACGAAACAGCAAATTCGTTGTTTACATACGCGCCACATGCACCCCCCACCTCAGTGACGCGCGAGTTGTTGTGCTAGACGGACGTTTCTCGCTTGTGTGTCGAATTACATTCGCAGCGGACGCGACGAACGCTTCAAAATTTCAAACGTAAGTATTCACTATTCCATATCTTTATAAACAGTTAAATGATTACATTTTATTTGAATGGTTTTAATACATTGGTTCTTTAAGAATACATTTAAGAGTCAATCACTGATGTTTGCATTTATTTTATATAAAACATAATGAGAGGCATCTATCCCTAGTGAAAAGGATAGTTGGCCCGAGTTTACAAGGGATAGTTGACTTTAGGGGCATCTATCCCTCTATACTGCAAGAGCCTTATCAAAGTATTTAAAAGTCATAGTCGTGAATATTTTGGTATTTCCTAATAGTAGAATATTAAAAAAACACCAAAAAAAAATGTATCCAACTTTAATTTCATAATTCGAATGTAAAGAAATGAGTGTAGATACTGTGTTTTATTTATACTTACTTTGCTTATTGTAGGTGAGCCATGCCAAGGAAATACAAAAGAAAGGAGGGCGTACGAGCTCGAGTAGTTTCTTGGACAACAGAGCAGTTACAGTCAGCTTTTCATGAATTGGATAAAAAAGAATTGGGGATCAATGAAATATCCAGACAATTTGGGATTCCATCCAGAACATTACGAAAGCGTTACGCTATTAAAAACCAAGCTAAGTTGACTTTGGGAAAACATCCTGTCCTGGGTTTTGAACACGAAAAAAGGTTGGTAGCGCACATTTTGAAGCTTAGCGACGCGGGATTTCCCCCAGATAGACGATCTATACGTACGTTAGCATACCAATTTGCCGAAAAGCTACAGATTCAACACAATTTTGATAATGAAAACCAGATAGCTGGGAATGAATGGTTCAAAAGTTTTATTGAGCGAAATCCAGAGTTGTCTATTAGGCAAGCAGAAGGTTTATCTGTCGCTAGGGCTAAAGGTCTTAGCAGAGAAGAAGTGAATAATTTTCATGAACTTCTGACAAAAGTCCTGGCCGATAATGATCTCTTGGATAAGCCTGAAAGGATTTATAACATGGACGAATCAGGAGTTCAGCTTAACAATAAGCCTGGCAAAGTTGTTGCAAAGAAAGGTGCAAAAGTAGTAAATTCAGTTACATCTGCGGAGAAAGGTGAAACAATGACTATCGTAGCCTGTTGCAATGCCATTAGTAATTTTCTCCCACCAGTAGTAATAATTAAAGGTGTAAATAAGAAACCAGAATTCGAGAACGGTCTACCACTGGGCTCAAAAGTGTACATGAACAAAAAGTCGGCATACATAAATACCGATCTTTTCTATAAGTGGCTTACGGAACACTTCATAGCTTTGAAACCGCAAGGTAAGGTTCTGCTTATTTTAGACGGGCACTCATCTCATTCATCCGCACCAGACATGCTGCAAGTTGCTTCTGATAACGATATTATTTTGTTATGTTTACCCAGCCACACTACCTCAGCTTTACAACCATTAGACGTAGCGGTGTTTGGGCCATTTAAAACATACTTTAATCATGAGACTAATCAGTTTATGCGCGCAAATCCAAATAAAAAGATAAGCCGTTATAATGCTGGAACCCTTATACGCAACGCATGGATACGCGCTACTACACCTGCAAATGCTCTTGCTGGCTTTCGAAGAAGTGGGATTTATCCACTAAACGAAACACTGATTACACATTGGAGACTTCACGTGGAGCCATAAGCTCTAACTTAGAAGTAGCTCAGGAGTTTGTAAATTTCTTTACTAATATACCATCAAAAACGACGGAAGCCTTAAATTCCTCATCCGACGTATCAATTGATTTATTAAGAGCAAACGTTGCAGCCTGCCCGGTTGAATTTCAATTTACACATATTAACCCCGTAACAGTAATAAAAGCTTTTAAGCAAATTAAGATCAAATTGACCGAAGATCTTTGGGGAATGTCCATTAAAGTCTGTGCCTCCATAATTGAGACTATTGCACCTTATTTAGCCTTAGTATTTAATTCGTGTGTTGATCAAGGAGTCTTCCCCGATTTAATGAAATTCAGTAAGGTAATACCACTTTTCAAATCTGGGGACAGTAAAGACACCAATAATTATAGACCCGTATCCGTGTTGCCGGTTTTCAGTAAGGTGTTTGAAAAGATAATGCTTAATCAGATGCGCAATCATTTTAACACGAATAAAATCCTTCACGATCAACAATATGGTTTCACCAAAGGACGTTGTACGACCGACGCCGGTGTAACCTTATTAAAACACATTTTTAACGCGTGGGAAGAGGCCCAAGACGCCATAGGAATCTTTTGTGACCTCTCTAAGGCATTTGATTGCGTCGATCACGAAACCTTGCTTTTGAAACTTGAGCATTATGGGCTTGGAAAACTTGCGCTCAGTTTAGTTAGTTCTTATTTAAATGACAGACAACAGCAAGTTCAAATAAATGGTGTCAATTCACATGGTTTAACAGTAAAAATGGGTGTGCCACAAGGCTCGATATTGGGTCCTTTCCTCTTTTTAGTGTATGTTAATGATCTACTCCATTTATTAAAAAATCAACCACAAATGGTGTTATTTGCTGATGACACTTCCTTAATTTTTAAGGTAAATAGACGTGCTACAAATTATGACGACGTAAATAACGCCTTACTGCAGGTCCAAAGTTGGTTCACTGCTAATAATTTAGTATTAAATGGGAAAAAAACTAAGTGCATAAGATTTTCTCTACCAAATGTAAAGAGTAGTGATTGTGAGATAGTATTGAATCAAGAGAAACTAGAATTCGTCGATGAAACGGTTTTCCTGGGGATCACGCTCGACTCAAGGCTACAATGGGGTCCTCATTTAACATCTCTTGCAGGACGGCTAAGTTCAGCAGCTTATGCTGTCAGAAAAATCCGCCAATTTACTGATATAGATACCGCGAGACTGGTCTATTTTAGTTACTTTCATAGTATCATGTCTTACGGTATTTTGCTTTGGGGACGGGCTGCAGACATTGATTCTATTTTTATTCTGCAGAAAAGAGCCATCAGAGCCATATATAACCTCTGCAGGCGTGATTCTCTAAGGGAACTGTTTAAGGAAATTAACATCATGACGGTACCTTGTCAATATATCTACGAAAACATCATGTATGTAAGAAAAAACTTACATCTTTTTGGTAAAAGAGGTGAAAGACATAATTATAGTACTAGGAATAGGGACCTATTAGTTCAACCAGGTTTCAGACTGGCTAAAGTAGACTCATCTTTTATGGGGTACTGTTTAAAATGTTATAATAAAATACCTCCCCACATTCTTCAACTGAATGAGACAAAATTCAAGTCTTGTATAAAACGCACACTATGCAGTCAGGCATATTATAAGTTAGGGGATTACATCGCTGATAAAAATGCCTGGCTCAATGCTGGTCCTGCTCCACAACCACAACTAATTGATTAACACTTGAAAATACTGTTGGAGCTGCTGAAGATTGTAAGATTATCTTTGCATTGTATAAACTCAATTTCCTTTGCATTGTATAACTGCATAGCACAGATGTGAGTTCTATGTAAGTATACCTTCTTTACCATTTACCGGGTAATATGTCTTACATTGACTTGAATGTGCCATGGCGGCTGATAGTATGTCATGCTCACACAAATGTCTCGCTGACGGTGGCGTGTGTATTGGATCATTTAGCTCCCTTCAAAATGGTTGAGCTGAATGGTGCTGATCCATGCGTCATGTTCGTGAACGGGCGCCGTCAGTTGGGGCTGGTCATCACTCAGCTGCCTAGGCTTATTTTTAATTATTTTATTTTTGGATTGTTGTCTTCTTACTATTTGCTGTACTCTGGACGCTCTTAACGCGTACGTATTTTTTTACATCGTTCTCACATATAATTGTAAATTCAACATTAATGATGTAACTAATATTTTTGTAAAAATACAATTTAAAAGAGTGTCCATGGAGTTTCTTGCCCGTTCTTCTCCATAGGTACCTACGCTTTGGAATGGGCAACTAGCTTCATATTTTCTGACTGACCGACTTCTTGACAATTCAAAAGTGCCTGTAAATGGTAAGATAAAGATAAAGATAAAGATATATTTATTGCATAACTGTGTAGGTACATAAAGTTCTTAAACATAACATTTTTTTGTTTCAACAGTCTATCCGAGTCGGATATGCAATAGTGGGTACTTACAAATTTATTTTTTTATCAAAAAACTCATTCAAATTATAAAATACCTTATCAATTAACATTTTTTTCAATTTATTTTTAAACATGTTTCCATTTAATTCTTTAATTGCTGGCGGTAACTGATTATACACACGAATAGCAGTAACATAGGTACTTTTATAATACATCATATTGTTAATAACTGGTAAATTAATGTCATATTTATATTGTTTCCGAATGTTTCTTTTAGAATTTGATTTAAAATTAAAATATTGCATATTATTTTTAACAAATAAACATAATTCGAGTATATAAATACCAGTCAGTGTCAGGAAACCCTCCGTTCTGAAGACATCTCTTAACGATTCGGTACGATACACGTTATATATTGTCTTAAGACACTTCTTCTGGAGAATAAAAGTGGATTGTACATTTGTCGAGTTCCCCCAATATATGACACCATAAGTTAACAGCGGGTACACATTTCCAAAATAAGCATTTCTAGTAACACTTGGATTTGTAGTTTCTGCCAGAACTGACAATGCGTAGCAAGCACTTGATATTTTTTTATTAATCTTTTCAATATGTGCCTTCCAATTTAAATGTTGATCTATTGTAACTCCTAAGAAATTTGTGTCTTTTACTTCTTCAATCACTGTATCAGACATGTTTATATTCAATTTCGTAGGTTTACTTTTATAATTTCTAAATTGAATCAATTTGGTTTTCGAAACATTGACTTTTAAATTTATTGACTGCAACCAATCAGTTACAGTTATTAATGTTTTATTTATTTCACTTTCGTAAATAAGATCATTGGAATATTCATTTGAAATAAATATGGTTGCATCATCAGCATACATTACACAAAGATGGTTAATTATATTTGGAAGCTCGTTAATATACAACAAGAACAGGGGGGGTCCCAGTATACTGCCTTGCGGTACGCCTAGAATTACAGATTCGAATTTAGATTTCACTACCTCCACCATTTTTGTACGTTCATTATATACCTCAATAAAAGTGCCCTGCATTCTATTATTTAAATAATTCTCAATTAATTTAAGTGCTATGCCTCTTATTCCTATTCCTTCTAATTTATCAAGCAAGATGTCATACTTTACACAGTCAAATGCTTTTGACATATCAATGAAAAGAGCAGCACATTGTTTTTTATTATTTATTTTATCCCAAATGGAATTGAATAATTTATATATTGCCAATGATGTAGTTTTATTCTTTTGGAATCCAAATTGGTTGACATTTAAAATATTATTTACATTTAAAAACTTTGTGATTCTAGCATAGATTACCTTTTCAAAGATCTTCGAAAAATTTGGCAACAGTGCAATTGGTCTATAATTATTAATGTCGTGCCGTGATCCTTTCTTATATAATGGCTTTATGAGAGCTATCTTTAGGGTATCGGGAAATTTGCCCGTTTCTAACATAAGATTTATAATATGTACCAGTGGGTCAACAATAAATGGGATGCTTTCTTTGATAACTCTAATGGGTATATTATCGTGTCCGCAACTAGTTTTATTTTTTAATTTTAGAACTATATTTATTATTTCGCTTCTGTCTACTGGGTAGAAGAAAATACTGCTTGAGTTAGAAGTGGATTGGGATTTGTAATTGTTATTATCCGCTGTCGTAGTATTGAGATTTTGGTTAATGTAGAAATTGTTAAAAATACTAGCTAATTTTACAGGAGATTTTATTACATTGTTATTGTGCAGGATGTAGTCTATTGTCGGTTGAAGAACATTTGTAGTTTGGGTTTGACGTTTTATTAATGCCCATGTCGCTTTAGTTTTATTGGTACTGCATGAGATGAATTTTGCATTTGAATTTTTTCTTGATTGTTTTACCACACGTTTTAAGATTTTACAACAGCGAACATATTTTATTTTATGTTCTTGAGACGTACTGTTTTTTGTTTGTAGGTACATTTTTCGTTTATTTTTACTAGAAATTACGATGCCTTTGGTTTTCCACGATGTATCTTTTTTATAGTGCATTTTAACTTTTCCAACTGGAACACAAATGTCGAATATCAATTTAAATAAGCTAATAAATTCTTCGTAAGCTCTGTTTGCATCCAAATGGTGATACACATCTTGAAATTTTATTTGAGAAATGTATTTTAAAAATATGTCGATGTAATAACTTATATTACGCCGCATTTTGAACCAATATTTTTCCCTGAAACTTAAATTACACGGTATCTTTATTACTTGACATGTATGGTCCGACAATCCCAGATCCCATATTTCAGCTTTGGATTTATAATGATTTGTAATGATGTTATCTATGCACGTTGCAGAATGTGATGTTAATCGGGTTGGTCGGTTTAGGGTCAGGCGTAAATTGAATTTTTTTATAGTGTTTTTGAATAAAGTAGTTTTACTGGTACAGGCAAGTGTGTTTATATTAAAGTCACCTAGGATAAATATTTTTTTGTTTATGGATCTCGATCTGATGGTTTAATTGAAATAAATGGTTTGAGTTTGAGTTTGAGTTTGACTAAATCCTAATGCTTTGCCCGATTCTGTTTTCACTATATCTTATATTGCACATCGCAGTGACAATGATCCTGATCAACCCTGTGTGCTACATCAAACTACAACAGCGCTTCTTCAAACATCTTCTTTAAACGAAAATGCAGAACCTTGTGAGCATGTTGAAGTTGAACACAGAACACAAACAACTATACCTCCGATTTCTTCAATTGATTGTCCAACTACATTTGAAAACGAATATTTGTATGTCGCAGACCTGAACATAACACCACCCAATATGCCATCAACTTCATTCAACCGAAACTCACCTAGCCTTTTGATCGACCCTCAGATTTTAGAAGATACGATTATTGATATTGTTGATATAGGTGATGATTCACTAATACGGATTCTAAATAACGAAGAAAAAGAAACACCTTCTAAATTTTTAGTCGAAGCATCACCAATACCACAAATTCCTCTGACTTTAGCAAGGAGAGCTAAACAATCGGCAGATATTCTCAATTCTAGAGAAAAAATAAAAGAAAAAAGGGATATTGCTGACAGGAAAAAGAAACAAATAGAATCTAAGATAAACAAGACTGAAGCTACCAAAAAAAGACGAACAATAAAAAAGCAAATAAAAAAGCCAAAGAACAAATACAAAAAAATAAAAATAAGAAAGGAAAACCAAAGAAAAACTATGACTCAAGTGAAGAAACAGATGGTGACGTGACTGATTGCAGTCATAAAGAAAATGATTATTATTTAAAAGTAAACAAGGATCGTGGATTACGTAAAAGACTAGCTATTTATAGCTCAAACAGTGAAAATGAAGATCACCTCTCACCTAATGCCGAAAAAGGTAAAAAAAACCATAGGACTACCCGTGAAAAAACTAAAAAAAAATAATTAGAAGAGACTAATGCTATAGATGAAAATGTTTGCGTAGAATGCTTCGATACCTATAATAACACGAAGTCTAAATCTGATTGGATCCAGTGTATTATGTGTCAGAAGTGGCTGCACGAAACATGCACACTTTTTAAGAACTATTGCTCAAGATGTGGAAAACTTAAAATGTCCGGTTCCACTTAATGAAGGATAGTTCCTTACGAATATGTTGATTTTTTTTAATGTTTAAATAATTACTAAGGTTAAACGAAATTATTAATTTTTATTTTGTTAGAGATTCATATGAATGTTGATTTTTTTTTAATGTTAAATAATTATTTCTACGTTAAAACGGGAATGTTTCGTTTGAGATGATTCTATATGATAGTTTTAATATGTTATCGCTTAAACAGTTTTTTTGTATTTTTTGTTAAAGACATGCATAAATATAATTATGGTTAAGCATTTTATATTACCTACACATGAAGATAATAAATAAATATTACATTGTGATTACGTATTCTTGTTGATTATTTAAAAAGGCATCTATCCCGCATCACAGGCATCTATCCTCCTAAGTGATTTCATAGTGGGGCATGTATCCATATAGGTAGGCACCTATCCCCAAAAAATGTGTTTCGCAAGAATTACTTTTTTGCAAAACCAGTAATGGTTAGGTAAATAAATACAGTTTCTAAAGCTTTATGAATGATTAAACTAACTATATTACAGGGTCAATCTAAGCAAATATGTTTGGTATTCAAATAATGAAACAGTTTCGAAAAGTGGGGCATCTATCCCGGTTTTACCCTATAAATACGGAACTCGGTCTTTGGCAAAGAATATTCATAGTATCACAATCAATTCACACTTTTTTTACAAGGATTCACATTTTTGATAATATAATTTTTGTAGCATTTGCTGCGGGGTGAAGTTATAAGCGGAACTAGTGACGTAACAATACATACTCAGAATTCTGTAGGTTTCCGAAAGAGTCGTCTATTTGTTTACTATAAAATAGGTAGGTACTGGTTCAATCACACTAATATTATAAAGGCGAAAATTTGTGAGTGTGTGTGTGTGTTTATTATGTTTGTTACTTCTTCACGCTCAGACGGCTGGACCAATTTTGATAAAATTTTGTATGGATACCTCCATACAAAACTTTGACACCCTGCTGACACCCTGGATTAACATAATAGGCTTTTTATCCCGATATTCCCACGGGATCGACATTTACGCGGGTGACACCGCGGGGTGCAGCTAGTATGTTTTTAAAGACCAAATCTAAACTACTATTATAAAGAAAAAGATTTGATTTTTCGTATGTTTGTTTGTTACGCTTTCATGCTAAAACGGCTGAACGGATTGGGACGAAATTTACAAATGGGCAGACCATGACCGATTAGGACATGACATAGAAATCATAGCATACCTTTTATCCCCATATTCCCACGAGATCGGGACAGGTAAAACCATAGGGCGCAGCTAGTCGAATATGAATTAGTGTTTGATAAATAAAAAAAGATTCTTGCAAAAATTTATCTGTTTTTGTTGATAAGGATAATACTAGAATTTTTTTAGACCTACCTATTTTTTATTTGGTTACCTACTGGTTAAAATAACACCTAATGCTGCAATCAAATAATAAGATAACAAATATACATCTAGGTACTCATCAGACGGGTATTTCCTTAAAGAATTTCGTTTTGAAATAAGTACATAAAAGCTAATAAGTTTCCTCATAAGCTTATTACGGGGCCTCACAAGAAGGAAAAACGTTGCTTCTTATCCACAATCATTTATATTTTAGGACGTTGTAATTTGCAAGGAAAAGATTTGGGTTCGCACGAGGCTAGTTTTTTAAGCTAGGGTAGCAAGGAATTAATATCTTGGCTAAACTGTCCTGGTTTGGCACCATGCTGAGCTGTTTACATGATGCTAGTTAATTTTACACTGTCGGACTGCATAGAAAAGAAAGAGAAGCGCGAAGACACCACCCTGGTAATTTATTGCAAAATCATCGCGGGTTATTGGTTATTGTTGTAGGTACTGTCTAGCCTACATTACTACATGTAAACTATTACTGTCCTGTCTTCGTCCATATCTATAAGTATAATATAGCGAAAGTCGAAACAATAATAATAATATATTCGACAACTATCACACAACGCCGTCTAGTCCCAAGCTAAGCAGAGCTTGTGTTATGGGTACTAGACAACTGATAGGTTTTACGTCACACGTGGTGTTGTGTTTCTAGTAGCCTAATTAGCTATTTTGGTGTTTCTTTATCCTCATCATCAGCCTAGCCTTTTTCAACTATGTTGGGGTCGGCTTCCAGTCTAACTGGATGCAGCTGAATACCAGTATTTTACATGGAGCGACTGCCTATCCGACCTCCACAACCCAGTTACTGGGCAATACGATACCCCTTGGTAAGACTGGTTGTCAGACTTTCGGGCTTCTGACTACCCGTAACGACTGTCAAAGATCCACGAATGAGAGAAAAAATGTATTGTTTGGACTAAAAAATTAACACTATTATTTTAGTATGTTGCTTGTAGAATAATCTGACAAAAATCAGAATGATTGTATGTATACTTGTATGGTTTTTATTGTAAAAAGAAAGTTTTTAGAGGTATCTTCATGATTTTTTTCTATCGTATCAAATTAGTTGTATTATGTTTTCAACACACTGTCTACCTAGCATATGTCCTGAAGAATATCATATATTTCTTTGATTTTGTTTACTGTAGTCAATCATTATACTTTAATTGTTTCTAAAACTTGCGTTTTTTTGTGTTTAGGCCCTGTAAGCCCGTTAATTTAATATCTTGTATCTCGTAATGTTAATAACGTACTATTGTATAGAACAAAGTTCTTTTAACTGGACAGACAGATGTGCTGCTGGGGAGTTTCTTGTGCCATGTCTTTTTTCCAGCTAAAGCGCTAGGGAGTGGCGTAGGCCGGGCGTTTTGTGGGACTGCCATATGTATTTTTGACATCCATAAAGTGCTGATTCACAGCCTAGTTTGCATCAATGACCTTTGATTGATTGATAATAGCACTGCAGTGACTTAGTCCGTAGTGTGAAATGGTTCAATTGGGAACTATCTCAGCCGGCCATACGATACGAGCAAAGACTACATAAATATTCTCTTTGGATACGAGGCTAGTAGGTACAGCTACTACTTTTACAGCTACTACTTTTTACTAGTACTTTTTTACAATCCTGTTGGATTGTAAAAAAGCCGATGCGAGGCAAAAATAGAATCCCATCCTATTTAACTATTACACTAGCTCACTTTTTTTGGGTTGTTCCACTGCGCTCCAAAACCCATTGTTCTCATAACTTGGAGCGCAGTGGAATCAATGTATGAACATTAAAACTACATTCCTTGGAGCCTCCAAAAAATGTTGAATAGAGTTAGCAAAAAAATAAATGAAGCATGAAACATGAATATATAAATTAAATATCATAAAAAAGAAAAAATGCATACCGAATATGTTTATTCAGTCATAATCACAACGTCTCATCTAACAATATTTTTTCTTAAAAACAAAGTAAAAATAAAATTAAAAAAAACAATACATTACCTACAAGGTAAAACTGTATTAAGTTGTAGTTCAGTTTTATTGCAATTCCAACGACACGTTTTATACATGGCTTTCATAAAAATTTTAGACATATTGTCATTTTAATGAAAGCGGGCGGGGCAGCGCACGCAATTTCGCGCGTTATGTCAAGTAACATCATGCGACACAAGGGCCATAAAGTGCGAAATAGCCTTGAGCATTTTTGACACACGAGATGCATCCACGGTAAAAAAATACTACCGATATTTATATTTGTATATAACAAACAACTTATGGTTTGCCTTTTATGCCTGACTCTACTTATTTTATTTTGGAGCGCAGTGGAATGCATTCCTGGAGCGCAGTGGACCAACCCCTATATCTTTCTCACTAGCCTAAAGAAGAGCATAGCTGTTATGATTTCTGTTCGCTAATAAATTCGCCAACTTAATGGTTATTTGCCTACATTTTTGTGAGAATAATAGTATTTAATTGTTGTTATTAGTTTATGTTTTATGTTAGTACTTATTATATACACTTTGATTTAATAATAAATAAATAGCTCTGTGTGCGCGAGGCTAGAGTGACTAACTTGCTAGCTTATTAGCACTATCCTGTTAACCTAGCTTGTGTAATCGGGGCATTAGCTAACCCAAAGTTTACCATTTCGTTGACCGATTTTTCTTGAGCCGCGAAATTTGTTTTTCTTTTAATCCAATAGGTACCATTCTACACTCTGGATACAATGGATTGTTGTGTTTATGTTAGTATTATGTTTATGTATACGTACATTGTTCCTAGTATAATCAACGAAAACTACGGCTACTTAGTTACGTAACGTAGTTTTATGAGTATTTTGAAATGCCATTGTTTCACGAACCCAGTCTTGAAATGAAACCGCATTGGCTCAAGTTATTAAAAATAAAAAACTTGCTAAGTGCGAGTCGGACTCGCACACGAAGGGTTCCGTACCACAAGGCAAAAACGCCGAAAAAAACACGTTTGTTATACTTACAACAAAAAACGAAAAAAAAATTAAATAAATTTATTCTGTTTTTAGTATTTGTTGTTATAGCGGCAACAGAAATACATAATTTGTGAAAATTTCAACTGTCTAGCTATCGCGGTTCTTGAGATACAGCCTGGTGATAGACTGACGGACGGACGGACAGACAGCGAAGTCTTAGTAATAGGGTCCCGTTTTTACCCTTTGGGTACGGAACCCTAAAAAATTGTCTATAACCGGTAGTTTGAAACTGATTGAATACTATTTGACCCGACAAGCCCCGCTCGTGCCCTATGTAGTACGATACAATAGAAAATCAAATGTGTCTCATTAGCGAAACTTGAGAGGGCATAATCAGCCTATAATGTTCCCACTACTGGGACAGGCCTCCTCTCATCCACCACGCGGGCCCAGTGCGGGTTGGTAGATGTCACATACTTCGAATTTTTGGGTCTAGAATACATTCTAGGAACATTGAATATAATAGTAGAAGCGGCTCTTTCAGCTTACCATGGCTATCTGTCATCTGTCCTAAGCTATGGACCGATGCCGACCGTGTTTTCAAGCTCCAGAAACTTTTTAGATAGCTGTAAACCTCTCTTTCAAAAGAGTAAAAATCTTTCACTGCCCTGTATGTACATACGAGACATCTGCTTCTTTACAAAGAAATATATGCATTACTTTAGGCAACATAGCGAAGTTGTGCCAAGACAAAAAAGGGCTAAGTTTCGAAACTTGTTATATCATCCAACTGATCTGACTGAAGATATTTACAAGAAAAATGTGTATAATATTTGTAGGTATATTGATTTATAATAACATACCAATAGAATTAAAATTATTGCAGCGTAATTAATATTTTTTTACACCACCTGCTCGAAAATGTCAAATTATATGTCAAGCAACCTTAACCTAAAGTGAGTCATTAGTGGCCGGGGGCTCAGCCGGTCAATAATGTTGTACTGGATTTCATTATGACCCGCTGGTCAATAATGTGATTTGAATTTGGAATCTCACATGCTCAGCTAAATTGGCAGTATAGTACTAACAAACACCCTTTGGTGCCAGAAAGAGGAAAGCTATTCTCGAAATCCTTACTATGCGTGGATGATATTCTCGATTTCCTACAAAATCATAACGACTGCTTCTTCATATCGTTGCCATGTTTTCGAAGACATAATATTGTAAGAATAATTAGATAACTACGAACCATTTTTTAAAAGGAATGGAATAACATTAAAACTGGCATTAATAATAACAAATACCGTACCGCGCCGTAATACCGTAATAGTAATTGGCTGTAACATTAGTTAATTTATTTTAAGTAAACTGCGCTAAGATTGCTGTGGATTTTGTGAATAAATAAATAAATAATAAAACCTATCTATACTACAGTCGATTTATCACATTTTATCAAAAATACTCTATTTTCACGAGCGTCTCCAATGACGTTCTAAATTCAAAATGCATACAGCCAATCATCCAAAACCATTCTACCAGCCCTGCATAAAGCTTAGTTTACACAAACACCACTTCCATGAGAGTGATATCAATAGACACACACGACAAAACCGTAGAAGAGACTTTTTTTTTGAAAATCGAATTGGTCGTCTCTTGGCTACTTATTTGTAGACGCAATAAAGGCACGAATTTTCGTACTATGGCTATTATTTTCTCACAGTAGGTGTAAAAAGTAGAGTATCCTCCTCTGGGCTAAAGGTGTCTTTGCCTTGGGCTAGCTTGAATCCCTCACTGCATTCAGGATTCTTGTATTAACTCCCTCGCTACGCTCGTGAGTAAAACTCTTAACTCCCTCGCTGCGCTCGGGAGTTAAATCCCGAATCCTTCATTGCGCTCGAGATTCAATATGACGCCCGTGACATAAGACACACTTTAGCCCCTCGGTGCATAATCTACTATTAAAATCAAATTGACAGAGTGGCTACAAAACAGTTGCTCCTATAGCCTTAAGGAATTTATAGAACATAGGCGTAGTCGTTAAATAATGAATTAATTGTTATGTATGAGTAATTGGACAGATAATTGTAGGTATATAATAGTAATTTTCATTACTTAAATAATAATTGTTTTTTTTATTTTATTGATATTTTTAATTACAGTTATTGACATTTAAATTTATTTTAATGACATTAGATTTTAAGTATTGACATTTTAATTTTAATCATTAACATTTAAATTTATTGTATTGACATTTATATTTTATTTTTTGTTAATTTTCATAATCGGACAATTTAAAGTACCTACCTATTGAAATGCATGAAAGTTATTTTGGTTTGGTCTGTTTTTTTTATATTTTATTTATTTTAGTGTCGCGTTTGCGTTTTGGGTACGATGTGAAAATTAATGACTATATTGAATGTAATTTGCACGCCTGCTTGCAGGCAGAATACAATAACTTTTAGGCTTTATGATCTTCCCCAAATGAACGATGTATTTTCTTGCAAATAAATATTTGAATTTGAATAATATCACACTATAATCACACTAATATTATAAAGGCGAAAGTTTGAGTGTGTGTGTTTATATGTTTGTTACTTCTTCACGCTCAAACTACCAGACCAATTTTGATAAAATTTGGTATGGAGGTAACTGACACCCTGGATTAACATATAGGCTTTTTATGCCCATATTCCCACGGGATCGAAATATACACACACTAATATTATAAAGGCGAAAGTTTGTGTGTGTTTGTATGTTTGTTACTTCTTCACGCAAAAACTACTGAACGGATTTGGATGAAATGTGGTACACAGATAGTTTATAATAAGGATTAACACATAGGATACTTTTTATTTCGATATTCCTACCTAATCGAAACTTATGCGGGTGAAACCGCGTGGCGCAGTTAGTGAAATAATAACTTGATACCACTACCGTCTCTTTACATATATGAAACATGTAGGTTTGTGAGGAAGCATAAGGAATTATTTAGTAATGCAGATGATTTATATCCTCGTAACCGACGAGACCCCTCCACGCTCGTACTGGATATCCTTCCGAGACTAGCTAAATATAATAAAAGTTGTATATCTATGTGTGTACGTATCTATACTAATTTTATAAAGCTGAAGAGTTTGTTTGTTTGGACGCGGTAATCTCAGGAACTGTTCGTTAGAATTGAAAAATTCTTTTTGTGTTGAATAGTCCATATATGGTGATATGGTGGTGGTGGTATATATGGTGATGTTATATAGCCTATAGGCTATATAACATCACGCTATGATCCTTAGGCGCTGAGCAGCGGGAGACACCGCGGGGAACAGCTAGTATATAATAAGATACCAAGTAATCTCAAGACCTTAAATATGAGATTATTCAGAAATAAATTACATGAATGGTTGTGTGGTCATAGTGTTTAATTGTTTATAGTGTCGAAGACTTCTTTGACAATAAATGTTAAATAAATGCTTGTGAAAAGTAGGTACGCTTATAATTGTTAAGCCAAAACATTATGCTCTTGTTATTTTGTATTTTACCATCTTTTTATACCATGTTTTTAAGCAAATAAAAATATTATTCTACTCTAACATCGTAATCGCGAACAAAAATTCAGCCGCCCCATACTTACGTTTAGGTCGAGTAGGTACCTATTGAAGTGTTCTATGGGACAGTTGATAAATTTTTCGCGATTACGATGTTGGTCCCATGGAGAAAGATGTTCAGTTTGATGGTCTGTACCACACCCTTAAATTTGGCTGGTCTTTGAAAACTATCACTTTATTGTAATTGTACAGACGCCCGCACATCAAGCTACCCGAAACTGTCAAATTTTCCAATCAACTTTGAACCTTATGCTTTAGCGATAAAGTTGAAAATCTATTAAAGAAATTTGACAGCTTGTAGTAGCTTGATGTGCTGGCGTCTGTACTTTAATTATACTTATAAAAATAATTAAACTTTTCAAATTTTTAAAAACATCTTTGACATTTTAATTTGAAGAACTGATGGCCAATTCTCGTAATTTAAAAAGTTCCAAATCTGGTTGCAGTCTCATTTATGCGACAAACAAATGACGAAAACTTGTCAAAATGTAGGGAAATTAGAGGTATTTTTGACAGATTGAGACTGAGATCAGACTGTGAACGGTTCTTAAAATTACGAGAATTGCCCCTCTGTTTCTTTTTTGTAAACGACGAGGTCTCGGCTAAAATTGATCTTTAAAATGTAATCAGAAGGTTTTACCCTGTGCACTTTACCTTAATGACTTAGAATTAAAATATACTAAAAAGTATGTCCAACGAAACACATGACATGAACGCAACTTTAAAAAAATTTGCTCCTCAAATTGAAATATCGGTAAGACTTGATCTCACTCAAGTTTTTTTTGGGGTTGATTCAATGAATTGATTTTAAGGTCTAAACTTTTTTGTTTTTCTTTTGCAGTACCTAAAAAAATTTAAAGCATGACAGCTTATTCAAACAAAAAGATAACTTAAATCTAATATCATTTCACCCAGTAACTCTTTAGCAATCATTCGGAAAAATCCTGGAAAATCTTGTTTGATTTCCTCGTTTAGAATTCAACTTAATGTCATCGAAACATGTTTAAATATCGCACTGCAAATTAACTAATAAGTTAATTTGCACTGCAAATTAACTAATAAGTTAATTTGCAGTGCGATATTTAAACATGTTTCGATGACATTTTGAAAAATATTTCTAAGCAGAAAAAACTTGAAATGCGGTTTTTTTTATAAAAACAACCCAATCAAATAAGTTTGAATAAAATACGTAAAATTATTATTTCTTTACTTTTCCTCTTTTATGGACTTAAGATACAAAATGTGACTTACCTTGGATGGTGATAATAAAACCCACTAGTATTAAAGTTGCGGCGAATTTTGCCATTTCGTATGAATATCTAAGTAACTTGTTCCTCGAGAACACGCGCGGTATGTGTGAATTGTCGCGTCTAAATGCCGCTATCATATGCGTTCAAGTCTTATAAACAAGAATATTTTGCACATAGGTACTGTATCTATGTATGTTTAGCAGGATACTCTTACGCCCTTTGTAACTACAGTTTATACGCCGTGTGTAGGTACGGTCGCCGCGCCAGTGCTGTATGGATCACTATGGAAGCTTGTTCACGGGCACAACCGTGCCGCGTACAAAAGACCTTAAAGGGTCGCAACTCTCATTTGTTTTGATTTCATATTTTAATGTTCATTTTGGCGATCGTCCTTTTTTTGTAAATTCCTTCACAAGATACCTTTTGTTTTGTGGAGAATCCGTTTTGCGTTTTATGATCGGAATTTACCTACTGGTTTTTAATTTTGTTAGCTTTTAACATTATCATTCTGATGTGAGTTTCATAAAGTTTAAGCACCTGTATTGTATATATATTCGTCATTATGATTTTTTTTACCTATTACTTCAGAGAACACGTGTCTTTTATACGATTAAAAGACACGTGTTCTCATAGGTTATAGGTAATACCAGCCCGTATTACCTATGAGAACATGTCATGTGTCTTTTATTCGTATAATTTGTGTCCGCTAGAAATAATCTGACAGCTGACGATTAAATATTATTATTATACTTTGTTTTGCAGACGTAGTTGTCGTCCTTAAATACCTATGTGCTTGCGTGCACTGAACGAAATATGCATAACAATTTTAGGTGATTAGATAAGTTCTATATTCTATGGCCGGGTTTCCACACTTAGTCCTTTAGGAGGACTATTGAGGGATATGGCGGCCGTCCGTGGTTATTCCAACCAGCCCATCTCCCTCCCGAAGTTAACTACATCTCCTGGTCTGTTAAGAACATCTGTGTAAGATCTGAGTGCTCCGAGGGTTTCTATCCTGATCTGGGTGACGCCTGTGAATTCAAATAGTACAGACGCCAGCACATCAAGCTTCCCGAAACTGTAAAATTTTCCCAATCGACTTTGAACCTTATGCTTAGGGATAAAGTTGAAAATCTATTATAGAAATTTGATAGATTGTAGTAGCTTGATGTGTCGTAAAAGGCGACTAAGGGTCGTACCGGAGAATGGGCAGCAGCGTTCTCTTTGCATTCCGTCACCATACTATACTGCGATCGCCAACCCGCCTGCCAAGCGTGGCGATTGGCGATTATGGCAACCCCCCCCCCCCCCCCCCCCCCCCCTTTTGGGGGAGGCCTATGTCCAGCAGTGGACGTCTTTCGGCTGAAATGATGATGATGTACATGCGGGACGGTTTCCTCAGTCTCCAAGCAAATAGAAATGAGAGAAGTAGTAGTACTTACGCACCTACTTTTATTATTGCATTTGGAAATGCATTGTTGTAATAAGTATTTTATCATTATCCTACTGAAAAGGGACAAAGTTCCTCATAAGGTTATCGACGCGAGTTAACAAATGACAAAAATAAAAATGTAGCCGGTAAGGTCAGGGACATTAATTTATCAAATTTACACACTGGCGTTGATTCTGTTGTTAATAAAAACTTTTTTACAAAAAAAACAACCGACTTCCAAAAACACTAAAGTGAAAAATAACTTTAATTTCGGAAGTCGGTGTCTTTGGATTTGTATTTTAGTTTTTAGCCAATTTTTTTTTTTTTTTTTTTTTTTAATTAGTCAGCGCCTGACGCAAATTGACGTATTATAAGTAGCCAATTTTTACCGACTTCACAAAAAGGAGGAGGTACTATGTTCGGATGTTTGTATGTTTTTTTTTTTTTTTTTTTGTATGTTTGTTCATCGATTACTCCGCCAATTGTCGACGGATTTTCAAAATTCTTTTATTGTTCGAAAGTAGATAGTTCTGAGGTGGTCCCATTGTCACCAAGTTAGGATCTGATGATGGGATCTTAGAGAAATCGAGAGCAACCCTCAAATTTTATAGGCTCACTTATTGTTTTTTACCGACTTCACAAAAAGGAGGAGGTACTATGTTCGGCTGTTTGTATGTTTTTTTTTTTTTTTTTTGTATGTTTGTTCATCGAATACTCCGCCAATTGTCGACGGATTTTCAAAATTCTTTTTTTGTTCAAAAGTAGATAATTCTGAGGTGGTCCCATTGTCAAGTTAGGATCTGATGATGGGATCTTAGAGAAATCGAGGGCAACCCTCAAATTTTATAGGCTCACTTATTGTTTTTCGCATATTTTATGAAGTATCTTGTGTATTTGCGTATGGTTGTCACTATCTCAGGTAGCTGGGCTGATGATGGAAGGTACAACTCCTTAACCGTAAGAAGTTACTCGAACAGGCAAGGACTGTTTTAGTAAATAGTTTTGATGTTTGATAGGGCATTTGCCACATTTGGTCTTATGATCATCAAGTTATGACCTGATGCTGCAGTCAGGATAGTCTGCTGAGTACCTAACTCCTCGACAACTAACAGCAGATATATCGTGTTTAGGCTTATTGAAAAGGGCTCGATGTGTGGATAAACGTACTGTTAATGAGGAACACCGAAATACATAGAGACCTGATGCTGAAGCCAGGAGCATCAGAAAAAGTACAAACCTTGAAATTACAGCACCGTAGTCGTGTTTGGGCTCATTTTAAACAGGATTAAATTTTAAGTTCAATGCAATGTTGACATAAGTCTGGCCTGATGCTGCAGCCAGGATTATCAGCATTTAGTCTAAAAACTAATAAATACTTCTTAAAGTGAAATACTTTTGCGAGTTTTTCTTCTGTATAATTATCCTAACAAAGGTTGCCGGTAGTGGCTGGATGAGAGAAGCGGAGGACCGTGAACGTTGGCGCAAACTTGGGGAGGTCTACGTCCAGCAGTGAACTGCAATAGGCTGATGATGATTTATAAAAGCCTCAATCGTTGCATTTCACGCAATGCCTTTTCGTCATGTGGTCTATTTAGCAATTTGGTAGGTTCCAAGTCGCATAATACAATGCCATTTAGCGTCTTTACACGACTAAGCGTAACATAAACTTGGCCCTTAGCAAAATTTTTCTTGCCTAAGTCTATTATTAAAGTAACTTGAGCATTCGCTCTCGGAAATTATGATTTGGTAAAGTGGAGCTGATGATGAAGACCACAAATTGCCATCGGAACTACTCAATGACAAATATTTCATGGGTTGCGATTCGATTACTTGAATATAGCTGCTAAGCAATTTATGCTCATTACAATGCGTATGGTGAAGTGGAGCTGATGGTGACTTCTCAATCAGCTCCAGTTCTCCTGGTTCTTACTAGGAGAACTCTTCAACAGTTAACGTCCCTGCATCGGGAAAAGCAATATTTTATAAAAGGTGATAAGCAGTTGACATTAGGCTATTATAACTTAGATAAATTACAAACTGACCCGCTAAAAAGTGAAAAATAAAAACTTTTTTACAAAAAACTTTTTATTGGCTGATGATGATTTATAAAAGCCTCAATCGTTGCATTTCACGCAATGCCTTTTCGTCATGTGGTCTATTTAGCAATTTGGTAGGTTCCAAGTCGCACAATACAATGTCATACAGCGTCTTTACACGATTAAGCGTAACATAAACTTGGCCCTTAGCAAAAATTTTCTTGCCTAAGTCTATTATTAAAGTAACTTGAGCATTTGCTCTCGGAAATTATGATTTGGTAAAGTGGAGCTGATGATGAAGACCACAAATGACACTACTCAATGATGTTAGGTGTGTAAGGGCAATAAAGTAGAATAGAACACTTTGATATGATTCATTATTTATTAATACAAGTTAACATAGTTACCGCACAGTTCTTGTACAAGGTGACAGAGAGAGAAGAGGGAGGAGTTACCAGAGATCACACACTTATACTTATAACATTACAAGTTTTGGCTATTAGGTAATTTATCCCTAACACCCCCTCTCAATATTTAGTTTAAATATTGCTTACAATGTTATCTTCAGTTTACTTAGAAAATAATTATGTTTTACTGATAACAATGGCTTAGTAAAAATATCTGCAACATTTTCATTGGATGACACATATGCAATTTTAAACATATTTTTATTTATACAATCTTTAATAAAGTGAAATTTTATGTCTATGTGTTTTGTTCGTTTACCATTTTCGTTACATTTAATCATTTGTATGGCACTTTGGTTATCTGTCAAAAGGTATGTATCTGTGTGACAATTAAAATTTGTAAGTATACCTTTTAGATATAGTAGTTCAGAAGATACCATTGCGGCTGCTACATACTCCGCCTCTGCTGAAGATAAAGACACTGTTTGTTGCTTTTTAGAGAACCATGAGACTAAATTATTATTATGATAAATAGCACAACCACTTACACTCTTCCTGTCTTCTTTGTCACTCGCCCAATCGGCGTCGGCGTAAGCAACTAGAGATGTTTGTTTGTCTTCAGACTTCGTATATGTTAGGTACTTACTTGAAGTTTGCTTTAGGTATCTTAACACCCTCTTTGCTGCTGTCCACAAAGTTTTAGTTGGCTTATCTAAATACTTACTGAGATATGATGTAGTGAAAGTAATATCAGGTCTTGAAGTAGTAGAAATATAAGTTAAACAACCTATTAATTCACGATATGGTACATGGGTTATAATTTCCTCATCTGTTATTGACATTCCATGTTCCATAGGCGTCTGTACACCTTTACAATCTTGCATTTCAAACTTTTGTAAAACCTTTTATATTAATTTTTGTTGACTTATCTGAAGTTTTCCTTTTTCTCTGACAATTTCCATTCCAAGATACTCTCTTATTTCTCCTAAGTCTCTTAATTTAAATTCCTCTTTTAGTTTTTCTATGATTTCCAAAGTTTCTTTAGCTTTTCCTATAATCAAAATATCATCAACCCATATTAGAAGTAAAGTTTTATCTTTGATGTATAAACAAAAATCATATTTTGATTGTTCATATCCTTGTTTGGTGATATATTTGTGAAATCTGTCATTCCAACATTTTGGAGCCTCTCTAAGACCATATAAGGCTTTATTGAGCTTTAACACTTTTCCTTTTTTGACTGATACTCCTTCTGGTGGTTTTATAAATATATCATCATTCAGTTGACCATTTAAAAAAGCTGTTGGCACATCCAACTGTTTCATTGGTAGATTTTCTTGTACTGCGTAGCTGAACATTATTCGAATTGTAGACATTCTTGCTACTGGTGAGTACACATTGTATACATTATTTATTTGAAATCCTTTGGCCACTAATCTAGCCTTTTTCTTCCCATCTTGTTTCGTTCGGAATACCCATCTTGTATCAATAGCTTTTTCGCTTTTTGGTAGATCTGCTTCTATCCAGGTATCCAATTCTTCCAGTGATTTGAGTTCGACTTCTATTGCTTTCTTCCAATCTTCTCCTTTGTTTATAGCTTGTTCGTATGTTAATGGATCTGAGTCCACTAGCAAACAGTATGCTATGTTTGATATATCTTCTTGATCTTCTAGATTATAATCTTGTAGATATTGAGGTAACTTTTTGTTTCTTTCTGATTTTCTTAAACTTTGCTGTTCATGTGTATTTGTTTGAACTTCTGCAATTTCATGTTCCTCTCTATTTGTTTCAGATTCTTGTTCTTGTCTATTAATTTCAAGATGTTTTTCATTATTTGTTTTTACATTTCTCTCTTGTTTTTCTTCTTCATCTTCTTCTTGCTCATAATATTTCACTTCTTCTTTATTTTCTTTGTAGCTTATATCATCTTCGTTCATTCTTACATCACGTGATACTAATATTTCATTTGTTTCAGGGTTCCAGAGGCGATATCCATTAGGGGAATATCCTACCATATATGTTTCTTTTGCTCTTTGATCGAGTTTATCTCCTTTCGGCATTGTTACTACCCATGACTTACTTCCGAATACTCTTAATTTTGATAAGTCCTTTTTACCATACATTAATTCTGCAGGAGTTCTATAGTTTATAGCAGATGATGGACAACGATTTAGCTGATAGGTAGAACATGCTATGGCTTCACACCATAAATGCTTTGGAAGTCCAGTTTCCAATAGTAGTGTGCGAGTTCTGTTATACAGGGTACGGTTCATTCGCTCCGATACTCCGTTTTGTTGAGGCGAATAAGGTTGAGTATATTGAATTATTATACCTTTTTGTTTACAAAAATTCTCTAATATATGATTTTTAAATTCACGACCATTATCACACCTAATATTTTTAATTTTAGTGTTTGTTTGTGTTTCAAATTTTATTATATAATCTATGACATTTTGGGTTGCCTCACTTTTATTTTTCAATACAAATGTTACACAAAAATGTGAATAATCATCTATAATTACCTGATAATATAACTCACCATTAATCCCAGGTATTCGACACGGTCCAGCAATATCTGTATGTATTAACTCACCTACACATGTTGATCTCGGTCTGGTTACAGGGACAAAGGGTAACCTTGTTGATTTACCTAACATGCAGGGTGTACACGGTGTGTCACTGACTGGTAATCCCATACTGTGTAGACTTCTTCTATTTAAATGACCAAGCCTTTTATGCCACAAATCTTTTGAAAATAAGGTGCTATTACATGAAACACTGAAACATACCTCCAATTTCAATTTGAACAATTTACCTTCGAGCATTCCTTTTACATAGCTTTTAGCATTTTTCTTTTGAATAATTACATTATTTCTATTAAAATTCACATTATAATTTAGGTTCACCAATTGTTTTACTGAAAGTAGATTAAAACTTAATTTTTGTACAATTAATGCTTCTAAATTAATTTCAGAATTTCTATAACACATTTTAATAGATCCTTTCTTTTCAGTTAAAATATAATCACCATTTGCAACATATATTTTCAATGGAGTTTGAAGTTTTTGAATATTAAACATGTATTTTTCATATTTTTCATTAATCAAATGCTCTGTACAACCCGAGTCTATAATCCAATCAATCTCAATTGGGTTCAAATTTGTCTTAACATAGTGACAATTATTGTCCTCACTGACATTATTATTGTAATTAATAGTTGAAATAAAAGTAAACGCGCTTTGACTTACAGCTACGTTAGTTTCTGATGACTTCTCCTGACTGGGATGCTGTTGAGGTTGCGACCCACGGTGACCTCGATATCCTCTGCCTCGTGCTCTTCCTCTATGGGGACCCCGATTTGATCTACAGTATTTTGCTGTGTGCCCTTGTCTGTTACATACGTTACAAGTGTAGAAAGCTGTTTCATTATTTGTAGTACTACAGTTTTTCTCAGAGATTTTCAATTCTTCATCTAGGAGACGCTGTTTCACAAAATCTAATTTTAGGTCTGTAGTGATGCCAGACATATCACTGTTACACTCAATGGCTGTTATTACAGTATCGTATTTAGTATCTAGACCCGTCAACAAGCAAGCAATTTTATCTCTGTCGCTTAGTTTTTCTTGATTGCATTCAAGTTCCCTTACAATAGTTTCAAACTTTTCAAAGTAGTCTTCTAATTTTTCATCGGATTTTTGTTTCAAGTTTAGTAGTTTTCTTCTTAGGTGTATTATTGAAATGATACTTTTTCTTTCGAACGTATTTTTGAGGATGTTCATCATGTCTTTTGCGGTTTCGCATGACTTTATTATGTTCAAGTATTTATCTGGAACGCATTGAACGATTGTGCTTTTTGCTTTAGCATTTGCTTTCATGAAATCTTCGTCTTCATGTTTTATTTTTGATTCATCCATTGTTATGGTATGCAATAATTGTTTTTCGTCCAGTATGCATTGAACTCTGAATATCCAATTGTTGAAGTTATCTGGTTTCAATTGGGGAAATTTTTCTTGAACGGAAGCCATTTTTGTTCGTGCACGTTTCTAAGTTTATGTTAGTTTTTATTTTGTTCTTGCTTAGCCCTCACTTTATTTATTTGAATAGCCCATAACCTGTTAGGTGTGTAAGGGCAATAAAGTAGAATAGAACACTTTGATATGATTCATTATTTATTAATACAAGTTAACATAGTTACCGCACAGTTCTTGTACAAGGTGACAGAGAGAGAAGAGGGAGGAGTTACCAGAGATCACACACTTATACTTATAACATTACAAGTTTTGGCTATTAGGTAATTTATCCCTAACAAATGACAAATATTTCACGGGTTGCGATTCGATTACTTTAATATGGCTGCTAAGCAATTTATGCTCATTACAATGCGTATGGTGAAGTGGAGCTGATGGTGACTTCTCAATCAGCTCCAGTTCTCCTGGTTCTTACTAGGAGAGCTCCTCAACAATTAACGTCCATGCATCGGGAAAAGCAATATTTTGTAAAATGTGATAAGCAGTTGACATTAGGCTATTATAACTTAGATACATTACAAACTGACCCGCTAAAAAGTGAAAAATAAAAACTTTTTTACAAAAAAACAACCGACTTCCAAAAACACTATAAATAAAGAGAAAAATAACTTTAATTTCGGAAGTCGGTGGCAAAAACTAAAATACAAATCCAAAGACACCGACTTCCGAAATTAAAGTTATTTTTCTCTTTATTTATAGTGTTTTTGGAAGTCGGTTGTTTTTTTGTAAAAAAGTTTTTTTTTATCTATTTTGGAGTTTTCTATATCTTAATTTGACAGGACTAAACCAATATTTATCTTCTGTCCTTTTCTTAACGAAATAGAAAGAAAAAGAGAGTTTTTCCCGGTGGACAGATTGATGGTTAGACTAGTCTATCCAACGAGATTTTTTTGTTCCCGTTGGTCAAATTTAGTTTAGTTTGTGAACATCAGAATCGGCGCCATTACCTACAATTAATACGTAACTAATATTTTTGTAAAAATATAATTTAAAAGAGTAGAAGAGTATTCCAAAGAGTTTCTTGCCCGTTCTTCTCCATAGGTACCTACGCTTTGGAATGGGCAACTAGCTTCATATTTTCTAACTGGCCGATTTCTTGACAATTCAAAAGTGCCTGTAAATGGTTTAATTGAAATAAATGCTTTGAGTTTGAGGTCAATTTACGGTGCCATAGCCATTTCATACAACTGCCGAAGATGTTATTTGTATAAAACACACTAATTCCATGGATATTTGTGACTAGAATAAACGGACAATTGAACTTGATAGTCACTTTGATAATGAATTGATTTCCTGACAAGGCAGATGTGAGTAGAAACGCCGTCGCGCCGGGAGGGGACGCCCTCGAAGGACATGCATGTATACAATAATGACCTTATTGACCTTAGTTATATTCTTCAGAAAGGTCTGGTGTTTTGTACAGACGCCACATCAAGCTACTACAATCTGTCAAATTTCTTTAATAGATTTTCTACTTTCTTGCTCAAGCATAAGGTTCAAAATTGATTGGGAAAATTTGACAGTTTCGGGTAGCTTGATGTGCTGGCGTCTGTAGTCGCCACCGCCATGCATGTATGATTTGAAGGCCAAATCCCGTAATTAAAAACGTTCAACATCTAGTCGCAATCTCATCTCAGCGACAACCAATGTCAAAAACTTGTCAAAATGTAGTTAAATTAGAGTAGAGGTATTTTTGACAGATTGAGACTGAGTTCAGACTGTGAACGTTCTTAAAATTACGAGAATTGCCCCCCTGATGTATGAACGTCACGAGGCAAAAGGAGTATAAAGGTGCTGACACACATACTCATTACTAGCATGCTCAAACCAATCGGAGCACGCGAAACTCACGTGACTTTGATTTTCGCGTGCTCCGATTGGTTTGAGCATGCTAGTAATGAGCATGTGTGTACCAGTACCTTTAAGGATCGTTCTGTAGTTTCTGCCTTCCCCCAAGTTCCCATGGTGTAAGTTTATAATAATAATAATATTTTATTTCGAGCAACAAGACTCATAGTGTTAGTAACAATATTTTCAACACACTTGCTCGTAAAGTGGCTCTTATTGAACCGCTTTTAGGTCCATAATGCAGTGTATTAAAAACGCGTGCTTTTTCTTTACTTTAATCCACATGTACTTTATTTCCACAGATAACTATTTACTAGTCGGAGATGCGCGCTTTTTTAATCTCATCAATTCACTTTTTTTTTAATAGTCTGTATTGTCCTTGGTCCCAAAATTAACTAATATTTATTTACCTTAAGGTGAATGCGCAGTGGTGGGAAAAAATCTAACTAGAAAGATTCTATTCTAATGACTATAATTCTGTAAATACATATACAGAGCGTTAGGTTAAACGAGGGACATACTTTGAGGGGAGTTAGTACTCATGAAAATGAGCAACTTTTACTATGGGGCCGAACCTGAAATCGCAAAAAAAAAATCAGCTGTTCAGTAGATTTTGACGAGCTATGCGAACATAAATGTAGGGAACGGCTGATTTTTTTTCGCGATTTCAGGGTTAATCCCATATTAAAAGTTGTTCATTTTCATGAGTACTAACTCCCCTCAAAGTATGTCCCTCGTTTAACCTAACGCTCTGTATATTATAGTCGCGAATCATATTTGATCAAGATGCAACCTGATACTGACCTGCAAATTACAAAAAACGTAAGAAAATTTGAAAAACCTAAAATTGTCCGTGGTCCCTCCCCGAAACCAAACGGATAAGACTCTGACTGGCGTTCTATCATTGCGGATTCTCACTGAACTAATGTAGGTATATTTCTCTATGCCAATCTGGGGGCACAGGAGTGCCCCCGCCAAGACGAGTCAAGCGAAGCGCAAGGGCACTACCTACCTTTTCTCGAAGCACTTCGTCGTATTTTTGAACCCTCTTAACTTGGCTTTGGATTACACCAGATAAACAAAATTTTGGGGATATGATGTCAGTGGTTGACTTATTAAACCTATAAAGTTTCAATTGCATAGCTCTTATACTTTAGATTTTATTGATATCTAAAATACCCCGATTTCGTCACTGACTCACTGACTGATGATCATCAATATTCTTAAGGAGCTTCCTGAAGTCCTAGAAAGCTGAAATTCGGTATGTAAGCTAGTAATAGTACACAAACAACAAAAAAATCTTAAAACTTGAAACTTTTACCCCCCAATCCCTTAAACTAGGGGGGGAAAGTTTGTATGAGACTTCCGTAAATTTTGATGCTAGAGGTCTGAAAATTAATATAGGGGGTCCTTGTTATAAATAAACCCCAAAAAAGAAAGAAAAAATCAACAACAGAAAAAATACTCGTATAAATATCATAAGCAACAAACAAAAAGAAATGAAATCCCACAAAAACATCCCACAAAAACATTTCATGTTAAATGTTGCCAAGACGAGACCATGTAGCTCGCACTGTCAAAAAGTAATCAGATCTCATGTAGAGCCAAGCTTCTAACTCTATACGCCCTAACTCTACAAGGCCTAACTTCTAACCTAACCTTAGTCAAAATATATGGCTTGGCCATTTCGCTAAATTCACATGAGCGTAAGGTGAAAAACTCTCATACTGTTAATGGTTCTTGTAGTAACGAAACAGCCAAGCCATATATTTTGACTAAGGTGTAGAGTTTGCGAAGTTAGGCCTTGTAGAGTTAGGGCGTGTAGAGTTAGAAGCTTGGCTCTACATGAGATCTGATTACTTTTTGACAGTGCGAGCTACATGGTCTCGTCTTGGCAACATTTAACATTAAATGTTTTTGTGGGATTTCATTTCTTTTTGTAAGTTGCTTATGATATTTATACGAGTACTTTTTCTGTTGTTCATTTTTTCTTTCTTTTTTTGGGGTTTATTTATAACAAGGACCCCCTATATAAATTTTCAGACCTCTAGCATCAAAATTTACGGAAGTCTCATAAAAACTTTCCCCCCCTAGTTTAAGGGGTTGGCGGGTAAAAGTTTCAAGTTTTAAGATTTTGTTGTTGTTTGTGTACTATTACTAGCTTACATATCGAAATTCAGCTTTCTAGGACTTCAGGAAGAACCTTAAGAATATTGATGATCATCAGTCAGTGAGTCAGTGACGAAATCGGGGTATTTTAGAAATAAATAAAATCTAAAGTATAAGAGCTATGCAATTGAAACTTTATAGGTTTAATAAGTCAACCACTGACATCATATCCCGAAAATTTTGTTTATCTGGTATATTCAAAAGCCAAGTTAAGAGGGTTCAAAAATACGACGAAGTGTTTCGAGAAAAGGTAGGTAGTGCCCTTGCGCTTCGCTTGGCTCGTCTTGGCGGGGGCACTCCCGTGCCCCCAGATTTCATGTTAAATGTTGCCAAGACGAGACCATGTAGCTCGCACTGTCAAAAAGTAATCAGATCTCATGTAGAGCCAAGCTTCTAACTCTACACGCCCTAACTCTACAAGGCCTAACTTCGCAAACTCTACACCTTAGTCAAAATATATGGCTTGGCCATTTCGCTACATTCACATGAGCGTAAGGTGAAAAACTCTCATACTGTTAATGGTTCTTGTAGTAACGAAACGGCCAAACCATATATTTTGACTAAGGTGTAGAGTTTGCGAAGTTAGGCCTTGTAGAGTTAGGGCGTGTAGAGTTAGAAGCTTGGCTCTACATGAGATCTGATTACTTTTTGACAGTGCGAGCTACATGGTCTCGTCTTGGCAACATTTAACATGAAATGTTTTTGTGGGATAGTACTTTCTAATTCCATACTAATTAAACTACAATTGTTTTTTTTTTTTACAATTTTTTTTACATGCTCTGTGGTCAGTGCTTTTATTTACACTTGCGCGCGCATTGCTAGTGCTGGCTATGCGGAAAGACAAAACCAGCGCGCCATTTTCCATACAAGTTAATATTTAACAATACAAGTCTGTTTTTTTCCTCGCAAGTGTGTTGAAAAACGTCGTATGAAAAGCGTGTGCATCGATCATTAGACTCTCGGCTTTCTTATCGCACTCGCCTGCGGCTCGCGCGAATAATATCGCCTCGAGCATAATGATCAACAAAGCACACATGTATCATAATGTACTATTTATTATACTTACAAACTACGTTAGTAATACACTTACAAAGACAAAAACAAAACCAAAAACAGAAAACATATTGTGACATCACTGTTGCACGGTGGTTATGCCTATAACCGAAATCTTGCAGCAATGATTCACAAACGCACAATCAATCCTGCTTGCTATCATAGACAAGATGCTGTTGGCGCTGCCTCGCACCCTACGGTCCAAGGATGAAGCATCACCGTGTAGAAACAGTCCACGTGAGCTTCAGCGAACATCCCTGATGCGCTGCAGTACCGGGGCAACCTTATCAACACCCTGAATGCATTATTGTATTGGACGCGAAGGGCGCCGTATGATTGTGAATGTATGAATGTAATTTCCCTGACTTTACCTACTAAATAAAATTTTATTGTTTATTACAATGTTATTGAACTGAAAGGGCAGTCTGCCTCTTCTAACTAGTTTATCGATGACAGCTAGAGATCTAAGCAAGGATGGCAGGCTAAGGTCCTTGTAAGACCTTGTGGAACTGGCTTGACTACTACAAGGGTCAGGTTTAGTATCAATGAACGATCAAGAATGATGATGACTTGTATGATGTTCCTATGACTGGCCCGTTGGTCTAGTGGTTAGTGGCCCTGACTGCTATGCCGGAGGTCGTGGGTTCGATTCCCACCCAGGACAAATGTTTGTGTGATGAGCATGATCATTTGTTCTGTGTCTGGGTGTAATTTATCTATAATATGTATGTATTTAGAAATATATAAGTATGTTTATCAGTTGTCTAGTACCCATAACACAAGCTCTGCTTAGCTTGGGACTAGACGGCGTTGTGTGATAGTTGTCGAATATATTATTATATTATTATATTATATTATTATGATCACTAATTGCCTACTTGGTCCTTTTTAGGGTTCCGTAGCCCAATGGCAAAAAACGGAACCCTTATAGATTCGTCATCATCAAGAACTATACTGTTGAATCTTGGTAAGTAGATGTATTCTGTGAACCGCATTAAGATTTTCACACAAAAATAGAAAAAACCACTAAATTTTGGGGGTTCCCCATACTTAGAACTGAAACTCAAAATTTTGTTTTTCTTCAAACCCATACGTGTGGGGTGGGGTGTCCATGGATAAGTCTTCAAATATGATATTGAGGTTTCTAATATCATTTTTTTTCTAAACTGAATAGTTTGTGCGAGAGGCACATCCAAAGTGGTAAAATGAGTGTCCCCCCCCCTGTAACTTCTAAAATAAGAGAATGATAAAACAAAAAAAAATATACGAAGTACATTACCATGTAATCTTCCACCGAAAATTGGTTTGAACGAGAAGTGTAAGTAGTTTTTTTTTTAATACGTCATAAATCGTAAACCACATCATTCAATCAACTCAAATATAAAAAAAAAAACATTTAATTTCATAAACATAAACCTACCCGGATGTTACGGAACCCTCGGTGCGCAAGTCCGACTCGCTCTTGCCCGGTTTTTTCTGTTTATATGTACCTAGATTTTCCTTATTACCTACCACAAATTCTTGTTGATGAGTTGTTTAGGATTAACAACTGTTGAACATGTGTTTTGTATGGAATTTTACGTTAGACTGACATTTAGACACGAGTTGAACATGTATATAGTGTCTTAAGTTTTTATGGATGGACCTTCCAATTTTTAGGGTTCTGTAGTCAACTAGGAACCCTTATAGTTTCGCCATGTCTGTCTGTCCGTCCGTCTGTCTGTCTGTCCGTCCTCGCTTAATCTCTGTGACCGTTAGAACTAGAAACCTGAAATTTTGTAGGAGTACGTATATCAGTTACGCCGACAAAGTGGTAAAATAAAATTTTGGAAAATATTTTTTTTTAGGGTAGCTCCCCTACATGTGAAGTGGGGATGAATATTTTTTTCATCATCTACCCCATCGTGTGGGGTATCGTTAAATAGGTCTTCTAAAATGGTTTAGGGGTTGCTAAAATTATTTTTTGATTTAATGCTCCATTTACGAAATATTAAAGTTTAAAGTGCAAATTTTTGTTCCAGTAGAGCGTCCCCCCCCACTAAAAGCTAAACTACTGGCTTGAAAAATCTGGATAAATTCTCGATGATAGTGCATGTCATGAACTTTAAAGGAAAAGTATAGCGGTTAAGATAACTTTATTAGTTTAGCACTAATAGTCGTTGAACTTGGGTGTTGGATAATTTTGTACCAAATACAAAATCCTTAGCATTAATCCTTTAAAGTGACTAAGATGAAGCAGTTGCTTGTTTATAATGGGTAAAGACTTGCATTGAAAACCAAAATATGTTTTTTTTTACCTATTCAGAATAAAGAACAACAGAATCGTACTACATTGTGATAACGGGCTACTACGGAACCCTACACTGTGCGTGGCCCGACACGCACTTGGCCTGTTTTTAACTTTTGGCTGGGCTTTTAAATTCAGATAATCATGATGACCGATGAATTGATTACGCAAGGAAAATCAAAGGGGCTGGTTTTGTGAACGCATCAATATTAAGGAGGAGTCGTGGTCACTCGCAGTGTACAGACGTGCTCGTTAGCAATATTTAATAATTACCAACTTTAATAGTAGTGACCTCCTTTAGAGCATTATCAACGTAATGCAACTGTAGTTTTGCTTAGTGTGTAGTTTCAGTGTATAATGGACACGAACCATTGAACTTGAAAAATATAAAATGGATAACAGCCCCTTTAATCCAAGAGGGCCAGTGCACCCCTCCGCCTTCCCGTCGAAGACGACGACGCAGAACCCAGCCCTTGAGTCGGTCACGGTTGATGTTATTTCAACGCCCGAGATTCAAAAATGGATGTAAACCGTCGAACAGCACTTAAATGAAGTTTGCTCTATTGCCGCGGATGGCAAACTTAACTCGGAGCAGAAACTGAAAATTTCTTCTCTGTGCCGTAAAGTAGGATCTGGAACCTCACAAATGGCAGTTCTATACCAGTCGCTGAAGCAGAAAGCCATTCACGCGTATAACGCGGTTGGTGCCCTTCAGCAAAAGCGCGACCTGACGGAACATATTTCGGAGCTCAAGCAGACAATTAAAGACTCTGGTTCTGCGGGAAATGTTTCGTTTGCCGATATGGTGAAGAAGGGACCAAACAATCTAAGCTCTGTAGCTATTTATCCCAACGATAAATTAAACTCAAGTGATGAAACCAAAGACCTCGTGCAAATCATTCGCCCTGATCAAATGAAGCTGCATGTACGTGGTGTCCGAAAGACTAAAAATGGAGGCGTTATTATTAGTACAGAGACGAAACATGATGCTGACAAACTCAAGCACGCAGTCGAGCTCTCTACATCTGGACTTACCGCCGACGAACCAAACAAGCGCAAACCTCGGATCGTGGTTGTAGGTGTGCCGACTACTTTGGCTGAAACTGAAGTCTTCAGGTGCATTTATGAACAGAACGTAGCCGATAAGTTTCCAGCAATGCCTATGGAGTCCTTTTTGAGCGTAATTAAATTAAGCCACAAATCTGGGAACGTACGTCATTGAAGTTACAGCCAATATACGTAAAGCCCTATTATCACAATCAAGGCTTTTTATAAATTGGACGTCATGCCCTGTCAGGGACTTCACCTTGGTCACAAGATGCTACAAATACCAACAATATGGTCATGCAACAACGTGCAGAGAGCTAAAATCTACGTGTTGTCACTGCGGTGAAGAAGGACACTCGATGTCAGAGTGCGCAAACAAAGCTGACACACGGAAATGTGCGACTTGCTCACGCTTTAAAAAGCCCAATAACCACAATACGGGAGATGCTGAGTACCCTGCTAGGAAAATAGCGGAATACAGATACATCAACTCTATCGACTACGAGGGCGCCTAGAGCGTCATACTTAAGGCCAGAATTCCGGGTTTACTGCCTGCTGCTGACTCAACAAAACACTGCACTGGCCTACAAACCCTCGATTTTGTTGATGTTTAATCACTTAAGTCGCCCCAGCAAAAATTGAGAAAACACAATGCCTCGAACGTGATTTAACTTTGTGCAACTTTAACCCACTTAGCAATTTCTGCTGACTCAAAATCGTATCATATGTGTTTAGCTAAGTTTTAAAGTGCCAGAAAGTATTTTACGCTGACTCAACAATTCGTATACAATAAGACTTTTTGTTATTTTGATGTATAAGGTAAATAGTATCCCACAAAAACATTTCATGTTAAATGTTGCCAAGACGAGACCATGTAGCTCGCACTGTCAAAAAGTAATCAGATCTCATGTAGAGCCAAGCTTCTAACTCTACACGCCCTAACTCTACAAGGCCTGACTTCGCAAACTCTACACCTTAGTCAAAATATCTGGTTTGGCCGTTTCGTTACTACAAGAACCATTAACAGTATGAGAGTTTTTCACCTTACGCTCATGTGAATGTAGCGAAATGGCCAAGCCATATTATTTTGACTAAGGTGTAGAGTTTGCGAAGTCAGGCCTTGTAGAGTTAGGGCGTGTAGAGTTAGAAGCTTGGCTCTACATGAGATCTGATTACTTTTTGACAGTGCGAGCAACATGGTCTCGTCTTGGCAACATTTAACATGAAATGTTTTTGTGGGATTTCATTTCTTTTTGTAAGTTGCTTATGATATTTATACGAGTATTTTTGCTGTTGTTCATTTTTTCTTTCTTTTTTTGGGGTTTATTTATAACAAGGACCCCCTATATAAATTTTCAGACCTCTAGCATCAAAATTTACGGATTTTTTTTTTTATGGGGGGGGGTAAAAGTTTCAAGTTTTAATATTTTTTGTTGTTTGTGTACTATTACTAGCTTACATACCAAATTTCAGCTTTCTAGGACTTCAGGAAGTACCTTAAGAATTTTGATGATCATCAGTCAGTGAGTCTGTGACGAAATCGGGGTATTTTAGATATCAATAAAATCTAAAGTATAAGAGCTATGCAATTGAAACTTTATAGGTTTAATAAGTCAACCACTGGCATCATATTCCGAAAATTTTGTTTATCTGGTATAATCCAAACCCAAGTTAAGAGGGTTCAAAAATACGACGAAGTGCTTCGAGAAAAGGTAGGTAGTGCCCTTGCGCTTCGCTTGGCTGGTCTTGGCGGGGGCACTCCCGTGCCCCCAGATTTAAATAAACTAGATTCTATATAAAATAATGAGTTAAGTAGTATAATTTTGTCATTATTTCAAGATTTCTAATGTTAAGTATTGTTAAGAATTTTATAGTCCTACAATTACCATTAAGTATGCTCATGCCGCCTGTGATACAGGTTTATCCTAGTACAGGCATCTAACATTAAGTATTATACCTTTGTAAATAATTTCTAAGACTTTATGTAATAATTTTACCAATTTTAATACTGAATAAAACATTATTATATTATTATTATTAAGTAGACTTAAATGTTCACGAAATCTGGCTTTCCCTTTTAATTTGTTAGATCATGCGTTTAGTGTTTCTAGGTAAGTATTGCGTCCATAGAACTTATACATTTTGATTCCCTCGAATTTTCGCCTAGGATTGGGTGCTTCGTCGTTTCAGCCGATAGACGTCCACTGCTGGACATAGCCCTCCCCCAATTTTGGGAGGGTTTGCCATAATCGCCACGCTTGGCAGGCGGGTTGGCGATCGCAGTATGGTAAGATGGTGGAATACATAGAGAACGCTGCTGCCCATTCTCCGGTACGATTCTTAGTCGCCTTTTACGACACCCACGGGAAGTAAGGGGTGGTGGTATTCTTTAAGTCCGGCACCACACAGACTTGGGTTGGGTGCTTAGTTGGTGCAAATGGTATCATCGTAGTTTTGTTACGGAACTACCGAAAAGGTCGGATAAGAGTGACACTGGCTGGTGATAGCCACTTTAGCAGGGCGTCGTAACGATGGTTGCGTGACGGCTGTCGTCTGTTGACAGAAATGGTGTCAGGGGAGCCGCGGCTGTCGTACCACGTCAACGGCGAACTGCTATATTCCGGCACACACCTGATGATATTGAAACTGCTGAACCACTAATACGATGACTACTTCTGGGAAAGGCTATCCTGCGCCGTTAAGAATTTGAGTTCCAATTTTTCATAGAGTTTCATGATAATGCTCAGAGCCGTAAGAGCTTTCTCCGCTATACACACGCCATCCGAGACCAACCGCCTAATTTGAAGGGAGAGTTGTGGAAAAAACAGCACCCGCGGGTTGGGTCTTATATCGAGTCGCCTGAATCTGAGTTAAGTGTAGATATGGGAGGGTTTAGGGGGATCGTACTAAGCAATAAAATGTATTTTTTGCTGCCGGAGACGCGCCAAAATATTTTAATTATTATTTAAAAAATCTTGGGAAATCTTACAAAGCATAAGAAGGAACGTAATTTTGATACATTTCGTAGCGATTTCGATACTGCGTTTATCGAAATGCGTGAAAAGAAACCATTTTCCCCGCGTTCCGAATTGAGTCAAAAACGTTTATATCGCGAATCCAACCTAATAGTCACAAAATATAAGGACTATTGAGTACTAAATTGTGACGTTGCGCGTTGGTAGGATTCGCGATATAATCGCTTTTGACGCAATTCGGAAAGCGGGGTTTGTTTACATTGACAAATACTTTTGTTTGGCCTTCGTTTTGTCATTCCGTTGCTCTCGAGTTTACGTGTGAATTTTATATTTTGCTATAATTATTAGCTCCCCGCACCCTAATGAGTGACAGATCGTAACCAAAGCACACAGACTTTTGTTGGTTAGGTTAAGTTAGATAGCGCGAACCGAGCGAGCGAAGCGAGTTGTGTAGGTTAGGTTAGGTTAGAACAGTGACCACTAAGCGCGAGCCGAGCGAGCGTAGCGAGCGTGCCGCGGCAGCGGCCGGCGAAGCGCCAGAAAGTAACTACCTCCCCGTACCCTAATGAGTGACAGATCCTACCCAGAGCACACAGACTTGTGTTGGTTAGGTTAGAAGGTTATGTTCAAAGTGGAATAATAGAAAAACTACGCATCTCCGGCAGGGCAGGAGTGGGGGGGGGGTGAAACAGGGCGCCCCCCCCAACTCCCCTCCACCCCTCCCATCTTCGTACGGAGGCGACTTGATATAAGACTTTAACCCCACTTCTGTGCTCGCAACCGGCGGATTCCTGCGGTCTTCACAAGGTCATCGGGCCGCCTTCCAACGCTACGTTTTCCGGTACGCGGTCGCCGCTCCTGAACCTTTCGGCGCGAACGACCATCTATTCTGCGAGCAATGTGCCCTGCCCTCTGCCAAGTAGGTCAATACAAACACAGTCTAGCTAATTGGGAGATCATAGAGCCCTCCTAAATGGGGTTTATTGGTTATTGTTATAAGTACTGTCTAGTCTACATGACTACATGTAAACTATTATTGTCCTGTCTTCCTCTATAGCTATAAGTATGATATAGCGAATGTCGAAACAATAGGCTTCTACGTCACAGTGTAATAGGTTTTACGTCACACTATGTGGTGTTGTTACTAATAGCCTAATTAGCTATTTTGGTGTTTCTTTATCATCATCATCAGCCTAGCCTTTTCCCAACTATATTGGGGTCGGCTTCCTGACTAATCGGATGC
Source organism: Mesoligia furuncula (assembly GCA_916614155.1). Lineage (NCBI taxonomy): Eukaryota > Metazoa > Arthropoda > Insecta > Lepidoptera > Noctuidae > Mesoligia > Mesoligia furuncula. The sequence continues at coordinate 9,051,466 of OU744794.1, forward strand.
AGCTGAATACCAGTATTTTGCATGGGGCGACTGCCTATCTGACCTCCACAACCCAGCTATTGGGTAATACGATATCCCTTGGTACGGTTGTCAGACTTTAGGCCTTCTGACTACCAGTAACGACTGTCAAAGATCCACGAATGACAGCCGGGAACAACGGCTTTACGTGTTTTCCGAGGCACCCCTCCGTGCCTCGGTATATTAAGATGGCCACCCACCCACAGACCAACCGCGGCAAGCGTAGCTTAACCTGATCGATCGACCTGTGCGTCTGTTATTATTTAGCCACGGGCCCCTCTGAGATATTTTATGTATACTGAAAAACAGAAAATCATTATGTAAGATTTCTTAAGCCTTTCAGTAGATGATGCAAGGTGGAGATGGACAAGTTTGGTAGGAGTGGTAAGTGGGGTAGTTAGATAAGTACGAGTATGACATGTTCTGAAGTTTCCAGTGTGACACCAAAATAAATGTATTTTCTTTCCTTATTTCTAATGACTTGACTCTAACCTACTTTTTTCCTTGTGACGTAGTCACATAGTAGGAATGCCATTAAATTGACATACTTATTATCAATTTGGCGCGTTGCTACGTTACCTGTTTATCTCAAATAAATTCGTGGACGGCAACATTCTTAAGGATTGTTAAATAAAATCACCGGGTTTTGTATAAATTAATTTTATTGTAATGATTTTAATAAATTAACATGACCATAAATATTATATAGGTAACATTGTTTCCCAAATACGAGCAAAATCGACATCACAATAATAAGAAAGAACTTGTTTTATAATAAAGGTAAGTGTACCTACTTTATGGTCCAGTTTAAATAATATCGTTATATTTCATAAGGGTATCCAAAAAGTATTGGCTGTGGCAGAAAAATTGTGAACTTAGTAATTTAAATGACCTTTTTTTTCACTGATTTTAGTTACGACGATATATCAAGCTATACGTTTTCACTATAAGCTGATTTCTTATTGTACGAAAAGCATATAGCCTTATTATAATTTTCTTAAGGGAGTTCAGCCAAAACTGGAAATGTATAGCTTGATATGTTCTCGCGTGTACATTTGTACAAGAATTTTTGGTTGATACTGAATGTAATTTTCTTTGCAAGAAGCCCGCCATCTTGGATAACCAAAGTGCAAATCAGGGTCAGTAGACATATATTGTTACCAACGAGGCAGCTGTTTCGTTGCAAATATACGCATCATTGCTTTCATAATAAAGCAATAGTTTGAGTATAAACTTAATCTTGATTCAGGTCTGCACACAGCTTAAGTAGTGTGTATTTTTTGTAAATCGTCAGTAGCAAACATATGTTTTTGCCCTTATGTTTTAGGTAAGTACTACATTCATTTTTATTCTTAAATTTTAAGTAGATTAAATATCCTATTTTGTTAAGGATTAGAGCTGGTTCTGGTAGATATGTCGCAGCCTTATTAATTAGCCAGGTTTAATTAGCCGTTTAGTTTAACCACCCGTTTAGCTAACAGCCTGAATGATCTTCAATTATAGTTTAGGTTGAAGTCTGTAACCAATCACGCGCGAGCCGAATTGGTCGCAGTAACTAAGCCAAGGGTACCACGACTAAATGGGTTAGGTTAGGTTAGAACTGTGATCAACCGCATGCGAGCCGAGAGAGCGAAGCGAGGCGAGCACTACTTCGAAAGGCCAGGCGGTTAACTAAACGGCTAATTTCACCAGTTGGCTTTGACGTATACATTTAGTTGGTCCATGTAAAGCCCGTCTTCTTTCCATTGTTGTTATGCATCACGGATGTGCGCATCTTTCCGTCTCCAAAGCTTTGAGAGCTGGCGTAACTTGAATGATAATTTTCATTCGGGCCTGGCTGCCTATTAATTATTTCTCCGGGAGTCAGCGGCATTTTAAAGTTCTGTAAAAAAAAAATATATTATCAAGCTATACATTTTATGTATGTATAGGCTGAGCTTTCATTGTACGGAAAGCTCATACAGTGCGAGGTTAGCTTATATTGGAAATGTATAACTTGAAATGTAGTCATATAGAAAAATTCAAAATATGCTATCTAAATATCGTAATTTTTTGACAGTTGTATTTATTTAAACTTCTCGCACACAAAAAGCTTCAAAGGCATAATAAGGTATAAAATTACTATAACATATTGACGTAGTGTAAATTTACTTAACAATTAATGTACATTGATGATCGTTACATTATGGTTAAGGGGCAGTCAGGATTTTTCATTAAAAAAAAAATGATTATCAGTGAATTTTAATCAAACCGAACACTTTGATAAAGAATGGTAGTTCCTAAGAAATACAACGCTCTTTATTGTGTTTTCTCATCTAATTATCTGAATTAAGTTCTAACTGTGAGCAGCGGTGGCCCAATGGTCAAGGCCGTGACTTACGAGTTGTAGGTCTTAGGTTCGAACTCAGACAGGCGCTTTACTTTGCATACATTATTTCATCACCACTGTTCTCAAAATGCTGAAGGAAAACATCGTGAGGAAACCGGCCCGTTCTAGAACCTAAAATTCGAAGCCATATGTGACATCTACCAATCCGCACTTGGCCCGCGTGGTAGATTACGGCCCACTCTCACTCACCGAGGGGAAGCCTGTCTCTCAGCGGTGAAAACATTATAGGCTGATTATGACTTTGCTATTTCTAATTAGGTACCTTACACTGCACTGCATTATAAGCCTTTTATTATGGAACTAGCTTCTGCCCGCGACTTCGTCCGCGTGAATTTTCACCCTCCCCCATTCACCCTCTTAGGGGTGGAATTTCGAAAAACCCTTTCTTAGTGGATACCTACTCTTCACAACGAACACACTCTCCGAATTTCATTGTCTCTAGGACCAGCGGTTTAGGCTGTGCGTCGATATATCAGTCAGTCAGTCAGGACTTTGAATTTTATATAATATATAGATTGTACTCTCACCTTAAATATATCAAAAGGTCCGCCCGACCTGCGAGCAAAATAAAACAATTATTATCAGCAAACTTTTGACATTCTGAAGGGATTGCGCTGTCAGTTTATCTATTTTTAACATACATTTGTACTTGAACAGACCGCCCCGTTTCTTTTTGCGTAGTGCCCAGTGCCACAGATATAGATAGACCTAGATAAGGCAAGTATCACGATCTGTATGAAAACCAAGCGTGCCATTTTTTTGACTACCTACTATGACGTCACAAGCACTATTTAGTGATGGGAAAATCAAATCGATTCATAGACCGCGCCGCGTGCGGCACCCGTCTCGCTCCACCCCCGGAGCCTAGTGCCAGCGCGGCAGCTCTCACGCTCACCCAGCCAGCAGTACTCAGGACTGAGCGCGAAAGTGACGGCTTACGATTTTTCTACGTAAACTGGGCACGCGAAGTAGTTGCTCTTGCGTTATCTAGGTAGGTGTATCTATATCTGTGCCCAGTGCCCTGCATTAGCCCCTTACCCATCTTCTTCTTTGTAAAAGGGGTCAGGTATTGACCACTTCGCATAGTGCTCGAATAAAAAATAAAACAATAAGCTATCAGGGCTAACAATTTAATTTTTTTAGGTAGCCCTGATAGTTTTGTTTTATGATTTTTTTCTTTAAGCACTATGCGAAGTGAATGAAAAAAAAACAAAAATGGGTCATAACTTTTGAACCGTAAAAAAGAAATCACCGACATTCTCAGGGCTAAAAAGTTTGGAAATGACCTTGCCTACTAGTCCAGTCAAATAAGACTTTGAAGGTTACGAAAATTCCCATAGAGCTTAAAATTGGTATGAATGTTCAGAATACTATTATAAATGAATTGTGAAAAGTCCCCATCAATCCCCCTTGTGCAAAATTTTTTTTGATGGTGATAGTTTGCAAAAATAGGTTTTTCGCGTTTATTAGCTAAACGGTGAGTTTTACAGCAAAACTATTTCAGAAAAAATTGTAGATCATCCGATTCTCTACAAAAAATGTATCCACTTTTTTTCATACACACACTTTTTTTCATAAGTATTGCCATTTCCGTGATATAGCCGTTGAAATAATTGAAAAAATATTTTATTCGTAATATGCACGTTAATGGACTTTTGTATACATTTTTGAACCGTTATACGAGTAAACATATGAGTCCCTATATCTTATATATACAAATTATAAAATTCTTAGAATATAAATGGACGTCAAAAACTCCGCCCCTGGTTTCATTTAGTCGCATGGCCTTTTTTTTCCGGATGGGAAATCATCAAATGACTCCTCCCGCTCTGGGTGGAGCGGAAGGGAAGGTCAGACTCTTACTGACTAAAACCCACCCGTGTTCTTTCCTTAGCCCTTTATGTTCCGGGCCAGTGGTAACCCTTTTGGACAATCCCGCTGGCCCGGCAGGCTTCGGCCCTAAGGGCCCCTCCTCGATGCTGACATCTCTTTGAGGCGCGCGTGGAACACATACGGGCCGTTCGGCACGGGCCTGGTCGGACGGTGAGCTACCCATTACTCTCCGCCCGCAGGCCCGCGCCTACGGTGGCCGGGAGTCGTCACGCGGCTCCCGACCCTCCCGCGGCGGCTGGGACGGGAGGCTCTCTCCCTGAGCCGTCCCGCCACCTCCTTCGCTAGCATGACTGTTTCGCAGAAGGAAGTGACTGCCTCCCATTCCCTCTCACCCCGGACCATGGCTTGCACCAGGGCCGGAGTCCGAGAGGTTGCCGCCGCTGCCGATCGCCTCTACGAGGACACGGCGGTGCTCCGCCCAAGCGGGGCAGACCTCCACCGTGTGCTTCACCGTGTCCTCTGGGCGATCCTGGCAATGGTGACACCCGGGCGTTTCCTCCCGCCTGATGACGTGCACTTTTCACAATTCATTTATAATAGTATTCTGAACATTCATACCAATTTTTAGCTCTATGGGAATTTTTCCCGAAACTTCCGTGTCCGGTGAGGACCTGCGTCAGGCGGTAGGTGAGGGCGCCGTGGAGTCTCTCTAGCCACTCTTCAAAGAGTGGTCTTATCGCCGCTGTCGCGGCGTGCCCTGCGCTGGGTTGCGAAAGTCGCTCTTTTCATGCCGCCATGAGATCGCGCCGGAGGTCCGTCCGCTCCGCAGCGATTTGCCGCGGAAGCGGAGTTTCCCCCCGGAGTAGTGCCTCCACGCGCCACTCATACAGGCGCGTGAGGACTATCGCCTCCAGATCCCATGGCGGCAGTCGGGCAACGAGGCTTGCCGCCTCGCCCGAGACAGTACGGTAGCCCCGGATAAGCCTTACGGCTACCACCTTCTGGGGCGCGTTCAGGTAGTGGGCGGGCCGCCGCCGTAGTGAACGCGCCCACGCCGGGGCCCCGTATAGGGAGGGCCATGGACCGCACGACCCCCGCGTAAAGCGCGCGCGCGTAATATTTTTTTCAATTCTTTCAACCGCTATATCACGGAAATGGCAATACTTATGAAAAAAAGTGTAGATACATTTTTTGTAGACAATCTGATGATCTACAATTTTTGTCTAAACTATTTTTGCTGTAAAACTCACCGTTTGGCTGAAAAACGCGATAAACATATTTTTGCGAACTTTTACCATCAATAAAAATTTTTGCACAAGGGGGATTGATGGGGACTTTTCACAATTCATTTATAATAGTATTCTGAATATTCACACCAATTTTTAGCTCTATGGGAATTTTTGAAACCTTACTTCTATTTTAAGGACTAATTTGACTGGACTATACGCCCCCCTATTCGATTTGATCCATACTTCCAGAGACACCCTGTCCAATTTCTACTTATTGATCGAAGGCTACGGGGTCTAGAATCAGGTCTAGGTCTAGACCTAGAAGAATCGATCGAAGGTCACAGTTTGCGCGTCGATATCCCTACCACTCTGCATAATAATGACGAATGCAATAAATATCAGATCAGGTAGTAATAATAATACTTACGGAAATCCGGCAAAAGGAAAATTATCACCTGAAAAAAAAATTGGGTACTTTAAAAAGGGGAATTTTTAACTGTACCTCTATTTAGAAATGTAAGCAAACAAAATTTCTCCACTAATAACCTACTGCATATCAAATAAGTGACTGTACTACAAATTAACTACAATACACACTAAACCAACATAATATACAAAAGTAACACATTTGTAATGACAACTTAGGATGCAAGAGCGAGCGAAGCGAGCTCGGGACTTGGGGCACCCCGACTCGGACAGGTTAGGTTCGAAGGGGATGACGGGGGCTCGAGTGAGCGAGCAAAGCGGGCGAACGAGCCCCCGTCATCCCCTTCGTGGTAGGTTCCTTTAAACCATATAGACAGAAATAGGGGCCCCGCGAAGTGGGGCTCCGTCGTCTACGCCTAACCACATATTTTTGTAGATAAAAAAAAACTTTGGGATTTTTTTTCTCGGCCACTATGATTTACTTTTAGTTAACAGATAGTCATTCAGTAAAACAGTTAAGCTTGCACAGTTAACAGTTAACCCAGTAACTGGGTTGTGGAGGTCAGATAAGCAGTCGCTCCATGTAAAATACTGGTATTCAGCTGCATCCGGTTAGACTGGAAGCCGACCCCAACATAGTTGGGAAAAGGCTAGGCAGATGATGATGATATGAACATTTCTAATATTAGTCATCATCCCTATTGATAAAGTAATAGTAACTAGAATTTCGTAAAACTACCTATTTGGATGTTTGTTTCACTATTTCACACTGAAAATGTTGAACACGGAATGCACAGCATGTTAAAAAATGCGTTGTGTTGAAAAGATAAAAAAAATGTGGACCTTATTGAATTTATAGCTTGGAATAGTCTAGAAAAATGTTAGCGTAATTATTTCTAAAAACTGTATTGTTACAATAAAATTGTTTACACAAGTGTTAATTCCATGAAAGCATATCTGGTGTAGAAAATAATAAAATGAACACGAACAACAAGACTGTACTACTGACTATTATACTGAGAATAATATATTTTAAATTATTATGAGAATTATTAAATTTTGACCTGTTTAATTGGTTTTTCAAGAAAACAAGACAATACAGGCAAAACACATTTGGCGTGCCACACCAGTAGGTTATTTTGCTTAAATAATTAAAACAAAAACAAAATAAACATGGAATGTGTGGCGACAGACATTCTTGTCGAATAAAAAATAACAACTCCAGATAAAACAAAAACAGAATTTTGGAGCGATGCTACAAAACTACGAGTAAGTATATAAATATTCGTAATTAAAAATAAATAGAAACAATGTATTTCTAGCAAATAAACGGTTAAATGATAAATTATTTATTTTCTGTATCTAAGTAGGTTTATACAAACACTTTTACACGTTAATCATATTTTTTTTTTATACTAGATGGGGTCTGCGTTTCCTATCCGACTATTCTGAGAAGAAAGGCCGAAACAAGCTCAAAGGTCACAGTTTCTTTTAAAGTCCAGACAAAATCTTGCTCAGATCATGTGAAGACCATGTAGATTGGTGTCTGAAATGGTTTTTTTTTCACAAAATTTCACGAATTAAAGAAATCAGCAAAAATAATTAGACAAACAATTTATATAAAAATATAAATACCGTTTACAACCGCCAACGTTACGACGATGGCAACAAATATGACGATTTTCACCATTTTTTTTTCAGTATTATTTTATAAGGAAGCGAGTGTTTGAACCAAAACTCACAATGTTATGAAACATATTGAAAATTCAGGAGGTATTTATACATGGCGGTTGTTGACCTTGAGAGAGTCAATAGTACTCATAACACATGTAAAGGGGAGAATCGGGATATGTGGATTTTTTAAACTTGGAAGGCTTGCATTTTCCCTTGTGTCATCCTGAAACCATTATTTTTATAAAAGTTATTGAAGTGAAAACTTCTTTAGGCGCGTTGGGCGTTTTTTGAGATGGGAAAAAACCATTGAACTCGCGACACTGTTACCGTAAGCGACACCGCGCGTGTTTTGTTTATAAGACTATTAAAAATACCCGCTTCGGATGTGTTTGGCTGTCCTCGGGATGTAAGTACTCGATTTTAATGTATATCCGATATGTCAGTGAGTGATGGCGAAGTATTCTTTTTGTATTTTTTTCACTTTTGTCGGCACTCCCGGAGTGCCACTGTTTTTATTTGGCATTTCAAAAGTGTGAGTGAAATATACAACAACATTTAACCGTTAAACATCCCCCATGTTTAACGGTTAAATGTTGTTGTATTTTTTTATAAAAGTTCTATACATAACACTGAGTCATGCCGATCTATTCTGTAGAAATCTCACTTTGAAAACTTAGGTGAAGTGAGCTGTCAATAGTGTCAATCCCCTAGCATCAGCTGGTCGATTCTGTTAGAATCTCACCGTGAGAAGTTAGGTGAAGTGAGCCGTCAATAGTGTCAATCTCTAGCATCAGCCGATCGATTCCGTTAGAATCTCGCCGTGAGAAGTTAGGTGAAGTGAGCTGTCAATAGTGTCAATCTCTAGCATCAGCCGGTCGATCCTGTTAAAATATCACCGTGAGAAGTTAGTTGAAGTGAGCTGTCAATAGTGTCAATCCCTAGCATCAGCCGGTCGATTTTGTTAGAATATCACCGTGAGAAGTTAGTTGAAGTGAGCTGTCAATAGTGTGAATCCCTAGCATCAGCCGGTCGATTCTGTTAGAATGTCACCGTGAGAAGTTAGGTGAAGTGAGCTGTAATTCCATCTAATGCTAGGGATTGACACTAATGACAGCTCACTTTAAGCTCACTTCACCCGAGTTATCACGTTGAGTTTTTTAAAGTAATAGCACTACAGCGCGGTAATTGCGTAACACACTAACAGTACCTAGCAATGGCTTTCATTTTGACAACATTATTTGCGTTGTTTAAGTTGAGCAAACAAATTTTTCGAACCAATGAAGCAATAGATTAGCAATATCCTTCAAAATGATTCAGATTGTGATTGTAAGTGTTTGCTTCAAGCACTTTACTTACAACTTTTAAGCTTTTAGAAATCACCCTAAACAGAGTGTAAAAAGACCCATCACATTTAATTATCCGTCAACTACACATTCTGTACATCAAACTATTAACATTGCACCCTAAAAAATCATGAAAACGACACCCATGATGAAAAGTTTTAAAATGTTTGCAGCCTCCATCTTTGATTTTTATTTTGACCTTACTATATTGGCTTTTGCACCCTCAAAAACCATGAAAACTATCACTCTCGGAAAAGGAAAAAAAAGAAAAAGAAGAAGGTCGCGTGGCAAAACGTTTTTTCGTTTCATTACGATTTCTACCAGCCGGTCGATTCTGTAAAAATCTCACCGTGAAAACTTAGGTGAAGTGAGTTTGTTTTGCTAGGAATTGACACTATTGACAGCTCACTCCACGCTCACTTCACCTAAGTTTTCACGGTGAGATTTTTACAGAATAGCACCGCAGTTTACTCCTACCGCAAGCTACGTTAAGGGGCTTACATGACCTAAAGCATGATCACTGTCGGACTACATAGAAAAGAAAGAGAAGCGCGATGACACAACACTGGTAATTAATTGCAAAATATGAAGCAATTATTTAATTACAAAAAAATCTATTGTTTGGACTAAAAAATTAAAAGACTAGTGTTTTAGTATGTTGCTTGTATAATAATCTGACAAAAAATCAGAATGATTGTATTACATATTAGTATGGTTTTTATTGTAAAAAGAAAGTTTTTAGAGGTATCTTCATTTTTTTCTATCGTATCAAATTAGTTGTATTATGTTTTCAACATACTATCTTCCTAGCATATCCTAAAGAATATAATATATTTTTCTGATTTTGTTTACTGTAGTCGATCATATACTTTGACCGTTTGTTTTTACCGTTTTTTGTGTTTAGGTCCTGTAAGCCCCTTAAAGAATTTCGTTGCAAAGTCACATAATATCATAATATCTTGAGTTTATTCGCAGATAGATGGGAGTCTCCAATGCTGCGACATTGGATGAAACTCCACACTGAATAAAATGTTTATGTCTTTTACACTAGTATTTAAGACCATTGTTACTAACATTATGGCCGTATTAGCCCGAAATAAATGATATATCTAATAATAATATGTTTTGCACCATGTACTCAATAGTTAAACTTACCCTTTACGATTTTTTTTACAAATGAAGTTGTTTTTGTCAAAATTTCTAATGCCCATCGTTTCAAGAATAGGTTTTGAACGACACCATTACAATATCTATAGCAGGACAATGTGCCTACCAATGTATCTTTATGTCAGACGATTTTCTTTTGTTTAATTTTTCTCCGAATCTAAAACAAAAGGCGATGGAACATTTTCGAACGAGGTGTTCTACGCGTATTAAGACAAGTCCAGTTTATTTTGGTATTTCAAAGTAGCGTTACTTTGAAAGGCAAAACTAACCAAGTGTTAAATATGGAACATTTTCTTTTAGTTCCATCTTTGGTCGTATGTCAGGATATTCTAGATGCAATAGAAGAACATTGTATGGAAGTAGGTAATAACGAAAATGTTTTCTTTATAAACTGAAACAACGTCGCTTCAGATTGTTCACGTGCTCATATTATGGAGTAATTTGTATGGCTTCTATGTGTCTTAAGAACTAAAAACAAAAGTATTTATCTGCTACTTGTTGAATCGGCACCATAATTGCGTAACATAACACTAACAATCTCAATCTGAATAATTTTGAAGGATAGAGTATTGTTAATCCATTGCTTCAAATGTTCGAAATATGAGTCTGGTCAGCAACGTAAATAACGCAATACCTAAATGTGGTTGAACCCATAACCCACCCAACCACATAACCCATTGTCTGTGTGGTGCCGGACTTAAAGAATAGCACCATCCCATACTTCCCGTGGGTGTCGTAAAAGGCGACTAAGGGGCGTACCGGAGAATGGGCATCAGCGTTCTCTATGCATTTGCATTCCACCACCATACCATACTGCGATCGCCAACCCGCCTGCCAAGCGTGGCGATTATGGCAAACCCCCCCCTTTTTGGGGGAGGCCTATGTCCAGCAGTGGACGTCTTTCGGCTGAAATGATGATGATGATGATGAACCCATAAAACCCACTGCTACTGATATTGTGTTACCTACGCAAGGTCCTTTCATTAGAGGTTTTTGTGCCTACTTGTACCTACTCTTCTACTGTGTTGCAGCTAAAACGTGATCAGTCACCATACGTCTCGGTTCCCACGGTTATTAGCGAGTTATTTTATGTATATATAAGCTACTCTATATTGGGAGTTATTATAAATTACGTATCAGAAAGAACTATTTATTCAATTAGGTAAACGCCTTTAGTTCGTTAAGAGCAATATGTAGACAAGCTTTTCCGTGGTATGACATAAGCACCAGGAGCTTAATGTTCAAAACGGCTTCAACAAAGAAACACAACAGTAGCAGAGTAAGCAGAAGTGCGTGGCTTACCACGCACTTCTGCTTACTCACTTACTTGCTTACTTACTTACGTGTCTTTGGGATCTGTATTTTTAGTTTTAGTTTTTTGCCACCGACTTCCGAAATTAAAGTTATTTCATAATTTTGAGTTAATTTCTTTTTAAAGTCGGTTTAATTTTCTTAAATTACTTTTTAATTTCATAATTTTTAGTATTTGCACTATAATTTGACCAAGGTTTTGAGAAGTTTTCCCTTTGACACTACACCCGTAGCTCGTATCAATAAGCCAGGCAGTCACACTCACACGTATTAGTCCATATCTTGAAAATCACTGAGTCGATTTTGATGAAACTTGCACTGTTCCCTAAATTGAAGTAAATGTAAGCCAATAAAAAAAATGGTCACGATCCGATTAATAGTTGCGTAGAAATGCGTGGACAAACATACATACATACACACATACATCTATAAAATTTTGTACATTTGTTTGGAAGCCCTAATAGATTGTCATATGTGAATATAATACAATTCCAACAATCTATATTATATACACCCTTACATTTTGATCGTTTTAATCCTTAAAAGAGGTCATTGTACTCATCATTATGAACAACTTTTACTATGGGACCTACCCTGAAATAGTGAAAAAAAAAACCGGGCAAGAGCGAGTCGGACTCGCGCACCGAGGGTTCCGTAACATCCGGGTTTATGCATAAGGTTTATGTTTATGGAATTAAATGTTTATTTTTTTATTTTTGAGGTGATTGAATGAATGGTAAATTGCGGTTTACGATTTATGACGTATTAAAAAAAAACTACTTACTAGATCTCGTTCAAACCAATTTTCGGTGGTAGTTTACATGGTAATGTACATCATATATTTTTTTTAGTTTTATCATTCTCTTATTTTAGAAGTTACAGGGAGGGGGGGGGACACACATTTTACCACTTTGGAAGTGTCTCTCGCGACAACTATTCAGTTTAGAAAAAAATGATAATAGAAACCACAATATCATTTTTGAAGACCTACCCATAGATACCCCACCCCACACGTAAGGGTTTGATGAAAAAAAAAAAAATTGAGTTTCGGTTCTAAGTATGGGGAACCCTAAAATTTATTGTTATTTTTCTATTTTTGTGTGAAAATCTTAATGCGGTTCACAGAATACATCTACTTACCAAGTTTCAACAGTATAGTTCTTATAGTTTCGGAGAAAAGTGGCTGTGACATACGGACGGACAGACAGACAGACAGACAGACAGACGGACAGACAGACAGACAGACAGACAGACATGACGAATCTATAAGGGTTCCGTTTTTGCCGTTTGGCTACGGAACCCTAAAAACAGCCGTTCCCTACATTTTGACGAGCTAAACGAACATAAATGTAGAGAACAGCTGATTTTTTTTTCGCGATTTCAGGGTTGGTCCCATAGTAAAAGTTGTTCATAATGATGAGTACAATGACCCCTTTTAAGGATTAAAACGATCAAAATATAAGGGTGTATAAAAGAAAGTCGTGTTAGTTACACTATTTATAACTCAAGAATGGCTGAACTGATTTGGCTGAAAATTGGTGGGGAGGTAGCTTATAATAATAATAATAATTTATTTATTTATTCAGACAACCAATGATCCATTATATTACATTTATATTGTTAGTGTGTACTTAAAAACTACGTTAGTACCTAATAACTAAGAGAGACTTAGTCCTCTGGGTGAGGCTCCACACCAGTGGGCTGTCTAACTTATTGCCTATTACTTTCAGGATGCTGTTACTGCTCCCACGCAATCTGCTTAGCAGTGAGGCTGTCTTTTTGCGCCAGGTGGCATCAAAGCCGTCTGTGCGCGACTCAGCGAACATTGTTGACGCACTGCAGATGCGCGGCAGACGTAACAGCGCCCTGAAGGCATTGTTAAACTGGATGCGCAGAGAATTGTAAGCCCTTTGGGTATATCTGAACCACAGGCTCGCTGAGTACAGAGACGTGCAATACGCTTTGAATAAAGTTACTTTGACCGCGTCTGCACATCGAGCGAACCTGCGGGCCAGCATGTTCGCCCGGACTGACAATGCCCTGCGCTCCCTCTCCATGTCTACATCATCTCCAAGATTTTCGGTAACCACATGCCCAAGATACTTGAATTGGTATACTCGATTAAGAGGAATACCATTGAGTAACAATGGTGGAACAACAGTTGGGCACTTTGTACCCGCCTTGAAGATCATGCACTCTGATTTTCTAACATTATAACTCAGACCGTGTGTGGCCGCATACTTTTCACACACGGCAAGCAACTTCCGCAATGCACAAATCGAGGGAGCCAGCAGCACCATATCATCGGCATAACTAAGGTTGTTCATCCACGTAGCACCCTACGGGCATTTGACTGAGTTCCTCGATTAGCGCATTTACGTAAAGGTTAAAAAGCAAGGGCGAGCTCAACCCCCCCTGCCTCACTCCGCATTCCAGCCTGTATTCACTCGACAATTCACCCGCCCACTTTACATTATTTTTCTGATTATGGTACCAATACCTAAAAAGTGATGTCAACTCTGGCGGTAGGCCCGTTTCTTTTAGCTTCTGCCATAACATATCATAAGACACTAGGTCAAATGCTTTCGAGAGGTCTAGAAAGCAAGCATAAACCGGGGTCTGTCTGTCAGTGTAATATTTCACAGTGTGCTTAAGGCTAAGAATAGCAGTCTCAGTCGACAGGCCAGGACGAAAGCCGAACTGAGCGTCATGTAACTTAACATGCTTGTTCAAATATGAGTTAAGCACACTGTCAAATACCTTTGCTACAATCGTGGCTAGCGAAATGGGTCTGTAGTTAGATTTTTCAGACACATCCCCCGTCTTACTCTTGACAATCGGTACCACCAAAGTCTTCATCAGGGCAGGGGGTAAGTGTGAGTGATTTATGCACAAATTACATAACATTGCAAGTACTCTAGGAAGGTGGAAACCAGCATGCTTGAGGTGTTCCACGCTGAGAGCGTCATAACCCGGTGATTTTCCTCCCTTCGTATCTCTAATAGCACGATCTATATCCTTCGCAAGTATCAAAGTTGAAATATTCATACCCTGAGTCTCAGTAGCAAACCGTCCGCATGCTGGTCCTAAGGGTGACTTTACTACAAATTGTTCCATAAAAACATTGGCAATGTCTTCAGGGCTAGAAACACCGCCGACACTCACTGGGATGCCAGATCTTGTATTCAGTTTATTTGTACACTTCCAAAAATTTTTAAAGTCCTTATTCGAGTAGTGTGTCGCCATCAAGTCCATTTTTATCTGTTCTTGATGGTTTTGACACCACTTAAGCTTACCTTTAAAAATTTTACGCGCCTCAATCATGTCTCTGAACAATGGCCCGCTAGCTGGCTTACCGTAGCTTACCCATGTATTAAATGTCTGCCTGGCACCCGAGTAAGACTCGCTTACGTGTTTATTCCACCCTGCTAATAACTTTCCATGTTTGCCTTTCTTCAACATACAGGTAGTAGTCGCAGCCTTTCGTAACACATTAATAATATCATCATATAATTTGTTGACAATATCCTTATGAGAATCATTGTGACAGATTTTTCCACAACAACTCTGAAACTCACTTGGGAAATCTATAGTTTTTAAATGTGTATTACATATTTTTGTGTACTCATTTATCTGCTCTGGGGTCCTATCGCCCCATTTAACTTTACTACACACTCTTCATTAAGATTTTTTGTGTAATAATATTAAAATTACATGTAACAACTAATGGATAGTGGTCTGACCAATACACATCATAATCTATTACATATAATAAATCTGTAGAAGGGTCAATTCTGTACATTGAAAATATTGAAAAAATAAATAGCGGGGGGTGTTGCTGGATCGATACCAAACCCAAATATGTGATTAAAAAAATTTTTGTCTGTCTGTCTGTCTGTCTGTCTGTCTGTCTGTCTGTATATGCAGGCATCACGTGAAAACTAACGGTTCGATTTCGATGAAACTTGGTATAATTATACCTTATTATCCTGGGCATAAAATAGGATACTTTTTATCCTGGAAAAATACGTAGAAAAAAAAATCTTATTTTTCGGTTTTATTCATAGACGTTGTTCTGTAGAACCGCGAACACACGTTGCATTACCCGTAGTGGATAATTTTCCATTTCAATTTAAGAGAATACAGTTTCCTGTAGCTTTGTGTTACGCCATGACAATAAATAAGGCTCAAGGTCAGACCCTAGGAGTTGCTGGCGTAGATCTTACCGCGGGTTGTTTTTCACACGGGCAACTTTACGTAGCTCTTTCCCGTGTGAGCAGTCCAAGAAATCTTCATGTTCATATTCCGGACGAGCTCACTAACAATGTTGTGTATGCTGAAGCTCTCAATTAACTTTCTGTCGCATTGTCACGATCACTTTCTTATTATTGCAAACTTTTCGTCACTGTCAGTAATTTACTGCTACATGCTACTTATCAAGGTCGGAATTACTATGAAAAAAATACTTACTACAGAACGCGAGCTCAACAGCAGTAGCTCAATAGAGGGATCTCCTTAATTATTATAGGCTTAGCCGTATTTGGGTCCAATAGATATTTATAAGATGTCATTGTCAGAGTTACTCAAAATGGAGAAATAAACCATCCACGCGAAGACCGACATCCGCGCGGACGGAGTCGCGGGCGGAAGCTAGTTTACATATATATCTACAATACACGGCCACGAGGCCTTTGTGACAATACAATGGTCTAGCCATCTACGACACCCGTGTGCCTCACTAATGAAAGTGAAAGTATCGGACGATAAACTCACTAGCTTAGAACCAGGAAACGGACATAGGATAATTTTTATCTTTTTTGTTTACTTTAGGGTAGGAGTAGTATAGGAGTAGGGTAGGAGTAGGGTAGGAGTAGGTTAGGAGTAGGGTAGAAGTAGGGTAGGAGTAGGGTAGGAGTAGGGTAGGAGTAGTGTAGGAGTAGGGTAGGAGTAGGGTAGAGTAGTGTAGGAGTAGGGTAGGAGTAGGGTAGGATTAGGGTAAGGTAAGGGTAGGACACCACGCGAACAAAGTACGCATCGGGCACCTAGAAATAATTTATATGGCAAAACAACGTTTGCCGGGTCAGCTAGTATTACATAAATACGTGTCCAATAAATAACCTCCTTTTTTATGAAGTCGGTAAAACGGGCACATAACTGTACCTATCTGAATTTTCAAGAATAGCATCCAAATTAAGTTACAAGAGAAAATACAGAACAGAAGATATGAGAGACAGTTCTGTTAGCGAATCAGAAAGTGATTTAACTTTATCTTCAATTGAAAGCCAAAGTACCTACCGTATCTTTTAGCTCAGATTCGGAGCACAACATTTCAAGCATAGAAGTAATGCTACTGTCCTAATCTGCCCTATTTGGAATCTGGAGCTCCATCGGCGAATAGAAATGCTACTGTAAGAATGTTTCAAGACGGAAAATGTATTTTTCTCAAACATGCTTGGAAATTTGAGCATTATTTTGACAACCTTCTTCGAGATAAATCGAAATTGCTGTACTGGCTAAATACATGCGAGCAGCGGCCGGCCAAAGTTTTATAAAAATCCATATCGGTCGTGGTTTAGCGGTCGAAATAAATTACATAGTAACTCATATCTATCGTATAATTTTAAAATGGAACGATCTTTTACTCCGAAACATGGCAACCATGGAGGTAACTTATCAAAGGTATTATTTAAATTTCGAACTGGCTTGCAAATAGAAAGCTGTTTATTGAAAAAAGAAAACAAATGAACACTTTAACGCGGGAAAAATTATTGTTGTTCGTCATTGATTTTGAAAAGTAAAGCCATCAAAAACAAAACTTGTAAAAAAACCAAGTCTCGCAACTCAGTTCTTCTACCATAAAAAGTTGTGAGATCCATGTAATACCAAGTCGGTTAATTTATTCAGTCCCTACTTAAGGGACCTTCTGTCTTAAGTTATTATGTAATTAGCTAGCCTAACAACATCTTGTAGTGACCATATCAATATTAAAAATCTTTTATGTTTAAAATACATAGATTGACTTGGCCATCGCATTAAAACACAATGTATCTATCCCACAGTACGATTGCCAAGTCAATCTATGTATTTTAAACACTTGAGACTTGGTTTTTTTACAAGTTTTGTTTTTGATGGCATCTCACTTCTTTTTGTAGATTGTCCTACTTTTTTTCCTTTCCGGTACCCTTTTAACTTTTTTTTTTAAACTAATCCGTTGACCATTTTACAAGTTACCTTTGAACATCTAGGTACATTCAATTATACACTATAGCTTCCGCTCGCGGCTTCGCCCTAGAGGTATGTCGATAAAAAACTGGCCAAGTGCGAGTCGGACTCGCACACGAAGGGTCCCGTACCACAAGGCAAAAACGCCGAAAAAAACATGTTTGTTGTATGGGAGCCCCCCTTAAATATTTATTTTATTTTAATTGTATTATTTATTATTAAAGTTAAAATACAACTGAGTATTTTGTGAATATTTCAAGTGCCTACCTGTTGCCATTTTTGATATCGAGCAAAAAAGGGCAAAAAAATCGCGTTTGTTGTATGGGAGCCCCCTTAAATATTTATTTTATTATGTTTTTAGTATTTGTTGTTATAGCGGCAACAGAAATACATCATGTGTGAAAATTTCAACTGTCTAGCTATCGCGGTTCTTGAGATACAGCCTGGTGACAGACAGACAGACAGACAGACAGACGGACAGACAGCGAAGTCTTAGTAATAGGGTCCCGTTTTTACCCTTTGGGTACGGAACCCTAAAAACTATGTCCTTTCCCGGGATGCAATCTATCTCTCTGCCAAATTTTATCGAAATCCGTTCAATGGTTTAGGCGTGAAAAGGTAACATCCAGACAGACAGACAGAGTTACTTTCGAATGTATAATATTAGTATGGATAATTGTTATTTTCCTCGCTAGAGAGCTCCGATAAACGCGTCCGATCGCTGCTAATCATAAAGTGCTGTAGACATTTACACTCCAATGCGGAGTCGTCTATGAATTTCCACCTGAACAGGTTTTGCTTGCTTCGGCCAACCTGGGTGCGGAGTCTGTTTAAAGACTTCCAGGTTACCCAAAGGAAACTCGTGTCCAGGTGGGAGGTCAGCGGGTGGGACGAACGGTTTGGGTAAGAAAGCACTGTCCCGCCACAACTTCAGTCTCCCTTGTGATGGTTCGCCAGTGAGTGGAACGACACACTTTAAAAAACTGTTTCGACTTTTCAGCCTTTGTGGCACAAGGATGTTGTCGTGCAAAAGGTTTTGTGTGTCGGAGACCATTTTGGCTCTTTCGCTGGAGCTTGCCACCGCTGTGCGAGGCACTGGTGGCGCTATTCCTGCTAGTGGATACAGCATTTGTACCGGGGTTGGTTTTAGCCAGCCAGTGATGATCAAATCATCATCATGATGATGCACGTTTCATTCAAAGCTGTGTCCACCAGCTTTGCATGAGCAGAACGGCTCCACATGGGGCACGCGAATTCTCCCGCAGAAAAAGATAGCGCCAGTCCAGTAGTCCGCTTGATATTCTTGCAGTTTTTGCTATATGTTAAAGACCTGTCCAGGGTAACACCAAGATATTTAGGGGAGTTGCTGTTCTCGATGGACACCCCACCCCAAACGATGAGAGGTCGTGACTACTTAACCGGACTATCCTGTGGTTGCCTTAAGTAAACTCACCAGCGCTACCGCTATGTCCCTACATTTGAAATCTGTAATATCTTTGAAAATATTCATTTAAATTACATGCTGTAAGGGCGAAATTGATCTATATTAAATGCACAATGTATTTAAGGTACTTAATTGGATAAGGATTAATGCTGTATTGCTTAAAATCGCTTCGTAAATAAGCCATTATTTTTCATAAAAAGTAAAGGATAAAAATAGTAGATTGTTATACAAGGGTCGGAAGGAATCAATTCCCATACGAGGCATTTAGACGCCCGAGCGCAGCGAGGGCGGCTATAGTCCGAGTGGGAATTGATGACTTTCACCCGCGTTAAACACTCTACTTTTCATTTCGAATTTAAGGAAAGTAAAAACGAGTAGTTTTTCTAAAATATTTATTGATAATAATTACATGAATAATAGGTCCTATTTATTAGTCTTTTTTAAATTTGAAGTATGGAACACACCACGTCACCGCCACATAGGTAGATTCTGTGTCACCACCGCGGGCCGTCTCGCTTACTAGAGCCCGTATTATTATCATTCTGTCTGCATTCTTACTTTTACCATTTTTCATAAATTACTTAGATAACACGATAATCTTGATAAAAATTACTAAACATTTTCTTGCGACGTGACACTTTTTAGTGCTGACCGTCCACCCAACTTTCTTATTTCGATTCAAAACTTGCATACAGCCTAATCGATACTCGCAATAAAAAAAATGAAAAATAATTGTAGAAACTGAATAAAAACTCTCTAAACTAACAAAATGTATTGAAATGTAAAGTGTTTGCAGAATATCCAATCTATAGAATTAATTAATTATCATCATTCTAAAAAAAAAACTTCTGGAAAGCCTACCTAAAAAATGTTTACTGGGAATTCTGTAGTAAACTATTAAAGAAAGTATCAAAAATAAAATCCACAATAAATAATTGTCCAATAAATTAAAATAATTTTAAACAGCGAGACAAATTCAATTATAGAAGCATTTCGGCGCGAAATTCAGTAAATGAGGTACCTATGTCCGCCTGTCTGTGTATAATATCATGTACCTACCTACTAACATGATATTAGAAGAGATTGAAATGATATTAGAAAAGCATAAATCATTATTATAAACAATGCTTGTTGTATTTATTGCTTAAAATTATTTTATTTTATTTTCAAATATCGATTACATTCGTCATATTAAATTACCTACTCGAGTCAAACGAAATTTAAAAAAAAAATTGTTTCGAATAATCGCTTTCACACATCATTGCAATAAAAAAAAAACAATAATGGTCGGCGATTCTGAAAACAAATTGAGTAGTGGTAATGATTAATACGTATTATTGAACCTGTGTTTGAATATTACGTTAAAACCTGGGCATTTTCGTGTTGTTTATAATATTATCAATAACATTTGTCACATTTTAAATCTTATCTACATCTGTGTGTGTGAAATTTGTGAAAAGTAAAAATGTAAACACACACGATTGGCGCGAAACTTCGACATTAGATATCAAAAAAACTTCATTACCACTACTTATTTATCTTAAACTATGGATAAATTCGTCAAATAATTAAATAATGTATATTCACAGCCCCATATGGTAAAGTCAGGATGTTCGAAATCCCCAATTTTTATGTTTTTTAGCCTCGGCCACAACTGACATCAAAATGGTGATTATCGTACTTAAGTATGTTGAATTTATTCAAGGTAAATTATTAACTTGTGCGCTAAATATGAAAGATTATGGCGTTAACATAATGAGCTTTTTATCCAACTCTCCTAGTTAACTCACATTCATAAGATTTGATGGGTAGCATAATAAATATTTACATAATCAATTAAGGGTGTCGTATGGTCTGACTGAGCTGACTACCTAACTAAATTTAGTTCTATTTTCAAATTTCATTCCCGCCCTAGGGAGGGAAGCAATTACTGGCGTACTGTATTTCCCGCCCAAGGGTGGGAAGCAGAGCTTTCCACCCGCTATTCGGATCAAACAAACACTACTTTCCGAGTATGAGAGATGAAAAAGGTTATTGTGGGTTATCCCTAAGAGATAGACATATACCATCGTGGACTTTTTTGTAGACCTTTTTAAGGTGTACAATACTGTAGTACATTATTTTGATCTATCTCGTAGGGTTCACCTAGTTTTTGCAATATAAGCGCAAAAAATGTGTTTATTTACGACATCACATTAGAAACCTCTAAAATTATTATCAGTGTTTCTCTACTATAATGCATGTATTATACATATAAAATCGTATCAAAATCCGTTGCGCAGTTTTAAAGATCTAAGCATACATGCGGACAGCCAGACAGCGGGAAGCTACTTTGTTTTATACTATGCAGTGATAAACAGGTACACTGATTCATTAACTGCAAATGTAACTTTGTAATACTATATATTTATATGGGATTACAAAGTTATTTATGCAGTTGGTATATCTAGAAAACTGTAACGAAATTGCAAAATATTTTAGGTTTTCCTTGATACATACACTAAACACTAATTGTATTCTAAATTTGAAGCTTCTATGTCTGCTAGAAGTGCCTTAGAGTTTTGATGATCGGTCAGTCAGTCAGTCAGTCAGTCAGTCAGTGAGTGACAAAATTAAGAAACTTTGACTAGTTATAATTCTAAAACTACTGGTTCAAATTGAATGAAATTTGAAATATAGCGTGTTTATACAATGCCTGCTTGATTACTGAAAATTCAGGTCTCTAGTTTTATCCACAACGCAGTTATAGGGTGTCGAATATGGCCTGAACTGCTTCGAGAAAAGGATGGTACGGCCGTGCCCCTTTTTGCTCGACTTGGTGGGGGCACTTTCGTGCCTCCAGATAATTGTATTTGACAAAATGAGTTCAAGCGAAGACAATGAGTATGTTGAACTTACTTTAACGCCACTTGAAATTCAAAAGGCGGCAAGATCCGTAATAGAAAACTTGCTAGCGCCAAAATTGATAGAAAAATATTTGAAAACCTATGAAAATTTTGTTCAATAGAAGAATGAAAGAAAATCGAAATCCTTATCCGAAAACGTTTTTTTTGGCTTATCTCGGCGAACTCGCCAAGAAAGTTAAGCCGACAACGCTATGGGTCATCTATTCAATGCTAAAATGCATAGTTTTAATGAAACATAACGTGAATTTAGAACAGTATGCAAACCTGACTTCAATGCTCAAAAGACAGTCGGATGGACACAAATGTAAAAAGTCGAAAGTTTTCACCGCATCAAACGTAAAAATGTTTTTGTTTGAAGCACCAGACAGTGTGTATCTGGACCTCGTTTTACTCTTGATAATATTAACCTCTTTTTTTAAAGGAAAATTACCTATGTGAACGTAAGCTATAACGTACCTACTTTGTTTTTGTTGCAAGTTATTCTTATTTTCGGCTTTTTACCCGACTGCGTCAGAAGGAGGGTTATGTTTTTCGAGTGTATGTATGTATGTATGTATGTATGTATGTATGTATGTATATTTCTTTGGCACGCTCTGTAGCCTAAACGGCTTGATCGATTTCAGCTTGAGAGGTGCCGTTAGATTCGTCTTAATTGTGAGAGTGCTACTGGGTATATTAAAATTGAAAAAAAAATAAAATGGCCGATTTATGGCGCAATATGTTTTCAAAAAAAAAAAAAATATTCTCGAAACCTATCGAGTGGGGTATCAAAATAAAGGGTTTTAAAAGGTGATTACAAAAATATATATAACTTATATGGTTAAAAGTAATTCGAAGTGACAAAACGTAAAAAACAAGTACCAAGAACTAAATCGTTTGCGAAATCTTTCACATTTGTAAACTAAAAAACTGGAAATAAAAAAATTAATTTAAAAAATAAAAAAACCCGACTGCGAAACTGAAAAGCTACAAACAAGCCCATTTTAAATTAAATAAAAGTTGGAAGCAGGCGGGACCCATACCATTTTTATCATATCTTCAAATTCAAATGGGTCCCGCCTGCTTCCAACTTTTATTTAATTTAAAATGGGCTTGTTTGTAGCTTTTCAGTTTCGCAGTCGGGTTTTTTTATTTTTTAAATTAATTTTTTGGTGCATGCCGATGTAACGAAATTACTATAAAAGACATACAAAATCACGACGGTGTGATAATTGTAACTCTACGGGATACTAAAACCAAGATCGATCGCACATTTGTTATCAGAGATGAATCAGCTGAAATCGTACAAAAGTACATAGCGCTACGTCCCACAGATGTGAAATCAGACCGATTTTTTCTAAAGTAGAAAAATAACAAATGCACAAAGCAAGTAGGTAATTGGAAGACACAAAATTGCCGCAATGCCAAAGGCGATTGCTACTTATTTAAAATTGCCAAATCCGGAATATTATACTGGGCATTGCTTTTGTCGATCTTCAGGGACTCTCTTGCTGGCACAGGTGAGAAATTAATAACACTTAAAAAATTAAATTAAAAATTTAAAAAACCCCCGACACAAAAAAGTAATAAAATTAAATGTAAGTAATTGGAAAAGGATCAAATAATTTAAAAACCCCCAACTTAAAGAATCTAGGTAACGAGACTAAAACAGATAAATTCATATGGCAGTCGGGGGACCTCTTAGCATAGAAGGTGTTCCACAGAACGGTACCCCGACTTCCATATGAATTTATCTGTTTTAGTCTCGTTACCTAGATTCTTTAAGTTGGGGGTTTTTAAATTATTTGATCCTTTTCCAATTACATTTCATTTTATTAAGTATCTTTTTGTGTCGGGGGTTTTTTAAATTTTTAATTTAATTTTTTATTTCATGCTTTTTGTAGGGACTCCTTAATTTTTGTACCTATTTCATTTCTTTTATTTTCTTGCGTCTTAAGATTCAGGTAATTTGGTGTTTCATCAGGTTTCTTATCCGTCAAAAAATAATTATTAATTTATAGTTGAAGAATAATTTTTAAGACTAAACAGATTTTTTTTGTTTTATTGTAATCTTTTTCTAGTTCTTCCTTTAGTTATTCAATTTTCATACAAGTATTTCATAGCTATATTAGATATCTTAGGTATTTCAGATCTAGTTTATAAAATGGGACTGCGACACTATCTGTATGCTTAGTGTGAGTTTGACAACACTGTTCGAATGACTTCACCATCGCGTAAATCGAGTTAACGTCAAACGTATCGAGAACCGAATGCAATAGTGTTGGGTAACTCAGCACATGTGCTAGCACAGTTGTAGCTACTCACTTGGATAAAAAGAGTCACTCACTCTTTTTATTTTGGTGTGCTAGCACACACCACAGAGTAGCTACAGAACATTTGTACGATCAAGTACGTGTTGTGACTTTTGAACGAAACGAGTCACTCACTCTTTTTATTTTGCCTCGCCATGCGACGTCAATGAAGCGTGCTCATTGGCCACAATTCAACTCGTGAAGCTACGCTTGATTATTAGGCCAATGAACATGCGTTTGCTGGGGTAGTGCATTACAAGTGTGCCGGAGTCATAAAGCACATATTGTGAGTTTTGGATATGAGTTATTTGAGCCAATGTTATTCGTCTTTCTAAGCACCTCATGTCCTGTGTATCAGTGTACGTCGTATAATACTTACTCTGTCCATTAGTGTCCAATAGTGCCCATGATTAATGAGTAGAGTGTAGATAGAATATTATACTTATTATAGAAATCGTAATTTTTCTTTAAGAAAAAGGAATATAAAAGTTATCTAATTATTGAAAAATCTGCCTTTAATATAATAAAACAAAGTTTTACTTAAAATATTTTTTATTTTAAAGAAAATATGCTTAAGCTAATAAAAGGACGGTTATCAGTAGGAACACTAACTAAAAGTAAACAAAATCCAATAAAAAATAAAAAAAAACGATATTATTTGAAAATAAATTATGCCTATTGAAAGTTGTGTTAAGGCGAAAGCGCCAGGGTAGCCCGCGAAATTCAAATTTTCTTACGTTTTTGGCAATTTTCAGGTCAGGATTAGGTTGTATGTTGATTAAAATATTGTTCGCGACCGTAACAAATATTTTACATAATAATAACCATAAAAATCATCAATACATCTCTATATGTTAGATTTGTTCCCCTTTTTATCTGATTTCGGAAATCATGACATTTTAGATCAAAAGGGAACAAATCTAACATAAGGAGATGTATTGATGATTTTTTTATGGTTATAATTATGTAAATACATAGTGTTCACAGCACCGGATCATATTTTGATCAAGATACAACCTGACACTGAAGAAACAAATTGCAAAAAACTCAAGAAAATTTGAATTTCGCGGGCTACAACTGCCAATTGACATTATTTATTTTATTATAGATTTACATATTAAAATTGAGGAACAGAAGCTTATCGACTTTTAAGCCCAAAATGCGATTTCTTCTCTCGGAGACCATGTATCCAGACTTCGAGAATACTCTCTCCGAAGGCACAGACGTAGCAGGAATACAAAATCTTTTTAACATAATCTGATACAACCTTGGGTATGCAAATTTTTTTTCTTCCCACCATTTGAATGGATCTCGTTGACGCTGCAGTAACGGCTCTTCGAGGTATTTGTCAACCTCTACGATGGAGGCAGCTCTCGGGTTCGGGATCTGTATGCAGTTTGACACTCTGGTATCAAATTCAGCCCAAATATCAAAAGCATTTTGGCTAGATGAACTAGCGGCAGTGGCAGCACTGGCAGTCACTGTTGTACACTCTACATGCTCTGATGTGTCTGATGGCAATACTACCCGTGCAGCCAGGTCGTATACTAATATTTTTGCTCTATCGTAGCTTGATTGACGGGTTTCAGGAAATCCGTATTTTTTTAGTCTTGGGTCGAGTAGGGTGCTTATCGAAAACATGTTATTGTCTTCGATTCTCCTGAATCTTTCTTGTAGTTGGTCATTTAGTTTTTGAGCCATATTATAAACACAAACAGGTAAAGGTGGATCGTGAATCTCTTTTAAAATTGTGTTTATTCTATTAATTAATAAATGTGATAGTGTGATTATTTCTGAAATTGTTACACACTTCTCGGCGCTCATCATTTCTGTAACTGTCTTAAACATTTTTAAAATGTCACAGGCTTTTGTCATAATAAGCACATCGTCACTTTCTAAATTTGGTACACGTGGGTAATCATTCGCCAACGTTGCTATCAAGCTTGTTTTTATTTCAAGTATTCGTTGGAACATATCATAAGTTGAGTTCCACCGAGTGACTACATCCTGTTTTATTTTGAGCACCTTTTCACCTAAGCGAATTTGCATCGCTTTAAGGCGCTCTGCAGCCAGTGGGCTCCTTCGAAAGAGATCCACAATAAGTTTGATTCTCCCCCTCGTTTCTTTAACTTCCAACAGAGCTACCTGGACACCTAAATTTATCGTGTGGGCAAAGCACGGTACTTGCCTCCAACCTGCTGCCGCGATAGCACCTTGAGCGTTAGCCGCGTTATCTGTGGTGACTGCCTGAACCTTTTCTAACACTCCCCACTTTTCACATGTTTCTTTTATTTGTTTAGCGAGATTCTCGCTAGTGTGTCTGTCATTGTAAGAAATACACTGAAGCAAGTGAGACTTTAAATTGGTATCTTTATTAACATAATGTACAGTTATGGCTATATATGATTCTTGAACAATTGAGGTCCAGCAGTCGGTGGTAATAGCAACATACTTTACAGTCTTTAGGTTTTCTTTTATTTCTTCACTTTTAATATTGTAGTATTTCTGAAGAAGTGCATTTGAAAGCGTTTTTCTCGATGGAATTGGATAGGCAGGATTTAATTTATTTATAAAATTTCTAAAAGATTCGGTTTCCACGATGCTGAACGGCAAATAGTTTTTGGAAACCATTTTTACTAACGCTTCATTCAAATCATCTATCTGTTTTACGGACATTGGTCTCTGTAGGTATTGCCTGACGGAAGAAGTATTTTTTTTTGGCTGACGTGGTTGAAATAGATTGACAGATGCGCTTGGGAGAGTTTCATGTGGTGCTGAATTTTCCACATTTTCTATCTGGGTGGTGGGTGGAGCAATTGATGTTATATTTGCACGTAGGTTTGGCTCAATAGTTTCAGTTATGGTCGGAAGTAAGATTTCTGGCATTGCTTCTCTGACTGAACTTGCAATTGAAACTAATGGGTGTTTGGATTTTAGGTGCCGGGTTAAATTGTAAAGGCCACCCCCTTTTACTGACAAAAAGTTGCCACATAGTGTACACTTTTTTTTATTTTCGCCGGCATCAGAGAAGTATTGCCAAACCTGTGATGTCCTTCTATCCGCCATTATTAGATAAGTAGATAAGCTGTGTGTGTTATGAAGTAGTAGGTAGGTGGTATTAACTTATAGGTACCTTGTAAACAAAATTCCCGCTACCAAAGCTTAAGCGTATACCGTAGCGCACTCTTTCACCAGAATAATTATATTCAATCACTTTCCAATTATGTATAGCAAGCGAATTTCCAAGCAGTCGTATCTACAGGCAGAAAAATTGTTTAAGGTGAATGGGCAGTTGAGACCGCGAAATTCAAATTTTCTTACGCTTTTTGCAATCCGCAGGTCAGTGTCAGGTTGTATCTCGATCAAAACATGATTCGCGACAATAACAGGTACATATTAAGAGAATTATAATGATTAGAATCATTAATACATCTTTCTAAGTTAGATTTCTACCATCAACACTTTTCCATAAGAGATTGGTGGTTGGTGGTAGAAATCTAACTTAGAAAGATATATTAATGATTCTAATGATTATAATTCTCTAAACATGTACCTACCTGTTATTGTCGCGAATCACACTTTGATTAAGATACAATCTGACACTGGCCTGCAAATTGCAAAGAACGCAAGAAAATTGGAATTTCGCGGTCTACCACTATCCATTCACCTTAATCAGTCTTCGATCTATTTACAAAAACATAAAGTTCACCAAAACAATTGGATAAATATTTAACACTCACTTTAGATTAACTAGTTTCACCAAAATAATATGATATTTATTTTTATTTAAAACTCGCGAACAAACTATAAAATAGGCACCTAAAACTTTAAAATTAGGTCACGAAAGCACATCGCAAGCGTCGATCGCAATCAAGATACAACAAGACATTAGAAAATGTAAATCAAGGTCAAGATCTAACAAATTTCGCTCCTACGAAAATAATAATAACAAACAACCTAAAACTTTTAGTCGTTGCAAGTCTATTTACGATTCTAAGCAAAGGAGTTAAGGTCTAAGTTTAATTGCCGTATTTTGCTTTCGTTTGACGACGTTACGTAAACATTCTCATTTCTCTTTCCCTCATCATCACTCGTGCGAGCTGTATGACGCGCTTAACCGATTAGTCACCGCGTGTCGCGTGTGCCTACTCTATTGCGTATGTGTGCCGTCATGCCATGTCGAGTTGACGTCACTACTCACCACACTCGCGAGTTCGCGACTCGCATGGCGAGTGAGTGACGAGTCACGCCGCATGCGACTCACTTACACACAAGCAGCACGTACGTGCTCACAGGCCACGGCCAGCCTCGCGACCTCGCCTCATTCGTGGTAGCACAGTGTGCTAGCACACTTGGTACAAAGAGTGCCTCGCACGATCCTCATTTTAAAAGGGTGTGCTACCCATCACTAGAATGCAAGCGAGTGCGAGATGCCATCAAAGTTAACCATCTCGTATGCGTTTGCTCACCGTGAATTGCGAACATTATTTTTCTTAGGTTGGTGTCACGTACGCGTCCTCCGATAAACCGACCAAATAGAATGACATTTTTACCGACTTCACAAAAAGGAGGAGGTACTATGTTCGGATGTTTGTATGTTTTTTTTTTTTTTTTTTTGTATGTTTGTTCATCGATTACTCCGCCAATTGTCGACGGATTTTCAAAATTCTTTTTTTTTTCGAAAGTAGATAGTTCTGAGGTGGTCCCATTGTCACCAAGTTAGGATCTGATGATGGGATCTTAGAGAAATCGAGAGCAACCCTCAAATTTTATAGACTCACTTATTGTTTTTCGCATATTTTAAGAAGTATCTTGTGTAATTGCGTATGGTTGTCACCATCTCAGGTAGCTGGGCTGATGATGGAAGGTACAACTCCTTAACAGTAAGAAGTTACTCGAACAGGCAAGGACTGTTTTAGTAAATTGTTTTGATGTTTGATAGGGCATTTGCCACATTTGCTCTCATGATCATCAAGTTATGACCTGATGCTGCAGTCAGGATAGTCTGCAGAGTACCTAACTCCTCGACAACTAACAGCAGATATATCGTGTTTGGGCTCATTGAAAAGGGCTCGATGTGTGGATAAACGTACTGTTAATGAGGAACACCGAAGTACATAGAGACCTGATGCTGAAGCCAGTCGAGCATCAGAAAAACTACAAACCTTGAAATTACAGCACCGTAGTCGTGTTTGGGCTCATTTTAAACAGAACTAAATTTTAAGATCAATGCAATGTTGACATAAGTCTGGCCTGATGCTGCAGCCAGGATTATCAGCATCTAGTCTAAAAACTAATAAATACTTCTTAAAGTGAAATACTTTTGCGAGTTTTTCTTCTGTATAATTATCCTAACAAAGGTTGCCGGTAGTGGCTAGATGAGAGAAGCGGAGGATCGCGAACGTTGGCGCAAACTTCGAGAGGTCTACGTCCAGCAGTGAACTGCAATTGGCTGATGATGATTTATAAAAGCCTCAATCATTGCATTTCACGCAATGTCATGTGGTTTATTTAGCAATTTGGTAGGTTCCAAGTCGCATAATACAATGTCATACAGCGTCTTTACACTACTAAGCGTAACATAAACTTGGCCCTTAGCAAAATTTTTCTTGCCTACGTCTATTATTAAAATAACTTGATGATGAAGACCACAAATGGCACTACTCAATGACAAATATTTCACGGGTTGCGATTCGATTACTTTAATATGGCTGCTAAGCAATTTATGCTCATTACAATGCGTGTGGTAAAGTGGAGCTGATGGTGACTTCTCAATCGGCTCCAGTTCTCCTGGTTCTTACTAGGAGAACTCCTCAACAATTAACGTCCATGCATCGGGAAAAGCAATATTTTGTAAAAGGTGATAAGCAGTTGACATTAGGCTATTATAACTTAGATAAATTACAAACTGACCCGCTAAAAAGTGAAAAATAAAAACTTTTTTACAAAAAAAAAACAACCGACTTCCAAAAACACTATAAATAAAGAGAAAAATAACTTTAATTTCGGAAGTCGGTGGCAAAAACTAAAATAATAATCCAAAGACACCGACTTCCGAAATTAAAGTTATTTTTCTCTTTATTTATAGTGTTTTTGGAAGTCGGTTGTTTTTTTTTTGTAAAAAAGTTTTTATATATTTAGTGTTCTTAATGATAGCGGCCGTCTATCAAATTTGTGATGGTTATAATGACTTTGTTTTGTTTACGTTTCGTGTTTGTTTGAAGTTAGTTATTGTGTTGGAATACTATTTGATTCCAAATTGATTTTATTAATTAAAAATGAAGACAAGTTCGTCCCAATTTGTTATGATGGTGACATTTATGGAGCAGTAAGTGGACATTCAAATTATTTGGTGTTTATAGAGCTTAGGATCTCTGTGAACTATGCAAAGTAAAAACTAAGTTTGTTTGGTCTTTTATGCATGGAGACCTTAGCAAGCCGTCTACATCAAATGCTAGAGGCAGGATGACAAATATGAAGAATTGGGAGGAGTTAACTCTGTTACTCAACAGTGATGGTAGTGGTGATACCAAAACTACTGAGAAATGGAAGAAGGTTGGTTAAAATGGTTATGGCGTACTTATTTTGGCTAAAACAGGGATAAGGTTGTAATAAAATGTTGGCTTCTTTGCATGATTTAAGGTTTGGAGTGATTTTAAAAATAATACAAAAAAGAAGGCTGCACGTCTGCACAGAGCAGCTAGTGGCACTGGTGGTGGGCCCGCAGTATTTATGAAACTGACCGATCTTGAACAGAGAGTTCTCAATCTCATTGGTGTGCAAGTGGCTACGGGCTTGGCAGTAGAAGAGTCTGGGTTGTCACAGGTTTAAACTTGGTTACTTATAACAGCAACTGCTATTAAATAATTATGTTACTATAATGGTGTCTCTAAAATTGTATTTTCTTACAGGAGATTCACATTCAGCCCAATCCCACTGTGGAAGATATACAAACTCCACGTGAAATTGTAGAATGTAAGTTGCTCATATCAGCATATTATTAATAAACGGTCAAGCTCTGCGTGTACCCTATGTAGTCATATTGTTGTCAGTATGTTTGTGAAATATAATTATTATTTT
Source organism: Mesoligia furuncula (assembly GCA_916614155.1). NCBI lineage: Eukaryota > Metazoa > Arthropoda > Insecta > Lepidoptera > Noctuidae > Mesoligia > Mesoligia furuncula. Next base: position 9,082,799 of record OU744794.1, read on the forward strand.
TATTTTAGCTCAGCATTTGAACGAGTCAGTGTCACTGATGAGAGCTATTTCTTCTCCACCACTTTCATTTATAGAGGAAGAAGTTCAAAGTAAGATATAAGCAATTTTTTTTCTAGATAATTATGCAAATTTATTTAGAAATTCATATCAAATAAAGCATACATAAAATAAAGTATACTCAATCTGTTTGCAAGCAGGATGTTTATATGAATCAATCCTTAGATGAATAAAAAAGCAAATGATCTGTCTCTTGTATGGTTATGTGCAATGGCATCAGCAGAAAAACTTTAAAGTATTTTATGTTCTAGGTATCCAACCTAATTGGAACGAGCCAGGGCCATCGAGAGTAATTGCCCCAGCACAGTCACCACCTCCTACCACGGCTGCTCCACCTCTTTTTGTGGAGGTACAAGTGGAAGGTAAGAAAGAACTTTTAAACTTTTTTAAAAGGCTCTCTAAGATGGCGACTGATAATATTAATAACTTTTATTATTTTTTCTAGAGACGGGCATGCTCTCCCCAACCAAACCTTCATCTCATGTCCGTGTTGTTCAGCCAGAGCCTGTTACGTCTGTGCAAACTACTCCTCGCCGTGCAAGAACCAGGACTAGAGGGTCGCCTCGTAGGCGAGCGAGGCCAGCACATACGGACCAGGCATCACAGCAGTTTCTCCAAGCAGATTCCTTTTGGGAGTGACGTCACGGACACTTTACGGTACGCAACAGCTGTTCGTGTCTGCGCAAATATAAAATAAAACGCCAACATATCGTGTAAAATTCGTGTAATACATTATCACAGTATTGATACTTACGCGTGTGATCGTTTGCAAGGAAAACATTCAACAGTTCGGTGGTGTAAACTCGTAAAAACAAATTAACTTTATTGTTACTTTTACACTTATAAGTTAGTTTGAAGTTTTTGGTACCACTGGTACCTCCAAAAAGTGTCACTTTCTTTCAAAGTTTTGACAGCCGTCGGCACCATTACCACAGATCTGTGCATCTTGATCGATATTTTTTGCGTAGCAGGCGTCATCTAGCGGATTCTGGCCGTACTAATATGGTGAAGTGTGCAGCCTGCGGAAGGTTTTTATCGGCAAGAGGGGGCGCTAGCTGTGGCAACTCTGCCTGCCACAACCGATATCACCTCGCTTGCCTGTCATTGCCCGACCCAACCCAAATAAGTGGCGATTGGCTGTGCCCCGAGTGCAAAAAAAAGTTGCCCAGGGGAGACAATAGCGCCACACCCGTCAAGGACCTGGGTAGTGGTCCCCCCGCAAATCCAGCAGCAGCGTTGGCAGCGGCAGTGTCTCCGGCTGCAGTACAGGACCGGGACGCTATGATTAGGTCACCTGTCGCGGTGTCACAGGCTCCGGCAACTCAGACCAAGCCACCCGTCGCGGTGGCAAAGGTACTTTCTCGGGCTGGCAGCGAGCAGGGAGCTACTGATGGGGAGCCTTCGCCTGATACACAGCTGACCCTCCGGGAGGAGATAAGGCTCTTCAGATCTGAGCTGCGGGAAGTGCGCGATGAAATGAGGGAGTTTCGACGCGAGATGTCCGGCCTGCACTCGTCAATGGGAATCTGCACCGAAAGAGTTGACAGCCTGGAGGCTAGGATCGAGGCTCTCGAGAGTAGGCAAAGTACTGCAGTGCCTGATGGCAAAGTGACTCAGCTCGAACAAATTGTGCTGCAGTTACAGCTCGATCTAAACGACCGCGAGCAGGATTTACTTGGCTCCGACCTTGAGATCACCAATATCCCGGAGACTCCTGGCGAGAACGTGTTGCACACCGTCGGGCTGGTGGCGGCAAAGCTTGGGGTGACGCTAGACGAACGGGATATAGTGTTTGCGCAACGGGTGGGCCTGCGAGCCGAACGAGAGGTGCAGACTAGCTCTGTGGGCGGCGCGAGTCCAGTCGGCGGAGCAAGCCCAGTGGGAGCAGCGGCGGCGCCGGCGCGCGGGCGGCGCATCGTGGTGCGCCTGTCGCGGCGCGCACTGCGCGACGACCTGCTGCAGAGCGCGCGTGTGCGGCGCGGAGCCACCACCGCAGATCTAGGATTATCTGCACCCCCGCGTCGCTTCTTTCTGAACGAGAGGCTCACTAAAACCAACAGATATCTGTTTTACCGGGTGCGCGAAGCTGGCAGCCGTCTGGGATGGAGGTATACGTGGACGAAGTTCGGCCGCATTCTAGCAAAGCAGGGTGACGGTAAGCCCACCCACTGCATCCGCTCAGAGGAGGATCTTGCGCGGGTTTTTGGTTGTGAGGTGTCTGCGGCAAAGGATGACTGATTACTTGGCCCCCGACATTCATAGTAATGTGTGTCTAAAACTATACCTCTATTTATTAGTTTTGTATTTACTTAGATTTTTAAGATTGGCTTGTGCGAGACCGGCTGTTTCCTTGTCTCAGTATACTTTGGTTCTATCTAGTGGCCCAGCTCGACCTACGACTATCTATGTACATTGTATATGTATCACACTTCCGCTCACTATTTTCACGTTTTCAATATATATTATACTTCTGTTTTTACGGATTTTATATATTATTACATATTGGCTATGTATATTTCTGCAATATTTACAATACTTCTTTTTATTTCTACGAATCATACCTAACACAATCTATTTTATTATATTTACACATAATTTCTCTAAACGAACATTACATATCCTTCATGTAAATATGAGTAACTTAACAAAATATATTATGTCCTTATTATGCAAAACACCACACTACGTAATACTTCTGACGCTATCTACATACAAAATATTAATATACATACACTACTATTTTCATAAATGATTAAGACAACAAGAAATCTAAAAGTTGGGTTATTTAATGCAGGGTCGCTGGGTTCGCGCCATGACGAGTTCCTAGTTGCTATGGATAACCTCTCCGTAGACATCATGGCGATAAATGAGACCTGGCTCAGGCAGGGAGAGGAGGGTCGCGCGCCGACAGTACCGGGCTATCGGCTGCGGCACGTGCCGCGGGAGCGCTCCGTGCGGGGCGGCCGCGGGGGCGGCGTGGGCTTCTACGTGCGCCGCGGTGTGCGCGTGCGCTCCGTGCCGCACCCGCCGGCGCCGCAGGTCGAGCAGATGTGGCTCCGACTTAACATCAATTCGCATTCAGTAATTATTGGTACAGCATACAGACCGCCGTGGCTTGATGTAAATACCTTCCTGGATGCAGTTACTGATTCTCTCTCCTCCTTTGCTAACGCGGATAGGGTTATCCTGCTTGGGGACTTTAATATTAATGTCTTAAACCAAAGTGACAACAAATCTATACTTCTAAACAATTTCTTACGTTGCTGCAAGCTCACACAGATTATTACTGAGCCAACCCATTTCACAGATCATAGTGAAACTCTGATTGATGTTGTGTGCACTGATGCCCGTGTGTGTGGGGTCTCTGTATCACACATACCGGAGCTTGGTCACCATGCCATTATATCTGTGGAACTAAACTTCAAATTAGAGAAGCCTTCTCCACAATGGATTACCTACAGGCCACTCAAAGACATTATCCCTGAACTTTTTAATGAAGATTTAAATAAAATGGACTGGGAACATATTGAAAGTCTGGAAGATGTGAACTTAATGGTATCCAAGTTTAATCAATACATCCTTACACTTTTTGATTTGCATGCTCCCCTCAAAAAAGTCCGAATTAAAGAGAAATCTTATCCCTGGATAACAGACACGGTCAAGGAAATGATGAGGCTGCGTGATAAGTGCCATCTGAAGTCGAAATCGACAAAATCCGAGCATCATATCAAATCGTACAAGGAGTTTAAATACCTTGTTAGAGCTGCTTTTGATAGTGAGAAGTGCGCATATTTTAAAACATATATCAATAAGAATATTAAACAACCTAAGAAGTTATGGAGTCATATCAAAACAACTGTAGCCACCTCAAAAAAACCAGAGCATAGTCTGCCTCATTTCTGTAGCAACCCTGAATCTATCAACGAACACTTTTTGGATGTGCCAGGCAGTGGGAAGGTCACTACTGCAGATTTAAGTTATTTTGAGTATCACAGATACAGTGACAGTCATTTCCAGCTTGAACCGGTCCAGCAGGATGTAGTGCTGAGGATCTTGCGCAGTCTTAAGTCCAATGCGCAGGGCTCGGACCAAATTTCTCTGGAGATGCTGATGTTGACACTTCCCCGAACACTTGCAGTGATCACAGCTATCGTCAACAAATCCATAGTCGATTCTTCTTTCCCGGATCTGTGGAAAATGGCAATAGTTAGACCAATTCCAAAAGTATCTAACCCCACTAGCGTGAAAGACCTCCGTCCAATCAGCTTACTTCCATGTCTGTCCAAGGTTTTAGAAAGGGTTGTCTCTGACCAACTTAGGGCATATCTTGAGCAGCACAGTATCTTGCCACTCGCTCAGTCCGGTTTTCGCAGGGCCCATAGCACAGCAACAGCGCTCCTGGATGTTGTTGGTAACATTCTTGAAGCCAGAGACCAGGGAATGGGAACCCTGCTCGTCCTACTAGACTTTTCGCGTGCTTTCGATTCAATTAACACGTCACTTCTACTCTCCAAGCTGTCTTACTATGGGTGTGAAGTGGAAACTGTCAAATGGTTTGAGAGTTACCTCAGCAATCGATCGCAGTTTGTCCAAGTGACCAGTGATAGCGGTGATACTGTGTCCTCTGGTCCGAAGCGCGTGGACAGGGGCGTACCTCAGGGATCGATCCTGGGTCCTCTTCTCTTCATCCTGTACAGTGCTGACATCATTAACTGTCTGATCAACACCAAGTTCCACCTCTATGCTGACGATCTGCAGTTGTACCTCTCCTTCCGGTCCCAGGATATAGCTGAAACTGTTAGCAAAATTAATGAAGATTTGGAGAGGATCTCAGCTTGGTCCAGAAGAAACTCCCTGGTCCTGAATCCTAGTAAGTCTAAGTATATTGTGATGGGATCTAGGGATTTCCTGAACAAAATGCTTACTTGCAACCTGGACCTCAGGATTGATGGATGTGGTGTGGAAAGGGTTCTGGAGGCTCGTAATCTAGGTGTAGTATTTGATGGACAGCTTCATTTTGAAGCACACATACTGGAGGCCGTGCGCAACTGCTTCTACCGACTCAAGGTCTTGTATCGTATCCGTCCCTACATAAGTGTGGATATGCGTGTCATGCTGTGCGAGTCACTTGTTCTATCCAAGCTGAATTACGCTGACACTGTGTATGGGGCATGTATTCTCGGTAGAAGCGAAAGACTGATTCAGCGGGTGCAGAATGCTTGTGCAAGATTCTGCTACAATGTCCCACCACGGTCCCACATCACTCCTTTTTTAAATAACGGTAATTTGATGAGAATGTCAGCACGCAGAAAGCTTCACCTGGCTACCCTACTCTTTGGCACAATTCTCACAAAGAAACCAGAATATTTATATAATAAACTGTCGTGGTCACGTGATGTTAACAAAATTAAAACTAGAGCATCTTCCTACCTCATGTTAGCCTCATCGCATAGAACTGCTGCGTTCCGTGGTAGTTTCAAATTCGCTGCCTCCCGTTGCTGGAATGACCTGCCACCTCCTTTTCGTGCTATAAAGACAGTTAGTACTTTTAGGTTAAAATTTAAACAGTATTTACTGCAGCTTCAAAAAGATGGTAAACTCTGAACCTACCCTTGATCTGCACGCAGCTAGTAATGGTGGTCCGAGTCCGAGCGTTTGGCAGCGTTTATTCACTGGACAGGCACAGCAGTTGTTTCGTATCTTGTTTTTGTTTTGTGTTCATTACGTACATGTTCGATATTTGATTAATTTTATTGTTTATTCCACACTTTTACTGGCAGTATCACACGAATTGTTAATGCTAGCCTACACAATGTTTTGTTTCGTTGTCACTTGTTTCATGAAAAATTTGTCACTCGCTAACACATAACATTAGTTTATTTCTATTTTCCTTTTCACCCATGCCGTTATTTGACTACCACCTTCCACTTTTATTGTATATTCTCTTAATTCTGTTCCACTAGATAGCCGTAACTTTATGTTTAATATATATGAAATGTATTAAAATTTACTTCACTTTGTATTTACATAATCTTGCTCTATGGTCGGCGCCTGCGTCCATTTACTTGTCATAGCTATGCCACAGACACACCAGAGTGCCTCTAGCGTTCAAGGCATAGACAAGTAATAAGGTTACGTCTGGCGCAGATTATAAAATTAATTTATTTTATTATTTGCTAATATTTTACATAAGTAGTTATTTATTTATGTTTCTGTAATTGCCCGTGACATCACAGCGGGCCCTATCAGAATACCAGCGCTGAGACATTTATCTTTTTTAAATGTCGCAGCATCATGCTGAGATAGGAGCCTTTTGGCCTCGTATAGGACTTCATGTTTCATTTTCATTTTATTTTTTATTTTTATATAACTTGGTTTTTATTTTTTATTTTAATGTGTTTAGTTTAGTTTGTGATCTTCCTGTACGAGTCGCAATAAATACTTTTTCTTTCTTTCTTTCTTTCTTTTGGAGAAACTTTAAAGAACAACAACATAATGATAACATGGACATGAGGAGAGAGCAAAATAGGATTAGAGAGATGGAGTTGCAGGCTCAGAGGGAGTGGCAAGCTTTAGGCCACAGAGGTTTAAATATTTTAGAAAAAATTGTTGATAAATTTTGTAAAGATTAGTCTGTACAAAATTTTTCAACAATTTTTTCTAAAATAATTGCTGGCCCACCACTTTTTTTGGTGTTATTCTTGTAAGTTAGTTTTAAGTTAATTTCATAAGAATTAGTGTGATATGTGTTCCTATTTACTACTTGTTGTATCGTGTAAATAATTTATAAGAAGAAAGTTATCTCAAACCTCAAATAACTAGTTAAGAATTCGAAGTATTGTTATAATAACAAAATAAAGTTCCTAGTTTAAGACACAATTTAAGACTGATTAATGATGAATAAAAGTATTGAAACCCTTGTGGTTGGTGTTTCATTACCTCCTGATTAAAATTTAATAACTTTCTATCTATGGTCAGATACACTACTCAAACCTTTTTAATTCTAAACAGAAATAATTCATAATTATTTTACATGTAAATTATACACTTTCTGTTTAGGACACTCGCTACACAGAAAGTCAGCATGATCACCATGGAAAAACTGCCTAATTTGTCAGATAGACAACTGCTCCATGTGGAATCCTACTGGATTTCAAATCAAATTCAAATTATGATTGTTATTAATTTATAAAATACTGAAAGTAAGTACCTACCAACTTATTAGATTTGATTCTGATTAGGAAAAAAGTAAAAATTTTGTTAAAAGTGAGGTAAACAATTTTATTCTAGAACAATAATCAGTTACTTATTCAAAGCCAAACAATTTATTTCAATTAGACCACATCGAACTTAAAAAATAAAATACAAAAATGATTATAGCTCCCTTGGAGAACGGGCAAGAAACTCTACACTTACTCTTATGAAATAGTTTTATATAACATTTTGTATAGGTACATTAAATTAGATAATTGTATGTGAAGACAATGTACCTAGAATAAAAACTACTATACTAAAATATGTACAAAGTATTACAAATTAAGCAATACAGCTGATAGGTTATTTAATATGTAGATTATTCTACTTAAAAAATCAATGGAACAGTACGAGTTAAAATAATCACAGTTTGTAGTTAAGGTAATGGAACCAGTCTTGGACAGTGTACCAATAATGGACATATTCAAACCTAGATGCTAAAAATAACAAAACCCTAACTTTTATTTTACCATGGCAATTTTTTTTATGAACTTTATGGATATCCGAACAAGATTTTTTCATTTTGACATTTGGCGCCATATTGATCCGATATTATCTACGGTCACGTGAGTGCAACTGAATCCAGTTTAAAAAAATCCGTTTTTATTAGAAGAATCTTAATGCAGGTGGGTTACTATATTGACATTTTCAAAACTTTACATTATTTATGAATGTTTGTTGATTTATTTAATCTGAGGAGCATGTTTGCACAAAACCTCATCGTCAGTTCTCAAATAAGTATATATTTTTTTAAATGTTTATGACTGGAAACTTAAATGTGTTTTTACCCAATCATGGACAGTACTGTCCAACATTGGATTTTTGTGTTTCTCATATTTTTAATTTTCATCTGGTTGTGTAAAGGGAGACTAGTCTTTTTATCTTAATAATTTCTAATTATTACATTGATACCCAATGATGGACAGCCCTGTCCAAGATTGGGTGTTTATGACTGGTGATTTATAAAGCAACTTCCACTCTTTACCGCTACTTTCTTATTACCACAGATAATATGGCACCCAAACGAGATTATTCCAAAGAACAAATGACTAGAGCTATCGAAGATGTACAAAGAGGAGAAAAGGTATCTGTAGCAGCTACCAAATATGGTGTCCCCAGAATAACATTAAGAAACAAAGTTATGGGGATAAGCCCGCTGGACTGCAACTTAGGGCCTTCTACAGTGCTGAGCCAAGAAGAAGAAAAAGTATTGGTCAAATGGGTTTTATTCATGGCTGAAAACCATTTCCCAGTCACAAAGGACCATTTGTTAGACAGCGTTCAAAAAATTATTTTGGAAAAAAAAATGGACAACTGCCCGTTCACAAATAATCGCCCAGGAAAAAAATGGTTCAGTTCGTTTTTAAGCCGTCATCCAGAATTGGCGCAAAGAACGGCACAAAATTTGACAAAGGCCAGAGAAGACGTAACTGAAGAAGAGTTGAACCAATGGTTTCAAACAATAAAGACTTATATAGAAGGTAAGGGGTTATCAGATGTACTAAAGGACCCTACAAGGATATACAACACCGATGAAAGCGCTTTCTACTTGCAGCCTAAAGCAGGTAGAGTACTAGTACGAAAAGGCGAAAAAAACGTTTATAGTTCCTCTGGCGATGAGAAAGAGAACTTAACAGTATTAATTACTGCCAATGCTGCAGGAGTTATAGCTCCGCCTATGGTAGTGTATCCCTATGAAAGAATACCGACACTCATTGTCAAGAGTGTGCCTAGTGGATGGGGCATAGGGCGGTCGGAAACAGGATGGATGTGTGCAAAGACATTCTACGAATTTATCACCAATGTTTTTAACCCATGGCTTATACAAAAAGAGATACCAAAACCGGTCATTTTTTTTCTAGACGGGCATAAGTCCCACATGTCGTTGCACCTTGCAAACTTTTGCAGAGATAATGGCATAGAGTTAATTGCACTTTTCCCAAATTCCACTCACTTAATCCAACCGATGGACGTGGCGGTCTTTCGGCCGCTCAAAATTTCCTGGAGAGTTCAGGTTATGAAATGGAAGTCTGAAAATCCAGGCGCACGGCGGTTTGAAAAAGGAAGATTTCGCGCAAAATTTGCAAGAAGCTTTAAAAAGTATTTGCCCCGAAACCATACAAAACGGTTTTCGTAAAAGTGGCCTTTACCCATTTAGCTCGGAATATGTGGATATGACCAAAATTGGTTCTCGCAATCGCACTATCAGATCTCAACCACTCCAGACAGACGATATGATAAAAAAAAAACAATTTATGCAAACTTTAGAAGCAGAGATACAGAAAGTGTTTTCATCAGAAATAATTACTCTTTTCAACAAACTATATTTCATGCCTAGAAATGAAGTAGATAATCTACTACCGGACGAAGATCAATCTCTTTATATTATATGGGCTAAAACTAAAAACATTTTGACTGAAACACTTCCAATTTCAACAGATAATGACAGTATGACTTGCCAACAGCCATCCCAGACAGTTGAAACGGAATATGATCTGACAACATCTGTTGTATCAAATGATTTACCACAAGTTATAGCGGAATATGACCTGACAACATCCGTTCTATCAAAAGATTTACCACAAATTACAGGGGAATATGACCTGACAACATCCGTTGTAATAAAGGATTTCCCACAAATTACAGATGATTCTAACGCGGCTACGGCTACATCTACAAGAACACCAGATTTATCAACAATATCTACATCACCGCTTAAAACTCATCAAACCCCCAGTGTGCCGCCTACTACTGATGATTCCAACGCGGTTGCTGTCACAACCACGTCCAGTACACCGCTTAAAACAAATTTAACTTTCAATTTATTCACATCTACAGCTACGCCAATTGGTGATGTCCCGTCACCTTTTAAACGAGCCTTGTACTGGCCCGAACCAGAGACTAAAAAACGCCGTATCAAGGAACGACTGCCGTCGGCTATCACCAGTGACCCCTACATAGAATACGTAGAAAAAAAAGAAAATGAAAAGAAACAAAAGATAGAAGAAAAAGAAAAACGTGCAAAAGAAAGAAAAGAAAAACAGTTATTACGAGAAAAACTAAAGCAAGAAAAGGAAATAAATAAGGAAAGTAAGAGAGGCAAAGCAAAGACCAAAACAGCAAAGTCAACAAAGAGGAAACAAATATCAAGTTCATCATCGGAGGAAAATAACACTGATGTTGAATATCAAGATAGTGAATATGATTTAGAAGAAGACCTGTCTGAATCTGGATCTGAAGAAGATAAGATATCTTTGAAAACATTAGCACTGTCACAGAAGAGGGAAACGAAAAGCAAATACGTAATAATAAGGTATGAAGGAGAATATTTTCCTGGCATTATTAAGAAAGCTGAGGGTAAACATTATGAAATAGGCACAATGGTGTTATCTAAAGGTAATACATTTCGTTGGCCAGAAACCCCAGACCAAATATGGTATGATGAGAAAGCAATAATAGAATTTATTAAAGAGCCAGTACAAATAAACAAACGTGGATTTTATAAAGTAGAAGAAATGAACAAATATTTACCGTTTGTCTTATAATTATGAATATTTTATATAATAATAGGTATTAATGTAAGATCTCAAAACAAATGCGATTTGTAAGACTGTAGTTTTGTGAGTAATGTTGATTTTTTATTTTGTTTTTTTACTTATAGAAGTTTATACCATGCCAGAAAATTACCATGTTTAAGATTTTGAGTACGAACATATTTTTTACCGACTTCACAAAAAGGAGGAGGTACTATGTTCGGCTGTTTGTATGTTTTTTTTTTTTTTTTTTTTTGTATGTTTGTTCATCGATTACTCCGCCAATTGTCGACGGATTTTCAAAATTCTTTTTTTGTTCGAAAGTAGTTAGTTCTGAGGTGGTCCCATTGTCACTAAGTTAGGATCTGATGATGGGATCTTAGACAAATCGAGAGCAACCCTCAAATTTTATAGGCTCACTTATTGTTTTTCGCATATTTTATGAAGTATCTTGTGTATTTGCGTACGGTTGTCACCATCTCAGGTAGCTGGGCTGATGATGGAAGGTTCAACTCCTTAACAGTAAGAAGTTACTCGAACAGGCAAGGACTGTTTTAGTAAATTGTTTTGATGTTTGATAGGGCATTTGCCACATTTGGTCTCATGATCATCAAGTTATGACCTGATGCTGCAGTCAGGATAGTCTGCAGAGTACCTAACTCCTCGACAACTAACAGCAGATATATCGTGTTTAGGCTCATTGAAAAGGGCTCGATGTGTGGATAAACGTACTGTTAATGAGGAACACCGAAGTACATAGAGACCTGATGCTGAAGCCAGTCGAGCATCAGAAAAAGTACAAACCTTGAAATTACAGCACCGTAGTCATGTTTGGGCTCATTGTAAACAGGACTAAATTTTAAGTTCAATGCAATGTTGACATAAGTTGGCCTGATGCTGCAGCCAGGATTATCAGCATCTAGTCTAAAAACTAATAAATACTTCTTAAAGTGAAATACTTTTGCGAGTTTTTCTTCTGTATAATTATCCTAACAAAGGTTGCCGGTAGTGGCTAGATGAGAGAAGCGGAGGATCGCGAACGTTGGCGCAAACTTCGGGAGGTCTACGTCCAGCAGTGAACAGCAATTGGCTGATGATGATTTATAAAAGCCTCAATAGTTGCATTTCACGCAATGCCTTTTCGTCATGTGGTCTATTTAGCAATTTGGTAGGTTCCAAGTCGCATAATACAATGTCGTACAGCGTCTTTACACGACTAAGCGTAACATAAACTTGGCCCTTAGCAAAATTTTTCTTGCCTTGTTTTTATTATTAAAGTAACTTGAGCATTTGCTCTCGGAAATTATGATTTGGTAAAGTGGAACTGATGATGAAGACCACAAATGGCACTACTCAATGACAAATATTTCACGGGTTGCGATTCGATTACTTTAATATGGCTGCTAAGCAATTCATGCTCATTACAGTGCGTATGGTGAAGTGGAGCTGATGGTGACTTCTCAATCAGCTCCAGTTCTCCTGGTTCTTACTAGGAGAACTCCTCAACAATTAACGTCCATGCATCGGGAAAAGCATATTTTGTAAAAGGTGATAAGCAGTTGACATTAGGCTATTATAACTTAGATAAATTACAAACTGACCCGCTAAAAAGTGAAAAATAAAAACTTTTTTTACAAAAAAAACAACTGACTTCCAAAAACACTATAAATAAAGAGAAAAATAACTTTAATTTCGGAAGTCGGTGGCAAAAACTAAAATACAAATCCAAAGACACCGACTTCCGAAATTAAAGTTATTTTTCTCTTTATTTATAGTGTTTTTGGAAGTCGGTTGTTTTTTTTGTAAAAAAAGTTTTTATTGATGTTATTATTTAAGTAAAAAATGTTAAGAAAATGTTCCACACTAGGTGTCCAAGACTAGATAGTGTTCAACACTAGATGTCCAAGACTGGATACTGTTTATCAATGGGTGTCCATTAAGAGAATTTAACTGTTCATAATAGATCCTCGATAAGGGGTCTTGTATTTTTAAAATATTTCAAAAGTAAACCCTGGAGGAACTTACTGTGCCAAATATATTGATTATAAAAAGCATGTTTTATTTACGGATATAACCTTTTCTTTCAATACCAAAAGAATAGAAGCAATAAATGCAAATAAACACCGTTTTCATTCTTAAACCGTCCATGATTGGTTCCTCTACCTTAATTACTTAAACAAAAATATTAAATATAAAAATATTATACATAATTAGATTAGCAACCAGTTTGATTTTGTATGGAAATGTTATTAGTATCTATTACAAAACTTAAACCTAATGTATAATTTAACAAGTTAGTTTAGAGTAAACATAGGTATCAAAAAAGATTTAAAACTAAAAGATAAAAACCCATGGAAGGAAAGAGTTCTAACTAATATGTATTAAAATTATTTTAGAATATAATAAACTGCAACTATAATGTAGGTATATTAAAATTAAAAGTGTTGAAGTCTTCTAACTAATTGTTCCCTTAGAATCCTTCCTCTGATTAGGTCAGACGTTGAACCTCCTATTTCCCTCTCTGTGGGTATGAGCCCATTGTGTTCCTCTTCATCATGTTCCAATCCTAGAAAGAAGTGCAATTTAGTATTCAATACACATTTGAGCTATTGACTGATTTGTAGAATTTGTTACCGTACCAGTAATGTTTTCTTCTTCTACATCTACAACATTATAATCGAGGCCAATGTTATGGAGAATGCAGCAGGCTTGAATAATTCTGGCACATTTAAGAGGCTTGTAATGTAGAACTCTATCTTTGTTTAGACAGCGCCATCGATTCTTCAGCCTCCCAAACGTATTTTCTATGACGACTCTGGCTGCCACATGCCTCTGATTGTAATTGGCTTCTAGTGTGTCTGGAGCAGCGTCTAAAATTGGAGTCATCAACCATGGCCGTTGTGGATAACCAGAGTCTCCTAAAATTATAACCATCTTTTAGTTGAGTCATTGCTTAAGTTTAATGTATAATGGTGTTCAAATTATATTTTATTGTGGCAAGCTTACCCAAAATCCACACTATTTCCCCATTTTGGTGCAACAACTGCACATAATTGTTGATTTTGCTGTTCTCCCATATGAAAGAGTCGTGATTTGCACCTCCAAATTTGGCATTGACATTAAGAATTCTATACTCGTCATCACATATCTGTAAATCAAAGAAGTAAATAAACAGTTGCAAATTAAAGTGTTATATGAAAGTGAGAATAGATCAAAATTCTTTACCATTTGTACATTAATGGAATGATAGTGCTTGCGGCAATAATAAAGATGTTCTTCAGTTTTAGGGGGCCCAAAAATTCTAAAGTGACTACAATCAATGCACCCTATCACTCCAGGTATTCTATATTTGGCACAAAACCTGAAATAAACATCATTGTTACCTTTCAGAATTACATAAATGTTGATTATTTACTAGTACATAACTATTTACAATAAAACATGCAAGTAGGTACCTTTGACTGACTGCTTGTCTGGCAGATGGAGTGTTGGGAAATTTAATATATTTTGAAAGTATAGCATTATGTGTTAAAGCCTTGGTAACCTCTTCAATATAAACACTGCACATTTTTTGTGATATATTTTTAGCAACTCCCACAGGCCGCTGGTAAGACCCAGTTGCATAAAAAAATAGTGCAGTAAGTACCTAAAAAAATAAAGTTTAAATGTGTTAAGTATGGACCGTGTGTATGATGAAGAAAGTGTGTCTCACACAAATGCTGATAAATTACCTTATCTTCCAAAGTTACCCGTTGAGTAGACTTTAAACCAGTCAGCTGTTTCAACTCTCGGCATAAAAACCGAACCGCTTTCTTAGGAAGCCGATATCTTCTCCTAAATTCGGCCTCCGGAAGATCTCTTAGGGCATTACTAGAAGTACGGGCGTTTGCACGAACACTGGACATGTAATTGCGTTCATCTTGTCTTCTGGCGGTCTCAAACATCTTCCATGCAAAATATAAACGCGGTTGGTGTGTAGCCTTAGGGGCACTATGGCGCGAGGACTTAGAAAATTTTTCGAAAAAATATTTTTTTTTTTCGGAAATCTGAATTTTTTTTGCAATTTCGGGTTGACCTTGACCATAGAAATTATTTAGGTTCTGAGAAGCATGGCCCTACGACGCACCGTTTCCGAATTGTGGACCTCCGAATTTTATTCTATTTTATAGAAAACGCTCTCTATTTCCAAAATGGTGGCTCGGAAGAAAATCTTTTCTGGAAAGAAATTGTTGCTCTAGTCGAAAACCATGAGATGGTATAAAAAAAACCCCAGAAATATTAAGAAAAAAGTGCTGGCCGATCTTTCAGCTTGAGTATTCTTAGGGGCAAAGGACTTAGCCAAATTTTCGGAGATTTTTTTTTTCTCAATATTTCGCGGGGTTTTTTTACACCATCTCATGGTTTTCGATTAGAGCAACAATTTCTTTCCTGAAAAGATTTTCAATCGAGCCACCATTTTGGAAATAGAGAGCTTTTTATATAAAATAGAATAAAATTCGGAGGTCCACAATTCGGAAACGGTGCGTCGTAGGGCCATGCTTCTCAGAACCTAAATAGTTTCTATGGTCAAGGTTAACCCGAACCTGCAAAAAAAAAATCTGATTTCCGAAAAAAAAAATTTTTTTGAAAATTGACTAAGTCCAAAAAATTGTTGTTTTCTTTGCTGCTCATAGTGCCCCTAAGCGTATACTCCAACTCTAACAAATCCGCCCCTAAGACGACCCACTGACCCGATGCCATCTTCCAAGTAAAATATGACGGAGAAAGTATAGTGTGTCTCGTTATTATCAGCCATATTTGAATTAGAGTGGACTACAGTGGGCTACAGTGGGTTGTGTGTTGGATAATGCGCAATAGAAAAACGGTTTTCATTACAAATGAGATTATAATTTCACAAACAATTTAATCACGCTAGCAAATTACACACTAGGTAGGTACACGACACGACCAGATACGGAACGCCGACAGTTTCTGAGCACATGTTGTTCGTACGATGTCCAATGTCCAAGAGCTCCACCGTTCTTCTCGCGCTGCCTTCCAGCGTCGACCCCCCACGAACTCAGGCCAGACTCTGTCAACGCCACCAGATGGCGCTAGCGTTCCGATTCCGGTTGTCAAGTCAGCTCCCGTACTAATGACGTTTCCGACACGGTCATCCTGCGATACACACGTCCTCGTGTGTTAATCTGTAAACAAACATCCCCGCAAAGTATCACATAGCTCGGTCACTCCTGACCAATATGGTACAGGCAAAAACACAATGAAAATTCGAACAACCTAAAAAATTGCAGAGTTCAGAGCATTACTCATTATTTGATTAACAAATCTCAAGATCACAAACTAAATAATCAACTAAGGTGCATGTCTCATACTATCAAGTAACCTCCTGTTACTCAACCATTCATTTGCGCATCCCCTCGGATCGCCAAGTCACTCACAGACTTTGTGGTTTCTCACAAAACCCTACACAACACACACACGACTTAATCTCTGCTCTGTTTCATCAACAAGACTTTTACTTTGCTTTCCTCAAATTCGTCAGTAATACTCTGATCCCTTGGCCTGTGCCATGGCATGTGCCTTAGCGTCATGAGCGTACTTGATTCAACCACAGCCATGTAATCAAACTGTAATCAATCATAGCAAAAAAAAACATCAACCATAGCCATGTACCATCGTTATCGACATTACAACAATAATCTTTTTCACTAAGAGCCTTAGGCACCTGGAAACCCACACACGAGTAAACCACTCTAACGCCACGGCGCTCC
Organism: Mesoligia furuncula; assembly: GCA_916614155.1. Taxonomy (NCBI): domain Eukaryota; kingdom Metazoa; phylum Arthropoda; class Insecta; order Lepidoptera; family Noctuidae; genus Mesoligia; species Mesoligia furuncula. Next base: position 9,099,414 of record OU744794.1, read on the forward strand.
GGCCGACCAGCAATCCACATTGCTCTCACACATCCAGCGCATGGATCCACATCCATCACCCTGTGACTACACACAAATTTACTACGCCCGCGCCCGTTAGAGAACACCTACTCGCGTGGCTCCCACTACATAGGCTTGCTCATTGCTCATCACCACTGTGATCACTATCTACTTCGACTGGTACATGACCTACTGACATCATTCTTTAACTAACGTGAGCTTATTTAAAATTGCATTGTAAATTAGATTGGGCCACACCCAACAATGTAACCATTTTTACTGTTATCTACCAGGGAAGCACTCAGTACCAGAGTCAAAACAAAATGAAAACGGCTCACCAGATTCGTAGACAATCCACTCGCCGTCACTGCCTCTCTGGCAGAAGTCGTGAAACCTCTTGCACGAAAAGCACCGTCCCTGATCAGCGAGCACTCCCACAGGAGATCCAAAGAATGCAGCGCCGCCCGACACTGCCATCCCGCCCGCACACGCCGCCGCGCGCCAGCCTGTAACCACAAAAAAACCAACAGCAGTGCATGTTCCACTCGGCCAATTCTAACCACTTACGGCTTCTAACTTTTGAAAACAGAAAGCTTTAATTCTCTTCTCATTGTTTTTACAAAACAATACCTCTAAATTAACTAAACAAACTTTGATTAATCATAGCAAAAAATCCAATGACCAGAACCATGTAAACAAACTTTGATTATCTAATCAAAGCGAAGATTGTTGTAATTGTATCACTAACTGTAGCTGTAAGTTTAGTTTATTGTTACTAACACTGTATGGGTCTCATGGTTACTCGCAATAAAGAATTTAATTTTTATTAATTACTTTTAATGAAAATCATTACCAACTCTTTCTCTCAAAGCGACATGTTGAACAACACCCATACTCATTCAAATAATAGAAAGCTCATTAAAATATTGCAGCGCTCATGCTCTGACCTCCATCAGGTCTTCATCATCACACTTATAACTTCCATCCAGTCATAAGCATCAAACCAAACGACCTCCATCCGGTCTTCAACACGTAACCTCCATCCGGTTACCAACACAAGAGGCAACCTCTATCCGGTCACCTCCACATGTAACCTCCATCCAGTTACACACCACCCAAACGAGTCACAAGCCTACGAGCCTTTATCAAAATAAACTTAAACTAGGTCTGTTCAACATGTTACTTTATTTGTCATATCATAATATTACTTTGCCAGTAAATGTCGGGTATAAAATCTCAAGTCTTTGCTCGCTAATTGCAACACTACATATGATTTGTTCTGTGCTGAATACACGCGTTTAACCAATACTAGTCAATACAACAACGTTATTAACTCGTTTGCCACTTAATTTGGCTGCACAACTCGCTTTTACTAACGAGCATTCAGCACCAGAATCGTAAACAAAACAATACAGCTCACCTTTATTTTCTAACGTGCCTGAGAGTAGCTGTACGACGCAAACGACCACTCGCCACTGCTGCTTGCAGCACGCGGTCCACCTCCACCATCCGTCTGGCTGCCACTGCTCGTGCACCGGGCCGCGGTCCATGACATGTCGCGACATGTCCTGGATTCCCTCACTTGCAGCACACGAAGGGCTTCACCGACGGCTGCAGGGCTGCTTGGCTCGATTCTTGAAATCACCCCACGTCACTGGTAGCTCCACGTCGTACTCCTACGTCCTTGGCTCCCTTTGTACGCCTTAATGAGGGCCACACACAACAAGTTGACCTCCTTGCAGTGAATTTTCAGCAAAACACAAATCAGCTATTGTACTGTGTGCTGTTACGTTTGCACACGACGCGTCCTACCATGTGTTCTTAATACGAAAACAGGATACGACGGACTCAAAAACGCCGGTTACAGACACTTTTTTTTTTAATGTGGCGGTAGGGCGCACCTGGCGCGTCACTGTGCAAAGGTATTTCTGCATACAGCCTATGCCCAAAACAACATGTACTATGATCGTGCATCCGTATCTGGTTTGTCTAGGTCGAACTTGGACAGATCCACACGATTATTTAATAAGCGTTCGCATGTTTGCACTTTGTTTATCAAATGTCAACGGTCACTTTAAGTATAAGCGTTCTGATTTTGCGCATGAACCAACACTAATCCCAGTTCTGATGACGGAGAAAGTATAGTGTGTCTCGTTATTATCAGCCATATTTGAATTAGAGTGGACTACAGTGGGCTACAGTGGGTTGTGTGTTGGATAATGCGCAATAGAAAAACGGTTTTCATTACAAATGAGATTATAATTTCACAAACAATTTAATCACGCTAGCAAATTACACACTAGGTAGGTACACGACACGACCAGATACGGAACGCCGACAGTTTCTGAGCACATGTTGTTCGTACGATGTCCAATGTCCAAGAGCTCCACCGTTCTTCTCGCGCTGCCTTCCAGCGTCGACCCCCCACGAACTCAGGCCAGACTCTGTCAACGCCACCAGATGGCGCTAGCGTTCCGATTCCGGTTGTCAAGTCAGCTCCCGTACTAATGACGTTTCCGACAAATATATTACTTAAATTCAATCCACACAACGAATTAAAATAAAATAACCTTCGAAATTCACTACACTCACAAGGCTCTCACGACAAATCTTTCAGTGAACAATTAACGTATTCGAAAGTGAACGCGTTTTTCAAACGAGCTGTCAAAACTGTCAAAATTGTAACTCGCACTCGCGTTATCACAAAGTCACGGTGATTTACAAGCTCACTTTCGAGTGGGAATCGATCGTCACTAAAGTTCATTTCAAATAAACTTGCGATAAAGTTTGTTCACCTCCTTCTACTAATGTATCCCAATATTTCCAAACCATACGAAAAAAATGTATGGGCAGTGTCGGTAACACGATCAAAACATTGACTTACTCCGTGTTTGGTATTATGAAACTCAACCGATGCAATGTTAGCGACAGTTTTGTATGACGAACGATATCTATCGTAAGTTATTTGGACTTTTTGGTACAGGGTGGTTGAATGACATTTATCGCAAGTTTATTTGAAATACACTTTATCGACGAAGTAAAATAAAAAACTTACACTCGCAATTTTTAGTTCTCGCGTATGGCACCAGATGGCGCTAATTCCGGGCCATACAAATCTGCGTAAACTCTAACGCGATGGTGAAGTTAAAAAAACTCGCACTAAGCATACTGATGTAAAATACCTACGCTTTTTAAGTAGGATACGAGTAATTCCATTCGTAATAAAAATAGTCATCACTCCCACTTTCCTCATCATTCTAGAGCATTGATCAGACAAAAAAATATTTTCAAGTTTCTAGTTTTCATTTTGTTAGTTAAAATTCCTCATTCCCTTTCAATATAGTGTAGGTACATTATTCTACTTGTTAGCCCTTTCATTAGATACCTATATTGAAGGAGATGTGAAAAATAAATATAATTCGCTATTTTTTGGTGGCGGCCATCTTGGATTTGAAATTTGTAATAGCGTATAGTACTATCCCACAAAAACATTTCATGTTAAATGTTGCCAAGACGAGACCATGTAGCTCGCACTGTGAAAAAGTAATCAGATCTCATGTAGAGCCAAGCTTCTAACTCTACACGCCCTAACTCTACAAGGCCTGACTTCGCAAACTCTACACCTTAGTCAAAATATCTGGTTTGGCCGTTTCGTTACTACAAGAACCATTAACAGTATGAGAGTTTTTCACCTTACGCTCATGTGAATGTAGCGAAATGGCCAAGCCATATTATTTTGACTAAGGTGTAGAGTTTGCGAAGTCAGGCCTTGTAGAGTTAGGGCGTGTAGAGTTAGAAGCTTGGCTCTACATGAGATCTGATTACTTTTTCACAGTGCGAGCTACATGGTCTCGTCTTGGCAACATTTAACATGAAATGTTTTTGTGGGATTTCATTTCTTTTTGTAAGTTGCTTATGATATTTATACGAGTATTTTTGCTGTTGTTCATTTTTTCTTTCTTTTTTTGGGGTTTATTTATAACAAGGACGGGGGTCCTTGTTATAAATAAACCCCAAAATTTTCAGACCTCTAGCATCAAAATTTACGGATTTTTTTTTTTTGGGGGTGTAAAAGTTTCAAGTTTTAATATTTTTTTGTTGTTTGTGTACTATTACTAGCTTACATACCAAATTTCAGCTTTCTAGGACTTCAGGAAGTACCTTAAGAATTTTGATGATCATCAGTCAGTGAGTCAGTGACGAAATCGGGGTATTTTAGATATCAATAAAATCTAAAGTATAAGAGCTATGCAATTGAAACTTTATAGGTTTAATAAGTCAACCACTGGCATCATATTCCGAAAATTTTGTTTATCTGGTATAATCCAAACCCAAGTTAAGAGGGTTCAAAAATACGACGAAGTGCTTCGAGAAAAGGTAGGTAGTGCCCTTGCGCTTCGCTTGGCTGGTCTTGGCGGGGGCACTCCCGTGCCCCCAGATTAGTCAAGCCCTTTCATTTGATACCCATATTGAGGGAGTTGTGAAAAAAAAAATGTAATTCGCCACTTTGTGGTGGCGGCCATTTGGATTTGAAATTTATTATAGTGTATAGTATTCTACTATTCAAGCCCTTTCATTTGATATCCATATTAAGGGGGTTGTGAAAAAAATATGTAGTCCGCCATTTTGTGGCGGCGGCCATCTTGGACCGATTTTCATCAAACATAGCTAAGAACACTCCCGACAAATTCACCTTTCAAACAAAAAAAACAAAATTAAAATCGGTTCATCCGTTCGGGAGCTACGATGCCACAGACAGACACACACACACACACACACACACACACACACAGACACGTCAAACTTATAACACCCCGTCGTTTTTGCGTCGGGGGTTAAAAAGACAAATGGCGGATGAAAGTCTGACCGGAGCTGAAAGCTAATAAGAATCGATTGAAAATAAAAGTAGCATTACATGTAAAATCAACGAAAGTATCCAATCTCGACCATCGACCTCCTATCAAAGCTGAAATACAGAATCACACTAAACTTCGACCTCGTTAGAATTATCCCAAATCAACATAATCCCCGGAAGTCCACTTTAAATTTCAAAAATTGTACATTCAACAACTGTATTTTCAGATAAAAAGTTCTGCCTAGGTACCTACTATTTAGTTAAATTTCCGCGCATTATTTGAGCCACAACTAGGCATTAATGGACTATGTATGTGTGCCTCGGCTTCGCCTCGGCCCACATTTACACGTTCGTCCATCAATGCCTCTTTTGCTAGCCGCTGCAGTAATGTACTATTTTTTGGTTTCGTAATTTATTTATGAAAACTTACTACGAATAAAAATATTTATTTCTTATTTACATGGCTTAATTTCATGTCGGAAAATTATGATACTGTTTTGTACATTACCAACTCAAAATCTGACCTAGTTGGAATTTGACCTACTTGCAATCTGACCTTCATCGCCAATATCTCCACATCACCACATGAACAAAGTAGGTAACCCATATTAATATCTAATCTTTTTTTTATAAATTGTGCAACACTTTCATCATATACGGATAGAATTACGCAATCATTTGGCGCTTGATCAACAAGCGCCAATGATTGCGCAATTCTATCCGTATTGCACTCGAGGCTATCACTCGAGAAATTTCACTACCTACTAAAATAAGTTTCCGATTTTTCAATAATGAATGACCTACCAATAATAATCTCAAGAAAACATCAATGTACCTATGTTTTCGTTGATTACTTACTAATTCTATTTTTATCTTTATACCAGCGCTGAGTCAGCGACTACTCGATAGATTATTTTTTTGCCGAAATCTTCAAGGTTGTTTACGTTGTTTGATCCATAATGAAACTAGCTTCTCATGGCTATGCTCTCAGAGATCTAGTGAATATATGTAACAAGTACTTAAACAAATCTTAAATGTTTGGCTAGCTAAGTCTACCTCATGGTCACTTGACCTTTTTTTGTTCAATGTAGATCGGGAAGAGGGTAGGTGATTAATAGGATTGTGTATTGGACTAAAATAAACAAATAAATTGTTAACAATAAAATGCGATCACCTAGCCATTTGTAAATCGTTAGTGATAGTAGCAAGTTCTTATAAAACATGTTAATCATTGATAAAATTTTACTAAGTACACTCCTGATCAGATAAGTACTTGAGTACTACTTCTCCTTGATATTAGGACATAACTTGCATTGCATTCGCAACAAAAAATGCATTTTGCTGCCAAAAAGTTATTTGAAGACTTCGTATTTGACTTGTTAAAAATTAATTGTTCGAGTACATTATTATCTGCTGTTGAACTTGGTACGTTTTCCTTTGTGTCCGGTCCAACCAAGTACCGATGACATCGTTTACAAGCTTCACATATACAGGTAGGTGAATCAGTCGACGGCTCGTAGAGCGCGATATCGCCAATACTGGTGGCATGAAGTGGGCATGCCAACCGGTTCAGTGTACTGAGCAAAATGTTCGCTAATAGAACTCGACTTTTCTAATCGAAAATACGTTTGGTTAAACGAAATACTGGTTTGTCTATGTACTTGGGGCATACATTTTTAAGACATACCTGAACAGTTGATTTATATTCAACTTTTGGAATGGGACCATAAATTATCAATTTACCTTTTATTTATGTATCAATTACCAAGGTGTAAAACTATTACCCTGGACGGTGGATCACTTGGCTCGTGGGTCGATGAAGAACGCATTTAAGTGCGCGTCATAGTGTGAACTGACACATTTGAACATCGACATTTCGAACGCACATTGCGGTCCGTGGAGATACATCCAGGACCACTCCTGTCTGAGGGCCGGCTGTATAAAATAAAATTCTACATTGCGCTTTTAGATGTGCTTGACGTCTCCACCTGTTTGTTACAGGGTGTGATGTACGTCGAGCACGCTTATGTGCAAATGACGGTTCTATGACGCGGGTGTAAATAACGTCCTCGTTTTAGTCCGTTTAAAAATTTATCTGAGTACACATACACTAGCACATAGCCATTCAATGTGACGTATTCAAAAGCGGTGTGCGTGCAGAGCGAGCTCCGATGCGTATCGTCGTCAAACACAACGGCGAGGACATGCGTTGACGTTTGCTTAACACATGTACGCGAGACTCTTTTATCTGTTTCAAGTACAGAAATCTGAGAGCAGCGTATATACCGCTTTTGTTCTACTTTCTTAAATGGTAGTTCTTAAGTGAACAGCAAGAACGTCCAGTATGGCTGCATGAATGATAGTGTTTTTGTATGTGACTAGTAAGGAGATTTCACATAAGAGTCTGCTTCTCTAATAACTCGTTGGCCTCAGATCAGGGAGGATCACCCGCCGAATTTAAGCATATTAGTAAGCGGAGGAAAAGAAACTAACCAGGATTTCCGTAGTAGCGGCGAGCGAACAGGAAAGAAGCCCAGCACTGAATCCCGCCGTTGTACAGGCGGCGGGAGATGTGGTGTTCGGGAGGTTCCGCTTTCTCGTCGCGGTCACTCCTGTCCAAGTTCGTCTTGAACGGGGCCTTTTTCCCGTAGAGGGTGCCAGGCCCGTAGCGACGGAGGATCGCGGCGAGAGGGACTCTCCTTAGAGTCGGGTTGCTTGAGAGTGCAGCCCTAAGTGGGTGGTAAACTCCATCTAAGGCTAAATATTACCACGAGACCGATAGCGAACAAGTACCGTGAGGGAAAGTTGAAAAGAACTTTGAAGAGAGAGTTCAAGAGCACGTGAAACCGTTCAGGGGTAAACCTGCGAAACTCGAATGAACGAACGGAGAGATTCAGCGTCATTCGTTGGCGTACGGATGCGCACCTCGATGCTTCTGGCTTCGGTTGGTAAGCACGAATCGCGTTCGACGACGTCTGCGGATGACGTGCACTTCTGTCTTAGTAATACATCGCGACCCGTTTGATGTCGGTTTAAGCGCTGTTCGGCTCCTCGCCCCATTGCCCTGAGGTAGTGGGACCGCGACGGTGGCTGACCGGCCGTCAGACGGTATATCTAAAGAAGCGCGCACGCGTTTTTGACGCGTCAGGCCCGACGCAAGTCAACGTCGCATTCTACGTCTTCGCCTTTGTGCGGATATTGATGCGGGGTAATTGATGTTGCCGCCGTGATGTCTCTGACTGTGCGCGCCTCTGTCTGCGATGATTCAGTTTCAGGCACTCGCAGGACCCGTCTTGAAACACGGACCAAGGAGTCTAGCATGTATGCGAGTCATTGAGATAATAAAACTGAAAGGCGCAACGAAAGTGAAGGCGTGCGCTAACTGCGCGCTCAGGGAAGATGGAGCCTCGATCTAGGTCGAACTCTCGCACTCCCGAGGCGTCCTGTTTCCAATCCGTGAATAAGGCGCGCTCTGAGCATAAATGCTGGGACCCGAAAGATGGTGAACTATGCCTGGTCAGGTCGAAGTTAGGGGTAACCCTAATGGAGGACCGTAGCGATTCTGACGTGCAAATCGATCGTCGGAACTGGGTATAGGGGCGAAAGACTAATCGAACCATCTAGTAGCTGGTTCCGTCCGAAGTTTCCCTCAGGATAGCTGGCGCCGATTTTAACAGTCTCATCCGGTAAAGCGAATGATTAGAGGCATTGAGGCCGAAACGACCTCGACCTATTCTCAAACTTTAAATGGGTGAGTACTCCGGCTTACTCATACGATGAAGCCGGTGATCAGATGACGGTGCCAAGTGGGCCAATTTTGGTAAGCAGAACTGGCGCTGTGGGATGAACCAAACGTAGTGTTAAGGCGCCCAAAAAACGCTCAAAGATCCCGAAAAGACGTTATGCATTTATGACGGCAGGACGGTAGCCACAGAAGTCGGCACCCGCTAAGGAGTGTGCAACAACTCACCTGATTATAGGATGCATTACTCTGAAAATGGATGGCGCTTAAGCGTTTTGCCTATACACTACCGTTACGAGCATGTGCGACATTCTTTGTGACGTCATTAAGCGGTAACGAGTAGGACGTGCGTGGCGGAGAGCGCTGAAGAGTCTGGGCGTGAGCCCGCTTGGAGCCTCCGTCGGTGCAGATCTTGGTGGTAGTAGCAAATACTCTAGGGAGGCCCTGGAGGACTGACGTGGAGAAGGGTTTCGCGTAAACAGTAGTTGCTCGCGAGTCAGTCGATCCTAAGCTCAAGGAGAAATCTTATGTCGATGTGGCGTGTTTTTTCAAACATGTATCTTAACGGTATATATATGATAAATAACGCCCTTTGAGCGAAAGGGAATCCGGTTCCTATTCCGGAACCCGGCAGCGGAACCGTTTCAATAATCGTTCCCTCGCTTTTTCAGCGAGTGTTCGACGGGGTAACCCAAAGTGACCTGAAGACGCCGCCGGGAGGTCCGGGAAGAGTTTTCTTTTCTGCCTGAGCATTCGAGTTCCATGGAATCCTATAGAAGGGAGATATGGTTCGGAAAGCGAAGAGCACTGCATTTGTGGCGGTGTCCGGATACTCTCTGCGGACCTTGAAAATTCAGGTGAGGGATGTACGTGGAGATGTCGCGCCGGTTCGTACCCAAATCCGCAGCAGGTCTCCAAGGTGAAGAGCCTCTAGTCGATAGAATAATGTAGGTAAGGGAAGTCGGCAAATTGGATCCGTAACTTCGGAATAAGGATTGGCTCTGAGGACCGGGGTGGTTGGGGCTTGGGACATGAAGCAGACGCTATTGGTGTTGGGCCTAGTCGATGCGCATGCGCCTCTTTGGCGTTAGCGTTGTCCATGGATCTCTACCTTTCAAGCTCTTGTGGATTTTCCCAGCTGTAAGCCTGCGTCGGTCTCGTTCGCGACCGGCGCGGTTCTTAACAACCGCCATTAACGGTCAGCTCAGAACTGGCACGGACAAGGGGAATCCGACTGTCTAATTAAAACAAAGCATTGCGATGGCCCTCGCGGGTGTTGACGCAATGTGATTTCTGCCCAGTGCTCTGAATGTCAACATGAAGAAATTCAAGTAAGCGCGGGTAAACGGCAAGAGTAACTATGACTCTTCAAAGGTAGCCAAATGCCTCGTCATCTAATTAGTGACGCGCATGAATGGATTAACGAGATTCCCACTGTCCCTATCTACTATCTAGCGAAACCACAGCCAAGGGAACGGGCTTGGGAGAATCAGCGGGGAAAGAAGACCCTGTTGAGCTTGACTCTAGTCTGGCATTGTAAGGAGACATGAGAGGCGTAGCATAAGTGGGAGATCGTTCGCACGATCGTTGCTGTAAAACCACTACTTTCATTGTTTCATTACTTACTCGGTTGGGCGGAAGCTGTATGCGGTCGATATCGGCAAGCGTGCGGTTTTTGTGATTCAAACGTGACAAATGGTGAACTAGCGGTAACGCTTGTTGCCAACTGCTGCGTGATCCGATTCGAGGACACTGCCAGGCGGGGAGTTTGACTGGGGCGGTACACCTGTCAAATAATAACGCAGGTGTCCTAAGGCCAGCTCAGCGAGGACAGAAACCTCGCGTAGAGCAAAAGGGCAAAAGCTGGCTTGATCCAGATGTTCAGTACGCATAAGGACTGCGAAAGCATGGCCTATCGATCTTCTTGTGTAAAGAGTTTTTAGCAAGAAGTGTCAGAAAAGTTACCACAGGGATAACTGGTTTGTGGCAGCAGAGCGTTCATAGCGACGTTGCTTTTTGATCCCTCGATGTCGGCTCTTCCTATCATTGTGAAGCAAAAATTACAAAGCGTTGGATTGTTCACCCACTAACAGGGAACGTGAGCTGGGTTTAGACCGTCGTGAGACAGGTCAGTTTTACCCTACTGATGGCATGTCGTTGCGATAGTAATACCGTTTATTTCCAAGATAACAACGGTGTCGGACATTTGGTTCATGCACTCGGTCGAACGGCCGGTGGTGCGAAGCTATCATCCGCAGGGATAAACACTGATCGCCAATAAGAGTGAAACCCATCTAGTTAAATTCGGCAACGATATTACTTTGGAGCCCCGAGAGTCGGGAGGCTCTAAACAATGTGACTCTGCTAGTCGCGCTTCACCTCGTGAGGTGCGACGTCGAAGCCCATTTGGATCGCGGAGATCGATGCTGTTCGCTTAAACGCGGGCATCACGGCTCTGAAGGTCTGAATTTACCTCAGTTCGATGTCGGGGCTCGGAATAGTCTGTAGACGACTTACGTTCCTGGCGGGGTGTTGTGCTCGGTAGAGTAGTACTGCTACGATCCGTTGAGACTCAGCCCTTAGCTAGAAGATTCGTTTCGCAATAATTTAATGCACGAACACTCAATAATTAATGCACCCCTTAGCTAGAAGATTCGTTTCGCAATAATTTAATGCACGAACACTCAATAATTAATGCACATTGATTATGGTGCCGATTCTGTTATTCACAAACTAAAGGAGATGGCATTTTTTGGCATTACTAATTTTGGAAAGCTACAGATCACAAAGCTATTTAAAAAATAAGCGCTTATTTTTATTTAAGTACTGATAGCCAGATTAACTTTATTATTGACAATGGGGATAAAATCTCGATAAATATGAGTAGGTAACTTGATTTGGTCGAACACAGAGCGGCCGGATACAAGGTTTTTTTTTAATTTTTTTACTGACTTCAAAAAAAGGAGGTTTTACACCGCATTATATTGTAGTCTTTGTTTCAACCTCCTTACCATAAACATGAACACCCACTATAACCCATAAACATGACTCTTTAGAAAATGACATTTCACGTCATGTTATTTATTTTATTTCGACAACTTCACAAGCCACATTCATAGATAAAAATACTAAATGTACAAGTCACATTCGCTCGCTCGCGAGTTCGCAGTTTATGAAGTTTCATTAAAATCGGTTCATTCATTTCGAAAAATAAGGGCTTGAAAGTTTGTATGAAATGCCGTTCGGCGTAAACGCTCTTAAGTTCAGCGTATCTTTTTTTTTCTATTTCACATTGAAATAGTAGATTGTTGCATCGAGCGCCAAGTGTAATTAATGTGCGAGAGTTATGTTGGTGCCCGAGCGCATGCGGGGGCACTAAATTAACACGAGTGCATAAATTACTCACTTTAGCAAGGTGCGTAATCTACTTTTCTTTCAACTACCAATCTACCTACCGTGATAAAATATACCTACTCAAAATAAAAACTCAAAGTTAATGAAAACAAAGTTTTCCTAAGCTCTTAAATATTTATCCCGCGACTTTTGCGGCAAAAGGTTATTAACAATTTCATTTGCAGCTGTTTTTATACTTTCTGGAGTTGCATTCATATCGCTATCGCTATTTCCATTTTTTAAATCTTTTCTTGCTAAATATGAACTATCAAAGTTTTACAATGGTACAAAATGTGCGCCATTTGTATTTTTTTTTCACCGAGTCGGATAGTATAAAATAAAGTCGCTTCCCGCTGTTTGTCTGTCCCTATGTAGGCATGCTTAGATCTTTAAAACTTCGCAATGGATTTTGATGCGATTTCTTTTAGTAGATACCTAGATTCAAAAGGAAGGTTTATACATGCATATTATAGTAGAGAAAAGCCGAGAAATTCAAAGATTTGCAATGTGATGTCGTAACAAACATATTTTTGTGCGCTTACATTGCAAACGCTAGCAAAACCTTACGAGATAAGTACCTAGATCAATAATTATTATACTACGGAATTATATATCTTAAAAATATCGATAAAAAAGTGTGCGATGGTATATGTTTATTTCCTAAGGATAACCCACAGTAACCATTTTTATCTTTTAGGTGGGAACACCCAAATATTCCGAAATATTTTATTTCGAATTTCGATGTTCCGATTTTCAAAAGTCCGAATTTCATAACACCTAAGAATTATAATGTCTATTATTAAAAATCACGAAATTTATGTTTCTGAAAGTCATAAATGCGATTTGCTTGTTTTCCGATTTTCATAATTATGTTCGAAGAATCAAATGCTCGATGGGTTCTCGGTCCGAAAAACGTCATTCCGATTTTCAATTTTCCGAATAACGTGTTAAAATTGGTACCCCCTTTCTTCTCCTAAAATTGTTTGTCCGAAAGTCATTATCCATAACACGTTTGCTATAAACTTCAGTAACCATAATGTTCAAAAATTCGAAATTTTGTTTTACATAATCTGGGGGCACGGGAGTGCCCCCGCCAAGACCAGCCAAGCGAAGCGCAAGGGCACTAACTACCTTTTCTCGAAGCACTTCGTCGTATTTTTGAACCCTCTTAACTTGGGTTTGGATTATACCAGATAAACAAAATTTTCGGGATATAATGCCAGTGGTTGACTTATTAAACCTATAAAGTTTCAATTGCATAGCTCTTATACTTTAGATTTTATTGATATCTAAAATACCCCGATTTCGTCACTGACTCACTGACTGATGATCATCAATATTCTTAAGGTACTTCCTGAAGTCCTAGAAAGCTGAAATTTGGTATGTAAGCTAGTAATAGTACACAAACAACAAAAACATTATTAAAACTTGAAACTTTTACCCCCCCCAACCCCTTAAACTACGGGGTGAAAGTTTGTATGAGACTTCCGTAAATTTTGATGATAGAGGTCTGAAAATGTATATAGGGGTTCCTTGTTTTATAACTTCTTATAACTTCTTTTTTTGGGGTTTATTTATATAAACCCCAAAAAAAGAAAGAAAAAATGAACAACAGCAAAAATACTCGTATAAATATCATAAGCAACTTACAAAAAGAAATGAAATCCCACAAAAACATTTCATGTTAAATGTTGCCAAGACGAGACCATGTAGCTCGCACTGTTAAAAAGTAATCAGATCTTATGTAGAGCCAAGCTTCTAACTCTACACGCCCTAACTCTACAAGGCCTGACTTCGCAAACTCTACACCTTAGTCAAAATAATATATGGCTTGGCCATTTCGCTACATTCACATGAGCGTAAGGTGAAAAACTCTTATACTGTTAATGGTTCTTGTAGTAACGAAACGGCCAAACCAGATATTTTGACTAAGGTGTAGAGTTTGCGAAGTCAGGCCTTGTAGAGTTAGGGCGTGTAGAGTTAGAAGCTTGGCTCTACATGAGATCTGATTAATTTTTGACAGTGCAAGCTACATGGTCTCGTCTTGGCAACATTTAACATGAAATGTTTTTGTGGGATTATCTTTACTTCTTAATCTATTCTGTCATAATATCGAGTACTATAATAATTGAATCAAATTGAAATAAAGTCATAATGTCCTAAGTAGGTATTGTATTACATAATGTGTATTATTTCGAATGTTCATTTATAATAAAATTGTTAGCTCTAAAACTTTTGCTAAAAATTAGGTTTTAGTGACAGAATCGGATCGCTGTAAATCCGACTCCAAGCAGTCTTGTCTGCCCTACCCCTAGAGGAGTGTAATTTAAAATCGCGTAGGCGCGTAGGGGCGAGGCGGCCCGCGGGCTGAGGAGCAGGAGGCTGTGAGCGAGCCGCCGCGGCGCCGAAGCCGTGGTGGTGAGCGAAATCCGTCTGCGACGATTAGCACGCGTGGGGCCCCCGGAGAACCGCAGTGCCGGAGCCGTGACAGAAACCATGCCTGCTGCATGTTGCATGCTGCAAGCTTGCTGCATGCTGCGTGTTTGCTTCCATGCTGCATGCTTGCTGCATGCTGCGTGTTTGCTTCCCTGCTGCATGCTTGCTTCATGCTGCGTGTTTGCTTCCATGCTGCATGCTTGCTGCATGCTGTGTGTTTCATATTTTATTATATATAGATATAATAGTTAGTAGGTAGTGTCAAATACGTATGTTATAATAATATTTAAAAATATTGTTATTTGTAGATATATTTATTTGAACATAAGATTAAAATAAAGTGTATGTATGTATATGTTTTGTTTGTGTATGTTTGTTAGGTTTTTATATTGTATACTATAATAATGTACTTATGTGTAATATATTCATATATTATGACTAATTGTCTAATAATATATATTTTGACTTGTACCTATGTGTTTTACAATATAAATTAGTAATTGGTACCACTGAACTCAATATTAAGCATTTATTAATGAAAAATCCTTTAAAATGTGGCTTTTTAATAATTTTTTAAATGTAAACAGAGATTTTGCTTCTTTTATATTTTTAGGTAATTCGTTGTAGTGTTGGGCCCCATCATATAGAATACTCTTTTTTCCGTAGTTCGTTCTATGCCTTCTTAAACACAGGTTATTGGCCTGCCTTGTCATACGTTTATGGTAATCTATCTTTTTTGTGAATGTAATTTGTGAGTGGATATCTTTATTAAGGATTTTTCTAATAAGAATGCATGTATTATATTTATGTGTTTGGGCCAGATTGAGTAATTTTGTTTCTTTGTAAATTTTGATAGTTGGTGTTAGATAATCGTATAAAAATAATGTTTTAATAATCCTATTTTGTGCAACTTGCAGTTTTTGCAAGTTTGATTTAGTTGCTGAACCCCATACCTCTACTAAATAATCTATACGAGACTTGACCAAGGAGTTATATATCATGTATCGGACATGTCTCGGGAGACATATCACTATACCTCTTAGCGCGCCTGTTAGTGAATTTATTTTATTGCGGATTTTTTCGATTTGCGGTTTCCAGGTAAGCTAACTGTCAAGAACAAGGCCTAAATATTTTTCATTGTTAACTTTAGTTATTTTTTCACCGTTAATAGTAAGAGGACTATGATTTTCAATTTTTTTTTGTTTTTAGCAGAGAATATAATGTATTTCGTTTTCGAGGCATTAATTGTAAGTAAATTTGACTGTAACCAGATGTGTAACAGATGTAGATCCTGCTGAGCTTGGTTTATTACTGTTTCCAAAGAGTGACCAGAATAGAACAGGCTAGTATCATCAGCATATAAAGTAATATCTCCCTTCAGTCCAATCTCATATATATTATTGACATATATAAGGAATAACAGAGGTCCCAAAATTGAACCTTGAGGAATGCCACAAGTAATCAATTGAGGGCCACTTTGGTGGTTATCAATTTTGACAACTTGAGATCTGTCTGTAAGGTATGATTTAAAAATCTCATATGCTTTACCGGACACACCTATCTCCTTTAGTTTCGATAGTAGTATGTCATGGCTAACGATGTCGAATGCCTTTTTTAAATCAATGAAAATTCCTAAAGTAATTTTTTTCTGATCAATGTTAAGTCTAATATTGGTTACTAAGTCAACAGTCGCGGAAACAGTGTTCGATTTGGGGCGGAAACCATATTGCTTTTTGTATAGGTAATCAATATTAGTTAGAAATTCATACAATTGTTTATGTAAAATTTTTTCAAAAATTTTCGACATCACTGGCAGTACCGATATAGGTCGATAGTTACTAGGGTCCAGTTTGCTGCCTGATTTAAATATTGGGCTAACCTTCGTAATTTTAAGGCGGTTAGGGAAGTAGCCTTCATTTAGGCATTTATTAATACAGTTTGCTAAGCTTTCCGCTATGTTGTCCTTAACACATTTTATGGATTTCGTACTAATGCCATCTAAACCGGAGCTAGTGTTAGAATTCAGGTTTTTTATTATTTTCAATACCTCGTCTGCAGTGGTTGGTTTTAACTTTGATAATTCAGGATTGTTATTTTTAGGTTTATTATATGTTAATGTCTGAGTTTGGTTGTTATGGTATTTTTGTGGTATTTTATTTGCAAGTTCAGTACCTATTATCGCAAAAAATCTGTTGAAGTATTCACAAATTTCTTGAGTATCTGAGATTTGACCACTGGAGGTGTTGATTTTTAAATGCCCAGGGTCTGCCAATTCTGTTTTATTATTTGATAGTTTATTAATTAGCCGCCATATTTTTAAAGGATTTTTCTTACAGTTCGCAAAAGCCTTAGAGGAGTATTGATTTTTAGTTATTTGGATATTTAGAAAGGTGTGGTTTCTTTGTTTTAAAAATTGTTTGCGCAGGTTTTCGTCTCTGGGTGTTTGTTTTAAGCTGTGCCACAGTTGGTTTCTTTTATTTATTAATGTCATGAGGTCCTTATTTATCCACTCTTTGCAAGGGGGATTTAACATTTTTGATTTCCTTATTTTGTTTTTTGCAATTGTTTGTAACAGCTGAGATTCCAGTACTTCATATTCATTAAACAGTTTTGTGTGAAATATTTCTTTGATATCGTTCTGTAGGTTTATATAGTTTATTGATTCATATTGAACCCTTTTTATACGTTCGGTCTTAGATCTGTTTAGCTCCAGATAAATTTGCTTATGATCAGCTATGGAGGACTCAATAACAGACATCTGGAATGTGTTATTCTGCAAGCTTGTACACACATGATCTATGATTGTTTTTGAGGATGTGGTCTCACGAGTACAATATTCTGGGGTGATCTTGTTCAATATTTTTATATTATTCTCTCGCAGGATTTCCTTGTACTCCTTTACAGATTTTTCGTTAGTTAGTAAATTTAGGTTTAGATCGCCGAAGACAATGACACGTTTTCTTCTTGCAAGATGTTGGTTATAATTTTCAAGAAACTTGTCAGCGTTTGCTGCAGGATGTTTGTATATGGCCCCTATATCCAAAGAAAATGTGTCAAGATGCACCCATAGAAAATGGTTACCATCTTCGCACTGTTCCTCCAAAAATACATGTTTTAAACTGTTATGAATGAACAGGGATACTCCACCACCTCTGGATTTTTTTCTGTAGTTGTAGTAGTGAGTGTAGTTTGGCAGTTGTAACCTCTGTGCTTCATCATCATTTTTTATCCAAGTCTCCGTAAGAATTATAACATGAACCTTAGTATCGAACGATTCTATTATACATCGTATTTCATCTAATTTGCCAGGTTTCACTATACTGCGGATATTAGCATACAAAAATTTCAGTGCTTTGTTTGTAACTTTTATATCGGCATAGGTATTGTAGATTGCATGAGTTATAAATCTGTTACCTGTGCTTACTGTATTTTCTCTTGTGTATCGTTTTTTGGCTGTTGTTTTATTATTTTAGGGGTTCCCTTTATATATTTTATAATTAGGTCACTTTCTCCTTTCTCTTTGCGTTGACGTAACTCTTCTCGTAGGTTTTCCATATCTTGTTTCTGATTAGGTGTCTGGTCGGAGTAGATTTTAATATTATTATCCTTGCAGTTGAGTTTATTTTTCAGTATTGTTTTAGCTGTTTCTGATGTTGAAAAACAGACTTTTAGAGGGCGTGTTTTCTTCCCGTCATATTTCCCTAAACGTATTATTTTTTCTGGTTCAGGATAGAGTGGATATATGTCCGATAATATTTTCTTCACTTTACATCTATCGGACTCTCTCTTCTTGTCCATGTTTTCTGAGTACGGTTCAGAGATACCAGTAATTATTATATTTTTACTGCGCTCCATACGCTCTTGGAATTCGATCATTATGTTACCATAAATAGGTGTTGATGTAGGATGTTCTGACGGTAATGTTGATGTACTTTGAGTAGTTTGGAGAGCCTGTACATTGTTTTCAATACATTTTATTTTTTCCTGATTCTTATTGACAGTACTTGTAAGGTTTTGAATTTCCGACTTAAAGATATGATGTTCCATAATCAATTGGTCCGTTTTGGTCTTCATTTCAATAAGTTGTTCATTTATAGATGAAATATCTTTTTTATAGTATTGATATTTTCTGTCTGAGAATTCAGTAATCCCATAATTTCCTTTTTAAATTCCTTAAATTGGTACGAGAAATCATCCTCTGGCGTTTTTCTTTTACGTTGTGACACATATTCATTATAATCAGGGGTCCCGAAAGTCGATAGGTCGGGCTGAGAACTGCTATTCAACACTCATTTTCTCGCTGAATTTATCAGGGGGTGTACGTTGGAGATTCATGCTATTATAAGTGTACCTTAATGTTCCGCTCCGCTTATCGCTTCGCTCAGTTAATATGTGGTTGACCCTTATAATGCGGGAGCGGTATGAAGCGAGTCTACCCGCTTCGTTTTAATGCTTGCTATGATTTTATTGGACACTCACCGCGTTATGTGAAAGAGCACTATATGTCGCACACAATTAAGTTTAAAATTGTATAACACTACTATTTTAAAATTTTATATTTGTCGTAAGTAAAAGGTGAACACGACCGCTCACTACGCAAGTCGGCGCTCGCTGGCGATGGAAAAATCAGCCCTAAGTTACGCATATGGTATAATCTAGGAAATAAATAAACCTAAAAATAAAGGTTTAAACGTTTTATTAACATTAATCGAAAAGTAATGAATTCGTATACAAAACTTAAAAATACACAGATTGTTACATTGAAAAAAAAGATAAGTAATGAATACTTTACATATAAGCCTTGATTAAAGATAAGTTAGTTTTAGTCCATTGTTAAACACTAACACAAAACCGATCGTCGACGACGGTTTTCAAAAGTAACCAGTTACAAATTCGTCACTAATGAGTAACCAGCGCGGGGTAATTGCGTAACATAGGTTCAACAAGATTCATTGCGTTATAATTTACGTTGTTGTGTGGACAACATTTCCGAACATATGAAGCAATGGATTAGCAATATGCTTCAAATTGTGATTGATAGTGTTACGCAATTAGGGTGCTGAATGCCACAGCACTATTTCGATGGCGGTCCGTACTCGCGACTTACTAACGTGTAATTAATTAGGTAGTTTATGTTTGGTTGCTCCGAGCACGGACTCCATCGAAATGGGTCGTGAGTTACTGGCTATTCAGTGGTGTTTTGAGGGCTGATTTCACTAATGCAAATGAACGTGATCAATACTTCCTAATCGCATTCAAGAGCTGTCAGTGTCATAATTGTTGACACTGACAGATCTTGAACGTAGTTCAAAAATCTGTACGAAGTTTGTACTTAATTGGTTAGGTACTTTTGGGTTCCGTCGTGGACGACGAACTAACTAAATTGAAGGAGACGGTTTACAAAAACAGTTTTAGGCCTGAGTGCCATCGCCATCGCCGTTGAAGACAACTTTTTCTTTGTTTACGTTGCCGTTGTCATTGTCGATTTTGGTTGAACTGCCTCCTTCCTTAACCTGGCCATTATTATTGGAGGAAAACGTGTGAGTTCTGATGGAGTGTCCTTCGAAGTGCTCGTTTTTACCTGGTACATAGGTCTCTATTTTCTTAGGGTCTATAGCAGCAAATGTGTGGCGGAAGTCGAAGTTGTCGAATATGTTGAACGGGTTGGGATTAGAAGGCTTGATCTGAACATAGAGAAAAAAAAATTATTGTTATGTTACTCAAAGGTGACCAATTTCACCAGATTGCTCGATGAATTTACTGGTACTGGTTCTGCCCCTCTCAGAGTCGTCAATTGATAATAATCAATCATTAACTGTAACTGACTGACTGGCATATTATTACTGTAACGATGACAGTCAAAAATGTGACAGATGGAGTTTTTTGTAAACTAAAACATGCTGGTAAATTAAAGTTATTTTTATTGTAAGTACCGCAGTAAGTCCGAATGCGGCAGTTAGCTTATCGTTTTCAAACAAAAACAATCAATGCTGGCGTTTCCCACAGCGTGCGCTTACAGATACAGATAACACAATGTGTTATCTGTATATATATGTATATTTTTATCTTTGTGTGATTGTGCATGTCATGCACAATCACACAAAGATAAAAATAAATTATCAGGGCCCCAATTCTATGTATATGGTATAGTAACTATTTATCCTCGCGTACACGTACCACGTTCAAACCACGTACGGTTGTCAAGTGTGGTATTTATACCGACTTCAAAAAAAAGGAGGTTATCAATTCGACACGTAGGTATGTATGTAATATTATTGGAACTGCTTTATATTCACATATGACAATCTATTAGGGCTTCCAAACAAATATACAAAATTTTATAGATGTATGTATGTATGTATGTTTGTCCACGCATTTCTCCGCAACTATTAAACTGATCATGACCATTTTTTTTATTGGCTTACATTTACTTTAACTTAGGAAACAGTGCAAGTTTCATCGAAATCGATTCAGTAATTTTCAAGATATGGACTAATACATGTAAGTGTGACGGCCTGGCCTAATGATACGAGCCACGGGTGTAGTGTCAAAGGGAAAACATCTCAAAACCTTGGTCAAATTCTAGTGCAATATTTACAACAAAACTATTACCTACCTACTTATTACAAACAAACATTCCAGTTTTTACTTAAAACTAAAAATTACGAAATAAAAAACTAATAAAAAACAATTAAACCGACTTCAAAAGAAATTAACTCAAAATTATGAAATAACTTTAATTTTGGAAGTCGGTGGCAAAAAACTAAAACCAAAATATTGATCCCAAGACACCGACTTCTGAAATTAAAGTTATTTCATAATTTTGAGTTAATTTATTTTGAAGTCGGTTTAATTTTTTTTAAATACTTTTTAGGGTTCCGTATAAAAACGGAACCCTATTACTAAGACTTCGCTGTCTGTCCGTCTGTCCGTCTGTCTGTCTGTCTGTCACCAGGCTGTATCTCAAGAACCGCGATAGCTAGACAGTTGAAATTTTCACAAATTATGTATTTCTGTTGCCGCTATAACAACAAATACTAAAAACAAAATAAAATTAATATTTAAGGGGGGCTCCCATACAACAAACGCGATTTTTTTGCCCTTTTTTGCTCGATATCAAAAATTTTTATCTTTGTGTGATTGTGCATGTCATGCACAATCACACAAAGATAAAAATAAATTATCAGGGCCCCAATTCTATGTATATGGTATAGTAACTATTTATCCTCGCGTACAAGTACCACGTTCAAACCACGTACGGTTGTCAAGTGTGGTATTTATACCGACTTCAAAAAAAAGGAGGTTATCAATTCGACACGTAGGTATGTATGTAATATTATTGGAACTGCTTTATATTCACATAGACAATCTATTAGGGCTTCCAAACAAATATACAAAATTTTATAGATGTATGTATGTATGTTATGTTTGTCCACGCATTTCTCCGCAACTATTAAACTGATCATGACCATTTTTTTTTATTGGCTTACATTTACTTTAACTTAGGAAACAGTGCAAGTTTCATCGAAATCGATTCAGTAATTTTCAAGATATGGACTAATACATGTAAGTGTGACGGCCTGGCCTAATGATACGAGCTACGGGTGTAGTGTCAAAGGGAAAACATCTCAAAACCTTGGTCAAATTCTAGTGCAATATTTACAACAAAACTATTACCTACCTACTTATTACAAACAAACATTCCAGTTTTTACTTAAAACTAAAAATTACGAAATAAAAAACTAATAAAAAAAAATTAAACCGACTTCAAAAGAAATTAACTCAAAATTATGAAATAACTTTAATTTTGGAAGTCGGTGGCAAAAAACTAAAACCAAAATATTGATCCCAAGACACCGACTTCTGAAATCCTCTTGGGTCTCAAGTCAACTCTTTCGGGTTGTATTTACTAACCGATCGTTCACAAAGATTCTCTTTTCTTACCCGAAATATTTAATTATTAGAAATAACAGAAAACCCTTGAAGTATAGGAACCGGGCAATAGGAAATAACTAAGTTACGTAGAAAATTTCAGTGCAGGGCGCTGCAAGATAAATTACCAATAATAGATATACAAAATTGACAAACCGTAGCCAGAACTTATATGACGGTAAACGATTCACACATTCACATGAGCGTAAGGTGAAAAACTCTCATACTGTTAATGGTTCTTGTAGTAACGAAACGGCCAAACCAGATATTTTGACTAAGGTGTAGAGTTTGCGAAGTCAGGCCTTGTAGAGTTAGGGCGTGTAGAGTTAGAAGCTTGGCTCTACATGAGATCTGATTACTTTTTGACAGTGCGAGCTACATGGTCTCGTCTTGGCAGCATTTAACATGAAATGTTTTTGTGGGATAATACTTTACAAAGTAAGTAAATGTCATTGTTTATAAAAAAAATCATTAATGACAATGTGTATATAAAAAAAAAAAAAAAAAAAAAAAAAAAAGTCATTCAAAATGCAGAAATTTGAAGCAGCTCAATCCCAAGCCTTTTTGTCCTCAATATAATCTTTAACGGTATAAAAGGCTTTCTGGCACAACTTACGTTTAATGAATGATTTGAATTTATTGAGGCTTAGATCTTGAACGTGGCTTGGTAGCTTATTATAAAAGCGTATACATTGGCATCTGAACGAGCCACCTATTTTTTTGAGCCTTGTTGTAGGTACAACAAATTTGTGTTTATTTCTAGTATTTATATTATGGATATCACTGTATTTTTTAAACAATTTTATGTTTTTATGGGCATATAAAAGATTTTCATAAATATACTGAGAAGGCACAGTCATTACATTAATCTCTTTAAATTTGTCTCTGAGAGAGTGTCTCGGACTTAATTTATAAATTGATCGAACAGCTCGCTTCTGTAAAACAAAGATAGTCTGAATATCGGCGGCATTTCCCCACAATAGAATACCGTACGACATTACACTATGAAAATAGCTAAAGTACACTAAACGGGCAGTCTCTATATCAGTTAAATTACGAATTTTTCTAACAGCATATGCTGCGGAACTTAGCTTTTTTGACAATTTATCTATATGTGGACCCCACTGAAGCTTAGCATCCAAAGTTATGCCCAAGAATACTGTGTTGTCTTCAGGATTCAATTCCTCGCCCTTTATCAACACATTAGTTTTCACCTGCCTAACGTGGGGTAGCGTAAACTTAATGAACTGAATGAAACATTACAACATTATGTCGCGATTCTAGTAGCGGAACATCATGAGAGTCAGTAGAATTTTAGCAATCGGAGCAAAATGTCGTCGCTTTCAACCTAGTAAACACAGCATTTGGTCTACTACTGACCTCTTACATTAGTGTTTCCGTAAAATTAATATCCATTTTACAAAAAAAAATAAGTTTCGCTTTATAAACTTGTCGACTGCCACAAATACGAGCGAAACAAACGCGGCACCGTAACGGCTTTCGAGCAGATCAGCGAAATTATGCGAGAAAGAGATAGAACTATAATCAAATCTGTGCGTTAGATCAGGCAGTTTCGCTTCTGTTTCGCTTGTCGTGCGGACTAGTCATGGCGGAACTACTGCGGTTTCGCTGCTATGGTTTCGCGGCTGAAATGTGATAACTGCCCCGTTTGAGATTATTACTTCATTACAAGAATACGTACGCGGTCGGTACCGGAGGCGGGTTGTTTCCAGCTGAAAAGTAATGATAGTTTTATAAAATCATCTTTCTAAGGTCTCGAGCGATGCGACTTGCGTCAAGCGTCAAACGCGCGTGTAACTTTTTCCTGCGCGTGAGCACAGTCGCTCCGCAAGTCGCGTCGCTGTGACTCGTGGCATGCTCTAAACAAGTTCTTTAATTTGTTTTCTCTACAGTCGCTGTAGCAAGACGCGTGTCGCTTGAGTCTGTGGCTCGTGGCCACGAGGTAATAAACACTTAACACTCTGGAGTGTGACTCGGATATCTGCTAAGATTTATATGAATATTACGTGTGTTCCAATTATTATTTACTAGCTGCGCCCCGCGGTTTCACCGTGGGAATATCGGGATAAAAAGTAGCCTATATGTTAATCCAGAGTGTCAGCTACCTCCATACAAAATTTTATCAAAATTGGTCCAGCCGTTTGAGCGTGAAGAAGTAACAAACATATAAACACACACACGCTCACAAACTTTCGCCTTTATAATATTAGTGTGATCTCACAAAAGCAAAGAAAGGTTTCCAAAATGTTCCTAAAGTGAGCACGCACGACGCAGCGCGATCGTTACAGAGCGATCGTTACAGAGCGAGCTACGCCTTAGTGCTACGCGTAACATATATTGCCTACACCGTAGCGCTACGCGTAGCATACTTTGCTACGCCGCGGCCCGCGCCGTTTAGAATTTAAGGTGAATGGGTAGTGGTAGACTGCAAAATTCTAATTTTCTTACGTTTTTTGCAATTTGCAGATCAGTGTCAGGTTCTATCTTAATCGAAATATGATTCGCGATAATAACAGGTACATATTTAGAGAATTATAATCATTAGAATCATTAATACATCTTTCTAAGTTAGATTTGTACCATAAGAACCAATCTCTTATGGAAAAGTGCTTATGGTAGAAATCTAACTAACTGCAATAAACGTAAGAAAATTTGAATTTCGCGGTCTACCACTACCCATTCACCTTCATAATTTTTCTGCAGTTTTGTCAAATTATATCTCTCTCTTCACTTCACACACATCAGACAACTTCCTTGAATTTGTCCAAAAGTTCACAACACAACTTTAGCTACCTAATAGTTCAACAAAAAAACCACATTCTGTTTTCATTATCCTACTAATATTATAAATGTGAAAGTTTGTGAAGATGTTTGTTACTCAATCACGCGTAAACCGTTCAACAGATTTGGGTGAAAATTGGCACACATATAGACCATTTCTTGGATTTAACACATAGGACTTTTTATCCCAATATTCCCACGGGATGAAAACTTACGCGGCACAGTGTTTCAGGATTGCTTGGGAGCGGACATGTTTTAACTAATAGCATAATATCGATGTAGTAAGACTTAATAACAAAAACTGCAAAAGAAACCCTACGTCAATTATTCTTAGTTTTCGAGAAAAAAAATGCTAAAGTTGCTAGTTCAGAGTATGTGTTAAATAGTAAAAATGTATTTTTTTCTTGAAGAGTCAAAACTAAAAGTAATATTTAATAACCTCGTTTTAACACATAAAATGATATGTTATTTAAGCTTTACAACAGCTATGAAATGTAAGTAATTACGAAGATATTAGCAAAAAATCGAATTTTCGTTTTTATTTTTTATTATGTTAATGACATCATTTCCGCACCAAATTTTCTCCAAAAGGGTAAGTTGCCCTTTTGTTCTTGCTGTATAAAAAAATCAGCCTTATTACCCGCAGCATTAAGAGGTTATTAAAAATTTAAGAAAACACTCAGCGCCTATATTTTTAGAAATAACAAAAGTACTGTGTACTAAATTCTATATTTGTTTGATCGTCTTAGTTTAATTGTACGCCTGTCTTACTTTTAATAGCAAACAAATTTTAAATCACACAGTACTCTTGATATTTCTAAAAATATAGGCGGTGAGTGTTTTCTTAAATTTTTAATAACTTCTTAATGCTGCGCGTTATATGGCTGATTTTTTTTATACAGCAAGAACAAAAGGTCAACATACCCTTTAGGAGAAAATTTGGTGCGGAAATGATGTCATTAACATAATAAAAAATAAAAACAAAAATTAGATTTTTTGCTAATATCTTCGTAATTACTTTCATTTCATAGCTGTTGTAAAGCTTAAATAACATATTATTTTATGTGTTAAAACGAGGTTTTTAAATATTACTTTTAGTTTTGACTCTTCAAGAAAAAAATACATTATTACTATTTGACACATACTCTGAACTAGCAACTTTAGCATTTTTTTTCTTGAAAACTAAGAATAATTATTGACATAGGGTTTCTTTAGCAGTTTTTGTTATTAGGTCTTACTACATCGATGTATGCTATTAGTTAAAACATGTCCACTCCCAAGCAATCCTGAAACACTGTGCGCGGGTGAAACCGCGGGGCGCTGCTAGTTCTTAATATTCATCTCCTCGTAATGTAAATAGGTATTTATAGCTCTTTGCAATTCCCGTGACGTGAACAAAAAGACAGAAAAACACATAATACACTATGGCAATCCTCATACATCAAGAAACCATAACTTTAATATTATACATACTTTGCTTCATACTGATTACTCCATCTGTGTCTGCAGGTGATAGCATTGGCGGGAAAGCGGGCATGGTAGGGAAAACTGGTAATTGAAAGAAGGGGAAGTTTTGCGGGAAATTGGGCATAGGAGGTGAAGCTATGGGACCAAAACGCAATGACGACATCTGGAAATAAGGAGCCATCCATAAAATACATCACACAGATTTCATGATTTTTGGAGCCTACACAGATGGTCATATTTATGTGAACCCTGGTAGTCCCCTGGTGTGACGTCATATTTTTTGCAATTTTAAACTAAACTAATAATACTATAAATTTATGGAGTTGGTTTTAAAGTTTTTCGGTACCCCGCGTCCTAACCGAACGCGACAATCGAGCGAGTACGAGATCATTTGTATGAATTATGACGTGCAAACGCGACTTGATTGATTGTCAAGTACGTCATATTCATATAAAAGAGCGCAACGATCGCGTGCTCGCCCGACGATTGCTTTTGGTTAGGACACTTTAGACTTAAAGTTTAGACTTCGCATATTTTAGATTATACGTGTGATATCACGACGTCCCTTCGCCACATGATGCCACACTTTGCCGACACCCCTGTGCGACATAATTTAAGGATGGCCGTTAACGACAAAGACGAACTATGCTCATCGGATTTATGAATGTGTTGTGTGGTGTGTTTGTGACCTTATAACATTATAAAATCTTACCAAGGGCGAATGGAATCTGAAACAATATCGGATAAATTAGCTGGTTCCTTTATTAAGACAATATTCCAATAAATTACCAAAATATCTTCTTTGTGGTTTTTTTTTTTGTTTACTTCAAGGGTGTTCGTACGGTCGAAGGTAATTTTTACCCTGTTAGTCCTTCGAATCATGCTTGCTCATTACTCACCCTGGGAATGGATTATCGTTGTCAGGCCATCCTGGAAAGCCAGCTAAAAAGAAGTGGCCAAAATTAAGCCATGTTTTGGTGAAAACAAACATTTGATTATATAAAAAATTATGTTCTAGTAAGGATTTGGCGAAGCGGTTACTGGACAATGGTATCGATTCTATAAGCAGGTGCTTACTGTTACCAATAGTTATGACAAGCACTTAAACCAAAAATATGGAAAGGAGGATCAACGGATCCGTTCACAGTTATTTTACTCCTATCAGCAGCAACCCAACAGCAATTTTATTGAAACGAAAATAAAGATAACTGTGATTTTGGCAGACCTGTCTGTAGTAGGAACCGAAAAGCAACCTTATTAAAATGACTAACTTCGCAAACTCTACACCTTAGTCAAAATATATGGCTTGGCCGTTTCGTTACTACAAGAACCATTAACAGTATGAGTATGTTTCACCTTACGCTCATGTGAATGTAGCGAAATGGCCAAGCCATATACATATTTTGACTAAGGTGTAGAGTTTGCGAAGTTAGGCCTTGTAGAGTTAGGGCGTGTAGAGTTAGAAGCTTGGCTCTACATGAGATCTGATTACTTTTTGACAGTGCGAGCTACATGGTCTCGTCTTGGCAACATTTAACATGAAATGTTTTTGTGGGATTTCATTTCTTTTTGTAAGTTGCTTATGATATTTATACGAGTATTTTTTTCTGTTGTTCATTTTTTTTCTTTCTTTTTTTAGTGTTTATTTAAAACAAGGACCCCCTATATACATTTTCAGACCTCTAGCATCAAAATTTATGGAAGTCTCATACAAACTTTCACCCCCTACTTTAAGGGGTTGGGGGGGTAAAAGTTTCAAGTTTTAAGATTTTTTTGTTGTTTGTGTACTATTACTAGCTTACATACCAAATTTCAGCTTTCAAGGACTTTAGGAAGAACCTTAAGAATATAGATGATCATCAGTCAGTGAGTCAGCGACGAAATCGGAGTATTTTAGATATCAATAAAATCTAAAGTATAAGAGCTATGCAATTGAAACTTTATAGGTTTAATAAGCCAGCAACTGACATCATATCCCGAAAATTTTGTTTATCTGGTATAATCCAAACCCAAGTTAAGAGGGTTCAAAAATACGACGAAGTGCTTCGAGAAAAGGTAGGTTGTGCCCTTGCGCTTCGCTTGGCTCGTCTTGGCGGGGGCACTCCCGTGCCCCCAGATTGAAGAGCTAATTATTTTTTAATAACCGACGAAAAATTTCAACGGAGTGGGGGCTCAGAATGCCCTGTATTATAGTAATACATTATTATTGAAGTATTTATAGGGCAGGTAATGTTGTTGTTATTATAAAAAAAAATATTGCGAAACAATTATTCGATTCAATTGCGGTTTTTGTTGAAGCGATTTTGTTTTTAACACGCTTTTATTAGGTCGACCTGTATGTAACTAACTATGTAATGGAATCTAAGGTACCTAACTAATTTAACCATCTTCCAAGGGTCGTAGCGTAATGAAAATTTGCTGTATGTAGTTCTGATGACAATACAATAATATGGTACTGTCGAATTGATCTGATGATGGAGCTGGAAGATGTGAACTGGAACTTCATGATGGAAAATCGTATCATAGCTGTTTTGGATTTTTTAGAAAAGTCTTGTAATGAACTTTGACCACATTTTTTGTTTTTACGTGCATTTATAAAAGCGAGTTTTTCTAGTGTTTTTTAAACTATTAATTTATTCGCTAATCACTTTTGTTGATGATCAATGTTTTTGATTTTGGTTTGTCAACGTTTTGTTTTATAAATACCTTACAGTTAATAAAGCGTCTCAGGTATATCAGGTATGTGGTAAATAAAGGTACTGGCAAAACCGCTAAACAGCCTATAGAAAAAATATAATAAACAAAAAATAATGTTGAGACTGATCGTAGTGTTGTCGTCGAATTGAAGTTTAGTTAGTACGGAATTAGAAAATACTACTGGCATAGAGAAATACACATTAGTTTAGTGAGAATCCGCAATAATAGAACGCCAGTCAGGGTTTTTTCCGTTTGGTTCCGGGAGGGACCACGGACAATGAATTTTAGTTCATTTTGGGACCAAAGACTAATTTAGACTATTTAAAAAAAAAGTGAAATATGGCCCGCGGATTCCTTTTGGCATGCAGTCTCTTTGATGAGATTAAAAAAGCGCACAT
Source organism: Mesoligia furuncula (assembly GCA_916614155.1). Classification (NCBI taxonomy): domain Eukaryota; kingdom Metazoa; phylum Arthropoda; class Insecta; order Lepidoptera; family Noctuidae; genus Mesoligia; species Mesoligia furuncula. The sequence continues at coordinate 9,129,136 of OU744794.1, forward strand.
CTCCGACTAGTAAATAAGTTATCTGTGGCGTTACCGCACTACTTAGAGCGGTAACATAAAGTAAAAACTACGCGTGTTTAATGCACTGCATTATCTATAAATAACAGCTGAGTCATGGCCGACTATTCTCTAGAAATCTCACTTTGAAAACTTTAGTGAAGTGAGCTGTCAATTGTGTTAATCCCTAGCATAGCAATGGATTAGTAATATCCTTCAAAATGTTTCAGATTGTGTTTGTAAGTGTTTACTTCAAGCACTTTACTTACAACTTTTAAGCTTTTAGAAATCACCCTAATCAGAGTGTAAAAAGACCCATCACATTTAATTATCCGTCAACTACACATTCTGTACATTAAACTATTAACATTGCACCCTAAAAAACCATGAAGACGACACCCATTATGAACAGTTTTAAAATGTTTGCAGCCGCCATCTTTGATTTTTATTTTGACCTTAGTATTGGCTTTTGCACCCTCGAAAACCACGAAAACTAACGCTCTCGGAAAAGGAAAAGAAAAAAAAAGAGAAGAAGGTCGCGTGGCGTAACGTTTTTTCGTTACATTACGATTTCTACCAGCCGGTCGATTCTGTAAAAATCTCACCGTGAAAACTTAGGTGAAGTGAGTTTGTTTTTGCTAGGAATTGACACTATTGACAGCTCACTCCACGCTCACTTCACCTAAGTTTTCACGGTGAGATTTTTACAGAATAGCATTTTACTCCTACCGCTAGCCACGTTAAGGGGCTTACACCTAAGGTGTGATCATTGTCGGACTGCATAGAAAAGAAAGAGAAGCGCGATGACACAACTCTGGTAATTTATTGCAAAATATGAAGCAATTGTTTAATTACAAAAAATCTATTGTTTGGACTAAAAAATTAAAACACTAGTGTTTTTGTATGTTGCTTGTGGAATAATCTGACAAAAAATCAGAATGATTGTATGTATATTAGTATGGTTTTTATTGTAAAAAGAAAGTTTTTAGAGGTATCTTCATGGTTTTTTTCTATCGTATCAAATTAGTTGTATTATGTTTTCAACACACTATCTACCTAGCATATCCCGAAAACCAAATGAAATGATGATGGAATATCATATGTATATTATTCTGATTTTGTTTACTGTAGTCAATCATATACTTGTTTCTAAAACTTCCGTTTTTTGTGTAAGCCCCTTAAAGAATTTCGTTGCAAAGTCACATATTATCACAATATGGCCACGCCGTGGACAATAGTGTGGGTTATACGTTTTTTCAACTGTACTAAAACTACTTTTTGTAAATGCTGTAATGTATAACTGTTTTTTTGTCCCAAATAAATAAAATAAAAAAATAAAATATCTTGAGTTTATTCGCAGATAGACGGGAGTCTCCTATGCTGCGACATCTATACATATAATAAATCTGTAGAAGGGTCAATTCTGTACATTGAAAATATTGAAAAAATAAATAGCGGGGGGTGTTGCTGGATCGATACCAAACCCAAATATGTGATTAAAAAAATTTTTGTCTGTCTGTCTGTCTGTCTGTCTGTCTGTCTGTCTGTCTGTCTGTCTGTCTGTCTGTCTGTATATGCAGGCATCACGTGAAAACTAACGGTTCGATTTCGATGAAACTTGGTATAATTATACCTTATTATCCTGGGCATAAAATGGGATACTTTTTATCCTGGAAAAATACGTAGAAATTAAATCTTATTTTTCAGTTTTATTCATAGACGTTGTTCTGTAGAACCGCGAACACACGTTGCATTTGCCCCTGGCTGGAGGCTTTGAGTTTACTTAAGGCAACCACAGTATAGTCCGGTTAAGTAGTCACGACCTCTCAAGGACACCTACGAGATGCCATTCAAAAAAAAAAAAACGCCGCGCGATGCATATAAATTCTGAATTTTGATGCGAGCGGACGTGTCCAGTGTGGCGAGCGGTCGTCTGTAGAATTAATATTGTATGCGTGTAATTTTAAACCGTGCTTTTCAGCGCGACCTTTTTGATTACTGTTCCGATCAGTTATTTGTAAATACTTTTGTAAATATTATAGTACGTACGTAGTTTAAGTTTTCATCGTAAATTGGTTTATTTAGGTTGGTATTTTATTTTCTTTTTGTTTATCTTTGGAAACATAGGTATAGTAATTAGGTTATAAGGTAAAGTAGGTTAGTTATTAATCTCATATTTCTCTCTCTCATCTCATTTTATTGTATTTCTGTATATTTTTAATACAGTTTTATTGTAACACGATGCCTGCCAGAAACCGATCTTCTCTTACTAAAACATCGAAAAATGCTAGGCGAATGAGACTAGCTAGATCACAAGAATCAACTGAAGAGCGAGAATCCCGGTTAAACCGCATGCGAGACGGAACGGCTGAAGCAAGAGCACGTGAAAGCAGTGCCGATCGCGAATTGAGGTTAAGTGCTGATCGTCAACGTCACTCACTATCTCGCTCCTCTGAAACATTTACTGAAAGGGATATACGCCTCACTGCTGACCGTGAACGTCACATGCTGTCACGGGAATCTGAGACCTACACCCAGTACCAAAATCTCCTTAATTATTATAGGCTTAGCCGTATTTGGGTCCAATAGATATTTATAAGATGTCATTGTCAGAGTTACTCAAAATGGAGAAATAAACCATCCACGCGAAGACCGACATCCGCGCGGACGGAGTCGCGGGCGGAAGCTAGTTCTGAATAAAATTTGTATGTCTTCTTACACTAGTATTTATGACCATTGTTACTAACATTAGCCCGAAATAAATGATATAATAATAATATGTTTTGCACCATATACTCAATAGTTAAATTTACCCTTTACGGTTTTTTTTTACAAATGAAGTTGTTTTTGTCAAAATTTCTAATGCCCATCGTTTCAAGAATAGGTTTTGGACGACACCATTACAATATCTAAAGCAAGACAATGTGCCTACCAATGTATCTTTATGTCAGACGATTTTCCTTTGTTTAATTTTTCTCCGAATTTAAAACAAAAGGCGATGGAACATTTTCGAACGAGGTGTTCTACGCATATTATGACAAGTCCAGTTTATTTTGGTATTTCAAAGTAGCGTTACTTTGAAAGGCAAAACTAACCAAGTGTTAAATATGGAACATTTTCTTTTAGTTCCATCTTTGGTCGTATGTCAGGATATTCTAGATGCAATAGAAGAATATTGTATGGAAGTAGGTAATATCAAAAATGTTTTCTTTAAAAACTGAAACAACGTCGCTTCAGATTGTTCACGTGCTCATATTATGGAGTAATTTGTATGGCTTCTATGTGTCTTAAGAACTAAAAACAAAAGTATTTATCTGCTACTTGTTGAATCGGCACCATAATCGCGTAACATATCACTAACAATCTCAATCTGAATAATTTTGAAGGATAGAGTATTGTTAATCCATTGCTTCAAATGTTTGAAATATGAGTCTGCTCAGCAACGTAAATAACGCAATAAATGTGGTTGAACCCATAACCCACCCAACCACATAACCCATTGTCTGTGTGGTGCCGGACTTAAAGAATAGCACCACCCCATACTTCCCGTGGGTGTCGTAAAAGGCGACTAAGGGGCGTACCGAAAAATGGGCAGCAGCGTTCTCTATGCATTCCACCACCATACCATACTGCGATCGCAAACCCGCCTGCCAAGCGTGGCGATTATGGCAAACCCCCCCCTTTTTGGGGGAGGCCTATGTCCAGCAGTGGACGTCTTTCGGCTGAAATGATGATGATGATGATGAACCCATAAAACCCACTGCTACTGATATTGTGTTACCTACGCAAGGTCCTTTCATTAGAGGTTTTAGTACTCATCTACTGTGTTGCAGCTAAAACGTGATCAGTCACCATACGTCTCGGTTCCCACGGTTATTAGCGAGTTATTTTAAGTATATATGAGCTACTCTATATTGGGAGTTAATATAAATTACGTATCAGAAAGAACTATGCATTTAGGTAAACGCCTTTAGTTCGTTAAGAGCAATTTGTAGACAAGCTTCTCCGTGGTATGACGTATGCACCAGGAGCTTAATGTTCAAATCGGCTTCAACAAAGAAACACAACATCACGCCGGTATTTCGCGGAGAGTAAGCAGAAGTGCGTGGCTTACCACGCACTTCTGCTTGCTCACTTACTCGCTTTCTTACTTACGTGTCTTTGCTCTTTGGGATCTGTATTTTTAGTTTTAGTTTTTTGCCACCGACTTCCGAAATTAAAGTTATTTCATAATTTTGAGTTAATATCTTTTTAAAGTCGGTTTTTTTTTAAATTACTTTTTAATTTCATAATTTTTAAGTTTTGCACTATAATTTGACCAAGGTTTTGAGAAGTTTTCCCTTTGACACCCGTAGCTCGTATCAATAAGCCAGGCAGTCACACTCACACGTATTAGTCCATATCTTTACAATTACTGAATCGATTTTGATGAAACTTGCACTGTTCCCTAAATTGAAATAAATGTAAGCCAATAAAAAAAAAGGTCACGATCCGATTAATAGTTGCGTAGAAATGCGTGGACAAACATACATACATACACACATACGTCTACAAAATTTTGTATATTTGTTTGGAAGGCCTAATAGATTGTCATTTGTGAATATAATACAATTCCAACGATCTATATTATATACACCCTTACATTTTGATCGTTTTAATCCTTTAAAGAGGTCATTGTACTCATCATTATGAACAACTTTTACTATGGGACCTACCCTGAAATAGTGAAAAAAAAACAGCCGTTCCCTACATTTTGACGAGCTAAACGAACATAAATGTAGGGAACAGCTGATTTTTTTTCGCGATTTCAGGGTTGATCCCATAGTAAAAGTTGTTCATAATGATGAGTACAATGACCCCTTTTAAGGATTAAAACGATCAAAATATAAAGGTGTATAAAAGAAAGTCGTGTTAGTTACACTATTTATAACTCAAGAATGGCTGAACTGATTTGGCTGAAAATTGGTGGGGAGGTAGCTTAGAACCAGGAAACGGACATAGGATAATTTTTACCTTTTTTGTTTACTTTAGGGTAGGAGTAGTATAGGAGTAGGGTAAGAGTAGGGATGGAGTAGGGTAGGAGTAGGTAAGGAGTAGGGTAGAAGTAGGGTAGGAGTAGGGTAGGAGTAGGGTAGGAGTAGGGTAGGAGTAGGGTAGGATTAGGGTAAGGTAAGGGTAGGACACCACGCGAACAAAGTAGCACCGGGCACCTAGAAATAATTTATATGGCAAAACAACGTTTGCCGGGTCAGCTAGTATAACATAAATACATGTCCAATAGATAACCTCCTTTTTTATGAAGTCCGTAAAACGGGCACATAACTGTATCTGAATTTTTAAGAAGAGCATCCAAATTAAGTTACAGGAGAAAATACCGAACAGAAGATATGGGAGACAGTTCTGTTAGCGAATCAGAAAGTGATTCAACTTTATCTTCAATTGAAAGCCAAAGTACCGTATCTTTTAGCTCAGATTTGGAGCACAACATTTCAAGCATAGAAGTAATGCTACTGTCCTCATCTGACCTATTTGGAATCTGAGCTCCATCGGCGAATAGAAATGCTACTGTAAGAATATTTCAAGACGGAAAATCTATTTTACTCAAACAAGCTTGGAAAGGAGATGTCTGGTGCAGCAATGGGCGATTGTCTAGGTAGTCAAACAAAATGTTCAGTAACAATTGTTATATTATTATAATCGTCGTATTTTATAGTTTATCAATTAATAAGTTTCAGGAGTCAGGATCTTGCGAAAACTGGTGAAAATAAGGTTTATATGCTGGGGATTTTTCTTAGTTTTTTTTTTTAGTATAACGCCATCTGTGAGCGAATACAGGTACTAATTGGTGGTATGACTTTGTGAGGTTAATGAAACATTTAATATTTTGTTGGTCTGAGATCATAGTCTGCAGTTTTTTTTGGATATTTCTATATTTGTGTAACAAAAATGTAAAGCTCCTATTGTTTATCTATTAAAAACTTCCATTTTTTTTTATTTCATCACAAAGCAATCATAATCTATATTGTACACATAGATGCACATAAATAATATGATATTGGTATCATCTCTGATTCCGTATTTTAGTTTCTATCTTCATGCAACACCCATAATATTATTTATATTAGCTACTTGTAGGTACTGAATCATGATTATAATAAATAAAACTATGTATGTATTTATTGCCAAACAAATTCTTATATTGTAGATAACTACATACATAAATAAAATGATAAAAAAAACGTCTTCTAGAGACACCAAAACATTGTTGTTATTAAATATACAGCGGCTTGAAGTGTTATCTACTGGCTAGCTTGTTATTTGGTAGGCTTACAGCTAATGTTGTACGAGCACCTCGTTGTGCTACTGGTGATAATGGGGGTGGTAATGGTAGCGGCGGCGGTGTTGGTGGGACGCCCCGTGGTAGTGGTGGTGTTGGTGGAAGATACTGTGGTGGCGGCGGTGTTGGCGATTTATGTTCCACAGATGGAACAACATCCTCTTGTAAGTCCCTTGACGAGTCATGAATCAGGTGTCGATTTGCTCGAACCTAACAGGTTTGACATGCATAAACTGTTGCTATATCCTGAAAATATTATTACATTTTATTACATGGCATGACATAACTGGCGAAATGTGGGGTGTACTACTGGTTCACTTTCCCCAAATCCTTCGGGGATCGCTGGCGTGATGTTATGTTTTATGTGACGAAACACTCATTTTTCTTGACAGTCGTTACCAGTGCTCGTCTTTGCAGTTTTGACGGATCTATCCAATTCATTTACCCATTTTCTTTCTAAGACCTTTCCTACTTATTATAAACATAAATAATTTACCTTGAATGTACCTGATAATTATTATCATTGGAAATAAAGCGTACTAAAGGGTTGTTCACTGCAACAGTATAGAAACGTCAGCTTCTTGGATTTCTGAGTCCGACTGAGGTACACGGCAGACCATTGTATGACCTAGTAATCTCTCATTGTCAGCAGCTTCGGTATTTAATAAATTATAACCATCGTGACAAGCGTATCCATCTAATGGGAGCTAGAACAATAACAAATGCCATTGTATTTTTCAAATTATAACACAACTAACTGCACAATGTACTTAATAACTGCCTTTACTGCAGGGTTTACGCGACTGCCGTAGTATAGAGGCGTACCTGATTTGCTAACCATCGTGCCACTTGCAGGCGTAACGCGAGCCCTCTCACACGATATGTCTGCGGATCCTCATCATAATATCCAAGTCGAAAGGAAAAGCAGAATCCTATAAGAATAGCAATAGTAATCGTGTCTAGAATCAATGTCAGTCCATGTAGAATATATCAATAATACAAAATAATCGCACAGTAAGCATACACGCAACTTGGAACCGCAATGCAAGGAAAGCAAGCAAAAAATACACAGACGACTTTTAAAACACTGAAAAAATAACTGGTAATATTATGTCAATCTCATGTCAAACAAGTAATAAATACTTACCTTCATGTTAGGAAGTGGGTATTAAAAAAAAAACATACATGATGTGTAAACAAACATATTTTAGTAAAATTGTCGTATTTTATACGCAAATACGTTAATATAATCCTTTGATCTAAAATAAGCGGCATAGTTATTGTTCACACTCTTTAAAGGTAATTACGGGATTAAATGGAACCTCAAAAACATTTTTAGTACCTACTTCCCGTTAAAAATAGCAAAGCGGAAGCTACGATTGAGTACTGTTTTTTTGAGAATTATGTTACGCAAGTAATACTGAAATAATAAATCCATAGTAATTTAGATCTAAATTTTTAAATCTTACTGTAAAAATTTAAATCATGAACATTTATCAATACCAGAATTACCAGAGGGCAGAAACTGGACATGTCATTGAGCATTATTTTGACAACCTTCTTGGAGATAAATCGAAATAGCTGTACTGGCCAAATACATGCGAGCAGCGGCCGACCAAAGTTTTATAAAAATCCATATCTCTCGTGGTTTAGCGGTCAAATAAATTACATAGTAAACTCATATCTATCGTGTAATTTTAGAATGGAACGATCTTTTACTCCGAAACATGGCAACCATGGAGGTAACTTATCAAAGGTATTATTTAAATTTCGAACTGGCTTGCAAATAGAAAGCTGTTTATTGAAAAAAAAAAACAAATGAACACTTTAACGCGGGAAAAATTATTGTTGTTCGTCATTGATTTTGAAAAGTAAATAATTGTATTTGACAAAATGAGTTCAAGTGAAGACAATGAGTGAGTTGAACTTACTTTAACGCCACTTGAAATTCAAGAGGCGGCAAGAGCCGCAATAGAAAACTTACTAGTGCCATAATTGAAAGAAAAATATTTGAAAACCTATGAAAATTTTGTTCAATAGAAGAATGAAAGAAAATCGAAATCCTTATCCGAAAACGTTTTTTTGGCTTATTTTGGCAAACTCGCCAAGAAAGTTAAGCCGACAACGCTATGGGTCATCTATTCAATGCTAAAATATGTGCATAGTTTTAATGAAACATAGCGTGAATTTAGAACAGTATGCAAACCTGACTTCAATGCTCAAAAGACAGTCGGATGGACACAAATGTAAAAAGTCGAAAGTTTTCACCACATCCAACGTAAAAATGTTTTTGTTTGAAGCACCAGACAGTGTGTATCTGGACCTCAAAGTAAGTTTTACTCTTGATAATATTAACCTCTTTTTTTAGGAAAATTACCTATGTGAACGTAAGTTAGAACGTACTTTGTTTTTGTTGCAAGTTATTCTTATTAAAAGAAATTAGGGGAGAGTAGCCCAAAACGGGTAAGCTAAGGTTCATGATAAATAAAAACAATTTATAGATACAAATTGAACATTTATTTGTACATTTTGAAATGTTTAGTTATCAAGGACTATAAAATAAATAACATATTTAGTAGTTTTGTACATTAAGAATAAAAAAATAACAAAAATCTTTAACATTCGAATTACCCGTTTTGCCCGTAGGGGGGGCCTAAAGCAGGTAGGGCTTTTGGGCAAAGCGGGTAGGGACTGAATTACATTAGGTCAACGTCAATCAATGACTAGAACTGTTTCATAACAATCATAACTCAGATGGAGCTCCACCAGGATCATCAGCTACTTGCAGTGATAATGGTTGGATCAATGGAACAGTATTCTTGGAATAGTTGTGGCACTTTGTAGACAACGTAATGAGTTGGCAACGTAAACAGATAATCCATATGAAATAGATACTCATTTAGCTCTAATTCTTGAGCTGCTGTAAAAACTGTTGTGAATCTTCCTAGATTTTTTTTGACATCTTTTCTTTACATGTATCTGTAAAGTCGAAAAGTTAATGCAATATTTTTTTGCTGCACACTTGACGGAAGTTCTGAGAGCTTCTTCTATTGCAAGCTTCATAGCTCCCTCATCCCACGATGCATTTGCAGTCTTTCTTTTGTATTTATTAACCATCTGCAAAAATAAAAGAACTAATAAGGTCAATGAAATTATACAAGGCAAATCGGGTATGGGCAAAACGGGCACCCGCTTTACCCCTACCCTTTTTGCCCACAAGCATGTATTTTTTTCAATCGACTCATATCCTAAAAACCCAAATAATAAACGCCAACCTATTACACAAATAAAACGTCTATTTATTGCAAAATAATAACACAAAACTAGTAAGACCATATTGTAAACCATTTTCGAGTATTCAAAAGTAATGTAACTCATTTTTTTTTAGTGGAAATAGCAAAAAACTTCTTTCTTATCTTACCGTGAACTCGTGTCCGCCAGAGAAGCGCGACGACTCCCTGTGATTGGCGAGCGGCAGGCGCCGCGCACTGCACGCACACATTCTTATTAGCATTATCGGTGCGCAATTTAAAAAGCATACCCGTTTTAGGCGGGCTACCCGTTTTAGGCTTACCTCCCCTACTATAAAAGACATACAAAATCACGACGGTGTGATAATTGTAACTCTACATGATACTAAAACCAAGATCGATCGCACATTTGTTATCAGAGATGAATCAGCTGAAATCGTACAAACATAGCGCTACGTCCCATAAATGTAAAATCAGACCGATTTTTTTCTAAAGTAGAAAAATAACAAATGAACAAAGCAAGTAATTGGAAGACACAAAATTGCCGCAATGCCAAAGGCGATTGCTACTTATTTAAACTTGCCAAATCCGGAATATTATACTGGGCATTGCTTTTGTCGATCTTCAGGGACTCTCTTGCTGGGACAGGTGAGAAATTAATGACACTTAAAAGACAAATGGCGGATGGAAGTCTGACCGGGTAGCTGAAAGCTACATAGAAGAATCGATTGAAAATAAAAGTAGCATTACACGTAAAATCAACGAAAGTATCCAATCTCGACCATCGACCTCCTATCAAAGCTTTGAAATACAGAATCACACTAAACTTTGACCTCGTTAGAATTAACCCAAATCAACATAATCCCCGGAAGTCCACTTTAAATTTCAAAAATTGTACATTCAACAACTGTATTTCAGATAAAAAGTTCTGCCTAGGTACCTACTATATTTTAGTTAAATTTCCGCGCATTATTTGAGCCACAACTAGGCATTACTGGACTACGTATGTGTGCCTCGGCTTCGCCTCGGCCCACATTTACACGTTCGTCCATCAATGCCTCTTTTGCTAGCCGCTGCAGTAATGTACTATTTTTTGGTTTCGTAATTTATTTATGAAAACTTACTACGAATAAAAATATTTATTTCTTATTTACATGGCTTAATTTCATGTCGGAAAATTATGATACTGTTTTGTATATTACCAACTCAAAATCTGACCTAGTTGGAATCTGACCTACTTGCAATCTGACCTTCATCGCCAATATCTGCACATCACCACATAAACAAAGTAGGTAACCCATATTAATATCTAATCTTTTTTTTATAAATTGTGCAACACTTTCATCATATACGGATAGAATTACGCAATCATTTGGCGCTTGCTCAACAAGCGCCAAATGGTTGCGCAATTCTATCCGTATTGCACACGAGGCTATCACTCGAGAAATTTCACTAAGTTCTAAAATAAGTTCAGATTTTTCAATAATGAATGACCTCCCAATAATAATCTTAAGAAAACATCAATGTACCTATGTTTTCGTTGATTACTTACAAATTCTGTTTTTATACTTAGGTATACCAGCGCTGAGTCAGCGACTACTCGATAGATTATTTTTTGCCGAAATCTTCAAGGTTGTTTACGTTGTTTGTTACATAATGATAATGAAACTAGCTTCTCATGGCTATGCTCTCAGAGATCTAGTGAATATATGTACCAAGTAAACAAATCATAAATGTTTGGCTAGCTAAGTCTACCTCATGGTCACTTGACCTTTTTTTGTTCAATGTAGATCCGGAAGAGGGTAGGTGATTAATAGGATTGTGTATTGGACTAAAATAAACAAATAAATTGTTAACAATAAATTGCGATCACCTAGCCATTTGTAAATCGTTAGTGATAGTAGCAAGTTTCTATAAAACATGTTAATCATTGATAAAATTTGACTAAGTACACTCCTGATTAGATAAGTACTTGAGTACTACTTCTCCTTGATATTAGGAAATAAATTGCTTTACATTCGCAACAAAAAATGCATTTTGCTGCCAAAAAGTTATCTGAAGACTTTGTATTTGACTTGTTAAAAATTAATTGTTCGAGTACATTGTTATCTGCTGTTGAACTTGGTATGTTTTCCTTTGTGTCCGGTCCAACCAAGTACCGATGACATCGTTTACAAGCTTCACATATACAGGTCGGTGAATCAGTCGACGGCTCGTAGAGCGCGATATCGCCAATACTGATGGCATGAAGTGGGCATGCCAACCGGTTCAGTGTACTGAGCAAAATGTTCGCTAATAGAACTCGACTTTTCTAATCGAAAATACGTTTGGTTAAACGAAATACTGGTTTGTCTATGTACTTGGGGCATACATTTTTAAGACATACCTGAACAGTTGATTTATATTCAACTTTTGGAATGGGACCATAAATTATCAATTTACCTTTTATTTATGTATCAATTACCAAGGTGTAAAACTATTACCCTGGACGGTGGATCACTTGGCTCGTGGGTCGATGAAGAACGCATTTAACTGCGCGGCATAGTGTGAACTGACACATTTGAACATCGACATTTCGAACGCACATTGCGGTCCGTGGAGATACATCCAGGACCACTCCTGTCTGAGGGCCGGCTGTATAAAATAAAATTCTACATTGCGCTTTTAGATGTGCTTGACGTCTCCACCTACCTGTTTGTTACAGGGTGTGATGTACGTCGAGCACGCTTATGTGCAATTGACGGTTCTATGACGCGGGTGTAAATAACGTCCTCGTTTTAGTCCGTTTAAAAATCTATCTGAGTACACATACACTAGCACATAGCCATTCAATGTGACGTATTCAAAAGCGGTGTGCGTGCAGAGCGAGCTCCGATGCGTATCGTCGTCAAACACAACGGCGAGGACACGCGTTCACGTTTGCTTAACACATGTACGCGAGACTCTTTTATCTGTTTCAAATACAGAAATCTGAGAGCAGCGTATATACTGCTTTTGTTCTGCTTCCTTAAATGGTAGTTCTTAAGTGAACACCAAGAACGTCCGGTATGGGCTGCATGAATGATAAGTGTTTTTGTATGTGATTAGTAAGGAGATTTCACTTATGAGTCTGCTTCTCCAATAACTCGTTGGCCTCAGATCAGGGAGGATCACCCGCCGAATTTAAGCATATTAGTAAGCGGAGGAAAAGAAACTAACCAGGATTTCCGTAGTAGCGGCGAGCGAACAGGAAAGAAGCCCAGCACTGAATCCCGCCGTTGTACAGGCGGCGGGAGATGTGGTGTTCGGGAGGTTCCGCTTTCTCGTCGCGGTCACTCCTGTCCAAGTTCGTCTTGAACGGGGCCGTTTTCCCGTAGAGGGTGCCAGGCCCGTAGCGAAGGAGGATCGCGGCGAGAGGGACTCTCCTTAGAGTCGGGTTGCTTGAGAGTGCAGCCCTAAGTGGGTGGTAAACTCCATCTAAGGCTAAATATTACCGCGAGACCGATAGCGAACAAGTACCGTGAGGGAAAGTTGAAAAGAACTTTGAAGAGAGAGTTCAAGAGTACGTGAAACCGTTCAGGGGTAAACCTGCGAAACTCGAATGAACGAACGGAGAGATTCAGTGTCATTCGTTGGCGTACGGATGCGCACCTCGATGCTTCTGGCTTCGGTTGGTAAGCACGAATCGCGTTCGACGACGTCTGCGGATGACGTGCACTTCTCTCTTAGTAATACATCGCGACCCGTTTGTTGTCGGTTTAAGCGCTGTTCGGCTCCTCGCCCCATTGCCTTGAGGTAGTGGGACCGCGACGGTGGCTGACCGGCCGTCAGACGGTAGATCTAAAGAAGCGCGCACGCGTTTTTGACGCGTCAGGCCCGACGCAAGTCAACGTCGCATTCTACGTCTTCGCCTTTGTGCGGATGTTGATGCGGGGTAATTGATGTTGCCGCCGTGATGTCTCTGACTGTGCGCGCCTCTGTCTGCGATGATTCAGTTTCAGGCACTCGCAGGACCCGTCTTGAAACACGGACCAAGGAGTCTAGCATGTATGCGAGTCATTGAGATAATAAAACTGAAAGGCGCAACGAAAGTGAAGGCGTGCGCTAACTGCGCGCTCAGGGAAGATGGAGCCTCGATCTAGGTCGAACTCTCGCACTCCCGAGGCGTCCTGTTTCCAATCCGTGAATAAGGCGCGCTCTGAGCATAAATGCTGGGACCCGAAAGATGGTGAACTATGCCTGGTCAGGTCGAAGTTAGGGGTAACCCTAATGGAGGACCGTAGCGATTCTGACGTGCAAATCGATCGTCGGAACTGGGTATAGGGGCGAAAGACTAATCGAACCATCTAGTAGCTGGTTCCGTCCGAAGTTTCCCTCAGGATAGCTGGCGCCGATTTTAACAGTCTCATCCGGTAAAGCGAATGATTAGAGGCATTGAGGCCGAAACGACCTCGACCTATTCTCAAACTTTAAATGGGTGAGTACTCCGGCTTACTCAAACGATGAAGCCGGTGATCAGATGACGGTGCCAAGTGGGCCAATTTTGGTAAGCAGAACTGGCGCTGTGGGATGAACCAAACGTAGTGTTAAGGCGCCCAAAAAACGCTCAAAGACCCCGAAAAGACGTTATGCATTTAAGACGGCAGGACGGTAGCCACGGAAGTCGGCACCCGCTAAGGAGTGTTCAACAACTCACCTGATTATAGGATGCATTACTCTGAAAATGGATGGCGCTTAAGCGTTTTGCCTATACACTACCGTTACGAGCATGTGCGACATTCTTTGTGACGTCATTAAGCCGTAACGAGTAGGACGTGCGTGGCGGAGAGCGCTGAAGAGTCTGGGCGTGAGCCCGCTTGGAGCCTCCGTCGGTGCAGATCTTGGTGGTAGTAGCAAATACTCTAGGGAGGCCCTGGAGGACTGACGTGGAGAAGGGTTTCGCGTAAACAGTAGTTGCTCGCGAGTCAGTCGATCCTAAGCTCAAGGAGAAATCTTATGTCGATGTGGCGTGTTTTTTCAAACATGTACCTTAACAGTATATATATGATAAATAACGCCCTTTGAGCGAAAGGGAATCCGGTTCCTATTCCGGAACCCGGCAGCGGAACCGTTTCAGTAATCGTTCCCTCGCTTTTTCAGCGAGTGTTCGACGGGGTAACCCAAAGTGACCTGAAGACGCCGCCGGGAGGTCCGGGAAGAGTTTTCTTTTCTGCCTGAGCATTCGAGTTCCATGGAATCCTATAGAAGGGAGATATGGTTTGGAAAGCGAAGAGCACTGCATTTGTGGCGGTGTCCGGATACTCTCTGCGGACCTTGAAAATTCAGGTGAGGGATGTACGTGGAGATGTCGCGCCGGTTCGTACCCAAATCCGCAGCAGGTCTCCAAGGTGAAGAGCCTCTAGTCGATAGAATAATGTAGATAAGGGAAGTCGGCAAATTGGATCCGTAACTTCGGAATAAGGATTGGCTCTGAGGACCGGGGTGGTTGGGGCTTGGGACATGAAGCAGACGCTATTGGTATTGCGCCTAGTCGATGCGCATGCGCCTCTTTGGCGTTAGTGTTGTCCATGGATCTCTACCTTTCAAGCTCTTGTGGATTTTCCCAGCTGTAAGCCTGCGTCGGTCTCGTTCGCGACCGGCGCGGTTCTTAACAACCACCATTAACGGTCAGCTCAGAACTGGCACGGACAAGGGGAATCCGACTGTCTAATTAAAACAAAGCATTGCGATGGCCCTCACGGGTGTTGACACAATGTGATTTCTGCCCAGTGCTCTGAATGTCAACATGAAGAAATTCAAGTAAGCGCGGGTAAACGGCAAGAGTAACTATGACTCTTCAAAGGTAGCCAAATGCCTCGTCATCTAATTAGTGACGCGCATGAATGGATTAACGAGATTCCCACTGTCCCTATCTACTATCTAGCGAAACCACAGCCAAGGGAACGGGCTTGGGAGAATCAGCGGGGAAAGAAGACCCTGTTGAGCTTGACTCTAGTCTGGCATTGTAAGGAGACATGAGAGGCGTAGCATAAGTGGGAGATCGTTCACACGATCGTTGCTGTAAAACCACTACTTTCACTGTTTCATTACTTACTCGGTTGGGCGGAAGCTGTATGCGGTCGATATCGGCAAGCGTGCGGTTTTTGTGATTCAAACGCGACAAATGGCCAACTAGCGGTAACGCTTGTTGCCAACTGCTGCGTGATCCGATTCGAGGACACTGCCAGGCGGGGAGTTTGACTGGGGCGGTACACCTGTCAAATAATAACGCAGGTGTCCTAAGGCCAGCTCAGCGAGGACAGAAACCTCGCGTAGAGCAAAAGGGCAAAAGCTGGCTTGATCCAGATGTTCAGTACACATAAGGACTGCGAAAGCATGGCCTATCGATCTTCTTGTATAAAGAGTTTTTAGCAAGAAGTGTCAGAAAAGTTACCACAGGGATAACTGGTTTGTGGCAGCTGAGCGGCCTTAGCGACGTTGCTTTTTGATCCTTCGATGTCGGCTCTTCCTATCATTGTGAAGCGAAAAGCACAAAGTGTTGGATTGTTCACCCACTAACAGGGAACGTGAGCTGGGTTTAGACCGTCGTGAGACAGGTCAGTTTTACCCTACTGATGGCATGTCGTTGCGATAGTAATACCGTTTAGTCCCACAATAACAACGGTGTCGGACATTTGGTTCATGCACTCGGTCGAACGGCCGGTGGTGCGAAGCTATCATCCGCAGGGATAAACACTGATCGCCAATAAGAGTGAAACCCATCTAGTTAAATTCGGCAAGGATATTACTTTGGAGCCTCGAGAGTCGGGAGGCTCTAAACAATGTGACTCTGCTAGTCGCGCTTCACCTCGTGAGGTGCGACGTCGAAGCCCATTTGGATCGCGGAGATCGATGCTGTTCGCTTAAACGCGGGCATCACGGCTCTGAAGGTCTGAATTTACCTCAGTTCGATGTCGGGGCTCGGAATAGTCTGTAGACGACTTACGTTCCTGGCGGGGTGTTGTGCTCGGTAGAGTAGTACTGCTACGATCCGTTGAGACTCAGCCCTTAGCTAGAAGATTCGTTTCGCAATAATTTAATGCACGAACACTCAATAATTAATGCACATTGATTATGGTGCCGATTCTGTTATTCACAAACTAAATTTAAGTTCAGCGTATCTTTTTTTTCTATTTCATATTTAAATAGTAGATTGTTGCATCGAGCGCCAAGTGTAATTAATGTACGAGAGTTGGTGCCCGAGCGCATTCGGGGGCACTAAATTAACACGAGTGCATTAATTACTCACTTTAGCAAGGTGCGTAATCTACTTTTCTTTCAACTACCAATCTACCTACCGTGATAAAATATACCTACTCAAAATAAAAACTCAAAGTTAATGAAAACAAAGTTTCCTAAGCTTTTAAATATTTATCCCGCGACTTTTGCGGCAAAAATATTCTGGAGTTGCAATCATATCGCTATCGCTATTTCCATTTTTTTAAATCTTTTCTTGCTAAATATGAACTATCAAAGTTTTACAATGGTACAAAATGCGCGCCATTTGTATTTTTTTTTTCACCGAGTCGGACAGTATAAAATAAAGTCGCTTCCCGCTGTTTGTCTGTCCCTATGTAGGCATGCTTAGATCTTTAAAACTTCGCAATGGATTTTGATGCGATTTCTTTTGGTAGATAGATACAAAAGGAAGGTTTATACATGCATATTATAGTAGAGAAAAGCCGAGAAATTCAAAGATTTGCAATGTGTTGTCGTAACACACATATTTTTGTGCGCTTACATTGCAAACGCTAGCAAAACCTTACGAGATAAGTACCTAGATCAATAATTATTGTACTAAGGAATTATATATCTTAAAAGTATCGATAAAAAAGTGTGCGATGGTATATATGTTTATTTCCTAAGGATAACCCACAGTAACCATTTTTATCTTTTAGGTGGGAACACCCAAATATTCCGAAATATTTTATTCCGAATTTCGATGTTCCGATTTTCAAAAGTCCGAATTTCATAACACCTAAGAATTATAATGTCTATTATTAAAAATCACGAAATTTATGTTTCTGAAAGTCATAAATGCGATTTGCTTGTTTTCCGATTTTCAAATGTTCGAAGAATCAAATGCTCGATGGGTTCTCGGTCCGAAAAACGTCATTCCGATTTTCAATTTTCCGAATAACCTGTTAAAATTGGTACCCCCTTTCTTCTCCTAAAATTGTTTGTCCGAAAGTCATTATCCATAACACGTTTGCTATAAACTTCAGTAACCATAATGTTCAAAAATTCGAAATTTTGTTTTACATAATTATCTTTACTTCTTACTCTATTCTGTCATAATATCGAGTACTATAATAATTGAATCAAATTGAAATAAAGTCATAATGTCCTAAGTAGGTATTGTATTATATAATGTGTATTATTTCGAATGTTCATTTATAATAAAATTGTCAGCTCTAAAACATTTGCTAAAAATTAGGTTTTAGTGACAGAATCGAATCGCTGTAAATCCGACTCCACGCAGTCTTGTCTGCCCTACCCCTAGAGTGTAATTTAAAATCGCGTAGGCGCGTAGGGGCGAGGCGGCCCGCGGGCTGAGGAGCAGGAGGCTGTGAGCGAGCCGAAGCCGTGGTGGTGAGCGAAAGCCGTCTGCGACGATTAGCACGCGTGGGGCCTCCGGAGAACCGCAGTGCCGGAGCCGTGACAGAAACCATGCCTGCTGCATGTTGCATGCTGCAAGCTTGCTGCATGCTTGTTGCATGCTTGTTTGCATGCTGCATGCTGCGTGTTTGCTTCCATGCTGCATGCTTGCTGCATGCTGCGTGTTTGCTTCCATGCTGCATGCTTGCCGCATGCTGCGTGTTTGCTTCCATGCTGCATGCATGCTGCATGCTGTGTGTTTGCTTCCATGCTGCATGCTTGCTGCATGCTGCGTGTTTGCTTCCATGCTGCATGCTTGCTGCATGCTGTGTGTTTGCTTCCATGCTGCATGCTTGCTGCATGCATGTTACTTTAAACCCTTTACACAGAAATAGTCGACAATAGGATGCAAGAGCGAGCGAATGACAATATAAATACCTTTACCGTGCATCGAAGTCTAGTAGTATCGCAATGAAGATCTATCGCGGTAACGTGCATGTAAGTGTAGTGGCGTCGCAGAGACGGGTCTTTCTCAGTTACGTGCATCGCAATATTGTAGCATCGTATTAGCATTTATCGATATTTTGTGCTTCGATATTCCGTATTCTACTCGTATATTTGTCTTGCTATTCAGTTTTACAAGGCGTTTTTATTTCGGAATTCTAATTAATCGGAATTCGTATTTTTGATGTTTCGAATTTTCCTTAATTCGGACTTTTTGTTATTCGATCTATTAGAACTCGGTATTTTGAGAATAGTACTTATAAACGTTAGGAATATTGAAATTTCGGAATTATAAAAATAGGATGAATGATAAATCGGAGTTGATATATTAGGAATTTTGAACCATTCGGAATTATGAAAATCGGTATTTTGAAATTCGTATTTGTGACTGTCGGAATAAAGTTTTTCGTATTTATGTATTGTACCCCTTTTAGGTATCTACGTATTACAAAAAAATATGGGTTATTCACCAAGCTATTTTAAACAATATAGTATTATTCCTGATCCAATTAAGTACATTAAATACGTTGTGCATTTCATGGAGATCAAAATTGCCTTTTACAGCATATAAAATGAATAATATCTAAGAAGATATCAGAGATTTAAAAAGCGGGGGCAGAGCGGCTGGCGGGGCGGTACGAAGTTCGCAGGGTCAGCTAGTTTTATTATATTATACTTAATGGAAGACATTAAACCTCTGTGGTAATTTACATCTAAATAAAAAATAAAAAAAAACTGGCCAAGTGCGAGTCGGACTCGCACACGAAGGATTCCGTACCACAAGGCAAAAATGCCGAAAAAAACACGGAGCCCCCTTGAATATTTATTTTATTCTGTTTTTAGTATTTGTTGTTATAGCGGCAACAGGAATTCATCATCTGTGAAAATTTCAACTGTCTAGCTATCGCGGTTCTTGAGATACAGCCTGGTGACAGACAGACGGACGGACGGATAGACGGATGGACAGACAGCAAAGTCTTAGTAATAGGGTCCCGTTTTTACCCTTTGGGTACGGAACCCTGAAAACAGTGCATTAATGAAAAACAGTGCAACCATGAGATTTCATACAACATTTCTGCACTGTTTTGGTTTTAAGCAAAAAATTCGTCCTTTGTGATCGGTTTTATATAATCATAATCATTTTATTTGCAATAGGTATTGGTACAGCGTTGGTCTTAAAATTTAAATAAGTTTCCTAATACATAGTCAGACATTTGACATACAAAACTTTACAATAAGTAGGTAGGTATATGGGTTTATTTAAGTCCAATAGCATGCTTTAAATACTAGTTTCAAACAAAAATTACTTTTTTACCCGACTGCGCGACGCAAAGGAGTGGTAATGTGTTTATCAGCCTATATGTATGTGTGTATGTTTGTATGTTCCTTTGAAGCACTATACAAACCAAACGCCTGGGCCGATTTTTATGATTCACACGTTAATCGATTCCTCTTAGTCCGGCGAGTGTCACTAAAGACGTCAACGTTAATGAAAATTCAATATGGCGACTACTGGACGCCATATTAAATTTTTTTTAATTTTTTTTTTTTCAAAACCTATCGAGTGGGGTATCAAAATAAAGGGTTTTAAAAGGTGATTACAAAAATATATACAACATATATACTTAAAAGCAATTCGAAGTGACAAATTGTAAAAAACACCTACCAAGAACTAAATCGTCTGCGAAATCTTTCGCATTTGTAAACTAAAAAGCTGGAAATAAAAAAGTTATTTAAAAAAATAAAAAACCCGACTGCGGTAAAAAATTGAAGTTAAAAACACTGAAAAGCTAAAAACAAGCCCATTTTAAATTAAATAAAAGTTGGTATGGGTCCCGCCTGCTTCCAACTTTTATTTAATTTAAAATGGGCTTGTTTTTAGCTTTTCAGTTTTTTTTAACTTAAGTTTTTTACCGCAGTCGGGTTTTTTATTTTTTTAAATAACTTTTTCAATACATCTGGGGGCACGGGAGTGCCCCCGCCAAGACCAGCCAAGCGAAGCGCAAGGGCACTACCTACCTTTTCTCGAAGCACTTCGTCGTATTTTTGAACCCTCTTAACTTGGGTTTGGATTATACCAGATAAACAAAATTTTCGGAATATGATGCCAGTGGTTGACTTATTAAACCTATAAAGTTTCAATTGCATAGCTCTTATAATTTAGATTTTATTGATATCTAAAATACCCCGATTTCGTCACTGACTCACTGACTGATGATCATCAAAATTCTTAAGGTACTTCCTGAAGTCCTAGAAAGCTGAAATTTGGTATGTAAGCTAGTAATAGTACACAAACAACAAAAAAATATTAAAACTTGAAACTTTTACCCCCACAAAAAAAAAAAAAATCCGTAAATTTTGATGCTAGAGGTCTGAAAATTTATATAGGGGGTCCTTGTTATAAATAAACCCCAAAAAAAGAAAGAAAAAATGAACAACAGCAAAAATACTCGTATAAATATCATAAGCAACTTACAAAAAGAAATGAAGAAAGCAAGCCATATATTTTGACTAAGGTGTAGAGTTTGCGAAGTTAGGCCTTGTAGAGTTAGGGCGTGTAGAGTTAGAAGCTTGGCTCTACATGAGATCTGATTACTTTTTGACAGTGCGAGCTACATGGTCTCGTCTTGGCAACATTTAACATGAAATGTTTTTGTGGGATCAGTGTTTCTCTACTATATTATGCATGTATTATTACATATAAAATCGTATCAAAATCCGTTGCGCAGTTTTAAAGATCTAAGCATACATGCGGACAGACAGACAGCGGGAAGCTACTTTGTTTTATACTATGCAGTGATAAACAGGTACACTGATTCATTAACCGCAAATGTAACTTTGTAATACTATATATTTATATAGGATTACAAAGTTATTTATGCAGTTGGTGTATCTAGAAAAGTGGAATGAAATTGCAAAATATTTTAGTTTTTCCTTGATTTATACACTAAACACTAATTGTATTCTAAATTTGAAGCGTCTATGTTTGCTAGAAGTCTCTTAGAGTTTTGATGATCGGTCAGTAAGTAAGTCAGTGAGTGACAAAATTAAGAAATTTTGACTAGTTATAATTCTTAAACTACTGTTTCAAATTGAATGACATTTGAAATATAGCGTGTTTATATAATGCCTGCTTGATTACTGAAAATTCAGGTCTCTAGTTTTATCCACAACCAAGTTATAGGGTGTCGAAAATGGCCTGAACTGCTTCGAGAAAAGGATGGTACGGCCGTGCCCCTTTTTGCTCGACTTGGTGGGGGCACTTCCGTGCCCCCAGATGTATATGAAAAACAAGTACAACATTAAAAGAAATGTTTCGAATTTATGCCTTTTATTCAATACACAACGATTTTCAATTCTCATCTCAATATTTATGTGTTATTTCTTATAGTCACTACCGTGTATGGCAATATGGCCAACATTGCCGGTAAAATACCGGGAATATTGCGAAAAATGCTGGCATTATTGGCAATTTTACCCAAAACAATATTTTATTGTACACAAAGTAGATTATGGTCTTTAATTACTAATTTTAAGTATTATACATAGTTTCCGTAGTTAATTTGACTTATAATTAAGCAATATTCCCAAATATTTCCACTCCCGGCAATATTGCCACCAATTTTTCCCATTTCGGGTATAATTGCCGGCAACGGCACATCTCTATTCCCGACGCCCAGGGCGTCTCCTGCAGCGGCTAGGGACGTGAGGGCGCAAAGATTGCCTCTCCCTCACGCGCTCCGCCTCCTCCTTCGGGAGCATTACTGCGTCGCAGAAGGAGGCGACAGCCACCCATGCACCTTGCTCCGTACCATGGCGGACTAGAGCCGGACGCGAGAGATCGCCGCCGCCGTGAGGACACGGCGGTGCTCTGTTCAAGCTGTGCAGATCTCCACCGTATTACATTTATGCTTGAAGTATTAAATATATAAATAAAAACTGATTATATAATTATTTTAAATTGTGTACCTACTTCTAAAGCAACTTATTGAAACTTATCTAAGGGCTGATTTTTCAATCGTCCGATAACTTTATTCGAGGAATAAATGATAAATGATTTTATTTTGTAAGTAGGTTTGTACAAACACTTTTAAACGTCAATCATGTTTTTTTAAAAACTAGATGAAGTCGGCGTTTCCTATCTGACTACTCTGAGAAGAAAGGCCGAAACAAACTCAGAGGTCACAGTCTCTTTTAAAGTCCAGACATAATCTTGGTCAGGTTATATGAAGACCATGTAAATCGATGTCTGAGATGGTCTTTTGAGGAAAGAACCACACAGATTGAGAGGACCTGTCCAGTCAGTGCACGCATTTGTCAGAAATCGTGCAGCTCAACTCAAAACTTAAGGAGCTCAACGATTCGACGAACAATACCAAAGAAAGGACATTTGGGTAGGCCACATAAGTTACTCAAACTGCCAGACAAAGATCAAGAAATAAAACTAACAGAACAGAGAGAGTAATAAAAAAATATGTATATAAAATTAATAAAATGACCCACATCGTCTTCACATTCACAATAAATAAAATAAATAATACTTTACAAAGTAAGCAAATGTCAATGTTTATAAAAAAAAATAATAATAATGTCAATGTGTATAATAGTTTACAGTTATTTCATACAAAAACTGCCAAACGTCAATTTTATTCCTCGAATAAAAGTTATCTGGCGGTGGAAAAATCAGCCCTAAGTTATGCATATGGTATAATCTAGGAAATAAATAAACCTAAAAATAAAGGTTTAAATGTTTTATTAACATTAATCGAAAAGTAATGAATTCGTATACAAAACTTAAAAATACACAGATTGTTACATTGAAAAAAAAAAGATAAGTAATGAATAATTTACATAGAAGCCTTGATTTAAGATAAGTTAGTTTTAGTCCATTATTAAACACTAACGCAAAACCGATCGTCGACGACGGTTTTCAAAAGTAACCAGTTACAAATTTGTCACTAATGAGTAGCCAGCGCGGGGTGACTGCGTAACATAGGTGCTATCAGTAGGAGTGACACTGACAGATCTTGAACGTAGTTCAAAAATCTGTACGAAGTTTGTACTTAATTTTTTAGGTAGTTTTGGGTTCCGTCGTGGACGACCAACTAACTAAACTGAAGGAGACGGTTTACAAAAACAGTTTTAGGACTGAGTGCCATCGCCATCGCCGTTGAAGACAACATTTTCTTTGTTTACGTTGCCGTTGTCATTGTCGATTTTGGTTGAACTGCCTCCTTCCTTAACCTGGCCATTATTATTGGAGGAAAATGTGTGAGTTCTGATGGAGTGTCCTTCGAAGCGCTCGTTTTTACCTGGTACATAGGTCTCTATTTTCTTAGGGTCTATAGCAGCAAATGTGTGGCGGAAGTCGAAGTTGTCGAATAAGTTGAACGGGTTGGGATTAGAAGGCTTGATCTGAACATAGAGAAAAAAAAAATTATTGTTATGTTACTCCGCCCGTCTCAGAGTCGTCAATTAATAATAATCAATCATTAACTGTAACTGACTGACTGGCATATTATTATTGTAACGATGACAGTCAAAAATGTGACAGATGGAGTTTTTTGCTGGAAGACCTTTCCCCTTGTCTTTTCATAGTTATTTTACCTCTGAATTTGCATCATTGTCAAAAGCAAAGTGATCTTTATTCTCGTTACAATAAGGTTGTAGTTGGATTGCTGCTGTCAGAGGTAAAATAACAGGGAAAAAACTGTAGTGGGAAAATGCAGGCAATCAGTAGCCAGGAGGTAAAGGAACCTTCGCGAAAAAAGAAACAAACAAGAAAGAGGCACTGATACACAACAAAGCGAGATGCGCCGTCGACGTCATCCATTTTTTTTTGTTTCAGCTGCCTTCGTCACATTGCTTCACCACAATAAACAAAACCGACAAATATAAAAAAAAAGAATTTGTCGATGTATTTACAATTGATGTGCAAAGAAGTGAAGTTTTTGAGAAATTCATTCAGCATACACAAAAAACAATACGTGCAAAGCTCAAAGTGCAAACTTACTATGTCTTTAAGATGTCTTTAAAATATTACTTATAAAATTTAGGTTTTCAAACTAAAAAGTACCTACCACTAAAAAGATTGCATACAGAAAAGTGACAAAATGAAGTGAAGGTCCTAAACCCGGTTTCTATAACCAAACGGTTAACTTGAGACTTCGATCGGATGACGTAAGCGCACGGTATTGAAGCGTCGTCGATGGGACTTATTCCGGTCTGATCCCCTGAACCCCCCTCCACTCCCCCTCCTCGATCCCCTTCCAGTTCTTCTTCTGTTTTAATCTCTGTCTTATTGGCGGCAATAGCGGGGATCGGATGGGGGGGGGGCCTTTTGGGTCTCAAGTCAACTCTTTCGGGTTGTATTTACTAACCGATCGTTTACAAAGATTCTCTTTTCTTACCCAAAATATTTAATTATTAGACATAACAAAAAACCCTTGAAGTATAGGAACCGGGCAATAGGAAATAACTAAGTTACGTACAAAATTTCAGTGCAGGGCGCTGCAAGATAAATTACCAATAAGATATACAAAATTGACAAACCGTAGCCAGAACTTATATGACGGTAAACGATTGAGCAAAAATCATTTACTCTTGAAATTATTATGTCTTTAAGATGTCTTTAAAATATTACTTATAGGTTTTCGAATTACAGTTTGTATAATTATTTCATGCAAAATAATTTTAAGCCACACACGCCACTAATTCGCACAAAATTATGCAGAAGTACGTTTCCAAAGAAAAGTTAGCGCTTCGGAAATTATCGTCTATCTTCGAAAATACGAACGTGCGATGATGCGATCTAATATAGAGCTGTTACAACCATGGATGTACTTGCCTATTTTGTTACCATGATTAAAAATCTATAGATTAACAACTCTATGCAATTACATAAACTTGTCAAAACTTTTGAGTGACAAATAACGATCAGTGACCGGATTAGGTAACCTAACCGAGAGAAATCTGCTTACAAATGCGCAATAAACTATCGTGGCGCGTTTGTATAAACTGAAGAAAACTTACGAGCATTGCCTATATTGGTTTTAATCTGTGGTGCGCCGTTCGTGCTAATTTGGAAATACGAAGATTACCGAAGTGCATAATTTTTCTGGTTTACATGTATTACCTATGCTTGAGTGACGTTATGCCAATAACGTCTCTCATATTTTTTTTAATGTCACAAGCTACTTGCATACATTAGTGCAAGTTACTGGCATGTATGTTCCTGGCTTTATTTGTTTGTTAAGTTGTACAAAATATGAAAAATATATAGAAAATGAAACTGCTAAATGTATTATATTGTCATAGATAAGCCTGGCCACGAAAACACATTAGGAATAGTAAATACAAATAATGAAAGTATACCTTTCGGTCGTTGATATCAAACTGTAACAAAAGAAGAAATAATATTAGAATCATTAAAAACAAATTGTAGTGAAAAGTGTGTACGGGTCCTTCACAGTTATTTTACCCCTGATTTCGCATCACTGTCAAAATCACAGTGATCTTTATTCTCGTTATAATAAGGTTCATGTTGGGTTGCTGCTACTGGCAAGTCTGTAAAAATTACAGTGATATTTAGTGTCGTTGTTATAAGGTTCATGTTGGCCTGCTGCTGTCAGAGGTAAAATAACTGCGAACAGACTATAGTGTGTAGTAGGAGTAGAAGTATTGTAGTAAATAGTGTGTAGTAGAAGAAGACATGAGTTTAGTTCGTCTTTGTGAAAAATAAAATTAAGAGTAAATAAATTAGTTAAAAGTTTAGTATGATTAGTTGCTTTTGTATTTACCTCATTCCGAACCGTCTTCCTGATCCTGTAGTTAATAATTTAAAATGTTTTAGTAAGTATGTGTTATAGTTATGTATAGTATTTATATTTGTTATATGTATTAATAAAGTATATTGTTTGATTTTGTCCATCGCTTTTCTCAGCTTACCGGTGGAGTACTGGAAAAAAAAGAAAAAACATGACAATTACAGGCACTCAATTAATAGGTATGTAGTGAATATTTCGTAATCTTTTTTTTTTTTTATTGCTGCTTGAGCCAGCTCATGACCTCGATCACGCCTACCAGAAAGCAATGGATGAGGTCTATGATGGAACGAGCGTGCCTAGAAGATGCCTGTTCACTTTTGCTCTAAAGGCCGATAAAAATAAATTGAAATAGGTATATTAGCTCCTATATATGTTGTTACAAGGGAAAGAAAAACATTTTTGTCTTATAATAAACGTTTTCGAAACTTTTCTTAATAAAACATTTTTTAATCTGTAGACAACATCTCACTTAGTAACTAACATACTTAATAACATTTCATGAATTCAACTAGGTATTGTAGAAACTTAAGGACCTTATCACACCTCCGCCGTGAAAATAATATGATGGGAAACCAAGAAATTATGGAAAATAATGATGGCATATTTCGCTAAGAAGCATTACAACATTATGTCGCGATTCCAGTAGCGGAACTTCATGAGAGTCAGTAGAATTTTAACAATCGGAGCAAAATGTCGTCGCTTTCAACTTAGGAAACACAGCATTGGGTCTACTACTGACCTCTTACATCTGGGGGCACGGGAGTGCCCCCGCCAAGACGAGCCAAGCGAAGCGCAAGGGCACTACCTACCTTTTCTCGAAGCACTTCGTCGTATTTTTGAACCCTCTTAACTTGGCTTTGGAATATACCAGATAATCAAAATTTTCGGGATATGATGTCAGCCAAGCTTCTAACTCTACACGCCCTAACTCTACAAGACCTAACTTCGCAAACTCTACACCTTAGTCAAAATATATGGCTTGGCCATTTTGCTAAATTCACATGTGCGTAAGGTGAAAAACTCTCATACTGTTAATGGTTCTTGTAGTAACGAAACGGCCAAGCCATATATTTTGACTAAGGAGTAGAGTTTGCGAAGTTAGGTCTTGTAGAGTTAGGGCGTGTAGAGTTAGAAGCTTGGCTCTACATGAGATCTGATTACTTTTTGACAGTGCGAGCTACATGGTCTCGTCTTGGCAACATTTAACAAGAAATGTTTTTGTGGGATTCGTTTTTCCGTAAAATGAACATCCATTTACAAAAAAAAAATAGGTATCGCTTTATAAACTTGTCGACTGCCAAAAATACGAGCAAAACAAATGGGGCACCGTAACTAAATGGCTTTCGAGCAGATCGGCGAAATTATGCGAGAAAGAGATAGAACTATAATCAAATCTGTGCGTCAGATCAGGCAGTTTCGCTTCTGTTTCGCTTGTCGTACGGACTAGTCATGGCGGAACTACTGCGGTTTCGCTGCTATACTTTCGCGGCTGAGATGTGATAACTGCCCCGTTTGAGATTATTACTACATTACAAGAATACGTACGCGGTCGGTACCGGAGGCGGGTTATTTCCAGCTGAAAAGTAATGATAGTTTCATAAAATCATCTTTCTAAGTTCACGGTCTCGAGCGATGCGACTTGCGTCAAGCGTCAAACGCGCGTGTAACTTTTTTCCTGCGCGTGAGCACAGTCGCTCCGCAAGTCGCGTCGCTGTGACTCGTGGCATGCTCTAAACAACTTCTTTCATTTGTTTTCTCTGCAGTCGCTGTAGCAAGACGCGTGTCGCTTGAGTCTGTGGCTCGTGGCCACGAGGTAATAAACACTTAACACTCTGGAGTGTGACTCGGATATCTGCTTAGATTTATATGAATATTACGTGTGTTCTAATTATTATTTACTATTTGCGCCCCGCGGTTTCACCGTGGGAATATCGGGATAAAAAGTAGCCTATATGTTAATCCAGGGTGTCAGCTACCTCCATACAAAATTTTATCAAAATTGGTCAAGCCGTTTGAGCGTGAAGAAATAACAAACATATAAACACACACACACACTCACAAACTTTCGCCTTTATAATATTAGTGTGATCTCACAAAAGCAAAGAAAGGTTTCCAAAATGTTCCTAACGTGAGCAAGCACGACGCAGCGCGATCGTTACAGAGCGAGCTACGCCGTAGCGCTACGTGTAACATACATTGCCTACACCGTAGCGCTACGCGTAGCATACATTGCTACGCCGCGCCGTTTAGAATTTAAGATGAATGGGTAGTGGTAGAGAGTAATCATTAATACATCTTTCTAAGTTAGATTTGTACCATAAGAACCAATCTCTTATGGAAAAGTGCTTATGGTAGAAATCTAACTAACTGCAATACACGTAAGAAAATTTGAATTTCGCGGTCTTCCACTACCCATTCACCTTAATAATTTTGCTGCAGTTTTCTCAAATTATATCTCTCTCTTCACTTCACACACATCAAACAACTTCCTTGAGTTTGTCCAAAAGTTCACGACACAACTTTAGCTAATAGTTCAACAAAAAAACCACATTGTGTTTTCATTATCCTACTAATATTATAAATGTGAAAGTTTGTGAAGATGTTTGTTACTCAATCACGCGTAAACCGTTCAACAGATTTGGATGAAAATTGGCACACAGATAGACCATTTCTTGAATTTAACACATAGGACTTTTTATCCCAATATTCCCACGGGATGAAAACTTACGCGGCACAGTGTTTCAGGATTGCTTGGGAGCGGACATGTTTTAACTAATAGCATATATCGATATAGACTTAATAACAAAAACTGCAAAAGAAACCCTATGTCAATTATTCTTAGTTTTCGAGAAAAAAAATGCTAAAATTGCTAGTTCAGAGTATGTGTCAAATAGTAAAAATGTATTTTTTTCTTGAAGAGTCAAAACTAAAAGTAATATTTAATAACCTCGTTTTAACACATAAAATGATATGTTATTTAAGCTTTACAACAGCTATGAAATGTAAGTAATTACGAAGATATTAGCAAAAAATCGAATTTTCGTTTTTATTTCTTATTATGTTAATGACATCATTTCCGCACCAAATTTTCTCCAAAAGGGTAAGTTGACCTTTTGTTCTTGCTGTATAAAAAAAATCAGCCATATATGGCTGATTTTTTTTATAACGCGCAGCATTAAGAGGTTATTAAAAATTTAAGAAAACACTCAGCGCCTATATTTTTAGAAATAACAAAAGTACTGTGTACTAAATTCTATATTTGTTTGATCGTCTTAGTTTAATTGTACGCCTGTCTTACTTTTAATAGCAAACAAATTTTAAATCACACAGTACTTTTGATGTTTCTGAAAATATAGGCGCTGAGTGTTTTCTTAAATTTTTAATAACCTCTTAATGCTGCGCGTTATATGGCTGATTTTTTTTATACAGCAAGAACAAAAGGTCAACATACCCTTTAGGAGAAAATTTGGTGCGGAAATAATGTCATTAACATAATAAAAAATAAAAACAAAAATTCGATTTTTTGCTAATATTACTTTTATTATATTAATGTAATTACTTACATTTCATAGCTGTTGTAGAGCTTAAATAACATATTATTTTATGTGTTAAAACGAGGTTATTAAATATTACTTTTAGTTTTGACTCTTCAAGAAAAAATTACATTTTTACTATTTGACACATACTCTGAACTAGCAACTTTAGCATTTTTTTTTCTTGAAAACTAAGAATAATTGACATAGGGTTTCTTTTGCAGTTTTTGTTATTAGGTCTTTCTACATCGATATATGCTATTAGTTAAAACATGTCCGCTCCCATGCAATCCTGAAACACTGTGCGCGGGTGAAACCGCGGGGCGCTACTAGTTCTTAATATTCATCTCCTCCTAATGTAGATAGGTATTTATAGCTCTTTGCAATTCTCGTGACGTGAACAAAAAGACAGAAAAACACATAATACACTATGGCAATCCTCATACATCAAGAAACCATAACTTTAATATTATACATACTTTGCTTCATACTGATTACTCCATCTGTGTTGGTCAGAATTGTGGATCCACCCTCTTTGACAATCGTTCCATCGTCTTTCTTCTTCATTTCAGACTTCGAGGTGATAACCACGCCGGTGAAGGACCCACCTTTTTTCGGGACCCTAGTGGCTATGTCTGCAGGTGATAGCATTGGCGGAAAAGCGGGTATGGTAGGGAAAACTGGGAATTGAAAGAAGGGGAAGTTTTGGGGGAAATTGGGCATAGGAGGTGAAGCTATGGGACCAAAACGCAATGACGACATCTGGAAATAAGGAGCCATCCATAAATTACATCACACAGATTTCATGATTTTCGGAGCCTCGCCCTACACAGATGGTCATATTTATGTGAACCCTGGTAGTCCCCTGGTGTGACGTCATATTTTTTTGCAATTTTAAACTATAACTAATAATACTATAAATTTATAGAGTTGGTATTAAAGTTTTTCGGTACCCCGCGTCCTAACCGAACGCGACAATCGAGCGAGTACGAGATCATTTGTATGAATTATGACGTGCAAACGCGACTTGATTGATCGTAAAGTACGTCATATTCATATAAAAGAGCGCAACGATCGCGTGCTCGCCCGACGATTGCTTTCGGTTAGGACACTTTAGACTTCAAGTTTAGACTTCGCATATTTTAGATTATACGTGTGATGTCACGACGTCCCTTTGCCACATGATGCCACACTTTGCCGACACCCCTGTGCGACGTAATTTAAGGATGGCCGTTAACGACAAAGACGAACTATGCTCATCGGATTTATGAATGTGTTGTGTGGTGTGTTTGTGACCTTATAACATTATAAAATCTTACCAAGGGCGAATGGAATCTGAAACAATATCGGATAAATTAGCTGGTTCCTTTATTAAGACAATATTCCAATAAATTACCAAAATATCTTCTTTGTGTTTTTTTTTTTTTGTTTACTTCAAGGGTGTTCGTACGGTCGAAGTCTGTTAGTCCTTCGAATCATGCTTGCTCATTACTCACCCTGGGAATGGACTATCGTTGTCAGGCCATCCTGGAAAACCAGCTAAAAAGAAGTGGCCAAAATTAAGCCCTGTTTTGGTGAAAACAAACATTTGATTATATAAAAATTATGTCCTTATGTTCTAGTAAGGATTTGGCGAAGCGGTTACTGGACAATGGTATCGATTCTCTAAGCAGGTGCTTACTGTTACCAATAGTTATGACAAGCACTTAAACCAAAAATATGGAAAGGAGGATCAACGGATCCGTTCACAGTTATTTTACTCCAATCAGCAGCAACCCAACAGCAACTTTATTGAAACGAAAATAAAGATTACTGTGATTTTGGCAGACCTGTCTGTAGTAGGAACCGAAAAACAACCTTATTAAAATGACTATATGGATCATTGTGATGTTGACAGTGATGCAATATCACAGGAAAAATAATTGGGAATGGACTGGTATAAACGATTGACTGATTTGGGGAGGCTGGAGCGCAGCACGCGTACAGTCCTTTCCTTTCCTTTACCTTTGATTTTGCATTACTATCCAAATCACAGTGATCTTTATTCTCATTCTAATAAGGTTGCTGTTGGGTTGCTGCTACTGACAAATCTGTTCAAATTACAGTGATCTTTATTATAGTTATTATAAGGTTCATGTTGGGTTGCTGCCACTGACAAGTCTGTCAAAATCTTTGTGATTCTTATTCTGTTCACAGTAAGGTTGTAGTTGGGTTACTGCTATCAGAGGTAAATAACTGTGAAAGGACTGTAGCGGGGTAGCGTGACCACCGTAAGAAAACACTAACCGTCTTATTACAAAACGAGATCTAATTTTAAACCTAGCCTAAACCTTCGAGCCAGTTACTCTATTTTGAACTTTATTCCGACAAACGTAAAGTTCTTAATGCAAAATTGATAACTTAGACTCAGGTTTAACGTCAGTTTTTGTAATAAGAACTTTAGCTTCGTCGGATTATAGTTCGAAATTTAAAAATGGCTGGATGGTTTAAACCTGGGTCTAAGATAAATCTTGTTTTGTAATAAGGCTGGGGTAAGAAAGACATCATGAACTTATGACAGAATGCAGACAGGTTTCTACGGCACGATGTCAAAAATTATGAAGAGAAAATGTTACTTTGTCTTAGAGCTAATTTTTCAATCGTCTGATAACTTTATTCGAGGAATAATTTTGAAATTTTGACAGTTACTTCATACAAAAACTGTCAAACGTCAAATTTATTCCTCGAATAAAAGTTTCCTCGAATAAAAGTTAACACATAAGTTTAATATAATGTGATGTTGAATATAGAAACACTTTACAATAGATTCAGGTCCATATTGACACAACTGCGCACACGCAACAAAGCAGAATCTAAAGTCAAATTGATCAAAATCTATTGTAATATTCTAGAAAGCATCAAGCTTAATAATTCTAGGTACAAATCCTGCGTTGTCGTTCGTCGTTTCAGCCGATAGACGTCCACTGCTGGACATAGGCCTCCCCCAATTTTGGGAGGGTTTGCCATAATCGCCACGCTTGGCAGGCGGGTTGGCGATCGCAGTATGGTATGATGGTGGAATACATGGAGAACGCTGCTGCCCATTCTCCGGTACGATCCTTAGTCGCCTTTTACGACACCCACCTGAAGTAAGGGGTGGTGGTATTCTTTAAGTCCGGCACCACACAGACAAAAAAAAAATCCTGTGTTGATATTCATGTAAATAAAGAGTGACGTTACATAGACAAACGCAAACTGTGACCATGAATTTAGCAATTGATATTCAACCCCCTAGCGTAGAAGGTTTTCGTCGGTTATAAAAAAAAAACAGTCTGCTGTTTCATAGAAAAGTGCAATACTTACCTACGCGGTCAAAATGTACGGAACAGTAAATTATTTTTTAATAACCGACGAAAAATTTCAACGCAGAATACCCTGTGTTATAATAGTACATTATTATTTATCACTATTAAAGTGATGTAACAGAAGTATTTATAGGGCAGGTAATGTTGTTGTTGTTGTTATAAAAAAAGTAATTATTAAAAAAAATAAAAAACCCGACTGCGGTAAAAAACTGAAAAGCTAAAAACAAGCCCATTTTAAATTATATAAAAGTTGGAAGCAGGCGGGACCCATTTGAATTTGAAAATATAATGAAAATGTTATGGGTCCCGCCTGCTTCCAACTTTTATTTAATTTAACGGCACCTCTCAAGCTGAAATCGATAAGCCGTTTAGGCTACAGAATGCTCTGGTAGCCTAAACGGCTAAACATTAAACATTATTTTGTGTTTATTACTTATATTTTTTTATATAGGCTGTTTAGCGGTTTTGCCAGTACCTTTATTTACCCCGTACCTGATATACCTGAGACGTATATTAACTGTAAGGTATTTATAAAACAAAACGTTGACAAACCAAAATCAAAAACATTGATCATCAACAAAAGTGATTAGCGAAAAACAAAATCGCTTCAACAAAAACCACCATAAATTGAATCGGATGATTGTTTCGCAATATTTTTTTATAATAACAACAACATTACCTGGCCTATAAATACTTCTGTTACATCACTTTAATAGTAACTTGTTTGAAAACATAGAAAAGGAAAACTGAGTTACAAAGACACTTACCGCTCGCGATAGCGACCATCGACACGGTCATGAGTATCGTCGTGAAAGCCATTATATGGCCTAGATTTTATTATTAGTGATAAACTATTCGCTATGTATGTAGGTTAACCAACGCTTGAAGACTGAGCTACTAGTAATAAACGTTTATTTAAATAACGTTCATTAGTTGTTGTTCATCCACCAAGCTGTACAAATAGTGTGACGAATGGCTCTTTTCAGGGAAACTTATTCAACACTGCTCAGCGGCTGAAACATACATCATGTTGAGTATAGTAAAAAAAATAATATGTTAAGCATCTTAAGGTTTATTTTTACTTGCAGCTTATTCTTTTGACTACGTATTGCCAACATTTTGAAAAGACAGTCCGAAAATGTGACTTGGTTCTATTACAATGCGGCCGTCGACAGAATGCGTTCCTGACACCTCAGTCAGTATGACATGTCGTACTGTCAGGTATCGCGACAATTCTAGTAGGTACATACAACAAATATCAAATTCGCAAAACACGTATTCATTTGTATGAAACTGACAGGCGTAAAGAACGCATTTTCTCGATGGCTGTACTATATGTTGGGAAGGAATTTGTTTGAAAATGTATTAACATTTTCATTCCTTACGGTCTATTCTGTAAATATCTCACCGTGAAAACTTATGTGAAGTGAACTAGAAGTGAGTTGTCAATAGTGTCAATCCCTAGCATCAAGTGGAATGACAGCTCACTCATCTAAATCTTCACGGTGAGATGTTTACAGAATATGTACACACTACATTGAGTGAGGAGCCAGTATAATGAGTGGCTCCACACTTTTGGTGAAGAAAGTATTAACCGGATGCAACTGAATACCAGTATTTTACATGGAGCGACTGCCTATCTGACCTCCACAACCCAGTTACTGGGTAATACGATACCCCTTGGTAAGACTGGTTGTCAGACTTTCGAGCTTCTGACTACCCGTAAGTAACGACTGTCAAAGATCCACGAATGACAGCCGGGACCAACAGCTTAACGTGCTTTCCGAGGCACGGAGGGGTCTCGGTATGTAAAGCCATCCACAGACCAACCACGTGCGGCTGTCATTATTTAGCCACTATTTTTGTTACTAGTTGTAGCCAACACTAGTAACAAAAATTCGAAGTCATGTGACATCTACCAACCCGCACTGGGCTCTCGTAGTTGATAATTGCCCACTCCATCTTACGGAGAGGAGGCTTGTGTCTCAACAGTGGAAACGTTGCAGGCTGGTACAATACGTAGCATAGCAATTAGTTTCAAAGCTACCTCGTTGGTCTACTGGTTGCAAGCGCTTCTGCTGACCATGAGAATGGTCCTGTTGTCACTGCCTGCCATGTCATAGTGCACTACTCATCGACGATGCACAAACGCTTTGTTAAACCAAACGCACATTACAGTCGTAACGAGCCATAGCGCAAGGCATTTTCATACAAAAAAGTGAGTTGCGGCCCGCCTGAAGTTTGCGTTGGTTTGAAAGTGGGTTTTTGCGTTGCGGCGCGGTCCGCCACAGTCTGCGCTAGTCTTTACATGTGGTTGTATAGCATTTAGTTTTTGTCACCTGTCCTGAGTAGATATAGGTTGTGTGTGACGAAATTCACTCCATTGTTGCTTAACAAAATCATAATTTATTTTAGTACTCGGAAAATTTAGCGGTTACCGATTTGATACGGCGCATGAGTTATTGGACTGTACTTGTTAGATGCGGTTTTGGTTAAGCTGAACGATTTATGCAAATTGAAAATTTTAAAGATTTGCTTGCCGAGTTCTATAGCTTAGGTATGTACCGTAATAGCTATTTACCGTGGCACTCACAGTCATATGTATATTAAATCACGATTACCTAAGATTCACAACAATTTATCTTATTAGGTACACCGATAACAAACTCAAATATTTCGCCACTTGATATGATCTCATCCGAAAGACGTCCATTGCTAGACATGCCTCTCTTGTGGCACCCCAATTGTGTAACACACTTCCAATAACAATGTGAGAGATTTTGAAGGAAATTGATAATCCTTTGCTTTTTAAGTTCGAAAAATTCGTCTTCTCGACAAAGTAAATAACGCAATACATGTTACGCAATAACCCCGCAGTTCTGAATTTCTCAGCAGATTCCCGCAACTTTCAACAGCCGGTCGTTTCTGTAAAAATCTCACCGTGAAAATTTTGGTGAAGTGAGTTTGTTTTTGGTTGGAATAGACACTATTGACAGCTCACTCCACGCTCACTTCACGTAAGTTTTCACGGTGAGATTTTTACAGAATAGCACCGCTGGTCTACCTATCTTGTGGAGGACCTAGGTACGGTCGGCAAAAAAACTCCATCAACACTTTAATTTTTACATGTTGTTAAATTTACTACAATTTTTTTCAATAAACTTTGACATAATAGCAAAGAGTTTATATTCAAAAAATTGTACTTCTGCTGCAATTTTGAACAAATATTTTACTCAATAACTAAGGTTAAAAATACTGAAATGTTAATCGGCTTTTGTTGCTGACTGTACTACATTTCCAAACACATATAAAGACAAAAGAAACGACTAACATTCAAGCTAAAAAATAAACTAAATACATCAATAATTTAGTAGATTTTTCGACATGGATTCCATCTTTAAAAATAATAAGTTTCATGAAGTGTACTAAGTAATAATAAAGCTATAGAGTTTGTGTGTTCGAACGCAATAATCTTTGGAACGAACAGTCGGATTTGAATAATTATTTTTGCATTTGTTAGCCTAATTCTTGAGGAAGGCTATAGGCTATTTAATATCACGCTAGGAGGTATCACGTTAGGAGCCGAGCAAAAAGAAAAAAAAAACGGAAAGAACGCGAAAGCGAAAACGAAGTAATAGCACGGACAGCAATGCGATGCGACGGGGGGCGGGGGGGGGGGGGGAATAAGAAATTTCACGCGGGCAGAAGCTAGTGTGATCTATGAAGATTTCATTGTGTATCAAGTAGATGACAAGCATTTAGTATCTATTTATAATCACATCAGGGAGACTACACAAAAACTGACTGTACAGGGTCCAAATGAAGTTAAGTTTAGTGTATCAAACAATGGCGCCGATTCTGTTGTTCACAAACTAAACTAAATTTAAGTTTAGGCATCTTTTTCTTTCTATTTCATTAAGAAAAGGAAGATAAATATTAGTTTAGTCCTGTCAAATTAGTCAGCGCCTGACGTAAATTAGCGTATTTTTAATAGCCAATTTTTTAATCTCGTCTAAAGTTGTCTATGGAGTATCTTACTTTGACAGGACTAAACTAATATTTATCTACTAAAGACTTGCATTGGCGCCGATTCTCTTTGTTTACGAACTAAACTTTAAATTTAGTTTAGTTCGTAAACAAAGAGAATCGGCGCCAATGCAAGTTACATTTGGTCTTTAGTCGAACGAAAGCGAGTGAAACGGAGTGAATCAGTTGAAGTCATTAGTCAATTTATATATTTACTAGCTTCTGCCCGCGACTTCGTCCGCGTGAAAATCGTACTTTCCTCAAAAAAAAATCGAAAATGTATGTTTAAGATCTTATCATTTTTATTTAGATAAATAAGTATTCGGGCGTAATTTTTAAGTTTATAGATCAAAGGGTTTTTGTATTTTCAAATAAACTGCGTCGGCTTTTCATATATTTATAGTTGACTGACAAGTTATAAAAACAACGAGATTCCGTTGTTATTATGTAAGTTTAATATATGTATTATACACATACATTTTCCGGAATAATTTCTCTAATTAATGATGAAAACGGCATCAAAATCCGTTGCGTAGTTTAGAAGAACAACGCGATCACACAGCCACACAATTTTTTTAATTTTTTAGACTATGTAAGTGTGCATAGATTACAAGAGTGTCACCTCCATAACACCTTGTGGGACACTAAACGCCCCTCGACGTAATAACGATAAAACTTTTGTCTCTTTCAGTGCCCTTCAATGGGTTAGCATGCTCAACCTATAATGTTCCCATTGGGACACAGACCTCCTCTCTGTGAGAGGGAGTGGGCCGTATTCCACCACGCGGGCCAGTGCGGGTTGGTAGGTCACATGTCTTCGAATTTTCGGTTCTAGGACATGCTGGTATCCTCAGGATGTTTTCTTTCTATGGGTTAAATAATTTAAAGTTGTTGCCCAAACAACACCTTACAAGCCTCTATTGACTCGTCACTTATGATTCACACTGATCCTATTGAAAACATAATGAGATAGGTACAAGGTACATATTTACCTGCGATGTTGCTGATTTCCATATCACTACTGTAACTATTTAAATTAAAACGCTAAATAACATACATTTGCCCTCTGTTATTTGTTTAAAAGTTGACTTCTGCACAGAAAACTCCAGATGAGCACACTTAATGAACTGACGGTTTACAATTAAACTTTAATGGTATTTATTGAACAAAGGGATCGATGTACGTCGAAGTGTGTCCAATATTGACTTTTGTGTACAAAAGCCAGTATATTTTAGAGTGATTACGTGTAATACCTACAAGTTCGTCCGCACTCTTTTTATGCACTGAATTCATAGAAAAACCGTTTAACAAAACGTGACCTGCTCCATGTTTAATGGACGGTGACGCATGTTTTTACATAAAATAAGTATATCATTTAGTCATGACATTAACTAACAAAGTTTTTCGTTACCTATTTTGTTGTTTTACTTACTTTTAGCAGTTCAAGATGGCGAAAATACGTGCACGGACGAACGCCTGAAAACTCGACACTCTCTTTGAGGAATATAAAACGACGAAAATTCCTTCGAGGTATATAATACTTCTCGTTATACAAACATGGCTTTTAATGACCATATTAAATCTGACGTGTATATGCATTAACCGTATAGTTTTCATGGAAAACAAAACTGATAAGTCTCAGAATAATGTTTTTGTACGTGTAGTTATTTGAGTGGAAAATATCATTAAAAAAAAATCGTGATATCATTATAGTTTGCAATGCAGGTTTTTCGGAGAATTAAAATAAAACCTATTTGCAGTTTGCAGTATTTTATCAGAGCTTCGCAAAGGTTGTTTTTAAGTTCATATATGACAAATGAGTAGGTTAAATACGGTGTCTTCCTTTTAAATAAAATTCAGCATAAATGCAATGCTTATATACTTACACTTACTTGCACTTTGACCGCGAGTTAATCTGCGTGGATTCCGTACTTTCCTCTAAAAAAATACCCTTTGAAAGGTAGTTTTAAAAAAATTATGCTTACGATCTTTTTAGGGTTCCGTAGCCAAATAGCAAAAACGGAACCCATCATTCGAGATTCGTCATGTCTGTCTGTCCGTCTGTCTGTCTGTCTGTCTGTCTGTCCGTCCGTATGTCACAGCCACTTTTCTCCGAAACTATAAGAACTATACTGTTGAAACTTGGTAAGTAGATGTATTCTGTGAACCGCATTAAGATTTTCACACAAAAATAGAAAAAAAACAATAAATTTTGGGGGTCCCCATACTTCGAACCGAAACTCAAAATAATTTTTTTTATTAAACCCATACGTGTGGGATATCTATGGATAGGTCTTCAAAAATGATATTGAGGTTTCTAATATCATTTTTTTCTAAACTGAACAGTTTGCGCGAGAGACACTTCCAAAGTGGTAAAATGTGTGTCCCCCCCCCCCCTGTAACTTCTAAAATAAGAGAATGATAAATGTAAAAAAAATATATGATGTACATTACTATGTAAACTACCACCGAAAATTGGTTTGAACGAGATCTAGTACGAAGTTTTTTTTTAATCACACTAATATTATAAAGGCGAAAGTTTGTGAGTGTGTGTGTTTATATGTTTGTTACTTCTTCACGCTCAAACGGCTGGACCAATTTTGATAAAATTTTGTATGGAGGTAGCTGACACCCTGGATTAACATATAGGCTACTTTTTATCCCGATATTCCCACGGGATCATCAATTACGCGGGTGAAACCGCGGGGCGCAGCTAGTACGTCATAAATCGTAAACCGCAATTTACCATTCATTCAATCAACTCAAAAATTAAAAAAAAACATTTAATTTCATAAAGATAAACCTTATGCATAAACCCGGATGTTACGGAACCCTCGGTGCGCGAGTCCGACTCGCTCTTGCCCGGTTTTTTTTAAATTATGCAGCGCATGCAAATAATTTTGTTTTAAGAAGTATATTATCCGATTTGCTTGATAAAAATATAAACATTGTGATAGCCCTGCTGTAACCAGGAATAGGTATGTAGAATATATACATAATATATATATCGCACTGCTAACACAAGACTGTATCAACTCAAATAGAAGCTTTTTTCAGAAATGATGGAAACCTGATTAAGTACTCGTTTCCTGTTAACGATTGTAAAAAAGTGAACACTGTTTTAAAATTAGGGATAAAATTAATTAATTTCTTGCGCTATTTCAGTGACGGTTTTATTGACGCGTAGAGAATTAAATTTAACGGAAGAATGAGTTAAGTATCTCGAATTTGTCTTTTTTGAGTTGATACAGTCTTGTGTTAGCAGTGCGATATATATATATGTATATAGATATATATATATATCAATTTATATATATAATATGTGCCTATATATATATAATATTGTTGGATACTACTACCCGGCCCAGGAGCGCGTGGGACGCGGTTACTGAAAGGAGGCTGCCGCAGACGGCACGCTCTGGTCTTTGTTTGACGGTTTATGGTTTTTGACAGCGTTGCGTGCAGAAGCGCTATCCGTCAGCCGTCAGCCGTTCGGTGTGATCTGGTTTCTCAATAATCTCTTGTTGATTTCTTTAATTTGATTAGTGATGATTTTGTTCCTCTGATTGTAATTTTGCTGTGACTGATAATTATTTTTTCAACACACTTGCTTGTAAAGTGGCTCTTATTGAACCGCTTTTAGGTCCATAATGCAGTGTATTAAAAACGCGTGCTTTTTCTGTGCTTTAATCCACATGTGCTTTATTTCCACAGATAACTATTCACTAGTCGGAGATGCGCGCTTTTTTAATCTCATCAATTCACTTTTTTTTTAATAGTCTGTATTGTCCTTGCTCCTACAATGAACTAATATTTATTTACCTTAAGGTGAATGCGCAGGGACCACGGAAATTTAAGGTAAATGCGCAGTGGTAGACCGCGAAATTCAAATTTCCTTAGATTTTTTGCAATTTCCAGGTCAGTGTCAGGTTGTATCTTGATCAAAATATGATTTGCGAGTCTAACAGGTACGTCTTTATAGAATTATAATCTTTCGAATCATTAATACATCTTTCTTATGGAAAAGTTCTTAGGGAAAAAATCTACCTTACTTAGATTCTATTCTAATGACTATAATTCTGTAAATACATATATATTATAGTCGCGAATCATATTTGATCAAGATACAACCTAATACTGACCTGCAAATTACAAAAAAAGTAAGAAAATTTTAATTATCCACCTTAAATTGTCCGTGGTCTCTTCCGAAACCAAACGGAACAGACCCTGACTGGCGTTCTATTATTGCGGATTCTCACAG
The DNA here is from genome assembly GCA_916614155.1 of Mesoligia furuncula. Lineage (NCBI taxonomy): Eukaryota > Metazoa > Arthropoda > Insecta > Lepidoptera > Noctuidae > Mesoligia > Mesoligia furuncula. The sequence continues at coordinate 9,170,831 of OU744794.1, forward strand.
AACGAATGTATATTTCTTTATGCCAATAGTACTTTCTAATTCCATACTAACTAATATATTTTTTATATAGCGGTTTGTTGTCAGTGCCTACATGCTCTGTGGTCAATGCTTTTATTTACACTTGCGCGCGCATTGCTAGTGCTGGCTATGCGGAAAGACAAAACCAGTGCGCCATTTTCCATTCAAGTTAATATTTAACAATTCAAGTCTGTTTTTTTCCTCGCAAGTGTGTTGAACAACGTCGTATGAAACGCGTGTGCATTGATCATAGCACACATGTATCATAATGTACTATTATAATTCATGTGATTAGTTTTGAGGATATCAAATAATTCTCCTATTTAATTGTGATTTCACTTCTGTCCTAACATCAGAAGTGGGATAACAATCCAACCCCAATTTAGGCCCCTTGACTTGACCAGTTTGAATTTCATAACAGAGGAACTTTGTCGTTACCTACGCGTGTGAGTTTTTCTTTTTGTTTGTTGTTTTAAAATGTATGTGGAACTTGTTTTGACGGGTGAACATGCCTAACACGCATAGTTCACGTAGCAGATCACACCGACGGCATGGTAGGCGCGATCGGTCACGAAAACCTCGAAACAAGTCACGTAGTCGTCGCGAACGGTCTCCCTCTAAAGTACGATCAAACAGGACGCCGCCCGTCGCTTGCGTCATACATTGTACATCTAGTATTGTTATCTATGGTCATACACTGGCCAGACGCCGCGGTCTATCCCTGCAGAATCGCGAACACTAGACATAATCTTATCCCGTGTGGAAATGATCGAGAACAAATTCCGCAACCGAACGCAACGGCGCCGTCCGTGGCTCAAGCTGTAGTAGATTTAATCCAGTCCATAAATCCGGGACGTTCCCATTATTTTGTATTAAACTTTGACCCGTCTATCCATGACGTGGACTCTTGCTGTGATGAAGTGAATCGCGCACAAAAAGCCAATCGCTTGGGCGACAAAGCATACCTGTCACACGTAGCCGGATGTTTGAATGGCGACGCGAGAACTTGGTTAAACGAATGGATAACCTCTCCTCTGCGTAGAGTAGCTTTAAACGCGAATTCAAACCACTTTGCCCCCGAAAATTAGATTACGTGACGACACTTTTTGAAATGATGCATACGACGTGTAGCAGATTCACGTCGTACGCCGAGTACGCGAGACGTATAACCCTGCTCCGCTTGAGCATTGTCAAAGGCCTTAGTGAGGAATTAATGACGCAAATAGTGGTCCGCGGCATAGACGATGCACAAGTGCGGGCAGCGGCTAAAAGATCTAAACCGTCCGAGCCAGTGTCCAAAGTACGACCCAACGTTCCAACCTGCACGTTCTGTAAAAAGATAGGGTATACGGAGGACGTATGTTTCGCCAAAGAAAGATCGTCTGGACCACAGGGTCAGCAGAACAAACGCAAAGTAAATTTTTGTCAGGACCCTGCGGAAGAAACAGCGACATAACCACCGCAGTAATATACGGCATACCGGTCGATGTGTTAATAGACAGCGGCGCGCTTAATGTTTCCCTCATATCATCCGACGTAGTAAAACATTTGGCTCGTGCAGTAAAACCTACTGTGTGTTGAACGGTATTAGTAACCACGAAATTGTGTCCACGTCTTACGCACCCCTTACGGTTGAGTTTGCTAATGTTGCACTAGAGGCTGATTTCGTTGTAGCCGCCTTTATGAGTACTTAAAAATGCCATACGGTCTGACAAATTCGCCCATTGTGTGTCAACGCATCATCAAGAAAACGCTGCGTAAGTTCATTGACGCGGGACAAGTTCTGGTTTACATAGTCGACGTACTGTTGATGAGCGCCACAGTGGACGAAGGTGACGACTTGTTGCGACAAGGTACTTCCGACGTTGACCAAGTCAGGGTTTTCGATAAACGTAAGCAAGTGTCTTTCTCACCACCGAGGTTGAATATCTCGGCCGAATAATAAGTCAAAGTCAGGTTAGGCCGAGCCCTCAAAAGTTCTAGTTCGATGGTACGCTCGCATCGTTCTGAACGTTCTTCGCATCGAGACCAATAACAAAGGGGCAGTCTGGTCCGAGACGCTGTGGAGACTCCAGCTGACCCTCAACGTGACCAAGTAGAGTAGACGACTCAGGCGTCACCGTTAAATCTGCCAGTGCCAGTCACCTCCGTCATCAGGTCACTGCTTCATGATGTTGCTTTGGAAGGTGTACAGTCGAATTGTGAAGCACAAAGAGAGTTACGCCGAGTACGCGTAACTGATCTACTAAAACAGAGCCAGTCACGACAGGACGATTGTGTAAATCGAAACCGACGCATACCAAAAGTTTTTAATTTGAATGATTTGGTTTTCGCAGGCAACTGGAAAGATGGACCACGAGATGTGAGGGCCTTACAGGGTCACAAGCGTGCTGCCGAGTGGGCGGTGTGAGCTGCGCCGGTTGACCGGGCCTTACAGGGTCACACGCACGCTGCCTAGTGCCCACTAGGCAACGTGCGTGTGACCCTGTGTGAGCTGCGCTTGTTGACCGGCTCCTGTGGCAAGACGACGCAAGCTGCTGCTCAGTACATGGTACTCTGGGAAGGGGAGTGGTGTCCTGAGACTTGCGCTGCATCCTTTGAGCGTGAGTATGCTTGCGTATCGTGAGAGGTCTGCATTGCCATAGAGGGTTCTGCAGATCTTGGGGTGAGACAGTAGACGGACTGCAAGACGTCTACGTCAGGTAAACTGCGAGGTACCTGACCGGTTTCACCCTACACGATAGGTCGTGTAGAGGACGGACTGCGAGACGTTCCTTTCGGTGATTTGGTAATCACCCTACACGATAGGCCGTGTAGAGGACGGACTGCGAGACGTTTCTTTTCGGTGATTTAGTAATCACCCTACACGATGGATTGTGTAGAGGACGGACTGCGAGACGTTCCTTTCGGTGATTTGGTAATCACCCTACACGATGGATTGTGTAGAGGACGGACTGCGAGACGTTCCTTTCGGTGATTTGGTAATCACCCTACACAATGGGTCATGTAGAGGACGGACTGCGAGACGATCCTTTTGGCGCTAAACGCCCTACATGACCGTGAATGAACATCATCATCATCTTCATCATCATTGTCATCTGTCTTGCATGATGTATGAATGTCGATGACATGCTTTATGATGTTCCTATGTGATGAATGGAACTTTAAGGAGTAAAGATGACGTCTTAGTATTCAATAGACTGTTTAGCTAGTCAATTGATATGTCTGATGAATGAAAGAAAAAGGCCACGTAAGACGAATTGACTGCAAGCAAAAGAATAGGCAGATGTGTGTGCTCTCCGAGGGACGGTAGTCTTTCTTATTTGTTTCACAGAAGACACCACTTCCGCTCGTCGTGGTGCACAGCCAGTCGCCGGGCCTTCCAGTCCAGCTGACGAAACCCATGGAACAGCTATGCAAAGCTTGCCAGAGCCTTCTGATGCTGTCGAGGACGACGCATGATCAGGATGGCCGTGTTGGATACTACTACCCGGCCCAGGAGTGCGTGGGACGCGGTTACTGAAAGGAGGCTGCCGCAGACGGCACGCCAGGCTCTCTGGTCTTTGTTTGACGGTTTATGGTTTTTGACAGCGTTGCGTGCAGAAGCGCTATCCGTCAGCCGTCAGCCGTTCGGTGTGATCTGGTTTCTCAATAATCTCTTGTTGATTTCTTTAATTTGATTAGTGATGATTTTGTTCCTCTGATTGTAATTTTGCTGTGACTGATAATTATTTTTATAATTCATGTGATTAGTTTTGAGGATATCAAATAATTATCCTATTTAATTGTGATTTTACTTCTGTCCTAACAATATTATATATAATATTTGTGCCTTCCACCAGTGAAAAAAAATTCTGAATTGGTTCATTAGTTTCGGAGATTACCCCCTACATAGAATAGAATAGAATAGAATACTCTTTATTATGTACACCATATTAATTACAGTCATAAGGTATAGAAACTGTACAAAGGGTGACACAATGGGCGGTCTTATCGCTAAAAGCGATCTTTTAAAGACAACCTTTGGATGGATTAAAAAGGGGAAGGACAGACAAATACTGCAGGTAGTCTGTGGTGTACCATTTACATAATACAATAAATACATACATAAAGTATATTATACTAATCTAAATAAATATATACATATAACAATAAACATGAAACAGGAGCAAAGAAAAATATAATGATGATGTTTAAGGAGAGAGGAAGTGCTTTTTTATCATACATACAAAAACATACATACAAAAAAAATGTACTTATCTCTTTATAATATTACCGTAGATGAGCCAACCCTACTGCTAAACTGGACAGAACCACAAATGCTTTAATTTGGCAACACCAGATCAAGTTCATCCGATTTAAATGAAGCCGGACCAACTTTGAGGTCAGTGAATAAACTCGTCAGGAATGTGTTGTCTTACGCAAAATATGCCGCAACATGGTTTACAGTAATTTGGTACAAAATTTACGAATACATCCGCGTTGGCTTACGTAGGCGCCAAAGAGCAACCCACGCGAGTTCACATGACTGGTGACGTCACCCAATGCATCCTTGCGTTAATGAATGCGCTTTCGAAGTTGTAACAGTTTAGTATTATATAACTGTGACGTCATACGGACGCAGTATGATTCAAAATTGGCAGATTAAAGCCGTTTTTATTAGACTTGTTTATGCATTGTGTTAATTCCAAATAATTGGCGATTAATGATTTTAATGTCATGGATTAAATTCGTATGGAAATAGTACATTATGATACATGTGTGCTATGTTGATCATTATGCTCGAGGCGGTATTATTCGCGCGAGCCGCAGGCGAGTGCGATAAGAAAGCCGAGAGTCTAATGATCGATGCACACGCGTTTCATACTACGTTTTTCAACACACTTGCGAGAAAAAAAACTTGTATTGTTAAATATTAACTTGTATGGAAAATGGCGCGCTGCTTTTGTCTTTCCGCATAGCCAGCACTAGCAATGCGCGCGCAAGTGTAAATAAAAGCACTGACCACAGAGCATGTAAAAACAATTGTAAAAAAAAAAAACAATTGTAGTTTAGTTAGTATGGAATTAGAAAGTACTATTGACATAGAGAAATATACCTACATTAGTTCAGTGAGAATCCGCAATGATAGAACGCCAGTCAGGGTCTTTTCCTTTTGGTTTCAGGTAGGGACCACGGACAATTTTAGGTGGATAATTAAAATTTTCTTACGTTTTTTGTAATTTGCAGGTCAGTATCAGGTTGCATCTTGATCAAATATGATTCGCGACTATAATATACAGAGCGTTAGGTTAAACGAGGGACATACTTTGAGGGGAGTTAGTAGGTACTCATGAAAATGAACAACTTTTAATTGAAATCGCGAAAAAAAATCAGCTGTTTCCTACATTTATGTTCGCATAGCTCGTCAAAATGTACTGAACAGCTGATTTTTTTTTTGCGATTTCAGGTTCGTGCCCATAGTAAAAGTTGCTCATTTTCATGAGTACTAACTCCCCTCAAAGTAAGTCCCTCGTTTAAGCTAACGCTCCGTATATGTATTTACAGAATTATAGTCATTAGAATAGAATCTTTCTAGTTAGATTTTTTCCCTAAGAACTTTTCCATAAGAAAGATGTATTAATGATTCGAATGATTATAATTCTGTAAAGATGTAGGTACCTGTTAGAGTCGCAAATCATATTTTGATCAAGATACAAACCTGACACTGACCTGAAAATTGCAAAAAACCTAAGAAAATTTGAATTTCGCGGTTGTCCGCGAAATTCAAATTTTCTTAGGTTTTTTCGGACAATTTAAGGTGAATGCGCAGTGGTAGACCACTGCGCATTCACCTTAAATTGTCCGAGATCCCTGCGCATTCACCTTAAGGTAAATAAATATTAGTTAATTTTGGGACCAAGGACAATACAGACTATTAAAAAAAAAGTGAATTGATGAGATTAAAAAAGCGCGCATCTCCGACTAGTAAATAGTTATCTGTGGAAATAAAGCACATGTGGATTAAAGTAAAGAAAAAACTGGCCAAGTGCGTGTCGGACTCGCACACGAAGGGTTCCGTACCACAAGGCAAAAACGCCGAAAAAAACATGTTTGTTGTATGGTAGCCCCCCTTAAATATTTATTTTATTTTAATTTTATTATTTATTATTAAAGTTAACATACAATTGAGTATTTTGTGAATATTTCAAGTGCCTACCTGTTGCCATTTTTGATATCGAGCAAAAAAGAGCAAAAAATTCGCGTTTGTTGTATGGGAGCCCCCCTTAAATATTTATTTTATTTTGTTTTTAGTATTTGTTGTTATAGCGGCAACAGAAATACATCATCTGTGAAAATTTCAACTGTCTAGCTATCGCGGATCTTGAGATACAGCCTGGTGACAGACAGACGGACAGACGGACAGACGGACAGACGGACAGACAGCGAAGTCTTAGTAATAGGGTCCCGTTTTTACCCTTTGGGTACGGAACCCTAAAAAGCACGCGTTTTTAATATACTGCATTATGGACTTAAAAGCGGTTCAATAAGAGCCACTTTACGAGCAAGTGTGTTGAAATAGTACATTATGATACATGTGTGCTATGTTGATCATTATGCTCGAGGCGGTATTATTCGCGCGAGCCGCAGGCGAGTGCGATAAGAAAGCCGAGAGTCTAATGATCGATGCACACGCGTTTCATACGACGTTTTTCAACACACTTGCGAGGAAAAATACAGACTTGTATTGTTAAATATTAACTTGTATGGAAAATGGCGCGCTGGTTGTCTTTCCGCATAGCCACCACTAGCAATGCGCGCGCAAGTGTAAATAAAAGCACTGACCACAGAGCATGTAAAAACAATTGTAAAAAAAAAACAATTGTAGTTTAGTTAGTATGGAATTAGAAAGTACTATTGGCATGGAGAAATATACCTACATTAGTTCAGTGAGAATCCGCAATGATAGAACGCCAGTCAGGGTCTTTTCCGTATGGTTTCGGGTAGGGACCACGGACAATTTTAGGTGGATAATTAAAATTTTCTTACGTTTTTTGTAATTTGCAGGTCAGTATCAGGTTGCATCTTGATCAAATATGATTCGCGACTATAATATACAGAGCGTTAGGTTAAACGAGGGACATACTTTGAGGGGAGTTAGTACTCATGAAAATTAACAACTTTTAATATGGGATGGAACCCTGAAATCGCGAAAAAAAATCAGCCGTTTCCTACATTTATGTTCGCATAGCTCGTCAAAATGTACTGAACAGCTGATATTTTTTTGCGATTTCAGGTTCGGCCCCATAGTAAAAGTTGCTCATTTTCATGAGTACTAACTCCCCTCAAAGTATGTCCCTCGTTTAACCTAACGCTCTGTATATGTATTTACAGAATTATAGTCATTAGAATAGTATCTTTCTAGTTAGATTTTTTCCCTAAGAACTTTTCCATAAGAAAGATGTAGGTATTAATGATTCGAATGATTATAATTCTGTAAAGATGTAGGTACCTGTTAGAGTCGCAAATCATATTTTGATCAAGATACAAACCTGACACTGACCTGAAAATTGCAAAAAACCTAAGAAAATTTGAAAATTCAAATTTTCATAGGTTTTTTTGGACAATTTAAAGTGAATGCGCAGTGGTAGACCACTGCGCATTCAATTGTCCGAGGTCCCTGCGCATTCACCTTAATGTAAATAAATATTAGTTAATTTTGGGACCAAGGACAATACAGACTATTAAAAAAAAAGTGAATTGATGAGATTAAAAAAGCGCGCATCTCCGACTAGTAAATAGTTATCTGTGGAAATAAAGCACATGTGGATTAAAGTAAAGAAAAAGCACGCGTTCTTAATACACTGCATTATGGACCTAAAAGCGGTTCAATAAGAGCCACTTTACGAGCAAGTGTGTTGAAAAATCTGTTATGCACTTTTGTTGCATGATACTGACACAAAATGAATGGGTGAAACCGATGCGAATTTTGCGAGTATGAAAATGATGAGTTGTGTGATTCTTAAATTCGAGGTGACGAAAATTAAAAATCGAGGTTATGGCTGTTTGCTTGCCGGTTGTAAGCAATACAATGTTTAGTGTGTTATTGAAACAAATAAATCATTAAGTAAGTGTTTAAGGCGAGTTAGTTCTAGAACAATACGTCCTTATCAACACCACGGATTGTATAGTACCTAAATACGGATTAGGCAGCATTTCAAGCTGAAAATTGACACATTTATGTACCGACAACCACAAAATTAAATATGTGTATTACAATGTCCTATTTCACAGTTCAGTTTAACGGTAAAAGTAGTTCAATATTGGTAAAAAATATTTTATCGTTGTTCGGGAAAGTGGATAAATGATAACAGCAGCACGGGTTGATCAAAGGTTATTAATATCTGCGCTTGCCGCGGTTACAGGAACAGGAGGAGTGTTGGTTGGGTTGGCCGCTCTCCCTATCCTCTGCAGCCGAAAATTGGCAGGCGGCAGGGCCAATGACCTGACCCGTCGCAGGAGCACCAATGGTGCCCAGAAACGGGGTCGTCTGGCACCCGTGTGCTGATTTGGTCTCTGGGGTGGTCACGGCGTGCTATGTGTTCTGGTGCGCCGGTGATTGGGAGGGACCTGTCCTGACCCCCATAGGGGGGTCCGGTGACGGACAGCCGCGGCGGAATCACGGATGAGTGCTAACACGTGCCCGTGTTCCCGCCGTAGGCGGCAGAGGAGGTCACCGTAGAGTTTCAGTGGGTTAGAGTCCCATATAACTGCACTATCGCCCCGTGGTAGTGCAGAATACATGAGTATTTCACCACGTTAAAAAAAGCGCTACATAACATACATAATTAACATACATACATATTTAAAGTTAGTCTTCATATTTTTTGAATAAATTTATTATTATTATTATAATCAGCCTATACTGTTCCCACTGCTGGGACACAGGCCTTCTCTCTGTGAGAGGGAGTGGGCCGCAATCTACCACGCGGGCCCAGTGCGGGTTGGTAGATGTCACATGTCTTCGAATTTTTGGTTCTAGGACATGCCGGTTTCCTCACGATGTTTTCCTTCACCGGTTTTGAAAGCAATGTTGATGAAATAAATTAACACAAAGTAAAGCGCCACAGCACTAACTGGAGTAATATTTGCTTCAGGCTATGTTCTGGTTTTGAACTGAATTTATGATTTTTTTTATTCTTGTCTTATATAGTTTACTAGCTTCCGCCCGCGGCTTCGCCCGTGAGGTATGTCAATAAAAACTATCATATGTCCTTCTTCGGGATGCAATCTAAATCTCTACCAAATTTTATCAAAATCCGTTCAGTGGTTTAGGCGTGAAAGGTAACATACCTACAACCAGACAGAAATACTTTCGAATTTAAAATTTATTATAGTATGGATGAGTGTGTTTAGTTTATTTTGTGATATTCCTATGCGTGTCCCAATATTTTTTCTTTGTTCTAAATAAATGATTTAGATTTTGACTTTAATCTGGGGGCACGGGAGTGCCCCCGCCTAGACGAGCCAAGCGAAGCGCACGGGCACTACCTACCTTTTCTCGAAGCACTTCGACGTTTTTTTGTACTCTCATAACTTGGGTTTGAATTACACCAGATAAACAAAATTTTCGTGATATGATGTCAATGGTTGACTTATTAAACCTATAAAGTTTCAATTGCACAGCTCTTATACTTTAGATTTTATTGCTATCTAAAATACTTACCCCAATTTCCTCACTGATTCACTGACTCACTGATGATCATCCATATTCTTAAGGTACTTCCTGAAGTCCTAGAAAGCTGAAATTTGGTATGTAAGCTAGTAATAGTACACAAACAAAAAAATAATCTTAAAACTTCAAACTTTTACCCCCCCCCCCCCCAACCCCTTAAACTAGGGGGTGAAAGTTTGTATGAGACTTCCGTATATATCCTTTATAAATATAAATAATAAGATATGTATTTCAGGATTTTTAGTAAATCATCCCCTACCCTTTAAATTAAGGAATGATTTGTTTCGGTTTTCCCATACAAACTTAATTTCATGCTTGAGTTTTGAAAATTATACAAGTACATTCTTCTTACAAATTAAAACATAACATTAAAAAAACATCCCTCACACCCTTGCATTACGGGATGAAAGTGTATAATATGGTTTCAGTATACTCTTTACTACATTATTAGCAACTTACAAAAAGAAATGAAATCCCACAAAAACATTTCATGTTAAATGTTGCCAAGACGAGACCATGTAGCTCGCACTGTCAAAAAGTAATCAGATCTCATGTAGAGCCAAGCTTCTAACTCTACACGCCCTAACTCTACAAGGCCTAACTTCGCAAACTCTACACCTTAGTCAAATTATATGGCTTGGCCGTTTCGTTACTACAAGAACCATTAACAGTATGAGAGTTTTTCACCTTACGTTCATGTGAATGTAGCGAAATGGCCAAGCCGTATATTTTGACTAAGGTGTAGAGTTTGCGAAGTTAGGCCTTGTAGAGTTAGGGCGTGTAGAGTTAGAAAGCTTGGCTCTACATGAGATCTGATTTCTTTTTGACAGTGCGAGCTACAAGGTCTCGTCTTGGCAACATTTAACATGAAATGTTTTTGTGGGATTTCATTTCTTTTTGAAAGTTGCTTATGATATTTATACGAGTATTTTTCCTGTTGAACATTTTTTCTTTCTTTTTTTGGAGTTTATTTATAACAAGGACCCCCTATATAAATTTTCAGACCTCTAGCATCAAAATTTACGGAAGTCTCATACAAACTTTCACCCCCTAGTTTAAGGGGTTGGGGGGGTAAAAGTTTCTAGTTTTAAGATTTTTTTGTTGTTTGTGTACTATTACTAGCTAACATACCAAATTTCAGCTTTCTAGGACTTCAGGAAGAACCTTAAGAATATTGATGATCATCAGTCAGTGAATCAGTGACGAAATCGGGGTATTTTAGATATCAATTAAATCTAAAGTATAAGAGCTATGCAATTGACACTTTATAGGTTTAATAAGTCAACCACTGACATCGTATCCCGAAAATTTTGTTTATCTGGTATAATCCAAACCCAAGTTAAGAGGGTTCAAAAATACGACGAAGTGCTTCGAGAAAAGGTAGGTAGTGCCCTTGCGCTTCGCTTGGCTCGTCTTGGCGGGGCACTCCCGTGCCCCCAGATAGACAAAATTGCAGGTCAGTATCTGCTGCCATGTCCAGCAGTGGACGTCTATCGGCTGAAATAATGATACTTAATGATGATGACTGGACTTCTAAGTCCACTCATCATCATTAAGTATAAGAAGTAACTACTCTAGTAGTTCTGTTGAAAGTTGAGTTCCACGCTTTCCTACGAATAAGATTGCTACAGAAATGTTGGCTTTAGCCTACTTTTAAAGTAGACGTTACTTTTCCGGTGGCCATATTTGTCTTTTGAATAATCTAAAGAGAAATCTTGATATAACAGCAGTTATAAAAACCCAGTCGTAAGACAACTAAACAGCTAACCACATGATTGACAACATTGTAACTTTATCACAACAAGACAGTTCAGTCGGCCAACGACAGTACTAAGTATTAACACAAATAATTTTACAACATTCTCGTCGTTTCTTTACTTGCACATAAGACGTTGAGAAACCACATGACTTGATCGACTTATTGCTACAGAGCACCCGAGACACGTAAATATTAGCATAGGAAGTACAGAAGTCAGTACACTAGTGTTTTTCTCCAATCATCATATTGTAATCTCGATTCTTCGACTACCTCATTAGTTTGGTCATCTAGTGGTTGCAACTGTTGCTGCAAGGAATCCTGGGTCGATCCCTGGTCTGATCACCATAATTACGTAACACGTTCAATCACAATCTGAATCATTTTTAAAGATATTGCTAATCCATTGCTTCATATGTTCGAAAAGTTTGTCAGCTCAAAAGCATAAATAATAAAATGAATGTTGTCGTACTATCAAAATAAAAACTTTTTTACAAAAAAAAACAACCGACTTCCAAAAACACTATAAATAAAGAGAAAAATAACTTTAATTTCGGAAGTCGGTGTCTTTGGATTTGTATTTTAGTTTTTGCCACCGACTTCCGAAATTAAAGTTATTTTTCTCTTTATTTATAGTGTTTTTGGAAGTCGGTTGTTTTTTTTGTAAAAAAGTTTTTATTTTTCTCTTTTTAGTGAGTCAGTTTGTAATTTATCTAAGTTATAATAGCCTAATGTCAACTGCTTATCACCTTTTACAAAATATGCTTTTCCCGATGCAAGGACATTAATTGTTGAGGAGTTCTCCTAGTAAGAACCAGGAGAACTGGAGCTGATTGAGAAGTCACCATCAGCTCCACTTCACCATACGCATTGTAATGGGCATAAATTGCTTAGCAGCCATATTAAAGTAATCAAATCGCAACCCGTGAAATATTTGTCATTGAGTAGTGCCATTTGTGGTCTTCATCATCAGTTCCACTTTACCAAATCATAATTTCCGAGAGCAAATGCTCAAGTTACTTTAATAATAAAAACAAGGCAAGAAAAATTTTGCTAAGGGCCAAGTTTACGTTACGCTTAGTCGTGTAAAGACGCTGTACGACATTGTATTATGCGACTACCAAACCTACCAACCAAATTGCCCTACCAAATTGCTAAATAGACCACATGACGAAAAGGCATTGCGTGAAATGCAACGATTGAGGCTTTTATAAATCATCATCAGCCAATTGCAGTTCACTGCTGGACGTAGACCTCCCGAAGTTTGCGCCAACGTTCGCGATCCTCCGCTTCTCTCATCTAGCCACTACCGGCAACCTTTGTTAGGATAATTATACAGAAGAAAAACTCGCAAAAGTATTTCACTTTAAGAAGTATTTATTAGTTTTTAGACTAGATGCTGATAATCCTGGCTGCAGCATCAGGCCAACTTATGTCAACATTGCATAGAACTTAAAATTTAGTCCTGTTTAAAATGAGCCCGAACACGACTACGGTGCTGTAATTTCAAGGTTTGTACTTTTTCTGATGCTCGACTGGCTTCAGCATCAGGTCTCTATGTACTTCGGTGTTCCTCATTAACAGTACGTTTATCCACACATCGAGCCCTTTTCAATGAGCCTAAACACGATATATCTGCTGTTAGTTGTCGAGGAGTTAGGTACTCTGCAGACTATCCTGACTGCAGCATCAGGTCATAACTTGATGATCATGAGACCAAATGTGGCAAATGCCCAATCAAACATCAAAACAATTTACTAAAACAGTCCTTGCCTGTTCGAGTAACTTCTTACTGTTAAGGAGTTGAACCTTCCATCATCAGCCCAGCTACCTGAGATAGTGACAACCGTACGCAAATACACAAGATACTTCATAAAATATGCGAAAAACAATAAGTAAGCCTATAAAATTTGAGGTTTGCTCTCGATTTCTCTAAGATCCCATCATCAGATCCTAACTTAGTGACAATGGGACCACCTCAGAACTATCTACTTTCGAACAAAAAAAGAATTTTCAAAATCCGTCCACAATTGACGGAGTAATCGATGAACAAACATACAAAAAAAAAAAAAAGAAAAAAAAAAAAAAGAACATACAAACAGCCGAACATAGTACCTCCTCCTTTTTGTGAAGTCGGTAAAAACAGTCCTTGCCTGTTCGAGTAACTTCTTACTGTTAAGGAGTTGAACCTTCCATCATCAGCCCAGCTACCTGAGATGGTGACAACCGTACGCAAATACACAAGATACTTCATAAAATATGCGAAAAACAATAAGTAAGCCTATAAAATTTGAGGGTTGCTCTCGATTTCTCTAAGATCCCATCATCAGATCCTAACTTAGTGACAATGGGACCACCTCAGAACTATCTACTTTCGAACAAAAAAAGAATTTTCAAAATCCGTCGACAATTGACGGAGTAATCGATGAACAAACATACAAAAAAAAAAAAAAGAAAAAAAAAAAAAGAACATACAAACAGCCGAACATAGTACCTCCTCCTTTTTGTGAAGTCGGTAATGAAAGACATTGCTACTGTTTGTGCATACATCATCATCATCAACAGCCCAACTTCACCCACAGCTGGACATAGGCCTCATTTTGCTTGTGCCAATCCCCACGTTCTTGTGCCAGCCTCATTCAAGTTCTACCAGTAATATCAAAAATTGGCTTACTATTACGAAATTCTCAGTAGCACCCCGGGGGCTGGATTCGTGGCCAACTAATAACAATATGCTCACCACTATTACATGGGGCTTATCCTACCTATTGTAGAATCACTATTCCCCCCTACAGTGCCCCCACTAATTTCAGTTCTTTGTCACGAGAACACAAAATGTAAAGACACAGTAGCCAACTAAGTACATCTTTAACATAAAGCTTACTTCACACCACTACCACAGTGCTACACTTTGTTCTCTTTTAAATTATATAAACAAAATTCTATAGATTTCTAGAGCTGCGGCGATCCAGTGGTAACGGCCGTGACTTAGTGAGGAAACTGGCATGTCCTAGAACCCAAAAAATTCGAAGACATGTGTTTTAGAAGTTCAGGTATCCAGGCGACTAGCCGACTAGTACCTAGATCCTTGTTCAAAGCCCTGTTTTTCACGGAGATATCACGGTAGTTTTCCGAAGAAGTTGTGCCTACTGCTAAGGTCTATGCGCCACCTCATATCCTGCACTCCGTGCCCTGAAAAAATGCAGTAAAAGTGACCTCTGCACTGCCACTGACGACGCCGAGGAGGTGGGGAAGTTTTGGGCCAATAAAATATAATAAACGGCCGTGCCATCGACACGAAGAAGAAGACGACCGCTAAGATTTCGTACTCTAGCATGCAGTGTGCCATGCACCTTACCCTATAGCCAGATAATGTATTCGTTGCTCGTAAAGCAAATTAAGCAACGCGTTCAATGTCATTGCTAACTGATGCGCACGCGGCGATCGTTGTGAAATTACGCATCTGCGCCAAATTAGAACTAAACATTAGAATACCGACACGTTTTTTTGTTGTTTATTTGCTTTTGTTGCAATCTTATCTGAATCGTTACGATTTTCATTTCCAATCCTGTTATGTTTAGGAATTATTATTCGAACTGTATGTAGGTATACTGAATTTAGCAAACAAAGAACTCTTTGTTTGCAGAATTCTGTCTACATACGCAAGGAAACTACTGTATAAACAAAACTTTACGTTCGTCAGCAGACTGAAAAAGCTGTATTCTGTGCTTGTTTTAAAAATACAACTGTATTCTATAGTAAGTGTTTCGGTAAGTATCTACACATTACATGTTTGCGGAAAGCAAGCTCTTGTAAATGTTATAATATAAATGATAAAGGATTTTATTTCTGTAAGTAGATTTCGTACAACCACTTTTACACATCAATCATGTTTTAAAAACTAGATGCGGTCGGCGATTCCTATCTGACTACTCTGAGAAGAAAGGCAGAAATAAACTTAAAAGTCCCAGTCTCTGCTGAATTCCAGACATAATCTTGGTCAGATCATATGAAAACCATGTCTGAATTGGTCTTTTGAGGAAAGAACCACACATATTGAGTGGACCTGTCCAGTCAGTGCACGCATTTGTCAGCAATAGTGCAGCTCATTCGACAAACATCTCCATTTAACTAAAGGAGATAGTATTCTTGTATTGACTCAGTCTTTGTTTTTGCAATATAAATACATGTTGCTTTCTTAACATTACTGCATGGTACAGTCGAGTTCATTAATATATTGGCCCTTTCAGGCTTCAAAAATTTATGAACGTCAAAAAAGTGGCGTGGCGGTGAAAAGGAGAAACAACAAGTTTAGATTGAAGTTTATGTACAACTTCAATCACATTTATTGGAAAAACCGTTTTAAGGTTCACTGCAGACCCACCGTACCCCTGGCCGTACCCCTGGTGGTACGGTAGTCTTTTAAAGTTAAACGATACCACTGTATGAAGTGAATGTAGTGCTGTGCTGATGAAGATACTAGACGGACAGAAAATGATAAACTGTTACCTCGCATAATAATGACTCATTCATTAGTTAGGTAGGCACATAATTGATGCGGCAACAATGCATGTTAAGTACAGAACAAAAAAAAACAAAAAAACGTAAAACTTTCTTGGTGATAGTGAGACCACCTCAGAACTAGGTATCTACTTTCGAACAAAAAAAGAATTTTGAAAATCTGTCGACAATTGGCGGAGTATTCGATGAACAAACATACAAAAAAAAAAAAAAAACATACAAACATCCGAACATAGTACCTCCTCCTTTTTGTGAAGTCGGTAAAAAGATTTTTCTGTAAAAAATTATGAATAAAATTATTAAATACAATTGTTGTTGTCAAAAGGGGTTTTAACTAGTGTTCCAACACTATTACCTGGTGGTATCGTTTAACTTTAAAAGACCCACCGTACCACCAGGGGTACGGCCAGGGGTACGGTGGGTCTGCAGTGTTAAGGTTAAAGCAAGAAAAACAAATGAAAAAGAGATATGATGTAACAATAATAAGTACCTAAATGAAAAAAAATCCATAAATACAGAAAGTGTAAATAGGTGCGCAAGAGTTCCAGACAAATAAGGTCAAGATAACACTTAGCGTACGTGCACAATTTCATCAATGAATGAATGAATTGTCTAGACGTTTAAGATGATTCAATATTTGAAGGTCCTTTCTGTCTTACTATTGTCTGAAAAATATCTACAGGACTAAATTCGGCGAGACAACTATAACAAAACATGGTTTAAATGTAAGTAATTTTTTTTTCATGGTCTGGCAGTTTGAGTAATTTAGTGGCCTACCCAAATGTCCTTTTTTTGGTATTTTTCGTCGAATCGTTGAGCTCCTTATGTCTTGAGTTGAGCTGCACGATTTCTGACAAATGCGTGCACTGACTGGACAGGTCCTCTCAATCTGTGTGGTTCTTTCCTCAAAAGACCATCTCAGACATCGATCTTTATATAACCTGACCAAGATTATGTCTGGACTTAAAAGACACTGTGACCTCTGAGTTTGTTTCGGCCTTTCTTCTCAGAGTAGTCAGATCGGAAACGCCGACCTCATCTATTTAAAAAAAAAAAACATGAATGACGTGTAAAAGTGTTTGTACAAACCTACCTACTTACAAAAATAAAATCATTTAATCATTTAAATGAAAATATGGTTTAGTACATAAATAGCCAGTGATTGAAGGCTCTTTTAAAGCAAATACGAGTAAGCCGGTGTTAATAGACTTCGCTCTTACAATACTTATCTCATGAAACTAGTTGCCCGTTCCAAATCGTAGATCTTTATGGAGAAGAACGAGCAAGAAACTCCATAATCACTCTTATTCTGTATTATAACAGTTTGGGAACATTATACTTGTTGCTTCAAAACAATTTAAAGATTAAAGAATCTCATCCAGGTTTTACCCGCGATGGCATTAATCGCGTCCGCAGATTTCGTCACAATTTCAGCTAATCAGTGTAATACAATTATTATGAATTAAGTAAAATGCGGAAATACAACACTAATTGCTCCCGTTCAACTAACAATTGGTCATTATCTCAACAGCAACTGTTTCAAAACGTGAAAATACTAAAATTCTGATATCATCAAAACGGTGACTAAGTGTGAACGCCTTTCAAAACGATTATTCTACATTCTCACTAGTGTGACTCATTAACACGCCGTTTACCGGAGTGGATACGAATTTATGAATATTATTTTTCTAATACATATTGTCTGTGTGGTGCCGGACTTGTCTGTGTGGTGCCGGACTTAAAGAATAGCACCACCCCATACTTCCCGTGGGTGTCGTAAAAGGCCACTAAGGGTCGTACCGGAGAATGGGCAGCAGCGTTCTCTATGCATTCCACTACCATACTATACTGCGATCGCCAACCCGCCTGCCAAGCGTGGCGATTATGGCAAACCCCCCCTTTGGGGGAGGCCTATGTCCAGCAGTGGACGTCTTTCGGCTGAAATGATGATGATGATGAATACATATTGGGTATTGATGGGGCTGTTCCACTTCTGTAGCGCTTCAGGGATGTTTACTGAAGCTCGTGTCGATTACTTCTACGCTACGATGCGAAAAAGATGCGCCTCTCTTGTGCGCCGGGTGCGGGCCAACCCCAACATTATATTGCAGGGTATCGCGAGCAGACTGGACTGCTTGTATGTGAGTCGCTGCTGCAAATTTTCCACATCGGTGTTGAGATTTGCATGAACAATATTGCAGTGTTAGGTTAAGTGTGTAGGTTAAATTTACTAACGTAGTTGTTAAGAAATATTGTTGAATCCTTTGAGTGTGTGTGTGTGTGAGGGTGTCCTCCATACCAATTTTGATAAAATTTGGTATGGAAGACACCCTGGATTAACACATAGGCTACTTTTTATCCCGATATTCCCACGGGATCGACACTTATGCGGGTGAAACCGCGGGGCGCAGCTAGTTAAATATAAATAAATATCATAATCAGTCAGTCTGTGTGGTGCCGGACTTAAAGAATAGCACTACCCCACACTTCCCGTGGGTGTTGTAAAAGACGACTAAGAGTCGTACCGGAGAATGGGCAGCAGCGTTCTCTATGCATTCCACCACAATACTATACTGCGATGTACAACCCGCATGCCAAGCATGGCGATTATGGCAAACCCCCCCTTTTTGGGGTAGGCCTATGTCCAGCAGTGGACGTCTTTCGGATGAATTGATGATCATAATCAGCCTGTTATGTGTAAGTAAAATTTTCCCACTGCTGGGACACAGGCCTCCTCTCTTCGAGATCCCAGTGGGTTGATAATCTACCACGCGAGCCCAGTGTGGGTTGGTAGATGTCACATGTTTTCGAATTTTTGGTGCTAGGACGTGCAGATTTCCTCACGATATTTTCCTTTACCGTTTTAAGAGCAGTGGTGATGCAATTATTTACATAATACATGTACCTAAAGCGCCAGTGTGGGTTCAAACCGACGACCTACAACTCGGAAGTCGTCACAAACTAAACTAAATTTAAGTTCAGGCATCTTTTTCTTTCTATTTCATTAAGAAAAGGACTGAAGATAAATATTAGTTTAGGCCTGTCAAATTAGTCAGAGCCTGACGAAAATTGACGTATTTTTAATAGCCAATTTTTTAATCTCGTCTAAAGTTGTCTGTGGAGCATCTTAATTTGACAGGACTAAACTAATATTTATCTTCTGTCCTTTTCTTAATGAAATAGAAAGAAAAATGCGTGCATGAACTTACATTTAGTTTAGTTTGTGAACAACAAAATCGCCGCCATTATACTATCAAACTTGATAACTCTCGGACTAGGGAATAAAGTTAGACTGTTATTACAAATCCGTCTAAGCATATTATGTAATGACTAGAAATATAAATAATATTTATTTGCATAAAAAATGTTAATGTTGAAATGATAAAGTTGATTTAAAAATACAATATAGAGCATACATGTTGCTTAATCATAGCATACCGGTTATAGGTATAGGTACATTGGTATAGGTTACATTTGGAAATGTGTCCCGTCAACATAGTAGTCTAGAATAGCGCCGTCGTTGACCGATATCGTGACGGATCTCTCATCTTCATCATCAACTAAAAGGGTTATTAAAACTTGTTCTCGTATAGCAATAACTAGAATTAAATTTATAACGAGCTTGTTGATGACTTGCTATATTAAGTTCATCATCAAGATAAGAGCCAAATCCACTTTTAGGTATTAGCATGACTTGTTTTGAATTAACAAAATAATGACGCTTGTTTACAATCAAAATATTTCTAGGCTTGACATCAAAAGTTACATAAACTTCATTGAAAATTATTTTTATAAATAAGATTAGAGTTATTATAAAAATATAGTGAAAAGCTCCCTACGCTTTTTTACAATCAAATTAGATACCTAATTATTTAGCTTATAAGTTAATTCATATTTTAAACTTGTTAGTTTTTTTTTAATTATAATGAACCAGTGGACTTTAAATCACTATAGAGCAAACTCTTGATAATTAAAAATTATTTTCTACTTTTTTTCATACTATCTATATAATTTACTAGCTTCCGCCCGCGACTCCGTCCGCGCGGATGTCGGTCTTCGCGTGGATGGTTTATTTCTCCATTTTGAGTAACTCTGACAATGACATCTTATAAATATCTATTGGACCCAAATACGGCTAAGCCTATAATAATTAAGGAGATCCCTCTATTGAGCTAGGTACTGTTGTTGAGCTCGCGTTCTGTAGTAAGTATTTTTATCATAGTAATTCCGACCTTGATAAGTAGCATGTTTGCAATAATAAAAAAGTGATCGTGACAATGCGACAGAAAGTTAATTGAGAGCTTCAGCATACACAACATTGTTAGTGAGCTCGTCCGGAATATGAACATGAAGATTTCTTGGACTGCTCACACGGGAAAGAGCTACGTAAAGTTGCCCGTGTGAAAAACAACTCGCGGTAAGATCTACGCCAGCAACTCCTAGGGCCTTATTTATTGTCATGGTGTAACACAAAGCTACAGGAAACTGTATTCTCTTAAATTGAAATGGAAAATTAGCCACTGCGGGTAATGCAACGTGTGTTCGCGGTTCTACAGAACAACGTCTATGAATAAAACTGAAAAATAAGATTTTTTTTTCTACGTATTTTTCCAGGATAAAAAGTATCCTATTTTATGCCCAGGATAATAAGGTATAATTATACCAAGTTTCATCGAAATCGAACCGTTAGTTTTCACGTGATGCCTGCATATACAGACAGACAGACAGACAGACAAAAATTTTTTTAATCACATATTTGGGTTTGGTATCGATCCAGCAACACCCCCCGCTATTTATTTTTTCAATATTTTCAATGTACAGAATTGACCCTTCTACAGATTTATTATAAGTATAGACTAGCTTCCGCCCGCGACTCCGTCCGCGCGGATGTCGGTCTTCGCGTGGATGGTTTATTTCTCCATTTTGAGTAACTCTGACAATGACATCTTATAAATATCTATTGGACCCAAATACGGCTAAGCCTATAATAATTAAGGAGATCCCTCTATTGAGCTAGGTACTGTTGTTGAGCTCGCGTTCTGTAGTAAGTATTTTTATCATAGTAATTCCGACCTTGATAAGTAGCATGTTTGCAATAATAAAAAAGTGATCGTGACAATGCGACAGAAAGTTAATTGAGAGCTTCAGCATACACAACATTGTTAGTGAGCTCGTCCGGAATATGAACATGAAGATTTCTTGGACTGCTCACACGGGAAAGAGCTACGTAAAGTTGCCCGTGTGAAAAACAACTCGCGGTAAGATCTACGCCAGCAACTCCTAGGGCCTTATTTATTGTCATGGTGTAACACAAAGCTACAGGAAACTGTATTCTCTTAAATTGAAATGGAAAATTAGCCACTGCGGGTAATGCAACGTGTGTTCGCGGTTCTACAGAACAACGTCTATGAATAAAACTGAAAAATAAGATTTTTTTTTCTACGTATTTTTCCAGGATAAAAAGTATCCTATTTTATGCCCAGGATAATAAGGTATAATTATACCAAGTTTCATCGAAATCGAACCGTTAGTTTTCACGTGATGCCTGCATATACAGACAGACAGACAGACAGACAAAAATTTTTTTAATCACATATTTGGGTTTGGTATCGATCCAGCAACACCCCCCGCTATTTATTTTTTCAATATTTTCAATGTACAGAATTGACCCTTCTACAGATTTATTATAAGTATAGATTTTCATAGGGATGAAAAACAGAATGGGATTTTGCCCGGATTAAGTGGCACCCGATGTTATACAATATAATGTAGCGACACATACCTACATGTGCGATAATGTGCATTGATCGCCGACCGTGACACAAGACGTGCGACCCCGGCCCTGTTCACACTCACCTTACACTTCGAACCACTACTGTTTAGGGCCATCACAACATGTCCGAGTGTCCAACCTTCCTGTTTGTTTGGTCATATTTAAAATGGTGCGGTACAGACCGTCTAACTGAACAACTTTCCCCATGAAACAAACATCGTGAGTTGTGTGAGGAATAATACGAAAGAAAAGGCTCTTTCGTATTATTCCTCACACAATTTATCCATCTTTTCTGTAGCCTTCCTCTCCCTCTTCATCCATCAACATTTATATTCATCACTGCTATCATTCACCTTTTTTTTTTGGTGGGAAATTATTAAATAACTTCTCCCGCTCTGGGCGGAGCGGGAGGGCGTGACAGACTTTTACTGACTAAAACCCACCCGTGTTCCTTCAGTTGCCTGTGCCAGGGGCCACGGTATCTCTTTCGAAGAACCCACGGTATCTCTTTGAAGCGCGCGTGGAACACACCGCCCCCATCATGACAGGAGAGAATGGAAGATGAAATCTAGTTGCGCTTACCCCAAGTACCTAACATGGAAGAAGATGAATGTTGTTAGGACCAAGTATTGTAACTCCTATTTTTCAAGATATGACAAATAATGCTGATGATTCTTCCCAACTTTGAATAATATCGCTGCTACACTATTTGAATTTCTGCGTGCGTTTTCTGCGTGTGTACATTTGAGGAAAAAACAGATTTTTCTGATAAAAACAAATCGTTCTTAAGCTGATTTACTTAGTTGTATCAAAATGCAACTAAACTAGAATGCAAGAAAATAGCTCTAAAACCCATTATTTTGTCTAGCTTTTTTGTGAGATAAATATTCCAATTTAAAAAATACTAATCCACCGTTTTAAATATATTTTTATTTGTTACTAGCTACGCCACGCGGTTTCACCCGCGTATCAGGATAAAAAATAGCCTATATGTTAATCCAGGATGTCAGCTACCTCCATACAAAATTTTATAAAAAAATTGGTCCAGCCGTTTGAGCGTGAAGAAGTAACAAACATATAAACACACACACCCCCACACACTCACAAACTTTCGCCTTTATAATATACACACTAATATTACAACAAGGATCGTACCGCAGAATGGGCTGCAGCGTTCTCTATGTATTCCACCACCATACCATACTGCGATCGCCAACCCGCCTGCCAAGCGTGGCGATTATGGCAAACCCTCCCAAAATTGGGGGAGGCCTATGTCCAGCAGTGGACGTCTATCGGCTGAAACGACGACGACGAATATTACAACATAGAAATTCATAGGTAGGTACATATTTACATAAAACTGTCGTCTTAAGTAAACGTTAAGTGGTCTAAGATCGTTATTTTTTTTTTAAATAAAAACTTGTTTAGGCGCGTTGGGCATTTTTGTGATGGGAAAAACCGTTGAACTCGCGCCACCTCTTACCGTAAGCGACACCGCGCGTGTTTTGTTTATAAGACGATTAAAAAAATACCCGCTTCGGATGTGTTCGGCTGTCCTCGGGATGTACCTACTCGGTTTTAATGTATATCCGATATATCAGTGAGTGATGGCAAAGTATTCTGTTTGTGTTTTGTTTTCACTTCTGTCGGCACTCTCGGAGTGCCACTGTTTTTTTTTTTTATTAATTAGACAACTTGTTTACTTAGGCTGAGTTGCATCATCTGACTTTAACCGTAACTTTAACCATAACCGGTGATTTTTGTATGCAGTTTGACAGACTTTTG
Source organism: Mesoligia furuncula (assembly GCA_916614155.1). Taxonomy (NCBI): domain Eukaryota; kingdom Metazoa; phylum Arthropoda; class Insecta; order Lepidoptera; family Noctuidae; genus Mesoligia; species Mesoligia furuncula. The sequence continues at coordinate 9,194,399 of OU744794.1, forward strand.
ACGTTTGTTAAAGTTAAAGTAAGATGATGCAACCCAGGCTTAGGTTACGTATAAGTAGGTAATAATAATTCCACACTTGTCTGTGTGGTGCCGGACTTAAAGAATTGCACCACCCCTTACTTCCCGTGGGTGTCGTAAAAGGCGACTAAGGGTCTTACCGGAGAATGGGCAGCAGCGTTCTCTATTTATTTCACCATCATACCATACTGCGATCGCCAACCCGCCTGCCAAGCGTGGCGATTATGGCAAACCCCCCCCAAAATTGGGGGAGGCCTATGTCCAGCAGTGGACGTCTATCGGCTGAAACGACGAATAATTCCACACATATTCCATACAGGGCAAAGCCCTCTTCTCATCAAGAGATGAAATAAATAGGTAGCAAAAGAATAAAATTTAAAATATGTCGCCAACCCTAGTATAATGATTATAGCCGATAGGGCAATCTGCCGTAAAACTACTACTTTATGACAAGTTAATAGTTACTTGACTTAACCGTTACTTATAGGACTTGACGTGAGTTATGTCATTTACAAGGATCAAGTAATGAGGTACAGTCATTACGTAGATGTGGACGGAGGTGATGGATTTTGTGACTCCAAAAATGTGCAGTAGTTTTCAAGCTAGCCCCCGAGAGGTAGCTCCGCGGCGCGGGAGGGGTGATAGTTGTCACAAGTTGACGAATCACTGAGCTCTCGCATCACGTCACCACACCCCTCCCGCACCGCGCTTCTACCTCAGGCAACGTCTCAGTTAAGCGGTCGCCCTATAGAATACGAACTTTCTCGAAAATCCGGGAAACGCCCATCAGATTTCAAATATAGTCTCTAAATTGTCATGTGATTTGATAACCAGTTATTCAGCCAACCAATCTAAACAGTATGACATCATGCCTTTAGACCCCGAAGGGTTAGATAACATAACTGATGAAGTGTGGGTACACTTCACCAGTTATGTTTAAGGCCCGTGTAACAAGGGGCGAGCCTGTTGGCTTCAACTGGGCACCAATCCTGGGCTGCTACTGAGAAATTCCAGATTCAAAAATCCGGAACACTTTGACTGACCCGGGTATCGAACCCAGGACCTCATGGTCAGCGCTTGCGACTACTAGACCAAAGAGACAAATTATTAGAGACTAGCTGCGCCCCGCGGTTTCACCCGCGTAAATGTCGATCCCGTGGGAATATCGGGATAAAAAGTAGCCTATATGTTAATCCAGGTTGTCAGCTACCTCCATACCAAATTTTATCCAAATTGGTCCAGCCGTTTGAGCGTGAAGAAGTAACAAACATATAAACACACACACACACTCACACACACACTCACAAACTTTCGCCTTTATAATATTAGTGTGATAATAATAATAAATTGTCTGTAATAATTTGCATTACTTATATTACTATTAATCTTTGTTTTTAAAATTATTGAATGGCTTTCAGGAACCAGCAGGGTAAGTGCGTATATAACACACTATCAGTAGCAATGGGTTTCATTTTGACAGTTCAACAACATTCATTGCGTTATTGACGTTGTTGAGCAGACACATTTTTCGAACATATGAAGCAATGGATTAGCAATATGCTTCAAAATTATTGAAATTGGAAGTAATAGTGTGTTACCCCATACTTCCCGTGGGTGTCGTAAAAGGCGACTAAGGGTCGTACCGGAGAATGGGCAGCAGCGTTCTCTATGCATTCCACCACCATACCATACTGCGATCGCCAACCCGCCTGCCAAGCGTGGCGAATATGGCAAACCCCCCCCCCCCCTTTTGAGGGAGGCCTATGTCCAGCCTCCAGCAGTGGACGTCTTTCGGCTGAAATGATGATGATGATGAGTGTGTTACGCAAGGGTCTCATAAGCAACTGAGGTATTAGTTACATCAGTCAATCGCACATTAATAACTTAAGTACCTATGATTTTAAGTAGGTAGTAATACTAATAACTTACCTACGATTTTAGGTAGGTAAACCAATAGCTTACCTACGATATTAGGTAGGTAAAACGTTTCCAGGTGTGTTGTAGAGTAGCTACTTACATCATCCTTGTGGTAAGAAGAAGGCAATGGCGTAAATGACTAGAATTATTTTACAATAAATATCAGTTATTTTACAAATAATTTTATTTTGCAGCTCAAAATAATTATTTTCGTAGCTTTATAAATATTCCTAACAGACATTTACTAAAATACCGCTAATCTTTTGCATAAATTTAAAATAGGAAAGGTTTTTTTTTCTAGATAATAAAATATCGTTTGCAAATGATTGCCCGCTGATCAACTGCAAAATTAAAGTGTTAATTTATTATTTTATTAACGAAATAACAACCTTTTATTATCATTATAATAATTGGACCTAGTTAATTAGGTATTCGTTTAGCTGTTTTTACAAATGTTTTTGGAATAAAAAGACCACACAACGAAATGTTCCTATGTGAGATAATGAGATGCACATAGAATAAAACCTACGAGCTCATTAGCTTCCGCGGTTGACCACACAATGACAACGTGCTTAGAGTGTTTAACTGTATAGGTACAAATAAAGTAGGACACTTGGATTTCCCAATCACGAGCACCTTAACCATCTAATTTTCCCGTCGCCACTTAACTAGAGACAATAAAGTCGTTAAATTTAAAAGGAATTCATCTTTTATGGACATGGGCGTGTAGGGGGGGATGGATAGTTGGCAGGATGTCGTCTCGGGCGCAGCGCAGTGGGTTTTCTGAAGGCTGCGGCGCGTGCCGCATGCCAACACCGCCGTTGACCTCGTGCGACCCTATTAAAACAAGATACATCGTGAATCTCACGTAGTCATCAGACAACACCATGAGGTTCATCTACACGTGCCTGTGCTTCGCCTCTGTGCTGAAGATCGTTGTGCCGGCGCCGGCGAATGGGTTCGTGTTCCCGGACGAGAGGAGGCGGGACAAGAAGCTGGAGCCAGTGATCACTCCACCCGTTCTACCTGTTTTGGAACATTTGGAGCGTGATCCGAGTACTTTGTTGCCGCATGAGAGGCGGTCTCCGGGACCTAGTCAAGTGAAACCGCGGTTCGGTCAACCGTCGTTCGGCGGAGGTTTCAACGTTGCTCCCTCTGGGAACGGTGGTTTGACTGCGAGTGTGAGCAGCAGTGCAAGTGGGCTTGGTGCCAGCCAATCAGCGTCGCAGTCCTTCTCGTTCGGATTCAACGAAGGCTTCAGCGCTTCGCACTCCGCCAGCCAAGCGTCGTCGTTCAATGGTTTCGGAAGGTCAGTCACCTGCTGTGCTATTCTGTAAAAATTTCACCGTGAAAACTTAGGTGAAGTGAGCGTAGAGTGAGCTGTCAATAGTGTCAATTCCTAGCAAAAACAAACTCACTTCACCTAAGTTTTCATGGTGACATTTTTACAAAATCGACCGGCTGTTGTTTACATAAGAATTTAGATGAATGGGATTGATGTAACATTATTATACTCGTAATGAGGCGTATTTATATGTTTTTTTTTTGTGAAGCTAAAGTTTGGAAACTTAATGTTTTTTAGTCATATTCAAAGACGAAGACAGTTATATAATATGTCGATTGTGGTAGACTGTAACAAAATGCAACTAATATCGTATTTTTTGTATAGTTATGGGTTATCAAGCATTTTGCAGCTTATTTTATTGCACTGGTCATTTTCGAATTGCTGTTGACATTGTCGGATTGCTGTTGTTAATACTACACTACAGTTGTCACATTCATTTGATTAACCATTTGTGGAATTAAAACAGGAAGTGACAATCGAGAAAACAACTAAAAATTCATCTTTATAAAAAAATGCTACTGTATCTATAGATAGGTAAGTGCCGTGGCTTTTGATGCGAGGCCCAAATAAAGGCAATACCAGTAAAAAATTGCCTGGGTTTCCCAAATGTGATTCAACGCCTCACCGACGTACTTTTACGGTATACGGACATGTGTTACATACTTAAGTGTCCTTTCTTATGTGAAAAACGCGATATTAACATAGTTGTTTTAACTTATACAACTTTCATACAACTTTGAAATAGTTTTGAACTACATACTGTTCAACTACAGGCTTATATAAATAGCAGATCAATCATTTAACTGATTCTATCACAGTCCACTGCTGGACATAGGCCTCCCCCAGGCTGCGCCACAACACACTGTCCTCCGCCTTCCTCATCCAGTAAATAACACAACAGTACTATGCTAATTTTGATAAATTCACAAATGTATTAAGTATTTTTCAAATATCGATTTTATTTAGCTGTTTAGGGTTCCGTAGTTCTGACAAGGCCCTTATAGTTTCGTCATGTCCGTCTGTTTGTCTATCTGTCCGAGGTTTTGCTAAGAGACCGTTAGTACTAGAAAGCTGTAATTTTGTAGGAGTCTGTTTATCAATTACGCTGACAAAGTGGTAAAATAAAATTTTAGAAAATATTATAATATGTGAAGTGGGGATGAATATTTTTTTCGTCGTCTACCCCATCGTGTGGGATATAATTGAATAGGTCTTCTAAAATGACTTCGGGGTTGGTGAAATTATTTTTCGATTTAAAGCTCCATTTACGAAATATTAAACTTTAAAGTGCCATTTTTTTCCAGTAGGGCGTCCCCCCCTCTAAAAACTAAACTGCTGGCTTGAAAAATCTAGAAAAATTCACTATGATAGTGAATTTCATGAACTTTAAAAGGAAATTATAGGGGTTAAGATAACTTTATTAGTTTAGCAGTAATAGTCGTTGAACTTGGGTGTTGGATAATTTTGTACCAAATACAAAATCCTTAGCATTAATCCTTTAAAGTGACTAGTTGCTTATTTATAACGGGTAAAGACTTGCATTGAAAAACAAAATATAACATAATGGGCTACTACGGAACCCTACACTGTGCGTGGCCTGACACGCACTTGACCGGTTTTTAAGTTAGGTAAATATAATTAATAATTATATTACCTGACTTAAAAATCTAACAGCCTTAAAATCACAATTAGTATTTGAATTATGCAGTACTTTTAAAACCCTTTCCCTGAAAGGGTTAAATAGGGTTTTGAAGGTTTCAATGAGTTAAGTTACCAGAATAATAAGTCTAACCTAGAAACGGTAAACTGTTGCATGTTGCATCCTCCGCAGGGTAAACGAATTAACAACTTAACTCTAAGTGGGCTGTTAGGGTCTGATATAATGTCTACTAAAATCTGAATGTCTACCCGGCTAAATTTCGGCGATGTGATAATTATACCTAGGGGTTAACCATTGATTTGGAGGGCACCAGTGCCTTTATTGCCTAACACACTATCAATCACATACTGAATCATATTGAAGGATATTGCTAATCCATTGCTTCACATGTTCGAATAATTTGTCTGCCCAACAACGTAAAGAACGCAATGAATGTTGTTGAACTGTCATAATGAAAGCTATTGCTACTGTTATTGTGTTACTTCTGCATATGGAGAAGTGTTTTACGGTCTCTGGTACTATTCCTCTTGATTCCAACTCGCGGCTGTCTTATAGTTACTTAAAAAATCAAAGATGAACCCACGTAACCAATTCAACAATATTATTAAACCATTTTTTGTCATTATCCAGCGGCTTTGGCGGTAGCCAGGCAAGCAGTCAAGCGGCTTCATTCGGCGGCTCCGGGCTCTCAGGGTCAGGTGCTGCTTCCTCAGCCGCGGCTCTCGGCAGTGGGTTCGGTGGAAGTGGAAGCCAGAGCCAGAGCGCGTCCTCGGCTTTCGGCTTTAACTCTCTAAACGGCTTCCAGCAGCAGCAGCATCCCGATGTGAGTAGAATTGTTTTGTTAGGCAGGCCATATCTAAAACGGTGAATTGATTCAGGATTAAATGAAAGGTTCATACAGAAATAAAAAATATAAACAAGATTATGTTCTAGTCTTGTTTCTTATATACCATAAGAAGCAAAACTAAACATTATTTTGTTTGAATGTCGCAAAGAACCCATTATTCATCATGAACCAGGACGCGCAAATCGACGTCGATACAGCAAAAAAAAATCGTGCTCAGAGGATAAGAATGACAAAGATGGCCGACTCTAATTATATGGGACGGTCTAGGAGAAATAAAAACATCAAATTAATTAAAATATCGGAAAGTAATCATTATATTCGACGATCTCCTTCATAAATAAATAACATTGCTGATGTGTCAAAATGGGAGCTTTAGAAATGGCCGCCGGTTTACCTTGGGCAATTAAAAAAATCTTTAGGGAATAAAAAGTTTGCTAATTATAATTTTAAAAGCAGATTTTAGTTTATAGTCACCATGCAACTCTCAAAATTTTCTTAACCCTCATTTATTATTCTAATAACAATTTATTTTTACATTTCAGTTTTTCGGCGACGGCCTCTTAGATGTCAGGCATAGAGGAGTCCCCAACTTTCCCTTCCCCAATTTTGGAGGCAGAAGCAAGGGAGTCGGTGCTGCGGCTTTCCGAAGCGGGAAAAGTGGCCCCTCCTCGAGAAATAGGGACGATTTTTTGGCGGTTCTCGTCTCTGATTAAAAGACGAGAGTAGCCGTAGGTTAATTGGAAGAATGGTTCTTGAGGAAAAATAATCTAAGGGTCTTTACGAAACAAATGTATAAAGGTAGTTTGACAGTGAATCCAAAACATCCACAGGTCGTTTTAGTTGTCTGACTCAGTCGGACTACTCACTCTTCGCGCGCGATAAAGTCGTCATGACGTAAATATTTTTTTACGATATAATGCGTACAACTGTCATGTTCCACTGTTTTGTTTTTTTGGCTAAGTTAATAATGACACTTCAATAGCGCGCAATAAAGTCGTCATGACGTAAATATTTGTTTACGATTGAAGCTTTGTATGGGACAACTGATTATTACGTTCGGGACATGGTAGTGGTAGATATACATTATATTGTTAACTAATATTTGGACTAGTATCACGCAGTAGTAGTGAGCTTTGAATGCCAACGCGGTCACCGGTGACCGCGAACAATAGATTTTCTATTGTGTCTGCTGTCTGGCGGTCAACGTGTTAAACAGGGAGTAAACAGAGGAATACGTGTTATATGGAATGAACGTCAACGACCACGTAACCGCGTTTGCTGTCAAAATTCCATTGCACACATTATTACGTATATTATGCTCGCAACGAGTTTATAGTCGCCTCGACTTAACGTAAAAAAAAGCATCGTGTGTAAAGGCCCTAAGAATGTGCTACTTGTAGTAAGTTTTAAATAAGTATGTACAGTCAACAGCAAAAGTAGATGATCAAAATCGGAAATTCAATACTAATGAACGGAGTTCGCGTTAGAACAGTGTGGCGTCGAAGTGATTCAAACCACTCAACGCCACACAGAAATCACTTTGACGCGAATTGCATCAAATGAAATATTTAATCCTATAATTAACTTAAAAAAAAAATATTTTTTTTTTACTTTACTTTTTTTACACAATTCTGACGCGAACTCCGTTCATTAGTATTGAATTTCTGATTTTGATCATCTACTTTTGCTGTTGACTGTGCAGTCATCGAAAAACTATTTATTTTTTATGATATAGCTGACCTAAACTGTACAACATGCAGTTTTGGCGTTGAAAAATAATATATTCTTTAGAAGTAAAGTCGAATTTCAAGCTCTTTTAAGAATATTTTTCCAATTCGACTAACAAAAGAGTTCGACGCACATAGATAGAAGTTTTACAAATATTTAAGATTCCAATTCTAATGAGGTTGCTTCATTAGAGTGGAAGTGTGCCATAAACTTTATAATTTATTTAAATCTGTTATGTATTTCGTCAAAATTAATTTGGAACAGCGTAGATACCTACTTGTTATTGGACCTACTATTGGCTATTTAAATAATTTAGTAGTCAGAAGCCCTAAAGTCTGCCTACCAGTCTTACCAAGAGGTATCGTATTACCCAGTAGCTGGGTTTTGTTGGTTAGATAGGCAGTCGCTCCATGTAAAATACGAGCCATTCAGCTGCATCCTGTTAGACTGGAAGCTGACCCCAACATAGTTGGAAACAGTTTGATTGGTATTTTGAATCATTCTAGGTTTGGGCATATTCTGAGCACTGAACAAACTTCTTTTAATCTATTTGCATAGAAATAAGCTCTTACTCGTAGACTGCGAATTATTTATTAATTTATTATTTAAGTTGTTGTGTTAATTTAATATTATTTTATAAAATAAATATTGTGTCCTAAATCTTTATTTTTTATCCTGTTTACCAGAACAGATAATTTAACTGTTCTGTGGTTGCCCCAGCTATTTATATCTAATGATCTATGGTACGTGTTCCTCTAACTTATGTGATTACACCAAAGACTACAATATAATGTGGATTACACCATTGCTACACAAATGTCTCGGAGCTTACACTTTTTTACACATAGTATGTGATGTCTTAAGAGACAGCTGCGACATAGGTATGTTTATGCAGCAAAGTTGTCATATACTTTTTTCTAATCGTTTTGTTACTTAAATTCGTGGCGACATCTACATCGCCACATGGGAACTACACATTCTAAGAGACAGCTGCGACGTAGGTATGTTTATGCAGCAAAGTTGCCATATTCCTTTTTCTAATCCTTTTGTTACTTAAATTTGTGAGACATCTACATCGCCACATGGGAACTAAACACTCAACTGCATCGCGCAAGCAGAGTTTGCCGTGCAACTAGTATAATAACATCAACCGTAGGACAGTTGCCCACCGGACGCAAGACCTGTCTGGTCGGAAGATCCTCACTGTTTTATAGAGGATGCATGCACTTTACACCCTCTTCTGCATACGTCTTTAGACTAACCACGTTTAGTCGAAAAAGTAGGAAAGAAAACCCTGTCCAAAGCTAATGAACTGGAACTCGGCAATAAAAGTTTCAATAAGTAAACGGTACTAATCAATAGTTAGTCTGCAAAACCAATATCAAGCTAACCTATAAAGTAACCGCTGCTCTGTGAAAAAGCTCACTCAAACTGAACAGCTCTGATAATATTGGTATAAGAAGAGGGCATTAACAGTTATCAGAATCAACAGGGTCCTCTGTTGATGGTGATTCCACCCACGAACACTTTTCAGTTTAGTACTTAGCTAGAAGTACTTACAGTATGTAATATGTGTGTATGTAGTTATGTGTGCGTGTATGGGGGTGTGTGTGTGTGTGTTGTATTTCAATGTATGTATTTCTCAGTAGCAGCCCGGAGCCTGGATTTGTGTGGTTGATGGCAATAGGCTCGCTTCCATGGGAACATGGGACATGGGAACTTCAATATGACAGGCGAAATGTACACCCGCCAAAGTCGTGGATTAAACGAAATGGAGATAAAGGAGGTCATTTCTAGCAAAAAATCTTTGTACAGCATGGCCATAATTAAATTGCCCTAAGAGTCATGAATATTTTTGTATACCGAGTTCTTTTACATAAAAAAATGTGATACAAAACAATAAAACAAACGGTGTTCTGTTATTACTAGATAATGTATCAGCACTACAAAAGTTCTATCGCGGCTCTGGGTACCACAAGAGCAATTAATATTTATCCAAAAAATTTGAAGCGCGAGCCAAAATTTTTTTCTCTCTTTAAAAGCGTTGGAAATGACCTCATTTATCTCCCTTTTTCGTTTGATCCACGACTTTTTGACCACCATTTATGCATAGGTTCTACTCTGCCTAAACCTTCGGGAATTCGGCTTTATGTTATACTGTACTACTATATTTTACAGTTAATACTATTAAATGTACAATATTTTCGATAAAGATGAGTGAGTACTTCAACGCCTACAAGAATATACTCTGCACAGCGAACGACAAATTGTTCGAGTTAGCCTACTCAGCGCCTTCACAATCTTCATGCAATGCAAACCATGCAGTTGCTCGTATAAGATAATCAGGCAAATGGTATTCAACTTTGTCTGACGGCAACAAAACACATCACCAGTTCGTCCCATCAGGTGAGCAGGGGTAAGTAGATGTAAGTAAGGTACCTGTCCACAATACATTGCACCATTAACGTTATCATCGGAAAGCCCATTTCCATGAACCGGGCACAAATCAGACACCCGGGCAGCTACCTACTGAGATATTCGCGACCCAGGGAAAAAATCGTATATATATCTTGGCAACAATTGACGCGCAACACGTGACGCTCAACATGTTCGGCATGTTCGGGTAGCGTAACAGCGCGCGACGTTGCCAGCTGGCGCGCAATGTGACGTTGGCTTGTTGTTTGTTTCCGTGCAACATGCAGTTGAGCATCAAATGTTGTCGAGTGGAGACGTGACGCGCGAAATGTCCGTGTGGTGTAACGAACGAGTAAAATTCGTAAAAGATCCATCAACCACACGGAGATGACTGAATACATTTCATTTCTTTTGGAAGTAATTTCTAACCTACCAACGTGGTTTTTTTCTTTTTGATGCATTTTTTCGATAAAATTATACCCAACCACCGCCGCTGAAATCACCACTAGTTCCTCTACGACTGATCATGCGTAGACAGACAATGTTGCTAAACAAAAGTTCCGCGCTAACTTTCAACATGTTGACCAACATGTTGTGCAACATGTCGCACGCCAAATGTTGCCTAGTGGATAGGCTTTAAACCAACATGCCAACAAGGCAGGCTTCATTTACAAACATCACGCTTCTACAGTAATTGACGACTTTATGCCTATAGGTATATGGCGTCAAAAACAAAAAACCTCATAGTCTAAGAGCCATATGGAGATATGGACATATGACTAATAAGGAAGTATGGAAGAATGAGACATGTTGCGCCGATCCCAAATAAATTGGTATAAGGGCAGGAGAAAAATCATGATGAGTCTAAGAGTACTCACCACAGTACTCATCAGTAATCACCACATTCCCATTTTGCGGTCTGTGTGCTAAGCTACATTTCCAAGGTCCGATTTATCATCCTAAAGATTAGGTATGCATAAAGAAGACTGGGTATAATTGTGTTTTATTCATCCAAGCAGCATCCAAACAAAAACAGGTATAGCTTGAAGATGTACCTCACGTCTTCAAGGACCATGGAACCGGTCCCGCCCGCCTTGGCTAAAAATATCTTAAGTATAAACTTTTTGTTTTATTTCCATACAAGTAGTCGCAAGTAAGTTCCGCTCGTTGACTCTGGCTCCATAATAATATAAGATCAAAGAATTTAAGAGCTTGGTACACCTTGATTAATTTAAATATTTTGCAATGATCTGTCTATTGTAAATTTTTGACAGATTTGCCATACAAAATCTATGAAAACTCACAATGACACAATCATTGTAATTTTTGTAAATTAGACTAAGGCCCCAGTCAGAAGAGGCCTGTGTCCTAATAGTGAGTACAATATAAGCTGATTATGGAGGCCCCAGTTAGGGTTCTGCAATCGAAACATATTTTGGTTTATTTCCGGTAAATTCCGTGACCAAAAGGATTGCTTTTTCTTTGGTCAAAGATAAGTAGAATCCTCTAACGCGGTCATACTGCCAGTCTACTGGTCATGCTGGAATATTTTGTTGATCTCTTTTAGCTTGCACAAGATTTACGGAAGATTCGTGGTTATTCTACTTATCCCCATTGCCAATCCCCATCAAAAGTATATGGCGAGTTAAAAGCGAACAGCACAATATTCCTCCGTTACGTTCATTGATATTTTTTTTTTTTTCGATTTCCCCGTTGGTATCGTGGTTGCAAGCGCGACTGCTGAGCGTGGGGTCCTGGGTTCGATTCCCGGGTCGGACAAAGTGTTATTGGGTTTTCCATTAGGAATTTCTTAACAGTCCGGAGTTTGGAAGTTGGCGGATTAATACCCCCGTGTCTCGGAAAGCACGTAAAGCTGTTGGTCCTGCGCCTGAACTCTCCCCGGTCGTGTCGGATTGCCGTCCCATCGGACTATGATAGTAAAGGAACAGAGAGGGCACCTGTGCATAAATTACTTATAGGGTAACACAAGATGCACCATTTACGGTTTTACATACAACTAGAAAATATATAGGTACTCCTCTATTGAAAAGAAAAAAACAACGAGAAATTAACATACAATACAGAAACAACCATTCAAAGACCAAAAATATCAGGATTTCCCGAATGTCCCATTGAATTGAAACGGTCACAAATGCCCACATGGAATGTTACGTAATTTGCCTACGAACAAAGCAAACTTGTCATTAATGAATCATCGCTTACAATCAGGTTGTTCCAATGACTCACAAATTATCTTGTCTCAGCACGAACCTTCTAATATAAACGATCCTTAAAGTACATAGTACCGCATATCATCATTTCAGCCGAAAGACGTCCACTGCTGGACATAGGCCTCCCCCAAAGGGGGGGGGGGGGAGGGGGGTTGCCATAATCGCCACGCTTGGCAGGCGGATTGGCGATCGCAGTATAGTATGGTGGTGGAATGCATAGAGAACGCTGCTGCCCATTCTCCGGTACGATCCGTAGTCGCCTTTTACGACACCCACGGGAAGTATGGGGACGGGAAGTATGGTACCGCATATAGTGCATACTAAAATAGGTATGAAGGGCGTCATTGGTTTATTTGATAAGCCTAGATCAGGATTTTTCGATAGCGAACTGAATCAATCAAATTGCAAGGTTTGTGTTTTTTTAATAAGGTACGGACAGCTACACAACAATCTATTCATAACCAGTATAAGCTGACTTCTGATTGTACGAAAAACCTATACAATGCGAGGTCAGCTAAAATTGGAGATGTATAGCTTGAGGTTGCCGTGTCCACGTACAAATCGTTTTGTTTTTTTTTTTCAAGACATTCTAAATCCATACTAATATTACAAATTCGAAAGTAACTCTGTCTGCCTGTCTGTCTGTATGTTACCTTTTCACGTCTAAGCCACTGAACGGATTTCGATAAAATTTGACAGAAAGATAGATTGCATCCCGAGAAAGGACATAGGATAGTTTTAATCCCGATATTCCCACGGGACCGACACTTATGCGGGTGAAAACGCGGGGCGCTGCTAGTAATATTATAAATTCGAATGTAACTCTGTCTGTCTGTATGTTACCTTTTTACGCCTAAACCACTCAACGGATTTCGATTAAATTTGGCAAAGAGATAGATTGCATCCCGGGGAAGGATATAGTTTTTATCTGCATATTCCCACGAGATCGACACTTATGCGGGTAAAACCACGGGGCGCTGCTAGTGTTACTATAACGTTGGGGTGCCAGGGCAGAAAACCTCCACGTGTGCCTGGGGACTGGGGTTCCTTTCTGGATACGTCCGGGGGGAAGACCAGTGTTCGGGCCGGTGCATCCTGGGGTGCGGGCAGCGATTTCCCATTGGGATTATTTCCCAGTGGGATTTCGCTGTCCGCATGCTAATGTTCTGCCAAGAGGATCGCCCCACACAGGATCGCTCTGAGTAGCAGAGCGACAATTGTGGGGGGTCATAGTGGGCCCGGTGTGCACTTACCCTGCCGCCGGGCAGGCAAGAGGGGCAACCCTCCTGCCACCGCTAATCTCGTAGCCCTGGAGACAGTTAAGGTCATGTCTCTGGCTGTTGAAGGGGGTCGAGGGTCTTGGCTTAATCGCCCGGACCGCGAGGAAGATTAACCTCTATAAAAAATTCCCCAAACCTCCAAGCGGCGGCGCACCGTGAGGGAGGTTGTAAGCTTGGCTAATGGGTAGCTTGATTTAGTCGCTAGTGCGAACCATTTATTATTTGAGCCAGTACAACAATATATATACTCGTGGGAACAAAAATGGAAGAATTTAAAACACAAAACAAAACAGAAGAGAGGAGGAGCGATGCGGGGTCGGAGTCCGACGCCGCGTCTCTAGGCGCGAGCACGGGAGGCTCAGGGAGCCCCTGTCGTGCCAAGGAGGTGGCCGCTGCGAAGAAGTACAGCAAGCGGCCAAGGTCAGAGGACAGCCAGGGGTCGTCCTCCGACGGAGAGCTGGCCTCGGCTCGGAAGATCCCCACCAGTAGACGGGGTGGGGTCCGAGAGCGAGGCAAGGGCAGGGGCCTCACTGCCCGTGAGGCGGCGGAGAGAGCGGAGGAGTCCGCAAAGGAGGAGGGGACCGGTCGCGCGGTCACTTCGGGTTCCTCTAGCGACGAGGCGGGGGAGGGTAGCGGCCTTGAACCCGAGGCGGACTGCAAGCGCAGGTTTGCGGCGGTCGTGGAGGCCGCGATCCGAGACGTGGCATTGAAGAAGCTCCAAGCTTCGAAGAACAAGGCCGTAGTCTCGGCGACGGCCTCCATCATGGCGGCAGCGGAGGCGGCCAACTACACCGGCCCCTCGGCCGGCGAGGTGGCTGAACTGCGGGCGGAGGCTGCCCGCCTGACGGCTGCCATGGAGCATCTCCAAAAGGAGAATGGGAGGCTCCGGGCAGACCTGGCCGGCCTGCGGGTCACCGGGGGCGCGCAGGCGAAGACGCCGAGCCAGCCCGTACTGGTAGAGAACCAGGTCCTCAGCCTGGTTCGACAGGAGCTGGCGGCCTTCCAGGCGCGGTTCTCCGTCCTGGAGGGCATAGTACTGCGCCCCCCTCTGGCGGGCGGGACGGCCCCAGGGCCGAAGGCGGCCTGATACGCGGCCGCTACGGCAGCTGCCGCCCCTAAACCCGGGCCGTCCGGCCGGGCCCAGGCGCCGGCTAAGCCGGCGTCGGCCAAACCGGCGTCGGCCAAACCGGCGCCGGCCAAATCGGCGCCGGCCAAACCGGCGTCGGCCAAACCGGCGTCGGCCAAACCGGCGTCGGCCAAACCGGCGCCGGCCAAATCGGCGCCGGCCAAACCGGCGTCGGCCAAACCGGCGTCGGCCAAACCGGTGTCGGCTGGAGGAGCCCCGGCGCAGGCCCGGAAGAGGGGCAGGCCGGCACGGGAGGCGAAGGCCCCAGAGTCAACGCCCCGCCCCCAAAACCCTCCAACTTCTCCCACGACCGACGCCGAATGGCAGGTGGTCGGGGAGAAGAAGAAGGCGGCCAAGGCGGCCAGAAAGAAGGCCAGGCGCCGCAAGGAGCGAGCCGTCGCGGCTAGGCTTCGCGCCCCAAAGACCGCGGCTGTAGTTATAACGCTACAGCCGGACGCGGTCAAGAGGGGCGTGACGTACCGCGACGTGCTCGCCAAAGCGAGAGAGACGGTGGACCTCCAGGAGCTGGGGATCACCGGGGGCCTCCGGCATAGGGTGACCGCCACTGGCGCCCGCATGTTGGATATCCCCGGTGCGACGAGTGGCCCCACCGCTGACGCCCTAGCTGAGAAGCTAAGGGCGTCCCTCAATGCGGATGAGGCTCGAGTCTCCAGGCCCGTCAAGTGCGCAGACATGCGCATCTTGGGCCTGGATGACTCCGTAACGGAGGGAGAGGTGGTTGCCGCCGTTGTCAGGACGGGCGGGTGTCTGGCCGACCAGGTGAAGGCGGGCACCATACGTCCTGACTTCACGGGTATGCGTACCGTAACGGTAAGCTGCCCCGTGACGGCGGCCAGAATGATCGTGGAGGGCCGAAGGCTCCTGGTGGGCTGGGTTTCAGCGCAGGTCAAACTGCTGGAACCCAAGCCTCTGAGGTGCTTCCGATGCCTTGTGGGTCACCATGTTGGCGTCCAATGCACCTCGGAGGTAGACCGCAGCTCACTATGCTTCCGCTGCGGTCAGCCCGGACACAAGGCCGGCTCCTGCAACGCCGCGCCGCACTGCATCGCATGTGCGGCCGCTGGCAAGCCGGCCGATCACCGGGCGGGGAGCAAGTCCTGCGCTCCACCCGCCGGGACCAGGAGGAAAGGCAGGCCCTCCGCCGCCGTCACCACCACCACCGTCGCCGCCGCCGCTGCCGCCGCCACCAACGCCGCTACTGCCGCCGCCACCACCGCCGCCGCCGCCGCCGCCACCACCGCCGCCGCCGCTGCCGCTGCCGCCATCGTCGAGGGGCCCTCACAAGGGGCCCGGGAGGGGGCTGAAATGGAGGAGTAATGGCTCCTCTACGCCTCCTCCAGGCGAACATCAACCACTGCGCCTCTGCTCAGGATCTGTTGCTCCAGAGCATGGCGCAGTGGTCGATCAACATCGCCGTGGTCGCTGAGCCGTACTTTGTCCCGCCCAGGGATTACTGGGTGGAGGACCTGAGCGGCTCAGTGACCCTAATTTCGTCGGCCGCCGCCGGTACACCGTCCCTCGAGGCTGTCAAGAGGGGACGGGGTTGCGTGGCAGCACGCTTCGGGGAGATTGTTGTGGTGGGGGTATACTTCTCCCCGAACCGAACTCTCGCCGAGTTCCACAACTCCCTTGCGGAGTTGAGAGTCGTCGTCGTCGGGTTCCGTTCCCTCCCCGTGCTCGTCCTCGGGGACTTCAATGCCAAGAATGTGGCTTGGGGTTCCCGGTATACGGACACACGGGGCAGGATGGTGGAGGACTGGGCTCTGGAGACAGGCCTGGTCGTCCTAAACCGGGGTTCTGTCCCAACGTGTGTGCGGATGCGGGGTGAATCAGTGGTGGACATTTCGTTCGCCAGCCCCGCTCTGTTGCCGCACGTCGTTGACTGGCGCGTCATGGAGGGGGTGGAGACCTACTCCGACCACCGGTACATCCGGTTCGACGTCTCCGCCCAGACCTCGAGCGCGCCGGTCCGACAGGCCCCGAGTGGTCCGCGGTGGGCGCTGAAGCAGCTGGACCGGGAGCTTCTCCTGGAAGCCTCGATCGTGCAGGCCTGGGTGTCACCACCGGACAGGCCTCCGGGAGGCCATGTCCGAAATATGTGACGTGGCAATGCCCCGGGTCCAGCCAGGACGCGCCTGGAGCCAGGTGTACTGGTGGTCGCCGGAGCTGACGACCCTGCGCGAAGCGTGCGTCGCTGCGCGGCGCCGGTACGCCAGGCACCGCAGTCTCCGTATCCGCCCTCCGGATACGGAAGCCATTCAGGCGGAGCTGTACGAGGGGTACAGAGCGGCGAAAACCGCCCTCCGAGCGGAGATCCTGCGGGCCAGGGGACTGGCCCGCGAGGAGTCGCTGGAGACTCTGAACCGGGACCCGTGGGGACGCCCCTACAAAATGGTGCGGGATAAACTCCGCCCATGGGCGCCCCCGCTGACGCAGAGTCTCCGGCCCCAGCTCGTGGAGGACGTGGTGGGCGCTCTGTTCCCTTCACGAGGGGAATATACACCCCCGCCCATGGCTCCGCCTCCTGCGGTGCCCGATGCGGACCACACTGCCGACGACGACGACGACGATGCTCCGGAGGTGACCGAGGTAGAGTTGAGAGTGGCGGTACGTAGGCTGAATGCCAAAAATACCGCACCAGGACCCGACGGCATACCTGGGAAAGCCTGGGTTCTGGCCATGGAGGCTCTCGGGCCTCGACTGAGAGGGCTCCTAAGCGCATGTCTGGAGAGGGGCCAGTTTCCACTACGTTGGAAAACGGGGAAGCTGGTCCTCATTAAGAAGCCGGGGCGCCCTGCGGACTCTCCGTCCGCTTACCGGCCCATTGTGCTGCTCGACGAGGTGGGCAAGCTCTTTGAAAGAGTCATTGCAGACCGCCTCGTCGGGCAGCTGATGCGGGTGGGGCCGGACCTGGCGGAGGGCCAGTTCGGTTTCCGCAGGGGGCGCTCTACGGTTGACGCTGTCATGCGCGTACGAGCCCTCACGACGGGGGATGCTGTTGCCCGGGGTGGGGTCGTCTTGGCGGTGTCTCTAGATATTGCCAATGCCTTCAACACCCTGCCCTGGAGTTGCATCAGGGAGGCACTCCGGCATCACCGGATGCCGACCTACCTCTGTCGCATGGTCGAGGCCTATCTGTCGGACAGGGCCGTCATCTACCCCGGTCATCAGGGAGAGTGGAACCGGCGAGAGATGTCGTGCGGTGTCCCACAGGGATCGGTCCTGGGGCCGCCTCTGTGGAACATCGGGTACGACTGGGTGCTGCGCGCCGACCTCCCTAGCGGCGTCAGCGTAGTTTGCTACGCTGACGACACGCTCGTCCTGGCGCAGGGGAGGTCGCACCAGGCGGCGGCGGAACTAGCGACACGCGGGGTTGCGACAGTCGTTGAAAGGATCCGGCAACTGGGACTCGAGGTGGCCCTGCACAAGTCCGAGGCCATGTGTTTTCATGGCCCTCGGAACGCGCCACCGTCGGGTTCCCAAATAACGGTAGGAGGGGTTCACATCGGCGTCGAGTCGACGATGAAGTACCTGGGACTCGTCCTCGACAGCCGGTGGAATTTCGTGGAGCACTTCAGACGTTTGGCTCCCAGACTGGAGCGGGCCGGGGCTGCGTTGAAGCGGCTCCTGCCCAATCTAGGGGGTCCAAACGCCTCCTGCCGGAGGCTCTACGCGGGGGTCGTGCGGTCCATGGCCCTTTACGGGGCACCAGTGTGGGCGCGTTCACTGAGGCGGCGACCAGCCCGGCGGTTGAACGCGTCCCAGAGGGTCATGGCCGTCCGGCTAGTCCGGGGTTACCGCACGGTCTCCGGGGAGGCAGCGAGCCTCCTTGCCGGATTGCCGCCATGGGATCTTGAGGCCAAAGTCCTCGCTCACATATGGGAGTGGCGAGAGGAGGTAAAACGCCGGGGTGTAACTCCGCTGCCGCGACAAATCGCGGCGCAGCGGACAGAGCTCCGGCGGGATCTCATGGCGACATGGAGAGTGCGACTGTCGCAACCCAGTGCTGGGCACGCCACAATTGCGGCGATAAGTCCCCTCTTTGAGGAGTGGCTAGGGAGGCGCCATGGCGTCCTCACCTTCCGCCTAACGCAGGTCCTCACCGGGCACGGCTGCTTCGGGAGGTTCCTGTTCAGAATAGGACGGGAGGAAACGCCCGGGTGTCACCATTGTGTGGATCGCCCGGAGGACACGGTGGAGCATACGGTGGAGATCTGCCCAGCTTGGGCAGAGCACCGCCGTGTCCTCACGGAGGCGATCGGCGGCGGCGATCTCTCGCGTCCGGCCCTAGTCCGGGCCATGGTACGGAGCGAGAGTGCATGGGAGGCTGTCGCCTCCTTCTGCGAAGCAGTGATGCTCGCGAAGGAGGAGGCGGAGCGCGTGAGGGAGAGGCAATCCTTGCGCCCTCACGCCCCTAGCCGCCGCAGGAGACGCCCTGGGCGTCGGGAATCGATAGCCGATTCCCGGCCACCGTAGGCGCGGGCTTGCGGACGGCGAGCAATGGGCAGCTCGCCGTCCGGTAAGGACCAGGCCCGGGTCGACGGCGCGTTGTGTTCCACGCGCGCCTCAAGGAGATGTCAGCACCAACTGACGGGGTCCGCTAGGGCCGATGCCCGCCAGAGTCGCGGGTTGTTCGAAAGAGATACCGTGGCCCCTGGCACAGGCAACTGAAGGAACACGGGTGGGTTTTAGTCAGTAAGAGTCTGACACTCAGTTCCGCTCCGCCCAGAGCGGGAGGGGTCATTTGATGATTTCCCACCCAAAAAAAAAAAAAAAAAAAGTGTTACTATAACGTTGCATATTAAGTATATGTAAATCGGAAACATAACTTTGGAGTTTTGCTGCAAAGGGGTTAAGTCATCAACACAACTCTCTAAGACCAAGTAATTCCACTGAAAGACTACTTCATGAAATCTTGACATTTTACAATTACTTATTGACTTAACAAGTTGTATTACTGATCCTAATCATTATAATTCTGTAAATACATATTTGTTACGGCCGCGAATCATATTTTAATCAACGTACAACTTATTACTGACCAGCAAATTGCAAAAAACGTATGACAATTTGAATTTCGCGGGCTATCTTAGCGCTTCCCCGGCTACCTTAGCGCTTCCCCTCTTTTGAGGGAGCGATGCATACGCGACGCGTGCACGAAATAATCGCGCTCGTGTGAACGCGCCCTCAAGGTTACGAGGTACTACATTATGATTTTCAATGTTGTTATATGTTCGATATCTAAGAAAACAATTATTACACAGCTCATACATGATTTCTTGGGAAAGGGGGAATCCCCTTTCCCACCGTATTGCCATAAAAATGCAACTGATTATTACAGAATTTCTCGATCGTATTTTAATTTGATACCTACTATTTGTTTAGAGAGCACGAGTCGAATGATCAGGTAAAGCTACGCTTGCCGCGGTTGATCCGTGGATGGGTGACGATCTTGACATACCAAGAACCCTCCGTGCCTCGTAAAGCACATTAAGCCCTTGGTCCCGGATGTCGCTCGTGGATCTTTGACAGTCGTTACGGGTCATCAGAAGCCCGAAATTCTGACAACCAGTCTTACCAAGGGGTATCGTATTACCCAGTGACTGGGTTGTGGAGGTCAGATAGGCATTCGCTCCATGTAAAATATTGGTATTCAGCTGCATCCGGTCACACTGGTAGCCGATCCCAACATAGTTGGAAAAAGGCTAGGCAAATGATGATGACCAACTATTTGTTAAGCAGCCCACATCTTGAAAGGGTAAAACATAATTGTTTTATTCGTTGGGATTTATGCGCGTACTTATTTATAATATCGCTCACTTGCTACAAGGTCGACATATTTCAAAATTGATGATTTTTTGGTTAATAAAATTGTGTTGAAAAAATTGCGCTGAATTGAATTTTGATTTGAAATTCACAATGTGAAAATCTGCTCTCTCTCTCTTAATATAGAGCTTAGAGAAATTACGTTTTTTCAACACAACTTTATTGTTAAGTAAAAAATCATCAATTTTGAAATATGTCGACCTTTTAGCAAATGAGCGATATTGTAGATAACCTTTTTCGAATTTAAGTTTTGATAACTACTTAATAAAAAATTCGTTTATAAGGCAATATTTAGATATTTTACTACAATTAAATTAGTAGTCAAAATAAAAATATAAAAATTGAGTTTGGTAGATAAACACCTCAAATTTTAAAATATTTAACACTTTTTGTTATTTTCAATAAATTCTTACGCGTAGACGACGGTTTTGCGCATGACTTTATTGGGTTTTTTCAGCGTAGTCAACATTTTTTTACAAGTACTAATTCATTAAACTTAAAAAAAAAATCGTACACTTACTAATATACTATATGCGTAGTATTTAGGATTTTTTTTCAGATCGTTATTTGCTACCAGTTAGCTAAGAAAGCAATAGAAAAACTTGGTGTTTCGTGATTACGTAAAAACGTGTTAGTTTTTTTTTTTGGAATTTATATTAAGTAGTTATCAAAACTTAAATTCGTACACTTACTAGATAGATAGGTGATACATACTTGTGTATTTAAAAAAAAACTAGATAACTTAAGGATATTGAGAAATTTGCGCTGAAAAAAAACTGATTTTTCTGTTTTTAGTTCGCGAAATTGATAGGGACCGCGAAATTGAAAGGCTAACACAGACTAAGGCGGGCTGCGCCGCAACGCCACACAATGCAAAAATGCTCCATCATCACTTCCGTATATTTTCTATGGACCTACGAACATTACATGCGGATAGTACCTACCGCACTTGTTGTGGCTGTAAGGTAACGCCTTCATTAGATACCATATATTTTAAGGATCGTTCCACTTTGCCCCACCAATCTGCCCTACTGGTACACGATTTTCACAAATGATTTGCTGACAACCATTTAATCTCGCAATTCATTATTTACGTCGTCAGCGCCATTTGACGGGCTTAGATACTGTAGGTACTCCATTAGCTAGGTTCAGAGGTCACCTTTATCTTTCTTTGTTGTGTTATACATGTCGTGGATAGATGACGCTACGGTATAGTGAACAGCGCCATCTAACAATTTGTTTGGTAAACGAAGAATCATGTGATCGGAAACGCAAGCGAGCCCTACCGCTTGGACACGATCGTCGGTAGAGGGGATGCAGAGAGGACTGGTGGAGAGACCGAGTGTTGCGACAGTCTACAGTCGACCGCCCTCGAGCTCGGACAGTCTCGGCAAACGCTCAATACCAACGCACGTGTTTGTTTCCGACGCACGTGTGCGTTTCGGTTGTAAATAGCTAGTTTATTAAAGTTACTGTAAATTCAAATAATCTTTTCGTTCGAGTACCCACTGCAGTGCCCACACCTATCTAAACTATGTCGGATCGTGAAGAAGACCCGATGTATCGCATCTCGGCCACCCGGTGATGCGACATCAGAAGTGGGATACACTCGAGCTGAAAAAATTATAGAGAATTGAGCGTTGACGTCACGGTGCGACATTTCTTTGACTGAATTTCACCTGGATAAGGACATGGAGTGACTTTGAGAATCGAGCCAAGCAGCCTCGCAGCCGTCAGTGAAACCCTTCGTGTGCTGCAAGAGAGAAACCAGGACATATCGCGGCCCTGCACAAGCAGTAGCAGCCAAGCTGATGGTAGACAACGTGCTGGAAGTAGTGAAGGGCGAGTGGATGACGTTTATCTGCCCTCAGGCACGTTACAAAATAAAGGTGAGCTGTATTGTTTTGTTTACCATTCTGGTGCTGAATGCTCGTTAGTAAAAGCGAGTTGTGCAGCCAAATTAAGTGGCAATCGAGTTAATACAGTTGTTGTGTTGACGGGTATTGGTCAAACGCGTGTATTTAGCACAGAACAAATCATATGTAGCGTTGCGATTAGTGAGCAACAAATTGAGATTTTATTACATTTTTACCTGACATTTACTTGCAAAGTAATATTATGATAGAACAAAGGCAGCTATAACAACATTGGCGATTGAGTGTTAGTAAAAAATGAGTAGCAAAATCAGATACTAAGTTCAGATCATCTGAATTAGATCGGAAGTTCAGAGGTCCGCTTAAATTAGTTGATGTTTTGGATGGTGACCCCATACGTTAAAAGATTTAAATTCTAACCGTACTTACAAGTATGCTCACGGTCGCATACGAAAGATGCCTCTAAGTAGTGTTCCTAACGAGTTAAACGTAGAAGACGGTTAAGTCGCACTGTACGCACTTGTCGTAACTGCAACTCACTTGTGAGTTGTTCAGGGAACGATGGGCAGCTGGTGGTGCAGCGGGGACCAGGGTCTCAATGGAGACTATTGTTGTGTTGGTCTTGTAGTGACCTGGGAGTTGTGGACTCTATGTTAAGTGAAGTGTGTTGGTCGTATCACTTGAGGTGATGACGATATGCGTGGCATGAGTGTCACTAGCTGCTGCGGCAGCAGGGTCATGAGCGTTGTATGTGATCTAAATTGATATAGTTCGTGACCTGTCCCTGTTATTACTAAGGCTTAGAGGAATCTTTTGTTGTCGATGATTGCTATCGTTTTTACAAAATTAAGTAATGCGTTTTGATAACAATGTGTAAACAGAATTGGCCAAGTGGAACATGCACTGCTGTTGGTTTGTTTTTGTGGTTACAGGTTAACAAACACGGACGTGTACAAGCAGAATGGTAGTGTCGGAGAGCGCTGCACTCTGTGGATCTCCTGTATGAATAATCGCTGATCAAGGACGGTGTTTTCCGTGCAAGAAGCGTCGCGATTTCTGCCAAGGAGGCAGTGACAGCGAGTGAATGTCTGTACCATTAAGCCAGCAACAGATCTATTGTCTACCGAATCTGGTGAGTCGTTTTCATTTTGTTATGACTCGGGTACTGAGTGCTTCCCTTGTAAACAACAGCAAAAACAGTTACATTGAGAAGTAAAGCCCAGTCTAGTTTAAAATGCAATTTTTAAAGACGCTCACTATAGATTACGAATGATGCCAGGAGGTCATGTACCAGTCGGAGTAGATGGTGATCACAGTGGTGATGAGCAAGCCTAAGTAGTGGGAACCACACGAGTAGGGGTTCTCTATCGGCCGTAGTAAAGTGTGTAGTCACAGGGTGATGCACACGGATCCATGCGCTGGATGTGTGAGAGCAATGCGATTGCTAGTCGGCCAGAGAGCCGTGGCGTTAGAGTGGTTTACTCGTGTGTGGGTTTCCAGGTGTCTAAGGCTCTTAGTGAAAAGGATTATTGTTGTAATGTGGATAACGATGGTACATGACTCTGGTTGATGTTTTTTTTGGGTCAGTGGGTCGTCTTAGGGGCGTACTTACAAATACGCTCTATGACCGTGTTCGGAAGATGCCCGAGCGCCAAGTACCAATTGAGATTGTAGACGAAATGGATGATGAGCTGGCATCACTTTAGTTTGTGTACTCAGGTTCTCGGTTCATTGGGTCGGAGACCGTACCAGAGTATCGTGAGTACGTGGTGTACGCGGTAGCTCTGGGTAGTATGGTCGGGTCTAGCCTTGAATCCAAGACCGTAGAGTCAAGGATGACTCGGCATTCCTGCGGGAAGTGCGCATGTGACAAATGTGTTGGACCGTGAATGGGATACCTGAGGTTTTCTTTTCTTTGACTAACGTAGTGTGGAATCGTTGTACTTGGTCTCGGTAATCTCGAAACTAGATAGTTCAAATTCTTAGATTAGCCTAATTTTTGATTTCTAATTTGAATGCTTATTGCAAATTGATAAAACAGATTTTAAAGAGTCGAGTCCCTTTTAATGATCTCATCAGTCTTCATATGGGAGGTTGCGAAAAATGTCAGAAAATCAGAGTATTACTAACGAATTTAAGGAAAGTCAAGTAAAAGTCTTGTTGATGAAACAGAGTAGATTAAGTCGAGTGATAGTGGTAAATCTTAGGTCGGCTGGTCGGGACCGTACCAGTAGCCATTTCGTAGCCGTAGTCCGTTAGGAGTCGGTATCTGCGTTTAGTAGTCCGTGGATACGCGGTGCGCGGGTGTCTCTGGCGGAGGTCGGGTCTTGTAGAGACCATAGAGTCCGTGGGACTCGGAATTCAAAGGAATTCATAGAAACAAACGTGAGGTTTGTTGGGTTTGATGAAAAGCCACAGGCCACGAATAAGATTCCTGCTTTGTGTTTTGTAATGCTCTTAGGATGTTTTATTGGCTTAGTTGATTGTTTACTATGTGATCTTGAGATTTAGGAATCAAATAATGAGTAATGCTCTGAACTCTGCAATTTTTTTTTTAGTTTGTTCAAATTTTCATTGTGTTTTTTGCCTGTACCATATTTGGTCAGGAGTGACCGAGCTATGTGATACTTTGCGGGTATGTTGGTTGACAGATTAACACACGAGAACGAGTGCAAGCAGGATGACAGTTTCGGACTGCATCTGTTTTCGATGCGGCAACACCAGACATTTTGCTTCGAGATGTCCACGAAGCAATGATGAAGGCGCCAGTATGGCGAGGTGCTCAGACGGTTCCATGCCAGCGCCTGCAGCAGCGGCGAGTGGCGAGTGATAGGGTTCAAGTTTGCTATGTCAGCAATCCAAGCAGTGTACTGATGAATACTGGGTGAGTCACATCCATTTTATTACGACTCTGTCGCTCTATCATCAAAGATTGTGTTGCGTCAAAGTGTATTGGATTAGCTTAGTGACAACTGATGATGAGTTGACTGATATTCACTTAGATGAGATAGTAGACCACGTGACACAGGGTCTTAAAAAAATTCAATTACGATAACATTCGATTTGACTAAAGTAAAGTTAGTCTCTAAGTTTGCTTTTAATGATTGTTTTAAAGGCGCTTGACTGAGCGAACCTAAGAATACTCTCATGATTTTGTGAGGAGGGTACCCGATCACCAAGTTACTCGAGAATTAGATGTTATAGTTAAGGACAGTGGTAGTGAAACCACCTCTGATTAAGAATGGCTTGTACACTCAAACTCATAACTTAAGACCGCACCTCATGAGTAACATGTGGCGATAGGTCTATAAGAAATCGTTGGTGCGATTTCTGTCTGTGTTGGTGCACAGAGCGCTTCATGTGTTGTAGCACATATTGCGCTAGATATCTAAAGAGTCGTTGGTGCGATTCTTTTCTGTGTTGGTGCACAGAGCCCCTCATGTGTTGTAGCATATGTGGCGGCAGATGTCTGAAGAGTCGTTGGTGCGATTCTTTTCTGTGTTGGTGCACAGAGCCCCTCATGTGTTGTAGCATATGTGGCGGCAGATGTCTAAAGAGTCGTTGGTGCGATTCTGACCTGTGTTGGTGCACAGTTTGCAATAAAAGTTTCATGAGTTGAGTATACATTGCCTATGAATTTTATTTCGGTAAATTTTAACTGATTTGTCAAAACAATTGTGATGGTTTAACTTGTTGATCGGTCGAGTCCTGTCTGTGTTGGTGCACAGAGTGCTTCATGTGTTGTAGCACATATTGCGTTAGATTTTTGAGAATCGTTGGTGCGATTCTTGTCGGTGTTGGTGCACAGACCGCTTCATGTTCTAGTATTCTTTTTCTGAGAATCAATGGGTCGATTCTAGTCTGTGTTGATGCACAGAGCACCTCATGTGTAGGAAGCACATGTCGTGACTAGTCTCAACCGCACCTTATGTGCAGTAGCAAATGTGACAACTGATCTGGTAAGAATCATTGGTGTGATTCTGGACTGTGTTTTTGCACAGATTTTGGTAAATAGTAACTGATTCGTTACAATTTTGATTTTCTTTGGTTCAACTTAATGATCGAACCTTTTCTAATGAATAATGTTATAAGGGGTGTGAAACCTTGACAACAAGGCATTGTAAATAAAATTAAGACTAGAGAAATTAAAGTAACAATGAGATACAGTTACCTTAGTAATTAGGTATTGGCAGGATAGGCCGAGTTACCTTAGTTATTAGGTATTGGCAGGATAGCCGAGCTTGTTTACTCTGTGAGTATTTTTGGTCCGCAGGTACTACACCCGAGGACGGGTGCTAGTCAGGGATGGCCGTGTCGTGGATAGATGACGCTACGGTATAGTGAACAGCGCCATCTAACAATTTGTTTGGTAAACGAAGAATCATGTGATCGGAAACGCAAGCGAGCCCTACCGCTTGGACACGATCGTCGGTAGAGGGGATGCAGAGAGGACTGGTGGAGAGACCGAGTGTTGCGACAGTCTACAGTCGACCGCCCTCGAGCTCGGACAGTCTCGGCAAACGCTCAATACCAACGCACGTGTTTGTTTCCGACGCACGTGTGCGTTTCGGTTGTAAATAGCTAGTTTATTAAAGTTACTGTAAATTCAAATAATCTTTTCGTTCGAGTACCCACTGCAGTGCCCACACCTATCTAAACTATGTCGGATCGTGAAGAAGACCCGATGTATCGCATCTCGGCCACCCGGTGATGCGACATACATATATCGTCGACATCATGTATTGGTTCCAACGTTGGCCCCAAAGCCACGCGTCCATGTGGATCAAGAAACTAGTATTTTTCAAGTTTGGGCACATACTAAATTATCTCCATACACACGTTGGACGAGTGGTGTCTGGGCCAACGTTGTAACAAACGTATGGAGCCAACACGTGGAGATTGCCTTTCCAGTGGTCATTACGAAGTTCTCGCGTCAACAATCATGAAGTTTTTATTTATTATATTGTTAATAATTGGATTATTAATTCAAATCAGTGAATCAAAACATCCAGGAAACTTCACAGAAATTCGTACTATCACACACAGTCTTATGACAGCTTCACGCATGAAATCATATTATAATCGTGGCAATATTTATTAGGTAAGTCGCTTATTTATTACAAGTACATCCTTCACCGTTTTGAGAAACCGGCATGTCCTGGAACCAAAAAATCTAAGACATGTACCAACCCCCACCGGGCTCGCGTGGTTATTGATATTACGGCCCACTCCATCTCACCGACAGGAGGCATGTATCCCAGGAGTGGGAACATTATAGACTGATTATGGTGACTTATACATGACATAAATTATTTTTAGGTATGTATTTAATCAAACCTCAAATAATTCCCATCTTGATTTTCTTAAGATATTATTGAACACTCTTACTTATAAAATGATTTCGCCTCTTTCTATGCACCTCAAATAATTCGAATGCTTCGATCCTAAAAATACTAAATCTGCGACCAACTTGCATGTAAACTTGGCTGGCCGCTGCCGGTGCTACCCATGGTCCAAAATAAAAAAACATCCTGTTTTTTATTTAGGACTATGGGGGCGGCTCGGCAAAATTTGTTTAAAAAAAATGTGTATCATTAGAAGCCCAGAAAGTTTTTAGAGGTTCATTAATTTTAAAAAGCGTAAATCGTTCCAAGGTCAATAAGTTTTTAGAGAATCAGGAGTATGTAAGGATTGTAGCGGTATCGACAACGCCACATGCGAACAACGCGTCATACTGACGTCACGCAAATCCTGCATCGCGCAAGCAGAGTTTACCGCGCAACTAGCATAGATATAACGGCCCGACATGAATCATCGGGCAGTTGCCCGCCAGACACAACACCCGTCTTGTCGGAGGATCCTCCCTTTTCTATAGAATATGAATGAACCTTACACCCTGTTCCTCATACCTCTATAAGATCATGTAAGGAGAGGTATGTAAGGATCGTAGCAGGTTGCATTCTATAGTTTCTACCTACCCATGGGACGAAAGTGTGACTTTATGTAGGTATGTATGCTTCATAGGTTTCAAAAATTCATCTGCTCAGCAATGAAGTGAAATGAATTGCGATCACTTGTCATTTGACGTGCTTTACCCCACAAGATTTGTGTATAGGATATGGGTTCAAGCGACAAGTTTTGATCAAACATGATCAAAACACCGTTTTCATCACAACCCAGCGACATTATAAATATACAGGGTAGCAGGGTCTGGCCTGTTACCTTGGATGTTATTCATAATTTGGAGCCATGGATTCAATACATAATTCTGGACCCCCTTTTTTTTGGGGAAATTAAAAAATAATTTCTCCCGCTCTGGGCGGAGCGGGAGGGCGTGTCAGACTTTTCCTGACTAAAACCCACCCGTGTTCTTTCAGTTGCCTGTGCCACGGGGCCACGGTATCTCTTTCAAACAACCCGCGACCCTAGCAGGCATCGGCCCTAGCAGACTAGAGAAAAAAAAATCCTATTCCATACATTTTGACCGCGTAGGTATTGCACTTTTCTATTACACAGACTATTTTCATTTTGATAACCTACGAACACAGAGAGGAGGCCCGTATCCGAGCAGTGGGACCATTATAGGCTGATTATATTATGTATCATCGTCATCATCATTTCAGCCGAAAGACGTCCACTGCTGGACATATGCCTCCCACAAGCACCTCCACTTCAACCGGTTCTGTTCTCTCTCTAACGGGTTCCTGCAGACGGACCACCTTGTGGGAGGTCTTCCAACGCTACGTCTTCCGGTACGCGGTCGCCACTCCAGAATCTTTCGGCCCCATCGGCCATCTGTTCTGCGAGCGTTATGTAAGTATGTATTTATGTAACCTACGAACAATTTCTACTCTAGGGGTCTAGCTAGATAAGTGCTAAATTCATAGTTACAGTTTGCGCGGCCATGTTCCTGCCACCCTGTATATATTCTTATCATGTCATGATAAGTATGCAAGTAAAGGCCAGACTTCACTCAGTGATAGCTAAACAGTTGCATTTATTGGAGATGTCTCTGTTTATTGTCATATTAATAATAAGTATAAGTCTCGTTATTTCCATCACTTCATCGGATTAAAGTGAGGAGAATACATCGAAGAACTAGGACTATAAACCCGTAATAGATGGCGCAAATTGGCGATGAGGTCGAAACTTGAGGTAGGTATATAATTTATATTAAATCTCATCATCATCTGCCTAGCCTTTTTCCAACTATGTAGGGGTCGGCTTCCAGTCTAACTGAATGCAATTTATATTAAATCTATGTCAAGAAATTTTGTATCCTTATTACGTAGAGACGATATTTGACATGTATGTAAAGGAAATTTAAATAGGTACACACATATTCGCTCAAGCTCATCGCATTCGCATAATCTTGTTGCATATCCATTAAAATAGTTATCTTTGCGATTCATAATTATGGAGTGCCAGTCATGAATGGTAATAAAGCCATCTTCCGCGGATCATCATATAATGTGTGCGGGTGTATAGGTCTCGAAAACCGATCTCGTTTCAAAGTGAGCGACCTCTTACCTACTTAACAATTTATGTTAATACAACACTTCAGTAGAATGTTAAAATTGAAATAAATTAAAAACACAACATCCATTCCAGTTTTAACACTCGACCAGTTCTTTCGTGTTGGCAACTTAAAAATAATTGAAAAATGATTAAAAATTATTTCATGTTATTAGTGTTGTCTGCTGCTATATGTTTTGTCAATGGTTGGAGAGTGTTTCCTTTGCCGGATGCTCCTGCGTCTGTACAGATAAAGCCTACTCCAGTGTTGCCACGGTTGCCGATAGCGTCTTCAAAAGACGTTTTCTATACAAATAATCTCGTGAAGCCTACTCGTGTTCTACCGCGGTTTCCAGTAACGTATACAACAGCCAATTTTCCAAATAAGTTTAATGTGTTATCCACGAGTGTCAGACCTGTATTATCTACACAAGATGTCAGCGTGCCAGCATCAGATCTGCTTCCACCCAAGGTACTTATTTCCCATCGGCAAGAATGACGAGCTTTCATACGAACTTTAGTCCCATAATTAACTCCTTTAGGAGATAAATTTTCTAAAGTCCTTCCTTAGTTACACCTTTGTTATATATGGAACTCTTGAGCTCATTTTCAAGCTTCTATATTCAGTGGTTTAGCCCGTGCGTTGTCTGTCAGTGAATGTTTATTAATTAGATAATCAGGTGTTTATATATCACATGTATCATTAGGTTTTTTTTCTTCACTTTTGAACGCGCTGTGTGCAGCATTGCTAAAGGTCAATATTCTTAAATAATTTGCACTTACAGACGTACCGTGTATTACTTTTTAGGGTATTACGCCATTTAGAAGGGGAGATGCACGGGTCAAAACAAATCCACTAAAGTAGAGAAAGTATGTAATTTTATGAATATTGCTCAATATCTTCTTGCCTTGAGATTACTGAACAAAATATTGACTGTTTGTACAATTAGTTTGCGCAATATTTATATTGCTCAATATGATTAGATCAGCCCTTGCACTCAAACGATCCATTCATTATTTTCACGCAAAAACATTGACGGTTCATAAGCTTCAATGTTTTCACGTGAGCAAGTCCATTGCGCATTTAAAATATGGTGCAGTTAAAAGGTAAAAGTTATGGTGGTTAAAAGTTTTGTTCAATCATTGCGCAACCTCAATATTCGTGTTGATTTGCTTGATTCGTTTTCTTCTCTACTGATCATTATTTCTCCTCTACCGATCATCATTTCTCTTGACAAAGTTTATTCTGTTTATATGTATGTATGTATTTTATTATTATTTTCGTGTTATCTATCCGTTATGTTGCACCTGCCACGTTTTCTCTCTGCATCACCCTAAGGTTGACTCGTAGAAAATGCCTCAGGCATTATGTCTGCCTTTGTACGGTATTATTTTTCTTGTACAAAAAGTTTTAATAAATAAACAATTAAAAATATTAACCCTAAACGGTATAAAACCTTGCGCAATTCATGATATTGTGCAATATAATTGATCGTTTAGGGCCTATCTAAGAGGCGTACTTACTTATAATTAACATAGATACATCTGTTATACCTATGTTTGTGACCATCACGACCTTTACTGATATTAATCACACGTACACGGAGACGTATGAACTAGCAGCTATTATTAGACTGAGCATATTCATTTTCTTTAGTACCATACAGTAGATATTATAATATAGATCGTCAACGTCCACCTGTCCAAGCCAACAGCTAAGCTAAAGCATCTCTTGAAAATAATTTATATTACCTAGAAAATATCAGAAAGTAGGTACTTGGGCATCCTTCCACGGCTATTAAATTTTACAAGAACTGGTTTGGAACGGTTTTGGGGGAAATCGCCACTATCACCACTCTTAGTAGGTAATTGGATAACATAGTTGAGGACTTGAGGATCACAGCAACTTGGTCTTCATGAGGGAATATGGAAAGATCTTGCTGATAATATCTTTTAAAATCTGATTTCGTTTTATTAATTTCATCTTCGTCTCCATCTTTACAGACTGGTTACTGGTACCTTAATATTTTTAATAAAAAAAAAACACAATCATTAGGAAACTAATTTATGTTAAAACATCTTCAAAGTCATCCATCAAGTTTTATGTGTATAAATCTCGGAAACTAAAAATGATAGGTTAATGCAATAAATTGTATTTAATAGACAATGTAATACTCCTTAAATGAAAGTAAAAAAAATATAAGTCACCATACATTTTATTAACACAAAATTACATAAAGAAAAAAACTGCTGATCTCTCCTTAAAACAAAAATAGGAAACATGAAATTTTTGAACTTTATTACGATTTTCTTGAATTTTAATACTTCGTATTGCCTCCTCGTGCTTCCATTACTGCGTTTACGCGGTTTGGCATGCTGCACACCAAGTTCCTTATACGATTTTGGATATTCTCCCATTCCTCTGTGAGAGCAATTTTGAGCTCACGAAGCGTGATTGGGGGAGGGTTTCGTTGTTTTACGCATCTGCCTAGCTCGTCCCAAGCATGCTCGATCGGGTTGATATCCGGGCTGCGCGCTGGCCACTCCATACGAGTAATGTTCATCTCTTGAAGGTAGTCATTCACAATCCTACCTGTATGAGGTCGGGCATTGTCATGCATAAATATAGCATCCTCACCTAAATTGACCATAAATGGACCAACGTGATCATTGAGGATTTCTTCCACATATCTTACGCTAGTTAAAGAGCCGTTTTCTATGATCACCAGCTCTGTGCGACTTTCAGAAGAAATTCCGGCCCACACAAGTACAGACCCACCACCGTAGGCTACTTTTTCTTCGATGCATGCTTGCTTGAATCTTTCCCCTGGTCTTCGATACACTCTGTGTCTTCCATCGTGCTTGTAGAGCATAAATTTTGATTCGTCGGAGAACGTAACTTTTGACCAATCTTCAATACTCCAATTTACGTGGCTCTGGGCATATCTTAGTCTTGAAATACGATGCCCACGCTCCAGTTTAGGGCCGTTTGCAGGTCTAAGGGGTTTTAAGTTAGATTCAGCAAGCCGACGTCTTACTGTCCATGCACTTGGGTTACTTCCTCCGAGGCGTCGAAACTGATTTGTGAGTTCAGTTCCTGTGAGAAAGCGATTTCGAAGCATGGTGTTCACCAAGTATCGGTCTTCTCGTGCTGTGGTACACCTGGTTCTGCCCGTTCCTGGTCTGCGTAGGTTAGAACCAGTTTCTTCGTAACGTCGGAGAACTCTTTGTACTGTTGACAACGACACACCGACAGTCCTGGCTGTATCGCGCTGACTCCGGCCGGTTTCCAGCATTGTAAGTATTCTGGTGCATTCTTCAGGCGTAAGCGACATAATTTCAGCTTGAATAATGAACATAGAGCACTATCAACATGGTTTATGTACCCACATAAATGACAGATTACAAACAAAAGCAAAACCAAATGCTGTAATTTCGTAGTTCCATCTTCGAAAGTGGCCCTTTTTCAAATTTGATTTTTTTATGATATAACTTTACAATAACTAAGAAGTTTTAATACCTTCATTCAAGGAGTATTACATTGTCTATTAAATACAATTTATTGCATTAACCTAGCATTTTTAGTTTCCGAGATTTTTAGGATTCTTTAAGTGACCCGGATTCATTGCTCTCGAGTGTATACTAATGTATTTACCTGGTCCTTCCTCAAAGAGTCGTCACAAAGTTGGTTTTGACTAAACTCTGATTTTTAATTCGCTAAACTAAAATCACAGCTGCGATCGATCTTTTTTATCAAAATTACATTATTTAGTAAATTTTAAGCTGTCGTTTTGGTCTAGCAAATTATAAAAAAAAAAAACAGAGTATAACTCAAAAAAGGTTTTTCTTTCTTTCAATTATTTGTTATTATTTTTGTGAATGTATATATTATGTTTGGCATTTCCGTTTGTAGATACTCCCATATGCAATCATATCTATAGCATGATTCAAATGATTATTTTCTTTAATGTGTTATCGGCTCAAATATTGCAATGATCCAAAGACTGCAATAATTAGTAGGCACACATATATTTGTAAGATCCAATTGGTGATGAAATGGGACTATTTCATCACCAATTGAATCGTCTATCTATATAGATATTATTACGATGTTTTAAATCTCTAGTATCTAGAATGACATCAACTTTGCATCTAATAAACAACTAATATAATCTCCTTGTTTGCATTCAAATGCATCAGTCGCAATCATCTGCTCCACATTTGGTTCCGTGACCCTGTGTAATGCCTGTTTCTAACCAAATGCTCGTTGATGTTTCCTCACATATAACGCAATGGATAGCTAAATCCTTATATGGCGAGACGAATGTTGTTCCAAATGATTATAATATTCTGCGACCGCTCATAAAGTCGAGAGTTATTAGGCAATTATTTTTGAGGGTTGTCACTGCCAATTAAACGTACCATGGTATTAATGAAAATATGTATTTGTGATGAATGACTCTTAATGAATTACCAATTAATCTGCGACATTGTTCACCTTTAACTCGTGAATTCATTATTTTGCATCCAATTGATACAATATTCTATACAGCTAAACATGTGGACATTATATCAATACCAGACTGTAACATTTTTATACCATGTTTAAGGCAAATAAAGACTTATTTTATCTATCTTATTTTGAAGTTGGAAGTGTAATAGAAAAATAGTTAAGTATTTGGGTAGCGAGACACATGAGCAAAAAGCTATTAATTATCATATGGCTGCTCGATGAATGCTACAATTTGGCACGCCCCGACGTGTCACAGTAAAGTTGAATAAAATGCGGTAAAATGTCGAAGGACGTCAAATGTCCTTTATCGTGTCACCATAATGCCGCGAACAACACATACAATCGCAACGCGTTTCCCCGAAAACTTTCGCCTAATAAGTAAATCCTTATTTCCATAAGTTACTACCGTTTCTTGCCCGTTCTTCTGCATAAGTACTGTAGAGGTCTAGATATAATTAAAAAGCTTTGACTTGAATAAAATATATTCACGACTTTACATTATCATGTTATGTCTAGCACCACTGCTTCTACCTAAACCAAAAATACCATATTAGAATATTTGACACATGCTTGAACGTTCCATTCGAACGTTCAAGCATGTGTCAAATATCAACACACCGGCAATTATAACCAGCCTGTACTGCTAAAGATAGGGCTAAACAGTACCTACTACGCTTAGGTATGGGCAACTAGCTTTATCTTTCTTTCTGACTGACTGACCTCTTGACAATTCAAAAGTGCCTGTAGGTTTATCACACTAATATTATAAAGGCGAAAGTTTGTGAGTGTGTGTGTTACTTCTTCACGCACACACGTCTGGACAGATTTGGATGAAATTTGGCACACAGATAGTTTATAACCAGGATTAACACATAGGCTACTTTTTATCCCGGTACGAGTATTCCCACGGGATCGACACTTACGCGGGTGAAACCGCGGCGTGCAGCTAGTTTGAAATAAATGCTGGTACTGTTAGCCTGTATCATCCCACTGCTGGGCAAAGGCCTTTTACCATGACTTTCAGCTCTTTTGATCCAGCAGTTCAACATCATTCATGGCATTATTTTCGTAGCTGAGCAGACAATGTTTCGAACATATGAAGCAATGGATTAGCAATATCCTTCAAAAGATTCAGATTGTGATTTATAGTGTATTACACAATTATTATGGTGCAGGGCTAAAGTAATCAGTACATTAAAAAAAAAAAGGCTGATGTGCAGAAAACATGCCGTCCATGTCCACAAAACGCCCGTGTGTTCTTCTGAAACAGCTCGTATCCGCAAGCTGGCTGACCATTAATGAACCATTTGACTTATGTCTGAGATTTAGCTTGGCCAGAGGCTAAGTATTGCCATCATCATCATCATTTCAGCCGAAATACGTCCACTGCTGGACATAGGCCTCCCCCAAAGGGGGGGGGGGGGTTTGCCGTAACCGCCACGCTTGGCAGGCGGGTTGGCGATCGCAGTATGGTATGGTGGTGGAATGCATAGAGAACGCTGCTGCCCGTTTTCCGGTACGACCCTTAGTCGCCTTTTACCCACGGGAAGTATAGGGTGGTGCTATTCTTTAAGTCCGGCACCACACAGACAACGTGGCAAAGCCGCCAGTCTCCTCTTGAATACATTACCAGTCGCCAGCGATGCTGAGGAATTTTTCGACGCCATATTTTGGTTTTTTAATAGTTTTAGTTAGGTTAGGATATTATAATTTTAATTTAATAGTTAGTTTATTATTTTATTTTTTTATTACTCACGATATTTATTTAGACAGGTAAAATAACAAAATTAAATTCTACCTTAGTTTATAGTACCTATAGTTAGTTTTTTAGCTTATAGTTTGTTAGTTTATTTGTTATTAGGAGTTTATCCAGTGTTTATATTTTTATCCTCCTAAGGGCTGATGTTTCAACAGTCAGATAACTTTTAAAGGAATAATAAATATGACAGTTGACGTACCTATTTCCTACACGAAAGCTGTCAAACCGCCATATTTATTCTCCAGTTAAAAGTTATCTGAGTATTGAAAAATCAGCCCTAAATAAATTACTACTCGTATGTCCTTTGACTTACATTTTTTTTCTTTTTTTTTTCAGACGGAGCACGTTAAATACTAGCAATGAACGACGTGACTGAAATCGTCGGGACCTACTACTTAAATGATTCAAGCAATAAATAACCCTATGAATACACAAAAACACATTCAATAAGAACTGCAGAAGAGTTTTCATGTTGGTTGAAAATATTTCCAAATAAAATTCTTGTTGGGAACAAGCTAAGCAATGGAATGCGTTTCAACAATTTTTTGGGTATTTGTCTGTTCGTTTGTAGGTCTGTTTATATTTTTGTGTATATGTTTGTGCACGCATCATTTTAAAAGTAATGGATAGATTTGTTTAAGATTATTATAATGATATGTTTTCGTCCCGAAAAATTATAAAGTATTCCCACGGGATCTGCATATGACCAAATCTCCAAATTAGCTGAAGGGATTATGGTCAAATCTACACAAATGTATTTATTCTTCTTTAAAGTGGTCGCCTAATTGAGCCATGTGGCGGCTAATAAGCAAATGCCAACAAGTTTTGCCGCCACATCGTTCCTTTAACATCTATTCTACCTACTAGCGGCTCTCTATAATAATGTTTAACATGTTTTGTAAATAACAAACAAAAAACAGTTGTTTCCCGACTTCAATGTAAACGGAACTCTTGGCACAGCTAGTTAGGTACCTATTAACATAATAATTAATGTGTTTTTTTGGCCAATTTAGGGAATTCCCCCGATCTTCATGAAAATTCTAGCATGATTGTCGATTACAGCATAAATGAATGTTTTTCATGACTAATGTATAGGTATTTATCTGACAAATTATATTGTACGTTTCAGTTATGTATGAGTGTATTATTATTGGTTTGTTTCCGCAGGGCTGTCACGTCTATTAATAGCTAATTGATTTAACAAGAAAAAAAGCAAACATACTCAGTGATTTTATCAATTCCTTTAAACCAGGTTCGCATGGGCGCGTTTTCCCGCGACTATTTTTTATCACGCGATGGATTTACAACGCACTGCTTAGCGCCGAGACACAAAATACAGATAGTACAGAAGGCAATCTACATACAAAGTGCACTCGAGCAACGCACACATAGACTCCGCTCACGGACACGTCATCTCGGGTTGGGAGTAGTGTGAGCGCGGGTGCCATACGCTTGAGACACGCGTCTGTGAAGTGCAAAACTGGAGCAACAAAAAAATGCCTATCTAAGCTCGATTTATATAATAGTTTCCTATTTTGAATCAGTATAAAGTGTATAAACGAAGTAACTTTTTGTAAGGTAAATTGACGCCACCAACTATTAAGTAAGTTGAAAACATGATTTTTCTTTGTGTAGATATTGTGTTGTTTTTAGTGTCATTTGATAGGTTTAGGTCTAAAACGGATAGGGCAAAATAAATTGTGTAAATAGGGTAATCCGTTTTGAAGTTATTAGGGATTTTCGATAGTGAAAATTGACAAATATAAAATTTTATGTTTTTGTTCTGTAAACTTGTTGTATTGTAATACTTACTATGTTTATTGTTTTGTTTTAATATTGTAGAATAAGCTCAACAATAAATCAAACAACTGGATACGAGTGCCACTACCACGATCGTTTGTTGTGCATAAGCCAAAGTTGACAATCCTAGCGCGACCGCCGAGCGTAGGTATGAAAAGTAAAGTACATACATGTGATTGCCTTCTGTACTATCTGTATTTTGTGGCCGAGACTTGAAAATCGAACGGTGTGTTTTTTTTGACGCGCTGCGATGCGGTCTGTTGGATTCACAACGCTCGGCTCAACACCCAGAGTTGAAAATCCAGTGCGCGATATTTTTACATCCGTGCGAACGTATTTACATTATCGACCACAACAAGTCGCCTATTTAGCAATAAAACTAAAATCATGTTGTTAAACAAAAACGGTACGTAATTAGATTATTTAAGTCTGCAATGAGAAATTATGTGGAAGGTTTACTAAACGGAAATTAGCATAATTTATTGATAATTAGCTTAACTTATAATTAAATAGAAACAATTACTTCTTCATTATTATGCGGGGTTAATTGACGATCACTGTTATCGTCCTTATTATCTGTTCTTAAGCCAAGAGCACAGATAATCATGAGTAGGTATATTTGTATTCAACTGCGTCAGATTAAAATAATTATGAAAGTAATAACTTCAATGAATACTAAGAAATATCAAAGTCCATTAACTGACTTTGAACTAATTGGAAATATTCTATGTGGTGAAAGCACCTACTATCAAAATCATTATTCTGCCCTTTGTGAATAATTTCTTACAAAAAAAAAATTACAAATCTACAAAAAAAACTGGCCAAGGGCGAGTCGGACTCACACACGAAGGGTTCCGTTCCACAAGGCAAAAATGCCAAAAAAACACGTTTGTTGATGGGAGCCCCTTAAATATATAATTTTTTTTTGTATTTGTTTTTATAGCGGCAACAAAAATATGTAATTTGTGAAAATTGCAACTGTCTAGCTATCGCGGGTCTTAAGATACAGCCTGGTGTAAGACAGATGGACGGACTGACAGACGGACGGACAGCCAGCGAAGTATTAGTAATAGGGGTCCCGTTTTTATCCTTTGGGTACGGAACCCTAAAAACTAACTAAGTAACATTCTTAAACAACATTAACTACAATGTCTTAAATGCTATAAAGTTATCCAAATTTATTTGGGGTCGGCGCAACATGTCTTTATTTCTTTACTTAGAAACATAAATCGACTTTTAGTCTTCTGGGACAAACGCTGGAATATTGAGAAATGTTGAAACATATATTTCATTATGATTTTTTTTACATTTGTTCTACCCTACTCCTACCCTACTCCTAAACTACTCCCACACTACTCCTACCCTACTCCTATAGGTAAATAAAAGTATTAAATAAAAAATAAATTAAAAAATCGGATAAAAAAGTATCCAATGTCCGTCTCCTGGTTCTAAGCTACCTCCCCACCAATTTTCAGCCAAATCGGTCGAGCCGTTCTTAAGTTATAAATAGTGTACAGACGCCAGCACATCAAGCTACTAAAATCTGTCAAACTTCTTTAGTAGATCTTCAACTTTATCGCTAAAGCAAAAGGTTCAATGTTGATTGGGAAAATTTTACAGTTTTGGGTAGCTTGATGTGCTGGCGTCTGTACATCAAATAGAAGCTAAAAAAAAACAATCACTTATGAGATGAACAGTCCCCAACTGACGGCGCCTGTCCACGAATATGGCCTGATAAAATTTCGACGATCTCTACGTTGCTGACAGCCCTATTAAACAGGTACATACATAGACACTCCAAACACGATGCCTTCGTCTCGCATGTTGATCGTGGAGATTCCCCGGTGACCAGCCAAACCACTACGTTATATGACCAACATAATAAACGCACACAAGTTATTGCCTTTTATTTCCCATCATTGTATCTTAATTACATCATCATACATTGAAATAGTTATGTATATATGTTACTGGAAATGTATGAAACCTAGGAATTTTACAGAATTCCTAGGAAATATATGCAAGATTCTTTAATACACACATTTCCTGTGAAATGTATGTATTTCCTAGGAATTGTATGCAATTCCAAGATGATACTAGGAAATATATAAAAAATAATGCTTTTTTTTTTTAAATAAAACACGTTTGTAAATTTCTCTAATCATAATAATGATTAAGCATAACATTCTAAAGCATAAATTTAGCATGCTGCGTGTTTTATTTCTAACGACGTCGTCGTCGACGTCGACGTCAGGTCGACTATTTCTGTCTGCAGGGTTTAAAGGAAACTAACCAAACCGAACCTCGGGGTGCACTTCGCTCGCTCTTGCATCCACGTCGTCTAGTAGCACACCATATTGAATTTTTAAGATTTCCGATTGCTATTTAGGAAATGTGTAGATTTCCTAGGAAAAGTGCTATGATTAAAAAATATATCAAAGATTTCTTATCTATTTTAGGATTTGTACACATTTCCTAGGAATTGCATAGAATGACGAATTGCACACTTTTCCGTTAACATATACACTCATAATTAGATGAGTAATCTGGTAAAGCCTTCATTCTCTGACATACAGTACTCGTAATTAAACTGCAGTGCAATTAGATATTGAACACGAGTATCATCTTTCCACAGAAAGAAAAAATATATATTTAAGGAAATTCATTTGACCATGTCAAAAAGATAGGAATAAACTCAATAACTACGCACTGATCTTAAATACGTTTAAATAACAGAAGCAAAATTCCTTATTCAAATTCTAGCATCTCAATATGATTATCTGAACAGATAACTATGATTGATCGATAAAACCAGTAAAAACAACACTAATGTATATTCAACCTCAATTATATCTACAAAACGAAATAGCTTACATACAAAGGACTCTATATAAGAGCGGTCGAATTAAAGAAAAAAGCATTTGTGCTGATATTATCCTTGTTACACTACCTCCCAGTGATAATGCAGTGGCTACCAATTATATCAGTCCTGCTTTTAGTGCAATATACTGTGTCTAAGGAAACTGCGACATACCAAGTGTCTGGAATCGAACTCGTTGATCTAATCCGCGGTTTTAAGCCAAAGGACAATGGCAATATGTTGAAGTTGACCAAAGTGGATGGAGACCCGTCAAGCTATCCTGATGGAATCTACTTCAAGCCCGAAGATGAAGCTTTGACTGGAGAGTCTAAGTATTTGCATTACAATGTAAGAAACGATCGTGATTTATTTGTGTTTTTTTGTAAAGAATGACTCGTATTAGTATGAAGTTAAGTTGCCCAGCGGCATGATGAAGTGGGCACACTGGTCAAATAAAATATTTATAATATGTTTTCCATGACTTTAAGAGGGGTATCAACAAAGAGGGGCCTATGCCCAGCACCGGATAAATATCGGGTTGTAGATAATGCAGAAGCATATTCACATATCATCAGACATTGTTTCATTTGCGGGATATAAAATATTTAAGAAAAATAAGAAGCCACTATTTCAAGATACAATAATAATCTAGCATCATGTGACTCTGCTCAATCTGCTTAGGCTTTTCCCAACTAAGTTGGGGTCGGCTTCCAGTCTTACCGGATGCGGCTGAATACCAGTATTTTACATGGAGTGACTGCCTATCTGACCTCCACAATCCAGTTACAGGGTAATACGATACCCCTTGGTAAGACTAGTTGTCAGAATCTATATATAAATGTACTCTGTGGTCAGAATTTCGGGCTTCTGACGACCCGTAATGAGTGTCGAAGATCTACACAAATGACCGAAACCAACGGCTTAACGTGCTTTCCGAGGCACGGAGGGTCTTGGTATGTAAAGATCACCCATCCACGGACCAACCGCGGCAAGCGTAGCTTAACCTGATCGATTGACCCTTGCGGCTGTTATTACTTAGCCACAAGCCCCTATGTGACTCTGCTGTTATTTAAAATAGAAAAGGTCATTTCTAAGAATATAAAGAAACTCGCTCGCTCGTAAACTGAGTCTGGGAAAACCACAGACACATAAAATTCGGAAATAATTAACAAACTGTTAGGAGATGACCTCGACCCTCTTGAAAAGCGTGATATAATAGCAGACAATTAAACAAACGAGCTTGTTGAACATTTAATAACAACACCTTTTAATTCAGATTTTTGCCTACAGGCTTCTATTTAGGTATAAAGTTCTGTCTACGTTTTCGTTTCTGCTTGAGTATAGTTTTCAATGTTTTTTCTTGATGTAATGGCGTGTGCTAGCTGACATATGGCAAGTAATTTAATTTTGCATATACACTGTGCTGTTGGGGAATTTGCGCCACTTCTTCATCTAAAGCACTAGGAAGTGGTGGAAAGGTGGGAGTTTTCAGAGAGTTGTGGGAATTTTGACATTCAAAAAATGCAAATTCTCAGCCTAATTTGAATAAATGACTTTTGATTCTGATTGATACTGTTGGCCATAATATAGTTTAGCACACACGCACGCACGTTAAGCCCGTTGGTCGCGGCTGTCATTCGTGGATCTTTCACAGTCATTACGGGTCGTCAGAGCAAATGTCTGAAAACCAGTCTTACCAAGGATACCAGTCTACACAGTAACTAGGTTGTGGAGGCTAGATAGGCAGGTGCTCCATGTAAAATACTGGTATTCAGCTGCATCTTTATCTGCAATGACTGGAAGTCGACTGCAACGTAGTTGGGAAAAGGCTAGGAAGATGATGAGACAAAATGTACAGCCGCCGGCACGTAACTTGGACAGGTTTTGGCGTAGTGGGAGTAAGTTAGCGCATATACACTTAGTGCAACAAGAAAATGGTCACTTTTATTGTTTGTCATTATACTATGGTTATTGTCATAGATCATTTTTAAACATGTCTGTTTACAAGAAAGTTAAATAAAGGAAAAACGAATATAACGACTCTGGCCAAGTTACGTGCCGGGGACTGTAGTTTATTTGAAGACAGCAATAACCTTTAGGGTAAAATACATGAACACTCACAAAATGCTTTCTTCCTACTCAAGTTTAATTTCGATAAATTTTTCCGTATTTTTTTTTTGTGTTAGTCCTTTATGAACTAATGTGTCTATGACGATAGGTATATCATACTTAATAGATGTTGTTTTGATTTTAATAAGTTTTTGCTAATAACTCGTATCGTTCCAGGGACAAGAAAAAAACGCAAGCTTGGACAAAAAACAGGCACCAGTCACGACGAGCAATTAGATTGAAACAT
Source organism: Mesoligia furuncula (assembly GCA_916614155.1). Lineage (NCBI taxonomy): Eukaryota > Metazoa > Arthropoda > Insecta > Lepidoptera > Noctuidae > Mesoligia > Mesoligia furuncula. The sequence continues at coordinate 9,237,490 of OU744794.1, forward strand.
TGGGAGATCAATCACAATAATATACCTTCAAAATAAAATGTATTTCTTATCGGGCGTTTTTATTTCTTACCTCCGTCACGATGGATGTAAAAGGTCATACAAAAAAATACACTTAATATTTCCACTCACATACACGGTACCATTTTTTCGTCCTCATAATAGCGTGTCGAAGGTGTATCTATTCATACACAAAATATTTGAAGAGACATAGCTATAGGTGTTAAAGCCAAGCCATAGAAACGAAAAAAAAAGAATGATATTTAAAAAAAAAAAAAGTATAAACATTACTTGACAGACATAATAAATACTACCTCCTTATTTTTTACATCCTTTCCGCTAGTTTCTACGTATAATATTAACTGTCATTGAAGCGGAGTAAAGGGCTTATGCAAAATGTCTCAAGTAATTTTAAAATTATAATAATTACGTAAAAAAAAAACACTAACTTATATTTTAAAAAAATCATGGCTATGGTTTCCACCTATAGATGTTTCTCTTAAAATATTTCGCGTATGAATATATACACCTTAAACAGGGTTATTGGTAAAATAGTAACAACCTTCCAGAACTGGATTACTAGCATCATAAACAACAACTTTTGTTCTATGACTTTTTACAAAACAAAATAAATACATTTATCAAAAACAAACCTTTAAGATTTCGTTGTTGTTTTGTTGTTCTATCTAACCCCCGCTCCCATTTGCTGAATTTTGTACTAAACACGGCAGTTTGTTTACCTTAATAGCGCTTTCTTATGCTTCTCGTAACAGAAAATCGAATATTTCACATTACATACAAAACTGCATCATATTATTACTTGCAGATACGTTATTTAAGTTATAAGTACAGAAAAACATTTAGAACTTTGCAAAAGGCAGCAAAACAGCAACAGTAGCAAGACGATACAAATGGTACGCTGTATTATACATACTCTTATAAATATATTTCATAAAGCTTTGTAAAGCCGGAAGTTTTTATTAAATCGCTTTATACTTTATACCTGCAATAATTATATCCACGTTTTCTGTCTGAGCATGTCCTTTAAAAGCGTACAGACGATACAAAAAGCGATGAGATGAGCTCATTGACCATCTACATGCTTCGTTAGTATTATAATAGTTATTCCTCTAGATCTTATTCACGATTACTAGATAATTATGAATAAATTGTACACTGGGTTTTTATATCTGTCTCATGAAATATATTACAGCAGTAAATTAATATTATAGCACTGTGTGACCTAAACCCGCCTTTAAGTCACCCTTTTCTGTGACTTAAGTAATTTTCCAAATAAAAGCGTGTCTTAAGTGCGGATTTAGGTCACACGAGCTAAAAAATAGAATACGATACGTGTGACAAATTCACAAAGGAGATGGCATTTTTTGGCATTACTAATTTTGGAAAGCTACAGAATTCAAAGCTATTTAAAAAAAAAGCGCTTATTTTTATTTACTGATAGCCAGATTAACTTTATTATTGACAACTAGCTTCCGCCCGCGACTCCGTCCGCGCGGATGTCGGTCTTCGCGTGGATGGTTTATTTCTCCATTTTGAGTAACTCTGACAATGACCTCTTATAAATATCTATTGGACCCAAATACGGCTAAGCCTATAATAATTAAGGAGATCCCTCTATTGAGCTACTGCTGTTGAGCTCGCGTTCTATAGTAAGTATTTTTTCCATAGTAATTCCGACCTTGATAAGTAGCATGTAGCAGTAAATTACTGACAGTGACGAAAAGTTTGCAATAATAAAAAAGTGATCGTGACAATGCGACAAAAAGTTAATTGAGAGCTTCAGCATACACAACATTGTTAGTGAGCTCGTCCGGAATATGAACATGAAGATTTCTTGGGCTGCTCACACGGGAAAGAGCTACGTAAAGTTGCCCGTGTGAAAAACAACTCGCGGTAAGATCTACGCCAGCAACTCCTAGGGTCTGACCTTGAGCCTTATTTATTGTCATGGCGTAACACAAAGCTACAGGAAACTGTATTCTCTTAAATTGAAATGGAAAATTATCCACTACGGGTAATGCAACGTGTGTTCGCGGTTCTACAGAACAACGTCTATGAATAAAACCGAAAAGTAAGATATTTTTTTCTACGTATTTTTCCAGGATAAAAAGTATCCTATTTTATGCCCAGGATAATAAGGTATAATTATACCAAGTTTCATCGAAATCGAACCGTTAGTTTTCACGTGATGCCTGCATATACAGACAGACAGACAGACAGACAGACAGACAGACAAAAATTTTTTTAATCACATATTTGGGTTTGGTATCGATCCAGCAACACCCCCCGCTATTTATTTTTTCAATATTTTCAATGTACAGAATTGACCCTTCTACAGATTTATTATATGTATAGATGGGGATAAAATCTCGATAAATATGAGTAGGTAACTTGATTTGATCGAACACAGAGCGGCCGGATACAAGGTTTATTTTTATTTTTATACTGACTTCAAAAAAAGGAGGTTTTACACCGCATTATATTGTAGTCTTTGTTTCAACCTCCTTACCCTAAACATGAACACCCACTAAAACCCATAAACATGACTCTTTAGAAAATGACATTTCACGTCATGTTATTTATTTTATTTTTATTTCGACAACTTCACAAGTCACATTCATAGATAAAAATACTAAGTGTACAAGTCACATTCGCTCGCTCGCTACTGTTTTGTACTGGTGTAAATGTTTTGTGCTCCCAAAGTTTTACGTGGATCTTTTCAACGACCTGGCTTGCTTTTGGATTTCGAAGACTCCTACCTTTCTGAACAACCGTTGCGAGACTTGGACCTCTATGTGTTTGTGTGTATAACATTACGAGTCAACGTGATGTCAACCACGGACCGCTGCCTAAACTATAACTATACTATCTACCTTCTTGTACCGTTGGGCACCGACAGGTGTGTGTCAATTGCGGATCTTCTACAGCACGTTCCAGAAATCACCAATCACCAGACTGATTCGGACAGAACGAGGCAAATATAAAGTGATTCGAGAAAGGAATGGTACTTGGCATGGGCACGGCATCAAGCTATAGCCTGTCTCCCCCTGCACCTTTCTTAGATAATATATTGCTAATATATGATGAATAAAATATTATGATTAAATACCTACTAGTTTTTTATTGTACCTACAATAATCCTGTCATCCATTAACAATATTATATGCTTAGATTCCGATATGTGAGTCTTTAAAGTCTCCTGAGTTTTCTGTGACTACCTACTATGTTTAATTAAAACTGACATAGTACACTTAGGGACTACTCACACTTATTCAGCTCTGTTCAGCTTTTGTCCATAGAAAACAACGATTTTGTATGAGATGCGTACGCATCCGTTCAGCCGCGGAAAGCTGAACGTACTCCATACAAAATCGTTGTTTTCTATGGACAAAAGCTGAACGGAGCTAAATAAGTGTGAGTAGTCCCTTAGGCTGCGTTTCCACCAGAGATGAGCGAGGATGCGTAGGTTAAAACTAACCAATAACAACGCTAACTTAGTTCAAGCTATGAAAATGAAGCGATGTTATTGGTTTGTTTCACACACATCCCTCGCTACGCATCCTCGCACATTTCTGGTGGAAACGCAGCCTTAGACTGCCATTAGGTCTATATATGATCAGTGAGTAAATCTTTGAATTAAACAAACTTCAACAACTAGTTATCATTTTTGAAGTCATTACAAAGCATAATTAGCAATATGTTATGCATACAATAAACATGTATGCGTTAAAATAGTAATAGAGGTAAAATAACATAAAACGAATGCACTTAACCTCACTTTTACAAAAATTAAGATTTCTCTTGAACCCCATTGTTATTATTTTTTATTTATTTTTTTAACAAAAGCTCTTAATATTCCCTTTCAAACCATGCCACTTTTATTTTTGTAGTAAATAAAAAAGTTTAATGCCAGCGTTCTATGAACTTCTGCCATTCTCCTTTGTGTACAAATTTCATGCCGTGCAATAATGGACTACTTAGGTAAGTCAAACGTATCGTAATGTACATTTTCTAACTCCAATAAAATAGGAAAAAACTGAACGCTGAATGCTGGCGCCAATGAAAATATGAAAGGCCCTATTGTCTACTGTCATGTAATAATAAATCACTAGGAACTGATTACAATGCAGCAGCAAGGTCCAGTGACAGTTCCCTGCAGCAACAGCAGTAGCTGAGCAACATTTTTGTTAGTAATTTTGCTTTAATAAGGCGTTTATTAGTTTTACAGACGCCAGCACATTTAGCTACTACAATCTGTCAAATTTCTTGAATAGATTTTCAATTTTATCGCTTAAGCGTAAGGTTAAAAGTTGATTGGGAGAACTTGACAGTGTCGGGTAACTTGATGTTCTGGCGTCTGTACTTGATACGGTTTACCATATTTTTTGTTTAGAAGCAAAAGAACATAATTACATATTATAATATTATTTTTGTCAGACTTCTTTAATTAATCATCAAACAGAGTAAAGTGTCTAAAACACAAGATAAAATGCATTTTAATCTTTCCGTGACTAAACAAGAATCTGCTACAGCCTGGTGTCCATCAGTGCAAAAAATCGTGATGTTATTGAACAAGGATCGTACCTATATATAGCTTCCTGAGAACACCATGTACACATTTATATTTGTACACGATGAGATATACTCGTTTAGTAGTCAAATTATTTATTTTAATTATCACTGCAAGTGTTACGAAAAGTGAAATAGGTAAGAATGAGAAAGTAGTGTTAGTTTCGCCGGTGTTAGCTCCTTACAGAAATGCGCGAGCTCAAACAAATGAAACGGCCAAAGATTTTCCTTTGCTAATGTTACTGGCCAGTGATAACAAAGATGCGGAAAACAATGGAGCGGAAATTGTGGAAAATCAGCCTGTATATGTGAAAGTAAGTCAAAGGACGACTTTTTTAAGGAATTTTAATTAATAACAATTATTATTCAACAATTTAAGTATCTTAATGATCCGGTTTTGGGTTCGATTCCCAAGTTGGTTAAAGAGCTTATATGTCCTAAAGCGCAGTCACTGTCACTGAGTGCATAGAAAAGAAAAAGAAGCGGGTTGACACAACACTGGTAATTTATTGCAAAATATGAAGCAATTATCTATTTACAAAAAATCTATTGTTTGGACTAAAATATCAAAACACTAGTGCTTTAGTATGTTGCTTGTAGAATAATCTGACAAAAAATCAGAATGATAGTATGTATATTAGTATGGTTTTCATTGTAAAAATGTAAGCTTTTAGAGGTATCTTCATGATTTTTTTCTATCGTATCAAATTAGTTGTCAAGTATTATGTTCTCAACGCACTATCTACCTAGCATATATCCTGAAGAATGTCAAACATTTTTCTGATTCTGTTTACTGTAGTCGATCATATACTTTTATTGCTTCTAAAACTTGCGTTTTTTGCGTTAAGGTCCTGTAAACCCTTTAAAGAAAAAGGTTTTTCCATCAGGAATTTCTCAGTGTTGTACGTCGTGGGTTCGAACCCAGGCAGGCGCCTTTAATTCATCATTACTGCTCTCCAAAAAAAAAACGGCATGTCCTAGAACCAAAAATTCGAAGACATATGACATGTGATCTACGATCTACCAACCCGCACTGGGTCCGCGTGGTAGATTACGGCTCTTTCCCTCTCACAAAGACGAAGCCTGTGTCTCTTTAGTGGGAACGTTATATGCTGATTGTGATTATGCTAATTTCTCAGTATCAACCCGGAGTCCGGATTGCTCACCGGTTGATGGCAATAGACTCGCTCACAGGACTTAAACTCACCTGGTGTTTGGAAGCACCTCTCCCAAATGCATCGGAGAATAAATGCTAGCTAATTTTGTATTTCTCAGAAACTAGAAGACCGAAGACAACTATTGAGACGTCGCAGGAAAACAAGCAGGATCTACTTCGTGCACAGATATTAACAATTGGACAAAAAAAGAATACTGATGAGCATTTATTGCCAGAACGAATTAAGTATTTTGATTGAAACGCTAATAAAAAAGCTAGAAGGACGTAAACACCGTTTAATATGTTATAGATAAGCATATATGACGTCTTTAACTTAGTTAAAGACCGCTGAAATTGTTGATGCAGAGTACATAAAACTGTATTATATCAATATTAATAGTTTTTCAAGTTTCTTTAAATATTTCCAAGAACCAGTAATTATGCATGATATAAAGTGACCATTAGCAAAATAACATCATATACAAGTGGCTTCCAAAAATTAGTCGACATTTTTCAACTTCAGCTGCGATACCTTATTATGATTTAAAATAAATAATAATCAGGTACTCCTAGGGGGTTACAATAGCACCTTCCACGAAGACGCGAGCTCACTCTTCTTCCTAATCGCTTACAGTACAAGTGTGCAACATTCCGCTATTGTTTTAGTTTTGCCGATACACAGTAATTACTTATTAGTGTGTGTTACTAATTAGTGTGTATCAAAAAACTAAAACACTAGCGGAATTAACCAGCGATTAATACCTAATATCACTATCTATACCTACTTGATTATTTTTTTATGTTATGTGAAAGATGTTAGTCAATAAAAACGTTGTAGGAATTCAAACATTTGGATCATTAGAATTTTAAATCATGTAGTATGTCGCAGCAGAAGTTTTTGTCTCTTCCTTTACTGCGCTACCGAATGTCAAATATACATAATAAATTAATCTCGTTTATTTGACATTTAGAACCTGAAACCATGGCACTAGTGATCGAATAAACACATCATATTACCTACTAACCTATGATATTATTAGATTTAAAATAATAATTAAAAACAATAAAGTTGTTAGAAAAAAACTTGGTGTATTTATAACAATGACGTCTAGAAAAATCCAATCATTTTGTCATGATACTATGCTTGTTTAATGTGAGGTAAACAGGGTAGACTGCGCAACTGTGGGTGTAATTAGAACATAAATAACAAAGTAATTATATTTGAGATACTATCTACAGTTGACAATTTATATATAAAGGACTTTCAGTACCATGTTGTAGTATATGGACAAAAAATACACCGACTATCAGACACTTTTTCCAACATGCCATATAATTTGTATTTTTGTTTTATTTTGACCCTAGTATGTATAAATGTGAGTTGTTTTTCAAATATTCAGCAAAAACGAATTCAACTGATGTATGAGCAGGTAAATCATTTATTTATTTTTAAATGAGATATTTTATACCGTCCAAAGTTGTGAAATACCTACCTACTTTTTTGTTACAGGGTGCTATACGACATTCTTCTCTTAACCGGTTTAGACGGCAAATTCCTGTATTAGGTATGTATATTTTCAACACACTTGCTCGTAAAGTGGCTCTTATTGAACCGCTTTTAGGTCCATAATGCAGTGTATTAAAAACGCGTGCTTTTTCTTTACTTTAATCCACATGTGCTTTATTTCCACAGATAACTATTTTTACTAGTCGGAGATGCGCGCTTTTTTAATCTCATTAATTCACTTTTTTTTTTAAATAGTCTGTATTGTCCTTGGTCCCAAAATTAACTAATATATATTTTTTTATATTAATATTTTGGATGATATAAGTTATTACGATAGACCATAGACTAATATATTTAAAATGAGAGTCGGTGCTTTTATTTACACCTGCGCGCGCATCGCTAGTGCTGCCTAGCACGGCGCGAAAAACAAAACTAGCGCGCCATTTTCCAAACAAGTTAATATTTAACAATACAAGTCTGTTTTTTCCTCGCAAGTGTGTTGAAAAACGTCGTATGAACTCTCGGCTTTCTTATCGCACTCGCCTGCGGCTCGCGCGTATAATACCGCCTCGAGCATAATGATCAACATAGCACACATGTATCATAATGTACTATTTTGTATGCAATCACGTAACACATTTATTCTTACAGCATGCCACAAGACATAATATGGAACATAATTTGGAACAGAACGTGTGAAAATTCGTGTACATAATATAACGTTATCGTGGACGTAAATTTAATAGTCTTCATATATTTTCATACATTTTGTTTCCCTATGTTATCGTCAGGGTTCGCTGATATATATCATGTTATAATTATATCAATTGATATTTATTGTCAAAGCTAAAAATTTAGGAGATTCACAGTTAATAAAAAAAACTAGAATTTTGATTACCCTTCCCGAAGTGGCAATGTCATCATAAGTTTGGGAGATTCACCAAATAACGTACAAGTTCGATTAGCTTTTTATTGAAATTCAAAGCTTATATCCTTAACATAGGGTGTAAATAGCAGGCTGAAGTTGGTCAAATGCCACGACATTGCAATTTGCAACTGTGGCATATCGATTTTAGATATTTATTTTCAGGTTGATATTTTGCTCCATGCTTTCTTTGTCAAAATGTAAATAATATTTTTTTTTCTTTAATAACGAGAGTCTGCTGGTTTGTGTAAACTTCGAGGTTTTTACGAGTTTTTACCTACCTATATTTTTAATCTAGTCTGCAAATCTAGATATAAAAAGCTTGTATCTATTAATTAACATACATTAATGCATCTCTGCTGTAAAAGGATTAAATTACATGTTTCTTAATTATAATATAAATGGTAATTACAGGTTATAAGAACTATGTGCAAGAAGCGGCGGCTCGACCTGTGGTGATCGTACCAGGGGGTGAGTAGTAAAAACTTTATGATAGTGTTATTTATAAAAAAGACGGAATCTAATCTAATATTACGGAATTGTGCCATAATATTATTATGTCCCTTGATTCCAGTGGCGTGCATTGGTTTTCAGAATAGGTAGACAAGCACTAGGCCAGGTCTAGTCTAGGCAGACGCGGCCACTAATCAGAAACATAAAACAAAAGTATCTATCTATTAAGAAAAAAAAAGTTTATCTTGGATTTTGACTTTATTTTCGGCTCCAGCACCCTCGAAAAGCATGAAAACGACACCAATGATAAAAAATATAAAAAAAATTACAGCCGCCATCTTGGATTTTCATTTTGATCTCACTATCGGCTTTAGCGCCCTTGAAAAAAACGACACGCATGTTGATGAATATAAAAAAAATTACAGCCGCCGTCTTGGGTTTTCATTTTGACCTCATTATTGGCTTCAGCCAAGTTTTGTTGTTTGTTTTTTGTTTGTTGATAATTTTGTTTTTGGTTAGGTATGATAATTTAGTGAGTTTCTTAATTGTGGGGTACATACACTAAAATGTAATTGGCAGGCTTATGGTGATTTATCGAGGTAGACACTGCTTATAGGTATGCCTTAATGCAATGCACGCCACTGCTTGATTCATTCAACACAACGCTTGTGGCTAAGCAATAACATCCGCACGCTTGCCGCGGTTGGTCCGCGGATGGGTGACCATCTTTATGGCTTAACGTGCTTTTCGAGGTAAGGAGGGGTCTTGGTATATAATACTAGTACTACTGATACTAGTACTTACTGTCAAAGATCCACGAATGACATACGGGACCAACGTCCCGGCTGTCATTCGTGGATCTTTGACAGTCGTTACGGGTCGTCAGAAGCCCGAAAATCTGACAACTAGCCTTACCAAGGGGTATCGTATTACCCAGTAACTGGCTTGTGGAGGTCAGATAGGCAGTCGCTCGATGTTACTGGTATTCAGCTGCATCCGGTTAGACTGGAAGCCAACATAGTTGGGAAAAGGCTCGGCAGCTGATGATGATTCATTCAACACAACATAACGTAACATCACGCCCGTAATCCCCGAAGGTATAGGCAGTCTTGTACAGACGCCAGCACCAAGCTACCCGAAACAGCACCAAGCTACCCGAAACTGTCAAATTTTCCCAATCAACCATAAACCTTATGTTGTGGCGATAAAGTTGAAAATCTATTGAAGAAATTTGACAGATTGTAATAGCTTGATGTGCTGGCGTCTGTACACATACTAACACTACCAGTTATGTTTTATAATACTTGTGTGTTCTGTATTCATTCAATACACATATTTTCATTAAAAAAAGAAGCACGTTAAGCCGTTGGTCCCGGCTGTCATTCGTGGATCTTTGACCGTCGTTACAGCCCGAAAGTCTGACAACCAGTCTTACCAAGGGGTATCGTATTACCCAGTAACTGGGTTGTGGAGGTCAGATAGGCAGTCGCTCCATGTAAAATACTGGTATTCAGCTGCATCCGGTTAGACTGGAAGCCGACCCCAATATATTTGGGAAAAGGCTAGGCAGATGATGATGATTTTCATTAAAAAAAGACATTTAAAAATATAAATAAAAAACCGGGCAAGAGCGAGTCGGTCTCGCGCACCGAGGGTTCCGTAACATCCGGGTTTATGCATTAGGTTTATGTTTATGAAATTAAATGTTTTTTATTTTTATAAGTATTTGAGTTGATTGAATGAAAGGTAAATTGCGGCTTATGATTTATGACGTATTAAAAAAAACTACTTACTAGATCTCGTTCAAACCAATTTTCGGTGGAAGTTTAGATGGTAATGTAGGTACTTACATCATATATTTTTTTTAGTTTTATCATTCTCTTATTTTAGAAGTTACAGGGGGGGGGGACAAATTTTACCACTTTGGAAGTGTCTCTCGCACAAACTATTCAGTTTAGAAAAAAATGATATTAGAAACCTCAATATCATTTTTGAAGACCTATCCATAGATACCCCACACGTATGGGTTTGATGAAAAAAAACATGTTTGCGTTTCAGTTCTAAGTATGGGGAACCCTCAAAATTTATTGTTTTTTTTTCTATTTTTGTGTGAAAATCCTAATGCGGTTCACAGAATACATCCTTACCCAGTAAAGTATAGTTAACAGTAACAAACAGTAGTAGTAGTAGTCTTATAGTTTCGGAAAACAGTGGCTGTGACATACGGACGGACAGACAGACATGACGAATCTATAAGGGTTCCGCATTTGGCTACGGAACCCTAAAAAGTAGCCCACTAGTGTCGGGAACAAGGTCCCAGCTGCCGGCAACCATAGCTCCAGCGAGAGGAACCTCCTAACAATGTGAGGCGTGGTCCCTTGACTTATTATTACAGCCCGATTCAAACTTTATGGCGGGTCTTAAGTGCGCTACTCGCTGCGGAGTACCTCACCCCTCAAAACTCAAACTCAAAGCATTTATTTCAATTAAACCTTGTACAGGCACTTTTGAATTGTCAAAATTAAATAGTGTGTCAGTTAGTCCGAAAGTTGAAGCTAGTTGCCCATTCCAAAACGTAGATCTCTATGGAGAAGAACGGGCAAGAAACTCCATGGACACTCTTTTAAATCAAGACATTACAAAATCCTGGGTATATTATTCTTGTAGCTTCTACATGTGAGAACAATGTAAAAAAAGACACAAATGAAGAAACAATTCAAAATATAAGATTAAAAATAAGCATTGGCAGTTAAGAGATGACCAGTCTCAACCGATGGCGCCCGTTCACGAACATGACGCGTGGATCAGTACCATCCAGCTCGACCAGTTTGTAGGGAACCCCACCCCCGCTGACAGGTGAATTTGTTACTGCGCAACGACTCGTCCCAAAAAACCCAGAACCGCCATAAAGTTTGAATCGGGCCGTACCGTCCCTATTCCTTGCAGATTCAAGAAGGGAAAATAGAGTTGTCAAAAAAAAACTAAATCTTCCATACGAAACCTGTTTAAAATAAAAGATATTTGAAGAAGTTTGACCAGTCAAAACTTTACAGTTGTTGGGTTGCATACATATCTGGTATTAAAATACCAAATTAGCATATAAATCTGCGTCTTTAAATAGACGATAAAAAGTTTTGTTGCTTAAATCCAACTAATTATTTAAAGTGTATAAAAACTAAAAAGCTAATATGAACACATGGTTTTCCGACTTTCCAGATCTAAGGTAAAGTTACACTTACCGAAGTCGGTTCGTGGATGGGTGACCATCCATTACATATCGAGACCACTCCGTGCCTCGAAAAGCACGTTAATCCGTTGCTCCTGGCTGTCATTTGTAGATCTTTGACAGTCGAAGCAGAAGCAGAAGCCCAAAATGTCAGACAACCTGTCTTACTTAAGGGGTATCGTGTTACCCAGAAACTGGGTTGTGGAAGTCAGATAGGTAGTCACTCCATGTAACAAACTAAAATTCTTGCATCCGGTAAGACTGGAAACCGACCCTTAAATAGTTGGGAAAAGGCTATGTACATTGATTTTTATTCTGAATTTTCCTCAAGCATTTCTAATAGGCAGATAATAATGGTAAAAGGGAATAGCCATAATAGCAAGAAAACATATTTTTCATGTTTACGAGTCAATAAAAAATGTTAGCAGGAATTCCATCATGTGAACAATAATTTAATTGTTTGTATTGATCTTTGCCCTAAGCTTTGATCTGTGCACGTAAACATAGTACAGAATTAATCCAATATAGTCAAGGCAATTGTTCAAGTTCACTCATCTAGGCATGCGGCTTGAAGAAAAGTATACGCATTTTATTAATTTTAAAGGCACTGCTCCACTGCCGCGACTAATGGGCTCAGAGGCCGCTAGCGTGCGGTACCAAGCGGCGCACGGATTTAATTATGACGCAAGGCTAAGCACAATGCACGACAACGAAGTTTTCCTTTCCATCACACTCCCAAAAAACGCCGACGAAGCTGCGTAGCTGCGACTACGCTGCATAGCCTCGGCTACGCCGCGTAGCTGAATCTACGGAGCGTAGCGGCTACGGTGCGTAGCGGCGGTTACGGAGCGTAGTTGCACCTTCGCTATGTAGCGCTGTGTGTACTACTCGTCTGACAATGACACATGACATTGCGTACTATTTTCGTTTATTGCTGTAGGCAATCCCACCTACATTTTCAGACAGATACACGTGCGTAGCAATGGAGTAGTTGCTTAATAAATTATTTGCGCACTTGGTAGTGTTTCTTTTTTCAGTTTAATGCTCAGCCATGTTTTCGGGTTATCGTTCACTGCTAAATATTGGATGCTAAGGACCTATTAATAACTGAATTGCAGCAATCACCAAACTAAGTTTTGCCCGTTCTCCTCCATAGATACCTACTACGCTTCTTAATAGGCAACTAGCTTCATCTTTCTGACTGACCGACCCCTTGGCAATTCAAAGGCGCCTGTAATCAGTTTATCACACTAATATTATAAAGGCGAAAGTTTGTGAGTGTGTGTGTGTTTATATGTTTGTTACTTCTTCACGCTCAAACGACTCGACCAAATTTGATAAAATTTTGTTTGGAGGTACCTGACACCCTGGATTAACATATAGGTTACTTCTTATCCCGATATTCCCACGGGATCGACATTTACGCGGGTGAAACCGCGGGGCGCAGCTAGTTTTAAATCAATGCTTTGAGTTTATGCTTGTTTTGAGTATATTTAAATAACTAGACGGATTGGTGATCACATTTTGTAGTTGGTGTAGTGGCCTTTTGCGACAAACATGGAAATCCCTATACCATCTTTATATCTACTTAAATACTAAAGTAATAAATTATGGGCAGCTAAATCCTAATTGTCATATTATTAATCTCAAGGTTTGGGGTTTTGGCCATTACAATTTCCTTGTGGTTATATAATCTTTATTTTTTCTTGTCCTTTCAGTTCCTCCTTTATACCGTGGACCAGGATCTTCTTATGGTCCCGGTTCGTCAGCTGGAGTTCCTTCTGGTGTCAACGGGCCAACCGTAGTGGTCAACATGCCAGGTGATTTATTCTAGTTGCCCAAAACGGGAGTACTGGTCTATCCACACATAACAGGGCCATGCCTGAGACGTGACACGGCTGTGGCACACACAGGGCAAGCACTAAAGGTCCGTCACTGCCCCGGACACGGATGTGTCTGAACGAGCTTATAGACGTATGAGGAACAAAGTATAAAGTTCACTCATCCTCCATAGAAAAGATAGGATCTTCCTACCAGACAGGTGTCGTGTCTGCTGAGCAAATTGCCCAACGATTTTGCTTTTCTTATTTTTTTATTACTTCAGGGTGATACGTAGTTCGTAGTTCGTGAGGGGCCCGTGGATAAATAATAACAGCCGCATAGGTCGATCGATCAGGTTAAGCTACGCTTGCCGCGGTTGGTCTATGGATGGGTGACCATATTTACATACCGTGAGCCCTCCGTGCCTCGGAAAGCACGTTAAGCTTTTGGTCCCGGCTGTCATTCGAGATTCTTTGACAGTCGTTACCGGTAGTCAGATGCCCGAAAGTCTGACAACCAGCCTTACCAAGGGTATTACCCAGTAACTGGGTTGTGGAGTGATCGTGTGTAGTGATGTGTAGTTCGCATGTGGCGATGTAGATGCCACCACAAGTTTATATCTGACCTAGCTAACTTTGTACCGCCTAGATTCAATAAAGACGAATGTATGAGAAAATGAATTATTTTAATTTTTTTTTCGTGAATTTTTCCCATGTTTTAATAGTTATTCTGCTATTCGGGACGGAGACAAATCCAACAAATTAAAGATCATCAAAATCGGTCGAGCCGTTCTTGAGTTACAAATGGTGTAACTAACCTGACTTTGTTTTATGTTTATAGAAGATAGATAGTAGGTATTAGATAGATACAAAAACCGATATATTTTTGAGCCCCTGACGAAGTACTGTCCGTCCGCGTCCCGGGCACAGCCCTATTATGAGTGGATAGCATTTTTTATTTCTCCGTTTATATGTTATCTTTAGATTTTTCTTTCGGTGTGATGGTGTGGTTTGAATGAGTTTTTTTTTCTGCTACAGATAGCAGTAGCTGTACGACAAAGAGAAAGAAGAAGAAAAAGATTTTATTGTAACAAAATTAGATACCTACTCTGCTTCCCAACTGGGTAAGCAAAGTTTTTTATGGCGAAATGGGCCAGCGGTCCTATTCTGTAAAATTCTCACCGTGAAAACTTAGGTAAAGTGAGCGTGGAGTGAGCTGTCAATAGTGTCAATTCCTACCAAAAACAAACTCACTTCACCTAAGTTTTCACGGTGAGATTTTTTAAAGAATCGACGGGCTGCTCTCGACCTCGATCTCGTCTGGTGGATAGCGATGAGGTCTATGTTGGAACAAGCAAGCCCAGTTTCTTTATAATATTTTATGTTCTTATTTAAAAAATAATCTCATTCAAACCACACAATCCACATACTTATGAGAAACGGCAATAAGATCATGTTTTTTTTTATTTCACTTTGCATTATACCCACATGCCATGGAAGTTTTCCATGCGCTTGTGGTCATCGGATTTTCCATACGAAAAGAATTCGCACGATTATTATAAAAATATCGTAATTACTTAATACTTCACAATAAATAAATAATACATGATAATAATTATAAACGTTATTCTGGTAGCTGAGCATGAGGTTCTGGGTTCTATTACCGGATCAACCAAAGTGTTATTGGATTTTTCCATTTGGATTTCTCAGTAGCAGCCCGGAGTCTGGATTTATGTCCGGATGATGGCAATGGCTCGCCTCCTTTTAATGTGACTTAAACATAATTGGCGAAATGTGGATAATAATAATAATAATAATAAAATAATAATAATAATAAAATAATAATCTGTGGCCCGACTGTCAAGTTGACGGTAGCAAAAATTTTACTCCGCGTTATTTTATAGTATTTTTCAACATAAATAATGAAGAAATATTGTTTTGATATGTGCTCTACCATTTTTGAAGACAAATATTAACACCAGATGCAACAAAATCAAAATGAAATACATACATATATACATGACACTGAGACACTGAGATGCTGACGCGAAGTCGGGCACGATATTTGCTTGAAAACACACACCCAACATCTTCGGGTTCGCCGCTCAGCTCCGCCTCGCAGTTGCCGGATCCTGCTCCAGACGTGAGTTCAGTGAGACCGGCCGCTGCAGTTGCGTCGAGCTCGAGCGACGAATACTTTTCGCCGCCGACGACACCACCACCAGTATGTCGACGCGGAAGAGGCCGACCACCGGCCAGCTTAGGACTCCGAGGCCCACCGGCCTCTGATAGGGTCCCCGCTCCCGGTGGAAGTGTGCAGCGCATGAGATGGACACAAACTGTCAATGAAAATGTCATGCGCGCATACTTTGGGGCTACAGAGGGGGGAAGTAACTTGACTGCGTACCGTGGTCGGATGCTCTCTCTGTTTCAGGTGCTTGAGCCGGCTGTCAACGTGTCGGCGCAACGACTGTCGGATCAGGTGCGGGTCATCCAGCGAAACCATATGCTGGATAACGTCGTACTTGATCGACTACGCCTCGAATCACGGAATAGCCATGTTACACCTGCTTCGTCATCGGTCGCGGTGCATCTGCAAAATGTACCCAGTGTTTCACCGCGACCCGACCATGTTCATGTAGAGGATGATGACGAGGCTATATCCGTGAGTTCCCAGTGTAATGCAAGATTGAGGAGCGCTTTGGAGGATGCTTTCCGTGAGTACCGTTCTATTCCGCCTGGACTTAGACCACGTTTACCTCGTTTGCCCATGCACAAGAAAAACAAGGCGCTGGTGTGTGCTCTAGACTCACAACTGTCAAATTGTTTTAACAACAGCAAAGACCTCACCGATACCCATTCAATTTTGTACTGTGCAGCTGTAGCGGCATGTCGTGTAGCTCATGTCAAATTCCCCAACAGTGACAGAGCTCCACGACCAAAACCAGCTGTACCAGCTTGGCAGTGCAGGATTGAGTGTCGTATCGGTGAGGCTAGAGCACTCATCGGCAAGTTAATCTGCTTCAGGGAGGGCAATACTCGCCCTAGAGTGATGCGCTTTGTGAGGCGGGCGTTCTCGGGAACTGATATTAGTTCTCGAGATTATTTGTCCCGCGTCACAGAGCGTATCGACTTCCTGAAGCAGAAGATCTATGCATGGGCAAACCGTATTCGTCGGTACAGACGGAGAGTGGAGCGGTACACTCAGAATCGCACATTCCAGAGTGATGAAAGGTGGGTTTATAGGGCTTGGGAGCGACCGGACCATGGTGTGACTGACACGCGCCTGCCGGATGATGGCGCCATGTGTTCGTTCTGGCGAAACATCTGGTCGGTGCCTGTCAGTCACACCGAGGGTGATTGGACTGCGAAGATTGAGCGAGCGTGCGATCTAATACCAGAAATGGGGGTACTTACCATCAGCCCCCAAGATGTTGCTCGTGCAGTCCGTCCGTTGCCTAACTGGAAATCTCCAGGGCCGGACGGACTGCACAACTTTTGGATAAAATGGTTCCAAGGGTCGCACGCCCGCTTGGCATCCCAGTTCCAGTCAGCCTTAGAGTCAGGATCGCTGCCCCAGTTCCTAACGACAGGAATAACCCACCTGCTCCATAAATCAGGTAGTACCGCGGATCCCAAAAATTATAGACCGATCACTTGTTTACCGACGGTCTATAAAGTTCTTACCTCCATTTTGAAAGCTAAAATTAACAAACATATAGACACCAACTCCATCATGTCTGTCTCTCAAAATGGATGTAAGAACGGGTCCCGGGGTACTAAGGAGCTGCTCCTCATTGATATGACCATTAGCCAACAGGTTCGTCGTTTCCGAAAGGATCTGTCGACATGCTGGATAGATTATAAGAAGGCCTATGACTCGGTGCCGCATACATGGCTCATGAGGGTGCTGGAGTTGTATAAAGTAGATACAACTCTACGCACCTTCCTGATGTCGTGTATGAGGCAATGGAGGACGGTTCTTCGCTATCCAGGATGTCGAAATATCCAGAGGAATAGCGAGCCGATAAGGATCGAGCGAGGCATATTCCAGGGCGACAGCTTGAGTCCGCTTTGGTTCTGCTTAGCCTTGAATCCTCTAAGCACACTGTTGGAGGATTCAGGTCTAGGCTATCGGATGAGGAGAGGTGGTCAGGCTATATCTCACCTCCTTTACATGGATGACCTAAAACTCTTTGCTCCCAACAATTTGCAACTGATGGAGCTACTGAAAATTACTGAAACTTTCAGTAGCGCCATCAGGATGGAATTTGGTGTGGACAAATGTGCGGTCATGCATGTAAAGCGAGGGGTGATTGTGGAATCCGTGGGGATCCAACTCTCGGACTCCACAAACCTTCGAGCCCTCTCCGCATCCGAAACCTATAAGTATTTGGGTATGTCGGAAGCGTTGGCCATCAATGTTACTGACATGAAGCAATCATTGAAGGAGCGCTTCTTTGGCCGTCTGAAAAAAGTATTTAATAGTCTTCTTTCAGGCGGAAACAAGGTGCGCGCCTTCAATGGTTGGGTCATGCCGGTACTGATGTACTCTTTCGGCATACTCAAATGGACTCAGACCGAACTCGACGCCCTGGATAGGAAGGTCCGTACACTGCTGACTGCAAATCGAATGCATCACCCACGGTCATCGGTAATGAGGCTGTATATCCCGCGAAAGTGTGGAGGTCGAGGCTTTTTAAACGTTAAGACTCTCCACAATCGCGAGATATGCAGTCTCAGGGAATATTTCTTAGAAACCGACGTGGGGATGCATCGGGATGTAGTCGCGGTGGACAAGGGCCTCACCCCGCTCTCCTTGGGTAAAGAGAACTGGCGCAAACCAGTAGTGCTTGACACTAATGGTCGCATGGAAGTATGGCAGAGTAAGGAGCTTCACGGACGCTTTTTCCGGGCCCTACATGGACCCGATGTAGATTTTATAGCGTCCGTAGCCTGGCTGCGTTTCGGTGACCTCTTTGGAGAAACCGAAGGTTTTGTCTGTGCAATTATGGACGAAGTTATGATGACGAACAATTACAGGAGATTTATTGTCAAAGACGGCACGGTTGACATCTGTCGGGCATGCCACCGGCCGGGAGAATCAATCAGACATATTATCTCCGGGTGTTCTCGTCTAGCTAACGGAGAGTACTTGCATAGACACAACCTTGTAGCCAGGATAATTCATCAGCAACTTGCTCTGAAATACAGCCTTGTGGAATCGGAGGTTCCGTACTACAGGTATGTGCCCGACCCAGTTCTCGAAAATGGAAATATCACATTGTACTGGGATCGAGCCATCATCACTGACAGGACTATTGTTGCCAATAAGCCTGACATAGTGGTGGTGGATCGATCAGAGCGTCGCGCAATGATTGTTGACATAACAGTCCCGCATGATGAGAACCTCGTGAAAGCCGAGAAAGATAAACAAGTCAAATATCTTGACTTGGCTCGCGAGGTTGTCGACATGTGGGATGTTGACTCAGCAATCATTGTGCCGATAGTCGTAACAGCCAATGGACTGATAGCCAAGAGCCTCGACCAACACCTGAAGAGGCTCTCGTTGGGCAGCTGGATCAAGGGCTTGATTCAGAAAGCAGTACTTTTGGACACGGCTCGCATTGTCAGGAGGTTCCTCTCTCTGGAGCCCTGACCGCCGGTAGCTTGGACCCTGTTCCCGATACCGGTGGGCTACTATTTTTTATATTTTTAAATGTTTTTGTGTTTTTATATTCTAATATTTAAAAATATAATTTATATGTGTATAAAATGAAATAAAGGGAATAATAATAATAATATTTATTTCCATAAGTATTGTACAGAGTAGGTATGCGCAACATTTACAGCGTAGGACTTACAAGTGCACAGAGATTTGATCAATGACCCCCATGCTAGGATGTTCAGACGCCAGCACTGCAAGCTACCCGAAACTGTCAAATTTTCCCAATCAACTTTGAACCTTATGATTTAGCGACAAAGTTGAAAATCTATTAAAGAAATTTGATTGATTGTAGTAGCTTGATGTACAGTCAACAGCAAAAGTAGATGATCAAAATCAGAAATTCAATACTAATGAACGGAGTTCACGTCAGAACTGTGACGCGAACTCCGTTCATTAGTACTGAATTTTTGATTTTGATCATCTACTTTTGCTGTTGACTGTACTGGCGTCTGTGCTATACATGGATACAGCTCTGCCTAACCCTTCGGGATGGCGGACGTGATCTCATGTGTTATCACGTCTGTCTGTAAAGGAAAAACGGAACCCTTATAAGATCACTTCGTTGTCCGCCTGTCTGTCCGTCTGTCAAGACCCTTTTTCTCAGGAACGCGTGGAGTTAACAAGTTAAAATTAATGTCAAATACTCAGGGTTGCAATCCTTTGAAGCAGTGAACAAATCAAACTTTTAAGTCAACGCAATCAAAAGATACGGACGTTTATGTTCCGTTTATGCCGCATATTCACACTCGCAAGGGAATCAAAACCTATAGGGTACATCCCGTTAACCTAGAATCATGAAGTTTGGCAAGAAGCAATGTCATGTAGCACAAGTAGGTACCTAAAGGAAAAAATCCGAAAACCGTAAATTTGTAGTTACATAAAAAAACAAACATTTTTTCCTGTCATAAACTAATTATTTATAAGTAGGTACCTACGGATTTTTTACAGAATTCCGTAAAAATTTGTATGGACTCTTCGCGGCCTCGGTGCGCGAGTCCGACTGCACTTGACCGTTTTTTTTAAATCACAACGCCGCGTCGTCGTCAAAATCACGTTTTTTTTTAAAACATGGAATAGATTATTTCTGAAATGTTTGGTTGTTGGTGACTGTCTTGATTCATCATCTGCCAACCCTTTTCTCAACTATCTCGGGGTCGGCTTCCAGTCTAACCGGATGCAGCTGAATACCAGTATTTTACATGGAGCATCTTTTGCAGTAAAATTATTTTATTATGTTACTGTTAGTAATAAAAAACCAGCCAAGTGCGTGTCGGACCACGCACAATGAAGGGTTCCGTAGTTGGAATGAATTTATCTCAAGAACAAACTTTACATTGTAGTCTCCCATACATTGCAACTGAAAATGTAAGTTTGTACGCACAATATTGAGAGATTTACCATATTGTTTTAAGACCACAGACTTCTGATAGGTTTTCCTGCAATTTATAGATATAGAACTATTATCTGTATTTTTTTTTCAAAATTTTAGGCGCGGTAGTTTCGGAGATAAGGGGGGTATGGTCAATTTCCGTCTATTTTCTTAAATAACTTTGATACAATTTACTTTAAAATGATGAGATCCTCACAGTAAGCCCTTTCATTTGATATGTTACACGGTACAGATTGCGAAACTTTTTTTTTTAATAGAACCGTTTTTCCCCCGAAGGGTAAAAAACGGATATTTAGGTTTCAGCCGTAGCTTGAACCACTTGAGATTACGCTTCCAGAAATACGTCACTCACACCTTCAAACTGTCTGTTCCTACTGTGTATGTGTGCACTGTTGCTATCTCTTTCACTCATGACGCAGCGCCCGGCGTGCGGCGCATGCGCCGCGTTCCTCAGTACCTTTGAAGGAGCCGGCAAGGACCCTGAAGTGTGGTTCAAGCTACGGCTGAAACCTAAATATCCGTTTTTTACCCTTCGGGGGAAAAACGGTTCTATTTAGGTGTTCGAGCCTAACGCTTGAACCACTTGAGACGTGTTTATATTCTGCCGGCGGCGCTGCGATGCGTACTGTGACTGATGTTTTAATAAAAATAACAAAATAATAGGAGCCTTTTTAATATTATATAATCAATAACAAAGTATCAACAAAAGTAAATTACAGAAAGTAAATAATTGATCAAATAACAAACATAAGTACTTCTAACTTTTACATTTTTATTTAAATGTCCTTATAATCAATTTCATAAAGTCGAAAAATCATCACTCAATACTCTTGTAGTATGGTTGTAATTATTAATGCAATTTGCGGACGTTTCCCTGAAGTAGTGATTGAAAAATGTATTTTTTGATCTCCAGTTTCCTCTTTTAAGAATATCATCAATATTGTATTTATTATTGGTCCAGTTTTCGGTCGCAACTGCAGCCCTGAAACTGCCTGCTGAGGCAGAGATACCTGCTTCCCGAAAAAGTGTTCGGATCCATCCCGAAATAACACAGCGTGATGCATTTTTAACTGTGCCTCTCGTAGTTATGAACAAGTTCTTCAAGTTCTTATCCCTTCGTCGCTCTTGTGAGGCTGAAATGGATTTTTTTATCCACAAAACAAGATTTAGACGAGCTTCGTTTGCATTGTTTTTTAACACCCATCCAGATTGCCTATAAGTGCTAGAGTCGGTTTTGGAACCGAATTGAGGCCATAGAATAACCTCATCCCCGTTGTCCATAAACAACCCTTTTTTAATGCTCAATAAGGTGAGATCGTGTACTCTTCTTCCTGAAGCTAATAGGAGAAGGACGCAGGTATGTCTAAAAATTTGAAATAGGCTGTCTTCGTTTATAACGTAGGTCCTAAGGAAACCCAAAAGGTCGCTTATTTTCCAAGGGATGGCTTTCTTTGTCGGGGGATTTTTCAAGAAAATTGCCTTCAGCACATGCTTCACCAAATGATGCGAAGTTAGTTCTTCTGAACGCTGAGGGTTCGCTAAGGTTGCCACTACTGATTTGTGCAGTGCAATAGTGCGAGGGGCCAATCTCACGGTGTTATAAAGGTGACATAGATATTTTGCCAAGTCTGATGGGCTGGGGTTATCCACAAATATATTATTGGTGCGAGCCCAGGCCTGCCACCTGGACCAAGCAGGTTTGTATGTTTTCAGGGAAGATTTCCTCCAAGATGTCTCTAGCAGATTTATATCCGTATTGGACCAGTTTTGTAGTTGTTTACTCCAGCCCGTACCTTCCAGACCAACAAATTTAAGCTCTCTACGTTCTGAGGTGGTAGATTTGTCCGAAGATCTGTCAAATTCGACTTCAGATCTGTTATTGGGATTGGTGGGCAAATTGCCCTTTCCTTTAAATCGGCCGTCCAGAACGCCTTCGTCCAACTGGGAGTCACTATTAAGTACGTTCCTTCCGATTTGTTCAGATGATGAATCACGCGAGGTATCAACGATGGTGGAGGGAAGATCCATCCCAGTTTGAACTGCCACGTCTTGCTGAACGCATCTGTAAATAGACTGTGTGTGTCTTTTGCGTCTTCGCTGACATATGTCGGCACCACAGCAGATCTCGCAGATGCAAACAGATCGATCACAGGAGTGCCCAGCTTTTGGAATATCGTCGATACTGCCGATGGCTTGAGGTGCCATTCGGGAAGACCTTTTTCTCGGGAGAGGCTGTCCGCCAGACCGTTGTATATTCCAGGTATATAACGGGCTATGAGGTGACAACGTTGACGTTGGCAAAGTTCCAAAATTTTTAGTGAAGTCTCCAGTAGTCTCAAGGACTTCGTACCTCCTTGTTTCATTATGTAAGATACCGTTGTTCGATTGTCGGTCTGTAACATCACTGTTTTGTCTTCTATAAAAGAGTGGACTCGTGTTAAGACTTCGAACAACGTGTAGAGTTCCTTCTGATTGCTGTGCCACTTCCGCTGCACATTTGTCCATGTGCCCCAGAATTTCTGACCATTTATTACAGCTCCCCAGCCCCTGTCCGCGGCATCTGTCGTTATGAAAACTGATGGCTCTGGTATGTGTATCGGTGAGTCTTTTTGGAGATTCGTTTTCCACCATATGAGCTCCGCCATAGCACAGTGTGGTATTGCCAATTGCCGATGTGGTTTTGTCATTGGTAAACGACTTGATGCCCTTTGGAGGAAGCGACTGTGGAGGCGCCCTAATGGTACTACGTATGACGCAAAGTTCAGCTTCCCCAGAACAACCTTTGCATCGTGCCAGCTCCAACGACTCCTCTTTATTAGGGACTCCAGATGCGTCGTAAGGTGGACTGTCTTGCTTTCCGACAGTGACTTTCGGTTTAGCTTGGTATCCCAAGTTATTCCAAGGTATTCTAATTTTGTTGTGGCAGTCGAGGAGGACTTTTCTTGATTTACTTGCCAGCCTAATTTCTGTAAGTATTTGACGACATATTTGGTCTGACTTTCCAGGACATGCGGATCTTCGTGGATTATTAGGAAGTCGTCTAAATAGACTAGTATCCTTATGCCTTGGCCTCTTAAAGTATGAGCAATCCAATTGGTGATTTTGGCGAAAGCTGCCGGAGCGCTCGCTAACCCGAACGGTAGGCACGTCATTTGATAAACTTTCCCTTGAAAACTGAGGGACAAGAAGCGGCGATGACTGGGTGATACTGGTAAATGAAAGTATGCCTGCGATATGTCCAGCTTCATCATGTAACTGTTTTTGTACAAGAGTGTTGGAATTTTTAGGTGATTTAAAAGGTGAAATTTTGGTGTTTGGACGTATCGGTTTAAGCCTTTCAGGTTGAATATTGGTCGGAAAGAGCCATCCGTCTTCTTTCGCAAGAACATTTCTGAAAGAAAACCACTCTGATACTGGCTTTCTTGAATAGCTTTTGATTTCAATAGTTTTTGCACCTGTTTTGACATTTCTGGCGTTACTTTGGTTCGAAATTGAAAAATGTTCTTGGGAGAAAATTTTCTGATTGGCGGTTTTGAGCTGAATGGGATTCTGTACCCCTGGATAAAGTTTTGAATTAGTTTTGGCGCTGTTGTCCAATGTTGGGAATAATCTTGTAAGCGCCCTGCTTTGAAAGAGTCACTTTCTTTTGCCACCCCCCCAATCTTTTCTAGCTTGTTGTGGTTTTGGTTGTGATTGTGATTGGGGTTTATAGTGATGCTGCTGTTTGTTCCTAGTGCGGCCCGTGTCATTGACTCCTCCTGGGTTACGGTAATATCGTGGGTTGTTTCTTGATGGGCCTTGTATTGTCGTCTCTCTGAATCTGTCTTTTGGACGAAATTTTGATGGTTTTTTCTTGTTGGGATAAGGAAAAAACTTTCTAATATCATTGTTGGAGCAATCTTTAACTGCTTTAGATAATGCTTCATCAGAAAAGAGATGTGTTTCAGACGGAGGTATGTTGTGCAAAATATTATAAAGAGACTTATTTTGTACTTTATATGCCCCTCTTCTCTGTTCTATCACCTCTGCCCGACGACCACAAACATACTGCAAGAGGGCGTCCGATTTTTTCTTAAACTTAGAATCAGCATTAAGAAAAGCACATCCGATTTTATTTTTCATTTCATGCGGTAGGTGGTCCACCAACTCTCGAAAGATTTTCCTTTGTTGTAGGAGACCGTGAGTTATCGCCCCAAGTGTCATGTCGAATTTTTCAAGTACGACAGATGATTTCCAATTAGGTGCTACGCCGGCAAGAAGGTTATTTACTTGCAAGGCGCAAAAAGCTGGTGAAGCTTGGAATTGCTTCTGAGTATCTGCATATCTGACGTCGCGCCATCCTTCTTGGCCAAAGCGCTGACAGTCTATGCCTTGCTTCAGGTATTGTGGATCAGTTTTAGCTACTTTGGGTTCTGTCACATTTGTGATTGGATCAAAATCAAATGTCTCGTTATCCCCAGATTGTAATGCAGCGAGTTCTCTCTGAGCTTCGGATATCTTGACTCGTAGTTCTGATTCTCTCGTAGAAAGATTATCAGTTGACGGAGCCCTCGGTGGATAAGAATTATATTGAGACGGCTGGTGTTCGTCATCAGACTGTGTACTGTCTGGTAATGATTCAAACGACTCGTTTAGGTCAGGGGGATTGACGGTGTCATTTTTTATCGTGTTCGACAATATTTTTTCAATGTTATCGTTTTGTTTGTTTTGAGTATTTATTAAACGATTAAACATTTCCATTTGTTGATTCAAGACAGCTATTAACAAATGTTCATTGCTTCCCTGCCCTCGAGATGGGGTCGGTTGTTTTATTGGAGTACTCTCCACTTCCATATTTATTTCGTGAGATCTTTTTCTACTTGTAGATCGTTCTGGCGTTTCTGTATCAGAAAGTGCAGGATTGCCTGAGATTACTTGATCTTGTTGAGAGGTCTGTAGTTCGGATGACGCACTTCTACGATTCGTCAATTTACTCTTTATTGTGCGCACTGCCTCAACAAAGGCGTAATAATATCTCCCGGAGCCATGTACCTTTTCCATAATGTGATGAGGGTAATGCACTAAAGCTCGGCCTAGAGGCCAGCGCAAGATCTTTGTCCTTATACTTCTATACTTCCTCTCAGACAAGGAACTAGAGTCTGGTGCAAAAGCTCGGGCAAGATCGGCGGTCGGAATAGCGAATCTTAGTTTACCTTCAATTTTAGAAGAGACTTCGGCTCCAAATAGGTCGTGAAAACTGTAGTCATTAACTTCCCATGATCTCCAGTCTTCCGGAAAATTTTGGTCAATTATGTTGACGACTGCTGCAAAACTTTCCTCTTCTCCAGCTGGGCAGGGCCGAGTGGCTAATTCTCCCAATGTTGTTTGTTTTGACATTATTCTGAAAAGAAATCGAACCACATTGTTCAGGATATACGTCATTTAATGTTATTATGCGAATAACACGTCGTGTCAGGTGACGTTAACTAAACGGTAAAGTCGTCTCATTCAAGCGATGTCGACTTGCTCAAACGACAGCCGACGTCGCTTTAATCAAATGACAGGCGACGTCGTCTTACTTAACAGTCGACGTCGTCTTACTTGAAACGACAGGCGACGCGACGTCGTCATAATCAAATGATAGTCGACGTCGATTTTGTCGGACGACGGGTCAGGTGGTCTCACTCAGACGGTATGACGGTAGGTAGTGTAGCCGTCGATAGACTAAAGTGACAGTCGAACTCGATACGACATACCGTCTCGATCCGGCAGAAAAAGCGACCAAGCTTTTAGTTTAGGTGCTAGGTGGCACACAAGACGTCGCTGGGCCGTGAGGCGCCGAGCGGTATTCATAATAGTTCCAATGTAAAATAATTTGTTACTTACATAAAATTTTCAACGATGTACACGTGTGAGTGCTACGAGTTTCAAAAGCGTACTGAGGAACGCGGCGCATGCGCCGCACGCCGGGCGCTGCGTCATGAGTGAAAGAGATAGCAACAGTGCACACATACACAGTAGGAACAGACAGTTTGAAGGTGTGAGTGACGTATTTCTGGAAGCGTAATCTCAAGTGGTTCAAGCGTTAGGCTCGAACACCTAAATTTTCTATTTACCTCCCAAAAATGACCCCCATATTCAAAATTTATTTATTTACGTTACACGTCTGTGTTTGGATCACAGAGATTCATATGTGTACCAAATTTTAAGTTAATCGGTCCATTAGATTCGGAGCAAATTGGCTGTGACAGACGGATGGACAGACACGAGTGATCCTATAGGGGTTCTGAGGTACGGAACCTTAAAAAATAAGATAACGCTCTTATTTTTTTATTACTGTGATTTTCCATGGTCTACGACTAATAAAAACGTATTCTATTTCAAGCCAGACTTGAAAGTATTAAACTAAAAAAAAAACCTAATAAAACCCACCACATTTGCTAATTTCACAAAAAAAGCACATTAAAAATTGGAAATCCCATGATGTGTTTTTAATTTTTATTATAAACTCGGGGATTGTTTACGTGTTAATCTTTCTATGAATATTCTTTAGTACCTATCGTTTTTATATGGTTATAACAACAGCTGTAAATAATGTTTTAAGGTAAAAGGCACAATTAATTTTAACGTATTTTCTTTCACAGATGACAACTATATCACTCCGGTAGTAAACAGTCCATACGCTGTACCATCAAGAAGATTATAGACTATAAAACCTCATTACATTAATGTGATAAGAATCCAAACTTGTTATTGAAAATAAAGCTCTATTTATAACAAAACTCGTTTCTTTTTCCATTGTCTCACCTCAGAGGTCAGGTAATTTACCTTTACCTTGGTAATTGAGTAACGATGGGCATAATTATGAGATGCGATGATGTAGCTTAAAAAATGAATCTTAATCATGCAAGAAATTGATGTCTTTTTATTCATATAACTTCCGGCTCACTATGTTCCTATAGAGACGAGTTAATTGTGAAGAAAATGCATTAATTGAAGTTATGAAGAATATTATTTGAAGATAGCAGTACCAAGAAAGTGCTCTTGTCGGCGGCGTTTAGATATAAATCCTCCATTGTTATCGTGGTTTTTATTACCTTCATTTGTTACTTGGTGTGAAAGTAGGTATCGATGCTTACAAATACAGGCAGGTATTACAGAACTTAACTCAATGTTCAAGCATTACAAAACTAGTTTGAAGACTTTGAAGTAATGATCAAGCATTACAAGACAAGTTTGAAGACTTTGAAGTAATGCTCAAGCATTACAATGTTCAAGCATTACAAGACTAGTTTGAAGACTTTGAAGTAATGCTCAAGCATTACAAGACTAGTTTGAAGAATTGAAGTAATGCTCAAGCATTACAAGACTAGTTTGAAGACTTTGAAGTAATGCTCAAGCATTACAAGACTAGTTTGAAGACTTTGAAGTAATGCTCAAGCATTACAATGTTCAAGCATTACAAGACTAGTTTGAAGACTTTGAAATAATGCTCAAGCATTACAATGTTCAAGCATTACAATACTAGTTTGAAGACTTTGAAATAATGCCCAAGCATTACAATGTTCAAGCATTACAATACTAGTTTGAAGACTTTGAATAAATCAGACTTTTCATAGCTTCACGGCCGTCTAATTGCACTTTGATTGATTGTATTGGTCAAAGACGTGTTACATGAAGTAAACAGGAAATATCCATGGTTTCCAAAGAAATATATAAAATGAATGATATAAGATGTTGGCTGAACAGACAGCTGTGCTGATGGGGAGGTTATTGTGCCACGTCTACTTCCCAGCAAAATCACTAGGAAGTGGGGAACGGCGGGCTTTTTGAGGGACTGTCTTATGTAATTTGGACGTTCGAAAAGTGCTGATTCTCAGCCTAATTTGAAGAAATAACTTTGATTTTGTTTTTATTTTTGTAAATTGCAATACTTTTACTTTTAATCACGATAAAAAGCCGCACATGTGACAGAAACACTGTGCTGTAGCAGAGTGTCTACAAAATAAACTTAAACAAAACATAAACAAACTAAACATAAACATAAACTTTACATACACAAACACTTTAAAAACTTAGACAAAATAAACTAAACTTAAACAAAAACACAACAACAAAAACAAACAAAAAACACAAACATAAACATGGGCATAAATTTTTTTTATGTGTCCAAGAAGCATATATCTTCGCAATTCCCAAAACCGATTACGTTGATGCATGCGAGAAAACAGGTTGAACCAACTTACACTAAGTATTTCTCTTTATCGTAACCAAATAATATAGCTGTCCAGATAGATTGATCAAAAAGGAATAGAAATTTTACACAATCAACAGGACTCGGGCCAAATAAAGTGCTCAATTTGCTGACTTTCATATTCTTTCTTTCTCGGAATTTATGTCTATTTCCATCTTCGCATCACTAGGCAACGTCTGTAAGTTTTATTTACCTAGCCAACTTCGGCAACAATCGTTTATTTATGTTCACATATTTCTTATTTTTCGATCGTAACTTACATCAATTCATTAATTACCTTATTATTCAACTAAAAACGAAAACTAGTTTGTGAACTTCAAGTTTTAATGTAGATACGTTTTCGTATTTAAATATAGACTTATCTTGGCAATCGACCACAAAAACCATAAAGAACCTGTTCGCTGTTATTAAGTATGGATCCAAACACACACAGACGAGCATCCGGTTTATGGGAATAACCAGCTTAATTACGTGCATGGACTCCGCAAATTAGCAGGCGTGTAACATCACGTTTTTCTCGTTCAACCACACGTACAGTACTTACATATCATCTCTTTGTTTTTCTATAAGGCGAATAATATCTGATGCGTGAATATTAATTGTTCTCGTCATATTGAAAACAATCTGGCTAAATCCGTTTGTCAACGTCATCGTGGGAACTGCCCGTTCCGCGAAGTGATCCCGCAGACTGATGGCACTAGTAGTCGATCCATGACGTCGCAGCGTCCGCAGGAAAATCGCGTCATATAAATAGGTTTGCTTTGTTGGTCCTGCGTCAGTGATCGCGATGGGATACAGTAGTGTGGTGGTGAGCGTGCTGGCGCTTTCAGCGCTTGCGGCAGCAGTGCCGTCAATCGGAGACAATTCTTTGGACGCTGGGGAGCGAGTGGTGCTCGTTTCGCCGGTGCTGGCTCCTCCGCGGGACTCCAGGTTACACGATACGACGCGCTCGAGGCAGTTCCCGATTCTTGTGCTCCTTGCCCAGGCCAACCCACAATATGGGCGACAGGAACCCGAAGCTAAATCCTTGAAAAATCCCCAACCCATTTATGTTCAGGTAAATATTTTACATACAGAGGCCTCCAAAAATTTGTTGACATTTTCCACTTCAACTTTGACACACCATAAATTATGATCACATATCTTAGTGATCCAAATTTTTGACCTGCTCTAACGTCTTTATTCACTAATTCAACTACCTTTGACTTCTCATAAAAATATTCAAGTAATCCCTTAGGTTTTTTTATCATAATGTGGCATCACAGCTGAAGTGGGGAAATGTCAATTAACTTTTGGAGGCCACTGTATATATTATCGTGAAATAACAACAATCATTAACAACAGAACAACAAACATCCCAACATCGAAAGATGATGAGCTACCTATGTTCTAAATTAAATCACTTCAAGCCAACACCCTCGTATCATGAATGACGTAAATAAATTATAATTCTAGGAAACGATTTGTTTACATGCTTGCATATTCTAGAAAGCATTGAATATTTATTGGTGTTTAATTATTTATACATAGCAATTATTTGAATACAAGTTATAATTAAAATGAAGTTTTTATGAAGTAACTTGAAAATATATTACTGATCGAGTTTGGTTCTTGTTCTTTTAAATAATTTCAATAACACCAACATTGTCTATCTTTATTTGTTTTGAATCTTATGACTAAGTTTTTCTTTTATTATTTTCTGCGTTAATTTAACTAGGTACTATTAGTCCCCGTTATGTTGAACAACAGACATGGCATGGATCGTTAATCAGTGGTATTCCAACTAATATCGGGTTATAACCGCTTGTTAAATATCGTTAGACGGTTTAATTCAATTTTCGCATAAAGAACACAAAGCAATAATGTCTTAGACACCTATTGGGTTATGCGGATGAATTCAGGAATTCAGGATAGATCATTGAAGAATAAGGATTTATTGAGTCAATCAAAGCTCATCTCATCTGCCTTTGAAAGTAAGAACTTTTTTAAATTAAGATCAGGGGGGCCTAAAAAGGCCAATTTGGCAGAATCATAAAAGGATAACATTTTGAATCATAATGGACAGTTAACTGTTAAGTTAATCGTATCAAATCCCATTGGTGAAGGATTTTTCAGTAATTTTTTTTTGTCTGTGCTAAAATACCAATCAATCCAATCCAAATCCAATCCCAATCTCTTTGATTATACCTACGTAGTGCAGCGAAAAAAAGAAAAACACGGACTGTCTTCGCCATACTATGATTCATAATGTTAGCCTTTAATGATTCTGCCAAAGTGGCCTTTTTAGGTCCCCAGATTATCATCGTGGAAATACTTAATGTCGTAGGTGAAGTAGTGGACGGAAAAATACTACCTAAAATAATGATCATGACGTCATGACGTTTATTTGTGAATAAAGTCACTAGCTATTAAGTTTAAACCAATCAATATTTATGACCACGGTAAACATTTCCAAGATACATTATAATTGACGTAACACAACGTTAGCATATATTAGGTATGTATAAGTTCAAGTTGACTGTACCGGTTAGCTTTCATAAGCGTGCACACTTGCATGTGTAATTTATTTTAAACGATTTCATTTGTTTTTTGCAGAAACTTGAAGACCAACGGCCTGTACTTAATAGACAGAAACGCCATTTGCTGAAGAAATTAGGTTTGGGCGGAGGTTTTTCGTTCGGTGGAGGTGGAGGTGGCTACAACGAAGGCTACAGCCAGGGCGGCGGGAACTACGGCTATAACGGAGGGCAAGGCGGCGGCTATGGTGGAGGCGGAGGTTACGGCGGTGGCTATGGAGGAGGCTATGGTGGCCATGGTGGCGGCTACGAAGAACCATCCAAAACTATCATTGTTAAAGTGGTGAAAGAGCATGGTACGGACGTACTGTACAGCTTTATGCGCGCACACACACACACACTTTTATGTGCTTTTTATGACCGCTTTTGGGTTTTGTTATTATTATTTCAAGCAATTTGAAAATTGGCGATGACTGTCGTCAACTGATGCAATATTTATTATGCTTGTGTAAAAGTAGATGATTTGGTTTCTGAAGCCTAGTATAGCACCTACCCAATTTAAAACTATGTAATTGCATGGATTGAATTATATTTTATCCTCCCCCCCCTTACTAAAAAACGTTGTATAACGTCTGTATAGCTACACAACGGTCTATCTTCTTCTTTCGAAAGTCAAATTACTGATGACTGAAAGAGAGAAATCGGTGGGTAACTGATCATGTGATATCATACGTTTATTAGTTAGGGGGGTAAGTAAAAGTCATCTAGCTTAAAGCACCATGTTGGTTTTGTACGCATATAGTAGTAGTATCATTATCACTTAGGTATATGACACAACAAATCAGGTTCTTCGCAAACTTTGACCCCGGTTTACTTATTTTAATTGTGTTTCAGGTTACGGAGGCGGTCATCATCACGGAGGTGGCGGCTACAACGGTGGAAACGGTGGCGGCTACAACGGCGGAAACGGTGGCGGCTACGGTGGAGGCGGCGGCTATGGTGGAGGCGGCGGTTACGGCGGCGGCAGCGGCGGCGGAGGCGGTGGCGGCTACGGAGGCGGTGGCGGCTATGGAGGAGGCGGCGGCTACGGCGGTGGTGGCGGCAACGGCGGTGGTTACGGCGGCGGCCAACCCAACTACGGTGGTGGTGGATGCGGCGGCGGCTGCGGTGGCAATGGCGGCTACGGTGGTGGTAGCAGTGCTACTGCGACAGCCACGGCCACGGCCACTGCACACTCGGGCGGCTACGGGTAAGAATATATTATTTTGCCACCTAAATTTAAAATAATGACCAGAAGACCTATTCTGGTAATTTAAAATATTCAAAATCTAGTCGCAGTCTCATCTCGGCGACAAATAAATGTCAAAAACTGGTCAAAAATGTAAGGAATTTAGAGGTATTTTGACAGATTGAGACTGAGAATTACGAGAATTAATTGTCCCTCAGGTCTTCAAAAGGCTCGGTTAAAAACCATTCAAAGAAAACCATGATTGGTGATTATGTTAATGTATTATGAGCAGAAAGGAAGACTAAATAAAAATATCCTAGCTATGTACCTATGCTCTTAAGAGACAATTTATCATTTATGAAAGAGTCAAAGACATACAAATGGATTTGTCCTGACACGGAGACAATGACAGTAATTGAAGTCGTTGCACTCTCGGGTTTTAATGATATTCTTCTATAAAACGTTTTTTTAGCAATGAAGTGTCATTAGGAATTCATTGTAAGACAATATTACAGGTACATAATTATCGTTGGTCGAGAAGCCAAGACTGCGAGATAGCTTTCAATGACCCCCAATTACCCATACCTAAGTGCTTTTTAGTTCAATGCCCAACGGGTGTCAACCAGACCCTATTACTAAGCCTCTGCTGTCCGTACGTCCGTCCGTCTGTCCGTCCGTCCATCTGTCTGCCTGTCGAGTCAGATTCGCTAATGCAGGGTTCCGCACCATGACAAAAAACGCCAAAAACACGTTTCGTATGGATACCTTTTTAATTTTTAAATTTAATTATTTTATCGGTATTATTTGTTATTATAGCATCAATAGAAGTACACTCTTTGTCAACATTTTTACTGTCTACTTATTATGGCTCATGAGATACAGTCCGCTGACAGACAGACAGCGGAGACTTAGTAATAGGGTCCCGTTGGCACCTTTTGGGTAAGGAACCCTAAAAATTGTTAAACTGACGTCACTACTGATAGTGATGCCACTTAATAAGGGTGGATGATTACACTGTTGAAGACCTTACAGCATAAAATAACTGCGTGTCCATGACACAAGGCATGCCCTTTTAAAGAAATTGCTTCAAAATTATAATTCAAGGTATTCTTCTTTTTCTTTTGCAGAAAACGTTAACTTAACTTCGGAGTACTCAGTGAAATAACACAGTGTTACGAAGTGCATTGAACAAGCTGTGATTAACGGTGACCGGACGATATTCGCTAAACACCAAATAGCTTTAACTACAAATTACTCGCTGTACATGTAATTATAGACAAGAAAATTAACTACACATTGACCAGTTTAAAATTGTCTTAGGAATTTGAACGCTAATTCAACTGTGAAAGACTCAGTTTTCTTTACAACTGGGAATTGTTTTATGATCTTTTTCAATAGTTTTTGTCATTCTGAAATGAACTGTTTGCATGGATGAGTTTTTTTTGTTTTATTTTGTGTAAATTGTTTTTATATCCATATTAGTTTGTTTATATGATTTGTTCATGTGTGTCCTTATGATACATTTTATGTATAGCTATGATGTCAGGCAATACATTTTTATGATTGTGGAATATTTTGACTTGTCATAAACGTTGCAAGTTTTTTTTTCTTTTCGTCTTCCAGTCAAAGGACATGTATTGTCATATTTCGTGTATGACATTACATGTCCGTATATGATAGGTAAGACTGAAACTGTTTACAATATCTACTTATACTTCTTAATAATGTATAGTAATTAACTTCCCTCAATAAAAATTGTTCACTATTGTTACATGCGTAACTTGTAATTTTGATGTAAGTGAAATACAGATTTATTTTATATTTTTTTTTGTTTTAATGCTTCCTGTATCATGGTTTAGATACCAGACTTATTTATTTTAAGCACCATACCTACGGAGCAGTGGTGGCCCAGTGGCATCGGCTGCGACTTAGGAGTTGTAGGTCGTAGGTTCGAACCCAGACAGGCGCTTTACTTTGTGTAAATTATTTCAGCATCGCTGCTCTCAAAACGGTGAAGGAAAACATCGTGAGGAAACCGGCATGTCCTAGAACCAAAAATTCGAAGACATGTGACATCTACCAATCCGCACTGGGCCCGCGTGGTTTATTACGGCCCACTCCCTCTCACAGAGAGGAGGTCTGTGTCCCAGGAGTGGGAACATTATAGGCTGATTATGAACATACCTAGTACCTACGCACTCATTCATATTGAGAACAGGGAAACGGCTGCCGAGTTTAGAGTCATGGGTTCGATTCCCAGGTCACAAATCAGAGTTATTTTTCCTAGGAAAATGTTGTCCTAAAGTTGTAGCACATTTCACGAATTTCCAAAAGGAAATTTAAAAAAATATATATTATGCATTGTTTTAATGCTTAAACACACCTAATAAATAATCGATATTCCTTTTTAGGGTTCCGTAGTTCCTATAAGGAACCCTTATAGTTTCGTCATGACCGTCTGTCTGTCTCTCTGTCCGAGGTTTTGCAAGAGACCGTTAGTACTAGAAAGCGTGAGAGTCAAAATGGCGGGTGTACCTTAACTAATCGAATCCTTCCATTTACCAAAAAAATGTACCTAAATTGTACTATTTAGTACCTCGGTTTAAAAAAAATGTACCTTCTTCAGAACGAAATTATTTCGAAATTAAGGTACACCCGCCATATTAACGTTAAGATGGCGGGTGTACTATAGTATTTTATTATTTAACCATTACTCATAAAATATAATTAGACCAAAAAAATGTACCTAAAATGTACTATTTAGTATCTAGGTTAAAAATAATTATACCTTCTTCAGAACGAAATTGTATTAAAATTAAGGTACACCTGCCATATTGATGTACATCAGAACGTTCGGCCTACTGAGGCGAGCTAGGGAGCTGGCTGCTACTCCAGTTTTTAGTGGCGATGTTGTGACGCATATAGATGCCAGTCAAATAATTTGTTATGTTCTGTCACAAATTGGCGGATGGCGACTAAAATAAAATGTATTCGAATAATTGATAAATGGGTACTTGTTCCGTTGGAATAAAACGAGTATTTATCGAGTACCTAGGTACTTAATGAAACAAAACACGTTGAAATAAGGTGACCATGTAGATATTCCAACGAAATAAGTATTATTTTATCCAATAGGTCTTAATGAAACAAAAAACCTCGATATTGTTAATTTATATTATTATATTAGGCACAAGCAACATTACTATTACTCATAAAATATAATTACACCAAAAAGTTGTACCTAAAATGTACTATTTAGTACCTAGGCTTAAAAAAATTGTACCTTCTTCAGAACGAAATTGTACCTAAATTTAGGTACACCCGCTAACGTTCTGATGTACAGTGGGCTGCATCAATTGGGTACCCCAGTTGTATTAAAATTTTCATACAACTGGGGTACCCAATTGATGCAGCCCACTGTACATCAATACATCAGAACGTTCGGCCAATCGAGGTAGGGAGCTGGCTGCTACTTCAGTTTTCTTGATGATTTTGTGACGCATAAAGATTCCAGCCAAATAATTTGTGACGGAACAGTTCCAAAGTTAAAAGCATTTTATTTCCGGCCGATATCAGGCCGTTCGGGGCCTGATAACAGAACATTTGGACAAGTGAATCTCCATAACTGAGGACCTTAGATAAACTGTTACTGAATAGAGAGTTAGTGACGACACTAAAACGAATTTTCGTTGCTTTAGTTTTTTTCGTGAAGGCCCCATTAAATGGTAAATTGACAATTAAACTTTTAACCTCAAAATATTGAGATTATCGATTCTCTACAACGAAGAAGCCTAGAAGACTCGTAAACACCCGCGATGTGTTGCAGTCGTCGAGAATAAGTAACTGCTCTGCAGGTTTTCAGTGAAATGGTGTGAGCATTTTTATTGATTCAAGATCATAATTATTCTACTATGGCGGATGGCGACTGAAATAGGGTGACCATGCATTGGAATACTCGATATATAGGTACTTGTTCCGTTGGAACAAAACAAGTATTTACTCATTCCGTCTAACCACTAGAGACCCATGGCATGTGAACTGACAGACATCAGATTGACAGGGTACCGAACCCCAAAAACTACACGAGTGGACTGATATGCAGGCATCAGCTCAACGTTGCTTGTGCCTAATATAATAATATAAATAAACAATTTCGAGGTATTTTGTTTCATTAAGACCTACTGGATAAAATAATACTTATTTCGTTGGAATATCTACATGGTCACCTTATTTCAACAATTTCAACGTGTTTTGTTTCATTAAGTACCTAGGTACTCGATAAATACTCGTTTTATTCCAACGGAACAAGTACCCATTTATCAATTAAACGAATACATTTTATTTCAGTCGCCATCCGCCAATTTGTGACAGAACGTCACAAATTATTTGGCTGGCATCTTTATGCGTCACAAAATCGTCACTAAAAACTGGAGTAGCAGCCAGCTCCCTACCTCGCATCAGTAGGCCGAACGTTCTGATGTACATCAATATGGCAGGTGTACCTTAATTTTAATACAATTTCGTTCTGAAGAAGGCATAATTATTTTTAACCTAGATACTAAATAGTACATTTTAGGTACATTTTTTTGGTCTAATTATATTTTATGAGTAATGGTTAAATAATAAAATACTATAGTACACCCGCCATCTTAACGTTAATATGGCGGGTGTACCTTAATTTCGAAATAATTTCATTCTGTAGAAGGTACAATTTTTTTAAACCGAGGTACTAAAAATAGTACAATTTAGGTACATTTTTTTTTAAATGGAAGGATTCGATTAGTTAAGGTACACCCGCCATTTTGACTCTCACTAGAAAGCTGTAATTTTGTAGGAGTACGTATACCAATTACGCCGACAAAGTGGTAAAATAAAATTATGGAAAATATTTTTTTTAGGGTAGCTCCCCTACATGTGAAGTGGGGATGAATATTTTTTTCGTCGTCTACCCCATCGTGTGGGATATCGTTGAATAGGTCTTCTAAAATGACTTGGGGTTTGCTAAAATAATTTTTCGATTTAATGCTCCATTTACGAAATATTAAACTTTAAAGAGAAAATTTTTGTTCCAGAAGGGCGTCCCCCCCCCCCCCCCACCCTAAAACCTAAACTGCTGGCTTGAAAAATCTGGAAGATTCACGGTGATAGTGCATTTTATGAACTTTAAAGGAAACTTATAGCGGTTAAGATAACTTTATTAGTTTAGCGGTAATAGTCGTTGAACTTGGGTGTTGAATAATTTTGTACCAAATGTTTAAATCCTTGGCATTAATCCTTTAAAGTGACTAAGATGAAGTAGTTGCTTGTTTATAACGGGTTTAGACTTGCATTGAAAAACAAAATATGAAAAATTTTATTTTTATTTTTATTTTTTTATATTCAGAATAAAGAACAACAGAAACGTACTATATTGTGATAACGGGCTACTGCGGAACCCTACACGTACTTGGCCGGTTTTTATTATATTACATTGTTTCAATGCTAAAACACACCCAATAAATAATAATCACCTTTGGTAATCAATTAAACTTAATTATGATTGATTCTCATTCATCGAAATAACACGAAGCAGATATAGGAAATGTAGAAACAATGATCAGTAACATTGTAACACAGATCATGATGATAATGACACCCACTGTAATGAAGATCTTATTCACGCGATATAATCTTCTGTCATTATTGATGACGTCCCACAAACAAAACTATACTCAGACGGTAGGTAACATCACGCCTCCCACTGAGTGACCTCAGGAAAGACGGCGCACAGTGGTAATGTGCTGCCTTGTACACTTGCTCAGTTAGGTTTTGGGGAGACCCCTTTACAGTCTCCCCAGAGATGTGCCCTAACAGGCGTTGCACAGAGGGGGCTCCGGATTGGTCTTTTGAGAGGTAAAGGTGCCCCCTTCCATAGTGCATATGGTGACCACCGGGGTGGTTTTAGTGAGGTAAGAATTCCACACTCCCTGGTTTTATCCCTAAAGACCAGGCGCCTTTTGAAGGTTTCCGCAGAGACCAAAAAAAAATGTATAAAGGTTACATCACGCCTGCATTCGAGCAGCGTTAGCCAG
Source organism: Mesoligia furuncula (assembly GCA_916614155.1). Lineage (NCBI taxonomy): Eukaryota > Metazoa > Arthropoda > Insecta > Lepidoptera > Noctuidae > Mesoligia > Mesoligia furuncula. The sequence goes on from OU744794.1 coordinate 9,276,330, forward strand.
AGATGCATTTATAGTATACCCACATTTCACTAATTATGTTTACGTCCAATGGGAGTAGGGAGGGAAACTATCGACATCAAACGGGCACTTATCCGGGACGCTACTGAGGAATTCCAGATGGAAAAAACCAGGGATTGAAAACCGGTACGAATTTGGGTTCCGGTTCTTCATTTCGGTTCTTAAAAAGGTTCTTCTTTTCGGTACGGTTCCGGTTCAGGTTCCGGTTCGGTTCTGGTTCCAAAGTACCGGTTCCAAATAAAGGTTCCAATATACCGTTTCCTTTTCATCCGATTTAAAGGTTCTCTAAGAAAGAAGGGATCCGGATAATGTTTGACGCGTGGCTGGCGTACCTTTTCTTTCAGTTCGCCTTCGAATTATTGGCAAGTAGAAGTATGTACTGTACAGTGTCAGGAAATATTGTCAGTAATTATTATTAGTGGTTTATATAAATCAAACAATGAAACAAATATAGTGGCGCACGCGTTGGTTATGCAACGAATGATGCGAATGATCTACAAATGCAATGTACCCCTCTCCCCTCTCACAAAATTTACCACCCACCCACCGCACGCCGCACGGTGGGCTGAAAATCGCCTTTCATAGAGCTTGAATTTTGAAAGGACCTTTTTTGGCTAGAAATGGATTCTGCTGATCATTACTTTACTATAAAATTTCGTATGAGTCAATTGCGTGTACAAATAAAGGAGTTGTCATTTTCTAAAGAAACATGTGTGTGTATGGCGCTGACATGAAAAATGAGGCTATCTCTGGAATCTTAAGGTTTGCCATTATAATTATACTATTTATTTGTAATTTTTTGACATAAAAATCCTTAAAGTTTTTAAATAATCTTTTTGTTTTATGATTAATTTTAATGCTTAAATGCTTGCTGAAGATGATTCATTTTAATACTTAAATGCATACTCATATTTAAAATATGAGTATGCAAAGTATAATTTACAGTATTTTTTTATACTATAGGCCAAAACAGTCTAAGAAATCACAAAAGTTCGTTTTATACCTATGTGGGATATCTGCTATTCATTGTAGGTATCTAGTATATTAAATTGTATTGGATTGTATGATTAAAAAACAGTTTTAAAATTTGTATTTTATAAAAAAAATCATCATCGACAATAAAATCAGTAGGTAACTAAATTACACTAAATAACAAATTATTAATAAAAACAATATGAATCTAGCTACCATAAACTATACAAGTTAACTTATTCTAAACTTCTTCGTCGCCATCAGAATCCACTTCAGAATCAGGCTCTACAATTGCCATTACATCTAAGAACTCTATCGGAGCTTCCTGATCCTGAAGTTTAAATTGGTCTAAAAATTTAATTTTTTTTTATTTAATTTTTTTAATTGGTCTTCCTTAAAGTATGTCTGCATCTTATGGGCATCCAGTTTTGGTCTTATTGTAGTAATAAGAGGATCAGAAGAGACGATAAGCATATTGAGGACATACTCGTTTGATGCTTGTCTGCTCTTCTTCCTCGAATGGTGTTCTCTGAACCTCCTAAAATCTTTGTTTCGGGCCTATAAAGCTTCTTCCGAAAGACTCCTAATTGTCACAATAGCATTTTCTGCGATTATGTCCCCTCCATGAATTAATAATTTGTGTACGGTCGATGATAAGTAGTACCAATTATACAGTTCCACGTATTTTTCCGCGGTTATTTTAGTCTCCAGAGCTTGCAGGATCACAGCAAACCTGCGGATCAGGTCTTCATCTAGTCCAGTGATCGCTGCAGTTTTATCAGGAAACTCAAAAAACCTCCTCGCTGTGTTACCATCGTTAGTTTTGCCTGATCCTTGCTTAGCAATGTTGATCAAAAGATTGAGCTCGTCTTTAAATCGATCTTGGATAAGTTTTCTCTTGTGATCATCTTTTCTCGCAGACCAAGTCTTGAAATCGAGACGATAAGCTATCTGTAGAAGACATTCCATCACATTAATGCGGGCATGTAGTGACGATAACCCAAACTCATATACACCAGGAGAAATGGTTTTTGACGCAACGGTATTTAACTTATTGATTTCCGTAGGTTTAGCCAAACATAGGTAGCAGGCCGCATTTGATTTAGCTTCAGAAAGATACGTACTTTTGCCGTCAATCATCGTCATCATTAATTGATCCTCATTTCCTTGGTATTTTGAGGGAACCTGAGCCTTGATTTCGTTATCTATTCTAGTTTTTTTCATCCATGACAACTTTTTTGCTCTCCTTCAAAAAACTGAATTGCACTGGACGACAATACGAAGATGAGGGTTTTGGATTAGTCCATATGGTATCATCTCCAGCTATCCACTTTAATAGAACCAAAGAGGTCATAAATATGCTTGAATCATCTCGCTCACTTACCATTTTTTGCTTATATCTTACTCTGGTGGGATGCACCGTCAAATCTTCACTTTGATGTTAACATCAATTGTTTGCCATGTATGACATTAGTACTAAGAAGACTTTCAAGAATCTTATTCAATGTTAAATCTAGTAATGCTTGTAGTGCAATCTTAGCTGAGGAATCCGTTACAGTCACAAATGTCTTCGGAGGGTAGCACTGCAGCTTAGCCTTTTGTACTTTATAGTAAGATGGATATATATCCTTTGAACCTTCTCGATTTATCGTTTCCCTCAAAGTGATGTATTGCCATTTCGATAGTTTTAATGAAAGTACAAAACCTAGTGCTTTCTCTGGTGAAAATAATGATGAAGAAACGGGTTCCTTAATCATTTCCTTAATTTTTGCCGCTGCTTCTGGATTTTTGAGCATATATTCAATAACAGATGCAATATATGTGCTGTAGCTGAATACGCTAGTTCAAGAGGTTCATCGCCTTTATGTTCCTCAGATCGTCTCTTCTTCTGCTTGTTACCTAGATCTTGAAACTGCTTTCGAGATCTTTTTGTCATCGTTGAAGTCGATGTCATCAGTGACGTTGATGGTCTGTACCATCAACGTCACTGATGACATCGACGAACCAATAAGTGAAAATATTTGTGCTGAACCTGTGTTCAGCACAAATATTTTCACTTATTGGTTCTTGAATGAGCGAATCGGTTTGCACGCAGTTTGGAGAGTCAATATTTGCCTGAAGCCAATTACTGTAATCACGTCTAAAAATTTCACTTTTGCGGTGGGATCGTATCCATCTCTTTTGAACTGCCCGTGTGACTTTTCCAAAACAAAGGCAAAATTCCTTCAGGGCAACACTGTCTTCATCAGAAAGGCTAGAACCCAGTCGAATAACAATTGAATTGAACAATATTTCATGATCGAAGGAAGAAGTATCCTGGTTCCTCAGAATAACAAACAAATCCAAGTTTGTAATTATGCTTTCCATTATTCACTATCACTGAGACGCACGGTGCTATCAGATGATAGCAGTAGAAATGCTCAAAATGAACTGAAGTTACGAACCTGATTTTTGACTATTTATTGTTATTGACTAATGAGGGTATCACATTTATCTAATTACCCCCATTAAGGTGATCCTGCACTCATTGTTAAATTAACGTATACTCTAATTATTTTTCGTGTGTATCCTTTCAACTAGTTAATTCATCAGGTACATAAGTATTTAGTGAGTGAGTGAGTCATAGACCTCAGTCGCTAATAGCTAATAAGGACTTGACCATTAGAGGAGATTACATTCAATAGGTAATTCATAATTACCAATTTTGTAAAACGAACTTTTGTGATTTCATAGACTGTTTTGACCTATAGTATAAAAAAAATTAGTGTAAATTAGACTTGGCATAAGTACTCATATTTAAAGCAACTTTGAGGATTTTGAAAAAAATAGCACAAATGGTACCGCAATACGAAGTAATTATGTCAAAAAATTACAAATAAATAGTAGTATATCTGTGTGTAAGGATATCATGACAAACCTTATGATTCCAGAATACTTAGCCTCATTTTTCAGGTCAGCGCCATACAATTTTTTCTTAAAAAAATTATAACTCCTTCATTTGTAGACGCAATTGCCTCATGCGAAGTTTTATAGTAAAGTAATGATCAGCAAAATCCATTTGTAGCAAAATAAGATCCTTTCAAAATTCAAGCCTCTAAGTCTATGAAAGGCGATTTTGTGCCCACCGTGCGCCGGCGCGGCGCCAGCCGCCCGTAGGTACTTTGCCGCTAGATCGTCCTGCGCTGAGCGGCATCGTAACTATGAACTCGTTCGGACTCGTTTTAAAGAAGAACCGGTAAAATAAAGGTTCTTAAAGGTTCTAATTTGGGTTCCGGTTCCGGTTCGGGTTCTAGTAACCGGAACCACTAAATACCGGTATTTTACCGGTATTTTAGGAACCTTTTCAATCCCTGGAAAAAACCAAATAACACTTTGCCCGACCCGAGAATCCAACGAGGCATCATCATCATCCACCGTCTTTCTCGTCCCGCATGCAGGGCTTTCTGTAGCAATTTTATTCGCGTCTGCCCTATAAACTGGTAATCGTATCCTTTGGCTGAGTTAAGGCTCCTGCAGACAAGCGCAAGGCGACAGCGCGACGCGACTCTAGTAGAATTATTTCTAGGAAAACTTCATGGAAATTGTTCTATTAAAGTTGCGTCGCGCCGTCCCGTCGCTGCCGCACAGTGGGTCGAAACGATGATTTTAGTGACTTAGGGATCAACTTTGTTTTTTTAATTTTTTCTTTATGCGGATCGATAGAGCTCATTAACCTCAATAATAATTGTTCTGATGCTTTTTTTCCTAAACTTGCTCCTTTAGGTGGAAAAATGCATTTTGTTATTTTTTTGTATGGAGCGGATCAAATTAAATTAAATTCCTGCCAAGTGGCGAGTGATCCCGCTTTGAAACTATATTTTTCTTAGGGCTTGTCCAGTCTACTATCATTTGATGCTTTGAACATTTGCATAAAGTTGCAACACTGCTAAATAAATGGATCGAAAAAAATGAAAAAAAATACTTTGAATAAAAAGCTTCATTTTTTATTTTCGGATGTTCTTTTAAGTTATAATTGATATGGAATAGTAAGTAAAAGCATTTAATAATTCACATAATTACTTAAAGATTAACGACAATACATTTAAAGGTCCCTAATTTGCTTGAATTTACTAAGTACGTATTATTTAAAAATGTGGATGTATTCATTTCTATTTGTTAATTTAATAAATTTGTTTATATAATAAACATTATCGGACGACAATAGAAAGTCGATGATGGTCGGTCGTTTTCCCAAACAATTGTTCCATCAGATTGTTGAAGCCTTATAGGAACTAGACTGGCCATCACTATAGTAGAGTCATCAAACTCTGTCTCAGTCTTTTGTTTGTAATTGCTTTGACCTGAGGCTCCATCAAAGCCCCATTTGCTTATAAGCAGTAACTCTGTTGCAGAGTCCAAATCCAAAGCAATTACATCTAAAAGCCTAGAAACCGTCAAGTTGAGTAATGCTTGCAGTTTAATAGCAGCTCCTTCTTCAGTTATGGTTATGTCTTCTTTCCCTGGATAGCATTTTGACTTTGCTTGCTTAATTTTATAATAAGAAGGGTATAAATCAGACCCATTTTCACTGGCTGCTTCTCTTAGGTTTATATATTGCCACTTACTTAATTTAAGTGAAACTAATAAAGCCAGTGCCTTATCGGGTGAATATGTACTACTGTTTGCTTTATTTGCACTTAAACACTGCTTAACTTTTTCTAGATCTTCGGGGTGATTTAGCAAATGGTTCAATATTTTTCCTACATCCTCATTTCCAGTGTTTCTTAAACTAGCAATTATAGTAACTTTCAGTCCATCCGGAGATAACGAAAGCGATTGGTTTATTTGATCAACGCGTCTTCGTTTTTGCCTGGAGCCCAATTCTTCGAAAGGTTTTCGAGGTGTAAATGTAGATGTTGAAGCTTCTATAGCAGATGGTGGTAGATTTTCAACATCTTCAATATCACTAATCTCGAGCCTTTCCTGTTCAGTGTTCACAGTTTCAGATATTACTCCTTCGGGCCAGTTTATCGCACTTTCTAACCAATCACCATAATGCTTAGGTACTACTTGCACTTAAATTTGAACAAAAGCGCGTACAGAATTTTTGGAGCTTAGCACCTGTTCTCTTGCGTCACGTTTATTTCATTTTGTAGGTATTGGAAGAGTTTTTTACTATCTGACAGCGACTTAAGCTGCTCTCTTAAAATCATAAATAAATCTAAATTGTTAACTAAATTTTCCATTATAACGAAAAGGGACGATTACAATCACAATAGATGTTAATAGTAGTACGAATAAACGAACACTAGTAAATATATAATAAATATGATCTTTTTATACTTCCAGTGACAATCAGTTAACAAATTTTTCTACTACCCTCATTAACATTAAAGTAATGACTAAAAGTGAAAAACATTGTTTTTTATAAATTAAAAAGTTAAGTTAATTACAGTCATTAAACACAAATAGAAATTTATAGAATATATATCCACATTTTTAAGTACCTAATACGTAATTAGTAAATTTAAGCTAATAACGAACCTTAATATATTGTCGTTAGTTGTTAAGTAATTATGTGAATTATTAAGCGCTTTTACTTACTATTCCACATCAACTTTTACTTAAAAGAACTTGAGAAAATAAAAATTATTCAATGTATTTTTTCATTTTTTCGATTCATTTATTTGGCAGTGTTGCAACTTTATGCAAATGTTCATAGCATCAAATGATAGTAGACTGGGCAAGGTTTAAGAAAAATATAGTTTCAAAGCGGGATCACTCGCCACTTAGCAGGAATTTAATTTAATTTGATCCGCTCCATACAAAAAAATAACAAAATGCATTTTTCCACCTAAAGGAGCAAGTTTAGGAAAAAAAGCATCAGAACAATTATTATTAAGGTTAATGAGCTCTATCGATCCGCATAAAGAAAAAAGTAAAAAAACAAAGTTGATCCCTAAGTCACTAAAATCATCGTTTCGACCCACTGTGTGCCGTGGCTGCTGGAGCCTTTAAGTGTATCGCGAGAGTGGAAAGTGGTCAATAATAAAGTAAAATTGTCAATCTTGCAATGTTGAATCCCGCAAAAGATTTTCTTGATTTTGAGTGAGTCACTTTTTCCATTCGACGACCTTAAGAAAGTGGCTGGGTCAGACTGGATGCGGAAGGTGGAGGACAGAGTGTTGTGGTGCAGCCTAGGAGAGGCCTATATCCAGCAGTCGACTGCGATAGGCTAAGTTGAATGACTTTTTCCATTCCTTCATCATTTGCTCTTTTGGCCTGACGTGTAAACGGGCCGTTTATTTTTTTACTCAATAATTTAAAACTTGTTTTTATCACATCTATTTAAAAAGAGCTAGTGTATTCTTCGTAAACATGGATTGAAATAGCTCTTTACTCCCCAGGGACCAAAAGTCTTTTTAATTTGGAATGTGGACATTGTAAGTAAAAGTTTCAATCACCAAAAGAGATCAATCACGAACATTGTATGAACAAGCCAAATTTTAATTAGTTTTATAAAAAAATGAGTAAGTCTTCCTCAAGTAATTGTATATAAATAAATAAAGTACTATTCCTATTCATCATCATCATCATCATCATCATTTCAGCCGATAGACGTCCACTGCTGGACATAGGCCTCCCCCGATTTTGGGGGGGCTTTGCCATAATCGCCACGCTTGGCAGGCGGGTTGGCGATCGCAGTATGGTATGATGGTGGAATGCATAGAGAACGCTGCTGCCCATTCTCCGGTAAGACCCTTAGTCGCCTTTTACGACACCCACGGGAAGTAAAGGGTGGTGGTATTCTTTAAGTCCGGCACCACACAGACAACTATTCCTATGCATAAGTTGCATTTACTTACTTTTTCATAGAGGGTGATAAAAAGTAGAGTGTCCACCTCGGGAGCAATACTATTTTAAGCTCGAGTGACGTACCTATGTACTTTGAATCCCTCACTGCGCTCAGGATTCTACTTTAGAACCCTTCGCTGCACTCGGCTTTCTACTATAGAATCCTTCGCTCCGCTCTGGATTCAAAAAAACACTCTCGCCTTCAAAATAGTTGTTTGCTCCCTTGGCAAACAATCTACTAATTTATACGTTTCTATATAAATAAATTCATAACAGTGTTTTTTTAACATCGAGCCATCAAGTTAATTGCTCCCAAAAACATACCTAAACAACGAAATAAACGAAAACTCTTTTAATTTGCGGAAGTTCCGCTCGGGGATTTTTTAAGGATATATGCTGATCATCTCCCTGCCCTTGTCCCATATTACTTGGGGTCTGCACAACACGGTTTCTTTTTCCATTCCCCCTGTCAACCGTCACGCTATTATTCACTCCCGTCGCTTTCATATAATTCCTCAAACATTCCATTTTCTTTGACCTTCCTCTCCCTCTCCATTCATCAACATTTATATTCATCAGTCACATGCGTTTTCTCCCTCTGCATCACATACCTTAGCGGGCCAAACGATTTCCCTTCAACTTTTCTGTCACTGGCACCACTTTCAAACATTCTCGGGACGCACTTCTAAGGACTTTTTTTATGCATGCAAGCTTAAAATACAATTTTATTAATAAAATAAAACTGTTCTTACTTCTTCACTTCCAATAAAATAGCTACTCGAAATATCCCGTGTTATTTATTTCTTATAATAACAAAAAACGTTTCCTTTGAAATAATTACCTACTTGTTCCTATGAGGCATTCACCCTGATCTCATCATTAATTACATCACCTGATACCTACTATTTATAGCGTTATTCTTGTTTCTCAGTAAAATCGAAGCGGAGTAAACAAGAATGTCAGATTATTGTTGTAAAAACCACAAAGTTATGGGGAAATACTTGCGGTAAATAACTTGAATGGATCGATAACAATTACCTTTACGTGATTAAGCTCATTAATAAGAATAAAACCTTAAAGAATCTGACTTTTTTGCGCGGCTTCACCTTCTCTCTTCTGTCAAATAAAAGTGGAAAGAAAGACCATGTCGTTTCATGGGCCCCGGAACGCGCCGCCATCGGGATCCCAACTGACGGTAGGAGGGGTTCACATCGGCGTCGGGATGACGATGAAATAGCTGGGTCTCGTCCTCGACAGCCGGTGGAACTTCGTGGAGCATTTCCGACGTTTGGCCCCCACACTGGAACGGGCCGGGGCCGCCTTCAAGCGGCTCTTGCCCAAACTGAGGGGGCCAAACGCCTCCTGCCGGAGGTTTTACGCGGGGGTCGTGCGGTCCATGGCCCTATACGGGGCCCCGGTGTGGGCGCGTTCATTGCGGCGGTGAGCCGCCCGCTACCTGAACGCGCCCCAGAAGGTGGTAGCCATAAGGGTTATCCGGGGCTACCGCACGAATTCTGGCGAGGCGGCAAGCCTCCTTGCCGGACTGCCGCCATGGGATCTGGAGGCGATAGTCCTCGCGCGCCTGTATGAGTGGCGCGCGGAGGCACTACGCCGGGGGGAGGATCCGCTTCCGCGGCAAATCGCTGCTGTGCGGACGGATCTCCGGCGCGATCTCATGGCGGCATGGAAAGAGCGACTGTCGCAACCCAGCGCAGGGCACGCCGCGATAGCGGCGATAAGACCCCTCTTTGAGGAGTGGCTAGAGAGGCGCCACGGCGCCCTCACCTACCGCCTGACGCAGGTCCTCACCGGACACGGAAGTTTCGGGAGATTCCTGCACATCATCAGGCGGGAGGAAACGCCCGGGTGTCACCATTGCCAGGATCGCCCAGAGGACACGGTGGAGCACACGGTGGAGGTCTGCCCCGCTTGGGCGGAGCACCGCCGTGTCCTCGTAGAGGCGATCGGCAGCGACGGCGACCTCTCGCGTCCGGCCCTGGTGCAAGCCATGGTCCGGGGCGAGAGGGAGTGGGAGGCAGTCACCTCCTTCTGCGAAGCAGTCATGCTAGCGAAGGAGGTGGCGGGACGGTTCAGGGAGAGAGCCTCCCGTCTCAGCCGCCGCGGGGGACGCCCCCGGCGTCGGGAGCCGCGTGACGACTCCCGGCCACCGTAGGCGCGGGCCTGCGGGCGGAGAGTAATGGGTAGCTCACCGTCCGATCAGGACCAGGCCCGTGCCGGACGGCGCGTACGTGTTCCACGCGCGCCTCAAAGAGATGTCAGCATCGAGGAGGGGCCCCTTAGGGCCGAAGCCTGCCGGGTCAGCGGGATTGTCCGAGAGGGTTACCGCTGGCCCGGAACATAAAGGGCTAAGGAAGGAACACGGGTGGGTTTTAGTCAGTTAGAGTCTGACACTCCCTTCCGCTCCACCCAGAGCGGGAGGAGTCATTTGATGATTTCCCATCCGCAAAAAAAAAAAAAATACGAAAGACCAAACTGACATAATGAACACATAAGTTGACTTCAGTTTTCCTGATCTTCCTGATAGATATGTTCTGTAAAATATATTTCTGTGAACGCTGTCACTAGATCTGCAAAAAAGCAGCTGTCAGCATGGGCTAAAGTACCTTAATTTTAACTCAATCAACTCTTATTAACCGCAATGAAAAGTGGCGCTGAAGAGCTGAAAACAAAGTTTTTTAATCATATGTAAATTGGTGAAGTGTTTTCTATTCAATAGATATGTAAACACAGTAAACGCTGTCTGAATCGCACAAGTAGTGAGGTAACTACTGCCACTAATGCACTGACCTCTAATAAACAAGTACGTTGGAGTAAATTCCAGAGGGTGACACTTGATATGTTGTCCACTGTGTAACTTGTGCTTTTATCCAGACCCGTTCTTGGGACTGGACAGTTAGCAATCCATGGCTACTTTTGTTAGCTTGGGTATCACCTGTTAAAAGCAATAAAATTGTATGTGTGTAATGAATAAATAAATATACTATACGAAATGACAGTTGTTTTTTGTACCGATTCAAAGGGCTCCGCTCGAGGTTCTCAGGAACTAAAATTAAAATAAATAAAGTTGTGAATGTTCCATGTCTATAATGGGGCGATAATTTTCTTCAGACAGCGAGTCATTTTAAATTTACGTCTTTCAATGGTCAAATGTCGCCCGAAATTTCTGCAATTTGATTAGCTAAAACGGTCAGTGGGTAGAAAACAAATTAGCAAATAATAGTTTCTAATTTCAAAAGATAAACATTACCATGTATGTGGTGTTTCCGTGTTAGTTTCCGAAGTAAACACCTAACATCGAAATAAAACTTGCCATCTACAATGTACTGTTATGTATACTTTTGCATTTTTACTTTAATTAAATACTTAATTTCAGATTTACCACCGACTCCACTCAGCAGTTATGGCTCAACCATAGTAGTTTTAGTAAAAAATTTAAGCTATCTTTACTAGGACACTATCCACTAGTTTATAGCTTGTGAACTGACCGCACCCAAATGAATTTTCAGTTAACCTTTGCAGCAATAATTCTGTTACTGAAAAATGAAGCATAAAAATAACTGGAAGTGATCCAATTTTTTTCTTTTTAACACGCTTTTATTAGGTCGACCTGTATGTAACTATGTAATGGAATCTAAGGTAACTAATTTAACCATCTTCCAAGGGTCGTAGAGTAATGAAAATTGGCAGCTGTATGTATACAATAATATGGTACTGTCAAACTGATTTGATGATGGAGCCGGAAGATATGAACTGGAACTTCATGATGGAAAATCTTATCATAGCTGTTTTGGATTTCTTAGAAAAGTCTTGTAATGAACTTTGACCGTGATTAGGTTTCAAGGTCTGATGATGAAGCCGGAAGATAGGCACTGGAATTCCATGATAGAATATCGTATCATAGTCGTGTTTGCATTTGTGAGAAAGGCCAAGCGTGTTTTTCTAGTGTTTTTTAAACTATTAATTTATATTATTTATCGAAGGATATGTAAGTAAGTAAGTCCAGCGTACTTCTATAATACAGGTCAGTGCACTATACTTATGTCACCTGTCAGTTATTATAAATGGCGGGAAAAGGTGTAAATGTGAAGTAGCCCTGATAAGAGCGGCTTGACTAATCAAAAATGTTTTGTCCTTTTTTAGCATCATCCATGGTTGCCACCGCTACAAACACTGATCAAAAGTTGTGTACCAGTTTACGTTCATTGAGTATCTTCTTATACCTTGACATTGGCAAAATCATCGAACGTTACCGATGGAGCAAGAACCTTAAAAAAAAAAAAAAAAAAAAAGCGGCTTGATGCGAAGTGAGTGATATAATCAACAGGATTCTACAGTTAGTACCTAAAATAGATAAAAAATCTAAATACGGTCCTTACCTATTATTTATTTTTGTCAGATATTGATCCAAGACCTATCATGTACCTACCTATTTGAAGAAGTTACCATCCATCTCCTAGGTGATCTAGGCATCTTACTACATGTGATGATCACATAATCATGTAACTAGGAGATCTAGGCATCTTGCTTCATGTGATGATCACATCATCGACGAACAATACTAATAATCTATACTAGTCTATCTATATACTTACCTATAGGTTATATACCTGCTAGTAATAAAGCTGAAGACTTTGTTTGTTTGAATGCGCTTATTTCTGGAACTACTCGTACCAGTCGAATTGAAAAAAAAAGTTTTTGCATTTGATAGCCCGACCCTTCTTCAGAAAGGATATAGGCTAGGACCCTTAGGAGCCGAGTGCAAAACTAAGTATCATCGCGAGCAGGCGATGCAATGCGATGGGGTGGGTCTGAGGAACAAGAAATTCACGCATACGAAGTCGCGGGCAGAAGCTATACTAACTTCGGGGGATGCCCCCGGCGCGTCGTAAGCCGCGTGACGACTCCCGGCCACCGTAGGCGCGGACCTGCGGGCGGAGAGTAATGGGTAGCTCACCGTCCGATCAGGACCAGGCCCGTGCCGGACGGCGCGTACGTGTTCCACGCGCGCCTCAAAGAGATGTCAGCATCGAGGAGGGGCCCCTTAGGGCCGAAGCCTGCCGGGCCAGCGGGATTGTCCGAAAGGGTTACCGCTGGCCCGGAACATAAATGGCTAAGGACACACAGGTGGGTTTTAGTCAGTAAGAGTCTGACACTCCCTTCCGCTCCACCCAGAGCGGGAGGAGTCATTTGATGATTTCCCAACCGCATAAAAAAAAAGCTATAATAACTTGGGTAAAACTTGCAGAGTACCTATACATATTTTTAATGTACGCATACGGTCAGGGAAATTTATTGTTAAGCAAATGCCATGCAATGTAGATGGCAGATGGCACCTACGTCAATTTGCCGTGTTATCGCGATTTCATACTGCCTGTGAAAGAATGACAGTTGTGATTTGATTATACGGGCAATTTAAGTTGGTAGTCAGGTTGATAAACAGTTAAGTAATTTCCCTGACTTGACAAAAGTAATAAACTGCTCTGAACTGATAACTACCTAGGTACCTACATTATTGTCAAATCTTAATAACCTAGTCCATAACTTTTAAAATCCCTTTGAGTTCACAAGTGTATTAATTCTATAGTCTAGTTTGTTTTTGAATCTATAGTGTGCCATAAATTCAAAAATAAAATAAAACATCAGTATGCGACGGAGAATTACTACCGATATTTTATGAAGCGCCTACGATACTGTTATGATTAACTTAACTATGCTGTTTGGTGCTTGGTTGCTGTCCATAAACTTGTAGGAGTTTCATTCTGATTTTGTGATATAAATCCTATAGAATGGTAGGTACCACCGAAATAAGTATCTAACCTGCATTCGCGATTTATTTGCCAAAAATGTAAACAAATGATATTATGGAAAAATAACTTTAAATCCTACACAATAAAGTTCAGTTTACGCTACAACTTCAAACATTTTTATAACTTTTTCAATATTGCTAGTCACTCTGAAATTAACTTAATTACCATTAAAATAAAATTAATATTTGTGTAACTTGAAATAATATTAATTTGAAACATAGTCACAACACGTCAACCTAGTCAAATAACCCGCCCCTGACTGTTCCCGGCGAAAAGGTGCCCAAAACGCTTGCTGCATTGCCACGTTGGATGGCAATGGCTAACCTTTGCACCAAGAACGAGCCGGAGCGGGAGTCACCCGTTTTATCACGGAGCTTGTGCCCTATCTCACTAATGAGCTTCCTGGCCTCAGTGCCCCAAGCACCCATGGTCTCCACGGCAATGGGCACAAAAAGGTAACGGTCCACCAACGGTGCGTACTTCACCCTCTTCCTCTCAGCGGCGTCTTCCGCTGCTGCTGAAGGTGAGTGGACGGTGCGACAAAGGTGGCAGGCGGCAACAGTGCTGACGCAAGTTGCGTCCCAAATTAGGCACTTGCCGTTCCTCCAAGGAACCAGGGTCAGCCCGTCCGGCCTCTTGCCGTCAGTCCTGCACAGACCCGGAGGCTCCAACACGCAGGGAACATCAGCCGACACAAAAGCTCTCCGAACAATATCATTGAGAGCATGGTGACGCGGGAACCTCCCCGAGCAACGACGACAACTCAAAGCGTGATGGCCATCGGCCTCCACCATGGAACCGCAGGTGCATCTGTGGGGTTCACACACCTTGCAGCCCAGGCGGAGGGCCACCGCCACACGCAAAGAGTCGTCATCAAGCAACGTGCCCAGGTGAGGCGAAGGAAGCGCATGCAACCATGCCCCCGATTCCGGCTGCGAAACAGCCCTGAGTCTGGCTAAATCAGCCCCCGAGGAACCCACCAACATCTGTTCCTGGATCAGCTTGGACGTGACTTCGTCCCAAGCCCGCTGCACATGTGTTGCGTCAGGGCTTATTATTTTTGTAATAATTAATTAATTTTAATTACTTGCGATACTGTATTTTGTAATTTGTAATTTTATTATTTATTATCAGTGAAATATATCATGATAAACTTAAAACTTTACTAATAAAAAAATTTGAAACATGTTTGAATAGACTTTTGGTACTTGAGGTACACCTCATCTCATCATCATTATCATCCACAGCCCGACTTCGCCCACTACTGAGCATAGGCCTCTTTTCATGTGCCAAACTTCACGCTCCTTTTTTTTATTCCGGTGTGGAAAATCTTCATGGATGTCCGCCGCCCTGGGGCGAGCGGCGGGGTCTGTCAGACTCACTGACTAAAAACCACCCCGGTGTTCCATCTCACACCTACGCCGGGGGTCGCGGGACGATCCTTCCATGAATGAAAACATTGTGAGGAAACCGGTATGTCCTAGATCCAAAAACTCGAAGACATGTGACATCTACCAACCCGCACTGAGCCCGTGTAGTACTTTACTATCCCACTCCCTCTCGAAGACAGAAGGCCTGCGTCCCAGCAGTGGGAATATCATAGGCTAATTATGATATGTATGTAGATCGATCTAGTAAGGTGCCTTCTTGCTGTTTACGAACTAGCAGGGGATAGAGGAGGGGGTGGAGGGGGGTTCAGGTAATCAGACCGGAATAAATCTCTTTATCTACACTTTTCTTAGAAGGCACGTTTTACGAACAACAACTTTTAGTAGCATGAAATTGGAAAGTTTATGTACCTGTATTTAGTATCTACATAGTTTCACTAGAACGTAGCCATTCGACTACTCCTCAATAGCAATGCCAACCTAGTGGAAAAAGGCAAAGTCTCTCAATTATAACTTTTAGCATGTTGGCAGCACCTTCCTTGCCTTCCACAAAAGCTTGCTTCTGAAACTCAAACACTAAGTCTACAGTGACCATAACCAACTTCCCTAAACTGTAGGGAAGTTGGTTATGGTGTAGAATTAGTGTTTGAGTTTCTCAAAATTGGTTCATGGTCTGAAATGTTTTGAAACCTGACGCACATCCTGGGGGCCTAAAAAGGCCACTTTGGCAGAATCATAAAAGGATAACATAATGGACAGTTAACTGTTAAGTTAATCGTACCAAATCCCATTGGTGAAGCATTTTTCAGTTTTTTTTTGTCTGTGCTAAAATACCAATCAATCCAATCCAAATCCAATCCCAATCTCTTTGAATGTACCTACGTAGTGCAGCGAAAAAAAGAAAAACACGGACTGTCTTCGCCATATTATAATTCATAATGTTATCCTTTTATGATTCTCCAAAGTGGCCTTTTTAGGCCCCCCCCCCCCCTGTTTATCATGCCCACTATTGCAGTTAATTTCGCTATCTCAGCAGAATACAATATGCTATTAATATCTCAGTGCATGTTGTACCTACATGTAAATATGACCGCATCTTGCACGATTCTTCATTCATTCCAAGAATATAAACATTTTAATATTCATACGATTATTTGCAGCAATAATTTAGTTTAATTATTGAAATCGGCGAGGTACATCAAAGGCGTAAATGAGGGGTTATCGTAAGGAGTCTAGACAATTAATAATATAGTAAACGGTAAAGCTTTTAATGTGCAGATGTTCTGAGAAGAGATAGTAAACCTTTAAACCTAGAGATAAATGTAACTGTAGTTTTAACTTTTATCCCGGAGTAAAGAGAGGCAGGGGTAGATTGAGATGTATAGGTATTAGGTATAATCGTCATTCCAGCCGATAGACGTCCACTGCTGAACATAGGCCTCCCCCAATTTTGGGGGGGCTTTGCCATAATCACCACGCTTGGCAGGCGGGTTGGCGATCGCAGTATGGTATGATGGTGGAATAAATAGAGAACGCTGCTGCCCATTCTCCGGTAAGACCCTTAGTCGCCTTTTACGACACCCACGGGAAGTAAGGGGTGGTGCAATTCGTTAGGTATAATAACACCGGTCAAATAAGCAAAATAAAAAAAAAAAACAGTGGCGCTCCGGGAGTGCCGACAGAAGTGAAAACTTGAATAATTACCTGTGTATTTTTTTTTTAATAGCCTTATAAACAAAACACGCGCGGTAGAGCATTTTTTCGAGTTTTCCCATCGCAAAAAATGCCTAACGCGCCTAAATAAGTTATCACTTCAATCACACTAATATTATAAAGGTGAATATTGTGAGTGTGTGTGTGAGTGTGTGTGTGTGTGTGTTCATATGTTTGTTACTTCTTCACGCCCAAACGGCTGGACCAATTTTGATAAAATTTTGTATGGTGGTAGCTGACACTCTGGATTAACATATAGGCTATTTTTTTTTATCCCGATATTCCCACGGGATCGAAACTTATGTTTATGCGGGTGAAACCGCGGTGCGCAGCTAGTAAAATATAAATCTAAATAATCGGTGAAAGTTAACCTACATTACAAGAGACTAAGTCAATGAATGTACTTAATGAATGCTATTGGCTTAAAATCTCCTAGCATGATGTAAACAGCTTTAGTATGCCAACCCAGGAAAGTAAGCTCAGATATCCCTTGCTTGCTTCAAGGAGATACTCCTCAAGAGACAGAGCTGATTGGTGCTAAACTGGAATAACTGCATTTCTAGAAGAAAATCCCATCAAAAACATAAATGTAAAAATGGGAGCCAAGTTCCATACTACGAATATGCCTGGCTGTTGACTTTGCCGACAAAAGAATTGAGATCTAAATGGGTGCCAAGTTCTGTAGATAATAGAAAACTTAGGTGAAGTGAGCGTGGAGTGAGCTGTCAATAGTTTCAATTCCTAGCAAAAACAAACTCACTTAACCTAAGTTTTCACGGTGAAATTTTTACAGAATCGACCAGCTGAACCTAGATACGGAAAAGGAGGGTGGTGATGGGTGTATATCTACCAGAATAAAATGGCAAAAAAAAAAAATTGTGATTTTCATAGGGATTGATATTACCAATTTGTGAAAAACACAATGTTTTTTTTTACCATGACATTCTTGTAGACCTATAACGTCTTATCGAATATTTAAAGAAAACATATCCAAATTCTTTTATTTTAGCTCTAAAGTTATGACGTTTTGCTATTCAATACGTTATTTTATTTTAACCTTTCCTGCCCTCTACATCTATGAAGTCACTACATTTGTAAAAACCAATAAGGAAAAGTTTGGTAACCTGCACTCCCGTCGACATGCCGACAAAAGAGCAAATATGCCCTCAAAAACAGCCCTACTTTCTAAAAGTTTCTTCGGAATGTCTTCACGAATTTATAATCAGAGAAATTGAAAACATTTTTTTTTTTAAAAAGCTTTAAATGTCTTCTTGGTAAATAGATCAATACTATACAGGACTTTTTGTCCGACAGATTCGTAATGAGTTAGTGCCAAACTGTTTTTTTAGTGTTGTTTTATTTTATTTTTTTACTCTTATGTTTTGATGCAAAATATACTTAGCTCAATTAAAATGTCTATTCGAATTAATAAAATCACATAAACATAGGTCATAAAAAATTGTTCACACTATTATATGCCTAACATGGTGGAGCAGTGCAAACGCACACCAAAACTCAATAACAACTTTGTAACCACTGTCTCACAATAAAGATCTTTGCCTTTGACTTTATTACAAATCTGAAACACGTAGATTCAATGATTGCAATCAGTAAATCAATGGTATTATTGATGGAAAATAATTTGGCTTAATTGGTGGTCGTGATCTCCAATTCACAGGGCGCTGTTGTTGTAAAACAATCATAACTTTGAACGTATAAGATACGGTCAAAAAGTGACTCATAAAGTGACTCATCTAATCGCAGCTTTATTATGGTTCTGTACCACAACAGGAAAAACGGAACCCTTATAAGATCATTCGTTGCTGTCTGTCCGTCTGTCAAGACCCTTTTTAGGGTTCCGTACCCAAAGGGTAAAAACGGAACCCTATTAGTAAGACTTCGCTGTCTGTCTGTCTGTCACCAGGCTGTATCTCAAGAACCGCGATAGCTAGACTGTTAAATTCTCACAAAGTATGTATTTCTGTTGCCGCTATAGCAACAAATACTAAAAACAAAATAAAATAAATATTTAAGGGGGGCTCCCATACAACAAACGCGATCTTTTTGCCCTTTTTTGCTCGATATCAAAAATGGCAACAGGTAGGCACTTGAAATATTCACAAAATACTCAGTTGTATTTTAACTTTAATAATAAAATTAAAATAAAATAAATATTTAAGGGGGGCTCCCATACAACAAATATGTTTTTTTCGGCGTTTTTTCCTTGTGGTACGGAACCCTTCGTGTACGAGTCCGACTCGCACTTGGCCAGTTTTTTCAGAAACGCGTGGAGATAATAATTGGAATTTATATCAAATACTCAGGGCTGCAATTCCTTGAAGCTGTGAAATTAAACGTCTAAGTCAACGCAATCAATCGATAGGTATCTACGGGCGTTTATATTCCGTTTATGCCACTTATTTTGACACTCGCAAGGGAATCAAAACCTACTTCCCGTTGACCTAGAATCATTAAGCAAAGAAGCCATTGCTTCTTGCCAAACCAATTTTCTTTCTTCAATTTTTTCCTTTACTTGTGCTACATGACATTTGATGTAGCACAATAAAGGAAAAAATCCGAAAAACCTTAAATTTGTAGTAACATACCTACAAATTTGTACGGAACGCTCGGTGCGCGAGTCCAACTCGCACTTGACCGTTTATTTAAGATAGTTTTTGCCTGCAGTGCCGCTCACTTTATCAAATCAACGCTTTAAAGAAACATGCATTGTATCTATCTTCAATTCAAAGTATTATAAGGAAGGCCCTTCCTTACGTTATCTGTGCCTTACCTACACAGTAGCAAAAGCTCTGGGGATCTACTATAGGCCGTCCACGAAGACACGGACCGGTTTGAAAGTAGATCAGTCAAAACAAGTGACACATTCAACTTTACTAACGGGCAAAAACATATCGCGAGTATGGATCGCGAGTAGTCAAACTGTCAAATAGTGTTGTCATAATTTTTTAGTTCGAGCTCCGTACTAGTCTTACGTCTGTAGATGATGCGAAGTAGGAAACAACCTTAACTTCGTCCGAAACTACGGATTACGTGGATAGGGAGTAGACCACCTGAATCAGACTGCTCTTACATCATCATCTTCGTGTCCTTGTCCCTGTTACATGGGGTCGATGCTATTCGTTTTTTTTCCTTCCAGTCTCTCCTTTGTTTTTTCATGACGCCCAAAAAACAAGCAATCATCATCATTCACCTGCTTTATTCCAGTTTATTTGGAGTTTGGAACATGTATTTGTCTGTGTGGTGCCGGACTTAAAGAATAACACCAGCTCATACTTCCCGTGGGTGTCGTAAAAAGCGACTAAGGGTCGTACCGGAGAATGGGCAGCAGCGTACTCTATGCATTTCACCACCATACTATACTGCGATCGCCAACCCGCCTGCCAAGCGTGGCGATTATGGCAAACCCCCCCCCCCCTTTGGGGGAGGCCTATTTCCAGCAGTGGACGTCTTTCGGCTGAAATGATGATGATGATGATTTTTCTTCCATAACTCTCTATGAGTCGTCATCTCGGTAGTCAACCCTTTCCATCCTTATCATCTTTAACACAAGCTATACTAAAAAAAGTAATAGTAAAATATTCGGTCAGGCACATCCTCGGGGCAACCAGCACTGCTACTCAACTGGTTGCCTGGCAAATATTTCACTGCACCAAGAGGTATAATCCCTTTCACACTCCCTCACACACATCTACATCATTTATCACAATGAATACCACACTACGTGCGCACTCAGTTAAATTAACCTTGCACTGTATAATTCACTTTTATTTAAATTTACCTTTTTATGTGTATCTTCAACTACTCGAGAACGCTGTAAGAATCTAGTAGTTATGTAAACTGGAAGGGAACTGTCTCCTGAGATACAGGCTTACAACCTAGATCAGGAGGCAGTGCGCTTATGTAACTGTGTACTTACTTTGTTTTCAAGAAAGCATTATTATTATTATAATCATTAGCGTTAGAGAAGGCTTTTTACAGGGTGGACCGACGACTTGGTGAAGGCCGCAGGAATCCGCTGGATGCAAGAAATAGCAAACCGGTCGAAGTAGCAGTGCATGGGAGAGGCTTATGTCCAGCAGTGGACGTCTTTCCGCTGAAATGATGGTGATGATGATGAAGAAGAGGTATCAGACAGCCCGTGCTAGACTCCCGACCCGATGAAAGATGACAAGTATTAGTATAATTATAACTATTACATGTCCAATGTCTAACAGTCCGAACTTGCTCAAATATCTTAGATAATAATATTATCCTAGGTTTTTTAAATACCGGCTAATTCCCACGGCCGAATGATTCAATTAGCTAAATAGATTTACAGCACGCAAATCTTGCCTGGAAATCACCTTCCGGTGATTTAACAGTTAGATCACTTATTTTGTTATTGTTCCGTCTTTGCGAATATTTTAATTACTTATGTATTAATTGGAATCAATGTAATGATAAATCGGCTCAAATTTTGATTGATCGGCCGTATCTCAACACATGCAAGGCCTGACTTGATTAGCATTTATTGACCCGTTAAACGTTGTCCTGTCAAAATTTCAATATGGTCTTGTTCATTCAAAAATCTCATTGAAAAAAGCAGTATCCCAAATTCTCCAATTTTCTAGGCAACTTTTCCAAATTTTCTCTCCATAAAAACCTTATTCGGAATTTCGGACTTTAGCGAACATTTAAAAGAAGCTAATTAATCGAATCGGTCCCAGCTGGATCGATTCGGTTAATTTTCTTTTTATTGTTCCGAAGTGATGCGCTTACCAACGAACAGCATTTCATTTTTAGGGTTCCGTTGCCAAATGGCAAGAAACGGAACCATTATAGATTCGTCATGTCTGTCTGTCTGTCTGTCCGTCCGTATGTCACAGCCACTTTTTTCCGAAACTATAAGAAATATACTGTTAAAACTTGGTAAGTAGATGTAATCTGTGAACCGCATTAAGATTTTCACACAAAAATAGAAAAAAAAAACAATAAATTTTGGGGTTTCTCCATACTTAAAACTGAAACTCAAAAATGTTTTTTCATCAAACCCATACGTGGGGTATCTATGAATCGGTCTTCAAAATGATAATGAGGTTTCTAATATATTTTTTTTCTAAACTGAATAGTTTGCGCGAGAGGCACTTCCAAAGTGGTAAAATGTGTCCCCCCTGTAACTTCTAAAATAAGAGAATGGTAAAACTAAAAAAAATATATGATGTACATTATTATTTAAACTTCCACCGAAAATTGGTTTGAACGAGATCTAGTAAGTAGTTTTTTTTTTAATACCTACGTCATAAATCGTAAACCGCAATTTACCTTTCATCCAATCAACTCAAATATTTAAAAAAAACATTTAATTTCATAAACATAAACCTTATGCATAAACCCGGGTTTATGCATAAGGTTTATGTTTATGAAATTAGTTTTTTAAAGAGCGAGTTGGACTCGCGCACCGAGGGTTCCGTAACATCCGGATGTTACGGAACCCTCGGTGCGCGAGTCCGACTTCCTGTAACTTCCTGTCACTGATATTTACATAGGAAGAAGTGTATACGAATTTGTATGGGGTAGGTAAAACTTAAAAGTGAAAAATAAAAACTTTTTTACAAAAAAATAACAACCGCCTTCCAAAAAAGACACTACAAACTAAAAATCGGAAGTCAATGGCAAACAACAAAAATGCGATCCCAACGATACCGACTTCCGAAATTAAAGTTATTTTTTATTACTTACAAAGTACCTAATAAAAAATAACTTTAAGTCGATGCTTATTTTTTTGTAAAATTTTTTTTAATGCAATGACAATATTGATGATGATTAACAGGTTATTAAAACTGTCTTTAAGATTGAAAGTGTCTTGTTCCTAGAACATTATGCAGTTTGATAAGAATACACGGGACCTAATACTTGACACTATGTCTGATTAAATCATGGAAAAGGTTACTTCTCAGAAGAGAAGTTTATCGCAAATCGTTAGCTATTCGTATAATGTAGTTAAATGTTCAATACACTACTGATTACACTGAGGAAAATTAATTGTCTTAATCACTAGGTATTTGCATTCAGCAATAAAGGCCTCCGTAGACACGAGCGACCTGACAGTGCAAAGCGACTATAGTAGAACAATTTTTATGAAAACTTCATGGTAGTTTGTTGCAAAGCTACGTACCTATTAAAGTTTTAAAACTTTCTAAAACTTTAATAGGTACGTAGCATTGCAACAAACTACCATGAAGTTTTAAAACTTTCTAAAACTTTAATAGGTACGTAGCATTGCAACAAACTACCATGAAGTTTTCATAAAAATTGTTCTACTATAGTCGCTTCGCACTGTCAGGTCGCTCGTGTCTACGGAGGCCTTTTAACATCATCAATCTTCAATCTAAATATATAAAGCTCAAAGGTGACTGACTGACATAGTGATCTATCAACGCACAGCCCAAACCACTGGAGGGATCGGGCTGAAATTTGGCATGCAGGTAGATATTATGACGTAGGCATCCGCTAAGAAAGGATTTTGATAAATTCTACTCCCAAGGGGATAAAATAGGGGATGAAAGTTTGTATGAAACTTTGTCAATTTTAAACCGATCGGGCTGAGACTTCGCTACTATGACGTAGGCATCCCCTAAGAAAGGATTTTGATAAATTCAACCCCCATGGGGATAAAATAAGGGATGATGGAGGATGTAAATGTATTAGTTTTTTTAAATAATACTTAACGCGAGCGAAGCCGCGGGCAAAAGCTAGTATAAACTAAGTTGCAAAAATACGCTCAAAAACTACATTTTAATTTATATGGGACGACCCCTGAGACAAACCCAACCAATTAAAAAAAAATACATATTTTAAATCGATTTACAGTCCGGAGATATCGCTACAAACATTTTTTTGAAGCCGATTAAAAAGAACATCCACGAGTAATGTAGGTAATATTTATTTGTTTTTTTTGTCTCATAGTACTAAGGGCTGATTTTTCCAACGCCAGATAACTATATCGGAGGAATAATTTTGAATTTTTGATAGTTCGTACATACAAAAACTGTCAGACGTCAATTTTATTCCAGGAATAAAAACGGGTACGTATTTGAATATCGAAGATTAAAATACCTACTGTTAAAATATCGATGTTCAAAACATCGAAAATGGAAATATCGAACGACCATAAAACCGAAAATTAAAATAACGAAAGTTTATATTATCGAATGGTTAAATATCCTACGTCCAATATATCTAAAATCTAAATATCTACAAAAGTTACATCGTAAAATCCAAATATCGAAATACAGATTATCGAATGTCCTAAATATCGAAGTACAAACTATCGAACGTCCTAAATATCGATGGGTATTTGAACATCGAAAATTAATATACCTACGTGTAAAAATGGTTTAATTTTCAACATTTAATACATTCATTAATTCACCCTAAAATAAGTACTAGTTAAAATATCGAACAAATTTTGATATAAGTAGTATGAGTGGAAAAAGGTTGCTTCTGCAACGTCTCCGGCGCTACGGGAAGTGCAACCCCTTCGCCCTTGCGTAACAAAGGATAGGCACCCATGTTCACCTCCGCAGCTTCGGCTTGCTGGTCGCCTCCGGCGACCAGCCTCAGCCGCTACGGCTCCCACGGGTGCCTATGCTTTGTCACAGCGGGTGGGGGTTGCCCTCCCTTCGCGCCTCCGGATTTTTATATACACTCTAGGGGTAACAGCCAAAAGACTACGTAAATTCGGGGTGCCCCAATTCGGTTTTGGAACAATTTCGACCTATTTTATCCATGAAAATCAGTGTTCAGTGTACAAGCATAGGTCAATCGTGAAGGTATTATTTAGGTCTTTAAATTAAAATATTTTCTTGAAAGTCAATATGTTGTGCTACTAAAGTTAGTGACAGAAACGTATCGCTGCAAAACCGACTCCACGTAGTCTTGTCTGCCCTACCCCTAGAGTGTAATTTAGAATCGCGTAGGCGCGGAGGGGCTAGGCAGCCCGCGAGCTGAGGAGCAGGTGGTTTTAACACCCGCCGCCGAAGCTGAGGCTGGCCGGCGAAGCCGGCCAACAAGCCGAAGCTTAGAGTGAGTTTGGTGAGCGTTTAGACCATCTGCGACGTTAAGCTCGCGTGGGACTGCCGGAGCCCTGCAGCGCCGGAGCCGTGACAGAAACCATGCTTGCTTGCATGTTGCATGATTGCTGCATGCTTGTTTGCTAGATGGTAATCAGTTACCAGGTGGGTTACAAAAAAAAACAAGGAAAACTTCAACTTCTTCGTACTTTAATTATTTTTACATAATAAAAACCCAAAATAAAACACATTTGTACGCAATTGTACGTATCACTCATACTGCCTATATAATTTTTTTCGGTATTTTAACTAGTAGGTATTTTTAACGTAGATATTATGAACTTATATGTATTAAATGTTGATATTTTGAACTTAGGCATAATGGCATTCGATATTTTGAATCATTCGAAATTTTAATCACTCGGCATTTCAATCTTCGACGTTTTAAGCGTAGGTATAATAATTTTCGACATTTTGATATAATCGATATTTTAATTTTCGATGTTTTGAACATTGGTATTTTAAGCGTAGGTATTTTAATCTTCGATATTCAAATACGTACCCATAAAAACTATCGGTCGATTGAAAATCAGCCCTTAGAGCTGATTTTTCCAACGCCAGATTAATTTATCAGAGGAATAATTTTAAATTTTTGACAGTTCGTCCATACAGAATCTGTCAGACGTCAATTTTATTCTTCGAATAAAAGTTATCTGGCGATGGAAAAATCAGCCCTTAGTCGAATAGAAAACACCGAACTCATCTAGTTTTAAAACAAAAATTATTTTAAGGTTAAAGTGTTTTTTAAACTAATTTACAGAAATAAATCATCATCATCATCATTTCAGCCGATAGACGTCCACTGCAGGACATAGGCTTCCCCCAAACACCTCCACTTCGACCGGTTCAGTGCTTCTCGCATCCAACTGGTTCCTGCGGCCTTCACAAGGTTGTCGGTCCACCTCGTGGGAGGCCTTCCAACACTACGTCTTCCGGCTGGTCGTTACGTGGTGGTTACGTGGTCGACACTCCAGAATCTTTCGGCTCCATCGGCCATCTGTTCTGCGAGCAATGTGCCCTGCCCACTGCCACTTAAGTTTGGCAATTCTTCGGGCTATACATATATGTCGGTCACCTTGGTTCTCCTGCGGATCTCCTCATTCCTGATTCGATCACGCAGGGAAACTCCAAGCATAACCCTCTCCATTGCCCTTTGGGTGACTTTCAGCCTTCTTATAAGGGCCATTGAACAGAAATAAATATAATTTATCAATTAAATGTTTACTGATCGCCTAGCGGGGGGCTAACTACACTGGGTGTCTCGTGCTATTAGCCTCGCTATAGCGCCTCAAACCGCTGACTGACTTATAAACTTACTGCTACTATTTACTACGGAATGAACTATGATTGAGTAGCGACTCGATAGAATAATGGCTGCTCTTTCCAGACAAATTAGTAAATCAAACAGACCCTCCAGTGTAGAAAATTTTCTATACATTTTCACCGTCATAATCAGCCTATAATGTTTCCACTGCTGGGACACAGGCCTCTTCTCGGTGAGAGGGAGTGGGCCGTAATCTACCACGTGGGCCCAGTGGGTTGGCAGATGTCACATGTCTTCGAATTTTTGGTTCTAGGACATGCCGGTTTCCTCACGATGTTTTCCTTCACCGTTTTGAGAGCAACGGTGATGAAATAATTTACACAAAGTAATGCGCCTGTCTGGGTTCGAACCTACGACCTACAATTCGTAAGTCGCGGCCGTTACCACTTGGCCACCACTGCTCTCATTTCGCATTTTCCCCGTGTAGATAAGTTTTTTTCGTTTGTATAAAAAACGGGAGTTTATTTTAATAACCCACCTAATAGGAGTTAGGGTTTCAATTTTTGTGCGCCTTTAATTATTGAGAACTTTAGCTAGATATTCATAATAAAATTGTAAGGACTTGCATCAATAAAGTATTATTATTATTAATATTTCTACGCTGGGTTGTCTAGAATCAATGTGCTGATTTCATGGTAACATTTTGCGCGACAATTTTCCTTACACCCCGTACTGTTAGCAAGCAATAGGACAATGGCGCCAAAAGTCTCGGTAGGCCCTTAGTCAAATAAGGCACCCACGGACAAAGTCGTTACACTTTTCATGATTTGAACCACACGCCACGTTTCTGCGACGTTATTACGTATCATGCGATGCGACTCATTGACGTATTTTAAAGTTCCTAGGTCAGATAAACAGACTTTCATAGTTCCATTAATTACTGTCGAAAGCGTCACAAATCCAAGTCCTAAGGTCTACGTTCTGGACTTGCAGATGATGTATCTACATGAAGCCGGTTGGGAGTCAATAGGTATAGTCCAATTTGACCCATCATCGCCCATCTTTTTTCGATGCGATCGATCGATCCATCGCGGATGTTTCAACCCAAATAAGATCGTAAATTAAAAGGCATTGAAGGGTACGTGTACAGTCTAGGTATATGTACAGTCAGTGGCAAAACCTTGACTTGGAACTGGCCCACAGTAGTAGGAGATTTTCAATATAATACAAGACCAGCTTATCCTGGTTTTGCTGGTTTTGATATGATGGGCATTTTTTTTAATTTCAATTTTATAAGTTTGCGATATTTATCTGAAATAAATGATCCCACAAAAATATTTCATGTTAAATGTTGCCAAGACGAGACCATGTAGCTCGCCCTGTCAAAAAGTAATCAGATCTCATGTAGAGCCAAGCTTAGTCAAAATATATGGCTTGGCCGTTTCGTTACTAAAGAACCATTGTATAACAGTATGAGAGTTTTTCACCTTACGCTCATGTGAATGTAGCGAAATGGCCAAGCCATATATTTTGACTAAGGTGTAGAGTTTGCGAAGTTAGGACTTGTACCGTTAGGGCGTGTAGAGTTAGAAGATTGGCTCTACATGAGATCTGGGGGCCTAAAAAGGCCACTTTGGCAGAATCATAAAAAGATATCATAATGCACAGTTAAATTTTAAGTTAATCGTATCAAATCCCATTGGTGAATCATTTTTCAGTTATTCTTTCTTGTCTGTGGTAAAATACCAATCAATCCAATCCAAATCCAATCCCAATCTCTTTGATTGTACCTACGTAGTGTAGCGAAAAAAAATAAAAACACGGACAGTCTTCGCCATATTATAATTCATAATGTTACCCTTTTATGATTCTCCAAAGTAGCCTTTTTAGGCCCCCAGATTACTTTTAGCTTAGCTAGCCATCTAGGGATCAACCGCGGCAAGTGCTTATGATATAAACTTTCATTTGATGTATATGTGGTTTTTATTGGACATAGGTACCGGCCAAAACGCCCATCATTCATTCATCGATTTGGACAAAACAAACATAGATGAAAAACAGTAAGCCAGAGAGAGCTAAGTAAGTGTAGTCAACATTATAGCAGGTCTGAGCAACGCCTTGGTCGCCGCAATAAATGTAACCACCTACTAGGCCCAAACAGTACCTACACACATAGATGTACCGTCGAATTGAAAGAGAAAGCAGAAGGTCAACATTAAAGGTAAAAGTAAAGTAGGTAAGCAAACGATCGCATCAGAAATCTAAGAAGAATCTTCGAAACCTGGACTTTGGCTACAGAGCAACGAACAGCAAGTGGGATAATAACAATATTATTATAAGGAGCAACAACAACAACTACAACGCTTTATCTTTGAAATTTCTATAGTGACATTGTACCTATATATCTACCTACCTATCGTACTTATGAAACTATGATCCTTCACCTTTAGGCTCATTGCTATCTAGAGAGTCATAAGATGTCTGTTTTGTTGCGTTTGCGCAGCTCAGACAGATATACTTAATGGATGTTCTAATAGAGATAAAATTTTGTTCCCACTTCTATTTGTTAATGCCAATATTTGTTTTGAATTTGAATATTTTACCCGTTTTTAATATTTTTTGTTTGACATTTGTGCAAATTGGTGAATGCTATCGACGATAGCTTATGGTGGCTTAAAGATGGCGTCAATGCCAGAAATTTAATGAAAAAATAATCATTCGTTCGAAGAATATCCATAGTAAATATAAGTTTGCATTACCGCCAAACGGGGTGAATAGGGTTGCAGGGGTGAATCGGGACGAAGCGTTAAAGGGATTTTAACATTTATATAATATAGTTTGTTGCCAAAAAGGACTCGTCGAAAGACGAGTCCAAAATGTTTGGAAGACCTACTGGGCCCTTCACCTTTTGAATGTCTTAAGTTACACAGTTTGACATAAGCAATTGTCTTTCTATTGTATCTCTAATTACGGCATTCGACGAGTTAAAGAACACATGAAGGGTAGTCTTCCTATATCATTAAAAAGGAAACTCATCGACATGTGCATACTGCCCGTCCTAACGTACGGTGCACATAGTTGGTTACTTACTGAACAAAAGAAGTCCAAACTCAAGATTTGCCAACGGGCAATCGAACGCAGCATATTTGGTGAGAAGATCGAGTTAGAAACACCATGCTGCGCTCCATAATTCAAGTAGCGGATGTTGGAGAAAAAACAGCCAGGCTGAAGTGGGAGTGGGCCTGACACGTCTCACGAATGCACCCGGAGAGATGGGCAAAGATCGTCACTCACTGGACGCCTGAAGCAGGACATCGCAGTCTAGGTAGACCAAGGCGAAGGTGGTGTGACGATCTAATATCATTTTCAGGGCCAACATGGCCAACGATCGCATAAGACATGGCTTGGAAGAAAAAAGGGAAGGCCTTTGCCCAGCAGTGGGACACAATATAAACTAACAAAAAAAAACCAGATTAGTAATTAATTAGGTAATCTATGATAATCTCGACTATTTTCGACACACTTGAGAAAACACGTCCGTAAAACCTTAGATAGGTCCACAGAACACGGAATTGCGCCGGCAGCGCCTAGATAAGGCAGTACCAATAAAATTCGTGGGGCCGAAATTCTGGACTGGATCACATAAAGATCTGTTTGTTTTTTGTTTTATAATCATGATTTTAATTTTGATGATGATGTTGTGAGTTTGTGGGTTGTGTTGTTAATTTTTAAATGTGTTGGGTGTACTTGACACACACACACAACTCACAAACTTTCGCCTTTTTATTATTAGTGTGATAGATTACATATGCATATTATGATATTTAGCTTGTACCTAATTGAATAAACTTTATAGTAAGCGCGTCCTAGATTTTGTCAATACATCTTAGAGCTAAGTAACGTGACGAAGCTACTTATATCTGACAAATATATCAGTTTTATGACTTCGCATAGAGAGGTAACATTTGCAATGAAATATGACCTTTAACAAATATATAGCACCTATTTAAAGTTTTGACTGTATGGAACAACGAGAAGCAGACATACTAAGATTAAACAGTTAAATAAGTAGGTACGCTACCAAATTAATTAATTATTTTAGCTCAAATCTATAAAAGGACGCTCTTGGATTTTAAACGCTCGGCACAGCGCCGAGAACTGAAAATCCAACAGGTCAGTTTAATTAGACTCGCTTTAATTGGTCTCGAGTCGTGTTAATGAAAACGGACATTTAAGACTATATAAAAGCTCATCAAACCCACATTTACGACTTTGTACACCTAGATTCCCTACATAATGACAGGAAAGCATAACACCTAATCATCGTAAAAGAGGTTGTAAAGCGAGGTGAATGAGGGCCATGAGGGTTGCATCAACCAGAAGGCTATGCAAGGCTCCGTAGGTGCGTCGACCCCCGCGCGGTTGTTGACCGGTAACCGGCCGGCACCCGGTGCCCGCAACGGCTGCGATCACTTTAGCGCAAGCCGCACCGAAACGGGCCATGTAGGTAGGCGACAGGTGATCATCGTGCGGTACATCAAAAGCGGTACATACAGTTTTTTCTTGAGAATGGCATCTCGCAGGTCATCCTTGGAGGCTGTTGGATGCTTAACTGAGGTATCTTGTGGATGCCTCAATAAATTAAGGCCTTCAGCCAGGACATAATACTTTATACTAGAGAGAGGTAGTGGTCCAATACTTTTAAAATAAAAAAAAAGTTTTTTTTTTAAATAAAAAAACCCGACTGCGATAAAAAACGTAAGTTAAAAAAAAACTGAAAAGCTAAAAACAAGCCCATTTTAAATTAAATAAAATTTGGAAGCAGGCGGGACCCATACCATTTTTTATTATATTTTCAAATTCAAAAACACATTACCACTCGTTTGCGTCGCGCAGTCGGGTAAAAACACGTATGTAGGTACCATACCATAATCAGCCCATAATGTTTCCACTGCTGGGACGCAGGCCTCCTCTCGGTGAGAGGGAGTGGGCAGTAATCCACCACGCGGGCCCAGTTTTGTTCTAGGACATGCCGGTTTCCTCACGATGTTTTCCTTCACCGTTTTGAGAGCAGTGGTGATGAAATCATTTACACAAAGTAAAGCGCCTGTCTGGGTTCGAACCTACGACCTACAACTCGTAAGGTGCGGCCGTTACCACTTGGCCACCACTGCTTTCACCCACACTGCTCTATGTAGGTAAGTACTTCAGTATTTATTATGTTGGTGCATACGTCGCGGTATAGCTACAATACCATACGAGTTATGACTATCTGTGCTCACAGTCACATCCAAGTCAAGAAGGGCAATTCTCGTAATTTTAAGAACGTTCACAGTCTGAGCTCAGTCTCCAATCTGTCAAAAATACCTATAATTTCCCTACATTTTTGACAAGTATTTGACATTGATTGCCGCTGAGATGAGATTGGGGCTAGATTAAATACGTTTTCAATTACGAAAATCGGTCTTCTGCCGCATCAAAGCTCGGACTACTCCAGACAGAAATATGAGGGGGTAATTCTCATTTTTTTTTTAAAACGTTTAGTCTGATCTCAGTCTCAATCTGTCAAAAATACCTGTTATTTCCTAATTTTGACAAGTTTTTGACATTTGTTTGTCGCCGAGATTGCGACTAGATTTTGAACGATTTTAATTACGGAAATTGGTCTTCAGATTTATATCATCTGGATTTGAGCTACGGCGTGTCAAGGAGCTTGTCCTTTCTTTGGTATTGTTCGTCGAATCGTTGAGCTCCTCAACTTCTGAGTTGAGCTGCACGATTTTTGACAAATGCGTGCACTGATTGGACAGGTCCGCTCAATCTGTGTGGTTCTTTCCACAAAAGACCATTTCAGACACCAATCTACATGGTCTTCACACGATCTGACCAAGATTTTGTCTGGACTTTAAAAGAGACTGTGACCTCTGAGTTTTTTTCGGCCTTTCTTCTCAGAATAGTCAGATAGGAAACGCCGACCTCATCTAGTTTAAAAAATATGATTGACGTGTAAAAGTGTTTGTAAAAACCTACTTAGGTACAGAAAATAAATCATTTATAGCAAGTAATTATATCTACACTCAGAAATTCCTAATTAGGAAATAATTAGGTACACTTCGATTCTGGAGAGGAAATCCCTCTCATTTTATCGCAAATTCGTTGGCTAGGTAATCTGTATGGAAATGAAAGTTATGAACTTAATTACATCATGTTTGCTTATCACAGTTCAAGTTACACGCAACTTCTAATAGAGAGTGATGAAAGTGGGACCTAATATTTCATAGTTTTTTTTACTTAGACTATACTGTCCCACTGCTGGGCAAGCGCCTCTCCCAAGCGCTTCCAGGAACTCTTTTCCCGCGCCATTACAAACGAGCCTTCTAAAAAAAAAGGAAAAAAAAAACAAAATCAAAATCGGTTCATCCGTTCGGGAGCTACGATGCCACAGACAGGCACACACACACCCCCACACAGACACGTCAAACTCGACATACCCCGTCGTTTTTGCGTCGGGAGTTAATGAATGTAGGTAAGGTTCGCAGCACGAGACCACCAGGAATTAAAGGCGATTTTTTTTTTTGATATGGTTTTGCTCCTCTCTTGGCTCTAGTCTAGGTCAGAGGTGACAGAGTCAAAGTCGACGATGGAGTGAGCTCACCCAGAAGAAGCCTGTTCACTCTTACTTTGAAGAGATTTGGTGGTTATAAATAAACTAGCTGCGCCCCGCGGTTTCACCCGCGTAATTGTCGATCCCGTGGGAATATCGGGATAAAACGTAGCCTATATGTTAATCCAGGGTGTCAGCTACCTCCATACAAAATTTTATCAAAATTGGTCCAGCCGTTTGAGCGTGAAGAAGTAACAAACATATAAACACACACACACACTCACACACACACTCACACACACACTCACAAACTTTCGCCTTTATAATATTAGTGTGATTTCTCTTGGACCAATAATCAAAGAGAATTCTGAAAAGGCAACCAAAATGTTAACCTCCATCCATAATCATGTTCCCAAGGCTGGGAAACAAACCTGCTCTTTGAGAAGGAGCAGGCTGCAATCTACCACGCAGGCCCAGTGCGGGTTGGTAGATGACACATGTTTACGGCGAAGCGAAACGGAGGGTTATGATTTTCTTTCATTATCCAACTGCAGGGCAAAGACCTCCATGCTCTGATGATTACAAACGTATTTTCCAGTGTTTACTATTTTTGCACGCAAGACTGCGTGCCTCTCAGTTGATATCAATATACCATACCTACCTATATACCAACTCTAAATTCGCAAAACTGAATTTTTTTTTGAATATCAACTAAAACTAAGTCGGAACCACCTACCGTATATTCGCTGTAAACACATTCTTATTTAGGTAAAAAATATCGACACATTTCGATCATTTTAAATAATACAAATTAAAGCTATATTTTATACATAAACTAACTAACTGCGCCCTGCGGTTTCACCCGCAAATGTCTCGATCCCGTGGGAATATCGGGATAAAAGTATCCTATGTTCTAATCCAGGTCATGGTCTACCCATTCAAATCCGTTCAGCCGTTTTAGCGTGAAAGCGTAGCAAACAAACATACAAAAAAAATTTTTTTCACTATAAAATAATAGCTTAGATACCTAATGATTTAAAGATCCCCATCTTTTTTCTAACTTCTACCTTACCGCAGTCTGTTCTGTACTGCGTACCTATACACTACATAACGAAAACCAAAACAAAATTCTAGATACCATACTACGCACTTCATTAAAAGACCTAAGTATATCTTTTCTAGTGTTCAGTTTGCAGTAACACAGTAAAACTTCAACAAAACCGACAACCACCATTCACTCAACTTTTCCTCAAGTAATAAAAAGTTTTAAACCCATTATGGTATAGGCAGCAGGTTGTTGCTATAACAACTCCATTACTAAGTCAGTCGTTATGTTCATGTTTGAATGCTAATATTTTATGTGGCAAGCAGAAAGCTAAGTTATGTTCGGTCTTGTCGACTTTCACGATACTTTCAGGTTGCCTAAGTGAATGTAAAAGCTCATTGAAACATACCGTACTTACTTATTTACAGTAAAAACTTGTATTGCAAAGTGGGGAAATTATTCTGATTTTGTTGCGTAACACACTATCAATTACAATCTGAATCCTCTTGAGGGATATGGCTAATCTATAGCTTCATATGTCCGAAAAATGTGTTCGCTCAACAACGTAAATAACGCAATGAATGTTGTTGAACTGTCAAAATGAAAGCCATTCTTACTGTGTGTTACGCAATTACCCCACTGGACAATATTTCACAGACTTTTTTAAAAAAGATTCCCCTGTTTCACCTTGGTTCACAGAAAGCGCCTTTGGTTCACGGAAACCAATTAGATCATTATTTTTAAGTAGGTAAGCTATATTCCCATACGCTCGCTCTTGCATCCTATGTCGACGGAGCCCCGTTTCGCGGGGCTCCTATTTCTGTGTAAAGGGTTTAAAGTAACCTAACCAAACCTAACCTCGAGGTGCCCTTCGCTCGCTCTTGCATCCTACGTTGCGCTTTTCAACCAAGGTATCTGGAAATAGTGGTTCTATTAACAAAGTTTACGGCAAGAAGTGCTATCTATGAACAGAGATCTCTGTGAACAGTGCTTCCTATCAACCGAGATATCTACAAACAATGTTTTCTATCAGTAAAGTTTTCGGCGAAACGTGCTGTATAGGAATAGAGATTTCTATTAGCAATGCTTTCTGATGTAGTCGTATCGTACAAGCGTGTTTCTATCATAAGTTCCGTTCGCCATGCGGTTTAAAAGGTTGCAGGAATCCAAAATTACCCGTTTCTTTCTCGGGGAATCTTTTCAAACCAAGGTGAACCAGTGGTTTCTATGAACAAAGTTTCCGGCAAGAAGTCTATCCGGCTATCTATGAACAGAGATCTCTGTCAACAGTGCTTCCTATGAACCGAGATATCTACAAACAATATTTTCTATCAACAAAGTTTTCGGCGAAACCTGCTGTCTAGGAATAGAGATTTCTATTAGCTGTGCTTTCTGTATGTAGTCGTATCGTACAAGCGTGTTTCTATCTTAGGTTCCACACCGTGGCGAACGTCCGTCTCCTGTGGTTTTCGGCTCCAGAAAACTTGTTATTTCTAAAATGGGTAAAATAAAGTTCAAACCTCCAACACCCTCATTTCTATTTACGCACTACTAAACACCACACAGGATTCTCGGTTACTTTGATCACATTGCCCGTAGAGAACCAGATAATCTTGAAAAGTTGGTGGTGATGGGCAAGGTAGATGGAAAAAGATCTCGCGGCCGGTCACCTCACTGGACTCTGTTACTACCGCCCTGAGAGCAGCTGAGAACCGAACAAAGTGGAAGAACATCTATACTTAATATTATTAAGAGGTAAAATTTTTATGTTTGTAAGTTTGCATGTAAGGGGTAATCTCCGGAACTGCCCGTCGGATTTGAAAAATTATTGTTGTATTTGATAGCCCAATTCTTGAGGAAAGATATAGGCTATATAACATCACGCTAGGACCTTTAGAAACTGAGCAAAACGAAAAAAAATCAGAAAGAACGCTAACGCGAAAACGAAGTAATTGTGCGTTTGGGCAGGCCATGCATGTGACGGGGATTCCCATTCACGCTGACGAAGTTGCGGGCAGAAGCTAGTCATTCATAAAGCCATGAAGGCCTTTCAGGGACACGACCTTCAGCAATGAAATACGCGACCAAGAAGGACCCCAAAACCCTCATATCGCACCTTGAAAACAAAAGTGGCACTATACCGAAGATGGCAATATTGAGTTACAACGATGACTTCATAATTTACTGGCTTGTTTTCAGTACAGAACTTATATAAGATAGTCAAACTGATAAATGAAATTAATTACATTCTTTTATTCCAGTTATTTGCTAAGATATTGACCAAAATGCAGCGTCATAAACTTTAAATGGTAATACTGAAAAATGAAAATTTTTGTAAAACGCCACTTTTGTTTTCAATGTGCGACACCTTTGAGTATTAAACCAACCGGAGACGCCACGAGTACTAATATCTATGCAAATAAGTCTGTCACTTTCATCGCGGGGGACGAGGGAACGCAATAATACACTAATGCAATTCGATCGCGTTGTTACGCACGCACACAAAACAAAAAACAAACACAAGCATAAACTATACGCACACATGTATACAACCGCTATGACCGGCGGTCTCGTACCTTTGGCAGCGGGGATCGCCTGACAATGGCGCCTCCAGTTGGTTTTATACTCAAAGTGCGACACTACTACATACCATCCTCAAACCATTTCTAGGACATTAGTATTTAATTTAATTAAGGGGCCGGCGTAGCATGCGCAGTTCATACAAACGTAATAACAAAACAATTTGTAAATCAAACATATATTTTTAAGGTATTGTGTATTTATTCCGATTAGATTACAGAATATCTAGGTTCCCAAATATATATATATGTATATTTTGAAAGGACTTTGATATAGGTAAAGACGAGATATGAGGAATATCCTTATTTTTCTCATAACTGGTATTTAAATCAGTCAATCGGAATAAATACACGTTAAGATATCTCTATCGTACGCACTGCTTCACATCAAGCTATAAGTACATAACCAAAGGTGACTTCTGATTGTACGAAAATCCTACACAACGCGATGTCAGCTAAAACTGGAAATGTATAGCTTGTGTGTGCTTGTGCGTGTGTACAGACGCCAGCACATCAAGCTACCCGAAACTGTCAAATTTTCCCAATCAACTTTGAACCTTGTTGTACTTTAGCGATAAAGTAGAAAATCTTTTAAAGAAATTTGACAGATCGTAGTAGTAGCTTGATGTGCTGGCGGCCTTACCTACATATTATACTGAGCACACGGTTGGTAGAGCTTTAAAGCTGTGCTTCACCTACTTCAAAAATATCGAAAAAATCAAAGAATTTGTTTTCATAAACATATTCAAAGATATATTTAATTTAACATTAAAATTTAAAATAATAACAATTATATGTACATTTATATGAAAAAATAAGTAAAATAATCATAGGGCATCAAAAAATTCGTCCGCATCGCTGTCAACAGGAACAGTGCCCAAAAGGCTGGCAGCAGTGCCACGTTGAATGGCAATGCTAATTCTATGCCCAAGAAATAGGCCAGCCCTCTGGTCACGTGAAGAGTCGACTAACCGCTTGGCGATATCTCGAAAAACCAAGTGGGCACTCGGACCCCATGGCCCTAGTGTTTCAACCCCAAAGGGCTCGAACATATAACTCCCAATCAGGTTGGAATATTTTCACCGTTTGAGGTTTTCTACACCTGCAGCAGCCGCGCCAGCACAGCACACCGTGCTAGGAAGATGTGATGGCAAAAGAAAGATTAGGTTATTTTAGCCAAAAGTAATCTTTAAGTTTGTTTTTAATTAACACAGTTATAAAATGTGAGAAATGCATTCTCAATCAAAAGACAAATTGATGCTAACTTTTTGCTTTTCAATACGTTGTAAATATCTGAATTTATGAACACCTTACCTAACCTAACCTTTACCCTTACCTTTTTTTTTTTTGACTAACCTTTTATGAAAAAGCCGGCTAATGCATATTTGCCATAACAGAGGCCTATTGAAGGCCTATTGAAATCATGAATTGATCTGCCTATAATTATCCCACTGATGGGACCCAGGCCTCCTCTCTGTGAGCGAGAATGGGCCACGCGGGCCCAGTGCGGGTTACGGATGTCACATTGCGTTTAAGGCCCAAAAAAGATGTGTGCGTGCTTTGTTTAAACTGAAACCAACTGAAAGCTGTATTCCATATTTCAAAAAATTTAAACACTTAACATTGCCCTGTATGAGCATTTAGAGACAGCAGTATTTGTCAAATCCAACTTCCATCTGTTTGAAACATTGAGATCTAAACAGAGAGATATGCGATAAGCCACACAGCACTGCTCTTTATGCAAAAAGTTTTTTAGGAATGGCACCTAGGATCCCTAGAAATAAACATACCTACACGATTTTAAAAAGGCTTTACTGAAAATATTATATGATAAAACATATATTATACAGTGAACGAATACCTAACTGACGCATTATAATTACCTTTTTTATACTTTTTTATTTTTTTATTTGACATATTTATATAGTCACCTGACCTCATACATAGTTCATGGCTTGAGCCTTCCGGGTGTTAGAACTTTATTACGGAAGACAGGAGGCCATCAAACCATTACACTACCTATGTGGGTGGTTACTTGTACCTTTACCGCATAGAATGGATAATTAAATTTAAGTAAATGTGAATTTATGAGTAGGTAGGTTTACCTTCTCATAAATTCAGATATTTACAACGTATTGAAAAGCAAAAAGTTAGCATCAATTTGTCTTTTGATTGAGAATGCATTTCTCACATTTTATAACTGTGTTAATTAAAAACAAACTTAAAGATTACTTTTGGCTAAAATAACCTAATCTTTCTTTTGCCATCACATCTTCCTAGCACGGTGTGCTGTGCTGGCGCGGCTGCTGCAGGTGTAGAAAACCTCAAACGGTGAAAATATTCCAACCTGATTGGGAGTTATATGTTCGAGCCCTTTGGGGTTGAAACACTAGGGCCATGGGGTCCGAGTGCCCACTTGGTTTTTCGAGATATCGCCAAGCGGTTAGTCGACTCTTCACGTGACCAGAGGGCTGGCCTATTTCTTGGGCATAGAATTAGCATTGCCATTCAACGTGGCACTGCTGCCAGCCTTTTGGGCACTGTTCCTGTTGACAGCGATGCGGACGAATTTTTTGATGCCCTATGATTATTTTACTTATTTTTTCATATAAATGTACATATAATTGTTATTATTTTAAATTTTAATGTTAAATTAAATATATCTTTGAATATGTTTATGAAAACAAATTCTTTGATTTTTTCGATATTTTTGAAGTAGGTGAAGCACAGCTTTAAAGCTCTACCAACCGTGTGCTCAGTATAATATGTAGGTAAGGCCGCCAGCACATCAAGCTACTACTACGATCTGTCAAATTTCTTTAAAAGATTTTCAACTTTATCGCTAAAGTACAACAAGGTTCAAAGTTGATTGGGAAAATTTGACAGTTTCGGGTAGCTTGATGTGCTGGCGTCTGTACACACGCACAAGCACACACAAGCTATACATTTCCAGTTTTAGCTGACATCGCGTTGTGTAGGATTTTCGTACAATCAGAAGTCACCTTTGGTTATGTACTTATAGCTTAATGTGAAGCAGTGCGTACGATAGAGATATCTTAACGTGTATTTATTCCGATTGACTGATTTAAATACCAGTTATGAGAAAAATAAGGATATTCCTCATATCTCGTCTTTACCTATATCAAAGTCCTTTCAAAATATACATATATATATAGGAACCTAGATATTCTGTAATCTAATCGGAATAAATACACAATACACACTACCTTAAAAATATATGTTTGATTTACAATTAATTGTTTTGTTATTACGTTTGTATGAACTACGCATGCTACGCCGGCCCCTTAATTAAATTAAATACTAATGTCCTAGAAATGGTTTGAGGATGGTATGTAGTAGTATGAGGGTTTTGGGGTCCTTCTTGGTCGCGTATTTCATTGCTGAAGGTCGTGTCCCTGAAAGGCCTTCATGGCTTTATGAATGACTAGCTTCTGCCCGCAACTTCGTCAGCGTGAATGGGAATCCCCGTCACATGCATGGCCTGCCCAAACGCACAATTACTTCGTTTTCGCGTTAGCGTTCTTTCTGATTTTTTTTCGTTTTGCTCAGTTTCTTAAGGTCCTAGCGTGATGTTATATAGCCTATATCTTTCCTCAAGAATTGGGCTATCAAATACAACAATAATTTTTCAAATCCGACGGGCAGTTCCGGAGATTACCCCTTACATGCAAACTTACAAACATAAAAATTTTACCTCTTAATAATATTAAGTATAGATGTTCTTCCACTTTGTTCGGTTCTCAGCTGCTCTCAGGGCGGTAGTAACAGAGTCCAGTGAGGTGACCGGCCGCGAGATCTTTTTCCATCTACCTTGCCCATCACCACCAACTTTTCAAGATTATCTGGTTCTCTACGGGCAATGTGATCAAAGTAACCGAGAATCCTGTGTGGTGTTTAGTAGTGCGTAAATAGAAATGAGGGTGTTGGAGGTTTGAACTTTATTTTACCCATTTTAGAAATAACAAGTTTTCTGGAGCCGAAAACCACAGGAGACGGACGTTCGCCACGGTGTGGAACCTAAGATAGAAAATATTATATGATAAAACATATATTATACAGTGAACGAATACCTAACTGACGCATTATAATTACCTTTTTTATACTTTTTTATTTTTTTATTTGACATATTTATATATGTCAAATAAAAAAATAAAAAAGTATAGTAGTATATAGTAAAATATAATAATAATAATTTCTAGTTTATACTAGAAATTATTATTATTATATTTTATTGGAATGTTTTTTTATTATTATTTCGACAATTTGAATTAGAGTTATTTAATAATGTGTGATCATTGTTGGATAAATTATTATAATCAGCATGTTTGTACCAAGATAATATTTGTACACCAATGACGGCTAGACATAGCGTTCTTTAATAATGGGGAATTTTTAACTTCACCTCTATTTAGAAATTTAAGCAAACAAAATTTCTCCACTAATAACCTACTGCATATCAAATAAATGACTGTACTACAAATTAACTACACTACACACTAAACCTACATAATATACAAAAGTAATACATTTGTATTGACAACTTAGGATGCAAGAGCGAGCGAAGCGAGCTCGGGACTTGGGGCACCCCGACTCGGACAGGTTAGGTTCGAAGGGTTAGGTTCCTTTAAACCCTGTAGACAGAAATAGGGGCCCCGCGAAGCAGGGCTCCGTCGACTACGCCTAACTACATATTTTTGTAGAAAAAAAAAAACTTTGGGATTTTTTTTATCGGCCACTATGATTTACTTTTAGTCTCAGACCAACAAAAAAAGATAGACAGCGCGCCACGAACATTAAAACTGAAGCCACCTTTTTATCTATGTGTGTATCGAAGGCTTGCCATTTGTTAAATGTTTTCCCTATAATTTGGGGATATTTGTGCGAGTAGGAACTAGTATAATATTGTACGAGTAAGATATTGTTGAGTATGGTATTGGTATTAATTGAAAACCCAAAATATTCAATACATAAAAAAGAAAATAGGAATATAACTCGAAGTAACAAATCATATTTATATGTATGTATTAATCGAATGGGGAAAATTTAAATCGTATTATGGCAACCCCCGCACCTTATGTCACTACTTTCGTTCGTTGAGGTTTTTTGTTCCAAGTAATCTAAAATGTAATATTATAGAAACGATATTATTTCAAGTAATTACAAGTGAAAAGTGATTCCGTGAGACTTTTTATGTGATTTGCTGTTGTTTTTGCAAAAGTACTAAAAGCGATGAGCATGGTTTTAGTGTAGGTGTGTGCGTGAGCGTGTATGTTTACTTACAGGAGCACGGTTTTATGGCTTCACTTTTGATGTTCGCGGCGCGCCGTCTTTCTTTTTTTGTTGGTCTGAGCTTTTAGTTAACAGATAGTCATTCAGTAAAACAGTTAAGCTTTAAAGATCTAACAGTATAGTATAATTGATTTATTTGATGAGCAAATGTAGTGTGCAATTCAGTATTTTTGGTGGTAATTTCGAATATTTTGATTGAAAAAATCGGATTTACCGTTAAAGTATTAAATAATAATTACAACATCTGCACCTAACCCACCTATGTTCAACAATAAAAAATATTTGTATTTGTATTCGAATTTTAGGTCCTAGATCATGCCGGTTTCGTAGCGACGTTTTCCTTCACCGCTTTGAGAGCAGAGGTGAAGAAATATTTAACACAAAGTAAAGTGCCTGCTTAGTTTCGGAACCACGACCGTACAGGAAGTCGCGACCGTTACCACTAGGCCACTGCTCCTGCAACCTATTATCTACGGTTAAAAAGACACAGCCATGTGCACGAGGCGTGCTACACACTTCGGGTCGGCATGATTTGGCCCGATTCAGCACAGTCGGGCGGCAAAATATACATTCGATGTTGTCGCTAGGCCTGTGCTGAATCTTGCCGACCTGAACGTGTGTGTAGTACCCCTGACAGATGACGGCACAGGCTTAGTTATTAGGGTCCCATTTTCCAGTTTCCTTTCGACGCAAATGGAACTGGAAAATCCGGAACTCTAAAAAGGCCACCCACAATATTGTATCTAGTTTCTTTGTTGAAGCTGACCTCGCACGGGCAGAACGATAACCTAACTACTCCGAATTGTCTCAAATGTGATGTTATCTGCTAAAGAGTAAATAATATGCAGGCTGCTAGTTAGGTTAAATGTAAAAAAGAGCAGATTTTTTTTCATATTTCAGCGTTTTTTTATAAATCTTTATTTACGCGATAGTACGAACTTTATGGTAAACTTTGACAGAAGTTGACGAATAAGGAGCTAACTTTTTGAGAGACTGGAACCTGGTGCCTAATAAGGCCACTTTGGAGAATCATAAAAGGACAACATTATGAATCGTAATAAGGCGAAGACATTCCATGTTTTTCTTTTTTTCGCAGCACTACGTAGGTATAATCAAAGAGATTGTGATTGGATTTGGATCGGACTGATTTTAGCACAGACAAAACTATAACTGAAAAATGCTTCAGCAATGGGATTTGATACGATTAACTTAACGGTTAACTGTCCATTATGTTATCCTTTTATGATTCTGCCAAAGTGGCCTTTTTAGGCCCCCTGAAGTGGGTTTATATAAAATCCTGTATTACAGGTCACAAGGTTCCACGGCTAGATGCCTGTTATTTGGATACACGACAAACCTTGCGTTGGACCCATAGTAAAAGTTTATCTTTCTTATGAGTACCTACTATAGTATGTCTCTAATTTAATCCACCACCCTGAACAGAGAGACTCCACATACAGCATGTATATAGAGTCTCTCTGTTCTCTTCATCTTCTCTATACAGTTTTTTATTCGATATCCCCCAACCATGCAATGCATGCTATTGTATGCAATACAATTTATTAATTTCAATGGTTTGTCACAGAATTCCTTTCCGCTGCTCTCCCAGACGGACCATGTAGTTTTATTGTTCAAATTAATCTTAACGTCTCAACCTATGTGGATGGTTACTTGTAGGTAGCACCTTTCACATTTAATTGTAAGTTTTTGTAGGGGGTAATCTCCGGTCAATAACTGCCAGTAGAAATTTAAAAATATTTTATTTTAAAATCACGCTTCGACCCTTAGGAGCCAAGCAAAAGGAAAAAAGATAGAAAGAACGCTAAGCGAAAACGAAATGTGACGTTATGGGTCGGGGGCAGTGCCGGATTAGCCCATAAGTTATGGGTCGGGGGCAGTGCCGGATTAGCCCATAAGTTATGGGTCGAGTGCAGTGCCGGATTAGCCCATAAATTATAGGTCAGGGTCAGTGCCGGATTAGCCCATAAGTTATGGGTCGGGGGCAGTGCCGGATTAACCCATAAGTAAATTAAGCCATTGCTTAGGGCATCACGTCTCAGGAGGCACCATAAGGCAGAAACAGCACCGAAACAGTATTTGCTAGCACATGAAAGGCAAGGCTGTTTATCAGCAAGATATTACACGACCCAAAAGTTCACTCTAGCTAGAGATGTGCGCTGCAATCTTTACAAAACGCTCGTCGTTGTTTTGAAAAAACTGGCCAAGTGCGGGTCGGACTCGCACACGAAGGGTTCCGTACCACAAGGCAAAAACGCCGTAATAATCAGGTTTGTTGTATGGGAGCCCCCCTTAAATATTTATTTTATTTTGTTTTTAGTATTTGTTGTTATAGCGGCAACAGAAATACATAATTTGTGAAAATTTCAACTGGCTAGCTATCGCGTTTCTTCAGATACAGCAGCGAAGTCTTAGTAATAGGGTCCCGTTTTTACCCTTTGGGTATGGAACCCTAAAAATACGAGGTGACTAGTGGATAGGAGGGCCTACAGGCGTGGATTGCGGCATTGTTTGGGGGCCGAAGTTTCACGC
Organism: Mesoligia furuncula; assembly: GCA_916614155.1. Taxonomy (NCBI): domain Eukaryota; kingdom Metazoa; phylum Arthropoda; class Insecta; order Lepidoptera; family Noctuidae; genus Mesoligia; species Mesoligia furuncula. Next base: position 9,320,567 of record OU744794.1, read on the forward strand.
GGACGGAGTCACGGGCAGAAGCTAGTTTCATATACCATCTCATATGTCATCCTACTCATAAATTCATATTTCCAATTTATTTAAACGATATTTAGCTAACTTTATTAAAATACAAAAGGTTAACATCATTTTCGTCTTCCGATTGAGAACTTTGGTGCAATTCTAATGGCGACCGGTTATGCACTTAATTACTTTTGGCTGTACTAACTATAACCTATCCTTTTGCTGTGAATGTGTTTACTAGATACTTATAATACTAAGTAAGCTAACAAACTACTAAAATTAAAGTACACTATCCTAACCTTAACTAAAACTATTAACCAATAAAATATGGCGTCGAAATATTCCTCCGCATCCGACTGGTAATGTACCCAAGAGACTGGCGGCATTGCCACGTTGTATGGCAATACTCATTTTCTGGCCAAGCCAGCCCTTGGGTCCCGGGAAGTGTCAACCAGCCGATTGGAGATTACCTACTTAGATTTTCCTCGTTATAATTTTGCGACCAAAGTAAAAAGCGGGCAGGAGCGAGTCGGACTCGCGCACCGAGGGTTCCGTACCATCATATGTTTTTAAATTTTCATCGGCGAGGCCTTAGATTAAAAAAATGTCCAGATGGATAGTAGGCCACTGAGAATTGAAGCCAAAAACACGGGGGACAAATGTCCCGCGTCGTACGATCCATACGTCAGTCGCCTAGTAACGCTCCCCGCGTAAATTACATTTTAAAATGAAGGTTTGTGTTGTAAAATGGTGTAGAAATCACACAAAAAAAAAATGTGCCACTATACATATATCATTTCACAAGTAAGTATTCAATTTCACTTTGTATTGCTTTGTTACCGCATTCTAAATTTATGTAAACAAAAAGTATAACTTGACATTACTGTCACGCCATATTTGTTAAGTGTTGCCAGGGGCATAATTTCTTTTTTCCATTATTTGTAACTTTTTAAATCTTTTCAGTTACCGTTTGTGCTATTTCTGCTTACTATCTATTTAAGTACACCAAAACAACAAACACTTAACTAACTTACAAGCAAATATCACAAAAATCGTAACATAATAATTTCTGATAAAGTTGCACATGCCAAATTACACAAATTAAAGAAATAACGTTGAAACTCAACAACCGTAATAAAAAATCATGTCATTACTGTTGATGATATATTTTACGCTAAACGTAAAATACTGAAAATCTCCCACATTTAAGGGTAAATCTCTGCCACTGGTATTACACGCACATTGCACACAAATGCAATTACGATACGTAATACACTCCCGACCGTGGCGCTCACTCACACATTTATAAAAAAGTGGCTTCACTTAAAACGTTGCGTTTTGTTTCGAACACGGAATCTGGACATTTTTTTAATCTAAGGGCGAGGCCTATATTCATCAGAGAATTTCCACACTGTGCACTGCGGTGTAGAATATTGCAGTTTTATGTCAGCGCCATCTCTTGACCGATAGTAGAACTAATGTATCTTTTGTTGATGATTTCTGAAAAAGTGTGCTATTTAGAGACTTCGTTTTATTTTTCCTGTAATTTTGACATAAACTTCTATCACATAGAATTATTTCAGATTTTTCTCTTTGCAAACTTCGAAGATAAGGGGGGGAACGGTAATTTTTTTACTTTTTTCATTAAAAGTCGAAAACTATACGGCCTAAAAAAAAAGAAAAAATATTTGAGAATGTGCAAACTGAGCTCTTTCATAAATAATACCCCACATGCTCTAGTTGCCCTACTTCGACTTTTTCAGACCCCCTTTCAGTCCCTGTTGCAAAAAACGTCATCTAAAACTATTCCAAATTTGAAGTTGATAGCATTAGTAGTTTTTGAGATATCCAACTGTGACAGACAGACAGACAGACTGAGTCTCACCATAAGGGTTCCATTTTACCATTTTGGTACGGAACTCTAAAAAGAGCTTTTTAATCTTCCGAGAGTTTCCATGTGGTGATAAATTGTTTTTATTATAGTTATCCATGAAACAATTTATTACCTATAACGTACTTAACTCTAAAAATAAAAATACCAAACTTAATACCTACGTAGGTACTTAATTTTCTTTAGATGCAAAACCATTGACATCTAAAGAAAATGGAGTATTTAGCTTGGTATTTTTATTTTTTCAGCTTGGCATGTTTGCCATAGATTCTGAAACACAAAAAAAGTAAAAATTTCGACTGCGTAAAAAGTGAACTTTAAAAAAAAAGATAGAAACAAGATGACCTATTTCTATCTTCAATCTCACACCCCTTAAAAGTACACCCTAAGTCGTACAATCTCATGCAGTCAGAAGCATTAAAGACTTTACCACAGTACCCTACTTTGCGTCGCGCAGTCGGGTAAAAAACCCGAGGTTAGAGGTGCAACACAAAACAACCGTCAAAATAATACTTGAGAACATCAAAATATTATAGTAGGTACCTACTATCTAGAAATGAATCGTAAACAACATGTTTTATTGGAATTCACTATGATTCATATAAGAGATAATATAGTGAATAGTTATCAGGACTAATAACATTTCTCCAGAAAAATATTATTCTGCACAGGTGAAGGTTCAGCAAAACAAATTTTAATAACCTAGGCATATAACTCGATCTTGTTTATCAAAACTTTTTCCTGGTATTATCACAGAATAACTAATTCCACAATAGTACATTATGATACATGTGTGCTATGTTGATCATTATGCTCGAGGCGATATTATTCGCGCGAGCCGCAGGCGAGTGCGATAAGAAAGCCGAGAGTCTAATGATCGATGCACACGCGTTTCATACGACGTTTTTCAACACACTTGCGAGGAAAAAAACAGACTTGTATTGTTAAATATTAACTTGTATGGAAAATGGCGCGCTGGTTTTATCTTTCCGCATAGCCAGCACTAGCATTGCGCGCGCAAGTGTAAATAAAAGCACTGACCACAGAGCATGTAAAAAAAATTGTAAAAAAAAAAACATTTGTAGTTTAGTTAGTATGGAATTAGAAAGTACTATTGGCATAGAGAAATATACCTACATTAGTTCAGTGAGAATCCGCAATGATAGAACGCCAGTCAGAGTCTTTTCCGTTTGGTTTAGGGTAGGGACCACGGACAATTTTAGGTTTTTTCAAATTTTCTTACGTTTTTTGTAATTTGCAGGTCAGTATCAGGTTGCATCTTGATCAAATATGATTCACGACTATAATATACAGAGCGTTAGGTTAAACGAGGGACATACTTTGAGGGGAGTTAGTACTCATGAAAATGAACAACTTTTAATATGGGATTAACCCTGAAATCGCGAAAAAAAATCAGCCGTTTCCTACATTTATGTTCGCATAGCTCGTCAAAATGTACTGAACATCTGATTTTTTTTTTGCGATTTCAGGTTCGGCCCCATAGTAAAAGTTGCTCATTTTCATGAGTACTAACTCCCCTCAAAGTATATCCCTCGTTTAACCTAACGCTCTGTATATGTATTTACAGAATTATAGTCATTAGAATAGAATCTTTCTAGTTAGATTTTTTCCCTAAGAACTTTTCCATAAGAAAGATGTATTAATGATTCGAATGATTATAATTCTGTAAAGATGTAGGTACCTGTTAGAGTCGCAAATCATATTTTGATCAAGATACAAACCTGACACTGACCTGAAAATTGCAAAAAACTTAAGAAAATTTCAATTTCGCGGTAGACCGCGAAATTCAAATTGTCCGAGGTCCCTGCGCATTCACCTTAAGGTAAATAAATATTAGTTAATTTTGGGACCAAGGACAATACAGACTATTAAAAAAAAAGTGAATTGATGAGATTAAAAAAGCGCGCATCTCCGACTAGTAAATAGTTATCTGTGGAAATAAAGCACATGTGGATTAAAGTAAAGAAAAAGCACGCGTTTTTAATACACTGCATTATGGACCTAAAAGCGGTTCAATAAGAGCCACTTTACGAGCAAGTGTGTTGAAAAAACATTTCATGTTAAATGTTGCCAAAGACGAGACCATGTAGCTCGCACTGTCAAAAAGTAATCAGATCTCATGTAGAGCCAAGCTTCTAACTTTACACGTAGATAAAAAAAAACTTTGGGATTTCTTTTCTCGGCCACTATGATTTGCAAACTTTGCGGTTTTCAAATTTACACTAAAAAGAGTCTATTCTATCCAAAAAAAATAGCTACTATCAAAAAGCGCCGGGTGTGGAAGTACAGTGGTTCCATAGACACAACTCAGTACGTTATGTAAAGCATACCCCCAAATAATAATCATACCCTCAAATTAAAACTATAAATACCATCTTCTAATATTATGGTAATTATGTTTAGGGATAAAAGCGTTATGATAAAAAACAGTAGGAGTTTAAATATATTTACATTAATGATATTAATTACAATTTTCGGAAACATGAGTGTTATGAACATCGCCGGTAGCACTACAAAAAGTATGAATGAAAACTTTAGGATGAAAAATTTTAGGAAGAATGATCATTCGGATTACAAATCATTAGAAAGAACAATTTCGGGTAAAGAACTTTAGGTGAGCCAATATGGACCCCTACAAGAACGATTAACAGTATGAGAGTTTTTCACCTTACGCTCATGTGTGAATGTAGCGAAATGGCCAAGCCATATATTTTGACTAAGGTGTAGAGTTTGCGAAGTTAGGCCTTGTAGAGTTAGGGCGTGTAGAGTTAGAAGCTTGGCTCTACATGAGATCTGATTACTTTTTGACAGTGCGAGCTACATGGTCTCGTCTTGGCAACATTTAACATGAAATGTTTTTGTGGGATTTCATTTATTTTTGTAAGTTGTTTCTTTTTACCGACTTCACAAAAAGGAGGAGGTACTATGTTCGGATGTTTGTATGTTTTTTTTTTTTTTTTTTTTTTGTATGTTTTTTCATCGATTACTCCGCCAATTGTCGACGGATTTTCAAAATTCTTTTTTTGTTCGAAAGTAGTTAGTTCTGAGGTGGTCCCATTGTCACCAAGTTAGGATCTGGTGATGGGATCTTAGAGAAATCGAGAGCAACCCTCAAATTTTATAGGCTCACTTATAGTTTTTCGCATATTTTATGAAGTATCTTGTGTATTTGCGTACGGTTGTCACCATCTCAGGTAGCTGGGCTGATGATGGAAGGTTCAACTCCTTAACAGTAAGAAGTTACTCGAACAGGCAAGGACTGTTTTAGTAAATTGTTTTGATGTTTGATAGGGCATTTGCCACATTTGGTCTCATGATCATCAAGTTATGACCTGATGCTGCAGTCAGGATAGTCTGCAGAGTCCCTAACTCCTCGACAACTAACAGCAGATATATCGTGTTTAGGCTCATTGAAAAGGGCTCGATGTGTGGATAAACGTACTGTTAATGAGGAACACCGAAGTACATAGAGACCTGATGCTGAAGCCAGTCGAGCATCAGAAAAAGTACAAACCTTGAAATTACAGCACCGTAGTCGTGTTTGGGCTCATTTTAAACAGGACTAAATTTAAAGTTCAATGCAATGTTGACATAAGTCTGGCCTGATGCTGCAGCCAGGATTACCAGCATCTAGTCTAAAAACTAATAAATACTTCTTAAAGTGAAATACTTTTGCGAGTTTTTCTTCTGTATAATTATCCTAACAAAGGTTGCCGGTAGTGGCTAGATGAGAGAAGCGGAGGATCGCGAACGTTAGCGCAAACTTTGGGATGTCTACGTCCAGCAGTGAACTGCAATTGGCTGATGATGATTTATAAAAGCCTCAATCGTTGCATTTCACGCAATGCCTTTTCGTCATGTGGTCTATTTAGCAATTTGGTAGGTTCCAAGTCGCATAATACAATGTCAAACAGCGTCTTTACACGACTAAGCGTAACATAAACTTGGCCCTTAGCAAAATTTTTCTTGCCTAAGTCTATTATTAAAGTAACTTGAGCATTTGCTCTCGGAAATTATGATTTGGTAAATTGGAGCTGATGATGAAGACCACAAATGGCACTACTCAATGACAAATATTTCACGGGTTGCGATTCGATTACTTTAATATGGCTGCTAAGCAATTTATGCTACCAAAGAAGTCACCATCAGCTCCACTTCACCATACGCATTGTAATGACAATGCGTATGGTGAAGTGGAGCTGATGGTGACTTCTCAATCAGCTCCAGTTCTCCTGGTTCTTACTAGGAGAACTCCTCAAGAATTAACGTCCATGCATCGGGAAAAGCAATATTTTGTAAAAGGTGATAAGCAGTTGACATTAGGCTATTATAACTTAGATAAATTACAAACTGACCCGCTAAAAAGTGAAAAATAAAAAATTTTTACAAAAAAAACAACCGACTTCCAAAAACACTATAAATAAAGAGAAAAATAACTTTAATTTCGGAAGTCGGTGGCAAAAACTAAAATACAAATCCAAAGACACCGACTTCCGAAATTAAAGTTATTTTTCTCTTTATTTATAGTGTTTTTGGAAGTCGGTTGTTTTTTTTGTAAAAAAGTTTTTATTGTAAGTTGCTTATGATATTTATATGAGTATTTTTTCTGTTGTTCATTTTTTCTTTCTTTTTTTGGGGTTTATTTATAACAAGGACCCCCTATATAAATTTACAGACCTCTAGCAACAAAATTTACGGAAGTCTCATACAAACTTTCACCCCCTAGTTTAAGGGGTTGGGGGGGTAAAAGTTTCAAGTTTTAAGATTTTGTTGTTGTTTGTGTACTATATTACTAGCTTACATACCAAATTTCAGCTTTCTAGGACTTCAGGAAGAACCTTAAGAATATTGATGATTATCAGTCAGTGAATCAGTGACGAAATCGGGGTATTTTAGATATCAATAAAATCTAAAGTATAAGAGCTATGCAATTGAAACTTTATAGGTCAACCACTGACGTCATATCCCGAAAATTTTGTTTATCTGGTATAATCCAAACCCAAGTTAAGAGGGTTCAAAAATACGACGAAGTGCTTCGAGAAAAGGTAGGTAGTGCCCTTGCGCTTCGCTTGGCTCGTCTTGGCGGGGGCACTCCCGTGCCCCCAGATAGTAGGTACGTAGGTAGTAGGTACGTAGGACCAAACCGGAAATCGCAAAAAAAAAAAAATCTGCTGTTCCCTACATTTACGTTCGTATAACTTCATCAAAATGTAGGGAACAGCTGATTTTTTTTGGCGATTTCAGGTTTGGTCCCATAGTACTAAAAGTTGTTCATAATGATGAGTACAATGACCTCTTAAGAAGTTGTTAATGTTTTACCAATAACGCTGTATAGTTAGGCAGGAGTCCGTTCCTACTTACTGCCTTTATTTGTGTACCTATATGTTTGGAAAATTTCCCATCCTCACGTCTAGGTATTTCCAAAATATCTAAGCTAGTCCACCTATTAGGTTAGGTGCCTGGATAATATTATTGATGTTTAGTAGTAGGTGTGTAGTTGAAAATAAATAGTTTTTCTCCAACCCACTTTTTCCCAATAGTATAATCAGCCTATAATGTTCCCACTGTTGGGAACTCTCGAGGGAATGGGCCGTTATCCACCACGGGCCCACTGCGAGCTGGTAGATGTCACATGTCTTCGCATTTTTAGCACTAGGATATGCCGGTTTCCTCACAATGTTTTCCTTCACCGTTTAAAGAGCATTGATGATGAAAACATTTATACAAAGCGCCTGTCTAGGTTCGAACCTTACGACCTACAACTCGTAAGTCGCGGCCGTTACCACTGGGTCACCACTGCTTTTTTTCCCAATATTAGCTCATAACAGTCTCTTCATTTTTTACATTTTTTTTTTTGTCTGTGTGGTGCCAGACTTAAAGAATAGCGCGACTAACGGGCGTACCGGAGAATGGGCAGCAGCGTTATCTATGCATTCCACCACCATACCATACTGCGATCGCCAACTCGCCTACCAAGCGTGGCGATTATGGCAAACCCCCCCCCCCTTTTGTGGGAGGCCTATGTCCAGCAGTGGACGTCTTTCGACTGAAATGATGATGATGATGAACAGTCTCTTCAGAGTGTTTTTTGGTATCTTCAGTTATTATTTTCCATGTTCTGCCATTAACAATGAGGTGCCATGGTTGACATGGACCGACACAGCCCGAAGAATTGCCAAACTTAAGTGGCAGTGGGCAGGGGCACATTGCTCGCAGAACAGATGGCCGATGGGGCCGAAAGGTTCTGGAGTGGCGACCGCGTACCGGAAGACGTAGCGTTGGAAGGCCTCCCACAAGGTGGACCGACGACCTTGTGAAGGCCGCAGGAACCCGTTGGATGCGAGAAGCACAGAACCGGTCGAAGTGGAGGTGCTTGTGGGAGGCCTATGTCCAACAGTGAACGTCTTTTGGCTGATGATGACCATGGTTTAGGTTTTACTATGATTTAACTACAATGCAGCTCTCTGTACTTGATGATTTCCCATCCGCAAAAAAAAAAAAAAAAAAGCTCTCTGTACTGGATCATGTCATTCATTTGTTCCCTTCTGTCTGTGAGAAAGTTCTTGGCATAATGGCTCATTCGGTGGGGATGCGCTACTATTATAAAAATATAAACCCTTTCAGATAAAAATAAAAATTCAATGAAGAAAATGCCTCAGTTTTTTACACTTAAAAAAAGTTAAGGCTTTCTAGAAGTTCGTAGCCAAAACATTGCCTCGTAGATTTTGTAGGATCTTTCTATAAGGATTTTGTAGCACGAAAGCGAGTTACGGGAAATCCTATATAAGCTGTTGATGATCTATTGTTTTGTTTTAGATTTTGATATACGGAAATCTCTGTAACTGTAATGCTATTCTGTAAAAATCTCACCGTGAAAACTTAGGTGAAGTGAGATTAAAGTGAGCGGTCAATAGTGGCAAAGCCATAGCTCACTTTAAACTCACTTCGCCTAAGTTATCACGGTGATCTTTTTAGAGAATAGCACCGCTGATCCCAAGCTAGATGCTTCAACTGTAGAGGTCTAAATCAGCCAATTTGGCCAAGCTCTGGGGTCACCAACCCGCTCACTATCCACTCTACAGACCATTGGTGACGTCAGAGGTACTTGATAATAATTGGCGTAGACACAGAGCAAGCATTCAGTATTGCTGGTTAGATTTCCAATTGTAATATCTATTTATGGCTAAGTGGTCACAATAACATTCTTCAACGTCCGGTAGCGGGTGATATTTCAAGATAAATACTGCTGTAATTGCATACATTTATCAGCTCTTTACTGGAAACCTGGAATACAAGAAACTCCGTTTTCGAAGTACACGAGAAAGTGGACAAACCTAAACTTTCTCATAAACAATGGTAGTACGTAGTAGTAGAACTTATCTACTATCTAGTGCAAGTACTGCACTAGCTGCTATTGGCAGTGTGTGCAGGTCCTAGTGCTTTTAATCCGGTTATGTGAGCGCGCGCGCATCACTCGTTAGCCCGCAGTCTTCCGCGCAACCCGTCACCTGTGCAAGCGCACACGACAGTATACCGCGAATTTTTAAACAATTATATTTTTTTATTGCTAAGTTATTAATTTAACCAAAATGTACAAGTCATTGATAGTTATTTGTGTGGTTTTCTGTGTTGTTATTGGTAAGTTTTAATTTTCATTTACTTATTTATAAAAAATATATAAATTTAAAGCAAAATATAATTTAAAAAATGAAGACATTTAAATTTAAAAAAATGCATAGGCATACAGTGCACTTTATTAATTTCCCTACAGCATTGCAATACACGAAACCAATTTATTCTAATAGGCTATTAAATCTTTATGACGTAGGTAACACAGTCGTATGCACCATTTAAGAAACATAAATCTCAATTGAAACTGTAACACACACGCAGCTGCTTTTCGTTCATCAATTCGTAATCACTACCTAGAGAAACATAGAAAAAACAATCGACAAATACAGTCCATTATTTTTGAAGACGGTTGAAAAAAAAGGTTGTACCTATCGAATAAATAAGCGTTAAAACAAAAACAGTTCACGACTAATCACGACGGTAATTATTAAGGTTTATCTATCTTTGTTATTTATCGTGAAGTCACGGAGATATCGGGCGTGGATCAAATCGTGACACGATGATCCTTTTCCGTGATCGTGAGCCCAGATCACATGTTATTTTTTTTTTTTTGAAATACATTATTCAATTAAAGGCTATTCTGTGTTCATAAGACATTCAACAAAATTTTAAAAAAAAATGTTACAAGTTTTTTGTTCAAGAGATGATTCAAATACCGTCTGACATCTATTTTGAGATATTAACTTCCAGCGCAATTAAATTAGGTATCTAATTGCACAGTTTGATTAATTATTCAATTACGGTTACCGAAAATGTTCATAGTTAACGCGTAAGTCACGTTTAAGTGTGATACCCTGATTTATAATCTGTATCTTTACTAAAAAAGATAATGTACCGTAAACAATTTATAGTAGCGTACCTACTGCTGTAATTAAATAACCAGTAGGGCTGTTAATTAACACAAAAAAACGTTAAGGGAATTACTGTCGTATTGTAGCTATTATAAAACTTAAAATGTACGGCTTCTTACCTTCGTAATTGCCCTGGACTAAACTGTTAGACTAAATAAAAAAATAAAACTCTATTGACTTATTTTAAATAATATTACTTAATATACTGAGGCTGCGTCATCTAATAAAGAGGATGTTACAAAAAGGTTTGAAGGCAGGAAAGCTGTAGACATCCTAAATGTTCTAAGACAGTGTGCACACCAGAGACAAAACAGTTTCGTCTGTCGTATCGTTGGTGAACGAGGCAGTATTATTCTGTAAAAATCTTACCATGAAAACCTAGGTGAAGTGAGCTTGAATTGACCTACCAATAGTGGTAATACTAGCATCAGGGGGCCTTAAAAGACCACTTTGGCAGAATCATAAAAAGATAACATTATGAATCATAATGGACAGTTAACTGTTAAGTTAATCGTATCAAATCTCATTGGTGAAGGATTTTTCAGTTATATTTTTTGTAGTGCTAAAATACCAATCAATCCAATCCAAATCCAATCCCAATCTCTTTGATTATACCTACGTACCTACGGACTGTCTTCGCCATGTTATGATTCATAATATTATCCTTTTATGATTCTGCCAAAGTGACTTTTTTAGGCCCCCTGATAGGACAGCTCACCTCACCTAAGTTTTCACAGTAAAATTTTAACAGAATATACCGGCTGTTTTGCCTTGCATCAAAGAGTTTTTTAGAAGGTTACTGAAAAATTTGTCTATGAGTATATTTTCATGGTTTTGTCTCAAGGTGTGCCTACTCTAATAGGTGCTACCTATATAACAAAGTCGATTTTCGTGTCTATCTGTGTGACCGCTGATTTCTTCTTATTTACATAATTAACCATTTGTTCCACCCGCTGCTGACCGGGACCTGGACATAAGTTACCTTGGGTAACCTGGAAGTCTTTAAACAGACTCTGGACCCAGTTGGCCGAAGCAAGGAATACCTGTTCAGGTGGAGATTCATACACGACTTCGCCTTGGGGTGTAAATGTGGTGCTATTCCACAAACGATGGGACACTTAATATCGTGTCCTGTATGTCCTGTCAGCTGCACGTTACAGGAACTTGTGGACGCTGGTGATGGCGCCAAACAAGTAGCCGATTTTGGGGGAGTCCATTTAGATTGCTATCGACACGCTAAGAAGAAGATTTACATAATGGATTTTGATGTAGTTTTCACGATCATTTATTCCGCAGGGTTTATGTGTCTAAAATATTCCATTAATATTTTACTTACATTCAAATTTTACTTACACAGAAATCTCGATGTTTTGATATTGCACCCTTGCGAGCAGGGGCCGATTGCTAGTTCTTTCAAAAAGCGATACTTAGTGTGTAAAGACAGTTTTGACTAACTTCTGCGCACAGCCTACGATCTTCTACGAACTAGTTAGACTCGTCCGTATTCAACACACGTCTCTATCATTTTACTGTCTTTAGAAACAGGAATCAAGTCTTTACCAGACATTCCTAACGGATTTTATATTTGTTGATTGCGAGATCCGTAGGTAAAGCCAATCGATAATTGACACGAATTGATTACTTCTCCTAATATATCTGCTAAACAACTTCTGACTAACGTTCCCACTTAATAAAACAACTAATTGGTGTATAAGAATTCTTATAATTACTGGCTTATCTCATTGCCAATCAATATTAGTCATCTGGCCGCAAGTATTTTTTGCACACCTGTTTTTATCAAAATCGAAACTCGAGAAAATGATATCATCGACCTATGGGGCCAAATTAATTCCGGGAAAGGTTACGTTAGGTACCTTGAAATACCTGCCAACAGTGCTCGCTAAATTAAAATTGTCAGAAATAAAAACAAAAACAAAATTGTGATGGTGTATACAGGTGAAATAGCGACCACAACATTGTCTCAATATACAATGATGAGAAAGCTCCGTCAAAGCTCATCGAAGCGGAACTTAAAAAGCATTGGACAGTAAACATGGCAATTGTACCATTACTTGAAAAGTTTATGGAAGGAATTTTATAATAATGCAAAAACAAACACGATTGGCCCGGTCCGAGCCGAGCTGGGTTACACACCACTGGACAGGACAATGACTCTCACATTACGTCCCGTCGCGATTAAAAAGGTTTTATATGGCTTTTATAGGTAGGTACTATCTATACAGGGAGGCATGGACGCGCAAACCGTAACCATGAATTGAGCACATGATTCTAGACGCTAGCGTAGAAATTTTTCGTCGGTTATCAAAAAAAACAGCTGTTTCATAGAACAGGGGGCCTAAAAATGCCACTTTGGCAGAATCGTAAAAGGATAACATTACAAATCATATTGGACAGTTAACTGTTAAGTTAATAGTATCAAATCCCATCGATGAAGGATTTTTCAGTTATTTTTTTTCGTCTGTGCTAAAATACCAATCAATCCAATCCAAATCCAATCCCAATCTCTTTGATTATACCTACGTACTGCAGCGAAAAAAGAAAAGCTCGGACTGTCTTCGCCATATTATGATTCATAATGTTATCCTTTTATGATTCTGCCAAAGTGGCCCTTTTAGGCCCCAAGTGCAATACCTACGCGGTCAAAATGTATGAAACAGCAAATTTTTATTTTATTAATCGAAAAAAAATGTGAACGCCCCCTGCGTTCACATTTTTTTTCGGTTAGAATCATGTACTTAATCAGGCGTGTGAATGTCCCTGCCACCCTCTAGTCTAGTAGGTAAGCAATCAGGTAAGCAAAAGTAAAAAAGTTCAATGAACAAAAAGGGCGATGTAGAGAAATACTTAAATAGTTATAGCGGTTGTGAAAGTCTTAGTTGAAAATGGAAGCTAGGCTATTGTACAAGATGCGAAGAAAGATGGTCGAACAGTGTGAAACTGCAAGATGAGTGAATATTATGGAGCTAACGTCTGATATATAAATGAATACACGACAATTTTTAATAGTGAACCCTAGATATTGACTACATGTAGCCATCAGCAGGCTAAAAAGAAATTAAAAGCTAATTATTAGATAACTACAGGGTGTAATTGAAAACATGCGCCCCCTACATTTATGTTCGCATAACTCGACAAAATGTAGGGAACAGTTGATTTTTTTTTTCGCGATTGCAGCTTTGGTCCCTTAGTAAAAGTTGTTCATAATGATGAGTACAATCTCCCAAAAAATTTTCAAATTCAACCTGTATAATAATTGAAAATATTGTTTACAATTATACCAAAATAAATCATGTAGGTACCTAAGCTTCAGAAGCATAGATAGTCTCTAATGAAGCTATGATGAATCGACGATTTAAAAATCAATCGATCAAAAGAACAAAGGCTCATTCGATCAATCGATCATTTTTATTCTACAATAATTAAGACGCAAGTTCAGATAAACTGTCAGTGTTAATTAATATAATGTAGTCGGGATTGTCACCATATATTATTGTCATAATAATATTCTAAGTTGTTTAGACTTATATAGATAAGAAACTAACGGATTGACTCTTTACTGACCCACTTTCGTGGTAATGTAGGTAAACTTGTTGCATTTCACTCCTATCGTATTGATTAACCAAAACAATTCGTGTTTATGTGCTAAAACTTTTTCGAACGTGTATCGAAGTAATTCAAGTAAAAGTATCAATGATGGAACATGATAACATCACGCCAGCTTCCCCGAAAGGAAGACAGAGGTGTACTCAGATTTCGCCACCTATATGTTTAAGTCCCATGTAATAGGAGGCTATATAGCCTATTGCCGACAACCCTGCACAAATATAGTTCGTTCGTTCGTTCGTTTCAGCCGATAGACGTCCACTGCTGGACTTAGGCCTCCCCCAATTTTGGGAGGGTTTGCCATAATCGCCACGCTTGGCAGGCGGGTTGGCGATCGCAGTGTGGTATGATGGTGGAATACACAGAGAACGCTGCTGCCCATTCTCCGGTTCGATCCTTAGTCGCCTTTTACGACACCCGCGGGAAGTAAGGGGTGGTGGTATTCTTTAAGTCCGGCACCACACAGACTCAAACACAAATATAGACTCCGGGATTTTACTGAGAAATTCATCATCATCTGCCTAGCCTTTCTCCAAATATGTTGGGGTCAGCTTCCAGTCTAGCTGGATGCAGCTGAATACCAGTATTTTACATGGAGCGACTGCCTGTCTGACCTCCACAACCCAGTTACTGGGTAATACGATATCCCTCGGTAAGACTGGTTTCATTTTACTGAGAAATTCATCATCAGCTGCCTAGCCTTTTCCCAACTATGTTGGGGTTGGCTTCCAGTCTAACCGGATGCAGCTGAATACCAGTATTTTACATGGAGCGACTGCCTGTCTGACCTCCACAACCCAGATACTGGGTAATACGATACCCCTTGGTAAGACTGGCTGTCGTTTTACTGAGAAATTCCTGATAGAAAACCCCAATAACACTTTGTCCGACTTGGGATTCGAACCCAGTACCTCGTGCTCAGCAGTAGCACTACCACTTTCATATATTGTGTGACAAAATATAATATAACATTTTACATTGGTAGATGCAATTAATAACAAAAATGTTACCCGGCAAATTGGACAATTTGATTTTTTTTATATCAAAATACGACTTCGCGTGACTTTATAGATTACTAGCAGCGCCCCGCGGTTTCACCCGCATAAGTGTCGATCCCGTGGTTATATCGGGATAAAAACTATTCTAAGTCCTTTCCCGGGATGCAATCTATTATTTCTCTGCCAAATTTTATCGAGTGGTTTAGGCGTCAAAAGATAACATACAGACAGACAGAGTTACTTTCGAATTTATAATATTAGTAAGGACTATTAACTTACGAATAGGAGGAACAATTATATTTTACTCATGTCCATTAATTGTATCACTTCTTTACATTATCTTTGTAAAAAATATAATGCGCAAATGTAAATGATCGTGTCTGACCGTTGTATGTCTGATATCTACCTAAGTTCATGGCATTAAATAACTGCGTATTATATTAGTCCAGTTGTTTTCGGTACCTATATATTTGCTACATACACGAGACCGATAACAATGTATTTATATAAATAAGTACCTACTTTTTGACAATAATACGGAAAAGTCACAAAGAAACATACGATAGGGTATATGCGGACTGCCCAGTTTCAAATCAAGGCCCCAAAGTGATAATATTTATTCGAGACAATTTGTTCCGATTTTTGAGTATCGAAACTAGGGCAACCGGTAGAATTACAGAGCATTATGAGACGAAGACACCTTCACTTGTATCAGGAGAATGTGCGTTGGATTCTGAATCTTATCTGTCTTGGGTTTGAGATGAAAATCGATGGCTGTTGCGGGATATATTTGGGTGAAATGTACTGGACAAATGATGCAGGTACAGTTAGCGTTTTGACAAGCAAAAACTCAGCCTTGGGTCGGATGGACGCCGGCGACCGTTAGAAAGCCGGTGCGGCCATACATTCACATCTCTACGACGCTAACACACAAACAAACTGGTACTTGTTAGAACATTTTATAGGTAATCATGAAGACATTTTAATTTTAACGGTTTTACTCTGTAGTGAGCCACCTCTCGCCGTTTGTGTGTGAGCAACCAGTGTAGACGCATGCACAGCGTCGAGACGCCAATGCAGCTTTAGATGCTTTAGTTATAACAATGACATGTCTACTTGAAATTCCCGTATTAAAACTGATGTTAACTGTTATAGTAAAACATTATATGTGCTAGCACCTATTAGGTAATGGCCCAAACATCGGATAAATTTGATCTCGGAAAACTTGATCTGCAGGTAGGTATATGTATAGCAGTAGCGAAGGGTTAATTTTTGTAAGATGTAAGCAGGAGTAGATATTTTTAATATGATTATATTATTTGTCTATAGAATACTGACTGTGCCATTTTTCAAAGGGAAGCCGGTAGGAATCGAGTTTTATGGAACCTTCGCCACCTGGTAGATAGGTATCCACATGATTGACGCCTAAAAATTTAGGCTTAAAATTGACACATTATGTTGGTAAATTAAGGATAAAACTTTGAAAGTTAAGAACATTATGACTTGAGAGGTAGATTTAATGTGACCTTACTAATAGACGAAGTAATTACGCAAGAGTTCAATTGGCAATGTTTACCTATAGAAAAGCTGTCAAGATCTCAAGTGCAATAATGCGCAACAGATTCTGACCGCATCACCGCAACACGTTTCTGATAGAAATCCCAGAATGTTGTACCTACGTATAAAGAACATTGATCGTAAAGACCAAACAATTTGTAGTTTGCTAGCAGTAATATTTTTTATGCTTAGTCAATCTTGCATTCATAATAATTTTGCCAGAGATGAACACAATCACCTCGTTATAGGCTTTGGCAAGCTTCGTTGTATCACCTACAATTATAATTGAAAATTAAAAGAATGAAATGATTTTAAAAGAATATTTCAACCTCTAACCTTCACTAGTTTTCAAACCGACCAAGTTATTGTTCGAAGTGCCAAACCAATTAACTTACCTACTTACGAGTTTTTTTAACGTAAGCTTGGTTACCTAAAAAAGAGTGATCATACCCGTTTCATATAGCCTCTCTCGGTAGATTTTCCATATGAGGCGTAAGGAGAGTTCTTATTTCGTGCCAGCTTGAGTCATTGCAACTAAAATACTTGCCACCACCTTTTTCTTACGTAGACACGAATTTGCGTTAAAAAATTAAAGCCTCCGCGAATTACGAAAGAATGATCGTCTGGTGCACTCTAGCTTCCAAACTACTAGCTGGATAATCTTCTTACCACGCCATGAAATCTATCGTGTGGGTAGGTACTTATAGCAGCACGAAATAGAAGATAAACAAATAGACACCCGTGGAATAAGTTTGAGCTCACGCGGCTAATGCGGACATGTTTACGACCACTAAATCTAGATCTGTTTCTATCTAGCTACGCAGTAAATCTATTTATTGCACTGAATTGCAGCAATTGTCTAATCGAAACAGTTATGTACAAACGTGCGCCCCGGAGAACTATCTACCTACACACATCAAAAGTGTCTAGGGATCAAGCATTTTTATGCGGATTTCTTGAGATTGAGATGTGGCTTTGTAATAAATTTATGATTTTATAAATTTATATGGATCCTTTTTGGTGCATTTCATAATTTGAATCAGGAACTGTGAATCAAATTCGAGTAAAAGATGAAAATCAGCTGTCAATATTTTCCCTATAAAAACATACAACGCATTGAAGACATTATTAGTGCTACTGTTTCCCTACTACTGATTAAAACCAACGTTATTATGGAGCGGCGACGTCATTTAAGCAGGGAAGAAATGCTCAGAGCCGTGGGAATGATAGAAGCTGGTTCCCGGCAACGTACTGTGGCTTTAGCTCTGAATACAAGTCAGAGTGTTATCAGTCGACTTTGGACACGTTACCGAAGCACTGGTACCGTGGCTGAGCGCCATGGAGGACGGTATCGCTGCACCACACGGAGACAAGACCGATACATTCAAATCTTAACTCGAAGAGCTCCAAAAATAACCGCCATGATGTTAGCCGTGAGGCTTCATCACTCTTCAGGGAACTTAATTAGCGACCAAACAGTCAGAAACCGCTTGCATGAAGTGAACCTTCATTCCCGAAGACCGCTACGGGTACCACCTATAGCAATGCACAATCGTAGGATTCGATATCAATGGGCTCTTGAACACAGAAATTGGGCAGAAGAACAATGGCGTTTCGTGTGCTTTTCTGATGAGTCTCGTTGTGGTATGAGACCGGATACAAGACGTATACGACACTGGAGAACCCCTGGACGCCAACAGCGATTAAAATCCTGCCAGGAAGTCCATCCTTATAGTGGTGGAACCATCATGGTATGGGCGGGTATTTGGATCGGCGGAAGAACTGAGTTGATTTGGATCAGAGGCAACCTCAACGCTCAAATTTATGCTGAGACGATTGTATCAGACGTCATCGTTCCTCTACAAGTGCAAATCGGTCCCTTATTTCAGTTAATGCATGATAATGCACGACCGCACACCGCAAGAGTTGTAAGACAGACTCTCGCCGCAGCTAACATCAATGTCCTGCCCTGGCCTGCTCAGTCGCCAGACTTGAACCCGATTGAGCATGCATGGGATATGCTACAGAGAAGAGCTCTGCCGAATATGGAGGGTATCCAGTCGCAAGAAGACCTTTTTTTGTTGTTGCAACGAACATGGGCGGCCATTCCACAGCGTGATTTGGATGAACTCATTTTGAGTATGCCAAACCGATGTTCTTGTGTTGTTAGTGTTCGTGGTAGAAACACGGATTATTAATTGTTTAAGTTACCCAATAAAATTTTAAAGAAAACTGTTATTTCAGTCTTTTTTTCGAACTTTTGTGTTAGTGGTTCAAATGTCAAAAATCCCTTTATTAGGAAAATGGCAAATTTCTTTATTAATGCAAAGGTGACTTGGTTTATCGTTACTGTGACAAACGAAAACACTTTATTTGATGAATCCTTAAAGAAAATTTTAATTAATATCAATCAGGAGAAAAGTTATTGCAAAAATATATGTTGATCCCTAGACACTTTTGATGTGTGTAGTTATCTCGCGAATAGTTTGTGTCTACGTCAATCTCACAAGTGGCTGGATCATGACCGCGATCTTTGCAAGTCTTGCCAAGGGCCCAGTTTATCGTGTTATCCGTTAACTGGATTGTGAAGGTCAGATATGCAGTCGCTCCATTGTAAAATAATGGTATTCAGTTGCATCCGGATAGACTGGAAGCCGACCCCAACATAATTATGTAGTTGGGGAAAGGCTAAGGCAGATGATGATATCATGAACAGAAAATTTTCTTATCACTGTTACTAGGCATTGGTGGCCTAAAACTTCGCGGATATAAACCTCTCGATTATCCATTATGAACAAATAATAAGTAAATAACATTTTTCCCATTTTTTTTCACATCCGCTGTTTGACGCGGAGAGTCGAGTAAATGTCTTAACTGTGTCAACAATTAAAATTGAGTCTGATAAAGTTCAACGTAGATAAAGTTAAGTTGAGTTAAGTTACTCGCGGCTTCGCCCCGTTGGAGGTCGGAAATGATCCCCGGAATAAAAAGTATCCTACGTCCTAACTCAGGTCATGGTCTACCGGTGCGCGGTGTGCCAAACATCCAAATCCGCTCAGATGTTAAAGCGTGTCGTGTACAGACAGACAGACAGAGATACGTACATTCGCATTTATAATATTAGTACTTAGTATCGATTTATCAGGTATCCTGGAATCCTCATATAGGATTTAGGTAATTGTTTTGGGTTTATATCAAACTCAAACCATTTACCTACTTCAATTAACCCATTTACAGGCACTTTTGAATTGTCAAGTAGTCGGTCAGTCAGAAAATATGAATCATTCCAAATCGTAGGTACCTATGCAGAAGAACGGACAAGAAACTCCATGGACACTCTTTTAAATTATATTCTTACAAAAATATTAGTTTTTATTTTTTTATTTTTATTAAGAGGAACAGCAAACAGTTACATTATGGAAACTTAAAACTAGTATAACAGTATTTGTATTTTGCTAATAATGTAACCCACAACACTAGTTACATCATGAATGTTGAATTTACAATTATATGTGAGAACGATGTAAAAAGGTACGCATTAAAAGCGTCCAGAGTACAGCAAATACCTAGTAAGAAAACAACAATCCAAAAATAAAATAATTAAAAATAAGCCGAGGCAGCCGGGGCGCCGTCGCACTTGAGAGAAACCTGAACGGGCGCCGTCAGTTGGGGCTGGTCATCATGAGTGATGACCAGCCCCAACTGACGGCGCCCGTTCACGAACATGACGCATAGTTCAGTACCAATCAGCTCAACCATTTTGAAGGGAGCTAAATGATCCAACACACACGCCACCGTCAGCGAGACATTTGTGTGAGCATATCTCAACTCAGTCAGCCAACTTCACTGCTAGACAAAGGTTTCTCTCAAGTTGCGCCACATGGCATCCATTCTCATAAAGCTGCCTTTTTAAAGTTGTTGGGGCATCTAATATTTGGGTAGCAGATTCATACAATCGAATGTCCGTTTTCACTGGCGTCGTATAAAAAAGCTATTCGATTTTCTACTTTCAGCAATGAACCGAGCGTTGAAATCCAACGGCGCGCTTTTTTTTGGGCATTCATTTAAGTGTGGGTAGTGTTAGTGAAAACGGGCATACGGTAAACAGCATCTCTTTTTTTTTCGCCAATATCAAGTAAAGAAACGTATTAAATAATTTGAATATCTACAGCAACGCCTGAATTCGCATAAAACGATAAAAGCTTTGCACTGTCTATCTGCGTATCGGCGTCTCGTTTCATCTGCAGTTAATAGTCGGTTGAACGACCGCAGTAACAAGTAAAGTGACCTAAACAAGTCCCGGCCTAGCCATTATCTCTAGGTATTAGCAAATTTACGACGCGCGGATGCATGCGATATCATCGTGCAACGCGCGATCTATCGGCGACCCGTGCCGTGCTCGTGCAAGCAGACGGATTTAATTTCGGTAATTTTATTCAGTTTCTTGGTCAGTGGGTCATCGTAGGGGCGGTTTTGTTAGAGTTGGAGTACCTATACGCAAGTCCTCGCGCCATAGTGCCCCTAAGGCTACACACCAACCTTAAAGGGGTTAAAAAGGGGATGAAAATTTGTACTTATCGAAGTTCGTTTTCGATCTGAAATCCCATTGAGAACACAGCTTGCTTAATTTAATTAAAACAGCACATTACATACAGTTAGGACTATCGAGTTCGCGTGCTGTACCTAGTAATGTTCGTACTTAGATATAAATGTTATGTTAGAGTTGATAAATTGAATAAAATCAATGCGCATAACACGCTTGAGTTGTCATGGAAGATCGTATGATACGATACTAAGCACGTCGCACACGCAGTCGTTTTAACTTACGATAATTATTATGAAACCTAAATAAATGACGGCTATCACGAGTAAAATAAATGAGGTATAATTTATGAAGATGACATGAGATGAGTCATGACTTTTCGCTAACAACAATGTGATCGTTCATGACAGTAGACTAGAGGTAACATGTAACATAGAGGCTTACCTAGTTAAATTTTATATGCAAAAAAGGCTATTTTAAATACGTTGATATATTGAAATTAATGTCGGTTTGATGGGGATGCGGTTAGCATCCATACCTAAATCATTCACAAAATACCTATTTCAGACTGTCCGGCGTCCTTGACGCTTGTTGACGCAATGGCTTGACTAAACATGGTGGCTTCGGGTGTAGGTAGTGTGGTCTAAGATTTCTTTTTCGAGTAGGTAGGTAACAAGTACTTACATAGTGGCTATTAAAACTTGGTTTTAAAAAACGACCACTCCGTTCACTGCATCGAATTACCTAATTTTAAAAATTGC
This sequence comes from Mesoligia furuncula, assembly GCA_916614155.1. Classification (NCBI taxonomy): domain Eukaryota; kingdom Metazoa; phylum Arthropoda; class Insecta; order Lepidoptera; family Noctuidae; genus Mesoligia; species Mesoligia furuncula. The sequence continues at coordinate 9,342,448 of OU744794.1, forward strand.
CAACGATAAATAATGCTCTGCTATCAAACTGTAAGCTGGCCTTGAGGTCGGCAAGCCTCAGGAAGTAGGTTATTAAGGTGTTCCAGACGATAAGGGGTTCTAAACAACAAATCGGTTATCCCGACTCCTGACATCTTGAACTTGCAGGCTCACTATTATTAACCCTTTAACCGCTGTATAATCTTGCAAAAAAATGTGCCCCTAGCGCCAATCACGTATTTTCAAGGTCAACTATAGTGTTGTGCACCATTCACAATTTATTTATTTTTTTTACTAGATTTTAAGAGTAAAATTACACGTTTTACGAAAATCTAATGTTTTTTTATAAGTCATTAACCTTATAATTAAAATTACCCGAATAAAAAAAGCTATAAGCATTGATAGAGTATAGTTCATAATTCTACTAAATACGTCTTTCGGAATCCCTATTGTTGCATTTATACAACTTTGGGTACATACCTCCTCCTCTTCTAACTCATTATCGGTCACAAATTCTTCTACATCTTCCTCGTAACCTTCTAAAATCCTTATTAATTCCTCTGCACTCGACATTTTGCGATTCAAACACGGCCACAAGACCCAATGAAATAAAATAAGTACCCACTATTTCATTAATAATTCTTAACAAATAAAACAGATGTACCCTCACTATTATCATTATGAGTTCGCTTATGACGTCACAAGCGGTTGCATATGTACAACTCCGGCGCTGGACTTCTTTGATAACGTTAAAGTACTAGGGTTGTTACTAAAATACAATTTAGTAAAAATCGTCTATCTAATTGTAATATGAATCTACCTTAAATCATGTTCAGTTTTAGATATTATAGTTAGAAATAGGTTCAAACAGCAACAAGCATTGAATTACTTTTTAATTCTGAATGCCTAACCTATTTGTATATTATTTGAGTAAACTAAAGTTTGCATTAAGAGTAATAAATAAACTTATGTGCTACATCACTACTGTTGTATTTATACAACTCTGGCGGTACAGGTTAAGGTCAAACCTGCATTTTGCGATGGGTTTTATGCATTTTTTTCACCGTTAATTTGGTGCTTTGCATAAGTGATTTTAGGGAAAAGGAAAGAAATTCCTTGAATGGCAACGGTGGTCTTTATTTTTATTATGAAACTGCTCCTACGTAAATAAAAATACGTTTAAAAATAACTTTGGAGACTTAAGTTGCAAATTTACAACTGCGGTGCTAGGGGCTCAGAAATGATAAGTTGCTTATATACAACTGCGGCGGGTAATGGGTTAAATCAAAATCCTTAACACCCAAGTCACCTGGTTGCTATAAGAACTGGTTTAAACTGAACTGGTGAACGTACCGCGTTATAATTAACGTCGCATCGCCTTGCATCTGTGATAAGCCTCAGTCATTATGAGATAGCCCTGAAACGCTCTTTTGGCTCAAGCCTCCTCATAAAAGGACATGCCCTACTGCCAACAAAAATTGTTTTACATAAAATGTTTAATAACAACATATCTTTCTATTTCAGAAGCCCGTCCCAAATGGCAGGTCCTGCCTCCAATGCCAGGATACGTGCCAGTCTACATCAGGTCGGGCGACACACCGCTTGAGGAGATTAACTTGGACTTGGCAGAGGCCTTCCACGAACTGCCTTCTGGGAGAAGCGCAGGAAAGCAAGTTGAAGCGTCTCCCGAGACCCCGGAACAGGCCGACCAGCCCCAACCTGACGAGATCCCAGCACCTGTCGACGAAACCGTCGACCGCCGTCCCTACGAGAAGAAACTCCTCGAAAAGAAAAAGAAAGCCAGCTCCGATATCCCGAAACCGATCGAACGTAGATAAATAAACGTAATTAAGTCCTAATTATAAGTTATTAATTTTAATTACCTACTACTCAACACAAATTTTGAATACTCAGTTTTCTAAAAGCTTGCCATTAGCTTTATTTATTAACACAATGTGTAATCGTAGCCGTTTGCCATTTTGTATTTAGAATACCTACTCTCGGAACTTACTGAAGTAAATAATTTATTTTTTAATGTGTCTTGAATTTTTTTCATGTGTCCTCAATATCCCAGCCGGCCTGTAGAATGCTGATCAGCACTCAATTGTTTTTAAATTGCCTAGAGCCTGAATCGCTTCAGAAAGGCAGCAAGCGTCCAGTGAACATGACTAAAATTCTGCTACGCTTGACTTACTGCGCGATTCGAGTTCATCTATGTGGTCACAAACCAGCTTGTCACCCTCCATTTACACCTTACGACAGAGCTGGCAGATGCTGGTAAATGGAGGGTGACTTCCTAATTAGAAAAAGGATGACCAGAGGCAGTAATGGTTCATTGGCTGAAATACCCAAGAAGAAATATGGGGTCGAACCCCGAAACCACTTGCTAGTTCTTCTTAGCTTCAACCGTTGAGCTATAGCCAAGCGCACATTACAGCCGCAACGAGACGCAGCGCAACGCATTTTAATACAGAAAAAGTGCGGTGTGGCCACATAGAAAATGTACGAGACTGATAAAGGAAGATTTTTGCAATGCGTTGCGTTGCGGCGCGACCCGCTCCAATCTGCTTTAGCCTTAAAATAGTAAATTAATTAACTTTGTGTGCACAATACTTGTCCTAAATTCGACAGCCATAAAATATTTTCGACTACAAAAGCATTGTGATGAGACACCATGACCATTCCAGTGACATCAGTAGCCATGACTCGATTGCCAAACAAATAATTAAGGTCAGGTTTACAATAAAACCACTGAATACGAAAGATTCTTTTTATTACTTATATTTAAATTGTATCTATAAATAATACAAGAGTACATACCTAACTAAAGTCCTCGTCACGAGAAGCTACACTTTGTAAATAAAGAACTTCTACTAAGGGCTGATTTTTCAATAAAATTGACCTCTGACAGATTCTATACGGACGAACTGTCAAAAATTCAAAATTATTCCTCAGATAAAATTATCTGGCGTTGGAAAAATCCGCCCTAAGTTACGTAGCGACAATTCAATCAACAACAAATAATCCCAAATTCAATCAACTCAAAGTAAAATACGTGTAATACAAAACCAACGAGCAATTTCACTTGGTCGGGTTATATTTTAGCGATATAAAGCGCTGTCGTCTAATGTTTTGTGGTACTACAACGCGTCTGACTCATGGAACGTAAACATTTGGGCCGCCATTTTGAAGTAATTTCACGCTGACGTGTCAATGCTGCAGAATGCAGATGTAGAATACTCGGAATAATATTATGACGACAGTAATTAGATATGTGTTAGCATAATTATATCCCTATATAAATATAAAAATCATTACAAAACTGTTTCTTTTTTTTATTTGATCCAAAGGTTGCGAACCCCTGAATGTGTGTTTACAAAATCTATAGCTTCTCGTGACGGGGACTTTATACATCTATTACACAACTATTTACAAAAATATTTATACGAAACAGGTAAACCGGAATGTATTTAGTTTGCGAAGCTCTCCTCGCAAACTTGACCCCAGTAGCCGGTCTACTAGTGGAACGTCTTGTTATAGTAGTCGCACCATACTAAGCTCTAAACTCTAACCCATTTATTAATAAATGCGAAATAAAGTCAGGCCAAGCTTAAGGCCCGGATTCCACTAAAGCGGAGACGAGACGAGAGATGTGTTGGAAACAACCAATAGGATTTCGTTTTTTTCTGCGCCGCCCGCCAGACAGCGTCCAGCCAGCCAGTATAACCCACGCGCGATGAGAATGGGATGGAACCTTGTCAAAGTAAAACGAAAAACAGTTCTCGAGTAAAATAATTACACAAAAATATATAATTCTCGCATTTAAAATAAAACTCGAGCAGTCAATATTGCTACTGCTCGAGTTTTATTTTAAATGCGAGATTCATTCCCATCCCATTCTCATCGCGCGCGGATTATACACATCTTTACTCCGTTCTAGCCAGTACACATCTGTGCCTTGGTCTAGCCAGCACGCATCTCCGCACAGCTTCAGTGTCTACACCCTAGCTGTTACATAATATCTCCCCTCCCCACCGCTTCGCACATCTCCGCTTTAGTGAAGTCCGGGCCTAATCCTCGAAAAAATTATAGTTAATCTGAAAGTTATGCTGGTTGTCACTCAACTCTGCGTTTATTAATAATTGGGTAATATTCGAAACTTGGTAATAAACCTTAGGAGCGAAACGACACGAGACTCTGTCCAGAGTTTAGTATTTATGATTGTTTCCTCACTTGCGTTCGTGATTGTCCGATTGAGTCCGAAACTACTCGGGAATTCCGAAACAATCACCCATTAACAATATTAAAAGGTCAAGTTAACACAAACACACTATTGGGGAATAATGTATTACCTACAGTGGTTACAAATCATGAGCGCGTCATGTGACTTTTCTGTCAGTGACATAAGGTTTGAATTGCAGCTACAATACTTAAAACTAACTACACTAAGTGCGATTTCACCAATGAAACTGAACAGCACGTCAGGGGCCCAAGTCTGCTATTTTTATAAATTCGTCATTCCAACACGATCCCACCACCATCCCATTGTATTTTGCTAAAAGTTCGTAATCTGCTAAATTCATAATGGTTGATCATTGGTCGGTCAATGGCACAGAAATTATACGATCGTATCGAATTAAAAGCAATGACTGCACAATGTCGTTCTAATGGTAGGTCACTGATCACAGGAACTGTCAAAATTTTAGCAGATTACCGCATAAGTCAGTAATTCATTTTTAATTATGTACGAGATTACCATTCTATGCCATTTCTTTCAATGAAGTGTCAGTAGTTGACCATTGGAAAGTCATAATGACGCCTTTATATTAGTAGATTACCAAACTTGTCAACATCAACAATTATGAAATCAATGATAGACCATTCTGTCACTATTGTAATAGCAGACTTGAGGCCCTGAACTGCGTTCAAGAGCTGTCAGTGTCAATATTCCACAACAATGATGACACTGACAGCTCTTAACCGCGGTTTAGATGAGCTAATCGCTATCAGTTTCATCGGTGAAATCCGCCCTGAATTAGGACCTCCTCATGGTTAACATAACGTTAATCTCCCATATGATTGTCCTCAAGTTAGTTATCACTTCCTTCAACTGTTTGTTTTTTAATACCACCTGGAAACAATAAAACAAAGTCATTAATTTTTACTCAACATAGGACACACAAAATATACTTAGTCTTTTTATATCCTTGTTTAGCGGTATCTACAACGCCACATGTGAACAACGCGTCATACTGACGTCACGAAAAATCCTGCATCTCGCAAGCAGAGTTTACCGCGCAACTAGCAACAACGGCCCGACATGTATCATCGGGCAATTGCCCGCCAGACACGACACCCGTCTGGTCGAGGATCCTCCCTTTTCTATGGAGTATGAGTGAACTTTACACCCTGTTCCTCATACCTCTATACTTTTTTCCAATTAACGCTATATCCACTAAGCAAATATCAACTTTACTTTTGTATAAATTAGCTGATTTCAGTGACTCCGATAGTGATATGCCGCAATCTTTTCTGTAAGAATCTCACGGTAAAACTTAAGAGAAGTCAGCTAGTATCAGGTGGAATGATATAGCTCACTTCGCCCAAGACTTCACAGTGAGATCAGAACAGACTCGCCGATTACAATATCCAGACAAAAATGTAGATTTAAAAAACCCACCACATTAAGCAACGCTAAAACAGGCCGGTAATAAGATTACCTGGTAAGTAACTACAGAAAATGAAAGAGAAAAGATATAAAATTGATCCTCTCACCTGTTCTGTGAGCTCTCTATTTTCTTCAAGTGCTAGTCTGTAAGATTCAGTGTTCCGTCTTTCATCCAAGGCCTTGTTCTCTGCTTCGTCCTTCAGTGGTATTAGACTTTCCATGTGGGTGTATTCCATTCCCTGAAACACAATCACATCATACCAGTCAGCAAATATCGTCGGATAAACATGGGCCTAAAGTCTATTCAAACTTGTTTCAAATTAATACAAATTCAAGTTAAACAAATATCAACTTTATTCTAATGGTAATTAAGTTGATTTCAGAGTGACTAGCACTGTTGAAAAATTTATAAGAATGTTTGAAATTGTAGCGTAAACTGAACTTTATTGTGTACGATTTAAAGTTATTTTTCCATAAACTCATATTTGTTTACATTTTTGGCAAATGAATCGCGAATGCAGATTACAAAGGTTGGTTGGTCAAAACCTCAAGACAGACAGACGGCGCACAAAGCATCGCACACCGGCTCGCTGAAGCGCGCGTGTCGATTCTCGATGTGTTTGTTGTTTAGCGTATTGGTGTAACATTTTATCAAGTAAAGGCACGAGCGGTTCATGTAAGTACGACATTTCAACAACGAACATTGTACTTTTGGATCAACAGACTCTGCTTAAATCTTCAGTGAAAATGGATCAACGAGCTTATACAACGTGTAACATAATTAACGCAAGACCTCATACACCCCAATTACAGTATTGTAAAATAAGTTTTGGTCATTGCATTATGTTTATAACTCAATACTCTCATTGAGTTAAAAACATAATGCAATGACCAAAACTTATTTTTTTTTGAAGCTAAGTATTATTATTCAGTGAGTTGTGTTGACCCCATCATCACTTTGTGCATTTAAAATTGAGCCTTATTACCTTGAAATAAGATTTAATTTTCTTTGGCTCAATCAGCGGTCAGTACCTATAGCAAATTACATAATTTTTGAAAAAAATACCAATCTTAAAAGTTATCGAAATCGATTCAGTAATCAATTATGAACAAACTACTTTCAGGACTTGCGTTTATTCTGTTACACCTTGTATAGGTGGCCGAGAGAGACTGGTTGTGGTAAATCTTGTCAAAAGCCGTATTCCAGTAGTAGACTGCATGAGCGAGATATTGTGGCTATTGTAAATGACTGTCATTTGCACGTAATAAGTCAAAGTGACCTTATGGTTCAGCGGCTCACAGTACTTGATTTTCTACGCTACATTCTACATACTGTCGTAAGTTGGTACTTACGACCAGTGACGATTTAAAACATTATTCACATTCCTAGCCAATAAAGGCTCTGTAGAGATATAATAGATATTACACTTTCCACAGTACAAGATCCTGACTAAAATCGACATTTCCGCATCGAGTTTCTTAATAAAATGCACATTTTATGTATTTTAAGCTAAATGGATTTTTATTGCATTAAAAAATTTGGTGCAGGAATATGGTGCGGTTACCCTAGCAGGTTTTGTTCATTAAGACATATTTTTAGGAATTCGTACCTCAAAAGGAAGAAATGAAACCCTTATAGGATCACTTCGTTGTCCCTCTGTCCGTCTGTCAGTCTGTCAAAACCCTTTTACTGAGGAACTCGCGGAGGTATAAAGTTGAAATTAATATCAAATACGTAGGGCTACGGTCCTTTGAAGCTCTAAAAATATCAAGCTTATAAGTCAACGCAATAAAAAATACGGCCATTTATGCGACTTCAGTTACTCGCAAATAAATCAAAACCCATAGGGTAGTTCCCGTTGCCCTAGAATTATAAAATTTAGCAAGTAGCAAGGTCTCACAGCACAAGTGAAGGGAAAAGTCCGAAAATCGTTAATTTGTATTTTTGCCACTTTTTAGGCTGGTTTTAGAGTAGCGCTGACCGCACGCTGACCGTCGGCGCTGACAGCCGAAACGTATGAAACGCACGCGCTGATAGCTACGCGTTATTCTAAAACGCTACCTAGGAGTTCATACGTTTCAAGCTGTCAGCGCCGACGGTCAGCGTGCGGTCAGCGCGACTCTAAAACCAGCCTTAGAGTTCCGTACCCAAAGGGTAAAAACGGGACCCTATTACTAAGACTTCGCTGTCTGTCGGTCCGTCCGTCTGTCTGTCACCAGGCTGTATCTCAAGAACCGCGATAGCTAGACAGTTGAAATTTTCACAAATTATGTACCTATTTCTGTTGCCGCTATAAGAACAAATACTAAAAACAAAATAAAATAATTATTTAAACAACAAACGTGTTTTTTTCGGCGTCGTTTCCTTATGTTACGGAACCCTTCGTGTGCGAGTCCGACTCCCACTTGGCCAGTTTTTTTTAAATTCTAACTTACATCTGCAGTTGGAGAATTGACCGTGACGTCTACAAAGTTAAGTTTATTTTTGGGATAAATTCATCTCAACTACGGAACCCTTCATTGTGCGTAAGGGACCACGCACAATGAAGGGTTCCGTAGTTGAGATGACCGCTTTTTTATATTAAATACTAGCAGCGCCCAGCGGTTTCACCCGCATAAGTGTAGATCCCGTGGGAATATCGGGATAAAAACTATCTTATGTCCTTCCCCGAGATGCAATCAATCCCTCTGCCAAATTTTATCGAAATCCGTTCAGTGTTTAGGCGTGAAAAGGTAACATACAGACAGAGTTATTTTCGAATTTATAATATTAGTATGGATACATTTTACTAGGAAACTCGACGAGGGAAGGTCGATGTGAGGCCAGACGACCGACCTTAGAAGACCAGTACATAAATGTTCCGTGAAAGATTAACAGCATTTTCGACTAGTATTTGCACTGACCTGACACGTCTCGTTACATTTCTCGTAGATAAGCCGAAGTCTCTTGAACAGCAGGCGGATCGTGCGCAGTTGCTCCTGCATTTTTGCTTTTTTATCATTACTGGCATTTTCGCCGTTATGTGTACCATTTGGTGGCTGGAAATAATAAGAACTAAGTTATTAATCATAATTTATGAACTAATAATAAAGCTGAACAGTCTGATTGCTCATTTGATCGCGTTAATCTCTGGAAAGACCGGTTGAAGTCGGATAAAATAAAAATCGCATTTTTCATTAGACCAATTTATTCTTGAGATAGGCTTTACGCTACTTGACATCGCACTAAGACCGACTAGGAGCCGAGGAAAAAAGAAAAAATGTTAGAAAGCACGCTTAGCGGAAACGAAGCAAAGCACACCAGGCGATGCGATGCGATGGGTTGGGTCAGGGGAACCGAAGTCGTCCGTCGCCACCCACATCAGGACCCGAGGTGGCGGCGCATAGTGTCCCACCCGCGCCCCTCTTAAGCCTACGAAGACCGGGACGACATGGCAAGGGATTTTGCCGTCAGTCAGCGCACACTAGCCGCTTAGATACCGCGGCATTCCAGCGGCTTCCCCGCTCCTCTACCCCCGCCGCCTCACCCCGCGGTATGTCACAACGAGCGCCGGAGTCCTTGGCATGCCGTTGCCTACCGCAGGACGCCACGGCATCCCGCCGCGGGAGCCCGTGGCGCGTCTTTCAATGCCGTGCAATGAAATCCCTTTTGATGCCACGGCGTCATTTAAAGCATAGCAATTTATGTCGTATTTCTATATCGATACGTTTGAATGTCCATTAGTAAAAATTTTAATCCCTTGCCATGCCGTCCCGGTCTGGGTAAGCCTTTAGACGTCGCGGGGGGAGTCAAACACCTCACTCCCCCCTCTGACCCGACGAAGCCTGCAGTGGCGGCCCGACACAGGTCAGGGGTTGCGGAAGCATCGTACGTTCCCGCGACCTCCGGCGTAGGGCGTAGGTGTGAAATGAAACACCGGGGTGGTTTTTAGTCAGTAAGAGTCTGACAGACCCCGCCGCCCAATCCAGGGCGGCAGACATCCTTGAGGAAAAAAAGGGGGGAACCGAACTGAAATTTCTTATTTCACGTGGACGAAGTCGCGGGCAGGAGCTAGTCATAATTAGAATCTACGTCATCGTCCGTCGTTTCTCGTTATTTTATACTTACATGATAAACCTACCAGCTCAAGAAAATCATACTTATATAATGTATGTTCAGTATAGATTGAAAGACACTTGCAGCAATTCAAGTGACAGTAAGATGACTTTCGGTATCCGATTTGAGTGTTCAAAACTTACTTGTATGGCTTTTAATGTCTGGAAAACATCTTGGGTTCTGCTCACAATATCTTGCACTGTCTCTTGTCCAAATCTGAAAATTAATGAAGCCATAATCAATATCTGTTGGATACTAAAATGTTTTTTTAATATTTTTTTATAAGCACTATTCAGTCGTAAAAGGCGACTTGTGCGTCTATTGGATGAGCAACCATCCTGCATATTTATACTTTTTTTTTTTATTCATAACAATTTTTACATTGTGTCGAATATTAAAAATGATTTTAAGTATAACTTAAGAAATACAAAAAAATAAAACAACAATAAAATGCATGCCACTTAATTACTATGAGGAAGAGTAGTAATAATAATAAATAGATGTCATTTAAATAATTAGAATAATAATGCTTCAAATAATTAAATATAGCCAATGTCAGCTGTCCAATGTCAATTACTTACTTATATGTCATATGAATCCCACAAAAACATTTCATGTTAAATGTTGCCAAGACGAGAACATGTAGCTCGCACTGTCAAAAAGTAATCAGATCTCATGTAGAGCCAAGCTTCTAACTCTACACGGCCTAACTTCGCAAACTCTACACCTTAGTCAAAATATATGGCCTGGCCGTTTCGCTACTACAAGAACCATTAACAGTATGAGAGTTTTTCACCTTACGCTCATGTGAATATAGCGAAATGGCCAAGCCATATATTTTGACTAAGTTTGCGAAGTTAGGCTTTGTAGAGTTAGGGCGTGTACAGTTAGAAGCTTGGCTCTACATGAGATCTGATTACTTTTTGACAGTGCGAGCTACATGATTGTTCTCGTCTTGGCAACATTTAACATGAAATGTTTTTGTGGGATTTCATTTCTTTTTGTAAGTTGCTTATGATATTTATACGAGTATTTTTTCTGTTGTTCATTTTTTCTTTATTTTTTTGGTGTTTATTTATAACAAGGAAGGTTTATATATAAATTTTCAGACCTCTAGCATCAAAATTTACGGAAGTCTCATACAAACTTCCCCCCGTAGTTTTAGGGGTTGGGGGGTAAAAGTTTCAAGTTTTAAGATTTTTTTGTTGTTTGTGTACTATCACTAGCTTACATACCGAATTTCAGCTTTCTTGGACTTCAGGAAGAACCTTAAGAATATTGATGATCATCAGTCAGTGAGTCAGTGACGAAATCGGGGTATTTTAGATATCAATAAAATCTAAAGTATAAGAGCTATGCAATTGAAACTTTATTGGTTTAATAAGTCAACCACTGACATCATATCCCGAGAATTTTGTTTATCTGGTATAATCCAAAGCCAAGTTAAGAGGGTTCAAAAATACGACGAAGTGCTTCGAGAAAAGGTAGGTAGTGCCCTTGCGCTTCGCTTGGCTCGTCTTGGCGGGGGCACTCCCGTGCCCCCAGATATAAAAGAACAATAGAAGGTTTTTAGACTAATAGTACATACCTAACAAAATAACAATCATGATCAATTTCCAGTATACTAAGTATGTTTACAATTTAAATAGCATTAACCCTTAACAACTTTTTGTTCATTTACTCATAAAAAGTTAAGTGTTTATTTCTACGAAAAACCACTTTATCTATTGTATCTGCAAGGTTTCAAGATTCTAAATCTGTAATAATAATGTTTATAATACATTTATTAACAATAAACTAAAATAGTAACTTATCGACCCACAAGTGTCCGATGGACACATTAGGGGACACATTAGGTAACACGTTGTTGCACTCGAGTATGAAGGTAGTTAACTACCGGAGGCACTGCCGAAGGTTTTTTAAAAGAAACAAATGAGTCCAATCGTGAAGACGGTTTAATGTAGACTGCCAAAGCTTAATCTAAATCGAATACCTGTGTGGGTCACACAAAGCGAGACGGTGTTATAAGTACAATGTGTTGATACAGCATGCATAACTCTTCCCCCAATAAGTTCGAAATTATCGGAGGGACGATTATTGTTACACCGATTATTTCGTCACAAACAATATTTTATGGCTCTTCCGAGCTTCTTACGAGCTATGAACTTACGAGCTATGTATACACTAATCTCGCTATTGCAGATTTCTGATAGTATGCTCTTGAGAGTGTGAATTTCAACTGGTACAGAATTGCTGGAGCTCGTGTTATAAGAGAATCTCATTAATGCGGTTATTCAGGTATCTTCCATTGGCAGCTGGGACTCGTCCTTGCAGCACAGGAACTTCGCCTCGTGGAGTTCTTTGCAAGCCTGGGAGAGCGAGACTACTTCGGACCCTTTTACTTAGAGGTAGGGGTATTTGGGAATATTGATTGTGGTCTGGTTAAAATGATCTGTAATAGGTATTAGGATTGCTCTGTAGTGGGTAAAAATATATATTTCATCTTTAATTATATGTATTTCTAAAATGAACGTTATTTGACTTCCTTTCGATTATGCTTTTATTTCAATACACTGTTCCAGCTTAACTAGTTTATACATAACTTTGTAGGTATACACGTTTATTGTATCGTCGTCATTGTCTAGGTTACCGGTAAATAATCTTAAAAATAGATCCTTAGAATTCCACATTTGATTCTCATCGATGGGGCTAACTGCTTAAATTTCGTTTTAATGCTACTGTTCATAACGTATCTTTTAATATTAAATTCTAAGTCCTCATGAGTCAAACTTAAATCTAAAACCTTAATAATAGTCCACTTATTATAACTTAGGCTAGCTTGACCTTGCTTCAGCATCAATACACCAGGATTATTCTTATCGATCCCTTGAAATTGAAGGGTGTGTATCCTGATGGTCAGGGCCAGGAGCACGAGGAGGAACCTGCGGAGGTCGTTTAATGTCCTTAAGTGTCACTTGTGTCACGATTATTTATTCTGACAGGACAAATGTTCCTAACGATTTCACCCGATACTTGTGCTTTTTGGAAACGAGTTTTGTCTTTACTTCGTCTAATGTTCACTCCTTTTATGAATACAGTGTCTCCTTCTTGTATATCGAATGATGTTTCACCACCGCGGTTTTCTTTAACCTTTTGCTTGTTTGCTATTATTTTATCTGTTAAGTATTGATAGAGATATTTAGTTCGCTTCATATGATCGTTTACTAATTGCTGCGTATATTGTTTATTAAAGTTAACTGCAAAGGTGCTATTCGAATCAGTGTGTCCAAAGACAACTTCGAAGGGTGTAAGACCTATCGTGGAATGTATAGTTTGGTTGTAGGACATAACTGCGTAAGTCATTACGTCGGCAGCATCAGTAATTCGACGCTCATATTTTGCGATACGATATATTTCTAAGATGGTTGAGTGGAAACGCTCTATTAAACCCATAGAATTGGGGTTATGTGCCGTACCTATGTGAAGATCGATTTTATAAAATTGTAGTGTTTCTTTAAGCAAGGTGTTATTAAATTCAGTTTCGGGATCGGCATTTATTCGGTTTGGTACGCCGTAGAACGAGAAAAATTTAATTAATGCACCGACTACTTCAGGGGTAGATCGGTTTGAAAGCATGATACCCTCCGTAGTCGGGTAGTGGCAAAAACGTTACGGTGATATAGGTGTGACACCTTCCATTAAATCGCTTTCCGTAATGGAACTAATACTAGCGGTTGGCATTTCATCATCATCTTCCTCGTCGTCCTCACTGTCAGTAAAGTCGTCACTATCACTATCGGAGTCGGTATTAATCCAAATAATTAATTCTTCTGTTAACATGTCAACCACATGATCGCTTCTTTTGTACTCCCCTTCAATATTTTTAACTTTTTCACACAACTTATTCCACTCGCTTGCACCCATTAAATCTACTTTTTCTTTAACTAAATCAGTCACTCCTTTAACGCTCCAAGTTACGTTCTTCCTGGATACGTACCCTTTAATGGCAGCCCATGCCATCTCAATCGGATTGAGATCTGGGTGATAAGGAGGTAGACGAAGTACGTCATGGCTATGTTCTGCCAATATTCTGTCTATGTTGAACTTTTTGTATTTGTCTTTGTGACATTGTATTTGGTTGTATAGCTGAGGTTTCAACATATCCTCACTATATTCTATGCCTTTTCCAGTCAACCAAGCCTGCATTTCAGACTTTTTGGCATTTGATGTTGGTGCTGGGTCATATTGTTTATTATGGTAGGAAGCGTTGTCAACTACCACGACGGAATTACTTGGCAGATTAGGTATTAGTTGAGTTCGCAGCCATTTTTCGTAGTTATCGAAATTCATGTTGTCATGGTAGTCACCAGTCTTAATACCTGCTTTAAATGTAAGTAATCCATTTGGAATAAAACCTGTCTCGGACCCAGCATGAACAATGACTACCCGCTGTCCTTTTGAAATAGGTTTTTCAATACCTTTAGTTGACTCGTCTGACCAGGCTTTGGGAGTTGAATGAGAAGAATCAACATATGATTCGTCCGTATATACTATAGGCCTTCCTTCATGCCTATACTGGCTCATTCGTTTTAAATATTCGATTCGTTTTAAGCGAATATTTGAGGTCTCTATAAGTACCTGCCTTCTCTATAAGTATTATTTTCAGTCTTTTTCCATTTGAACCCTAAACTTTTGATAATCCTCCTCAAACTTCTTTCGGAGCCTTGAAAATTTATATCATCCTGCAGTTTTCTTCGCAGTTTTTCTACTGTGGGTAATTCCTTTTCGGTGATATGAAAACTGTGTATACACCTTTTAATTACACCCAGGTCAAAATTATCAACACCTAGCATAGGTTTCGCTCTAGGTCGTTTTTTTCCTGGTGTCCTAAATACTGAAAGAAACTCACCACCACCACTTTCTTTTATAATTCGCCTCACAGTTGCAACAGATGTGTTCGTAGCCTCCGCTGTTCTTTTTTGAACCTCACGACGACGAGTACACTTCCGGCCAATTTAATTGACACCGCTTTTTAAACGAATTCGTTTTAATTCTCTGGTAAGTTAGAACTCAAATATTTTATGTGAATTCGTTATTAATTAATATTTATTAACACATTGAAGGACACTGAACGAGACACAATAGAAGTTTTATTGTTATTACGTCTATAGGCGTTAAGTGTCCCCGCAAAGAGTTAAACTAAAGGTCGAGTATGGGAAAAACCGAAAACGAAAAAAACCTATTATTGTCGGAATTATTTTTGTTTCTTAGCTATAAATAAAGTTTTTTTTATTTTTAATACATATTTATTTTCATTCATTTTAGGTTTAAGATGCCAAGAAAGAATACTGTTTTAAATAGACAAGCCAGAAAACTGATTTACCATGTAAACTGTTTTATGAAAAAGGAGGCTGAAGAAGGAGTCAGAAATTTAAAACAAGTTCAAAAAAGAACAGCGGAGGCTACGAACACATCTGTTGCAACTGTGAGGCGAATTATAAAAGAAAGTGGTGGTGGTGAGTTTCTTTCAGTATTTAGGACACCAGGAAAAAAACGACCTAGAGCGAAACCTATGCTAGGTGTTGATAATTTTGACCTGGGTGTAATTAAAAGGTGTATACACAGTTTTCATATCACCGAAAAGGAATTACCCACAGTAGAAAAACTGCGAAGAAAACTGCAGGATGATATAAATTTTCAAGGCTCCGAAAGAAGTTTGAGGAGGATTATCAAAAGTTTAGGGTTCAAATGGAAAAAGACTGAAAATAATACTTATAGAGAAGGCAGGTACTTATAGAGACCTCAAATATTCGCTTAAAACGAATCGAATATTTAAAACGAATGAGCCAGTATAGGCATGAAGGAAGGCCTATAGTATATACGGACGAATCATATGTTGATTCTTCTCATTCAACTCCCAAAGCCTGGTCAGACGAGTCAACTAAAGGTATTGAAAAACCTATTTCAAAAGGACAGCGGGTAGTCATTGTTCATGCTGGGTCCGAGACAGGTTTTATTCCAAATGGATTACTTACATTTAAAGCAGGTATTAAGACTGGTGACTACCATGACAACATGAATTTCGATAACTACGAAAAATGGCTGCGAACTCAACTAATACCTAATCTGCCAAGTAATTCCGTCGTGGTAGTTGACAACGCTTCCTACCATAATAAACAATATGACCCAGCACCAACATCAAATGCCAAAAAGTCTGAAATGCAGGCCTTGGTTGACTGGAAAAGGCATAGAATATAGTGAGGATATGTTGAAACCTCAGCTATACAACCAAATAAAATGTCACAAAGACAAATACAAAAAGTTCAACATAGACAGAATATTGGCAGAACATAGCCATGACGTACTTCGTCTACCTCCTTATCACCCAGATCTCAATCCGATTGAGATGGCATGGGCTGCCATTAAAGGGTACGTATCCAGGAAGAACGTAACTTGGAGCGTTAAAGGAGTGACTGATTTAGTTAAAGAAAAAGTAGATTTAATGGGTGCAAGCGAGTGGAATAAGTTGTGTGAAAAAATTAAAAATATTCAAGGGGAGTACAAAAGAAGCGATCATGTGGTTGACATGTTAACAGAAGAATTAATTATTCGGATTAATACCGACTCCGATAGTGATAGTGACGACTTTACTGACAGTGAGGACGACGAGGAAGATGATGATGAAATGCCAACCGCTAGTATTAGTTCCATTACGGAAAGCGATTTAATGGAAGGTGTCACACCTATATCACCGTAACGTTTTTGCCACTACCCGACTACGGAGGGTATAAATAATAATACCTTATAAAATATATTTTTCTTTTTTGTAAAAAATGTTTTTCATTTCAGTAACGTATAAATGAAATTCGAGATCAAAAATGTCAACAAATAAAAAGTTTTACTTTTACTTTTCGACAAACTACAAGAACTAAGTTATAATTTTAAATTGGAAACACTTTTAATTACCTACATTTTTGATCCCAAATTCCATTTCTTAATTTAATAAATCATTGTAAAACCATTATCCTTTCAACCATACAACCAGTAAGAAATTACATAGGTAACTTAGAAAAAATAATAAAAAATGGGTGTGCGTTTTATTTTGCCATAATTGTACGATGCGCAAAGCGATCCCCACTCTAACGCCGAGCGCTCAAGATCCGTGCCGGTAACATAAATGACCATTTTTGCAGCTTTTATTTCTTCACTATAGACATGGGTCGGATTAGGTAAAAACGATACCTAATCCACCTAATCCTAGTATTTAAAAATACCTAATCCATTTACCTAATCCGAATATTTATTCAGTAGAGCCGCTGGCCTGTTACCGATATTATGGTATCGTATGTGGATTGGGTAAGAAATATTCGGCATGGAGTATGGACGTTCCGTTTCTGATATATTGTGGAATGGATTAGGTATATTAATTTCGTTTTTTTTATGGGCAAACGGTACTTTAACGTGAATACTTTTGTTTTTAACGTTTAATAAAGAAAGGTAGTGATCAAAATTACCCTTTAACTTTGTACAATGATTGAGATGGGTACTTTTTACCATTTTTTTTATTGGTATATATTTTTTTAAGGTTAAAGTTCATTGTAGAGAACTTCTCAAATTATTTTTTTTTTGTCTTGTTTTACCGTAACATGGCTTGGAAATTAAAACTGGTGTTCTATGAATAGAAACCAGAGCATTATTATATTAACATGCATTTGACCCATTTTTCTGATTTTTACACTTTTTTTTTCAATAAAAAGACGCCAAAGTTTTGTTATTTTTCTTCGAGATTATTTAAAATAACGCCACCTAAAGACGACTATATTCATTACGACATAAATCGCTAGAGCTTACTAACTAGTCTAGTGGTATTTTACAAAGATGGCGCTGGCGGCAGTGCTAATTAAACTTGAAACTTAACTCCCACATTTTAAGGTACAAAATACCTTCAGTGTAGACTGTGTATGAATATTTTGTGCAATACCTAATCCTCGACGCTTTGGATTAGGTACGGACTCGCATCGAAAAATACCTAATCCACATACCTGTTCTAATATTTATGCCTCACGTCTACTTCACTAGCAAGCAAATTGACCTTGGAGAACAGAGTGCTGCGTATTTGTTGGATTCGGTTACAGAATTCCAAATAGGTTTCATTAGGTTTAATTTTTAAATTTTCTAGCTCAATAGCCACACAGTCCTCTGATCTGGGGTCACCGTAATGTTGAATAAAAATAGATTTTAGCTGGTCCCATGTAATTATATCCTCCCTTTCACTTAATAAAGCCGCTGCTCTACCACACAATCTACTTGTGATAGCGTGGAAATTATAAGTTGACTGAACAGCATTATTGGGGCCGTTAAAGTTTCCTAAAATATATTCACTTTTCTTTATAACAAGTTTAAAATATTTTTGTCACCATCAAACTTGGGAATTAAACTTAAAATATCTTTAGGGATCATTTGGAAAGCTTCTCCAATTTGATTCTGCATTTTTATTAACCAATTTGTGAACAATTTAATCAAATTAATATACTTAAACAGTTATAATATAAAATACTTATAGCTTAAAACTAGGCCTGCCAATCTTCGTGCAGAAGTCAAATAATTTTCAACGATGTGAGTTCAAAAGTTACGCAATTAAGTCCTAATACTACAGCTTAAAAATAGACTGCCAATTTTTGTGCAGAAGTCAAATAACTTTCAACGATGTTAGTTCAAAAGTTACGCGATTAAGTCCTACAGGAGCAACACAGGAAATAACAAGGACGGGACAGGACAGTAAAAAGGTCTACTTACAGTCTGCTCGATCCCATGCCTACCCGTAGAGCTGCTCGTGCCGTGGACAGGAACCTTTGGCGCCAGATGAGTTGAAACTTATTTCTTTGGTTCGAGGATACCCGCGAGCCGCGCGCGACAGGTTTTTTAAAAGAAACAAATGAGTCCAGTCGTGAAGACGGTTTAACGTAGACTGCCAGTGCCAAAGCTTAATCTAAATCGAATACAGTATACAGTTCTTCTTTGTTCTTAATATAAGGTCCTTATCTCTATTATCGCCGGGGCTAGTCATAACATTCTGCGACTCTACCGTGAATGCTGTTCAGTGTGGGTCACACAAAGCGAGACGGTGTTATAAGTACAATGTGTCGATACAGCATGCATAACTAGGTAGACTGTTTGTTTACATTCTACTCAGAATTATGTATATCGCAATAAGTGGATAATTATAATAAATCACAAAGAATTTGTTTATAATAGAAATAGTTGTGGTATAAGCACTCATAGTTTCGATTATTTTGTATCCGTACTTAGACGCGTGTCACGTAATAAAAGTGCTGGAATCTGTTTTAGTTTTGTAAAATGGTTAAAAGCAAACTAACAGAAAGTGAAATTCAATGTGCCCTAGACAAAAGTGATGACGAAAACATTTATGTGCATCAGTTTCATAGCGACGATGAAGTAAATTTTGCGGTTGACAGTTGTTCTGATAGTGAAAGTAACGCGACAGAACAAGCTTCTGAGCATGAAGATGAACAATTATGGAGTGACAGTGATGATGTACCATTGCAAGTATAGGTTTCATCTCAAACTTATGACGGCAGAGATGGAACGAAGTGGAAATTAGAACCTGAGAAACAAAGTAGAACTCCTCGCCACAATATAATTAGTGGTGGTATTCATAAGGTAGTTCTACCGCCGGGGAAACATATAATAGATCCAATAGATAGTTTCAAGCTTTTTTTCGACGAACATATCTTGGAAATCATAGTCAAACATACCAATTCTGAGGCGCAAAGAGTGTTACAAAATCGATGGAAAGTAACGGACACAATCGAAATGCAAGCATTTATAGGTTTGTTGCTGACTATAGGTGTCAATAAACAAGGAGGCGTAGAATTTAGAGAAAACTGGGACCCAATATTTGGAAATCCAATATTTCGCGCTACAATGGGTAAAAACAATTTGCTTCTTTGCTACGGTTCTTGAGATTTGATGATAAAAATACTAGGTCTCTCAGAAAGTCAAGAGATAAACTGGCACCTATTAGAGAGTTATGGAAATGTGTAAATCAAAACCTAAAAAAGTTTTATTTGCCGGGAGAAAACCTGACAATTGATGAGCAGTTAGTACCTTTTCGAGGACGTGTATCATTCAAACAATATTTACCCAGTAAACCTGACAAGTATGGTATGAAAATCTGGTGGATTTGTGATAGCAAAACTAGCTACCCACTATATGGCATACCATATCTTGGAAAAGAAGGAAGTAACAGAGCGGAAAATTTGGCGTACAATGTTGTCAACCAGTTATGTGAACCATATTTTCGAACAAACAGAAACATTACTTTCGACAATTATTTTACGAGCATTGAAGTTGCTAAATCCTTGGCTGAAAATGGACTTACAATAGTTCATGACGACGTAAAACAAACAGATGGCCTGTTGCATTTTTCCAAAATATTATAGATGTGGTTGGCATCGCATCGCTAATTATATGGAAAAATTTATATCCTACTTGGAACCAACGGAAGAAGTGTGTACTAAGGAAAGTTTTTTTGCGTGAAGTTATAACTGAGTTAGTTACTCCGCACATAAGGAGACGTAACAGGAAGGGCCTGACAAATTATCATTTAGCAGCTATTGAAGATGTAGTAGGATTCAATCAAGAAGCAGCTCATTCTTCTGAACTTGCTACAAAAAAAAACGCTGTCACATTTGTCCTGCAAAAATATCCAGAATATCTAAACAGTGCTGCGATAAATGCAACCGTAATCTGCTGTGCTCTGGGCACTCAGTAAAAAAAATCATTTGTAATGTTTGTAAATAAATAAGTATAATATTTTAGAAAGTTATTATGTATGTACATAAATAAATATAAATGTTTAAAACCACATTAAAGTCTATAATTATGGTACGCCTCATATTTTTCCCTAGAAGTACTCTAAGCTTCATACATGGTGTCCATTGGACACTTCTGGTCAGTTACGTTTGAAAAGCTTACTGGGTTGTTAAGGGTTAATAGAATAATAGGAGCCATCCAGTAGGTAACGCTTCAGTTTAGCCTTGAAGTCCCTTTTGTAAAGTGATAATTTTATATCAACGGGAAGTTTATTGAAAATTTTCACTGACATGTGGCAGGTACCGTGTACTTTATTGTACCGTGTACTTTATTGTACACCACAAAAATACATAACAAAAAATCGAACACTAAAAATTTACAATATGTTTTCTGCACATGTGATGAGGCTCAGGTTTAACAGTAAATATAAATGTACGCTGCAATGAGGTACCATGGCGGCCTTTTCCGCCTGTCGTCGTTTCAGCCGATAGACGTCCACTGCTGGACATAGGCCTCCCCCAATTTTGGGGGGTGTTTGCCATAATCGCCACGCTTGGCAGGCGGGTTGGCGATCGCAGTATGGTATGATGGTGGAATAAATAGAGAACGCTGCTGCCCATTCTCCGGTAAGACCCTTAGTCGCCTTTTACGACACCCACGGGAAGTAAGGGGTGGTGCAATTCTTTAAGTCCGGCACCACACAGACAATCGCAGAAAACCGCCTGATCACTTAAAAAATTTTCGCCTAAATCCTGCGGCGACGCCAAACCACACCCCCTTAAAGTTTTCGCCTATTAGGAAAGCGATAACGCAATTAGTTGCAACCTGTACTTAGTGACGCATCACGTGTAGGTACTCCTTTTGTGAATTTTACGGACAAACTATTTGTCCTTGGCGTGGGGCTAGGGAGTGCTTCTATTTTTGAGTGCAAGCAAAAATAAATTTTGTGGTGGTCAAGCTGGCTGGTGTGTTTGCGATAGTACATACTTGCACAATGATGCAGTATTGAACTCCTTGTTCTGCGGAGGCTGTGGGGCAGGAGGCTGCGCAGGAGGGGGTGCAGTATTGTTTGACACTGCACCTGCAGCTTGCATGCCACCTAAAGATAAAGGCCGAGATATTACGAAACATAACAAACACAATAAAAGTTCAAAGGTTCCATAACAATTCTGAAAAGAACAAAAGTTTTACAGAAACAATGAAGCGCAGAGGTAAGCTTTTGGTTGATAGTCACATTTTATCTGTCAAATTTCAGCTCATCTGAAGACATACTAGTGAAACTTCAAACTTGGTAGAACTACTTACACATGACAACATTAATTTGTATTATTTTTAAATAAGTAAACTCTTTGAGGTGATTAGTGTGTATACCTGATTGCTGAACTGTCTGAGGTCCCATGCCTGGGCCTCCAGGCCCACCACTGACACCTACTACGCCCATACCCTGAAAATATAGGAGCAAATTGTTTCTAGAACTTTGTGATTCCTTTCAAACTTCTTTCAAAAATGTATCAGTTTTATAATAAAATTGATTTACTACAAGAAACAACAATTTTTTTTTGTAAATTTGTGTCTTTTACGATGTTATTGTAATAAATGATTTGACTTTTACAGTGTTTTAAATTATACATAGTGGTTCTTCTAATATGTACTTACAGGCTAGTACTACCATGTTCTATGTTCTATGTTATGGGTTTGGTTTCCACACTTAATCCTTCAATTGGACCATTGTGCATGCTAAATAACCATTCTTACTAGGTACTACTTGCCTGTTACTTATTAAATCATTAGGTTACATACCTGTGGTCCCATGCCCATATTGCCCATCTGATTCTGCATAGTAGCTCCATACGGTGGCACCATTTGATTGCCCATGCCAACCATACCACTGGTGTTAGCCATGGGCCCTCCCATCACTCCTGTAAGGTATGTTAACAACATTAGAATACAATTACGACATTAAGATGGCAAGATGCAGATCTCCTGGATGCAAAAATGTATTTTACGCCCAGCCAAAATGAAGCTTGAAGCTGCAGAAAAACATCAATCTAAAAATTTGGAGCTTAAATATCTAAAGGTTTACCGACGCTGAGGATATTACCATATAGCCTAAACATGGTAATAGTGTGGTCTTTATGATAATTTTATTGTACCTGCTAGCTGATTCGGCATTGATTGCATCTGGCCGCTCATCGGTCCCCCGCCGAAGCCAGATCTCATGCCGGCAGCATTACCTTGGAAGTTGCCAGGGAACTGATGCCCTTGACCAGCCATCGCTAACTTATTTATTTACACTTACAAATAAATCGGTATTTGGATCATAAACAATTTAGGACCAACAAATAACCAACAAATCCAAGCTGAAGCTGTCAATTGTCAATGTTGCATTGACTGACAGACAGACTGACAGTAATCAGGAGTGTTCCCACCATTAATTTTGGATTTTCCTATTTCCTCGCAAATGTCCCCGAAATCTGGTACTTACTTTTTTCCGTAAGCGTAAGTAATAAAACTAAAACAAAATTAAAATTATGTAAATCATTTATAAAACAATAAACTGCAACTAAACAGTCTTGAAAAGCACCCGTTGTCGAGTTTCAAAGACGACAGTGGTTTATTAATTCGTAAATTTCTTACTATTCAAGGTATAAATACATACACAAGACGCAAAATAAAAGCTATTTAAACTTTTCCCTAAACATTGTGTACTCTAAAAATCCCATATATATAAAAACACCTGCATTTAGGGGAAATCATCCTAAGATAGGAACACTGGGAATCAGACGTCATTGTCCTCTGATGACTGTCATTTGTCAGTGTTCCGCTTTGTGGTGTTTAGTCCACTTTTATTTCATTTTAGGCTTTGGATAGCAGATCTCCAAACCCCATAAAATGGGGATGGATGATATTCTCAATTAAGTGCTGGACCTTGAACAGAGACCAACATTAAGCCGTTATAGTTTGGCCAGCAAGTCGTGTCTTGGAGTGAGATTTTAATATATAAAAGTGATTTTTGAACCAATTTACAGAATTGGGGGATGCTATAGATGACCAGCAAAATTAAAAAAAAAAACATCATCATAAAACCTGAAACTGACCTACAAATTTCAGTTCAAAATCGCCAGACAAAGATTTTAAAATCGTTTGGGACAAATCTGCCGTAAAAATCTGTGTGTGGACGTGAGATTTTGAAATTCTGACTGAGATTGTTGTGTGTGTATCTAGCATTACATTGAGTTACAAAGACGAAGACAAAGGCAGGGAGGTTTTCTGCCACTCGGTGCCTCTTGCCCCTAGGGGTAAATACGCCACTGAGGCTGGCCGATATAGTGCGACACGGATAATAGTGAACGTGGCAAAATAGAGAACAAACATAAAATGACTGGATTTTATTTACGTCTTCCAGTAGGTAGCTACATTTCATGTTAGTTTTCTATTTCGCCACGTTCACTATTATCCGTGTCGCACTATATCGGCCAGCCTCAGTGGCGTATTTACCCCTAAGGGCAAGAGGCACCGAGTGGCAGAAAACGAACGCCTTTGCCTTTCGCGCACCGCAGCCCCGCGCCCGTCATCGCGGCTCCTCCACGCAACGCCGCCCGAGCCCCTCGCCCCGTCCCGCTGCCAGTGTCTGCAGCCCTGGCGAAGCCCCAAAAAATGGAATCCGCTAGCGTCACCGCGAGTGCCCCAGGAGCTCCAAGTAGGTAGCCCATGCCACAAAAGGCACCGAATAGGGCTGATGATGAGGGTTTCGTGACGGTGCAAAGGAGGAAGTGCCGGTCACGAACGAACAAGAACCGCTGCGGCAAAGCTTCTACGGAGCCCGAAGTCAGCTTGCGTGCCGCAAAGCCGAACACACCGGTGTATATCTCCCGCCTACACTACACCACTACGGCGGAGAACATCGTGGAGTACGTGCGCCAGAAGACGAGGTACACACCGAGGGTGCAGTTACTGGAGTCGCACCGCAACGTCAACTTCAAGGCGTTCGTGGTGCGCATACCAACATGCTACCTGCACCTGGTGATGGAAGAAAGCTTTTGGCCGCAGGATGTGGTATTCCGCCGCTTTCGCGGACAAGTGCCACCAGAACGCACAAAGACTTAGTGCAACTAAGTGATACTAACATAGTTATTAAGTTTTATTTACTAACAAAATTGTTACTATATTATTATGTATACTTAGGTTAAGGTATGTATCTATGGGTCCTTGTTACCTGATAATAAATGGTTTATTTTTATTATTATTTCCTTTATTTAATTGTATGTACATATAAATTATATTTTTAAATATTAGAATATAAAAACATAAAAACATTTAAAATTATAAAAAATAGTAGCCCACCGGTATCGGGAACAGGGTCCAAGCTACCGGCGGTCAGGGCTCCAGAGAGAGGAACCTCCTGACAATGCGAGCCGTGTCCAGAAGTACCGCTTTCTGAATCAAGCCCTTGATCCAGCTGCCCAACGAGAGCCTCTTCAGGTGTTGGTCGAGGCTCTTGGCTATTAGTCCACTGGCTGTTACGACTATCGGCACAATGATTGCTGAGTCAACATCCCACATGTCAACAACCTCGTGAGCCAAGTCAAGATACTTGATCTGTTTATCTTTCTCGGCTTTCACGAGGTTCTCATCATGCGGGATGGTTATGTCAACAATCATTGCGCGTCGCTCTGATCGATCCACCACCACTATATCAGGCTTATTGGCAACAATAGTCCTGTCAGTGATGATGGATCGATCCCAATATAATGTGATATTACCATTTTCGAGAACTGGGTCGGGCACATACCTGTAGTACGGCACCTCCGATTCCACAAGGCTGTATTTCAGAGCAAGTTGCTGATGGATTATCCTGGCTACAAGGTTGTGTCTATGCAAGTACTCTCCGTTAGCTAGACGAGAACACCCGGAGATAATATGCCTGATTGATTCTCCCGGCCGGTGGCATGCCCGACAGATGTCAACCGTGCCGTCTTTCACAATAAATCTCCGGTAATTCTTCGTCATCATAACTTCGTCCATAATTGCACAGACAAAACCTTCGGTTTCTCCAAAGAGGTCACCGAAACGCAGCCAGGCTACGGACGCTAGTAAATCTACATCGGGTCCATGTAGGGCCCGGAAAAAGCGTCCGTGAAGCTCCTTACTCTGCCATACCTCCATGCGATCATTAGTGTCAAGCACTACTGGTTTGCGCCAGTTCTCTTTACCCAAGGAGAGCGGGGTGAGGCTCTTGTCCACCGCGACTACATCCCGATGCATCCCCACGTCGGTTTCTAAGAAATATTCCCTGAGACTGCATATCTCGCGATTGTGGAGAGTCTTAGCATATAAAAAGCCTCGACCTCCACACTTTCGCGGGATATACAGCCTCATTACCGATGACCGTGGGTGATGCATTCGATTTGCAGTCAGCAGTGTACGGACCTTCCTATCCAGGGCGTCGAGTTCGGTCTGAGTCCATTTGAATATGCCGAAAGAGTACATCAGAACCGGCATGACCCAACCATTGAAGGCGCGCACCTTGTTTCCGCCTGAAAGAAGACTATTAAATACTTTTTTTCAGGCGGCCAAAGAAGCGCAGCCAAAATATTTTTATATTCTAATATTTATTATTATTATTATTTGTATCCTGCTTATGCATATGAAGTTTTATTAAAATCGGTTAATTCATTTGGAAAAACAAGGGTTTGAAAGTTTGTATGAAATGCCGTACGGCGTAAACGCTCCTATGTATTCCAGCCGGTCGATTCTGTAAAAATCTCACCGTGAAAACTTAGGTGAAGTGAGTTTGTTTTTGCTAGGAATTGACACCATTGACAGCTCACTCCACGCTCACTTCACCTAAGTTTTCACGGTGAGATGGTTACAGAATCGCACTGCAGGTATTATTTTCCTGGGCCATTAATAATTGTGTACGGTCATCAAAGGAGGTAAATAACCAGGGTCGTCGGATATAGTTAAAGTTTAGTAAGGAACAGATGGATCTTTTTGAATGAAATTTAACTTCATACTCTTCACGTGACCAGAGGGCTGGCCTATTTCTTGGCCAAAGAATTAGCATTGCCATTCAACGTGGCAATGCTGCCAGCCTTTTGGGCACTGTTCCTGTTGACAGCGATGCGGACGAATTTTTTGATGCCCTATGATTATTTTACTTATTACTTCATACTTACATGAACTGCATGTTTTCTATTAATTAAATTAAATTTCATTCAGTGTCTGTTTGGTGCCGGACTTAAAGAATACCACCACCCCTTACTTCCCGAGGGTGTCGTAAAAGGCGACTAAGGGTCGTACCGGAGAATGGACAGCAGCGTTCTCTATGCATTCCACCATCATACCATACTGCGATCGCCAACCCGCCTGCCAAGCGTGGCGATTATGGCAAACCCCCCCAAAATTGGGGGAGGCCTATGTCCAGCAGTGGACGTCTATCGGCTGAAACGACGAATTAAATTTCATTCAAAAACATCCATCGGTTTGTATGCATAATATTGACGTGGAGTTGCGGACACCAGCCAGTATTACCTATTACACCTTACAAAACTTCAACTATATCCTACGACCCTGGTTATTTATCTTTTTTGGTGACTGTACCTGTATAAATTAAAATAAAACCCACACAGTATGCATCAATTTATCTGTAGGTATGCATAACTTAACTTGGCACTGCTATGTCTTGAACTCAGGTAATAGATACGGTTCATAAGTACCTTATTATATTGTAAAATCTTGTGCAGAATCAAATAAATCTTATGTTTTAGTTGGCAATAGCCACCTAATTATTCTCCCACTATTAAGTCCTTCAATTCTGAATTTATCCTCAGTGCTTGCACCATCTACAATAATAAAGGATACCTATCCTTTATTATTGGAGATGGTACTCTACACTACACCCCACTTACTGTGTAATATATCTACTATGGTATACAGACCTCTGTATACCATAGTAGATATATATTACACATATAATCAGCATATAATGTTCCCAATGCTGGGACACAGGCCTCCACTCGGTGAGAGGGAATGGGCCGTAATCCACCACGCGGGCCCAGTGCGGGTTGGCAGATGTCATATATCTTCGAATTTTTGGTTTTAGGACATGCCGGTTTCCTTACGATGTTTTCCTTCGCCGCTTTGAGAGGTGATGAAATAATTTACACAAAGTAAAGCGCCTGTGTCTGGGTTCGAACCTACGACCTACAACTCGTAAGCGCGGCCGTTACCACTTGGCCACCACTGCTCTAGATATATATAGGTACTGAGTTTGTATTGTGTGTTGTGATCGCTGAATGCATGACTTAGTAATAAAAGGAAAAAAATATGTTGAACTAAGGGCTGCTTTTTCAATAGTTTATCTGAGGAACACTTATTGCAATTTGACAGCTTTTGCATTGAAAATAATGTCAAACTGTCATAATTTTATTCTGGAGATAAAAGAGATCTAACTATTGTTGAGTGGTTGGCATAGAGCACTGACCTCTATAATACAAGTACGCTGGACTAACGATACTCTACGAAATGACAGTTGTTTTTTGTGCCGATTCAAAGCGCCCCGCTCGAAGCCCCAAGGAACTAAAATTGACACGTTCTTTCAAATGGACGTTGATTTGTTTACTTCGTCTCTGATGATTTAGGTCTAAATCGTGAAAAACTAGTTTATTTGTGTATTTTGTGTTTACTACGTGATATTTGGAACATTTTTATTATGAAAGCATGCGGATTTTGTAAAACTCGCTGCCAAAAAGACAGCGGATTAACCTTTCACAAGTAAGTGAATTTTACGACTATATATGTTTCGATTGCTTATGTGAGCATTTTTGTTACTATCTTATATTTAGAATAAATGTTTTCATTAATATCCCATCATATTTAAGTGTAATTAGGGCTCAGTTTTCACATTTAGTGAATACAATAATTTTAATAGGGTTGTAAATGTTCCATGTCGATAATGTGTCGATAGTTTTCTTCAGACAGTTAATAATTTTAAATTTACGTCTTTCAAATAGAAATTTACTGTCTCCAGAAATTTCTGCAATTTGATTCATCATCATCTGCCTAGCCTTTTCCCAACTATGTTGGGGTCGGCTTCCAGTCTAACCGGATGCAGCTGAATACCAGTATTTTACATGGAGCGACTGCCTATCTGACCTCCACAACCCAGTTACTGGGTAATACGATACCCCTTGCAATTTGATTACCTACCTAAAACAAATTAGCAAATTCTAGTTTCTAATTTCAACAGATAAATCCATACTAATATTATAGGTAAATTCGAAAGTAACTCTGTCTGTCTGTCTGTATGTTACATTTTCACGCCTAAACCACTGAACGGATTTCAATATTTGGCAGTATAGTTTTTATCGACATATCTCGCGTGCGAAGCCGCGAGCGGAAGCATAGTATTACATGTAATGTGTACTTGTTTCCGAAGTAAAGACCTAACATCAAAATAAAACTTGTCATCTACAATGTAGGTACTGTATACTTTAGTCAGTTTTACTTTAATTAAATACTTAATTTCAGATTTCCCACCAAATCAACTAAGCAGGGCTCAAAAACATGAAAATGGAAAATTGGAGTCCTAAATCGAATTATCATCTTTGTAGCAATTTTACTGCGGACTGTTTCGTTAAACACTCTACACTTACGCTCTTCTTTTATCCATACGAACACGGCCTTTAGGAAGATTAGAATCAATTCTATTTTATTGTATGTTTTACGTTCAAAAGTGCCTATGTACCTATTTGAAATAAAATAATGACGTTCAAAAGTGTCTATTTCATTTGAAATAAATTATTTGACTTAGACTTTGTTATTTCTTGTGTTTTTTTCCATTAGTACGCACGCAATAATGAAAATGGAATCCCTCTCCTTTCCGCTAGTAATGACTACATGGTAATGTTACAAGGTTCACTTTAGGCATTCAATTTCAGTGAATTTGATTGAATTTGTATGGACGCTGTTTGTTGCTTTTTGTTTCCTACATGGTTCAATTCTTCCAAATTGAAGACCAAAAGTGACAACACAAACAACACAAAGTCACGAAGAATACAGCTGCCATTTGTTTTACTAGGTTAGAGCGAAATGGCAACATAGTTTTTAGTTCATATTGCGAACTAATGTGACCCCAGTTCAGATTTTAAAACTAGTGTAGTTGAGCCAGGAGATATTAGCTCAACCATAGTAGTTTTTAGGCTAAATTCTAAGCCTATCCTCATATTTAAAGCTCACTGATCTGACCGTCATGCGCTATAACCTTACTAGGACACTATCCACTAGTTTATAGCGTGCGATCTGACCGCGCCCTAATGAATTTTCAGATAGGGGGCCGGCGAACTACGCATGCTAATGCGTAGTTCATATAAACGTAATACCAAAATCATTTGTAATTCAAATATATTCTTAAGGTAGTGTGTATTTATTCCGATTAGATTACAGAATATCTAGGTTCCCAAATATATATTTTGAAAGGACTCTGATATAAAGACGAGAGTGAATTTCAAATTTCTATAGAAAACTTATTTTTCTCATAACTCGTCTTTAAATCAGTGTCCATTCAAAATATATATTTGGGAACCTAGATATTCTGTAATCCAATCGGAATAAATGCACACTACATTAAAAATATGTTTGATTTACAAATTATTTTGGTATTACGTTTGTATGAAGTACGCATGCTCCGCCGGCCCCTTAACTTTTGCAGAGCAATTACACTATTACTTAAAAATGATGCATAAAAGTAACTGGGAGTGATCCGATATTATTCTCCTCTCAGTGGTTATAACGGTCGATAAAATTCATAAAAGTATTTTTTTATCGTAGGATATATCCCATCTCTAATATTAGTTCTATGGTCCCTTCACATTGCTATCAGCGCCAAAATGGCGAAAATCAAATGGCTTCAATCTGTCATCCATAGTCTGCAGTCCAGCGTACTTGTATTATAGAGGTCAGTGGCATAGAGACATAGAGTGGTATCACATCATTATAGTGAATTTACAAAAAAATCACAACATTTAGGACCTGGACCTGACGCATTTCTACAGATATGCTTTGCCTAATATTCCATAGGTGGGCAGCTTTGGTAGGCAGGTATGCTTTAACTGTCATTGTAGGTATTTTATATTTTCTACATTATACTTACCTAATGTCCTAAAAAACCCTTCGAATCTTCAGTTTTACAGATGTGCAGTAACAGTAGAATTTAATGGAGATATTTTGTAAGCTAATTTTAACAATCTCACAGGAAAATAAAAGTGCTTACCTCTGTGTTTTTCCCTGTGAGGTTTAATTATGATGTATTAATCGAACTAATAGAGAGCCTATTATGCTGCCTTGGGAACTCCTTGTGGTATTTATCCCAATAACTTTACGGTCTTGTTTTGTGAAAATTAGAAACAAGTGCGAGTCGGACTCGCACACGAAGGGTTCCGTACCAAAAGGCAAAAACGCCAAAAAAAACATGTTTGTTGTATGGGAGCCCCCCTTAAATATTTATTTTATTTTTATTATTTATTATTAAAGTTGAAATACAACTGAGTATTTTGTGAATATTTCAAGTGCCTACCTGTTGCCATTTTTGATATCGAGCAAAAAATATTTGTTTTTAGTTCTTTTTGTTATAGCGGCAACAGAAATACATAATCCCACAAAAACATTTCATGTTAAATGTTGCCAAGACGAGACCATGTAGCTCGCACTGTCAAAAAGTAATCAGATCTCATGTAGAGCCAAGCTTCTAACTCTACACGCCCTAACTCTACAAGGCCTAACTTCGCAAACTCTACACCTTAGTCAAAATATATGGCTTGGCCGTTTCGTTACTACAAGAACCATTAACAGTATGAGAGTTTTTCACCTTACGCTCATGTGAATGTAGCGAAATGGCCAAGCCATATATTTTGACTAAGGTGTAGAGTTTGCGAAGTTAGGCCTTGTAGAGTTAGGGCGTGCAGAGTTAGAAGCTTGGCTCTACATGAGATCTGATTACTTTTTGACAGTGCGAGCTACATGGTCTCGTCTTGGCAACATTTAACATGAAATGTTTTTGTGGGATTTCATTTCTTTTTGTAAGTTGCTTATGATATTTATACGAGTATTTTTTGTGTTGTTCATTTTTTCTTTCTTTTTTTTGGGGTTTATTTATAACAAGGACCCCCTATATAAATTTTCAGACCTCTAGCATCAAAATTTACGGAAGTCTCATACAAACTTTCCCCCCCTAGTTTAAGGGGTTGGGGGGTAAAAGTTTTAAGATTTTTTTGTTGTTTGTGTACTATTACTAGCTTACATACTGAATTTCAGCTTTCTAGGACTTCAGGAAGAACCTTAAGAATATTGATGATCATCAGTCAGTGAGTCAGTGACGAAATCGGGGTATTTTAGATATCAATAAAATCTAAAGTATAAGAGCTATGCAATTGAAACTTTATAGGTTTAATAAGTCAACCACTGACATCATATCTCGAAAATTTTGTTTATCCTGGTATAATCCAAAGCCAAGTTAAGAGGGTTCAAAAATACGACGAAGTGCTTCGAGAAAAAGTAGGTAGTGCCCTTGCGCTTCGCTTGGCTCGTCTTGGCGGGGGCACTCCCGTGCCCCCAGATTAGTGAAAATTTCAACTGTGTAGCTATCGCGGTTCTTGAGACACAGCCTGGTGACAGACAGACGGACAGCAGGACAGCCGGACAGACGGACAGACGGACAGACTGGCAGACGGACA
Source organism: Mesoligia furuncula (assembly GCA_916614155.1). Taxonomy (NCBI): domain Eukaryota; kingdom Metazoa; phylum Arthropoda; class Insecta; order Lepidoptera; family Noctuidae; genus Mesoligia; species Mesoligia furuncula. The sequence goes on from OU744794.1 coordinate 9,374,759, forward strand.
GACAGCGAAGTCTTAGTAATAGGGTTCCGTTTTCACCCTTTGGGTACGGAACCCTAAAAAGAGGGGCCTGTGGCTAAATAATAATAGCCGCACAGGTCGATCGATAAGGTTAAGCTACGCTTGCCGCGGTTGGTGGGTGACCATCTCACTATACCGAGACCCCCTCCGTGCCTCGGAAAGCACGATAAGCATTGACTTTGACAATAAGCCGTTGGTCCCGGCTGTCATTCGTGGATCTTTGACAGTCGTTAACAAGTAGTCGGAAGCCCGAAAGTCTGACAACCAGTCTTACCAAGGGGTATCCTATTACCCAGTAACTGGGTAGTGAAGGTCAGATAGGGAGTCGCCCCCCGTAAAATACTGGTATTCAGCTGCATTCGGTTAGACTGGAAGCCGACCCCAACATAGTTGGGAAAAGGCTAGGCGGATGATCTTTTCTATCTTCGGCATATCGTTTTTAGACTTCCGTACCCAAAGGGTAAAAACAGGACCCTATTACTAAGACTCCACTGTCCGTCTGTCTGTCTGTCTATCACCAGGCTCTATCTCATGAACCGTGATAGCTAGACAGTTGAAATTTTCACAGATGAAGTATTTCTGTTGCCGCTATAACATCAAATTCTAAGAACAGAATAAAATCAATATTTAAGGGGGGCTCCCATATAACAAACGTGTTTTTTTCGGCGTTTTTGCCTTGTGGTACGGAACCCTTCGTGTGCGAGTCCGACTCGCACTTGGCCAGTTTTTTTTATGTGGCCTGGATTTTTCAGCAGATCTTGTTCAGGCACGACATATTATGTTGGCACACCTAAGATCTATTTCTGAAACTTGTCAGCAGAACATGTCATCTTTCTATTCAGTTTGAAACAAACGAAACCTGCTGCTGATTGATACGAAAGTGTCGACGGGCAGCCAAGTGGTGTTATACCAGTACAACGGCATCTTCTTACGTAACCTACCTATGTGCAAATCACCAAACGAAAAATAAAAAATAATGCGTGATAAAAATGACAAAATTTTTTGTTTGTAGTCGGAAGCCCAAAAGTCTGACAACCAGTCTTACTAAGGGGTATTCTATTACTCAGTAACTGGGTTGTGGAGCTTATATAGGCAGTCGCTCTATGTAAAATACTGCAGGTATTCTGCTGCATCCGGTTGGTCAGGAAGCCGACTCCAAGTCGGGAAAAGGGTAGACAGATTAATTGAAAAATACCAATATTTTCTTCAACTACGCGTGGTATCTTATGCTTTTTGATTGAATTCATGAACCATGACTATCAAGAATAATTCAGATATCGTGTAAAAATCTTCGTATATGTACCTTTGGTCTTTCTAGAGTCGTTAAGCTTTAGGCCTCCTTAAGTTATCTAATCTATGTTTGCAATTGCGGAATTCTATTCCAGATTTTAGCTTTCTTGATTTTAGATTACTTCCAGAGATGTACCTACTCCCCCGGTACGCACAGTGTTCCGTTTGATTAAAAAAAATCCCTCTGCTGTTTATTGTATTTATCGATCAAGGGATGCATTTAAAATGCACGAGTAAAACACCCACGTGTCAATTTCAAATACTTTTTTTTAAATTATGAACTTTAGGTGACCTTTTCATGAAAAAAATTGAAATAAATTCTGAAAACGTAAATGTCCAAGATATTTATTTTATATAAATATAGTCTGATAAAGCATCTTTGGGCGCATATTTTCCAGTTTTTTATTTTTGGAAAATCACCTCCGGATACCGAGTAATAATTTTTTTTCAGGTTTTCGTTTTTATTTTTTTTCTTCCTAAAAACTCAAAAGTGCGACTCGTCACTACCATAGAAATATTGCTCGTAATAAGGCCTATCACTCATAAACCACGTTGCACTATTGCGGTTTTTAGAAGGAATTCAATTTCAAAACATAGTGTTAGGGTAGTCACTGAATTTGACCTTAATTCATTTTATTTTGAATTGTATATATATATTTTTTAAATATACTTGTTTGACCTTTTGCGACAACCCTATGTTGTGTTCTTTGAACACAATATAGGGTTTTGAACCTTCGAACAAAATGGCGTATTCTTCCCAAAAACCGAAATAGTGCAACGTGGTTTTTTCATTAATGATAGGCCTTATTACGAGCAATATTTCAATGCTAGTGACAAGTCGCACTTTTGAGTTTTTAGAGAGAAAAAAAATAAAAACGAAAATTAAAAAAAAATATATTACTCGGAATCCGGAGGTAATTTTCTAAAAATAATAACTGGAAAATATGCGCCCAAAGATGCTTAATCAGACTATATTTATATTAAATAAATGTCTTGGACAGTTACGTTTTCAGAATTTATTTTAATTTTTTTTAAGAAAAAGTCACCAAAAGTAATTGACACGTGAGTGTTTTACTCGTGTATTTTAAATGCATCCCTTGATCGATAAATACAATAAATAGCAGAGGGAATTTTTTTTGATCAAACGGAACACTGTGGGTACCTACCACCAGTAACTTGTAGGTTCTCAGCTCATGATAAATTTCTTAGTCTTCAGTTTAAATTAGTTTAAAAGGATATTTTGTTTGTCTTGAAAGCTAATAAAGTATTTTGTTATTAGGTTTTCAATTTATGGGAAGCTACATATAATTAAATCCAACAAGAACTCAGTTCTATAAGAATTCAAACACAATTTTGTCTAGAAACCCCCATTTTATAAATTATTTTGGTGCATCAACTTTGTCAAAATGAACTGGCAATATTGGATCCACGCCAAATGCTTGACGACACACATTTTTTCACAACTAAACTACATATTTCTTTTTTATAAATAGATTGAGACGTGCCACATAGATTCGGTTCAACGCTTTCAGAAGCGATTAAAAGACTTAAAATGTACCTTAAAAATTTATTTTCCATTTTATATTAACCTAAATTAAGTACGATAGTATAATTTTAAATTAATTATAACAGTTATTAAGTATTTATTATGAATTCACGTTCATATAGTTATGTAATACATAATATATAATAGTAATTGTGCTTAAAATTACTGTGAATGAAATGCACTATTATGGACAATTCAGTGCGTCATGCCGCTCTGAAAATTTTATACATTTGATGATATGTGTATATAATTTAAGTGTTATATGTATATCTAAGTACAATATTTCATCTATATATAAGGCAAGATGGCCACATCTATGGCTTACTATATTCCTTTTGGTAAGCATCTACTAATATTATTCTACTTACATTTAAAAGTATAATGAATGTATATAATTCAATATATTAGACCGAATCTTGTTTTTACTTACTGTGAAAGCTCCGGGTGGTAAGAGAATCGATCCGGTCAGTAAATATTCAACAATTTTTATTTTTCTTCCACATAATAAATAGTTATCAACATGTAGATTTACAAATATCAACAAAATAAATTACGAATAACAGAATATTACAATTAGAATTAAGCTTACAAACTATGTATCAGTGATACCTACCTACTTGGGCTAATACCCCTAACTTGTACTATGTCGCCGTCCAAGATCTCGTCTTCGTTTGAGGTGAAACTCATTACTATGCAAATACTTTAATGGCTGCTGAACGAAATAGACAGTTAGCAATAGGCCATCATTCGGTCACTAAAATGCTGAAAATCCGTTCAAAAGATGGCACGTATTTATTTCTACTTAAGCATCTGGCGATTGTAATTCATTTAGTATAATCCAGCTTTTTGTATGTATAAATAAATGGCCGGCGACCGCCTCTAATTCAATACATTAAAATTACATGGACTAGTAATTGAATTATCCTAACTATTTTAATACTACTAAGTACCCTTAACCGCTGTGGAGAACAAATTATAAGTAATAATATGTTAATATTACAAGGGCATATAGGTAGTGTACAAAAAATATTGTTGTTTTTTCACTTGAGATAGTAATAAGTACAGTACTTAAAATTACATTAATTACTTAAATTTTTATTGCTCTCCCTCTATCTTACGCTAAACCAAGTCCATTTTCGGACTTATTGAGCAATATGGACATGTTAATACAGAACTAGGAAACTTAAGTAATTATCTATGGCGTCTTACAACCAAAACAAATCGACTAATATCAGCTTCATTTTGAATGAAGCGTTGGTGATGTAGTCTCCCTGTCTTGCATACTTAGAACTGGAATTGCAAACCATAATAAATACTCAAGTCATATTGTTTTCAATCATGACTTTATTTTATTAGACATGTTTCTAGAAGATCAAGATTTGCCTAGACTTAGGTTGGTTATACTTGGGCAAATTCTTACATCTTGTATCTAGAATGCTAATATCCGATAATAAAATACGTGACTGAGGCTTTCTTTTCGTTCTAAGGCGTCCGATAGATCAATCGTTTTGGATTAATGTGTTTTAATATACCTTATTAAAATAAAAAGCTACGTAAAATGGAAATAATGGATAGGAAGTACACATTAGTATGTGATGATACAATCATAAAATTTTATTTTACTGGTGATCCTACTGATCATCTTAAAAACAGCTGTCAGACAGTTAATGCGTTTCCGCAAGCGTTGATCGATAGATGCCAGAAATATAATGAGGTTTTACACTTCATTCAATGATTTATTCCAAGAAAAGTAAAAACAACTTGTAAATCAATTCACAAGTACTCAATTCCTATATATAACAAAATATCTTGAAAGTGAACGTTTTAAGAGTTTTTCTGCGCAGTGTTATCATCAAACTATATGCCAAACTTTATCCCTTTTCATTATGTTAACATGAAAACAAGGATAAATTTTTCTTTAATATTGTATTTATTGTCATTTATCAGCTGGTATGCTTTTAAATGTTACTTTCATTTTTAAATATTATATAGATATTTGAATATGAAGGGTATCTATTAGGAAAATATATTTTACGATTGTCTATACGTATAAAAATATTATGTAATGTTAGGAAGTTGAATAAATGAGGCAAGAATATTTCAACATAGCTATCTAGTATCTTCGTTTGTATCTTAATGATATAATGGTACTGGTGCTTTTTATAGTTATACATACGAATAAGTACGTAATTGTTACCTACCTACATAGTTTCATCACCATTGAACTGGCTAAGTACCGAGGTCTTAATTCTAAATAAAAAGCTCATAGCCTTTGGTCATTCTTTAACATTTTTGGTTTATGGATTCAACTAGATTCTAGACGTGTAGTCTATAACTATATTTGGCCTTGCTTCCTTCAGAGTGTAAATCATTAAAATTTTCTAATGACATGGTTTGCTATCGTTTTTAACTACCGTTCGACAAAAGGCATCGAACGTTTGCTGTAACAGCTGTGTCATTATTTTATTTCATTCCACATTCAGACCTAAAACCGTGTTTCATTACTGGTGATACTCTTACTAGCAAGTTACATATTGTATTTTTTTTCTCTCTTTGAAACTCAGATCTGAATTCATACCAACATCACGCGTGTCATCAGTAATGTGTCTGGGAATAGTTACGTCAATCCTACTGCATCCGTGCCTCTTGCAGCTGCGGGGGGTATGGTAATGGAGGCAGCAGAGGAGCCTGCATGCCGCCGCCCTGGAGCGTGTAGTAGGGAGACACGTAGCCGGCTCCGCTAGCTGCTGCGGCCGCTGCTGCTGAAACATAGAAATATCGTTTTTAAGTGAGCCTAATTCAGGGGTCAGAAATTTCTTAGGCAAATGGCTTTGTTAAAAGATTTTTAAGTTTAAAGCAACAAAATGAATGATAAAAATACAACATTACAAAATCAATATAATCTAAACACCTTTATGTCTTTAGTTGAGAGTGTAGTACAAACCGGCGGCTGTAGCATACGGGTCAAAGCCAGCTGCGGCATACTGCTGCTGGTAAGCCGCCGCTCCCTGCGCTGCGGCCGCCTGGTACTCGTACAGGTGGTTGGCAGCAGCCACTGCCGCAGCGTGCTGCAGCTGCGGTAGCTGCACTAGTCCGCCTGCTCCCGAACCCACGCTGGCGCCCACCCCGCTCATCGCATTCATGTACTGCGGTGTGCTGTACATGTATCCAGGCGACAACCTGCCAATTTACAACAAAGTTATATCCAAAAATCCTCCTGGCATCAAAGACGTCAAACCTTCAGATACTCCACAAAGTAACTGCCCATTTGACGTCTGCTGTCACCCGCGATATCCTCTCACTGAGCTTCTCAATAAACTCGTGAGCAGACATCGAAAAATTAATACTCTTTAAAACGGTCACACTACCTAGCCCCAGCAGCCTCGACAGGCACGAGCATCTAATCTTGTTATGTTAGTAGACATCGATAAACTGTTATAATTATGTAAGTATGCGACTGTCTGCCTATGTCGCCGTTGCGGAACCGCCGCCGTGCGTCAGTGCCAGGAAAGTTTAAGAAAATGTAATAAAAATATACAACGGGCGGCACTCCGCCTCGACCGAAATATCCGGTCCACTCAGTATTTGCCTAGTTATCGTTACATCGTCGGTAACAGTCGGGAGAATTAAGATTTAGATGGCAGTCCATTATCTAATTTCATTTCGAAAATAAGAGATGAGACTTCTATGTGTTTCGAATTTAATTATGATAATATTTTTGACTGAATTTTAGATCGGAATACATATATAGATCGCTACCATAATGTGGTGCTTTGCCGCACGTACGGGTTATAATTTAGCCTTGAAGTATGTAAAGGACGTCCGGCCCTGGTGCAAGCCATGGTCCGGGGCGAGAGGGAGTGGGAGGCAGTCACCTCCTTCTGCGAAGCAGTCATGCTAGCGAAGGAGGTGGCGGGACGGCTCAGGGAGAGAGCCTCCCGTCCCAGCCGCCGCGGGAGACGCTCCGGGCGTCGGGAGCCGCGTGATGACTCCCGGCCACCGTAGGCGCGGGCCTGCGGGCGGAGAGTAATGGGTAGCTCACCGTCCGATCAGGACCAGGCCCGTGCCGGACGGCGCGTAGGTGTTCCACGAGCGCCTCAAAGAGATGTCAGCATCGAGGATCCCCTTAGGGCCGAAGCCTGCCGGGTCAGCGGGATTGTCCGAAAGGGTTACCGATGGCCCGGAACATAAAGGGCTAAGGAAGGAACACGGGTGGGTTTTAGTCAGTAAGAGTCTGACACTCCCTTCCGCTCCACCCAGAGCGGGAGGAGTCATTTGATGATTTCCCATCCGCAAAAAAAAAAAAGTATGTAAAGGATAAAAAATTTTGCAAGTCATGAATTTTCCTTTACAGAAAAATCGTGTGTACGAATATCATAACATTAGGAAAACAACGCTATTTTCCAAGGGCCTTTTGATAATCATTACAACTTAGACCTTTAGAGGAAATGGTCTAAGTATTTAATTGATGGACTTATTAACGCAAAATATCATGAATAAAAAATGCCAATTCTGCTTAATTTGCTTGTGAAAGCGGCCAAGTTTGTTCAAGAGCATCTTGAATCCGCCTCAAGCCGCGTCAGCGTTTCTAGAGAGCTCTCTTCATCCACACTATTAAGCATCGCACCACTTTTGACGCAATTATCCGTCTTTTTCTACCACTATAAGATGTGATAGAGACGGGCTGACTGTTGTTTGTTCTATTTCGACTGAATTAGCATGGTAGGTACAGGGATCGGAGGCAATACGCATGCGTGGTCCACGCCCGCATCCACGCCCCGCCCGCCATGTACGCCCACCTGTGGTCTACTGCTGTACTTCTAAATACCTACTTGATGTTAGTAGATGAATTAAGAGTACAAGTGTAGATCACGATAATCTATTGAAAAACTACCACTTAAACTAGTCGTAAAATCTCATCTACAGTCGTCAGTTCGTCACTCTACGATCGTATAGCTACGTTACATGGCTTCCTTTATTAATTAACTTTCGATACCCGAGTTAATATAATTATCTACTTTGAAGAGAGAAAAAATATAGTAGTAGTAGGTGAAAACAAACAGCATTATTAAAACTGGCATATATATATATATACTCACACAAGCCGAGCTGACACATCTACTAAAATACAAAACACAACCACATACTAGTCTGATAGCTAATAGAGGATGTACAGGATCTTAAGTTAAATGCCACTTTCAAAGTTCCTCGTAGAAAGTATATAATAATTAAGTACATAAATTACATGCAAAAAGTTATCGAAAGAATAATTAAACTAAGCTTCTTTTATAGACCATCTGATTAAACTATTTCTAAAACAATTTGCCTACAACAATGAAAAATGAATTTACCTACACATCATTGCTTACATCAATACGTACGTTACGTTATTGGTAGGCACAAATAATTTCAGGCCAATGTTTTTACGCGTACTTTATACTTAGCCATAATTCCATTAGTCTGTGTTCACTAAATCGATCGTAGACAACCTTGCGTTTTGATAATTTTGAGCAACGAAAAGAATACTTTTAAAACAACGTAGATCGATCTACCAAACGTCGCAGTTAAACCCAATTCGATTGGAAACGAAAACAAAAGCGTTAATTCGATTGAAGCTTTCACTTGATTATATTCCATTAAAACAAGAGTGTCACTGAATAATATATGGACAGTTGTGTTGGCGTGGTAGCCCTGGCTGAGCATCGATCGGCTCACGTCAATATGTAATTAACAGGGATACGATGACTGCAAGGCCAGTCGGCACAGATGGGCCGCGTTATATCGTATGCATTGTTAGACAGCACGGCGGCACCGGCGGCGACGGCACCGGCGGCGACGGCAACAGCGGCGACCCGTCGAGAGCGCGCTCACACCTACGCACACACAGCGCGCCCTCGACACCTGCCGCCGCCGCACTACGACAATTACTTAGTAAGTGTATTAAACGAAATCCACCACCAACAAAACTCAATTCAAATCAACAAAATCTTACACGAACACGGCATAAAACATAAAAGTAAAGAAAACATTGAGTGTCGAGAACGATGCGTAAAGTGTGACGGCGGTGGGCGGCGCCCGCGATTGACGACGTCGCCGCCGGCGCCGCCCATGCTCCGGTATAGCTTTGTAAAACGTAAACATTAAAAAACCCAATCGACTAATTCACACCCAAAACGAAAAAAAATCCACTCTCACGCTCACGCTTGCCATAGATACCTATGTGAAAATGTTTGATAATTTAGTCTAGGTGTGGTCCGCCGGCCGCCGCGCCGCTAGCCGTCAGGAGACGCCGCTCGCCTCATCTACCGAGACAAAAGTCAGCAAACTATATTTATACCGCCAAGCGATATGAACCTGGACCTTAGCTACTCAATTCCTACAGTTGTAACTTAGGAGCAGTTTATGAATCTCAATATTTTGTTGAAATATGCGATTCAATAACAAACCTATATCGTGAGAAAAGTACGTGTTTTTGTAATGGAAAAGTTGTGAAAATACTTGATAAGTTTCCATAACGATATTTCTCAAACGAAAATTACGACCTATTCGTACACATTACGAACACACGTACGTGATTGTATTTGTGAAATGGAAAGATGGATTAATTTATCTTGTCCAATCTCTGATCCAAGAAAAGATTTTGAGCTGTTCCGTTAGCATCTAAGTAAGAATAATCTACGTCTGATTTTTGTCTCGTGAGATGTATTCAGAGCGGCATGCGGCGCCGCTAGTGCTGGCAAATATCGAAGTGTTGAACCACTGAACATTGATACATGATACAGATATGGTACAGATATAACCAGCCGACGGGGTACTTACCCATACGGCGAAGGCAGCACCGTTTGATAACCGGCGCGAACACCCGCTGCAGCTGCTGCGGCCAAACCGAAACCTGAAAAGAATACAACTTTATTACTAATGTCGTCACACCACACGGGCACATAATAAAAGTCTCAACAAAAAGGAGGCAAGGAAATCCGTAAAAAATATAACTTCTTAGAGACGGCATCATTACTCTTTCAACATTACCCTTATTGTTCGTAAAGAATTTATTTTCAGTCTCACTTAGCGGAAGTGGCTAGAGCGAAGTCAAACTAAAATATATCTCGAAGAGATTGGACCACATCCAAATGACACGAGAGTCAACTTAGCGCAGGGAACGTCACTGTTAATTTCTTTTTATTGCATTGTTAAGTCGCGCGAGGCGGCGTCTATTTTAGTCGCTCGCCGCCCGCCCGGGCACCGGCATCCATGGACATACCTCTTGACAAGAAGACGACAAACACTCGCTATAAATGGCTTTCGAACTTTGGCACAGGCCGATGTACCCACGTTACCAAAACGATCGCAAAGACATCTTCCACCTAGGTGGAGGTAGCCAAGTTGACGACACTTCCCGGGTGTCATATACCAATTTGTTATGTGGTACCTACGTGTTTTTTACGGATCGGTTATTGCTGGGCTGACCATTTCGAAAACCAAATGATATGTCATATTTAGGAAATGAGCAATCACAGTGATTGTGTGTTTGAATCATAATAATCTGTGATTAATGGTTAATATTCAGAAGAGCGTAACCTCTACCGGCCTGTAAATAAGTTTGCTATTGTGTGGCGAAATTTCACCGGTGATTACAGTGGATCACATCCGCAGCCTCTCCGGATGGTGTTGCGGTTCGTTTGCTATGGGAGTAGTTGTAGTGACCTTGCTACTTTCAATACCGATAGATATTGCAATGGCTACTTCGTCAACTGGCGGTTATTATAACATTCGATATTTAAACATTTCGATTTTTTTGCCATATCCAGAGGTAACCCACAGCTGTGATGTGAGTTTCAATTCAGTAATTGAAACTCACATCACAGCTGTGGGTCCAGATTATATAAACTTGCTGTGTTGTGTCCAGCTCAATAGATAATACAACTAGTGCTGATCGGTTCTGAAGTCTGGGGCTAATCGCGTGCCATACAATGCGCGTGATGTGCCACCGCATTTGTTCGATCGATGCGGTGCCATTTGACGGCCGAGGTCGAACCACTGTCCACCACAAAGCTTATCTTGATTCATTAAATTTTTTCTCTTTCCTTTTATGTCCATTGTCAGTTGGCCTGAATGTAGCGCGATGGTCTTTTGTTGCTTATATGTGACCCAGATAGATTTTAGTTGTAATCGATTGTCAAATACGATACAAAAGGCAAACAGTTGAATATATTCACAAAAATGTAGAACAAAATATGACGCAGTGCAAACACGGTTTGAAGCTAAAACTAAAATGAATCAGTCATCAAAGCTCCGGAGGTATAATTAGTCATGGGTCCTCTTGAAAAATATCTTGGTCATTTGTGTAGGTGGCACGAATAAAGCTTTGTCTGAATTCCTGTGCGAGTTTTTTTTGTTTTCAGGACGTCTTCTGGAGCTCAGGTCGTCGAACTGCAAAGCCGACAGTAAGTGCTTAACGTCGCTTGTAAGGATTCTACGGAAATACGATTTTAGACGCGAGCGGCCTGAGCGGGATAGAAAGAGGGTAGGTATTATTATATGTAGGCATTCGACTCTACGTATGTACTCAAGTATTTTCAATGCCATTAACTTTTGTACGTTCTATATTTCCACAATATATCTATGCATAAGTACTAATAGCACGTAAACATGTGTAATTTCAAACAATTGAAGCATCTCCGAGTGTAATTATTTCGTTTATGAGTTCTAGATTTAGATACCTATACGAAATGTGTTCGTGCAGCCAAAATTTCCCAATAAATTACTAAAACCTCTCATTATTGTGAACACGGTTTCATGAATACATTGTAGAATAAATATGTCGTGTTAGTTTATCGATACAAGAATAGAACTAGATGTGTCGTGGCCCAATTTCGTATGACCAAACTGGCCGTGTTGGACTCGCGGCCGTCACGGTTTTGTGTTTGGCGAGCCTTTGATCTGACCAGTGTCGTCTGCGACACTATCAATCCGATACCTATGTCGCGGTTCTGTAGACGATTGCCGGGAGCGATTAATTAAATCCCTCCCCGCCGCGACCTCAGTTCCTGGGACACTTATTTTTGGACTAAACACGTGCGTGTATGAGCCAACGGCGATTTTTATGGCCGACGTGTCTTTCCTCTCACATCGATGACTCGCTACCAGCCATAGCATGTTTAAGTTACAAGAGATTACTTAGTGTTTTTTGTACTGTATAAGTTACGTTTTACGGTACAGATCTTGCATGTAGCATTCCAGTAGAGCAGTTGAAAGATATCCCAGACACGAAGTTGCTAGTTATAATAATATAATAGTTAGTATAATAGTTATGCTTTGTAGGTCCCGACAAAAGATAAGCTGCTGAGGAAAGATGAGGTTCTGGCTTAATGCCAAAACTGGTGTCGCGGCAGAGTCGGCCGCGACGACGTTCCCAAAACTGCGTATATTTAGACAAAATAAAGAGCGCGCCGAAGACAAAACGAGACGCAACTCTGTTTTATAAATAACCGCGTCGTTCGCCGGACGGACTCAGCCTCGCCCGACCAACCTCTGCACGCCAGCTGTTGTACATAAATAATAATTAAGACACGAAGAAAGCTCCACGTCCATCTTTTGAGGATCATCAGATCAGGGCGGAAATTTTAGACTAGCTACTAAAATTATGAGGAACGAGCTCTAAATGGCTTAAAGTGTAACTAGAAATGTAATCTACTATGTAAGAGGATTATCGGAGGATCGAAGGGCTTCGTGCGGAAGTCGTGGACGGGGATCGTGTTTCAGATGGTGACAAAGGGAACGGAACTACTACAGTGAAGTGTTCCTGTGTGAACTGGGGTCACTGCACGATGCTAAGAGTGTAAGATGTTTTATGCCAGCTACCTACGCTCATAGCTCTACACCGTTCAGTTTCCTTCAGCGCACAAATATAACTTATATCTAGTTATAATGTTGGCAATACTCACAGTTTTTATTTAATCAATCATCGGCCTTCGTTTATCAGGCATAGGATAATTTCGATTAGAAAGATTAATGGACAGAGATACATAAAAATTACAAAGTTTATAGAGCAATGTAATTAACTAAGATTTTTGGGACATATGCCACACATCCGCATGATACGGAAGACGCTGTTATTTACTTGGACTGCGTTCAACAACTTCGAGGTTATTAGTGTGGCGACGACATCGCAAATTAATTTATCTGTGCGCACTAAATCTCGCTTACTTCTAATTCACTGTGAATTTCCAAATATCTGGAAAATAACTAGGCATATTATTATGCGCTGTCAAAACCATTGACTTGATTTTGTTGCGATTCAGTATATTTCTAGAATCTTCCTGTAACAACCAAGCAAATTATCAATTTGATTCCTGTTAGGTTTGAATTTAGAGTCAAACTAATCCTGAAACAAATTTAGTCCAATTAGATAAATGCCAGAAGCTCATCGCGGAATAACGCAAGCGCAATCTCAACAGTCATTAACCTGCCTCTATTTCTACCTTCAAATAAGAAAATATATGTGAAAAATAATAAAAATTTGTGGAAAGTATCTAAATAAACATTGTGGGTAAGAGGATCAATCCTAATTTATGTTCGAAATCACATCAAAGCGACACTGTGGCAGTAATTGCTAGTTTCCGTTGCAATAAAACAAAGATAGTCACTATTGGTGTGAAGCGAGATCGTATCACAATCCACGCGACCGCCATTGCCACCGGCTGACCATTATGGCTTCGCTTCATACAATTATAGACGATGCTCGCCTGGTATCGATTTGTGGTTATGCTTTTTGAAGATAAGCTACTACAACTAGCATAGATCTACGTACCTATAGGTATCATTGCTAAAGTATTAGGTAAGCGTTAGGCCTACTTTTATACATGACAGCCATTAAATTGATTAATTTCGATTCGTAGACGAATAAGAATATCATCTTGTGATGACATGCTGCTTGTATATGTTTTACACTTACAGGATACTAGCTGACCCGACAGACGTCCCGTTTTTTATTTGAAAGACATGTGGCGCCATCTATTATCATAATAACGTTATTGTTGTTTTCCTCGAAAACAGCATTTTTTTTCGGTATGAAAGGTACCCTATGTCCGTTTCTGTACACCTGACAACGTATATGCAAAATTTCAGGATGATCGGTTGTGGTTTTGGCGTGAAAAAACGTTTCTTTACAAAGAAACAGCTTCACAGAGCTCCCAAAACATCGCCAAAGTATTGAGGTAACCAAAAGGCATTGTATTCAAGTATTATACAATTACGACGCTCGCCTATCGTCTAAAACGCCATGAGTTAACACGTACAACTCGCTGAAAAGTAAACAATCACATCACTCATACGACTATGATCTATCTAAAATTACCACAGAAACTAGGCGTACCAAAATCGGTTAATTAAATGAACCGACTCGCTGTGCCATATCGATTGTGAGCGAGCGGCGCGTGCGGACCCATCAGTACATTCATCGCCTAAATCCCAAAGACTAAATAAAAATAGTCGCTGGGGTGTGCTGGCCACTGCGGGGGGTTTCGGCACATGCATAAGTAATGCACAAGCGAAGGGCGCCCGGCGCACGCGATCCGCCTGCAATGCCAAACACAGGGACAACCCCTTCCCAACACCGCAAAGGGCCAAGCTATCCATTAATCAATGATGGCATATATGCTTACTGCATAACTCAAGTAGTGCCAATGTAGCATCAATAACTTGAGACGTTCGTTACCTTACTGACTTTCATAACTTTCTTTGGAAAGCTCACTGAAATTCATTTTCAGTGTTCTTTTATAGGGGTCTCGATATATCTCTGTCTTTAGGTAGGTACTTCCCCGATCTTTCAATGTCTCACTGCTGGGCAAAGCATAAAGCCAGAGGGTAGGTAATAAGTACTTGAAAAAATTCACTATTTGTCTTGTTTCAGGTATATTTCCTATATCTGATGGAATTAAGTAATGGACTATAATAAGTCGTAAGCTTCAAGACGTTGGTCGAATGTTTTCGATTGGGACCTTTCATAGACAGGTGTGAATCGATTAGTGCGCTGCTCGTTCCACTCAATAATTCATAGTGTCGCTTCGTGTGTTTGGACAAGTGGCCCGTTCGGCCTTCATCAACACGCCCATATAATAAAACTTTAACAATGTTTTCATAATCGACGCCAGGCCCGCTGAAATCGCCCATTGGCTGCAACCACTACGACGTATTTAGAAACTGGGCTACACAAATTTCTTACCACAGCAGTTAACGGGTACATTATGTACGTAAACAACATACCTAGTACCTACCGCCGCGATACAATGTAACAGCAAAATTCAGTTTTCATTTATAATATTGTGCAAAAAACACCTAATCAAACACAAACAGGGACCGTCATATAAACTGGCTCGCATGAAACATTTATAACGTTACTAGTAAATATCTTCACCTCCTGTAATATAATGAAAATGGAGCTATAAATTTTGAAAAAGAATATAGACGTGTGGAACTAACTACCTATATCGATTTCCTTTTACCTCTACGTACGCGTTCAGCTTGCTTATTTATTTTGGCGCGAGGCACGATGCGCGGGCGCCGAAGACAGATAAGCCGTTACGCCTCCATCAAACTCCTTGAATGGATTTCCATAAAAACATATTATTCCGGCTTAATCTAAACCAGATTTTTGCCTACTTGGAGCAAATTTAAATCTAGTTTTATTGTAGGAAAAAGAATCATAGACCCTCATGAATATCAAAAACCAACAAACCAATTTGTAATACAGTCCGTACAATGCAGGAGATATATGTATACTGTCATTTAAATTCTGTTCTTTTCAATCTGTGAATACATAACAAAAAGTTGTCGTTTTTTAGACAGATTGTGTTGAAGTATAGCTGCCAAACTGAATGCGTTGCATGCATAACATTTTCTGTAAATCGCAGCCCCTCTGTAACGGTAACGGCCAAAGCGTTGCAGTCGCATTATTTGAGGACAAAACGGTCTCCCTAAAACCGGCCTAGCTAACGGTCATTTTCTTTTCAAAGCACATGAACCGAATCTAGATAAGGGGATCAAAATTTTAAATTTGCAACGAGTGTTTCGAATGAGCGTACGGTGAACAGACTCTGTGAATATTATTTCAACGTATCAGTATAAAGGTGCACGTTTGAAGGGCTTCATAAACAAACACTGTATGCCTCAGGCGTTGTGTATAAACCAATTTTACAAGACACAGAATGTAGACTA
The DNA here is from genome assembly GCA_916614155.1 of Mesoligia furuncula. NCBI lineage: Eukaryota > Metazoa > Arthropoda > Insecta > Lepidoptera > Noctuidae > Mesoligia > Mesoligia furuncula. Next base: position 9,390,828 of record OU744794.1, read on the forward strand.
AACAGGCTCTGCGGCGGCAGATTTAATGCGTTTCCCGCACTGTTGCCAGTGCTGAGCTAAAACTAAACTGTTTGAATCAAATATTTGAGCGCACATGCTTTCTAAATTATCGTCGAAATAATGGACAAGTTGCTGGCAACCCTGAGTAAGAGTAAGTACCTACATGGAAATGTACAAGATATTCATATTACCTATGTCCTATTCCAATAATGAATCTATTATTATAACGCTATCTTCCTGATCTTTCGAAGTCCTCTGGCTTCGAAAGCAAATACTTATACATAGATATGGGTTACTATTGGTAGATCTTGAATTTGAATTTGAGTTGAATAATAGTCTGTGTGGTGCCGGACTTAAAGAATAGCGAGTGGAAGAATGGAGTGGTCTCCATACTTCCCGTGGGTGTCGTAAAAGGCGACTAAGGGAGACCGGAGAATGGGCAGCAGCGTTCTCTATGCATTACACCATCATACCATACTGCGATCGCCAACCCACCTGCCAAGCGTAGCGATTATGGCAAACCCCCCCAAAATTGGGGGAGGCCTATGTCCAGCAGTGGACGTCTTCGGCTGAAATGATGATGATGATGATGATTGGTAGATCATCACCATCATCGTCGTTCTCCTGCAGTTATCCCAATTTATTTGTGGTCGGCGTAACATGTCTTTTTCTTCCATACTTCTCTATTAGTCGTCATCTCGGTAGTCACCCCCTTTATAACCATATCATCGTTCGCACATTCCATCCATCGTTTCTTTAGTCTTCCCCTACTCTTATAGGCATCGACATCCATACTCAAAACTCTCCTCACGACATTGGATGACATTACATTACATTACATGCTATTAGTAGATCATGAACCTAAAAAATTCTGATTAGGTAACTGCATAGATATATTTAGATTTCTATACTGTAACTGTAAACGAAAAACGCGTTCATCATGTTCTTTAAAATTCTGATGAGGATCACAATCAAAGAACATGAAGAGCGCGTTTAAAAAAATGTAACGAGCATAAAAAAACCTGAACTATTGTTTACAGAAACATGTAGGTAGTTAAAAAAAAATAACCAGATCAACTTATTGGAGCATTTAGATTTTTTATTAAAGTTCCGTTCGTCTTATAGTTTATGTAAAGTGCAATCACGAAACGTAAACATGCAAATGAAATCCAACAATGAGATACTGCCTAAATTGAAGATTCTAGCGCTGATGACGCAGGGCTGCCATTGCCGCGCGTGTCGGACGCAGTCGTAGTGCGCGCGCATATCACAGGGAGCGTGGCATATGGCGTAGCCGGTATAGCGAACCAGGTGTCTCGTCATGCGCGCCCGCACCCATTGTGTGGCACCCCTCCACCCCTCCCCGCGGCGGCGCCCGCGCAACTGTTTTCAATGTGTGCACTACCCGACACATCAAACAATGCCGCGACCTCCAGTAAACGTTGCTGTAGCAAGGATGCGGATCCATTCATTCGCTCTTTAATTTTCTCAGACATTGACAAAGACTCGACGATCAGCTGTTCCGGCCGTCAATGAACTGGTTTTTGTAACGGCCGTTTAATAAAAAAAATCTGGACGGACTATTCATAAATCATCTGTGTCTTTACTTGAGGTTGTTCCAATTTTCAGGAGTTTTTCAAGCTTAAGAAACTAATTGCAACCTATGTAGCATATATGAAAGGCAATTTTGAATCGGCTTAGTAGTTTAGTGTGACGTCCGTTTCAAAAACCACATCAATCAATCTACCAAGCCTTTTCCCAACTACATATGTTAGGGTCGGCTTCCAGTCTAACCAGAAGCAGCTGAATACCACTATTTTACGTGCAGCGACTATCTGACCATTTTTCATAACTCACATAAACTACACAATAATCATGCAGGGACAATTTGTCCTGCAATCACTTGGTAACTGTAATGGTTCTTTTATCATAAAATTACTTAAAATTAAATGTGGCATGAGTTGCTATCAAGTATCAAGGTATTGTTGATTGCGTACGCGTGGAAGTTTCATTATGCTATGTCATTCATGTTAGTCGCCTCCTGACCGTGTGATGGTCGGTTATAATAAATTAGTTTATGTGCTGAATCGTTTGAATCTCTGCCAATGTGCTCTGCACTCGGCCCGAACGAATTGATTAGAGAAATTGTAATTCTTTGATTATATGAATGAAACTGTATCATTCATGTAAAATGTGTGCTGTGGTGGCGCCCAAAACCTTTGACGTGTCTGAGAATCTTGCAACATAATGAAGATGTATCATTTGCAACAAAAATTTGCTAATTGAAACTGTGCTATAACTGTGAATAATTAAGAATGTTTAAAGATTTAAAAATCCTCACCTAATACAAAAAAAGACCAACATTATTTCTTCAACAACAATAATATGAATTTATTATAATCAATTATAACGTGCATATAATCTGTTATACGTAATCATTATCAGTTTATATCGAAGATAATATTTCATATCCGACGCTATGATGTGATGCAGAACGATAGACCAGACCATCGTAACAATTCTTTTAAATATGCTTGGCGTGACAACAAAACTTATTCTGTATCCTTTTGTATGGTTATTATGAGTACAATACAGTAGTTAGTTGCGTTACACCTACGAATGGATGTACCCTCATTAGTCTAAATTGCCGACTGAATTACGAACTATGATAAATTAGGTATCGATCTATCATACATGTCGTTGGGTAAAAGTATTGTAATTACGTAGCGATTTCATGCTTTTACGGGACACTTTATTTTTCCTTGTACCAGGAATGTAGATGCAGAGATTAGGCAAAGGTTACAGTATGTCACCTTGCAAGGGTTGCGGTGCGTGTCCGTGGGGCGCAATCAATTAGCGAGCGGGGTATACCGAGCACTTCCGTTTCCGAGCGTTTAGGGACTTCCGGCGGGGGCGGAACGCTGATCGCTCCCCATATTCCACGGTACAACCGTCAGCGATACACATATTAGACAAGGCTTATGAAATTAAAACTTTATGTGGTCGGCTTATAGTTTAAAATATATTGTAGGTTCGCTTTTAGTTTGTCCTGTGAGGTTGACGGTACGGTTGTATCACTAGTGTTCGACACGTCACCACGGCAGGCGCAATAAATTGTAATTGATGGCATCGTCGCTCATTAGTTTATATAGACGATTAAAGTTAGGTTGCTTGATGTGATTATGATAGACTTTAAACAAACATGAGTAATTTCAGTCCGTTCTTATTTCACCGAATACGTGCAATCGTTCAACTGGTTTTCAGAATTCGTAGTACAAGTTTACCTACAGATTTAGGTACTGCTTTCTTTTTAAAGGTAACGTTATCCTTACTCCATGTCAAGTCGTATGATTTTTTTATGATTTATTCAATAACAAATTTATGTGCTTAATCAATGTTTCTTGAGAACTTTAGGAAAACCTATTCTTTCCTAAAGTACTAATTTAAAAACAGTTAATAGTTAAGTCAGTTATTGACTAAAGAAGCACTTCTCAAAGTACCAGAGTGCTTAAATCCTTCTGTGTTTGTACGTAATCTCTTCCTGCTAATGTTGTCATTGTATGGCACTTTATTAACATCCACCTCACTACACTCAAAGATAACGTTAAAAAAATTGATATCAGACCATTCACTATCGGATTGCTATCGTGAACTAATCAAACGATATACATAAAACGACCCACTTGTGCCTTAGCGGTAATTAAATACATCATTTTACATAATTCAAGCAGACCTTTCAAGATTAATGAATAAATTACTGGATTGAAGTTCAGTGAAAAGGAAGTAGTGACGAATGGCATCGTGGAAAATATTGCACCCTAAATGCTCATATACACGAGCGACACGCTTCAACGGCAGAGGCAACTATAGCCGTCGACGAGTGTTGACGGCAGCAGTCGACACGGCTATAATTGCCTCGGCAACATGCCACACGTGAATGTTATTTTTTAGAATACCTTCTCGCAGTTCAGCTTGCCTGTGGGCGCCTCAATAAGTTAAGGCCTTCAGCCAGGGCATAAAACACTTAAAAACTAAGCGACTACACGCCAAGAACACCTCTGTGGGGTCCGGACCTCGGCTTAGGGCGTCGCTTGGAGAGGGCAGCAAGGGAGAGGCTGGATCGAAATTAGACGTTCACGTATTTAGTCACGAGCGGCACGTTGTGGACAGAGCCGCTGATGCGTCGCCGGCGGCCGTCGACTGTTGCAGTCGCCTCTAACTTAAACCAAGATTCAACGTACCTATTAAATTTTGTTATAATTATTGAATTTATTTTTAACTGCCATTGTCTTCGTAGATATTAACATTTTGTCTAAGATAACACATAATTATGGTAATTTCCCTATAAAGCATTCGTAAGAGTAGGTACCTACCTATTCTCCAGCTTCAAAATTCACAGTCACAAAATTCACACATCCTTCTTCCAGCTTTCCTATATACGAGTACCTATATTTATTTTTCTAACATTTCATACAGTTACGATTAACATAATATTATCAATTGTAATGCGGTACAGCACACATGTATAATTGACCCCCACGAAGGCACTGTATCACACACGACGCGATCACACCATTTTTTGTCCGTTGACAACGCGCTGGCTTCGAAAACGAAGGCACAGCACAAAAAAGAATCATGTGTATGTAAGTTTGTTCGAACAAAACATGCTCTTTTACAAACAGCTGAACGTTGATAAGCTTTGCTCTGGAGTTGCTGGGGTTAAACAACCCTTAGTAAAACAACCCGTGAAGATTGCTGTGATTTATTCTTTGTCCGTTATCGTGTCTTCATAAACGAGTTTTAGATCCTTTCATGTCTGCCACAAGAACTGGGTACTTCGGTCAATTTTACATGAGAATGGCGACAATATTGTTTTTTTATTTGGCAATCTCGTGCAGCAACGGAACCAGTTCCTTCAGTAAATTCTACAGAATAAACTTTTCATAAATTAACATGATTAACGTCTTTAAAGTCACGATTTAAAACTTTTAACACTCATTATAATTTATCCCATATTTGAAATGTTAGACCGCAATTTCCTGTTCTTTTAATTCTTACCTATATCGGTTGCTGTGCCCAGCCTCTATATTTTAGTATTGTTGGTGAATTTAAAAAAATACCTGCATAACTATGAAACAGATGAGGAGAGACAGTTGAGGGAAAGTACGCGCAGGAAAGATTTTAAAAACAATATAATACCCCAACTAAATATTGTTCAACATAGTCCTCAATACCAAGCAGTGCGGATTTTTAACAGATTGCCATTGGAATTAAAATCTATAATTTATACGAGCTCATTTAAGTCAAGACTTAAAGCGTTCCTATTGGGGAAATGTCTGTATTCCATAGACGATGACATATCCACATTTTAAAATTTTTTGATAATAGTTAATGAGACAGGGTAATTTTAGTTTGTAGTTCATGAGAGTTGTAATGTTTGTGTATTATTTTTTTAAATGTTTTATTATTATTATTATTGTTTTTTTTTTATGTAGTATTCTATGATTTATTGTATTATGAATGTGTTAGTTTTATAATTTTTATGATTTCAAACACAATGTGAATTGTTCCTGAATAAATTGAATTGTATTGCTTATATGTAGACCTACGGATCTTACCCAATTATACTCAGTAATACTTAATAATAAATATCTACACTACTTATTATTTTATTTTGTTCCTTGCTTTAGCATATAACAAATAGGAGATTGTATTGTAAGTGTTCACACAATTTGTGGGCTAATGGCACCAAATAGGTTCTATTACGAAGTGTTACAGTACATTTTGTATGAAGTATTACATTTTAACATGAAATTATTACCTACACAAATGGCATGTTAACAATACCTACCAGTTGCCTTCTCTATGCCGACCTATTTCCCGTAGCCGGCTGTTACTTATCTTTAATATCGATAAGGTAATCGTGTCACTAACCTGGCGCCAGGTTCCCTCTGGGCTTGGCTCCGAGAATGGCGAGATTGACGTTTGCTTTCCTCCCATCTATGATAGGATTCGGGTCCTTGCACGCTCTCTCCGCCGCCGCTCGGTCACCCATTATTACCTGCAAACAAAAGTCCCAACTTAGTCCTACCTTTATAAATGTAATTTTATAACGAAACCATTTTACTAACAAATACGTCGGAGGATGACGACGAGCCAGCATTACCTATTGTAATGCATGCGTGATCCGCGGGTCGCCACCTCATCGGTTCTACTATTGAATCGACCGATTTCAACTGACCTTCTTTGTCCCCCGCTTTAGCTTTGGGTTTCAATACTGAGAACCAAACAATATAACACCGGGGGTTCAATTTAAATTGGAGCATTGATGACCTCCAGATATCGAAAGCCTGGAATCATTGAAAATTCAAATGAATTTAGGTTTTTTTGGATTTCCGTCCTTTGCGTGGGAGTTACACATACTGTTGAATTGGATTGAAATATATTTTGTAATTCATCACTTCGTGAAGACACCCAAAACCATTTTGAAAGTTGGTTATTTATACGGCAATCAGACATTTATCAAAAATACCCAGCGAGTCTGAAATTCAGTAGGTATTGTATGTAAATTTCCCGGTATCAAGGAACATGTATAAATTAAATAAGTGAATCGGCTAGGTGCAGACTTTATAACGTTTGTATAAACCGTAATAATCGTAGTTAGGCGCGGTGTGCGATAACGAACACTATCAACAGCAGCTAACTGCCAGTTAGTTGATTGGCTGTATGTTTGTTCTGCCGAACTGATCTTTAAGTAACTCCTAAGCAAATGTAGGCAACTATTTCAAATGCTACGTGAATGTTATCCAGCACCATGTCGTATCGTAATGGGTTGTGTAAGTTGTGTTCCTGAAATGAAAACAATTGGATACACTCAATAAACTTGATTTGAAATGAAGTTTATAACACGTTTTGACAAGCATTAGGTACCAATATAATTGAAACAGCAAATACAAATTTGGCTTCCTTAGTGTTGAAGCCAATAGCCAATTCAGATGCAGTCTACAGAAGGTCTAAATTTTAGGCGATGAGCACTTCTATAGCAAGCTTTTTTTTTTGCGGATGGGAAATCATCAAATGACTCCTCCCGCTCTGGGTGGAGCGGAAGAGAGTGTCAGACTCTTACTGACTAAAACCCACCCGTGTTCCTTCCTTAGCCCTTTAGGTTCCGGGCCAGCGGTAACCCTTTCGGATCCTCGATGCTGACATCTCTTTGAGGCACGTGTGGAACCCGTACGCGCCGTCCGGCACGGACCTAGTCCTGATCGGACGGTGAGTTACCCATTACTCTCCGCCCGCAGGCCTGCGCCAAGGAAGAAAGGTCTAAACTTTAGGCGATGAGCACTTCTTTAGCAAGCTTAGTTTAGCGGAATACTAACACCTGCAATAAATTATAAAAGTAAAAGATACTGCTATTCGTAAATAGAGCAGTTTGCTCAAAACAAAGTGCCAGTGAGCAACGTTTTCGCGGAATTACGATTAGTAGGCCCTGATCAACAAATTAAAATAGACTAGATTGCTCACAAAAATGACCCACAGGTATTATCTTACCTAGTTTCTTTCTAGCTTTTAGCAGAGCAGACGCAGTCCGTTTGCTTTTACAAAGTAATTAAGTTCAAAACAAAAGATGTAACAACTATTAGCACTCAGTGTTAGTAAAAACATTTTTCATCTCTCATACTCGGAAAGTAGTGTTTGTTTGAACCGAATAGCGGGTGGAAAACGCTGCTTCCCACCCTTGGGCGGGAAAGTCTCATAGTAATTGCTTCCCTCCCTAGGGCGGGAATGAAATTTAAAAATAGAACTAAGTTTTGTTAGGTAGTCAGCTTAGTCAGACATACGACACCGACACACGGCGACACCCTTAATTGATTATGTAAATATTTATTATGCTACCCATCAAATCTTATGAATGTGCGTTAATTAGGAGAGTTGGATAAAAAGCTCATATGTTAACGCCATTAAATCTTTCAGATTTAGCGCACAAGTTAATAATTTACCTTGAATAAATTCAACATACATAGGTACGATAATCACCATTTTGATGTCAGTTGTGGTCGAGGCTAAAAAACATAAAAATTGGGGATTTCGAACATCCTGACTTTACCATAATGGGGCTGTGAATATACATCATTTAATTATTTGACGAATTTATCCATAGTTTAAGGTAAACAAGTAGTGGTAATGAACTTATTTTGATATCTAATGTCGAAGTTTCGCGCCAATCGTATGTGTTTACATTTTTACTTTTCACAAATTTCACACACACAGATGTTGATAAGATTTAAAATGTGACAAATGTTATTGATAATATTATAAACAACACGAAAATGCCCAGGTTTTAACGTAATATTCAAACACAGGTTCAATAATACGTATTAATCATTACCACTACTCAATTTGTGTTCAAAATCGCCACCATTATTGTTTTTTTTTTATTGCAGTGATGTGTGAAAGCGATTATTCCAAACAATTTTTTTTTTTATTTCGGTTGACTCGAGTAATTAATATGATGAATGTAATCGATATTTGAAATAAAATAAAATTATTTTAAGCAATAAATACAATAAGCATTGTTTATAATAGGTAATGATTTATGCTTTTCTAATATCATTTCAATCTTTTCTAATATCATGTCAATAACATACTTACAGGCCAATAGGTACCTCATTTACTGAATTTCGCGCCGAAATGCTTCTATTATTGAATTTATATTCGGAATGCGATCGCTGTTTAAAATTATTTTAATTTATTGGACAATTATTTATTGTGGATTTTATTTTTGATACTTTCTAATAGTTTACTACAGAATTCCCAGTAAACGTTTTTTAGGTAGGCTTACCAGAAGTTTTTTTGAGAATGATGATAATTAATTAATTCTATAGATTGGTTATTCTGCTAAAGTGTTTCTTTACATTTCAATACATTTTGTTAGTTTAAAGAGTTTTTATTGAGTTTCTGCAATTTTTTTTCATTTTTTTTATTGCGAGTATCGATTAGGCTGTATGCAAGTTTTGAATCGAAATAAGAAAGTTGGGTCAGCACTAAAAAGTGTCACGTCGCAACACAATTTTTAGTCATTTTTATCAAGATTATCGTGTTTTCTAAGTAATTTATGAAAAATGGTAAAAGTAAGAATGCAGACAGAATGATAATAATACGGGCCCTAGTACCTAAGCGGAACGGCCTGTGGTGGTGACACAGAATCTACTCATGTGGCGGTGACGTGGTAAGTTCCATACTTCAAATTTAAAAAAGACTAATGAATAGGTACCTATTATTCATGTAATTATTATCAATAAATATTTTAGAAAAAATACAATTTTTTACTTTCCTTAAATTCGAAATGAAAAGTAGAGTGTTTAACGCGGGTGAAGTCATCAATTCCCACTCGGACTATAGCCGCCCTCGCTGCGCTCGGGCGTCTAAATGCCTCGTATGGGAATTGATTCCTTCCGACCCTTGTATAACAATCTACTATTAATTTAACAGCTGGCATATGAAATCTTAAGCTGAACATTCAGTCTCAAAAACTGTTTGAGTCTTCAGTTTAAGGGGAAAGCGCTAAGGTAGCCCGCGAAATTCAAATTTTCTTGCGTTTTTTGCAATTTGCAATTTGCTAGTCAGTATTAAGTTGTACGTTGATTAAAATATGATTCGCGACCATAACGAATATGTATTTACAGAATAATAATCATTACAATCAGTAATACAACTTGTTAAGTTAGTATAATCCCCAAATGTCAAGATTTCATGAAATAGTCATTAAGTGGGATTACTTGGTCTTAGAGAGTGTGTTGGTGACTTTAATGATTATATATAATTATGTTAATACTGACATATTTGTTACGGTCGCGAATCATATTTTAATCAAAATACAACTTAATACTGACCAGCAAATTGCAAAAAAACCTAAAAAAAAATTAATTTTGCGGGCTACCTTAGCGCTTTAAACGGTAGATATGTATTGCCAACTTATCCATTAATCGTTCAACGGTTCGACTTATCAACTGTAGGTACATGCATAATTATTTGAGCGTCGTGCATTTCACGTGAACATGACAAGAATGCACAGCGTATTTAAATTTTACTTTTCCGACATCGTCTTTGAAGCCATAATTTAATACTTCAGGATTAGCACAACATGTTCAAGAATGTGTTACCGAGGTACCTACTATTCTTTCAGTTTTCAAATTAAGGTGTCTACAGACATGTTCAATTTGTGACTTAAGGAGCTTACAGGACCTAAACACAAAAAACGCAAGTTTTAGAAACAATAAAAGTATATGATCGACTACAGTAAAAAAAATCAGAAAAATATATGATATTCTTCAGGATATATGCTAGGTAGATAGATAGTGTGTTGAAAACATAATACAACTAATTTGATACGATAGAAAAAAATCATGAAGATACGTCTAAAAACTTTTTACAATAAAAACCATTAGGTACTAATTAATATACATACCTACAATCATTCAGATTTTTTGTCAGATTATTCTACAAGCAACATACTAAAATACTAGTGTTTTAGTTTTTTAGGCCAAACAATAGATTTTTTGTAATTAAATAATTGCTTCATATTTTGCAATAAATTACCAGTGTTGTGTCATCGTGCTTCTCTTTCTTTTCTATGCAGTCCGACAGTGACCGTGCTTTAGGTCATGTAAGCCCCTTAATAGAATCAAACCGTCGAATGAAATGAAGTTTGTTAACTGGCGAAATTATCGATCGGAATAATCGAGCCCGTCTGCGGGCACCTCAACCTTCAGCAACATCATTTACGTTTGTAGAGAATGTAAGGGCAAAAAAAAAACCGGACAAGTGCGAGTCGGACTCGCGCACAGAGGATTCCGTACAAATTTGTAGGTATGTAAATAGTTTATCACGAGTTTTTTTTTAATATAACTACAAATTTACGGTTTTCAGATGTTTTCCTTTACCTTGCTTCTTGCCAAATATCATGAACGGGAAGTACCCTATACAGTTTGATTCCCGAGATTAAGGGTCTTGACCGACAGACAGACGGACAACAAAGTGAGGGTTCCGTTTTTTCTTTTGAGGTACGGAACCCTAAAAATAGTGTGCAATGGAACAAAAACGGTAACGGTGTTAACTTTAAAGGTATTAAGCCATTAGCTCCACAGTGACATATTCCTCACAGTTGCGGAAACATAAATAAATAACACACTCCATTGTCTTGATAAAGACAGTCATTATTTTAATATTCGTCGACTAGACACAAGTTAGATTCCCGCATCAGAGTAAAATATTTGTAATGGCCTTCGCAATAAGAATCACAGTGAAACAACCTGTCATAGATATCACTTTAGTTTTCTTTTAAGTATAGTGTATTCAACTTTTAGCGTAGCTATAAGTAAGTGAAAGGGTTTATGAATTCAAAATACCAACCAAAAAAAAGGTATTTATTTATTTATTTATCCATTTATTTCAGGCATCAAGGCCCATATAAACACATACAATAGAATATTAATATGACTTAAAAATACTATAAATACATACATTATAATTACACTAAAAACTAATGCACACGAAGTGTCTGCGTCGTGTTTCGCTGACTGGTGTCATGTAGCCGGCCACGAAACCGGCGGTACACAACACCCTTCGGCCAGAACTCTTCCTTGAGGAACTTCTCGAGATGCTGATGATTAAACTATGTAAATAAACACCCGGAAATATTAAGTTTAAAACAAAATATAGTATAACAGTATGTATGTAGTATGTATGTGTATATAACCTATTTATGTATTTGTGTACCTAGTTTCAAATTTTTTTTATCATTGTTCCTCTCAACCAAAGCACCTGCCATCCAATCTATTCATCACCCTTGGTTGTCTGGTAGAGGCATTAAGTCCGCCTTTGTACCTTTTTGTGCGAAAAGTTTAAATAAATAAACAGTAGTAAGGACGCATTTCTTAGACAATGTAGCAGCAGCTTTAAATGTCTACGACGTAGCCCGTAGCCACAGGAGGCGTGTCCACGATCCGCCCATATTAACGCGCCTCATACGACACTCTCTATTAAACTCATATGGAAAGTTGTTATTACTGTCTTATAAGTTTAATAATTATTGATTGACTTGTTAGGTTTTTGTTTATCATAAGTACTAGTACGAATAAGTTAAGTCATTCTACGTAAGGCAAGACAGTTTTTTCTGAGGCAAATTCAGAGAATAGTTTGTTTTTTCGGATAATTATGTTTATTATCAAGATATATTTAACTATTGACAAAGTACTTTGGCAAAAATAGTGCATTGTCTTTTATGTATAGCCTATGGTGACTTCAACCTCCAATAATTACCTAATGTATTATATACTAAAACCTTCCTGAAAGTATGTAGATCACATTAACGAAAGAATTATCAAAATTGCATCGTGGACATACGTACCTACCGGTCGAATACAGAACCTCCTTTTTTGAAGTCGGTTAAAAAACATAAAAATTCCAGTATTGTGACAATTACATTCTTGAATCTAGTAGGTAGGTACCATTCACTTGACCAAGTCTTAGTAAAGATTTTATCAAATTATACAGTGTTCATTGCCGACGGTCTATTGTTGTAAAATATTACTTCCAATTTAAATAAGCCTGTATTTATAAGTTCAAAAGCAATAATGTTTAAATACTTAGTTACAGCCACGCTTTTCGAATCGAATGTGTTTACCCTTGAACTTAAGATTTCTCAATAATATGAATAGTATTTAGTGCCATTACTAAGTGAATAGGTAGTTGAAACTTGAGACCTTGTATTGGCCGTGGTGAGCTAAACTTGTAAAAAGTTCATCTTGGATTAAAACGGAAGGATGGACGCGCATTTCCAACGTTACTTATAAAACAATTTGTGCAGAAGGAATTAGATAAAACAGAAATATAAATTTTATGTATTTTCTTGTAATCTGCGTCATGTTTGTGCATTATGTACTTAAAACATATTTTTCTTTCTTCCTTTCTAATTAAGAATTTAAGGCGACAACTTTTTACAATTTGCAGGTCAGTAGGTATAGGTATTAGGGTGTTGATCTAAATAATTATGATTCGTGTCCGTATAAAATATTTGTTTTTAGAATTATTAATATAAAAATCATCAATACAACTCTCTAAGTTCATAATAAAATAATATTAATAAAATATTATTCAATAAAATAATATTAATGATAATTAATATTAATTTATTATAATATTGAATATTTCATGAAATCATGACATTTGTGGTCAATTCTAAGTTGTATTGCCGATTCATATGATTATAATTCTGTAAAGCAATATTTGTTACGGTCGTGAATCATATTTTGATCAACATACCTACAACCTGATACTGACCTTCAAATTGTAAAAAACGTAAGTATATTTGAATTTCGCGGGTTACCTTAGCGCATATTGTAGTTAATTCTGAAGAAGAAAAAACTGTAGGTAAAAGAGCGAGAGGAAACTAAAAGTACTTAAATAAAAAAAATAAATGACAGCGACACAGTAGTGCTATTCTGTAACAATCTCACCGTGAAAACTTAGGTGAAGTGAGCTGTCAATAGACCTGCAGGGCTAGCATGGGCTGGAGATAAAACTTTTCTCCACCGATTATTTCCACTGACAAGGGATAACATTATTTTATCCACCTGCCAAAGCACGGCAACAGGGGGAAAGAGAATTATATCACTTTTTGACATTAGACGTGGATACTCACCCCCCGTCTATAGCATGGCGACTAGTGGAAGAGAAAAATTACAGATATTTTGACATAACAAAGGGAGAAATTTGTCCTCGTCTTTAGATGGTGGGTTTAAGTACATATATCTCTTGGAGAAAATATAATTAATTGTACTATAAAAATGTCTCGTGCTTACTGCCACCGTGAATAGTTTATCCACCCATGTTGCCATGCTCGGAGGGTGGACAAAATTGACAGAGGGGAATAGTATTTTCTCCTCTCCCCGTGGATAAAATGTCTCCGGCCATGCTAGCCCTGCTGGTTTGTCCACCGTGAATAGTTTATCCACCCATGTCGCCGTGCTCGAAGGGTGGACAAAATTGACAGAGGGGAATAGTATATTCTCCTCTCCCCGTGGATAAAATGTCTCCGGCCATGCTAGCCCTGCTGGTTTGTCCACCGTGAATAGTTTATCCACCCATGTCGCCGTGCTCGAAGGGTGGACAAAATTGACAGAGGGGAATAGTATATTCTCCTCTCCCCGTGGATAAAATGTCTCCGGCCATGCTAGCCCTGCTGGGGGCCGAAAAAGGCCACTTTTACAGAAACATAATGGACAGTTAACCGTTAAGTTAATCGTATCAAATCCCATTGGTGAAGCATTTTTCAGTTATTTTTTTTTTTGTCTGTGCTAAAATATCAATCAATCCGATCCAAATTCAATCCCAATCTCTTTGATTATATCTACGTAGTGCAGCGAAAAAAGAAAAACACGGCCTGTCTTCGCCGTATTACAATTAATAATGTTATCCTTTTATGATTCTCCAAAGTGGCCTTTTTAGGCCCCAGTGTCCTAGCATCAGGTAGAATGACAGCTCACATTAAGCCCACTTCACCCAAGTTATCACGGTGATCCTTTTTACAGAATAGCACCGGAAGCAGTGAATTAAGTCCACATTGTGCGATCAAAAAGAATGAATGAATTAGTCTGATTCCATTAAAAAAAGGTCCCGAAACAGAAACTGGGCAGGTTTTAATTCGTATCTTCTAACTTTGTATGGCGTTCGAAAATTCGCTGCAAAAATGCTGTCTGCATTTTCAGAAATACATTTTCTTTTTATTAGACGTCAACAAATTGTTTTTTCAAGTTTTTTTTAAAAATAAGTAGGTACATAATTTGTTTATTTCTGATCACTAGGTACTTAAGTACAGTCACGAGCACTAATATATCAACACTTGGCAACTTTCAATTGAGATTTTTTCGTGAAATAACGAATGCAACGTTGAAATACAACACTTTACACAAACCTATGGGTTCGAAAATACTTTGTTCGTAATAACAAAATTTTATTAAAAACTGAAGGAGAAAATCTTCTTTGAATAAAGCCAAGTGTATACATAGGTAAGTACTTATGCTCGTGACTGTACAAGTTACTCATGTCTTTAGCACTTAAGGTGACTTAAGTTAATAAAACACTAAATAAGACCATTAATTGTACGGGCAATTTGAACAAGAACGCTTTTTATTTCGTAGGCTGATTAGGCGATGAAAATTGCAATTGTTAGACATAATCACGTCGTTAAACATTGTTATCCGTATCTTCGCAGAGTTTACTGATTAGGTAATTCCTCAGAATCTGATTTGGAAGCATTACTTTGAAATAATATTATGATTCCATAGATCTTTCCTTTCTGATTATGCATGATGTATATAGGTACTTACCTAATTCAATTGTTTTGAATATTGACAACAAAACATGACAATTAAAACTGTTTACTCTTTGAACTCCTTCAAAACAAAAACTTTTTGGTTTTTGTGATTCAATTACTGGCTTATAGGCTTTTAAGCATTGTAGACACTGACCTCTATTAAACGGAACTTGTATAATACAGGTCAGTGATTGTATGCGTTAGTTTAGGAGGCTTACAGGACCTAAACGCAAAAAACGCAAGTTTTAGAAACAACAAAAGTTTATGATCGACTACAGTAAACAAAATCAGAAAAATATATCATATTGAAAACATAATACAACTAATTTGATAGGTACGATAGAAAAAAATGAAGATACCTCTAAAAACTTTCTTTTTAAAATAAAAACCATACTAATATATAGGTACCAATGATTCTGATTTTTTATCAGATTATTCTACAACCAACATACTAAAACACTAGTGTTTTAATTTTTTTGTCCAAACAATACATTTTTTGCATCGCGCTTCTCTTTCTTTTCTATGCAGTCCGACAGTGACCGCGCTTTAGGTCACGTAAGCGCCTTTTTTTTTTGTAAGCAGTGTTTTTTTCTCTCACCATCTATCGCGTTTGTATTCGTCGTTGTTAGATGCCAGTTCCGAGCCCGTACGCTATCAGATGACAGTCTTTTGTTTCCTGCAAGTACTTCGGCACGTCCCGCCTGGAGCCGCCTGCGGCTTCGACCCAATGGCTATGTAGAGCAAAGGGACTTGCACCAGCTAAGACATTTTTAAAGTTTTCACTCTAAAAGGAACTTATTATGTCATGTTGTATGTGTTTTATTATGATTTGGCAATTAGCTCGAAAGATTGAGTCAAAATTTTAACTACCCTACAGTCTGATTGAAAATTGAAGATTCTCAATTGTGTTGGCGCCTAAAGCAACCTAAATCTACAGCTTATTTTATTTATTAAGAACTAATTGGCAACAAATCGTTGATTATTAATTGAACACGATTCAAAGTTCACATCCGAATCAAATCTTTGAACTTTCTTATTCAAATATCATATTAATATCAATTATGTCGCAAACATTAATCATTTCATCAAAACAAAGTTATTAGTAAAGTTAGTTGGCTATCAAGTTTATGGAAGGCTTTCCAAAATGAAATTTTAGTTTTAAAACATAGTGAAGTGTTACGAACGATGAATTGCGATTATTACAGCTATTTGGATGTCACAGCGAGGGTGCCACACGTTGTGTTCCCTCAGGGTCTAAACACCCCTAGCACGAATTGAAAATGGGGTTGTGATTCATTTCCCACGAGCCCCACGCTGCACCAAACAAAAAGCCTCAAACTCTATTACATTAAACTAGCTGCATTGAAAAAAGCGTCATTTATTGCATCTGTTGTTTAGGAATAAAAGTGTTATCGAACCAATCAATACTTGGTAAAAAATCATCAAATTATGGCGTGCAACTAATTCATTCTTCACACAATGATTTGCCAAGGAGTACCGATGCATCATTAAGAAATTTTACTTAGGTATTGTAATACATTCCAGATTCACGTGTCCGTGACATCGACATGTCTAATTTTGGCACTGAAAATGTTTTTCCCAATATGACGCTACGCCGCCCTGAAATGAAAATCGTCAGCGATGATGAGGCATCTTAAAAGCATTGCGCGTCGTGCCCTCTATTTTCAGTAGGTACCTACTTTGTTTGACATTTACCTGCGTGGAACAACTTCCGTGTTTGATGTAATTTTGCGATATACCTCGTATGTGTACATGTATGTACTTAGCTGCCGGTGGGTTAGGTATAATGTAGGTAGCAGCGAGGTGCGATAACGCGCTAACTGTGCGATACGGTCGCTGTTTCAGCCGACACGAGTCGACTGCGCACGAGCATTCAAAGTTTACGTGTCAATTCAGTTTCACATAATGCTTTCGTTTCATGAAAATAAGCTAGGTGCGTTGTTAGTTTCAGGTGGCGTAAAATCCTACAAGAAATTGCGCAATTATTTGTGAAAAATACTTACAAAGCCATATCCTCTGCTTTTGCTGGTCTGTCTGTCCGTGATGACGACCGCCTCCTCGATGTCGCCGTAGACCGCGAAGTGCTCCCTAAGGCTCTTGTCGGTCGTGTGGTACGGAAGTCCTCCAACAAACAGTTTGGTCCAGGTTGTGTCTTTCTGGCCTGGCAGCGCGCCCAGAGCCAGCAGCCCCTCGGGCTCGGCCGGCAGAGCGCCCGCCATCAACATGCCTTGCACAGCCTCCGTCGCGCCGGCCACCGTTGCACTCTGCTAACACTGTCACTGCGGCCGCTGTCGCGGTCTACCAGTCTACGGGTCGCACGAGAGTGTAGTTTAAGTTACAGTTGTAAACACTGGCGTGCGTGCGGGAGCGACCGTTCGTCGTGGTGGTTGAGCGCGGACTGATGCTCGTTCACAGCGCACGTGGCGCTCCGGTACTAATTTTAGCCCCCGCCGCGCCCCCCTCGTCACCAGATGCGTCGGCAACGTCCCGGCCACATGCGTTGCGTGCCCTACCATGCCCTACTGCCTGCTACCCTCCACTCACGCTTAATGATATGCCTCGTTATCACAGTTGTGTTGGTCTTCAAGTTTGTAACTTAGAGGTAGTACCTATTGCTAATATATTCTCTTTAAAAAATGTGGCGACGTGTTCTATTTTTGCCTCAAAAAGACTGTTTAGGCAGGTAGGTATTTAATATTTTACGAGTCAAACATTATGTTTTTCAAACCCAGTAATCACACTATCACACTAATATTATAAAGGCGTAAGTTTGTGAGTGTGTGTGTGGGGGAGTGTGTGTGGGGGGGGGGGGGGGTGTGTGCTTATATGTTTGTTACTTCTTCACGCTCAAACGGCTGGACTAATTTTGATAAAATTTTGTATGGAGGTAGCTGATACCCTGGATTAACATAAATATACTTTTTATCCCGATATTCCCAAGGGATGGCATTTACGCGGGTAAAACCCCGGGGCGCAGCTAGTTGTAGTATAAACATATTACATAGTATTAAAAGCTTACGAAGAACTTTTAACTTGCTACATATGGAAATTAACCAAAACACAGATTTAAATGACCGAGGTATTGCCGTAAAAGCCAAAACCGCGCATGTCTATTTAAAACTAGAACACAAGACAAACAATTAAGCAGTCACGCGTAAATAATTAGAAATGGTAATGAATTGGTCAAAACGTCTGAACAATGAGACCTCATAATGTATACTGGAGAATAAACATTTCATGATATATTTTCGACCTTGCGTGGTATGTCTAAGCTACACTGCCAAATAGGTAATCGTGGTAGTCTCGTTGGTAAATCTTGACCACATGTTTTTTTTTTTTTCTTTTTGAGACCCTTTTTGTTTTCAATGGCCACAGGGTTGCGTTTTTTTTCCTTTAGAGTGAGACAGTAAGCTTCGTAGCTCTGATGCAAACAACTGTAACTTTTACAAAATGAATATTTGTAGGTAAGTACATACATATCGCACCTTTAGAATTATAGAGACCTAATTCGAAATTTGAAGATTTCAACTTTGACTCATAAAATTACCTTGCACGACCATCTCCATCGAATCTTAATAAAACAGCTTAATATGTCAGTCTTGTATATCAGAGTTGTCTAACCTAACTTAATATATTTTATTAAGATTCGATGAAGATGGTCGTCCAAGGTAATTTTATGAGTCAAGTTGAAATCTTCAAATTTCGAATTAAGTCTCTATAATTCTAAAGGTGCGATATATTTTTTTCCATGATTACGTTTAATAATTTATTATCATATTTATTTCAAAGTAAGTAACTAGCTTACATTATTGCCTTTAGTTAAAAGACAAAGTAATTAATAAAAGGTCGGTTATATAAGTCTGAAAAGAACTCGTGTTTTTGCGGGCCATCAAAGAATAAAACTGTGGCGACTTTCAAATTCGAAATCTTACGTCATTTCCTAGAAAAAGGGCCTTGACTTAAAAACACGAAACAATAAAATTATCCGATACGGATTCTGTTTTCATATTCGTAACTCCAGAACCCTAACATAACTAGTACAATGATAACTTTTAGAAAGAAACAAGCAAACCACTACATTGCGACAGTAGGTATTCTGCGAAGGGGAAATTAGACGTGAAAATGTATACAGGGTTATTGGTAAAACATTAACAACCTCTTAAGAGGTCATTGTACTCATCATTATGAACAACTTTTACTATGGGCCCAAACCTGAAATCTTTGACGAGATAAACGAACATAAATGTAGGGAACAGCTGATTTTTTTTCGCGATTTCTGGTTTGGTCCCATAGTAAAAGTTGTTCATAATGATGAGTACAATGACCTCTTAAGAGGTTGTTGATGTTTTACCAATAACCCTGTATACTTCGTCTAAGACATGTATGTATCAACAAACCCTCCCTTAAAGCTTTGCTCTGCTTCCAAACACCCTGTATAATAGTTGTAGGACTGCAACGGTCCCCCGTTTGAGTCCTATGGCTATTATATAAAACTGTACTGAGAGGAGCCTATACTCCGGGATGCTATTAAGAATTTACTACTGGAAAAAACCTTAACACTGATCTGGGAATCGAAACGACGACGACGACGAGTCGCGCTTCCGACTACCAAATCAACGAAGCAGTCTTTATTACAACGCGGTCACATTAACTTGACGCTTGGCGTTGATGACGTAATTTTGTTTTTTTTTTGTAATATACCTAAATATACCTAATAAAAAATATAATTAAAACAACAACAGAAAACTAGCCAAATTATCGACACGCGTATCGGTATCAAAGACAAAAACAAAGGTCTAACACTTGCTGGGCGAGCTAAGGAATGCGGGCCTCGCATTCCAGAGATGCGTCAAGTTAATGTGACCGCGTTGTACACACACTCAACATAACATCACGCCTCGTTGCCCCGAAGGGTTAGGCAGAGATGTACACTGGACTGAGACTGGTCATCTCTTAACTGCCAAGGCTTATTTTTAATCTTATATTTTGAATTGTTTCTTCATTTGTCTTTTTCTTTTTACATTGTTCTCACATATAGAAGCAACAAGAATAATGTACCCAGGATTTTGTAATAACTTGATTTAAAAGAGTGTCCATGGAGTTTCTTGCCCGTTCTTCTCCATAGAGATCTACGTTTTGGAATGGGCAACTAGCTTCAACTTTCTGACTAACTGACAGACTATTTAATTTTGACAATTCAAAAGTGCCTGTACAAGGTTTAATTGAAATAAATGCTTTGAGTTTGAGTTTGAGTTTGACACATATCGCCAATTATGTTCCGAGAATGTTGTGGTGGTGTGTCTTACGTGTAGACTTTATTCTATAACTCTAGAACGGCTGTACCGATTTTTATGATCTATGATTTGTTGGATTGGATGTGTCTCTGCCCCGAATAGCAGATTATCTATTAAAACATCGGTAAAAATTACGAAAAACAACATTATTTATTAGCTAGTTATTATCATAAAGGTAGGTACTTTACCTTTGTTTGTTTGATCAAGGAGTTCGTATTAGTACATTTGGCCGTTGTCTGTTGTGTACAATCCCGAAATCTGTGCAGACCGGATGAGCTTATTATGATATGAAATCGATTTAAAGAGGAAGGTATTATGTAAAACATCCAAAATATTTGAAGCCCTAATTAATATCGCACACTTCGTCGAACACAAATGGCAACTTAACCAAAGGTGTAACGCCGACGTTTCGAGTCATTAAATCTTATTATCCAATGGTGTTACGGCGACGCTTGAGAGGTTAAAACGTTTAATATTTATTTATATTTATGTTTCGCTATTACATAGGTACCTAAATAAACGAAACCACCATAAACTTGGGAAATGTCTATTTTGAAAATGCATTACGTTTCCGAGGTGAAATGTAAGAATGCTGAAGTCTTCGTTAACTATATGTACGAATTATTTAGTCATTCATTGACCTCGGTGGTAATGTGGGAAGTATAGAATAATATTGTCTATGACATACCTAAAGATAAATGATCTTAGTATTTTGTTAGTGGTATTGGAAGATGTTGTTTGTTGCTGTCCTTCCTCGTATTAGGACTGATTTTTCCAACTCCAGATGCTTAATTTTATCCGGGGAATAATTTTGAATGTTTGACAGTTCTTCCAAATTCTGTCAGAAGTCAATTTTATTACTTAAACGAACTAAAATTACCTGCCGATTGAATAATTAGTCCTTAGGGCAGAAAAGTTTTTTAAAATATGACTGTTTGACAGTTTTTGTAACTAAAGAAAGAATTTGGAAATTCCAAAAGTGCACGACTCACAGTGCTCATTTGATCGTATAAAAAACCATAGATATTAGTTACCTACTTTTTTTATTCATTATAATTAAATTACTTTGAATAAAAGAGCCATTTGCAGTAGGGTTCCTCCTACGGGTGAAACGATAATCTATTTAAAAAATTACTCAATCAATTGATTTTTTCGCAAGCTACAATGTTTTCAGGTTTCATACTTGATTGACGGGAAATTTTTTAGAAATATTTTGATGTTTTTTTTTTCCTTTCTACTGCATTACAGAATTAAATATATTCTATAATTATGTAGGTACAATCCATACTAATATTAGAAATGCGAAAGTGTGTCTGTCTGTTACCTCCCGATATAGATGAAATTTTGTACAGAGATAGTTTGAGTCCCGGGAAAGGACGTACCTACGACAGTTTTTATCCCGATATTCCCACGGGATCGACACTTAAGCGGGTGAAACCGCGGGGCGCTGCTAGTGGTATATAAATGAAGTAAGTCCAGCCGTGCTATTCTGTAAAAATATCACCGTGAAAACATAGGTGAAGTGAGCTTAGAGGGAGCTGTCAAACCCTAGCTATCCCTAGCGTCTCAGGTGGAATGAGAGGTCACTTCACCTATATTTTCACGGTGAGATTTTAACAGAATTGCACTGCTGTTTACTAGCAGGAGTAAGTATAACAATAGAAACAGTTGCAGAAAGGAGGCAAAAAAAGTTTTTCTATCGTAAAGCACTCTCTCTTCGCATTATGAGTCGTGCAATTATGTCAGATCGCCATTTTTATTATTCTTCAGATAAAAATTATCTGGCGATTGAAAAATCAGCTCTCAATAGGGTTAATCAACTATTAACAGAAACAACAACCAATAAAGATTCAAAATAGATACTGGGATACCTAATTGTAACCAATAAGGAAATTGTTGCTATTTTGCAACTATGCCCTCTTTTGGATGACGTCCATTTCAGCAATACATTACAGTTGGGTAGGTAAATAGACCAACGTAAAAAAAAAAAACAGAACGGCAGACGTTGACACGATACGTGGCGATGAAGATGATATCGCCAAAAATTATCACAAGATGACAAAATCTCAACAATACTAGCTAAGTTACGAGTATATTATCACAAGATATTCATAATGTCAATGGAATCAATGGTCGGTTTCGTACTCGGCCGGCCGGAAGCGTAAGTGCGGTACGCCTGCTGTGGGAAACGCATTGTTCTTGTGAACACTATGTGGAACCGAACGCTTCCTCTACGTCACTAGTGCGGCCTGTTACGATTCATAATCACAAACTATTTCCTTTTGCATTGCCGTGGGTAGGTGTGTAGTTACCTACACACCTACCTACGGTACTGCAAGTACGTTGCGAGGTATTCAGGTGATCGTAAATAGCACGTGAGTTGGAATTCTAGTTCTTTCAGCGCTTGACTGAAATGTTACATGTGCACATTGAAGTTATCCCCATTGAAAATAGAGGGTATTTAAGGCTACTGACGACTGAAATTAACTTCCTTACACCTCAGAGGGAAAAGTTTTTGCAAAAACAAAACTTTCCTGAAACTGCAGTGAAAATTATTGTAAGAATTTATCTTAGATGATTCCCAAACGCCTTCGGGCTATTCTCCTTAATCTTCGTGTTCTTTACCAAGATTAAGATATCTATCTTCAGTATATTTTCTCCAAATCCAATCTCAGTAGGTAGATTTGAAGGTATAGATGCATCAGCTGTAGAATCAGCTGTTCAAAGTTTTTTCTGCACATTTTTATTTATTTTTTGTTTAGTGTTCCAAAAAGTAGGTAGTCAGAAAGAAGAACGGTACGGTACCTGATATGAAGGGTGAGGGGTGCCGGGTTCATTGATCGCGTCTATTGTCGAAGCAGCGCGTGCGACGGCAGCTGCACCCCGCCGCCCTACGCTTGGGGGTAGGCAGATGGTAGATATTGAACTTTTTTTTCTATCAAACAATATCTATTATGCGTGATAAGTGAATAAACTTGATGATACATGAACGGGTACAGCGATATGGAAAAAATTTGGGTGGAATGGAAATAAACCATAATCGTGTGCGGCCTGTGTTCCTACTCTACCTTCAACTTACAAACTCTTGAATATTTTCTAAAGGGCCAAATAAGAAAAGTCTTTATTATTTCCCAGCAACTAAAACAAGGTATGTAGTCTACCGTTGCATCTTATTCACACAGTAAGTAAGAAATCAGAATAAAGTTGTCTTTCTATAAAAACACGATCATCCCGTTAATCCTCTTTGTTCAAAAAGTCCAGTGAACGTACCTACAGTAAAATTCTCACAGCATCCGCAAAAAAAAAAAAAAAGAATCCTTTTTTGTGCAAAATCAATAGAAAGTCTGCACCTTGCATCGGTCAGATCGACGCTCGCGCACCCTTCTCTGGGGTTCGTATCCCTTGCAATTGCACGTCAAAAACGGCGACTTTATCCAGAGCATAGAGAATATAGTCCGTAAGTACCTACATACTATAATATCTTATTTATTTCTCTAGTCGTAGGTAAATGATTCAGTTGGAAAATATTTCTTCATCCAGCATCTTCAACATAGATGTACGACCTATGCTAAATTCAACGCAACTAAAAATAATAGGTAGCCTAAAGATTACCCATTTTCCTGCAGAAACTGACTAGAAAACTGAGTGATGTTTTTGTGAAAATATACCTACTTATGTTACAGAGACATTCCGATCTATTTTGTCAAAATCTCATCGTGAAAACTTAGGTGAAGTGAGTGTGAAGTGAACTGTCAATATTGTCAATCCCCTAGGATCAGGGGGCCTAAAAAGGCTACTTTAGCAGAATCATAAAAGGATAACATTATGAATCACAATGGACAGTTAACTGTTAAGTTAATCGTATCAAATCCCATTGGTGATGGATTTTTCAGTTATTTTGTTTTTGTCTGTACTAAAATACCAATCAATCAAATCGAAATCCAATCCCAATCTCTTTGATTGTACCTACGTAGTGCAGCGAAAAAAAGAAAAACACGGACTGTCTTCGCCATATTATGATTCATAATGTTATCCTTTTATGATTCTACCAAAGTGACCTTTTTAGGCCCCCTGGTGGAATGACAGCTCTTTTTAATTGAGATTTTTACAGAATGGACTGGCTGCTACTAGTGTCAATCCCAAGTATCAGAGGAATCATAGTTTTCTCGTTGAGATTCCTATAAAATATAGGTATCGACTGCACTGTAGCAGAAAAAAACCACTTGCGACATTTTACCCTTTAGCTTTTCCAAAGACTAGAACTAGTAATTATCTAATGCAGTCTGCATTAGAAAATTACTGTTCTGTTCTAGTCTGCTACGACAAATAATAACTTTAGTATTCCTATAAATAAATATGGTATGACAGCACCATATCTATCTAATCTATGGACAGGTGTCTACCTATATTTGAAATGTGGGTTACAATAATAATTACTTAATAACCATTCGGAAATAGACAAATGACTTCAACGCGTTTGAAACGAAGTCCACCCAAGACTCAATAAAATTATGATTGGAAGATATAAAAACCATAATATTATTACAATTACTTTTTAAGTAATAATGTATCCATATTTTGTCAAATATTTCGAATAGGTACCTATTAATTATTACTTACTTAACTTGGTACTACTAACACTAAAACGGAAAATAGTGGATTATAATAAAACTAAACAATCTAAAATTACCGTTTATAATAATTTAAACGAATAATCTTGGGGAGCTTAACGTGCTTATTTTCTTCATTTTCATTGTAAAATAAAAGAAATAAAACGATAATAATAATGTAACAAACGATGAGGGCGAATAAAACTTGAAGAACCAATTTCTAGTTAGTGACGTTGTAAAGTAGGTAGCTGCAGTACCTCTTATAATTTGGTATTCTAAACTATTCTATGTTTGCAAGCTGTTTCGCAAAGTACCATCTAACTAATAGGTTAGTGCGCCCCTAGCGGTCATTTCGTATGAGTTGTTTGCTTATATGCACCAAGACTCTATCTACATTCAGAATTTTTTGAATTACAGATTCATAATTTATTTAACATCGTTATCAAAATACTAGGTGTTGATATGGAAAATTTTTGAACAACTTAACCAACAACTCAAATTGACTTCATTCTGTATGTTTGATTCTGCTGCATGTATTGTATAGCTATTAATTTAAAAAGTAATTGGCTGTAAGACTAGCTTAATATTTTATAAGATACAATTTCAAAGAGCTGTGGATTTTGTAATAATAAATAAATTAATAAACTTAGATTCTCAAAAAATAAACACACATCTGCCTTGTTCAGACGCCAGCACATCAAGCTACCCGAAACTGTCAAATTTTTTCAATCAACCTTGAACCTAATGCTAATAGCGATAAAGTTGAAAATCTATTAAAGAGATTTGACACATTTTAGTAGCTTGATGTGCTGGCGTCTGTACATAACAACAGAACTAAGAGCATAAACTCATAGCCAAGGGTCCATCAACAACAAGCCCAGACGAAGCTGCCGAAATGACCTGAGGCAGTTCCCTGTAGTGGGACAGGGGCAAACTCAAAGCATTTATTTCAATTATACCATTTAAAAGCACTTTTGAATTAAGGAGTCGGTCAGTTACTCAGGGCTTTTTTCGTAATCAAACAATTACCTAATAACATTTACTAAACACCTACCTAAATGCTAGACTATCTAAGTACTTAGGTGTTATTTACTCTGAATGTTAGGTGCGGAGTCACTCAATAGTTTTACATAGGTATGTACAGTCAACAAAGGTCGGATATAGTTGAAGTTTACTAAGAAACCGATGGATGTTCTGGACAGAAAATTAATTTAATAAGTGAGCTGTTTGTTTTCTATTAATAAAATCAAATTTTATTCGAGAACATCCATTGGTTTCTTAGTAATCTTCAACTATATCCGAAGCTCCTGTATACTTATCTTCTTTGTTGACTGTACCTAAGCATCAGAAATAATACTAGTAATGTTTCACGTACAAGTAATCCATAGTGATGGATTATGAATTATTATCGATTAGTAAGGCGAACGTATGACTGTAGGTAGTGACCTACAGTCATACGTTCGCCTTACTAATCGATAATAATTTAATTAGACACAAATATTTGTAATCAGCATAGGCATTGTGCCAAAAAATGTCAAGTAACGTTTATTTTGCAAGTTTGTCCAAAATTAGTTCGCCAGACCAGAAATTGTCCCAGAAATTCGATTATTAGGTAAGTGGGATAGGTTTATTCTTAGTTTTCTGTTCTTGCCTAGATTTCTGAATCACTGTCTAAGATTGTACAATTCTACATATTATTGATATAAGAAAAGAATACTACGCACTCTTGAACGCATTGGTAGTCCTCAACACAATAATGTAGGTACAAGTAGCCGGTGTCCATCAAAACAATATACTTTCTGTCTCCGTACTCTGTCAGCCAAACATTCCCACCACTGTGATTAAGAATGTGCGCATGTACTTTATTTTTCACGTTGTTTTAAGTATAGTAGATAATCGTCCAATTACAGAAACACCAGAACGAACATCAGTTACAGAGACGCAGAATGTCAGTTTACTGAAACAACTATTCATTTCCATTCGTCATACTCGGTCCCTTCTCGCTGGCATGGATATTGGGATTATCCATACCATCGAGAAGGGTCAGAAAAGTACATACAGGGTGGCAGGGGACACGGACGCTGTCCTGTTACCATGGATGCAGTAGACACATGATTCTGAACCCCCCCGCGTTTATAAATTCGTCGATTAAAAAAAATAGCTGTTCCATAAAGCCCGCATAGATACTGCAGTTTTCTATTTTTTTTGATGAGCTACGAATTTTATTTACCCTAGGGGCTGAATTCATGGTTTTACTTTGGGCGTCGATTTCCCAGCCAACCTGTACCTCTAAGTATATGTATAATTTTCTGACCCTCTCGTTGGTAGGTATGTATCCATGCTACTATTAAAAATTCGAAAGTAACTCTGTCTGTCTGTCTGTATGTCACCTTTTCACGCCTAAACCACTAAACGGATTTCGATAAAATTTGTCAGATAGATAGATTGCATCCCGGGGAAGGACATGGATAGTTTTTATTCCGATATTCCCACCGCGAGATTAGTGAAACCGCGGGGTGTTGCTAGTAATCCATAATAATTTATACTTAATAATGTAATAAACCCGATAATAGTAACTCTGTTTATCTGGCTTTCTATGTGTCACCTTTTCACGCCTAAATGGCTGGACGAACTGTTACATCCCTAGTCAAAACTAGTAAACGCTGCCGCTGACACGAGTGCTTAGTCAGCACCGGACCACCTAGAACGGGATCGCTCACGGGCTTCCAGCTAGTTCGGGTTTGGCATTCGAAGAGTTGGGACGTTTACCGAATTTTCCCCAAAATATATTGTCTTTTTCAAATAAACCTTTTTTAGGGTTCCGTACCCAAAGGGTAAAAACGGGACCCTATTACTAAGACTTCGCTGTTTGTCCGTCTGTCCGTCTGTCCGTCTGTCTGTCTGTCTGTCACCAGGCTGTATCTCAAGAACCGCGATAGCTAGACAGTTGAAATTTTCACAGATGATGTATTTCTGTTGCCGCTATAACAACAAATACTAAAAACAAAATAAAATAAATATTTAAGGGGGGCTCCCATACAACAAACGCAATTTTTTTGCTCTTTTTTTGCTCGATATCAAAAATGGCAACAGGTAGGCACTTGAAATATTCACAAAATACTCAATTGTATTTTAACTTTAATAATAAATAATAAAATTAAAATAAAATAAATATTTAAGGGGGGCTACCATACAACAAACATGTTTTTTTCGGCGTTTGTGCCTTGTGGTACGGAACCCTTCGTGTGCGAGTCCGACTCGCACTTTTTAAAAGATCCGAGACATTTCCATTCTAACAGAACGACATAGGATAGTTATTATCCCGGTACGATCCCATGGGATAAAAGAGTTCAAAAATAATATTTGGTGGAAACTAAACAATCTAAATGTTTTCCATATTTTTCTGCTTGCCCTCGCTTTTAATGAATGACTGCTACCATTTTGTACAAACAAGAGCGACCTAGATACTTACAATAATATTGGATTAGATAATGAAAGACGTAGTACCTACTAATCGCCAAACAGATTCTGAAAACTTTGATACAGTTAGCTCTCAACGAATCATCGATATCTATCAATATCAATGTAAAGAAATTCCTTTCCGACATAGCGGGCGCATGTCACCTTTTCGAACTGTCTTTTTCATTTAAAAAGTTGGCAATGACGTAGTCGGAAAAATAATAAGGTTCAAGTAAAAATTGGCCCTGAGGTGCTATCATATTTATTTCTTTACTGTATCTACTGTTATTCATGGAGGAGCCCGTGGCTAAATAATAACAGCCGCTCAGGTCGATCGATCAGGTTAAGCTACGCTTGCCGCGGGTGGTTTGTGGATGGGTGACCATCTTTACATACCGTAACCCCTCCTTGCTTTGTGGAAAGCACGTTAAGCCGTTGGTCCCGGCTGTCATTTGTTGATCTTTGACAGTCGTTACGGGTAGTCAGAAGCCCGAAAGTCTGACAACCAGTCTTACCAAGGGGTATCGTATTACCCAGTACCTAGTTGTGTAGGTCAGATAGGCAGTCGCTCCATGTAAAACACTGGTATTCAGCTGCATCTGGTTAGACTGGAAGCCGACCCCAACTTAGTTGGGAAAAGGCTAGGCAGATGATCTACTGTTTGTTATTCATTGCAGTATGCTAGGGAGAAGAAATGGTTAACAACTGTCATATAAATGTGCACCAATTTAAGTTAGGACAAGCTGATTGCATTAGATACTTCTCCGATGTATTTAAAACGTAAAAAGAAAACGGGTGATGCGCCTTTTCGTGATTTTCCCGGGTTTGAAATTTAAATTGAAGGTTCAGCAATGGTTTTTAATGTGTGAACTACAGGTGCATAAAGGGTAACAAACATAAACTTCGTACATTCATCAATCCGTCTGCTACGCAAAAAGGAATACCTACTTATACGTAGCACTCTCTGACGCAATCGTATTGTTCGTTTACATAATTACTAGCTCCCGCCCGCGGCTTCGCCCGCGAGGTATGTCGATAAAAACTGTCCTATGTCCTTTCCCGGGATGCAATCTATCTCTATGCCAAATTTTATCGAAATCCGTTCAGTGGTTTAGGCGTGAAAAGGTAACATACAGACAGATTTACGAATTTATAATATTAGTATGGATGCATTGTCTACACCATCATAGTAATCAAAATAATAAATATTTCCATTTCTAATAATACACCTCTAACGTTTAAATTTGGTTTTCACAAGGTCCTCACAAAAAAGGCTACACCGCTCCGGCGACTAAAACGCCATCTAGTGTTTCACTTACAGACTAACCAACCCCCACACCGCTCGGCACACCAAGCGATTTACGTAGTAGAACGTAAATATAGAGAATTCGGAGAACTGTGTAGTTGATGAGTACATACATAGATGTCGCTGCTATCGACGAAAACTAAAATTAAATCCAATATGAAGTAAGTTGTTATCAAAAATATTAGCATAGCCTTATCAGCAAATATTTTGCTAGTAATGATAATAATAGTTTTATTTTTAGCATTGTAGGTATTACCTTAATTCTGTTTGGTGAAAACAAAAATGAAGGATTTTTTTATCTCGATGTCCTCCTATTACGGCTACTCGTTATGGTACGTTGAACCACGTAATGTACCTCATTGCTCAACAGTCAGACTCAACATCTATTGTAGTCTGTGATCATACCGCTCATTCATAATAACATAAATAATGATGACGTTCTGTGCCACGTCACACTTTAAAATAAATTATTGCGTAGAGTGAAAATGTCAGTCGTTACTCGCAACCAAAGACTACAATATAATGCGGCTCGCAACTGCGCTGGGTAGAGATTGACACAGAGCACGTAACCTTTTGGAGATTGATAAAACATAAACTGGTATAGGTAGGCAGCCCATGCAAAGAATAATTAACCTCTACTCTTTTCAAGGTTATTTTTAAATCAAGTAGGTAAGTACCTAACTTGTGATTCTAGTAGTTATTTGGGTTTAGTTTATACAGAAATAGACCAAGAACTGTCGGGTTACAGTAAATTTTTAGTTGAAAGTCACTTTGTAGCACAGAAACCATTCATCATCGTCCCACACAGCTTTCTACAATATTGATAGATGTAAACGCTGCGACTACGCCACGTTTGCTCACTGACTTATTATGTATAATCTTGGGGAAATTTTTAGGATTATACACGACCGGACAGCGCGACGTGTAAACAGCGTCGATAACTTCTACGCAGCGTTTAAGCAGCGCTAACTCGATATGCAAGCAAATTAAATTCACAAAATTTACATACTTATGTATTTGTGAATTTAATTTGCTTGCATAGGCATTCGTACACCCTATATTTAAAAAAAAATATAGGGTTAATGCCTACGCAGCGCCTATGCGACGTAGCCGCAGCGCTTACGAAAGCCTACGCAGCGCCTACGCTACGTAGCAGCTGCATCTACGAGAGCCTACGCAGCCCCTACGCGACGTAGCCGCTGCTTCTACGATCGCCTACGCGATGTAGTCGTAGCAGCTTTATCTTCGAGAGCCTACGCGGCGTAGCAGCGCTTATGCGACGTAGACGCTGCGACTTCGCGGCGTTGGCATTCGTAGATACTCGTGCCTACTCTTATTTGTGTGTTTGCTTGCATATCCCTTTTCAGTCAACGATTGGCACCCAAATAAAGAGTGGAATGTTCCATAATAGTGTGAGTATATATTCTGAAGTTTTTTAAAAGGATAGTCTCAGGCGCGGTTTTCGCCGTCTTGATATTTATTTATTAACTAGCTTCCGCCCGCGACTCCGTCCGCGCGGATGTCGGTCTTCGCGTGGATGGTTTATTTCTCCATTTTGAGTAACTCTGACAATGACATCGTATAAATATCTATTGGACCCAAATACGGCTAAGCCTATAATAATTAAGGAGATTTTGGTACTGGGTGTAGGTCTCAGATTCCCGTGACAGCATGTGACGTTCACGGTCAGCAGTGAGGCGTATATCCCTTTCAGTAAATGTTTCAGAAGAGCGAGATAGTGAGTGACGTTGACGATCAGCACTTAACCTCAATTCGCGATCGGCACTGCTTTCACGTGCTCTTGCTTCAGCCGTTCCGTCTCGCATGCGGTTTAACCGGGATTCTCGCTCTTCAGTTGATTCTTGTGATCTAGCTAGTCTCATTCGCCTAGCATTTTTCGATGTTTTAGTAAGAGAAGATCGGTTTCTGGCAGGCATCGTGTTACAATAAAACTGTATTAAAAATATACAGAAATACAATGAAATAAGATGAGAGAGAGAAATATGAGATTAATAACTAACCTACTTTACCTTATAACCTAATTCCTATACCTATGTTTCCAAAGATAAACAAAAAGAAAATAAAATACCAACCTAAATAAACCAATTTACGATGAAAACTTAAACTACGTACGTACTATAATATTTACAAAAGTATTTACAAATAACTGATCGGAACAGTAATCAAAAAGGTCGCGCTGAAAAGCACGGTTTAAAATTACACGCATACAATATTAATTCCACGGACGACCGCTCGCCACACTGGACACGTCCGCTCGCATCAAAATTCAGAATTAATATGAATCGCGCGGCGTTTTTTTTTTTTTTTTTGAATGGCTTCTCGTAGGTGTCCTTGAGAGGTCGTGACTACTTAACCGGACTATCCTGTGGTTGCCTTAAGTAAACTCAAAGCCTCCAGCCAGGGGCAAATGCAATGTGTGTTCGCGGTTCTACAGAACAACGTCTATGAATAAAACTGAAAAATAAGAGTTTTTTTTCTACGTATTTTTCCAGGATAAAAAGTATCCCATTTTATGCCCAGGATAATAAGGTATAATTATACCAAGTTTCATCGAAATCTAACCGTTAGTTTTCACGTGATGCCTGCATATACAGACAGACAGACAGACAGACAGACAAAAATTTTTTTAATCACATATTTGGGTTTGGTATCGATCCAGCAACACCCCCCGCTATTTATTTTTTCAATATTTTCAATGTACAGAATTTACCCTTCTACAGATTTATTATATGTATAGATATAGATAATGCGGGACAGCGTTAGTTCAGTTTCCAGTAATTTCTAGAAAAAGCAGATGATCCTTCTCGGTTCTAGTCGAAGTAGAAGATTAGCACCTAGCTAATAAACCTAACAACCAATATATTTACACTACATAGCTCCGAGACAACAAAATTAGACGCCATTGGATGTCACAACTACAACAGAATGATTCACATTGTTGTAGTAAGTCAGTCAGTCAGCGAGATCAGGCCACATCAAGGTCGCACCTCAGTCATTGTGCACTAATAAAATAATATAATACTATTGTCCAGTGACGTCATAAAGCCGTTAGCTCGTGTAGGCGACCTGGGACTGTGAGCTTGATTAGTTTTATATAGTTGATGACATCAGTTTATTGGTCGTAAACGAAGTGGAGAGATGTCATGGCGCCTTTAGCTTTACTGAGAATTTCGAAATTAGTATACAATAGAAACTGTATTGTAGATGATATGAATATTGTTTGTAGATTTTAGTGTAAATTCTTGAAAATATAAAACAGTAATATTGTACTATCTCTACAAAACGGGGATTGTAATGCCTGCAGTAGTTTTCCTTCCTTATTCGATCTTCTCATCTGTCTACGTCTAGTAATTTCAGAGCTGTTCATAATGGTTGCTTGTTATATTGCAAGGGCAGCTAATTCCATTGATTTCCATTTAATGACGTCACAGAACAAATAAATAGGTCCAGTGGTCGCAAGGGCTACTGCTGAGAATGAGGTCCTAGCTTCGATTTATAGGGCGGGCAAAGTGTTATTGGGTTTTTCATAAGGAATTTCTCAGTAACTGCCCAGAGTCTGGATGTGTCCGGCGAAATGTAGGTCTAACCGGTCTAACCCTTCGGTTATTAGGTATAGGCGTTATGTTTTGTAAGTGCTTTGTAGTGATAGTAGCTGCTCCGTCTGCTAAGTACTGTGATATGGTGGTGATTAGGGTACTTGTTAGTTTATCAGCAGTCATTAAAGAGAGTTTGGACGTCAAGTATTTAGCAAAGGAGCAATGAGTTTAAAATCCACAGTAACAATGTAGCAAACAGAAACGTTTAAAATTTGTATCTAAAATTAGCTTTAGCCCGAGCTCAAGGGGCTTACATGACCTAAAGCGTGGTCACTGTCGGACTGTACCTATAGAAAAGAAAGAGAAGCGCGATGACACAACACTGGTTGCTTCATATTTTGCAATAAATTGCAAAATATGAAGCAATTATCTGTTTACAAAAAATCTATTGTTTGGACATAAAACATTAAAACACTAGTGCTTTAGTATGTTGCTTGTAGAATAACCTGAAAAAAATCAGAATGATTGTATGTATATACACACATCAAAAGTGTCTAGGGATCAACATATATTTTTGCAATAACTTTTCTCCTGATTGATATTAATTAAAATTTTCTTTAAGGATTCATCAAATAAAGTGTTTTCGTTTGTCACAGTAACGATAAACCAAGTCACCTTTGCATTAATAAAGAAATTTGCCATTTTCCTAATAAAGGGATTTTTGACATTTGAACCACTAACACAAAAGTTCGAAAAAAAGACTGAAATAACAGTTTTCTTTAAAATTTTATTGGGTAACTTAAACAATTAATAATCCGTGTTTCTACCGCGAACACTAACAACACAAGAACATCGGTTTGGCATACTCAAAATGAGTTCATCCAAATCACGCTGTGGAATGGCCGCCCATGTTCGTTGCAACAACAAAAAAAGGTCTTCTTGCGACTGGATACCCTCCATATTCGGCAGAGCTCTTCTCTGTAGCATATCCCATGCATGCTCAATCGGGTTCAAGTCTGGCGACTGAGCAGGCCAGGGCAGGACATTGATGTTAGCTGCGGCGAGAGTCTGTCTTACAACTCTTGCGGTGTGCGGTCGTGCATTATCATGCATTAACTGAAATAAGGGACCGATTTGCACTTGTAGAGGAACGATGACGTCTGATACAATCGTCTCAGCATAAATTTGAGCGTTGAGGTTGCCTCTGATCCAAATCAACTCAGTTCTTCCGCCGATCCAAATACCCGCCCATACCATGATGGTTCCACCACTATAAGGATGGACTTCCTGGCAGGATTTTAATCGCTGTTGGCGTCCAGGGGTTCTCCAGTGTCGTATACGTCTTGTATCCGGTCTCATACCAAAACGAGACTCATCAGAAAAGCACACGAAACGCCATTGTTCTTCTGCCCAATTTCTGTGTTCAAGAGCCCATTGATATCGAATCCTACGATTGTGCATTGCTATAGGTGGTACCCGTAGCGGTCTTCGGGAATGAAGGTTCACTTCATGCAAGCGGTTTCTGACTGTTTGGTCGCTAATTAAGTTCCCTGAAGAGTGATGAAGCCTCACGGCTAACATCATGGCGGTTATTGTTGGAGCTCTTCGAGTTAAGATTTGAATGTATCGGTCTTGTCTCCGTGTGGTGCAGCGATACCGTCCTCCATGGCGCTCAGCCACGGTACCAGTGCTTCGGTAACGTGTCCAAAGTCGACTGATAACACTCTGACTTGTATTCAGAGCTAAAGCCACAGTACGTTGCCGGGAACCAGCTTCTATCATTCCCACGGCTCTGAGCATTTCTTCCCTGCTTAAATGACGTCGCCGCTCCATAATAACGTTGGTTTTAATCAGTAGTAGGGAAACAGTAGCACTAATAATGTCTTCAATGCGTTGTATGTTTTTATAGGGAAAATATTGACAGCTGATTTTCATCTTTTACTCGAATTTGATTCACTTTTCCTGATTCAAATTATGAAATGCACCAAAAAGGATCCATATAAATTTATAAAATCATAAATTTATTACAAAGCCACATCTCAATCTCAAGAAATCCGCATAAAAATGCTTGATCCCTAGACACTTTTGATGTGTGTATATTAGTATGGTTTTTATTGTAAAAAAAAAAAAAATCATGAAGGTACCTTTAAAAACATTGTAAAAAGAAAGTTTTTAGAGGTACCTTCATGATTTTTTTCTATCGTATCAAATTAATTGTACGAGTATTATGTTTTCAACACATTATCTACCTAGCTTAAATCCTGAAGAATATCTTATACCTATTTTTCTGATTTCGTTTACTGTAGTCGATTATATACTTTTTATTGCTTCTAAAACTTGCGTTTTCTGCGTTAAGGTCCTGTAATCCCTTTAAAATGAATTAATGGTATAAAATATACATACCTACTATGAATCAAAGTCGCGTTTCGTGTCTGTCTTTGAGATCACGTTGTCCTTCTAAACTACGCAACAGATTTTGATGCGGTTTTTATCATCATTTAGAGAATTTATTCCGGTTTATGTGTTTATTACATTTATATTTAACTTTGTGACAGCACGCCAGATTAGTACAATACACCTGTGTGAAGCACGGGAGGCTGTCGGGAGGTCCGATGGTTCAGAATAAATACCATTTTGCGCTCCTGCTGCCCGTGGTTTCTCTCACATTCTAGTAGAACTACTCTACGTAGGTGCATATCTATCAGCGACCACTTTCGTTAAATAAATAGGTAAGTAGTAGCAAACACACGCATTGGTATTCAGAGAAGAAGGAAAATAGTCTATCAAAAATAAAAGCTAATCTTGAATAGGATGTGTTGAGTTCATGGCGAAGATTAGATACGTAATATAATTTATACAATTAAGTAATTAGCATTTTAATATCGTTGTTTATACGATGTTTAAAACTGTGTTATGAATGTCAAACAACGAAAACAGAATAACAAAAAAAAATACACTAACAAAAAAATCTACCATTTTTAAAATTATCTCTAATAATATTATTGTGCTTAGTTTTAGTACCGTCCTAGAAGTTTTGACTTGCTTGAAAACCTGTCTACCCACTGTGGTATTTAGGTGACCCGTATGCTTACGTCATACTGCTGAAACCTTGCTCTTTCCATGTTGTGTTCAAATTGTAAATAGTCGTCGCCTCGGCTACCTCGTATTAATCTAGGTGAGCCACAAATTTTGGCCGATAAAAATGGAGCCTTTTTCGTCATTATTTTGAGCTATGATAAAACCATGACGCCACGGAATGATTCATGAGATGACTGCTCATGACGTATTTTTGTTGATGATACAAGAAATAGTCTCATTTCGGTACTTATCCTTTTTTGACGCGGAAGGATTTCATAAAGGCGATTGATTAACACCAAACGAACGAATTCACATTTTATCCCCACTTTGCCAAATTCTTTTTGTGTAAACAGGGAAAGAGCATTCTTTCGTTGGTCTATTCAATACTAAAATGGAAAGAATATCAGGAAAAGAATGCTCTTATTCATAATCCTTTTGGTTTAAACCCAACTTTAAATATAAAAAAAAAATTAATTAAATAATAAATAAGTAAATCAAGTCTGGCTTAATAACCACAACCGTTTATTGCTTAAATGTCATAGAATTAGGCGAATATTTACTATCAGAACTACGATCAAAGCCTTAAAATTATTGACATCCCATCGCATGCTTATTACTATTATAATAATAGTGCGTAGGTATACTTAACTTACGCACTAATCAATCTAGAAACTAGTATAAGCGTTAGGCCATGTTCTAGACTATTCCACAATGTAGACATTGTAACGAAACGGTAGGTAATGTTAGAACATTACCTCCCATAAAAAATCAGACGATAATAATATCAGCAATTACCAAAATAGCAAAATAAAAACAATGATTACGCACGCAAATAACCGTAAGTATCATCGGGTCAACTAGACATCATGTTCGTAGGTGATTCACAGACAGTTTAAATGCCATTTGAATGATACATGACTGATTAGAGAAGTGAGTCTGTGGCCTTCGTAGGTACATCTTCTTAAATAAGCAACTGATTAACTACTGCCACAGATGGCGACATATCAAGCATGTATAGGTTTTTGGTACAATGGCAGGTCAGCTTATACCTACTTACTGAAAATGGATAGCTTGATAATTATGTCGCCGTACGTACCTACTGGAAAATGTCTAGGTACGAGGTATCCGAGAAAAACTAAAGTATGACTGAGACGAATTTAAATGCAAAAACTAGACGAGTTGAAAAAAAAACGTATGGAATTCGGTGTAGTTTTATTTCAATTTGTATTTGAACGTACGTACATCGGTTTCGGTCATCACTGCGCACCCAGCATTATGCGACTAACCTTGACCACCAAAGCAAAGGGACTGCGAAGGTCGTCTATTGTTTTATTTATGCAACACCTTGTCATTATTACAACACAGATATTCTTTATAGATTATCCTGCTTACTGCATCGTAAGCTCGTAAAAACATTCCCATTTTGCGAACGCGAACACGCCAAACCTACTGACTCAAAGCGTAACAACTTTGCTCCATAACTAAAACGTAAGAAGTGCAATAAATATAGTATAGTAAAAATTGTACTTAAGACTTTAATGAGAGAACTTTATTTCAAAAGTATAGTATGACATCATCTAGAGTTACGTCGCGTCGGCGGCGGCGGCGCGGCGAGGTGGCGAGGCCACAAGACGTGGTCGCACCAACTTCGCTCCACAGGCCCCAGTTTGAAATAGCGCTCGCGGTGAACACCACGTACGTTACAAATTCAGTGAGAAGAAAAAATCAAGTACATCATAAATCATGGCGAATGTAATGGGTGAGTAAACTATCTTTACCTAATGAATAATTTAAATGAATATTTTAAACCGGATAATTTTGCGTCTAATTTCCGTAGTTTTTTTGCATCCTTGATACCGGCTGCCGACTGACGCCTTAAGTTCTGAAACATCTTAATAGTAGTTAGGTAGTCTACAGCCAAAGGATATTTCTAGGTTTACATAATTCATAATCTAGTGTTGTTTTTTTGAGAAACCGGCGCCGCAAATACCGGACCGGCGTTTTCTTGGCTCAAGGCCAACAACGGGCGTGGTGATGCG
Source organism: Mesoligia furuncula (assembly GCA_916614155.1). NCBI lineage: Eukaryota > Metazoa > Arthropoda > Insecta > Lepidoptera > Noctuidae > Mesoligia > Mesoligia furuncula. Next base: position 9,429,568 of record OU744794.1, read on the forward strand.
GATAAAAGAATTGGTTAGAAACACAACATACAACAAACATTCTTGCCGGCTAACACACAAATACCTACCTAATCATTTATTTATGACAAGAACCGTATGGCTGCAATATGTGGTAATTTTGACTACATTACCCATATAATTACAGATGAGTAATTAAATTACAGATGTATTTTTCAACAATAATGTCGGGCTTAGTAATCTCCCACAATTAACTGGTTTTTTATATTTTATTATTTATGTTTGCTAGGTCACATTGTTTGATAGTACTTAGTAAACGTTGTAGTCTATGAGATCATCCTCAATTCCGTCACCATTGAAGGTTACCTTACTGGTTCTATGTGCGAGCTGTGAGCCTGTATATGTATTTGTTTTCCTACATACCATTAAGTAGGTAGAATAATTGATAAAATATATGGAGAATATGCTAATCAACTCGACATCTAAATTAATCATTTTCGGCATATGAATGATATGTAAGTAGGTCTAACAAGGTAAACTGTACATACAAATGTTTGCTCTTGTATTTTCACAAATATGTTGGATTCCTGAAGGACTGTAAAAAAAAACTCAGGTAATCGCAGTTCATTGTGGACATAGGCCTGCGCCACAATACCCAGCCCTCTGCCTTCTGCATCCAGTCTATCTCAGCCACTTTCTTAAAAGGAATAACAAGTCTTTAAATAACAATATCAATAGTATGTACCGCCTCGTCCACAAAATATAGGCATGCACTCATAGTGGCTTAGGTCAGAATGTTTGGTCTAATTGACCTAATAGATCTCTGCATACCGCTAAAATGTCTAAATAATGCTGAACTGACGACTGGCGACTCGACTGATAACGTTCAAACATTGTTTCTAAACACGAAACGTAAACATTATGTCAGTCACAACACAACTTATCACCTTCGCGCTAATCTATGTAAACGAACAATTTTAAACGTTTTACAATGAATAGCTAGCTACGGCATTTCAATCATCACGGTTATCGCTCGTTAATGACTAATTACCATCCAAAGTCATGTCTATTCTAGATTTTAAGTACGAGATACTTAGCACCTAACTACTCTGTCAGGTGACTCTCCAGCTATTTACAACTACCAACATAGTTAAGTACCCATTACAATGAACAGGAAAGCTTTTTTTATTATGACTTCATCCAATCATTTGTTTCGCACTTGCTTGTAAACACGCGAATTGGAATCACGGATAAATTCCAAATTGTTAGGGTGTGGCTAAATACCTGCTCAAGGCATAAAGTAACATAGATACCCACAAGGTTGGATAATTTATAGAATAAATTACATTTTATTGAAGCAACTATCTAATAATAGGTTGGTATAGCTCTGTACGTACTACGTCTGAGCGTGAAAAACAAACTTACCCCGCGGTTATTGCGATCTCTAACCGAAGTGATGAAAACAAAAAGTTAACATTAGTTACTGAATTGTTTTAAAAGCGCAATGTACCAACATTCCACACTCTGAGCTGACTCAATTCACAGATAAACTCAGCTACAGATAGGCAGAGGTTGAAACAGTATTGATTTGATAGGATGACATCATCATGGACTACTTTCATAATAAGCGGCGCGACAGCGACCCACAGCGCAGGCGCCATCCATGGACACGTTTCTACCGTCCAGCGAAAAAACAATCTCTTATAATCAGCAATGAAAAGCTTCCACTAAGGCTATGACATAATCAAGTTATGAATTCGTGGGTGCCGACACTGCTGACACTGTCGAATACCGGGACACCGAGCCCGCATACTCGCATACCAATACACCGGCAGCCTATATTTAGAGCCGTGTAAAGACACATACATGCCTCGAATGGAAGGCAATGGCCGTATATCGTTAGACTAAATAGGAATCGAGGAAAGCACTAAGAAGTGTTTACAGAATTTTAAATAGCTTTAATGCCATCGACTCCGCCTTTGGAATTCAAGGATCTAGTTAGATAGGAGCGAATAGATGTTTACTTTAGTAAGATTTTAAATATTAGTACCTTTAAATTATATACCTTTAGATTTTTAGACAGGGCAGCAACACTGTTTATTTTTGTCTGCTCAACTAAACATTTTCGCACATCATCTTTGCATCTGATCTATATGTCCAGATGCAAAGGTGATCGTAAAATGTCTGCAGATCAGTTTTAGTTTCAGCGAGATTAGAATATTATAAAAGCGGTTTGCACCTTTATTAGGTACTTAATACTTAATTTAGTTATTATTGTTTACAGATTTAACTACCGAGGACAAACTCTCATACCACTTCTTCCCGGTATCGAGCGGCTCCGTACAGTTCAAAGTCAGGACTCCCAATGATGCACACATTGCCCTTACAATGGGACCCCAAGAGAGCGATCCTATGATTGAGGTTAGTACCTACCTAATAGATAAGATAACCTTTGTCATAGTAATGTAGAAGTATAAATCAGTAATTTTACCTAATCCTTTCCTTAATTGCCAGATCTTCCTTGGAGGCTGGGGCAACACAAAGAGTGTAATCAGGAGGAACAGAGCCAAGCCCGACAAAGTTGAAATTGAGACCCCCAACATTTTGAACGGCGGTGAATTCCGTGGTTTCTGGGTTCGTTGGGACAGCGGCATCATCTCTGCGGGACGTGAGGGCGAAGCTATTCCCTTCCTCTCTTGGGCGGATCCCGAGCCTTTCCCAATTGCCTTCGTCGGTGTGTGCACCGGTTGGGGCGCGACCGGCACTTGGAAGATTGAAGGTAAACTCTCTTAAATCATTGCTTAAAATCGACAAAACATAAAATGTACCCAACAATTTAAAATTGTGCCCTTTATCGGTACAGATGGGGCTGAATTCAATACTCCGGACCAGTTATCGTATAAATTCGGACCCGTCCTGGCGGGTTCTCTGAAATTTGAATATCGCGGTCCCCACAACTGCCATGTAGCCCTGACGCCAGCTCCCGCTGAAGTGGACCCTATGTATGAAATTCTGCTCGGTGGTTGGGAGAACACCAAGTCGGTTATTAGACACTGCAGACAAAAGCCAGATAAGGTAGGATAGTCGTATAGAGTGTCGTAATCGCCGTTGTGTTAATTGTTGGAACTTTCGTTAAAAAATCACTGTTGACCCGTAGGTTGAGGTACCGACTCCAGGGATTATGAATCCTAACGAGTTCAGGCAATTTTTGATCGAATGGAGGAGTGGCAGAGTGATGGTTCGCGACGGCGAGTCGGGCATGGTTATTATGGAGTGGTCGGACCCCGCGCCATTTGGTATAACGCACTTCGGTGTGCGGACTGGTTGGGGAGCTCGCGGACAATGGCGTATCACCCACTTCAACAATCCCGGCACACAGCCTCGTTGAGTTATCTTTTACTAGAAAATGCTTAGATGTTAATTGCTAACTTCTAATCCGCATTGAATGCGTACCTATTATTTCTAAATTTTTTAGTCGTTATATCAACTAATTTTTTTATCGTTGTCAACACCACCGTTAGACTAATAATAAATATTGTGTCCTAAAGAAAATTGCGTGTTTGCGGAATCCTGACGTATGGTAAATTTGTAACTTGAAGTCTGCATCTGGATGTTTTCAATTGGTGTTTGGTACGTTGGGTACATTTTGTGGCTAAGCTTATCTATTCTTGTTTTTTTTTTTTCTTTTTACACGCCTTTTCTTTCTGTATACTTACATTGACTATCTTTGCGAGCACTATACATATTCGTTCAGGTATTTGATTACGTGAACATTATCTACCCACTGTTTTTCCAGCCTTTACTTCGACAGTGGGTAGAAGTTTGATATGTTTTTTAGTCCTGCAGATACCTAAACAAATCAAATATAGACAACTTTTTAATTAGAACACAACATTGCTAACGCAACGTGCATGTCATGTTCACCGAGTTTTCAATGCATTGATATTTAATAGTGACTCTAATAACCTATAATATAACTATTAACACAAGTATTAACTATATTACTGTGTATCCATAAATAATAATATAATAAAATAGTTTTACTTATAAATCTGGTGATAGCATTAAAGTTATCGATGTGAACATCCGTCTCGGTGTAAGTAAGGTAATAAAATATAATTGAACCATTGAAGTGATTGTAAAATTGTTCACAGGGTACATTTTTATTTAATTGCATCTAATTGCGTGATAATTGCCTGCTGCCTGCTATAGAGAAACTGTCAGAACGCCAGAATATGATATTTACTTTTATGCACTTTCTGCTTATCCATCCATTTGTTTTGTAAATGTTAGTTTTTATCATAATTTTATGTATAATTTTGTAGTTGCTCCTTCGGCACCCGTGGCTGCTCCTCTGTACGCAGCGCCACCAGGCTACCCTGGTGTCATGCCTGGATTCAATGCGCCTACTCAAGTGATGGCTGGTCCCGGCAACTGGGTAGATGCCAGCGCTGGACAGATCCCTCCCGGCGCCGTCGTCGGTGGACAGGACTGCAACGGCGAGCCCTTGTATGTCGCCAGGGCACAGCATCAGGGCGCTGTTATTCCTGGAAAACTTTGCGCTTCGCACGGATGCACCTTCGTACCGTGGGGCGGTCAGGAGCACGGCAAGCCTGAATACCAGGTAGGCTTCACGAATAATACTTTCGAAGTCCACTTAACTTTATCTTTAACTACATAACAACTACGAATATAAGTATGTATGAACTATGCAAGTAATTCTTGCAATCAAATTTGCACTTCGAGAAGTGCAACAAAAAGAGCCCTTTGTATCATTGTTGTTAAACTTCTCTAACCGAGGACAGTAATTTTATAACCATGACAACAGCCACGATCATTAATATTTAAGTTTACAAATTTTAATCTTATCATTTCCCTACTCCTAGGTGCTGGTAGGTGGCCCCAACAACTGGGTGCGCACAAACGGCTCGAACGTGCCCCCTGGAGCGTTCCCCGGCGGTCAGACGGAGGATGGCGAGCCCCTGTACGTGGGCCGCGTCAACCACGAGGGCAGCCTGACCACCGGCAAGGTCCAGCAGTCGCACGGTGTCTGCTACATCCCCTTCGCTGGGCAGGAGCTCGGCTTCCCCGACTACGAAGTCCTCATGCCCTAAATAAAAATCACAAATTGTTAATGAATCTCAGGATTTGTGCGTACAAACGTGTAACTTAGGAAAACTGCTTTTACAATTAAATAAGCAATTAAATGGTGCATTGAAGTACCTAGATACATAAAGCCTTGTCACGCTGTGCCTGTTCGTACGTATGTTGATTGTTTTACTGCACTGCATAATATTATTTAAATGTTATGTACCACATAAGTTACGACATCTATGTATATGTAATATTTTTTGTTAAATTATTATTAAATATTTACTTATTTATTTAGTGTTTTCTTATTCCAACTCTAAATTAAGTGGCAGTGGCTTTGATCGTCACAATGTTGCAATTAAAAATAGTGAACGAACCAAAGCGTGAACAAAAGCAAGTACTAGGATTAGTACCCACATTAGAACCTGTGTGTGTCTGAATGTATCTAAAGAGGCTATGCCTTGCCTGCAAACTCTACTTTGACGGGCCCTACGTATTCTAGTGCAAGTGCAAAAACATAACTCTACGGAGAGCGATTCAAAGGTTCTAAAGCTTGTAACTTTGATATTACTTGACAGAAATATTTGAAATGATGTTATAAGTACTTCATCGATGATATATTTTTAGAATACGATTGCATAATTTATTTTCAAAATATTTTAACAAGCTTTGCTTTTTTTAGCTTCACTTGTAACTAAATAACAATTTAACGAAATATTCGAAGTCAATTTTAACCTACTTCTAATTGTCGTATCAAAATCAAACTTTGTATGTATATGTAGTTCGGAAGACAGAACTATAATTTGGTATCTTGGAGGTGATCTGATGATGGAGCCAGGAGGTGGATAGTGGAACTCTTCAGTGGCTACTAGTAAACCCCTCGAGTTTGGAGTCGTATGATTCTTTTTGACGAGTCCAATATATTTCAATTGGTGTCGAGGGTCAGGTGATGGAGCCAGGAGGTGGATAGTGGAACTCTTCAGTGGACTGATCACTAGTAAACGTCTTGAGTTTGGGCTCATATGATTTTTTTTGACGAGTCCAATAGATTGCGCTTGGTGTCGAGGGTCTGATGATGGAGCCAGGAGGGTGATAGTAGAACTCTTAGGGGCTACTAGTATACCCCTCGAGTTTGGGGCCATATGATTCGTTTTGGCGAGTCCAATATATTGCACTTGGTGTCGAGGGTCAGATGATGGAGCAAGGAGGTAGATAGTAGAACTCTTTAGGGGCTACTTGTAAACTCCTCGAGTTTGCTAGTAGCCCCTAATCGTCATAACTTCGTGGAATTTATACTTAATCACTTAATGAAGAATATACTAGAAGAAAAAAAAAATAATTAAAAAAATACGCTAAAACGCACTAAAAATGATAAAATAATTAAATTGACTTTAATTGAATTCTAAAAGCGTGGAGCGCACTTATAAATAATTCATAAAGCTCTCCACGCTGTTAGAATTCACATACATAAATGATAATTTATTTGCATAAAACATGGTATACAATGCTGTTAATCATAATAATGCCAGTAAATATTAATGATTTTTTACCGGAAAAAAAATATAAATGGTTATACGGCTCTAGGGTTATTCTCCACATAATAATAATAATAATTGTTTTACTTTGAAACAACATAGGAACCAGTTTTGTTAGTACACACCTTAAATACTACAACTTAACAAACTTTAGGGATGAACTCTTAATGAGTCATGTACTTACGAGGCATTTCATGCGGACAATGATTTCGCATGAGATGCCTCAGCACAGGAGCTCTCGGGTCCTCAGCCACGACCCTCAGGATGCTATTGCGACTCCCTCGAATCCTCCTCACAAGCGATGCCACGATGCGATGCGATGACAGTATTAAAAATATCGGGACTAAGTAAGAACAGCCGGCCGGGTCGATCAATCAGCACCCTAATTGCGTAACCCACTATCAATCTAAAACTGAATCATTTTGAAGGATATTGCTAATCCATTGTTTCTTACGTTTGAAAAATGTGTCTTCTCAACAACGTAAACAACGCAATGAATTTTGTTGAACTGTCAAAATGAAACCCGTTGCTACTGATAATGTGTTACGCAATTACCCCGCTGGTTAACCTGATTGAACGGCCCCCGCGCCTGCGCGCCCCAGCGACTGCCGCGGCACCCGCGTCTGTTGCGGAAGGGTGACCATCCGAGACAACCGAGACAACTCCATGGCTTCGTTGAGCCGTTGGTCTTGGCTGTCATTCTTGGATCTTTGACAGTCGTTACGGGTAGTCAGAAGCCCGAAAATCTGACAACCAGTCTTATCAAGGAATATCGTATTAACCAGTAATTGGGTTGTGGGGCTAAAATAGGCAGTCGCTCCGTGTAAAACACTTGTATTTTTTATTTTTATTTGAAATAGGTTTGCTCTTGACTCTAGTCTAGGTCAGAGGTGACAGAGACAAAGTCGACGATGGAGTGAGCTTACCCAGAAGAAGCCTGTTCACTCTTACTTTGAAGAGATTCGGGTTGTATGCGCTCGGAAACCCAGAAGCAGGTAAAGAGTTCCACTCTTTTGCTGTGAGCATTATAAAAGACATTTGAAAACGCTTAGTGCGAATTGGTGGAATAGCAACTAGGCAGGGATGGTAACTTGCAGTGCGTCTGGATGACCGAAGGTAAAAGGGGGCCGGTGGAATGAGGTCATGGAGTTCTTGGGCACACTCACCGAAGTACAATCTGTAGACGACCGACAAGCAGGCAACCTTGCGGCGATAAGTCAAGCTGTGAAGCCTGGCATCCACCAGTCCTACGTCGCCAATGAGCCTCTTAGCTCTGCGTTCCACCGAGTCAAGCGCGGCAAGTTGGTATTTCGCTGAGCCATCCCAAAGGTGGCTGCAATACTCCATGCAGGATCGGACTTGCGCTTTGCATAGGGTTAAAAGCAGTCCAGGCGTAAAGTATCGCTTCACCCTATTTAGGATGCCCCGCTTCTTGGGCGCACTTTGGGCTTTGTACTCGATGGTAGCGCCGAAGTTGAGACTAGACGTCAAGTCCATGCCTAGGAGCTCGAGCCGATCTGTTACAGGAACAGATGTACCCCGAAAAGTAGGAGTCTGGTCAAAACGACTCCTTTTGGCGGTAAAAAAGACACGTTTGTGTTTTGGTGGCGTTAAAAGAGACCAAATTGTCATCACCCACTGGGAGACAAGGCTTAAGGTCAAATCTTGCCGCTCTACCATGGTCTCTCTTAAGAAACGAACTTCTGCCCCGCTGGCTTTTGCACTGGACAAGTATCTCCCTGAAACAGTACTGTCATCTGCGTATCCAACAATACCAGGCTGAAGAAGGTCATTGATGTGCAGCAGGAAAAGAGTTGCAGAGAGAACAGACCCCTGAGGAACTCAGGCATCAATAGGTATAAGGTCAGAGGAGCGGCCGTCAACGACTACTCTGATCGACCGCTCACTAAGGAAGCCTGATATCCAGCTACAAAAATCAGCGGGGATGCCATAAGCAGGAAGCTTGCTGAGTAGACCGGCGTGCCAGACCCTGTCAAAGGCCTTCGAGATATCAAGCGATACAGCAAGTGCTTCGCCGTGTTTCTCATTGTGCGTGTCATACACAAGAAGATCGCCAGTTGACCGTACCCGGCGAAAGCCATATTGACGGTCACTGAGGAGATCATTGTCTTCAAGGACCTACCTTGAAGACAATGATCTCCTCAGTTCAGCAACTTACTGTTCAGTACCCTTTCCATAACCTTACACAGAATGGAGGTAATGGCGATTGGGCGGTAATAACGGCATAGTCTGCACGGTCGCCCTTTTTGGGCACTGGTTGTACATTTGCAAGCTTCCAGGATTTTGGCACATTTCTTTTTTCAAGGGACAGGCGGAACAAGCGTGTCAACACAGGAGACAGTTCAGGCACACACTGTCTCAACACTCTCGCTGGAATACCGACAGGCCCGCTTGCCTTGACCACGTCTAGACTGCACAATACTCTTCGGACCTATTTAATGTGAACTGCGATCTCGGCACCGAGGAGTCACAATGAGGTACAGTGGGTGGTTGCTTGGAGCCAGCGTCCAGACGTGAATTTCTTGCAAAGAGAGATGCAAATAAATTTGCTTTCTCACTTGCAGAGTGAGCCAGCGACCAATCAGGTTTCACCATTGGAGGTAAAGTGGGACGATAGAAATTCGTTTCAACCGCTTTAGACAGGGACCAGAACTGTTTACTACCCGGAGGGTGCGATACTAGTTTGGTCCCAATACGTCCGACATGGTCAAAACGTGCCCTACGTAAGACTTGCTTGCAGAACTTAGCGGCAGAATTAAAGGCTCTTTTCTTCGCGCGAACCCTATGCGCTCTAACTTTGCGGTCACGGGCCTTGACCCAGGCTTGGTACGCAGACTCTTTACGGGCTTCAGCGCGGGCGCATTCTGCATTATACCAAGGCCGGGATTTGTGACCGAACGGGATGTAGGAGAATGGAATAAAATACTCCATCTCCTGCTGAATCACGTCCGCAACCACGTCAGCACAGCACGAGGGGTCACCCAAGGAAAAGCACACCTGCCGCCATGGATAAGACGCAAAAAAGTGCCGCATCTCATCCCAGTCTGCTGACTCATATCGCCATTTTGCTGCATCCAGTATGACTAGAAGGCGACCCCAACCTAGTTGGAAAAAGGTCTAGCCTTTTTCCAACTAGGTTGGGGTCGCCGCAGATTGTTTATTACAGTACTACTATTAACTGATAGGTATAAATACGTAAATAAACAGATTTTTTTATTTTATTTTTTACTAGCAGCGCTTTCACCCGCATAAGTGCTGATCCCGTGGGAATATCGGGATCAAAACTATCCTATGTCCTTTCCCGGGACTGAAACTATCTCTATACCAAATTTCATCTAAATCGGTTTAAGTGTGAAGAGGTAACATACAGACAGACAGATAGACACACTTTCGCATTTATAATATTAATTAGTATGAATATAATGTGATGGGTCTTTTTACATCCTTTATATTGAAAACTACAACATTTTAAATTAAAAGAAACACAGCTCGAAGCTATTGTCTAAACAATAGCTTCGAGCTGTGTTTCTTTACGGTTCTAAAACCGTATCAAATAAGTATGAAAAAGTGATTTATTGAACTCTTGTAACTCAACGGAGAGCACTACGGGTTTGGTGGGTTGTTCCCAAAGTAGGTACTCCAAAAAGAGTTCCCAAACTACTCCATTTCCTTAATTTAAAATGAAGAGAAAAATATAGGTATTCTTTTGCAATAAGTACTTATATTATTTTTTTCGTAAAAACATTTATGAACAGTGAATGTTCTCCTTTTTTTTATATCCAGTCATCACTCCACTTTCCTCATCAATCTAGGGCATTGATCAGACAAAATAATAATTTTCAAGGTTTTAGTTTTCACTTCGTTAGTTAATATTCCTAATTACTTTCAATATAGTGTACATTATTCTACTTGTCAAGCCCTTGCATTTGATACCTATATTGTTGAAGGAGTTGTGAAAAAAAATGTAATTCGCCATTTTGTGGTGGCGGCCATCTTGGATTTGAAATTTGTAATAGTGTGTAGTATTCTACTAGTCAAGCCCTTTCATTTGATACCCATATTGAGGGAGTTGTGAAAATAAAATGTAATTCGCCACTTTGTGGCGGTGGCCATTTTGCTGATTTTCATCAAAAATAGCTAAGAACACTCCCGACTAATTCACCTTTCAAACAAAAAAAAATCAAAATCGGTTCATCCGTTCGGGAGTTACGATGCCACAGACACAGACACACACACACACAGACACGTCAAACTTATAACACCCCGTCGTTTTTGCGTCGGGGGTTATAAATGTGGTTAAGTAATCAAGTATTAACCAAGATGTTTTTCATCATTACAGTCTCACCGGTCATATTGGAATCGGTATCCCGAAAAACATTTCCTGAAAGACTTCACTGGCTTCCTATGGTTGATGGAAAATTGCCTCCAGATGCAATGATTGGTGGGTTTGAAAATGAACATATTTACATAGCGAGAGCTTACCATAATAATTCGCTGTGTACTGGGAAATATGTGAAGTCAGCTGGTAAAGCATTCGTCCCTTGGGGAGGCAGAGAACATTCCAAAGAAGAGTTTGAGGTAAAAAGTCTATGGAAACTGTTTCTTTAAGATCTTTTTTGTTTTTTCAAAAACTATTTTGTGCGAGCCCGAGAGCTTGACTCGAAGGATAGGTAAACAGATACGGTAAGATTATTTGAGACAACAATGCATGTCTTAATTTATTTTCAGATATTATGTGGGTTTAATGCTAAATGGATAAAAACAAAGTCCAACTGTATACCTCAAAATGCATTCATCGGTGGTCGCACAGGTGGAGCTGAAGTGAATAATGAACCTTTGTATATAGGGCGAGCTATGTGTGACGGCAGACTTATATGTGGTAAAGCCTATGCTCGTTACAATTTGTGCTATTTGCCCTATAAAGGCAGAGAGATAGAAATATCATCGTATGAAATATTAGTTACACCAGACGACGAAATAAAACAAGCTTTACCATTTACTACCTAATTACCTATTCTTCCCTTTTGGTGACGGAAAATTGTTTCGGACACGATTGTACATAAAAAAACTATGTAGGTGTATAATAGTAAAAATAATTTATATGCAAAATACAAACACACAAAGATTTTAAAAATAAGGTAGTGCGCTATGTTTTTCCAATGTATTAATTATGTTAATTAGAGTTGTTATAAATTTGTAAGCGTTATTTAATATAAATAAATATTATAAAATTCTAAATTTGTGGTTTCAATTAGGTGTCAGTCTTTTCCTAAAAATAGAAACGGGCCAAGAATTGTGCCCTGTGGAACTCCCATAGTGACAGTAGATCCGGAGATCGAAAACTTTTAACGTACAGTAAAATGAGGCTACTTTGCCCCGTTTTTTACCGACTTCACAAAAAGGAGGAGGTACTATGTTCGGATGTTTGTATGTTTTTTTTTTTTTTTTTTTTTATGTTTGTTCATCGATTACTCCGCCAATTGTCGACGGATTTTCAAAATTATTTTTTTGTTCGAAAGTAGATAGTTTTGAGGTGGTCCCATTGTCACCAAGTTAGGATCTGATGATGGAATCTTAGAGAAATCGAGAGCAACCCTCAAATTTTATAGGCTCACTTATTGTTTTTCGCATATTTTATGAAGTATCTTGTGTATTTGCGTACGGTTGTCACCATCTCAGGTAGCTGGGCTGATGATGGAAGGTTCAACTCCTTAACAGTAAGAAGTTACTCGAACAGGCAAGGACTGTTTTAGTAAATTGTTCTGATGTTTGATAGGGCATTTGCCACATTTGGTCTCATGATCATCAAGTTATGACCTGATGCTGCAGTCAGGATAGTCTGCAGAGTACCTAACTCCTCGACAACTAACAGCAGATATATCGTGTTTAGGCTCATTGAAAAGGGCTCGATGTGTGGATAAACGTACTGTTAATGAGGAACACCGAAGTACATAGAGACCTGATGCTGAAGCCAGTCGAGCATCAGAAAAAGTACAAACCTTAAAATTACAGCACCGTAGTCGTGTTTGGGCTCATTTTAAACAGGATTAAATTTTATGTTCAATGCAATGTTGACATAAGTCTGGCCTGATGCTGCTACCAGGATTATCAGCATCTAGTCTAAAAACTAATAAATACTTCTTAAAGTGAAATACTTTTGCGAGTTTTTCTTCTGTATAATTATCCTAACAAAGGTTGCCGGTAGTGGCTAGATGAGAGAAGCGGAGGATCGCGAACGTTGGCGCAAACTTCGGGAGGTCTACGTCCAGCAGTGAACTGCAATTGGCTGATGATGATTTATAAAAGCCTCAATCGTTGCATTTCACGCAATGCCTTTTCATTATGTGGTCTATTTAGCAATTTGGTAGGTTCCAAGTCGCATAATACAATGTCATACAGCGTCTTTACACGACTAAGCGTAACAAAAACTTGGCCCTTAGCAAAATTTTTCTTGCCTTAGTCTATTATTAAAGTAACTTGAGCATTTGCTCTCGGAAATTATGATTTGGTAAAGTGGAGCTGATGATGAAGACCACAAATGGCACTACTCAATGACAAATATTTCACGGGTTGCGATTCGATTACTTTAATGTGGCAGCTAAGCAATTTATGCTTATTACAATGCGTATGGTGAAGTGGAGCTGATGGTGACTTCTCAATCAGCTCCAGTTCTCCTGGTTCTTACTAGGAGAACTCCTCAACAATTAACGTCCATGCATCGGAAAAGCAATATTTTGTAAAAGGTGATAAGCAGTTGACATTAGGCTATTATAACTTAGATAAATTACAAACTGACCCGCTAAAAAGTGAAAAATAAAAACTTTTTTACAAAAAAAACAACCGACTTCCAAAAACACTATAAATAAAGAGAAAAATAACTTTAATTTCGGAAGTCGGTGGCAAAAACTAAAATACAAATCCAAAGACACCGACTTCCGAAATTAAAGTTATTTTTCTCTTTATTTATAGTGTTTTTGGAAGTCGGTTGTTTTTTTTGTAAAAAAGTTTTTATTTAGGGTAGTTCTTCAGGGACAAAATTTTCGATTTCTGTGGGTATATTTCTGTAACCGACTAACAAAACGGCATATAATTTTTTTTTGTACAGTTTAGCATTATCCCATAATTACGGGACACACGATTTCTTTTTTTTAAATAATTGCTGTCTAGGTACAAAATAAAAATATTTGAAGTTCGTCCTTCTGATTCATATAACGCGTCCGTTTGCCATTTTCCGGAACAAAATGGTTGATGTCGCATTTTCCCTTTGATACATCAATATAAATTATAATTATATCGAAAGAAAATGAAATGTCCTCTTACAAAAAAAAATGTGTATTAGTTATAACTACGTTAGTCTGTTTATAAATTAGTAAATAAGGAGCACAAAATACAGATAGAAGGCAATCACATATTATGTACTTCACTTTTCATACCTACGCTCGGCGCTCGCGCTAGGGTTGTCAACTTTGGCTTATGCACAAAAAACTATCGTGGTAGTGGCACTCTTGTATCTAGTTGTTTGATTTATTGTTGAGCTTATTCTACAATATTAAAACAAAACAATACCTAAACATGTATTACAATACAAAAAGTTTACAGAACAAAAACATAAAATTTTACATTTGTCAATTTTCACTATCGGAAATCCCTAATAACTTCAAAACGGATTACCCTATTTACACAATTTCTTTTGCCCTATCCGTTTTAGACCTAAACCTAACAAATGACACTAAAAACAACACAATATCTACACAAACAAAAAATCATGTTTTCAACTTACGTAATACTCGTAGTTGGCGGTGGGAATTTACTTTACAAAAAGTTACTTCGTTTATATAAATACTGATTCAAAATAGGAAACTATTATGAGCGCCTTATGGATCAGCTGAGCAGTGGTGACCAAGTGGTAACGGCCGCGACTTACGAGTTGTAGGTCGTAGGTTCGAACCCAGACAGGCGCTTTACTTTGTGTAAATTATTTCATCACCACTGCTCTCAAAACGGTGAAGGAAAACATCGTGAGGAAACCGGCATGTCCTAGAACCAAAAATTCGAAGACATGTGACATCTGCAAATCCGCACTGGGCCCGCGTGGTGGATTACGGCCCACTCCCTCTCACCGAGAGGAGGCCTGTGTCTCAGCAGTGGGCTGTAAATGATATGGATCAGCTGTACCAAACGTGCCGTCAATGCGATGCGCGTCCAATACAATAACGCCTTCAGGGCGCTGATGCGGCTGCCACGTTACTGCAGTGCGTCAGAGATGTTCGCAAAAACCCGAGTCGACAGCTTCTCAGCTATCGTACGGAAGAAAAGTGCGTCTCCCAAAGGCCAAGTCAAATCTAACCTACTTTAAGATCTCACATTTTTAAATAACAGCAATTGTTATAGGTATCCAATAAAGCAAAGAAATAAATAGAGTTTAATACTTAATTATAATGTTATTTTGTTCCCATAAATACATATTTGGATTTTGCATAGAACTTGGCACTCATTTAGATCTCCATTCTTTTTGCGGCGAAGCCCACAGCCAAGCATAATTTTTGTATTGAACTTGGCTCTCCTTTTTTAGGGTTCCGTAGTCAACTAGGAACCCTTATAGTTTCGCCATGTCTGTCTGTCCGTCCGTCTGTCTGTCCGTCCTCGCTTAATCTCTGTGACCGTTAGCACTAGAAAGCTGAAATTTTGTAGGAGTACGAACATCTGTTACGCCAACAAAGTGGTAAAATAAAATTTTGGAAAATATTTTTTTTTAGGGTAGCTCCCCTACATGTGAAGTGGGGATGAATATTTTTTTCATCATCTACCCCATCGTGTGGGGTATCGTTGAATAGGTCTTCTAAAATGGCTTAGGGGTTGCTAAAATTATTTTTCGATTTAATTCTCCATTTACGAAATATTAAAGTTTAAAGTGCAAATTTTTGTTCCAGTAGGGCGTCCCCCCTAGCTTGAAAAATCTGGAAAAATTCTCGATGAAAGTGCATTTCATGAACTTTAAAGCAAAAGTATAGCGGTTAAGATAACTTTATTAGTTTAGTAGTAACAGTCGTTGAACTTGGGTGTTGGATAATTTTGTACCAAATACAAAATCCTTAGCATTAATCCTTTAAAGTGACTAAGATAAAGTAGTTGCTTGTTTATAATGGGTAAAGACTTGCATTGAAAACCAAAATATGTTTTTTTTTTACCTATTCACAATAAAGAACAACAGAATCGTACTACATTGTGATAACGGGCTACTACGGAACCCTACACTGTGCGTGGCCCGACACGCACTTGGCCGGTTTTTACATTTATGTTTTTGGTGGGATACCATTACTTTTTGTAAAGAAAACTAGGCAGGTATTGAGATTCATGGTTATAGTATGACAATCATTTAATTCATCGTTGAGAAAGAAGCAGGATGAACTTAGATGTAATAAAACAATAAATAACTAAATCGGTATTCGTAAGCGGTGCCTATGTTTACGTGTTGCTCGGGAGCGCTTCTGTTCCTGTGTATAATTATGTGGTGCCGAGCGCCGCCAACGACACACCGTTGGCCGGTTGTTTAGCGCATTACAAGTGTTTTGTATGGGGACACCACTTATTTTTTGACTTAACTTTGTTTTTATATTTCTGTTAATAGCAAATATAATATAATATTCGTACATAATATTGTATAATAAATATTTGAAACAAGCCGAAAGACGTCCACTGCTGGACATAGGCCTCCCACAAAAGGGGGGGTTTGCCATAATCGCCACGCTTGGCAGGCGGGTTGGCGATCGCAGTATGGTATGGTGATGGAATGCATAGAGAACGCTGCTGCCCATTCTCCAGTACGCCACTTAGTCGCCTTTTACGACACCCACGGGAAGTATGGGGTGGTGCTATTCTTTAAGTCCGGCACCACACAGACTATAATAAATATATAAATATAAATATGTATATAATATATATATACATATTATAATAAATATATTGGGATAGTTTCAAATATCTGCTTGTAACGGTTCCAACGATACAATTAAAAAAAAAATGTTTGTATGGGGACCCCTCCTATTTTTTCACTTTTTTTATTTTTAGATGTTTTCCCACGCTCACACACAATTACCGAGCTGGATTCCAAATTTCATCCTTCTAGGTCATCTGGAAGTAGGTTAGATTTAGGTACTAATATGTCAGTCAGTCAGTGCTAAAATTTACGACTTTTTGACCTTCATAATTATCTTTATAACTGTTTGAGCTAGCTTCATGAAATTTGGGCTTCTAGATGTCCTTATGGATATAATTAAACACACGTAGTTTTATGTGTTTACGTTAGAGGTTTTGAGTTATAGAAGGGTCAAAAGTGGCACCAAGTGGTTCGTGTAATATTACACTCGGCGCTGGCTAGCCAGTTCTTTTGCTTGAACTTGGCTTGACACGCTGCCGCGTGTCTAGATTTTTAAGTCTGTGTATTTGGACAGCTTTTCTGCAATAGTGTTTTGTAGGTTTTGTGTGTTTGGTACTGCTATATCAATAATTTGCGCGGTTTTATTAATTTTATCTAGTAAAGTTATGTCTGGTCTATTATAATGTGTTGTTCTGTCTGTGAGGATGGCTCGATCAAAGTATAACTTGTGTGTTGCATTTTCAAGAACATTTTCTGGATTATATTTGTAACTAGTAAGGTACTTGGGGTGTAGTACCTAATCAATTTATATTTTATGGCAAGTTTTTGATGAATTATGAAAATTAAATTATTATTATTATCCGTTGAAAGAGGGACTTGCATGATGTGCTTTTGGTAGTTACGAGTTTCAATAACTTGGTCTTGAATTGCTGTCATGGACCCTTCAGTCTCAGGGAATAAATCTCCGCGCCTCAGCCATTCGTTCGACGCTAACTTGTCGACGTTAGGTTGGCAAAGGTCTTGGCGATGTATTCCATGAAGTGACTTCCGGGTCCATTTCAATATTTTTGTCTGTCTGTCAGTCTATTTCTCGTTTATTTGAGTAGTTTGATCAGCCATGTTCAGTGGGGTTAGTTTTCGGTCATTATAAACTATTGCTTTGTGTAGGATAGAGGTTGTGCTTTTTGTGTGAAAGTATTTATTAAGACGGCTGATTTGTTTATTGAGTAGGTTCGTAATATCTATAATGCCACGTCCTCCCTCCTTCCTTGGTAAGTTGGTAGTGTTAGCCGCTGTACGCATGATCTTGGATGGTGTTTTCTATATTTGGTCAGCGAGATGTTAATGTAGTTGTAGACTTTTAAGTTCCGTTTTGGTCCAGCTTATTATGCCAAAGGAATAAGTAAGGACAGGGATCGCATAAGTATTGATAGCTTTAGTGGTATATGATTTGAGTGATACATGCTGTTATTATTTGATAAATTGTTTGTAGACAAGTTATTGGTCTGTACTTTGCTGGGTTGGTGCTGTCGTTGCACTCTTTTGGTATCATATATGTAATTCCTTCCGCTATGTATGTAGGCATCGATATTGGATTTTGAATGAAGTTGTTGATGTAATTATAGAGGTATGGGTGAATGTGTGTAAATTTTTTATACCAAAAGTTATGTATGTAGTCAGATGGTGCTTTCCAGTTGTGTAATTTCTGAAGTAGGTACGTCGTGGAAAGTATCTATTGGAACATGTTCAAACTCCATTTGTTCAGTGTGTCTATAGTTTTCTGACTCTATTTTAATCCAGTCAGCATCTGCGTTATTATGACATATGGGCCTCTCCCAAATTCTTGACCAAAAATGTTGAAGTTCATCTACCGACGGTAAACTATGGTTAGAGTTATTTTCATTATTGTTAGGCAATGTTTGATTGGTGGTAGAACTTTTTAATGTTCTGTATAATTGTTTTCCGTTGTTCCTAAACTTAATATTTTGAATTTTTCGAAGTGTGCATTTATTGTATCTGTCTAATCTACTGTTAACAAGAGTAAGTTTCTCTTTTAGTGTATTTATTTATTTAAACTTTTCGCACAAAAAGGTACAAAGGCGGACTTAATGCCTTAGGCATTCTCTACCAGTCAACCAAGGGTGGTGAAGAGATTGGATGGCAGGTGCTTTGGTTGAGAGGAACAATGATAAAATTAAAAAAAAAAAACTATTAAAACTAGGTACACAAATACATAAATAGATTATATATACATACATACTATTTACTATAATATATACTTATAATATATATATACATTCAAATTCAAGGGAGAGAGGTGTTGAGATGACTCTACTCTATTTGTTTAGAAAATAACTCTGCAATTTCCGCTTAAATGCATACCGACTGGTGGCCGTCCTGATATCAAGAGGGAAGTGCATTCCAAAGAAGAATGGACTGAATATGAAAGGAAGAATGAACAAAGTCAGAAGTATGAGAAGGACAGAGTAGGAGAAGATTGTTAGAAGAACGCAGATTCTTAGCGTGAGAAGAACATTGGAAGTGAGACACGAGATAAGAAGAAGGAGTGGGAGAGTTGAGAAGGGAGAAAAGCGTGGTCAAAGCGCGCAAACTTCTTCTTTGACGAATGGACATCCATTTGAGCTCAGACCTATAGCTCGATACATGGTCATATTTCCTGAGGTTGAATATGAACCGGATACCATTGTTGAGTAATCTGTCGAGCTTATCCAGCATAACCGAGTTCAAGTCAAAGTAGCACACGTCAGCATAGTCGATTATAGGGAAAATCAAAGTCTGCACAAGCATGGTTTTGGTTCATGTTTTTCATGGTTGCATGGTGTATCTAAGAATTGTGTGAGTTGTGTATTCGGTTCCTCATAAATTGAGTGTATTCTATAGTTTTATAAAATTGTGTGTTCATCTCTTACAAGCCTCCAGCCTCTGTTTCCTTGCATATATGCTGTAAGCCTTCCGATTTTTGTTCTTAAATCTTTAACCCTTAATTCTAATCTTTTCCGCCATTTTGGTTTTTTATTTTTCTGATTTATGTTAGCCATAAGTTAGTAGTAAGAAAGTTTACTTCCATTTGTTTTTGCAGCTGACCAAGCAGCACTATAAGCACAACTGTCTGTAGGGTTTCGTTATTAATGTAACTTACTATTTGTGCAAATTTATTTGGTGGTTTTTTTCGGTATATAATTTCTTTTTGTGGGCTGAACATTTGTGAAATGCTGTAGTGTATGTGAGAATGTTTCTTTCAGTTCCTGAGTTGTTTCGACGTTTAAGGTATTATGTTCTGTATGGTGGATGTCAAGGATCCAACGTCAATGTTATTCAAAAAATTGGGCTCGCTCCCAACTTCGGTGTCTTGTGTATATGTTTGATTGTTAATGTATGCAGTTTCTGTGTTATTATTTGTAGATGCTTGTGTTGGGGTAATGTCTGGAGCTATAAGTGAATTGTGATATTCCGTTTGCCTTTAAGGATTCGCTTGGTTAAGTGTATTCTCTTCATACGTTTTCAGGTCTTGAAGTCGTGCTTCTGTTATCATTTTATTATTTAGAACGACCCTTTTTTGATCTGATATTCTCTGCGCAGATAAATGTGATAATTGTGGATAGAACTTAATGAACATTTCTCTTAATTTTTTCCTCCAGACAGTCGTACCTATCTGTTTCCATTTTCTTAGTGATGAAATAGCATTTTTATTAGAGTTTCGTTTATTTCGTTAGACCATCATTCTACTTTTTGATCCCTTTTGTCGTTTTTATGGTTTTGAGGGCTCTGAAGCTGATAGTGTAATATTTTCAAATTCTCGCAGCCGAGCCGCCATCTTGGACTTTCATTTTGAACTTCGTTCCTGCCGGGGATCCCCCAACCACACACTTTTTTTTTAATATTTCACGTTTATACTAACCAGTAGGTACGTACGGTGGGCTGCATCAATTGGGTACCCCAGTTGTATGAAAATTTTAATACAACTGGGGTACCCAATTGATGCAGCCCACGGTACCTACTTACTTAGTTATCATTTTTAGGGTTTCGTACCCAAAGGGTAAAAACGGGACCCTATTACTAAGACTTCGCTGTCTGTCCGTCTGGCCCTCTGTCCGTCTGTCTGTCTGTCACCAGGCTCTATCTCAAGAATCGCGACAGCTAGACAGTTGAAATATTCACTAATTATGCATTTCTATTGCCGCTATAACAACAAATACTAAAAACAAAATAAAATGAATATTTAAGGGGGGCTGCCATCCTCACCGGACACGGAAGTTTCGGGAGGTTCCTGCACATCATCAGGCGAGAGGAAACGCCCGGGTGTCACCATTGCCAGGATCGCCCAGAGGACACGGTGGAGCACACGGTGGAGGTCTGCCCCGCTTGGGCGGAGCACCGCCGTGTCCTCGTAGAGGCGATCGGCAGAGACGGCGACCTGGGTTACCGCTGGCCCGGAACATAAAGGGCTAAGGAAGGAACACGGGTGGGTTTTAGTCAGTAAGAGTCTGACACTCCCTTCCGCTCCACCCAGAGCGGGAGGAGTCATTTGATGATTTCCCATCAGCAAAAAAAAAAAAAAAGAAGGGGGGCACCCATACAACAAACGTGATTTTTTTTTGCTCGATATCAAAAATGGCAACAGGTAGGCACTTGAAATATTCACAAAATACTCAGTTGTATTTTTACTTTAATAATAAATAGTTAATAAAATTAAAATAAAATAAATATTTAAGGGGGGCTCCCATACAAAAACGTAATTTTTTGCCTTTTTTAGGCTTCCGTACCCTAAAGGTAAAAACGGGACCATATTAGGTACTAAGACTTCGCTGTCTGTCCGTCTGTCTGTCACCAGGCTGTATCTCAAGAACCGCGATAGCTAGACAGTTGAAATTTTCACAAATTATGTATTTCTGTTACCGCTATAACAACAAATACTAAAAACAAAATAAAATTAATATCTAAGGGGGGCTCCCATACAATGAACGTGTTTTTTTTCGGCGTTTTTGCCTTGTGGTACGGAACCCTTCGTGTGCGAGTCCGACTCGCACTTGGCCAGTTTTTTTGATCGATATCAATATTATAGGTAACAGGTAGGCATTTGAAATATTCACAAAATGCTTAATTGTATATTTACTTAAATAATAAATAATAAAATTAAAATTAAATAAATATTCCTATACAACAAACATGTTTTTTTCGGCGTTTTTGCCTTGAGGTACGGAACCTTTCGTGTGCGAGTCCGACTCGCACTTGTTTAACTTTTGATTTAAAAAACGTACCGTAATGTATGCGAAGTCTAAATCTCGAAAACGAAATCCAAATGATAGATAGGTAGCTGATAGCTGGGCAAGAACTCGAATGGCCAATTTCGACACCAGATGCGAGATTTCGAGTTGCAATCTCGACTCGAGATCTTAGACTAAGAAAAGTATAGACGGCGAGTAGCTCCATTTCATTTCCACAAGAAAGGGATAAAGTATTGAGTTATTATTTAATAAGTAACAGAAAAGGATAAAGCTATACTATTTCAGTCTCTCAGTGCGTGCCAGTTTTTTCAATGCAGCTACTTATGTAGCTCATGTTAGTTATGTTAGTTCTTAGTCTCATGTGTGGCCACGCTACCCGATGCTCTATAGCTTTCTTACTGTCGCATTCCATATAACGACTACGTAGTACGTATACAAGGTGTAACAGAATAAACGCAAGTAGTTTGTTCATAATTTGATTACTTACTGAATCGATTTCGGTAACTTTTAAGATATAGACACCTATTTTTTTTTTAATTATGTACTTTGCCATACTGACTGCCGATTGAGTCAAAGAAAATTAAATCTTATACTGAATAGGTACTGTAATTCTTACGTTAATTATGTTACACGTTGTGATGTATGAACTATGAAAGCAACTCTTGTAATTGCATTAGCAATGCATTAGTGAGCATCATCTGATGCTGCAGCTACGAAAACTTTAATCTTAAAATTTCCCTACTCCTAGGTGCTGGTAGGTGGCCCCAACAACTGGGTGCGCACATTCGACTCGATCGTGCCCCAGGGGCGTTCCCCGGCGGTCAGACGGAGGGCGGCGAGCCCCTGTACGTGGGCCGCGCCAAAGACGGTGACTGCTTCACAATCGGCTACCTACGTCCAGCAGTCACGTGAAGTCTGCTTCGTCTCCTATGATGAACGAGAGCACCGCATGCTCGACTACGAAGTCCTTATGCCCGATGACGATGACGATGACAATGACGATGATAATGACGGTGACAATGATGATGACAATGACGATGACAATGACGGTGACAAAAAAAAACCATTAATAAGTAGTAAACAATAATTTCCAATTGGTCTGTGTGGTGCCGGACTTAAAGAATAGCACCACCCCTTACTTCCCGTGGGTGTCGTAAAAGGCGCCTAAGGGTCGTACCGGAGAATGGGCAGCAGCGTTCTCTATGTATTCCACCATCATACCATACTGCGATCGCCAACCCGCCTGCCAAGCGTGGCGATTATGGCAAACCCTCCCGAAATTGGGGAAGGCCTATGTCCAGCAGTGGACGTCTATCGGCTGAAACGACGAAACAATAACCCAAGTAACACAGTCTTGGAGGTTTAAAACAAATCTGTCTATTGACAGTCTATTCATGGTTAATCTTTAGATAGGGGCTTTCTAAAGACGGTTTCAATAAAGAAAATGTATTCTGATAGAGTTTTTTTTCTCAAGCTCGATTATTTTTAGAGCATTTGTTCTATAGCACACTTATTTTAAGTACCTACGTTTATAAAGTATATTGAATGTTTTAAGATAAAATGCTCTACAAATAGTTAATAAAGCCTGAAGGTACCTAACTTGAAGTAATTTTATAGATAAGATGATATATTTTAAGACAAAAAATTCTATTTTAGCTATTGGTACTCTTATCTTTGTTTATAAAGAGACTTAAGTCTAGATAAAATACTTTAATAGATATTTTTCAATTTGTCTAAAAAAATGATAGTGAAAAGGTGTTTTTAGTGGTTTTTCTCCTAAAAATGGCTTAATAAAGTGCATTTGTATTAAATATTTGAATTGGATGATTTTATGCAATGGAGACAGTGAAAAAATTAAAAGGTCCTGGTGGCTTTCGGCGAAAAATCGGCAAATATTTAAAAAGGAAGAAAAATGAAGAAGAGTTACAAAATAATTCAGATTCAGAATCGAAACTTCACAAAATTATGTTAGTGAGCAATTCGATTCTGATGAAAACCTACCAGACTTATGTTAACACTGCGTCTTTGGCAGCGCCGCCGGCGGGTACATACCTACCTACTACTACCTACTATTTATCACATCTATATTTATAGAGTAGGAGTAGGGTAGGAGTAGGGTAGACGTACGGTAGGAGTAGGGTAGGAGTAGGGTAGGAGTAGGGTAGGAGTAGGGTAGGAGTAGGGTAGGAGTAGTGTAGGAGTAGGGTAGGAGTAGTGTAGGAGTGGGTAGGAGTAGGGTAGGAGTACGGCAGGGGTAGGGTAGGGTAAGGGGTAGGACACCACGCGAACGAAGTAGAGCCGGGCAGCTAGAAATAATTTATATGGCACAACAATGTTTGCCGGGTCAGCTAGTTGTCTATAAATAAAACAGAAATATCTTTTACTTAAGGCCTTCGCAGACCGGGACGGCATGGCAAGGGATTGAAATTTTTGCTAATGGACATTCAAACGTATCGATATAGAAATACGACATAAATTGCTATGCTTTGCGTAGGCCTTAACCCTCGTGAATTGATTTATTAAATTGCTCTGTACTGCATAAAATGGTCTTCCGTTCACAACACATCAAATTACCTGTTCACTGATGAATGTCTAGAAATACTGTGATAAGATAAAAAGGAATACAGAGATGACAGTTACTAGGTAATCTTAAACCACTCATAAATCTGTTTATTCTTGCCCTAGATAGTTTAGTTTATAGCAAGTAAAATTATTCTTGTCATAGAGCTAGAGCCATACTACAGAAAATTCTCTAGAGTGTTTGTTCTATTAAATTCGTTTCTCTAGTAAACTTCATCTTGACGCCATTTTTATTGCCTATTTTTGCTTCAAATGATTTTCATTACATATTTTAATGCTTATTTTTATGTTTTTATCATTAAATTATGTCAAATTAAACATTTAATATGTTTTAAATTACTATATTTTAAATAAAATGAGTATTTTAAACATTAAAATGCAATGTTAAAAATTTGCTTATAATAAATAATATTCATATTTTGTAAAAAAAATGGTTAAATCTTACATTTACAGCGAGCGCTCTTATTTTAAGAGAGTTTTACATAATATTCTACGATAGAATTTCAATCGCATATAGATTTGCTTGTTTACCCATTAATAACTAGCTAAAACCAAAGTAATGTAAAAATTAAGAAATTTGTTGCGCCATGATGCAATACATCAATAAGTTTAAATAACTCTTGTAAGTTCGGCGCCATTACGTGTCGTTGTCTACTACAAATCAAATGTAACTTAAAATTGTTAGACTTGAGTTAATTTTGGTTTAAAAACTTAACGAGTAAAGACTTCTTTAAAGGTCTCAACTTTATCTATAAACTATCTACTAGTAAAATTTGTGGTTTATAAACAATTTAGTGAGACACTACAAAATTCTCTACAGACAATTTGAAAATTTACAACTCCTATCTCTATCTATTCATGTTTTCTTAACTCATTCTTATGAGAAAGGATAAGGTTGTGCCCACTTTTACTAAACTGTGTCTATAAGCGTTCTTGAATATAACTTGAGAGATATTTTACTCTTAAGGCAAACAATAAAATTAAATTCTATTAGATATCTAATAGTCCGTTTTTAGACGCGATTGTGTTACTTGGGAATTTATACGACAATGTAAAAATTCCAACACAATAATAATATAATAAAGCTCCATCTACCATCTAAATCCGTTCACTATTAATAAAGGTAATAGTTTTGGTTACTTGAACACTAGATGGCGACTTGTGCCGTCAACAGTCAACACAAAATGAAGAGAGCTTCCTGTCTATTCCTGCATATTGTAGTTTGTGGACTGAAAAGAGAAAACTCCAAGAGAGCTGTCATTGTGTCTGTGTACAGCTGTGTACTGTATACTGACCTTGTATTATAAAGGTCAGTGGTACTGTACTATCACCAGTGTTGCCACTTTAGTGATTTTGTCACTAGATTTAGTGAATTTTAGGAGTTGGACAGTGATAATTTAAAAAAAAAATCACTGAAAAATTATTTGAGGACTTTTATTGATATTTATCGAATGTTATGTTTTGGATCCGGGTTAAAGTAAAATACACACCTTGCCGAATTAAAAATTAATTAAAATTACTGTTTTGGAACGTAGATTTAGACGCTTGGGGATTTGCCGACTAATAAATCAAACCTAACACGTATGTAAGTTTGTATGAGTGAGTGCTGCTTACTATTGCTTGTATTTAGTTAGTTGCTAGTTTTCATTCGCGAAAGTAAGAGACAATACTTATCGAAATCATTCAAGTCAAGATCTAAAGTTTTTGTGTGGGTTTTTGCGGAGTATTTATTTCGCATTACCATGGACGTGCCACTGAAAAAAAAGACTTTTTATTCTCAAAAATATCGGAAAGAATGTGAAACCCAAGAAAAGTTCACTTGGTTACGGCCTGTAGCCAACGATCCTACAAAAGCCTTTTGTACCTACTTTTGGTCATTGTGAAATGTTTGCAAGAATTGGCGACATTAAGAAACACAGAGTAACAAAAAACCATATAGATAAATCTGACTTAGTGTCTAAAAACCGATAAATTATTTAGTGAATTCTGGGGATTTTTCAGTTAAAAATATCCCTAAATCTGGTGAAACAGACCAAAACTAGTGAAAAACTTTCTGCTGGGTGGCAACACAGACTGTCACCACAGAGTACTTTTTGATAGACTGAAAAGAAAACTGTCACAGACAGTCTGTCACAGTCACAGTCACACAGTTTATGTAGAATTGTAGTAAACTCACAGTTTCTTCTGGAAACGGATAATCGATTTATTCTAAAAGCTGTGATGAGTGATCTATTCATTTGTGCAAAAGCCAGTGAGTTATAGAAAGGCACAACAGTTTCATTTCGGTTCGCTAGCCTTTGCTGTAACTAACTAGCGGCCAAAATATTTACACCATGGGTGAAATATTCGGTAATTACTGTTCATTTTCTTTGTTGTTAAACTAATATAAGTTTGGTCAAATATAAAACAATAAACTAATTATGTTAAATGACCACTTCTAATAATCCAAACCAAAGTATATCGGTTAAAATTGCATCATATTTTGTATTTAATACATGAGTCACTCTTGCAGA
Source organism: Mesoligia furuncula (assembly GCA_916614155.1). Classification (NCBI taxonomy): domain Eukaryota; kingdom Metazoa; phylum Arthropoda; class Insecta; order Lepidoptera; family Noctuidae; genus Mesoligia; species Mesoligia furuncula. The sequence continues at coordinate 9,456,389 of OU744794.1, forward strand.
ATTCACAACATGGCCAAGACATCAAAATATATTTTATAAAATCACAAGCAATGGAATAAACTTTGAAATCAAAGCTCCCGGTAATGCAGGCATTGGATTAGCAAGTAAACCAGGACCTAACTGTGATTTTTTAGTAAGTACATTATTATTGCACTACTTTTCTTATTAATTGCTTGTGGAATTCATTGTAGAGTGTAAAAGATAAATGTTTTACCTTAAGCGTACCACTACAACTACTAGTAGTTGACACGACTAGTCGTTAAATAATTTAGCTAAATCAAACCTCATTCATTTACAGGTTGGTATTGGCCATAACCGCAGCACTTGGATTAAGAAAATGACAGCAAGAGTAAGCAAAGAGACAATTGAAACACCAAACATTTTGTCCTCTCAGGAGTACAGACGATTCTGGATTTCATGGTATGGAGACATTCTGCGTCTAGGCATCGATGGAACACCTAAACCTATAGTAACATTTAACAGCAAAAATTCAAACCTGAAATATGTTACTTTCACTGCCATTGATGATAATAGAAACCCTGTTTATTGGAAAATTGAATGTGAGTGATTGTTTTTTTTTATTATCTGCTTTCTCTATAGAATGTGTTCCCTGCAAGCAACAGCATACAACTGTGTGCATCCATTATCATTATTATTGTGAAAGCTATCAAAAAAGCAAAAACGTGCCCTTGGTGCCAAACTACGAATTACCTACAAAAGTCTGTCAGGTGTGCTGGGCACATTTTGGTTTGTCATCTATACATTACTGTGGTGATCAAAAGGTTAAATATAATAATAATCAGCCTGTATTGTCCCACTACAGGGCAAAAGCCTCCCTTTACGTTTTCCACTCAACTCAATCTTAAGTCAATATGGACAAATCCCTCATATAGGTGTCAAGTTCGTCCCGCCATCTACGCCTGGGTTGTCCGCGATGCCGTTGGACGTTTTCAGGAACACATGCTGGGATGGATTAACTAATGAATTTTTTTTTCAGTGCCACCTCTACTGGAAAGGCCTCTTATGAAACCAGTAACAGGGGGTGAACTGTATTGGGTTCAGGTTGATGCAGAGACACAGTTTCCAGATGGTGCATACATTGGGGGTTATGAGAAAGAAAATCTATACATAATAAGAGCTAAGCACAGAGGGTCTTTGACACCTGGCAAGTTTGTATCCTCTGAAGGACTGGGATATATTCCTTGGGGTGGAGATGCTAATGCTAAAAATTCATTTGAGGTATGCTTTTTTTTTAACTATATAAGTATAAGACTTCGAAAGTAAAATTCTTATTAACACAACATTCATACATTTATGTTGCAGGTTTTATGTGGATTTGATTGTACCTGGGTGCCGAGTAAATTAGACAATATACCTGTTGGAGCCGTTGTCGCTGGTTACTCCGAGGACAGTGGACATGAAAAACTTTACATTGGGAGAGCCAAATATTTAGATCACATAATCCCAGGGAAGGTCCAGCCAACACACAAAGTGTGTTACGTACCTTATGATGGAAAAGAAGTAGGCATGGACAACTATGAAATAATGATTGTTCCTGAGAAAAATAGATGTGCTAACAAGTTCTTAGTACCTGGCATAGAAGATAGTATGCTTGAATCTGATGATGAAAATGATGAAAATGATGATCACTCTATGAATTATGACGAATATGATGAATTTTTTTATGCTGACAATATTATGCAGTAGTACAGATTCCTGAACTCGAAAATCATTACTAAATACTCAGTTGAGTCAAATTATGATCTGCTATAAGTATACATGAAGAAATGCATTTGGCCCAGAAGTCTTAAAAGACGGCCAACATACAGTTAGGCTAGAAATATAATAAAAAAATTAAACATAAGCTATCATTATTATTTAACTTAAGTTCAACATAGTAAAAATTATGATAATATTATAAGTAATTTTTTATTGTTTGTTTTCAAAAATGTTTCATTAAAAATAATTTATAAATATTTTACAAGTCATTCTGGTTTACTTACTTAAGTATTTAATTTCTAAAATATTTGCATAGGTACCTAAAGCCTGTGGTATTTCGTCACTCGTAATAACTAATATTTCATACATAGGTTCTTGAATCTCACGACCCTGAAAGGACAAAAAGCACGCATTGTAGAGGACATGCACTTTTCCCACATAAGTATAAGTTTTCCCTCAATCATAGCTCTACCTATATACAATTCAAAGGTTAATTAATCACTTCAGAATATCCAGCAATTATAATGCATCTTGGCGTCCATCCCACTTATATCTGAAAATAAAATAGATACGCATTTGAAATAAAATATTTACGCATTTTTTTTATATGATAGATGAGTGTGTAGTTACTATACGGTTTACTGGAGCAATTACGATAGTAACCTAGTACCTACCTATATTCCGTTGTATGATAATTTCTACCAAACGCAGTGGCACTTTTAAGTAGCATTATCGTAATTGCTACAGTAGGTACCTAAACTGTACCTACATATTTTGTAAAATTCCTCAGAGCTACTTGCTCTTCTTAGACTGTGGAGCTACCAGATGACTGACCTCTATCATAAAATACGCACAGGTCGGTGTACCAGATGCACTGTTAGGGAGGGCGCTCATGAGCGACCTTTGTCTCCAGTAATTTGTCTCTCACATCAAGTCTACGGGTTTGTATGAGTGTGCGCGCATGTAGCGACGCGACAGCTGAGAGACATTTTGTCCGCTGGTTTGGACGCAACTGTCGCCTGTCTATTGGTTATTTGGTTGCAATGCAAGTGCGCGCACGGCAACTAAAAAGTTGCCAGCTAGCCAGTTGCCGCTCAACCGTTACTAAGTTGCTCGTGGGCGCCCTATTTGCGCCCTGATTGACACTTCAGGGCGTAGGTAACGACGCGTCCCCACTAGGGCCGGACGGCCTTTTGGGGCCTCGAGGCCCGGCCTCGCGAGGCTTTTGCTGTTTTTTTTGCAACGCGTCCCCATTATAAGAGCCGCGCGGCCAGCCATGCGCAGTTGCTTTCGAGATGTACGAAGAAGAGATAGTGCTTTTAGCTTCAGAAGCATTTATATACAGCGTTATTGGTAAAACATTAACAGAGGTCATTGTACTCATCATTATGAACAACTTTTACTATGGGTTCCCTACATTTTGACGAGTTATACGAACATAAAATGTAGGGAACAGCAGATTTTTTTTCTCGATTTCAGGTTTGGTCCCATAGTAAAAGTTGTTCATAATGATGAGTAGGTACAATGACCTTTTAAGAGGTTGTTGGTGTTTTTCTAATAACCCAGTATAGGTACTATTAACACTAGTCATTCATCATCATTTCAGCCGAAAGACGTCCACTGCTGGACATAGGCCTCCCCCAAGCACCTCCACTTCGACCGATCCTGTGCTTCCCGCACCCAACGGGTTCCTGCGGCCTAGTCATTATTATACAAAAACAAAGCATCGTTGTCATCCGGAAACGGGCCCAGAAACTGGCAGCTTTGCCACGTTGAATGCTTTGGCCAAAAAACAAAAACGAGATTTTTTTTTTTAAAGGAGACGCGCACTGGGGTCCATAACCCAAGCGTTTCAACTCCAAACGGCTCAAAACTGTAGCTGCAGTACCTATTTGCGCCGCTTGAGATTCTCAGCAGCCACAGCAGCTGCGCCAGCACAGCCAGCCGTGCTTGGAACATAAGATAGCGCAAGGGTGTCGACACAGGTTGCGTCCCAAACAATGCCGTCTGGTCTCTTCTCATCGGCTACACATCAGGCTATACATTTCCAGTTTCAGCTGTCATCGCATTGTAGGTACCTATAGGATTTCGTAGTCAGCTTTTACTGGATAAGGTACGGGTTGATGTGTACCTACCGTGCGTACCTAGCCGTTTGTTTTTAATACCGTTGGTACGCACATTACATGCTCTGTGGGTACGCATGCCGCGCCGGTGACAAGGGCTAGTACTCTGTGCAAGGGCTCGACGAATACTATCGTTGAAGCAAGCTAGTAGCGTGCCACGCAATGCGACCTGCGTAGAGTCATTCGGGTCAAGAGCACGCACTTTATTTTCTATAGTCTCACCGAACTATAAAAAATGAGATATCTGAGTTGATTGAATATAGAGTTGGTCGAGATTTTAATATATTTTCATTATTTAAGTAAATTTACGTTCAAGATTAATTAGATTTTTTTCTACATATGTTTTTATAAAATAACATGTTCCGAACGCGTACTCTAGCCCCGCAACGTGGGTAAAATTACGCAAGCCATAGGGTAAAAAGACGCGTACCGGGTAAAGGTACGCGTTCAAAGAAATCTAAACGAATGGTAAAATAAAAAAAAGATTGCCGATAATGAACATTTATTAAACTTTTATGAAGATTATAATAGTAACTTTAGTACTTATCTGTAACTTAAAAAAATTAGGAACTTTGGAGATTAAATCTAGACTAAAGATAGGCAGAGATCAATATTACGTATTGGTTTATCATCACATAATTAATTTTTCACACCACCTGCTAGAAAATGTCAAATTATATGTCAAGCAACCTTAACCTAAAGCGAGTCATTAGTGGCCGGGGGCACAGCCGGTCAATAATGTTGTACTGGATTTCATTATGACCCGCTGGTCAATAATGTGATTTGAATTTGGAATCTCACATGCTCAGCTAAATTGGCAGTATAGTACTAACAAACACCCTTTGGTGCCAGAAAGAGGAAAGCTATTCAACCCTTACTACGCGTGGATGATATTCTCGATTTCCTACAAAATCATAACGACTGCTTCTTCATATCGTTGCCATGTTTTCGAAGACATAATATTGTAAGAATAATTAGATAACTACGAACCATTTTTAAAAGGAATGGAATAACATTAAAACGGGCATTAATAATAACAAATACCGTACCGCGCCGTAATACCGTAATAGTAATGCGCTAAAATTGCTGTGGATTTTGTGAATAAATAAATCAATAATAAAACCTATCTATACTACAGTCGATTTATCACATTTTATCAAAAATACTCTATTTTCACGAGCGTCTCCAATGACGTTCTAAATTCAAAATGCATACAGCCAATCATCCAAAATCATTCTACCAGCCCTGTATAAAGCTTAGTTTACACAAACGCCACTTCCATGAGAGTGATATCAATAGAGACACGACAAAACCGTAGAAGAGACTTTTTTTTTTTGAAAATCGAATTGATCGTGTCTTGGCTACTTCTTGGTAGACGCAATAAAGGCGCGAATTTTCGTACTATGGCTATTATTTTCTCACAGTAGGTGTAAAAAGTAGAGTATCCTCCTCTGGGCTAAAGGTGTCTAGCTTGAATCCCTCGCTGCATTCAGGATTCTTGTATTAAATCCCTCGCTTCGCTCGTGAGTTAAATTATTAACTCCCTCGCTGCGCTCGGGAGTTAAGTCCCGAATCCTTCATTACGCTCGAGATTCAATATGACGCCCGTGACATAAGACACAACTTTAGCCCCTCGGTGCATAATCTACTATTACTCATTACAGAAGTCGCATCGAAATATTCCGTTTTCATACGCAGTACAGTACTCATGAAACCAGTCATTACAAAGTATGCATTGGATCCAATCTTCTGTTGGTGTATAATACTTCGTATTTCTCGCCACAAATCGGACAATAAACAGATTCTTCATTTCGCTTTCTTTTTAACATCTGTGTTGATTTCTTTTTAGGTTTATTATTTATTCCCAATGGTCCTTCTTGAGGTTCGAAAGCCACCTTCTTAATAACTTTCTTACTCTTTTCCAATCCCTTATCTTCTTCTAATTTCTGTTTTTCTTCCAATTGTGCCTTGTAAGGACTTGAAGTTATAATTTCGGTTCTCAAGCAAACTCCAGTTCTCTTTTTTTTATCAGTCATTTTTGGGAGTGGGCTCAACTGAGCTACTGTCACAATTTGTAATGTTGAGGCAATAGCCTTGATATTTAAAGATACCACTCGTTTTTCTTCGATCTTTGTCTTTTCAGAACCTTGACTAATAATTATGCTTCCCCCTTTGTTCATCTGAGATCAGGGATCGTTGTGGTGCTTTCCTTACATAGTTCCTCGGCATTTTAATGTGTTCTGAAAGAATAAATCACTTTTAAATAACTTTGGATATTTTTATTTACATTGGGGTATAAGTACGCAACATGGGTAAAAATACGCGTGCGAACTTTTGACCTCGCACTCTTACCCCAATCAGCATAAATATTAAATTATTGGTCACAATACACATGTTAATACATTTTAGAGAATAATGATACACTTGTATAGATACTACGATAATCGAACAATATAAATGTAATAAACTTACTGTCTTAAATCAATGCATGTAACTTCAACACACTTTTCCCCGGCACAAATATTCAAGGATTTTTTTGCAATTAACGTATTCGGCAACCTGTGGCGACAAGTACATATTTTGCGCTGGCGCGACACGTGGCTCCGAAACGGCTAGTCGTGCGTCATTAAGTTCCGCGAACACAGACCTCAGTCCCACCACCTCTGTCGGAGATCGGGCTAGTGCGAACTTTTACCCGCCGCGAGCTCTTACCCCGAATGACTCTAATCCAAAAAAAAGTTATTTAAAAAAATCAAAAAACCCGACTGCGGTAAAAAACTTAAGTTAAAAGAAACTGAAAAGCTAAAAACAAGCCCATTTTAAATTAAATAAAAGTTGGAAGCAGGCGGGACCCACACCATTTTTATTATATTTTCAAATTCAAATGGGTCCCGCCTGCTTCCAACTTTTATTTAATTTAAAATGGGCTTGTTTTTAGCTTTTCAGTTTCTTTTAACTTAAGTTTTTTACCGCAGTCGGGTTTTTTGATTTTTTTAAATAACTTTTTTATTTCTAGCTTTTTAGTTTACAAAGAAAGATTTCGCAGACGATTTAGTTTGTTAGGTGTTTTTTTGCGATTTGTCACTTCGAATTGCTTTTAAGTATATATGTTGTATATATTTTTGTAATCACCTTTTAAAACCCTTTATTTTGATACCCCACTCGATAGGTTTAGAAAAAAAAAATATATATTTAATACGGCGCACAGTGTTTTTTTTTGCCCTAAAATCGGACATGTTATTTTTTTTAAACATGGGCTTAGAGTATTCCACGACAAATGCCAGAGTAAAACTCCCGCGTGGATAACTTTTATAGTTTTTCATTTAGAGCTAACTGAATTTTTGATCCCGAAATTTGCAAAAATACAAAAAAAATGTATAACTTTGAATACTTACTAGATATGAGTGCCGCGCCGGCGCGCCGCCGTCGCCGTGAGTCCATGTCGACGCGCCGTCGCCGAGTGCAGCACGCGGCGCGCCGTCACGACGAGTTGCAACTTGCTTTCTCGCTCGCACGCGTGGCTCGACTGCATTAGTTCGCCTAGTCTCTTCGCAACACTCGTTGCTCACGCAGTCGAGTCGAATATTTTACCCAGTAAACGTGTATTGTTCAGCATTATACATATAGAGTTGATTAAAAAACTCTGTTTCTCTTCAACTCAAAATACTGAAATGATTATTTTTCAGTAAACGTGATCTCCAATTATTATTTAGAAGACTGTAAAATTGTAATTAACAAATAAGTTCCTTTATAACGTGTTTTTTGGTAAGACCGTATTGGTTTTCTTTATTTATTTTTAAGAAATTCCTCCCTGAAAAAAAAAACTAAGGCCCACGGCCGACCATGCCGCGCCGCCGCGACGCCGCCGCGACGCCGCCGCCGCTGTGGAAATTTTCAGTCCACGCCGCCGCCGTGGAATTGGCCATCGGCGCTCATATCTAATACTTACACACGAAACAAAAATTTCTTTTTTAGTTTGAAAGGCCTAAGGCTAGGCTAAATTACAAGCATTTTCTGGATGTCCTGCGACTTACTAGTGACGAATAAATCGCGATAAAGTGATTTTTGTTTTCATTTTTTTCTGGCTCCGGTTTTTGATTGGGGTAATTTTAATCAGCACAAATCAGTTGGTTACTTATATGCGCTAATAACAATAAAAAAACGAATTCCCTAATTCGTGACCGGAAGGAGAAAAACGACATTGAAAAAATCCCGGGTTCCCGGGATTTCTCCACATCAGTAAAGTGCCGGTTGTGGCACGATCCACAACATCATCATTTGCCGCTCGCTGACCAGCATGAGGGTTGGCGCCCTCATGCCCTCCTTGCAGTAAGTCTCCCGATCGGAGCTCGGGTAGACATCCCTCAGCAGGCCGGGTCAGGTCCTGCCGAGGCAATGTGGCAATATGGGTCTTTGACGGCTCCATAGCGCCTCACCCCCGTTTCCTCTGAGTAATATGTATACATGGTTAAAGATAAGTCGTTTTAATCCTCGTAAGGGGTCATTGTACTCATTATAACAAACAAATTTTACTATGGTACAAACATTGAAATCGCGAAAAAAAATCAGCTGTTCAGTACATTTATGTTCGCCTAACTCGTCAAAAACTGAACAATTGTTTTTTCTTTCGCGATTTCAGAGAGGTCCCATAGTAAAAGTTGTTCGTTATAATGAGTACAATGACCATTGAGGATTTACACGACTTAAATTTAAATATGTAGATGCGGGGTTTTGGCGCCTAATTATACCTAACTATATCTTACTATACTTAACTATATCTATCCTAACGAGGGTGGACCGCTTCCCGCATCACATATTACCCTTCACTGGGAAAAACAGCACAGCAGCATTGATTGTTGGAGCGCAGGTTCGAATCCATGAGGCGCTCACCACTGACTTTTCAAATTCATGTGCATATTATACCTAAACAAAATTCATCACTCTATAACATCGAAAGAAAACGTCGTGATTTTTCAATGGTGTGTTAAACCATGTCAGAGGACTTTGGGCGGTTTAAAATTTTGATAAATACTAGGTTGTTCATCAACCAAACAATACGATGATGATATAACTGGAAAAAAAATCCCGAGATCCCGGGATTTTTTCAAAGTCATTTTTCTCCTTCCGGCCACGGATTAGGGAATTCGTTTTTTTTATTGTTATTAGCGCATATAAATAACCAACCGATTTGTGCTGATTGAAATTACCCCAATCAAAAAACGGAGCCAGAAAAAAATGAAAACAAAAATCACTTAATCGCGATTTATTTGGCACTAGTAAGTCGTAGGACATCCAGAAAATGCTTGTAATTTAGCCTAGCCTTAGGCCTTTCAAACTAAAAAATAAATTTTTGTTTCGTGTGTAAGTATTCAAAGTTATATATATTTTTTTGTATTTTTGCAAATTCCGGGATCAAAATTTCAGTTAGCTCTAAATGAAAAACTATAAAAGTTATCCACGCGGGAGTTTTACTCTGGCATTTGTCGTGGAATACACTATGCCCTTTAAAAAAAAAAATAACATGTCCGATTTTAAGGCAAAAAAAAAAACACTGTGGGCGTCCAGTAGTCGCCATATTGAATTTTCACTAACTTCATGTCTTTAGTGACACTCGCCGGACTAAGAGGAATCGATTAACGTGTGAATCATAAAAATCGGCCCAGGCGTTTGGTCTGTATAGTGCTTCAAAGGAACATATAAACATACATACATAGGCTGATGAACACATTACCACTCCTTTGCGTCGCGCAGTCGGGTAAAAATAATACCTACTGTAGAACTAGGTTTTTTTTACTTATAAGTTGGTAAAGGAATGAGACACAGACAACTTGATTTGTCGTATTACGTACTAGATACTACTAAAGTTAGCTTAGTAACTAACTACATAGTATGCAGTAGCGGCCCTAGGGCGATCCAAGCGGTACCTACAACGGCACCGGGCGCCGACACGGGAGAGGCGCTGAAATTTCAGCGCATCGACGATCGGCTTTATAGTAAGTTACTATCATCAATGACTGGTGCCTGGTGGACTGTCCACCACTATAAAGCCGATCGTCCACAAGCAAGCAAGCAACTGCATAATTATGCATAAGTCATGGGAACATGGTACAGTCAACAAAGGAGATAAGTATACAGGAGCGTCGGATATAGTTGAAGTTTACTAAGAAACCGATGAATGCTCTCGAATAAAATTTAATTTTATTAATAGAAAACAAACAGCTCATTTATTAAATTAAATTTCAGTCCAGAACATCCATCGGTTTCTTAGTAAACTTCGACTATATCCGACGCTCCTGTATACTTATCTCCTTTGTTGATTTTACATAGAGGGGCGCCACGTTAGCATTTTGTACCACTTAAGAAAAATTGTAGGTCGCCGCTGATAGTAAGTATGAATGAAGTAAAACGACGAGACACGCATGTGGTTTAATTTTAATAAAACGGTAAAGTGCGAGTTTTTAGCAAAATATGCCCCTACAATATAGGCAGGTAATACTATTGGTGTATTTATTTTCATCACCACTGCTTTCCAAACGGTGAAGTCGTCGTAAGGAAACCGGCATGTCCTAGAACTAAAAAATTCAAAGACATGTGACTTTCAACAACCCGCACTGGGCCCGCGTGGCCCACTCCCTCTCACAGGGACAGTTTATAAAGTTCTAATTACTGGGCAAGCTGCCCAGCAATTAGAACTTTTTATGTAGGCTGATTATATGCTATGTTGATGCTGCTAACTATCGAAAAGCTATCTGCTATACAGGAAAGGCATGAGGACATGGTGACCAAATTATACTACTTACATAATTAATTGGCTTCCAATAGAAAATCTGGTGCCCTGTTCAATTTAATTGTCAACTCAGTGTCATATTCACACTTGACTTAAAGTCCTCATTGTCAGTGGACAAAATCACTTTTGCCTTTTTTACCCGACTGCGTCAGAAGGAGGGTTATGTTTTTTTACCCGACTGTGTCAGAAGGAGGGTTATGTTTTTCGAGTGTATGTATGTATATTTCTTTGGCACGCTCTGTTGCCTAAACGGCTTGATAGATTTCAGACCTCAAAACCTATCGAGTGGGGTATCAAGGGTAATAAGGGGTTTTAAAAGGTGATTACAAAAATATGTATATAGGGTAATAAGGGGTTTTAAAAGGTGATTACAAAAATATGTATATAGGTACAACTTATATGGATAAAAGCAATTCGAAAAAAACACGAACGAAGAACTAAATCGTCTGCGAAATCTTTCACATTTGTAAACTACTAAAAAACTGGAAATAAAAAAAAGTAATTTAAAAAAATAAAAAACCCGACTGCGGTAAAAAACTTAAGTTACTACCGCAGTCTGGTTTTTTATTTTTTTAAATTACTTTACTAGTTTTTATTTACTACATAATCTATTACATATAATAAATCTGTAGAAGGGTCAATTCTGTACATTGAAAATATTGAAAAAATAAATAGCGGGGGGTGTTGCTGGATCGATACCAAACCCAAATATGTGATTAAAAAAATTTTTGTCTGTCTGTCTGTCTGTCTGTCTGTCTGTCTGTATATGCAGGCATCACGAGAAAACTAACGGTTCGATTTCGATGAAACTTGGTATAATTATACCTTATTATCCTGGGCATAAAATAGGATACTTTTTATCCTGGAAAAATACGTAGAAAAAAAATCTTATTTTTCGGTTTTATTCATAGACGTTGTTCTGTAGAACTGCGAACACACATTGCATTACCCTTAGTGGATAATTTTCCATTTCAATTTAAGAGAATACAGTTTCCTGTAGCTTTGTGTTACGCCATGACAATAAATAAGGCTCAAGGTCAGACCCTAGGAGTTGCTGGCGTAGATCTTACCGCGAGTTGTTTTTCACACGGGCAACTTTACGTAGCTCTTTCCCATGTGAGCAGTCCAAGAAATCTTCATGTTCATATTCCGGACGAGCTCACTAACAATGTTGTGTATGCTGAAGCTCTCAATTAACTTTCTGTCGCATTGTCACGATCACTTTTTTATTATTGCAAACTTTTCGTCATTGTCAGTAATTTACTGCTACATGCTACTTACCGAGGTCGGAATTACTATGAAAAAAATACTTACTACAGAACGCGAGCTCAACAGCAGTAGCTCAATAGAGGGATCTCCTTAATTATTATAGGCTTAGCCGTATTTGGGTCCAATAGATATTTATAAGATGTCATTGTCAGAGTTACTCAAAATGGAGAAATAAATCATCCACGCGAAGACCGACATCCGCGCGGACGGAGTCGCGGGCGGAAGCTAGTAAAGAATAACGTATCAGGGTTTTTCGATAATCTACCCCTAACAGGGTGAAGCGGTGTAGTCTATTTCACAGGGGAGTATTTTATTACTTGGCTTGATTAACTGGAAAATTGGTATAAATAATCCTTAAGTCATAGTCATAGAAACATCCCCGACGATTTTTCAAAATTCCATCCCTATGGGGATAAAAAGAGGGGATACACTTTATATGAAAAATCTTATTTATTTGGTTTATTAACTTTACAGACTTCCAAAAATAAACACTACAAAGTGAAACATAACTTTAATTTCGGAAGTCGGTGTCTTTGGATCTGTATTTTAGTTTTTTGCCACTGACTTCCGAAATTAAAGTTATTTTTCACTTTGTAGTGTTTTTTCTTAAGTCGGTTTTTTATTTTGTTTTTTTTTTTTATATCTTCATTTTGTAGTGGGTCTGTTTATAACTTATCTAAGTTACAATAGCCAACTTGCTCATCGCCTTTACCAAAATATTGCTTTTCCCGATGCAGGGACATTAATTGTTGAGGAGTTCTCCTGGTATTTCACCATCAGCAGCATTTTACCATTCGCATTGTGACGAGCATAAATTGCTTGGCAACCATATTAAAGTAATCGAATCGCAACCCGTGAAATACTTATTATTGAGTAGTTCCGGTGGCCATCTGTGGTCTTCATCATCAGTTCCACTTCCTTAAATGGTGTTTTTCGAGAGTAAATGCACGAGTTACTATAAAAAATACCCAAATCGCTATAGGTGTGCCTATAATATTTGAAGAGTTCCTTCGATTTCTCCAGGATCCCATCATCAGATCCTGACCTGATGACAATGGACCACCTGGAAAGTATACCCTTTCAAACAAAAAGATATTTTTTCAAATCGGTCCAGCCGTCTTCGAGCAATCGGGAATATACATAAAAAAAGGTTCCGACGAACTGAGAACGTCCTCCTTTTTTTGAAGTCGGTTAAACATAAAAAGTGTGTTTTAGGGTTTTTCAAAAATCGACTCCTACCAAGGTGGAAAAGGGTAATAAAGTTTAAGGGTTGGATTTTACTGCTTGCTTCCATTAACTCGAAAATGGGTATGGGTCTTTGAGTCAAGTTATGAACACAACCCAAACGAAATTTCAAAATTCCACCCCTGTGGGGGTGAAAAGGATATCAGTTTATTTGAAAAATACAAAAACCCTTTGATCTATAAACTTAAAAATTGGCCCGAATACTTATTTATCTAAATAAATGATAAGATCATAAACATACATTTTCGAAATTTTTAGAGGAAAGTCCGAATTTCACGCGGACGAAGTCGCGGGCAGAAGCTAGTAGTTACTAAAAATACTTAGTTCCGAAAAAATGGTCGGGTTCACAACTTTTAAATTTATGTTATGCCAACCACAACTCTGATAGAAGCAACTTCCTTGAGCAAGCATGATCATATTGCTCATGGCTCATACCTTCTCTGTACGAGAAGAGGTTTTGGTCCTGTAGCCTGTAATGGGCCAATAATAGCCTGGTGGGTATATCTATCTATCCATAACATTCTGTATATCAGAAGAGTCTGTTTGTTTAATTGGACGCGCTAAGTATTCTAAGGTACTACTTACCTGTCGGATGAAAAATTCTTTTTTCCTTTGATAGCACAATAAATTCATGAGGAAGGCTCCATCATCATCTGCCTAGTCTTTTCCAAAGTACATTGGGGTCGGCTACCCGTCTAACCGGATGTAGCTGAATACCAGAATTTTACATGGAGTGATTGATTGGCTATCTAACCTCCAAAACCCAGTTAGTGGGTAATATGATACCCCTTGATAAGACTGGTTGCCAGACTTTCGGGCTTCTGATTACCCATAACGACTGTTCAAAATCCACGAATGACAGCCGGGACTAACGGTTTAACGTGCAGCTCTCCGAGCCACGGAAGGATCTCGGTATGTAAAGATGGTCACCAATCCACAGACCAACCGCGGCAAGCGTAGCTTAACCTGATCGACCGACCTGTGCAGCTGTTATTATTTAGCCACGGTCCCCTTCTTGAGGAAGGCTATAGGCTATTTAACATCACCCTACGACCCATAGGAGCCGAGCAAAAATAAGAATAGTCAGAAAGAACGCTAAGCGAAAACAAAGTAATAGCGCGGGCCTATCGTGATGTTCGATGTGGCAGTGGAGATGTGTGCAGCCAACTCTGGGCTCTCCCTCCTCAACAGAGGAAACGTCCAGACATGCGTTCGGCGGCAGGGTGGCTCGATAGTGGACGTCACTTTTGCCACCCCTGCGGGAGGCGGCGGCGGAGGCGGCGTTTATCCAGGACTGGCTTTCGCCGCCTTCCGCTGGCCTGGACGTGGACACCGTGGTGAAGAGGTGGCCCCTCCTGTCACGGAGTCGGAACTCAGCGCGGCGATTGTGCACATCCGCGCCAAGAAGACGGCTCCGGGCCCAGACGGTGTCCCAGCGAGGGTGGTGGCGATTGCCGCCACTCAAATGGAGGAGCGGTTTTGGGACCTCTTTAGCGCATGTCTTCCGTCTGGGAGGTTCCCGAAACCGTGGAAGGAGGGGCAGTTGTGCCTCCTTCGCAAGGAGGGCCGCCCTGCAGACTCGCCCTCGGCATACCGACCCATCGTCCTGCTCGATGAGGTCGGCAAAATGTTTGAGGGGATAATCGCTGCTTGCCTAAAGGGCCACCTGCGGAATGTGGGGCCGGACTTGTCGGACGCTCAGTTCGGTTTTCGGGCCAGATATTATCTGGGCCTTGTACTCGACAGCAGGTGGCGTTTCGGCCCGCATTTTAGCGGGCTATCGACGCGCCTGCTGAAGACTGCGGACGCCCTCTCGTGGCTGCTCCCCAACTTGAGGGGGCCCAGCGCGCGATGACGGCAACTCTACGCGGCAACTCAACTCTCATCTTGAGGAGTATGGCCCTTTACGGGGCCCCTATTTGGGAGGACTCCCTCCGCAAGAAGGGAGAACGCCGCCGCATTGCGGGCCCCCCAACGGGCCATAGCCCAGCGGGTGGCGAGGGCTTACCGCACGGTCGGCGTCTCAGCGGCTTATGCTCTGGCCGGCACCCCGCCTTGGGAACTCGAGGCTTGGGTGCTCTCCAGAGTATATGAATGGACGGCGGGGCGGAGGGCGAGAGGAGAACGCCCAGCCCCGGAAGAGCGGGAAGCCGTCCGGCGGGAGGCGAAGGACGCCATAGTAGTCCACTGGACGCGAGACCTCGCCGCCGCAGTCTTCGGCCGCCGAACCCTCGACGCGATTGGGCCGGTCCTGCGAGACTGGCTCGAGCAGGTGCTGTCCGGACACGGTTACTTCGGATCGTACCTGCACCGTATCTGGCGGGAGGAGACGCCGTCGTGTCACGACTGTGGCACGGCGGAGGACACGGCGCAGCACACTCTCGAGGTGTGCCCGTCGTGGTCCGAGCCGCGCCGCAGTCTCACCGCGGCGATCGGAACGGACCTCTCGCTCCCCGGCTTGGTCAACGCCAAGAACACGTCATGTCCCAGAAGGAGGCGGCGGAGCGCGCGCGGGAGGAAGACCCTCTCGCGGCGCCGCTCCGAAGGCGGAGGAGTGGTCGAAGAAGACGTCAGTATGACAGTCATCTCCGACTCCTCCCAGGTGGAAGCCAGCAGGCAACGGGTGCTGGGGCACCCTCGCCTGTATTTCACAGGCTTCCACCAGTACCGGACGGGAATGGTCAGGTGTTCCCGGCCATTCCCGTAGCCCCCCAGCCGGGGGGACATGTGGGGCCCGCCAGGGGGGGTTGTGGACGCAAAGGCTGAGCCGGATTCCCATGACCCCCCTATCAAGGCGATGAGGGAACACCGCTGAGTTTTAGTGGGTATACTGCCACTCTGGCAGGGAGTCCCACATACTCCGTCTCGTCCCCCGACGAGCGGAGATGCGTAATGTCATTTCTCAGAGACAACAAAAAAAAAAGGGATAACAACTGCAACTTTTGTGTCACTATCGCACATCATTTTGTGTCACTATTGCGTCGGGCTTCACCCACATAGTGATTTAAAAATAGTATATCGTTTATGGTATGACACGTAAGAAATCGTTAGGTTAAATTAGAAAAATAATACTGGCCGAAAATAATCGAGCTGAAAGAATAGTCACAACAGACATTTGAAATAAATGTCATTCTTTAAAATGCAAGCAAATCGGAAGAACCTGATAATAAACTTTCAATTACATTAATACCTTCAATAATAACAAGGACTGTTTCTAGAACACGTTACGAACTTAACAATACAAGATGTCGGGCACACCGTCAGAGTTAGCTACCAGCGAAGTGCCTGTGTCCGAAGGCCTGTCTGTGGTGCCGGATACCGAGGCCGAAGGTATGATAGCAACCTTAGATTTAAAAATGTCCAGATGGATAGTAGGCCACTGAGAATTGAAGCCAAAAACACGGGGGACAAATGTCCCGCGTCGTACGATCCATTCGACATTTTTTAATCTAAGATAGCAACATTCTCTTGCATAAAATATCAATGGAAAATGGGATGTATTTAATAGCACTTTAAATTTGATGAAAACGGCTATTAAAATTGTATATCAGGACTTTAAAATAATAATACATCTATAATTTAATATCTAAATAATATAAAAGAAAGTCGTGTTAGTTACACTATTTACAACTCAAGAACGGCTGAACCGATTTGGCTGAAAATTGGTGGGGTACCTCCCCACCAAGTTTAGCTTAGAACCAAGAGACGGGCATAGGGCTTTTTATCTTTTTTTTTTACTTATAGGAGTAGGGTAGGAGGGCGCGTTCACTGCGGCGGCGAGCCGCCCACTACCTGAACGCGCCCCAGAAGGTGGTAGCCATAAGGGCTATCCGGGGCTACCGCACGATCTCTGGCGAGGCGGCAAGCCTCCTTGCCGGACTGCCGCCATGGGATCTGGAGGCGATAGTCCTCGCGCGCCTGTATGAGTGGCGCGCGGAGGCACTACGCCGGGGGGAGGATCCGCTTCCGCGGCAAATCGCTGCGGAGCGGACGGATCTCCGGCGCGATCTCATGGCGGCATGGAAAGAGCGACTGTCGCAACCCAGCGCAGGGCACGCCGCGATAGCGGCGATAAGACCCCTCTTTGAGGAGTGGCTAGAGAGGCGCCACGGCGCCCTCACCTTTCGCCTGACGCAGGTCCTCACCGGACACGGAAGTTTCGGGAGGTTCCTGCACATCATCAGGCGGGAGGAAACGCCCGGGTGTCACCATTGCCAGGATCGCCCAGAGGACACGGTGGAGCACACGGTGGAGGTCTGCCCCGCTTGGGCGGAGCACCGCCGTGTCCTCGTAGAGGCGATTGGCAGCGACGGCGACCTCTCGCGTCCGGCCCTGGTGCAAGCCATGGTCCGGGGCGAGAGGGAGTGGGAGGCAGTCACCTCCTTCTGCGAAGCAGTCATGCTAGCGAAGGAGGTGGCGGAACGGCTCAGGGAGAGAGCCTCCCGTCCCAGCCGCCGCGGGAGACGCTCCGGGCGTCGGGAACCGCGTGACGACTCCCGGCCACCGTAGGCGCGGGCCTGCGGGCGGAGAGTAATGGGTAGCTCACCGCCCGATCAGGACCAGGCCCGTGCCGGACGGCGCGTACGTGTTCCACGCGCGCCTCAAAGAGATGTCAGCATCGAGGAGGGGCCCCCTTAGGGCCGAAGCCTGCCGGGTCAGCGGGATTGTCCGAAAGGGTTACCGCTGGCCCGGAACATAAAGGGCTAAGGAAGGAACACGGGTGGGTTTTAGTCAGTAAGAGTCTGACACTCCCTTCCGCTCCACCCAGAGCGGGAGGAGTCATTTGATGATTTCCCATCCACAAAAAAAAAAAAAAAAAATGAGTAGGGTAGGAGTAATGTAGGAGTAATGTAGGAGTACGGTAAGGAGTAGGGTAGGAGTAGGTTAGAAGTAGGGTAGGAGTAGGGTAGGAGTAGGGTAGGAGTAGTGTAGGAGTAGGGTGGGAGTAGGGAAGGAGTAGGGTAGGAGTAGTGTAGGAGTAGGGTTGGAGTAGGCTAGGGGTAGGGTAGGGTAAGGGGTCAGATACCACTCGAACGAAGTAGCACCGGGCAGCTAGAAATAATTTATATGGCAAAACGTTTGCCGGGTCAGCTATTAGCAGTTATCAATAAATATCGGCCTGGCGTCTAAGTGGCGCCACCTGCTGTCTCAGCTTTGCGTAAGATTCCCTATTGAAGATGCACGTGAACATTGTTTCTAGGTACGTACATACTTGAAGGCGGCTTACGAAAACAAGAAATGAATATATTTTTTTAGTCTTACACTGTGGACCTCATTGTATTTTGATTAAATTATTTGTATTATTATTGAACAGTGGAAACCGGAGCACCGGCGGGATCATTCCCGCCGTACCCGCCGTACGCTACAGAGCCTGCACCACCATCGGTTGCCGAGGCCATTATCGCAGGACGTGGTCTGCGGCTGCAGCACAAGTCCAAGCCGCGAAAATCCTTACGACCTCTTCCTAAGCCAGCCAAACCCAGGTAAGGAAACCTACCTTTCTTAAGGCAGGATATTCACTATCGACGTAAAACCATTAGAAAGTCATTGCAATGTAACTCAAATCTCGGTAAGATATGGTATACTTAGATTAGAATGATGACAGTTTTTATCAAACTCACGGCAATCGTACTTTATTAGCGTGATTAGCTAAGAAATTGAATTGGTCTCGAAGTAAGGTAACTATCATTGAGTGGTCATAGTAAATTAGAGCCAAGATAAGAGTTACAGTACAATGACTTGCTGGTTTTAGGGGAGGTAAGCCTAAAACGGGTAGCCCGCCTTAAACGGGTATGCTTTTTAAATTGCGCACCGTTATTGCTAATTAGAATGTGTGCGTGCAGTGCGCGAACCCTGCCGCTCGCCAATCACAGGGAGTCGGCGCGCTTCTCTGGCGGACACGAGTTCACGGTAAGATAAGAAAGAAGTTTTTTGCTATTTCCACTAAAAAAAATTGAGTTACATTACTTTTGAATACTCGAAAATGGTTTACAATATGTTCTCACTAGTTTTGTGTTATTATTTTGCAATAAATAGACGTTTTATTTGTGTAATAGGTTGGCGTTTATTATTTAGGTTTTAAGGATATGAGTCGATTGAAAAAAATACATGCTTGTGGGCAAAAAGGGTAGGGGTAAAGCGGGTGCCCGTTTTGCCCATACCCGATTTGCCTTGTATAATTTCATTGACTGCTTATTAGTTCTTTTATTTTTGCAGATGGTTAATAAATGCAAAAGAAATACTGCAAATGCATCGTGGGATGAGGGAGTTATGAAGCTTGCGATAGAAGAAGCTCTCAAAACTTCCGTCAATGGTGCAGCAAAAAAATATTGCATCAACTTTTCGACTTTACAGATACGTGTAAAGAAAGGATGTCAAAAAAAATCTAGGAAGATTCACAACAGTTTTTACAGCAGCTCAAGAATTAGAGCTAGTTGAGTATCTATTTCATATGGATTATCTGTTTACGTTGCCAACTCATTACGTTGTCTACAAAGTGCCGTAACCATTCCAAGAATATTGGTCCATTGATCCAACCATTATCACTGCAAGTAGCTGATGATCCTGGTGGAGCTCCATCTGAGTTATGATTGTTAAGAAACAGTTTTAGTCATTGATTGACGTTGACCTAAT
The DNA here is from genome assembly GCA_916614155.1 of Mesoligia furuncula. Taxonomy (NCBI): domain Eukaryota; kingdom Metazoa; phylum Arthropoda; class Insecta; order Lepidoptera; family Noctuidae; genus Mesoligia; species Mesoligia furuncula. The sequence continues at coordinate 9,476,165 of OU744794.1, forward strand.
GTAATTCAGCCCCTACCCGCTTTGCCCAAAAGCCCTACCTGCTTTAGGCCCCCCCTACGGGCAAAACGGGTAATTCGAATGGTAAAGATTTTTGTTATTTTTTTATTCTTAATGTACAAAACTACTAAATATGTCATTTATTTTATAGTCCTTGATAACTAAACATTTCAAAATGTACAAATAAATGTTCAATTTGTATCTATAAACTGTTTTTATTTATCATCAACCTTAGCTTACCCGTTTTGGGCTACTCTCCCCTACGTCATTCAAATTTGACGGTGAATGCTGACACAACATGTGCTATGTTACTAACTGTCCTGGAACTGTTGGCAGTTAGATATGTGATTGCAATATACCTAACGCAGAACGCTGTACCTATTATGAACGCTGTACCTATTATGAAGGCGCTGCTGCCTGTCTCCATGATAATTCGACACGACTGACAAGCTTGAACGGATAACCAAACACTCCTAGAGGCGTTCCGTCGGGGTGTAATATAGTAGACAAGCCTCAGCCCGCGACTTCGTCCGCCTGAAATTTCACCCTCCCCCATTCATTCACCCTCTTAGGGGTGGAATTTCACAAAGAACACACCCTGCAGATTTCATGTCTCTAGGACTAGCGGTTTAGGCTGTGCGATAGGAGTATATGTCTTCTGTGGCGTTGATATATCAGTCAGTAAAGACTTAGAATTTTATATATGTATACTTATAGGTAGATGAAAATTGAATAATGTTATGCAATTTTCTGCCCTATTTTGCGCAAACCGTTGACCTGGGGGCCTAAAGAGGCCACTTTGGCAGAATCATAATAAAAGGATAATATCAAGAATCATAGTGGACACTTAGCTGTTAAGTTAATCATCGCCATCATCATCATCATCATCATTCAGTCGAAAGACGTCTACTGCTGGACATAGGCCTCCCCCAAGCATTCTTGGGGGGGATTTGCCATAATCGCCACGCTTGGCAGGCGGGTTGGCGATCGCAGTATGGTATGGTGGTGGAATGCATACAGAACGCTGCTACCCGTTCGGTACGACCCTTAGTCGCCTTTTACGACACCCACGGGAAGAATGGGGTGGTTAATCATATCAAATCCTATTGGTGAAGGATTTTTCAGTAATTTTTTTTTGTCTGTGCTAAAATACCAATCAATCCAATCCAAATCCAATCTCAATATCTTTGATTATACCTACGTAGTGCAGGGAAAAAAAGATAAACACTGACTGTCTTTGCCATATTATAATTCATAATGTTGTCCTTTTATAATTCTGCCAAAGAGGCCTTTTTAGGCCCTCTGCCCTGCACATCACCCGCCATGCACTTGTTGAAGGTAACTTGCTTCTCAATGGGGTGCTTACTCGTATTTCAGGAGCCCCAAAGCGACCGATGTGAAGATGTCACTCCAAGCCATGCGGGCGCATGCACGGTGCCTGCGCAAGCATGGCGCCATCTTGACCGACCGACTCGAGCGCATATCCAAGCCGCGTCGGCGCACTATCATATACTTGTGGCGGGATAATGCTAAAAACCTGCCTCCTTATACGGTCAGTGCCAAATATTTAAAGAAAAGAAACGGAAACGGAATGCGTTATTGTATTGCACGCGCAGATCGCTGCATGTCCGCTGTGTATAGTTAACCCACAGGCTGCAAGTGTAAAAGGAATGACAGTACGCTTTAAAAAGCGCAACTTTGACAGTCCCTGTGCACCGTGAAAACCTGCGGGCCAACATGTTGCATCGGATAGACAGCGCTCTGCGCTCCCTTTCCATATCTACACTATCCTTAAGGTCCTCAGTGACCCAGTGGCCCAAATATTTAAATTGCTCGACTTTGTTAAGAGCTGTACCACATAAGGTGAAATTCGGAACGAATGTGTATCGCTTGCTGTCCGACCTGAAAATCATTATTTCACTCTTTCTCGTGTTATATTTGAGCCCATGAGTCACCGCATAGGACTCACAAATTTTCAGGAGCCTTCGTAAGGCACTAATCGAAGGGCTCAGCAGCACCATATTGTCTGCGTAGCTGATGTTATTCACACACACTCCATCTATATGACACCCGATGCCGGTGCTGCTGAGCTCATCGATCAGTCGGTTGACGTACAGGCTGAAGAGCGTGGGAGAGGTCACCCCCCCCCCCTGCCTGCTTATGGGTTGTCGAAAAACAAGAGCTTGAAAGTTTATATGAAATGCCATACGTCGTAAACGCTCTTAAGCAATATCTTGAACCATTGATTCGTAGAACAGGGAAGGTGTACAGGATACAGTGTAGTGTGTGTGTAGTGGACACAGTGTATAGTGAACAATATATAGTGGCAATCTTTTTTCGGTTTGTGCTACACTCGTGAGTCCTTGTGAAATATTCAAATTCAGCCAAGCAAGAATTCTTCACTCATTTTGAGTGAACTGCGAGAATGTGGCGTTATTAATACTTCTTAACTCCTAATTTTTCTTTTCTGTTTAGATTTCTCGTTTGAGATCCATGTTGGATGCAGATGAACCATTTAAGCCAGATCAGGCTTATGAATATTTTGTTAACTTGAAAAAGACTGAGAAGAAAGCTGCTGCGTAAGTTATCAGCCTTTTTAGGGTTTTGTAGCCAAACGGCAAAAAATAAAACTTTACTTCGTCATGTCCGTCAGTGTGCCGTTAGTGTGCCGGATGAGGTACTGCCATTTTTGCCATTTTCCCCGGAGACTATTTCTCTTTCCACCTCTCTCTGTCTAGAGCTGCCAAGGACCAATCTTTATCAAAGGAGTCCAGCTCATCCCGCCATCTCCGTCTGGGCCTGGCGCGATGTCGTTGTGGGACCCACTGGGTCGTAAGTTTAGCCTATTATCGGAGACTATTTATTGTCACTTTAACGATGAATATTGAAAAGAAGCTGTATTCGGTACACCGCTAAATAATGGTGTAGATGAATTACGAAAAAGCTATTGGGGGTGGCACTCCCCACCATACATCCCATACAAAATGAAAAATAGAATTCAATGCACATAAGCGTGCGGGGTATCGTAGGATCCCATAATTAAACAGATGGTGATGTTTCAAAGTGACTTTTTTATTTACCGAAGTCGAACATCCGCACAAAGGCTTTGTTTAGGTTTTTTTTTTTAATTTCAATAACGTTTCGGAAAGATTGTTCCAAATGAATATGCATTCGGCCATAACCTTAATCCACCACTGCTGTTTCGGCCCTAAATTAACTTATTTCCTTTCCAGTTAATGGAAGCACACTCTCCTTTTAGACAAAATGGACCAAATTATCAGGCATACATTAACTTCGATTTTAAATGTGGCCATGGACGACCGAGCTTGGGGACAACCTACTCTTCCCATTCGTATAGCGTCTCCTTCTTCATTTCCTTTCCTTCGTATGGTGTCTCCTCGGCGTCCGCAAAATTGCTACTATTAGTTGACCGGCTTTCATATCCTCGGTCCATGGCACTGATAAATAATCAGAAAAACCCTAGCCCCCTCGCTGATTAATTCTGACTACCTTGCGACAGCGTTTTAAGAGGAATATTTCGACGCAAAATTTTAGTTTTTTTATAGTTTTAGTTAGATTAGGTTATTATATTTTTATTTTAATAATTTCTAGTTTAAATAAATTATTTTGAATTATTATTTAACTTTACTGTTTTTAATAGGTTTTGCTATAATTACAAAGTAGGTAATACAAACTTATTTCCTGCGGTCGATAAAATCAGTACTAAGCGTGCTTAAATATTCATCCTAACTACGGAACCTGAACCGGAACCCTTCACTGTGCGCGGTTCGACACGCACTTGGCCGGTGTTTTCTTTTACCAAAGCCAAAGTTTATGTGATCGTATGTTTTTGACTCAGTATAAGTTTCACTTATAAAGCCAAACCAAACGAAATAGGCATTGCTTGTACAACCCTAATTTCTTATAGAACTGCAGGCGTCCGGGCAATAAAGAAGGACATACTTGCTATGTGCGGCGAAAAAAAATTCGCGTGGGCACGAAATGCTACTGTTGCTTTTGCTAGAGGCATCCAGCAACGTTTATCTAGGCCTGGACGCTACGCGCTCGCTGACGGGTAAGTTTCAGTCTGATTCACACAATTTACCTACTTGAGAACGCTGTAAGAACCTAGTAATTATGTAAACTGGAAGGGAACTGTCTCCTGAGATACAGGCTAACAACCTAGTTCAGGAGGCAGTGCGCTTATGTAACTGTGTACCTACTTACTTTGTTTTCAATAAAGCATTATTATTATTATTATTATTATTTGTATAGGTACCCACCCACCCTTGTTTTATCAAACCCCGCATTATTTAACTAGAAGCACAACATTCTATGAAAAATAAGACTAAAATACTAATCATAGAGATTTGGAACCTTCTCAAGTGCGTAGCGCTACGCTTGGCTACGGCGTAGCTCGTGCTACGACTGTGCGTGCGACTCATTCTGAATGAATTTAAACATTTTTTTTGAAGTTTCAGGTCTACACACCTTTTTTTTTTTTTTTTTTCGGATGGGAAATCATCAAATGACTCCTCCCGCTCTGGGTGGAGCGGAAGGGAGTGTCAGACTCTTACTGACTAAAACCCACCCATGTTCCTTCCTTAGCCCTTTATGTTCCGGGCCAGCGGTAACCCTTTCGGACAATCCCGCTGACCAGGTCTACACACCTAGATTTTAACTGAATTCTTTCGGAGATTCTCAAGGCGCGCTCATAATTGCTAATTATATAATTACTAGCTTCCGCCCGCGGCTTCGATTCGATAAAAACTATCCTATGTCCTTCCCCGCGATGCAATCTATCTCTCTGCCAAATTTTATCGAAATCCTTTCAGTGGTTTAGGCATGAAAAGGTAACATACAGACAGACAGATAGTTATTTTCGATTTTTTAATATTAGTATGGAAGTATGGATAATACATTTAATTTTGTTAGGTACTTAGGTATTCACGTGTTTATTTTTGTTTCTTAGAATGCTACGATTGTCTGATATTATCTTGCACGATATGTGCGGCTATATGCGCATGAAAACACCGTCAAGGCGATGCACGAATCCCAAAGCGAAGTTCATGATGGAGATGTCGGACAAGGTACACTTTTGATAAAGAAGCGATTACAATGTAATTTATTTTGTGAATTTCGCGAAACATATTTTTATAAAAAGTGTAATTTTCTTGTGGACAGATTGCGGTTTGGATTGATGAAATTCTAACTGAATCCGATGACAGAATGCTTATGATGGACTTCGATGAAGACGAAGGTGAGTACAGTTAATTTTTTTAACGGAACTATTGTCAACATTTTATTTGGAGCCCGTGATATTTAACACAACGTGCAGAGGTAAGTTGTGGCGTTTGAAATTGTGACAATCGTTCATTGACGTGTTTGATCTTTTGAATATTAATTATGAAGTTTAAATAGCTCCGAGAAAAATGGTGATTGAACAAAAATCTCAAACGATACTGAACAATTGTTTACAAATTCAAATACTTAACTCTATTTATTATGTTTACTCAATTTTCTCGGAAGCTCACGAATTTCATGCAAGGCTTAAGGTACGTTACTGAAGTCGTTTCATTTTTTACGAGAAGAAGTGGAAAGGTTCTACAGCGAGGGCGGGAAGCCAGCTGGGGACAATCCTGCGCCCGCGCCTGGCTTGCCCACACCGGCGTCGACGACGGCCGCCACGCCACGGACACCTGCCGCGTCACTGTCAGGCTCCAAGACTGCCTCCTCTCCGGCCTCCTCGGTACCCGGCACACCTGCCACCACCCCTGGTGATGCAACACCTGAGAGTAACGCCACCGCAGCTCCTAAGCTTTAGGGTACTGATCTCAAAAGACATTAAAGTAAGTACCTATAATTTAATTTGCATCTGCGATAAATTAAAAACTCACCAAAGCCCTACTTCTATTATGGAGTAACGTGTTTGTTCACAGATGTTTTATTACAAGCTAGAGGAGGTGGTGCTGGTGATAGTGGTGCTGGTGATGATGGGGCTGATTCTGCTGGTAAGAAGGGCGCTGTAAGTATCTATCCTTGAACATTTAATTAACTTTATTGAAACTCAATAATTAATTCTTACTTATTAAAGCAAAATTATTTTAATAGGATACAATCATCAAGTCTGACTTTATCATAAACAAGGAAAGAAAGGAACCAATGGCGTTACAATATTTTAATAACAATTTAGAAACAGCTCTTGAAATAACTTATGTATATAGACCTGAACCGACTGCTCCAACTTGATGCTTGTGGTACAATTTAACTAATGAATCCAAAAGAATATGAAACGAAACTTTACAACACCGCAATCTAACAAATTTTAAATAAAAAAAGTAAAATTGTGATTCGATTATTTTTGTATTTTCCTATTCTATCTCTTACAATTGAACATGGCGGGATGAGGTAAATAATTTTGCAAAATTATTTTGCTTGAATCTTCATTTTCCACGTCTGATCAGTCCTACTGTTTTACTTTTCACTCAAAATCTATTCAAAAGTTTTGTCGCTAATTTGATTTGATCTAATCTCTCCGTTGTGTTCATTTGTGTCAGATGGAGAATGAAGATTTACGTTATTGTAATAATATGTTGTTGTTTTTGTAAAGTTAATACAGGTACTATGTTTTCAGGGTGGGCCTAGACGTGCTAAGAGAGCGGGTGAGTATGGACTCATAATAATATGTAGATACTTACTTCAAGTGACTGATTTTCTTGCACAACTAATTACACTTTTACCTTTTAGAGCGTCCCGCTTATTTAAAGTTTGACGGTAAGTCTATTATAATGTATAAATATTGAATAATATATTATAACAAATTATTTAATTTTAATGATTATGACGTACTTTTCACTATTAGGAAATATGAGGAAAGCTTTCGATATACTGACGGATGCGATGGAAGCAAAGGGCAATGAGAAATTATTATCGGTTGGAAAATTTGACCAAACATACCACGAGGGCTCTGATGAGTAAGATACTTATTCAAACAATTTCGCCTGAATTATAGGCTAGGAACTATGTTGGTTGCCGTAGGCGGCGACTGGTATATTGATTTCAACGTTTACTTTGTGTAATTTATTTCATCACCTCTGCTCTCAAAACGATAAAAGAAAAGATCGTAAAGAAAGGCATGTCGAAGACATGTGACATCCTCCAACCGCGCTGGGTCCTCGTGGTGGATTACGGCCCGCTCCCTCTCACAGAGAAGAGGCCTATGTACTAGCAGTGGGGACAACACAGCACGGAGACGCACACTGGTACTAGTCAGAATAACACGTTCAACATTTTCGTCTGTGGCTACCGCTGGTACCTATAGGTCCTTGTCTGGAGCTTTAATGTTGATCCGGTAGCTCTGAACTTTGCTACCCAAGACTTAATAAGGTTGATCGATGGTCTTTCACGCAATCGACGAATATCATAACGTTCACTAAATCGACGACGTGTTTCAGTAAGCGAAATCTACTTGAAACGTACGCCTCGATGGGAAAAGCGCGGTGCACTCCGCACCACTACTCTATGGCTGCAAAAAAATCCGCAGAGCTTACGCTTACAAAGACGCCCCCCGCGCCCCTGTGCATCTAACATGTGGCGTTCAGAAATTATGTTTGATCAAACTTTGAATCCTGCTACTGGACATTATCTATTATCTAATTAGTATATTATATTATCTAAACAGACTCGGAATGGAACACAATTAACTTATAAGGAGAATCACAGAACAAAATTATTCACAGGTTAAAAAATGCGACTGATCTGACAGCTACAGAATATAGTGCGACGGAAGGAGAAAAAATTTATAACAAACTTGAAGAGTTGACCAAAAACATCACTCCACCAGATATCGCCAAGGCCATGACAGGTTTTTAAAGAATTTTAAAGCAACCCCTCCCCCATTTTCTAACAATACTTAACTTACATCCAAGTTCAGACTTAAGTAACATAGACTTAAGTTAAGACCACTTACGGAGAGTTCAGCATCTTAAAAATACAAAGTCTCAAAATCAAAGTCAAATCATTTATTTGAAATAAAGGCACTTTTGAACGTTAAAAATTACAACAAAATTGAATTGATTCTAGTCGCCCATCCCAAAAGGTAGTTTTCGTATGGAGAAGAATGGGCAAGAAACTCCACCGTTACTCTTTTAAAATGTTTTACAAGGTTTTGTATAAATAATATAATTATATGTGAAGACGATGCACCTAGAATAAAATTAGTCTACCACAAAAAGTTTTGAATTCAGTCGTACCTAATGCCTTTGTCTCTCTAGTCTGATTGACTTTGATAATACAAGATAAGTACTTACCTATTTACACCTTTTCAGATATGCTCGAAATATGTACGAACTACTTGGCGCAAAATGCAGAATATAATAGTATGGATTTAACGTTATTGCATGTTTAAACAAACTGATAATACTTAGTTCTGGAATATATTAGAAGATTTTTAATTCACACCTATTTAAATAATAAGATCCCTTTTATTGTTTCTTGTGTCATTCTGCTTCAATATAATTAAGTTACTTTCCAGAGGAAAAAGGCCCTGCATTTAAATTGTTAGTCAAAGAACTGAAGAAAAACCCAAGCGATAAAATGTATGAAAAAGGTAAAATAAAAAGGACAAACGCTCAGGCGGCCAAAGAGTTAGTGTCAAATACTTTTTATTAGTAGGTACTGTAGTAAATATAGAACGCAAGCTGTTAACCAGCTCAGACCCCAAAAAGTCTAAATTCAGGTCTGGTTTCATACAAAAACTGCCAAACGTCAATTTTATTCCTCGAATAAAAATTATTTGGCGATGGAAAAATCAGCGCTTAATAAAAAAAAAAAAAATCAGCCCTAACAGTAGCACTGGCTTTCATTTTGAGAGTTCAACAACAGTCATTACGTTATTTACGTTGTTTAATTACGAGCAGATTTTTTTTCGAATATTTAAGGCAATGGATTAGCAATATCCTACTAAATTATTCAGATTGTGATTGATAGAGTGTTACGCAGTTACGGTGCGGGTGTCGTCGGCAAAGGAACTCGCGGTAGTCGATACGCCTTGAGCTAGAGTGCTCTCTGTTCTATTCGCGATAGGCACATACATTACGCGGCTAGACCAAAAAGTTTAATGATCATCAAATAAAAAGATTTTTACTTGTGCACTGTTATTATTATGCTATATGTAATTATTACAAGTAGGGTATGTACAGACGCCAGCACATTAAGCTACCCGAAACTGTCAAATTTTCCTAATAAACTTTGAACCTTATGTGTTAGCGATAAAGTTGAAAATCTATTAAAGAAATTTGACAGATTGTAGTAGCTTGATGTGCTGGCGTCTGTACATAATTCACATAGATATTATGTAATGTTCGATTAGTGTAATGTGAGATACTTAACTTTTTAGACTTGAAATGGCTAAAGGTCTGGAGGCCGATCATGATGAACCTAACTTAACACAAGCAATTACTTCAGCAATGAAAAGAATAATAACTAGAGTTACGCCGAAAAAATTGAAAAGTGAAATGGACGGTATAAGAGCAATCATCTATCTATCTATCTATCTTCTATCTATATCTATCTATCTATCTATACATATAATAAATCTGTAGAAGGGTCAATTCTGTACATTGAAAATATTGAAAAAATAAATAGCGGGGGGTGTTGCTGGATCGATACCAAACCCAAATATGTGATTAAAAAAATTTTTGTCTGTCTGTCTGTCTGTCTGTCTGTCTGTCTGTCTGTATATGCAGGCATCACGTGAAAACTAACGGTTCGATTTCGATGAAACTTGGTATAATTATACCTTATTATCCTGGGCATAAAATAGGATACTTTTTATCCTGAAAAAATACGTAGAAAAAAATATCTTATGTTTCGGTTTTATTCATAGACGTTGTTCTGTAGAACCGCGAACACACGTTACATTACCCGTAGTGGATAATTTTCCATTTCAATTTAAGAGAATACAGTTTCCTGTAGCTTTGTGTTACGCCATGACAATAAATAAGGCTCAAGGTCAGATCCTAGGAGTTGCTGGCGTAGATCTTACCGCGAGTTGTTTTTCACACGGGCAACTTTACGTAGCTCTTTCCCATGTGAGCAGTCCAAGAAATCTTCATGTTCATATTCCGGACGAGCTCACTAACAATGTTGTGTATGCTGAAGCTCTCAATTAACTTTCTGTCGCATTGTCACGATCACTTTTTTATTATTGCAAACTTTTCGTCATTGTCAGTAATTTACTGCTACATGCTACTTATCAAGGTCGGAATTACTATGAAAAAAATACTTACTACAGAACGCGAGCTCAACAGCAGTAGCTCAATAGAGGGATCTCCTTAATTATTATAGGCTTAGCCGTATTTGGGTCCAATAGATATTTATGAGATGTCATTGTCAGAGTTACTCAAAATGGAGAAATAAACCATCCACGCGAAGACCGACATCCGCGCGGACGGAGTCGCGGGCGGAAGCTAGTACATTAATAAATCTGTAGAAGGGTCAATTCTGTACATTGAAAATATTGAAAAAATAAATAGCGGGGGGTGTTGCTGGATCGATACCAAACCCAAATATGTGATTAAAAAAATTTTTGTCTGTCTGTCTGTCTGTATATGCAGGCATCACGTGAAAACTAACGGTTCGATTTCGATGAAACTTGGTATAATTATACCTTATTATCCTGGGCATAAAATGGGATACATTTTATCCTGGAAAAATACGTAGAAAAAAATATCTTATTTTTCAGTTTTATTCATAGATGTTGTTCTGTAGAACCGCGAACACACGTTGCATTACCCGCATTGGATAATTTTCCATTTCAATTTAAGAGAATACAGTTTCCTGTAGCTTTGTGTTACACCATGACAATAAATAAGGCTCAAGGTCAGACCCTAGGAGTTGCTGGCGAAGATCTTACCGCGAGTTGTTTTTCACACGGGCAACTTTACGTAGCTCTTTCCCGTGTGAGCAGTCCAAGAAATCTTCATGTTCATATTCCGGACGAGCTCACTAACAATGTTGTGTATGCTGAAGCTCTCAATTAACTTTCTGTCGCATTGTCACGATCACTTTTTTATTATTGCAAACTTTTCGTCACTGTCAGTAATTTACTGCTACATGCTACTTATCAAGGTCGGAATTACTATGAAAAAAATACTTTCTACAGAACGCGAGCTCAACAGCAGTAGCTCAATAGAGGGATCTCCTTAATTATTATAGGCTTAGCCGTATTTGGGTCCAATAGATATTTATAAGATGTCATTGTCAGAGTTACTCAAAATGGAGAAAAAAACCATCCACGCGAAGACCGACATCCGCGCGGACGGAGTCGCGGGCGGAAGCTAGTTGAAAATAAAATAATGCATCTAAGGTACAATGAATACCTACTTATTTATTAAAATTATTGTTTTTTCTAGAAACGGTGGATATTTCCTCAAAATATTTGTCTCAGAAAGCCGTGGATGACAGTAAGTACTATTTTAATTTGACATTTTTTATTTAAAAAAGGGGGAAGTCCCCATTTCTGCGAGATTTTTTGTTTCCTTTTCATTTAACAAAATAGTGGCTAATTTTGTTAAATCCAACCAAATCAGAAGCTAAAATTAAAATTCTTTATCTGCTTTACCCAAAACTTAATTATATTATTTTTGAAGTCGGTTTTTCCTTGTCTGTAAAGTGTATTAGGACAAAAAATTTGGTGTTAAAGGTAGGTAACAAGTTCACATTTCTATATTCCGTAGCAGCAGGAGCAGTTTTCGTAGTTCAAATTATACCTTAACGCGCGGATAACTATACATTTTATGAAACAAAATATGACTACTTACCTTGTAATGACTAAATTTCAGATGAACGTGGTCCAGCGTTTGATCTCCTGATAAAGGAACTACAACGCCATGGTCACAAACCCTTCAGTGAATTCCCTGCTCTCAGCACAAGAAATGCAGCCGCATACGTGTGTGTATTACTCATATTATATTCAGTACATCGTATCCCATGAGATTCACAGGAAACTAAGGCATACCTATTCGTCAAAGAAAGCTGAACGAAGGAAATATTGATCCAAATATAAGTGATCAAAGCTGCAGTTAATTGCACCCATAGATATATGAAAGAAGGAGATATGCCCGATAGTTGGAAATGCGCCACTACTACACGTAGTTCAGTAAAAGCAATAGATTCAAAGTCGCGCACACACTTGCAATTCATTAATCAGAACGTACTACACAATCAATTATAAACCTTAACTCATCAAACACAGCGTGCATTTACCATGCACCGTACAACTTACTCACACAGAAACATCTATCGCTATCGTTGTGCTGTGCAAAAGCCATTTATTTTACGCTAGTGATTGACTAAATCGGAAAGTTATAGATTCTTCCGTTCATTATTGTATTAGAAGAAAATGGTAAAAAACGATATGTCCAGAACATATTTAAAAAAAAAAAAAATACATTATTTTACATCTTCTCAAGGGTGTACCAACCGGATTTAAACGTCATCTTTCAGGTCGTCTATAAACCGGGCTAAAACGGTTGATAAATTGAAAAATTAACTACAATAGCAATATATTCCTTGGGCAATCGACATTGTTGTCGATAGCCTACGTTAGTGGATCTTCTCAACCACATCACTATCTCGCCGCAAGACACAGCGGCTGTACTATGCGATGCTCCGCAAAAATAAAGTATCGTTTTGTAATTTTTACATTGCTTGTCCAGTCACTTAGCGACATACTTAGGTAGTGGATAAGGAGCAATGTATTTGCTGCAAAAATTGTACAGCCGATGCGATATTTGAAAACAAAAATAACGTAGTAAAAGCAATAAATATTTTACGATTTGTTGTTTTTCATGATTTTAAAGACAAATACAGTAAAATACTTTTACTTATATATCGTAAGTGATGCCATGAGATACGAAGTTTTTATTTTGACTTTGGTTTTGACAGGAAACAACTGAACAACTCGGCATTTTTATATTTTATCACGATCACGGTCGAAATCGCACTAGTTCGCGGAGACGGCCATTTGCCTAGTTCAGGCCCATGTTGCTCATAGCGCGTGGACACAGACACGCACCCATGCCACTTCTCCTGTTTTTTACATTTTTATGATTGCACCCCACTGACCTCTATAATACAAGTACGCTGGACTAACGATACTCTACGAAATGACAGTTGTTTTTTGTGCCGATACAAAGCGCCCCGCTCGTAGCCCCAATGAACTAAAATTGACACGTTCTTTCAAATGGACGTTGATATGTTTACTTCGTCTCTGATGATTTAGGTCTAAATCGTGAAAAACTAGTTTATTTGTGTATTTTGTGTTTACTACGTGATATTTGGAACATTTTTATTATGAAAGCATGCGGATTTTGTAAAACTCGCTGCCAAAAAGACAGCGGATTAACCTTTCACAAGTAAGTGAATTTTACGACTATAAATGTTTCGATTGCTTATGTGAGCATTTTTATTACTATCTTATATTTAGAATAAATGTTTTCATTAATATCCCATCATATTTAAGTGTAATTAGGGCTCAGTTTTCACATTTAGTGAATACAATAATTTTAATAGGGTTATAAATTTTCCATGTCGATAATGTGTCGATAGTTTTCTTCAGACAGTTAATAATTTTAAATTTACGTCTTTCAAATAGAAATTTACTGTCGCCAGAAACTGCAATTTAATTACCTACCTAAAACAAATTAGCAAATACTAGTTTCTAATTTCAACAGATAAATCTATACTAATATTATAGGTAAATTCGAAAGTAACTCTGTCTGTCTGTCTGTCTGTATGTTACATTTTCACGCCTAAACCACTGAACGGATTTCAATATTTGGCAGAGTATAGTTTTTATCGACATATCTCGCGGGCGAAGCCGCGAGCGGAAGCATAGTATTATATGTAATGTGTACTTGTTTCCGAAGTAAAGACCTAACATCAAAATAAAATTTGTCATCTACAATGTACTGTATACTTTAGTCAGTTTTACTTTAATTAAATACTTAATTTCAGATTTCCCACCAAATCAACTAAGCAGGGCTCAAAAACATGAAAATGGAAAATTGGAGTCCTAAATCGAATTATCGTCTTTGTAGCAATTTCACTGCGGACTGTTTTGTTAAACACTCTACACTTACGCTCTTCTCCATACGAACACGGCCTTTTGGAAGACTAGAATCAATTCTATTTTATTGTATGTTTGACGTTCAAAAGTGTTTATTTCATTTGAAATAAATTATTTGACTTAGACTTTGTTATTTCTTGTGTTTTTTTCCATTAGTACGCAAGCAATAATGAAAATGGAATCCCTCTCCTTTCCGCTAGTAATGACTACATGGTAATGTTACAAGGTTCACTTTAGGCATTCAATTTGAGTGAATTTGATTGAATTTGTGTGGACGCTATTTGTTGCTTTTTGTTTCCTACATGGATCAATTCTTCCAAATTGAACGCCAAAAGTGACAACACAAACAACACAAAGTCACGAAGAATACAGCTGCCATTTGATTTACTAGATTAGAGCGAAATGGCAACATAGTTTTTAGTTCATATTGCGAACTAATGTGACCCCAGTTCAGATTGTAAAACTAGTGTAGTTGAGCCAGGAGATATTAGCTCAACCATAGTAGTTTTTAGGCTAAGTTCTAAGCCTATCCTCATATTTAAAGCTCACTGATCTGACCGTCATGCGCTATAACCTCACTAGGACAATAGTGTCCTACACTAGTTTATAGCGTGCGATCTGACCGCGCCCTAATGAATTTTCAGATAGGGGGCCGGCGAACTACGCATGCTAATGCGTAGTTCATACAAACGTAATACCAAAATCATTTGTAATTCAAACATATTCTTAAGGTAGTGTGTATTTATTCCGATTAGATTACAGAATATCTAGGTTCCCAAATATATATTTTGTATAAAGACGAGAGTGAATTTCAAACTATAAAAAACTTATTTTTCTCATAACTCGTCTTTAAATCAGTGTCCATTCAAAATATATATTTGGGAACCTAGATATTCTGTAATCCAATCGGAATAAATGCACACTAAATTAAAAATATGTTTGATTTACAAATTATTTCGGTATTACGTTTGTATGAACTACGCATGCTCCGCCGGCCCCTTAACTTTTGCAGAGCAATTACACTATTACTTAAAAATGAAGCATAAAAATAACTGGGAGTGATCCGATATTATTCTCTTAAGTAATAAATTACTCTCAGTGGTTATAACGGTCGATAAAATTCATAAAAGTATTTTTTTATCGTAGGATATATCTCATCTCTAATATTAGTTCTATGGTCCCTTCACATTGCTATCAGCGCCAAAATGGCGAAAATCAAATGGCTTCAATCTGTCATCCATAGTCTGCAGTCCAGCGTACTTGTATTATAGAGGTCAGTGTTGCACCCCATCAGAGCTGCTAAATATTTGGTACAACAGAACTTAAAGCAGACTTTGACGGTACAAGTTTTCTACAAAAAGGCTAAGTTATCTGTCAATGATGACTTCCCCCAAGACTTTTGAAGACTGATTTACACAGCTTGATTTCATTGCCTATGGCATACCATAAGTTGCAGTAAAAATAAAAGTTGAACCGTCCAAACAGTCTTCAGAGACGATTCATGTCATTTGTAGCTTCAATTTTATTGCATGCGACTGACAAGAAACTGACAGCGTTTAAATGGAAGCCCCATTTGGCTATAGCAGTCTTTTAGACTACCTTACCTAGTAATAAAATGTTAACTCTGTTTTTTTTTTAGGTTAAAGTCAGCGCTGTAAATGGGACTCTGTTTTTTTTTTTCAGGTTAAAGTCAGCGCCTGGTTTAGGGAGCTCCGAGCCTGATCCTAAGACCGCGGATGAGTTTAAAGTAGCGCTTCATAAAGCGGCAGACACGGCTACGCCTAAAGCATTGAAATCAGATATGGACGGTCCGTTACAATTTAATGCAGAGTGGCATCGACGCACACCTTGTAACCATGAATTCATTCTATGGCACAGCAATTTTTTTTTTAATAATGTTACGAGCTTCGGGTTCGTGACAATAAAAACCGCCGATTTATTAACCAAAAATTGACACTTTAATCAACAACACTAATTACAAAACACAATTGCACTACTGATCGCTTTAAGTCGCACTTGAAGATCGCTTCGGATGCATCGAATCTCTCGCATCGAAATTTCTAGAAGGGTCTTGACTACTAGTTCCGCTTCTCGATACTAGATGGCGCTAGTGGTAACTACTGTCACCATGTACCAGGCATTAATTGTGGCGCGCAACAATAACAATAACGACAAAAATTTTCAACGCAGGAATTTCAGAATCATATAAGTACTGAATCCACGGTAACTGGTTTTGCGTGGATGCCCCTGCCACCCTGTATACATATATTTTAATGATTTTCATGCAATCAATAGTTTTAGAGAAATTTTTTCTCGGCCGTCATGGCCTCCATCACCTAGACGTGATTGAACAGCAGAGAATTCAGTGCACAACAGATCGCGTTCATGTATTATACAGGGTTATTGGTAAAACATTAACAACCTCTTCAGAGGTCATTATACTCATCGTTATGAACAACTTTTACTATGGGACCAAACCTAAATTCGCGAAAAAAAAAAACAGCTGTTCCCTACATTTTGATTAGTTATACGAACATAAATGTAGGGAACAGCTGATTTTTTTTGGCGGTTTTAGTTTTGGTCCCATAGTAGAAGTTGTTCATAATGATGAGTACAATGATCTCTTAAGAGGTTGTTAAAGTTTTACCAATAACCCTGTATACCGAAGACCGCGTGCCCCTACAATAATAATTCAAATGATGATGTTAAACTATCTACACGAGTTCTAAACATTTTGCTTTCTTCCAGATGTCGTTGACCTTTGTGGCAATTACCTGTCCGCATTCATTCGTGACAGAGGTTGGTACTTTTAAATGTCTACTACAATATTTGTTGGCTTTGTTAAGGTATATCACCAACTTCTACGGCGGCGACTTCACCGCGATTCTCAACTTTCGTCAGAATGATTGCTTCGTGACGACATTCACCCCAATTGAGACCCTGTAACTGCCGCACTCAGAGACATCATTTAAAAATAATCAATCATTAACTATAATTTACCAGTATAACTTAGTATACACCTGACATTCGTAGATCTTTGTCAGTCGTTCGTCGGTAGTTAGAAGCCCAAAAGTCTGACAACCAGTGTTACTAAAAGGGTACCGTGTTACCCACTAAGGTCAGATAGATTACTCCATGAAAAATACCGGTATTCAGCTGCATCCGGTAGACTGGAAGACAATCCGTACATAATTGGAAAAGCCTAGGCAAATTGATTGATCTGGCCATATGACACCAAATTGAAATGTTTTCAATCTGTTTTTCATTTGATTTTCCAACTTAAACCTGTTAATTAAAGTTAATGATGGATTCATTTTTAGTAACGACTTCAGAGTTCAAATCTCCAGCCAACACTATGATTTCGATTTTTTTGATTATATGTACAGCTCCGTTACAGCTTTTTATATTTGTAGGTCCTGCGATGGAATCCTTATTGGGTATGATGAGGAGTAAACCAAAAACTGTGTTTGCAAAAAGAAATGGGTACACAATGGACTACGGGACCGGAGCGGATGAGTAAGATTTATCATTTATTTTTTTAGAGATGACCCAACTAGCAAACACGTCGTATAATTCCAGTCTTATAAGACTTCATGTTATGTAACAGTTATATAGTGGTATGTAGTTAACTAATATGATATATAGACGTTTATCTTGCGACGGTTCAGTCACGGTGACTGTAATGTCTTAATATAAAGTTAAGTAAACGTCGTCAGGACTAACTTATACGACGTCGTACAAAGGTGTCAGTGCATACGTTGAGTAAACGTTTTCAGGACTAACTTATATGACGTCATATAATGGTGTGAGTGCATATGTTGAGTAAACGTTTTCAAGACTAACTTATATAACGTCATATAATTGTGAGAGTTCGTATGTCGAGTAAACGTTTTCAGGACTAACTTATATGACGTCATTTAATGGTGTGAATGCGCATATTGAGTAAACGTTTTCAGGATTAACTTATACGACGTCAGATAATGCTACCAGTCATGACGTTTATTGGACAATGTATTGGTCATTTAAACGTTTCGGTTAAATAAAAGGTTTTCGTAAAACAAACTTCGTCGTGTGCAAATCTTAACATAACTTTTATATAATTAAAACGCCGCTTAAACGTTTGTGCATGACCCTTAAATAACAAAACTATTTTGGTCTAATGAAAGACTATCTAAGACTTGTATGCGACTAAAATGTTGAACTTCAACGGTTACATAACTATAAATAGACTTTTAAATAATTTAAACCCTCACTTTGTTAAATACAAAAGTCTTTTAATTAAAAATATGGATCCAAATAAATGGAGAAGAATTAAAAGTGAGACCTTCAAGCGAAAAATTAGGAAAACGTTCCACTCATTGAAAAGTGAGCTGATAACCTCTTTGTTTTCTGATCTCCCGCCCAAAAATGACGTACAAGAACGAATGATTGTTTCAGAAAATGGTTCCGTATATATAAAAATATATACCTAAACATAATATAAATATATATACAGGGTTATTGGTAAAACATTAACAACCTCTTAAGAGGTCATTGTCCCATCATTATGAAGAACTTTTACTATGGGACCAAACCTGAAATCGCGAAAAAAAAATCAGCTGTTCCCTACATGTTGACGAGTTTTACGAACATTAAGGTAGGAACAAAATGTAGGGAACAGCTGATTTTTTTTCGCGATTTCAGGTTTGGTCCTATAGTAAAAGGTGTTAAAAAAAATTAAAAAAGTAAGTTATCGAGAACGCCGCCTCAGAAGAACTGTAGCAGTTATAACATCTGCTTGACACGGTAGAATGAGTTCTTCTCAAAGGCCATTTTCGTCTTTTAAGACGTTTTAGATAATTCCGAGTCAAAAATTTATCGATGTTCAAGAACACTACCATATTTCATTGATATCCTATGTTATACTTGAAAATAAATTAAATTTTTCATTTAAATAAATGAATCTTTTCGTGTCGATGGCTATCTAATCAAATAGTACGTCTATTTGATTAGATAGCCATCGACACGAAAAGAAGATGAATATATTATAGAGGGCAACGTTGTATCTCTGTTCAAGATATGCAATGTTTATTAGATTCAATGTAAGTAATGATTAGGGAACCCTAAAGTCGGCTGAACATGGCTGCGGCGTCATGGTCTCGAGGAAAAGTCTACGCGACCTTTTTGTTATATTAGTGTAATGAAGAGGTCGCTATATAACGTAAACAAGATGGTTAGAGCTTTACTATGAAAACATATTTTGGATAATTAACTAAAACCATTGAAATACAAAGAAATAGGGGAGGGCGTTAAAAACTTCCCAACAACACATATATACATTATCATAAAACTAAAGTTCCCTGAAAGATTAACCCCTATTGTTATATCAAACTCGCCTAAATAATTTACAGTGTAGATATTTTGTAATCATGAAAATTAACTCCACCTTTTTCTGTTATTTTTTATACAATTTAACACGAGAATCAAAACGATTGTATTTGAGTCGTATTGTTGGACACTAGTACAACGTTTCAGTCATTTGAAAACGTCACTATAATTGTTATGTGACATAAGCGGTCACTTAAGGGTCTCATCACAACCAGTATTGGACCGAAAAGTCGGACTTTGTACTTTTACTTAACTTGTTTATAACATTCAACGGTCATTGGCCGACTTCTACATAACTACTAAACGATAATATTGTCTTGTAATTTGGGCCTAATTCGCGTTTTATAAACGTTTATATTTACGTTTACGCGACCAATCTTCAAAAACTAATTGAAAGTGTAAAACGTCAACTTAACTATTATAAAACATTAATTTGTTAGTTGGGGAGGTACTTTAAAGGCCAACCAAGTGATTTAGAAAATTGCTTATATTATAGAGTTGAGAATGCACCCTACCTAGTCCCATATCTTCCTATAAAAGACATTGCTGATGAAGGAAAACAAAATTTAACTAAAGACATGAAGGATGTGACGCCTCCAGCACTGAAACTGCCAGTGCAAGGTAGGTAAGAAGACAGCACATTGACTTTACATAGGTATGAAATACTTAGTAGGTATTAAAATGCTTCAAATGGAATTGTTTCTTACAGCATTGATCCAGGACGTTTCTAAACATTTGTCCCAACTGGTTGCACTACGAAGTAAGATATAACTAATTAATAAATTACAACCCGCAAGGGTTTACTTGAGATTTCGCTGGATGACGTGTATACATGGTGAGAGCGTCGAGCGGTAACAGCGCGGGGGTCGGGAGGGGCTGCTCGGGTTAACTCTAGTAAGTAAACTCTTGCGGGTTGTAAAGTACTTACTTTTCATGAAACCTCTATTGATAGTAGCTGATGAAATACACATAGGTACTGTGTTTACTAGGTGGAGTAGCTGGTGACAGATACAAGATGAACTTTTTGGCTGCCGTCAAAAAGTCTTTGGGCAAAAGACCCCTTTATAAATATAAGTCCTACAAGAAAACCTATTCAGATGCGGCAGATGAGTAAGTAATAGCGTATAACTCTGACTCAAATCCTCGGACACTCCAACCTATTTTTATCGAATGTAGGTAATATTTATTTTCATAAATTAAGATATTTTAGTCTGTCTTTCGAACACAGCTTTTAACAGTTTTAGTGATAAGTCACCCCCAAGGGTAAGTAATATATGATATAATTACAAAACCTCTAATATTTACAAGATATAACAACTGAACCTATAATTTTAGTAAGATTAGTTAATATAATAAACGATTGATATAATATTAAAGTAACTAATCTAAAAGCTTAACACAAATAATTAATAAAAAATCGTTTGATATACCACTCAAAAAACATAAAACCTATTTAGTCTAAGATTAGTATTAAAAGCTCCGACAAAAAAATAAGTATTGTTCTTACTTATAATATTAAATCTACTGCCTAAAATACTAACTTTCCGACTACTTTTGTCCTAATAAAAATGACGAAACGACCGAATGAGATACTGAAATCTTCGAAAAATAAACATGACTGTTTATTGCTATAATACTTTTCTACCAGCTTAAATTACGTTCTACTGAAAACTGCGAGTCTCTAATCAATGAATATGTACCTAGGTAATGGTTTTTGTACTCTCATACGCTCGCTCTTGCACTCTATGACGACGCGGAGCCCCGCCTCGCGGGGTCCTATTTCTACGTAGAGTTTAAAGTAACCTAAACTTTTTTTTTTTTTTTACGTGGAGAAATGCTCATGCATTTTGCACTACCACGGGGAGATAGTGCAGTTATGTGGGACTCTAACCCACTAAAACTCCACGGTGTCCTCCTCTGCCGCTTACGGCGGGAATACGGGCACGCGTTAGCACTCATCCGTGAACCCGCCGCGGCTGTCCGTCACCGGACCCTCCTCTGGGGAGTACTCCCCATCACCGGCGCACCAGAACACATAGCAACCACCCCAGGGACCAAACCAGCACATGGGCGCCAGACGACCCCGTGTCTGGGCACCCTTGGTCCCCCTGCGACGGGTCAGGACATTGGCCCCGCCGCCTGCCAATTTTCGGCCGCAGAGGATAGGGAGAGCGGCCAACGTCATACCGACACTCCTCCTCCCCTGCGGCCCCACCGCGTCCGCCATCGAACGGTGGCGACCCCGTCAAGGCCGCGGAAGGTAGGGAGAACGGCGCACCGCAATACCGGCACTCCTCTCCCGCCGCGGCCTCCGACCCTCAGCCGCGATGCCTCCCAGACCCACCGCAACCTACTTGTTGGCCGCTACGTCGTCGGCTTACAGGCAAAAGCCCTGACGAGTGGCCCCTCCTCAGGTTCCTCTTCGCTTCACCGTGGGTGTCCAAGCCACGGCTACTGAGCCCCCCCGCCTCGACAATGCGGGAACCCACCGGGGGGGAAAGTAACCTAACCTAACTTAACCGAACGATGGGGTGCCCTTCGCTCGCTCTTGCGTCCTACGTCGACGTAGCCCCGCTTCGCGGGGTTCCTATTTCTGTGTAAAGGGTTTAAAGTGACCTAACCAAACCTAACCTCGGGGTGCCCTTCGCTCGCTCTTGCATCCTACGTCGCCTATCGACCGACCGCAACCATGCAATGTAATTAAAAAAACTGGCCAAGTGCGAGTCGGACTCGCACACGAAGGGTTCCGTACCACAAGGTAAAAACGCCGAAAAAAACATGTTTGTTGTATGGGAGCCCCCCTTAAATATTTATTTTATTTTATTATTATTATTTATTATTAAAGTTAAAATACAACTGAGTATTTCGTGAATATTTCAAGTGCCTACCTGTTGCCATTTTTGATATCGAGCAAAAAAGGGCAAAAAAATCGCGTTTGTTGTATGGGAGCCCCCCTTAAATATTTAATTTATTTTGTTTTTAGTATTTGTTGTTATAGCGGCAACAGAAATACATAATTTGTGAAAATTTCAACTGTCTAGCTATCGCGGTTCTTGAGATACAGCCTGGTGACAGACAGACGGACAGACGGACAGACGGACAGACGGACAGACGGCCAGACGGACAGACGGACAGACGGACAGACAGCGAAGTCTTAGTAATAGGGTTCCGTTTTTATACGGAACCCTAAAAAGTAATTATGTAAGTAAGGTTCCATACAACTCGATTCCAACCGGCTTCCCTTTGAAAAATGCCACAGTCAGTATTCTGTAGACAAATAATATAATCATATTAAAGATATCTACTCCGGATTACCTCTTACAAAAATTTACCCTTCGCTACTGCCATGCACCATGCATGCAAGTAAGTATTCCGCATGTAAGCAAGCATGCAGCAGCCATGATTTCTGTCACGGCTCCGGCGCTGCGGGGTTCCGGCGGTCCCACGCGAGCGTTTTGCCGCGAAGCCGGGCAGCCACAGCTGCGGCAGCGAGGTTTACACCCACCTGCTCCTCAGTTCGCGGCCCGCCTCGCCCCTCTGTGCCTACGCGGGCTTAAATTACACTCTAAGGGTAGGGCAGACAAGACTACGTGGAGTTGGTGCGATTTGTTTCTGTCACTAACTTTTGTAGCACAACATAATTGACTTTTTAAGACAATATTTTAATCCACGAAGCCACGAAGGCCTTCTAACCTAACCTATCCGAGTCGGAATTATATATTTTAAACGATATACCTAATGATTTTCGATTAAACAAACGTTATGTCCAATAACGTTATACGAAATAAGTTTTAGTGTATATAAATGTTATATGTAAAGAAATTATATCAACAGTTGGGTCTCACGTTTATTATACACACATCAAAAGTGTCTAGGGATCAAGCATTTTTATGCGGATTTCTTGAGATTGAGATGTGGCTTTGTAATAAATTTATGATTTTATAAATTTATATGGATCCTTTTTGGTGCATTTCATAATTTGAATCAGGAACTGTGAATCAAATTCGAGTAAAAGATGAAAATCAGCTGTCAATATTTTCCCTATAAAAACATACAACGCATTGAAGACATTATTAGTGCTACTGTTTCCCTACTACTGATTAAAACCAACGTTATTATGGAGCGGCGACGTCATTTAAGCAGGGAAGAAATGCTCAGAGCCGTGGGAATGATAGAAGCTGGTTCCCGGCAACGTACTGTGGCTTTAGCTCTGAATACAAGTCAGAGTGTTATCAGTCGACTTTGGACACGTTACCGAAGCACTGGTATTGTGGCTGAGCGCCATGGAGGACGGTATCGCTGCACCACACGGAGACAAGACCGATACATTCAAATCTTAACTCGAAGAGCTCCAACAATAACCGCCATGATGTTAGCCGTGAGGCTTCATCACTCTTCAGGGAACTTAATTAGCGACCAAACAGTCAGAAACCGCTTGCATGAAGTGAACCTTCATTCCCGAAGACCGCTACGGGTACCACCTATAGCAATGCACAATCGTAGGATTCGATATCAATGGGCTCTTGAACACAGAAATTGGGCAGAAGAACAATGGCGTTTCGTGTGCTTTTCTGATGAGTCTCGTTTTGGTATGAGACCGGATACAAGACGTATACGACACTGGAGAACCCCTGGACGCCAACAGCGATTAAAATCCTGCCAGGAAGTCCATCCTTATAGTGGTGGAACCATCATGGTATGGGCGGGTATTTGGATCGGCGGAAGAACTGAGTTGATTTGGATCAGAGGCAACCTCAACGCTCAAATTTATGCTGAGACGATTGTATCAGACGTCATCGTTCCTCTACAAGTGCAAATCGGTCCCTTATTTCAGTTAATGCATGATAATGCACGACCGCACACCGCAAGAGTTGTAAGACAGACTCTCGCCGCAGCTAACATCAATGTCCTGCCCTGGCCTGCTCAGTCGCCAGACTTGAACCCGATTGAGCATGCATGGGATATGCTACAGAGAAGAGCTCTGCCGAATATGGAGGGTATCCAGTCCCAAGAAGACCTTTTTTGTTGTTGCAACGAACATGGGCGGCCATTCCACAGCGTGATTTGGATGAACTCATTTTGAGTATGCCAAACCGATGTTCTTGTGTTGTTAGTGTTCGCGGTAGAAACACGGATTATTAATTGTTTAAGTTACCCAATAAAATTTTAAAGAAAACTGTTATTTCAGTCTTTTTTTCGAACTTTTGTGTTAGTGGTTCAAATGTCAAAAATCCCTTTATTAGGAAAATGGCAAATTTCTTTATTAATGCAAAGGTGACTTGGTTTATCGTTACTGTGACAAACGAAAACACTTTATTTGATGAATCCTTAAAGAAAATTTTAATTAATATCAATCAGGAGAAAAGTTATTGCAAAAATATATGTTGATCCCTAGACACTTTTGATGTGTGTATTTTGTGAACGTTATTGAAATGAAAATATACCAAATAAACTTAATATGATATGGGACGCACCCCACCCCCAACACACCACCCCAACCCCCCCCCCCCCCCTACCCCCGACATTTAATTATTCACTTAACTATTCAATGAGTTACCGACATAGCTTGCAGATTAAAAGCTGAAGTAGCAGTGGACTGGCCATGTTTGTCGAAAGACCGATGGCCGTTGGAGCAGACAAGTCCTGGAGTGGAGACCGCGGATGGGCAAGCGTAGTGTGGGACGCCACCCAGCTAGATGGCCCGAAAAGGCGGCTCGGACAGAATGGATACGCAATGCGGAGGATATAGTGTTGTGGCGCAGTATGGGAGAGGCCTATGTCCAGTAGTGGACTGCGATAGGCTGTGTTGATTGATCTATTTAATATCTACAGATTAAAGACCGCAGATTCTGTACCACTGCAAAATCTTTCGCCTCCTGAAGTCGCCTTGGGTCATGAAATTAATTCCGAAATGAAAAGAGGAATACCAATTAAACTGGCCCCCACTGTTGTTGAAGATATACAACGTAATCATCTGTTTTACTTATAACACAAATATAACTTTACAACAGCGAAGTTCTTAAAAAGTCCACTCATGTTGTTAAATGCTTTTATAATTTAGGTACGTATTCAACAATATGTAGCTGTGCTAAATGTGTGTGTTATTATTTAACATTGGAGACTTATAAATAGTCCGTCATAATTTACTTTTCTGTATTAATTATTTTCTTATAATATTGTATTGTTAGCTGTGCGCCAGAAAAATACGAAAAAAAAATGTTACTAACTCATTGACTTATATTCTAGCTACAATGGATATAGCAGCTATGCATTTAGCTAAAATTGGAGTTGAAAAAGGTAAATAAATGGATTTATACAACGTAAAATAATATGATTATTTACTAATTGTACAGTGTTCAACAGGCGATGCTATGGATTATGTGGTGCATCTTATGCACGATAAGGGAGAAGAAAACCTTGGCAAATTGCAAGGATATGAACAGACTTACAGTGATGGTGCAAGAAGGTTTGTACCTTCTATTCTTACTGGGTGGCGGAGACCTGTAACCATAAATTCAGCACATGATTTAAGACCCCCAAGAGTAGAAATTTTTCGTAGGTTATCAAAAAACCTGCTGTTTCATAGAAAATTGTAATACCTTTTTTTTTTTTTTTTTTGATGATGGGAAATCATCAAATGACTCCTCCCGCTCTGGGTGGAGCGGAAGGGAGTGTCAGACTCTTACTGACTAAAACCCACCCGTGTTCCTTCCTTAGCCCTTTATGTTCCGGGCCAGCGGTAACCCTTTCGGACAATCCGGCTGACCCGGCAGGCTTCGGCCCTAAGGGGCCCCTCCCCGATGCTGACATCTCTTTGAGGCGCGCGTGGAACACGTACGCGCCGTCCGGCACGGGCCTGGTCCTGACCGGGCGGTGAGCTACCCATTACTCTCCGCCCGCAGGCCCGCGCCTACGGTGGCCGGGAGTCGTCACGCGGCTCCCGACGCCCGGAGCGTCTCCCGCGGCGGCTGGGACGGGAGGCTCTCTCCCTGAGCCGTTCCGCCACCTCCTTCGCTAGCATGACTGTTTCGCAGAAGGAGGTGACTGCCTCCCACTCCCTCTCGCCCCGGACCATGGCTTGCAGGGGCGTGCCTTTCACTAAAGCCGAGAAGCCCGGCTTTCAATCAAACGTGAGACTAACAATAAAAAAATAAAAAATTAAAAAACTACACAAGTAAACATAAAAACATGTCGCAAGAATTGATAAGAATAATAAAAAATAATAAACTCCGCGCGTCCCGGCCCGCAGCCGCTTTTCGTAGGTACGATGCATGGTTGCCAGGTTTACATGCTCAAAGAATAATATTTCAATTCCGCGCAGTTTCCATCACGCGAACCGTTGCCAAACATCTCCAATGCCGCTTCGCTAGAACGCAAACACAAAAATCGTCCCGTCTCACTCGCACTTGCTGGCTTCAAATGCGGCTTTCAAAGTTCGGACGATTTGTATAGAAATTGTTCACGTTGTTGATAACATTAGTATGTACTCATTTCGCAAATTGTACTGATTTTTAAGCCTGGCTTCTGATTTTTTATGAATGGAACGTGTAATGAAGCGTGTGTGTGTAAATAATAAGTGCGCGCGAAAACCGCGCGCCTGCGCATAGAGCTCGAATTCATCTATAATGAATTAATGATGATGCAATTTCAAATAGTTTGATATTGTTTTGAGCGGTTACTGGTGCACTTTTTTACTTTGATTTTTTTTTTCATTTTCTCTGAAGTTAAGTGTTGTGATTAGTTTTTGCGGTGATTACCTTTGTTTTAAAGTGATTAAAAAGTTTCTTAACATTAAAATGAATTCGGAAACGCATGCAATTGTTCCTTGTGATGCATTAAAGTGTGTGCAATCGTTACTCGGAAAGGTATAGGTACTTTGAGTTTTACAGACAAATATAAAATCTAAATCACGTAATAGGCATTTTAGTCGATCAGCAGATCGCTCATTGGATTGCAGTCTGCTCTCATATCAACAAATTATTCTGTTGTTGTTGCAAATTTTCTCAAAAGAAAATACCGCTAGGAATTCATCAGGTTACGATGATTTGAATAACTTCGCTGGTGTCAGTAAAACACATCAGAATTCTCAAAAGCACATGAATGTTGTCATTTCATTCTGTAGTTTTGGTAAAACACGAATCGAAACTTCTATAACTCGTCAATTAAGTGAAGACATTTCCAAATACAATACGCGCGTCGTTCACAATCGCGCTGTTTTTCAAAAGTTGATGTTGTGTGTCATTTAGCACAACAAGAACTTCCTTTCCGAGGTCACGGTGTCATCTTTTTGTTGTAAAGAAGCGAAGAATGAAGAACTATGGCTGTTCACATTGTGAGTAATTCCAATTATAAATATTATCAACATCGTAAACAATTGTGTAGTTAGAAATCAATCAATTATTTGTGCGCCATCTAGTGGCCTCTCGGCCAGATTGTAATATTTTCCAAAAGCGACTGTTAGGGGGTTGGAGGCGAGTGAAATATGAACTTACTCGAAGCTCTGTTATGCCAATAATGTTAATAGATGGCTCTTATACGTCTTATCATATTTTACGCGAAACTGATAACTCGAAAATGAAAAGTTAAGATTTTTTAAAGGATTAATAAACTCTTAGTATTTAATTTATGAAAGAAAAAAAAAGTGCTATTAAAAAACATTAATTTTAATAGATGTTAGCAAAAACCTACAATATGAAATACAAATATTAGTAAGAACTAAAACAACTCAGTCGGTAGGCACAACTTTGACAGACGATACGGTAGGTTTTTTTTTAAGTATGTTGGCTTGCCCTAAGTTTGACCCCTAGGCACGCCACTGATGGCTTGCACCAGGGCCGGACGCGAGAGGTCGCCGTCGCTGCCAATCGCCTCTACGAGGACACGGCGGTGCTCCGCCCAAGCGGGGCAGACCTCCACCGTGTGCTCCACCGTGTCCTCTGGGCGATCCTGGCAATGGTGACACCCGGGCGTTTCCTCCCGCCTGATGATTTGCAGGAACCTCCCGAAACTTCCGTGTCCGGTGAGGACCTGCGTCAGGCGAAAGGTGAGGGCGCCGTGGCGCCTCTCTAGCCACTCCTCAAAGAGGGGTCTTATCGCCGCTATCGCGGCGTGCCCTGCGCTGGGTTGCGACAGTCGCTCTTTCCATGCCGCCATGAGATCGCGCCGGAGATCCGTCCGCTCCGCAGCGATTTGCCGCGGAAGCGGATCCTCCCCCCGGCGTAGTGCCTCCGCGCGCCACTCATACAGGCGCGCGAGGACCATCGCCTCCAGATCCCATGGCGGCAGTCCGGCAAGGAGGCTTGCCGCCTCGCCAGAGATCGTGCGGTAGCCCCAGAGATCGTGCGGTAGCCAAATTGTAATACCTACGCTGTCAAAATGCATAGAAGAGCAAATTATTTTTTTTAATGAACGACGAAAACCATGTACTGTATATCAGTGGCGTGCCTAGGGGTCAAACTTAGGGCAAGCCAACATACTTAAAAAAAAACCTACCGTATCGTCTGTCAAAGTTGTGCCTACCGACTGAGTTGTTTTAGTTCTTACTAATATTTGTATTTCATATTGTAGGTTTTTGCTAACATCTATTAAAATTAATGTTTTTTAATAGCACTTTTTTTTTCTTTCATAAATTAAATACTAAGAGTTTATTAATCCTTTAAAAAATCTTAACTTTTCATTTTCGAGTTATCAGTTTCGCGTAAAATATGATAAGACGTATAAGAGCCATCTATTAACATTATTGGCATAACAGAGCTTCGAGTAAGTTCATATTTCACTCGCCTCCAACCCCCTAACAGTCGCTTTTGGAAAATATTACAATCTGGCCGAGAGGCCACTAGATGGCGCACAAATAATTGATTGATTTCTAACTACACAATTGTTTACGATGTTGATAATATTTATAATTGGAATTACTCACAATGTGAACAGCCATAGTTCTTCATTCTTCGCTTCTTTACAACAAAAAGATGACACCGTGACCTCGGAAAGGAAGTTCTTGTTGTGCTAAATGACACACAACATCAACTTTTGAAAAACAGCGCGATTGTGAACGACGCGCGTATTGTATTTGGAAATGTCTTCACTTAATTGACGAGTTATAGAAGTTTCGATTCGTGTTTTACCAAAACTACAGAATGAAATGACAACATTCATGTGCTTTTGAGAATTCTGATGTATTTTACTGACACCAGCGAAGTTATTCAAATCATCGTAACCTGATGAATTCCTAGCGGTATTTTCTTTTGAGAAAATTTGCAACAACAACAGAATAATTTGTTGATATGAGAGCAGACTGCAATCCAATGAGCGATCTGCTGATCGACTAAAATGCCTATTACGTGATTTAGATTTTATATTTGTCTGTAAAACTCAAAGTACCTATACCTTTCCGAGTAACGATTGCACACACTTTAATGCATCACAAGGAACAATTGCATGCGTTTCCGAATTCATTTTAATGTTAAGAAACTTTTTAATCACTTTAAAACAAAGGTAATCACCGCAAAAACTAATCACAACACTTAACTTCAGAGAAAATGAAAAAAAAAATCAAAGTAAAAAAGTGCACCAGTAACCGCTCAAAACAATATCAAACTATTTGAAATTGCATCATCATTAATTCATTATAGATGAATTCGAGCTCTATGCGCAGGCGCGCGGTTTTCGCGCGCACTTATTATTTACACACACACGCTTCATTACACGTTCCATTCATAAAAAATCAGAAGCCAGGCTTAAAAATCAGTACAATTTGCGAAATGAGTACATACTAATGTTATCAACAACGTGAACAATTTCTATACAAATCGTCCGAACTTTGAAAGCCGCATTTGAAGCCAGCAAGTGCGAGTGAGACGGGACGATTTTTGTGTTTGCGTTCTAGCGAAGCGGCATTGGAGATGTTTGGCAACGGTTCGCGTGATGGAAACTGCGCGGAATTGAAATATTATTCTTTGAGCATGTAAACCTGGCAACCATGCATCGTACCTACGAAAAGCGGCTGCGGGCCGGGACGCGCGGAGTTTATTATTTTTTATTATTCTTATCAATTCTTGCGACATGTTTTTATGTTTACTTGTGTAGTTTTTTAATTTTTAATTTTTTTATTGTTAGTCTCACGTTTGATTGAAAGCCGGGCTTCTCGGCTTTGGTGAAAGGCACGCCCCTGCTGTATATACGGGGTTATTGGTAAAACATGTAACAACCTCTTAAGAGGTCATTGTACTCATCATTATGAACAACTTCTACTATGGGACCAAAATTGAAATCACGAAAAAAAAAATCAGCTGTTCCCTACATTTATGTTCGTATAACTCGTCGAAATGTAGGGAACAGTTGATTTTTTTTTTCGCGATTTCAGGTTTGGTCCCATAGTAAAAATTGTTCATGGTGATGAATACAATGACAATGTTTTTAATGTTTTACCAATAACTACATGTACTGTATATATACATGTACCGTATATACTGTACATGTACAGTCAACAAAAGAGATAAGTATGCAGGATTGTCGGATAAAGTTGAAGTTTACTAAGAAACCGATGGATGTTGCCGACTGAAATTTAATTTGATAAATGAGCTGTTTGTTTTCCATTAATAAAATTAAATTTATTCGAGAACATCCATCGGTTTCTTACTAATCTTCAACTATGTCCGATGATCCTGCATACTTATCTCTTTTGTTGACTGTACATACTGAATCCATGGTAGCTGGTTGCGCGTCGATGTGCCTGTCACCCTATATACAGGGTTACTTCCCGTAAAAAAAATCTGCTGTTTCATACAAAACTTCAATACCTACTTGACCAAAATGTATGAAACAGCTGATTTTTTTTTCGTGATTTCAAAGTTGTTCCCATAGTGAAAGTTGTTTATATTCATGGATAGAACACAACACCATGTAAAAATTTGGATGGTCTTTGAAAAGTAACCCTGTATAAATAAGACAGATCAGCTGGGTAATTGCGTAACACACTATCAGTAGCAATGCGTTTCATTTTGGCAGTTCAAAAACATTCATTGCGTTATTTACGTTGTTGAGCAGACAAATTTTTCGAACATATGAAGCAACGGATTAGCAATATCCTTCAAAATGATTCAGATTGAGATTGATAGTGTGTTACGCAATTAGGGTACAGGTTGGTAGGTACCTGAAAATGATACCTTGGGTCTCACACTGTGCGAATCTTAGGCTCAATTTACACCGCCGCAGAACGGAATGGAAGCGAATTTATGTCAATTGTCTAACGTACAAACTATATACGAGCTTGTTACTGCGGTAATTCCCGAGAATGCGCGATAATTCTCCAGAAAGTGCGCAACCTGTGCGTGTGGGTGTATCTAATTTGTGTGTTACAATCACACTAATATTATAAAGGCGAAAGTTTGTGAGTGTGTGTATATGTGGGGGTGTGGGAGGGTGTGTGTGTGTGTTTATATGTTTGTTACTTCTTCACGCTCAAACGGCTATATCAATTTTGATGAAATTTCGTATGGAGGTAGCTGACACCCTGGATTAACGTAGGTATAAGCTACTTTTTATCCCGATATTCCTACCTGATCGACACTTATGCGGGTGAAACCGCGGGGCGCAGCTAGTAAAAAGTTCATAATGCTTTGTACAAAAAAAATTCGCTTCCATATCGTTCCACGGCGGTGTAAATTGAGCCTTACACAAAATATAGGATTTTAATAATATTTACCTACTTAACTAAATGAATTCTTACTTGTAGACTTGAAAAAACTTCAACTCTACAGTCTTCAACTGTTGATCTAGCTGCTTACTCAACTGTGAAAGGTAAACTCACAGACATGACAGACGAGAAACCAGATGAGAGGTTTACATCAGTTCTACCGGGTAATTAATTATTATCCCCCCTTATCAATAAACGTATTATATCAAATGAATAGTTACTCACCGATTCCTCTCTTTCAGTCGTCAGTAATTTGACTTTCGAAAGAAGAAGACAAAGCGTTGTGTAACTATACAAACGCTATACAACGTTTATTAATAAGGGGGTAAATCTATACTAATAATAAAAAATCTTAATACTTAGTCGGATTTCAAAAATTATTTTTCCATTTGATAGCCCAATTCTTGAGGAAGGTTATTAGGCTATTTAAATAGTCTATTAGCAAATTAATTAATTACGTATAGCGTGATGCGCGGCGGGGCGGCGCCAACTCAAAATTACTTTGGTATACTTAGATTAGTTTAAGAACTTAGTTATTAAGGTTAAATATAAAATGTTTATTATTTTTTGCTTTTCTGTTTTTCGGCGGTTTAATTTTTTTGTTAAAAAGTTTTTTAATGTTTTGTATTAGATAATTAATGAGTAAATTATATACCTACATCGGAGTATGCTATGGCTACAAGGATTTATACAACGTTATTTTTAGTATATGCGAAACCTGAATATATACATATAGTTTGTTCAGAATAAATCGATTCCAATAATTTTTACCCCATGTTATATTTTGTCCCAAAAATATTTCAAAAAGGTTAAAAGTTGGACAGCGAGCGACACTAAGTAGGTTATCCAATCTCCGCGCCGAACGGCTAGGTACCTAGTAGGGAATGCAGAACCGGTTCTGTTTTAAAGAACCGGGATTTTCGGGACCTTCTGGCTAAAGAACCGGGATTCCCGGTACTTTCGATACTTTAAGTAAGACTTTAAAAGATGAAGAGTTGAAACGGAGAAAGTAAAAGAAAGACGAAATGACAGGGCAAATTTAAATCAAATCAAATAAAACGTTTTATTTCTTGTTTTATTGGTAACTACGCATATTCTACCAGCAACATCTTTATTAAAATTAAAACATTTTTGTACCTAATCCTAGATAATATTTATCAAAAAAAAATATTAAACATCTTCTCCAAACAAATGATTTAAATCAACATGACTCCTATTGCAATTCTGCATAACCAAATTAAATTAAAGCGTAGCATTAATCAGTCTCAATATTATTGATTAGATAATCTTAACCGACATTTTTTAAATTGTTATTTATTAACATAATTCATCATCATCATTTCAGCCGAAAGATGTCCACTGCTGGACATAGGCCTCCCCCAAGCACCTCCACTTCGACCGGTTCTGTGCTTCTCGCATCCATCGGGTTCCCGCGGCCTTCACAAGGTCGTCGGAACACCTTGTGGGAGGCCTTCCAACGCTACGTCTTCCGGTACGCGGTCGCCACTCCAGAACATTTCGGCCCCATCGGCCATCTGTTCTGCGAGCAATGTGCCCTGCCCACTGCTACTTAAGTTTGGCAATTCTTCGGGCTATGTCGGTTACCTTGGTCCTCCTGCGGATCTCCTCATTCCTGATTCAATCACGCAGGGAAACTCCATAGCTCTCTCCATTGCCCTTTGGGTGACTTTCAGCCTTCTTATAAGGCCCATTGTGAGTGACCACGTTTCAGTGCCATAAGTCATCACTGGCAACACGCACTGGTCAAAGACTTTCGTCTTGAGACACTGAGGTATGTGGGACGAGAAGATATTGCGTAGCTTCCCGAACGCTGCCCAGCCGAGTCGGATTCGACGATCGACCTCTTTTTCGAAGTTAGACCTACCTAACTGGACAGTTTGTCCTAGGTAAACATACTCGTCCACGACTTCGAGTGTAGTGTCTCCGATCTTTATGAGAGTGGGTGTTACATGGGCATTTGACATGACCTTCGTTTTGTCCATGTTCATTTTAAGACCCACTCTTTCGGAGGCTCTACTGAGGTCATCGAGCATTGTTCTGAGGTCCTCCATAGTCTCAGCACTGTCTCACACCTCGCTGCAAAAGGATAGGTTTCGAGGTCTGATCCTGGAGTCGGACTGACATAGTGGCGTTTTCGTACCGACACTTCAGCACCTCGATGTACCGATAGTCGATCTGGCACCGTTGAAGAGACTGCAGCACAGCCCATGTCTCAATCGAATCAAAGGCTTTCTCGTAGTCCACAAACGCTAAGCAGAGAGGCAGGTTATATTCTTCGGTCTTCTGTATAACCTGTCGCAGCGTATGTGGTCTACGGT
This sequence comes from Mesoligia furuncula, assembly GCA_916614155.1. Classification (NCBI taxonomy): domain Eukaryota; kingdom Metazoa; phylum Arthropoda; class Insecta; order Lepidoptera; family Noctuidae; genus Mesoligia; species Mesoligia furuncula. The sequence goes on from OU744794.1 coordinate 9,510,693, forward strand.
GCTAAAGCCTTTACGGAATCCGGCTTGTTCGGGAGGCGTCAAACCTGCGCGCGAGACGGTTCGTGATGACTCTCGAAAACAGGTTGGAAACATGGCTCAGAAGTGAGATGGGCATATAATTCTTAAGAAGGGCATTGTCGCCCTTCTTAAAGAAAAGTATCACCACACCTCTGTTTCATGCCTGCGGTGTTTTGCCCTCGAGTATGATGAGGGAATCAAACAGCTTCTGAAGGGCCTTAAGAACGTGTTTTCCGCCGGCCTTCAGGAGCTCGGCCGTAATTCCGTCATCACCCGCGCGGCTTGTTATTTTTGAGCTGCTTCAGAGCCATCCTAATCTCGTACAGTCTGACGTCCGGGATGTCTTCGGTATAGTGTCGGGTCAATCTAGCTCTTGGGTCGTTTGCCAGATCCATAACGGGGTTCCTTGTTGACGTGTATAACTGTCCATAGAAGTTCTCGATCTCTCTCAACAGCTCAGGTTTGGCGGATACGATCCTGCCATCATCGGTCTTTAGTTTCGTAAGCTGGCTCTGCCCAAAGGAAGCAGTCTTGTTTGAGTCTTTTTATGAAGCACTGTCCACCAAAATCACAAACACAACGCAAAGCACAGCATTCCGAAGACGCGATGGCCGCCACCAGCCCCTCCCGCACCCTCGTGCAGCATGCTCTTGTAGCATGCATGCTTCTTGTGCATGCTAGGTAGCAAGTGTATTCCGCTTTAAGCGGTCGGGCTTTATGCTATAATCAGAATCAGAATCAGAATCAAAACTTTATTTGCTATGAATGTAGGTACAGGAATAAGATGTTGTACATAAATTAAAGAGATCGGCTACAGTCTACCTTACGTACGGCGTATAAAATTAGAAATATTCGAAACGCGAAGTATCTTTTCCCGAAAGTACCGAAAGAACCGGGATTTGGTTTAAAGAATCCCGGTTCCAAACACGACGCATAATTTCGGGATTTCCCGGTACTTTCGGTTCCGGGATTTCCCGGGACTATTCACTAGTACCTAGGTACTGTTATCAATAAGCGCAAGACAGCGCGGCGCGAGCGGCGCGAGTGAGAATCGTTTTGAACGGACAAACGGGTAACTTAACAAGCTTATAACTTTGTGATTTTTCATGATAGGTACCTACAGTTTTGAAATTTTGTACATTAGTTTCTTTACATAAAAATACTAGACACGTGTTTCGGGTTTCGCATATAGGTACTAAAAATAATGTTGTATTTTTTGTAGTTTAGACTTTTAAAGGCGGCTCTTTAAAATCGATCTTTAGTAACAATCCTGTTTTTATAGTCTAATTTGACCATTAAATCTCTTTTATGTTCTTCATACGTGCTGCCTGTGCCTTGCCATACGATGTTTTTATTATTATTGTGAAGCATTTAAATGTTGATAATATTCTCAACATTAATTTTCATGCGCACAGATATAATCGACGATTCTGCAAATTTTCTGGCGGCGCCTATACCGGAGAGTACGTAAACATTACACATTATAATTCTTTGCTTTCCTTTTTATTTATTACCTATTTCAATTTATATTGTTCATAACTAACCGTAAATTTCAGCAAACGCCGAACAGAAACAAGTTTTAGCGGATTTAATGGGCCGAAAAGGAGACGCAGTCGTAGGAGAAAAACAGGCTTATAAATTAACTTATGAAGAGGGTGGAGAAGAGTAAGTCCTTGTTTAAGTATTACTTATAATTAACGAGCAATACGAAGATATGTATGTAAGTATATTTATTTTGGATTATCTCTCTCACATGGATAGGTGCTTCGTTTGGTGCTTAGTACTGTGAAGAGCTCATGAGCAATCAAAAGAAACCAAACAACGTTACGATTTCTTTACGTTTATTTTGAGTGAACTTGTTTACATTTCCCCGTTTAAATTTTCACTGTTTTTTTTCTAAACAAAACCTAATACTGAAACAAAATTTGGCAACTCGTTCTAAGCTTGCTTGATTATTCGAATGCAACCAGAGCTAATTTATTGCCAGCCTGCACTACAATAAGGTCTACTTTAGCGGAAAACCTTTACAGTACTGCGCTGCCTGCTAGTTGACATGCTCTAGCAAACCAACGCACGGTTTTACCATTGCAATGGCACACTGACGCTTGGCGTGCTGCATAGCACGCATGCTGGCCGCGCTCGCGGTAAGGCTTGATTGCTCCAGCATCTCCCACTGTTGTAAGCGACATCTGGCAGGCTGATGCGACTAACAAACCTCATTTTTATTTAAATACCTATAGTTAATTTAATTGTCATTATTTTTTATTATTGTTGTAATGTGACTGTATGAATATATTATTTATATTATGAGTCAAATGATACTCGAATTATTTTTTTTTTTTTAATTTATAGCTAATTAGTCACGTAAGCTACGGTTTCCTAGAGAGCGGTGACCGCCATATGCAGCCGCAATGTCCAAATACAAAGCGTTTTTCGACACTCTAATGTCCAATACTGGTGGAAACGACAGATTATCATGACGTCCGTTATAAAAATGACGGCAACGCTCTTCTAGGAAACCGTAGCTTAAAGCTTTGGTTTCCTAAGAAAGCGTTGAACGGTCACACAATAAAGGTCATGGCACATTATACCAGCACCGCAACGGCACCGCTCCAACCCAGCAATTAATTTGTCATTCAAATTAGAGCATTAAATCGTGTGTCGTATAATATATTTCATAATGTCTATTTGCGAAAGCCAACGGTGGGCAGTCTACGCGTTTGCCGCTACCATACAACTCGACTTGCAGTCCGCGCGCTGCAAGCGAGCGGACCGCGTGCTTACTGCGCGCTGACTCCGTGTCGCCAGCGAAACACCGTCAAACAATAATGACGTCTGAGCTGCGACATACACGAGTAAGTAGTGATGTGCAATTTTACTAGAAAATGTTTTGACAAATTTTTGAAATGCATTAGTAACATTTGAATATTCAAGAAGCCAATCCCAGTTTTCATTTTCAATATTTTATTTTTAGATTTTGTAGTCAGTTAGTGTATGTCGGTTCTCAACCCCGGTCCTAGCTATTTCTCGGTGAATGCCAAACGTAACTGTCTCATGATCTGTTATGCCAGTATCACATACAATTACAATTGCAGGCTTCTGAGTTTTGATGAGTTATGAATTGTGTTCGCGGTGACAGCAAGAATGTGCGCGAAGTGCAAGCTCGCTGTCCCCGAGGTGCATCGGGGACTGCGAGCTTGCACTTCGCGGCCGGCTGCGGACTGCGTGCTTGCACCTCGCGGATGCGCGTTGGCGGCTAGCCGTAGCCGTAGCCTAAATTCGAGGCGACGCGACGCCGCCGCCGTGCTGGTGCAGTTGCGATGCCGGTATAATGTGACATGACCTTATCGGCTGGCCATATACAAAGCGTTTTTTGACACCTTATTTTCAAATGAAAATTACAGATTTTCATGACGGCCGTTATAATTTTAAAATAAATCACATCACACTAATATTATTATAAAGGCGAAAGTTTGTGAGCGTGTGTGTGTGTTTATACGTTTGTTACTTCTTCACGCTCAAAGGGCTAGGACCAATTTTGATAAAAAAAAATATGAAGGTAGCCGACACCCTAGATTAACATAATTATAGGCTACTTTTTATCCCGATATTCCCACGGGATTGACACTTAAGCATGTGTCGATTCTGCAGCTAGTGTTAAATACTGGTGAAAATGACAGATTTTTATTACGGCCGTTATAATATGACGCTTTTCTAGGAAACCGTAGCTTTAGGACCAGTTTCTCGAACGAAAATTATTGCAAAATTAATGTGTAAAATTGTCTAGCGCGCTGCGAGTGATTCAACCAATCACAGTAGTTTATGCGCATCGGCAATTTGTCACATAAATTTAGCGATCATTTTCGTTTGAGAAACTAGCCCTTAGTGAGTCTCCGAGTGACTATAGGGACATGGCGCATTAGCGGCGTGCGAACAATATAGAGAACGCATATGTATAAGAAAAAGACCTAGCATTTGATATCTAGTACCTAATTCAGCAAGCCGCATAGCATAATAAGTCTTCGATATTATTATCTGTGTCTGGCAAGTGTACAGATTCTTTAGAATTAAATATTTGTATGAGGTCAAGGTGGCGAAGTCCGTCATAGTTTATTGCAAGCTTGATTTGATAAACACCCTATGGCTGATTTTTTTACTTAATTATATGTTTTGAATATTAATGATGACAAAAAATTCCTTATTTATCGGTTACTGTTAGAAACATCAATGTAACTGTTGTCAACATGAAATAAACGCTTTTTTTTTAAAGTTAGTAAGTAGACGGACTTTCCCGAGTAATTGGGGGCAACTCCGTCATAAGCATAAATTGTTAGTAATGGGATAGATATTTGCGGCACCCATATTCAGTAAATATTCGAAAATAAAAGTTAATCAAATAAGTTTTAAGTTTCATGACATAAGGTAGCAATCACAATCTATGGCGGTAAAATCATAAAGTGGGGTAAGTCCGGTATATTCGCAAGGGAAGGGATTGTCAACATTTAAATCAGTACAATACAATTTTAATATTCTGACTGTAGGGTAAGTATGATTGTTGGTTGCATCTAAAATGCAATGTGCAATTTGATAAGTTTTGGTATTTAAAAGACTATCTGTCTTTACACCACAGCAAAACCAAATAGTAACTAACAAACACACTTGGTTATACAGGAAAAGTTTTTAACCAGTGCGCAAATTTTGACATAATAAACTTGAATATATTTTAATAAACACGTATTTTTTGTTTTGATATGTTTCAATAGTAAAAAATTAAGTTAACGCTTACGAGACTTGTTTACTCAGAAATTTATTTTATGGACGTCGCTTGCCAGTCCGTCGACCGGTCGCCCGATTCACGCCGCGCGTCGACCGGTCGCCTGACACGCCAGCTGCTATCGAAGTACCTACTCACGCGCGCTCGCTCTATGCGACGGCGGATTATTGACCCCAGTTTAGCGCTACAATTTTTTAAGTTTAGACTGTGTAAAGTTATTTGTAAACGTAATTTTTCGTAAATTCCAATTTATCCTTCATACTTTCATGGGCTTAGGACCATCAAAATGCAGAAAATAAATCATAATAAGTAAGAAAGTATTACGTTTTAGTCCATTCAAAATAAAACATTTAGGTATGATAGGTACGACATGATACAATTTGCGTCAATGTCTAATCAAAGAGAACCTAAGACACTAAGATTGTTTATAATTTCTTCTTACCTCTACATTTTATTAATCACAATAATTTTAGGTATTGTTCGAAGTGACCTCCTCCTTTTTCAAGGCATAAACGTGCACGTTTAAATAAGTAAGCATTTAGTTTGTTTAGGACACTAACACCACTTTTTACTTCATTGAAAGCGTTAATTATTTTTTCTTTCAAGTCATCTAGGAAGTAGGAAGACGACCCACTGACCCACTTGTTTCATACACCTTGGTTTGCTGCTAAAATTGTCCTCTCATTAGGGACCGTGGGATCGAGGATCCTTTGGGCTCGCATACGAGGTACGCTCTCCCTTTCGTATCTTTTTCGTGCTGCTCGTAAATTTTCATTGCTTAACAAATACACTCGCACCATTTCATAATACTCGCGGTGAGTAAAATGAGACATTGTCACTACGCTAGTCTAGTACGCGGCACGCGCGCAGCGACGGCGAAGGGACATCCGACCTCCGCTTCCGCAAGTGACGTACTGCATGTGCATGCGTTTTGTTTATCAAACGCCGGCGCCGCGCCGCATGCCCCCGCACCCCCGTCTCGTGCGCTGGGCGAGGTCCAGCGGCCGGCGGCCTTCGCGTTTTCATTCATGCTCATTCATAGTATTACTATTAAATTATATCCATGTCTTGCTTATTTCAAATTGGGACAAAGTGGAAAAATGAAAAAAAAAAAGTCATAAACTAATATTGCTTACACTGAGCCACCAAAAAAAAATTGCGCACTGGTTAAAAACTTTTCCTGTATTTGTACTGTTTGAACAGATAATAAATTAACTAAAGGTATTAATAATAGCCCTCTTTCTTTCTCTTTTATTGAAATGAAATAAATTGCTCATAGAATAAAATAAACAACACCGTAAATACGAAATAAAATTTAAAAAAAAAATTGCTAATTTGGAGCTTTGGCTGTATATCTAAATAATAATGTTTAATGAAAATGCTTAAACCAAAAAAGGTTTGTAACATCTGCCTTGGGGCAAGATCGGCACACGACGGCCTTTCCCTAAAATACTAGACAGTCTTCCCCCAATATTGAATTTATTGGTTAGGTTTTTATCACAACTTATATTTCTGTAAATATAGATTAAAATTCGATTTGAATAGAATAAAACAATAAAATGTAATACAAGCTAGACAGTTACCACTATAATACGTAAAAATCCGTTGATATTCACATTTCACGTTAGCTAAAACGTCGACACAACTCACTCGTGTTTCAATTTGTCAACTACAAAAAATTTTAAGACCGTTTTTTTGCTATTGAACTCAACACAGCGCCATCTATAATTTAAAGGTAGGACGAAATAGTAACTCTGTTTTACCGACCGAGCTGTAAACGGTCGTAGCTATTCAGAAACAGCCTAGAGAGACGGTGTATGGTGTTCCCCCGTAGACGAACTTCCCCACCTTGACCTTGTAGCATCTTATATAACCTTCCCGTTGCACGTTGTTTGTATTATCATTACATGACTTGGATTTTTAATTGTAGTATTAAGAGTGCTCCAGTGGGTGTCACACAAGCCCATGACGAACAGAAGAAAATCGAAATGGTTAAAAAAATACAAGCTGTAATACCTGATAAAAAGCTGGAGATTGTTCTTAAAGGTTTCATTACTTTCATTACCTACTTAGTTGATAATTGGTTTGAAAAATAAGCATCACCTCAACACCAGTAAAAACCTTTTGATAAACCTTGAGTGCTTGACCAGACTGGCAGCGCGTGGCGTCGAGCGGCGCGGGGCGGGGAGCGGCGCGGGTGCGGGAACGCGCGCGATCTGCCTGTCCGCAGTTGAGCAGACTCGAGCGCGTCTTCGTTCTGAGTGTTGTCGTGTCCAGTGTTTGTCAAAATATAATATGGATGAAGAAGACTTATTTTTACTAGAAAAAGCTCGAACTAGTTTCCCCGGTCTCCGCGCGGGCCGCCGGCGCTCTCACTGCGGCCACTTGTATGAGCGAGCTACAGCGTGAGTTGCTGACACGCTTCCCGCGCAAATCAGCCCGCGCCCGCGTGCCCGCTATGGACGCTCGAAGTACTTAAATTTGAGTACGCCACGCCGCGCCTGTCCCGCGCTCGCGTTTGCGGTCTGGCCAAACACTAAGACTAGTGAGTGATCTTTAGCTGCTTGAATTGCGTAATCTGCACGATCAATATTTATGAAACAACTTCAACGCTGAATGGAGTGAGGGGTCTAGGATCCCACTGATCCATGGTAAAAGTACATATTTATGATGCTCAGTTTTAGATCATCGGCCTAGCCTTTCCCAAATAATTTGGAGTCGGATTCCAGAATAACTGGATTCAGCTGAATTATACATGGAGCGAGTATGGTGACCTCCAGAACTCTGTTACTGGGTAACATTTTAAGATACCGTTTTGCAGATTGTTTATTAGACTTTGGTACTTCTAATTACCCGTACCTACGTCACGACGAATTATTATTTATTATAGTAGCTAATTTGACTTTTGTCTGTACAAGCTCTTATTATATTTTCAGAATCAACTAAGGAAGGCGCAGCTTATTTGACAGATGCCATAGAAGGGAGAGGTAATTTATTTTGTTATGTATGTACGTGAAGTCAGGGAAATTGCTATTGTCCGTACACTCAAATTCACAACGGTAATTCTTTGACATTCATAAGAAATGTTTTTAACGGCTTTATTGACGTAGTTATGAGGTAGGTATAGAATTAAATGTCCAGACTGTACATAATATTATGATTAACTAATAAAATAATACATAATCTAAGCAAAGATATGTTCACTTACAGGCCAAGCGTTGGAAGTTTTAGAAACTGGTTTAAAAAAAGAAGGACAAAAGGAATTTATAAATGTAGGAAAGTTCAAGAAAGATCACGAACAAGTAGCGGAAATGTATGAATTAATAAATAAACTTTTAAAAGCCCATTGATTTCAACAGTTGTAAATTTATGTAATATTCATCGTTGCCAGGCTCCATACAGCACCAAATTTAAAGGGCGATCACCCTTCACCCGTCATTTTGGAGAATGTTGAGTACCACTTCGATGTGCTGCCGAAAGAGACGCCTCCGGATAAGCCATTGGCTCAGGAACATATGAAAAGTAACGTCGTTATTGTAACCACTGTGCTTCCGCTATTTTTGTTTGCCTTAGGTAATACGAATGAGAGTACACTGCGGGCAAGTAATCTGGCGCTAGTATGCAATAATATCGAGTCTAAAGAAAAGATCGTCTATATTTGTAGACCGTCGACTCTGCGCGACTTTTAACGCCAGGGTGCTGTATCAACTATTTTATAGCTTTGCTTTGTTATTATTTGTTCCTTCCTTTTCATTCGTACAGACGCCAGCACATCAAGCTACCCGAAACTGTGAAATTTTCCAAATCAACTTTGAACCTTATACTTTAGCAATGAAGTTGAAAATCTATTATAGAAATTTAACAGACTGTAGTAGCTAGATGTGCTGGCGTCTGTACAATATAGATAGAACTTTTGGAACAGTACAATAAATACTTTGTGGACTGACTGGGGTGGGTAGCGAGTAGCTTATGGCTATTGATCCTACCTAATTTATGAAAAAAATCAATGTGCAAGTACCTGTAGTGATTGGCAAAGTAGGTGGGAAAAAACAAATATAGCAGAGGCACTTAAAAGTAGTTCCGTACCGAGTACTGGGGGCCTAAAAAGGCCACTTTGGAGAATCATAAAAGGAATTATAAAATGGCGAAGACAGTCCGTGTTTTTCTTTTTTTCGCTGCACTACGTAGGTACAATCAAAGAGATTGAGATTGGATTTGGATTGGATTGATTGGTATTTTAGCACAGACAAAAAAATAACTGAAAAATGCTTCACCAATGGGATTTGATACGATTAACTTAACAGTTAACTTTCCATTCTGTTATCCTTGTATGATTCTGCCAAAGTGGCCTTTTTATGCCCCCTGAACAGTGTACTGTACAGTCATGAGTACACTATGAACAGAATAGAATACAATAGAATAGAATACTCTTTATTATGTACACCTTATTAATTACAGACATAATTATAGAAACTGTACAAAGGGTGACACTATGGGCGGTCTTATCGCTAAAAGCGAACAGCTCGGCAATAATACCTTATTTCATGATTCATTCATTATATCCGTCGTCAAGATGATGGTAAATATAAATGTGATCATTTGTGGAAGGCGTATACAAGTGGCAGCACAAATAGATGTGACAACGAAGGAATACCAAAACTATCTGACGAGACAAGCGACGCTAAAATGTAGGATGCTGCATCGAGTTCAAAAATATAAGTCACCTCACCTTTTAAAATTATTCGATTATTCTGTCAGTATCAATTACCCATCTGACAGACATTAATGGAAAAATCATGAAATTAGATATTATTGCCGGCTGTTCAGTCATATATTTATGCTCGTAACTATACCTGTCTACATGAAAATAATATGCCTTGTCCGTTTATTTAAAACTGTTTTATAATCACAGGTATGACTGATATCGCTGCTCAATTCGTCGCTACTAAGGCCACAGATGATTGTAAGTGCATGTAAATTGTGTACATGTTTTATAATACTTATAAACGCGCCATATTGTTCCTGCAACACAAAGTATCTACGTGGCTGCAAATCTGCAATATTTTTAACTACCTACCTTAACACCGTTTGCTGGCCGGTGACCCGCCACCGTCAACGGAACGTCCCGGTGACTGTGCGGTGGACACGCGGCCATAGTAAATTAATGTATCGCTACTTCTGCGCCGTCATTTCGTTGAAGTCCTGTTGACGGTGGCGGTGGACAAACGCTCTTAGGGCTGATTTTTCCATCGCCAGATAACTTTTATTCGAGGAACAAAATTGACGTTTGACGGTTTTTGTATTATCAATCAATCAGGTCAATTTTGTTCCTCGAATAAAAGTTATCTGGCGATGGAAAAATCAGCCCTTAGTCGAATTATTTATTCACTGACTTACTAGAACAAAGCGATATTAAGTAGCACATGTCTGTTTAGACATGTGCTACTCGCTTTGTAAATAATAGGTAATTGTACAAATGTTAGTTATTAATTTATACTAATTACTAATAGAAATATGTAAAATAAGTGAAGGATCTTTAAAAGTGTAAATAATTAATTAATTATTAATTCAACTAATTTCGTTTTGCGTTTTTATAAATTTTAAATTTATTATTTCAGGAGTAAACAGATTGGTGCTATAGTGCTACTGTCACTTTGTAAAATAATAATAATAATAATGGTCATTTATTATTATTATTTTACAAAGTGACAGTAGCACTATAGCACCAATCTGTTTACTCCCATGAAATAATAAAATTTAAAATTTATAAAAACGCAAAACGGTGAAGGAAAATATTGTGAGGAAACTGGCATGTCCTAGAACCAAAAATTCGAAGATATATGACCCGCACAGGACCCGCGTGGTGGCCCACTCCTTCTCGCCTGTGTCCCAGCAGTGGGAACATTATAGGCTAAATATGCTTATACTTATGCTTATGATATTATACATATTATACGCAACGCAACACATGAGATAATCTTTAGATACTCAGGGGGTAAAAATTATCCGGATTATCCGTAGTATCCGTAATCCGAAAAATCCGCACATTTTTACTTGTCTTCCAAAACCGGATTTGACAACTGAATCCGGATTTTTTGAATAATAAGAATTTGTAACAAAAACATCGAAGAGTTCACTGTTCGCGCGTCGCGTCTCGCGAGTGTCGAGTCTATCGGCTCTAGGTGAGCGAACGGGGCGGGGTGTCCTATGCCAGATCGAATGCCAAATAATCGAATATCAATTGATCGACCACTTTTATGGTGTTATTGCTGGGTGTACTATTAAAAAAAATCATTTGATTTGATTTTCATGTGCTTTTATTTTAATCCATTTACACAAATATTTAAGAAACATCATATTAACCAACTAATATGGGTAGATTTGTTTATTTTCATGAAAAATCCGTAAAATCCGAATAATCCGGATTAGAACAAAAATCCGTTCTTAAAAATCCGGATTTTAAAACAGAACGGATTTGCATTCCCTAGTAACAATGGCATGGCAAAAAATATTTACATAAACTAAAACAGAAATAGTGTAGCCGCGCAATATTAATTTCAGTAACAGAGCGATCGGTCATACTGAAACTATATAAATATGGCAAAGTATTGACGAACCTTTCAAAGTTAAAATGATAATGGCAACCTTTTGCAGCCACACATTTAAGTAAAAATGTGATCCTTTTAGGAGCACATTGAATGACAATTTAATTTCTGTGTTGTAGCGGTGCCTTTGCGGTGCCGATACAGTGTGCCATGACCTTAATCCTGACAGATTTTTTATTTGGAAATAAAATAATCCAAATATTTTAAAATATTGTCGTTGTTTAAGGTGGTTTGGATGCTCAGCAACTAGCAGCATTAGACGCTGCAGGATTTAACGCCGAAGCCAGAGCGTAAGAATTTTAAAATCTATTTAATCATATTCCAAAATTGATTAATTACCGAAATTTTAAATTCTAAATACCTATCGTGAAAGCCTTACTTTAATGAAATATTATTTATCCAAGAAATAATGTGGTTTGCAGTGAGGCACGTAGATGACGTAGATTAGCTGCAATACCAGCTGGGCCTGGTGGCAAAATAGGCGCTGGTGACGGGACAGGTGCGGCTGGCTGGGCAGTGGGCGTTGGGGACGTTGGGGTTCTCTATTGTGTTACCTAACTTTTTATCCATAATCTAAAGTATCATATTTTTTTGTCCTAATCATCATTTGTCCGAATGATAACTTGCCCGAACGTAATGTCACAAAATATCACATGCGATAAAATTGAAATCCTTAAATACAATATGCCCTAAATTAGTTTGTCATAAATATTACAATCTATAGGTACATATAAAATTCAAAGTCCTGAGTGACTGACTGATATATCAACGCACAGCCTAAATCACTGGTCCTAGAGACATGAAATTTGCAGTGTGTGTTCTTTGTGAAGAGTCCCTTTCTTGGTGGATACCTCCACTAAGAAAGGGTTTTTCGAAATTCCACCCCTAAAAGGGTGAAATTTCACGCGGACGAAGTCGCAGGCAGAAGCTAGTCAATAATATACAAAAGACATAAAACCGTTTTCAATAAAAGTTATAAGTCCTAAATTCAAATTATTTAATGTTTATTTATCCTAATAATGTTTTTAAAACAGTATAATGCCTCCTCTACACGTTGGCAGATGCGTGCGCAGACGTCGTCAGATGCATCAGCAGATGGATCACCACTAGCCGACCACACGTCTGTTGGTCGTTCAGTCTGTGTTAATTCTCGACAGACGCAACTCGTACACAAGCAACATTTAAAAAATGGATGTTGAGACCGAAGCTGCAGCAGCTATTTATTTATTTATTTAGTACGTTTAACTACTTTTGAGTCTGCGTAGTATGTCATGTAGTTATTTAAGTTGTTTTAATTCCAACCGAAATAAAAGTTACCTATTTAGACCCTGTTAGATGTCCAATTTGCAATTACAGTATCCAATTTACAGTAGCCTCAACATAATCAATTAATTGAAATAATTAAATTATTATAATTAATTGTATAGGTCTAAACTTACAACATTTTTATTTTTGTAGTACTTATTTTTCGGATTCCACATGCAGTTTTTTCTTTGATACAACTCAAGGAATTGAAATATTTAGTTTGTGCTCATATAAGCCATTTCAGCGAACGAGATTAATAGGTAAACGAGAAAAAAAATCTGCAAGATTCACGCGTGCACTCTCATTCACGACTACGATAATACTGATGCATCGGCAGACGTGTGGACACACGCCGGGCGCTCGCGCTGAAACCCTTTGATCCGTGCCACAGAAACCGACAACAAACGGATTTGTGGCAGATGCCTCTGCCGACGTCAAATACCTACCACAGACTTGCAAATTACCCCGTCTACACGTCGGCGGAGGCATTCGTAGATGGCCATCTGCTAATGAATCTGACGACGTGTAGAGGAGGCTTTACATGCGTGCAACATGCAAGCAAGCATGCAGCAGGCATGGTTTCTGTCACGACTCCGGCGCTGCGGGTCTCCTGCGGTCCCAGGCGTGCTAATCGTCGCAGACGGCTTTCCACCACCACCGCTGCTTGCTCGCAGCCTCCTGCTTCTCAGCCCGCGGGCCGCCTCGCCCCTACGCACCTACGCGATTCTAAATTACACTCTAGGGGTAGGGCATACAAGACTGTGTGGAGTCGGATTTACAGCGATTCGTTTCTGTCACTAAAACCTAATTTTTAGCGGGTCGTAATCTTTTATTACGACCCGCTAAAAATTAATCTATTTTGAGAAGGACATCTATTTTGTGACCGGAGCTTTTCTCCGGTCACAAAATAAGAAACGACCGAATGAGATACTGAAATCTTCGAAAAATAGACATGACTGTTTATTGCTCTAATACTTTTCTACCAGCTTAAATTACGTTCTACTAAAAACTATGAGTCTCTAATCAATCACTCAAATCAATTAATATACAGGGTTATTGGTAAAACATTAACAAACTCTTAAGAGGTCATTGTACTCATCATTATGAACAACTTTTATTATGGGAACAATCCTGAAATCGCTAAAAAAAAACAGCTATTCCCTACATTTATGTTCGTATAACTCGTCAAAATGTAGGGAACAGCTGATTTTTTTTGCGCGATTTCAGGTTTGTTATAATTATATGAAATGAATAAAAGTTGTTCATAATGATGAGTACAATGACCTCTTATGAGGTTGTTAATGTATTCTCATACGCTCGCTCTTGCATTCTATGTCGACGGAGCCCCGCTTCGTGGGGTTCCTATTTCTATGTAAAGGGTTTAAGGTAACCTAACCAAACCGAACCTCGGGGTGCCCTTCGCTCGCTCTTGCATCCTATGTCGATGGAGCCCCGCTTTTTTTGTTCATCATTCATCATCATCATTTCAGCCGAAAGACGTCCACTGCTGGACATAGGCCTCTCCCAAAAGGGGGAGGGTTTGCCATAATCGCCACGCTTGGCAGGCGGGTTGGCGATCGCAGTATGGTATGGTGGTGGAATGCATAGAGAACGCTGCTGCCCATTCTCCGGTTAGACCCTTAGTCGCCTTTTACGACACCCACGGGAAGTATGGGGTGGTGCTATTCTTTAAGTCCGGCACCACACTGACGTCTTTTTTTGTTAGTTAAATTCAACATTTTTTTTTCGATTAATTTTGTGTTAATTTTTCAGTAATTCATTTTAACACAGCTTAGTTAGCACACACACACACACAGCACATACACACACACACAGCACATACACACACACGCGCGCACAGCTTAGTTACATTCAACCACAGATCGCCGGAAGTTAATTTGTTTTCCGGAAGCAATATTATTTCCCACTTTTTGGGTTCCGTAGCCAAATGGCAAAAACGGAACCCTTATAGATTCGTCATGTCTGTCTGTACGTCTGTCTGCCTGTCCGTCCGTATGTCACAGCCACTTTTTTCCGAAACTATAAGAACTGTACTGTTGAAACTTGGTAAGTAGATGTATTCTGTTAACCGCATTAAGATTTTAATAAATTTTGGGGGTTCCCCATACTTAGAACTGAAACTCAATGGTTTGAACGAGATCTAGTAAGTAGTTTTTTTTTAATACGTCATAAATCGTAAACCGCAATTTACCTTTGTTCAATCAAAAGTTTATAGCAAACGTGTTATGGATAATGATTTTCGGACAAACAGTTTTAGGAGAAGAAAGGGAGCACCGGGCGTTGGTACTGCAGAGGCTGGTGGCCCTGGTGGCCCTACCGGCCCTGGTGGCCCTGTCGGCCCTGGTGGCCCTGTCGGCCCTGGTGGCCCTATCGGCCCTGATGGCCCTAGCAGCCCTAGAGGCGAATTTGGTGAAACCGAGGAACAACGTCTTCGGAGACTAAAAGAGGCGGAAGAATACAGAAAACACGAAGAAGAACAGAAAAAGAGGTTAGAAGAAGAGAAAAAGAGGTTAGAAGAAGAGAAAAAGAGGTTAGAAGAACAGAAAAAGAGGTTAGAAGAACAGGAGAGATTGAAACGAGAGTCGTGTGAGAACCGCATTTTTCAATTTATCATACACACGAAATCACATGCTATTCCTCAAAGTTTGGGCTGAGGCCTTTGGTACGCCCACATTTAGCGAGTTAAGTTTGTGGTAAATGCACAGTGGTAGACCGCGAAATTCAATTTTTCTTACGTTTTTTGGAATGTTCAGGTCAGTGTCAGGTTGTATCTTGATCACAAAATACGATTCGCGACTATGACAGAATCATTAATAGGAAATCTTTCTAAGTTAGATTTGTTCCATAAGAACAAATCTCCTAAGGAAAAGTGCTTATATGGAACAAATCGAACTTAAAGAGATATATTAATGATTTTAATAACTATAATTCTGTAAATACACATTAATCTATCATAGTCGCGAATCATATTTTGATCAAGATACAATGTCAAACTGACCTGCTAATTGCCAAAAAACTTAAGAAAATTTAAATTTCGCGGGCTACCACTGCTGCAATGCGCATTCACCTTAAATCCTATTTATCAGAAAGCGAGCCCATTACTTTCAATTGGGCACAAGTCCAGGCTTCCAGGATGCTAATGAGAAAATAAATAAATTGATTGATTGTATATATCAATAAATTATTTATTATTGACTAGTCGTTTGTCTGATCGTCGAAAACGCTACTGCTAAGCATGAGGTCCCGAGTTCGATTCTCAGCCCCCCCCCCCCCCCCCCCCCCCCACCACATTAGGCGTGCACCGGGCGCGATCGTTCCTCGGGCGAAATTGACTACGCGGCACGCACGTCGGACACACGCTCGAGGAACGCTCGCGCTCGGCGCACGCCTAATGTGGGGGGGCCGTCAGATCGCCCAAAATATTTTGGGTTTTTCCATCAGGAACTCAGGTACCTATTTCTCAGTAAGAGCCATAGATATATGCTGTTTTTTACATTTCTCTGGTAAGAGCTGAAGGTCCATTTCCGTAATTTAAAACATACAAAATCTTGTCGCAGTCTCATCTCGGCGACAAACAAATGTCAAAAACTTGTCAAAAAGTAGGGAAATTAGAGGTTTTTTTGACAGATTGAGACTGAGATCAGGGGGCCTAAAAAGCCCACTTTGGCAGAATCATAAAAGGATAACATAATGGACAGTTAACTGTTAAGTTAATCGTATCAAATCCCATCGGTGAAGCATTTTTCAGTTATTTTTTTTTGTCTGTGCTAAAATACCAATCAATCCAATCCAAATCCAAACCAAACCAATCTCTTTGATTGTACCTACGTAGTGCAGCGAAAAAAAGAAAAACACGGACTGTCTTCGCCATATTATAATTCATAATTTTATCCTTTTATGATTCTCCAAAGTGGCCTTTTTAGACCCCCTGACAGTAAACGTTCTTAAAATTACGAGAAATTCCTCGTGCACGGTTGCGATGGCAATGGGCTCGCCCCTTTTACGTGGACTGAAGCTTAGCTGGCGAAATGATACCGTGAGTTGATACGGTACCGATCACTTTCCGATTTGATACGTGTGCTATGACCTTAAGGTACACCACGAGCAATCCTTCAAGCTTAGGGGAAGAAAGGCGTCATGATTAAATTTGTTTATGTTATTTATTAAAATTAATAAGTAATATAAAATTATATAATAAAGACAATATTTTTTTATCTTTGCAGCAAAATCTAAAGGAGGAGCACCGGGCGCTGGTAAGTTCAAAACAATGCCTATTTTAAAATAACAACTTAATAAAGTACCCACTATTTAAAATAGCCTAGGTACAGTGTACTTGATCGAAAAATAGTTTTCTTGTTAATTGACATTACTGTGTTTTTTTTTTGGGAATGTGCATCTTGTTTGTGTAGAATAAACATTTTTTTTATCTTTATTGTTTTTTTTTTCTAATTTCTCTCATGGTATGTGCAGATTATGAGAGGTCGCTGAACATCCTACACAAAGAGCTGAAAGCGCACGGCCCCGAAGTTTTCTACGAGCAGCCGAAAACAAGCCTCACACACGCACAGGCTTCAGACTGGTACGAACTCTTTCACAAAACTATTATGATGAAATCTACAGCACTACCTGTTAACCAGTAGCAGCCCTACGGGCGGCGGTGCGAGTTGATTTCAACGCCTCGACGATCGGCTAGCAAGTAAGTTACAAGCAAGCAAGCAACTGCATAATTACCTATGCTATATATTATAGGAACATGGTACATAAAGGGGCGCTACGTTAAGATGTTGCACCACCTAAAAAAAATTCTAGGGCCACCGCTGCTGTTAACTTCAGTTAAACTCACAAATAATACTTTATAGTACTTATTAGTATAGATATTACACACAAATAATACTTTATAGTTAGTATTAGTATAGATATATATACATAACGACGGTGAAGTATCAATATCTAATAACTACAAAAACATTATTTTACAGGAGGCGAAAAAAACGTTTCATTTCTATAGTTTTTAATATTTGAATAAGAAAGTTACTTATATTGAAAAAAATGTAGTAAACGCTAGTGATGATGGTAATGATTTCAATCAAATATTTCAGGTTAGGGATATTATTTTGCCTACGAGTATGCAATAAAGTGAAAATCGCAAAAATGTTAGTTATTAGATATTGATAGTTCACCGTCGATAAGTGTTAGTATAGATATACTAATACTATAAAGTATTATTTGTGAGTTTGTATGTTCTATGGAACCACCAATCCGCAGGGTAATTGCACAACACTATCAGTAGCAATAGGCTTCATTTTGACGGTTCAACAACACTCATTGCTTTATTTACGTTGTTGAGCAGACACATTTTTCGAACTTATGGAGCAATGGATTAGCAATATGCTTCAAAATTATTGAAATTGAGAGAAAATTATATCACTAATGGGAGAGCAGTGGTGGCCAAGTGGTAACGGCCGCGACTTACCGAGTTGCAGGTCGTAGGTTGGAACCCAGACAGGCGCTTTACTTTGTGTAAATTATTTCATCACCACTGCTCTTAAAACGGTGAAGGAAAACATCGTGAGGATCGGCATGTCCATGTGACATCTGCCAATCCGCACTGGGCCCGCGTGGTGGATTACGGCCTACTCCCTCTCACCGAGAGGAGGCCTGTGTCCCAGCAGTGGGGGAACATTATAGGCTGCTGAATGATTATGGTTATGGGAAGCTACAGTATTGCCGAGTGTTATAGGACGGAAGTCGTGGGCAGCTAGCGTACAAATGCTGTTAATGTGCCTAGTATATCTATAAACTAGCTGGCCCGACAGACGTTATCCTGTTAAAAAGTTCATGCAATATTTCTATTTTTGTATGCTCATTGCACGATAGAATCTGCTTTACCTACTCATAATTATGTTAGAAAAATAACAGTGAAAGACTGTTATTTTAACTACGAGGGGCAATTCTCGTAATTTTAAGAACGTTCACAGTCAGGGGGCCTAAAAAGGCCACTTTGGCAGAATTATAAAAGCATGACATTATGAATCATAATATGGCGAAGACAGTCCGTGTTTTTCTTTTTTTCGCTGCACTACGTAGGTATAATCAAAGAGATTGGGATTGGATTTGGATTGGATTGATTGGTATTTTAGCACAGACAAAAAAAAAATAACTGAAAAATCCTTCACCAATGGGATTTGATACGATTAACTAAACAGTTAACTGTCCATTATGATTCACAATGTTAACCTTTTATGATTCTGTCAAAGTAGCGTTTTTAGGGCCCCTGATCTCAGTCTCAATCTGTTAAAAAAACCTCGTTTTAAGTTCCCTACGTTTTGGCAAGTTTTTGACATTTGTTTGTCGCCGAGATGAGACTGCGACTAGATTTTGAACGTTTTAAATTACGAGAATTGGCCTTGATTTTACATCACTGTCCAAATCACAGTGATCTTTATACACATTTTAATAAAGTTGCTGTTGGGTTGCTGCCACTGACAAGTCTGTCAAAATCATTGTGATATTGTTAGGTTCCTGCTGTCAGAGATAAAATGACTGTGAACATAATGTACCGCAAAATGACATTCAGCCATCTTAGACCAAGGGGCCTAAAAAGGCCACTTTGCAGAATCATAAAAGGATAACATTATGAATCATAATGGACAGTTAACTATTTAGTTAATTAAGGAATCATAATATGGCGAAGACAGTCCGTGTTTTTCTTTTTTCGCTGCACCACGTAGGTACAATCAAAGAGATTGGGATTGGATTTGGATTGGATTGATTGGTATTTTAGCACAAACAAAAAAAATAACTGAAAAATCCTTGACCAATGGGATTTGATACCTACGTTTAACTTAACCGTTAACTGTCCATTATGATTCATAATGTAATCCTTTTATTATTCTGCCTTAAAGTGGCCTTTTCAGGCCCACAGTTCATCAGTCAGACCAAATTAAAAATGTGACACTAGACAGACTTATAATTTTAAAATAATTTATTCTTCATTAAAAAAAGTTGCGGTCGAATTGACCGATGTCAATTCTACATTGATAATCATAAAAGGTGTATTCTATTTTGATGTTTGTTTTCTAATAATTAAATATAGTTTTATATGCAATAGTTTGCACAATGCAGCAGCTTTAAAGCACATTATGTGTCCTGATCATAGAAACTTTCATTTAACTATGAATATCCTGATAAAAGATTCGATTGTGTCTATATAAATTAAAATTTCATCCTCAGGCTTGCTGCTCCGGATCCCGCAAAAATAGACAAGTCAGTGAGAGATTCCACGGACACCGCACGCCTTCATATGAAGTTTGAAAGAAAATTGAGTGGGATCGTCAAAGACAAAACCCCACCGGAGTTGAAGGACAGCATGCAAGGTATGTACTTAAGTATATAAGGTTACATACTTACCTTATATACTTGGGTAGTTTAATATAGGTATAAATAAGTCTTTACAAAATAAGTTAAGCTTTTATCTAAATCAGGGCAGAACCAAAATTACCTGTTTGTAAACAAACCTGTTTAGGTAAAATCCTTATACGCACACAGGAATTAGTAACACATTCATTATTTTTTCAAATATTTCAACTTTGTACAGGGACCATTGAGACTTTTTGCGATTAATGACTTAATTATTATTATTATCCTTTATATCGTCGTTCATATTGCAATTTGTTCAATGTCAAAAATTTCAATATTTTTTTGTAGTATGCTGTTTTTTTACTCTCCTGTAAACTTGTCATTTTTGACATAGAACTAATTGCAATATGAACGATTGCAATTTGTTCAATGTCAAAAATTTCAATATTTTTTTGTAGTATGCTGTTTTTTTACTCTCCTGTAAACTTGTCATTTTTGACATAGAACTAATTGCAATATGAACGACGATATATTAATTACATTCTTTTAATATTTTTATAAAAATCATTAAAAAAAAATAGTGGCCCAACGGTATCAAGAACAGGGTCCAAGCTGCCGGTGGTCAGGAGTTTAGAAAGAGAGGAACGTCCTCACTATGCGTGCCGTGTCAGGAGTCCTGCTTTCTGAACCAAGCCCATGACCCAGCCAAGCTTCCTGAGCTGTTAGTTAAGGCTCTCCACTATTAGGCCTATCTATAACGATTATCGATACAATTATTGCGGAGTCCACATCCCACATGTCGACAATCTCGTGTGCTAAGTCAAGATACTTGATTATTTTATCTTTCTTAACTCTCACGAGATTCTCGTCATCAGGGACAGCGATACCAACAATCATTGCACGGTGCTCTCGTCGATCTATCACCACAATATTAGACTTATTGGCTACAATAGTCCTGTCAATGATGATAGATCGATCCAGTACAATGTGGCGTGAACATTCTCGAGAACTGGGTCGGGCACATACCTGTAGTATAACACTTCGGACTCCACAAGATAGATAAATAGATATATAGATCTATTCGGAATCCACAAGGTTAAACTGCAGCGCAGTTGCTGGTGGTTACCTAATACTAGCCACTAGATTGTGTCTGTGCAAATATTATTATTATTATTATATTATACTTAGCTGGTCTAGAAAAGTTTTTAATCTTTTTACGACACTGCATTGATTGCCATCATAAAAGTAAAAACGTCATAATTAACGTTTTTTTTTGGCTGACTTAGGTATATCATTTTTCCAAAAGTTCTTAAAAAAAGTTCCAGTAGCTATGTAAAGTCCGCGAGGCCTAGGCTGAGCTTTGCATTTGTGTGCGTGCACATAGATAGTGTAGGTGTTAAACCGATTTATACTGCTTTTTGGCAATCGGCCTGAGGCGCGGTGCGTCTCTCGGGCAACTCCACCGCGCACCTTTCACCTCCCTTATTATTATTTTAATCTTTGTTCCACACCACCTTCACCTCTTGTACTGGTAGCAGTGTGACGTGTTTAATTCTTAATATTTTGTTTTTGAGTTCGATTTATTATTGAAATGGCTGCCAACACAAATAAACGAAGAATACGAAAACCTTTAAATAGCCAAGTAAAAGAAATATTGTGTAATTTAAATAGTTATTTTAAAGACATGAACGATAAAGACATACAGACACAATACATGTCAAGTGTCACTACATCAGCCCAATTTGTAGCGACATCGACGGGAATTCCTCCGTCCACTGTCAACGAGTTTTATTGCAAAACAGAAGGCAAACGTCTTTTGGAAGACGGAAGCAAATTTAAATCTCCGAAAAAGACCAGGGGGCCTAAAAACGCCACTTTAGAGAATCATAAAAGGATAACATTATGAATCGTAATATGGCGAAGACAGTCCGTGTTTTTCTTTTTTTCGCTGCACTACGTAGGTATAATCAAAGAGTCGTGGATTTGCTCTCGGTAAGCACCGTTTAGTGAAGTGGAACTGATGATGAAGACCACAGATGGCCACCGGAACTACTCAATAATAAGTATTTCACGGGTTGCGATTCGATTACTTTAATATGGTTGCTAGCCAATATATGCTCGTCACAATGCGAATAGTAAAATGGAGCTGATAGGTGAATACCAGGAGAACTCCACAACAATTAACGTCCCTGCATTGAGAAAAGCAATATTTTGTAAAAGGCGATGAGCAAGTAGACATTAGGTTATTGTAAGTTAGATACATTATAAACAGACCCGACTAAAAAGCGAGAAATAAAAACTTTTTAACAAAAAAAAACCGACTTCCAAAAAAACAATACAAAGTGAAAAATAACTTAATTTCGGAAGTCGGTGGCAAAATACTAAAATACAGATTCAAAGACACCGACTTCCGAAATTAAATTTATTTTTCACTTTTTGGAAGTCCGTTTTTTTTTACAAAGTATTTTATTTTTATAAAAAATTATTAGCTCTCGCCCCATTAAATAAAATAGGTGCTGTTTTCATATGGGAATGATTATTTTTAAATATCACAACGAAACTCTACGATAAACTCCCAGGCTAGTATTTGATTATGTAGGTAATGCTCCAACAATTGTCATCAAAAATAATGTTTAAAAGTACTTAAGTTTTTTCAAACTAACAGCGGACTTGAGGATAAACGTAGATGTTCCTTGTAATACTAAAATGTTAAGGTCGTTTTTTGGCACCTAGGTACATAATGTACATAATGACTGATGAACTTCAACAACACTAAAAACATGATTATCAGTGATAATCATGTTTTAGTATTTATCACACATAGTGAGTACTAATAACATTTATTAAACATTATCATTTATACAATTATGTAAAGTACATACATATTTTATGGGCTACTGTGTTAAATGCTACAACAAAATACCTTGTGACATATTGCAATTAAATGAAAGAAAATTTAAAACTCATATTAAAAGTACTAACACTTTGTAAAAAAAAAATCAACCGACTTCCAAAAAACACTATAAAGTGAAAAATAACTTTAATTTCGGAAGTCGGTGTCTTTGTTGAATTTGTATTTTAGTTTTTTACCACCGACTTCCGAAGTTAAGTTCAATTAAATTAATTTTTAATTATTTAGTTATTTTTCACTTAATAGTGTTTTTGGAAGTCGGTTGTTTTTTTTTGTAAATAAAAATTTATTTTTCACTTTTTAGTGGGTCAGTTTGTAATTTATCTAAGTTGCAATAGCCTAATGTCAATTGCTCATCACCTTTTACAAAATATTGCTTTTCCCGATGCAGGGACGTTAATTGTTGAGGAGTTCTCCTAGTAAGAACCAAGAGAACTGGAGCTGATTGAGAAGTCACCATCAGCTCCACTTCACCATACGCATTGTAACGAGCATAATTTGCTTAGCAACCATATTAAAGTAATTGAATCGCTACCCGTGAAATATTTGTCATTGAGTAGTTCCGATGGCCATCTGTAGTCTTCATCATCAGCTCCACTTTACCAAATGATGATTTCCGAGAGCAAATGCTCAAGTTACTTTAAAAAATACCCAAATCGCCATAGATTTGCCTATAAAATTTGAGGGTTTCCCTCGATTTCCATGGGATCCTCTCATCAGATTCCAACTTGATGATAATGGGACCACCTCGAGAGTATACCCTATCAAACAAAAAAAAAAAAAAAATTTGGAATCGGTCCAGCCATCTTCGAGTAATCGGGGAACATACATAAAAAAAAAGGTTCCGACAAATTGAGAACGTCCTCCTTTTTGAAGTCGGTTAGCAAGGATATTACAAATTAGAGGATGCTTGGAAACCTGCTGGTCCTGGACAATCTAGAGTCTAGACAAATCAACCTGCTTCCTAATTTAATTTATATTTTTTTAAATTTTATGACATTGATTGATTTTACAATCTGTGACTACAGTGGCTCACACACTCTTGTTAAAATTCTGGGAAAATCATCCACTTTTACAATATTTGTAAATAATTTGTAAATATGTGAGCACCATGTATCTATCACATCACATAATTGATTTACCTGTCATTGCTTCATTTTTTATTCTTTTTACCTCTTGTGGTAGACTAATTTTATTCTAGATGCACCGTCTTCACTCTTCACATATATTATGTATACAAGACCTTGCAAAACATTTTAAAAGAGTAACGGTGGAGTTTCTTGCCCATTCTTCTCCATACGAAAACTACCTTTTGGAATCGGCGACTAGAATAAATTTTATTTATTTGTAATTTTTGACGGTCAAAAGTGCCTTTAATGTGCTTATTTGAAATAAATGCTTTGACTTTGACTTTAACAGTTACCAAATTCGATTGCGAACTAACAACTAACTTTACTCAATAAATACTAGTAAAATTAAAAAATAATACCTTCAAGTACCAAGATTTTTAAGTAGTAGTTTAGAAGTTACGTATAAAATCGAATGGACAATGGGTTCAGAACTAATGTAACTTTTGTTGATGATTTCTGAAAATGTGTGCTAATGACTTCGTTTTATGTCCCTGTAATCTTTACACAAACTTCTATCACATAGAATAATTTCAGATTTTTCTCTTTGCAAACTTCGGAGATAATATAAAATCGAATGGACAATGGGTTCAATGTGTGCGTACGCGTAATGTTGTTGTGTTGCGATTCAGATACCTAAACTTGAGCGAGTTCAAAATGTGAACTTCTATAGGTAGGTACATACAGCTCCAGAGAAACCTCACCCTCTAGAAATGTATAAAAAGCGACATCTATTAAAGGATGATATACTCAATGACGTAATATTAATAGACGCGTCATGCATGAACATCACGGCACTCGAAAACAGCGTAAATACTATCGGTGGCTAGATGGCTTATACGCACGAAGAGAGGCAAAGAATTTGTGTTGTAAAAGAGATAAATATTATATTTCTTTAATTACGTTGTCATTCTGTGGTGCATGCCGTGTATGCAGCGGCGGCCCTAGGATTTTTTTTAGGTGGTGCTAAATCTTAACGTGGCGCCCATCTATGTACCATGTTCTTATGATATATGCATATGCAGTTGCTTGCTTGCTTGTGGACAGTCCACGAGGCACCAGTGATTGATGAGTGACTTACGATAATGCGACCACGGTGGTCGCTTTTTGTTTGATTTCAGCACCACTCCCATGATGCACTTCCCTAGGGCCGCTACTGCGTGTATGCTCATTGGCCGAGCGCACACAAAAGGAGGCAACACTCGAATTTCTCGTGTTGATATAGCTAGTAGATTTTCGGGTAAAATAATATTATTTTCGATCCTTAAAAATATGAATCCATCTAAAAAAATTGAATTAATTTTTCTTGATACTTACGCATGAAATGATACTTTTTATCTTTCACAGTTGCAGTATAATTTTTACATATCCTAAAAACACAGGATGGCATTTTTTTTATATTTGAGGAAGTTATTCACAGAATTAGTTATTTTATTGTCACGTACAGCCGCGGCACTGGTTGCTGGTTGGTACGCAACTAAATGCTCGTGCGGTAATTACCTCGCATTCATGTCATGGTGCCACTACAGAGCGCAGGCAACGTATAGTTTATATATCATTGGATATACTACGATGTTTACGTGCGCGCCACGTCTGTGACAGCAATCAAGTTAGTGTTCTCTAGATATTGACATCGATTCCACAAGTAAGCGTGCAAGATACCCATTTAACAAAATTTATTGTTTACGTTTTGATACAAAATTTTTAAGCGCTAACCAACATCAGCATATTTAGTTAACCCTGGTGGTAACTGTAGGGCGATAACGATTAGCGGGGTGTTGCGGGTTGAGAGGGAAAGTAGGTGCTTATAAGGCGGTCTTTCGGAATTATCATCATCATCATCATCATTTCAGCCGAAAGAAGTCCACAGCTGGACATAGGCCTCCCCTAAGCACCGCCGCTTCAACCGGTTTTTCCCATCCAACGGGTAATTAATCATAAATTAATAAACAAGGCGGTCTTTCAGAATAAAGGTGATTCACATTCACTTATACTATACGTAGTATTATTTATTATTCTTATGGTATTAATTAAAATCATCATCATCATTATTTCAGCCGAAAGAAGTCCACAGCTGGACATAGGCCTTCCCCAAGCACCTCCACTTCAACCGGTTTTGTCGCCTTCAACGGGTAATTAATAATCAATTAATATATAAGGCGGTCTTTCGGAATAAAGGCGATTCACTTATATAAGTAGTATTATTTATTATTCTTAGGCTATCAATTAATATCATCATCATCATCATTTCAGCCGAAAGAAGTCCACAGGTGGACGTAGGCCTCCCCCAAGCACCTCCGCTTCAACCGGTTTTGTCGCCTCCAACGGGTAATTAATAATTAATTAATATATAAGGCAGTCTTTCGGAATAAAGGCGACTCACTTATATACGTAGTATTATTTATTATTCTTATGGTATTAATTAATATCATCATCATCATCATTTCAGCCGAAAGAAGTCCACAGCTGGACACAGGCCTCCCCCAAGTACCTCCACTTCAACCGGTTTTATCGCCTCCAACGGGTAATTAAAAATGAATAAATATATAAGGCGGTCTTTCGGAATAAAGACGATTCACTTATATACATAGTATTATTTATTATACTTATGGTATTAAATAATATCATCATCATTTCAGCCGAAAAAAGTCCACAGCTGGACATAGGCCTCTCCCAAGCACCTCTACTTCAACCGGTTTTGTTGCCCCCAACGGGTAATTAATAATTAATTAATACATAAGGCGGTCTTTCGGAATAAAGACAATTCACTTATACAGGGTTATGGGTAAAACATTACCAACCTCTTAAGAGGTCATTGTACTCATCATTATGAACAACTTATACTATCGGACCAAACATGAAATCGCAAAAAAAAAAACTGTTCCCTACATTTTGAGGAGTTATACGAACATAAATGTAGGCATCAGCTGATTTTTTTTTTTCGCGATTTCGTGTTGGTTCCATAGTAAAAGTTGTTCATAATGATGAGTACAATGACCTCTTAAGATGTTGTTAATATTTTAGCAATAACCCTGTATACATAGTATTATTTATTATTCTTATGATATTGATTAATATCATCATTTCAGCCGAAAGAAGTCCACAGCTGGACATAGGCCTCCCTCAAGCACCTCCGCTTCAACCGGTTTTGTCGCCTCCAACGGGTAATTAATAATTAATTAATATGTAAGGCGGTCTTACGGAATAAGCGACTCACTTACATATATACGTAGTATTATTTATTATTCTTATGGTATTAATTAATATCATCATCACCATAATTTCAGCCGAAAGAAGTCCACAGCTGGACATAGGCCTCCCCCAAGCACCTCCACTCCAACCGGTTTTGTCTCCTCCAACGGGTAATTAATAATTGAGTCATATAGTATCAAAACCGGCAATCTCCACATTTAAGAGAAAATAACTTATTAATGCCAAAATAATCTCTAGTAACTAATCTTCCATCTTGATTAATAAGTTTTTTACAGAAACGGCATTCTCCCTACCAAAAATGATTTTTTTTTTTTTTTTCGTTGTAAGTAAAGTGGAGAATGCCGTTTTTGATATTATATAACTCAATTAATTAATATATAAGGCGGTCTTTCGGAATAAAGGTGATTCACTTATATACGTAGTATTATTTATTATTCTTAGGGTATCAATAAATATCATCATCATCATCATTTCAGCCGAAAGAAGTCCACAGCTGGACATAGGCCTCCCCCAAGCACCTCCGCTTCAACCGGTTTTGTCGCCTCCAACGGGTAATTAATAATTAATTAATATATAAGGCAATCTTTCGGAATACAGGCTATTCACTTATATACGTAGTATTTATTTATTATTCTTACGGTATTAATTAATATCATCATCATCATCATTTCAGCCGAAACAAGTCCACAGCTGGACATAGGCCTCCCCCAAGCACCTCCACTCCAACCGGTTTTGTCGCCTCCAACGGGTAATTAATAATTAATTAAATATATAAGACGGTCTTTTGGAATAAAGGCGATTCACTTATATTCGTACTATTATTTATTATTCTTATGGTATCAATTAATATCATCATCATCATTTCAGCCGAAAGAAGTCCACAGCTGGACATAGGCCTCCCCCAAGCACCTCCACTTCAACCGGTTTTGTCGCCTCCAACGGGTAATTAATAATTAATTAATATATAAGGCGGTCTTTCGGAATAAAGGCGATTCACTTATATTCGTAGTATTATTTATTATTCTTATGGTATCAATTAATATCATTAACATCATTTCAGCCGAAAGAAGTCCACAGCTGGACATAGGCCTCCCCCAAGCACCTCCACTTCCACCGGTTTTGTCGCCTCCAACGGGTAATTAATAATTAATTAATATAGGTATTAACCCAATTTACATTAAAACATATTTATTATTATAAAGCTGAAGAGTTTGTTTGTTTGGTTGAACGCGCTAATCTCAGGAACAACTGGTTCGAATGAAAAAATATTTTTGTGTTGGATAGACGATTTATCGAGGAAAGCTATAGGTTATATAACATCCCGCTTCGATCAATAGGAGCGGAGCATCAATGGAAAATGTTGCAAAAACGGGGAAAGTTATTCCTTTTGAGAGCTTTCGTTGCGTACGCTGCGTAAATGGTTAAAGATACGCAAAAATCATGTACGACCAGTGGTTCCCTATCCATTTGCATAAAATTTTAAGACCTAATATAACTTAGCATAATTTTGTTTGGCATAATTATATTTTCGCATAATATAATTACGCATAACAGCTTACGCATAATTTTTTTAAGCATAATTTCTCTAACCATAATAATGATTAAGCATAATATTCTAAAGCATAAAGTTCTAAAGCATAACTTTTTTAAGCATAACATCCTAAAGCATAAATTTGCCCGAAGAGGATATACCAATTTATTTCGACGATTGGAAAAAGCCCTATCCCTTGAATCAGGTAATATATGTATAACATATTAATATAATATAACGTATTGAACAATTTTGTGGGTTTTTTTCGCTGTAGGAAGCATGAAGGGGTCTACCTTTTATAGCAGAACTTTTTACGTCATAATATTGTTTTGCATAACAACGGATAGCATAAACTTCATTTCGCAGAAAATCATTTCGCATACACTCAGTTGTCATACATTCAAAACTCATAATTTTGTTAGTCAGAATCATCTTTAGGCATAATGTTTATATCCATAATAATTAAAAAGCAGAACCATCATATCGCAGAAAATTCACAGTCAGAATCGTCTTTTGGCATACATTTTATATCGATAGTCATTAAAAGGCAGAACTGATTTTTTGAAAAATATTGTCGGCTTGGATGCATGTAGCATGCAAACAGGCATACAACATGCAAGCAGGCATTCAACATGCAGCATGCATGCAGCATGCATGTAGCATGCAAGCAGGCATGCAACATGCAGCATGCATGCAGCATGCAAGCAGGCATGCAACATGCAGCAGGCATGCAGCATGCAAGCAGGCATGCAACATGCAGCAAGCATTGTTTCTGTCACGGCTCCGGCGCTGCGGGGTTTGGGCGGCGCCACGCGAGCTTATCGTCACAGATGGTTTTAACGCTCACCACCGCAGCTTCGGCTTGCTGGCCGGCTTCGCCGGCCAGCCTCAGCCGCGGTGGCGGGCCTTCAAACCACCTGCTCCTCAGCTCGCGGGCCGCCCTACCCCTCCGCGCCTACGCGGGTTTAAATTACACTCTAGGGGTAGGGCAGACAAGACTGCGTAAAGTCGGTTTCGCAGCAATTCGTTTCTGTCACAAAATTTTGCAGCACAACGTATTGACTTTTTATGACACAAATTTAATTTAATATTGAAAATGCTACCAATACATGCTATATTTAGAACATTCTATGTCACTTTTGCACCCATACCAAATAATCGTATCTCTAAATAAATGTTATGCTAAACAAAATTATGCATAATATTAATTATGGCAAAGGTAATTATGCGAAACAAAATTCTGCCAAGATAAAAGTATGCCATTGTAAATTCGGACACGTAAATATTCTGCCAAACAAAAGTTATGCTAAATAATTTTTATGCCTTAAAAATATTCGATTAAATAAGATTATGCCATGTGAGTTATGCCAAATAAAACTCGGAGTATCAAGATTCTGCCAAATAGAAGGAACCCAGCATGAAGCAAGCAAGCATACAGCATGCAAGCAAACATACAGCATGCAAGCAAGCATGCAGCAAACAAGCAAGCATGCAGCATGCAAGCAAGCATGCAGCATGCAGCATTCAAGCGAGCATGCAACATGCAGCAGGCAGGGTTTCTGTCACGGCTCCGGCGCTGCGGGCCTCCGGCGGCCCCACGCGTGCTAATCGTCGCAGACGGCTTTCGCTCACCACCTGCTCCTCAGCCCGCGGGCCGCCTCACCCCTACGCGCCTACGCGATTTTAAATTACACTCTAGGGGTAGGACAAACAAGACTACGTGGAGTCGGTTTTGCAGCAATTCGGTTCTGTCACTAACTTTTGTTGCACAGCATCTTAAATTTAATTAATTGTATGCCTAAATATTATTATGCTAATAGTGATTAGGCCTACTAACGTTATGCGAATTAAATTTATGCCAAAACAAATTAGTCTTTAAGATGATTATGCCAACATAAAATGTATGCCTAAAAAAATTATGCCGAAGTATTATTATGCCAAAACAAATTGTGCCAAAATCGTTATGCCGAAGTATATTAGGACAAAGAACATTATGCGAAAAGAAGGGATCCCACGACCAGTACGACGGAATAAAAGTCTTAAAAGTTCCCCTTTAAAAGTTCAAAAAAAAAGTCCGCGACAGCACAATGATATGTTATCTTTTAAGGTTGACTCACTATACATTTTATGGTAAGTTCTAAAATAACGCATTATTTGCGAAGGTGTTTTTATAAACATGATATTAAAATCCTTATCCAAATAAATACGTTAATCATAATCATTTATTCATTGTAAAACATAGGTACATTATAAGTTCTTATTTGTTAATACGTTGAGGACGCTATGCTTTGCCTCTAGGGCGTACAAAAGTAGTAAAGCAGTAACATGCAATATAATTAAAACAATAAATTAATATAGATACTACATGAATCACAAATAACAAGTAAATAAATTAGATCATCTCACTGAACAATGTCGATAAGTTAACTTGATAAATTATGTGTAGTGAGAAAATTAAAAAATGTCCGCAGTTATTATAATAAAATGAAAATTGACAGCATTTACTTATATAAAGAATGTTAAAGAAATCGAATGATGTCATAAATTAAAATTAAATGTCAATAAGGAAGATCAATAATTGTTACTTAGGAATGTCAGAAATTTTATAACAGCATGTCATTCAAATATTCGGTGATTGAATAATAGCATTTTTCTATTAGAAAAATCTTTAATTTTCTCTTAAAGTTGTGCAAATTTTCATTTTTTATGCTATCAGGAATTTTATTGTATATGACCGGACCCATGCCTAAAATACCTCTCCTTGCTAGTGCTGTTTTGTATTTAGCTGTACACAACATGGTTCTGTATTGGGATCTAAGTTGAGTGGTTCGTTTTCTAGTAGCTACTATCGCAGGAAACAAGTTAAAGTTACATTTGACAAACACTGCTACTTCAAATATATACATATAGGCATGGGAAAGTCAAGATTTTTTATGATTTGAAGACAGGCTCATAGCTATCAGTAGTTTTTAGGCCTTACCATACATCGTATACCTACATCTTTTTTTAAATTCTAAATATAGTTTCTCTTGCAGCACAGTTGCCCCAAAATATTATGCCAAATCTCAATACTGAGGAAACAATGCCATGGTATGCTATTACTGTTTGTAAATTAACTTTATTTGCCAAGATGAAAAAAGCATAGGCAGATTTACTTAGCCGCATACATATGTCGTCTGCCTGCATTTTCCACGTTAGTTGGCTGTCAACTAGAATGCCAAGAAATCTTGCTACTTTTACCTCTTCTACACTTTGTCCGTTATATGAAACATTTAAATTGTTGGGTTTTAGTCTTTGGTAGAAATCCAATAACTTGGTTTCTTGTATAGGTATTATAATAACCAAGTTATTTCTGTCAAGCCAATCAATTATTTTTTTAAGGGTGTTATTTGCATCTTCTTCAGAAGTTAGATTATTGGAGCATTTAATTATTGCTGTACTGTCATCAGCGAAGAAGATCATTGGATGCTTTAGTTGACGTGGCAGGTCAATAATATACAAGAAATGTATATAAGAAATAATGGTGGCCCAAGCACACTACCCTGAGGTACCCCATAGTGAAGTTTCCTACAGTTTTATAGGTATTTTATTTCCCGTTTTGTATTTAAATTGATTCAAGTTATTTCAGTACATTGATTGCGATTTTAATAGTTCCAAACCACGTTATTCATCACAAGTATTTAATTTTGAACAAAATTGCCCTCGCTATCTTTTGATTTCAATGAATATCTTAAGAGATATCATAGTTTTAAAATAACTCCGCAAGGTGGCCAGTCATGAGGGGGGAGGGCGCTGGCCCACCGCCGCCGCCGCGCCGGTAGTTCAGCGAGGTACAGACGCCAGCACATCAAGCTACTACAATCTGTCAAATTTCTTTAATAGATTTTCAACTTTATCGCTAAAGCATAAAGTTCAAAGTTGATTGGGAAATTTGACAGTTTCGGGTAGCTTGACGTGCTGGCGTCTGTACATGCCGCGCGGGTGAAACCGCGGGGCACGGCTAGTTTACTGATAAAACGGATAATTTAGTTTAAATGATGGGAACCAACATGTTACTCACTTTTGAAACAAACAGAACAACAATTGACATTTCTCGAGATTTTTCATAACTATTTACAAAAAACAATTACCTAACTATATAACCCCTAAGATGACTTACTTACTGACCTAAAACAAGTTATAACATCCTTATTTTGAAGTCGGTAAAAAGACAATGTCATTGTCTTGCAATGTCTTGTCAAAAAATATAAACGGATTTTATTTTAGATTACACTTACGTCGACATTTAATTCTTTTTAAACTTTGATTATGTTCCCAAAGGACGATTATTTTCACTTACAAAAAGTTACTCAGGCATGATTTTTTTATTGTAATGAGGGATTTTCTTTTAACTTTTTTTTAAACTCTTACATAGTCGCTGGATAGATGGCGCTGAACTTGGTAAGTTACTGCAAGGAACGGAAGTTACATAATTTTTTTATTAATTCACTTGGATGTCATTTTAAGATCGTAAAACGAAAGCAAACGAAACTGTCACTCAACGAGCGTATATGACGTGACGCAATGTTTTTTTTCCAAGCGTTTTGACTTTGGCATCTAGTAACATAGTCAGTTCAACGCCATCTTCAGGGTTCTTGGGAACTATTTTTTTTTTTAAATACTGAAAAGAAAAACCTCTCATTAGGTATAACTTATAATTACAAGGTAATTATTACGTTATTCGAACAGCACAACCAGATGAGTAATTATGGTATGGTATGGTATGGTACTTAACAAAATTATAAGCTTACCCTCAATCTTCTTCATTATATCGATACTGGAAATATGAAATAACGTAAGGGACAAAACTAAGGTTTTCAGGAGAGCAAAAATAAGATATTTTTCTTACAAAACTGACTATAATTTTTTAACTAAGTATAAGATTTATGTAAAAAGTGTCTAGGACAAAGTTTCTTAGATTTCTTCATTCTTTGCAGCTAAACTAGTTAAAAATCAATAAAGCCTACAGTTTCAAAGATAGCATGTCCCTTACGTTAAATAATAATGAATACGAGTGATATACGTTTACAAATTTTTAGATGTAAATAAACGGCATTGATGTATGGGACACTTAAGGAAATAAACATTTAGAGTTTTTCAAAGTAAAGGTCTCTTAATGGTACACTCTATATTGTTAATGCTGTTAACAAATATAAAAAATAGAATTTTATACATTCGTGACCTACTATGCCCATGTAATAACAGTTTAAAACTACTTGCTGACTCATAGGGATACAAAATAAACGAATAAAATAGATCAAAACTTTTATTTGTGCTCACTAATCCTCTTTTATAAACGCAATTTAGGTACTCTCAAAAATTATGTTAAGTATAACATTATTAAATTCTGTTTTAAATCACAATAAAAAAATAGCTATTTTGGCAGCTTACTAAAATTAGACTCATTGTCCCAAAAGAAAAATAAATTTTACTTAAAAATTAAACAAAATCAACAAATCAGTCTTCTTATGTAAATAGTACCTAATCATTAAACATAAAAAAAACAAATCAACTTCTTCCTTAATAGAAAGCCTACAGTTAAATTGAAAAAGTCTCAAAAATTAGTCATTATCTTTATCAGTCTCATCATCGTTCGGTGTCATTGAGCCTATCTTTAATTATACTCTTATTAGGAAGATTCAAATATTCATTGTGAAACCTATTTGGAATTATACCATTGTCACATATTTTTTTGAGATCTTTAAGCTTTGGAACTGAAATTGGCAGTCTTTCCTTGTAAAGAAATGGTAAGCTGTCTATGCTACTGGGCACAGCTAGATTTCTGGTACTTTCTAATTCAGATTGATCAGTCTTTGCAAGGCCCTTGCCCTTTCCTTTACCCTTCACTGTCCTTCTTCCAGTTTGCATTTCTTTGCAGAGTTCTATTTTGTGAGTAGTGCCATCCTCTAACATCGTATATTTTACTTCCACTATCTTTAAGTTCGATTTTTGAAATGTACATATTCGAATTTTCTTGAAATGCAGGTCTTTGTTTTTGAGAGTAGCAGGAGTAAAAACTGATTCAGCAAAATCATTGAAATCAAAGAAATCCTGATGTCCTAACACATTCACTCGTTAAGCATGAGGTCTTTTTCTGGCTGATTCTATCAATGATGGCCACTGGGAAGGTCCCCAAATAATCAGTTTTTTAACCTCCCTTTCAATGATAGCATGCATGCTATCTACTGGCATGTATGTATGTCCAGCTAATAAGTAATTTATTTGAATCGTTTGTATATTCGCAATACGTTCCAAAAATATGTTAACATTGAGAAAATCACTTTGTTTTTATTCTGCCCCGTACAGTATCACAATAGAATAATACAGTTGTAACCCCCCTGGAATCAAGTTCCTTTTAAATTTTCTCAATGTTAACATATTTTTTGGAACGTTCTGCGAATATACAAACGATTCGATTTCGAAGGACAGTGAAGGGTAAAGGAAAGGGCAAGGGCCTTGCAAAGAATGATCAATCCGAATTAGAAAGTAAGTACCAGAAATCTAGCTGTGCCCAGTAGCATAGATAGCTTACCATTTCTGTATAAGGAAAGACTGCCAATTTCAGTTCCAAAGCTTAAAGATCTCAAAAAAATATGTGTCAATGGTATAATCCTAAATAGGTTTCACAATGAATATTTGAATCTTCCTAATAAGAGTATAATTAAAGATAGGCTCAATGACACCGACGATGATGAGACTGATAAAGATAATGACTAATTTTTGAGACTTTTTCAATTTAACTGTAGGCTTTCTATTAAGGAAGAAGTTTTTTTTATGTTTAATAATTACTATTTACATAGGAAGACTGATTTGATGATTTTGTTTAATTTTTAAGTAAAATTTATTTTTCTTTTGGGACAATGAGTCTAATTTTAGTAAGCTGCCAAAATAGCTATTTTTATTGTGATTTAAAACAGAATTTAATAATTTTATACTTAACATAATTTTTGAGAGTACCTAAATTGCGTTTATAAAAGAGGATTAGTGAGCACAAATAAAAGTTTTGATCTATTTTATTCGTTTATTTTGTATCCCTATGAGTCAGCAAGTAGTTTTAAACTGTATTACATGGGCATAGTAGGTCACGAATGTATAAAATTCTATTTTTTTATATTTGTTAACAGCATTAACAATATAGAGTGTACCATTAAGAGACCTTTACTTTGAAAAACTCTAAATGTTTATTTCCTTAAGTGTCCCATACATCAATGCCGTTTATTTACATCTAAAATTTTGTAAACGTATATCACTCGTATTCATTATTATTTAACGTAAGGGACATGCTATCTTTGAAACTGTAGGCTTTATTGATTTTTAACTAGTTTAGCTGCAAAGAATGAAGAAATCTAAGAAACTTTGTCCTATACACTTTTTACATAAATCATATAGTTAAAAAATTATAGCCAGTTTTGTAAGAAAAATATCTTATTTTTGCTCTCCTGAAAACCTTAGTTTTGTCCCTTACGTTATTTCATATTTCCAGTATCGATGTGTTAAAATAGCTGTTTTAACACATCGATAAAAGACATGTGCGTTCAAACCTTCTCTGGGAACACTAATGTAAAAGACAATAATAAAACATCTCAGATTATGGAATAACTTATGTGACCTGTTGTAAAATGTACTCGATTTTGATTTAATGTAAACACCAAATGCTGTGAGTAAAGAGACTTACATTAGTTTTTATAAAAATATTAATTTAAATGTCATATACAGCCAGTTTCTAGAAAAAAAATGGTCTAGGCCTACGGAAAATATGTGATGTAAAGGACATTTTTTTTAAGATATCGAGATTTTAAATATCGATACTGGAAATATGAAATAACGTAAGGGACAAAACTAAGGTTTTCAGGAGAGCAAAAATAAGATATTTTTCTTACAAAACTGGCTATAATTTTTTAATTATATGATTTATGTAAAAAGTGTCTAGGACAAAGTTTCTTAGATTTCTTCATTCTTTTCAGCTAAACTAGTTCAAAATCAATAAAGCCTACAGTTTCAAAGATAGCATGTCCCTTACGTTAAATAATTATGAATACGAGTGATATACGTTTACAAAATTTTAGATGTAAATAAACGGCATTGATGTATGGGACACTTAAGGAAATAAACATTTAGAGTTTTTCAAAGTAAAGGTCTCTTAATGGTACACTCTATATTGTTAATGCTGTTAACAAATATAAAAAATAGAATTTTATACATTCGTGACCTACTATGCCTATGTAATACAGTTTAAAACTACTTGCTGACTCATAGGGATACAAAATAAACGAATAAAATAGATCAAAACTTTTATTTGTGCTCACTAATCCTCTTTTATAAACGCAATTTAGGTACTCTCAAAAATTATGTTAAGTATAACATTATTAAATTCTATTTTAAATCACAATAAAAAAATAGCTATTTTGGCAGCTTACTAAAATTAGACTCATTGTCCCAAAAGAAAAATAAATTTTACTTAAAAATTAAATAAAATCAACAAATCAGTCTTCTTATGTAAATAGTAATCATTAAACATAAAAAAAATAACTTCTTCCTCAATAGAAAGCCTACAGTTAAATTGAAAAAGTCTCAAAAATTAGTCATTATCTTTATCAGTCTCATCATCGGCGGTGTCATTGAGCCTATCTTTAATTATACTCTTATTAGGAAGATTCAAATATTCATTGTGAAACCTATTTGGAATTATATCATTGTCACATATTTTTTTGAGATCTTTAAACTTTGGAACTGAAATTGGCAGTCTTTCCTTATACAGAAATGGTAAGCTGTATGCTACTGGGCACAGCTAGATTTCTGGTACTTTCTAATTCGGATTGATCATTCTTTGCAAGGCCCTTGCCCTTTCCTTTACCCTTTACTGTCCTTCTTCCAGTTTGCATTTCTTTGTAGAGTTCTATTTTGTGAGTAGTGCCATCCTCTAACATCGTATATTTTACTTCCACTATCTTTAAGAGCGTTTACGCCGTACAGCATTTCATATAAACTTTCAAGCTCTTATTTTTCGAAATGAATGAACCGATTTTAATGAAACTTCATACGCATAAGCAGAATACAAAGGGTAAAGGAAAGGGCAAGGGCCTTGCAAAGAATGATCAATCTGAATTAGAAAGTACCAGAAATCTAGTTGTGCCCAGTAGCATAGACAGCTTACCATTTCTGTGTAAGGAAAGACTGCCAATTTCAGTACCAAGGTTTAAACATCTCAAAAAAATATGTGACAATGGTATAATTCCAAATAGGTTTCACAATGAATATTTGAATCTTCCTAATAAGAGTATAATTAAAGATAGGCTCAATGACACCGACGATGATGAGACTGATAAAGATAATGACTAATTTTTGAGACTTTTTCAATTTAACTGCAGGGGAAGAAGTTAATTTGTTGTTTTTTTATGTTTAATGATTACTATTTACATAAGAAGACTGATTTGTTGATTTTGTTTAATTTTTAAGTAAAATTTATTT
The DNA here is from genome assembly GCA_916614155.1 of Mesoligia furuncula. Taxonomy (NCBI): domain Eukaryota; kingdom Metazoa; phylum Arthropoda; class Insecta; order Lepidoptera; family Noctuidae; genus Mesoligia; species Mesoligia furuncula. The sequence goes on from OU744794.1 coordinate 9,549,064, forward strand.
TTCTTTTGGGACAATGACTCTAATTTTAGTAAGCTGCCAAAATAGCATTTTTTTATTGTGATTTAAAACAGAATTTAATAATGTTATACTTAACATAATTTTTGAGAGTACCTAAATTGCGTTTATAAAAGAGGATTAGTGAGCACAAATAAAAGTTTTGATCTTTTTTATTCGTTTATTTTGTATCCCTATGAGTCACCAAGTAGTTTTAAACTGTATTACATAGGCATAGTAGGTCACAAATGTATAAAATTCTATTTTTTATATTTGTTAACAGCATTAACAATATAGAGTGTACCATTAAGAGACCTTTACTTTGAAAAACTCTAAATGTTTATTTCCTTAAGTGTCCCATACATCAATGCCGTTTCTTTACATCTAAAATTTTGTAAACGTATATCACTCGTATTCATAATTATTTAACGTAAGGGACATGCTATCTTTGAAACTGTAGGCTTTATTGATTTTTAACTAGTTTAGCTGCAAAGAATGAAGAAATCTAAGAAACTTTGTCCTAGACACTTTTTACATAAAACATACAGTTAAAAAATTATAGCCAGTTTTGTAAGAAAAATATCTTATTTTTGCTCTCCTGAAAACCTTAGTTTTGTCCCTTATGTTATTTCATATTTCCAGTATTGATGTGTTAAAATAGCTGTTTTAACACATCGATAAAAGACATGTGCGTTCAAACCTTCTCTGGTAACACTAATGTATAAGACAAATCATAAAACATCTCAAATGATCGAATAACTTATGTGACCTGTTGTAAAATGTACTCGATTTTGATTTAATGTAAATACCAAATACTGTGAGTAAAGAGACTTACATTAGTTTTTATAAAAATATTCATTTAAATGTCATATACAGCCAGTTTCTAGAAAAAAAATGGTCTAGGCCTACGGAAAATATGTGATGTAAAGGACATTTTTTTTAAGATATCGAGATTTTAAATATACCAATCGATAGAGCAAAAAATTCCGAATCCAACGATATATATAACTCATTTTCGACAAAATGTCCCTTACGTTATTTCATATTTCCAGTATCGATATAATATTTTATATACCTACTTAAAACCGACACGGCCGACATGAATGATGTGGTGGATGATTCTTAAACATATCGATGAATTACACAATTACGTTAAGTAACTGATTGGCGCAGGCCGTATAACAGCTTGGCTTGTGAGTTATAAGGTCCAGGTTGGATTCTTACTTCCGCCGAAAGATTTTATTAAGTAAATTTTAAAATTCTGTCGTGAGTTTTTAAAAATTTGTAAAAAAAAAGCATTGTTCGTGGAACACGTTTGGAAGTTTAAAAATATCAATAGGTCGGATGCGATGGGTATTACCTAGCGGTCGCTTGCATGATCGCCGTCAGTATTTTATTTTTCTAGTTAGAATAACTTAGCAGTTTCATTGATTTCACAGAGATGGCGTGCTTTTATACATTTCTAGGGGGTGAGCTTTCTCTGGATCTGTAACTGTATGTACATGTACGTTTTCTGACCCATTTGTTTACATTTCTATTAAATTATGAAACAGTATAGTTAGGCGCTCACTGTGATAAAACGTCAAAAAATCACAAGTGTTCAAAAGAGCGTGTCTAGAGACAGTACAGGCATAAATATATTACTATGGACCGCTCGGAAATAATATCTCATCCAAAAGACATCTGTCGTCAAGATGACGTTCACACATTGCCAGTACGATGTCACATATTTTGGCACTGATTACGTTTTAGAAAAAAACTCTGATCAAGAAACTTTTCGGTCTTTATGCTGACAAAGTGATGTCAGATATTTTTGATCACAACCTTTGATTATATAATGTCTAGATAGAGCATCATGCGCGCAAACGTGTCAAAAAAGATCGTCCAACTGTTGGCCTTTAAGTTCTTACCCGCCGATTAGTGCCGATCGTGTCGCTTTGGTGTCATTACGTAGTAACGCGCTAAGTTACAAACAAATAACAGCGATAAAATGACGGTATGCGCTATTAAACTGTGCCTGAATTAAAGGAAGTGTAAAAAAATACCAAACACATCACTTGACATCACCTATCATCGAGAAATAACCAAAAAAACTATATATTTCTTTTTGTTTATATTAGCTAGGTAAATAATTTACTTGGTACCGACTTCATGTTCACATTTTAGTAATTATTAATAACTGGCACTGATTAATAGTATTAAATCATAGATTTAACCTCCATTTTTATTCCTCAGATAAAAGTTATCTGACAATTGAATAATCAGACCTTATCAAACATAATTATTTGATGAGTAAAATATGGTTATCAACATAACATCTTATTTTTTTAGAATACCCAATAATCCTATTATCAGGAATCAATGGATAGATCGCATTCAAAAACGTATCTTATTTAATTACTCTATTTTTTAATATGTTATTTATCCGATCACTTTTCCAATATTTTTTTGTTCAAATTTCATTTAACCGAAAACTATTGACCGACGTCTTTTTTGCTATATTATTTGACATATTTTTAGATCGTCGAAGTATCATGTATTATTTTACCGAACTATATTTCGCCGATTTACAAAATAATTTTTTGCTATTGGCCGAAGCCTCTTTTGAACTTTTTTCATTTATTTTTATTATTATTATTAGCCTGTGATGTCCCACTGCAGAGCAAAGGCCTCCCTACTCTCTTTCCACTTCTCTCTTTTCAAAAGCTGCTAAGGACCAGTTCTTGTTAAAGGAGTCCAACTCATCCCGCCATCTCCGTCTGGGCCTGCCACGATGTTGTTTGCCATTAAGAGGGACCCATTGGGTCGTAAGTTTGGCCCATTGTTCGTCTGACGTGCGGCAGATGAGTCCAGCCCAGTTCCATTTTAGCGTGGCAGCTTTCCAAGTGACATCAGTTATCTTTGTGATGGAACGGATGGTCGTATTCCTAACCCGGTCTGTTAGTTTGATACCGAGAATACTCCGTCCCATAGCCCTCTGGCAAACCTCGAGCGTGGACCTCTGCTGATTTGTCAAAGACCATGTTTGACAACCATATGTGAGGATGGGGAGTATGCACACGTCAATGAGTATTCTCTTAAGGGACATGGGAAGATCACTCTTCATTAGGTCTTTCATGGCCCAATAGCTCCTCCAGGCATTTTCGGTGCTTCTTGCAACTTCTTTGTTTTATCATGCCTGGAAAGGGACTATTTGGCCAAGATAGAGATACTCATCAACGTATTCAACCTCCCCACCCGCCACAGTGATCCTGCGATGCGCGCTGATCGTCATCAACTTGGTCTTTGACATATTCATCTGAAGTCCAACCTCTAGGCTTGCCGTGCCAAGATCATCTAGCATCTGTGTCAACTCGGAAGCTGAAGACGAAAAGAGCACAATATCGTCGGCGAAACGGAGATTAGATAATCTCTTATGGCCGACCATAATTTTTCATTTGCCAAATGATTTATTTGCCATATTTTCACCACACCGAAACAACATTTTACGGCATATTATTTGGTCACAAATATATGTCCGGTTACTTGAGATCCTGCCGTTTTACCTAAAATATTTTGGCAAAATTTCATTATCCAAACAAATTTTAGCAACATTTTTTTTATACCAATGCAATATTTGGAATGATTTTAGTACGCACATTTTCATTTGGTCAAATTTTCACTCTGCAGAATATTACCAAGGATAATTATGCCATTAAGGCATTTGGTCTTTAATCAAATTATTAATTACAGCAAACAATCTTTAGACAATAAACATTTAGTCAAATGATTTGTTATGAAAAAAAACATCATCATCTACGTAGCCCTTTCCCAACTATGTTGGGGTCGGCTTCCAGTCTAACCGGATGCAGCTGAATACCAGTGTTTTACATGGAGCGACTGCCTATCTGACCTCCACAACCCAGTTAGTGGGTAATACGATACCCCTTGGTAAGACTGGTTGTCAGACTTTCGGGCTTTTGAAAAAAAATATATAGACAAAAATATTATTTTTTTGGAATTACATGGTTTTACTTACATAAACATGGTGGACGTAGGATGCAAGAGCGAGTGAAGGGCACCCCGAGGTTCGGTTTCGTTCAGTTACTTTAAATACCTTTCACAGAAATAGGAGCCCCGCTTTGCGGGGCTCCGTCGACATTGTCGTCGCAGCGCTTGAGCCGTGACTGAAACAATGCTTACTGCATGTTGCATGCTTGTTTGCACGCTGCATGCTTGCTTGCAAGCTGCATGCTTGTTTGCATGCTGCCATATGCCTGCGTGCATGCTGCATGCCTGCTTGCATGCAAATATAATAAATAGGTCAACTGAGACAGTGGCAGACGTGACTTCGATGAAGTAAAAAAAAAACGAAAATAGTTGAGTTGAGTTTTAGGTGTAATGAAATTCGGCCAAATATGTTTCGAACTTATGATAGGTAACCGATTTATGGGAGAATTGTACTAGCTGGTATCATTATTCACAGACGTACAGTATAAAACACTGCCTACACGCACACATGCTTGAAATTGTTGGCTCGTTTTCTTTGTTTTGATTGTAGGGCAACGCTCCATCTAGACATTTATGTATAATTAAAGATCACAATGAGGTATCACATTTTTCTGAATTTAAAGATATTTATAAAGCAAGGCATGTCCGATATTATTGCATTCTAAGAAGTTACACATCTGGTAGCCGATGCAACATCGTATATTGTTGGTGTCGCATGCCTTGTCAGATAGTTTTGATAGGTTTTGATGTTCCTTCGATGTCTTGTCATCATAGGTATTTGTACTGCCACTTGTACGAGTAATTATGCATTCCACAAATGATCACATATATCATGCTGTCATCTTGGCGACAAATATTAAATAGACGCATCATGAAATCAGACATTATTGCCGAGCTGTCCGTAGTAATAGCTCCTGACAGTACCTGCTGCGATTTAAAACGCACGATTTACGAGCCTATTGAGCACATACGCCCGTGAATCACTGTGTCTGGTCAGGCTCTAACGGCTGTTATTGACAATTTTACTACCACTAAGGGCTGATTTTTCAATCGACAGATAATTTTTATTCGTGGAATAAAATTGACGTCTGACAGTTTTGGTATGGATGAACTGTCAAAAATTCAAAATTATTCCTCCGATAAAATTATCTGGCGTTGGAAAAATCAGCCCTTATTCAAATAGCGTTACGGTTTTGTATTAAAAAATATTAAGTTGATTATTGTTTGTTCACAGATGTCGTCATTGAGGCCGCTCGAAAAACTGCAGAATGTTTTGTCGCGGAAAGTGAGTTAAAATATAGACTTTTTAATTTAGGATGACTTGACTGATTTAATTTAAATTAATGTGTGAAAGTTTTAACTATTGCACTTAGGAACGGTACTTTAAAATAATCAATAATTAATTTTGATGACTAGCATATCTTGGCACATGTCAACAAAATTTAAATGTTCTAAGTCGGTCGTATTTTTGACTGACCTCCGAAGCTTACAACTTTCCATACTTTGATGTCATTGATGATGTTTAGTATTGATTTAAAAAAAAACCGGGCAAGAGCGAGTCGGACTCGCGCACCGAGGGTTCCGTAACATCTGGGTTTATGCATAAGGTTTATGTTTATGAAATTAAATGTTTTTTTTTTATTTTTAAGTTGATTGAATGAATGGTAAATTGCGGTTTACGATTTATGACGTATTAAAAAAAAACTACTTACTAGATCTCGTCCAAACCAATTTTCGGTGGTAGTTTACATGGTAGTGTACATCATATATTTTTTTTAGTTTTATCATGCTCTTATTTTAGAAGTTACAGGGGGGGGGACACACATTTTACCACTTTGGAAGTATCTCTCGCGCAAACTATTCAGTTTAGAAAAAAATGATATTAGAAACCTCAATATCATTTTTGAAGACCTATCCATAGATACCCCACACGCATGGGTTTGATGAAAAAAAAATTTTTGAGTTTCGGTTCTAAGTATGGGGAACCCTAAAATTTATTGTTTTTTTTCTATTTTTGTATGAAAATCTTAATGCGGTTCACAGAATACATCTACTTACCAAGTTTCAACAGTATAGTACTTATAGTTTCGGAGAAAAGTGGCTGTGACATACGGACGGACAGACAGACAGACAGACAGACAGACAGACAGACGGACAGACAGACAGACAGACAGACATGACGAATCTATAAGGGTTCCGTTTTTGCCATTTGGCTACGGAACCCTAAAAACGATAAAAATTTGTGCGATTTGTAGCTATCCATTAAAAAATTTGCTGAGGGAAAAGAAGATACCATTGGTGAAAGAGTAGATTTAGTGGATTGATGGCTTTCCAGTTTTCTCTTTACAAAGCTTCCTCCTATTTTCTTTTTTTGACATTTCTATGAAATAAATGGATTCCAGTGTTTATGCAATTAACAGCTGCGCAAAGGTTCGTATTAAATATAATTAAAAGATGACTCAATTTGTTTTAAAAAAATGTAGGTATAGATATTGACAGCTATGGTCTGTTCCTAAAGTATCTGATGAAAATATAAAGAAATGGGTCAGTAAATGCCTTTAACCCGAACAGAGTTTGTTTACACTTTCATGCGATACTTTTGGAACAGACTATAGCAGTCAAATTGATGGTCTAGTGATAGTAGCGACATCTGAAACGAGCGAGTGGCATTATTTATCCCCATTATGTAGAGTTATTTATTCATTATTTTTAAATGCCATCCCTGGGTACCAATGTGAGTAAATTATTTTTAAAAGGATTAATATATCATCAATTAATTTTTATTTACACCCCAGATTACAACACCCTTGTAAAAGACGCTCTCGTGTCAGGAATGCAAAAGCGCGGAAACGAAATACTCACAGAAGTGGATGGCGCAGCAGAAACCTATTTCTTTGCCGCTCAAAGGTTTAAAATGTTTTTACTCACTATAGCGGGTGTAAAAAGTCCCATTTCGGAACCGAGGGTCACATAGTTGTCGTTCCCGTCATTGCGTTTATTTTTAAGCATCCGTAACAGAATAGGAAAAAACCGAACCCTTCAAATATCACTTTGTGAATCTTTCTGTCGGTCTGTCCGCCCGTCAGTAGGTCAAACCAGTTTCATATGCTTTAATTTAACTTAACTAATACGTGGAGGTGAGCAGTGGTATGAGAGCAGTGGTGGCCTTGTGGTAACAGCCGCGACTTACGACTACGTTCCATGAGTCAGACGCGTTCTAGTACCTACCACAAAACATAGACAGCGCTTTATATCCCTAAAATATAACCCAACCAAGTGAAATTGCTCGTTAGTTTCGTATTACACAAAGGTATGTTACTTTCAATTGATTGCATTTGAGATTATTTGTTGATGATTAAATTGTCGCTACGAACTTATTAGAAGTTCTTTATTTACAAAATTTATACCTTCTCGTGGCGGGGACTTTAGTTAATGGTACAGAACGCAGGATTCTTTTTACACTGTAATATACCGGTGGTACGTAACAGTATAATGTAATTGTAGGGTGAAGAGAAAGGACTCGGCGGCGGCCCTAAAAGAACCATGCTATAAAGTCGCTAATGAATTAGGGAAGAAATTGGACGATATGGTTCGTAGCCGCCCTATGCCAAGAAAGCTGAACATGACTATGAAAGGTAGAGCGATAATACAAGGTCAAATAAAATTAGTTAACGAATCTCTGCAATTAATGTGATGGGTATCGACCCGTATCGATAACTAAACATGTTTAAAATAAAATATAACAAAAAAAAAAATCAATATCTAGTCATGAATTAACAAAGAAATAGTTGAAATAGTGAATCATAACTATTCAGTTTCGCTTCATGATTTTATTTGACCCTGTATACAAGAATTACTTAACTTGTAATCTTAGTCATTTCGTATGTTCACGGCGAAATCCTCAACTCTACTGGAGTTTAGGTTGAAGAACATTGTTAAAAATGCACCTCTTATAACTAGTACCTATTAATATGTTTCAGAGCACGTCAAAGATACTTCCAAGTTTTTATCAACGACGGTAACCAAACCTGGTAAGCACCTTAACCGCAACTTTTATATTATAATCATAAATCTTGAGCTTACAAATCAACGAACGACCTTTTCAGATGATTACATTGAGGCTTATGTCGCGCTGTTAGCTGAAATGGAAAACGCTGGTGACGCCGTACTTGTTGACGGCGAAATCCAGAAAACATTTAAAGAATCAGCGAACTAGTTAGTTCTCATTTATAAGTACTACAGCAGGGCTAGCATGGCCGGAGACATTTTATCCACGGGGAGAGGAGAAAATACTATTTCCCTCTGTCAATTTTATCCACCCTCCGAGCACGGCGACATGGGTGGATAAACTATTCACGGTGGACAAACCAGCAGGGCTAGCATGGCCGGAGACATTTTATCCACGGGGAGAGGAGAAAATACTATTCCCCTCTGTCAATTTTGTCCACCCTCCGAGCATGGCGACATGGGTGGATAAACTATTCACGGTGGCAGTAAGCACGAGACATTTTTATAGTACAATTGATTATATTTTCTCCAAGAGATATACTTAAACCCACCATCTAAAGACGAGGACAAATTTCTCCCTTTGTTATGTCAAAATATCTATAATTTTTGCTCTTCCACTAGTCGCCATGCTATAGACGGGGGGTGAGTATCCACGTCTAATGTCAAAAAGTGATATAATTCTCTTTCCCCCTGTTGCCGTGCTTTGGCAGGTGGATAAAATAATTTTATCCCTTGTCAGTGGAAATAACCGGTGGAGAAAAGTTTTATCCCCAGCCCATGCTAGCCCTGCAGGAGTGATATTGACTACATTACATCATTCGTAGATATATATTATTGAAAAATATGACTCGGACTCCGCCAAAGCAGAAACGGAACGAGATGAGAGGAGAGGAGATGTGTTGGACACAACCAATAGGATTTCGTTATTTACGTCTTTCGTCTCCACTTGGCTTTAGTGCTCACACAGTCACATTTGCTTAGCTCGAACAAAATACAGATGTGACCTGTGCCTCGCAAGCTGGCGATGCTACGACGGTACATGAGTAGACATACGGAACAGAGATAAAGCTTCATACAACCGCGCGAATCGGTTACACTACTACAAGCACGCGGGGCACGTGTGCGTGACCACTGGCTGCTTGTCGCGTACGCGGCGAGACTGGAAAAAACCGGTTTACGCTGACACAGCCAGCTGACAATCTTAGGGTTGTTTGTTTTTTAGTTGCAAGTTAGCCATAGCCATCACTTTTCTTTTGCGTTTCAAAAGCATTGCATCACTTTCGCTCGCTTAGTAGGTTTTCGAGGATTTTAGATTTTCGAGGTAGCGCTTAATGGTTGTTTATTGTACTGTGTATATGAATAATACTAGAAAAAATAAAAATGTATCCTATCCTAAGGAGTACAATAGGTAAGTAAATATTTGATTATTACTTTTCTTTTTACTTTTCAAGTAAGTACCTACCTTTATTTTATTAGTATTATGATAAAGAAAAACATACTTTAAGTTTCTTTTAATTTATATTCATTTATCTGACATTTTGTCAATAAGCTCAAATCTCCTCAGCGACCACATGCAGATGAAATGTAAATGAATAAGCTATGATAATGGTATGAAAAGAAAAATTATAAAAAGAAAATTATTAGAGTAAGTAATTTGTAAAGTATTATATCATACTGAATAATAAAACCATTTATAGGTCTACCAGAATCTCATGGCAAAAAAAAGACAAAAAAACTTTGTGGTTTTCATACATTTGACAACATTGGCAAGTGTATGAAAACCACAAAGCTTTTTGTTTTTTTTTTTTTGCCATGAGATTCTGGTAGACCTATAGCAAATGTTTTGTTTAATTTGTCTTAACCTATTGTGACAATCCTACCAAAATAGGTAACAATTTTGCACGTTCTTAAGAAGCTTTGCCTCTGTTCCGTTTGTCTACTCATGTGGCGACGGCGCGCAGCGGAGACAAGTGGAAATGTGAGCGGCGTGTGGCGAACGGCACCGCTAGTTCCCCCCGCGGCGCACAACCTGAAAGTTGCGCCTGCGCCACATCCAACGCCACCGCACGCAGCTCAGCTCCGCTCTAATCAGTAAACACCTACGCACAGCTTCGGTGGATTCACCCTAGCTTTTAAGTATCTCTCCGCTTCGCACATCTCCGCTTTGGTGGATTCCGGGCGTAATACTTGTGATTCGAAAACTGTAGAAAAATCTTCAAAATATGCACTTTTCGGGGTTTGATCTTATTATGTTTGAGTTTTATATTTGAGTTTTTCATTTCGGGTGAATGAAATGAATGCGAGTGGATCTCCTTTCATTTCATCCATCCCTTCATTTGTCTCTTAGATAAACTTTAATCTAAGCACTGTACCATTTTATAGCTTAGGAACATCAGTACTTACTTACTGACTAGTTTCATCAATACTTACCTTCTACAGTCTTCGTCAACTTACCACATTTAATGACACTATTGGAATGCCTAACAAACCAATGCAAAATGATATTCAGAGCAAGCTCAAGCACTTGATGGCTCTCGCACCTCCAACTGGCAGCAAAGGCAGTAGCTCAGCTATGAATTGTAAGTGAATTAAGAAACTACCCATTAAAATTTTACTGACTTCGTGTAAGAAAGCGTCATGCCATTTGCCGTCACGGCATACAAGTCGGTGTTACCCCCAATTCGCGTCAATGTTTCACATCAAAAACGTAAGAAAATTTGGAATTTGCAGGCTACCTATGCGCATCCTCTCTGTTCCCTAAACATATTTGAACTTCAGCTCTGATAGGACTATACAAGACTTATAAGAATTAGCTAATGCAGCTGTAAAGATATTATTAGCCAGTCAGCCTAGGTATTGTCGAGCAGGGCTATATTAATTATTTATTTTGTAATTTACTTTGGTTTTAGCCGTCATCAGTGATTCATCAGGACTATTGGTGTCGTATGTTATGCTTCAAGGTATGTACATTATGCATTACATAAATCTTATCGATTATTTTATTTTAAAAATTAAACTTGTCATGTTTTAGTGTTTAAAGGTCTCGCCTTTTATGCACAAGGTTGCGCGGTCAAATCCGGTTATAAACCAATGCGACTTTTTCAATTAACATATTTATTGAAAAAGTCACATTGGTACATGACCGGACCTGTCGAGTTTATCTTGGACATTAGATACTTAGGTACTGACATCAGTGAAGGAATTAAAAACATCGTGAAGAAACGTCGTGACTTATAGTTAAGAGTAAACTAGTCGCGAGCGCGAACTCACTGGTGGTCATGGCCAAAAAACACGTTGTCTCACCTGGCTTCGTGTCCAACAGTGCTAGTATCAGTGATGAGCAGGTAGACGCTAGTCTACACGCACAACGTCTAGTTCTCACGCACAGAAACACCGTTCCGAACTGATATAGGCGTAAAAAAATTCGAAAAGTGCTTTGGAAAATTGAGTTTTATGAAAAAACCACTGCATAAATCAATTACAAATAAAGTTTATTGAACTCTTTGATAACTGAGCTTTGTCGGTACGGACTTAGTTTTGAAGATTTTATTATTTATTTAGACCCAAAATTACGCCAAAAATAGCAAGAAAATCGAATCTTTGTTGACTCATAACTTAATGGCTTTTTATTTCACTATTCTGTTTCATACAGACAAAATTGATAATATTTCAAAACGATATAATATTTAACTTTAGATGCACAATGTCAAACAGTGGAGTAATACTCTCCCGAAATTTATATGGAAAAATATCGACTATTGGCACCTTTATACAAGTCGGAAATTGCCAACCCGTCTTGAGCAAGCGTGGTGATCAATGGTCGTGTATTGTCTGTATGAGAAGAGGCCTTTGCCCTGCAGTGGGACAATTATATACTGGTATTAATGGACCAAAGGGTCCAAATGTGGATGTTATCCACATTTGGACCCTTTGGTCTTCCTCTACCCTCATATCCATTAACATTCACACTCAAACATTCCTCGCGAAATGTTTATCCACATCACATGGCTATATCTTACCAACCGGCGGCTAAGGGACTACTCACACTTATTCAGTTCTATTCAGCTTTTGTCCATAGAAAACAACGATTTTCTGTGGAGTCCGTTCAACTTTCCGCGGCTAAACGGATGCGTACGCATCTCATACAAAATCGTTGTTTTCTACGGACAAAAGATGAACAGAGCTGAATAAGTGTGAGTAGTCCCCTAGAGCTCATACACTCAAGCGGCACGCGTTAACGGCAGAGACTATCGCAGCCGACCCCAACATTGTTGGGAACAGGCTAGGCAGCTGATATGATTTATACGCGAATGGATATAATGACAAATTAAAGTACCTATGTAGTAGTGCGGTTGATCGAAAAACTGCAGAGCCAACTGTAGCCGTCGACTACGTGCCGCTCGTGTGTTTGAGTGCGGTGCTCAAATACAGGAGCGGCAGGGAGGCAACTGTAGCCGTCGACAACCTGCCGCTCTTGTATTTGAGCACCGCACTCAAACACACGAGCGGCATGTAGTCGACGGCTACAGTTGCCTCTCTGCCGCTCCTGTATTTGTGCACCGCATTCAAACACACGATCGGCACATTGTCGACGGCTACTGTTGCCTCCCTGCCGCTCCTGTATTTGAGCACCGCACTCAAACGCACGAGCGGCACGTTGTCGATGGCTACAGTTGCCTCCCTGCCGCTCCTGTATTTGAGCACCGCACTCAAACACACGAGCGGCACGTTGTCGACGGCTACAGTTGCCTCCCTGCCGCTCCTGTATTTGAGCACCGTACTCAAACACACGAGCGGCACGTTGTCGATGGCTACAGTTGCCTCCCTGCCGCTCCTGTATTTGAGCACCGCACTCAAACACACGAGCGGCACGTTGTCGTTGGCTACAGTTGCCTCCCTGCCGCTCCTGTATTTGAGCACCGCACTCAAACACACGAGCGGCACGTTGTCGATGGCTACAGTTGCCTCCCTGCCGCTCCTGTATTTGAGCACCGCACTCAAACACACGAGCGGCACGTTGTCGATGGCTACAGTTGCCTCCCTGCCGCTCCTGTATTTGAGCACCGCACTCAAACACACGAGCGGCACGTTGTCGATGGCCACAGTTGCCTCCCTGCCGCTCCTGTATTTGAGCACCGCACTCAAACACACGAGCGGCACGTAGTCGACGGCTACAGTTGGCTCTGCAGTTTTTCGATCAACCGCACCACTACATAGGTACTTTAATTTGTCATTATATCCATTCGCGTATAAATCATATCAGCTGCCTAGCCTGTTCCCAACTATGTTGGGGTCGGCTTCCAGTCTAACCGGATGCAGCTGAATACCAGTACTTTACATGGAGCGACTGCCTATCTCACCTCCACAACCCAGTTACTGTTTAATACGATACCTCTTACTGGTTGTCAGACTTTCGGGATTCTGACTACTTACCCGTAACGACTGTCAAAGGTCCACGAATGACAGCCGGGACCAACGGCTTAACGTGCTTTCCTAGGCACGGAGGGGTCTCGGTATGTAAAGATGGTCACCCATCCACAGACCAACCGCGGCAAGCGTAGCTTGACCTGATCGATCGACCTGTGCGGCTGTTATTATTTAGCCACGTTCCCCTCTAAATCTATATCTCTAAATCTGTATAAATAAATACTTATTGCTTTATTTTAGCTGCAAAAGCTGGAGTATTGGATATTCTTGTAAAAGAGATGCAGGACGCAGGGAATGGAGCGCTGTTGAGACATGGACGTATTCTCAAGTCATACAAAGATGGTGCCGAAATGTTAGTATTTTATATCTTGATACAGTCTGGCTATTTAATCACTAGCAGCTTTATATTGAACAGTTTTCCCAAGTAGAACCACCCCTATTACAAACCATTGACGCTTGCAGCTGTTACTAAATCGCCAATCTATAGAGTAATACCGACTCTTTGACAATTCCTACGGTATATATAGGTAGGGTGTAGGTACGCATAAAATGATTCATTGTAAAATTTAAGTTTTATAAACAGAGCAATGCAAATGTGGAAAAAAAATTCTAGTCTAAGGATTGACGATTGTGTAAATAATTACTGTTAATTTATTGTCACTAAAAACTTTAGGTTGAGTGGGAAAACTACAGATGAACTGGCCGTATCCAATGACCCAGACCCTGTCGTCTCCAGAAAGATACAAATTAAACTGACTAACTTGATGAAAGATGAAACCCCAGCTCAGGTTCAGGCACTTATGACTGGTAAGATACAATCTACATTTTTTAAAAATCGTTTATCCAATAAATATGTAAATCTTATTCCTTGGGTTTAAAAACTTGAAACTTACCTGGGCCTCAAGTCTGCTATTACAATAGTGTCAAAAGGGTCTATCATTGAATTCATAATTGTTGATTTTGACAAGTTTGGTAATCTACTAATATAATGGCGTCATTATGACTTTCCAATGGTCAACCACTGACACTCCATTGAAAGAAATGGCATAAAATGGTAATCTCGTACATAATGAAGAATGAATTACTGACTAACGCGGTAATCTGCAAAAATTTTGACAGTTCCTTTGATCAGTGACCTACCATTAGAACGTCATTGTGCAGTCATTGCTTTTAATTCGTTACGAGTATCGTATAATTGCTGTGCCATTAAACAACCAATGATCAACCATTATGAATTTAGCAGATTACTAACTTTTAGCAAAATGACAATGGGATGGTGGTGGGATCGTGTTGGAATGACGAATTTATAAAAATAGCAGACTAGGGCCCCTGATTAAACATTACTTACAAGAATGTTTAACTGAGTAAAATATTACCTTTTGTCATATTTTTAAACGGTACTCATTTATAGCGTTGGAGAAGGCGCCAGAATTTTTAGGGAATCCGTAGGTGAAAATAACGAAATTCACGCAGACGAAGGGCTAAAGAAATAGGTAGTACACTACGACAAGCGTGGGAGTAGGTAGGTACCTACGAGGGAGACACTGAAAGTTCTTAGAAAATCAAAAATTTAACAAACTAACAAGTTATTAGTTTTATTATATCTTTTCAAAATAGTGTCCATTTACATCAATACATCGCTGCATCCGATGAAACCACTGAGAAAAGCACTTTGCCAACTCGTCCTTAGGGGTCTCTTCGACGGCATTTTGAAACGCAGCCACTACTTCCTCGGCGTCCATAAAACGTTTTCCTCGAAGTTTTTCTTTTATTTTTGGAAATAAATAAAAATCGCAAGGTCGGGAGCTATAGGGCCGGTGACCCAGTAATTCCACGTCTGACGTCGCCAAGTAGTCGATTGTTTGCTTGGCGGTGTGCCACGAGGCGTTGTCGTGGTGATGGAGGATCCTACTGCGAGGTCGTTTCTCCCGAACTTCTTCCAAGAAAAGTGGCAAACAATTGTTAGTGTACCACTCTGCAGTAACTGTTTTTCGATCCTCTAAAACAATTGTTGCGTAATGTCCTTCCGAAGAACGAGGCCACATCTTTTTTCCGACGCTCACTTTATTTGGCAACTCCTCGGCAAAACATCGTGAGGAAACCGGCATGTCCTAGAACCAAAAATTCGAAGACATGTGACATCTGCCAATCCGCACTGGGCCCACGTGGTGGATTACGGCCCACTCCCTCTCACCGAGAGGAGGCCTGTGTCCCAGAAGTGGGAACATTATAGGCTGATTATGGTTATGGTTATATGCGTTTGGGATGAGAGGATGTGTGTGCAAACCAATGTAGCCATTTATCTCCAAAACTACTAGTCTGATTTTGGGGAACACCCAAATATTCCGAAATATTTTATTCCGAATTTCGATGTTCCGATTTTCAAAAGTCCGAATTTCATAATACCTAAGAATTATAATATTTATTATTAAAAATCACGAAATTTATGTTTCCGAAAGTCATAAATGCGATTTGCTTGTTTTCCGATTTTCATATGTTCGAAGAATCAAATGCTCGATGGGTTCTCGGTCCGAAAAACGTCATTCCGATTTTCAATTTTCCGAATAACCTGTTAAAATTGGTACTCCCTTTCTTCTCCTAAAATTGTTTGTCCGAAAGTCATTATCCATAACACGTTTGCTATAAACTTCAGTAACCATAATGTTCAAAAATTCGAAATTTTGTTTTACATAATTATCTTTACTTCTAAATCTATTCTGTCATAATATCGAGTACTATAATAATTTAATCTCCTAATTTTGCATGAAATAAAGTCATATGTCCTAAGTATTGTATTATATAATGTGTATTATTCCGAATGTTCATTTATAATAAAATTGTTAGCTCTAAAACATTTGCTAAAAATTAGGTTTTAGTGACAGAAACGAATCGCTGTAAATCCGACTCCACGCAGTCTTGTCTGCCCTACCCCTAGAGTGTAATTTAAAATCGCGTAGGCACGTAGGGGCGAGGCGGCCCGCGGGCTGAGGAGCAG
The DNA here is from genome assembly GCA_916614155.1 of Mesoligia furuncula. Classification (NCBI taxonomy): domain Eukaryota; kingdom Metazoa; phylum Arthropoda; class Insecta; order Lepidoptera; family Noctuidae; genus Mesoligia; species Mesoligia furuncula. The sequence goes on from OU744794.1 coordinate 9,565,478, forward strand.
GAGGCTGTGAGCGAGCCGCCGCGGCTGAGGTTGGCCGGCGAAGCCGGCCAACAAGCCGAAGCCGTGGTGGTGAGCGACAGCCGTCTGCGACGATTAGCACGCGTGGGGCCGCCGGAGCACCGCAGCGCCGGAGCCGTGACAGAAACCATGCCTGCTGCATGTTGCATGTTGCATGCTCGCTTGCATGCTGCATGCTCGCTTGCATGCTGCATGCTCGCTTGCATGCTGCATGCTTGCTGCATGCTTGTTGCATGCTTGCTTGCATGCTGCATGCTGCGTGTTTGGTTCCATGCTGCATGCTTGCTGCATGCTGCGTGTTTGCTTCCATGCTGCATGCTGTATGCTTGCTGCATGCTTGCTTGCATGCTGCATGCTGCGTGTTTGCTTCCATGCTGCATGCTTGCTGGCATGCAGCATGCTGCGTGTTTGCTTCCATGCTGCATGCTTGCTGCATGCATGTTACTTTAAACCCTTTACACAGAAATAGGGGCCCCGCGAAACGGGGCTCCGTCGATACTAGGATGCAAGAGCGAGCGAATGACAATATAAATACCTTTACCGTGCATCGAAGTCTAGTAGTGTCGCAGTGAAGATCTGTCGCGGTAACGTGCATGGAAGTGTAGTGGCGTCGCAGAGACGGGTCTTTCACAGTTACGTGCATCGCAATATTGTAGCATCGTATTAGCATTTATCGATATTTTGTGCTTCGATATTCCGTATTCTACTCGTATATTTGTCTTGCTATTCAGTTTTACAAGGCGTTTTTATTTCGGAATTATAATTAATTCGGAATTCTAATTAATCGGAATTCGTATTTTTGATGTTTCGAATTTTCATTAATTCGGACTTTTTGTTATTCGATCTATTGGAACTCGGTATTTTGAGAATAGTACTTATAAACGTTAGGAATATTGAAATTTCGGAATTATAAAAATAGGATGAATGATAAATAGGAGTTGTTATATTAGGAATTTTGAACCATTCGGAATTATGAAAATCGGTGTTTTGAAATTCGTATTTGTGACTGTCGGAATAAAGTTTTTCGTATTTATGTAGTGTACCCCTGATTTTGATGCGGTGTCCAGTGATGGGTTTGGATTTGATTGGTGCATGTTCATATATAGGTGTTACGGTAACAACTCACTAGGGGGCGCTGCAATAAACATTTGTTTGTACAAACGAATGTTGCCATTTATCTCCAAAACTACAAGTCTGATTTTGATGCGGTTTTCTTTTCTTCACTTTATGTGTATAATGAACCTATGCTCTTTAAAAAGCAAAACTAAAAATTTTGAAAAAACTCACGACGGTTAAATGTAATTGGAAAAGGATAAAATAATTTAAAAACCCCCGACTTATCATATGACAGTCGGGGGACCTCTTAGAATAGAAGGTGTTCCACAGAATTGTACCCCGACTTCCATAATATGACTTTATCTGTTTTAGTCTCGTTACATAAATTCTTTAAGTCGGGGGTTTTTAAATTATTTTATCCTTTTCCAATTACATTTAACTGTCGTGGGTTTTTCAAAATTTTTCATTTTGCTTTTTAGCGTTTACAAGTGGCCATTTCTAAAAACTTTCAGTGTCGCCCTCGTACCTACCTACCTACCTGTCTGACGCAGGTTGGAGTACCTCATTAAAGAGTCGCACTATTATGTCTTAATTTTTTTAGAAATAACTCTAACGTTTTTCATTGAAATGTGCCTTGCAATAAATAGGAAGAGAGAAAACATTTAATATTGGACAGGGACATAATAAATAAATAATGTTTTCAGAGGTCATCGAAGACGCCACAATGTATTTGGCTGTGCATCTTCTAGAACCACGTAAGATAAAAAACTTTAACTAAAGTACCTTTAGGTAAACTTATGCTTTGCTTACTACTTTGATTGTTGTTAACAGGGGTGTTGAAGGTGTGCAAATGTTACAAAAACGTGTTCGTGCAGTGCGAGCTGTGGTGCGACGAGATACTCCGGCGCGTGGCACGGCCGTGCTGCACGTGCTCGCGCCACGTGTCCGTGCAGGCGCTGCAGGACCTCGCGCCCGCTGAGTTCCTGGCCGCCACGCCCGACCAGTCCCGCGTGTTAGCCCCCGGCGTCGAGATCACTTTCAAACCTTGCCCCTATCAAGCCAGGCTACCCAAAGGAGCAGTAATTCCCCCTTGCCCCGCCCAACGACCCACTGCTTCCTTCCTCTTGTATGAAACAACACATAAAAGATTTGGCGTCGACTCCATGGCAATGTCACCATCACCGTCACCGAGCACTTCGGGTGCAGAATCTCGCTCACCTACATCATCTATGTCGTCCTTCCGGACGACGAAACAATCCTCGCCCCTCAAATCTCTTCCGCTTGAAATGCACATTGATACCGCACAGTCTATTCGAAAACAACAAGAACAACTGCAGTCTTTCGAAACTGAAAAGCAAAACTGCATATTTGAAAAGATGAAATCACCCTCGTACTTTGCTTCGACCAGTACTGACAATTTCGGAACATCGACGTCACAATCAGACCTTGCCACCTGCGACCGGTGCAAACAATTTTCAACACCGATTTCTGAAACATCTAAAATGTCAAATGCTAGGAGTGGATACAGCTCTCGTAAGTAATTTGTTCCTTTATTATTCTAGTTGGAAACTTAACTTTTATTTATGGAGCCAACTACAATTTTCTAGGAACCCCGATCACATCGGCTGAGCACATGGTGGACTGGGACGCCACCATGGTGAGTCTGTTGTGGAATGTGCTGGCGTGGCGGGATTGGATTCAGGAAATTATCGATCACGCCGTAGCATACCAACATAGCCCAGGTTTCGCTACGGATAGAGGTATTTATTACCTACATTATTTGTCACATTTAGCATGATATTCAGTTCTACAGGAATCTTCAGTTCTTTAGGAATTCTGCTATTTCAAAACCCTTTTTTTATTATGTTACACTTACAATATCTTGATGATGTAACACATAGGAAAATAATTTGTAAACGAATGTATGTGCATTTAAATAAATTCCAGGAGAAAAAGCAACCTCTTGGTCATCATTCAATAGGAGGGTAACTACGGAAGCCTTGCAATGGCGTCAATACAGTGTGTTCAGCCGTCAATTGACGACTCGTCTACATTTGCGGTACAGAGACAAAGAAGTAAGGCAAAGATTCTTGACGCATATTCTTATTACTCATTTAATTAAATTCAAATCTGTTAAATTTTGATGTCTTGGGATGGTAGACCCTAAATATTCCAAATTACTCCAGCTGTAGACGATAGAACACAATCTACGAATTTGGTATGTGATCTCTGAGAATCCTCTCAGAGATGGTATTGCAAAGTGTTTGTACAAACCTACTTACAGAAAATAAATCATTTATCAATCATCTCAATCAGATATGCTAATGCATATGCCTATTATATTCTGAGTTACTTATGCCCGCAACAACCGTCCGTGCGGAAGTCAGCTATACAATAAAACATAATTATCCTATGGCATTTTTGTAATAGGTTATCAGTAGGTTTTAACTCTATAAAATATTCGTTTAATTAGACAACATTTTATATTTTAGATCGTATCCCCGAAACGGTCCAACGTGACAACCAAAACCTACATAGAATGCCAGGAGACAATGTTGGGCATAATAGATATGTTCAATAGGTGGACCCAGTGGCTGAATTTAGTCGTAAGTAGGTCTACCAACTGTCTGGATTTGTGTATATTTAAAATACGTAATGTAGAATACGTGGTTTCAATTAGGTAATGTAATAACCTAATCGCCACACATATTATGAAATATTATTTCCTACCAATTTATTTTACTTTCTTAAAATAGATCAAAGAAACCGATTCGTTGCAACAAAAGCCTGGCTCTGTGATCCCCTTATATCAAATGTAAGTAATTAATTTATGATACTTTTAGGGCAGATGTTAACCGTCAGATACTTTTAACTGCAGAATAAATGGTATATTGTCTACAAAAGCTGTGAAACTGCTATATTTCAGGTAAAAGTTATCTGACAGTAAAATAATCAGCCGGCAATTACAGCGGCTTTATCTCAATACTTTACCGCTGCAAGCGAGAGCTCAGTACCGGTCGATGTGGCGACACTTGGGGGAGGCCTATGTCCAGCAGTGGGCGTGTTTCGGCTTAAATGGTGATGATGGCGGCGGCGTTTATAAAAAGAAAGACGACAATTCAGATCTTTTTTAATGTTTAAAAACAGGCGTTGGATTCATTTGAAGACGAAAGTTATGGGATATTCCAAAGATTGGGCGAATTACAATAAGGTTTTGAAAGTATCCTGGGAACAAAAGTACAGTTCGGTGATAGCGGGTATGTTTTTGCACAAGATCTTATTTTGGTACAGTATAGTAATTTCAATTGGGACATGAAGGGCAGCTATCCCATAACGGCTTTAACTGTCGCAGCAACAGGAAAACGACAAACGTTCTCATGAGACTATCTCTAACTTTGGAATACATACGGAACAAATATAATTCTTTAGTTTTATCTTTAAAATGCTAATCGACGCAGTTTCATAAAAGGAATAAAATTAACATAAGGACCAACTGAAGTAAGAGGTACTTTAGGTATGCGATTAAGATGCCTTTCATGCCCGATGAGCCCAATCTCAAATACCACCCTGTGATTTATGGTAAGAGACACATCTTCATCGATAGCAAAAATACTAAAGCAAGAGTAAAAAAAAGAAAAAGTAAAACTTATCCGGGTACTTCCGGGTTGTCTGTGTGGTGCCGGACTTAAAGAATAGCACCACACCACCACTCCCCGTTGGTGTCGTAAAAGGCGACTAAGGGGCGTACCAGAGAATGGGTAGCAGCGCGGCAGCGTTCTCTATGCATTCCACCACCATACCATACTGCGATCGCCAACCCGCCTGCCAAGCATGGCGATTATGCCAAACCCCCCCCCCCCCTTTTGGGGGAGGCCTATGTCCAGCAGTGGACGTCTTTCGGCTGAAATGATGATGATGATGATCCGGGTACTTGGAACGTTGCCATGCTGAGGCTAACCGATAATCGAACCTACATGCAGCAATGGTCCGCTATAGGCTGCTGATGATAAAAAAATACTCTAGTAGAACCACAGTTGAGACGTACTAAGTTTAAAATGTCCCTCAAATGTTCTAGATGGAACCTAGCTAGACCAATACCATCTTAGTGAGGCCTGCGTACTTAAGGCGGCACACTTGTTCGATTCGGCACATTTAATTCGAAAGTAGGTATTGGTTGAACAACAAACACCCGAAGCAAATGTTCAGCATCTATCTTCGCTAAATTTGCATATTGTAGTTGACTTTTAGGCACCGCCCGGAAATCTACGTACCTATAATCAATTTTACCGCCCGTCTGTGCCTAATAATGTCAACCCGAACAAGTGTGTAGCACACCTAAGACATAGTTATCTTGTCGGATAGACTACTTGCCTTCGTGGAAGAAGCCTGGCCCGGTGTGGGTGGAAAGTGCTTGCGGCGCAGTGCCGAGCGGAGCGGTCGCCGCCGGCGTATACGACAATGAAGTCATCTGGGTTGCTAGGACAATGCACAGGTATTCAAATAGAATACGGACACACGGTCACGGTTGTATTCGGTATGTAATTTTTAAAAGAATTTCCGAATGTTGAATGATTAACTGTCTCCTGTGCATGCAGGTGTAAGGTGCTACCAGCCACGTTGTTGCCCTCCAAGCACTACTGCATAGTTTACGCGGAGGGAAAAGTCTATCGCTACAATAAATATCAGGTGAGATAAAAACCACAAATTCATCTTCAGACACCTGGACTGCGTCTAGTCTTTCCAACAAGGCTACCAAATATCCTGTATAGGCCACCAGTCCCACCGCCGCCACCGCCAAGAAACGTACAAAAAATTATAGGTCCCATGTAAGTTAAAGAATAGTTGATTGCTAACTGCACCGCTGGCGAGTACTCGTTTGTCGTAGCGACTAGAACTGTCAAAGAGAGTGCCCGATTAGCGACGCTCGCTTGGCGGGTAGAACACTCGCTGGGAGACTGGCGCTTAGTACCAAGTTATAGGCCGACCGCTTAACTGAGACGTTGCCTGAGTAAGCTGCGCAGTGCGGGAGGGGTGATAGGTGTCTCCAAGTTGACGAATCACTGAGCTCTCGCATCACGACACCACCCACACCCCTCCTGCACCGCGCTGCTACCTCTGGCAACGTCTCAATTAAGCGGTCGGCCTGTAGGAGAGTTGTGGTGAGGAACGAGTATGTAGTGAGTGCGCGACGGCGACGAGCGATTATTAGCGGCGGTGGGACAGGTGCCTAACCTTATTAACTTTCACGCTGAAATATCTTTTCCACCAGTTGTAACTGTTGTAAGCAAGTTATTATCTGTGCCGACAAGAAGTAGTATAAGTAGTTTAGGAAGCCGACGGCTTGAGCTTGGCAGGGTTCAACAGGGCTCCGTTGGCATCCTTTGGGTACGGAACTGCTCAAATGCCTACTCCAATCCAACATAAACCCTAAGCGCACGTTCAGACACGCGGGAACCGCGTCGGTACAAGTTGCAAACCATGAGGTTCAGTTATTTTCAGCGATTGAGTGGTGGTAAGCTCGAGTAAATAGATAAGAACCGCGCAGCTATCGCCGTGTCTGGAGGCCCGCTAAAAATTGTGCTTTCTGATCAGGTGATGTGTAACGCGGAGGTGCGCTGGGTTGCGTGGCGCGGTGGCTCGGTGAACGACCGTGCAGTGTGCGTGGCTCCCGGCATGCACATCGGCCGCGTGCACTACCACGGCGACCATCTCCTGGGCGCTGTTCACGAACCAAACTACCACTGCCACGTCGTCATTTTTGGCAGGCCCTTTGCCTTCAACTGCTTCGAACTCCTCATGCTCGCAGGCGATGATGACCAATGAGCTTACAACAATTTACAGTAGGCGACAGCGTATTAGAAACAGACAGGCAGGTTATTGGGCTTGAGTGGTTAATGCACTTAGTTTTTGAATTTCTGTCGTCATTGCTTTGCCATTCTTATGAAATTATCTTGGAATGTAAAGCTGTCGCGTACTGTACTTTGCGTTATTTTTAGGGAATTGATGATTTGATGCGTTTAGCATAATCGTATTGCGGTGTCGCGCGCGAGTTTATCGCGTGTCGCGCCTGTTTGAAGGAGCCTTATTACTCAAGCCTCGTGGGATTTTCGCTTACTATAAGTGGCGTTATAAGATATTTTGATAGAAAAATATGACCTCAAAGGTTGTCGTCCTCTGGGATTATCTTAGTCAATCCGATTCGGATTAAGTTGCTTAGAACAAATTATACCAAATCGCGATCTCATCTTACGATCGCATCTTATTTATTATTGGTTTGAATTTGGTGTGTCCATGGGTTTGCGAGAATGTTTTAAATTGTCTTATTGTTTTTGTTTTGTACTTATTTATTTCAATTATATTTATTTCTATACAAAATTATCTTTTACTACATTGGTAACTGGTTTATGGTATGGTACACGACATTGTGATTCTTCTTAACTCTCTATACTTGCATCTTGTGGCTCTTCTTTCACCTCCACTTTTTCTATAATACCTTTGGTACCTGATAGTCGTACTAAATCTCCAGTTTTGAATAAATCTGTGGCGTTTGCTGCGCCTACGATGCAAGGCAATCCATATTCTCGGGCTATAACGGCACCTGGAAATTGGGCAGCAATAGTTTTTTATTTTACGTAACTACATTTTTCATAATCATGAGTCTAATATTTTGTATATATCAATGAATATTTTAGTTTGACAAATCTTTAGTACCTAATTTTCATTTTTTTATTGGAGTAAAGAACGGTTTTTGTTCAAGGACTCATTAACTAAAATAAGAACCTAAAGATAAAAAAAAAACATATTGGGCCTTCATAGTAGAACTGCAGATCTGTAATATTATGACTGTATAAGTACCGTGTGAAATAAGTCCACCGAGCTCAGTGACGATGCCAGTCAGGAGCGGGAAGTAAGGCGACCAGCCGATGTCAGTCGCGTGCGTTATCAGCACATCACCACGGCGCAAATCACCAATCTGTTCAAAGGAAAGCATTGCCGCAGGTGCCGCTATAATAAACCAGCTTCATCATCATCATCATCGTTAGGTAGGTCTAACTTCGACAAAGAGGTCAATCGTCGATTCCGACTCGGCTGGGCAGCGTTCGGGAAGCTACGCAATATCTTCTCGTCCCACATACCGCAGTGTCTCAAGACTTTCGTCTTGAGACACGTAGGTACGAGACACTACGGTACCAGCCGGTCGATTCTGTTAAAATCTCACCGTGAAAACTTAGGTGAAGTGAGTTGGTTTTTGCTAGGAATTGACACTATTGACAGCTCACTCCACGCTCACTTCACCTAAGTTTTCACGGTGAGATTTTTACAGAATAGCACCGCAGTGGGTGTTGCAAGTGATGATTTATGGCACTGAAACGTGGTCGCTCACAATGGGCCTTATAAGAAGGCTAAAAGTCACCCAAAGGGCAATAGAGAGGGCTATGCTTGGAGTTTCCCTGCGTGACCGAATCAGGAATGAGGAGATCCGCAGGAGAACCAAGGTAACCGACATAGCCCGAAGAATTGCCAAACTTAATTGGCAGTCGGCAGGGCACGTTGCTCCCAGAATATATGGCCGATGGGGCCGAAAGGTTCTGGAGTGGCGACCGCGTACCGGAAGACGTAGCGTTGGAAGGCCTCCCACAAGGTGGTCCGACGACCTTGTGAAGGCCGCAGGAACCCGTTGGATGTGAGAAGCACAGAACAGGTCGAAGTGGAGGTGCATGTGGGAGGCCTATGTCCAACAGTGGAACCAGCTCCATTGGTACGGAATTGCTGATGTTTCCGACACCAGCGTGGCACAGCTATTGACAACCATTCGAGAGGCTTCCGTGCCGAATCAAACATCAATCAATGTTATCGGAGTTTACACGAAAATAAATCAAATAGACGACAGCTATTCTTCCGACAATTATTTGCTGTCGGGGCAAGGCAAGACAGCCTGTCGAATGGTTGTGAGTGCAGAAGAGCAGAATTAAAATAGGGTAACGCAATAAAAGCGACGAACTTCTGATTCAAGATCCTTGATGACGCATGCCCTAGCGACCACCTCCCCTCCACACACGGACGTGGCGGATATCTTCACGTCGCCAGCCATCAGGTTCGGTGCCTTAGGTTCTAGCTTGTCCACCCAGCCGGTGTTCAGCTCCGCAAACTTTAGCTTACACCAGCCTGGATGGTACTGTTGACGCTGCATTGCTCTGAAATGAATGCGTCTTGTAAGTATTCACTGTGGAAGCAACTCTGAAAGTTGGAAACTTACTTTCAAACTTTCAAATTTCGTTTTCAATTTGTTTAGTTTCCATCGAATGTTCTGTTTATCTGTTGTGAGTAATGAACACATACCCTAAATCAAATCAAATGTATGTTCATGAGATTTGATGACAGGTTTATTAGGCTATCAGTTTCAGTAAATGAGCTCATTCAAATGTTTTTAAAACCTTACATCATCATCATCATTCTCCTGCCCTTATCCTAATTTATTTGTAGTCGGCGCAACATGTCTTTTTCTTCCATACTTCTCTTTAAAATCTTACATGTGTAGCGGTATCTACAACGCCACATGCAAACAACGCGTCATACTGAGGTCTCGCAAAATCCTGCATCTCGCAAGCAACGTTTACCGCGCAACTAGCATAGATACAACGGCCTGACATGAATCATCGGGCACCCGTCTGGTCGGAGGATCCTCCCTTTTCTATGGAGGTTGAGTGAACTTTATACCCTGTTCCTCATACCTCTATACATGCAAAAAAAGTATTTATTAGGTAAGTACAAGAAATTCTTACTTTTTCAATAGAGCAGGATCTCTAGTAGCAAGATATTTCCTGAGCTCTTCCTTACGGAAGAAGAACACCAGATCAGGATTTGGTATGAACCACTTTTTAACTAACAAGTTGCCGAGTCGGATGAAACCGATTCGTAATTTGTGAATAACAAGCACCAGATGTGCCTTCGTGCCCTCTCTGTAGCGTACGGTACGGTGACATAACGGCAGAATCCAGCGAAGAACTTTCCTGTAACAATTGATGTGAAAGTATGTACACATATTATGTAGTACTGTAGGTGTAATTACTGCAAAAAGACATAGATTCGAGTGCAACTCGAAACGATCACTGAAACCTCAGGTCAGTAACTTGTAAAAGAACAATCCCAAAGATATACTTGGGTACGTACCTAGTGTTTGGCTTCTCTGGAGTTTTTAAAGAGTCTACAATCTCCTGGCTACTTTTGGTTTGCTTTATTCCTTCAGTGGTAACGTGTAGGTTTTGGAGTACTGTCATCATATTCTCCGGGACCAAAACCCACGGTTTAGTTACCAAATCAAACTAAAAGCAAATACATTGTAAACAAAAGAATTTTCGAAAGCATATCTTGTTGGCACCTATTCAGATCCAGTATTTATACCTCCATTACGGCTCTGTAGCCGTGGTGCTCCAAAAATTGCCGTACATCAACGTAAATGTCATCATGGGCGTATTCTTTTAGCCATCGCAGGGCTTTCTTGGGGTCCTGCGCTCTAAATTCTTCGGCTAATCCAGACTGCTCCAACCTCTGCACGATGCTAGCCAAAGCCATTGGCACTTCTGCTGATAACACGTCTCCCGAGCTAAACAATGTACTTATTTCATTGCATTGTTCTGGAGTAAATTCTAAAAGAGAAATGTTATTGTAAACTACAATAGGTATCTACTTGCTAAATTATCATCTAGACTAATATTTATTTCACTCATAATAGACTTAGAATAGACTAACAGGATATGATACGATACACGATTCCTGTAGGAATCTCCATGCAGGTAAAACGGAGAGGTGCAGCTAGTTTGTTATAATCTGGGGGCACGGCAGTACCCCCGCCAAGTCGAGCAAAAAGCGGCACGGCCGTACAATCCTTTTCTCGAAATAGTTCAGGCCATTTTCGAGCCTCCTATAACTTAGATGTGGATAAAACTAGAAGCCTTTCAGTAACCAAGCAGGCATTGTATAAACGGTATAGTTATTTCAAATTTCATTCAAATTGAACCAGTAGTTTAAGAATTATAACTAGTCAAAGTTTCTTAATTTTGTCACTCACTAACTGACTGACCGATCATCAAAACTCTAAGGCACTTCTAGTTCTAACAGATAGAAGCTTCAAATTTTGAATACGATTATAGTTCGTTTTTTAATCCCATAGACTAATCTGACAGGTGTACCTAAAGTCAAACTTCTATACTAAAAAAACATGTACGTTTGCCCCGCACGGCCCCCCAGAATTTGCGATTTAGGTGTGCACCAATGCAATGTACTCGCCTCTAGGAGTATATGTACCGGTTTCTTTTTCAATGTACCTCTGTACTTTTGAAGAAATATGCAAAAAAAGGGGGCCGTGCCAGCCAAACGTTTTCAGCACGGCCCCCGTGTAACTTGAAAAATATATAGCGTATTAAAAAGTTTCATAAACTCAAGGAATGTACTTTATTAACACGTTCTATGTACCGTAACAGATATTGTGAATTCGTAATAACAAATAATATATAGATGTGGATAGGGGGCCGTGCTGAAAAAAAAGAAATAAGAAAATATCTAAAAAAGACAAAACAACCTTAGCCAAAAACTATTAAAAAGCAATTCATGTTTGGCAAGTAACATATGTACCGCATTGGTTTCTCATACAACTAGCTAAATTAAAAAAATAAACGAATTTAAGTTTATTCAGCACGGCCCTCTATAGTTGCCTATATCTTTTTAAATATGACTTGTTTTTTTACAAAATTCGACTTCCTGAATTATGTATAGGAGTACATTCGTTCCAAATAAATTGCGATTATGGTGTTTTAGTACTCTAAAAGATAAATTGGATCAAAAATATCCTAACATACAACTGATGGGGTGACCATAAATTAGGTGCTTACATATATTCTATAGGTACCTATATTAATGAAATTATGTGACTACATTGAAATAAACATTCTTTTTTTACAATTTGTTTTTTTTTTTCTTCAAAATTAATATTAGCGATGACATCTTTTAAATTAAAGCAGTTATAACTTCTTGTGTGCGGTCGCTATTAGTTCACTGACGCTACGCTTCATGTTGCGCAGTTGCGCTCGAGTGTTTATTGATCAGTCACACACAACTTGCACAAAAGAAGAATGCCAATATTGTGTAAAAATGATAAGACCTTTTATACCTTTGAATATTAACGTAATCAACATGTTTGGCATTTTTGCATTAGAAGAGTCACTTGCTATCGAAACTACTTCTCAAATTTGTAAAAATGATTGCGATGGAACTGTCATTTCAAGCTATAAATTACAAAATATTATAACCTTTGATTTAAATGGAACAGACGCAATGGTTTTGTGTAATATTCCGGTCACTATTAATATTAAAAAGCAAATTTATGAAGTCGTTGGTGCTATTGAATATGTAGGGAATTCAATGGGGAATCTGGGCCATTATAAGTGCCATACGCTTAGCCATGAGCAATGGCTATGTTACGATGATTTGGCCTTGAAAATTAACAACAGTACAGTAGATTCAATATTCGTACACACCCTTACTTACGTTTTAGCGAGTGATCTTTGATGTTTTATAATTATGTAAAAATAATAACAATATTCTAATTATTACAGTTGCTTGAAACACTACTGTGATTACGTAGGTTAAATTAGTTGCCTGTGATTATTCCAAATAATGAATGTGATTAATGTAAGTAATATTATTGTAATGTAGGTGAGGTTCAATGAGTGATTTGTTGGAAACGTATCTGTGATTTTTTAAGCCTTTTAAGCTCTGTAGTGTTAGTGACACATAGTTTTTCTGCGATTATTCCATAGGTAAACGTAACTAATACTGTGAAATGTAACGAAACTGTAATTTTATTGTAATGTACCGTACATCAATCCGTGTGATTTATTGGAAATATATCTGTGATTTTTTAAAGCCTTTTGAGCTATTTAGTCTTAGCGACACTTGTTGTTTTGTTCGATTTGCGACCTACTTACTACTAATAAAGTTATCGTTAATACGAATACGATGCGAATACCATGATTTCACGTGAGAATGGTTAAAAAAGCTTCTGCATAAATTGAGTAAATCTTTGAAACATGGTCACCCCATCAGTTGTATGTTAGGATATTTTTGATCCAATTTTACTTTTAGAGTACTAATACACCATGATAGCAATTTATTTGGAACGAATGTACTCCTATACATAATTCAGGAAGTCGAATTTTGTAAACAAATATGTCATATTTAAAAAGATATAGGCAACTATAGAGGGCCGTGCTGAATAAACTAAAATTCGTTTATTTTTTTAATTTAGCAAGTTGTATGAGAAACCAATGCGGTACATATGTTACTTGCCAAACATGAATTACTTTTTAATAGTTTTTGGCTAAGGTTGTTTTTTCTTTTTTAGATATTTTCTTATTTCTTTTTTTTCAGCACGGCCCCCTATCCACATCTACATATTATTTGTCATTACGAATTCACAATATCTGTTACGGTACATAGAACGTGTTAATAAAGTACATTCCTTGAGTTTATGAAACTTTTTAATACGCTATATATTTTTCAAGTTACACGGGGGCCGTGCTGAAAACGTTTGGCTGGCACGGCCCCCTTTTTTTGGATATTTCTTCAAAAGTACAGAGGTACATTGAAAAAGAAACCGGTACATATACTCCTAGAGGCGAGTACATTGCATTGGTGCACACCTAAATCGCAAATTCTGGGGGGCCGTGCGGGGCAAACGTACATAAAAAAACGCAAACACAAAAGACTGTCAGATTAGTCTATAGGATAAAAAAACAAACTATAGTGTTGTATAAATCAAGGAAAAACTAAAATATTTTGCAATTTCGGTCCACTTATCTAGATACACCAACTGCATAAATAACTTTGTAGTCCCATATAAAGGATTACAAAGTTACATTTGCAGTGAATGGATACTGGTATGGTACTTGTAATTTGTATATATATAATGAAATAATAGGTGTAGATAGGTACCTAGATATAATTATGTTCAAGAGTAACTTGCACAATGGTCAACGTATTATGTTCAAAGGTAATTTGTAAAATGGTCAACGGATTATGTTCAAAGGTAATTTGTAAAATGGTCAATCAACGGAATGAAAAAGCAAGAATGGGACATGTCATATAAAGTTGTGCCAAAATCCCGCAAAGTAGAAAGAAAATACAAAAATAATTAAGAAAATATACATTACATTCAATAAAGAACATGTTTACGAGCCTGGTCCGGTCAAAACTAAATTTGAAATTATTAATAGAGCTTATGTTCATCGCGAACAGTTTCCTATGCTATGTTTGCCTATGCTATAACTATACACAAAAGTCAGGGCCTTAGTCTAAATAATGCGCTGATGGTTATCGGTTCTGCAGTATTCACATCCGGTCAAGCTTATGTGGCACATCCGAGTGTTAGAAGTCTGGGCGGCTTAAATCTAATTAATGTCAACTTTGGAAGTATTAGAGCGCAGGAATCACCGTCCAGACTTGACAAAAATTGTAACATTAAAGCCTCCGAGAAAAAACCATAGAGACAGGGAGTGGGCTTTGAGAAAAACTGTAAGCTCAAAAAGTAGTACCGGAAAAGAAAAAGAGGAAGACTACTTACCTACAAAAATAAGAAAAGCTCTTAAGAAAGAGAGTGGGCTTTAAGAAAATCCGTTGTTGGTATTCAAGAAGTAGATGATACCGGAAAGGAAAAAAAGTAAGACTATCTACAAAAAGAAATGAGATGCCATCAAAAACATAACTTGTAAAAAAAGTGAGATAGATTGTGTTTTCATGCGATGGCCAAGTCAATCTATTTAAAACAAAAAAGAATTTTAATATTGATATGGTCACTAGAAGATGTTGTTAGGTTAACTAATTACGTAATAACATAAGACAGAAGGACCCTTAAGTAGGGACTGAATAAATTAACCGACTTGGTATTACATGGATCTCACAACTTTTACGGTAGAAGAACTTAGTTTGGTCCACAAGTTCAAATATTAAAATAGCATGAAGCGTTACCTGTTTTTCCCTCCAAAAATACTGACATGACCACGAACTGGATGCAAGTGCTTGCTGTGCTCGTAAAGGCATGGTTGTAAGAAACGCGTTCCATTACTTTTTGTGATTCCAAAAGAGCTTCACACAGCTCTTCGGGGTTGTCACTTTTAATGTCATAATTAACCATACTGGCTTTCACAGAGTCATCGACTTTCCATTTGGATAATGCAAGCGTCTGGAAGGCAAAATGTGTTAAAAAGTAAGTACATTTGTACAATCTTTACTGTTCCAATACCTACACAAAGCATTTTGATATTTAAAACATCAATTACGCGAGTTGTAAATCTGTGCTTCCCGATAGATACAACTTTGATGTCTTGAGCGAGTATACATACCGTAAATGGTATAAAAAACGTAATACGGTTTTACCTTTATCATTAGGTAGATCCCTTGAGGCTGGTCAAGCCAGTGAGGCGAGCGCCTGTGCTGCGCAGTCTGCAATATCTGCTCGTCTGCTACTGTATGTCCATGAATAGCAATTTCCATCATACGTACATTTACGTCTAGTTCTTTGGGGGCCTTCTTGTATAAGGTCTGCCAAATAAAATAATAAAATTATTTAGGGTCTGCGTCCATGCATATCAGATATTCTACTAGTATATGTTGATATCAGGGTAAAGGCTTTCCGGGCTTTATTTTTTTACACAAAAATCCGGACTCTGACCGTCCAGGTCCTCAGTGTTCTAGTGCATTTATATCTTCATTAACGAACATGATGGATACTAAGGCGGCTTGGAGTAGGAGTCTAAAAATAAATAAAAAGGCGGTACTCGCATTATACAGCGCCATGGCACATCTGTTGTGGGTCATCACTATGGCCTTGTCGTAACCGCTCCCGTTGACACCGACTGCCTTCTCCATGCTGGCCCCCAACGGAGTACTCACCAGATCAAAAGTCATCGGAGTTATTGGTTTAGGAAAGACCTGTGAAAAACAACTTGGCTTCATAAAAAATCGTTTTCGTTTGTTCACAATTCCGAATTCATATTAATTACTTTGAGTGATACAAGAAGCTTGATATTATGAGCGATGATGGTAATACGATAAACCTTGCTCATCATCATCTCCCTGCCCTTGTCTCATGTTACTTGGGGTCGGCACAACACATTTTCTTCCTCACTGCCTTTTCTTTCATATCATTCCTCGCACAATCTCTCCATATTTTCTTTAGCTTTCCTCTCCCTCTACATCCAAACATATATATTCATTACTCTTTTAGTCACATGAGACGCGTTGCGATGTTCCTTGGTATTGCTAAATTTATCCATTAGATTGTGTTGTTGAACTGAGAAATGAATGAATGAATGTGAATTTGTGAAGGAATTTCTTGGTACGTTGATTTGTAGTTATTTTTGTTCTCTTACCTCTCCACAATTACCGAACGAGGTGATATCGTCGTCTGCCATGACAGGTGAGTCCAGCTCAAACAGTAACTCCTCCTCGGTCCAGCGATCCAAAGACGTGATGGGTCGCGCTTGCAGGAGGAATATATCGTTCTGGGGATTAAAGATTGTATTTATGTAGGTAACGAAAACTTCAAAGTAATTCAGATATCTTAAGTGCTAAAACCACTTGCACTTCACCAACATCAAAATTCTGCAATGTATCATCTGTGTCTTGATCGTGGACGATAGAAATTTGTCTTATTAAAAGTGTATCTCGCTTGTATATTCAAATATTTAGACATGTTCATATTTAAACAACAACATACACGCGAGCACACAGTTTGTTTGCAATAGGTACAGTACGCTTGCTTCTAGTTTTTCTTATTTTCTGTCATCACGATACTCGCAACGCAACCATGGGAACAGCTAGAATGGGAACGCAGTGAGAAATGATCCTGACTCTTATTTAATCATTATTTCTATGAATGCTTAAATTGATGTTTTTTAAATAAAGGTTTCACCTCTTTAACAGCCCACTCGATATCTCTGCCAGCGCCCCACAAATCTTCTTGAGACACTCCGATGGTGGCCAGTTTCAATGCTTCTACATCAGTGATACAAGCCACGTTCCTTTCTTCCTCTGGTACATCTTCCATAGCGATGCCGCTGCCCTCTGTCTTGACGCGGTGACTTTTGGAACCCAACTCTTTCTTCGAAATAGTGAGCTGACCATTCCTTTTCCGCTTTATTATCATGGTATCAGGTTCTACTGCGCCGGATACAACACTCTGTAAATAAAACATTATAATAACTGAAACAATTTAATTGAAAAATCTTTGATAACGAATGTTGGAAATAACGTTTTAGTTTTTCGAAATATTCTGTTCATTAAAATGTGTTCTCAGTATAACTCAACCTGGCGTAACGCTGTGGTGCAACGCCTTTATTAATGTTATTTGAAAAAAAAATGTACCATTTGACAAACTATAAAATTACCTCGCCGAGTCCATAGTTAGCAGTGATGAGCAGTCTCGAGGGGTCTCCATGAGCGGGGTGTCGCGTGAACATGACGCCGGCCGCTCGCGGCGCCACCAGCGCCTGCACCACCACGCCACCGCCACACAAACATGGCTGCCCATTCTGTCTGTACCAAACCAAACATAAATTAACCTGCGACTAAATTCTATAATATAATGGGAATAAATTCTATAAATGATGATTAAAACCGCATCTAAATCCGTTGTGTATTTTACAAGAACAACACGGTCATACAGACAGACACTAAAAGCGTCTTTAGTTTCTACGATTTATTTTTTATGATTTTATTTAAAAAAACAGGGTGTCCGCTTAAGACCACATGATAGTAGAAGTGATAGTTTACGACTGGAGCCGAGTATATCCGATTCAGCGTCACCGACCCGAGCGTGATGGTTCTGTTTCGTTCGCTGTTCGGAAAGAGCTCAAAGTGCGCCTAAAAAAGTTTTCACTCAGTTTCAAAAAAATTCTCGACCCAAAATGTAAGCGTGATTCTGTTCATTATTAATCCAAGATAGTAAAGAAACGAAGAAAAACCAAGTAAGTAGGTTTTCTTGATCATGTACCTGCGATAATAAGTACTGGTGAAGGCAAACATTGATGCCCAGCACTTCTGGACTCCCTCTATGATATCACTGTCGCTGATACATCCAAGAATTGTTTCGTTCTGCCCGGCAGCTGACAATTCTTCGCTGTCTTCTCCTACGGCTGTATATAACAATAACTTGTTTGAAGCAAAATTTTTTTACTTTACCGTCTTATAAGATATCTAAACCCGCACTCAAGTCACGCTTATCAGTGACTTAAGTAGTCCATCTTTTACACAGAAAAGCGTGACTTAAGAGTAAACTAGGCTCGAGCTCGAACTCACTGGTGGTCATGGCCAAAAAGCACGCTGTCTCACCTGGCTTCGTGTCCGACAGCTTTGTCGGACACGAAGCTCTAGTATGAGGAGCAGTTAAACGCTAGTCTACAAGCAAAAGCTTTGGAAAACGAGTTTTATGAAAAAAACCACTGCATAAATCAATTAGAAATTATAAAGTTTATTGAACTCTTCGATAATTGAGCTTTGTCGGTACGGACTTGGTTTTGAAGATTTTACAGTTCTTTTATTACTTATTTACACCCAAAGTTACGTTAAAAATAGCAAGAAAAACGAATCTTTGAAACGAATCTTTGTTGGCTCATAACTTTTTAATGAATTTTTATTTTACTATTCTGTTTCCGTACAGACAAAATTAATAATAAGTCAAAACGATATCATGTTTAACTTTGGATACTGTTATCGGCCCCGACTTACAAGTTGTAGGTCATGGGTTCGAACCCAGCCAGGCGCTGTACCTTACAATGTCAAGAGTCTCCAGAAATTTGTATTTGAAAAAGTATCGACTAGTGGCACCTTAAGGCCTGAAACTGCGTTAAGCGGGCGCCCGCGCGGTTTCATACAAAAGTGCTCCGTCGCGGGGACCTGCGCGGGCGTCCGATACGGGGTGGCGCGCCCCGCACCCACGCATCGGGGCCCGCCTCCGTGCGACGGAACCCGTCGCGGGGGCACGCGCGGTGCCCGCAAGCGGTAACATGCACGGGCTTGTCCAGTCAAGAACGCTAGGGTCGGAGCCTATTTGTTCAGGTAGACTGTCAGGCGTCCGACGAGAAAATTTCTAGTTCTCCATCGACACGAATATACATGCACACCGTTAAAATTGAACGGTCTCCGCGACGGGTACCCGCTACGGGGACCGTCGCGTTCCAACGGAGCCCACCCGCGTGTCCACGCGCGTAGACACGCGACGGTTGCCCGTCGCGGGCGCCCGCTTAACGCAGTTTCAGGCCTAAGTGCTCGTTTAGGTATACGATACTTGTGACTTGAGTAATGGACTACTTAAGTTACGATACGTGTGTATCGTAAATCGTAATGTACTATTCTGTAATTAGCCAACTTACCAGATGATCGAACCGCAAAACGCAGTTCAGAGCCCAATTTCTCCTCGGTTGTTTTTACTCTTAATTCCTTCATGTTAATCAATATTTCATCTCTAACGTCTCCCTTTATCTCTGTGGTTACAAACAGTTCGGATGCTCTGAAATTATAATAAACTCTTTGAGTTCTTCGAAATCTTACTTCTCATCACCAAAAAGAGAATGATGTTGATGATACATTCTCTTACCCTTATCCAAATTGATTTGGGGTCGGCGTAGCTCCATCTCTCATATCATCATTTTAATCACCAATAATCACCATTAAATCGTGAGAAATACGTACTTTTTACACATTTCTTTAAATGTAGTTTCGTTATAATTTTCATTCGCAGCTTCGATTTCCCGAATCGCGGCCAGCAGTTGAGGATTTATTTCCAGATGCTTCTCCAAAGCTTTAGTGGTCAGGCAGAATCCGGGTGGCACACGGTAACCCTGACAAGCGCACCGTATTCAGTAACTTAAGAAACATTAATTCAATTCTCAAGTCAAATACGGGTCAAAATAGTCTGCAAATTGTACCTCATCCTTCTGCATGGAAGCCAGCAAAGCCAACGAAGCACCTTTGCCTCCAACAAACATGGGGCATGCGGCAGCGCGATCCTCAAATGAAACGCAGTATCCCACCTCACCAGCTTCCTTCTCCGTCGACCACTTCAACAGTCGTGGTGGAGCAATACGCGAGGCCGGCTCCGAAACAACTTTAGAAACAAAAGTTTGGTTTCATAAATAGGTACGAAAAATCAAGTTTGTAGTTATACTCCTTAGCTTATTTTACTGGGGGCCTAAAAAGGCCACTTTGGAGAATCATAAAAGGATAACATTAAAAATGATAATATGGCGAAGACAGTCTGTGTTTTTCTTTTTTTCGCTGCACTACTTAGGTACAATCAAACAACCATTCTGTAAAACTCTCAATTAAAAAGAGCTGTCATTCCACCAGGAGGCCTAAAAGGTCATCATCATCATCATCATCATCATCACTAAAGGTCACATTGCAGAATCATAAAAGGATAACATTATGAATCATAATATCGACTCTTTCCGCTACAAAGGGCGTAAAGACCATTTTGGCCAAATTCACTTTTTGATGCAGTCTTACTTAGTTTTTCACGCTCTTTCGATCTGTATATTTGAAATTGCGCTACGGTGAAAAAAATGGTTTTTACTACCCCACATTTTCTTAAAGCTAAACATCACTTTTTCGCAAAACCGAGTCATAAAACACAATTATTTTACATTTCGACAGCAAACTTGGTGTAACTACAAACATACATATTTTCTCGAATGAAAAACGGGGTAAAACACAATAACAAAATAAATTGTGACTTACGACCTACAAAAAAAATACAATTATTTTACAATTCGACAGCAAACTTGGTGTAACTACAAACATACATATTTT
Organism: Mesoligia furuncula; assembly: GCA_916614155.1. Lineage (NCBI taxonomy): Eukaryota > Metazoa > Arthropoda > Insecta > Lepidoptera > Noctuidae > Mesoligia > Mesoligia furuncula. The sequence continues at coordinate 9,586,415 of OU744794.1, forward strand.
CTCGAATGAAAAACGGGGTAAAACACAATAACAAAACAATATGTGATTTACGACCTACAAAAAAAATATTGTGCCAACTCTTCACAAGATGTATCTCACAAATGTTAGTTCTGTTGATAATCTCAATTAGATTTAAACCCTTGTTGAAAATAGGAAACAAGTAAAATATTTGCCAGGTATGGGTGGTAAAACCACTTACATTGGAAAACGTTTATAAAGTCTGCTGTTTACTCCCTAGATGGTGTTAAATCAAACTTCGATTACTTATCGTCCCGGGCGTTCGATGCCTGTATGACGTATCTCTCGTCTCGTTCTCTCTCACCGCGCGCAACGCACGTGCGTGTCACTACTTGTTTATTTACATTGCAGACGTAATTGAACCGGCATCGGGAGCACGGTAAAGTTCCTTACTAATACTTTCTAGTGTGTTTGTTTATTGTGAAGAGAAAATGGACGAACCTGGTGATGATCTCGACTCATTGCTTAGAAGGAGAAAGCAACTGCAGTCTATTATGGATTCTCATCAAAAGACAATAAGAAGGTAAAGTTATTTATGATTATTTTCCTAACTGTTCTTACTTTTTGCCTAGGATGAGGAATACATCCCACTCATTTACCAGTATTTAGTTAACAATGATGACATCATAATGCTATGGGGCTTGGTGGTGGTTGATAGCGGTTAGAATGATTAGTGAATAAGTAGGTAGGTAGGTTCCAAAATCACTTGGCGCCAAAACCTCACTCATCGACTACTGAGTGAGCTCAAATACTTATTATACCGACTTACTCATAAGTAGGTACTTACATGAAGTTTGTTATAAACTTGTAATAATGCTCTGCAATTAATTCTTAGTTACTACATAACCAAAGTTATCTGAAGATTTGACTTTTTACGTTAAATCGAAACTAAAGCCGAGACGAGATTTTCATGCTTTGGGATTAAAAACTTTAACTTAATTGAGTATGGTTCAGTTTCCCATGCAACTAAAATTATTTTATGACTTTATCGAGTTTTTTTTTCATTCAAAAATCAACTATATTACTTGAGCTTAAAGTTGATATTTGTATAATTTGCAATTTTATGTATTTATCTGGTATAGTTGGCCTGGGTAGGTCGTAACAGATAGAAGAAACGCACACCATTATTTTTGGTTTATACACCCTACGTTCACAAAAAACAAAATTGAAGTATGGTTTTTACACCCTCCCACCAAGCACCCAGGTTTAAATAACGTGAAGACAAATTGTGTTTTACTACATTAGGTATTTATTATAAATTAACGTTTAGATTTTTAGAAGGACCGTTAAGGGTTTTAGAAAGTATGTATGTATGTTTTTGTATTTATTTCTTTGATTCGCTTTGTGCCTAAACGGCTTGATGAATTATGAAATAATTATGATAAAGTGTCGCTAGATTCGTTTTATTTGTGGAAGTGATTTATGATTATTTGTAGTTTTTTTACGCATTTTTTTCATTACTGTTTTAACCATGGGGCTTGTTAACGTTACAGGGAAAGCCAACCAAAAGCTCTGCCGAGTAAAGAAGAGGATTCGAACGGCATGATAGATGAAAATATCCAAGCAGAATCAAAACCAAGTAAGCGAAAAAGACACAGCACTTTATCTAAGTCACCGACAGATAGTGATACATCTATAATAAGCTGCACACCAGAGGCCAGTCCAGTCAAACTCCATGAAGCTCGGTACCCAAACAAAAAAATTAATATAATCTCTGTATATTCCAAACTCAAAGATGCAAAGTCGTTTGTTTTGCTCCCGAATACAAATACACCAGTGAAGCGACTTATACTACTTACACCAACCAAAACTTCCTCGATAGTACAAGTGGAGTCGAAATTGAATGAGTTGCATGCGCCGACGAAAACTGATCCACAGCTCAGTTCAACATTTTGTTTGAGAAAAAACAACAATAATAATAATGAAACACGCTTTCATCCCGCTCAAGATCCGCTGCTTGCATCTGCTTCTACAACTGATCCACTACTCAGCTCAACACCCTGCTTAGAACAAAATGACAACAATGATACTCACCTACATCCCGCACAAGACCCGCTGCTTGCGTCTCCCGCGACTGCTCTATTACTCAGCTCAACACGCTTAGAACAAAATTACAACAATGAAACTCACCTACATCCTGTTGAAGACCCGCTGCTTGCGTCTCCCACGACTGCTCCACTACTCAGCTCAACACCCTGCTTAGAACAAAATGACAACAATGATACTCACTTTCATCCCGCCCAAGACCCGCTGCTGGCGTCTCCCGCAACTGCTCTATTACTCAGCTCAACACCCTGCTTAGAACAAAATTACAACAATGAAACTCACCTACATCCTGTTGAAGACCCGCTGCTTGCGTCTCCCACGATTGCTCCACTGCTCAGATCAACACCTTGTTTAGAACAAAATGACAACGATGACATTCACCTACATGCCGCTGAAGAACTGCTGCTTGCGTCTACTTCGACTACTGCTCCACTGCTCAGCTCAACACACTACTTAGAACGAAATGAGAACTATGATACTTACCTGCATGTCGCTGAAGACCAGCTTCATGAATCTGTATCTGAAAAAACTGACACAAAAAAACGCAGGAGGCAAACTTTAAAAAAATCATACATAGATTTTCTCTCCGACAATGAAGAAAATCCTTTTTCCGCGGGTAGTTCAGATTGTTGGGCTACGAATGACGAAAATGATTTTTCTAGTGATGACGGTAAGAAAAAAAACAAACGCAAAAAGAAAAAGAAGGCTGTACAAAAAGAAAACAATATTGATATATCTGTAAAGAGAGTGAAACCTGTTAATAAATATAAAATAAACAAAAAATTGCGTGAAGCTGGACTACCTTATAAAAACCGTAAAGGCGAAATGAAGGAAAGTAAACCTATGCAAGTAAATCCTTGCATTCCAGATAAATGTAAAAGAGGGTGTTTCGAAATTAGTGAAGAGAGAAGAAGCAATTTGTATGATTTTTTCTGGTCTCTTGATATTCAGCGTAGGAAAGATTGGGTATTGCGATGCTCGCGCGCAGTTCCAGTAGAGAGAAAAAGAACTGATTCACTGAATAGTAGACGAAATTTGACATACGAATATTTTATCAATGACGGAGACGATCACAAGAAGGTGTGTCAAAAATTCTTACTAAATACTTTGGCAATAACACAAAAATACTTACTGTATACTCTCTCACATGCACAAGGGGGTATGGCAATACTTGATCAGCGAAACAGACAAGCGCCACCAAAGTTTTCAGAATCAACAAAACTTAATGTTAAAGAATTCATAAATAAACTACCGGTAGTTCCATCACATTATACTAGAAAAAATACTACTCGTATCTATTTATCACAAGATTTGAAAAACATTGCAAATCTTTATAAAATCTACGTAAATTACTGCATAAAAAAGGAAATCGAAGTAGTTAGCGAGAGAGTATTCAGAGATATATTTCGTGATGATTACAATCATGTCAGTTTTCACATGACAAAAAAAGATAAATGTGTTTTATGCATTCAAGATCAGAAGGATATGAGTGAAGAAGAAAAAGAAAGATTCAATATTCATATCTTGGAAAAAAAAGCTATGTCTAGGTGATTTGCTGTACATCAAGACTTGCATACAATTGATAATGAAACCGTCACTGCCAGTTTTGATTTACAAAAAGTATTGAATACCCCACATGGGGAAAGTATGCTCCTTTACTACTCAAGAAAATACGCCGTCTATAACTTCACAGTTTATGAAAGTGGTACCCAAGAAGGATACTGTTTTACTTGGGGTGAAAGTGAGGGTAAGAGGGGCAGCAATGAGATTGCCACTTGCTTGTTTAACTACCTAAAAGCTCTTGATGAAAAAGGTTATAAGAATTTGCTATTATACTGCGATTCATGTGGTGGGCAAAATAAAAACAAAACAGTCTTGGCGGCATTAAACTATTTTTTAATGTTTTCACAAAATTTGCAAGTCATACAGATAAATTTCTTATTACCAGGGCATACATACATGCCAGCTGATTCGATGCATGCGACGATTGAAAGAGAAGTAAGAAAGCTCATAGTTTGGAGCCCATCACAATGGGCCACATACTTTGAATCAGCACGAAAAAGACCAAGGCCGTATAAGGTTACGGTTATGGACCACACAGATTTTTTAAACTGGGAGGAAATAGCTGTCAAAACATTCACTAAAGAATCGCTGAAACAATTCAAATATAGGGATTTGAAAATAGCCACATTCAAAAAGAAGACTTTGGATCAAATGGAATTCAAATACTCCATGAGGGAAGGCACTGAGTCACACACTTTGCAATTGTTTGAAGATACAAAATATAAAGGAAAAGGAAAGGGAAAAGGAAAGAGGAACAATAGAACTGTGGAACTATCTGCAGAAAAAGGGGAGAGATACAAAGGAGTGATGGTATTAAACTTACAGCCATTATATACAAGTAGCCTGCCTATTGCTACTGCTAAATATAATGACCTTAAACGGTTGTGTGAAAATGGATCAATTCCAAAACGTTTTCATGCTGAATACTCACAACTGCCCTATCAATCTCAGATTATCGAAACTCTTCCTCAAACTGATGAAGAGGATGAAGTTGAAAGCGATGAATGAGCACTTGAATAATATCACCAAGATAAAATGCAGAAGTTGTTGTTGATTGTCAACCTTTTTGCTCAATTAATATAATTATATTGCGATTTGTCTATGTTTACACGTAATAATTAATAAAAAAAAAATAATTTGAATTATATAAATCGCGGCATATAAGTTGTAAGTTTTAGTTGTTGTGTATGTGCAGAACGTTCCTATTATGTACCAATTAATAATAAATACGTATTGATTTTTAAAACCTTTTATTTCATTTTTACTCAAGTAATCATTATTTATGCAAAAAATACCTAAAAGCCATCCTTATTAATAAATTATTATCGACCCTTATTGATTAAATTGCTCATAGAGTTATTGCGTTACTAATAATAAAAGGGGGTATCTACATATTTTGCAAAAAAAATTGTCTTTACAACCATAAAAATTACTCTTGTATGTACATAACCGGTTTTTACTGCAGACGTTTGTTACCAGGCTACTTAATTATGGGTTGTATCTACATTTTTTTTAGGTTTTCAGGGGTGTAACTCCATGGTAACTTCGTTAATAACTGTTGGACATAATTGTAATTAAATGAGGCAAAGGACTGCCAAAATTTAAGAACTTTCTTCCTAGAACTCAATTTTATAAGTATAGAAAGAAAAGAATTATTTTAAAAAGTTTTTTTTTTTTTTTGTTTTTTGCTCATTGCCAAAAGTATGGGATTTGGAGTTACGCCCTTTGTAGCGGAAAGCGTCGGGGGAAGACAATCCGTTTTTTTTTCGCTGCACTACGTAGGTATAATCAAAGAGATTGGGATTGGATTTGGTTTGGATTGATTGGTATTTTAGCACAGACAAAAAAAATTACTGAAAAATGCTTCACCAATAGGATTTGATACGATAAACTTAACAGTTAACTGTCCATTATGTTATCATTTTATGATTCTGCCAAAGTGGCCTTTTTAGGCCCCCTTTTCGTTGCATACCTGACGGTTCATATCCAAGTTCTAGGATGCCAGTGCCTGGTATGCAGTTAATGTCAACATGCATGGTACGATACACCACTTCTTGTTGGTAAGGAACCCCGCTGAACAGGTTGCCGCCATCAGCATTAATTCTTAGCACCAACGTCAGTGAACTGTCGTCAGCTGGAAAATCAAGATTGAACTTTGTAATATAAGGTTCAAGGATGTGTTTTTATTAGAATATTTTTGCCAGAGCTTTGGGCCTGAGTCCAGTGAGATTTTAGTTGATAAATGTCCGACGACTCCCACTAAGTTGATACATTCGTAACAGAATGTCGAATGTGCGTGAGGTGTGAGGGTCACTTTGTTAAAACTCTTTGAAAGTGTGCTTAGGATTTAGTGAACATTCCCAAAGAATTGTGAAAGTTGGAATCAGATTTTGTGAAAGTCAAGTATCCAAGTAAGTAGCCGAGTTATAGACTGTAAAGTTGGGCCCTCAGTTCTCACATAGAGGATTGAGGGCCCACCTGAAACTGATAAACTATGGACACTACAGAAAAAGTCTTTATGCCAAAATCTAAGCTAATGCCAAACAAAATTTGTGAAAACAAGATATTATCGCAAAACACTGTCCTACTTTGTACTTATAAAGATATACAAAGTAGGACAGTGTTTGCGATAATATCTTGTTTGATTATTGTTATTAGTTTTTTTCGGAACGAACGGTTTTTCAAGCTAGAATTTTTGAATTTTCTATGTGATCGTTCGATTTTCGATTTTTTTTTTTTTTTATCATGAGCTTGAGTACAAATGCTTCATAGCAACGTCGTCATCTATAATAAGCGAAAAATCGAAGACAGTTTATTAAAACCTATGTCTCTACATTTACTAATCTTTACTGCAATCTAAAAAAAATTGTGGTCTAAGAATAAAAATAAAACTCGATTTTCTTATACAATAAAGGGTCTTTTAATTTCTTTCTGGTAAGTATCGCATTTGTTGCACAATTTTTTTCACAAAAAGAGACAATTTTGTGTTTGTCTTATCTTTCATGCGATAAGCGTAATAAATCGAAAACAAAAGAAATGGAGGACTGAGGCACAGTATAAAGATCATACAGTATTGTAACTCGGCCGTAACCTTGAAATAAATGCCTACAGCCGCGCGGTACGTAAACATGCGATAGGGCTGCCCGTCTCCAGCATTTTAATTACATTTGCCTACTTTGTGTTTCCATTTAGTTTTGTTATTGTATTTTGCTGTGTGTACATAAATAATAAAATAAATAAATAAATATACTTCTTTTATATAAACAAATAAAATACTTTGTGAATTTAATAGGAAGTGTTTAATAAAAATGCGTGTTGTTTTTTGATTGGTAGATTTAATTAAAAAACCATGTACCTACCTAAAAAATCATGGTACTTATGTTTTAACAAATCTTATAAATTTGCGACCGAAAAATATTACCGCCTATAACTACCTATTTCACTCGTGTATAACAACACTTACCTTTACTCTATTCACTTTATTTATTAATCCAGACATCTTTTTTTTCGGGAGATAAAAGGAAATACTTATCCATTAAAAAGACACACATTATGTACCTACCTACAAGTAAGTAAAATTATTTTATAGTCTTACCTTTCAGAGTTTCCAGGTAATCTAAAAAAAGTTATCTCTGGATGCGTTATTGACGAATTTATGCAACCAAAAACAGCACAATATAGCCTACTCGTCATATTAAATATGTACTTGAACTTATTTTTAGTGATCGCGCGGTTATTGTTAAAAAAAACAACACACCGTCCGTTCGCCACTGCGGCACAGTCGCAACTGTCTGCATGCCGAGCGCATGCCGAGGTCGAGGCGCGTAGGTATAGCTCGCGTTTCGTCCGTTTGTATGAAGTCGAAATACTGTATGATCTTTATACTGTGACTGAGGGCCCGAATTTTATCAAGGTCATAACTTTCAAACAACAAAAAGTGGTGACCTGTTCTTGCTTTCATAAATTTTTACAATTTATTTAGTAGCATATAGGATTTCAAACAGTAGCTGTAAGTTAATGATTTCATTATAATTGCGTAATAAACTTTTTCAACACACTTGCTCGTAAAGTGGCTCTTATTGAACCGCTTTTAGGTCCATAATGCAGTGTATTAAAAACGCGTGCTTTTTCTTTACTTTAATCCACATGTGCTTTATTTCCACAGATAACTATTTACTAGTCGGAGATGCGCGCTTTTTTTAATCTCATCAATTCGCTTTTTTTTTAATAGTCTGTATTGTCCTTGGTCCCAAAATTAACTAATATTTATTTACCTTAAGGTGAATGCGCAGGGACCTCGGACAATTTAAGGTAAATGCGCAGTGGTCTACCACTGCGCATTCACCTTAAATTGTCCGAAAAAACCTAAGAAAATTTGAATTTCGCGGTCTACTGCGAAATTCAATTTTTTTTAGGTTTATTGCAATTTTCAGGTCAGTGTCAGGTTTGTATCTTGATCAAAATATGATTTGCGACTCTAACAGGTACCTACCTACATCTTTACAGCATTATAATCATTCGAATCATTAATACATCTTTCTTATGGAAAAGTTCTTAGGGAAAAAATCTAACTAGAAAGATTCTATTCTAATGACTATAATTCTGTAAATACATATACAGAGCGTTAGGTTAAACGAGGGACATACTTTGAGGGGAGTTAGTACTCATGAAAATGAGCAACTTTTACCTTGGGGCCGAACCTGAAATCGCAAAAAAAAAATAGCTGTTCAGTACATTTTGACGAGCTATGCGAACATAAATGTAGGAAACGGCAGATTTTTTTTCGCGATTTCAGGGTTAATCCCGTATTAAAAGTTGTTCATTTTCATGAGTACTAACTCCCCTCAAAGTATGTCCCTCGTTTAACCTAACGCTCTGTATATTATAGTCGCGGATCATATTTGATCAAGATGCAACCTGATACTGACCTGCAAATTACAAGAAACGTAAGAAAATTTTAATTATCCACCTAAAATTGTCCGTGGTCCCTACCCGAAACCAAACGGAAAAGACTCTGACTGGCGTTCTATCATTGCGGATTCTCACTGAACTAATGTAGGTATACCTATTTCTCTATGCCAATAGTACTTTCTAATTCCATACTAACTAAACTACAATTGTTTTTTTTTTACAATTGTTTTTACATGCTCTGTGGTCAGTGCTTTTATTTACACTTGCGCGCGCATTGCTAGTGCTGGCTATGCGGAAAGACAAAACCAGCGCGCCATTTTCCATACGAGTTAATATTTAACAACACAAGTCTTTTTACACAAGTTTTTTCCTCGCAAGTGTGTTGAAAAACGTCGTATGAAACGCGTGTGCATCGATCATTAGACTCTCGGCTTTCTTATCGCACTCGCCTGCGGCTCGCGCGAATAATACCGCCTCGAGCATAATGATCAACATAGCACACATGTATCATAATGTACTATTACGAGTATGAGAATTGAGGGCCTATTTTGTACGAAGATATACAAAGTAGGACAGTGTTTTGCGATAATATCTTGTTTTCACAAATTTTGTTTGGCATTAGCTTAGATTTTGGCATAAAGACTTTTTCGTGTACCCACTTTGTAGTGTCCATAGTTTATCAGTTTCAGGTGGGCCCTCAATCCTCTATGTGAGAACTGAGGGCCCAACTTTACAGTCTATAACTCGGTTACTTGACTTTCACAAAATCTGATTCCAACTTTCACAATTCTTTGGGAATGTTCACTAAATCCTAAGCACATTTTCAAAAAGTTTTAACAAAGTGAACTTTTTTCACACCACATGAATGTCGACACACGCATTCGTCTTATTTTATTTGAACAAAATACAGGCACAATTAAAATATAATCTGTATAACTTACTGGTCACATTTATCGTGTAAACATCGGGCAAGCCATCAGGTCGCTCGCAGAAGTCCGACATCACTATATCAGTGGAGGTAATACCCTTCGTCAGATAGTCTGGGAATCTAACACAGCCAGATATGCAACTGGAAAACAAAACAGTAGCTTATTAGCCTGTACTAAAATAATATAGCTTCACAAAGTCTAACAGAAGTCAAGAGAATGAAAACTGCTGTTAACCCACTGCCCGATTGTAACGCGTCATCGCGTCAACTCATCACCACCATTACAAATTGTAGGACGACCGCCGATAAAACTCAGTCAAGTCAAGTCAAAACATTTATTTCAAATAGGCACATAAAAGGCACTTTTGAAAGTCAAAAATTGCGATAGAATAGAATTGATTCTAGTCGCCCATTCCCAAAAGGTATTTTCGTATGGAGAAGAATGGGCAAGAAACTCCACCGTTACTCTTTTAAAATGTTTTACAATATTTTGCATACATTAATTATATAATAATATGTAAAGACGTTGCACCTAAAATAAAATTACTATACCACAATAGGTAAAAGAATTAAAAATGAAAACATGACATAAATTAATTATCTGATAGATACATGGTGCTCACATATTTACAAATGGTAAAAGTAAACGAATTTAATAAAAAAATTACAAGTAATAAGTCAGGGTGTGAGTTTAAGTAATTACAGAAAGTAAATCAACGTCAAAAAAAAGAAGAAAGAATTTTTTACAATTAAATCAGCAACCAGTTTGATTTTGTCTAGAAAACTTTATTCAACCCTTGTAGTTTTTTTAACGAAAGTTTAGTATATACATAAAACCAGCCAAAATACTCACTGGGTCAATACATTTCTGTATTTCAATTAAATTAGCAACCAGTTTGATTTTGTCTAGAAAACTTTATTCAACCCTTGTAGTTTTTTAACGAAATTTTACAATAGTATACCTAAAACCAGCCAAAATACTCACTGGGTCAATACATTTCTGTACGACAAGCACCGCAGTTGCACAGCGGTTCCATCCCGTGCCACTGCAGTGATGTTGACGGATCGTCTGAGGCCCTCGTATGCTCGGGGTGCCCATCTCCGCTCCTTCACCCCTCGAGTCCGCAAGAACACGCTTTTGCCCACAATTCCTTCCTCATCGAACGATTCGAAACGACCTTGTGCCACTCCCCATTGGAGCCAGCCACCTTCATCCGATTTCCTCCTGTGAACGTTATGATGGTTTTAAGACATATAATTTCTCTCATTTTTAGGGTTCCGTACCAAAATGGTAAAACGGAACCCTTATGGTGAGACTCAGTCTGTCTGTCTGTCTGTCACAGCTGGATATCTCAAGAACTTCTAATGCTATCAACTTTAAATTTGGAATATTTTTGATGACGTTTGCCCAACTATTTTGCAAATAAGAAAGAGTTAAAATTATATGTATATTTTTAAAAACAGGGACTGAAAGGGGGTCTGAAAAATTCGAAGTGGGGGGCTACTAGGGCATGTGGGGTATCCTAAGAAAGAGCGCAGTTTGCACATTCTCAAACTTTTTTTTTTTTAGGCCGCATGGTTTACGACTTTTGATGAAAAATGTAAAAAAAATACCGTTCTGCCCCTCTTATCTCCGAAGTTTGCAAAGAGAATAATCTGAAATAATTGTATGTGATAGAAGTTTAAGTAAAGATTACAGGAAAAATAAAACGAAGCCTCTAAATAGCAAACTTTTCAGAAATCATCAACAAAAGATACATTAGTTCCACTATCGGTCAAGAGTGGCGCTGACATAAAACTGCAATATTCTATACCACAGTGCAGTGTTAAAATTCTCTGACGAATATAGGCTTCGCCGATAAAAAATTAAAAACATATGATGTTACGGAACCGTCGGTGCGCTAGTCCGACTCGCTCTTATTTTTTTTTCGTCGGTTTTTTTCTCTGTTTTATAACTGCTAATTAGCAATAGCTTATATTGATAAGAACTTACAGCATAAAGGGCCACTTGTTGTCTCGCCACGATTCAAGGGCCAATGCCTCCGCTGCTAGCTTATTGCTCCAATCATCGGGGTAACGGACCGGTTTCGTTGCTGAGGCCCAACTGAAAATTAGATAATAAGCAAAACTTAAAGCAATAGTTAATTTGTGTGCATCAAAAAGTCTGAATGGGCATTCAATTCACAGCTCCAACGTTCACAGCTTCAGGCAGCTTGGCATATTATCAATCACTCTCCTTAAGCTAACTTTTCCGAAGATTTTTTTCTGCACTCCCGCACCGTTCGCTTTACGCTTTCAGTTTTGTTACAATAGGTTGATGATAGTAGGTTTAAAAGTCACTTACACGAAGTTCAGTTTCGCGTGCTGTGTGACACCGTCTTCCACTCTAGTTAAGAGACCGTTGTATAAAAATCTATATCTTTCTCGGTCTTCTAAAACTTGGATCTTGAGGCCATCGGCACTCCAACCACCCTCGACGTTCTGCCATGCACATACTGCTGTATCTGGATGCTCTGGAGTCATAAGAACCGCGAATGAGATAAACGATACATTCTTTCTTTCTTTTCTTTTAAGAAAAGAAAGAAACAAAAGAGAACTTTCTTTTTTTTTACATTTTTTGAAGATGACTTCGAACCTCTCCCGTTGTACCAGCTATTAAGTATATTGACGAACGGTGATATCCGCACAACAATACTCTTGCTTGATGTAATATCGTGTTATCGTTAGTAATTTCGATAAGATGCGCAGCGCAAAATGCTACGTGGCAAACTAACAGTAATAAAACTATTAAACTTACGCGGTAACGTGAAAGTAGTTCCATCCGGTAACTTGACGTGCACCACAATTTCTGCAAGCGGCTGCCGTCCACACAGCTTGCGTATGGTCAGCAGCAGCGCCGTGCCGTCGGAGTCGCAGGTCCGAACCGCAAAGCTGTCCCATCCCTGGTACAGTTCCGGCCGGGGCAGCTCGTCCAGCCGCGTCGGCTTCAGCTGCGACTTCCAGCGACGAACGGCATAGCGTGCGAATAACAGACGCAGATGATAGTTCCAGCCTGTAGCAGAAAGTGTTATAGATAGTATTATATTATATACATAGTAGATAGTATTATGTTATATTATAGATAGCACATTTGCCTTGCAGTGGGACAATACAGGCTAAATAATACAAAGGATCGAATTACTTAAGTTTGAGAAAGTTGTATATACCGGAGTCAGGGGTTATTCCGTTTATCCAACCCAAAAATATCCACCCTACACAGTACACACGGAAACGCATGTCCAAGAATCCACCCTACGCCTACGTGAGTAGTAGGTAAGTAAGTCATTAAAATACTCAAATGGCTGTTTTCACATTGGACGATAACGATAACGACACGATCACGATATCGTCGGACTGGTACCATACAATTACTACTAACCACTTTCATACTGTGTCGTTGTAGTCAACGGAATCGTCGCCGACATTGATTCTGCCGTCTTAACGAAAAGTGCAATAACTAGGTTAAACCTGATTTCGAGAAAAACGTGGTTACAGATTTTTTTTTTGTTTTGTTTGTATCTCCATCACTATAATATTATGCTTAGTATTAAAACCGTCTACGTCATGGATACGTAAAAAGTGTCTAAAAAGAATATTTCGATCTCATTCTGCAGATTTATATTTATATTTATAAGTTGAATAATATCTACTATTCACAAGCTGACTTGTTGTCATAGTGACAAATTATTGTTTTTTGACACTAACAAGTTTGTTAGTGGTTTTAAGTTAACTCAGAGAACTTTATCTCTGTCTGGGGAATGTAGACATCTGATTGCTATGTTGATAGCATATAATATTAACGAGGTTATAGCTAATATAACGAATTCTAGTATTAGTGACGAGTCCGTGTTGCCTAGTTATACTAACAACATAGTGATTAATTATGAATCGTCATGTAGTACGAAGGAGGATCCACCTATAATACCAACATCCTTGGAGACCACTACCAGTCAGATAGGATATTCTCCTCCTGCTGGAACTTATTCGGGCAATCTAGACTCTCCAGTTGTAGTTGTGGAGGTCACTCCGGATAACCATTTAAACTAGTCAGTGGGACAACAGAAGTTACCCCTTCAAATAACCAATTACTATTACAGAATAATAAAAAGGTATCTTCTGGCAATATAATTAATAATAATAAAAAACCAAAGGGAGTGCAACATATTTTAAAATTATTTAATCAAAATATCCAAGGTTGCGCTTCCAAATTACTGGAAATAGAATTGTTTTTGGAAAACACCAAGTTTGATGTCATTTGTCTAACAGAGCATTGGTTGAAAGATCATCAAGTGATGTCAATTAATTATGAAAATTATTGTGTAGTTAGCCATTTCAGCCGAAAACGTATGTTACATGGCGGGTCATTAATATTAATTAAAAATTCTATTAAATCGAAAGAACGAAAAGACATAATCGGGTTGTCTGTTGAACACGCCATTGAATTGTCCTGTGTTGAGCTTGATAAGCATGTTATAGTATGCGTATACAGACCTCCAAGTTACCAGAATCTATTGGTGTTTGATTCTGTAATGGAAGATGTGTTAAAGAAACTTAGTACTAGTAGTAAGTCAATAATCGTATGTGGAGATTTTAATATTAATTTATTGGAAAATAACTCGAATACTGTCAGATTGTTAAGTCTTTTTAAGTCATTTGATTTGTCAAATGTTTTTATTGAACCAACCCGAGTGACAGCTTCTTCTGCCACTTGTATTGATAATGTTTTTTGTAATTGTGATTACTTACACAAAGAAATTGTAAATAAGTTGCCATCTGATCACAGTGGACAAACAATAACATTTAGCTCCTACATGCCTTTACAAAAAATTCAAATAAGGTTTAGGACAACTACATGTAAAAAGTTAGAGAAATTAAATAATTCTTTGGCCAGTAAATTATGTGATCAGAATTTTAATAATATAGGTGACCCAAATGAGTTCTACGCCGAGTTCTTTTCAATATTGAACGCGCAGTTTAATAACACTTTTCCATTAAAAACTAAAAGTATTTACACTAAGTTTTTATTTAGTGACTGGGCGACTCCAGGTATTCGTAAAAGCAGGGAAAAACTTTTTGAACTCTATGGCTTAAAGCAACATATGAATAATACAAACTTTCATCAGTATGTTGCAAAATATTCAAAAACTTTTAAAAGTGTGTGTCAAATAGCTAAAGCTCTTTATATTAGCAATAAAATAAAATCAGCTGATGATAAAATAAAAACTACTTGGCAAATAATAAATAACGAAACAGGTAGGAAAAAACAGCGTAATACTGAATTTAATTTAGATACTGCACATGGCCCCATCAACTCAGATGTAGAAATAGCTCAGGAATTTGAAAACTTTTTTTCTAATATTCCCCTTAAAACTACTGAAGCTTTAAATTCATCCCCCACGCTTTCTGCTGCCTTACTTAAAAAGAATGTAAAGGCATGCCCTTTGGAGTTTAGGTTTCAGCATACAGACCCTCAGGCTGTTATAAAAGCTTTTAAAGATCTTAACATTAAATCAACAGAAGATCTCTGGGGAATGTCTGTAAAAATATGTAGATCTTTCATCGAAACCATTGCGCCCTATTTAGCTTTCATATTTAACACTAGTGTTGATCAAGGAGTCTTTCCGGATCTTATGAAACATAGTAAAGTTGTACCATTGTTCAAATCCGGTGATAGTAAAGAACCTAACAATTATAGACCTGTCTCAATTCTGCCAGTTCTCAGTAAGGTGTTTGAAAAGTTGATGCTCAATCAAATGTTACGTCACTTTAATAAAAATTCCATCTTTCATGAACACCAGTACGGTTTCACCAAGGGGCGTTGCACTACTGACGCCGGTGTTACCCTAATAAAGAACATTTTTAATGCCTGGGAAGAAGCAAAAGATGCCATTGGAATCTTTTGCGACCTCTCTAAGGCGTTCGATTGCGTAAACCATGAAACACTTCTGATGAAACTGGAGCACTATGGAATTAGAAAAACAGCACTTGATTTGCTAAGATCATACCTGAAAGATAGAAAGGTTAAAGTTCAAGTAAACGGCGTAAACTCATTAGGGTCTGAAATGACAATGGGTGTTCCTCAAGGTTCGATATTGGGTCCATTCCTCTTTTTAGTTTACATTAATGATTTACCCCAATTACTTCAAAATCAACCGAAGATGGTGTTATTTGCAGATGATACGTCATTGATCTTTAAGATAGACAGACGGGCACAAAATCTTGACGATGTGAATAACTCTATTCTTCAGGTCCAAGATTGGTTCACGGTAAATAATTTGGTACTGAATGAAAAGAAAACCAAATGTATTAGATTTAAATTACCTAATGTTAGAAGTAGCGAATGTGACATCATACTTAATGGAGAAAAACTGGAATTTGTTGATCGAACGGTTTTTCTGGGAATCACGCTAGACGAGAAATTACAATGGGGACCTCACATAACATCTCTTGCGGGGCGGCTTAGCTCGGCCGCTTATGCTGTTAGAAAGATTAGACAATTAACTGATGTAGAAACCGCGCGTTTAGTCTATTTTAGCTACTTTCACAGCTTAATGTCGTACGGCATTTTACTATGGGGTCGAGCTGCTGACATTGAATCCATCTTTATTTTGCAAAAGAGAGCTGTCAGAGCCATTTATAATCTACGTCGCCGCGAATCTCTCAGGGAACTTTTTAAAAAGATTAATATTATGACGGTACCTTGCCAATTTATTTATGAAAATATTATGTATGTTAGAAAAAATCTACATCTTTTTAATAAAATAAGCGATAGACATAATTTTAATACTAGAAAATTAAATAAAGATAAAATACATCAACCATTTTTTAGATTAGCCAAAGTAAATACATCTTTTATGGGGTACTGTGTTAAATGTTACAATAAAATACCTTGTGATATATTGCAATTAAATGAAAGAAAATTTAAAACTCACATTAAACGTACACTTTGTAAACAAGCATACTATAAATTAGAAGATTATATCCAAGATAAGAACGCTTGGAAACATGCTGGTTCTGCTCCATAGGACAATCTAGAGTCTAGACAAAATCAAACTGGTTGCTAATTTAATTGTAAAATTGATTCTTTCTTCTTTTTTTTGACGTTGATTTATATTCTGTAATTACTTAAACTCACACCCTGACTTATTACTTGTAATTTTTTATTTTAATGAAAATCGTTTATTTTTACCATGTTTGTAAATATGTGAGCACCATGTATCTATTAGATAATTAATTTATGTCATGTTTTCATTTTTAATTCTTTTACCTATTTTGGTATAGTAATTTTATTTTATTTTAGGTGCATCGTCTTCACATATTATTATATAATTAATGTATACAAAATATTGTAAAACATTTTAAAAGAGTAACGGTGGAGTTTCTTGCCCATTCTTCTCCATACGAAAACTACCTTTTGGAATGGGCGACTAGAATCAATTCTATTTTTTCGTAATTTTTGACGTTCAAAAGTGCCTTTTAAGTGCCTACTTGAAATAAATGTTTTGACTTTGACTTTGACTTTGATTCCAATTATGTATGTACCTACTTACTTATCTCAATTTGGGGCAAAACTCGAGTTATTACACTTTTCATAAGGACGCCAGGATTGTCGTGCCGATATCGGCGGACGGTGTCTCGGGAGTGGCATGGGCAGGTGCGGCCGGACGGTCTACCGTGGATGCCACTTACCTACCCATCTTTGTTGTGAAAAGACGTTGAATATATGTAGAAGAGAAGGTAATAATAAGTAGTTCCTTCTAAATATCGCATTTGTACAATAAGTTCTTTTACGATATCTCTTTTTCCGCCGTAATTATAAAAGATAAAGCAAATGTAACTTATTCACTGCTGCCATTATTACCTCGAATTCATACACTAACACTTTTGGAATCGGAGGCGATGTAAGCTTTTGTCACCACAACTCGACTATTCAAGGCTGATGTGGCATACCGCATGACAATAAGCTGTTGGTTACATTGTGTCACATACCGATATCATCTCGATATCGTTCGACGATATCGTTGTCGTGCGAGCTGACGACACGACATTGACGTGTCGGTTTCGTTATCACCGCAGAGTGAAAACGGCAGTTTGGTACAGAATCCAGCACTAATGGTCTGATGAATGATCTTTGACTCGTTATCGCTTGACATAATTATTATTATTGGGAATTGCGTAACAAACATTAGGAAACTTCTGGATAAGGAGATAATAATTTTTTTTAAACAAGTTTTAAATGTTATTTTATCTTAACTTAATTTTATCTTTAAGGCGAAAGCACTAAGGTAACCCGCGAAATTCAAATTTTCTTAGGTTTTTTGCAATTTGCTGGTCAGTATTAAGTTGTACGTTGATTAAAATATGATTCGCGGCCGTAACAAATATGTATTTACAGAATTATAATCATTAAAGTCATCCACACAACTCTCTAAGACCAAGTACCAAATTTTTAGGGTTGCAAATAGATTGCAACTTAAATTGGAAAGCACATATAGACAGTTTGTGTAAAAAATTGAGTTCATCCGCATATGTGTTATATAGATTATCCTCCATAGTAGATATCAAAACACTTCTTGCGGCTTACTATGGAATAGTTGAATCGCACTTGCAATACGGTATCATTTTCTGGGGGAACTCAACTGATCGAGATATAGCTTTTAAGGCCCAGAAAAGATGTCTTCGATCATTGTTAAAACTTAAATCGACAGACAGTTGCGCGCCTTATTTTAAGCTACATAAAATCTTGACACTTCCCTGTATCTACATTTTTGAAGTAGCTATGTTCGTCAAGCAAAATCCATCTCGCTTTGAGCGCCTGGATGTTGTATTCCCAAGGAATAGGCGTGACAGCAGCAAATTATGTCAAGTATCATGTCGAACCACTTTAATGCGTAAGAGCGTTTCTTGCATGGCCCCAATTATTTACAATAAATTACCGAGTAGTTGGAAAGCTTTAAATACAGCACAATTTAAGAGTAGCTTACGGAAATTTTTGGTGGATAAAACGTACTACAGTGTAACTGAGTTCCTATCGGAGAAAAATATTTCATAATTAGTGACATCTTGATTTTTGAAATTTTTGTGTTTGACATTTTTGATTTTTGACATTTTGATGTATGACATTTTTGATATTTGACATTTTGATCTTTGACATTTTGATTTCTGACATTTTGATAATGATATTTGTAATAATAATGACATGTTAAATGATTTAATGATAATGGTATGATATCTGTAATAGTAATGACATGATATATGTATAATCTAATGATACTAATTTATATTTTCCTTTTAATACAAACATATATTTTTAATTAAGTTGATGATTTAAAATTCTTATATTAGTAATTTATAAATTGATCTAAATAAGTGTAATAATAGTGATATAAATAATATCAAATGTTTGCATGCCGATTGGTAAAATGTGGCTGAGCTAAATGTAATCTTAAGAACTATTATGTATTAAGTACCCATATTTGCAAAATAAAATTCTATTCTATTCTAAGTAATAATCCCCAAGAATGACTATTTCATGAAATCTTGACATTTGGGGATTATACTAACTTAGCAAGTTGTATTACTGATTATAATGATTATAATTCTGTAAATACATATTTGTTACGACCGCGAATCATATTTTAATCAACGTACAACTAAACGGAGATAAGGGGAGGAACGGTATTTTATTTACATTTTTCATCAAAAGTCGAAAACAATGCGGCCTAATTAAAAAAAAGTATGTGCAAACTGCATTCTTTCATAATATACCCTACATGCTCTAGTAGCCCTACTTCGAATTTTTCACTTTCAGTCCCTGTTGCAAAAAATATACATATATTTTTATTTGTTTTTTATTTGCAAAATATTTGGGCAAACGTCATCTAAAACCATTCCAAATTTCAAGTAGATAGCGTTAGCAGTTCTTGAGATATCCAGCTGTGACAGACAGACAGACAGACTTAGTCTCACCATAAAGGTATGACTCCGATCTCGGCAGCAAGCAGCAGTGCTGCCGCGGCAGTGCGGTCGCAGCACTGCGGTCCCCATACATTCTCTATAGGTTTATATGAAATTACATTCCGGACACGACATCAATGCTGCACGACATTGCTGTGCTCGGAATGTAATCTCATATAATTATGGGGACCAGTAGTGCTGCGGCAGCACTGCTGCGTGCTGCCGAGATCGGAATCATGGGGTTTCGTTTTACCATTTTGGTACGAAACCCTAAAAATTAAGAGTAAAACGTATTCATTCGGAATATAGCTTTTCTTTGTTCGGCACTTTCACATTTATCCCAAAAATGTATGGATAGTGAATATTCTCCTATAATCGTTCATAATCGTCTGTGTCGGCTTTCATGCATGTCCAATTGTTGTCAGGCATACCTAATCATTAGATTAAACCAACGATTTAATACCTAATTTCATAGTTTAATACCCAATCATTAATTGAATGAATCCGCCACGCTCGCGTGACTTGGACCAATTAAGGCTCCTTCAAACAGGCGCGACACGCGATAAAATCGCGCGCGACACAAAGGCACCGCAAGTCGCGCAACGAGTGCAGTGGTGCCTTTGTGTCGCGCGCGATTATATCGCGAGTCGCGCCTGTTTGAAGGAGCCTTTATGTAACGCACCCTTCTAGTGGTCGTAGCACAAGAAACATAATAATTTATACGTTATAAATATAAGCAGTCATATAAATAAATGAAAGCTTGTATGTTTAGATGATTTTTACTCAATCACGCAAAAACGACTGAACTAATTTGGATGAAATTTGGCACAGAGTTAGTTAGTTTACAACCTGGATCAACACATATGATACTTTCTATCCTGGTAAACTGACATCCACTCGAGTGAAGCCGCGACCAAAAGCTAATAGTCACTAATTTTAAAAAAAATCGTTTTATAATAGACTAACTGCGCCCCGCGGTTTCACCCGCACAAGTCACGATTCCGTGGGAATATCGGGGTAAAATGTATTCTGTGTTCTGATCCAAGCCATGGTCTACTTAATATGTGATAAAGAACAATGCTCAAAAATGTATGGGCACCGTCCCCGTTCTTGTAACACTTAAAACCTTAGTTAATCGAAGGGCCATAGCCATCTTATCATTTTATTGTATGACAGCGAAACTGAAATGTCCATCCGAAAAAAGTTATATCAACATGATGAAACCTAAAAACACCTAAAATTCACCATTTTGATTCCAAAGAGTTGTTTAAATACTCCGAACGAAGGTATTTAATCATCCCACAGTAATATGTGTCTTGGTATAAAAGAAGAAAAGCATCGCGAGCAACATCATCATCATCTGCCTAGCCTTTTCCCAACTTTGTTAGGGTCAGCTTCCAGACTAACCGGGTGCAGATGAATACTAGTATTTAACATGAAGCGACTTTCTACTTGATCTCCACAGCCCAGTTACTAGGTTATACGCTACCCTTGGTAAGACTGGTTGTCTGACTGTCGAAGATCCACGAATGACAGCCGGGACCAACGGCTTAACGTGCTTTCCGAAGCACGGAGAGGTCTTGGTATGTAAAGATTGTCACCCATCCACGGAACACCCCGCGGAAAGCTTAGCTTAACGTGATCGATCGACCTGTGGAGCTGTTATTATTTAGCCAGCAACATATCTGCGATTATTTTCTGTCATATTTTTAATAGCAAAGAAGAATCTGCAATTATTTTGTGTCATATTTTTAATAGGTAGCAAACTTAGAGCTCTTTGTCTAAGGTAGCAAAGAACATTATACGGCAACATAATTGTGACTTATTCCGGTTTCTGCATGTTGTTATAACTTTTTTCGGATGGACATATCAGTTTCGCTGTCATACAATAAGTTTATCAGATGGATAAGGCCCTTCGATTGACTAAGGATAAAAAATTAAATAAATTAAGGGTGGGGACGTTTTGAGCATTGTTCTTTCATCAAAATTCGTCCAGTCGTTTTAGCGTCAAGGCGTAGGATGATGATGATGATGATGTTGGGACTCCCTTTTCTGCACTTAGAAGATGAATGGACGTGTGAAGGCGTAACAAACAAACACATAATATACATACAAAAAATACCTAAATCTTTTGTCTTTACAATGATAGTATAGATATTAATAGAGTACTTAATTACTTACCAACTTCCCTATAATTTCCCTTATTTAGTGATTGCTTCTTAATAAATACCAAATAAAACACTATAGCACCGGTTATCAATCCAGACTGAAGGAGGATATCGTATAAATCCATATTAGATAATTATACTACACGATCAACATTAGTAAACAAACAAATAGTGACCACAATCAACGTTCAATGTCAGCCGGAATTAGAGACCTTGTTAATGGTAGAGCGAGAGCGAATAGCGCGTGGACGAGCGTGTGTCCGTGTGTTGAGACGGGCAAGCACAGAATGTTGACATCACAGCGATGTACCTATTTATCTGATAAATGATGATAAAGTAATCAATGCCAGATGGGTAACATAGTTAATGAAATAAATCCATGCGGGCAGGTGTTAGGCTACTGATTCTACTACGATACCTATGTGACCTTTTAATCTACTTATCTTAAAATTTATCGCATTGTTAGGTATTTGCAAGCAACAATTGTATTAGCAACCTTTGTATTAATGATGTGTGTGTATTAATTTGTTAAATAATTAATGTTGTACCTACTGGGCTTCGACCAAACTAAGTCTAAATCTCTAAATTGGACATAAACATAGTTTTATAGGCTGTATTTAGGAGGTAGATAAGTCGTATTCATCTTCGAAAAGGCATATTCTCAAATTTAGGAAAAATAGATGCCGAGGGTTTTTTTAAAGGCTCTCAAGGCTATAGAAATCCTCTCCCCTCCTTTCTCAGAGAGAAACACAGGTCATTTAGTGAAAATCTAGATCTGCGCCTAAGTACTTTGATGAGTCAGTGCAGTCGTAATAGACGACAACGTAGAGTGGTATCTATACTTAATATTATGTATGTCAATACATAAATAAAATTGATAAATCATTGTTGCTAAGTATATTGTTCTGATTGTGGTTCCAAAGTTCAAGTTATACTCGTACCTATACGTACAAGGACGACTGCAGGATTAAGATATCCAGATATCCATTGTCGCGTTATTATCTATCTATCCTCCTGATACTGAAGATTATACTTAGAATCATATTGGGCAAAATAATAATAGGTAGGTAATTATTGTTTTGCCCATTATGATTTGGAATGCGAAATCATTAATTATAAGTACATAAAATTATAGTTAATTTAGTTAAAGATATCAAAATATTGCGCAGTATGTAAATAACGCGGTAAGTAAGCACCATCTTTATATGGCACCTCTCCTACCTATGTAATATGTATATGTAGCGACGTTATTAGCCTAATGAATTGGCTAAAGTATGATATATCATCGCCGTTTTAAATGAGATTTCTAAGGTTGGCTGACAATGAAGTGGAGCGATATACATAACATTACGGCTACATCTCGCCTGTATTCCCGAAGGGGTTGCTCAGAAGTGCACCCACAATTCGCCAGTTATATTCTAGCGGCGCGGCCCGGCCCGCCCCAGCTCACAAGGGTGCAGTTTCTTTCATACAATAGAGGCAATACCAAACACAACAAAAAAATAATTATTCAATTTGCTGCAATCATTCGGAAGTTATGCGCGTAGGGGAGACTGGGTACAGTTGAAACAATTTTGCTTTGCACGCTCGCGCGCTCGTAGCACAGCCATTTTGAAACATAACAAACAACAAAAGACATAAAATGAGAGAATAGACTTTTGCCTTCAAATACATCTCAGGCTTAGAGGCTCAACTGCCATATTTACTAGATAAGAAGAGTTTAATAAAATAATGTGCCACTGTTTCAACCGTACCCATACCAGGGGCGGTTGAAACAGCGATGGGGGTCAGTTGAAACATAAACAAATAAGTAATAAAAATCAGTTTCTTTATTCATAATAAACAAGAAATTGTTAAATTCTAGTATGGCACCATTTCTATCAGTCTTAATAATTGTTTCGAACATAAAAAGAGCTCTTCTGCTCCGGTTTAAACTAACAAGAATAAACAAAAATAACTAAAAAATCAACAATCAGTCTCAATAATTAAATGATAATATAAGATTTCCATATCTCAAATTATTTGTAGGAACAAAAACAAGCTGAACAGCAGCTGCTGTCTATAATTTAAAAAAAAAAAAAACATTTGTTAAACTTAACAATTTTTTTAAAGAAATATATAGATCCTAATTAGATTCGTCGCAGTTGTGGCAAACATAATGTCGCCCACCATCTGTACATTCTAAGTGAGAGCACATTTTATAGCCTCCTTGACATTGTACCCATTTTTCTCCTGATCTACTGTCCGTGAACGCTCCCACACATATGAGGCAAAAATATTCATCTTCTTCCGATGAGGCTGGTGAATCGGCCTTCTTCTTCTTTGCTTTACCTTTAGACTTCTTCGCTGAAATATCTATAAGTATCTAGAACGAAAAAAGCAACGGTTATCATTGTTTCAATCGTACCCACAATAATTGCTTCTTCCGTCCCCATACCCCTCAACTGCTAATAAAACAAACATAGCGTCGAAACAAAACAACATAAATAAAAACGAATCACGGTTTTCGAACCTTCAAAATCTAACAATAAAACAGAAAATCACTCAAAAAGCAAATGCTAATATCAATAAAGTAATTTGAAAGAAAAAACAATAGAAAATACTTAGGTACTTTTTGTCGAAAAAATATAATAGGGTCCCCTGGAAACGTACAGAGCGCGCGAAGTGCAACGCGCAAAGGCTACAATATATGATGACAGTGGATTCATGTTCGGACTCGCCGGCCGCGTCTCTCTCCCCTTGTACCCCTCACCACACCGCTAATAGTTTACGAGTTATTAGCGTTGGTTTAACCGTACCCTGCTGCAACCGTACCCAGTCTCCCCTACAGACATTTCGGCGACTTTGTTAGGATTCCGTAGTTCTGACAAGGAACCCCAGTTTCGTCATGTCCGTCTGTCTCTGTCGATCTGTCTGTCCGAGGTTTTGCTAAGAGACCGTTAGTACTAGAAAGCTGTAATTTTGTAGGAGTATGTATATTAATTACGCCGACAAAGTGGTAAAATAAAATTTTGGAAAATATTTTTTTTAGGGTAGCTCCCCTACATGTGAAGTGGAGATGAATATTTTTTTCGTCATCTACCCCATCGTGTGGGATATCGTTGAATAGGTCTTGTAACAGGTTGCTAACATTATTTTCCGATTTAATACTCCATTTACGAAATAAGTGCAAATTTTTGTTCAAGTAGGACGTCCCACCCCTGAGGAGGGCTCCTCTAAACCTAAACTGCTAGCTTGAAAAATCTGGCAAAATTCACGATGATAATGCATTTCATGAACTTTAAAGGAAAATTATAGCGGTTAAGATAACTTTTTATTAGTTTAGCAGTACCTAATAGTCGTTCAACCTGGGTGTTGGATAATTTTGTACCAAATACAAAATCCTTAGCATTAATCCTTTAAAGTGACTAAGATGAAGTAGTTGCTTGTTTTTAACGGGTAAAAACTTGCATTGAAAAACAAAATATGAAATAAAAAAACTAAAAACACCTTATTCAATCATCATAAGTTTCTCAATACTGCCGCTAGATGGCCTTTTACCAACGGGTTACAATTTAATTCGAGAACATAGAGAAGTCAGAAACGAACTTTGTTTAAATAACGAATTACAATTTTGTGAATTGACATAATAACTTTGCAGCAATCGTACTCTTATTTTTTAGCTTTAGCTGTAAGAAAGTGGTTATTATTAGTTAAATGTCTAATATGTTTAAATAATTATCTTCGAATATCAATATTTTGTCATTAGTTTAGTATCGCTATTCGATAACAGATGGCGTTGTGCCGTGACGTCACTTTTGTAGATCGCGGTGTTAAGATTTTTTTGCAAGGTATGACCACCATGCTTTCGTTATGTGATAAAGTTTTGTTTTACTCTGGACACCCTTGTCATATATTTTTCAAATTTAAAATATCTTTACCATTCATTACTTATATAATAGAGAACAACGGAATCGTACTATATTGTGATAACGGGCTATTCTACTACGGAACCCTACACTGTGCGTGGCCGGTTTTTTTTATAATATTTAAGGATGATGAAGTCCCGTACGTGTCACATGGATCGAGATCCAGCCCACTGCCATCAACTGGACACAAATCCAGACTCCTCTGGCTGCTGGGCATAAATCCAGACTCTTCTGGCTGCTCATGAGAAATTCCTGATGGAAAAACCCAATACGTAAAATATTGCCCTACCTGAGCGGGCTGAGAATCGGAGCTCTGCATGCTCCGCAGTAGCAGTAGCACTTGCGACCACTAGACAACGAGGAACTGTGCCTCCCTTTAATTATTCCGGGGTACCCATGGTGACCCGAAAATATGCTGGTCTGAGCCTATTGCCATCAATCGGGGTCTAATCCTGGCAACGGACTCCTACTGAAAAAATCCTAATGGACAAACCCAATTATAAGTAAAATACACTATTTGAGAACGTCGGTACTACCAGATTTCCGGAGAGATTTAAAGATGTGGAAACGCGAAGTGTCCGAGTAGTTAGTGTATTGAGTTGTTTGTCCCACCTTAACCCATCGTCTATATGCACACCCAGATATTTAGCACGATCAGTTCTAGCAATAGTAACTTAATTGCAATCGAATATTCTGACACGAGTGGCCTGTTATGGCAAAAGTATTTAGTGGTTTGGTGTCAGCCAGTGCATTATTGAAGACAGTGCAGATTTCACCTTTATTTTGACATCTTCCCACATAGGTCCGTAAACTAACATCGCTATGTCATCAGCATAATGGTTTCTTACATTCAACAAAGGTTTGAAAGATTGTGGGACCTAATATGCTTCCATGTGGCACACCGTATGACACAATTTATTCGTCACTGTAATTGGAGTCTATTTTAACTCGCTTGCTGGGATTTCTCAGGTAATCTCTGAAGAGCTCTAGAGCTATTCCACTTAGATACTAATCTAAGCTACAATTTTTGGGTGTACGTGTCTAGGAAAAGAAACTGTGTCGAAGGCCTTCGACAGGCCTCTACTAAAATATTTTCGACTCTTTTTTCGGATCTGTGAATGTTCAAAAGAAAATGAACTGACCCACGTAGTTTGAAAAAAAATCATTGTGTGATGGGGGCCCAATTTACGCCACCGTGTGATACGTTTTTTGCCTTTTAAATACATTTGTGTTTATCTATACATATAATAAAATTGTAGAAAAGTGGTGTCTGTACAATGGAAATATATTAAAAAAAAGTAGCAGGGGTTGTTATTATATCGATGCCGAACCCGAAATTGTAATTAAATTTTTTTTTGTCTGTTTGTCTGTTTGTCTGCTGTGTTTGTGCACGCTAATATCAGAAACGGCTTATTCGATTTAGATGCGGTTTTCACTAATATATTGTAGTAAGCTTCACTTAACATTTAGTGTTTATTTCATGTCAATCGGTTCATAAATAAAAAAGTTATGTCAATTTAAAGAATCACGGCGAACATTTGTTAAGGTATTCTATCAGAGTACATAAACGCCTCGCGCCTGCGCGTCCGTGGCTATATATACAAGGTGTAACGGAAAGGGGGTATCAACCCTGAAGGAGGTGTATGAAGATGAAAAAAAAATTTGGACCTCCCATAGTAATAGCACATCAATGATTTACTATTACTATGGGAGGTCCAAAATTTTTTTTCATATTTCGACCTATGTTCTTTGGGGAAATTTGTTCAGTTTCATGAGCACATTCACCTCCTTCAGGGTTGATACCCCCTTTCCGTTACACCTTGTATAAAGCGCGCTGAGAGCCGCGCCGCTGCCATAATTCCGATCCAGCCTGTCCCTTCCGGAGGCTTTACGCGGGGATCGTGCGGTCCATGGCCCTATACGGGGCCCCGGTGTGGGCGCGTTCACTGCGGCGGCGAACCGCCCACTACCTGAACGCGCCCCAGAAGGTGGTAGCCATAAGGGTTATCCGGGGCTACCGCACGATCTCTGGCGAGGCGGCAAGTCTCCTTGCCGGACTGCCGCCATGGGATCTGGAGCCGATAGTCCTCGCGCGCCTGTATGAGTGGCGCGCGGAGGCACTACGCCGGGGGGAGGATCCGCTTCCGCGGCAAATCGCTGCGGAGCGGACGGATCTCCGGCGCGATCTCATGGCGGCATGGAAAGAGCGACTGTCGCAAGTTCGCAACCCAGCGCAGGGCACGCCGCGATAGCGGCGATAAGACCCCTCTTTGAGGAGTGGCTAGAGAGGCGCCACGGCGCCCTCACCTACCGCCTGACGCAGGTCCTCACCGGACACGGAAGTTTCGGGAGGTTCCTGCACATTATCAGGCGGGAGGAAACGCCCGGGTGTCACCATTGCCAGGATCGCCCAGAGGACACGGTGGAGCACACGGTGGAGGTCTGCCCCGCTTGGGCGGAGCACCGCCGTGTCCTCGTAGAGGCGATTGGCAGCGACGGCGACCTCTCGCGTCCGGCCCTGGTGCAAGCCATGGTCCGGGGCGAGAGGGAGTGGGAGGCAGTCACCTCCTTCTGCGAAGCAGTCATGCTAGCGAAGGAGGTGGCGGGACGGCTCAGGGAGAGAGCCTCCCGTCCCAGCCGCCGCGGGAGACGCTCCGGGCGTCGGGAGCCGCGTGATGACTCCCGGCCACCGTAGGCGCGGGCCTGCGGGCGGAGAGTAATGGGTAGCTCACCGTCCGATGAGGACCAGGCCCGTGCCGGACAGCGCGTACGTGTTCCACGCGCGCCTCAAAGAGATCTCAGCATCGGGGAGGGGCCCCTTAGGGCCGAAGCCTGCCGGGTCAGCGGGATTGTCCGAAAGGGTTACCGCTGGCCCAGAACATAAAGGGCTAAGGAAGGAACACGGGTGGGGGTTTTAGTCAGTAAGAGTCTGACACTCCCTTCCGCTCCACCCAGAGCGGGAGGAGTCATTTGATGATTTCCCATCCGCAAAAAAAAACAAAAAAAAAAAAAGCCTGTCCCTTGCTGCCCTCTCCCAGCGACGCCCTAAGCCGAGGTCCGTACCCCACAGGGGGTGCCCTTAGCGTGTAGTCGCTTAGTTTTTAAGTTTATATTGTGTAGTCAAGTTGTGTATTATGCCCTGGCTGGAGGCCTTAATTTATTGAGGCATCCACAGGAAAGCCAGGTTAAGCAGTCGACAACCCCTCAGGTTGAACTGCGAGATGACCATTTCAAAAGAAAACGCGCCGCTGCCATAAGGATTCAGTTATTCGTAGCGAACGCACGTATCCTGGAGAGTATAGGCGAATAGTTGGATTCGATTATTGCGAACCACTTGAATACTGACTGTTTGCATATTTCATTTATTTATATTTTAGGATTTGTAGGTTAGGTTCTTTTTCTTAATTTTCTTTAAAATTTTGTAAGTATTTGGTATAGGTTAGGCGGTTCTTTCCTTGATTTTTGGGTATTTACTTATCTTAATTTTTATTTAGGGTTTTGTAAATAAATATTGTAAGCATTTATTATTGGTTGGGCATTTCTTTCCCTGATTTTCGGTATACATACTTATCTTAATTTGTATTTAGGGTTTGTATAATATTATAAGTATTTGGTATAGGTTAGGCATTTCTTTTCTTGATTTTCTTTATTAAGTATAAGTTCATTAGCTTAGGTTAGTAATTATTTTTTCTAGCAATTCTTTTGTTTTATAAAGTTAGTACGTTTGTCTGTGTAGAAGAATAGCACCACCCCTTACTTCCCGTGGGTGTCGTAAAAGGCGACTAAGGGTCTCACCGGAGAATGGGCAGCAGCGTTTTCTATGCATTCCACCACCATACCATACTGCGATCGCCAACCCGCCTGCCAATCGTGGCGATTATGGCAAACCCCCCCAAAATTGGGGGAGGCCTATGTCCAGCAATGGACGTCTATCGGCTGAAATGATAATGATAATGACGTTTGGTTTACACGTCTTAACACTTATTACTTAAACTGTGATAATTTTAGACTGTATAATAATCTGTAAGTATTTATAATTTAATTGTTTACGATAGTACGTGTTTACTAAATAACTGTGTGTTAAGTAGTAAGTAGTTATGCATGCTGAATCGACACATTGTTCTTATAACACCGTCTCGCTTTGTGTGACCCACACTGAACACCATTCACGGTAGAGTCGCAGGATGTTATGACTAGCCCCGGCGACAATAGAGATAAGGACCTAATATTAAGAACAAAGAAGAACTGTGTATACTGTATTGTATTCGATTTAGGTTAAGCTATGGCAGTCTACATTAAACCGTCTTCACGACTGGACTCATTTGTTTCTTTTAAAAAACCTTCGGCAGTGCCTCCGGTAGTTAACTGGCGCAGCCGGTAGGATATCCGCTGTCTAAACGCTGTGTTCGAACACACAAAAATAGGTGTCGCGCGCGGCTCACGGGTATCCTCGAACCAAAGAAATAAGTTATAACTCATCTGGCGCCGAAGGTTCCTGTCCACGGCACGAGCAGCTCTACGGGTAGGCATGGGATCGAGCAGACTGTAAGTAGACCTTTTTACTGTCCTGTCCCGTCCTTGTTATTTCCTGTGTTGCTCCTGTAGGACTTAATCGCGTAACTTTTGAACTAACATCGTTGAAAGTTATTTGACTTCTGCACAAAAATTGGCAGTCTATTTTTAAGCTGTAGTATTAGGACTTAATCGCGTAACTTTTGAACTAACATCGTTGAAAGTTATTTGACTTCTGCACAAAAATTGGCAGTCTATTTTTAAGCTGTAGTATTAGGACTTAATCGCGTAACTTTTGAACTCACATCGTTGAAAGTTATTTGACTTCTGCACGAAGATTGGCAGGCCTAGTTTTAAGCTATAAGTATTTTATATTATAACTGTTTAAGTATATTAATTTGATTAAATTGTTCACAAATTGGTTAATAAAAATGCAGAATCAAATTGGAGAAGCTTTCCAAATGATCCCTAAAGATATTTTAAGTTTAATTCCCAAGTTTGATGGTGACAAAAATATTTTAAACTTGTTTATAAGGAAAACTGAATACGTTTTAAGAAATTTTAATGGCCCCAATAATGCTGTTCAGTCAACTTATAATTTTCACGCTATCACTAGTAGATTGTGTGGTAGAGCAGCGGCTCTGTTAGGTGAAAGGGAGGATATAATTACATGGGACCAACTAAAATCTATTTTTATTCAACATTTCGGTGACCCTAGATCAGAGGAGTCTGTGGCTATTGAGCTAGAAAATTTAAAAATTAAGCCTAATGAAACCTATTTGGAATTCTGTAACAGAATCCAACAAATACGCAGCACGCTGTTCTCCAAGGTCAATTTGCTTGCTAGTGAGGAAATAAAAGCTGCGAAAATGGTAATTTACAGTAACTTGTCTCTTAACGTGTTTTTATATAATCTGCCAGAGGATCTAATCAGAATTGTAAGACTCAGAAACTGTACAAGCTTGGAAAGTGCTCTCAGTGTCGTCATGGAAGAGGTCAATTTTCAATTTCAATATAACGCTAAAAATCAAAATAATGCAAAATCAGCCCCGCATCCTTCAACTACTAATAATAATTTCCCAGGTTTTAAATTCCAGCCTCTAATAAAGCCTAATGCTCCAGTTTCAAATAATTTCGGCTATCCGGCTAACCAAAACTCCAAGTTTGGAGTTCCGCATTCACCCCAAAATAACTATAGGTCTGGATTCAATAACAACTATAGATTTGGTGTACCAAACCAAACTCACTTCCAACCGGATATGCAACAGCCTCAAGGTTATAAATCAGTGTACATTTCAGGCCATCCGCAGAACCAGAACGATTTTAAATTTGATATTGTACCTCAACAAGGATTTAGACCTCAATTTAATAACGCACAGGGTAGACCCAATTTTAATCCACCAAACCAGCAATTCAAATTTGGTATACCGCCACAACATCAACCACAGCCTAATTTACCCCAGTCACAAGACACTGATGTTTCTATGCAAACTGCCCGTCCCCTTAGAAACAATATTACTACAAACAACTCTGATAATGCCAATTTGTTTTACACGAATAATAATGAAACACACATATTCCAAGACCAGGATTTCCAGCCTGATTACGCAGACTGTCAAAATCATTTACGATTTACAGAAATTCACAACCACACCGCCTATGACAATAATTCCTACTCAGAAAAAGTGGAGCCTGTTTCCAACATGCCTACAAATCAAGAAGGATTTTTAAATTTTCCTAGTAGTCTCGGAAAACGATCACCCGAAGCAATACATTTAAATTGCAATAGTACAAACCCATTACCACACATTTACATTCCGGAAATTGATGCCCGCCTAATGATTGACACCGGAAGTACAGGAAGTTTTATTAGTCCAGGCAAAGTTGATGAATACTTTTCTGCCCATAAATTTATCGAACCGTTTGAAGTTATTAGCACACATGCACGTAGCTCACACGATCAAGTTATATACATACCCTTACTGGAAGCATTCAAAAGTTCCCTTAAACACAAGTTCTATGTTTACGATGTCGATAGACGATATGACGGATTAATTGGTTCTGATCTCTTAAAAATGTTAGATGCAACAATAGATATGAAGACTCAAATTTTACGAACACGAGAGACAGAAATACCTATAGTGTACAGCCTCACATGTGAAATCACTTTAGACCCCCGAACTAAAACGCTAGTGAAAGTACCAACTGATCTTGATAATAGTGATGCAATCATTGACTTAAAAAAATCCGGTAATGACCTGTCTCGTATAAAATTAAAGGAACTTACCAATGAAGATAATAACACATCCTTACAGGGTAATGAAGGTGAAACTGAACCACCTGGCAGTGCAATAGCAACATTAGACTCTTCAGAAACTTTGACCACCCTATCACCTTCTGACATTAACTCATCCTATCTAGTTCGATCATCTTCATTTAGCACCCTCACAGCAGGTTCATTACCTGAAAAAATACACTCAGTACAAGATATCCATCCAGACGTCGTCCCCAACCTAGATAAAGCTGTAGACACGAAGCCCCATCAAGTATCAGTAAAGGATATATCTCGTGATAAACAAAAAAAAATTGAGATACGCAAACCTGTAGATAATCCCGACCTAGTAAAACAATTTCTTCTAAAATTCATAAAACCTAAAATAAAATATTTCTTCTATTTTGAGGTTCGAATACACCGTAATCAGTTTACAGACACTGTATTCATAAAAGAAGTAAACATTAGACCGCTACAAAGTAAAGACAAACCTCGTTTCCAAAAAACACAAGTATCGGGTGAAATCGTTAGGAACATTTGTCCTGTCAGAATAAATAATCATGACACAAAAGTGACACTTAAGTACATTAAACGACCTCCGCAAAGGTTAAAGGTTCCTCCTCGTGCTCCTGGCCCTGACCATCAGGATACACACCCTTCAATTTCAAGGTATCGATAAGAATCCTGGTGTATTGATGCTGAAGCAAGATCAAGCTAGCCTAAGTTATAATAAGTGGACTATTATTAAGGTTTTAGATTTAAGTTTGATTCATGAGGACTTAGAATTTAATATTAAAAGATACGTTATGAACAGTAGCATTAAAAGAAAATTTAAGCAGTTAGCCCCATCGATGAGAATCAAATGTGGAATTCTAAATCCTCTAGGATCTATTATTAAGATTTTTACCGGTAACCTAGACAATGACGACGATACAATAAACGTGTATACCTACAAAGTTATGTATAAACTAGTTAAGCTGGAACAGTATATTGAAATAAAAGCATAATCGAAAGGAAGTCAAATAACGTTCATTTTAGAAATACCTATAATTAAAGATGAAATATATATGTTTACCTACTACAGAGCAATCCTAATACCTATTACAGATCATTTTAACCAGACCACAATCAATATTCCCAAATACCCCTACCTCTAAGTAAAAGGGTCCGAAGAAGTCTCGCTCTCCCAGGCTTGCAAAGAATTCCACGAGGCGAAGTTCCTGTGCTGCAAGGACGAGTCCCAGCTGCCAATGGAAGATACCTGAATAACCGCATTAATGAGATTCTCTCATAACACGAACTCCAGCAATCCTGTACCAGTTGAAATTCACACTCTCAAGATAGAATCTGTGAGGAAAAGGCGTTGGATTACCTATAGTAAAGCCAAAAGCATACTATCAGAAATCTGCAATAGCGAGATAACGAAAGAAAAATAAAAGGTACTTATTCTCACCTTGGATGTCAAAATCTAATCATACTGCCACAAGTACCTAATATTAGCACTACGAAATGACCAATTGTCAATCTCCCTTTGTAACAGCCATCGAGCCACACCTACAACGAAAGACTATTACAACTTGGACACTAGTGATTAAATAAATCTGCAACCCCTAAGCAGCCTATTAAAGATTAGTAAAAGTGAGTGAAAAGTTCATAAATGTGAAAAGTGTTAGCGTCGGCACTCTAGTGTTATATATTAGTGTATTCATAGCTCGTAAGTTCATAGCTCGTAAGAAGCTCGGAAGAGCCATAAAATATTGTTTCTAACGAAATAATCGGAGTAACAATAATCGTCCCTCCGATAATTTCGAACTTATGGGGGGAAGAGTTATGCATGCTGAATCGACACATTGTTCTTATAACACCGTCTCGCTTTGTGTGACCCACACTGAACACCATTCACGGTAGAGTCGCAGGATGTTATGACTAGCCCCGGCGACAATAGAGATAAGGACCTAATATTAAGAACAAAGAAGAACTGTGTATACTGTATTGTA
This sequence comes from Mesoligia furuncula, assembly GCA_916614155.1. NCBI lineage: Eukaryota > Metazoa > Arthropoda > Insecta > Lepidoptera > Noctuidae > Mesoligia > Mesoligia furuncula. The sequence goes on from OU744794.1 coordinate 9,620,734, forward strand.
TTCGATTTAGGTTAAGCTATGGCAGTCTACATTAAACCGTCTTCACGACTGGACTCATTTGTTTCTTTTAAAAAACCTTCGGCAGTGCCTCCGGTAGTTAACTAAGTACTACTTTATTGTAAGAATGCCTCGAAGAAGATCCAACCTCTCCCAATGTAGCAGAAATGAGGATGAGATTAGTTCGATCACAGGAATCTGAGGAAGGTCGTGAGGCAAAAGGCTCTCTGCACCAGGCTAGGTTTCGTGCTGCAGAAACTTCGACTCAGCGAGAATCTCGACTGAGTTCAAATCGTTCTCGAATGATGACAACTCGAAATAGGGAAAACGGGGAACAACGAAAGGCACGTTTATCTGTCGATCGCGAAGCTCACGCGCTATCGCGTGAGTCTGAGACTTTTGCTGTCAGGGAAACCCGCCTGAGCTCCCAGAGATTACGGACAACAAATGCTCGATTCCAGGAGACACAGGACGAACGGGAAATACGTCTCACTGCCGATCGTGAAGCTCATACACTATCGCGTGAGTCTGAGACTTTCACTGATAGGAAAATTCGTCTGAGTTCTCAGAGGGTTCGGACAGCAAATGTTCGGTCTCAGGAAACACAGGAAGAACGAGAAATACGTCTCACTGCCGATCGTGAAGCTCAAGCACTAGAGTCCGAGACTTTCACTGAAATTCGCCTGAGTTCTCAGAGGGTTCGGACAGCAAATGCCCGGTCTGTAGACGGTATATGTAATTCAAAATATGCTACCCGAAAAGTCACTATTCCACGCGGACGAAGTCGCGTGTAATAGTGACTTTTCCCCCAAACGTAACTTCCTGGCTACGGCCTTGGCCTTGCCCTTCCCTAATATAGTGAGGGAAGGGGGGTGGACGGGGGGGGAGTAAAGTTTTATGTTTTATTCTCGATAGCTGTGCTGCTGGGGACTTCGTTGCGCCACTTCTTCTTCATAGCTAAAGAACAAGGAAGTGGTAAAGGGTGGGCGTTTTGGGGGACTCTTTTATTATATTAATCTTTGACGTTGAAAAAGTGCTGATCCTCAGCCTAGTTTGAAAGAATGACTTTTAATTTCGAATAAATAAAACATATCAATATAATTAAGACATAAATTTATTGCGCAATAAAGTCAAACACATGAATCGATTCCATTCATAAACAAACAATAAATAAAGAAGTTTCAAGTCTCATTTTAACTAACAATTAATTGCAGTACCTACCTGAAAATAAATATGGCACATCGCGCTTTAGAAAGAGACTCACACGGGTATCAGTGACAGAGATGGGCTAAAACTCGACGTGCCATATTTACGGCCGGGTACAATACGGCCGATGAATCATGGCCGGTCTAAACATAGACTCTCCGGACAATCGTGCATGTTCTCTGTCACACTCGCCTCATGTCACCATTTGGTTCCTAAAAAATGTTATTGCGCATCCTTCTGCGCAAAGTTCGAGCCGGCCAGCATTCATCAGCCATATTGTACAAAAATTTACATTATTAATAACGGCAAGCAACAACAACCTTTACCCTTTATGTATAGATTACATTATTTTATTTACTAACTAGAAGGTAGTCTCTACATTATTGCAATGTTAAAATAGTTTTGTATAAATAGGTCAACAGACGATTGCATAATGTTATCTACGTTTGTCTTACAGTATATGGAAGGAAGCTTAGCTTTATTATGTACTTAGGTATAATTGCACGGCCCTATAAATGTTTGCGTCATCATCATCAGCCTAAGGCACACCACTGCTGAACATAAGCGTCAATGTTTGAATAGCTCCCATAAAATGTAAAGGTGAATAATTTGCCCAAAAATGATGTTGCTGCAAAATGACATAAATATGGAGACGACAACACGATAATAAATGCAAACACTGGCAATACGAAATGTATAAGATTATTTTAAAACTATCAAATATAATCCTAACACCGAAACTGAAAAAGTTTTTCAAACAAACTAAATAGTAGCTAATCTTTGACTGGCTGTAACTATTAGATGAATTCGGTGGAAATTATGTATAATTATGAAATTATATATGTTGAATTAAGTATGCAGACGAAACGTTATTAGATATTCGAAATTTAATTTTCTGTCGTATTGTCGTCTCGACCTTGTATGTCATAAAACAAATTGTTTTAAATCTAAATAAATACATTTTACTATCTAATATAAATAGCTCCGATTATTGTGATGAGTCAATATTTAATTTAATATCGATCTAATTTATTATATGCTTTCAATTTATTTTTCCATTCTCGATTTCGAACAAAACATGTCCTACGCTGTTCGTAGATGAAATCGAGTTTATACATAAAAATGTAAATTAGCACACAACCACACAATCTATTAAATCTACATAATATTTAATACGTCCACATATACATTTACATAAAATTATTATTGTCTTTAAATAATAAAAATGTTGCCCTAACATAAGACTCCGCGCGGCCCACAGAGCAGGGAATTTGCTGATGACATTGAATAATATACTTTATGTCAGTGGCATAAAGTCCAAAATTGTACAAAAATCGACTCAGGCACAAAACTTGTCATCGGGTGTTCTAAAGCGCGCTATCTCAATTGCACTTTATGTCCCTAATAATAAGGTTTATTTATTATTGAATGTCATTAGAAAATCGTCGGCTCTGCGTTCGTTATGGTCTGCGCTAAGGCTCAATCAATAGTTATTACATACAAATCTGATGAATAATTGCGACACTCAAGACTTTGATTTAGAAAGGTGGCCTTTAATTGACATCTAAACATGGGGTAGTGGTAGACCGCGAAATTCAAATTTTCTTACGTTTTTTTTCAATTTGTAGGTCAGTGTCAGATTGTATCTTGATCAAAATATGATTCGCGACAATAACAGGTACCTACATATTTAGAGAATTATAATCATTAGAATCATTAAAATATCTTTCTAAGTTAGATTTCTACCACCAACCACCAATCTCTTATGGAAAAGTGCTTATGGAAATCTAACTTAGAAAGATGTATTAATAGAAATCTAACTTAGAAAGATGTATTAATGATTCTATGTTATTGTCGCCAATCATATTTTGATCAAGATGCAACCTGACACTGACCTGCGGTTACCAGTACCCATTCACCTAAAATAACAGTACCTATCTCACTAGGAAAACACACAAAAATAATAATATCTTTATAAATTTCGGTGATTACACCAGTACCCCTCTGCACCTATTATTCAATAACATTAAACTACATAGACTTCCGACACATTGAGTATTTAACAACCATAGTAAGGTAATAAAACCCTTATTTTATTTCTCCAATTTGATACACAGCGAGTTTATCCTAAGCGTATCGACTTCAACTAAATTTGGCGAAGACGGAACGTTGCCCAGGGCGAAAGCAGGATATAGAGTAAAGCCACAGGACTTGACATTACTGTGTCGTGTTGTGTCGTGACTCTGGATACACCAATCAAATGAATCTGTTCAGGACTACGTCAAATTACAACGAGTTTTGATTGGCTAACACTGCGTCAGAAGGCGTCACGACACGACACAACACTGTAGCATGAATCCGGCTTAAGTTTAATTGCATCATTTATCGAACAGAAATGTGGCGGCAAACTGAAACAAAACCAACTCATACTAATTTTTTTTTTTTTTTTTGTGAATATTGTGTGCCTTACTTAACCTGGGTCAAATAAAGTTATTTTCTTTCTCATTTATATTTGTACACGGCATGATTTTTACAGTACGGCGTACAAACCGCGTCATAGAAAAAAACAGCGGCACTCCGGAAGCGCCGACAGAAGTGAAAACAAAACACAAACAGAATACTTTGCCATCACACACTGACATATCGGATATACATTAAAACCGAGTACATCCCGAAGGCAGCTGAACACACCCGAAGCGGGTATTTTTTTAATCGTCTTATAAACAAAACACGCGCGGTGTCGCTTACGGTAACAGTGGCGCAAGTTCATTTCAAAAATGTGAAAGAAGTTTTCACTTCAAAAATGTGTCCGTCACCAAGCTTCCATACAGATCTGATGACCGTGCCTACACACGGCGAATAAACCGCAGTTTTTCACGGCAAGAAACACGTGTGAGTACAAAGGGCCTTACGCTTTGTCGGCCGCCACTAGTTCCTAAATGTATATGTAAAATTTAATATCAAATAAATAATTCGCAAAAAAAATATCGCAAACAATCTAATAAGCTAAGCAATCACGCCAAATCATACTAATATACAGAATACCACCCTATATTATTTCATTGTTTTACAATAAATGTTTATCACAAATCAATTTAAATAAATAAATCGTCGAATTAAAGAATCTCTTTTAAATCTTTTAAAAAAAACGAGACGCATGTAGACTCTCCCTGCGTCCTAACTAAAAGCGATCGTTGCGGGAATACGCAATCGTTGCATTCATAAATGTCACTTTTTGTTCGGTGAACCGTGAGTCAGCGCACACAGGCGCCTTCCGGTTTTCCGAATAAAAAGTAAACGCGACGATCGTGTCCGTCCCGACCATGGCTCGAGCCAGCCCGCCCCGCAGAACCTGTAGCTTTAAATTCCTCCCCCAGCAACGCCCTAAGGGAGGGCGCCCATGAGCAACTTAGTTGCCCAGCAACTTTTTTATCTCTGTCGCTGTTTCCTCGCCGAGATTTGGACGATGCGCACACGGGAGCGGCAGCAACGCTACTTTTTTGTTAAATTTTCGGTTGAACGGCAACTGGATAGCGCAACATTTTTGTCGCCGTGCGCACACTTGCATTGAAAACAATAGACGGGCGACAGTTGCGTCTATATCCGGGGACAAAAAAAGTCTCCCAGCTGTCGCGTCGCTACCTGCACGCACTTTCATACATAGACTCCCGAACCGTGGACTTGACGTGAGAGACAAATTAGTTGCGGAGACAAAAGTTGCTTGTGGGCGCCCTCCCTAAGCCGAAGTCCGTACCCCACAGGGGGTGCCCTTAGCGTGTAGTCGCATAGTTTTGCGCAAAATTCTGACTAACTGACGAATTCTTTGAACATTTAAAACTACCTTTTTAAGTTTAAATTTCAGCTTCACAATGGTATGTCGCTAGGTTGAATGCAATGTTTCATAATAGCACAACTCTTTTGTTTTGATTGCATCCATACTAATATTATAAACTCTGTCTGTCTGTCCGTCAGTTTTTCACGCTTTAACGGCTAAACGGATTTCGATGAAATTTGGCACACATGTTAGGCATGAGAATATTGGTTGAAATTGTTTATTGGTTAATAGTTAATTGTTTAAAAAAAACGATATTTTTATTGGTTGAAAATATTCGTTAATATTTTTATTCAAGTATCTGCAACATGTTGAATAGTTGAATATTCTATTAACTAATGCATGTTGAAATTGTTAACAACTTAAATCAACCATTAACAGACCGAAATATTTGTTAAAAATATCACTTCCTTTGTTTCGAATAAAATATCCCCAACAGTAATTATGTGTTTTATCGTAAGAAAGATAGAGCATACAATTGAATGCACATAACGGAATGAATATTTTAAATTATTAGTTCGACGTCGGCAATTTTACGCCGAAGAAGTTGTTAAGATATTTTTATTCGATAATGTTAATTTTGTTTATGGAATATCATAGTTAATTTTAGATATTAGTTAAATTTAATGGTTGATGGTTATATTCATCATCTCTAACACAGGCAGAGCATGACCTGGGTTCCTGTGGGACAAATGATACTTTTTAACCCACTAGTAAGAATGTATCAGGTGGCGTTCTGTACTTTCTGTCCACATAGGAAGAAGAGTAACTTCCCGTGGAATATAATTTCCAAACTTTACGCGGGCGAAACCGCAGGAGGGAAATAGTTTTACATAAATCTCAGGTTGAAATTGGGCTAACGATTCATTTAATATCCGGCCATCGGCTTAGTTTCCCCTGCGATTCGAATCAGACAAATAATCACTAACAATATAGATAGAACCCTGAACACAATATGAGCAAATCTATAAAAAAAATCTAGTCGTCTATACTAAGTTAATAGGAAATAAACGTCGTAATAGGCCAGTCACCGTCGACATAAAAAAAACACATACGGCCTTATTACAAAACAAGATTTATCTTTGGAGCCAGGTTTAAACCATCCAGTCATTTTTAAATTTCGAACTATAATCCGACGAAGCTAAAGTTCTTATTACAAAAACTGACGTTAAACCAGAGTCTAAGTTGTCAATTTTGCATTAAGAAGTTTACGTTTGCCGGAATAAAGTTCAAAATAGAGTAACTGGCTCGAAGGTTTAGGCTAGGTCTAAAATTAGATCTCGTTTTGTAATAAGACGGATTAGGTCGCAAAACATATCACTGTACTGATTTTTTGGAATGTTGTTTGGATAGATACCAATTTATAATGTAAAACCAAGTTTGCAGCTTCGAAAGACCCGTGTGTACTAACTGCGTGGTGCTTGAAAAACCTCGAAATTTCCGGACTTCTTTGTTTTTGGCTTTAAATAACTTCTAAAAGGTGCATTCTATGTCACTATACATTGTTATATTATACAAAATTTGCGACAATTTGAACGTTTGAAGTGCTGTAAGTGTAAGTGGGTTCTATTGGACCTATAGAACTACGGTTGCGCTCAATTGCAAATTGTAGCAAATTTTAATGTAAAAAATCAGCGCAGTGTAATTTTTTACTACCTACGATTAAAATGTCTGGCCTAGAGCTAGTAACTCAATAAAACGTAATATCGTTCATAATTCATAATAGTCTCTATCATAGTAAAGGAACTATCATAGTCTACTGATTCAGGTCACGTTAAAAATATCCGATCCAAAATTACTGTTAAAAAAAATGCAAAAATATTTATATTCATAGATAAACGTAGCTATGATGCAGTCTACTAAATGTAAATGTCTTTATTTTAGTCTTTAGTCAATATATGTTATTGTTCTATATGTAAACTTTTTGCATAACATATCAAAGACAAAGAAAAATGTCTTTTTAACAGTACAGTCGTAGCGCTGACTCAAGTAGCACCTTAAACAGCCTCTTTATGGTAAAATAGAAATCTCAAAAAAAAAAAATTCGTTGACCACTATTCTTCTTTCTGCTTGATTGGCACCAACTCCTCCGGGTTCTCATCCATACTGGAAGCGGTGTCTGTGCGGGACTTGTCCACTGGGTACAACCTGAAATACACAATATGTTTATTTAGATAAAGTATCATTTTGCTAAGAAACAGAATTCATTCGGATTCCGATTTTTACCCGACTGCGGCGAAGCCCAAAAGGAGGGTTATGTGTTTGAACTGTATGTATGTATGTATGTATGTCCGTTTCTTTGTTCCCTCGTAACTTCTAAACGAATGAACGGATTTTGATAAATCATACGTCTTTAGATTTGTCTTGGTAGCGCGAGTGTCACTGGGTATATCAGAATTGAAAAAATATAAAATGGCCGATTTTTGGCGCATTATTATGTCTTCAAAAAAAAATATTTTTCTCGAAACCTATCGAGTGGGGTATCAAAATAAAGGGTTTTTAATGGTGATTACAAAAATATATACAACTTATATGGTTAAAAGTAATTCGAAGTGACAAATCGTAAAAAAACACGTACCAAGAGCTAAATCGTCTGCGAAATCTTTCAAATTTGTAAACTAAAAAGCTGGAAATAAAAAACAAGTAATTAAAAAAACCAAAAAACCCGACTGCGGTAAAAAAAAATGAGTTAAAGAAAACTGAAAAGCTAAAAACAAGGCCATTTTAAATTAAATAAAAGTTGGAAGCAGGCGGGACCCATACCATTTTTTATTACATTTTCAAACTCAAATGGGTCCCGCCTGCTTACAACTTTTATTTAATTTAAAATGGCCTTGTTTTTAACTTTTCAGTTTTCTTTAACTCAATTTTTTTACCGCAGTCGGGTTTTTTTGGTTTTTTTAATTACTTGTTTATGAAAACTTTGCTGCTGCTATAAACTAGCAGCAAATTAGGTAAATTGCTTCTACATTCTATAATTGTTAGTTGCTGTGATTATAGTAAATCCACTACACATAAATTACCGCTAGAATGAACGGAGCTATAATTATCATGTTTGGAAACGTATTAGTTACGGCGATAACAAATCTGTTTGTTAAAACATAAAACGCAAAATGACTGAATCTTTGGCCAGTAACCGCGAATAATCGAAGAAAAGTACCAACACACATAAAAATAAATAATGTACGTACGATATGGATACGATCTGACATATTATGGATATGACAGGTCGTATCTTAGTATGTCTTTTGTTGGAGATTCATATTAAAATGGTGGTGGTTGGTGTAAGGATCTCCCTTACCGACACGTAATCTGTCACCATGAATTCAGCATATTATTCTAGCTAGACACCCCAGCGTAGGAATTTTTCGTAAGTTATTAAAAAAAAACAGTTTTTTCATACAAAAGTGAAATATCTTTAAAATGTATAATCCCCCTTACACCCTGTATATAAAGATCAACTTACCATCTCTGATACAAATAAACTAAGAACACGAGATCATCTCTGAAGCAGGCAACCCGATGTGCGATGGGCATCGTTATAATAAAAGCGAACACGTCGTCTATGAACGTATTGAACGCCTTGTACATGAAGGCGCGCCACGGTAGCGCGGCGACCGAGCGTAGCCGATAGTTCACGAACAGTTGCGGCAACATGAACAAGAACCCGAATGCGTACACGCCATTCACAATGCTGTGTAGTGCCCAGGAGTACCAACTGGAAATAATAATTCAGATTTTATTTATTTATTTATATATACTTTATTGTACACCACAAAAATACATTACATGAAAAAGATACATCAAACACTACAAAAAATACAATGAGCGGACTTATCGCTTTCTGCGATCTCTTCCAGGCAACCTTGGAATGGCCAGTGATTTTCCTGGACATAAAATGGGGCTGTCGTTGGTGCGAATATTATGCATACAATACACTAAAATAGATACACAGATATCTACATATCCAAAATTATAGATACATAACTACATACTAAATTATATAAGCAACGAAAATAAAAGAAGACAGTAGTCCATTGCAGTTAGGACAACAAGATCACAGCGACAAGTAGTGTTCCTTCACGAGTCTTTTGAACACATGTAACGACTGCGCGCGTTTAATTTCAACTGGCAATGCATTCCACAAACGAGCAGCCTGGACAGTAAAGGATTTATCAAAGAAAGTTGTGGAATGCATAGGCATTTTGAGCTTCAAGTTATCTGATGACCTTAATTTCGTGTGGGAGTCACAAAGAAACTTTTAGATTTTGTTATTTGTTAGGCCAAGAGAACTACATAGCATAAGCATAATAATAGCATTATCAACCTATAATGTTCCCACTGCTGGGACACAGGCCTCCTCTCTTCGAGAGGGAGTGGGCTGTAATCCACCATGCGGGCCAAGTGCGGGTTGATAGATATCACATGTCTTCAAATTTTTGGTTCTAACACATGCCGGTTTCCTAAGGATATTTTTCCTAACTAACCAAGATAACTACAACCTAAACAAAATTTTATAAAGGGTAAAATAAGGGTAAAATAAAAAAAGAAAGGAATAAGGAAAAGAAGAAAGATAAGGAATGGTTGAGATTTTTTTGGAATACGAATCGATAGAATTTTATAATTCTTTTATATTTTATTTATTTGAGAAAAGTAAATAAAATATAAAAGAATTATAAAATTCTATCTATTCGTATTCAAAAAAACAAAAAAAAAACAACTCAACCATTCTCTTCTAAAAAATCTCAACCATTTATGCAAAGGTGGGCCAGCTAATTGCTATTACTGACTGTACATACCTCTTGTGCGGTTCATAAACCAACGAGTAGATGGCGCCGGCGAAGCACAGTGGGTACAGCAACATGGACAAGTACTTCATGGCCTCGGCGTCCGCCTTAGCGGTGCTTCTCTCTCCCGCGTCCGCGCTGGTGTCCCGCCACACGCGCACCCTCCAACCGGAGAACGAAATGCGAAGGTGCAGGACTTTTGTCACTTTCCATAACTGAAGGATAATTAATATAGATCTTAAATATTTGCTAATAGGATTGGTAACATCATAAAAATCTTGTTTTTTACATCTTCTGCTGACACAAAAGTTTGCTGCAAAGTACTTTATTAAATAGAATCAATGAATGCATAAATTAATGACTAAAAATATATATGAATGAACGTTTATGATTGAATGAATACATATGAATGAATGACGAAAAGAAATTAAGTACAAATAGGATCTCTAAATTGCCTTTGCCTTACCTCAATAATCGCACTGATACCGGCTGGTACAAGTACAAGAAGAGAAGTCTGTTCATCAAGCAGATAGAAGAATATGACCATCTGTGAGAACGCTCGCCAAAAAACGGTACGCGCGGACAATCCCGCCAGGGAGCGCTTGCGGCGCCAGAAAGATACGTCATTCTTGAAGGCCAGGAAGTCAAACAATAGCTGGAATGGAAATGGTTTTATTACATAGATATGGAACTAGGAAGCTAGAACTTTCTAGTCAAGGCAAAGCACTCTTGCAAGCACTCTGATTTGTGCCAAGTACCTGATAAACTTTTTATGGTATATTATTTATTCTTGGTATCAGATACTTAATTTGAGTGAAATTATAATTTAGTAGTTTGATGCCTATGATGATGATGATGATGGGACTCCCTTTTCCGCACTTAGACTCTCATTCGGTCCGTTGTGCGTGGGGATTCTGGCTTACAGAGCCAGCCTAGCTCCGCCCAAAAGCACAGAAGCTTCCTGGGAGCTTCACAGGCTTCGCGGAGCGACCTCATTGTTCCGAGGATTTCTGCACGTTGAGAAGCCACGGCCTCGCATTCCAGGATGACGTAATCATAATAATAATAATAATCATTTTATTTGCGTGGGCGGCTGATTCCTCGGCGTCAAGGCAGCCCCTGCAAAGCGGGCTGTCTGTGGCGCCTATGTTGAAAAGATGTTTGTTAAGGAGGTTGTGGCCCGTAATTGAACCTATTTGTGTAACATTCATCACAAAATGTTATGTTGTGGCGTCACGTATTATGCATTTGTGAACGCACCTTAGAATACGTGGCGTCGCCTGTATTATGTTTTTATAAGTAGGTATTTAGAAGTTAGTCAGAAATGCACCCTTGTTAAGAGGCCACATGAAGCTACGATCCAGGGTGCTACCCATAGTGTTCCTTAGGTAGTATCCCTCACTAGCTTGTCAGCCGTCACGGGACACGGATTAGATTTAAGTCATTAGTTTATTTTGTCCCTACTAGTTTTAATTAGTTATATTTAGTAAATAGTGTACCTAACTTAAAACTTTAACACGTGTGTGGCAATTACAATATTATTAACTGCAAGTTGGAGTTTCACTTCCACTCTTTGATCACAACTTCACCCCCAATAAGCATAAGAGGAGACAGGTAGAATACCTTCCACCTATGTCTCCAAAATGTATTCTACCAAATTCTTTACATTTTCTTATTGATAAAACTTACATGACAACTCGCAATCAATACAGTAGCTGATAGTAAATACAAGTTGGTGTCAGCAAATATTCCTTTAACATCATCCACATCTTTCTCACTGAAGCCCAGAGAAAACAGCTGTTCTAGCGCCAATCGGACATGCAGTGCCAACCGTAGGGAGCCGTACGAGGTTGGCGACACATTCACCGTTATGTTGACTTCCGTTGAGCTAATGTTTAACAGTTGGAAGTGTGCTAATCTGGACTTCAAAACATTGTGCTGTAGAATAGGCAGGAATTTGCCACTTCTGACTCTGAAATAAGACATGTAATTTAATTAGATCAAGGTTGTTCAACAGTATTCATTTTGATATAATAGGTACTCAGCAAGATGCAATGATTTGTTATAAAATTGGAGGAAGTATATTGTTTTACTAAATTTTGCTGTACATAATGTTTTTTTTTACAGTTGCATACATATTGATTTACATTTTAAAATAAGACTAATAGAGAAGTATAGAAGAAAATGAAATGTTGCGCTGACCCCAAATAAATTAAGATAAGGGCAGGAGAATGATGATGTATTTGCATGCCACAATTAACAATAAGTATATTAAAAATGATACCTTATGTAAGGATACAATTCACCAGGTATTTTATTACTAGGTAGTCTCAGATCATCTGTGAGAATGGATAGTGGAGCTACTGTAGTGATGTGAGAATATGGACGAACTGCTTTCTTTTCTACAACTTTTTTAACGTCATCCTGAAAAAATAACACAATTACAAATTAATAGACCATAACCACCAGCCTGGTATAACGCATTGACATGAACAGGTGTAAACAAACATTAAATAGTGTAAAAAAATACTCACATTTTGCTGAAGAAGTTTAAATGTTTCAGCTTGAGGTTCCGTATGTGTCACCAGAGGGAGAGTGTGTATGGACTCCGTGCGAACTATTTCATCAAACTCCTTGTATAAGCGGCCGTCATCCAACAAGACTGCATGCATAAACAATGAGCCATTGTTGCGAGTTTTACGAGGCACTTTCAATTTAATATCACTAAAAATAAGTCATAACTAATTATTACACGAAATCCCTAAAACATGCTTCAGATTTGTGCAGGACCCGGACTCGGAGGACACTTACAAAGTTGCCGGATTTCGATAGTCAAACTTGAGAGAAGTATACACTTTCGAGACACTTTCCGCTGTAGAACCGTCTAAGTATGGATGCTCTTTTACAGAGGTATACAGAACTAAATGCTGCACGGGATTTGAAGCTAAATAAGATGAAAAACATCTCTCGCCACGACTACATTCTGGCGGTATAAATATTTCAGCTAATGTCCATATAGTATTAATAACATAGACAGCAAAAATTAAAGACAGTATTAAACTAACAGATATATATTTCATTCCGGAGAATTCGTAACTACTTTTATTGAATTATAAATATTTGTATTTAGTAAAATTACAAAATGTCACGATCGTGGACGCACTCAACTGCAGAAAAAGACATTTGTGTCACTGTCTGTTCTATTTGTGTCAAACAAATTGACAAAATGTCAAACAAGAGCATCATGACACGAGAGAAAGATCTCTCAAGTTTTTGAAAGCTGCATCCCATTTCCTCTTTCCAACTAACACATATCGTTATCCTTGTCAGTGGAGAAAGCGAAGTGTGGACGTGTTCATACTAGTGTTAAAATTCTCATGTGCATTTGGATTGAGTGATCTTTTTTTATTTCGTGACAAAATCTGATTGTACATTTAGTCAAAAATAGTCAAAACTCATAGCCCAAAGTAAAAAAATTGTCACTCTCAAGGATCTTCAGTTATTGCCGAAAATGTGGATCACTCAATTGAAGGGCTAAGTGGACAAAGGTGTTATCTGACAAAATCGAAAAATCCGACTTATTTGGTTGAACATAGGTTTTAATTGATGATAAAATGTTCAACCAAATAAGTCGGATTTTTCGATTTTGTCAGATAACACCTTTGTCCACTTAGCCCTTCAATTCAGACATTTTGCAAAAACGGCTATGAGCGAAATCTCAACAAAAACTTACTCTACTGACTAAATGTATACCTCAAAAATTAGTTAAAAATTTGTCACAACATTTTTTAGCCCATCAAGGCATTTAAAGCTTCTTCCAGGTATCTTTGGACAGTATCATTGGATCACTCAGTACAGACACCATTTTGTCTGAGAGATCGTTGTAATAAGGTTTCGGATGAATTTTTCTATAGATCTATTGTTTATCCTAAAATGTACATGTTCCGAATATATTTGTACAATAAATATCATAACACAAATACCTTTTGTTAAAAATTTATGAGTGACTCAATGTTTTTGAATTTGCTGAACTGAGTGATCCATAAGAATGTCTTATAGCTAAGTACCTGTTTCGTATTGATTTACACAAACTGCGATTAATTTTTGTACAACTTTGTGACTAAAGTTTTACATAAAAATAATTTACATATACAGCTTAATTTACGAGATATTACATTTTTAATTATATTGTTAGGGAAAAGTGCAGTAGGGTGACCATATAATATGAGATCATCGGTAATATAAATGATACAGTAAGTACCTACCTATATAATCGTCAGTTGTAATATCAATTAATGTAACCAGGACTTAACTTGACTTTACAGGAGAGGCAAAAAACTAAATTCTATTCACAAAAAGAGTTGTAAGTTTTTGTTTTCATCCTATTGCAATGCAATGCTGTTTAGAGCATTTTTCTCTTAAAATGTTGTTATCTGAAAGAAACCACAATGAAGCCTACTATTGTAGTTTCGAAGATGACATGGTGGTCACGTTATTTTTTTTTAAATATCGTGTTACTATAACGTAACTTATAGAATATACAATTTAGCTTAACGTATATCACACGTTGATTGTTGGAGTTACTTCACTAGTACTAAGGTCTAGTTTAGAATAAACTCTACCTTTTAATTAATTCAAGGAAAAACTTCTTCGTTATGAATAAAACAGATGCAATGATAGAAACATAGTTTAATTGTTAAGACGACAAATAAAAAATTCGGAAGTATTTAAATAATAAAGTTTACTGTTAGTAAACTTTATTATTTATTTATTTGTTTGGTTGTTTAATAATAGTCTTTAATGTACACCACATAAAAACATAAATGCAAAGTTATTGGATGATTAGTTAAAAATCTAATCTTCCTATGATTTGATTTTTAACTAATCATCCAATAACTTTGCATTTATGTTTTTTGTTAATTATATTTCAATTATGTTTTTTGTTATTTTTTTTTTTATGTTGTAAATAATAAAGTTTACTGTTAGTAAACTATTATAGTTATTTATTTATATAGTTATAGTTATTAAAAACGATTAACAAAAACAGCTTTCAGCTTTCGTAAAAAAAAATATTGTTTTCAGTATACATACCTAACTTATAAGCTAATACGACATTACTTATTAGAATATCTTTGGAATTAATAATAGCAAAATAAACAATTTATGTAAAAAAAATTCTTTGTAAAAATGTCAGATCAACAGTACCTAGGTAAGTAAAATTTACGAAAACCAAATCAAATAAGTACTTAACAAAATGACAGTGAAATCTAGAAAACGTTCGGAAACCCTGACGGAAAATATAAGTAGGTACGTGTGCGCTAAGGAGAAAATTTTGTATGAAATGAAATTCGGGGTCTCCGAATCGGACGTATGCGGCCAGCCTAATCTAGAAAGGAAATACCATGTTATTTATAAATCATAAGCTGCCTAAATAAGTGTACTTATGTAAATAAAGTGGTTCATTTTTGCTATCATAAGTTTTAGCCAAATTATCGTCATAGCAAACTATTCGTCCGTTTACACCATGCGCTACCGTCAGGATATTGAGAAGGAAGAAATTCAATACCTCCAAGTAAGGGCGCGTACACATAGAACGTCCGTTTTTACAGGATCCTTTTTAACGGATCTTATCTCTTTTTCTTTTTTACTGGATCGGGAATGCTGTATTGTGTGTGAACTGGCTCATACAACTACATACGCAATCATATAACGGACCTGTTCAACGGATCGCTATGTGTACGCGCCCTAACCTGTACGATCTACTTTTTATTAAAATTATTTCGTGCACATCTTGTAACGTTACCTGTTTTGTTCCATTCAAATCCATCAAAATAACACTAGAAAGTTTATAACCACCATAGCATTACTATTACATGAAAAACAAATCCCCTCGTAGCTAAAAGAAATTGCTTCTTCGAGACTGTTAATGCCAAATACAGATATTATTTGCAGATTCAATGGCAGAAATAGGTACAACATTTCTAGTTATTTCAGGTGCCGCGCAAGATTGATTTAAGCAGGTTTTAGTGCTAACTGCGCTTGAAAAGCTGTTTATTAAAATTGTCTCGAAAACGTACGTTAGGTTACAGCAACAATCGACTGTTGTTTCGTAAGCAATAAGCAATGGATTAGCAATTTACTTCAAAATGATTCAGATTCCGATTGATAGTGTGTTACGCAATTAGGGTGCTGATTACATTAATTGATATTACAACTGACGATTATATAGGTAGGTACTTACTGTATCATTTATATTACCGATGATCTCATATTATATGGTCACCCTACTGCACTTTTCCCTAACAATATAATTAAAAATGTAATATCTCGTAAATTAAGCTGTATATGTAAATTATTTTTATGTAAAACTTTAGTCACAAATTTGTACAAAAATTAATCGTAGTTTGTGTAAATCAATACGAAACAGGTACTTAGCTATAAGACATTCTTATGGATCACTCAGTTCAGCAAATTCAAAAACATTGAGTCACTCATAAATTTTTAACAAAAGGTATTTGTGTTATGATATTTATTGTACAAATATATTCGGAACATGTACATTTTAGGATAAACAATAGATCTATAGAAAAATTCATCCGAAACCTTATTACAACGACCTCTCAGACAAAATGGTGTCTGTACTGAGTGATCCAATGATACTGTCCAAAGAAACCTGGAAGAAGCTTTAAATGCCTTGATGGGCTTAAAAAATGTTGTGACAAATTTTTGACAAATTTTTGAGATATAAATTTAGTCAGTAGAGTAAGTTTTTGTTGAGATTTAGCTTATAGCCGTTTTTGCAAAATGTCTGAATTGAGTGATCCACATTTTCGGCAATAACTGAAGATCCTTGAGAGTGACAAATTTTTTACTTTGGGCTATGAGTTTTGACTATTTTTGACTAAATGTACAATCAGATTTTGTCACGAAATAAAAAAAGATCACTCAATCCAAATGCACATAAAATTCTCACATCGAATGCAAATTGCAAATCCACAATGCAGAAGACCGCCATAACTTAGCGACGCACTGTATGTGGTCACGATCCTCATTCCTCAGCATTAAGCATTGCAGAGAGGAAACGACGAAAAAGGTGAAGAAAGAATGCAAGATCAAATCGCCGATTGACGAACCCGCTAAAATGTATACGTCAAAATCGACTAAACATAATTAAATTTTTCTCTCAATTTGTATCTTTTGATGTATTTTTTTTATCTTTGAAAATACATATTCAAATAAATATTACTTATTTTTAGGCATGAATCTAAGATTGTTTTTTATTTTAGAATAACATTGATATTTTTTCTATTCATACTAATAAAACGACGCACAACCTTACTGTGTATTGTTTTTTTTTTGTTTGGGTAACATCATCATAATTTATGGGCGACTTCAAAACGTAATAAATCGGTGTTTCCTTGGAAATAATATTGATATTTCATGAAATTAGAAGAAATACTAAAGGTATATTTGATATTTTAAGTTGATATTCGAAGTGCTAAGCTTTGCGTCCCAAATATATGGGGGGCCTATGTGGCATATTGTTTTGACAGTTGTCACTATAACTATCTGATATTTTGTTTATATTTCAGAATGGAAATGGTTTTGTGCAACCTCTGCTTATTGAGTTATTCCAAGGAATTTAAATTAGCCCACAACTGAAAAATGTTAACACCGAATAAGAATATGTGTCCAAGTAACCGTGGCAATGGATGCTAAAGACTTGAGGACCGACTCTGCTGTGAGTGAACGCAACAATGACGGCAGCAAGTACTCTCAAGGCGGCGGTATCGCGGTCCACTGTGACAGGAATAAGTCATATCAAGATATTGGATCAAACTCATTGGGCAAAGTGGATGTACAGAACGCGCGGCCGTGCGCCGTCATAGGACCCGACCGAGTCGTGCCTCCGCCCGCCGTCAGTGAGGCGTATCATATGAAAAAAGGTCCCGCGGAGCCATGGCAATGCATGGACAACGCGTATCGCCGTCCACCCGAATACCCCCATAAGTTAACCAATTACCAAAACCCTACAAGAAACATATCCCCAAGACAAACATTCCAAGAAAACATGCAGCGTATCATGGTGCCACCTACATACAACTCTATCAAAGTAAATGATGACACCAATTATGCTCAAGTATCAGATAGAAGTAATGGTCTATCTAAAAATATCAAGTTAAACATGCCTCCAGAGGCAAAGTTCTGTGACGTGCCTTATGCTGTTAATCCTACTAATAATGAACATAAAAATATTAGGAACCCTGAAATGTGTTTACCTAGTGCGAATCCCACTCATACCCGGACTGCTCCTCATGGATGGCCTCCGGGCAGTGTTAATTTACGTTCTACAAGGATGTACGGTGCTCCTGAACTGTACCAATACCAAGACTACCCCAGCTGTGCTGGCCCTCGACCGGTAGTGCCCAGACCTCATAGAAATGTTCCAGAAGAACAAGGCTATGTGTATACTGATCCATATTATCAAGAAGGAAACATTCGTTTCAAGCCGTATCCAAGTTTAAAGGAACGATATCCTCAGCAAAGGTATGAATATATTGGTAATTATTCTAATTCATTCCATCCCCCACCTGGCTTTCCGTCTCATAAATATGAGATACAGAAGTCTATTCCACATCACCCCTATCCCCCATATCCTCCCATTAAATATCTGGATAACCGAGTTGCTGAACCTGTTATGGAAGGATATCAAAGAAATCCTCAAGGTCTAGGCCCAAACTACAATATTCAATATCGTAATCAAGTAATCCATCCAACCTATGGACCAGTAGTTGGAAATGGTCCTCAAAATAAAATGCATTCATACCCACCTGATGCTCATATGAAAGCTTTACCTCCTAACAAACTACCTTATGATAGCAATGCTAAAACATATATTGATTATGATAATAGTCGACAGAAAATATATCCCCCAACTGAAAGCTACTTTGTCAATGAAATGGCAAGAATGCCCGTAAAGAGCCAAGTAATTATGCCTAATTATGCCGCCATAAATATGCATAATATAACACCAAATCCTTATTACAAGAAAGACACCCAACAAATGAAAAATTATGACCATATGGCTCATTTTAGAAATATGGACCCTAATTTAAACATACATAACCCTATGTCAAGACATGCACCTGTGTTTTCACCCAATACACTAGCAATTTCACCTACTGATTCTAACACCAGTAATGACACCACACAAACTCTTGGAACTTCTCAAGAAGACTGTGGCTATGTGAGCCAATCATCTACTGCAAGTGTTAGAAGTATTGATTCTGGCATCAACAGAATACCAAATGAATACCTTAGAAAATATTATGATAATCATAATAGATACGGACCAATAGTTAGAACATTACCTATGATGTCCAAGTCTCAATTAAATTCTAATAATAATACATCCAAAGACAAGAAGCAAATAGATGTTAGACAGTTCTTGCAAATGTGGAATGAAGGGGATGAAGAGCAAGAAGAAAACAGTTCTAAAGAAATAATAATACAGACAGGGTCTAGTGATAAAAACAATTTCGGCAAGTCACACTCACATGAAGCTAAGAATAGTCAGGAACAACTGTATGTCCTTGGCCTTGTGAATGTTCCCAGTGACGAACTTGCAAAATATGAACATATTCAAAAAGTTTCTAAATTACCTGAGAATATTAAAGGATATAATAGTATTGAATTACTCAATCAGTTTGAAGAAGTAATAGAATCATCACATATGCATAACTACAAGGCACCTACCCCTAAAGAGTCAATGTACCATATGCCAAAAAAAGGAGCTCATCCGAAACAAGCGACAGCAGTAATACCACCGAGACCAGTTTCGCCTTTAGATGTGGAATCTAAAATAAGTCAGTCAGTCATTCATAAAGAAGTTGGATGTAATTTTGAAATAAAGCCTTGTAGTCCTAAAATGCTCAATGTAGAAGTTGCAGCACCTGTCCAAAACATTTTAGCTGAGAGGGCAATAGAGAAAGTTGCGAATCCAGTCATGTTGAAATCACCCATGTTAAACGGCATGAATGAAAATATTGACTGTAACATGATGAAAAGAACTGATCACCGTATGAATACGAATGAAAATTTAAGAATTCCAAGCTGCAAAATGATAAATACACAATATTCCAATAGTAACTCTATTGACCAAATGAAAAATAGCTACAGTATACAAGACTTGGAAAGTAACTCTGGCTTATGTCTAGCTTCACTACCCAGACTTGACAATGATATTGAATTGAACTTCCCTGAAGTCAATCAACAGTTCATAAATGCAAATAAAGGAGATAGTACCGTTTTAACAACTTCGATTAGAGACTTGCCGACGCTAGAAGTATTAGATCAATCACCCAACCAAATTCAAGATAAATTTAATAATACAAATCCATCTAGACCAGATAGAGAATATGATGATAATAAATCACCATATATGGTTGACACGGAAAAAGAGTTTTCTAAATTGAGTAAATACCGTAAAACTAAAACTTATGAACCCAAAGAAACTCTTATACACCACAACGTTAATTCTTTCAGAACTGATAGTGTTATTATAAAAAACCCTGAAAACGTAAAAAATCATGAAGAAAATTCTGATTTTTCGAATAGCTTAAATAAAGTGATCATGGATATTCAGCAGGCTCCAATAAATTTGACTTCACAAGGAAGCCTTTCATGTAATGTTAAGAGTCATCCTGATAACACTGATTTGCAAGATGCAGAAAAAGAACACCAGTTGCCTATGGAGATTGCGATAGACTTCAGTTTGAATAAAACAGGCATTAACAGTACCGAATATATAGAAACAAAAATTGAGTCACAAATGAATACTTCGACTCACATCGATGAAAATCCTTTAAACACATTAAATAAAGATGATTCATCGGATTCGGTTAGTTTACTTCCTGTATTTACTGAAGAAAATGAAAATTTAACTAACATTGATGATATAGATGGAAATTATAGTCTTGACAATATAAAAGACTGTCATGATGTACCTAAACTGATTACAAAAATTAAGGATAAGGATACCAAACAAATTCCAACAAATAATGAGAGCTATCAAAAAATAGAAACCGAGATAAACAAATGTGCTATAAATAGCACGGAGGAGATGATTGTCGATGTTCGCAATGCATTATTGACTTCAAAAACAGAAATATCTGACAATGAACTTGTGAGTCTGCAAATCGGCAACAGTGAGGACTCAACGACAGATGAATTGACAGAAGACATGAACTATACTACTCTAATGGAAATTGATTCCGAAATTTCACAAAATTCTAGGGAAAGTTTAGAAGAAAATTATGAAATGGACACAGCTGAAAATGCCACAAACGTTGCGATAGATGAAGACTTTGGCCACAATCATAATTTTGTTGATAAATTTAATAATCCTGTACATGCTGAAACTAAAACGGAGATCGACACTTCAAAAATAAATAATCCACGCGAAGTACGCGATCCTGTGGAGACTGAACAAACACAGCAACATGAAAAAAATATACTCTTAACGAGTGGAGAAACATGTTGCAATGACTGTGAAAGTTCAGACTTAATCCAATCTCAAAATATGAATTTGAAATCGCAACCAGTTTCAAAGGATTATGTGCCAGATCTTATAAATGATAGCATTGACACGCAAGACAGTACGACTCAATCATCAGAAGAACTTTCAGACAACGAAAAGGAATTGAAGGATTTTGAAGATACATATTCCGAAGATACACAGAGCATTCCAGAAAATACAGATCTATTTGACCATTATCAGTTAGTCGATGAAGACTCAGAACACCAATCTGAGGAACCGTTTCGAAGAAACATATGGTATGGAAGTAAAGAATTGTATTCACCTTGGATTCAAAAATTACTTACGTTTTCTGAAGGAAATTGTAATAATGCAACAAAGAAAAATGACATGGACAATAACGATATTTTGGTAGATTCATCCGAAATGTCTAATACAACAAGAATGGCTTATGCATCCGAAGCGTCTAATACAACCGAAATTGCTAATTCAAACGAAATGACTCATTCAACCGACACGTCTAATACAACCGAAACGGCTAATACGACCGAAACGGCTAATACAACTGAAACGGCTAATACAACTGAAACAGCTAATACAACCGAAATTACTAATACAACCGAAACGTTTAATGCAACCGAAACGGCTAATACAACGGAAGCAGTTAATACAACCGAAACGGCTAATACAACTGAAATGCCTAATACAACCGAAGCGTTTAATGCAACCGAAACGGCTAATACAACGGAAGCAGTTAATACAACCGAAACGGCTAATACAACTGAAATGCCTAATACAACCGAAATTACTAATACAACCGAAACGTTTAATGCAACCGAAACGGCTAATACAACGGAAGCAGTTAATACAACCGAAACGGCTAATACAACTGAAATGCCTAATACAACCGAAGCGTTTAATGCAACCGAAACGGCTAATACAACGGAAGCAGTTACTACAACCGAAACTGCTAATACAACTGAAATGCCTAATACAACCGAAATTACCAATACAATCGAAGCGTTTAATGCAACCGAAACGGCTAATACAACGGAAGCAGTTAATACAACCGAAACGGCTAATACAACTGAAATGCCTAATATAACGGAAGCAGTTAATACAACCGAAATGACTCATACAACCGAAACGGCTAATACAACCGAAGCTACTAATACAACCGAAGCGGCTAATACAACTACAGAAAACAATGATTATAACGATATGTCTGATTGTGATTTGGAAATAAGAAAATCAGTACCACTAGAAGTTTCTCATAAAGATGTAACAGAAGATGTAGATGTAGAACAAGACAATTGTAATAGTACATTGGAAGTAACAGTTGATACCAGTGTTTTAAGTTCAACTATTTTAGACAACAATATAGATGAAACTGTAAACTCAGATGATCAGTTGGAATGTGAAGATAGTACTAAAGATGAAGTAATTAATAATAAAGAAAATATGCCCGTAGTGGATGAAGCTGATAACATTATTTCTGCTGGCAATCCATTGGTCACTTGTGAATTCAACGAAACCAACGTGATCGATCCTTCTTTAGAATCTGAACCCGATAGCAATGAAAATACAGACATAATTGCGGAAACGCAAGTCAACAATAATATTAAAACCCACTGTGAAGTACCAGATACTTATAATATAGAAGAAGTTTTGTCTGAGTCGTTTCAAGAGGAGGCAGAGCAGTGTGACGAACAGTCTGAAGATAAACATGCAGAACTAGAATCATCCAGTCACTTTGAACACGTGCGATTTTCTTTTAATGAAATACAAGCAAATGACGTTCCATATAGAAAATGTCAGCGGCTTAAGAGATCATTGTCGGATTCAGCATTAAATATGTACAATAGTGATGAACGGCCGAAACAGGATAATGAAGAGAATGTTCAATTTATCTGGCCATTTAAACGCAGAAAAATGAATACTGTTGATAATGACTTGCTAGCACAGAAATTGTGCAACATCATACATCATAACCGACGAAACTCTGTTTCTTCTTTCTATAACGAAGACAATGTTTCGTTTTGTATTTTAATAGACAATAGCTGTATTATAACGGAGGAAGAAAGCGAAGAACCAGAAAAAGTGTGTTATACAGAACTGTCAGAAGAATGCTTAGCTGAAATACAAAGTAGCTGTACAAAACATGATGAAAACATAGAGACATTGACGGAAGTTGCATTAAGTCCACAACAAGAAAACGCGTGTGAATACTCAGATTCCTTTGTGTTGGATTGTGAAGAAGATAAAACACTCGAAGAATCTTGGGATGAAGATGTAGGTTGTGTAGAAACAGTTATCAGTGACGATATTGCAGAAGATATTGAAATCTGTGGGCCTTCTTCTCCAAAAGTTGACGCTTTGTCTGATAATGACGAGTCCGGTGTTTTCAGTAGCAGTGAGCACACTGACAAAGTTAAATTTATATATGGTGACAAAATGTGCAATGATGACGCTCTCTTTGTAGAAACCTTGTATAAAACTCCACAAATGGATGTAAACAAAACTTTATATAACAGAGAAACTCGCGTTTCTGATGATTATGATAGGTATTATGATAACGATTCTTTAGAAAAAATGTTATCAGAATCTAATGAGCAACCAGTGTCACCTTATGTTCCACAATATATGGAAACTATGTTTCCTTTTGGAAAAGGAAATTCTAAAGAAACTCCAGAGAACAAAGAAAATATGGACATAGAAACATTCTCTCCATTCCAAAGCAAAGGGAATGCTTTAGATATCGTTGTAGACATTAATGTTGATAAAATGGAGCGTGAAAATATGCATTCAATAGAAATTGTTGCAAAAACTAGAGATGATACTGTACTTTCTTGCGAATCAAGCGTGGATAATGTATTTCCATATAACCAAAAAGATGAAGACGCAATGTATACGTCTAGCTCTCCAGAAGTGTCTTCAACAACATCTGAGGAAAAGAACTCTGGAATATTACTAAAAATAACAAACTATAAAGGTTCTAGAATATCACAAATTAATGATATTAGTAGAGTTAATAAAAGATCAAGTTGCAAATTTACCGAAGAAAAGCAATATTTACATACTCGTGCTAATTATTCTTCTAACCGGCCATTATTGACAAAAGCAGCTCAAAAATATATTCCTCCGTTAAAAGAATCAATTCGTGACCTAAAAGTTCAACTTTCATTACCCCAACACAGCCTCATGAAACTTAAGCAATTAAAAATATCCAAAGATGAACCAAAGGTGAATAAACAAAACGCTAATATTTCGCGTATTCCTAAAAAACCAAAGCCTAAATTTGAAGACGTCCTTAAAAGTATAGATGAAATTCAATTTAAAAAGCATAAAGAAAAGACTAAAAAAACAAAGAAAACTATTCCCAAAGTAGTCATTAAGAAAAATCTAAATGGTTCTCATTATGCTAGTACGTCAAATAAAGATGATTTCAACCCAGATATGACGGGTAGGAAATGGCAACCGTGGGTGTTTATAGAAAAAAACCATTTCATTGATAAAATGGCGACCAGAAAGAAAACGAAAGCTATATACAGTCATAGGAAAAGAACATATGTTTTAGCTGAAAAATTTCAGAAGTATAAGTCAGCTAACAACAACAGCGCTAAATTTGTGATAACGCCACCGATATCAGATAACCCTTCTTCGGGACTAAAATACACCATAAGATTGAAACATAATTACTGAGGTAGTTTGTTTCGAACATCGCAGTTCCTTGGGTCTATTTATGATGATTAACAGCCATATTGGCTATTGTGTTAATGGATCCCACCCCAATAAAGGTCTCGTATCATCATTCCTACGATTCCACTATATTCTTTTTAGTAGTTACCCATGTTAGTTTATTATGTAGTTTAATAACGAAGCCAAATTCAATACTAAGTGTGATATGGAAAAGAAAGCAAAGACATTTTATTGTTTGATAGTGCAATTTGATCTGATCTGTAATTGTTACTGTGTTTCAAATTTTATTATAATCGTTTAACTGCTGTGCCTGTCATTCCATTTTTTTTTATTAGTGTTATTGTAACTATTTATTTAATAGAATTGCACCTTCAAGATTTTAGGTAGCCATAATTTATGAGTATTATCTCCGTTAAAATATTTGATTCCAAATAATATTGATATTTCTAGTTATGTTTACACAATATTTAGGTGATTTTTCAGTAATTTTAATTAATCGTATTGGCGGCGGAGTCCATATATCCGAAAAAGTCCGGTATATTGTTTGTAGATATATTGTTCTTGTGTGATGTTGTGTGTTTAATCAAGGTCACCTAACATTAAATGTACTTATACCTAGTCTATGATAATTGGTAATAGAAAAGTCTTATTCTGATATCTCATATTTTTGTGTACCTGTATTTAAAGAGTTTATTTTTAATCATGATATCGATTAGTCGAAAGTCACTCCATTTGAATGTAATATCTCGTTAACCTCCTGTCTTCCGTCGCCAACGTTGAGAACGTCGCCGCCGTGCGTATTGTGGTGCTGCAATCTGAACCAAGTTGGTGAGCACCATCTGTGCATTATGTGCATCATCGTTATATCGTCCGGCACGTTACAGCTTGCCAAAGACGAGATGATAATTATAAGTGTCCAAAGAGCGCTGCGCTGTATCATCGGCCGATATAAAGTTGATGTAAGAACTTTGATATTTATCTAGGCAATTGAATAATCACTGTGTGGTTTTGAAGATGTTATATTAGTGTTAGTATGGTCAGTGCCTTCGGTACTGTCGAGATTGCTCACATATTATATTATATTGTAAGCACTTGTCTAATCATGTCTGTTAGATATTGATTTGACTGCGACATGTGTATCAATGCTACTGTGTAGGCGAAGTACAAAATTTGCACACTTTAATTGTTAATACCATATAATCTTATCATGTATTTTCTAAGAAAGTGTTCGTTCAATATCATTCAATAATTTTGTTTGTAATGATGTTGCAGTGAAACAACATAGTGTAGGTAGGTAATAAAATTAAAGCGTGAAATAACCAAAGCCAATACTCAGAAATAATAGAAGTTGGGAAAGTGTGTACATAGGTACTACTTTGAATTTATACCTACACGGCAAAATAACTACCGCTACGATATGTCTAGAACTTATTGAAGAGCTAGCCGTATCATAATGAATATAAAATATTATCCAATAAAAAATTATTGCACCCAGAATATTTTTTATCTGGCATATTTTCATATACGTACCTAGGTTGCGAAGTTTAATGTTCCAGTATACAGGTACTTGTTTTACTAAATGAGAGTGCGATAGAATGCGCTGCCAGTGCCTTTAACATTGTGCTGATATTAATATAATTATATCAAGTATAGCATATTTAGGACTACCGTTGTTACTTCATACGTTTTGGCCATTTTAAACATTTTGGAAATATTCTGTTGATCTCATAAACAAGGCACTCACCGATTCATGTTTTGCCTTATCGTGCCTATAAATATATTTTATTATTAAATACATACACTATTTTGATATCATGTACAGGGTGTTCAATAAATATACCAAATATATGTGCTTTTAAGTCCTGCATACATGTATTTGCAAAGTGTTGCCTTCGTAGATAAAATATTATAGAATTAATTATTACATAGTGTAAGTTATTAAAATAATATTTTAATGTGTTAAAATTTCGTATAGTATGACCGGTTAAACTGTTTAATTTATTGATAAATCATAATATATTGTATGAAAAATGGTAATTTTAAGTAGTAGATTAAGTTTTAAGTAAGTATAATAAATGTACAAAGGTAAAGTTAAGAAATGCGTTGATTTGTGTCCAGTGTTTGTTTGGACGTCATAGCCTCAGTTGATGTTGAGGCTGAATATTTACCAAAATTATAATTTGCTAGTAGCACGTGTATGTAATGACTATGCGAGGAGCAGCACCGGTCGCTCGGCGCAGGCTCGGAGATGCTCGGCGCGGGCTCGGGGATGCTCGGCGCTGCCTCTCGGTGACTGATGACTGATTACTTCACGTTTACTTACCAATACCATAGAATGTATTTTCATCGTAGTTTTCGGTACCTTGTATGTTTGTTATGCACTATTGAGTGGATTGTTGTTTTATTTTCCTGCACTTGTTGGCCATTGTTATAAACTTTAAGTTATGGTATATTCTATTGTGGTTAAATTATTTAAATTAAGGGTTATGGATTAGTTATTATTGATGATTTTAATAATTAGATATTTGTTTGTGTTTAAATGTTAATGCATATCTTCTTATGCCAGTAACGCACGTGATAATGTATGGTGATAGACGTAATATTGGATACACTTACTCTATAACTGAGTGTTTATAAACTGAAGTGTGACACATTGTACTGTTAATTAATGGGATGTTATTGTATTACGTTTTCGAGTGGTACCTAGTTTTGAAATTGTTCTATAATTGACCAAAATAAATGTGTTCGCAGTAATATACGTTTATTATTTCAAAATGCATTACAATTACACGGGTATATTAACTTTTACAGCTTCTTGCCGAATGGCGCTGATCAATTCTTGATTCACCAGGAAAACGAAGCGAAGACCGGCAATCTGGATGGAACAAACGGAAACTGCATTAACTATTTATTTCATAATCAAAAAGTGTAAATAATGTTCTTTCGGAAAAGTCCGAAAGTTTTTCAAAGAGAACCCAAACGGAAATCAAACAATCCCACGGATATTTTATCCAACGGCGGGGTACCAAGGTAGCTATAAGTAGCAGGTACGGTCAGCAACAAAAACCGATTAACACTTCAGTTTTTTTAATCTAGTCAGTTTTTTTATTTTGCTCAATAACCGAGATTAAAAAAATTGCAAGTGTTAATATTTTGCTCATTAACTGAGACTAAAAAAACTGAAGTGTTAATAGACTTTTGTTGCTAACTGTACGAGCACTTTACTGCCAACCAATTAAGTAGGTACCTACCTATTTTCAAAACTTTCCTCGCACTAGAATTGCCATACATTAATACCTAATGACGTGACGTCCAAAATCAAGGTTTGTACATTACAATGGGCATGATATAATCGCCAAGACTAATGATACGCAAAACATTACGAGCTCCTACCTCAATGACGGTGTTGTGATTAAGCTTCACTTTGTTCCCGGGCAGCACCGGCCGGCCGTCCACGAATATGGGCCGTTTGCCCTCAGATGACATAAAGAAGTCGCCACTGTTCCGCAGACGGATCGTGGCTTGCTTCCGCGACACTTTCGCCGCTGGCCCTTCCAGTGTCAGGTCCACATCGATAGAATTGTCCCGCGTGCTGCGACCAACTGCGATCTGATAAACAAAAAAATATATTAATTAAATGTTTATTATTTATGTGTTATTGAAGTTTTTTACTTTTATATTATGTGTTTGACGTAGTATGTAATTTACATACAATGCCGTTGAAATAAAACATACGAAATTAACTTTAAAGGTAAATTACAAGTTAAAGATCTTTATCACAGTCCGTTAAATAAAAAACACCATTGTGTGCCTACAAATAAATTCGTACGTGTCTGCGTCGTCACCACCACGCACGATATTGAACTAATGATACCCTACTAAGCCATAAATGCATTCGATAATTGAAATGCTCGATTAGAGCAAAACGGTCGGACGATGAAACCCTTGTAACCTCTGTCGAAGTTACCTGTCCGAAAAATGGCTACATCATTTTCAAATAGATAGCTTCAAAAATCCTACCGATCTGACAAGTTTGTTAGGTACCTACAATGCGTGTGTGCCAATAAAAAATCACGTTTTCCCCATGATAAAACGTCTACGGTATAACTTCAAATAGTTACCCACGTGTCGTAATAGTGAGCAACGATCTTTCTTCACATGTTCGTAACAGAAGCCATCAAAATACTGAAACCACTATACAAGTTTTGCGTAAAATCGACGTTAATTAAACACGCACGCCAGCAATTAAAATACAATCGAAATCGGAAACTAATTAACGTAGGCACTCTGAAACGAATCGTTTTGATAATAGCCGTTTAAAACAATACCTGGTTATAATAATTTGTAATGAAGGCGGAGAAGCGTCAGCACACAAAATAATACATTGTAGGCACATGTCTTATCTTCATTTGCGTGACTATATAAGCTGTTTTATTATTTAAAGAATGCATAAAATTATGAAATGTAGACAGTGTCACTGATATTTAAATTCTTGAATAAATCATTTATAAAACATGATACTTCATATATTTTATAAAAGCTAATGTGAGCTGAGCAGCCATAGTTGAAAGTCGAATAGTCTTGTTGGTCTTGACTTTTTGTACGACTGTACTGTTTAATGATTCTGTTCATTAGCATTGTGTTATTAACAAACCAGATAGAGCTGTTGACATACTAATTGAACAGATAAGGTTATCAAATACGTAACTAGTTATTCGTAAAGTTGATTATGTGTAAGTACTTCGCAATGTTTGTTACCGTTTGTGTCGTGCATTATTTTTCCTGTAGCTCGTTTCCAGTGCGACAAGTTTTAAATGTTACTTCAATTTAATTCTTATTGTTTTAATTTTATAAAGTGGGACAAGTTTCGTGTTTTTTTTCCTTGTATTATTTTTTTATCACATGGTAACAATCCGTGTTTGTGGTTTATAACATGGTAACTCCCTACTTGGATAGGGATACCTGCGGGGTAATTGCGTAACCCACTAACAGTAGGATTGGCTTTCATTTTGACAGTTCAACAACATTCATTGCGTTACTTACGTTGCAGCGTTGTTAAGCAGAAAAACATTATGAAGCAATGGATTAGCAATATCTGTCAAAATTATTCAGATTGTGATTCACAGTGTGTTACGCAATTAGGAAGCAGGTGTCAAGAGCATTTTAATCATTTTTAAACTAGATTTATTTAGGTAGGTAGGTACTTAATTTTTCTATTTACATCCTATCAAAATAAAACGATCCATTTGAAAATTCAAATTTGTACCAGAATGCGAATCTCGATCCCCACTAAGTTTCCAACAAGTCAGCCAAACTGGGGCCCAAGTCTGCTATTTTTATAAATTCGTCATTCCAACACGATCCCATTGTCATTTTGCTAAGAGTTCGTAATCTGCTAAATTCATAATGGTCGATCATTGGTCGGTCAATGGCATATAACATATACGATACTCGTAACGAATTAAAAGCAATGACGTTCTAACCCGAGGGCCACGAAATGCGACGCTCCAAGCGAATTCGCCTTGCGCTGCAAGCGTCAGCGTCGAGCGTCAAAAACAAATGTATGTCTAACCCGAGGGCCCCGGAATGCGACGCTGCAAGCGAATTCGCCTTGCGCTGCAAGCATCAGCGTCGAGCGTCAAAAACAAATGTATTGTCTATTATGGACAAAGCCACAAAGTAGCGCTGCAAGCAGCAGCGAAATTTGCTACGAGCGAATTTGAACGAGCGTTGGATGATCCGACGCGCGTTTTTTATGAGCGTCGAAAACAATTGTATGAGAACGTTCCACAGTGTACACGAAACAGACGCTCCACGCGCTCCGATAGAAGCGGTCGCTCCGCGCGTCAGCGTCTAAAACAAATTGTTTTGTTTTTGTCGCGTTTATAGTAACTAATCTAATATGAATATTGAAGAATTTATCACTGCAATCCAAAATCGACCTGCGTTATGGATGAGTTCACATCCGCAACATAAGTTTAGGAATGTTGTAAAAAAATTGTGGGAAGAAATTATAATTCTTTTGTAGGCTGCCCGCCCACGTCCGATAATAGACGACCGATTTTTTGTAGGAGAAAAATAGAACACACTGATAGCAATAGTGCAACGCACACGTCCCACAAAAAGTAGGTCAGAAATAAAATCGGCGCATCCCGACCAATCCGATTATCGGTGAAAAATGGAACGTTCGGAAATGTACCTATGCGTTAACGCACACTACTCACTGACAGTCAGCCGCATGCACTTGCTAGGGAAGGACGTTGTGTTGAAGACAAAGTGACGGACGTGTACGTTGAGTCGGTCACAAAATCGGTCATAAGAATCTGAGGTAAAATCGGCCCGATTATCGGTGCTACAAAAAGTCTGACGTGGGCGGCAGCCTTAAGATGTATTAACAATATAATTATAGGTATTTTTGACAGCAACATTTTCACGTATAATGTTGACGCGTACTTACTCTGTACTCACAGAGCATGTTACCTTTTTCTGTACTGTACTGATTCATTCTCCCACCGACGTACACGCTACAGGCGAATATTTGAAGTTCGTGGCCGTGCTTTTGACGTTTAGAAATAACGCTTGTAGCGGATTGACGCCTCAAGCGTGGCGTTATTTTCGTGGCCGAGGCATAATGGTCGTCGTTTCAGCCGATAGACGTCCACTGCTGGACAGACAGACATAATGGTAGATCAAAGAAACTGTCAAAATTTTAGCAGATTACCACCGTCAGTCATTCATTTGTCATTATGTACGAGATTACCATTCTATGCCATTTCTCAATGGAGTGTCAGTGGTTGACCATTGGAAAGTCATAATGACGCCATTATATTAGTAGATTACCAAACTTGTCAAAATCAACAATTATGAAATCAATGGTAGACCATTCTGACACTATTGTAATTAGCAGACTTGAGGCCCATTGCATCCCGGGGAAAGACATAGGATAGTTTTTATCGACATACCTCGCGGGCGAAGCCGCGGGCGGAAGCTAGTGTAAAATAAGTCTGCGCGCAGCCGAAATCGGAAATAATCGTTTTCCGCTATCTGGACGTTTATGTCAGTTGTCAAGAGAGTTTGCTGTGTTCCGAGTTTACCAAAGTAAATAATTGCCATCATTACGACCAAAGTGATTAAAAGTGCTAGCAGGGATATAATCTTGAAGTCAAACGTCGCGCGCAGACTTATCTTGCGCGCACTCTAATGACAGTAATTTTTGTAATAATACCTACTTGTGAGGTCGACGTACACGTTAATGGACACTTACGGGTTAAACATGATAAACTCGTTCATTATATTAAAAAAAAAATCTTAGGATACAGACCTACATACTGACTGCGTCACAAGTTATAATTATAATAATAAAAATGTTTTCAACACACTTGCTCGTAAAGTGGCTCTTATTGAACCGCTTTTAGGTCCATAATGCAGTGTATTAAAAACGCGTGCTTTTTCTTTACTTTAATCCACATGTGCTTTATTTCCACAGATAACTATTTACTAGTCGGAGATGCGCGCTTTTTTTATCTCATCAATTCACTTTTTTTTTTTAAATAGTCTGTTTGTCCTTGGTCCCAAAATTAACTATTATTTATTTACCATGAATGCGGTGAATGCGCAGGGACCAAGGACAATTTTGAGGTGTAGACAATGTAGACCGTACATTACACTACCGTACATTTCGCAGTGGTAGACCGCGATATTCTAATTTTCTTTGGTTTTTTGCAATTTTCAGGTCAGTGTCAGGTTGTATCTTGATCAAAATATGATTTGCGACTATAACAGGTACGACTTTACACAATGATAATCATTCGAATCATTAATACATCTTTCTTATGGAAAAGTTCTTAGGGAAAAATCTAACTTGAAAGATTCTATTCTAATGACTATAATTATGTAAATACGTAAATTACAAAAAACTTAAGAAAATTTTAATTATCCACCTTAAATTGTCCGTGGTCCCTTCCGAAACCAAACGGAAAAGATCCTGACTGGCGTTTTATTATTTCAGATTCTCACTGAACTAATGTATTATATTTCTCTACGCCAATAGTACTTTCTAATTCCATACTAACTAAACTACAATTTGACATACGACAACACTACGATCAGTCTAAACATTATTTTGTGTTTATTATATTTTTTCTATAGGCTGTTTACAGGTTTTGTCAGTGCCATAGACTAATATATTTAAAATAAGAGACAGTGCTTTTATTTACACCTGCGCGCGCATCGCTAATGCTGGCTAGCACGGCGCGCGGCAAAACAAAACTAGCGCGCCATTTTCCAAACAAGTTAATATTTAACAATACAAGTCTGTTTTTTTCCTTGCAAGTGTGTTGAAAAACGTCGTACGAAACGCGTGTGCGAAACATAGCACACATGTATCATAATGCATGAACAACATAAACGTAAATAAAACACTTATTAACTAAAACTTAAAAGAGGAAAAAAAATAATTTGTATGATGAAGGACAATGTTCATTTGTGGGAGACTTGTGCCTAAACTAAGCCGTGACTTGTATTTCAGGACACCAGGGACTCCCCTCTACAGGCAAGAATATCATCAAAAACATTAGTATAGACAATGCACGAAAGTTACATTATTATGTTAAAAGGGCAAACTATCTGTTGGAAGAAAAGAAATAAATAAAATAGTAATAATAAAATCTTAAAGTATGAAGTGCAATGGAGTTCAAGGTATATGTGGAATGTGTTGAGGGTGTCATGTGTTATGTGTTGGGGTGTGTGGGGGTGTGTGTGTGTGTGTGTTGTGTAGTGTTGAGAGGATGAGAGCATGTGAGTGGGTTCATGTCCAACTAGACGAATGGTTCCTATCATATTACGTTATTACGACTAGTAGCTCTTCTGTTTTTGTGTAGTTCAATTTTATTAGCCAGTTAGTCACAAAAGTTTATATTTAGATTTATTGTAATTAAAAATACCAATTTCTTTATTTAACTTATTGTAGAGTTCAGGTCCTCGGAAAGTATACAATTTTTGGGCAAAAGCTGTTTTAGATTTGATTGTGCTACATATTGCATACTGCCTCCTCGTTGTTAATTTAGAAAGGTCGAAAGAGGATGTACCTATCTGAATGTTGCCGCAGAATAGTAAAAAGGATGTAAATTTGCCTAACAGTTAACACCTCAGCTTCCTGATTAGAAATGTGCCGTTGCCGGCAATAATGCCCGAAGTGGGAATATTGGTGGCAATATTGCCGGGAGTGGAAATATTTGGGAATATTGCTTAATTATATGTCAAATTAACAACGGAAACTATGTTTCATTATTCATCATCATCATTTCAGCCGAAAGACGTCCACTGCTGGACATAGGCCCCCCCTTTTGGGGGAGGCCTATGTCCAGCAGTGGACGTCTTTCGGTCGTCTTTCGGACCCGCCTGCCAAGCGTGGCGATTATGGCAAACCCCCCCGGGTTTGCCATAATCGCCACGCTTGGCAGGCGGGTTGGCGATCGCAGTATGGTATGGTGGTGGAATGCATAGAGAACGCTGCTGCCCATTCTCCGGTACGACCCTTAGTCGCCTTTTACGACACCCACGGGAAGTATGGGGTGGTGCTATTCTTTAAGTCCGGCACCACACAGACTAAACTATGTTTAATACTTAAAATTAGGATCTACATTGTGTACCTACAATAAAATATTGTTTTGGGTAAAATTGCCAATAATGCCAGCATTTTTGGCAATATTCCCGGTATTTTACCGGCAATATATTGCTTTTTGCATATTGCCTTAGACGTTATTTAGGTTTATGGACGTTAAAGTGACGTGCGCATTCTCCGAGAGATGCCCAGATACTGTTCTCCCAACCCCTTGCCGTGCATGTGCAGCGCGAAAGAGATGGAACACGTTTATTCATACAATTCTGTCCTATCTTTTTGAAGGACACGCGTGTGCTAATTTCAAATATTTTATGATCGATATATACTACACAAATATAACTAAACGATGATTACAATTGCAGCAATAATAAAATATATTGGTATTATTTGACAGGCAACATTGGCAATATTGCCGGCAGTGGCAATATTGCCACCAGGCACATCACTATTCCTGATACAGTGTGTCAGTGGGATAGAGTCGTGGCTTTGAAAGGCCAACTTTTAAAATCAACCTTTGGGCTCTTTGTATTTCCAACATTTTAGTTTTACCGGCACCTCCCAAGTTGTCACACAATACATCAGTATAGTTGGCAAGAGGGTGGAGCGATTAGACGATACGGAGTTTTTGGACGGAATATTGCACTAAGTAACAATCCCCAATGCAATTAACTAAGCGAGAAGTGCAGTAGCTCATTGTCACGGATATTAGGCACAGACGCAGTGGCTCAGTGACACGGATATGCACTTTCATTGGCCGTGGCACGGTGGTTTCAACCACAGAGCCACGAACACGACACGTAGACTACCTATTGCAGAAGCACCGTTCTGCGGGGTAACTGTATAATACGCTATCAGTAGCAATAGCTTTCATTTCGACAGTTCAACAATATTCATTGCGTTATTTACATTGACCAATTTTTCGCACATGCATAGCAATGGATTAGCAATATTCTTCAAAAACAAAAGAGAAAGAAAATGATTTAGATAGTGATTGATAGTGTGTTACGCAAAATTACCAACCAACATTTCTCTAAAGGTTCTTTGAGGCATCGGTTCTAAATTAACATGGCTTAATAATAGTCATAACTGTGACATTGTTACAATTAATTGGTGAAAAACATACGAAATTAAATACGAACATTGATGTGCTATGGTGGGACAAACATTGGCGCCGATTCTGTTGTTCACAAACTAAACTAAATTTAAGTTCATGCATCTTTTTCTCTATTCCATTATGAAAAGGACAGAAGATAAATATTAGTTTAGTCCTGTCAAATTAAGGTACTCCATAGATAACTTTAGACGAGATTTTAAAAAATTCGCCAATTTACTTCAGGCGCTGACTAATTTGATAGGACTAAACTAATATTTATCTTCTGTCCTTTTCTTAATGAAATAGAAAGAAAAAGATGCCTGAACTTAAATTTAGTTTAGTTTGTGAACAACGGAATCGGCGCCATTAAGCCGTGATTCTCTAAAGTGCGGGTAGAATAACAAACTTTGCGGTTAACCAATATGTTTAGTACTAATATATCCTCAACTTTGAGAAACATCAACACAATCACGACAAAATATTGACTTTAGAATCATAGAGTTGCAAATATGTATACCAGGTACCAAAGTCCGTGCGGAAAACTAGTTATACTAGTTTTCAATTAAAATGTTGAAATATGT
Organism: Mesoligia furuncula; assembly: GCA_916614155.1. Lineage (NCBI taxonomy): Eukaryota > Metazoa > Arthropoda > Insecta > Lepidoptera > Noctuidae > Mesoligia > Mesoligia furuncula. Next base: position 9,657,087 of record OU744794.1, read on the forward strand.
ACCTCCCGACTAAACCAACGCAGTGTCTACTTTTGAACGTTTTTTTCAGTTTGTGTAAATGTTTTGACTTTGTCAGTTAGGAGGTATTGGCACTTCGCCGTCGATAACTATTCTACGAGCGAAAGCGACTTTCGGCCTCGGAATCGGTTTCGACCGAAACCGAAACCAGTAATTTTTTACAACATTTTTACGTTTTCTTTGTCCGTTCCTCTGCTTTCTACAGTGTGGAGCTCTTTGCTCACGAAACACGAAATCCACCCCGAAACGATTAAGATAGGTACGTAACTTTAGTTTCTTCAATATTGATTTGAAACTGTCAGTTTTCAAGTTACGAATGGGTCGGTCGCAAAGTTTGTAAGTTACTAATAATAGAAGAACTGTGCTGTCTGCCTAGTCAAGCGGCATTGCATGTAGATGGGAGTCTACGCCCGCATCCGCCTCGTGCCCATAATTATGGTAAACTGTTTTTTTTTTCTTGTAAATTTGTAAGAAATTGTCACGGTCATCTTTAATCACTGCAGCAAAAAAAAACAGAACCAACAATATGGTTCTCTCTCGACAGGTAGACAAAACTATTTTGTAATTTTTTGTAGACCTGTATAAAGAATAGTGGCCCAGGTTTCAAGAGCTTTTCTATTAGCAAATTAGCAACCGCCTCTTTCTGTTTGTCATTTGCCTATGAAAATCGGTTGCGATATCATGGCTAAATAAATAAAATGGCCGGGAAAGCTAGATACATTTAAGTAAGTAATAGATTTATTTTCATTTTTGGGATGTCACTGGCTGTCACTGACACTAAGAGTATGTAATTATCATCAATATTGCAAAAACAGTGGGTTTATTTCAGATATTGAAACCAAACAACCCAATAAGTATTTATATTTCTGAGGTCACGAAGTCTAAACACGCGTCAACGTTAATCTGAAGCAGCGCATTAAGATGGCACTAGTCGACGACGGCTCGAACTCGTTGGTAGACGTCGCTAGTATGCATGATACCTTCTTAAATAAATCATTATTTAGTTATTGACTATTTATTGTTATTTCACTAGCTTCTGCCGCGACTTCGACCGCGTGAAATTTCGGCCTCGGACCCATCACGTCGTATCCCATCGCTCGCCTGTGCTGTAACTTCGTTTTCGCTTAGCGTTCTGTCTGATTTTTTTTATTTTCCTTGACTACTGGGGGTCGTAGCGTGATGTTATTTAGCCTATAACCTTCCTCAAGAATTGGGCTATCAAATGCAAAAAGATTTTTTCAAATCCGACTTAGATTACCCCCTACATATAAACATACAAACAAATTTTACCTCTTTATAATAGGTATTAGTATAGAAGTATAGATGACCTTTGGGCGTATATAAATTATGAAAAAACTGCTGGATGTATTTATTAAAAAAAAAAAACCGCAGAGCTAGGCGGACTCGCGCACCGAGGGCCGTACCATTATGTTTTTAATTTTTCATCTGCGAGGCTCATATTCGTCAGAGAATTTTAACACTGTGCACTGCGGTGTAGAATATTGCAGTTTTATATAAGCGCCATCTCTTGACCGATAGTGGAACTAATGTAACTTTTGTTGATGATTTCTGAAAAAGTGTGCTATTTAGAGACTGTTTTATTTTTCCTGTAATCCTTCCATGTCCTTACAGGGCTAGGTAATGACAAGTAGATATCATTTTTTTATGTTTTTAGTGTCAAACTGTTACTGTTCTGTAAACTCCATACGACGTTAGTATGCAAGAATGACTGACTTGACTAGTGTAACCTCAAAGATCAAATTTGAATGACGTCAAGCCATTAGTAAGTCATTGAAATGCAACTGTTATTTAATTTTAATTAATTAGAATGATTGCCGTGAGTTTGATAAAACTGTCGGCAATCATTCTAATACATACATATCTTACCTTACCGAGATAATATGAGTTACATTGCAATGACATAGGTACTAATGGTTTTACGTTGATTGTGATTGTCCTACCTTATTGAAATAATTGTTTTAGCAATATCGTTCTTTTGCAGTACCTATTGACTGTCGGTTTACTCAGACAGACAGAAAGACCGAGTTACGACTGATTGCAACATAACAGGAATGAGGATGACAATTTCTGTAGTGTGGGCGTGGTGCCCCGAGTCCTATAAGTAACTATTAGGGAAAAATATCGCTATAATTGTATCAATATTACTATTAGAGTACACATTTTACAGGATGTCGTATTATAATAACGTCACGCTGTTTTTAGTATGGCGGGCTCTGGCGGCTTTTATTTTCCTTGATAGGCTTATCGTTCCAACTTTGTCCATAGATGTTGTAAACTGCTTTCCATAAAGATATAATATTAAGATAATTTATTTTTTGTATCTACCTATTTACGTCATGTTTTCAGGGCTATGTTTCATACAACGTCCGTGTTTAATTTGGTTAACATTTTATTATATTTATAATAGTTACTTTAAATTAAACCTGTTTTCATTTATTTCACGAACATTAGCAAACGAAACGCCAAAGTTTTGTAATTTAACACCGGTCGTTACTCGAGTTTCCATTTGCTTGCATTCAGTTGAAGTGCAGCCATTCTTGGTACTAAGCGATAAAGATAATGCAAGCTAAACAACGTTTGCATACTTTCTTCGAACATTGAATAATCGATATTTTGAGTGTTAAGTACTTTTTTATTTCAATGTTTTTGAAGACAGATTTTGAGCGGACCAAGCCAGGTTTCCTGTGTCCAGATCCGTAAGCGGCTATGGGATTTACATTTATGAGCGAATGGTCAGCAATTCCTACCTTCCTGTATGTAAGTTCAGCAAGAGCAACTAACTAACTACAACGCCAATTTGCAATTTCGCGAAAATTGTACGATCACTACCTACTATACTCGTACAATACTACTGTCTCACAGCATAAAGTGAACAAACAATTTATTCGGTCCTCAAATTATGTAATTAAAATTAATACAAATAAAATACAAGGACATTGATTTTATGATAAAATATTTTAACAGATTTATGTAGTTCCCCCGTTTTCTTATCCGATCATAAGAAACAAAGACTACTTAAAACAAATTGATAGTGGCTATCTTTATCGAAAATAACAATTAGCCGTCGATCGATCATGATAAATACCTACAATAGATAAACACACATAAATAATGCATTTTTGCGTTAAGTATACCTACTTCTGCGCACCTACTTGAATTATTGCTGGCCACTTGTGCAACTTCTGTGATATGTGCCCTTATTATAGATGAAATTACCAATTTTTAAGAAACGACGCGAATATTATAAATAATTTATACCGAACAATATTATAAATAATTTATTTGCTCTACCAAACTAAAGTAAACCCTAGTAACGAGTAATCGCAATAATTGGCTAATTTGTAATTTAGCCCTAGTCCCTTTAAAATTTGTGGACTTTCGACAGATGTCTTCAACAGGTGTTCACCAAAAATAATTGTTTAAATATGTGTGACTCAGTTTGTTTCCACCACTTAATAAACAATGTAGGTGGAAAATACCTAATAATAAAATTACCACTTGTCTTAAAAACTAGCTACCGAGTGTTGCGCGCTATTCGCGATTAATTATTACCTACCAGTCAACGTTTCAGCTTGTCCTTATCAATAGACTAAGGTAATTAAACGCTTACTTATCAAATAAATATGTTCACTTATATAAATATGTTTCTACATTTAAATAATGTTCGTCGCAAGTTCACAACTCGCAGTACAATGAATTATTCGCACACCGAAGCAACATACAAGTGTTGTAGGGGCAGTCGCACGTAATATTGTCAGCAAAAAGAATAAACTGTAAACGTGCGCTTAGCTTCAAATTACGGACCTACTCTACGTACCTACTTAATAAACTTTATGTTACTTTATTATTTCTGAATAGCGCATAATCAAATGACATTGGCCTGTCGCTGTCCTCGAGACTAATTTTGTACTACCCTACGTGCTTAACAAGGAAATTACCACTACCTAACTGTATAATAAATTCGTATTAAAGTGTTTCCATATTCATTGACAGACGTAGTATGAATAGCAATATTATCAAAATTGGTCAGAGCAAACTTATTTGTTGGCGAGTGCTGTGATTGTGACAAAGATTCGGAGAAACCGCTTTTCCTATTTGCGGAACCTATTAGTGCTTCTAACATCGTTAGCGAGATGCTAACGGCAACGTCTGTCGTGTATACTTTAAATTGTACTAAATGAAACAGCCGTTACACGGTGGCCACAACGACCAACTCATAAGGCTTACTGTTCCGAAGAAAAGACAGTTCCACTTAGTTATGGACTGGTTCAGGTAAATAATTGAACAAGAAATGTTGGCGGGAACATCGCATCTAGAGCCTTGGTGACACTACTTACTTATTCAAAAGCTGGTTTGAAGTTCATCTTACTTGTACAGGGTTGTGAACTACTGTTCAGGACAAGAAAATCGATAAGTTATGATTATGAATAACCTACATACTGCCTAAACGCAGCAGGTAGGTTCACATCTGGAAAATATTTGCCGAAGCCTTGAAACTGAAACAATATAGACGTGTTTTAATTATAGTTATGTCACTATTTGTAGAAGATTTATAATTATTATCCTTGTTTACTTGTGGATATTATTGTTTCATATTAGGTAATTGAATTACATGCAATTACGTAGTGTTACCTAGGTTCGTGAAAAAAATTGCGGTTATAAAGAGTTTGTATTTGTGAGCAAAATTGTGGGTTATTTGAGAGTTTTGTTATCGCTGTTCAAAACAGGAAAACTCAGTTTGTAAAATAATGGGTATTATTTAACTAAATAAGTACCTAATACAGTGGGAATATTAATTTAATTAACCACTATAATTTTTATTAAACGATAATTTATGACTAACCTAACCACTGGTATTTACAAAATGATTTGTCAGACTGCTTTGTAAATTATGAACATATTCACGTGTTTACATGAAGTGCAGAGAAAAGTGAAGAAGCTTATGACATTGACAAAAATATTGCCATCAGCAAATGTCACAATTGATAATGGACCAAAAAACCAAAAGGTATTTATATAATTTCATGAAGGTTGTTAGGGATACTAATAGCGCTCGTATATAGCTGCTTATTTACCTATGTATATAAAAATGACCCGATATTATCTACGACACAATCGTGCATTTTAACATCAGATAACGACTTTTATTTGACGTGTTTGTTTACAATCGCAATAATGACCTTTTTGACTGTTCCCGATAGCGTTGACTTCACGTTCTTTGTTGTTCAATAAGATACCTATTCGTACCTATACAGAAAAACTGCTTAATGACTACTTATTCAAAATCCAAAATAATACCTTTTTTTATCGAAAACTTTACTTTTCAAGTGAGTGTGTTTGGTTTCGGCTTTCGGCCCAAACAGGTTTTGGTTTCGGCAAACAAGTTGACCCCACATAGTGATTCATAATAGGAAATGAAGAACGATGCTCCATCACAGGGTGAATGATTATTTCATTGCTCAAGGTTTAACACAAGGTAAAGAATCGATCTATTGCCTAGAACTCCAGTTTCGCATTTTCGTGTGAAACTAAATTTTACTAGAAATCACGTACTGACGCGATTAAGCAGGCATTGATTTAGCAGAATCATTATGGATCAAGCTCACAGTATTTAGAAATCCGACTCAAGGATTTAAAGATACAACCGTGTAATGAATTAAACCAATAAGTAGAAGAGAAATTTCGATTCCTTAGTTCCAATCTTCCAATCGAACAAATAATTAATTAACTAAAGTGTATATCTATGTGACCTCGTCGACCCACTTGAAGTACGTAAGCCCTGCAAGGAAAGGTTACCGCTTAGCAGCCTATGGGTTAGATTCAAACAACTCGTGCAAAGTGTACATAGGGCAGTTATTTTTTTTTTAATAATTAAATAATAACTTGGATAACATCTGTTCCTAATAAATTGATGACACGTTCGCTTCTATAACTTTTAGACAAGACATTGATTGATGATGATGAGCTGAATATCGTAATTACATTCAGACTAGAACTGGCTGCCTAACTGAAAGTATGCCCCTCATTTATGTTCTGAACTCCTGATGGTAATTCAGGGGCGCTCAGATCACCTCTATATCTATATATTCTGGAATTACCGGACACAAATCGCCGAAAATCGCGAAACATGTGCAGCGAACGCCTCAATATGGCTGCGACGTGTAGTAGGCGAACGCGGTAAAGAGAAACCATACTCAGTACGATACGAGCGCTTCGTGTGAAAGAGTTATTGGTTACACGACGATGACTTTCTCACAGGAAATTTTCAGCACGACGTTTTCTCGAAACCACAAAAAACTTTTCCGAACTATTTTGGGGTCGGCTTCCAGTCTAACCGGATGCAGCTGAATACCAGTATTTTACATGGAGCGACTGCCTGCCTGACCACCACAACCCAGTTATTGGCTAACACGACACCCGGTGGTGAGACTGGTTGTCACACTTTTGGGCGTCTGACTACCCGAAAAGACTGTCAAAGGTAGCCGGGGTCAACGGCTTAACGTGCTGTCCGAAGCACGGAGGGGTCTCGATATGTAATAGATGGTCTTCCATCCGGCGGTTAGCGTAGCCTAACCTTCGAAGGACTCTTGTGCCTGTTATAATTTAACCACAAGCCCCTCCGAACCAAGAAACAACAGAAACGAATTTTCCAAATAAATAGGAAAACCCTAAAACGCACTGTCTGTCAATGCTGGACTGGCTGTCCACTCCAGCTTAGATCTGCCTTACACCCTTAGATCAAACAGATTGAATGTCTATTGAGAAGCGAGTAACGCTTTCCTTCTAAAACGAATATCGACCGATATTCTTAGGCCTATTAAGACATTCGTATGACAACCGGACTCGACAAGGAGTTAAGGGGCTTACATGACCTAATGCGCGGTCACTGTGTCGGACTGCATAGAAAAGAAAGAGAAGCGCGATGACACAACGCTGGTAATTTATTGCAAAATATGAAGCAATTATTTAATTACAAAAAATCTATTGTTTGGACAAAAAAATTAAAACACTAGTGTTTTAGTATGTTTAGAATGATTGTATGTATATTAGTATGGTTTTAATTGTAAAAAGAAAGTTTTTAGAGGTATCTTCATGATTTTTTTCTATCGTATCAAATTAGTTGTATTATGTTTTCAACACACTAGGTATCTACCTAGCATATATCCTGAAGAATATCATATATTTTCTGATTTTGCTTACTGTAATCGATTATATATGTACTTTTATTGTTTCTAAAACTTGCGTTTTTTGCGTTTAGGTCCTCATAGCCAAGAAGAACCCTCGAAGGGAAAAAAAACCGGGCAAGAGCGAGTCGGACTCGCTCACCGAGGGTTCCGTAACATCCGGGTTTATGCATAAGGTTTATGTTTACGAAATTAAATGTTTTTTTTATATTTGAGTTGGTTGAATAAAAGGTAAATTGCGGTTTACAATTTATGACGTATTAAAAAAAAACTACTAACTAGATCTCGTTCAAACCAATTTTCGGTGGAAGTTTACATGGTATTGTACATCATATATTTTTTTTTAGTTTTATCATTCTCTTATTTTAGAAGTTACAGGGGGGGGGACACACATTTTAAAAATTTTTTTAGTTTCAGTTCTAAGTATGGGGAACCTCAAAATTTATTGTTTTTTTCTATTTTTTTGTGAAAATCTTAATGCGGTTCACAGAATACATCTACTTACCAAGTTTCAACAGTATAGGTCTTATAGTTTCGGAGAAAAGTGGCTGTGACATACGGACGGACAGACAGACGGACAGACAGACAGACAGACATGACGAATCTATAAGGGTTCCGTTTTTTGCCATTTGGCAACGGAACCCTAAAAAACCGGGCAAGAGCGAGTCGGACTCGCGCACCGAGGGTTCCATAACATCCTCAATATCATTTTTGAAGACCTATCCATAATACCCCACTCGTATGGGTATCATGAAAAAAAAAATTTGAGTTTCAGTTCTAAGTATGGGGAACCCCAAAATTTATTGTTTTTTTTTATTTTTGTGTGAAAATCTTAATGCGGTTCACAGAATACATCCACTTACCAAGTTTCAACAGTATAGTTCTTATAGTTTCGGAAATAAGTGGCTGTGACATACGGACGGACAGACAGACAGACGGACGGACAGACAGACAGACGGACGGACAGACAGACAGACGGACGGACAGACAGACAGACAGACATGACGAATCTATAAGGGTTCCGTTTTTTGCCATTTGGCAACGGAACCCTAAAAATGGGCACTCATCCTTGCCAATGGGCTTCTATTTATCAATGAGCCATTGAATGCTACTAAATAGTTAAATACTATTTAGCAGTACCTAAATGCCTTATATTATGATGAGTGTGAACACAAAAATAAAGTTATGGTTTATTCTTTTATCACGGAAAACGTACCTATATAATTATCTGCCACGGTATTATATTGACTATCACATAAATGGCATCCGTGTTTGATAATTATCCGCGATCAATTATAATAATATCTACTTATTTTAAATACACTGATGGCCTCATATTGAGGATGTTCCACAAATTATGAGGATTAAACTATTCAGTAGATTTTATTAAATGTTTTGCATTCATATTTCATTCAGGAGGTTTTTTTGTCAATTGTTTTAGATGATATCTATTAAATTTGATGTTCATTGTTAACAAAACAGCATTTTACTGAAACCATTTAAACTTTTTTATATAATATAATAATAATAATATAATATATATAATATATTCGACAACTATCACACAACGCCGTCTAGTCCCAAGCTAAGCAGAGCTTGTGTTATGGGTACTAGACAACTGATAAACATACTTATATATTTCTAAATACATACATATTATAGATAAATTACACCCAGACACAGAACAAATGATCATGCTCATCACACAAACATTTGTCCTGGGTGGGAATCGAACCCACGACCTCCGGCATAGCAGTCAGGGCCACTAACCACTAGACCAACGGGCCAGTCTATAAAAATTAATAACATGAATAATTTAATGATGAGACACGTCATTACTTCACTTATCAAGAAAATGGGATCTTTTTATTAATGGTATAATTTGGAAAATGTCTATAACACTTTGCCTTCAAGGCTATGACATATTCTAGAATCTTATTTCAGAATGACTACAACGGCTACAGCTTACATTAAGTCATCACCTTTGATTGAAGACCAGTGTGTTTTTCACATGTTTTAGAATTTTCTTAAACTAACTCTGCTCACTGATTTGCTCGTGAGGATAAGTATTACCAAAAAATATCAAAAGAATTTTCCTACGATTTAATTTTTAAAAATATATTAATTGGCTTGTGGTTCTCAAAATGTTGACTAATCCTAAAACGCACTAATCAACAGGCTGAGATATTGTCCCGTGTTATAATATGTAAGGATATAGCACAATTGACTTCATTCAAATCAGAGCCAAGACTGAGGAGAAATGGAAGGTACTGTCCCGAGCTGTACAATAGCTGACATAAGCCCCGCCCATTTATCCCCACCAACGTATAAATGCTGGACGAAATCACTAGTTTTAATGAGTGTTAGTTTACTAGACACTAGTTTTAAAATGTATAGCATAACCACAACCAGCCTACAATGTTCCCACTGCTGAGACACGGGCCTCCTCTCTGTGAGAAGTAATGGGTCGTAATACACCATGCGAGATGGTGGACGTCACATATCTTCGAATTTAGGATAATTCCATGCATGAAGGTGTTTTCCTTCCATGTTTTGAGAGCAGTGGTAATGAAATCATTTATACAAAGTCGAGTGCCTGTCTGGGTTGGAATCTACAACCTACACCTCCTAAGTCGCAGTAACTACAACTGCTACAATTGCTCTCTCTCTGTTTAAAATGCAATCTCACTCAACTGAAATTACCTCGTCCTTACAACATGTTACAGTTCATTTTAAGCCTATTGCACGTTACATATACATAGACTCAAATCAAAATGCAAGGAGGTCATCATCTGCCCAGCCTTTTCCCAACTATGTTAGGGTCGGCTTCCAGTCTAACCATATGCAGCTGAATACCAGTATTTCAGCAAGGAGGTACCATGGAAAAAAAAAGTGAAGTCAAAATATAAAAAAGAATTGTGAAAAAGGAGTCATAAGTAAAACTAAAATCAAGCTTACACGAGTCTTCACTTCCACACTATCTATATCTATGTACAGCCAACTGTAAATATGTAAAGCAACGGTAAAAAAAAAGAAATTGTATGTACAGAGAGGTGGTCGGGTATCAGAAACTTCGCTCAGTGGATTCACCGGACATTGACCAAGTTCCACAAGTTTACCATTCCATCCTCTATTGATACTTGTTGTTTTGAATATCCAATTCACTTCTAGTGGCCAAACAATCGCATTGTTATAAAAGAATGTTATGTAAACAACGCCGGCTACCACTGACCAACTCTCAAAACATGAGCCACAGCAAGATTTTTCCTCGCTACATACTTATTACCTTTACTAACAAGTGAATTGTTAACAGCCCCTCGAGGAAACCAGTAAACTTTTAAATCCAATTTAATTAATTTTGTACGTAATTATAATGTAATTTACACAGTTTCGTATCGCTAACTACAATACTGTGTAATTGCAAACAGTGGGAATTTTAGCTTAATTCCAAATTAAACAATAATAATTCCGCCTCGATTGTATTGTTGGGTGTAGAAATCCCACTAATGTTTTATACATGACGTTTTCATGTAGGTGAATTTGCTTGGTATTCATCAAATTTGCATTATTTCAAAATGGTCGGCTGCGGGAAAGTAGCTCAATGATAACCAGGGAGCTATGTCAAAGGACAAATACGGAACCTTAATAGGTAGGTGTAACAATGATAAAAAAGATAACACAATCTCAGACTTCCTTGTGAAGATAAAGCCTGAAATTGTGTATTTTAAAATAGACGACATAAAGTTATTGAAACGAGGGCAATCGATACAATATGACGATATGTAGGCTAGATAGTGAAATGAATAGATATTTTTTATGTTGGCGGGTGGTGACCGTGTCATTAGGGGTGGGGTGTCCTTGAAACTTGTCAGGGTCCACACGAATACCAGTCGATGTGTTACATTACCCCATATTGACGGACGAGGGGGAAATGCGCTGCGGAAAGCGTAATTACGATGCATTCATTACACTTATTAGTTTTGTTTGCTATTTTGTGGACTTTATAAACATGCAAGTGCCTTTTGTTATGTGAAAATTAATTATAGTCGTATTTCTTAGCTTTTTATGTTTGCCCAGTGTCATTATTACCAACTAGTTTTCGCCAACGGTTTCACTCGCATCCTCGGGGAATTATACTCCATTTGCCTTGATAAGAAGTATCCTATGAATACTTGTGTGCACAGTTCCAAGCAAATCCGTTCAACTTTGCGATTGAGTAACAAACAAATACAAGTAAAGATAATTGCGCCTAAAATCCACATAAGTACCTATGCTGCGTTCGCGACTTAGTTTCCAAACATGTAAACAAATACGGCACCCTAATTGCGTAACACAATATCAATCGGAATCTGATCATTTTGAAGCAAATTGCTAATCCATTGCTTCATATGTTCGAAAAATGTGTCTGCTCAACACTAAATAACGCAATGAAAGTTGTTGAACTGTCAAAATGAAACCGATTCCGATTGATAATGTATTACGCAATTGCCCGCCGGGTTTTTTTTTCGAAAAACAACAACAGTTCGCGATACAACTTCAAAAAGAATTATGAAATGTCAATACAAGTACAATGCGTTTCAAATAAGAATAGGATCGACTTAGCGCCATGTTGTGACGTCATAGCTGTCAAATCGAATAAATTGGGTAGGGTGAACAAAACAAGATATTTTTTTAATAACATTAATTATTTACGAAAACATTTTTTTTTTCAATTCCGCTCATGTCTGCATCACTGTTTGAGTGGTCATCGTCAACAAATAACAACAATAACAAATTTAACAGGAAACAACCACGTAACATACAGAATTAACGAAAGAAACAGTAACACTCCACAAGCACTCAGTCTTACGAAGAAGCACACCAACAACCACAGAGCATGTAACACCCAACAACGACAAAATGGCGGCTGGCATCTTCTTTACTTCCTGGTGAATTGTTGTCAATAATGAAAATAAGAAAGAAAGTAGCATAATTTAAAAAAAAAAACTAATTACGACTAATTTTTTTATGTTTTTTCACTTTGACTTATCTAAGACTCGGTTAAACAAAAAAAAAAGTTATTGATACGCAAATAAGTTTTCATTGCAAACCGTACTTTTCAATCAACATTTGACAGATAGAGGTCATTGACGTTCCTATTCTTATTTGAATCGCATTGTAAGTATAGTCATTCCGAGAATTGATACTCGTTTATGTGATAATAACATAAATTATTGAAAACAAGTATTTGAATAGACTTTATGTGCACAGGAGACGTCAATAAATATAAGACAGAGGCTATGGTAAGGTGGTAGTAAGATATCGTTTTGATGTTGATTGAATTTGAGAAAAAAGAACTCTTGCTTCTTTCTGTCTGGGCTGCGGAAGGTTTTCTTTATTTCAGAGATCAACACTGAGTGTTGCACAACAACTAAAATTGTGACTGCAGTTTATGTCTGCACAAGTTATGACATGAAAATGATGAACAAAACATTTTTACAAAAAAAAAACAACCGACTTCCAAAAAAAACACTACAAATTGAAAAATAACTTTAATTTCGGAAGACGGTGTCTTTGGTTCCGCGTTTTCGTTTATTGACACCGACTTCCGAAATTAAAGTTATTTTTCAATTTGTAGTGTTTTTTTTGGAAGTCGGTTGTTTTTTTTTTGTAAAATTGTTTTTATTTTTCACTTTTTAGTGGGTCAGTTTGTAATTTATCTAATAGCACAATAGCCTAATGCCAACTGTTCATCACCTTTTACAAAATATTGCTTTTCCCGATGCTGGGACGTTAATTGTTGAGGAGTTCTCCCGGTAAGAACCAGGAGATCCTCAACAATCACTCGCAATACGCATTGTGACGAGCATAAATTGCTTAGCAACCATATTAAAGTAATCGAATCGCAACCCGTGAAATATTTGTCAGTGAGTAGTTCCGATGGCCATCTGTGATCTTCATCATCAGCTCCACTTTACCAAGTGATGATTTCCGAGAGCAAATGCTCAAGTTACTTTAAGAAATATCCAAATCGCTGTAGCTTTGCCTATAAAATTTGAGGGTTTCCCTCGATTTCCATGGAACCCTCTCATCAGATTCTAACTTGATGCTAATGGGACCACCTCGAGAGTATACCCTTTCAAATAAAAAAGAACTTTTGGAATCGGTCCAGCCGTCTTCGAGTAATCGGTGAACATACACAAGGTAGCTACTGTAAACTGTTGAGGAGTTCCCTTAACTGTCCTTCGTCTTCATCATCAGACCCCTAATGACAGTCGCAACCCATCTAGGTGTAAAATTCATATCAATACAAATTAATCAAGCCCAAACACAAGGTAACTGCTGTAAATCGTTGAGGAGTCCCCTCGACTGTCTTTCGGCTCCATCATCAGATCGACTCCAGGCCTTCATTAAATTGTAGTGCTTTAAAATACTTAATGAAAAAGTTAACAAACGCACTAGTCGCTCCTACGATTTTCGAATGTTCCCCTCGATTTCACTGGGATGCCATCATCAGATCCTGGTTTCCTTATCATGGGACCACCCTTGGCATATATCCTTTCCAACAAAAAAAGAATAATCAAAATCGGTTCATAAACGACGAAGTTATCCGCGAACACACATAAAAAAAAAAAAAAAAAAAAAAACATATATACGGTCGAATTGAGAAACCTCCTCCTTTTTTGAAGTCGGTTAAAAAGGGATTAGAATTTCAATAATTTTTTATCATATTATTTTGAATTAAAAGAATTTCCGAGGAATTTCTTGCCCGTTCTTTTCCATGGGTACCTACTACGCTTTGGAATGGGCTTTGGCTTCATCTTCCTGACTGACCGTCCCCTTGACAATTAAAAAGTGCCTGTAATTGTTTTATTTCAAACTAGCTGACGCGGCGAACGTCGTACCGCCCCGCCAGCCGCTTTGCCCCCGATTTTTGAATCTCTGATATCTTCTAAGATATTAATTTTAATGTTGTAAAGGGCAATTTTGATCTACATGAAATGCTCAAAATATCTTATGTATTTAATTGGATAAGGAATAACACTGTATTGTTTAAAATAACTTGGTAAATAACCCATAATTTTTTTGTAATATATAAAAGATAAAAATGGTTACTGTGGGTTATCCTTCATATGAGATAAACATATACCATCACGGACTTTTTTATCGATCTTTTTAAGTTAAACAATTCCGCAGTACATTCATTTGATCTATCTCGTAAGGTTTAGCCAACGTTTGCAATGTAAGCTCACAAAAATTTGTTTGTTACGACATCACATTACAAATCTTTGAATTTCTCGGCATTTCTCTCCTATAATATGCATGTATTATACATATAAACCTTCCTCGAATCACTCTATCTATTGCTGAAAACTGCATTAAAATCCATTGCGTAGTTTAAAAGATCTAAGCTTACAGACAGCGGGAGCGACTTTGTTTTATACTAAAAAATAAATGCTTTGAATCTGATTTTGAATATAACAGAGTCATGATTGCCGATATTGAAAAGAGACAGCTGCTGCTGCTGCTGTTAGTCCTTGCGCTTTACTAACACATATCGATATCAACAATATTAATATGTTAGCCAAGCGCCTTGATAGATATATTCAGTTTTAAGACTTCTACGTCTTATCATAATCTGTAATTATAAAACTTGCGTAGCGGCTTTGAAAATATACCCTAAATTATTCTGTATAGAGTACAATATTTAAGACACAATGTTTTTTTTAAATATTGTTGATAACAGTACCTATTGACATTCTGCATGATTGTTCGATCCGCCTTATCACAAATAGTATCTATATTACCTTGGAATAGTGATGGAATAAATATAATTAAGCTAGAAATTTAAGTAATGTACATTTAAAGAAACATGTTTTTATTTTAATTTATAATTCTGTCATATCAGAATTATTTGCGCTTCTGAAACAAAATAAATGTTGACACGTTCGTCGAACTGTTGTTCTTTTAGTATGACCGACCGATGTCTATTACTTACAATAATTAAATAAATTCACAAGTTCTACTTCTTGTTTTAATATATTTTTTCCATGTTTAAAATTAGACAAATAACGTTCCTATTGGAATTCTACAAGGATGCATAATAAACGCTTATTTCCTTACCTTGTCCCAATTATTTCTTAGTCACCGACTGTGTCATCAAGCCGCCTGTAAATCTATTGGCTATACAGGCCTCATAATTGATAACGTAATGTCTGTCCAGAAATAACAAGAGGCTAATAATATCTTGTCAGTCTAGAAATACAAAATATTTGCCAAAAAAGTAATTTTGGTTTAAAATTATGATGAGTAAGCTCTTAATTTAGCGAGCGTTAAATTAACGTTTAACGATATTATCAAGTCACTTGAATTTAAAGAGGTAGGAAAAAATACCAATGAACATAAGCAGAAGGATAATTTAGGGAAGCTTCGGTAACTATATGGAGAGACTACTATTTATTGCAGTAAGTATCTTTTAAAGAAAATATGTGTATTTAGAAATTAAACTGGCGTCCCTTGACCGGTTGATTCGCTAGATAAAGTAAAAATAGCCGAGTCGCTGAAATAAGCACACTATCTACAGGAATAATCTTAAAGATATTAGTTTATTTAAAACACAGTATTTACAAAGTGGGGAAAACCCAAACTTGAAACACTGACCAATCAATTACCTTTGAAAGCCGAAACCGAAATCGATTTTTGGTATCTGTCTTTGTTTTGGCCGAAACCGATTATTTAATTTCAATTATATATTATATGCGTAGATTGATGCTCGTACTAGTGTTTCACGCTGTCATCACTCAGGCTGTAAAAATACCTACATTGCGAAATTTTAGTGTATGGAGTGGTCGATCTCGATTCCTTCCCATTGATTATAGATCTTAGGTGCTAGTGTCAATTCTGTATTACAAAAGGCTATCAGTATTGTCGTTGGATTTAGTGAATTCGCAAGCCATAGTTTTAATTAATATACTGATATTTTTTTGTGGCAAGATAGTGACGCACCGGTCGTGGCAGACCACGCCAGGTAGGAGATGGCGGGACGAGCTGGATAGGTTTCGTCAAAATTGAAAGGAGGTCGCGCAGGCTTGCGAAAGATGGAAGGAGTGGAGGGAGGCCTTTGCCCAGGAGTGGAAAAGGGTAGGCTGGTAAAAAAAAATTGCCGAAAAAACTGTTTAAGTGACAACACTCGTCATTACATCATTGTTACGAGTCTGGATCTCTTAAGGATACAGACAACTCTGCCTAGCAGAGTAGAACGTGTGTTTTCGTGTATAGCTCCATACTATAATAAATACTTGTATATAAAGGAATAAAGCTGCTTATCAAACCCTTCTGAAAGTCAGAAGGTAAGAAAGAATTCTCCTTCGCAGCTCGGCCAGCGTGTTCTTTTGTACCTCTAGACCTAATAAATACTTGTATATAAAGGAATAAAGCTACGTATCAAACCCTTCTGAAAGTCAGAAGGTAAGAAAGAAGTCTCCTTCGCAGCTCGGCCAGCGTGTTCTTTTGTACCTCTAGGCCTAATAAATACTTGTAAATAAAGGAATAAAGCTACTTATCAAACCCTTCTGAAAGTCAGAAGGTAAGAAAGAAGTCTCCTTCGCAGCTCGGCCACTGTGTTCTTTTGTACCTCTAGACCTAATAAATACTTGTATATAAAGCTACTTATCAAACCCTTCTAAAAGTCAGAAGGTAAGAAAGAAATCTCCTTTGCAGCTCGGCCAGCGTGTTCTTTTGTACCTCTAGACCTAATGAGGAATAAAGCAAGTCCGCCTCATAGTAAAACAAGCACGTAGCACTACACTCTATAACCATTGCATAGTTTATACAAATACATAACTTACCTGGCTGGACATCATGAAGTAAGGTAAGAAACAGGTCTGATTTGTTGAGTGAAGCATTTTTGTGCAGTTCCACAATACACACTACTTACATAGTTTTGGGCCTACCCGCACACGTGAGGCCCTTTGTTCACGGAACAGTTTCTTTACGGTACGACGTATAAACCGTGCCGTAGAAAAAACGTTTCTGTCGACAAATTTCGATAGTGATGCGTACAACACAACACTGACGCCCGTGAGTACTCACAGCGAATAAACTGCAGTTTTTCACGGCAAGAAAAACGTGTGTGTACAAAGGGCCTAAAGCTGCCTTTCCACCAGAGATAAGCGAGGACGCGTAGCGAGGGATGTGTGTAAAACCAGCCAATAATATCGCTTCATTATTAAAACTAGAACTATTAATTGGTTAGTTTTACACACATCCCTCGCTACGCATCCTCGCTCATCTCTGGTGGGAAGGCAGCCTAAGGGTTAGGAATTTCCTGTTTCCAGACCAAGCTCAATTGAGGCCGTCAGCGCAAAAGTGGCTTAACCCACAATTTTTCATATTCGTACTTATCTATTGCAATTTATTTAAAATATAATAAATTTTCGTGCAAAACCGGCTTGAGCCACTTTTGCGCTGACGGCCTCAATTACGGGCGGAAAAAATATTATTTGCAACATTTTATATGAACTTATATGTCCCTGGGCCATAAGTTAGCCTTGACCCGGAAAGGCATGCATAAAGTTTAAAACGAGTAAAGCCACACAACCCACCTCTCTGGACCTCATAAGGAAGCGAACAAGTCGGCCTCGCAGCACAGCAAGTGTGTTCTTGTCCAGCTCCACAGAAGTCCCTGACAGTGACTGCACCAACACTTGCCAACGCGTCAGTGACGTTTCAAGAAGGCGGATGTCCTTTTTGTCAACCCTGAAACATAATATTGATTTTCAATGTAGGATAGTCCTTTGAACTGCCTTATTGGGCTAGTGGTTGCAATCGCTACTGCAGAGCATGAGGTCCGTCCTGGGTTTGTTTCCCTTATTGGGCAAAGTGATATTGGGTTTTTTCCATCAGAAATTTCTCAGTGGCCGGTTGATGGCACTAGGCTTGCCTTGCCGAAATGTGGGTGTACTATAAGCACACCTCTGCCTAACCTTTCGGAGAATATAGGCGTGGTATTATGTTATGTTGGGTATAAGGCACTCGAACACTTAAGATTGGTCGTTCTTGGTACGTAAAATACGCGCTAGGACGTGGAAATGCGGACAGCAGCCTGTTACACAAAACAATAGATTGGTCTCAGAAGTCTACCTGTCTCTACAATACTATACACTGACTGACAGACACCGTGTAGGAGACAACGGCACCAAAATTTTTATAATATTTGAGAGTTCTGTTACATGCCTGTTAACCAGACAACTGCTCATACGGTATAAGTCGTACATAAATAATTTATTTATTTCATAACAAAGTACATTGTGTTGCTGTACTAATTTGCAATAGGACTGGACTAAATACCAAGTTTAAAAAAAAATTATGTTATTTGTGGCGTGTTAATATACAAGTAAAATAAGTACCTGTCAGCTAGCTGCATTTCAATATCTGTGCCATCTTCTTTGTAGTCTGGCAACTCATTGTCGTTCATTGTCTCTTCAGCATCAGAGAATGTCATCACTTCCGATGAGGCTGGAATAATGCAGCAGAATATTAGAAACAGACGAAACTGGCGAAATGTGGGGGCGTTTAGAGGCGGGATGGTATGTTAATGTTACAAATGATCATAGAGATTTATCAGTTTGTTTTTAAGAATTTTTTAGCTATACGCAGCTATTGTAATGGCATCATCATCTGTCTAGCCTTTTCACCAACTATGTTGGAATGAGTTACAGTCAGTTTTGATACTTTACTTGTGGCTATTACAAATAAATATTTTCCCACATAAATCTTTGAAAAACTAAATTTCAATGATTAAATGTCTTACTTTTTGGCAATGGCTGTACAGTCTGGTTTGGCAATAGATGATACTGTTTCAGGAGCTGCCAATGTGCCAACAAAGTCTTAGCATTCCGTGAAGGATAGAAAACATGTGGATTCTGGTCCAACAACTCTTGAAACTTTTCCAGTGGTGGGAGAGATGACTGTAAACAAGATAAAATATATAGATATTATTATCCTGAATCCAAAGTTAATAAAAATCACATAAATGATGCTATTTTCACACTAAACTGGTTTTATTGTGTGTACTAGCAGCGCCCCGCGGTTTCACCCGTATAAGTTTCGGTCCCGAGGGAATTTCGGGATAAAAACTATCCTATGTCCTTTCCCGGGACTCAAACCATAAAAAAACTGGCCAAGTGCTAGTCGGACTCTCACACGAAGGGTTCCGTACCACAAGGCAAAAACGCCGAAAAAAACATGTTTGTTGTATGGGAGCCCCCTTAAATATTTATTTTATTTTAATTTTATTATTTATTATTAAAGTTAAAATACAACTGAGTATTTTGTGAATATTTCAAGTGCCTACCTGTTGCCATTTTTGATATCGAGCAAAAAGGGCAAAAAAATCGCGTTTGTTGTATGGGAGCCCCCTTAAATATTTATTTTATTTTGTTTTTAGTATTTGTTGTTATAGCGGCAATAGAAATACATACTTTATGAAAATTTCAACAGTCTAGCTATCGCGGTTCTTGAGATACAGCCTGGTGACAGACAGACGGACAGACGGACAGACGGACAGACGGCCAGACGGACAGACAGCGAAGTCTTAGTAATAGGGTTCCGTTTTTACCCTTTGGGTACGGAACCCTAAAAACAACAAATAAGAAAGCCAACTCGAGCCCCGAGCGAGCGATAATAGCCTAAACACGTAGGGCTGTCACTTATAGTTTATTCAATCGTCAAAAATGCATAGTCAATCTATACAAAACAATTTTCCCCTGTAAGGTAAGTATCAGGGATCTTTTTTTTTTCTATATAGACGAGCTGACTACATTTTTTTTATTACCTACGTTATGTTATCTGTTTAGTTACTTATTTGAAAAATTACGATCGAAATATGATTAATTAAAACGTGGTTTTACTGAATCATGTATTTATTCAAATAAAATAAAATGATTATGAAATTGTATTTTTTTCACTATACATGGTGAATTTTCCAAGTGGGCGTGGATGGCCAAATCCGAAACTATGAGGAATAGCGAAAAGTACCCAAAGGAGTCGCGGGCTCGATTTTGATGAAATCTAAAACTGCATCATTGGATTTTTGAAAAATCAATATTTCTAGCCAGAAATCGAACCCGTTGATTTTGATTAAAAAAAAACACTGTATTATTACACCACTTAGGCCGTAGTTTCGGTTTCGGCCAAATATTGTCACGACCGAAACTGGCGAATGGCGTTTATGAACTGTCGGATTCGATAGAATATAAACGACTGACAGAAAGACAGTTTTATTTGAATCAGCGAGTAGGGATTTATTCGCTTACTGGAAGATTGATACTAGCTAACAGCAGATGCATCTTATTGACCGCGAGCTGTAGCAAAATTACACGTTTCAGCGATTACTTTGACGGCGCATTGCGCCTGATCTGTCTGATTAAGAATGGTTTAAAAATTGCATTTTTTAACAATGCTGATTTGTTCTTAACAATGCTGATTTGTGTGGCGGATAGATGAAGCATAGTTGCTAGATATATCATAGATGCTAGATACATTGAGTTTCCAGAAAGTCATTAAATCGCTGATTGCTAATGCTAAAATTATGCATAGTAAAGAGTTGAATTGAGTATATAAAAAATTACTGAATTGCTAATCGCAAAAGCCAACAACAAGGCTGCTAAGGCTCTTATTTAAATTAGGGGTAAATTTTTAATCATCATTTTGAAATTCTGTCAGTTTTTCAAAAGTACTTTTTGGATAACATCAATCTGATATCAGAGAATCAGCCCTCAATCAAATTATTTGTAACAAATCAATCTTGGAGGAGGCTGGCAAAGAGATTAAAACAGGTTGTTTTTAAAACACATGTTTAAAAGAGTTTGAATTTAAACTGTTTTTATCTCACGTTGAAAAACAGATTAAAACAAGTTTTAGGCATTGTAGAAAACAATAAGAAAAAACTGGCCAAGTGCGAGTCGGACTCGCACACGAAGGGTTCCGTACCACAAGCCAAAACGCCGAAAAAACATGTTTTTTGTATGGGAGCCCCCTTAAATATTTATTTTATTTTAATTTTATTATTTATTATTAATGTTAAAATACAACTGAATATTTCAAGTGCCTACCTGTTGCCATTTTTGATATCGAGCAAAATGGGCAAAAAAATCGCGTTTGTTGTATGGGAGCCCCCCTTAAATATTTATTTTATTTTGTTTTTAGTATTTGTTGTTATAGCGGCAACAGAAATACATAATTTGTGAAAATTTCAACTGTCTAGCTATCGCGGTTCTTGAGATACAGCCTGGTGACAGACAGACAGACAGACGGACAGACGAACAGACAGCGAAGTCTTAGTAATAGGGTCCCGTTTTTACCCTTTGGGTACGGAACCCTAAAAACGAGCTTTAAAACTACTTTTCATGGTGGATATAAAATGAAAATAAATTTATATTTAGGAGTCTAAATAGCTTGACATAAAACCAGTTGTCAGTCTATGCTATTGCTGTTATATTTTTGAACTTTTATGTCCCGCTAGGAAAGTCCCTATGTCGCCCATTTTAAAAACTGGCCAAGTGCGAGTCAGACTCGCACACGAAGGGTTCCGTACCACAAGGCAAAAACGCCGAAAAAAACATGTTTGTTGTATGGTAGCCACCCTTAAATATTTATTTTATTTTAATTTTATGATTTATTATTAAAGTTAAAATACAATTGAGTATTTTGTGAATATTTCAAGTGCCTACCTGTTGCCATTTTTGATATCGAGCAAAAAGAGCAAAAAAATCGCGTTTGTTGTATCCCCCCTTAAATATTTTTTTTTTTTGTTTTTTGTATTTGTTGTTATAGCGGCAACAGAAATACATCATCTGCGAAAATTTCAACTGTCTTGCTATCGCGGTTCTTGAGATACAGCCTGGGGACAGACAGACAGACAGACGGACAGACGGACAGACAGCGAAGTCTTAGTAATAGGGTCCCGTTTTTACCCTTTGGGTACGGAACCCTAAAAACAACATTAGTTAGAACATACAGGGTGAATGCAAAGCGATCAATATTGATTAGAGATACGCAACATAAAATAAATGTTTATCTATTAATTTGATTGTTTTTTGTAAATATTTAATTTACTATGGCGAATTTGAAAAGATCTAGTCTAGAAATCAAACATTATAGGTTAAATTAATTTGAAATAATGTCCTAAACTAAAAAGAACAAAAAAAACACTTGTTTAAAACAATTCGAACTGTTTTTTTTTAATAGAATTAAAAGAAAACTGTATTTTTTCCAATCCTGGTTGTGGATGGCAATGAAATAATAACTTACAGGAACCATTGGTACTGTGGCAAGTAATTCTTCTTCAGCATTAGAGTACAGTGCTTGTTGCTGCACCAATGCTACTAAGTCTGGATGCAAATTACGCATAGCTGCAATAGCCACTCGTGATATTTCCGCATTGTACAACAAGGCATACCAACGAGACTGCAGCTCACTGACTGTAAAGCGGCAGGAGAACTTCACTCCTCGGTGGACTATGCGCAAGTCATTGGTCTGAAAATATATGAAATTACTTATTAGCATCTATTTACGGACAAAACTGAAACAACTCATTTTGTAGATTTTTAAAGAGTATATGATATAAAAAGAGTTTGGTTTTTCAAAACCCTTAACATTATTGAATTTTCAATGATAATTTCATGACAACTTATGAAGATAGACACAACCTTACCTGTTGTACACCTAGTATCAATGCAAGATCATCTGTAGGTTTCCAACGTCCCAGATCTTTGGTCGATAGGTGACTCAGTTGGCCTTTACGGCGAATCTTGCGACCAAAGCTCCCTCCAGCAGAAACTTTGCTGGAAGCCCTGCGACGCTCTGGAGCCGGGAGCACGGGGGGAGTGGGCGCGGCAGCTAGAGGAATCTCCGACACTTGGCTGACTTGGCTCGTATACGACTGTGTACGCATTCTTTTGTCCCCTTTCCCGAGTGACGACCCAGGCAAACCACTGTATTCCACCAATTCATCATCAAATCGCCTACGTTTTATTGATCTTGATGAACTGAAACGCGAAATAATTCAATCAATCTGTTACAATCACATCCTAAGAGTTTTCTCAGTTTTTCATAAAACAAAAAGTAGGTACCTGCGTCTTTTATTGTCGTCTGGCGTATTATGAAATGGAGATCGAGTAGTGCTTGGATATTCATTGCTGTCCGAAGCATTGGATGGTGTGGCGGGGAATTCCATTGTTAACTCTTAAAACATAATTTATTTTACAACGAAATGACAATTCGATCGCAGATTTGTTTTTTTTTCGATAGCAAACTAATCCTGTCAAGTGTCAATAATCAATATAATCTATTAAAAAAAAAAAACCGGCCAAGTGCGTGTCGGGCCACGCACAGTGTAGGGTTCCGTAGTAGCCCGTTATCACAATGTAGTACGATTCTGTTGTTCTTTATTCTGAATAGGTAAAAAAAAAAACATATTTTGGTTTTCAATGCAAGTCTTTACCCATTATAAACAAGCAACTACTTCATCTTTGTATTTGGTACAAAATTATCCAACACCCAAGTTCAACGACTATTACTGCTAAACTAATAAAGTTATCTTAACCGCTATACTTTTCCTTTAAAGTTCATGAAATGCACTATCATCGAGAATTTTTTCAGATTTTTCAAGCCAGTAGTTTAGCTTTTAGAGGGGGGGGGACGCCCTACTGGAACAAAAATTTGCACTTTAAACTTTAATATTTCGTAAATGGAGCATTAAATCGAAAAATAATGTTAGCAACCCCAAAGCCATTTTAGAAGACCTATTCAACGATACCCCACACGATGGGGTAGATGATGAAAAAAATATTCATCCCCACTTCACATGTAGGGGAGCTACCCTAAAAAAAAATATTTTCCAAAATTTTATTTTACCACTTTGTCGGCGTAACTGACATACGTACTCCTACAAAATTTCAGCTTTCTAGTGCTAACGGTCACAGAGATTAAGCGAGGACGGACAGACAGACGGACAGACAGACATGGCGAAACTATAAGGGTTCCTAGTTGACTACGGAACCCTAAAAACAGGGTAAAAAGAGGTGGATTCACAGACTACTTAGAGATACTACGTTTCCGACCGAGTATTGATCGCAGCCGAAAGCTTCAAGAATGTTTGGATGATATTCTCGATAATGCAAGACAAATGACAATCCCGTTTTTTATTCAACTATATTGTCTTTGGCCGGAGACGTTCAGATTAGTCGATTAATTTTCGGATTTGGGTATTCCACTACTTATTTGTTAGCACTAGAGCAACTATGATTTCGGTGTCAGACTGTCAGTCAGTCAACAATACTGGCAACCTTATTACTTACAAGTCTTACAACTCTATGCTGGCAAGTACTGGCAACTGTCAATGTCAAAAAGGAAGATCTAATTTTCTTAGGTTATGTTGTGAAAATAAAATAATTAATATTTTTCCAAGCATTTTCTATTAAAATGGCTCATTTAATTCGTGCAGTAGCGTTTAGACCAAGAGAAATCATTACAAGATGTTACAATAAAATCGTTGTAACAGATGATGGTTCAACAATAGTGGCTCTTCATAGAGACCAAGAATTTCCCTATGAACACTCAAGACCTCTCCCAGAAGAAACTGTTACTGATACATCGATTTTAAGAATGAGTGATAAAGAAGAAGTTTACAGAGTATTCAAGGATATGAAGCCTGAAATAGCAAGAAAACAGCTGTCTTCCCTGACCTTAACAACAGAGCACCGATGGTGGCCCAGGGCTAGAGACAAGAAGGCCAAGACAACAGAAATGAACCGCCCTTACTTGTAAAACAACCAATGTCTTAGTGTAGGATATTGTAGTAATTAATAAAACATAGTTCAATAAACTATTATTTTACTTATTAAATCCTCATATTACTTTCTGCCTTTAAGTACCATATTACAACTTGTAATGTTAGTATAATCCTAAAATGTCAAGATTTCATAAAATAGTCATTCAGTAGGATTACTTGGTCTTAATAATAATATATGAATTTCGCGGGCTACCCGCGCCATGATAGATTAAGCATTACCGTGGCGTGGTAAGGACGGCAGTATTAATAATAATCCGTATTAAATGTGCCCGACCTAGTTCTCGAAAATGGTAATATCACATTATATTGGGATCAATCCATCATCACTGACAGGACTATTGTTGCCAATAAGCCTGATACAGTGGTGGTGGTTCGATCAGAGCGGCGCGCAATGATTGTTGACATAACTGTCCCACATGAACCTCGTGAAAGCCGAGAAAGATAAGCAGATCAAGTGTCTTGACTTGGCTCGCGAGGTGGTCGACATGTGGGATGTGAACTCGGCGATCATTGTACCGATAGTCGTGACAGCCAATGGATAGCCAAGAGCCTCGACCAACACCTGAGGAAGCTCTCGTTGGGCAGCTGGATCAAGGGCTTGATTCAGAAAGCGGTACCTACTTCTGGACACGGCCCGCATTGTTAGGAGGTTCCTCTCTGGAGCCCTGACCGCCGCGCCGGTAGCTTGGACCCTGTTCGCGATCCCGGTGGGATAGCATTTTTTTTATTATTTATTTTTATTTAATATAAAATAAATAAAAAATATTATACCTACCTATTTAAAAATATAATTTACATGTACTTATTTAATTAAATAAAGTAAATAATAATCATTTTATTATCAGGCAATTAAGGCCCGTAGGTAAAATACACAAATAATCTTATACAATAATAAACTAATACAATATTAAAAACCTTAAAACTATGACTATACACGTAACGTTGTCGGCGTCGTGTTTCGCTGCGTGGTGTCGCGTAACCGTCCTCGGAAACATCCTATTATACCTACCTACTACACAGTACAGTGCATTGCACCCGTACTCTGCTGCGCCGGGTCCGTCCTTCATAAACGTTAAGTTACTGGCTATAAAAGTTCATGGGTCGGCGAGCGAATCGAATAATCGATTGATCCTCGAGGTTGAGCTACTGGCCGTATGCTTTGTAAGTAAGTAGTAGGTACCCTACCAGTTGAAATTCCCATCTTACCTTGAAAGTTGAACTGCACGTTAAATAAAATTATCTGCACGGTATTTAAGTATTTACCCAACCCCTAGTAACGCGACAAATTTTAAGTAGGTAAGTACATAATAGATTTTATAGCCGGTCGTCGTAAGTTCGTAAACGTCTGTAGGGGTAGGTACTTTTCAATGGATCATGTCCAACCTTGGACTATTTTTAAGTGCGTAGGTGGGTAAGGCCGCGGATTTTGCCACTTTTTGAAAAAAAAATATGTCCCAAATTTTAACTGCTCATAAAAAAATAAAATGCTTGCTAAATTGCAATGAAAATATCATAATAGATTACGTAATTCATAAACTCTTAGAATCTATTCTTAAACTGAATGTAAGTCATACAGTTTATAAAATACAACGAGTTAAATCTGTCCAGACCCCCAAATTTCGTCAAAAACACCGTGTCTTTTTGGTTCGGCAACACATTTGAAGCTATAAAACTTTTTTTTTTTCTAAGAAAAGTCTAATTATTTGTGAATATCTGAAATCTCCCAAAGTTAAGCTGCTATATCTTGGTTTTCATATCTTTAATTATGCGATTTTCGTTTAATTATCACTATTCAAACTTTTGTCTCCATACTTTCACTTGTACGTTACTATTTTCTATGTTACCAAAGTTTGGCTTCTAGTTATTGAAAACAGATAGTGACAGATTTTAGTAATTTTACTGGCAATACTGACTGTGTAGGCAACGGTTTAAAAAGAAAAAAGACGCCATTTTGTCGTCTCTGGAGTGTTGTTAAAGTGTACACGTGTGTTTCGGCAGCGGATTTTTATTGTGAATTTTGGCAATTTCAAAGGTAAATAACAGTTTTTATTACACACATCTTTCATATTACTATGCGCGAGTGACTAAGAAGTGCCTGACTATGTGTCTTTGTTTCAAATTCGGCTTGGTTTTTAAATTATGCTTATTTAAAACCTCGAAAATTGCGCTTACACGTTACTTCTATGTAGCTTCTATGTTACTAGTAACGTTGATTGTATGTTACGGTAACGTTGAAGTGTTGTAAAGGTTTGTGCATATCGTTGATTATAATATTTTATCTTTTACACGGCAAGGTAGCTCTTGTAAAAAAAACTTCCCTACTTAATATTTGCTCGAGGTTTTCACCAAGTAGAGTAGCGTTTTCTGAAGTTCAAGATGGCTAATAGAACTTCACTTACTGGCACTTAAAATACATAATCACTTAACGTTTGAGTAACACATTTGCCTCCTTATTTGTAATTTAGGAGCCAGCGTTTCTAATGGCATGTCTACAGAAAAACAAAATTACGCGCACCCGTACCTACGTAAGCCTTCTTCGGCATCCGCACCTCGAGTGGTGTTCTATCTTTCCAACAAACGAAGTCATTTAGCGTTAACAAAAGAGATACGAAAATATGTGTTGCGATACGAGTAGTCTGACTGAAATAGTGCCCTTAACCTTAACTTTTTTGATTCAGTTTACTTTTCTGATTGACGTCTAACCAATATAAATTTTGTCACAGATGCCGTTGACTACGACTGAAAAATTAAAAAAAATACAGACAAGATATAAACCGAAAATCCTCAAAAATATGAAGAAATACGAAGAACAGCTACAAGAAGGATCTGCACAAATTACTAGATTTGTTTATTATTCTTGTGATTTAATCATTTAATTACCTACCTACTTTCTAATTAAGAAAGACGACTATTTTATTTTTTCTTAGAAGACTTTTTAATAAACAATATAATATGTTATTCATTATATAATATAATATAATATGTTATTCAGTCACGCGCGCGCGCATCTACCGTGAGGATGTATTTGTGACGAACGAAGCTTTGGAGTTGTTGTAAAAAAAAAAAAAATAAGAAATGTCGACAGTGGTTAAATGTGTTTCCTGTAACTTAGTTATAGATGAATTATTGTCGTATATTCAAAATAAAATATCAGTGGTCGATGAAGATACGTTAGTGCGGTTATGTACATCTACATTTACAAGTGAAGATATCGAAAAATCTAAAACACTGCTGTACGAATCGGTTCCTGTGGAGAAGGCAAAAATAAAGAGGAAATGCAAAGGCAAGGAACAACGAGATCTAGCGGACATAATTAATGTTTTTAAGTCAGTGGAGCCGGATCAATTCCCAACTTTCGTAGCAAGGGACTTGGAAAAGCTACCTCCAATATTGTTTGACCACCTCGATTGCACAAAACTTCTTAAGGATTTGCTTCGAATTCAGAATGAAGTCAAAGAAATTAAAGAAGCATATGTGACGCAAACACAATTGAATGATTTTAAAACGGGTGTTAAAACGGAGATTTTGAAATTACAAAATGACTCATTACTACCAGCGGCATCTGTGTGTAAAGTGAACATGAAACGAGGCGGATGGCTTATGGAAAGCGGTCCCATTGGATTGTCCTACGTTAATAATTCATCAGTTATAGATGACAATAATAAAAGTATCGATGAATCTTCGTTACAAATAATAGATAATAACGAACAATCCTTTAGAAAAATAAAGGAGGTAGACGCAGAAACTTTCGACCGCGGTATGCAGTCAGCTGTCTTGCCGCAGCGAGCGGCTCAGTACAGCCCCTCCCCTCGCATCACAACCGCCGCCGCAGGCGCCCGCGCCTATGCCGCCGCCGCCGCTAGCTCAACTACTTCGAGACAGAAGGCCGTGACGTCACCGCAGCGACGAACAGTCGTGCATACGACAGTGGTACCGACCGCGCCTATTGTACATGAGCCGGTGCAAAACAATAATAATGACGGATGGGAAAAAGTTTCATACCACAGAAAGCGTAATCTAAGCTACCGATACCTGGGCACTGCTGGTACCGCCAGGGAGAATGAAGGGAAATTCAAAGCTGCAATAAAAACAGTGCCAATCTTCATTACTAAAGTGCATAAAGACACGACGGAGAAAGATATCGCTGATTATGTGTATAATAAAACAGGCGAGGTGATCGCGCTTGAAAGTATATCGTTTAAATATCCTAAAGAACATAACGCATACAAATTTTTTGTCTCGGAAACTAAAATGGAGAAGTTTCTTGATAGCAAACTATGGCCCGAGGGAATTATTTTCAGGAAATTCGTAAATTTTAAAATGAGAAATTACACGAACGGTGCAAACAGCGGTACTGTGAACGGCTTAAAATAAATATTAATGTATAACCTATTAAGCTACAATTGTAAGAGTATAAAACGCTCGGTGGAGAGCGTCAGGCAACTATGTAGTACATCAGACATAATTGCATTGCAAGAAACGTGGTTGCTGCCCCACGATATCTCGTTCCTGAGCGAAATTGACGCTGAGTTTGGGTGCACCGGGACGTCGGCGGTGGACACCACGGCCGGCATGCTACGAGGACGGCCCTACGGCGGAGTTGCACTGCTGTGGCGGAAAAGTGTTTTTGATAACGTGTCGGTAGTGCAGTGCGATAACCCACGAGTGTGTGCCATTAAAGTATGCATGAAATCAAGGTCATTTCTTGTGTTTAGTGTATACATGCCGACGGATAATAGTGCGAACTTAATGGATTTTACGGACTGCCTCAGCCTGGTGAGTGCTATAATCAATGATAACGATATCGAAACTGCTTTTCTACTCGGGGACTTTAATTCGCATCCCAATGAACAATTTTATATTGAATTGGTTTCTTTTTGTCGGGAATCTGAGTTATTATGTGCTGATGTTGAACTGTTAGGAGTAAACTCTGACACTTATACTTTTATAAGCGATGCGAATGGCTCGAGACGTTGGCTAGATCACTGTGTTGCTACGAAAGCAGCCATGTCCACTATTGTTAATGTAGATGTTAAGTATGATGTACTTTGGTCCGACCACTTCCCTCTTATAATACAATGCAACCTTAATGAAATCAAACCAAAATTGTACAATTTAAATGATAATAAAAATCTGTCATGTAATAAAATAAAATGGGGTGATAGAAAACCTAAGCAAATTGATATTTATTCAAAACTTTGTAATGAGAATCTAAAACATATTGACTTCCCAATTGAATTGAGTACATGTTGTGACTATGTTTGTAATAATTTGGAACACAGAATTATTATTGATAATGTATAATGACATTGTCAATATTTTATGCCAAGCAGCTTCTGAAAGTTACGAAATAAATCATGTGCGAAATAGGAAGCCAGTAATGGGGTGGAATAAGCACGTGAGTGATGCCCACGGGCAGGCCAGGTTAAAGTTTGAGCAGTGGGTATCTTATGGTAGACCGCGCGAGGGTCGTGTTTGGATTGAGATGCAAACAAGTCGAAAAATTTTTAAGTCGCGCTTACGATGGTGCCAGGACAATAGTGACCAGATTAAAATGGACATGTTGGCGTCACATCACTCTAAGGGCGACTTCCGCAGTTTTTGGAAGTCCACAGATAAACTCAATAGTAAGCCGGGCTTGCCCGTGAGCGTCAACGGTGTGAGTGAACCGAAATGTATTGCGGACATATTTAAGGATCACTTTATGGTGAAATCGCCATTGGGGCCATCACGGTCATTCAGTGTAGAAGGGTCACATGGACAGGAGATAAACGTCAGATACACAGCGAAGGATGTTCGGGGAGTTATAAAGTCAATGTCACGCGGAAAGTCTCCTGGCCATGACAACCTGAGTATTGAGCATCTAAAGCATGCCGGCGTCCACCTGCCAAGAGTTCTTGCCATGTTATATACATTTTGTATAGGACATGCGTACTTACCAGCAGAGATGATGAGGACCGTGGTGGTACCAATTGTGAAGAGTAAAACAGGTGACCTAAGCGATACGAGCAATTACAGGCCAATCTCACTGGCAACAGTGCTTGCTAAGGTTCTTGACAGTTTGCTTAATACACAGCTTGATCAGTATGTAAACACTCATGACAATCAATTTGGTTTTAAACCGGGACTGTCTACTGAGTCAGCTATCTTGTGTTTGAAGCAAACTGTCAAGTACTACTCCGATAGGAGCACACCTATTTATGCCTGTTTTCTCGACCTCTCGAAGGCGTTCGACCTGGTTAGCTATGACATCTTATGGCAAAAATTAACTAACATCTCAATGCCTCTCGAACTGATAAAAATTTTCAAGTACTGGTATCTTAACCAGGTCAACGTCGTGCGATGGTCGAGAGCTCTGTCGGAGCCGTACAGGTTGGAGTGCGGGGTGAGGCAGGGAGGGCTGACCTCGCCGAAGCTCTTCAACCTTTACGTGAACGCACTGATAGAGGAGCTCAGCAGTACCCGTGTCGGCTGCCATATTGACGGTGTTTGTGTCAACAATATTAGTTACGCGGACGACATGGTGCTGCTGAGCGCCTCGGTGTGTGGTCTGTCCAGGTTGCTGGGCATCTGCGAGCGCTACGCGCTGAATCACGGTTTGCTCTATAACGCCAAGAAGAGTGAATGCATGGTCTTTCTGGCTAGGGGTCGGAGCTGTTCTGATTCTGTTCCACCTATTAGATTGAACGGTGTCAAGCTAAAAAGAGTGCAACAGTTTAAATATCTCGGGCATATCGTGACCTCTGACCTGAGGGACGATGCGGACATCGATAGGGAGCGGAGGGCGTTGTCTGTGAGGGCCAATATGATCGCCCGCAGGTTTGCTCGTTGCTCGGGGGCCGTCAAAATAACTCTTTTCAGAGCGTTTTGTACGTCCCTGTACACAGCCAGCCTTTGGACGTCATATACCCAAAAGCAGTACAACGCTCTCCGTATTCAGTATAATAATGCGTTCAGGGTGTTGTTGCGGCTGCCCCGGCACTGCAGCGCGTCGGGGATGTTCGCCGATGCCCGTGTCGACTGTTTCTACACAACGATGCGAAAGCGGTGCACATCTCTGGGGCGCAGGCTCCGGACCACCTCCAACACCATCCTGAGCGTATTTGCGAACAGGTTTGATTGTCAGTACATTAACCATTGTTATATGATTAATGTAATGACAAACAAACAAATGACTCAAAGGCAGGCGTATTATTAATCATTTTTTATTTATTTTTTTATTTTATGATTTTAATTTTGTTTTATAATTTTGTGTTCATTTATATTATTTTATTAATTATTTTTATATGTATTTATTATGATTACAATTTTTAACTTTTAATTTTTCAATTTTTATATTATTTTATTTTAAATGTGCTTAGAACATAATATGATCTTAAATGGATTGAAATAAATGATTTTTGATTTTTTTGATTTGATTTGTTATTGTTATAATTAAAAGATAATGAATGTGTGATTCCAAAAAAATGCTAATTTCTAATAGATTTATCTTAATAGATATTTTAGATTACTAGGTACAGCACATAAAGCTATTACAATTTGTCAAATTTCTTTAATAGATTTTCAACTTTATTGCTAAAGCATTATGTTCAAGGTTGATTGGGAAATGACAGTTTCAGGTAGCTTGATGTGCTGGCGTCTACGTCTGTACCTACTTTATAAGATTGTTCTCATTTTTGTAATTTTACTAAACACCATTGATCTCATTGTGTGTAGCTTATTTTCTGGGTTTAAAACATAATATCTATAATGAATGTTATTTAGTGCCTTTTATTGCAAGAAGAGTTTTTGCTAAATATGTATCACAATAAATATCTTGTTACTACATTTACATAAATCATTGTTTTTGTTTTCCTCATAATGTTCCCTTAATTTGGTAAGTGGTCAAATTGTCATGGCTGTGATAATTGCGAACACCTTTTTCTGATCACGCGCACTTAGCATATTTTTCTGTTAACATTGAACCTTTCACAGTTTTCAAAATTTATTGGGTAAAAAATTACTGAAGCTTTTGGTTCTAACACATCGGAGAACTTACTCCTTTTTTTTGAAGTCGGTTAAAAATACGACATTATGCAATTAGCCTTACAAATATTATGAGTTACTTTCGCGTTGCTTCTACGTTACTGTAACATAGAAGTTCTATGTTACAAAGTGGCAAAATCCGCGGCCTTACCCAGGTACTAGTATAAAGGATACCTATACAATTTATTAACAATACTTAGGTACCGTAAAATGCTGTAACTTTGCCTGGATATTGACGTTTTTAGGGTTCCATTGCCAAATGGCAAAAAACGGAACCCTTATAGATTCGTCATGTCTGTCTGTCTGTCTGTCTGTCCGTCCGTATGTCACAGCCACTTTTCTCCGAAACTATAAGAACTATACTGTTGAAACTTGGTAAGTAGATGTATTCTGTGAACCGCATTAAGATTTTCACACAAAAATAGAAAAAAACAATAAATTTTGGGGTTCCTCATACTTAGAACTGAAACTAAAAAATTTTTTTTTCGTCAAACCCATACGTGTGGGGTATCTATGGATAGGTCTTCAAAAATGATATTGAGGTTTCTAATATCATTTTTTTTTTCAAAACTGAATAGTTTGCGCGAGAGACCCTTCCAAAGTAGTAAAATGTGTCCCCCCCCCCCCCCCCGTAACTTCTAAAATAAGAGAATGATAAAACTAAAAAAAATATATGATGTACAATACCATGTAAACTTCCACCGAAAATTGGTTTGAATGAGATCTAGTAAGTAGTTTTTTTTTAATACGTCATAAATCGTAAACCGCAATTTACGTTTTATTCAATCAACTCAAATATAAAAAAAATAAAAAAAAAACATTTAATTTCATAAACATAAACCTTATTCATAAACCCGGATGTTACGGAACCCTCGGTGCGCGAGTCCGACTCGCTCTTGCCCGGTTTTTTTTGTTCGTATCTCTGAACCTATTTCAAGACTTGCAGATGGAAAACAGACCTTATGCCTTGCCAGGTAGAACCCAAATCTATTTAAATCATGCCGTCATTCAGAATTACAAACACTCAAAGTCGTAGGCAAAGTTGTAGATAAAAGGCACAACTTTGCCTAGAAGGATATCTCAATAAATATATTGTTGATCTTTTTAGTATTTTTTTTCCGTGTACATGAGACACCGTGCTTGTCCCCAGCAGTTAGATTATTGCCATGACGGTAATATATATTTTTTTACTGGTAATAGGCAATATGTAGCAGGTATGTACCAGAAACTTTTCATACAAAAATGTCGTTGACTCTAGGGTTGTCCCAAAAAAGTACGTATTATTTTCTTAAACTTTTATTCACTTTGAAAAAAAAAACAAATTGCTACTTATGAGTAAACATCACAAATGTATTGCTTTTTAGCAATGCCGGTTTTTACGATGTGGGCTTCTTCCTCAGTTGTCAACTCTGTAGGTCGACCAAATGGTTTGTTATGCATGTTTTTGATTTACTAAAAAAACTTTTTTACAAAAAAAACAACCGACTTCCAAAAACACTATAAATAAAGAGAAAAATAACTTTAATTTCGGAAGTCGGTGTCTTTGGATTTGTATTTTTGTTTTTGCCACCGACTTCCGAAATTAAAGTTATTTTTCTCTTTATTTATAGTGTTTTTGAAAGTCGGTTGTTTTTTTTGGAAAAAAGTTTTTATTTTTCACTTTTTAGTGGGTCCGTTTGTAATTTATCTAAGTTACAATAGCCTAATGTCAACTGCTCATCATTGTAACAAAATATTGCTTTTCCCGATGTTGGGACGTTAATTGTTGAGGAGTTCTCCTGGTAAGAACCTGGAGAACTCCTCAACAACCACTCACCATACGCATAACAACGAGCATAAATTGCTTAGCAACCATAATAAAGCAATCGAATCACAACCCGTGAAATATTTGTCATTGAGTAGTTCCAATGGCCATCTTCATCATCTCCACTTTACCAAATGATGATTTCCGAGAGCAAATGCTCAAGTTATTTAAAAAAATACCCAAATCGTTATAGCTTTGCCTATAAAATTTGAGGGTTTCCCTCGATTTCCATGGGATCCTCTCATCAGATTCCAACTTGATGATAATAGGACTACCTTGAGAGTATACCCTTTCAAACAAAAAACAATTTTGAAAATCGGTCCACAATTGGCGGAGTAATCGCGTAAGTTAGATAAATTACAAACTGACCCGCAGTTTGTAATTTATCTAAGTTATAATAGCCTAATGTCAACTGCTTATCGCCTTTTACAAAATATTGCTTTTCCCGATGCATGGACGTTAATTGTTCAGGAGTTCTCCTAGTAAGAACCAGGAGAACTGGAGCTGATTGAGAAGTCACCATCAGCTCCACTTCACCATACGCATTGTAATGAGCATAAATTGCTTAGCAGCCATATTAAAGTAATCGAATCGCAACCCGTCAAATATTTGTCTTTGAGTAGTGCCATTCGTGGTCTTCATCATCAGCTCCACTGTACCAAATCATAATTTCCGAGAGCAAATGCTCAAGTTACTTTAATAATAGACTTAGGCAAGAAAAATTTTGCTAAGGACCAAGTTTATGTTACGCTTAGTCGTGTAAAGACGCTGTATGACATTGTATTATGCGACTTGGAGCCTACCAAATTGCTAAATAGACCACATGACGAAAAGGCATTGCGTGAAATGCAACGATTGAGGCTTTTATAAATCATCATCAGCCAATTGCAGTTCACTGCTGGACGTAGACCTCCCGAAGTTTGCGCCAACGTTCGCGATCCTCCGCTTCTCTCATCTAGCCACTACCGGCAACATTTGTTAGGATAATTATACAGATGAAAAACTCGCAAATATATTTCACTTTAAGAAGTATTTATTAGTTTTTAGACTAGATGCTGATAATCCTGGCTGCAGCATCAGGCCAGACTTATGTCAACATTGCATTGAACTTAAAATTTAGTCCTGTTTAAAATGAGCCCAAACACGACTACGGTGCTGTAATTTCAAGATTTGTACTTTTCCTGATGCTCGACTGGCTTCAGCATCAGGTCTCTATGTACTTCGGTGTTCCTCATTAACAGTACGTTTATCCACACATCGAGCCCTTTTCAATGAGCCTAAACACGATATATCTGCTGTTAGTTGTCGAGGAGTTAGGTGCTCTGCAGACTATCCTGTCTGCAGCATCAGGTCATAACTTGATGATCATGAGACCAAATGTGGCAAATGCCCTATCAAACATCAAATCAATTTACTAAAACAGTCCTTGCCTGTTCGAGTAACTTCTTACTGTTAAGGAGTTGAGCCTTCCATCATCAGCCCAGCTACCTGAGATGGTGACAACCGTACGCAAATACACAAGATACTTCATAAAATATGCGAAAAACAATAAGTGAGCTTATAAAATTTGAGGGTTGCTCTCGATTTCTCTAAGATCCCATCATCAGATCCTAACTTGGT
Organism: Mesoligia furuncula; assembly: GCA_916614155.1. Taxonomy (NCBI): domain Eukaryota; kingdom Metazoa; phylum Arthropoda; class Insecta; order Lepidoptera; family Noctuidae; genus Mesoligia; species Mesoligia furuncula. The sequence goes on from OU744794.1 coordinate 9,693,592, forward strand.
GACAATGGGACCACCTCAGAACTATCTACTTTCGAACAAAAAAAGAATTTTGAAAATCCGTCGACAATTGGCGGAGTAATCGATGAACAAACATACAAAAAAAAAAAAAATAAAAAAAAAAAAAAAAAAAAAAAAACATACAAACATCCGAACATAGTACCTCCTCCTTTTTGTGAAGTCGGTAAAAATGGTCTGATGCGGGATCCCAAATTTCTTTTCCGCTTCGTATGACGAAATTATTTTTTTTCGTACGAGATATGCAGCAACTTCTAATATTTCTACAGAGTACCTAATCGGCATAACTACGAGCTCCTGGTTTTCTCCTTCTTCGTTGTGTATTATTCGGCATTTTGCACAGGTATAACTGCAACAAAGTTAAGACTTACTTAAATACAAAATCATGCGTGTAATCACTGAAGGGTCAGGCGGAGATACACCTCTGCCTCACCCTTACAGGCGAGTGAAAACATAACTGTCGAAATAATAATAAGAATGTTCTATTGACATAAAAAAATTTAACATTTTCAATTGAAGCTGTAACTCGCCTTCGTACATTTTCTATGAAAACGTTTTGAAGCGGCATCATGCCTGCGTTAACGCAACCTATGTTAGGATCCTCTTGTGCCCCCGGCCCGAGAGGGCTATGTGCACAGGAGGATCCTAACATAAGTTTAGGTATAAATGCAAACTTTTTTTGAAAATGTGCAACAAAGGACATCATTTAGGTTTCGAACATTTTGTACCTACCCAAAATTAAAATAGCCAAAAATGTATTTAAAGTAGTACCTAGCCATTTCTGCTGACGGCAAAGTGCAATCTTCTATGATGTTGTGTTATCAGTATCATCCTTTTTTAGGGTTCCGTAGTTCCTACAAGGAACCCTTATAGTTTCGTCAAGTCCGTCTGTCTGTCTGTCCGAGGTTTTGCTAAGAGACCTTTAGTACTAGAAAGCCTGCAATTTTTTGTTCCAGTAGCCCCCCCCCCCCCCCCCCTCTAAAACCTAAACTGATGGCTTGAAAAATCTGGAAAATTCACGATGATTGTGCATTTCATGAACTTTAAAGGAAAAGTATAGCGGTTAAGATAACTTTATTCTTTAGAATAAAGTTATCTTAACCGCTTAGAACTACTAAACTGTAGTTAAGTCGTTGAACTTGGGTGTTGGATAATTTTGTACCCTTAGATTAATTAATCTAAGTTTGTACCAAATACAAAATCCTTAGCATTAATCTTTTAAAGTGACTTAGGCCTGAATCTGCGTTAAGCGGGCGCCCGCGACGGGCAACCGTCGCGTGTCTACGCGTGGACACGCGGGTGGGCTCCGTTGGAACGCGACGGTCCCCGTAGCGGGTACCCGTCGCGGATACCGGATTATTTTATTTACGCAGTGTCGCTAGTTCAATTTTAACGGTGTGCATGTATATTCGTGTCGGTGGAGAACTAGAATTTTTCTCCGAGCGTGCGAGCGACCCGTATCACCATTTTTTTTATTGTCGAGGTGAAACCTTCAAAAGGCACCCTACCTCCGGGGAGGGAGGTCGAGGAGTGTGGGATTTTTACTTCACTAAAACCACCCCGGTGATCACTATCAGCACATAGGGGTGGTTGCAGTTCCTCTTAAAAGACCAATTCCGGAACCTCCCCGTGCAACGCCTGAAAGGCACATCCCTGGGGAGACTTTAAAGGGGCCTCATCTGATCCTCGCTATGCACGGCAGCACGTGACCACTGTGCCACCGTCTTCCCTGGGATCACTGGTCGCTTTAACTTCTTTAGGAGTACTAATTTTTGTACAAATTTGGGAAGAAATCACAGAGTTTTTAATAGGGAAATCTTGCAATGAAAATTTGGCACCGTGACTACCGCCACCCCACCAATGGCATGGTATATCTCGTAAACTACTGGAGTAGGTACTAGTGTCGAATTTTGGGTACCAATTTTATCTTGCAGGGTACTAATTTTCTATTTAGGCTTGAGGAAAGCGACAAGCTTCTCTAACTTGGAATCAACATTCAAAATCGTGGTCCTGCTGAACAATTGCGAGAAAGTTATCATCGTTGATTTCTCGGTAAATACAAATGTTACAGTTCTATTTTTTTTACGTAATAAATCACATTTATGGGTACTAATTATTTGTATACTTAGAATACCTGTAGCGTGCCCCCTTTATCGGCGCTCATGGTGGTCCTGCTGAAGGGAGCGTGACTACCGCCGGACCACCTTCAAAATCGATTTTCTCGAAAACTACTAAGGTAGGTACCAATTTTGTGGTTCAAGTACTAATTAGTACTAATTGAGTACTAATTATTTACCAAATATGAAAGCGATTGGCGTTGGTGGTCCGGCGGTAGTCACGGACATAAGAAATCCAGTGAGATGCGTGCGGCGACAGGAACGACTGCGGCGCGGACAGGGACTGCGGTGGGCGCGGTGCGGCCAAGTCTGCGTTCACCTTAACTATTCATCTGATAATAAATATTTGAAATTACGATTTTTAGGTAAGTATATTTAGCTAATAACTTTTATGTAGGTAAGTTGGTATTGGTACCTACAATAATTTTACTTATTAGAAAAACTGAAGAGTTAATAGACCATCGTTGCCGACCGTACCTACTTGAACTTTATTAATTTTCGGCGTTCTAATACAATCGAGTTACGAACGCGACGTTGTCAATCATTGTGTAGAAATACTGACCCTGACACAGCCAGACTGGCGCTCCGAGAGCGTGGTATGTCGGGAACGAGGCTATGTCTGGCACCGACTCAGATAAGCCGATCGCCACATTATTTGTAGGTTACCTACCGAGACCCACAACTATTTGACCAATGGACCTCACCCATCGCTTTCCACCAGACGAGATCAGTACGTATCGAGAGTAGGCCCATTTACTATTAGCCATTAATTTCCCAATGCTGAGAAAAGGACTCCCTACTCTCTTTTCACCTCTCTGCGGCAGACCTAGACGGAGATGGCGGGATGAGCTGGACTCCTTTAATAAAGATTGGTCCTTGGCAGCTCTGAACAGAGGCCCATTTATTAATAAGTAATAAAAAACCAAACTATTGGATGACAAAATTTGTTTTTTATGTCATTTTTCTTTTTTAAACTTTCGCCTATTTATGAAATTATTATTATTTTTGTCTGACAACAGCCTTATTAGGTACTTCTATATTTATATATCGCGAAAAAAAAAATCAGCTGTTCCCTACATTTATCGTCAAAATGTATGGAACAGCTGATTTTTTTTCGCGATTTCAGGTTTGGTCCCATAGTAAAAGTTGTTCATAATGAAGAGTACAATTACCTCTTAAGAGGTTGTTAATGTTTTAGCAATAACCCTGTATAAATAAAACAAAGGCGGGTTAGTTACACCATATTTTATAACTCGAGAATGGCTAGACAGATTTTTATAATCTTAGATTCGTTGGATTTGTCTCCGCCCCGAATAGCAGAATAACTAGGTAAGTATTAAAACATGGGAAAAAAATAATAATGAAGATAATTAATTTTATCATACTTACATTTTGTATTTATTTATTCTGAGGCGGTAGTTATTTATACTGTATACAGGTAGATGGTAAGGTATGTTGGGGTAAGATCGTTGCTGGGGTAAGACCGTAGGAATCAAATTATTTGCCTGCAAAATTAAATTTTGCTCTGATCGTCGTCAGAGCAGAATAAAAATTATGATGGAGAACACCAATGTTTATTACTACATTAAAAAACATTGCCACATTAGGTGGGAATTTGATTCATTCGGTATTATACCATTGGCGATCTTACCCCAACATACTTTAATTAGTACCTAAATTTTTGCAAAAAAAAAAGGAAAGAATAGTTTTAATTATAATATAACTTTATTTTTGATAAATAGTTTGTATATTCATTACACAATTTAATAAATTAATGATGCTATTAATGCAATCGATAGCCTAGTGTTCCTTTAATTAGGTAATATAATACCTATGTTAAACTGTTATAACGTATTTAACAGGTACATGACATATTCGTTATTATTGTTATATTATTATGTATTACATGCAATTTATACTCTATGTTATTTTGATAAACCATGTATTAATAACGTGGCAAAGTAACATTTCATTAACAGGATAACATGCCTCATCTATTATTTGGTAACTACCTAGCAAGGCTTCGGAATTAGCCATAGTAATTTAAGTCGATAATTAACAGCTTATCTTATTATATTTCTAATAAATAGAAACTATAATCTGTAGGTACCTAATATGTTCACAAACTACAACAATTTCTCTTTAAGTATAAACAAAATATTTATTCCTTCACATTCAATATCACAATGATTGCTTCCTTTGGTGCTCTTTACATCTAAATATTGCACTTACAAACTTCGACTAGTTCATCATCAGTCACGAACCACATCTTAATTCAACCATGAGTTTCCTACATAACCGTTGTAAGTGGAAATAAGTTGTTAGCTTATTAACTGTGCTAATTAGTATCTATGTAATAGTTAGACATAAAATAAATAAAATGGTAAGTGTTACAAAAATAGGTCTTCTGATTTATTGCACTATGTGATTGAGGTATGATTAAAAATAGAATTAAATAGTGACACATATGTGCAGCCAAATGTCACGTGTGTTGGCAACTAGTGCGAGTCCTCGAACAATGAGTGCTCACAGTGTGTAACACCTGCCCACAAGGCAATGACAAACATGCTAAGCGAAATACCACTACTATCAGTAAGCCATCACTCAAGTGCCATAATTGCCAGTCTTGAAGAAAAACTTAACATTAATAAAAATATACTTACTCTCGGGAATACAGACATTATTGCATACGACAAAGTCATCTCATGACCATAAGGCTAGGCAATTGTACTATAGTCAGATACCAATAGTTACTCGCTATATAGAAGCTTCAACATCTTATAAACTGGACATGGTCTTATTCTACATTAAAAGAGTTAAAAACTATTTCTCTGTCTACAAAAATAACAGCCATAAATATATCTATCAATACAAAACAAAATGGCACACGAGAATATAATCCAGATTATACAGTTTCATTTAAAAGTATAGAACTCTTAGTAAAATATGATTGTATCAAAAAATATAAAAAAATATGACAATGAAATCACAGTAAAATAATAAAAAAATAACATGTAGGTAGACCTTAGGTACTGTGGATTAAAATAAAGCTTTTTAAATAATTTGATTAAAGGTGTCCATAAAAATTTTCTAATATTACTCAAGTGAGCTGAAATTCTAGAAACTTTTTACATTAATTATTTCCTTGTTTTACTTTATTTATAAGTATTATTATTTTAATTTAATATTCAGTAAGTATGATCAAATAACAGTCAAAATATGTACAGTACATAAAAGATAGACTTCAATTTCAGACCCTATACATAATAAGTTTCAAAAAATGTTATAAAATACTTTAACAATTTTAAAATATTGTAGTCAATCTCACAAACAAAACCACTGTCCGCTAGATTTAAACTTTTGGCGACATGCGGGCGCAATCTCTCCAGAGTCCTCCATATAACACTAAGCCAAAAAAATCCGATAAATAACTGTATGTACTATATTATAAAAGTTACTCTAAATTAGTGTAAATGTTGTAAATGTCACGAGTGCTGTACTCTCTTCAGTTCTCCACTATAACGGAATTGGATACGGCCTTGGGGAAGTAGTAGTGTAGTAGGTAGGTATGTGCTCATTTGAATTTTACTACGTAGCAGTAACACAAATGGTCACACACAGTGAAAATAATTTACCCAAATATCTCGATCGTCTTCTAATAGTGATAGAGGTAACTTCGATCGAGACTTCTTACTCGGCGTCGTCTATCTGCGTCGTCTAATGAAAAATCGAAGAGAGACTGAAGAGAACTGTTTCGGTAGGGTCAGCGGATCCGATTGAGGCGCAGCTCCCTGTCCAGCTGCTGCAGCTGACGGATGAAGCCCTCATTGGGGTGAATATCGCGGCGACAACGGACGGTTCCCAGCGCTTCGGCCAAAGACATGCCACGTTTAATCATGAGAAACGCTAGAGCACATGTGGCAGACCGAGACACACCCATAAAACAGTGAACCAAGACACGTCCTAAAAATAAATATTTATTTGGTCAACCAATTTCTAGTAACAAAAATAAATAAAATATGGCACTGAACACATACCTCCACTCGAAATTGCTTGGTCGATGAAGTTAGCAGCTATATGAAAATATCTTGAAATATCTGTTGAGGGCATATCCATAAGCTGAAAACCTTTGTAGCGCAGTCCAGGGCAGTCACGATAATAGAGGTGGTCTGTATCCACCTGGGTGTAACGCTTGCCTTCAGCGGTATTAAGCACATAGTTTATGCCCATACGCCTTAAGAATGCCTTGTCCTTCGCAGCAACTCTAAATTAACAGATGAATCATAATTGTATATAAGGCATATACCTACTCGACCGTATAATAGGTATGCCAGCAAGATAGCCAAGGTTCCGTGTATAATCACGATAGCATCCGGTGTACAAGCCATGCAAGAGGCAGGAAGAAATTAATACTTACGCGTCTCCGACATACAGGCCCGGATAGACTTCATTTACATCCGGAGTGGGATTGTATGAGATATCCGCGAATGGGCGAGAGCGGAACGACGATAGTGAACTCAGCACGGATGAAGGTGACGAACCCAAACTCTGCGTATGAAAGGGACGCGTTATACATTTACACAAATTCTGACCCATATTTTGATATCTTCAAACAGTCAATATGTTAATGTCTAAGAGCACGAACAGTTAGTTAGAACACATATTCTTGAACAGATAATGCTCAGTAAACACACATTAGTAACGACGTAATTTAATTGCAAATATTGATAAACAACTGCAATAATTAGCATTTAGTGTCAAAGTGAAATAAGGATGAAAGCGCACATACATTAATTTATAAAAAGAATGGCAACTGAATAACGCTTCGTACGATAAATATTTCCTGCAATTTCCGTTTGAAACTAAACTTGCAATAAAACTTATTGAAAAATATTAAAAGTAAACAATTAATGAATTATGTATCTGTGTTACTATAAAAGCGAAGCATGCATGCCTGATTCTACACACCCACATACAACTCCAATGAAATTAAGAAATAATTTTGAGGAAATTGTATCATCTTGTAGATATATTTAGAAATAATTAATTGTTGAATGAACTAAATTAGACTTGGCAACACTCGGGCCAGTAGTAAGACAGCATTTAAATAAATGCCTGAATTCTCATCTTTATGATACCCAAGAAAATTTTGTTTAAAATCAAATGACAATTTCATTGAAATTTCTTATGAACCTTTACCATATTGTCTGTGTAGTTGGATAAAAACAAGCACAGTCAACTGTGTGATTTATGCACGGGTCACACAAACATAGGCCGATGATAAATACCATTAGGGTCCTTAGGTAAGATCCTACACGTTGCTCTTTAGCCGCACAGTATGAATGAGTTCTTGGGAATAGTGAGTACTGCCGATAACATAATATAGATTATTATGATGTTATTAAGCAACAAATATTATTTATATTAATTCAGCATTGTGAAGATAGTGTAAACATGTTACATACATATTAATAAGCATAATATGTTATGTGTGTTAGATATATAGAAAAAAAAAACAGCTATATTGCATGAAGTACTGCATGAAAAAAAAAATACTGCTGAATTCCATGGTTGTTTCTTTGTAAATAGGTAGGGTATGTACAAGTTTCCAACCTTGTATTTTTTAAATACAATAGAGTTACACTACTTGTGTAATAATATTCATGATCATTTTTGTTTTTGCCTTCCTAACACCATACAAAATGTTTTTTTTTTATTAAATATTTTTCAATGCATTAGAATCAAATACATATCATTTGAGTAAATAAAAATAATTAAATAAGTAAGTATCTACATACACACGTAAAGTGCACTAAACTATGGAAAATAACTAGTTTTCTATAATTAATTACACTACCTATAAATTTTAAAACTTAATACATTTTGTTACAGAAAAGAACTAAGTACATACATAAAATAAATAAAATAAAGTAAAATTCTAAAATAATTATTATAAGTAGGTGCAGTGTTTTTCTTTCAAATAAATAGAAATCTTATCGCAGAAAGATCAAAAAACAAAAGTCATACAAAATTAAATTTAAAAAATTGTGTTAAGATACAATTTTTTAAATTTAATTGACTCGGCTAGTCATATTATGTTTTACAAAATAATCAGAACACAGCTAATTGATTTTTTTTTGTTGTAAGAAAAACTTTAAAAACAATTTCTGACAGCAGAATCACTACAAACAATGTTAAATAATAAACTCTGCTTATTTATTATATTAAACATTTTCTTTTTTTTTTTTTAAATACTGTATCTTGAAAATTTTGCACATAATAGTGTAGTACATACATCACAATAAGTAACTTGACGTCGGGAATACCGGGGGTATAAAAGCTGTGGAAAAATTAATTTGCTATCTTTACTTTCACTCTAGACAAGAAAGATAGTAATAAATATACAATAATAAATCATATAGTAATAAAGGATGGTATAATTAGAGCAGTTTTAAGTACATATAACTGCCATACCATCCTTTACCGTCCTAAAAGTAATAGATACAATAGGAAAATTGATATGCCTTCTTCAAGTATGTATAGACCACAGCAACCTTGAAATCAGTGACTAATAAAAGGGTAAAAATAGGTGAGGGTAAATATATAGCAATCTATTTTGGGAAATATGAAAAAAATCCTTAATAATTTCTGAGTATAGTTAGTTCTCAGTTATCAAGATATAATTACGTGTTCTGGAAAAATAAATTGCTAAAAAAAATCTCATTAATGCGACGTAATTTAAAAAATCACTTACCGTATCCCTGTAACTCATGTTGAATAATTATTTGCTTTTATAGTTAGATAAAAATGAATAAATATTTATTATCTGGGTGATATTTTTTTCTTTTCGAAGTGAAAACAGATCGCAAAATATCGAAATTTATCAACTGCGCGCCATGATAGGACTAGAGCCATAGACTACTATTATAAAAATATAAACTAGATACTGACTAGAGCATAGATTAACTAAAGTACAGTCATAGAGTGGAGCTAAGATAGAGCAAATCAGTAAGATTTAGTCTTTGGTTTTAGTTTACTATTATAAATTCAAAATAGGAGTATTTTACGAATGAATAAGCATGCTTTTGCTAGAATACGTTTAAAATAATAATATAAATCATCCTCGGTCACTAACCTCTACATATAGTACAAGTACGCTGGACTGCATACTATTGATGCCAAGTACGCTGGACTGCATATTGATGAAAGTTACTTTACCATAGATATAGAATTCTATATCTATGTACTTTACTCTTTGTATTGATGACAGAATGAAGCCATTTGATTTTCGCCATTTTGGCGCTGATAGCAACGTGAAGGGACTGTGGAACTAGTATTAGAGATGGGATACATCCTACGATAAAAAAATAATTTCACGAACTTTATCGATCATTATAACCACTGAGAGTAATGAATGAGGGATTTTCTTTTTTAACTCTTCCCTAGTCGCTGGATAGATGGCGCTGAACTTGGTAAGTTACTGCAAGGAACGGAACGTCACATCATTTTTTGATTATTTCACTTGATGTAATTTTGAGATCGCACCTAGTAACGTAGTCAGATCAACGCCATCTACAGAGTTTTTGAAAAATATGTTTTTTTTAATACTCAAAAGAAAACCTCTCATATCGGATCACTCCCATTTATTTTTAGGCTTCATTTTTAAGTAATAGATTAATTGCTCTGCAAGGGTTAAGGGGCCGGCGGAGTATACGTAGTTCATACAAACGTAATACCAAAATAATTTGTAAATCAAACATATTCATAATGTATTGTGTATTTATTCCGATTGGATTACAGAATATCTAAGTTCCCAAATATATATTTTGAATGGACACTGATTTAAAGGCAGCGGTTTCTTTTACAGCGAGTTTTACAAAATGCGCATGCTTTCATAATAAAATTGTTCCAAATATCATGTAGTAAACACAAAATACACAACTAAAGTAGTTTTTCACAATTTAGACCTAAATCATCAGAGACGAAGTAAACGACTCAACGTTCATTTGAAAGAACGTGTCAATTTTAGTTCCTGGGGGCTTCGAGCGGGGCGCTTTGAATCGGCACAAAAAACAAATGTCATTTCGGAGAGTATCCGAGTTTCGAAGTCCAGCGTACTTGTATTATAGAGGTCAGTGTCCTCGGTGGACTGCTTAAATAAAATACTTTACTGATGAAGATTAGCAGAAAGGCCAAGGGCCAACCAAAAAAAAACAACTGATTATTTATGGGTTTGAACTTTGACTTGTTTCGTGGTCTGTAGCTTATGGTATCACGTAGGGTAGGCCTTCAAGCGAGATTTAATCGATTCAAAGAGAATAATCATAATCAATTTATTGCAGCGATATAAATGAACCTTGAGTTCTGTCAAAAATATTAATACCGAGTTTTGAGGTAATTGGACCGTGCGCTTTAATGAGAGGTTTTTCTTTTCAGTATTAAAAAAAAAACATAGTTTCCAAGAACCCTGAAGATGGCGTTGAACTGACTACGTTACTAGATGCCAAAGTCAAAACGCTTGGAAAAAAAACATCGCGTCACGTATTGGCTAAGGGTGTCAAAAATACTGATTATGGCATACTAAAATAATAAGTGGGCGAAAGACTGAAGGTAAAGACAAACATTGAAAACGGCGATTTAAAAATACGAATTTGAATTACGAGTTGTTCATAACGATTAGTATAATAATTCTTAAACGAACAAAAAATACTAGGTACAAACCACAGAGTACATTATAATATATGAGGTACAAACTACAGTTTGTCATTTTAATAGTTACTCACTTATAGACACAGAACATAAATACTTATAGACCATAGCACAGCAGGGTCAGTAGGTTTAAAGTAACGTAACCAAACCTAACCTCGGGGTGCCCTTCGCTCGCTCTTGCATCGAACGCACCCGGAGCCCCGCTTTGCGGGGCTCCTATTTCTGTGTAAAGGGTTTCAAGTAACCTAACCAAACCTAACCTCGGGGTGCCCTTTGCTCGTTCTTGCATCCTACGTCACCTAACGACCGACCGCAACCATGCAACCGATATCACCCGAAGTGCGCACGAAGCGCCCAACTACTCAGTATTTTTTCGCCCAATTTAGTATTTAAATCGGACACTTGGAATTTTAGTTGCTAGCTTAGATTAACTGTTTCCCACTGCTAGTAGCTCATTTTACGAATTTTAATCATAAAGTATTATCATCGTTGAATTAATTTTTCGCAAACATAATTTAACGCCGCTCAGTTTAGTATTAAAGTTTCTCATTAAGTCATCCATATATTATTTATTCGCATGGTTAATAACTATTGGGAAAATTCTGTTGATCTTTATTTACGTTAGTTTTAAACGCTAAAAACGATGAATCGATTTTTTGTAATCGAATCAAATCATGGAGATAAACGAGATTTTTTTAATTCTGTTATGTCACGTCACTAGTTCGTATGTAACCGCGCCTTGTTTGCGTGATAATATTTCTAAATACTGTAAATCTTATTACTGAAATATGATAAAAACTCTAAAACTGTAGCGTTTCTTCAGATTCCGGCTCATTTTCTTGTGAAAATGGATGAAAAAGAGGAGTTGCATTTAACCTCTCAGGAGTTGCAAGTTTTGTCAGAACTTGACAGGTACGTAACTATAAATATTAGAACAAAACAAATTATAGTTTTTGGCATTTATCTGAATCAATTTTGAGTCCTGCTCGTTACACAACTTACAAAAATGTTACTTTCTTGGTGCTCAATGTGTTGAAAACTTGTGAAAATAAAAGTAAAACAAATATTCAACGACGACTTGTTTCTCGGTGCCCTAAGTTTTACTATTCTCTATATAAAATGCGAAATAGTTCTGTAATTTAATATCCAGTGAATCATATTTTCCTGATGTACCTAGTGCCTTAGTTTTTTTTATTGATGCAATCCCTTTTCATCTTTCATCATTATGCCCCTTTCAATGATAAATATAAAAAATTTGGATATCATCTGTAATTAAATAATTGCTTGATTTCAGCCGGCAGTTTGGTTTCCTGAAGTTGCGTGGTACTGAACATGGCAGAACACGAGCACTTGTACTCAAAGCTGTCAAGTATCTTGAAGGAATGCTGGTTCAAGTCAAGGTACCTACTACGTTATTGAAATAACCTTGGAATATTGATTACTCAAAGTTAATGACTCGTAGGTCTAGTGTGGGCCCAAGCACTACTGCTGAGCATGAGGCGCTGGGTTCGATTCCCTGGTTGGGAAAAGTGTTACTAGGGTTTTTTTTTTACCAGAAATTTCTCAGTAGCAGCTTGAATCTGGATTTTTGTTAAATAAATGGGAATAGGCTCGCACCGCATCTCTTGCATGGAGCTTAAACATAACTGCCGAAATGCAGGTATACCGTAGGTCACCTCTGCCTAACCCTTTGGGGATGTTATGTTAAAGTTAGTTAGGTGTTATTCGAACACTTTTTACAGAAATGTGTTGTACTGATAAAAACTTAAAGAGGAAGCCTTCTCATAGATTGTATTTGAGAAATATTGCAAACCTTCTTGGCAATTAGATTTGTAGTCATAGTTATTAGTAACTAGCACACGGGGAAAATACTGCTTCATCATATTAAGAAATCGCTTAATTGTCAGCATGTTCACCATAACACAATCATAACATAAACTCACGCCTTATTCCCATGAGGGTAGGCAGAAACTACAGAATTCCACCAAATACGATCCTTACACCTTGATCGCCAACCCGCCTGCCAAGCGTGGCGATTATGGCAAACCCCCCCCCTTTTGGGGGAGGCCTATGTCCAGCAGTGGACGTCTTTCGGCTGAAATGATGATGATGACGATCCTTACATACTCCATAAATATGTTCTCAATACTCAATAATTTATTGCATTCCACATGGAATGGTACTGATTCCCTCGTTCACAAACTGAACTAAATTTAGGTTCAGTGCATCTTTTTCTATCTATTCCATTAAGAAAAGGACAGAAGATAAATTTTAGTTTAGTTCTGTCAAATTAATCAGCACCTGCCACTACTACATGCAAGTTTAGATGTCATTCAAACTTGACTACTAAAATTACATCAATTTACGTCAGGCGCTGATAAATTTTAAATATAACTTAACTAAGCAGTTTACATCATCTTCTGACATTCCTTATGTGAAATAAAATATTTTGATTTTACATACCTGTACTGTATCTAATGTTATTAGAAGATATTTACTATTTCATTTGTATAAATTTTCTAGTAAATATAATATCTGTACTAATCATTATTATGTGGCACATAGTACTACATAGTAATACTTGGGTAATTAGCACTTTAGTTAATTTGTCTTATAGCATAGAAGTAATTAATAGATTCTGATTTTATAAAAGAACAAGCAAATTCAGATTTGCTCATAGAATATTGGTGGTATGTATGGGTTTTTGATTTTGACAATAAATTCATCAAAATCTTTGTAATTTTCACCTCAGACTTTTTTATTTTATTTATGTGGCTCTTCAACAATGAGTACAGTCAACAGCAAAAGTAGATGATCAAAATCAGAAATTCAATACTAATGAACGGAGTTCGCGCCAGAACTGTGTGGCGTCGAAGTGATATCTGTGTGGCGTCGAAGTGATATCTGTGTGGTGTTGATGTGGCGTTGAGTGGTTTGAACCACTTCGACGCTAAACGCGAACTCCGTTCATACTTTTGCTGTTGACTGTACACTATTACTTTACAATTTGTACATTGCAAATTTAAGTCTTAAGTGCCCCATTACTTAAAGAAAAGTACAATGTGCATGCATTATGTAAATGTATCCATTTCTCATAATGTTATTTTTTTTTTCAAAATATTAACATATTAAAATTATTTCGTTACCAGGAAGAAGAAAGGGCCTGTTCACCGGGAGCTAGGAGAGAAATATGCATAGACCCTAAAACTTTCTGCAAACTCGGACATTTTCATCTGCTACTTGAGGATTATGCTAAAGGTTAGATATTTTCAAACAACCATACTTACTTGAGAAAGTGGCCTATTGTAGAGTAATGGCTTTTATATGAAAATATGCTTTGCTCCTAAACCCACCAAGGCAAGTCGTGTGTTTTGTTATCTATAATCCCATAATTTGTTTAAAAAATACATAAGTATCAAATTGGGAAACTCCTGCTTTCATATTAATGGAAGTTGCTTAATAATTTTACTTGAGGCTGGTACAGATCTGGTGAAGCACCGAGAGGCACGGTTTCCTCTGCCAAAACAATGAAAAAATTGTGCTAGTGCTAAGAGCGTAAATGATTAATTATCAGTCTGCCTTAGCAGCACAGCATACAGAGGCTCGCAGTAAAGTTAGGTAATTTCGAGTTTATTGCGAACGGCGCAATATTGATATTTGTTTGGAACAGAAACCAGGCTACTCTTCATCATATCTGCACTGACCCTTAGACAGCTATCACTGATTTAATTTAAAGATATAACTTGTTATCGAAAACAATTATAATAACTAAATGCTGCAGGGATTTTTATGTGCCAACTCCCATTCATTTAAGCAGTAATTTTATCATGTGGATCGCTCACCGGCCGCGGTAGCGACCCGCTTGCTCGACTGTATAGAATAGACCCAGAAAGTTAAAAAGAGGTTCATTTATTTTAAAAACTGTGCATCATTAGAAGCCCAAAAAGTTTTTAGGGGTTTATTAATATAAAAAAAAGAGTATATGATAGGACGGTTAATAAGTATTTAGAGGAATAGTTAAGAAAATTCCTTAAAAAAAATTGTTTTCATGCATTGCTTACATTGTCATAACCACAATAACCACGGCAGCGGGTTGTGCTGGATGACAAAACATAATTTTAAAAAAAGCTTTGCTTTATTTACATATTTTGTGCTTGTAGATTTGCATGCTTATTATTAATAAATACAAATAATTGCTATGCTTATTCTGCTTGATAAATGCGAATCTACATCCACATGTGGGTGTAGATGCAGATATCAATCAGGACTTTGATTTTTATATAGATAGATGTGGATCTATCTAAATAAAATTCAAAGTCCTGACTGATATATCAACGCACAGTCTAAACCGCTGGTCCTAGAGATATGCATTTTGGAGGGTGTGTTCTTTGTGAAGAGTAAGCATCCACTATAAGGGATTTTTGGAAATACAACCTTTAAGGGGGTGAAAAGGGGGGATTTTGTTTGTATGAAAAATCTTATTCCTTGAGTTAATAACCTTGAAACTTGCCACGAAAACTTATCTAAGTAAATTATGAAGTTTGGCATTTTTTGTTTTTCTAAACTACCCCCTGAAGAGGGATTGGGAGCTGTCAAAGTTTGTATGGAAGAATTTTAACGGGCGGTCCGATTAATTTGAAACTCAGAATTCATACTTTTGACAGAAACTAATCAATAATAAGTGTATGGGGTTTCCGAGACCCCTGACGGGACAAAAAGTGGTAATTCGATTTTTAAGGGGATTTTAGTGAGTGGCTTGATTATCTATAAAAAAATGGTATAAATAAAGGACATGTTAGGTTTTTGTATGGAGGCTGGGCTTTATTTGAAGCTGCTGTGAACAGGGAAGAGATTATTTTTTTATGAAAGTACATAAACTAAGGAGACTTTGTATATTGTATATAAAAAAACGCAGGGTGCGTAATTATTCCTTAATTATTATATTTTTTAATAAAAATTATTTAAAAAATAAATTGCAACCCACAGTAATTATTGATTTTGGCAACACTTTTCGGTTGGATGTCATTATTGTCATTGTGAAATGTGAACATCAATCAAGTGTCAAATTCAATTTAATTTTCAAAGGAGTACTGACAACTGACAAGTGTGAGAACCTTACTGGCACAGGTAATGTTTTCATAGATTCCATTAGGAGGCAAAGGAATCAATACCATACATGCAAATCATGGAGATAATTCGTTGGTTTTATTTTAAGCCAGGGTCCCCGGGTTACGGCAGGCTACCAACTACGATTATATATGGCTACATATAATGGACGTTCGATGAGGCTGGACCAACACCTTGCCGAACTTGAGGTAGAGTTAGGCCGCATTTACTGGCATATACTGGGGTTATCTGAAGTTCGAAGACAGGGGGAGGACACGATAACCCTGGAGTCAGGCCACCTATTCTACTTCCGCGAAGGTGATCGCCTGTCCCAAGGCGGGGTCGGCTTTCTAGTCAACAAGGAACTCACTAGCAGCGTTGTGGAAATCAGCAGTGTGTCGACACGGGTAGCGTACCTTGTACTGAAACTCACTGACAGGTACTACCTGAAAGTGATACAGGTATATGCGCCGACTTCGATATGCTCTGACGAGAAAGCCGAGGCCATGTACGAAGATATTGCCAAGGCAATGCACAGTACGACAAAGGCCCACTACAACGTTGTTATGGGGGACTTCAATGCCAAAGTGGGATTACAAGAACGCGGTGAATCGAAAGTCGGATCCTTCGGTTTGGGGCGCAGGAATCACAGGGGGCAAATGCTGGTCAACTTTTTGGAGTCGCAGGGGCTCTTCTTAATGAATTCGTTTTTCGAAAAGAAACCCCAAAGGAAGTGGACCTGGCAAAGCCCCGATAACGTGACAAGGAACGAGATAGACTTCATCATGACGGATAGGAAGCATATATTTAGAGATGTCTCCGTGATTAGTAGGTTTAATACCGGAAGCGATCGCAAAGTTAACGGCTAACAGACTATAACAAGAAAGAGGGTCATTTTGTCTGTATAGAAAATAGGAATAATGACAGTTATGCAATGCCTGCTCTGTTATGTGACTATTTCTCAGGTATGGAGTTATAAACTGGAATCAATTGGGGACATGATCGCACAGAGGGAAAGTTATTACTTAAATTCGAATTTAGATGAAAGAATCATGATCAAATTGGCCAAACCTATGTATAAAAATCAAAGGAATATCATGCGACCCCTTTCATAAAGGATATCCAGTTCCCAAAAACCCTGTACAAGAAAACGGAATAAGCTGTAGTCAAACAAAATATTGTACAATTGCTTATGTTGACTAGGGAGTTCATCCACTATTTTATGCTTGTTTTTAAACCTAGTATCCTTATTATAATTACTACTTTACAAACTGCAAACAGTGCTGTTAGTGCGACCACAATCCAGTCATTATGTTATTCAAAGTTTTGGACTCAAAGATCATTCAGTAGAAAATCAAAATAGGTATCGCGTTATACGGTTATTTTGACGCGTGGCCAAAATTGGAACTAAAGCCGCCATCTTGTTTTTTAATACATTTCAAGTGACATTTTACAAAACAATTGCAAAAATGTTTACAACAGGGCCAACGTCATTCGAGCGCCAAAAAATTATTGTATCAGTGTAGGTACTTCTTTATCTATGGATCTGTTGATTTTACATAATAATATCAAAATCACCTAGCCAAACCAAAACAAGAACAAACAAATTTTTTTTTTAATATTTTTAAAAAACTTCACTGCAAATTATGACAAACCCCACAAACAGCACCCTAATTGCGTAAGTAATTCACAGTCTCTTCAATTTTGACAATACAAGACAACAACTTTATTTGACTGAAAAATTCGTCTATAACGCAACTACAGTACCTACCAATAGAATACCAGACTCAAAACACCAGTACAATTTTTGTGATTACGATATTTATACTCAACTAGCGCGTGACCGTCGTCCGCGTGAAATTCGTACTTTTCTCTAAAAATTTCGAAATGTATGTTGATCACAAATCACAAATGTATGTTGATCTTTGTCATTTATTTAGATAAATAAGTATTCAGGCCAATTTTTAAGTTTATAATAGTAGTAGATCAAAGGGATCAGAATTTTCAAATAAACTGTATCCCCGCTTTTCACCCCACAGGGGTGGAATTTTGAAAAAACCGGCCAAGTGCGTGTCGGGCCACGCACAGTGTAGGGTTCCGCAGTAGCCCGTTATCACAATGTAGTACGATTCTGTTATTCATTATTCTAAATATAAAAAATAAAAATAAAAAATCTTTTTCAATGCAAGTCTTTACCCGTTATAAATAAGTAACTACTTCATCTTAGGGCTGATTTTTCCATCGCCAGATAACTTTTATTTGAGGAACATAATTGACGTTTGACAGTTTTTGTATGAAATAACTGTCAAAATTTCAAAATTATTCCTCGAATAAAGTTATCAGATGATTGAAAAATCAGCCCTTAGTCACTTTAAAAGATTAATGCTAAGGATTTTGTATTTGGTACAACATTATCCAACACCCAAGTTCAACGACTATTACTGCTAAACTAATAAAACCGCTATACTTTTACTTTAAAGTTCATGAAATGCACTATCTTCGTGAATTTTTCCAGATTTTTCAAGCCAGCAGTTTAGGTTTTAGAGGGGGGGGGACGCCCTACTGGAACAAAAAAATGCACTTTAAAGTTTAATATTTCGTAAATGGTGCATTAAATCGAAAAATTATTTTAACAACACCGAAGTCATTTTAGAAGACCTATTCAACGATACCCCACACGATGTTTCAACAGTATAGTCTAAACTGAATAGTTTGCGCGAGAGACACTTCCAAAGTGGTAAAATGTGTGTCCCCCCCCTGTAACTTCTAAAATAAGAGAATGATAAAACTAAAAAAAATATATGATGTACATTACCATGTAAACTACCACCGAAAATTGGTTTGAACGAGATCTAGTAAGTAGTTTTTTTAATACGTCATAAATCGTAAACCGCAATTTACCATTCATTCAATCAACTCAAAAATAAAAATAAACATTTAATTTCATACACATAAACCTTATGCATAAACCCGGATGTTACGGAACCCTCGGTGCGCGAGTCCGACTCGCTCTTGCCCGGTTTTTTTTTGTTTTAAAATACTAGTGTTTTAATTTTTAAGTCCAAACAATAGATTTTTGTAAATAAATAATTGTTTCATATTTTGCAATAAATTACCAGCGTTGTGTCATCGCCCGTCTCTTCCTTTTCTATGCAGTCGGACAGTGACCGCGTTTGGGTCATGTAAGCCCCTTAATAAACTTGAAACTTGGCAATATTTGGCTCAGTAAATAATAAAGATTGTCACTTTTAGTTAAAAAAAAAAACCCTCATAGAGGATTAGGGGGTGACAAAGTTCATAGGTTAAAAAAATATGTAACCCGCTGTCGGATTAACTCGATATACTCGGTACTATTAAAACAAAAAATAAAAAAAGTATAGGATTTAGGGTTTTTCAAAAATCTACTCCTAGCAAGGTGGAAAAGGGCAGGTAATAAAGTTTAAGGAGTGGATTTTACTGCTTGCTTCCATTAACTCGAAAATGGGTATGTATGTACAAGTTATGAACACATCCCAAACGTTTTTAGGGTTCCGTAGTTCCTACAAGGAACCCTTATAGTTTCGTCAAGTCCGTCTGTCTGTCTGTCGGTTTTGCTAAGAGACCTTTAGTACTAGAAAGCTGTAATTTTGTAGGAGTGCGTATATTAATTACGCCGACATAGAGGTAAAATAAATATTTTGAAAATATATTTTTTTAGGGTAGCTCCCCTACACGTGAAGTGATGAATATTTTTTTCGTCGTCTACCCCATCGTGTGGGGTATCGTTGAATAGGTCTTCTAAAATGACTTCGGTGTTGTTAAAATAATTTTTCGATTTAATGCACCATTTACGAAATATTAAACTTTAAAGTGCATTTTTTTGTTCCAGTAGGGCGTCCCCCCCCTCTAAAACCTAAACTGCTGGCTTGAAAAATCTGGAAAAATTCACGAAGATAGTGCATTTCATGAACTTTAAAGTAAAAGTATAGCCGTTAAGATAACTTTTATTAGTTTAGCAGTAATAGTCGTTGAACTTGGGTGTTGGATAATGTTGTACCAAATACAAAATCCTTAGCATTAATCTTTTAAAGTGACTAAGGGCTGATTTTTCAATCATCTGATAACTTTATTCGAGGAATAATTTTGAAATTTTGACAGTTATTTCATACAAAAACTGTCAAACGTCAATTATGTTCCTCAAATAAAAGTTATCTGGCGATGGAAAAATCAGCCCTAAGATGAAGTAGTTACTTATTTATAACGGGTAAAGACTTGCATTGAAAAAGATTTTTTATTTTTATTTTTTATATTTAGAATAATGAATAACAGAATCGTACTACATTGTGATAACGGGCTACTGCGGAACCCTACACTGTGCGTGGCCCGACACGCACTTGGCCGGTTTTTTCAAAATTCCACCCCTGTGGGGTGAAAAGCGGGGATACAGTTTATTTGAAAATTCTGATCCCTTTGATCTACTACTATTATAAACTTAAAAATTGGCCTGAATACTTATTTATCTAAATAAATGACAAAGATCAACATACATTTGTGATTTGTGATCAACATACATTTCGAAATTTTTAGAGAAAAGTACGAATTTCACGCGGACGACGGTCACGCGCTAGTTGAGTATAAATATCGTAATCACAAAAATTGTACTGGTGTTTTGAGTCTGGTATTCTATTGGTAGGTACTGTAGTTGCGTTATAGACGAATTTTTCAGTCAAATAAAGTTGTTGTCTTGTATTGTCAAAATTGAAGAGACTGTGAATTACTTACGCAATTAGGGTGCTGTTTGTGGGGTTTGTCATAATTTGCAGTGAAGTTTTTTAAAAATATAAAAAAAAAATTTTGTTTGTTCTTGTTTTGGTTTGGCTAGGTGATTTTAATATTATTATGTAAAATCAACAGATCCATAGATAAAGAAGTACCTACACTGATACAATAATTTTTTGGCGCTCGAATGACGTTGGCCCTGTTGTAAACATTTTTGCAATTGTTTTGTAAAATGTCACTTGAAATGTATTAAAAAACAAGATGGCGGCTTTAGTTCCAATTTTGGCCACGCGTCAAAATAACCGTATAACGCGATACCTACCTATTTTGATTTTCTACTGAATGATCTTTGAGTCCAAAACTTTGAATAACATAATGACTGGATTGTGGTCGCACTAACAGCACTGTTTGCAGTTTGTAAAGTAGTAATTATAATAAGGATACTAGGTTTAAAAACAAGCATAAAATAGTGGATGAACTCCCTAGTCAACATAAGCAATTGTACAATATTTTGTTTGACTACAGCTTATTCCGTTTTCTTGTACAGGGTTTTTGGGAACTGGATATCCTTTATGAAAGGGGTCGCATGATATTCCTTTGATTTTTATACATAGGTTTGGCCAATTTGATCATGATTCTTTCATCTAAATTCGAATTTAAGTAATAACTTTCCCTCTGTGCGATCATGTCCCCAATTGATTCCAGTTTATAACTCCATACCTGAGAAATAGTCACATAACAGAGCAGGCATTGCATAACTGTCATTATTCCTATTTTCTATACAGACAAAATGAACCTCTTTCTTGTTATAGTCTGTTAGCCGTTAACTTTGCGTTCGTGTACAGCTCAAGACAGGAAAAGTCTAGTCATCGGGCGTTAGACGTCTTTGAATAGCGGTAAGATTTTATAGGCTGCCAGTAACAGTAATAAACAGAGTTTATAACTATTACTGTGAGAGAGACGTTTATGTACGGCGCGTTAACGGCTACAATAATTTATATTAGGAACGCACTCTAATGTACCCACCCTCCTCTCGTACGCTCATTAGTGCTTATTTTTAGAACTTTAAAGACAACAGTCGGTTTTATATGGATAGGTAATACCGCGTCTTTTGTTTCAACTATGTATGTCATTTTGTCTTGATCCGACCAAAAACTTTCGAGCTCTCTGGAAGTCTTCAATGGATGCTAGCCAATCTCCTGCGATTGCTGCATCCTCCATATTCATCTTCGATAATATTCCACTTCCAAGCCGAAAATCAATTTTTTCTAGGCATTCTTTCCAAAATTCAATTTATAATACTAACGCGACAATTAATAACAATGCGTCAAGTTCAACGTGTGATTAAAAATATGTTTGAAAAGTAAAATGGCGTAGTATAGTAACTATAGTCGGATTTTTAATTAGCTGGAGCAAAATGACAGCTTATGTGTTACTTAAGTGACTGAAATTGGCGTCTTTTTGTTTTTTCGCGGCCATCAACCAAATCTTGTTTTTCTAGTACAGAATAGTGTAACAAACGAAACTTATTTGACATGCATATCTCTAAACTCAGTCCGAAATGAGTTATTAAGAAGTGTCATTTTACTCCAGCTAATTAAAAATCGGACTATAGTATCCTATTGAGGAAGATCATAAGACGAGAATCCCTTCTTTTAACAAAATGCGTAAATATAAATACAAGTCGGTGAGGTTGTAACCTTGACCATTGAACTCTTAGAGAAGCTTTATTTTTATTTCCAAGTTTTCTCTGAATTTTGCAGTTTCCTGTAGCAGGTAACTGTAGTAGATTTTCCTAGAATAAAGTTGTCGTTCCGTAGTATTTTGTAAGGTTTACATCCACTCCTTGCGTAATACTGAATAGGGCTTGTTCAAAATGTAAAGAAAAGAAAAAAGTTCTTAATGACTGTAAGGAAAGTGTTTCCCTTCGGAAAGCTTTTTGTTGTTTTTCCTTATTTACAATTTCTTGCCCCAACAAATAAGTTTGTTATGGTCCACAGAAACTGGTTTTGTAGGTATTGGTAATACATAACTGTAATAAGTGTCGGAATTTGTGCAGCTGGGTTCCGAACTTCCGACTTCATTCATCCTAATTCAATAATATTATTTTATTTTTGAGCTATTGAAAGACGGTTCATTGTGCATATTTCAAAAAACTTTGCTTTTGCGGTTGCGTGTGAATCTAACGAAAATTATTATTTATTCATAGGAGTATCGAAAAATAAGAGGTCACACTACGTGGGGAATATTACCAGACAACTATGAACAAGCTACTATGACAAGCGCATTGCTGATATCACAACGCAAGAATAGCTATACATATATGTATATAAAATTCTAAGTCCTGACTGACTGATATATTAACGCACAGCCTAAACCGCTGGTCCTATAGACATGAAATTTGGAGGGTGAAGATTAGGTGTCCACTAAAAAAGGGTTTTGAAATTCCACTCCTAAGAGGGTGAAATTTCACGCGGATGAAGTCGCGGGCATAAGCTAGTCATAATATATATAACTATTATGATCCTCTGGCGACCTCTTATTTTTCGGGATCTTGTTCAGTAGTGGACACGTTCGAACATACGGGTAATATTGTAACGTACCTACCTATCTCTAAGGCCTGATTTTCCTAAATGTGAAAACCTCAGACAGCTAAAAACATGTTTTTCTGGAATTATGGTTTTCACGTTTACGCACGATATCAATTATTAATATAATACTATTGGAATATAGAATAATTTATTTTGTGTACCATTTACGTTATCACTTTTTCATTCGTATTTTAATATTAATTATTTAAATCAACGCTATGCGTCAGACATACCACGACATCTGATGACCTAATACATATTTTTATGTGGCCATCATACGGTCATTGACTATTCATGCTGAATAATTTAATATAAAAATTTCCTAGTATTCTGTTCCTCTAACTACAGGACAAGAGAAGCTAATCAAGGCAAATCCGTGGTTATTCCGTAATCGGCCTGTATGGCGGTGTTTCCCGACTTACGTAATAGATGGCGCTGTCTTTTATTTAGTTGCAGTACAAATAGTGTAATATAATATACTTACAGCGTGAAAATAATATTATGCAGGGTGAATAATAATATTATATTGTACCGGGTTATTGTAACTACATTATTCTATGTATATTTTTAAGTTGGGCTGTATGTGCAAAATAATAAATATTAAATAGAGAGATAATATGGTTGTACTTTATACAGTATAAGATGTATTAAAAAAACGAACATACTTATTTGAGTGACATGACAAAAGTTGGTCTAAAATTTTGAAACTGTGCTAGATCGTGTCAAGATTTTCAGGGTTTGAGAAAGATTGCCTTAATATTGACTTTCAATATCAAGATCGAAATAGGAGGAAAACCAGTTTATATTCAGGAAGACAGGCAGTCGAAAATATAATGCTGCTATATTTTTTATTCCGGTTTTTAACATAAACACCTTTAAAAAATAATTGATTCCCCATTAGGCGATAGAAAATTCTGTCAGCTGCTCACTTTATAAGGGTGTAACTTAAGTATAGAAAGAGCAGATGGGCTAAGTCCAAGACGGTATTAAAATACTTTGAAATGTCAAATAAATTCTGTAACCCTGATCCGTGAACCGAACAATAAGGGGTGGAACCGGTATCGCGTGACATTGATTTTTAATAAGTCTTTATGTAAATCGTGAATTAAAAATACTATGTAGTTGCTTCTTTCGTTTCCTATTAGCGTACATATTATATCATTTGCGTTAATTTCAAAACGGCACGTTTTGCTCACTATTGTTTTATGATTTACACAATATTGTTGCCGTGTGACAATAATTTTTTGTGTCAACTTTATATCTAACAATTTTTTGTTATACTTACTTATATTATTATTATGCCAAGTGGGAATATTATACGTTTTTTTTTTTAAATGTTATTTTTTAGTATTCAATTTAATCATCATACTCTTGCAGTTATCCCATTTTTTTTTGCGGTTGGCGCAAATCTCTTTTTCTGCCATACTTCTCTATTAGTCGTCGTCTCGGTAGTCACCCCCTATCTGGCCATATCATCTTTCACAGTTTTTTTTAATATTCAATATACTTAAAATGTTGTTTCAAATGTTATTATTGCTATAAACTTCAACAACAAAACTAAAATACTGACACTAATTCTCAATATGGATAGAATTTTAATATTGCTCAATCCCTTTTACAGCAATGTCAGCGTATCAAAAGTTCTACGCCCTGGAGCCCGACAATTGGAAGGACCCACTGTTCCTTTATGGATTGGGGCTCTGCTATTATCACTATAACGCTTTTGAGTGGTAAGTGTATCAACTAAAAGACCTACTGAACATTTATTGAAAATAATAAGTTAAGGTTTTTTAAGGGGGAGCCTTGTCCAGCACCCCGGGCAGTCAATTTTATAAACAAAAATGTTTTGGAGAACAAGAGTTTAATTATTTCGGTTTTTGCTGCAGAATGTTGTTTATAGATTATTTTTTAAGTAAACTTTCCTTCATTTAAATATACGTGTATTTAATTATAAGAACTGATTACTATTCAATCAACTCAAAATAGGGAACGCGTGGTCGGTGGTTATGGCAACTACAATCAATTGTTATCAATATACACATCTAAAACTAGGCCATTATCACAATTTTTTAAATTCTCATTTAATAAATGGTGAAGGGCACGTAACTTGTAGGTTTGCTCTATGAACACTACAAAAGTGAGGGCTGCGCTACTTTCTACAGACGCTACAATGCTTTCAGTACCTACCATGTTTGATTTTCGCTGTACAATTATACAAACTATGTATTCCAATTTATTAATAAACTTTACCAAATGTACGTAAATGAAACGAATTCTCGTATAGACTAGAATAAAAAAAATGCGTTATGTAAATAGGAATGTTAACGAGCTTAGCGTGTTTCGTTTCATCACATACCGGACGGACGTCGCTCTTCGGGAATATCTCTTCGAAAATAATTTCGGTCGGAGCCAAAGCACTGCAAGGTCTGCAAGCTGGCTGTAGCCCGTCATGTCGACATCGTGAGTCGTGATTCACCGGACGTAGGACGAGCGCGCAAGGAGGCGCGGTGCGCAGGGAGCCGCGCTAGGGCCAGCGCGGGGCGCGGCGCTACGTGCGCGAGGGGCGCAGGGCGCGGCGGCGTGGCGGCGCGCGGTGCGGGACGGTGCACGCTGCAGCGCGAGGTCGTCGTTCGCTCGCTCGCGGCGTTTGTGCCAGTCGGGAGCGGGATGCGGTGACGTAAACTGCATCGGCGCGGGCCGCGACACCGTAGTGTAGGACGGGACGAATCGTGTTCGTATGTACCGTGTGCGTGCTGAACCACCCTGTGTGAACGTGTGCTTGTGCTGTTTTCGCTGACGACGTCTCCGCTCTTCACTACGTGGGCCGCTGCGGCCGCACCGAACAGAAACGGATCCGAAGATCCCCAAAATGGTGAGTGCGGTCGAAGCTCCCAGCTCGCGGTTTGTTTACGTCGACCCTCGTGCCGGCTCTCTCTCTCTACCTGCCGCCCGTATCCCTGTGTCGCGTTCGCACGCGACTCTTTCTATTGTGTTTTGTTTCCGAAATGCAGACACCAACGTCGACGGCTCCGGACCAGGTCCCGTCGAGAGGTCGCGTTTTTGTTCGTTTGAATGGTTTTTGCATGTTTTTTGTAGTGTTTTCGCAGGTAGCTGTTTGGTGCAATTATCCTCATTCATCTGGAGACTCTTTGCGCAATATGAGCTGGAATAAGAAGGGTAAATGAAAGGATGGGGGTGGTCAGTGCGTGCGTTTGCTTAGGCTAGTAAATAATGAGTGAGCCGCCGCGCCGCATAAAATGTAGGTCGGTGGAGTGTGGCCGCAACAGTGCCGCACGCGATGCCTCGCCTCACCTCACCCTACACCAGGCCATTGCTAACCCATTGTATACATTGCCAAGCGCTCATCAATCACTTGCCATTGCTTACATGATATCTACTCTCAATTTTGTTTAAATAACTAAGAACACTGTTTTAATACCAGGCCGCCAAGCTTTGTTTTGGTTTTGGCTGACTGATGAATTTAATACAAAACGAATTGGATGGTCCAT
Organism: Mesoligia furuncula; assembly: GCA_916614155.1. NCBI lineage: Eukaryota > Metazoa > Arthropoda > Insecta > Lepidoptera > Noctuidae > Mesoligia > Mesoligia furuncula. The sequence continues at coordinate 9,720,397 of OU744794.1, forward strand.
CTAATCAAAATTCACATTAATGACACATATGGTTAAGTATGGGCTGCTTGCTGGCTTACCTTCACGTCACTACTGGACGTACGTATTTGTCTGATGAGTAAGCCTCCATTGCCGTGTTATACAATTAAAATGTTTTGTAGAGGGAAATATGTGAGTCATGATTACTGACTAGAATCCGTTTTCCGATAGCTATAACAGGCAGAATTCGCGCACTTTTGTCTTGCGTCATTAGTCATTGGACCGGTAGTGGCGACACTACTCGGATATTTAATGAGGTAACCTAAGATACCGACCTGGAGTGCTTCCATACATAGGAAAAACCACTCCGCACTGGGTTGTTCCGCTTGAGGAATTTAATCATTTTAACTTCCTGGTAAATGACCTGTCACTTAACCATTAAATTAATTTCCAAAAGGATAAAATATTTTATCCTTAAATATACTACCTACCTAAAAATCCAAAATAACCAACTCAAAATATTATTTTTTGAAACTGAACTAGCTAGCATGTATAATAAAGCGATAGAATTTCGCTTTTGGTTTTTAATAAGCTTAAACATTCAACATTCATAAATTCATATTATTATATTATATTAACGTCTATAAATTCGTATTATATTAACGTCAGGATGACGCAAAAAGTACAAACCGTACGTTCGTATCTTTGATATCTAGTTGCTATGTTTTTATCTCATTCATCAGCGGTATCGTAATAGTTATCACGAATCATATTGGCTATCAGTCGCGGACCGGTCCGCGCATTATCTACGCAACGCCGCTAACCGCTTCCAGTAACGGTATTCCACTCTCTGGAGTCCTCCAGCGAGCGACTAGACTTGCTAGGCCCGTTTCGTAAACTTGTTCATCGATATGCTCGCCTAGTCCTTTTTTGTAGATCCCCGGAAGTAAGTTTGCTGAATTAAACAAGTAGAAGCTTCTTTGATTTGAAGACACATTGAATAAGTTGATTCAGAGAAAATTCGTATTTATAAAACTACTTTTGGGTATATCAGTTTTAGTCTAGGTGTAGTGCAGAATTGGCTTATTCTGCATGAAATGCCTGTCAGAGAAAAGATTTTGTACAGATGGTTTTGTGCCGAATCTATCGTGCAACATGGTAGCATATTTGCACACTTACAGTCTATGTAAGTAGAATTGACGGAGTCAAAGTTGTAGCAGATTTTGCACAAACCAGCGCATTTTCTCGTCGAAGCCTAAGTTTGTATAGGTTTGCTAACTTAAAGAACAGTGTTTAAAGGATAAACACTGTTCTTTAAAAACTAAAATCTGGTTAAATCGCGCCAAGTAAATTGAGAGGGGCAATGTTGTAGAGTAATGTTATAAACGGCCAAAGTACTCAACAAATCAAATTGCAATTCTCAGACCATGAGTTTATATCATAATAAAATTAAGTCTGTTTTTGTTTTTCCGAGGGCGCATTATCATTCATTTATTCTTATGGTTACTTTAGAATGCTCCAGTAATGGACGCGTGGCCGATTTTATACGTATCGAACAATCTACAGACACATAATGTATAATAAGCTAGGTTCTTGAAATTTATAAGTAGATTGGCAACTTACATCCATCCCTGCTGGGTTGTTAAATAATTCATTACATTATGTCATGTAACGAATGGTCAGCTGCTAGGTAATGTCAGGTTTGTAGCTAGGTAATGTCAGGTCGTTTAGTATCGATTGTGATGTAGTAATGAATGCTATGTAATTGTTAGAGCAGCTTGCGGTGGCGCGTGCCGGGCAGGTGCCTGCCGGCTGCTACCACACCTGTCACGACATCAGCTGCTCCTTGAACTAGTTATTATATTGTTTAGCTACTCACGACTATGTGTATCCGTCTTTACACACAAAGAAGTTCTGTAAATAATGAAAAAGTCACTCGTTTCCATTACAAACCGCGTAAATGTTTTTATTATTACTGAACTGTTATGTTACCGCATTTAGTTTTACAATGTTACAGCTTACACGTGCTGAAAGTTCCTAAGAGTTTGATGAGATAAAACTGCTTGGTCCGTACAAATTTAGGATTAAAAATGTAATGTTTTATCGCTACGCTGAATTACCAACATCAACGTCACTTGGTGTGCTGATATTATTGTTAGATTTTACTACGCATTTTGTAGGTAGTAAACAAACAGACTGTGCGTAGAAAGCGATAAAATTTCTCGACGTGTTTGCCTGCTCGCTACTTTGCACAGTAATTGCATTCGGTAGTTAATTTCACCATTACCGGCAAACTTCCCCGGTAGTTCGGTTCGTATCCTGCCCCTGAGAGGATTTCACGTAAAATGTTGCCGTCTACATACTTAGAAACAGAGATAGGTAAACGGCCAGCATAAACATGTAACTATGTAGATAGTTTTAGCGAGGAGGAAGTCTTATTAGGGCCAGTTGTACACAGCCATTGGCAGGCGCGCTCAGCATGTACCGTTTGAATGCATGATGAATATTGCTGTCTTCCAATCATTTGCGTTACCGGTGAAATCGTAAATTAAAGTTCACGTCTAAAACAGCTTGATGTCACATCGTATAATTCTCCCTCAAAGTCGATTTGGTAAAATTAATGTATCTGTATACATAAAACATGATAACAGGTGACCTGAAGGTTTCTTAAATTCGACATTTTTACATGACTCCTTCGGATCATATTAGATTTAATTCAATAAAATATAAATTATTTCGTCAAAAAAATACATTTATAAACCTCGCAAACATTATTACGTCAAAACGACTATGTTATTATACGTGCATAATATAATGTGGGAGTCAGCGTGGTTTGTTGAATGCCGCCTAGCAACATCATAGAGCGGACAAACCGGAATTGACAGCGTTTCTCATGCTAGCTAGTGGTATTATGTGAAGTTACTGCCAAAGAAAATAGCGGTACATGCATGTAGTTTTATCTATGTAAATTGGCTCGCAACAGGACTAACAAGTATTAGGTGCGCAGTAGAGAACGCGGTCTCCGACCCTAGGCTACGAGTGCATCTAAGCCGTTTTAGAGATGTGCGGGCGGGGCGCAGGCTCCTCGCCCTTCACCCCGCACCGTGCGGCGCGTCACGTACGCACGGGCGGGCCCTATACGCACAGGGAGGACGCTACAACATGCGAGGGGCCGCGCGCGCACCGACAACGACAAGCCGACTATCGAGTTGCCGAAAACCGTATGCATTATTAGCTCTCCCCCTTCACCCATCCCTATCCGGGCCCTACCGTCCGGCCACCCGGCCCGATTTAGGAACGGAGCTCCTCGACACCCTGCCCTCTCATACCCCTAACCTCTGCGGTGGGAACGACTTTTCGATTTAAGTAACACCGCGATACGCCCTTTTCCCCCCTGACGTAACGATTGAGTCTATATTTTTTTTGTAATCTAGGTCACGGCTCGAGAGTTAAGAGCAGGGTGAATGTAGTGATGTCGGCGCGCGGTCGTCGACACTAACGGATCGCTATTTATACCTGGTGCGTAGTGCACCGGAACTCGCTCGCTGCACTCGCTGCATCCGCGCCACCCGCCTCCGCCCTGTCAATGACCCCGTCTCCACGAACATTCGGTTCCTAAATCACAGTGCCACAACTAAGCATTCACAGTCTTACATTTAACGGTCGAAGCGAGCTCGTTTATCATGTCAGCTATATGTCCAAACGTTCATAATTCTCTTACAATAGTCGTAGGACTCGTAGGGCGAGCGTTGCGAAAGGCTCTGTAGCAAGCGGGTGCCCTTCGGCTTTGTCTCAGTTACGTAAGTAGACCCACCCACATCTGTAGGGCAACCACCCACGCAGGGCATGAACTGTGTCAAGCAGCCTGTCCTAGTTTCTACGTTCACAATTTTTTTCTGTTGGTAAACACCCGCCCCTGGTTTGTTGGAAATTATTTTTTTGCTCAGTTTTAGTGTTTAGTATTTTCCAACTTCTTTTTGTACAAAATTACATTTTTGTGCATTCATTCGTAAATATTCTGATAATCTCATTCATTTCTCGAATTAGTGAATCTGACGTACTTACTTAAAACATTATTAATTACAACAAAATCTACTAATTTACCCGTTGGCAGTGAGCAACTATTTGTATGGAAATTACTTTATTAATTACCAGCATAAAGCATAGCTACATGTTGATTCGTAGAAAATTGTGTACAGGATTTATTTTCCTCATTACCAAACTCTACATTTTCTCTATTATATTAATTTTAGGATTATCATCAGTCGGAAAAATATAAATAAAACTCAACTCTGTTACTGTTTTTGTTGTGGAGTCGAGCGTCGTTGCTAGGTCCGTGTAAATTCGCGCTCTCCGCGAGCGATGTCCGCGATGGAATTTCCGCGAAAAAAGCCATACGTCACATCACAGCACGTCACGGCAGCGGGCGGGCCGCGTAACGTCACGCCAAGCAAGGCCGCGGCTGAGTAAGCACCACTGTAAGCTTTTTGTTTACACCACTACTGACTAATTTGGTCGTGTGATGTAATACGACATATAAATGCCTATTGCATTCTTTTCAAGCAAATCACTGCTCTATTTTTTTACTCGTATGTTTATAGCTAAACCTTAGTAATATATGTATAAGTCAATGGCTAAACCTAATTTCACCGAAGATTTCTCACGCCGCGCCGATTAAATTTTTGAACATTTAAAGAGATTTAATCAGAAACTATTCCAAAAATCTATTTCGTACGTCCTGCTCTCAAAATTCTTGGTAATCCATAATATTACGTCTTTTCCGTGTAATTTGGTCGGACGGTTGTCACTAAATATGTAGATCACGTATACATATAGTAAATGATGATTCGCAGGAACTTACGTGCGTTACGTAAATTACTTGCGTTGCGTACCTCACACTTGGCATATTATGCTCAGAATCTCAGATAACAACTGTGAATTGGGTTTAATAACAACCTCATCACGACTTGTACTAGTGTTTTGTTAGTTCATAACTTCGGCACTGTTTGAATTCAGGCAAACATTTTATTGTTAATACTGACCCTAAATAATAATATCAATGTGATTACCGCTCTCATTTTATTTGTGTACATCTTACTGTACAGCTTCATCCACGGCATTGCTACAAGACAAAATAATCCGTATAATTTTGATAATAAAAATCTTAAAATGTTGGATCATCTTGATAATTCATAAACTTTCTAAACTAGCGTATCGTATCCTATTGCTGCTCAGAAAATGTTTCTTCTTGCACCTGTGTACATGCTGTACATCGCACCGCTTATATTTTTGGTCAATTTCTATGCAATTTTGATTGGAGTACTTCCCTTAGTACGGGCCTCTTCATGATTTTGACCAGGTCGTTGGTATATCACAAGCAAATGAATACAGCTACTAGTAAAGTTATAGCTTTAACAACAAATACAGCCTGGAAGACTAAACGTCTGCGTTGGAGGCTCCAGGCAAGTAATTGACTTTTCTGTGTTCTACATACATACGTAGGTATGTCTTGTGGAAATAACATGTTACGCTCACACGCATACGAGCACGCATAATTATCAAGCAGAGGAGTTATTCTCACGGATGTCGATCTGTACTTACAATTTAGCCGTCACTTTGTACGCACAATGGGCATTAGAATTAGAAAGCGACCGGTGACCGCAAAAAGGTAGCATTCGAAAGGGCTCGGAGCTTGCAAGATTGTGTTACGTCACTATTGAACGATCACCAATGTTCCCCCTGCGCTTCACAGCCACGCTAGTGACGCTAGGGAGGGCTTGCCATCTAATGTTCGTCGTGCGTGTCGCACCGAATCTACCATGCACGTATGTGCTACTGCCCTCGCTTTTGTCCTAACAACAATCTATGACGTCGATGAAGGCTTACAAAATTTTGTTCTCAAAGGGTTCAACCCTTCTAAACTGTAATGTTAGAGATGGGGCACATTTTTAATTCTGCTGCATATAAATAAGTATTGTACTTGTTGGAACACTTGTGAGCTGTGTGTGAATCGTATGGGGTAGTTATCAAGGGCACTCCGCCGATTGTAATGTAATAATAGTGCAGAATGGTCTGTTCTTTTTATGTTAGGGGGAAGCTTGCTTTGCATATTTGTGAGTGCGCATCAGATTTGAGTTTAAAAATATTACAATTTTAGTTCGGTTTATGCACGTTATTATGGAAACAACCCACATAATTTTATTATGCGTGTTTAATTATTGATTGATACGATAATCTACGGGTTAAGTAGAAACAGCTGACGTACCTATAAGTATTATAATATATTATGTTATACAACATCTGCAAAGAAAACAAAGTTGACGACTCGAGAAGAACCTGTTCAATAATGAAGTCGCATAATTTTGCTGAGCCACGAACATCTGATTTTAAGGACGTGCTGAATATCAAGTATGCAAGTCATGCGTGTGTGAGTAAGTCGCGATGTGCAGCTGTGACCGGCTCACTTCCGCGTACATGTGTCTTTGTATCTGTTTATACGTGTCGTTTAATTAAAAAATATATATGTTTAATGCTTATTGTACCGTGATGTAAATCTACTATCATTGCAACATTATCTGTAACCAGTCGAGGCCTCTGTCGCACTTACAATGTGCCTGCTAATTAAGTATAATTAGAGGCTAAAACGGTACTTGTACAAGTATAATGTAGAATTATTATTGTGTATATGTAGTTAGTTGTTGGGGATTGAAGCGGGTAATTTAAATAATAATATAATTCCTAATATATTATCGTAATGAACTCTATTCGTACCGCACGAGAGTCTTGCGACGTGTTTGCGTACTTATAATATACTCATGGGTAGTCAACGAGTGTGCTCATAAGAATATAAATTCCGTACATAATGCAATAATATTTTAACCGCCGGCTTAGGTCTCAGGTACCGTAAGCGTAGCCTCTAACTGCCGTCTTTAAACTACCTTGTACTGTACGGTATAGAATAACAGGCTTATCTGTACTTTATTTCTTTAGTACGGTAGGTTTAGCATTGAAATCGATGATAATACGGCTTTTAATATCACAGTTGTTATCGAGAACTAACCTTATTTCATCATCCGGTATTTGAACGTGTAGTCTCTATTTGAAGTCCTAACAATTTGTTAAACACAAATATCAGGCCGGAATTCTCGCTTGATACACTTTCAAACTAATTTCGCTGAATATAATTTTCTCGCCTGTAAATACAGACGACCCACATTTTCATTTGGCCTCAGAATTAAATAGAATTGGATATGAATTGCTCCAACTTTATGAGCACTCAGTTTCAATTCTGTATACTGAATTGCGCCGTTACTGAAAATAGCCGGCACATATCTGAAATATCGCGTTCATGAGATCATTTGTGAGTAGGTAACCTACTGAATGTGTATAAGTGGTATCGAATGGGACGAAAGTGGGTCAACTAGCATGACGTTGGCGATAAACGAGCCCTCGTTCATTATCATTTTATGTACATAGCGGCACGTACGTTTCCCAAACTAGCTAAACTTGTGCCCTAACCGACAGGAACCTTGATATCGCAACGGCTACGGCTGCACGACATGCGCCATCATGTCGCCAGATCCCTTTCGAAAGTTTAAACCGCAGAATAATACTTCCACTGATTCACCAAGTAATTTTAACATAATCCAACTTATTGTAGCATTTACGAGTATAACATCGAGTGTTACCCGTCAGCTGTAAACTACATGCAATCAAAATACCATTGTGTTTGCGAACTCTATTGAACGGTGGTAATCCTCCAATCAGCGGGGAGTAGCTTGGTTATTGTTGCTATGTATAATTCATCAGGTGGCATCTGCTATGAAGGAAGTAATAAAATGATGCATGTGTTCATAATACATACTACGTTCCGTTGCCATAGGACCTTCACTATGACTATCTAGTTATATAGTGCATACAATTGCAGTTTGTATTGCATTCTGTTGCCGTGGAGCCAAGGCCGTGATGCAATAAGTACAATCAGGTGAATTGTGTGTTCATGTTGAATTCATCACATGATTACATCACTTGGTCACGGGACCCATTAAAACCTTTCAGTTTTCGACACGTTCGATTTGTTTTCCTTTTTATTGCTTTGCTATCTGCAGTTTTCTTATAGCATTTCGTCTCCGATTCAAGTCAAACAGTACCTATGTATGGTATACCCGATTCAAAGGTCTGAGAATTTCAGGAATTTCATATCCACTTGACAAAGACACAAACTAACTTCTCTGATTGGCGCCCTGGCCAACTTCGTTTTGTCTTTGTCATTTTAATTACGTAATTGATAATTTCCGGTTGTAATCAGGATCGCACAAGTGTATGACTTTGACCTTATTTCTCAGCACCACGTGTGCCCTATTCAGTCATAAGCATCCCGCGTTATATAGGTTTGTTATTGTGCGTAAGTTCCCTGAGGTCGGCTGTTCCGTGGGAAATAAAAGTATTGTGAGTTCATTATGTGCAGCCGGATCACGTGTCGCGACTGCGACGCACCTAGCGACTGCTTACTTCAGTTATGTAAAGTGAGTGCTATGACGACCGACGAATGAACTCTATAAATAGCGGTCGATCCGTCCTTGAGCCGCCGCGACTGTGCAGAACTAGGTCAAGCCGAGCTGCCTCATGCCAGTGTCCTCTCCCCGCGCCCACCAGCACACCCGCCTAAACATTGCTCGCTGTTCACCGCGTCGAGTGCGTCGCCAAACACCTCGAATACCGAACACATTCCATGCTTCCTGGTTATTTCTTTTAGTTTTACTATTGTGCAGGAATAACTACGGACATCATCGGCCGAAACTAATCGCAGCTTATTCCTGCGTTTGGTTTTTGTTTAAAAGTTACTTTATTTTATGGTGGCTCTAAAATCCTAACATTGAACGTAACAACTCACTAGATGTTTGTACATTCAATAAATTAAAAATTTAATTTGAATAGGCGCAAGAATTTCGTTTGTATAAGTATAAGGGTTCGTTACAATCCCCTTACCTGAGTGAATTGATAATGGCCAAGGTTGGGCCCGGGCAGGTAGCGAACCGGATTATAATCGATCCAGTCGTTTACTCAGTATATTTATTTTTCCATACCAGCATGTGGCTCATGTATTGTAAAAATGTAAACAGATGTACAGATGAGCAATCTGCAGGAAAGCTATAAAAAGCGTGAAGTTATTTGAATAGTCATGATTTTTTATTTAGTCAATTATTGGATAGCGAAAATTATTGTACATAAAACATGAACGTGTATTGTATATTTATGTAATAAAATTGTAATATATATATACTATCTATAATAAAGCTACATTAATGGTTAGTATAATACAATATGTGGGTATGTAACTCGCTATGTTCGTAGATTACAGCACATTGGCTTTTCGTACAAACGCTAAAATATATATTTTGATCAATATTGTTATCATGACAGTCGTAAACATGTCATATTATTATCGTAGCGCGTGGGTATGTGAAGTAGTGAACCATAAACCTAGTCGGCGATATCGCACAAAGACCAATGTGTTATCTATGTATAGGGGCACATTGGGCACTAGCTGCCCTGTTAAACAATACCTTATCGTTCTACAGGGACGATAAACCCTATTTGACGCGCTATGCATAGTGAAATTGTAGAGTTAACGTAACTTTACATTGTTGAAATGTTTAATGTACATAATTAACATTTTTTTTTCATAGCCGTCGACAAAACTTATCCAATGAAGGTCACAGTAGTATGATGTAATTGTTAATTTAAAAATTACGTAGGAAGACTTTTGAAAATATGCAATTAAGAGAAAACTCATACATTGTTTGTTCATGAAAGCTGAAAGCATGAAATTGTTTTTTCATGAAACTTGTTTGAAACAGATCCATTCAAATTTGTTCTGTAAATGTCCCAACTTGCCTTGTGTTCAGTCTACAGTGAAGGTGTGAATTTTGAGCATCGCGTGACAACCGCAATCATAGCTCATTCCGAGGAACAATGAATGTGAATAAGAAGTTATGTGAAATATAATATTATATATGTCGAGCAACGCCGGCGGCGACACGGCCGGTGAAAGCTCTCTATGCCCCGCCACACTGACGGATACGTACGTGTGTGCGTATAATCGTCATTTAATTTTAGTCGTGGGCTTCGGGGTGGACTCGGCTCAACAGCACCTGTCTCACTCCTTTGTTTCGGCTCCCAAATGCCAGCGGAGGTCATCTAAATACAGGCGTTATAGGCATCGGATTCGGACGACGATCGCTGTCTAGACGTTGTGTTGCATCGTCCGATCGATTGCACGACCGAGCCTCAGACGGTCATCGACCCCGCGGGCGCATCGGTGACGTTACGCTCCGGTGATGCGCTCCTCAATAACCTACGGATATTATGGTTCAATTCCGTGTTGTATATCTTACGCACCGTGATGTCTTCATCGCATTCTTCATCTTCTTGTATTCTACGAAACGCATTACACGTTCGTTTTTACATTCTCATTCATAGTTTTGTAAGTAGGTACCTAGCTAGTTTAGGTAGGTATATTTCTGTCCCAAAGATGAGTTTCTTTTCATTGAATCCGAAATGCGAGATATTAACCTAAAAAATAAAAGCATACGCTTTGAATGTGTACGGATAAATTTTAAGAAAAAAAAGGGAACTGCAGCGGCATTGTCGTTTCATCTGTTCATTTTAAAAGTTTTCTAAAGGTCTTTTGAAGATTTATTTCACAAAAAGTGAAATTTAAAGTCCGCATTACGTTTTTGCTCTTTATTCTCTTGTTTGGCATCTGTGTAGGTACCTACGCAGAGTTGTTATGATAACTGTACTCATTCTTTATACTATTATTTACAATCCGTCTGACCTTGTATGCCAGTCAAGTTCAGGCTGTAACTTTGACATTGTTTTCTAGTCGGTTGGCAGTTAGGCAGAAAACAGTCCTTTGTAAAGCATTTCAAATGTAAACGATTCAGTTTATTGCTTGCAATCTTTTGTTTACCAATTGACTTGACAGGATTCTGCATAACAATAGTCCGCACTCCGCAATAAAACTCTTGTTCCCCTTCATAATATAGATGGGAAGGTTTAGGTAAACGTTTTGAATGGCAGGGCGACAAAGGCGTTGCAAATGGCTCTGTACGTGTCCCCGGGGTTCACCCGCGCGGCGGATGCGCACCTGCGCCTGGCGTTGATGTTCAAGGCGCGGCGGCACTGGTCCGTCGCCGCCGTGCACTTCCGCCGTGCGCGCCTCGCTCCGCACCAGGACGCCACCTTCACGCGTCTTGAGCTCAGCTTTCACGCCGCACATCTACTCGAAGCCAGAGGACTGAGGAAATCCGCCAGAGACGCCTACGAAAGATTACTAAAGGAACCTAAGCTGTCCTCAACTTTGAAAGCAGACGTCTGCAGACAATTAGGTGAGTAAAGAGTTGAGAGACTGATATTGCTTCGTTGCGTTTTGTATAAAATACTCAAAATATTACCTGATGGATCATCATTGAAAATGTATGTTGGTGTGTAGGATGGCTGTATCACCGCTGCGTGTCGCTGGGCGAGCCAGCGGCGCGCGCACGGGCTGCCATCTGGTGCCTGCAGCGAGCGGTGGCTGCGGAGCCGGAGTCAGGCGCAGGGCTGTATCTGCTCGGACGATGCTTCGCGGCACAGGGGAAAGTGCACGATGCCTTTATTGCGTATAGGAACTCCGTGGAAAAGTCCGAAGGAAATGCCGACACTTGGTGCTCTATAGGGTGAGAAAGAAGATATAAATTGCTTTATTATTGTTATTTAAAAATAATTCTGCTTTACATGTATGTATAATCATTATACTTTTTGCAGTGTATTATATCAGCAACAAAATCAACCGATGGACGCGTTACAAGCGTACATATGCGCAGTACAACTAGACAAGGGTCATTCCGCGGCGTGGACCAACCTCGGAAGTTTGTATGAAAGTTGTCAGATGCCTAGAGACGCGTTCGCATGTTACACGAACGGAGGGGCAGCTGCGACCGCGTCACACTCCGCGTTGAGACAGAGGCTCGCCTTCCTGAGAGCACATCTGGCACATGCGCCTATGCCCTCTGTTACCGGAAAGTAAGTGGCTGGCTACCTTATTATTTTATTTGCTTAAATAATTATTTGCTAAACCTGTTGTTGTTATTCTAGTTACTAGTTTAAAATATTGATATTCAGCCAGTAAAAATTAATTTGATAAATTTTCCGCAGACGTCGTCAGCTCCCATCGATAGAAGAAGCCTGGAACCTGCCCATATCCGCGGAGATGTCTTCGCGAGCTCCCAAGTCCGCGCCGCCGCCGTACCCGGGCAAGCGGCCGGAAGAGCCCCCACAACTCACACAACATCAGCTACAAACTCTCCAGTACCTACAGAAGAACTCCAACAATCTGTCGCCACAGCAACAAGTACTAACCTCTTGTTCTTCAATTAAAGTTTAAGCTGATTCCCGAACACGTTGAGACGACTGAGCAACAATGCTGCTGATAAGACGAGATAACCTGTCTCAACCTCCACACCCTTACTGATCCTTTTATAGTGTGCCTTAAAATTGTAATGACCACCAAAAGAAATCGGTCTCTTAGATTAAGTTTAGTATGCTTCCGTGAGTTGTCTAATAGCTTTAGTTAATATTCTATCGTACTACGAAATTGTAGTAACGATCGTAATATTCTTTTTCAGGCTTTGATGCAACAACTACTGACGCAGTATCGACAAGCGCAGGCGGCGCGAGCGCGTACGGTTTGTACTAAATTTAATTTCCCTTGTTTGTACTGACGCGGGCGGCAGGAATTAGAATTATCGGTAGGGTTCCTAAAAGTTTAGTTCGTGGTGATAATATTATGTTTGTATTACAGGTGACGAAAAGCGAAGGTAACGCCACCGGCGGCGACAACGCGGAGTCGCTCGCCGAAGATCTGTTGAAGAGGTTCGCAGATACGCAGCCTGAAGTTAAGAAGGAGCCTGTTAGCAGTAAGTGTTTTTTTTTATCCTATGTGACTTAACTAAGTGATTACTACTATGTACTAGATTACTGGCCTGCAAATCTTCTCAAACAGAGAAGGTGCGAGTAAAATCACCACACTTTCTCACTGTGTGTTGACGATTTCTTCAAAAAATTATAAGTCTAGGTTTCTTCGCGGTGTTTTCCCGTGAGCTCTAACATAACTTTGTAACAGGTATCTCTTTTTAGTTTTCTTACATGCAAGAGTAAGTTAGCGTCTGCAAACATTTTTTTTTTCATCTCAAAATTGTGCCAGTAGAAGAGTAAATTGGATAAAAAGCTTAGGAGGTCTAAGCGTTTTCTGCAATTTGCCCTTCTAATGTAATAAGAAAAAAAGTTTTATTTACATTTATAAACAGTTTGGCAAAAAGTAAACAAGGAACGCATTAGGACAACACAAATTCTACCGAAAATTCTTTTGTATCTCGGCCGGGAGTATGTTTTAACTCTTAGGTCTTGTTCATTTTTGTAACCCCTACCTTGGATTTTGAATTCGAAGTCATTTTGTTTGAATGAATCCAGTGCAAATCGTGTATTAGTATCTGGGGGCACGGGAGTGCCCCCGCTAAGACGAGCCAAGCGAAGCGCAAGGGCACTACCTACCTTTTCTCGAAGCACTTTGACGTATTTTTGAACCCTCTTAACTTGGGTTTGGATTATACCAGATAAACAAAATTTTCGGGATATGATGTCAGTGGTTTACTTATTAAACCTATAAAGTTTCAATTGCATAGCTCTTATACTTTAGATTTTATTGATATCTAAAATACCCCGATTTCGTCACTGACTCACTGACTGCCATATATTTTGACTAAGGTGTAGAGTTTGCGAAGTTAGGCCTTGTAGAGTTAGGGCGTGTAGAGTTAGAAGCTTGGCTCTACAGGAGATCTGATTACTTTTTGACAGTGCGAGCTACATGGTCTCGTCTTGGCAACATTTAACATGAAATGTTTTTGTGGGATTTTACTTGACTCCTAAAAACTTAGATAAAACTTTAATAATACTAAACAGATCTCCTATGAACTTAGTAAAATATCCGCTAAATAAATACCAGTATGCGGCAGCCTTAGGCAACCTGCTTCATTTTTGGGATGCGATTCCTACCTGCTACCTAATCTGTGCAAAAAACGTTCGTCCGGATCCGCGCATCTATTAAGGGCAAATTTTTGCCTAAGCTCTCTGTTAAAGCTTCTATTATACCATATATTTAAGCCATTAAAGCCAGAATATGAGAATAATGCTGTGGCTAAACGCTCAGCGGACAAAGCCGTGCAAAAGCTCGCGATTCACAAAAGCCTCAGGTCGTCTTACTTATGATTGAGCGCCTTTGTTATCCTTCAAAACATCTATTCTATACATATAAAAGGGAATGCATTTCAGTTTATGTTCCAGAAAATAGAAAATAAATGAGTTCTTGTTTTTGTAATAATACAGTAGAATGGATTTTAAAATGATGAATGAGGATAAATAAACGAAATCTCATTCTGTCTACAAAATGAATTTTGACGAGATTAGAAAAGACACGTTAAAAATAAAAAAAGGTTATTTTTATGTTTATCTCGCATTTCTCGTAAGCATAACAGTCGAAACACTCATACTCATAAATAATTAATAATATAAAGCAATCCAAATAACAGTGTATGTAATGTAAACTCATTATAAGTAAGTAAGGCTTTTTTCTGATAATAACTAATATTTTTCAATTTCGAGTAAAACATCACTGTCAATGTCAAAATCTTCGAGGGATTGGTTCTGTGGATTTGTTTTCTTTGAAATTATTCATATAAAAAATATTTAAAGCAATAAATATGAAGAATAAGAAGAAAAGTCAGTGTAAAAGCCTTTATCGGTTCAAGTATTGACCAATACAATAATTTCCCGGCGTACCTATTCGTTATTTTATTGGGAGGATTACGAACCCGATTTAGGATTACAGCTCAAAAACGTTACGGCCAAAAAATTATTTCTTTGGTTACGAAATCACTTGTCAGATTTTCCAATAATATACCTACCTGAGTTGAACATTTTATTACAACTCTAATCGCTCACCTGCATACAACATGAAATTACTAATCTGAATTACGATTTCTGCGTTATGTGACCCAGCCTGCATTAAAATAGCGTATGCGTGGTGTTTTGATGATTTTGTTCATAGATTTCATGGAACAATATTTTTTAAATCGGGACGCGTATTCAATGTTTTGTATGGTTTTCAGTGGATACCACTAGTAATGCAGCCAGTACTAGCGAGACCGTGCTGGGCGGGCGGCAGCCTGTCGTGAAGCTGGAGCCTCTCAAGACGGACCCACTCAAGCCTGTCACCTACCACATCGGCATGAGCTCCAAGCAGATTATGGATGCTTGCAAGTAAGTCTTCGCGTCTTTACTCTGAATAGGCTTCAATGTCGCGAGTCACTAATGCAACGTTTGACGCTTCAGGGACAACGCGGGGCCGCCTACAGCGTGGTCGGTGCTGGGCGACGGCTGCGGCCCGCCCGAGCCGCCCACCGTGCCGCCGCCGCGCCTGTCGCCCGAGCAGCTGGCACCGCCCGCGCCCTTCGTGTACGTGGAGTCCAAGCGCGACGCCTTCTCGCCGCAGCTGCAGGACTTCTGCCTCAAGCACCCCATCGCCGTGGTGCGCGGCCTCACCGCCGCGCTCAAGCTCGACCTCGGTCTGTTCTCCACCAAGACGCTGGTGGAGGCGTGGCCCGACCACGCCGTCGAGGTGCGCACGCAGCTCATGCAGTCCGCCGACGAGAACTGGGACCCCACGGGCAGGCGCCGCGTGTGGGCCTGCGCCTCGCACCGCTCGCACACCACCGTGCGCAAGTACGCGCAGTACCAGGCCGGCTCCTTCCAGGAGTCGCTGCGCGAGGAGCGCGAGCGAGGCGGCGCCAACACCGCGGCCGGCGGTGGCCTGTCCGACTCGGACGGCCGCGAGTCCGGCTCGGGGCCCGCCAAGCGCCGCCGCGCCGCGCGTATGCTGCGCTTCGGAACCAACGTTGATCTATCTGACGAGCGGAAGTGGCGTCCTCAGCTCACAGAATTACAAAAGCTGCCGGCTTTCGCACGCGTTGCCTCCGCCGCCAATATGCTATCTCACGTAGGTCACGTAATCCTGGGTATGAACACGGTCCAGCTGTACATGAAAGTGCCCGGTAGCCGTACGCCCGGTCATCAAGAGAACAACAACTTCTGTTCAATCAATATCAACATCGGACCCGGTGACTGCGAGTGGTTCGGCGTGCCCGATGCGTACTGGGGTGGCGTGCGCGACCTGTGCGAGAGACACGGGCTGTCGTACTTGCACGGCTCGTGGTGGCCGGACCCGGAGGAGCTGCGCCAGCACGGCGTGCCAGTGTACCGCTTCACGCAGCGGCCCGGCGACCTCGTGTGGGTGAACGCGGGCTGCGTGCACTGGGTGCAGGCCACCGGCTGGTGCAACAACATCGCGTGGAACGTGGGCCCGCTGACCGCGCGCCAGTACTCGCTCGCACTAGACCGTTACGAGTGGAACAAGGTGCAGAACTTCAAGTCGATCGTGCCCATGGTGCACCTGACGTGGAACCTGGCGCGCAACATCCGCGTGTCGGACCCGCGCCTGCACCGCGCCATGCGCACGTGCCTCATGCAGACCATGCGCGCGGCGGGCGGCACGCTGGCCGTGGTGCGCACGCGCGGCGTGCCCGTGCGCTTCCACGGGCGCGCACGCGGCGAGGCGTCGCACTACTGCGGCGCGTGCGAGCGCGAGGTGTGGCACGCGCTGCTGGTGCGCGAGCACGAGAAGCGCCACGTAGTGCACTGCTTGGCGTGCGCGCGCCGCGCCTCGCCCACACTGGCCGGCTTCCTGTGCCTGGAGGAGCACCACATGGACGAGCTGGCACAGGTGTACGACGCCTTCACACTGCACCGGCCCGCGCCACCCGCGCCCTCGGCCCTCCCCGCGCACGCGCCCTCGCTCGTGCCCATCCCGGACTGAGAGCGCGGGGCGCGGCCAGGCGGTTAGTTTCGTTCGCAGTCGGCCCGCCACGCTCGGCTGTCGTCGGCATCGGCACATCGTTCACTTTTCCGAGCTACGTTGCGGGTGACCTGAGTGACGACGGCGTACCTGTATTTATTATGTGTGAGAGTGTATGATAATTATGGTATATGACGAGGTAGTTTTTATATATCGAGGTTTAGTTTCCGTGCGAATGGAGATCGTGTATGCGAGGATTCGAGTCGAATGTGTACTCGATCGGCTCTTCACAGTTTAGACCCAGTATTAGATGCTAGCTAATTCCGATGATTATATAGGTAATTATTGACGACGGTGTCATTGTTGACCAAGTAAAATTGTAACAGATGCACGTGATCTATTTTTATTAAGATGCGCCTGAGTTTAAAATTGTTGTATGATGATGACGACTTGATGAAATATTTTTGGTGATAAACGTAATTTTGTAATACGGAAACATATACAGTTTACACGCTCCTCGATCACTTTTGTAATTGTGCGAGATATTTGATATAAAAAGTCAATTGTCGGCGACGACTAGCCGTTGTTCTAGCTTGTATGTATACTGTAATCGTTGGCGCGGGCGGCCTCGGCGCGTAGAATGAAGCGTAGACGAGTAGCTAGGAATGTTCGCAGGATAGGAGGCCTGCCCGCTGAGCTCTCAAGTGCTCTCGTGTTCACCATCATATAAATGTGTTATTTTTGTATAGAGGCGTATTTATTTATTTTTATCGTACTGTGACCTTAGTTTGATTTTTAGACAGTCTTAGCAAATAGTAGTATTAAGTATAATTGCACGTAAGGAGACCCTACGTTTTAGTAGGGTCTGGAGAATAGTGCTGCGATGTCCCAAAGAATGTTATAATGTACTCGGGTAGGCAAATGGAAATTGATGATTTATTCATTGATATTAATATCGACATTTCTTTAATATTTCTGACACATTTGGGATCTGAAGTTTTAAATTAATTTTTATTTTAACAAGTTGACTTATTATTATTTTATGAAATTGGACTGTATTTAAATTAAATATAATTAAAATGTTGTTTCTTGGATTGATGTAAATTAGATGGATTAGGCAAGTAAGCTCGGGGTGGCAGTACGCAGGACAACTCGCCTCTGACACTTGTCTGTTGTTGTTTCTCTTGGAGTTTTATTGATGTGTTTCTAACATTTCAACGTTAAATATTAATTTTTAAGTGTCAAAGGCGAGTATAGGTGTTGATGATATGGAAGTGTTCATCGGATTAAGTAGTGATACCGATATATTTATAAGTACCTAATAATAACATCACTGCCATGTATGACCTTACTGTTTATACTTACTGTAAATTACATTTTTAATAAAGAAATTTAAGTACGATATTTTGTTGTTTTGGAATTCCGTCACACAACTATAGGCAGACTCGATGACACCAACCTACTCCCTAAACAAGCTCTTAGTGAAATTTTAGTTTGTGATAGTATTATTCCCTTTATTCCACTAAATACATAAATTATATTTTTAAATATTAGTATAAAAAATATAAAAACATTTAAAAATATAAAAAATAGTTGCCCACCGGTATCGGGATCAGGGTCCAAGCTACCGGCGGTCAGGGCTCCAGAGAGAGGAACCTGACAATGCGCGCCGTGTCCAGAAGTACTGCTCTCTGAATCAAGCCCTTGATCCAGCTGCCCAACGAGAGCCTCTTCAGGTGTTGGTCGAGGCTCTTGGCTATTAATCCATTGGCTGTCGGCACAATGATTGCTGAGTCCATATCCCACATGTCGACAACCTCGCGAGCCAAGTCAAGATACTTAATTTGTTTATCTTTCTCGGCTTTCACGAGGTTCTCATCATGCGGGACGGTTATGTCAACAATCATTGCGCGACGCTCTGATCGATCCACTACCACTATGTCAGGCTTATTGGCAACAATAGTCCTGTCAGTGATGATGGCTCGATCCCAGTACAATGTGATATTTCCATTTTCGAGAACTGGGTCGGGCACATACCTGTAGTACGGTACCTCCGATTCAACAAGGCTGTATTTCAGAGCAAGTTGCTGATGGATTATCCTGGCTACAAGGTTGTGTCTATGCAAATACTCTCCATCCCGCCCGCCGCCGCCGCCGCCGTTCTCTTGCCCGTGTCGGTAAGGCGTGCTCAATCTTTGTCCGCTTTTAAAATTATGATAAAAAAGCACTTCCTCTCTCCTTAAACATCAACATTATATTTTTCTTTGCTCCTGTTTCATGTTTATTGTTATAAGTATATACATATTTATTTAGATTAGTATAATATACTTTACGTATGTATTTATTGTATTATGTAAATGGTACACCACAGACTACCTGCAGTATTTGTCTGTCCTTCCCCTTTTTAATCCATCCAAAGGTTGTCTTTAAAAGATCGCTTTTAGCGATAAGACCGCCCATTGTGTCACCCTTTGTACAGTTTCTATACCTTATGTCTGTAATTAATATGGTGTACATAATAAAGAGTATTCTATTCTATTCTCCATTAGCTAGACGAGAACACCCGGAGATATATGCCTGATTGATTCCCCCGGCCGGTGGCATGCCCGACAGATGTCAACCGTGCCGTCTTTCACAATAAATCTCCGGAACCTTCGGTTTCTCCAAAGAGGTCACCGAAACGCAGCCAGGCTACGGACGCTACTAGATCTACATCGGGTCCATGTAGGGCCCGGAAAAAGCGTCCGTGAAGCTCCTTACTCTGCTATACCTCCATGCGATCATTAGTGTCAAGCACTACTGGCTTGCGCCAGTTCTCTTTACCCAAGGAGAGCGGGGTGAGGCCCTTGTCCACAGCGACTACATCCCGATGCATTCCCACGTCGGTTTCTAGGAAATATTCCCTGAGGCTGCATATCTCGCGATTGTGGAGAGTCTTAGCGTTTAAAAAGCCTCGACCTTCACACTTTCGCGGGATATACAGCCTCATTACCGATGATCGTGGGTGATGCATTCGATTTGCAGTCAGCAGCGTACGGACTTTCCTATCCAGGGCGTCGAGTTCGGTCTGAGTCCATTTGAGTATGCCGAAAGAGTACATCAAAATCGGCATGACCCAACTGTTGAAGGCGCGCACCTTGTTTCCGCCTGAAAGAAGACTATTAAATACTTTTTTCAGGCGGCCAAAGAAGCGCTCCTTCAACGATTGTTTCATGCCAGTAACATTGATACCCAACGCTTCCGACATACCCAAATACTTATAGGTTTCGGATGCGGAGAGGGCTCTAAGGTTTGTGGAATCCGAGAGTTGGGTTCCCACGGATTCCACAATCTCCCCTCGCTTTACATGCATGACCGCATATTTGTCCACACCAAATTCCATCCTGATGGCGCTACTGAAAGTTTCAGTAATTTTCAGTAGCTCCATCAGTCGCAAATTGTTGGGGGCAAAGAGTTTTAGGTCATCCATGTAAAGGAGGTGAGATATAACCTGACCACCTCTCCTCAGCCGATAGCCTAGACCTGAATCCTCCAGCAGTGTGCTTAGAGGATTCAAGGCTAAGCAGAACCAAAGCGGACTCAAACTGTCGCCCTGGAATATGCCTCGCTCGATCCTTATCGGCTCGCTATTCCTCTGGATATTTCGACATCCTGGATAGCGAAGGACCGTCCTCCATTGCCCCATACACGACATCAGGAAGGTGCGTAGAGTTGTATCTATTTTATACAACTCCAGCACCCTCATGAGCCATGTATGCGGCACCGAGTCATAGGCCTTCTTATAATCTATCCAACATGTCGACAGATCCTTTCGGAAACGACGAACCTGTTGGCTAATGGTCATATCAATGAGGAGCAGCTCCTTAGTACCCCGGGACCCGTTCTTACATCCATTTTGAGAGACAGACATGATGGAGTTGGTGTCTATATGTTTGTTAATTTTAGCTCTCAAAATGGATGTAAGAACTTTATAGACCGTCGGTAAACAAGTGATCGGTCTATAATTTTTGGGATCCGCGGTACTACCTGATTTATGGAGCAGGAGGGTTATTCCAGTCGTTAGGAACTGGGGCAGCCATCCTGACTCTAAGGCTGACTGGAACTGGGATGCCAAGCGGGCGTGCGACCCTTGGAACCATTTTATCCAAAAGTTGTGCAGTCCGTCCGGCCCTGGAGATTTCCAGTTAGGCAACGGACGGACTGCACGAGCAACATCTTGGGGGCTGATGGTAGGTACCCCCATTTCTGGTATTAGATCGCACATAGTATTATTATTATTACCACTGCACCCTAGAGATCGCAAGGAACAAATCAACATGCGTTCCGTTAACCTTTTCACCGCCACGGACTACTATAGAAGTTCCAGATTTTCGTGCCACCAGCGCCACGACTTCATTAGAAGTTCTTCATTTTAACCTTTTTAACGCCATAGTCGGGTATAGACGACAAACGAAAACATGCCCAACACGCCACCACCACATTTTGTAAATACAAAATAAATATACTAAATGGAATGTTCTGTTTCTTTCGTTTCACTAGAAAAAACAATAATCAAAAATGCTAATCGAAATCCGTAAAAAAGTGTTCTTCCTCACGCCACAGTCGGCAAGACACGACAGCTAGTGATGGGTAAGTAAGATAAATTATATTTAAAATCTATGAAATATTTTATAAAAAGTAGCATAGAATACTTCGATAATATTTGTTTAAATAACAATTATCAATTTTTTTAAACAACAATAATTATTATTTTTTCAATTATTTATTATCTGAATATTCCTAAAGTATAATATAATATTAAATTGTGGTCTGTAGTAACAAATTCATAATTCATATTTATCGAACGATAGTTTTCTGTCCACTCTCGCGCATCCCTACGCAACAGCGCATAAACAGTAAGGCCTTAGGCCTGAAACTGCGTTAAGCGGGCGCCCGCGCGGTTTCATACAAAAGTGCTCTGTCGCGGGGACCTGCGCGGGCGTCCGTCACGGGGAGGCGCGCCCCGCACCCACGCAACGGGGCTAAAAAACGGGGTTAAAATTGAACTAGCGACACTGCGTAAATAAAATAATCCGGTCTCCGCGACGGGTACCCGCCACGGGGACCATCGCGTTCCAACGGAGCCCACCCGCGTGTCCACGCGCATAGACACGCGACGGTTGCCCGTCGCGGGCGCCCGCTTAACGCAGTTTCAGGCCTTACATGTACGACACGTGTCACTGACTGGCAGGGCCACCATCAGGGATTTTAATTTAAATAACACAAAAAATTTGTTGCTAATTAGTCGAAATTTGTCGCCAAATATCAGCGGAAAGGAGAGGGATTCCGTTTTCATTACTGCGTGCATACTAATGGAAAAAAACAAGAAATAACAAAGTCTAAGTCAAATAATTTATTTCAAATAGGCACATAGGCACTTTTGAACGTTTTTATTTTATTTCAAATAGGTACAGTATGCAACAGAACTCCATAATCACGATAAGAGCGTTTTTGCTGTGAAGACCACCGCGCGCCACAGGCCGGTACCTACATCTGTGTGTGTAAGTGAACGAATGAAACAAAAATATACTGTCGCTTTTACATACAGGGTACGTAATCATATGACCTTGGTGGGTTCATACGATTGCTAAAATTGACTTCTTCACATCGAGCACATATAGCTAGTAACGTAACGTATTGGATTAGCAAACGCGAAAGTCTGGGTTCCAATCTCGACATGAGACTATTATTTTTTTTTCAACAATTATCTTTGTCGTTTTTTTTTTATTATTCGATAGATTAATAAACGAGAATAATAATGTAATAATTATTATATTTTTATTATTATATTGATAAGCTTAAGTTATATGGGATTAAAAATAAAAAAATACAAGATGTTTTATACAATTAAACACTGTACTATGCGATTGTTTGATAATAGTTATTATACTAGGTTAATAATAACATATTTAAAAAGTTAACGTTTACTGACTATTTATTCTAAGTACCTATTTATTTTGTTTTTTTTTAACGGTCGCATGATATGTGACTTTAAATTGTTTCGCCACAGGGTATTTAACCGTGGCTCGCCACACATAATTATACGATGATTTTAAAATAGCAGGTACAATAATAAACTGCTTTCAAGAGCCTTTCGAGGACAGCGCCTATACTGAAGAGTTTTGTCACATAATAAGACTAAGTAAATACCTAATTATGCATAAACCAAACCTGTTAGCAGATTATGTGGAAGAACATAATCTAAACCAGCAAAGAATTCCCTTTGTGAGGTTGGAAGCAACTAGTGAAGAATGATTAAGAGCGCTATTACAAAATCGAAATGCTCAGTTTTAGGTAAATTCGACGGCGCGCGGCAGCGGATGCGCACGTGTGCATCTAAAGAGGTATGCTACGCACACATGCAAACGGCTATGCGTCCGATGCCAGGAACAAACCAACAAGAGCCTTTGCTACTTTGTTTTCGAAATAAATTAAATTACTGTTATACATAGTTCATGAAATATTATTTGTACCAATGAATGTTTCCTAGAACAGCAGTTTATCTATAGAATTACTATAGGGTCATAAACATATATACTTGATTTTTTTTTCGCAAACTAGCACGCAGCCCGCTTGATGGTGTGTAGTTACCGCAACCTATAGACGCTTGTGATGCCAGAAGCATTACTTGCGCGTTGCCAGTTTCTAAGAAAGGAATCGCACTGATACTTTTTGTTGGTAGGTACCTACTTTTTTACGAAGTTTCTTTATACGTAATTTATTCAGCAGGTAGGTAGACATTTAAGTACTTATTTATAGAAATAAGTGCAATGTGATGTTGTATCTACAGTTTGGATAAAAAAGTCAAAAGAAAGTAAAAAAGGCAAATCAAAAGTAATTTTATTCAAATTAGGCTGAGAATCTGCACTTTTCGAACGTCAAAATTACATAAGACAGTCCCCAAAAACGCCCGCCCTTCACCATTTCCTAGCGCTTTCACTGAAAAGAAGAAGTGGCGCAACAAACTCCCCAGCAGTACAGGTGTCTGTTGTTAAAAAAATAATACCGGCCGAGTGCGAGTCGGACTCGCACACGAAGAGTTTCGTACCACCGCAATAATATGCGCTGAAAAAATCACATCGCAATATAAAATACACATTTCGAAAAATTTCAACTATCTGCCTATAACGGCTCATGAGCCACTGACAGACAGACGGACGGACGGTCAGCGGACACTTAGTAATAGGGTCCCGTTGGCACCCTTTAGGTACGGAAAAAAAAAAATCTCTGAAGTGGCATAGACCGTGCTTTTCTCTAATCTATGATTTCAAGAAGCACGTACTCCTAATAAAACTAGTTTTTTCTGGTTCTGGTATTTTGAGGTTCCAGGGAGCCTAAAAAGGCCACTTTGGCAGAAGCATAAAAGGATAAAATTAAGAATCATAGTGGACAGCTAGCTGTTAAGGACGCTATCACATTTTGAACTCGCTCAAGTTTAGGTATTTGAAACGCAACACAACAACATTACGCGCACGCACACATTGAACCCATTGTCCGCTCGATTTTATACGTAACTTACCTAATCTTGGTACTTGAAGGTATTATTTTTTAATTTTACTGGTATTTATTGAGTAAAGTTAGTTGTTAGTTCGCAATCGAATTTGGTAACTGTTATTAGTATCTACTTACTATGTGTGATAATCACGTTTATAGTATTGTTGAAGTTCATCAGTCATTACGTACATTACCTATGTAGGTGCCGAAAAACGACCTTAACATTTTAGTATTACAAGGAACATCTACGTTTATCCTTCAGTCTGCTGTTAGTTTGAAAAGATGTAAGTACTTTTAAATATTGTTTTTGATGACAATTCGTGGAGCATTACCTACATAAGCAAATCCTGGGAGTTGTCGTAGAGTTTCGTAGTGATATTTAAAAATAATCATTCACTTATGAAAACAGTACTTAAGTATTTTATTTACTGTGGCGAGAGTTATTATTTTTTATAAAAATAAAAAACTTTGTACTTAACAAAAAAAACAGACTTCCAAAAAGTGAAAAATAACTTTAATTTCGGAAGTCGGTGTCTTTGGCGGATCCAAAGGCACCGACTTCCGAAATTAAAGTTAAAAAAACTTTTAAAAAAAAAAACAACCGACTGACTTCCAAAAAACACTACAAAGTGAAAAATAACTTTAATTTCGGAACTCACACCGAGTTCCGAAATTAAAGTTATTTTTCACCTTGTAGTGTTTTTTGGAAGTCGGTTTTTTTTGTTAAAAAGTTTTTATTTCTCGCTTTTTAGTCGGGTCTGTTTATAATGTAACTAACTTACAATAACCTAATGTCAACTTGCTCATCGCCTTTTACAAAATATTGCTTTTCTCAATGCAGGGACGTTAATTGTTGAGGAGTTCTCCTGGTATTCACCTATCAGCTCCATTTTACTATTCTCATTGTGACGAGCATAAGTTGCTTAGCAACCATATTAAAGTAATCGAATCGCAACCCGTGAAATACTTATTATTGAGTAGTTCCGGTGGCCATCTGTGGTCTTCATCATCAGTTCCACTTCACTAAACGGTGCTTTCCGAGAGCAAATCCACGAATTACTATAAAAAATACCCAAATTGCCATAGGTGTGTGTGCCTATAATATTTGAAGAGTTCCTTCGATTTCTCCAGGATCCCATCATTAGATCCTGACTTAATGACAATTTACCTGACCACCTGGAAAGTATATCCATTTAAACAAAAAAAGAACAAGAAACAAACATTTATTTTTCCCTTTGTGGTTTTTTTTTTGGAACTCGTTTTTTTTTTGTAAAAAAGTTTTTTATTTTTCACTTTTTAGTTGTACCCAGCTACTGCACACAAATGCATATAACACTACTTGCTATGTGAATATCAGTGTCAGGAAGCCACTGAACACATCCGCGTATCCCTTTAGAGGGTACAGGCGTGATGTTATGATGTGTGATTGCGTAAACAATGCATAGATATGCGATAGCAGCAATCGCGGTTGATTTGCTGGCATTTATTGAAGAGTTCCGTTGTCTGTCTCCGAAAATCATCATCAGATCTTTACGAAGTTTATATGGGACTATTTTGAAATAAACCTCTTTCGAACAAAGAAAGAATTTTGTTATCCGTCCGTCCGTATATGACGGAGTTACGCTCGAATATACAACCTCCTCCTTTTTTGAGGTCGGTTAAAAATACACTCGCCATCTTGAATAAAAAAATGGATGTCATATTCGTAATCACCACCCCAAAATCGACTATGTAGTATCGAATATCTAAAAAAAATAATTTCCGAGATTTTTATTTGATTATAATTTTTTAACACAAATATTTATACAGTCTTTATCCGTCATCTACATCCATTAAACAAAAAATTACAACTAAGTATTTATTTCTAAAACAAATTCCAAAAATCGTACTTAATTTTATTTCGGTTCGAAAAAGTATCAACATCGTACTGTGGAGTACACAAAACGGAACTCACTTTTTAACGTAATTATTTTTTGCGAAAAATCTACATAGGCGTGCTTCCACGGGCGCGTCTCAGCGCGGAATGCAGTGTTGCCAGTAGTGATTTAAGATTTAGAACGCTGGGATGTCTGAAAAGGAACGAAATTAGCGGTGAAGGAACGCAAATGAAAAATATGTAAAAAAAATCTATTTATTCATTAAGAATCAATTTTTGTAGTAAGTTGTGTAATTAGGTATGTTAGTTTGTCAGTATTATGCAGGCGGCAAACATCACATCTTATATTATCCCATGGCGGCAGTCCGGCAAGGAGGCTTGCCGCCTCGCCTGCCGTATCCCCGGATAAGCCTTATGGCTACCACCTTCTGGGGCGCGTACAGGTAGTGGGCGGCTCACCGCCGCAGTGAACGCGCCCACACCGGGGCCCCGTATAGGGCCATGGACCGCACGACCCCCGCGTAAAGCCTCCGGCAGGAGGCGTTTGGCCCCCTTAGGTTGGGCAAGAGCCGTTTGAAGGCGGCCCCGGCCCGTTCCAGTTTGGGGGCCAAACGTCGGAAATGCATGAATGAATCTTATATTATTATTTTTGCAGATCATTCATCATTATCGCTCACAAAATACTTACATAATTATGTACAATACTGGTAGTTTATTATTATTATTATTAGCCTGTGATGTCCCACTGCAGGGCAAAGGCCTCCCTACTCTCTTTCCACTTCTCTCTGTTCAAAGCTGCTAAGGACCAGTTCTTGTTGAAGGAGTCCAGCTCATCCCGCCATCTCCGTCTGGGCCTGCCACGATGTCGTTTGCCATTAAGAACGACCCATTGGGTCGTAAGTTTGGCCCATTGTTCGTCTGACATGCGGCAGATGTGTCCAGCCCAGTTCCATTTTAGCGTGGCAGCTTTCCAAGTGACATCAGTTATCTTTGTGATGGAACGGATGGTCGGTCGGTCGGATGGTAGTTTGTTTTTAAAAAATATAGCTTGATGGCAGCCTCAATCAAATTATTATTTAAAAAAACACCTTCCAGCTATACTAATTCTACTACAGCCACAAAATACAGGTGCTACAGCTTACTGCTTATTTTTATAAGAAATTTACTTTTGTAGAAGATTTTGTGTAGGTTCATATTTTCTTTCTCTACCTTGAAGATTTATGCCGTCACTGGCGTGCATAAGGGCTGTTATAGTGTCTGTATTTAATTTATTTCGGTTTTCCGTTTTTTTTGTTAATTTAAGTTTGCTAATGACACGCTCTACGAAAAGAGAGAATTTTATTGTGATCAATCTTTGGGTTTCAAGTTTTGTTTGATCCACCCTTTCTGGTTAGGCAAAGGATTCTAAGTACTTACAGCCTCGGCGTCGTCGCTAGAGGTGAAGTAGTACTTATACAAAAAGGAACGAAGAGAACGCACAAAAGATGGGAACGCAATGAGAACGCAGGACCGTAAAATAGAACGTAAAATGTTCCAAAAGGAACGATCTGGCAACGCTGGCGGAATGACCGACCGGCAAGTGTCCGCGGGTAGAAAATGTATGGAGAAATTTGAGAGCGTTTCTTATTTTTCTCATAAATGAAATGTTATTTATTTATCTACAAAATATTTAGCTTATCTTTATAGAATTATATATAAGCAACAATATTTTCTTATTTTTAAGTTAAAATATGCATTGGATTTAGCTATATTGAGTCCTATTCAGACCCCTTTATATTTAATTTTTTGCGATTATTGTGATGGTAAAAACGTATTTGTGTGAAAATTTTGTATGGGGCTATTTAATTGCTTTGGGCCCAGTCTGGAGATGAATACATTATCTTTAATTTGAAACCAAGATATCCACGCAGTTGTGACTCCAATTTGTTAAAATGGTACCTGAAAAACACTGTTATTCGTGGAAAAATGTTATAGCGTCCTTAAGTTAATCGTATCAAATCCCATTGGTGAAGGATTATTCAGTTATTTTTATTTGTCAGTGTTAAAATACCAATCAATCCAATCAAAATCCAATCCCAATCTCTTTGATTATACCTAACGTAGTGCAGCGAAAAAAGAAAAACACGGACTGCCATCGCTATATTATGATTCATAATGTTATCCTTTTATGATTCTGCCAAAGTGGCCTTTTTAGCCCCCCAGAAATCATTAACTTTGAAAACTTTTATTACTTTTAGTTGATATTGAGTACCAGTCCACACTGCAACTACTTATGTCTGAAAATAATTATCTGAATTTAAAAAAAAAAAGTCAGAAAACGAAGACAACAGCAACTATTAATTAAAATAGATGGACATTTTAACACAGCGCTCAGTACGTCTAACTAAATATATCCAAGCAAAAAAAAACACTGTTTAAAGTGATTTTATTTTGACCTAAAATAATCAATTGCAGGCACATTAGTGTAATTTCGTTAGCTGATTATTTTTCTTATAAGTATCTATGCGTTTTTCTTGTATATTTTTTACCATCTTCCTTATTTTGGTGGTCTGAATGTGTTCTGAAAGTGTCTCCATCTATTTTAATGGGACCTTATATTTACGTATGTTTTTTTTCTATAATACAGGATATACATATTTGCGTTAGAATATCATAGGAAAATACTTATGCATTACAATCCGACCTTCTCTAATAAAAAAAAACACTTGTATTAAGATGTGTTGGTCGCGCTTTATTCTTGTCGAATTGGTGAGCGAGACCACGTGACGGCAACAGCGAGCGAGCGATACGTCCTCTCACAGAGTACAATAACTATCGTCCTCTCTTTGGAAGCGCTCGGCGCGGACTAAAGCTAAGACCGCGCGTCCCGAGATTTATATTGATAAATAGCATTGCATACAACAATTATTTAAAAATATTAATTTACTTTAAATTAGAGTTATTTTTTTTTTCAAGCAAGGTTACAAAGTAACCTTAGTTATTAAATACTTTTTGTTTGAATTTCTTTTATATATTCATAGATAAAAAATATAATTTCGGGCGAAAAATTATCATTAACTCTCTGTTTTACGGAATTATTTTTGATGTATTACTGTCATCATCTGCCTAGCCTTTTCCCAACTATGTTGGGGTCGGCTTCCAGTCTAACCGGATGCAGCTGAATACCAGTATTTTACATGGAGCGAATGCCTATCTGACCTCCACAACCCAGTTACTGGGTAATACGATACCCCTTGGTAAGACTGGTTGTCAGGTGCCGCCGAGCGATGCGACACTCACTACTACACCAAATACAATCTTTAATGTGTAATAAATAAGGTTTATTTCATGTTGAAAAAAAAGATGATATTGTAAAAGACGCTCGCGCGCTAGTGGCGCGGTTTGCTTTGGTGTATTACTGTATGAAACATAATAAATTGATGTATGCATACAATAGTAGAAGATACAGTTGTATCGTAGATATTTTTATAAATGATTAAACTATTATGTCTTCGATGTAACAGGGCATCGCGAGATGCCCGAAAGTAAAATTTTATGAAACAGCCTTTGCAGAAACAAGTTTTTTACTGATTTATGTGAACAAACTGGAATATTTATTGAATGCGCTCCCAAAAGAAGGAATCAAACTTTCTCTGGCATGTATTTTTTTTATTATTGTGGCTTTAGTTAAATCATAATCACACATCAAAACTCGAGTCAAACGCTCTAAACAAGAAAAATTTGTGATAGCCCTCTTAATGATTTTCCGAGATTGACATATGAGGATTTAATTATGATATTAGTTGGTTCCTATCATCCGAAAATAGCACGGTCATACTGCTCTGAACATATTAATAGGACTGGTGTCTTTGAAATTGAATTTTACAGACATACAGAAGAAATAAATATAAACAACGAAGAAAATAATGCCCTCTTTAGATGTAAGATTCAGTCACGACATGTCCGGAGTAGAATATACCGGACGTATATATTATATAATTGCAGAGTTGAAGGGAGATATGCAATAAAAGAATATTGTTGTACATGTACACATGGGCGCAAGACACTGGGAGTCTGCGCCCCTGTAATGACTATTTTGTATTATCTTGGTTGGGCGAGATATGAATATGTTTTTAGCCACCCAGCGCATTTTTATAAATAATATTTTGCTCTATGTAGAACAGGAATAAATAAGTTTTATATTTTATTTTTTTCTGTACACCTTCCTTGTAACAAGGAAGCAAATGAATTTAGAATTTCACAGATGTTCATTTGTTTAATCTTTATTCCACTTTTTTATGGTCGTTAGAGTAGTAGGTATTGCATGATTGAAAGTAAAATATTTTTAAGATAAGTGATACTGCGCCTGAAAGAATATTTGGAGCAATTTCTAAGTATGATGGCCAGTAAGGATGACAATCGAAGATATGCAATTTATTAATACTCTTTTTTATCTATTTTTTGAGATATTTTTCTCAGCTGTCGGTCGTGGGGTAATTTTCTGTGGAAGTTGCAACTTCTCCTTTGACAGATTGTAGTAGCTTTTGTGCTGGCGTCTGTACAGTCACGAGCATAACTATGTATACACTTGGCTTTATTCAAAGGCAATTTTCTCCTTTATTTTTTAATGAAATTTTATGTTTTTACGAACATAGTATTTTCGAACTTATAGGTTTATGTAAAGTGTCGTATTTCAACGTTGCATTCGTCAGTTCACGAAAAAATCGCAATTGAAAGTTGCCAAGTGTTGACATATTAGTGCTCGTGACTGTACATAAGGGGAAATTTCAATGGAAGAGGAAGAAGAAATTAAAGAGAACATGCAAATATGTCAAAGTATATGTTCACAGCATATGATGAAACTTTAACGAATGAATACAATGAGTTAGAGTCAAACGTAATAGAGTTCATAGTAGACTCGGGAGCCTCGGATAATATGATACAAGACAAATACAGAGAATTTATGACTGAAATAACAACACTGACAAATCCAGTAAAAATAAAAGTTGCGAATGGCGAATATTTGGAAGTCAAGGAGAGAGGAATGATAGAAACGGAAAGAAAAGCCATAAGCTCAAGTATTGAAGCCTTAATTGTGTCAAATCCCTCAAATAACTTACATGAGATAAAAAGATGGACAAAAATATGGAAAATTATATAAAATACAATTTAAAATTAAAACTGAGAATGAATCTTATATATGACAAGAAACGAAACCAATTTATGGCATCGACGATTAGGGCATTTCAATAGAAATGGGTTGAGCACTTTAAGTTTACCGAATAGTGACAAGAGATGCTATATGTGCATTAAAGCCAAGTCAACTTGATTACCGTTTCATACAGTTGAAATGCCAAGATCGGAAAAAGTGTGCGAACTCTTACACACTGATATTTCAGGTCCAGTAAATAATATATACCAAGACTGAATGAAGAGTACTATATACTATATATAAGAATACTATCAAGTAATTGTAGATGATTAGACTCATTTTGGAGTCGTATATCTGTTAAAGTATAAACATGAGGCAACACAAAACTTAATAGATTATGTAAGATATTTGGAAAGACAGAAAGAAAACAAAGTAAAGAGAATTAGATGTGATAATGGTGGAGAATTTAAGAATAGAATAATAAACGAATTTGCAATAAATCATGGGATAAAAATGGAATACACAAACCCATACAGTACACAAATGAACGGAGTATCTGAAAGGATGAACCGGACAGTATATAATAAAGCAAGGGCATTAATGATGGAATCCAACCTTCCTAGAGAGTTATGGGGAGAGGCAGTCAAATGTGAAAGGAAATTGCCCATAACCAGTACCGCTTTAAAGCAATAGAGTATGGCCTTAAAAATATACTTATAAATTGTAAAATATTTTTTTATCTTTTCTGAGTTCAGTTGATTGAAATCGTATGTGAAGTTAATATTTTGTATATAATTAGTTATTAATTCGATTTTATTGCATACGTTTTTAAATGGAGTATTTTTGTAAAAGCAGTGTTGCCATTTTTAAGAACCTCCCCATAATCGGTCTTAACGCTTAGTATAAAGACAGACGCTGAGTTTTAAAAATAATTTCAACTATGACATTCTTCCTGGGTCATTGATTCCGTTTTAGTCATGATCTGACAGTTGGAGTACCTAATTTATACGGCCTACCCAAATGTCCCATCTTTGGTATTGTTCGTCGAATCGTTGAGCTCCTTAAGTTCTGCGTTGAGCTGCACGTTTACTGACAAATGGGAGCACTGACTGGACAGGTCCACTCAATCTGTGTGGTTCTTTTCTCAAAAGAACATTTCAGACACCTTTACACATGGTCTGCACATGATCTGACCAAGATTATGTCTGGGCTTTAAAAGAGATTGTGACTCTGAGTTTGTTTCGGCCTTTCTTCTCAGAGTTGTCAGATAGGAAACGCCCTTCTCATCTAGTTTAAAAAAATATGTTTGACGTGTTAAAGTGTTTTTTTATCATTTGTCCTCCTTATTATTTTTTAATTAACATAATTAACTTAATATAATTATATATTTTTAAGATCTTTAAAATAATATTAAAGTAAATCATTTATTTCAGACTAATTATGTGTACATACTTGTTAGTGTAGTTACATTACTTTACTAATAAAACTATTTCTATTATTGACAAATCACATGGTCAGGGTGATTAAGATTAACTGTTGGTAACACTATCACGGGCAATGTGAAAGGTGAACTGCCAAATGTGTCAAAAGTGTCACTCACTGTCAATAATTATTTGTCAAACAAAGCATCTCATGTCGGTCGACCTGCCGACCAGCACTTCGCAGCGAACATTGTTATTACTTACTTGTTTATTGATAGTTGTTGAGTTTGTTGTGCTAAAAAATAACTTATCATTGCGTTAACATCGTGTCCAGTTGAGTCTTCAGATTTCTGCACGGTCAAGAATTCTTATAGAGACCATTGTACTGTTTCTGTGCTGTGGAACGTTTTGTGTAGAACGTTTTTACGACTACGGCCTGTGTTTTCAGTGCAGTAAATCACCAACGATTTCGTTAAAAATGTCACGCTGTGGGAGCTGTGTCTACCCCGTCATCAAGTCGGAGAGGCAACGGATATAATGGTAGTCTTTCAGCACATTTGTATTTTGTTGTTTACAGCTAATACTAGAAGCTGTTTAACTAAGTTCAAAATATACATTTAAATGCATCATGATGAGAAAAGTGGGGAAGTGTGTTGTACCACTCACTTGTGAACGATCACAATACAGACTGAAGCTGTGGCGACACAGTGCTTCCTTACCCAAACCATTCGTTCCACCGGCTGAAGAGCTCCTACCAGGACATGAGTCACCTTGGGTAACCTTCGGACCACGGTTGGCCGAAGTAAGGACAACCTGTTCAGGTGGAGATTCATAGACGACACCGCCTTGGAGTGTAAATGTTGTGCTGTTCCAGAAACGGTGGGACACTTAATATCGTGTCCCGTCTGCTGCACTTTACTGGAACTAAAGGACGCTGGTGATGGCGGCAAACAAGTAGCTGAATTCTGGGCCGAGTCCATTTAGATTGCTATCGACACGCTAAGAGGAAGATGATGAGATGAGAATTAAGAACCACCAGTTATACTTTTCTTAGTTTGATTTGATTTTGTTTGTGACTTTTGCCTGTCTGTGACTTTTCTATTAAACTAATACAATGTGTATATTTTCTATTAAACTAATCCTAAGATCAATTTCTTTACTGAATATGATATATCTATTATATTTATTTTTAGACGTTAGTCGTATTATTGGGAGCATGTGAGTAGGAACGAAATATGCGGAATTGAACTAGCAAACGACATTGAGGTTGACTTGTCGATGGTACTGGGAACGGACACGTATTTAGTAAGGGAAAGAATTAAGTCACGACATGTCAGCAGAAAGGTTACGCTTACATTTTAATTAATAAGTAACTCAGTACCTAGGTGATATTAATAGCTATTATTGCAATTGTTTGGTGGGTAATCAGACAATGGGATGATGTGCTCTCATTATGACCATTTTGTTGTATCTTAGTTGGGCTCGATTTAGGTCTGTGGAGCCACCGGCTCCGCTTTTAGACGACATATTTTATGAATATGATGATAATATGGACCAATGAAACTATTGCATTCCTATATTCAAGCATTTTTATTTTCTATTTCCTATCAAAACCTACATTTAGCATGACCTACCTTTGTAATATTATTTGATTGGGTTTATTCATTGATTTATTGGAACTATTTTCTGTTGTTTTATGTGAATCAAATCATATTGTTGTAAAATACTGTTTTTTTGGTGAAAGATTTGTTACAAAACTAACCTCAAAACTGAGCAGAAAATCAAAGTACAACAAAAACCCCAATAAATAAATGGATAATTTTAATTTCCTATGAAAGTACGACATTACCCCGCTTTTATATCCAATTTATGGTAGCATACAAAATTGTTTGATGCGCAACGGCGGTCAGTAGAGAAATGAGCAATTTCCTTTAGCTACCTATGTTTTGCATTGAAGTATGGTAGGTTTTTGTTTTTAACAATGCTGAAATCAATGTTTCACAGAATAATGTAGACCAAAATCTGTTTAAAATATTCAAAGCAAGATCATTGCAGGAAATCAAATGCAATAAGGAATTGCATTGCAGGAAAGTCTTTTTTTGGTACCATTTTGCAAAATTTTATGTTCTGGAGACTGATGTGGTTGTGAAAAACGTGTTTAAAAAGAAGTGTGGTTTTGGATTTCTTTAATTTTTAGCTAGATTTTGGCTAATTGAGAATGGGTTCATGAAGGACAAAATATTTTTCGATCTGGGACACTTTCTGGCCTGGAATTGAGCAGATTATTGGCCGCCAGAGCATCAAATAGAACAGAATTCAGAAGTTACTCGCACGTTTAGATTGGACATGAGTTCATGTGAGGATGTTCTAGATCATGTTGCCACAGCAATAGTTACCTACCTTTAATTAGTTGAATATATCTTATGACTAATTGTCGTTTTAGTAGATAAATAGCGATTGGTTTTCCAAAATAGTTTATTTAAATCACATAATACATTATTTTAAATACATCACGTTTAATTTTAATAATAATGATAGTTCAATAACATTATTTGCATAAACTATATTTTATGATGATCTATAACATTATATGTCAATGGAATATTGCATTATGAATACATTTAATTCTAATCAGTGATATACAAGCAGATAATTTAGATTAGTGCTGGAAAATCCTAATGTGTTCCTCATCGTTACAACAGTCATGGTGCTACTATACCAGCATGATCTACGACGTTGATTCTACATTGTTCATTATCTAATAAAATCGTTCCGCATCCGTTGATATATTACTTTTCTAGTTAGTCCATTTAAAAAATCAGTCCTGCGTAGAGATGATCAACTCGGTAGTCGTTGTGAGGTCGAACCTCATTTGAGTTGACGTGCTCCGCTTTTTTAGTCGAGTTCGTCGATTAGTGAATTGTCTGATCAACGGGAGATGCAGATCGTGAAGGTGTAATAACACCCCTTTCCCTTCCCATATTGGGGTACCAACAACTTATTTTTTTTTTGTGCCATATTGTGTCACTACAAATAAGCTCTCACTACTGAGAGGAATATTTTAAAGCATCAAACATTTATCACTTAACTCAGTAAAAGATTCGAGTCTAACATAACAGTCTTAAAGTAGTCTACGAGTCACAGATGATGTGTATGTGATGTTGTATGTACAGTTTCAATTTTATAAAATTACATGACTACGTTAAAATTTAAAATTATTTAAGTAAGCCATCATAGCACCTATCTGTTATTACTTTATAGTAAACGTATAATAAAACATTAAACTATAACGCAGAGAGCTCAATGTATTTTTGTGCGATGTTTGAATGCTTGCTCTGGCATTAAATGTATATGAAATTTTAGCAAAATACATTTTAATATAAAAATAAGACTCCTGTGTCACGACTACAGTTTGGCATGGTCAATTGCACAGCAACATTATTCTTGCGATTAATAAAATATTAACTAATCTCGTGCTTAAACTCACTAAAACAAGATAGCGGCCTTCACTCCTAAATAAAGATTTGGTGAAGACTAGTATTATATATAATTTTATAAAATAAAATAAGTTTATTGGAAAAAATCACAATTTTTGCAATATCATTCCAACCAAAACATGACTTTGGTACTTAATTTCAATTATTCTATCACTTTTATTGCGGATATATGAAAACAAAATGGAATCTTTATAAATGCTTACTCAGTAGGTACTTTCGGAAAACCTTATGCTATGTTACAGTAAGGCTAAGTTACCGGGGTTCGGCGAATTAGTAATGGACAAAATTAAATATACTTATTCGATATTTTACAAATAGAATAATTATATACTTTTGGACAACAAGAGAATATAAAATCAGCTGAAACCCGGTAAGTGTGGCCCAGAGGTGTCAGCAGGAGACGGTGTCTCTGTGGGACTATATGGAAGCGAAATTTCAATTCAAGTGTTATCAATTCCTACAGATCTTATTGCAATGCAATGGCAATGTTGCATTGTCAGTCATAAATAAAAGCTTGGAGTATAGTATGTGCTGTGTAGTCGTGCACGATGCTCCTCATGACGCACCGTCACGCAGCACAGGTTTGCGCAGGAGTAGCGCAGAGTCAGCCGATACGATTGGCAGCTCATTGCTGCAGTGGTACTTTATGAGATGCGGCACGCTTTCAAACACCCGGTCCTTAGTTCGCACCTAGCGAGAATTAAACATTATTTTACTGTGTCATAGGAAAATCACCACTATGTATTTGAGAAGACGTATTCTAGATGAAACATTTCGGTTGCTGCAAAAAAACTTAGCGGTTTCGCAACGAGATATGTATAAGATTTAAAGTTTGTAAATCACCAACCCGCACTAGGCTCGCTTGGTAGATTACGACCCACTCTCTCTCATCAAGAGTAGGCCTGTGTTCCAGCAGTGGGAACATTATAGGCTACTACTATCGGGGACTTTATAAAAAGTTACATGCGTAACAAACACGGAGGCATCAGACCACCTTGAACGTCAGAGTGGCCTATACAGGGTTATTGGTAAAACATTAACAACCTTTTAAGAGGTCATTGTACTGATCATTATGAACAACTTTTACTATGGGACCAAACCTGTAATCGCGAAAAAAAAATCTGCTGTTCCCCACATTGACGAGTTATATCCGAACATAAATGTAGGGAACAGCTGATTTTTTTTCGCGATTTCAGGCTTGGTCCCATAGTAAAAGTTGTTCATAATGATGAGTACAATGACCTTTTAAGAGGTTGTTAATGTTTTATTCTAAGGCCCACCTACTTGGCACCACAAAACACTAAATAGCGTTAAACGAATTTAAAACATCGTTCTATTTCTGTCAACTGTTTGAAGCTGGCAGAGACGGAATGATGTTCTAAATCTGCATCCTAATTGCGCAACACACTTTCAATCACAATCTAAATCATTTTGAAGGATATTGCTAATCCATTGCTTCATAATATGTTCGAAAAATTTGTCTAATAATAACGCAATGAATGTTGCTGAACTGTCAAAATTAAATCCATTGCTACTATTAGTCAATCTGCCTAGCCTTTTCCCAACTATGTTGGGGTCGGCTTCCAGTCTAACCGGATGCAGTTGAATACCAGTATTTTACATGGAGCGACTGCCTATCTGACCTCCACAACCCAGTTACTGGGTAATACGATACTCCTTGTTAGGACTGGTTGTCAGACTTTCAGGCTTCTGACGACCCGTAACGACTGTCAAAGATCTTCGAATGACAGCCGGGATCAACGGGTTAACGTGATTTCCGAGGCACGGATCCGAGGGTCTTGGTATGTAAAGATGGTCACCCATCCACGGACTAACCGCGGCAAGGTGTTACGCAATTACCCCGCTGTTTAGCACTAAATGTATTTTTAGATCAGTTGTGTTTGTCTCATGTAGCCTATAAGACTAGCACACAAAATTTTTAAACTAAAAAACAGCAAATCTGCTTAGCGTTTAAAAGACTTATGGTAGTATTATTACGACCCAAAACGGGTTCCTTCGCAAATAGCACTACTACTACTACCGAAGAAAAAACACTTTTCGTTCAATGACAGAACCTGTAGGAAGATATCAAAAGTATCATACCACTCCATTAGGGTCGACGAGTAGCAGATGCTTATGGCTTCCTTTCCTGGCTCCCGTCAGCACGAACTGGCCTGGACACGCCGCTGACTCGCGCACCAGAAACTCTCCGTCTTCCACTACCAACTGAAACAACAAATAAAATTGTTTGAGCCAACAAAATAAATTCTGGTGAAGATTTAAAGATAAAAATACCGTCATGCTAAAAAAGATGGCTGAGAAAGTTATAAGGGGGGCAACACACGATAGTCGTGTTCGGGTTGGCATGATTCGGTGCAGCCGGGCGGCAAAATGGTATATAATCACACTAATATACAACAGCCTTTAATTAAGGCTACACTATAAAATGTTATAACAATATGTGCATCTTAACATGTATTTTTAGTGTATGCTTTGTTGGTTGTCCTTAAATAAATAAATAAATAAAAAAATATTATAAAGGCGAAAGTTTGTGAGTGTGTGTGTGTGTGTTTATATGTTTGTTACTTCTTCACGCTCAAACGGCTGGACCAATTTGGATAAAATTTGGTATGGAGGTAGCTGACAACCTGGATTAATCTATAGGCTACTTTTTATCCCGATATTCCTACAGGATCGATATTTACGCGGGTAGAACCGCGGGGAGCAGCTAGTAAATCATAAAATTCGAATATATTATTTAGATATTTGTTTGGAAAAAGCGCTCGGTGGAGCGACGATTTCGGCAGGGTTGCTGGTACAGTGTTTTTTTTATCTCGCGGAGCGACGCGCGCTTTACTTGTGGTAGCTCGTGTGTACATACACGCTGTGAATGTGTGCGTGAATACGAGTAGCGACAGCACATAACACACACACGCACACACATCCCACTTAGCCATTGTCTCGGACGGTACCGAGAGCTTCTGCGCTTAGGCGTGAATTACACAGAGACGGCGCAAGCTGAAGGCGCGGCGCAGGCATGATGTCGCTTCAAAACGTTTTTATACAAAATGTACGAAGGCGACGTGCGCCTACGCCGCGCCTTCACCTTACGCCGTATCTGTATAATTCACGCCTTTCACACACATTCACAGCGTGTACGTGTACTTGGTAAACACAAATAAAGAGCTGTCGCTTCGTGACATAAAAATACTATAGCAGCTAAATGAAAGTAGCCGAAAAATAGCGTGTGATAGGAGAGGCATGTCCAGCATCGGCCTGCTCAAGCCCGATTGATGATGATGAATTTATGATAGCTCGTCATCTTTCAATCTTCGTGGTATTAAAATGAGAAGTAAGACAACATAACCTCAAGCCTTTGTACCCCAAAGGGTTGGGCAGGAGTCTATTGTATTATTACACCCACATTTCGCCAGTTATGTTTAAGTCCTGTGGTCGGTGTGGTGCCGGACTTAAAGAATAGCACCACCCCATACTTCCCGTGGGTATCGTAAAAGGCGACTAAAGGTCATACCGGAGAATGGGCAGCAGCGTTCTCTATGCATTCCACCACCATACTATACTGCGATCGCCAACCCGCCTGCCAAGCGTGGCGATTATGGCAAACCCCCCAATTGGGGGAGGCCTATGTCCAGCAGTGGACGTCTTTCGGCTGAAATGATGATGATGATGTTTAAGGCCTATGTAATACGGGGCGAGCTAAATGTCAGCAAAAACCCAAGACAAGTAAAACAATATTTATTTTATGAGCAAAACATTACCTTTTCAGCAGTAATCCTAGAGATAGGTCCATGGAACCAGGGCTCGCGCGCCAGTAAGGCGGCCTGTGCTTGTGCCGTCAGCGGCTCGGCAGGTATGTCGCCCGGCGATGATGCTGAGGCTGATGATGATGACGCAGCCGACGATGACGTCATCGGCGCCGCGGTGAATGGTTCTGTAATGGGAAACGTATTGATGAAATTATTTATCATTCATACGGTACTCTTAGAAAGTCCCATGAAAGCTATGACTTGTGGCGACCGGCGACGCAATAAAATAAAACTTTCTGTTATTTTAAATAAGGCTGAAATTGGCATTGCAAATAAATTCACTCAATGCATTTTATTTATCATCTTCTCGGCCACTGAACGGTCCATAGCCGCCATAGCAATAAATGTTCTAGTGTTATGATGACAGCTGTCTTCTATCTGTCCCATTGTGTATCCGACTAATCTATACATATTATAAAAAAATTAAGTCACTTTTCGAGTCTGTCTGTGTGACCACGTTGTTCTTCTAAACTACACAACAGATTTTGACGCGGTTTACACGATAATTTAGAGAATATGTTTCGAAAGGTTAAAATGTACAATACATTCATATTTAATTTACATTATAATAAAGAAATCACGATGTAAATATCGTGCGAAGCAGAGGCGGCCCGCTAGTAGTTAAATATTCCGTATGAGACTCACGCATGTCAAAGATATCAGTATGATGGTTGGGGAGCAGCGCGGTGGGAGGAGTACGCGGCGGAGGCGTCTGGTTCACGTAGTGTCGCACGCTTTCCTCGCATCTAAAATCACAGAATACATACACAAGTTTAATTCCATCATGATTCCTGTCAGAAAAAGGGATAGTGCTATCGCTGTGTATTGCTTCGTCTCTCTTTCGCACTGGATTCATGATGGCAGTAGTAGTGATACGCTGGTTCTGGCGCACCGATCTGAGGGCGGGTGTGCCAGAACCCCAGAACCTAAAAAAAAAAAAAAAAAAAAAAAAAAAAAAAAAAAAAAAAGGTTTTGTGGTGCTCTGATCACGTTTCTGCGATCCGTTTTTGCGTAGGATGCGCGGTTCCGGAGATGTGCAAATCAATTACGTGATTTATCTAATTGATTTCCGGTGCTACGAACCCTCATTAGTGTTTCATTGTTAATCCTCTTATCTATTCAACCTCGTGCACCCTCATTAGCGATGCATTGTTCGCCTAATCCTTGCATTCCTTGGCGTTCTTATCTACTATTACTCATTGCTAACCCTCAACTGCTTTTCTGAATCATCAATAAAACACATTCCTTCATTTTATTACAACATTTTATTTTTTATTTTCTACAAAATATGTGCGGAACATTTCATCCACTAAAATATCATTGTACAGTGTGTTCCCCGTAAATATGTTCGTAAAACTATGCATTGAACATCCCTGAAACTTATATAGCAAATACATTAAGCAATATTCACCACAAACTGAAGTCCAATCATTCTGAATCCTATCAACATTCCAGCCCCATCTTTTGCAATTCCTTTTTAAAAACTCGAGATAATATTGCGTAGGGGTCCATATGAATCAAAATATTGACCGATGCCATTCGTATCGATATGTACAGCTACCCAGTGTGAGCCTGGTTTATCATCCGTATCCAAATTGCATATTATATACGTCGGTACATGGGTATACATAGGTAGTCTATTAGCAGCATAAACATTTTTTTCTAGACTGGGATGGATCTTTTTTAGATGTTGTTGTACTTCTAGTGTATCCATGATATTACTGCTATTAACAGGTTATTACAGTACCAATCTGTTCAATGGTTGCCATAGGAATGTTCAATTATAGTGATTTTTGTAAATATATCGCATTCTTTTGAGTGACTCAGAAAACAAGCTGATGCCTGATGGGAACAATGTGCGATAACTTTGTTGACTCATAGAGTCACTATCAGTTTCGTTGAACTTAGGAATTTGCTTTAGATAAGAATGGTGCTATATAAGAGCGAACAGTTGCAGTCATGAAATCAGTCTATGGTCGTTTGACCACAGTGAATTGTATACCGATACTACGTTTGTAGTACTTCAGCGCATCAATAATCATGGAGGTAAGTGTTTATTCTATTGACAAACTTACTTGTATATCTTTTGTTGTTCTTTTGTTGTTTCCTAACGTGTGTGTGTGTGTGTGTAATCACAATGTAAACAAATTGATATTAACATGATATCTCTGTTGTTGCAGAGATCATTCAGCTTCGCAGACGATAATGAAAATACCTATAAACAGTATTACTACTCACCGCTCTCCCCTCAACATGAAGAAGAGGGCGATGATATTGTCATTAATAACACATGCGATGGTGGAAAAAGGAAATCGCAACCGATTGATAATTTTTTTGAAGTGGTGCCAAAAATAAAAAAGAAGAAACAGTTATCGTCAACCGTGGCACGAGCCGCTAGAGATGGTGTATCATACATTTCTACTAATTCTGACGACGGAGCCCAAGCGACGCATCTCATAAAAATTGAAATGTACGATATGAAGAAGCTATGTAAGATTCCAACTACCGATAATTGGAAGCACGCTACCACGAGGATTAAATATTATGTAAAGAATAATAAGGATAGCATCTACGACAACACAAACGGCCTCGTATACAATATTACAAAGACAATAGCAGAAAGTGAAAACGTTAAAAAATACTTTTTTAACAATGATAGCCATTAGCTGATTAGTGAATGTGATTCTGTTTACTTAAATTACTTCTGTGTACTCATTAGATTCTATCTGTCTTTCTAATCCTTTGCTAGACTATAAATATTGAACATTATTTGAAATTGGGTATCATTGGTCTACCGACACTTAACTGTTACTTACTGTGCTCATTCGACAGTGAATTCGATCAGGAGATGTCAAAAGTTTGTGATGAAATGGAGAAGCGTGAACTGTTCGATTCATCATATGATGATGAGTTGTATAATCACTGTGCAATGGTTGAAACAACGTTGATGTAAGTATTAAAAGTACAAACTCAATAAGAAATATTATTGTAGTAATGTTTTATTTTAAGATTTATCTAATAATTTTCTTGTTTTTTGTTACAGTCAACCACAAGTTGGAAGAGGTAACAAACGAAGTATCACTACTGATGAAAATATGAGTACCAAGAAAACAAAATTTGATGAAGGAGCTTCTACATCATCGATTGAAACCAATAACGTGGACAACAATAAGGTGGAATGTGACACATGTCATGTTTTTATTAATAAAAGGTATCTAAATAACCATTTAAAAAGCAATTCTCATAAAAATAATCTTTTAAAATCACATAGTTCATTAACAAATGTAACAGTTGTTGAAACCGCTTTTGGTAACCGAATTTTAACATATAGAATTAATAGTAAAACAACTCAATCGATGCAATATTTTGAAACACCGGAATCGTTTTTAAATTCATTAAAAATTGATATCTTATTTTTGATAAATGAATGTATTCAACAACATACAATTCTTAAAATAAACTTCATATTGCATGCTGATTTCATACAACAAACTAAAGACATTAAGAATACATTTGATTTTCAAACGTTTAATTACATAATTTGTCAGGGTGACGACTTAAATATTTTTTATTCATCATTAATAGACACTAGTTGGTAAAATTTGTCAATTTGAAAAAAAAGATAGTGGTTGGAGTCTTAATCAAATTAAATACATAGACATGAATGTTAACAAATTCAACCCCCTACGTGGTAGTTCATAATATATCGATCTTCCTCAAGATATTAAATCAAAAAAAGCTGTAATCAATGTTAAAAATAATGATAATATGTGCTTCAAATGGGCATTACTCTCTGGTTTATATCCTGTATGTAAAAGTGTAGATCGGGTAACATCTTACACAATTCATGGAAATAAACTTAAATTTACTGGTATTTCTTTTCCGGTTAAAATTGCAGATATATCAAAAGTAGAGAAATTAAACAATATTAGTATAAATGTTTTTGGTTTAGAGTATAATAAAGAAAAAAAGTGTAATTCTGTTGTAGGTCCTTTATACTTAACAAAATGTCGTACCCCTAATCATATCAACCTACTATATATATCAAATGGTACTAACAATCATTACTGTTTTATTAAAAACTTATCGCGATTAGTTAGTTCACAAATATCAAGTCAACATCGTGCAGTTTATATATGCGATTCATGTTTAATTCATTTCCCATCAGAGGAAAGACTTAATAACCATCAACAATATGATTGCGCTCACATTTGTACGGAATTACCCAAAGGTGAAAATTCCAAAAAGGATTGGTTTGGTAACGCAACATCAAATAATAAATTAAAATTTGATAAATTCACAAAAAAGTTGGAAATGCCCTTTGTGGTTTATGCAGACTTTGAGGCCTTTTTGAATCCGATAGAATCATGTAGTAACGATCCCTCCAAG
The DNA here is from genome assembly GCA_916614155.1 of Mesoligia furuncula. NCBI lineage: Eukaryota > Metazoa > Arthropoda > Insecta > Lepidoptera > Noctuidae > Mesoligia > Mesoligia furuncula. The sequence continues at coordinate 9,764,980 of OU744794.1, forward strand.
CCTAGTACAATGAATATTCAAAAACATGAAGTGTATAGTTTCGGATATTACATTAAATGTTCATATGATAACAGATTATCAAAATATGAGACGTATAGTGGACCAAACTGTGCACAAGTGTTTATGAATCGCCTTTGTGAAGATGTGAAAACAATAGTTAAAAAAAATAGCTTCCAAAAATGCCCCGTTCCATTATCAGATGAAGATAAAATTAAATTTTCAAATTCAAACATATGTCATATTTGTGAAACTGAGTTAAATGAAGATCCTTTTTACGATTTTGATTGGCACACTGGTAGTTTAAGGGGTGTTGCACAAAAGTGTGTAGTTCTAAGTTCAGAACCCCTCGTCATGTTCCAATATTTTTACATAACCTCAGTCACTACGATGCTCATTTTATTGTCCATGCATTAAACCTCGATGATGGCAAAATTGAAGTTATTCCACAAAATAAAGAACGATACATATCATTTTCAAAACAGTTAACAATAAATAATCAACCAGTAACTTTAAGATTCGTAGATTCATTGAAATTTTTATCGTGTAGTTTAGATCAACTAGCTAAAAATCTTAATGATGATCAGTTTACAGAACTAAAAAGAAACTATCCTAATAATGAAGATTTTTTACGTTTAAGACGGAAAGGTATTTATCCTTATGAATTTATGCGTAATAGTGATTGCTTGAAACATCCATCACTTCCTGATCAACACCAGTTTTATAGTTCACTCACAGATTCGAATATTTCAAATGATGATTATAATCATGCAAAAGATATTTGGCAACATTTTAAGTGTAGTAGTATGTCTGATTATTCCAATTTGTATTTAAAAACTGATGTTTTACTTTTGACCGATGTGTTCGAAAACTTTAGAAAGCTTTGTATTAAAACTTACGGATTAGATCCTGCCCATTACTATACTGCTCCAGGTTTAAGTTGGGACGCAATGTTAAAATTTACGAAAATAGAATTAGAATTGTTAACGGACTATGACAAAATTGCTTTTTTTAAAGCTGGTATTAGAGGGGGTGTATCTCAGTGTAGCAATCGTTTTGCTAGAGCAAATAACAAATTCATGGAGGATTATGATAGTGAAAAACCTAATTCATATCTAACATATTTTGATGCGAATAATTTGTATGGTTGGGCAATGTCCCAATCCCTTCCTGTTGGTGGTTTCGAATGGGTTAATTGTAATACGGATTATAATGTGTCGGATACGTCTGATTTTGGTTATGTTTTAGAATTTGATTTGGAATATCCTGATGAACTTCATAATTTACATTCTGACTTTCCGTTATGTCCTGAAAACATATGTGTGGGTAATACTACAGAAACTAAATTAGTTCCTAATTTAAATAATAAAAATAAATACATCATTCACTACAGGAATTTAAAACAATGCATTGAAATGGGAATGATATTAATTAAAGTACATAGAATTTTAAAATTTAAACAGAGTTCTTGGTTAAAGAAATACATCGATTTAAATACTAGTTTGAGAACGTTAGCCACATCAAACTTTGAAAAAGACTTTTTTAAATTAATGAACAATTCTGTCTTCGGTAAGACTATGGAAAATATTGAAAAAAGAGTAAACGTTAAACTACTAACTCACTGGGATAATCGTGGTAAAGTTTTAGGTGCTCAGGATTTGATTGCAAAACCAGAATTCCATAGTTTATCAATATTTTCAGAACATTTAGTCGCAATACAATTACGAAAAACAAAATTAATTTATGATAAGCCAATTTATTTAGGATTTTGTATTTTAGATATATCTAAGACCCTTATGTATGAATTTCATTATAACTACATGATTAAAAAGTTTAAAAATAAAATTAAGTTATTGTACACCGATACCGATAGTTTGATATATCAAATTTTTACAGACAATTTTTATGAGGATATAAAACCAGATCTACTTCACTATTTTGATACATCAGATTATCCAGAAAATAATATTTACGGTTATCCAAAAATAAATAAAAAAAAGTTAGGTTTTTTTAAAGACGAGAATAATGGTAAAGTATTGAGGGAATTTGTAGGGTTGCGATCAAAAATGTATGCCCTGGAAGTAGAAGATAAATTTATAGCAAAGGCAAAAGGGGTTAACAAAAGTGTTACCAAAAAAATGAATATGAAAAATTACAAATCGTGTTTGTTTAATAAAAATGTACAATATTGTAGTATGCTTCGATTTAAGTCAATCAAACACACTATTTTTACACAAAAAATAAATAAAGCATCTTTATCATATAATGATACCAAACGATGTATTATGAACAACAACATTGATACATTGGCTTGGGGACATTATAAATTACGCTAAGTGTTGATGTCAACTTTTTATTTTTATTTCTGTGTATGTACAAAATTTGTATTGATTGTAAAATTCTGATGTACTAATTGTGTTAGAGTTATAATTATTCGATTGTAAATAATGTCATATAAGTAATGATAACACTGTGAACATACATTTGAGAAGATTGTAAAATTCTGATGAGTACTAATTGTGTTAGAAATAGTATGCGTATGAATAATAGTTTTTTTTCATCAATTTTATGTTTAATATAATTTTAGCAATATATACTTAATTTTTACAAAAACATTTTCATTTTTTATTTCATCCCTTTGAACTCCAGACGTGTGAAATGTTTCACTTTATCCATCCGTTTACTGCTATTGTGGCAGGGCCAAGTGGATGTGGGAAGTCAAATTTTGTAACAAATTTCATAAAATCAGTTAAAAAAATATGTAATTGTGATTTTAACCAGATCACATGGTGCTTTGATGAAATGCAACCTTTATATAATTTACCAAATGTTAACTATCATCAAGGAATTCCTAATCTTAATATGTTTGATGGTGAAAACCCACATCTTGTTATTATTGATGATCTAATGAGAGAGTCTGATGGAAGAATTGTGGATATATTTACAAAAGGTAGTCATCATAGGAATCTTAGTGTATTTTATTTAACACAAAATTTATTTCATCAGGGTAAAGGTCAAAGAGACATTTCTTTAAACTCAAGTTATATAATATATTTTAAAAACCCTCGAGATAAAACTCAAATAAGATATTTAGCACGACAAGTGTCGCCAGATAATCCAAAATTCATTGAAGATGCCTACAGGGATGCAACTTTAGAAGCGCATGGATATTTAATGGTAGATTTAAAACAGAATACCAATGATTTTTGTCGCATCAAGACAAATGTCTTCCCATTTAATGGACACTGTACAGTCTACGTCCCTACAAAAGAGTTTAAATACATCAAGAATCAAACAATTCAAATCATTTCTAAATGATGCATCGTCGACTCACAACGCATAAACATTTGCTAAGCGCTTTGCATACGCTTAAACCAAAATATCAAAAAGCGTTACTTAAAACATGTGATGAAGAAGAAATAAACTGTATTTGTGAATGTATTCATAACGTTTTACAAGGAAAAGTGCCTCTTAAAGATCAAGATAAACAAAAATTGAATAAACACAAAAATATACTCCGTAAACTGGTGCATAAGTGTAAACATAAACTAAGAAAAAATATAATCATACAAAAAGGAGGGGCTTTCTTACCAATAATATTAGGTGCAATATTGAGTGGATTAGTAAGTGGACTAGCCAGTTAACATGGAAAATGCAAAGAAAATGATACTTATTGAACCTGGATTGATTGAAAAATTAAAACAAGAAAATAAGGTTAATAGTAATTTGTCTCGATTAGATATTGAAATGCAAAATATTATGAATAGTAAGACGGAAGACCGTAAGAAGTGGATGTTATATTTACAAACACTACAAAGATACCTTCACTTTACCGAAGAGGATCGACAACCACTCAGATTACCAATTTATTCTGATACATCTAATGAAGATCTAAATGAGTCTAAAATTGACTTTAAAAATAAAGATAGAGAACTAAAAAGTATAGTTGATGCTGAATCTTTGTTAGAGGAGAACGGATCCATGAAAAGTAAAGAAAATAACACAAATCCGCTTTACACACCAACTCAAATACTCAGTTTAATACCAAAAAGTTATAATAAAAAAGGTGAGTTATTATTAAACTTAGTTGGAACAAATAAAAGTAAAATACATTGGGATAATGAAGGCACAGTCATAATTGATAATGAAAAAATTCCTGGAAGTAATATTGTTGATTTAATAAATGATTCACTAAGACCCTTAAAAAGAAGTGATCCAGTTGGGTGGGATAGATTTGCTAAAGCATTAAAAGATATTAAAGTACCACTCACTTATATTGGAAACCCAAAGAGATGTGAGTTTATTAATCAGCTTCAAGCAAAAGATCTGAACAAAACCTCGGAGATTGAAGATCAAGAGTTTTCTACACCGAACAGTGGAGATAAAAAATTTATAAATAAAATACGTAAAAAGGTCGATTGGGAAAAATGGACCCCGTACTAGAAGAAATTAATAGAATTTATTATGACCCATCTAACCCCGCTGGTTTTAGTAGTATTGATAAATTATCAAAAGCCATGAAGGGTAAAATGGATAAAAAGCAAGTAAAGGAATGGTTACAATCACAAGAAACATACACATTACATAAACCTATTCAGAAAAAATTCCCACGTAATAGGTACATTCTATCAAATATTAATGAACTGTGGCAAGCTGATTTAAGTGATATGCGAACTTATTCTCAATATAATGATGGTTTCAACTACATACTTTGTGTTATTGATGTATTTAGTAAATATGCTTTTGCAAGATCAATGATTAAAAAAAATTCAGAAACAACTAAAGAATGCTTTGAAAGTATATTTACTGAAAGTAATTCAACACCTACTCACATACAATCTGATAAAGGTACAGAATTTGTTTCAAAAGATGTACAAAAATACTTTAAATCCAAAAAGATTAATTACTATACCACTAACAATCCTGATATTAAGGCCAGTATTGTTGAGCGATTTCAAAGAACTCTAAAAATGAAAATGTGGCGTTATTTCACTCATAATAATACTTATAGATACATAGATGTTTTACAAGATTTAATATACTCTTATAATCACAGCATTCACTCTTGTATTAGGATGTGCCCATCTGATGTAAATTCCAGCAATATTATGACAGTTTGGACTAATCTTTATGATAGGAGGTCAAACAAACTTTCTTTAGAACACCCAAAACCAAAATTTAATGTGGGTGATTATGTCCGAATAACTAAATATAAACACGTTTTCCAAAAAGGGTATGAATCAAATTGGAGTGATGAAATATTTATTATATCTTCAATAATTGATAGATCTCCATGGGTTGTATATACAGTAACAGATTTACAAAATGAACCAATAGTTGGTACTTTTTATGAAAGAGAATTACAGAAGGTCACTTACAACCCCACCTCACAATATAAAATAGATAAAATAATTGACTCTCGTTATTCTGGCCACAGAAAAGAAGTATTAGTGAAGTGGAGAGGTTATCCAGATAAATTTAACAGTTGGATTTTAGCTTCTAGTTTAAAAGAAATATGAATAAAGAAAGTTTTTATTTAACTTTGCTCAGCAATAGTTCAATGGACTACTTTCCTGATAACAAGACCACAAATTTTTCAACAAAATTACCAAAAGCTATTAAATTAGAAGGTGAATGGTCGGTTGGAGTTGTCGAGTTTCAATATCCATGTACAATGTTTACTGTTCAAGATCATGAAAATGTTATATACATTACAAAAACCATGTTAATGCCTACTGAAGATAAACCCTCAACAGTGTACTACAAAAAACATATTCCAGCTACCAACTATGATAACGTTGAGCATATTTTAAAAGCGTTAAATGGTATTAGAGAAAAATTAACATTTCGTCAAGATGAAATAACAAAATTTGTGTATGATTCTGTTTTGGATAAAAATATAACATCCGTAACATTATCACCCAAATTAAGTTTACAACTAGGCTATGAACCAAATAAAAATCTCTTGGAAAGAAATTTTGGAAAGTGCCCTGCTAATTTACATTTAGGGTTACCATCTCAACTATTTGTGTATTGCGACATAATCGATCCTCAGATCGTGGGCGATGTTATGACTCCTTTATTAAGAATCATTTCGTTAGATCCTTCAAAATATATTTATGGTGCAAATAAAATGTATGTTTTCTCTCCACCTCACTACTTACCTGTTATGCGAAGAGAGTTCGATACGTTGGAAATAGATATAAGATCGAGCACAGGACAAAAAATACCATTCCAGTTTGGAACCGTGTGTATTAAACTACATTTCCGAAAATTATAATAATGTATTCTCTTCGTGATCATCATAATTGTCCATATGAAAATTATTATACACATCAAGCTGGATCAGGAGTTGGAGTAATTTATAAGGGTTCACCATATCAACGCGGTCATGGTATTGGGAGCTTCTTAGGGGGTTTATTTAGATCAGTTTTACCTTTACTTTCAAGTGGTGCTCGAGTGATTGGTAAGGAGGCATTAAACGCTGGAGTTGGTCTTTTATCGGATATGGTTCAAGCGCGTCCTATGGAAACCTCAATAAAAGATCGTCTAAAGCAAGTTAGTACAAACTTAAAACGAAAGGCTGATGACAAAATTGATCGATTTAACATGACAGGAACTGGGTATATAACTAAAAGAAAACGACTGTCCTCGTTCATTCCACCATTAGCTGCTAAAGTGAAAGCTGCGAAAAAACTTGGTTTAAAACCAAAGAATATCAGAGATATATTTTCAAATTAAATATGTCTTTTCTTCATAATCATTCTTGTGAGTGCGCTAAGTCAGAATTGGATTTGTTTGCACTACCGTCTACACAAACAAGCATTGAAAGTGGATTGTGGATACACTATAAACCAATTTCATCTCTTGCTGATGATGGACCTATCGAGTTTCAAGTTCCTGGTACAGGCGATGACTACATAGATTTGTCTCATACATTACTCCACATAAAGGCAAAAGTATTAAATCAAGATTCAACTAACTTGGTATCGACTACAGTAGTAGCACCTGTAAATAATTGGTTGCACTCACTTTTTAGTCAACTTGATGTTTATTTAAACCAAAAACTTGTATCACCACCTAATAATACCTATGCCTATCGAGCATACATGGAAACCCTTTTAAACTATGCTCCTGCTGCTAAACAATCTCATCTTACTTGTAGTCTTTGGTATGAGGATACAGCAGGAAAAATGGATTCTACAGATGGTAAAAACATAGGATTTGTTAAAAGACAAGAATTAGTTACTGAAAGTAAGGAAGTAGAAATGATTGGACATCTTCATGGTGATATTTTCAATCAAGATAAATTTCTAATTAATGGTGTTGAAATGAGTGTAAAATTAGTTCGATCAAGAGAGAGTTTTAATTTAATTGCTGGGTCAAACGATGTAAAGTTTAAAGTTTGCATTACAGATGCAACTCTTATTGTCCGAAGAGCACGAATTAATCCAAGTGTATTACTTGCACATCAGAAAGTTTTGGCTTCTACTACTGCTAAATATCCTATTACTCGAGCTGAAGTCAAAGTTTTAACAATTCCTTCGGGTGTTCAAGGAAAAACTCTTGATAATATATTCTTAGGACAGGTACCCAAAAGATGTATAATAGGGTTTGTGAATAATTCTGCATTTAATGGTTCCCTTACTAAAAATCCGTTTAATTTTGAAAACTATGGTATTAATTCTTTCAGCTTATATATTGATGGTCAACAAATACCTTCAAAAGCTTTGCAACCATCTTTTAATAATAGTATATTTACATCAGCATATCATACTCTGTTCTCGGGAACTGGTATCCACTTTCTTAATGAAGGAAATGCAATCTCTCATGAACAATATGCCAAAGGTAACTGCCTATTAGCATTTGATTTAACTCCTGATTTATCAGCTAACTCATCAACTCATTGGAATCTCATAAAGCATGGTAGTGTAAGATTAGAAGTACGATTTGAATCCTCACTAATACAAACAATTAACTGCATTGTTTATGCTGAGTTTGATAACATTATTGAAATAGATAAAAACAGAAATGTTACTGTAGACTATAGTAGTTAAGGTTATATGTTAAGGTTATATTGTGTGTTAGATTTATGTGTTATGTGTAATGCATGTTGTCTATGTAACTATGGGAAACATTATAAAATTAAATAAAACAAATTGTATTTAGTATACCATTTTTTATTTCTATAAAAACCTCCATTCAGTCTTATACAAAACACTGTCCGAGTTTAAACTTTACATAAGCACACTGACTAAACCACTGAACATGTTGTTGCCAAGGATCATCATCATCTTCCCAATCTTTTAAACCGCCACCACAATGGAAACACTTGACCCTGTCTCCGTGGCCGGTATAAAAGAAACCGGCCTCTGCAAGATCTTCAGGCTTCTGTAGCATAACGAGAGGCCAGCCTTCAAAACTGAGAAACCGTCTAGATTTTGAACTGAAGAATGGATATTCAGCTCTTGTGTACTGCATATTTTTCTCATTTTCTTCTCCACTCAGTGTTGTAGCTTTGCTATTCAATGACGTGTTCTGTACACGTGTACCACACTCATCTCTTCCTTCTGTTGTTGGCTTTCTCTCAGCATCACAAGACGACAGCTCCCTGTACACACCTCATTATTAATATAAATGAGTACACAGAAGTAATTTAAGTAAACAGAATCACATTCACTAATCAGCTAATGGCTATCATTGTTAAAAAAGTATTTTTTAACGTTTTCACTTTCTGCTATTGTCTTTGTAATATTGTATACGAGGCCGTTTGTGTTGTCGTAGATGCTATCCTTATTATTCTTTACATAATATTTAATCCTCGTGGTAGCGTGCTTCCAATGATCGGTAGTTGGAATCTTACATAGCTTCTTCATATCGTACATTTCAATTTTTATGAGATGCGTCGCTTGGGCTCCGTCGTCAGAATTAGTAGAAATGTATGATACACCATCTCTAGCGGCTCGTGCCACGGTTGACGATAACTGTTTCTTCTTTTTTATTTTTGGCACCACTTCAAAAAAATTATCAATCGGTTGCGATTTCCTTTTTCCACCATCGCATGTGTTATTAATGACAATATCATCGCCCTCTTCTTCATGTTGAGGGGAGAGCGGTGAGTAGTAATACTGTTTATAGGTATTTTCATTATCGTCTGCGAAGCTGAATGATCTCTGCAACAACAGAGATATCATGTTAATATCAATTTGTTTACATTGTGATTACACACACACACACACACGTTAGGAAACAACAAAAGAACAACAAAAGATATACAAGTAAGTTTGTCAATAGAATAAACACTTACCTCCATGATTATTGATGCGCTGAAGTACCACAAACGAAGTATCGGTATACAATTCACTGTGGTCAAACGACCATAGACTGATTTCATGACTGCAACTGTTCGCTCTTATATAGCACCATTCTTATCTAAAGCAAATTCCTAAGTTCAACGAAACTGATAGTGACTCTATGAGTCAACAAAGTTATCGCACATTGTTCCCATCAGGCATCAGCTTGTTTTCTGAGTCACTCAAAAGAATGCGATATATTTACAAAAATCACTATAATTGAACATTCCTATGGCAACCATTGAACAGATTGGTACTGTAATAATCTGCTAATAGCAGTAATATCATGGATACACTTGAAGTACAGCAACATCTAAAAAAGATCCATCCCAGTCTAGAAAAAAATGTTTATGCTGCTAATAGACTACCTATGTATACCCATGTACCGACGTATATAATATGCAATTTGGATACGGATGATAAACCAGGCTCACACTGGGTAGCTGTACATATCGATACGAAGGGCATCGGTCAATATTTTGATTCATATGGACGAGGACCTACGCAATATTATCTCGAGTTTTTAAAAAGGAATTGCAAAAGATGGGGCTGGAATGTTGATAGGATTCAGAATGATTGGACTTCAGTGTGTGGTGAATATTGCTTAATGTATTTGCTATATAAGTTTCAGGGATGTTCAATGCATAGTTTTACGAACATATTTACGGGGAACACACTGTACAATGATATTTTAGTGGATGAAATGTTCCGCACATATTTTGTAGAAAATAAGAAATAAAATGTTGTAATAAAATGAAGGAATGTGTTTTATTGATGATTCAGAAAAGCAGTTGAGGGTTAGCAATGAGTAATAGTAGATAAGAACGCCAAGGAATGCAAGGATTAGGCGAACAATGCATCGCTAATGAGGGTGCACGAGGTTGAATAGATAAGAGGATTAACAATGAAACACTAATGAGGGTTCGTAGCACCGGAAATCAATTAGATAAATCAGCTAATTGATTTGCACATCTCCGGAACCGCGCATCCTACGCAAAAATGGACCACAGAAACGTGATCAGAGCACCCCAAAACCTTTTTTTTTTTTTTTTTTTTTTAGGTTTTGGGGTTCTGACACACCCGCCCTCAGATCGGTGCGCCAGAACCAGCGTATCACTACTACTGATGGCATTAAGGGGGAAGCGCTAAGGTAGCCCGCGAAATTCAAATTTTCTTACGTTTTTTGCAATTTGCTGGTCAGTATTAAGTTGTACGTTGATTAAAATATGATTCGCGGTCGTAACAAATATGTATTTACAGAATTATAATCATTACAATCAGTAATACAACTTGTTAAGTTAGTATAATCCTCAAATGTCAAGATTTCATGAAATAGTCATTCTTAGGGATTACTTGGTCTTAGAGAGTTGTGTTGATGACTTTAATGATTATAATTCTGTAAATACATATTTATTACGGCCGCGAATCATATTTTAATCAACGTACAACTTAATACTGACCAGCAAATTGCAAAAAACGTAAAAAAAAATTGAATTTCGCGGGCTACCCTGGCGCTTTCGCCTTAAACGTCGACATAACACGGCCTGGTAGATTGGTTGAGGTTTGGTCGTATTATTAGGATGTTTTATATTGTACCTCCACCAACCCTTCTTCCTGTGCGGTGGAATAAAGTTAGGTCTATTTCATATTTCAAAGTGGATGAGCCCCGGCAGTGGGGACAGCTTAGGCTGATCACGGTATAAGGATGCAGCATCCTTCGTTAAACATTGGGTCCGATATTCCCACGGGATCGAAACTTATGCGGGTGAACCCGCGGGGCGCAGCTAGTAAAGTATATTCAGTTCATTAGAAAGAGAAGAAGAAAAAGACACATCGACGAATAAATTGGAAAAAGGGCAGGGAGAATGATGATATTCTGTAAATTATTAAAAAAATAAAAATCATCGTCATTGATATACTATCAAGTGACCAAGTAAAACAATAACCCGATGACACTTAGAGAACTTTACAAGGTGATAAGTCATCCATCGATCATCTTGTTATGTTTTTACGCCCAGATTAGCGAGAAAGTATATGCATACTATACTATTGTTAGTTTATCGGAACTTTTTGCGAGATCGGAAACACGTTTCCTTATTGATAGTAGCTGTACGTGGGGCGATAACCTTCGTCCGATATGGCGTCACCAGGTAAACAATACTGACTCACACACAATGTATTCGTTTCCAAGAAAGTGAATCAATATTTACTTCATTAGTGATTGGAATTTTTTATTTCCAGATAAAAAGTTAAGTGATTCATCTTCTTAGAAAGTGCAGAATATTTAGGTCTACATCCTATTTTTATCGACTGTTATATAACTTAGGCATATTAAACCAGATTGCTCGCAGTTAAACTGCTGAATATCCGTCCAATTTACAGTCGGATATTCATCAATTTATCTATCCGGCCCTCTATTATCTATGCCCGTGTTAGATTATTTCTGTACTGAACAATAAAGGCTCAGCAAAATAAAGAAACTTCTCTAATTCGCATATGGCCGAAATCACTGTTAATTAGAGTACTAAGTCACAAAAACGTCTATAAAGTTAAGTATTATTTGACTATAGTCCGCGCGGAACTAGTTGGCCGCGTCTTAAGGGACGGGGGTGAGGCGGCGGGTTGCGCAGGCCGCATTCCGAATTAGCTATAATCGCTCACATCATCTCACATGCGTTCCGATTTAGATATTACGATTATGACAGCTGAGAGCTGTCAACAATTCGGAACACTCGTGAACGCGCTCACAGTGCTTACTCAATGTAAAAACGATATTATTACAGTATTTCTTTGTATAAATCCCATATTTTTTCTTTGCTTAGGTGGCAACTGTCAGCCAGAAGCACAATTTCGAAAATGCCACGTTAGTTTAAAGATGATGCAACTCAAAACAAAACACACACGGACACTGTCATTTTTGACAGCGCTCACGGTGATATTATTCTAAGGCGTAGTCGGCGTTATCGCAAGATGGCGCATGTCATGACGATTCACGGAACATCGTTATCGCGCTGGGTTTAAGCACGCTCAAATCGACTATTTTCCAACTCGGAACGCAGAGCTAGTGTTCGCAACGCACATGAGATTAATGACAGCAAGTGCCCCTGCCCCTCCGTCCCACCGCTCACATACTTAAGGTGCGGCCAACTAGTTCCGCGCGGACTACAGTCGGAAGATAGTGAGATCGTTCACGAAGAATAGAATAGAATACTAATGAATTAGTAATGAGATAAAGAAGAGGCCTATGACTAGCAGTGAACTGTTACGAGCTGACGATGAAGTCGAAGAATCTGGTTACGAAGATATTGCAAAGAATACTTACGAAGATATAGAAGCGAGGTTGGCGAGTGAAGCCAGCGGCGGCGGCGGTGGGTGTCTGTATGAAGGGATAGTATCCGGCGGCGTCTTGTCCGGCATGTCGTTGTAGTACTCGCGTTCGTCAGGCGGGATGCTGCTGGCTGTGCTACACAGCGACCGTGCTCCTCCGTTAAGATTTAACCTGGAATTTGAAAATATTGTGTATTGACCACTTCGTTGGTATAATGGTCGCAAGTGCAACTGCTATTCAGGGTCCAAGGTCCAATCAGGAAAAGTGTTATTAGGTTACCGTTTGCCCACAAGGAAATTCTCTGTAGCAGTCTCGACTCTGGATTTAGGCCGGTTTAAATGAACACAGATAGTATTACCTATACAACTATACCTATATAAATATACCCCTTTTGCCTATGTATGTGGCCCGGACTATACATCTCTGCTAATAGTAATTCCGTAATCATTAAAATAATTCACGAATTTTGTGTGACTACAGTTAATATAATTGGATTAACACATCTTTTATACATAACAGTCCCGTAACAAGTCACGTAAACAGCAATATTAAAATGTCAATGAATTCAGAGTTAATTATAACAAAGTAAACTAAACAGAGTGATGAAATGAATCATTCATTGTTTGTTTGATTCATCTTCTTCAATATTTTGATTTCATACATGTTGTGATAGCTGAACATTTTATAATGTCTAGCAAGAGTAGGTTGATTAATGTTATGTTTCAGACATAATAATCAATAACTTTGTGATAGTCATAATAGTGAACCTTTGGAAACTATGTGTCAAATGTCACCATAACACATCTAAAATCTAATCTTATTTAATTTAAAGGGGAATTGGCAAAAATGTATGGAAGCTGGTCTAAACACCGATAACAATCACACACATCATTAGATAGGTATCTTTACACAGTATAAAACAAAGTCGCTCCCGCTCCCTGATAACTTAGATCTTTTAATCTACGCAACGGATTTTAATGCAATTTTCAGCAATAGATAGTGATTCAAGAGGAAGGTTTATATGTATAATACATGCATATTATAGTAGAGAAATGCCGAGAAATTCAAAGATTTGTAATGTGATGTCGTAACAAACATATTTTTGTGCGCTTACATTGCAAACGCTGGCTAAACCTTACGAGATAGATCAAACTAATGTCTACGGAATTGTATATCTTAAAAATATCGATAAAAAAGTCCGCGATGGTATGTGTTTATCTCCTAAGGATAACACACAGTAACCATTTTTATCTTTTACATATTACAAAAAAATCTGTTATTTATGGGTTATTTACTAAGCTATTTTAAACAAAACAGTTGTATCCCTTATCCAATTAAATACATTAAATACGTTGTGCATTTCATGGAGATCAAAATTGCCCTTTACAGCATATCATTAAAATGAATAACTTAGAAGATATCAGAGATTTAAAAAGCGGGGGCAGAGCGGCTGGCGGGGCGGTACGAAATTCGCCGGGTCAGCTAGTTTAAATATAATATAATAACTACTATGGCGGTTGTTTGCATTCCGATGATAATTCAACAACATGGTACCACTGAACTGGCCTGATTATGGATCTGGACGAGATAACAGAACCCTTGAATAGTTAAAAAAACCCATTGAGTGTGGGCTCATTAGATGTGTCTCAAAGACTTCTGTTAATTTTACCTCATGACTGACCTGGATGCTAGATAGCTCTCTATATCATCGTGTGGTTGTGGAGACCATTTTGTCCGGTCATCCTTTATTGTAATCAATTTAGCTTTTATTAATGTAATTTTTGTTTGTTTTCTTAATTAATTGTGTTATTATTTGCACATTATGTAGTGCATGCTGTGCTTTTCTTTAAGTGATGAGGCGTCGAGTTTAGATTTAAGTTTGCATTGTACAAATTGTGAAGTAACTTTGTACTCATTGTTGGAAAGCCTAATAATAAATGTATTATTTATTATTAATATTAAAAAACTCAAAGTAAGTTTGTTTGTTTGTTTCCTTTTTACGCCTAAACCACTGAACCGATCATCCTGTAATTTTGCATATATGTTGAGGTAGATTGGTCAATTGATCTCACCCTAGTTATATAAGGTGTAAAAAAATTAACCTTACAAACTTTAAGAGGTGCTTTAGACCATTGGACTGAACAACTTTCACTATGGGACCAACTCTGAAATCACGAAAAAAAATCCGCTGTTTCATACATTTTGATCAAGTAGGTAATGAACTTTTGTATTAAACAGTGGATTTTTTTTCGTGATTTCAGAGTTGGTCTCATAGTGAAAGTTGTTCAGTCCAATGGTCTAAAGCACCTCTTAAAGTTTGTAAGGTTAATTTTTTTACACCTTATATAGTCTCTAGCTCGTAAAGATGACTAAAGTAATTAGAGTTATGGGAAGCATCAAAAGTCCATGTAATTTTACATGACTACAAATGGCTTACTTTCATACTTGATAATTTTAAGACAAAAATGTTTTATTATTGAGGTAATGCTTGAATGTGTTACAAGAGAAGAGAGTTACTTATTTTGAGAGAAGAAAGAGAAAATAATATGAATGGAAACAGAAATTAGTGATTATGTGCACTACAGGTATTCAGGTCATCAGGGAAAAATTACTTTTTCCTGTTATTAATACTATTGTATTGTAGTACTTATGTTGTTTTGTAAGTTTTATAACTGTACCCATATGAGTGAGTGATTTAATGATTCGCAAATATGAGGATAACTTACTCTCAATCCAATATTATTTCATGTAAGGTTTTGTCATTAGAATATACTGTTAACACCATAAGGAAATATGGTTTGGTTTTTACAAACATCTAAAATAATAGGGAAAGTGTAATACTTACGATGAGGGTTTCGTCAAAAATTCTTTAAAACGGAGTTCGAAAGCTTGTCCTATAGTTGCTATAACGTCTTGCGCTAGTCTGCCACCACATTCTAGTACATAACATGCTCTCCATTCGGCTGGAGGCACAGACTTTGCTACATAGGCTACAAAGTCTAAGGAGTCCGTATCTCCTCCGGATGCAAAAGAGACTCGTGGCATGTCATGGCGGGCTATTGTCTCCCCGCCTTCAAGAGCTGCTAAGATTATTGCTTTAGATGAGATTGTTAGGGCTACATTGGCTCCAGAGTGTGCCATCCTTGGCCGAGCAGCGAGGGCTCGGACTGCAGCCTGGCAAACTCTACGCTTCTTGTCAGCTGATCTTAAGCCAGCTGCTGCACATACTCTGGCGATGCATTCTCTGTAATAAGAGTAAAAGTGTTCTTAGAATTTCTGCCTGTTATTCGATAACATTAGCCGGGTTGACTTTAGCAGACTGCTCCCTTGAATATAACTAACTTGCACTGTACTGACAAAGTAACTGATAAATTATTTGTCATTCTTAATGGTCCATGTAAAGTTAGGTGATATAGAGTATATATCCCAAAGTATAATGATATATAAAGCCCATAATTATCATTTAATTTATAATGTACCTAACCAAAATTAAGAAATAATTCACAATAATATGTCTTCTGGCACCTTAAATATCAGTAGAGCTGAAACTTACTTTGCTACTTGAGATCTTGTTTCAAAATCGAGCTTCTTCATAGATGTTAAAACCTCCATACAGCCAATATACTGAAAACAAACATAATTCATAAAATTTTGAACAACCCCTAAGGCGACCCACTGACCCAATGTTCAAGGCAAGGATCTAGGTTTTCGCTCAAGAGGGGCAAATAATTTTCTCAGGCTGTGAAAACCCTTTAAAAAAAACAATAGCCACCTTTTCCCTTAAACTGAACAATTAATAAAAGCCTTAAAAAGGGAGTAGTATGATTTTATTTCTGTAAGGTTTGTACAAATACTTTTACATGTCAATCATATTTTAAAACCGGATGAGGTTGGCGTGCCCTATTTGACTACTCTGAGAAGAAAGGCCGAAATAATTCAAGAGGTCAGTCTCATTATTTTCAAGTCCAGACATAATCTTGGTCATAACATGCAAAGACCATCTAAATTGGTGTCTGAAATGGTCTTTTGAGGAACGAGCCACACACATTGAGTGGACTTGTCCTGTTAGTGCACAAATTTGTCAGCATGTTGTTAAATAAATTGCCTAAACAGTAATACAGTGGTGACAAACGGTGATGTATCAACATGTTACCTGTGATTGTGAGTTTTCATAACAGTACTACATACTGAAACAAAGTTACATTTGTGTGTAATGCATGCTTGTCAATTTTTTTTAAATATTCTAGGTTTCTTACTTAAAGACATAGGTACAGCATAATGTTAAATTGAAAACTATAAATCTATTTTATTTGCACGAGCGTGAATGGATCACGTAAACTGTTTAGAATAAACCTACTGCATTAATTTGAATGTATTACTTAGCATTTCCTGTCATTGATCCCTTGCACATTTATACTTTTATACAGACAGACACCATTCCTTTTTGGATGTCTGTAGCAGATGCTTACCCTGACTGCGTACGTGATTCCATCGCTGGCGAGGACCGAGTCGGGGTGCAGCCAGCCCCTCGCCGGCTTCGCGACGAAAGTGCTGTCCGTCATCTCACACGCGACAGTAACGCAACGCGACGTTCGATTCAATGTTATTCTTCACACTTCACCTACTTTCAGCTATTTAAAAGGCGCTTTCATTATGATTCAGGTGATTAATTCACCAGTGTCCGATGTAAGTCACCAGTTAGCTCAAAAGTTTTGTCGTTAAACTCACAATGTGATTTCTATAATAGTCAGAGTAATTAATTGCTTGATTGTTATTGCTTTGAGTAAATAAGTAAGAGCGTGGGAACACAGTTCGATAATAAACTAAAAAAACATTACGTTTTATCACCAAGCAAAGTTACAACTTTTTTGACATAAGTGAATGAAGAATGAAACAGATGAGAGATTTCGTAGAGATGGCGATTGGCGAATGAATGAACGGCAAGAACATCGAATGAACTGAATAGACCGGTATAGCACAGATAAAATAATTATATTTTATTAAATTTGTCTCTGAGGGAGTGTCTGGGACTTAATTTATAAATGGAACGAATTGCCCTTTTTTGTAAAATAAAAATTGTCTGAATATCGGCGGCATTTCCCCACAACAGAATACCGTACGACATCACACTATGAAAATAACTAAAGTAAACTAAACGGGCTGTCTCTAAATCAGTAAAATCACGAATTTTCTTAACGGCGTATGCTGCAGAGCTAAGCTTTTTTGACAATTTATCTATGGGGGCCCCATTGAAGCTTGGCATCCAACGTTATGCCAAAGAATACTGTGCTATCTTCGGGTTTTAACTCTTCATCCTTAATGAGAACACTAGTTTCTACTTGTCTAACGTGGGGTATCGTAAACTTAATACATTTCGTTTTTTTTCCGTTAAGAAGTAGGTTATTGACATTAAACCAGTTAACTACTTTTGCAAGGGCGTTATTTACATTGTCAGTAACCAGCTGCTGACGTTTGATTTTAAACAAAAGAGAAGTGTCATCTGCAAACAACACTATATCATGATTATCCTTTATGAGGTACGGCAAGTCATTAATATAAATAAGGAACAAGAAAGGACCAAGAATTGAGCCCTGGGGGACCCCCATTCTTACTACAGATCCGGGTGACCTTTTTCCGTTAACATCATAGCCCTGAGACGCCCTATATATAATACGTATAATTACTACGAAAACATCATAGCCCTGAGACGCCCTATATATAATACGTATAATTACTACGAAACATTGGGCAAAACCTCCGTCTCGTTTCAAACTCTAGTAGGTCCATACAGACATTGATATCAAAATCCAATACGTCGAAACAGACCAATCAAATCAAGCGATTGGCCAAGATGGCGGCCATTATTGTTTTTGTTAGAGATCGATTCTACGGTTCCGAAATTAAAATTCATGTTAAATAATTTATTAATGTTAAAATGGACTCCAAAGTGAAAACTGTTGAACCTGATAAAGCCAGGAAAAGGACAAATATAAAGACGCAGCAGAAGAGAGCAGAAAAAAATTGGTTTAGTTCAAAACCCTGTCCAAACCAGTTTTAACGGTTGTGGCGGATTTGATTCGTTATACATTTTCTACATTGCCGGGAATATATTTTTTTTTTTTGCGGATGGGAAATCATCAAATGACTCCTCCCGCTCTGGGTGGAGCGGAAGGGAGTGTGAGACTCTTACTGACTAAAACCCACCCATGTTCCTTCCTTTGCCCTTTATGTTCCGGACCAGCGGTAACCCTTTCGGACAATCCCGCTGACCCGGCAGGCTTCGGCCCTAAGGGGGCCCCTCCTCCATGCTGACATTGCCGGGAATATTCATTGTCAAAGTAAGGTGAAATAAACCTTACAATCTAAGAAATAACGTCGTCAGCACCTGCAAACGAATATACTGTACTATCTCCTTTTCACTTATAAAGGTCATTATTGGCATTTGAATTGATATTTTATGGCCTCGTATGACTGCCTCGTTGGTCTAAAGGTCTAGCAGTACTGCTGAGCATGAGGTCGTAAATTCGATTCCATGGTCGAGCGAAGTGCTATTGATTTTTTTCATTAGGAATTTCACAGTAGCAGCCCGGTACCTGGATTTGTGCCCGGCTTATGACAATAGGTGGCCTATTATATGGGTGAATTATAGGTACACCTCTATGAAATCCTTCGGGTAATACAGGCGTGAAGCTTTTATGTAAGTATTTTTATTATAGCCACAATGCCACATGACATTTTTATCAATCTCAATCTGAATAATTTTTAAAGATATTGCTAAACCATTGCTTCAGAAGTTGGAAAAATGTGTCTGCTCAACAACATAAATAGCGCAATGTACAATACGACCGACGGACGTAACTTGACGGGCCCGAACTTTGCGCAGAAGGCTGCGCAGTAAGATTTTTTAGGAACCAAATGGTGACATGAGGCGAGTGCGAGTGAGAGAACATGCGCGAAAGTTCTTAGTGCCTATGTTCAGGCCCGCCAAGTTACGTCTGTCATGTTGTCAGTTATTGAACTGTCAAAATGAAATCCATTGCTAGTGATAGTGTGCAGTATCGAATTAAGACTACTTGATGCCCTAAGCAATCCACGCCTGTGGGCCCTCCTATCCACTAATAAACTAGTATAGGTCTTTAATTTTTTTTTATAATTATTAAGCATCATTATTTATTTATTAAAATGCGACTTGCGACTTTTACGGGCAATTAATTCGAGGACAATAGTTTTTTTTTTAATTTTAACGTTTTTAGCATAACTGCCTCTACCACGATCTTATGGCCTATACAGATAAGATTGATAAAGCATCGAGCCTATCCAACGTCAACGCAACGACATCTCCCGTCGACAAAAAACGCGGGATTTCAAACAGCCTTGCCTTTCATGTGCTAGCAATTTTTTTTTTTCAGTGCTTTTTATGGTGTCCCCCAGACGTGATGCCCTAAGCAATTGCTTAATTTGCTTAGGGGATAATCCGGAACTGAGCGTGTTACGCAATTACCCCGCGGGTCGTTGTGCGAGTAGAAGAATAATTAGTTGGAAAACTGATTCTACTGACTTAGGTAGGTCAGAATTACTCATAAGGTCATTTATTTCATAACAAAATACATTACTTTTAACGTGTGTTGATCAATCTTGGTCTTGTACTGATACAGAACTTTTGCCGCAAGATTCGCATACTTTTACTAGCTCCGCCAATGGTTCCCTCCACTGGCTGGATCACGTGTTGTCACTGAGGCCGCCAGACATCTGGTGAATAATGCGTCTATTTTGTATGGTGTTTACGTGTCAGACCATATTGTAACATTTTTTTGATCTAATTAAACCTAAAATTATTGGATCTAACATTTCTTGTAACACAGTTGTATGGGGTGAGAGGGATTCAGAACAGATAAATAAGTATTTTGATTACTGTAATAGCAACTTAAAACAAATAACTAGATTTTCCTCCAGAATTTTGTAAATGTGCTGATAATATGTGTCACGAACGTGAGCATCGGCTGGTGATAGATTGTAAACGTATTTAATTTTAATCTTGATCTAGCCAAATTGTTTTATTTTATTTGCACCTACGCCACTATAATCATAATATTATTCATTTACACATTATACTGCATACCTATAACTTTATAAATAATAATTATAAGAATCAAGTAATCAAAACACAATAATAACACGCCCACGAAAAAGAACGTTTCCCAATGCAAAACTTATTGTAGAATACATAATTAAAGTGTCGGGTATACTCACAAAACTTCACTCTGCACTTAACACCAGTCACAACACCAATTTATCTCGTCTTCTCAACGTCCGTGTGTCACTGTAGGGATCCAGCAGAATATCAGCGTCAGGTACATTTGCCTGACACATGCTGAGCTGGACTCCCATTTGGTGCAACCTTGAGACGCACACCGCACTGTGTACGTTTCGTTATTAATATTAATTTTATTTTAAGTATTCGTCATAGTGTCACTTTTATTTCGATATGTTTTTCATTCATCTTGTTTTTGTATCGGCACCTTGATTTTATACCTATTATAAGTGTGTAGTTTGGTAATCATCTAATATTGTACTTTTGTGTGTTGTGTTGTCTTTTTGTTTGCGCCAAATAAACGGTTTATCTATCTATCTATCTATCTATCTAACCTATCTATCACCAGCCGATGCTCACGTTCGTGACACATATTATCAGCACATTTACAAAATTCTGGAGGAAAATCTAGTTATTTGTTTTAAGTTGCTATTACAGTAATCAAAATACTTATTTATCTGTTCTGAATCCCTCTCACCCCATACAACTGTGTTACAAGAAATGTTAGATCCAATAATTTTAGGTTTAATTAGATCAAAAAAATGTTACAATATGGTCTGACACGTAAACACCATACAAAATAGACGCATTATTCACCAGATGTCTGGCGGCCTCAGTGACAACACGTGATCCAGCCAGTGGAGGGAACCATTGGCGGAGCTAGTAAAAGTATGCGAATCTTGCGGCAAAA
Organism: Mesoligia furuncula; assembly: GCA_916614155.1. Taxonomy (NCBI): domain Eukaryota; kingdom Metazoa; phylum Arthropoda; class Insecta; order Lepidoptera; family Noctuidae; genus Mesoligia; species Mesoligia furuncula. Next base: position 9,786,660 of record OU744794.1, read on the forward strand.
GTTCTGTATCAGTACAAGACCAAGATTGATCAACACACGTTAAAAGTAATGTATTTTGTTATGAAATAAATGACCTTATGAGTAATTCTGACCTACCTAAGTCAGTAGAATCAGTTTTCCAACTAATTATTCTTCTACTCGCACAACGACCCGCGGGGTAATTGCGTAACACGCTCAGTTCCGGATTATCCCCTAAGCAAATTAAGCAATTGCTTAGGGCATCACGTCTGGGGGACACCATAAAAAGCACTGAAAAAAAAAAATTGCTAGCACATGAAAGGCAAGGCTGTTTGAAATCCCGCGTTTTTTGTCGACGGGAGATGTCGTTGCGTTGACGTTGGATAGGCTCGATGCTTTATCAATCTTATCTGTATAGGCCATAAGATCGTGGTAGAGGCAGTTATGCTAAAAACGTTAAAATTAAAAAAAAAACTATTGTCCTCGAATTAATTGCCCGTAAAAGTCGCAAGTCGCATTTTAATAAATAAATAATGATGCTTAATAATTATAAAAAAAAATTAAAGACCTATACTAGTTTATTAGTGGATAGGAGGGCCCACAGGCGTGGATTGCTTAGGGCATCAAGTAGTCTTAATTCGATACTGCACACTATCACTAGCAATGGATTTCATTTTGACAGTTCAATAACTGACAACATGACAGACGTAACTTGGCGGGCCTGAACATAGGCACTAAGAACTTTCGCGCATGTTCTCTCACTCGCACTCGCCTCATGTCACCATTTGGTTCCTAAAAAATCTTACTGCGCAGCCTTCTGCGCAAAGTTCGGGCCCGTCAAGTTACGTCCGTCGGTCGTATTGTACATTGCGCTATTTATGTTGTTGAGCAGACACATTTTTCCAACTTCTGAAGCAATGGTTTAGCAATATCTTTAAAAATTATTCAGATTGAGATTGATAAAAATGTCATGTGGCATTGTGGCTATAATAAAAATCTATACATATAATAAATCTGTAGAAGGGTCAATTCTGTACATTGAAAATATTGAAAAAATAAATAGCGGGGGGTGTTGCTGGATCGATACCAAACCCAAATATGTGATTAAAAAAATTTTTGTCTGTCTGTCTGTCTGTCTGTCTGTCTGTCTGTCTGTATATGCAGGCATCACGTGAAAACTAAAGGTTCGATTTCGATGAAACTTGGTATAATTATACCTTATTATCCTGGGCATAAAATAGGATACTTTTTATCCTGGAAAAATACGTAGAAAAAAAAAATCTTATTTTTCGGTTTTATTGACTGGCCCGTTGGTCTAGTGGTTAGTGGCCCTGACTGCTATGCCGGAGGTCGTGGGTTCGATTCCCACCCAGGACAAATGTTTGTGTGATGAGCATGATCATTTGTTCTGTGTCTGGGTGTAATTTATGTATAATATGTATGTATTTAGAAATATATAAGTATGTTTATCAGTTGTCTAGTACCCATAACACAAGCTCTGCTTAGCTTGGGACTAGACGGCGTTGTGTGATAGTGGTCGAATATATTTATTCATAGACGTTGTTCTGTAGAACCGCGAACACACGTTGCATTACCCGTAGTGGATAATTTTCCATTTCAATTTAAGAGAATACAGTTTCCTGTAGCTTTGTGTTACGCCATGACAATAAATAAGGCTCAAGGTCAGACCCTAGGAGTTGCTGGCGTAGATCTTACCGCGAGTTGTTTTTCACACGGGCAACTTTACGTAGCTCTTTCCCGTGTGAGCAGTGCAAGAAATCTTCATGTTCATATTCCGGACGAGCTCACTAACAATGTTGTGTATGCTGAAGCTCTCAATTAACTTTCTGTCGCATTGTCACGATCACTTTTTTATTATTGCAAACTTTTCGTCACTGTCAGTAATTTACTGCTACATGCTACTTGTCAAGGTCGGAATTACTATGGAAAAAATACTTACTATAGAACGCGAGCTCAACAGCAGTAGCTCAATAGAGGGATCTCCTTAATTATTATAGGCTTAGCCGTATTTGGTTCCAATAGATATTTATAAGATGTCATTGTCAGAGTTACTCAAAATGGAGAAATAAACCATCCACGCGAAGACCGACATCCGCGCGGACGGAGTCGCGGGCGGAAGCTAGTACTTACATAAAAGCTTCACGCCTGTATTACCCGAAGGATTTCATAGAGGTGTACCTATAATTCACCCATATAATAGGCCACCTATTGTCATAAGCCGGGCACAAATCCAGGTACCGGGCTGCTACTGTGAAATTCCTAATGAAAAAAATCAATAGCACTTCGCTCGACCATGGAATCGAATTTACGACCTCATGCTCAGCAGTACTGCTAGACCTTTAGACCAACGAGGCAGTCATACGAGGCCATAAAATATCAATTCAAATGCCAATAATGACCTTTATAAGTGAAAAGGAGATAGTACAGTATATTCGTTTGCAGGTGCTGACGACGTTATTTCTTAGATTGTAAGGTTTATTTCACCTTACTTTGACAATGAATATTCCCGGCAATGTCAGCATGGAGGAGGGGCCCCCTTAGGGCCGAAGCCTGCCGGGTCAGCGGGATTGTCCGAAAGGGTTACCGCTGGTCCGGAACATAAAGGGCAAAGGAAGGAACATGGGTGGGTTTTAGTCAGTAAGAGTCTCACACTCCCTTCCGCTCCACCCAGAGCGGGAGGAGTCATTTGATGATTTCCCATCCGCAAAAAAAAAAAATATATTCCCGGCAATGTAGAAAATGTATAACGAATCAAATCCGCCACAACCGTTAAAACTGGTTTGGACAGGGTTTTGAACTAAACCAATTTTTTTCTGCTCTCTTCTGCTGCGTCTTTATATTTGTCCTTTTCCTGGCTTTATCAGGTTCAACAGTTTTCACTTTGGAGTCCATTTTAACATTAATAAATTATTTAACATGAATTTTAATTTCGGAACCGTAGAATCGATCTCTAACAAAAACAATAATGGCCGCCATCTTGGCCAATCGCTTGATTTGATTGGTCTGTTTCGACGTATTGGATTTTGATATCAATGTCTGTATGGACCTACTAGAGTTTGAAACGAGACGGAGGTTTTGCCCAATGTTTTCGTAGTAATTATACGTATTATATATAGGGCGTCTCAGGGCTATGATGTTAACGGAAAAAGGTCACCCGGATCTGTAGTAAGAATGGGGGTCCCCCAGGGCTCAATTCTTGGTCCTTTCTTGTTCCTTATTTATATTAATGACTTGCCGTACCTCATAAAGGATAATCATGATATAGTGTTGTTTGCAGATGACACTTCTCTTTTGTTTAAAATCAAACGTCAGCAGCTGGTTACTGACAATGTAAATAACGCCCTTGCAAAAGTAGTTAACTGGTTTAATGTCAATAACCTACTTCTTAACGGAAAAAAAAACGAAATGTATTAAGTTTACGATACCCCACGTTAGACAAGTAGAAACTAGTGTTCTCATTAAGGATGAAGAGTTAAAACCCGAAGATAGCACAGTATTCTTTGGCATAACGTTGGATGCCAAGCTTCAATGGGGCCCCCATAGATAAATTGTCAAAAAAGCTTAGCTCTGCAGCATACGCCGTTAAGAAAATTCGTGATTTTACTGATTTAGAGACAGCCCGTTTAGTTTACTTTAGTTATTTTCATAGTGTGATGTCGTACGGTATTCTGTTGTGGGGAAATGCCGCCGATATTCAGACAATTTTTATTTTACAAAAAAGGGCAATTCGTTCCATTTATAAATTAAGTCCCAGACACTCCCTCAGAGACAAATTTAAAGAGATTAATATAATGACTGTGCCTTCTCAGTACATTTATGATAATCTTTTGTATGCACATAAAAATATTAATCTGTTTAAAAAATACAGTGATATCCATAATATAAATACTAGGAACAAACACAAATTTGTTGTTCCTACAACAAGGCTCAAGAAAATAGGTGGCTCGTTTAGATGCCAATGTATACGTTTTTATAATAAACTTCCTAGCCACATTCAAGAACTAAGCCTTAATAAATTCAAATCTTTTATAAAGCGAAAACTATGCCAGAAAGCCTATTATACTGTAAAAGACTATATTGAGGACAAAAAGGCTTGGGATTGAGCTGCTCCAATAGGTTTAGACAGTGAATGTTATTTTGCTATTTTACACTTTAATTATTTTTTTTTTTTTTTAAGTATCTATTTACTTAAACAATGACATGTACATTTACTGTATAAAGTATTACATTATTTTAATTATTGTGAATGTGAGGACTATGTGGGTCATTGTTTTCATTTTAATCATGGTCTGGCAGTTTGAGTAGTTTATGCGGCCTACCCAAATGTCCTGTCTTTGGTATTGTTCGTCGAATCGTTGAGCTCCTTAAGTTCTGAGTTGACCTGCACGGTTACTGACAAATGCGTGCACTGACTGGACAGGTCCACTCAATCTGTGTGGTTCTTTCCTCAAAAGACCATTTCAGACATCAATCTACATGGTCTTCACACGATCTGACCAAGATTTTGTCTGGACTTTAAAAGAGACTGTGACCTCTGAGTTTGTTTCGGCCTTTCTTCTCAGAGTAGTCAGATAGGAAACGCCGACCACATCTAGTTTAAAAAATATGATGACGTGTAAAAGTGTTTGTAAAAACCTACTTACAGAAAATAAATCATTTATGCCACACGGAGGGAAAGTACCTTGAATATTGTAGATGGAACATTTTACTGAAAGAAGACATTATTTTTATTTAAAAAACAATTTAAACTGCATTAATAGATTTTTAATTATTTACATGGTTGAACCGGGAATCGACCCCGCTACACAAGAAAAAAAATACCCTGTAGCTTTATCATACCGATCGAAAGGCTTCATCATAAGGATTATTATTTGCTAAATAACATAGTGTCAGAAATAAAAGGAAGACCATGAATTTTAACATTTGATGTGAAATTTTGTTCAGAAAAATGAAAAGCTGACATTGCCGTAAGGACATACAACTGACATTATCATTAGTACCTATTACTAATAAATGAAAGAACTTAGACGTATTATTCTAAATATCCAACAGAACAAGATTAAAAAACCGAGCAAGAGCGAGTCGGACTCGCGCACCGAGGGTTCCGTACCATCATATTATGTTTTTAAATTTTCATTGGCAAGGCCTATATTCGTTAGAAAATTTTAACACTGCACTTACTTTTCATCAAAAGTCGAAAAGTATCCTGCCTAAAAAGAAATGAAATAATGTTTGAGAATGTGTAAAGTGCGCTCTTTCATATGATACCCCACATGCCCTAGTAATTTTTTTCCCCCACTTCAAATTTTTCAGACCCCCTTTCAGTCCCTGTTGCAAAAAATATACATATATTTTTATTTCTTTCTTATTTGCAAAATAGTAGAGCAAACGTCATCTAAAACTATTCCAAATTTTAAGTTGATAGCATCAGTAGTTCTTGATATATCCAGCTGTGACAGACAGACAGACAGACTGAGTCTCACCACTAAAATCGACAGGGAGTGAAATAATCAAAAGAGTGCGATTTTGTATTCAACAGTATGGGACTCATTTTGAGCATTTGATAAATTGATTAATTTCGTATTAAAAATGTTAAAATTCATGGTCTTCCTTTTATTTCTGACACTATGTTATTTGGCAAAAAATAATCCTTATGATGAAACCTTTCGACAGGTATGATAAAGTTGCAGGGTAATTTTTTTTCTCGTGTACCGGGTTCGATTCCCGGTTCAACCATGTAATTATGTAAAAATCTAAGAATGCAGTTTAAATTGTTTTTTAAATTAAAATAATGTCTTCTTTCAGCAAAATGTTCCATCTACATTATTCAAGGTACTTTCCCTCCATGTGGCATAGCCATAGGACGCCCTGTATATAGTATTTGAATTTGTAAAATGTTGAAATTATTAGTTTTTTTTTTACTAAGGTACGATAATGTTAAAAAGTATATTTTTATCTAAGTATGGTGGACTTATTGGCGTTTGATATTTATCAACTATAATAATTATAAAAACCTACCAAACCATTTGTAATGTCCAACAATGTTATAAGTAGATACATAAACAGCTCTACCGCAACTTTCAGAATCCTAACTATGCCCCAAATGAAAGCATATCAAAGCAGGCCTGTTTCCGGCAGATACTTACCTATTCACAACAGACATTCCTGTAACATACCTATCTACTTTTATAAATAGGCGTACGTGTCTATTTACACTATGTACGTGTGGGGAGTAAATAAACCTGCAACTCTCAAGGAGGAAGCTCTTCTTTCAGCTCGTGACCTGTCTAGGGTGTGCGTGCACGAAATTAATAGACTCTACTCCTTTTTCCCTTTTAGACTTTTTTATCCGATATTGCCTCATAACTGGGCGAAGGTCTCTCCCATATAGCTTTTCGTTGTTATGTGTGCCTTGTTCGAGCAATTTAAACTACTTACTTATAATAAAATAAACAGCCTATAACGTTCCCACTGCTGGGACTTAGGCCTGCTCTCTGTGTGAGGGATGGGCCGTAATCCACCACGCGGGCCCAATGCGGGCTGGTCGATGTCAAATGTCTTCGAATTTTTGGTCCTAGGACCCTCACGATGTTTTCCTTCACCGTTTTTGAGAGCAATCGTGATGAAATAAATTACTCAAAGTAAAGCGCCTGGCTGGGTTCGAACCTACGACCTACAATTCGTAACTCGGGGCCCGTTAGCACTGGGCCACCATTGCTCTTACTTATTCATTTATTAACACTTCTTTCCACCTCAATTTTAGGCCAAACTTTTCAGTACTCACTCCAAAGTCCCCGAGTAATTTATGACCTAAATTAAGTAAAAAAAGGTCAGCGGGAATCTGTTGTTTTAATATCGTTACATGAATAACAAAGTTATGTCGTTTAGGAGTTTTGTCGTCCCGATGGGCGGTGGGTAAATGTTTATTTTTATTGTTCAAATCTACCCCCGGACATTAACTTAATAGCCGCCACGAGAATTTGAGCTACGGCCTGCCCTGGCGTTACTTACTTACACCGAAATATACGTGCAATTTGAAATGCTCCTTCTGAACTAAAATAATAATTAAATAGTGTAGGCCACCAACACTACGAAAACCTACTTTATTACAGGATTTAGTCACACATTTATCATCAGAATATTAAAAGCGAACTTAATGGATTTACAGTTTACATCAACCCCTGAATTAGAAAAGCTCTACGAACGGTGCAAACGCGCCCTTCGTAGCAGCGGCGTAGCGGGTGTCGTAGGCCGAGCGCCGCGCGTGCGTGCGTCAGTCGGCGAGCGCCGCGCGTAGCCGCTCCACGCCCGGCATGCGCTCCCGTGCTGCCCGTGGACCCCTTCTAACATATACACACCACCGCGCGCCCCTGTAAGTACATTTTTTCAATATAAATAGCAAGTAGTAACTAGATTTTCATGTTTGAAGAACTTTTTCATTCAAAAACTGTCATGCGGAAATGGTGATTTCCGCACGTGGATCCATATTTAGCCGGCAGTGCCTTCCCGACGCACAGTAACAAATGAGTGGTACGTTCGATAGCCCACTGCCCCTGTGAGAGGCTTCCAAGTGAGCCCTTCCTTCAAGGGTTGTTCTGTATTCTGATTAAAACGTTTTGTTTTGAATGTAGATCAAGATTCAACTGTCACGTTTTGTTGAGCATTTGGGGTTAGTTTATGAATAATTTATTGTGTTTGTAGTTGTGCGGATTCGCACGTGGATTATGGTAATGTTCAGGTAGGTAAATAGACCGGAAATGTGAATAAGGTTTTTCTTTTGGGGAGACAACACCTTTTTTACTTGAGTTTTATCAAAATAGATACCTACTTACCTAAGAACACAGGAAAAATCTATGTAAAATGATATTAAATTTAAACATGATAGCTTAGCTTCGCACTAAACCGCTTGGTAAAGCGACAGAGTTCACAAAATCCTCCTTTTTCAGTACACCATGTACAAAAAAGCATGCTTGTAATAAGGAAGTGCATACATGCGAGTAGTGTAGGTTCGCGGTGTAGCAGACTGCTCATTTAAAACGAGCTGGCTCGTCGTCGGATTCGACAAACAATTGCCGCTCGTCTGGCGCGCCCGGCAGCCGGCTCAAGCCTTTCAGTCTTTTTAGTTTGTCTACAATTCCGTGAGGCCTAGCCGAGACAGCTTGAAAGCGGTCCGCAATTAGCCCGAGTCTGGCAAGCTATTGCTTCGTTTTATATCTAAGTATACGGATTCGTTTTAGAGACGACGGAAATAATCTGCATGGTTGGACGATTCTACGTTGTCTTCTTCGTTTTTGTATTCATTCGTGTTGGAAATGTATTAATCATTGTGAATTCGAATTACATCTCGAAAGTTCACTCCAATAAGTTTTTCTGTCAAAAGATTCAAAATTTAGAACTTCCACATACTTACAAAAATCAAGACCAAACACATGTAGGTACAAATGGGCATCAACCCTCAACCTTCTTAATAAAACAACCGTTATATTTAAGTATCACGTACCTTAAGAGCGTTTACGCTGTTCGGCATTTCATACAAACTTTCAAGCCCTTGTTTTTCGAAATGAGTGTACCGATTTTAATGAAACTTTATACGCATATGCAGGATGCAAAGGTCTAAATAGTTAGTAGAAAACATTTTCGAAATGTCTTATTTAAATGAAGATAACTGGAAATCTCTGTTTCTATAGAAAGTTTAAAATCGGTCTAATTTGGCTGTAACACTATTTTTCGAAAATGTTTTCTACTAACTTTTTAGACCTTTATAGCCTGCTTATGGGTATAAAGTTTCATTAAAATAGGTTCATTCATTTCGTAAAACAAAGGCTTGAAAGTTTGTATGAAATTCCGTACGGGGCGTAAACGCTCTTAAATTAATTTCAAATACTTTGATAATTACAAATGCCTGCAGTACAAATTCCGTGCTCAGCGTGAACAATAGCGATGTAAATACACATGCCGTACACACTTAGTTGTTTTACATTTAAATGAAAAGACAAGACGAGCTGTGTTCTGCGTCTGCGTTCATAATTACAAGATTGATGCTGAGATTAACGCAATTACAGAGCTGGAGGGGAACAGAGATTTTCATCTCGAACAAAACTGAATAATTTGTTAGAGAAAATATTTCATACAAGAAAATTAAGTTAACAAAATACTCTGAGACCTCCGAGATTGTAGGAGGCGTCAATTAATGTAACGTAGACGGCCGACGATATTGACGCTGCCTGAAGACTAGAGATGTGTACCTACCTATAATAAGGCTTTAATATAATCACACTGATGTTGTCTTAGGACGTGGGTAGTAATCCCAGTTCCCTAATATAATAACTATTGGGCTTCAACAACGCCGTGGAGATATCATCATTTATGAGTCGGATTTATGCGGCAAGCGATAGCAGGGAAATGTTATTAATATTGAGGGAACGATAATGCAGCTATAGCCAATTTGGCACAAGCTCATAGAGTCTAGAGTGTAATCTATTTATTATTAAAATCAATAATATCCTGCATACGTGCCTACCCGTCTTGTATTTTATACATAAAATTAGATATAAGTAGGAACCTAGGAACAAAAACATACCGATAAATGTCTTCTCAAGTCGTGTAGGGAAAGTTAGAGGTATATTTAATTGGATGTCATGTCGAATGATTGGGACTCGATATTTTCTCGATACGTCAGAATTTCACGCCTCGAGAAACTGCGACGATTTTCGGATATTGGAAATTTCCCCGTTTGCATCGCAGTCTCATCTTGATACTAACTGTAGGATAGTTTTAGTTTTTCTCATGTTTTTCTCATATCCTTTTTATCATGTTTAGGTTGCGTTTATACTTAATTAGGCATGATTTTTATTTGAATAATTTGCAAATAGTTACTTCCTTAATTACATTGTTTTATTAACCGACTTAAAAAAAAGGAAGAGGTTCTCGATTTGCTTGAATTTTTTTTAAAATATTTGTTACCTCAGATTATAAGCCGATTTGTAAAATTATTTTTTATTTAAAAGGATATACTTTCAGATTGGTCCCGTAGCGTAGATATTTCATCAAAATCGGTTTAGTAGTTTGGTTCTTAAACCAAAATTACTGGTAAAAATTCCAAGTAAAGTAAATTGCGTCGTTTGCTTTCCTATGACTATTCATTGGTGGATTAGTAGAATTGTCATGGGATACATTGTGGCTGTAAGTCCCGTATCTTTACAAAATTTACCGACTTCAAAAAGGAGAAGGCTCAATTCGACAGTATTTTTTTTGTATACGCGATATCTCGGGCAAGTGTAAATCGATTTCAAAAATTATTTTCTCAATAGATAGGGATGCCTCACGGGTGGTCCCATATAAATTTTATTAACTTTGCTTGAGTAGTTTTTGAGTTAGCTTCAATAATACCTATTTTTGCCACTTCATTGACTTGCTATGTCCCTAATAGCAAGTAGTGTTATACGAATTTGGAAAAAAGTCGGTGTCAAACCACGAAAATGACACCGACTACCGAAATTAAAGTTATTTTTCACTTTGTAGTGTCATTTTTGGAAGACTTTTTTTTTGTAAAAAAGTGAGTCTCATATTATTATGCACATAATAAATTACAAAGCCTATAATTTAATTATGTAGGTATAGGTATACATTTTAAAACCAGAATACTGATTGATAGATGATAGTAAAAGTACAAACACAAAAAAAAATCAATCACTTCAGCACAATGTTAATCGCAAAACAACCGAGCGGTTGGTTGGCAACCTTTTTAAATGAAGGAGACACAAGAATAGCTTGGATCAGCTATTGTTGCGATCCTCCCTTGCATTATCAGGGACGCCCTGAATAAATGAATATTTGATTTGCTAATTAAGCTACGTCAGAGGCAAATGGCAGTGCACCTTTATTTTTGTAAAGTGACTAAAAAGGTTGGAAAGGCTTTGTTGTCTAATTTGATGAAATGATTTTAATAGCGTCGAGTTGCATTCCATTAAAAACTCCTTTGTGCTGTGATATTCAGAGTCAGATAAAACCGCGAAGTTGCTCAATAAACTTATTAAAATATTATGATTATTGTTTAATTATTTAAAGTTAACAAAGACAGACATAAGTTTTAATTATCGTTAGGTAGGTGCTTATAATTGTATTGAGTCGCGTCTTGGCATCGGGGCTTCAAGTTTCAAGTTCTCTCAAGATCTTGGGTTGTTGATGTTCACTTTAAGTTTTGAATAAATAATCTGTACAAAACTTATGCAAAATGAATATTAGTCTTTATAAACAATTCAATTTCGGCGACGCTGCCTAGCGTTAAATATGGACAGGGTTCAGGGTTTAAACAAAGCTTAATTAAAGCTTCAGGACAAACAAACCACAATTTTCCATTTTTGAATACCCAACGTCAAATCTGTAGGCCAAATATTTGAGCAGACAGCCCATTGTCGCCCGCAAATATTGATACTTACTACGTTACCTAATTCCCCTCGTCGTCGACATTTGTCGTGACATTTTACTCATATTTCAGTTCCATTACGATTGTATTTCGGGACAATAGACGTCGAACCTTGTTCAATTTCCAATAACTATGGGTAACCTTAATGTAGGTAACGTAACATTCATTCAACGTTGCCTTCGACATTGACGGTATTCCAATTTAGTTTTGGTCGGGTGAATTGTTCGCTTGCAATTCGTTTGTGTAGCAATAATGGTGGATGTATTATTGAAGATTCTATGAAAAGAGTACAGTATCACGACGTCATTTCGGTGATGGGATGGCAATCGAGTGGAAATTTGTTTTCATTCATTCTCGAAATAGGTAATGTTTAGAATAATAGGTCCTGTTTTTGAAATGGACAACTTTTGGGAGCTTTTTTACGCCATTGTACTGTGCCAAAAACATACTCGTAGACTTTGGTAAGCTTGGAAAAGTTCTATGTATTTTATGTTATTTTGCCGGACACAAAAGAACCATACGAAAACTTATTCGAATCTATTGAGCAAGATCAGTAATTCAGTAGTAAAAGAGTTTGACTATAAAAACCCCAATAAGATAACCAAAACCGGGCAAGAGCGAGTCGGACTCGCGCTCCGAGGGTTCGTCCGTACCATCATGTTTTTAAATTTTCATCGGCGAGGCCTATATTCGTCAGAGAATTTTAACATTGTGCACTACGGTGTAGAATATTGCAGTTTTATGTCAGTGCCATCTCTAGACCGATAGTGGAACTAATGTAACTTTTATTGATGATTTCTGAAAAAGTGTGCTATTTACAGACTTCGTTTTATTTTTCCTGTAATCTTTACATAAACTTCTATCACATAGAATTATTTCAGATTTTTCTCTTTGCAAACTTCGGAGATAAAGGAGGGGAACGGTATTTTTTTTACATTTTTCATCAAAAGTCAAAAACTATGCCTAAAAAAAAGAAAAATTGTTTGAGAATGTGCAAACTGCGCTCTTTCATATGATACCCCACATGCCCTAGTAGCCCCACTTCGAATTTTTCAGACCCCCTTTCAGTCCCTGTTGCAAAAAATATACAAATATTTTTATTTCTTTCTTATTTGCAAAATAGTTGGGCAAACGTCATCTAAAACTATTCCAAATTTAAAGTTTTAGTATTGTATATAGTAGTTTAGTATAAGCATTAGTAGTTCTTGAGATATCCCGCTGTGACAGAAAGACATACCGACAGACAGACAGACACACTGAGTCTCACCATAAGGGTTGCGTTTTATCATTTTGGTACGGAATCCTAAAAGGACAGTTCAGGACTTACAGCTGGACGAAAACTAAAAGGTTTTCCTTTCGGGTACTATTTACATGTATACGGCGACAGTTTTATCGATAAGGTGACTCCCTTCCCCGCCAACTTCACATTTATATAAGTTGTTTCGATAGAAAAAGGGATCTGCGACGAGCTGCGAAGTTGGATACTTTGTCCCGAAGCCACAATTTATTAGTTTGCTTTAGATTCATTACTCAGCTTGAGCCCGGGTTCGTAAAACATCTTATTGGAAGATTGTTCAGGTTTATTGTCCTTTTTAGGGTTCCGTAGTCAACTAGGAACCCTTATAGTTTCGCCATGTCTGTCTGTCCGTCCGTCTGTCTGTCTGTCCGTCCTCGCTTAATCTCTGTGACCGTTAGCACTAGAAAGCTGAAATTTTGTAGGAGTACGTATATCAGTTACGCCAACAAAGTGGTAAAATAAAATTTTGGAAAATATTTTTTTTTAGGGTAGCTCCCCTACGAAGTGGGGATGAATATTTTTTTCATCATCTACCCCATCGTGTGGAGTATCGTTGAATAGGTCTTCTAAAATGGCTTAGGGGTTGCTAAAATTATTTTTCGATTTAATGCTCCATTTACGAAATATTAAAGTTTAAAGTGCAAATTTTTGTTTCAGTAGGGCGTCCCCCCCCCTCTAAAAGCTAAACTACTAGCTTGAAAAATCTGGAAAAATTCTCGATGAAAGTGCATTTCATGAACTTTAAAGGAAAAGTATAGCGGTTAAGATAACTTTATTAGTTTAGCAGTAATAGTCGTTGAACTTGGGTGTTGGATAATTTTGTACCAAATACAAAATCCTTAGCATTAATCCTTTAAAGTGACTAAGATGAAGTAGTTGCTTGTTTATAATGGGTAAAGACTTGCATTGAAAACCAAAATATGTTTTTTTTTTTACCTATTCAGAATAAAGAACAACAGAATCGTACTACATTGTGATAACGGGCTACTACGGAACCCTACACTGTGCGTGGCTCGACACGCACTTGGCCGGTTTTTTATTGCATGCTAAAGCTACAAGTTATGGTAGAGACTCACAAATAGTTTATGTAGATTGTTTACAGTCGTGTTTTATGTGTGTAATTAAGAAAGAATGAACGCAAATATGTTTATTAGACACAATAAAAATATACAATTTTTTTTTATTAAAGACTCGATATAGTTCGTGCAGACTCTCCCATATATTCAGGTGCATTGCTTTCAAAGTAAGTAACTCCAATAACTTCTGAATCCTGTCCCAACTTTTGCGGTAATTCGTTTTTGATAAGCAATAGATTTTGGATCAATATGAATCTCACGCACAGCATCAATCTAACATCTACAGCTACACAAATCAGCTATTACTCGTGAACCGTGTATCGTTAAGAGGTCCAATCAATATGTCATCAGTGGTGAGCGATCGAGCGTATAGTTCCAAGTGCGGACGGATAGTTAAATAAACTTTCAAACTGCGGCCGCTCCGTAATGGATTGCTAATATTAGCTAAATCTCGTAAGTTTACACCCCTCGCTGAACTGGATAAGTCGGTTCCATCCGTCTTTTATCCGGCGATTCGTTTCCCACAGCCCTGGGAGGGTGGCAGCCGCGGCAGGGCGTCGAAACGTTAGTTAAGTACTAGTAGCGTGTATACGGGTAGCACATAGTGAGTAATAGGTTTTTGAATGAAGGATATTGATGATTGATTGCGATCGGAGTAAATTGCGTTGGAGGGTCAGTCATTTTTTAGTTGGATTTTGCTGGCGTAGGCTTAAAGTTCGCCGTATGGGAGAGAAATTGGATGGATTGCGAACATGGCATATCATAGTTTTCAGATTCAATTTTTCTACCATTTACTCCCTTTACTTTTTTTAATAACACGTTGTCTGTCTATTATCTTTATTTATATATTTTGCTTATCGGAAATCTCTACTCCAGTTGATTAAATATATCGTGACAATAGATAATGGAATAAGACTTTCGTTTTTATAAGATGTGCCATTGATGGAAATGAAGAGGGTGCTGACTGCGCCCTTTTTTACGAGCGTCGCTACTGTCGCTAGACTTTCTTGAAATATGACACGGCGAGGGCTCGCACTCCCACTAGACACAGTATTGCGGTTCCCCGTTAACGGCCTTTTCTTCACAATGAAATGACACGATAAAACATTTTATGTCACTACTTTTGTTTACTTCAAAGCGTGAGTTTTGATGACAAGCGAATGTAGAGCAGTCTCTGTTGGGGTAACAATTGTCTCGCCCGTCGACGAGCGTTTGATGTATTTTCCTAAAACCTTTGTTCAAGTGTCGCGAACGAAAATGTTTTTCTCGTGTATAGAGGCGTGAACGACGCGCTGTTCGCACAATGTTCTTGTCACCGTGCGCTTTCCTTTCAGCAAAATGATGTTTGATTTTCCCTTTAATCTTTGGTTATGAAATTCGTTGACAACAATGTGTTCGTGTTTTGGAAATATTGGTTGGAGCTTTAGCTTTTACCATAAAATCGTAAGATATAATGTATTTGCGTTGTAAATTGTGAGCGTGCAAGAAGTATATTGACATAGACTTTGTTATAGGTGCCGTCGTCGGCATGCTGGGCGCGCGGCTCAAGTCATGGATGGAGGCGCAGCTGGGGCGGGCCAAGAAGCGTAAGCAGAAGCAGTCGCGGCAGGCAACGGCGACGGCGACTACGGGGCCTCTGCCAGCTCCTCACCTATCCTCACCTGAAAGCGCGTACAGTACAGGGTACTCCACGGATGGTACCTCGCCAGGGACCGCCCCCGCCCCGCTCGCCGCTCCGCTCGTAGCCCCCCCGCCGCCGCCCGCGCCTCCGACCACACATCTCTACCATGAACCAGCCAAGGTACCTATGTTTACGTATATCCATAAAGTACTTTCTGATAGCGGCCCAAAGCTGCGCATATCCCTGAAATGAGAGTTTGAACAGTATGGTAAACAGTGTGGGAGGTACCCGTGTATAATCTGCGTTATGCTCCTTTCATACCGAAATAAGGACTGAGGACCTTTTGAAAATGGATTAGTGGTAGCAGTAAGTAAACTTTGTGTAAAAATGATGTAGAGTTTACTTACAAGATTAAAAGGAATGAGCACACAAATGTAAAACTATACAGGGTGGCTGGTATATCGAAGCGCATCCTGTTACCAGGGATAAAATACATGAGGCTAAACCCCCTTAGGTTAAAATTTGTCGTAGGTTATTTAAAAAAAAAATGCTGTCCCATACATCTTGACCACGTAGGACTGGCCACGATAGCACTTTTCTATGATACAGCTGCTTTTTTTTATAACCGACAAAATATTTCTACGCTAGGGTCTAGAATCAGGAGTGCTGAATTCATGGTTACAGTTTGCGCGTCGATGTCCATGCCACCCTGTACAAATACCCAGGGAGAGGAATAGTAAGCTCTAAAAGTGCAGCAAGCAGGCGTAGGTAGGTACACCAAGCGTATAGTGACGAACAGTAGTGATGAATAGTGTACAATAACCTACACCTCGGCGTACGTGAAGACGTTTACGTAACGGGGTTGATCCGCTCGGCCGCATTCATTTTTTTACGTTCCCGGCATTACTTAACGCGGTCATATGGTATTTTATTGGTACCATTCGATTGCTCTTGACTAGCCCTTTCCAACTGTATACGATCTCTGTATTTGGATTTGGCTTTTTGACGCGTATAGGCCGACATAAAATATTTATGTATTCGATAGAGTTTGACGAGAGCTGACGATTGAAAATTAAACGAACGTCGTAGCTTTTCCGAGTCAAGAGTTATACTAAGTGGAAATCTCGATACGCAGCAAAAGGACCTCAAAATGGCGGCGCTTGCCTCTCCACCGCGCGCGATGCGTCACAGTCCTCATTTGGCGTAATGAATTTTTTGATCCTTTAGCTATTCAATGGTGTAATTAAATTTAGGATGGAGGTGATAGATATGAAGCTGCAACACCAAACTGTATCTCCCGATTTTGTCATCATAGGTTTGCCTCCCACTATGGAAGCAATTTTAAAGACGTATTCACGTTAAAAATAAAACGACGGGTTGCACTCCGGGAGTGCCGGCAGAAGTGAAAACTTGAATATTAACGTTGTGCATTTTTGATATTTTGGTTGTTGGTAACTGTGACTGTGACTCTGACTGACTCTGACTCTGTCTGTCTGTCTGTCTTTAATTTGATCCTATATGCTTGTTTTCAATTTTTGATATTTTGGAATCTTACGAATTTTCGATCAGGGTCACGTGTCATCTTACGATCAGGGTCACGTCTATCAATCCACCCGGGTTTAAACCCGGTGCTTTGATAAACACCCAATTTTGTGGGTGTTTATGGGTGTTTACGGGTGTTTATAGGGTGTTTGTCAAAAGCACGGGGTTTAAACCCGGTGGATTGCCCATCTATAGCACGTGTCATCTTACGAATCTTACGATCAGGGTCACGTGTCCTGACGCGAGTTTAACATTTTTTACCCATTACAAAAAAGTGTACAACGCCGCCAAAGAAGTTTTCACTTCAAAAATTGCTACATCAGCCCTCCACCCTGTAGAAATTAATTTAATTAGGTAAGTAATGTTTTTAGTTACTCGATCGATTCAGCTCGTAAGGGCGGGTGGATAGTAAGGGGCACTCGTAAAAGTAGTCATGCAGTGCAGAAGCACAAATTGGATACGGAAAAAAGTCTTGAAAATGGTATAGGTATTCCACTGGGTAATCAAATCTATTTGATTTGATTTACTAAGGTTTATTGGATCAAATGTTTTCACGTGACCAGTCACAATAACCTAGAGGCAATACAAACAGAACGGAACGTCCTCAAAATAAAAGGCAAACGCACAGTTCGGTTGCTGAACACAAATATGTTTTTTACTGAACTTCTTTTTGTAGTAGGAACGTAATAGTTATGTCGATCTTACTATTATAGTCAGCCTCAAAAAGATGTATCTATTATCGAAAAGATTTAATTTGATTGTCTACAATTTTGTGTTCTTTAAAATCTTGTATCGATGTTTCGATTTAGTAGGTACCCAAGGATATAGCATTCGACAGGCTTCCAAATCGAAAATGACACATTTTTAGGGTTCCGTACCCAAAGGGTAAAAACTGGACCCTATTACTAAGACTTCGCTGCCTGTCCGTCCGTCCGTCTGCCTGTCACCAGGATGTATCTCAAGAACCGCGATAGTTTATAGACAGTTAAAATTTTCACAAATTATGAATTTCTGTTGCCGCTATAACAACAAATACTAAAAACAAAATAAAATAAATATTTAATAATACAACAAACGTGTTTTTTTTTCGGCGTTTTTGCCTTGTGGTACGGAACCCTTCGTGTGCGAGCCCGACTCGCACTTAGCCAGTTTTTTGGTTACCAGATTTACCTAGTCCTCGTCAGGAAAATTAGCTGCCGGAAGAATAGCGGTCGTTTATTTGGTTTAAAATGTCAAAATATTCAGGTTTCGGATTTGTGACCAGCACTTAGAGGACTGCTTCGGTAACATTGATTGATGTTCGATTTTTTGCTACACATCGGTACAATAAATAGATTGAAGTCAATTATTTTAATTCTTATTTTTGGAGGCTGACTGTTCCTACTTAGGTTACGTTTTCAACTCCTAATGAAAATCAATATTGATGGTAGGTATTTCAAACCACGATCTCACATCATTACCTTCATCAATATTGGAATATCTACCCCGTCTCTATTGGTATTAAATACAATAAATAAGGTACAGTATCTATGTATCTTTCATAGTTTATTGTACCTATTTATATTACCTATACTACCTGCGCCCCGCGGTTATACCCGCATAAGTTTTAAAGGGATAAAACATATGCTGTGTTATCTGTGTGCCAAATTTCATCGTTCAGCCGTTTGTGCGTGATGAATAACAAACAAACTCATAAACTTTCGCCTTTATAATTAGTGTGAAATAGTGTGATACCTATTTATTATTTTGCACCAATGACAACCCCCATTTTTAAGTCCACGTACTTAATCACTGTCCTTTCCAAGGTTGCCTGGAAGAGATCGCAGAAAGTGATAAGGCCGCCCATTGTATAGTACATATTAATAGATAATTGTAATAGTTAATTGTAATACTTAGTACATATATCTATACATATAATAAATCTGTAGAAGGGTCAATTCTGTACATTGAAAATATTGAAAAAATAAATAGCGGGGGGTGTTGCTGGATCGATACCAAACCCAAATATGTGATTAAAAAAATTTTTGTCTGTCTGTCTGTCTGTCTGTCTGTATATGCAGGCATCACGTGAAAACTAACGGTTCGATTTCGATGAAACTTGGTATAATTATACCTTATTATCCTGGCCATAAAATAGGATACTTTTTATCCTGGAAAAATACGTAGAAAAAAAAATCTTATTTTTCGGTTTTATTCATAGTCGTTGTTCTGTAGAACCGCGAACACACGTTGCATTACCCGTAGTGGATAATTTTCCATTTCAATTTAAGAGAATACAGTTTCCTGTAGCTTTATGTTACGCCATGACAATAAATAAGGCTCAAGGTCAGACCCTAGGAGTTGCTGGCGTAGATATTACCGCGAGTTGTTTTTCACACGGGCAACTTTACGTAGCTCTTTCCCGTGTGAGCAGTCCAAGAAATCTTCATGTTCATATTCCGGACGAGCTCACTAACAATGTTGTGTATGCTGAAGCTCTCAATTAACTTTCTGTCGCATTGTCACGATCACTTTTTTATTATTGCAAACTTTTCGTCACTGTCAGTAATTTACTGCTACATGCTACTTATCAAGGTCGGAATTACTATGAAAAAAAAACTTACTACAGAACGCGAGCTCAACAGCAGTAGCTCAATAGAGGGATCTCCTTAATTATTATAGGCTTAGCCGTATTTGGGTCCAATAGATATTTCTAAGATATCATTGTCAGAGTTACTCAAAATGGAGAAATAAACCATCCACGCGAAGACCGACATCCGCGCGGACGGAGTCGCGGGCGGAAGCTAGTTATAAATAAGAAATTATTATTCTACCCCAAAAGATTACAATTCCGAGCTTACACCACAATCCGACGTGATCACTGAACTCACTGATCAGATAAAACAAATGAATGACACATTTAATAATTTATTCACGCACAGTTTTCAATTAGCCACACAATTAATCCATTTTCACCCGTCTGACACAAAGCCAATAGCTGTCATTATTCATAATGACAGCTTACCCTTAAGACCCTTAAGTTCACTTAAGGGTCTTGCATGACCTAAAGCGCGGTCACTGTCGGACTGCATAGAAAAGAGAGAGAAGCGCGATGACACAACCCTGGTAATTTATTGCAATTTTGTGTATGTTGCTTGTAGAATAATCTGACAAAAAATCTGAATGATTGTATTTATTATAATTATATTAGCGTGGTTTTTGTTGTAAAAATAAAGTTTTTGGAAGTATCTTCATGATTTTTTTTCTATCGTATCAAATTAGTTGTATTATGTTTTCAACACACTATCTACTTAGCATATATCCTGAAGAGTAACATATATATTCTGATTTTGTTTACTGCGGTCGAACATATAAGTACCTACTTTTATTGTTTTTAAAACTTGCGATTTTTGCGTTTAGGTCCTGTAACCCCCCTAATAAAACCGTACACATTTATGGACTGAATAATGTAGGTACAGTGACCCGCGTGCTATATGCGCTCCCTGCTTTATTAACTAAGTAGACCGTGTTAATTGAAGGGTGGACCTCCAGGGCTATTTAAAGTCGGTTGGCCTGCCATCAGTTTCAATTAGGTATAGCGTTGCTTGTTATCTACGTACTTAAATGTCAGGTGTTTGCTTAGATAGGCACGTTAATCCCTAGGTATGGCTAGGTATTAAAAAGGTGCACCTACATAATATTTAGTAGGTATACATACAATAGACAGTACCTAAGGAGTAAGGACCTAGGTGTTTACTGGAGTCTGTCTCCGTATTATAACATACTAGCTTCCGCCCGCGGCTTCGCCCGCGAGGTATAAAAACTATCCTAAGTCCTTCCCCGCAATGCAATCTATCTTCCTGGCAAATTTAATCGAAATCCGTTCAGTGGTTTAGGGCCTATGCACACCACGTTTTTTAAACGCGCCGTTGACGCGCATTTTAGAAACGTGCGTCGACGGCATGCTTTTATCCGACAGAGCAGTGCCTGCCAGTATCTGACTCACGTGCGTATCGCGTCTGTATCGCTACAAACGCGCGTCAACGGTGCGTTTAAAAAACGTGGTGTGCACCGGCCCTAAGGCGTAAAATGGTAACATACAGACAGACAGACAGAGTTACTTTCGAATTTATAATATTAGATGGTTTATGGAATAAGTGTTTGAATAAATGGGGTTCAGTTTTCAGAAATTAACTAATAATAATCGTTTAGATAACGTACCTACATAATTCTATCCATACTAATACTTATTATAAATTCGAAAGTAACTCTGTCTGTATGTTACTTTTTCACGCCTAAATTACTGAACGGATTTCGATAAAATTTGGCAGAGAGATAGATTGCATCCCGGAGAAGGACATAGGATAGTTTTTATCGACATACCTCGGGCGAAAGCCGCGGGCGAAAGCTAATAGCGAATAAAAATAATGTTTTATCTTTAGAAGAATTTCAATACTTCCTAAAATAAAATGAACTCTAATTAACAAACAACACGTAAATTCCCAAAACGTAATTAACTTTACCGTAATAAACAAAGTAAATCGAAACAAAAGAACGTAAAAAAATTTCAGCACGAAAACATTGGACTCTGGCACGAACTTCCAAATTCATAACTAGATGGCGTTGGCGTCGAATTGAATCGCGCTATCGTTTGCTTACAGCCGTTTGGCTAGGGTCGGCGGTCGCGCGGTGCTACTCAACTTTCCTTGTCTCGGGGAGCATAGTGCGCAGTGATCGTAAAGTGAGAGCACTTATGCTGACACCCACAAGTTAATCTTGTATACCCGCGCCCGGCTGCCGTAAGGGAGTCCGAGCGCAATTTTTGAAAAGCCCTCTTACTTATAGAGGGTTCAGAAAAAAAACACGAAAAAAATTTTCAATAAACAAAGAAGTCTAAAACATAAGAGGTTTTTTTATTAGAACTTCTTTTTTTTTAAGTTGTTTTAGACACTGGAGGCCCTCTTGTAATCCTCTTGCTGGATGAGGTGTCTGTTTCGCTACGTCAGAATCTTATTAAAACTTCTTACATAATGTTAACTTATTATAGTATACTTCTAATCTGTAATTTCAGCGTCGCTCCTCCAACGTGGTGATCCGCCGCTGTATTCCTGAACCAACCCCTATTGCCGTGGTGGTATGCGCGACACCATCTCCTCGACCACGGTGCCGTATCAGGACCAACCCGTGGATGGGCGCGACCTCACCTAACAGAAGGAGGCCTTCGAACATAGTGCATCAGCATTCGCTGCAGTGCCCACCGACGCAGCCGCAGCTGCAACATGCTCCTTACTCACTTGATTCTCATGTCAAGTATGGGTCCAGGTGAGGTGTCTTCACTCAATATTGTGAAATATTTTTTCAGCTCACAATTTGTTTTTAGGAACCTTCGTTGCACTTCCCTACCAAGTTTAGCAACTCCGAACCCACTTGCAGTAGTGGCAAAACTTTCAAAACTGTCATGTTTATTTATTCATTGAAAATACTCTATTGTATCCTGTGCTAGAAGAGAAGAGAGTTTTCAAATGTTTTATAATAAGAACAGCGCAGCGGGACAAGAAAAAAAAATGTTCGGTAACATAGGCAAAATGTTATAATATTCGACCTAAAATCAAATCACCTCTAATCAACGTCACAAAAAATCCTGTAATCCTCGTAAGATCAGACAGAAGGTGTACCAATAGTAAACCCACTTTTCGCCAGTGACTTGTCATACTATGTTAATTTATTGTTATTTATTTATTACCATAGTACATGTCAAGTTGACACTACGGTGTAGCAGGTAGAATTAAGTTAAGTAAAACGGAGCAGCACCGACTTAAAGTAGGTTAGTGGGACTCATGATTGTTCAACGAAGTTAGATGATAATTCAATTACATCGCTGCCTAGCTTAAGGTCCCATCCATAGCTTAAGCTGGTAGCTTAAGGTGAATATTTGCATTTATAATAGCGAAGATGCCATAGCCAATACCAGTGCCTGCTAAAGTTTTAATCAAGCTATAGTGTACGCTATAAAAATTTGTGGTTTGTATTCTCTGACCTATGCCCGGGAGTAAAAAAACATGGAATTATGTATGCTTTTCATTTGGCTTCAGAAATGCAAAGAGGGAAGGTTCTAAGTACTTACTTAACATATTAAAGTATTTCAACTAGGTTTTCACCAGTGTTACGAGCTTTCAAGTATATAACGACATACATTTTAAATTATAAATCAAATCAATAATATAATAAATATTAATGATATATTAAAAGAAATAAGGCTTATCTGTCAAGGCCAACCCTTTCGGACTCATCTTCTTTGCAGCAGTTAGCAACTTTTATCCAAAACTCATTTCATCTCAAGCTTTTGCGTCGAGTTGTAAAAATATTTGTAAGACCTCAAAATTTGCCGGGTCAGCGGAATTGTCTGCCGGGTCATTGTCCGAAAGGGTTACCGCTGGCCCGGAACATAAAGGGCTAAGGAAGGAACACGGGTGGGTTTTAGTCAGTAAGAGTCTGACACTCCCTTCCGCTCCACCCAGAGCGGGAGGAGTCATTTGATGATTTCCCACCCGCAAAAAAAAAAAAAAAAAAAGACCTCAAAATTATTAAAATGCCTTTCTAAATTCCAGATCACCGCATCTCTCTCCACATTTATCCCCGGAGGCTCACAGATCGCCTTACTATCGTGGAGGAGCGTCCAGCGACGAAGAATGCCGAGGAATGCGAACGAGAGGCCGGGAGACGGCCATATTATCCGACGCTGACTTTGATTCAGACGGTGATACGGGACTGGATGGAGGAGATGAAGATGATGATGAGACTGCATCGCCGGGAAGGAGGAGGGCTAGAAGAAGGAGGCCGCCACGACGACCACCGCGATCTGCAGGTGAGATGACTACTAGATACTTGTATTGCTGTTGTACGACTGTCCAAAGAGAGACAGCACTTGAATATTTGTTGGCCGTACAGACTCTATTAATTTTCAATGCACCCAAAGGTGAAGTAACCTGGGCTTCATGTGGTGCTGTTGCGTTGTATGTAATGATAGTTAAAAATTAAGCAGTAAAATGGGTTTTGTGCACTCTGCATACAAAAAATTTGTTAATATAATTACCAAACCGACTGAAAAAAGCATGCGTTATATTGGCAAAACATGTTTTTTTCTAAATTGGACTTTTACCATCCTTTTATACCGTTTTTATATACAAATAATTATATTGAATATTAAAATTAGTTTAATTTAGGATTCAAATTAGAGATTCCATTTCTGACATTCTCCAAACGAAAATCTATATGGTTTGAATGATTAGTTTTATTTTCAGGAGCAACTCCACCACGAATGCGACGTCGCAACCACGCGCCATCAGCCCCTCCGGTCCGCGAGAGGGATCCTTTGCTGGAGGCTGACAGGGAAGCCGAGAGGAAGTATAGGGAGCTCATCAGAGAGGCGGAGAAGTTGCTCGTCACCGTGTCACGAGCACCGCTTGAACCGCCACACAATCCTAGAGTTCGGGAGCTCAGAGCAACTGAGGTAAGACACTAAGACAGGACACTGTTTGTGACTCACACTACATATTCTTTCTCTTATTCATGGTAACTTTGAAAACTAGATCCTTTTTTTTACGGATGGGAAATCATCAAATGACCCCTCCCGCTCTGGGTGGAGCGGAAGGGACAGACTGTCAGACTCTTACTAAAACCCACCCGCGTTCCTTCCTTAGCCCTTTATGTTCCGGGCCAGCGGTAACCCTTTCGGACAATCCCGCTGACCCGGCAGGCAAACTAGACCGCTAGGTATGATAACGTTACGTAAATTCTTTACTAATAAAAAGGTGTCGAAGAGATGAAAATTATAGTGTCTTAGAGCATAATTCTACTAGAACTCCGAATGTCTGGACTATCTTTTTCTCTGCACGATGACCCGCACATTAACTTTCAATTTCTTTTCGTTTGGCACCGTAACCCTAGTATTAAAACAGCCCAAAACCTTGTGTTGTCAGGTGGAAGCCCCCCGTAGAAGTCCGGAGCGCACTCATATCACGAACTTCATGCGCGCGAACTCCCCCGAGCCTGCGCGGCGCCTGTCCCCGGTGGCGCGGCGCTCCCCGCTCGCCGCACCGCCCCCGCCCCCCGTGGCAAGGCGCCTCACCCCTCCTTCGCCCACTGATAGACCCCACTCCGAGCCCCCCAAGAGGAAGGCTTATGCTCGGGATGAGGTTAGTCTTTCTTGCATGTATGGACTTGGATGATCTATATTTTCTGTCTCAATTAGACCAGTATATTGCTTGACTTTCAATATTGTAAGTATTTTGAATGTTTCTATAACTTTTCCTTACTTTCACCACTATCTAGCACCAGATCAGGGTACAAATTTATCTACTGCAGATAATTTAGGATTCAGATATTATTATAAGGAACCTGTCTGTATAGTGTGTATTAACCCCCTTATTATTAAACTTATTTTATCAGGTGAATAGTTACACATCGATTTCTCTCTTTCAGTCGTCAGTAATTTGAGTTTCGAAAGAAGAAGGCAAAGCGTTGTGTAACTATACAGACGCTATACAACGGTTATTAGTTAGTGTATTGACAAACTGAAATCTGACACTGAAAAGTGGCAAGTATTTCTACCTAACGGCCAAAAAACTTCTAGAATACCTACCGGTATACGAGACTAGAATACCGATAATGTATGTATGTGGTCAGTAGTAGATGGTGACACGCTGAAATTGAGTTATGTAGTTGTTGTGTTTAATTGTGTTAACGAATTTAAAAAATAAATATGTCAACCCATTTGATATCCTAAATGTTAACTAACGTTATTTCTGTTACCAGGTCCTGCAGACCTTGGAAGGTCTCCGCAAGAGTCTGCAGCAGCAATCAGCTCTGCTAGCGGTGCAGCGGACGCGCCTGGACTCCCTATAGCCGCCAAACTGTCCCCTTCCCGTCCCGCACTCCTAGGTATTAGACCTCTTTAGATATCGAGTAGTCAATGCCGGTTCACGCAACACGATGCCAATACTTTTTTGAAAGGATTTTAATAGGTAGATTATTTTTAGTGGTTGAAGCACTGCTCTCGATGATTTCTTACTTCTATAAAAGGTAAGGAAAGACAATAATAGGAATGTAGAGTACAAGGATACTGCTTTCTACTAATCTCTTTATAGGATAAAGGTTCTAGACAGTGGAGAGTGTCTGTGTTCTTCCAAATGCCTTGGCGATTGGTGGCCTGATCCAATGCTTAGAACTTTTATGTATCCATTCTACCCTGACTATATTCGTTAACCCTTCCCAATTTTAATCGGAAACCGAGAGCAGAGTGATCCACACTAGTATAGTGTAGTAAATTGTAATATATCTGTTGTTTGTTGACAGGTTCTTTAATAATGCTTGTTGAAATTTTTTATTCAACATTTAAACGTAAGTAATGCTTCTTTAATTGTTGTTTACTGAAATTCTGCCAAAACTGTCATTGCAGGTCAAAGCTGATCAATTTCATCGTCGTTCGTTTTTTGCAGCTTTTTAATAACTTGTTTGTCACCATGATTGTCTTCAATATTACTTATTTTATACTTAGGCAGATTAGTTTTTATTGTTTCTTTACATTTGTCAATTATTTCGTAATTTACGGGTTTAGTACACATGATAGGGTCGATGACAATAAAGATCTATCAATGTTGGAGGATTTGGCAACACTAACACGAAAATGGATGGAATTAGTACGTCACATTGTCAATTTATTCGATCACCGTAATATTTTATGCAGACTTTGCAGCTGGTATCATTGAAAAACGTTAACCAAATTTTGTGATGACCTCTATTCTGGCGTCATAAAGGAAAAGGGCATAACTAATTTTTTTTTCCGAAATTGAGTTAAGTATTATACATATTTGGAATCAGAAAAAAGGCGCATATGCCAGTTTTTCATTCAATTAAAAAAAAAAAATTTAGTTGTGCCCTTTTTCTTTATGACGGCATCACGGCAGTAGGTATTTGTGTGCATAACATAATACACATTTAGAGAAGATGAAAGAAAACGTTATAGACTCGTGGTATAGGGTTTGAGTTCAATCCCTTGAGTTCAATCGTTTTGCTATAAGTATTTTGCTGTTTTTAGTCAATGTGTACTGGCGTTATTAGTTGTTAAGATCGTGAACGGCACGTAGTTGTTCCAAATACTCCTTTTCTCTAGTCCCTCCATAAGTTCTAGTCAGTTAGCCTGTCATGTAGTTAGTCTAGCGTTGTTATCTCCATGTAGGCGAGGCCACTTTCATTATCTTCCATAATACTTGTAGTGTCATTTTATTAGTAGTAATTAGATTAGATGGTAATTGACGTCGGCTTGTAGCTCTACTGAATCTCTGAACAATTGGAAAATGTGTGAACCTGAAATATGACACCATTGTACACACGACGACATATCAAGCCATTTATTTATTTATTACGGACAAAAAACAGTTACATGATTCAAAATACAGAAAAATATTTAAATAAGATTAACAAACATGTAAGCCACACCATTTACCATAATCAGCCTACAACGTGGCGATGTGGCGATTATGGCAACCCCCCCCCCCTTTTGCGGGAGGCCTATGTCCAGCGGTGGACGTCTTTCGGCTGAAATGATGATGATGAGCCTATAATGTTCCCACTGCTGGGACACAGGCCTCCTCTCGGTGAGAGGGAGTGGGCCGTAGCCCGTAATCCACCACGCGGGCCCAGTGCGGAGTGGCAGATGTCACATGACTCGAATTTTTGGTTCTAGGACATGCCGGTTTCCTCACGATGTTTTCCTTCACCGTTTTGAGAGCAGTGGTGATGAAATAATTTACACAAAGTAAAGCGCCTGTCTGGGTTCGAACCTACGACCTACAACTCGTAGGTAAGCCGCAGCTGTTTACCACTGTGTGTAAACAGCTGCGGCCACCACTGCTCCCATACCATTTACCATTTATTTATATTTTCCAGTTTTAGCTGGCCGCGCATTGTATAGGCTTTTCGTACAGTGAGAAGTCAGCTTATACTGGGAATGTGTAGCTTGATATATCGTCGTGCGTTCTTAGTTTTTTCGGAAAAACATCTCACCTTCGCGTCGAAAGTAGATTTTGTAAGTTTTGTAGTGAATTTCAGAATAGGGGTGGATGTTTTGCAAATGTTCATGAATAAGCAATATTAACAATAATATTATGAATTAGTGCCATATCTCTCAGTAGTGCTACAAGGATGGTCCCACATACAGGTTAGATGTTCTGGGGTAGTGACGGAAAGTAGAAAATAAACGGAGTGCCATAAAACTACTCTCAAGTTAGTTTTTATGCATGGGAGCATCCTCAGACAAAACACAGTCGGTGTTTTGTCTTAAAAATTAGTCCTTTTTTAGCTAGCACTAATTCTGCTCTTAGCAGAATTTCATTGGACGCGTTATGAACTGGGGGCCTAAAAAGGCCACTTTGGAGAATCATAGGTAAATGGATAACATTATGAATCGTAATATGGCGAGGACAGTCCGTGTTTTTCTTTTTTTCGCTGCTCTACGTAGGTATAATCAAAGAGATTGGGATTGAGTTTGGATCGGATTGATTGGATTAAGATCACAGAGAAAAAAAATAACTGAAAAATTCTTGACCAATGGGATTTGATACAATTAACTTAACGGTTAACTGTCCATTATGTTATCCTTTTATGATTCTGCCAAAATGGCCTTTTTAGGCCCCCTGTACGTTAGCTTGGCACTCCATTTATTATCTATTCTGTGGGTAGCGTATGTATCGAGTAGCGCCGTAGTTTAGACTAGAGCGGTCTCACTAGGGTAAGGGCGACCAGTGGCCACGGCGTACTAAGACTGCGTTATTGTATCTTATAATAATTATTAACTTATACAATGTTTACTCGTTATACTGTGTTCGTTCGGTGACTGGTTGAGATCTCCACTTGTTCAAGTCGTCGTTTTCGATGATAGCAAACCCTCTTTTTTTTTTTTTTTTTTTTTGAGGATGGGAAATCATCAAATGACTCCTCCCGCTCTGGGTGGAGCGGAAGGGAGTGTCAGACTCTTACTGACTAAAACCCACCCGTGTTCCTTCCTTAGCCCTTTATGTTCCGGGCCAGCGGTAACCCTTTCGGACAATCCCGCTGACCCGGCAGGCTTCGGCCCTAAGGGGCCCCTCCTCGATGCTGACATCTCTTTGAGGCGCGCGTGGAACACGTACGCGCCGTCCGGCACGGGCCTGGTCCTGATCGGGCGGTGAGCTACCCATTACTCTCCGCCCGCAGGCCCGCGCCTACGGTGGCCGGGAGTCGTCACGCGGCTCCCGACGCCCGGAGCGTCTCCCGCGGCGGCTGGGACGGGAGGCTCTCTCCCTGAGCCGTTCCGCCACCTCCTTCGCTAGCATGACTGCTTCGCAGAAGGAGGTGACTGCCTCCCACTCCCTCTCGCCCCGGACCATGGCTTGCACCAGGGCCGGACGCATAGCAAACCCTCTGGGCATTTGTTTTTCTGTGGTATCGAGGCATGTGCTTCAAGATTTACGTGAGATACACCTAAGTAGTACTATATGAAAAGTACCTATAGACGAAATGCTAGTCTGCTTGCAGGAGAGTACCTTCTACATAGAGTAGGTACGTCATACCTAATTACTTATTGCAAATTTGTCGCGCTTGGTTAAGTACTTTAAGCCTGAGTTACCAAAAGCTATTTCCATATTTGGAGTAATATAAGCGGTTGAATTTAAGCTATAGTGATCATCTTTTATACCTAAGTAATGAGTTTTGTTTAGTGTACCTACCTAAATGTCTTCCATATAAGAGATTACTAATTTGGTTCACATTTTGGTTAGCTGATACCTACCTAGAAAAGTATTAAAATATAATTTCCTCATTTTTAAGTGATTTGCCAGTTTGTATCTGGGATTCAAATGTGACTCATAAAAAATTCAAGAGAGAAGAGAAAGAATGATAAAGACTTAGGAAAATTATACCACTGATACCTAGTTACCTAAACGTGATTGGAAGAATAACTTTTTTATACTCGTTTCTTTTAAGTAAGTAATAAAACCATGAGATTGCCTTGAATTAAAAAAAAACTTCATTCATGTTAATAAGTCTGAGCCAGCTACTGAACGAGAAGGAAGTCTATATGGGCTTCCATATTTTTGTTAGCGCAATTTTGGGGGGATCGGCTATACGTGCGAACATCCCCCCAGCTAAATGTAAATATTTATCCACTTTACTTGTTCATTGTAAGTATAAATAAGATTTATACGTTTAGTTGAATTTTCATTAAAATATTATTCCAAGAATGTGGTTTCATTTTGCCGTTTTATCCAATTGTGCAAGTTTCTACTTTTAGGAACAATAAAAAAAGTGAATCAGTATTCTCTTGTTGACTTTACTATTGATAGTTCATTAGCAATGTCAACAAGGAGAATATCTCGGCCTATCCTATTGTAAGTATGTACAAGATTAATGTTGCTACAGTTACTCGATGTAATAATAGATGGCGCTGTCTTCAAAGCTACCATAGTGTTATTCTTACACATTGCGATAGATGGCGTTACTTGTTTGTAAAACAAGCCAAGTCGAAGAAGGTTGCTAATGAAAATGATGCAATTTTCTAAATAAAACACTGATCATTGTTGAGGCAATAAAAATAACCCGCAATCAGCGTTAGAAGTGTTATTGATTGCATAAACAGACACAAATGATGTTCGTAAGTAGTTTATTAGGTAAATAAGGTCGTTGAACTCTAAACAATATTGATTATTGAATTACAACATAATACTTTTACGTTAACACATTACCTAGGTACATGATAAAAATTTACAGCATTTATTATTAATGTTCCTCAGCCTTATCACATTTTATTTCCAGTTTTTTTTTCTCTACCTTTTTATTTTTTTATACTCAAAAGTGCATCAATAGTATTTACAAAAAAAAAGACAATCTGTTATATGAACATCTGATCGTAACAGCGATTGCAAAAAGATTATTTGGAGATGCTGGGATTTGAACCCAGGACTTTCAGCATGCGAAGCAGACACTCTACCACTGAGTTACATCCCCGATGTTTAACAAGTTTGAAATTTCTGTATGTGGTCTACAACACTGAGTGGAATCAACCTGAACGACTTTTTAGGGTTCCGTACCCAAAGGGTAAAAACGGCACCCTATTACTAAGACTCCACTGTCCGTCTGTCTGTCACCAGGCTGTAGCTCATGAAC
Organism: Mesoligia furuncula; assembly: GCA_916614155.1. Lineage (NCBI taxonomy): Eukaryota > Metazoa > Arthropoda > Insecta > Lepidoptera > Noctuidae > Mesoligia > Mesoligia furuncula. The sequence goes on from OU744794.1 coordinate 9,817,778, forward strand.
CGTGATATGATAGCTAGACAGTTTAAATTTCCACAAATGATGTATTTCTGTCGCCGCTATAACAAAAAAATACTAAAATAATATTTAAGGGGGGCTCCCATACAACAAACGTGTTTTTTCGGCGTTTTTGCCTTGTGGTACGGAACCCTTCGTGTGCGAGTACGACTTGCATTGGCCAGTTTTTTTAGATACCTCCCTTTTTGTTATGCCGGTATTTTGGGAACCTTTTCAATCCTTATCAATCGTCAATTAACTTGTCATCAAGCAAAGAAGATTTGTGTAGCTTAGTGTGCGAAGGGGTCAACGATGCGTAAGTTAGCAGGTTATTGGTCCATCGCCCTGGTTTACTTACTGACCTATATAACCATACAAGTATCTAGAAGAGGGGAAATGTCCGAGAAAGCACTTGTGCAGTAATCTCTTGAATTACCTAGGGGAGGTAAGCCTAAAACGGGTAGCCCGCCTAAAACGGGTATGCTTTTTAAATTGCGTACCTTTATTGCTAACAAGAATGTGTACGTGCAGTGCGCGGCGCCTGCCACTCTCCAATCACAGGGAGCCGGCACGCTTCTCTGGCGGACACTAGTTCACGGTAAGATAAGAAAGAAGTTTTTTGCTATTTCCACTAAAAAAAATTGAGTTACATTACTTTTGAATACTCGAAAATGGTTTACAATATGTTCTTACTAGTTTTGTGTTATGATTTTGCAAGAAATAGACGTTTTATTTGTGTAATAGGTTGGCGTTTATTATTTCGGTTTTAAGGATATGAGTCGATTGAAAAAAATACATGCTTGTGGGCAAAAAGGGTAGGGGCAAAGCGGGTGCCCGTTTTGCCCATACCCGATTTGCCCTGTATAATTTCATTGACTGCTTATTAGTTCTTTTATTTTGCAGATGGTAAATAAATACAAAAGAAAGACTGCAAATGCATCGTGGGATGAAGGAGTTATGAAACTTGCGATAGAAGAAGCTCTCAAAACTTCCGTCAATGGTGCAGCAAAAAAATATGGCATCAACCTTTCGACTTTACAGATACATATAAAGAAAGGATGTCAAAAAAAAACTAGGAAGATTCACAACAGTTTTTACAGCAGCTCAAGAATTAGAGCTAGTTGAGTATCTATTTCACATGGACAATCTGTTTACGTTGCCAACTCATTACGTTGTCTACAAAGTGCCGCAACCATTCCAAGAATACTGGTCCATTGATCCAAGCATTGTCACTGCAAGTAGCTGATGATCCTGGTGGAGCTCCATCTGAGTTATGATTGTTATGAAACAGTTCTAGTCATTGATTGACGTTAATCTCATGTAATTCAGTCCCTACCCGCTTTGCCCAAAAGCCCTACCTGCTTTAGGCCCCCCCTACGGGCAAAACGGGTAATTCGAATGGTAAAGATTCTTGTTATTTTTTTATTCTTAATGTACAAAACTACTAAATATGTCATTTATTTTATAGTCCTTGATAACTAAACATTTCAAAATATACAAATAAATTTTCAATTTATATCTATAAGTTGTTTTTTTTTACCATCAACCTTAGCTTACCCGTTTTGGGCTACTCTCCCCTACTCAAAAAATCTCTCACGTTTCTGTAATTTAGATACCTACATTAATCTTTCCCTAATAGATCTTGTACTTACATTATTTTAATTAACTAATACAATGGTTTGTGGTTTATTGATATTTGAGTTATTTTAATATATTTAACAATCAAAGACTGACAAATTCTTTCTAGAAAGAGTGTGAGAACAGGTGATATCTACTTATTCGTATGTAGAATTATGGAGGCTTCACGAGGCCACGCAAAATTTATAATTTACTGTAATGACAGGTCAGTTGTTATTATGGCTACGTACGTTGGATTATACCCCAAGGTTTATATACCTACTTAAAAAAACTTGGTCGCCTTTGTTCTAAATAAAAGAATGTATCTATAAAGTAACACCTATTTTAACAGGGTTACGTAGCTTGGTACCTACTTTGATTTAGTCGGATTGCACATTTTTCTATCCAACAAGTAGTGTTAGGTCCCAAAACCCCACATTGTTCAGTGCCCCACTAATGATACTTAACATCTTTCCATCTACCATTAAGTATATGAACACTTTCACAAGTAAACACGAGATTTCATAAATTCTTCACTGTAATTGATATACCCTCGACATACAGCGTAATCTGTGATAAAGTTGTCTCGGCGCTCGGTTACAAGTTCACAGCCTCGACACTCAATAATCCGTCAATCAGGAATCAGGAAGAAGTTATTTACTGATTTACACACACAATGCCTTGCGGGTGAAAATACTATAAATAGAAATAACATAAATTTCGAAAAAAATGTTAATTTGCAAGGAAGTGCGGAAATAATTATAGTTCCAGCTGTTCCGGTTTATATGTATGTCAGAAAGGCAAGACAAGGTGGTCATCTAGACCGCCTAGTCATTAACTATGGTGTTAAAGTTCATTGCACAGTTAAGTGTAATTTAATGTTCATCGTATCATTATGCCACTTGGGATCTGAGGAGTTTTTTTGACGTATTCCACATTGGGCACCCGCTTAAATGGCACCTGGGGCCCTAGTCTGCTATTTTTATAAATTCGTCATTCCAACACGATCCCACCACCATCCCATTGTCATTTTGCTAAAAGTTCGTAATCTGCTAAATTCATAACGATCATTGGTCGGTCAATGGCACAGAAATTGTACGATACTCGTAACGATTTAAAAGCAATGACTGCATAATGACGTTCTAATGGTAGGTAACTGATCAAACAAACTGTCAAAATTTTAGCAGATTACCGCGTAAGTCAGTAATTCATTTTCCATTATGTACGACATTACCATTCTATGCCATTTCTTTCAATGGAGTGTCAGTGGTTGACCATTGGAAAGTCATAATGACGCCATTATATTAATAGATTACCAAACTTGTCAAAATCAACAATTATGAAATCAATGATAGACCATTTTGACACTATTGTAATAGCAGACTTGAGGCCTTGAGTGAATGCACCTGATACACAGCCGCTTAAATAGCACCTGAGTGAATTCACCTGACACACAGCGGCACATTCACTCAGGTGCCATTTAAGCGGGTGCCCAATGTGGAATACGTCGTTTTTCTTTTACACAAGAGATTATGATGGTAATTGTTAATTAACTGATTGGTAAGTTAAAGGGACAAACGGACAGTTTTATTATGTATGAGGATTTAGGTACGAGTACATGAATCCCGAAGCTGTGGTAGGGTCTTGCCTCACGTGTAAAATTAATTAAATAATCTAGTCAGGCATAGGTACTTTTCAGAAGGGGAATTTCGAAGCGACGTACCTCTACCCACTTACAAGCAACGCATCTATTTTCAATTCAATATTTTTTTTTATCGTCACTTATTTTCCTTATTTTACAGCGTTTTCACTAAACCACTCGCTGAAAGGGTAAGGTCGTGGGTACTAGACATCTAAACGCCGCCGCCGTAACCGCAATAAGGGAACATGCATATGTTACTGGTGTTCTGTGCCACATATTACCCAATACAAATCAGGTTATAAATAAATTAAACTCTTCAACATAAAATAGAACCAAACGCTTACGAAATATCTAACAATCTGTCTCCTAAATTCAAAGTACTTGATTGTTATAGGGACCAGGAAACGGCCGGTCATGTCATTATAAAATATAACCGAGTCTAGCTATTCAAAGGTAATTCTAACCTCATTCGTCGACCCGTCTTTGTTATGCATGTAAAATATTTAAATTCTGTTGTTTTGAAACTAATCTACCATTTGGACTTCGTTCGTAAGTAAATCACTTTGCATTGTTTGTCTACATACGTAGGTATTACGTACTCATGTGCTAAATTAAATATTAGCTTAGGTAAACACTTAGGTATGAATTAACTTAGTTGAGTATTTTTTAAATGACGTTGTGCTGGCGCTGGTTAATAAGCAAAAGGAGCGATAACGTGGGACCGAAGACTTCAGATAAATTCTTTCTAATAATTTCTAAATAAGGATATTTAATAAACGAATGTTTATTAATAACTTATAAATAACTGTTTCTGAATAGAAACAGTTAGTTTTCAGTCAATTCAGTGCGTCTCATGTGCTCCAGTGAAAAACGCTTCCTTCCTATAAGTTGTGGCCATTTTAGAAAATTTAACAAATACCTATGGCGCTCTGGGATATTAACTACTCCGTGGTACATATATTGTGTATGACGTAGATAGTGTTTTATGATTGTTTGCTATTTGATACAGTTTCTCGTATATTTGTTGGTGGCGTAGGTGGATGTGTAAACTGTGACTTTAGTGATGTAAGCTATCGAAAAAGCTTAATAGAAGTAAATACCTATAAAAACAACACACAACAGTTTCGTTTCTCTTTTTCGCCAAACTAAGCAGATTTTCAAATATTAAAGCTCTGATAGTAACTGAAATCCAACTAGCAACCAGTCTTACCAAGGGGTATCGTATTATCCAGTAACTGGGATATACAGTTCAGATAGGCAGTCGCTCCATGTAAAATACTGGTATTCAGCTGCATCCTGTTAGACTGGAAGCCGACCCCAACATAGTTGGGAAAAGGCAAGACAGATGATGACGATGAGTAACTGATATTGATCATTATGAAACAAATGGCATCGCATTAGCCACAAAGAAGTAAAATAATCCTATACCTACGGTAACACAATTAATACCTTTATTAAACCTATTACAACTGAATAGGTGGCTAGGAAATTAATGTGGGCGAGAAACAACTTGCAATCGCGTTTGTAGGAGTGTATATAGGCTAATCGAGATCGGTGTGTATGTACTCGCAGTAGGTACTTGACGGGTTTCTATTCTATAAGGTACACACAACGACATCAAGCTATACATTTCCTGTTGTAGCCGACTCGCATTGTATAGGCTTTTCGTACATTGAAAGGCCAGCTTATACTGGACATGTATGCCTTGATATGTCGTCGTGCGTACACTTGGAGAGATTACAGCTGTTATATAACACGAAACTCATTTATTAATGTTTTGTAACTTGTGGTTTTATTTGTGCCTTTTGTGCAACGTTTAGTCGCTGGGGTGTAAACTACTGGATTATAATTTAAAATGTACTTACAATATTTGTTTTTGGTTTTTTACCCTAAACCCGAACTCATCAGTACACCTACTTATCGTTTATCGTCATCATCATATTTTTAGCCTGAAAAAGCTGCTGGACATAGGCCTCCCCTAAGGATCGCCACTTCGATCAGTTCTGTGCTTCATGCATCTAGCGGATTCCTGCGTTCTTCACCATCGTCGGTCCAACTTCAGGGAGGCTTTCCAACGCTACGTCTTCCGGTACGCGGTTGCCAATCCAGAACCTTTTGGCCCCATCGGCCATCTGTTCTGCGAGCAATGTATTGCCCACTGGCATTTAAGTTTGGCAATTCTTCGGTTCATGTTGGTTTACTTGGTTCTCATCATTATGAAAAAGTTTTTTTTCATGTCCCAAGTAAAAGCTATGTCAGTATATGATTTTCCTTAAATGCTGCTTGTTGTTTAATTGAAACGAACAGCGTATGCTTAATATTGATTTATTTATACCTATCTATTTGAGGAGCAGCTTTGTCTATAAAGCCTTTTAATTTAATACGAGAATGTGTAGGCACATAATCAATATCCATTTTGTTTGTTTCTACATTGTTTTCAATAACATTGCTAATTAAATAGACGGGTAATTTTCGCAATTTATTCATTTTCGAGAAGCTTCTTATTGTATTATTTCTGCTGCATTTCTTGATGCTTTTTTAATGATTTAATTTAAGTGGATTTAGCAATATAGTTCTTCACTGTTTATGTAGATATACACAGTGATAAATTAAACTCTGATTTTTAATTTTCTAGACCAAAATGACAGACAAATGTAGAACGGTGTAAATAAATTTATTACTTCGCAACTGTCATTTTAGTCTAGCAAATCAAAAATCAAACTTAGGTACTTATGTATAATGCAACAGGTGCTATATTTCATGAAATATAATGATATTGATAAAAAATGATATTGTTTTTAGGGTTCCGTAGTCGACTAGGAACCCTTATAGTTTCGCCATGTCTGTCTGTCCGTCCGTCTGTCCGTCCTCGCTTAATCTCTGTGACCGTTAGCACTAGAAAGCTGAAATTTGGTACCAATATGTATATCAATCACGCCGACAAAGTGGTAAAATAAAATTTTAGAAAATATTTTTTTTTAGGGTAGCTCCCCTACATGTGAAGTGGGGATGAATATTATTTTCGTCGTCTACCCCATCGTGTGGGGTATCGTTGAATAGGTCTTCTAAAATGACTTCGGGGTTGCTCAAAATATTTTTCGATTTAATGCTCCATTTACGAAATATTAAACTTTAAAGTGCAAATTTTTGTTCCAGTAGAGCGTCCCCCCCCCCCTCTAAAACCTAAACTGCTGGTTTGAAAAATCTAGAAAAATTCACGATGATAGTGCATTTCATGAACTTTAAAGGAAAACTTTATTAGTTTAGCAGTAAGAGTCGTTGAACTTGGGTGTTGGATAATTTTGTACCAAATACAAAATTGCATTAATCCTTTAAAGTGACTAAGATGAAGTAGTTGCTTGTTTATAACGGGTAAATACTTGCAATGAAAAGCAAAATATGTAATTTTTTTTTTTACCTATTCAGAATAAAGAGAAACAGAATCGTACTACATTGTGATAACGGGCTACTACGGAACTCTACACTGTGCGTGGCGCGACACGCACTTGGCCAGTTTTTTTTAGACACTTTCTTTTATGATTGATATTATCGAGACTGCCAATGACATCTACATTAAAAAAAAACTTTGAAACAACTTTAATGTAGACAGCTAGGCAGGGCCGTTGGGGACTAAAGGTTCTGGGGTTGCGACCGCATACCTGAAGACGTAGCTTGGACGGACAAATATGACAGCCGGAAAACTAACTGCTTCTTTTACCTACACTTTACGTAAGTTCATTTACCTATATTGACGTTTCAATCAGTCTTAAACAAAAAAAGAAAAACGGACCCGATTCAGCGGTTTGGGAGCAACGATGCCGCAGACAGACACACAGATACACACGTTAAACTTTTATCACCCCTCTCTTTTGGGTTTCTGTCGGGGGTGAAAAACTTTCCATAATAAAAATAGTAAGTATTCAGTAGTAGTAGTCATTCATAAGGAAGTTTTAAGGTAGGTACTATCAAATAAAGGGTACGTATTTGAATATCGAAGATTAAAATACCTACGCTTAAAATACCAATGTTCAAAACATCGAAAATTTAAATATCGATTATATCAAAATGTCGAAAATTGTTATACCTACGCCGAAGATTGAAATGCCGAGTGATTAAAATTTCGAATGATTCAAAATATCGAATAACATTATGCCTAAGTTCAAAATATCAACATTTAATACATCTAAGTTCATAATGTCTACGTTAAAAATACCTAATAGTTAAAATACCGAAAAAAAATACGTACAATTGCGTACAAATGTGTTTTATTTTGGGTTTTTATTATGTAAAAATAATTAAAGTACATTACAAGGAGTTTTCCTTGTTTTTTTTTTTGTAACCCACCTAGTAACTGATTACCATCTAGCAAACAAGCATGCAGCAATCATGCAACATGCAAGCAAGCATGGCTTCTGTCACGGCTCCGACGCTGCAGGGCTCCGGCAGTCCCACGCGAGCTTAACGTCGCAGATGGTCTAAACGCTCACCACCGCAGCTTCGGCTTCGGGTGTTAAAACCACCTGCTCCTCAGCTCGCGGGCAGCCTCGCCACTCCGCGCCTACGTGATTTTAAATTACACTCTAGGGGTAGGGCAGACAAGACTACGTGGAGTCGGTTTTGCAGCGATACGTTTCTCTCACTAATTTTAGTAACACAACATATTGACTTTCAAGAAAATATTTTAATTTAAAGACCTAAATAATACCTTCACGATTGACCTATGCTTGTACACCGGACACTGATTTTCATGGATAAAATAGGTCGAAATTGTTCCAAAACCGAATTGGGGCACCCCGAATTTACGTAGTCTTTTAGCTGTTACCCCTAGAGTGTATATAAAAATCCGGAGGCGCGAAGGGAGGGCAACCCCCGCCCGCTGTAACAAAGCATAGGTACCCGTGGGAGCCGTAGCGGCTGAGGCTGGTCGCCGGAGCCGAAGCTGCGGAGGTGAACATGGGTGCCTATCCTTTGTTACGCAAGGGCAAAGGGGTTGCACTTCCCGTAGCGCCGGAGACGTTGCAAAAGCAACCTTTTTCCACTCATACTACTTATATCAAAATTTGTTCGATATTGTAACATGTACGTATTTTTAAGGTGAATTAATGAATGTATTAAATGTTGAAAATTAACCAATTTTTACACGTAGGTATATATTAATTTTCGATGTTCAAATAATATATGTAGTACCCATCGATATTTAGGACGTTCGATAATCTGTATTTCGATATTTGGATTTTTCGATGTAACTTTTGTAGATATTTAGATTTTAGATATATTGGACGTAGGATATTTAACCATTCGATAGTATAAACTTTCGTTATTTTAAATTTCGATTTTATGGTCGTTCGATATTTCCATTTTCGATGTTTTGAACATCGATATTTTAGCAGTAGGTATTTTAATCTTCGATATTCAGATACGTACCCCAAATAAATGACACTGTATTATAGATTTATAGTAATTCATCTGTAAATGCGTTCTAATGGCTTACACTGATGAAAAACCCTGGTCAGCATAACAAATTACCACACAATTCTGGCTATTTACTTATCGCGATAAACACGTAATCGCTGATGAAAACTTTCCGTGAATGAAATCAATACGTGGTTCATTGTACGGGAAAAAATCGACCAACAAATATTTTGTTAGAGCTCATTAACACTGGAATAACAAATCCTAGTACAGAATTATTATACTGGTGCACAATAAACTGTGTGTGATCGTTTTCGGGTACCACGTGTAAAAAGCATGAAGGCTCCTTCAAAAAGGCGCGACACGCGATAAAATAGCAACAAAGGCACCGCAAGTCGCGCAACGAGCGGTGCCTTTGTGTCGCGCGAGATTATTTCGCTTGTCGCGCCTGTTTGTAGGAACCTTGACGAGGTGAAGGAAAAGAAAAGTTAGGCTCTGATTTTCCGGAGATAACGATTTCAAATTCAAAAAATCGATTAACATGCACCATCGGAATAATGAAATGTATACCTACCTATCAATGGTGGATCGCAACTGTCATTTTGGTCAAGCAAATAAAAAATCAGAGTTTACTCATTTATTTATTTGTTTCACATTAACATGGCCAAGGTCTAATTAGGTACAAAAATTGAAGGTCATCCTAATTAGTTATTGTTTTGGGTTTTTATTAGTATAAATCTTCTATTTTTCGAGACGTGTAGGTAACTATGGAAGTACCTTTAGGTATTACTGCTGAGAGAACATCCGGTACTCACGTGATCTCGGGAAAATCTGTGAAGATTTTGTCATCTTTATTATCTGACGGATTATTTCATTTACGTGTTTTGACATGCTTAAAATGCATGTTTCGGAATTTCAGGCGAATTGGTACTTGTGTTATTGTCATTATGCATATTACTTGACTATTTAATTTCTATTTGAATTACACACACAATACATAATTGATTGGACGCTTATTTCACTGAATATTCAATAGTAAGTATTATAATTACAAATACCTCACTACTACTTCTGTATTTGATAGCTGTAAGCCACTCAAACACAATAAAATAAAATAAAATAATAAATAAAATAAATACTTAGGCCTGATTTTTCAATCATCTGCCATCTTTGTTCGTGAAATAATTTTGAAATTTTGACAGTTGTTTCATACAAAAACTGTCAAACGTCAATTTTATTCCTCGAACAAAAGTTATCTGGCGATGGAAAAATCGTGTTATTCCCGTGGAAAAGTGTAAGTGTTGATCCCGTGGAAATATCGGGATAAAAACTACCCTATGTCCTTCCCCGGGATGCAATCTATCTCTCTGCCAAATGTTATCGAAATCTGTTCAGTGGTTTAGGCGTGGAAAGGTAACATACAGACAGACAGAGTTACTTTCGAATTTATAATATTATGGATAATTATATTATAATAAGGTACTTAAACATTTTTTTTAAATTTCTGTTTGTTCCAGCTGATATCCGAAACTGCTGGACTGATTTTGACGTGGCTTTCACTGGCAGATAGCTTTTAGAAAAAGAATTAGATTTTCGACATGCACGCGAACCAAGTCCCGGTCAAAGGTAGTCGTTAAAAAACAAAATTGTATTAAAGTTGTGTAGTCTAATATTATTACTGTCTGTAGGTATTAATTGATATTAATACAGATAGTACATATTCAGACATTCAGACAGACAGACATTCTCGGAAGTTGTGTAGCCTGATGGCTACACAACATCCGAGAATGTTAAAATTGAGCAAGTTCAAAGCCACAGTTGACTGTGAATTAAGTGGCGCGGGCGATGCTCATTGCATGCACAATAGTATTTTGTAACAGGAAAGAACTGTGATGTAACATAGCGCGACATCGTACGACTGTCCGACTGTATGAGTGTCAGGACGAAAACACAAACAAAAAATGAAACAGAAGACCCAAATAAATTGTTGGAAATTGTCGAAGTCCCAGGACTTTTTGTAAAAGTTGTCTGGGGTTGTGCTGGTTCCGAGACTTTCGGGTCGAGACTCGAGACACTCGCCACTTTCGCTTAGTCTCAAAGATACGGATTTTATTCTGGAGAGTCTCGAAGTCCCGGGACTTTGACTTCGTGGGTTGTCTCGCGTCTCGGGACTTTGAGACTGTCGAGACTTCACAAACCCTAAAAAATACTTTTCAATAGCTAGCCTAGACCATATCAATCCGGAAGAACAAAAAAAAACTGGCCAAGTGCGAGTGCGGACTCGCACACGAAGGGTTCCGTACCACAAGGCAAAAACGCCGAAAAAAACAACATGTTTGTTGTGTGGGAGCCCCCCTTAAATATTTATTTTATTTTATTATTTATTATTAAAGTAAAAATACAACTGAGTATTTTGTGAATATTTCAAGTGCCTACCTGTTGCTATTTTTGATATCGAGCAAAAAAGGGCAAAAAATTCGCGTTTGTTGTATGGGAGGGGAGCCCCCTTAAATATTTATTTTATTTTGTTTTTAGTAGTTGTTGTTATAGCGGCGACAGAAATACATCATTTGTGGAAATTTAAACTATCTAGCTATCATGTCACGGTTCATGAGATACAGTCTGGTGACAGACAGATGGACAGCGAAGTCTTAGTAATAAGGTTCCGTTTTTACCCCTTGGGTATGGAACTCTAAAAACGAAGGCGTGTGACATCCACCAAGCCGCACTGGGCCCGCGTGGTGTATTAGAGCCCACTCCCCTGTCCCTGAGTACCAGTAGTGGAAACATTTTAGGCTATTTATGCTACGGACCCATGGGTATCTAAAATGTTTCAGCGTTGTCAAGTAGTTGATCTTCGGTAGTTTCTTGTCCACTGTGGTCTATATTGTCCCATTCTGGGCTGACCGGAGGCGTTCCAGTCACATGGTGTGTAAGAATCTTTATTGGATCTAATCTGCAACAACAATGCACTTAGTTCTTTCTAGTGTCGTCTTTATTTTTAGACACTCATCATCATTTGCCTAGCCTTTTCCTAACTGTGTTAGGGTCGGCTTCCAGTCTATTACTATGTGTATAGGGTACGAGTATTTTACTTGGAGCGACTGCCTATCTGACCTCCACAACCCAGTTACTGGATAGCACATCTCTTGGTGAGACTGGTTGTCAGAATCTCAGACGACACGTAGCGACTTTATTTTTAGACCTCCTGACTTCATAGAAGTAGGGACTGAGGAAGGATAGGCAGAAAATCATCATTCATCAATGCAATTTTTGCAGTATCCATTGTAGTGTCGCAATTGTACTTCTCATTCTTTATTGAAAAATCTAATAAAATGATCACGTTAATCTCTAGAACGAATTTGTATTCTATGTACCTACATATAATCATTGAATGCTCTGACTCCTAACAAAATAAGAAAAACAGTAGGAACAAAACCGCAGTGTTTTCATGTAACGACCTGAAAAACCAAAGAAAAGGATTGGAAATATAATAAAGGTAGAAGTTACACGATACGACTAAGGAGGCAAATGCAAGGAGGCATTTTTGCATGTGCCAATTGCAAAAGACGTAAGAAAATTTGAATTTCGCGAGCTACTCTGGCGCAGATACCCTATTAATAAATATTTAATGAAATAGTCATTCAATAGGGATAGATAAACTTAGATGGTTGAACTGATGATATTAATGATAATAATTCTGTAAATACGTACTTGTTACGCGAATCATATTTTGTTCAACGCCAGCACAGACGCCAGCATATTCATCTACCCGAAACCGTCAAATTTTCCCAATCAACCTTAAATCTTATGTTTTAGCAATAAAGTTGAAAATCTATTAAAGAAATTTGACAGATTGTAGTAGCTTGATGTGCTGGCGTCTGTACAACCTGACACCGAGCTGCAAATGGCAAAAAACGTAAGAAAATTTGAATTTAGCGGGTTCCAAATTGATAAAATTAATCAAAAGGCTTCAGTGTGAATTTATTACGGATAAGGAAGGAAGAACTGCGCAAAGAAAATCTTTTCATTCAGCAAGAATGAATGAAACGCATATTGTTATAATAGTCAAGGATGGAATACATAGGTAATTATATTCCTACGTGATAGGTCAGTACTCAAGCACCTGGCAATTAAGAATGTCTATTGAACCTCACCTCATTATTTGTGTTGTAACAGATTCTATGGTTATTATAATGATATCAGGGTCATCGAGCCATTGCGTATTTACTACGTTTCAAGTCTGTAGTCTTTTTGTTTCCGCTTTATTAAGGGGGGTAGGAAAATTTATATTACCTACTTTTTGCTGTTCCTATATTTTTTTATCATTTGCTATAGATTCCTATTTCTTTATTACAGTTGAATAGGATATGCAACGAGCTCCATTTTTAGGGTTCCGTAGTCAACTAGGAACCCTTATAGTTTCGCCATGTCTGTCTGTCCGTCCTCGCTTAATCTCTGTGACCGTTAGCACTAGAAAGCTGAAATTTTGTAGGAGTACGTATATCAGTTACGCCGACAAAGTGGTAAAATAAAATTTTGGAAAATATTTTTTTTTAGGGTAGCTCCCCTACATGTGAAGTGGGGATGAATATTTTTTTCATCATCTACCCCATCGTGTGGGGTATCGTTGAATAGGTCTTCTAAAATGGCTTTGGGGTTGCTAAAATTATTTTTCGATTTAATGCTCCATTTACGAAATATTAAAGTTTAAAGTGCAAATTTTTGTTCCAGTAGGGCGTCCCCCCCCCTCTAAAAGCTAAACTACTGGCTTGAAAAATTTGGAAAAATTCTCGATGATAGTGCATTTCATGAACTTTAAAGGAAAAGTATAGCGGTTAAGATAACTTTATTAGTTTAGCAGTAATAGTCGTTGAACTTGGGTGTTGGATAATTTTGTACCAAATACAAAGATGAAGTAGTTGCTTGTTTATAATAGGTAAAGACTTGCATTGAAAACCCAAATATGTTATTTTTTTTACCTATTCAGAATAAAGAACAACAGAATCGTACTACATTGTGATAACGGGCTACTACGGAACCCTACACTGTGCGTGGCCCGACACGCACTTGGCCGGTTTTTTTCTAGATGATTCTTAATTTTTGCTATAGGATACAATGGAAACTGGACAATCATTGCGCATTGATTTGTTTTCTAGTTTTAAACTTATCATCATCATGTAGCCTGAAATTGCTCATGCCACGTTCGTGCTTCCTCCAATTTTCCAATCTAGCGCTCATCGCATGATCGCAATTCGCAACCAAACTATATGATAAGATACGACCGGATCGAAAGTTCTGGAGGCCTTTCAATTCGACCAACGTTGGCCCAACAGAAACTAGGCCACGAAATGAGCGTGGCATTGTGCCCGTAGGAAGTGGAGGTTACTGGGGCTGCTAATAGGGATGTGGATGCTCCTTTTGTGTGCATCGTATGATGCGGGCGACGCGACGGTTTGCTGTCAATAATGAATTGAATCACGAACGTTCTCGAATGATCCTACAGTTTTTTGAAGTGGTGGGCGGAGATTCAATTAGATGGCTCGGAGTTTCGGGTATTTTTGCATCATGTTGTGAATGTATTTTAAAGTTAAAATCAGATTGGAGTTTGCGGATTTGTAAGTCTGACAACCAGTCTTACCAAGAGGTATTGTGTTACCCAGTAACTGGGTTGTGGAGGTTAGCTTATAAGATAGGCAGTTTCTCTATGTTAAATACTGGTATTCAGCTGCATCGGGTTAGACTGGGTGCTGACCCCAACATCGTTGGCAAAAGGCTAGGCAGAATGATTGACTGCTGATATTTATAGAAGACCTGCACCAATGATGCTTGTTTTCAGACCAAGTTTTATCATTACTATTCCCTCTCGGCTACTCGGGTTCGACTTTTTTGCGTAGTTGTTACTGCCAAAGCTGTAACAAGGAACTTTTGAGTACTCTAGCAGGAGCACTTATGAATCCATGACAAGTACGAGGCACCACAGGTTCACCTATTCAGAATTCTTAATTTCCGCGATCTTAATGGCACTATAAAGTGCCATTAAGCAAGAAGCCCCTCATTAAAACAATTATTATTATGAAATAAGTAGTAATAACACCATCTAATTAATGACTCCAACGTTACCTACGATGTAAATGACAGGTATTTATTAAAATTACTCGTTGACACGCCATTATTCACAGAAAAACATTAAATAAGTACCTAATAATCGCTTCATTGGCATTCATGGCGATGCTAATTTCTAGAAATGGAAAGGCATATGTTTTGTTAAAGGTAAACAGAACTGGTAACTAAAACATTAAAAATCCATACAGATAAGATAATATTTGTATGGATTTTTAATGTTTTAGTTATTACCTGCTTAATTGTCTTCTCTCTGGTAAAGTAGATATCGAACTGCAACATCTAAAAGAAAGTTGTCATTTTTCAAACAAACTTCTATGGGGCATAGATTTTTGGTGTGGGTGTAATCTTTCGTGGTCCACGTGGAAGGCCTTGAACCGTCTCCGGACACAAGTGGCAAGATGTAACTCCAACCTGGTAAAGTGAGGCTATTTTGACGGAACGGTAGTTGGCTGTGGATATGGAGCTATGTCACAAACTATGCTCCACCTCCTATCCTGTCCTCTAAGTCCCAAAACATGCTTTCAAAGTTACCTCTGCACTGCTACTGACGACGCCGTGGAAGTGGCAAAGTTTTGGGCCAACAAGATCTGAAATACAGTCGTGCCAGCGTCACGAAGAAGAAGAAGATTTTTAGCCAATATTTAATATTCTAGTTGTACAGACAAAAAAACTTACCATCGCGGGTTGAACCGATGAGGCTGGCACAGGGGTGTAGAGAATGGCACTTGAAAAGAGAGGTAGGCTCAGCAGCAGCAATCGGGCTGTGGATGATTATGGATGATTACAGGAAAAAAGATGTAATGCTATTCTGTAAAAATCTCACCGTGAAAAGGTGAGCTGTCAATAGTGTCCTGGCATCAGGTGGAATGACAGGATGTCGATTCTGTAAAAATCTCACCGTGAAAACTTGCGTGGAGTGAGCTGTCAGTGTCATCATTGACCAAGCAAACATTAACAATCATAATCGAGATTTTAGTAAAAAAAAATGCCACTTAATTCTATTGATCATGTGCTCGCGCCTCAGGCTAGTCTAGGGAGAAAAAAACCGGCCAAGTGCGTGTCGGGCCACGCACAGTGTAGGGTTCCGTAGTAGCCCCTTATCACAATGTAGTACGATTTTGTTGTTCTTTATTCTGAATAGGTAAAAAAAAAAACATATTTTGGTTTTCAATGCAAGTCTTTACCCATTATAAACAAGCAACTACTTCATCTTAGTCACTTTAAAGGATTAATGCTAAGGATTTTGTATTTGGTACAAAATTATCCAACACCCAAGTTCAACGACTATTACTGCTAAACTAATAAAGTTATCTTAACCGCTATACTTTTCCTTTAAAGTTCATGAAATGCACTATCATGGAGAATTTTTCCAGATTTTTTAAGCCCGTAGTTTAGCTTTTAGAGGGGGGGGACGCCCTACTGGAACAAAAATTTGCACTTTAAACTTTAATATTTCGTAAATGGAGCATTAAATCGAAAAATAATTTTAGCAACCCCTAAACCATTTTAGAAGACCTATTCAACGATACCCCACACGATGGGGTAGATGATGAAAAAAATATTCATCCCCACTTCACATGTAGGGGAGCTACCCTAAAAAAATATATTTTCCAAAATTTTATTTTACCACTTTGACGGCGTAATTGATATACGTACTCCTACAAAATTTCAGCTTTCTAGTGCTAACGGTCACAGAGATTAAGCGAGGACGGACAGACAGACAGACGGACGGACAGACAGACAGACAGACATGGCGAAACTATAAGGGTTCCTAGTTGACTACGGAACCCTAAAAAAGAAAAAAACAACATTGAGGTTCTGACTAAGTGTCTGTTTTGCACAAAATGGTAATGTTTTGACAACTAAAAAACTAGCTTTGAAATTATATAAAATGATCAATAGAATTGGCATAAAAAATATTATTACAATCTCCATTATGATTCTAAATGTATGCTTGGTCAATCCCTAGCATAGATATATTTGTCGCATCACCGGGTGGCCGAGATGCGATACATCGGGTCTTCTTCACGATCCGACATAGTTTAGATAGGTGTGGGCACTACAGTGGGTACTCGAACGAAAAGATTATTTGAATTTACAGTAACTTTAATAAACTAGCTATTTACAACAGAAACGCACACGTGCGTCGGAAACAAACACGTGCGTTGGTATTGAGCGTTTGCCGAGACTGTCCGAGCTCGACGACTGTCCACTGTAGACTGTCGCAACACTCGGTCTCTCCACCAGTCCTCGCTGCATCCCCTCTACCGACGATCGTGTCCAAGCGGTAGGGCTCGCTTGCGTTTCCGATCACATGATTTTCGTTTACCAATCAAATTGTTAGATGGCGCTGTTCACTAAACTGTGTTGCCATTTATCCACGACACGGCCATCCCTGACTAGCACCCGTCCTCGGGTGTAGTACCTGCGGACCAAAAATACTCAGAGTAAACAAGCTCGGCTATCCTGCCAATACCTAATAACTAAGGTAACTCGGCCTATCCTGCCAATACCTAATTACTAAGGTAACTGTATCTCATTGTTACTTTAATTTCTCTAGTCTTAATTTTATTTACAATGCTTTGTTGTCAAGGTTTCACACCTCATACAACATTATTCATTAGAAAAGGTTCGATCATTAAGTTGAACCAAAGAAAATCAAAATTGTAACGAATCAGTTACTATTTACCAAAATCTGTGAAAAAACACAGTCCAGAATCACACCAATGATTCTTACCAGATCAGTTGTCACATTTACTACTGCACATAAGGTGCGGTTGAGACTAGTCGCGACATGTGCTTCCTACACATGAGGCGCTCTGTGCACCAACACAGACCAGAATCGATCCACTGATTCTCAGAAAAAGAATACTAGCGCAATAATGTGCTACAACACATGAATCGCTCTGTGCACCAACACAGACAGGACTCGACCGATCAACAAGTTATACCATCACAATTGTTGTGACAAATCAGTTAGAATTTACCGAAATATAATTCATAGGCAATGTATACTCAACTCATGAAACTTTTATTGTAAACTGTGCACCAACACAGGTCAGAATCGCACCAACGACTCTTTACATATTGTAGCGAAAATAGACGGAAACAAACACTTTTCGCTAATTATTACGTTTAATTTGTTTTTTAATAATCCAAATATTGATTATAAAAAAGAAAATAAAATAATATAGGTACAGGTAAAAAATGATGACAAAATAAGTTGGGAATCTGTGACGTGAAAATTGAAAGGAATACCTAGGGATTGTACCAAAAAAAAAAAAAAAATTAAAATTTGGTAACGCGACGAATTTAAAACGTGATTGCAATCAATTTCAATCCGTACGCGTGCTTAAAAAGGTCCGCAAAAATAGCTAAGGTATCACACCCGCCGTATTACAGTTAAAATAAAAAAAATCAAACTATCTACAACATACAACGTAATACAAGAATAGGGGAGAAATAAAAATATCTGTATAAAGCAGGCTCCTGTCCTTTGGCGATCACGACCGGCGAAAATGGCTCAGCACGGCTCAGTTCTTGCGTATTCGGTACCTACGAATAGGCTGATGCTCCGGGGAATTTCAGAATGGAAAACTTATTGGCAAGCGACTGGGTGCCGGGGTGGAGCCGAGTGTATCGGCTTGCTCTTGAGTTCGGGCCTTAATCTGGAGTAAAATTTATCCATAAGAACCCGTGAAGCAAGCAGAATCTCATATACCCAAAAGAAGGATCATAGAACCAAAATTATTACGTACCAATGAATAAGGAAAAGAACTTATTTTCCATCAGCAGTGGAGACTTTTAAGAAACGTCTTCTAGCGAGGAACCTTTAGTAAAGAACGAAAGCGATTAAAAATATTGCGACTTGAAAAAAATAAAACAATGAATAACCCAAAAAATAGTAAATACGCACCAAGATAATACAAAAACACTTTCAGATACATAAAAATCACGAGATTTAGGCGTTCAGATCGAGAAGAAAAAAATATAATCTTTCACGTCAACAGATTTCTTTCAAGTGAAGTTTTGCACCATAAAAAAAATGCCATCTGACGAATCAACGATTCGTAATATGAAAAAAACTATGTAATACATGGCCTGTATTAAAAACGAGGTTGAATATCAACTCCAAGAAGGCTTGATGACCAAAAAAAAATAATGCAGGATTTGTTAATGCTGCAATATCTACCGCCACATATGCTACAACACATGAGGGGCTCTGTGCACCAACACAGAAAAGAATCGCACCAACGACTCTTTAGACATCTGCCGCCACATATGCTACAACACATGAGGGGCTCTGTGCACCAACACAGAAAAGAATCGCACCAACGACTCTTTAGACATCTGCCGCCACACATGCTACAACACATGAGGGGCTCTGTGCACCAACACAGAAAAGAATCGCACCAACGACTCTTTAGATATCTGCCGCCACACGTGCTACAACACATGAGGGCTCTGTGCACCAACACAGAAAAGAATCGCACCAACGACTCTTTAGACATCTAGCGCAATATGTGCTACAACACATGAAGCGCCCTGTGCACCAACACAGACAGAAATCGCACCAACGATTTCTTATAGACCCATCGCCACATGTTACTCATGAGGTGCGGTCTTAAGTTTTGAGTTTGAGTGTACAAGCCATTCTTAATCAGAGGTGGTTTCACTATTACTGTCCTCAACTATAACATCTAATTCTCGAGTAACTTGGTGATCGGGTACCCTCCTCACAAAATCATGAGAGTATTCTTAGGTTCGCTCAGTCAAGCGCCTTTAAAACAATCATTAAAAGCAAACTTAGAGACTAACTTTACTTTAGTCAAATCGAATGTTATCGTAATTGCATTTTTTTAAGACCCTGTGTCACGTGGTCTACTATCTCATCTAAGTGAATATCAGTCAACTCATCATAAGTTGTCACTAAGCTAAGCCAATACACTTTGACGCAACACAATCTTTGATGATAGAGCGACAGAGTTGTAATAAAATGGATGTGACTCACCCAGTATTCATCTGCTCGGATTGCTGACATAGCAAACTTGTACCGTATCACTCGCTACTAGCCGCTGCTGCAGGCGCTGGCCCGAAACCGCCTGAGCCTCCTCGCCCTACTGGCGATGGCGCCTCCATCATTGTTTCGTGGACATCTCGAAGCAAAATGTCTGGTGTTGCCGCATCGAAAACAGATGCGGTCTGAAACTGCCATCCTGCTTGCACTCGTTCTCGTGTGTTAATCTGTCAACAAACATACCCGCAAAGTATCACATAGCTCGGTCACTCCTGACCAAATATGGTACAGGCAAAAAACACAATGAAAATTTGAACAAACAAAAAAAATTGCAGAGTTCAGAGCATTACTCATTATTTGATTCCTAAATCTCAAGATCACAAAGTAAACAATCAACTAAGCCAATAAAACATCCTTAGAGCATCACAAAATACAAAGCAGGAATCTTATTAGTGGCCTGTGGCTTTTCATCAAGCCCAACAAACCTCACGTTTGTTTCTATGAATTCCTTTGAATTCCGAGTCCCACGGACTCTATGGTCTCTACAAGACCCGCACCGCGTATCCACGGACTACTAAAAGCAGATACCGACTTCTAACAGACTACGGCTACGAAATGGTTACTGGTACAGTCCCGACCCGCCGACCTAAGATTCACAACTATCACTCGACTTAACCTCTACTATGTTTCATCAACAAGACTATCACTTGGCTTTCCTCAAATTCGTCAGTAATAATCTGATTTTCTGTAATTTTTCGCAACCGGGATGAAGACTGATGAGATAATTAAAAGGGACTCGACTCGACTCTATAAAATCTGTTTTATCAATTTGCAATAAGCATTCAAATTAGAAATCAAAAATTAGGCTAATCTAAGAATTTGAACTATCTAGTTTCGAGATTACCGAGACCAAGTACAACGATTCCACACTACGTTAGTCAAAGAAAACAAAACCTCAGGTATCCCATTCACGGTCCCACACATTTGTCACATGCGCACTTCCCGCAGGAATGCCGAGTCATCCTTGACTCTACCGTCTTGGCTTCAAGGCTAGAGCTGAACCATACTACCCAGAGCTACCGCATATACCACGTACTCACGGTACTCTGGTACGGTCTCCGACCCAATGAACCGTGAACCTGAGTATACAAACTAAAGTGATGCCAGCTCATCATCCATTTCGTCTACAATTGGTACTTGGCCCTCGGGCATCATCCGAACACTGTCATAGAGCGTATTTGTAAGTACGCACCTAAGTCAACCTACTGACCAAACCAACCAGAGCCATGTACCATCGTTATCCACATTACAACAATAATCTTTTTCATTAAGAGCCTTAGACACCTGGAAACCCACACACGAGCAAACCAATCTAACGCCACGGCTCTCCGGCCGATTAGCAATCGCATTGCTCTCACACATCCAGCGAATGGATCCGTGTGCATCACCCTGTGACTACACACTTTTTACTACGGCCGATAGAGAACCCTTACTCGTGTGGTTCCCACTACTTAGGCTTGCTCATCACCACTGTGATCACCATCTACTCCGACTGGTACATGACCTACTGGCATCATTCGTAATCTATAGTGAGCGTCTTTAAAAATTGCATTTTAAACTAGACTGGGCTTTACTTCTCAATGTAACTGTTTTTTGCTGTTGTTTACAAGGAAAGCACTCAGTACCCGAGTCATAACAAAATGAAAACGACTCACCAGATTCGGTAGACAATAGATCTGTAGCTGGCTTAATGGTACAGACATTCACTCGCTGTCACTGCCTCCTTGGCAGAAATCGCGACGCTTCTTGCACGGAAAACACCGTCCTTGATCAGCGATTATTCATACAGGAGATCCACAGAGTGCAGCGCTCTCCGACACTACCATTCTGCTTGTACACGTCCGTGTGTGTTAACCTGTAACCACAAAAACAAACCAACAGCAGTGCATGTTCCACTTGGCCAATTCTGTTTACCAATTCTGTTTACACATTGTTATCGAAACGCATTACTTAATTTTGTAAAAACGATAGCAATCATCGACAACAAAAGATTCCTCTAAGCCTTAGTAATAACAGGGACAGGTCACGAACTATATCAATTTAGATCACATACAACGCTCATGGCCCTGCTGCCGCAGCAGCTAGTGACACTCATGCCACCCATATCGTCATCACCTCAAGTGATACGATCAACATACTTCACTTTACATAGAGTCCACAACTCCCAGGTCACTACAAGACCAATACAACAATAGTCTCCATTGAGACCCTGGTCCCCGCTGCACCACCAGCTGCCCATCGCTCCCTGAACAACTCACAAGTGAGTTGCAGTTACGACTACAGACAAGTGCGTACAGTGCGACTTAACAGTCTTCTACGTTTAACTCGTTAGGAACACTACTTAGAGGCATCTTTCGTATGCGACCGTGAGCATACTTGTAAGTACGGTTAGAATTTAAATCTTTTAACGTATGGGGTCACCATCCAAAACATCAACTAACTTAAGCGGACCTCTGAACTTCCGATCTAATTCTGATGATCTGAACTTAGTATCTGATTTTGCTACTCATTTTCTACTAACACTCAATCGCCAATGTTGTTATAGCTGCCTTTGTTCTATCATAATATTACTTTGCAAGTAAATGTCAGGTAAAAATGTAATAGAATCTCAATTTGTTGCTCACTAATCGCAACGATACATATGATTTGGTCTGTGCTGAATACACGCGTTTGACCAATACCCGTCAACACAACAACGGTATTAACTCGATTGCCACTTAATTTGGCTGCACAACTCGCTTTTACTAACGAGCATTCAGCACCAGAATGGTAAACAAAACAATACAGCTCACCTTTATTTTGTAACGTGTCTGAGGGCAGATAAACGTCATCCACTCGCCCTTCACTACTTCCAGCACGTTGTCTACCATCAGCTTGGCTGCCACTGCTTGTGCAGGGCCGCGATATGTGCTGGTTTCTCATTTGCAGCACACGAAGGGTTTCACTGACGGCTGCGAGGCTGCTTGGCTCGATTCTCAAAGTCACTCCATGTCCTTATCCAGGTGAAATCCAGTCAAAGAAATATCGCACCGTGACGTCAACGCTCAATTCTCCATAATTTTTTCAGCTCGAGTGTATCCCAGTTCTGATGTCGCATCACCGGGTGGCCGAGATGCGATACATCGGGTCTTCTTCACGATCCGACATAGTTTAGATAGGTGTGGGCACTACAGTGGGTACTCGAACGAAAAGATTATTTGAATTTACAGTAACTTTAATAAACTAGCTATTTACAACAGAAACGCACACGTGAGTCGGAAACAAACACGTGCGTTGGTATTGAGCGTTTGCCGAGACTGTCCGAGCTCGACGACTGTCCACTGTAGACTGTCGCAACACTCGGTCTCTCCACCAGTCCTCGCTGCATCCCCTCTACCGACGATCGTGTCCAAGCGGTAGGGCTCGCTTGCGTTTCCGATCACATGATTTTCGTTTACCAATCAAATTGTTAGATGGCGCTGTTCACTATACTGTGTTGCCATTTATCCACGACATATTTTTGCATTACTATCATCCCTAATATCAGGTGGGATGACACTGACAGCTCACACCTCGCCTTCTTCACCTAAGTTTTCACGGTGAGATTTTTACAGAATAGCACCACTGTAGGTACTCTTTCGTGTCCTACTGTGCAATAGTTGATGGTAAAACGTTTTGTTGACATAGAACTTTATTTTTCCTTATCTTTTGAGTATTTCAATAATTGGCCACCTGTTTCGCCTCACACAATTTGAATAAGTTTTGTTTTTGTTTGATAAATAAAGCTGCGGTTCTTGATGTTACACGTGTTATTGTAGATATACTGTATAATGTTTGACTAGACAGGATGACACCAAGTATATTGTGAGAAATATTATAATGATGTTATGCTATAATATGTCTAGATCATCGTGTCTAACTTATCATTAAGTATAAAACAAAGTCGCTTCCCGCTGTCTGTCTGTCCCTATGTATGCTTAGATCTTTAAAACTGCGCAACGGATTTTGATGCGGTTTTTTTTAGTAGATAGATTGATTCAAGAGGAAGGTTTATATGTATAATACATGCATATTATAGCAGAGAAAAGCCGAGAAATTTAAAGATTTGTAATGTGATGTCGTAACATACATATTTTTATGCGCTTGCATTGCAAACGCTGACTAAACCTTACGAGATAGATCAAATTAATGTACTACGGAATTGTATATTTTAAAAATATCAATAAAAAAGTCCGCAATGGTATATGTTTATCTCTTAAGGATAATCCACAGTTACAATTTTTATCTTTTACATATTACAAAAAAAATTATGGGGTTTTTTTTTTTTTGCGGATGGGAAATGATCAAATGACTCCTCCCGCTCTGGGTGGAGCGGAAGGGAGTGTCAGACTCTTACTGACTAAAACCCACCCGTGTTCCTTCCTTAGCCCTTTATGTTCCGGGCTTCCGGGCCAGCGGTAACCCTTTCGGAAAATCCCGCTGGCCCGGCAGGCTTCGGCCCTAAGGCGCCCCTCCTCGATGCAGACATCTCTTTGAGGCACGCGTGGAACACGTACATTATGGGTTATTTACCAAGCTATTTTAAACAATACAGTATTATTCCTTATCCAATTTGGTGTGCATTTCATGGAGATCAAAATTGCCCTTTACGGCAAATAATTAAAATGAATATCTTAGAAGATATCAGAGATTTAAAAAGCGGGGACCGAGCGTTCGTTCGTTCGTTCAGAGTTCTCCGGGTGAGCTAGTCCTACATACAATTATGTCAACGTATGATTGTGAGCACCGATAGTTTATAATCTATCTCGCGACATTGTAAAATGTCGGCAAGTTGTGATGCAGTTCACAGTTATCAATAAAACGTATACATTTTTAATAGTTTATAATCTGTCTAATACATTATGAAATATTAAATTTTGATAGTTTATAATCTACTAGCAGCGCCCCGCGGTTTCAGCCGCGTTAGTTTCGATCCCGTGGGAATATCGGGATAAAAAGTGTCATATGTGTTAATTTAGGAAATGGTCTATCTTTGTGCCAATTTTCATCCAAATCTGTTCAACGGTTTACGCGTGATTGAGTAACAAACATCCAAACATCTTCACAAACTTTCACATTTATAATACGAGTATTAGTAGGCTAGTAGGATTCATGTCAAACCGTCAAATTGTCAAAACTAAAACTAACGATGTTCATAATCATGCGGTGATCCCAGTAATTTCAATTTGTGATGGTTAATATTATTGCCAGTGATTATTAGGATTAATAATAACGATCATAATGGGAACATCCATTTTGTAATCTCGTGCGCCTTATGTGAAAATATTACGAATCTAAATTAAATAATTCGAAATTATACTAAGTAAATTTGTAAACGTGATTAGTACTAAGTCTATGCACCTTGTTCTTAATACTGTTTGAATTGTAAGTTTGTACTGTTTTTTTTTAAATTATATTTTTTATACAGGGTGTAATTTTAATCACCGTTATCCTCTTATGGGGTCATTGTACTCATCAATAAGTATGAACAACTTTTAGGTGCTATGGGGCCAAACCCAAACTCGTGAAAAAAAAATCTGCTGTTCTCTAAATTTTGACGAGTTATGCGAACATAAGTAGGGATACTTGTGTTCGCATAAGGGAACAAAATGTAGGGAACAGCTTATTTTTTTTTCAAAATTTCCGGTTCGGTCCCATAGTAAAAGTTGTTCATAATGATGAGTACACTGACCCCTTGAGAGGATAACGGTGATTAAAATTACATCCAGTACCTATAACTTAATTATTATGTTTTTCCTCATAGTAGGTAGTGAATAATAAAATTGTATTCTTTTTGAGTGAAATAAATTATCTTACACCGTAAACCGTAACAATTAACAAAACCAATTACCTACAATAGTAATTGTCGGGTGTCGGGTCACAAGTTCGAACGACCAATGTCACCGACTTAAGGATCGTTTATTTACAAACAATCCGCAGTACAAGTCCTGCATTGTGTCGGTGTCTACATGGAGGGGCGCGACCTCAGCGCGCGCGCATCCGAAGTTGCGCCACCGACCACAGCGGCCCTCGCCTCGGGCGCACCCAGCGCAGCGTTTGAGTTGTGGGGACGAGTGATGCTATGTGATTGAGGTTTCAATTTACTTGAATGTGTTTTTGTACGTTTTAAATTAGTGGTTAATGAATCCAGCCTGCAGCATAGGCGGTGGTCTAGAGGACTAGAGTAACCACGGATGCCTACTAGGTTTGAAACCAGCGGTGCTATTCTTTAAAAATCTCACCGTGAAAACTTAGGTGAAGTGAGCGTGGAGTGAGCTGCGATGCTATTCTGTAAAAAAATCACCGTGAAAACTTAGGTGAAGTGAGCGTGGAGTGAGCTGCGATGCTATTCTGTAAAAAAATCACCGTGAAAACTTAGGTGAAGTGAGCGTGGAGTGAGCTGTCAATAGTGTCAATTCCTAGCAAAACAAACTCACTTCACCTAAGTTTTCACGGTGAGATTTTTACAGAATCGACCGGCTGACAATAGTGTCAATTCCTAACAAAAACAAACTCACTTTACCTAAGTTTTCACGGTGAGATTTTTACAGAATCGACCGGCTGGTAGGGTAAGACATACCTAAGTTATATGTGGAAAGTAGGTAACAGTTCAGCTGATCTTTTCTGTATAAAATATCACCGTGAAAACTTAGGTGAGGTGAGCTTGAAGTGCGTTGTCATGCCACTGATGCTAGGATTGTCACTTCATCTAAGTATTCACGGTGAGATTTTTAGCAGGGACTGGTCATGTATTGCCCGAGTAGATACTCTTCTGGATGCAACATTGAACCGATAGATTAAAAGAGGTCCTTAAAAATCTGAACACCTTTTTTGCTCTTAAAAAAAACACACTCCTTTGCCTCGACCAACTTTGACAAAAAAGAATCTCTGAAGCCTCGGTTGTCGTATCAAACTGATTTGGCGGTCAAGGTCAAGCTCAATTAAATAATTTAACCTACTTTTGTTTTTTATTGTGAATCACAACATGTTCTCTAGAGGTACACTTCGGTTCAAATAAACATACCTACATAATATGTATTTGTCGAACTTGACTCAAGCCTTCATTATCGTAAGCTATTTGGAGTAAAATAACAATTTATGCCAAACTTTAAGGCGCTGTCCAAAGGTAGACATCGTAATACACTCAGTTTTTTGACGCACAGTTAGGCATAAATATTACAAGCAAGAAACAAATTTCACTCAATTTGTTGTCAAATGTTCAAAGAAAAGACTTAGGTATTCAAAAATATTTCATCAAACAATCGTAAAACAGATATATTATTCGGTCCACCCTTTATAGCAGAACTTATTATGTCATAATATTATTTTGCATAACAACGGATAGAATAAACTTAATTTCGCAGAAAATCGTTTCGCAAACACTCATTTATCATACAATCAAAACTCATAATTTTGTAAGTCAGAATCATCTTTAGGCATCAATTTCATAATAATAATTAAAAAGCAGAACCATCATATGGCAGTAAGTTCACAGTCAGAATTATTGTCTTTTGGCATAAATTTCATAAAGGCAGAACTATCGTATCTCAGAAAGATGACAGAATCATCTTTTGGCATACGTTTCATCATAATTAATAACTGAAAGACTTATCTATCATAATTATTATTATCACTCAATAAAATAGTTGATTGTGAACATATTATTATGTGGTTTTTATTTCCCTGCAAGAAGCATGCAAACAAGCATACACCGTGCATGCAGCAAGCATGCAGCATGCAAACAAGCATACACCATGCATGCAGCAAGCATGCAGCATGCAAACATGCATACACCATGCATGCAGCAAGCATGCAGCATGCAAACAAGCATGCAGCATGTAAGCGAGCATGCAACATGCAGCAGGCAATGTTTCTGTCACGACTCCGGCGCTGATGGGGCTCCGGAGGTCCCACGCGAGCTTAATGTCGCAGATGCTTTTCACGCTCACCACCGAAGCATCAGCCTCAGCCGCGCCGGTGAGCGTTATATAACCACCTGCTCCTCAGCTCGCGGTCCGCCTCGCTCCTTCGCGCCTACGCGGGCTTACATTACACTCTAGGGGTAGGCTTTACAATGATTCGTTTCTGGCACAAACTTTTGTAGCACAACATATTAACTTTTTATGACAATATTTTAATTTTAATTAAGGTTCAAAATGCTATTTTATACAAATGGCAATATGCCTAATAAAATTATTCCAAATTAAATTCTGCCATCTTCATAGTATGCCAAGTGAAATTGTACCAAATAATCGTCACTCTAAATAAACGTTATGCTATACGAAATTATGCGGAACTTTAACTTTGCCAAAGGTAATTATGCCAAATAAAATCCTGACATCTTAAAAGTATACCATTGTAAATTCGGACATGTCTTATGCCAAATTTTCGGAGCATCAAGATTCTGCCAAATAGAGGGAACCCATTGTCAATTACCGAAAAATTTCTTCTTGCCGCGCGTTAAAACCACAAATCACAATATATCCGGTGAAGAATATATCCGGTCGTTATGGATTCGGTGCTAAATGTTTGTCTGTCATTATGACCTACTGAAGGACAAACAAAACCACTGCAAATCAATCTAAAGTCCCGTTACATTACTGTAATTCGAATTTTAAATTAGGCACAGGCAGTTATTTAAAACAAGTTAAAAAAAGTCATCGCTCAGTCTTGTGATAGATAATGGCTAAGCATTAACTGCCGCACAGGTCCATCGATCCGATTAAGCTACGCTTGCCGCGGTTGGTTTGTGGATGGGTGACCATCTTGACATACCGAGACCCCTCCGTGACTCAAGAAGCACGTTAAGCCGTTGGTCCCGGCTGGATGACAGTCGTTACAAATCTGACAACCAGTGACTTACCAAGGGGTATCGTATTACCCAGTAACTGGGTTGTGGAGGTCAGGTAGGCAGTCGCTCCATGTAAAATACTGGTATTCAGCAGAATCCGGTTAGACTGGAAGCCGACCCCAACATAGTTGGAAAAAGGCTAGGCAGATGATTAGCAGCTTTTCTTTATAATACTATTTTTATTTGAAGAAGAAGAGGAATAATTCACTGGACATATCAACATTATCGAGGATCATTAGCGGTGTTATTGATGTGGTTTTCAGATGGTTACTGCCTCAGTCATTGTAGCTAATGAGTTAACGTGCGCGAATGTGTTGAGTAATGTTTCTTGTCCAGAAGTTTCTCGGAAATTCGAATCAAAAGAAGCGTTTTTATTTGATTTAGCATGGTTCAACTAAGGTCATCATCATAGTACAGAGGAAAATACTTTGCAACAACAGGCAACAGTATGACATGTACAGTCACGAGCTAATGTCAGCTAAATACCTGCATCATCATCATATCAGCCAAAAAACGTCCACTGCTGGACATAGGCCTTCTCTTAAGCACCGCCATTTCGACCGGTTCTTTGCTTGTCACAGCCAGCGGATTCCTGCGGCCTTCAAGATTCAAGATTCATTTATTCATTGTAAAACATAGGTACATAATAAGTTCTTATATAATAAATTGAGGGCGCTATGTTTTGCCTCTAGGGCGTACAAAGTAATAATACATGCAATGAGTATACTTAATTAAAACAAGAATTCAATACAGATTTATAGACTACACATAAGGAATTAAATAATTTTGATAATTTATCGCATTAAGAATTTGCAATCATATTGAACATAAAATAATAATAATAATAATTAAATAATATTACAAAAGACAAATAAAATAATGGAATTAACAAAATGTCCGCAGTTGTTGTATTGAAAT
Organism: Mesoligia furuncula; assembly: GCA_916614155.1. NCBI lineage: Eukaryota > Metazoa > Arthropoda > Insecta > Lepidoptera > Noctuidae > Mesoligia > Mesoligia furuncula. The sequence continues at coordinate 9,847,433 of OU744794.1, forward strand.
GAAAAAATTGTCAGCACTTATTTAAAGAATATTAAAGAATTTGAATGATGTCATAAATTAAAATTAAATGTCAAAAATGTAAAAATTAAATGTCAAAATGTAAAATTAAATGTCAAAATGTAAAATTAAATGTCAAAATGTAAAATTAAATGTCAAAATGTAAAATTAATTGTCAATATAGAAAACGAAATGTCAGAAATTTTATAACAACGGGTCATTCAAATATTCGGTGATTGAGTAATAGCATTTTTCTATTAAAATATTCTTAAATTTTCTTTTAAAGTTGTGCAAATTTTCATTCTAAATGCTATCAGGAATTTTATTGTATATTACATTCACCAGATCATCGGTCCAATCACCACCCTTCCAACGCTACGGTACGCAGTCGCCACTCAACTTAGGGCACATTACTCGCAGAACAGATGGCCGACGTGGACCAAAAGGTCATGGAAATACCTTGCACTTAGGCAAAATTCAAAAGGGTTATTCTCCTAAAGTATTGATAGATATTTTATGGTGTTAAGAACATAGTATTTTCGAAAACATACTACACAGGTTTTATGAAATAGGTACCTAATTTCTCGAAGTAAAAAAAAGTTTTCTCGTGAAATAACAATTGCATTGTTATTTCATTTTGTTATTAAACTTTTATTTAGCCGGGACCAACGGCTTAACGTGCTTTCCGAGGCACGGAGGGGTGGGTCTTGGTATGTAAAGATGGTCACCAATCCATGGAGTAACCGCAGCAAGCGTAGCATTACCTGATCGATCGACCCATGCAGCTGTTATTACTTAGCCACGACCCCTCCTGCAGTTCCTCTTGTCATTGTTTAATAAAATTTTAACGAGATGTTATCAGTGTCTATTAATAAAATTGTGTCGTGGTGCTCGGTTAAAATTAATTCATGACAATCTATATTTAGACCTCTTAAAACTGTTAGGTATTTATATCACGGGTAAAAACCGAGATTTAAAATGGTCCGTTTGACGTCAAGCAACTTGCTTTACTGGACTGGTTTAATAACGAAGTAGATATATCTACCTATACTGATTATACTAATGTTATATGTGTGATTGTATGTAGGTGGTAATCTTCGGAACTACTGATCCGATTTCAAAAATTATTTCACTTATCGGAAGCTACAGTATTGCTGGGTCATCTGAACTCATCTGTTTAACCTTTTCTTAACTATGTTGGGGTCGGCTTCCAGTCTAACCGGATGTAGCTGAATACCAGTTTTTTACATGGAGCGACTCTTATCTGACCTCCACATCCCAGTTACTGGGTAATACGATACCCCTTGGTAAGACTGGTTGTCAGATTTTCGGGCTTCAGACGACCCGTAACGACTGTCAAAGATCCACGAATGACAGCCGGGACCAACGGCTTAACGTGCTTTCCGAGGCACAGAGTGGTCTTGGTATGTAAAGATGGTCACCCATCCACGGAGTAACCGCAGCAAGCGTAGCATTACCTGACCGATCGACCCATGCAGCTGTTGTTACTTAGCCACGAACCCCTCCTGCAGTTCCTCTTGTCATTTTTTAATAAAATTTTAACGAGATGTTATCAGTGTCTATTAATAAAATTGTGTCGTGGTGCTCGGTTAAAATTAATTCATGACAATCTATATTTAGACCTCTTAAAACTGTTAGGTATTTATATCACGGGTAAAAACCGAGATGTAAAATGGTCCGTTTGACGTCAAGCAACTTGCTTTACTGGACTGGTTTAAGAACGAAGTAGATATATCTACCTATACTGATTATACTAATGTTATATGGGTGATTGTATGTAGGTGGTAATCTTCGGAACTAGTGATCCGATTCCAAAAATTATGTCACTAATTGGAAGCTACAGTATTGCTGGGTCATCAGAACTCATCTGTTTAACCTTTTCTTAACTATGTTGGGGTCGGCTTCCAGTCTAGCCGGATGTAGCTGAATACCAGTATTTTACATGGAGCGACTGCTAATCTGACCTCCACAACGCAGTTACTGGGTAATACGATACCCTTGGCAAGACTGGTTGTCAGATTTTCGGGTTTCAGACGGCCCGTAATGACTGTCAAAGATCCACGAATGACAGCCGGTACTAACGGCTTAACGTGCTTTCCGAGGCACGGAGGGGTCTTGGTATGTAAAGATGGTCACCCATCCACGGACTAACCGCAGCAAGCGTAGCTTTACCTGATCGATCGACCCATCAAATACTCTGGGCTGCAATCCCTGGAAGCAGTGAAAAAATGAAACTTCTAAGTCGACGCAATCTAAAATGTTCGGGCGTTTATGTTCCGGAATCAAAACCAGGGTACTTCCCGTTGGCCTAGAATCGTGAAATTTGTCCGAAACCGTAAATTAGTAGATGCATTACAAAAAAATACGTACAGAACCCTCGGTGCGCGAGTCCGACTCGCACTTAACTGTTTTTTTATATCCTGGGTAAAAAGCGAGATGTAAAATGGTCCGTCTGACGTCAAGCAAGTTGCTTTACTGGACTGGTTTAATAGCGAAGTATAAGAAAGATATAGGTACCATCTTTGTGCTATACTGAATATACGTATACCTACTAATGTTATAAGTGTGTTTGTATGTAAGTAGGTGGTAATCTTCGGAACTACTGATCCGATTCCAAAAATTAATTCACTAATCGGAACCTACAGTATTGCCGGGTCATCTAGCCTTTTCTTAAGTTGTTGGAGTCGGCTTCCAGTCTAACCGGATGCAGCTGAATACCAGTGTTTTACATGGCGGCGTTACATGTTTTACGACTGCCTATCTGACCTCCACTTCCCAGTAACTGGGTATTATAAATAGCATTCAGGATGTAAGTAGATCAATAATTAAATAAAAGTATCTAAATATAATTTTAGTTATTCTTTAAAATAATTAAAGAAGTCATTAAGAATATTCCAGAATTCGCCACAATATTGACTATCAAAGTACCTACCAGTACCGTACCAGTATCCGTTAGTCTCGAAACTAATTAAACAGTTCGAGTAAAATAAATAGTTCTCACGCATCACGTGGCTGGTGCCTGACACTTAACAAATAGTACCGATGTCGTGTGCACCATCTGAGTATAATTTCCTTGAACTCGTAATAATTAAAAAGACAACAAAGAATCCGCTTTGAAAGAGATAGACAATTTGCTTATGTAATTTGGTGTAACAGTTGGCTTATTGTGGAAATATGATGTAATAGGTATTTATTTTGGCCAAGAGTGTAGTAAATGAGTTCGCTTGTACCTACATAGATAATTATGGCATTTTTCATCAGATAGGTTTGATCTATATCTATACTTAATATAAATTAAAGACGCTTTTCGTGTTTGTCCGTGTGACCACGTTGTTCTTTGAAACTACGCAACGAAAGATGGGGTTTTCACCATCAGAATTTATTCTTTAAGGTTGTGTACTTATATCATATATATAATCAGCCTATAATGTTCCCACTGCTGGGACACAGGCCTCCTCTCAGTCAGAGGGAATGGGCCGTTATCTCCGGTTGGTAGATATCACATGTCTTCGAATTTTTGATTCCAGGACATGCCTGTTTCCTCAAGATGTTTTCCTTCGCCGTTTTGAGAGCAGTGGTGATGAAATAATTTAAACAAAGTAAAGAGCCTGTCTGGGTTCGAACCTACAACCTACCTAATCTACAACTCGTAAGTCGCTGCCCATATTTAGGTGCGACCTATATCGGGTCCCCCCTTTATAGCAGAACTTTTTATGTCATAATATTATTTTGCATAACAGCGTATAGCATAAACTTCATTTTGCAGAAAATCGTTTGTCATACACTCATATCATACATTCAAAACTCATAATTTTGTAAGTCGGAATCATCTTTAGGCATAAATTTCTTATCCATAATAATTTAAAGTAGAACCATCATATCGCAGAAAGTTCACAGTCAGAATCGTCTTTTGGCATACGTGAGTTCGTGCGAAAAACTGTGACCCCTTCGGTCACAGTTTTAACATAACCATTTAAAAAAAAAAAATAATTAGGGTCTAAGTTGGCTTACAAGCAATAATAAATAAGTGGTGGTCGACGGAGCACCGCTTCGCGGGGCCCCTATTTAAAGGAACCTAACCTAACCCTAGTCGGGGTGCCCAAAGTCCCGAGATCGCTTATAGAAACCATTATTTTTATAGTTCATTCAAATACCATGGACAAATACACCGAATAAACAATATTCGTTAAAAAATAATTCTGTTATCTTCATAGTATGCCAAGTGAAATTATTATGCCAAATAAAACTCTACCATCTTCATAGTATGCCAAGTGAAATTACGCCAAATAAAATCCTGCCATTGTAAATTCGGACATATAAACATTCGGTCAAACAATAATTATGTTAAGTAATTTTTATGCCTTAAAAATATTCGTTTAAAGAAGATTATGCCAAGTGTGTTATGCCAAATAAATTTTGAAGTAGTGAAAATTGTTCATAAGCATGGTGGAACACACTGTAAAAATTTCGAGACGGCAAAAAAAAACATCCAGTATATGCATAGAATAATATAATGCGTATCATTTTACAGTGTGTCTACATTACATTCTTTGTGTGCTGCGTAGAGACTTTATAAAATTGTACTCTTTATGAATATCAATGGGCATTAAGTAGCGACTCTGGCGTTCATAAAATAATATTGTTATTGCTAAAATGGTTAAATGCGCAGTGTGCAGAAATTCTATAGCAAACATTACGGAGATTCGTAAATTTGCATATATACTCGTATATACTTTGAAGGTCGCTAAAACGTGACACACGGTTTTTTAAGGTATTTTGTATCCAGCATCTTGAATTATTGTTTTGAGACAAGTGACCCATACATGAAATACCTTCCAGATGTCAAGATTCGGCACAGTTCACTAGACTATGAAGATTGTCGAGATATCTAACTGATAAATATGTAACTGATATACGTAAAACATGTTATAATTTAACGGACTTTGTAATTTTATTATAATTTATGGTGGCCCTTCCTTAAAACTATTCCAGCGACTCAGAAGTTTAGGTTTTAGAAGATGTCAAAATCGCTTTCTTAAGAAGTCTGTAACTTAGTAATTTACTACAGATGAAGGCTAAAGATGACCAGTAGCAGACGAATGTACCATGACTGACCTTTAAAGTACAAATAAAGTCACAATCATAGAGGAAATACTTGAGAAGTTGAGAACTTGAGATGAACCTGCGCAGTTGACGTCGGAGGTCAAAAAATATTTGATTGTCGCAACCTCGGCTGTTGCGAAACCGACGAAGAGAGAAAGTACGAGCTATATGGCAGGTAGGTACCTCTACTCGGTGATGTGTGGTGTGCGGTGTGCCGTTAGCGAACATCATTTACTGCAGGCGGAAGTGTTGTGGCTATATGACGTGCAACAGCTTTGAGGTACCTACTGTCAGCAAAGGAGTTTGGTGAGCAGCGCAGGACCGGTCCTTTTTGGGAATCCGTGAAGGGGCATATATCTAGAAGCGAGCATTTTTCGACAGAAATGATGATGGATGACGAAACAGCGCATGCAAAAAACCTTTTAAAACAACACGCACGCACGATGCGTAGTTCTAACAGTTTATGCATATATCAACAACTGGACTAGCGCATACAGGACATGGCTTAAAAAGTGCACTTAAAGTGAAGTAAGCCGCTTGCATACTCATCCGTTTCACTGACTGTTCATTGTGCAGTGTGTGCGCCACATCTTGCCAAGCGACGATCTACTGGACACGACATAACATGTTACTTTTTGCCTTTGCATGCGACGCTATGAACCGCGAAGTTGGGCGTATACTGTTACAAGTTGGCATATTCTATCTATGTAGAACTGGATGTCGGCACGGCTTATGCAATTAAAAATTACGTTATCTTCGTTCTTTCTTTAGCATAAGGAATATTGAGAAAACATGCAACATACGTGTAAAAGTGATTCCGATAACCTATTTACAGAATAAATAATTTCATTTCATTTCTAGACCGACGATGTTGACCCAGAGAAGGTCGTGCGAATTCCCTGGATGCGATGTGCTCATGTTTGGGGAGGCCAACGTCTAGTATTAGTTTGATGATGTAATTGGCTAAGTAAGTAGACTAGGATAATTTTTAGTACCTACGTGAGGTACATAACGCGGACGTCGTTTTGGCACAATGCCACAAGGTGCACTACTGCCACCCCGGTGCCTCATTCATTACTCATTTCTTGCACAACTTCTGCACGCGCGGAGGTCTTGTTTATATTTTCACTTGTGCGATAATATTTGGTAAGATACATGGCCTTGATAACCTGTTACCAAAACATGGTGATAATAAATATTTAACAAAAGTTCTTACATAATAGGTAACGGAGGGTGTGGCTTCATAGCTACGACGCGGTTCGAAATGTCTACGAAAGAAGCTGCGCATGACATAACTCCTTAGATTACACTATTACAGGCTCTGCTTAATAAAATGCACACTCTTTAATAGAGAAAGGTGTTTAAGTAGGAGGGTTGTTGTACGTATGTTGCTAACTATATGATAATAATTACTTAAACTTATTGCCGCGGGACTTCTTTCGTATGACGGTCTTTCGGTCACACGAAATAAGTCCCGAAGTTATAGGGTCAGGCCAGTCTGGTGGTTGGCTATCGCAAAATAGACCATTCAATGTACCTAGTTAAATTTACCTTTGACTTTGGTATTTGAACCCGGTGGTCTATGAACCTGTAGGAAAACACATTGTCATCATTAAACATCATATGAATCACAAAAACTCAGTTGACCTAACGCATGAATCACATTAGCATATACTCGAGAAATCGAGATCGTTTCGCAAGAGTTTCGCGTTCAAAGGTAAATTCTCGATAATGCTTTGGACTTTGGTCCATCAAGGCTATCGGACAAAAACAAACTAAAGTGAACTTTGAACCCCACTTACTTATAACTGTGTGATAGATTGTGAAATAAAATATTTGTATTAACTGATTTAGACTAATATTGAGGCGGAAATCAAACAGGTAGAATCGAATCAATAAGGAAAATTTTGTTTTTGGTAAGTTTGGAGGAATATTGATGTAATACGTGGGTGCAGCGTTATTGTTGACGGAAGGATTTTGTGTCGTTTTATAAGAGCTAAGTTTATGTTACGGGAAATGCCAATACAATATACAGCTTGTTTAATTATGAACCCATCGGCGACGCACAACTGAATGAAGAAGCACTGACGATTGCTTCTGTCTGGTTTCTGGTTTACATGAGTTCATACCTTCCGCTACCATTGGTCTTGTAAAATGCCACTAATAAGGCTGCTGCCCATCTCATTTCCCGTGTTCAATAATCAAATGTTATGGCCTAACAACATAGTGTTTGCAGATAGCAGGATAAATAACCACTAACTGCTAACCACTGATCCTAATGGCGATAAGTTGCAGTACTTTTGTAATATGGACCAGGATGACGTTACTCTGCTTTCAGCAACCCTCGTAGTGTTCAACGAAAGAAAAAGATACTACCCACACACAAACAGACAGTATGTTTATTAGAATGAAGAAGTGTTGCAATTTCTACGGAAACTTATCTACTTGCTCTAAGTACCTAGTTTGTGGAAGTGAAATAGGAAACAAATCACTGCTATGTTATTACCCGCTGCGATTATTATGATTTACATCAATTTTAAAATGTTATTTACGTGGAGGCAGCTGCATACGTACCTACAAGACTTCCATATTTAAGACTACGTACGTTTATTAACGAAAGTTACCGGTCGCGAACACCGCGAATCGGCACACGTAAGGTATGAGATCCTCAAGCTAGTTGGAGCGACGATCTTCGCAGGGTGGCTGGTAGCAGCTGGATGAGAGTTGTCGAGAACCGAGCTAAATGCCGTGCGATTGGAGAAGCCTATGTTCAGCAGTGGACTGCTGTAAGCTGATGATAGTTGCAGAAAAAAATATTTTCAAATTACGAGAGCACTGATCAAACTTACTGATTTGATCTTTTATGTAAATAACTTAGTTAGATGAAATTATAATTAATATTAATCACTGTGTGATTTTGTACTGACTAGGTACGGCCGCCAGCCTGCACATCAAGCTCCCCGAAACTGTCAAATTTTCCCAATCAACCTTGAACCTAATGTTTTATCGATAAAGTTGAAAATCTATTAAAGATATTTGACAGATTGTAGTAGCTTGATGTGCTGGCGTCTGTACCTTCTTTACTTTTTTTAGCAACTTAAATATTAGTCAGGCAGGCAAAATAAATATATGCACATGTCTATCTACTTATTTGTGCTAATAATAAAGAAAGATTTTGGTTGTTGGAACACGCAAATTTCTGGAACTATCGGCACAGAACATATATTAGCACTTACCAGGCAGATTTTTTTTTTGCATTTGATAGCTACATTCTCAAGGAATATTGTAGGCTATTTTACATCCGCTACGATACCTACTTAGGAGCCGAGCAAAAAGGAAGATGTCAGAAAGAACGCTAAGCAAAAACGAAGAAATAGCGCGGCCAGGGAGGGGAAGAGACGCGCGCTCGGGGGTCGAAATTTCACGTGGGACAAGTCGCGGGCAGAAGCTATCATCATCATCATCATTTCAGCCGAAAGACGTCCACTGCTGGACATAGGCCTCCCCCAAGCACCTCCACTTCGACCGGTCCTGTGCTTCCCGCATCCAACGGGTTCCTGCGGCCTTCACAAGGTCTTCGGTCCACCTTGTGGGAGGCCTTCCAACGCTACGTCTTCCGGTACGCGGTCGCCACTCCAGAACCTTTCGGCCCCATCGGCCATCTGTTCTGCGAGCAATGTGCCCTGCCCACTGCCACTTAAGTTTGGCAATTCTTCGCAGAAGCAGCAGAAGCTATAGTTTATGTCTATTACCTATATGTATACAATTGATGTCAGCGACTACGTGAGACCACAGAATACATACTTAATAGTACAGTGGAACTATACATTTTTTATGTCATTACCTTCGCTATTATGTTGTTACATTGACATTATGTATATACGCACAAGAATTACATAATGTACGTAACAATTATCTAACTTCAATGTAAACAATGTAATAATATGTATATCATGTGGACGTCAACATGGGTTTATTGTAACCGTGACTCGTGTACCGAAAGCTATTAATATACTTAAACCTAAATTTTACATAGGTACAGTCATAATTTGTAATTTTTCATCTGATTTTTCAATTTAAAACCATATATCGCACTGACTCTATCAACTCAAAATGAAGCTTTTTCAGAAATGATGGAAAACTGATTACTCGTTTCCTGTTAACGATTGTAAAAAAGTGAACACTGTTTTAAAATTAGGGATAAAATTAAGGGGTTTCTATAATTATGAGTAATTTCTGAGATTTATTGACGCGTAGAGAATTAAATTTAACATAAGAAGAATGAGTTATCTCGAATTTGTCTTTTTTGAGTTGATACAGTCTTGTGTTAGCAGTGCGATATATGTCGCAGGGAAATGAGGTTATCAGGGATTTCATGAAATCCCTAGGGATATATTAACACAAAATAAATAGAATACTAAGCCTACTTGTTTTAAGATCCTTACATAGTATAAAACAAAGGAGGGGCCGTGGATAAATACAAACAGCCGCACAGATCGATCGATCAGGTTAAGCTACGCTTGCCGCGGTTGGTCTGTGGATGGGTGACCATTTTTACATACCGTGACCCCTCCGTGCCTCGGAAAGCACGTTAAGCCGTTGGTCCCGGCTGTCATTCGTGGATCTTTGACAGTCGTTACGGGTAGTCAGAAGTCCGAAAGTCTGACAAACAGTCTTACCAAGGGGTATCGTATTACCCAGTAACTGGGTTGTGGAGATAGATAGCCACTCCATGTAAAATACTAGTTCAGCTGCATCCGGTTAGACTGGAACCCGACCCCAACAAAGTTAGGAAAAGGCTAGGCAAAATGACATAGTATAAAACAAAGTCGCCGAAATGTCTGTGCGCGCATAACTTCAGAATGACTGCACCAAATTCTTCATTCTTTTTTTGTTGTCTTTGGTATTGCCAAGACAAGGTTTGTAGGAAAGAAAATTTCAGAAAAAAAAAAACATGCACCCGGGCGAAGCTGGAGCGGGCGGGACGCTATAGTTAACAATATATCGTTCATTTGGATGAACAGGGTTATTTAACTCAAAATTTACGATTTTTACTTAAAAATACAATCCTACTAAAAAACATGCTATCTTTCTAATGAACGTGATTGCATGACGATATGACAACAAAAAAGTAAAAAATATATAGGTAAAATGAGAGAATGGTATGGTGAGGTTAACGAATTACTGTTTATAGAAATGGAAACATATTGATTTGAAAACTTCAAATCGCTTTTTTGAGTTAATACCCTGTTGTCTGGATCAACGATATTATGATAAACATACAACTACTAGTAATATAAAGACAGACTGTAACAACCGAATATTCTTTCAACTTTTGAAATGGAACCGACTACTATTGAAAATCACCCCGTTGGTCTCGTGGTCCTAAGCGCGACTGCTGAGCGTGGGGCCCCTGGTCTGGTATGACACAGGGCTGGTAGGTTAAGGTATGTTCGCTAAAAGTGAAATACGAATATTATAATTTACACATAATTAACATATAAAATCTGAGTTACACCTACTTAGACATCGATCTACATGGTCTTCATATAATCTGACCAAGATTATGTCTGGACTTTAAAAGAGACTGTGACCTCTGAGTTTTTTCGGCCTTTCTTTTCAGAGTAGTCAGATAGGAAACGCCGACCTCATCTAGTTTAAAAAAATATGATTGACGTGTGTTTGTGCAAACCTACATACAAAAATAAAATCATTTAGGTATCATTTAGACAAAATAAAAAACACCGACAATATAAAACACAACAACATTTGACTTAAAGATATCGGCTGCTGCAGGTGCAGAAAACCTCAAACGGCGAAAATATTCCAACCTCATTGGGTTATAACCTGGAGCCGTTTGGGGTTTGAAACATTAGGGCCCTGGGGTCCGAGTGCCCACTTGGTTTTTCGAGATATCGCCAATTGGTTGGACTCTTCACGCGACCCGAGGGCTGACCTTTGTATTTATTGGCCAAAGAACGTGGACGCCACACAACGTGGCAATTCTGACAGCATTGCCACGTTGTGCCAGCGTCCACGTGGCACATAGCCTTTTGGGCACTTTTCCTGTTGACAGCGATGCGGATGAATTTTTTGATGCCATATGATTCTTTCCTCCTTTTCTTTTTTATATACATGTACATATTATTATTTTAAGTCTGTTAGCTTGTCTATTTATATACATAAATAGCTGACCCGGCAAACGTTGTTTTGCCATAATATAAATTATTTCTAGCTGCCCGGCGCTACTTTCGTTTGCGTGGAGTCCTACCCCTACCTACTCCTACCCTACTCCTACACTACTCCTAACTTACTCCCACCCTACTCCTACCCTACTTCTAACCTACTCCTACCCTACTCCTAACCTAGTCCTACACTACTCCTAGCCTACTCCTACCCTACTCTTATCCTACTCCTACACTACTCCTACCCTACTCCTACCCTACTCCTACCCTACTTCTACCCTACTTCCATAGATATATTAAATTTTTCTCTGCGTAAGAACCATCCTCGTACTTCAAGGAATATACTAAAAAAAGAATTACCGAAATCGGTTCAGCTGTTCTCGAGATTTGCGCTTAGCAAGTTAGCAACACATTTAGCGATTCATTTTTATATTATAGATAAAAAGAGTAACCTAGATAAATTGGATAAGACAGAGATTAAAACAGAAGACGAACTAGCAGGGTATCGAAGAGGGAGGTGGAGGGGGGGGGGGGGTTCAAGGGATCAGACCGAAATAAATCATAAAAATGAATGTTTGTATGTTTGTCCTCTACCTATGCGTTCCGAAACCATTGGTCAGCTTGTGATGAAACTTTGGTAGGGTGTTCCGGGGACGCCCGTGAAGGTACCTAATTAATAAAACATGGAAAAAAATAACACAAAAAAATCTGAGGCGGACGAAGTTCGTCGGGTCTGCTAGTATTATGTAAATATTATCTTGTTTGAAAATAAACATTACCTATTAAGCCAAAAAAAGATATCTACATAATTATAGAATATAAAATAAAAAGCACGATAAATTTAGATATAATTATGTCCGTCGCATCGGGACATTCCCGCAAAGGAGGCAGTCCACTGTTGTGACAATCTCTTATGTGGGTCTAGTACTACTACTGGTCACTAGAAGGGCTATTTCCTTGTTCAAGTGATCTTCATAAACTACTCTCATTCCTTTTATATGTGGTATCCTTGACATTTACTGAAGCTAAAAATATATATATAAAAGTTGTACCAGTTAGTCCTTTTTTGCATCAGTCAACTTACATAAGTGTGTGTACTTATGTGTCCTTTAAGGATTTAAATCATTAGATGCGAACGACGAAATAGTGTCCATACTGAAAAGAGGTACCTAGGTCACAGAATAACAATGGCGTTTGCACGACAATCAAGTGAAGTCTCTGCGAGATTATGTGTGTCTAAGGTGTCAAAACGAAACAAACATGCGACCACCTTTTGACACAATAGGGTGAATCTTACGATTTAAATCTTTGGCTTCCTTTCAAGGCTTCCATTATTGTGTTGTCTTTATTTTGATATAGTCCACAGGATCGTTAAACTCTATGAGAGGTGGCTTTAAAGTTCTAAATATAAGCCGCAAATAAATATAAGCAGTAAATAGCTCAAGTTGTTCTGAAGGTTTCCAGAGCATTCAATTCAGGTATTGGTCAAAGAATTTGTTTTTAATTAAACAACCTATCAATGACGTAGAAGCTTGTTTTTTTAATGACTATTATTTTTAATACTTGTGTTTTTATATGAATATTTTGCCGGCAAAACACTATTTATTCATATAAGTCTTGATTCGTTTCTTATTATTTGTGGTTTTACACACGTTACTATAAAGCTATTTCAGGATTTCTTGATGATTTTCAACTGTGATAACATGTGGATCTTTGCCCGATGCCTGCAGAATAAAACGGGTTACTTCACAACAACCTCAACATGTAGGATTACCTACCGTTAATTTATGTTTTTTAATGACTGTAGGTTGTATACCTACTTGTTTTGTTTTTGTTTTTTTTTATATGAATATTTTGCCTGCAAAAACACTATTTATTCATATAAGTCTTTCTTATTCGTTTCTTATTGTTTGTGGTTTTACACACGTTACTATAAACCTATTTCAGGATTACTTGATGATTTTCAACTGTGATAACATGTGGATTTTTGCCCGATGCCTACAGAATAAAACGGGTTACTTCACAACAACCTCAACATGTAGGTAATAGATCGATAATGGAATCGAGTTTTTCTTGCGATAACATTACGTAAGTGCATTAGAACGAAATTTGCAACGGTAGGATTCAGATGACGAGGAAATCCATAGTGTACCGAAACCTGCTTACTAATTTATCAACAAACCAGTAAACTAGCAGAGCGTTCAGTGAATATTTGAACACCGGTCAGTGTCACGAGCAGCCTGTGACTCGGCCCTCAACTAAAGTGAACTTTTGCAGTCATGTATGCTACTCGCAGTCTGTGATTATTTTCGTGGGTACCATACAAGGGCAAAGCATGTTATTAGTGTACCGTTAAGTGTAACTTGTTATACTTACCAGCATGTACCTACTGTTTTTGGGGTTCTGTACTGAAAGGGAGACAACGGAACCCTATTACCATAAGCCTCCGCTGTGCGTCCATCCGTCAGTCAGCGGGCTGTATCTCATGATCCGAAATAGTTAGATCGTTAAACTCTATGAGATGTGGCTTTAAAGCCGGTAAATAGCTCAAGTAGTTCTGAAGGTTTCCAGAGCATTCATTTCAGGTATTGACCAAAGAATTTGTTTTTAATTAAACAACCTACGTCAATGACGTAGAAACTTATGTTTTTTTAATGACTATAGGTGTATACCTACTTGTTTTGTTTTTGTTTTTTTATATGAATATTTTGCCTGAAAAACACTATTTATTCATATATGATTCGTTTCTTATTGTTTGTGGTTTTACACACGTTACTATAAAGCTATTTCAGGATTTCTTGATGATTTTCAACTGTGATAACATGTGGATCTTTGCCCGATGCCTACAGAATAAAACGGGTTACTTCACAACAACCTCAACATGTAGGTAATAGATCGATAATGGAATCGAGTTTTTCTTGCGATAACATTACGTAAGTCCATTAGAACGAAATTTGCAACGGTAGGATTCAGATGACGAGGAAATCCATAGTGTACCGAAACCTGCTTACTAATTTATCAACAAACCAGTAAACTAGCAGAACGTTCAGTGAATATTTGTACACCGGTCAGTGTCACGAGCAGCCTGTGACTCGGCCCTCAACTAAAGTGAACATTTGCAGTCATGTATGCTGCTCGCAGTCTGTGATTATTTTCGTGGGTACCATACAAGGGCAAAGCATGTTATTAGTGTACCGTTAAGTGTAACTTGTTATACTTACCGACATGTTCCTACTGTTTATCGGGTTCCGTACCCAAAGGGGGGCAGCGGGACCGTATTACCATAAGCCTCCGCTGTGCGTCTGTCCGTCCGTCTGTCTCATGATCCGAAATAGTTAATAGTTGAAATTTTCATTGTGTATTTCTACTGCCGCTATAATAACAAATAACACAATATAAAGTTACAAATTTTTAAAAATGAAAGGGGATGATGATGATCATCAGGGATCATGATTTTTTCGGTGTTTTAGTCTTGTGGTACGGAACCCTTCGTGTGACGAGTTCGACCCGCACTTGGCCCCTTTTTTATTGCAGAATTTGCCTGGTCTTGACCTCAATCTCGCCTGATTTAAAGCGATGGATGAGGTCCACTAGGAGAAGACGCCTTTTCACTCTTGCTTTGAAGGTTGACGGGCTATATGTGGGATCCCAACACAGACGTTTGCAGAAAGGTCTACACTATGGCTGTGCCATAATAAATGTGATGGAGAAGCGCTGAGTACGACTGGCCGGTACTCTTAAAGGCAACACACTATTCCGGCGGCCCAACCGGATTTGAGCAGCCGGGCTTGCCCCACAAACGAGCTGCACAACTGAAATGATGCTGGGGGCATACCCGCGCGGCAAAACCCGCCGGTCGCGCCGCCGGCCACAACATTTTCAATGATAGAATTATTTATTTTATTTATTTACTCAAAACAAAGGATTGTAGAACACGTTAAAAATACAGGTTTACAAAAAAAGTACCTACTATTTCTACAAGCATGTGGGTGAGCACTGCTCTCCTACCTAGGTTATGGAAACCTGTGTTAAGGAGAAGCAGTCCGGTCCCCTAAGGTACAGTGACGTAAAAGTTACATAGTGCTTCTGATGTTACTGTTAGAATTTTGAAGAATTGAGTTAGACAAAAGTTTGTTAAAAAATTAGAACCGGACCTTTCTATATTGTGTCGTTTTATACGTGAATTTTCAATCCGTAGCGCTGGTGTTCCGGACCAATCCACCTGAAATTATATTTGCATAGTCATGGATAAACTGTTCCTTACCATATCGACCAATAGTTCAGTGAATTAGCAGTCATACGTTAGTTAGAGCAAACTGGATATTCCAATCCAAGGCGATGTTTTTTGCTTTATGATAAAAACTAGCTACGCCCCGCGGTATTATCCTGTGGGAATATCGGGATAAAAAGTAGCCTACATGTTAATCCAGGGTGTCCTCTACCTCCTTACAAAATTTTATCAAAATTGGTTCAGCCATCTGAGTGTGAAGAAGTAACAAACATATAAACGCACACACACACTCACAAACTTTCGTCTTTATAGATAAACTCGAAAGTTTTCCATTTGAAGCTTCTTAGTGACGTAGCTTTACTATTAATACTTTTTGCTGTAATCAGAACACAAAAACAAGTTGCTGTATAGAAAATCTACGCCGCAAAAGAGGGCGCAGACCTCTGTTTTGCTGGTTTTACGTTTTTTTGTGTTATTACGTCAGTAAAGTAAACTCCCGTAGAATTTGCGTCGCAACTTTTTCTGACGTCAGCGTCTCTCGTTTTTCCGCGAAACCACTACGAATCTGTAAATGATAAATTATTTGTTTTCTGTATAGGTTTGTACAAACACTTTTACACGTCAATAATGTAGGTACCTACCTAACTAGTATGAATAGGTTATGATGATTTAATAAAATCGTTATGAATTGAATTAATGATTAAGGGTTAGGCTAGCGGGATGTTAGAACTTTGACTTTGATAAAAAGATACTAAGGAAAAATCGGTGTAGAGTCTACTTGAACTCGATTTAAAAAAAACTGTAGTTACTTCATAATATTAAGTGATGGTATAACCGATCCGCAAGCCCAATGGCACAGGAACGGGACTCAGGAACGGGACTCAGGTATTTCCAGACGATAATGGTGTTGACTGACAGGATGCAATTTATCGTCGAGTCTTCTTTGTTGAGGGCCCCGACATACTATTCAAACTTTGTGATTCTTCATCCTTAACCCTATCAGTAGCGAAGAGACAATTTTTGTAAGAGGTAAGCCGGAGTGGATATCTTTAATCATCATCATCATCATCATCATTTCAGCCGATAGACGTCCACTGCTGGACATAGGCCTCCCCCAATTTTGGGTGGGGTTTGCCATAATCGCCACGCTTGGCAGGCGGGTTGGCGATCGCAGTATGGTATGATGGTGGAATGCATAGAGAACGCTGCTGCCCATTCTCCGATACGACCCTTAGTCGCCTTTTACGACACCCACGGGAAGTAAGGGGTGGTGCTATTCTTTAAGTCCGGCACCACACAGATATCTTTAATACGATTATACTATTTGTCTATAGAATACTGACTGTGCCATTTTTCAAAGGGAAGCCGGTAGGAATCCAGATGTATGGAACCTTCGTCACTGACCCCTATAGAGGCCTTAACTAATCACCTGCTTAACCTTTTTCCAACTTGCATTGGGGTCGGCTTCCAGTCTAACCGGATGCAGCTGAATACCAGGTTTTCACATGGAGCGACTGTCTATCTGACCTCCACAACCTAGTTACTGGTTAATACGATACGCCCTGGTAAGACTGGTTGTCAGACTTTCGGGCTTTTGCCGACCCGTAACGACTGTCAAAGAACCACGAGTGACTGCCGAGCCCAATGGTTTAACGTACTTTCCGAACTAGTATCTAATTTAAAAATAATTCTGGCATGCTAAAAGATACATGAGTGGACTTTGGGCCTTTACACCAAATTATGGGTTTACCTTTCAATTAACCTAACATTAATTCTAAGTCTAAGTTTACATCAATTATGATAACTGGAAAATTGACTCAGGTTGTTAATCGGCAGTTAAGTGTTTGGTGAATCCATTAAGGTGGATAGTAAAATAATATAAGTGGTTTCGCATTTATGCCAGTCATTTGGCTAAATCCTTTTATGTATCAAAGCCCGCGGGTTCGCCCGTGTAGAGGTCGGAAATTATCGAACGGTAACGTACTACTGATATAAAAGTATCAGGTCACTGTTTACCTGCACCTGCAGTTTCATCAAAATCGGTTCAGCCAGCCAGACGGATACACAGACAGAGTTACCTACTTTCGCATTTATAATATTAGTATGGATGATTATCATCAAGCATTTTAATTCTCCAGTTTTTTTGGGGATTCACAACATCACAAAAACTTAGAAAATGCAAAAATTTGACATACAAGGACACCAAAAACGTTTGTATCACGTGTAGTGTTTATAAATCAATTAATTATCAGATGTTTCATCAACAATGACACGTAATTAGTCATTTTAAAGTCACACTTTATCTTCTCTGTTTGGTTCCAATCGATGTGTGTCGTACTTTCGTGTCTTGCAATACGTTTTCACTTCCTTATTGGTTCCGACAAAATACTATATGATCCGTCATAGAGCTATGCTAGTATTGTTTATGTTTATGACTCAGGTGCTAACGCGTGCCCGTGTTCCCGCCGCGCCGTAAGCGGCAGAGGAGGACACCGTGGAGTTTTAGTAGGTTAGAGTCCCACATAACTGCATTATCTCCCCGTGGTAGAGAAGAATGCATGAGCATTTCTCCAGGATAAAAAAAAGGCGGCAGTTTAGCTGGAAGTAAGGATTAGGAAGAAATGGAGCGCTATGTACCGCGCGACTTCGGTATAGTCTGTGCTGAGCAAAGACTTTATAACCACAGAGGCATCATTTTCTTGCTCTAATTCCGTGTTACCAAGTAACACGGAATTAGAGCAAGCCAGAGCGGCCCAACACCGTTTCTTCTTTCATTCAAACAATCCATGCATCTTTTCTTTTGCCTTCCTTTTCTTCTCTCTCTCTCTTTTTCCTCCCTCTTCAACCATCAACATTTGTATTCATATCTCTTTTAGTAAAATGTGTTGCCTCCCTCCTCACCAAAGTGCTAGTGCTAACTGATGTTGAACAAATTAACGCTGCAGGAAAAATAGTCAATACGTCTAAAGTCTGATTTATACGGTGCAATTTAGTCACCTGTGATAAACACTATGTTGCAGCAAAAACTAAAAGTTCACCGTCTAAAGTTTAGAAACTTTTAGTTTGAATACATCGTTGAAAGACTCTTTAAGGTAGCACACATATTATCAAATCGGAAAGGGATCATCACCTTATCAACTCGAGTCATTCAGTATTCTTTGTATGAAACTCCCTACTGCAACGCACACTGATCGGAATCGTAACGTAATCGCCTCGCCTCGGGACAAGCTCGCGAACCGCGGCGATACGGTTACGATCCCTTTCCGAGTTGATATGTGTGTGTGCTATCGACCTTAAGACTCTAAACAGTGTTAAAACGATGCAAATCATTTGTTGGTTCAATTTCATTACCTGGCTTACTCCATGTCTGTAATATTTAAAAGGTTTGTTATTTATTAGTGTATCTTTATGTTTATTGTACACCAGAAAATATATAACGAAAAATAGATTTATATATCGCTTTTTGCGATCGGTTACTTTGCCTTCGACGCGAAAGAGGACGAAGTGTAAGTATAGTTTACCGCTCCCGGCCCATGAATGAATAATGGGTATGCCAGACACAATGCCCTCGATCGATCAACTTGTACTTAGCTACAATACAACTTAAAGGCGTCACTCATACGGACCCCATATTATTGTACACAGTGTAACGGTGACCAGAGGAATCCGTGGCTAAATAATAACAGCCGCACAGGTCGATCGATCTAGTTAAGCTACGCTTACCGCGGGTAGGTTGTGGATGGGTGACCATCTTTACATACCCTCCGTGCCTCGGAAAGCACGTTAAGCCGTCGGTTCTGGCTGTCATTCGTGGATCTTTGACAGTCGTTGCGGGTAATCAGAAGCCTGAGAATCTGACAACCAGTCTTACCAAGGGGTATCGTATTATCCAGTAACTGGGTTGTGGCGGTCAGATAGGCAGTCGCTTTATGTGAAATACTGGTATTCAGCTGCATCCGGTTAGAGTGGAAGCCGACCCCAACGTAGTTGGGAAAAGGCTAGGCAGATGAAGAGTGTAACGGTGACCGTTGTACGTCGAATATCTTTCTATCTCTTCTATGCGCCAAGCTCGGATTCCATTAGGAAGAATATTGGTTTAACACTCCATTTTTGCTTGCCTCCATGACTGCATGTTTTTGTCAGTACATTTCTAATTGTTTTACAGTTATACCTGCGTCAGACAATAATTAATTAGTGTCATCTAAAACAGGACTCTAACCTCTAAGGTTGGCGCTTGTGGTTTCGTAATAATTTGTTGTTGTTTCAAAGTTAATGATATTTTTTTGCGTAAAATATGATGCCATTAGTAGGTACTTGTTGCACTAAGCGAGTTCATGGACATTAAAACAGAATTTGGGTTAACAAAATGTACAGACGCCAGCACATAATAGATTTTCAACTTCGTCTTTGTCGTGCATGATTTTCTATAAATTTTTTGTAGGATTCTATGAATAAAATTAAAATAATAATTGAAATGATTAAAATGTACCTAACAAAATAATTTAATTACATCGGTAGGTAATCTTTGCGTTTATTTGCTGATATATGTATATGAAGGCCAGGTCAGGATAGACGAGGCCACGCCTGTCCAGACCAGGGCCTAGGGTGGCCTAGGTACTGTTTGACCTATGACTCAAACAATAGTTTTTACACATGCGTAGCTTACTTCGACAAACTTTTATCTTTGTAAACACTACTGAACACAAGAACAAGACTTCAGTAATTGTCATAGAGGACACTGCTGTTATCAGCACGCTTAATCAATTCATAGTACTATTACACTATCAAAGTCTGCATTGAT
Source organism: Mesoligia furuncula (assembly GCA_916614155.1). Taxonomy (NCBI): domain Eukaryota; kingdom Metazoa; phylum Arthropoda; class Insecta; order Lepidoptera; family Noctuidae; genus Mesoligia; species Mesoligia furuncula. Next base: position 9,867,771 of record OU744794.1, read on the forward strand.
CAACGAACGATGGTCTTGGTCAAGTCATGGCATGCGGAAAAGATGCAATGGACTTTGTACTCGGAAAGTTAAATAGAAGTTAAGCAGGTAAGGCGGTCACGGACATCCACTTTAGGCGTATAGGTAATCAGTTTCCTCTATACTATAACTAGGACAATCTAGAATATTTTAAACATCGGGGTCATTAGAAAATAGACGCAGACAGATATAAGAAATGTTTTAGAAACTTTTAGTGAAGTTGTTCATAGATTCTATTCATAACTTTAATTCAGCAGATCAGAAATTTAAAAGTACGTAGGTAATTGAATACAATACAAAAGTTAATTAATTTATTATGCTTGATTTTACTTTTAAATGAAGTTGTACAATGGGCAATTATAATTTTATTTACACAAGTACATTCATTTGGAATAGCGTAGTGTGGGACGCCCCCAGCTAGGTGGACCGACGACCTAAAAAGGTAACTGGGGCAGACTGGATGCGGGAAGCGTCAGAGTGCGAGTGTACTTAGGTACCGAAATAGTACATCCCAACAATTAGTCTCCAATGCTGATGCCATTTTTTTATTGTTATTATTGTGTTTTATATCCCCATACTTCCCGTGGGTGTCGTAAAAGGCGACTAAGCGTACCGGAGAATGGGCAGCAGCGTTCTCTATGCATTCCACCATACCATACTGCGATCGCCAACCCGCCTGCCAAGCGTGGCGATTATGGCAAACCGCCCCCTTTTGGGGGAGGCCTATGTCCAGCAGTGGACGTCGGCTGAAATGATGATGATGATGATGTGTTTTATATTATACTAGCAGCGCCCTCAGTTTCACCCGCATTAGTGTCGACCCCGTGGAAATATCGGGATAAAAACTATCCTATGTCCTTCCTCGGGATGCAATCTAACTCTCTGCAAAATTTTATCGAAACCCGTTCAGTGGTTTAGGCGTGAAAAGGTACAGATAGACGGAGTTACTTTCGAATTTATAATATTAGTACCTATGGATTACCTTGCCATGTAACCTAATCCTAGTTTAACAATAAATCTTTATATTGTACTTATCATATTACAATATAATATTGTGTCACCCTTTGTAAATTTTCTACGTATTCTAGTATTCTTTTCGAGTATTCTATTCTATTCTCCAATTAGATTGCATCAGAACTCTTTGTTTGTTTCTAGAAACGAATAGGAAGCATTTAGAGAGCCTGCTAGAATTTACCGCTAATTACATTTCTAATTAGCGCCGAATTATTGATACTTCGGTAGGATTGTGCGAGGTTACGTCACATCCAAACAAGTTTTGTTGTGACTTGCTCTTTACAAAGGCGTTTTAAATTCGACCTCAATAAAGTTCACTGAATTTAAGAAAGCTTGAGTTCGTAACAAGCTTTTTAAGTGTTTTTTGATGTATGACGTACATACTTAGTGCTTTGACCTCGAGTGCGTCTGCGTGAATCCTGATATTCCCATACAATATACAATTCCTCGTTGATTTATATGATATGAGATAAAAATAATGCCTATGTCTTTTCTCAGGATTCAAGATATCCCTATACAAAATTTCATCAAATTCGGTTATGTGGTTTAGACGCGGAGACGTACAAACCAGACATAAACACTTTATCACTTAACTTTAGTACCTATTTCTGGCAGTATGAATTGCAAAATTATGGAATTGTTATTATTACATTACCTACTTACTGTGATTAATTATTAGTCTGAAACTCAATTCACAAAAAAATATCAACACTATGTAAATGATAAATTATTTTATTTTTGTAAGTAGGTTTGTACAAACACTTTTACACGTCAATCATGTTTTTTTTAATACCTACTAGATGAGGTCGGCGTTTGCTATCTGACTACTCTGAGAAGAAAGGCCGAAACAAACTTGGTTTTAAAGTCCAGAGATAATCTTGGTCAGGTTATATGAAGACCATGTAGATATCGATCTACATGGTCTTCATATAACTTCAATAGACACATCATCATCGCATCATCGAGAGGACATGTCTAGTCAGTGGACGCATTTATCAGAAATCGTCCAGCTCAACTCAAAACTTATGTATATATCTATATACTTCTTATTTACTTACAATAAACTGTTGCCTGTATTGTTGTTGTTGCATGTTACCCACTGGTGATGTTTCGATGGCTCCTAAGTATACTGAGTCAACTAAGAAATTTTGAGAATTGCACTTTTTAGTGTATTAACAACAATTAAATAACCATTCGCTCTTCTTATCGCCTTCCTGTAAAGTTATTAGAAATATAGTTAACTCAGTATACTTAGGAGCCATCGATTTATTGTTTACTAGCTGACGGACGTTGCCCTGTCCAAATTTCAATAATTCATACTATACAAAATCCTATAGAAAAAGGACGTTCAGTTTTGCTCGAATCTGAAATTTTCCGGGGAACTTTTCCAATTTTATTTCCCTAAAAACTTGTTTCGGACTATTACGAACATTTTAAAACAAAAAATTGCCAAATATGTCCAACCGTTCTCAAGTACATTTATATTTTATTTATAAATACTTCAATCGGAGCAATTAGGTACAGTTCCTATGAATAAATTGAAATGTAAGTAGTAATTGTAAAGGCCCTTGAAGTATTTTTTATTTTTACATGCATCAGGTTTAACACCAGCTACCTAAAAATAATAACACACAACCCTACAGTACCTACTGTAGGTGTATGTGTACAAGGAAAAAAGGTAGCAGGACCAAGCAAGTGCGGAGATTGGCGTCATTTGAATACCTGTTGGAGTCTTGGAGATGCAGTTTTTTTCCAGAGCTCTCCTGTCAAACTGGATGCGTTTAAATGCAAGGAAGTCACTAACCTCCAGCACACAACAATAAGTTCAAAATAAGGACGTGCTCACACTTGCAGACTCTGCAGTGCGTAGCGGACGCACTCTTCCGTGTTTTTATGTTAATTATTTACGTCATAATTTAATGATCTTGATTATTCTTTGCCATTTCAAAAAATAGTTTAAGTTTCTCTTTGTTGAAATGTTTCAATTAAAAATGTAGGTATATGTACCTACCTACTTACAGTATTTTTTACAGATATTTTAAACAATACGCCAGCCGCCAGCCAATTAACATTTAAATTAGTCTTGAAATTAATATAATAAATTAATTAGGCTTTGTTTCTGCGTTTGAGTTGCTCTTTCAACTATATTAAAGTTACGAGGTATTTCTAGTGATTTTGAGTCAATTGGTCTCAATAAATCGATGATAGTTGTAGAATCAGGCAATGAAACCCTTAAAGGTATTGGAATGTAACTACAACTAAATTTTTCTCTAGGTACTTACTACATCATCATTCAGATTGGAAGTACCTAACATGAATCCTCCCAACCGCATTTCTGCTACAGTGGTCAATCGCAACGGCCAAGTCAAGTTCGCAGAGATGACAGCGCACAAGATTGTGCGTAAGCACAGGTGTACTCTCTGTTCCTTTACTCTCATAGTCCGATTTGACGGCAATTCGACACGACATGGGAGAGATCAGGCGCAGGACCAACGGCTTTACTTGCTATCCGAGGAACGGGGGCTTCACACAGTTCACACCACCAACTGCCAAAGAGAAACTTGCTGAGAAATTCCTAAGGGAAAAACCAAATAACACGCGCAGCGACTACGAGACCAACGAGGCAGTTTAAAGTACGAACAATTCAACTTTGGCAACAAATAGATGATACAAAATACAACCCTACGAGTGAAATTTTAACTCTTTGTTCGCTGCATTAGGACAGAAACAGAGCGGTGACAGTGACAGAATACCAAGTGTCTATACCACCCGACGACGACGGAAACCTCGGACGGTGTGACTCAGCCCTAACAATGGTTGCATGCTAAGATCGATGTTAAGCCACATGCCATGCACAGCAAATCTATTGTAACTAAATATGCAATCATGGAAAAAATCGTGATCGCAAACCGCTTTGTAATACAGATAATTATAAAATTGTATGCAAATCCGAGTTTACGTCGACAGAACAGGTGGCATTGCTCATGCTTGTTATGTCAATCACCTCATATTCTAGAAAACGTTTAGATGTATCTATAAAAAACTGTAAACCACATCTGATTTGTGCTAGGATTTTCCGCAAACCGAAGTCAGCATAGCGTGATGAATTGTATAGCATATTCAATAGGTTGAATATGCAGTTCCGTTATAGGTAACGTTCCCTCTGCTGGGACTTAGGCCTCGTCTCTGTGAAAGGGAGTGGGCCATAATCCGCCACGCGGACCCAGTGCGGGTTGGTGGATGTCACATGTCATGTCTTCGAGTTTTTGGTGCTAGGAGATGCCGGTTTAGTCTTGATGTTTTCGTTCACAGTTGGTGGTGCTCTCCCGTTGCCCATGGGCTGGGATTGGTTTGGGATGTAGAACTCATGTGGACTTCAAGACTTACAAATCGCAAGAGTTAATTTGAGACTTCGCTCGGATGACGTTTGCGCGCGGTTTCGATAGTGAGAGTGGTATATAACAGCGCGGGAGTCGCGAGGGGCCGCTCAGGTCTCAAGTTAACTCTTGTGGGTTGTACTGTGTGGTGTGGTACAGTCTTCTGAAGTACGTACTTATATTTAACGTCCAGTAGCTGTAACTAGAAGGCGCTTCTATACCTTCCTAAATTTATTTTAAAAACGATTTGGATCCTACTGAGGTCAAAATGAAAATCCAAGATGGCCGGCGGCGAATATTTTCAATTTTTTCATTATGGGTGTTGTTTTCATGATTTTTCGAAGCCAATAGTGAGGTCAACATGAAAATCCAAGATGGCAACAATTTTATGAGGTTTTCTAAAACTTCTACTATATGGCTCTGTCTTAAAAACGCGTATTAAATTGACACTTTCTCTCTCTCTCTGTCTATTTTGTTCGAGTGTGTGTGCGTGCGAGTATCGCGGAAGGAATTTTCCTGACGGGGGTCCCCCGACCGCGCAAGTATTTTTAGGGTTCCGTACCTCAAAAGGGCGAAACGGAACCCTTATAGGATCACTTTATTGTCCGTCTAACTCTCTGTCGGTCAAGACCTTTTATCTCGGGAACGCATGGAGGTATCGAGTTGAAATTAAAACCATATACTTAAGTCTACAGTCCCTTGACGCTGTGTAAAAATCAAACTTCTAAGTTAACGTTAAAAAAAGATACGGCCATTCGACACTCTCAAGGGAATCAAAATTTATGGAGCACTTTCCGTTGACAATTAGAATTAAGTTAGAATCATGACATTTGTCACGAAGCAATGTCATGTAGCATCAGTAAAGGAAAAAATCCGAAAACCGTAAAATTGTACTTACATAAAAATGTGTACGGAACCCTCGGTGCGCGAGTCCGACTCGCACTTGACCGGTTTTTTTCCTGACGCAATGGTCAATGTTACGGTTAGCCAGTTATACCTAGTAATTATCTATCAATTACAACACCACCTGTCTGACGTCAGCAGTCATTAGTACATATTGAGTACATAAGACGTAGTGTTATTATATAATATTCGCCAAAAGCGATACCATTAAGGGAAAAAGAGATGTTTGTATTTTTCAGGTATATATAGCCTGATGCAAATTTTATGGAGAGCAGTGGTGGCCAAGTGGTAACGACCGCGACTTACGAGTTGTAGGTCGTAGGTTCGAACCCAGACAGGCGCTTTACATTGTGTAAATTATTTCATCACCACTGCTCTCAAAACGGTGAAGGAAAACATCGTGAGGAAATCGGCATGTCCTAGAACCAAAAATTCGAAGACATGTGACATCTGCCAACCCGCACTGGGCTCGCGTGGTGGATTACGGCCCACTCCCTCTCACCGAGAGGAGGCCTGTGTGCCAGTGGGAACAGGCGGCTCTAAGCACGAGGCAAGTAGCTACGCAGTATCAATTCAAGTGACCGCGGGTGTGAGGGACCTAGACTATGCAGCGAGTAGCCAACTTCAGAACCGCCATAAAGTTTGAAGCTCACTATAGAGGTAGTGTACCTACACTAATTAATTAGGCGTACGTACCTAGTACCTACCTACTAGGTACGTACGCTTAATTAATTAAGGGCTGATTGTCTGTGTGGTGCCGGACTTGTCTGTGTGGTGCCGGACTTAAAGAATAGCACCACCCCATACCGTGGGTGTCGTAAAAGGCGACTAAGGGGCGTACCGGAGAATGGGCAGCAGCGTTCTCTATGCATTCCACCACCATACCATACTGCGATCGCCAACCCGCCTGCCAAGCGTGGCGATTATGGCAAACCCCCCCCTTTTGGGGGAGGCCTATGTCCAGCAGTGGACGTCTTTCGGCTGAAATGATGATGATTATTTTTCAATCACCTGGTAACTTTATTCGAGGAATAATTGTGAAATTTTGACAGTTATTTCATACGAAAACTGTCAAACGTCAATTTTATTCCTCGTATAAAAGTTATCTGGCGATGGAAAAATTAGCCCTTATATAACTAATTAGGTAAGTAGTAGGTATCATAATATTTCATCTTTTTTTTTAATTTTTGGAATATGTACAGGATAACTTTTTAACCAGTGTGCAACCATGAATTCAGTACATGATTCTGAACCCCCTTGCGTTGAAAATTTTCGACGCTTTTTAAAAAAAAATTCGCTCTGCCATACATTTTGACCGCGTAGGTATTGCCCTTTCCATGAAACAGCAATTTTTTTTTTATATTTAGGGCTGATTTTTCAATCGAGCGATAATGTTTATTCGTGGAATAAAATTGACGTCTGACAGTTTTTGTATGGAAGAACTGTCAAAAATTCAAAATTATTACTCCGATAAAGTTATCTGGCGTTGGAAAAATCAGCCCTAAGTCGAATAAAAATTTCTACTTTGGGGGGGTCTAGCTTCATATGCTGAATTCATAGTTATAGTTTGCGCATAGGTTAAAAATTTATCCTGTATTATATAGGTTAGGTCGGTATATTATTATGTCTCCGACTCTCTGCCTTCCTCTTCCGAGATAATAAGCGTGATGTTACGTTTTGTATTATTTTGTTGGGAACAAAACATGCAGTTGCAGCAGTAAGTACTTTGTTATTACAAAACATTTAGATTTCGTTCCCTGTTTTGCAACTATACTTTTTGATTCGGATACAATAATATTGTCCTATTGGGAATACAGGAAACCAATTTATGCTTTGTGTCGCATAGCCAACAAGAATGGTATCACCATGCGTCACTATGGCGTAAGATAATAACTACCGTTGACGTACACACGTAACGAGAGAGAATGAGAGCGAGGACCATGAGAGTCTCAAGTTCACGTAAGGTTCCGGAACATTTTATTGATTTTACATCATCTTTACTTACATAAAACAGCTCTTGAATGGCGTAGTTTACATCGAGAGTAATGGGTAGCTCACCGTCCGATCAGCGCGTGTACGTGTTCCACGCGCGCCTCAAAGAGATGTCAGCATGAATTAAGGGGCCCCTTAGGGCCGAAGCCTGCCGGGTCAGCGGGATTGTCCGAAAGGGTTACCGCTACCCCGGAACATAAAGGGCTAAGGAAGGAATACGGGTGGGTTTTAGTCAGTAAGAGTCTGACACTCCCTCCGCTCCTTGATGATTTCCCATCCGCAAAAAAAAAACCCTTATAACATCGGCTATCTGCCAGTGAAACTCCCGTCTAAATCGGTCCAGCCGTTTCGAAGATTAGGCGGAACAAACAGACAGACAAACATTTTATAAATTGTTTTTATGATATAGGTATCGGGTACACTTCAATTTTATTTATTTGTAGTACATATATGTATGTAGTATATATTTGCATGTATTTGAAGATAGCCACAGAAAGAACAATAGGAGTACGGAAACTTTTATCAGCGTGCACTTCCAGCCAGTCATAATGAATTACCTATACAGTTGTGCTAGAAAAATGCACTGAAAATGCACTTATTGTGGCATAACAGTCTGTTTTGTTGAATTATTTCCATTCTAGAAAAAATGCACTGATAATGCACTTGGTAATTATGTCATAACAATCTGTTTTGTTGTTTGACGTAACTCTAAGATTAAGCTGACTCACACTATGGGAATTTTGTACGACTCTGCTAATAAATAATTACTACCGACTCGAAGGAAACAGGAAAATCTAGATGTGCATAAATATCGGCAAATTATAATTATATGTAATCGTAGGAATCGTTTGATTTTTCTTTGTGTGTCTTGTTTTTTATAAGATTGTTATTGTGAGCCTTATGGTGTAGAAACAAAGAACAATATCGTATCATAATCATCATCATCATCATTGCAGGCCTTATTAACTTCTGCCATGCTTCCTAGCGGGGTAATTGCGTAAAACACTATAGTGTAGTATTGGCTTTCATTTTGACAGCCCAACAACATTCATTGCGATATTTACGTTGTTTAGCAGACAAATTTTTCGAACATAATGAAGCAATGGATTCGCAATATCCTTCAAAATGAGTTAAATTGAAATTGATAGTGTGTTACGTAATTTGGGTGCCTGCATCATCATCATTTCAGCCGAACGACGTCCACTGCTGGAGATAAGCCTCCCCCAATTTTGGGGGGGGTTTGCGATAATCGCCACGCTTGGCAGGCGGGTTGGCGATCGCAGTATGGTATGATGGTGTAATGCACAGAGAACGCTGCTGCCCATTCTCCGGTCTCCCTTAGTCGCCTTTTACGACACCCACGGGAAGTATGGTATGTCAGCGCTTGACGTAAATTGGCGTATTTTTAATAGCCAATTTTTTAATCTCGCCTAAAGTTTTCTATGGAGTATCTTAATTTGACAGGACTAAACTAATATTTATCTTCTGTCCTTTTCTTAATGGAATAGAAAGAAAAAGATGCACTGAACTTAAATTTAGTTTAGTTTGTGAACAACAGAATCGGCGCCAATGTAGCTTTTAGCGCAATTAACCTGTTTCACAATTGATAAATTACTTTAAAAATAATAAATTTATTACCTTATTATTTCGTCTACCTTTATATTTAAATTAAGACTATTTAATTTTAATAGCTTTGTATTATTATTTTGCGTAGAATAGTCAATAGGCACTATAAATTTATTCTGTGCTATAACTAAAAATTACAAATCGTCAGACACGCCTTTAAAGACACAGACAAACAAGAATGCACGCAATCTTAACAACCTTGACTCGTTGAAAATATAACGTAAACCTTTATATAACCTAAACTAAGAACTAAAAAATCTTCGCAATAATTATTGTAAAATATGAGATAAAACGGCTAAAAGAGGTGTGCAGCCTTGTAAATGTGGCGCAGTACTAAAGTACGGATTCACATCGTGGTCGGTTCGACGATCGACGCGTGTGTCCGAGGCCGCTTGCCCAACCGTCTCTATTGCTCAAGGCATCTACACCGTGGGCAATTTTAATTATGTAATTGTTCCGTTCATAAAACGTAGTATTAAGTCACAAAAAAATAAAGGTGAGAAACAAAAAGTGATGACGGATTGTCGACACTAGCTGGACATTATCTGACTTTGAAAATGTTTCTTCCAAAACAGAGGAAAAACTTAAAATGAGTACCTATTGATCTGAAGGGCATTTCTCGTCCTTAAAAACGTTCAAATTCAAGTCGCAATCTCATATCCGAGACAGTAAATGTCAAAGTTGTAGGGAAATTAGACGTTTTGTAACAGATTGAGACTGATATTAGAATGCGAACGTTAAAAATGCGAGAATTTCCCCCTCTGGAAGGTCACAAAATGCAACAGACAAGTTTCCATACGATATTTGCCCTTGCTGAGCCAATGATGTTCAAAAGTCCAAAATAACATTGAGTTCATTCGTACCTTCAGTGTATGGTAGATTTTTGAATTTGATTTAGAAAGAAAAAAATGATTTAGAAACTGGTCACCGTTTGCGATATGCAATATGCGATGCCTCTTCAACCTATCGAGGTTGAAGAGCACTAATAACACTAGAATGAAACGAGGTGTCTAAAAGCATCTGTTGCCCAATGCATCCATCCATTCGCTTTAATTATTTTTCTTGGTCAATATAAAATAGGTATATAGAGAAAGTTGAAGATTTGATGTCTTTAATACCTGCATTGCAGGTCATGGTAAAGACAAATGTCAAATTCAGCACGCCCTAATAAGAGAATAGTATCTCTACGTCACGATATGCATGGTAATGTATTTGTCGATAGCAATTCTAATGTACCTAATACATTTGTCGAGATTCCCATTAAGTTCTAAATATCGAGCCCTTTATCTTGACCTCCTGCCCATTTTTACGTTATGATTTTTATCGTAAATGCTATAGTTTTAAATATCCTTTAGAATTAAAATAGTAATTTCGTCAAAATGTCCCTTACGATAAGTCGGCGGGCGGTTAGGACTCAGGGCGCCATATGCTCACAGCATAGCTGTGATCATCCCTCCCCTGTACCTATTAAGTGGTCGATAGCGACTGGTTAACGCTCCTACATATTAGCTGTCACGGCCACGTGTAAAACACATGTAGATAAGTTGTACTGGTCACTCAACACATCCGATTTTATGATGTATTTTATTGTCACAGTACCGTGAGCATCGTGACTTTCACTATCGTCAATTTCATTGAGGCATGGTTTCTATCTATGTGATTGAAGATTAGTATTGACAACTATGGTATCTAATAGCTATGGGTCAATACGTGTTGGCTTTAGAAATCTTCCAACCGTGGCATCAAAAGTTGTTGCGAAAATGATTATCATTGTGTTAGTAGAAAAATCTTAATTGTTTCGACCGAAGCAAAAAAAAACATTAATTATTTTATACTTTTTATGCTTAAAGTCAAAGAACTTGACCGTATAGAGGTCACTGTGTATACAATCAGAACTAAGTGCTTTTAGTAACAATACAAGGAAAGAAACAATTGATGACATGACATTGACATTATGATATAAAGACGTTACTGCCACTTTGTAGCCATTAGACCTGAACAATGTCGACTAGGATCCAATGACAATGTTGGACATACTGAACGTTCTATTAATTGATGGATTCGACAATTTTGAACTTAGATCCGGTGATGTGGGTGCCACATTTATGAAAGTTGATATAGCCAGAAAGGGAGTGAATACTGAGATGATGGCTGATATAGAGGTCAAAATAAACATAAACTCACGCCTTTTTCCCATGAGGATAGGGAGAAGCTACAGAACGCTGAGGTGTTAGGAAAAAAACTAGTGTGTCTAATCTACAGGGTGGCCAGGACAACGACGCCCAGCCCGTCTAGAATCATGCATGCATCCATGGTTACAGTTTGCACGTCGATGCTGCTTCCACCCTGTATACTGTGCGGATCCCAAAAAAAGCTAAGATACAGGCAGGGGGATAACGACGATGGACTGTCACTAATAACTTCGTCCATCATAAACCACTGAGTCTATGAGTTGTTAATAGCAATTCTGGTACTAACATTATTTTTATTGCGCAAAGGTACAATAGGGACCCGTGTCTAAATAATAACAGCCGCACAGGTCGATCGATCAGGTTAAGCTATGCTTCCCGCGGTTGGTCTGTGGATGGGTGATCAACTTTACATAACGAGACTCCTCCGTGCCGGAAAGCAAGTTAAGCCCTTGGTCCCGGCTGTCATTCGTGGATCTTTGACAGTCGTTACGGGTAGTCAAAAACCCGAAAATCTGGCAACCAGTCTTACAAAGTGGTATCGTATTACCCAGTAACTGGGTTGTGGAGGTCAAATAGGCAGTCGCTCAATGTAAAATACTGGTATTCAGCTGCATCCGGTTAGACTGGAAGCCGACCCCAACATAGTTGGGAAAAGGCTAGGCAGATGATGCAAAGGTACGATAGTGCTTGCATTAGCATGACCTACTTACTGCCGCCACTTACGACGCATTATCAAATCTTTACTCGTGTGAATGTTCACGTCCAACCAGACGAGCGAATAGACGTTTGTTTATGTTTTTATTTTATCGTCCAACGTGTTTCAAAGTTCATTCGACTTATCGACCGGAATTAGGTACGGGGAGGCGTGATCTGTGCGTGCAATGCCGTGTAATAACGCAAAATAATCACATGGACTGTACAACTGGTTTTTTTGTTGTCTGTGCGCGTTAGGTCAAGCTGATCCGCTGGTCTGCTTTTTTCCATTGTTTTAAGTGAAGTTTTAATCATGCACGTGTAAACAGGCTGATTTGACGTTTTGTACTAACTTTGTGCGTATCTCAGAGTTAACTTGCCTTTTAATTATTTTTCTGTCAAGGAGACGTAATCTTCGTAATTTGTTTTGTTTTATCTCAATTAAATTATTAGCGTAACATTGTAAATAATACCTAGTGTTGTATACAACATTATTTTTAGTATATGCGAAACCCGAAATTTTTGTCTAGTAGATATTTTTATGTAGGTAAAGAATCTATGTACAACATTTCAAAACTGTATCATGAAAAATCACAAAGTTATAAGCTTGTTAAGTTACCTGTTTGTCCGTACAAAAACATGCTCACTCGCGCCGCTCGCTCCGCGCTGCCCGTCTTGCGCTCATTAAGTACCTGGGTACCTAACCGTTCGGCGCGGAGATTGGTGTCGCTCGGTGTCCAACTTTTAACCTTTTTTAAATATTTTTGGGACAAAATATAACATGGGGTAAAAATTATTGGAATCGATTCAGTTACTTATTCTGAACAAACTATATTCAGGTTTCGCATATACTAAAAAATAACGTTGTATAACATTCTAAATTATATGTCATAGCTCACTAGTTAAGACATATCATTTAGAATTTTATGTGGCGGGGCACTACCCGCCACTGCTCCACACGGTTTTTATGACTTGACAAAACATCGAGATTTCTGTAGATATTATGTAGGTTATTTTTATTTCAATGTTTTATACACATAAACATTCTCAGAATAAATTAAAAAATGATGGCGAAACCGCAACAAAATCAGTTACGTAGTTTGGAAAAACAACGCGGCATGTTTTAGAACCAAACATTCGAAGACATGTTACATCTACCAACCCGCGCTGGGCCCGCGTGGTGTGGATTATGGGAACATTATAGGCTGATTAGGTTGTTTTGGCCATTCCACGTGCTCATGTCGTAATACTTATTTATCTTATCATCAAAATCATGATTGGTACACTTACTAGTACTCATAATCACGATCTGTAATGCTACACTGAGCTCGTCAACGCACTTACTTCCTATATTACATTTGTTTATTACGGAAGCCAGTTGCATAATAGTACCAGTTATTTTTACGTTATCTTTGTTTTAGTTTTTGTTGTAAAACTCAATGTTATCGTTGGTGACAATGACGCCGCATGATAAAACTGTGAATCATTGAAAACAGGTTACTAATAAAAACAAAGAAAAACGGCAAACGAAACGTTAAAAGGTAGTAAAAAAGAGGAACTAATGGTCATTGGATCTATAGGATATTTGAATGGAGACAGACAAACCGGTAATGCTTACGAATCTGGCATAAATAGACAGTTTCGACTGAACAGTAACATAATATGATGCCTTTAATCCCCGAAGGGTTAGGCAGAGAAGTATCTATTATAGTACTCCCACATTTCACCAGTTATATATTTTGGTCCCATATAATAGGGCGAACATAAATGACGAACAAGGAGCGACGATCGGTGGCTGGTAGCGGCAGGATAAGAGTTGCCGAGAATCGAGCTGAATGGCTTGCAATTGGAAAGCCTGTGTCCAGCAATTGACTGTTGTAGCCTGATGATGAATAATCATAGTACTCGCTAATTCTGTGTTACTAGCTAGATGATGTTGGAAAAGTATACCCAAAAGAGGACACAGGCTTATTGAACGGGTTTGTTATATTACAACGGATGACTCCTCCATGGATGGACAGAGTAATGAACTTTGAAAATGCGTCGTCGGTGTTTGTGTATGCCCATGCATCGTATGCATTGTCACGTTCTGTCTCTTGGGCGTCGAGCTATGCTTCTGAGAGAGAAACTTTATCAATAATAATAATAAAATTATCATTATCATCCATATCCTATAACAGTGTGTTCTTGTTTTTTTAATTTAAATCTCTTTGGGAAAACCTATAATAAATTATGCGTAAACTGTAAAATCTAAGTCAAGAAGATTTTAATCAGAGTATCACAACAAGTATCAAAACAGTGACTAACCATTCGTGATTTACAAGAGATTGATTATTCATTATCAGTAGCTCTTACTCTAAGAGGCACTCCAAAACGTTTTGGAAAGAAGAATACATCAATCCTTGTTAGCCCAGGTACACACGGGCGAGTTTTTCCCGCGGCGATTTTTTTTTCGCCCACTTGATTTTCAACGGTCTTCTTAGAGCAGAAAGTTGAAAATAAAACAGTGTGTTTTTTGACACGCTGGGGTGCGCTCTATTGGATTCTCAATGCTTGGTTGAAGACCGAGAGTAGAAAATCCAGCGCGCGATAAAATCTCGCCGCGCTCTTTCGATCCACTTGCTGCAGCTAATTCAATTGAATCGCGTATGTGGGTGACACATTAATTGTCACTGGATCCCCCGTGACTATCGCATTAGGTTTCGGATACAGACAGATCAAGGTCATGAGGGAATTCTTTCCTTTGTCATGTAAAACTGACGCTATTTTCCATTAGGATTAAAATTCAATACTTTTTGGAAGAATTTTGTCCCGTAAGTGAGTTTGAATTTAGTTGAACAGGAAATAATTTAAAATGCTTATAAAATGATTATTAACATAACTTCCTACAAAAAAGCGAAAGGGGAAATACTACAGATTACCTACTTATGCAAAAAAAAACTTATAATATCTTCTAGCTGCTATTGCAAGAATGTCGGAACCACAGATATTATATCTATATCTGTGGTCGGAACATAACGCCACAGATAAAAAAAGTAAAACAACGGTAATATTTGAATAAAACAAAATGGCCGCTTTGCAATGGTGCTAGCAGATTCATTACACGGAAAAAAAAGACCGTTAAGGTTTGCGGGCGTTTTAACAATCGCGAATTGAATCGAGGTCGAATTTTTTCTTAGAACATCTGACGACAATAAAACGTAATGTAGATCATTATTCTATGATACAGTTTTGCGTGCTTACTGCATGATCTATGTGTACCTCGTTTGATATAACCGCAGAGACACCTACTGCGACATTATTTTTGTGATAAGTATATTTTGTTCTTGTTGTTTCGCATTTTAATATTAAGTAGGTACAAAAGATCCTCATAATAGTTTTGCATAGTCTGAATTTAATTTTCAGTCTACCAATCATGTCGGTCAAAGAATCATGAAATTCATACATTCTCAGGGTTAAAGGCCGACTGCAGACGACAGCAGAAGGCGACATGTCGCCGTGACACTACTGGTTTGCCTGGTTTCTATGTATTTCCATGAAATACCTTCGCCTGCTGCTGTTGTCTGCTGCTGTTGTCCTCACAAACTTTCGCGTTTATAATATTTGTGGGATTAATGGGATAGAATATCTAAAACTAAAAAATTGTTGACATACGCACTTATTCATTTTGAATGAGGAAAACTACTACTTGTGATGTGACGTATTTAAATAGTTATATCTTGTAGATATAGCTATGTGTTCTACGAACACATAGTGTGTCGGCTACGAACTTGTACCTTTAAGCTACGGTTCCCAAGAGCAGTAGCATAAAATAGTGATAGTGCTCATGAAAATGTTGGCAGCGGGGTTTGACTTTACGATGTCAAAAATCGCTCTCTAGGAAAAGACTTAAATTCATAAATAACGTTTCAGTGATTTCATTGGCCGGTAAATTCCGGCACGCGTTGTAGCGGCTACCGGTCTTCTAGGAAACCTTAGCTGTAATTCTAAGATGTAGGTATATTATTATATAAAAAGTTTATTTTTTCTACACAAGTTAAGTACACGATCACGTTGCACACTTTGACAGTAGTGCACGATCCCTGAGCCTGAGATAGATATATATAAAAACCTTTATTTCAGGTTAATTCTAAGATGTGGTGAAACCCCATTGACATCTACGGCAGAACAAGTCTAACTTCTACACAATACAGTTGACATCATCTAAAACGAATCACAATTTACAAACTTAGAACTGCGCAGTATCATCAAACTTCTTGACATTTCCAGGAATATCAATATCCTCCATAACACTTTAACTGGACTTGGGCCGTTGAAATCTAAAAATGGAACTTCAAATAAGACGTCATACGGACCCTGTGCATATCTGAAAAGTTTTTGATCATATACGTTAATATCTTTTTTAAGTACGTTCAAGGGTTCAAGGTTGTCCTAACAACAGTATAATTTTAACATTTAGTTAAAAATATTGTTAATAATAGGAAGTTGTATAGAAGACGCAGTTTATAATGTAAATGGTGGGTCAATTTGTCATTTGGTACAAGAGGAGTTAAGTACCTAGTCTATTGATGTAGCTCCAAGTTCTTTGTTGAACCTAATATGTTAACACTGAAGTTGTTGAAGAGTGGCTGTAGGATCTACAACGGATACACGGTGGACTCGTCTCGTGATCCGGAGGCTCAAAGTGTTGCTTTTCCCCTTCTTAAAAAGGAGACTAGTTAACACGTTCCGGGACACAACACGAGACACAATAGAAGTTTTATTGTTATCACGTCGAGGGGCGTTTAGTATCCCGGAACGTGTTAAAACCAAGTAATTTCTAATATGACTCCTCAGTGTTAACCTAAACTCCCATGGCTTGCGCTGAACGAAAACGTGAGTAAACCTAGACTTGAATGGTTTGAAGTGAGCAGGGTCCTTTGTAAGGAAAGAAGCATTCAGGAAGTTAAGAACACATAGCTATATCTACAAGAAATAACTGTTTAAATACGTGACATCACAAGTAGTAGTTTTCCTCATTCAAAATGAATAAGTGCGTATGTCAACAATTTTTTAGTTTTAGATATTCTATCCCATTAATCCCACAAATATTATAAACGCGAAAGTTTGTGAGGATGGATGGATGAAGGACGTTTGTTACTCTTTCACGCAAAAGCTACTGAACAGATTTTGATGAGACTTTACAGTAATATATCTTTACATCAGAATAACACATTGAATACTTTTCATCCCGATATTCCCACGGGATCGCTACTTATGCGGGAGAAACCGCGGGGCGCTGCTAGTACTGCATAATTATGGTCATGATGCCTATAATTTTTTTTTTTTTTTTTAATTATGCACTACTTACTTACTACCTGCAGGTTGTAACTGACCACTCTTCCTGACAAAAATGTTGATCTGAGAACTATACGTACGAAGGTCACTTTTAGATACACCTACACTAAGATGAACGTGTGAAATGGATACGTTGAAAATTCATAACAACACCTACAGTCCAATATCCGAAATATTTAAGATTTTAATATACATAGCATAAAAGCCAGCACAGTAGCTATAAAACTGTTTTGTGTGCAATAAAATGATGTGTTACCAGCTGTTTGTTTTATTGTTAGCGTAAGAGACTTGCCTGATATAACTGAAGACAGAAAAGACTTTGCTACTAAACCCCTAAAAAATTTAGGAGAAAGGCTTGCCACTACATGATATCATAAGAGCATATTAAGCATGATCAGCCTAGAATGTTCCCACTGCTGGGACAGAGGCCTCCTCTGTGTAAGAGGGCCATAATCCTCCACGCGGGTCCAGTGCGGGTTGGTCGATGTCACATGTCTTCGAATTTATTGGATCTAGGACATGCAGATTTTCTTACGATGTTTTCCTTCACCGTTTTGAGAACAGCCATGTTGATGAAATAAAATACCGAAGTAAAGTGTCTGCCTACAACTCGTAAGTCGGGGTCGATAACACTCGGCCACCACTGCTCTCCTGATAACTTGATACCGCTGGTCTTTAATAGGAGCTTAAAAGTCAGCCACTACGTCATTTAGTAAATAAACATATCCTTTATCTTTAATGCCATTAATCCCAAGGATCCAATCTATAAAATCTACAATACAACTGTTTATTTACCACCCGTAAAAGCGTCCATTATCTACCACAGCTTTATTGTCATTGATAACAGCACTAACTTTATACTTATTGTTTGATACTCATATATCGATTTTATTATCTGTATCGTGTCTAGTGAGTCACACTCACAGAATATCACATGAATCAGTATCAGTTTTAGGCATTATTCCAATAACAAGCTTAACTATGTATTATATGATCAGTTGTTTTGATCGCGATTTTTTTGTTAACCTTGGGATTTTATAAAGAACCTAAATGAAATGTTAATTATGTTATAATTTCATCATTAACAACATAAACGACGTCATTGGAATCGTTTTGTTATGATGGGGATTTACCTCCGCAATTAACTTTGGCTTTTACTATTAGGCATTTTGTTTATCAACATATATAGAAATGGACAATGTGGTTATTAAAACAAAAAGAATAACGTTCATTATTTAACAGTTTCATTATTTTCGAACTGCACTGAATAAGTTCATGACTCGACAATTGAAATTCAATTTTATAATTTGCGAAATTATAATAAAAAAAAAATTCGTTCTCAAACGAGAAAGGATTCGACATTCACGGCATAGTACGGTAAACGATAAACAAATTTCCTTGAAAAGAACCGGAGTTACCGACATAGCCTGCGCAGTATGCAAACTAAAGTGGAAGTGGGCTGGTCATGTTTGTCGAAAAACCGATGGCTGGTGGAGCAGACGAGTCCTAGAGTGGAAACCGCGTATCGGTTAGCGTAGTGTGGGATGCCCCCCAGCTAGATGGACGGACGACCTAAAGAAGTTGGCTGGGACAGACTAGATGCGGAAGGCGGAGGACAGGGTGTTGTGGCGCAGTATGGGAGAGGTCTATGTCCAGCAGTGGACTGCGATAGGCTGAGTTGAATGGTCAACTAGGTAACTGGAATGTCGTCTAACACTCTCTGACGTGGAGTTGCGGACACCAGTCCGTATTACCAATTACCTAACACTCTCTGACCTAACGATCACCAATGAACTCCTTTACGATTTATTCTCCGTTCGTCCTGAAGTTAGGTCCCACATTCCAAAAAATCCTGGCTCGTCCAAAACAACATGATTCCTTTGTCCCACAATATTATTTTTAATTATTTTATTTCCGCTTCGTCCTGTTTTATATTCCTTCTACGACCCCATTATATGTATTTTTTTTGTATATGCCAAACTTACTTTTTTGTACAATCGGCAAAAAAAGGATTATGTATTATTTAAAGCCCTCTTACATTTCGGTACTGAGGTGTTTTTATTTTTTATAATTGGCATCTCGCAGTTCAACCTATGAGGTTGACCAAAGGTCTAGAACAAAATGAATTTAAAATCAAAGGTCAATAACTCGCTAAAAACAGCAATAAATCCGTGTGAGTAATCTAATGAAGCTTAAGTGTTCGTCGACACATATTTTGTTCTGTGGATATTGAAGACTATGATGACGTTTCTATCCATGTGATGGCCACGTGGCATTGTAATGCAGCGAGCATGATAGTTGTCACAGATAATGTGTAGGTGGGTGTGTACTACATATCGGAATTATCGGCGTTATGTGATGACACATCTTTGTTTTGATGGTGTAGTATTGATAAGGACTTCAGGAGGAATCAAAACGTACATACCTGTTATCAGATGATAACAGGTATGGATAAAGGCAGTTGCCTAGCCTTTCCCCAACTATGTTGGGGTCGGCTTCCAGTCTAACCCGACGCATATGAATACCAGTATTATTTTACACGGAGCAACTGCCTCTCTCTACAACCCAGTTCAGTAACTCGTTTATTACACGATACCCCTTGACAAGACTGGTTGTCAGACTTTCGGGCTCCAGACTACTCGTAACGACTGTCAAAGATCTAAGAATAACAGCCGGGACCCTCGGTATGTAATGGGTGGTCACCCATCCACGGACCGACCTCGACAAGTGTTGCTTAACCTTGACAATCGATCCGTGACTAGGTACCGCTTTTGAGCATTTCGCTCCAGAAAACTGGCCATCGATGGTGCCCGAAATGCACATACCAGTGCCACAAGCAACTTGATGAGCAGCATCTCGGCCATTGACTTCTGGGTCTGTCGAGAATCCATAGAAATCTTTCTTACTGCTTGTAACAGCCAGCTGACGACACCAACACACCACACACGTGTATTTTTATCTTACTGGATGGTCTGATTAAATAAAAAATAGATTGTATTTGTCGCCAAACTTCGCGTGCAATGGCGACTTCTTATTACTGTTATAGGTCAAATTATCATCTTTATTATCGCTGCTATAAAAATCATGCGGTAATCATACGATGCTGAATGATTTTGTCTCGATTTAAAAATTAGACCATCTTGCGTCATTTACTTAAATATTATTTTCACCTTTGACTATATTTTTATTATTTTTTTCTTTAATTGGACGTGGAAACCACGTGAAGAATATAATTTATTTGACCCGTTGACATAATTATAAATAAATAAAAGCTAATTAATAATTCACAGCTAATGAACGGAATGTTTGGTCGTAACTCACGAGTATTTCATGCTTATCGTTAACCTTATCGATATTATTATTTTGCTCGAGCTCAAACAATAGAAAGTTGATTGCGCTTGCGCATTGTCAGAGAGTCGTTATAATGTTTGATGATAAATTAATTATATTGTCTTTGGTGAGACAATTCATAGCTGCAATAGATACTTTTGAACCCTGAAACTGAACGCGATCTAAACCACAATAACAATATCAATAATATTGATATATATGGTGGGTAGGATACAGGGTGTTTGGAAGCTGGATACAAAGCTTTAAGGGTGGTGTTTGCAGTAAATAAACTTAGTAATAGAGTTCCGTTTTTACCCTTTGGGTACGGAACCCTAAAAAGATACCTACTTCGTCTATGACATGTATGGCTCAAAATGCTGTAAAGGGTGTTAACTACCACTCCCAAGCTTTGCACTCTGCTTCCAAACATCCTGTATATTGACCTTTGTGATTTAGATTTTGGGTCTCTGAAAGACCCATATGGTACCTTTTGGAAATGGCTACCCAGTGCCAGGGAAAGGCGTAGGGTTTTAATGGATTCTTATCTTATATTGATAGGTACCGGTTAAATTAAAACCACCACAGTGGCCGTCCTTAGCATATTTGGGACCTTTAGCGGAACGCATTGATCCGTCTCCTGGGCTATACTCAAATTGCTCGCCACGGAAGACAACAATTTCATCACCCCTGTGCGGCCTATACGTCGTAACACCCCGAGGCAAACCCTATTGAATCTGACTTAAAACCTGTCCACCACAGCCTGCACACACCAAGTCACATGAGGTATAAATATTGTCAATGCGATAAACGAAAGCGATTCGCCACGGTCAGTGAAACTATTGTATTTAATTGTACCAAAGATGGACGCTGACAAAACCACTTGACCGTGGATCCGCGACTGACTCAGAAGCCCTAGCACGAACGTGCGACATGAACGTTACGTAAAATCGAACAATTTTTTAATCTAAAATACAGCTAAGTATCCTATAGCAGGGGTGGCCAACTTGGTGAGACCCAAGATCTACTTACTGTTCACTGGCGACACCCTGTGCGATCTACCAATTACATACTTCTTGAAATCTTAAATGAAACAGCATAGTTCAGTACACAATTATGTAGTATTTTTTATTTTATTAAGAGGGAAAATATAAAACTGAAAATTATTCTTAGTAACCTACTTATTTATATTGATGTGAGCATTGCGTTTGAGCATCTTTCGCTAGATTAGCAAAATCAGGTTTATAGTTGTCAATATTTTTTGCCTTGCCACGATCAACTGGACTAATAGTCGCGATCGACCAGTCGATCGCGATCGACCGGTTGGCCACCCCTGTCCTGTAGTATTTTGGTTTAAATTTTTGCGGGAACCGCAATTAGTGTCACCCATAGATATGAACCAACCGACATAGGTTGCTATGCAAACTGAAGTGGCAGTGAGCTGGCCATGTTTGTCGAAGGACCGATAGCCGGTGGAGCAGACGAGTTATACACCCTGATCGCGTAACAGACTATCAGTCGGATCTGAATCATTTTGAAGCAAATTGCTAATCCATTGATTCATAAGTTCGAAAAATTTGTCTGCTCAACACTTAAATAGTGCAATGAATGTTGTTGAACTTTCAAAATTAAACCGATTCCGATTGATAGGTACGCAATTGCCCCGCTTTGGAGTGAGACTCCCCGCTGTGGAGACCGTGTTACGGCAGGTGTGAGACGCTCCCCCAAGCTACTCGTAGATGGACCGAAGGTGGCCGGGACTGACTGGATGCGGAAGGCGGAGGATAGAGTGTTGTAACGCAGCCCGGGTGAGGCCTATGTCCAGCAGTGGACTGTGATAATAGATATGAACTAAGTAAATATACCTTTTTTTTTGTTGTTAGGGGGAAATCTTCAAAAGGCGCCTGACCTCGGGGGTAAAAATCTCACACTCCCCTACCAGGGAGGTCGGGGAGTGTGGGATTTTTACCTCACTAAAACCACCCCGGTGATCACCATCAGCGCATACTGTGCAAAACGAGATTTTTTTTATTTTCTATTCTTTCGTATTTACATTACGTCAGTTACGTTTACACCGTGCGCGTGAGTTCGTGCTCGCCCCACTGATAGCAATTGTCAATAGGCAAATTAAATGTGATGTGGTGTAGGCAAGTTTTATGGCTATCTAGCTTCCTTTAATGGTGATAATATAGATACGAGTTCCGTGTTCCGGAGTAGGATTCAACTCCTCGAGTAATTAATTTTATGTGTTCAATACCTACACATAAAATTTAAATGAGCTGTAGGTAGGTACATAAACAACAACTTATACCTAATGAATAAACACCAAAAAATAAATAATATCGTAACTTAATTAAAACGATTAACAAACTAAAATATGGGTATTTTGATTTGAATATTTATTAGGCTACAGTTTTTAAAAGGATTGAGCTTCTATTGTTTTACAATTTAGTGTGTGACGATGAAAATGTGGCGTGATGCTATTGTTTCCTGTAATAGGCAGGCGGTGTAAATGTTTTAAATATTTTAATTCGAGACAATCTTTTAATGTTGGTAGGGTAAGTAGTTCATGCGGAAAGAATAATGCCATCAAAACATAACTTATAAAAAAAGCCAAATCTCGCAACTCAGTTGTTCTACCGTAAAAAGTTGTGAGATCCATATAATACAAGTCGGTTAATTTATTCAGTCCCTACTTAAGGTACCTTCTGTCTTAAGTTATTACGTAATTAGTTAACCTAACAACATCTTATAGTGACCATATCAATATTAAAAATCTTTTATATTTTAAATCGATTTACTTGGCCATCGCATGAAAACACAATGTATTTCACAAGTAATACATATTATATTAAATTAGATTGTTTAATGCGATTGCCAAGTCAATCTTGGCGGGGGCACTGCCGTGCCCCCAGATATCAAATGAGTACCTAATATTTAAGAAAAATGAACAATTATAAGTAAACTAGCTATGCTCCGCGGTTCCACCAGACTTAATTTGAGGAAAAAGCCTACTAAAATATATTCCATTACTTCAAGAGTATTACTTAAGAATATCATGTTCATAAAAACACCTTCGCAAATAATGCATTATTTTAGAACAAATTTGATTAATTTGAAATTATCATAAAAAAGGTTATAGTGAGTCAACCTTAAAAGATAGATATATATTATGCATAATAAAGAGTATTCTATTCTATGCTGTCGCGGATATTTTGTTTTGAACTTTTAAAAGTGAACAATTCCGTCACACATATTTTTTGCGTAACTTTAACCGTTTACGCAGCGTACGTTACGCAACGAGCTTCCGTTGCGTAACGTACGGTGCCTATTTTGGCACGCTGTTATACGCCTATTTTGGCACGCTATTTTGGTACGCTGCCTATTTTTAAATGTCTATTTTGCTTAGTCTAAAAAGGAATATTTTCCCATTAATTATGCAACATTTTTCATTGATGCTCCGCTCCTGTTAGTCGCAGCGTGATAATATACACAGGCCTTCCTTGATAAATGGACTATCCAACACTAAAATAATTTTTCAATTCGTACCAGTAGGTAGTTCCTGAGATTGACGCGTTCATCCAAACAAACAAACTCTTCAGACAAACAAACTCTCATAATATTAGTTATAATTATGCAAATCAAGCATAAAACATTCACACCTGAAAATAAAAAAAATGAAATCCGCGTCGTCGTCAGAAATAGCACCTAAGTATTTTAAATAAATTATGCAAATATATACAACATTATTTATTTTCCTTTTTCATTCAATTGAGTTACTTCCAATTAATGTTCCTTGTTAATTACAATAACAAAAACATTTGTATTGTGAACCTTCAACGCGTAAAACTCGTCTGAAAGTTCAAGTTTGGTGGCGCGTGCGCCCGCCGCCATTCGGTCAGCGATGCGTTACACAATATTGCGCCCGCGTCCGGTACGTTAACAATCGAATTATTTTCAGCAACAGGAAAAGAAACCAATTGTAATTGGATCATGGCCTCATTTTTATTATGATGCTTCTTTCTTTACAAAATCTGGGCCAGAAGGCGATTACGCCAAATGGGCTTTTGACCACAAAGTCTTTAATCAGTTTTGTTTGGAACAAAGGCTCCCGCAGAAAGACGCGACGCGATTCTGGTAGAACAATTGCCATGAAGTTGTCATAGAAATTGTACTACTAGAGTTGCGTCACGCCTGTCTACAGGAGCCTTAAACTGTTCCTTATCTTAATTTTGTAATTAATACTTTATCAGCTTTTTGTAGCGTGACTGTACAATGTTTATGAACGTAATCCCGAAATAGTTTTATGATATCATAAAGTTGTTTTATTTCGTATAACTTAATCGATAACGATGTCTGCGAGCAATTCGCTTTATTTGAAGTCGATAAAAATTCCCAATAGGTAATCATTATTAAGAATAATTTTCCTTCTATTAAATATATTTAATACAAAATACAATAAAATGCTACTTCAACAAAGCTTGTTAACAAAGCAAAATCGCATCTGAGAACTTTGACTGATGAATATCAAAACGAACAGGCTATTTTATACCCTTTTTCTGGCAAAATAAAGTCTGGAATAAAGTGAAAGTGGATATCTATAGGACCTGATAAGTAAAAGCAAGTGATTCTTTCGAGATAACCGGTCGAGCCGTAAGCAATGTCAATGACTTCAACCCTGAAACACAATCCACCAGCCTAATAAACATTCATGATGGATATTTATAATTCCTTCTGATGGATAATCCATCAGAAGGAATTATTTATCGGTGACTAGCGGCCTGCCCCAGATTTGTACAGGTGCAATTATTTTTCGAATTTCCTAAATTTTCTTTCATATAAACCTTGTCCTGGCAATACCGAACACAACAAAAAAAAGAATAATATCCAATTTGGTGCAGTCATTCGGAAGTTATGCGCGTACAGATATTTCGGCAACTTTGTTAGGGTTCCGTACCCAAAGGGTAAAAACGGGACCCTATTACTAAGACTTCGCTCTGACCGTCCGTCTGTCTGTCACCAGGCTGTATCTCAAGAACCGCGATAGCTAGACAGTTGAAATTTTCACAAATTATGTATTTCTGTTGCCGCTATAACAACAAATACTAAAAACAAAAAAAAAAGAATATTTAAGGGGGGCTCCCATACAACAAACGTATTTTTTTCGGCGTTTTTGCCTTGTGGTACGGAGCCCTTCGTGTGCGAATCGGACTCGCACTTGGCCAGTTTTTTATACTATGTAAGGAAGGATATAGAATGTCGTGAGAGGCTTGTCGCTCGCTCCTATTCCATGGGACTAAGCATATCTAACTGGTGAAATTTCGTCTAGTAAGTACTAAAAGTAAATTTCTGTCAAGCCTTTATAAGACTAAATAAAGCGCGGTCACTGTCGGACTGCATAGAAAGAAAGAGAAGCGCGATGACACGACGCTGCATGCCGCAACACTTTATTGCAAAATATGAAGCAATTATTTAACTACAAAATTAAAACACTAGTGTTTTAGTATAACTGAAAAAAAATCGTATGTATATTTGTTATTGTAAAAAGAAAGTTTTTAGAGGTATCTTCATGGCTTTTTTCTATCGTATCAAATTAGTTGTATACATATTACGTTTTCAACACACTCTCTACCTAGCATATATCCTGAAGAATATCATATATTTTTCTGATTTTGTTAATGTAGTCGATCATATATCACTTTTATTGTTTCTAAGACTTGCGTTTTTTGCGTTTAGGTCCTGTCCTTAAGGGATTACACGCGTGATCATGCTTAGATATCGATACCATCACGTTTGCGGAGTTTCGCTAACCAATTTAATTTGACCCTGTATCATGTAGCAATATCACACGTCCCCTCATGAATGGAGATAAGTACGTTACGTTATTAAGTAAACACCCACCTATTATCATATCATATCTGCGAGTACTTTATAGTAACATATTTCATACTAGCTGTTACCCGCGACTTCATCCGCGTGGAATTTAACAAAAAAGTTATTGTTCAGTTCGCAGAGTTTACGATAACTTATTAATTCTGTATTGCGCGTAATTCCCTATGCTAATTTTAATGAAATTCTTCTATTTTATGAATCGATATTTTGTTTTTGTACATTTTCTCCATTTAGTTCTCTTTTTTCGTTTTTGCATTCTTATTATTTTTCGTATTAGCTTTATTGACAAATTTCTTAATATTTGTTGTACGATTTTCTTGGGCTAAATAAAACAACAACACTACTGGCATTCCTAGCACTTGAACATGCCACGTATAGTTGCCCATGGGTAGAGCAACCCTTTATTAAATCTTTGCCAGCTTTGCTTAACGTTTGCCCTTTCGACTTTTTGATTGTCATAGCAAAACTGACATTGATAGGGAATTGCAATCTTTTGAATTCAAATGGAAAATTCGACGGTATTATAGGAATCCGTGCTATAAATACTATCTCACCTTTACCGGATATTTTACGACCTTCTATAACGTTTCTTTGCAACGACGCTACTCGCAACCTAGTAGGTACCATTGCAAAGTTTCGGTGGGTTTCAATTACGGAGTAATATGATGGGCACGCCAATCTTAAGTTCTAGTTTGTGAGGGGATACCAGGCACATTAATTATACTGTTTAAAAATTCTGTTGGGTAATTAACCACTTCATCCGGATTGCAAACTGTATTGATGGAAAGGTTTGTTTGTGATTCACTGGATAGCTTATCTAAAATGCGCTGACTAAGCGGAGTAACCTTGATATTGAGATTGTGAATATATATCATCATAAATACTATGTATTAAAACAGTGTCCGCCACAACCTGACAAAGACCGGTAGGTAGTTCTATATCATGAGTACTATTCACTTCTGGACTCTTTCCCTCATCAACATCAAGAAGAATTTTGCTAAATTCTGAATTGGCTGAATGTGCTCTCATTACAAACAGACACTGCAATTTTATGTATTTGTCTATAGAAGATGTATAGATTTCATTTCATTTCATTGGTTTTAAATTTTTTTCGTGGGACCCATTTTTTTTTTTCTAAAATAATAGTGGCCTAAGTAGTAACTTAGGCCACTATTATTTTAGAAAAAATAGAAGATGTAATAAGGAGTACCTTATTACATCAGCTATCTGCCAGTGAAAGTCCTGTCAAAATCGGTCCAGGCGTTTCAGAGATTAGCCGGAACAAACAGACAGACAGACAGGCAAAAATTGTAAAAAATGTTATTTTGGTAAATGTACCGTGTATCCATATGCATTTAGTAAAAAACGGTTATTTTAATATTACAAACAGACACTCCGATATTATTTATTTGTATGTATAGATATTTCTATAGATAAAACTCAAATGAGATAACACAGACACACACTATCTCCCAGTTCAGTCGGAAGTTGTAATCGCAACCAGTATATTATTACATCACTACATATAATGCGTTATGAAACGGTTTTAAAACTATGCGATAGTTTCAGTTGTTGCGAGGCGAATTATTTTAGAATAGGTAATCAGTTGCGAGATCAAGGGCGAATGATTTTAGAATAGGTAAGGCAGGTACGGTTTGCGACAAAAGCCAATAGGTAGTGCTCATACACACGAGCGACACGCATCGACGACAGAGGCAACTGCAGCCGTCTACACGCGTCGACGATTGAGGCAACTGCAGCCGTCTACACGCGTCGACGACAGAGGCAACTGCAGCCGTCTACACGCGTCGACAATAGAGGCAACTGCAGCCGTCTACATGCGCCAACAACAGAGGCAACTGCAGCCGTCTACACGCGTCGACGATTGAGGCAACTGCAGCCGTCTACACGCGTCGACGACAGAGGCAACTGAATCCGTCTGAACAAGTCGACGATAGAGGCAACTGCAGCCGTCTACACGCGTCGACGACAGAGGCAACTGCAGCCGTCTACACGCGTCGACGACAGAGGCAACTGCTGCCGTCTACACGCGTCGACGACAGAGGCAACTGCTGCCGTCTACACGCGTCGACGACAGAGGCAACTGCAGCCGTCTACACGCGTCGACGACAGAGGCAACTGCTGCCGTCTACACGCGTCGACGACAGAGGCAACTGCTGCCGTCTACACGCGTCGACGACAGAGGCAACTGCTGCCGTCTACACGCGTCGACGACAGAGGCAACTGCAGCCGTCTACACGCGTCGACGACAGAGGCAACTGCAGCCGTCTACACGCGTCGACGACAGAGGCAACTGCAGCCGTCTACACGCGTTGACGGTTGCAGTTGCCTCTGCCACTAACATAAAACCATGCCATGGTTCTCCGAAGAGGTAGGCAGAGGTGTACTCATGGTTCACCAACCATGTTCGCCGATTAACATTGCTACTTAAACGTATTTTCTTTCTCTCTTTTCTTTCTTACTTTTACACAATTCATTATCTAGATTAAATTATTCTATAGGAAACATTGTATTTTAGCATTTCATAGCTAAGAGTTATTATTCTTTTAATTTGACTTCTGTTCCGGTTTTAATTGAATATTTAACTCAATAATTAAGATTATTAACCCATTGAGACCCTGAACAAGGCACAATTGAAGTTTTGTTGTTATTACGACTTTTAGTTTATTAGTTTAGTGTCCCGCAAAGTGTTCAAAAAACTGAAGTGATAAACGACCGTCGTCGTTAACAAATTGCCCTCGAATGTGTACAGGGGCGTGGATAAATAATTTAATCACGTGAATATTATAGATTGCTCTGCAAAGATAAGCTCTATGACTTACAGCCTGACCGGAACCCTAATTGGGTAACACACTATCAATCATAATCTGAATAATTTTGAAGGATAAAGGCGTGACGCGACTTACGCGACTCTTGTAGAACCATTTCCATGAAGTTTTCATATAATTTTTTCTACTAGAGTCGCGTCGCGCTGTCGCGTCGCAACTGTTTGCGGGACCTATAATGCTAATCCAGTGCTAGATATGTTCGAAAAATTTGTTTGCTGGACAACGTGTATATCGCGATGAATGTTGTTGAACTGTCAAAATGAAAGCAATTGATACTGTTTTACTCAATTACCCTGCTGATCTGACTGCTAGTGTCCCAGAAACTGAACTGAAATTCCTCAACTCAAAACTCAAATTCCGTTACACAGCCCTTCTATGATATGACTAGCTTCTGTCCGCGACTTCGCCTGCGTGAAATTTCTGGTTCCCCCGACCCACCCCGTCGCATCGCATCGCCAGCCCGCGCTATTACCTACTTCGTTTTCACTTAGCGTTCTTTCTGATTTTTTTCTTTTTGGTCGGCTCTTAAGGTATAGACGCACATCAAGCTCAGACGCGCATCATCCCAAAACCGAAAAATTTTCCCAATCTACTTTGAACCTTATGCTTTAGCGATAAAGTTGAAAATCTATTAGAGAAATTTGACAGATTGTAGTAACTTGATTGGCTGGCGAAAGAAAAAATTCAGAAAGAACGCTAAGTGAAAACGAAGTAATAGCGTGAAATACTTTTCAAGAGACATCAATTCCCACTTATTTTTGCGTTTTCTCGAAAACTACTTTTTGCACTTAGCTGCCTTTTAGTTAGTGGATGGCAGTAAATGCAAACAGATGTTTTCACATCCCACTGGTAGTTCTAGAGATTAGCGCGTTCAAACAAACAAACTCTTCAACTTTATTATAGTTACCGGCACGGATCTTGAGCGCTCGGCGGTAGAGTGGGGATCGCTTTGCGCATCGTATACTTATGGCAAAATAAAACATAATATTATAATTATGAATTTACGAGATATATAAATTCATAACCTGGGGGCACGGGAGTGCCCCCGCCAAGACCAGCCAAGCGAAGCGCAAGGGCACTACC
Source organism: Mesoligia furuncula (assembly GCA_916614155.1). NCBI lineage: Eukaryota > Metazoa > Arthropoda > Insecta > Lepidoptera > Noctuidae > Mesoligia > Mesoligia furuncula. Next base: position 9,898,074 of record OU744794.1, read on the forward strand.
TACCTTTTCTCGAAGCACTTCGTCGTATTTTTGAACCCTCTTAACTTGGGTTTGGATTATACCAGATAAACAAAAATTTCGGAATATGATGCCAGTGGTTGACTTATTAAACCTATAAAGTTTCAATTGCATGGCTCTTATACTATAGATTTTATTGATATCTAAAATACCCCGATTTCGTCACTGACTCACTGACTGATGATCATCAAAATTCTTAAGGTACTTCCTGAAGTCCTAGAAAGCTGAAATTTGGTATGTAAGCTAGTAATAGTACACAAACAACAAAAAAATATTAAAACTTGAAACTTTTACCCCCCCAAAAAAAAAAAAAATCCGTAAATTTTGATGCTAGAGGTCTGAAAATTTATATAGGGGGTCCTTGTTATAAATAAACCACAAAAAAAGAAAGAAAAAATGAACAACAGCAAAAATACTCGTATAAATATCATAAGCAACTTACAAAAAGAAATGAAATCCCACAAAAACATTTCATGTTAAATGTTGCCAAGACGAGACCATGTAGCTCGCACTGTCAAAAAGTAATCAGATCTCATGTAGAGCCAAGCTTCTAACTCTACACGCCCTAACTCTACAAGGCCTGACTTCGCAAACTCTACACCTTAGTCAAAATAATATGGCTTGGCCATTTCGCTACATTCACATGAGCGTAAGGTGAAAAACTCTCATACTGTTAATGGTTCTTGTAGTAACGAAACGGCCAAACCAGATATTTTGACTAAGGTGTAGAGTTTGCGAAGTCAGGCCTTGTAGAGTTAGGGCGTGTAGAGTTAGAAGCTTGGCTCTACATGAGATCTGATTACTTTTTGACAGTGCGAGCTACATGGTCTCGTCTTGGCAACATTTAACATGAAATGTTTTTGTGGGATAATAATATTATTTAATATTTTGTTTTATTTTGCCATAAGTATACGATGCGCAAAGCGATCCCCACTCCACCGCCGAGCGCTCAAGATCCGTGCCGGTAACTATATTAGTAGATACCTATAGATAACTCATTTTCACACTTCTCGGTCACCGGCGGTGAGTGAAGTACTACCGTGAGAAAGCTTGCCATGGAAACCAGAAAATGGTCGTTTATGAACTGAAACAGCGATACTGGATCATACGACTACGACCAGTCTGTGAAGTTTATCAGTTCAAAATGCATGTTATAAATGCGGAATAGGTTTATATTTTTCATTTTACGAGGAGGGGCCCGTGGCTAAATAACAACAGCCGCACAGGTCGATCAATTTTATTTTATTTATTCACTAGTAGGTAAACATACATTTTATACATTTAAGTTGGTGCCAACATAAACTCATTAGAGTTTTACCGGGCACCAAAATCATCGACTACATAATTTAGAGAGTTATAACCACTTACGTAGGTACTTAGATAAAAAGTAACAACAAAAAAATAAAATTACATCGGGTATAAGCGAACTATCTGCTAAAAACTAATTAGTGCACATCAGTGACCAATCCGGCCGTCCATCCTTAGAACAAAAAGTGGTGGAAAGTATTATGAATTGATACAGGCTGTTCCTAAGATTACCTATATGTTTTTAGTAATAGTTAATATTAAATTTTATTTGTTATGATATTATTGTTCGGTATTATTTTTGCTTTAAAATTATTTAGCTATAATGAATTAGATAATATATTTTTATTAATGTATATATATTAGGTATGTATATTTTGTAAAAAATGTTGTTTTAATTTGTATTTTAGGTTTTCCTGAGTAATTTTGTCCCTCAATGATATAGGTAGTTGATTAATAAGGTAAGGTATTATATACTTTAATGTTCTCTTGCCGTGTAGATTCGTGTACTTTGGAAGTAACAGCTGAGCATTGATGACGCTACGAGTCCTAATTTCATTACTATTAACGTTTTTTGTTTTCTTTAGATTTTCATTAAAAAATTCTTCTTTTAGCAGTGCAAATTTAGTTTTTTCATGTATTGGTATTATCTTGCAGAATTCAAATAATTTGTGGTAGTCATTTTGGTATTTTTTCTTAATGTTATGCGGGACAATTGCTTTTAATATACGTAGTTGTATTGCGTAAATTTGATCAAGGTTTGTCTTATATGTCCTACCATAACTCGAAAGACCATATGATATCGTTGATTCGACCAGGGCTTTGTAAAGCATTAACAGAGTTTGGTATGGAATTTTGCTTTTTATAATAGAGAATTTAGCTAGCATGCATCTCAATTTATGGCACACCCCGTTAATGTGCTCCTTCCAATTAAGTCTACTATCAATGGTAAGTCCTAGGTATGTTTGGCTATCTACGAGATCTATGGAGTCACAGCTGCAAGGGTTGGCTACTTTATTGGTGCAATTGTCATGCAAACACTCATGACAGTGGGCTGTTAGTTTAGGCAAGAAAAAGCTTCTATTTTGACTGGAACTGATGTACATCAATTTGGTCTTACTAGCGTTTAATACTAGACCAGCGTCATGAGACCATTTAGTCAACAAGTCAAAGTCCTCTTGTAGTTGCCTTTGGGCATCACTAACACTCCGTCCAGCAGCAACAAGGCAGGTGTCGTCGGTGAACTGATAGATCTCGCACTTTTTTATGACATTAACAAGGCTATTTACATAAGTGAGGTAGTGCAGCGGTCCAAGGACCGAGCCTTGTGCCGTTCCTTCCGTTACGATGACTGGATCACTAGTCGCGTCACTGACTCTGACCATGTATTTTCTGTCATCAAGATAGTTTCCGCACCAATCATGTAGTTTGCCTCTAATTCCGCTGTCCTGAAGACACTCCAGTAACCGCTCGTGTCTGAGCGTATCAAAAGCTTTGCTGTAGTCTATAAATACTACCAAAACGTGCTGTTTTTCATCTAAATGTTTATGAATACTATCTGTGAACGTTGATAAAAGTTGAGTGGTATTCTTTTTTGGTTGAAAGCCATATTGTTTGTCAGTTAGTATTTTATTTTTTTCATAAAATTCGTGTATCTGTTTGCAAATGTATTTTTCTATTATTTTATCAATAGTAGGCAATATAGTAATAGGTCTGTAGTTATTGTAATCCAGCCTGCTTCCTTTTTTGTGAATCGGTCTGACAATCCCTGTTTTAAGTGTCGATGGATACTTGCCTGTTTGTATGCTGAGATTAATTAGGTTAGAAATCACTGCGGTGATTGTCGTACACAACAATTTTATATCTATGGTTCTTATTCCATCTATTCCTGGTGCTTTATTATTATTCAAAGACATAATTATTTTTTTTACTGAGTTAGGCTCTGCAGGCTTTAAACGCATAGAAACGTTAGCTGGAGTTGTGTAGTTTGTTTTATTTAACAATGATTTCGAGCACTTAGGAATAATTAGTTTCACGCTTTTATCGAAAGTGTGTGCAAAGTTATTAGCAATATCTGTAGAAGTTAAGTTACTTTTATTAAATGAATTCTGAATAGCATCATCAATAGAATGTTTTATTCTTCCTGTAATTCGATTAAGAATTTGCCACATTTGTCTAATATTGCTCTTATTTGATAAAATTTCTGACTTTATGTTGTTGTTTTTAGTTTTATGTATTAAGGTGTTTGCATAGTTTCTTGATTTATTATATTTTTGTTTTAAGACTACGTTATTAGAGTCTTTTATCCACTTCATAAATAATTTATCCCGATGTTCACAGGCTTTGATTATTTTTTTATTCATCCATTCATTTTTACTTCGCGATGAGCTACATTTAACTTTAATTTTATATTCTGATTTTTTATAACATTCTTTGAACTGGGTATGTATGAAGTTATATAGGGTTATAGGACATTTTATATCCTGTGATTTTTCCCACTGAACTTCATCGAAACATTTAATAAGTTGTTGATTATTTAAGATTTTAAGATCGATCAGGTTAAGCTACGCTTGCCGCGGTTGGTCTGTGGATAGGTGACCATCATTACATACCGAGACCCCTCCGTGCCTCGGAAAGCACGTTAAGCCGTTGGTCCCGGCTGTCATTCGTGGATCTTTGACAGTCGTTACGGGTAAGCCCGGGTAAGCCCGAAAGTCTGACAACCAGTCTTACCAAGGGGTATCATATTACCCAGTAGCTGGGTTGTGGAGGTCAGATAGGCAGTCGCTCCATGTAAAATACTGGTATTCAGCTGCATCCGGTTAGACTGGAAGCCGACCCCAACATAGTTGGGAAAAGGCTAGGCAGATGATGGCAGATGATGATTTTTCATTTTACGAGGGCTCGGCCCAGAACCAGAATAGGTGACTTACCTAAAGCGCGGCTCGCTCATCACCATCGCCCCTTCACCTTAACCGGAGTTGACCTATTTGGACCCCTTGAAGTAACCGTTGGCCGACGTCGAGAGAAGAGGTATGGTGTTATCTTCGTATCGTAAGTAGAAAATAACGCTTACCTTCTTCTATTACCATTTGTACCTACTTCATCTATTGATAAAGGTAGGTACTTCACTTCGAATAGCATTAAATTAACTATTTGTGAGTCATTTTTTATTTTTTCTATTATCTTAGTTTATATTATTATTACGACTATTCATACTTTTATTCAAATAGCCCAGTTTTCTTGTCTCAAAACTAAATAACATGTAGGTGACCGTCGCGTTCGGCGGCCTGTTGCGCTTTGAGTGCATCGTGCACGAAGCAATATTTATCTCATCTAGATTGATCGCAAAGGATAGGTCTTGATGATACTTTGTTGTTTTCGTTATTTTTTTTTGTTTTTGTAATGATATGTTCTTGATTACTAGTTTATTTATTTATTTATAAGTATAAAAAGTATGTATTAGGTATGTTGAAACTGTGTGTACTCCCCGTCACTTTTCCCTAAAGATTCATTAGAAAACCAGCGTCAGACAGCATCTGTCGGCATTAATGCTGAAATGAACCTTTTCGGCGCAGCCGTGAGGCACATACTATTGTTGTTTTTTATTTTTTGGTAATTTTGTATTTTGTGTTTCACGAACTGTGTCCAAATAAACTTTCTTCTTTTCTTTCTTTTTTCTTCTCCTTTTCACCTGCCTCACTTTAAGATTTTTTATTAGTTGCGTCGGGCGCGGCGCCAATTTCTGCTATTTCAGTAGTCTTAATGATAAATTCGCCCCTGATTCCTCTCGCATCAGCTGAAGTTTACCTACCTACACTTATTATGCATAATGCAACATACGTAAACATTTACTTACACGAACGTTTATCTCAGAACGTATATCTACTATTAAACACGCAATGTCCAGAACGCTTCTCACTAATCATGTGCAAATCGATTCAAATACCTTTGCAGTGATTAATTTCCTATACTATATCAATAAGGCTCATAGTTACGTGACACGTGTAGATAGCTAATCGTTTTATTACAAGATGGCGTAAGAGATAACATGATAGTTACGTCATTTTACATTAAAAGCTGTAGGTACAGGCAACCTGGTTACATTTGCACTACGATTATCGCCCTTAGTGCTACGACATAAAGGCACTCAATATTAATTTTTGTTATCACTGATATGCAGTCAACTGTACCTGTTTGAGTTCCTGTTCTTATCTTTAAAACTGAATTGATATTAAACGGAATTAGAATTACTTTCCTTTTATCTTTTAAGGAAAAAACACAGTTCAATACCTTTTGTGACTCATTGGCAAAGTGTACGTTTATTGTTTAGTTGTAGGTACATAGAGATATGATTAAGAATTGAAAACTAACCTGCGCCAGTACTTATTATTTAAGGGGGATGCGCTAAAGTAGTCCGCGAAATACAAATTTCGCGGGCTCCGAGGGTTCCGTACAAATTTGTGGGTACGTAAATAGTTTATCACGGTTTTTTGTAATATATCTACAAAACGGTTTTCGGATTTATTTCTTTACTTGTGCTACATGATATTGCTTCTTGACAAATTTCATGGTTCTAGGTCAACGGGAAGTACCCTAGGTTTGATTCTGGAACATAAAAGCCCGTATCTTTTGATTGCGTTGACTTAGAGATTTGTTTTTTTTTCACTGCTTCAAGGGATTGCAGCCTATTTCAGCAGCAGCAGTATTTCATATTAATTTCAACTTGATAACTACATGCGTTCCTTAGAAAAAGGGTCTTGACCGATGGACAACAAAGCGATCTTATAAGGGTTCCGTTTTTCCTTTTGAGGTACGAAACCCTAAAAAGTATAAGAACATTTCATTAAAAAAAACTTTCGTGAGTTCTTTCAACAGAAATTCACGCATTGTGGAATGGACTTATTACTTCTTCGTCGTGTTGATGGTACCACGGTGTAATTTTCTTGGTCCAAAACTCCGCCCTTTCCACAGCATCTTCGGTGGCAGCGCAGAGATCGCTGTAGTTACACTTTTTGGACTACAGAGATCAAAGTAAATTGGCCGAATCTAGCAGTAAAATACAGATACCTAACTAAAATAATTAGTTATCTCAAATGACATTTGGCTTTATTGGTGACTTATTTTATTAAAAAAAAAGTGGCGCTCCAGGAGTGTCGACAGAAGTGAAAATAAAATACAAACAGAATACTTTGCCATCACTCACTGACATATCGGATTTAAAACCGAGTACTTACTTACATCCCGAGGACAGCCGAACACGTCCGAATGTAGCGCGGTGTCGGTAACGCTAAGGTAGCCCACGAAACTCAAATTTTCTTACGTTTTTTGCAATTTGCTGGTCAGTATTAAGTTGTACGTTGATTAAAATATGATTCGCGGTCGTAACAAATATGTATTTACAGAATTATAATCATTACAATCAGTAATACAACTTGTTAAGTTAGTATAATCCCCAAAAGTCAATTTCATTCGAGAGTTGTGTTGATGACTTTAATGATATAATTCTGTAAATACTTAGTTGTTACGGCCGCGAATCATAATATTTTAATTAACGTACAACTTATTACTGACCAGCAAATTGCAAAACGCGTAAAAAAAATGAATTTCGCGGGCTACCCTGGCGCTTTCGCGTTAATGGTATTTTCCCATCTCAAAAAAATGCCCAACACGCCTAACCAAGTTTTCACTTCAAAAACGGAGGGTGGGGCGCCTGTGTGTCGCAGTGACATCAAAGACAAATTATATAACAAACATAAACAAACATTAAACGTTAAACATTGTTATAATATGACTTAATTTTAAATATTGAACCATTACTTTAATATTAAAAGTCTCGTAGTTATTAACGGTTGAAATCTTACATAATTATTTTTGTCGGTCAGAATTATTGAACTTACCACCAGTAGGTACACCGAGCGAAAAGGTGTTTACACGTCAATAAAAATATGACAAGGACTATAAAGCGAGTAAAAATGTCAAGACTGTCATATTAATAGTCTACGCGTCTAAGTAACTATTAATTTAGCTACGAGTCTACGATGCTACGAGATGCGTAGCGGTACGTAGCAACCCCTAAAACATCACTTGAGTAGAGCTTATATAGGTAGGGATGTGTACGATACACACTTTGTAGATATATCACACTAATATTATAAAGGCGAAAGTTTGTGAGTGCGTATGTGTGTGTGTTTATATGTTTGTTACTTCTTCACGCTCAAACTGCTGGACCAATTTTGATAAAATTTTGTATGGAGGCAGCTGTCACCCTGGATTAACATATAGGCTACTTTTTATCTCGATACTCCCACGGGATCGACATTTACGCGGGTGAAACCGCGGGGGCCGGGGCGCAGCTAGTATGATAATAATTCCTGTAAAATTGTTCAAAAACATTTTTTATTATTATTATTTATTTATTCATTCAAGTTACAAAGACTCATAGACAATATACAAAATTCAATACAATACATCACACATACATCATAAAATAAAATAAAACACATTAACAATACAAAACAAAAACCACCGTACCGTAAGTGACTGCAGCGTCGCATGTATGGACAGTCGAGCCTGTCCGCTATCATCATCAGGACGCTGTTGGGGCTGCCGCGCACTCTGCGCACCAGAGACGCACACCGCTTACGCATCTTTGCATAGAAGCAGTCGACGCTAGCTCCGGCAAATATGCCCGAGGCACTACAGTGTCGCGGCATAAAATCATCAGCGCTCTAAAGGCGTTGTTATATTGGACGCGGAGGGCTTCGTATGCTTTTTACAAGTCAAAAACCGATAATGTTTAAAACCTATCTGAGGTCAGCGTTTCCTATCCGTCTACTCAACCGAAACAAACTCAGGGGTCACAGACGCTTTTAATAAAGACCTGCACTTTAATTGCGTAACATACTATCAATCACAGTCTGAATCATTGTAAGAAGATATTGATATTGCTAATCCATTGTTTGATATGATATGACGCACTAATTACGGTAGAAAGACCATACTATTTGAAGGAGCACGGCTGTTCAACGAATTGCCAGACGATATAAAAGAGTGCGATAACGTGAATACATTTAAAAATAAGCTTAAGAAACATGTATGTACATTATAACTTCTAATACTCTGGAGGAAACTGTATTGTAATGTATTATCATACCACTTTGTAACTCATTATAAGCGGACTGTAAGTTCTTATGAGAAATAAATTTCTTTAAACCGATATGATCGAAAAATGTGTCTGCTCAACAACATGAATAACGCAATGAATTTTGTTGAACTGCCGAAGTGGTAGCCATTCATACTGTTAATGTGTTACGCAATTATCAGTCAGTTAAATACAAAGGTCGGATTGCCAAAAACGTGTATAAATGCATACCTACTTAGATATTATGTATTTTCATCGTTTTCAGCAATGCGACTTGAATCACGATGCCTACAACATAAATATTAATAATGTTTCACGAATGTTCAAAAAAATTGTTCATAATGATTCATTCATCATTCAAGGTCATGATGAAGATAGCAACTGATACCGGGCTTTATCGTACGTTTACTCCCTTAAGTAGTGGGGGGCACGCTAAGCTTAAGTTGTTTACTTACTGAACTAAGCATGGGGAAATTATATGTATACAAACTTTATTTTCTGTGTTATCACGCCATTTTCTTATATTGGTATGGGTAAGGCCAGTTTAAGTGCTCGACCGACCGTCGGTCGATGCGTTGATGTTCCTGACTGACGATACGCATAACCGATCGTCAGTTTGTAATGTTCAGTGCTCTCCTGACCAACCAAACTGGCCGGACTGGTACAGTCACAAACACCAAATCCCATCGAGCACGCAGGAGACATTAAAAAAAAAATCTTTATTTAATTTTGTAAATCATGAAACTTTTATTTCCTTTTGACTGTACTTACCTGTCAAAAAGAGTAAACTTACATAATGTGGATAAGACAGAGATTAAAACAGAAGACGAACAAGCAGGGGATCGAGGAGTGGGGGGGGGGGGGGTGGAGGAGGGGTTCAGGGGATCATACCGGAAAAAATCCACGAAATGGACGCGTTTACAAATTGTTTTTTGTTTGTCGGTCCATCGACCGGTGTAGCACTGAACGCGTAATTTATGTTTCCATAGCGCGTCAGTCGACCGACCGGCATGCATGCGGACGCGCTTGACCGACGGTCCTCGTACGCAGTGCGTAGCAACTCGCACGCAGGTCGGTCGAGCACTGTCACGACTTGTTAATTTTCATACAAATGACAAGCGCGACCGACGTCGTACGCACCGACGCGCGACGGTCGGTCAAGCACTAAAACCGGCCTAAAGGATGGTATAGTACTGGTATTCAGCTGCATCCGGGTAGACTTGAAGCAATACTCAAAAATAGTTGGAAAAAAGGCTAGGCAGATGACGAATAGGTAGATAATTATAGTCTTCTACATTAACACGCCGTGTGTGGGATATCTCATCGGCAAAATGACGAAGTTCCATACAGATCGTTCCCAATTTAACCCCTTCAGGGGAAGAATTGGGATTGGGACAAGAGGCATTGCCCAGCAGTGGGTGAAGTCGGGCTGGGGATGATGACAATGAGGGGAAGAATTTTCAAAATCCTTCCTTTCTTTTTTTATAGGTGCCTATACGATACTTGAGCAAAATTTCATGCTTTTAGGCCCAGCGGTTTAGGCATTGCGTTGTCTCTCAGTGAGTGATTTTAAGATTTTTATCTACAACCATGTTATAAATCTTCTATAAAAGTTTCTGAAACAGTTAGCTTATTGCCAACATTAAAACAATCAGTGTCATAGTAACCATAATATCATCAAAACGAGTGTTATAATGTTCATTATGCAACTTCCTTACTCATCAAACAGCCACATTCTCACTACTCAATTCGTGGTATCTTTATGAATTTCAAAAAAAGAACATTGTCATGCACGCGCGTTTCACTACCACAGCGCCGTAAATAACTTATAGGTTATTCGATTTCACACCGTATCCCGCCATTTTTGTTCAATATTAGTATTGCAATCATTTATTACTTTGTTGTGTAAAAAAATGAGTGATACAAGCTTTGATACTGATCAGCAATTAAACTTTCCATGAATTTACATAGAGTTCTTAGAACACAGTACAACGCTCTATGATTTCAGAACCTTTTATACAGGATTCATATCAGGGATGTAGATAAAGTATTGTATGTATCTGTACATAATTACGTATTAAAACACTCATCTGATACTATTATTACACTCGGCTACACCTCGTGTGAAAACCTACATCAGTGTTTTAATACCCCTTATTATTATACAACAGTTGCATAAATAACTATTATTTAGTACATACTTAGAACGTAGATTTTAAATGTTAAACTTTACAATTCTACAGGATGGTTTGCTGATCTGCTTATTTGTGCGCAGATTGTTAATTATTGTATAAGTAATTAGAATTCATTATTTTTGTTGTTAAAATTTTTTGTCCCACTTAATTATCCCAAAATTTGAGCATGTGTAGACCCCACCCACGCTTAAATTTACCTACTTATTCAGAATTTTAAGAGAGTAATTAAAGTACTTGTTGCAAATATAATTTTGCGTCGGTATAAGTAATATCTTTAGATCTGGTAGCTCATTATTTTTGCACGATTGTGTAAATGCTGTGAATTTAATTGTGCTTGTGCTAGGAGTGGATTTAAGTCGATACAATGCCACCACACCATTTCATTCATTATAATGCTACTGTTGGAGATCGAACTCACGACCACTCGGTCGACAGATTAGCTTATTATATTAGATAGCAGCGCCCCGCGGTTTCACCTGCATAAGTGTCGATACCGTGGGAATATCGAGATAAAAATTATCCTATGTCCCGGGTTGCAATCTATCTCTCTGCCAAATTTTATCAAAATCCATTCTGTGGTTAAGGCGTGAAAAGGTAACATACAGACAGACAGAGTTACTTTCGAATTTATAATATTAGTAAGGATTAGATTATTTTAAGAATTACCTAAATGGCATCACCAAACAACTTAATGGCTGACATTAAGTTTTTTGATGATGCCATTTAGGTAATTCTTATTATTTTTGGATTATTAAATAAATGCTGTGAAAATCATTATGATTATTTGAGGAATTGATTCAGTTGAATAGGAAAACCACCACTCTTGATTCTATGGGTTAGTTCTTTAATGCAACGGTTGGTGATAGAATCCACGACCTCTCTCTCACTGGACACCACCTTAGGGGCTTTCTTCGAAGATTTATAATGATGCCATTCAGCTGATTTCGTCGCCAGCATTCTGTCTATGGTTGTTCAGTACGGTCGTGGTGATTGGTAGCTGCATCTAAGAGAGTTGAGTTGAAGTTTTATCACGCTAACTAGGCACGTAATATTTAGCACTTAGAGCATTGATTTGCGTTCGACTTGTGTTACCAAAATACAGCCTACATACAAAAATAGCACAAGGGCTCTCACCAACTACGGATATCATTCATTAAATACTGGCAGGTCGACAATCACTTAGGTACTCACATATAGGTAGATACGAGACATACAGCAGTACATAGTAATTAAAACGCAAAGGTATCATTAGTACACGCTTCCACGTGCAAATGTTAAGACCGTGAACTCTACAACCAGACGTTATGGCAAAGGTGCTTATATGCATCTTATTTAAAATTTAAATACTCGATCGCTTATGCATAGACAAACATGGATGGCTGAATGATTGCGCTTGATAGTAATCATAAGGTTGCATAACCTTTGCTGAAATTTGCCACGGGCCCCAAACGGTATAGTTACGCCACTGAGTATGCATACGTATACTCAGTGGCGTACCTAACTATACCATCCCACAAAAACATTTCATGTTAAATGTTGCCAAGACGAGACCATGTAGCTCGCACTGTCAAAAAGTAATCAGATCTCATGTAGAGCCAAGCTTCTAACTCTACACGCCCTAACTCTACAAGGCCTGACTTCGCAAACTCTACACCTTAGTCAAAATATCTGGTTTGGCCGTTTCGTTACTACAAGAACCATTAACAGTAAGTATGAGAGTTTTTCACCTTACGCTCATGTGAATGTAGCAAAATGGCCAAGCCATATTATTTTGACTAAGGTGTAGAGTTTGCGAAGTCAGGCCTTGTAGAGTTAGGGCGTGTAGAGTTAGAAGCTTGGCTCTACATGAGATCTGATTACTTTTTGACAGTGCGAGCTACATGGTCTCGTCTTGGCAACATTTAACATGAAATGTTTTTGTGGGATTTCATTTCTTTTTGTAAGTTGCTTATGATATTTATACGAGTATTTTTGCTGTTGTTCATTTTTTCTTTCTTTTTTTGGGGTTTATTTATAACAAGGACCCCCTATATAAATTTTCAGACCTCTAGCATCAAAATTTACGGATTTTTTTTTTTGGGGGGGTAAAAGTTTCAAGTTTTAATATTTTTTTGTTGTTTGTGTACTATTACTAGCTTACATACCAAATTTCAGCTTTCTAGGACTTCAGGAAGTACCTTAAGAATTTTGATGATCATCAGTCAGTGAGTCAGTGACGAAATCGGGGTATTTTAGATATCAATAAAATCTAAAGTATAAGAGCTATGCAATTGAAACTTTATAGGTTTAATAAGTCAACCACTGGCATCATATTCCGAAAATTTTGTTTATCTGGTATAATCCAAACCCAAGTTAAGAGGGTTCAAAAATACGACGAAGTGCTTCGAGAAAAGGTAGGTAGTGCCCTTGCGCTTCGCTTGGCTGGTCTTGGCGGGGGCACTCCCGTGCCCCCAGATTTAAACCCGGGTTTAAGCCCGGGAGGTTTGCCCATCTATAGACGAGACCCTGATCGTAAGATGACACGTGACCCTGATCGAAAATTCGTAAGAATCCAAAATATCAAAAATTGAAAACAAGTACACAGGATCAAATTACAGACAGACAGACAGACAGACAGTGACGGTGACGGTGACGGTGACGGTGACGGTTATGGTGACAGTGACAGTGACTGACAGTTTCAGTTACAGCTACAGGTACAGTTACAGTTACCGTTACACTTACAGTTACAGTAAACAACGTTAATATTCAAGTTTTCACTTCTGCCGGCACTCCCGGAGTGCAACCCGTCGTTTTTTTTTTTATTTGCACTTCTCCCGCGACTTCTTACGCGTACATTTCATATTTTCCCCTATAAATTAACACCTAACTGCTTCTGTACTTATATTCCTCCTGTCCTCCTGTGCTCATGGCCCTCTCGGGTCGGGGGCCCCCCTGGCTGGGGGCCCGTGGCATTTTGCCCCAATGCTACCCTATAGTTACGCGACTGTGCATACTACTTATACAGGGTAACAGGTACATCGATTAGCAGCCGGTTATCCTGGATCCAATACATGATTCTGAACCCCCCTGCGTTGAAAATTTGGGTCGGCTATCATTAAAAAGTATCGAATCAGGAATGAGGAGATCCGCAGGAGAACCAAGGTAACCGACATAGCCCGAAGAATTGCCAAACTTAAGACAGTGGGCAGGGCACATTGCTCCCAGAACAGATGGCCGATGGGGCCGAAAGGTTCTGGAGTGGCGACCGCGTACCGGAAGACGTAGCGTTGGAACGCGTGTGAAGGCCGCAGGAACACGTTGGATGCGAGAAGCACAGAACCGGTCGAAGTCGAGGTGCTTGGGGAGGCCTAAGTCCAGCAGTGGACGTCTTTCGGCGGAAATGATGATGATGATGATGATCATTAAAAAATATCTTTTATCTCCTATCCTTTGCTGTTCAGAACATTTTGACCGAGCAGGTATTGTACTATGAAACGGCAATTTTTTTTTTATAACCTTTGAAACATTCGACGTGGGTGGTTCAAAATCGTGCCCCTGCCACGCGGTTAATCAATTACCTAAAGTGAACCAAAATCTATTCCACCTTTTAAAAGACTATTAAAACAACGTTTCATTTTTTGTTTTAGTTTTATCATTTGGCGAAACCGGAGCTTAATATTAATAATCGTTATATTCTTTTTTAGTGAATAATAACAGCCGCACAGGTCGATCGATCAGGTTCAGCTATGCTTGCCGCGGTTGGTCTGTGGATGGGTGACCATCTTTACATACCGTGACCCCTCCGTGTCTCGTAAAGCACGTTTAGCCGTTGGTCCCGGCTGTCATTCGTGGATCTTTGACAGTCGTTACGGGTAGTCAGAAGCCCGAAAGTCTGACAACCAGTCTTACCAAGGGGTATCGTATTACCTAGTAACTGGGTTGTGGAGGTCAAATAGGCAGTCGCTCCATGTAAAATACTGGTATTCAGCTGCATCCGGTTAGACTGGAAGCCGACCCGAACATAGTTGGGAAAAGGCTAGGCAGATGATTCTTTTTCAGTGCAATAAAGTATCATAAACCTTCCATCCTGAGCCGCATGCCCTGCCGGTGCACTTCATGATCTTATGACTGCGTCAATGAATGGAAATCGCGCAGCTGAACTTTTAGCCAAAGATGTTAGAAATTGTTGCCATAGATACGCTAAGAAAAACAACGTAAACCGTTATGATAAGGGGACCAAGTCTGTTGCAGGAAATATTGCCTTCCTTATCAGTCTCTAGGAGAAAAGTAAAAGACTTAACCGACCCCGGTGTCTGACTGAAAGATCAAATCCTGATCAGTAAATCTGTTATTTCGATCCATTTTCTAAGAGTGAACGTCATCATCTGCCTAGCCTTTACTTTAGCTTAGCAACTAATTTGATACGATGAAAAAAAAGCCATGAAGATACCTCTAAAAACTTTATTTTTTACAATAAAAACCATACTAATATACATACAATCATTATGTTTTTTTGTTAGATTATTCTACAAGCAACAATCAACATACTAAAACCCTAGTGTTTTAATTTTTTCATCCAAACAATATTTTTTTTGCAAATAGATAATTGCTTCATATTTTGCAATAAATTACCATTGTGTCATCGCGCTTCTCTTTCTTTTCTATGCAGTCCGACAAAGACCGTGCGTAAGGTCATGTAGTCGCCTTAACTACACACACATGATGGGTTTCGATATCTTAACACGATATAAGTAAACAAAACAGATTTCCTCAACTCAAACTTCAAGTAACAAAACTACCAGCGGTCGTTGACCCCCAAAAAAACATCAAATAATTTAATTATTTTATTTCATCGTGTTATAGATATAGATAACCATCTCGTCTGTAGAGTTTCGCTAGCTAATTTAATTTGACCTTGTATACCTTAGAGTAAGAAAGCTATAGAGCATCGGGTAGCGTGGCCACACACGAGACAAAAAACTAACCTAACTAAAATGAGCTACATAAGTAGCTGCCTTGAAAAAACTGGCACTCACTGAGAGACGGAAATAGTATAGCTTCATCCTTTTCTGTTACTTATAATAACTCAATACTTTATCCCTTTCTTGTGGAAATGAAATGGAGCTACCCGCCGTCTATACTTGTCTTTGTCAAAGTTGTATACCTATTAAAAATGAGAGAAATCGATTCAGTAAACGATTCTGAACAAACCACTTTCATAATGCCAATAATTCAGTTACACGTCGTTGTCTAGAAACAAAACAATACAGTACGCCGCATGTCAGTGAAATAAATAAACCAGTCTAAAACGTTATTTTTACCCGACTGCGTCAAAAGGAGGGTTATGTTTTTCAAGTGTATGTATTTAGTATATGCGAAACCTGAATATACAGTTTGTTCAGAATAAGTAGCTGAATCAATTCCAATCATTTTCACCCCATGTTACATTTTGTCCCAAAAATATTTAAAAAAGGTTAAAAGTTGGACACAAGCGACACTAAGTAGGTTATCCAACCTCCGCGCCGAACGGTTAGGTACCTAGGTACTATTATCAATGAGCGCAAGACGGCGCGGGTGAGCATGTTTTTGTACGGACAAACAGGTAACTTAACAAGCTTATAACTTTGTGATTTTTCATGATACAGTTTTGAAATTTTGTATACATAGGTTCTTTACATAAAAATACTAGACACGTGTTTCGGGTTTCGCATATATTATACTAAAAATAATGTTGTATAGGTGGCCTCGCATTCTATTGAAACTCCGTACTCCGCTGGGCCAGCTCAAGTTCAAAGTGTTATTACGACGACGTGCGGTTGATTTACTGCACGTCCAGTAAGTATTATCAGTAGCAGTTCCTGGCAACTCTGCCGGCAATGGCTCATCATCATCATCATAATCAGCCTATAATGTTCCCATTGCTGGTACACAGGCCTCTCGGTGAGAAGGAGTGGGCCATAATCCACCACGCAGGCCCAGTGCGGGTTGACAGATGTCACATGTCTTCGAATTTTTGCTTCTAGGACATGCCGGTTTCCTCAGGATGTTTTCCTTCACCATTTTTGAGAGCAGTGGTGATGAAATAATTCACACAAAGTAAAGCGCCTGTCTGGGTTCGAACCTAACCTACAACCGGAAATGGCTAAGATGAGGAAAATGTCGCAATTTAGGTTTAGGTTTTTTTAGGTCTCCTGTGATTGTCGCATACGTTTCCTCTGTGAAGTAAAGTCGTTGGGCGTTTATCGCCAACCGCCGTATTCGTATAGTGGTACCACAATTATGTCAGTCCCATATACATTTTTGACTTTGTCATCATCGTTATCGCTTGTGGTTATCGCTGTTAGAATGGCACTTTGTTTAAGCCCTCTGTGCGACCATGCGACTGGCACTGTCTTAGCTTATCACTCGAACAAAGTATGGCCAGTCACTACAACGTGCTACTTCTGTACGTACGGTCGAACAAGCTATTTGGTATACAGGCAAAAATATTCATATTTCCACTACACTGCCAATGGCGCCGATTCTGTCGTTTACAAACTAAACTAAATTTAAGTTCAGGCATCTTTTTCTTTCTGTTTCATTAAGACAACGACCGAACATAAATATTAGTTTAGTCCTGTCAAATTAGTCAGCGCCTGGCGTAAATTGACGTATTTTTAGTAGCCATTTTTTTAATCTCGTCTAAAGTTGTCTATGTAGTATCTGAATTCGACAGGACTAAAGTAATATTTATCTTCTGTCCTTTTCATAATGAAATAGAAAGAATAAGATGCATGAATTTAAATTTAGTTTAGTTTGTGAACAACAGAATCGGCGCCAATATTTCGTTTTATTTTGTGCGTTATAACTTTTTCAGCTTAGGTACGGCATCCTTAATAGAGTGGTGTAAAAGAATTGACTACTCAGCACACCCACATCATTGTTTAAAAGTAGTTGCATGTTAGCTGCCTGTATACCAAATAGCTTGTTCGACCGAACACAGTGGCCCGTCTAGGTACATTTGTACTGAACACAATGCACCTTTAAACAACCTTTTAATTTAAATGTCAACAACTCGCCCACAAATGCATTAATTTTATTGCAAATGCAAATCCTCTTGACAATAAACTAAGCGAATACTATATACATAGCTGCATTATCAAACATAATAATATATGGTTGCGATTAGGGAGATTGTAAAACGATAATCCGTCAAAATACGCACTGGCGTACACATATCGATTTGTCCATTCTAGAGGGAAAACCCCCGAGGCGAACATGAAAGCGTAATGCCCCTTTGTTACCACGCAAAGTAAGCTTCAGCGTATTCCAGTCAGATAGGTACACATCCATACTAATATTATAAATTAGAAAGTAACTCTGTCTGTCTGTATGCTACCTTTTCACGCCTAAAGCACTGAACGGATTTCGATAAAATTTGGCAGAGAGATAGATTGTATCCCGGGGAAGAACATTTTTATCCCGATATCCCCACAGGATCGACACTTATGCGGGTGAAATCGCGGGGCACAGCTAGTATAGTACATATAGTCCTCCAGACCGTACTTCAGTCTAGCCTTTGGCGCGGGACATACATATTATAGTGCACAAGACATTTGCACTCCCTCTTCCCTCACTCTAAATAGTCCCATGGGACGGCACGCAATCCGTCACGACCAGAGAGAGATCAGCCGCAGAATCAACGTACTCTATGTATATATTAGTTTTTATTCTTGTATTTTATAGTCATTTCCTAGCTATTGATCCCGTATGTTGCACCTGCCATGTTTTGTCTCTGCATCACCCTAAGGTGAAAAATGCCTCAGACATTAAGTCCGCCTTTTTTTTTTTTTTTTGGTTGGGAAATCATCAAATGACTCCTCCCGCTCTGGGTGGAGCGGAAGGGAGTGTCAGACTCTTACTGACTAAAACCCACCCGTGTTCCTTCCTTTGCCCTTTATGTTCCGGGCCAGCGCCTTCCTTCATGCCTTCCTTTATGTTCCGCCTTTGTACAGTATTTCTTTTACTTGTGCATAAAGTTTTAATAAATAAATAAATAACAACTCCAAAGACTCTCTGGTCTACTTTCGCCATTTATAAACATTTACTGGATTTAGTTTGCACTCTATCTGCCATAATGGGGCAGTAATCTTAATCAGAATGGCAGCTAAGTAGTTACCATTTTAGATAACCAACGTGCTTCTCGAGGCACTGGGGTGTCACACCGCCAACATCTAAACTCAGGGCTGTTATTAAGAACTTCCTAATGGAAAAACCTAATAACACTTTGTCCGACCTTGGAATAGAACCCAGGATCCCACGCTCGGCAGTCGTGCTTGCGACCACGAAACCAACGGGGAAGGTACAGTACTTAAGCTGGCAAGATCCACTAAAGAAACCAACGGGGAAGGTACAGTACTTAAGCTGGCAAGATCCACTAAAGAAACAAAAAAAAAAGTAAGTTTACTTAGTAGGTACGGTCAGCAACAAAAGTCGATTACTTAACACTTCAGTTTTTCTAATCTCAGTTAGTGAGCAAAACATTTGTTCAAAATTGCTGCAGAAGTACAATGCAATTTTGAACAAATATTTTGCTCAATAACTGAGATTTAAAAAAACTGAAGTTTTTTCTGTTCTTAATTTACGCCAACACTATTATAAAAACAACATCTTTACGCCAACACTATTATAAATTATTAGTCTAGCTAGAAACAAAATGCGAAATTCTATTTTATTAGAGTTCTATGGGGAAAGGTTTCGCTAAGTCATGATGACAAGAAACGTATGTCAACTTCGTGAAAGTGAAGGCTAGGTGCTAGTAACAAAGGAAAGTAAGTAAGATATATCTGTCTACGTAGGGAGGTGGACCTAGTAGATGTAGGTAATATTGTAGATCGAGATATGTATTATATGGACATACCTACCACAGCCAGTGGATAGATAGAAGTGTTTATAGGCCGACCGCTAACTGAGACGTTGCCTGAGGTAGCTGCGCGGTGCGGGAGGGGTGATAGTTGTCACAAGTTGACGAATCACTGAGCTCTCGCATCACCACACCCCACCCCTCCAGCACCGCGCTGCTACCTCAGGCAACGTCTTAGGTCGGTCGGCCTATAGTAGAAGATAGTAGGTCCTCTTCTGTAATTCGTCTGGTATATAATACATAATAAAGTGTATACTATTCTATTCTTATTTATTGTTGGTTTTTGGTGGTAACCTTTATATCCATAACTATACCTATATGAATACAACAAAGTCGCTTTTCGTTGCGTGAGCTTAGATCCTCTAAACTACCCAATGGATGTTGTTATGATGCGGTTCTCACAATAATTTAGTGAATTTATTCCGGAAGGTTTATTTATAATGTATAAATAATTCTTGGTGTTTTGTCAAGTCGGAAAAACGTGTGAAGCAGGGGTGGGTATCTAGTGCTTAACATTTTAATCCTCAGTAACATTTCTCTTTGTGTGTTCGATGAACAATGAAACCACCAAGTCTAGTTGGAACTGCCGGTCGATTCTGTAAAAATCTCACCGTGATAACTTCGGTGAAGTGAGTTTGTTTTTGCTAGGAATTGACTCTATTGACAGCTCACTCCACGCTCACTTCACCTAAGTTTTCACGGTGAGATTTTTACAGGATAGCACCGCTGGTCGTAAAAGCCGCAGATTATCGATATCAGAATCAACAGTAGGTACCTATCACATTGACATCACTGTAACATACGATTATGAATGGCGGTTCTTTCTTGAGGGCTGATTTTTCTAACGCCAGATAATTTTAACGGAGGAATAATTTGGAATTTTTGATAGTTCTTCCATACAAAAACTGTCAGACATCAACTTTATTCCACGAATAAAAATTATCTGTCGATTGAAAACTCAGCTCTAAAGGCTGATTTTTCAATCATCTGATAACTTTATTCGAGGAATAATTTAGAATTTTTGACAGTTCTTCCATACAAAAACTGTCAGACGTCAACTTTATTCCACGAATAAAAATTATCTGTCGATTGAAAACTCAGCTCTAAATAAAATAAATTGTCAGAGCATTTGAGAGATAAAAAGACAAGCAAACGAGCCCCCAGCTAGATATACAAGGTGGCTGGAACAGACTAAGATGCGGAAGGCGGATAACAAAGTATTGTGGCGTAGCTTGGGAAAGGCCACAGACTTATAAGTCTGTGGGAAAGGCAGTCCAGCAGCGGACTGCGAAGTAAGTAGGGCTGCTAAGCATGGTCGAAAGGGTTAAATATCCCCATGATTATAATATCATAGCAATATTTCAAAAAGCTCATATTGTTGAGTACGATACGCATGAATGAACTGACAGTAAGAATACAGATTGAAATAAGGGCAACAATGTTTTAGAACATAATACGACTTAGTTCTAAGGTTCACGACCACACACGACCTCAGAGCCGACCGCGAGGATGTTGTCCTGATTCACTCTATTGCGGGCGTAAATAATAAAATGGCGCCGATTCTGTTTGTTTACAAACTAAACTAAATTTAAGTTCATGCATCTTTTTCTTCCTATTTCATTAAGAAAAGGACAGAAGATAAATATTAGTCTAGTCCTGTCAAATTAAGATACTCCATAGACAACTTTAGACGAGATTAAAAAATTGGTTATTAAAAATACGCCAGTTTACGTCAGGCGCTGACTAATTTGACAGGACTAAACTAATATTTAACTTCTGTCCTTTTCTTAATGAAATAGAAAGAAAAAGATGCCTGACCTTAAATTTAGTTTAGTTTGTGAACAACAGAATCGGCGCCATTGCCTGTCTAAACGTTCTACACTTAGATCAGTATCTATTTTGGACCATAATTGGGTTTAAAGAATGGAAGGCTGAACGATAGATCGATGATAAGAAAATTGAGCACATGGTTAGAGAAGCCAAGTTGTTTAGGGATTATGGTTTAAAGATAGCAGGAGTGTATTATCGTTTACTAATACACACCAACATACAGCAATCACCGAAGTGTCAGGTGTAGGAGGATTTGATTTTGGCAATATGGGTATTTACAAGGACACAAGCCCCCCCTTCTTCAGGTGCCTTAGGGAATCAGTTATAAAAAAAATAATGTATGATAAAACTAACTTATAAAGAGTGGACGCCAATTCCCACTTTCTAACTTTAAAAAATATGGATGAACAAGCATACAAAAATATTGGACGAACTGAGAACCTCCTCCTTTGTTAAAGTCGGTAAAAAATGATGATATTTTGGTCCCCTATTTAACCCCCTAAGGGATGAGTTTCCAAAATTATATGATACGAACAACTTTTACTTTGACACAGAAGTCTCAGTGCCAAATACGTTTCTAACTTGAAAAATTACAAACTATCATCTCTCATTTAACCCTTTAGGGTAATTAACTAAAATACCTCCTCGTTACAAAAGGATCATTTCATGTTTTTAGTCTATCTAGACCCAGCGGTTTAAGAGGTGCGTTATCCGTCACTGAATGAATGAAACCCTACTATGAGGTGTCACAGTGCGCGCAGATCCTTATGGTTCCAATAACCTATTCATAGACAATACTTGAGTGGCGATCGGAAAAATTCGGCCCCTAAAGTTTATGAATTTAAAAGCTTGTCATACGGAACGCATTGAGAAATGCCTTACTTCGCATAGTATTGCTACCTTAAGGCTGATTTTTCCAACGTCAGATAATTTTATCGGAGGAATATTTTTGAATTTTTGATAGTTCTTCCATACAAAATCTGTCAGACGTCAATTTTATTCTACGAATAAAAATTACCTGTCGATTGAAGAATTAGCCCTACAAGTATTGTTTGTGAATACAGGTGTCAATGAATTAAAGATTTTTATTAAGTAGAAGATATTGTAGAAATATTTCAGAGGACAGTGTTCAATGATTATTAAAAGAAGTAGTGTTCACTAGCTAGAGTATAACCATCATTTCTAATTCAAATAATTTGAAAAACAATTGAAATTAAATCAAATGAATCTAATTCTATGAAGGTATACTAAGAAATAGTATGTCCTATCTATTATTTCTATAAATACCTACAGGTTCACATTTTGAATAGGTAGCTCTAACAACTTCCATTGTATGTAAATATTACTACGTTGTTGAAGTTTTCCATATTTTAATATTTTTGCAATGTTTTCAATGTGTTTTGTTATTGTTATTAGTCAGTTTATAGTTTTTGCTTTACTGCATATTTTAGCGTTAAATATTCTATTAAAATATAGGTGTTTACGTGAACATAACATACCTACATCAAAACGGTGAAGGAAAACAACGTGAGGAAACCGGCATATCCTAGAACTAAAAATTCCAAAATCAACATCACCAACCCGCACTGAGCCCGCGTGGTGGATTACGGCCCACTCCCTCTCACCGAGAGGAGGCCTGTGTCCCAGCAGTGGGAACGTTATCGGCTGATTATGTATGTACGTGAACATACATAAATCTTACTTTATAATGGCATAGATATCCGAATAATAGGAGTAGAGTAAGCACGGATATCGAGTCTTTATTGAAATAAAATATATTTTGCAACGAGGAATGCACAGATCTTTAGCTGATAGTAAAGTACTGTTCGGTACTTATAGTAAACTAGCAGCGCCCCGCGGTTTCACCCGCATAATTGTCGATCCCGTTCGAAAGACTCGTGGCGCCATCTATTATCGTAATAACGTTATTGTTGTTTTACTCGGAAACAGCACTTTTTTTCGGGATCAAAGGTACCCTATGTCCGTTTCTGTACACCTGACAACGTATATGCAAAATTTCAGGATGATCGGTTCAGTGGTTTAGGCGTGAAAGGGTAACAAACAGACTTACAATATACGCATTTATAATATTAGTTAGGATAATAATAATAGCCTGACCGATTATGGTCACGGTGGCTATCTCAACGGAGATTAGACAGGTTCGCAGGAGATAATAATATAGTGCACAAGTGTGTGCGCAAACACAGGTGCACTCTCTGTTCCTGAATTATTCCGATCTATCACCCAACTTTGTCCCCTTAGCAACGAGGGGACAGTTCGAACTTTATTCACTCCTATCTGACCCCTATCACTTTTTAATCCTGTTTGTCCCCACAGAATTTAATATATTAATTCTTAAACTAATGCCACGTTTATAATCATCGTAAACATGGAAACCCATGTGTTGCTGACATCCATTAATCACAAAGTTAACATCTCGTTATGATATACCAGGATGTAATATTATGATGGTATTCAGAGTAGCTTGCCCTAAAATATTTTAGTGGTAGCCATCTAAAAATAAACGTTTCTCTGTTAATTTTGTACACACTATCTGGAAATTCGTAGTATTTATGTTACAACATTGTGGGTGGATGTATAAAGCTCTTTGTGTTTTGTTCGTTCACGATATTCGTCGTCGATGAGCAAAAATCACAAGATTACCTTTGTCTGAAACTCTGACTCGACGTATTCACAAGCTTTTCTCTTTTTGAAGTGAAAACTTCTTTTTAATTTTTGAGATGGGAAAAAACCATTGAACTCGCGCCACTGTTACCGTAAGCGACACCGCGCGTGTTTTGTTTATAGGACGATTAAAAAATACCCGCTTCGGATGTGTTCGGCTGTCCTCGGGATGTACTCGGTTTTAATGTACAGACCCCAGCGCATCAAGCTACTACAATCTGTCAAATTTCTTTAATAGATTTTCAACTTTATCGCTTAAGCATAAGGTTCAAAGTTTATTGGGAAAATTTGACAGTTTCGGGTAGCTTGATGTGCTGGCGTCTGTACATATATCCGATATGTCAGTGAGTGATGGCAAACTATTCTGTTTGTTTGTTTTCACTTCTGTCGCCACTCCCGGAGTGCCACTGTTGTTTTTTTTTGCTTTTCTAGTCATGAATTATATAATAATATACCAGCGTATTATTGTTCCACTGCAGAGCAAAGGCCTCTTCTCATACAAAGAAGGCAGGTGCATTGATCCCCACGCTTGCGATCGGTGTGAATCGTCAAAACAACGTCATCATCATTTTCCCAACTATGTTGGAGTGGACCGGATGCAGCTGAATACCAATTTTACATGGAGCGACTGCCTATCTGACCTCCACAACCCAGTTACTGGGTAATACGATACCCCTTTGTTAAGACTGGTTGTCAGACTTTCGAGCTTCTGACTACCCGTAACGACTGTCAAATATCTACGAATGACAGCCGGGACCAACGGCTTAACGTGCTTTCCGAGGCACGGAGGGGTCTCGGTATGTAAAGATGGTCACCCATCCACAGACCAACCGCGGCAAGCGTAGCTTAACCTGACCGATCGACCTGTGCGGCTGTCATTATTTAGTCACGGGCCCCTCAAAGGCCTCTTCTCATACAAAGAAGGCAGGTGCATTGATCCCCACATGAAACAACGTATGCTATCTATAAAAAAAAAGCAGTCAAGGAAAAGAATCTGAAGTGCCTAATAAATGTTTACATCGTTTTCACGGAAAGTAGATTCTATCCCGAATTAGATATGGGTGCGTACCAGATAAGTCACGCGTTATTTGGATTCTCCAGGCTCTAAAAATATCTATCTACGTTTCATTCTGAATACAGAAACATTTATTAAATACCTATAGTTGACTATCACAACAAGCAAATCTTTAGAACGATCTGCCGAATCGTAAATTCTGCCTAATAAACTGTAGATCAAAGAAAACTACTCATTTATCGAAGTTTAGAGAGCTAATATTTACATAATGTTGTTTTGTTCTGTCAATAGTGTAACTATATCATTTTATGAAGATCTACACGGCTTCTTAACCGCCCAGGTTATCTTGATAGGTGGTGAAATCTGGAAACTTCATTGAAGTTATCGAATATGTTGCCCTGTTAAAATTTGTCTTCACAAGCAGCGCTACCACTACAGGCCAGGATACACTGGACACTTGGTACTGGTAGAAACGGCTTGCATGTCGTAAAATAGCTTGCGATGCACACTTGAGTCTTGGAAATTTTCCTGGCATCGTTGCATTGTAGTTGTATCGTTCGGAGAGCTTTTGATAGCTCTTTATCTGACTGAGCGATGCGACGTATAAAATGACGTAAACTCCACGTCGGTGGGTGAGTATAGCTTTGTTTTATAGATCTGAGATTCTTGTGAAACATCTGTATGTAATATCATGACAATAAGTATATACCTCTGTAGATCTCTTAAGCTTTGGTTTATAGGCCATGGCGTTGCAATGTGTCTGGGATGTTTGCGGCAGCGCGTGTAAACTGTTTTTACACAATAATGCGCAAACGCGCAGCGATGCGCGCGCGATGGTGGCTCGAGTCATGGCCAGCCCCAACAGGGTTCTGAAAATGATTGCTGACAGAGTGGACTGTCCGTATACATATAAATCAGTCCTGTCAGTTACATGTGCCATCGTATCGTGTTGTTTACTAACACTTAGTTATAAGAACAATGTTACTAACCCTAATATGAGTCTTCGCTCGAATTAAAGTTTTTGAATTTGAATAGGAAAGCGGTTCCGTTATAAAGATCTGACATTTTCACCAGTAGGTATTTGACATTTTCTAAGGTGTCAAAAAACGCTCTATATTTGGACAGCCGTTGTTGTGTGACCGTTCACCCCACTTTATTTAAAGGAAACCAAAGCTTTAGCGTTCGTCTCGACGTTATTAATAGCGCGTTTTAAGAACATTTTGAAAGCCGGAAAGTATGGAATCACCGAAACAGACAAAGTTGGCGCCAGTTTTCTTTATTCAGGCCTTTGTTTTTCAGGCATCCAGCCAGCCGAGCAGGATTTCCCAAATAGCCTTAACTGACCTACTTTACTTTCAGATATTTATTTGTTAGGAAATATTATATATTTAGGTATCCAGACGGTGTTTTCTTTGTATGTCAAAGATTAAGTTCATTAAGCAGAAATTTTCCTAATTGCTTGTTTATTGTTCTCAATCATTAATATTATTACGTGTGCGTTAACCTAAATTTACAACTGGAGGTGCTTTAATAAGTACTCTTTTTTAAACTACAGCCAAAGGTCATTTTATCATTGTCTAGTCTATTTAATGATAACTTTCCGTAGCCATATCTTAATTGCTCCCTAATCTTTTAAAATGGAAACTTTGATCGACACATTTTTGACTAATTACACGAATAAACACGAGTTCACGACATGGTTGCGTGGAAGACACTTAAAAAAAAAATTACAAGCTTAGTAAGCGTTGTTATTTATTTTAGTATTTAACACTAAGACACTGCATGATGTGCTTTGTGCAGATCGCACTTTGTTTTTTTTGCGCATAATCACGTTTGTGGTTGTAAAAAGCTTTTTAAAATTTTTGCACTCGCCTTCTAAGTTGGTGATAATCAAATGATTAAAGTTAAGTAAGACGCTGTCTGTGTGGTGCCGGACTTGTTTGTGTGGTGCCGGACTTAAAGAATAGCACCACCCCTTACAGCAGCAGCGTTCTCTATGCATTCCACCATCATACCATACTGCGATCGCCAACCCGCCTGCCAAGCGTGGCGATTATGGCAAACCCCCCCCAAAATTGGGGGAGGCCTATGTTCAGTAGTGGACGTCTATCGGCTGAAAAGATGAATGATGATGATGAAGTAAGACGCCTGTTAAGTACACAACTTCCATGAGCAGCGGCGGCCCTAGAATTTTTTTTTAGTTTATGATATATGCATATGCAGTTGCTTGCTTGATTTTGCTTGCTTGTGGACGATCGGCCTTATAGTAAGTTACTATCATCAATGACTGGTGAATGGTGCCTGGTGGACAAGTGGTGGTCGTATTTTGGTTGATTTCAGCGCCTCTCCCATGACGGCGCCGGGTGCCGTCGCCCCGCTCGCACCGCCCTAGGGCCGCTACTGTCTATGAGAACAACAGACAAAATCGTGAAAAAAAAAAATTGCTGCTCCATACATTTACATAATTACACAATATCAGGTTCCCCACTGCTGTTTTAAGCCTCCTTCAGGAGTAGGTCGTAAATTACCACGCGGGCCCAGCGTTGGTAGATGTCACAATAATCTTCGAATTCTTGGTTCTAGATATGCCAGTTTCCTCACGATGTTTCACTTCACCGTTTTGAGAGCAGTGGTGATGAAATAAATTACACAAAGTGAAGCGCCTGTCTGGGTTCTTCGAACTCACGACCTACAACTCGTAAGTCGGGGCTGCTACCACGGGCTACCACTGCTCTCATACATTTATGTTCGCATAGGTAACTCGAAAAAATTTAGGGTACTGCACATTTTTCGTTATAATAAAAATAATCGTTTATTTGCATGAAATTTGGTGCACAGATAAGTATCATAATACAATTCATAGTACTTCATATTCCGCCTACTAAATTCAGCATGCAAATTTTGGATGTGCCATGATTCATAGTTATTGAATGATATTTGTATTAATTAAAAATTATGTCAGAAAATGTCAATAAAAAAAAGAAATTACAAATGTCAAAATAAGAATACAGGCAAGTCAAAATTAATAAAATTACAGGAATGTCAAAATTGTTTAAATTACAGAAATGTATTTCAGGAATGTTCCCATTGAATTACGTATATACATAATGATGAGCACAGGGTTTCAGCTACTTCAGTTAGGTACTCCTTGCAGGTAACGCTTTAGTAGGTAGGTAGGTACCTATTGTGCTATCGAATTTCGTACTTAACCGAAATTTGTGTTGAAAGCCGCATGAATACCATAATTCCAACTATTGATCCATTCTCATTCAAGATGTCTAATAAAAAAGAAAGTTAACTAAAGTTACAATAAATCTAACGTTACATCACAGCACCCACCTCTGGCACCTGGAACCAGTCAGACAGCCCACCCACGGTCATTAACCCAATAGTTAATGATAATTTTATTTTTATAATTATGTTAATAAGACACTATGGTCGTACGACTTTTTTTTGCATTATTACTTTTTAGGGTTCCGTAGCCAAATGGCAAAAACGGAACCCTTATAGATTCGTCATGTCTGTCTGTCTGTCTGTCTGTCCAGACGGACACGGACGGACGGAGACGGACGGTTGAATCTATAAGGGTACAGACAGACGTCTGTCTGTCTGTATGTCCGTCCGTATGTCACAGCCACTTTTCTCCTAAACTATAAGAACTATACTGTTGAAACTTGGTAAGTAGATGTATTCTGTGAACCGCATTAAGATTTTCACACAAAAATAGAAAAAAAACAATAAATTTTAGGGTTCCCCTTACTTAGAACCGAAACTCAAAATTTTTTTCATCAAACCCATACGTGTGGGGTATCTATGGGTAGGTCTTCAAAAATGATATTGAGGTTTCTAATATCATTTTTTTCTAAACTGAATAGTTTGCGCGAGAGACACTTCCAAAGTGGTAAAATGTGTGTCCCCCCCCCTGTAACTTCTAAAATAAGAGAATAATAAAACTAAAAAAAATATATGATGTACATTACCATGTAAACTACCATCGAAAATTGGTTTGAACGAGATCTAGTAAGTAGTTTTTTTTTAATACGTCATAAATCGTAAACCACAATTTACCATTCATTCAATCAATTCAAAAATAAAATAAAAACATTTAATTTCATAAACATAAACCTTATGCATAAACCCGGATGTTACGGAACCCTCGGTGCGCGAGTCCGACTCACTCTTGCCCGGTTTTTTTTATTGCACCGGAATTAACATGATTTTATTTTGATAGATACATATAACCGTTAATTATTTTTAGTATCAGTGGTCAGGCATGTAAATTTGCAGCCTATTTCGGTATCAAAAACGCCTCGTAAATATTGCCGTTGGTCCCGCCTGTCATTCGTGGATCTTTGACAGTCGTTACGGGTAGTCAGAAGCCCGAAAGTCTGACAACCAGTCTTAGCAAGGGGTATCGTATTATCCAGTAACTGGATTGTGGAGGTCAGACAGGCAGTCGCTCCATGTAAAATACTGGTATTCAGCTGAATCCGGTTAGACTGGAAGCCGACCCCAACATAGTTGGGAAAAGGCTAGGCAGATGGTTGTATACCTACAGAAGCTGTTGGTAAACTTTTATTAATAAACAAATAATATTACCTACAACGTCAACGCCCGGACACTATTTGCAAGATACATATAGGGGTTTATATAGTTTTAAGTAATGATTAGCGTCTGTTTAACCATACATTTTTGAAGTTTAAACGTCTCATAACTTTAAGCAACGTATATAAACAAAGGCGCAAATAGTCATATTTTGTTATATATGGGACGTATGCATTGATTTTAATGATCGAAGGACGTATGTGTCTTATAGCGTGCATTGGATAGATATGTACGTAGCAATAGCGAAGGGGCAATTTTTGTAAGAGGTAAGCCGGAGTAGATATCTTTAATATGATTATATTATTTGTCTATAGAATACTGACTAAGTATGCCATTTTTCAAAGGGAAGCTGGTAGGAATCGAGTTGTATGGAACCTTCCCCACTGGTAGGTAGGTACTGTACCCACCTACTACCCCACCCTGTTTAATTGATTGAAAATCGCAATCTTTTCGGATAACACATGGTAACATAGGACCCGCAATACTTTTTAATTTTCTTTTGGTTCTACTTAGCTTTGGTAATCTCGTTTCTTGTTTAAATAGGAAGAAGTTTTGGCTGTGTCTGCAAGAATCTAGAATAATTCTCGTTTTGTTTTAGTAGTCGCAAGCGCTACTGCTGAGCAGGAAGTCCTGGATTCGAATCCCAGGTCGTGCAAAGTGTTATTGGGTTTTTCCATCTAGAATTTCTCAGTAGGTATAGCTTCCCGGAGTCTGGATTTGTGCCCGGTTGTTAGCAACAAGGAGTCTTTGGTCAACTGGACCCACTCGAACTGGACTCGCGGGTCCAGTCGCTGCTACATGGGACTTAAACATAACTGCCGAAATGTGGGTTTACTATAGACCGTAGGTACTCCTCTGATTAACCCTTCAGGCCAGCCAGTGACCGTTTTTTTAGGGTTCCGTACCCAAAGGGTAAAAACGGGACCCTATTACTAAGACTCCACTATCCGTCTGTCTGTCTGTCACCAGGCTGTATCTCATGATCCGTGACAGCTAGACACTTGAAATTTTCACAGATGATGTATTTCTGTTGCCGCTATAACAACAAATAATACAAATAAAATTAAGTTAAAATTTAAAGGGGTATAAAAGAAACGTTTTTTTCGGTGTTTTGTGCCTTGTGGTACGGAACCCTTCGTGTGCGAGTCCGACTCGCACTTGGCCGGTTTTTTTATCTATGGGTAGGTATCCATCTATGGTCGTCTACTTATCTAGTTTATCGTCCGATAAAGACCATAAAGGAATCAAGTTTACACAGGATCAAGTTAACAACATGAAGCGGTTTTACCTAAGGTTATAACTCATAACAGTCATAACCTAACTGGTTATAACATCTTGAATTTGCATCATGACTTGCTAAATCATTTATGTTAAGTTTATCATTGATTGTACAATCTCCTCTGACTCGGCGGTTCAGTAAGTGATGCAAAAACATGTCTCTATTGAATGAGAAAAAATAAATATTACCAAATTTTAGCTGTTGCCCGCGAACTCGTCTGCAATCCAGGATGAAAAGTAGAATTTATGTACTTTTCCAGGTCATGGTCTTGTGCCAAATATCATCTAAATTCGTTAAGCCGTTTTAGTCTGAAACTGTAACATACAAACCTAGAAAAATATCGTACTAATTTAAAAAATAACAAACCCTCCCTCCGTATTGCAAAACTATCCTCTAGATTTTTCAAAGAGAGGTGTTTTTGACATCCATAATTGCGAACTGTTACGCATGGTTGCCGTTGTTTACTTTTCGCGAGATGAAAGTCATTACGCAGATGATTTTTTTTTAAACCAATGAAAACTTGTTCTAAACAACAAATAAGTAGGTAAGTAGGTAGGAATATTTATATCCCCAGCTGCTTGCTTAGTTGAAGTTTTTATAAAATAAAATTGACGTCTGACAGTTTTTGTATGGACGAACTGTCAAAAATTCAAAATTATTCCTCCGATAAAATTATCTGGCGTTGGAAAAATCAGCCCTTATTCTAATATTAGTAAATAATGCGTAACTTAGTGTTCGTCGAGACCGTTTCATAACTTACGAAGGGACTAAAGTTAAGGTTTCCTAGAAGACCGGTGGCCGCCCTTTAGCGGCCGCATTGACGGCTGCAATAAAAACTTTTTTACAAAAAAAAAAACAACTTCCAAAAAAGACACTACAAAGTGAAAAATAATTTTAATTTTGGAAGTCGGTGGCAAACAACGTAAATGCGAACCCACGATACCGACTTTCGAAATTTTAAAGTTATTTTTCATTCTATCCATTAAGAAAAGAATTTTTGAAATCGATTTACTTACAATTTTATTGCCGGAGATATCGCGTAACAAACATACTAAAAAATAAAACATACAGTCGAATTGAGAACCTCCTCCTTTTTTGAAGTCGGTTAAAAATGATGGCACCGGGGCTTGCCTTTACGATGTCAGAAAACGCTCTCTGGAAAAAACACCATACATTTTCGTAAATAACGTTTCAGTGACTTCATTCGCCGGTAAATAGCCGACGCGTTGTGGTTAAGAAACCGTACCAAATGACATCAGAGCTTATCCTAAAATCTAGGTTACAGTTAAGTTAAGATTTTATTTTTGGAAAACAAATAATCGCCAGTGCTAGACCGAAATTCTACGCGTTTGAGCTAGACTTGGGCAAATAATGCATTGTAACTTGATACCTAAGCAAATGTAGATTAACCTGCTTCGACTGCTTCTCGTTTTATACGATACTGTTATTGCAGTAAGGAAGTTGATCAGCTGGTTATACGAGATCTAGCTAAGTGCTCATACACACGAGCGACACGCGAGGAAGACAGAGGCAACTGCAATCGGTGCCCGCCGCGCCGTCGTCGTCGCGCTCGCGTCGGCGACTGCCGTCGATAACGTGTCGTTCGTGTATTTGAGTACAGTGAAGGTCTACTCGGGACCTCCACAGTCTATATTTAAAAGACCGTAGACTTGGAATTATTATATTGTTAAAAAGAACTTTACAGCTTCACGGCAATTATATCAAACCTGTCTATTCAACCAAAAACACCATATTAAAATTATTTGACACTCGTTTGAATCTTCGAATGGAATATTATATCCAGCCAGACCTTTCTGCTAAAGGCCGGAACACATAAGACACTACAGTACCGTGCATGAGCGGCATGTTGTCGATGGCTGCCACCGACACGCGTCGACGGCTGCAGTGGCCTATGTCGTCGACGCGTGTCCCTCGTAAGCTGCACGCGGGTGGTCCCGCAGAAATGTGTAAGTATGAGTTGACTTTGCACTTAGCGTTTTATTTAGATTTCTATGCGTAGCTTTAACCACTTTTAAGTCTGTAGATGTGCTGTTTTGAACTTAGTGTAATGAATTGTACTGCCGTGCGTCGTAAACACTCTTAAGTGGGAAGCGCTAAGGTAGCCCGCGAAATTTAAATTTTCTTATTTTTTTTGCAATTTGCTGGTCAGTATTAAGTTGTACGTTGATTAAAATATGATTCGCGGTCGTAACAAATATGTATTTACAGAATTATAATCATTACAATCAGTAATATAACTTGTTAAGTTAGTATAGGTAATCCCCAAATGTCAAGATTTCATGAAATAGTCATTCTTGGGGATTACTTGGTCTTAGAGAGTTGTGTTGATGATTTTATTGATTATTATTCTGCAAATACATATTTGTTACGGCCGCGAATCATATTTTAATTAACGTACAACATAATACTGACCAGTAAATTGCAAAAAACGTAAAAAAGTTGAATTTCGCGGGGTACTCTAGCGCTTTTGCCTTTTTATATCTGCAGATATTAATTTATCGATAACATGCATAATGAATGAGCACTAAAATAGATATAATGACGCAATTTTTATCTATTTTAAGCGAAAACACGAGGATAATATACAAAATTATCACTAGCAAGATATAATTAGAATTTCAGCATGGAGTTACGTAAGTAGATAAGCACTAAGTAGGAAGTAATTTATTGCAGTATTTTAATGCACAATGCTTTAATTATGGCAACCAATTAAAGTAATGCTTTGTTATTAAAAAGTACCTACTTATTTTAGTTATTTCTCTCGTTTTTAACCCCCGACGCAAAAACGACGGGGTGTTATATAAGTTTGACGTGTCTGCGTGTGTGTGTGTGTGTGTGTGTCTGTCTGTGGCATCGTAGCTCCCGAACGGATGAACCGATTTTGATTTTGTTTTTTTTTTGTTTAAAAGGTGAATTAGTCAGGAGTGTTCTTAGATATGTTTGATGAAAATCGGTCCAAGATGGACGCCGCCACAAAATGGCGGACTACATATTTTTTCACAACTCCCATAATATGGGTATCAAATGAAAGGGTTTGAATAGTAGAATACTATACACTATGATAAATTTCAAATCTAAGATGGCCGCCACCACAAAGTGGCAAATTACATTTTTTTTTCACAACTCCCTCCATATGGATTTCAAATGAAAGGGCTTGACTAGTAGAATACTATACGCTATTACAAATTTCAAATCCAAGATGGCCGCCACCACAAAAAGGCGAATTATATATTTTTTTCACAACTCCTTCAATATAGGTATCAAATGCAAGGGCTTGACAAGTAGAATAATGTACACTATATTGAAAGGGAATGAGGAATATTAACTAACGAAATGAAAACTAAAAACTTGAAAATATTTTTTTGTCTGATCAATGCTCTAGAATGATGAGGAAAGTGGAGTGATGACTGGTAACTACGACCACTGAGTTTGACTATTTTTATGACGAATGGAATTATCCTACTTAAAAAGCGTAGGTATTTCTACATCAGATAGTGTCGCAGTCCCATTTTATAAACTAGATCTGAAATACCTAAGACATCTAATAGCTATGAAATACTTGTACGAAAGTTAAATAACTAAAGGAAGAACTAGAAAAAGGATATAATAAAAGAAAAACATCTGTTTAGTTTTGAAAAATACTCTTCAACTATAAATTAATAATTAGTTTTTGACGGATAAAAAACCTGATTAAACACCAAATTACCTGAATATTAAAACGCAAGAAAATAAAAGAAATGAAATACAAAAATCAAGGAGTCCCTACAAAAAGCATGAAATAAAAAATTAAATTAAAAATTTAAAAAACCCCCGACACAAAAAATAATTAAATTAAGTAATTGGAAAAGGATCAAATAATTTAAAAACCCCCAACTTAGAGAATCTAGGTAACGAGACTAAAACAGATACATTCATATGGCAGTCGGGGGACCGTTCTGTGGAACACCTTCTATGCTAAGAGGTCCCCCGACCACCATATAAATTTATCTGTTTCAGTCTCGTTACCTAGATTCTCTAAGTTGGGGGTTTTTTAATTATTTGATCCTTTTCCAATTACTTAATTTAATTATTTATTGTGTCAGGGGTTTTTTAAATTTTAAATTTAATTTTTTATTATATTTTTTTAAACATTCTCTGTTGAGGTAAAATGCCTACTATAGGTAAGTACTTCATTTCCTCCTGCCAGATTACTTTGTAGTGGTCCTAGCCTTTGATTGTTAGAACGCTGTCAGAAACACAAATCCCACCAAAAAACATTTTCATGTAAAATTTTGCCAAGACTCTACACCTTACCACACCTTAGTCTAAATATGAGGCTTGGCCGTTTCGTTAGGTAACCTATTAAAAGATCTATTTATTGTATAACAGATTTATCACACGAAGCATTGGGGTTTGCTGTTTCCATCTCATCATCCTCCAGCCCTTATATCTCAATTTATTTGGGATCGTTGCAACACGTCTTTTTCTTTCATACAATCTTGATGTGTGGCAGAAAAAGACGTGCTGGTGATGAGATGGAATCAGCAATCACCACTACATCTACCAAGTGTGGTGCACTGGAGTTCAGACGATAGGTATTCCAGTCTTTTATTTATTACTAGCAGCGCCCCGTGGTTTCACCCGCATAAGTTTCGATCCCGTGGGAATATCGGGATAAAAAGTATCCAGGAAATGGTCTATCTATGTGCCAATTTTCATCCAAATCTGTTCAACGGTTTACGCGTGATTGAGTAACAAACATCCGAACATCTCTTTACAAACTTTCACATTTATAATAATATAGGATATAGTAGGATATCTCACTCATCATTAGCCGTCGTCTCTGAATTCACTTCTTTACTAACCATTTCATTGCTGATTCCATTCCACAGAATTAGTTTGCCGGGTTATGAACTCCAAAGGCTGCCAAGCTGAAATGGGATTGGGTGGTTCACGTCAGCCGCATACACAGTGATCGCTGGGCTAGTGTCCACACGGGGGATGCCTGAGGAAGGACGGTACCGCCGAGGTCGGCCCAGGAAGAGGTAACGAGACCTGGACATGTACCGCAAGGGTTGAACCGGGGTGGCTCTAAGAAAGGATGCCTGGAATTATTTGGGGGAGGCAATTTCTCAGCATTAGGACAGTAGGCTAACTTAAAAAAAATGAACTCATCGACTTGAGGCATCAACGAGAAGAACTTGAGTGGCTACAGGAGTAGGTAGAATAGGTACCTACTTTTTGTCAGGTTTTACACGGTTAAAAAAACTGGGGTATTCCTTGAAACGCACCAACTGAAACGTCTATCGATGTCATTTCGAATTACGAATCCTTCATTCCTTCCCTATGTTTCATCGTTGATGCATTTCGAGGAATAAAATTATAATATTTTTATTTTGCTTAATTTTTTTTCCGATGAATACTTACTTTTGGTGCGTTTCAAAGTTGGTGCGTTTCGAGGAATACCTACCCCAAATAAATGAATAACCGTCTCTTTAGCAATAAAATGTCATTCTATTTGTTTCAATAACCTAACAAGTAGGTAGGTAGTTCATACTACTGCAACCTGTTTTAAGTGTCTAGTGCTTGAAGATAATAATCTTGTATGATACTTAGCGCTAGGAAAATAACCAAGTGGTAACATAACAAGTGCGACAAGAACTGTAACTAAGTTGGTTTGCTAATAAAATTTAATTTACGATTATTCAGGCATGTGTTGTATCCAGATAAGAACGCTTTTCATCTCTCTTGAGTGCTGCAATTGCAACTAAGTACATTACCATCATCATCAGTGATTCATATTGCAACAATTTATTTTTATGATTTTTATGATTTAAAAGAGTGTCCGTGGACTTTCTTGCCCGTTCTTCCGCATAAGTACCTA
Source organism: Mesoligia furuncula (assembly GCA_916614155.1). Lineage (NCBI taxonomy): Eukaryota > Metazoa > Arthropoda > Insecta > Lepidoptera > Noctuidae > Mesoligia > Mesoligia furuncula. The sequence continues at coordinate 9,934,915 of OU744794.1, forward strand.
CTACGCTTTGGAATGGGCAACTAACTAGCTTCATCTTTCTGACTGACCGACCCTTTGACAATTCAAAAGTGCCTGTAATTGGTTTACTTATTTGAAATAAATGCTTTGAGTTTGATTTGAGATGTACAGACGCCAGCACATCAAGCTACTATGATCTGTCAAATTTCTTTCATAGATTTTCAACTTTATCGCTCTAGCATAAAGTTCAAAGTTGATTGGTAAAATTTGACAGTTTCGGGTAGCTTGATGTGATGGCGTCTGTACGTACGTACCTAGCTCAACGTTCTCGCTCTTTTGATGAACACCTCGTCGCCCAATGGCTAAATACAAGCCTGGGGTGTTAAATACAAAAACCATAATTTGTACCTACTGCACAATGTTTAGGCAGGCCTATTTAAGAGAGTTTTCCTTATACAGTGTGAAATTGACCAAAAACGAGGAAAATAAACAAAAATCAGAGTTTCAAAATAAATTATTCATACAAAATGTTACCAAAACCAACGTTGTTGAATAAACAGTCGGTATCCGGTGAAGCACCTACCTCTTACAGCCACAGTAAAGACCGAGCTAGGTAAGTGCAAAACTATGAAGCTACGAACATTGTATAGTCGCTGACAGGGCGACGACCGACAACTATGAGGCTAGACCAGGGGTGGCCAACTTGGTTAGACCCAAGATCTACTGTTCACTGGCGACACCCTGTGCGATCTACCAATTACATACTTCTTGAAATAGCATAGTTCAGTACACAATTAGGTATGTAGTATTTTGTATTTTATTAAGAGGGAAAATATAACTCGTAACCACTTGTAACTCCGCTAGTCTGTCGTCAACTGACTGACGGATTGACAACCGCCCGCGCCCCACTCCCGCGTTCCACACGCTTCCCGCTTATTGTTATCGCGCACGACGCGCACCGAAAACAAAAGAGAGCATAGAAGAGAGGATAAATAACGTGACGGAACGGCGATTGAAAAATGATAAGTACAAGATGATGCGTGCAGCAGTTGGTGATTAGGTACGTTGCGCAGTCTGTTCGACGTATTTATAAGTTTTTCCTTGCCACGGTCGACTGGACTAATAGTCGCGATCGACCGGTTGGCCACCCCTGGGCTAGGCTATAGCGAGGTAGATACGGTACTCAAAGACCTATGAAATCGTACTTTGATAAAACATTTGTGATTTCTCACTTTTAGTCCCGTATGCAGTAAAATGGTGCGGTGCGGTGCGGTATGGTTTCAAAACGGTGGGAAAACATCGTGAGAAAACCCGGCATGTCCTAGAACCAAAAATTCGAAGACTGTGGTGCTTGGTGGATTACGGCCTACATCCTCGCACCGAGAGGAGGCCGATGTCCCAGACGTCCCGATGTCTCAGATTATTGGCCGATGTCCCGATGTCCCAGATTATTGGCTGATTATGCTTAGGTATGCTATGCAGTAAAAGCCAATCTTTTTCCAGTCTCGAGAAAAATACACTGAAATAAAATCGCATTAAAGGTCCGCCCAGCTCCAACCCATAGCCGGTAATTATTGTGACCGGCGCGAGCCTAGACAGTCCCAGTACATTGCTCTAGTTTATCGTGACAAAGGTTAGAGGGTTAACCTAACCCTCCAGAGCCGGCCGGTGCGTGTGTGCGACATGCGACCGGCCGCCGCGCACCGCGAGACCGCGAGTTGCGCACCGCTTGTGACGACCACTGCGCATGTCAAGCCCGGCTGACCGCCGACTGACGTCGCTTAGCTCTCTAGAACATTCACGAAGCCCAACGCCCTGACGTCAGCGTACGTCATAATGCCGACGGAGAAGCCTGCTAGATATTATAGGTATATCAGAAAAAAATACTTACATCTAATCTACATAATACCTAAGCACACTTTACGTTTTTACAGCAGCACCGCCGCGCCGCCGGTGTCACAACTATCTACTGGACTGTTTATTTGACTTTGACCAATCTGCAAACATTTTTCGAGCACCAATTAATTAAGTAAGTACCCACTTATAAAAATAAGCGAATTTTCGAGTTCCTGGTACAAACTACAAAACGCTTACGTAGGTACTTTTACATAACTACGTGTAACTTTACCTGTTCTGTTAACCATAGCAATTTTTATCAGTTAATTATGAAGAACAGTTTAACGATGAGATAAAGTGGGTAGGTGGTTCGGATGTAGTTTAATTTGATTTCGTTTCACCGAGAGTCCGAGACTTATTATACCGAAACAAGGTTTCGTTCTACATCCAAGTTGGTTTTAAATTGCGTCTACTTACAACTTTTTACTAATGGCTAAACGAGTTTAACCAGATCTTTCGAGCCCAAGGCAATGGCAATAATGGCATGCACTGCGGATGGACGGAGAGAGACCCAAAACGAAAGATCTGGATGCATTTCTTTCTGCAAGAGTTACTTAAAAACTTCAACGTTTTGTTTAGTTTCGTCTCAATAACCTATGTTGTGTTGTACATTCCATCTTGAACCGGCTCGACAGTCGATACAAGGAGTCGAGGACTCGTATCGCATGCAACGCACACCGCTGCATTGCGTAAACCTCAGCCGACGAAGGCCGACATACGGAAACTTTGCAGGCTTGAATCGCAAATTGCTGCAAATTTTCTAGATTCGCGCACCGACTAGCTCACTATTCGTTCATTACTACACCGTATTTATTAGTAGCTTATTTCCTAACAATTTGATGGTGTTTTACTATTTAGCATTGGTCTGGTTGCCCAAAGTTTTCCTCGTACTCTTGACATTGTAGCCCGTCGGACGCCTACCTATTTCATAAATATACACCAACAGAATTAAGAATAGCCGATTTCAACGAAACGTCCTTCTGACTCGTGACATTCAGAATCAGAACGGTTACCTGTGACAAATCACACCATGTTTATTTTGATACACTACTAGTATGCATATCTGCTACTATAGAATACTATGTTTTCGTAGGTAAGTAGGAAAGTACGGTTTACGTCAAACGTTTCAATTAATTCGGCATTGACCGATAAACTAAGGTTTACCTTAACAATTTCCGTGCAATATTTATTTTACATTATATGTAGGTACCTATTTCGTTTAAATATGACAATAGGTAAGTACCTACTTTTGAATTTCACCAGAAAGTAAGTAAAAGCAGTAAAGTACCTAAGTAGCCTTGAAAAAGTTACCTGCATCGCACCAAATTATATTATAGAATAGAATAGAATAGAATACTCTTTATTATGTACACCATATAAATTACAGACATATAAATCTAGAAACTGTACAAAGGGTGACACAATGGGCGGTCTTATCGCTAAAAGCGATCTTTTAAAGACAACCTTTGGATGGATTAAAAAGGGAAAGGACAGACAAATACTGTTTATATATTATTTACGCGGGTATTTGCGGGTTGAGAATTAAATTATGTAAACGAAAGTTTTAATGTATGCACAGACGATGCTTACAGGTTTCTGCCTAACCTTCGGAGTTTCAAAGCAGGTCTCCAATAAAAATAAACTTTAGTCACAGATAATATAATACTAGCGTACAGATACCCCATCCCATACAAAGAAACGTGACCGCCGTAACTACGTCATTTCTTCGGCCTATTCGGCTTATTTTCTAAAGTGGCTGAGTCCGGCTTGTTTCACTCACGTCGCCGCTAGATGGTGCTAGCAGCGTTGACTCGCTAGCTTGTGGGCCGCGAGCAGTTATTTTACACAAACACCAATAGATGGCGTTAAAACCATACTGTACTTTTGTACTACAAAACTAAAGTCGCCCTGTGACCTTGAAGCTTACGTCGTCAGTCACTCGACTCGGCAATAATAAATTCACGTTCTTTCATGCATGCCGATAGCGCATGATTTCTTGAGCGTAGTAATGGTACAGCTAGGTAGGTAAGTACATGTTTTCCGATGTCCGTTTCAACCGCGCGGCCACCTCATAATATTTTATGAAACTTTGCCAGGAATTAGTGCGAATTTGTTACTTTACACACCTCTTTTCGTGAATTTGTTACAAAAAAAACTAAGACGCTATGACAAAGAATAGTTGACCGCTAGAACCGCCACTTGCCGTAGTCATCGCTCGTGATTACACAGAAACTACATAATGCAGATAGACGAATGATGCATCAAAAGAAAGGTCTTAATTTGTTCAATTTGTTACAAAAATAAAAAACGTCAAAACGTAAATAAACAAAAAGTTATGCAATATTTAGTTTTCAGGTTACGAGTAGGTAGGTATATCACCATAAATATCAAATTAATAGAGGCTAATGTGTATGGACAATTTGTTACTAATTTGTTACAGCGAATAAACAGAAAAAAAATACTAGAAAGTAGGTTCAATAATTTGTTAGAGTTGATTTTAGTTGGCCGCTCGGACGGCAATATGCCTAAAATACAATGGCGTTTATCTCGTTATTAAAAGTAGGTTTAAGCTTAGAGAGTACTAATCGACGGGTAACGTAACCTCGTTTGGATAAATATGGCGAATATAACTGCAGCATTCATATTTTAGAAGATATTTACAAAAAACAGTAGTATGAAACCGTATGAGAGTAGGGTGACCATGATTTTTTACAATGAAGTGTGACTGAATAGGTAGTGATTATTGGAATGTTCGATATTCATATCTTATTTTTTTAGGGCGAGTGCTTATACAGGGTTAGTTTTCAAAGACCAGCCAAATTTAAGGGTAGGTATGCTACAGACCATCAAACTGAACAACTTTCTCCATGGGATCCATATCTTAATCGCGAAAAATGTATCAACAGTCCCATAGAAAACTTCAATACCTACTCGACCTAAACGTATGGGATGGCTGAATTTTTATTAGCGATTACGATGTTGGTCCCATGGAGAAAATTGTTCAGTGTGATGGTCTGTACCACACTTTTAAATTTGGCTGGTCTTTGAAAAGTAACCCTGTGTAAATTCATTTTAAGTTAAGGCATCCTGTGGCATACTTTATAAAAGTCACAAATCGATTAAAATTTCTTTACTTATTCAAAATCAACACAAAGGCAAAAAATCAAGTAATAAAAGTCAACAAGATAAATATAAAATATTTATAAACTAACATAATATTTATAAATTAACGTATTGTTATTTTAAAAAATTGTGAAAAAAAAAATGTGACACACAGTTGAAAGGTGAACTTAAGTTAGGCGAGATCATAACATTTGATTTAATCGGAGCTGCAGACTCAGTTTTACTCACTGAACTGCCGATTACTATTAACATTAAGGATAATTATTATTTATTAGTTGGTACATACTATAGAATTTATACCAGGCACAAAAATAGGCCACTATAAATGTTATTTTTTAAATAACAATACATTTTTTGTTACGACGACAATTCTTTTAAAATTGAAATAATAAGTAGGTACCTCTAAGAAAATATATCTACATTCTGTGTCATATATTCGTGTCAGTTAATTTATAAGTATTATGTTAGTCAATAAAGACTTTATATTTATCTTGTTGACTTTATTACTTGATTTTTTTGCCTTTGTTTTGATTTTGAATAAAGTACTTTTAATCGATTTGTGACTTTTACTTTTATAAAGTATGCCAGAGGATGCCTTAACTTAAAATGTAGGTATTTATATAAGCACTCGCCCTAAAAAAATAAGATATGAATATCGAACATTCCAATAATCACCATTCAGTCTCACTTCATTGTGAAAATTCATGATCACCCTACTCTCATACGGTTTCATAGGTACTACAGTTTTTTTTGTAAATATCTTATAAAATATGAATGCTACAGTTATATTCGCCATATTTATCCAAACTAGGTCACGTTACCCGTCGATTAGTCCTTTAACTAAGCTTAAACCTACTTTTAATAACGAGATAAACGCCATTTTGTATTTTAGGCATATTGCCGTCCGAGCGGCCAACTAAAATCGACTCTAACAAATTATTGAACTTACTTTCTAGTATTTTTTTCAATAACAAATTAGTAACTAATTGCCCATACACATTAGCCTCTATTAATTTGATATTTATGGTGATATACCTACCTACTCGTAACCTGAAAACTAAATATTGCATAACTTTTTGTTTATTTACGTTTTGGCGTTTTTTATTTTTGTAACAAATTGAACAAATTAAGACCTTTCTTTTGATGCATCATTCGTCTATCTGTATTATATAGTTTCTGTGTAATCACGGGCGATGACTACGGCAAGTGGCGGTTCTAGCGGCCAACTATTATTTGTCATAGTGACTTATTTTTTTTTGTAACAAATTCACGAAAAGAGGTGTTTAAAGTAACAAATTAGCACTAATTCCTGGCAAAGTTTCATCAAATATTATGAGGTGGCCGCGCGGTTGAAACGGACATGTTTTCCGGCAGACTTAGTTATTTGTTAGGTTCGGCGTCAAACGTCAACGCAAATTATTATACTTAAATTTATAAGATCGAAATACCCAGCTCTTGAAATGATTAGGTATTTTGCTGCAAATTAGATGATTTTAAGAAGGGAGAGTTATTTTTTTAACAGAGTCAGTTTCGAGTGTGTAGTAAACATTTTACTTTAATTACAAGCTGTTATTACTTAACTAAGTAGCAATATTTGGGGATGCAATCTCGTTATCGCGAGATTTCAGCTTTTTTTTTAGCGAGATTGATTTCGGACGAAAAAAGGGCGAGATCTCGCGAGTTACGAGATTGCACTCGAGCTTCTATACGCCTTATTCGAAGAGCGGACTGACACGGACGGAGTTGCGATCCTGTTGGTTTCGTAGAAGACTGGTTGTTTCTTTCATTTGTTATTTGATAGATACATACGTCAAAGTTAACTACATAAAAGTTTGTAAAAAAATATAAAGACAGTACGTCAAACAATGTTTGACGCATATTGGTCCTATTATACATCAAACAATTAAAAGTTGCCTGCCAATCTTGTCCTTTAACACAAGCCGGGTCGTCGTAAATGTTACTTAATTTCCAGTGTCCGAGGTGGGAAAGCCAATGTCAATCGTAATAACAGCAGAGTCAGAGTCCGTTTACGTGCCAAAAGTCGATCGAGAAAGAAAGCCGTGTCAATATCCGATTTATGTCCAGGTCACTATATACGTGGGGTACGAAAACTCAAACAAAGCGATGTGAAAAGACTTCGTCGTCATCGTGTCGTTGATTTCAAAGTTGAAACCACAGACTACTTAGAGATAAAACTAGAGTAAATATATGGTCCTTGAGTTGAACTTGAAAACAACAAAAATTTCTTTTTTTTATGTATTGTTTCTGACATGGCTTCAAGGCCTATATGTATGCCAAAAGTTAACACAGATATATTTTCTACACATCTAAATATATTTTGCTTTATATTAATAAATATTTAATTCTATCAAAATAGATATGGTAAATGGTAATGTGAGAAATATAGATAATGAGCTGTGTAGTAAAACTCAGAAAATGAAAACAACGCCATCTATATTGGAGGAAATAAACATTAAATGAGTGAGCAAACATTGATTTGTTAAAATCATGGAATTTGGAACTAGGAGCCTATTATTCCTTTTTTTTGTGATAAGGGGATTTTTAAAAACAAGGACATACTTTTTCTATGGTCAAATTTAAACAGATACACAAACTTCAAAAACAAATCGATACATATAACGCCATCTATTGAGGCTTTTTTTGAACTATTTTTTCTTTCTTCGCAATGAGACCCCATGCTTTAGTGCAATAAGGGCTGACTTTCCAATAGACAGTTAGCTTATAACCGAGTACCTACTTAATCATTTTCACTGTTTGGCATATTTTCTACATATAAGTAAGTAGGTACATAAACTGTCAAACCGCAATATTTTGTCCTCAGATAAAGTTATCTGACTAGTGGCTGATTTTTCAATCATCTGATAACTCTATTCGAGATATAATTTTAAAATTTTTTTCATACAAAAACTGTCAAACGTCAATTATATTCCTCGAACAAAAGTTATCTGGCGATGGAAAAATCAGCCCTTAGTCCTATTGCAAAACGTTTTACAAAAAAAAAAAAAACAACCGACTTCCAAAATTGATAGTAGGTAGGTAAGTAAGTAATTAGAATAGATTTTTTTTGTAAAAAAGTTTTTATTTTTACTTACCCCACACAAATTCGTATAACACTACGTGCTATGTAAATATCAGTGACAGGAAGTCATAGGTGGCAAAAATACGTATTATTGAAGCTAACTCAAAAACTACCCAAGCAAAACTAATAAAAAAAATGATGGGACCACCCCTGACGCATACGCCTACCTATTAAAAAATATATATTTGAAATCGATTTACGATTGCCGGACATATCGCGTAACTTACATTGTATACAAAAACAATTTCGTTTACTTACTTGAATTTTGACCAGTAATTTTGGTTTAAAACCAAACTACAGAACCGATTTTGATAAAATTTCTATGGGACTAATCTGAAAGTACACCCTTTCAAATAAAAACATAATTTTGCAAATCGGCTTATAAATAACGGAGTTCTGAAGTAGGTAACAAAAATAAAAAAATGTATTCAACCGAATTGATAACCTCGTAGGGGAGTATGGGATACAGTGGATCGCGGGTCACAGTGGATAGATCGTTATATCTTTGCATGTATGGCACACACACAAATGCGCGTCCGCCACGTTGGCGTACTTACACATCCCCCCGCGTCCAAACTAGTCGCTATCTTAGTTACGTAACGGGAGGTCGCGCCGCAGCGCATCGATCAACAAGTAAGTCACAAAATATTTTTTTACGTGTTTTTGAAAATCGTTTTCCTTTCCGTGTGCTACAATTTTGCAAGTTTTGATAATTTTTCATGATCTATAGTTAATGTGGAGGGATTTTATTATTCTCATTTGTTTATTTAGCAAACAAAAAAAATACTGGTATTTTTTGTATAAGGCGTCTACTAGTGGGGTACAGCGGATCGTTTTGAATTGGGGTTCAGTGGATCTCGATCCACTGTACCCCGTAAGTGTTAGTCGAAACCTCTGTTAAAAGAAACTTATTTTATAGGAAAAATGCCACGAAACAGAAAAAGGAAGACCAGTATTGGTCAGCATACTGAAGACGAAATGCGGGCTGCTTTAGTGAAAATATCTGAAGGGCAAAAAATAAAAGCTGTAGCTAAATTGATGAACATTCCATACACAACTCTACACAGATATAATGAAAAAATAAAAAAATCGTTGTCTGCTGATCCTCTAAATAATGAAAGGCTTACACCGAATTACTCAGTGCGAAAAATTTTTACGGATGCCCAAGAGAAGGGCTTGGTTGATTATTTAAGGAGGTGCAGCAACATGTTTTATGGTCTTACGTTAGTAGATACCCGCAAATTAGCCTACGAAATGGCATTCATAAATAACATTTCAGTGCCACAAAAATGGCATGAAACCAAGCTGGCAGGTATCGAATGGATGCACAGTTTCAGAAAGAGAAATCCTATACTTAGCTTGAGAACACCTGAAGGATGTAGTCTAAGTCGTGCTACGTCCTTCAATCGCCATAATGTGGCGATGTTCTACAATAATTTAGAAGATGTCATGTCTAGACATGATGCGTTCGGCAACGGAACTAGGGTGTATAATCTAGATGAGACAAATACCATGACCGTTCAGAAGTCGGCTAAAGTGTTGGCAGTCAAGGGGCAAAAGCAAGTTTCCAAAGTTACCAGTGCGGAAAGGGGGACTCTAGTGACCACGTGCTATATTGTGAACGCTTTGGGAAATGCGTTACCACCAGTCATGATATTCCCTAGAGTACATTTCAAAAGCCATATGATAAATGAGGCTCCAACCGGAACATTGGGCCTAGCAACGCAAAGTGGATGGATGAACGGAGAATTATTTGTTCAGACTATGCAACATTTCATCAAACACACTAATAGCAGCAAAGATAATCCCAGTCTCCTGATTTTAGATAATCACGAGTCTCATGTATGCATCCAAGCATTGAATTTAGCCAAAGACAATGGTGTGACTGTTCTTACGGTTCCACCGCACTCGACTGGGAAATTGCAACCATTAGATGTTGGCGTTTTTGGCCCGTTTAAAGTAGCATATAATAAGGAAGTTGACAGTTGGATGATGCGCAACCCTGGTAAAACCTTCTCCATTTACGATGTGGCTGGATGTGTCAAAGGAGCGCACATGAAGACAATGACCCCAAACAATATTTGCAGTGCCTTCAAGGCGACCGGTATTTTCCCCTTTAATAGAGATATTTTTACCGACGATGACTTTGCACCCAGTGATGTTACCGACCGACAACTCGAAAACGAAAATGGACTCCCGGATAATAGAATTGCCGAACGCAGTCACACTCTCAACGTTGATAACGAGGACAGAGATAGAACAAGAACGCCATCACCATCAGTTTTACTCCCGTTTGGTAATGAATCGCCTGGAATCGATTTGTTAGCAATGTCGCCTCGTCGCCCTGATGAAGATCTTGTGTTGCCAAATATAGAAGATGTGCAAAACGAGCCCTTGCTCGATTTATTAGCAATGTCGCCTCGTCACCCTGATGAAGATCTTGTATTGTCAACCATGGAAGACGTCCAATACGAGCCGTTGCCATCTGGGTCAAAAAATATACCAGCAGAGCTTGCTATTCAGGTGTTTGAACAGTCTGCACAAAATGTTATAGAAAGTTCCAGATGTAGACAACAAACGCCAAAAAAAACTATTCAAAAGTCAGTAGAAAGTATGCCGTCAACTTCTAGAGCTGAACCACGGAAAACATCGACTGTAACGCTTTTAGACACACCTTCTACTTCCAGAAACAGTGCTGAAACGCCAAAAGAATTTACGAGCCCATTCGAGTTTCGTGGTTTACCAAAAGCTGGACCAAGAAAACGCGAAAGAACAGAAAGAAAAAAAGGTAGAAGTATGATAGCAACTGATACACCAAATAAGAACGAAATCGAGCAAAGGACGGAAGAAAAAAATAAGCAGAAAAAAAGAAAGGAGTCTGCAAAACCTGCAAAAAGGAAGGTTTTAGATAGTGACAGTGAAGAGGAAGAAACGATGAGTTTATATTCAGAAGAAGAGCCGATGCTTGATGAAGAAGAAGACGAGATTATCCATATAGACCCTAAAAACTTCCATCCACTTCAAACTAGACCAAAAGAAGGAAACTTTATATTGGTAGAGTTTGAGGTAAAACAAAAGAAAATATACTACATCGCGAAGGTTATTGGAGATAAAAATCTAAATATCGAGGTCAGTTTTCTCAGAAAAACTGTCAAGAATCCCACCAAATTTCATGTACCAAATGTTCCGGATATTGCAACAGTTACAATGCATGACATAAAAATGATTTTACCTCAACCAGGATTTACCGGAAGCACTAAAAGAACCCAAGGATTGTATCATTTCGATATTGACGTCACAAAAATAGATCTGCGTTAAGTTTTTATTAGTTAAGATTACACATTGATCTCGTGGCAATAGGGCCAATTGTTTTGCTTTAACTGATTGTTTTTTGAAGCCAAAAATTTATTTAGTTTTGATTGTTTTTTTTTAGTTTTATTTTAATAGGTTAAAAGAACAGCAGACGTGTTCCCTAAATTAAAAAGCAGTAACTGAATGATTGAGAAGATTGTGTTCTTTAATTTTATTAAAAGATAATAATATTTAATGTGTCTACAACATTGTGATATTAAGACTAGAGCTTCTTATAAGACTGTTTTGAAGTGTATTAAAAGGTACATGTTATATTGATTAAAGTATATCTTAATTAAGTTACCTGTAGTTTATAAAACAATGTAACAGGTGATTTTGAGACTGTAACTTAATCCAAGTACAAATTAATATGTAAATAAACAATATGATTGTAATAAAAATCTTTTAATGGATTGTAAATAGACATTATCCAGAGTGCCCCATGCGATCCATTGTAACCCAACACCTGTATCCACTGCGACCCATACATGGGTCACAGTGGATACTTTTCAACAATAAAAAAAAACTGGATTATTTCATATCGAAGTCTATTTAAGGCTATTTTTGTCATGTAGTTTCAAACTTAAATACATTTTCTAGAACTTTGTCAAAACGCTGACCAATTCGGGGTGGGAAAAGTAAAGTTAAAGCACTTACAAAAAAAAAGGATCCACTGATCCCCATGCTCCCCTACTTTTTTTGAAGTCGATTAAATTAGCCCTACAAAAAAGTTTCCTTTAGAGTTTAGACCCATTCAAAGTAAGTATATAACAAGGAGACAATTTAGTGCCCGTACAATTGTATGCAAATTGCAGAAATTCCAAACTACCTACCTACTAACTGCTTGCTTAGATCATAAATAAAGTTAAAAACCCGTCGAGTATTAGTAGGCCCACTGCAATGTACCAATTCGGCAGTGCTTGCTAAATAAATTGAAATAATTAACTATCGCCACATCGAAATGTAAATTCGACGAAATTAGCTAACAGCTGCTCAAAATCATTTATGCAATCTCTAATACAAGGCCAAGACTCTACTACTACTATACTAGATTCGTTATACATCGTTTGGTCGGTGTTGCAGTAAGTACTACTAGGTAGCAGTTGAAATTGCGTATAATAATATTGTAGAAGTTGTTATAATTGATAATATCCATACCACACCTTCACACTATACAGGGTGGCAGGCATCGACGCGCAAACTGTAACCCTGAATTCAGCACATTAAAGTCTGTTTCACGAAAGAAGTCTCGTAGAAACGGTGCCACTGTCGTGCGACGGAATCCTAAATATTGATTGATTTATGGATCTCGCCATCTTAATAGAGGCACTGGGTAAATAAATGAACAACCTTAAATAGAGAGAAGTGTCTGAGGTAGGAGGGTGGTGTAGGAGTGTTGCTAACTATATAATCATTATTAGTTCCACTTATTGCCGCGGGACTTCTTTCGTGAAACGGACTCTACCCCCTAGGCCTAGAGTAAACATTTTTCGACGGTTTAAAAAACAGCTGTTTCATAGGGGTTCCCCTACTTGAAATCGAATGACGTGAGATCGAATAACACTTGCTGGAAAACGTTAACTCGATAGTAAATGAAATCGATGAATTATGAGCGCGACAGTTCACTACCTCGATGCATCAAAATCTCGAATAACTATATGCTCGAATCATCGGCAGCGCGAAGGCCCATTATCTTCAAACATCATTTCTCGAACGACCATCTAATCGATTTTCAGAATTTAATTTAAGGATTTTTATACATATCTACGGAATTTTTATTTTTTTATTTAAGGAACAGGTTTTTTTAATTTAAGAGTCTCTTAATCTTACTTATATTATATTATTATGTACAGTTTGCACCACACATTCCAGTTATTGGTCGATACTAGTAATTACACAAGTAAAAACAACAACATCAAAAATTTTAAATTTAATAATGGTCTAAGGCGTCCGAGATACCTAGGTAAATAAGCTATTTATCCTGAAATACAAAATACACACAACAGAAGTCGACGGCAATATAAAATACACGCAAAAGAAGTCGACGGCCATAGATAGTTTTACCCACTAAGGGCTGATTTTTCAATCATCTGACAACTTTATTCGAGGAATAATTTTGAAATTTTGACAGTTATTTCATACAAAAACTGTCAAACGTCAATTTTATTCCTCGAATAAGTTATCTGGCGATGGAAAAATTAGCCCTAAGTACATATATTTTAAACAATATGTTATAACCTTCGGTACATAAGTGTATAAACCGGCTCGAATCCAAGAAACGCTAGTTTGTTTACATTCTCTTTGCCCTGTCGACGTAATGTCAATACTGCAGAAGGAAGGCAGCCGAATGAAGTTTACATCAGCGAGTTTGCATCATTGCTGTGTCAACATGGCGAGCCTCTAGCTCAAGCCAAACAAAACACTGGGACTTTGACCTTTCTTTACAGTTCATTTATATTTGTGGCAAGTTTTTAAATCGCTTTGTAATTTTTAATATCGTTTTAGTACTTTTTAGGGTTCCGTACCCAAAGGGTAAAAACGGAACCCTAGTACTAAGACTTCGCTGTCTGTCTGTCACCAGCCTGTATCTCAAGAACCGCGATAGCTAGACTGTTGAAATTTTCACAAAGTATGTATTTCTGTTGCCGCTATAACAACAAATACTAAAAACAAAATAAAATAAATATTTAAGGGGGCTCACATACGACAAACGCGATTTTTTTGCCCTTTTTTGCTCGATATCAAAAATGGTAACAGGTAGGCACTTGAAATATTCACAAAATACTCAGTTGTATTTTAACTTTAATAATAAATAATAAAATTAAAATAAATATTTAAGGGGGGCTCCCATACAACAAACATGTTTTTTCGGCGTTATTGCCATGTGGTACGGAACCCTTCGTGTGCGAGTCCGACTCGCACTTGGCCAGTTTTTTATTTAGAGCCTTGCATCATGATATTCTTCTCCTTCTTTTCTCTTATTTAAATTATTACTTGAATTATTAATTGATTAAACTAATTGGAGAGTATGAAGAATTTTTATTATTTTCCAGGACATAAGGATGAATGTTACCACCCCGTTTTTTATTTATATTGACCTTACAAGCATCACACCGGATGGGTTGTTTACCTGAATTTAATGGGAACCCAAAACTTTATGCGACTTAAACTTAATAACTTTAGAAAGAAATAGATAAGCCGTGTAAAGCAAAATGTTTCATTGTTCCCAAGAGTGTAAGCATATTTCGAACTAGCTTCTGCCCGCAACTTCGTCCGCGCGAAATTTCACCCTGCCGTCATTCACCCTCTTAGGGGTGGAATTTCGAAAAACCCTTTCTTAGTGGATATCTACTCTTCACAAAGAACCCTCCTTTAATGTCTCTAGGACCAGCGGTTTAATCTGTGCGTTGATATATCAGTCAGTCAGGACTTTCAATTTTATATGTACCTACTTAATAACAGGGTTATTAGTAAAACATTTAAAAAAAACTGGCCAAGTGCGAGTCGGACTCGCACACGAAGGGTTCCGTACCACAAGGCAAAAACGCCACAAAAAAACATGTTTGTTGTATGGGAGCCCCCCTTAAATATTTATTTTATTTTAATTTTATTATTTATTATTAAAGTTAAAATACAACTGAGTAGTTTGTGAATATTTCAAGTGCCTACCTGTTGCCATTTTTGATATCGAGCAAAAAAGGGCAAAAAAATCGCGTTTGTTGTATGGGAGCCCCCTTAAATATTTATTTTATTTTGTTTTTAGTATTTGTTGTTATAGCGGCAACAGAAATACATAATTTGTGAAAATTTCAACTGTCTAGCTATCGCGGTTCTTGAGTTACAGCCTGGTGACAGACAGACGGACAGACAGCGAAGTCTTAGTAATAGGGTTCCGTTTTTACCCTTTGGGTACGGAACCCTAAAAAATCAGCTGTTCCCAGTTCGTCAAAATGCAGGGAACAGCTGATTTTTTTTCGCGATTTCAGGTTTGGTACCATAGTAAAAATTGTTCATAATGATGAGTACAATGACCTCTTAAGAGGTTGTTAATGTTTTACAACCCTGTATAGATGTCTTTGCATGATGAGGGGCCCGTGGCTTAATAATAACAGCCGCACTGGTCGATCGACCAGGTTAAACTACGCTTGCCGCGGTTGGTCGGTGGTTGGGTGACCATCTTTACATACCGAGACCCCTCCGTGCCTCGGAAAGCACGTTAAGCCGTTGGTCCCGGCTGTCATTCCTGGATCTTTGACAGTCATTACGGGTAGTCAGAAGCCCGAAAGTCTGACAACCAGTCTTAACAAGGGGTAACGTATTACTCAGTAACTGGGTTGTGGAGGTGAGATAGGCAGTCGCTCCATGTAAAATACTGGTATTCAGCTGCATCCAGTTAGACTGGAAGCCGACTCCAACATAGTTGGGAAAAGGCTAGGCAGATGAGATGTCTTTGCATGGTAGGTACCTATGGAGTGTCATCCAGTCCTCATTGTATCTAGAGGAGAACATGATATTCTATCCCAAACATTTTGGCTTTCGCTAGATTTCTTTGTCAGGCATTGAGTCACATATTCCAGGGATTTCATGAAATGTTTCTGTGTCAGAAGACGAAGTTTAGTAGGTAATCTATTTTCGACTTCTTAAATCATTTACAGTCATTTCCATTTCTATGTATTTACATTGGAATGTTTTTGTTCCAAATCCTCTTTGTCTTGTAATATTGTCAGTCAATTACGTTGCTTCACCTTCATAATTGATGCGAAATGTGTGACGAGATACGATTGAGCACGATACAGACTTCTTATCAGTCGTTTTTATCTGACAGAGATAACTGCCGTTGTTGAAACTTTTGTAATACTTTCTGTGGTGTATCGTTATAATATTCAGGACACGATTCTTGCAAATTCTCTCCCCTATTCAGACTTGGGGTGGAAATTCTGTATCGATCGCTTTAGGAGGGTTCGCAGAGCCCGTGTTTCATTTCTGAATTATCTTCTCTAGGATTTATTTGTGGTTCCATACCAGTAGTTAAAATTGGTCGTAAAAGCGGACGGATAGCATAGTCTTTTACCGTTCGAATGCTCCTAACAATTTGTAATAAGGCATTTTTTGCCGACTTTTAATTGGAACATATTCACGTGATGACCACGTCAAATGGCCAACAAACGCAGACATGGATTCAAGGGTAGATCAATTCAAGAGGCTTTTACTATCCGTCTGTAAAGTGTTAAAAGAGTTTCAGATTGCTATCGACTAATAAAAATTGTGATGACTCTGTGTCATTGTCTCTTTAGATTATCACTATGTCGTGGTTCCACAAAGAATGTTATACATCTCTATAACAGCTTAACAAACAAGGAATGTCGGTAGATTATGTCCTCATTCATGGATATTACATAGTTATGTAGTCGAGACAGAATGTGGGTTGATCCCACGGCTTCGCCTTGTTCCGTGCTAAGTCGAGACACTGCAGACGAATAGAGCCAACTCGAAATCGATTTCTAGCAGAACAAGCCATTTTATTCAGTTCAAGGGCGCATTTGCCCTAAAAGTTATGCGATAGTTGTGTTCACGCAAATTTTTACTAGCCAACATTCCTGAATGTCGTACCTAACTCTGCACGATATTATGGATATTTTATGGTGAATCCAGGTTTTACGAGTTGTTAAATTGTTATCGATAATGCCCCGGTTTAACAATATTAGAAGAATATTGAATTATTAGGAGAATATTGAAGTCAAATGAGCTCGCTCCACAGTCTCCATTTCAATAAGACTTCCTTTGGTTATTTTTCTTGTATACAGTCATCGAGCAGATAATAGTTTAATACTGTTGAAGTTATGATCAGAATATGGCGACAAAAAATACTAATGGTACTTATCTAGTTTTAAGTTAAAAATTTGAATTAATATTTGTTTTCACAGCCGTTAGGAGCTACGAAACCGATGAGAAATCTATTAATATTCTGTGTGCTTCTAATTTAACTAGCCGGTTCGGTCTGTAGGTAGGTATGTGTGTGTGTGTGTGTGTGTGTGCGCGTGATTGTGTCTATTGTTCATCATGTGAGGCAATTCAAAGGTTGCATGAAAAAGAAACTAAGAAATAATTAAAAATTTAATTTATTAAATAACCTTTAACTTACTGAGAATCCCTTTCACGCCGAGCCCAATAACCTATATGTACAGTTCGGCCCGCTTACTCTATATGTACAGCACGTGCAGGACAGGCTTCAATCAATCACAGGAATATTATGTAGTACCTATGTGCCCTAAACCGGTGCGCCGACTTCTTCTTGGTACGATCTCGTGAGGTGCGCCGCCGCAGCCGTCAGCGAGCGGAGGGAGCGGCGCAGGCCGCGGAGGTGCCGCCGACACGCGGCCGCTGCCCGCGCGGCTGACTCCCGCTCGTCCTCCCCCTCGATACCAGAGTCTCCCGCCGCACTCGATGCATCACTCTCCGTGTCACTGAGGTCCGACACTCGTCTGCCCCGCTCCACATGCTCCTCTGTGTCACCAGTCGACCAGAGCAGCTCAGTCTTCAAATCGTTCAGCATGGCGAACATGTTGAACGGGTCATCGTCACCCTCCTGTGGCAAGTTCATCAGCCGGCTGGGCACGAGCACCGTCTCGTCCATGACATTCACCATTTTGACGAACTTCTCCATGTCATTCAGTATGCTCTGCTTTGAGAACTCTGTGTCATCGTGGCGGGCAATTTTGCGCAGGGTGTTCCTGTAACAATGGCAAAGATTACATTAGCAACATGTTCATCATGACCACAACTTATTTTAATTATGACAAGTGTTGGAAAAGGTAAGAGAGGCCTTTGGCCTTTGCCCTGCAGTGGGAAAATAATAGGCAGGTATTATTATTATTTTTTGATTTTACATATCTCGGGACCATGGGGTCCCGGTCCTTTGGAAGGCGTACGAGGGGCCGAAGCCAACTTGTGACAAACATAGTATCTATACTTAAAACCATCAAAATGATCTTAAATTGGGTAATAAAAATTGCCTGAAATGGGAGGCACCTTTTTATGTAGCCGATCATGACCTTAGATTCTTGGATAATTTTAATGAGACCCCAATGATGAGATCATGACTGATTATTATTGCAGGTAGGTAGGTACTATGATTATCCTACACATCAAGTCATGTCTATTTAAAATAACAACTAATGTTGAATAGAAGGAATTACGGTTGGGGGTTAAATCAACAGCAGAATATGTTGAGTTTTAAAGTTATATCAGGCAAGGTGAATAATTTGAATTTGTTTCCTACCCACAAATCATTTTAATGCAAACAGTTTTATTGATAGTGTCCAAATGTTTGACAATGTTTTTCAAAGATTTGGAAACAATTGAACCATTTCCAAAATGATAAAAACTGACATCCTGTTGCATCAATTTGGATATTTCAGTTCAAATGAATCATTATAAAATGTTATTCGGTGAAAGTAATCAACAATACAAGTTAAGAAGTCGGAGGAAGGAGAAGACACACAACAGACACAATTATTTAACAGCGCTTCAGGAGAATCACCACATGGCTTCTTTCAATTACCTACTATGAATGGCATTGTAGTATACAAGTTAATAACAACTGTTTACATATTACATCACCAGAATTCATTTGTACATGATTCACATTATTAACATTCAGAAAACTAGTCACTCACTCAAACTGGTACTAAAACAGTTATAAAGTTGTTATTATACCCAGTTTAGCATACTTGATCATTTTAAATACCTAAAGTAAATTTGATTCTGAATCCATTATTGTGTTGATGAAATTCCTTGCATAATAACTTGCCAGTACCTAACAGGATACTGTTTAAATTCAAAAGAGGAAAGAACATGCTTTGAGTGCTGACAGGGTATTTCCAAAACGGTGGATATAGGTACTGTGTGATTATTCTGCCTTGCTGGGCCTTTCAAATAGTTTAAAGTTTATTTTTAATCTGTAAATACAAGGTTAATGGTATAATAAGTATTCAATCGACCATTTATTTTAAATTAAAAACATAAATGTTAAAACCTATGCAAATCACAGCCAAGCTCAATGGCTTCCAGCCTTTGCCTTTTTTATTTGAAATCCAAGCAGTGTGGCTTCATGGTAACATACCATGGTGGCATAATAGGTAAATACTGAACAAGACATGAAGCTCAAGAATTGGGCATGACCTGAACCTTGAATAATACAATGTGGTTACAAGTTCGATGCTAACGTATTCATCAGATGTACTCGACTACTTGTGACAGAGCCTTGATGGCAACAGATATCAAATGATAATTTCAACGAAGTCACTTCAATATTTTCTGAGTCACACTCTGGCACCGCGCACGCCCAGAACACAGGATAACCTCATCGATGAAACTATTAGCGTCTAAATGCTTTCGGAAATACCACACAACACCACCGGTCATCCGTACAGTGGCGAATTCTGGAATTTGTTGAGAAATGACTCGTCAGCAATGTGAAAGGTGGCCAAGAGAGCAACCATATCAAAAATCCTTTCCGTAAGATGTTTTGTGCTGCGACGTACCAATTTGAAACGTTAGCGTCACCCAAATTCCAGAATGCATCACGGACGCATTGAAGACAGGGCACAGGGCCACACGCAAGAGGCATGCAGTATTGCAGTATCCAAGCCGTGCCCATCGGTCGCGGTAAAATTGTAAATCAACACTATGCTGTACCTGCTATTCTCCAATTTGCTCGATATATCGGTGTTGAAAGACATTTTCTCGTGTTATTTAACAATATTTAAATATCACTGAAC
The DNA here is from genome assembly GCA_916614155.1 of Mesoligia furuncula. Lineage (NCBI taxonomy): Eukaryota > Metazoa > Arthropoda > Insecta > Lepidoptera > Noctuidae > Mesoligia > Mesoligia furuncula. The sequence goes on from OU744794.1 coordinate 9,955,123, forward strand.
ACACACGCCCCAATTTTTTGTGATGTCACTATAAAATTGACGTTTACGCGGCTTGCGAAACAACGCGAACTGAATTAAACTGACAGTCTCCAACAAGCACCCGCACGCTACGGAGAGGTTTGACGTTTTGCTAGAGGTGGGGAGCGCGCTCGTATTTATATGACACGATCATACGATGCGGGGGAAGCGAACTTTGAATTTTATCAGTGTAGGTATTACAGAATAATTAACTAATGATATGAATTTAATCGATGTTATTAAACACTACTAATGAAATAAGTAGTTCTGTTGTTTTGGTACACAGTTGAGACCACGTTTTTGTCATGAAAACAGTATCTGCTTGGGTATACTCAGATCGGCCGGGCGCGTCCCACAGAAGTCACACCACATACAGAGCCGGGGATTGGTTGGTCTGAGCCACAGTCTTTTTTTCATTGGTTTGTTAGTTTGGTGCTTTGCGCGGGTATTTTAAAATTTGGACCGAGAGATGCTCATTCATAAAATAATGCTTCTTCATTCTACAACGACATAATGATTATTTTTCTTTCATACTTTCTGCTATTGACTTTATTATTATTTAATATTTAATAACTCTTGAAATGAAATGTGCCTTAATTATTTTAATTAGCCTGTATTTTCAACAACATGGTTACAAACCACTGAATATACATGGGCACCTACCTACTTTCTTTCAGTAAATAAGGTGAAAGGTCTGTAGAATATGCTTTACTTATTGTATGCAAAGTGTTGAATAATTGATTGTTACTTTACTTACGTACATAAAGGTATTTCAAACATTAGAATATTCATGTTAAATATAAGCGCTTATCTGCCTACCCATTAATTCCGCATTAGTTATGATAAAATAATGCAAAAATTAACCAACGTCCAACAGTGAGTTAGTTTGATAATAAACTGGGAGCAACGAATTTCTAACCTTTTTAGCGGGCCTGCCAGTTTAACTGTTAATATTTTTGTATATTTTGGTCCTAAGATACGACAAACCTTGACTATATAGCTACTTAATACTTATTGTAACATTCTAGTGATCATATTTTCTTAGTGCATGTAGGTAGATGTCCGCTGCTCTTTTTTGCTTGGTTTGCTGTTTATATTGTGATCATTACTCAAAGAGTAAAAGTTTTTTTATCTCTCGTCCTAGCTAAATATTAGACGTCAAACAGCCCGCTGCATCTATTTGTGTCGCACGAAAGATCTTGAAAGTGCATTGCAAATATAAGTAGGTAGGTAGCTAGGTGTTGCTGGCGCATAGATTATATACCTAGTAGATAAAGACATTATCGCTAGGCATGCAGCAATCCATGACGTAGGTACTTTTACGACGAAATAAGCTCCGGATAGTTTCCTTAGATCATGCGCAGCACTAGAGATAAGCGATTTTTAAGCTTCCATTGCTTGATTCGTTTTTAAACCATGAAATTAGTAAGTACTAAGTTCGGTCCTTTTGGGTCACTTACCTATGACAGTAAGAGCTGTCCATTCCATGAACGTCAAAGTTGTCCAGAATGTTGGGCCATTGTGTACACGCTCTATTATAATTAATTAAGAATTGGCCAATCATTGACACGCGCCTCTAAAGTTCAATGGCTAGTTATTAAACGATACGTATACCTGATGGTCACGTGATGTATAGGTTTTACAGGTGGCGTGTTGCATGATGCTGGCTGGAAGCCATGGGCATAACGCCTTTTTGCCTTTGTACAGTGCCGGATTAGCCCATAAGGCAGAAACAGCACCGAAACAGAATTTGCTGGCACATAAAAGGCAAGGCTGTTTATCAGCAAGATATTACAAGACCCAAAAGTCACTCTAGCTAGAGATGTGCGCCAATCTTTCCAATTGCTCGTTGTTGTTTTGAAAAAATACGAGGTGACGGTAAGGTAAGTATACCTAAGTATTACATCATAATCGACTTCGTAGAATTAGTCGTCAATAAAACACTCATACAGGTAGGTCATTCAAGAATACAATGAGTCGTCTAGAACTTCCACAAGGAACTTCTTTCTTTTCTTTTCTTTAACTACCGTCGTTTACGAGAAATCGAATAATTTGAAAATTGCGAAAAATGTGCTTGGCTTTGAAAGTTTTAACTTTTATCAATCGTTTTAAAGGTCATAGCACACCATATCAACTCGGAAAGGGATCGTCACCTTCGCGTTTCGCCCCGCGGCGGCGTCAAACAGGCGTCAACCAGCACGTAACCAAAGCAGACCAGAAGCTCGGATGCATCGACTCGGCTACGGCCAGGCGGCGAGCGACGCCGCGCGGCTCGCCAACCGCTGGCGCTAGTTGATGGTGCTGCAGGCTGGCCGCGGGAGGGGTGAGAGGGGCAAGGGTGGACGGAGAGACGTAAGCGCGGGGACGACGAGCCGTAAGCGTGGGAATTTCAAGTTGACCACGCACCGCACCGCGGTTCGTGAGCTTGCAGTACGGAGTTTCATATAGAGAATACTTAATGGCTCTAGTTGATACGGTGACGATCCCTTCCCGAGTTGATACGTGTGCTATGACCTTTAGCCGATAAAGGCTCGTACACACAGGCGCGACTTGTCGCGCGACACGTCGCATGGCGATTCTGCGATATTATTCCGCCGCAACACCTTTCACACAAGCGCGACGCGAATCGCGGCGCGACGCCATACAAAATGAACATTTAGTATGGTGTCGCGGCGATATCGCGGCTACACGGTGTCGCGCTACTCGTAGACAATTCGCTCCAGTGTGAAGTGTCGCGCGCGTTTCCATAGAAATTGTTCTACGGATATATATCGCAGAATCGCGTCGCACTGTCGCGTCGCGCCTGTGTGTACGAGCCTTAATTAGTCAGGGTCTTAATGGGTCATAAGCATTCCTGTACTTAACAGCAAGCGCGCATGTGCGTGCTGAGTTGCTGACCATGGGGCATGGGATTCGATTCTCAAGTTTCGTAGTGTTATTGACTCTTTCCATTAGGAATTTCTCAGTAGCAGCTCGGAATCTGGAGTTCGTGCCTGGTTGATGGCAACAATAAGCTCGACCCCTATTCATCATCATCATTTCAGCCGAAAGACGTCCACTGCTGGACATAGGCCTCCCCTAAGTTGGGGGGGGGGGGGGGGGTTTGCCATAATCGCCACGCTTGGCAGGCGGGTTGGCGATCGCAGTATAGTATGGTGGTGGAATGCATAGAGAACGTTGCTGCCCATTCTCCGGTACGACCCTTAGTCGCCTTTTACGACACCCACGGGAAGTATGGGGTGGTGCTATTCTTTAAGTCCGGCACCACACAGACAGACCACTATTACACCCCCCGACCCCTATTACACAGGACTTAAACAAAACTGGCGAAATGTTGGTGTTCCCGTGTTACTATAGGTTCACTTCGGCCTAACCTTTCGGAGATTTACAGGCGTGACCGCGTGATGTTATAGCACAGAATAACTAATAGTACTTAAGAGTCTTGTTATGGCTAGTAGTAGAACCGCAGGCCCAATAAACAGTTTTAATTTCCTGTTAAAAATAAAAGTCACGTGATCACGTCAAATCCACGCATATTTCTGTGATTGGTCACTTGAAAACATTTGAACGTCGAACGATGCGATAAGGCCGTAATACAATTTTTGGCGTTCGTTGCCCAGATCAAGTTTAACAGAACTAAATAGGTGTGTGTGGAAGAATGACTAATAACAAGTTTTTGAAGTGAAAACTTCTTTAGGCGTTCATTGGGCATTTTTTGAGATGGGAAAAAACTATGAGGTATTTTCTTTTTTTTTTTAACGCTTCCCTAGTCGCTGGATAGATGGCGCTGAACTTGGTAAGTTACTGCAAGGAACGGAACGTCACATAATTTTTTTATTAATTCACATGGATGTAATTTTGAGATCGTAAAACGAAAGCAAACGAAACTGTCACTCAACGAGCGTATATGACGTGACGCAATGTTTTTTTTTCCAAGCGTTTTGACTTTGGCACCCAGTAACGTAGTCAGTTCAACGCCATCTTCAGGGTTCTTGGAAACTATGTTTTTTTTTTAATACTCAAAAGAAAAACCTCTCATTGAACTCGAGCCACTGTTACCGTAACCGACACCGCTTCGGATGTGTTCGGCTGTCCTCGGGATGTAGGTTCTGTACTCGGTTTTAATGTATTTCCGATATGTCAATGAGTGATGGCAAAGTATTCTGTTTGTGTTATGTTTTCACTTCTGTCGGCACTCCTGGAGTGCCCCTTTTTTTTGCAGTGTTGCTTTCCAAAAACTGTTAAGATTTGTTTGCACTCAACAAACCATTTAATAGCCCGCGACTTCGTACGCGTCAACTTGGCGTCAAATTTTTTGTTCCCACGGGGTGGGCCGGTCGCTTCGGATCGCCTGCCCACGCTACTACTGTGTGCTTTAGTTTGGGCGAGAGACACTTCAAAAGTGGTAAAATGTGTCCCCCCCTTGTAACTTCTAAAATAAGAGAATGATAAAACAAAAAAAAAATATACATTACCATGTAAACTTCCACCGACAATTGGTTTGACCGAGATCGCGAGATCGAGTAAGTAGTTTTTTTTAATACGTCATAAATCGTAAACCGCAGTTTACCTTTCATTCAATCAACTCAAATATATATAAAAAAAAAATAATTTCATAAACATAAACCTTATGCATAAACCCCGATGTTACGGAACCCTCGGTGCGCGAGTCCAACTCGCTCTTGCCCGGTTTTTTTTATTTTGCTAGGCTCTTCAATGTCTTAGCGCGATATTAAGTAGCCTTCCTCAAAAGTTAGGCTATCAAATGCAAAAAGAATTTTCAAATCCGACCGGGGGGCCTAAGAAGGCCACTTTGAAGAATCATAAATAGATAACATTATGAATTGTATTATGGCGAAAACAGTCCGTGTTTTTCTTTTTTTCGCTAGACTACGTAGGTACCTATAATCAAAGAGGTTGGGATTGGATTTGGATCGGATTGATTGGTATTTTAGCACAGACAAAAAAAAATAACTGAAAAATGCTTCACCAATGAGATTTGATACGATTAACTTAACGGTTAACTGTCCGTTATGTTATCCTTTTATGATTCTGCCAAAGTGGCCTTTTTAGGCCCCGGTACTTCCAATTATTAGCGCGTTCAAACAAACTCATCAGCTTCATTTTATTAGTATTATAGGGCTCCCACACACATGCCTGTAACTTGCACAAAAGTATGCAAGTAGCTGGCATACCAGTATGGTATTCACCAATCAGAAGTTGTTATGGCACACGTCATGCAAGCTGATTGGTGAATACCATAATGACATGCAAGTTACTTGCATACTTTTGTGCCAGCTACTGTCATATGTATCCTTAGCATTAGGATATAATTTTCTTTGTAATCAATCCGGATCGATATTCACTTACGGGGTCATTAACACTTTATTGTTATTCGAAAATATTAATGTTCATTCATACGAATAATTACAAAACAAAGCGAATAATAATGCTTTCTGTGTTAATTTTCCGACCTCCGCTCCGTCACTTTCGAAAAGGCAGAAAACAAAAACATAATTATTCCGTACGTCACATCGACACCCACAAATCAAAATATTATTCGATTCTCAGTTTTAGAAAAGTTGCATCAGATAATGTTTTTATCGATAAGTAAATCGGAATCGGCTGAACATAACAAAAGTGTCGTGATGCTAAAACGAGCGCTGTCCTCTTCAACAATAAAGTCTGGATTGGTGTATAGCTAGACCGTTTGGCTAGCTTCTGACGTCGTAAATCTATTTATTATTTGCATCCATTACGCATCACGCGTGCGGTATGTGGCAAGAAAATGTGATCAATTATGAGTGGGACTAAAAACGGAGATCTATCTGACGCATTTAGGCTAACTTTCCTGTTTTTCAAACGCGATAGAACATCTTTTCCTCATTTCCGATTAGGTACCTAATCGGAAATGAGGAAAAGCCATTTAAACATTTCTGCGTAGTCTGGTTTTAGCATAGATATATGAAATTTTATTATTTCTATGGCTTTTACTGTGTCCAGTGTATTAAAATTTCCTAACCACCTCAGCGGCTCGTGCCATGATTGATTACTTAAATATTATTTTCATCTCTCATACTCGGAAAGTAGTGTTTGTTTTATCCGAATAGCGGGTGGAAAACGCTGCTTCCCACCCTTGGGCGGAAAAGTCTCATAGTAATTGCTTCCCTCCCTAGGGCGGGAATGAAATTTAAAAATAGAACTAAATTTAGTTAGGTAGTCAGCTTAGTCAGACATACGACACCCTTAATTGATTATGTAAATATTTATTATGCTACCCATCAAATCTTATGAATGTGCGTTAATTAGGAGAGTTGGATAAAAAGCTCATATGTTAACGCCATTAAATCTTTCAGATTTAGCGCACAAGTTAATAATTTACCTTGAATAAATTCAACATACATAGGTACGATAATCACCATTTTGATGTCAGTTGTGGTCGAGGCTAAAAAACATAAAAATTGGAGATTTCGAACATCCTGACTTTACCATAATGGGGCTGTGAATATACATCATTTAATTATTTGACGAATTTATCCATAGTTTAAGGTAAATAAGTAGTGGTAATGAACTCTTTTTGATATCTAATGTCGAAGTTTCGCGCCAATCGTATGTGTTTACATTTTTACTTTTCACAAATTTCACACACATAGATGTAGATAAGATTTAAAATGTGACAAATGTTATTGATAATATTATAAACAACACGAAAATGCCCAGGTTTTAACGTAATATTCAAACACAGGTTCAATAATACGTATTAATCATTACCACTACTCAATTTGTGTTCAAAATCGCCGACCATTATTGTTTTTTTTTTATTGCAGTGATGTGTGAAAGCGATTATTCCAAACCATTTTTTTTTTAAATTTCGATTTACTCGAGTAATTAATGTGACGAATGTAATCGATACTTGAAAATAAAATAAAATTATTTTAAGCAATAAATACAATAAGCATTGTTTATAATAATGATTTATGCTTTTCTAATATCATTTCAATCTCTTCTAATATCATGTCAATAACAGACAGGCCAATAGGTACCTCATTTACTGAATTTCGCGCCGAAATGCTTCTATAATTGAATTTATATTCGGAATGCGATCGCTGTTTAAAATTATTTTAATTTATTGGACAATTATTTATTGTGGATTTTATTTTTGATACTTTCTAATAGTTTACTACAGAATTCCCAGTAAACATTTTTTAGGTAGGCTTACCAGAAGTTTTTTTGAGAATGATGATAATTAATTAATTCTATAGATTGGTTGTTCTGCAAACACTTTACATTTCAATACATTTTGTTAGTTTAAAGAGTTTATATTCAGTTTCTACAATTTTTTTTTTTTATGTTTTTATTGCGAGTATCGATTAGGCTCTATGCAAGTTTTGAATCGAAATAAGAAAGTTGGGTCAGCACTAAAAAGTGTCACGTCGCAACACAATTTTTAGTAATTTTTATCAAGATTATCGTGTTTTCTAAGTATTTTATGAAAAATGGTAAAAGTAAGAATGCAGACAGAATGATAATAATACGGGGCCTAGTAAGCGGTACGGCCTGCGGTGGTGACACAGAATTTACTCATGTGGCGGTGACGTGGTGTGTTCCATACTTCAAATTTAAAAAAGACTAATGAATAGATTCATGTAATTATTATCAATAAATATTTTAGAAAAACTAAGTACTATTTTTTACTTTCCTTAAATTCGAAATGAAAAGTAGAGTGTTTAACGCGGGTGAAGTCATCAATTCCCACTCGGACTATAGCCGCCCTCGCTGCGCTCGGGCGTCTAAATGCCTCGTATGGGAATTGATTCCTTCCGACCCTTGTATAACAATCTACTATTTCTGCGGTTTTTTTACTCAGACCATAGCTCGGTTATGTATGCGTCATGAGAAGTTTTGTTGGCCGCAGCAGATACATTTCTTTTACAGTTTCCTTATTTCCTCATCGTTTCCCTGTTATTAACTTTATTAAATGAGTTGATGAAACAATGAGTTCCACACCAATAATTATGTGTTAAGAACATTCTTTATAAATATCTGACACAATTTCGCACGGAGACATTTAAACTTACGCAAAAAATTATTTGTATTGCTTATAGAAGTAACTATCAGGCTGGCTGTTGTCAAGTCAATATGTTGTTAATTCGTTGGGGGTCAGGTTGCGCAGGTTATCACATCAGACATGTCACGCCAAGATCACATGGACGACACACCCACTGTGCGTCATGTGAGCATTATGAGATAATTATTGAACACGTTGCATGCACATGCTTAGAAATCATACAGAGACTTAACTTCGTCAATCTTGCTGTGATGCACATGACACAGTAATGTATGCGCATTGAAGGCGATTACATTCACTTGCAACAGTTGCAACTCTTTCATACACGTGTCCGTAAGGCCAGGGACAAATTCAAACGAAAAAGTGCGCGTTTTCCCGCGTCGATAAGTGTGGGGAGATCTTAAAACAACACGCGTACGCTTATTTACATCTAAAATAATTTCGATAAAATTCTAAAAAACAAACTCGCCAGCTTCCTGGATAAGAAAGGTCTGATATTAGAGAATCCATATTATGGCTTTCGTACTGGTCAACGGTGGACGCAGGTTCTAACTTAGTTGAGTTCGTAGTTACTAAACGTCTTCCTTTACTGGCAAAACCCTTTGACACGGTTTCTAGGTACATTGTTCAGTTGCCAGCACATCAACTTACCCCACTTTGACCTTGAACGCGTTATGAGCAACAACAGCGAGAATCGTGCGAAAGAGATATATAGCTTTTTCTCTGTTCTTACTTGTAATGTTTCGTGCAGGCTGTAGTGCTTACAGTCGGTGACCAACATTGTCTTAGTCGCGTCGTAGTTATAGATATGTATAGAGTTTACATTGATGTGCTGCAGTCTGTACTTAAAAATATAGAAGCGATTGGTCGGGCGAGGATTAGCTCTTGGGTGGTTTCAGTCCTATATAACAGACCGCATTTAAAAGGGTCCGCATGGGGGACAAAAACAGCCGTAACGCTAGCTCAAACCACGGTGTACCTAAGGGCAGTGTGCTCGGGCCGACACTTATTACAGAAAGTATAAGTCAAGCTTGATCTCTCTTTGTTGTATTACCTACTCAGTGCTCTTGCGTTATGCACATAGTGATCATGTGATAGTTTCTATTTGCATAATTACACGGGTCAGTATAGTAACATGATCTTCTTTAATGAGTTGAATGAAAGAGATAATAATCATAATTAGAGCCGGCAAAGCAATGCGTAACGATTTGTATTATGATGCAGATTGAAATACTTTCTAGTGTGTTATTGCTCCCGTGCATTGTTTGTAAATGTGTTGTGAGTATGTACGTGTAGCGTTGGTTGTGCAGCGTCAGACAAAGACTTTTAACAAATAATATCCTAAGTACCATTTTGAGCAAAATTGGGAGGTCGACTGCAGAGTCAGGGCGGTATCAGGTCAAGTCAGTGGGTTGGTGATTTTAGCGCTGTAAGAGTATTTAACAGACATGCCGATAGAAGACAGCTGCTTTTTGCCTTAGGACCAAGTCATCACATATCATAGATCAAAGAGTCTGTAGATTTTCATCATCATAATCTTCTGAGATTATGATGATGAAAATCTACAGACTCAGATGGATACAGACGGATGGACAGCGGAACCTTAATAATAGAATAGGGTCCCGATGTCCCGTAGGCACTCTTCGGGTACGGAACTAGTAGCGAAAGTTTTCGGTAGGTCGATATCTATCGTTACTAGATATCAACCGGGAATACGGGACTTTATCAATATGACCGTTGTAAAAACATGATTTAAGTAATTTACACTCATACTATTAACTTTGTCAGTTTGTACCGTAGGAGTAAGAGCAAACTGCGAGCAGACTTGCAAAAGTAAATTTTCCTCAATTTACTTTGACTACAATCGTAAAATACAAATAAAACACTTTAAACTAAATTATACGATGTTTGAATAACCTGGTCTCAGGAGTCAGTAGAAGTTGTTCCGAATATAATATGCTGAATAAGTTTATTACTTACCTACTTAATTACTTACTTAATTAATTAATTACTACTTTAACATTATTACTCCTTATTAATTATTATTACTTATTACTCTATTAATTACTTACTTATTTCATTATCTGCCTAGCCTTTTCCTAACTATGTTGGGGTCGGCTACCAGACCGGATGCAGCTGAATACTAGTATTTTACATGGAGCGACTGCCTATCTGACCTCCACAAACCAGTTACTGGGATACGATACGATACGCCTTGGTATGACTGGTTGTCAGACTTTCGGACTTCTGACGACCCGGAACGACTGTCAAAGATCCACTGAGGCTCGGAGGGGTCTCGGTATGTAAAGATGGTCACCCATCCACAGACCAACCGCGGCAAGCCTAGCTTAACCTGGTCAATCGACCTGTGCGGTTGTTATTATTTAGCCCTTCACTTTACTACTTAATTTTCGTAAAACTTATAATGTGGACGTATTTTCGAATCTCAGGCCCTACCTACCTCAAGAAAATATTATTGCAACGAGTTATTTATCTCATTAATGCATAATTATAAGCCATTTAAGAACTTATAAATTTTATTGTTTGTCTACATGTAGATAGGTATCTATGTTTTCCACGCAAACATTCCGCAAACTCAGATTGTTTATGGCGCCAACCGTTTCTACAAAATTATGGATCAAGTAGCTATAAAACTAATAAATATCTGTATTTCTTTACGTAGTTAAATCGAGAACCCTGTAATCATTTCAGTATAACTGCATATAATTTTACAACAACCAATACCTATAATGAAAGCCTTTTTTTAAAGACTTATAAAATAATTATTTTCTTAATAACATTTTGCTGAGGTATGATTGGATGAAATATACCGTTTTTATTACCAACACTCAAAAGACTTCTATTACATTATAGCTGACTATGTATTGAATTCATTGCACACGTGTACATCATACAATGGCGCAGGTCACGGTTTAAACCTTTGCCAAGAAAATGTTTTGAACCGCTCTAGCTAGATATGCTTATGTGTTAAAATCGCACCACACTCCACTTAGGTATAGTTTGGTTTAATTGAGGATTTGTTTATCTTTTTTCTCCTCTTCTAATATCTCTGAGCCTTCTGGCCTCACCTGACCGTAAGGTGAGGTGAGAGAATCGAGCATAAAAAAAAAGTTCGTATTTGACAAGTTTTGTGTTTGGCACGCTACATGTGCTGTTTCTGTTGACTCATTTTTTTTTAAGATGACTGAAATTTATCTAATGAATCAAATCAATGAATTTCCTTTACAGAGGGTGATAATGACCTACCACACGTCGGTAGCACAACTTTAACTACGAAAACAAACGCTTCCTGCTACGAAATTGGCATTGCAGTCTATGTCAAATTGCCACCACAAACGTTTCACTGTACTGTACTAACTACTGGTACTACTGCAAAGTTAGGTATAGCAACTTAGTTTGCTTTTTTATATCTAACCTTACTAAATTACGATAAGAAGCAGGCAAACCTTCTTATCATCACCACTCATCACGGTTGCTGAGCACTGTTATCGCTATCAGCTATTATTACCTTCACAGGGGGATTGTATTTCAATAAAAATAGTAATATGACTATGACTTATTCATTGGTTATCCGATAATATCGTTATCTGAGATGATGTCATTCTAGGACCTAGGTAGTTCATTTCTCCACAAAGATATCACGTATCTTATTATAGACCTCCCGATAAGAGGCGCAGCATGCGTCTTGTGCGATCTATCTTCCTTTCTTTACTTTCTCTGTACCCGGCAGACGATAATGATAATCTCTCTGTTGGTGGGGGATCGATCAGAGCGGCGCGTAATGATAGTTGACATAACCGTCCCGCATGATGAGAACCTCGTGAAAGCCGAGTAAGATAAACAAATCAAGTATCTTGACTTGGCTGGTGAGGTTGTCGACAGGTGGGAGGTGGACTCAGCGATCACTGTGCTGATAGTCGTGAGTGTCGTGACAGCCAATGGGTTAACCAACCAACACCTGAGGAGGCTCTCGTTGGGCAGCTGGATCAAGGGCTTGATTGAGAAAGCGGTACTTCTGGACACGGCCCGCATTGTTAGGAGGTTCCTCTCTCTGGAACCCTGACCGCCGGCGCCGGTAGCTTGGATCCTGTTTCCGATATTGGTGGGCTACTATTTTTTATATTTTTATATTCTAATATTTTTTTTATATTTTTATATTCTAATATTTATAAATAAGTATAAATTATATGTATTTAGTGAAACGTAATCTCCCAGTTTATATCTATGTTATACTTACAACGACGCCGTATTCTACAGTACCTACGTCTCATGATTCCTTGTCCTTATCGCAATTTATTAGGGGTCGACGCAACGGGGTATTCCACTCAGAGCACTGATTTGAACCGCACCATGACTTTTTCTTCCATACTTCTCTATTAATCGTCATCTCGGTAGTCATCCCCTTTCTAACCATATCACACCATCCTTATATCGTTTCTTTGGTCTTCCGCTACTCTTAAAGCCATCGACATTCATACTTAAAACTTTCCTCACGACATTTTCCTAATTCCTCCGTATCATATGCCCATACAACTGACTTTCACTCAACTTTTCAGTTACCGGTGCCACATTCAGATTTTCTCTTATGTACTCATCTCTCATTCTATCCATTCGTGTTTACACCACACATCCCTCTTAGCATTCTCATCGCAGCTGCAATACCTACCTACCTATAATTATTCTTTTAATAAGATGATAACTAGTTGTTAGTTGTATCAATGTAGTGCATTAATTCATCATTAGATTTTATTAAAATTTTAGTACCCTACTTAAAGTCTTCATTATGGATAGGTATAATGAAAAACATCACGAATGAAAAGAATAATTCACTAGTTGCTGTTTGCTATTATCTTCACGCAACATAAACATTGTAGGTATTACTTATGTACGGATTTGATTACATCACTATACGTAAAGATCGTCACGAATTCACGATTTGTGCAAAATAATGTTGATGTCACAGCCAACTGGTTTTATTAGCCGTTTAGTTAACCGCCTAGCTAGCATTTTAATTAAACGGCGGCGGCCGTTCAACTAACGGCCTGAATGATATTCAATTACAGTTTAGGTTGGAAGTCTGTAACCAATTACGCGCGAGTCTAATTGGTCGCAGTAACTAAGCCAGGGCACCCCGACCAAATGGGTTAGGTTGCTTGGTCACCCACGGTGAAGCGAAGAGGAATCCGAGGAGGGGTCGCTCGTCAGGGCTTTTGCAGGTAAGCCGACGACGCGTGACGTAGCGGCCAACAAGTAGGTTGCGGTCCGTTTGGGCGACATCGCAACTGAGGTAGGCCGCGATGTCATATGGGAGGCATCGCGGCGGGAGAGGAGTGCCGGTATTGCGGTGCGCCGGTGATGGGGAGTACTCCCAGAGGGTCCGGTGACGGACAACCGCGGCGGGTTCATGGATGAGTACTAACGCGTGCCCGTGTTCCCGCCGTAACTGGCAGAGAACGACACCGTGGAGTTTTAGTGGGTTAGAGTCCCACATAACTGCACTATTTCCCCGTGGTAGTGCAGAATGCATGAGCATTTCTCCAAGTTAAAAAAAATAATAATTGCTGAAGCACCAATACTCACTAGTCCAGCGCGCGGTTACCAGTCTTACCGCGTGGTATCGTGTTGCCCAGTAACTGGGTTGTGGAGGACCCATAGGCAGTTGGTGAAAATACTGACTGGAAACTGGAAGCCGACCTCAAAATAGTTGGGAATAGGCTAGGCGGATGATGATGAGGTACTTAATAAGTAGGTATTCAGAATGTGAGTCGGTTAGCTTTTTGTTTGACCAGCAGGGTAAATAAAAAAATACAGATAGTACAGAAGGCAATCACATGTGTACTTCACTTTTCATACACTCGGCGGTCGCGCTAGGGTTGTCAACTTTGGCTTATGCACAAAAAGTTATCGTAGTAGTGGCACTCGTATCTAGTTGTTTGATTTATTGTTGAGCTTATTCTACAATATTAAAACAAAACAATAAACATAGTATTACAATACAAAAAGTTTACAAAACAAAAACATATCAAATTTTACATTTGTCAATTTTCATTATCGAAAATCCCTAATAGCTTCAAACTTCCCTATTTACACAATTTATTTTGCCCTATCCGTTTTAGACCTACACAAACAAAAAATCATGTTTTCAACTTACGTAATAGTTGGTGGCCTTACAAAAAAGTTACCTACCTACTTCGTTTATACTGATTCAAAATAGGAAACTATTATATAAATCGAGCTAAGATAGCCATTTTTTTGTTGTTCCATTTTTGTACTTCACAGACGCGTGTCTTAAGCAGATGGCACCCGCGCTCGCACTACTCCCAACCCGTCCGAGATAACGTGTCCGTGAGCGGAGTCTATGTGTGCGTTGCTCGAGCGCACTTTGTATGTAGATTGCCTTCTGTACTATCTGTATTTTGTGGTAATTGCGTAACATACTATCAGTAGCGATTGGTTTCATTTTGACAGTTCAACAACATTCATTGCGTTATTTGCGTTGTTCAGCAGAGGCATTTTTCGAACTTATGGAGCAATGGATTAGAAATATGCTTCAAAATGATTCAAATTGATAGTAATAGTGTGTTACGCAATTAGGGTGCTGCCGGTCGATTCTGTAAAAATCTTACCGTGAAAACTTAAATGAAGTGAGTTTGTTTTTGCTAGGAATTGACACTACTGACAGCTCACTCCACGCTCACTTCACCTAAGTTTTCACGGTGAGATTTTTACAGAATAGCACCGCTGGTCGAGCTTTCTATGTTATGTAACTCTTTTAGTAATCTAGCTTTACGATTTTACTAGCTGCGCCCGCGGTTTCAGCCGTATAAGTGTCGATCCCTTGGAAATCTCGGGATAAAAAGTATCCTATGTGTTAATCCTGGTTATAAACTATCTGTGTGCCAAATTTCATCCAAATCCGTTCAGCCGTTTGTGCATAAAGAAGTGATGATGATGATGATGCAATCCGACCGATTTCGGCCAAGGCGATCGCTTCAACTCCGCAGTAGCTGCCGTTCGTGAGCTCGCATGTGGCTTATGTAGCCAATCTTCTTCACGAAAACCCTCGCACAATGTGGGCACGTGAGCACACCATCTATGAGATTATAGTTAATTGCCGCAGGTGGTCGGGCTTTCAATCGGTCACGCTTGGCATCAAGCTCAAGGCGCCGCCGTATTTCAAACTCATGAACTTTGGTTTTAACCAAAGTCCTCCACTCAAGTCTTTGAGCTGCTTGCTGCTCCCACCGAGACGGCTCCAAGTCGCACCTGCTAAAGTGACGCTTAAGCACATCTTTATACCTGAGGAGCTGTCCGCCATGCTTGCGTTTGCCCTCCTCAAGTTCACCATAAAAGATACGCTTAGCCACTCGCTGCGATGTCATCCGTGACACATGACCGCACCACCGAAGCTGGCGCCGCATGAGATAAGACTCAATGCCACCAACATTAGCTCTGCGTAGCACTTCGGTATTACGCATGTGATCAGACCATCGGATCTTAAGAATTCTCCTAAGACATCGAAGGTGGAACCGGTCCAGCATGCGGATATGCCGGCGGTACACGGTCCAGGTTTCGGCTGAATAAAGAAGGTTAGGCAGCACAGCCGCCATGTATACTGAGACCTTGGTAGCTAGTTTTAGGACATGCGACCTGAAGACCTTGGCATCCAGCTTACCAAACGTTGCAGCTGCAGCGCCAATCCTGCTGTTGATCTCCGCATCAAGGTCACACTTTGATGTCAACGTGCTCCCCAGATAACGAAACTTGTCGACCTGCTTCAGCTCATCCTCACCGAGTCTTATGGATAGTGCCTCGTGACCGTTGATGTCCAAAGACATCACCTCTGTCTTCTTGACACTGATTTTCAAGCCGAATTTCCGGCAAGACTCGAGATCGGATATTAACCGTTGCAGGCCGTCTGGGGTTTCTGCCACAAAACACAAGTCGTCCGCATACAAGATCTCAGTAACCACTGCATAGGAAACCCTGGTGCGGGCCCTGAGCCTAGCTAAATTGAAAATGTTGCCATCAGTGCGGAAACGGATGCGGATACCTTCAGAAGTAGCCTGCAACACGAAAAGAAGTATGCAATAATAAGTATGCATAAAGAAGTAAAAAACATACAAACACACTCACAAACTTTCGCCTTTATAATTTTAGTGAGATAGTGTGATTTATAAAATGTATTACGTACAGTGATAATAATCAGCAAATCAGCAACATTTTGTGGATGCTAAAAATACGTACTTACCTACTTAACAGCTTACAAAGACCTACGGTCTACCTTTTATTTCATAACTAATAATACTTCGGGGATTATAGGCACTTATAGGTCTGGATGATAACCTATGTCATGTTTTATAATAAATTAGAAATAAAGTAAATAGTAATAAATAGTTAGATAATAACTTATCATCACGTCTGTATTTCCCGAAGGGTTAGATAGAGGTGTACCTATAAGTACCTAACTACACCTACATTTCGCCAGCTGTATACAAAAGTAATTTAAAAAAATTAAACCGACTTCAAAAAGAAATTAACTCAAAATTATGAAATAACTTTAATTTCGGAAGTCGGTGTCTTTGGGATCTGTATTTTATAGTTTTAGTTTTTTACCACCGACTTCCGAAATTAAAGTTACATATTTCATAATTTTGAGTTAATTTCTTTTTGATGTCGGTTTCATTTTTTTAAATTACTATTTATTTCGTAATTTTTAGTTTTTGCACTAGAATTTGACCAAGGTTTTTAGATGTTTTCCCTTTGACACTACAGCTGCATCCGTAGCTCGTATCAATAAGCCAGGCCGTCACACTTACACGTATTAGTCAATATCTTGAAAATTACTGAATCGATTTTGATGAAACTTGCACTGTTCCTTAAGATGAAGGAAATGTAAGCCAATAAAAAAAACGGTCACGATCCGATTAAAAGTTGCGGAGAAATGCGTGGATAAACATACATACATACGTCTATAAAATTTGGTATATTTGTTTGAAAGCCCTAATAGATTGTCATATGTAAATATAATGTAATTCCAATAATATTACATACATACGTGTCGAATTGATAACCTCCGTTTTTTGAAGTCGGTAAAAATACTGCTGAGTTGGCTACATGTTGCCAGGCCGCCAGAGTACAGTCTCCACGTTGGGAAACTACTGAGAAATTTCAGATGGAAAAACCCATTAGCACTTCACAATAAATCTTAATTCATGATAAATTATAATACGGCGAACTACCCATGCTAATAGTAGTTCATACAAACATAAGTAATACCAAAATAATTTGTAAATCAAACATATTCTTACGGTAGGTAGTGTGTATTTATTCCGATTCGATTACAGAATATCTAGGTTCCCAAATATATATTCTGAAAGGACTCTGATATAAAGACGAGATATGAGGAATTTCAAATTTCTATTGAAAACTTATTTTTCTCATAACTCGTCTTTAAATCAGTGTCCATTCAAAATACCTATATATTTGAGAACCTAGATATTCTGTAATCCAATCGGAAGTCGGAGTCCAAAAAATAGATTTTTTGTAAATAGATCATTGCTTCATGTTTGCAATAAATTACCAGCGTTGTGTCATCGCGCTTCTCTTTCTTTTTTATGCAGTCCGACAGTGACCGCGCTTTAGGTCATATAACCCAAGAAACACAATCGCGTCTAAAAACGGACTATTAGATATCTAATAGAATTTAATTTTATTGTTTGCCTTAAGAGTAAAATATCTCTCAAGTTATATTCAAGAACGCTTATAGACACAGTTTAGTAAAAGTGGGCACAACCTTATCCCTTCTCATAAGAATGAGTTAAGAAAACATGAATAGATAGAGATAAGAGTTGTAAATTTTCAAATTGTCTGTAGAGATTTTTCTAGTGTCTCACTAAATTGTTTATAGACCACAAATTTTACTAGTAGATAGTTTATAGATAAAGTTGAGACCTTTAAAGAAGTCTACTCGTTAAGTTTTTAAACCAAAATTAACTCAAGACTAACAACTTTAAGTTACATTTGATTTGTAGTAGACAACGACACCTAATGGCGCCGAACTTACAAGAGTTATTTAAACTTATTAATGTATTGCATCATGGCGTAACAAATTTCTTAATTCTTACATTACTTGGGTTTTAGCTAGTTATTAATGGGTAAACAAGCAAATCTATATGCGATTGAAATTCTATCGTCGAATATTATGTATAACTCTCTTAAAATAAGAGCGCTCGCTGTAAATGTTAGATTTAACATTTTTTTTACCAAATATGAATATTATTTATTATAAGCAAATTTTTAAAATTGCATTTTAATGTTTAAAATACTCATTTTATTTAAAATATAGTAATTTAAAACATATTAAATGTTTAATTTGACATAATTTAATGATAAAAACATAAAAATAAGCATTAAAATATGTAATGAAAATCATTTGAAGCAAAAATCTACTTATACATATAATAAATCTGTAGAAGGGTCAATTCTGTACATTGAAAATATTGAAAAAATAAATAGCGGGGGGTGTTGCTGGATCGATACCAAACCCAAATATGTGAATAAAAAAAATTTTTGTCTGTCTGTCTGTCTGTCTGTATATGCAGGCATCACGTGAAAACTAACGGTTCGATTTCGATGAAACTTGGTATAATTATACCTTATTATCCTGGGCATAAAATAGGATACTTTTTATCCTGGAAAAATACGTAGAAAAAAAAATCTTATTTTTCGGTTTTATTCATAGACGTTGTTCTGTAGAACCGCGAACACACGTTGCATTACCCGTAGTGGATAATTTTCCATTTCAATTTAAGAGAATACAGTTTCCTGTAGCTTTGTGTTACGCCATGACAATAAATAAGGCTCAAGGTCAGACCCTAGGAGTTGCTGGCGTAGATCTTACCGCGAGTTGTTTTTCACACGGGCAACTTTACGTAGCTCTTTCCCGTGTGAGCAGTCCAAGAAATCTTCATGTTCATATTCCGGACGAGCTCACTAACAATGTTTATTTATTTATTTATTTATTTATTTATTTAGGGACAACAAACAGTAGTGTAATAATAAGTAAACCTAAGTTAAAACTTAATAATAGATGTAACAAATACACTACTCACAACGTTATCCACATATTACGTCCAATGTTGTGTATGCTGAAGCTCTCAATTAACTTTCTGTCGCATTGTCACGATCACTTTTTTATTATTGCAAACTTTTCGTCACTGTCAGTAATTTACTGCTACATGCTACTTATCAAGGTCGGAATTACTATGGAAAAAATACTTACTATAGAACGCGAGCTCAACAGCAGTAGCTCAATAGAGGGATCTCCTTAATTATTATAGGCTTAGCCGTATTTGGGTCCAATAGATATTTATAAGATGTCATTGTCAGAGTTACTCAAAATGGAGAAATAAACCATCCACGCGAAGACCGACATCCGCGCGGACGGAGTCGCGGGCGGAAGCTAGTAGGCAATAAAAATGGCGTCAAGATGAAGTTTACTAGAGAAACGAATTTAATAGAACAAACACTCTAGAGAATTTTCTGTAGTATGGCTCTAGCTATGACAAGAATAATTTTACTTGCTACATACTAAACTATCTAGGGAAAGAATAAACAGATTTATGAATGGTTTAAGATTACCTAGTAACTGTCATCTCTGTATTCCTTTTTATCTTATCACAGTATTTCTAGACGTTCATCAGTGAACAGGTAATTTGATGTGTTGTGAACGGAAGACCATTTTATGCAGTACAGAGCAATTTAATAAATCAATTCAAGAGGGTTAAGGCCTACGCAAAGCATATCAATTTATGTCGTATTTCTATATCGATACGTTTGAATGTCCATTAGCAAAAATTTCAATCCCTTTCTGTTTTATTTATAGACAACTAGCTGACCCGGCAAACGTTGTTGTGCCATATAAATTATTTCTAGCTGCCCGACTCTACTTCGTTCGCGTGGTGTCCTACCCCTTACCCTACCCTACCCCTACCCTACTCCTACCCTACTCCTACACTACTCCTACACTACTCCTACCCTACTCCTACCCTACTCCTACACTACTCCTACCCTACTCCTACCCTATTTCTACTCTACTCCTACCCTCCGTCTACCCTACTCCTACTCTATAAATATAGATGTGATAAATAGTAGGTAGTAGTAGGTAGGTATGTACCCGCTGGCGGCGCTGCCAAAGACGAAGTGTTAACATAAGTCTGGTAGGTTTTCATCAGAATCGGATTGCTCACTAACATAATTTTGTGAAGTTTCGATTCTGAATCTGAATTATTTTGTAACTCTTCTTCATTTTTCTTCCTTTTTAAATATTTGCCGATTTTTCGCCAAAAGCCACCAGACCTTTTAATTTTTTCACTGTCTCCATTGCATAAAATCATCCAATTCAAATATTTAATACTAATGCACTTTATTAAGCTATTTTTAGGAAAAAAAACACTAGAAACACCTTTTCACTATCATTTTTTTAGACAAACTGAAAAATATCTATTAAAGTATTTTATCTAGATTTAAGTCTCTTTATAAACAAAGATAAGAGTACCAATAGCTAAAATAGAATATTTGGTCTTAAAATATATCATCTTATCTATAAAATTACTTCAAGTTAGGTACCTTCAGGTGTTATTAACTATTTGTAGAGCATTTTATCTTAAAACATTCAATATACTTATAAACGTACTTAAAATAAGTGTGCTATAGAACAAATGCTCTAAAAATAATCGAGCTTGAGAAAAAAAACTCTATCAGAATACATTTTCTTTATTGAAACCATCTTTAGAAAGCCCCTATCTAAAGATTAACCATGAATAGACTGTCAATAGACAGATTTGTTTTAAACCTCCAAGACTGTGTTACTTGGGAAGCCTCTTAATGAGGACTTGAAGCGCAGAATGAATAGTACAAGCTTGAAGTGCCCAACTCAAGTTATATTCTTACAAAGCAAGCCGAGGCAAGGCTAGGTGTTTCATAATGGGAATCCGTCAATACAAATCATTTCTGGAAAAAGAATCAATAGTCAATAAAGATACTTAGGTATTTCAATCAAATTTCAATCAGTTGGTAACACTGACCTCTATCATACAACTTGTATAATACAGGTCAGTGGTTGGTAACTTGCTTAGATGAAAGGACTAATTTGGTCCTTCACTCCGAGCTTGCTACAGTAGGTAGGTATTCTCTCCAAAGGTTGTCTTGAAATTCCACTAATAAAATAAAGAATATTCTTTTCTATTCTTGGTTCAAATTTTTTTTTTTCAGAACTCGATTTGTTAATTGGAAAGGCTGTTCAAGTAAAAGACGGCATAATTATGTGCCTGAGATTCAAGTACCCTCAATGCAACTACATAATTATGTAATTGCAAAACTTATGTACAAACGACATCACATCAAGCTACCCGAAACTGAAATTTTTCCAATCAAACTTGAACCTTATGCTGTACCGATAAAGTTGAAAATCTATTAAAGAAATTTGACAGATTGTAGTTGCTTGATGTGCTGGCGTCTCGTCTGTACCTAGATTCTAATAAAGCTGAAGAGTTTGTTTGAACGCGCTAATCTCTGGAACTACTAGTCGGATTTGAAAAAATATTTTTTGCACATAATCGCCCAGTTCTTGAGGAAGGCTGTAGGCTATTAATTGAAATGAACATGAATATCATCTGCCTAGCCTTTTCCCAACTATGTTGGGGTCGGCTTCCAGTCTTACCGCATGCAGCTGAATACCAGTATTTTACATGGAGCGACTATCTGACCTTCACAACCCACTTACTGGGTTATGCGATACCCCTTGGTAAGACTGGTTGTCAGACTTTCGGGCTTCTGACGACCCGTAACGACTGTCTAAGATCCACGAATGACAGCCGGGACCAACGGCTTAACATGCTTCCCGATACACGGAGGGGTCTTGGTATATGAAGATGGTCACCCGGCCACGGACCTACCGCGGCAAATCGATCGACCTGTGCGACTGCGACATAATACTAAATGCAATAACAGTATGTAAGCTTGAAATTAAAGTCGTCGACATTGACAAGGGGATCGTGCGTGTTGTGTACGATTCTGATTGATTCGCAGTGATACGGCTTCCTCAATAATAATAGCAGAGTGGACGGACACCATCAACGACTAATAAAGAACGTACACACATAGACACAGAGTATAGATTTGTTGATGTCGACTACAAGCCATATCGAAGTGTTGTAAGCATCTGATAAACATACAATGGAATCCAGTTTCTAATAATTTAGGCAAGTTAAATGTAGGTAACTAAAGTGTATACTAAGTATTACAAAGTATTTGGTAAGAATCAAATGTAGGTAAAATCAAAATCCAATTATTTATTTGCCTGAATATGGCGCGTACATGAGGTGATACAAAATGTCCTATCTTAACAGGTGTCCAAATATCTATTATGTACCTAAAAGCGGCACTCCGGGAGCGCACAGAAGTGAAAACGTCAACAATTACGTGTGTAGATATTTTTTTAATCGTCTTATAAACAAAACAAGCGCGGTGTCGATTACGGTAACAGTGTCGCGAGTTCAATGGTTTATTCCCATCTCAAAATATGCTCAACGCGGCAAAAGAAGTTTTCACTTCAATAAAAACTGTTGCGAGTTCAATGGTTTTTTCCCATCTCAAAAAATGTCAACGCGGCTAAAGAAAAAAAATTTTCTTAATCATTCATTCGGCAGGCCCACACGGAGATGGCAGGATAGCTCTAGACAGAAACTTGAGAGACGACGTGGAAGAGAGTAGAGATGCCTTTGCCTAGCAGTAGGACATTAAAATGGCTACCTAATAAAAAAAAAAAAAATATCACTGATTTTGGCAATTTTTTATAAAAAATCCGAAAATTCGAAGCATTTTTTATGGTTTTGGCTAACTATTATAGGTGTACCTTGGTACGGTTTTTACGAAGTTTAGTTTTGACAAAGATCAAGACGTGTACTATTGTCTTTGTCTTTCACCAAACCTAACCTAAAGTGTGTATCGACGCGAAAACTTGTGATTTTCGTACCTACCATGTTTGTTTACCGACACTACATAGACGGACGTGTAACGAAAGGAAAGATACTTAGCAAACAAAATGTATTAGTACCTACTTTCTAGTGTCGTTCCAGGCAATGAATAAAGGCTCCTTCATACAGGCGCGACACGCGATATAATCGCGCGCGACACAAAGGCACCGCTCGGTGGCGTAACCATGGTTGTCCTGCCAGCAAAATATATACATCTTTATGGTGGGTATCTCACCAGGCGTCCAATGGGATGCGCAACCAACCATACATTTTTACCAGTGCGATCATGGTTGCGCCGCCATTAGTGTCCTAGTGAAATAGGGCCGTAAGGGAAGATTCATAGACCGCTTTTGGACTTTGCGTCTCATGAATATTATAGTTCTAAGTATTCGTATGTTCATCTAAACTATAATCTAACTACTACTAATAATAAAGCTGAAGAGTTTGTTTGTTTGAACGCGCTAATCTCTGGAACACTAGTCAGATTAAAAAAAAAAAAAAATTTGCATTTGATAGCCCAATTCTTGAGGAAGACTGTAGGCTATTTAAAATATTACGCTAGGACTCTTAGGAGCCGAGCAAAAAGTAATAAAGAAAACAAATTAATAGCACGGGCAGGCGATGCGATGCGACGCACAGTGATCTAAAAATCGAGCTCCATACTCATAGAAACTTAAAGTCGGGAATTTAAAAAAGTTATGTAATGTCTCTGGTATACCACCTTAGATTAAGAAAAATTGTATTGTTTACATTCCCTTACAGTAACAGTTTGCCACAGGAAGAAAATAACTTAAGATTTGATATGAACATGACATTGCACAATTTGACATATAATGATAACCAATTCCAGTTAATTGATACTAACTATTATGTTGGTAATAATTTATATTTGACAAAAGATAGATACAATATTGTTATGTACTATCTTTCTAACTATCTTAAAAGACAGATAGCTGTGTCGCTATCATATTTTTTTTCAATTTCAGCCAAACATTTGGCTAAACAAATTGCTCCTATTGAGCAATGCAATGACTTTTTAAAGTATTCTGCCAATAATTTGGTCAAAATTAATGACATTAATCATCATTTAAATTAGACATTAAGACAATAGAGGCAACCTCTTGCAAAAATGTAACTAAGGCAAATAATAAGTCAAATGAAAGTGTAAAAAAATTAAATAGTATCAATCTGGTGCATCAAAATATTCAAGGATTTTTAAACAAAGACTTAGAAGTAGAATTATTCCTGAATTGTAACAATATAGATATTCTTTGTTTGACAGAACATTGGCTTAAAAGCCACCAGTTCATGTTCAATTTTAGTAATCACCAGGTTGGTAGTTCATTCAGCAGAGTAAATGCTATACATGGTGGCTCATTAATTTTAATAAATAACCAGCTTAAGTTTAAGGACCGAAAGGATATCGTAAGCCTCTCTGTTGAGCGAACAATTGAAATAGCCTGTATAGAATTGGAGCAGTTCATTATATTAAGTGTATACAGACCACCTTCAGGATTGTATGATTGTTTTGAAAAAGTTATGGATGAAGTGTTGCACAAAATCTGTAATACAAAGAAGTCTATCATCACTTGTGGTGATTTTAATGTTAATTTGTTAGAAAATTCTGGGTTAAGTACTAAAATTATAAGTTTGTTTCAGTCATACAATCTTGCTAACCAATTTTTAGAGCCCACTAGAATAACTCCTACTAGTGCCACATGCCTAGATAACATTTATACAGATGTTATACCGACCCACAAAGAAATTATTAACTTAATAGACTCAGATCATTGCGGACAATTGATCAGTATTCCAAATTACAACAAAAAAGTTACTAAAAAAGATATCACTGTTAACCCAAAAACAACTAATCGCTTGGAAACATTTAAAACTAAACTCTTGGGTAAATTACCACTTTTATTCACTAATGATGACCCTAATCAACAATATAATGATTTTTTTAATATGTATTGCACACAATTTGATAACACTTTTATTTCAAAAAGATTATCGGTTAATAGTAACGCTTCCTTCAGTGACTGGGCCACCATTGGTATACATAAAAGTAGAAAACGACTTTATGAATTATATGAAGAACGGATTTTTATAAACACTGCTGAATTTAATTTATATGTTAAGAATTATTCTAAAATATTTAAAAAAGTTTGTAGTATTGCCAAGTCACGTTATTTGAGTTCAAAAATTAAAAATAGTAGCAACATTATTAAAACGACTTGGAATGTCATTAATAGCGAAACGGGAAGGTCATGCACCCGAAGTAGTGACTACAGACTTGCTATTGATGACAATATAATTAAATCAGATTCTCAAGTCGCCGCGGCCTTTGAAAATTTCTTTGCAGAGATTCCAGTATCAACTACTAAATCTCTTAACTCATCACCCGCTGCCGCAGAGTCTTTACTTAAAGAAAACGTTTCAGTTTGTGATTCTGAATTTCACTTTGAATATGTAACCTGTAACGATATAATTAAAACCTTTCACACGTTAAATGTTAAAAAGACCGCAGATCTATGGGGTAATTCTGTGGATGTTGCTAAGTCGATTATAAACATTGTAGCACCTACTTTAGCTGTTATATTTAATAATTGTATTGACCGTGGTGAGTTTCCTGATTTTATGAAAAACAGTAAAATAATACCGTTGTTTAAATCGGGTAGTACATCAGACCCTACTAATTATCGACCTATTTCAGTACTACCTACCTTTAGTAAAATTTTTGAAAAACTTATTTTGAATCAATTGCAAAGATTTTTTAATAACAATAAATTACTGCATAATAAACAGTTCGGTTTTACAAGGGGTCGTTCGACTACCGATGCAGGAGTTGAACTTTTAGGACATATTTATAATGCATGGGAGGACAAATGCGATGCCTTGGGCGTCTTTTGCGATTTGTCCAAGGCATTCGATTGTGTTCTTCATGACACATTAATCAGGAAACTGCACCACTACGGAATCCGGAACGCCTCTCTGGATCTTCTTACTTCTTACTTGAGTGATAGGATTCAGAGAGTTAACGGAAAAAGGTCACCCGGATCTGTAGTAAGAATGGGGGTCCCCCAGGGCTCAATTCTTGGTCCTTTCTTGTTCCTTATTTATATCAATGACTTGCCGTACCTCATAAAGGATAATCATGATATAGTGTTGTTTGCAGATGACACTTCTCTTTTGTTTAAAATCAAACGTCAGCAGCTGGTTACTGACAATGTAAATAACGCCCTTGCAAAAGTAGTTAACTGGTTTAATGTCAATAACCTACTTCTTAACGGAAAAAAAACGAAATGTATTAAGTTTACGATACCCCACGTTAGACAAGTAGAAACTAGTGTTCTCATTAAGGATGAAGAGTTAAAACCCGAAGATACCACAGTATTCTTAGGCATAACGTTGGATGCCAAGCTTCAATGGGGCCCCCATATAGATAAATTGTCAAAAAAGCTTAGCTCTGCAGCATACGCCGTTAGGAAAATTCGTGATTTGACTGATTTAGAGACAGCCCGTTTAGTTTACTTTAGTTATTTTCATAGTGTGATGTCGTACGGTATTCTGTTGTGGGGAAATGCCGCCGATATTCAGACAATTTTTATTTTACAAAAAAGGGCAATTCGTTCTATTTATAAATTAAGTCCTAGACACTCCCTCAGAGACATATTTAAAGAGATTAATATAATGACTGTGCCTTCTCAGTACATTTATGATAATCTTTTGTATGCACATAAAAATATTAATCTGTTTAAAAAATACAGTGATATCCATAACATAAATACTAGGAACAAACACAAATTTGTTGTTCCTACAACAAGGCTCAAGAAAATAGGTGGCTCGTTTAGATGCCAATGTATACATTTTTATAATAAACTTCCTAGCCACATTCAAGAACTAAGCCTAAATAAATTCAAAGCTTTTATAAAGCGAAAACTATGCCAGAAAGCCTATTATACTGTAAAAGACTATATTGAGGACAAAAAGGCTTGGGATTGAGCTGCTCCAATAGGTTTAGACAGTGAATGTTATTTTGCAATTTTTACACTTTAATATTTTCTTTTTTTTTTTTTAAGTATCTACAGGAAAAGTTTTTAACCAGTGCGCAAATTTTTTTTGGTGGCTCAGTGTAAGCAATAGAACACATTTCCATTTTTAGTTTATGACTTTTTTTTTTTCATTTTTCCACTTTGTCCCAATTTGAAATAAGCAAGACATGGATATAATTTAATAGTAATACTATGAATGAGCATGAATGAAAACACGAAGGCCGCCGGCCGCTGGACCATGCCCAGCGCACAAGAGGGGGGTGCGGGTGCATGCGGCGCGGCGCCGGCGTTTGATAAACAAAACGCATGCACATGCAGTACGTCACTTGCGGAAGCGGAGGTCGGATGTCCCTTCGCCGGAGTTCGCCGTCCCTGCGCGCGTGCCGCGTACTAGACTAGCGTAGTGACAATGTCTCATTTTACTCACCGCGAGTATTATGAAATGGTGCGAGTGTATTTGTTAAGCAATGAAAACTTACGAGCAGCACGAAGAAGATACGAAAGGGAGAGCGTACCTCGTATGCGAGCCGAAGGGATCCTCAATCCCACGGTCCCTAATGAGAGGACAATTTTAGCAGCAAACCAAGGTGTATGAAACAAGTGAAATGCCTAGATGAAAAAATAATTAACGCTTTCAATGAAGTAAAAAGTGGTGTTAGTGTCCTAAACAAACTAAATGCTTACTTATTTAAACGTGCCCGTTTATGCCTTGAAAACCCCTAAGACGACCCACTGACCAAAAGGAGGAGGTCACTTCGAACAATACCTAAAATTATTGTGATTAATAAAATGTAGAGGTAAGAAGAAATTATAAACAATCTTAGTGTCTTAGGTTATCTTTGATTAGACATTGACGCAAATTGTATCATGTCTAAGTACCTATCATACCTAAATGTTTTATTTTGAATGGACTAAAACGTATTACTTTCTTACTTATTATGATTTATTTTCTGCATTTTGATGGTCCTAAGCCCATGAAAGTATGAAGGATAATTTGGAATTTACGAAAAATTACGTTTACAAATAACTTTACACAGTCTAAACTTAAAAAATTGTAGCGCTAAACTGGGGTCAATAATCCGCGAGCGCGCGTGAGTACTTCTGATAGCAGCTGGCGCGTCAGGCGACCGGTCGACGCGCGGCGTGAATCGGGCGACCGGTCGACGGACTGGCAAGCGACGTCCATAAAATAAATTTCTGAGTAAACAAGTCTCGTAAGCGTTAACTTAATTTTTTACTATTGAAACATATCAAAACAAAAAATACGTGTTTATTAAAATATATTCAAGTTTATTATGTCAAAATTTGCGCACTGGTTAAAAACTTTTCCTGTATTTACTTACACAATGACATGTACATTTACTGTATAAAGTATTATATTATTTTAATTATTGTGAATGTGAGGACTATGTGGGTCATTGTTTACATTTTAATCGTGGTCTGGCAGTTTGAGTAGTTTATGCGGCCTACCCAAATGTCCTGTCTTTGGTATTGTTCGTCGAATCGTTGAGCTCCTGAAGTTCTGAGTTGAGCTGCACGGTTACTGACAAATGCGTGCACTGACTGGACAGGTCCACTCAATCTGTGTGGTTCTTTCCTCAAAAGATCTTTTCAGACACTAATCTACATGGTCCTCAAAGACTATGTCCGGATTTTTATATACACATTGACATTGATGAATTTTATTTAGACAATGACATGAATATTTACTTTGTAAAGTATTTTTTATTTTTCTTTTCATTTAATTATTGTGAATGTGAGGACTATGTGGGTCATTTTTTTTTTTCTGTTTTCCTTCTTAGTTTTAATCATGATCTGGCAGTTTGAGTAATTTACGCGGCCTACCCAAATGTCCTTTCTTTGGTATTGTTCGTCGAATCGTTGAGCTCCTCATTTCTGAGTCGAGCTGCACGATTTTTGACAAATGCGTGCACTGATTGGACAGGTCCGCTCAATCTGTGTGGTTCTTTCCTCAAAAGACCATTTCAGACATCAATCTACATGGTCTTCACACGATCTGACCAAGATTTTGTCTGGACTTTAAAAGAGACTGTGACCTCTGAGTTTGTTTCGGCCTTTCTTCTCAGAGTAGTCAGATAGGAAACGCCGACCACATCTAGTTTAAAAAATATGATGACGTGTAAAAGTGTTTGTAAAAACCTACTTACAGAAAATAAATCATTTATCATTTATCATTCATTTATCATTTATCATTTATCATTTATACCTAACGTGACTATTTATTGTTTTTGTCAGAGCAGGACGCTTGCGGAAAAAAAAATTACTTGGTATTTATTAAAAAGAGCACATGAATTTTTTTTTTGTAATTTTAACATTACATTGCGGTTAGAGATGCATTTTTTGGTGGATCAAATTAGTTTTAAAATATTGAGTCTAGTTTTCAAGTAGAATGGAACTTATCACATGATTTGTTTGTAATTAAAATGTATCGACTACTTATGTTTTATGTTTTGTGCTGTCTTATATTTGTATTCAGATACAATGTAAATTGGTCATGAATACATTGAATTGAATATCGTTTGGTCCCTTTGTAAAAGCGGGACATTTTTGCTCTGGTTGGAGACAACGGGACAGACAGTCTGAAAGCGGGACTGTCCCGCCCAAAGCGGGACGAATGGTCACCTTAGGTATACCTCCCTATAGTATGGATGGTAGTAGCAGCTCCACGCGTGAGAAAAATAAGTTTTGTGTTTTTTTTTGTATGGGAGAAAACACTTAAAGTAGGTACATTTTTTTGAAATTGAATGGAACTGAAGGGCTGGTGCTCACACGAGTGATTATACCATACACGATGATCAAGATGACATCCAATTCATGCACCTTTGGATGCCGCTTTGCACGTAGCAAGGTTTTGAAATTTTGAATGTACGATGTTATTTTTCAAATATTTGACGAGTTTAAATGTAGTTGCCGATCGATTTACTTATGATATCGTTAGTTTATAGACTACTAATGACTTTTTTGATGAGAATAATTAAAAAATAATATTGATTAAATACTTTTTTTTTTACAAAAGTGCATTCCAAGAACTAAGTAACTCATTTGTTAATCACCGTTGAGTTATAATTAGATACTAATGACATGAGCATTAATTTTTGTAAGAACTAAGCCGGAGTAAGTAGATATCTTTAATATATTTGTCTTTTTTAGGGTTCCGTACCCAAAGGGTAAAAACGGGACCCTATTACTAAGACTTCGCTGTCTGTCCGTCTGTCTGTCACCAGGCTGTATCTCAAGAACCGCGATAGCTAGACAGTTGAAATTTTCACAAATTATGTATTTCTGTCGCCGCTATAAAAACAAATACTAAAAACAAAATAAAGTGAATATTTAAGGGGGGCTCCCATACAACAAACATATTTTTTTCGGCGTTTTTGCCTTGTGGTACGGAACCCTTCGTGTGCGAGTCCGACTCGCACTTGGCCAGTTTTTTAACCGACTTCTAAAAAAGGAGGAGGTTCTCAATTCGGATGTTTGTATTTTTTTTTTTTTTTATGTTTGTTCGCGCATAACTCCGTTGCTTGCCAACCGATTTGAAAAATTCTTTTTTTGTTGGAAATGGTATGCTTTCCAAATGGTCCCATGAAAATTTTATCGAAATCGGACTAGCGGTTTTTGAAAAATCAACAAAAACCTAAAAATTTATCTACATTAACAATCTTTTCATATTTCATAACTCCGTCATTTACGAACCGATACGGAAAATACTTTTTTGAGAATTTGCTCTCAAAAATCATCATTTGGTAAAGTGGAGCTGATGATAAAGACCACAGATGGCTATCGGAACTACTCAATGAAAAATATTTCACGGGTTGCGATTCGATTGCTTTAATATGGTTGCTAAGCAATTTATGCTCGTTACAATGCATATGGTGAAATGGAGCTAATGGTGACTTCTCAAACAGCTCCAGTTCTCCTGGCTCTTATTAGGGGAACTCCTCAACAATTAACGACCCTGCATCGGGTAAAGCAATATTTTGTAAAAGGTGATGAGCAGTACACATTAGGCTATTGTAACTTAGATAAATTATAAACTACCCACTAAAAAGTGAAAAATAAAAACTTTTTTACAAAAAAAAAACAACCGACTTTGGAAAAACACTATAAAGTGAAAAATAACTTTAATTTCGGAAGTCGGTGGCAAAAAACTAAAATACAAATCCAAAGACACCGACTTCCGAAATTAAAGTTATTTTTCACTTTATAGTGTTTTTCGAAAGTCGGTTGTTTTTTTTTTGTAAAAAAGTTTTTTTATATTATTTGTCTATAGAATACTTACTGTGCCATTTTTCAAAGGGAAGCCGGTAGGTATCGAGTTGTATGGAACCTTCGCCACTGGTATCTAGCATGATGCGTTCTGTAGTTTCTGGTAACATCATCATAATTGCCTTTACAGCATAATCAACCTACACTGTTCCCACTGGGACAGGCCTCTCAGTGAGAGGGAATGGGCCATAATCCAACCACGCGGACCCAGTGAGGGTTGGCCTTGCCTTTACCCAAATTTATTTCGACATGTGTGTCTTCTTTTTCCACACTTCTATATTAGTCGTTATCTCAGTAGTTACCGCTTTTCTAGTCATATGTCATAGGTATGCATACAATTCTTCCACCCACGCAGACGATTCGCAAGTGAGTTTATAAATTCGTGAGTTATAAGGGGTGTGTGTAGTATGAATAGGTACTGATCTGTAGTATCAAACGACCAACAAAAGTCAGTCCAAACCAGAAAGCCGATAGCCGAGTGTCAAAAGATATAGTTAATCACGCGCAGGTCATGGAGCGACCAGTTAGCAGCCGTAAATAGACTGCGCTTAACCGGTTTATTGATGCTGTCTTTAAAAAATTAAAACCGGTATTATCTGGTGCTTAAATTTAAAATTAATTATCGATTATTTGATTTGTAAAGTCATCTCTGAACAAATGTTTTAGTTCGCCGCGCGCCGGCTAGTAGCGGTTTTTGCACACTGTAGGTATTTTCCTTTATTTTTTTTCTTTGTGCTATGACGCTATCATGACTATGAGGTCACACTCATTGCTCGTGTCGCAAGTTTACCGATTTCAATGTACCAAATGCTAATTATTGTGTAAATAATTTACCTTAGATAGTTTTATTAACTTTAGCTATAGGGTGATAATAGCCTATTGAAAAGAGTGATAATTTCTTGGAGTCGGGGAAATAATAAATAGGTATGATATCAATGACTAGGGGCTTTCGGTTACGTAATAACAGCCGCGCGGGTCGATCGATCAGGTTAAGCTACGCTTGCCGCGGTTGGTCCGTGGATGGGTGACCATCTTTACATTTCCAAGGCACGTTAAGCTGTTGGTCCCGGCTGTCAATCGTGGATCTTTGGCAGTCGTTACGGGTCGTCAGAAGCCCGAAAGTCTGACAACCAGTCTTACCAAGGGATTCCTTATTGTATTACCCAGTAACTGGGTTGTGGAGGCCAGATAGGCAGTCCCTTCATGTAAAATACTGGTAGTCAGCTGCATCCGGTTAGACTGGAAGCCGACCCCAACATAGTTGGGAAAAGGCTAGGCAGATGAATTTTATTAGCTGTGCTGTAGATAGGGTGATAATAGCCTATTGAAACATAGAGTGATAATTTCTTAGGAGTCGAGGAAATAATAAAACGGTATGAAATCAATGACTAAAACCAGTTAGTACATAGGTAAGTATCTAAGTTGTAATCTGTGGAAGATGTAGTGAGTAGGTACCTAGTAACTATTACCTATACATATACTTGTTAAGTTTTTTGTTATTTCCATTTATTTTTAACTAGCGGCCCGCCGCAGCTTTTTTTTTCGAATTTCCGATCTTTTCTCTCATACAAACCATGTTGTCCTGGCAATGCCGAACACAACAAAAAAAGAATTATCCAATTTGATGCAGTCATTCGGAAGTTATGCGCTTACAGACATTTCGGCGACTTTGTTTTATACTATGTAGGTACACTAGCATACCAGCTCCTTGCACGTGCCAGCTACTGTCATGTGTATACGCTAACTGGCATGCCTGTAACTGGCATACAAGTAGCTAGCACAACATTTGGTTTACTTGCATGCCCGTTGAGGGAGGGGACAAGGTTGCTAAAGCAATGCGTTTCAACTAAGAATAGGATCGACTTAGCGCCATGTTGTGACGTCATAGCTGTCAAATCGAATAAATTGGGTAGGGTGAGCAAAACAAGATATTTTTTTAATAACATTAATTATTTACGAAAACATTTTTTTTTTCAATTCCGCTCATGTCTGCGTCACTGTTTGAGTGGTCATCGTCAACAAATAACAACAATAACAAATTTAACAGGAAACAACCACGTAACATAAATATTTAACGAAAGAAACAGTAACACTCCACAAGCACTCAGTCTCACGAAGAAGCACACCAAAAACCACAGAGCATGTAACACCCAACAACGACATGATGGCGGCTGGCATCTTCTTTACTTTCTGGTGAATTGTTGTCAACAATGAAAATAAGAAAGAAACTAGCATAATTAAAAAAAAAAATTTTTGATGTTTTTTTCACTCTGATTTATCTAAGGCTCGGTTAAACAAAAAAAAAAAAAAAGTTATTGATACGCAAATAAGTTTTCTTTGCAAACCGTACTTTTCAATCAACATTTGACAGGTAGAGGTCATTGACGTTCCTATTCTTATTTGAATCGCATTATACTTTTGTGCGACGCAATGGTAATACTGGCATACAAGGGCACAACTTGCATGCCAGTATTACTTGCAAATGTATCCGCAGTGTGCCAGCTACTCGTACAATATGCCAGTAACTTTCATGCTAGCTACTTTCCCGATTTACTGGCATGTGTATCCCCGGCCTTAGGATAAGGATATAAGTAGGTACTAAGTACTGTTTGTTGTTCTCAAAACGGCGAAGGAAAACATCGTGAGGAAACCGGCATGTCCTAGAACCAAAAATTCGAAGACATGTGACATTTAACAACCCGCACTGGGCCCGCGTGGTGGATATGGCCCACTCCCTCTCACCGAGAGGAGGCCTGTGTTCCAGCAGATCGTTATAGGCTGAATATGTAAGTAGGTACTGTTTGTTTGGCGTTACAAAATAAAATAAATAAAACGACTTCCGGCGTTAGGATCCATTTTGGAAGGTTCAATTGGACCAAAAACCGCTTGGAATTATTGACATCCACGATTGTCAACATTTTTACCTATAGGTAGTCGGACTTTTAAAATTAGCTGCTATAAAATGACAACCTACGTGTTACTTAAATGACTGAAATTGGCGTCTTTTTGTTTTTTCGCGGCCATCAACCTAATCTTGTTTTTCTAGTACCTACAGAATAGTGTAACAAACGAAACTTATTTGACATGCATATATCTAAACTCAGTCCGAAATAAGTTATTAAGAAGTGCCATTTTACTGCAGGGCTAGTATTATATTATCTGTGCTGCAGGTAATTAAAAGTCGGACTATAGCACAGATTACTAAATAGTTACCTATAGTCACATACTATGCGCAGGCGATTTGCAGCAGGTAGGATAATTCCTTGAGTATTCGTCTGCTCTAAAGGCCATTTATTTTGCAATATTAATTTAAGTCTATGTAGGTAAGTAAACGGGGGGCTCGTCATAAACAAGTGAGAAGGTCGATCTGCCAACGAGGTTAAGCGTCCGTTGCCACGGTCAGCTGTTGGATGGGTAACGTGACTGTGTGGCCTTGACGGATGAGGTGAGTGCATCTTATTGCGATAAGTTATTTTTAATTCTTTTACCTATTTTGGTATAGTAATTTTATTTTATTTTAGGTGCATCGTCTTCACATATTATATAATTAATGTATACAAAATATTGTAAAACATTTTAAAAGAGTAACGGTGGAGTTTCTTGCCCATTCTTCTCCATACGAAAACTACCTTTTGGATTGGGCGACTAGAATCAATTCTATTTTTCGTAATTTTTGACGTTCAAAAGTGCCTTTTAAGTGCCTACTTGAAATAAATGTTTTGACTTTGACTTTGACTTTATCTCAAACTTAAGTTCCAGAGTAAGTAAACTATGACAACGGCTCTTCAAATTACTTACATAATTATAAATTAATTTAGCAATGGTAGTAATTCTCGAAGACACTTGTTTTTCGGCTAGGAGAAACCTAGGTAGGTATGTAGGCTTACTAATAAATAAATAAATTATTATTACAATAACAAACTACAAAACAGTCCTTGAAAAGGTACCTACCGAGTAATGTAAATTAATTAGCAAACGCTAATTTATCAATTAATTATTCGCATCACGACTCATGGCCGACATTCACGGCCTATCGTAACTTACCTATGTATAGTAAAACTCCTATGACAATACATTTATATTTACAAAGAATGTTAGACTAACTGGAAGCTTCAATAAAAAAAAAAAAATTTTGCCCATACGTTATTGTCTGCCATCTATCGGTTACTGTACGTACTATTAAGTCAACAACGTTTCCAGTAGAACGTCGTTTTCTATGTGGTTCGTTCCCATTTAAATGAGTTGCGTTTCCAACCATTTGTATGATCTAATTCATAGATGGCAGTAGTTGTAGTTAATGCATTTACTCGGTTTGGTGGTAGATGTCACTACAAGCCTCATAATGCAATGCTCTGTTTTACGTGAAATATTTTACTTGTGATAAAAATAGACAATATTTTACATTCAGATGATGAAGTTTTGGGCTTGATATTATTATTTAACTCAACGTTTATATGCAAAGCAGGCAAAAGAAATGCACAAACTGAAAAATATTAAAAACTAGGTACCTACTTACCAAAAAATTTGCTATCTCTTTCATTATTTCTAAGTACATTATAATTGTGTACCCATCAGAGTAGACCCAGTAGAAGGTCGTAGGACAGCACTGCAGCTGCCTTTCACCTAAATTGAACCATCTTTGGATGATACTGCTCAGTGCAATCAGCATTCCGTGTAGGTTCCAAACACGGATTTATGGTACCATTCACTATCGATTCAGATTAATTGATGTGTCATAATGGCGTACGTTACACCTAACCTTTAGGGTGCCAAAAGGGTGGAACGGTCACCGACAGACATCCATAATACTGTCACTTTTACTTTCACTGTCAAAAAAAAAAAAAACTGGCCAAGTGTGAGTCGGATTTGCACACGAAGGGTTCCGTACCACAAGGCAAAAACGCCGAAAAAAACATGTTTGTTGTATGGGAGCCCCCCTTAAATATTTATTTTATTTTAATTTTATTATTTATTATTAAGGTTCTGGAGTGGCGACCGCGTACCGGAAGACGTAGCGTTGGAAGGCCTCCCACAAGGTGGACCGATGACCTTGTGAAGGCCGCAGGAACCCGTTGGATGCGGGAAGCACAGGACCGGTCGAAGTGGAGGTGCTTGGGGGAGGCCTATGTCCAGCAGTGGACGTCTTTCGGCTGAAATGATGATGATGATGATTTATTATTAAAGTTTAAATACAACTGAGTATTTTGTGAATATTTCAAGTGCCTACCTGTTGCCATTTTTGATATCGAGCAAAAAAGAGCAAAAAAGTCGCGTATGGGAGCCCCCCCTAAAATATTTATTTTATTTTGTTTTTAGTATTTGTTGTTATAGCGGCAACAGAAATACATACTTTGTGAAAATTTCAACACTCTAGCTATCGCGGTTCTTGAGATACAGCCTGGTGACAGACAGACAGACAGCGAAGTCTTAGTAATAGGGTTCCGTTTTTACCCTTTGGGTACGGAACCCTAAAAAACCAAAACCTTTAAATTTTGCTTCTTTTTCAACTTTAATTAATTAATGATTGTGCTAAGATTCAAACAGAAGTGCTAATCGACTTTTGTTGCTAACCGTACCACCCTTTTGGTAGGTATCCTAAAATATTATATCTGACTGACCTAAATGTAGTATCTAGCGGATATCTGGATGTCGAGCCCATATTAATAGGTGTGTAAACAATGTATTTTCAGTACCTACTTTTAATAATACGGAAATATATCACCCCAAGTGTAAGCAACTATTTGCCTACATTTTAGTTTTCTTCTTACTCTGTTTATTAATTTGCTATAAGAAAATGGAAATCGCATTGTAGTGTGTCTATTAAATAGTAAGTATGTAAACATGATGTAAGACGCTGTCTCATTCACACAAGCCTCCGTAGCTGCTGTCACTTATGTCATCTGTCAGTCACGAGGAATGGCGGGAAACAGATAAAGTAAAGCAGGCTAAATACGATGGCGCTTGGCACAGACTAATTAGAGACACTACGGCGCTTGGTGCGGTAGTGAGCCAGTGAAGTGATATATTCAACATAAATACGGAATCAACAGGATTCTACACCCATAATTGGCTATAATAATTCCATGCATTCATGTAGACTGTGCAGATAGTTCAATATTTATCCACTTAGCATAAGCATCCTATAATGTTCGCACTGCTGTGACACAGTCCTCAGGGGTCTTAACCATATTGGGCGCCGGGGTGCGAAAAATAGTCTGGGGGGCGTAGGCTGTTTGGTTTTTGGCATAAAAAAAAACTTGATTATGGAGAGTCCAATTTTTAGGGAGAAACATCAAGGTAGCCCGCGAAATTCATTTTTACGTGTTATTTCTTACGTTTTTTGCAATTTGCAGGTCAGTGTCAGGTTGTACATTTTGTCTTCCGATTGACTTAGACAGCCTTATTATAAAACAAGATTTATCTTTAGACCCAGGTTTAAACCATCCAGCCATTTTTAAATTTCGAACTATAATCCGACGAAGCTAAAGTTCTTATTACAAAAACTGACGTTAAACCTGAGTCTAAGTTATCAATTTTGCATTAAGAACTTTACGTTTGTCGGAATAAAGTTCAAAATAGAGTAACTGGCTTGAAGGTTTAGGCTAGGTTTAAAATTAGATCTCGTTTTGTAATAAGACGGTAAGGGTCGTATTGATTTACAACTCTTTACGTTCATATAACACTCACCATCATCATCATTTCAGCGGAAAGACGTCCACTGCTGGACATAGGCCTCCCCCAAAAGGGGGGGGGTTTGCCATAATCGCCACGCTTGGCAGGCGGGTTGGCGATGGCAGTATGGTATGTATGGTATGGTATGGTATATAACCCTATTGATTGATTCATGAAATAGTAATTTTGAATATCACTGGCTATATACCTTGGCGCCTCCTAAGACCCTGCGCCCGGGTGCCACGCACCCCTTGCACCCTCGGGTAAAGACGGCCCTGACAATCCTCCTCTCGGTGAGAGGGAGTGGGTCGTAATGCAGATGTCATTGTCCTCGAATTTTTGGTTCTAGGACATGCCGGTTTCCTCGCCATATTTTCCTTCACCGTTTTGAGAGCAGTGGTGATGAATAATTTACATAAAGTAAAGCGCCTGTCAGGGTTCGAACCTACGACCTACAACTCGTAAGTAGCAGCCGTGACCACTAGGCCAGGCTACCACTTGCACTGTTCTCACCTATATTATCTACTTTATTACACTTAAATATTAAAATAACAGACAGACACGCACAGTTAAACCACTGAATCTAGAAACATGAAATTTAGCACAAGAGTGAGCACTCATAAAGATTTTTGAAAATTCATCCCCTTCCGGGGTAAAATGGGGGATGAAAGTTTGTAGGAAAGTCCGTCATTTTTGCCAATGGGAAATGCCATCGTACAAATGGCTTGTATTAAAAATAAATAGGTCGTTTCTTCCTTTTATTTATTACTAGGTTCTGCCCGCGAATTCGTTCTCAACACAGATATAGATATACCTAGATAACGCAAGTATCACGAACTGTATGAAAACCAAGCGTGCCATATTTTTGACTACCTACTATGACGTCACAAGCTCGCGCTCTCGCTCACACTTACCCAGCCAGCAGTACAAAGGACTGAGCGCGAAAGGGGCGGCTTACGATTTGTAATCATAAGTTGGTGCAATTTTTGGCACGCGAAGTAGTTACTCTTGCGTTATCTAGGTATATCTATATCTGTGGTTCTCAAATTACGATGTTTAATTTTTATTTCATTATATATATTTTTTTTTACATACTTTTTGACATAATTTCTTTATTATTTGACATTATATACTTTTTGACATAATTTCTTTATTAATTGACATTATATACAGACACTTGAAATT
Source organism: Mesoligia furuncula (assembly GCA_916614155.1). Lineage (NCBI taxonomy): Eukaryota > Metazoa > Arthropoda > Insecta > Lepidoptera > Noctuidae > Mesoligia > Mesoligia furuncula. The sequence goes on from OU744794.1 coordinate 9,994,464, forward strand.
TTTCACCTCTTTATTAGTGGTTTTAATGAGAATCATAACACTTGGTTTTAGTAGGTTTTTATTATTATTTTTCTTTTTTTATTATCTATCCTTTTGATAGATTCTTATTTTGTAAATGTGAGGACTTTGTATTGTAGGCCTTATAGACTTTAGATCTGTAGACCATTTTCTATTTTATCAAGTAATTGGTACTTGTTGACAGGCCTGCGCTGTCCTTCCATACCTACTGTAATCTGGAAACATTGTAAAAGCCAATTATTTTTAAAAAGAGTAACCATGGAGTTTCTTGCCGGTTCTTCTCCATTGGAAACGACCAATTGGAACCGTGCACCTAGCTTCTGACGTTTCATAAGTGCCCATGTAGGTTTATGTGAAATAAAACATTTTGATTTTGATTTTTTGATTTTGTTCGCGTGAAATTTCTTGCTCTCCGGACCCACCCTGTCGCATCGCATCGCCTAGCCGCGCCTACCTGCTTCGTTTTTGCTCAGCGTACTATCTGACTTTTTTTGTTTTCGCTAGGCTCCTGAAGGTCTTAGCGTAGCGTGACGTTAAGTAGCCTAATAGCCTTTCTCAAGAAATGGGCTATCAAATACAAACATTTTTTTTTTAAATCCGACCGGTAGTTCTAGAGATAAGCGCGTTCAAACCATTTTTTTAGCTTTATATAGTTATAATGAGGGGCCCGTGGCTAAATAATAACAGCCGTACAGGTCGATCGATCAGGTGAGGCTATGCTTGCCGCGGTTCGTCTGTGGATGGGTGACCATCTTTACATATCAAGGCCTCTCTCCTTGTCTCCGCTCCGAATAGCAGAAAAATAACACGAAAAAAAAAATATGAAGATAATTCATATTCTCATACATTTTCTAAGGAACGGTTTTTTGATGATATCTCGAGAACGGATTTACTGATTTCGATAATGATTCTGAGGCGGTACGAAGTTTGCCTGGGTCAGCTTATCTATACATATAATAAATCTGTAGAAGGGTCAATTCTGTACATTGAAAATATTGAAAAAATAAATAGCGGGGGGTGTTGCTGGATCGATACCAAACCCAAATATGTGATTGAAAAAAATTTTGTCTGTCTGTCTGTCTGTCTGTCTGTATATGCAGGCATCACGTGAAAACTAACGGTTCGATTTCGATGAAACTTGGTATAATTATACCTTATTATCCTGGGCATAAAATAGGATACTTTTTATCCTGGAAAAATACGTAGAAAAAAAAATCTTATTTTTCGGTTTTATTCATAGACGTTGTTCTGTAGAACCGCGAACACACGTTGCATTACCCGTAGTGGATAATTTTCCATTTCAATTTAAGAGAATACAGTTTCCTGTAGCTTTGTGTTACGCCATGACAATAAATAAGGCTCAAGGTCAGACCCTAGGAGTTGCTGGCGTAGATCTTACCGCGAGTTGTTTTTCACACGGGCAACTTTACGTAGCTCTTTCCCATGTGAGCAGTCCAAGAAATCTTCATGTTCATATTCCGGACGAGATCACTAACAATGTTGTGTATGCTGAAGCTCTCAATTAACTTTCTGTCGCATTGTCACGATTACTTTTTTATTATTGCAAACTTTTCGTCATTGTCAGTAATTTACTGCTACATGCTACTTATCAAGGTCGGAATTACTATGAAAAAAATACTTACTACAGAACGCGAGCTCAACAGCAGTAGCTCAATAGAGGGATCTCCTTAATTATTATAGGCTTAGCCGTATTTGGGTCCAATAGATATTTATAAGATGTCATTGTCAGAGTTACTCAAAATGGAGAAATAAACCATCCACGCGAAGACCGACATCCGCGCGGACGGAGTCGCGGGCGGAAGCTAGTAGTTATAATAAAAACAATACCTGTCTATTTATCAATCGCCATATTAATAATGAATACGGTCGCTATGTAAATACGAATAACACTTGATATACAAATTCGTGGGCAAAGTTGACTGTGGTGAGTGTGGCCATCGAGAGCACACTCCGCAGCTTGTGGTCGCTAATCAAATTAAGCTAGGATACTATCGGCTTGATAGTATGGAGGAGACGTTACTAATTAAAATGTTATCAGATATAAATCATGAAGTGTTCAATTATCTGTAGCTTACGGTAAATTATAGGATTTCATCATCATCATCATTTCAGCCGAAAGACGTCCACTGCTGGACATAGGCCTCCCCCAAAAATGGGGGGTTTTCCACAATCGCCACGCTTGGCAGGCGGGTTGGCGAACGCAGTATGGTATGGTGGTGGAATGCATAGAGAACGCTGCTGCCCATTCTCCGGTACGCCCCTTAGTCGCCTTTTACGACACCCACAGGAAGTTTGGGGTGGTGCTATTCTTTAAGTCCGGCACCACACAGACAATTTATGACAGACAATTATGGGATTTAGTACCTACCTATAAGTAAGAAATAGCTTTTTTTTTTTGCTGATTGGAAATCATCAAATGACCCCTCTCGCTCTGGGTGGAGCGAAGGGAGTTTCAGACTCTTAATGACTAAAACCTACACGTGCTCTTCCTTAGCCAATCCCGCTGACCCGGCAGGCTTCGGCCCTAACAGGCCCCTTCACATGGTGCTGACATCTGTTTGAGGCGCGCGTGTCCTCAAGTCCCTCTCAGCTATTACTTACCTACCTATAAGTAAGTAGGTAATACCTGAGAGGGGCTAGTGGCTAAATAATGACAGCCACTCGGGTCGATCGATCAGGTTAAGCTACGCTTGCCGCGGTTTGTCCGTGGATGGGTGATCATCTTTACATACCAAGACCTCTCCGAGGCTCGAAAAGCACGTTAAGCCGTTGGTCCCGGCTGTCAATCGTGGTTTTTTGTCGGTCGTTACGGGTTGTCAGAAGCCCGATAAAAAGTCTGACAACCAGTCTTACCAAGGGGTATCGCATTCCACAGTAACTGGGATGTGGAGGTCAGATAGGCAGTCGCTCCATGTAAAATACTGGTATTCAGCTTCATCCGGTTAGACTGGAAGCCGACCCCAACATAGATGGGAAAAGGCTAGGCAGATGATGATCGGGTACTTGTTGACAGGCTTGCACTGTCCTCCCGTACCTATTTACAGTGTGCTTTATAAACATTGTAAAAGCCAATTATTTTTAAAAGACTAACGGTGGAGTTTCTTGCTGGCTCTTCTCCATAGGAAACGAAATTGAATTTGAATAAAAAAAAAAGTAATAAAAAAAATCGACTTAAAAAGAAAGTAACTCAAAATTATGAAATAAATTTAATTTCGGATGTCGGTGTTTTGTGATCTGTATTTTAGTTTTGGTTTTTGGCCACCGACTTCTGAAATTAAAGTTATTTCATAATTTTGAGTTAATTTCTTTTTGAAGTCGATTATTTTTAAATTACTTTTTAATTTCGTAATTTTTAGTTTTAAGTAAAAACTGGAATATTTGTTTGTAATAAGTAAGTAATAGTTTTGTTCTAAATATTGCACTAGAATTTGACCAAGGTTTTAAGATGTTTTTTCCCTTTGACACTACATCCGTAGCTCGTATCAATAAGTCAGGCGTCACACTTGCACTTATTAGTCCATATCTTGAAAATTACTAATCGATTTTGATAAAAACTGCACTGTTCCCTAAGTTAAAGTAAATATAAGCCAATAAAAATAAATAGTCACAGTCCGATCAATAGTTGCGGAGAAATGAGTGGACAAACATACATACATACATCTATAAAATTTTGTATATTTGTTTGGAAGCCCTAATAGATTATCCTATGTGAATATAATGCAATTCCAATAATATTACATACATACGTGTCGAATTGATAACCTCCTTTTTTTGTGTGAAGTCGGTAATTAAAAGCCGTCTCCACATAAGCATATCCGAGGGATATGCAGGCGATTTCAGTGGTGCGGGATATGAACGAGTGTGCAAACAAAAGTGGACGCTCGCTTTGATTTCACGAGAGCTTGCCACACAAAAATTATTACGTGTTTTAGCTTAATTACTGTCTGACGTTAGCCTTTTATAGAATATATGGATATTTTTATGATATATTATTATTTGAACGGGGAATTGAATTTAATCTATTCATGCACGAAATATTTTAAGAGAAACATCTTTTTGTGGTAAGGAAGCTATAGCAACGAAAAATAATTAACTGTTTTTTTAAGTAAGTAATAATTATTATACTTAATTTTGAAATTGCTGGAGATATTATGTATAAAATCTTTAATCGATTTCTTCTTCTTCTTAGCGTGTCGATAGCAATCTAAATGGACTCTGCCCAGAATTCGGCTACTTTGTTTGGCGCCATCACCAGCAGCGTCCAGTTAACGTAACGTGCAGTTGATCGACATCAATGACAGTAAGTATACTTACTACGTCGAAACTAGCGTTATGGATGTGAAAAAATAAGGAACCAGTATTTATTATTGTGTCAAGCAATTAAATTGTTTATTTTTTCAATAAAATACTTAACTTTTTTTTGTTTCTATGGCTTCTTTACCACCTAAAGGTGTATGTACCTCCTAAAACATTTCTATTATTTTTTTAACATACGCAAGATAAGGAACGAGAACACAGCGAATTGTAAGGACAATATTTCAAGGATCTTAGATTTGTAAAAGTACTTAGGTACCTATAGGCCAAAGCCAGGTCAGGTATAAATTTTCTCAAGTTAGATAATGCCGTTGATATTCGGGTTTTCAAAATTATAATTAGGTATACCGCCCTCAATATTAATTGCCTGGCAACCCATCCCCGAGCGTGACCCCACTTCAGACAGCGTCTTGCTCAATATACCCTTGACTATACCTACTGGGCTAAAGGAGAAAAGGTTTCAGTTTCAGCATTAGATTATCCTAATCTAGTTGGGATCCCTTCTTTTCGCATAATGTTCTTTGTCCTAATATACTTCGGCATAACGATTTTGGCACAATTTGTTTTGGCATAATAACACTTCGGCATAATTTTTTTAGGCATACATTTTCTGTTGGCATAATCATCTTAAAGACTAATTTGTTTTGGCATAAATTTGATTCGCATAACGTTAGTAGGCCTAATGACTATTAGCATAATAATATTTAGGCATACAATTAATTCAATTTAATAGGGATCCCTTCTTTTCGCATAATGTTCTTTGTCCTAATATACTTCGGCATAACGATTTTGGCACAATTTGTTTTGGCATAATAATACTTCGGCATAATTTTTTTAGGCATACATTTTATGTTGGCATAATCATCTTAAAGACTAATTTGTTTTGGCATAAATTTGATTCGCATAACGTTAGTAGGCCTAATGACTATTAGCATAATAATATTTAGGCATACAATTAATTAAATTTAATATGCTGTGCAATAAAAGTTGGTGACAGAACCGAATTGCTGCAAAACCGACTCCACGTAGTCTTGTTTGTCCTACCCCTAGAGTGTAATTTAAAATCGCGTAGGCGCGTAGGGGCGAGGCGGCCCGCGGGCTGAGGAGCAGGCGGCTGCGAGCGATCCGCCGCGGCTGAGGCTGGCCGGCGAAGCCGGCCAACAAGCCGAAGCTGCGGTGGTGAGCGAAAGCCGTCTGCGACGATTAGCACGCGTGGGGCCGCCGGAGGCCCGCAGCGCCGGAGCCGTGACAGAAACCCTGCCTGCTGCATGTTGCATGCTCGCTTGAATGCTGCATGCAGCATGCTTGCTTGCATGCTGCATGCTTGCTTGCATGATGCATGCTTGCTTGCATGCTGCATGCTTGCTTGCATGCTGTATGCTTGCTGTATGCTTGCTTGCATGCTGTATGCTTGCTTGCATGATGCATGCTTGCTTGCATGCTGCATGCTTGCTTGCATGCTTGCTTGCATGCTGTATGCTTGCTTGCATGCTGTATGCTTGCTTGCTTCATGCTTCCTACAGCGAAAAAAAACCCACAAAATTGTTCAATACGTTATATTATATTAATATGTTATATATTACCTGATTCAGGAGATATAGTTTTTTTCCAATCGTCGAAATAAATTGGTATATCCTCTTCGGGCAAATTTATGCTTTAGGATATTATGCTTAAAAAAGTTATGCTTTAGAACTTTATGCTTAATAAATTTATGCTTTAGAATATTATGCTTAATCATTATTATGGTTAGAGAAATTATGCTTAAAAAAATTATGCGTAAGCTGTTATGCGTAAATATATTATGCGAAAATATAATTGTGCCAAACAAAATTATGCTAAGTTATATTAGGTCTTAAAAATTTATGCAAATGGATAGGGAACCAATTTAATATGCTGTGAAACAAAAGTTAGTGACAGAACCGAATTGCTGCAAAACCGACTTCACGTAGTCTTGTTTGTCCTACCCCTAGAGTGTAATTTAAAATCGCGTAGGCGCGTAGGGGCGAGGCGGCCCGTGGGCTGAGGAGCAGGCGGCTGCGAGCGATCCGCCGCGGCTGAGGCTGGCCGGCGAAGCCGGCCAACAAGCCGAAGCTGCGGTGGTGAGCGAAAGCCGTCTGCGACGATTAGCACGCGTGGGGCCGCCGGAGGCCCGCAGCGCCGAAGCCGTGACAGAAACCCTGCCTGCTGCATGTTGCATGCTCGCTTGAATGCTGCATGCTGCATGCTTGCTTGCATGCTGCATGCTTGCTTGCATGCTGCATGCTTGCTTGCATGCTGCATGCTTGCTTGCATGCTTGCTTGCATGCTGTATGCTTGCTTGCATGCTGTATGCTTGCTTGCATGCTGTATGCTTGCTTGCTTCATGCTTCCTACAGCGAAAAAAAAACACAAAATTGTTCAATACGTTATATTATATTAATATGTTATATATTACCTGATTCAGGAGATATGGTTTTTTTCCAATCGTCGAAATAAATTGGTATATCCTCTTTGGGCAAATTTATGCTTTAGGATATTATGGTTAAAAAAGTTATGCTTTAAAACTTTATGCTTAATACATTTATGCTTTAGAATATTATGCTTAATCATTATTATGGTTAGAGAAATTATGCTTAAAAAAATTATGCGTAAGCTGTTATGCGTAATTATATTATGCGAAAATATAATTGTGCCAAACAAAATTATGCTAAGTTATATTAGGTCTTAAAATTTTATGCAAATGGATAGGGAACCAATCTAGTTTGCTAAAGTATCACACTAATCACACTATAATATTATAAAGGCGAAAGTTTGTGTGTGTGTGTTTATATGTTTGTTACTTCTTAACGCTCAAACGGCAGAGCCAATTTTGATAAAATTGTGTATGGAGGTAGCTGACACCCTGGATTAATATATAGGCTACTTTTTACCCCGATATTCCCACGGGATCAACATTTACGCGGGTGAACCGCGGGGCGCAGCCAGTCTATCCATAAGTCATCATCATCTGCCTAGCCTTATCCCACTTTATTGGGGTAGGCTTCCAGTCTAACAGGATGCAGTTGAGTAGGTACTAGTATTTTACATGGAGCGACTGCCTATCTAACCTCCACAACCCAATTACTGGGTAATATGATACCCCTTGGTATCAGTAATCGTATCAAATCCCATTGGTGACGGATATTTCAGTAATTTTTTTTTTTGTCTGTGGTAAAATACCAATCAATCCAATCCAAATACAATCCCAATCTCTTTGATTATACGAACGTAGTGCAGCGAAAAAAAGAAAACCACGGACTGTCTTTGCCATATTATGATTCATAATGTTATGCTTTTATGATTCTGCCAAAGTGGCCTTTTTAGGCCCCCTATTCAGAGCAGGGAATAGAGAAGTTATAATTTATTAAGTAGTTCACTAGTTTCAGGATCAGGTGAAGCTGTAGGTAAACTATGTACCTGGGTATAAAGCTCAGGTGTTCCACTAAGTCTGCACTAAGACTTAGTAAAGGCTTTAGTTTAGCTACGGAGTACCTTCCCGACATCTCTTATTGCAATTTCACCCATCACTTTTTTGCATTTTCGACCACTGATAAATGATGATTTTATTTCTGTAAGTAGGTTTGCACAAACACTTTTACACGTCAATCATATTTTTTAAAACTTAGATTAGATCGGCGTTTCATAACTGACTACTCTGAGAAGAAACGCCGTAACACCACACAGAGTCACAGTCTCTTTTAAAGTCCAGACATAATCTTGGTCAGATCATGTGAGTAGCGGCCCTAGGGCGGGCGGTGCGAGCGGTGCGACGGCACCGGGCGCCTCGACGATCACCTTTATACCTAGTAACTTACTATCATCAATGACTGGTGCCTGCATGGGCCTCAAGTCTGCTATTATAATAGTGTCAGAATGGTCTATCATTGATTTCATAATTGTTGATTTTGACAAGTTTGGTAATCACATCACACTAATATTATAAAGGCGAAAGTTTGTGAGTGTGTGTGTGTTTATATGTTTGTTACTTCTTCACGCTCAAACGGCTGGACCAATTTAGATAAAATTTTGTATGGAGGTAGCTGACACCCTGGATTAACATATAGGGTACTTTTTATCCCGATATTCCCACGGGATCGACAATTACTCGGGTGAAACCGCGGGGCGCAGCTAGTCTACTAATATAACGGCGTCATTATGACTTTTCAATAGTCAACCACTGACACTCCATTGAAAGAAATGGCATAGAATGGTAATCTCGTACATAATGAAAAATGAATTACTGACATAAGCGATAATCTGCTAAAATTTTGACAGTTCCTTTGATCAGTGACCTACCATTAGCACGTCATTGTGCAGTCATTGCTTTTAATTCGTTACGAGTATCGTATAATTTCTGTGTCCCATTGACCGACCAATGATCAACCATTATGAATAGCAGATTACGAACTTTTAGCAAAGTGTCAATGGGATGGTAGCGGGATCGTGCTGGAATGACGAATTTATAAAAATAGCAGACTTGGGGCCCTGGTGGACTGTCCACCGGGCACCAGTCGTTGATGATAGTAACTTACTCTAAAGTCGATCGTCCACAAGCAAGCAGGCAATTGCATAATTGTGCATATATTATATGAACATGGTACATAGAGGGCCGCCATGTTAAGATTTTGCACCACCTAAAAAAATTCTAGGGCCGCCGCTGTGTGAATGTATATAATATGTTTCATAAACATTGGTGTCTGAAATGGTCTTTTGAGGAGAACCACACAGATTGAGTGGACCAGTGTTGGACTGGTCCACTCAATCTGTGTGGTTCTCCGACGCATTTTTCATTTTTAACGTTTGCCCATAGTGGTGATGATGATAATATATAATTCTCCTTGATAATTAATTTATCGCAGTTATTGGTAGGCCCATTACGTATTACAGTCGAAGCGTACAGATTGAAATAGTAAATTCAGAAGATTACATACATTTCACTAAAACAGAGCCAGACACGCACAAAGTCCGTCTTATAAAACTCTTAAATAAACCAGCCTATTAATTATAGATCGCAACACTTTATATCCATCGTTATCTTTAGAGAAAAGGGAATAATAATAGACTAAATTAATTATTCCGCCCACCACGGCTCGCAATATCGGAGCTCTAAAGACCGGCTCTAAATTTCCTAAACCCAGCTAAAATGAAATCGTCTACAAGAAAAAGGGGTTTGTTTTAATGCCCATCACAAAATAAATGCTGGGAGACAATAATGTGGGATTCGAAGCGAGATCTAAATTCCGAATAAAAATACACTCTCTGCGCTGTTGAGCGGGTTATAGTGTTGTGCTTCTGTGTACCTATTGTGTTTTTTATCGATATTTTTGTTGTATAGTGTTGTGTTCCTAACCGATTGGATGAAGAAAGCATAGCACAAAGAAAAGTAGAAAAATATGAGGGAGACCTTTGCCCAGCAGTGGGACAATAAAGGTTAACAGAAAAAAAAGGGTTTTGGTTACAGTTGCGGGAAAACTTGTTTGTGTTCTTCTGGTTTCTCATGTTCATATTTATTTGCTCTAAAGAATCAACTGCGTAGCGTTTGTAGTAAGTATGTAAGTTTATCCATCAACTTAAACATCCACCACACCCATAGCCCTTTTGGTTTTTTACCGACTTAAAAAAAAAGAGGTTATCAATTCGACGTATGTATGTAATATTATCGGAACTGCATTACGAGTATATTCACATTGACAATCTATTAGGGCTTTCAAATAAATATACAAAATTTTATAGATGTAAGTATGCATGTATGTTTGTCCACGAATTACTCCGCAACTATTATTCAGATCGTGACCATTTTTTTATTCGCTTACATTTACTTCAACTTAGGGAACAGTGCAAAATTCATCAAAATTGATTCAGTAATTTTCAAGATATGGACTACTACGTGAAAGTGTGACGGCCTGGCTTATTGATACGAGATAAGGGTGATGTAGTGTCAAAGGGAAAACATCTCAAAACCTTGGTCAAATTCTAGTGCAATATTTACAACAAAACTATTACCTACTTATTATAAACAGATATTCCGGTATTTACTTAAAACTAAAAATTACGAAATAAAAAGTTAATTTTAAGAAATTAAATCGACTTCAAAAAGAAATTAACTCAAAATTATGAAATAACTTTAATTAGGTGTCAAAAACTAAAACTAAAATACAGATCCCAAGACACCGACTTCAGAAATTAAAGATATTTTTCATAATTTTGAGTTGATTTCTTTTTGAAGTCGTTTTTTTTATTTCTTTTTGAAGTCGTTTAATTACTTTTTTAAAGATGCATAAAAATACCTCTTTAATTATTCTGCCTGATGGATTAGTAACTAAATCTTTTACTTTTCAGGTGTTGCAACTGAAAGCATACTAAACTTGTGGACACGCTTTTCAAAGGCGACCCCATTTTTCGTTTTAAGTGCGTGCTACATAGAGTATTATAAAATCGAGGATCACTTCACGTTACCTACCTACCAAAGATTCAGCATGCCATTCAACGTGGCAATGCTGCCAGTCATTTGGGCACGTTTCCGGATGACAGCGATGCGGACGAGTACTTCGACGTCTAAGTGACTAAAAACAAAAGGATTTTTTGTATTTATTTGTATTTTTGGTTAGTTAGTCATTCATTTAGTACCTATTGTAAATGTTTGTTTTAGGTAATTATATTTAACTAAATCTTTAGGGGCTGTTCATTTATTACGTAAGACATTTTTAACCCCTCCCCCTACGTAAGAACAAATAAGACTTGAATGAACCCCACCTTTGAATCTTACGTAAGATTACTAGTATCTACCAAAATTGCAAAGAACCATTAGAATTTTTTTAAACTCTTAATCTTTGCTTACTATTGTGATCTTACGTAAGAGTAATCTAGACCCCTTGTAAGAAAAAATAAGACTTGAGTGGACCCCCTCCCCCTCTAATCGACTTATGTAATAAATGAACAGCCCCTTATAATATTACTAACCGTATAATCTTACGTAGTTCAAAGTTCATATTGAATTTTCACTTCATGTTGTGAGCTGAAACTAATTTTTTTTAGGGTCCACAGTTGGCACTTTTACGGCAACCCACCTGCTGAGGACCATCTATTGGTGTTAGTCGTCTACATTCTGATAGATCAAGTCAACTCAGCCTATCGCAGTCCACTGCTGGACGTACGCCTCTCCTATGCTGCACAGCACCCTGTCCTCCGCCTTCCACATCCAGACAGTCCTTTAGCCACCTTTTTTCCATTCATAAGAAAAATTTCAAGTTTTCCCAGGCTAAAAGTCTCTATGTGGAAGCATTACTTGACCGGAGTTCTTTTATTAGCAAAAACATCGACAAGAAGTACAACTTGGAGTCCCAGTCACATCACTAGAGTACTAAGTCCGCGGCCGCGAAAGAGTTGCGACCAGCATAAACGTTGAGGCTGGATGAACAAATAAATGAGCCACCCGATCGATACTACCCGCCATCGACGAAATAACTCGATTCCTTACAATAGCCACTTACTCCGGGCTATTATAATCGATGTCCTTTGTTTCAGTAAGATGTTTTGTCTTAAGTGATCTTGCGATTGTTAAAATGCTAATTTCGTATTTGAGGTTTGTTGATCTAGTTTTGCTGGTACGGGTGATTGGAACTCGTGTAAATAAAAATTAAGTAGGTAGGTACTTACATGACAAATGACTCGCATCAGGTTATTGTCAGGTTACCATTGTTTCATGAAAAACCGCATGCAGAAACGTATGCTCATAGTTATGGGTACGTTTCTCTAGCAGTAGAAAACTTGATTACTTACTATTTAGTAATGGGGTACTTTTACTAGTGAAACAGCCTTTAGTGTCCACAGCTGGGACACAGGCACTCTCGGTGAGGTGAGCGTACCATTACACAGTTACAACGCGGGCCCAGTGCGGGTTGGTAGATGTCACATATCTTCGTTTTTTTTTGTTCTAAAATATGCCGGTTTCTTCACGATGTTCATAATGGTAAATAGGCCCAATAACATTAATTTATAGCCATGATTCAGTACCTTAGTGATTTTATCAATCAGAAAATGATAAAGGTTTACGTGATGCCCGTACTTCTGTGTCAATAACAATTACGTGCAGGCACGAGTCTAAACACAACAACACAGACGCCACGCGCCGAGACCGCTGGAGCGGAAAAAAACTCCGATCCACTGTCGAATCCTCGAAACGTTGTTGACAAAGCTAAGTAGACCCCGACGCCTCGCTTCATTTGCATTTCTCTTAATCTCCGTTATGAATAAAGAAAAATTCTTGGCGACGTTTTTAAGCGTTTCCCGAGGCCTTAGCGGCGCCGCCCGCCTAATGAAGAGGAGCGGTGGGATTAAGAACCGCCCGCGCCCCGCACTTTCGCGACATTACACTTTTAATTTGAACGAATCTTATTATTTTCTTTTGTTGATTTAAGCCCTCGAGTCGGGAGACGGGTCGAGACGTGACCTGCAGTGGAAAAATGCGATTGCCATCTAAAGCCAACCGTTTAAATGAACGAGATTGGAGCTTAAAAAGTATAATGGACGAGGGGGTGGCGGGGGGTGCGGGCGGCGATCTCGGGGGCGCAAGATGGCCGATTTGCGATTGAGATGAGACGCCCCCCGCCTCCGCCCCGCAGAGATCAAGTAATATAATTAAGTCAGCCGTTACATAAGTATCCGTCTACTTATGCCCGATTCCTATAGGGTAATTTTATCAATTTAATCGCCTTATCTAGATCTGTGTGAAGAAAAATATCTTTATTTATCGTAAGACCTGAAACATGAAAGACTGTTCAATACGAACATGAAAACAATTTAAATCTCGATACGCGATACGGCGCTACGAGCTCACTGAACACTCATAGCGTCGTAGCACGTTGAGATGTTCGCATGAAAACGTTGCTTCGTGGAAAATACTATAAAATTTAAAGTCTTTGCATCTAGACGTGGCTTCATCCAACGTTTACGTATTCATAGTAACAGTCCAAGTCTTACACAGGCACCACTCTTCATCTAACAAGAGAAGCTTTACTCAATCATTCGCTCAGACTTCAAAGACCGTAACTCCAACTTTGCACGGGGAACTTTACACCTTAGTGGATTGTAATTAGATTCATATTACTTTATAGGGTGAGTTTGAAGTTGTGATGTTTTGTAAGAAGTTGGCTAAAGGCTATACCGGTGGAGATCGCCGTCGCTTCAAATGACAAACCTGATCTGGTCACGTAATGAAAAATGACAAAACTGCACGCTGTCCCGCTTCGCTGCCTCGGATCTAGCGAATGGAAACGCTCTCAAGTGTAGGTATGTACTTACCTTTTCTTGTTTCGATACAAAAAGAATGTGAAACCACTTTTCTGTGTTGGGAACTGAATATGTGGTTTTCTTAGATATCTTAGAGCTAAGAAGCTAGCAGAAGCTTAGCTAGCTTCTAAGAGTATTCTATTCTATTCTTAGCTGTCATATATATTACTTATACCAAAAATGTGTGGAACTGCGATTAACAACTGATGTTTAGCGGCCATAATAAAAATCAAAATTTATTTTTAGACCGAGGTTTAAACCATCGAGCCATTTTTGAATTACGAATTAAGTCCCGACAACGTTATAGTTCTAAATACAAAAACTGAGCTTAAACCCGAGTATAAGTTGTCAATTTTGTATTAAGAACTTTATCTTCGTCGGAATAAGGTTCGCAATACAAAAACTAACTGAAAGGTTTAAGCTTGGACCAAAGTTAGAACTCGTTATGTAATAAGACGGTAGTAGTTTAAACCGAGTTTATGCAAATACGTTTTTGTAATTGGCGCGTAACACGATTTAAACAATAAAGCCTCGTATCCACTAGGCAATAATTGACGCGCAACACGTGACGCTCAACATGTTCGGCACCGTTGCACAACAGCGCGCGACGTTGCCAGCTGGCGCGCAATATGACTCGCGGCTTGTTGTTTATTTCCGTGCAACATGCAGTTGAGCATCAAATGTTGTTGAGTGGAGACGTGACGCGCAGAAATGTCGTGTGGTGTAACGAACGAGTGCTCGTTCGGGTAAAATTCGTAAAAGATCCATCAACCACACGGAGATCACTGAATACATTGTCTTTGTGTCTTTTTGATGCATTTTTCGATAAAATTATAACAATCGCTGCTGAAATCAACACTAGTTCCTCTGGCAACATGTTGTCGACGACTGATCAAGCGTAGACAGACAACGTTGCTAAACAAAAGTTCCGCGCTAACTTTCAACATGTTGAGCGACATGTTGTGCAACATGTCGCGCGCCAAATGTTGCATAGTGGATACGAGGCTTGAATTATAACAAACCCTACATATTCAGCCTATAAATGTTAGATACTACTGCTGGGACACCGGCTTCCTTTCTTTTTGAAAATGAGTGGGCCGTAATCGACTATGCGGGCCCAGTGCGTTGCGAGTTTGTAGATGTCACAATGTCCTCGAATTTTGGTTCAAGGACATGCCGGTTTTCTCACCATATTTTTGTTCACCGTTTTAAGAGACAGACTCTTTCTGCGTTAAAAGTATAAACGTATGATTCTGTAACAACAAAAAGTTTATTTACTCCTACATAACAAACTTTCGTCCTGAAAACTCCTAGCACAGTTTCGACCAAAACTGTAGCCACCTAAATCGAGACCACAGCTCATCCAAAAGAAACACCACAAACGCCAATCGGCGAAGACAAAAAAAAACGTAATAAAGCCTTTCCTTTGAACGGCTCTAGAATAAGGAAAAGTTATAAAGTATCCGAGGGGGGCGACCGCAACCCCACCTGCGCCCAAAAAATATGCCATAAACGAGTCGAAGGGGCCTCTTCAGCCGCAAAATTTCAGCCATACTTGCAAACCTATAATCCTTCATAATCACCTTTACAAAGCAAAGATTAAAACCGATTCTCGCGCCCTCCGCCCACGCCACCCGCCACCGACGCTTTTATATGCGAGACAGCGAAAAGTAAGATTAAATCATTATTTTTCTTAAGCTCCTCTCGTTTTTTCTCCGCTCTAGTGGAAGTTTTTTGCTTGGACTTTTGATGCGGACGATCAAAGACTTGTGTTCAAATTTACATAACATTCTTAAATAAATTGCGGGCGGCTGGGGTGGCTCCGTTGAACACGAATCGCCCGGTGTACTGTATAAACTTATTAATGCGAATTCCGGATTGATGCTTAATGTACTATTAATTTATTCCGCGGATTAGTCGAGTGCCATCGCATAATTTACGAACGAAGATGTTTGGTGTGCTACAACTTGGTAGGTATATATATATATGTCAATCGTTAAATTGTATCTTGTATCAGTGAAATTACAGTTCTACGTTAAATTAGTTCTACTACGGGGTAATTGCGTAAGAGACTACAGTAGCAATGGCTTTCAATTTGAAAGTTCAACAACCTTCATTGCGATATTTATTTTGTTGAGCAGACAAATTTTTCGAACATATGAAGTGCCAATATTTTATCAATATCCTTCAAAATTACTTATTCAGATTCAAAGTATGTTAGGAAAGATGCTCTCCTTAATGAAAAACCGAATGAAAAACAAAGCAGGATGCTACTACTTTCTTTTCCTTTTTCTTTCTTTACTTTCATTTTGTTGTCCATGCATGGAATTACCAATTCATATGTAGGTAAGTAAACCTGTAAATATCTCGCTAGTTTAATAATTGTGCTGTGACCGTCATGGGCAGCCAATGTATGGGTGACAATCCTTTACACATTCCTGCGCTTCGATCTCTGGTGACCACAATATTTCATTTTAGTTATATTATGTAGTCAGAAGTCCAATAAGATTGATAACCGCTCTATTCCAAGGAAAGAGCGATGACAATCATCATCATCACTTCAGCCGAAAGACGTACACTTTTGGGCATAGGCCTCCCCCAAGCACCTCCACTTCGACCGGTTCTCTGCTTCGCGCATCCAGGGGACACCTGCGGCGATGAAAATGATGACGATAAAATCAGGCCAAGGAAAATCTTCGTACCGCTTCATAAACAATCGCTAAGTACGTTCCACCTGTGCTTAAGTACAACAAACATGGCGTATCCGCGCCTAACTTATCTTACTTAAGCCGAACTTGGTATTTAGTTAAACCTAAGCGTGTTTGTAACTTGTAGTTGTTTGTACACGTTGTTTAAGTGGCTGTTTGATTGTTTTAGGCGCAGGTAGCTGAGCCCGTATGAAATATGTGGCTACTTATAGTGTCGGTAAGCCAAGTTTACACGGTCGGCATTAGTTTTACAACTTAGACATGCTGTTACAACATACAATACGTTGTAAGTACGTTTGACAAGTAGGTATGCTGGGAAATTATTGTTGGAAACGTGTTGTAGCTGTGAAATTGGGATTATTTTCTTGGTTTTGATTTACTGTGACGAGTGATCGATGGGTGTAACTACCTACATTTTTATTGGGATAAAGAAAAATTTGTTTTTACTCTTGAAATTTTGGGTTGGTTCTAAGGTAATTGATATAATCATATCGGCCTGTAACTCTATAGAGGATGCAAGTCAAGAATCGACAACCCAAGATATAATAATTTGGCGCCGAAAAGGGAGGAGTGAGTTGGAGTCTGTTGTCTGTGTGGTGCCGGACTTAAAGAATTGCACCACCCCTTACTTCCCGTGGGTGTCGTAAAAGGCGACTAAGGGTCTTACCGGAGAATGGGCAGCAGCGTTCTCTATTTATTCCACCGTCATACCATACTGCGATCGCCAACCCGCCTGCCAAGCGTGGCGATTATGGCAAACCCCCCCAAAATTGGGGGAGGCCTATGTCCAGCAGTGCACGTCTATCGGCTGAAACGACGAGTTGGAGTCGGGTCGACTCCACACTGCGTTGGAAATTTCAAATCATGAAGCCAAAATTTTTTCAAGATGTTTTTCAATGTCTGAAGGTGTTTTGGGACAACATACCTACATACATAGGTACATAATTTATAAGTAGAGCACAATTTTGTCAGCTGGATATGAATTTTTCATGCTACTGACACTCAAGTACTTCGTGTTCAGAAAGAGTATTGATTTTATTTCTTTATTTATTAAAACGTTAAGCACAAGTAAAAAAAAATACTGTGCAAAGGCGGACTTAATGCCTGAGGCATTTTTTACCAGTCAATATAAGGGTGATGCAGAGACAAAACATGGCAGGTGCAAGATACGGGATAAATAGCTAGGAAATGACTATAAAATACAAGATTAAATACTAATACATAGATAAGTAGATGCATACATACATGTATACAAAATTAACTGTCAGGAGAAAAATGATCGGTAGAGGAGAAAACGAATCCAGCAAATCAGCGCTGGGATGTTAAGGCCAACTTCTGACGGATATGTTCACGAGCCTTTTTATCATCGGTGCTATTCTGTAAAAAGCTCAGCGTGAAAACTTAGGTGGAGTGAGCGTGGAGTGAGCTGTCAATAGTCTCAATTCCTAGCAGAAACAAACTCACTTCACCTAAGTTTTCACGGTGAGATTTTTACAGAATCGACCGGCCGTGCCTAATACAAAACGACGAAGCATACCGTCTCGCCAGCCTTAAAACGAGACAGCACATTAGTCCCAGCAGAGTTTTAATTTACGAAGTTATTGCTACTACGTCGATTGCCAATAAGTAAACACCGCCAGCAAAGTCGGAGTATTTAACTTAATTTTTGAGCTTCCACCGGGTTAATTGAGAGAGGCGCACTGGAATGTCGTCACAAAAGAAGCACTTAAACGAATGACGAACAACGGCACTCAACCGGCTCAAAATAAACTTATCTCGGCCGGGCAAGGGTTAAAATGATTTGGAAGCAAGGCACCAAGTAATTGTGAGGTGGGCGAGGGTTGATGTTGATTCAATAATACGCGACTGTACCGCTAATAATGTTATTTATCGAGTTTTTGCGACGGATGCCTGGAGTAGTATCTAAAATGTATCGTCTACTTGTTCATTAGCTTCCTTGATGTAATTTGGCTGACATTGTTCAGCGGCGTCTGGTCTTCTTTTTACCTTACGTAACTACACCTTGTCTCGTTTTAACACTTAGTCTGCCGGAACGTAGATCTACGCGAGACACAATGGCTTTTTAATTGTGTCTAATTACGGCACACAAGCGGTTAATCAAGTTAGTATTGTTCTTTTTTTAATGAAAACTGATTAAGGCGCACTTTGCGCTTATTCTGAATAGTGGTGACGCTGAATCGGGTATACTTGCCGCTAAATCGCGCATACTCGGCTCCAGTCGTAAGTTTTCACTTCTGTCGTGTGGTCTTAAGCACACAACCTTTTTTATAATTGTCATGTCTCATGTCTAATATGAGTAGCTTTCATAAATCTACAAAGAGAAAATTCACATACTAGCCGAGAAATTACGACTGTTTGATTGAGAAATTACGAAAGTCTGAAAGGCCTCGTAACTTGGACTCATCATAGTAGTGCTACCTATACATAGTTATGTTTATCGATTTCTGGCATGCAACAGTTGTCTTTAACCCTATCCGGAGGGTCAGACGATGAGTGACGCACAATTGCAACAGTTTATCTATTGAAAATATGGACTAGAAGTGCCCGCGACTCATCTCATTTGAGCCAAAAAAGTCGAGAGGTGTTGTGAAACAGCTGGTTGGAACGAAGTTTCTTTCGCTGTATATTGTATTGTATTATTGTATTAAATAACAGGCATAATAAAATAAATTAAAAATGTTTGAGAGTACAGTAAATCACACTAATATTATAAAGGCGAAAGTTTGTGAGTGTGTGTGCGAGTGTGTGTGTGAGTGTGTATGTGTGTTTATAATTATATGTTTGTTACTTCTTCACGCTCAAACGGCTGGACCAATTTTGATAAAATTTTGTATGGAGGTAGCTGACACCCTGGATTAACATATAGGCTACTTTTTATCCCGATATTCCCACGGGATCGACATTTACGCGGGTAAAACCGCGGGGCGCAGCTATTTAAATATAAAATAATATACTGTCGTGCCGGTCGAAATGTTACACTTTTTGCGGTATAAAGGCTCCTTCAAGCAGACGGGACACGCGATAAAATCGTGGGCGACACAAAGGCACCGCAAGTCGCGTAACGAGCGCGGAGTGGTGCCTTTGTGTCGCGCGCGATTATATCGCGTGTCGCGCCTGTTTGTAGGAGCCTTAACTCTCATTCGCCAAGTGTGCAGATTAACGTGCGCACGTGTGTAAAGAACTTCGTTTCAAAAGTTTGATATCAGAGAGAGAGTAGTAGAGTTGATGGTCTACGATGAAGCAGCAAAATTTATTAACAAAGCTCCTATGAAAAACCACTACAAAGCGGTTAGCCAACTATCTATTAGGGACATAGGCACTGTCTAACCCACAAGCCAGTTGTAGTCCACACAAAGGTATTGACAGCCGGTACGTATGTCAGGCGCCATTGTACACTTGCCCACAGCCTGCGTATTGTATGGAGGATTGGCATTGCGACGCTCGACCCCTTGTGTGTAGATATTTCGAAATCGTGGACAAGCGAGTGAAAACTTAGTACGAACCAATTGTTGATAGTGTTGGGAAAAACTAAAAAAATGTATAGCAAAGTAGAAATTCGCAGACACACCAATCTTTCTACAGACATAATATTTTCATTGTGATAACTTGAAAAAAAAAAAACGATCGCTTCATTAGAGGAGTTTTTCGTAATGGCGTCGAATTAACATAATAAATCTGCGCAGTGCTATCAATCAAGAGCCAGATGACTTCTTTGAAAGGGCTTCTTAAGCCCTCACTTTCATCTGAAGTTCCAGGAAGGCAACTCAACAATGATAATTATTTATTTTTATTGTAGGCATTTGAAGGAGATCAATACTCGTCAGCGCGTGTACATACCTATTTACTTATGTATAACATAGATAGTTAATTCCATGTAAGGTCTTGAATCCATGTAGGGATTGAGGAACTGTAGGTATGAATTTTTATCGTGAAATAAATGGGTATTTTGATTTGAAACTCAGGTTCGTTTTAACACTACAGCGCACGCGCCTCTTTTTTATCAGTTTACTCGCGTGCTTCTACCATGGCAGAAATGGTTATTTCATTTGTGAGGTTTTTAGATAGAAAAACGATTTTATTTTAATGTTGCCTGATACACTTTCAAGAAAATCGTACATTAATGATATGGCTCTTCTACTTTGCTACTCGCTCAGGCTTTCTTGGTATTTCTGTCAGATAGGTAGATAAAATATAATTTAACCCTTCGAAAAAAAAAAACTATTTTACAAAATTATACTATTTTCAGTAGAATAGTAGTATCTTTATAGTAGTACTATTAGTATTGTTGCGCGCCACAATTAATGCCTGGTACATGGTGACAGTAGTTACCACTAGCGCCATCTAGTATCGAGTAGCGGAACTAGTAGTGAAGACCCTTCTAGAAATTTCGATGCAAGAACTTTCTAGAACATTCCCGAACTTTCGACATCTGGTCGATCGGGGCCTGTATGTACTCGAACATTCTAGATGTTTCTACAATGGAAGGTTCTAGAACTCTCTTTGGCGCTATATAAGGCCGAGACGCGCCACGACCGAGACAGTTTGGATAAAGCGATCGAAGTGAAAGCATCGAAGCGATATTCAAGTGAGACTTACAAGCGATCAGTAGTGCAATTGTGTTTTGTAATTAGTGTGTTTGAGTTGTAATTAGTGTTGTTAAATTAAAGTGTCATTTTTTTGGTTATTAAATCGGCAGTTTTTATTGTCACGAACCCGAAGCTCGTAACAATTGGTGTCAGAAGAGGGGATTAAAATGCCGGTTTTACCCAAAGAGGACACGGAGGGTATCCGTACCCGGAGTCAACGCCAGCAGGAGACGGACCAAAGGCGATTCGGTGGAACAACGCCAATGGGGTCGGAAGGCCAGCTACCGACCGCGGAGGCCGGCCCGTCCACAGCTGCTCCAGCATCATCAGCGCCAGATTTTGCTGCTCTGATGATGATGCTGCAGGAACAGGCTCGCCGACAGGAGGAACAGGCTCGCCGACAGGAGGAACAGGCTCGCCGACAGGAGGAACAGGCTCGTCGGTTGGAGGAACAGCTCCAGCGGGACAAGGAGGAACAGGCCCGTCGACAGGAGGAACAGGCCCATCGACAGGAGGAACAGGCTCGTCGGCTGGAAGAACAGCTCCAACGTGATAAGGAGGAGCAGGCGCGCCGTCAGGAAGAGCAGATGCTCCTTATGAAGGACCTTCACGCTACCTTCGGGAAAGACATGAAGGAGGTGAAGGATAAGGTTGCTCAACATGACAACCGCCTGTCGGAAGCTGAAACCCGAATCGACCAAGTAAATAATCGGGTTGACAACGTGATGGCTGACGTGAAGCTAACCGTGATGGCTGACGTTAAGAAAACGCTGGATTACCTCAAACTTGGGGATGGAATTGCAGCTCCCGTAGCTACAACACCTTCGCTACGTGGATTCAAAGTGCCACCGTTCGACGGAACTTCTTCATGGTCGGCCTACAAAATCCAGTTTGAGGCTGTCATGAAGGCGAACGGGTGGAATAAAAGCCAGGCCATGACTGCTCTCACCCTAGGCCTGCGCGACCAGGCCTTAACTGTCCTGGAAGCTCTCGGTAAGGAAGTGACTTACGAGCAGCTCCTCGAGGCATTGGAGGCTCGGTATGGCGACGCTCACCTGGAACACGTGTTTCGTGCGCAGCTCAAGGATCGCGTGCAACGCAGTAACGAAAACCTGCAGCAGTGGGCCCTTGAAGTGGAGAAGCTGGTTCGTAAAGCTTACCAGTCCGTACCTGCGCTTATTGATGGAAACCTGGTGCAGGCATTCATCGACGGCATCCGCGACCTTGAAGTGAGAGCTGCTGTGAGGCTCGGGCACCACGGGACGCTTAAGGACGCCTTGGCCCATGCACTGGAGGTGGAAGCTGTGCGACAGGATCATCGTTCCCATCGCGTCAGGGAGGTTGCAGCGGCTACAGTTCGCGACCGCAATAAAGGATACAGCCCTAGGTGCTACGGCTGTGGGGAAAAGGGCCACCTTCGATCCAGTTGCCCTAAGCGAACTGCAGAAAGAGAAGTCGACCGATCTCCAGAGGGCAGTGCGGCTAACAACACCGCGCAGCACCAGCAGCAGGGAAACGAGTAATAGCCAGGACTGCGGGGCGGGTGCTGGCTGATGTTCAAAGAGCCCCAAGGGTTTCGATCACACAAACCCATGACGGGAACAGCCTTATCATCAAGGGCGAGGTCAACGGAACGCCGTGTAAGCTGACCATAGACACTGGAGCTTCTCGCACGGTTGTCAGTTCCCAACTTGCTAGTCGGTCCCTTGGGGACTCCGCATACAACCGGGAACGCATTAATTTGGTAACAGCCACCGGTCAGCGCATACCCGTCCATGGAGAGAAGAAAATGGAACTGACGCTAGGGAACAGAATCTACCTGCATAATGTCATCGTGGCTGATATAATGGACGATTGCATCCTGGGCCTTGACTTTATGAGGAAGAATTATTGCGAGATTGACGTCAAGCAAGGTGTTTTGAAATGTGGAGAAGAGGAACTTTTCATGGAAGGGGCGTTACCTGGGAATGTGTACAGCCTTAAGAAGATTGTTCTTCCGCCGAGATCGGAAACGATTGTGCCGGTTAGTCTTCCTCGGAATCCTGGGCAAACTCATCGTTGTGTACTCGTGGAAAGGGTAGACAATGACCTTCCATGGAAAGTGGCACGGACTTTGGTCAGAGCCACTGACATCTCAGGGGTACGTGTGCTGAACCTTTGTGATCAGGAACAGATAATAGAAAAAGGCACACTTGTTGGTACTTGCGAGGAAGTGGATTGGTTGCGTCGATGCCAACATCTATCGACTGGGACCCTCAGCAAGGATGCACAAACAAAAGTGACCACACTTTTAGAAGACTGCCGCAGCGCTTTGTCCCAAAATGAAATGGTCAAGGCGAAGAAGATGTTATTCAAGTTCGCCGATGTTTTCTCGTCAAACGAGGCTGACATCGGGAAGACTGGCATAGTTCAACACAAAATAAATACAGGAGAAGAATTGCCTATCCGTCAGCGGCCAAGGAGATTGCCGGTAGCACGTGAAAAAGAAGTGGAAACCATGATTGAGGGAATGGTGAAGGATGGTGTTATTGAACCTTCATCTAGTCCATGGTGTTCACCTGTAGTGCTGGTAAGAAAGAAGGACGGCAGCATGCGGTTTTGTGTTGACTATCGTCGTCTGAACGACGTTACAAAGAAGGACAGCTATCCTTTGCCAAGAATTGATGACACGCTGGACATGCTTACTGGAGTAAAGTGGTTTAGCACGCTGGACCTGAAAAGTGGCTACTGGCAAGTTGAAATTGATCCTAACGACAAGGAGAAAACTGCATTCTCGACAGGAAAGGGTCTGTGGCAATTTAAAGTTATGCCGTTTGGATTGTGCAATGCTCCGGCAACATTTGAGAGGTTGATGGAACTTGTACTTACCGGACTAATTGGCGATGCCTGCCTGGTCTACTTGGATGACATCATCATCGTAGGCCGCACGTTTGAAGAACACCTTCAAAACCTGGAACGCGTGCTCATGAAAATCCAGAGTGCCAACCTCAAGTTAAGTCCGAAGAAGTGTTCACTATTCAAACGACAAGTTAGCTTTTTGGGATATGTAGTGTCTGAAGAAGGTATCCGCACGGATCCAGAGAAAATCGCCGCTGTCAAGGATTGGCCAATTCCAAAAGACAAGACGCAGGTCAGAGCATTTTTGGGTTTGTGCTCCTATTATCGGCGATTTGTCAAGAACTTTGCAGATATAGCTAAACCCCTGCATAAGCTAACCGAAGAGAAGCGACATTTCTGCTGGGATGAAAGTTGCGACATCGCATTCCAGGAGCTAAAGGACCGTCTGTGCAAAACACCTATTTTGGGGTACCCTGATGCGGGCAAAGAATTTATAGTTGACACAGACGCAAGTGACATAGGACTTGGCGGTGTGTTGTCTCAACGTAATGGTGATCAAGAGGTTGTGGTAGCATACTTCAGCAAGTCATTGTCGAAACCTGAAAGGAACTATTGTGTTACGAGACGGGAACTGCTTGCTGTGGTAAAGTCATTGCAGCACTTTAGCAAATATCTTCTGGGACGGAAATTCCACCTACGAACTGACCACGCTGCACTGAAATGGCTATTGCAGTTCAAAAATCCAGAAGGACAAGTTGCGAGATGGATTGAACTACTGCAGGAATACAACTTCGAGGTCGAACATCGCAGCGGGAAATCTCATGGCAACGCAGATGCATTGTCAAGAAGACCTTGTCCTGAAGACTGCAAGCATTGTACTAGGCAAGAAAGTAAAGAAGTCGTACCTGTGAGGATGCTCAAGACAGACCTCAGTAACGAGTGGAAGGAAAGCCTACAACGTGCACAGCAGGAAGATTCGGACATCAAGCCGATTCTGGAGTGGATGAAGGCCAGAGCTCCTAAGCCCAGGTGGAGCGACGTCTCAGCAATGAGTTCGATCACAAAAAGCTATTGGGCCCAATGGGACAGTTTGGTGATTCAGGATGGAGTCCTGTGCCGTAAATGGGAAAACGCTCGGGGAGACAGCTGTCATTTGCAAATGGTTGCCCCCGTAAGCTCAAGTACCGGACGTTCTACAGCTGTACCATAATGGTTGTTCAGGAGGCCATCTGGGAGTAAAACGGACTCTATTGAAGATACGAGAACGGTTTTACTGGGTCCACTGTCGGGACGATGTCGAGGACTGGTGTCGCAAATGTACAAGTTGTGCAGCTGTAAAGGGACCTCAGACTCGTAGTAGAGGTGCATTGAAATTGTACAATGTTGGTGCACCATGGGAGAGGATAGCCCTTGACGTTGCGGGACCGTTTCCGGAAAGTGAAAGTGGTAACAAGTATTTCATGGTTGTGATGGATTACTTCACTAAGTGGCCGGAAGTCTTCGCCATTCCAAATCAAGAAGCTTCGACAGTTGCAGATAGATTAGTCCATGAAGTCTTCTGCCGTTTTGGAGTACCCTTGGAGATTCACAGCGATCAGGGAAGGAATTTTGAGTCCCAAATATTTCAGGAAACTTGCCGAGTAATGGGTACTCATAAAACGAGAACAACTTCTTACCACCCACAATCGGATGGAATGGTGGAACGATTTAATCAGACACTGGAGAGGTACCTAGCCAAAGTTGTGGAAAATCGGCAACGAGATTGGGACAAGCACATACAACCGTTTTTGTTGTCATATCGAAGCGCTGTTCACGAAAGTACATCGGTGACACCAGCTTTCGCAAACTTTGGAAGAGAATTACGGCTGCCTGCAGACCTGATCACCGGAATACCACCTGATGCCCCACGCAGTATAACCGAGTATGCGAACGACTTGCGGAACAAAATGAATGACATTTATGAGCACGTCAGACAATCGGGCCAGCAAATGTCTGAAAAGATGAAAACCCGTTATGACCGTAAAATGAACAATAAAGGGTTCGACGAAGGTTCACTAGTGTGGTTGCACAATCCAGTCCGCAGCAAAGGGAAATCTCCTAAGCTTCAAGCTAAATGGGACGGACCGTACCGGATTGTGACAAAGATCAATGACGTAACCTACCGGATACAGAAAGGTGCAAGAGGTACTCCTAAGATCGTCCACGTGGATCGACTGGCGCGTTATTATGGGGCCGATAATGCTCGGGACGAGCATGTCTTAGGAGGGGGCAGTGTTGCGCGCCACAATTAATGCCTGGTACATGGTGACAGTAGTTACCACTAGCGCCATCTAGTATCGAGTAGCGGAACTAGTAGTGAAGACCCTTCTAGAAATTTCGATGCAAGAACTTTCTAGAACATTCCCGAACTTTCGACATCTGGTCGATCGGGGCCTGTATGTACTCGAACATTCTAGATGTTTCTACAATGGAAGGTTCTAGAACTCTCTTTGGCGCTATATAAGGCCGAGACGCGCCACGACCGAGACAGTTTGGATAAAGCGATCGAAGTGAAAGCATCGAAGCGATATTCAAGTGAGACTTACAAGCGATCAGTAGTGCAATTGTGTTTTGTAATTAGTGTGTTTGAGTTGTAATTAGTGTTGTTAAATTAAAGTGTCATTTTTTTGGTTATTAAATCGGCAGTTTTTATTGTCACGAACCCGAAGCTCGTAACAGTATCTTTTGCGTATTTAAGAATTCTTGTAGAAATCTTTCCTTTGTTGGATTTTTCAAAACAGGGCCCGTCCGGGATTTGAACCCGGGACCTCTCACACCCAAAGCGAGAATCATACCTCTAGACCAACGAGCCGCTTATGTTTTGTTTCAAACGAGCACAAACGTTAAGAAGATCATTAGTGTTAACACTTGTGCAAACTTAACTATGTATTTCGTGACGTCATAGGTAATGTTATTAATATCTGGGCATGAACTATAAAATAACTTTATTCTACAAGCGGCTCGTTGGTCTAGTGGTATGATTCTCGCTTTGGGTGTGAGAGGTCCCGGGTTCAAATCCCGGACGTGCCCTGTTTTGTCGTACAGGTCCTTTATTTAAGTACTTACTATCCTCCTACTTAATAGGACTCCTATACTTAGGTAGGTACTTAGCAGAACATTTCCTACCAAAAAATCCACAAGTGCAAACTCATGAGGATAGTGAAAATGTTGGATTTTGCAAACAAAATCTTATCGTTTAATTACCAACCCATTATATGAGATACTCATTGTTTTAGAGACCTATTATATATTTTTCTATAAAGCTGTATTTGAAACCAAGTTACAATCTACCAAACAAGTAAAGAAAATGTAAACGTCAGAGTATCAAAGTATACAATTTACTGTGCCGCTGTAAAATTTCCCATTTGGAGTGGCGGCCGCTCATTTATGTAGTTTTAATTCCACCATTCCTTAGCTCGGAGCCGGGATCTTATTTCATTAGCCGGCCGCGAGAGGGAGCGCCAGCCATTTAGCTCGCAAGCTACAGAGCCGTTCTGGTGAGGCCTTGGTGGAGACAGCAGCGATATTATACAACTACAATATCGTCGTTTCAGCCGATAGACGTCCACTGCTGGACATAGGCCTCCCCCAATTTTGGGAGGGTTTGCCATAATCGCCACGCTTGGCAGGCGGGTTGGCGATCGCAGTATGGTATGATGGTGGAATACATAGAGAACGCTGCTGCCCATTCTCCGGTACGATCCTTAGTCGCCTTTTACGACACCCACGGGAAGTAAGGGAACTACAATATAGTTTGTTCAGAATAAGTAACTGAATCGATTCCAATAATTTTTACCCCATGTTATATTTTGTCCCAAAAATGTTAAAAGTTGGACACCGAGCGACACTTAGTAAGTTATCCAATCTCTGCGCCGAACGATTAGGTACCTAGGTATTTATTAACAATGAGCGCAAGACGGCGCGGCGCGAGTGGCGCGGGTGAGCATGTTTTTGTACTGACAAACTTGTGGTAACTATAACTTTGTGATTTTTTATTATACTGTTTTGAAATTTTGTACATGGATTCTTTACGTCAAAATACTAGACACGTGTTTCGGGTTTCGCATATACTAAAAATAATATTGTAGAATGTTTTGTGACGTAGTGTCATTTTCTGAGCTCGGATCCAGGATCTTATTTTATTAGCCATTTAGCTCGCAAGCTACAGGTCCGTTCTTGGTGAGACCTTATTCGAAAGAATATAAGCAACGTAGGTTTACGGTCCCTTGGACCTCTAAAATAAATCAAGTCACAAATAAATCAACACATAGAGGGTACTTCTTGTTGAAATTTGGGAAGACGCAAAGTCTTACAGCACAAGTAACGGTCTGAAAAATTTAAATTTGTAGTTTTATCACATAAAACTATTTTTGCGATTACAAACATTTCATCATCTGCCTAGCCTTTTGCGAACTATGTTGGGGTCGGCTTCCAGTCTAACCGGATGCAGCTGAATACCAGTATTTTACATGGAGCGACTGCCTATCTGACCTCCACAACCCAGTTACTGGGTAATACGATACCCCTTTGTAAGACTGGTTGTCAGACTTTCGGGCTTCCGACTACCCGTAACGACTGTCAAAGATCCACGAATGACAGCCGGGCACAACGGCTTAGCGTGCTTTTCGAGGCACCCCTCCGTGCCGTGTATCAAGTTTGTCGTGGTCGACGTGGTCACGGTTTTAAAGATGGTCACCCATCCACAGACCAACCGCGGCATGCGTAGCTTAACCTGATCGATCGACATGTGCGACTGTTATTATTTAGCCAAGGCCCCTGTCAGTTTCTAAAACCTTATGTGAAATTAGTTGGTGAGGTGGAATAAAGTTTTTGCAAAGCATTTAATAAATATTCTTAGGGTAAGTCGCAGTCCATTTTCCGCGTCTCTCAGTCCTCAGGTCTACCTCACTGGTGCTTCTGTAAATACGACGAAATTGTACAGTGTACAGCTCACGCTAGATACTTGATCTGTTTATGTTTAAGTTGCTTTGTTCCTCTTATTAATTAAATGCGACAAAATCGCGATTCTCTGTCAAGGAAACTATGTATTGCAACTTTGTGTAAAAGAACTAGGAAAGATATGGTAAGTAGGTATATGCATTTGGCTATGTTTGTTTTACACCTACAGTCAGAGAGAGAGAGTGGTGGCCTAAAGGTAATGACCCATTCTTATGAGGGGGTTGAAACCCTGGCAGCCGCTTTACTTTGAGTAAATAATTTCATTACCGCTGCTCTCAAAACGGTGAAGGAAACCGGAATGTTCTAGAACCAAAAATGCGAAGACTCCTCTCCTCTCGATTCCTACCGGCTTCCCTTTCAAAAATGGCACAGTCAGTATTCTTTCGTCGTCGTTTCAGCCGATAGACGTCCACTGCTGGACATAGGCCTCCCCCAATTTTGGGAGGGTTTGCCATAATCGCCACGCTTGGCAGGCGGGTTGGCGATCGCAGTATGGTATGATGGTGGAATACATAGAGAACGCTGCTGCCCATTCTCCGGTATGACCCTTAGTCGCCTTTTACGACACCCACGAGAAGTAAGGGGTGGTGGTATTCTTTAAGTCCGGCACCACACAGACCAGTCAGTATTCTTTAAATACAAATAATATAATCATATTAAAGATATCTACTCCGGCTTACCTCTTACAAAAATTGACCCTTCGCTATTGGAAGACATGTGTGATATGCGTGGCGTGGTAGATTACGATCATTCTCTCTCGAAGGGAGGAGGGCTGTGTTTCAGCAATGGGAACATTATAAGCTGAGTATCATCATTATGAACAACTTTTATTATGGGACCAAGATGAAATCGCGAAAAAAAAAAATCTGCTGTTCCCTACATTTATGTAGTCCCTACAGATCCTATAGTAAGTTTAGTTTACAGCTTTGCAATAGATGGTGGAACTAGCCATCGGACTACTGACTTGTGGTTGTGGTAATAGTGGTTATATCTTGGCCTCTTCGACACCACCACCACCAAGAATAGGCTTTACTGATCTGTTGTCAATGTAATGGTGTTTTTTTTAGTTCTCTTGTATCGACATGAACTAGGTACATGACTATCAAGATGTTGTAAAACTTATGTGACTTGTAGAGGTTATACAGGGTTGCGATTTAGTCACCTGCATACATCAAGGGGGTGATTTTGTCTGTCGTCTGTCGCTACGAAACCCCGATCCGACCTCATAACCGATTCGCGAAAACAAGACAAGTTCCTTTACAACAGTAGGTAGTCAAACTAGTTCGATGCATGTACGCATTTTTTTTTTTTACAATTCAGGTTTGAAGGTTAGGTTTGAGTTTCATAGCGAAACTTGTTTAGAATCATCCCCTTGATGGGCGCAGGTGACTAAATCACCACGCTGGCTGTGTTAATGCATCGGAGTATTGATTGAAGTGACTTGTGCATTTTATATGAAGTAGTTTATATTATATTGTAAAGTATAGAGGCATGTAGATAATGCCTGGCTTGTATTTTAAATTTATTGTGAGTTGTATTTTTCCGAAGAAGAAAAACAAATTTAAAAAAGGCTTTCATTATTCTTACGTAAGTTATCTTTACAAGATTCATAATTTCTCAGAATAATATTAATTAGCTTAAGTATACTTATAACGTACCTTGGTACACACAATAAGGAGAATTCTGACAAAGCACTGTAAACATAAGTATTAATAACTAATTTTATAAATAGGTGCTGACTTTCGAATTTTCTTTCAATGCTCGTTGCTGGCAATGACACAGCTGATATCCATACTAATAATTATAAATTCGAAATTAACTCTGTCTGTCTATCTGCCTGTCTGTCTGTATGTTACCTTTTCACGCTTAAACCACTAAACGGCTTTCGATAAAATTTGGCAGAGAGATAGATTGCATCTCGGGGAAGGACATAGGATAGTTTTTAACCGACTTCAAAAAAGGAGGAGGTTTCTCAATTCGACCGTATATATGGGTTTTTTTTTTTTTTTTTTTTTTTTTATTATCGACATAATTCGCGGGCGAAGCCGCGGCCGGAACCTAGTTCTGTGTAAATCTCACTGTGAGAACTTAGATGCAGTGAGCTTGAAGTGAGCTGTCAATAGTGTCAATCACTAGCATTAGAGGGGCATTTCCCGTATTTTTAAGAACTTTCGCATTGTAATCTATCTCAGACTGTCCAAAGTTCTATCAATTTACATACTTTTTTCACTTATGTTTTCACGGTGACACTTTTACAGAATATACCAGCTGATGTGAAAGTAAGATTGAGAAAAGTATAACGGTTGACAGTAGAAAAAGTAGGTTGGAAGGAGTCTTTTGCAAATACAATTTGTAATCTCGAAAAATTCAACTTTTCACAACTTTACAAGCAGAGGCACACGGTGTAAACATCGACGCGCAAACTGCTAAGCGCCAAAATTTCACCATATGGTTGCACAAAAAAAGTTGAAATTATTCGTTGGTTATTTAAAAAAAAAATGCACATCGATGTCGCTTACAGCCTATGTATTCTGCTGACAGAGTCATATTGTTTTCTATATTTGAATTTGAGATAATTTTCAAGTTATGGAACATGAAACTGAATGTCATACTTAACAAAGTTCAAATTCCATTGCAACCAAAAACATATTAGTACCTTGTTGCTACAAATGGTCACTTAGAATACATTTTTCAAAAGTAGATAACTGAGATGATCCGAATGTAAATCATCTGCGATTATGAACACTGCTATAGGGAAAAAATCGACATATCTGAAAGTAATGCCCCATTTGTATTCGAATAACTGTAATGATGCCCCATTTTTTTATTCGAATAACTGCGACAATGCCTAGCCGTCATTATTCGAGAAAACCAGTACTTTTTTCAGAAGCTTTTATTCCAAAGAGCAAAGAAATGACAAGGCTTATGAAACCATTGTGAATGTAGCCACCAGTCATCCCCTGATTGATGTTATTTTTAATTACAATTTTTAATGTCAACAATCTATAAATCTTAGTGCTTAGAAACGTAATGAAATATTCATAAAGAGATTTTCTTTTTGTTACTTACTTTTATATTGAAATTATAAAGAGAGGTTTTGATTTCTGAATTAATTGATTCACTGAGTTTGTTACTCCATGTCTAATAACGTGGGGGAAGTAGGTAGCAAACTTATACTTAGGTATGATTATTGAAAGACTTCAACTTATTGTCCGGCTGTCAGTGCGATAATTCTAGTACTTAAATAATAAAAACCAATCCGTACTATAATATTATAAATTTGAAAGTAACTCTGTCTGTCTGTCTGTATGTTACCTTTTCACGCTTAAACCACTGTACGGATTTCGATAAAATTTGGCAGAGAGATATACTGCATCCCGGGGAAGGACTTTGGATAGTTTTTATCGACATACCTCGCGAGCGAAAGCTAGTAATTAATAAAGATCAAATTCGCAAAACACAAATTCGTTTGTATGAAACTGTCAGGTGTCAAGAACGCATTCTTTCGACGGCCCGACAATGAGGGACTTATTTATAAACGATTCATTTTTGACGTATAAACTTCTCTTAACTTTAAATAATTTTTATAAATAAACTCCATAGAGTTACCAACATTGATAACCATGATTGACATGTGCAAGGTCTAGTTTACACAGACTAAGGTGCGGTTCGTCCAAGTGCGGTTCAAATCAGTGCTCTGAGTGGCTAAATAAACATTTGAATCACACCACTATATAAAAAAAAAACAAATGAATTAAGACTTCATTTACTTGAATAAGAAAGTGTAACATTTTAATTCAAAGCTTAGGTGTAGCCTCCTTACTCGTTTTCGCTCAGAGTCGACTCTAAAATTTACGATTGTAAATAGGGCATTTCGTTTGTTTACTTATGACCGAGTAATTCGTTGAATCCGTATAATTACCGGCATTAAGATGATTCCAGTTCCCTCGAACAAAACGAAGTACACCCCCTAAGTAATGTTAAAACATTCAAATGTCCACCGACTTTGCGAACGAACGAAACGTTTTAAACTTGAGGTTATAAATTTTCGGACTGCCGGAGATTACAATTGTGGGAAGTAAATAGATTGCCCCCAACAAAACAGGGCCCGTCCGGGATTTGAACCCGGGACCTCTCACACCCAAAGCGAGAATCATACCTCTAGACCAACGAGCCGCTTGTGTTTTGTTTCAAACGAGCACAAACGTTAAGAAGATCATTAGTGTTAACACTTGTGCAAACTTAACTATTTCGTGACGTCATACTGTCTTTAATATCTGGACAAGAACAATAAAATAACTTGATTCTACAACCCGCTCGTGGGTTTAGTGGTATGATTCTCGGTTCGGGTATGAGAGGTGCCAGGTTCAAATCTTGGACCGTCCTCTGTTTTGCTACGTTTACCATGTAGGTGAACTCCAGACTGACGAAAAAGAAGGTGTTATTAGATCCTATTATTGTTAATAAATGATTTCGCTTTTTTTTGTAATTTCTGAATTAGAAAACTCCGCCCCTAAGACGGCCCACTGATCTTATAGGCAAAGAATAACGGGCAATAATGTTAAGGACTCATGATCCCTGTCCATTCTCCATCGATCGAAATGCGTCGGTTATTAAATTATCTGCCTCCCTGCTCGTGTATCGGGATGTTAATCGCAATATAACTGCTGAGGGACTGGCAGGAGACAAAATGAGCAGGGCTGGTACCTACTTACGCTGAGTTTTTTAAAATTATTAATATGTTTTTGGATTTTTATTTAGGGGCCGTTCAAGTATTACGCAAGCAGATTTTTTATTGATTTTATTAACCCCCCCCCCTTCCCCTCGTCAGCAAAAGTAAGCAAAGCTCTTACCCCCCTCCAATGCTTACGTAAACATTGGCACATGCATTTTTCAATTTATCATATCATATCATCATTTATTGCATTCATGTAGTTTACAAGTTGATTCAAGTATAAAGGTTTCATACATGAACCCTGCTAGGGCACAGCAATATAAATAGTTTAAAGAGCTACAGTGTCACCAAAGAGCTACAGTGTTCCAGTTTCTTTATTGATTCATGAGCAGCAGTTATATGCGTTTCGTTTTCAAGCATAGACAAATAGGGTTCCCATAATGTGTTCAAACCAAAAGTGACTAAATTTTGTAGAAAATCCGAAAAAGTAAAAAAAATAAATACTGTTGACGTAATCACCATCCAGACCCCCCCATCCCCCATGTCATCAAAAATAAGCAAATCAAAGACCCCCCCGCTCCCTGTTGTGCTTACGTAATACTTGAATGGCCCCCCTTATTCAAGTTAAAGTACTTAGAGTTAATATTATTTTTTGGAACGAAGTTCTTTTACGGAGCTTGCGGTAGGAGTAAAATGGAAGAAATCGTCATGAACCTAACGGAAAAGCGTTGTGCCCCCTCCATTCGACTTTTTATTTATGTAATAGAAAGAGACAGAGAGAGAGAGATAGTTTACATGGTTTTCGATGGTACAGAAGCCAATAGTGAGTTCAAAAAGAAAATCCAAGATGGCCACTGCAATTTTTTTAAATTTTTTGTCATTGGTGTCGTTTTTATGGTTTCCGAGGATGCGAAACCCAAGATGACTGGCTGCAAAAATGTAGAAATCGTCATTTAGAAATTTTCGCAGCCACCAAGGAACCGATGAACAAGGAACAAGGAACAAGGAACGATGTTCAAATTAAGAATCCAAATTCTTAATTTGAACATCGTTCCTTGGGGGGTCCTCCGACACTACACGTTTTTTTTCTCTTTAGTGTACTTTCCGTTTAGTAATACGTGCATATTTTTGATTTTTGGGTACTTAATTGCTTAGGGGGATAATGCGCTAAGGTAGCCCGCGAAATTTAAATTTTTCTACGTTTTTTGCAATTGCAGGTCAGTGTCAGATTTTATTTTTGTAAGTAGGTTTGCACAAACACTTTTACATGTCAATCATAATTTTAAGTAAAAAAAGTTATTAAAAAAAATAAAAAAACCCGACTGCGGTAAAAAACTGAAAAGCTAAAAACAAGCCCATTTTAAATTAAATAAAAGTTGGAAGCAGGCGGGACCCATATCATTTTTATTATATTTTCAAATTCAAATGGGTCCCGCCTGCTTCCAACTTTTATTTAATTTAAAATGGGCTTGTTTTTAGCTTTTCAGTTTTTTACCGCAGTCGGGTTTTTTTATTTTTTTTAATAACTTTTTTTATTTCCAGCTTTTTAGTTGACAAAATAAATGTGAAAGATTTCGCAGACGATTTAGCTCTTGGTACGTGTTTTTTACGATTTGTCACTTCGAATTACTTTTAACCATATAAGTTGTTTATATTTTTGTAATCACCTTTAAAAACCCTTTATTTTGATACCCCACTCGATAGGTTTAGAAAAATAAATTTTTTTGAAGACATAATATTGCGCCAAAAATCGGCCATTTTATATTTTTTCAATTTTGATATACCCAGTGACACTCGCGCTACCAAGACAAATCTAAAGACGTATAATTTATCGAAATCCGTTCATTCGTTTAGAAGTTACGAGGGAACAAAGAAACGGACATACATACATACATACATACATACAGGTCAAACACATAACCCTCCTTTTGGGCTTCGCCGCAGTCGGGTAAAAATAGATGAGGTCGGCGTTTCCTATCTAAATCTCGTAAAGTAATAATAACGTAAATAAAAAACAAGTAATTAAAAAAACTAAAAAACCCGACTGCGGTAAAAAAATTAAGTTAAAAAAACTGAAAAGCTAAAAACAAGGCCATTTTAAATTAAATAAAAGTTGGAAGCAGGCGGGACGGACCCATTTGAGTTTAGGAATGTAATAAAAAAATGGTATGGGTCCCGCCTGCTTCCAACTTTTATTTAATTTAAAATGGCCTTGTTTTTAGCTTTTCAGTTTTTTTAACTTAATTTTTTTACCGCAGTCGGGTTTTTTAGTTTTTTTAATTACTTGTTTTTTATTTCCAGCTTTTTAGTTTACAAATTTGAAAGATCTCGCAGACGATTTAGCTCTTGGTACGTGTTTTTTACGATTTGTCACTTCGAATTACTTTTAACCATATAAGTTGTATATATTTTTGTAATCACCTTTAAAAACCCTTTATTTTGATACCCCACTCGATAGGTTTCGTGAAAAAAATTTTTTTTTGAAGACATAATATTGCGTCAAAAATCGGCCATTTTATATTGTTTCAATTTTGATATACCCAGTGACACTCGCGCTACCAAGACAAATCTAACGACGTATAACTTATCAAAATCCGTTCATTCATTTAGATGTTACGAGGGAACAAAGAAACGGACATACATACATACATACATACATATTACATACATACAGGTCAAACACATAACCCTCCTTTTGGGCTTCGCCGCAGTCGGGTAAAAAAGTAATATCAATCATAATTATAAGAGCCTTCTCAGCTTCCTAGGTGGATAATATACAAAGCATGGTCTAACTCAGGGAAATGCTACGAATTTTTGAATCCAAAACACATTAAAAAACATCTTATCATCTTTTAAACATCTTTGAATCCATCGGTTTGATCTGAATGTGTTAACTCACTTAAGAAAAACATGCTTCCCTCGCTATATTTTCATTTCAAATGTTTATGAAGTACGTTTATCTCTGTATATTATGACTTTTGTATACGTTTTGTATTAGGGCACGGATGTATCACCCCTAAGATTTGGTCGTTATAGGGTGAGAGCTAAAATGTTGCTTGTTGTCGATTTGCGTTTCTTTTTCTGATTTTAGTTAATTAACGGGTCCGTCTTAATGGCAAACGATATCGTGGCAGGCCCAGACGGAGATGGCGGGATGAGCTCCAGCTAAGGACCAGTTCTTGGTGAAGGAGTCCACTCCTTCAACAAGAACTGGTCCTTAGCAGCTTTGAAGAGAGAGAAGTGGAAGAGAGTAGGGAGGCCTTTTCCCTGCAGTGGGACATCACAGGCTAATAATAGTTAATTAACAATTAAAACTATCAGAGTTGCGATTCCCGTAATCTTAAGAAAGCTTACAGTTTGATCTCAGTCTCAATCTGTCAAAAATATCTCTGATTTCTCAACATTTTTAACAAGTGTTTTGACACTGATTGTCGTTAAGATTAGATTGCTACTAGATTTTTAATAGTTTTACGTACGATAATTGGCTTTCAGTTAATAAGAGTTTATGCAATCATTCATCATGTGCCTGCCTTTTCCCAACTATGTTGGAGTCGGCTTCCAGTCTAACCGGATGCAGCTGAATATTAGTATTTTACATGAAACGACTGCCTATCTGACCTCCACAACCCATTTACTGGGTAATACGATACCCCTTGGTAGGACTTGGTTGTCAGACTTTCAGGTTTCTGACTACCTGTAACGACAGCCGAGACCAACGGCTTAACGTGCTTTCCGAGGCACGGAGGGGTCTCGGTATGTAAAGATGGCCACCCATCTAAAGACCAACCGCGGCAAGCGTAGCTTAACCTGATCGATCGACCTTTGCGGCTGTTATTATTTAGCCACGGGCCCTTCAAGAGTTTATACAATCACTGACAAGAATGATAAATTACTTGATATTGCAAAGCAATTCACAAACACCATATTTTCCTAAAACTTTTTGCCGTAATATACGTTATTACGGCAAAAAGTTTTAGGAAAATATGGTGTTTGTGAATTGCTTTGCAATATCAAGTAATTTATCATTCAACATTTCAAACTGTATTTTGCAATCAGATTCTAATTAGAATAAACTTAACTAAGTACTCCATTCCAAACATAAATATAGTAATTAGGGCCCGCTTGTACCACCAATTACTAAATGTTTTTAACACTAAA
Organism: Mesoligia furuncula; assembly: GCA_916614155.1. Classification (NCBI taxonomy): domain Eukaryota; kingdom Metazoa; phylum Arthropoda; class Insecta; order Lepidoptera; family Noctuidae; genus Mesoligia; species Mesoligia furuncula. The sequence goes on from OU744794.1 coordinate 10,032,107, forward strand.
CGTATTTAAAACATAATTATGTCGTTGTCAGCTTCAAACGATTGCTAGAAATGGAACGATGTTTTAAATTCGTTTAGCGCTAAATACATTTGATTATTTTGGTGCTAGCGGGCCTGAATATGACAAAATGATGGAGAGATTTGTTTCTGCCATTGCTAAACCAGCTTGAAAATGTTCACATAAAGGAGAGCTGTAAGTAGCACTCATCTGACATCTAATCTCCATATGCAGGGTACATCATCATCTGCCTAGCCTTTTCCCAACTATATTGGGGTCGGCTTCCAGTCTAACCGGATGCAGCTGAATACCAGTATTTTACATGGAGCGACTGCCTATCTGACCTCCACAACCCAGTTACTGGGTAATACGATACCCCTTGGTAAGACTGATTGTCAGACTTTCGGGCTTCTGACTACCCGTAACGACTGTCAAAGATCCACGAATGACAGCCGGGACAAACGGCTTAACGTGCTTTCCGAGGCACGGAGGGGTCTCGTTATGTAAAGATGGTCACCCATCCACAGACCAACCGCGGCAAGCGCAGCTTAACCTGATCGATTGACCTGTGTGGCTGTTATTTCTTAGCCACGGGCCCCTCCATATACAGAATTATTCGTAAAATATTACTCATTACTCATTGTACTCATCATTATGAATAACTTTTACTTACTATGGGACCAAACCGGAAATCGCGAAAAAAAATCTGCTGTTCCCTACATTTTGACGAGTTATACGAACATAAATGTTGGGAACAGCAGATTTTTTTTTCGCGATTTCAGGTTTGGTCCCATAGTAAAAGTTGTTCATAATGATGAGTACAATGACCTCTTAAGAGGTTGTTAATGTTTTACCAATAACCCTGTATAGAGCGCCATCTTAGTGCCCTCTGTTTGTTCCGATTGATAGGAAACGGAGCGATCCTTCAGAGCAAAAATGTACCGGCTAATGATTTGCTAACGACGATATTTATATTTTATAATGCACCCCAACACAGATTATTTCCTTTGAGGACGTTTGCTGATCAATCGACGGAAGATCTTGCAATGTTAATTGAGCCCTGTGTGATCCTTGGTTTGAACGGATCGTTTTGAGGCTTTTTTGGTAAAAAAAGTGGTTTATTTTTTTAATTTCTGTCTTGATCAATCGTTGCTAAATAAAGGAACCCAGTGCTTTTGCAGTGGCTTGAAATGAGAAAAGTGATAATTAGGTGTATGTGCGAGATGGAAATAATATGGCGGTACTTGCCTTTTCACTAAACCTTGATAGACTAAGTTGCGACCGTTATAATCCGTCATATTATATTCAACCAGTCGATGGTAGGTATAGACTGGAGCACATCAAGCTACTACAATCTGTCAAATTTCTTTAATAGATTTTCAACTTTATCGCTACAGCAAAAGGTTCAAAGTTGATTGAGAAAATTTGACAGTTTCGGGTAGCTTGATGTGCTGGCGTCTGTACATACCCAAAAGACAGAAATTAATTTTAGAAAAAAAAAATCAAATGATGTGCTAGGCTAAATAATGACGATGGTCTCAATAGTGTCTAGTTAATATTAATTGAAATTTTAAGGGCTGATTTTTCCATCGTCAGATAACTTTTATTCGAGGAACAAAATTGACGTTTAACAGGTTTTGTATGAAATACCTAACTGTCAAAATTTCAAAATTATACCTCGAATAAAGTTATCAGATGATTGAAAAACCAGACCTTAATCTATTAGAAAAGTAATTATTAATTTATTATTTTTAGAAATGGTTCAAACAGTATTTGTAGTAACTTCTCAGAAGTTACTACAAATTCTGATTAAAAATAAAACAAATTTCATTTTAAAAAAATAACAGCGCAAGTATTTCACGCTAAATAACTAAATGTGTTTTGCTCGCAGATGTCTTTAGGATCCAACATTTTTTTTTGCTACTTTTAATCTATTTTAATATCCAAAAGATGGGCTCGTCCGGGATTTGAACCCGGGGCCTCTCGCACCCAAAGCGAGAATCATACCACTAGACCAACGAGCCGTATGTATAAACTGATAAAACAAAAGAACTGTCTGTAGTTAAAGAATGTCGTGCAGAAAAAAGGTAATTAATTAATGTTTAATTTTATGGGCACTACATTGATGTGCTAGGCTAAATAATGACGATGGTCTCAATAGCGTCTAGTTAATATTAATTGAAATTTTAAGGGCTGATTTTCCATCGTCAGATAGCTTTTATTCGAGGAACAAAATTGACGTTTCAGGGCTGATTTATCCAACGCCAGATAACTTTATCGGAGAAATAATTTTGAATTTTCGACAGTTCTTCCATATAAAAACTGTCAGACGTCAATTTTAATCCACGAATAAAAATTGTCGGTCGATTGAAAAAACAGCCCTAACAGGTTGTGTATGAAATAACTGTCAAAATTTCAAAATTATACCTCGAATAAAGTTATCAGATGATTGAAAAACCAGACCTTAATATAATAGAAAAGTAATGATTACTTAATTTATTATTTTTAGAAATGGTTTAAACAGAATTTGTAGTAACTTCTGAGTTAAAAAAACCCCCGACACAAAAAAATAATAAAATTAAATGTAAGTAATTGGAAAAGGATCAAATAATTTAAAAATCCCCAACTTAAAGAATCTAGGTAACGAGACTAAAACAGATAAAAATTATTTTTTTGTGTCGGGGTTTTTAAAATTTTTAATTTAATTTTTTATTTCATGCTTTTTGTAGGGACTCCTTAATTTTTGTATTTAATTTCTTTTATTTTCTTACGTTTTAAGATTCAGGTAATTTGGTGTTTAATCAGGTTTTTTATCCGTCAAAAAATAATTATTAATTTATAGTTGAAGAATAATTTTTAAAACTAAAGAGATTTTTTTGTTTTATTATATCCTTTTTCTAGTTTTCTAGTTTCCTTTAGTTATTCAACTTTCGTACAAGTATTTCATAGCTATTAGATATCTTAGGTATTTCAGATCTACACACATCAAAAGTGTCTAGGGATCAACATATATTTTTGCAATAACTTTTCTCCTGATTGATATTAATTAAAATTTTCTTTAAGGATTCATCAAATAAAGTGTTTTCGTTTGTCACAGTAACGATAAACCAAATCACCTTTGCATTAATATAGAAATTTGCCATTTTCCTAATAAAGGGATTTTTGACATTTGAACCACTAACACAAAAGTTCGAAAAAAAAGACTGAAATAACAGTTTTCTTTAAAATTTTATTGGGTAACTTAAACAATTAATAATCCGTGTTTCTACCGCGAACACTAACAACACAAGAACATCGGTTTGGCATACTCAAAATGAGTTCATCCAAATCACGCTGTGGAATGGCCGCCCATGTTCGTTGCAACAACAAAAAAAGGTCTTCTTGCGACTGGATACCCTCCATATTCGGCAGAGCTCTTCTCTGTAGCATATCCCATACATGCTCAATCGGGTTCAAGTCTGGCGACTGAGCAGGCCAGGGCAGGACATTGATGTTAGCTGCGGCGAGAGTCTGTCTTACAACTCTTGCGGTGTGCGGTCGTGCATTATCATGCATTAACTGAAATAAGGGACCGATTTGCACTTGTAGAGGAACGATGACGTCTGATACAATCGTCTCAGCATAAATTTGAGCGTTGAGGTTGCCTCTGATCCAAATCAACTCAGTTCTTCCGCCGATCCAAATACCCGCCCATACCATGATGGTTCCACCACTAATAGGATGGACTTCCTGGCAGGATTTTAATCGCTGTTGGCGTCCAGGGGTTCTCCAGTGTCGTATACGTCTTGTATCCGGTCTCATACCAAAACGAGACTCATCAGAAAAGCACACGAAACGCCATTGTTCTTCTGCCCAATTTCTGTGTTCAAGAGCCCATTGATATCGAATCCTACGATTGTGCATTGCTATAGGTGGTACCCGTAGCGGTCTTCGGGAATGAAGGTTCACTTCATGCAAGCGGTTTCTGACTGTTTGGTCGCTAATTAAGTTCCCTGAAGAGTGATGAAGCCTCACGGCTAACATCATGGCGGTTATTGTTGGAGCTCTTCGAGTTAAGATTTGAATGTATCGGTCTTGTCTCCGTGTGGTGCAGCGATACCGTCCTCCATGGCGCTCAGCCACGGTACCAGTGCTTCGGTAACGTGTCCAAAGTCGACTGATAACACTCTGACTTGTATTCAGAGCTAAAGCCACAGTACGTTGCCGGGAACCAGCTTCTATCATTCCCACGGCTCTGAGCATTTCTTCCCTGCTTAAATGACGTCGCCGCTCCATAATAACGTTGGTTTTAATCAGTAGTAGGGAAACAGTAGCACTAATAATGTCTTCAATGCGTTGTATGTTTTTATAGGGAAAATATTGACAGCTGATTTTCATCTTTTACTCGAATTTGATTCACAGTTCCTGATTCAAATTATGAAATGCACCAAAAAGGATCCATATAAATTTATAAAATCATAAATTTATTACAAAGCCACATCTCAATCTCAAGAAATCCGCATAAAAATGCTTGATCCCTAGACACTTTTGATGTGTGTAGTTTATAAAATGGGACTGCGTCACTGCGACACTATCTGATGTAGAAATACCTACGCTTTTTAAGTAGGATAATTCCATTCGTATTAAAAAAACGTCAATTTCAGTGGTCGTAGGTACCAGTCATCACTCCACTTTCCTCATCATGCTAGCATTGATCAGACAAAAAAATATTTTCAAGTTTTTAGTTTTAATTTCGTTAGTTAATAATATTGCTTATTCCCTTTCAATATGGTGTACATTATTCTATTTGTCAAGCCCTTGCATTTGATACCTATATTGAAGGAGTTGTGAAAAAAAATATAATTCGCCATTTTGTGGTGGCGGCCATCTTGGATTTGAAATTTGTAATAGCGTATGGGCCATTTTCAAATTCTTTGCAGGTAAACGTTAATTCAACTTCCAGAAATTTAAATATTACAAACTATTTATATATTATTTTTTACTAAATGTATGCCCGTAATATAACCATCGAATTTTGAAATCCTGTCATTGGTCGTGATGTTTTACTAATAATTGTAGGCTTTTTTCAGATTTACGGTCTCAAGGTGTAAATAAATACCATTCTGTTACCAATGCGAAATATTTTTTATTTTATAATAATAATAATAATAATAATAGCCTTTATTAACAATCTTACAATCTAGTTACATACTTATAATAAATAGTTAAAAAGAAAAAGAATATATTTCTCTCTTTTATTATATTCTCTTCAGACATCGGTTTTCGAAGATTGTTTTGCATTAGCATAGGCCTCCCCCATATTCTTCCATAGTTCCCGGTCATGGGTTTTCCTCTTCCACATTGGCCCAGCTGTCACCTTAAGGTCGTCATCCCACCTACGTATCGGGCGTCCTTTCTTCCTTTTGCCTTCTCTTGGGTACCATTCGGCTACTAATTTAGCCCATTTCTCCTTTTTGTCTCTGATAAGGTGGCCCGCCCATTTCCATTTCAGCTTTTTTATCTTGTATGATACGTCCGCTATTTTCGTTTCCTTTCTGATATGTTCAAGGCTTAGTTTGTCCTTTCTCTTAACATTAAGCATACTTCTTTCCATGTTGTGTTGGCATGTTTGTAATGTCTTAGTGTTCTGCTTAGTTAAAGCCCATGTTTGGCAACCGTAAGTCATGGTAGGAAGTATACACGAGTTGAATACTTTGCTTTTTAACGTTAGTGGTATAGACTTATTTTTAGTGACCTCTTTTAGGGACCAGTATCGCTTCCACGCTACGTTTACCCTGTTGTGAACTTCTTTAGATGTATCGTTTGTAGGAGATATGATCTGTCCCAAATACGTGTATTTATCTACAAACTCAATTAGGTCGTTGTTGACTCGTATGGGTGGTTTTGAGTGATTCGTCATCAATTTGGTTTTCGTAAGATTCATCTTCAGGCCTACTTTTTGACTTTCATCTACAAGTTGTCTGAGCATAGTTTGTAGCTGATCCGGGTTATCAGACATTATTATAAGGTCGTCCGCAAATCGAAGGTGATTCAGCATTACTCCATTTACCCTTATGCCGTAAGTTGACCATTCTAGGTTCCGAAACACTAGTTCTAAAGTTGCTGAGAATAATTTAGGTGATAAGGAATCACCTTGCCTGACGCCTTTTTTAATGGGAAATAGTTCACCTAGTTTTTCCGTTTTAATTTTCGCTGTCATGTTTTTGTAGATGTTCCTTATAATCCGAATATATTTTCTAGGTACTCCTTGATTAGCTAGCGCTTCCCAAATCTTGTTGTGTTTTAGTGAGTCAAATGCCTTATGATAGTCTACAAACGCTAGATAGTAGGGTAATCCATATTCTCTGTACTTCTCGGTGATTTGTTTAATCGTAAATATATGATCTATAGTCGAGAACCCGCTGCGGAATCCTGCTTGTTCTTTTGGTTGATTTTCATCTAAAGTGTTTGTAATCCGACTAAGAATTATTTTAGAAAATATTTTATAGAGGTTGGACATGAGACTATAGTTGTTAATATCATCCAGTCTTCCCTTTTTGTGGAGCAATGTAATTGTAGACGTAGTCCATTGTTTTGGCACTTTTTCTTGTCTGATGATATCATTAAATATGTCATGCACAGTATCAAGTATAATACCTGAGGACCCTTTCAAAAGTTCATTCGAGATTCTATCTTCACCTGGCGCTTTCTCACTTTTTTGTGATTGGATGGCTTTCAATATTTCACTTTCCATTATTTCTGGGATCTCGTCTTCGTCTTCTATGTGGTTTAGACATGTAAATGATGATGTGACTTCTTCGCCGTCGTTGTAAAGGTCTCGATAGAAATCTGTTGCTGCTTCCAATATTTCGGATCTTTCCGTTATATTCTTTCGGTTTTTCTGTTTATTCATTTCTGGTATCCAATTTCTATATTCTTGCAACTCCTTCCATGCTTTCTTTACTCCTCCAGTAGATTTTATGTGAAAAATAATTCGGTCTTGTCTTGTTTGCTTTCTATGATTTCTAATGCTTTCGTTGATCTTCTTACTTATCTTAGTTATTTCTCTCCTGTCAGTTGGTTTTTGCCGTCTCAAATTTTGTCTCCTTTCTATTAAATCCCTCGCTTCATTTCCGATTTTATCTTTTGAAGCTTTAGTTGATTGCGTGTTGTTTTCAATTTGTTGTAGTTCATTTTCCAAGATATCGTATTTTTCATGTATAGTATGAATTTGGTGGATTTTGTCTTGTAAAGCATGTTTTAAGGGGTCTAAAATAGTATCTGGTAAGGGTAGTTTAAATGGTTGTTTATTATTTCGTATGTGTTTGCGTGAGTATTTTGTATGGGACACAGTCATTATTCCGCGAACCATGCGATGGTCGGTGTTGAAGTTGAGCTGGTTGATGACATCGACATCTAGGAATAATTTGGGTTTGTTCGTAATTATCAAATCTATTTCATTTTTGACGTATCCGTTTGGCGACAACCATGTCCATTTTCGACTAGGTTTTTTTATTGAAATAGCTGTTCATAATACTAAGATTGTGCTCTTGTGCAAAATCTATTAACCTCTGCCCGTTGTTGTTTCGCCTTCCAGATGTATATGGTCCCAAATAATTGATTTCATTGGTTGTTCGATTTCCTATTATGGCATTTAGATCTCCGATTACAATGACTGTTTTGTGTATGTTTTCCATGACTTGTCTCAGTTTATTATAAAATAAGTCTTTTGTTTCTTCTTCTGCATTTTCGGTTGGAGCATAAACTTGCACTATTGAAATGGGGTGTTTATATTCGGGTAACTCAATGTTTAGAACTGAAATTCGGTCTGAGATTCCAATGAATTCAAGGATATTATGTTTGAGGTATTTATTCACAAGGAAGCCAACACCATATCGTCCTGAAATTTCATTTTTGAAATATAATATATAATCATCGTGTTCTTCTATTTGTTCGCCTGACCTTCTTATCTCAGATAAACCTATAATATCCCATTTAATATTTTGTAGTGCACTGTCTAATTCGTATAATCTATCTTGTGTTTTTAATGTCCTTGTATTTAATGTTGCTATGTAATAATTTATTTTATTATTTTTGTTGTGTGAATTTTCTTCCCTTATATTTGGGGGGTTTTGGTCTCTGACCCCACGGTGACCAACCGGGTTGGGGAGATTTTTATTTATTCTGGTTGTGTTGTTTGTTGTGGTTGTTGTTGTTGTTTTTCTTCTTCGGTTACCGATGTCTAGTGGATCCTATGCGTTAGTAGTATTTTTATTAGATAGAGACAGAGATCTGGTTCTCATATACGCAAATGGATCCGTTCTTTGTAGTTTTGCAGGAGCTATTACAGTTCTTCCACTGTCTTTTTGTTGTTGTGGTGTTGTAGTAGGCGACGTTGAAATGTCCCTTTTCCTTTTCTCATTTTCTTTAGGTTTTACTACCACTGTATTATTCTTGATATAGGCTTTGTTTCCTTTTTCTCTCTCTTGCTCGAGTTGTGGTTGCAGTTCTTTTCGTTTCAGTAGTGTTTCTTTGGAGAAATCTTCTGTGATGTAAGTGTTCTCAGGCATTTTCTTCTTGTTTTTTAGTACCTCAACTTTTTTGTTGTAGGTTGTAAAGGAAATTAGTATAGGTCTTATTTTGTCTGGCCTTTGTTTACCAATTCTATGTATTTTGTTGATGTCGTAATTCTCAATTTTCACATCCAATTTTTTAAATAATTCTGTAATGTTTTTGGATAATTCCACATAATTGTTGTCTTTTCCTTTTAATCCATGTACTATGATATTGTTTCTTTTATTTATATTTTCTAATGAATTAATTTTCATGTTGAGAACTTCGATTTCTAATTTCAGTATTTTGTTTTCTTCAATTAGCGGTTTGATTTTCTCGTCTATAGACATCATGATTTTATCCGTGTTAGTAGTAATTAGAGCTGCTTGTTTTTCCATTTCTTGCTTCATCATGGCATATAATGCTGAGATTGTTATATTTTCTTCCGACATAATTTAGTTTGCTTTTTAATGCAATAAATAAACGTTCAATTTATGCGAGAAACGGAACGTGTCTTTTTTTTTCTGTTAGGTTGGTTACGCTGCAACTCTGTCAGTTGCTTTTTATTTTTAATTACTGTCTTGCAACACTAGATTATTAAGTTTTATTTTGTTGGTAGTTTGGTGTACGGTCTATGTGGTATTGATAGTCTATGACACTTAAGACTTTTAGGTTATGTTTACTCGATTTTTCACAGTGAATTGTTAAAGTTTTGGCACAGAACACTTAGTTTATGATGTGATCACACTTATTTAGTCCGTCTAGGTAGAACCCTTCACTTTGCACTTAATTGTCTGACTTTTAAACTGAGGTTTGTATTTTCCTTGCCGAGAGCACTTTATAACGTCTATACTGTTCGATTACCGGAACCGGAAAAAAACTTTTTTATTTTAATACAGACAAAATGTATCACAAATATTTTGGTATCACTATTAATTACAGCCTTTTCTCTCTTAGGAACATGCAGAATCACAATATAAAACATTACTAATATGTATTAAAATAAAGTCATAAACAACTATGTTACTTTAAATATTAGATTAAACCTTAAATTCTACCTAAATTCTGAAAAATCTTTATATTAACACCAATCATCACTATATTGCACAAATTTTTAACTTACAAATTGGTTTAAAGCCAATTTATAATATTTTACAGATTAGTTTTACTGAAAACATTTATTTTGCGCCTTATATTTTTGGGACAGAAAAGTAACATAGTTGTAACATAGTAACAAAGTTGTTTGTTGTTGCTTAATATCTATTGACTATGCTTTAAATTGCAATAATGAGATCTCGTATATTAACGTATAGACTTAAAAAAAATATGTAGGAATGAAAAACTTCCTAAAAATAATTATGAGATTTTCAACAAAATAATCAACAGCGCACTACTACTTCTCAAATATTTCTAATGGAGTATCAAACTGACTCTTTTGCCTTTGTTTACTTTTTTGGGTTCCGCGACAATAGCCAGTAAATTTTCAAAAGGCTCATAAGACAAATCAGTCTCAACTAATTTGAATTTTTTTGCAGTATCGTCAACTGATTTGAAAAACATAATTTTTACCTCACCATCATCTTCTACTTTGCTCAACGCTTTACCCAAATAAACATAATCTTGCTTCAAACCCGAAACTTTGACTAAAACGCACACGCCTTGTTTTATTTTATTAATATGGATATTTTCCTTCTCTATCAAAGAATCATCGTCGATTCCTTTCGATGTGCTGGGTTTTTCAGTTGCAGTTTTATCTTTCAATGTTTTCAAGGGGATATCATCATCAGAATCTGACTCATAGACTGTGTTATAAAATTTATTTTTTTGGGACTGTATGAGGTTGCCTATATCTTTCCGAAAATCTGATTCGTATTCGATATAATGAATTGATAGTACGTCTACGGGTTTCAGTGGACGGTATTCTTTGGGATGCATGCAAGAGCAAAAACCGCGCTGGCAGAAACAGCTCAAGTCTCTATACTTCAGAACTCCTTCCTCTTCAGTAAACACCTGGTGTACTTTCATTGTGCCAGATAAAGGTACAATATTCTCTGGAATTTCCGATGAACATATTTTAATATCTTCATCAGTTATAAGATGTAGCTTTACTTTACTGATATTCTTCAGAGCAAGATAGAAGTGTGAAGCATCAGAAATATCCTGTCCACGTGCGACAAGTTGGTCTGCAGTGCGCTTTAAAAAGCCACCAACCCCGTCTGCTGCACCCTTGCCCTGCCCCGCCTCAAAGAAATTCCATGTAATTTTGTTGAAGCTATATTAAGAGAATAATTTGTTGCAAATTAGATAGAAATTCTGTTTTTGTCGGTACTGGGTGGCCGGGCCATCTGAAAACACATGAATAATTTTGACTTCTGGCTTTTCTGCAGGCGTTAGAGCCATCTTTGAACATACAAAATGTCCTGAAACAAATTATTTATTATCATTTTGTATCAATTTCTTAAAGTTAAATTATTAAAAAGCGTGTGACACACGAATTAATATACAAATTCGGGCCAAAACCAATAAAATACCACTCTATTACTCAGTTTACAACTCTGCTACCACGTGCTAAGTAACAGAGTTGTTCAGTAACAGAGTGGTAAATTTAACATTCCATAAACAATTAATCACAAAATACACTACATAGGAAAAATAATACTTCTGATTTAAAATATTCACTCCATGTACTATATAAATATTGTTAAATCATATAAGAAATACTAATTACTTACGCAAAAACATCAGTAACAGTGTGGTAGCTGAATAAACACACGTGACTCCTTCCACGAAACGCGGCGGACTGACTGACGTTGCGTCCCTCCCCCATCCCCGCGAACTATCGAGAAAGATCCCAGACACCGCGCCAAAGCTACTGCTAGAAAAACAGTAGCGCCATCTGTATTTTTTAATCTAAATTACTATAGTAACAGAGCGTTGCTAAGATTTTCAATGAAGCGCGGGACAAACTTGAAAAATAAAAGAAAATTACACTTAATCAATCTACTTGTCTTTTAACGCATTTAATGTGATTCAACAATGTCTCTATTTAGTTATTCTATTTATTTTAATTTATCAGTTTCCGAGTAAAACAATTTATTAATGAATATTTGTATTGTACTTCTGTCTGGGACACGATAATTTTATATAGAAAACAACTCTGTTACCAAGAATGACCGTTATGTTACCTTAAAAAAGAGGAAAAATAATTAAATTTGATAAATATTTATTATTTAAGATGCTTTATGTAACAATTTATTTTAAGTTTATTCACTTTGTATTCGAAGATTTTTTGTTATTTGTTATAAAAAAATTTTTTTTTTGAGGGACACAGTTACCTGCAATGAATTTGAAATTGGCCCGTATAGTATTCTACTAGTCAAGCCCTTTCATTTGATACCCATATTGAGGGAGTTGTGAAAAAAACTCAAACTCAAACTCAAACTCAAAGCATTTATTTCAATTAAACCTTGTACAGGCACTTTTGAATTGTCAAAATTAAATAGTCTGTCAGTTAGTCAGAAAGTTGAAGCTAGTTGCCCATTCCAAAACGTAGATCTCTATGGAGAAGAACGGGCAAGAAACTCCATGGACACTCTTTTAAATCAAGTTATTACAAAATCCTGGGTACATTATTCTTGTTGCTTCTATATGTGAGAACAATGTAAAAAGAAAAAGACAAATGAAGAAACAATTCAAAATATAAGATTAAAAATAAGCCTTGGCAGTTAAGAGATGACCAGTCTCAACCAACGGCACCCGTTCACGAACATGACGCGTGGATCAGCACCATCCAGCTCAACCATTTTGTAGGGAACCGAATAATCCAACACACGCGCCACCATCGGTGAGACATTTAAGTGAGCATGACACGTTCTCAACTGCCATGCTCTTTCAAGTCAACAACAGAAAAAAAAAATCATAATAAACGGAAACATGGTTCTTACATTTACAAAATAAAAAAAAAATGCTTCTAAATTATACAAAACTATAGTTAGCAATTTATTTAAGATGTTAATATAATTTACTACCAAACAGGAAGAGGTATCTAATATTGCAGTATTCAACAATTAAAACTGGATTGAATAAATTAAAAAAGTTATGTTCCTAATGTCAGAAATATTGAAAAAGAAAAAGGGAAGCACCTCTTCCAAATGTTGAAATTTTAACTAGTGAGCCCAAGTGCCTGTGGAGCAGGACCAGCATTAAGCCAAGCATTTTTATCTACGATATAATCATCCAACTTGTAATATGCTTGTCTACATAGTGTGCGTTTAATGCATGTTTTAAATTTCTTCTCATTTAATTGAAGAATATCGAATGGTATTTTATTATAACATTTTACACAGTAACCCATAAAAGAAGTTTTTTCTTTAGACAATCTGAAACGCGGTTGATCTAATTTGTCCCTATTTCTAGTGTTAAAATTATGCCTGTCACTTATCTTACTAAAAAGATGTAGATTTTTTCGAACGTACATAATGTTTTCATATATATATTGACAAGGAACCGTCATGATGTTAATTTCTTTAAACAGTTCTCGTAGAGAATCGCGTCTGCTGAGCTTGTAGATGGCTCTGACAGCCCTCTTTTGCAGAATGAAGATAGAATCAATATCTGCAGCCCGTCCCCACAACAAAATACCGTAAGACATGATGCTATGAAAGTAACTAAAATAGACCAGTCTCGCGGTATCCACGTCTGTTAATTGGCGAATTTTCCAAACAGCGTAAGCGGCTGAACTTAGCCGCCCTGCAAGTGATGTTAAGTGCGGACCCCACTGTAGCTTTGAGTCAAGCGCGATCCCCAGAAAAACCGTATTTTCGACGAATTCAAGTGTCTCCCTATTCAATACAACATGACATTCATTACTTCTAACATTCGGTAAAGCGAATCTAATGCATTTAGTTTTTTTCTCATTTAATACCAAATTATTCACAGTAAACCAATTATGGACCACATGCATAGCGTTATTTACGTCGTCAAGCTCTTGTGCACGTCTGCTTACTTTAAAAATCAGTGATGTGTCATCAGCAAATAACACCATTTGTGGTTGGTTTTTCAGTAAATGAGGTAAATCATTTATATATACTAAAAATAGGAATGGCCCCAATATTGAGCCCTGCGGTACTCCCATTTTGACTTTTAAGCCCGATGAATTCACACCGTTAATTTGAACTTGCTGAAATCTATCATTTAAATATGATTCTATTAAGCTAAGAGCAAGTTTACCTAGTCCGTAATGCTCAAGTTTCAAGAGCAGTGTTTCGTAATTCACGCAATCAAATGCCTTGGATAGGTCACAAAAAATGCCTATAGCATCTTGTGAAAAAATGTAATTCGCCACTTTGTGGTGGCGGCCATATTGGATTTGAAATTTATCATAGTGTATAGTATTCTACTATTCAAGCCCTTTCATTTGATACCCATATTAAGGGACTTGTGAAAAAATATGTAGTCCGCCATTTTGTGGCGGCGGCCATCTTGGACCGATTTTCATCAAACATAGCTAAGAACACTCCCGACTAATTCACCTTTCAAACAAAAAACAAAATCAAAATCGGTTCATCCGCTCGGGAGCTACGATGCCACAGACAGTCACACCCCCACACACACACACACAGACGTGTGTGTGTGACGTCAAACTTATAACACCCCGTCGTTTTTGCGTCGGGGGTTAAAAAATAACATCGCAAGTATTTCACGCTAAATAACTAAATGTGTTTTGCTCGCAGATGTCTTTAGGACTCAACAATTTTTTTTGCTACTTTTAATCTATTTTAATATCCAAAAGATGGGCTCGTCCGGGATTTGAACCCGGGGCCTCTCGCACCCAAAGCGAGAATCATACCACTAGACCAACGAGCCGTATGTATAAACTGATAAAACAAAAGAACTGTCTGTAGTTAAAGAATGTCGTGCAGAAAAAAGGTAATTAATTAATGTTTAATTTTATGGGCACTACATGACCTGAAGCGCGGTCACTGTCGGACTGCATAGAAAAGAAAGAGAAACGCGATGACACAACGCTGGTAATTTATTGTAAAATATGAAACAATTAGGTATCTATTTACAAAAAATCTATTGTTTGGACTAAAAAAATAAAACACAAGTGCTTTAGTATGTTGTTTGTAGAATAATCTGCCCAATGCCCAAAAAACAGAATGATTGTATGTACATACATTATATTAGTATGGTTTTTATTGTAAAAAGAAAGTTTTAGAGGTATCTTCATGGTTTTTTTCTATCGTATCAATATAGTTGTATTATGTTTTCAACACACTATCTAACTAGCATATATCCTGAAAAATATCATATATTTTCTGATTATGTTTACTGTAGTCGATCATATACCTACTTTTATTACAGTAGACGAAACGGGACAAATAATTATTTTAATATTATCATAATAGCTACTATTGACAACAGGAACTGCCTGGAGGGGCTCGTGACTAAACAGCCGCCCGGTTCGATCGTTCAGGTTAAGCCACGCTTGCCGCGGTTGGTCCATAGATGGGTGACCATATGAACATACCGAAAACCCTCCGTGTCTCGGAAAGCACGTTAAGCCGTTGGTCCCAGCTGTCATTCGTGGATCTTTGGTGGTCGTTACGGGTCGTCAGAAACCCGGAAGTCAGACAACCAGTCTTCCCAAGGGGTATCAACCAGTATTACTCAGTAACTGGGTTGTGGAGGTCTGATAGGCCGTCGCTCCACGTAAAATACTGGTATTCAGCTGCGGTTTAACTGGAAGCTGTCCCCAACAAAGTTAGGAAAAGCCTTAGCAGATGATGAAAACAGTAACTGCCAAGTGTAGTACCTACTTAAATGATAAAGGGTAATGTATATAGATACATGCTATAAGTTGTTTCATTTAAGTATTATCCTACCGAGTATAAATATTGCAGAAAAATATCAGCATAAACGTTGGAAAAGTATCTATTCAATTCATTTGTGTATAAAACGAATGGTTACAGATGATAATTAGACCCTACGATTCGAGCCAAAATTCTATTAAACAAAATGGCAGTGCTATCTCTTAGCGCTTCTGCTGACCGATTGGGTGCTGAAAAATTGTTGGTTAAACTGTTTCGTCATATTGTGGTGTCTTAGGGTCGACTAACTAGGTATATTAGCATAATTAGCCTATTATGTTGTTCGAAATGAAATGTGGTAGTTTTTATGATACTATCTTTTTAATTCTATATTTTAAAAGGAGCACAACGTAGCTTTACCTAGACAAATTTTCCAAGTGAAAAAGGGATACGGAACTCTCAAAATAATGTTGCCAGTTTATGAAACTAGAGATGTAACATAATAACACAAATATTGGCTATGGTTACTAAATTGAACCAAATATAAAATTATAATCTCTCTAACTCTTATGTCTGTAATTAATATGGTGTACATAATAAAGAGTATTCTATTCTATTCTAACTATTATT
This sequence comes from Mesoligia furuncula, assembly GCA_916614155.1. Taxonomy (NCBI): domain Eukaryota; kingdom Metazoa; phylum Arthropoda; class Insecta; order Lepidoptera; family Noctuidae; genus Mesoligia; species Mesoligia furuncula. The sequence goes on from OU744794.1 coordinate 10,048,078, forward strand.
ATTTGTTCAAATGGACTTGAACAAATGTTCCCACTGCTGGGCCACAAGCCTCCTCTCTGTGATAGGGGCATGGCCATAACCCACTACGCGGGCCCAGTGCAGGTTGCTAAATTTCACATATCTTAGAATTTTTGGTTCTAGGACAGGCCGGTTTCCTCATGGTTGGGTGGTTTCCTTCACCGTTTTGAGAGCTATTTTAGTTGGATAGAAAATCTGGATATCGTTTCACAGCTGGGCGACCATCAACGTTAAATATCGTCTAATAATATCATTTTATCGTCTGTCAGAACCAACACTGGAAAACATCGGTGACGTGTTGTGTTGCCAGTAAAGAAATATGAGACTGCAGGGAAGACTGTTGTGCCACGATAGAAACGGAAACGTAACACATCCAACTTAGCATAATTAGCATATAATGTTCCCCACTTCTGGGACAGGCCTTTCTCTCTGTGAGAGGGAATGGGCTGTTATCCACCACGCCGGCCCAGTGCGTGTTGGTAGATGTCACATGTGTTCGAGTTTTTGGTTCTAGGACATGCCGGTTTCCTCACGATGTTTCCTTCACCGTGTTTGAAAGCAATGGTAATGAAATAAATTACCTACATAAAGTAAAGTGCTTGCCTGGAGCGAAACACAGGATCAAAATCAATCTGAATGATTTTGAAGGATGTTGTTAATCCATTGCTTCATATGTTCGTAAAATTTGTCTGCTCAACAACGTAAATAACGCAATGAATGTTGTTGAACTCTCAAAATGGAAGCCATTCCTACTGTTAGTTAGTGTGTTACGCAATTACCCCCACGCGCGCGCAATAATCGCGCGCGACACAAAGGCACCGCAAGTCGCGCAACGATCGGTGCCTTTGTGTCGCGCGCGATTATATCGCGTGTCACGCCTGTTTGTAGGAACCTTTCATCATCATCATCATTTCAGCCGAAAGACGTCCACTGCTGGACATAGGCCTCCCCCAAGCACCTCCACTTCGACCGGTTCTGTGCTTCTCGCATCCAACGGGTTCCTGCGGCCTTCACAAGGTCGTCGGTCCACCTTGTGGGAGGCCTTCCAACGCTACGTCTTCCGGTACGCGGTCACCACTCCAGAACCTTTCGGCCCCATCGGCCATCTGTTCTGCGAGCAATGTGCCCTGCCCACTGCCACTTAAGTTTGGCAATTCTTCGGGCTATGTCGGTTACCTTGGTTCTCCTGCGGATCTCCTCATACCTGATTCGATCACGCAGGAAAACTCCAAGCATAGCCCTCTCCATTACCCATAGGAACCGTTATATCTAAGCAAAAGATGTTGAAATGCCAAATGCACTTCTACAATGAAAATGGAAACTAGTAAAGTCCGGACAATCGTAAAGTCTAAAAGCCCTCACAAACGTGTCGCGTACTCCCCATCTCTCTCCGAGTAAGTAAAACACAGTACATACATTCTTATTGCGAGCGTATCGGTTCATACTCATAACATGGTATCTGGAAATTATTTGAGACCCAACATCTGCGGCCCGTTCCGCTTTGGAAAATAATAAAGTTCCGTTTAAACACAATTTGTATGTGAGATACGACGAATGAGGCGTAATAAAGTGAATTAGGAGAAATGTATTGCAAATAGGAAAAAATTAGATGTACGGTTTTCTTTCACGACAATATACAGATGTGATTTTGGTGAGGATTCGGCGAAACATGTTCGGGGTATTTATTTTTCAGTTGACTCGAGTATTTCAATGTGGTAAGCAACAGAATTATATGGAAGACTGTTTTGTTGCCGAGAATTTCCAGCAACTGGAAGGGTAAACCAGGGCTCGTCCGGGATTTGAACCCGGGACCTCTCACACCCAAAGCGAGAATCATACCACTAGACCAACGAGCCGCTTGTAGAATCAAGTTGTTTTATAGTTCTTATCCAGATATTAATGATAGTGTGACGTCACAAAATAGTTAAGAGCGTTTACGACGTACGGCATTTCATACAAACTTTCAAGCACTTGTTTTTTATAAGCAGGATACAAAGGTCTAAAAAGTAACTTAAGAACATTTTCGAAAAATAGTGTTACAGCCAAATTAGACCGATTTTAAAATTTCCATAGAAACTGAGATTTCCAGTTATCTTTTTTTAAATAAGATGTTTCTAAAATGTTCTTAAGTAACTGTAATGTATCCTGCTTATGCGTAAGAAGTTACATTAAAATCAGTTCATTCATTTCGAAAAACAAGGGCTTGAAATTTTGTATGACATGCCGTACGTCGTAAGCACTCTTAAGTTTGCACAAATGTTTATTAACGATGCATTTAACGTTTGTAGACAAAAGATAAGCGGCTCGTTGATCTAAAGTTATGATTCTCGCTTTGGGTGTGAGCGGTCCCGAGTTCAAATCCCGGACGAGCCCTGTTTTACCCCTTTCAATTCACCGCTAATCTTTGCCAGTTCTGCCAATCGTTATCGAGATTATGTTACGAAGTCTTTAACTAGATAAACGTGAAGTCCAAACATTTCAGTTTGTCTACCATTCTACATTGATCGAAGTAGCCTTTTCTTTTTTTTCTTTGTTTTTTAGGGTTCTGTACCCAAAGGGTAAAAACGGGACCCTATTACTAAGACTTCGCTGTCTGTCCGTCTGTCTGTCCGGCCGACCGTCTGTCTGTCACCAGGCTGTATCTCAAGAACCGCGATAGCTAGACAGTTGAAATTTTCACAAGTTATGTATTTCTGTTGTCGCTATAACAGCAAATACTAAAAACAAAATAAAATAAATATTTAGGGGGGCTCCCATACAACAAAAGTGTTTTTTTCGGCGTTTTTGCCTTGTGGTACGCAACCCTTCGTGTGCGAGTCCGACTTGCACTTGGCCAGTTTTTTTTAACGTCTACCTCGTCTACGTCTTCCAGAGTTACATTTCGATCTTCACCATCCAATACACCGAGATCCAATCAACAATCTCCAAACCAATCAAACATACAATCTCAAATGTTTTAAGACTAACCCATTTATTCATAAACGTTGCTTAAAGTTAAGTAGTTAAAGTGACTTTTGACGTTTACACGTCACTTAACTTTAGTCATCGTTTACAAATAAACCCGTGCCGTCTTATTACAAAACGAGATCTAATTTTAGACCTAGCCTAAACCTTCGAACCAGTTACACTATTTTGAACTTTATTCCGACAAACGTCAAGTTCTTAATGCAAAATTGACAACTTAGACTCGGGTTTAACGTCAGTTTTTATAATAAGAACTTTAGCTTCGTTGGATTATAGTTCGAAATTTAAAAATGGCTGGATGGTTTAAACCTGGGTCTAAAGATAAATCTTGTTTTGTAATAAGGCCGTTAAATTTTGTGTCTATAACGAATTGGTAATACTCAAACTGGGACTAACAAGGTCTCGTAAGCAAAGAGCCACAATCTTGATGCTTAAAATTAAAACAGTCATAAACCCAGCACGTTAATCTAAGGTAAATCATCATATTTTCACACGATTCCCACAGATTAACTCGTTTTTATTAATTTCGTTGGAAACAAATTAAAACATCGGCTTCTTTTAACCAAACTTATCTCAACGATCAATCGATACCAGAATCGTCATAATTAATCGATACTTGTTTTAAAAGGACACATCTTCTTGGAACACTTGACCAATGAAATAAAGCAGGTATTCTGTTAAATTCGCACGTTGTTAGATTATTTGTTTAAAAGTAAGAAATAGGGTCAACAATAACAGACCGGTGGGCAAATAGCAAGTCATATTTGTTGAAGACTTATGTATGGTCAGATGCGGCAGGCGTTCAATTTTGTTGGGTTTGTGTTGACGACACGTTTCGTTTTGCTGTGTTTTTATGGTTCCGTACCCAAAGGATGCCAACGGAACACTATCACTAAGCCTCCGTTCTCCGTCCGTCTGTCTGTCTGTCAGCGGGCTATTTCTCTCACCGTCATTGGTAGACAGTTGAAATTTTTAGTGTGTATATTTCTATTGCCGCTATAACAAAAATAATAAAAATTAAATGAAGTTATTAAAAATTACAAGGGTTTCCATACAAGATACGTATTTGTTGACCGCCATATTCTGTCTCTCGCTGTCATCATTAGTCGTCATTGTTAACTGCAGTGCTTTCAACAAGCAATTAAGTTACTGTCATTTATACCAGTAATTGTGTTAATCGATTTAACTGATGAACAGCAATAACACATTTCACTACTTATTTAAGGGCTGATTTTTCCAACGCCAGATAATTTTATCTGAGGAATAATTTTGAATTTTTGACAGTACGTTCATAAAGATTCTGTCAGACGTCAATTTTATTCCACGAATAATAATTATCTGTGCATTGAAAAATCAGCTCTAAATGAAATAAAGCGAAATTTTGCATCCTATCGCCCGACCACACTATTACTTCGTTTACTGACATTGTTTCTATTTACTCGGCTCCTAAGGGTCGTAGCGTGATGGTAAAGCCTTTCTTAAGAATTAGGCTATCAAATGAAAAAATAATTTTCAAAATCCGACTAGTAGTTCCAGAGATTAGGGCGTTCAAATAAACAAACAAACTCTTCAGCTTTTTTTTAGTATATACAGAGTTATTGTTAAAACCTTAACAACCTTTTAAGAGGTCATTGTACTCATCATTATGAACAACTTTTACTATGGGACCAAACCTGAAATCGCGAAAAGAAGCAGCTGTTCCCTACATTTTGACGAGTTATAGGTACGAACATATAAGAAGTTGTGAATGTTTTATAGAATGAATAAACCTGTATAGATTATGTCCTTCTAGATTGCCTATACCACAAGCAAATCCGAAGAGGGGTAAAGCACGCACATTAATACTAGTATAAATTTTTCACCGTGCGAATTTACACTTATGCGGATTTAAAAACCGTTGACCTTTTGGAATTAAAAATAGTTCCATAGACAAAACCTATTGGATTTATATTTTGCCGTGTCTATACCTTCTTCGTAGCCAGTCTTACCTGTACGGGCAGGTATTCACGCGGGCCGAATTTCCCGGAATCCGGCGATGATCCGCCGACTCCAACCTTAGCATCTCCATCCATTCAAACACATCACTTCAAATATATACCCTTACTCACCATCATAAAGTACTAAATTGTACAAGTGAAACTTGGGAACATGTGACGTTTTTGATCACAGTATGTCTTAGTTGCCTCGATAAGATTGATCGAGTGGGGTAAGGAGACCAGATAATCTGTGCTTGAGAGATAAAAAATCGGTGACTTGTCAAATTCGTCGCATTCTATAGGTGAGTTTTTGGATCGGCCGTCGATCTTCGGATTGGTCTCGGATGTTTAACCGATGTCCGATGGATTTTGTAACGTTCAAATTATTTGAGAATCTAAAACTTTATTTTGGGATTATAACATTCTGCTCTGTTTGGTTGTTAATTTGGTTAAATGTTTAGCAAAAGCAGCGAAACCGTTAATAAAAATATTAATTTTTTCTTGGTATATTTCGTATACTGCTACATGTAGTATTTAATTTCAGTGGACGTGTTTATTGTACCGAGATTCTTTTTGCTGGAGAGTGTTGGGTTGTGACTCTATGTTGAAGGACTTCTGAACATTGATGAAGAGGTCAGTTTGGAGTCAATGAACATGTATGATTTACAAACAGTTTATATATCGTCACCACTTGAGTGCTTTTAGTTATTAACAGAGCTATTATTTAAGCGGATGCGACATACTTTTATGAATACAGTCCTGTTTTTCCTATGATTGTTTTATTTTGAATGGATTTTGCATGCATTGATTCTTAGAGTTCCTATAGACCTGGCGTTGCATTAAGTTTATTCTCACGTCTGGGTATCTTGCAAGGTCGGTAGAATAGAGCACGTATGACTAATGTGTTGCATTTAGCTTCCTCGAGCAAATAAAACTTACAAATATTCGTTTTGATGCCTTGTGGTGCTTGTGTTCAATGCCCTGCAGTGAGACAACACTGGCTTATAACAATAATATGTATTCAAATCAATGATAGTTTCCTGTTGTTTTCTTATAATCTGTTCGCATAGGGAACCCCTTAGTGGTGATCCCAGTATAATTTTTTTTTCATTTTGATCAAATGCTTATATTATAAGCATTTAATCAAAATGAAGTGTCTACAAAAAATTGTGTTTTCTCTCTCTCTAATATTTAGAAGGGTTCTTCTGATTTGACAATCCTACCATCGTCAATTACACTCATTGTGATAAGGGTCCCCAGTCTTTTAGAAATGACATGAATATTATTTTATAATTTAATCTCTTATAACCTTAAAATTATCTCTGCAATTTTAGGAATTTTGTTGTGGGATCTCCAAAATCCATCTTATAAACTTCAGGTACCTGAGTAAAAGTCAAAAATCAAGTGACATTTCATTAATTATAATCCTAAAATCTGTTTATTTTTTTACTCAATACTGATCCCTGATTCGCAGCGGGTTGCAACATTTCTAACGATAGAAAGCGTAATTTGAAATCTGTCTTGTAGATGATAGAGTTGATTTTACATTGAAGTTTGTATTAAAGAATTGGTCATTGTATCATGATTGAAATCCGTTTCTTGCGATACTTTTTGTGTGACTTAAGGATTATTGATGATTATGCGATTACTTGGCGTTAAATGTTGGGGTGCGATGCAATCTGCTACCAGTGGGTACCGAAGACATCTCATAAAGTTGCGTCTCTTAATATTGTAGTCCTGATTCTTTTTCCGTTTCAGCTCGACCAGTGGGGTAATTGTAACAATGGCCTTAATTTTGACAGATCAACAACATTCATTGCGTCATTGACGTTGTTGAGCAGACACATTTTACAAACATATGAAGCAATGGATTAGCAATATCGTTCAAACTGATTCAGATAGTGATTGAAAATGTGTTACGCAATAAAATTAGGATGTTGTACAAGATGATTTGTTGCTTGTGATGTGATGAACTCATTAAAATGTCATCACTTTTGGAGGGGTAATTTAATTAAGAAATTATACTATATTTTTTATTATGGTTCGCGCGGAACTAGTTGGCCGCGCCTTATGTATGTGAGCGGTGGGACGAAGGGACGGGGGCGCTCTGCTCAGTAGGTACCTACGTGCGTTGCGAACAATAGGCAACCTCGCCGCCCTCACCCCCGTCCCCACCCAAGGCGCGGCCAACTAGTTCCGCGCGGACTATAGCCATTACTGTCCCAATGCTGGGCAAAGCCCTCCCTGCTCTCTTTTCACCTCTCTCTGTCCAGAGGTGCCAAGGACCAACCTTTATTAAAGCAGTCCAGTTAAAACGTCTAGTCTAGAATAATAGCAGGAGCTGTTACTGGGTAAGGATCTTACCTTTACCGGATTTATTTCTGTCGTTGCTTCAGTTCCTTGATTGTAGAGTATATTTTCCCGTACCTTAATATTGTGTAACACACTATCAATCATTTTGAAGGATATTGCTAAATCATTGCTTCATATACTATGTTCGAAAAATTTGTCTGCACAACAACCTAAGGCGGATCACACACTACAACGCGCCACGCGACGGGACGCAGATAACGTGCCCCCCACGCGTGATTTTTTTCATACAAATTCAATAAAAACGCGCTTCCGTGCGGGGGGGAATTTGGCTCCATTTCCCCCGCCCCGTCGCGTGGAACGTTGCAGTGTGTGATCCGCCTAATTGAACTGTCATTGTTGAACTGTCAAAATAAAAGCCATTGCTATTGATAGTGTGTTACGCAATTACCTGATTACTAACAATTCTATGATTATGGAATTATTATTCTTTTCCTGAAATAACTCCTTTCCTTCAGGATACATTATTTAAACGAGTCTCTTTCCGTTTACGCGACTAAAGCGTTGTATGGCGGGCGACTACATGATCTAAAGCGCGGTCTATGTCGGACTGCGTAGAAAAGAAAGAGAAGCGCGATGACACAACGCTGGTAATTTATTGCAAAATGTGAAGCAATTATGTATTTACAAAAAATCTATTGTTTGGACTAAAAAATTAAAACACTAGTGCTTGTAGAATAATCTGACAAAAAGTCATAATGATTGTATGTATAGTTCTATCGTATCAAATTAGTTGTATTATGTTTTCAACACACTACTACCTAGCATATATCCTGAAGAATATCATATATTTTTCGGATTTTGTTTACTGTAGTCGATCATATACTTTTATTGTTTCTAACACTTGTGTTTTTTGGGTTTAGGTCCTGTAAGGCCCTTAAGAAGCATCCAGATTTTGTTATAACTATATCTTGGATCCGTAACCTAACTTTGTGGCTCCCTACTGCATCACAAAGATATCTCCCATTATCTACTATAAACAATACAGCTCCGTCTTCAATCAACCGACTACAATCTACATCAGCATGTCTGATCTTCATCGGCAGTTCGCGATAAAGCTGAGGGGGGTTGCCTCTCACCCCCTCACCCCTCACCCCACAGTGTACTGTCTCACGGTATGAGCACGGGTAGATTAACACTCGTGTCCTACTTACGTTAGGGAGTATAGAGGTTATGTTGAGATCGAGTGAAGCTGTTTTCTTATCGAAAATTGGATGTGAAAAGTTTGGTGTCGAAGATTGAGTGTAACGTTTTCTGGTGATGATTTCATAGTTCTTGAGTTCTTTGGTTTACTAATATTGTTTTTATAAATCCTCAATAACAATATGTCAATCTGAAATGTATAAATTAGAGATATATATATTCTTAGATACTCCTTCTTCCAACCTACACGGTCCGAGTGACAGTTTATAAGAAAAAGCGCTGTCAATGGGCGCTGGTCTGCTGGCTGCTTGGTTTTCGGATGCAATGGGCGTATTCTGGGCACGTTATAGTGTAGATTAGGGTCGTGTTCTATAATTATTATGCACCTGTTATTTACCTATGTGCTTGTTGCTAATTAAAAATGACTTGTAAGAAATATAACTTTGTAGGTAATTTAGTAATTTGTTTTTCAATATATTCCGCTTCTGGTTAAAATAGTACCTACCTGTTTCAGCGAGACATGACATGCGTAGTAACGTAAATTTCTAAAAAGCAGTAGGTACCTTAATTTCGATCTGAGGATTTTGAAGGATATTATTCCTAATCCATTGGTTCTTGGATTTGAAAAATTCGTCTGCTCAGCAACGTAAATAACGCAATGAATGTGGCTGAACTGATCAGTAAATTCGCTATAAAATCTCCTAAATGTACAGACGCCAGCACAAGATACCCGAAATTGACAAAATTTCCCAATCAACTTTGAACCTTATATGATTTAGCGACAAAGTTGAAAATCTATTAAAGAAATTTGACAGATTGTAGTAGCTTGATGTGCCTATTAACTGCTGTGACTGGCTGTCTGCAAAATAACAGAAAATTAATTTTATTTACTCAATTCGGTACAACCAGTAGGCACCTACCACTGCAATTTTAGAAAAATTGGTATTATCATGCTTTCAAACGGCAAACTTCAGTCATTTGTTTATTGCAAACTAGCTGCGCCCCGTGGTTTCACCCGCGTAAATGTTGATCCCGTGGGAATATCGGGATAAAAAGTAGCCTATATGTTAATCCAGGGTGCCAACTACCACCATACAAAATTTCATCAAAATTGGTCCAGCCGTTTGAGCGTGAAGAAGTAACAAACATATAAACACACACACACACAGTCACACACACACAAACTTTCGCCTTTATAATATTAGTGTGGTGATTGCCAATTCCCGTAATTAAGTACAAAAGTTCAAAATCTGGTCGCAATCTCATCTCTATCGTCATCATCGTCTAAAATGTACCTACCTATGGAAATTACAGGTATTTTTGACAGATTGAAACTGAGATCTCGGGGTCTAAAAGGCCCACTTTGGCTGAATCATAAATGGATACCATTGTGAATCATAATGGACAGTTAACTGTTAAGTTAATCGTATCAAATCCCATTAGTGAAGGATTTTTCAGTATTTTTTTTTGTCTGCTAAAATACCAATCTATCCAATCCAAATCCAATCCCAATCTCTTTGATTATACCTACGTAGTGCAGCGAAAAAAAGAAAAACACGAACTGCCTTCGCCATATTATGATTCATAATGTTATATTTTTATGATTCTGCCAAAGTAGGTCACTTTGGCAGAATCATAAAAATATAACATTAGCTGCACTACGTAGGTATAATCAAAGAGATTGGGATTGGATTTGGGTTGGATTGATTAGTATTTTAGCACAGACAATAAAAATGACTGAAAAATCCGTCACCAATGGGATTTGATACGATTAACTTAACAGTTAACTGTCCATTATGATTCATAATGTTATCCTTTTATGATTCTGCCAAAGTGACCTTTTAGGCCCCCTGACTGTGAACGTTTTTAAAATTACGAGAATTGCCGCTCTGGTATTATTTTGCTTTCAAACTGCTAATTTCAGTCATTTGTTTATTGCAAATCAGTGCATCATGTACCAGTCGACCCTGAACATGCATCAGTTCAAAGTCAACGGGAACGCCACATGTCTATCACACAGCTAATAATTCATGATTGTGCTGTGTACCTTATTAACATTCTGAGCGGCCTGGCTTCCTTATACGGAGCGATATCAATCGGTCTTATTAGTACGTTTTGTAGACGAAACTTTGTGCCAGCTGGAAGGTTTTTGAAGTACCGTAGCTACTTTAAATTCGTATGCAAACTTTTTGGTCGGACACTATGAAAGTTACCCCTGAACCTACCTAACCCGGGTTCGCAAGGGCTCGTTATTCCCGCGGCGATTTTTATTCGCGCACTGCAAATCGAACAGTATGTTTTTTGACGCGCTGGGACGCGCTTTGTTTTATTCTCAACACTCGGCTCAACACGTAGAGTTGAAAATCCAGTGCGCGATAAAATCCTGCCGCGATATTTTTACGGCCGTTCGAACGTAGACTAAAGGCTCCTTCAAACAGGCGCGACGAGCGATCAAATCGCGCGCGACACAAAGGCACCGCAAGTCGCGCTACGAGCGGTGCCTTTGTGTCGCGCGCGATTATATCGCGTATCGCGCCTGTTGAAGTTCAAAGAGGAATTTTTGTCATAATCACCACAGTTGGTAGACTATTGGTAATCTACCGAGTTTGGTGATTCCAGCAATCTTCATGAAAAAAAGAAAGAGGGGCCAACTGGAAAGTCTATTTAAATGAGGATCACTGGAGGAGAGAGAAATTCTAAAGTCAATCTATGAAATAAATTGTGAAATTAAAAATAGAATCATGTTCCCTGCTGAGTCTATGTGGATACAGCTTGAAGATACAACTAGATAAAAATACAAGGTGATTACAAAAGATATTACTAAAGCGAATACTTCGCTATAAATTACTCAGTCTCATTACGGCATCACGCGGAAAATCTTGTTTTTAACTTCTCACCAAACAGTCATGCAATAACAGCCGCTATTACTAGCGCTACAAGACCAACAATAGCATAACAGATAGACAGCCGGCCATAATAGATAGTCTGGTGTGTCGCAATCGCAACTAAGTTAGTGACGTGAGAGGAGAAGAATCATAGTGGAGGTAGCGGTGGTGTTGTGACGTCATCAAGCCGCTTATCTGTGACGAGCGGCGGATGAGCGTGCTGCGTCTCGGATAGATAACGGAACAATGAGGCGAGCGCCGGTGGGCCGCATCGACCGGTGGGCGTGCCCCGACCCCGCCCCGTCAGACAGAGAGCGCCTAATCTCACGGATAACGGATAAACCTAACCCGGACACACCCGTATTGGAGGAGGTTTTAGCGAATGTCAACGCCTAGCGAACGCTATTGGTATCTCGGATATAGGCGGATTAGGATATATATAGAAAAGTTTACCTAAGTTACGTTTCAGGCGGCCGGCTTATGTAGGGGAGGTGGGAGGGGGACGCTGCGGTTTTTCAGTTTCAGTCTTTTAACTTGACCCCTTAATCTTACTTTATATTTTTATTTATAACAATACCTCTATTTCGCTATAAGTTACTATAAAAAATAAATATCATTTTAGACTTCTAAAAGAGTATATTCTTTACTCCCACTTTAGTTTTTTTTTTAACATCTATTAAAAAAGAGATCAAGAAAAGAGGAAATACTCTGCTCCGCTATCTAAGATCGCACGCATATACCAGTCTATTTATAATAAGTTATAAAACATCGCTAAAGAAGCCACAGTCTAAATAAATTCACTTGAAACATCCTGTCACACTGCGGTCCGACGTTTTACGACGTTGAATTAAATTGTATTCTGTGACACGATGGGATACTATAGAAAAAGATAGATAGGTTTATCAAATGTTTAAGATGTTACTGTCTGTTTTGTGAAGTTAATTATAATTGTATTACTGTTATTAAGTATTTATACTGGGTGAACTTGGTAGATAACTAGATATAAGAAGAAGGTTGTAGTTATTTGTGTTAGAGATAAAAGACAAATAATTCTCCATGGATAATTGACACAATATGGTTTTTTTTTTAATTTACATCATTAATTTGGTAATCAGAGTGTTATAATTTTCAGATACATTGAATTAATTACTTTTCATTCGTTTGGTAATATATTATTTACATTTTTATTTTTGTCTTCGTTAAGCCACCATGTCTAGAGCAGATTTTTCCTTAAGACACTTAATTGTAGGGCTGAAATATTGCTGAAAGAAAGTTGAATGAACTGACATCAGAAACTACATTCATTAGTAAAACCTGTAAAACCATGGTGTGTTTTGTTAACTCCCCATGAGCGTTTATTGGTAAAGGTGAGAACATGTAAAGGAGGTTCGTTCAACTCAAGCATTTGAGTATAAATTTTTAAACTTTTTTTTTTGCTGAAAGCTCTTGATCTCCATCACGCCTGATGGAAAGGGATGGATGAGGTCTATGATAGAACGAGAGTGACCAAAAGATTTATTTATTTAACTATACGTTTCGTGACCCTTGGCTTAATAACAGCCGATGTGTGGATGGGTGACCATCTTTACATACCGTCACCCCTCCGTGGCTCGTAAAATACGTTAAGCCGTTGGTCCCGGCTGTCATTCGTGGAACAGTCGTTACAGGTAGTCGGAAGCCCGAAAGTCTGACAACTAGTCTTACCAAGTGGTATCGTATTACCCAGTAACTGGGTTGTGGAGGTCAGATAGGCAGTCGCTCCATGTAAAATACAGGTATTCAGCTGCATCCGGTTAGACTGGAAGCTTTACCCCCGACCCCAATATACTTGGGAAAAGGCTAGGCAGATGATGATCCGTTTCACCTAACTAACGGATGCATCTACCACCTACCAGTGGTAACCGATAGGTACATACCTACGAACAGTTAGTACGCGACCGCAAAGTGTTTGCCCATACAATTCTCGTGAAAGCCCACATTCCGCGCCGCGTTATCAGCCATACATTTATGTAACAGCTGTTTGCTATTCTGATCATCATTATTAGAGGAATTAGATAGATACTTCATTAAGCATTTACTGGGTAATATAGGCTAGGTGTTACCAGCGACTCTACTTGTTGTTACCAAGAAATAATATAATTTTTGGCATGATACAAATTATCCTGTGGTATGATTAAGGCACACGGTTTTTGGTGTTATAAAAACATTTTATTATTTTTAAGCCTATGTTGTCCCAGAGCAGGGCAAAAGTTGTCTCTTTCTCCTTTCCACTCCTCTCTGTCTTGGGCTAATGTGGACCAATCCTGTCTGTAGGTGTCAAGGAGGAGGTAGATAAAGATTGATATTAATTAAAACAGAAAAAGCCTCGACATGTTGAACGTCAGTGACCTCAGTTTATATCGAGGCAAATCTAATGAAATGATGACTTGCAACTTTGGTATCATTATTCACGGAAAAAAATTATCTGGAAGCAGTCACTTCAGATACAAACACAGTGGATACAAATATAAATAACGTTATCATACATTAGCAGCACCTATATTCGGTGATATCTTCTATCACGACGTGCGATCACGACATTCGTTCAAGTTTTAAGGACACGATCACACGAATCAAAGCGTCAGTCGTTCAGTCACGTAAAAGAGTGACCATCGTTACATTACAACGATGTGTCCTTGGTCTAATGCGATTTGCTTACTAATAAACACACATACAACTGAGAAAATAGGAATAGAAGAAGGAATGGTTTATTTTACAGATAATACAGTAAACAGGTCCACAGGTTAACACAAGTTGAGACGACATGAGCAGTTTAAAATCCTACTAATCTTAATTTTAATAAAAGAACTTTTAAAGTCCAAAAGTGATGAATGTATTTCATTAGGTTTACAAAAGTGTAAAGGCTAAACCAGAACAGGTTTCCGTTTCTGTGATCTTCGTGTTTCCAAATTAAGTAGCATGAACCTAACGTTATTTTATTTTTTTATTAATCCGCAATCATTATCAACTTGCGAATTAATAAAAAATACTTACTAATACTTTTTTTTTGGATTTCTACCTTTTATTTTATATGTATTTAGGATCAAAAATAACCTTTAAATTAAGTATTTATTTATTTAACCATTTAGAAATACGTACAAAGGTGATGCTTATTTCTAAAGAAATCTCTTCCAGCATACCTGCGAATCTGCAATATCATCATCTGCCTAGTCTTTTCCCAACTATGTTGGGGACCGCTTCCAGTTTAACCGGATGCAGCTGAGTACTAGTATTTTAACATGGAGCGACTGCCTATCGTACCTCGACAACCCAGTTCCTGGGTAATACTATACCCCTTGGTAAGACCAACATATCTGCGATAGATGAGTACATACAAATAGATGTTGACAACGTGTGTAAGAGTAAAAGGGAAAACAGAATACTCTGTTTGATTATTCGAACTTTAATGATTTTCTTGGTAATTATCCAAGTGTTAGGCATTAGTAATATCGCACCTCCGATAAAACAGGGTTACAACCCGAAAAACCTGGATTTTTAGAAAAGCAAAAATAAACTCACGGATTTGTTAATCAGTCTTTATTCTTACACTATTATTATTATGTGATCAAAAGTATACATAGGTACTTGTAAAGCTTACAAAAAATATATTTTAATGGCATATGCTGTTTTTCAATTTTCCTGAAAAACAACCTGAAAATTCCCTTTTTCGAGCTGTAAGCCTATTTTATCGGAGGTGCGAAATTGTTCCTACTATTAAAACCTACCTAGTTCAGGATTTGTAAACTAACTACGTCATGGAGAAACATACATCACCTCATACGAGTAGGTAAGATTATGTAACTTTGATGTGATTAATTAAGTACTTTACGTCTTTTGTTATTTGTGTTATCATAACGCATGTCGTTTGTTTAGAATTAAATACTTCAGCTACCAAGTAGGCAGCTGATAATAGTAAGCTATCATTTTATCTATGGTTAGCTATAGAGCTACGACGATTACCTACTTAAAGTATGTTCGTATTTACTTGTCCAATTTGGTAAACAAATATGGCGCAGGTGCTACTGAGTTTTCGATTTTGATAAAATTACTTAGTATGTTTATTTAATGTTTGTATGCTGCTCTATTCTGCAAAACATCTCACCGTGAATGCTAAGGTGAAGTGAACTGTTATTCCACGGATTTCACCTGGGGTCCTAAAAAGGCTACTGTGGCAGAATCATATGGCATAATATGGCAAAGACAGTCCGTGGTTTTCTTTTTTTCGCTGCACTACGTAGGTATAAATAAAGAGACTGGGATTGTATTTGGGTTGGATAGATTAGTATTTTAGCACAGACAAAAAAAAAAAACTGAAAAATCCGTCACCAATGGGATTTGATATGATTAACTTAACAGTTAACTGTCCATTATGATTCATAATGTTATCCTTTTATGATTCTGCCAAAGTGGCCTTTTTAGGCCCCCTGGTGCTAGTGATTGACACTATATTGACAGTTCACTTCACCTAAGCTTTCACGGTGAGATTTTTACAGAATTGATCGGCATTTTTTATTAAAAGTACAAACCGTAGTTACCTAGTTCAGATTTAGACACGACGTCCAAAGATAAAGATACCACATCAAAGTTGGCGATAGGATCGGATACCCGTAATTTTCGCATGTAACAAGTTTTTTTTACAAAATAAGACAGCTAAGGAAAAAACACAAAAATAATAAGTACCTCACTAATGTAGATAGGTACACTACCCACAATATTATGTACATATGTACAGTCAACAAAACCGATAAGTATGCAGGATCGTCGGATATAGTTGAAGTTTAGTAAGAAACTGATGGATGTTCTCGAATAAAATTAAATTTTATTAATAGAAAACAAACAGTTCATTTATCAAATTAAATTTCAGTCGACAACATCCATCGGTTTCTTACTAAACTTCAACTATATCCGATGATTCTGCAAACTTGTCTCTTTTGTTAACTGTACCTATTATTTTTTATGTAAATTATATACCCGTTGATCGGCAAAATGAATAGTCAAATGCAAGTGATAAGTGCTTAATTAATGAACAGTGACTAATTAAAACTGTATAAATACCAACAAACTGTTTTTTGTGAAACTTATTTTCAACTAGCTGCGCCCCGCGGTTTCACCCGCGTAATTGTCGATCCCGTGGGAATATCGGGATAAAAAGTAGCCTTTAAGTTAATCCAGGGTGTCAGCTACCTCCATACAAAATTTTATCAAAATTGGTCCAGCCGTTTGAGCGTGAAGAAGTAACAAACATATAAACACACACACACACACTCACACACACACTCACAAACTTTCGCCTTTATAATATTAGTGTGATTTGTAAGTAAGTATTTGTTTGTTAAAAAATATAATCAACTATTTCGTATTATCACGAATAAGTAGTGGATAAAGATTAATTTTAATGCGCATTACTCGGATTATTGTAGGAAAAGATTAATTTTTGAAGGAAGAGTTTAAGTGCTATCAGGATTTAATTCATCCTTGATAATTTAAGATATCACATAAATAGTTCAATGCACAGATTATATTTTTAAATGTAATGCGTATCCACGGTATAAGGTACACAACTGGGGAAATGTGGGTGTACCTTCTATGAGTGCAGCTCTGACTGACCTTTCGGAGAATAATGGCGTGATGACACCTGTACCCGTCACCTGTACCTGTACCTGTTACCTATCCATACTAAAATACTATAAATGCGAAAGTGTGTCTGTCTATTACCTCTTCACGCTTAATCCGCTGAACCAATTTAGTTGAAATTTGGTATAGAGTTAGTTTGAGTCCCGGGAAAGGACATAGGATAGTTTTTATTTCAATATTCCCACGGGATCGAAACTTACGCGGGTGAAACCGCGGGGCGCAGCTAGTGTGTAATATAGCGTCTTCGTCTATACAGTCATGATGTGCAGCCGTCGACTATTTCTGCTTTGTGCTCGTGTTTATAGATATATTTTGTTTTTCCTTTATTAGAATTAATTATCTTTTTGTATTCACGTGTTTCTGTGACAAATAAACATATTGCACGACTCATAATGCTATGATCAAAAATTATTTAAAAAATTATAAATATTTGTAAATTATAAAAAAAAAAAAAAAAAAACTCCTTTCTGCAGTTGCAGTATAGACGAAGACGCAATATAAACAGTTGTTTATATTGTTATACTCCTGCTTGTACACAGAATCTACTTAATTTATTTATTATTACCTATAGATTAATTCTCTACTTTTCAAAAATGTATTTAATGCAGTAGAAACGAAAAAAACATCAAATTATTTGAAAAAAAATCCCGTCAATCACACACTTGATTGTCGGGATTAAAAAAAAAAACCTGAAAACATTGTAGCTTACGAAAAAACAATTAATTGAGTAATTTTTTTTTTATAGATTCGTTTCACCCATGAGGAACCCTATTTAAAATGGCTCTTTTATTCAAAGTAGTTTAATTATAATTAATAAAAAAACTAACTAATAATATAATACTATACTTATCTATAGTTTTTTATACGATTTAAGGCGCATTATGATCAGTCGTGCACTTTTGGAATTTCCAATTTTTCTTTTCTTTTTTATACGTTATCGTTAGGTAATTCAAACAATCAAACAGTTTCAGAAATATTTTTCTGTCATGTGTTATCTAATTTGTAACTTTTAATAGCATATAGATTGTATTAAGGATCATAGCAGGTGGCGATCTGTAGTTTCTGCCAATTCCCATGGGGTTAGGCAGAAACAGAGTTTATGTATATGTAATTCTTGACAATAAAATCAGAATTTGAAAATTTTATTCTAGCTTTTCATATAGTACAAACGCCAATATATCAAGCTACTAAAATCTGTCAAATTTCTTTAATAGATTGTCAACTTTATTGCTAAAGCATAAGGTTCAAAGTTGATTGGGAAAATTTGACAGTTTCGGATAGCTTGATGTGCTTGCGTCTGTACATGACAAGCTAAAAGAGAGATCACGTGTTAACTAACGTTTCAAATCCGAAAGAAGTCCTCTTAAATAAAACATCACTTCCATAAAAACTGAGCCACTACTATATCATTCGCAATAAGGTTCAAATTCGATTGTTTATTTGTTTCTCAGCAGCAATAAGGCTGGCCGCTAAAAAGATAAAATATTTCCACTTAGGTGTTGATAGACTACTACGACAGGTTATTGCCTAAGGTCATTGTTTGTCGTCATGACAAAACGTGTGTTTTCCAAGGTTTAGTGATAGTAGGTAGGTCAGCAACACCCATCGATGTACATTTCAGTTTTAAAATCTTCATAATTTGAGCAATGTATTTAACAGCGCAGAATAGCCTTTACTCTGGTAAAGGCTATATATTTAGTGATCATCCTATTAGTGGTTCAGCAGCTTCAATATCAGGATTGTGTCGGAATATAGGAGTTCGTCGTGGACGTGTTACGACAGCGGCTCTCCTGGCACCATCTCTATCATCAGAATGCTACCGTAGTCTAACCCCAGTAACCCCATGCGTAGCAGAAATGCTTGCAACTACTAAACCAACAACACCAACGACGAACACTAATAATCCTTTACCTAAATAATAACAGTTGTATGTGTGGTGCCGGACTTAAAGAATAGCACCACCCCATACTTCCCGTGGGTGTCGTAAAAGGAGACTAAGGGTCGTACCGGAGAATGGGCAGCAGCGTTCTCTATGCATTCCACCACCATACTATACTGCGATCGCCAACCCGCCTGCCAAGCGTGGCGATTATGGCAAACGCCCCCCTTTTGGGGGAGGCCTATGTCCAGCAGTGGACGACTTTCGGCTAAAATGATGATGATGAAATAATAACAAAATGTCATCATAACACACTACCGTTTTTGAGAACAGTGGTGATGAAATAATTTAATATTTAAGAGGGGCCCGTGGCTAAATAATAACAGCCGCACAGGTCGATCGATCAGGTTAAGCTACGCTTGCCGCGGTTGGTATGTGGATGGGTGACCATCTGTACACACCGTGGCCCCTCCGTGCCTTGGAAAGCACATTAAGGCATTGGTCCCAGCTGTCATTCGTGGGTCTTTGATAGTCGTTACAAGTCGTCAGTAGCCCGAAAGTCTGACAACCAGTTTTGCCAAGGGGTATCGTATTACCCTGTAACTTGATTGTGGAGGTCAGATAGGCAGTCGCTCCATGTAAAATACTGGTAAGCATCCGGTTAGACTGGAAGCCGACCCCAACATAGTTGGGAAAAGGCTAGGCAGATGATGATGATGATGGTGATGAAATAATTTACACAAAGTAAAGCGCCTCTCTGGGTTCGAACCTACGACCTACAACTCGTAAGTCGCGGCCACCACTGCTCTCATCGCCACACACTTTGATGTATTGTTGAACCTAAGCAAATGGCATATGCTTAACATTAATCAGATAGAAAAATATCTTTGATAATATATGTGATATAGAAGCAAAGTAGAAATAATGTATCCATTTTATCTATAATAAACGATCAATTTATTTCTTTATAAAATGATCATTCAATACTCTTAAATCTTTGAAAGTTAATAATAAATATCGAGATGAATAAGGTCAAAACGTAGGAGGAGCTTTTATCTGACGTTTACCGATTGAGGGATTGTCTTTATTTTGGTACGAGTCGCTAAAAATATTTGTATTAATCACTGATCAATATACCTAATAGATATACTTAAATAAAACTGTTCAGGATGCCGAATATATTAAATGAAAAAAAAAAACAGAAAAACATGTTTTTTTTTAAAGTGAAACTTCTTTATCGCGTTGGACATTTTTGAAATGGGAAAAAAACCATTGAACTCGCGACACTGTTACCGACACCGCGCTACATTCGGCTGTCCTCGGGATGTACTCGGTTTTAAATCCGATATGTCAGTGAGTGATGGCAAAGTATGCTGTTTGTGTTTTGTTTTCACTTCTGGCGGCACTCCCGGAGTGCCACTGTTTTTTTTTTTATCGGAGTCATCAAAACTTCTTTGGTTTTCTAGGAAAGCGGTTCCGTCATAGGAAATATAACAGATGTAATTTTCACAATTATATTTGACAGTATAGTGTCAAAAACGCTCTGTATTTTTACAGCCGTTATTGCGTGACCGTCACCGCTTTCATAAGAAACTAAAGCTTTAGGTAGAATATTTATAAATCTTCTGGTGAAATCTTTATGTTAGGCACAATCCTTTATTTGCCACACTTTCGTTGCACGTTTTTAAACCGATTTTTCTTAACCATTTGGACTTTTATCTCTTTGATACTTACTATGTACCTACACATCATCAAGAGGCCAATGTGCACTTATATAAAACAATCATGGATATGACATAAAAATCTAAATCTTTTGCCCTATTAACGTGTAATAAAGTTATACCAAACTTAATCCTCCAAAAATGTATCGTTAATCTGGAGGTTATATTGTACCCTTATTGCGTAACACACTCTCAATTTGAATAATTTTCAAGCATATAGCTAATCTATTGCTCCATATGTTCGAAAAATGTGTTTGCAACTTCGTAAATAACGCAATAAATGTTGTACAACTGTCAAAATGAAAGCCGTTGCTACTGATAGTTTGTTACGCAATTATCCTGCTGTATTATAATTATGTCCCCATACTTCCCGTGGGTGTCGTAAAAGGCGACTAAGGGGCGTACCGGAGAATGGGCAGCAGCGTTCTCTATGCATTCCACCACCATACCATACTGCGATCGCCAACCCGCCTGCCAAGCGTGGCGATTATGGCAAACCCCCCCCCCCCCCCCAAATTGGGGGACGTCTTTCGGCTGAAATGATGATGATGATGATGATTATATGTCTAAAACAGCTTGCCAACATCAAAACACTCGTAAACTCTACAAATATGTGTGATATACAAACATTTCTTAAAACAAAACCTGTAAAGTAGGTATCTCATTGTTTTATCCGCGGCACACAAAGAGGCGGTCGATACAAAGCAGCTACCTTCGCTGGCCCACTTCTAACGACCTATTATGCCTATTTGTGCCTCTTTATACTTTTTGTAATAGGACCTATAGATACAGATCATCTTTGATTTTGAAACAGATACGACGGCGAACTAAAAATATGACTTGTTTTATTTTTGTTAAACACAAATAAACATTACAACATAAAAATAACACGTAGGTAATTTAGATAACAGTTCAGTTTAACTGAAACATGTTTTTTACAAGCATTTTTTCATTATTGTCATAAAAAATCGAAATACCAAATGCTTTCAACGTACCTACCTAGGTATTACTAGATCTAGCTATTTTTCAGTATCTACAATCTGAAAACAATGTTCAACGGAAATAAAAGTAAAATTCAAGGAAATCTAACTAACGATTAAATTCTTAGTTTCCATTATAACCACCACAGTTCTATACCTGACAAATGATAACAGCAAACCATTACAAAAGCCTCCATAACTCACACATGCCAAATGATCATCTCAACTTATCAACATTAAACATTTAAAGCCTCCTCGTTAAAGATCCGAAATTAAGAAAAATTAACTTCCCCGGAAGGTAATAATGGCCACGTACAAAATTATGTGAAGCCGTGACAATTTTTTCCTACATCCCTGAAGGCAGGAAGCCACCGTGATTTATATAATGAATAAAAATGCTTCCAAGCGCGAACACCGCCATTTTACAAGGATACTTGCAATTAACCACACTGATAGCTTTTCATATTACCACGTTATTATATTGATGACTTCATAATTTGTACCCTCTAATTTCCAAGAAATTTTAAATATTCCGTCGCTCTTCCTTAAACTACAATCTTTGCAGAATAGCCTCCTAGCTCCTACAGCTAGATAAATCAAAGAGGAAGAGATAGCAAATAACAAACTAGCGGTATCAGAACATAAAACAACAGCACAAATGATGCTCAAACAAATAACACGAGGAGCTCTCAATAACACGTAATCTAATCGAGATAGCGCCGACACCCCTCAACAACAAATTAGCCGTCACACGAAGCAATCTGTGAATTACAAGTGTAAATAATCCAGAGGACGCCCAACCACCACCGTGGGCCGGGCTTGGGTAGAAAAAAAAACTCGTTAAAATAGCGGCTTAAAAAAGAAAAGCGCTGAAACGGGAAGGCTCGGGTGGTATCGGTTTTTCTCGACGCGGGCGGTTCGCTGGGCGGGGCCCCAGCGCCAGTCGCGCGCCGCCGGCCGGCCCGTTCGTACGTGTCGCAGCCTCATTGTCCGTCTGTCCCGCACCGTGCACATGTTGTGTGAATTTTCGGCATGTTGATGTCGTCGTGAATTGACAAGATGGACTTTCAGAGTGCAATGGAGACTTTTGCTGAGGCGTGGGCTGCGGCCAACACTGTGAAGTCGGAAGGCCCTAGCGATTTGGCGCAGGTTAGTTTGAAATTTAGTTTTTTTTGAGACGTCAGACGTATTTTTGACATAAGCTTAATTTAAAAAAAAAACTTCTTTGTTTTCCTCACAAATATTTTTAATATGCGAGGAATATTTTGGCCTATGTTTTGACTTGGCTATGGACTTTCTTCCACCTCAATATACGAATTTAAAAACTTTATAGGTACCAAAAACATTTAAAAAGTTTAGCATGCACAGCTGATAATTCTCAATCATCGGTTTACTGTGTAAATTGTCCTAGAAAATTTAACGCATATTATAGTTTTCCCATAATTAACGGGATCCTGAAAGTTTATCTATATAAGTTTATCTACATGCTAGTTAAAAATTGTAATATTATTATTACTAGCGGATGTAGTAGGTACTTAAAATGTTGATACTGATGATTAAGTTATTTATCATTGTAACAAACAATTAATATGTTCACGTGTAACAACTAATTAACAAAGTTTTTGAATATATTGCTGATAAGCTTAAATTTTTGATCCATCTACGTTTATGAATACAAATACAGATAAATGAAGGTGTTCCTAATATTCCTAAAATAAACTGTTTAAATAGTCTACAAGATTATGAAAACGCGAATATGCATAATAAATTTGAAGCAGTGCTCCTAGCATTCCTAATTGACGCATAGACAATAACCCAAGTTCATCTAGATAACAAATATTCATTAGCATTGAAAATTAAGCCTCACTATATACTTGCATACATAACTACTAAGACAATAGGTACTCCGTCGATATTTTCAGCAAGGTCGTATTACAAATCTGTTATAATAGACAATTCAAACAACTTTGCCGCTAAACTATATCTTAAAATAATTATATTTTAAAGTAGTAGAACAAATTAATATGGAAACTCAAGAATGGGTTAAAGAAGCAGATGATGATATTGAAACAGGAGTTTGACAACTTAGTGACTAAGTTAGAAGAACACAATAAAGAGAACATGAACTATCTCTATAAAATGAGAAATAGGTTAACTTACTAATGAAGAAGACAGCATAAGTGGAAAGTTTCTTCTGTAAAGAAGATATTAGTAAGAAGTTAGAAGACATCTTCTAGAAAGACTGAACGCCGAACCTAACAATGCTAAGAAAAGGGTAAGATGAAGATAATATAAAATAATAAATGTCAGCGCTAATCAGTTCAAAGTCAAAATAATTATGTCCATCTGTCTATTCATACACGGATCAATATAATACTGTTGTGTGTACTTGGATAGTTAATAAATAAATGGATCAGATTGAAGAAATGATTTAGATGCTAGACAGACTCTTTGATTTAATAAGACACAGATGAATGGTGGAGAATTAGAAAAATTGGCAAAAGATCATATTGATGAACAATTGCAAAATATTATATTATATTTCGAGAAACTAAACCAACTTAATAAGAATATCATAAAAAAGAGGAAACAAAACTTATAATCGATTTCTTTACTATCAATTCATGATTATCGTAAACCTAAAGCTCCCGCTTAGATAAAACCTGTCCTTCTGTTTCTTCTTTTCTATTGATTTCTGATAATAATGGACGTGATGTTGACTACGCGAAAACGTCATTAACTTTTTTGTTATTAATATTACTTTATTTGCTGATAACACTAACTTATATAAGTTTAATAATGACGATTCTGTAGACTCTATTTCTTTGCGATAAGGGGGGTTTTCGAGTGTCGTTTTGTATGAATGAGCATTGGTCGTGTCGGATGTAACGTTATCCGGACTAAAGCCACGGTTCCTTTTGAAGGGCCCCATTGATTTACAGTTTATCGGAATTTCGTCTGGTTTATATGTGAAATCCATACAAATGATGTGTGTATTATACTTAATTAGTGCCTGTATTTTGGGCTCGTTATTAATAATTGATTTCTGTTCCAAGTATCAAGCCAGATGAATGTTTAAAGATGTTAAGACAGAATTAATGGGTCCACAGGTTACTGCAAACGACGCATGGGATAAGTAAACACTTTATTAAATGCTTTACTGTAATCTTTTAACGTTGATCTAAACTATGTAATTACTGACCATAAAGTAGGCAATGTACACTAATACTGCACCGACTAGCTAATCGTCTATCACGTCGAAGGCCTCCGTAATAACCTTTTAATTACCCCAATCGCAATTAAAACTAACAATCATCTTTGAGATCTTTTTCTAATCGCCAATATTACTGGTATTCTAATCAGCTGTACTTGTTTGACAAATTATCATCAGTTTTTATTGAATGAAGAAATTGAAACAAGTCAACATTGCTCATTTAAAACTCATTACCTCGCTTCTGGTCACGGGGAAATCAATTAATAATCCGTAAACTTACAAGTATTAGAAAATATTATACGTAAAAACTAACAAGTGTTTGGGACGAACCTTTTTATTATATTATTTCTTATGGAGTAAGGAGTTATAGGTTAGGCTGAAAAGCCTTCATGTTCTCTTATAAATAGATAACAATACTATCGCAGCCTTGGGAGATGTGAAATCAGATTTTCTGATGTTCGTAACAAGTTTTAATTTCTTTAAATATAATATTGTAATTCTTGGGAAATGAAGAAGGATCTTGCGTTTTTCATTAAATTCACATTTCAAAAGGACTTCGTTTTCATAAGTTTTATGTACAGGATAGTACTTTCTTTTAATTGGCAGACAGCACGAAACACTTAAAACAAACAAAAAATAATGATAAGCAAAACATCTTGTGGGAAACTCGCCTTCTTTGCATTCAATTGGATATTTATCAATTTCAAACTTCTTGAATAGCGAGGTAGGTAATTACAACTTATTGTAGGTAATAATTGGAATTAGCTTCAGCTTGCGGTAATCTAACAAATCCCAATAACTTTTGAGTCACATGGCTGGTAGCAATGCAGTGCGTATATATAGATATCTTATTCTTCTTCTTCAGCCTTTCACCTGCCACCCAGTGCTTAGTGTAGGCATCCTGCAATGCACGCCACTCTTCTTTGTCTCTAGCCTTCCTAAGCCAGAGTCGTCCAGCAACTTTGACAAGTCGTCGGTCCACCTCATCGGCTGTTTGCTATATTTCTACTATCAGGTCTCGGTCTCCAGTCCAGCACTGTTTTACCCCATCTGCCGTCTTTTCTACGCCCTATGTGGCCCACCCATTTCCACATTTCGTTCTTCTTCGGATTTTCGTGTTCCTAATTCGGTCTCGTAGTGTTATACCTATCATAGCACGCTCCATTGCTCTCTGAGTGACTTGCAGCTTGTGGTGTAAGGTCTGCTGTGTGAGCGTCCAAGTCTCTGAGCCATAGACCATTACGGAGAGAACACATTGCTCGAAGGCTCTGCGCTTCAGGTTCATGGGTATGTTTCCCTTGAGCACGTCGGACAGTTTACCAATCGCTCATCATCCTAACCGGGTGCGAAGTTCGATCTCTTTGATATTTACATATTTAGATATAGATTTTAAATAGATCGTTATGAGGTATAGCTTATTAAAAATAATAATTTAGATTTCATTGCATCACTACTCTACAGTTTAGAAGCCACCAAGCCATTTCCATTAATAAGTCAGCCACACAGTCTTCAGCTGGAGATACAGGCTGGCGATTTAGTCACCCGTGTCCGTCTAGAGGGTGATTCTACCTGATTCTAAACAACTTTCGCTACAAAACTCTTATCCGATACGTGAAAAACAATCAAATTCATATACAACAGTAGACAGACTCTTTCGATACATTTATGAAATAGTTTTTTTTTCCAATTCGGGTATTTGTTTTTACAGCGAAAGTTGTTTAGAATGACGTGTAGAATCACCTCGTCGACGGATGCAGGTGACCAAATCGCCACTCTGTGTCTACGAGACTTTTAAGAAGCGTCGTGATCCACGGTTTCTTGCCTTCCGCAGTTCCGCACACAATTTACCCCCGGCGTCGCCTGCCTTAGGTCGTTGGTCCATCTCTTCATGGGGCGCCCTATGTTCTGTTAGTTGCTTCGCGGTCACGACATGACTTTTGTATACCGGAACTAGCATTCTGGTCTCTATTCCAAGGTGGCGAAGAAGTGAAAGCGCTGGGCTTTCTGTTTGGAAATTTTGAATAAGAGTTAAAGAGTGCCCAATTAATAAGGCAAGGCTAACTGTTTTGTCGAACAAAATGTCTCCATTAGGGAAATGATAGAGTAAAACTTTACCACACATCGAAATTTTGAAAAAACAGGACAATGAAAATGGGTTGATCTAAAGAAGTTTTTTGTGTCTCCAGTCTCTTGATCGACCAAAGAATTTACTGCTTAAACAAGAATAACGAGAAATTAACGTACTACTAGTTTTTGTTAGCAATTCTCTTGAATATTAGACACCCAGACAGATGCTAATACTGTTTCTGGACACAATTGAAGTCCACAATGATTAAATTATGAACGGATTTCAAAGTGTGACCGGTGTCTATTGCATTTGGATGCGGATCCAAATTCTATTGGGAAGGCCTTTGATCTTAAATTCCTAATCGGGGTTAGAGGTCCCGTTAGAAAAATCTTACAGTGTTACGGACTTATAGGTATATAGATGACATAGTTTCAATTTAGCTCTTTACTAAATGCTGAAAATATTTCAATACAGTCTTTTGTTTGTTGGCTAGTTCAGCTTTTCTTTAAATTCTAGCAAAATTATGAGTTTTCCAAAAAGATTTGGGCATAAGTTAACCCGTCTTGCTTCTCAAATGCAAGAAATCTTTTGAATATTTTCCTCATCTACACTATACCAGTTCAATCCTCAAGTTATAAATTTCATCACCATAACGATGGATAAAATGTTCATAATTTTCTACTGTTATCGATATTCTATCATTATCTTGCAATCTAAACTGATTATGGTTTACTTAAATAACAATTTAAGTACGAAACTCATTGGCGAACTGGTTTTTCTGCGGTCAGCGTTACGCGAATCAAATTAGACTGTACGGGCACTAGAACTAGATCCACATTTTTAACTGCAAGGAATCTTGATCTATTTATTAGTAATTTGAAATCTGTCGTTAGCCGTGGTCGTTGCACATTAAGGTTATTTCAGTGTAAGGCTTTGTTGTGCTAACACGCGCCCTCGATCGAGTCCGATACGATTTTTATAATCGCGCATTTTTCCTTTCGATTATTTTTTTGTGTCACCTTTTCAAGTGCCTTTGTGTCAATACCGTTTGACTTAGCTGCCATGAAATGTTCAGCAATACTTTAATCTACTATTGTCGCGGTTAATTTGAATATAACTCCAAAATGATGTTCTACACTTCGAACGGGGTAAGTGAAACTAGATTACGAAACAACAAGCTTTTTACGTTACTAAGCATTATCAAAACAGATTAACGTGAACTGTAATATGGTTGAGAAAAACCACAAATCAAAATAGAAGAACATAGGAACAGTTTTTCTACGTAATGTCCGTAGTCATTAAAGCGTGTCTGTTAAAATCGATCAAATGTAGTTCGAATACGATTTTTACCGAATAAAACGATAGTGGTGTTTATAAATATTCGCCCAGTGAGCTAATCCATTATCGTGGATTATTGTTTGAAGCGATAACTAGCTTACGGCTGCGTTTTGCTGTTATCGCACATTACGGCTTCGTTCTGGGCAACTTTGATAATAATGTGTGCTATGCTATGATTGATTTTCAAATTCGATTCCGATCATACAGTTGATTATATCAGTAAAAAGTTAGCTCTTACTGCAATCAATGGGTGAAAGTGATTAACATAATGTATTGCTGAGCAATGTGCGTTAAAAAACTAAAGAATTTCACCGCAGTTGTACTATTGTTATGGTTTTTTATCGAGGTGAAAAAAAAATGATTTAGTAAGCTTGTAAAGTGAGTCGATGAAGAGATAGATAGTCGATCGATAGAGTTGATTTGGTTGTTATAGGTTGCTTGAGCTGGGTGAATAGAGGTTAAGTCGGTAGTTCGTTTATTCTAGTTCTATTGTAACATTGTTCTCCTGAAAGCTAGGTGGAGCAATTGTTTTTTTTTTTTAAATAAGATTATCATTTTGTTCTCTCAATGTTTATTTACTTACCAAGTCATAATTTTTTTTAGATAATTTATGATGCAACAAAAATATAGGAACTCTAAATGCGATCTTAAACATGGCTCTAAATATTTTAAGTAGGTAAGTATGTGAAACGTTCAGAAAAACAGAGCAGGGGCGAACTAAGAAAATAAATGGCTTGCACTCTTTTACGTCCATTTGTTTGTACGTATTTATAGCAAAGAATTTCACACAATTATTTCTCATTTTCCGCTATATCTAGTTCAATTAACATGAAGTCTCCGATTGTTTGCCGATACGTGTACGAACATCTAATACTAGGAATGTATAACAAAACACTTTGGTGGACCGTTACTGATTCCAGATGATGACTTAGAGGTTTCGAAAACGAAATAAAAAAGGGTATAAGCACAATTACGTCTCTAGTCGGCTACATAGAAAGTGGGCGCGTGCCACAACTCGACAAAAACTGCTGAGAGGTTTTAGAAGATAAATAATCCGTGCAATTAGACACGTACGGTGTGTCAGGTGAAATATTCCGTGGTTCAATTTGCGCTGGAGTCGACACAATGCGCCGGAGTGAACCTAATTACAGCACCACGCGCTACCGTTCTCTTTTTGGAGCCTATATTACACCGACACCTCGCCATTATTTGACAGGTTCCAATTTTTTTTCCATATCATATCAAATTTAATAATGCTAACTTCATCGTTCACACATTTTGTCGCTGCGTGAGAAAGGTCATTGATCATAAGTTCCGTGAAATGAAAATTACCTACAGATGCGCAGGCCTCCATTGAACGCAATTGATTGGATATTTTTTCGCTGGCTCATAAAATAATCTAAGTGTATGCTGGACTATTCGGCGCAGGCGCGGGCGGCACGCGCTGCGCTCGCGCCGCTTACGTCGCCGGTAATAGGCTCCATCTCGCGGATAAAGCAGCGACACCGTTACCTTTCTCAAATCACGTACACTATTGTAATATCCAATCGCTCAGAAATGAGATTGCGGCTAACAAGTTATTTACATTGACGTTTTAATATCGACACCGACTGAAAAAACTATTTAAAAAGGTAATTATAATGTGGTGTCTGTAATAGCCACCGTACGCGCCGGCGCGCCGCCTTTGTGACGTAGCTAAGCTCCGAGATTAATTTTGGCGGCACAATGAACCAGTTTATAGTCAATAATACATGCTTTAATAAGTATCAGTTGCGATATTTGTTAGTCAGTTTGTCAATTGTGAAGTTTCGAAAGCGCGCGCGCGCGATGTGCCGAGCTCCGAGCTGCAGGGGCTGACTCGATAGGATCTTTATTACGCTCGTTTTTTGAGAGAAAAAAATGATTAATATAAGGGATCGGCGCGGACGGATAAGTAGTTGAGATTGACGGAATGACGCGAGGTCTGTGACCGGGTGAGGGCGGGGGCCGCGGGGCGCGGGGCGCTGCGAAAAGCCGCGAGGCCGCATTGCGTTGGCGCAGCCAAAAACTAACCATAAATTACTGGCTACTTGCTGGACCGCTGACTACGACACGCGCGGTACTTTTTTGCCGCTCCTTCGATCCTGTTACAACGTAAACTTCTCACGGACATAAGATCATTATAGGCATATCTTTAAGAAATTGCTCTGAGTAATGACGTTCGAGAATTATGAGTTACAGCTTGAGTCGTATTTCATGAGAAATTTCGTATTAAGACATTGTCATCTTAATCGTGACTCGAATGATGTCAAAGCCAGCTTTTGTGCCACGCGATTCCTAAAATTACTTGTTACTGTTCTTTGGGCGCTTATTTTCTTATTAATACCTAACGACCATCCTTTTACGAAAAGGAGCTGAATAAAGACGAGTACGGACTCATAAATGTGGAATTTCGGTAGCCCAGGGCTTGACAGGGTCGAATTAGGAGTTCGCAAATGCAGTTTACCGACATAACGTATCCTTAAGTGGAAATACGTTGTTTTTGTTTATTTCGGTACTTATAAGATTTCGATTCTCGATTATTTATATTTCCAAGTTGGGAAGAGTTATGGACGCGCGTCAGCACTATTGTCGAATAGAAGCCATCTTAGACCTGTAATATCATCCAGAGTAGACAAATCTAAGGTAGAGTCATCTAAACTAGATAAAAGTCATCTAATCTAGAGTAAAGTAAACTGTAGCAGCTCTATCCAAAACAGTACCTAGCTTCATATACAATCTGGTTGATTTTATTTTCAGGAAACGTCAGAAGACTGCGGCACATTTAAGTTCGCCCCTGTGTTATGTTAAGGGTGCGTGCAAATCGTTGCGAACGCCTACAAGTATAAATATGTTGACGTGAGAGGATCCCCGCCGCTGTAGGCGATCATGATATCGGTATTTAATAATAATACATAAGTAGCCAGTGTTAATACACGACCCAGGTCCCTTCGAAAACGATGCCACGCTTTGACAAGAAATAATCGTCTGTAATCGTCTGCTGTTTCCATAATAATACAAAAATAAAATAGCAATGCGGGTGCTCGGCTACTCCTTAAATATTCATTATACCGAACATATCAGACAAAGAGTGGCCGCTGCCCGCCTTTCTCCAAGGGAAGGCGACGCTCACTCTAGCGATTACGCGTTTTTTTTTGCCCCCCTCATTATGCAGATTCTGGCGAAAAAGGAATAAATTTAATAACACGCGTTCGTGCGCATGCGTTATCGAACGCACTTGCTTCTGATAATCTGCGCGCGCGGCTTCGCGCAATTACAGTCGGCTGGGAGAGCGCTGCGGCCGCGCAAGCACGCTGCCACGCCGACAATACAACAATACGTTTTTTTAATTTCAGTTTCATAAATTATCTAATACGCTCCCATTTACTGCTGTAATGCAAGCTTAAGTTACTTAATCCGTCAAAAATGAAAGGAGTATTGCATTTGATTATTCGCTTACCGTAATTTAAATGATACGGTTGTTTCACTACAATGGATTGATACCTATTATTTACTTACGTTGCATGATTAACAATGTACCTAAATGAGATTGCAAACTAACAAACATTTTCTGAGTAATACTATTTCTGGGTTACGAAATTGAGTTTTTTATTGCGACTGAATAAGAGGCGAAGTAGATTTAAAACGTAGTTACTAACTGAAAGTTTAAAGACGCGTGAGGAAATGCATGTGTGTCTCCCGTTTGCGGCGGCCTAATAAGGATAATCTCCGCACCTGAGGAGTGCAATTAATAATGGGCGGGAGAGCTTACATCTCGTGGGATCTGCAAATTCTGCTCAAGATTAGGTACTTCTCACACTTAAACGCGAGGGTGGAGAATTAATTCGGTAATCACTCAATTACTAATGCAACGAGGCAGTGTAATTTATGTACTTAGCGTATGTAGTAGATAAGTAGCATGGAAAGCAATTATTGTTTCTAAAACAATAATTGTTATTTCAATGAATAAAACTTGTTAATAGAATGAATTGTTTATTCGCTGTTCAATTGGCAGCAATTACTGTTTTTGATTTAGGAATTTAAAAGAAAATATAATTGAGAAAATTATCGTATCAAATTCTGATAATGGGTATAAGAAATCCATAAAATATTATGAGAAAATTTATGGAAGGTATTGTCTCGTTATTTAAGAATTGTAGAAGGAATGGCAAGTGGTCGGAGATGCGGGGCCGTCGGATGGGTGTCCAAGTGGCGGATCAAAACGAAAACAGCCAAAAACTGGCCCCCGCGTCTTAGCCTTGAATGGTTTAGCCCTCTGGACACGAGCAAATAGCTGACGTGGCCCGCGGCCCGCCGCGCCTTGCATACACAATGTGCGAGCACCGAGACATAAGTGCAGTGGAGACGACATCCACTCGACTTTTTCGACAGTCCACCTTCGATCGCTGAAAAATTCAACTTTATTCGCCGTCCAACCTTACCGCTAATCGATATTGATTGTTTGTCCTGATCTATAAAAGGCAATCACAACGGTTTTCTATGATTACCGCTCAAACGGAACAATGACGATGTGAGATACGTCAAAATCGGCCGGTCGTCAATCGCTCGGACAACAATACGCGTCTAGACGGAATAATCTATAAGAAATACTCATCTGAACTCGAATACGAACAAAAAACGCCTTGTCTAGATTCTATAGATTGTCTTCACGAGAGTGTTATCGGCAATGACGTCTTATTTTCTTAACAATTTTATTTGCATGAAATCGTCTCGACAGCCGGCTGTAGCGAGCCCAGTAATGGAGTATTTCGTATTTGCTTCATTTTTTATTTTTTGTCGGTTCGATTACGCGAACGCGATCGCCTCATCATTCTCGGCGAAATTCGGGAGCGTCTCACCCGTCGAGCCTGGAGATATTAATTATTGATTGACGATAAAGTATGCGTAAATAATGTCTGCACGATATGTTTATAATCTGACTTTTTTCATTGCTCGTGTCGATGAAATTTGATAGGGACTGGTTTATCATGAAAATTATAGTTTAGCCTTCCTTCATACGATGTTGCGTACTTTCGGAGAGTCTTCAATTAAACTGCACTCGACTCAAATTCTTGATCCTCAAACCAATTATAAAGTTTATTCATTTTTTACCTTTCAAAATTCAGTCTTTATTCTCTCTCTCTATAACATTTCAGACAATAACTTTCGAGTACGTTCAACGACGTCCTTAGCCAAAAATACATAAAGATTGCCATTCACTGATATTAATCACCGTAATAAGTGTACAATAGGTTGTTTAATTATTTTTAAAACTCCTTTTGGTCACACAACTTAGGCGTCAGCTGTCGTTGCGCCGGCGCAGCCTGAAGAGCCAGAACACCCCACTTTTAATCCACGCTTAGCAAACGTTACGTGACTGACTAGTGACTACTGCTACTGGGAACTTCACACATTTTCTGTTTTCATGTGCCTTATAGAGTTTTATGTAAGACTAGCTTCCGCCCGCGACTCCGTCCGCGCGGATGTCGGTCTTCGCGTGGATGGTTTATTTCTCCATTTTGAGTAACTCTGACAATGACATCTTATAAATATCTATTGGACCCAAATACGGCTAAGCCTATAATAATTAAGGAGATCCCTCTATTGAGCTACTGCTGTTGAGCTCGCGTTCTGTAGTAAGTATTTTTTTCATAGTAATTCCGACCTTGATAAGTAGCATGTAGCAGTAAATTACTGACAGTGACGAAAAGTTTGCAATAATAAAAAAGTGATCGTGACAATGCGACAGAAAGTTAATTGAGAGCTTCAGCATACACAACATTGTTAGTGAGCTCGTCCGGAATATGAACATGAAGATTTCTTGGACTGCTCACATGGGAAAGAGCTACGTAAAGTTGCCCGTGTGAAAAACAACTCGCGGTAAGATCTATGCCAGCAACTCCTAGGGTCTGACCTTGAGCCTTATTTATTGTCATGGCGTAACACAAAGCTACAGGAAACTGTATTCTCTTAAATTGAAATGGAAAATTATCCACTACGGGTAATGCAACGTGTGTTCGCGGTTCTACAGAACAACGTCAATGAATAAAACCGAAAAATAAGATTTTTTTTCTACGTATTTTTCCAGGATAAAAAGTATCCTATTTTATGCCCAGGATAATAAGGTATAATTATACCAAGTTTCATCGAAATCGAACCGTTAGTTTTCACGTGATGCCTGCATATACAGACAGACAGACAGACAGACAGACAGACAAAAATTTTTTTAATCACATATTTGGGTTTGGTATCGATCCAGCAACACCCCCCGCTATTTATTTTTTCAATATTTTCAATGTACAGAATTGACCCTTCTACAGATTTATTATATGTATAGATGTTTTTTTAGGTACGAATTATGACAATATGTAAATTGCATTATAGAATAGGGTTTTCAGTGACTGAAAGATTTTAATGAAATCATTTATGAAATATAAATCAACTTTACACATTGCAATTCTGTATTCATAATTTCGCACCTTTTAACTTATGCACCTATAATTTAAGTCCCAATTTGGTGGACACGGGACAACCGCTTAATGTGCTGAATATGGAATACCATAATTCAACAGTTTACAGTCCCATTCGTTTATGATCGCGATATGCGAAAAATAACACTACACGCAGTTGACGCCGGAAATTCCTATAACTTCATAATTATCCGATCGTTATTTCGCAGTTAACATTACGATTACTTGAATCGCGTCACTGCATACTTGTGGCATAATTATGAGGTCCGTGGTTTTCGCTGCGACCAGCTACGTAAGTGCGTGTATTGTGTTTAAAACAAAAGGGGCTGTAGAGACTACTAGAGTTTAATTTTGAAGTGAGAGTTAGTATTTGAATTGGTTTTAATCGTGGGATAAACAATGGGGAGGGTGCAGTGGCGCATGGAGACACGCCCTGCACATGTGTGCTTCGACTGTTGACTGTACACGGTGCACCGGCCGCGGTTTTGTTTCGGTCGTCTTTTTTCACAGAATAGAAGAGTGTCGTCAAGGGCTCTTTAAACCATCATAATTATGGCTTTGTGACTCATTACGCTTTCGTTTTATTTCACAATTATGTTGCTTTATGAGTTCAGGTTTTGGCGTATGAATGCAATAACTTCGACTTAAATTCCATTGCTTATTATTGAATCGATTAATATTCTCTATAATTTTATTATAATAGGTGTGTTACTAAGCTCGATTTTAAACCAATTCAAATAGAACAATAGCAACCTATTAATCTTTATCACTTTAATCTGCTCATGTATTATTTACTCGATGTTACGGTTGCGAGACTATTAGATTATCGATTTTATGTCACACAAAAAACAACTGCATAATAAGTCGCATGTAAATTGTATGTGAACGAGTTATCCCTCCGCTGGGGGTGAGTGATGCGAAACGCGTGAGCAATCATCGCGATCGACTCCCGCGCAGGGAAATGACGGAAATACACACACACACACCCGAACGCACAACACACCTTCAGCACACACGTCCACCCAACCCTATGTACATATTAGTAATCCATTGTCTATGCAAATAAATATTAATACACCAGACACGTTATGTATGCAACTCTGTTTTCCACACTTTTTATCGTATTTTTGCGGGAATACAGGGCAATAACACAACACCATAAACTGTATTTTTACTTCATGGTACTGCGTAATATCGTTAATGGGGTATTAAGTATAACTATCTATGCAGATAAGTTCGGGTAATGAATTTAACGCTTCTGATAACATCTGCAACTGTAACAAAGACATGCGTGCAGTAAAATGTTATCATGTGTGCGTATGCGCCACTTGTCGTGCACTCCCACGCACACCACTACGTACCAGCGTTTTTTCGAATGTAATAATTGTTTTGGTAAAGGAAGTTGCGGATACAAACGGAAAGTAATAACGAATTTTTTGACCGCACGCAATTGATATTACATTCTAAAGTGCAGTGTAAGTATGTGGTTTAATAAGGCCGGTGATTTTGATCTAGCTCACTCAGACGCTAATGTTGTTTCATGCGAAAGTGTAAATAGCGTTACGATTCATGAGCACGGACGATAGATAAGCTTTCAAAAAATTATTATCATGGAGTAAACGAAAAAAATTGTAATTGCAGGGAGTTGCGTTAGAAATTGCATACATTTACTCACGCATCAGTATTAAGTAATTAATTCGCCGCCCGCCTCGCCCTATCGGCCGACGATCTCGCAAAACGCTCTCATCGAACGCACAACAATCAAAGCTCCGTTGTCTACTGTGAAAACAGTAGCGGCACGATTATAATTTGCGGGTAGTTGGGAAACTCGTCACAGTCGCGCGACTTGTTTATCGATTTATCGGCGGATGCGTTGGCGATTACCATCGCAGGGCTGACCGTTACACAGCGTAAGTTTTTCGCGAGAAAAAAAAATGCACAATTATAATAATGATCGTCCTAGTATGGGATGGCCAGCGCTTGTTTATGCAAATGTATTTACTAATTAAGAGGGAAATAATTTTCAAAGCAGTTTGCATGTTGTTGAACGATGGAAAAAACTATGCAGTTTCTCGATGGGGTACCGACTACCGACCCGATCAATTGTCACTGGCATACATAATTAGCTGGTAGAGTTGACTGATCTATTGTAATAGCAAATGTATCGATGACCGGTCATTGATCGTATCGACCCCATTGATATACGTATCGACGTACTCCTGTAGATGTTTATCGATATTTATTTTATATCGATCCCTAAATTACTCCGTAGCGCCCTAATCTGAATTGATGCATTTCTTGGGAACAATTCTTAGTCCGTTACGCATTATAAGTCCCTTGTTTGTCGAACTCTACGGCTTTTTAAAGCGGCTTAAACTTGAATAGAGGGCCGGGAAGTGGAGTAAAGGGTTCGTATAGAATGCCGGTTATCGCGTACTTAATCTCAGCGAGCAAATTAGGATTAATTGAACTTTTTCCTTTTAGCTGTGAGCGTCTTTGTGTTCGTGCGTAATTCGTTCAACGTGTCACTCACGGAAATATATGGAGTGGATAATATAATCGAATAACCGTTGCCTTTAGTTTCAGCTTTGAATAGGTAGGTATTTAAAGGATCCTTTTATTGAAGTAGATTTAATAATCTTGAAGTTATTTGTGTCATAGATAGATTATACGTGACTAGAGTACATGGCTCCACTCTAAAACTAATAATCATTAGATTAGATAATGATAGCAATAAACGCTTATTTTGCTACTGGTTTAGCATATCATCAACATTCATAGACAATCATTAGTAATAAGTATTTTTATACACCTACCTCATTGTTGCTGCAATAGGAAAGTCGATACAACTGCATTTTTAGGGTTCCGTACCCAAAGGGTAAAAATGGAACCCTATATATACTAAGACTTCGCTGTCTGTCCGTCTGTCTGTCACCAGGCTGTATCTCAAGAACCGCGATAGCTAGACAGCTGAAATTTTCACAAATTATGTATTTCTGTTGCCGCTATAACAACAAATACTAAAAACAAAATAAAATGAATATTTAAGGGGGGCTCCCATACAACAAACGTGTTTTTTTCGGCGTTTTCGCCTTGAGGTACGGAACCCTACGTGTGCGAGTCCGACTCGCACTTGGCCAGTTTTTCCTTCAAGTTTAACATTGAACCGTTACTTATACATAGCTGTTAAATTTTACTTTTATGAACTCTTGGGTCATATGTGAAAAGTTGTAAAGTCAAAGTCAATAATAAAATATTTCACAACTTATGAATCGATCTGCTAACTAAGGAACTAAGGACTGAATGTCCAGTAGGAGCCAACCATAAGCGTAATTTCGCAGATATTTATGTTCAGTGGCGTAGCGTGTCTTGGAGGGGCCCTGTATTAAAATTAGTTGGGAAATCTTTACCCAAATGAAGGGTAAAGATTTCTCACAAAAGAAACAAAAATGCTTGCATTAAATTAAAATAAATATTTATTGATTATAAGTTATCGCTTCCTCCTAGAAATTGTACTAGCCAAACAATTCAAATTAAATATACACTTTTCTTGCCTTTTTTCTGCAAATTGATTTATTAAATCATCTATAGCTGAAGACGATTTCAGTTTTTCTAAAATGTCTGCCTCTATAGACAATAGCGACAAGTCTTATAGCCGTTCCTGTCCCCAGTTTTAATTTTGAAAAACTTTCCCGGGAAGCACGAGATTAAGTAAGACATTGTGGGTAACAATTTACTAATTTTTGCTTACACGTTAGTAGCCCGGGGATATCATTGATACGGCTGATACGGCGGTAGCTAAGCCCCTGTATATATATGGTAAACCTAGATGGATTTGCCACAATATCGTATATTACTATTGCTTCTATGTCGTAGTCTGCTACAGTATCAATCTATTTCCTTCACCCTATTCTATTCATTATCAATTTATGAGTTTTTCAATCATAGCTTAGCATAGTCTTAGTAAAAGCCAGTCAGCAAGATTTATAATGGGGCGCCGGCGCACCGTCCATGTCTAGTCTAGCGGAACACTCATTCGCTATTAGCATCGTAACCACCTTCTGTTACAGTACCATCCATTCTTTGTGTGAAAAATTATATGGCTAAGAAGAAAATGAATTATTTTAGCTAGTAGAGATATGATGAAGAAAATTGGCCAAGTGCGATTCGGACTCGCACACGAAGGTTTCCGTACCACAAGGCAAAAACGCCGAAAAAAACACGTTTGTTGTATGGGAGCTCCGCTTAAATATTTATTTTATTCTGTTTTAGTATTTGTTGTTATAGCGGCTATATATAATTTTCACAGATGATGTATTTCTACATCATCTGTGAAAATTTCAACTGTCTAACTATCACGGTTCATGAGATACAGCCTGGTGACAGACGGACAGATGGACAGCGGAGTCTTAGTAGTAGAGTCCCGTTTTACCCTTTGGGTACGGAGCCCTAAAAAAGACATGCTGTGCTGATGGGATTTAAGAGGAAGATGATGATCATAAATTTATATTGTACTAGCTGCGCCCCGCGATTTCACCCGCGTAAATGTCGATCCCGTGGGAATATCGGGATAAAAAGTAGCCTATATGTTAATCCAGGTTGTCAGCTACCTCCATACCAAATTTTATCCAAATTGGTTCAGCCGTTTGAGCGTGAAGAAGTAACAAACATATAAACACACACACACTCACACACACACTCACAAACTTTCGCCTTTATAATATTAGTGTGATAATATTAGTGTGATTAGCGCATTCTTCGTGTACTATCAATCAAAATCAACACCAGTGTTTTGGCTACTTCAGTTGGTATCAACCACTCCTTCAATTCCACGCACAGTGCGTCAGTATTAAGGGGCGAGGGGGTAGGTATCTATAACCCGATGGCGGTTAGGATCCCTCAGGTGTGACGCGACGGAAGCCCGCTATCATTAAGCTACCCACATGTAGTGCGTACACGCACACACGCATTGTTTATGCAATGTCCTTGTGTGTGCGATGGGACGGATTATGCGATGAGCTTTTTGTTGATATATAAAAGTATTGTGCATTTTTTTTTCAATCCTTGTCCGGTCGCAGAAGATTTGTTGGATTTAAAAAGCTGGTTGTTTAATTCTTGGTGTCTTCTGTTTTTGTCGCTCAAGAATTTGCAAACGTTTAAAATATCTTGAATCATTTAAGCGGCTAGTCGGTGCATAAAATAAACTGTTTCTTGTAGATTTTGGAATTTACCAGCCTAAAACTAATTTCTATAGTAATATCAGCTTCTTAACTTAATATATCTTCTTCTTCTTCGTAGCACTCTTGTCAGAGCGGTCGTCGTCTTCATGTAGTTTCTTGTTTACGGGCTGATGTGATTCGCCTCACGATTTCTCGCCACCTACTCCGCTTTCGGGTGTTTTTTGTGCACTCGTACAAGGAATCACCCACTGCGGATTTAATTTGGTCAGTCCATCTCATGGGTGAGCGTCCGCATGGTCTAGTACCCTCCACTGTCATTAAATATATACTGAAACTCTATTCCATCAATAAGGTCGAAAATCCGAAATATTCTTCTATTTCCTTCATTTGGGAGGATTGACAGCTTAAAACATTGCCTCCATACCTTCTTCTAGAGCTTGTTTTTGATCTTTTTAGGTACAAATTAGAAAAAATGTAAATTCAAAATGGTCACTTTGGCGCCTTCTTCATACTTATTCCTATCCTGCAGTACAGAGTCTGTCAACCACATCCATAAGACCTTCCATATTTTCTTGTTCCACTTTTAAAAAGAGACACCAACTTTGCTAGCCCAGCTTAACTTCTTCTTTTTCTAATCAAGAGACGCAATAC
The DNA here is from genome assembly GCA_916614155.1 of Mesoligia furuncula. NCBI lineage: Eukaryota > Metazoa > Arthropoda > Insecta > Lepidoptera > Noctuidae > Mesoligia > Mesoligia furuncula. Next base: position 10,088,626 of record OU744794.1, read on the forward strand.
AGAAGATTATCCATATGTCTTCTACAGCAGAAGCTAATATTATAAAACTCATGCAGTCTAATCCCGACCTGTGCGCATATATCCGTGGATCCGGGGCGACACAGCCCGCTAGCCACCCGGCGAACAATAAAATGTGTACGCGACTAAATATTACTATTTTCACTGCGTTCCGATACACTTAATCGCCTCGAATTGATTCGTTTTTGCACTATCCTGCATAATTTATTGCGTTTCTGCGTTTAGCTTATGGTCATGCGTATTTTTTTTATTGCTGGCAGCCGTTTTCTTTTTGTTTTTTTTTTTGCAAATATGTTTACTGGCTATTTTTTTAAATTCTTGTGTACTTTTTCAAGGACCAGATCCTTGCGATGCTCAAAGAAGCTGAAATCGTTTAGCTTCTTGCTGATTTTGACTGAAAAGGATCGGCTCACCATCATAGCTACATAAACCATCAAGTTAACCGTATTCGTCTATGCCATAAAAACTTCTTCCTTTCCCGTACAAAATAACAACGTTTCTTTCTTTATTTATTTGTGCCTAATTGTCTTCGTTACCACTATTAACGTTTACATTGTTTACCCAACACAAAAAGGTCCGTCGCGCGTCGCCTACAAGGTGTCTGCAATTATCCGGCTATCGCCTGCGATATCTATGTAATTACCTATTATAGTTCCACCCCATCTTTCAATTACTCCACCAATCACTATACTTACGAGTATTACCACCATCAGACGCGAAGCGGCTTTTTAAGAAACGCCCACATGCAGAACTCGTTCTGAAGTCAAAAGTCGAAGTCAAGCATCTGAATCTAAAAATGTATTTGCAAACGTACCAAGTTATTAAGCACAGGGATTAAATTTTCGTCGATTTTGTCAACTTTTTGTACCGCTGACACACCTCTACAAAACATACTATCGATCAAGACTTTCTCTTTGTTCGTTTTATTGTAATACTCGGTATCATATCCACACCCAAGTATTAGATTCTATAAAGTTATAAACGACGTTATTTTTCATTGTGAAAAATTGTTAAGCCCAAACTTTTAGCTATTTATGCACATTAATTAGGTAATTTGAATACTTATAGAGATTATCCTCTTGAATTGTCAAATAGATGATTTATCTTGTGATGTCATATATATTGTTAGTGAGAGACAAATTAGCTTCGAGTGTGCCATCTAATTAATACGAGAGGCGTAGGATTAAAGCGGGTTTTTGTTCGATACGTGGTCACACTTCAGTGTATGTTTGTTTACCATTTCAAATTCTGTTTTCTTCGTTGTTTTCTTTGTTGTATTCTTCGTTGTTGGGTTGTTGTTGGAAAGATTCGTGTTCTACTTTTTGTAGCGAGAATCAATCAGTATCAACAGGTGCATTGGTAATATTTACAGATTTTCCTTGGTAGTTTTTCCGAACAACATTTGCACTTGCGGTGATAGTTCATTCTCTTTTTTCACATAGTTTCTGGATCTTTCACATTTTTATGTTCCATTAGTTGTCACTTTTAACCTAATTTCCGCTTCCTACCAAAATATTAACCCAATCAGTATTTCTTCCACCAAAGTATAACACAAACGACATCGCTTCCATTTGGTAACCTGTTCATGCCGAAGTCCTTGGCGACCCTTCTGCGACACAATTCCGTATGTGCTGACATCAGAAGCTCGGATTGCCGATAGCATAAGTGGCTATATTTAGAATCTGTGCTACTGATTAATGGACGTTTTAGTGGGGCGTGTGTCGGTTATGGCTAAGTCATCTCACGTCGACAATTGACACCGTAACCCCAGGCTTTAAGACTATCTTTCATCACCACCAATTTAGCAATTGTCTACGAAATATAGGAATCAATCGTCATGATTTATATTTGGGTGCTGATATGGTGGGGATTAATTTGCTTGTTGAGTGGTATTTAGGCTTTAAATGTGGCCTATAAAAACGGGGACGGTAAAAAAGGTCTGTGTGTAGGTGAATTCAAAACTATAGCTTATTCATTTGTCTTAGAAAATGTCATACAAAAAAATACTTATTTTACTGGTTTCCTTGTTTGATTTTTATTATAGGGTTCCTTGTTTTGCTGCATCCGGTTAGACTGGAAGCCGATCCCAAGATAGTTGGGAAAAGGCTAGGCAGATCATGATGATGATGAATAAGGTTTTCTTGTTTTACTACGGAACTCTAAAAAACAAGGTAAAATGCTTTACAAAATATCCTACTTCCCCTTATTCAGAAACTAGGTTCCTACAGTTCACAAATTAGGCTCCATATCGCCGTACTTGTGTTGAATTCCTATCAAGAATCAAGATATCTAATTCACAGCATAATACGGTCGTATATCATGCTCGTCATAACTAACATGCATAATTAGGCAGTAGCATGGCAGTTGAAACGCACAGATGAATAAAGAAATTCTTTTTCATTTTATTAATATGCAAAATTGATACCGGACGCAAGTTAAGAGCGAGCAGCGAGGCGACGGAATAATTGATTAATTTCGCGATTTGACTCGGTCACCAAAGCAGAAAAAAGAGTGCAGAACAAGCAGTAAAAGAGTTCAGTGGACCTGCCCACCTGTGATAGGCAGGTCCACTGGACTCGACAAAATCTGCTTCTGAACTAAAAATATTGACTAGTGGACCTCCAACAAATTATGTATCTTTTGTTGGAGGTCCAAAAAAAAACAATTTATACCGATATTAGGTTTTTGTTTCGTCATCATCATCGTCATCAGATTATAATGTTCCCACTGCTGGGACACAGGCCTCCTCTCTGTGAGAGGGAGTGGTCAATAATCCACTACGCGGGCCCAGTGCGGGTTGAAAATAGATAGTTCTTTTGTAAAAACCCGAGTTTATAGTAGTGTGTAGTAATTGGATTTGGTAAGGTAAGGTGTTAAGTTTTAAATACTGGCGACATAGGCCATTATTTTAGTTTAATGTTTTTCCAATATTCGATATTTTTTGTTGGTTGGTGCCATCTGTGGTGCCATGCAAATGCTGGTGGACATTATTTGGACGAAGGTATACAAAATACATTTTCCATATCTCTAAAAGTGAATACTGTGATTGTCTTCTAACTTCCAGATCCAATGGTAAGGTCCAAGTATTGATGCCAACACCATCGACCGATTGCTTTGGCACCGAGTGCGATATTACAATTTGTTTGTCGGCTCACCGTTCACGTTCCTGCAAAAGCTAAGGGTTGTTTTAAACAGGTGTTTAACGCAACCACACGTAAGGCCATATTTTGAAAAACAACGCTCTTTTTGGTTTGACGATAGTTAGCGCCATTTTTGACGTATACGCGTGCGTCAAGTGGACGTGAAACATTATCCTGAACATGTAATTAATTTTACATTCCTAAGTTTTAGATAGGTACCTACCTATTATTTAGTTTAAAATATGAGTCTTTATAACAGGCACATATTTAAATAAATGGTTATAAAACTAATTGTACGATAATGGCTAGTTTCAATTACTACACAAACTAATCGCTGGTCGCTCCATACTTGCGCCCCGCATTTTATCTACAATTACTATGCATCGCACGGACGTCGTGCTAAACATGTTAGGCACACGAGTTAAGTTAATAGTTTACGAGCCATTTTTACTATATTTACCAATATCACATGCCCCATGGAATACCTAATACGAAAACGAAAACTTAATGCCTCTACCTTCCCACTAATGATAAAGGAGGTGTTTTTTTTTTCATACATTTGTGGCCAAATAATGTACCTTATGAACAAAAGTACTGAAATACAGGGAAAAATGGCAGATTCTTAAAAAAATAAAATTTGGAGTTATTTATATATTTGTATCACATGAAATTGTCGTTCAAAGATGTTAATAGCTTGCAACCCATGAATTTTATTAATTTGGCAATCTCATGATACATTCTTCCGATGATACGTTTCGTTACTTCATTTTATAATTAATGTAACATAAAGAAATTATCCTGAAAATATACTGATTAATATCTTATTTTTGTATTAAAAAGTTTTTTTTTCATAGATAAGACATTATTTTTGTGAAACATTCTTTCGTTCGTTCGCTAAGAACAAGAGTTAAAAAAAAAACGCATTTATTTTTCAGATTATTGTAGCTATGCGTTTGGTTAGCTTTCTGAAAGGCCAAAAGACTGTGCTCCAAGGCCGATAATTATCTATTTTTTTTATCAGTTCTTGTTAAGGTGAATGCTCCAACCAGCCCGCGAAATTCAAATTTTCTTACGTTTTTTGCAATTTGCAGGCCAGTGCTAGGTTGTATGTTGATTAAAATATTATTCGCGGTTGTAAGACATATATAGGTACAGAATTATAATCATGAAAATCATCAATAAAACGCTCGAAGTTCATAAAGCTGTTAGAATTACTTTTTCTGTTTTTTTTTTGTTCTGACACCTTTATGAAGTTGGAGGGTTGTATTGGTGATTTTGATTATTATAATTCTGTAACTACATACGTCTTACAACCGCGAATAATATTTTAATCAACATACAACCTAGCACTGGCCTGCAAATTGCAAAAAACGCAAGAAATTTTGAATTTCGCGGGCTGGTTGAAGCATTCCCCTTAAGTACCAATAATGTCATCATTCCGTTTCGGTTCCTCGCCTTTGTTCGTTGGTTCCCCGTCTTTTGGAGTGCTATTTCGTACGTAATTTCATAATTGTTGATTTGGCTATTCTTCCCTGGACTTTCGATTGATTTCTTACGTCTTGACGACCTGGCTAACCCGTTTAGACTTGACACTTATTTAGTTTAATTTGACAGCTGTCAACTGTCACTGCTGTTACGAACGTTTCGTTTAAAGCAGTTATGATGTGAGGTAGTGATTTTTTATTTCTTAATCTATCAAATATTGGAGGATTTTAAATAAGGAATTTAACTTTAATTTGTACCTCGGTACAAGTTTGGACGAAAAAAAAACACCTCCTTTTAAATATTTATTCACACCAGTTGCGTAATTTTCCAACGTTTTAAATACTGACCGTTTGTGCAATTTTTCTACAATTTTCATTAAACCTAAATAGGTTTAAGAAAGTAGAATGTGGTATCGAGATTTAATTAAGATCTAAGATTGCGTCGAAATAGCTTAGACGACATTATCGCGTTAAAATAATGAACAATATACTCACGTAGACCTAAATCATTACTTCCAATGTAACTAGTTCTAGAACGTAACTTTGTCGAAGTAGATTATGTACGCATCGTTTGTTGGTTTCTGAGAAAGTTTAAAGGAGGCAGGAGTTACTTTGTAGTGTCAAATAATTGTTAGATGGCACGGTCGCCATAGGAATTGCAGCGAGATTGTTTGTTTGGGAAAAGTCTGCTTGTCCTGTTCAAACGTAGGTAACGCGTAACGAATTCCGCACGCTGCGTACAAATATCCCTATTTGCGGTTTAGAGTTAGAACAATAGATTACTGGGCGACGTTGTACAATCGTCCAGTTATCTGTAGCGACCGGCGGATGCGATAGTGGTAATAGCGGTTACTATCGAGCAGATAGATTCGGCTCCTATCGGCCTTACATGGGAATTTATACTCGTGTGTATGTGTACAAGCGTAATATAGTTGTTTCGTTACACGAAATGTACCATAGTTTGAGATAAGAAGCCATGGGTTTATGATCCCTGTCAGCAACATGTTTCGGAGATTAAACTGTAATAATAAAGTGGAAATGTTTGCGATATTTCATATTATTTACAATGTTACTGTGTTAAGTGTTGTTTGAATTCCTTGGTGCCAGAAATAGGTTATCCATTAATTTTGTTAACTGACAATAAGTAGGTAGCAATTATTTTTTCTCAAGTGACAAGATGTTTGATCAATCAATCAATCAACTCAGCCTATCGCCGTCCACTGCTGGACATAGGCCTCTCCCAGAGTGCGCCACAGCACCCTCTCCTCCGCCTTCCGCATCCAGTCTACCCCAGCCACCGTCTTTAGGTCGTCCGTCCATCTAGCTGGGGGGCGTCCCACACTACGCTTGCCGATACGCAGTCTCCACTCCAGGACTCGTCTGCTCCATCGGCCATCGGTCCTTCGACAGACATGGCCAGCCCACTGCCACTTCAGTTTGCTTACTCTGCAAGCTATGTCGGTAACTCCGGTTCTTTTCCGGATAATTTCATTTTCAGATATTTGATGGCAAACGACAACGCGGCAGACCCAGACATAGAAGGCGGGATAAGCTGGTGGACTCCTTTATTAAAGTTGGTCCTTGGTAGATCTACACAGAGCTCAACAGAGAGAAGTGGAAAGAGAGTAGGGAGGCCTTTGCCCAGCCGTGGGACCTTAATTAAATTTATTATTATTATTAATGGCTAATGAAAAAAAAAGGGAAGACGAGTGACAGTTAATATAGCCAGTAGTCGACAAACAAAAGCTTATCGTGCGCTTTGTTTCCGAAAGGCGTCAAATCGTCGAGTCGTATCAAAGCTGTGTATATCAAAGCTCGTAGTTAAAGTTCAACGCACAAAGTGCATAATCGTAGTAATCAGTTGGAGCCAAATGTCATCGACCCACTTATCTCGTCCGTCCATCCCTTTTACAATTACAACAACAAGTGAGTAAGAGCTGTGCACCGATATGCATGCATCGATACTGATGCAGAGGAATAAAATCCTGTGTGAACGAACTCTAATCTCTGTTTTGTGCTTCCAGACTCCGGCGAGATGTAAACGTGCGTACGCACTGATAGATCGCTAGTTATACGTTGTGTTTCAACTTTCAATCGGTTGTCTCATTCGGTTTGTTGATCCGAGTTTTATTGAGTAATCCGATACCGAAAGATATTATGTAATTGATGGGCTTTTATCGAGATGTTTGGGGATTTTTTTTTATCTTACTTATTAATAGATTAACAATACTTATCACTTTCACCATATCAATGATGCGAAAAAGGCTTGTCGATCCAAAATGACAGCACAAAAATCAAAGTTTAGTGATGTACCAAAAAATATTGAGTCTTTGGTCAACTGGACCTACTCGGAACTGGACCCGCGGGTCCAGTTGACGTAATCAATTATTTTCTCTATTTTTATTGGTTAACTGGACCCACATTCAAACTTAGAAGAACATCTATTGTTTAAAGCTACCCGTGGGTACAGTCGAGACAAAAAGACACATATACAAGGGCACGAATCTGGCAAAGAATCTACCTGTCTTTAGAAACGTACAGAAAAGGCTGTATAAAAAAAGAAATCAATCTAGTGATGCAAAAAAAGTTAGATTTGACAAGGCTATAGAGGAGTGGAGTATAGAGGTAAGAGTAACAGGGTGTATATTCTCTGCGTATATTCTTATGTATGTATGTATTCTCTGTACGACGACCAATAGACACATCCACAGTGCCAAAGTAGTCTAAACCAACGTTGGTAAATGGACGACAGTAACAATCAAGTCTTACATCAGACAAATCGGCTAGGTATAGCTGGCATTCGAGCTACTGCTTTTTTAAAAAGTGTAAATACCTAATTGATTAGTATTAGTAGGTATATTTTAGGTCATAGAAATAAAACTAAATGATTCGGCTTTACTCCGTGACTGTACTAATGATGAAATTGGGCAGTGGGTCCAGTCGACGTATTCAAAATGTGATTACATCAACTGGACCCGCGGGTCCAGTTCGAGTCGGTCCAGTTGACCAAAGGCAACATTTTCGGCAGAGTCACAGAAGGTAACACCTTTACTGCCAGTCAAAGAAAACTGAACCGTTCTGATTTACTATTTTATTACTTAGCCTATTCCAAAGCACGAATTGGTGCGCTCACAAACGCACCGTCATCAAAAACAGGTAGATTCTTCTTTCATCTTTACAAACTGCGTCTTTGTAATGTTACCGTTAAACTGATGATCCTGTTTGTAACAATATTGTTTGTAGCTGACGTAATGGGATAAACAATAGCCGAATAGCAAGCCACGGATATCTGAGGTATTGTTAAAGCGTCATAAAACACAGGTAAAGGCTACCTCACTTGTAAGAACATCTTAATTGCTTTTAGTTTCACAAATCCGTCAGCAGACACATTTGATTTTGTTGAGCCGGAGCATAGTGTTGTTGTGACTGTTTTATTTTTTTGTTTATTTCAAGATTTCTTGTGCTGAAATAACTTTTAAGCCGTACGTCTACCCAACATAGAGATGTCACGCACAATTATCAATTATTCCATTTCTTCAATAACTATCGGATGTAAGAATATAAACGGTTGATAAATAAACTATATAATTTAATAATTTATCGCCTTTCTGACCTTTTCCTTCATTTGCCTTCAGCTTTGGTTATTGTAATTAAAATCCGTATTTGGTGCGGTAATATTATTTTCATGGCGTAATTTTTTTATATATTATTCAAGTCATTGAAAGGGCAGACGCACACGTCATATCAACTGTATTCAACCCGTATGCACTTTACTTAGAAACTGAACTGTCGAATAATAAGTGCATTGTGTGACCGTATACGTATCACTCGGATTAGTGAGGGGAATACGTAACGTCGATAATTTGCACACTAAAATGATATTTCAATCGATGCGCTCTTACATTAATATGCCTCTCTAGTCGCATTGACTTTTAAGAACAAAAATATCTCTTTCGCCCTCTTAATCTAACCTTTATTGAGTTTATCAGATGTCCATTATCGAAGGTCCTGATCGAGGTCAACGACTCTATGTGAGCATATCGACACATCGACAGCGGCGGCGGGGCGGCGCGCGCCACGCACTTCCGACGCGACGGATTTGCCGGAATCGGCGCGGGCGCATCAAACGCGCTGCAAAATTCGGACGGAGGCGCGCGCGCGTGAATCAATTTGAATATTTTTTTCGGTGCCGACATGGGAATGGCTACCTCCCGCCATGGGCATCACACACAATGTTCGTTATACTGCTCAGCGCTCGACTTAACAAACGTTTTGACACAAAACAAAGAATTTTTATAGCGCGTAATCTCAGCATGTAGAAGCTTTATGAGTCGTCCCGAATTTTTTCGTTGACATTATACCTCCATATTACATTCAGATGGTCCTTGTCGAAATTAAGGCGCATATTATTAATTACGTTCGTTCAAGAGAGCACTTGCAAAAAGCTACAATTTAATTACGAAAAAATGTCGCCGCTTATTATTTTTTTCAGTCGGATTCAGTGTATCCGAGTTTCGTCGAGTTGGCCACACGGGCTTTCTTGCTACCAACATCTCACGTTTTTGAGTAGCCGTAATATTTAAATTGCCGACATAGCTCCTCCGGGCATACCTTGCATGGGAATGTGCGCGGCGGTCGTCAAAACCCGCTTTTACCGAATGCGTTATGCGCTCTCCAAACGCATCGGACTTCGCCGGACTTCGCCGGAGCTACCCGCGCCTTCCTTGTCTAACCCGTCAGTGAGGACCGTCGCAGACAAAGAAGTAATGGTGGAAAGTATGACTACTTTTACTGGACGTTTATTACGTCAGCAAACGCATCCCGCCTAAAATTTTGCATGGATGCGTCGCGCATGCGCAAATGTGTTCGGGCGCACGTCGGCGGCGCACGGGCACGTATTCAATATTACCTGCCGATGCATATTAATGAAGGAGGAAGTTTTGTCAACAATATCTAATGTGCTCCGCGAACTCGCCGCGGTGCCATTGATAGCTTTTTTGTTTCATATAAATTCGCTTCCAAAGTACTTTTATAGACGGCGCCATATTAAATATTGCAATATTGCATAATGTATGACACAGTCATAATATCTTATTGAAAACAATCGGTGCGATTGTTCACGATAGACGGTGCTCTAGAATATCTCTATTCGCCGCAAGTGGTTTAACTGGGTTATTCCATTTAAATCGTCCACTACTTGAGTATTAATTAGCGATTATCATGATGGCAAATAATCTTCGTGTTGATTACTGTCAGGTTTATTCTTCAAGTGGAAATATCTCGAGTGGTTTATATCGTTTCCTTGATAAACACAATTTATAAAAATTCTTTGAATAATGTTATCTACACAATCGTAATAACATTTATAGGTATTATACTAAGTGCTTAAATCGTTAAGTTGCTAAGGTATACCTAATGTATATTAGTTTTCAGTTGCATTCCATAATTTAATAAATTCAGTTGAATACGTACAACCTACCTATAAAAGTTTTGACCACTCATATCATTTTAATCCAACTGCCATTGCCATTTATTTTTATTCGTATTAATATCTAAGACGTTAGGTTGCGATATGTAAAGATTTTATCGATATGACCTGTGCCTATTTGAATAAAACATGTTCATAATATTATGATAACTGTAGGTAGAAACTCTTTACTATTCCATGAATTACTGAAATAAATAATCTCACAAGAATTTTAATTCAATATTTGGGTCCTAATTCGTCATTTCAGCCGAAAGACAATGTACTTCTAAGTGAAACAGTAACATGAGAAATCCAGACATTTCCAAAAATAAAAATAAAATATCCATAGGTATACCAATAATGGCCAAAGACAGATGCCACACTATACGATACTCCGGAAATACATAAGTATCATCAAAGATTCTCTGATAAAATAAAATACCGGCAAAATAGTCAAACATCAAATATTTCCGTTGAAAAGTAATTCGTGTCATTTTGTTGAAACAAGTTTCTTAGATAGAGCACGTGTGGATTATCCGTGCCGCAGTCCAACGATATGACGATGTCATATCGCGTTATATCGACGAACGTGCATTATCGCGTTAAGTCGCGGATTACCGCATTGATTTATTTGTTTTATCGCGTTTTGTCGGAATTCACAAAGAGACCGCGACAAGATTGCGCGTACTTGTTTTTTTTTTTACTGACATCGTCATTGGATTTATTTTTATCGTATTATATTTATATTATCTTAGTGCTGTTTTATATGATGGTGGAATTAAAGATTTCTGAGATTGAGGGTGTTACGGAATTCTGTGAATCGTTTTCTGTTTAATGAATTAGTCTTACCTACTTAGTTAGTCATTCACTCATTTAATCGGAAAACGCAAATCTACCTCTAATAAATTCCTAATCGCGATACACTCATAATATCCGCGAAAGACCGTCGGTTACAGTTCAATTACCAGCTATTTGTTTTTAATTTAAACCCCAAATCTTCACCATCTACTTAACTGTAACTCGTCCAAATTGAAGGCCCGCCAATGGTGCGTAACGGTGAATGATAGTGAACCAAATCACACGTTTGAACGTGAAGCAATAATAAAAGCTCTGTGAGGGATCCGACTGATTGCTCACACGTTAGCGAAAGCCGAACAAATTAACTTAGCACTTCGATGCCCAGAAACCATTTGTTTCCAATTTGGCCGCTCGACAATATGCCCTATGTGTTTATCCCGTCCAAAAACAGTGCAAATGACACTAATTACGCCGTTGTAGCGGGGCCGTGTTAATAGGTTGCTCATACCGCTCTAAATTTTACTAAACCGTATGGTGGACGGTCTGTGAAGAGTTACTCAACTTACACGTGGATTGGACTACAATTGTTTGCGTACAGTAGTGCTGTTCTGTAGAATGCAATTCGAAGCTCACTCAAGCAAATGCCAAATGCAAAAATAAAAGAAAGAGAACTCAATTGTTTAAACATTGACTTTTATTCAATCGTAGCAAAATCGCTTTTCGAGGTTGATATTGATATTAAGAATAGCAGTATAGAAAAAAGGAATGTATGAGACAAATATAGTCCTTAGCAGCATTAACTTTACTCTGTGTATTTCATCACCACGGCTTTCAAAACGGTGAAGGAGTTTCGTGAGAAAACCGGTATGTCCTAGAACCAAAAATTCGAAGACATGAGACATCTGCCAATCCGTACTGGGCCCTTGTGGTGCATTATAGCCTACCCCCTCTCACAGAGAGGAACATGAACAGGAACATTATAGGCTGATCACGCTTATGCTTATGTTCATGGTAGCATCATTTTAGAAAAGGCCATCACCATTCCCTATACGCAGTTTTGTTTGTAACATGGAGTGTAACAGTACACAAATCGACCTATTTCCATTGATTGAGTATCGAGTGTCCGAATGACGATGTCAATAGGTACGTCACTAATTCTATCGTGAACTATGAATCTGGACCTTTTGCTTTATATGTCAGTGTTGTTTGCAAATATCGTCACTGCTTGGAGTTTGGACTGACATTAGGCTGCTGTCTCACTAACCGATTTATTGGAACTAAAATGGTTGCTTTTGTAATTGTTGTCAGTCTTCGGCCAAATGGGGTTTACTGCTGAAAAATTGACTTTTGCTTCTCATACAAAAGTTCATACTCTTCATTCGGTTGTGGGTTCAATTCCGAGCAAGTATCAATGTGACTTTTTCAATTCATATATATAATCTAAGTTTATCTTGGAACTTAGATACATCGGAGAAGGAAAACATGGTGAGAAAACCAGAACTTATAGTTGATATAAGTTTGAAATGGCCAACCCGTCTTGAGCTAGTGTGGTGATCAATGCTCGTGCCTTCTCTGTATCAGAAGATGCCTTGGCCCTGCAGTGGGACAGTACTAGCCTTATCTGTGATATCTTATGCACTTATCTTATCAATAAGCTAACCAAAAAGGCTGATCCCATTAAGTTATTGTAAATGTACAAGATTTTTCACTTACTTCTTGACACTATCTCGTAAATCCCACTTGGAAAACCGTTGCGTCCCTTTGTGTGTCAGAGATTAAATTCGCAATTTCTTGTAGCAATTGATTTCCTATCTAGACTAGTACAAAGAGTTCATCGTTCTGATTGAGCGCGTGATTCTACTTGTTTGAGACTGATCTCATAATATTTGTTGTTAAACTAACTATACTCGTCTAGATATCTATGTTATCATCATCAGCCTACACAGTAGTCCACTGCTGGACATAGCCTCTTCAATTGTACGCCATTCAGCTCGATTCTCGGCAACTCTCATCCAGCTGCTACCAGCCACCGTGCGAAAATCGGCGCTCCATCTAGCCTTAGAGTGTCCTTACGTTTGCTAATTTGCGGTTTCCACTCAAAAACACATCTAGCCCAACGGTCATCTTCTACGGCTACTATTGCCCGCCCATTGCCTCTTCAGCTTGCTTCATCTATGTTACCTATATATTATTTAGTAGCAAGTAGTGTTTCAGTGGATACCGATATGGAAAAATCTTGAAGATAACTTAAATAAATAGACCAAGGTAGGTACCGAATAAATCATAAGATTTATTTGGTACCTACCTTGCCTTTTCTTTTTTGCCTTTCCTGTTATTGCCATGAATCGATCACGATGCTCCCAAATTCATTGCAGCACGTGTACCTACTTAGATAGAGTGTAAATTTGTCTTAGTTCCTACTTTGGTACCTAATTTGGTACCTACCTTGTTCCGTGTTACTTTTGATAACTTTTCATCAAACTGGAGAGTTGCTACGGTCTATAATATTTTTCGTGAGATTAAGTGGTTTTACAGCGATGAAATGTGATAGGCTAGTTATGACCATGTTTATTTCTGTAATTGCCATGACCCGACCACGATGCTACCAAATTCATTCCAGCACGTATACCTATTTAGATAGTGTGTAAATTTGTCTTAGTTTGTCGATTTTTAAGCCTTTTATACAGACCGTCCCTACACAATATGTTATGTAGCTGGAATATATAATATTCAGATATTCCTTTGTCGCAGTAATCTCAGCAGTGTAAATGAGGATTATTATAAAAGTAAATAACATAATAAATCTGATTTTATGACGAGCAAGAGATAATACTGTTATTATAACAGATAGTAAAAATATATATCCTTCACTGTTTGAAATGAATGATTAGCTCAGATTAAAGAACACATGAGGTTACAATTTGTTGAAGATTTCTTGAGGATAGTTCAAACGAATTCTTATCGGATTCTACGAATATTTGATGAAATGGGGGTCACAATTGCATCATGATGTGGATAAGATTATTTTTTTTTGCGTAAACTAATCCGGTTTTTATTTGGTTATAACTTGGACGTAATTCGTTCCAAATGACACATAAACATAAATATTAATGTAATATCACCGTGTTAAAATACCTAACATATTATCAAATTGGTTCGATAACATGTAAAACTATTGAATTAACTATATAATGTCAACTTCCGTTGTCCAATATTTGTTTTATTATGTGGAATGTGGGAATCGGGAAATTGATTAATTGGTTCGTGATAAATATTAACAAAAGTTTATTTGGTGAATAATTATTGATATCAAGTTTATGTACCTACTTTTGATAGAGTCTGCAAGGAAAGTGAACTGTTAGGTGCAACTGACTAGTTGTAGGTAGGTAATAGTTTTAGTTTTAGGTAACCGATATAGCCCGAAGAATTGCCAAACTTAAGTGGCCGTGGGCAGGGCACATTGCTTGCAGAATAAATGGCCGATGGGGCCGAAAGGTTCTGGAGTGGCGACCGCGTACCGGAAGACGTAGCGTTGGAAGGCCTCCCACAAGGTGGACCGACGATTTTGTGAAGGCCGCAGGAAAAAGTTGGATGCGAGAAGTACAAAACCGGTCGAAGTAGAGGTGCTTGGAGGGCTATGTCCAGCAATGGACGTCTTTCGGCTGAAATGATGATGATGATGATGGATAGTTTACTCTGTTTGTTGAAATAAGTTGGATCAAGTAGGTGTCTAAGTATTTATTTATATCTATACATATAATATACGAAAGTCGTCTATCTTTGTGATTTAATTGCGATTTTAAACATAGTGAATCGTTTAAAGAATTTATTCCAAGATTTATATGTAGAATACATAAATATTATGTACTTAAAGAAATCAAAATCAAAAGTTATTGATTAAAATTAGGCTGAGAATCAGCACTTTTCGAACGTCAAAATTACATAAGACAGTCCCCCAAAACGTCCTCCCTTCACCACTTCACAATAAGAAGAACTTTTATAACATAGATAATAAAGAAATCTTGATGATTTCATAGTGACTCGAAAAATAACGTCACACGTGTTGTGACAAGTGACGGACGGTGGTCCTTGAAGATTTATAATATACTACCTCATCTTGATGTGCGAATCGTAAACTTAAACTCTATGCACGCTAAACTGCTAAACCCATAACACCCCATAAATGGTGAAGTGAATGATACTTATAAAATTCCCAGCAGCTTCTGTGTCATATATTATATAGCATGTAAGTGACGTCATAGATGTGACAATTATCGTCTTTAATAAGTTCAATGAAACGGTCTTTTTTACTGTTCTACTTGTTTATGTGTAAATCGTTTATTTTTGTAAAGTGGTTATAGTCACAATGCGCCGCCGCTTCCGCCCTCCACTGACGCCCAATTCGTATGCTGCGGATCGGGAGAGTGGTCTCGAACTTCCTCAACCTTTCCGCAGCCTTCCTCATCCTTTCCAGCAACAGAAGGAGATCACCGCATCCCACAACTCGTCGCTACCGACCATCGAATGAGCGACTTCGGATACGAGGGCACGGCGCGGCTCCTCCCATGCAGCACACTCTGCCAGCGTATGCCATGCCGTGTCCTCCCGAAAGTTGACGCAGTGATGACACCGAGCGTCCGGCTCCCTGTTTATGCGAAACAGGTACTTCCAGAAACAACCATGCCCCGAGAGCACCTGTGTCGCCCGAAACGACAGGGAGCCTTGCCTCCTCCCGAGCTATTCGTCGAGCACTGGTCAGATCGCCTCGCCGGTAGCGATGCTGGCGCTAGGGCGCAGAAGCCTGTCCCGCCACTCCGCCATCACGACCTCGCGGAGCTGCGACCGAGGCAGCTCGATCTATCGCTGCATCTGTCCATCGGTACAGTGACGCGGAGGCTCTCACCTTTAGGTCCTAAGGAGGCGATCTGGCCAGTGCATAAGCCACCTCGTAGGCGATCGTACGGAAATGTGCGTGCCTATAGTAGCACAGTGCCTCCCGGATATAGCTCCAGTGCAGGACGTTGAATGCGTTGGAGATGACAAATGACTCCACCAGTATTACCCCGGCCCGGGACACCGCTTCCTCCGCCAGAACCGTATTATGGCATCCACAGTGGAGCGCCCTTGCCGAAAACCGAACAGACTGCCGTCTAGATCCAGCCCCTCTCTGTACAAATGGGCGACGAGGCGGGCAGCAATTATTCGCTCGAAAAGCTTACCCACCTCGTCCAGCAGCACTATGGGGCGATGTACGGACAGCGAGTCATCTGGGCGTCCCGCCATCTTGAGCAGGTCCAGATCAGGACATCTGGACCTGCTCAGGAAGGCAGGGTGCCCAGCTTTTTCACTGGGTAGTGAACCGGGCCTGAGCGCTTGCGACCACTAGGCCAAAAATAAAAATAAAATGAATCAGCATACCTTAACGCACGAGCACGTGTAACTGAATCAATCACATTATATACTGGGTTTACTATCACCGGATAAACTTTATCTATCAAATAAATCTGTGAATATGAACTCTGTATTGATATCCGTTGATAACAGGCGATTAACTATCGGCGATAATTTGCTCATTCGTCGTAATACGACATAATATATATATGAAGGTTATCCCAGGGGGGATAACCAGAAGTAACGCACTTAACGATTATAGTACAAGCGACTATAGTTATATTTCTTGTGTTAAGAGATTAAAATATACACAGGGTCACATAATTCTATTTGATATAGGTATCAACGCACAGCCTAAACCGCTGATCCTAGAGACATGAAATTAGGAGGGTGTGCTCTTTGTGAAGAGTAGGTATCCACTAAGAAAGGGGTTTTTCAAAATTCCACGTCTAAGAGGGTGAATGGGGGAGGGTAAAATTTCACGCGGACGAAGTCGCGTGCAGAAGCTAGTACCTGAATAGATTCCTGTAGGTAGACCGCCCAGTTGACCAGTACAATCTCATTGGAGTAAATACATTCAGTGTTATCTTGTTATTATTAATGTTATTCTGATTCTGTGTAATTTTGATTATTTTTTTGTTTTTATGTGTAAAATATAAATGAAATTATCTCGCGAAACTGTGCAACCTGACAGCTAATAAGCCAGGTACAAATAAACCAACTAGGTAACCAGGGTAACTATTATAATCTTATGCGACATGACTTTAAAAAAAATAGTTTGACAGCTAAGTAAATCGTCACTTTAAGGCTGCCTTTCAAACAGATGAGCGAGGATGCGTAGCGAGGGATGTGTGTAAAACTAACCAATACCAACGCTAACTTAGTTCAAACTATAAAAATGAAGCGATGTTATTGGCTGGTTTCACACAAATCCCTGGCTACGCATCCTCGCTCATCTCTGTAGTATTATAAATTTGAAAGTAGCTCTGTCTATCTGTATGTTACCTTTTCACGCCTAAACCATTGAACGGATTTCGATAAAATTTAGCAGAGAGATAGATTCCATCCCGGGGGAGGACATAGGATAGTTTTTATCCCGATGTTCCCACGGTATCGACAGTTATACGGGTGAAGCCGCGGGACGCTGCTAGTGTTATATAGTATTAGTGGATATTGTGAAATTGTATTATTTGTTACCTAGCTAAAAATTCGTCTTTACGAAACGTAATTAATCTAATCAAAGCCTAATAAAATTCACATTTTTCTCCACACACCGGTGAAATCAGCTGACCCAACTACAACTAGAACAATGAACCCAATTGTATGAACACCAATCTCAAATGTGTGAATGACGTACGGTCGAACAAGCTATTTGGTATATAGGCAGCTAACATGCAACTAATTTTAAACAATGATGTGGGTGTGCTGAGTACTCAATTCTTTTACACCACTCTATTTGTACGGTGCAACCGCACATTCTGCAATTCAGCAGTTCACGCCACACATTCATTTCAACTCATTATAATTAGTTCAGTTCGCGTTGGGCTATCAAGTCAGCCAGGCGTTCTCGTTACAGCCAACAAGGGCCGCGTCACACACTTCATTTCCACACCATCAGTCCATTAAGCTCATTTTACCTTTACAGTAGTGTTTCAGTACTTACCTTCTTTTATTCCATTCATCCCTCATCTAAAAGTAATGTATGGTAGACCATCCCTTGCTAGAGCAAGGGATCATACACTATTAAGGATGCAATAAGCTGAAAAAGTTATAACGCACAAAATAAAACTAAATATTGGCATTGTAGTGGAAAGATGAATATTTTTGCCTGTATACCAAATAGCTTGTTCGAGCGTACTTGTATCATACGTTTCCATTGCGGAGTGACGAAACTTCCTAAGTCACGGGCGCCATTTGAACACGCGAGGTATCCGACAAATCCCTAAATCGACATGGCTAAACAAACGCTGGATATGGGAACATTCCCGCTGCTCGTCTGGATTAGAGGCGCGCTTAAATCCGGCACCCGTGCGGTAGTCAGTGTAAACATAGGATAAGGGCGCCGCTCTATGAGATGTCTCGAAGGTAAAGCTATGGTGTGTTTTGGAAGCAGTAGAATAAAGTATGGCTGTATTAATATGCATACTTCGAATGTGATTGAGCAGTTTAGGAATCAAGAGCATGAGCTTTAGCAGGTTCCTGAACTAGTCGAAAGAGTTCATGAAAAAGAATTCTATACAGAGCGAAACTAAGGAATTCCTGTTAAGGTGAATGGGTAGTTGAGACCGCGAAATTCAAATTTTCTTACGTTTTTTGCAATTTGCAGGTCAGTGTCAGGTTGTATCTTGATAAAAATATGATTTGCGACAATAACAGGTACATATTTAGTGCATAATAATCATTAGAATCATTAATACATCTTTCTAAGTTAGATTTCTACCAATAACACTTTTCCATAAGAGATTGGTGGTTGGTGGTAGAAATCTAACTTAGAAAGATAATGATTCTAATGATTATAATTCTCTGAATATGTACCTGTTATTGTCGCGAATCATAATTTTGATCAAGATACAATCTGGCACTGACCTGCAAATTGCAAAGAACGTAAGAAAGCGATTAAACAAAAGAAAAGCTTATAAATGTAAACAATATACAGGGTTATTGGTAAAACATTAACAACCTCTTAAGAGGTAATTGTACTCATCATTATGGACAACTTTTACTATGGGACCAAAACCAGAAATCGTGAAAAAAAAAACAGCTGTTCCCTACATTTTGACGACTTATGCGAACATAAATGTAGGGAACAGTTGATTTTTTTTGTTTTTTTTTTTTGACATTGAAGAAAATAAGATAGCATCACGCCTGTATTCTCCGACGGATTATGCAGAGGTGTATCGTGTAGTACGGTCGGTCAAACTATTTGGTATACAGGCCGCTAACATGCAACTACTTTTAAACAATGATGTGGGTGTGCTGAGTTGTTAATTATTTTACACCACTCTATTAAGGATGCCATAAGCTGAAAAAGTTATAACGCACAAAATAAAACTAAATATTGGCAGTGTAGTGGAAAGATGAATATTTTTTCCTGTATACCAAATAGCTTGTTCGACCGTACCTACCGTCTGTAGCGACTAAGTTCGTAGTTGCTAATCACGCAGTATATCTTGTGATCCTCCATGGAAGGTCAGGGGTCGACTCATGTCCGTGGCACCAGTGATTGACACTGACGAAATTGGCTCAAAAGCCAAGCCAAGCCGAGATAACTTCGGCGTAAACTATAAAAATCTGCGACGTATAATAACACAAATCCCGATTAGGTTGATACTCACTGTTGTCGCGGTTGACTAGCAAAAAATAATACTGACTTATCAATCACTATTAAGCATCGTCTTCACATATAATTATATAATTAAAAAGCAAAATATTGTAAAGCATTTCAAAAGAGTAACGGTGGACTTTCTTGCCCTTTCTTCTCCATATGAAACAACTTTTTGGAAAGGCGACTAGAAACAATATTTTTTTTGTAAATTTTAGACGTTCAAAAGTGCCTTTTTATGAGCCTATTTGAAATAAATTATTTTACTTTGACTTTATTTAAAAAAAATTAAGAAATTAAAATTTTCTTAGGTTTTTTGCAATTTTCAGGTCAGTGTCAGGTTGTATCTTGACCAAAATATGATTTGCGGCTATAACAGGTACGTCTTTACAGAATTATAATCATTAGAATCATTAATACATCTTTCTAAGTTAGATTTGTTCCGAACAAATCTCTTAAGGAAAAGTTCATAGGGAACAAATTTAACATAAAGCTTCTATTCTGATGACTATAATTCTGTAAATACACATAATATATGTATTACAGTCGCGAATGATATTTGATCAAATACAACCTGATATACAACGTGGCGCTACAATGGTGACATTCATTTAACACATGGGTAGGGCTAGTGCCCATTAATCATATACATTTTGATAGGTTAAAATAATTCGTGAATTGAAAAAAAAAAATGTTTTTCAAACATACTAAATAATATAATAATCACTAAAATAAGGATCACCCTTGCAAAAATTCATTCATGAAATTACTTACCTATCTACTGGCTTACGTTAACGCGGAGTGGCAACGCGTCGCTTCGCGCACTGGCAACCGCGCAACGCGTCTTGTACCTACTCGTGATCGGTCCGATTCTTTGACGGCGTTTATCATAGAAACCGAGCGGCGGCGGCGCAAGTGGTACCTATATAGCGGAGGTGCTTAGTCAAATGCTTATCATTATCACCCTTTCTTGTTACTATTAGTTATAACTATTATCACTCATCACCATCACTAATCACTGCTTTTATTTGTCCGCATATTCAGCTGCTGTGTAGTTCGGATGTGTATTTGCCATCACGAATACTTTACACAAGCACATAACACAAATAAAAGCATCCGTATCGCAAGAGATGTAAACGTACCTACTATTTTAGAAAACGAAAACAAAACAAAGCATCTTTATCGCAGTACCATAATCTAATTACTATCCTAATTAGAATTACACAAAAATAAATATATAAAACAATAGGTAAGCGTCTTTTCGCGGAAACATTCACAAAAATATTAGACGACGTAATTATGTGCACTAGTTTGACGAAGTGTGGCAAGGAGACGGGTTCGGCTAGCACTAGAAAAGCAAAACAAGAATAATTCGAGTGCAGTGCGCCCCGCGCGGCAGGCGGGGAGGGCGGGGAGGGCAGGCGGGGGGCGGCGAGCGGCGCAGACGATGCGCAGGGTGCGCATCGTCTGCGCCGCTCGCCGCCAAAGGGATATCTCTTTCCTTCAATTCGCCTACCTTTTGCATTTTATTTCATCCTAATAGTATTATTCACCTTATTAAAAAGACCCTGACTGGCGTTCTATTATTGCGGATTCTCACTGAACGAATGTATATTTCTCTATGTCAATAGTACTTTCTAATTCCATACTAACTAAACTACAGTTTGACATACGACAACACTACGATCAGTCTAAATCACTGGCAATAAACATTACCTACTTTGTGTTACCACCACCCCTTACTTCCCGTGGGTGTCGTAAAAGGCGACTAAGGATCGTACCGGAGAATGGGCAGCAGCGTTCTTTATGTATTCCACCATCATACCATACTGCGATCGCCAACCCGCCTGCCAAGCGTGGCGATTATGGCAAACCCTCCCAAAATTGGGGGAGGCCTATGTCCAGCAGTGGACGTCTATCGGCTGAAACGACGACTTTGTGTTTATTATATTTTTTCTATAGGCTGTTTAGCGGTTTTGTCAGTGCCATAGACTAATATATTTAAAATGAGAGTCAGTGCTTTTATTTACACCTGCGCGCGGTGCGCGGGCTAGTGCTGGCTAGCACGGCGCGCGGAAAAACAAAACCAGCGCGCCATTTTCTATACAAGTTAATGTTTAACAATACATGTCTGTTTTTTTTCCTCGCAAGTATGTTGAAAAACGTCGTATGAAACGCGTGTGCATTGATCATTAGACACTCGGCATTCTTATCGAACTCGCCTGCGGTTCGCGCGAATAATACCACCTCGAGTATAATGATCAACATAGCACACATGTATCATAATGTACTATTTCTTTCCTTCTGATAGTTAACTTAATATTAGAATAAAAAAAAAACTTTCCAGTTCAGTATGAAACGTAATTCAAGAAAAACCTTTCAGTGTTTCGATTAACTTTCCAATCACTCACTAGTCACAAAAAAAAAAAAAACTAAAAAGAATATCTGAAATTTGGTCTTTATTTTTATCTGCTAATCGTTGGCAGTTCTATGAAACCGTATGTCACGCTCATAATTCAACTGTTAGTAATTGTTATCTAAACTAATTGTACGTCTCAATTATCTATTTTTATGCGATTCATACTTCCAATGTTTAAATAGCATTAGGAATTACAGTGGAAATTTTATACATTACGTATCGTACCTATTTATTTTGCGCATATATTATCTAAGCGATTATACATAATTCGAACGCAAAAAAAACATAATATTTCAGTCATAGAGTAGGTTTCTAAATCATTAGAATTAAGCATTACGAAATAAATAAATGTAAAGTTGGTACAAACATTTGAAAGGCGATTTCCAACGACCTGTTCGTACCTATCGCTGAAGGTTATTATAATATATACTTACAAAAATATATTTAAAAAATTAAAACTATTTAGGAAAAACCACGTCGCTGTTTTGAACGCGTTGACAGCTCAAGAATTAAAAGATAAGCTCACATGGTGTACAAATATGAGTGGTTTCTAAACGCTATCTCGTTCAAATAAGTGGAGCATAAATTAATCAGAGCCGTGGTGTATAGACAACAGGGGTAATGCCACGGTAAATGTTACTATCGTAGTGTCTCTCTGTGTGTTTGTGTGTCACTTACTTGCCTCTGTATTCGTCAGATTAGACGTGAGTTGGTTATCGCGTTTGCATCATTTGAGATAAATAGTAGGCTAAATTTGGCGCGTCATTTGAAGGTCTCTTGCGTATTTTTACACTAGCTTCTGCTTGCGACTTCGTCCGCGTAATATTTCTTGTTTCCCCGACTGACTCCGTCGCATTGCATCGCCTGACCACTCTATTATTTATTTACTTCGTTTTCACATAGCGTCCTTTGTGTGTTTTTCTTTTTCTCAGCTCCTAAAGGGTCCTAGCGCGATATTAAGTAGCCTATCGTCGTTGTCAAACCAAAATCTGCTTTGTGCCGTTTTTTGAGGTTTCAAGATGTTGACCACAGCTTATAGGTCACTGCCTTATTTCTCATATAAAAGAACTGCTATGTGCTTATGACCACTAGTTGTGGAACCATGGCCTCAGAATAAAATGTGCTATGTGCAGCAGCTAAAACTTTGTCAAAATTTATTTTGTCAATATCTCAAAAGTATACTTTTTGCACATAGCAGGTTTTGGTTTGACAACGACGCTATGGTCTTCCGCTAAAATTGGGCTATCAAATATATAACTTTTTTTTTTTAATCCGACAGGTTGTTTCCGACATTAGCGCGTTCTCTTCAGCTTTAATGTCAGTACAATTACCGGCACGTAACTTGGCAAGAGATGTTCGTAGTGGGGGAAGTTCGCGCATATAAAAATGTATGAAATTGTGCGTGCGCAAACTTCCCCCACTACAAAAACTCTTGCCAAGTTACGTGCCGGCAACTATAATAGATTTATAAATAGGTTCATATTACAGAATAGTATAAATGTTTGCTAAAAGTTGGTAGTACAAATAAATCATTATTCGAAAGCTTATCCGTCAGTGTGTCAGAGAATACAACGGTTTACGATGTTCATGACCAAAATCACGTAACTTTATCTATTTGGTTTAGATTTATGTTCCATCTTATTTCTTTGTATAACTCTAAAAGATTTTAGATGAAGATTAGTACTTAATAAACGTACGAAACTTGTACAGCTAATCGTACATCAGGAGTAAAAATTTGACATTGACAGATCCTTTATGTCGTAGCAGTAAAGGCGGTTTTCGTAGTGCAAGTGTGACCCCTGATGTGCGTTTGGTTGTTCGTTTCAGATGAAAAAGCAAGCGGTTGCTGTGTTCGGAAAATTCTTTCTGAAAACTATTTTGAATAGGTACAATCAACAAAAGAGATAAGTATGCAGGATCGTCGGATATAGTTGAAGTTTAGTGAAACCTACGGATGTTCTCGAATAAAATTTAATTTAATTAATAGAAAACAAACAGCAACTAAATTTCAGTCGACAACATCCGTCCGTTTCTTACTAAACTTTAACTATATCCGACGATCCTGCATACTTATCTCGTTTGTTGACTGTACATAAGCATAATCAGCCTATAATTATCCCACTGCTGGGACACAGGGCTGCTCACGGTGAGAGGGCTATTAGTGGGCCGTAATCTACCACGGCCCAGTGCAGTGTGAAGGATGTCACCATGTCATCGAATTTTTGGTTCTAGGACATGCCAGTTTCCTCACGATGTTTTCCTTCACCGTTTTGAGAGCAGTGGTGATGAAATTATTTACACAAAGTAAAGCGTCTGCCTTGTATTGAACCCAAGACCTTCAACTCCTAAGTCGGGGCCTAGGAAACAACTACACAGTAGGCACAACGGTTGAAAGTGATTGAAAATCATTGTCCTGCATTCGCATGCTGCACTGGCTGACGTCATCACGTCAACGCCGGCTGTCGCTGAAAACCAGCGCTGGGGCTCTGTCTTGTATAGGGTTTTAGCATTATGCTGAGCGATGGTCGTTTTGCATAGATGTGACGCATACTTTCTCCCAAATTGCCGCAAATAAACTTATTTTCTTTTCTTTTCTTTCTTTCTTTCATAAGTTTCTTGCCTGACTTTCGCATAGCTTAACTTATACCTAGATAACACAAAAATAAACATCTATTTACTAAATACCAGTGGGATATCTATGGAAATAGTAGCTGACAACCGCTGAGCCTCTGTTTGTTGAGCAATTGTTACAATTATGATTTACATATTTGCCGATCTTGTAATCTGATGTCTGAAGACTAATGTTACTGTCACCTCTATGTACTTGTTGGAATGTACATACTTAGTATGTAATATTTGCTGAAGCAGGCAGGTAGTTGTTTTTATGTTGGATAATTAATATGTTGAAATCAAGAAAAGGAAAGATCGCGTGTGTGCTAACATATAAAGTTTAGACACTTCTGACAGGGATTTAAATCATCATCATCTGCCTAGCCTTTTCCCAACTATGTTGGGTTGGGGTCGGCTTCCAGTCTAACCGGATGTAGCTGAATACCAGTATTTTATATGGAGCGACTGCCTATCTGACCTCCACAACCCAGTACTGGGTAATACACCTTGGTAAGACTGGTTGTCAGACTTTCGGGCTTCTGACTACCCGTAACGACTGTCAAAGATCCACGAATGACAGCCGGGACCAACGGCTTAACGCGGTTTCCGAGCCACGGAGGGGTCACGGTATGTAAAGATGGTCACCCATCCAAAGTCCAACTGCGGCAAGCGTATCTTAACCTGATGGATCGACCTTTGCGGCTGGTAAAGGTTATCTGACAGGGATTTAAATATTTAACGATAATCAGAGACAAATTTGTCTAAAGGCTGAATGAAGACGATGATAACAATATAATTTATTAAGCTAAGTTAAATCATATCACTTCCAAACATACTAATGAATTATTTGTCAATATTACTCCCCAAATTATTCGATAAACTTATGAAATCAGTGTGGGAATATAAACAGGATTATCATTGATTACTAGGACAACAAGAAATTAGTTAGTGAGTAATAAACCTAATTCGTTCATTTGTTAAGAGTTTGGTCACACTAAAAAGAGGTTGAGCCTTATAAGAAGGCTAAAAGTCACCTAAAGGGCAACGGAGAGGGCTATGCTTGGAGTTTCCTTGCGTGATCGTATCAGAAATGAGGAGATTCGCAGGAGAACCAAGGTAACCGACATAGCCCGAAGAATTGCCAAACAAAGTGGCAGTGGGCAGGGCACATTGCTCGCAGAACAGATGGCCGATGGGGCTGAAAGGTTCTGGAGTGGCGACCGCGTACCGGAAGACGTAGCGTTGGAAGGCCTCCCACAAGGTGGTCCAACGACCTTGTGAAGGCTGCAGGAACCCGTTGGATGCGAGGTGCTTCGGGGAGGCCGTGAACGTCTTTCGGCTGAAATGATGATGATGAAAAAGAGGTTCCCATTATTTAAGCGATATACTATGCCAACAATGAACATCTTTACATACAAAGACCCCTCCGTGCTTCGGCAAGCACGAAAAGCCGTTGGTCCCGGCTGTCATTCGTAGATCTTTGACAGTCGTTACGGATCTTTAGAAACTCGAAAGTCTGACAACCACTCTTACCAAGGCATATCGTATTACCGAGTAACTTCTTTGTGGAGGTCAGATAGGCAATCGCTCCATGTAAAATACTAGTATTCAGCTGCATCCGGTTAGACTGGAAGCCTACCCCAACATAGTTGGGAAAAGGCTAGGCAGATGAACTGTAAGATAAAGTTAATAAGAACTCACCCTTTCTAAATCCATAACGTAAACGTTTTTCATCTTAATGATTGCTTAGCGTGTTTTATCTAACGGAAATAGACATTTAATTAAAAGCAGCCGACGAGATTCACTTAGCCGTTACAATTACCAGACTATGAAAGAAAAAAAAACATGGTAAAGAGGTGTCCAAGTCTCAAGTGAGAGTGAGGTTATTCTATCACTGAAAAAGTCATATCTTCAACAGTTAGATCAACAACCTAGCAACAACGTTTCTGCCTTACAATTTAGCTTTTAACCATTCTAAAAATCTCCAATTACTACTTTTGATACCCAAAATAGAAAATAAAGAAGATGTTAGGAGGAAAGTGATTTAAGATGACGGCTTTTATCCCAATATTCATGTCAGCTATCACAGGAAAACCATTTCTCCCATCGCTATTCATTCTTATCATACGGATTCTCGAGCACAAAACCGCCCAGCAAAGCTCAACAAGTCCAGAGCACACACAAATCGTTCCAAATAAATTGTAAAGTTCGGCGAACATATCCATTGTAATTGTGGTACGTGCTAGCCGTGATTGCAGCAAGAGTTAACACATAATACATTACAGTTTATGTCACAACACAATCAGGCTCCGCCGAGGACGAATCAGGCGGCGACGCGCGTAATCTGGGTTAACAGGGGTCAAACGACATCACAAATTCCAATACGATATTAGACGTATCTGTGGCGCGAATCAACGATTCTATGGACGGGCAAACTGTGCGTGCTATTGGCCAACACGCCCCTGCGCTTGTCCGCTTCATGCGGCACATTTTGCACATGCACTTTGATTGTGCACGTCAAATTGCTCAGAATTGGTAAGGGTTAATTTATTGTTGAGAGCAGCCAAGTGTACCTCTGCAACTATGTAGATCATTTCGCTCTTCATCTCTCCTCCAATACCCTCTTAAGTTTTATGGTTCTGCTATTGAATCAAAAATTATATGATCATTTTTATGGAGTTTCGGGTACGGTGTGATGATTCCTTAATTTCAATTAAAAGCTCTGTGCTCATTTTGTTTTTCTGCGACGAGATTTTTTGTGTCAACTTTAACATTATAACGTGATGAGATATGTCGTGTTTGCACATCATTAACCTTATTAAAAAACTATCATTCGTTGTGAGTTTGCCGTTATGTGGTCAAACCGGCGTTCAGTAACAATATTCAATGAATGTAATCAGTGCGGCTCATGAACGTTTTGTATCGACTGACGCAATGGCCAAGTGTCCAATTTGTATCTCG
Source organism: Mesoligia furuncula (assembly GCA_916614155.1). Lineage (NCBI taxonomy): Eukaryota > Metazoa > Arthropoda > Insecta > Lepidoptera > Noctuidae > Mesoligia > Mesoligia furuncula. Next base: position 10,116,236 of record OU744794.1, read on the forward strand.
ATTCGCCTTAAGTGGTTCGACTTTTCTTAGATTAGAATACATAAAGATGTGTACTTTATTTTTCTTGTGAGTTCACTTGCAGTTTTATTCTCATTGGTGTTGAAAATATGGTCATTGCAGGCATTACATTTCCAAATTGAACTACGCAGTTAACGATTCTCTTCTGAAATGTAAAAAAGCATATGACATATATGCATATGCTTTATTACAAGTTAACCCAGTCTCAGTCTACATGGTTAAAATAACAAAGTATGAAAACTGAAATGTCTAGAAATAAACCTGAACATCAATCCTTGAATCCAAGGACCGGCCAATATAGACTAGACAACGGGAATTTCCAGATTAGATGCTTATCTAACTTGCAAACTGTAGTCCAGTTGTTCTCGACCTGAAGCGAGATATGACGTACGCCTTCATTGACGTTCAGCAATTGGCAGTAAATTATAAAATTGTCACCTCTTGTCGTGACTCTTTTGTCTATGATCAAAATAGCGAAGGTGTCTATTTTGAGTGTGCTTGAGTGTCACACTGGTGCTAATCAAACGAGTATGACCGAATTTGTGATCGGATTTCCAACATGAGTTTGTAACGTGTAAAATGGTTATCTCTGTTGTTATTTATGTTATACCTTAGTGTTGGTCAAGATCGAAAAAAGTATTCATAGAAATAAGATTGCCACGGTTGGTCTGTGGATGGGTGACCATCTTTACATACCGTGACGCCTCCGTGCCGCGGAAAGTACGTTAAGCCGTTGGTCCCGGCTGTCACTCGTCGTGGATCTTTGACAGTCGTTCGGGTAGTCATAAGCCCGAAAGTCTAACAACCAGTCTTGCCAAGGGGTATCGTATTACCCAGTAACTGGGTTGTGTCGCTCCATGTAAAATATTGGTATTCAGCTGCATCCGGTTAGACAGGAAGCCGACCCCACATAGTTGGGAAAAGTCTAGGCTAGATGATGAAATACTCGCAAGACGACATGACGTCGTGTCATCTTATTTATGAACATTTTGGGTCCTTTGCTGTCTACCCGGGAGCATGGTGTTTCTTTGATCTGAAACAAGCAAAATAAGTTGTATTTATAACATGTCTGCGTTTTTTACCGTTGACTCCTTAACTGACTGTTTTTGCACTGGTTCAAACGAAGACACCAAATACGTCAAAACAGTCTTCATTAAAATCAGATCATGAATTTAATACGGTACAGTTACATGAAAAAAGTACAGTTACATAATGCACAATATAATGTAAGGCAACGGTTCCCTTCGTTTGTCGATACGTTTCAAATGTCCCTCACGTCTGCCTTTGACAGACACTGTGCGCATACGCAACCATATTGCACCAATGCATGCAAGTGTACCAGCGCAAATTGTAGAATTATTCATTATTATTCGACCTTAATGGAAGCTATGGGGTCTCGTCTAGACACGATACCATAAAAGAATGGATAAACCTGTGTTCATGTATTGAAATTATTGACTCCGTTATATTAATTGAGCGTACGCAAATTAAATATTAATGCTTAGATTATGGTTTAAAACAATTAGCTGCGATTGGAAGTTTATGTATCCGTTTTAGTACACTTGTTTAATTTAAATCGTTTTTGCAACTCATTATTTTATGCAATAAAATAATATAAAACTTCGCACTTATCGATTAAAAATCAAAACAGATGTGAAAAACGTGTTTTTACATGGATAATCACGGGATTAAAAATGAGACCTCGAGATTAAGGCTAGATTAAATTTTGTTAATCATTATCAATCTTGTACTAAGAAGTTGTTATCTCAGATAGAAAAAGATATAGATATAGCCTATCAAAAATATTTCTGATTACTGTAGATTAATTAGTGATTAGGTAGTAAGACATGTTTTGATTTTTAATTTAATTAGTATTAACAGAGTTAATTGAATTTTTATTTCATTGATTTCATTTTTGATATGGAAGTGCGGAACATTCCTATTTTGAATTATCAAAATTGAACTTATCTCACTAAAATGTTTACCGTAGGTACTTTCAAGATCCAAGAAACACTACCATGCCTTGTTAAACCTATATTCATTTGTTTTTCCATACAAAGTCTAACCCACACTTTTCTTTCGTAGAATCTATCAGCGGAACTCAGGCGCAGCAAGACGCCGCCTCGCCGTTCGCCGGAGGAGCGCGCGGTGCCCCGCCCCCCCTCCGCCCCCGTGCACCACGAGCGCATTCAGCACACCCCGCACACCCCCCACACCCCGCACCTCTCGCCCAAGAAGGAGGCCTTCAACAATTTGCTGAACAAAGGTATTACTGGTGAGTACACCATTTTATGACTAGACTATGAATATTTCGTGGTGATTAGGCTCGTCTACAATGAAGCTGTGAGAAAAGTTTAGATGGGTACTTAAATAAATCGTAGTTTCAGATCACTATTGACATAAATATTTTAAGTAAACTGTACTTAAAAACTTTGTAATCATATAAAGTAACCAGTGCTACCATTACCATTACCAAGCGGTCAGCCGTATGAAGTCTGTCAACTTAGATTTATAGCGAATTGCACACCGCCAACCAAAGTTTAAACTGCGATTAACCGAGTCACAAAAAAAACCGGGCAAGAGCGAGTCGGTCTCGCGCACCGAGAGTTCCGTAACATCCGGGTTTATGCATAAGGTTTATGTTTATGAAATGAAATGTTTTTATTTTTTTTATTTTATATTTTATTACGTATAAAAAAAAACTACTTACTAGACCTCGTTCAAACCAATTTTCGGTGGAAGTTTACATGGTAATGTACATCATATATTTTTTTTAGTTTTATCATTCTCTTATTTTAGAAGTTACAGGGGACACACACACACATTTCACCACTTTGGAAGTATCTCTCGCGCAAACTATTCAGTTTAGAAAAAAAATATAATAGAAACCTCAATATCATTTTTGAAGACCTATCCATAGATACCCCCCCACACGTTTGGGTTTGATGAAAAAAATATATTTGAGTTTCAGTTCTGAGTATGGGGAACCCCCAAAATTTGTTGTTTTTTTTTCTATTTTTGTGTGAAAATCTTAATGCGGTTCACAGAATACATCTACTTACCAAGTTTTAACAGTATAGTTCTTATAGTTTCGGAAAAAAGTGGCTGTGACGTACGGAAGGACAGACAGACAGACAGACAAGACGAATCTATAAGGGTTCCGCTTTTTGCCATTTGGCAATGGAACCCTAAAAACGATCACAAACGATTTTATCAAACATTTTTCTTTCAGTCAAAGCCGAAACGTCCCTCAAACGTCTTTTAAACCAAGTAGGTAAGAGTGCATTATTCCTAGTCACGCACTGTTCTTCGGCCCCTTTGTATAACTACGGTTCATCTGTACAGTACTAGTTAATCTGATGCCATTATTGATTCCCCGATATCTTTAGGTCGTTAAATCAAACGTTCGCAGTATATATGCGCCAGTGATTTCAATATTTATATGCGTCAATAAAGACTGTCAATGTTTATTGAATAGTTTCTAAGGAGTCACCTCTCTAGAGTTAGTTATTCTGTGCCGTTTATGTTTTATTGTGATTGATAGAAAGTTTTAGTTTGTTTATCAAGCTGGGCTTGAGGAATAAATTTTGTTCTATATATAGGTATGAGGAACAGGGTATAAAGTTCACTTATCCTCCATAGAAAAGAGAGGATCCGCGGGCCAGACTGGTGTTGTGTCTGGCGGGCAACTGCCCGTCTGATTCATATCGGGCCGTTGTACCTATGCTAGTTGCGCAGTAAACTCTGCTTGCGAGATGCAGAATTTTGCGTGACGTCAGTATGACGCGTTGTTCGCATGTGGCGTTGTAGATACCGCTACAGTTCTATCGAGCTTGGTTTGTGGGCAGTCAGTGAGGGCTCAGTAGTAACGGCGGGGCCGTTACTACTGAGCCATCACTTACGTAGTTATGGGTTCGAACCCAGCCAGGCGCTTTACTTTGTGTGAATTATTTTATCACCTCTACTGTCATAACGATGAAGGAAAACATCGCGAGGAAACCGGCATATCTGCCAGGGTAGCGGGTTGTTCGAAAGAGTTACCGTGGCCCTGGCACAGGGAACACGGGTGGGCTTTAGTCAGTAAAAGTCTGACACGCCCTCCTGCTCCGCTCAGAGCGGAAGAAGTTATTTGATAATTTCCCACCCAAAGAAAAAAAAAACCGGTATGTCCTAGAACCAAACATTCCAAGACATGTAACTTCTACCAACCCTCACTGCCCAGTGAGGGTTGGGAGATGTTCAAATCTGTATGTAGATGACCAAAACCTGCACGTGGGCCCCCACGTGCTGGATTTGGCCCACTCTCTCTCACAGAGAGGGGGCCTGTGTCCCAGCAATGGGAGACTGATTATACCTTGGTATCCTGTCAGAGAACTCAATTTTGGCTTAAACTCATTCGCTTGAGTGTTTCTTTAAAATGTCCATTGATAAATCGCGATTATTTTTTTTGTTAACCATTTCCGAAGAAATTCGAGATACCAATCAAAAAAGTAAGGAAGATAAGGTCAGGAAGTGTAACGGAAATTAATTAAATAACCGATAATATTGATCAGGTGCTACTGATAATTATAACCTATATTTTAACAGAACATCATTGCGATAAGATATAATTTTGAGAAGCAATATATTGTAACTAGCTTCTGCCCGCGACTTCGTCCGCATGAAATTTTACCCTCCCCATTCATTGTCTTAGGGATGGAATTTCGAAAAACCCTTTCTTAATGGATACCTACTCTTCACAAACCCTCGAAATTTCATGTCTCTAGGACCAGCGGTTTAGGCTGTGCGTTGATGTATCAGTCAGTCAGGACTTTGAATTTTATATATATAGATACGTTGGTAAATATAGTCCTCTGTATCGGATTTTGGCCATGGCGGCCAATCTCTAGCCTAGCCTTCGGCGCGGGTGATATTATAGTGCACAAGCGTGTGCGCAGGCACAGGTGCAGTCTTTTCCCTCACTCTGATAGTCCGACGGGACGGCACGCAATCCAACACGACCGGAGAGAGATCAGGCGCAGGACCAACGCCTAAACAACTTACAGTAGCTAACTAAAAGAAAATATATAAATTTTTCATTGAAGGGGCATTAGATGGCCTATGAGAACGACCCCTAAATCCACGCAGCTAATTTCACGACCAGTTTGGCGCGCATTGCGCATGAAACCCGAACCGACGCCGCGACGCGGCATCAACTTCCCATACACCGGACTAATACCCACCGTTCAAACCCTACCTAATAATTTCCCATTCATTCTCCTCTTTATAAATCATAATCTCTAAATCTACCGTCTTCTGTCCTTGTCTTTTTAATACAAATCCTTTTTGTGCCGTCCCTTTCTAGTTCTTTTACCCCTTAAATCTAATCCGGGACATCCCGTCTGCTGTAAGGCGCGCTCAAAGCATAAGCCCAAGTGCACACGCAGTGGGCACATATCACATATACAGTAGGTGTGTTCCATCCTTAAGAAATTTTTCTTTGTGCGTAAGGTCGTAAGATAAATTAAACAAATAATAGGTACTTGTAAGCATTAGAATTTTAGAATTACGTTGAAGATTTATTGTGAATAATTTTCAAATATTTGAAAATTATATTTATCCTTGAAGTTTTAGAAAACATCAATTTTGGTATTAGCTACCTACTTATACATTATTTTGTATATTTTCGACTTTACGTAACCTTGTATTTCCTGAAAGCATCATTATTTTTTATCGTATTAACATTAATGGTAGCTGATTTTGTTAAAGAATCTGTCATTCAGATTCTTTAGGCACAGATCAAATAAAATTTTATTGTCGGTTGCGCAAATAGAATGAAAAATTTGAACAAGAAGACTATTATAAGTAGCGTTAGTAGAGGCAAGCTTGTCCCGCCAATCGGCCGGTGAGTTAATGCCTAATGCCACTAATCGGGCGTTATAAATCATTATTAATTTCGAATCGGGCCGCGCCGCCCGCGCCGCCGCCGATCCGCGCCGATTAGCGATTGCACAATGGCCGACGGATTACGCCCGACGTTGAAGATATATCTTTTTGTCAAATCGTACCTGAGTACCGTCAGAAGATTAAATCTGGCTGGAAACACTTCGATTTTTAACTATCGTTTTATTTGAAATGTATTTAGTATGAATGGATATCATCTCTGAAGTAGCTGTTTTGTTAAACAGATGGCAAATTTAAGGCTTTAGCGGCGTTTGATGTTTCTGAAACCCCTATTTTTCATTCCTGTTTAGTAATGTCCATATTTATTTTCTATTACGGTAAAAGTGCTATGCAAAAATACCTCCCATGAGCTTATTTAAATACAATCGAGATTACAATTTGTTCCTTTTAATATTATAAATGTATTTTACTTCATTAAGTTCCATGTACCATTGAAACAAGAATATTTATGCCAGACGTACTCTGAAAAAGACTTCATAAAATATAATAAATACAATTAATTATTTTAAACTTTCGTTGCCGACCCTACTTTACACGAATAAGCCAGTTTTATATAGATAAGCCGATTTATATTTTTTATTATACCTTATTATAATCTTTTATTTTATATGTAAGACATAACGTATGTACCTAAGCATGGTTTTATGGTTAAAATGAACGGTGTGTTTTAAAAATTTATATGCAAATATTCATATTACGGCCACCTTTATCGCAGAATATCGACTATTAAGTAATAATATTTTGGATATCGTCGTTAGCTGTGTATCTAATAGATGTTATCTTGCTACTGTATTTATTTTAATACTTTAAAGATAAAATTATTTTAATCCGAGATCAGATTAAGGAAAGGATTCATAAATCAGAAATACATTTGTGGAGATTTAAGTCAAATTGATTCTTGAAATCAAATGGGATATTACAATGGACAAAATTGTCAACGTTTTTTATAAGCTTGAGTTTTTAACTACGAAGTTAGGTATGAGTATATTTTGTGTCTTTCTTTTTTTCGAATGTGCGTTTTGTTTGTGCAGAATAAACAGATTTTCTTTCTTTTTCTTTTCTTTTATCATTATGTAAGTAATGTAAAGATAAATAAAATTAAGAAAATAAGTTTAACAGCAACGAAAAAATAAAATTAATGATTGATGAATGATGGATGTGTCATAGTTATAGAACTCCATGTATGTTTCACGTTCGTACCTACTTCCAGGTAAGTAAGTAGGTAGTGTTACAAATACTATCTTGCCAAAATGGTACCTAACCTAACTTCAAAACCTTTATTTTGTCTGCCTTATAAGCTCGTGAACTTAAAAAAAAGTAATTAATGTCTTTCTTTTTTTCTTAATTTCTCTTAATTTTTCTTTGCCACTAGGCAGGCCAGGCCAGTTTCCTCACGATGTTTTCCTTCACTGACATTTGAAAAATTTGCGAATTGGTGGAATAGCAACTATGCTATTCCACCACTAAGCGTTTTCAAATGTCTTTTATAATGCGCACATCAAAAGAGTGGAACTCTTTACCTGCGTCTGTGTTTCCGAGTGCATACAACCCGAATCTTTTCAAAGTAAGAGTGAACAAGCTTCTTCTGGGTAAGTTCACTCCATCGTCGACTTTGTCTCTGTCACCTCTGACCTAGACTAGAGTCAAGAGCAAACCCACTACAAATAAAAAAAAAATAAAAAAAACTGGCATGTCTTACAAAAAAAAATTTGAAGACATGTGACATCCCGCACTGGGCCCGCGTGGTAGGTTACAACGCATTCCCTCTCGAAGAGAGGAGGTCTGTGTCCCAGCAGTGGGAATATTATAGGCTAATTAATGTATAAAAAAAAAAAAAAATAGTAACAATTATGGACCCTGTCGGGCAAAGCAAATCACACTAATATTATAAAGGCGAGAGTTTGTGAGTGTGTGTGTGTTTATATGTTTGTTACTTCTTCACGCTCAAACGGGTGGATCAATTTTGATAAAATTTGGTATGGAGGTAGCTGACACCCTGGATTAACATATAGGCTACTTTTTATCCCGATATTCCCACGGGATCGAAACTTATGCGGGTTGAACCGCGGGGCACAGCTAGTGTTTAAATAAGCAGAGAGAGGAAAAGCGCTTTATTAATTTTCCTTGCTACTAAGTAGAGTTATTTTATATGTTATTATTACCTATGTATTTATATTTCCATTCATTCACTTATTCTATTAATATTTTATAGGTATGCAGGTCTATCTATTCATTTGTTATTTATTTAACTTGTTCATTTTTATTAATGTAGTACCTATACTTATACTATAGGTACATAATTGATAAAATAGGTCCTATTTCAATGAACACGATTCTGATAAAGTTGAACACGTGGTTGAACCTAAAGAAAACACAAATAGGTTCACAGATATGGGAAAACCACAAGCGGAAGCGGTTTCACACAGTACAAAGGTACCTATAGATACGAGTCTGGCTTTAGTCTTTATTGCAAAGCAATATAATTAAATTATATTTATTTTGCGAAGTATAATTTTAAACCATATTATTATCTTATTTTTTACCTTATTTTTTTTTATTATCCTATAAGTACCTACTGACTCACTGCTGGGCAAAGGCCTTCCCCAAGTCCTTTTTAGTCATTACCTACTTACGGGCTATTTAATACTAGCTGTGCCCCGCGGTTTCACCCGCAAAAGAATATCGGGATAAAAAGTAGCCTATAACATAGGCTACTTTTTATCCCGTTATGTTAATCCAGGGAGTCAGCTACCTCCATACACAATTTTATCAAAATTGGTCCAGCCATTTGAGCGTGAAGAAGTAACAAACATATAAACACCTACCCACACCAAATTTGACAGATTGTAGTAGCTTGATGTGCTGGCGTCTGTACATAAAAATTGTAATATATTTTTGTTCCAATAAATATTTGTATATTTGTAATATTACTACTATTACCTATTATTATTATCGCCCTATCTATACATGAAATAGGTATTTATTTGTTAGAAACACATGACCGTTCTACTGAAAAATATGAAAATGTCTTCTCTAAGTATTATAATTAGGTATCACATGATCCGCTACTTCAAAAGCGAAGACAAGCTTTACATGAAAACTTTTATCGATAAAGTTCCAAAAGTCAAAACGTAGGGAGATAAACGCAAAAAAAAACATCAAATTCATAACTGTCATCATATGACGTAGCGCGGTGTGACACGTGTGATTAGGGACAGCACACACGCGGGCAGAGCTTTATCTCCGGGCGACACGAGGCTGATCCGCCCGGGATGATCCGGATCAGCGGGATCCGTGAGGGTAATGTGTGCGTGTGTGTGTTATCGATTCAACGTTCGACTTACGTGCTGTTTCCTTGCCTGTGTGAGGGCTTTTGTACCTAGTGGTGTTTGGTGGCGTATTTTGATAGCTAAGGTGTTAGAGATTTTTAATTTGACTTTGTTTTAGGCTAAACAATTAAGGTACAGATTTAGAATATATTGCGTCAGAAATGTGATTTTTTTAAATAGGGAAAATAAAAATGCGCTATTCTGACGCAGCTCATTATAATTTTGTCTCTTCCAAATCTGTTGATGTTTTAAATCTTAAATATAAAACATTCTCACCAATTAATGATTAACAAAATGTGACGTATTTTTGCAACATTAAGATAAAATATAAGTATCTAAGATTAAATGTAAATTCGTTCGAATTCCGCGAAATAACAGATTTAGCTCATACATTCGGTATTACCTATTATTATAACAACACTAGCTTGTGCCCGCGACTTCGTCCGCGTGCAATTCTTTTTCCCAGACCCACCCCGTCGCATCGCATCGCCGCGCTATTAGGAACTTCGTTTTCGCTTTCGTTCTGACTTTTTTTCTTTTGCTCGGCTCCTAAGGGAGCTATCATCATCATCATTTCAGCCGAAAGACGTCCACTGCTGGACATAGGCCTCCCCCAAAAGGGGGGGGGGGGGTTGTTTGCCATAATCGCCACTCTTGGCAGGCGGGTTGGCGATCGTAGTATGGTATGGTGGTGGAATGCATAGAGAACGCTGCTGCCCATTCTCCGGTACGCCCCTTAGTCGCATTTTACGACACCCACTGGAAGTATGGTGCTATTCTTTAAGTCCGGCACCACACAGACAGGGAGCTAGCGTTATGGTAAATCCTATAGCCTAAAACCTATAGCCTTCCTCAAGAATTGGGAAAAAGAATTATTCAAATCCGACCGCTAGTTCCAGAGATTAGCGCATTCAAACAAACAAACAAACTCTTCAGCTTTATTATTAGTATATATAGATACTAGCAGCGCCCCATGGTTTCACCCGCTTAAGTGTCGATCCCGTGGTAATATCGCGATAAAAAGTATCTTATGTGTTAATCTTATTATTACCTACATATTTTTATTTTTTAACTACTAAGTATAGTAAAATGAAAGAAAATGAAAAGATATTATGGAAATTATTAATTAATTATTATGTAACGATACCAACAACTTACCTACTCATTTATCAATTATTTTTAAATTATTACATTGTATTAAAATAATAATAATACATGTAAAAATGTTAAAAAATCCTTTTTAATGCATGAAATGAAAGGCTTTTTTATTTTGTACTAGCTGCGCCCCGCGGTTTCACCCGCGTAAATGTCGATCCCGTGGGAATATCGGGATAAAAAGTAGCCTATATGTTAATCCAGGTTGTCAGCTACCTCCATACCAAATTTTATCCAAATTGGTCTAGCCGTTTGAGCGTGAAGAAGTAACAAACATATAAACACACACACACACTCACACACACACTCACAAACTTTCGCCTTTATAATATTAGTGTGATGTGATGTGATTAGTGTGATGTGATTTTATTTTATTTTTATGTTTTATGTGTTATTCCGATGTAAAGTTTCATCAAAATCCGTTCAGTAGTTTTTGCGTGAAAGAGCAACAAACATCCATCCATCCTCACAAACTTTTGCGTTTATAATATTAGTAGGAAGTAGGATACAACAACGACCATTATTAATAAAAAGTGTATTAAATTGCCACATCTAGAAATATGCGTATGTACCTGTGTTGGACCCTACAACAAGGCAACCCTATCCAAACGCGACCCCTAAAAAAGCTTTTAACAATTTCAGATTAACCGATAAACTACACAATGAACCAAGAATATCAATTAGATTTATAGAAATGCATTACTACCTACTTTTACCTACATTCATTTTGGAACCATAATAATTAGTGCACCGCTTTTGCAGCGCCTGTCAGGGGAGAAAGCACCCTTATTCGTGGGTGACACTTTGAAATGGGCTTCCCAACCTTGACCGACAGATTACAAATAGTCACATATTGTTTTAAATAACAAAGTCAGTTCATTCATCCTCTCTTTTATTTATTTTGAACCGACGAAAAACGGAGGAGGTTCTCAAGTCGACGCGTATATTATATATTTTTTTTATGTATAACCACGCATAACTTTTTATAGAGTAGTCCGATTTTCATAATTCTTTCTTTTTAATATTGCTAACGTATTCTTATCTATACTTTCGGGTGCGCCTACGCACTTAGTCTTTTAATATAAGTTCCTTACTTGAAGTAAAACCTAATATCTATGCAAATAAATACAATTTAAGTGTCTGTTTGTAATGTCAAAATAACAGCTTTTCACTAAATGCATATGAAAGTATATAAGGTATTCAAAACAAAAAAAAAAACAATTGTTAACCATATCTGTTTGTTTCGGCTAATCTCCGAAACTGCTGGACAGATATTCACGGCACTTTCACTGGCAGATACCTAACTGATGTTACTAAAAACTAAAGTAGCATAATTTACTCCCTAGAGTAAATTATGCTACTTTAGTTTTAGAAAAAAAAAAGAATTAGGGTTCCGCGCAAAAAAAATAAAACCGAAGTTCAATGTGTAAATTAATACTGAAGAAATGGCGAGCACCGCTAGTACCTATAGTATATAGCTTATAAAACAGAAGTTGCAAAAAATACTTATTTTGTTATGAACTCATAACAGTAGGATCATTACAATAAATATAATATTTTATTAGTTACAAACGTTACGTGAGTCGCGTCACGCACAGGTGTTATAACCATTCTCTACGGACAAATTATGATAATTTTATCAATTCAAATAAATCAATATTTACAAAAAACTTCGCTTTTATATGCCTATTGATTTATGCATCGTTTATCTAGTTTTCTTTTCCTTTGCCGCATTAAAAAGTGAGTTTTCTCAGTTATAAATCTGGATGTGGAATAATTATGTTGAAATATATTAATAAATATCTTGTAATCGTGTGAAAGTATGGTTGAATGAAATGATTAGTGTTTTTATAAGCTTTTTTTCCAACCGCAGCTAAAGCGTTTGTATTCGAAGTTAGATATTTTTTTCACTTTTATTGGTTTACTTACATAACTTTTATAATATTAAACACAACTAACAATTTACACTAGGAACTAAATTAAACGACTAACTAACTATAAAAATAAATTACATAATATATTTTACTGATCTAAAGTTCTGAAAGTGCTTATCAGTTCGTCTTTTATGTGCTAACGACAGCTTCTAAGTTAGTTAAAAATATTGTTCAAACTTCAATAAAGCTTAACTCTTTGTACGTTATTCGGCACTTAAGTACAGTCCTGAAAAATTCTACACAAAAAGGTCTAATAATTCTCTTTGAACTTTCAAAGACAACCGGCGCAAAGATTAGCCCCTAATACAGTTCAATCTGTCCCCACTAGAGCGACCACAAAACGATAATTTCAAAAGATTCCCAACGTACATTTTCCATATTCAAAATCCATAATATTGTCGACCTCGAGGTACCGTAGTCCCGTACATCCAGATCTGGCGGTCGCGTAATCCGGCTTAGGACTGATCCGAGTATGCGTGTGTGTGAACACCCTACCCTATATTGTTTGGTACGTAGTGAGGACACGTTAAGTGTTGCGGTGGACTTTTGAATCCACTTTTCGTAGTTTTGTTGCATTGCTTTTTAAAGCTCTAAAGATGAAACTATGCTTTCAAATACAGGAACTTTCAAAACAAAGTGAGAACCACTTCGACTGGATTCCTATAATTTACGGACCGTTATCACACTAATATTATAAGCGTGTGTGTGTTTATATGTTTGTTACTTCTTCACGCTCAAACGGCTGGACCAATTTTGATAAAAGTTGGTATGGAGGTAGCTGACACCATGGATCAACATATCGGGATCCTCCTTTAATCCCGATATTCCCACGGGATCGAAACTTATGCGGATGAAAGCGCGGGGCGTAGCTAGTTGGTTATAATAATGACTCTTGTATCTTTACCAATAACAAATCAAAGATCTCAGAGCTTTGCATAGTAGACCGTTCCTCAGGGAAATAGCCATCTCTAGTAAAATTAGCTTACGAATCTATTTAAAAGCCCAGTTTGGCAATAAAAAATGCTATCATTGTTGGTAAGCAAAACGATTCGTTTTTATTTATAGGAACCGAGCGTTAGTATTTTTAATTAACTCAAGATTTAAATCAATCAACCCTTGTACCTTATTTAACCTTGAAAAGCTCATCGGGTTCCATGTTCCAGACAGTAGAAACTGAAGGTGTAAAACGTCCTACGACGGACACACTCATTGAGCATGGTGTTTATAAGATCAAGCGTATTAGGGGTGCAAAATGAATTTGCCAGCCAGACCCGTATCAATAAGGTAGCATTAAATACGGTTAGGAGGAAGGTCATTGAAAGAAGGTGCATCTGAAACTAGAACTTTAGCGTAGCTTTAGACCAACATGAACGAATTCTGGGTTACTTGGTCGAAAAAACACAGTTGGAACGCTTATTTTGTGTAAGAATTGACACTGCGACCCCATAGAACAAAGACCTAATATTCAAATGCTTCGCTCCATCTACATATCGAGCAGTAGTGGCCCAGTGGTGGCAACGGCCCAGACTTACGAGTTGTAAGTCGTAGGTTCGAACCCAGAAAGGCGCTTTTTTTTTTCGTTAGCCTATATTGTGTCCCACTGCTGGGCAAGGGTCCTCCTTCCTTCCAAACCTCGCTGTCTTGAGCAATCTCTGGCCATATTGGCCCTGCAAACCTCGTTAGACAGGCGCTTCATTTTGTGTAAATTATTTCATCGCCAATGCTCTCAAAACGGTGAAGGAAAACATCGTGAGGAAACCGGAATGTCCCAGAACCAAAAATTCTAAGACATGTGACATCTACCAACCCGCACTCAACCTGCGTGGTAGACTACAGCCCTCTCGAAGACAGGAGGCCAGCAGTGTGAACATTATGATTATGGTATACTTATGCTACAAAATCTACAATACAACAACATTATTTCCAAATAATAAAACAATAGTCACTGATAGGACAATAGGTATTCCATTTCGCCAGCCATTAAGAAGCCTGAAACTGAAACGTCTAAATGTAACTTTAAGGCCCTTTGTGCACACACGTTTTTCTTGCCGTGAAAAATTACCGTTTATTCGCCGTGTGTAGGTACGGCCGTCAGTGTTGTATGGGTCACTATGGAAGTTTGTTGACGACACGGGCGGCGGCACTACGGTACGGCGCCGTCACCGTATACCATAGAACCGTGTCATATACAAGGTCACACGATTTTTTTTCGGGGGCGGTCAACCCGCTGTATACACGGCAACACATCTTAGTTATACATTTCCTGTTTTAGCTGACCTCGCAATGTATAGGTTTTTCGTACAATCAGAAGTCAGCTTATATTTACTGGCTATGTATAGCTTGATATGTAGCTAGAGAAACCGTGCAGTGTTTATAGTTCTGACTATCCAACAAATGGTCAATCGTGAAGGGATTTAAATCTACAGTAGTCGTAAACACCAGTGGCCATACAATTATGTAAACGATTGATATTATAGTGAGTGTCGATAAACTCCCGGTGGTCATCACCTTAGAATTTATGGTCACTTAGCCTATAAACCATTATTTACATTTCGTGGCAATAATAAACGTAATAATCTCGAAATATTTATGTTGTATCCAGTTTATTGATTATTTATTTTATTTCTATAGCGGGAATGTTTTACGATTAACTTGATAAGTAGATTATTTACAAATACTTAAAAGTGAAAAATACATAAAATAGAAAAGCTCAAAGGTACTGCTTATTTCATTAGAAACTTTCAGCAGATCTGCGACAAGAGAGAGTGAGAGAGAGTTAGATTCATTGATAAACCACACAAGTCAAATAAAAACAGACGACGAAAATGCTTATTCTTTTTCAGTTTTCATAAACGCAAACGCTTACTAAACCGCTGATGACCACCACATAAGAAAACTCCATTATACTACATATATAAATTACGTCACAAATCCCCGGCAAGTTATTCAACGAAATCCGGATTTCAGTAATCCGGTAGGAGATGTATCCCGGACCGTGGCCGGCCGCTGCCACCTAATCTCCCTGATCCGGATCACGAGTACTTAGCTCTATATGTATGTTCTACTTAGCTAGCTTTCTACGTGTTGAAGCTCCTCAGGTCTTTGTTAGAAACTAGGATTTTCCAGTGAATACTAGTTTGGATCGGTTCAAACCCGATTTTACTCGTTAAATCCGTTTATTTTTATTACTCGGAATGGACGGACAAAAAGTCGGACCTGCGCTGTGTTTGTTAGAATTTGGCGCGTGTTTCTTGTTGGCTATCAATTAAAATAACGGTTTTCAGTGAAAAGCATTGTGCTGTTACGAAGTTTGGCTGAATTTTTTAAACTTTTTGTGCTGCATAAAAGTGTTGTTGCCTCTCCGTATTGTATTTATAAGTCTGTCATGTCCAAAACAAATCTGAATCTTCTTAATAACTCTGTAACGATTAACTTTTACCTAATTACACGGAGGATTACATTACCCAATCATATCAATGCAATGAACTGGTTATCACGTGCGTCAGGGGCGCGGGACAGCGGGGGGAGGCGAGGGGGGACCATCAATCATCTTGAGATAATCTCCTGTACTTCAGCCCAATTTGAGGCATGCACTCGGCTTAACGCACACAAACAGACAGTTAGGGACCGGTTTCACGATGAGCTAGCTACTATACGAGACGGTTGAATTCCGCAAATGATAATCGTAAAAAAATTCTGATTGAACTTTTTTTTTGCTGAAACTTTTATTGGGTATTTTTTTTATCAGCGCATTGGTCAAGCATTTTAGCAGACCTTTTTACATATTTTTTTTTATGGGGAAGGAATATTGACATTCTATTTTTGGGAAAATATCTTAAAGCCACCTAGGACATTTTCCCATTCTTGGATTCTGAAGGGACTGGTGTACTGAATAATTATGGAGAAGACGAAATTCTGAAGTATTTGCAGAAAACTAGTTCGTAGTTTACCAAGTTAACTGTCGATTAAAGTTTACCAAGCACTTTTCCCCAAGGCATAAAGTTGTAAGTCGTTTGTCAGATTCAATTCGAAAACGAACGATAAACGGCTTCTGATTACATTACACATAACATTTCAATGTGTGCGTATCATAATGCAAATCCTTTACGATTATTCTTTTGTGTCCGACTTTAATTTGGTTTTAAAGCCACGACTACATGCGTATACGTCCGCGTATACAGCCGTAACTACACGGGAAGGTTTCCGTGTGTGTTTTAATCCGGCGGCAACAACAGAGAGAGGCAATCAGCTGAGCCTCTGATCAATCGATAAAAAATCGTGGCGGTGGAGTTGTGTGGACAAATAAGCGTGGCCTGTAGGCTCTGGTAACGGATGATCCGGACCATTTGTCAAGATTAGGCTTACGGGCCGAGGCGCGGATTGTCACTCCTGTGTGCGGCCCGCCGTGCTTCGGGAATGGTCAAGCGGGAGCTTTTTGTCGTATTACGTCATGATACCAGTGTAGAAAGAAATTTAACGTTGTTTGTTTGTGTTTGCTTCCTTTAAAACACATTAAACTGGCCGATATAAAACCCAGACATTATAAATTATGAAACAATCGTCTACCGCATAATCCACACCATAATAATTTCATTAGCAGCTCAAAATCTAAATACGTTTTTGAGACAATTCCTCTCATTGTTTAGGGCATCGTAAAAACCATAGAAGTGAGCGGCAAAGGCCTCGTTCACCCAAATCGCGGGACCCCGTCTGGCAGGGCTTAGGGACGGCGCCCTTAACAAAATCTTAATCCCTACAAAGGGTTAGTAATATTATCTTATTACAGTCGCAAGAAATAAACCTTTAATTCTCATGCTTCCTTTAAAATATGGACGCTATTAAATTTATGTACTGGGGAATAAATAAATGAATTTACCTAGACAATATTGACAGCAATAAATGTGTTTTTATAAAAGAAAAAATATACCAATAACTTTTAAGATTTAAGCTGGCGGTAAAATTAACTCAGCAGCCATGGTGTTTACGTATTCTAATGTACCTACGTACTAGAAGGAGCACTAATACAGGATATCTATATTAGAAAATCCCCGTCCAGCCATTACTTGGATCATTTGGAGACAGATCAAAGCAGCTGCTCATATCTTCATTCTGGTGTCGCGGTAATCTGGTGACGGGTTGCAGATACATAAATTTGGCTTCAATCGCACATTCAAAGCCCATTAATCGCGGATTCAGTGTGGACGCACCTTTAATGCATGCGCTGGGTTCAGGGATGTGCTGATATTTATAGGTGTGTTATGTTATTTACCAATACGTGTATGCTCAGATTTCTGTAGGAGCCAAGAAGAAAAGATCTTTATGTAACGTCAGCTATTTTCGTAGGTACTACATCGTAAGCAAGATCAAAGTCATGGTAGAAGGAAGTACGGAATTAATAGGTATCTGAACTAATTAACTACCTAACAAATTTGGAGAACCTGATGTTATAAAAAATACGGATACAGAAAAGGAACTTTTCATGTCTCATACTCGGAAAGTAGTGCTTGTTTGATCCGAATAGCGGGTGGAAAACGCTGCTTCCCACCCTTGGGCGGGAAAGACTCATAGTAATTGCTTTCCCTCCCTAGGGCGGGAATGAAATTTAAAAATAGAACTAAATTTAGTTAGGTAGTCAGCTCAGTCAGACATACGACACTATGATTATGTAAATAT
This sequence comes from Mesoligia furuncula, assembly GCA_916614155.1. Lineage (NCBI taxonomy): Eukaryota > Metazoa > Arthropoda > Insecta > Lepidoptera > Noctuidae > Mesoligia > Mesoligia furuncula. The sequence goes on from OU744794.1 coordinate 10,134,288, forward strand.
TTATTATGCTACCCATCAAATCTTATGAATGTGCGTTAATTAGGAGAGTTGGATAAAAAGCTCATATGTTAACGCCATTATATGTTTCATATTTAGCGCAGAAGTTAATAATTTACCTTGAATAAATTCAACATACATAGATACGATAATCGCCATTTTGATGTCAGTTGTGGTCGAGGCTAAAAAACATAAAAATTGGGTTTTCGAACATCCTGACTTTACCATATATGGGGCTGTCAATATACATCATTTAATTATTTGACGAATTTATCCATAGTTAAAGGTAAATAAGTAGTGGTAATGAAGTTTTTTTGAGAATATCTAATGTCGAAGTTTCGCGCCAATCGTGTGTGTTTACATTTTTACTTTTCACAAATTTCACACACACAGATGTAGATAAGATTTAAAATGTAACAAATGTTATTGATAATATTATAAACAACACGAAAATGCCCAGGTTTTAACGTAATATTCAAACACAGGTTCAATAATACGTATTAATCATTACTACTACTCAATTTGTGTTCAATATCGCCGACCATTATTGTTTTTTTTTTTATTGCAATGATGTGTGAAAGCGATTATTCCAAACAATTTTTTTTTTAATTTCAATTGACTCGAGTAATTAATATGACGAATGTAATCGATATTTGAAAATAAAATAAAATTATTTTAAGCAATAAATACAATAAGCATTGCTTATAATAATGATTTATGCTGTTCTAATATCATTATAATCTCTTCTAATATCATGTCAATAACAGACAGACAATTGGTACCTCATTTACTGAATTTCGCGCCGAAATGCTTCTATAATTGAATTTATATTTAGAATGCGCTCAATGATTTTAATTTATTGGACAATTATTTATTGTGGATTTTATTTTTGATACTTTCTAATAGTTTACTACAGAATTCCCAGTAAACATTTTTTAGGTAGGCTTACCCGAAGTTTTTTTGAGAATGATGATAATTAATTAATTCTATAGATTGGATATTCTGCAAACACTTTACATTTCAATACATTTTGTTAGTTTAAAGAGTTTTTATTCAGTTTTCACAATTTTTTTTTCATTTTTTTTATTGCGAGTATCGATTAGGCTGTATACAAGTTTTGAATCGAAATAAGAAAGTTGGGTGGACGGTCAGCACTAAAAAGTGTCACGTCACAACACAATTTTTAGTAAATTTTATCAAGATTATCGTGTTTTCTAAGTAATTTATGAAAAATGGTAAAAGTAAGAATGCAGACAGAATGATAATAATACGGGCCCTAGTAAGCGGGAATCTACCCATGTGGCGGTGGCGTGGTGTGTTCCATACTTCAAATTTAAAAAAGACTAATAAATAGGTACCTATTATTCATGTAATTATTATCAATAAATATTTTAGAAAAACTACTATTTTTGACTTTCCTTAAATTCGAAATGAAATGTAGAGTGTTTAACGCGGGTGAAAGTCATCAATTCCCACTCGGACTATAGCCGCCCTCGCTGCGCTCGGGCGTCTAAATGCCTCGTATGGGAATTGATTCCTTCCGACCCTTGTATAACAATCTACTATATCAAACCTACTCATATATAAACCTATTTATACAGAAAGACCCATTTATTCAAAAACAAACTACGGGACATTAAATCTGATGGATTTAAAGCTTTTCTTAAGGAGATTAAACTCCCAAATCATAGTTTCTTCGACAACCCTAGGGAATATACCCACTACACACACATGGCCACCACTACCGGTGTATCTCAGGAGATCTGATAAGATTCAAATAAGGGATTAGAGAGGGACGCGGCGAGGAGACAACTGCGTGTGCGAGCGAGACAGAAGACGGGATTATCCTCGTCGGACCGCGCCAAGTGGTGCCCGTACGTAATATGTGACGCAGTTGCGCTAAGTATGAAGATTTAGCTTTGGATTTGAAAGAATGCGAAATTAAGGTATTAAGTGTGCAAGGCTGGCTGCAGACGAGCCGGTGTAATCGCTTGCAAGGTCTGTTTTGCATGTTTTTATAGAAATAAATAAAAAACAAAGTGAAAGAGTCGCAAGTAAAGGAAGTACTAGGTTTTGATTCAATGTAAGCTTGAAAATACAATACATGTAATGATTTTAAGTTAACCGATAGTGACAGTTTTTCTCACAGGTTAAAAGGTACTTAATCTCTCGATGATACCCACTACAGCTTATACATAACAAAACTGAAATATAGCCAACAAATATTGATACTACACCACAATTCCTCAGGTGGCCTTTATTAGCCCCCAAATAATAAATGTACCAACTCTTTATTTGTGAACGGCACGTGTACAAAGGCAAATAAATCCACGCATATTTGTATGTTTTCCCGGAGCACGGGATTAAGGTAAGGCGGGATAGGCGGAATCCCAGTATCCGGGATTGCCACGTGCCTTTTTCAGGATTTTCTCGCCCCAGTCCCTTTTACAATCACTTTTTATTTACAATACAGCCTACACGAGTCAGGTGTCAGTTGTTTGTGTGTGTACAAGGACCAAGGTCGTGCGTGTTTGTGCCTTATCATATTATTTTTTTAATTGGAAAATCTTTATGTCAACTAACTTCTTCATGCGGAGTGCGGACATGTTTTTGCGTTTTCAGTCTTTTTGGTCCTAAAGTACGCAAATAGGCACAACAGAATTTAAAATCTTATATTTATTAATATCAAAACGCCCAAAATTCTATACAAAGGAGCTGAATCCGTTTTAATCTTATAACACGTATTCTTTATTTATGTTTACCTAGGGATATATGCGGCAGGGTTGTCAAACCCCATACATTAAAAAGAATTGAACTCAATCAGGGCTGAAGTTTATGCTTTTTTATTCTTTTTTTCCGTTCCGCCGAACTAATCCGTCGGCTTATCTTCAGCTTGCAGTAGAAAGCTACCAGATTCTGGGTGTTATTGCAAATTGCGTTCTAATTGTGTGCGGTTAGAGTTTGATATTGTCTGTAGGGATTTTATAAGGGGGTTCTTCGGTAGTCAATGAACCTCGTTGGACAAAACCGCGACCTACCGTAGGGGTTGTAGAGTTGTCGAATATTTCTACATTCAACGTTTCGCTTCTTACGTCATTTTTTATTGCTGTAAGATTTTAGTGGGTTACGTAAAATGACGTCAGTGATACTTAGCGTACTTATGGAGCTTTTCTCTTTGGGGGTTAGTTATGACAATTGTCCTTTGTACCTTTCTTTTTTCTTCTTTTCTCTTCATTTGTTTAGTATATTATCCAACATTTCAATAATTATATAGGAGGTACTGATGGCCTTGTTAAGAGAGAAAACGCAAAACAATTACAATAGCTGATTTCGCATTAGATATCCTAACAGATCCTATCACTTTGAAAATCTGTTGCTGTTTTTTTTTAATTCAACAGGATTATCTCAATTAATATGCAACTCCGTGTCTTCACGGGCGTATGGGTCACAATCGATTAATTTTAAATCTTTTAAGTGGGGTATTCTTTTGAAAACTGGATTATTCGCCCGGCTCAACGATCGCAATGGGAAAATAATATTTATTCGCGAAATGTATAGGGTTAACGTGCAGTGTATTTATTTAAATAAAATAATTTATTTTATTATTACAGTTACATTTTTAAGAACTGTACCATAGGTACTTACCTATGTAGGGTATATGAAACAGGGATGCTTGTGAGTCTCTAGTATTTTGGAGATAACTTGGTAGAAATCGTCACTTAAGAAAAAGCGTCATGCCCCCATCATGCGACTTTCTCTCTCTCTCTCTTTCTATTATACGAGTGTGTGTGCGTGCGAGGATCGCGTGTGGAACTTCATTCCTGACGGCGGCGGTCCCCCAACCACACACGTTTTTTTTGTGGTATTCAGATATGCCAAATTTCTTATTCGGTTCTTCTGACATAATGATTTTTCTAACAAAATACTTTCATCACATATCTTTCATAATAAAATTATAAAAATATGCTACTTACTTTCTAAAAGTTATTGGAAACTAATATTTTTATCATAGCGGTGACGGATGGTCGCGATAAGTGTTGTAGCATATTGTTATAATTTTATTATCATAGCCTTCGTTGAGTGAGATGGAAATCAGTAAAAAAAAAAAAATTAAACCAAATAAATAGGTACAAAATATTACTTTTCCTTTCACACACATAAAACAAAGTTCACGATTATGTTTTTAATATAATCAGAAAGCAGCCATGTTGAGCCCATGTTTGTCTGTGAGCTCGTTATGTTGGATATAAATATTTTATTCCTGGATAAAGCCGGACCCGGAATAATCCCGAGTGGACGAGTACAAAAAGAGATAAGCCACTAGTACGATTAAATGTAGAGTTTTTGTAGCATTTCCATTTTATTATTACCTACAACGCCTTATTATCTGTAGCCAGATGGTATTGAGCGGATAAAGTGTAAAGGTTAACGGTTAAAAAACGGGTCACAGATTTTTTTGTATAACGGGTCAACTTTTTGAGGAATTAACACGTTTTTGTATATGTTCTTGAAAGATAACACGTTCAAAATTATGTCACATGACATAACTGTTCTATAAAATACTTAAGCCTCTTTAAAATAAATATGTTTTAATTGTCGTGTTTTACGCAAAAGGGTATTAAAACTTATCGCTAAATCTTTTAATATGTTGACACGTAAGAAATGAATGACGACATACCTCCACCGTATTACACGAGAAAAAAACAATACTACAATGTACTATTTTAAGATATTTTAATTTTGTTTAATAAAAATGTAACCAAACTTATCTTAAAAATTTAAAATCACACCCATAAAATAGTAAAATAATGATAAATATTTTGATAAATAAATATATGTATAAATAAATAATAAATATCTTGGACCCTGCTCCCGACACCGGCGGATAACAATTTTTTTATATTTTTAAATGATTTTTATACTTATTTTATATTTTAAGAAATATTTAAAATGTAATTAGGTAAGGAAATAGATAAATAAACGAAATAATAATATTTTGATAAAACTAATGGATTAGGCGCATATCTAGAATCAATATATCTACGACTCCTAGGAGCTATGCAAAAAGAAAAAAAAGTCAAAAATAATACTAAGCGAAAAAAAAGTAATACCGCGGGCGGGCAATGCGACGCGATGCGGTGTGTCGGCGGGGGTACAATAAATTTCATGCGGCCGAGTTTGATAAATAGTTTCCGTACTTACTAAAAGACAAAAAGAAAATAAAAGTTACATACATACGTATTGTTCTAATATTGAAAACGTCACATTTTCTTAAGGCTGGTGCACACCAAACGCAAAGCGACACACATTCTCGTTACGGCTTAACTTACCGTCAAACTAGTTCGAAAATGTCGGACAAGACTTAACACATCGCATAGCATTTGTCATACTACCCGAGTTAGTTACCATTCAAAACATTTCCTGTATAATATATAATTAATCTGCCAAGCCTTTTCCCGACTATGTTGGGGTCGGCTTCCAGTCAAACCGGATGCACCTGAATACCAGTACTTCACATGGAGCGACTGCCTATCTCACCACTAAAACCCTATTACTGGGCAACACACGATACCCCGTAAAGACTGGTTGTCAGACTATTGGGCTTCTGACTACCCCTAACGACTATAAAAGATATATATACCTAGTATATTATTTTGCACCACTGACAACCCCATTTTTTTTAATATCCACACAATCACTGTCCATTCCAAGGTTGCCTGGAAGAGATCGCAGGAAGCGATAAGGCCGCCCATTGTATGTTTTATAGTAATAATCGTATTTTTTTGTTAAGTATTTTCTGGTGTAAGTACAATAAAGTATATATAAATAAATAAAGAAATAAAGATCTACGAATGTCAGCCGGGACCACCAGCTTTACATGCTTTCCAAGGCACGGAGGGGTCTCAATATGTAATGGTTGGTCACCCATCCTCGAATCGACCGAGGCAAGTGTAGCTTACCCTTCGATCGAATCGTGCGGCTGTTATTATTTAGCCACAAGCCCCTGCTTCCTTAACTATCTCATCAAAGAAAATAACATGACATATCACAGTAATTACGAACAATATTTTCATCCGGCAAATGTACGGTTTTTGTTTACCGTCCCGTTTGATGTTGACGTCTTATCCAATAACGTTAATGCTGTTGCCTATGGTGCCACAAGTTTCCTTTAGCACGTCAAGAATATCAATTGATTAGCGTAATGTAATAACACAAATACGGTGATTCATCATAATGTTTTCAAATAGGTCCCTGTCGGTTTGTCTCATAGCTTTTATGACTTCTGTATTAAGGTTGCGATTATCATAATGGTCTTCGAAACCAGGTAACAAAGGCCTGACGTCATGAAGTAGACCAGGATTATGTGTTCCATACATGAATCAGTTTTATAACAGCGTTACTTGGAAACGGCGCCGTCGGTCGCGGCTTGCGGTCTGGGCTAAGTGTAGAAAAAAACTTCCTGTACGTGACGTAAGAACGACTAAGGACAACTCTATGACGTTTGCTTAGAGGTTATAATAATAATATCTTCTCTATAGACATATAGGTTTCTTTTTTTAATTCGTCTCCAAAAACTTTAGAACAGTCTCTGATACGCACCCTCACTGCCAATCACAATCTAAGTCACTTTGAAAGATATTGCTAATCCATTGCTTCGTATGTTCAAAACATTAGTGTGCTCAACAACGTAAATAACGCAATGAATGTTGTTGAACTATCAAAATGAAAGCCATTGCTACTGTCAGTGCTTGGCCAGACTGGCAGCTCAGGCGCGGAGCGGGCGCGGCGCCGCGTACTCAAACAAGAATTTCATTTGAGTGTCCATAGTGGGCACGCGGGCGTGGTGAGCAGCGCGGCTGCTCGGCGCGGGGACCGAGGTTCTCAAATTAGTTCGAGCTTTTTTTCTAGTAAAAATAAGTCTTCTTCATCCATATTATATTTTGACAAACACTGGATACGACAACACTCAGAAGGCATTCGCGCTCGACTGCGGACAGGAAGATCGCGCGCGTTCCCGCACCCGCGCCGCTCCCCGCCCCGCGCTGCCACTCTGGCCAAGCCCTAGTGTGTAACGCAATCGCCCCGCTGATTTAGTCTCGGTACTACTTCGAAAATTGTCAATTATATTGTCCTAATTACTATAAAGAACAGTAGTTAGCTGCTAGTGCTTTGATTCACAAAATAAATTTAACCGCTTGTGTGCGGTAATTACAGACACAATTAAAAAGCCATTGTGTCACACGTAGATCTACGTTCCGGCAGACTAAGGGTTAAATCACAGTCAATATTAAATCTACTTAAAATAGATGAATTCCGCATCACTCATATGAGAGCTATCACTGTATGAATGGTCCCGGCTCGCCCCGCGGTCCGCGATCCGATCCACCCGTGCCCGCTTAAGCCAGATTTCAATAGAGTATAATCTCACCCTAATGAATCTCCAATCCGACGTCCATTGCAAACGAGTGGGATTTAGTTTAGAAAAAACTTTGATTAGTCTAGTGCGCGCCCGTTTGAATACCGAGAGCTGATTAATATTTTAACGTGGAATATCATACTGTTTCGCATCTGTTTACATCTTTTGTGCCAAACAATAATAGACATAATTCCCTCTGGCGTGTTCTATCACATCGAGACACATCAAGGAACTATGTCTTAATTCAGATGTCTGATTCCGTCCAATAAATTGTAAAGGCCGCACGACACTCGGCTAATCCCATTGGCGGGCATTAGAACGGCTTTGTGCGGACAGATCGCGCTCGCACGCCGAAATTACCTAGCAATTGGTAGCCGCGCCGAATTGCCAGCGGGCTCAGTCTAAATCGGCTGCAGACACTTTTATTGCCCGGCGAAATCCCGCTGACCCGAGCTCGAGCCGATCCCGGCTTCCGTTTTATCCCGGCCCCGCTTAATCCCGGATTTGACGTCGCTTAATCCGAACCCGTGTTGGATATCGCGTCGACACAGGCCTCGCCCGCACTCTTGTTTCTATACTCTCCTATATTGATTTCGGATTTCACGGCGCACCTTCATTGAACTCGCATAAAAGCACGCGTAAACAAAACGAGAGCGGACCTTTTGAGGATTACCGTGACGCGTACGCCGCTATAATAACAAATTAATATTATTTATATTATGATGGAATAATTCAATCGAGATAAAAGTATTTCATAACTATCTCGCTGACACGGGATTATGGAGCGCGAAATGCATCGCATTCAGATATGTGGACTCAATGATTTAAAATTGTACGCAAAAAATGAGCAGATTAATTTGTGTTTTCATTGGGTGGTGCGTTATGCGAAAAATTGAGCGGTCGGGAAGCAAATGAAAATGATCGCCTCATATTATTTTGTTCTCGTGGATTGTCGTTCGCAAAGTGCACTACTTACCAACTCGAACTGAAAACTCTGTTATTGAATTATTGATGCAATTTTGCTTTGTTTACGTGAATAGAATTTAAGTTACGTTGGCTCGTTACCGATTCTAATGTACTTTCACGATATTTGCATAAATCATTATACAAATGTACCGTTGAAAAGATGATGATATTAAACTGGTACATTTGCGTCGACACACGGCGCACAACGGATTTGGCAAAATACAAAATTATGTTCCGCGTTTAGGAGCCAAAATTATATTTGATGGCAAAGTGAATAGTCGACTATTTCCCATTTTAATGAGGATTATAGTTTCTAGTGCATTTAGTGCACTTCGCGCGGTAAAATTAATTACTAAATCGAGTCTGTCTGCGTGCTCAAATACGATTCGTTTCAAAGCCTACTGCGCGTACAATTTCAGTAATCCCACCTTTTGACTGACGTTTTAAATTGTCTAACTTTAATAACACGGTTCTATTGCTGTTTAGGGAAGTAATTACACAGTTTTCTAAATAATTAAGAATATTATTCGAAAGAGTGGTTATTATATTACACTTTTGTTTTTTTAGTTTTTCGTGACTGATTTTCGTGGCACATTCTACGGTAAGGTCTACGCCGAATTTATTTGTAAGAAGCACAGGCTATGTCGGTTCATCTGAACTGAAGTTTTGTTCGTCCATTTGTTTCTTATTTATAGATGGATCGAAGGTTTAGAGATTGCGTGCGAAGTTTTATTTTTATCATTGAGGAAAATATTGCTAACCATAGATATAAAAAAAGTTGTTTTTTCGTCTTTAGCAATTTTTTTTAAGAATTTCGCTTGAACAAACTTTTATGACATTACAGTTTATTAGGCTTTACAATATAAACATATACCACAAACAAAATATAACCAATTTGCGTCTCAAATCATAATGACCGTCCATGCCCACAACTGAACATTAGTACAATTTAGGCGATAATGCCGCTAAGTCCTCGTTCACACTGCTGGTATTACTGGACGACGTTAATTAGTCTGTGGCGTGGCCACGGCCTAAACAGGCTTTTAACTTTTCAAATGCTTTCATTAACTGCATTGCGATTATTTGGTCGGTATTTCCACAGCCATTGATTGAGAATGGAGGCATTAGCGACTCGGTTAATACAGTTTTAGCCGATTAATTTATTTAAATTCTAATAATGTGCTATCATTGTTTAGTGGAATATGTTAGTGTTTTGTGTTATTTTGAATGGGTATTTCGATATTATTTTGTCGTGTTTTGTATTGTGTCTATGGATGGATGGACCGTGTGAAAGATGATATGGCTGCGAAGGGGGGTGACTACCGAGACGACGACTATGTTCTATGTTATGAGTTTGGTTTCCGAACTTAGTCCTTATGGACCATTGTGCGAGACTACGACCAATAGAGAAGTCATCATCTGCCTAGCCTTTTCCCAACTATGTTGGGGTCGGCTTCCAGTCTAACCGGATGCAGCTGAATACCAGTATTTTACATGGAGCGACTGCCTATCTGACCTCCACAACCCAGTTACTTGGTAATACGATACCCCTTGGTAAGACTGGTTGTCAGGCTTTCGGGCTTCTGACTACCCGTAACGACTGTCAAAGATCCACGAATGACAGCCGGGAGCAACGGCTTAACGTGCTTTCCGAGGCACGGAGGGGTCTCGGTATGTCAAGATGGTCACCCATCCACAGACCAACCGCGGCAAGTGTAGCTTAACCTGATAGATTGACCTGTGCGGCTGTTATTATTTAGCCACGGGCCACTCGACGACTAATAGAAATGTATAGAAGAGAAAAACGTGTTGCGCTGATCCCAAGTAAATTGGGATAAGGGATCCTCCTGGGATGATGATGATGGTTTTGTCATGTTCTTTAATGAGGGTGTTGGTTGAACCTTTGTATGATTCTTAGTACTTTTTAAGCCTGCTATGTAGCGTTTGGAAAGAAAATATAGATAGGTTCAGGCAAGAAAATTCAAACAAGGGATGACAAAAAATATATTGTGAAACTTATTATTTTGCAATTTCATAAAATAATAGGAGTTTATTTAAAGATAAAATCACAACACACAATTATTCTCACTAGCCGTAGAGAAACAAAAGTTTGTTACTAACTTTTTTTCTAACCATAATAAAATATCAAGTATGCAGTAAGTAGATACGGTCAGCAACCGATTACACAATTCATCTACATATTAAAAAGCAAAGTATGTTTTTTTTTTCAATTTGGACTGTTTATCACAACATTTATTATATTATTATTAGCCTTAACAAATTCGTTAGAAAAAGTTATCTTTTTCTAACAAGAATAAAATACCAACTAATCAGTATGTAGGGTCAGAAAAGTCGATTAACACTTCTAAAGATTTAAATATCTTTATTAAGGGGCTTACATGGCCTAAAGCGCGGTCACTGTCGGACTGCATAAAAAAGAAAGAGAAGCGCGATGACACAACGCTGGTAATTTATTGCAAAATATGAAGCAATTATTTAATTACAAAAAATCTATTGTTTGGACGAAAAAATTAAAACACTAGTATTTTAGTACCTATGTTGCTTGCAGAATAATCTGACAAAAATCGGAATGATTGTATGTATATTAGTACTTAGTGGTTTTTATTGTAAAATGAAAGTTTATAGAGATTTCATGATTTTTTATATAGTATCAAATTACTTGTATTATGTTTTCAACACACTATCTGCCTAGCATATATCCTGAAGAATATCATATATTTTTCTGATTTTGTTTACTGCAGTCGGTCATATACTTTTATTGTTTCTAAAACTTGCGTTTCTTGTGTTTAGGTCCTGTAAGCCCCTTAAGAAAGCAAAATATTATTAAAAAAAAAAAACTATAGGTACTGATATCAACTTTAAAGAGTATTAATTCTTAGCTATTCCATTAAGTACTTACTTAAATATATGCTGCAAAGCAATTTTTATAATCATTATGTATCAATAAAAGTAACTGTGTTATTCGACTTTTAATTTATATTTTCAAACAAGATAATATTTAATTATTATAAGGTAACAGATTTAAAATAATAAATAATAATAATAGTATACAAGTATACAGGGTTATTGGTAAAACATTAAAAACCTCAGCTGAAAAAATCAGCTGTTTAACAGTAACATTTAAATGTAACATTTATGTTCGTGTAACTCGTCAAAATGTAGGGAACAGCTATTTTTTTTTCGCGATTTCAAGTTTGGTCCCATAGTTAAAGTTGTTCATAATGATGAGTACAATTACCTCTTAGGAGGATGTTATTGTTACCAATAACCTTGTATAAAAAAAAAAAACTGTTAACTGACTACCGGTAACTTGCAAATGCATCTAACGAAGGAAGGCTGGAGAGAATAAGGTTCATAATCCAATATCCCTAGCGCAGAGTTTTAGACAAGTGAGTTTGAAACAGGCTCGATTAGTTTTAACCTAACTTTTTGCTCGCCATTGAAATTAAATTAAGCTTAAAACTTGCGCGTTGTGTTTGTGACGGGGTTTCAGTATCGTTTAATGGATTGGCAGCATTTAGTATGTTTTATGACGTTTTTAACATATAGTTTTTAGCATTATTTTTCTATGAGTAGAAAAAGAATAAAATTCTCTTCCGTGTCTTGTGTTCTATATTCCCTGATTTCCTGAAAGTTGTAGTTACTATGTTGAGACTACCTACTAGGCCTATTTGCGTTTCCTATACTCAGGTCTTTTATTCTATTATATATAAGAAAAAACTACAACCATGAATTTCAATTCAAAATAACAGACTTCGTACTAATTTTAACTCAAATCTAGTCTTAACTCGAGAATTCTACCTCTGGGTCTTAAAACCTAGATTTTTTACAAACAATTCCGTCTCAACATCAAGGTAGACACTCCGTAAACGTATGATAAGGTGAACTTGTATAGGTCGGTGTCTTACTGTCTTACGTGTAAATACGGGCCTAATCCGTGCCCATCCGTAGAGCCGCAAGACGCCGCTTGTTGCTCGCCAGTGGGGCTTCCTTAGTCCGGGCAAACTTATATGTATACACGCTTAATATATATACTGGCAGACTTATAAAAATTAATATTTATTTACTTATTTTTATTTATCTTTACAACTATCATAACAGGTCTAACCCAATGCGATGGTGTGGTATTTATATACTTTCAATATTAAATTAACCTAATAACAACATACTACTTATCCTAAATTATATAAATTGCATACATAAAAATAACATAGAACAACTATTATATTAACTTAGTAACATTTAATACATAGTACTTCACATTTACTTATAATACAAAAACGTATTTTGCCTATCACAGCTTATGTGTAGCGTAATATAAATAATAGTACCCTTGCGAGTTCTCTTAGTACCTACATGTAAATACGTCAATTCTAAAACAATACAATGGCCCGAGGCTAAATAATAACAGCCGCACAGGTCGATCGATTAGGTTAAGCTACGCTTGCTGCGGTTGGTCTGCGGATGGGTGACCATCTTTACATACCGAGACCCCTCCGTGCCTCGGAAAGCACGTTAAGCCGTTGGTCCCGGCTGTCATTCATGGATCTTTGACAGTCGTTACGGTTAGTCAGAAGCCTGAAAGTCTGACAACCAGTCTTACCCAGGGGTATCGTATTATCCAGTAACTGGGTTGTGAAGGTCAGATAGACAGTCGCTCCATGTAAAATACTGGTATTCAGCTGCATCCGGTTAGACTGGAAGCCGACCCCAACATGGTTGGGAAAAGGCTGGGCAGATAATATACATTGGTAGGGAATATTAGCTGATCTGAAAATAATAATGTCAGATGATGGTCTGCCTTGCCATTTCCTAATTATGTTGGGGTCAGCTTCCAATTTAATCGGGTGCAGCGGAATACCAGTATTTCATGTGGGGTGACTGCCTATCTGACCTTGTGTGAAATAGAAAATATTCTAAAGTAAAGTCATACAAGATACTTTATTAATGATACATATTACATATATAACACAACATATTAAACAACACATAAAATAACACATTCATATTAAACAAGGTAACAGACTTAAAATAAAATAATAATAATAATAAATTAATAATTTTTACATGTACTTATATAAAAAAAGAGGGAAAAGAATCACAGGGGATCAAAAACTCGTCCGCATCGCTGTCAACAGGAAAAGTGCCCAAAAGACTGTTAGCATTGCCACGTTGTATGGTGATGCCGATTTTTTGGCCAAAAAATAGGCCAGCCTTCTGGTCATAAAAGGAGAAAATAAATATACTTACAAAAATCTACACAGAGAAAATAATGCATGAATTTAAAAACAAAACACTTTGGTTTAACTTCGGTTCTCCCTATAAGCGGATAGATATAGCGCTTTATAATGTGGCAAGCACATAGATATCAGAGACAAACAGGATGTGAGACTGTATGACTTTATTAGTACCGTCAGATGATACAAAAATATAATTTAAAACCGTACTAGACTGTAGGCTACTGTTCTAAATACACCCAAATATTAAAGGGATTAAAACAAACATCTAGCCTATCTGACAATAGGATTGAACAAGAAACAGTGTTCAGTATTTGAGGTATCCCCGACGGCCAGTTTCCTAAACCGCCACAGGATTTAGTAAACCGTCGGACGCACATCGCTGCAGATTAATTATTTATGGATGGCCCCCTACTGCCCGAGGGTAGGTTTAGCTCCCAGACGCTCTCCGATTCCTCTCTCATGCAAACTATTCGTCTTAACGCAAAATTGACGCGCAAACTTAAATATTTACAAATGGTATTTACGCTTCAAGCATTAAGGTCGCTTTTACTCTGACTGAATAATTTAAAGGTCCTTTGTCTTCATTGTCCGGCGTAAAGATCTGGGGGCTTGCGATGACCACCTTGTCATGGCAAGCTTTGCTGTAAATCTACGTTGCATCTTTGCCGTGGCTTAATCGCTTAAGCCCGCCTGGGCTAGTCCCCGCTAAATGAATACCTATAAATTCGTAGTCGAGTTCATCGTTTCACAGTAGCTACATTATTATGATACAGGCGATGGAAAATCGATGAAACGAGGGTATGTCTTCCACGTAGGTATCGAGTTATGCGTACACGTCGTTTTAATCCTTAAGGCGTAGCAAAGCACGTAATATGTAGAAACCTTCTTAACCTAACAGGATTATCGTCGGAGGCAAGCATTTCACGGCCGGATCACGCCTTGCCATCGGCTCGGCTAAGGCACAGATTTTATTACACAAATGAGATTAATACTCAAACGCACATTGTTACGTAAAGCTGTAGACGTTGTTAACTGCTACGTATTTCGTAGCGCGTAGGGAGAATAAATCTGTCGAGTGGCGTAGCGGATCTACGAAACTTCTGTTTTTAAGAGGTACAAATTTAATTGCGATCTAGAGATTATTTCAAGTAGTCTTTATGAAAATTACAAAGCTATTTATTCGAAGGCGGTATACGAATGAATATCATTTGAACCCAGTACAGAACAAAGACAAATCAAAGTCGAACGCCGGCGCGCGACACACACGCGATGTCGCGATACGAGAACTTCTCAGACCTCAGATATTTTCGCGATGTCAATTAAGACGGTAACAAACGTCGCCCTCAAAAAGGCCATTTGTAACGTAGAGACAATCATAGCTCCCGGCGCAAACTGACAAACGACGCCGCGATAGCGAACGTCTAAACCGAGCTTTTGAACTTCTTTGACGCGCAGTCGATAAGCGCGCCGCAGCGACAGGTTATTGTGTCTGTAGCGGTCTTAACAATGGTGTTCGTTTTGCAAGTTTTCACCCAGTCGTAAGTGGGTAAATGTGTTACCGATTGACGAGGGGAGGGACAAAGGCTTGAGAGACACACGACACTCATTCACAGCGAGGCGGCGCGTTGCCGCAACAACGGCTAAGATAATGATGACGTTTCCTTCAGCGACGCCCTTTAAACACGCGATTGAATTAATTACCCTGCTGGGGTTCGTTAAATCGTATCGGTCTTATAGAATTCATGCGTTTTGTTTTGCAAGCGATGTCTGTTTGTAACTTTGCTTATGTTTCGGTATCCGTAACTACATCTATATATTTATATTATCTATCTATTAACAATAGATAGATACATCAAGATAATAAAATGAATAATTTCACAATAATTTGCAACATCATTAAGTACTTATGGCTTTGAAAATTCGGAAAGACACCAACATAATTAAAAGAAACACTCTTCACCAAGACACGACCGAACAGAGTTCCTTTCACCAAAAAGCACCAATATAAATTATATATTAATATTGTAGAGAGAGAATATTTGATTTTTTGTATGTCTAATTGTAAAGCTTTCACGCTAAAACGGCTGAAGGGATTTTAATGAAATTTGGCACATGAGTAGACCTTGACCTGGACTAGCACATAGGATCCTTTTTATTCCGATATTTCTACTATATCGAGACTTATGCGGGTGAAACCGCGAGGCGCAGCTATAGTGAATTAATAAAATGGTGCCAAACATGGGGTCGATCCGAGGGATGAATTAGGGGATAAGTTTCTTAATTAAACAAACAAACATGACAGGTGTGGCGCCTCCATCAGTTGTAAGCGTTATCTTCACCATTGTCGACATGTACGCTACGTCTTGAATAACAAAACAACTTGATTAACTTGGTTGAATTCTGATGTTGATCGTGAATAAGTTTTCTATGGGAAAGTAGGGAATAACAG